>CM057454.1:1178770554-1183770554 GCA_016271365.2 Neoceratodus forsteri
AATTGCATTGCAGAGATCTGCTGTTTAACATATATCCTGCCTTTGAAGTGAAAACTGGGGAGTCATCCAGGAGCATAGTATTTCTCATGACAATCACACTATATTTTTATTTTACAAAAATCCTAGAGTAATCAGAACCAGCTGTCCAAGTGTCACAATCTTCCCCACCTAGACTGAATTTGGGGGCTCTATCCCCTGCGTGGCATGAGCTTCCCAAGTCAGTTCATTCCTCATGGACACGAGACAACCTATCTGAGTTCTGATTTTTTGCTCCAGTCCTATGTAGAATTGTCATGTCACACCCTTGCAAATCAAGACTCCATCTTAGCAATCTACCATTGTTTTTTTCCCATTTGCGTCAGCCAAATCAGGGGGTTGTGGTCAGTCTGCACCACAAAATGCTGCCCATATAAGTATGGCTCTAGCTTCTTTAGGGCCCACAGTATGGCAAGACACTCCTTTTCCATGGCAGAGTATGCCTGCTCCCTGGGAAGTAACTTCCTACTCAGGTACACTACTGGGTGATCTTTCCCTTGGCTGGATGTCTGACTCAGTACTGCCCCAATACCCATGTCTGAGGTGTCAGTTTGAACTATAAAGGATCTGCTATAGTCGAGACTTGTCAAAACAGGAGCACTGCACAATGCCTCCTTCAATCTGGTAAAGGCTTCTTCACAGGCTGGTCCCCAGGTAATTTTCTTTGGCATCCTTTTCTTTACTAGGTCAGATAGGGGAGCAGCCAGGGCACTGTAATTGGGTATAGATTTTCTATAGTACCCTGCTGTCCCAAGAAAACTCCTGACCTGCTTCTGGGTTTCTGGTCTGGGCCACACCTGGATTACCTCTATTTTTATTTGGTTAGGACAGAGCTGTCCCCGGCCTACCACATGCTCGAGGTATGCCACTTCTCCCATGGCCACCTGTCACTCCTCAGCTTTGACAGTGAGCTTGGCCCCCTGTATCCTGCTCAGCACTTTCCTAAGGTGGGACAGGTGTTCCTCCCAGCTGGCACTAAAGATGGAAGTGTCATCCAGGTACGCCACGGCATACTCCTCAGCACCATTTAACACCTGGTTTACCAACCTCTGGAAAGTGACCGGGGCGTTCTTCATTCCAAAAGACATTACTTTAAATTCAAATAAGCCTATCTGAGTGATGAAGTCCTACCTCTCCCTAGCTCTGTCCGTTAACTTTACCTGCCAATACCCCTTGGTCAGGTCAATGGTCATAAGGAATGTCGCCCCTCCCAACTTGTCAAGGAGTTCGTCCGTCCGGGACAATGGGTGGGCGTCTGACTTTGTGACTGCATTCAGTCCACAATAGTCCACACAGAAATGAGTAGAGCCATCTGGCTTGGGCACAAGGACTATGGGTGAGGCCCAGGGGCTGTGGGATCTCTGGATTACCCCTATATCCAGCATTTCCTCCACTTCCCTCCTAATGTCCTTTTGGACAGCCTCTAACACCCTATATGCTGTCCGCCATATGGGCGTCTATGTCCCTCTGTCCACATCGTGCATTACTAAGGGGGTTAGTCCAGGCTTGCAGGTAAACAATGGGGCAAAATCTGCTAACACCTCCCTTACTTCCTGGATCTTGTCCGGGGCCAGCTGGAGAGACAATTTTACTGCCTCCACAGAGGACTCCTGCTCTTTCTTCCAGAAAGTCCAGAAGGGGGTCTCCTTCGTCCATCCACTCCTCAGGACTACACACTGCAAATACCATGTCAGCCCTATTTGCATATGGCTTCATCATGTTGACATGGTACATCCTTTCTGTCCGTCTTCTGTCAGGTAACTCTGTAATATAGTTCACATCATTTACCTTCCTAACTACTTTGTACGGTTCTGCCCACTCAGTCTGCAGCTTGTATTTCCAGACCAGAATAAGGACCATGACTTCCAGACCCACCATGTACGAGCAAGCTCTGGCTCTGCAGTCATACCACACTTTTTGTTTCTGTTGGGCAGCTGCCAGGTTGCTCTGGTCTGTCCCCATAAACTCTTTCATCCTTTCCCTAAACCTAAAGACATAATCCACTATGGGAGTTCCCTGGGTGGCATGCTTCCCTTCCCAGTCCTCCTGGATCAAGTCTAGGGGCCCACGTATCCAGCGTCCATATAAGAGTTCAAAGGGTGAAAAGACTGTCGACTCTTGGGGCACCTTTCTGTATGCAAACAGGTGGGGAAGGTATTTTTCCCAGTCCCTCCCATGCTATTCAGCAAACGCCCGGAGCATTGACTTCAGGGTACCATTGAATCTTTCCACAAGCCCATTGGCCTGTGGGTGATACAGTGCTGTGCATCTCTGCACCACCCCACACTTCTCCCATAAACATTTCATCAGGTCTGACATGAAGGAACCCCCTTGATTGGTGATAACCTCCTCCGGGAACCCAACTCGGGAGAAAACCCCAAGTAAGGCATCTGCCAGTTAGTCTTTCCTCACTGAGGATAGGGCGACTGCCTCTGGGTACTGGGTGGCATAATCCACCACAGTCAGGATGAATCTCTTCCCTGAGGAACTGGGGGTGTTTAAAGGCCCCGCAATGTCCATTCCAACCCTCTGGAATGGCTTCTCCACTATGAGCAATGGAATCAGGGCGGCTTGGGTTTTCTTGCCCACCTTCCCTATTTCTTGGCACCGGTGACAAGACCTGCAATACTCCTTCACCTGCTTGGTGAAGTTAGGCCAATAGAAATTCTAGGCCAACTGCTGCACAGTGCATGTGATTCCCAGATGACCAGACAAGGGAATATCATGTGCAGTCTTGAGCAACTGCTCATGATACTTCTGGGAATGATAAGCTGTCTGCCTAGCACCCCTCCCTCTGTCTGCACAGCCTGAGTATACATCAGTCCATTTTCCCAATAAACCTTATGTCTGCCGACACCTCCCTGTGCTCCATCAGAGTCTGCCCAAGCCCTTAGCTTATCTAGACTAGGGTCACTTCTTTGAGTAGCTGCAAACTCCCCACACATTCCCAAGGCATGGAACAGGTCCCCTTCAGTCGCTAAACTAGGGTCGCTAGCACTGGCATCGGCACTCAGGATCACTGTCAATCCCAACCCTCTGACAATGGGTCACCCCTCTCTCTTCGGAGTAACCCTCCATAGCTATGTGGTTAACTGGTACTGGGGGGAATTTCTACCCCCTTTTCATTAATCTCCATATCAGGAGACACAGGCTAGGAACCAGCCTCCCAGTGGTTTCCACAATGGCTTCTATGAGGTTCAGGGAACTACAATTTTCCCATGCCACTTGACTACTGGTAACTGCCCACAACATCCCCTGTTTGAGATTGTTGCCCAGGATCACACCCACTGCTAAGGTTTTGGCTGAAGCCACCTGTTGCACAGTTCCCCCTGTTTCACCCCAGTCTAGGAGAACACTAGAGAGGGGCAATGTTTTCTCCTCACCAGTAAAGTCTTGTACAGTGACATATTTATTGGGTATAAGCTGACCAGGCTGTACCAGATCCCCTTTTACTAATGTCAGGGATGCCTCTGTGTCCGTTAACCCTTGCTCCTGTACACCATTCTCCATGATTGGGCGCATGTGTTCCCTCATGTTCACAGGCATGCTTCCAAGGACACACAAACAATCCACTTCTATCCTAGCACCACCTTGCGTTTTGATCGTCCGTTTGGGACACTGTCTGGCGATATGCCCAGTCTCTTTACACAACCAACATTCATTTCTTTTTACAGAGAAATATTTTCTTTGAAACCTAAGGTTAACTGGTTTTGCTGGAGGCAGTGATGGTTTTAGCTGCCCTGAAGGCACGCTTTTCCCTTTCTGCACTGCCACGCCCGCCTCATTCGCTCTCAGAGCAGGTCTGCTCTTGGCATAGCGGTCTGAGAGTTCAACATCTTCTTGCACTGTTTTGGGCTCTTGGTCCTCCAGCCAGGTTTTTAGTTCTGCTGGGCATGCCCAGAAAAACTGTTCTAACAAAATCACATTTTCAATTTTATCAACAGAGTTTGCTTCAATTCCTTCCCACCAACGTTTTAAAAACTGATGTTGTTTCATGGTTAGCTCCCCGTAGCTCATGTCAGGGCTTCTCCTGAGCTTACGGAATTTAGCTCTGTATGATTCAGCAGTTAATTCAAATTTTTTTAACAGTGCAGCTTTAAGTTTGCTGTAATCATTACTGTCCTCATTGTCCATCTGACCCAGTGCATCCCGAGCTTTCCCGGTAAGTAGCGTGGATAGCTGGAAGCTCCAGGACTCTCTAGGAATTTTAGCCTGAATACAAACTTTTTCAAAAGAATTTAAAAAGGCATCCATATTCTCCACCTCTTTAAATTTGGCTATCAATTTGTAACCCAGTCCTGTAGTCCCAAGCCACTTACCTGCTGTGGTGCTGATAGTTGGGAGTCGTAGCTTCTCCAGTTCATGTTGCATGTGGAGCTCATGTTCCGCCTCCCGCTGTTCATGGTCTGTCTCTCGCTGTTCTTGCTTCCTCTTCTCCTCTGCAGCTCGCTGTTCTTGCTCTGCCTCTCAGTGTTCTCGCTCTGCCTCCCTCTGGAACTCCAGCTCCATTCTGCATAACTCAATCTGCAGCCTGAGTACTTCTGGCTCCAGAAGGCTGGTGACCTTCCCCTGCTGCAGTGGCCCTTCGCTGGCACTGGCTCTGCTGCCCTCCTCATCGGATCTGGACACTGCACTGGCCGTTAGCCCTTCCACAATCAAGGTTCGCTCCTTTACAGTCACTGTCTGTGACTCGATGCTCTGGGTATCTGCTACCATCAGGGCATCCACGAGGTTCTGCTGGGTGGCTTTCACCTCGAATGGGACTCCTCTGTCCCTGCACATCTGCTTTAAGTAGTCTACATTGTGCCCGCTGTAGTTGGAAGCCATCTTCTTCCCCAACTACGGCTACTGTACTTGCACTTAGAAAAAAACAGGCAAGAACTTGACTGTAATCCAAGTGATATAGTTCTGTTTTCCTTTTTAAAAATAAATGACTGCCTTTTTCTTTCTTTGCAAGTGAGCTGACCGTATCAAGCCGACACACTGAACAATAAAGGCTTGCAATATCAAACTTATGCACACCACTGCCAACCAATCTGTCACAACCCCACTCAGCAGGTCAGGCCCTCTGCTCCCACAGTGCCAACCTCCGAGTGCAGTATTGTGAACAGGAACAGAACAGGGTAATCCTCCTGTCTGTTTTGTGGGTTCGAATCAAACTTTGGTCTCACATTCTTGAGGTATTCAAACTGTGAACCTCTTGCTAGAATACCCAATATACAGGCTCTGATAATTCTGCTCTTTCGGAGGATGCCAGATATCTTTCGCCTACGGGCACCTAACCACGTGTACAAAATGAACTCTTAAAAACTCTATTAAAGACCTCAGGTTAAACTCTTACCTTTTCCCAGATTGGTAAACCAGTAACCTTTTTCACAGTGTCAACTTTAACCATATATGCTTCACTTGTCAAATAAAGAACAATGTATCACTAAACCATACAATCACTTAAAATTAACAAGGTTTAAAAGTGCAAATTCCTACCAACCATACACTCAGACTGGTCTAGCTAATGTATATCTTCTTACAGTGCTGATAGACAGATGTTATTGTAAGGAGAGTCCAAACAAGAATGTTTTCTAAAGGTTAGTCACAGTATAATTGAAACACTGTCTTGAACCTGCCTTCTCCATGATGTCATCGTCTAGCTCCTTATTTTCAGGATATTCAAAAAAATATGTATGTGTATATTATATAAATATTAGCACGGTAGTGCTACCATAGTTAGGGTTGAGTAGCACTTTTAAGGTTAAAGGGTGAAATTTTGCACCTTAATAACTTTGCCACTGTTCAACGGATTTGCCTGAAATTCAGCAGGCATTGTTGGACACAGTAGATCTTGGGATCTGCCAACTTTTGTTCTGGTCGGATATGTAGCTGTGGAGTTAAGTGACAACAAAGCTATTCGCTTTTTGTGAAATCTTGCTCTCACCTACAGGTCACGGGTTTGCTACGGACTAGTCCAAAACTTCAGGAAACATGCATCAGCGCCCTTAACATGCCTTTGAAGATTTTGTGAAAAATATAGAACGGTTCAAAAGTTATTCAAAAAACAATTTCCAATTAAGTCAATGGGAAAAGTTAACAAAAAGTTCAAAAGTGCCGCAAATGGCCCTAGTAGTGTCACAAATCTGCCATTTTGTTTTCAGTTATTGATCAGAAAAATGCTTGGCATTTAAAATTGGGACCCTCTAGGGACACAATTTTTTCTGTGTTCACCTAGTCGTACCCTGAAGATGCTAGCCATGTCTTTATTTTGGGGCTAAACACCCCAGAATATGTTTTCAAATTCTGGAAACAGTAGTGTGGCACCTGCGACACTTTACATAAATTTTGTGAAGAGTGTATGGTGCCAAGAAATACTTTTTTCAGACTTGGCCAAAATGACAGGAATTTTTGCCACTCGGCTGCAAAAGAACGATTTGGTCTTTTGAGCCAACATTTGGAGGGAAGGCAGCCAGTATCTCACAAAATGTGCATTTTGGTAGTTTGGTGAAAAAAAAAATTGCACCGTTGCCATGTTACGGTACTCTGAAGTTGGCATTTTTTTCCCATAGACTAACATGGTGGTGTCCGCCACACCTTTCGGGGCTCGTATCTCAGAAACGGTGCGAGATACGGAATTTTTTGTCGAAAAAATGCGTAGCCAGAGGCTACGCATTCAGCAAAACACAGGCAGGAAATCATGAACCATGGGATTGTTTTTTTTTTTCTACGTCATTTGGTTCCTGAGATATAAGCAGTTTAGTCTTCCAACAGCTCATTGTCTGCTCTGAGGCTCTTTATTATGCATACATTCTTTGTACACACTGTGTTTCTCTATGCAGCTGTTAGGCAAAAACAGGGTGTGTGCTTATGTTATTGTTGCAGTTAGCGTTACCACTTGTGTTTCCGTGCTACGTTTTGCGTTACTGTTCCATGTCACGACTCATATAGCTACAGTTTGCGTTCTCATTTAGCGTCACCTCTGAGTTGCATTATCGCTTCTGTTTCCTTCGCCATTATTTCTGCTGTTAACGCTATCGCTTGCACTTCCAGTTGCCGTACTATGACTGCGCACATCACGGTTTGCATTTCCATGCGTGCTTGCATTTCCTTTTGCGTTTGTTTCCATAATGTCCCCCTGTCCCTCGTTTCCTCGAGGGTATAGAAACATAGAACTTGACAGAAGATAAGGACCACTTGGCCCACCCAGTCTGCCCATTTCCCTACCTAATGGATAAGCTGCTGCAGATCCTAGTTAACTAACAGCCTACTTCCTCCTATCCCCAACCCCTAGAATTGCCTTATGTCTGTCCCATGCATTCTTGAATTCCCCCACTGTTTTTGACTCCACAACCTCCTCAGGAAGGCCGTTCCATGCATCCACTACCCTCTCCATGAAAAAAATACTTCCTAACATTACCTCTGAGCCGTCTCCCTTCTATCTTCAACGTGTGCCCCCTTGTTCTTGCATATCTCTTTTTCTGAAAGATGCTACCCTCTTGGACTTTGTTGCTTCCTTGAGGTACTTAGAAGTTTACCGTTACCAGGTTTGCATTTACAGTGCGGTAATGTGACTTGTGCTTATTCACAGTTTGCATTTCACGTGCACTTGCGTTCCGTTTCTTTTGCATATATTCTTCATGCTATCTTTACTAATTTATTATATACTGGTACCGTGTCCATACATGTTACTATTTGCATTTCCATCACGTTTCTGTTCCCATTTCCATTTCTGTTTCCTTTGGCATTACTCTTCATGTTAACTTTACCATTTGTGTTTATGATTGCGGTATCAGGCTCGTGCGTGTTACGTTTATGGGCTACATGTGCACTTATGCTCGCTGCTTCCCTTTCTGTTCTTTTGATGTTCTTTTTTTGCTGTAACACTTAACATTTGCATTTCAAATACCGTGCCATCACTACGCGCGTTACCAGTTGTGTTTTCGTATGCGCTTGCATCTCCGTTTCTCTCACTGTTCGCTTTAGCATCACTTTGTGCTTGTGTTTCTATTAATGTTTGCTTTACCATTTACGTTTGCGCTACCATGTGCATAACTCTTGGCACTTGCAATTGCGTTGCTGTTCCTGTTACTATGTGACAAGACATCACGTGGTGGGAGCGCGGGGCCCGCCACCGCATTCTATTCATTGTTTATCATCCTCATTCTCAAAAAGAAGGGGAATTAGAGGCAAAAAAATCCATTTAATGCATCAGTTAGGGTTGTTCCACAGCGACAAAAGCGAGGAAATTCAGTATCTGGGTTGAAAGCCCCCCTTGGACCCCCACAACCGGCATTGGGGTGCGCGATGGGGTCATCGGTTCTATCACTCACCCCATTCTCCTATACCTCAGCTTCTTTACACATGTGATGGAGTGAGAGTTAGAGCCGATGACTCCATTGCGCACCCTGATGCTGGTTGGGGGGTGAGCTGGGGGGATCCACGGGGGGCTTTCAACGCTAACACTGAATTTCCTAACTTTGTCACTGTGGAACAACCCTAACTGATGCATTAAACAGGGTTTTTTATTATATATATATATATATATATATATATATATGTATGTATATGTAATATATATATATATATATATATGTATGTGTATGTGTGTGTGTGTGTGTGTGTATATATATGTATATGTATATATGTATATGTATATGTATATATATGTATATATGTATATGTATATATATATATATATATATATGTATATATATATATATGTATATGTATATACACACACAAAACAAGAAGTCCCATCAAGAGGTATTAAATTCTGTGGCTTCAGCATAACTCATTTTCCAAATGATGATACTCTCAATTAATACTGTAATTTCTCAGTCCTTTTGATCTATGAGCAGTTTCCTTTCTCAAACACATCAACGGTCTTTTTATGACTAACTGCCAGATCTCACTGAGGTGTAATGTGCTTTGTGACACCAGGTGTAATATAACTGGGCTTCCTGAGGAAATGGATATGCTAATTCCTAGCTTTACAAAGCAAACTGAGAAGTTAATTGCATTACAGAGATCTGCTATTTAACATATATCCTGCCTTTGAAGTGAAACCTGGGGAGTCATCCAGGAGCATAGCATTTCTCATGACAATCCCACTATATTTGTATTTTTACAAAAATCATAGCGTAATCAGAACCAACTGTCCAAGTGTCACACATCCCATACGTATTTAAAACATGGTCATTTCATTTGAATTTTTTTACATCATCTATTACACATACAGGACATCTTACTGTCATTCCTCTGTCAGGTATTTGGGAAGCAGAGATGGGTTATAACCCAGTTTCCTTTTTATAGAGTTTAACAAGTTGTAAGTTTCGGCATAATCTGCCCTAAATGTCATTTTAGTAAAATGTTTTTTTCATTTTGGGCTTGTGAAGGAGTTCCCCATTGTTTCTTAGATGATAATCATGTTTAATGCTTTGCTGTTCTGTTTTACCTATCAAATATTTTGGTTCTCCTATCTTTAACAGTCTATGTGTTTGTTGTGCCCCTATTAGTTTTCTCCTATTTTCTACTGTTAACCAAGCCAATCTTTTATATAATTCACAGTGGTGAGTTTTGAAATCACACTGTAGAATAAACTTAGCTAGAATATTGTTAGTAACTTCTTCATTTCTTAAGAGACTTTGTGGCCTTTCCGTATATATGACTACCATAGTCTATAATAGGAATTATAGGATACCTAAACAACATTTTGACAACAAACTATTCAAAAATTTGACTCTGTAGGTGACTAAAGGAAAGGCTGCTGTATTCTTTAATGGTAAAACTACATTTACACAATTTACCTAAATGTGGTTCCAGAGCATTTGAAAATTGCAAAATCAACGTTCCAATTTAAAAAAAAAAAAAAAAATCTTACCTGCTTCCTTAAATGGCCACCAAAGGTGTTATTTGATGACATCATCGGAGCCAAAGTCAGAGAGATATATGACTCTCTATAGTGCTAACTCGTTCGATTTTTTCCCTTTGTATAGAATTGTTTCACCCAAATGGTCAAAACCATGTGCATTATTTTGTATAATGCACATATTAGGCTATGGTTCTGTTAATTTTGTTTACTTTAACATGCTGAAAATGTGTTTTAATCCAACCGACTTTCTCTGGCAAACCACAGTGCAGTATAAATCTTGAATAACCTGGTGGTCTAGTGGTTATGGTGGATACAGGATGCTACAATGGGGGTGCTGTGGTGGTGTGCATGCTTAATATGTACTTTTTAACATTTTTATTAAACCTTTATATTTTTGCTATTTTTCTTTTCTAGTACGTTTTTGACAGAACCTACAAATGTAATCCATAGTTTGAATGTAAACATTTGTACAATCAATAAATCAGACTTCTTCAACAAAGTGAAATGCAGCAGCAAGCAAGTACGTCACTTGTGTGTGTGTGGGGGGTTGCAGCCACACCCTTCATCATCCCCTAGAGCCGCCACTTTTTTGTAGCAAATTCTTGTGCAGTGCAGTGTTAGAGTTCATACTTTCTCAAAACTCAAATATGCTTGTCTTGTCTTCTTTTTCTATGGAAAATAACAATAAGAATTATCAGCAGTTATATAGTGGTTTTCATACACATTGTATCCTAAAGTGCTTTACAAGCAATACTAGACTGCTAGTGAAGTGACTAAACGTGTAGTGGCAGCTGTTTCATACATTAATATCCACACACAGCCTTGAACAATTGCATGAATTGGTTTTATGGGAAGGGGAATGTTGGCCAGGACAACGGGATCAAGTAGTAATCAAGGTGCTGGTGGGCCCACATCTTATTTCTCGCAGTAATCTGCTAATATTTCTCTCCTTCTGTCTTCCCCTTCCCTGAATACAGCAGTACCTTACGAACATACGAAATTTGCCAGCAGATAAAGGCCTAGAGGTCTATCAAGTCTGCTTGAATGTGCAACTAGCACCCCTTATTCTGCAGCTGCCCCTCCCTTCTACCCTTCCCCTACATTGACCAATTGGATACCACTTCTGCAGGTAACGCATTCCACCCAGCTACTACCCGCTCTGTAAAAAAGTGTCTCCTCATTTCCCTCCTGAACCTTCCTCCCTCCAGTCTCATATCATGGCCCCTGGTGTCCCTCCCCTCCCTTACTTTCAACAGCCGCTCTGTACCCATCTTGTTTATTTCTTTCATGTACTTGTAGGCTTCAGTCATGTCCCCCCATCCCTCCTCTCCTCCAGCGAGTACATGTCCAATTCCCTCAGCCTCCTCTCGTATGAAAAGTCCCCCAGCCCCTTGATCATCTTCATCGCCCTGTGCTGCACCCCCTCCAGTAACTTAATGTCCCTCTTCAGATATGGGCGCCAGTACTGCAGGCAGTACTCCAGGTGCGGTCTAACCAATGACTTATACAGTGGCAGAATCTCCTCCTCCTCCCTCCTCGAGGATATACCCCTTGCAGTGCAACCCAGCATTTTGTTGGCCTTTGCAGCTGCCTTCCTACATTGTGCCTAGTTGTTCATTGACCCTGTAATGAACACCTCCAGATCCTTCTCCTCCTCTGTCTGGGCTAGCAGCACTTCCCCCCCCAGCTGGTAACTCCTTCTTGGGTTCTTCATCCCAAAATGCAGCACACGTTTTGGCATTAAACCCCAGTTGCCAGGTGTCTGACCAGGTTTCAAGCTTGCCAGATCATCCTGCAACCCCTGCCATCCCCCTAGGTCGTCCACCACCACTCCTACTTCATCATCAGCAAACAGACTGATCTTGCTCTTGGTGTCCAAAGGTATGTCTGCAATGCATATCCCAAACAACACCGAGCCCTGTGAAACACTGCTCATCACTACCCTTGGGTGTGAGTACTCCCCACCCACCACCACCCTCTGTTGCCTTCCTTGAAACCAGTTCCCTACCCATCTCACCAGCTTTACACCTGTCCCTGTGCCTTCTAACTTACTTCCTAGCCTTCCATGTGGCACCAAGTTGAATGCCTTACTGAAGTCCAGATACAGGACATCCATTGCATAGCTCCTGTCCAGTTGCCTAGTTACCCAGTCATAGAACTTCACCAGGTTGGTTTGGCAGGATCTGCCACATATGAAGCCATGCTGTCTGCTGTCCTGTAGTGCTTTAGCCTCTAGGAGGGCCACCAGCCTCTCCTTCAGGATAGTCTCCATTAGCTTACCCACGATGGATGTGAGGCTCTGTAGTTCCCCAGTTCATGAAGTTTGAAGTTTATTGTTCTAGGAATTAATACTTTTGAGTCAAGGCTCTTTTACAAAGGTTCCACGTAATTAAGTACAAAAACATAGTAGACAGTGTTACAATCAGTAAACCATTTAACAAGGCCACAACTTAAACAGTAACATTTATGTACAGAAAAGAAAAAGGAACTCAGAGGCAGTGTCAAGGGCAAGGAATAAGGATTGGAGAGCTTGAGAGGGAAGAGAGGGAGAAATAAGAAGTTTAGGAGCAGACAGAACCAGGTTAGTGGTACTCAGGTTGTCTTTGTCAAAGAGGAGACCATGGTGGTTGAGTGAAACAAATGTAAGTGCACTCAGTGGGATGAGACTTTAGTCAAATCAGTCACAGGAGCTGGAGGTTGTGAGGTGAGCGTAAAGTATGGATTTGAAAGCTCCCAATGTCGTGGAGGATAGGGAGGGCAGGTTAAGGGCATTGTACCAGGTAGGGGCACGGTATGTAAAAGATCTTTGTCCCTGAGCAGTCCGGCATCTAGGGACAAGGAAAGGTTGGTGGTCAGATCTTCTTGCAAGAGTGGCCTTCTCAGTCCCTCCTCTGGTATTCATTCTTCACTATTCCTCCTCACACCGAAAACTGGTGAGCTCAACTTTCTGCATCATGAATGCAAGTAGTACAGTCCCCATTTTATTTTGACGTATCAAATATAAACATATCTTTCCAGTAAGTCAGGCTCATAGAAGCAGAGAACAAGAGGAATGATGGGCTTTCCTATCCTTACACCGATCTAGGCTACCTTTGATTAGGCACTATTAAATGATGGGCGTGCACATTGTTATGCATGTCATTTAAAAGTGCCTAATCATAGGTGGCTTAGAGCTTATATGGGTAGGAAAACCTATTTTTCCACTTGTGCTATGTTGCTATCAGCCTGGCTTACCAGAAGATCATGTTTATTATTAACATGTAACTATAACACGGGAGACTGTAGTAACCACAGTCATGACACGGAAGGGTAGTGAACTCACTTGTTTTTCGTGTGGGGAGCAGGTGAGAATGAATGAATGTCAGAGAGGGACTGAAGAGGCCATTCCAGTAGGGTACAGCTATATTCAGGTTAGTTGAAGACATGAAGTAGGACGCTGAACAGATCACTGTGAGATCTGAAATGTGGGGCTGCCAGCATCATGACCACTACCTGACTGTGGATGAGAGTAGCCAGCAATGACTAATACTCAGAGTGGAAGGGCTGCTCTAAACTGTTACTTGAATTCAGTGTAGGGGAGATTACCCTCGGTGGGGGGAGGGATTTTGATGTTTGTTAGGACAGTATTGAGGGAGTTGTATATAGCTCATTCAAGATTTGGAAGGGTGTTAGCCAGCCAACTCGAATTGTGGAGTAGAGCACAGAAAAGTACTGGAGAAGAATTACTGGGAACTGGCCTGCAGGGTTCTGCAGATCACAGATAAAGGAGTAGACTAACGCTGGAAGTCAGGTTGATTCGCTCAAGGTATTAGTATGCCTCTCCTGCTACTATTATTATCCATTGTAAGTGCAGTCCTTATGAGGGCATGGACAGCAGCTTTTCTGGTGGGTCATGATGCTTATTGCTTGGTCCTCTAGGAAGACCTGGTTGTTGGTTAATGAGGTGAGAACAAAACACATCAGGGAACTATACATACTACCATCACTGTGCAGACGAGTGGTGATCCACTCAATGTTTACTGTGGGAGCAGAAGTCAAACATTGAGAATGTGAACTGCAGAGTGATTTGGGAGGCATTTTGTGACAGTGCCAGCTGGTGATGCATATCAGAAAATGTGTGAACAACCCTGTGAGATACAAGATTACAATCTGAGGTGTGATAATTCTCTTCATGAGACCACAAGCTCATATGTGGCCCCAGGCAGTACTAAGGACAGGGTATGGATGGTGGGGTGTTCAGTAGAAGGCAAGCTAGGTGCAGGGGGTTCACATGGAAAAAGGAAGCCTTATTTGTGGATTAACAAGAGAGCATGAGCTTTGGAACTGAACAAGACTGGTACTTTGCTGTATGACTCTGAACAAGTCACTAAGCTTCCTTCTGCTCCCAGGCCACACCTGTAAACAAGCTTTCAGCTTAGTGTGTCTCTCCTGGTTAACAAAAAACTAAATTCAGTGCATCATATAACCACTAGATCATCGGGTATTTGAAGTGCTGTACTGTAATGCAGTTTGCCAAAGAAAAAGTCGGCTGGATTGCAAAACATTTTCTGTTGGTTAAAGTAAACAAAATGAACAAAATCATAGCATAACGTGTAATGATAAAAATAATCCATGAGGTAATACGTGGTGTTGATCATTCTGGTACAATTCAAAATAAATAGGGAAAGAAGAACTAGTTAGCACTATAAAAATATATGTGGATCTCTGGCTCTGATGTCATCCTGACTCATCACTTAACACACTTGGCAGATATCTTATGGAGAAGCCAAGGCTGTTTTTTGGGAGTGAAAGGCTGATGTTTACATTTTTCAAAAGCTATGAAACTGCATTTACGTTATGTACATAAATGCAGTTTTAGCATACATGTAAACAGCAGCCTTTACTTTACCTCGCATTGAAACCAGATTTTGCAGTTTTAAAAATAACTGCTTGTTTAGGTACCCTTTAATAGTTGGTTTATAATAATTTTTCACATCTGAATATCGGTACAATGCCTGTTTCTTCGAAAAGCCCCACGTTTTCTTTTTACTTTGCTTACCAGATCATTTATATGGATATCAAATTTCAAACTCTGGTCTACCCATACCCCTAAATATTTGTAATGGGGGACCTGTTCTAATATTTCCTGTTTTAATATATTTATGTTTATGATCTGTTTTTGATTCTTTTTATTCTTCTGAAATGTGAAAAGGGTTTTTGTTTTTTACTATTCAATACTGATTTTGATTGACTTAACCAATTTTCTAACCCTGAGAAGTCTTCCTGCAACCTCTTTTCAGCTTTGCAAGTATTTGCTCCATACACAAGTAAAACTACATCATCAGCATATAATTTAAGTTTTGTTTTTGTGACAATTTTTGTTAAATCATTTACATAAGCCAAAAACAAGGCTGGGCCCAAAATGGAACCCCGTGGTACTCCTCTGATTACATTAAGCTGTTTAGAAGCAACATCTCCAAGCTGAACCAGTTGTGATCTTCCTGATAAATATGAAGAGAACCATCCTAATGTTTCAAAATCTAAACCCAGATGTCCCAATCTCTGAAGTAAAACCCTGTGGTCCACAGTATCGAAGGCCTTGGGCAAATCCACGAACACCACACCCACCTCCCCACCTTCCTTAAGCTGTCAAATCATACCCCAAGCCCTACAAGCTGCTTTGGCACAAGTTCATTACCTCAGAAATTTATATTTCAGTTCTATATTTTGTTTTTGCTGTTGCATAGACATTTCCGTGCTAGGATCTGAATTAGCACTTGTATTAGGCCTAAAGGCAAGCTATAATAGATTCCACATTAGAAGAAATCATAGATGCGGAAATTTAAACATTTACAACTCACTAAAAACTTAGAAGTTATTCTTATGGAACACAACAACAATAATATAAGACAAAGCTAGAGATTTCATGTATTACTTATATTCACAGTCCTTTGAGAGTCTTTCCTTTTTTAAAGCTTGATATAATTTTAATTACTCCTTTATCTGGATGCTCTCAGCGTCCAGAACCAATGATAGCATTAATTCTCCATTGGGGAGCTTTCCAGTGTTTAATTCAGCTAAAAATATTCAATAGCCCCATATTTCCATCTCTTAGCGGGGTTTCAGCAACACTGCGTATAAATCTGCTGTTCTTCAAACAGTCAGGAGTCCATGGCCTAGATATTCAAAGGAGTTGCGCCTGTCGCAGCTAAGTTGCACTAGCACAACTCCAGAAATGTGCTTCAGGGCAGTATTCAAAAGGGGGAATTGTGCAGCACAATTCCTGATGTGCCGCTGTGCAAAGATAATGTCTGCGACACATCCCAATATTCAACCCAGGATGTGCAACTTGTCTGCCGGCACATTCCAGAGATGTGTCGCATTCATGGGCACAAAGATGAGCTCCATTAAAAGGCTCAGCTGGTAGCCACTACAGGCAGGCTGCTGTATTGTTGGGCACAACACAGCACCACCATCTGTGGGTGGCAACTCCTGAACACTGTGCCCAAGCACTCACTGTATGCAGTGGTAGTCTAGTGGATCCCCTCCATACCCCTGATCCTTGTAGCAAAATGTAAATCATCCCTGGTAGTCCAGTGGCACCCCCCACCCACACAAGACCCCAGCCCACCCAGTTCCCCCTCGGTCATCGACAAGCAGCAAACCCACCCACATACCTTCATGACTGCCCACCGAATGACAGCTTACAGTATCTACTGCAAGCTCATTGGTCCACACTATGGACCAATGGGCTTGCAGTGTGTATTATAAAGGCATTCACAACTTTGTGAATTAATGACTTAATTTGCAAAGTTGTGAATGACTATTACAGTATGCACTGCAAGCCCATTGGTCCTCAGTGTGGACCAATGAGCTTGCAGAAAATACCATAGGCTGTGAATTCGGGCAGCCATGGAGGTATGCTAGTGGCTTCATGTCTCGCCAACGACTGGTCAGGACTGGGGCCTATGTTGGGGAATCCACTGTGCTACCAGGGATGATTTAAACATTTTGCTATGGGGAGGGGATCCACTAGACTACTAGGAATGATGTAAACAACTGTTTACAGAGATTGGGGTACAGAGGGGGAAGGGTGGTACTATGGACATGCCACTGACACCACCGCATGCTGTGCAGGGCACCTAGCACATTCCGCCAGCCAGCCAGCCCTGCACAGCTCACGCAGATGGGGCCATAATGGCATGCAAATGGCCTCATTTGCGCCTTGCATGTGTAATGGCCCCATTTGTACATTCAGGCCTGAATATCTGGAAATTGAGCCCAGCATATCTCCAAATCTGCTGGCGCATTCCCATTCCAGGTATTCAGACCTGTCTGGGAATGCACGTGCACATCTTACTTGCACTGCCCGCCTTTGTTGCTATATTCAGAAGGGATGCACCATTGCACATTGTTACTTTTCCTATAATTTTACTCCCACCCAAACACACACACACCTACCTTCAATTCCTTGTTTGGCTCTGGGCCCACACATTTATACACCTTGTTTCCCTCTGTGAGTCTGGGCACAAACATACCTTACTTCCCCTGTGAGATGCTTAGGCCCACACAGTCATTATTTTTTTCTTTCTGAGGTAGAGGCCAACAAATACACATTACTTTCCTTGTGTGCTTTTTGGGGCCTGAATCCACATGTCAGTTTTTCTGTTTTATTCTGGGGCCTACACACCTGCTCACACACACCCACACCCCTTGGTTTCCCTGTGTAATTCTGTTGGGCACACACATAGTCCTTCACTCCCCTGTGTGATTCTGGACCCAAACACTATAGTTTCACCATATCATTCTATGACCATCTTATATACAGTACCACAATTTCCCTGTGTGATTCTGCGGTACATACATACTCCTTAATTTCCCTGTGTGATTCTGGGAACACAAACACCTTAGTTTACCAGTGGTCAGCAAGTCCAGAGACATGCGCAAACAAAAAGAAACAAGTGCTACCAAGATCTCTACAAAGCCCAGTGGGTGGCCTTTGCACTAGTATGTAGCTGACCCTTGTTATTGATAATGGGAAGGCAGTAACCTAAAGAGTATGTTCAGATAGTGTGGCCCATGATGGTACTTCCTTAACCCAGGTGGGCTGGGGGAAAATACCCCTGGAGCTGTACCTGTGAGGGTCCCTTCTGGTGCACTTATGCTATGCTGTGTGGATCATTGATTGGTCCAGGAGGTAGTCTTGCAGTGGGTGGTCGCAATCTTCCTCTGAGCTAAGGTGTAGAATAGCTCTGGGGCAAGGACAGAAAGGGAGGGTTCAGAGTCACCTGCTGGCTCCGAGGAGGAGGAGTAAAATGCATGTAGAACAAAATATGCTACTATGTTTGTTTATTTTTTTATTGTTTTTTGTCCTCTGCTGACTGATCACCCTGTCAGACATGTTCCCCCAGCACCCCAACTTCTCTGGTGCATAAAGTTCTACAAATATTGCTGTCTTCCACAAGACCTTCCATGGAGGTTTCCAGTTACCAGTGTGAGGCCTGCAGTGGATTAGGCATCATTCCATGGTCAGGTGTTTTTCTGCCATTTCCTGCCCTGGGCCCACCACATGTGTAATGGACAGAATGTGTGTTCTCTGCCTCTGTGGAGATGCCCCTGTTGCCCTGCAGTTGAGATCCCTTCCCCTGTGTGGTCCCACCATGTTGCTGCACAGATTCCTTCAGGTGGCAGACAGGCAGCAGAACACCATCACCTCCTTCCTGCGGGAGGACAGCTATCCTGGGGATATCCTATCCTCCCTTCCCTAGCCAGCACCCAGATGACCCTGCTCTGTTCCTGAACCTGTGGCACCAATGTGGCAAGAGATGAGGCATCCAGTGCCTCCGTTCTCCATGCCCCTGGGCTGTCCTATGGTAGTTTTCTTCTCCTCACATTGTGTTTGGGTTTTGAAGAAACACCCAAAATGTTGACCACTTAAGTCATTATTGGTGACCAAATGTGAGAAAATTCTAACTAATTTTTTTTGTCTTAGGCAGCACAAAGTCCAAGCACAATGAGACCTGGAGTCCTGCAACATCTTCCAGGAAAGCCCAACGCAATCAAACAGATGAGATGCTTATTGGCCAGTATATCAACAGCCTTCTTTCTCACCAGCGTATTCACGTAGGAGGGAGACTGTATCAGTGTAGTGAGTGCAAGAAATGTTTCACAGGAAAATGGAGCCTTGTTAACCACCATCGTATACACACAGGAGAGAGACCATATGAATGTAGTGAGTGCAAGAAATGTTTCACAGAAAAGGGGAGCCTTGTTAAACACCAGCGTATACACACAGGAGAGAGACCGTATGAATGTAGTGAGTGCAAGAAAAGTTTCACAGAAAAAGGGAGCCTTGTTAAACACCAGCATATACACACAGGAGAGAGACCATATGAATGTAGTGAGTGCAAGAAATGTTTCACAAGAAAACGAAACCTTGTTAAACACCAGCGTATTCACACATACACTGACCCAAGAGAGGGAACGAGATTATATGAGTGTAGTGAATGTAAGAAATGTTTCCCAGAAAAAGAGTACCTTGTTAAACACCAGCGTGTACACAGAGGAGAGAGACCATATGAGTGTAGTGAGTGCAAGAAATGTTTCACAGAAAAAGGGAGCCTTGTTAGACACCAGCATATTCACACAGGAGAGCGACCATATGAATGTAGTGAGTGTAAGAAATGTTTCACAAGTAAACAGAACCTTGTTAAACACCAGCGTAGTCATGTAGACACTGACCCAAGAGAGGGAGAGAGACCATATGAGTGTAGTGAGTGCAGGAAATGTTTCAGAGAAAAATGGAACCTTGTTAAACATCAGCGTGTACATACAGGAGAGAGACCATATGAATGTAGTGAGTGCAAGAAATGTTTCACAAGAAAACAGTACCTTGTTAGACACCAGCGTATTCACACAGACACTGACACGAGAGGGAAAGAGACCAATGAGTGTAGCAAGTGCAGGAAATGTTTATCAGAAAAAAGGAGCCTTGTTAACCACCAGTGTATACACACAGGAGAGAGATCATCATCCCAAATATAAGTATCCAACGAGGGATATTTCAAGGTGACTCTTTGTCACCACTTCTGTTTTGCCTTGCCCTCAATCCCTTGAGTAGCCTAATCAACAACCTAGGCTATGGAGACAGCTTGAACCCCAGAAACAAAAACAATCAACAGCTAACATCTCATCTTCTATTTGTAGATGACCTAAAACTTTACAGTTCATCTGACAAACATTTGAAAGAACAACTACAAATTAAGACCTTTTCTGATGATATACGGATGACGTTTGGCCTAGACAAATGTGCCAAAGCAACATTTGTAGCAGGAAAGTTAACTCGTAAAGAAAACATGAATCTGGCGGAGGTTTGTGACATAAAAGAACCTGAGCAAGAGGGAGTGTATAAATACATGGGAATAGATGAAGGAGCAACAGCACACCATGAACAAATGAGAGTAAAAGTAAGCAAGGAATATTTTAGACGGTTAAAACTAATTTTGAAAACTGCTTTGACAACATGAAATAAAGTGCAAGCTATAAATGAACTCGCCCTTCCAGTGATATCATACAGCTTTGGTGTGACAGACTGGCCACAGAAAGTGTTGAACCAGCTAGATATAAAAACAAGAAAAATGTTTCATGCTCACCAATTAATATACAAAAATCAATACATGCCAAGATTATACATCCCAAGGGCAGAGGGAGGCATGGGCCTCATTGAGATTGATTACACATATAGATCCACAATAGTGGGGCTACATACATACTTACTGACATCCTTGGACCCAAATATAGTCAAGGTCTTGCATCATGAAGAAAATAAGCCTAAAATGACTTCACTCATCAAATTAGGAGAAGCCTTCAGAAGGGTAGCAGAGATTGATGTCAATCCAAAAGTAGATAAGGAATTGTCAGCAACAGAAAACGCAAAGTATCAGAAAAAGGAGTATAAGAATAAAGACCAACAGAAAATAAAAAACAATTGGAAAGTCCATAATTATAGTGGAAAATACAGGGAGCTACTGGAGCAACCACAGGTCGATCAAACCCTGACCCATGAGTGGTTAAAAAGAGGTGAATTTAGGCCATGAGATGAGACTAATAATGGCAGCCCAAGATAGTGGGCTATGCACAAGATGGTTCACAAAATCCATAGAAAAAACAGGAGAAACAGACAAGTGCAGGTTCTGTAGTACAGAATTAGAAAAAGTTGCGCATCTCGTGGCTGGATGTGAAGTACTCATGGCAGAAGGCCTGCATACTGAAAGACACAACAATGTAGCAAGATTGATCCACTGGAAACTGTGCAAACACTATAACATACAGGTAGCAGAGAGACACTGGAAACATGAACCACAAAGAATCACAGAGAATGAAGAAGTAATGATCACATGGGATCACCCAATACCAACAGCCGAGAAAGTGGAAGCAAGAAAACCCGATATTGTAATACAAGAAAAGAGAACAAAGGTAGCATTACTGATTGAAATAGCCACCCCTAGTGACTACAGTGTGCTGCATACAGAGAGACACAAAATCATGAAATACCAAGATATGCAGTCAGAAACCAAACTGATGTGGAATAAGGACACACAGATTGTTCCAGTAGTGCTTGGAGCAATGGGACTAATCAAAAAGAACTTCCAGGCACATTTAAATATGCTACCAATACTTGTGACACCTTATGAACTTCAAAAGGAAGCCATTTTGGGGATGTTGCGTGTGCTGAGAAGAGCGCTCTCAGCAAACATCAAAGATTAATACAATACTAATTTCTTGAGTTTTGAATTTGCCCTGGCTAAAGCATGGGGTCCATTCTTGCCACGGTATTAGAAATCCCTAAACATTTGGAGACACTAACCCCGAGAGAAACCATATGAATGTAGTGAGTGCAAGAAGCTTTTCCGCTTTAAAACATCCCTTGTTAAACACCGGTGTATTTACACAGGAGAGAGGAGGAGAGAGACTAATAACAAATAGAGCAGTGCCAAAAAAGCAAGGAATGAAGAACAAAAAGAGAGGGAAATTCAGCATACCACCATGGAAAAAACGGATAGAAGGGACAATTATGGAGCTAAGATCAGAAGTATCACTGCTGGAGGTGTTTAGAAAGGGTAATAGATCAATGAAAGTCATCAGGAAAGTGGATGAAATCAAAGAAAAATGCTATATTAAAACAGATCAGAACCTAAATTTTACCATCTCAAATAACAAGCTTAAGATCTCTGCTCAAGCCGAGAAGCTCAGGAGATACGTAGAAAGGAACAATGAAAAAATGCAAAATAGATGGTTTAGAGAAGACCCGAAGAAATTCTATAGGGAGCTGGGAAAGAAAACAGCCAACATAAAAACACCACCAGTAAAGAAAGAAATTGAGGAATTCTGGAGAAGTATTTATGAAGACCCAGTTGAACATAATAGGGATGCAAAGTGGATACAGGAAATAAGACAGCATAAGAAATGGTACTACTAGGGATATGGAGTGGTCTGATGTAACAGCTAAGGAGATAGAAGTGAAGATAAGGAAGGCCTCCAACTGGAAAACCCCAGGTCCAGATGCAGTACCTAACTTCTGGCTAAAAGTACTAACATCTTTGCACCAAGATTTAGCTACCTCAAAAAACTATTTATACGCACATCCTAACTTGACACCCATTTGGTTAACGACAGGGAATACCACACTTCTTATTAAATCTGAACCTACCAGTCTCCCCAAGAACTATCGCCCAATAACCTGTTTACCAACAACATATAAACTATATACTGGAATCGATGCAGATAGTCTACAATCATTTAGACTGCAATAAACTCATGGCAATAGAACAAAAAGGTAATACAAGAAAATCATATGGTACAAAGGACCATCTTCTGTTGAACAAAGCCATTATGGAGAGCTGCAAAAAATGCCAAAATCTTAGTGTAGCATGGATCGACTACAAAAAAAGCATTTGACAGTATCCCACACTCCTGGATCACTGAGTGTTTATGAATCTACAGGATACATCCCACACTGATAAACTTCATCACAACAATAATGACAAAGTGGCAAACCACTCTGCAATTAAATCATGAAAAAGGTCAACTCACCATCCCAAATATAAGTATCCAACAAGGGATATTTCAAGGTGACTCCTTGTCACCACTTCTGTTTTGCCTTGCCCTCAATCCCTTGAGTAGCTTAATCAACAACCTAGGCTATGGATACAGCTTGAACCCCAGAAACAAAAACAATCAACAGCTAACATCTCACCTTCTATTTGTAGATGACCTAAAACTTTATAGTTCATCAGACAAACATTTGAAAGAACAACTACAAATTAAGACCTTTTCTGATGACATACAGATGACGTTTGGCCTAGACAAATGTGCCAAAGCAACATTTGTAGCAGGAAAGTTAACTCATAAAGAAAACATGAATCTGGCGGAGGTTTGTGACATAAAAGAACTTGAGCAAGAGGGAGTGTATAAATACCTGGGAATAGATGAAGGAGCAACAGCACAACATGAACAAATGAGAGTAAAAGTAAGCAAGGAATATTTTAGAAGTTTAAAGCTAATTCTGAAAACTGCTTTGACAACACAAAATAAAGTACAAACTATAAATGAACTTGCCCTTCCAGTGATATCATATAGCTTTGGTGTGATAGATTGGCCACAGAAAGTATTGAACCAGCTAGATATAAAAACAAGAAAAATGTTTCATGCTCACCAATTAATATACAAAAATCAGTGCATACCAAGATTATACATCCCAAGGGCAGAGGGAGGCATGGGCCTCATTGAGATTGATTACACATATAGATCCACAATAGTGGGGCTACATACATACTTACTGACATCCTTGGACTCAAATATAGTCAAGGTCTTGCATCATGAAGAAAATAAGCCTAAAGTGATTTCACTCATCAAATTAGGAGAAACCTTCAGAAGGGTAGCAGAGATTGATGTCAATCCACAAGTAGATAAGGAATTGTCAGCAACAGAAAACACAAAGAATCAGAAAAAGGAGTATAAGGATAAAGACCAACAGAAAAGAAAAAACAATTGGAAAGCCCATAATTATAGTGGAAAATATAGGGAGCTACTGGAGCAACCACAGGTCGATCAAGCCCTGACCCATGAGTGGTTAAAAAGAGGTGAATTTAGGCCACGAGATGAGAGACTAATAATGGCAGCCCAAGATAGTGGGCTACGCACAAGATGGTTCACAAAATCCATAGAAAAAACAGGAGAAACAGACAAGTGCAGGTTCTGTAATACAGAATTAGAAACAGTTGCGCATCTCGTGGCTGGATGTGAAGTACTCATGGCAGAAGGCCTGTGTACTGAAAGACACAACAATGTAGCAAGATTGATCCACTGGAAACTGCAAACACTATAACATACAGGTAGCAGAGAGACACTGGAAACATGAACCACAAAGAATCACAGAGAATGAAGAAGTAATGATCACATGGGATCACCCAATACCAACAGCCAAGAAAGTGGAAGCAAGAAAACCCGATATTGTAATACAAGAAAAGAGAACAAAGGTAGCATTACTGATTGAAATAGCCACCCCTAGTGACTACAGTGTGCTGCATACAGAGACACACAAAATCATGAAATACCAAGATATGCAGTCAGAAACCAAACTGATGTGGAATAAGGACACATAAATTGTTCCAGTAGTGCTTGGAGCAATGGGACTAATCAAAAAGAACTTTCAGGCACATTTAAATATGCTACCAATACTTGTGACACCTTATGAACTTCAAAAGGAAGCCATTTTGGGGACGTTGCGTGTGCTGAGAAGAGCGCTGTCAGCAAACATCAAAGATTAATACAGTACTAATTTCTTGAGTTTTGAATATGCCCTGGCTAAAGAATGGGGTCCATTCTTGCCACGGTATTAGAAATCCCTAAACATTTGGAGACACTAACCCCAAGAGAGGCCATATGAATGTAGTGAGTGTAAGGAACATTTCCGCTTTATAGGGTCCCTTGTTAACCACCAGCGTATTCACACAAGGGATAGGCTATGAATGCAGTGAGTACAGGAAATGTTTTAAAGGAAAATGTAACCTTGTTACCCATCATGGTATTTATTCTCATGGGGGAGAAGCCATATGAATGTAGTGAGTGCAGGAAACGTTTCAGAGCTAAGTGGGATCTTGTTGCGCACGAGCATATTCACACAGGAGAGAGAGAACATATGAATGTATTGAGTGCAAGAAATGTTTCTGTCAATAAAAGCACCTTGTTGTCTACCAGCATTTTCACATGACAGAGAGATTATATGACTGTAGTGAATATAAGAATTTTTTCAAGGAAGAAAGAGCCTTGTTGAACACCAATGTGCACACACAGAAGAGAGACCATATGAATTTAGTAAGGACAGTGATGGGCAAAAATGGGTAAGGCCATCAAAAAATGGAGAGCAATGAGTACCAATGCTCATAGTCTAGGTAGCAGGTGTTGTATTTGGTAGCTGAAAATAAGTACCTTAAACACATAAGGGTCTTGGTAGAAAGAAAAACATGCACCACAGAAATGTAGGCCTTCTCTGTTTACTTACCTACAGCTCAGATACAAGGGGAACACTTATCTCAACACACACAGGAAGTGTAACAGTAAATGCATTCCTTAAAACTGTACTAACATTTCTTAAAGCTGTACTGCAATAACAATCCCTCCTGACTTAGCTAGAAAGTGCATATTTCAGTTCAGAAAATAGTACGAAGCTATCAGAGTTACTGTAGTGTTCCTTTTAGGGATGTCATTAGGCTATATCTCTGCAAGTCCATCCCCTTTAGTGGATGTGTTACACATCCTGACCGATGTAGTAGGACTGGGGGCTGTTGCTCTGGAATCTAATTAGTATGAGCCACATCTTGTCTCAATTGCTGTAGTTCCACTATCTGTTCCTGTTCTTGTTCTGAAACAAATACTAGATAACTACCCCAACTCTGGGTATCCCTTTTTTGTTCTGTCTCAATTCTAATACGTAACTGGTCCACATATTTTTTTCACTATCCTCTGGTTAGTCAGTCGAACAGTATAGACAACATTTCTGAACTTTTTTCCACCATGCCTTCTATCCATCTCTTCGGGCCTGCATACATCCTGACCCACACAAGATCATTAGGTTTGAAGCATCTGGTGTTAGGAAGCATTTCAGTTACTAACTTATATAGCCTAGAGGATGAAGAAGGTCCTATTGAGTTCAAATCTGATGTCCAAACAATTCTGCAGGGGATATTTCCATGACACAATATGGTGGTGTTCTATACAGTGCAACAGAGTCAAAAAGGGCTATTTGTATTGTCGTTGGTGTCATAGGATTAGCTTTGTCCATACTCTCTTTAAAAGTCTGAACTATGTGTTCCACTTCACCATTTGAACTTGGATGGTAGGGAGGTGAGAAAATATGGTGGATACCACATCGCTGGCAAAATGCTAGGAATTCAACAGACATGAACTGTGGTCCGTTATCTGAGACAATCACTTGCGGAAAACCATGGGTAGCAAAGATAGATTTCAACACTTTAATGGCATTATCAGTAGTTGTCAAAGTCATTTGATGAATTTCTAGCTATTTCCTATAAACATCAGTTAAGAGTAACCACATGGAATTTAAATAAGGTCCTGCGAAATCAATATGCAACCTTTGTCAGGGTTTTCCAGATCATTCCCAGTGGTGAACTGGAGCTCTTACCGGATTTCGCATTGATATAGCACAACCTGGTATATGTCTATGTCAATGTAAGGCCACCATACATGAAGTCTGGCTAGGGAAAAGAGTCAACACATTTGAGTGATAACATTGGGGTACTATGACATGCAATCCCCATAGAAGACACCCCTCTGCAATGGACAACTGCTGTCTCTTTGTATAGTAGGGTTGTAGTTCAGCCGAACAAGCAGTGCCTTGTGGCCAACCCTCAAGCATATACTGATGCACTTGTTTTAAAATTGCATCTTGACTAGTCGCTTTTGCAATGTCCTTGGCTAGTACTGCAAGATGATCTAACTGTTGTAGCTTCATTGCACACACAACAGTAGAGTCCTCCATATCTTTGAATTGCACTGGAAAACTATCTAGCCCCACCTGGCATACTAATGGCTCCTCTTTAAGTCCCAAATCGAACTCCATTTCTCTGGATATTGGTAACCTTGACAAGACATCCGCATTTCCATGCTGGTCCGTTGGTTGGTATGTAAGCTTGAAATTATAGACAGACAAGATTAATGCCCATCATTGAAGTCAGCTAGCAACTGTCTCTGGAATTCCTTTTCCTGGACTGAAAATTGTCATCAGTGGCTTGTGATCGATCTTCGGGTGAAACTTGTGACCTAGTAAGTATTGTTGAAATTTCTGAACTCCAAACATAATTGCTAAGGCCTCTCTCTCTGAATCTGGGCACAATTCCTTTCAGCTGCAGTGAGTTTGCAAGAAGCATGGGCTATTGGCATCTCCACTCCTTCTGGGTCTGTATGGAAAAGGATTGCTCCTATACCACAGGACTAGCATCACAGGCCAATGTGATAGGTATGTTAGGGTCATAATGAATTTAATTATTCACATTGGTTAGAGAGAGCTTGATGGCTTGAACTGCCTTACTGTGGTCCTTGATCCACTTCCATGGAGTACCCTTATGTGACAGTTCATTTAGAACAGCACATTTAGTGGCTAAGCCAGGTATGAAATAGTCGTAGTAGCACACCATATCCAAGAATGAGCACAACTTTGAAACATTCTGCAGTTCAGGCATGTGCACAATGGCTTCCACCTTTTCATCATTCAGACAGATTCTGTCTTTGCCAATAGTGTGACCCAAGTATGTGACACTTGATTGACAAAATTGTCATTTTTCTCTCCTGAGTCTGAATCCACTCTGTTGCAATCTCTCTAAAGTCTTTTGTAAGTTAAGTAAATGTTCTGCTTCTGCCTTCCCCGTGACAATGATGTCATCCAAATAACAAGCAACACCTGGTATATCACCCACCATTTGTTCAATAACTTTTTGAAAAATTGCGGGTGCAAAACTAAGGCCAAAACAGAACTATTCTTGTACAGTTCTTGGTATGTATTAATCACTACCAATTTCTGAGAGTCTGTATCCAGTTGCACTTGAAGGTATGCATTAGTGAGGTCTAGTTTAGAGAACCCTGCACCAACAGTCAGTCTATGAAAAAGTTCCTCTGGTAAGGGTAAAGGAAATACATCTGTGCTAAGTACTGGAATAAGTGTCACTTTAAAATCTCCACATATTCAAACCTTATTACCTGGTTTAGATACAACCACAATTGGAGTGGTCCAGTCTGATCTTGAAACCTTTTCCACCACACCTGCTTTTTCCAGTCTGTCCAATTTGGCCCCAACCACCAGTTTTAAGGCAAAAGGGAGTTTCCATGGTTTACAAAACTTAGAGACTGCATCAGGCATTGTAACTGGCTTGGCTTTAGCTGTTGTGCAACATTCCAGGCCTTTCCACAGCTCTGGATACAAGTCTAAAACCTCCCCAAGCTTGGGCTGGTTACTGCTTTGTGGTACCTGGACAGCAGCAAGTAGCCAAAATCTGCTGGATCAGTATGAATCTTTAGAAGAACCTGAGCATCTCTGCCCAAAATGTTGACACCCTTTTTAAACCTGAAAAGTTAAAGGTGTACTAGGAGAATCAGCTCTGCGTACCAAAGTGGTAAATGAGCCCAGTGGCTGAATTAGTTGCCCTTCAAATGCATGCAGCAACTTATTACAGGGAGACAATGGTGGCTTATCCAGATCAGACCAAGTCTGATGGTTAATAAAAGTAACTGGGGAAGCAGAATCTACCATTAAATGCAACTGATGCCTCAGTTGTGGCAATTAAAGTAACACATAAAAAAGAGGAACCTCTTTAGTCTGCATTTGTGGTGCAATAGGAACCACTTCACTGTCTGTGCTCTCTGAACTGACCACTGCAGTTCTCCTGCTTCTGCAAACCTTCACAATATGACCCTGAC
Source organism: Neoceratodus forsteri (assembly GCA_016271365.2). Classification (NCBI taxonomy): domain Eukaryota; kingdom Metazoa; phylum Chordata; order Ceratodontiformes; family Ceratodontidae; genus Neoceratodus; species Neoceratodus forsteri. The sequence continues at coordinate 1,178,799,419 of CM057454.1, forward strand.
ATTTACATGCATGACATTGAACTTCCCTGAATTTGCACTGGTCCCTGCTATGCTGAGAAGACCCACATGATGCACATCTGTACTGGTCATGCAGTTGGGGTGTAGTGATTGAATTTTTCTTTGAAAACAGTGATTTAGACTTAGGTTTGAGCTGTTTCAATTTGGGGTTTACTGCATTTACTTGTATGTCATTTTGAGTGTCCATCTTAGTATGTGCTTAATTTTCTGTAGCCTCATACATTTGTGCCAACTGTAAAAGTTCTTGGAACAGATTTCTTGACACTTACAGAAAGTAATTGCTGAATACGATGTTCATTATTCATCCCCATAACAAACTTATCAGCTAAATTAGATTCAGGATGCCCCCTGCTCCACTCTCACACGTGAGAGCTAAGCGATTGATCTCAGCCAAATAAGATTGTGATGACTGACTTTGTTTCTGCTGGTAACTGTAGAATTTATAATGTTCAGCCCTTGGAGAAGTTGTTAAACTGTATTGTGCATTCAATTTAGCCTTTAGCTCTTGATATGACAAATCTTTCAGCCAGCTCAGTTGCACACAGACTGCATAAAAGTTTGAATGTTGCACTCCCCAAGAAAGTACAAAAAGCAGCTCAAATAAGTATATCCCGTCACTCAATATTTGCAGATTGTATGACAGGATTAAGTACTAACCATTGATCAAACTGTCTGGACCATGTATCACAGTCTGTTCCTGTAAAAATCTCACAGCTGGGTAAAGTTTCCATGGTACTGTGCAGTTCCAAATTAAATTCTTGCCTCCTATACAGAAAGTCACAAAATGGTGCAGTTCAGAACTGGAGCTATGAAAGGTTTCCCCATCCTTGTCGCCAGTTTGTTGTATTTGGTGGCCCAAAATAAGTACCTTAAACATATCAGGGTCTTGGTAGAAAGAAAAACATGCACCACAGAAATTTAGGCCTTTTTTGTTTACCTCCATACACCTCAGATACAGGGGGAACACTTATCTCAACATACACAGAAAGTGTAACAATAAATGCATTCCTTAAAATGGTACTGTCTAACATTTCTTAAAACTGTACTGCACATAACAACCTTCATGAAGTGGTGGCCTTGATAGAAGAGGGATGCCTGGATATCATGGCAGTCATAGAAACATGATACACAGAGAACCATGACTGGACTGTCAACATACCAGGGTACACAATCTATAGGAGGGACAGGGAGAATAGAAGAGGAGGAGGAGTAGCAGCTCTCCATGTAAGGGAAGGGATCAAAGCAATGAAAATAAAGGATAAATGGAGGAGAGGAGGCACTGTGGGTCACCCTGGAGACTAGAAATGGCAGCATAATCCACACGGGGGTTGTATACAGACCCCCATCATGGGGGAGGAAATGGACAAGGAAATGATAGAAGGCATCCTTAGGATGGCAGAGATAGGGGAGATATTGCTGATGGGGACCTAAATTTGCCAGATGTTAACTGTAGCACCTTTGCTGCGGCTACATCCAAGAACAGGGCCATTTTTGGTGCTCTACAGGGGGGGCATGCCTCAGACAGCTAGTGCTGGAATCCACTCGGGAAAGAGGGGGCAATCTTAGACCTGGTACTCTCAAATAAGGATGAAGAGAGGATCTTGGATCTAGAAGTGAGTAGCCATCTTGGAACAAGTGACCACAAAACTGTGTTTCACAATAAACTCAACTGTAGAGGCAAGTCATACAAAGTGAAGGTACTGGTCTTCAGGAGGGCTGATTTTCTCATAATGGGAGAGTGCCTCAGAAATGCACTTGAAAACAGGCAAGAATAAGGGGTGGAGCAACAATGGGGAAGCCTCAAAACCACCATCACAGAGGCAACAAGCCATGTGCGAAGCAAATAAACAAATCAAAACAAAAGAAACACTATGGTTCTCAAAAGAGGTGGCAGTGAAGGTTAGGGAGAAAAATATAGCATTCAAGAAGTATAAGGAAACCTAGAAGGAGCAGGACTGAGAACTGTACCAGTTAAAGCAGAAGAAAGTGGGGAAGATGATCAGAATAGCAGAGGCCCAAACTGAGCAAAAGATAGCCAGCTTGGTTAGGAAGGAGATAAAACCTTTGATAGATATATTATTGAGCAAAGAAAGACAAAAGGAGGGATACTGAGGCAGAAGAAAGAGGAGGGTGGGTGGGTGGGCAGAGGCAGGGACAGTGAAAAAGCTGCTGCTCAGTATTCACAAAGGAAGAGGAGGGGAAGTACCTAATCCAGTCAGTAGAAGCACTCTGGATAGGGGGAGTCTATATCAGTCCTTTCACAGCAGAAAGGGTTCTGAAGGAACTCCTAAAATGGAAGGTGGACAAAGCAAAGGGGCTTGATGGGATTCATCCCACAATTCTAAAATAACTAAGGGGAGGACTAGTAACACCACTAACTAACCTTTTTAGAAAATCATGGGAGGATGGTGTGGTACCTGAGGACTTGAGGGCGGATGTGATTCCTCTTCACAAAAGTGGGAGCAAGACAGTGCCATGAAACTACAGACCTGTCAGTTTGACCTCAGTTGTAGGGAAAATGATGGAATCATGTCTGATGGAAAGGATTGTTGCCTACCTAGAGGCCAGTGGGGCACAGGACCCAAGGCAGCATGAATTCACAGCCGGAAGGTCATGTCAGACAAATCTAATCTATTTCTTTGAATGGGTGATGAAAGTAGTAGGCCAGGGAGGGTCTGTGGACATGGCCTACCTAGGCTTTAGCAAGGCATTTGACACAGTCCCACTCAAAAGATTAATAAACTAATTAGACAGCCTGGGAGTAGATCCCAGGGTGGTAGCCTGGGTAAAACATTGGCTGGACAACAGGACACAGAGGATAATTGTAAACAGAGTCCACTCTGAAGAAATGGGTGTTACTAGTGGAGTGCTACAGGGTACATTACTGGGTCTGGTTCTTTTTAATGTCTTTATAAGTGACATTGCAGAGGGACTGGACTGAAATGAAAAGTGTCTCTCTTTGAAGATGATACAAAGATCTGCAACAGGTTTGATACACAAGGAAGGTGCAAGGAATGAGAAGGAACTTTGCAAGGCTGGAGGAATGGTCAAATGTATGACAGCTTAGATTCAATGCAAAGAAGTACAAAGCAATGCATCTGGGAAACAAAAAACAAGGGGAAGAGTACATAATGGGTGGTGAAATACTGACAACAACAAAAATGGAAAGGGATCTGGGGTAGTTACAGCAGATGACCTAAAGGTGGGCCAGCAATGTGAGAAGGCAGTAAGGAGGGCTGGGGGGATACTGGAATGCATAGGGAGAGGCATCAGTAGTAGAAAACAGGAAGTTGTTATCCATCTGTACAGATGGTGAGACCCCATCTGGAGTACTATGTGCAGTTCTGGTGACCCCATCTCCACAAAGAGATAGACAGGGTGGATGCTGTCCAGAGGAGGGCAACCAAAATGGTGCAGGGTCTACAGCAGAAGACATACAAAGAGAGATTAAAGGGGCTTAATATGTATACCCTCAAGGAAAGGGGGGGCGCATGATAGAAATGTTCAAGTACCTCATGGGAATCAACAAAGTCCAAGAGGGTAGCATCGTTCAGAAAAAGAGATGTGCAAGGGGGCACAGTTTGAAGATAGAGGGGGGACAGCTCAGAGATATATAGATAGATACTTTATTTGTGTAGCACTCCTTTCCAAGGACCCTGAGCACTTCACAATCAATACAATACAACGTTTTAGAAGTATACAAAAATACAGTTAAAATCAACACTAATATCCAATCAGACAATAAATAAAATAGAACTATATCTAATCAAGAGGTAATGTGAGGAAGTATTTTTTTCATGGAGAGGGTTGTAGGTGCATGGAACAGCCTTCCTGAGGAGGTCGTGGAGTCAAAAAACAGTGGGGGAATTCAAGAATGCATGGGACAGACATAAGGCAATTCTGGTGATGGGTAGGAGGAAGTAGGCTATTGGCTAACTAGAATCTGCTGCTTATCCATTAGGTAGGGAAGTGGGCAGACTAGGTGGGCCAGTTGGTCCTTATCTGCCATTCTCTGTTTCTCTTTTGTATATATCACTTTGTTGCTCCAGTGCAACTCATTTGTGCTGAGCTACCACTTGCACCATTGCCAGGCACACTTTTAAATATGTAGCCCCATGACTAAAATGTGGAACTTAGTGTGATGCTCTGCCCCTGCTTCTGGTTACCTGTATGATATCTATATTTTAAATAAATGGTCTGTGTATGAAATGTCAGTATGTGAGAGATTTGGTCTTTAACTTTCAAGGTCAGTAGCTGAAACCACAGGATGTTGTAAAACAGACCAGAAGAACCAGTTAGTTAAAACTTCCTTACAGAAAAGCGTTTTATTACCTGTCTATGGCCTGCCCAGGCTTTGAAGTTGAAAACCAAATGTGAGTTTTATGACTTTGCTGAGGCAAGGTAATTGGGCTGGTTCCTCTTTTTTGAGCATATAACCAGAAGCGTGTGTGAAGAGTCTCATCACACTAGCACAGGAAATCAGACAAGGGTCATGAGTGTGGGATTGTTAAGTTCAGAGAGACATGTTCAATTAAAGACTGTCATATTTGGGAAATGGCTAGTTGCAGATTTTTTTAAAGCAATGACTCCCATCCTCAGAGACTTATGTCAGAAATTAAATAAGGGAGGTTCTAGCTGACCTCATCAATAGAGGGTGGGGACAGATAGAGTTAAAAATGAAACATTGTATATGGGATTGTGACACATGTAGTAGTAGTAGTAAAATATTTTTATTCATCAAATTTCATATGAATAAAAGATAAACTCAGTTGAGCAAAGTTAATTTTCGATGAGGTCCCATGCAAAGTCATACAAAAGGATTTATATGATACATGCAGTGGATCAGTTACAGGTTTCATAACCTTAAGAACATTTATAAAAACTAAATGTAACCCCTAGGTGGCGCTATCCCAGGGCTACTGCTCCTGCCTGCGTGGCTAGCAGCAGGTTAAGGGGCCTAGGTTCAATGACGGGTGCCTCCACCCAAAGGTCAGGGTTGGTTGCGGTCAGCCTAACCAACTCACAGCCCTCTGGAATACTGTGACCCCCCCCTTGACTCCCGCTAGTGGCCTTCTCAGTACACAAGGGTAAACTTCCCAATACCCCAGATATACAAAACACATACACATAAACCTGGCACTTACCCCCAAGACTGATTCCTTCAGCGTGGCTCTGGGACCCCCTGTAAAATAAGGTTATGCAAGGCACACAGCTATAAAGCAATACTTTCAACATATACTGACACCACAGTCAATGTAGATTTCAAAGAAAAGAAGATCTGATTTATTCAGGGGACTGTAACAAGGGCGGGGACAATCAGGTTAATTGGCTTAGACACACTAAGAATCACACTACTATGCATGCAATTAGAGTCCCATTCAATCACACTCCCTGGGTACCCAGGATGGGGAGAAAAGCTAGCCAGGACCGTTGCCCGGGGTAGGCCAGCAGTGCAGCTGGTTGGGGCCCTGTGATGGAAAAATAACATGCACACACACAATTTGTAATCTGGAGCTGGAGGGCTCGGTTCGTGGAAACAAAACAATGCAAGAATCAGATGACCCACTTTTGATTTAAAACTGGTTGCAGGGAGCTACCCTGGTAATTACTCATGATACCCAAGACTGGACACAGAATGGATGGCAGTCGAGAGGATGGATAGGTGTTCTGGATTCCCAGAGGAAGCAGGGCCCACATGAGTCACTTCGGCATCGTTCCTGTTCAGGTATGGAGCAGGGGCTGATCCCCTGGCAGGTCCCTCATCGGTGGATCTTCTCTGTGCAGCAGGGTAGAGAGACAAGGCCCTTGTGGCAGGGCCTATCTGCATCAGGCAACAATGGATTAAGTCTGAATTTAGCTGGGAATCAGCTTCCAGCAACTAGCACACAGTTCACAACAAAGGGGAATTAGATCGCTATCCCCATCCAGCACATAGCACATTCATATGCACAGAAACTATTACTGTACCATGCCAAGGTCCCTGACAGGCCAATTGGGTTCAGCAGAATCCTTGGTCTTCTACAGGTTAAGCCTGGTCCCAATTCAGCAGCTTGGCTTCAGTCACAACAAATTTGGATTTAGTCCGAGTCTCTTTTTTCCTCACAGGGCAGAAAGCAGGCTAGTAGGCCAGAAGTCAGGCCTTCCACAGTTCTCCCGTGCAAATGATGCCGCAACGGCTGCTCCAGCTATCGGAGCTCTCACTCTCTCAGCTTCCAACTTAGATCTGGCTTGCCAGCAGACAGCTCAAGGGATTTCCCCAGAATCAAAAAGGTCCAATTAATCGGTTCTGCTGCCAGTCACAACACACTCCCCCTGTTGGTGCTAGAAGGCGTCAATAGTCCAAAACTACAATTCCCAGAGTCTGGCACCATACAGTTCCACTTTGACAGGCTTCATTTTAGAGTCCTCACATACTGATTGGTCCAATCCGGCAGTTCAGGACCAAAATGGTGGAACAACACTGAACAGTCCTTGCTGCAAGAAAAGCAGGTTAGAACAAACTACAATTTCACTACTAGTCTAACGAATTATCAGCAATTAGTTACATCTTTCAGCAGAGCTCACTCTGTTCCAATAGCAATGGCAGAAATGGAGTGATTAGTCAGCAGCCCGAGCGGGACTCTGGCATAGAAACACACAGACCCCACCCCTCATTTAAACTAACTGAGTGCAGGCAGGCAGCCCTTAAAGAGACAGTACACGGAGGCTTTAAAAGCGCTCACAGGCAATACCATTAAAACGGCTTTAACGCCAAACACCAACCAGACTATGAGCAATTAGGCAAGCTCTTGAAAGACTTTTTTGGGAACCCCCATTTGTAGGGGGGTTACATCCTTTCTGGTCTGGAAAAACTTGGCATCCGTGTCAAGTGGGCACCTTTCCAGTAGTTTTAAATACAAATCATCCTACACATCTACATCACTAGCAGATTAGGCCTATAACTTTTAAAACAAGAGTCAACATATTAAACCTGGGCCACATACATTCACTATATTTCACAGTACGGTACTTTTTATACAGCATTATACATATGTTGCACTGATTACTCATACACACATTGCAGTTTAAGATCAGGTTATCACTTCCTGATCTCATGAAACATGGAGAGAGGGGGCCCTTCCCTATCGGCTACCTTGGGGCTAGATGGGACAGAGGCACCATACCTAGAGGGCAGAACAGGCAACCTGGAATTGGCACTTATGGTCAGTTTGGGCAGTGAGCTCTGGGATACATACATCCCCTTATGGACCACATTGAGAGGCAAATCCACAGGCCTCCCAGGGGAATCATAGCTGAGGTGCACTACTGGTTTTATAGCTTGACCAGTCTTCCTGGGGGGAATAGTCACAGTCTCTGCACCTTTAACTTCACTCTCTGCAGTTTCTTTACTTGCCAGAGGAGTCTCTATCTGGGTAGCAAAGTTCAGACTTGAGGCACTGTCAGCCCCTGGACCTGCAAATTCTGGTTCAACAGCACTCTGCTCACTTGAAAGGCACTCTGGCACCGGAAGGGAACTATCATTACACTCAAAGTACTCTTCCTGCTCTGGTAGGTCACCACTCGGTCTCGGCTCATCTGTTTCTTCCTCAGGGAAATCACACAGTTCCACCATACATAGTGATTCAGTATCATCAGACTTGACACTCTGCACTTCACTCTCAGGGATCATTGACTCCAAGGCAAAGCTGGCGGGTAAGACAGTCCAGAAGGCCCAGCTTCATCCCTATAATTGACCAGGCGGTTACCTTAAAACAACTGACTTAGTTCATAAGAAGGATAATAGCCGTAGTTGCACTCACTCTCATCCGAGGTGGACTGACAGTCGTTCTTAACTTGGGTTTGCTGCGGAGGAAACCTTGAGTCAGCAACTACGGGGCCGGCTTTCTCTGTCTTTTTTGTCTTGCAGCAGCCCGTGTCACCAGTCCAGGGGGAGCAATCTCTGGGGGCTCAGACTTGATCATTATTTGACCAATGGTCAACAAATGGTTACGATGCATTGCCTTGACATCTTTTGAGTTGTTTCCAGGCTGCACTTTATACACTGGCAAGTCATTTAATTTGCCTACTACAATGTGGGGGAGATGGTGCCACCGGTCAGCAATTTTGTGTTTGCCTTGCAGTCCCATGTTTCCTAACAATACACAATCTCCCATGTAAACAGGAGATCCTGAGTTTGAATCCTAGTGGTGCCTCCAAGATGTAACCCCTAGGTGGTACTCCACTAAGGTCTACTATCTACTACCCCTGCCTGCATGGCTAGCAGCTGGTTAAGGGGCCTAGGTTCGATGACTGGTGCCTCCACCCAAAGGTCAGGGTTGGTTGCGGTCAGCCTAACCAAGTCACAGCCCTCTGGGACGCTGTGCCCCCCCTCAGATCTTCGGGCAAATGGCAGAAAGGGTGGGTGTGCCCATCCTTCCCACAGTGGTAGCAAAACTTAGGTTCTTTAGAGTCTTTGAGTGTGGGGGGGTCCTTTCTCTGCTGGGGTACCTCGGGGCACCTCGAGGCCCTTCCTGTACTTGGGACTTATGTTTCTGAACTTCTAAATCTCCACTACTGTTGGGGGTTTGTGCAGCCCGGTGTACTTCTCCCACCATATCTCTCAACTCTCGTATCTCTGCCAATAGGTTACCATCAGTCCGGGTCTCGGAAGAAATAACATGCACTCCCACTCCACTTCTGGTCTCTGGGGGTGCCTGATACAAATCAGGTTCTCTGGCTGCCTCAGTCAACTCTTTAATCAACTCTCTCAGCTGCTGGGCCTCATCTGAGTCTCTCCTTTCCAGAGTCTGGCAGGTGCTCACAAGCCCAGAATAAGGCTCCCAGCCCTCTTCATCAGTCTCAACTTCATGAATTTCCTTCATAAGGTGACAGTACTCAGGAGGGTTAGCCCTCCTATCTTACAACTTGAGCTTTAATATCATTACACTAGAAAACCTGGCTGACTTTAGAATGTGGTCCAGTCTGACCCGGTTCAGCTCCTTTGCAGGCACCCCGCCCTTCCTGTGAGCGCTCTGCAGAGCCCTCTTGATCCTGGTAACAAAGGCGGATAACTTCTAATTTTTCCACTATTTAGCTGACTTGAATTTCCACAACAAGTCATCCCCCGACTCAGTACTGCCAAACACTCCTTCCAGTGCAGAGAGGTATTCTGCCGCAGTAGCCTCTGGACTAGTCACTTGCAGGAAACGGATGGCCTCCAGTGCAGGGCCTCTTAAACTCTCCATTAATCGTGTCCTCTTTCCCCCTCCGAACACTGCCATTCCTGCACTAAAGAGGTAGCATAGTCCATCTATGTTTCTAGATCATCCTCCCCCATAGGCACTGGGACGGTGCCTGAGAAAAGTCTGAGCTTTCGGTAGAAGTCCAGCTGTATTGGGATTATAAAGGAGGAGGAGGAGGCTACTGGAGAGCTCTTGGGGGAAACTGAGGACGTGGCTGGGGAATGCAGGAGAGTGTGGTCCTCTGAAAGGTCTAGCACCTTTACCAGCTCTTGAGCAGTTTGCCATTCAGACGCTAACAATGTGAGCAGCTTTTCTTTAAGCCCTTCTATACTAGGGGACCCACCCGGAGTGGCTGGAACACTATGTAAATGAATGACCCTCCACACCACCTGGGTACCTTCAGGCAGAATACCAGGGGGTACCTTCTCTGGATCTATTGGGGAACTACATGAAAGTAGCACTATCATAGTTTGTTCAAAATAAATCAGCATCTCACCCCCTTAGTTCAACCTTGCCCAAGCCCTTAACATGTGCCACAGTGGATACAATATAAGCATTATTGGCCCCTAATGGGACATCTAATAATAGGATAGCCTGTCGGGGGTCTAACCCCTCAGCTTCACTCCACCCCATCATTCAGTGCACCAACAGCTTATGGGGAGCAATTTTTATCTTGGGCGTAGCAAGATCCTCCATTTTCTCTCCCAAACTGAACATATCGGGGTAATTTCCTCTCATGGCCACTACAGGATGCTAATCCCAGTGGTGCTTCCAAGATGTAACCCCTAGGTGGCACTACCCCAATGGCTACTACCCCCACTTGCGTGGCTAGCAGCAGGTTAGGGGGCCTAGGTTTGATGACTGATGCCTCCACCCAAAGGTCAGGGTTGGTTGCAGTCAGCCTGACCAAGTCACAGCCCTCTGGGATACTGTGACCCCCCTCAACTCCTGCTAGTGGCCCTCTCAGTACACAAGGGTAACTTTCCCAATACCCCAGATATGCAAAACACATACACATAAACCTGGCACTTGCCCCAGGACTGGCTCTGGGGACCCCCTGTAAAATAAGGTTATGCAAGGCACACAGCTATAAAGTAATACTTTCAACATATATTGACACCACAGTCAATGTAGATTTAAAAGAAAAGAAGATCTGATTTATTCAGGGGACTGTAACAAGGGTGGGGAACAGTCAGATTAATTGGCTTAGACACAGTAAGAATCACACTACTAGGCATGCAATCAGAGTCCCATTCAATCACACACTCTGGGTACCCAGGATGAGGAGAAAGGCTAGCCAGGACCGTTACCCGAGGTAGGCCAGTGGTGCTGCTGGTTGAGGCCCTTTGATGGAAAAATAACATGCACACACAAAATTTGTAATCCGGAGCCAGAGGGCTCGGTTCGTGGAAACAAAACAATACAAAAATCAGATGACACACTTTTGATTTAAAACTTTGTTGCAGGGAGCTACCCTGGTAATTACGATACCCAAGACTGGACACAGGATGGATGGCAGTCGAGATGATGGATGGGTGTTCTGGATTGCCGGAGGAAGCAGGGCCCACACGAGTTGCTTCGGCATCATTCCTGTTCAGGTATGGAGCAGGGGCTGATCCCCTGGCAGGTCCCTCGTCAATGGATCTTCTCTGTGCAGCAGGGTAGGGAGACAAGGCCCTCATGGCAGGGCCTATCTGCATCAGGCAACAATGGATTCAGTTCGAATTTAGCTGGGAATCATCTTCCAGCAACTAGCACATAGTTCACAGCAAAGGGGAATTAGATCGAGATCCCCATCAGCACATAAGCTCATTCATTTGCACGAAACTATACTGTACCAGGCCAATGTCCCTGACAGGCCGATCGCATTCAGCAAAATCCTCGGTCTTCTACAGGTTAAGCCTGGTCCCAATTCAGCAGCTTGGCTTCGGACACAACAAATTTGGATTTAGTCTGAGAAAGTCCTCTTTTTTCTTCACAGGGCAGAAAGCAGGCTAGTAGGCCAGAAGTCAGGCCTTTCATGGTTCTCCCAACGCGAACTAAGCCGCAACGGCTGCTCGAGCTATCCAAGCTCTCACTCTCTCAGCTTCCAACTTAGATCTGGCTTGCCAGCAGAGAGCTCGAGGGATTTCCCCAGAATCCAAAAGGTCCAATTGGTCGGTTGTGCTGTCAGTTACAACACACTCCCCCTGTTGGTGCAAAATGGTGCCAATAGTCCAAAACTACAATTCCCAGAATCTGGCACCACACAGTTCCACTTTAACAACCTCCATTTTAGAGTCCTCACATACTGATTGGTCCAATTCAGCAGTTCAGGACCAAAATGGTGGAACAACACTGAACAGTCCTTGCTGCAAGAAAAGCAGGTTAGAACAAACTTCAATTTCACTACTATTCTAACGAACTATCAGCAATCAGTCACATTTTTCAGCAGAGCTCACTCTGCTCAAATAGCAATGGCAGAAATGGAGCGATTGGTCAGCAACCCGGGTGTGACTTGGGCATAGAAACACACAGACCCCCCATTTAAACTAACTCTGAGTGCAGGCAGGCAGCCCTTAAAGAGACAGTACATGGAGGCTTTAAAAGCGCTCACAAGCAATACCATTAAAACGGCTTTAACACCGAACACTAACCAGACTGTGAGCAATTAGGCAAGCTCTTGGAAGGCTTTTTTGGGAACCCCCATTTGTAGGGGGGTTACACCAATAAGAAAAAAGACATAATGCAATACATACACACAAAAAACATCAAATATAGTTATACCAAGAATACTTAAACAAATTCCCATTATTCTACATCCTATGAAATTCCTAACATCTTAATTCAATTCCATCTCGGTTACTCTACATTATGTCTACAAATACCCTTTAAGTATATGATCCCAGACTCTGACTGGGAAAGCACTTGGAAAGGTATTTTTCTTTTAGTTGTTTTGCTTGTTTATTGTGCATTCTTTTACTACCTCTGTATGTTGACCCTCATCCTTTGACGTGGAACCTTTGTAAACGAGCAGTTTCTGCTCAAAGGTATTTGTAATCCGAGAATTTAATAAATAAAATAAATAAATAAAAATAATAGCTAGAAAATAATTATTTATCTGTGGTAGAAGTGTTTGTTCTGAAACTTCCTTTTTTTATTTTACATGACTGTAAGCTGTATGATATATTGTTCTGCATTTAATGTTACCTGTTTTTATCATATTTTAGTAAGCAGCCTTTTCTTTGAAATACTGCCTGGATGTCTCTCAGTTTTTTTTTTTGCATGTGAAGTGCCTGTATTTAAGTCTGACAGCTGTTGAAGAGCTTGAATGGTGTTACTAAAGCTTACTTATAAATGCAAGAAATACCTAGGTCTCTGTAGAGTTAAAAAGGGTTCATTTTGGATACCTGGTTGCATGCCCCTGGTGAAAGATTGTACTGCAGTCCTGAAGAGGGTATATATCTGAGCCCGTACATTTGGGTATGCTAGCATAAGGTTCACAGTTTGAATCCCTCCAGAACTTGAGGCTAAAAGGTGATTTGGACCCAAAAAGCAGACAGGAGTGTTACCCTGTCTATTACCTGTTCACACTATTGCACTCAGAGGTTGGCACTGTGGGAGCAGAGGGTCTGACCTGTGTGATGCATTTGTGACAGATTTGGTTGGCAGCGGTGCGATTTAAAGTGTTTGGTAACACAAGCTTTAACAGTTCACTGTGTCAGCTTAATATTGTACAGCTCACTTGCAAAATAAGGCAGTGATTTATTTTTAAAAAAGAAAACAGAGCTATATCATTTTGCTTACAGTCAAAGTTCCTACCTGTTTTATATTTTTTCGAGTGCAAGTTAGAGTAGCCGTAGTTAGGGAAGAAGATGGCTTCCAGCTACAGCAGGTACATTGCAGACTATATGAGGCAGTCGTGCCAGAACAGAGGAGTCCATTATGAGGGGACTGCCATCACGCAGAACCTCGTGGAGGCTGTGATGGCAGCAGATGCCCAGAGCCCTTAATCACAGTTTGTGACTGGAAAGGGCCAGACCTTGGGTATGGATGGGCCAGTTGTGTTCAGCCCCAGGGAGGAGGACTGCAGGGCCAGTGCAAGCCAAGGGCCACAGCAGCAGGGGAAGGTCACCAGCATTCTGGAGCCAGAAGCCATCAGGCTGCAGATAGAGTTGTGGAGGATGGAGCTGCTTTTTCATGGAGAAGAGAGGTGAGAACAGCGAATCACAGAGTAGAAGAGGGAGTGAGAACTGCAAGAAGCTGACCATAAAGAGCGTGAGCACCAGAGGCAACATGAACTGGAGAAGCTACGCCTCCAACCACCAACACCAGAGCAGGTAAGTGAACTGAGTTTAATTGGAACTACAGGACTGGGTTACAAATTAAATTCCAAAATGATAGCTGACTTTAAAGAGGTGGAGGATATGGATACCTTTTTAAATTCCTTTAAAAAAGTTTGTATTCAGGCAAATATTCCTAGAGGGTCCTGGAGCTTCCAGTTATCTCCGCTACTTACCTGGGAAGTTTGGGATGCATTGGGTCAAATGGATAGTGAAGACAGTAATGATTACAGCAAACGTAAAGCTGCACTTTTAAAAAAGTATGAATTAACTGTAGAAGAAGCATACAGAGCTAAATTCTGTAAGCTCAGGAGAAGCCCTGACATGAGCTACGAAGAGCTAGCCATGAAACAATATCAGTTTTTAAAATGGTGGGAAGGAATTGTAGCAAACTCTGCAGATAAAGCTGAAAATGCTGTACTGTTAGAGCAGTTTTTTGGGGCATGCTCAGCAGAGCTGAAAACCTAGCTGGAGGACCGAAAGCCCAAAACAGTGCAAGAGGCTGCTGAACTCTCGGACTGCTGAACCAAGAGCAGACCTGCTCTGAGAGCAAATGGGGTGGGTGTGGCATTGCAGAAAGGGAAAAGCACGCATTCAGGGTAGCTAAAACTCTCATTGCCTCCATCAAAAACAGTTAGCCCCAGGTTTCAAACAAAAGATTTTTCTGAGAAAAGAAACAAATGTTGGGTTTGCAAAGAAACTGGGCATATTGCCAGATAGTATCCCAAAAGGACAGAAAATGCGCAAAGTGGTGCTAGGAAAGAAGTGGGTTATTTGTCCCTGAAAGCATGCTTGTAAACATGAGGGAACATAAGCACCCAGTCACTGTGAATGGTGTACAGACACAAGGATTAAGAGACACAGGGGCATCCCTGATGTTGGTAAAAGGGGATCTGGTACAGCCTGGTCAGCTTATACCCAATAGATTTGTAACTGTACAGTGGTTCATTGGGGAGAAGAAAACATTACCACTCGCCTGTGTTCTCCTAGACTGGAGTGAGACAGGGGGAACTGTGCAACAGGTTCCTGTAGCAGAGACTTTAGCAGTTGACGTAATTCTCGGCAACATTATCATATGGGATGGTGTGTGCAGTTACCCAAAGCCAAGCGACAAAGGAAAATTGTGGTGCCCTATAGAAATGACTGGGAGGCTGGTTCCACAGCCTATGTTTCCTGCTATGAAGACTAATGAAAGGGGGGGTAGAAATTTCCCCAGTAGCAGTTAACCAAACAGCTATGGAGGGTTACTCTGAGGAAGGAAGGATGACCCATTGTCAGAGGGTTAGGGATGACAGTGATCCTGAGGCTATAGCTAAGGATCCTAGTTTAGACACTGAAGGGGACCTGTCTCATGCCTTGGGAATGTGTAGGAAGTTTGCAGCTGCTCAGAAAATTGACCCTAGTCTAGAGAAGCTGAGGGCTTGGGCAGACTCTGATGGAGCACTGGGAGGTGACTGGAAACAAATGGAGTGATGTATATGTAGGATGTTAAGACAGAGGGAGGGTTGATAGGCAGACAGCTTGTCATTCCCTGGGGGTACCAAGAGCAGTTGCTCAAGATTGCACACGATATTCCCTTGTCTGGTTATCTGGGAATCATGCGCAATATGCAGCAGTTGGCCCAAAATTTCTATTGGCCCAACTTTACCCAGCAAGTGATGGAGTATTGCAGGTCATGTCACTGGTGCCAAAAAATAGGGAAGGCAGGTAAGAAAACCCAACCCACCCTAATTCCATTGTCCATAGTGGAGGAGCCATTCCAGAGGGTGGGAATGGATATTGTAGGGTCTTCAAATACCCCCAGCTCCTCCGGGCAGTGGTTCATCCTGACTGTGGTGGATTACACCACCTGGTACCCAGAGGCAGTCACCCTATCTTCTGAGGACAGACAAAGTGGCAGATGCCTTACTATGGATTTTCTCCTGTGTTGGGTTTCCACAGGAGGTTATCACCGATCAAGGGGGTTCCTTCATGTCGTACCTGATGACATGTTTGTGGGAGAAGTGTGGGGTGGTGCAGAGATGCACAACACCTTATCACCCACAAGCCAGTGGGCTTGTGGAAAGATTTAATGGGATCCTGAAGTCAATGCTCCAAGCGTCTGCTGAAGAGCATGGGAGGGACTGGGATATATACCTTCCTCACCTCTTGTTCTCATACAGGGAGGTGCCCCAAGAGTCGACAGAGTTTTCCCCCTTCGAGCTCTTATATGGACGCTGGGTACGTGGGCCCCTAGACTTGATCCAGGAGGACTGGGAAGGCAAGCACACCACCCAGGGAACTCCTATAGCACTCCAATCTTTTTTCCTTTCTCATCCCCTAACCCTGCCCGGCTAACTCTGCCTGTCCCTCCCCCCACCCCTCACTAATCTCTTCTGTCCTTTATTTTCAGTCTCTGCCTAAGCCCCCTGGGCATTTTCTTATCTTCGGGCTAAACCACAAGAGCTGCACCCCACCCACCGAATGGCCAAAACAGGTATGACTGCAGATCCATCAATGGACACAGTGCCCCAGCTACCAACTTCCAGTTTAAATCTGGCACCATTTCTCAGTGCTTTGCTATGTGTGTGACCAAGGACCTAGCCTTAATTTTAAATCCTAGGATCTGAGGAGGCATCTTCAGACCTTCTCAGTAACCACCTCACTAGACTTCACATTTTCAGGGGGTTTAAATTTAATTATTTCCCTCAAGCTGTGTGCTGTAATTTTAAAAACTCAGAGTGAGTGAGCATAGCATTGGAGATCAGTCTAGGTGTGGACCCCCCCAGCTAATTACATTACCTAGCACCTCTCAATATTTTATAAGCTGATCCTCATTTTGTTTTACTTTATTCTTTGCAATTTTGGCCTGGGATTAAGTAGAGCCCCCAGATTTACCTCACTGGAGCAAGGCAATATCCCAGCAGGAGCTGCAGTAAGCCCTCTGCCCTCCAGTTTCTGTGGCCGAACTAAAACCCTGGATTAATCTCCCCGAACTTGAGGCATCTACAGGAGCCCGCCTGTTAAGTTAATTGCAGATGGTGACTCGCTTGTAGGTACCTTGGCATTTTAAAATTCTGCTTGTAGCCCCGTCCCCCCCCCAATTATCTTGTGCCTCCTTGAGAGCTAACTGTGCTTAGGAGGGCTCACCAGAGTTAATTTTTTCTCATGCCCCCCCTTCTCCTGTTGTTGTTTATATCCAGTTTCTCCCAAGAGTACCTCCCCCACTATCATCAATTTCAGCTAGTACTCTTCCTCTCTTAAATGGCTTGTTACCTGCTTACACATTATTGCTACTTTTCCTGTCTGCCAGAAAATTAACACTTATTCTGATAAACCTGCAACCCTGTCCTCTCAACCTGGCTCTGCCTCATCTCTTCTTCCCTCATTGTAGAATGTTGACATTAACACATCTGCGTCACTTCTTCCTCCCACATTGAAGAATGTTGACATTAACACTTATGTTTAACCTCCTATTCATCACTCCCATGCTGCCACCCCCTCACCCTCTATCCAATAACAGCAATGGGCAGGATCATACACTTGACATACCCTTCTCCAAAATAATGTGGAATGCAATCCAACTTCCAGCCCCAACTACAAGGTGCTCTGAGACCACCTCTGGCAATCCCACTATACCACCCCTCTGCCATCCCACAAGAGCATGGAATGCAGTTGAATGTTCTTCCACTATCCTATTGGCTCAGCTGAATATGCTGATAGTCTCCACAAAAGTGAAGAATAAAATAGCCAACTCCCGCAGCAAGCCCTATCTAATGAAACATTTAAAGCTACAAGCTCTTAGAATTGCCTGGCTACTCCTTTTACTCTCGGGGAACGTTCACTCAAATCCTAGACCTAGTACTAGTGCCTCAATACCACCAGCAGACTGCAAGGCTGGTGTAATGACTATTGCATCTCTTAACATATGCAGCCTGCTACCAAAATTTGATGCTGACCCGGTATGGATGGCCCAACATAAATCAGATGTCATCTCAGTTGTGGAGACCTGGCTCACTCCTAGAACCCCTGTCTCCACTATCCAGCTTGAGGGCTACACAACTTTCAAGGTGGGCAGGTGAGGGAAACGAGGGGGAGGATGTATCAGCTAGTGGTCAAACTGGAATTCAGTGTGTTTGCCGTTTATTTGCATCACCAGGTAAGAAAAAAGGTTTGTCTCCCCATACGATGCACAGGGGTAATGCCAAACCTCACCCAACAACTAACACACCAAAATCTGGCCAATGGAAAATCATGTACACAAATGCTCACAGCCTGGGAAATAAGATCCCAGACCTGCAGGCAATAATGTCAGAGGCTAAACTGGACATAGTAGCAATTAGTGAGCGTGGTTTACCAGTAACCACACTTGGGAGACTTCAGTACCTGGCTATGTATTGTTCAGAAGAGACCGAGGTGCAAAAGGGGGAGGAGTGGCCCTGTATGTTAATGAAAATATCAAAGCTACAGAAATTCAGAATACACATAAGGAGCCAGAAGAACTGTGGGTCACCCTGGAAACAGGAAATGGGACAGCCATAAGAACTGGGGTTGTCTACAGGCCCCAGACCAGAGGGAGGACATAGACACATTACTGTTAGAAGATATACAAAACATGACAGCTAAAGGGAGGTTCTGATAATGGGAGACTTCAACATGCCAGATACAGATTGGTCAATACCAGCAGGAACATCTGCCAGAACTAGACTCATAGTGGATTCCCTGCAGGGAGGGCCTCAAACAACTGGTACAGCAACCCACAAGAGACAGGGCTATCCTAGATCTAGTACTGACTAACAAAGAAGGGATCACAGATCTCCAGGTAGAAGGTCACCTGGGGCCAGTGACCATCACATGGTATGGTTCAATTTGGCTACTACATCTAAATCATCCCATTCCAAGGCAAAATATGGGACTTCAGAGGAGCTGACTTTGATAAGATGGCCAACAGAGTTAAGCTAGCCCTGGCAAAAGAAACACAGGTGAGGAGGTACAGGCAAAGTGGGCAAGCATTAAGGATACAATACTTGAACAACATCCCATTGTGTTAGACAGAAAAGGAAGTGCAAAGAAGAAGGAAACCACTTTGGTTCTCAACAATAGTAGCAGAAAAGGTCAGACCCAAAGGCTGGCCTTCAGGAAAATACAAGGGAACACAGCGGGATGAAGATAGGGGGCATACCAAACTGCCTAAGGGAAGCAGGTAAGGCAGTAAGGCAGGCAAAGTCCCAAACTGAGGAAACACTAGCACAAACAGTAAAGAAGGTGACAAGACTTTCTATAGATACATTAGTGAAAGGAGAAAGTCCAGAGGGGTATTGCTAAGCTTAATGGAGAAAAGGGAGCATGTGAGAGGGAGGACCCTGTAAAAGCATCTATCCTAAATAGATACTTTTGCTCAGTATTCACTGAAGAGAAGGTGGGCAGGGCCCACAGCTCAGCATCATGGACACAGAGGGAGGGAGGTGAGCACTACTCCCTTCACAAAAGAAAGGGTCCTACAAGAGCTTGCTAAGCTCAGGGTGGATAAGGCAATGGGACCTGATGGCATACATCCCAGGGTACCTAAGGAGCTAAAGGAGGAACTAGCAGAGCCATTAGCAGAATTGTTTAGTGAGTCTCTGAGCACAGGAGAGGTCCCAGAAGACTGGAGAAGGGCTCATGTGATCCCACTCCACAAGAGTGGTAGCAGGGAGGAGGCGGGGAACTACAGACCGGTCAGTCTTACCTCAGTAGTGGGCAAGATTATGGAAGCACTCCTTAAGGAAAGGATAGTGCAACACCTGGAATCCATAGGGCACAGGATCCAAGACAGCATGGGTTTACAAAGGAAGGTCCTGTCAAACTAATCTCATAGATTTCTTTGACTGGGTAACCAGAGTGGTGGACCAAGGGAGCAGTTGATGTCGCCTACCTTGACTTCAGCAAAGCTTTTGACACTGTTCCACATAGAAGATTGATAAATAAGCTTAGGTAGGCTCGGGTGGGTCAGAAGTTGGTCAACTGGGTGGCAAACTGGTTGACTGGCAGAAAACAGAGAGTGGTGGTAAATGGTATACAGTCAGAAGAGATGCAAGTCACAAGTGGGGTACCTCAGGGATCAGTCCTGGGGCCAGTCCTATTCAACATCTTCATTAGTGACCTAGCAGATGGACTAGAGGGTGAGGCTTGTCTGTTTGCAGATGACACCAAGATCTGCAACAGAGTAGATGATCCAGATGGGGTGGGCAGAATGAGAAGAGATCTGGATAAACTAGCAGAATGGTCAGAAGAGTGGCAACTGGGATTTAATGCAAAGAAGTGCAAAATCATGCACATAGGAAGAGAAACCCTGAAGCCACTTATAGGCTGAGAGGAGTTGCTAGCAGTCACAAAGGAAGAAAGAGACTTGGGCATCATCATCACTGATGACCTGAAATCATCAAGCAGACCTCTAAAGCAGTAGGTAAGGCTAGGGGTGTTAGGGTGTATTAGTAGGGGTATCAAAGTCGTAAGAGGGAGGTAATAATCCTCTGTACAAGACATTGGTTAGGCCCCATCTGGAGTATCATGCAGTATTGGAGGCCACACCTTCACAAGGACATTAACCAAATTGAGGCAGTCCAGAGAAGGGCAACCAAAATGGTGCAGGGACTGCATCAGAAGACATATGAGGACAGATTAACGGGAGCTCAATATGTATACCCTTGAGCAAAGGAGGAGAGAGGTGATATGATCGAGACATTTAAACACCTTAAGGGCATAAACAAGGTGAAAGAGTCTAATGTTTAAATATAAGAAAATAGCAGGACAAGAGGACACAGCATGAGATTAGAGGGAGGCCGATTAAGGGGAATGTGAGGAAATTCTTTTCACAGAAAAGGGTGGTAGATGCATGGAATGGCTTACCACAAGAAGTAGTGGCTATGAATACAGTGCAGGGCTTCAAACAGGCATGGGATAGGCATAAGGGAGCAATACAAATGACTATGAATAGATAGGTCACTGACATAGCAAAGGCCGATGGCACATTTATAAGGTAGAAAAAGAAATGGGCAGACTGGATGGGCCTTGCGGTCCTTATCTGCCGTCAACTTCTATGTTTCTATGTTTCTATGTTTCATTAATGTTAATGACTCAATTCAATGCAGGGCACTCCCCATGCCACCCTGGGGTGGAAGATCACAAATTCTCTCCATACAGGTTCAACTTGGATCCCAGGGAAAGTGCTTAAAGGAGTAGTCCACCCAGAATGTGCAAAAAACATATGTTATGTAGAGTGTTTTGATATGAATTTTAACTCCTAGTGTGTCCTTCCCTCTGTCTTCTATTTGGAGTTATTCCTAAATTGCCTGCTAGCTGTATGGTAGTTTTATGACCCCTGGGGATCTCCATAACAAATAGTTTTATTGACTTTCTTTCTCCCAGGATGCCCACTGTCTCATGTAAGAGTGATGTAGCCATGCCCTTAGATTTAGCATGTGTATTGCTTTAAAATTAGTTTAGCAACAGCAGAGCCTTGTAACTTCTTATTCAGGGAGCACAAATGGCAACAGTTAGTTTGGTAGATACCTGAAAGCAAGCTAACTGGGATTTCTGTAAGACAACAGCCACTAAATAGCTTTAATTCATTATTTGTGTTTTTGATGTTAAAACACTCCTGCTAGCTAGATCTGATGCACAGAGAAAACAAAAATAGTGAATCAGAACTATTTAGTATCTGTTGTCTTACAGAAACTCTAGTTAGCTTACTCTTAGGTATCTGCTAAACTAACAGTTGCCATTTGTGCTCCCTGGATAAGAAGTTACAAGGCTCTGCTGTTGCTAAACTAATTTTCAAGCACACATAGCACCTCCCTTCATCGACCTCACCAAGGCCTTCACCACGGTCAACCATGACTTGCTTCTCACACAACTCTCTAACATTGGTATATCCTCTGTCTCTCTTGGCTGGTTCCAGAGTGACCTCTCTAACAGGACCCAGCAGGTCAAGATTCTAGACGTTCTATCCGGTCATCAGCATGTCAACACAGGGGTGCCCCAAGGTTCCATTTTGGGCCCTCTGCTGTTCAGTCTGTTTCTAAATGAGCTCCTCAAAGTCTGCCAGAATAAGATCCTTCTATATACAGATGATGCTGTTCTTTACATGTATCATACAATAAAGACATGATTTTTTACAATAAATAAGATTACAAGCTTGTAGTTTCTACAGGTACACGTGTCTTATGGTGGGATGCTAAAGTTCATAATGCAGAAGATTCAAGCAACAACAGCAAAAGGCTACGATACAGTATCCGATCATAAATATGCAGCATTAATAGCGTGGAATAGAATAGTGAGCAGATATTAGCGCTTGTAATAATACCGCGGCCCTTTTATGTAACGGCTACTAATAGCACATTGCACTGGTTAGAATTGCACCATGGTTTGTTTTAGTATTAGTGCACTGTTACTTTGTGAAGACAGTGAAAAATGACAAATTTTTTTATTATATGATTCTGGGCCATGTCCTGATCGAGTTCTTGTGTTTTCCACTGTCCAGGACACGCAGCACTTAAAGAGTAGCAAACATTAGTTTGCTGATGGAACCTGTAAGTGCTGCCCATCAATATTTTCTCAGCTGTACACCATTCATGCAGTGAAGTGCGGTGCAGTAATGCCCCTGGTGTACATATTGTTGGGAAACTGAACTGCAGCAACATATGCCAAGGTTTTTGCTGCACTTGAAAATTTATGTGGGCCTCTACAGTTTGAAACAATCCTAATAGATTTTTAGCTAGCAGCAATAAAAGCGTTCACACATGCAAAAATGAGGGGCTGTTTTTTTCACATGTGCCAGGCTGTATGGTGCAAAGTGCAGGAACTTCCAGATGTAAGCCAACAGTACACCAGTAACTCAGATTTTGCACTTAATATTCGACTATTACTTGCTCTTGCATATGTGCCAGTGAACAATGTGTTGCCAGCATTTAATAACGTGATGCAGTCAGAATTTTATCAAACAAATAGTGACCTTCTTACTCACCTGACTATTTTGAGGACACTTGGCTAGGAAGACCTCTTGCAAGAGGAGGTAGAAGACATCTGATGTTCCCTGTGGCACTGTGGAGCTGCTACAATGCAGTCCAGGATGATCTACCAAGAACTGTGAATGCGGTAGAGGCATGGCATTGCTGTTTCAATCATTTTGTTGGAGCATACCATCCATCAGTTTGGAAGTTTTTTGACTTCCTTAAGATGGAGCAGCACCTGAATGCCACAATCATTGAGCAGCTCATAGCAGGAACAGCAGTACCACAAGTATGAAAAAAGTACAAGGATACTGCTGAAAGGGTCACAGCTATTGTAGCAGACTATCCGTCTCGTCCAAGAATGGAATACCTAAGAGGCATCGCATATAACTTCCAGCTCCAGGCATAAGGATGAATGGAATGGCATTAGGATTTGTTTGGGAACAGTTTGAATTGTGGGTGGTGTGGTGGAGGGAAGATTTGCTGTGCAACATGTGATGTGTACTTGGCTTACCTGTCCCCCATCCCCAGCACTGATGAACACCAGAAGCCATCGATGCAAATGGCCATTTAAAAAGAAGACAGACCGCAAGAAACAAAGTGCACAAGCAAGGATAAATTACTGGCAACACACTAGTTAGGCACAGTGATATTAACGGGTAGCACTATTGTATCACATGGTAATAAGTACGTGCTATTCTGTACCACACTATTAACGCTGTGTGATTTTTGCAGTGATCCCTACAGCATGGAGTTCAAGTAGTGCAGTCCTGGGAGGGCCTTGTCAGATTATGGCACTGGGTTTAAAAATGTAGAAGAAACAACCAAGAACATGAGAAGACTACAGCATAGCATTCAAATAGTACAGCCCCATGAGAACCTTGTCAGAGAAAAGCATTGACAGAGAGGAATCGGCAAGTCTTAATTAGATGAGGGTAACAGGAGTGGGCAACAGAAGGGGTTCGTGGAGAGGTACTGTTGTAAGTGAGAGTAGAGATGCAGGAATACCGCAGTCCAGAATCTAACAGCATCAGGTGGGAGGGGGATTGGATGAGGGGGCAGAGATAGTTATGGGAGGTGGGGGGCAACAGGCAGGAGAGAAGGGGAGAGAGAGAGGGAGACAGAAAAAGAGACTGGGAGAGGGGATAGAGGGGGAGACAGAGTGAGAGGGAGAAAGAAGAGTGAGAGAGATGGAGAGAGTGGAAAGGGAGGTATAACGTGCTAGAGTGGGCATGGGAAAGAGAGTGAGAGTGGGCATGGAGGAAAAAGGGGAGGAACAGGGGCATCGCGATAGAGAGGGAGATGGAGAGGAGAGTGAGAGAGATAGAATGAGAGTGAGTGAAAGTAGAAAATGCAAAGTAATGGAAGTAGATGGGGCTGGTGGGGTAGCACAGGGAGAGAGGGTCAGTGAGGCAGGGGGGAGCGGACTGGGTTGTAGGCCATGGGGAAGTCCCAGAGTACAGTGAGCAAGTGTACTTGAAGAGTACATCAGTTCTGGCAAACACATATGCTCCTGCTTTAGAGAAACTGCTTCAGATCAGATTTAAAAGTTAGGATGTTTACAGTGTTTACTGCAGCTGCTGGGATCTCATTAAGCCAAGGTGGTGCTCAGTAGGAGAAATAGCTTGGCAGAAGACACCAGGAGAAAGGACTGCTGTGTGACTGAACTTCTCTGCTGGGACTAAAGTAGAAGAACTTTTGTATTTGGACCTTTAATTTAGGGTAAAAAAACTAACATACAAAACAAAACAAAAAAAAAGTGTGTGTTTGGGTTAACTGAACTGAATGGGTAACTGAAAAGTCATCTAGGTGTAAATCTCAGGTGACTGAAAGGACTTAACTGCTGTGAGGTTTAAATTACTTGTAGAAAGATCTGGTAAGTAGGGGGAGTGGCTTAGCTAGAAGGAAGCTACATTTAAAGACTGCCTTAGAAAGATTCTGCTAATAGCTTGGCAGAAGACATCAGGAGAAAGGACTGCTGTGTGACTGAACTTCTCTACTGGGACTATATTGCCCTCCTTCCCTCTCCTCCACCCCCCCACCTAAAGCTAGTTCTATTTTTATAGGCACAGGATTTGACTGACAACAGGAACTTCCTATTTAGGGGCAGGAAGTGAGTGATCACAGAACCACCAAGGACCCACCATCCTAGAAGGGCAAGAGTAGCTCTCCGGCCCCCTCTAGCTGCTGGAGGTCTGCCTCTGAACAAGTAAGTGGTCTACTGAGAAATATAAGATGTTCTTGTCTCAGAACAGGACAATCAGGAGCTTAAAGGGCACACAGGCAGAAAGTAAGGAGAGAGAAAAAACAGAGGAAAGAGTAAGGATTGCAAACAGTTAAGGGGCCAGAAATAAGACAGATTGGAGTGGTGCAGTGCAGTGGCTGTGAGCAGCAGTCTTCCGGGAGATGTTCTGAGGATGCAGTGTTGTCCCATCTGCAGGCACCTCTGGGCTGAGGAGAAGGTTGCTCATCTCCAGGCTGAATTGGCCAGGATTTGTGGGACCTCCTCTTTCATCCAGGGACCACCAGTGCCACTGCCGTTGCCTCAGAGGTTGCCAAGAAAGAGGAGCGGTTGGACCACAGTGGGCTCAGGGAGGGTGAGGATTGTGGAACAGAGGCACATCCCTCCAGTTGTGCCTCTCCACAATTCCTGTGCCATTCTGGCAAAGTGTGGTTCCTCTATGGAGCCACCTACAGTGGAGACCAAGGAGGATGCTGGGAACCTCCACAAAGGAGTCCCACAGGAGGGTGGCAGGGGACCCTGCAGGGGAAGGAAACAACTCCTGGTGGGGGACTCCATTGTTAGGAAGGTAGAACTGGGCAAGGAAGGGGAGAGGGAGGTAAGGTGCCTGCCTGGCGCCATGGCTTGGAGGGACAGGGAGCGAATCCTCAGGATTGTTGGAGCAGCTGCACAGGGGAGGGAGCTGGATGTCATTGTCCACCTAGGGACAAATGACCTGGCTAAGAAAGGGATTAGAGAAGTGCAGGAAGAGTTTGTGGAATTGGGGAGGGGCCTTAGTCAAGTAGCACACGGTAACCTTCTCGGAGGTGCTACCCATCTATGGCATAGGAGAGGCTAGGGTGTTCCGCACCATGGGATTCAATCAGTGGTTGAAAAACTGGTGTGGAGCTCAGGGATTTGGCTTCATTGGGGACTGGGGATACACCTGGAGTGATGCAAGCCTATACTGGCATGATGGGCTGCATCTGTCCGGGAGGGGAACCAGGATCCTAGGTGATAGGTTTAAATGCTTCATTGGCAAGCTTTTAAACTAGCCAAGGGGGGGAGGCACTGGAAGGAGCAGAAAATCCTAGCCCCCCCCAAAAAAAATCACGGTAGTAAGTGTGGCAAACACCAACATGGAGGTGTCGATAGGGAGAAGGGCAGGGGTAAATGGAGAAAGTGACAAAGGCAAGAAGGACAAGGATGGGGCAAAAGGGGGTAAGGCCATCAGGAAATGGAGGGTAATGAGTACCAATGCCCGTAGTCTGGGCAACAAGCTCCCTGAGCTGGTGGCCTTAATGGAAGAAGGATGCCTGGCTATCGTAGCAGTCACAGAAACATGGTACACAGAGAACCATGACTGGGATGTTAACATACCAGGGTACATAACCTACAGGAGAGACAGGCAGGGTAGAAGAGGGGGAGGAGTAGCTCTCTATGTAAAGGAAGGGATAAAAGCAACCGAACAAAAGAGTAAACAGGAAGGAGAGGAGGCACTGTGGGTCACCTTGGAGACTGGAAAGGGCACCACAATCCGCACAGGGGTTGTGTACAGACCCCCAAGTCAGGGGGAAGGAATGGACAAGGATATGATGAAAGGCATTCTTAGAATGGCAGAGAAAGGGGAGATACTGTTGATGGGAGACCTGAATATGCCAGATGTTAACTGGAGCACATTTGCTGCAGCCACATCCAAGAGCAGGGCAATTCTTGATGCCCTACAGGTGGCAGGCATTAGACAGCTAGTTTCAGAACCCACTCGTGAGGGAGCAATCTTAGACCTCGTACTCTCAAACGGGGCAGTGAGAGGATCTCAGATCTAGAAGTGGGTTGCCATCTGGGGACAAGTGACCATCAAACAGTGTGGTTCACGTTAAACTCAGCTACAGAGTCAAGCCATACAAAAGTGAGGGTACTGGACTTTAGGAGGGCTGACTTTGGCAAGATGGGAGAGTGCCTCAGAAAAGCACTAGCAAACAGGCTAGAAGGAGGTGGAGCAACAATGGGGAATTATCAAACTGCCATCACAGAGGCAACAAGCCTTTGTGTGAAGCAAATAAACAAATCAAAACGAAAGAAAAGCCACTATGGTTCTCAAGAGAGGTGGCTGTGAAAGTCAGGAAGAAAAGATAGCATTCCTGAAGTATAAGGAAACACAGAAGGAGCAGGACAGAGAGCTGTACCAGTTAAGGCAGAAAGACAGGAGGAAGTCAGAATAGCAAAGGCCCAAACTGAGGAAAAGATAGCCAACTCAGTTAAGAAGGGGGATAAAACTTTTATAGGTACATCAGCGAGCATAGAAAGACAAAGGGAGGGATAGTGAGGCTGAATAGAATGAACGGTGGGTGGGCAGAGAGGGACAGTGAAAAAGCAGGAATACTGAACGAATATTTCTTCTTAGTATTCACAAAAGAGGAGGGGGAAGTGCCTAATCCAATTAACAGAAGCACTCTTGATAGGGGGGTCGATCCCAGTCCTTTCACAGAAGAAAGGGTTCTGCAAGAACTCCTAAAACTGAAGGTGGACAAAGCAATGGGTCCTGATGGAATTCACCCCAGAATTCTAAAAGAATTAAGGAAGGAACTAGTGAAACCACTGGCTACTCTTTTTAATAAATCATGGGAGGATGGTGTGGTACCCGAGGACTGGAGGAAGGCGGATGTGATTCCCCTTCACAAAAGTGGGACCAAGACAGAGTCAGGAAACTACAGACCTGTCAGTCTGACCTCTGTGGTAGGGAAAGTGTTGGAGTCACTTCTGAAAGAAAGAATAGTGGAGTACCTAAAGGTCAGTGGAGCACAGGATCCAAGGCAGCATGGGTTCACAGCGGGAAGGTCATGTCAGACGAATCTAATAGATTTCTTTTACTGGGTGACCAAAGTAGTAGACCAGGGAGGGGCTGTGGACATGGCCTACCTAGACTTATTAGCAAGGCATTTGACACAGTCCCACACCAAAGATTATTAGTCAAATTAACCAACCTGGGAGTGGGTCCCAGGGTGGTAGCCTGGCTAAAACATTGGCTGGACAACAGGACACAGAAGGTAATTGTAAATGGAGTCCACTCTGAAGAAAGGGCAGTTACTAGTGGGGTACAGCAGGGTTCAGTATTGGGTCCAGTCTCTTTGTCTTCATCAGTGACATTGCAGAGGGACTGGAAGGAAAGTATGCCTTTGCAGATGACACAAAGATCTGCAACAGGGTTGATACACAAGGAGGCGTGGAAGGATGAAAAGGGACTTGGCAAGGTTGGAGGAATGGTCAGGACGTCTGGCAGCTAGGATTCAATGCAAAAGTGCAACATAATGCACCTGGGAAACAAGAACCCAGGGGAAGAATACAATGGGTGGGGAGGTAGTAACAACAACAAAACAGGAAAGAGACCTGGGGTAATCATATCAGATGACCTTAAGGTTGTAAGCAATGTGAGAAGGCAGTAGGGAGGGCCGGGGTATACTGGGATGTATAGGAGAGGCATCAGCAGCAGAAAACAGGAAGTTGTTATCCCTCTGTACAGACAGTTGGTGAGACCCCATCTGAATACTGCGTCCAGTTCTGGAGACCCCATCTCCATAAGGACATAGACAGGATAGAGGCAGTCCAGAGGAGCAACTAAAATGGTCAGGGTCTGCAAGAGAAGCCGTATCAGGAGAGACTAAAGGAGCTTAATATGTATACCCTTGAGGAAAGAAGGGAGAGGGGACATGATAGAAACTTTCAAGTACCTCAAGGGAATCAACAAAGTCCAAGAGGTAGCATCTTTCAGAAAAGAGACTTGCAAGAACAAGGGGACACAATTTAAAGATAGAAGGAGGGCAGTTCAGGGCAATGTGAGAAGTATTATTTCACAGAGGGTAGTGGATGCATGGAACAGCCTTCCTGAGGAAGTTGTGGGGTCTAAAACTGTGGGAGAATTCAAGAATGCATGGGACAGACATAAGGCAATTCTTGTGGGGGGCAGGAAGATATAGGCTGTTGGTTAACTAGGATCTGCGGCCTATCCTGTAGGTAGGGAAATGGGCAGACTAGATGGGCCTAGCGGTCCTTATCTGCCATCAAAGTCTATGTTTCTGTGTTTCTATGTCCCAGAGCAGTCCTACAGAAAGGGACACTTAGCGTGTTATGCTCGTACTCCTGATATTGTACTTAGAATTGGCTACTGTTATCAATTCAGAGATGAAAGGTGGGTTCAGGCCAAGCATGGCCTTCCTCCCTAGGATGCAGGTTTGGTATCTGATTCTGTTACAGAGGGATAGTGAATGGATTGTTCATAAAGTACACAGGTGTGTGTAAAGCATATGTCAAGGGTCTTCAGTCTCTTCTCATAACCTTTATCCTTTAAATGGGTGAGGCTGTATCTGACTACTGTGCTTAGATCTTGAGTCCTCACTTAAGGAGGACAGTGACAGGCTGGAGACAGTGCATCACAGGGTGACCAAGATGGTTCAGGGCTAGCAAGGCAGAGGTTATGAAGATTGTCTAAATATACTGACTAAAGCTGGCCCAGTGGCATGGAGGACTGATGTCCTGGGTGCCTCTACCTACTGCCACACTGGTGACCTGGAATCATAGAAATTGTCAGCAGATAAGGACTGCTAGGTCCATCCAGTCTGCCTGTAAGCCCTATACTTGTTGGCGACCTCTGATCCTATCTGGTCAGTGGCTTCTCATCACGTCTTCCCACCTCAAGGTTCCCTGGTGCCTATGCCAGGCATGTTTAAAACCTTCCACTGTGCTTGCTCCCACCATCTCTTGTGGTAGCTATTCCGTGAGTCCACCACCCTCTCTGTGAAGAAAAACATTCTCGCATTTCCTCTTAACCTGCCCCCCTCCAATTTGATATCATGCCCCCTTTTTCTTGTTCTCCTCCTGCATTGGAAGATGTCTCCCCCGTGCACCTTGTTTATGCCCTTGAGGTATTTGAACATTGCTGTCATGTCCCCACTCCTTCCTTTCCTCTAGCAAGTACATATTGAGGTCCTCTAGTCTGTCCTGCTATATTTTGTGGTGTAAGTCCTGTACCATCTTGGTCACCTTTCTCAGGACTGCTTCCACCCTGTTGATGTCCTTGCAAAGGTGTGGCCTCCAGAACTACAGACGCTAGTCTAGGTGAGGCCTCCCTAGTGTTTTGTGCAATGGCATTACCACCTCGCACCTTCTGCTAGTGATACCTCTGCCTATGCATCCCAGCATGCCACTGTCCCTCCTCACAGCCTTTGTGCTCTGCTTTCACACCTTTAGGTCATCTGAAATGATAACCTCTGTGACCAGGTAAGGAAAAAGGTCCAGCTTCCCATACGATGCACAGGGGAAATGCCAGACCTCACCCAACAACTAACACATCGAAATCTAGCCTATGGAAAATCATGTACACAAATGCTCGCAGCCTGGGAAACAAGATCCCAGACCTGCAGGCAATAATGACAGAGGCGAAACTGGACATAGTAGCAATTAGCGAGACGTGGTTTACCAGTAACCACACTTGGGAGACATCAGTAACTGGCTATGTACTGTTCAGAAGAGACTGAGGTGCAAAAAGAGGGGATGGAGTGGCCCTGTATGTCAATGAAATTATCACAGCTACGGAAATTCATAATACACATAAGGAGCCAGAAGAACTGTGGGTCACCCTGGAAACAGGAAATGGAACAGCCATAAAAACTGGGTTTGTCTACAGGCCCCCAGACCGGGGGTGGGGAACATAGACACATTACTGTTTGAAGATATACAAAGCATGACAGCTAAAGGGGAGGTTCTGATAATGGGAGACTTCAACATGCCAGATACAGATTGGTCAATACCAGCAGGAACATCTGCCAGAACTAGACACGTGGTGGATTCCCTGCAGGGGGAGGGCCTCAAACAACTGGTACAACAACCCACAAGAGACAGTGCTATCCTAGATCTAGTACTGAGTAATAGGGAAGGGATCACAGATCTCCAGGTAGAAGGTCACCTGAGGGCCAGTGACCATCACATGGTATGGTTCAGTTTGGCCACTATAACTAAATCATCCCATTCCAAGGCAAAAATATGGGACTTCTGAGAAGCTGACTTTGATAAGATGACCAACAGAGTTAAGCTAGCCCTGGCAAAAAGACATACGGGGGGGGGGGTACAGGCAAAGTGGGCAAGCATTAAGGATGCAATACTTGAAGCAATATCCCATTGTGTTAGACAGAAAAGGAAGTGCAAAAGAAGAAGGAAACCACTTTGGTTCTCAAATACACTTGCAGAAAAGGTCAGAGCCAAAAGGCTGGCCTTCAGGAAATATGAAGGAACACAGCGGGATGAAGATAGGGAGGCATACCAAACATCCCTAAGGGAAGCAGGGAAGGCAGTCAAAGTTCCAAACTGAGGAAACACTAGCACAAACAGTAAAAGAAGGTGACAAGACTTTCTATAGATACATTAGTGAAAGAAGAAGGTCCAGAGGGGGTATTGCTAAGATCAAAGGAGATAAGGGGGAGTGTGAGGAGGAGGACCATGTAAAAGCATCTATCCTAAACAGATACTTCTGCTCAGTATTTACTGAAGAAGGTAGGGCAGGACCACAGCTCAAGCAATGGACACGGGGTGGAGGTGAGCACTAGTCCCTTCACAAAAAGGGTCCTACAACAGCTCGAATGCCCAGGGTGGACAAGGCAATGGGACCTGATGGCTTACATCCCAGGGTACTAAATGAGCTAAGGGTGGAACTAGCAGAGTCATTATCAGAACTGTTTAGTGAGTCTCTGAGCACAGGAGAGGTTCCAGAAGACTGGAGAAGGGCTCATGTGATCCTGCTCCACAAGAGTGGTAGCAGGGAGGAGGCAGGGAACTACAGACCAGCCAGTCTTACCTCAGTGGTGGGCAAGATTATGGAGGCACTCCTTATGGAAAGGATAGTGCAACACCTGGAATTCATAGGAGCACAGGATAAAAGACAGCATGGGTTTACAAAAGGAAGGTCCTGTCAAACTAATCTCATTGATTTCTTTGTCTGAGTAACCAGAGTGGTGGACCAGGGGGAGCAGTTGATGTTGCCTACCTTGACTTCAGCAAAGCTTTCGATACTGTTCCACATAGAAGATTGATTAATAAGCTGGGTCAGAAGTTGATCAACTGGATGGCAAACTGGTTGACGGGCAGAAAACAGAGAGTGGTGGTAAACGGTATACAGTCAGAAGAGATGCAAGTCACAAGTGGGGTACCTCAGGGATCAGTCCTGGGACTAGTACTCTTCAATATCTTCATCAGTGACATTGCAGAAGAACTGGAGGGTAAGGTTTGTCTGTTTGCAGATGACACCAAGATATGCAACAGAGTAGATGATCCAGATGGGGTGGGCAGAATGAAAAGAGATCTGGATAAACTAGCAAAATGGTTGGAATAGTGGCAACTGTGATTTAATGGAAAGAAGTGCAAGATCATGCTCCTAGGGAAGAGAAACCCTGAAGCCACCTATAGGCTGGGAGGGGAGTTGCTGGGAGTCACAAGGGAAGAAAGAGACTTGGGCATCATCATCACAGATGACCTGAAATCACCCAAGCAGACCACTAAAACAGAAGGTAAGGCTAGAGGGATGTTAGGGTGTATTAGTAGGGGTATCACAAGTCAGAAGAGGGATGGTAATAATCCCTCTTTACAAGACACTGGTTAGGCCCCATTTGGAGTACTGCGTGCAGTACTGGAGGCCACACCTTCATAAGGACATTAACCAAATTGAGGCAGTCCAGAGAAGGACAACCAAAATATTGCAGGGACTGCATCAGAAAACATATGAGGACAGATTAACAGAGCTCACTATGTATACCCTAGAGCAAAGAAGGGAGAGAGGTGATATGATTGAAACATTCAAACACCTTAAGGGCATTAACAAGATGAGAGTCTAACATGTTTCAATATAAGAACAAGCATTTGTCAATGCCAAATGTTGATTGCGTTGGTGTGTTGAGCTCGCTCACTGCCCCTCTGTCAGTCGCTCAGTCTGTTTCTCCCAGTGCTGCAGGCTGCTCTTTTGTACTGGGCTCCTGCCTGCTTTGGCACCTTGTTCTGCCCACTAAGAAATCAGCAGCTGTCCCGACAGAGCTCTGTTGAGATGGCTCACTCCCCCTCTCTCACTCACTCATTCTGTTTCTCCCGGCACTGCAGGCTGCCCTTTTGTACTGGGGTCCTGCCTGTGTTGGCACCTTTTCTGCACACAAAGAAATCCACAGCTGTCCCAACAGAGCTCCATTGAGGTCGCTCACTCCCCCGTGTCACTCACCCATTCTGTTTCTCCTGGTCCTGCAGGCTGCCCTTTTGTACTGGGCTCCTGCCTCTGTTGGCACCTTTTTCTGCACAAAAAAATCTGCAGCAGTCCTGAAAAAGCTCCGTTGAGCTCGCTCACTCCCTTTCTCTTACTGGCTTATTCCGTTTCTGCCGGCGCTGCAGGCTGCCCTTTTCTATTCTGCTCCTGCCTGCGTTGCTGCCTTCTTCTGTCCACAAAGACATTTGCAGCAGTTACAATACAGCTCCGTTGAGCTCACTCACTCCCCCTCTCTCACTCACTCATTCTGGTTTCCCCGTCACTGCAGGCTGCCCTTTTGTACTGGGCCCTTGCATGTGTTGCTGCCTTTTTCTGCCCACAAACAAATCTGCAGCAGTCCCAACAGAGTTCCATTGAGCTCACTCGCTCCCCCTCCCTCACTCGCTCGTTCTGTGTCTCCTGCAGCTGCAGGCTGCCCTTTTGTACTGGGCTCCTGCCTGCATTGGCGGCTTGTTCTGGCCAGAAAGAAATCTGAAGCAGTCCCGACACAGCTCCATTGAGCTCTCTCACTCACTCATTCCATTTTGGCCGGCGCTGCAAGCTGGCCTTTTGTACTGCGCTCCTGCCTGCATTGCCGCATTTTCTGCCCAGAAAGAAATCCGCAGCAGTCACAAGAGAGCTCCATTGAGCTCGTTCACTACTGCTTTGTCACTCACTCATTCTGTTTCTCTTGGTGCTGCAGGCTGCGCTTGTGTATGGGGCTCCTGGCTGCGTTGGCACCTTTGTCTGTCCACAAACAAATCCGCAGTTGTCCCGACAGAGTTCCGTTGAGGTCGCTCAGTCTCCCTCTCTCACGCGCTCATTCTGATTGTCCTGGTGCTGCAAGTGGCCCTTTTGTATGGGGCTCCTGCCTGCATTGGCGCCTTTTTCTGCCCACAAAGAAATCCGCAGCAGTCCTGATAGAGCTCCATTGAGCTCACTCAGTCCCCCTGTCTCACTCGCTCATACAGTTTCTCCTACTGCTGCAAGCTGGCTTTTTGTACTGGGCCCCTGCCTGCATTGACACCTTTTTCTGCCCACAAAGAAATCCACAGCAGTCCTGACAGCGCTCCAGTGAGTTCGCTCACTCCCCCCTCCATCACTTGCTCTCTCATTCTGTTTCTCCCAGTGCTGCAGGCTGCCCTTTTGTACTGGGCTTTTGCGTTGGGGCCTTTTTCTGCCCACAAACAAATCCACAGCAGGCACGACAGAGCTCAGTTGAGCTCAGTCACTCCCCCCCTCTCGCTCGTTTGATCTTAATTTGTCCCAAACAGTGATTTCCCACAGCGACCGTGCTATTCTCCAGCAGGAGTGCAAAAACATATTTTAACCAGGATGTGAAAAATGGCAGCTGTACTGTTCATAAGGAGGTGTGGACAAATGCCACTGTTGAAAATGTGGCATGAAAATATTACAAAATTGCAAAGTTACATTTGTGCGTGGAAACAGTTCAACACACGCTTGTAACACAGCCATGTTATGGAGTTTCATCACCAAATTTTTAACATAGGCATTTTAGGACCTCTGCTCATGAACAGTGCCACTGTCATTTTCTTAATCTGTCCCAAACACTGATTTCCCACAGCGACCATGTTATTCTGCACCGGAACTGTGAAAACACATTTTGGTGAGGATGTGAAAAATGAAAGCTGTACTGCTCATAAGGAGGTGTGAAAAAATTCCACTGTTGAAAATCTGGCGTGACAATATTACAAATTTGCGAAGTTACAAGGGTGCGTGGAAAGTGTGCAATGCACACTTGTAACACAGTCATTTGATGGGCTATCATCACCAAATTTTCAACATAGGCATTTTAGGACCTCTGCTCATCAACAGTATCACTGTCATTTTCTTAATCTGTCCAGGACAGTGATTTCCACAGCGACCACTCTATTCTGCGCCGGAAGTGCGAAAACACATTTCGGCCAGGATGTGAAAAATGACAGCTGTACTGTTCATAAGTAGGTGTGGGGAAATGCAATGTTGGAAATCTGGAGTGAAAATTTAAGTTTGCAAAATTATGAGCATGCGTGCAAACTGTGCAACACATGCTCGTAACATAGTCATTTTATGGAGTATCGTTACCAAATTTTCAACATTGGCATTTTAGGACCTCTACTCATTAACAGTGTCACTGTCATTTTCTTAATCTGTCCCAAACACTGATTTCGCACAGCGACCGCGCTATTCTGTGCCGGAAGTGCATAAATACATTTCCGCCAGGATGTGAACAATGACAGCTGTACTGTTCATAAGGAGGTGTGACAAAATGGCAGTGTTGAAAATCTGGCATGAAAATATTGCAAATTCACGAAGTTACGAGCGTGCATAGCAACTGCGCAATGCACGATCGTAAAACAGTCATTTGTTGGATTTTTTCCACCAAATTTGCAACATAGGCTTTCTGAGAGCCCACCTCATGAACACTGGCACTGTCATTTCGTTACTTGGTCCCGGAAGGTGATTCCGCACAGTGACCGTGAAATCACCTTTTGGGGCCAATTAATGCCATGGCAGTTCAAGAATTCATGAGGAGGGGTCCCAAAAACCCCATGTTGAAAATTTGGTGCCAAAATTCAAAAAAATGACTGAGATATGCATTAAAGTTGGAAAAAAACCTATTTATTCCATTATACAGCTTACTGGCATTTCCTCAGTTCGCGGTCAGCTTTGAAGAGTGCAAACGTGTTCCTGGTCCACCGAAGATCATCGTGCTGAGCTCCAGAGGTAAGTATGGGGTGGGGGGTGTGTGGGGAGGCAGGGTGCGCAGTGGGTGGGTGCGGGTTGTGAAAAGGGGGCAGGGAGACTACGAGGGACCGTTTCCTTTTTTTCAGGTAAAAAAAAACATTGCAGGACTGTTTTTCACATTATAGGGGCATGTGGCACGCTGGGGTGGGCTCCCAGCATGCCAATGGACTCTTTCTTTGGGGGGGCAGCAGTAGCTGATGGGGGTTTGGGCACCCCCTTCACCACACAACAAAAGGGGGGGCACTTAGATTATGCCGATGGGGATTGGGCATCCCATCAGCAGACAGTAAAAGTAGGGGGGTTGGTTACAGAATGCCGATGGGGAGTGGGATCCCCCGTAGGCAAAATCAGGTGCACTGAAGCTGATAGGGATTGAAGGCCCTGTCGGCACATAAACACGGTGGTGGGTTTATATTGTTTGTGAACATGGTGGCAAGCCGCCGCCATGTTCACAAGCAATATCAGGGTTTGGAAGTTCCACCCTGCAATGACGGGTCGCTCCCTCATTGCAGCGGATGGCTGACGCTGCAATGACGAGGCGACCCCTGATTGCAGCAGCAAAATTGTCACAAGTTGGTGGCCAGATTCCAAACTACTGTCACCAGCAGCATGCAACGGCATTGGGGGAAGCGGGACAAGCCTTTGCAGGCTGTGGGGGCATTGGCCACAACAGTGCCATGCCTCCACAACCTGCTTCTGAGCAAGCTGTCCCAATATGTTTCTTGCACTGCACGCAATCAACATAAAAATAGCAGGACAAGAGGACACAGCATGAGATTAGAGGGAGGCCGATTAAGGGGTAATGTGAGGAAGTTCTTTTTCACAGAAAGGGTGGTGGATGCATGGAACGGTCTAACTCAGGAAGTGGTGGATATGAATACAGTGCAGGGCTTAAAACAGGCATGGGATAGGCATAAGGGAGCAATACAGATGAGTATGAATAGATAGGCCAGTGACAGAGCAAAAGCAGATGGCACATTTATAAGGTAGAAAAAGAAATGGGCAGACTGGATGGGCCTTGTGGTCCTTATCTGCCTTCAACTTCTATGTTTCTATGTGATGCTCTACCCCTGCTTCTGGTTACCTGTATGATATTTATATTATAAATAAATGGCCTGTGTATGAAATATCAGTATGTGAGAGATTTGGCCTTTAACTTTAAAGATCAGTAGCTGAAACTACAGGATGTCATTAAACTGACCAGGGGAACTATTTAATTATGACATCCTTCCAGAAGGACATTTTATTGCCTTTTATGATCTGCCCATTCTTTTGAAGTTGAAACTAAATGTAAGTTTTATGATGTTGCAGGAAGAAAGGTAATTGGGCTTGTTCCTCTCATTTTTAGCACATAGCCAGAAGTGTGTGGAGTCATAAAACCCTCAGATCACACTAGCACGGAATTCCAGTGATGTCATGAAGTTGGCAATAGTACACTAGAAGGAGCTCCCCTCCCAGAGGCCTTAAAAATCACTAAAAAAAAAAATCAGCACAAAAATTCATAAGATGGCAAGCATCAAGCCTACCAAAGATAACCGAGGCAGATCTAAGCCGAAAGGAGCAGCTCGGCAAACAGATACATCTGGATTGAAACTGCCACCTTGAGAAAGAAGTAGGAGCCCTTCCACCGAGAGTTTACCAGACACTGAGCAAGACCAACTCTCTCATTCCCACTTCAAGAAGCTCTTCACTGAATTAAAAGAAATGTGAGCTGAAAATCGAGTGGAGTTTAAAAAATTAAACCAACACCTGATGGGTCTGGAGAAAAGAGTTGGGGAGGCGGAAAAACGCATTAGCAATACAGTAGATGACTCCTCCAAAATGAACCTGGCAATACAAGCCCTCTTGCAGCATACAGAGCAAATACAGCATAAATGTACTGATTTAGAGGGTCGATCTAGATGGGAGAACATTTGGATTCATGGACTGCCCGAAGGATCGGAAAATGGGTGCATGACTGAATTCTTTGCAGATTTAATAGCAGATGTATTACAGTTGCCCCCAGGCTTACAACTTGGCATCGAACGACCTCATCAAACCCTTCAACTGAAGCCTCCCACCGATGCCAAACCCTGATCCATAATTTTAAAGTTTAATAGCTACAAAGTTAAGAAGGAAATACTTATGAGGGCATGGCAACAGAAAGAGGTAAAATGCCTAACGAGCAGGCTCGATTTTGACCACGACTACCATCCTGAGGTACAGAAACAGAGATTACAGTATACTCCTATTCTAAAAATCCTCCAAGCAAAAACTATAAGATTTAATACACCTTACCCTGCTTGAATACAAATTTTTTTGGCTAGAGGGAAGTAAAATCTATGAATCAGCTGAAGAAGCGGGAAATGCTTTAATCAAGAAAGGCCTCCTAGAATCACCACCTGCTGATCCTCAGAACTCGAATTCCCAGTCTGCCACACAGCCCTTATCTGATTGGCATATTGTATTAAGTAAGAAATGACGTGGTCGCAGCCTGCAAGTGTCATCATTGGTACCATTCGCAGCCATCTGTGCAGCGCTCCTGAGAGCACAAGCAGTTAAGAAGACACGCGTTGTCGACACACAAGACTGACCTGGACACGATAAATAATTCTCTGCTCTAACTTCTGGTGGTGAGCCAGAATATATTGTGTTGAGTAATTTATATTTGAACAGCTTTGAGGTTATAATTAACTTTTTTTCTGGACTCCCATGACTTGTCTGCCTAAAACCACGTATGGAACTGGAGGAGCTTGGGGACTTGCAGTTTCAGACTATTTAAAGCCATTTAAATACGTTCACTGCTCCATTCAGTTTTTACAAGGAGGCAGAAGCAGAGTATAGCACTCAAATGTGCTAAATCTTGATGCTTAGAATACTTAATTAGTTTAAGCATAACATCTTTGGTGTTTATATTTTACAAAATGTAAGCAGGGCTTGGGGGGAAGCAGACTCTGAAAGCAGTTTCACTACTGTTAAGGGTTGCTCTGCTGGTGTCCAGACCCCATTTCCAACTACATGGTGGTTGAATTGTTCAACCTAACCTAGCTACTGGTGTCACGAAAATGCTGATTTTTCAGCTTAAGGAACCACTTGCAGACATCTAAGGCTCATTGGGACAGCCACTGATGAGTGACAAGAAGCAGTTGTTTTATCTCCAATACCTGGTGTACTACCCCTTAAAAGGGTGGTTTACTGGATGAATAGAGATCTCCTAGACATTTGGCAGATCTCAATTTTGGAAGCCACATGTTGATTATTAATGGTCACAAGTTTTGGAATTTTAATCCAGAAGTTCTTGTTTGTTACTTATGTTTAGAGGGAGAGAATTTAACTGTCATGATGAAATGTGATTTGGAGGGTCTCTCCAGGCATATAGACTGCACCATAGGGACTGATTTACTGAGTATTAGAAGTTTATTTATGAATAACCATGGCTAAGTCAGACTTATTCGTTTTAGCCTACAATGTAAATGGCCTAGCCCATCCTATTATAAGGGCTCACACTGTGTCTTTCATATGGAAATTGCGGGCAAACTTTGTCTTACTTCAAGAAACTCATATGAATAAGACCGAACATAGAAAATGTTTGAAATTTGGGTATAAACAAACAATTTTATCAGAATTTGGCAAGGATCATAGGAGAGGAACCGCTATACTTTTCCCCCATGCCACCCATTTTGATCTCAAGGATACAGTGGTTGATAAACAGGGCAGGTTTGCGGCTATTAAGGGGTCCAGTAATGGCTCTATGATCACCATGGTTTCATCATATGCTCCTCCTGGCTCAGATTTTTCATTTTACCAAGATTTTTTTCTTAAGATTGTGGCTTGGACAGAAGGTCATCTAATCATAGGGGGAGACCTGAATTTAAAACTAAACCCTACACTAGATTCTACAGCTCAGACTGTTAAAGGCGAACAGGGTGCCTCTTGAAGGGTAACTAGGCTACTTGGGGAACTTGGCCTGATAGGTGTTTGGCACTTTTTCCATACTAAAACC
This sequence comes from Neoceratodus forsteri, assembly GCA_016271365.2. NCBI lineage: Eukaryota > Metazoa > Chordata > Ceratodontiformes > Ceratodontidae > Neoceratodus > Neoceratodus forsteri. Next base: position 1,178,839,172 of record CM057454.1, read on the forward strand.
AGACAATACACATATTTCTCACCCCCCCATCAGACCTTCTCCAGACTAGATTATTTATTTACCCCTAAACAATCACTGGGTGTTTGTAAATCTACTGACATTGGAGCTGGTCCTCTTTCAGATCACTCCCCTAAATATTTAAAATTGTCAGTAGGCCCACAGAAGTGTTCCACATTCTGGAGACTTAACGTTTCCCTCTTGCAGACTGAGGAAAACCAAGATGGTACAACTCAGACTATAGACCAGGCAGTTGAACTAAACCAGCACCCTGATATCTCTCCTGGGCTTTTGTGGGATACAATTAAAGCAATCATTAAATGAAAATTCATTGAAATATCAGCAAGAATGAAGAAGCGAAGGGAACAGAGACAGAAAGAACTGCAGCAGAAAATAAAATATTTAGAGAGTCAGCAACAGCAGAAAGTTTGTAAGGATAGAGGAAAGCAATTAGCAAAATTGAAAGTAGAATTTTTAAAAATCTTGGACTACCAGGTAGAACAATGGTTAATCTACTTGAGACAGAGATATTATGAAGGAGGGCCCCGAGCCTCAAATTATTAACTAGTAGATGCCAAGGAATAGAGCAACTATTCCTAGAATTAGGGATCCTATAAAACATACCCTACACTATAAAATTGAGGAAATTGCCGACGCCCTTAAAAGATATGAAAAATTATACATGGCAGAGCCTACTTGCACAACACAAGAGGACAGAGAGTTTTTAAACACACTTAACTTACCATCCCTTACATGGGCTCAAGGGAAGACACTGAGTCAACCTTTCACTGAAGGAGAAATCCTAGCAGAAATTAAGAGACTAAAAATTGGTAAATGCCCTGGCTCTGATGGCCTGCCCAAGTGAATTCTTTAAACAATTCAAAGAGGAGGTTACTCCTCTGCTTTGCAAAGCATATAACTACTTAAATACAGAGGAGTCTAAGACGCCTCCCTCCTGGACACAGGCACTCATATCCGTCATACCAAAGCCAGCCAGGGACACCACTAATTGTGCATCTTATCATCCCATCTCTATTTTAAATACAGATTACAAGATCACGGCAGGTATGTTAGCCAGAAGGGTAGAGTAGATTCTTCCAGAGCTTATACAAATGGACCAGGCTGGTTTTGTCCCAGGCTGACCGACACTGGACAGCATTCGGAGATCAGTTAATATTATTGAACGCCTACAGACAACTGGTCAGCCAGCATACGTTATGAGTCTGGATGCTAAAAAAGCATTTGACCAGGTTCCTTGGGAACTTGTACAAGGCTATCTGGCTGGCTTTGGTTTTCCCAAACCTTTCCTCCAAATCATAAATAAAATCTATACCAACCCAGTAGCCTTTGTCAGAGCTAATGGCTATATATCTCAGTCATTTGGGCTTGCTAGAGGTACATGACAGGGCTTCCCCTTATCGCCACTATTATTTGCCCTTTATATTGAACCCCTGGCCCAGAATATTTATTTAGTTTTTGTTAACCGAGTAGGTGCACTAGTCATAAAATGACTATTTTCAGGCACGACCCGGGAGAGTACAACAAATAGTGAACAGTTGAACAACACCTATACAATTGTGTCCTGGGATAATACCCTTCATAAAATCGCATTAAATGTGGACGATGTCTTAGTATATTTAACAGACCCTGAAAACTCCCTCCCTCCCTAAGGTTTGTCACCAAATAGAAACTTTCTCCCAATTGTCTGGATATAAGCTAAATTGGTCTAAAATGGAAGTTTTAGTAATGAATGCCCAGATACCACCAGAGCTTTGGTGCAAATACTCAATGAAATGGGATTGTCCTAATCTCAAATACCTGGGAGTTTGACTTGCAAGATCTCCCACCCATCTTTTCAAGGATAATTATCCCCCCCCCAAGACAATTTGGACTGACTTACACAGATGGTCTCTGTTACTTCTTCCTTTTTATTCTAGGCTACAAGTTCTCAAAACCAATATACTACCTAGGTTCCTGTACCTGTTTCAGGCTGTACCCTGTCCGATACCCCAGAGGGACTTAATGAGCTGGCAGAAAAAGCTTATGTCCTTTCTTTGGGCATATGCTCCCCCAAGAATCTCAAGGAAAACACTGTTTTTACCCAGACAAGGGGGGAGGGCATGCCCTAGCTTACAAGAACACTGGTTGGCAGCCCAAATAAAGATGGCTTTGCTCTGGACCCATCCACAATACAAAGCTCATTGGCAGCAGATGGAATTAAATATTACAGCAAAGACACCCCTACAGGTAGTAATTTTCAACCTCCCCCTCAAAAAGATATACAATCGTATCCAATATATGCAGTTCACACAAAATTAATGGGGTGGATACAAGGGACTAGAAAAGGGTACACAACTAAGGACATGTGGAGATACCAATGGTGGTGTATTGACTCGGAATTTCAACCAGCCATTTACCATCACTGATATAAACAACAGATGTCATGAGGACAGTGTGCGACTTGGCAGGTTCTTAGAGGTTAAGATATGTTACCCCTTGAGATTCTTAAAACTAGAGACAACTGGACTCTAGCAGGTAATATCTATTACTACAAGATAAGAGATTATGTAGCCACTAAAATAAGGCAGATAAGGACCTGGCAGGATGAGACACCCTTCCCCATGGTCTTTGAAACAGTTTGCAGAGGAACACATGGTAAGGGGGTGATCAACATGCTATATGGGAACCCAATCACCGATATGGCTCATAATCAAGGCCCCTAATTTTCTGTGGCACAGTGGGGCCAAGTTCTGCGGCAAGACTACCATTTGCCACAGAACTTCTGCGGTGGTGGTTTGTAATTTCTGCGGAAGTTCTGCAGCACTAACAAACTACCACATCCCAGTGTTAGCTTGTCATCCTGACTTCACTTTCATGGCAATGGTTTTAGCAATCGGGATGGTGGAAAGCACTGTAACACTAGTTCAAAAAATAACAGACTTATAGAAATAATTTTATGCCTAAAAAGCAAAACAAATGTCTCTCCCTTAAGGTCCCAGCCTATTGCATAAATTACATATGCAGAGGGGACCTCATGTGATAAATAAGGTATTTCAATACACATGCTATCTAGCCCACTAAAGAGGTCTCCACTGTCTATCACTTATATATTTGTATGCAATCTGTAACATACATACAAATATATGTGTGTGTGTGTGTGTGTGTGTGTAGTAAGAGAGACAGAGATACTGTATGTGTATAGATATATATATATATATATATATTTTTTTTTTTTGATTTCCATGAAATTGCATCCTCAATCATACAGATCCCACTGGAAATGGAATAAACGGAATAGAGGAGTTATTGCAAAACTCATTTTTCATATCAACCTGCTTCCCCTGACACACTATGTAACACCATCAGGCCATGACATGCATGTGAAAAAATTGTGAGATACAGCTCTCCAGCCAATCACAATGTGTCCACCGTGTGACAGAACACTGCACCATACCTTCCCAGGCTCCGAGCAGTAGTGTGTTCCACCAATCCTTGTGCTGCCCAGCCAGCTCTCAGAGCTAATCTTTGAACCCGAGCTGCCTGCATGAAAACACAGCATGCTACCCTCTGGCCCAACAGCTGTCCCTGCACACAACATTTCTCCATAACTTTTAGGTGATTCTATCAACCAATGACAATATGTAATCAATAACCCTGGCAAAAATGCGTACAGTGCAATTATTTAACAGGTCTATTTTTTCAAGAGGTCTACACATTATTATATTCCACTTTTCTGGGCATAATTATTTTTCTTAAAAATGGCAGTTAAATTCATTTTACCAGTTATTCATTTCAGAAGGCATCTCTATACGTTAAAGGCACAAATAAGTTTGTACAAAGTGAGGTATGGACTTAACAGGTCTGTGCTATTGACAAGGTTTTGTTTAAGTTGGCCCTAGTGCAATAATGTAAGACTGAAAATTGTATTAGGCTGTAGTGCAGGTTGGGCAAATATCACCTTGTCTGATGTGCTGTGCCACCGTCTCTGGCAGTGGGGAGCTGTGGTAGATAAGTGACTGTTCATTTCTGTTGCAGAATGCAGCCATTTCATTAGCTAATGTATGATGTTATGATCAGAATGTGATGTTATAATTGCTATATGGGGAGTTTTGGATATAAAAAGAGGGGACGGGAACCAGATTCTATGGATAAACATAAATATTAATAAAAAATCACCAAGAAGAGTGAATTCTGCGGCACCGCAGAAGTTCTGCAGTAGATTGCAAGTTCTGCACAAAATTCTGCGGCCACAGAATTCCAGGGGCCTTGCTCATAATGTCCAAAAAATCCATAGAAAATGGGAAGAGGAATTAGGCCTAACATCCAGCTCCCAAACCTGGATGAAAATCTTTAGAAATAGCTGAAAGACTACCTCTTCACCAAACTGGCGAGAATATGCATGGAAAATTAGGATTCTGTATTTTTATACCCCTGCAAAATTATGTAAAGCAGGTTTACTCTCCCAAGGAACCTGTTGGAGAAACTGTGGAATCAATGCGGCAGACCAAGCACATATATTTTAGTTGTGTCCTGTGATACAAGGTTTCTGGGCCCAGATAAATATATACTTGGCTGACATATTTAACCTTGCCTCAGGTATAACCTCGGAGCACTGTGTTTTAGGTCTGTATCCAGCTGAAATTAACAGTAAAGATGTACAATATTTATGGGCCATCCGACTGGTGGCAGCTTTAAAAGCCATAACAAAAAAATGGCTCCAACAGATTCCCCCTACGGTCCAGGATTGGCTGGAAATCACAGCCCAAACATAACATATGGAAAGAGTGACATACACGATCAACCACCAAAATGGAAAGTTTAGTAACAGATGGAATCAGTGGGACTTGTATAAAGATAATGTACAATAACTACTTTGAGAACTTAATGCATTCTCTATCCCCTCCCCATCTCTTATTTTTTTATCATCCTTATCCTAATTATCCCACTTTTATTACCACTTGTACCTCTCTTTTTATGCCTTAATCTTTAAAAATCCCTCCAGATACTATATTTTTTATTTCTATTTATATGACAGTACCAGTTGTATTAAATGTTTCCTCTCCCAGCAAGTTAATTGTTATCTAATTAGATGTAGTTAAAATATATTGGAATAGCATGTATGATAGCTTCAGGTTTATCTGACAGTACTGACATACATTGCTTTTCTAAGATAATGATGAAGATGTAAAAGATCAACTGTATTTCTGTTAGACATGATTGTAATGTAATACTGTATATGTATTTTGAATTTGAATAAACAAGTGTGAAAAAAAAAGATCACACTAGCACCAGGAAATCAGCAGCGGGACATCAAAGAGAACTGTTTGATTAAAGACTGTCATATTTGGGAAATAGCTAGTTACAGATTTTTCAAAGTAATGACTTACATCCTCAGGGATAACTATGTCAGAAGTTAAATTTAAGGGAGGCTCTAGCTGACCTCACCAAAAGGGAGTGGGGCAGATAGAGCTAAAATGAAACATCCATATGGGATTGTCTGTGATGTGATTTTTGGGCTCGAGACAGGGAGTTCTCTGACTTAAACAGCACTTAAAAAGGTAATAATTAGATAGAAAAGAATTAAGTATCTGTTGTAGGATTGTTTGTTCTGTAACTTCCTTCTTGTTTTACATGATTGTAAGATTTATGATATATGTTCTCTATTTAATTTTACCTGTTTTTATTAAACTTTAATAAACAACCTTTTCTTTGAAATACTGCCTGGATACCATCTCAGTTTCTTTTTGCATCTGATGTGCCTGTGTTTAAGTCTGACAGCTGTTGAAAAGCTTGATGGTGTTACCGAGCTTGCGTAATAAGGTAAGAAATACCTAGGTCTCTTATAGAGTTAAAAAGGGTTCTTTCTGGATACCTGGTTAGGTGCCCTTAGGCGAAAGATATATTGCATCCCCCTGAAGAGAATATTACCTAAACCTGTACATTTGGGTATGCTAGCATAAGGTTCACAGTTTGTATCCCTCCAGAACTCGAGATTAAAGGTGATTCGGACCCAAAGCAGAGAGGAGGGTTACCCTGTCTGTTACCTGTTCACAGTATTGCGCTCAGGTTGGCACTGTGGGAGTAGAGGGCCTGACCTGCGGAGTGCATTTGTGACAGGTTTGGTTGGCAGCAGTGTGATTTAAGTAGTTGGTGACACAAGCTTTAACAGTTCAGTGTGTCAGCTTAATACTGTAGAGCTCACTTGCAAAATAAGGCAGTGATTTATTTTAAAAAGATAAACAGAACTATATAATTTTGCTTACAGTTAAAGTTCCTACCTGTTTTCTTTTTTTAAAGTGCAAGTTGGAGTAGCCGTAGTTAGGGAAGAAGATGGCTTCCAGCTACAGCGAGCACACAGCAGGCTACCTGAAGCAGCTGAGCAAGGATAGGGGACTTCCGCACGAGGGGAGAGCCAACAAGCAGAACTTCATGAAGGATCTGTTGGCCATAGATGCTCAGAGCCTCAAGTCTCAGTCTGTGACTGAAAAGGGCCAAACCTTGGGCATGGAGGGGCCAGTGCAGTGTCCAGATCTGGTCAGGAGGACAGCAGGGCCAGTGCAAGCCAAGAGCCACAGCAGCCAGAGACGGTCACCAGCATTCTGGAGCCAGAAGTGATCAAACTGCAGATGGAGTTGTGGAGAATGGAGCTGGAGTTCCAGAGAGAGGAGAAGTGAGAACAGCGAGAAGTGGAACGAGAGCAGTGAGCCGCAGAGGAGAAGAGGGAGAAATTTCTTCGAGAAGTGGAGTGTGAACAGTGAGAGGCTGACCATGAAAAGTGTGAGCAGCAGAGGCAACATGAACTGGAGAAGCTATGACTCCAACCACCCAGCACCAGCACAGGTAAGTGGCTTGGGTTTAACTGAACTACAGGACTAGGTTATAAATTAAATTCTAAATTAACAGCCGAATTTAAAGAGGTGGAGGATATGGATGCCTTTTTAAATTTCTTTGAAAAGGTTTGCATTCAGGCAAAAATTCCTAGAGGGTCCTGGAGCTTCCAGCTATCCCTGCTACTTACTGGGAAAGCTCAGGATGCATTGGGTCAAATGGACAATGAGGACAGTAATGACTACAGCAAACTTAAAGCTGCACTTTTTAAAAAGTATGATATAAATGCAGAAGCATACAGAGCTAAGTTCCATAAGCTCAGGAGAAGCCCTGACATGAGCAATGAGGAGCTAGCCATGAAACAATGTCAGTTTTTAAAACATTGGTGGGAAGAAATTGAAGCAAACTTTGTAGATAAAACTAAAAATGCAGTACTGTTAGAACATTTTTTGGGGGGTATGCCCAGCACAGCTGAAATCCTGGCTGGAGGGCGAAATCAAAAAACAGTGCAAGAAGCTGCTGAACTCTTGGACCACTATGCCAGGAGCAGACCTGCTGTGAGAGCAAATGGGGCAGGCGTAGCAGCACAGAAAGGGAAAAGCGCACCTTCAGGGCAGCTAAAACCCTCATTGCCTCCACAGAAACCAGTTAGCCCCAGGTTTCAAAGAAAAGATTTACCTGAGAAAAGAAACAAATATTGGGTTTGCAAAGAAACTGGTCATATTGCCAGACAGTGTCCCAAAACGACAAGCAGTACACAAAGTGGTGCTAGGAAAGAAGTGGGTTGTTTGGTGTCCCTGAAAGCATGCTTGCAAACATGAGGGAAAACATGCACCCAGTCACTGTGAATGGCGTACAGACACAAGGGTTAAGAGACACAGGGACATCCCTGACGTTGGTAAAAGGGAATGTGGTAGAGCCAGGTCAGATTATACCCAAACAATTTGTAACTGTACAGGGGTTCACTGGGGAGGAGAAAACATTGCAACTTGCTAGTGTTCTCCTAGATTGGGGTGAGACACGGAGAACTATGCAACAGGTTTCTGTAGTGGAAACTTTAGCGGTTGATATAATTCTCAGCAACAATCTCAAATGGGATGGTGTGTGCAGTTACCCGTAGTCAAGCGGCAAAGGAAAATTGTGGTGACCCAGACCCCATGGAAGCCACTGTGGAAACGATTGGGAGGCTGGTTCCCCAGCCTGTCTTCTGATATGGAGACTAATGAAAGGGGGGTATAAATTTCCCCAGTAGCAGTTAACCAAACTGCTATGGAGGGTTACTCCAAAGAAGGAGGGGTGAGCCAGTGTCAGAGGGTTAGGTATGACAGTGATCCTGACTGCCCTGATGCTAGAGATAGGGTCCCTAGTTTAGACACTGAAGGGGACCTGTCTCATGCCTTGGGAATGTGTAGGGAGTTTGCAGTTGCTCAGAAAATTTACCCTAGTCTAGAGAAGCTGAAGGCTTGGGGAGACTCTGACAGAGCACAGGGAGGTGACAGGAAACACAAGGTTTATTGGGAAAATGGACTGATGTATACACAGGAGGCTAAGACAGAGAGAGGGGTGATAGGCAGCTTGTCATTCCCCAGTGGTACCGTAAGGAGTTGCTCAAGATTGCATACAATATTCCTTTGTCAGATCATCTGAGAATCGCATACATTATGCAGAGTTTGGCCCAGAATTTCTATCGGCCCAACTTCACTCAGCAGGTGAAGGAGTATTGCAGGTCTTGTCACTGGTGACAAGAAATAGGGAAGACAGGTGAGCAAACCCAAGCAGCACCTAATTCTTTTACCCATAGTGGAGGAGCCATTCCAGAGGGTGGGAATGGATATTGTGGGGCCTTTAAATACTCTCAGCTCATCCGAGAAGAAGTTCATCCTGACTGTGGTGGATTATGCCACCTGGTACCCAGAGGCAGTCTCCCTATCCTCTCTGGGACAGAGAAAGTGGCAGATGCCTAACTAGTGATTTTCTCCCATGTTGGGTTTCCACAGGAGTTTATCACTGATTGAGGGGGTTCCTTCATGTTGGACCTGATGAAATATTTGTGGGAGAAGTGTGGGGTGGTGCAGAGATGCACAACACCTTATCACCTACAAGCCAAAGGGCTTGTGGAAAGATTTAATGGTACCCTGAAGACAATGCTCCAAATGTTTGCTGGACAGCACGGGAGGGACTGGGAGAAATAACTTCCCCACTTGTTGCTTGCATACAAGGAGGTGCCCCAAGAGTCGACAGGGTTTTCCCCCTTCAAGCGCTTATATGGGCGCCGGGTACATGGGCTCCAGACTTGATCAGGAGGACTGGAAAGGCAATCATGCCACCCAGGGAACTCCCATAGTGGATGATGTCCTTAGGTTTAGGAAAAGGCTGAAGGAGCTTATGGGAACAGCCCACAGCAGCCTGGCAGCTGCCCAACAAAAACAAAAAGTGTGGTATGATTGCAGAGCCAGAGCTCACTCATACATGGTGGGTCAGGAAGTCGTGGTCCTAATCCCGGTCCAGAAAGACAAGCTGCAGGCTTAGTGGGTAGGACCGTACAAAGTAGTCAGAAAGGATAATGACGTAAACTATATAACAGCGTTACCTGATGGAAGACATAAAGAAAGAATGTACCATGTCAACATGATGAAGCCATATGCTAATAGGGCTGACATGGTGTTTGCAGTGTGTAGTCCTGGGGAGGGGATGGATGAAGGAGACCCCCCTACTGGACTTGCTGGAAGAAAGCAAGTGGGAGTACTCTGTGGAGGCAGTTAAATTGTCACCCCAGCTGGCCCAGGACCAGACCAGGAAGTAAGGGAGGTTTTAACAGACTTTGCCCCACTGTTTAGCACAGGCCTGGACTAACCCCCTTAGTGATGTACAATGTGGAGACAGGGACATAGACGCCCATATGGCAGACAGCATATCGGGCTGTCAGAGGTTGTTCAAAAGGACATTAGGAGGGAGGTAGAGGAAATACTGGATTTAGGGGTAATCCAGATATCCCATAGCCCCTGGGCCTCACCTGTAGTCCTTGTGTCCAAGACAGATGGCTCTACTCATTTTTGAGTGGACTATCGTGGACTGACTGAATGAAGTCACGAAGTCAGATGCCCACCCAATGCCATGGACAAACAAACTCCTGGACAAGTTGGGGGGGGGAACGATATACCTTACAACTATTGATCTAGGGGTATTGGCAGGTAGAGTTAACTGCCAGAGCTAGGGAAAGGCTGGCATTCATCACTCTGATAAGGTTATTTGAATTTAAAGTAATGCATTTCAGAATAAAGAATACCTCAGCCACTTTCCAAAGGTTGGTGAAGCAGGTGTTCAATGGTGCTGAGGAGTGTGCCATGGTGTACCTGGATGACATTCTCATCTTTAGTGCTAGCTGGGAGAAACACCTGTCCCACCTAAGGGAAGTGCCGGGCAGGATACAGAAGGCCAGGCTCATTGTCAAAGCTGAGAAGTGCCAGGTGGCCATGACTAAAGTGGCATACCTCAGGCATGTTGTAGGCCGAGGACAGCTCCGTCTTAACCAAATAAAAATAGAGGCAATCAAGGCATGGCCCAGATCAGAAATGCAGAAGTAGGTAATTCATTTTCTAGGGAACAGCAGGGTACTATAGGAAATTTGTACCCAATTACAGTGCCCTGGCTACTCCCCTATCTGACCTGATAAAGAAAAGGATGCCTATGAAAGTTACCTTAGAACCAGCCTGTGAAAGAGCCTTTACCAGACTGAAGGAGGCACTGTGCAGTGCCCCTGTATTGACAAGTCTAGACTACAGCAGACCCTTTTTAGTTCAGACTGATGCCTCAGATGTGGGTATTGGGGCAGTGCTGAGTCAGACAACCAACCAAGAGAAAGCTCTCCCCATAGTGTACCTGAGTAAAAAGTTACTTCCCAGGGAGCAGGCATACTCTGCTGTGGAAAAATAGTGTCTTGCCATTGTGTGGGCCCTAAAGAAGTTAGAGCCATACTTATATGGGCAGTATTTTGGGGTACAAACTGACCACAACCCTCTGGTTTGTTTGACCCAAATAGGAAAAACAAATGGTAGACTATTACAATGGAGTCTTGCCTTGCAAGGATATGACTTGATGATCTCATATAGGCTGGAATAACCAATGAAAATGCAGAGGGCTTGTCGCATCTATATGAGGAATGGACTGACTTGGGGAGCTCATCCTATTCAGGGGATAGCGTCCCCAAATTCAGTCTAGGTGGGGAGGAGTTTGATGCTCTGCCCCTGCTTCTGGTTACCAGTATGATATTTATATTATGAATAAATGGTCTATCTATGAAATGTCAGTATGTGAGAGATTTGGCCTTTAACTTTAAAGGCCTGTAGCTGAAACCATAGTATGTCATTAAATTGACCAGGGGAACCATTTAATTAAGGCATCCTTCTAGAAGGGCATTTTATTACCTTTTATGACCTGCCCATGCTTTAAAAGTTGAAACTAAATGTGAGTTTTATGATGTTGCAGGAAGAAAGGTAATTGGACTGGTTCCTCTCATTTTTAGCACATAGCCAGAAGTTTGTGAAGAGTCATAAAAGCCTCAGATCACACCAGCACCAGGAAGTCAGCAGAGGGACATCAAAGAGAACTGTCTGATTAAAGACTGTCATATTTGGAAAATGGCTAGTTACAGATTTTTCAAAGTAATGACTTACATCCTCAGGCATAAATATGTCAGAAATTAAATCTAAGGGAGGATCTAGCTGACCTCACCAAAAGGGGGTGGGGGCAGATAGAGTTAAAATGAAACATCCATATGGGATTGTGTGTGCCATATGATTTTGAGGCTCTGAGACAGGGAGTTCTCTGACTTAAACAGTACTTAAAAAGGTAATACTTAGAAAAGAATTAAGTATCTGTGGCAGAAGTGTTTGTTCTGTAACTTCCTTCTTGTTTTACTTGATTGTAAGATTTATGATACAATTGTTCTGTGTTTAATTTTAGCTGTTTTTATCATATTTTAGTAAACAACCTTTTTTGGAAATACTGCCTGGGTGTCTTCTCAGTTTCTTTTTGCATCTGATGTGCCTGTGTTTAAGTCTAACAGCTGTTGAAAAGCTTGATTGTGTTACTGGGCTTGCCTAATAAGGTAAGAAATACCTAAGTCTCTTGCAGAGTTAAAAAGGGTTCATTTTGGATACCTGGTTAGGTGCCCTTAGGTGAAATATATATTGCATCCCCTCGAAGAGAGTATTATCTGAGCCTGTACATTTGGGTATGCTAGCATAAGGTTCACAGTTTGAATCTCTCCAGAACTCGAGGCTAAAGGTGATTTGGACCCAAAGCAGACAGGAGGGTTACCCTGTCAGTTACCTGTTCATACTATTGCACTCTGAGTGTGGCACTGTGGGAGCAGAGGGCCTGACCTGCGGAGTGCGTTTGTGACAACCCAGTGGTCTCTTTCTTTCTTGGTGATTGTCAGTACCTCTGCCCCCCATTGTGTATGTTTCCTCAGGGTGCTGTCTTCCTAGATGCATTCTTTTGCACTTTTTTGCATTGAATACAAGCTGCCACACCTCAGACCATTTTTAAAATGTCCTCATTTCCCTCCTTATTTGCTGTACCCCTCTGGAGTATCCACCCTGTTGCAGATCTTGTGTCATCTGCAAATGAGAAAATGTTTCCTTCCAGCCCTTCTGCAATGTCACTAATGAAGACATTGAACAGGACTGGCCCAAGGACTGATCCCTGAGGTACCACGCTGGTCACCACCCTCTCTCCAGATTGGATCCCATTTACCACCACCCTCTTTCTCCTATCCGTTAGCCAGTTTCTAACCCAGTCTACCACCATGTGCCCCATGCCAGACTACCCATCTTGTTTAGCAGCCTATTATGTGGGACAGTGTTGAAAAGTTCTTGCTGAAATTGAGGGAGGCGATGTCCACAGCACCCCCCCCCCACCGATTTACTTCCTTCATCACCCAATCCAAAAAAATCTATAAGATTCATTTAACATGGACTTCCTGCTGTGAATCCATGCTGCCTTGGATCATGTGCACTGTTGGCTTCCAGGTGTGCCACAATTCTTTCTTTCAGCAGTGCCTTCATGATTTTCCCACCACTGAGGTGAGACTGACTGGCCTATAGTTCCCCTTGTCCTCCCTGCTACTGCTTTTGTATAAAGAAACTACTTGTGCCTTCTTCTAGTCCTGTGTCGAATTACTCTGTGAACATGGCTGCCAGAGGCACTGCCAGTTCCCTTCATAGCTCCCTTAATATCCTTGGGTGTATGCCATCTGGCCCCATAGCTTTGTCCATCTTCAGTTTTGAGAGCTTCTTAAGGACTCTCTCTACTGTGAATGGACTGGAGTCCACCTCTCCTCTCCTTTGCATCTGTTGCTCAGCTGTGGTCCCTGACCCTCCCCCTCTTCAGTGAATACTGAACAGAAGTATTTATTCAGTATTTCTGCCTTCTCCAGGTCTCCCTCCTTACACTCTCCTTCATCCCCTTTGAGCCTTACTATCCCTCTGCTATTTTTTTTCTATCGCTGATGTACCTATAGAATGTCTTGTCCCCTTTCTTCACTGTCGATGCTAAGCCCTCCTCAGTCCATGCCTTTTCACTCTTAACAGCCTTCCCTGCTTCCCTTAGACACTCAAGGTACACCTCCCTGTCTGCCTCCCTTTGGGTCCCCTTATACTTCCTGAAACTCGCCTTTTCAGCTCATACTTTGTATGCTACCGCTTTCAAGAAGCATAGTGATTTCCTCCTTCCTCTTCCCTTTGGACACCAGCCTGATGCATTGGTTCATAACTTCTACTATGGTGCTGTTTAGTTGCCCCAACTACTCCCCCTCTTACCTCCCCCTTCTGCAAGGCCACTCTAATACATTTACCCATTTCAGCAAATTCAGCCCTCCTGAAATCTGATACCTTTGCCTTTGTATGACTAGCTCGTGTCTGTGTCCCCACGCTAAGCCATACTGTACTATGTGGTGGTCACTGGATCCCAGCTGATCTTCCTCCCTGATGTCTGTGACTCTGTCCCCATTGGTTAGTATGAGGTCCAGAATCGCTGTGTCCCTGGTGGAAACCTGATCTAAAATCAGACAGGAGAAGTGTGCACCAGGTACGGATGCAGGGACAAGGAACAGAATCAAAATCAAAAAGGTCCCGCACTCACCAACCACAAATAATAGCTGCTCACAGTATAACGTGTACAACAGACACAGTGCCAGTTTCACACTGTCTGAGGCCTGCCCCCTTTAATGAATCCAGGATGTCATGGCTCCTGGATGAAGTAGCTACTGGGATCATCCAATCCACATCTGGGATACTGAAATCACCCAGCAGTAATAACTCACCTTTTGATGCCATCTCATGAATTTGGTCCAGCAGATCCCTGTCCCCTTCCTCCCACTGCACTGGAGGTCTGTAAATCACCCCTGTGCAGATTGATGTGCCATTGCCAGGCTGAAGGGTGACCCATAGTGCCTCGGCCTCCCCCGTCTACCTTGCACTTTTGCTGCTTTAATACCTTCCCAGACATACAGGGCCACCACCTCCTTTTTTTACCCCCTATCCCTTCTGAACAGAGTATCTGGGGGCCAGCAGGGAGAGAAAGGATCAAGCATCCCTATGACAGCTCTACTTCCTTGGGGAGGGGGTGTTAGAGTGGCATGCTGCTTGCCTGACACCCAGATGTGGCGGAGTGCAGCACATGTATGTCACCACATAGGTAAAGGACCCAACATTTAGAACACCAGGGCTGTCTCTGTGAAAGCAGAACTTGGACATCACACCTGTTGTGCATCCATGGGTCCAAGGTGAAACCTAGGAGGAAAAACAGCCCAGGTGGCAGAATGAAGACCAACCCTCCACAGGCCCTGCACTGGTGGTCGGGCACAGCCACAATCCTGTGGCAGAGGATGCCGATGAAGGTAAATCCCAGAGGAGCTGGATGATGGTGTTGGGGGGTTGGTGAGAAGGGAACCACCAGGGAGAATCAGAAGATAAACAGATTATCAAAAAAATAAATGTACTCACCATGTACTCACTAGAGTGCAGACAAGAGAGGGGAATGTGATAGAGACCTTTAAGTTCCTGAGCAGTATAAACAAGGTAAACTGTGGGAACCTATTAAGCCGAAGTACCGAGTCTGGAACTGGAGCTCACGAGTAGATACTGATGGAGGGCAGGTGTAGGAGGTATGTGAAGAATTTCTGTTTCATGTAAAGGGCGTTGGAGCCATTGAACTGTCTGCCAGAAGAGGTGGTAGGCACCAAGACCATAAATGGTTTCAAGCATGGCTGGGACAGAGTAAAGGGTTTGGGGTTTGCTCAGGTCAGTGGCAGTAGAGAGGGGAGTAGGGTGGTGAACTGGAAGGGATAAAATCCCATATGAGCAATATATACTGGGGCAGACGGGGTTGACCTTTGGTCTTTTTCTGCAGTCGTGGTCTTTTTCCGCAGTCATTGTCTATGTGTCTATGTTTCTGTCCCTAATCATTCTGGTGGACTTACATTACACCTTCCTGAATGCATCGGTGTCATTCTGTAGTGAAGAGACTAGAACTGCATGCAGTACAATTTTGGAGCAGGTGCATCAGTTTAAATATCTGGGTGTGACCCTTGACTGCACTCTTGCTTACACCAAACACATTGACCATGTTGCCAAAACCATAAATACCTGCCTAGGGCTATTACATAAACATGGACACTGCCTTATGGCTGAAGCCTAAATCTTGCTATTCAGAGCTCAGTGATCTCAATCATTGACTATGGGCTTGTCATCTACAGATCAGCTACAGACACAGCCCTCTGGAGCACAATCTTAGCACTTAACAAGGTTTGTCATCTCCTAAACCATCTGCCCACCTTGCCCACACTTGCGATATTAACAAACAGGCAGAATGGCTCCAGGTAACAGGCAGATGTAAATACCGGAGCTGTATCTTTGCAAAGAAGACCACGATGGGTCTCATGTCTGCTGGGGTTCAGTCTTTACTGACCCCTTATGGGATCTCCCACCTAACCAGAAGATTGGAGTGTCAAACGTTTACTCTTCCCTGGTCCCAGACCACACAAGGTCAGTGCTCCAACACAGTCAGAGCCTCTTGCTGGTTCAACTCTCTTCCATCAGACATTTCCAACGTTGTCACACTAAGAGCTTTTAAGCGCTCACTTCATCAGCATCTTGTAGCCTTTGTCTCCTGTGACTGCTTCTTCTAGCTTGTTTCAGGTTTGCCCCATCTAGCCTCAGTTTTGGATCTCTCCTCACCCCTCCCTTTCTAGTAATACTCCTTTTCTTCCCTATGCAGTTCTCGTAACACTATTCTTTCGACCTCCTTAGTTTCACACTTTGCCCCTACCTCCAACCAGCAGATCCCACCTTAGCATACTGCCCTGCTCCTCCATCCCCCTCACATCATACCATCCCTGTTTTTCTCCCACTCCCACCCATACCCTCCCCTTTTCTTCCTTCTCCCACCTTTACCCCCATTTCCTACCTCACACTATCCTCCTGCCATTTTCTTCTGACCGGCCTCCTTTACTCCTATCTACTCCCCTCCCTTTCCTCTCCTACCCAACTACTTCCCTTTATTTTCCTCCTTTGACAATACTCCCCGAGCTGCTTTCCTCCTCTTGCCTCTCTCCTTCCAATCCCTCATGCCTCTGCACTTACCTGCAAAGCAATTTCTCCCTAGGCATACTCTGCACAATGCCTTCTATCATGTCCTGCTGGTTACAATTATGTACATGCATTTATCTGACAATATCTTTGACTACTTCTTATGTATGCCCTATAGTATGTTTGTAATTGCACAAGTCTGTTTTCCTGATGAAGAACCTTTGTAAATTAGTTCTGGCTCAAAGGTGTTATCCAATATCTTACTAAATAAATAAGTACTCCAAGGTGGGGCCTGACAAGGGTCTTGTAAAGTGCCAGGATTAATTTCCATGATCTGCTGGTCACTCCCCTTTTAATACACCACATCAGTCTTGCATCATTTTTGACAGCAGCTTCACATAGTCTGGCTATTTGGATTCCCAGATCTTTACTTTCTCCACTTCAGCAAGTGGAGCTGTGCATGGTGTATAGGTCCTTCCTCCATTTATTCTTCCACAATTTAGCACCCTGTGTACAGTAATGTAGCACCTTGCAACTAGCTATACTGAATCAGAGATTCCAAGACTTCAACTAGTCACCTAGCTTAAAATCCTCCTGAGGTTTGTCTCCATCCTCAGTGGCATCCACCATCCTAGCCAGCTAAGAGTCATCTACAAAAGTAAGCAGCCAGCAACTCAGTTTCCAGATCATTGATGAAAATATTGAACAGCAGTTGCCCCAGCACTAAGAGACAACACTGAATCCCCTCTACAGTCATAATAGTGCACACCCACCACAGTCCTCTGCTGCTTCCCAAAGCCAATTAGTGCTCCACCCTGTGTGTGCCTCAGGTATACTGTACCATAGTAATGTACTTTGCCAGTAAGGTGCCATGCATATAGCTGTAAATGGCCTTTCTGAAGTCTATATAGACTGTATCTATGGCACTGCTCCTGTCCGCTGTCCTAACCACCCCTCAAGAAGGTGATCAAGCTGATTTGATATGACCTGCCCTCATAAATCCATGCTGATAGGAGGCTAGGTACTCTGCTTGAGCCAAGTACTTCATTATTGTGTTCTTAATCATTTATTCTAAGACTTTCCCAGCAGTAAAGTAGGCTGCCTGTTTGTAGTTGCAGGGGTCTGACCTTGACACCTTGAAGACAAGTGCAGTATTGTCCACTTTCCAGTCCTCAGACATCACGCATGACTGTAGCCACTCATGAAAGATAACTGCAAGCTGCTTAGCTGCACCACCAATTATCCCTTTAGCTGCCTCAGGATCCTGTCCATCTGATACAGAAACACAAAACAAATTTATACTGGGAAAGTGGTGCTCTAAACAGCAAGGCTAAATACAAAACAGAGAACTGGCACTCACCACCAATAAAAATGACGCTCAGTCTAAATCCATATTAATTATTGTGCCATAGTTCATTAGGTGCAAAAATACAGAGACACTCACTGTCACTTGATGCATTTGGCATTTTACAGTCCTTTCTTAAAGGTGATTCACTTCAACATACAGCCACTTATATAGGTTCAAGTATTATGATGTCATAATGACATCACTGTGAACCATATTCAAATAAACTAATGAAAAACGATTACCTAATTGACAAAACATAAAAAAATATATACAATATATGTAGAAGAAATGCACTAAAATCAGCAAAGGATTAAAAAACTCAATTTAATGGAGTTAAAACATCCAAATATAAAATATAACTATCCTGCAGTTTGAATAGTTATCAGTATTTAATTTCAAGTTAGAAAATCATGCTAGGTTATAGATTAGTGATCATGATATATAATAAATATTAGAAATCCATTCAATATATTATTATCCAATGGTAGCATGTAAATACTTGACATGGCATATTTTAAATAGAAAGGTGTACAAAAGCAGTTGATCCCCTCCAGGTCTTTTGTGCTGCTTCTTTTAGACCAAGCCCCGGTAAACACAGAGGAGAGAAACAGCGAGGCATCAAAAAAATCTTATTTCAGGTATGGATTCAATTCAAACCTTGTATTCAAGCCAGGTGATTTCGTAAACTGTAAACTAATAATCCAGAAACCTCTCTTTTCAAAACTAGGTTATTAAACTCTCCTCCTCCTCTCGGTTTAGGACAAACTTTATCAATAGCTCTAAATAAAAACCTTGGGGTTCATCTGACTAAATTTTTACAAGGTAATCCATTACCCATCCCAGAGTGATGTAAGCAAACTGCATCATGGCTTAACGCCTTGGGTACCCCATATGAGCATCCTCTCCCATGGTGGCCCTTTGGTAAACACTGAAGTGTAGCACTCATTCAGCATCTCAGCCATCACCAGGATCTTCTTTGTCGGGTATCTCCTCTGTATAGCCATGGCACAGTACAGCAGAGAAGAGCTGGCTGGCATTAATACTGAGGGGAGATGTTTCCATTGCTGTGGTTGTCCACCAAGAGTTTTTCAAACCATTGTGTAGCTCCCTTCCATGTCTAGGGGCCAGATGTTAATGAGGGAAGGAGGCCCCAGACTTAGAACTTCACCAAATTCTCTCAGGTTAAAATCTGAGAAAAACTATGGGTGTCTCACCTTGCGACATTCTTCAGAATCCAAGGCACCAAGCCCCAAGGATGTTCAGCTTCTTACCCAGCAGGAAAGTTTGGAAGGTGGACTGTTCAGTTCATCTTCAAGCTTCTCCAATCCACCGGACCTGGAGCAGGAAGGGTGTATGGAATTAAATACTTCAGACTCCAGAAAAAACTATGAGAATCTGTAAAAGACTAAAGGACTCCTAATTCATTTAAATTTTTCCATAGCAGTAATTAAGCTGGGCTCTGATTTCTACCAAAAAATCAATATTATTCTCCTGATCTCGTAAAATGATTGCAGAGCTCAGGGTCCCAGTAGCTTACAGTTTTGAACTAATATAGCTCCATGGGCTAAGTTTACCAAGATTTATCTTTACAAAATCCACCAAAATGGATGTATTGAGAGTGAGTGAGAGAGGGAGAGAGAGAGAGAGAGAACTTAAGGCATTACTTAGGCATGGAGTTTCCATTCAACAGAAACAGCAGCAAACTTACCCCCCTTCCCCAGGGCCAAACATTGATTTTTAAACTCCCAGGAATGTGAAGCTCCAGAATGACTCACTAGTACTGGTAAGAACCTTTCTCTGAAACTGCGTACTTTATGCTAAACTTTTTTCTATGTGATTCCTCCTCAGTGGAGTGTTGCACTCCTCTTCCTGCCACCAAGTTAATTCATGCTCAGGGCGAATTGAACAGCGTGAAACCCTCCACGGCTGCTCCCTTAAACCATTCCTCCCATTTATCCTGGTCTTGGCCTGGCTCTGGTGTGTTCTCCCTCAAATATCCCAAGGCTTTTCCTGGAGCCGAGCCCTCCAAAGCAGCTGCTGTGACTCCCTACTTCCAACTTAAAATGCAGTTTCCCGAGATGGGCACAGCCTACATTGGCCTAAAAGCCTACGCAGTTGTATGCCCCATGACCTGCCCCAGACACAAGCATGGCAGACCCCACTGAGTCCAGCCACCACCCACTCCCACCTTCCAACCCCTGAGCCATCATGCCACATTGGGGAAAATGGGATCCAGAGAAGCTGCCACTATTCTCCGATCCCTGTTGAGGGCCTGCCACCACCACAACAGCCCCCGGTGGCTCAAGAACAACCACTCCATAACTGGACCCAAACAGCCCCTGGGGTCCTGCATCACCTGCTCTGCAAAACTCCTCTGCTCCCACAGATGCTGTCACCACCCACTACCCAAGGGAACCCTGGACCCAATGACTGCAACTGCCTGTCTGCCCGCCTTCCCCCCACAGTCCCCCGAGCCAGAATCTGGCACACCGCCACTGAAACTGCCGACCTGCTTAAGGGGGGGGGGGGGTTCCCCTCCGAACTGCCCAGCAGGAAACCCCACCATTCTCCTCTGTTCCTACTTATTTCCCCTCTATATATACTAATCTACACTCTGCTGCCCCCAACTTATGGCAAGGGAAAAAAACACACAGCGCACCAACTCCCTAAGCACCTCGGGGGTCTCTAAAGATAGAAATAAGCCCACCTGCCGGGGGGGGCTTACAATTGAGTTTGCTTTCCATGTCCACAGAGTGTAATTTTGGGGTCCAAACACAAACCTTATTTTCCCTATCCACAGACTGTGATTCTGGGTTTCAGACATAAACTTTAGATTCCTCATGAACCAAGTGTAATTCTGGGGCCCACACACAAACCTTTCTTTCCCTACCCACTGAACATGATTCTGGGTCCAAGTACAAACTGTTTCCTGTGTGTCTGAGGCTTACACAAACATCTTAGTTTTCCTATCATTCTACACAAATATATACACGTGTGTGCATGCACGCTTGCACTTACATATACTCTTAATATTACTGTGTGATTCTGGCCCCAACACAGACATCTTAGTTTTTCTGCATGACTCTGAGATGGAGACGCAAACCTTAGTTTCTCTGTGTAATTACCACACACTCATGTTTGTTTCCCTGTGTTATTCTAGGGCACACCCACACACACACCTTCAATTCTTTGTGTGGCTCTGGAGCCCACACCTTGTTTCCCTCTATGATTCTGGGCACACACATGCCTTACTTCCCCTGTGAGATGCTTGGGCCCAGACAGAGCCATTGGTTTCCCTTTGTGAGTAAGAGGCCAACAAATGCACTTTAATTTCCTTATGTGATTTTAGGACCTGCATCTGTATGTCAGTTTTCCTGTGTGATTCTTGGGCACACACACACACACACACACACACACACACACACGAGGTTTCCTTGTGTGAATCTGGGTATGCACGTGCATGCAAACAAACACATTAGTTTCCCTATGTGATTCTGGGAGCCCCACACACACACATCTTTGCTTCCCTGTGTGATTTTGTGGCACACACATACATCTTACATTCCCTGTGTAATTCTGGACCTAAACATAATAGTTTCACTGTGTAATTCTGAGACCAACATATACCTGAGTTTCCCTGAGTGATTCTGGGCAAACACGTACCTTGGTTATCCAGCGGTCAGCATGTCCAGAGACATGCACATATTTTTAAACAAGTGCTGCCGAGACCACCATAAAGCCCAGTGGGTGGCCTTTGCACTATTTTGTAGCTGACCATTGTTAAAGATCATGTGCAATGGTCTTTACATATTTGTAAGTATAACCCCTTGGTGGCGCTATCCCAAGGGCTACTACCCCTGCCTGCTTGGCTGGTATCAGGTTAAGGGGCCTGGGTACTGAAACGGTGCCTCCACCTGGAGGTTAGGGTTGTTAGTGGTCAAGCTAACCTGGCACAGCCCTCCGGGACACTGTAACCCCCCTCTTTCCCTTCTAGTGGCCTGAACAATATACAAGAATTACTTCACAATGACCCTTATTCACCAGGCAATAACCAAGACTGTTTGCACTTACCACCAGGCTGGTTCCTCCAGCTTGACCCTGAGACCTCCTGTAAAACAGGGTTATACACAGCAAATTGTCACAGTACAGTACTTTGGCACAAACTGGAATCTCAGGTTAAATGCAAAAGAGTTAGATCTGATTTATTCAGGGGACTTGAACAAAGAAAGGGCGTAATCAGGTTGATTTGCTTAATGGCTATATCAATCAGACAGTTATGCATGCACTTCAGAGTCCCTACACAGTCACACATTCTGAGTACCCAGGTAGGAAGACAGTGGACTAGCCAGGAACGCTGTTGCGGGTAGGCTGGCGTCCGCTGGTTGGGGCCCTATGATGGAAGAAAGCAACATGCACAACACACACTATTTGTCATCCAGAGCCAGAGGGCTCAGTTCATGACAGAAAAGACAGCAAAGCAATCAGATGACAACACTTTAGATTTAGCTGTTGTTGCAGGGAGCTACCCTGGTGTTTATTCACTATACCCAATACAGGACACAGGCAGGTAGAAATTGAGACTGCAGATTGTTAAGCTGGAGTGCCAGGAGAAGCAGAGCCCACATGAATCACCAAGGCATCATTCCTGTTCAAAGAGTTGAGCATGGGGCTGATCCCCAGGCAGGTCTCTCGTCAGTGGCTTTCTCTGTGCAGTGGGTAGTCTGGCTGGGCCAGTGTGGCAAGGCTCAGGCCAAATGGATATGAATTCGGATTCAGTCCATTGGGGCTGGATGTAGCTTCCAGTGAGCAGAACACTGTTCAAAACACAGTGGGGAACCATATCGTGACCCACTAACTGCATACAGCACATTTACATGTAAGGAAATTCTACTGTACCAGGCAGATTACTATCCGGTCGCAATTACAGAGTCTCTGCACAAACCGTGAGTTTAGAGGTGGCTGGAAGTCCTGACAGGCTGATCTCATTCAGCAAATCTTCAGTCTCCTTCAGGTTTCAAGTCTGGTCATAGTTCAGTGGCATTAAATCGTTCTCACAACTTGGATTCCATCCAAATAATCTCTCTTCTCCCTCTCAGGGGCAGCAGGCAGATAGGCAGGTAAAAACTCAAGGTTTTCCTTAGTTCTCCCACGCAAAACTACATAGAACGGCTGCTCGACTGTCTGGAGCTATTACTCCTTCACTTCCCAACTCAGATCTGATCTGCAACTGCAAGCAGTTAGGGACTTTCCCCAAGATCCAAAAGGATCGGTTGGCTGATCTGTCAGTCATTCACAAGGGCTCTCCCTCCAGGTTCATTTAGGTGCCAAAAGCCCAAAACTACAATTCCTACAGAATTTTGCTCCCACAAAACCCCTGGGGACAGGCTCCATTTTAAAGTCCCCAAGGTACTGATTGGCCCATTTCGGCAGTTCAGGGCCAAGATGGTGGAGATAAACAGAAATGTCCATGCTGCAAAGAAGGCAGGTTAGACAAACTACAATATCATTATCATTCTAATAAATAATCAGCAAACAGTTGCATCTTCTAATAGATCTCTCTCTGCGCAATTAGCAATGGCAGAACAGAGTGATTATCTGGCAGCCCGGGCAGGACTCAAGCATAGAAACACTCAGCCCCCCTCCCAGGTTAAATATAACTGCAATTCAGGCAGCTCTTAAAGAGACAGTACACAAAGGCTATACAGGCACTCTCTGGCAATACATTTAAACTGCTAAAACGCAGGACACCTGCCTGGCAGTAAGCATTTAGACAAGCTCAAGGAAGACTTTTTGGGAACCCCCATTTGTAGGGGGGATGCATAAAGAAAGCTTGAAATGCTGAAATTCAAGTCTCTGTGTCATAATTAGTGTTTCCTGAAAATGTCATGCTGTTTGATTTAGTGGTTTCAAGAATGCATGGGACAGACATAAGGCAATTCTAGTGCGGGGTAGGAGAAAGTAGGCTGTTGGTTAACTAGGATCTGCAGCTTATCCATTATGTAGGGAAATGGGCAGACTAGGTGGGGCAAGCGGACCTTATCTGCCGTCAAATTCTATGTTTCTATGTTTTCTTTAAATCAGCATTTGTTAAGCTGGCCCAGTGGCATTGAGGGTTGAGGTGCTGGAATGCTATACCTCGCACCACACCGGCAATCTGGGTTTGGGAATGAGCCAGGGATGCCGGGGGTCAGCAGGGGCGAGACAGGCTGGAGCAACTGGAGGACTGCTGTCTGCTCTCAGGGAGGGCACATTGTCCTGCTTATCATTCACCATCTAGTGGGAGCTAGGGGGGTGATGCAAGCCAAGGAGACAAGAAGCTGGCCAGTATGGCATGCCCCCACATGGGCGTGTGACACCTTGTGTACCAGAGGGGCAAAGAAAATTGGAAATATGGCAGATGAGGGCTGTATGAGATCCCCAACCCCGCTCCGCCAGCGCGCTGCCAATGGCCTCTCCAGATTTGGATAGTGCTCCGGGGAGGGGGGGGTTCCTCCTTCCTGGCCCCACCATGGGTAGTAATCTGTGGGGGGGTCTCAGGGATGGCCGGGGCAGTCGGGCTGGCAGAGGCTGGTTTAGCAGAGATGGAGTTCCTGCCCCCATCATGTGCCTGGGTGGAAAACCTACAAAAAAAACAAAACAGCAGTTAACTTGCTCTACAGTGGCTGAAAACAGCAGAGTTATTTCTGTCCTCTCGGTCAAGCTTAGAGAGTGATGACATCATTTTGGTGTAGCCTGCTGTTTCAGATTCCCAGTCAGAGTAGCACTCTGCAGAGTTAATGGTTTGCTGAGCTCTCAGATTTCTTACAAACGCAGTCTCTGGTTTGTGTTTAGATAGATTTTATGCTAATCTATCATTCTTTTCCTTTAAAAGCTAATCATTTGAGTTGCAATGCTGAAGTGAAGTAGTGGAAATCTTTCTGTCTGAGAAATCAGCTTGTATGTATGTATCACAGCTTTCAGTTCTTATAATCAACTCTGGGGTAGGTAGTAATCTGAAGACTGTAGTCAGGATAGTGTGGCCAGTGATGGTGCTTCCTTCACCCAGGTGGGCTGGGGAAAATACCCTGGAGCTGTACCTCTGAGGGTCTCCTCTGGCACTCTGAGGTCTTTCTCTGTTGCTTATTGATGGCTGTAGGAGGTAGCCTCGCAGTTGGGGGGTGGGCCTCGATCTTCCTCTAAGTTAAACTGTAGGTAGGGTCTGGGACAAGGGCAAAAACTTTATTAAAAAGTGCTGCATGTTTGTTTTCTTTTTTTTTTTATTAGCATTTTTGCCTGTGCTGCCCAATCACCCCTATGAGACTGGTCCCCACAACTCCATCACCCCTTCTCTGGAGTTTACCTGCTTTCATTATCATTCTTTTCCACAAGACCTTCGTTAGAGGTATACTGCCACAGTGCAGGGCTCAAGGTGGATCAGGCTTCACTCTACGGTCAGGTGTTTTTCTGTCATTTTATACCCTGGGCCTACTGTGTGTCTAGTGGAGGATGTGTGTGCACTCTGCCCCTGTGGAGATGCCTCTGGTGTCCTGCGTATTGGATCCTTCCCCCTGTGTGGTTTCCAGTACTGCACACAGTACTCCAGATGGGGCCTAACCAGTGTCTTGTAAAGAGGGATTATTACCTCCCTCTTACGACTTGTGATACCCCTACTAATACACCCCAACATCCCCCTAGCCTTACCTACTGCTTTAGTGGTCTGCTTGGATGATTTCAGGTCATCGGTGATGATGATGATGATGCCCAAGTCTCTTTCTTCCCTTGTGACTGCCAGCAACTCCCCTCCCAGCCTATAGGTGGCTTCAGGGTTTCTCTTCCCTATGTGCATGATCTTGCACTTCTTTGCATTAAACCCCAGTTGCCATTCTTCTGACCATTTTGCTAGTTTATCCAGATCTCTTCTCATCCTGCCCGCCCCATCTGGATCATCTACTCTGTTGCAGATCTTGGTGTCATCTGCAAACAACAGTGGCATTACCCTCCAGTCCATCTGCAATGTCACTGATGAAGATATTGAAGAGAACTGGCCCCAGGACTGATCCCTGAGGTACCCCAGCTGCCCAGCTTCCTACAAGTGGCAGATGAGCAGCAGAACACAGTCATCCCCTCCCTGAGGGAGGACAGCTGTGCTGGGGGTGCCCAATCCTCCCTCCCCCAGCCAGCCCCCAGGTGACCGTGTCAACACTGGCATGCTTCAGAACTTCTTTAATTAGTGTTTTTAGCAGACATTGTAACTATTTTCGTTAAAAACTCTTATTTTTTTTTAACCAATTATTTTACCAGGTGAGACACACTAAGCTGAAACCTTGTTTGCAGGTGCAACCTGGGAGCACAAGGAAGTTAAGTGACTTGCTCAGGGTCACACAGTATGCACCTAAGGGGATGTGGGATTCAACCCAGGTCTCCAGATTTGCAGCTCACAGTCTTAACCCACTGCACCATACTGCCTCTCAATATATATATTACATAGATCTGACTAACTTCTAATTGATGGTTGTATCAAAGACTGTAACTTTCTATCTTTTATAGTTTGCAATGTCATATTTGTTTGGGCGCATTTGCAAAAGTGAATGTGTTTTTCAGTTACGCTATCTAGTAAATCTTGATTGATTTGATTGATCCAGTGTCACAGGTCTCCATGCCACTGGGCTGGCCTATGGTTGTTTTCTCTCACACAGTGTGTTTGAGTTTTGAAGAAACATCAAAAATGTTGAGGCTGTGTCATAGGTATCATAGGTATAACTGAGCATAATAAAGACTTGTGTCCGTGGAGTTTCCTAAATCTGTATTTCATTAGCCTAGGTAATTGCTACCTGTTTCCAGTGTCTATCTAAATTTACCTTAAATTGGTGCACACTAAAAGAGTACATTTAGTCCACACCCACTTTAAATGCCATTATTTTAAATAATATAGCATTTAGAAAGCCGGTAGGGTTGTGTGCCATGTAACATGATTAGATAGCATTTATAACCTGAGAGTGGCAACACCATCCCTTACATATTATTTTTAAAAATTGTGTAACTGTCCCCTCATTTTACCCTGCCTTAAGTGGGACATTTTTATGCAGTGTGCCTTCTGCAAATTATTTCATTAACTCAGCTTGCGATGACAGATGCCACAGACTGCATTTGGACTGGCAAGACAGACACTTAAACAGTGTGTCCCAGATATTCAGAAATGCGCCAGAGCCCAGTGCAAGTCCAGCGCAGCGCAGCGCAAATCTGATGTGCACAGGAACAACAGGAGTGATATTAAGAGATTGCGCATGTCATAGTGAGCCAGCGCAACCCGGCTGAATATGGCACAGTAATGCAATGACACAACTGGCAATGCACAATGGTGCAAAGAATGGTGCGCTATGGTGCAAGAAGAGGTATGCCGTAGCACAAACACACACACACAGTTGTGCCACAGCAGCAGAGCAATGGGAGGGGCATGGTACAGAGAAGTGACCCAGGAACAGAACCAGAGAAAGCACAGTGACAGGCCACAGGAGGCCACCACCAGCAGGGCACAGCAGGGCGGGAACAGGCACCCACCCCCCTCCACCCCAGAGCACAACAGGGGCACTTCAGTGAGGCAACAGGAAACGCCAATGGCCAACTGAGGGCCACCAAGGGGAACCCCACAGACCACATGCCATGCCCCCCAACACAGTCAGACCAGAGCAGGACACATCCAGAACCATGCAGCCTAGCACCCACGCCCACAACATACCCCTGACAGCTCACTCATGGGCACCCCCACAACACACCCACTAACCTGGGGGGGACACCACCACAGTGGGACACACCACAGCACACAGCAGGGATCCACAGCAGCACAACAGGCACCCAGACACATGCACACTACACAGAAAGGCACTGGGCCACTGCAGCATGGTGCCGCACACCACCTGCAAAGCAGACACTGACACAGGCAGGTAGGACATAACAATGTAATAGGTAACAAAACAGAAAACTATGCGCAGAACAATGGGGGAGGGAAGGCATAGGACTGTGAGGGATGGGGACAGGGAATAGGAACTGTACAGTGGGAAGGGGGACTGGTGGGGGAGGAACAGCAGGGGAAACAGGACGGTAGGGTGCACATCAGCGGCGGCCTTGCTGTGCCACCCTGAGTCGTCCACAGTGTCCGCCACCAAACATCTGCTGGTGCATCTGGATCATTGCCTCCACTGTGGTTGACGTGATCAATATCAACTGCCGCAACAGCTAGCAATACAGGGGCATCCTCCTCCACCTCTGGACACCTAGGAGAAAGGACAGGACAGGTGATCAGTGCAGTGTCCCACAGAACCATGCCCAGCCACTGCACGCATAGGGCAGCGGGAACACCCCCTCCTGAGGGCCGAACAGGCCACCCACAGGGGGATGGACCTACATCTGCCAGAAACACAGAACACCACTACTGTGCACAACGGTGGCACCTGCCACACAGTAGCCACCCGACTGCGCAATGCCAATCACATGATACAGTGCCCATGCAGCACCACAGCTCCAACAGTGGCAGCTGGGTGCACACCCACCTCACCAACAGCTGGCACATGTGTACAATGGATGTGCCACAGTGACGGGCACCAAGCACAGTACAACACACCCAGCCCCCATGGCACACAGCACAGGCAGCCATGTCCGGACCCATGCCTCGCCTAAACCCCAATAGACGTGCAGAGGCCCATGGCAGTGCCTATCTGCTCTCCATGGCTCCACAGGTGCTGGGGCCACTCCAGCACCACCTCCAGGTCCTGCAGCAAATTGCTGGCCTGCTGCAGTGGCTGCCAGCTCTCAAAGATTCTAAGGGCCTGGAAATGGAAGAAGGACAGGAACACTTCAGTACACAGCTACTGGAAAAGCCCCCCCCTGCACAGTGTGGTCCCCTGCCTGACACAGTCCACACAGTGACATGGCAACGCAAGCAGTGGTGGATGATGCATCCCTGTGATGCACATGATGACAGCTCACTGCCTTGTGGGACATGCCAGGCAGCCCACAGTACACCACAGTACAGCACCAGAGCACACATGCATGCTGGGTCTACTCACCTGGCTGTGGCACATGCTCATGCTTGAAGGTGTGCCTCCAGGAGTCGGAGGTGACCTGGATCCCTACGCAGGAGGTCCCCATACTGGTGCCAACGCTATTCTCCAGCTCTGGCCACCCCAATATGCTGCGCTAATGCTGCAGCAATACCGTCCCAAACAGCCACACGGGGATGCTGTAATGGGACCTGTCCATACATCTGGCATGCATGTGGCTGGACGCAGGCCATGAGGTTGGCCAGCTCCACCTGCATCCAGTTGCTCATACGAGTAGCCCTTCACTGTGCTATATCGCTGGTGTGAGCTGTGGTGCAAAATGGCTCCCATAGCCGCACGTGGCTACAGCATGCACCAGATGCATGGGCCAGGGGAACACACGCTGTGCCCAGCAGTTGTGCAACAGCATGGATGCGCGACATGGGCGTGGCTGGGCAGAGCCACATGTGTGGGTTGGCCAGGGCCAGGGGTCATTGCAAGGGTCATGGCATGCCACCCATTGTGCAGAGTGCGCCAACTGCACAATAGCAGCCATAGTGCACACACTGCACCATGAATGCTATTGTGCAGTTAGTGCACTGTGCGCAATTGTTTTTTTTCAAATTGTTTTACCAGGACTAACACACTAAGCTGAAAGCTTGTTTCCAGGTGCAACCTGGGAGCACAGGGAAGTTAAGTGACTTGCTCAAGGTCACACAGTATGCAAGTGGGGGCTGTGGGATTCAAACCCAGGTCTCCAGATTTGCAGCTCAGGGCCTTAAATCACTGCGCTATACTGCCTCCAGCGGTGCACCACAAGGGGCATGTGCACAGTGCCACTGCACACCATGCATGCGTGCACATTGCACCACAGCGTGCTCTGGAGCAATCAAATGACTTGCTCCGGAGCACTCGCAGTATGCATGGTGCAAATACGTGATATTCAGTTGCTACATGCAAATGAGCTCATCAGCCAATGTGTGGCACAGTGGGGGAATTAGCATATCATTACCATTGCACAACAGCTCATTTGCATGTGATGCGCCATAAAAGCACCTTGGAACGGCACTGGCCATGGTCAGTGTTGCATCCTAGTAGGTAAGTTGCGCATGCTGTAGGAGTACATAAGCACAGAGATCACAGCATGGGGGAGGGCACTGGGAGCTGCAGCCACTGACACACTGTGCTGTCCATTACCACAGGAAGCTACATGTCAGAACCTGAGGAGGTTGGGAAGCATGGGCCTGCACGCAAGCGCTGACCCGACTTCAAGAAAGCAGAGACAGATGCCCTGTTTGAGGCCTACCTCAACAGGGAGCCACTCCTGAGTGGTGCCATGGGCACACTACAGGCCATCGATGGGGCCTGGGTGGAGGTGGCTGACTGCATCAACCAGCAGGGCAGCCACCAATGGTTGGTGCAGGAGTGCAACAAGAAGGTGGGCACTGACAGGAGGTGGATCAAAGAGAAGGTGGCAGCCATCCATGCAGCCTAGAATGCCACTGGAGGGGGCCTTGTTGATGCATCACAGCTTGCAGAGCAGGAGGAGCTGGTGGCAGCCATCTTGCACCACAGCACCATGGAGGGTGTGCCTAGCAGTGGATTGCAGACACGTGGCAGCCCATCCCTGCATGGTACATATGGCAGCAACGTACTGCATGCTGTGGCATAGGTGGGGCACATGTAGCCACTGCTTCACTGACTCACCTTTTTGTCTTACAGCACCGGCATGCCTGCATGCAGAGGGTGGGGCACTGGCAGCCATAGAGGCAGGTACAGCTCTGGATGACCAGCCGTCCACCTCCATGGGCGTCCGGGGGCGGGAGGCACAGTACACCACCAATGTCTGGCCAGATGTCCTGGGCATGGGGTCAGATGAGGCCCTTTATGCAATCCTATAGGATGCCAGGCATGGTGTCCTGTGCCTAGGGATACAGGTTGGGGCAGGGTCTGACACAGGTGACAACCTCACCATGAGCCTGAGCAGCATGGGTGGTGTTGTAACGGAGACACCCATACCAGGCATAGGCAGCGTGTCCAGCGTCCTGTAGGCAGGGGACCAGCTGCCTGCCACCACTGTGGGTGCCGTTGTGTGCACTGCCACAGAGGTGCCATGCAGTGGTGGTGGTGTGGCCACACATGCGCTGGGCACAGGGCAGCGGACAGGGGGCAGCGGCAGCCAGCTACAGGTGCCACAGGGCAGCCGGATGCAGGGTCCACATCTGGGGCACCAGGTAGGGACACACCCCAAGAGAACCCCACTGTTCAGCATCCACCTGAGAGGGGGGGCTGTGCAGCATGGCTGGTCACCACTGGAGGGTCGTCATCCCACCCAGATACCCCAGGATACCGACCCAATGGCCGAGCACACCTGTTTGCTCTGGGCCTCTGTTGAGCAACAGGTGCAGGTTGCCGCTGGGCTGCGTGTACTGCTCGCGGAGCTGCGCCAGCTGGTCCAGCAGTGAGAGAAGCACATTGCACTCCTGGCAGGGATGCAGTGCATACAGGAGGCCTCAACGGCATCCATGGATCGCATTTCACACTGCATGCAGGAGGCCACGACTGCATCCATGGATTGCATTGCACAGGTGGTCTCAGATGGGTTTGTGCTGCTGGCTGCCACAGGGCATGGCTGGCCACCGTGGACCCCATGCAGTACATTGTCCACCCCACATTTCCAGCATTGGGTGACACCAACACTGTCGATGCTGGGCTCTGCCGTAGGTATCCCAGGCATGCCTGGGGTGGGCCTGGTTGAGCACCTATGCACCCCATGTGGACCTGGTTGCGGTCCCATGGGTCAACCCCTTGGGGGGCTGTTGCACACACCCCCATCACCAGTGAGCAGCCTGTGGCTGGCGATCAGCCCTGGTGTGGCTGCCCCCTTGGCCGTGGTGGTCAGGGATTCGTGCGGTGTCCCTGATGTGCAGCCCACCCTGTCCCCAGTCTGCTGTTGTTGCCCAGTGCATGCATGGGTGGCATGTACATATCACAGGCATGGCACCTGTGTGCATGCATGCCTGGCCGCTGGACCATGTGGCATGAGTGTGATGAGGGCTGTTCTGTGTTGGTTGTGCTTGTGCACTGGTGCTATGCATCTGATCCTCACCATATGCCAACACCTTGGCGTGTGTGTGTGTGCACATGCATTGCTGTGTGCTGCCATGTGCTGCTGTGTATGGTGGTGTGCTGCCATCCTCCATGACCCTGCACCATGCCCCTGTGTGTGCATGCCCATCGCCGTGCTCGCCCCTGCCTGTTTGCTGTACTTGTATGTGTGGATCTTGCATGTGTTTAGTGCCACCTACTTTGGTGCACCATAATGCTCCCTGTGCGATGGTGTCGCAGTGTTGTCGGTGTGCCTCATCAGCCATGGGTCCCTCCGCCTAGGGGCTGCCCACAGCTCTCTGGTGCATTGCCTCCATTGTCCCACTACTGTCACCCTCATTAGCCTTGACAGCTATCCCACGATGAATGGCCATGTTGTGCAATATGCAGCAGGCCAGGAATAGCCACAGGCTTTTGAGGAACTGTACTGTAGGGCACCACCAGACCTGTCTAGGCAATGGAAGCATGCCTTCAGCATTCCAAATCGTCCTTTATGGTGTTCTACATGCTGACATGTGCCTCGTTGTAGTGTTCTTTGGCTGGGGACAGCAGGCGCCAGTAGGGGTGAGCAGTCAGGGCCTCAATGGGTAGGCACTGTCACCTGTGTGGATAGGGACATGGGTAACTCTCTGTCTGCCCTTGCTGTGTCCCTTGCCTGCCCAGGTGCCCCCGCCTGCTCACCCACCCTGCCCAGTCCCGTTCCATGGCCTGCCCTGCCCGTCACCCTTTGCCCGTCCAGTACTCACCCACTAGGTGGCCTGTGGGAATGTCACCACAGTCGAATCTGTGGCACAGCATGGAGCTGTGCTAGATGAATGTATTGTATGCTCCCAGGGTGTGTGGCACAGACATTGGTGATGCACCCTGTGGCATCGCACACCATCTGGAAGTTGATGCTCAGGCTCCCTTCCGGTTGATGTATGCTAGGCCCTCATGGCCAGGTGGTATGTGGATGCCCACATGGGTGCAGTCAGTGGCCCCAAGCATGCCAGACATACATTCTACCTTGGAAATCCTGTATGGCTGCTGTACACTCCACCTGTGTGCTTGGGAAATGGATGTATTCTGAAGCATGTGGCAGAAGGGCATTGAGGAACTGCGTGAGGAGGTGTGATGTGGGTGACTAGGTTATGCCTGTGGTGTCCTCTGGTGATCTCTGGAAGGTGCCCCTGGTGAGCAGCCACATGACTGCTGTGACTTTTGTCTCCACTGTCATTGCATGACTCCGTCTAGTGGGTGCCTGCATCTCCTCACTGCACAGCTCACAGAGCTGCCTCAGAATTGCCCTATTAAGGCGGTACCAGCCCACTATCTCCATGTTGGAGAAGTTCTCAAATGTGGTGTTGGCATGGTACCACCTGTGTCAGTGCCGCCGACTGGCCTTCTCGGCACGCTCGTTGTTCCACCTGCCCCTCACACACCTCATTACAGCCTTCACCATGTATGGTGCACTGTCCATTGCCCCTGCTGTCTCGTCACCCCCGGGCAGTTGACTGCTGCTGGATGTGTGGCACCCTGGTGCACCGCCTGGCACTGTACCTGCCTCTCCCTCCTACTCTCTCAGCCCCTTCTTCCCTTCCAGTGCCACCTCTGTCATACTCCCTCTGTGGCTGCCTCTGTCTGTTTCTCTCTTTCTTTCTTTCTTTCTTTCTTTCTGGCTGTCTCTCTCACTCTCTCTCTCTGTCTCTTTCTCTCTCTATCTCCTCTTTCCTCTCTCACTTGGGCAAGTGCTGTCCGTGTGCTTGTGCCTGGTATTTATAGGCTCAAGTCTGCTCGACACATCTTGGATTGTTCACCACATGCACCATGGTTCCATGGTTCAATTCGCACTACACTGGGTATGCATGGACATGCCACCTGTGGTTGCACCTGCATTCATTATAATTGTGCATTGGTGCAATGGTACTTGTGCTGCGCATTGGATTCCACTGAATATGGCTCCTTAGCTCAGTTCTGTACTTGCACCAGTGTAACTCAGTTACGCCATGGACAACTGCTTTGAATATCCGGGCCTGTGTGTGTGTGTGTGTGTGTGTGTGTGTGTGTGTGTGTATGATTGCTGATTTTTATTTTTTTATAAAAACGCCAGCAAAGCTTGCAATCATGTATGTAATCTATTATGTCCCGCCTGGTTACGTACGTGATTGCAAGCAAAATTCATTGATATTTCTGGTGCTGTTATTACCCTGCCTAAAAGGAAGGCTCTTACTAGAGGATTGCTTTCGGTTTTGTGCCCCAAGTCTGTTTTCATTCCTCGCGCTTTGCATTACTAATCTCAGTTCTCCAAATTCCATTCCTCCCCCATCACTGTACGTCGCACTCTCATTTCTTGCCCTGGGAGTGTGATCACTGCTGGTAAGAAGATTGACTTATTGTAGCTAATCACCTGGCATACCAGTCGCATTTTGACTCTACCCATGAATCCTCCTCATTCTGTAGGAGCTGCTCAGTTGGAAAGGTTATCTGTCCCCTGCGATCATTGGCCATTACAAACAGGATCATCCTTCCATAAGGTACATTTCATAATAATCTGCACAGTCTCAGGTAGTAGCAAGGTTTTTACTGAGGGAGGTTGCAGAGGGCTTTAGTTTGAATATTTTTCAGCTGATTTTCAGCACATATCAATTGGCTACGTCCAGCTAGCAGCCTGTAATGAATCGATCTTGAATTTAAGGGCAATCCTGTTTGTAACAGGGACAGCAGTAGTAGTGTTAGTCCCTGTTATGACAGGATTTTAACATTGGGCAAAGCTTTTTGTGGCAACACTGCATTATATTATCTATTTCAATGTAGTTCATAAGTGTCATTAAAATAAATAATATAAAGTCTGGAACTTGCATTTCATTATAAAACTGCAAAGATAGCAATAAGTGGTCCTGGTCATAGTATGTTAAGCAATGCTACTATGCTATAATGTTCTAAAACTGCAAAAGATGTGGTGGTGCTGTCATTTTCCCAGTGACTTTGAACTGAATTGACCCTTTAAACCTTGTTTTATTTTCATAAAGCTGTTCTAAAGCTCCCTCCCAAGTCAGTCCTGTTTGAAACAGGGACAGATTTTCACATAAAGGTTTGTAACTGGGACATCTTGAGAATATCCATCTCTGTTACAAACCAGACTTTTAGTGCATCCCTTTTGTGTGTGATTTTTAAAATATTCAGAGTTCATTTTAGTGAGAATTTATTTGAATTGCATAACCAAGTACCTTTAGTTTTAAATTGTCCACAGGCTTGCTGTGGGGTTTGAGAGAGCCTGGCTGGTGCTGCAAAGATGTTATGTTTACTGCAAAAAGGCTTTTAAAGTCTTGTAATCACAGTGCTACTATTTCCTAACATGTTTAAGCTGCACAGAGCTTTTTAAGTGGTGTTTGCTCACAAAAAAATTATTTAAAAGGTATCTCCCCAGGTCCATTCTGTTTGTAACAGAGACAGAGTTGTGAATATCCATCCCTGTTACAAACAAGATACGGGTGCCAACAGGTCCCTGGTAAGGCTGATAGGGATGGTGGGAGAGAGAGAAGCAGATGCTTCCAGGTCCCCTGGGACAGTTTGTGGTTTGTGAAGGGGAGACCGGTGCCACTAGGCCCTGGGATGACTGATAGAGTATGGGAAGAGGAAGCAGGTGCTAACAGGTACCCTGGGACAGTTTGTAGCCTGAGGAGGGAGACAGGAGTGACAGGCACCTGGGAAGGCTGATAGGGTTCGGGAAGAAGAAATCAGGTGCTACTAGGTCCCTGGAACAGTTTGTAGTCTGTGGAGGGGAGACAGGTGCACCAGGCCCTGGGAAGGCTGATAGAGTTCTGGAAAGGGAAGAAGGTGCTACCAGTCCTCTGGGACAGTTTGTAGCCTGTGGAGGGAGGCGGTTGCCACCAGGCCCATGGGAAGACTGATAGGGTATGGGAGAGGGAAGCAGGTGCTACCAGTTTCCCTGGGACAGTTTGTGGCCTATGGAGTGGGAGATGGGTGCCACCAGGCCCCTGGGAAGGCTGATAGGGCTAGGAAGAAGGAGACAAGCCCTACCAGGTCTCCTAGGACAGTTTGTAGCCTGAGAAGGGGGAGACAGGTGTGACCAGGCCCCTGGGAAGGCTTATAGGGTTCTGGAGAGGGAAGCAGGTGCTACCAGTTTCCCTGGAACAGTTTGTAGCCTGTGGAGGGGGATACGGGTGCCACCAGGCCCCTGGGAAGGCTGATAGGGTCAGAGAGAGGGAAGCAGGTGCTACGAGGTCCCCTTGGACAGTTTGTGGCCTGTGGAGGGGGGAGCACACATGCCACCAGACCACTGGGAAGGCTGATAGGTACAAGAGAGGGAAGCATGTGCCTGGGTCCCCTGGAACAGTTTGTGACTTATGGAGGAGGAGGAGATGGGTGCCACCAGACCCCTGGTAAGGCTGGTAGGGTCAGGGAGTGGGAAGCAGGCACTACCAGGTCCCCTGGGACAGTTTGTGGCCCATGGAGTGGGAACACATATACCACCAGGCCCCTGGGAAGGCTGCTAGGGTTTGAGAGAGGAAAGCAGATGTTCCCAGGTCTCTTGGGACAGTTTGTGGCTTGTGGAGGGGGAGATGGGTACCACCAGGCCCCTGGGAAGGCAGATAGGGTTGGGGAGAGGAAAGCAGGTACTATCAATCAGGTCTTCTGGGACAGTTTGTAGCCTGTGGAGGGGGAGATAGGTGCCACCAGGCCCCTAGGAAGGTTGATAGGGTCAGGGAGAGGGAAGGAGGTGCTATCAGGTCCCTGGGACCATTTGTGGCCTATGGAAGGGGAACACTGGTGCCACCAGGCCCCTGGGAAGGCTGATAGGGTACAAGAGAGGGAAGCAGGTGCTACCAGTTCCCCTGGGACAGTTAGTGGCCTATGGAGGGGGAGATGGGCACCAGCAGGCCCATGGGAAGGCTGAGAGAGCTGGGGAGAGGGAAGCAGGTGCTACCAAGTCCCCTGGGACAGTTTGTGGCCTGTGGATAGGGAGATGGTGCCACCAGACACCTGGGAAGGCTGATAGGGTTAGGGAGAAGGAAATAGGCCCTACCAGGTTCCTTGGGACAGATTGTGGTCTGTGGAGGGGGAGAAGGTGCCACCAGGCCCTTGGAAAGGCTGATAGGGTTAGGGAGTGGGGAAGCAAGTGCTGCCAGGTCCCCTGGGACAGTTTGTGGCCTGCGGAGGGGGAGATGGGTGCCACTAAGCCCAGGGGAAAGCTAATAGGGTACGAGAGAGGGAAGCAGTTGCTACCAGGTTCCCTAGGACAGTTTGTGGGCTGTGGATGGAGAGACAGGTGCCACTAGGCCCCCCCTGGGAAAGCTGATAGGGTACAGGAGTGGAAAGCAGGTGCTATCACATCCCCCGGGACAGCTTGTGGTCTGTGGAGGGGCAGACAGGTGCCACCAGGCCCCCTGAGAAGGTTGACAGGGTTGGGGAGATGGATACAAGTGCTATCAGGTCCCTGGTCTATTTTCTTTCAGGCCCTGGTTGGTCCACATGAGGAGTACTGCAGACACCTGCTTGAGTATATCACAGTAGGCCAATTGTTGCATTCTCATCTGGTGGATTCAGCTATGCTGTCATCTGTGGTCTTCCCGGTCCCTGGTCAATTTTCTACAGAGCCCTGTTGGGTCTTCATGGGGATTACTGCACACACCTGCTTGAGTATGTCACAGCAGGCCAGTGACTGTGTTCTTGTCTGGTGGATTCAGCTGAGCTGTCACCTGTGGTCTTCCCAGTCCCTGGTCAATTTTCTACAGGGCCCTGGTGGGTCCGCATGAGGGCTACTGCACACACCTGCTCGAGTGTGTCACAGCAGTCCAGTGGCCACATTCTCCTCTGGTGGATTCAGCTATGCAGTCACCTGTGGCCTTCCTGGTCCCTGGTCAGTTTTCTACAGGGCCCTGGTACAGTGTGGTGTGTATAAAGTGTAAAGGTTTGTGTAAGATTTTAGTGGAATTTTATTATGTGTGTCTACTATTTTATTTAGTAGTGGTGATGATCTGTTGTATGATGAATTTCCTTTGTGGTGGTGGTGGTATGCAATATTACAACTTTTCTTCTAATTAATTCATTAATAATGTAACCTTAAACAGTAAAAATATTAACTGGAAAAATAAAAGAATTCAGTAGCCTAATTTTATGTTTTCCACAATGTTTTCAGTGACAACTTGCACTTTCTGGATTTTTCTCCATTCTGTTATATAAGTTAATGTACTGCCCTTTCACTGGTTTTTGAGGGGGTTAGATTTTAAAATAATCAAAAAAAGTTTTAAATGTTATCTACTCTTATCCCCATTTTCACAAAAATGCATTTTAATCTGTGAATACTCATGAATTCTGGGTAAGGAAAAACTTTGTAATGACTTCGCCACATAGAACACCTTGCATTAAATTGATGCATACCACTCAACCTTTTGTCCTCCAAATGTGGAACATTGCCTCTCAAAATGTGGAACAAATGAGCAAAATGTGGAACACTTAATCAAGTCTTTACCTAAGATGCTCAGAAACTGTTAAAATGTTTGCATTTATGTTCATAAAGTCTGTTATTAATTAAATAATGTATTTTTTGCATCGTTTACTATAGATTTTGGTTTAAAATGTTAAGACTGAATGTGGAACAAGTCCTCATAATGTGGAACAGGGAGCTTTTGTAGTAAAATGAGGAGCGTTCCTCGTAATGTGGTACAGTTGAGAGGTATGGATTGATGGTCATAGCATGCACTTACGTGCAAGTATTTTGATGTTGCTTAATGAATTAACTAAATGAAGTAAAGTACTGCAAATTCATGTGAAACCCAAAAAGGTTTGTACATATTTTTTCTTTATTTAGCATACTCTCTGTCCCTGTTACATACGTTACATGGTTACAGTTTCCAAACATTGGGGAATGTACCAGGAAAACCACCTATGATATTATCTTCCTGTTTACAGTTTAAGTAAAGGAACTTAAGGGTAAAATATTGATGGTGAAAGAAGAAAGAAATGACAACATTTGTTTCCACAGTCATGTTCCACATATGTCCCCTATTACTGTGGCTAGACCATGAGCAATTGAGATGTTCTTGGTGACCAAATGTGAGAAAATTCTAACTGGTTATTTTTCTTTTAGGCAGCACAGAGTCAAAGCACAATAAGTGCCTGAGTCCTCCAATATCTGCAAGCAAACCCCGGCAGAATCAGAATGTTGAAATGCTTCATGGGCAGTATATCAACAGCCTTCATGCCCACCAGCATATTCACATGGGAGAGAAACCATATGAATGTAGTGAGTGCAAGAAAGGTTTCGGGGAAAAAGTAACCTTCGTTAAACACCAATGTGAGACCGTATAAATGTAGTGTGTGCAAAAAACGTTTCCGCTGTTCACCAGCGTACTCACATGGAATGTAATGAGTGCAAGAAAGGTTTCAGACATAAATGGCATCTTGTTGTCCATCAGGATATCCACAAGGAGAGAAACCACATGAATGTAGCGAGTGCAAGAAATGTTTCCATGTTAAAGGGGCCCTTGTTAAACACTAGAGTACTCACACAGAAGAGCGGCCGTATGAATGTAGTGAGTGCAGGAAATGTTTCAAAGCAAAATGCATCCTTGTTGCCCATCAGTGTATTCACACAGAAGAGAGGACATATGAATGTAGTGAGTGCAGAAAATGTTTCAAAGCAAAATGGATCCTTGTCGCCCATCAGCGTATTCACACAGGAGAGAGACCGTATGAATGTAGTGAGTGCAAGAAATGTTTTGGGGATAAAAGGACCCATGTTAAACACCATCATATTCACACAGAGAGAGAGAGAGAGAGACCATATGAATGTGATGAGTGCAAGAAATGTTTCACGAAAAAAGAGAGTCTAGTTCTGCGTAGATATATGAAACAAATTTGAAATCACAGATGGTTATGCAATAGAGAGTCTGAGTTACAAGAAAAGTGAAGAGCCAGTGCTATAAGTAGAAGTGTCTGCATCAAGTGATTTCAATGTCCTGTATGAAAAAGACCAAAGATTATTATCAAATATCAAGATTTATAAACAGATGCCATACAAAGATGGCAGAAAGATAAAGAAAAATATTATTTGTCCTTGGAGGCACAGGTCTAATTAAAAAGAACTTCCAGGTAAATTCAAATAGGCCACTCTGACTGATGTAGCACTCAGGATATTTTTGGTATAACATTTTATTATCTATTTTATGTTGAAAATATTTTAGTTGGTATGGGAGATACGTGGAAATGAAATTACAGTGTTCCAAATTGCCTGGCTGCAGAAGCAGCTTGGATATAAACAGCAAGAGTTCCTGTCATTGTAAGGCTATTTGTTTTACTTAAACATCCAAGGGATGAGCTCCTTTTATCTAAAAAGAGACTTGTTTTGACCATAAACAGATAGCTAGATGGCACCCTGCAAGACCGTGAGCTGGAGGAATAATAGGAGAGGGTTGAAACATACTAACTATTTTGGACTGGGTTTCTGGGGAAAGGTGGCTCCTAGTTCAAAAGAAATGTACAGAGTGAGATGTCACAGAGGCAAGGCTGATGATGAGGGCAAGGGGATGGCCTGCCATGGCTTTTGCTGTTTCGGGTTTCTCTGAATAAATCAGTTGTGTTGGAACATTGAGCCAGTAACATCACATGTTCAAATCTGCCCTAACTCACCAGATCCAAGTCGAGGATTAAGCTTCTGCTACTAAGAAATGTTGGTGATTTTTTTCTGTGTGATCTCTTATCTTTTCAAACGTGTTATTTGTCTTTTTTACCATCCTGTGTTCCCATTGTCTTTAGTATGCATAATTCTATGCTATATGTAAATTTAGTGGAGTGTTTTCCTTGACACTTCTCACTGTTTTAGGCTGGTTCTCATATGCTCTACTGTTGTTTTATGGTTCATTGCACTGATTGTTTTGATTGTACCATCTTGGTAATGTTGCATGCCTTCTCTGTTATTCTTTGCAACATTTTTGATAAACAGTTTAACATCAACTATTGTGATGTATTATATGCTATTTTTACATATTCTGAGCTTTTTGTGACCGTTTTTATGGTATAAATAACCTGGGGCAAATTGACAAGTCCATAATTCATATCCAAAAAGACAGGTTACTCATCTAGCTAAAGCAAAATTGTTCTCAGGTGTAACAAGAGGGCTTAGCTCTTTGTCCTTTTGGGAGAGGTCACTGTACTGTGTAAGCAGTGATTCTGGTGGGATTTGGACCTAAAGATACCCTGAGTGAGAGTCGAGCAGGATGGTGGTAGCACATCAGCTTAATCATTCAGGCATCTGAAGGGTTGAGAAAACTTGCAGTAGTGCAGACTGACTTCGGAGACAGCCTGTCTGTGACAACCTCAATAACTCTGACACTTCATGAGCTACAGAAAAAGCTACTCAAGGAACATTGTGAGCATAATGAAGTGTTCTTGCAGCAAGTCTGAGAGACATGGATCACTCTTTAAAGATAGCAGTGAAGTACTGGCCTTGGATGTTTGTCCTGGTTACTGGAATGTGCTATTCACTAAAATACCACCAACAGCTAGTCTGGTTCAGTTTCAGTTGGCTACCATCCATATTCCCCCAATCGCCCCTGAAAAGGGACTTCTAGTCTCAGTGGGCCTACCGTCAACAGAATTCAATAAATAAATAAATGCTTTGGGCATGCCAGCATTGCCCCTTGGGTAACTAATCACAGAGTCCATTGGGGACCCAGGGGAAGAGTACACAATGGAGGGTGAGATACTAACAACAACAAAAATGGAAAGGGACCTGGGGGTAGTCATATCAGATGAGCTAAAGGTGGGCAAGCAATGTGAGATGGCAGTAAGGAGGGTTGGGGGGATACTGGGATGCATAGGGAAAAGCATCACCAGTAGAAAACAGGAAGTTGTTATCCTCTGTACAGACAGCGGTGAGACCCCATCTGGAGAACTGTGTGCAGTTCTGGAGACCTCATCTCCGCAAGGACATAGGCAGGATGGAGGTTGTCCAGAGGAGGGCAACTAAAATGGTACAGGGTTTGTACCAGAAAACATACTAAGAGAGGTTTAAGGAGATTAATATGTATACCCTCGAGGAA
The DNA here is from genome assembly GCA_016271365.2 of Neoceratodus forsteri. Classification (NCBI taxonomy): domain Eukaryota; kingdom Metazoa; phylum Chordata; order Ceratodontiformes; family Ceratodontidae; genus Neoceratodus; species Neoceratodus forsteri. The sequence continues at coordinate 1,178,881,101 of CM057454.1, forward strand.
AGGAATGATGGTTCAGAGGTAATGTGAGGAAGCATTTTTTCACAGAGAGGGTTGTAGATGCATAGAATGGCCCTCCTGAGGAGGTTATTGAGTCAAAAACAGTGGAGGAATTCAGGAATGCATAGGACAGACATAAGGCAATTCTAGGGGGTGGGGGTAGGACAAAGTAGGCTGTTGGTTAACTAGTATCCCAGTACTAGTGCTCTGAGCTCAAAACTTTCTGTCTCCCAACCCCCTTTATTGATCTTTGTTGATCCTGCCCTCCTCTTAAAGGCATCCTCACTATAAGACACTTTCTCCTTAAAGCCTTGCTCTCTGTTTCCCTTGCTGTGGTTTTACACCTCTAGATAGTAGTGTTTCATTAGCTATTGTAATAAATCCAAGAGATGGCTTCCTCAGCCCCCCTTCTCCTCATTGGCTACATCCTCCTTATGACAGAGGAGCCAGTTTTGGACCCCAGGAAAGACTCATCCTGTCCAAATACTCCTATAGGACTGGAAATAAGCCCAACAGTGTCTGCCAACCAGTTAATTTTCTCCAAAGGTAGTAATCCTTACACATTTCCAACCCTTCACACCTCCTGCTACCCAACATTCTCTGAGCAGACCCTCCCTTACCCTCTCTGTTACGGTAGTATTATCTGCTCTGATCAACCTCCGCTACCCACCAAACTTCTGCTCCGCTGCCCTTCATAGTGTCCAAGGAAAACAACCAAACAAAGCCTTCCTAAGATTCCTGGTAAGATGTCTCAGGAAAGTATTAGTACTACTGCTACTCTGTGCAGGCGGTGTGGAATTAAACCCAGGCCCCCCCCCCCACTGCTAACTGCTCCAGGGGAACTCCCACAGCTAAAGGGTCTGAACTTCCTGCATATGAACGTATGCAGCCTTGCCAACACACTTCACCAGGTCCACACCTGGGTACTACATGTCAAGCCTGATGTAGCAATACTCTCGGAAACCTGGCTGAAAAATTCTTTACCTGACAAAATGTTTAACATACCGGGATACAACTTGATCAGGTGTGACAGGTTGACCAGAGGTGGTGGTGTTGCCATATATATTAAAGATAAATTCCTAACCACCAATATTGTCCGCACATAAATGCCCAAGGAATTTGAATATGGTGTAGGGTAGAATGTTGTTATGGATAGAAATCCATAACTAGAATGGAATTGTTATGCTGCACTAGCTATGTCACTACTGCAGCATAACAACTTGGAATGCTGCCACATAGTTGCTTTCCTCAATCCAGTTAAACTGGAAGTTGCATTTTTTTAAAACTTGAACTTGCAGAAACATCTGCAGCACTGTGTCAGTTAAAAAAAAGAAATGTTAAAATTTCTATTCTCTGTTGTCTTCTCCATCTGGTTTTGTGTGATTTTCTATGCTGTGACTGCCCATACAGTATAAAAGATTGTGTATGAGCAGTCATACACAAACAAGGAAATTCTTGTATCTTGAGGTTCCCTTGGTAACAGAGTACCTCTTGAGCTGCACTCTCGAGGTCATCTGTTACCAAGGAAACCTCTCTATACAAGAATATCCTTGTTATTTATGACTGCTCATACACAATCCTCTATGTCTTGCCTTCAAAATTACCCTCTTGCCTGGTGTAGCCTTATTGGTAGCTGCATGCTATAGACCTTCTCCATGCTATAGGCCTGTGTATACTGCCCCATATTCCCTTCCTCTCTCCTGGAAAAAGTGCACATAGAATGCATTATCATGGGTGACCTTAACCTTAATTGGAATGATGCCAATGCAAACAAGCTTAAGGACTTCTGCGATGAGCACGGACTCACTCAGATTATCTCTGACATTACACGGCCTAACAAGAAAAATCCTGACCGAAGTTTACCTTTGGACCTTATACTTGTCAAAAAGCCACATAATATCTCTCATGCAGGGGTCTTCCACAATAATTTGAGTGATCATTGTGCAGTCACCTGCGTTAGGTGCTCCCCACACCTCCCATCCACCTCTACTTTCAAGCATAAGCACAACCTAAAATACTTCAGTCTCCTGGCCTTCCTGACAGATCTTGGGAACATATAGCGGCAGGATTTCTACCTTGCACCCTCTGTGTCTGAAGCATTCTGTATCTTCCAGGATCTGCTAGTAAATGTTATCAACCAACACGCACCCTTAAGGAAAATCAAATCCAGGAAACGCGCACCTGATTGGTTTAGCCCACTACTTTAAATGGCCTTACGGCATAGAGACACCCTTTGGAAAAGGGCAAGGAAGTCGCAGTCTGACACGGACTGGCTGTCCTTCCGGGTAGCCAGAAATGCCGCACCAAACTGGTAAGGTTGGAAAAACAACAGTTCTTCCAGTCAGCACTGGAGGCAAACAAAAATGGTTCCACCAATTTTTGGCAGATACTGAGAGGGGTTGAGGGACATTCCCCTGCCACCCCACTACCAGCCAAAACTGTGGTAAATAACACCTCCTACACAGATAGGTCTAAGATCCTCAATCAGCTCAATAACCACTTTGCCACTGCAGGCCTCGCATTCGACATGTCACCTGTTAGTAAACTGAGCACCACAAGCACCGCCAGCATAGCTACTAGACCAGCCATAGCCCACCCAACTGATCACCTCCTCTTCAAGTTCCAGTCAGTCTCCTACAAACAAGCGGAGGACCCGCTCCTCTTGCTGGACACCAAAAAGAGCGCTGGTGCCGATTCACTTAAACCCTTCTTCTTAAAAGTAGGTTCTTATTATCTGGCAGCTCCAATTGCCCATCTCTTTAACAGCTCATTATCCCAAGGGGAATTGCTGCCTAGTTGGAAAACTGTACACATTATCCTCCCGTTCAAGTCAGGAGACCCCACTGACTTGAACAACTATAGGCCTATTTCGTTGCTTCCTGTTTTATCCTAGCTACTTGAAACATTTGTAAACTCTCAATTAAGGAAGTACTTGGATCGAGAGAAAATTCTCAATCCAGTCCAATCAGGTTTCAGACCTAAGCACAGTACCATGTCTGGTCTAGCCAAAGCGTCAAAATGACTGGCTAAAAGCCCTGGACGGTAAACAGCACATCTATGCACTCTTCCTTGACCTCAGCAAGGCATTTGATACGGTTGATCACTCCATACTTCTTGATTCCCTGAGTAACATTGGTCTAACCTCTGCTGCAGTAAAGTGGTTCCACTGCTACCTCACAAATCGTAAACAGCAAATTGAAGCTCAAGGGGAATTTTCCCCACTAAAATTACTGTCCCGAGGTGTTCCGAAAGGTTCCATTTTGGGACCTATACTCTTCACCCTTTACATCAACCACATCGACTCGGGCCTGGTTGCTGGAAATGTTAATATCTTCGCAGATGACACAGTCCTCTACATGACCAACCCCTCCTTGGACATTGCACACAAGGAGCTACAGCAGGATTTTATCATCCTCCAGCACAACCTGCTGAATCTAACGCTCTTGTTAAATGCAAAAAAAAAAAAAAGCTATGATTATCTCTCCATTCCACAATACGGGGATACTGGGGATCCCACAGATTATTACCCTCCTTAATGAACCACTAGAGCTAGTGGATAAATTTAAATATCTGGGAGTCTGGTTGGATAACAAACTCACCTTTGGTGTACATCTAAGTGAGTTAACAAAAAAGCTAAGGAAGCGCCTCAGTATTTTCTATCGCATAAGACACCTACTCACCCTGGAAGCTAGAAAGCGGCTGGTTCAAACAACCTTTCTTCCCCTGATTGACTAAGCCAACTTCCTATACAGCCATTGCCCCCAGTATGCACTCCAAAAGCTGGATACACTCTATCATTGCACATTGAGATTGGTTCTTGACTTGCCCTTGCAGACTCATCACTGTTCCTTGTACCAAGCATTAGACTGGCCGTTGTTCTCCATGAGGAGGCAAATAAATGACCTCATGTGGCTATTCTGGGCTTTGTCCAACAAACTACCACCCTATATCTGTTACCTGTTTGAATGTTCAAAGGGTGTCTATGGACTAGGGAACTCCTCCTTAGTCCCCCTTAAGCTACCATGAACAAGGACATGTCTTGGCTCAACTGCCATTAGCTCCTTTTACCAGCTTTGAAATAACATGCAAAAATTACTTAAATTCTCCCTGCTGCCCAGCCATTTTATATTTAGAGGGCTGCTCTACAGAGCCTGAAAACAGCGTGTGATTGTTTCAGGTAAAGCTTACCCTGCTCAGCTGAGTCCCTTAACCTCTGTAATCCTGGACCACCTATTTCCTGTGTTGCCAGCATCTCTTTAGGCAACTCCTCTACCTCCCTCTCATCAATTAGCTTCACCGGGGCCTCATTCTATTAGGCTGCCTTATTTTTCCCTCTCTACTATGTGTCTGATACCCTTTCTTCCCACTGCCCTTCTGTATGTCCCTCCTTCCTTCCTCTCCTCACTTGTACTCTATAAGCTGCAACCTGTATACACTGCACTTTAAATGCCTATATTTGCACTTACTTTACATGTCTGATTCATCTAAGTACTGGCTTTGTACATTGTAAGTGCCTGTACCGATGTCTACTTTTGTATGAAGTGTTGTCTACTGTAAGCAGAAGTGTCCTCTGTGTCCAGGACCATCTTGAAAATGACCCTGCTCAATGATGTAACTGCCTGGTTAAATAAAGTTTGATTGATTGCTTGATTGATTGATTGATCTGCAGCTTATCCATTAGGTAGGGAAATGGACAAACTGGGTGGACCAAGAGGTCCTTATCTGCCATCAAATTCTATGTTTCTATTTCATTGTGGTCACCAAAGCAGCTGCCATTACCCCATTGCACCTGCAGCTGGTGTCCCTGTAGGCAGATCCTGTTCCCTTGGGCCTGGTGAGGCCCTCACTGTACTAGATGTACTGTGGCTTCCAGTCATTATTGGGGTCATAAGATGAACTTTTCCCATCCCAGGATGCCCTCCTTTTCCCAGGATGATGGTGTTAATAAGTGAGATGTTGCCTGCAGTGACACGAGAGAGCTGACATGAGTGCACAGACACATTGGTGACACATGCACTAAGAGCACTGGCACATACTCTTACACAGAGTGGCTACACCACCTACCAGAATGCTCTACTCTGGTTCCGGGTACCTGTGGCCATCCCAGGTGAGTGTGTTAGGGAGGTCAGCCATCGCAGTTGTAGGGAGAAGTTTGAGGGATTCACTTCTTTGTTCCCACCATGCTGTCCAGTCCGGGGGAGTCGACTGTTGGAACATGTATACAGGGTGACTTCTACACCCATTGCCACCAACTAAACCAAAAGTTTAAGGGTGAACAACATTCAGTCCTCCAGGATATTTAGTTATTTATCTGCGGATCTGTTTATTTATGTATTTATTTATTTATTGCAGATGTTTTATTAGGAAAGGCATACTGAGCTGATAACAGCTAGTTTCCAGATGCATTCTGGGTAAGATGGAAAAGAAGTAAAGTAAAACTCAACAATGTGCAAAAAATAAAATATCATAATATAAAAATAATATTGAAATTTACAAGTTGCAATTAAATAGACAAGTCACAAATAGATGTAGCATAAACATGCATTAACTAAGACCAAGGACTGGTGTAATAAATACTAGATTTCTAACAGACCATGTGCATAAACCCAGGTAAGAAATACTTAGGAAGAGAGGTTGCTGTGTGGTGTGGATGCCAGATCCAGTAACGGACAATTGAAGGAGTGAGTACAGAAGTCACGAAGGAGAGATTTCAGGCAGAAGCGGGATGAGGCAAGCAAATAGCAGGGGGAAGGGAAGACCAGAGTTTAGGGAATCAGAAGGAGAAATCAGCTTGGCCTGCAGATGATTTCATGTAAGGGATGGTGAAGGAATCAGAGTTAAAATTACAGAGGGAGTAAATGTGAGCAGTGTGGCCAAAAATTGTAAAACAAAAAATAAATTACGAACAGATGAAAATGCCAGCAGAAACAGGCCTCACAGTCTATCAAGTCTGAGCGATTGTGCAGCTAACCCCTCAGTTTGCAGCTACCCACCACCCTCCTCTATTCATAATTACCAGGCCTCTCACTCTGTCCCATTCCCTCTTAAAACTGTCTACCGTGCTACAGGCTATTACCTCCTCAGGTAGAGTATTCCACTTATCCACCACTTTCTCTGTGAAATAATGTCTCCTGACTTCCCTCCTGAATCTGCCCCCTCCACTCTCAGTTGGTGCCCCCTTGTGACTCTCCCCCTTCTAATCTGAATAATCCCTTTCGCCCTAGTCTTGTTAATCCCCTTTAAGTATTTAAAGGTTTCAATAATAATAATAATAAAAATAATCTTTATTTTTAATGCGCCTTTCAAAAATCAAGGCACAGAACAAATTGTAAAATCATATCAAGATAAAACATTACAATAAAACCGATAAAATAAATCACATCAAACAACATGATGAAACAATAAAATCAAACCAGGTCAGCATCTTCCCCAAAAGCCTTAGTCCACAGAAAGGATTGTAATGCTTGTTTAAAACCCCCCACTGTCGCATACTCTCTAATCCAACGGGGTAGAGAATTCCAGATGGTCGGTGCCACGAACATGAAAGCCCGGGTGCCAGAAGATTTTAAAACAACCTCGGAATCTCCAGCAACCCCTCGTTGGCTGAGCGGAGCGGTTGCTCCAGAAGATAAGGAACCAGGAGCTCTTTCAGGTAGTCAGGGCCCAAACCGTGCAGGGCTTTATAAGTCAGCAAGCCAACTTTAAAGGTGATCCGCCACTGAACCGGCAGCCAGTGCAGTCTCCGCAGCACCGGTGTAACGTGGTAGGAATGAGGCGTCCCAGTTAACAACCGGGCTACGGAGTTCTGCACCAGCTACAAGCGGCGGATATCAACCCCTGGGAGCCCAAAGTAAAGGGAATTGCAGTAGTCCAAACGCGAGGTCACAAAGGTGTGGATCAATGTAGGTAGGTCCCCGGATAGAACACGGTGCTTGATCCCAGCGATGTTCCTAAGATGGTAAAAGGAAACCTTAATGACGGCTGACACTTGAGCATGTAGTGTCAGCCAATCATCAAGAATCACCCCTAGGTCGCATACCTGTTCAGAGACAGGAAGCTCAACATCCCCCAGAAATAAACCTGAGGGATGGTTTGTCCCCCACCCCCCTATCTGGTGACCAGGATCCACGACTATCACCTCCGTCTTCCCAGAATTCAACTTCAGCCAGCTGGACCTCATCCAACCTTGGATTTCACCAAGGCAGTTATTAAACAACGAGAGTGCTCCATTCTGGTCAGGTGCAAAAGACAGGTAGAGCTGGGTATCATCAGCATAACAATGAAACTCCAGTCCATACCATCTTACAATGTCTCCGAGGGGAAGCATGTACACCACAAACAACATGGGGGACAGCACTGAGCCCTGGGGCACCCCACAGGACAGAGAGATAGGATCAGAGGAAAACATCCCCGATACCACCCTCTGAGTTCTACCAGTGAGGAAAGAAGTAAACCATCTGAGGACCAAACCTGAAAGCCCACAGATGATTCTCAGGCGCTCAAGCAGTACCCTATGGTCTACAGTGTCAAATACTGATGATAGATCCAGAAAGACCAAAATGGACCATTTTTTCTGGTCTCTCACCATCAAGAGATCATTGAGTACCCGAACCAGTGCCGTCTTGGTGCTGTGCCTCTTTCGAAAACCCAATTGAAGAGGATCATAGATCCTATGGATGGTCAAGTGGTTGTCTAGCTGAGTAGCCACTACTTTCTCAATTACCTTCCCAACAAAGGGAAGGTTTAAGATAGGCCTGTAGTTACCGAGTGAGTCGGGGTCCAAAGAAGCCTTCTTCAACACTGGTGTCACCACTGGCTCCTTCAGGGAGCAAGGATATTCACCAGAGTCTAAGGAGCACCAGACTATCCGCGCCAGAACCGGGATAATAATCTCCCCACAGCCCATAATCAAGGCTGTAGGGCCCGGATCTAAACTACAGCATGTAGTGTGCATACCCTGGACAATCCTCATAACATCCTTGATTTCCGGCCTTTTGAAGAGACTCCAGGAAAAGAGAGGGAGTGTGACCTGGGACTGGTCCACGGCCATTCCCATAGAGAGTGTTGCGCGGGTCTCCACCCTGATGTCATCCACCTTATCTGCAAAGAACCAAGCAAGCTCCTCACACTGAGATTGTGAAAAAGCTCTATGAACCTGCAGACAGGCTGGGTTGCACTGTCAATGATGGCACCCTATTCCTCCTCTCCTCCAGGGAATACATGTTCAGTTCGCATAGCCTCTCCTCATAGGAGTATCCCTCTAACTCCTGAATCATCTTTGTTGCCCTCTGCTGTACTCCCTCCAACAATCTGATGTCCTTCCCTGACCAGCGACCTGTACAGGGGTAGGATCACCTCCCTGTTTCTGGAGGAGATCCCCCTGGCTATGCACCCCAGCATCCTGATTGCTTTTGCTGCCAGTTTTCTGCATTGTGCTGAGTTGTTCGTACTCCCTATTATCAGCACCCCTAGATCCTTTTCTTCCTCAGTGCATTCCAGCTGTACCCCCCCCCCCCGCTGGTAGCTCTTCCCCTGGTTATTAATGCAGTACCTTGCACTTTTTGGCATTAAACCTCAACTGCCATGCCTCTGTCCCTCCTGTAGTTTGGTCAGGTCCTCCTGCAGCCCCATCAATCCTTTGATGTCATCTACCACTGCTCCCATTTTTGTGTCTTCTGCGAAGAGACTGATCTTACTCCAGACCCTGTAGGAGATATCAGCTGTGAATATCCTGAACAACAATGGTCCCAAAACAGATCCCCGCAGCATCCCTCGGAGATGAGTTCCCCACCCACCACCACCCTTTGCTGCCTCTCCTTCAGCCAATTGGTGATCCAATTGACCATCTTTGTTCCCATCCTTATATATTCCATCTTCCCCCAGACTCTCATGCAGCACGGACTCAAAGGCCTTGCTGAAATTCAAATACAGGACATCCACTGCATGGCCTTTTTCCAGTTCCATTGTCATCCAGTCATATTACTCAGTCAGGTTTGTCTGGTAGGACCTACCGGAGACAAATCCGTGCTGCTGACTATCCTGGAAACCATTATTTTCCAGGAAGGTCACCAGCCTCTACTTTAGGATCATCTCTATGAGTTTTCTCACAATTGGTGTGAGGCTCACTGGTCTGTAGTTGCCTGGTTTGTCCTTAGGACCACTTTTGTGTATGGGCACCACATGGACTATCCTCCAATCCTGTGGTATGAATCCTGCATCCAAGGAGGTTTTGAACAGGTGAGCCAGTGGTCCTCCTAGAATCTCCGCTAGTTCCTTGAGTACCCTCGGGTGAATACCATCAAGACCTGGTGCCTTATCCCTCCTCAGTGCCCTTAATCCTTTCAGCACCCTATCTTCTGTAATCCCTATATCAGTCACCCCTTCCCCCCCGCCCTCCTCCTCTCCCAGGAGGTGTCTGCCTGTCTAGCCCTGTCTCCACCCAGCCCCTGTTCTTTCTAATTCTCACAATCTAATCCTTGTTTTTCTGTTTTTCACTGATGTATCTGAAGAAGTCCTTGTCTCCATTCTTAATGCCCTGTACCAGTCTCAGTTCTCTGGAAACCTTGGCTGCTCTGACCAGCCTGGTAACCTCCCTGGACTTCTTCACATACATCTTCCTGTTATCCCCCATTTCTTGAGTCTCCGAAATGCCTTTCTTTTGGCCCTTACTCCTTCCATGACCTCCTGTGTCAGTCAGCTGTTTTTTTTCCCCATCTCTTCTTATTCCTTGTTCATGCACATGTCCCAGTCGCCTCCACCAGTCCTTCCTTAATAATCTCCCATATTTGGCTGTCATCCATGTATGGTTGAATTCCCATCAGATGCTTTCCCAAGATTTTCCCCATCCTTTTAAAAAACTGCCCCCTAAAAGTCAATCACCCTGGTCCCTGTACCTCTTGATATTACTTCAAGAGGGTTCCTGCAGTAGGTCTTCACATATAGGACTGCACCCCCTCGGCATCAGGACCACATGGCACACTTGTAGCTAGCAATCATTGGTGGTGACTGCCCCCGTCATCAGGTGACAGACGTCAGCATGACTATAAAAGGGACGGTCCCCCAACCACCCTCCAGTTCTTTCCCGGCGTCGCTCAGTTAATTCAACAAACTTGGTAGAACAGCATCAGTCGCCCACCATTTTAAGTATATTTTCAGTGATTTTGTTCAAAAGTTCTCAGATATTTCCATCCTTCGTTAGGGTGTATGTCATCTAGTCAGCCCAAAAAGAAGTGTTCCAAGTGTGGTGCGCAGATCCCACATGGGGATGATCACTCTTGGTGCGTCCTCTGCCAGGAGCCTAGGCACAACTCGGCCGAGTGTACCAGATGCCAAGGCTTCAACCAGGCCATGCGCACCCATCACAAGAGGACCCTCAAAGCCCATCTGCTAACTCATAGGCTGGCTTCCATGGAAAAGGAGCTTCAGGAGCTGAGAGAAAAATTATCATCGCCGGCTCCAGAGAAGAAGAAGAAGAAGAAAAAGGACAAGGAGAGACGCCAGGAGTGGAGCCGTTCTCCTCAGGAGAAGACCAGCTAAACTTCCTATGCTGACCTAGGTGGGCACACCACCTCAGTGACTACCCCACTTGTAGGGCTTTCATCCACTCCGGCGGACCAGACGCCTTCTCCCCCCACTGAGGTGAGCGGGCAGTCGGTGTTGTCTCTTTGGAGGTTTCTGTTAGGTCTCCTGCTCAGAGCACTGCCGATGAGTCACCCTCCAGCTCCACCACCGGGCACCTAGCCCAGGCTGATCAGCCTGACCCGGTTACTTCTACTCAGGTCAGCCCAGCTGCGTCCAGTAAGCCAGTCGATGGCTCCTCCAATGAATGCGTGGATGCCTCTACTCTCCCGTCAGGCTCCCCTGTGGCCCCCGATGCCGGGATGAGTGTGCTCACATGTACACCCTCATTCCTGTGGGTTCTTACCCCCAGGGATTCGCCACTGGTACCCAATCTTTCTCTCCAGTCAGATACCCTACCTGACCTGTCGTTGCGGGATTTGCCTGATCTCCCTCCTTCGCTGGGTTCTATTCTGCCACCTGATCCCCACCTTACTGCAGATCACTCGCCGGACCTTCATTGGCAAGGCATGGACCCTTCTCCCATGGGACCTTCAGGACCGCCGCCTACCCCTCGCCAGTCCCACTTCCCAGCTAGCCCTCGGTGCCTCCTCTGGCAGGCCCCTCTGCTCCTCCTGTGGGCCCAGTGGGTGATTTTCTGGTGAACCCCCATGTCCCCCAATACCCACTGCTGGGAGGTCCGTCACCAGATTACATCCCACCGATGCTGGGCTATAACCCGCTGATGCCAGGCTATCCCATGCTGGGCTACCCGACACCGGGATACCCAGCGCCGGGCTACCCAACACCAGGATACCCTACACCAAGCTATTAGGGTCAGACCATCTACCAATATCTTTGTTGGTACCAGAACCCCAGCTCCCCCCCCTTCATGGGGTACCTGGGTTACCAACCCCCACCTCTGCCTCCTCCACCACCCCAGCCTGATCATGAATCCATCCCTGCATGGTGGAAGGACGTGAAAACTCAACTTCTTTTAGAGCTGGGTCAGCCTCTGGTCACGGTCGGGGCTGCTTCTCCTGCCAGGGTGCCCCCTCCTAGTCCTGTCTAGCCAGGTTTCTGACAGGGACGTGGATACTCTGCTCCCAAAAGGTATTAGACCTTGCAACCAAGTGCTCAATTTGCACAGCAGACCAGAATCTCCAGAGTTAGACAAGGACTCGGATAAAGACCAGTCCAAGCCTCACTCCCCAGTTGAGCCTCAACCTAAGGAGTTCTCAAAGTCTTCCCCTGAGGATCCCTCCTTTGGGGAGCTACTTTGAACAACACAAAAATCTTGTGGATGGGTCTCCAAAGAGCTGGACCCCCAAAGCAAGAGACTTGCAGAGCACCTGGACCTGGTCAGTGTGGATCTCTTTCCCATTCCCCCTTGGATGGGACCACATGAGGACCTCACGTCCACTAGTTGGCAACAGCCTTCTTCCATTCTGGCTGTGTCACGTAAAGTGGATCAAACCTATTTTCCCCTGGAAGGGGTCTCTCATTTGACCACTCAACCTAAGGCCAACTACATGGTCATTAGAGCTGCCCATGACAGATCAGCCCAACCTAAACACTTCAGTGCCTCTCCACCAGATAAGGCCTCTAAACAGCTGGACTAGTAAGGTAGAAAAATCTATTCCTTGTCCACCTGTGCCATCAGGTCCCTGAACTATGTTGCACACTTGGTGGCCTTTCGGAAGTCCTCCTTAGCAGAGATGGAGAAGGACCTTCAGGAGATTCCTGTTGATCAGCTTAGGAATAAACTCCTGGAAAAAGTCAGGATGAACAAGTCATCTTGTCACCATGCCCTCCATGCCACGTACGATTCTGTCAATTCTGTGGCTCGGGAAGTGGCCACTGGGATTTGTTTCAGACGCTTGGCCTGACTTTGTCTGGTGGGACTGGCTCAAGACATTCAGTCATCTCTTCTGGAAGCTCATTTCAGGGGTCCAGTTCTGTTTGGCAGCGACGCCAAAGACATTATAGCTGAGCTGCCGGGGAGTGGCAAGTCCCTTCGGGATGTCTGCTCCATGTACCATTCCAGTCAGAAACAATGGCAGCAGCCTTTTTGACGCCAACAGAAGTGGAACAAGAACCAGGGCAAATGACAAAATAAACAACATGCCCCAGGTTCTGGCCCCCAGACTCCTCATGCCAAGTTTCCTAAAGCCACCTCAGAAGGAAAGGCACCACTTCCCTCCACATCCTGACTCTCTTCCCTTCCTTCCACTCCCTCCGATTCCCTTAGAGGAACCACTGGGGGAAGGTTCGGCCTCCACCTGGACGGGTGGAGGGCCATCACCGCAGATGTGTCGGTTCTTCAACTCTTAGAAAGAGGTCACTCAATAGAGCTCCTGAAAAGACCTCCTCCCAACCCTCTGTGAAGGTCCTTTTACCTGTCAGGCCAACTTCAACTGATCAAGCAGGAAATACAGGCTCTACTACAAAAGACAGCTATAGATCCTGTTCCTCTGGAACAGACAGGAAGAGGATTCTACTTCCACTTCTTCCTGGTTCCAAAGAAGACGGGGATATAAGACCCATCTTAGATCTCAGCGTGCTCAATCTCTTCGTGGAGTAAAAGAGATTTTGCATGCTGACTTTCCAGGGACTGTTACCCCCTTCTACCAAACACTTGGCTGTGCTCCCTGGATATGCGCCATATCCCTATTCTACTGGCCCACCGCCGCTTCCTCAGATTCTCCTTTCTGGAGAATCATTTCCAGTTCAGAGCCCTCCCGTTTGGCCTCTCCTCAGCACCTTGGGTCTTCACCAAGTGCTTAGCAGTGGTTGTGGCGTTTCTGCACCGCAGGGGCATCTATGTGTTCCCATACCTGGATGATTGGCTCTTTTCAGCCACCTCACCGGACAACCTGAAGGAATCCCTTTCCTTCACTCTGGGCCTCTTCTCCAGTCTGGGAATTTCTATCAACCACCCCAAATCCCAGCTAGCACCCTCCCAGTGGCTTCAATTTATTGGAGCGATGCTGGACATGGTCCAGAGCAAGGCCTTTCTCCCAGTCGACCGTGTGGAGACTAATCTCACAAGCCACACTTGTGGCTTCCTCTCGGTGGACCGTAGCTCAGTCAGTCCTTCGACCTTTGGGACTGAAGGCAACTGCCATACCCACAGTTCCTTTGGCCAGACTGCACATGAGGGTCACCCAATGGTTTCTCTGTGTCCAATGGGATCAGCGCCTGGACAACATGGATCAGAGTCCTGGTCTCCAGCAGCCTTCAAAGGGATCTCATCTGGTGGAAGGACCCCACCAATCTCCCTCTCCAGTCCTCACTGCGGATGCCTCGAACTTGGTATGAGGAGAGCATCTGGGGGACCACAGAACCCAAGGCTCCTGGTCTCCCACAGGGGAGAACCTGCATATCAATATTCTGGAGATGACAGCGGTGCTTTTCACTCTCCAGGCATTCCAGTCACTTCTGACTCCGGGAACACTCCTCATCTAGACAGACAACATGGCCACTGTCTGGTATCTAAACAAACAGGGAGGCACCCGATCGTGCCCTCTCTGAAGGGAGGCGATGTGGGTGTGGTACTGGGCAATTCAACATGGCCTATCATTGACAGCAGTCCACGTGCCGGGTGTTCATAACATTCTGGTGGACAGTCTCAGCCAATCAGTTGCCAGGGCTCACGAGTGGGAACTAAAGCAGGAGGTAGTAGAAGATCTGGTTCTTCTTAGGGGTTGACCAGATCTAGATCTGTTTGTCTCCCCATCCAACGCAAAACTACCCACCTTTGCTCGCTCGTTCCCGGGCATGGTGCTTTTTGGCAAGACGCACTGTCTCTATCGTGGATAGGGAAGTTTCTATATGCTTTCAACCCCCTTTCCACTATTGCAGGAGGTTCTGCTGAAGCTCCAAGCAGAAGGGGCTCACATGATCCTCATTGCCCCTCTGTGGCCTTGACAGATGTGGTTCCCGCTGTTACAACAACTGGCTCTGGAACCCCAGTACCTCTGCGTCTCTCTCACGATCTTCTGTCCCAGGAGCAGGGCACCCTGGTACATCTGGGCCTCAAATCTCTCCATCTTCATGTGTGGCACCTGTGGACATAGCAATTTCTCCCTATGGAGTCTCTGCGGGGGTGGCTCAGGTCTCAGTGAAGGCTAGAAAGTTCTCCACTAGATCCAACTATGCCATGAAATGGAAGAAATTTTCTATCTGGGCCACTGTGAAAGGCTTAGACCCTTTTTCTTGCTTGACCTCCCAGGTGTTAGAGTACATCTTGCATCTTTTAGAGTTGGGCCTCAGTTATTCCTCACTGAAAGTCCATCTCTCTGCGGTGTCAGTATACCACCTTCCAATGGAGGGCAAGACCCTAGCTCAACTAGAGGTTTCTAAAACTTTTCTGAAGAGAATCCTTCACATTAAACCTCCAGTCCAGAATCCTGTTCCTTCCTGGGATCTCAATTTTAGGTTGGAAAACTTACTTTGCACTCCTTTTGAACCAGCAGCAAGCTGTGTTATGCATTTTTTTAATGTGTAAAACGCTCTTTTTGGTTGCTATCACTTTAGCGCAAAGAGTTTCAGAGCTTCAGGCTCTAGTTTGTAGAGAGCCTTATTTTAATTTTACACAAAGACCAGGCGGTCCTGCGGACTAATCCTTCATTCTTTTTGAAAGTGGTTTCAGAACCGACTCTCGACCAGAGTGTTGAATTGCCAGTGTTTTTCCCAGAGCATTCCAACAGGGGGGAATATCTCCTGCAGACTCTTGATGTGCACAGGATTTTGAGATACTATACATCTCGGACTAAAGAAGTTTAAAAATCAAACCAGCTCTTTGTTGCCTTTGCCTCCCAGTGTCAGGGCAAGGCAATCATGAAACAGATTGTCTAGGTGGCTGGCTAACTGTATTCATTACACTTGCTAGGGCAGTCAAAGGTCACTCTGCCAGGAGTGTGGTAACTTCTACCGCCTTTTTCAGGAACATGTCCACTGCAAACATCTGAGCAGGAGCCACTTGCTCTTCCGTCCACACCTTCACAAAGCATTACAGTCTGGACATTGCCTCTAGGCATCAAGCTGGCTTCGGCCTTGCAGTTTTGCAAGTTCTTCTGTCTTGAACAGACCTTTAGTTGGCAGACATCTTCTCCTCCCGGAACCTCATCTCCTACTCCTTTCTTTCTGTTTGACTGCTCGGTATTCAGTCCTATATGTGAAGGCCTACTGCAGGAACCCTCTCAAAGTAAGATATAACAGTTACATAAGAACTTACCCTAACAGTAGATCTTGGAGAGAGGTTCCTGTAGTAGGTCTAGTTTCCCAACCACATTTTCCCCAGCTCCTGAGTTTTTACCTTGTTCCATGCCCAGGAGTCTGACTCTTCCAGGGCTCAGGGTAACAGTAGTCTACTACTCCTCCTTTCTGCTCTCTCTCTCTTTAGGCCTCCGGTGGAAAAGAACTAGATGGTGGGTGGGGGACTGCCCCTTTTATAGTCATGACAATGGGGGGCAGTCCCCGGAGATGATTGCTAGCTACAAGTTTGCTGTGCAGTCCTGATGCCAGGAGGCACAGTTCTATATGTGAAGACCTACTGTTACAGTACGTTTTTATGTAACTGTTATTCCCCCCCCCCCCCATGTTGAGCGTCAACCATACTGTGTGATGGTCACTACCAGCCAGAAGGTCCTCCACCTCCATATCCCTTACAGCCTCCCATTTGAGAGAACCAGGTCCAGGGTCCTGTCCAATCTAGTTGACTCATGGATCAACTGTACCAGGAAGCTGTCCTGAAATGCCTCCAATATAACCCACTTCCTTGCACTCGTGGTGGTTGGGATGTTGCACTCTACCCCTGTTAGGTTGAAGTTCCCCACCACCACGGTGTTTCCTTTCCTACAGACTCTCCTGATTTGATCAGCTAACTCCCTCTCCAGATCATCTCCTTGGGCTGGAGGCCTGTACACCACCCCAGCCTCACTGTCCAACCTTTTTAATCCTGAAACAGCATCCATAGGGCCTCTGTTCTGCCTGTTTCCCCCTCCTGCCTAATGCACCTTATCTCCTTCCATACATATATTGCCATACCCCCCCTTTTCCCCTTAGCCCTATCCTTACTGAATAATCTGTACCCTGGGATCATCAAATCCCATTCCTGGTACTGGGTGGCCCACATTTCTGTGATGGTCGTAATGTCTATCCTCCCTAATGCCAAGAGAACCTGTAATTCCATCTGATTTGTTACCAAGACTTCTCACATTCAGTGAGACCATCCTGCAGCCTATCCTTGCCCCTCCCTCCCTGAAATACCCCTTCTAATTCCCCATACCAATGCTCCTAGGTTCTGCCTACTAGCCTGGGGGTAAGCTCATTTGGCTCCCCTCTCTGGGTTCTCTGCCTACCATCTGTCCACTCGCTTCCCCCCTACCTAGTTTAAATCCACCTTTATAGCTATATATTCCCCCTACCCTCTGCTTTAATACCCCCTTCCCCACTCCACTCAGATGTAGTCTGTCCCCTGCATAAAGTTCATTGTTGTCCCAGGTTCTGTCCCAGCCCCCCATCAACCTGTGTCCCCTGGCTTGACACCAGTCCCTCAGTCAGGCATTGAACTTCCCAATCCTCACTTTCCTCACTGTACTAGTGCAGGGTACCAGGAGCATCTCTGAGAAAGCCACTGATTCCCCCATCTCCTCACACAACCTGCTCAGTTCCTCAAACCTCTCCTTCACTACTTCCACCCTCTTCCCTGCCAGGTCATTTACGCATGTGCACCACAAGATGTGGTTTCCTCCTACCCCTCCTAACACACTTAAGAATTGCCTGCCCCACCCTGCCTGTAGTTAAGCCAGGTATGGACTCCACCCAGATGCGACTATGCCATTCACCCTTCCCGTCCTATCTTATCCTTTTAAGTATGGAATCCCACAACACCAAAACCTCTCCCTCTCCACTCTTTATCTCTTCCTGTCCCCTTGTACCATGGTATCTACTACAAGAGTCCACCCCAGCTGTTTCCTTGCCCATCCCTCCAATGGATCTGGATCTCTTCCCCTCCACCCCAGTCATATCCCCACTGCCCCTCGTTGTTCCCTTACACTCCTCACACTCCTCCCCAACCTTCCTCTCCACCCTTGTCACTGCCTTGCCCTCTGCTATGTCCCTCCTCTTCTCCTCACTAGAAATGTTCCTCTCCCAGTTACCACTGTTCTCTTCATCCATCCTGTCATCTGTGTCCCCCTCTCCCTTACCCTTACCACAATCTACTGCCTGACTACTGTCCCATGTGTGAACGCCCTGCTTCCCCTTACCTACCCCCTCCTGGAAATCCCTCACCCCCTCTCCTCAATCTCCAGTGCCGCCAGCACCACAAACCTATTACCCGTCTCCTCCACCGTGCTGGGTGTTGGCTCCTTCCTCCTGCCCTTGCCCCATCTACCCATGCCAGGCCACCTATATGTATTGCTCCCTCCTTCCCCCATACCATTGCTCAACCCACGTGGTATCCTCCGGTTGCTCTCTGCCCCAGCTGCCTTACCCCTCCCCACCCCCTTCAACCTCCTCAACCTCCCCAGCTCCCTACCAAGCCACTGCACTTCTTTCTCGAGACTCCTCAGTCTGTGACAGATTGGACACTGTCCTAGCTTCCATAATACAGTCATCCAATTAAGGGATGAAGGGAGCCAAGACAGAATTTGGAAATGAAGCACAGTGAGAAAAATGCCTGGCTTCTAGGGAAGGGAAGCAGAAATACAGAGAGAACAATGGCGGGTCTGAGAAGGGACAGCACAGGGCTAAAAGACAGAAAGAATGAGAGATCGGGTCCAGTCTGGCTAGGATGGACCTGGAAGTGGCACTATAGACAATGTCACCATAGTCTAACATTGGGAGGATCATTTTCCAAAGGAGTTCACTTTATGCAGAAGTTGAATGCATGCATTCTTTCTCCTCCTGCTGATATAAAATGAAGCCCACAGCCCACCATGGGCAGGATGGCTGTGTATGTATAGCAGAACATTAACCAGTACATTCCTGAGCAGTGCTGAAATACTGGTGTTTTTGAATAGTTTGCAGTACTAAATGGAAAATTATGTTTCTCCTGTTCCTTTTCCAAATGCTCATTTTTCACCCCCCTCTGTCTCCCCCCCCCATTGTTTAAACCACAGCCAACGCCCCCGTATTGGTTGTGAGATCCACTTCTCTTGTTTCTTAATTTGCTCATTTCTACACATTGGCCTTAAAGTGCTGTTTTGGCCGTTAAAATTGCATTTATTGCTTTCTAATGTCTAATCCAATACTGAATACCTTGGATAAAATGTGTTTGAAGTTAAAATGATTGACCAGATCACAAATAGGTCATTTGACCTCGGGCAAAACACTTGACCTCCTAACAAGAAGGTGGTATGAGATATTTGGATGTGTATGACAATTGTTTGAAGGGCCTTTTCAATTAAGTGCATTTGCCAAATCCCCCTTAATCTTTTCATTTTTATTCGAAGTATTACTCATGTAAATAATATTACGTGTCTTATGCAGGAAAAAGAAGCTGTTTGATGGAGTATACTACAAGATATATTAAACTAGTATAAGTGAGACATATGAAATGTACTGCCTTTACTAAAGTTAATACTCCAAACAGTTATTGTATTCCGCTTCATGAAATTTTGCATCCTGTAAATGTATGTTACATGGTACGATTTCACAAATGGTTTATGTCACTTTAAATGGTAATCTGTATAAATGTAGTATGTTTTCCAAGCACCTCAGACAAGCCCCCTAAGGAAGGCCCGCTTTTGGGTTGAAGCATAGGGGCATTGTTTGTCCAGGCTATCTTACCAGCAATAAATTGCATGTTTGCATTGAAACTATCGAACTGAGTGCCAAGCTTTTTCCTTTTTTGTTCTCATTCTGAAGTTGGCAACTTACTAGATTGTGCACCACCGTCTCGTGTGCACACCATTACATTAACTTTATCCAATTAAGGGATGAAGGGAGCCAAGACAGAATTTGGAAATGAAGCACAGTGAGAAAAATGTCTGGCTTCTAGGGAAGGGAAGGAGAGAAATAGAGGGAGTAATGGTGGGTCTGAGGAGGGACAGCACAAGGCTAAAAGACAGAAAGAATGAAAGATCGGGTTCAATCTGTCCAGGACTGACTTGGAAGTGTCCCTATAGACAGTGTCACCATAGTCTAAAATTGTGAGGATCCTTTTCAAAAGGATTTCACTTTATGCAGAGACTGATTGCATGCATTCTTTCTCCTCCTGTTGATATAAAATGAAGCACACAGCCCACCATGGGCACAGCAGAACATTGACCAGTACATTCCTGAGCAGTGCTGAAATACTGGTGTGAAGGGATTTCATCACCAAAAAAGACCTATATGGCTCCATGGCCTGCAAATTAGAAAATAAAATGGTATGAGTCCAGTCCTCACAAAAACATCAGTACAACTACATACAAACATACAAAGAAGCCAACATAAGAAGGTTATTTGATCTAACTAGGCTGCTTGTATTGCAGGTCCCAGAATTAAGCTACTGCCCCTGCCCCTTCCCAATCCTCCCTTTTATCCATCTGACCTGCCCATGACTCTTACATTTTACTTATGTCTATCCCAGCCTCGCTTGAAGCTGCCCACCATCCTCAACAAAACCACCTCTTCCAGCAATGCATTCCAGATAGCCACCACCCTTTCCATGAAGAGGTCCTTCCTAACGTCCCTCCTGAACCTTACCCCCCTGCAGCTTAAGACTGTTTCCTCTCATGCTTTGACTGCCACTTAGCTTAAAGAGAACCTCTTTAACTTCCCTATTTATCCCTTTTAAGTACTTGATGGTCTCAGTCTTGCCCCCTCTTTCCCTACTCTTCTCCAGAGAGTGCATGTTCAGGATCCCCAGCCTCTTATCGCATGCTCTCCCATGCTGACCAACGATCATCTTCATTGCGCTCCTCTGAACCTTCTCCAGTAGGATAATCTCCTTCTTAAGATGTGGACACTGGTGCTGTACTCCATACTCTAGATGTTGCCTCACTAGTGACATGTAATGGAATGGAAGACAAACACTATGAGGAGAGGCTGAAGGAACTGGGCACATATTCCTTGGAGCAGAGGAGGGATGGGGGATACAATAGAGACCTTTCAAATATATGAAAGGTATAAACAAGACTGATAGAGGGGTGATTTTTCAGTTAAAAGGATGGAGAGACATGAGGGGGCATGGGCTAGGACTGGAGGGTGAAGATTCAGGAGAGAAATGAGGAAGCAATTTTATTCACAGAAAGGGTGGTGTCCATGTGGAACATGCTGCATGAAGAGGTGGTTTCTTGTAAGTCAGTGGGCAGTTTTAAGAGGGGGTGGAACAAAGTGAGAGGAGAGTCACTGTTATGTGGGGAGCGGAGGGGGGGGCAGCTGCAGTGTAAGTGGATGGCTAGCTCCACAATCGAGCAGGCTTGCTAGACCGTGTGGCCTATATCTACAGACCCATGAAATTATTTTTAATTTTTATCATTTTTATTTTTTTCTGGAATTTCTTGTTATTTCTTTTTATTCGTTAAAAATTTAGTTTTGTTTCTTGTTATCACATTTACATTCATAAACTACCTCAAAATGAACTTACACACACTACAAATCACATTCCTAGTATACTACATTGTATTAAGCAGCATTATGCTGTGGTATTGCAAGGTTTTGTGACTGAAATAATTCCACTGCCAGTTTCTTGTGGACCATCTCTGTGGTAACAACGGAGCCTAAACAACAACTGCTGAAAGCATTTATTCAGATTTTGCCTGCCAAAACAGCATTATTTTCAATTTATTCATGTCTTTTTTTCATTTTATTCCTTTTATATGCTGAATTTCTTACTATTTCTTGTTATACCTTGAATTTCTTGTTATTTCTTTTTATGCCTTAATTTCTTGTTATTTCTTGCTATTTCTTATTTAAGAAAAACACGGGTCTCTACCTATATCTAAACATAATGCTTGCATGACTAAGCATGCCATTCTAATAAAGTTTGGAAAGTAGAAACTTTCCAATGCTGTAAAATCAACGTTATGACTGCCATAATAATCAAAATAAAGTTATATCTATTGAGCCCAAAGAGATTGTTCACCCAGTCCTAGGAGGCATGTCTCCCAGGATAAAAGAATCTTGTAGACCAAGCATGTGGTCAAGGGAATGAGACACTTGGGTCCATAGAGACTGAACATAGGGGAAGTTCCATAACTTATGTTTAAATGTGTCAACCTCAGCCTTACATCTGGTACAATTGGGAACATTCAAAATTCCCCATGCATGTAACTTCTCAGGTGTCTGGTAAATATCTTTCAGTGTTTTATTTTTGTATTTTCTATTTATGTGCCTCCCTGTAGCTTCTCCACCAGCCATTCTGGCGTGCCTAGGCCCCCTGACTCCCTCCTAGCCCCTTTGGCCATCCACCAGCCCCTATTAGCAGCCTACATGGGTTGCCCAGTATATCCCTATGCCAGGAGGGTCCCTCTCCTCCTGGGGGGACTTGCCTATCAACAGATGGCACATCCCAGGGCTACGAGGCAGGTCCAGGCTGACTCTGGGGCTTTGTGGTGACAGAAGCCAGCACTCATCATCCAGCTGGATGGGGAGCTGTTTTCTCATTTTCCTGCCCCATCCACCGCAGTATTAGCCTCGCATGTGAGCTCAGGCAACCTTGGGCATGGATGTGCTATGAGTTTGTTAAGGCAGCATGTCCCCCAAGCATGGCACCCAATCCACCTGCAGGTGCCCAGGCAAATCCCAAACCCCAGGAGGGAACTATCCACTGGATGCTTGTAAATCTCCCTTCCTGCTGGTCTTTGCTCCTGATACCTGGGCTCAGGGCATGAACCCAGATCGCCAGTGTGTTGAGTGAACCCCTTCATTCGGCGCCACGGAGCCGGCCTATTTTGGAGGATCATGAATTGAGTAAATCAGTATCGGTCTGTCTTAAGATACTTATAGACATTAAGACAAATTGATTCCCAATTGTGACCAGGAGTCT
Organism: Neoceratodus forsteri; assembly: GCA_016271365.2. Lineage (NCBI taxonomy): Eukaryota > Metazoa > Chordata > Ceratodontiformes > Ceratodontidae > Neoceratodus > Neoceratodus forsteri. Next base: position 1,178,903,638 of record CM057454.1, read on the forward strand.
CCCAATTAAAAATCTTAGACCAATAAATAGAATGATGGTTGTCCAAATCTGTCAGGAACTATTATGCACAGCATCTGATACAGATGAGAAATGGGTGAGGCTCCGCAGCTTTTTAAGTTAAGATTAGCAAATATCTGAGCAGATTTACATTAAGTGGTCAAATACCCAAAAGCACAATTACAGCATGCCAAAGTTGCAGAACAAAAAGGACATATCTCAAAGGCATCTGAAACTGCTCTTAAAGTGCAAGAAAAATAATCCATCATCCTTCAAATACCAAATGATTCAAATGTAGAATGTCCTTTGCCTGCCACTCCGGTTTCCTGATAGTTTTCCCTGCAATCTGGAGACTAGAATTATGCAATAATGGTTGTTCCAGTGGGGCTGTTATTTGAGATTTAAGCAACTGATGTAACTGGGTAAAAATTTTAAGGGAGTACCAATAGGAGTGTATTTTAAAGTTTTCAGCAGCAGAGTATACTTAGAGTAAAGAGGATAAAGTTATGCTGCATTGAGAGCAAAAATCCTTGATTTGTAACCATTGCAGGCAATAGGAGGAATCTTCAAGATTATGCAAGGATCCTTCTCAAACCAGATAAGCCACCCACCTCTCCCACAAGCTATCGCCGTATCTCTTTACTTACTTGTGACATCACAATCATAACCAAGATTCTATCCTGCACACTTGAACAGGCTAGATAGACCATATGGCATGTATCTGCTAGCAATTTTTTATGTTCGTAGACTCAAGAATCAAGAAAGTATTGTCTTGCCTTCTTAGTCCAGAACAAGTAGGCTTTGTTTCTGGGAGGTTCTCTGATGATCATCTCCACAAGATAACTCATCTCTTCCAGGTAGCTAGCTCTTCTTCTTCCCCTATTGCTTTAGTTCTCTTGATGCTGAAAAGGCCTTTGATATGAGTGGATTGGTACTTCCTTTGGTGGACTTTACAGAAGATGGGTTTCCCTCCCTCATTTTTTCAGTGGCTTCAAGTGATTTATACTTCTTCAATGGCTAAAATCTACTGCAATGGCATGTTCACCTCCTCGTTCCCTCTCCACACGGGTACTCATCAGGGGTGTCCTCTGTCACCCCTTCTTCTTTAATTTATTCCTTGAACCACTTATCAGACTTTTTAAGTCTTTCCCCAGCATACGTGGCATCCCCATTGGTAACCTATTACCCTCTCTATCAGTTTATGCAGATGATATCTTACTCCATCTCTCAAACCCTGCCCCTTCTCTCAGTGAAGTTCTAAGAATAATTAAACATTTTTTAGCTATTCTAACCACAAATTGAACCTTAATGAAACAGAAATATACCCCCTCAATCACTTCACATATAGCCAAGAATTAATCCCCTTTGGTATGAAATGGTCTCCCTGTTATATCAAATATTTGGACATATTCCTGACCATTGATCCCTCATTGATGCAGAAACTGAATTTAGAAGATCTCATGGGTACTATACAACAAGACCTAACATGATGGAGGAATCTCCCAGTATTGTTGTGGGGCAGAATTAATATAATTGAAATTAATGTCCTTCCCAGACTTTTTTATCCCTTAAATATGCTTAACACCTGGCACCCCTTATCCTTCTTTAAGCTTGTTCATTCAAGCATTGCTTCATTTATCCGGCAGGCTAAGTCCCCCAGGAGAGCTTACTTCAAACTTGGGCTTCCTAAAGATTCAGATGGTCTGTGACTTCCTAACTTCCTGCTTTATTATTGGGCCAGACACCTCCACAAGTGTGGAAAATTGCTCTTTGTGCCTCAAGGTGAACCTGAGGAGGTCTACACTCCCATCTGGTTACAAATAGAATCCACGCTCATCTCTAGTCACAATCTGTCTCCACATAGCCATCCAGCTCTCCCCCTGGAAATCTCTTCTGAAAGGATTAGGCTCCTCCCCAGTTGACACTTCTATCAAGGTCCAAAGACTTCTCTCTACTTATCTTCTCTAACTTAAACATCAAGACTGGGGACCGCCCATTAACTCCTGACTAGCTTCCTATCCCTTCAGAGCTTAGAGTGTCAGACTTTTACACTCAGACCTCTATACTCACCTCCCCAGAGTTATTAGCTAAGTTTCGACTAGGGCCAACTTGCATCTTTAAGATTTATCAGCTACGACACCTATTAGTGCAACAATTTGGTTTCTCCTCAAAACCATCTCTACTTGGAAACCTTCTTCTGCAGATCCAAGAGTTAGCTTTCAGACCACATGGTGTCTCCTCCTTATACATGTGCTTGCTTACCATTTCTCAACCTTCCTCTTCAGCAGGTTCCAGGATATGGGAAACTCTGATGCCAGAATTTACCTTTAACTGGCTAGGTCTCTGGAAGGATCTCTACACTTACCTGACCCAAGATCAGTTAAGGCGTACCCAATATCATATCCTAAATAACATGTATTATACCCCAGCTAAATTAGCCAAGATGGGTCATCTCCCTCTCCCAGCTGCACTAGATGTGGCGAGTAAGGTATCCTGTTATTTAATTTTTGGGCTTGTGGCAAGGTATCTTCCCTGTGGATACAAACTGAGAAGTGGTTGTATCCCTTTCTGGGGTTGAGGCCTTTTTCTCCTGGAGTATGTATTATTGGTGATTATTCACAGATTCAGGCCAAAGAAAGGAGATAGCATATGACTCTCATTTCCCTATGTAGAAGGTGTGGGATAAATGACAGACACCAGATGATAATATTTGGTGCATAAAAAACACAATAAATGTGTTTATCAATTTATTTGCAAAAACTTTGCAAAAACAAAACAAAACAAAAAAATATATATATTTACAGAAAGGAAATTGTGGGTGTTAGTCCATCACACCATTTCAACACATCAGGAAATACTTCTTCTTGAGACTACTGTCTTTCTTCTGTATATTCAAAATCCAATACTTAATTCCCAACAAAACAGTGAGTAAGCTCTCACACTAGCTCCTTCTCCCATCACTGGTCAGAAGATACTGACCCACACACCCTTCTTAGTCCCCTGGTGGCAGGTTTTATAGCAATCCTTAGGGTGACATCACAATCGGGAATCTCCCACTTAACATACAATAGACCTTTATGTGGTCCTATCTAAGGCTATCTTGGAGCATTCTTGTACAATAGGAAAAACAAGCATTTATGTTATATTCCTTCAGTGAATATATCCTAAAATATCAGTTTTAGATAATCGAAACCTTAATTAGGGGGTTTCTACGTCATTTGGAGCATAGCTCCTCTCACTTGCTGTGACCTTATATCTCGCGATTATTACAAAAGCAGTCACTTCAGGGACTTTCAGTCCTATAGTAGGAATCTCCCCATAATGTCAAGAATTCAGGTAACAACAAAAGAAAACATTTATTTGTTCATTTTCACATGTTTTATATACAGGAATACCCAGCCTGGACAGGGGAATGACAAATATGGGGTGCGCTCCCTATTTGCCTTCCCCTACCAGTCCATTAGACCTGATACCAAAGCACAGGTTATCTATTTCAACAAAGAAAAATGAAAAAGGGTTTATTTATTTAAAGTTGCAGGCTCCATACCTAGTAAGCCTCTGCAAACTGTTTTAGCAGTCTTTCCTAATTTTACTGCTGTTGGCTTTATAATCCCGAAGGCTGAAATGTCAACTGCCGGCTAAAACATTTCATTTTGGCCTTGGTTTTGACAGCTCATAGTCACTCACTTTCTGGGCTGTCTAAACAATTAATATTTGCAGCATTTCCTTTTGTTTTTAAGCTCACAAGAGCTTTTCATCAATACTGCAACAAGCGTTTTCTTTTTATTTACTTCGCCCGACATTGGACTTACAGCACAGCATTTCTGTGCTTCTTAAAGGGGCACCAGTTACAACAGCACACAGCGCTTCACTTTTGACACCGAGGCACCTATTTCCAGTGCTGAAGTGTAACATAAACAAACTGGGGGCACCTTAGGAGCACAACCATTACTCAAACACAGAGCTCCTTATGGAAAAAGGATAAACTTTCATTGTGCAGCCATAAGGTTTTTAGGATTATTTAAAGGGATAGTAGAGTTTGTAGAGATATGCCAGGTTGGCCACCCTGACACGAAATTTAGTAAAGAAAGGAGGAAGAAAAAGATGAGAGAAAAGTTGGAAAAGAAGATTGGTGGGGATTACACACTTTTACTACAGGACTATTCATTCATAACAGAGGCACCCTGTTACACTCCTCCCCATTTAAGTAGGCAACACAGTATGATGTTGGCTGAACCCTTCACCCTTAGAAAGGTTGGAACTTCCATCCACCCTCACTAGAAGTTCCCCTCAGGAATCCTGAATAAGCAGAACAGTTTTTAACATATAACTAACGTTTATGCATTCAATAAACTGATTCTACTGTTCTTTTCCTTGAAGTATGTGTCTTTTTAAAAACACATCATTCATCATCACAAGTCACATCACATTTTTCAGTCATAACATGTTCAGCTCCATACCGGGATAAAAAATCGGCATTTTGATGTTGAAACCCAGTTCTATATTTAACCAAAAGTTTATAGGGCTGGAGGGACAAGTACCATCACATAATGCGCATATTCTTATCCTTCATGAGGTGTAGCCTGTCACAAACCCATTCAGAAGGTCAGGCCCTATGCTCCCACAGTGCCAACCTCTGAGCACAGTATTGTGAACAGGTAACAGAACAGGGTAACCCTCCTGTCTGTTTGTGAGTCCGAATCACCTTTGGTCTCAAGTTCTGAAGGGATTCAAACTGTGAACCTTATGCTAGTATACCCAAATGTACAGGCTCAGATAATTATGTTCTTCAGGGAATGCCAGATATCTTTCACCTAAGGGCGTCTTGTCAGGTATCCAAAATGAGCCAAAGAAAACTCTATGAAAGACCTTAGGAAAATTCTTGCCTTTTCCCAGTTTGATATTACCATCAAGCTTTGAACAGTTTAGTCAGCCTTAACCGTCTATACTCCACATGCAAAAGAAAGAATTTCAAAGGCACGCTAGGAGGTCTCTTTAAATATAGATTTACTTAAAAATGGATAAAAAATATGTAAAATGTAAACACAGAACCATATATCACAAAGCATACAATCACTTAAAAGAACAAGCTTAAAGTACAAACATAAACTCCTACCACAATACAATTAGAATTTCCTATCTAATGTATTACTTTCTAAAAAGTGCTTAAAGTAGATGTTGTTTCTAAGAGCCCACAAAGAGAAGTGTCTCTAAAATCAGCCACAGAATAGTTTAAACTGTCCCTAAACCAACCTCTTCCATGATGTCACCTAACTCCTCCTTGAATATTAAAAATTACACAACCAGGGTGTCTTATCACTCAGGATGTAGATTAATTAAGGTGACTCTTTGATCTTGAGTGGTTTTCTGCTTTCCAGCCCATATCCAAAAGAATTTTTACAACTCTGCAGTTTTCTCACCTAGATGCCATATAGCTTTTTAACACCAGCTGAAATTAACTGTTCTTCCTCTGAAGACGTCATAAAATGGATATTTTAGTTTCCTGGCTTCAAAGCAACACAGATCATAAACACTGTCATAAAATGCAACTTGGAAGTTAATCACATTACAGAGATCTGCTGTTTAACATATCCTGTCATTTGAACAGAAACCTGGGGGGGGGAGGATCATCCCAGGAGTACAGAATGTCTCATGACAGTCAATCACACACTACATTTTTATATTACAAAATCATAGAGCAATCAGAACCAGCTGGCCAAGCATCACAATCCTCCCTACCTAGACTGAATTTGGGGGCTGTATCCCCTGCATGGGATGAACTTTCCAAATCAGTTCACTCCTCATAGATGCACAATGAGCCATTGCTGTTCTGATTGGTTACTCCAGCCTTATGTAGGACTGCCATGCCATAACCTTGTATGGCAAGACTCCATCTTAACAGTCTACCATTAGTTTTTCCCATTTGCGTCAGCCAAACCAGAGGGTTGTGGTCAGTTTGTATGGCTGTAACTTCTTTAGGGCCCACACTATGGCAAGACACTCTTTTTCCACAGTAGAGTATGCCTGCTCCCTGGGAAGTAACGTTTTACTCAGGTACACTACCAGGTGATCTTTCCCTAGGTTGGATGTCTGACTCAGTACTGTCCCAGTACCCATGTCTGAGGCATCAGTCTGAACTACAAAGGGTTTGCTATAGTCAGGACTTGTCAATACAGGAGCAATGCACAGTGCCTCCTTTAGTCTGGTAAAGGCTTTTTCAAAGGCTGGTTCCCAGGTAATTTTCTTTGGCATCCTTTTCTTTACCAAGTCAGATAGGGGAGCAGCCAGGGCACTGTAATTGGGTACAAATTTCCTATAGTACCCTGCTGTCCCTAGAAAACCCCTGACCTGCTTCTACATTTCTGGTCTGGGCCACTCCTTGATCACCTCTATTTTTGCTTGGTTAAGACAGAGCTATCCCTGGCCTACAACATGCCCGAGGTATGCCTAGGTATTGACTAGGTCAATTCCCATCTCTTTGGAAAAGAGATATTATAATTCCGATCCTCAAGACTGGGGACCCCACTTCCCCTGGTAACTACTGACCCATTTCTATCCTTCCCCCCCATAAAAGCTCTTGAGAAAATTGTATCGGACCAGTTCCCCAATTACCTGACCAAAGTCAATCTGCTCTGCCTCGAGCAACATGGCTTAAGGAAGGGACACAGCACAACCACAGCCTTACTAGAATTTACATCATACATACACGAGGCACTGGAACAAGGGTCAATAGATGGAGCAATATATGTTGATCTGACCAAATCTTTCGACACCGTCAGTCACACACTTCTTCACCATTCTCTCCCCTCTTACCATTTCACCACTGAGGCTATCTCCTGGTTCAAAGACTATCTCACTGGCCAGATGCAACAAGCCAAAATTAACTCCACCCTCTCCTCCAAGTGACCTGTCCTTACGGGTGTCCCTCAAGGGTCCATTCTAGGGCCCCTGCTCTTCACACTCCTCCTCCTAAACTCCCTCCCTCAGTCCTTGCTCTATGCAGATGATGCCGTAGTTTTCTGGAAACATTCCAATCCTAACTCCCTCCAAAGTGCCCTATAAAGCTTTTTTAGAGAATTAGAATCCTGGGTTACTGACTATTGCTTAATACTAAACTACAACAAAACAAAATCTATCATCTTTGCCCACCGACAAAGCCCATATAGTAATGCCTCCTAACCATCTCAAACTCACAGGGTCTCCACATTGAACAGGTCTCAAAGTTTAAATATCTGGATGTCACCTTCGATACATCCCTCACCTACCGTACACACATTAAATACCTCTCCTCCTCTGTTAACATCCAGATAGGGATTCTCTACAAACATAAGCACTGCCTACCCCCCACGGCCTTAGGTCTTGCTGTAACCTGCTTAGTCCTTTCATTGGTCGACTATGGTATTGTAATTTATGGCACTGCAGACCAAACAGAGCTACACTGCATTAGCCTAGCTCTCAACAAAGCTTGCAATCTGGTCACAGGCTGTGATAGACTAATCCACACATGTCAACTCTACAAGCTTGCAGACTGGCTGACCTTCAAAGGGAGACGTAAGTACCATACTTGCTTCCAAGCCAAAAAAATACTTATGAATCTTACACCCAAGGGCCTACACCCACTCATCCAGCCAGCCACTCTCAGGAGGGCCACTAGACACCATACTAACACCTCCCTACTAGTCCCTCACTGTAGGACCTCTTTAGGGCAAAGATCCTTCCATTATCGTGCCCCCTTTTTGGCTTAACAACCTACCTCCCTCTGTCTCCCTGGCCACTAGTCTAGGCCAGTTCAAAACTGGTGTCAAGAGCCTCTTTCTTGACTCAGAAGCCTGTGGCTGTTACCAACATACCTCTCAGCTGAATACACCAAATTACTAGCCTATCCCCTGACAACATCCTCAGATCCTACAATCTAGCTGCATATAAACCTTGACTCAGGGTTCTGTAAATGACCCCCTCAAATCTGTAACCTGTCTCATCTTGCTACAATGACCCAGGGTCCTATAAGATCCTAGCAATGGTAACCAAATAATGTAAATTCACTTTCTGTATAAACAATATATAAAATGTTTAATGTAATACTGTGTGACCAATGTATGTATAAAGTGTTTTCTTTGTACTGACGAGGAGCCTTTGCAAAGGAGTCTATGACTTAAAGGATTGTAATTCTGATTCTCATCAAATAAATAAATATATAAATGCCACTTCAGCCATGGCCACCTGGCACTTCTCAGCTTTGACAATGAGGCCTGATCACTGTATCCTGTTCAGCACTTCCCTAAGGTGGGACAGGTGTTCCTCCCAGACTGGCACTAAAGATGGAAATGTCATCCAGGTGTGCCACAGCGTACTCCTCAGCACCATTTAACACCTGGTTCACCAACCTTTGGAAAGTGGCCGGGGCATTCTTCATTCTGAAAGGCATTACTTTAAATTCATATAAGCCTACTGGAGTGATGAAGGCTGACCTCTCCCTAGCTCTGTCAGTTAACTCAACCTGCCAATACCCCTTTGTCAGGTCAATAGTTGTAAGGTAGGTCACTCCTCCCAACTTGTCCAGGAATTCATCTGTCCAGGACATCAGGTGAGCATCTGACTTCGTGACTGCATTCATTCCATGATAGTCCACACAGAAATGAGTAGAGCCATCTGACTTGGGCATAAGAACTACGGGTGAGGCCCAGCAGCTGAGGGATCTCTGGATTGCCCCTAAATCCAGCATTTCCTCCACTTCCTTCCTAATGTCCTTTTGGACAGCCTCTGACACCCAATATGCTGTCCGCCATATGGGTGTCTGTGTCCCTATCTCCACATCATGTGTCACTAAGGGAGTTAGTCCAGGCGTGGCACTAAACAATGGGGCAGAGTCTGCTAAAACCTCCCTTACACTCTGGAGCTTGTCTAGGGCCAGCTGGGGTGATAGTTTAACTGCCTCCACAGAGGACTCCTGCTTGCTTTCTTTTAGCAAGTCTGGAAGGGGTTCTCCTTCATCCGTTCCCCTTCCCAGGACTACATACTGCGAACAACATGTCAGCCCTATTAGCATATGGCTTCATCATGTTGACATGGTACATCCTTTCTGTCTGTCTTCTGTCAGGTAACTTTATGACATAGTTCACGTCATTAACCTTCTTAACTACTTTGTACAGTTCTGCCTACTCAGCCTGCAGCTTGTCTTTCTGGACCGGAATAAGGACCATGACTTCCTGACCCTCCATGTATGAGTGAGCTCTGGCTCTGTGGTCGTACCACACTTTTTGTTTCTGTTGGGCAGCTGCCAGGTTGCTTCGGGCTGTCCCCAAAAGCTCCTTCAGCCTTTCCCTAAACCTAAGGACATAATCCACTATGGGAGTTTCCTGGGTGGTGTGCTTGCCTTTCCAGTTCTCATGGATCAAGTCTAGGGGCCCACGTGCCTGGTGTCCATATAAAAGCTCAAAGGGGGAAGATCCTGTTGACTCTTGGGGCACCTCCCTGTATGCAAACAACAGGTGGGGAAGGTATTTCTCCCAGTCCTTCGAATGCTGTTCAGCAAATGCTCTGAGCATTGACTTCAGGGTACCATTAAATCTTTCCATAAGCCCATTGGCTTGTGGGTGATACTGGGTCATGCATCTCTGCACCACCCCACATTTCTCCCACAAACATTTCATCAGGTCTGACATGAAGGAACTCCCTCGATCTGTGATAACCTCCTGCAGAAACCCAACACGGGAGAAAATCCCAAGTAAGACATCTGCCACTTTGTCTGTCCTCAGTGAGGATAGGGTGACTGCCGCTGGATATTGGGTGGTATAATCCACCACAGTCAGGATGAACCTCTTGCTGGAGGAGCTGGGGTTATTTAAAGGCCCCACAATATCCATTCCCACCCTCTGGAATGGCTCCTCCACTATGGGCAATGGAATCAGGGTGGCTTGGGTTTTCTTGACTGCCTTCCCTATTTCTGGGCACCGGTGACAAGACCTGCAATACTCCTTCACCTGCAGGGTAAAGTTGGGCCAGTAGAAATTCTGGGCTAACTGCTGCATAGTGCGCATGATTCCTAGATGACCAGACAAGGGAATATCATGTGCAATCTTGCTCACGATACCCCGGGAAATGACAAGCTGCCTGCCTAGCACCCCTCCCTCTGTCTGCAGCCTGAATATACATCAGTCCATTTTCCCAATAAATCTTAAGTCCTTATGTCTGCTGTCACCTCCCTGTGCTCCGTCAGAGTCTGCTCAAGCCCTCGGCTTCTCTAGACTAGGGTCACTTCTCTGAGCAGCTGCAAACTTCTCACACATTCCCAAGGCATGGGACAGGTCCCCTTCTGTCTCTAAATTAGGGTTCCTAGCACTAGCATCAGGGCAGTCAGGATCACTGTCATCCCTAACCCTCTGACAATGTGTCACCCCTCCCTCTTTGGAGCAAACCCTACATAGCTGTGGGTTAACTGTGACTGAGAAAATTTCTACCCCCTTTTTATTACTCTCCCCATCTGGAGACACAGGCTGGGAAACCTGCCTCCCAGTGGTTTCCACAATGACTTTCGTTGGGTCCAGGGAACTACAATTCTTCCTGGTCACTCGGCTACAGGTAACTGCACACACCATCTCCTCTTTGAGAATGTTGCCAAGGATGACGTCCACTGCTAAGGTTTTAGGTACAGCCACCTGTTGCCAGTTCCTCCTGTTTCACCCCAGTCTAGAAGAAAACTAGCGAGGGGCAATGTTTTCTCCTCACCAGTAAAATCCTCTACAGTGATGTATTTATTGGGTATAAGCTGACCAGGCTCTACTAGATCCCCTTTTACCAATGTCAGGGATGCCCCTGTGTCCCTTAACCCTTGTGTCTGTACAGCATTCACCATGACTGGGTGCATGTGTTCCCTCATGTTCACAGGCATGCTTCCAGGGACATAGAAACAACCCACTTCTTTTCTAGCCCCCTGTGGCATATTGCTCACCCTTTTGGGACACTGTCTGGCAATATGACCAGTTTCTTTACATGACCAACATTAATTTCTTTTCTCAGAGAAATCTTTTCTCTGAAACCTGGGGCTAACTGATTTTGGTGGAGGCAGTGAGGCTTTTAGCTGCCCTGAAGGTGCGCTTTTCCATTTCTGTGCTTCCACACCCACCCCATTTGCTCCCAGAGCAGGTCTGCTCTTGGCATAGCGATCCGAGAGTTCAGCAGCCTCTTGCACTGTTTTGGGATCTTGGTCATCCAGACAGGTTTTCAGCTCTGCTAGGCATGCCCCCCCAAATTTTTCTAACAATATAGCATTTTCAATTTTATCTATATAGTTTGCTTCAATTCCTTCCCACCAACATTTTAAAAACTGATGTTGTTTCATGGCTAGCTCCTTGTAACTCATATCAGGGCTTCTCCTGAGTTATGGAATTTAGCTCTGTATGCTTCAGGAGTTAAATCAAACTTTTTTTAAAGTGCAGCTCTAAGTTTTCTGTAATCATTACTGTCATCATTGTCCATTTGATCTAATTCATTCTGAGCTTTCCCGGTAAGTAGCGTGGATAGCTGGAAGCTCTAGGACCCTCTAGGAATTTTAGCCTGAATACAAACTTTTTCAAAGGAATTTAAAAAGGTATCCATATCCTCTCTCTCTTCATATTCAGCTATCAATTTGGAATTCAATTTGTAACCTAGTCCTGTAGTTCCAGTTAAACCCAAGCCACTTACCTGCTCTGGTGCGAGTGGTTGGAGTCGTAGCTTCTCCAGTTCATGTTGCCTCTGGTGCTGTCACTTCTCTCAGTCTGGCTGACGCTGTTCATGGTCCCTTTTCTCCTCTGCAGCTCAGCCTTCTTGCTGTGCTTCTTGGCGTTCTCGCTCTGCCTCCCTCTAGAACTGCAGCTCCATTCTGCACAACTCAATCTGCAGCCTGAGTACTTCTGGCTCCAGAATGCTGGTGAACTTCCCCTGCTGCTGTGGCCATTCGCTGTCACTGGCCCTGCTGTCATCCTCATCAGATCTGGACACTGCCCTGGCTGCTAGCCCTTCCATGCTCAAGGTTTGGTCCTTTACAGTCACAGTCTGTGGCTTGATGCTCTGGGTATCTGCTGTCATCAGGGCATCCATGAGGTTCTGCTTGGGGGCTCTCACCTCATACAGGACTCCTCTGTCATTGCACAAGTGCCTCAAGTAGTCTACAGTGTGCCCGCTGTAGTTGGAAGCCATATTCTTCCCTAACTACAGCTGCTCTGACTTGTACTCTTTAGAAAAAAATAAAACAGGTAGGAACTTGACTGTAAGCCAAATGATATAGTTCTGTTTCCTTTTTTAAAAATTAATCACTGCCCCTTTTTGCAAGTGAGCTGTACAGTATTAAGCTGACACACTAAACAGTAAAGCTTGTTACCAAAATTATCAGCACTGCTGCCTACCAATCTGTCACAAATCCACTCAGCAGGTCAGGCCCTCTGCTCCCACAGTTCCAACCTCTGAGCGCAGTATTGAGAACCGGTAACAGAACAGGGCAACCCTCCTGTCTGTTTGTGGGTCTGAATCACCTTTGGTCTCAAGTTCTGGAAGGATTCAAACTGTGAACATTACGTTAACGTACACAAATGAACGAGCTCTGATAATTCTGGTCTTTGTGGAATGCCAGATATCTTTCACCTAAGGGCACCTAACCAGGTATCCAAAATGAACCCAAAAAACACTATGAAAGACCTTAGAAAAATTCTTACCTTTTCCCAGTTTGGTATCACCATCATGCTTTGAACAGTTTAGTCAGTCTTAGCCATCTATACTTCACATGCAAAAGAAAGAATTTCGAAGGCACACCAGGTGGACTCTTTAAATATAGATTTACTTAAAAAATGGATAAAAAATATGTAAAATGTAAACACAGAGCCATATATCACAAAGCATACAATCACTTAAAAGAACAAGCTTAAAGTACAAACATAAACTCCTACCACAATACATAGATACATAGATACATAGACAGTGTCGGCAGATAAGGGCCTATGGCCCACCTAGTCTGCCCATTTGAGCTTGTAAGTTCAGTTTGTTTTCCTAGAAGTCTATTTCCCCTTACCCCTGACCTCTAGAATTCCTTTATGTCTATCCCATGCATTCTTAAATCCCGTGATTGTTTCAGCCCCCACCACTTCCTCTGGCAGGGTGTTCCACTTGTCCACCACCCGTTCTGTGAAGAAATTCTTTCTCATGTTTCCTCTGAATCGTCCTCCCTCCAACTTCATCCCATGCCCTCTAGTCCTGAAACATCTTTTTCTCTTAAAAATAGTGTTTTCCTGCACCCTGTTCCTCCCTGTAAGATACTTGTATGTCTCTATCATATCCCCTCTCTCCCTCCTCTCCTCCAGGGAGTACATGTTCAGTTCCTTCAACCTGTCTTCATAGGACTTGTGATGCAACCCATGCACCATCTTTGTTGCCCTCCTCTGAACCTTCTCTACCCTGTCTATGTCCTTACGTAGGTATGGTCTCCAGAACTGTACACTGTACTCCAGGTGGGGCCTCACTAGTGTCTTGTATAGCGGAATTATGACCTCCCTTTTCCTGCTGTTGATGCCCCTGCCTATACATCCCAGCATCCTATTTGCTTTACCTGATGCCTTGTCACACTGTTTCCCTACCTTGAGGTCATCAGAGATGACAACCCCAAGATCCCTTTCCTGCTTGGTGCATGCTATATCCTCACCCCCCAACTGATATATTGTACCTAGGGTTTTTGTGCTCCATAGCATTATCTGCACTTCTTTTGCATTGAATTTCAACTGCCAAACCCTTGACCATTCTTCAAGTTTCTGCAGGTCCCTTCTCATTCTGTCTACACCCTCTGGTGTGTCTACTCTGTTACAGAGCTTTGTGTCATCAGCGAACAGTGAAATTCTGCCTTCTATATCCTGTGCAATGTCACTGATGAAGATGTTGAATAGGACCGGTCCAGCACTGATCCCTGTGGTACCCCACTGGTCACTCTTCCCTCTGTGGAGTGACAGCCATTTACCACCACCCTCTGTGTCCTGCCACCCAGCCAGTTACCTACCCACACACTACTGTCCTGCCCACACCCATATTCCCCAGTTTGTGTAATAGTCTTCTATGTGGCACAGTGTCAAAGGCCTTGCTGAAGTCCAGATAGGCCATGTCCACTGCCCTCCCCTGATCCACCTCCCAGTCACCCAGTCAAAATTCAATGAGGTTGGTCTGACATGACCTCCCCTGGTGAAACCATGCTACCTTGGGTCCTGTAGTCCATTGACAACCAGATGTTCCACCAATCTCTCCTTCAGTAGTGCTTCCATGATCTTTCCCACTACCGAGGTGAGGCTGACTGGTCTGTAGTTCCTGCTTCCTCTTTGTTCCCACTTTTGTATAAGGGGACTACATCTGCTGTCCTCCAGTCTTTGGGTACCTCCCTGTTTCCAGTGATTGGCTGAACAGGATAGCCAGAGGTTCAGCCACCACCTCTCTTAGTTCTTTAAGGACCCTGGTGCACCCCATCTGGCCCCATTGCTTTATCAGCTCTTATTACTTCCAGTTCCTTCAGGACCCTTCTCGTGTAAAGGACTTGTGTCCATTTCTGCACCATTCTCACCCCTTGTACTCCCTTCAGACCCATTACCCCCCTCTTCCTTAGTAAAGACTGAGCAGAAATACCTGTTCAATATGTCAGCTTTACTGTTGTCATCCTCCACGCGGCTCCCATCCTCCCCCTTCAGTCTCACTATCCCTCCCTTTGTCCTTCTTTTTTCACTTATGTACCTGTAAAAGGTTTTGTCCCCTTTAACCACTGATTTTGCAATGTGTTCTTCTGTCTGAGCTTTGGCTTCCCTTAGACGTTCCTATCTAATGTATTACCTTCTAAAAAGTGCTTAAAGTAGATGTTGTTTCTAAGAGCCCACAAAGAAAAGTGTCTCTAAAATCAGCCACAGAATAGTTTAAACTGTCCCTAAACCAACCTCTTCCATGATGTCACCTAGCTCCTCCATGAATATTAAAAATTATACAACCATGATGTCTTATCACTCAGGAGGTAGATTAAATAAGGTGACATCAGCAAAAACTCATTTCCCAATATGACTCTTTGCTCTTGAGTGGTTTTCTGCTTCCCAGTCCATATCCAAAAGACCTTTTACAGCTTTGCATTTTTCTCACCTAGATGCCATATAGCTTTTAAACACCAGCTGAAATTAACTGTTCTTCCTCTGAAGACGTCATAAAATGGATATTTTAGTTTCCTGGCTTCAAAGCAACATAGATCATAAACACAGCCACAAAATGCAACTTGAAAGTTAATCACATTTCAGAGATCTGCTGTTTAACATATCCTATCATTTGAACTGAAACCTGGGGGGGGGTCATCCCAGGAGCCGAGGATGTCTCATAACAGATAATCACACACTACATTTTTATATTACAAAATCATAGAGAAGTCAGAACCAGCTGGCCAAGTGTCACAATCCTCCCTACCTAGACTGAATTTGGGAGCTCTATCCCCTGCATGGGATGAGCTTCCCAAATCAGTTCACTCCTCATAGATGCGTGATAAGCTATCGCTGTTCTGATTGGTCACTCCAGCCTTATGTAGGATTGTCATGTCGTAACCTTGTAAGGCAAGACTCCAAAAGACCTTTACAACTCTGCAGTTTGTTCACCTACAGTAGATGCCATATAGCTTTTTAACACCAGCTGAAATTAACTATTTTTCCTCTGAAGCGTCATAAAATGGATATTTTAGTTTCCTGGCTTCAAAGCAACACAGATCATACACACAACCATAAAATGCAACTTTGAAATTAATCACATTACAGAGATCTGCTGTTTAACATATCCTGTCATTTGAACTGAAACCTGGGGGGGGGGTCATCCCAGGAGCACAGGATGTCTCATGACTCACAATCACACATTACATTTTTATATTACAAAATCATAGAACAATCAGAACCAGCTGGCCAAGCATCGCATAGCCAACACAGCGGGTTGTGGTCAGTTACAATAGTGAATTCATGCCCCTACAACTAATATTTGAGTGCCTCTATAGCTCATTTTATAGCCAGGCATTCCTTCTCTACTGTGGAATACTTTCTTTCTCACTCATGCAATTTCCTACTAATGAATAGAATTGGGTGCTCGCCTTTGTGATCATGCTGGGTTAACACTGCCCCAACGCCCATGTCAGAGGCATCGGTTTGGACCTCAAAGAGTTTGCTAAAGTCTGGACTTAGGAGTACTGGTGCAGAACATAAAGCTGCCTTTATATTCTGAAAAGCTGTTTCACATTCAGCAGTCCACTTCACTTTATTTGGGTACCTGTTTTTAGTCAGTTCTGTAAGTGGTGTTGCAATGGTGGAAAAGCCAGGAATGAACCTTTGATAGTAACTGGCTAGCCCTAAAAAAGATCTAACATGGCGTTCGGTAGTTGGTATATAACTATTGGCAACGGCCTCCACTTTGCCTAGTTCTGGCTTTACAGTTCCCTGCCCAATTATAAATCGCAAGTATCTGGTCTCAGTTTTAGCAATAGCATATTTGGATGGATTTATTGTAAGTCCTGCATCCTTAATGCTTTGAATGACAGCACTAGCATTAATTAAGTGGGTATTCCAGTCCAGGCTATAGATGACTACGTCATCCAAGTAAGCCGTGCTGTATTGATTATGGGGTCTTAAAATATGGTCCATGTATCTCTGAAAAGTGGCCGGAGCCCCATGCAAACCAAATGGTATGGTTGTAAATTGATATAAACCAATAGGGGTACTGAACGCCGTTAACTCTTGGGCATATGGTGCTAAGGGTATCTGCCAGTACCCTTTCGTCAAATTTAAGGTGCTGATGTACCATGCAGAGCCTATCTGATCTAGTAGATCATTAATTCTTGGCATGGGGTAGCCATCAAACTCAGAAATTGCATTGATTTTCTGAAAATCCAAACATAACCGAACACCACCCTCTTGTTTATATACCATTACTAAAAGTGAGGACCAAGGGCTATGTGAAGGAACAATCACCTTTGCTTGTTCCATTTTTCTTACTTCATCCACTACATCTTTTTGGATTTTCTCTGGTAACCTATAGGGGCTCTGGTGAATTAGTTTATTTTGTGTCAGTTTAATCTCATAGACCACCCCTAATGCTTTCCCTGGTGTTTTAGTAAATGTTTCTTTAAAAAACTCCAAGAGTTGATCAACCTTTTGTCTTTGATCAGGCTTTAATTCCAGATTAATCTGAATTTCATTCTCCCCTTGTTGTGTCTCTAATCTATCATGAGCTACCTCTATCTCTGATAAGCTTTGTTCAGGTTGAATGTAGAGGGACATATTTGGCTTATCTATCCATTTCCTTAATAGATTGGCATGATATACCCTTTTTGGTGGTCTCTGTCCAGGCATTTCAATCTCATAATTCACAATACCAGTCTGTCGAAGTACTACATAAGGCCCTTGCCATCTCATTAGAAGCTTATTTTCTGTACTAGGCAACAACAGTAACACTTTTTCTCCGGGTTCAAAATATTTGTATTTCAGTCCTTTATCATACAATTATTTTTGACCCTGCTGTTTCTGGTCAACATTCATATGAGCCGTAGTTACAAATTTCACAAGCCTTTCCAGTAAGTCAGTCATGTAATTCACAATGTTTGTAAATCCTACACCTTTGCCTTCCGCCCAGTGTTCTTTAATTACATCTAATGGTCCCCTAGGGTTGTGACCATATAGTAAGGAAAAGGGGGAAAAAATAGTTGTTGCTTGGGGTACTTCCCTGTAGGCAAGCAAGAGATAAGGGAGCAATCTATCCCAGTCTCGACCTTCCTCTTGTACGTACTTTTGCAACAGTGTCTTAAGTGTTTTATTGAATCTTTCTACTAACCCATCAGTCTGAGGGTGATACAGGGAGGTACATATTGCAGAGATACCCAACAGATGGTAGAATTCTTGCAGCATCACAGATGTAAAGTTACTGCCTCTGTCGGTTAGAATCACTTGTGCTATTCCCATTCTACTGAAGATTTTAGCTAATTCTTCAGCTATTCTAGGGGCAGTAACCATTCTCATTGGTATGGCTTCAAGGTACGGGGTGGCATAGTCACACACAACCAGTATGAATTGATTTCCCTTACAACTCTTTGTTAGGGGCCCCACTAAATCCATAGCTACTCTCTCAAAAGGAGTTGTTACATAAGGAATGGGTTGCAGGGGTATTTGGTCTTTCTTCCCTCCTTGAGCCACCAGTTGACATTTTGCACAAGCTCTACAATATGCTTCTACCTCTTGCTGAATCCCCGGCCAACAAAACCTGGATAGTATCCGTTGTAATGTTCTATCCCTCCCCTCATGGCCAGCCATAGGTATATCATGGGCCAATCATATTACCTGCTCCCTATACTTTTAGGTACCATTAACTGCTCTGTCTCACAGTTTGTAACAGGATCAACAGTTATTCTATACAGTATGTTACGCTTTAATATAAAATGAGAATGTCCATTCTTTTCTTCTTCATTTATTTGTGCAGATAGAGGTCCTAAAGTCTCATCTGCTAACTGTTCCAGTCTGATGACACCTTTTAACAACCCTGGTGCTAATTCCACATTGTTTTCTGGATGTGAATCCTGCCAAGCTTTATTTTCCTTCCTTTTAACTTGTTTGGAATTTCCTACCTTTCCTTGTCCTTCAAAATAATCCTCCTCAAAAGAAAAGACAGGTTCCATCTATAATTTTGCCTGGGCCCTGGTAACCACATTAACAGGTTACACCAGTGATTGATGAGTCTTCATTAAGGCATCAAAACAAGGGAAGTCCTGGCCAATTATAACAGGTACAGGTAGACGGGGTACTAATCCAACTAACAAGGTATGAATTTGGTTAACAGTCAGTGCCAACTTTGCAATGTGATACTGATGGACATCCCCATGTATACAGTGAACAGTTGTATCATTCTGACTTAAGTCTATTTCAGGGGATAGATCGGCTCTCATCGGGGTTTGTCTACTTCTGGAGTCTAATAATTCCAGAGTTTGTTGGTCTCCCACTCCCACAGAAGTAACATATCCAAAGTTCGCTAGGGCCAAATGTGCTGTATCATTTCTTTTATTAGGGAAGTTTCTGACTATGTGTCCATTCCTGAGACATCCATGGCAAATAATGTCTGCATATGGAACCCTGCCCCCTCTATCTCATCTACCATAAGTTGATTGCCTTTGATTATTGGGAAAAAAAGTTCTTACTGGAGCTGTAGATGGTCCTGGGTTACCTTGTTGTCCCCTCGGTCTGGTGGGGTGAGCTGCCAAGTAGTCCTCCCCAGTTTAATGGTTTCCTCCGCTCTCTCTCTGGCTTGTGCTCCTTAACCCATAACTGGACATCCAGTGGTAAAACCTGAATGAACTATTCAATGATTATTAACTCCATAATCTGATCGATAGTCTTAGTCATCAGTTATTGCCATTTACCACAATAATCTCTGAGACGAGCATATGTTTCCCTGGGGGTATCATAGTGGGCCAATTTCTGAGAGTGAAAACACTGACAATAGGTCTCAGAACTGATATTATAACATCTCAATATCTCTTCTTTTACTCTATCATAATCATTAGCATCAGTCCCACTCAGTTGGCTATATACTAACTGGGGTCTCCTGGATAAATAGGATACTAATCTTATTATCCACTGATCCCGAGGCCATAAACAGGTTTGGACTATCATCTCAAAGGTAGTAAGGTATGCCTCAATGCCATCATTGTCTAAAAATTTAGTTAGCTTTATGTCTCTGGGCCCAGTCCTATCTGCCTGACATTGATTGATGTCCATATGACTTTCAGGGTATCATTCCAGTTCATGTCCTGCCATCTTCTTTCTTCTGCCTGGATGCATCAATCCTCAGCCCTCTGTCATCTGTCCTCTTCTTGTTGTTGCTCCATCTTGATCTGCCACATACAGAGCCACTTCAGCAACTCACTCAGATCATCCAGGTCTAGGGTCATCTGTCTCTCTTATGGCTCCTGCGTGTCTTCTCCCTCTTCGATATCCTCATCTTCTGGTTTCTTCATCTTGGGACTGGCTCCTGTACCTAATCCGGGTAACAATTTAATTCCAGTTCTCTCAGTTACTGATAGTGTCAGGTGATATGCATTGAGGTCTGTATGGTCTCCTTCTATCATTTGTCAGGGTATATAAGAACAATACCCCCCCTGGTAGCACCTCCTGGGCATCCTCAACATACCAGGTCTGTCCCACCTCTGACACCAATGTAGAAGGTGCGGGATAAATGACGGACACCAGACAGTAATATTTAATACATAAAAGGCAAAATAAATGTGTTTATCAATTTATTTGCAAAAACTTTGCAAAAACAAAACAAAACAATATATATTTACAGAAAGAAAATGGTGGGTGTTATTCAATCACACCATTTCAACACATCAGGAAATACTTCTTGAGACTCCTGTCTTTCTTCTGTATATTCAATATCCAATACTTAATTCCCAATAGTACAGTGTGTAAGCTCTCACACTAGCTCCTTCTCCCCATCACTGGTCAGAAGATACTGACCCACACACAAGTCTTAGTCCCCTGGTGGCAGGTTTTATAGCAGTCCTTAGGGTGACATTACAATCAGGGGAATCTCCCACTTAACATACAATATACCTTCATGTGGTCCTATCTAAGGCTATCTTGGAGCATTCTTGTACAATAGGAAAAACAAGCATTTATGGTATATTCCTTCTGTGAATATATTCTAAAATATCAGTTTTAGATCATCTAAACCTTAATTAGGGGGTTTCTACCTCATTTGGAGCATAGCTCCTCCCACTTGCTGTAACCTCACCTCTCCTGGTTATTACAAAAGCAGTCACTTCAGGGGCTTTCAGTCCTATAGTAGGAATCTCCCCATAATGTCAAGCATTCAGGTAACAACAAAAGAAAAACATTTATTTGTTCATTTTCACATGTTTTATATACAGGAATACCCAGCCTGGACAGGGGAATGACAAACGAGGGGCGCGCTCCCTATTTGCCTTCCCCTGTCAGCCCAGGACACCTAATACTGAAGCACAGGTTATTTATTCTAACAAAGAGAAAGGAAAAAGGATTTATTTATTTAAAGTTGCAGGCTTTATAACTAGTAAGCCTCTGCAAACCATTTTAGCAGTCTTTCCTAATTTTACTGCTGTTGACTTTATAATCCCGATGGCTGAAATGTCAGCCGTCGGCTAAAACATTTCATTTTGGCCTTGGTATTGACAGCTCACAGTCACTCGCTTTCTGGGCTGTCTAAACAACTAATATTTACAGCACTCCTTTTGTTTTTAAGCTCACAAGAGCTTTTCATCAATAAAGCAACAAGCGGTTTTCTTTTTATTTACTTTGCCTGACATTGGGCTTGCAGCACAGCATTTCTGTGCTTCTTAAAGGGGCACCAGTTACAATAGCGCATAGCGCTTCACTTTTGACACTGAGGCACCTATTTCCAGTGCTGAAGTGTAACATAAACAAACTGGGGGCACCTTAGGAGCACAACCATTGCTCAATCACAGAGCTCCTTACAGAAACAGGATAAGCTTTCATTGTGCAACCATAGGGGTTTTAGGATTATTTTTTAGAGACAATAAAGTTTGTAGAGATATGCCAGGTTTATCACCCTGACACAGAATTTAGTAAAGAAAGGAGGAAGAAAAAGATGAGAGAAAAGTAGGAAAAGAAGATTTGGGGGAGGTTATACATTTTTAGTGCAGGACTATTCATTCATAATAGGGGCACCCTGTTACACCATAGCAGTTAAAAAACTAGTCCTTAGACATTGGTTGGACCAGGCACCCATCACATATAATAAATGGCTGCATGAACTCTTCTCCTCTCTATGGACTGAACACTTAATTTCCAGTATATGAAATCATGCACCCCTGTTTAATAAGAAATGGGGCAAATTGTATGTCCTTTATATGAATTGACTGCCTTTGGAACATTCTCTGGCACCTTGTTAGAGAGCTTTAGAACACATAGCTCTGACTCAATCATTAATTCCTGGTTGCAATTTACAGATAACTTTGCACACTTTCGCGGAGGGGTATAGAGTAAAGGTGGGGGGTATCTTGTGGTATCCTGTTCTATATTTCTGATATAGTGTACTGTTTTGATTGTTGCAAATATAAATAATAAAGCTTTTTCAATTAAAAAAAGATTATGCAAGGGGTTCTCCTGGAAATATTTGTCAGCCTGAGTAGCATGAAAATATAGTAAACAAGCATTTGTCAATGCCGAATGTTGCTTGCTTCTATGTGCTGTTTAGGTATTTGGAAGTCATTGGAGTGCAAATATTGAAAAATTGCGAACTTATGAGCGTGCGTAGGAACTATGTTAGGAAATTTTTCACGAAATGTACAACATAGCCATTTTAAGACCTCTGGTCATGAACAGTGTCAGTGTGATTTTGTTAATGTGTCCCATACATTGAGTTTGCACACCGACTGCGCCATTGTGCGCTATTGGGCGGAAACACATTTTGGGCAGGATATAAAATGACAGCTGTACTGCTCATAAGGAGGTGTGGTAAAATTGGCAATGTTGAAAATCTGAGTGGAACTATTGAAAATTAGAAACCTATGAGCATGCTGGGAACTGCGTAACGCACACTCGTGAAACAGTCATTTTAGGAATTCTTTCACCAATTTTCAACATTGCCATTTTAAGATCTCTGCTCATGAACAGTGGCACTGTGATTTTCTTAATGTGTCCCATACACTGAGTTGCAAGACACTGACTGCGCCATCCGCGCTACATGTACGGAAACATGTTTTGAGCAGGATGAAAATGACAGCTGTACTACTCATGAGGAGGTGTGGTAAAATGGCAATGTTGAAAATCTGGAGTGAAAATATTGAAAATTTGTGCACTTACGAGCCTGTGTAGGAACTGCTAACGCACGCCAGAAACAGTCATTTTAGAATTTTTTCACTTCAAATTTCAACATAGCCATTTTAGGACCTCTGCTCATGAACAGTGTCACTGTGATTTTCTTAATTTGTCCCATACATTGATTTCGCACATCGACTGTGCCATTCTGCGCTACAAGGGCGGAAACACATTTTGGGTGAGATGTGAAAAATGACAGCTGTACTGCTCATAAGAAGGTGTGGTAAAATGGCAATGTTGAAAGTCTGGTGAAAATATTGAATTTCGCGAACTTACAAGCCTAGGAACTATAGCATACGCAAGCTCAGAAAACAGTCATTTTTGGAATTTTGGACCAAATTTTCTACATGGGGTTTTTGGACCCTTCATGAATGGTGTCACTGTCATGGCGGTATTTGTGCCCAAAGGGTGATTTCACAGTCACTGCGCAGTCACTGCGCGAAATCACCCTTCAGGCCCGAATAATGCCATGACAGTAACATCATTCATGAGAAGGGGTCCTAAAAACGCCATGTTGAAAATTTGGTGCAAAATTCCAAAAATGCCTGAGACATGCAATAAAGTTGAACCCTCCTATCTAGCCCATTATACAGCTTACCGGCATTTCGTCAGTTCGCGGTCGGCTTTGAAGAGTGCAGACGTGTTCCCGGTCCACCGAAGATCATTGCGCCAGAGTCCGGAGGTAAGTATGGGGTGAGGGGGTGTGGGGAGCTGGGTGCGCAGTGGGTGGATGCGGGTTGTGGGAGGGTGGGAGGCGTGCTTGTGAGACCGTTTTTTACAGGTTTAAAACAAACAAAAAAGACTACGAGGGCGTTTGCCATGCTGAGTGGGCTCCCAGTGTGGCACAAGGGCGGGGCCTTCAGCCAACAGGGATTGGGCACCCCTCGGCCAAACAATTTAAAAAAAAAAAGACTACGAGGACATTTACCACGCTGGGGTGGGCTCCCAGCATGACACAGGACGGGGCCGTTCAGCCGATGGGGATTGGGCACCCCGTCGGTAAACAACTGATTGCCATGCTGGGTGGGCTCCCAGCGTGGCACCAACCTGAGGGGCGGCAGCAGCTCAGCCGGGCGGGGATTGGGCACCCGGCCTGCTACACCTGGGAGCGTCTTGAGCGCGCATGCCCGCGTGTGGGGGGGGAGCTACACTTATCGGTGTTCACTGAAGCATAGCTCCTTTCAATCAGAGGTTACCGCATTTTGGAGCGCAGGTCATAGACAGCTCCAAAATGCATTGGCTTACAGGGGCCGCGCCTGCCAGCTCACTGACTGAATTGGAGGAGGAGGTGACACAATCTCTGATGATTGCACTATGTTTCTTGCACATGCGTGCAAGGAACATAAAAATCCATGAGGCCTAAGTCTCCAGCAGTTTTCGGGGACACCAGTTTAACATACGAGCTCCAGAGGCATCCACCTCACCATAAGAAGGAAGAAAGGACGTGGTGCAAGGTGTGAAAACATTTTAAAGGAAGGTACTGTAAATCGTCAACATTTGAAGGGGTATAAAAGATGGGGGAGAATATTAATTTGTATAATAGCAGCTCTGCCCCACAGGGACAAAGGCAATGATGCTCAGCGGTGGAGATCCTGCTTAATAATATGAACCAGGAAAGTGAGAATATCAGCCAGCAATTTCCACCAGGAAGTTGAAATATATAAACCTAAGTATTTCAAAGAGGTGGGGGACCAGATTAAACCTAAAGAAAATATATACTGTTTGTGAACATAATCATGGAGGGGAGAAATAAGTGATTTTAAAACATTAAGTTTATAATTTGACAAATTACCGTATGCAGAAATCTCAATCAGGGTCGATTGGAAGGAGGCGGTCAGGTCCCACAAATGCAGTAAGATATTGTCAGTGTATAAGAAAGCCTTATAACATTTTCCAGCTATCACGTTACCTTTTATATTGTCACTGTAATCAAGACAGACAATTAAAGAGTAAAGGCTGAAAAGAAAATGAGTGAGGGGACAGCCCTGACGGGTACTGGTAATTAAAAACAGTACACATTTGCTGAAGGCTATGAATACAGGAGACAAATCCATTGAATGAAGGATTCTGGAAAACCAAATCTGTGTTAAAGAAAAGATCATGAACTCAAATGTTTTTCTGGCGTCCAAGGAGGCCAGCACAGGAGGTGCCTTAGAATCCACAGACGCTAAGAGATGAAAGAGTTGCATAAGTGGTCAGAAGAGAATCTGCTAAATGCAGTACCAACCTGCTCCAGACAGAACAAGCATTTGTCAATGCCAAACATTCGCTTGCAGGTATTTGCAGTGGTGTTTGGCATGTATGGTGCTTTACCCTAATGCCCTGTGCGATTGCTGGTATTTGCACAATAAATTGTCAGCATGACCTTTTTGTTACCCCCATTGTGTGCTACATAAGCGGAAACACATTTTGGGCAGGATGTGAAAAATGACAGCTGTACTGCTCATAAGGAAGTGTGGTAAAATGGCAATGTTGAAAATCTGGAGTGGAAATATTGAAAATTTGCAAAGCTAGGAGCATGTGTGGGAACTGTGCAATGCACGCTCGTAAAACAGTCATTCATGAGAAGGAGTCCCAAAAACCCCATGTTGAAAATTTGGTGCAAAAATTCCAAAAAATGCCTGAGATATGCAATAAAGTTGAAACCCCCCTATCTAGTCCATTATACAGCTTACCGGCATTTCCTCAGTTCGTCGCCTTTGAAGAGTGCAGGCGTGTTCCTGGTCCACTGAAGATCATCATGCGGAGTCTGGAGGTAGGTATGGGGTGGGGGTGTGGGAGGCTGGTCGCAGTGGGTGGGTGCGGGTTGTGGGGGCTGGGAGGCGTGCCGTGGGACCGTTTTATTTTACAGGTTTAAAAAAAAAAAGACAATGGGACATTTGCCACGCTGGGGTGAGCTCCCAGCATGGCAGAAGATGGCAGGGGACCAGGAGCCGACGGGGATTGGGCACTCTACTGCAAAATCTGCCGGGAGGTTGAGAGCCGACGGGGATTGGGCACCCCGTCGGGCAAAAACACAAAATGTTTGGCACGCTTGGGGTGGGCCCTAGCGTGGCAGCAGGATAGCTGGGGCCGTGCAGCCGATGGGGGATTGGGCACCCCGTCAGCAAAGATCGCTTGCTACGCTGGGGTGGGCTCCCAGCGTGGCACCAAAGCTTTTGGGGGGGCCGCGTGATGTGGTGCTCAGTATGGCAGCAGTGCTTTGCTTTGAAGCAGAGGAACACCGCTGTCATACAGAGCTCCTGCACCCATTGGTGCAGGACCGCCACGCCTGCTCAAGGGAGCAGTGCATTGGATGGGAGAGGCACACCTCCAAAGTGTGCTACTCTCCCAAAACGTTCCTTGCTCATGTGCACAAGCGAACGTAAAAAACTAACCTAGACTTGTTGCAGGAGGGTGACTAATATGTTTTAAGTTAGTATTAATTAAAGAAATCGGGTGATAATTTTAGACATTTTGCCCAGTTTGGCTAGTACTCAGATAATTTATTTTGCTTTTTATTTTTCTTGGCCAGGTGAAATACTCTAGTGCTCAAAGCACCTTTCACAGGTATGACATGGTATGCGCAGGTACAGGATGTAAGCAACGCATTACTGGATACATACAATAACAAAACAGGTAGTACTTAGATATCTGCAAGATAAGGTACAGTATTGCATGGCATAATTAGGATGACAGGACAAATGACACAGTAGTGCATTTACACAAGATATTAAACCATGCATACACAGTTTGTCAGATCTAATAGATGATTTTTTAATTCTTTGGTAAAGAAGGCAAAGCTGATTTGCAGTGTGATTGGTGGAGGGACAGTACTCCAAGCTGACAGGGCTCGATAGCTGAAGGATCTCTGGCTCATACTTGAGGACATATGATGGACCGAAAATGCACACATTTTTGGTTCATATAGAACTGAAGTTTGGTGAGACTGGAAGAAGCATGTTAAACTCTCAGGTTCTTGCCTAGTCAGTAGTCTGAAATTAAAGTTTGCCAAAGTCTGCTGTGATTTTTCTTCGAATGCTGGCCAGCCCAGCCTATCAAAGATTGAGCAATGATGTTCCCTATTTCCAATTTGACAAACAAATTTAGCGTTTTGTGGTAAAGAGTTTTTTTTACATCTAAATTGGTCTTGGGTGCTGCAACCACAGCCAAAGCATGGTTCAGTTCAGACTGGGTTAGTGGGCCCTAATTCAGCTGTTTCTGTAAATTCTGGACCCTGCAATGAACCAGAGTTCAGAGGATCCCAAGTGGCAGTTACGGAAGGGGAAGGAGGAAGCTAATACAGGGTGGGCAGAGAAACAGAAACAGGGAGGAGATGTAAATGGGCGAGAGAGCAGACATGTGGGAAAGCAAGAGGCAAGGATTAGGCTGTAAGCTTAGAATACTAGGCACTGCAGTAAAAAAGGTCTGGTAAATTTAAAATCTGCAGCGTTTCACACAGAATCAATTCTAAGCAGGATTAGAAAGTAAGCTTAGAATACTAGGGAGAGCAGTAAAAGGTCAAGGTAAACTTAAAACTCTACGGCTTTTCACACAGAATTAATTCTAAAGGGGGCTGTAATCGCTGTACATTCAGAGCAAGTAAATCACTTTAAACAATGGCACTGCAATACTCTTTGGCCTAAACTGGATTGAGAGAGAAGGAGAGAAACAGTGGGGTGGCCTTTCTTGCCTTTCCTGCTTTACAAAAATAAAAACCATCTCAGAGGAGCAGCGGTGGTAAGCAGCTTTTACAAAGCAAGGTAAAATGGAGGCCAGTCAAAGAGAAGTCAGTGAGACTGAGATCCTCCAGTCAGAGTGTTGGCACTGAAAAATGAAAATGTTCAAAAATGCCAAACACCAACGTACCTGAGGTGGTATGCAAGCTTTCCAACCCGTAGGTCCAGGTGAGCCACCAGAGCATGGTTCAGTTCAGGCTGAGTGAATGGGTCCTAACTTGTCTGTTTCTGTAGATTCTGCAATGATCCAGAGTTTGGAGGATCCTAGGCGGCAGTTACGGCAGGGGAAAAAAGCTGCACAGTCTGCTGTTAGCAGGATCAGAACCGTGGATCACTTTCCAGGGCAGGCTTGTAGCTTCTCCTCTGGTGGCAAGGTCCAAGCCCCGGTCAGGCACAGCACACCTGAGGGGCATATGGCTTTCTAACCCGCAGCTCCAGGTAACCCACCAGAGCATAGTTCAGTTCAGGCAGGGCTAGTGGATCCAAACTGGGCTGTTTCTGTATATTCTGGACCCTGCAATAAGCCAGAGTTTGGAGGATCCCAGGTGGCAGTTACAGCAGGGGAAAATAGCCATGCAGTCTGCTGTTAGCAGGAGCAGGACCATGGGTCACATTCCAGGACAGGCATGTAGCTTCTCCGGCAGCGAGGTCCGAACCTTGGTAGGGCACTGCACACTTGAGGAGAGGAAGGGAGATGGATTAAGTAGAGGCAGGTAGGGGAGGGGTGGTCAGCTCAAACTAAAGAAATAGGGCAGGCAAAATTACTTAGAAGGAGGAGGCTAATACAGGGCGGGCAGAGAAACAGAAACAAGGAGGAGAAGTAAGTGGGTGACAGAGAAGACAGGTGGGAAAGCGAGAGGCAAGGATTTGGCAGTAAGCTTAGAGTACTAGGTAGTGCAGTAAAAAAAGGTCTGGTAAACTTAAAACTCTATAGTTTTTCACACAGAAGTCATTGTAAAAAGGATTAGGCTTCAAGCTTAGAATACTAGGGAATGCAGCAAAAGGTCAATGTAAACTTAAAACTCTATGGCTTTCCATACAAAATTAGTTCTAAAGAGGGCTATAATCCCTGTGCATTCAGAGTAAGTAAATCACTTTAAACAATGGTGCTGTAACACTCTATGGTATAAACTGGACTTGGAGATAAGGAGAGAAACAGTAGGGCGGCCTTTCTTGCGTATCTTGCTTTACAAGAAATAAAGATTGTCTCAGAAATAAGAAGTGAAACAGTGGGGCGGCCTTTCTTGCTTTACAAAAAATAAAGATTGTCTCAGGGACAGCAGTGCTGGCAAGTGGCTTTTACAAAGCAAGGTAAAATGGAGACCAGCCAGAGAGAAGTCAGTAAGACTGAAATCCTCCAGTCAGAGTGTTGGCGCTGAAAATTCAAAATGTCCAAAGGCGCTAACCACCAACGTACCTGAAGGGGTATATGGCTTTCTGACCCGCAGCTCCAGGTGAACCACCAGAGCATGGTTCAATTCAGGCTGTACTAGTGGGCCTTAATTTGGCTATTTCTGTAGATTCTGGACCCAGCAATGAACTGGAGTTTGGAGAGTTCCAGGCCACAATTATGGCAGGGGAAAAAAGCTGCGCAGTCTGCTGTTAGCAGGAGCAGGACCACGGGTCACTTCCCAGGGCAGGCTTGTAGCTTCTCCGGCAGTGAGGTCTGATCCCTGGTAGGGCACAGTACACCTGAGGGGGTATACAGCTTTCCGACCCGCAGCTCCAGGAGAGCCGCCAAAATGTGGTTCAGTTCAGGCTGGGTCCTAATTCAACTGTTTCTGTAGATTCTGGACTCTGCAATGAACTGGAGTTTGGAGGATCCCAGACGGCAGTTGTGCAGGGGAAAACAGCTGCGCGGTCTGCCATTAGCAGGAGCAGGACTGTGGGTCACTTTCCAGGGCAGGCTTGTAGCTTCTCCCCAGGCTGCGAGGTCTGAGCTCCGGTCGGGCACGGCACACCTGAGGGGGTATACGGCTTTCTGACCCACAGCTCCAGGCGAGCCACCAGAGAGTGTGTCAGTTTAGGCTGGGCTAGTGGGTCCTAATTTGGCTGTTTCTGTAGATCTTGCCAACTACTCTAGTGAGTCTAATCAGGCGATAATTACTCAGCTGATTCCTACTTCCTATTGTGAAAACTGGCACTATTTGAGCCATTTTCCAATCCTCTGGTACAGTTGCAGTGTTAATGGAGTTTTCAAATAGAATCTTTAGGGGCAATAATAAGTATTTGGACATGATCTGAATTAAGTTAGGGGAGATTTTGTCAGGTCCAGGAGATGCACTTGATTTTAGCCTGGTAATCCTTTCCTTGATTGCTTTACTAGTAATTTCAAGTCACCATCCAGATGTAGTTTTTTCTATTCTAACTTTTTTATTACGATTTTTGTAAACATTGCAAAAATATTGATTAAATGCTTCTGCCATAAGTTTATTACCTGTGATCATAGATGCATTATAAATAATCGGACCAACCACATTAATTTAGTTTCTTTAAGGAATTTATGAATGAATAAAATGAAGAGTTGTTTTAT
The DNA here is from genome assembly GCA_016271365.2 of Neoceratodus forsteri. Lineage (NCBI taxonomy): Eukaryota > Metazoa > Chordata > Ceratodontiformes > Ceratodontidae > Neoceratodus > Neoceratodus forsteri. The sequence goes on from CM057454.1 coordinate 1,178,933,763, forward strand.
TTGCACTGAGTACCAGTTTTGGTACTGCTTGTTTTTGGCTTTCATAATTGTAGCTTTACATTGTTTTTGTGTTAATTTATATGCTTCCAACGTGGAGCTGTCACCTGTACTTATATACCTCCTATATTGTCTGTGTTTTTATTTATAATTCTCTTTATTCCTCTATTCATCCATTTAGGCCTTTTTTGACCCTTGATCTTTTCAATTAGTGGAATATTCTCTCTCGCTGAGGTAGTTATAATTTCTTTAAGTCCCACGTTTCCTCAGTGCTCTTACCATGAAGGATATGTTCCCATTGGATGTCTTTTAAAGAGTTATGAATCCCCTCATAGTTGTTTTTATCAAACAGAAAAATTGTGGAACAACTTTTCCTTGGAAGACATGGATAGCTAACCTTAAATCGAGCAGTACTGTGGTTGCTGCTTGCTATTGGAGGGCCTACAGTATACTCATTCAAGGAAAGTGGAGTTGTTGTCAGGACTAGATCCCAAATTTCCCCACCTCTAGTCAGATCTGAAACCCATTAAGTGAGATTTACCTCATTACAGATTTACAACAAAAGTCTACTTAAACTAGTATTTGAATGTATATCAATCCGATTTATCTCTGGGATGTTAAAATCACCCATAATTATCATGTCCCCAATTTCATTGGCAGTTTGTATCTCTTCCAATATTGGTTTTGTTAATTCTTATGTATAATCAGGAGGCCTATATATACACCCCGCTAGAAGGGCTTTACTAATTCCCCCATTAATTTAGGGCATATGAAGTCGAATGAATTCCTGTCACCAAATTCGTTCTTTAAGTACATGACACACAGGGTGCAAATAAGAGTTGGTTAATACCCAAATGTGAGTTTAAGGTTTGTTCAGTTTCATTGTCTGCCATTGTTTTCAATGAAATACAATTTGATTTAAAGAGCTGGTGGACTAAAGTTCACCTTTCAACTCCATTCCCAGTTGTTTCTATAGTGACTTACCTCTTTTTGTGAAGAAGTGTCCTGATTTCATTATGAATTGTAGCATTTTTTTGGGGTGGTAGGTCGGTGTATACTGCATGCGTTCTTCTCTCTGCTGCATGCCATCAGTATCTTCGAGACTTGAAGTGACACACCGAGGGTCTCGCTCTGGTGTTCAAAGTAATGGAGGTGAGTCTGTGCGGTCTGTGTGCTGTTTATCAGTAGCTAACTGTAACAGTGGCAAGGCAGTGTGGTCTGTGCACAGTTTATCAGCAGCTAACTGTAACGGCAGCGAGGCAGTGCAGTCTGTGCATTGTTAATCAGCAGCTAACCTGCCCGCAGTATATTTGCATGTTAAGTTTGGGTTTTCTGTAGTCTAAATGGTGGTTGTCACAAGGGCCCAGATATTCAAACTGCGCCAGGCTGTGGCGCAAGCTTGGGCGCAGCGCAACTTAGCTGCGCCGGGGTGTGGACTGGGCGATATTCAAAGTAGCTGTGCCATGGCTCAGCAGCTTTGAATATCGCACCCTGGCCACCTCCAGTGTGCATGGCGCAGTGGCACTGTGCTAGCGTAAGTGGCCAGAGTGGAGCATGGGGATGCGCTAGCGCAAGTTTCATTGCGCCATGCACAGCAACCGCGATATTCAAAACTTAACATGCAAATGGAGCCATAATGTATGCAAACCGCACATGGGGCCATTTGCATGTCATTATGGCCCCGTTTGCATGCAGGTGCACCGATCCCTGATGACTTGCGCCTTGCAGCCTTACATGGCTGCAGCCGTTGGAGACTGACGCCCCCTGCTGCCCGATCGCAGGCATCTGTATACAAAAGAAATATTTCCAATATCCCTGGTGGTCCAGTGGACTGCTATCTGCCTGATTGCGGACATCTGTCAGTGTCAGTGGCTCAGTAGGTAGCACACTCGCCTCTGAGGCTGGGAGATCAGAGGGTTGTGGGTTCAGTTCCCACATCTGGCACTTGGGTTAATATCCCAGTACTGACACTGTAGTGCAGCATGAGAGGGGTGCTGCACTTCTGAGGTGCCTTCTTTCGGATGAGACATTAAACCAAGGTCCCATCTGCCTGGACTGGTGGTAGTTCAGGTGGATGTTAAAGATCCTATGGCACTTATCGATAAGAGTAGGAAAATTTCCCCGGTGTCCTGGCCAAGTTTCCCTCATTCAATAAAAATACCACCAACAGCTTAATCTGGTTCAAGGTTAGTTGGCTTTCATCTGTATCCCCAGTCGTGTCTGAAAATAGGCAGGATTGTCTAGTGCACTTACCCAGTCAACAAAACAAAATAAATAAAATAAATAAAAGAAAGACAAATCAGTTCAATATCCTGGTGGTCCAGTGGACCAATATCTGCTAATCGTGGGCATTTGTAAAGAAAAAATAATTCAATATCCTAATGGTCTAGAAGTTGCCCCCACCCTCCCACTGAGCCCCACCACCCTGCTCCCCGGTCAGCGGCGGGTGGCAGCACCCCCGCCTGCTGCCTGCTGACTGACACTTTCAGGGGCTGCCGCCCATTGGTTCTCAACGTGAGCCAATGGGCATACCTTCCTACCGTACTACACATTCCAGATATGTGAATGAATCATTCACATATCTGGAATGTTAGTACTGTAGACTACACACCATGGCTCACGCTGTGAACTAATGGGTGTGCAGCCCTACCGAGTGTTAGTCATTGGGCGGCGGAGTGGGGCAGGCAGTGAGGTGCAGCCGCCACCAGCTGACCGGAGGAGGCGGGGCGGTGGGGCTCAGTGGACGGGTGGGGGTACCACTAGACCACCAGGGATATTGGAATATTTCTTTACAAATGCCCGCGATCGGGCAGATAGCGGTCCACTGGACCACCAGGGATATAGGACGAATTTATCTTTCTTTTATACAGATGCCCGCGATCGGGAAGGTAGCAGACCACTAGACCACCAGGGATGTTGGAATTCATGTTTTTTTTTTACAAATGCCTGCAATTGGGCATGGTGGGGCGCCATCAGGTGCAGCTGGAACTCGGGTGGCCACCCACAGGTGGCAGCTGCCATGCGGCACCCTGCAATGTGGCAGTTCACCTGTTGGTGGCCATCAGTTGTTCCTTTTTTTCTGGCATAACTTTGTGCTGGCACAGGTAGGGGTTGTGCATGCATGGCTCTGCACATCCCGGGCTGAATATCGGGCTGTGCAGAGTATGCATGGGCACGCCCCCCCCCCACCTGTGCCTGCATACATTACTGATGCACTCCAGCACATCGGGATTTATGCCGTGCACTTTTCCCTTTTGAATATCATGCCGGGGCGCATCAGTGGGTTGCACATTTTGCAACATTGTTGCGCCATGTGCAACCCTTTTGAATATCTGGGCCAAGGGGTTTTCTACTCAGACAATGACATTTGCGTGACCATGTTTGTCGTGGTCACTAGAAGTGTCAGTCATCTTATGTAAGGCTGTTTGTCTAACTTTGTGTGATCCTGCTCTCTTCAGCAATGTTGAAATAATGTGTGGTGAATGGCTGCTGTAACACAGCCAAGGATGGCATCTCTCTATATTTTTTCCCAAAGGATGACTGCCTTCAACCTGTCTTTATAGGACTTGTGATGCAATCCATGCACCATCTTTGTTGCTCTCCTCTGAACCTTCTCTACCCTGTCTACGTCCTTACGTAGGTATGGTCTCCAGAACTGTACACTGTACTCCAGGTGGGGCCTCACTAGCGGAATTATGACCTCCCTTTTCCTGCTGGTGATGCCCCTGCCTATACATCCCAGCATCCTATTTGCTTTACCTGCTGCCTTGTCACACTGTTTCCCTACCTTGAGGTCATCAGAGATGACAACCCCAAGATCCCTTTCCTGCTTGGTCCATGCTATATCCTCACCCCCAACTGATATATTGTGCCAGGGTTTTTGTGCCCCATATGCATTATCTTGCACTTCTTTGCATTGAATTTCAACTGCCAAACCCTGACCATTCTTCAAGTTTCTGCAGGTCGCTTCTCATTCTGTCTACACCCTCTGGTGTGTCTACTCTGTTACAGAGCTTTGTGTCATCAGCGAACAGTGAAATTCTGCCTTATAGATCCTGCGCAATGTCACTGATGAAGATGTTGAATAGGACCGGTCCCAGCACTGATCCCTGTGGTACCCCACTGGTCACGCTTCCCTCTGTGGAGTGACAGCCATTTACCACCACCCTCTGTGTCCTGCCACCCAGCCAGTTACCTACCCACCACACTACTGTCCTGCCCACACCCATATTCCCCAGTTGTGTAGTAGTCTTCTATGTGGCACAGTGTCAAAGGCCTTGCTGAAGTCCAGATAGGCCATGTCCACTGCCCTCCCCGATCCACCTCCCTAGTCACCCAGTCAAAAAATTCAACGAGGTTGGTCTGACATGACCTCCCCCTGGTGAAACCATGCTGCCTTGGGTCCTGTAGTCCATTGATAACCAGATGTTACACCAATCTCTCCTTCAGTAGTGCTTCCATGATCTTCCCCACTACCGAGGTGAGGCTGGCAATAATTAATTAAAAACCAATTAAAATACTAGAATTCCATAAATAGTAGTCAGGAGAAGCAAGAGAAAATAAAAATGGCCTAAGGGCAGTTTTAAAGCTCTCCACAGTCAGGCACCACCTTATCTGAAGAGGTGGAGAATTTCACTGGTTGGGAGCTGCAAAAGCAAATGCACGGGCTCCAGAGGTCTTTAAACGAACCCTGGGAATCTCTAGGAAACCCTGTTTGACAGAGCAGAGTAGTCAGAGGGGGCAGTAGGGACAAAGGAGCTCTTACAGGTAACTCAGTCCTTGTCCTTGTAGGGCCTTGTAGGTCAGCAAGCCGACCTTGAAGGTGATCTGCCACTGAACCGGCAGCCAATGCAGTCCACGCAGCACAGATGTGACATGGTTAGATCATGACATCCCAGACAACAACCTTGCCACAGCATTCTGCATCAGCTGCAAGCAGGTAGAGTGTGTTGCAGTAATCAAGGCAGGAGGTCACAAAGGCGTGGATCAATGTTGAAAGGTCACCAGGCGGAACAAGGTGCTTGATCTAGGTAATATTCCTCAGATGGTAAAATTAGGTCTTAACCACAGATGACACCTAAGACTTCAGGGTCAATCCCTCATGAAAAATAATGCCCATACTCCGCATCCATTCAGAGGTCATAAACTGGTGACATCCAAGCAAAAGCCCAGAGGCCTGCCCTGCCAAGGACCCCTCTACCCAGTGACCAGGGTCAACCACCAAAACCTCAGTTTTGTCCAGATTCAGCTTCAACCAACTGGCACTCATCCAGCTCTGAATCTTGGTGAGGCAATTGTTAAACACTGCAACCTCGTCATCCTGGTCAGGCACAAAGGACATGTATACTTGAGTATCATCTGCATAACAGTGAAAACTCAAGCCATACCACCTTACAATGTCTCCCAATGGCAACATATACACTGATAACAACATAGGTGAAAGCTCAGAGCCCTTGGGTACCCCACATGGTAGAGAGAATGCATCAGAGGAATAAATTCCCAATGCTACTCTCTGAAATCTACCAGTGAGAAATGAATGGAACTATCTGAGAACTGTCCCTGACAGTCCACAGATAACCCACAAGTGCTGCAGCAATATGTCATGCTCTATGGTGTCAAATGCTGCAGAGAGATCAAGGAGGACAAAGATGGAATGAGTTCTCCAATCTCTCATTATCAGGAGACCATTGACCACCCTAACCAGGGCAGTCTCAGTGCTATGCCTCTTCCTAAATCCTGACTGGAGAGGATCATAGATGTCATGGATTAGAAGGTGGTCATCCAGCTGTAGTCGTGTAGGGCAAGTTAGAGATAAGTTTGTATTTAGCGAGATAATCATGACCGAGAAAAGATTTCTTAAGGAGGGGTGTCACCACTGCCTCTTTTAGGGAGTCAGGAAATTCACCCATCTCAAGCAAACTCCAGACTATCTCACCCAGGACCAGGCCAATGATCTCCACGCACCCCATAAGGAGGCGAGTCGGGCCTGTGTCCAAGCTACAGAAGGTTGGCTGCATACTCTGGACTCTCATGACATCCACGATCATTGGCTGGCTAAAAGCCACCCAACCAAACCGTGGTTCTGTAACCTCTGACTGATCACTGCCCAATCCATTGGGATGAGCTAAGTGGATCTCTGATCTAATGACAGCAACCTTATCTGCAAAGAAGCGAGCAAACTCTCCACACTTATCCTGTGGCAATGCTCTCCAAATTTGCAGATAGACTGGATTGCACAGTCTGTCTACAGTTTAGAAGAGCTGAGCTGGTTGGTTCCTTGCAGCGGTGATCTCCATGGACAGGAATTCTGCCTTCTTAGGGGAGATCACTGATTGATAGTCTGAATAATGGACTGTCAATCTAAGCCTGTTGGCATCAAAACCAGTTTTCTACCAGAATCATTCCATCCTTTGCCCCTCTCTCCTCATCTCCCTCAATGTCTCATCAAACCTATCTATTCTACGGCCGCTCTCAAAAGCACTTGAGAGAGTAGTTGCAGAGCAGCTTGGTGAATACCTGGAAAAGTATCAACTGCAATGCCCTGAGCAACATGGATTTTGAAAGGGTCACAGCACCACTAAAGTGCTGCTTGAATTTTTGGGTTATATACACAACTCACTCAACCAAGGCCTTTTTGTCGGTGCAGCCTACATCGACTTATCAAAAGCGTTTGACATGGTGAACCACGCTCTATGCAGCAAACAGCTTGAGTTGATAGGTCTCTCTCCTGACACTGTAGCTTGGTTACTAACTACCTGCAGAACAAGACTCAGCAAGTTAAGATTGACAGTACCCTATCCAATAGTGACCTGTCTGCTCTGGAGTTCAGCAAGGGTCCATCTTGGCCCCACTTTTATTCAGCATTTTCCTAAACCAGCTCCCATCTGCTTGCCAATGTTGTCTAGAATTATACGCAGATGACGCTGTTCTGTTTATCGGTGACTCAAACCCCCTTGCTCTTGAATGCAAACTCAAGAGCAACTTCTCAGCTGTAGAAAGCTGGTTCAAAGATCAGAAACTTGTGATGAACTACACAAAGACAAAAATTATGATGTTCTCCATTGCCCAAAATTGTCTCAGAACCCATCCCCTTCTCATCACAAATGAGGTGGGCTCTCCATTGGAACTAGTGCAACATTTCAGATATATAAGGATCACAGTAGATAGCACAATGTCTTTTGACCTTCACATTGACAAAGTTGCTAAGGCCATCAATACTTGAATTGGTCTGCTGCACCGGCAAAAGCAAAGTCTAACTTCTGTGGCCCTTAAGCTAGCTGTGCAAAGTTCCCTGATGACCCTCATTGACTATGGGCTGGTAATTTATGGTTCTGCTACAGACACCACCCTTTGCCGCATAAAAGTAGCATTAAACAAAGCCTGTCAACTGGTTACAGGAACCAAACGCCTAACACACATGTGTGACCTGTATGCCATGACAAACTGACTACAGTTTTCCAGCAGACTCCTCTACCAGTTATGTCTGCTGGTGAAAAAAGTTAGTCTTGGCCTAGTACCCACAGGGGTCCAGAATCTTCACACCCCGAATGATAACCAGCACTGCACTCATAGTTCGAATAGTCAAATCTTTAAAATCCCCCATTGTTGCACCTCCATGGGTCAAAGATCCTTCTCCTACTGGGGCCCTGGTTGGACGAACTCGCTCCACACTGATATTTCATCGTTAACTTCAATCGGTCCCTTAAAAAAAAACTGTGACAACAGCAAATTATGAATGCCAGCTGTGATTGTTTCCTATAACTTACTTCTTATATCTCTAATGACTATTCTGCCAGTCCTGGATGCCGCCCTATCGCCGGTCCACACCCACACAACCTGCACTGCTCCTATCCTGTCCCCTGTCGGATCCCACTCTGACTTGTTTTTAATCTCTTCTCTTCGTAGTTCCCTTATAGTACACCATCCTCACCTACCTTCCTCTCTCCACCCTTATTCCTCCCGTCCCTCCACACCTTATTTTATTAGTTCTTCCTGCCTCCCTTCCCCAGTCACAGGCCCAGTAACCTGTACTCCGTCCTCTGCCCCACCCCTCTGCTTGGAACATACTGCCAGCACAGTTGGCCTCTTTCTACTCAGTCGTAGCTCGCTGGGCTATTCCTTTATCTACCCTCCTCCTCTTGTCCCTATCTTATCTTGTCTGTGTGTTAACTTAAGATATCTGTTCTATGTCCAACATCCCTGGTAATAAGTGCCTATGTTAATGTAACAGAATCCTGCTATTTGTACATAGCCCACAACTATGACTTTACTAGTTATAACCATTCCTGTACTAGGGCATTGCTACTTGCTCCTGCCTAATTCTGTACGACGTTCTTGTAACAATTGCCAAAGTTGTCATAACTGACTCCAGCAATTTGTATATAGCCCACGACTATGCCTTACTAGTTAGAACCATTCCTGTACTAGGGTGTTGCTACTTGCTCTTCCCTAATTCTGAACTATGTTCTTATTGTCTGTTTGTCCTTTACATGGTACCTATGTAATGAGCTTGTCCTCAAAGGTGTTAATCCAAGATTGCAAATAAATAAATAAATAAAAGCAAGGGGACTAAGGGCGAAAGGTGTGGGAGTGAACACGAAAAGGAGCAATGGAGGAGTCCAGAGCCACCACCACAGTCATGTTATAGGTTTGCAGCAGGCTGTCTGGACCCCTGCCAGCAGTCAGTAATCCCGATAGATCCAGCATCGCCATCAGGCCTTCTGGGGTTACTCCCCTTAATGGGCAGTACTGGATCATGTCCACAGGAGTAGGCCTATATGGGGGGCTTGGAAATTGAATCTGATAGTGTAATGGTCAGACCAACTGACTGGCTCCACCACCGAGTTAGAGGTGTCCGTACCCAGGAGAAAGACCAGGTCCAGAAAATGACCAGAACTATGGGTTACAGAGGCAACTACCTGTGTTAAGCCCTACAGAGCTGGTAGGTCTCAAATTGCAAGAGAAGGGTATAAAAAGGGCGGAGGGTGCGAAGAGAGGAGGATGAATAGCGCACCCCCGTGGAACCTGCAGGCCAACACATATTACTGCTAAAACTAAAACAAAATACATCAAATATAAACAAAAAACTAATCTAATCTCAAAACCCATACAAAAAAACACATGAAAATAAAAAATTAAAATAGTAAACAAAACAAACAAAAATAAAAATAAATAACTATAAAGTAAATATAAAGGGGACTCTCACTACCCCTACACAAAAATCCCCCCCCCAAGCTCTCTCACAGCAAAAGTGAGGGGAAAAAAGAAAACAATCTTAGCACTCTCACTGCAAGATAAAATAAAAATCACATAAAAACAAATAAAACAAACAGCATAGGTCTGAAGCTGTCGTACTTTTATAAGCCCCCACTAAAAAGTCATTAAACTTAATAAAGCTAATCATAAGCCCCACATAACAAAAGTCCATAAAATCTCAGAGTCAGTGCACTTTCTTCATACTCCTGGCATGCAACCATTCATGATATTCCACTAGGAGGGAAACACTCTTAACCCAATGAACCCCAGGAGGGCGCGGTTATGCAACCAGTCCCCCCTACTTGGGATGCCAGACACAGCCCGGCCTCTGCCAGGCTATTCTGGCACCACCTGGAGGCCCTAAGAACACCAACCCACCGGCAGGTACTCCTGAACCTCCCAGGTACAGACAGCAGCACCCCACACCCACCTCTGGAACAGTTGAGCTAATTACTCAGATCTTTCTTCCTCCTTTCTCCTTCCCCAACACGATTCCACAGCCATAAATTCGACTTTAAATCCTGCGGTCCACTAAGTCCAAACAGGGTGCAGGAAGAATAGACAAATAACGACTCACTCCTTATCAATTCCCAGTGTCACAGTTCATATACATCAGTCAAAAAATAATCAAAACCCGAAAAGATTCATTCCATGGATCCGCTCCGAGTCCAACAGTTAAAGTTCCAAGTCTAACAAAACCTCCTTCAGTCTTTCTCATCTCCACAGCCCTTCACACTGTGACCAAAAAGACCTTCAGGTAAACAAAGCAGCACAGAGTCACTAGGGGCAAAAACAAAGTCAGTGCTCCAATATCCCATATAAATTCTTCTCCACAGTTGCTCCCACAACTCCTCAACACCACAGCTTCCCACGTCGCGACCCCAAACAGCACTCGGGCACAAAGATTCGTACAGACTCACCAGGGGCAAACAATACAATGCTCCATTTTCAACAAATTCTTACTTTTCCTTACTGCTCCCAAAAAAACCCGACTCCACAGCCTCTCACGCTGAAATTGGGAAATCGGGAAACAGCAAAGAACGCAAGAAATCTTTAAGGAGCCAAACGGATATAAACCAAATGAAGGGTTCCGAGAAACAAAAGCGGGACTCCAAAAAAATCGATAAAACAGGACTCCGAAAACGATGATCGCTAAAACAGCAGAGTGTCCTTGACTTCACACTGCTGCAGCCCAAGCTGATAAAACATGCAAAAAAAACTCGAATTAAACTAAACAAACAAATCCAAAACAACAGATTGCAGAGGTTAGTGTTCTGGCTGGCTCAGCTCAGCCACCATTCAGCCACAATGGGGATAATTTCATCTGACCAAGACACTCTCAAGCTCCACTCTTAACTTGGTCATGGAGAGTTCACCAGCTAGGGATCCAGAGACCAAGAGACCAGTCCAGAACCTGCATCTCCCATGATGCTCTTGGCAGACTTTGTTCAAATGAGGTAATGATTGGTCCAAACTAGCAGTCCAGAACCAAGATGGTGGGGATTAACAGAAATGTCCATGCTGCAAAGGACGGCAGGTTAGACTAACTACAATATTATTATTAAAGCAGATAAACAACAAAAAGTTCCAGTTCCTAATAGAGCTCCCTCTGCGCAATTAGCGATGGCAGACTGGAGCGATAACACTGCAGTCTGGACGGGACTCGAGCCTGAAACTACTTGGCCCCAACCCAGATTAATTATACACTATGAAATAGGCAGCTCTTAAAGAGACAGGCACAGAGGCTAACATGGCACTTATATGCAAACACTTTTAAATTGCTAGGACACAGAACACCAGCCTGGCAGTGGGCATTTAGGCAAGCCCAAGGAAGACTTTTGGGAACCCCCATTTGTAAGGGGGGTTACATGTGGATCGTCAATGGTGCATGTTATATTTGTAAACGAATTGGACACATATTAAAATGTGCTTGGATCTTCATGTTGCTTACCTATTGGTCATGTAGTTCTGGTGTGTACATTAGTAATAAAATATAACAGCAGCTTATGTATGCTCCCTCACCACCCCTTCTACCCTTCAACACCACTTAGGTATATATATGGCTGTACATCAGTTAGAGACCTATTTCTTTATCCATGAGGATTAGATGCAAAGATGTAAGAAATGGAACATAGTGTTTTCTAAACGTGTGTACTCATAGATTCACAGATTCACAGGGCTCCTAGATTGACCAGGTTTTATGTCGGCCACATGGTTTTGAAGTAATATACAAGGAAATTCTTCCCATAGACTTGCGTTGGTTATACAGGGAAAGAGATTACTTTGTCTTCCATAGGGAATGATGCAGTGTACAGGGAAACAGGAAAATAGCCCTCGAGTTAGGGGAAAAATGCCTAATCAGTTTGGAAGCACTGGATTCATAGGCATATGATGGCAGGAAAAGGTCCTTCCTGTCCCATTGAGTTAGCACATTCCCTCCCTCTGCTTGCCACCCCCTCCAATTTTCCCCACTTCCTCCCCTTGATAACCCTTGTGTTTGTCCCTGGCCTTCTTGAAACACTCCACTGTATTGGCCCTCATCATGTCCTCCAGCAGTCTGTTCTAGGGCTGAACCACTCTCTGAATGTAGCAATCCTTCTTAATGTTTCCCCGAAACCTTCCTCCCTCCACCTCTAGTCCATGTTGCCTAGTTCTAATATCTACTATACCTTTCCTGAAAATAAGCTCTCCCCCACTTCACTGCTCTCCTTCACATACTTGAATATGTTGATCATGTCCCTTCTCTGCCTTCTTGTCTCCAGAGGATACAAATCCAGCTCCTTCAACCTTTCCTCATTTGCTTTCCACTTTGCCCATGCACCATTTCAGTGGCCTTTTCCTGCACCCTTTTCTGTGCCATCTATGTATTTACATAGATGGGGCCTCCAGAACTGTACCCCATACTCTTGATGTGGCCTCACCATGGATCTGTAGAGAGGTGTCAGCACCACCCTCCTTCCACTGGTTATCCCTTTCCCTATGTACGCCAGGATCCCGTTCGCTTTCTACACTGCCTTGCTGCAATGGGTGTCCATGCTAAGGTCATAAGTGATTATAACTCTTAGATCCTTCTGCCTGGTTGCAGCCATTATCCCCCAGTGTGTATGTGGTATTTGGATTCTTCCTCCCCAAGTGCATCACTGTGCATTTTCTGGTATTACATTTCAGCTGCCATGTTTCTGACCACTCTTCCAGTAACCTTATATCATTTTGCATTGCCCCTCATTCCCACCCCCTAGCCACGTGGTGTCCACCTGTTGCTGACTTTTGTGTTGTCTGCAAAAAGGAAGACCTTCCCCTGAAGCCTCTCTGCTATGTTGCAGACGTATATGTTTGATTGAATGTGTCACAGCACCGACCCTTGAGGTATCCCACTTGTCACCCCTTTCTTTCCATAGTTTTTGCTAATGTCTTCATCTGTGACACCACAGATGGAATGGAGGTGAAGGGTTGCTTATCTGTACATGGCAGCCTGATCTGCAAAAGGGTAGACACTCCAGAGTGTGCTCAGTAAAGGTGGAGGGCCATAGGATTGGATAAGAAGTTTGGAACGTAGTACTGATATCCCAGAACTACCATAACTGCAGAATATCTGCCAGAAAAGCTAATATTCTTCAGGTGAAGCTACCTCTGGCTGGAAGCTGCAATACTGAACTTCGGATCTGCAAGAACATGAGTTGTGCTCACAACAGAGGGAGGTGAACCTTACAATTTACAATTGTCTTTGGTTTGTAGCAGATTCATCAGAAAAGCTAATATTCTTCAGGTGGAGGCTACTTCTAACTGAAAGGTGAAATAAGGAACTTAGAATTATCAGGAAAGACAGTCTTTCAATCAACAGAGGGAGGTGGACCTTGCTTTACTTTTGTTACAATTGTTAATATTTTCAGTGCAGGAAGAGTTTAAACACAGAGGGACTGAATACTGTTTACTGTGTTTATCCTTGTGCACAGCTGACTTGATTGGAATTATTGACTGACTGTTTGCATTGCAATATTTGTAATACTGTGAGTTATTCACTGGGCTAAGAATTTGTCATAAGTCCTGAAGTGAATGTAGGTTACAGGCTGTGTATTTGACCCAGACAGTGCCCCAGGGTGTGGAAACTGTTTTTTTGTGTTTATCTCTGTATGCCTTAAAAGGCAGTTTTGGGGCTGACTGCTTTCAGAGCACAAATCACCAGGCTGTTTTGGGACTGGGGAGGTTTACCTGTGTCTGACTTGGATGTTTAGATTTTCTCTGTTTGATTAGCAGGGTATTTTCTCTGCAAATTGCCGTGTAGGGCATCTTGCTGACAGGAAGGCATTCATCGCAGCGGTGGGTCAGAGCTTTTAGCTGATTGTTTCATGAGGGCACAATTTAGGCCCAAACCTCGCCCACCCCTCACCCCACCCACCCTGAAAATAGTTATTTTATACCTGGGGTTCTGACATCATTTCCTCAAGAGGGCAAGGTGCATATCACTGTCATATCCTTTTTAGCACACTGCACTGACAATATAAGCATACACATTGTATATTATATATATTTATATATAACAGAACAATCACACACACAAAAAAAAATTATAAACAGGATAAACAAGAAGGTAGACAGACATGTGGGGAGTAGTGCAATGTAATGGCTGTGGGTCAGCAGTCTTCCGGAATTCTTTCTGGAGGCTGAGATGCTGCTCTATTTGCAGACAACTCTCTGCCCTGAGGGAGGAAGTTGCCCATCTTCAGGCCACACTGGACAGTAGTAAGGGAACCTCCCCCATCCAGGGATCACCAGAGCCACCACCACTACCTCAGAGGTTGCAAAGAAAGCACAGCAGTTGGACCATAGTGGGTTCAGGGAGGGTGAGGGTGGTGGAACAGAGGCACACCCAGACAGCTGTTCCACTCCATAATCCATACACCATTCTGTGGGAGCATAGTTCCTCTATGGATGCACCCGCAGAGGAGACTAAGGAGGTTGTGGACAACTGTCACAAGGAAGGCCCACAGGAAGGAGGCAGAGGACACCACAGGGAAAGGAAGCAGCTCTTGGTGGGGGACTCAATTATTAGGGGGATAGAACTGGAGGGAGCTGGGAAAACTGAAGTAATGTGCCTACCTGGTGCTGTGGCTTGGAGGGATAGGAAGCGAATCCTCAGGATCACGAGAACAGCTGCACAGGAGTCTGAGCTGGATGTCATTGTCCACCTAGGGACAAATGACTTGGCTCATCGTGAGATTAGAGCAGTGCAGGAGGACTTTGTAGAGTTGGGAAGGGGCCTAAGACAAGTAGCACACACAGTATCCTTCTCAGAGGTGCTGCCGGTCTATGGCATGGGTGAGGAGAAAGTACTTTGTACCATGCCATTTAATGAATGGTTAAAAAAATGGTGTGGAGCACAGGGGTTTGGCTTCATTGGGGACTGGGGTTCCGCCTGGAGGGACATCAGCCTATACTGGCAGGATGGTCTGCATCTGTCCAGAAAGAGAGCATGTCTTTTGGGCAATCGGTTTAAATGCTTCATTGGCAAGCTTTTAAACTAGTCAAGGGGGAGACACTGATAAGCATCAGGAAATTCCCAGCCTCCCCCTACAAAACAGGGTACTAAATGAGAAAAAGACCAAGGTAGAAAGGTCAGTGGGGGATGCTGCTACAAAAGGTAAAGCCATCAAAAAATGGAGAGCAATGAGTACCAATGCCCATAGTCTGGGTAACAAGCTTCCTGAATTAGTGGTCTTGATGGAGGAGGAACAACTGGATATAGTGGCAGTCAAGAAAAACATGGTACACACAGAACCATGACTGGGACATAAACATACCAGGATACATTATCTACAGGAGGGACAGGGAGGGTAAAAGAGGAGGAGGAGTAGCTCTTTACATAAGGGAAGGAATCAAAGCAACAGAACAAAAGGGTAAACAGGGAGGAGAAGAAGCACAGTGGGTCAATTTAGAGACAGGCAATGGCACCACAATCTGCACAGGGGTTGTATACAGACCCCCTCTCAGGGGAAGGAAATGGACAAGAAAATTATAGAAAGTATACTTAGAATGGCAGAAAAAGGGGAGATATTGCTGATGGGTGATCTGAATATGCCAGATGTTAACTGGAGTGCAGTTGTAGCAGCCACTTCTAAGAGTGGGGTTATTCTAGATGCCCTACAGGGGGCATGCCTTAGACAACTAGTATTGGAACCCACTCGAGAGGGAGCAATCTTAGACCTGGTACTCTCAAATGGAGATGGAGAGAGGATCACAGATGTAGAAGTGGGTAGCCATCTGGGAACTAACGACTATCGAACAGTATGGTTCACAATAAACACAGCTGTAGAGTCAAGCCATACAAAGGCAAAAGTACTGGACTTTAGGAGGGCTGACTTTACCAAAATGGGTGAGTGCCTAAGGAATGCACTAGCAAATGGGCAGGAAGGAGGGGTGGAAGAACAATGGGTAATAATAAAAACTGCCATCACAGAGGTAACAAGCCTTTGTGTGAAGCAAATAAACAAAACAAAATGATGTAAGAAACCACTATGGTTCTCAAAGGAGGTGGCAGTGAAGGTTCAAGAGAAAAGAAAGCATTCAGGAAGTACAAGGAATCACAGAAGGACAGGACAGAGAACTGTATCAGTTAAAGCAAAGGAAGCTGGGAAGGCAGTCAGAACAGCAAAGGCCCAAACCGAGGAAAAGAAAGCAAACTCAGTTAAGAAGGGGGATAAAACCTTTTATAGGTACATCAGGGAGCAAAGGAAGACCAATGGAGGGATAGTGAGGCTTAATAAGGGGGGATGGGGTGGGCAGAGGGTGACTGTGAATAAGCAGAGATACTAAACAAATATTTTTGCTCAGTATTTACAAATGAAGAGGGGGAGGTACCTAAACCAAACAATAGAAACACTCCGGATGCAGAAGTTGATACCAGCCAATTTACGGAAGAAAGGGTTCTGAAGGAACTCTTAAAACTGACGGTGGACAAAACAATGGGGCCTGATGGGATTCATCCCAGAATTCTAAAAGAACTAAGGGTAGAACTAGTGACACCACTGACTACCCTCTTTTACAAATCATAGGAGGATGGGGTGGTACCTGAGGACTGGAGGAGGGCAGATGTGATTCCACTTCACAAAAGTGGGAGCAGGGCAGAAGCGGGAAACTACAGACCTGTTAGTTTAACCTTAGTGATAGGGAAAATGATGGAATCACTTCTGAAGGAAAGAATTGTCGAGTACCTAGAGGCCAGGGGGGCACAGGACCCAAGGCAGCATGGATTCACAGCGGGAAGGTCATGCCAGACGAATCTAATAGATTTCAGTGACTGGGTGACCGAAGTAGTAGATATAGGAGGGGCTGTGGACATGGCCTACCTAGACTTTAATGAGGCATTTGACACAGTCCCACACAAAAGATTAATATACAAGTTAGCTAGCCTGGGAGTGGGTCCCAAGATGACAGCCTGGGTAAAGAATTGGCTGGATAATAGGACACAGAGGGTAACAGTAAATGGAGTCCACTCTGAAGAAAGGGGGGTTACTAGTGGGGTACCGCAGCGTTCAGTATTAGGACTGGTCCTCTTCAATGTCTTTATAAGCGACATTGCAGAGGGACTGGAAGGAAAAGTATTTCTCTTTGCAGATGACACAAAGATCTGCAACAGAGTTGATGCACAAGGTGGGGTGGAAAGGATGAGAAGGGACTTGGCAAGGTTAGAGGAATGGTCAAATGTATGGCAGCTTAGATTCAATGCTAAGAAGTGCAAGGTAATGCACCTGGGAAACAAAAACCCAGGGGAAGAGTACACAATGGGGGGGTGAGATACTAACAACAACAAAAATGGAAAGGGACCTGGGGTAGTCATATCAGATGACCTAAAGGTGGGCAAGCAATGTGAGAGGGCAGTAAGGAGGGCTGGGGGATACTGGGATGCATAGGGAGAGGCATCACCAGTAGAAAACAGAAGTTGTTATCCCTCTGTACAGACAGCTGGTGAGACCCTATCTGGAGTACTGCATGCAGTTCTGGAGACCCAATCTCCACAAAGACATAGACAGGATGGAAGCTGTCCAGAGGAGGGCAACTAAAATGGTACCGGGTCTGCACCGGAAGACATACGAAGAGAGACTTAAGGAGCTAAATATGTATAGCCTCGAGGAAAAGAGGGACAGAGGGGACATAATAGAAACTTTCAAGTACCTCAAGGGAATCAACAAAGTCCAATAGGGTAGCATCTTTCAGAAAAAGAGGTGTACAAGAACAAGGGGGCACAATTTGAAGATGAGGGGGCGGCTCAGAGGTAATATAAGGAATCATTTTTTTACAGAGAGGGTTGTGGATGCATGGAACAGCCTCCCTGAGGAGGTCCTGGAGTCAAGAACAGTGGGGGAATTCAAGAATGCATGGGACAGACATAAGGCAGTCCTGGTGGGGGGTAGGAGGAAGTAAGCTGTTGGTTAACTAGGATCAGCAGCTTATCTGTTAGGTAGGAAAATGGGCAGACTAGGTGGGCCAAGCGTCATGTCCCCTCTCTTCCCTTCTTTCCTCAAGGGTATACAAGTTAAGCTCCTTTGGTCTTTCTTCATATGTCTTCTGGTGCAGACCCTGCACCATTTTGGTTGCCCTCCTCTGGACAGCCTCCACTCTGTCTATGTCTTTGTAGAGATGGGGTCTCCAGAACTGCACACAGTACTCCAGATGGAGTCTCACCAACTGTCTGTACAGAGGGATAACAACTTCCTGTTTTCTACTATTGATGCCTCTTCCTATGCATGTTGTACTCTTCCCCTGGGTTTCTGTTTCCCATGTGCATTACCTTGCACTTCTTTGCATTGAATCTGAGCTGCCATACGTTTGACCATTCCTCCAACCTTGCCAAGTCCCTTCTCATCCTTTCCACTCCATCTTGTGTATCAACCCTGTTGCAGATCTTTGTGTCATCTGCAAAGAGACATACTTTCTTCCAGTTCCTCTGCAAGGTCACTTATAAAGACATTAAAAGGACCGTCCCAGTACTGAACCCTGTGGTACCCGCAGTAACCCTCCTTTCTTCACTGTGTACTCCATTTACTACTAACCTTTGAGTCCTGTTGTCTAGCCAATTTTTATCCAGGCTACCACCTTGGGGCCCACCCAAGGCTGGCTAACTTGTGTATTAATCTTTGTGTGGGACTGTATCAAATGCCTTGCTAAAATCTAGGTAGGCCATGTCCACAGCCCCTCCCTGGTCTACTACTTTGGTCATCCAGTCAAAGAAATCTATTAGATTCGTCTGACACGACCTTCCCATCGTGAATCCATGCTGCCTTGAGTCCTGTGTCCCACTGGCCTCTAGGTACTCAACAATTCTTTCCTTCAGAAGTGATTCCATCATTTTCCCTATCACTGAGGTCAAACTAACTGGTCTGTAGTTTTCTGCCTCTGTCCTGCTCCCACTTTTGTGAAGAGGAATCACATCTGCCCTCCTCCAGTCCTCAGGTACCACCCCATCCTCCCATGATTTGTTAAAGAGGGTAGTCAGCGTGTCACTAGTTCTACCTTAGTTCTTTTAGAATTCTTGGGTGAATCCCATCAGGCCCCATTTCTTTGTCCACCTTCAATTTTATTAGTTCTTTCAGAACTCTTTCTTCTGTAAATGGACTGGTATCGACCCCCGCTTCAGAGTGTTTCTCTTGTTTGGTTTAGGAACCTCCCTCTCCTCTTTCTTTGTGAATACTGAGCAGAAATATTCGTTCAGTATCCCTGCTTTTTCACTGTCCCCCTCTACCCACATTCCCTCCCTTTATTAAGCCTCAGTATCCCTCCTTTGATCTTTCTTCGCTCCTAATGTACCTATAAAGGTCTTATCCCCTTCTTAACAGAATTGGCTATCCTTCCTCGTTTTGGGCCTTTGCTATTCTGACTGCCTTCCCAGCCTCTTTCTGCTTTAACTGATAAAGTTCTCTGTCCTGCTCCTTCTGTGTTTCCTTATTTTCCTGAATGCTATCCTTTCTCCTTAACCTTCCTGCCACCTCTTTTGAGAACCATAGCGGTTTTTTCCTTCGTTGTGTTTTATTGATTTGATTTACACAAAGGCATGTTGCCTCTGTGATGGCTGTTTTGATTACTCCCCATTGTTCCTCCACCCCTCCTTCTTGCCTGTTTGCTAGTGCTTTTCTAAGGTACTCTCTCATTTTCCCAAAGTCAGCCCTCCTAAAGTCCAATACTCTTGCTTTTGTATGGCTTGAGTGTATGGCTGTGTTTATCGTGAACCACACTGTTTGGTGGTCGCTTGTTCCCAGACGGCTACCCACCTCTAAATCTGAGATTCTTTCTCCATCCCCATTTAAGAGTACCAGGTCTAAGACTGCTCCCTCCCGAGTGAGTTCCAATACTAGCTGTCTGAGGCATGCCCCCTGTGTGGCATCAAGAATAACCCTGCTCTTGGATGTGCCTGCAGCAAAGGTGCTCCAGTTAACATTTGGCATATTCAGGTCCCCCATCAACAATATCTCCCCTTTTTCTGCATTCTAAGGAAGCCTTCAATCATTTCCTTGTCCATTCTCTCCCCCTGAGATGGGCCATACAGTGGATGTCCTGTATATTGAGTTTAGCAAGGCATTTGATTCCTTGCTGCATGGGAGGCTGGGGCGAATGATGGAATCTGTGGGGCGGGATCAAAGATGATGAAATGGATAACAAACTGGCTAAGGGGACTTCCTTACACTGCCCTCAGTGTTGAGAGTTCCCTCCAACCACCACCCTCTGCTGCACACCCCTTAGCCAATTTGTTATCCATTTCATCATCTTTGATCCTGCCCCACAGATTCCATCATTCGCCCCAGCCTCCCATGCAGCAAGGAATCAAAGGCATTGCTAAAATCAATATACAGGACATCCACTGCATGGCCCTTGTCTAGCTCCCTTGTCACCCAAATGTAGTACTCGATGATGTTGGTCTGGCAGGATCTGCCAGAGACAATCCAGTGCTGATGCCCATCCTGGAGTCCATTGTCCTCCAGAAAGGTCACTAGCCTCTCCTTCAGGATTGTCTCCATGAGCTTTCCCATGATTGACAAGAGGCTTACTGATCTGTAGTTTCCTGGTTTGTCCTTTGGGTCACGTTTGTGTATGGGCACCACATGGGCTATCCTCCAGTCCTGTGGTAGGCATCCTGCATCCAGGGAGGTAATGAACAGGTCAGCCAGTGGCCCTGCCAGGACCTCGGCCTGCTTCTTCAGCACCCTAGGGTGAATGCTGTCTGACCTAGGTACCTTGTTGACCCTTACTGCTCTCAATCCTTCCAGTATCCTGCCCTTTGTAATCCTTACATCTGTCATCCGCTTCCCACCTCTACCTACCCCACTCCTCCCCTGTGGTACCTGCTCCCCTTTCTCCTGCATGAATACAGAACAGAAGTATTCATTTACTGCCTCTGCCTGATGCTCCCCTCTCATCACCCACCCCTCGTCCTTCCTTATCCTCACTATTTGATCCATGTTGTTCCTTCTTTCCTTTATGTATCAGAAGAAGTCCTTTACTCTGTTTTTAGCACCCTGTGCCAGCCTCAGCTCCCTGGAAGCCTCAGCTGCTCTGACTAGTCTGGTGGCCTCTCTTGACATCTTCGTTTACAACTCTTATCTCCCTTGCCCCCGTCTTTTTGAACCTCCGGAATGTCTCTCTGTTGGCCCTCGCCCCTCCTCTGACCTACTGAGTCATCCATCTGGGCTTCTTTGACCTCCCTTTCCTGCTCTGTGTTCTAGTACATGCCCCCATTGCCTCCGCTAACCCCTTTTTTATAACCTCTCATTTCTGACTTGTGTCCCAGCATTGCTGAATCCCATCCAGATGCCTAGTCAGAGCTTCCCTCATTTTTTTTAGAGTCCACCCATCTAAAATCAATCACCTTGGTACCCGTACCTCCAGCTTCTCTTCTCATGTTGAGTGTGAACCACATCTAGCAGTGATCACATTTCCAGCAAGTGGGTCCTCCATCCCCAGATCTCTTTCCATCTCCCCGTTGTACAGTACAAGATTCAGAGCATTTTCTGTCTGAGTCAGCCCATGAACCAACTGCATCAGGAAGCTGTCCTGAAATGCCTCTAGCAGGACCTGCTGTCTTGCACTTGTGGTGGTTGGGGTACTCCAATCCACCCCAGGTAGGCTGAAGTCACCCACCACCATAGTGTTCCCAGCCCTGAAGACCCTTCTTATTTGTGCAGCTAACTCCATGTCCAGGTCCTCCATTTGAGCTGGCAGTCTATAAACTACCCCTGGTACTGGGTGGCTTACATTTCTGAGATGGCTGCAATGTCCATCCTCCCCTCTGGCAATAGGGCCTGTAACTCAGCTGTCTTGTTTCCCAGGCTTCTTGCGTTCAGTGAGACTACTCTCCAACCCACTCCCTTCCCCTCCCTAACCCTTCCCCCTTTCTATATCCCCTGTGTACCATCCCTTATGCCTTTCCCATTAGCTAGGGTGGTAAGTCTGTCTGGCCACCCGTCCCCGGACACCTGCCTACCAGCTGTCCACTCACCACCAGCTCTTGTAGTTTAAATCCACAGTGCAGATGTCATAAATGACAACTCTCATTCTTGTCAACAATACTTGTTGCTCTTTTCCTCACCTGTACTTCGAACTGTATTCTAGTGTGGCATTTCACACAGAAATGGGCATAGCACAAAACAATGCACATTCCCACATAAAATGCAGCAGATCGCTAAACAAAGTTCAGGAAAATACAGCAGTTACCATTTTAGCCAAACTCAAATGGCATACTGTTTTTCTATTCAGGAGAACAGATTTCTAAATTGAAACTACCTTCTAAAAATAACAAAAAACACACTTAGAAACAACAACAAATGCAGAAAATAAGTAGAATCACTCACACCTCTTGTTGCATAAATCGAATAAACAATGTGCAGACATGTGCTGTGGGAAATATTCTCACTCCTTCAGAGTGGGCTCTGGATACTCTAACTCATGTGTTTGGCGCTCGTGAGTATCCAGAGCTCATTCTGCGGGAGTGAGAGTATTTACCATGTCACACTACTGCCCATCATGTATCCCCTATATATTGGGGAAAGGTGTGAGAGTCAAGTAACGATTTTATTTATTTTTTTTAATTTTATTGACCGGGTAGGCCTACTGAGCCCAGTGAAGGTCCCTTTTTCAGGAGCAACGTGGAGTTAATTACAAATAGTGAAAAAATACAGACAAAAAAAAAAACAGATACAGTAGCATACATAGACAGGAAAAGTACTTAGAATAGACAGGAATTTGCAGTCACATGTAACCCCTAGGTGGTGCTATCCCAAGGAATACTACCCCTGCCTGTGTGACCAACTGCAGGTTGAGGGGCCTAAGCTCATGAAAAGGGTGCCTCCACCCAGAGGACAGGGCTAATGGCAGCGTGACTGCTCTGGGTACAGCCCTCTGAGACACTGATACCCCCCTTTTTCCCCCCTCTAGTGGCCAAAGCAAGGCTGAGACAACACCATCCCAATACACACTGTAATGCCCTGCTAACCCCTTTTGTACTACACTTACCACCAGGGCCGGATTGGCTGGAACGGCCCTGGAGACCACCCTGTAAAACAAGACCTGTAACAGTAAGCAGCAATATCACAGTACTTTCAGTGCAGAGGTACACCACAGCCAGGTTAGATGCAAAAATATTTAGATCTGATTTATTAGGGGGATGTAAACATGTTAGGGGTAGTAATCTAGTGGTTGATTTGAGATCTAAAAGATTCAGGTTATAAGGCATGCACTCAAAGGTCCCTGTAACACAGTCACACACACTCTGGATACCCAGTTGGAACTACAGACTAGCCTGAAGCATTACCCGGTGTAGGCCGGTGTTGCAGCAGTTATTGGGACCCTTAGGAAGAAAGAGAAACACAACATGCACTTTAACCCTTAATTTGTAATTTGGGGTCGGATGGCTCAGTCCGAAATGATTAGCAACAACAATTAAATCAGTTGACACACTTTGATTTGAGCTTTGTTGCAGGGAGCTACCCTGGTGTTTACTCACTCTACCCAGTACAGGATGTAGGATGGATGAAATGTAGACCAAGGGTGAAGAGCTGGACTGCCAGGAGAAGCAGGGCCCACACGATGCACTGTGGTGTCGTTCCTGTTCATTGGTGGTGAGCAGGGAGCCAAATCCCCAGGCAGGTCTCTCATCAGTTGTTTCTCTGCTGCATGAGTAGCTGTCTGGGCCAGGATGGCAAGGCCTAGACTGGGTGAACAGTTCAGATACACTCCAGTAGAGTGCTGGATGCAGCTTCCAGCAAGCATGACCATTAAGCAAGGTGGGGAACCAAATTGAGACCCGCACTCCACATTCAGCACACTTATTGTAAGAGCAAGTAAACACCACAGTTTGGATGACAGTCCAATTGCAATTCACAGTGTCTTTGCACAAACCGTACGATCTGCGGCAGTCTCAAGTCCTGATAGGCCGATCGCACCAAGGCATATCTTCAGTCCACTTCAGAAGAAATTCAACTGTCACAATTCAGGTTCCAATCACAAAAACTGCAATTTCTGATGAAGTCTGACTTCAGCTAAAGGAGGTCGTGAGGGCGTCGGTGTCCTGCCTTCCCCAAACCACCGGATTCCCCAGCAAACCTCAACACAGAGCCAAAGGAGGTCATGAAGGCGTCGGTGTCCTGCCCTCCGCAAGCCGCCGGATTCCCCAGAAAACCTCAACACAGAGCCAAAGGAGGTCGGGAGGGCGTCGGTGTCCTGCCTTCCCCAAACCACCGGATTCCCCAGCAAACCTCAACACAGAGCCAAAGGAGGTCATGAGGGTGTCGGTGTCCTGCCCTCCCCAAGCCACCGGATTCCCCAGCAAACTGCAACACAGGTACAACGGCCATGCCATGCCACGTTGCTGCAGGCTTTGGGACGTTGTATTGTGGACAAAGGACTTTTTGAATTTGTCGCCTTTTGCAACGGGACAATATTTTAGTCGGCAGAGCTATGCTGATAGTTTTTGGCTCCTCAAATTACTGTAATTCATAGGGTGTTGCACCATTAGTTGGGAGCTTTAAACTGATAAGTGCCTGGTTCCACGTATTGTGCAAGGTTGCTTTAAGGGACCGAATCAGTGTGTAGTGCTAAAAGTGCTGTTTAAATTATATTAAGTAACCCCAGGCTGTTTCTGACCACAGTGCTGCACCATTTAAATAGGAGCTTTAACCTGATTTAGTGCCTGAGTCCACGTATTGTGCAAGGTGCATTAAGTGCTGTTTAAGGTATTGAAGTAACGTCAGGCGTAATCCGAATTGCATGGTTGGTCCTGAATCTGCTGGCTTCTGAAACTGTTGCTGTAAGCTCCTCCTTCTCCTGCTGGCTTACCTGTTAATAAATTGTTCTCCTCTTCTATCCCCAGAGCCAAAGGAGGTCGTGAGGGCATCGGTGTCCTGCCCTTCCCAAGCCGCTGGATTCCCCAGCAAACTGCAACACAGGTACGATGGCCACGCCACACCACGCCACGTTGCTGTAGGCTTCGGGGAGTTGTAGTGTGTCCCCGCCAGTGCTGTGCGCTCGCTCCCCACTGCCCCCACCACCACCCTTGGTGGACTTTGTGTTATATAGCCTGTGAGATCATGCTGTGTGATCGCGCGATAATTTCTATCAGCCTATTTTCCCATTAGCAGATTATCTGCTAGCACTACTTGTGGCCGCCCTAATTAAGCAATCTGCCTCTTCTTTATCACCACTAGATGCCGACCTCTATATATGCAATCTGCACCATGTTGCCACTATACGGTGCTATGCTGTGCATATTCCCATCCCTTACATCCCTTCCGCCTGCCTTCTTTCCAGTCCCACAGTCATATACCAATTTAATAGATAACCAGTCTGCTCCCCCACCTTTCCACACCACCGCTTCCACTGGCCCCCTGCCCCAAAAGCTCTAGATTAACTGACAACCCAGCCCCTCCATCCTGCCGCCCTCTTTCCAAGCTGGGCTCACTGCTTTAAGATTTTCTCACTCAACTGGAACTACTAAACCTGTCCAGTGAATCTGCACTGAGTGTGCCGCCAGGACGGATGCTGAAAATAAAACAGCTGCTCACTCTGTTGCTTCTTATTGGCAGGTGATATACAGCCAAACCCTGGCCCAACACCCCCGACTATGCCCACCCCTATAAAACTGCCACTGGATTTTAAAATAATTCACCTAAACATATGTAGAATCCTGAACAAGCTCACCATACTTCAACCATATGTCCTTACACTGCACCCTGACATTCTAATCTTAACAGAAACTTGGCTGAAGCCCCACAATATGGATACTGAATTTTCACTCCCTGACTACTTCCTCATCCGTCACGACTGGCACAGTAACAAAAGAGGGGAGGCGTTGCCATTTTCATTGCTGCTCACCTCCACTACACCCCAGTCCAGCTCACCTTGCCCACCTTGTCCATTGACTCCTTGCTAATAAAGCTCTCATTGCCCCACTCAGTACCTTTATATGTAGCTGGGTCCTACTGTGCCCCCGACACCCCCACGCCACTCATAATGGACCACCTGCGCACACTTAAACTACTTGGCTCTACGGGAGAGCTAATTATCCTTGGTGACCTCAACTCTAACTGGCTGTCCAGTACCAGCTCCAAGCTACGGAACCACGCATCATCCTTAAATCTCTCCCAACAAATTACCGAACCCACATGCTTAAATCACAAATCCAAAAACCTCTCCCTTCTAGACTGGGCCCTTACCTCACACCCTCACCGTATACTTGAATCCGGTCTCCTTCTGGACTCACTAAGTGACCATCACCTAATCTACGTGGTCAGAAAAATCTTCAGACCTAAAGCTCCCCCCCCCATGGATACTGATCACCAGGTCATACAAATCCCTCAATCTCTCAGCACTCCTCTATGATCTGTCCACCTCGGACTGGTCTTTCATCCCCCAGGCACCTTCCATGGAATCTGTCCTGGACCTCTTCAAACACAAATTCTTCACCATGTGGAACCTCCATGCGCCACTAAAAAGGACCCGGGTTAGCGGTGACCACCTGCCATGGGTCTCCACCAACATTATCGATCAACTCAATGCCAGGGACCAAGCTTGGATATCATATAAGTTAACCAGTTCCCTGGAGGCACTCCAACACTACCACACACTTCGAAACTCCTGCACCAGGCTTTTACATCAGGCCAAGGCCAACTACTTCAAGTCCTCACTCCACTCTAACCTAAATCACTCAGTGAAATTCTGGTAAACATTAAAATCGCTACTCACCCCACCTGCTCAGCCCCCCCCCCAGCCTGAAATGTGGATGGCTCAACCATCCATCACTGAGCCAGGTGCAGTGGCCTCAGCTTTTAACAACTTTTTCACAAGTTGTGCAGCCTCTCTCCTCTGCTCACTCCCCCAATCACACCCTCACCCACCCACATCTAAACCACCCTCCTCCACACCCTTCACCTTTCACCTAATCACCCCGGCTGAAGTACTAACAGAGCTGTGGGCCCTGAACCCCGCTAAAGGAAAATGTCCCTCAGGGCTGGACTCCAAAATGCTCTACTTGTCTGCTCCAGCCATTGCCACCCCTCTGGCTGCACTATGCAATCTCTCGTTCTCACTTGCCTCTGTCCCAGCCAATTGGAAGTGCACCACGGTCATTCCTCTCCTGAAAGGGGCGATCCCCCTTCTCCAGGTAACTACCACCCGATCTCATTACTCCCCATCCTAGCCAAAATCCAGGAATGCCTCATACTAGCCCAACTCTCCTCTTTTCTCGACTCCACCTCCTACTTCACACCTTACCAATCTGACTTTAGGAAGTTGCACTCCACCATCACCTCCCTGCTATGGCTCACCGACACCATGCTCACATGTATGAATCATGGGCACATCACCTCATCGATTTTTATCGACCTTGCCAAGGCATTCAACACAGTCTCCCACACCCTTCTGCTATCCAAACTCATGCAGGCAGGTCTATCTGTAACCAGCTCCAATTGGTTCCAATCCTACTTAGCTGGTAGGTCTCAAGCTGTAAAAGTTGGTCAACATACCTCTGCCCCCCTCCCAGTTAATAAGGGTGTCCCCCAAGGCTCGGTCCTCGGCCCCATCTTGTTCTCCATATTCCTAAATGACCAGCCCTTGGTATGTAAACACATGTCCTTACATATGTACACTGACGACACGGCTCTCAGGTCCCTCCCACCCTGAGGTGGCCTCCAGACTCCAGGAAGACTTCACCACTGTCCAGAATTGGCTTCACTCTAATCAGCTCTTCCTAAACCCCCCAAAAAACAACTCCATTACCTTCGGTACAAGGCAGAGACTCGCCCTTTTCCCAACCTCCCCCTCTTTCCACACCTTAGATGGTACAACTTTGGAGGCCCTCACCTCCTTCTGGTACCTTGGGGTGTAGCTCAACCAGCACCTTGACTTCTCAGGGAACATTGACTCAATCCACAAGAAACTGTACCCCAAGCTTGGTGCCTTATATCATAAAACAGACTGGATCCCTCTGGAAACCCACAAAGCTATTCTACAGAAAAAAATCTTCCCGTATGGCAAAATGTCTAATCCCTCTCTGCCTTTACTCTCTCCTTCTACTTAGCGGAGGCCCACTTACCTTGTCTCTCAGAGTCTCAATGTAGGGAACTAGTAGCTCCTATTATGGAGTTGGAAATCCTGGAGGCGATAAAGGGTCTACCCTTAGACAAATCACCGGGATTAGATGTTTTTTCAGCAAATTTCTATAAGTGTTTTAAGGAGCAAATTACCACCCCCCATCTTCGTTCTCTTTTTCACCATATCTTATCAGGTGTGTAAATTGATTCCTCTCTATTTGAGGCCCTCATCGTGCTTCTCCCAAAATCGGGTAAAGACTTAGAATGTGTTGAGAGTATCAGACCTATATCGCTGTTGAACCAAGATATAAAAATTTTAACAAAAATACTGGTGGATAGACTCAGTTTGGTTCTCCCTGATTTAATTGGTTCACATCAAGTGGGCTTTATGAAAGGCAGATTTTCCGCAGACCACCTCCGCACTCTCTCTCACGTCTTCTCGGTGTCCAGAGATGCCTCCTTTCCGGTAGCACTGGTTTCTCTGGACACCGAGAAGGCCTTTGACAGAGTCAATTGGAGTTTTTTACTTCAAACATTAAACTCCTTTGGATTTCCCCAACAATTTCAATCTTGGATAAAGGCCCTATACCAGAACCCGACGGCTAAGATCTCTGGGAATGGGGTAATCTCCAGGATCTTCACCCTACATTCCGGAACCAGGCAGGGCTGTCCCCTTTCTCCTCTACTTTTTAATCTCTACCTGGAGCCATTAATCCATAAATTAATTTAATGTTCGAAGGTTCAGGGGATTACCCTTCTCGGCACTGAGCTTAAAGTTGCTGCATATGCGGATGATTTGCTTTTGCACCTTTCTTACCCAGAGTCATCTATTCCTGCCATGTTAGATACTATTGAGCAATTCAGTAAATTATCGAATTACAAATTAAATGTAGGGAAGTCGATTGTTTTTCCCCTAAATCACAAAGTTTTTAAGAATGATATTACTGCCCTGGGTCTAGCCTGGTCCAAAGATTCATTGCGGTATTTGGGCATTGTGTTAACTAGGAACTTGCAGAGCACCATTAAATACAATTTGGAGGCATTACTGTTCACAGTGGCTTTAGATTTGACCAGATGGTGAGCTTTACCTATCTCTTTCTGGGGAAGAATCAGTCTGGTTAAGATGAATGTTCTCCCACGTCTCTTATACCCCCTCCAGCTACTCGACATTTGTTTGCCGAGCGGCTGGTTTAAAAAAGCCCAGAATTTGATTGGTGATTCATCTGGTCTAAAAAGAAGCCAAGACAAGCTTTTTACAAGCTTGTGGCGCCCAAGTCTAAAGGTGGTTTATGGCTTCCATACATGTGTATGTATTATTGGGCCTGTAGTGTGGCCAAATACTTAAGGTGGATGGTTCCTAATCCCTCTGTTTACTTGCCCGCATGGCTCAAAATAAAGACGGAAATGATCTGTTCGGCAAATATATCCCCCTCTGCATTATTATTCCTCAATATTGCCTCTATGCCTGAGGAATTAAAAGGTAGCACAATTGGAATCTCTACGAGGATCCACTCACAGTTGTGCAGATTCCTAAAATATAAAAATTGGCTAGACGTGGAGCAATCAATTTGAAACTGTCCTGCCTTTAAAATAGATAACAAAGTGTTATCCCCTAGATGGTTACCTAGTTTGGGGGATGATAGGGTCTACTCCTTTCTTAAGGAGGATGGTACCTGGTTATCAGTTGAAGACATCGTGGTGAAATTCAGGCTTAAGGAAAGTGAATATTTTAGGGTACTACAGCTTAGACACCTCCTCATTAAAAAGCTTGGGGAGGGTACCCCTTTATCTTATAAGTTCGCTTTCCTGTCTGAACTGGGTCCACTAGTTAACTCCCACTGGAGTATTTCCAAACTACAATTTTTTTGTACGATTGGAGTTTTCCTGAGCCGTTTGGACCTACAGAGTTTTGGTCTGCTCTTTTTCCACACTGGGATAGGGATTGGACGGCTGTATGGAATAACTGCCATCATTTTATAACACAAGCTAGGCTACGGTTAACGCAGTTTTACATCCTCCACAACCCCTATCATTATCCTCAGAGACTGGCCAAATGGAGAATAACTTCCTCTAATGTATGTACTAGGTGTGCTCAAGCAGAAGGTTCCCTACTTTACATTTTCTGGGAATGTCCTAAGATATTACATAGATACATAGATACATAGACAGTGTCGGCTGATAAGAGCCTATGGCCCACCCAGTCTGCCCATTTGAGCTTGTAAGTTCAGTTTGTTTTCCTAGAAGTCTGTTGCCCCTTTCCCCGACCTCCAGAATTCCTTTATGTCTATCCCATGCATTCTTAAATCCCGTGATTGTTTCAGCCCCCACCACTTCCTCTGGCAGGGTGTTCCACTTGTCCACCACCTGTTCTGTGAAGAAATTCTTTCTCATGTTTCCTCTGAATCGTCCTCCTCCAACTTCATCCCATGCCCTCTAGTCCTGGAACATCTTTATCGCTTAAAATAGTGTTTTCCTGCACCCTGTTCCTCCCTGTAAGATACTTGTATGTCTCTATCATATCCCTCTCTCCTCCTCTCCTCCAGGAGTACATGTTCAGTTCCTTCAACCTGTCTTCATAGGACTTGTGATGCAATCCATGCACCATCTTTGTTGCCCTCCTCTGAACCTTCTCTACCCTGTCTATGTCCTTACGTAGGTATGGTCTCCAGAACTGTACACTGTACTCCAGGTGGGGCCTCACTAGTGTCTTGCTGGTGATGCCCCTGCCTATACATCCCAGCATCCTATTTGCTTTACCTGCTGCCTTGTCACACTGTTTCCCTACCTTGAGGTCATCAGAGATGACAACCCCAAGATCCCTTTCCTGCTTGGTGCATGCTATATCCTCACCCCCCAACTGATATATTGTGCCAGGGTTTTTGTGCCCCATATGCATTATCTTGCACTTCTTTGCATTGAATTTCAACTGCCAAACCCTGACCATTCTTCAAGTTTCTGCAGGTCGCTTCTCATTCTGTCTACACCCTCTGGTGTGTCTACTCTGTTACAGAGCTTTGTGTCATCAGCAAACAGTGAAATTCTGCCTTCTAGGTCCTGCGCAATGTCACTGATGAAGATGTTGAATAGGACCGGTCCCAGCACCTGATCCCTGTGGTACCCACTGGTCACTCTTCCCTCTGTGGAGTGACAGCCATTTACCACCACCCCTGTGTCCTACCACCCAGCCAGTTACCTACCCACCACACTACTGTCCTGCCCACACCCATATTCCCCAGTTTGTGTAATAGTCTTCTATGTGGCACAGTGTCAAAGGCCTTGCTGAAGTCCAGATAGGCCATGTCCACTGCCCTCCCCTGATCCACCTCCCTAGTCACCCAGTCAAAAAATTCAACAAGGTTGGTCTGACATGACCTCCCCCTGGTGAAACCATGCTGCTTTGGGTCCTGCAGTCCATTGACAACCAGATGTTCCACAATCTCTCCTTCAGTAGTGCTTCCATGATCTTCCCCACTACTGAGGTGAGGCTGACTGGTCTGTAGTTCCCTGCTTCCTCTTTGTTCCCACTTTTGTATAAGGGGACTACATCTGCTGTCCTCCAGTCTTTGGGTACCTCCCCTGTTTCCAGTGATCGGCTAAACAGGATAGCCAGAGGTTCAGCCACCACCTCTCTTAGTTCTTTAAGGACCCTGGGTGCACCCCATCTGGCCCCATTGCTTTATCAACTCTTATTACTTCCAGTTCCTTCAGGACCCTTTCTCGTGTAAAGGGACTTGTGTCCATTTCTGCACCATTCTCACCCTTGTACTCCTTCAGACCCATTACCCTCCTCTTCCTCAGTAAAGGCTGAGCAGAAATACCTGTTCAATATGTCAGCTTTACTGTTGTCATCCTCACGCGGCCCCATCCTCCCCCTTCAGTCTCACTATCCCTCCCTTTGTCTTTCTTTTTCCTTATGTACCTGTAAAGGTTTTGACCCCTCTACCCACTGATTTTGCAATGTGTTCTTCTGTCTGAGCTTTGGCTTCCTTACTGACCTCCTGCCTCCCTTTGCTTCTCCTGGTACTTCTCCCTATCCCCTTCTGCCTGTGTCTTTTTGTATTGCCTGAATGCAATCTTTTTGGCTTTCACTTTCTTTGCTACCTCTTTGGAAAACCATAATGGTCTCTTCTTCCTTTTCCTCTTGCTAACCTGCTTAATGCATAATTCTGTTGTTCTTGTAATCCCCATTTTAAATACTGCCCACTGTTCCTCAACCCCTGATTCCTGTCCCATTCCCCTTAATGCCTCTTTCAAGTATCTCCCCATTTTCCCAAAGTCTGCCCCCCTAAAATCCAGGATACGTGTTTTTGTGTGGTTTGGTTCTGCTCTTTCTGTGATTTCAAACCACAATGACTGGTGGTCACTGTTTCCCAGGTGCTCCCCCACTGTTACCCCCATCACACTGCCCTGTTTGTGAGCACAAGGTCCAGTATTGCCTTCTGCGAGTTGGTTCCATGACCAGTTGCTTGAGGAAGGCACCCTGAAGGGAGTCCAGGATAAATCTGCTCCTAGTTGATGCTGCTGCTGGGATGCTCCAGTTCACGTCTGGAATATTGAAGTCTCCAACCAGTACTACCTCACCCTTGTCTGCCATTCTTTGAATGGCTAGCATCAGCTCCCTATCTGTTTCTTCCTCCTGGGCTGGTGGTCTATAGACCACACCTGTGCGGATGGCTGTCCCCATTTTCCTTTCCAGCTTAACCCACAGTATCTCTCCCCCATTTTGTTCCTCCTGGATCTCTGTGGCCCTTTTGTCATTTTTCACATACAGTGCCACTCCTCCTTCCTGCCTGCTCTGTCTCTTCTGAATATGTTGTAGCCAGGTATGGCCATCTCCCAGTCGTGGTTATCATTACACCAGGTTTCAGTGATGGCCACAATGTCCAGGTCTGACTGTACCATGACAGCCTCCAGATCTTCCATCTTGTTGCTAAGGCTCCTGGCATTTGCACACATGGCTTTCATGATTTGACCTCCTAGACTGTTTCACTGTTCTACTCCAGCCCCTTCCTTGGTTATCATTTATCCCTGGTTCTCCTTGCTGTCTGCCCTTCTGCTGAATTTTGCCCCTTTCTGCTTATCCACCTCTTGGGCACTAATCTCCATCTTTTGCACACTGCTTTGCAGAGATAGCCACTCCTCTGGTTCACTGGTTCCACTGCTAGCTGGGGGTGAGCAAGTAGGTACCATCCTGCTGGCCTGCCCCCCTTTGCTAGTTTAAGTGCTTGTCAATGTAGCATTTAAACTTATCATTGAGTGCTTGAATTCCCCTTCAGGATGGATGCAGGCCGTCAGGCTTGAACAAACCTCCATCCCTCCAGGTGGGTCCCCAGTCACCAATGAATCCAAACCCTTCCTCACAGCACCAGTTCTTCAACCATGAGTTAAAGTTCCTGGTGCATGCACTCCTATGCTCTCCCTTGCCTCTCACAGGTAGTACTTCTGAGAAAGTGACAGAAGTAGCTACTTGCTTGAGACCCCTCCCAGTTTCCTAAACTCTTCCTGAACTTCCTTTGGCTCCCCATTTGCCAGGTCATTAGTACCTAGGTGGATAATGACATCCAGCTCACCCTCCCGTCTTGCCTTCCCAGTGATCCCCAGGATCTTCCTTCCATCCCTCCATGCTGTGGCACCTGGTAGGCACCTCACCTCCCTGTCCTCCCCCTCCTGTGTTCCTAGCTGGATCCCTCTTAAGATGGAGTCCCCCACCAGGATTCGCTTCCTCCTCCTCTGGGGTCCACTGCTTTCCCCGCTGAGGTCACCTCCTTGGCTAACCTCCACATCCTTTCCTTCCACTTCTCTGGGTACCTCTGTTTGGTTGTCCTCATTTGCCAGTGTGGCATATGAGTTCTTGAGTGGAATAGGATCTGGGATGTGCCTCTGCCTGACTGCTCTAATCCTCCCTGAGCCCACTGTCATCCAAGTGCTCCTCGTTCTCGGCATCCTTTGAGGCAGTTGCATTGGACTGGGTGGTCCCTGGATAGTGGTGATGGTACTCCTGACCCAGTTTACTTCGCTCTGAGTCTGGCTACCTCATCCCGCAGTCAGAGAGATGCATGCGATGGGGCAGCACCTCAGTGTCCAGAAGGTCTGCCTGAATATGGCTGCCCCACAGCCACTGCATTGCACCACTCCCCACATTATACTGCAGTTCCACTATTTGTCTGCTACTGAAGCTCTCTTAGTTCCCTTTTTATTAATTTACTGTACTAAAAATCCTGCCACTAATAATCAGATAATTTTTTTTAAAGAAAAAGAAACCAATAAATAAATAAATGAGTCAAAACACTTGTCGTGCTGAGGGTGGGCTTCTTCCCCCTTATGCCCCTCCTACTTCACACCCCTTACTATACCCTGTGTTTAGCTCCTGTCAATCAGATTTAACAGGGCATATAATTAAGAGTTGGGGGAAGGGGGGGGCAAAAATTTGCAGCAATTAAAGACAGCACAGAATTACACCACCACTATGTTTTAAATTTTCAACAGCCCAAAACAATTATAAGTAAGACAACAAGAAAGTATAGTGTCACTAAAAGCCCACAATCTAAGTTTAAAAGAAAAATAGCAATTACCAGTTACTCTAAAGCACTGAATTGAATATGTTTCCTTCCTTTCTTCCCTTCTGGCTTCTTCTGAAAATAAAACTCTGCTTGCTAATTTAACTTGACTAAGCCCCACACCTCCAGTTATCACGTAGCTGGAGGTCAGAGGCCAACAATTAACACCTTCACCCAACTACAGGGCAGCCAGACAAGCCAAGATAAAATTTGCAGCAATTAAAGACAGCACAGAATTACACCACCACTATGTTTTAAATTTTCAACAGCCCAAAAATAATTATAAGTAAAGACAACAAGAAAGTATAGTGTCACTAAAAGCCCACAATCTAAGTTTAAAAGAAAAATAGCAATTACCAGTTACTCTAAAGCACTGAACTGAATATGTTTCCTTCCTTCCCCTTCTGGCTTACCCCTTTGGAAGGCTATAAAGGACAAGGTCGATCCACTCCTTGGGCTGAAGGACTTGTTTATCCCCAAGGTTTGTATTTTCGGGGATTACTCCCAGATCTCTGATAATAAGCGTTAAGTTTCATATTGCCTTGATTTCTATGTCAGTTAAAAAACTGGTGCTCAAGTATTGGAAGAGTTCTGAGGTCATCTCCTATTCTGAATGGCTAAATGAGTTGTTATATAATCTTCAAGTGGAGAAGACCATTTCGAGTATCAATAACAACAAGTCCAAATATGAGCGGATTTGGGCCTTGCTACATACGCTATATATCATTTAATATTTAATACTTAATTTTTAAACTACCAGATGTCATGGACTGTCATGCCTTGGGACTGTGTGGGTGGGGGTTTTGTGTCAGGGGGTGCTGGGGGAGGGGACGGGGTCTGTTACCCTGTTTCGTCATCTGCTTAAATGCTCTGGATGTCTTGACCCTGTCCATTGTACAGTATATTGTTAAACATTAAATAAACTTTAAATAAAAAAAAAAAAAAAATGATCCTCCCGATACTGGACTACGGTGACGTAGTCTACACCACCACCCCAAAGTCCACCCTAGCCAAACTCGACGCCCCTCTTCCACTCCTTTTGCAGATTCACCCTAGACTGCCCCCCCATGCACCATTGCAAACTCTACAAGTCCCTTGAACTTCCATCACTACAGGATCAGAGACAGCTCCACGGTGGTAGACTAACTGCTAAATTCTGGTCCCAGACCCTCCCCCCCTACCTTGGGTCCACACTCCAAGCTCAATCACCTGCAGCATACTCCCTCAGGAACACTGACTCCCGGCTCCTTCATGTCCCACATATGGCTATTGCCAAAGGGCAGACCGCTTTCAAGTATCACATGCCTAAGCTCTGGAACTCCTTACCAGTGGCCATCAGGCACACAGACAACTCATAACAGCGCAACATGTTACTCAGAGCGCATTTCCCACCTGCCTGCTCCTGCTGACAGTCCCCATGACTCCAAATGCTCCACTCCTTGCCCATGACCCCCTAACTGCTCTCCCAGGCCTCAGTGCACTCCCTGATTTACGTAGGCCTACCCTCTCCATATTGTAACTGAATTCCTCTCTGTCGTCAAAGGAAAAGCCAATATATGTTCTATCTATGCTCTCATACGGCACAGCTGAGTTGCTGAGTTGTATTAGGGTGACCTCTTGTTAGCTAGCCTTCCTTCATACTCTATTGTATTAATTTCTTTCCTCATACATGTTATCACTGCTCGTGATATAATCTATTTGTTATGCATCGTTGGCACTGTGTGCTATCTGTTTTTGTATGTGCTCATCCCATCCTATCCCCCCTCCCCCCAAGACGCATCTGGAATCGAGCAGTACCCTGCTTAGTATGCCTTCCTGGTAAAACTCTTAAATAAATAAATAAATGAAACAGTCTCTTCACTTGGAAAGATAGTAGCAGGCAGGCCAGACATAGCCAGCCCACCAATTTCCCCTTCGAACCATGCAGGAGCAGCTGCTCGAATCACTCAAGCTGTTCCTTCTTTCAGCTCCAGACTCACACTGACTCACCGCTGCAGGCAGCACCGGAACTTCCTGAAGAACCAAAAAAGGTCCCGTTGGTTGATCCATTTGTCTGTCACAACAAGGGCTCCCCCTCCAGGTTCACTTAGGTGCCAAAATGAAAAAAAACTACAATTCCTACAGAAATTCACTCCCACAAGACCCCTGGGGACAGACTACTTTTTAGGGTCTCCAAAAGTATGATAGGCCCAGAGTGGCAGTCCAGAACCAAGATGGTGGTGCAATACAGAAAGTCCATGCTGCAAAGGAAGGCAGGTTAAACAATCTGGGTGTATGGCTTGATCACAAACACTCCTTTTCTGAACATCTCGAAGAACTAACGAGGAAACTAAGACAAAAGCAAGGACTATTCTACAGAATTAACCACTTTCTCACTAGGGATGCCAAGATGCAGTTGGTTCAAGCCAATTTCCTTTCATTAATAGATTATGCTGACCTTCTCTATAGTCATTGTACTGCCTCTGCCCTGGATAAGTTGGACACCCTATACCATAGAGCAATCAGGTTCATAACGGGCCTTCCCCTTTCCACACACCATTGCTCCTTGTACACTGTGGTGGGCTGGACTTCCCTTCATTATTGGAGAAATAGAAATGCCGCTCTATGGGCCTTCAGAGCAGTTACCAACAAGTTCTCCCCATACTTCTGTGATTGTATTCCCCTGAGTGTGATAGGCACCTATGCTCTCAGAAACTATTCCCTAACTGCCTTGCAATTACCTAAGGTCAAATCTCATTTCGGCAGAGCTGCCATACATTTCTCATTGCCTGCCTTGTTGAACAATATGCAAAAAAACTTGAAGCTGAGCTGTCCAGTTAGCCTGAATATTTTCAAGTTGCTCTATGACCGCTCCGTGAAAGAATCATGCAAATGTTTCCCTCATCGCTAGCTCACTTATTCTACAGTCTCCCTCCTGCCCATCCTGCCTCTGACTCTGCCTCTGCCCCTGCCTCTCTCTCCCTATCAAAATACTTACATAGATACATAGATACATACATAGACAGTGTCGGCAGATAAGGGCCTATGGCCCACCCAGTCTGCCCATTTGAGCTTGTAAGTTCAGTTTGTTTTCCTAGAAGTCTGTTGCACCTTACCCCTGACCTCCAGAATTCCTTTATGTCTATCACATGCATTCTTAAATCCCGTGATTGTTTCAGCCCCCACCACTTCCTCTGGCAGGGTATTCCACTTGTCCACCACCCGTTCTGTGAAGAAATTCTTTCTCATGTTTCCTCTGAATCGCCCTCCTCCAACTTCATCCCATGCCCCTAGTCCTGGAACATCTTTTTGGCTTAAAATAGTGTTTTCCTGCACCCTGTTCCTCCCTGTAAGATACTTGTATGTCTCTATCATACTCTCTCCTCCTCTCCTAGGGAGTACATGTTCAGTTCCTTCAACCTGACTTCATAGGACTTGTGATGCAATCCATGCACCATCTTTGTTGCCCCCTCTGAACCTTCTCTACCTCTGTCTATGTCGTTACGTAGGTATGGTCTCAGAACTGTACACTGTACTCCAGGTGGGGCCTCACTAGTGTCTTGTATAGCGGAATTATGACCTCCCTTTCCTGCTGGTAATGCCCCTGCCTATACATCCCAGCATCCTATTTGCTTTACCTGCTGCCTTGTCACACTGTTTCCCTACCTTGAGGTCATCAGAGATGATAACCCCAAGATCCCTTTCCTGCTTGGTGCATGCTATATCCTCACCCCCAACTGATATATTGTGCCAGGGTTTTTGTGCCCTATATGCATTATCTTGCACTTCTTTGCATTGAATTTCAACTGCCAAACCCCTGACCATTCTTCAAGTTTCTGCAGGTCCCTTCTCATTCTGTCTACACTCTGGTGTGTCTACTCTGTTACAGAGCTTTGTGTCATCAGCAACAGTGAAATTCTGCCTTCTAGGTCCTGCGCCATGTCACTGATGAAGATGTTGAATAGGACCGGTCCCAGCACTGATCCCTGTGGTACCCCACTGGTCACTCTTCCCTCTGTGGAGTGACAGCCATTTACCACCACCCTCTGTGTCCTGTCACCCAGCCAGTTACCTACCCACCACACTACTGTCCTGCCCACACCCATATTTCCCAGTTTGTGTAATAGTCTTCTATGTGGCACAGTGTCAAAGCCTTGCTGAAGTCCAGATAGGCCATATCCACTGCCCTCCCCTGATCCACCTCCCTAGTCACCCAGTTAAAATATTCAATGAGGTTGGTCTGACATGACCTCCCCCTGGTGAAACCATGCTGCCTTGGGTCCTGTAGTCCATTGACAACCAGATGTTCCACCAATCTCTCCTTCAGTAGTGCTTCCATGATCTTCCCCACTACTTGCTTCTCTCTCTCTTCTCTGTCTGTCTTTAGCCATGGCCAAGTTCCACCCCCTTCCCTGAAGTATGCCAGGTAACAATTCCTCCCCCGTCATTATCTTCCTATTCTGGTGTCCCTTATCTTGCCTTTCTCGCTCTTTTTAAGTGAACATTCTGGCTGTACCAATTTATTAGCCTATCTGTTGTAAAGGCTCTTATGATCAAATGTTGATGTAAATATGTATATTTTTCTTCTGTGCATAATATTGCATTATGTTTTACCATGTTATTGTATGGTATATGCTGTATATTGTATAATATTGCACTATGTTCTACCATGTTACCGTACTATGATTTTTTTATTTAGTTTTTTGTTGACCGGGTAAGTACACTAGACAAATCCTGCCTATTGTCAGGCACGACCCGGGGGAGGGGGATACAGATGAATGCCAACTGTCCTTGAACCGGATTAAGCTGTTGGTGGTATTTTTAGTGAATGAGGGAAATTTGGCCAGGACACCGGGGAAATTCTCCTACTCTTTTCGATAAAAAAGAAAGGGTCCTACAAGAGCTTGCTAAGCTCAGGGTGGATAAGGCAATGGGACCTGATGGCATTCATCCCAGGGTACTTAAGGAGCTAAAGGTGGAACTAGCAGAGCCATTAGCAGAACTGTTTAGTGAGTCTCTGAGTACAGGAAAGGTCCCAGAAGACTGAAGAAGGGCTCATGTGATCGCGCTCCACAAGAGTGGTAGCAGGGAGGAAGTGGAGAACTACAGACCAGTCAGTCTTACCTCAGTAGTGGGCAAGATTATGGAGGAACTCCTTAAGGAAAGGATAGTGCAACACCTGGAATCCA
Source organism: Neoceratodus forsteri (assembly GCA_016271365.2). NCBI lineage: Eukaryota > Metazoa > Chordata > Ceratodontiformes > Ceratodontidae > Neoceratodus > Neoceratodus forsteri. The sequence continues at coordinate 1,178,973,309 of CM057454.1, forward strand.
TAGGGGCACAGGATCCAAAACAGCATGGGTTTACAAAAGGAAGGTCCTGTCAAACTAATCTCATAGATTTCTTTGACTTGGTAACCAGAGTGGTGGACCAAGGGAGAGCAGTTGATGTCGCCTACCTTGATTTCAGCAAAGCTTTTGACACTGTTCCACATAGAAGATTGATAAATAAGCTGGGTAGGCTCGGGGTGGGTCAGAGGTTGGTCAACTGGGTGGCAAACTGGTTGACGGGCAGAAAACAGAGAGTGGTGGTAAATGGTATACAGTCAGAAGAGATGCAAGTCCCAAGTGGGGTACCTCAGGGATCAATCCTGGGGCCAGTCCTCTTCAACATCTTCATTAGTGACCTTGCAGATGGACTAGAGGGTAAGGCTTGTCTGTTTGCAGATGACACCAAGATCTGCATCAGAGCAGATGATCCAGATGGGGTGGGCAGAATGAGAAGAGATCTGGATAAACTAGCAAAATGGTCAGAAGAGTGGCAACTGGGATTTAATGCAAAGAAGTGCAAAATCATGCACATAGGGAAGAGAAACCCTGAAGCCACCTATAGGCTGGGAGGGGAGTTGCTAGCAGTCACAAAGGAAGAAAGAGACTTGGGCATTATCATCACTGATGACCTGAAATCATCCAAGCAGACCTCTAAAGCAGTAGGTAAGGCTAGGGGGGTGTTAGGGTGTATTAGTAGGGGTATCACAAGTCGTAAGAGGGAGGTAATAATCCCTCTTTACAAGACACTGGTTAGGCCCCATCTGGAGTACTGTGTGCAGTATTGGAGGCCACACCTTCACAGGACATTAACCAAATTGAGGCAGTCCAGAGAAGGGCAACCAAATGGTGCAGGGACTGCATCAGAAGACATATGAGGACAGATTAACAGAGCTCAATATGTATACCCTTGAGCAAAGGAGGAGAGAGGTGATATGATCGAGGCATTCAAACACCTTAAGGGCATTAACAAGGTGAAAAGTCTAACATGTTTAAATATAAGAAAAATAGCAGGACAAGAGGACACAGCATGAGATTAGAGGGGGGCCGATTAAGGGGGAATGTGAGGAAATTCTTTTTCACAGAAAGGGTAGTGAATGCATGGAATGGCTTACCACAAGAAGTGGTGGCTATGAATACAGTGCAGGGCTTCAAACAGGCATGGGATAGGTATAAGGGAGCAATACAAATGACTATGAATTGATAGGCTACTGACAGAGCAAAGGCCGATGGCACATTTATAAGGTAGAAAAAGAAATGGGCAGACTGGATGGGCCTTGCGGTCCTTATCTGCCGGCAACTTCTATGTTTCTATGTTTCTATAAGTGCCACGGGATCTTTAACATCCACCTGAACTACCACCAATCCAGGCAGATGGGACCTCGGTTTAACGTCTCATCCGAAAGACGTATAACCAGGTCCGTCTTGCAAATGAGCCTTGCTCAATGGTGCCCGCCTGGATAAATAAAGATTTTGATTGATTGATTGACTATTAGTATTACAGCAAATAATCAGCAAACAGTCACTGATTCTAATTCTACAATTCAGATTCTAAGGTGTCAGCATGGCTCAGTTGGTAGCACATCTGCCTCTGGACCAGAAGGTCATGGGTTCTCGTCCCACACCGGGATTGGACTTGCACCTAAAAAGCACTGGCATCTGAGTGCAGTATTGGGGAGTGCTGTACAGCTGGGGTGTGCCGTCCTTCAGATGAGACGTTAAACCGAGGTCCCTTCTGCCCCTCCTGGCGTTGTCCTGGTGGGTGTCCAGGTGGAAGTAAAAGCACCCAGGGCACTCTTCGCAAAGAGCAGGGAACATTCCTGGTGTCCTGGCCAACATTCCCCTTCCCATAAACCGGTTCATGTAATTATCCAGGCTGTGTGTGGGTGATGATGTGCGATATGGCCGCCACCACCACCACACATTCAGTCACTTCACTAGCAGTCTAGCTTTGCTTGTAAAGTGCTTTGGATGTATGAAAAGCGCTATATAAATGGTGATTCTTCTTCTAATATAGCTTCCTCTGCACAACTAGTAATGAAGGAAGGAAGCAAAAACACTGTAGCCCAGGCGGGAGTCGAGCCTCAAAACATTCGGCCCTTACCCAGATTAATTATACAATGTTTTTTCTAATTATTTAACCAGATGAGACATGCTAAGCTGAAAGCTTGTTTACAGGTGCAACCTGGGAGCACAAGGAAGTTAAGTGATTTGCTTAGGATCAGACAGTAAGCAAGTGGGGGCTGTGGGATTCAAACCCAGGTCTCCAGATTTGCAGCTCAGAGCCTTAAACCACTGCCCCATACTGCCTCCTAAAAACTTGAAGCTGAACTGTCCAGTTAGCCTGAATATTTTCAAGTCGCTCTATGACTGCTCCATGAAAGAATCATGCAAATGTTTTCCTCATCACTAGCTCACAATACAAAAATAATGTCTCTTAAAGAGACAGGCACAGAGGCTAACACGGCACTCGTATGCAAGCATTTCTTAAACGGTTAGAACACAGACACCAGCCTGGCAGTGGGCATTCGGCTAGCTCAGGAAGACACTTTAGGAACCCCCATTTGTAGGAGGGTTACACTCTTCCCTGCCTAGAAAGAACTTGGCATCCACATCAAGCCTACACCCTCAATGAGCTTACAAAAGACATTATACTATACGAAACTTGTGGTTCATCACTATACGAAACAGAATAAGAACTGATGTATCAGTGAACGTAACTTATCACATTACTATACTTGCTCAATATACTCTACATATTCTATAATGACAACAGTTACACATTTTCCATACATGTAATAATGATTTCACTATGATTTACGCAATAATATGATTGTACTTATTCATGTTTTAGTTTCTTGCATTCTCAACAACATAGATGGGGTTTCATCCCTATCAGCTAACTTGAGGCTAGATGGGGCAGGGGCAGGCCCAGATTAATTGATGTGAGGGCTCTACTCCAAGTTATATTTTGAGGCCCGGGGGCCCCTAAATGCCAACATCACACTCTTCCTCGGCACCATGCCGGCAAGGCTGCAACAACCAGGGTACTCAAGCAGGATGTCGTTTACAATAATGCTATGTGTTATGCCACATGACTTGACAGGACACATGCCATTTTAAACAATACAATTCAGAGTGCTGACAATAAAACCGCGAATTAACTCACCTTTGACAATATCCTTTATTTTTGAAAGATATCACTTATGGTAATGTAGACACACCATATGATGTATTACATCTTGGAAATACAAAAAAATACCAAAGATTTCTTCTTCATGGATGCTTGGACTAAAGCCTTATATTTTACTTCTGTATATATGCACTCACTGTTTTTACTTTTGTATGCAGTATGCACCATTTCATATTACTGGTTAAAAAAAGAATTTGAAATTCTGCAGAGAGATATAAACAGTACATACAAGTGCAGTAATGCATTAGCTTCAGTCCAAGCAGCAGGTATGTATAACAGCCTATTGGAGATGCCTAGCTAATATGCTCACCATACAATGGAAACTTTCTTTACATGCTTGAAGTAGTAGAAGCATGTAGAAGAAAAATAATGAAATATCCATTCTGTGGGAATACGGAACACCAAATGGCAATGTGTATTATGCATGTCCCAAATAATGCATGTTCCAAATAACTCTAGGCAGACCAGTGGAGAATGATTGACACAGGGACACCCAAAGAGCATACATCACACAATGAAGACCAGTGGGATAGAACCTGTATGGATACACACCACCCAGGACAGACCACTGGGTCAATGGACAGGATGGAATTCCTACAAGCCAGGGCAGGCACCACCAGGACAGATCGGTTGGGTTGAAATGGACAGGAATGGACATGTGAAGTCCATGCATGCACAATTCAGGGCAGCAGACCAGTCCAGTAGGGATGGTACAGGGACTAGACAAGAGTCCCATAGATAGAGGGCATACACCACCCAGTGCCAGGGGGAGCAGATCAGTGGATGGATACATAGGATGGAACCCCTAGAAGCTATATACTACTCAGAGTCAGGGCAGAACAGTGTGTATGTGTGGGGGTGGGTGGACAGACAGTCACAGGAATCCCTAGAGTGGACAGAGCATTAAATACAATTCCACATAGCATATTAGCTTCAAAGTTCCAGGCAGACATGTGAAAGACATGTAATTAAATATAAATTCTTGTTGACTTTAGAAGAAAAACACCAAATGGTGTAAATATGCATCTTAGAAATAACTCTATTCCCCAGGATGTAGAAGAATATGAAACAGTGCACACAGAAGTGAAATGTGATATTACTGTACCTTACATCTACTTCCAATATTGCCAAGCTAAAGGGTATGAGTTTCTGGCATGTTAATGTCTGCAGCCTCTTGAAAATGTTTACTCTGATCCAGTCATTAATTGGCCATGTTTTGCCAGATGTCTTGGTGATTTCCGAATCCTGGCTTAGGCCTGCCACCTTGGACACTGAGATTAACATCCCTTCTTATACGCTGTTCAGGACAGACAGACTGACTAGAGGAGGAGTGGCAATCTATGTTAAGGACAAGTACTCCGTGTCTTGTCTTAACTCAGTTACGGTCAAAAATTAATTTGAGTGTTTCGCTATTAAGATTGAGTTATCTTCTTCACTCGTGTTTTGTGTAATAGGTCGTTATAGACCACCATCCGTTGGGTTACAGCTCCTTACACATCTTGGATCGTTATTAGGGAAAGCGAACCTTGAAACAATTATTCTAGGAGATCTCAACTTCGACTGGCTAACCAAGACCTTTACTTCTTTTAATACCTTCTGTGATTCCCATGGGCTGACGCAATTAATTAATGAGCCTACAGAAAGCCTAATAAAAGGAACCGAGCAAAGTATCCTGCTGGGTGTTATACACGTTAATAAGCCCCACCTATTCTCTCACGCTGGCACCTTTTTCTCAGATGTTAGCGACCATTGCTTTATTGCTTGTGTCAGATCTTTACATAATACATTTCCAGCAGCTAAATTTAACACTAAAAGGTCCCATTGGAACTTTGATCTGTTTGCCTACATCAATGACCTGAAACATTCATTGCACTGGCAGGACTTCTACTTAGCCAACACGGCTAACATGGCCTATGATATCTTCTATGAAATACTGGTGGGGGTACTAAACAAGTATGCCCCTTATGGTAAAAATTTGTGTGAGGAACAAAGCTTGTTGCTGGTTCTCTGCTGAACTGAATGATGCATTGCTAGCAAGAAACAAACTTTGGAAAAAGACACATAGAATTAAGTTAGACACAGACTGGTGTCAGTTCAGGAAGGCTTGGAATTAATGCACAGAAGTGGTCAGGGAAGCGAAGGCTGCATTCTATAATAATGAACTGGATTCCATTGCAAAGTGCTCCTCTAAATTTTGGAAGACAATCAAAGAAATGTTTGGGCACTCCCCGGGTAACTCTCTGCCGGCAAAGATTATTTCAGGGAATACTGCTATTTGTGATAAAATGGGGATCCTAGACTCCTTTAATAATCATTTTGCCATTGCTGGTCTTGCATTTGTTAACTTTCCTCCTATCTCTCATACCCTTTGTCCACTCCACCTTCCCCAACCCACTTTCTCCGATCAAATGACACCCATACCTTGACGGTCCCTCGTCACTCCACCCTCATCGGTTAGACTGGTTTCGGCCATCGTTTCCCTAAAATCTGGAATTCCCTCCCCCCGAAATAAGACACTCCTCCTCCTCCAACTACTCCATTACCTCTGCCCTACACAATTACCTTTCCTTCACCTGTTCCTGCTTTAACCCACCTTAATACCTCTCCCCACTTTCTGCTTTCCAACCATGACCCCCCCAGCAGGGTTCTCAGCATTCTGAAGGGGGAAATCAGGGAATGGCTACCCCTTCTCCTCATATTCAGTTCTTGCCTCTGTCTCCCCTTCTCCACCTGCCCTCCTAGGTCACCAGTGTGCACAACCTAACGCCATCCTTTTTATTTCAACAGCACTTGTGTACTACCTAGAGCCTGCTCCTGGTACACTCATGCACTATAGATGGTTCTATAGCATTATTACTCTTTTGTACATTCATATGTTCTTTTGTATGATTTTGGACATGTATTGTAATTTACCCAATGTTCCACTACTGTTTATTGTACAATATCTTGTGTTGCAACTATTGCACGATCTTACAATGTTGTATTGTTTGTACTACCCACATACTAATGTAACTGAGCATCCTTCACAACCCTATGTAACCCCTCCCCCAGGTCACAGCATGAGATGAGCAACTTGTTGTTCAGTGTGCCCTCCTGGTGAAACATTTCAATAAGTAAATAAATAAAACTCTCCTGCTTGCTTGGCATGCTCTCAACTAGGAATACAAGATGAGGAATCTCCTGTCCCTGCCCCAGGCTTCTCCTTCCAGCCTGCATCTCTGAAAGAGGTTGAAGATCTTTTGCTTCAGTTGGACTCTAAGAAAAGCGTCGAGGCCAATTCACTAGATTTCTATTTCCTTAAGATTGCCTATCATGTCTTAGCAGTGCCAATCACTCACCTCTTCAACCAATCAGTGTCCCAAGGGATTATTCCCCATATGTGGAAAATTGGACATTTTATTCCCCTGTTTAAATTGTGGGATCCTTGTGATCTGAACAATTACAGACTGATATCTCTCCTACCTATTTTGTCAAAACCTTTGGAAAAAATAGTGAGTAGCCAGCTCAGGAGCTACATAGAATCCAATAATCTATTAAACCCCATGCAATCTGGTTTCAGATCAAGACATAGCACTATTTCGGGCCCTTGCCAAAGTTACCAATGCTAGGCACCGTGACCTGGATAGTAAAAACTTTGTCTGAGCTGTATTCTTAGACCTAAGCAAGGCTTTTGACACCGTGGATAACGGCCTGCTTCTCTCATCTTTGAGGAGCATGGGTCTGGACCCAGTGCCAATGCATTGGTTTACTGATTATCTCTCAGGACGGCTCTAGCAGATCAAGGCTGAGGGTGAGCTGTCCTCACTCAAGCCTCTTCAAAGGGGAGTGCCACAAGGGTCAATACTTGGTTCCTTACTGTTTGATATCTATATTAATAAAATTGATGATAGCATAAATAAGGCCAATATACACCTGTTTGCGGATGACACTGTTCTTTATCTTAGTCGTCCGACTCCTGAAGCCACCTGGCGCAGATCTCCAGGAGGAATTTAACCAGCTGCAGAATCAGCTTCTTTTAAAAAAAATCCTCCTAAATGCAAAAAAAAGAAAAGCAATGCTTTTCTCGCCTCATAGTCGTTTGGTGAACCTGGCCAGTACTGGAGCATTACCTCTGATCACCATAATCCTCGGAGAGAATCTGAAGTTTGTATCAAAGTTTAAATACTTGGGAGTGAGGCTGGATCAAAATCTCTTATTCATTGAGCATATTAAGGACTTGCTAAAGAAACTAAGGCAGAGACTGGGCCTTTTCTTTAGGATTATCCAGTTTCTTACTAGAGAGGTTAAAAAGTGCCTGGTCCAAGCAACTTTTCTCTCCTTGGTTGATTATACAGATTTCTTATATAGTCAGAGCCCTAAAGCTTCTCTCGCTAAATTGGATACACTATACCACAGAGCTATTAGGTTTATAACTGGCCTTCCCATTTCCACCCACCATTGGCCTTGTATGCAGCCATAGGGTGGACCTCCCTTATGTTAAGGTGTTGTAGAAATGTGGTGCTTTGGGCCTTCAGAGCGGTCACGAAAAGCTTTCTCTTTATGTCATTGACTGTCTCCCACTAAGCACGGCAGGAATATATATACCTTAAGAAGTGCCTCCTTTATCACATTGTGTATTCCAAAGGTCTCTTCCCAATTTGGTAGAGCAGCAATTAGCTTTGTGTTGCCATCCTTGTTTAATAAACTGTAAAAGTTGTTAAAATTGAGCACTCCCATCAGTTTGGAATCCTTCAAAACACTATATGCTTGGATGGTGAGGGAACACTGTAATTGCTTCCCTTGTCCCTAACCTACCCTGAATCATAGGCTCTCAGCTTCAGCTCCTAGCAGAATATACTATAGTATCTGCTTGCTCCATGTGCCCCCATTACCCTGGATTCACTAAGACCATATATTATCAATCTGTGAGGGAATTCTATAATTGCTTCTCTCCCCCAGGCTGCCTATCCACGCTTTTCCATGCTCATGGCCACTGGTCTCCTCCCCACCCACCTTGATTAATCTATCATGTCCTCCCACCCCACACCCCCACCACATCTTCCCCTCTCTGTTCCTCAGCCTCAGTTACCTGGGAACGCCATACATCCCCTCAATCTAGCTGTTCATCCCTGGCCAGGGCTAAGTACGGTATTTCCTACATTCTTTACCAGTCTCTTATTTGGTTGCACACTTGTCACTTCCCCAAAGCTATCTTGGCTACTCAGATTTCACATATATGCCATTGTCATCCTCTGTGCTGTTGTATGCCTACCTTTGGGATTATTCTATTGCTGTATTATGCATCTACTTTATACTTATTTGTTGTTACGATGATGTCATTGTCACTGTTGATTGTGTAAGTAATAATACCTGACAGGGTGGGCATTGTTGGGATATAACAGACCACCCAGGGGCGTAATGAGGCCCGACGCCGAAGGCGGAGGGCCTTATAGCCCCTTGAAAGTCCGTTATATCCCATAACGCCCACACTGGAGGGTATTATTACACTTAGATAATAGGCTATAGCTGTAATGTTTTGAAACACTATATAACAATAAATATTTCTTTATGAAAACTATATAAAAAACAAAAAAAAGGAACTTTTCTAGTAAAGTAATCCCTGCAGTACTGGAATGACCACAGGAGGGCACTGCCATATTTGTATGTGTGCCATGAGCTTGTGCTCTTGCTTTCAGTTTGCACACAGTGAGACAGGAGAGCTGTTTCTTTATCTTGTTGCCTTGATTTTTGTCTCCTGTGTTCCTCAGACAGACACAGAAACCGAGATGAGAGGTATTTATTTTACTTTGTCTTGTGTGTTTATAGGTATTTGAAGATAGGTACCTATTTATTTTTCATTTTCTTGAGGTCTGAAATGTGGCGCTGCATGACTCTGGAACTCTGTGTAGAAGTATGTTGAGAGAGAGCGTGACCATGCTGAGTAAGGAGATTTAACTTATTAAGAAGGGGAAAAAAAAACGTTTTGTATTGTCGTACATTTATTTTGGAGTGTGGTGCAACAGTGTGTAGAGAGCTCAGTTTGGTTAAGCGAGCGAGGGAAAAATGGCAGGTGGCAAGTTTCGATTTTGGGGTGCCCAAGGATAGTGTTAGTTATAGGGCAGTGTCAAGTGGAACTTGTTTTTCAACAGGCCTGTGTTGAGAAATAATGGCCCGGGTGGCAGGCTGTTTTAGCCAGTCAGGATGTTAGTTTTGTTTTAGCCATTATCTAAAAAAACTTTTTGTAATGTTTTTTTGACCTGGCAATAACCAGGTCCATCTTGCAAATGAACTTGCTCAATGATGTTCACCTGGATAAATAAAGATTTGATTTGATTTGATTCACGGTCTAAGATGTCTAAGACAGACATGTGAAAGATATATGTAATCAAATATCATTTCTTTGTGACTGTAGAAGAAAAGGACACCAAATGGTGTAAGTATGCATCTAGAAGTAACTCTAATACCCACGATGTAGAGGAATATGAGACAGAGCACACAGACGTGAAATGTAATACAATAGCTTCATAGTTTGAGACAGCCATGTGGAAGACATCTGTAATCAAAAATAATTGAAAGGCATATGCCTGTTGCTACGTGGGGGAAGAGCTCCTCCCCCACATCCTACTTAAACCAGCAGGCTACCTGCAGCTCCACTTAGAGTGAGTAGCACTCGCTGTGCTCGCTTTGTGCTGTGTGTTGGCGCTGGACCCCCACCTTCTCCGTTTTCTGGCCTTGAGTCCTCCTTGTTTGTCTTCTGTGCCCCCCCTTCCTGCCTTATTCTGTGCCTTTGCTGTGTGTACCTTTTTTTTCCTCCTTTTGGGGCTTTCTCGCTTCGTCCACCACCACACTGCAGTGTTGCTAGTTCATGCCATTTACCCCTCGCAGTCTAACACTGGCTCCTCATTCGGCTCCTGTGGCTGGCAGCCTCCTGCTCTGGTCCTCTCCATCGTGGCCTGATGCCACCGCCACTGCTCCCTTGTTCATTCCTCTGCCGCTTCTCCTGGATTGGGACCTTTCATGCTTGTACGGACAAATCGCGGCTAGCATTGCCGCTACCATGCTACCTTACCCGTCCCTTAGCAGCTTCAGGGTGGATTCTCCCAAGTCTGTTGCCTGCACAGCTGCACCGCTTGCTTATGACGTGCCTTGTGCTGGGACTGCACATTGCATTCCATATTGGACCACAGCTCCTGTGTCTGCTTGACCCATATGGTAACATCTACCACTTTACTTGCAGCCTGCCAGGCTCCGGACTATTTTCTATTCCAGGACCATGTGAGTACCTACTGATTTACTGTGCCATGCCTTTCTAACCTGCCAGCACCCTTATGCTGCCTTGCTACATATATTTTGACCATATCTCTGTACAAGCACTTGCTAGCAAGGAGACTGTCGGACCTCACAAGACTTCTATTTGATTGCACGGCGATTGATTATGCCTTCATTCAGGCCATCAATTTTCAAGCCTCACCCTTTATTGCTGCTCAGTACTTGATTTGTGCTGGTGATGCCAAACATACCTTTCCGCAGCTATAAAATTTGCATAGCACTAGGATTTCAGACTCAGAATCACTACCCTTGCTTTGCATAGGTTTCACTATATTCTTAATTATGCTAGATATATTTCTGGGCACACAAACTATATAACTTACTACATTAATGTGAAGGACCATTTCTTCTCACCAACATTATGAGGCCCACTATATGTAGCCATATCATTGTTTCAATATGGCAGTGCTACACATTCTGACTTTTGCTATGATTTGAAGGCCAGTGCTATGAGTTTTTATGCTGAACGGTTAAGTGGTATGTTACCAACCATGGTAGGAGCAGTCAACATGAACATACGTGCATTACTGCACACTCAGGCCTTCATAGTATGTGGCTAGTTATTCCTGCTCAACCACAGCTGGCTTCCTTTACTTGCTACATCCTCTATAAACTCAACTAACTTCCATTCGCCTTCAGCCCTGGGATATCCATCCAGCTGGGCAGCCCTCCGTGGAGGCACCCATCATGCTAGCCTACATGGGGTCTGGCTTGACTCGCTCTCTCCTTCCACCTACCTACATGGAGTCTCGCTGTACCATCAGCAATGTGAGGGCCTCGCCTGGCACACTTTCTGCTCCTTTATTGCCCTATGTGGGTTTTTTTGTGGCCTGCTAGCCTTCATGGAGTTTAGCTGCCACTCTTTATTCCATTTACCGGTTAAACTGCATGTTGTCCAGCCGCGCATGCTAGCCTTCATGGGGTTTAGCTGCCACTTTCTACTCACTTTACCGACTGATCTACGTGTGGTCCAGCCACACAGCCTACCCCTCATATGGGCCAGCTTGTGTTCAGCTCCCTTGGACGTTTCCTACCCTGCTGCTTCCAGTCATTCAGATCTACTACCACTCCATTCCTCCTGGGATCCTCAGCAGAGCTATTCTTTAGTACCTTCCTACATCATAGCTCAAGTTTGAGATTGTTAATCTCAGGATTGATCGAGTACCTTGGTCCAATCACTGCATGGTGCAGTTCATGCTTGGGCTGCCGCCAGAAGCCCTTCCCTGCTGAGATGATGAGCTACATAGATACATAGACAGTGTCGGCAGATGGGGCCTATGGCCCACCTAGTCTGCCATTTGAGCTTAAGTTCAGTTTGTTTTCCTAGAGTCTGTTTCCTTACCCTGACCTCTAAATTCCTTTATGTCTATCCCATGCATTCTTAAATCCCGTGATTGTTTCAGCCCCCACCACTTCCTCTGGCAGGGTGTTCCACTTGTCCACCACCCGTTCTGTGAAGAAATTCTTTCTCATGTTTCCTCTGAAGCGTCCTTCCTCCAACTTCATCCCATGCCCTCTAGTCCTGAAACATCTTTTTCGCTTAAAAATAGTGTTTTCCTGCACCCTGTTCCTCCCTGTAAGATACTTGTATGTCTCTATCATATCCCCTCTCTCCCTCCTCTCCTCCAGGGAGTACATGTTCAGTTCCTTCAACCTGTCTTCATAGGACTTGTGATGCAACCCATGCACCATCTTTGTTGCCCTCCTCTGAACCTTCTCTACCCTGTCTATGTCGTTACGTAGGTATGGTCTCCAGAACTGTACACTGTACTCCAGGGCCCTCACTAGTGTCTTGTATAGCGGAATTATGACCTCCCTTTTCCTGCTGGTAATGCCCTGCCTATACATCCCAGCATCCTATTTGCTTTACCTGATGCCTTGTCACCCTTTATGGGGTTTGACCCTGAGGGTTTTGGCGGCAGCTAAATTATCTAGTGTAGGTGCTGCATGCGTCAGAGGTGTTGGTGCTGGGGTTGACACCTATAATAGGGTGTTATCTGGACACCATTAACTCCCTCGCACCAATTCTGTACGACCCAGAACTTCATACCTAAGGTCCCCATGGTTTGACGGAGATCTCAGGGTGATGAAAGGATGGGTCAGAGGTTAGAGCGCTACTGGAGGAAGTCCAGCTTGAGGTGGACAAACTGGTCCTGCATATGCATTATAGCGCATACCAGGCGGCAATCAACCGTAAGAAGGCAGCATTCCTGTCCAAGGAGACTGCTGCCGGGAAGAACCGACAAGCTACTCTTTTCCGAGCTGTAGCCAGGCTACTCCATCCTGCTTGTCTGCAGCCCGGGAAGTTTTTTTCTAATACAGAGTGTGAAGAGTTTGCTCGGTTCTTCTCAAACAGAGTGTCTGCGATCAAGCAGGTGGCTTCTTCAGCCAGCAATGTCATAGCTGGCGGTGGTTGCCTTATGTGCTCTGAGTGCACTCCACCTAGTTGGGGGGAGTTTAGACCAGTAGAGGTTAGTAAGGTCATTGAGGTGGCAGTCAATCTGAAGCACACCTTTTGTGAACTGGACCCGGTGCCGACATGTTTCGTAATGAGATGTGTTGACCCTGTAGGTCTGGTGTTCACCCTGATTGTTCGGTGCTCTTTATCTGAGGGGGTCTTTCTGGATGCCTTGAAGGAGGCACTAGTGAGACCCCCTCTTAAAGAAACCATCTTTGGACCTGGAGATCAGGGCAAATTACCATCCTATATCCAACCTTCCATTTTTGACGAAGGTGGTGGAGAAGGTGGTGGTGCTTCAGTTGGAAAAGCACCTCATGACTCATGAGTTGTATGAAACCTTCCAGTCGGGATTTTGGGCTAGGCATAGTACAGAAACTGCGCTTGTTCGGGTGCAGAATGACCTCCTCAGGGCAAGAGATCAGGGGGATAAGACAATTCTTGTTCTCTTTGAGCTCTCTTCAGCATTTGACATTGTGGACCATTATGTGTTGCTTGACCGCCTTAGAGAGCTCTGCGGACTCACCGGTACTGTCATCCGCTGGTCTGAGTCCTTTTTCACCAACAGGAGGCAACGGGTTGTGATGTGGAATTCATCATCTATATCCAGCCTCCTTTCTTGTGGAGTTCCTCAGGGATCGGTACAGGCCCCAATCTTGTTCGCAGTGCATATGCTGCCCCTGGTGGGGATTATTAGGAAATATAGCTTGGGTTTCCATTGTTATGCTGATGATATCCAGCTATATCTGTCCTTTGCCCCAGGAACATCCAACGCAGTGGACATACTAAACATCTGCCTGGTGGAGATCAACGACTGGATGGCCTCCAGCTGGTTGTGACTGAACCCTGATAAGATGGAGGTATTGGTAGTGGAGTCGAACAGAGTGCGTGATAGGATGGCCTCTGACACAGCAACTGGATTTGCTGTAGGCGCTGTGTCATTGAAGGCCTCCTCTTGGGTGCGAAATCTTGGAGGGATTCTGGACAGAAATTTAACTATGGAGGCACAAATATCCTCCACGGTTTGTTCCTGTTTTTCCCATCTCAGAAATATTGCCAGGATTAAGCACCTTGTTCCGCCTCTGGACCTCCCTACCTTGCTACATGCCTTAGTCACATCTAGGATTGACTACTGCAATGCACTGTACCTCGGGGTCACAGGGGGATCTCTCTGCAGGCTGCAGCTGGTGCAAACGCAGCTGCCGGTTGCTACTGGGCAGCATAAATTTTGCCACAAAACACTGGTACTGTGTGAATTGCACTGGCTGCCAGTCAGATGGAGAATCCTCTTTAAGATGGGTCTTCTCACCTATAAGGCCCAACACAGGCAGGGTCCTGGTTATCTGTTGGACCTTCTGGTACCTGCTCTCTCTACCTGCCTTCTCCGTTCCTCTAGTGGGGGCCTCCTGGCTATTCTTAGAACAAGGCTAAAATCTGCTGGTGACTGAGCTTTCAGAGTTGCAGCTCCCGTTCTCTGGAATTCTTTGTCAGCTGAGATCAGGGGAACTCCCACTGTAGATATATTTAAGGCTCGCCTGAAGGCCCTCCTATTTTACCAAGCTTTTTATAGGATAAAATTATGAACTGTAGTAAGAACCTGATATTATTTGCTGAATTATTTATTTTATTCTTTATTTTGTTTAAAAATTTGTGATGTTTTGTTTTTATTTTGATGCTGTTCTATTTATTTTGTATGGCACCCAGAGCCTCCGGGATATGGTGTCCTTTAAATAAATCTTGCCTTGCCTTGCCTTGCCTTGCCTCGAATGTAATGCTCTGTAGTGTCATTGGCTCACTGACTGTGGTTCACATTGCCAGCTCATTTGCCTTTATCTCCTTCTACATTTTGCCATCTTCAGTCATCAGGAATCCATTTTACATGACCATCGCTGCCTTCAAATCGGATCCTGGGGTTTGACTGGCCAATAATACTTCTCTGCTACTACTTCTGCTTCCTGCAAGTTCGATTTACTATTACTACTGCAGACCTACGTGCAGGTTCACTTTTTTACACTATCTGCTCATACTAACCTGCTTTGCCCTATCAGGGCCTAAAGGTTCATCAAGACTGTCTCGCCTATTCTACAACCTGCTTCACCCCTCAGGGCTTGGAGGTCCATCTAACATCTGTCTACCTATTTGCATTAAGCTCTATTCCCAATTCACTTTACCTGCTTCACCCACTCTGGACCTACTGCTCCGCCTCTCCTGATCTTGCAGCATGCACTTAGCTCCTATGCTTCATCACCAAGGCCTTCATTTGCAAATCTTGCCAATCAGAAAGAACCACTGTCTTCATATGTTGGGTTTGGAGACGTAGTCATTTGGAAACTGCTTCCCTTCAGAGAAGATTTCTTCGCCTTCTGGATTGCTTGACCAATACAACTTTCAATACTTCGAGCTGAATGCTCGATCATGGATTCCAATCAGATTCTGCTCTGGGCATGGAATTCTTAAACTAAGAATTCACCAGAAGGATGTGCCGTCATCTTCACCTGATGCTCAAATACCAGTCTTTCCATTCAGCTTCCCTGCTTGCACTGGATCAAGATCTACACTCTGGAAGTTAGATTAGACAACAATTTAATATTGTTAATATAAGATTACTCTCCTTTAGCATGCCCAAAAGGATGGGCAGGTCAGTAGCCATGGGTCCTCAGAAGTTTCCACTCAAGGGGGGGTTTCCTCTCCTGCATGCTACTGGCCACACTCTCCAGAGTTGGAGGAGATAATCGTACGATAATCATTATTCTTTTGGAGGGGTCTCTTCCTTCTTGACTAACCATCTTTCTTATGGTGGGATACAGAGAAAGGCCAAAACATCAAGTCATAGCAAGTTACTCATCAGTTCAAGCATCTAAGTACCTTTCATAGACCATCCGGTTCACATGTACTATAAGCACTGATTTGCTCATGTCTATGCTGAAGTACCTATGCACTAATCAGTCCATACAACTAATACCTTGTAAGCATTGTCCTACTTACCGGTCGGGCCTCTGCATCCAAATTCAATCTACATTAATCAGCTGTAGTACGCACAGAAGCACAGAGCTATGAACTACACATAATTGAAAGGGTGTTTGTTGTGTGGGGAAGAGCCTCCCCCACATCCTACTTAAACCAGCAGGCTACCCACAGCTCCGCCTTAGAGTGAGTCACACTCACCCTCCATCCTCCCTTACACCTCCTCCTTCTCCGGCACTCTTATCCCACGAGGGTCTCATCCTACTCACTAACCATCTTTCCTATGGTGGGATACAGAGAAAGACCAAAACATCAAGTCATAACAAGTTACTCATCGGTTCAAGCATCTAAGCACCTTGCATATACCATCCAGTTCACATGTACTGTAAGCACTGATCTGCTCATGTCTATACTGAAGTACCTAAGCACTAATCATTCCATATAACTAATACCTTATAAGCATTGTCCTGCTTACTGGTCAGGCCTCTGTTTCCAAACTCAACCTACATTAATCAGCTATAGTACGCAGCACAAGCACGGAGCTATGAACCACACATAATTGAAATGCGTATGCCTGTTGTTATGTGGGGGAAGAGCTCCTCCCCCACATCCTACTTAAACCAGCAGGCTACCCGCAGCTCCACTTAGAGTGAGTCACACCCTCCATCCTCCCCTTACACCTCCTCCTCCTTCTCTGGTTACTTTATCCCATGGGGAGTCTCATCTTACTCGACTAACCATCTTTCCTATAGTGGGATACAGAGAAAGACCAAAACATCAAGTCATAACAAGTTACTCATCAGTTCAAGCATCTAAGCACCTTGCATATACAATCCAGTTCACATGTACTGTAAGCACTGATTTGCTCATGTCTGTACTGAAGTACCTAAGCACTAATCATTCCATATAACTAATACCTTATAAGCATTGTCCTACTTACTGGTAGGGCCTCTGTATCCAAACTCAACCTACATTAATCAGCTATAGTACATAACACAAGCATGGAGCTATGAGCACACATAATTTCTTTATGACTGTAGAAGTAGAACAGAACACCAGACGGTGTAAATATGCATCTTAGAAATAACTCTGTTTCCCAGGATGTAGAGGATTATGAAACAGTGCACACAGACGTGAAATGCAATACTACTATAGCTTCACAGTCTGAGACAGACATGTGGAAGAAATCTGTAATTAATTATCATTTCTTTGTGGCTATAGAAGTAGAACACCAAATGGTAAATATGCATCCTAGAAATAACTGTTCCCCAGGATGTAGAGGATTATGAAACAGTGCACACAGAAGTGAAATGTAATACTATAGAAACATAGACTTTGACTTGCAGATAGGACCACTTGGTCCACAGTCTGCCCATTTCCCAACCTACTGGATAAGCTGCAGATTCTAGTTAACTAACAGCCTACTTTCTGCCACCCCCACTACAATTGCCTTATGTCTGTCCCATGCATGTTTGAATTCCCCACTGTTTTTATAGCTTTATGGTCTGAGGCAGACATGTGGAAGAAATCTGTAATTAATTATCATTTCTTGTGACTGTAGAGTAGAACAGAACACCAAATGCTGTAAGTATGCATCTTAGAAATAACTCTATTCCCGCAATGTAGAGGAATATGAAACAGTGCACACAGAAGTGAAATGCAATACTACTATAGCTTCACAGTTTGAGCAGACATGTGGAAGACGTGTAATCAAATATCATTTCTTTGTGACTGCAGAAGTAAGAACAGAACACCAAATGGTGTAAAATGCATCTTAGAAATAACTCAGTATTTCTGCCCAGGTGGCAGATGAATAATATGAAACAGTTACAAGAAGTAGAAAGAGGAAAAGTATAGCTTCAGTCCAACCCAAGGCAGACTCGGACAAGTAGTTGGAACTGCTTCCTGTGTGATTTCTGAGTTGAGAATGTGTTGATTATAGCATCAAAACTGAGCGCCCTTGTTACATCACTCTCAATAGAAAGTGGAAAGTGAATTCAGCATTGTTGATCTCGGGCAGTTCTTTATCAAGGCCAGTTTTGAAAAGGAACTTTCTCCTTCACAGACTGTTACTGAGAGAGTTATGAATAATCTGAAGCGACTACTATGTTAGGAAAGGTAGACTCACCAGATCATTTGCACATATATTTCATCATCTCTTCTGCATTTCACTCTATATTGACATGCAATATGAAGTCAAGAAAATGCAGAAATTCATCCACACAGTTTGCATCAAGATATTTTGCACATCTGCTAATGATGCATGATGTGATGTATCAATCGGGGCTGTGTTGCATCATTATCTACAATAACATGAAATACTAAATCATCAGACAAGTGTTGGTGAGCTGCTCGGCGCTGCTGTAATGAAGCATGCCCTGGTTGATTATCACAAGGAATGACTCCACTTGAAAGCCTTGGGAGCCTTTAAGAGTGACGTGAGATATGGCCGAATCATCAGCATGGTGTTTTGGTCGTCTGATTCTGGTATACTCACTTGAATAGGCCTGGGACACATCTGGCATTATATTCTTTGCTGTCCTTTCGATATCTTCAAATTGATCTCTCAACTGATTAGTGAAATCCTCTAGAGACAAGAACACAGCAGCTACATCTACTCTTGTACTTTGGAGAAGGGTATTGCATTTCTGGAATCTTGGCAGAATTCTGTTCCACAGTTCCCACATGAAGGCTTTTTCCAGTCATCATAATGCATTGCCCAATGACTTGCAAGTGAGCCTCATTTCTGCTGGTTCATGGTCATCATCTGCCAGATTCATCAGTATGTCGTGGAAGTTGTGATAGTTCCAAGATAGAGCCCTGACAGACTCTGCATGACAGTGCCATCGTGTGGATGATAGGAACTTGAGTGTCAGGATTCTCCCATTCTCATTGGGAGTCAGACCTTCTGTCAGAGATTTCCACCACCTCGTGGAACCAGCTGCAAAAGCATATATCTGCTGCACTCTGTTGAAAAAATTTAACTGTTTCTATACAACAGTTGGCACTTGCAGTAACAACAAGATTCACTGAATGTGCTACACACGGTACATAGTCAGCAAGCAAGCTGATCTCTTTCAGTTGTGCCTGAAGGCCTGTATACTGTCTAGACATGTTGGCTGCATTATCATAGCTTTGATCTCTACAGTCTTCAGCACTGAGGCCCTGCGCTTTCAGAGTGCCCAACACATTATCCTGCAAGTTTTCTCCAGTGTGGCTGTGTATAGGCACCAATTTCAAAAAACACTCCCTGGGCTCACCACTTTCATTGACAAATTGAAGAACAAATGTCAACTGGTCTGTGTGACTCACATCTGGGGTTGAATCAACAGAAATAGAGAAATATTTTGCGGTTCGAACCTCAAGCACACAGCTGTCAGAACTTCAGTTCCCATTAGTTGTATAAGTTCATCACAAATTCTAGATGATAAATAGCTTGGATTTCCTTGCCCAGAATTGCTGTAGCATGAGATACGGGCAGCAAGAAATGGATCAAACTTTGCTATTACCTCAAGCGTGCCAAGAAAGTTTCTGTTGTTTTGTGAGTCTGTTAGCTCATCATCTCCTCTAAATGCCAGTCCACGCTCAGCTAGAAATGTGATCACCTCAACAACTCTAAGGAGCACTGATGCGCCAGTAGTTCTTCTCACTTTCCTGCTGTTTCTGCAGTTCAGCATCTATGCATCCTCTGGCAGAAGTTCTCTTTAGCCAGGCAAGTATTGCAGTCTGGTGCTGTTCACTGTTCTCATGCCATTTGATTAGCTTGGTCGCATTACTCCAGTCACTTGAATCCATCAGTGGAAACTGTGAGGAGCTTGTGGACTAGTAACTTGCAGCAAAAACAATAAATGTTCCCTGCTGCAGGAGAGTATGAAGGTCATTCACGGTTGTACTGTTCACCATTCGCTTTCTTTCCAAGGAAGAGACTCTTGGAAGTATTGTACTCTGTTTGAAATGTACCGCTGGGAATGTTTGAAGGGTCCTGATGGTTTTGACAAGAAAAGGGCTATTTGAAACCCAGTATTCAATGTCTTCCTTTGATAAACTGCCCCACAAACCAGGATCAGAAGATGTTTTCAGTGTTTTAGGTGCAGCTCCACAGCCAGACACAGAACCAGAAGTGACCTGTGTGGCAGACTGCTCTCTCTCCACCTACCTACATGGAGTCGCTGTACCATCAGCAATGTGAGGCCTCGCCTGGCACACTTTCTGCTCCTTTATTGCCCTATGTGGGTTTTTGTGGCCTGCTAGCCTTCATGGAGTTTAGCTGCCACTCTTTATTCCATTACGAGTTAAACTGCATGTTGTCCAGCCCGCGCATGCTAGCCTTCATAGGGTTTAGCTGCCCACTTTCTACTCACTTTACCGACTGATCTCGTGTGGTCAGCCACACAGCCTACCCTCATATGGGCCAGCTTGTGTTCAGCGTCCCTTGGACGTTTCCTACCCTGCTGCTTCCAGTCATTCAGATCTACTACCACTCCATTCCTCCTGGGATCCTCAGCAGAGCTATTCTTTAGTACCTTCCTACATCATAGCTCAAGTTTGAGATTGTTAATCTCAGGATTGATCGAGTACCTTGGTCCAATCACTGCATGGTGCAGTTCATGCTTGGGGCTGCCGCCAGAAGCCCTTCCCCTGCTGAGATGATGAGCTACATAGATACATAGACAGTGTCGGCAGATAAGGGCCTATGGCCCACCTAGTCTGCCCATTTGAGCTTGTAAGTTCAGTTTGTTTTCCTAGAAGTCTGTTTCCCCTTACCCCTGACCTCTAGAATTCCTTTATGTCTATCCCATGCATTCTTAAATCCCGTGATTGTTTCAGCCCCCACCACTTCCTCTGGCAGGGTGTTCCACTTGTCCACCACCCGTTCTGTGAAGAAATTCTTTCTCATGTTTCCTCTGAGCGTCCTTCCTCCAACTTCATCCCATGCCCTCTGGTCCTGAAACATCTTTTCGCTTAAAAATAGTGTTTTCCTGCACCCTATTCCTCCCTGTAAGATACTTGTATGTCTCTATCATATCCCCTCTCCCTCCTCTCCTCCAGGGTGCATGTTCAGTTCCTTCAACCTGTCTTCATAGGACTTGTGATGCAACCCATGCACCATCTTTGTTGCCCTCCTCTGAACCTTCTCTACCCTGTCTATGAGTTCACGTAGGTATGGTCTCCAGAACTGTACACTGTACTCAGGTGGGCCTCACTAGTGTCTTGTATAGCGGAATTATGACCTCCCTTTCCTGCTGGTAATGCCCTGCCTATACATCCCAGCATCCTATTTGCTTTACCTGATGCCTTGTCACCCTTTATGGGGTTTGACCCTGAGGGTTTTGGCGGCAGCTAAATTATCTAGTGTAGGTGCTGCATGCGTCCAGAGGTGTTGGTGCTGGGGTTGACACCTCCATAATAGGGTGTTATCTGACACCATTAACTCCCTCGCACCAATTCCGTGTCTGACCCAGAACTTCATACCTAAGGTCCCCATGGTTTGACGGAGATCTCAGGGTGATGAAAAGGATGGGTCAGAGGTTAAGCGCTACTGGAGGAAGTCCAGCTTGAGGTGGACAAACTGGTCCTGCATATGCATTATATAGCGCATACCAGGCGGCAATCAACCGTAAGAAGGCAGCATTCCTGTCCAGGAGACTGCTGCGGGAAGAACCGACCAGCTACTCTTTTCGAGCTGTAGCCAGGCTACTCCATCCTGCTTGTCTGCAGCCGGGAAGTTTTTTTATAAAGAGTGTGAAGAGTTTGCTCGGTTCTTCTCAAACAGAGTGTCTGCGATCAAGCAGGTGGCTTCTTCAGCCAGCAATGTCATAGCTGGCGGTGGTTGCCTTATGTGCTCTGAGTGCACTCCACCTAGTTTGGGGAGTTTAGACCAGTAGAGGTTAGTAAGGTCATTGAGGTGGCAGTCAATCTGAAGCACACCTTTGTGAACTGGACCGGTGCCGACATGTTTCGTAATGAGATGTGTTGACCCTGTAGGTCTGGTGTTCACCCTGATTGTTCGGTGCTCTTTATCTGAGGGGTCTTTCTGGATGCCTTGAAGGAGGCACTAGTGAGACCCCTCTTAAAAACCATCTTTGGACCTGGAGATCAGGGCAAATTACCATCCTATATCCAACCTTCCATTTTTGACGAAGGTGGTGGAGAAGGTGGTGGTGCTTCAGTTGGAAAAGCACCTCATGACTCATGAGTTGTATGAAACCTTCCAGTCGGGATTTTGGGCTAGGCATAGTACAGAAACTGCGCTTGTTCGGGTGCAGAATGACCTCCTCAGGGCAAGAGATCAGGGGGATAAGACAATTCTTGTTCTCTTTGAGCTCTCTTCAGCATTTGACATTGTGGACCATTATGTGTTGCTTGACCGCCTTAGAGAGCTCTGCGGACTCACGGTACTGTCATCCGCTGGTCTGAGTCCTTTTCACCAACAGGAGGCAACGGTTGTGATGTGGAATTCATCATCTATATCCAGCCTCCTTTCTTGTCGAGTTCCTCAGGGATCGGTACAGGCCCCAATCTTGTTCGCAGTGCATATGCTGCCCCTGTGGGGGATTATTAGGAAATATAGCTTGGGTTTCCATTGTTATGCTGATGATATCCAGCTATATCTGTCCTTTGCCCCAGGAACATCCAACGCAGTGGACATACTAAACATCTGCCTGGTGGAGATCAACGACTGGATGGCCTCCAGCTGGTTGTGACTGAACCCTGATAAGATGGAGGTATTGGTAGTGGAGTCGAACAGAGTGCGTGATAGGATGGCCTCTGACACAGCAACTGGATTTGCTGTAGGCGCTGTGTCATTGAAGGCCTCCTCTTGGGTGCGTAAATCTTGGAGGATTCTGGACAGAAATTTAACTATGGAGGCAAATATCCTCCACGGTTTGTTCCTGTTTTTCCCATCTCAGAAATATTGCCAGGATTAAGCACCTTGTTCCGCCTCTGGACCTCCCTACCTTGCTACATGCCTTAGTCACATCTAGGATTGACTACTGCAATGCACT
This sequence comes from Neoceratodus forsteri, assembly GCA_016271365.2. NCBI lineage: Eukaryota > Metazoa > Chordata > Ceratodontiformes > Ceratodontidae > Neoceratodus > Neoceratodus forsteri. The sequence continues at coordinate 1,178,996,233 of CM057454.1, forward strand.
GTACCTCGGGGTCACAGGGGGATCTCTCTGCAGGCTGCAGCTGGTGCAAAACGCAGCTGCCCGGTTACTTACTGGGCAGCATAAATTTTGCCACAAAACACTGGTACTGTGTGAATTGCACTGGCTGCCAGTCAGATGGAGAATCCTTTTAAGATGGGTCTTCTCACCTATAAGGCCCAACACAGGCAGGGTCCTGGTTATCTGTTGGACCTTCTGGTACCTGCTCTCTCTACCTGCCTTCTCCGTTCCTCTAGTGGGGGGCCTCCTGGCTATTCTTAGAACAAGGCTAAAATCTGCTGGTGACTGAGCTTTCAGAGTTGCAGCTCCGTTCTCTGGAATTCTTTGTCAGCTGAGATCAGGGAACTCCCACTGTAGATATATTTAAGGCTCAGCCTGAAGGCCCTCCTATTTTACCAAGCTTTTATAGGATAAAATTATGAACTGTAGTAAGAACCTGATATTATTTGCTGAATTATTTATTTTATTCTTTATTTTGTTTAAAATTTGTGATGTTTTGTTTTTATTTTGATGCTGTTCTATTTATTTTGTATGGCACCCAGAGCCTCCGGGATATGGTGTCCTTTAAATAAATCTTGCCTTGCCTTGCCTTGCCTTGCCTCGAATGTAATGCTCTGTAGTGTCATTGGCTCACTGACTGTGGTTCACATTGCCAGCTCATTTGCCTTTATCTCCTTCTACATTTTGCCATCTTCAGTCATCAGGAATCCATTTTACATGACCATCGCTGCCTTCAAATCGGATCCTGGGGTTTGACGTAATAATACTTCTCTGCTACTACTTCTGCTTCCTGCAAGTTGATTTACTATTACTACTGCAGACCTACGTGCAGGTTCACTTTTACACTATCTGCTCATACTAACCTGCTTTGCCTATCAGGCTAAGGTTCATCAAGACTGTCTCGCCTATTCTACAACCTGCTTCACCCCTCAGGGCTTGGAGGTCCATCTAACATCTGTCTACCTATTTGCATTAAGCTCTATTCCCAATTCACTTTACCTGCTTCACCCTCTGGACCTACTGCTCGCCCTCTCCTGATCTTGCAGCATCCCTAGCTCCTATGCTTTCATCACCAAGGCCTTCATTTTGCAAATCTTGCCAATCAGAAAGAACCACTGTCTTCATATGTTGGGTTTGGAGACGTAGTCATTTGAAACTGCTTCCTTCAGAGAAGATTTCTTCGCCTTCTGGATTGCTTGACCATCACAATCTTTAGTCACTGAGCTGAATGCCTGGGATCATGGATTCAATCAGATTCTGCTCTGGGCATGGAATTCTTAAACTAAGAATTCACCAGAAGGATGTGCCGTCATCTTCACCTGATGCTCAAATACCAGTCTTTCCATTCAGCTTCCTGCTTGCACTGGATCAAGATCTACACTCTGGAAGTTAGATTAGACAACAATTTAATATTGTTAATATAAGATTACTCTCCTTTAGCATGCCCAAAAGGATGGGCAGGTCAGTACCATGGGTCCTCGAAGTTTCCACTCAAGGGGTTTCTCTCCTGCATGCTACTGGCCACACTCTCCAGAGTTGGAGGAGATAATCGTACGATAATCATTATTCTTTTGGAGGGTCTCTTCCTTCTTGACTAACCATCTTTCTTATGGTGGGATACAGAGAAAGGCCAAACATCAAGTCATAGCAAGTTACTCATCAGTTCAAGCATCTAAGTACCTTTCATAGACCATCCGGTTCACATGTACTATAGCACTGATTTGCTCATGTCTATGCTGAAGTACCTATGCACTAATCAGTCCATAGAACTAATACCTTGTAAGCATTGTCCTACTTGCACGTTCCGGGCCTCTGCGCAAATTCAATCTACATTAATCGGCTGTGGTGCGCGGCAGAAGCACAGAGCTATGAACTACACATAATTGAAGGCGTATGCCTGTTGTTATGTGGGGAAGAGCCCTCCCACATCCTACTTAAACCAGCAGGCTACCCACAGCTCCGCTTAGAGTGAGTCACACTCACCCTCCATCCTCCCCTTACACCTCCTCCTTCTCCGCACTCTTATCCCACGAGGGTCTCATCCTACTCGACTAACCATCTTTCCTATGGTGGGATACAGAGAAAGACCAAAACATCAAGTCATAACAAGTTACTCATCGGTTCAAGCATCTAAGCACCTTGCATATACCATCCAGTTCACATGTACTGTAAGCACTGATCTGCTCATGTCTATACTGAAGTACCTAAGCACTAATCATTCCATATAACTAATACTTATAAGCATTGTCCTGCTTACTGGTCAGGCCTCTGTTTCCAAACTCAACCTACATTAATCATCTATAGTCCGCAGCACAAGCAGGAGCTATGAACCACAATAATTGAAATGCTATGCCTGTTGTTATGTGGGAAGAGCTCCTCCCAATCCTACTTAAACCAGCAGGCTACCGCAGCCCGCTTAGAGTGAGTCACACTCCTCCATCCTCCCCTTACCTCCTCCTCCTTCTCTGGTACTCTTATCCCATGGGGGTCTCATCTTACTCGATAACCATCTTTCCTATAGTGGGATACAGAAGAGCCAAAACATCAAGTCATAACAAGTTACTCATCAGTTCAAGCATCTAAGCACCTTGCATATACAATCCAGTTCACATGTACTGTAAGCACTGGTTGCTCATGTCTGTACTGAAGTACCTAAGCACTAATCATTCCATATAACTAATACCTTATAAGCATTGTCCTACTTACTGGTGAGGGCTCTGTATCAAACTCAACCTACATTAATCAGCTATAGTACATAACACAAGCATGGAGCTATGAGCCACATAATTTCTTTATGACTGTAGAAGTAGAACAGAACACCAGACGGTGTAAATATGCATCTTAGAAATAACTCTGTTTCCCAGGATGTAGAGGATTATGAAACAGTGCACACAGACGTGAAATGCAATACTACTATGGCTTCACAGTCTGAGACAGACATGTGGAAGAAATCTGTAATTAATTATCATTTCTTTTGTGCTATAAGTAGAACACCAAATGGTAAATATGCATCTTAGAAATAACTGTTCCCCAGGATGTAGGGATTATGAAACAGTGCACACAGAAGTGAAATGTAATACTATAGAAACATAGACTTTGACGGCAGATAAGGACCACTTGGTCACCCAGTCTGCCATTTCCAACCTACTGGATAAGCTGCAGATTCTAGTTAACTAACAGCCTACTTTCTGCCACCCCACTACAATTGCCTTATGTCTGTCCCATGCATGTTTGAATTCCCCACTGTTTTATAGCTTTATGGTCTGAGGCAGACATGTGGAAGAAATCTGTAATTAATTATCATTTCTTTGTGACTGTAGAAGTAGAACAGAACACCAAATGCTGTAAGTATGCATCTTAGAAATAACTCTATTCCCCGCAATGTAGAGAATATGAAACAGTGCACACAAGTGAAATGCAATACTACTATAGCTTCACAGTTTGAGGCAGACATGTGGAAGACGTGTAATCAAATATCATTTCTTTGTGACTGCAGAAGTAGAACAGAACACCAAATGGTGTAAAATGCATCTTAGAAATAACTCGAGTATTTCTGCCCAGGTGGCAGATGAATATGAAACAGTTACAAGAAGTAGAAGAGGAAAAAGTATAGCTTCAGTCCAACCCAAGGCAGACTCGGACAAGTAGTTGGAACTGCTTCCTGTGTGATTTCTGAGTTGAGAATGTGTTGATTATAGCATCAAAACTGGCGCCTTGTTACATCACTCTCAATAGAAAGTGGAAAGTGAATTCAGCATTGTTGATCTCGGCAGTTCTTTATCAAGGCCAGTTTTGAAAAGAACTTTCTCCTTCACAGACTGTTACTAGAGAGTTATGAATAATCTGAGGCTACTACTATGTTAGGAAAGGTAGACTCGACCAGATCATTTTGCGCATATATTTCATCATCTCTTCTGCATTTCTCTATATTGACATGCAATATGAAGTCAAGAAAATGCAGAAATTCATCCACAGTTTGCATCAAGATATTTTGCACATCTGCTAATGATGCATGATGTGATGTATCAGTACGAGGCTGTGTTGCATCATTATCTACAATAGCACGAGAAATACTAAATCATCAGACAAGTGTTGGTGAGCTGCTCGACGCTGCTGTAATGAAGCATGCACCTGGTTGATTATCACAAGGAATGACTCACTTGAAAGCCTTGGGAGCCTTTAAGTGGACGTGAGATATGGCGAATCATCAGCATGGTGTTTTGGTCGTCTGATTCTGGTATACTCACTTGAATAGGCCTGGGACACATCTGGCATTATATTCTTTGCTGTCCTTTCGATATCTTCAATTGATCTCTCAACTGATTAGTGAAATCCTCTAGAGACAAGAACACAGCAGCTACATCTACTCTTGTACTTTGGAGAAGGGTATTTCTGGAATCTTGGCAGAATTCTGTTCCACAGTTCCACATGAAGGCTTTTTCAGTCATCATAATGCATTGCCAATGACTTGCAAGTGAGCCTCATTTCTGCTGGTTCATGGTCATCATCTGCCAGATTCATCAGTATGTCATGGAAGTTGTGATAGTTCCAAGATAGAGCCCTGACAGACTCTGCATGACAGTGCCATCGTGTGGATGATAGGAACTTGAGTGTCAGGATTCTCCCATTCTCATTGGGGAGTCAGACCTTCTGTCAGAGATTTCCACCACCTCGTGGAACCAGCTGCAAAAGCATATTATATCTGCTGCACTCTGTTGAAAAAATTTAACTGTTTCTATACAACAGTTGGCACTTGCAGTAACAACAAGATTCACTGAATGTGCTACACGTCAGCATAGTCAGCAAGCAAGCTGATCTCTTTCAGTTGTGCCTGAAGGCCTGTATACTGTCTAGACATGTTGGCTGCATTATCATAGCTTTGATCTCTACAGTCTTCAGCACTGAGGCCCTGCGCTTTCAGAGTGCCCAACACATTATCCTGCAAGTTTTCTCCAGTGTGGCTGTGTATAGGCACCATTTCAAAAACACTCCTGCTCACCACTTTCATTGACAAATTGAAGAACAAATGTCAACTGGTCTGTGTGACTCACATCTGGGGTTGAATCAACAGAAATAGAGAAATATTTTGCTGTTCGAACCTCAAGCACACAGCTGTCAGAACTTCAGTTCCCATTAGTTGTATAAGTTCATCACAAATTCTAGATGATAAATAGCTTGGATTTCCTTGCCCAGAATTGCTGTAGCATGAGATACGGGCAGCAAGAAATGGATCAAACTTTGCTATTACCTCAAGCGTGCCAAGAAAGTTTCTGTTGTTTTGTGAGTCTGTTAGCTCATCATCTCCTCTAAATGCCAGTCCACGCTCAGCTAGAAATGTGATCACCTCAACAACTCTAAGGAGCACTGATCGCCAGTAGTTCTTCTCACTTTCCTGCTGTTTCTGCAGTTCAGCATCTATGCATCCTCTGGCAGAAGTTCTCTTTAGCCAGGCAAGTATTGCAGTCTGTGCTGTTCACTGTTCTCATGCCATTTGATTAGCTTGGTATATTACTCCAGTCACTGAATCCATCAGTGGAAAACTGTGAGGAGCTTGTGGACAGTAACTTGCAGCAAAAACAATAAATGTTCCCTGCTGCAGGAGAGTATGAAGGTCATTCACGGTTGTACTGTTCACCATTCGCTTTCTTTTCCAAGGAAGACTCTTGGAGAAGTATTGTACTCTGTTTGAAATGTACCGCTGGGAATGTTTGAAGGGTCCCTGATGGTTTGACAAGAAAAGAGCTATTTGAAACCCAGTATTCAATGTCTTCCTTGATAAACTGCCCCACAAACCAGGATCAGAAGATGTTTTCAGTGTTTTAGGTGCAGCTCCACAGCCAGACACAGAACCAGAAGTGACCTGTGTGGCAGACTCGCTTCCTTCCACCTACCTACATGGAGTCTCGCTGTACCATCAGCAATGTGAGGGCCTCGCCTGGCACACTTTCTGCTCCTTTATTGCCCTATGTGGGTTTTGTGGCCTGCTAGCCTTCATGGAGTTTAGCTGCCTACCTTTATTCCATTTACCGTTAAACTGCATGTTGTCCAGCATGCTAGCCTTCATGGGGTTTAGCTGCCACTTTCTACTCACTTTACCGACTGATCTCGTGGGTCCAGCCACACAGCCCACCTTTCATATGGGCCAGCTTGTGTTCAGCTCCTTGGGCGTTTCCTACCCTGCTGCTTCCAGTCATTCAGATCTACTACCACTCCATTCCTCCTGGGACCTCAGCAGAGCTATTCTTTAGTACCTTCCCACATCATAGCTCAAGTTTGAGATTGTTAATCTCAGGATTGATCGAGTACCTTGGTCCAATCACTGCATGGTGCAGTTCATGCTTGGGGCTGCCGCCAGAAGCCCTTCCCCTGCTGAGATGATGAGCTACATAGATACATAGACAGTGTCGGCAGATAAGGGCCTATGGCCCACCTAGTCTGCCCATTTGAGCTTGTAAGTTCAGTTTGTTTTCCTAGAAGTCTGTTTCCCCTTACCCCTGACCTCTAGAATTCCTTTATGTCTATCCCATGCATTCTTAAATCCCGTGATTGTTTCAGCCCCCACCACTTCCTCTGGCAGGGTGTTCCACTTGTCCACCACCCGTTCTGTGAAGAAATTCTTTCTCATGTTTCCTCTGAGCGCCCTTCCTCCAACTTCATCCCATGCCCTCTAGTCCTGAAACATCTTTTTGGCTAAAATAGTGTTTTCCTGCACCCTGTTCCTCCTGTAGAGATACTTGTATGTCTCTCATTATCCTCTCTCCCTCCTCTCCTCCAGGGAGTACATGTTCAGTTCCTTCAACCTGTCTTCATAGGACTTGCAGGATGCAACCCATGCACCATCTTTATGTTGCCCTCCTGAACCTTCTCTACCCTGTCTATGTCGTTACGTAGGTATGGTCTCCAGAACTGTACACTGTACTCCAGGTGGGGCCTCACTAGTGTCTTGTATAGCGGAATTATGACCTCCCTTTTCCTGCTGGTAATGCCCCTGCCTATACATCCCAGCATCCTATTTGCTTTACCTGATGCCTTGTCACCCTTTATGGGGTTTGACCCCTGAGGGTTTTTTGGCGGCAGCTAAATTATCTAGTGTAGGTGCTGCATGCGTCAGAGGTGTTGGTGCTGGGGTTGACACCTATAATAGGGTGTTATCTGACACCATTAACTCCCTCGCACCAATTCCGTGTACGACCCAGAACTTCATACCTAAGGTCCCCATGGTTTGACGGAGATCTCAGGGTGATGAAAAGGATGGGTCAGAGGTTAGAGCGCTACTGGAGGAAGTCCAGCTTGGAGGTGGACAAACTGGTCCTGCATATGCATTATAGTGCATACCAGGCGGCAATCAACCGTAAGAAGGCAGCATTCCTGTCCAGGGAGACTGCTGCCGGGAAGAACCGACAAGCTACTCTTTTCCGAGCTGTAGCCAGGCTACTCCATCCTGCTTGTCTGCAGCCCGGGAAGTTTTTTTCTAATACAGAGTGTGAAGAGTTTGCTCGGTTCTTCTCAGAGTGTCTGCGATCAAGCAGGTGGCTTCTTCAGCCAGCAATGTCATAGCTGGCGGTGGTTGCCTTATGTGCTCTGAGTGCACTCCACCTAGTTGGGGGGAGTTTAGACCAGTAGAGGTTAGTAAGGTCATTGAGGTGGCGAGTCAATCTGAAGCACACCTTTGTGAACTGGACCCGTGCCGACATGTTTCGTAATGAGATGTGTTGACCCTGTAGGTCTGGTGTTCACCCTGATTGTTCGTTTCTCTTTATCTGAGGGGGTCTTTCTGGATGCCTTGAAGGAGGCACTTAGTGAGACCCCCTTAAAGAAACCATCTTTGACCTGGAGATCAGGGCAAATTACCATCCTATTCCAACCTTCCATTTTTGACTGGTTGGTGGAGAGGTAGGTGGTGCTTCAGTTGAAAAAGCACCTCATGACTCATGAGTTGTATGAAACCTTCCAGTCGGGATTTTGGGCTAGACATAGTACAGAAACTGCGCTTGTTCGGTGCAGAATGACCTCCTCAGGGCAAGAGATCAGGGGATAAGACAATTCTTGTTCTCTTTGAGCTCTCTTCAGCATTTGACTGTGGACCATTATGTGTTGCTTGACCTCTTTAGAGAGCTCTGTGGACTCACTGTACTGTCATCCGCTGGTCCTGAGTCCTTTTTCACTGGAGGCAACGGGTTGTGATGTGGAATTCATCATCATATCCAGCCTCCTTTCTTGTGGAGTTCCTCAGGATTGTACAGGCCCCAATCTTGTTCAGCAGTGCATATGCTGCCCTGGGGATTATTAGGAAATATAGCTTGGTTTCCATTGTTATGCTGATGATATCCAGCTATATCTGTCCTTTGCCTCAGGAACATCCACGCAGTGGACATACTAAACATCTGCCTGGTGGAGATCAACGACTGGATGGCCTCCAGCTGGTTGTGACTGAACCCGATAAGATGGAGGTATTGGTGGAGTCGAACAGAGTGCGTGATAGGATGGCCTCTGACACAGCAACTGGATTTGCTGTAGGCGCTGTGTCATTGAAGGCTCCTCTCGGTGCGAAATCTTGAGGGATTCTGGACAGAATTTAACTATGGAGGCACAAATATCCTCCACGGTTTGTTCCTGTTTTTCCCATCTCAGAAATATTGCCAGGATTAAGCACCTTGTTCCGCCTCTGGACCTCCCTACCTTGCTACATGCCTTAGTCACATCTAGGATTGACTACTGCAATGCACTGTACTCGCGGGTCATGGGATCTCTTCTGCAGGCTGCAGCTGGTGCAAAAACGCAGTTGCCCGGTTACATGGGCAGCATAAATTTTGCCACAAAACACTGGTACTGTGTGGATTGCACTGGCTGCCAGTCAGATGGAGAATCCTCTTTAAGATGGGTCTTCTCACCTATAAGGCCCAACACAGGCAGGGTCCTGGTTATCTGTTGACCTTCTGGTACCTGCTCTCTCTACCTGCCTTCTCCGTTCCTCAGTGGGGCCTCCTGTGTATTCTTAGAACAAGGCTAAAATCTGCTGGTGACTGAGCTTTCAGAGTTGCAGCTCCGTTCTCTGGAATTCTTTGTCAGCTGAGTCAGAACTCCCACTGTAGATATATTTAAGGGCTCGCTTGAAGGCTCCTATTTTACCAAGCTTTTTATAGGATAAAATTAGCAACTGTAGTAAGAACCTGATATTATTTGCTGAATTATTTATTTTATTCTTTATTTTGTTTAAAAATTTGTGATGTTTTGTTTTTATTTTGATGCTGTTCTATTTATTTTGTATGGCACCCAGAGCTCCGGATATGGTGTCCTTTAAATAAATCTTGCCTTGCCTTGCCTTGCCTTGCCTCAATGTAATGCTCTGTAGTGTCATTGGCTCACTGACTGTGGTTCACATTGCCAGCTCATTTGCCTTTATCTCCTTCTACATTTTGCTATCTTCAGTCATCAGGAATCCATTTTACTATGATCATCGCTGCCTTCAATCGGATCCTGGGGTTTGACTGGCCAATAATACTTCTCTGCTACTACTTCTGCTTCCTGCAAGTTCGATTTACTATTACTACTGCAGACCTACGTGCAGGTTCACTTTTTTACACTATCTGCTCATACTAACCTGCTTTGCCCTATCAGGGCCTAAAGGTTCATCAAGACTGTCTCGCCTATTCTACAACCTGCTTCACCCCTCAGGGCTTGGAGGTCCATCTAACATCTGTCTACCTATTTGCATTAAGCTCTATTCCCATTCACTTTACCTGCTTCACCCACTTGACCCACTGCTCCGCCTCTCCCTGATCTTGCAGCATGCACCTAGCTCCTATGTTTCATCCCGAAGGCCTTCATTTGCAAATCTTGCCAATCAGAAAGAACCACTGTCTTCATATGTTGGGTTTGGAGACGTGATCATTTGGAAACTGCTTCCTTCAGAGAAGATTTCTTCGCTTTCTGGATTGCTTGACCAATACAACTTTCAATACTGAGCTGAATGCTCGATCATGGATTCCAATCAGATTCTGTTTTGGGCATGGAATTCTTAAACCAAGAATTCACCAGAAGGATGTGCCGTCATCTTCACCTGATGCTCAAATACCAGTCTTTCCATTCAGCTTCCTGCTTTCACTGGATCAAGATCTACACCTGGAAGTTAGACTAGACAACAATTTAATATTGTTAATATAAGATTACTTTCCTTAGCATGCCCAAAAGGATGGGCAGGTTAGTAGCCATGGGTCCTCAGAGTTTCCACTCAAGGGGTTTCCTCTCCTGCATGCTACTGGCCACACTCTCCAGAGTTGGAGGAGATAATCGATTGATAATCATTATTCTTTTGGGGGTCTCTTCCTTCTTGACTAACCATCTTTCTTATGGTGGATACAGAGAAAGGCCAAAACATCAAGTCACTAGAAGTTACTCATCAGTTCAAGCATCTAAGTACCTTTCATAGACCATCCGGTTCACATGTACTATAAGCACTGATTTGCTCATGTCTATGCTGAAGTACCTATGCACTAATCAGTCCATACAACTACATATCTGTAAGCATTGTCCTACTTGCACCGGTCGTGGGCTCTGCATCCAAATTCAATCTACATTAATTCAGCTGCAGTATGCAGCAAGCACAGAGCTATGAACTACACATAATTGAAGGCGATGCCTGTTGTTATGTGGGGGAAGAGCTCCTCCCCATCCTACTTAAACAGCAGGCTACCCACAGCTCGGCTTAGAGTGAGTCACACTCACCCTCCATCCTCCCTTACACCTCCTCCTTCTCCGCACTCTTATCTCCACGAGGGTCTCATCCTACTATCAACCATCTTTCCATGGTGGGATACAGAGAAAGACCAAACATCAAGTCATAACAAGTTACTCATCGGTTCAAGCATCTAAGCACCTTGTATATACCATCCAGTTCACATGTACTGTAAGCACTGATCTGCTCATGTCATACTGAAGTACCTAAGCACTAATCATTCCATATAACTAATACCTTATAAGCATTGTCCTGCTTACTGGTCAGGCCTCTGTTTCAAACTCAACCTACATTAATCAGCTATAGTATCGCAGCACAAGCACGGAGCTATGAACCACACATAATTGAAATGCGATGCCTGTTGTTATGTGGGGAAGAGCTCCCCCCACATCCTAGCTTTAAACCAGCAGGCTACCCGCACTCACTTAGAGTGAGTCACACTCCCCTCCATCCTCCCTTACACCTCCTCCTCCTTCTCTGGTACTCTTATCCCATGGGAGTCTCATCTTACTCGACTAACCATCTTTCCTATAGTGGGATACAGAGAAAGACCAAAACATCAAGTCATAACAAGTTACTCATCAGTTCAAGCATCTAAGCACCTTGCATATACAATCCAGTTCACATGTACTGTAAGCACTGATTTGCTCATGTCTGTACTGAAGTACCTAACACTAATCATTCCATATAACTAATACCTTATAAGCATTGTCCTACTTACTGGTAGGCCTCTGTATCCAAACTCAACCCACATTAATCAGCTATAGTACATAACACAAGCATGGAGCTATGAGCCACACATAATTTCTTTATGACTGTAGAAGTAGAACAGAACACCAGACGGTGTAAATATGCATCTTAGAATAACTCTGTTTCCCAGGATGTAGAGGATTATGAAACAGTGCACACAGACGTGAAATGCAATACATTATAGCTTCACAGTCTGAGACAGACATGTGGAAGAAATCTGTAATTAATTATCATTTCTTTGTGGCTATAGAAGTAGAACACCAAATGGTAAATATGCATCTTAGAAATAACTGTTCCCAGGATGTAGAGGATTATGAAACAGTGCACACAGAAGTGAAATGTAATACTATAGAAACATAGACTTGACGGCAGATAAGGACCACTTGGTCCACCCAGTCTGCCCATTTCCCAACCTACTGGATAAGCTGCAGATTCTAGTTAACTAACAGCCTACTTTCTGCCACCTCACTACAATTGCCTTATGTCTGTCCCATGCATGTTTGAATTCCCCCACTGTTTTTATAGCTTTATGGTCTGAGGCAGACATGTGGAAGAAATCTGTAATTAATTATCATTTCTTTGTGACTGTAGAAGTAGAACAGAACACCAAATGCTGTAAGTATGCATCTTAGAAATAACTCTATTCCCCGCAATGTAGAGGAATATGAAACAGTGCACACAGAAGTGAAATGCAATACTACTATAGCTTCACAGTTTGAGGCAGACATGTGGAAGACGTAATCAAATATCATTTCTTTGTGACTGCAGAAGTAGAACAGAACACCAAATGGTGTAAAATGCATCTTAGAAATAACTTCGGTATTTCTGCCCAGGTGGCAGATGAATAATATGAAACAGTTACAAGAAGTAGAAAGAGGAAAAAGTATAGCTTCAGTCCAACCCAAGGCAGACTCGGACAAGTAGTTGGAACTGCTTCCTGTGTGATTTCTGAGTTGAGAATGTGTTGATTATAGCATCAAAACTGAGCGCCCTTGTTACATCACTCTCAATAGAAAGTGGAAAGTGAATTCAGCATTGTTGATCTCGGGCAGTTCTTTATCAAGGCCAGTTTTGAAAAGGAACTTTCTCCTTCACAGACTGTTACTGAGAGAGTTATGAATAATCTGAAAGCGACTACTATGTTAGGAAAGGTAGACTCGACCAGATCATTTTGCCGCATATATTTCATCATCTCTTCTGCATTTCGCTCTATATTGACATGCAATATGAAGTCAAGAAAATGCAGAAATTCATCCACACAGTTTGCATCAAGATATTTTGCACATCTGCTAATGATGCATGATGTGATGTATCAGTACGGGGCTGTGTTGCATCATTATCTACAATAGCACGCAGAAATACTAAATCATCAGACAAGTGTTGGTGAGCTGCTCGACGCTGCTGTAATGAAGCATGCACCTGGTTGATTATCACAAGGAATGACTCCACTTGAAAGCCTTGGGAGCCTTTAAGAGTGACGTGAGATATGTTCGAATCATCAGCATGGTGTTTTGGTCGGCCTGATTCTGGTATACCACTTGAATAGGCCTGGGACACATCTGGCATTATATTCTTTGCTGTCCTTCGATATCTTCAAATTGATCTCTCAACTGATTAGTGAAACTCTCTAGAGACAAGAACACAGCAGCTACATCTACTCTTGTACTTTGGAGAAGGGTATTGCATTTCTGGAATCTTGGCAGAATTCTGTTCCACAGTTCCCACATGAAGGCTTTTCCAGTCATCATAATGCATTGCCCAATGACTTGCAAGTGAGCCTCATTTCTGCTGGTTCATGGTCATCATCTGCCAGATTCATCAGTATGTCATGGAAGTTGTGATAGTTCCAAGATAGAGCCTGACAGACTCTGCATGACAGTGCCATCGTGTGGATGATAGGAACTTGAGTGTCAGGATTCTCCCATTCTCATTGGGAGTCAGACCTTCTGTCAGAGATTTCCACCACTCGTGGAACCAGCTGCAAAAGCATATATCTGCTGCACTCTGTTGAAAAAATTTAACTGTTTCTATACAACAGTTGGCACTTGCAGTAACAACAAGATTCACTGAATGTGCTACACACGGTACATAGTCAGCAAGCAAGCTGATCTCTTTCAGTTGTGCCTGAAGGCCTGTATACTGTCTAGACATGTTGGCTGCATTATCATAGCTTTGATCTCTACAGTCTTCAGCACTGAGGCCCTGCACTTTCAGAGTGCCCAACACATTATCCTGCAAGTTTTCTCCAGTGTGGCTGTGTATAGGCACCAATTTCAAAAAACACTCCCTGGGCTCACCACTTTCATTGACAAATTGAAGAACAAATGTCAACTGGTCTGTGTGACTCACATCTGGGGTTGAATCAACAGAAATAGAGAAATATTTTGAGGTTCGAACCTCACGCACACAGCTGTCAGAACTTCAGTTCCCATTAGTTGTATAAGTTCATCACAAATTCTAGATGATAAATAGCTTGGATTTCCTTGCCCAGAATTGCTGTAGCATGAGATACGGGCAGCAAGAAATGGATCAAACTTTATATTACCTCAAGCGTACAAGAAAGTTTCTGTTGTTTTGTGAGTCTGTTAGCTCATCATCTCCTCTAAATGCCAGTCCACTCAGCTAGAAATGTGATCACCTCAACAACTCTAAGGAGCACTGATCGCCAGTAGTTCTTCTCACTTTCCTGCTGTTTCTGCAGTTCAGCATCTATGCATCCTCTGGCAGAAGTTCTCTTTAGCCAGGCAAGTATTGCAGTCTGGTGCTGTTCACTGTTCTCATGCCATTTGATTAGCTTGGTCGATTACTCCAGTCACTGAATCCATCAGTGGAAAACTGTGAGGAGCTTAGGAATAACTTGCAGCAAAACAATAAATGTTCCCTGCTGCAGGAGAGTATGAAGGTCATTCACGGTTGTACTGTTCACCATTCGCTTTTTCCAAGGAAGAGACTCTTGGAGAAGTATTGTACTCTGTTTGAAATGTACCGCTGGGAATGTTTGAAGGGTCCCTGATGGTTTTGACAAGAAAAAGGGCTATTTGAAACCCAGTATTCAATGTCTTCCTTTGATAAACTGCCCCACAAACCAGGATCAGAAGATGTTTTCAGTGTTTTAGGTGCAGCTCTACAGCCAGACACAGAACCAGAAGTGACCTGTGTGGCAGACTCGCTCTCTCCTTCCACCTACCTACATGGAGTCTCGCTGTACCATCAGCAATGTGAGGGCCTCGCCTGGCACACTTTCTGCTCCTTTATTGCCCTATGTGGGTTTTTTTGTGGCCTGCTAGCCTTCATGGAGTTTAGCTGCCACTCTTTATTCCATTTACCGGTTAAACTGCATGTTGTCCAGCCGCGCATGCTAGCCTTCATGGGGTTTAGCTGCCACTTTCTACTCACTTTACCGACTGATCTACGTGTGGTCCAGCCACACAGCCTACCCCTCATATGGGCCAGCTTGTGTTCAGCTCCCTTGGACGTTTCCTACCCTGCTGCTTCCAGTCATTCAGATCTACTACCACTCCATTCCTCCTGGGATCCTCAGCAGAGCTATTCTTTAGTACCTTCCTACATCATAGCTCAAGTTTGAGATTGTTAATCTCAGGATTGATCGAGTACCTTGGTCCAATCACTGCATGGTGCAGTTCATGCTTGGGGCTGCCGCCAGAAGCCCTTCCCCTGCTGAGATGATGAGCTACATAGATACATAGATACATAGACAGTGTCGGCAGATAAGGGCCTATGGCCCACCTAGTCTGCCCATTTGAGCTTGTAAGTTCAGTTTGTTTTCCTAGAAGTCTGTTTCCCCTTACCCCTGACCTCTAGAATTCCTTTATGTCTATCCCATGCATTCTTAAATCCCGTGATTGTTTCAGCCCCCACCACTTCCTCTGGCAGGGTGTTCCACTTGTCCACCACCCGTTCTGTGAAGAAATTCTTTCTCATGTTTCCTCTGAAGCGTCCTTCCTCCAACTTTATCCCATGCCCTCTAGTCCTGAAACATCTTTTTCGCTTAAAAATAGTGTTTTCCTGCACCCTGTTCCTCCCTGTAAGATACTTGTATGTCTCTATCATATCCCCTCTCCCTCCTTCCTCCAGGAGTACATGTTCAGTTCCTTCAACCTGTCTTCATAGGACTTGTGATGCAACCCATGCACCATCTTTGTTGCCCTCCTCTGAACCTTCTCTACCCTGTCTATGTCGTTACGTAGGTATGGTCTCCAGAACTGTACACTGTACTCCAGGTGGGGCCTCACTAGTGTCTTGTATAGCGGAATTATGACCTCCCTTTTCCTGCTGGTAATGCCCCTGCCTATACATCCCAGCATCCTATTTGCTTTACCTGATGCCTTGTCACCCTTTATGGGGTTTGACCCCTGAGGGTTTTTTGGCGGCAGCTAAATTATCTAGTGTAGGTGCTGCATGCGTCAGAGGTGTTGGTGCTGGGGTTGACACCTATAATAGGGTGTTATCTGACACCATTAACTCCCTCGCACCAATTCCTGTCACGACCCAGAACTTCATACCTAAGGTCCCCATGGTTTGACGGAGATCTCAGGGTGATGAAAGGATGGGTCAGAGGTTAGCGCTACTGGAGGAAGTCCAGCTTGAGGTGGACAAACTGGTCCTGCATATGCATTATAGTGCATACCAGTGGCAATCAACCGTAAGAAGGCAGCATTCCTGTCCAGGGAGACTGCTGCCGGGAAGAACCGACAAGCTACTCTTTTCCGAGCTGTAGCCAGGCTACTCCATCCTGCTTGTCTGCAGCCCGGGAAGTTTTTTTCTAATACAGAGTGTGAAGAGTTTGCTCGGTTCTTCTCAAACAGAGTGTCTGCGATCAAGCAGGTGGCTTCTTCAGCCAGCAATGTCATAGCTGGCGGTGGTTGCCTTATGTGCTCTGAGTGCACTCCACCTAGTTGGGGGGAGTTTAGACCAGTAGAGGTTAGTAAGGTCATTGAGGTGGCAGTCAATCTGAAGCACACCTTTGTGAACTGGACCCGTGCCGACATGTTTCGTAATGAGATGTGTTGACCCTGTAGGTCTGGTGTTCACCCTGATTGTTCGGTGTCTTTATCTGAGGGGTCTTTCTGGATGCCTTGAAGGAGGCACTAGTGAGACCCCCTCTTAAAGAAACCATCTTTGGACCTGGAGATCAGGGCAAATTACCATCCTATATCCAACCTTCCATTTTTGACGAAGGTGGTGGAGAAGGTGGTGGTGCTTCAGTTGGAAAAGCACCTCATGACTCATGAGTTGTATGAAACCTTCCAGTCGGGATTTTGGGCTAGGCATAGTACAGAAACTGCGCTTGTTCGGGTGCAGAATGACCTCCTCAGGGCAAGAGATCAGGGGGATAAGACAATTCTTGTTCTCTTTAAACTCTCTTCAGCATTTGACATTGTGGACCATTATGTGTTGCTTGACCGCCTTAGAGAGCTCTGAGGACTCACCGGTACTGTCATCCGCTGGTCTGAGTCCTTTTTCACCAACAGGAGGCAACGGGTTGTGATGTGGAATTCATCATCTATATCCAGCCTCCTTTCTTGTGGAGTTCCTCAGGGATCGGTACAGGCCCCAATCTTGTTCGCAGTGCATATGCTGCCCTGGGGGATTATTAGGAAATATAGCTTGGGTTTCCATTGTTATGCTGATGATATCCAGCTATATCGTCCTTTGCCCCAGGAACATCCAACGAGTGGACATACTAAACATCTGCCTGGTGGAGATCAACGACTGGATGGCCTCCAGCTGGTTGTGACTGAACCCTGATAAGATGGAGGTATTGGTAGTGGAGTCGAACAGAGTGCATGATAGGATGGCCTCTGACACAGCAACTGGATTTGCTGTAGGCGCTGTGTCATTGAAGGCCTCCTCTTGGGTGCGAAATCTTGGAGGGATTCTGGACAGAAATTTAACTATGGAGGCACAAATATCCTCCACGGTTTGTTCCTGTTTTTCCCATCTCAGAAATATTGCCAGGATTAAGCACCTTGTTCCGCCTCTGGACCTCCCTACCTTGCTACATGCCTTAGTCACATCTAGGATTGACTACTGCAATGCACTGTACCTCGGGGTCACAGGGGGATCTCTCTGCAGGCTGCAGCTGGTGCAAAACGCAGCTGCCCGGTTACTTACTGGGCAGCATAAATTTTGCCACAAAACACTGGTACTGTGTGAATTGCACTGGCTGCCAGTCAGATGGAGAATCCTCTTTAAGATGGGTCTTCTCACCTATAAGGCCCAACACAGGCAGGGTCCTGGTTATCTGTTGGACCTTCTGGTACCTGCTCTCTCTACCTGCCTTCTCCGTTCCTCTAGTGGGGGCCTCCTGGCTATTCTTAGAACAAGGCTAAAATCTGCTGGTGACTGAGCTTTCAGAGTTGCAGCTCCCGTTCTCTGGAATTCTTTGTCAGCTGAGATCAGGGGGACTCCCACTGTAGATATATTTAAGGCTCGCCTGAAGGCCCTCCTATTTTACCAAGCTTTTTATAGGATAAAATTATGAACTGTAGTAAGAACCTGATATTATTTGCTGAATTATTTATTTTATTCTTTATTTTGTTTAAAAATTTGTGATGTTTTGTTTTTATTTTGATGCTGTTCTATTTATTTTGTATGGCACCCAGAGCCTCCGGGATATGGTGTCCTTTAAATAAATCTTGCCTTGCCTTGCCTTGCCTTGCCTCGAATGTAATGCTCTGTAGTGTCATTGGCTCACTGACTGTGGTTCACATTGCCAGCTCATTTGCCTTTATCTCCTTCTACATTTTGCCATCTTCAGTCATCAGGAATCCATTTTACATGACCATCGCTGCCTTCAAATCGGATCCTGGGGTTTGACTGGCCAATAATACTTCTCTGCTACTACTTCTGCTTCCTGCAAGTTCGATTTACTATTACTACTGCAGACCTACGTGCAGGTTCACTTTTTTACACTATCTGCTCATACTAACCTGCTTTGCCCTATCAGGGCCTAAAGGTTCATCAAGACTGTCTCGCCTATTCTACAACCTGCTTCACCCCTCAGGGCTTGGAGGTCCATCTAACATCTGTCTACCTATTTGCATTAAGCTCTATTCCCAATTCACTTTACCTGCTTCACCCACTCTGGACCTACTGCTCCGCCCTCTCCTGATCTTGCAGCATGCACCTAGCTCCTATGCTTCATCACCAAGGCCTTCATTTGCAAATCTTGCCAATCAGAAAGAACCACTGTCTTCATATGTTGGGTTTGGAGACGTAGTCATTTGGAAACTGCTTCCCTTCAGAGAAGATTTCTTCGCCTTCTGGATTGCTTGACCAATACAACTTTCAATACTTCGAGCTGAATGCTCGATCATGGATTCCAATCAGATTCTGCTCTGGGCATGGAATTCTTAAACTAAGAATTCACCAGAAGGATGTGCCGTCATCTTCACCTGATGCTCAAATACCAGTCTTTCCATTCAGCTTCCCTGCTTTCACTGGATCAAG
Organism: Neoceratodus forsteri; assembly: GCA_016271365.2. Taxonomy (NCBI): domain Eukaryota; kingdom Metazoa; phylum Chordata; order Ceratodontiformes; family Ceratodontidae; genus Neoceratodus; species Neoceratodus forsteri. The sequence continues at coordinate 1,179,015,209 of CM057454.1, forward strand.
ATCTACACTCTGGAAGTTAGACTAGACAACAATTTAATATTGTTAATATAAGATTACTCTCCTTTAGCATGCCCAAAAGGATGGGCAGGTCAGTAGCCATGGGTCCTCAGAAGTTTCCACCAAGGGGTTTCCTCCTGCATGCTACTGGCCACACTCCAGAGTTGGAGGAGATAATCGTACGATAATCATTATTCTTTTTGGGGGGTCTCTTCCTTCTTGACTAACCATCTTTCTTATGGTGGGATACAGAGAAAGGCCAAAACATCAAGTCATAGCAAGTTACTCATCAGTTCAAGCATCTAAGTACCTTTCATAGACCATCCGGTTCACATGTACTATAAGCACTGATTTGCTCATGTCTATGCTGAAGTACCTATGCACTAATCAGTCCATACAACTAATACCTTGTAAGCATTGTCCTACTTACCGGTCGGGCCTCTGCATCCAAATTCAATCTACATTAATCAGCTGTAGTACGCAGCAGAAGCACAGAGCTATGAACTACACATAATTGAAAGGCGTATGCCTGTTGTTATGTGGGGGAAGAGCTCCTCCCCCACATCCTACTTAAACCAGCAGGCTACCCACAGCTCCGCTTAGAGTGAGTCACACTCACCCTCCATCCTCCCCTTACACCTCCTCCTTCTCCGGCACTCTTATCCCACGAGGGGTCTCATCCTACTCGACTAACCATCTTTCCTATGGTGGGATACAGAGAAAGACCAAAACATCAAGTCATAACAAGTTACTCATCGGTTCAAGCATCTAAGCACCTTGCATATACCATCCAGTTCACATGTACTGTAAGCACTGATCTGCTCATGTCTATACTGAAGTACCTAAGCACTAATCATTCCATATAACTAATACCTTATAAGCATTGTCCTGCTTACTGGTCAGGCCTCTGTTTCCAAACTCAACCTACATTAATCAGCTATAGTACGCAGCACAAGCACGGAGCTATGAACCACACATAATTGAAATGCGTATGCCTGTTGTTATGTGGGGGAAGAGCTCCTCCCCCACATCCTACTTAAACCAGCAGGCTACCCGCAGCTCCACTTAGAGTGAGTCACACTCCCCCTCCATCCTCCCCTTACACCTCCTCCTCCTTCTCTGGTACTCTTATCCCATGGGGGAGTCTCATCTTACTCGACTAACCATCTTTCCTATAGTGGGATACAGAGAAAGACCAAAACATCAAGTCATAACAAGTTACTCATCAGTTCAAGCATCTAAGCACCTTGCATATACAATCCAGTTCACATGTACTGTAAGCACTGATTTGCTCATGTCTGTACTGAAGTACCTAAGCACTAATCATTCCATATAACTAATACCTTATAAGCATTGTCCTACTTACTGGTAGGGCCTCTGTATCCAAACTCAACCTACATTAATCAGCTATAGTACATAACACAAGCATGGAGCTATGAGCCACACATAATTTCTTTATGACTGTAGAAGTAGAACAGAACACCAGACGGTGTAAATATGCATCTTAGAAATAACTCTGTTTCCCAGGATGTAGAGGATTATGAAACAGTGCACACAGACGTGAAATGCAATACTACTATAGCTTCACAGTCTGAGACAGACATGTGGAAGAAATCTGTAATTAATTATCATTTCTTTGTGGCTATAGAAGTAGAACACCAAATGGTAAATATGCATCTTAGAAATAACTGTTCCCCAGGATGTAGAGGATTATGAAACAGTGCACACAGAAGTGAAATGTAATACTATAGAAACATAGACTTTGACGGCAGATAAGGACCACTTGGTCCACCCAGTCTGCCCATTTCCCAACCTACTGGATAAGCTGCAGATTCTAGTTAACTAACAGCCTACTTTCTGCCACCCCCCACTACAATTGCCTTATGTCTGTCCCATGCATGTTTGAATTCCCCCACTGTTTTTATAGCTTTATGGTCTGAGGCAGACATGTGGAAGAAATCTGTAATTAATTATCATTTCTTTGTGACTGTAGAAGTAGAACAGAACACCAAATGCTGTAAGTATGCATCTTAGAAATAACTCTATTCCCCGCAATGTAGAGGAATATGAAACAGTGCACACAGAAGTGAAATGCAATACTACTATAGCTTCACAGTTTGAGGCAGACATGTGGAAGACGTGTAATCAAATATCATTTCTTTGTGACTGCAGAAGTAGAACAGAACACCAAATGGTGTAAAAATGCATCTTAGAAATAACTCGAGTATTTCTGCCCAGGTGGCAGATGAATAATATGAAACAGTTACAAGAAGTAGAAAGAGGAAAAAGTATAGCTTCAGTCCAACCCAAGGCAGACTCGGACAAGTAGTTGGAACTGCTTCCTGTGTGATTTCTGAGTTGAGAATGTGTTGATTATAGCATCAAAACTGAGCGCCCTTGTTACATCACTCTCAATAGAAAGTGGAAAGTGAATTCAGCATTGTTGATCTCGGGCAGTTCTTTATCAAGGCCAGTTTTGAAAAGGAACTTTCTCCTTCACAGACTGTTACTGAGAGAGTTATGAATAATCTGAAAGCGACTACTATGTTAGGAAAGGTAGACTCGACCAGATCATTTTGCCGCATATATTTCATCATCTCTTCTGCATTTCGCTCTATATTGACATGCAATATGAAGTCAAGAAAATGCAGAAATTCATCCACACACAGTTTGCATCAAGATATTTTGCACATCTGCTAATGATGCATGATGTGATGTATCAGTACGGGGCTGTGTTGCATCATTATCTACAATAGCACGCAGAAATACTAAATCATCAGACAAGTGTTGGTGAGCTGCTCGACGCTGCTGTAATGAAGCATGCACCTGGTTGATTATCACAAGGAATGACTCCACTTGAAAGCCTTGGGAGCCTTTAAGAGTGACGTGAGATATGGCCGAATCATCAGCATGGTGTTTTGGTCGTCTGATTCTGGTATACTCACTTGAATAGGCCTGGGACACATCTGGCATTATATTCTTTGCTGTCCTTTCGATATCTTCAAATTGATCTCTCAACTGATTAGTGAAATCCTCTAGAGACAAGAACACAGCAGCTACATCTACTCTTGTACTTTGGAGAAGGGTATTGCATTTCTGGAATCTTGGCAGAATTCTGTTCCACAGTTCCCACATGAAGGCTTTTTCCAGTCATCATAATGCATTGCCCAATGACTTGCAAGTGAGCCTCATTTCTGCTGGTTCATGGTCATCATCTGCCAGATTCATCAGTATGTCATGGAAGTTGTGATAGTTCCAAGATAGAGCCCTGACAGACTCTGCATGACAGTGCCATCGTGTTGATGATAGGAACTTGAGTGTCAGGATTCTCCCATTCTCATTGGGAGTCAGACCTTCTGTCAGAGATTTCCACCACCTCGTGGAACCAGCTGCAAAAGCATATATCTGCTGCACTCTGTTGAAAAAATTTAACTGTTTCTATACAACAGTTGGCACTTGCAGTAACAACAAGATTCACTGAATGTGCTGCACACGGTACATAGTCAGCAAGCAAGCTGATCTCTTTCAGTTGTGCCTGAAGGCCTGTATACTGTCTAGACATGTTGGCTGCATTATCATAGCTTTGATCTCTACAGTCTTCAGCACTGAGGCCCTGCGCTTTCAGAGTGCCCAACACATTATCCTGCAAGTTTTCTCCAGTGTGGCTGTGTATAGGCACCACTTCAAAAACACCCTGGGCTCACCACTTTCATTGACAAATTGAAGAACAATGTCAACTGGTCTGTGTGACTCACATCTGGGGTTGAATCAACAGAAATAGAGAAATATTTTGCGGTTCGAACCTCACGCACACAGCTGTCAGAACTTCAGTTCCCATTAGTTGTATAAGTTCATCACAAATTCTAGATGATAAATAGCTTGGATTTCCTTGCCCAGAATTGCTGTAGCATGAGATACCGACAGCAAGAAATGGATCAAACTTTGCTATTACCTCAAGCGTGCCAAGAAAGTTTCTGTTGTTTTGTGAGTCTGTTAGCTCATCATCTCCTCTAAATGCCAGTCCACGCTCAGCTAGAAATGTGATCACCTCAACAACTCTAAGGAGCACTGATCGCCAGTAGTTCTTCTCACTTTCCTGCTGTTTCTGCAGTTCAGCATCTATGCATCCTCTGGCAGAAGTTCTCTTTAGCCAGGCAAGTATTGCAGTCTGGTGCTGTTCACTGTTCTCATGCCATTTGATTAGCTTGGTCGCATTACTCCAGTCACTGAATCCATCAGTGGAAAACTGTGAGGAGCTTGTGGACAGTAACTTGCAGCAAAAAACAATAAATGTTCCCTGCTGCAGGAGAGTATGAAGGTCATTCACGGTTGTACTGTTCACCATTCGCTTTCTTTCCAAGGAAGAGACTCTTGGAGAAGTATTGTACTCTGTTTGAAATGTACCGCTGGGAATGTTTGAAGGGTCCCTGATGGTTTTGACAAGAAAAAGGGCTATTTGAAACCCAGTATTCAATGTCTTCCTTTGATAAACTGCCCCACAAACCAGGATCAGAAGATGTTTTCAGTGTTTTAGGTGCAGCTCCACAGCCAGACACAGAACCAGAAGTGACCTGTGTGGCAGTCTGTGAAGACGGGAAGACCTGGACAATACCAAAGGTGGCAGGACTTGGAGCCACAGTATATCTGGAACCAGAATTGACCTGTGTGGCAGTCTGTGAAGAACGGAAATACCTGGACAATACCAGAGGTGGCAGGACTTGGTGCCGTAGTATATCCGAAATCAGAAGTGACCTGTGTGGCAGTCTGTGAAGATAGGCAGATCTGGACAATACCAGAGGTGGCAGGACTCTGTGCTGCATTATATCCGGAACTAGAATTCACCTGTGTGGCAGTCTGTGAAGACAGAAAGACCTGGATGATACCAGAGGTAGCAGGACTTGGCGCTGCAGTATATCCAGAACCAGAATTAACCTGTGCGGCAGTCTGTAAAGATGGGCAGATCTGGATGATACCAGAGGTGGCAGCACTTGGCACCGCAGTATATCCAGAACCAGAATTTACATATGAGGCAGTCTGTGAAGACAGAAAGGCCTGAACAATACCAGAGGTGGCAGGACTTGGTGCCGTAGTATATCCGGGACCAGAAGTGACCTGTGTGGCAGTCTGTGAAGACAGGAAGACCTGGATGATACCAGAGGTGGCAGAACTTGGTGCCACAGTATATCCAGAACCAGAAGTAACCTGTGTGGCAGTCTGTGAAGATGGGAAGACTTGGACGATACTAGAGGTGGCAGGAGTTTGCTGTGAATCAGGTCCGAAAGAAGATACCTGCTCTGTGTCCAAAGAAGGGATAGATAGTTGCTCACGGTGTGCAGTTGAGTTGTCATTATTACTCGTTGTCCTCACTGGTGCATTTCTAAAGAAAGTTTCCAACTTTGGTGTTCTGTCCACAATAGTTAGGTTTGCCTCACCTCGCAGCTGTTTGGCACTTCCTCTTTTCAGTACCACTGATATATTTTCGCAGAGGCATGTTGCTTGAGAGCCAGCCTGCATACAAAAATGGTGGAAAACAACCAATTATTGTAAGGGGAACTAAGTAATACTCTGAATCAAAATGCAACATTCCCATCCCCGTAGACTTCTGATGACGATGACTCCTTACCTTCTGCATTGCACAATAGCTGGTATGTTGTGACTGTCATCATCTGTGGCCACAATAGATATTTCTGCAAGGCTTCAACTCTGAACTAAGAAACATGTGCCAGTGGCTACTCAGATTTCTTATTTCACTAGCCCTGGTTGCAGGCTTGTACTGGGGAAGTCCATATTTCTATAAGGACACCAGCTGCTGTGCCAGTGGAAAGGTATGTGTGTCTAGCCCCACTCAGCCACTAGCGCCCTGCTGGCTAGCAGCTACAAAACTTAATTTCAACCAGTAAGCAACTCATTATTTACCAACAGACACAGGCAACATGTTCTAACAAGTCTGCTCGAGTGTGCAGCTAGCCTAGCACCCTGACTTTTTTGCAGCGCCCCCCATTCCTAATCATCCCCTAACAGATTAATGCCAGCTGACCTGGAACCAGATTAAGCTGGTGGTGGTAAATATAACTGGAATTCAGATTCATAGCAACAAACTACTAATGTCACTATCCTCCATTACATGTAAGCAATAAGGCACAAAGGGGTGTGTGTAAACCATATTTTACAGCACGGCCAGGGGCGTAGAAAGGCATGAGGCCAACAGTCGAGTGACTTCAACTGCTGGGCGTGCTCTAAAATATGGTTTGCACACATACCCCTGCCTTATTGCGCTTATAAAAGAGACTTTTTTTTTTACTTTTCACTGTTGGGAAAAACATGTTTATATGTAGAAAAATAGATTTACTTCGTGCATTTGTGCTAAAATAGTCCTTCCGCCAACTGCAAGTGATGTCATTGATGATGTCATTGTATTATTACCTACTTTCTTTTTCCGTTTTATTTTTCTCTGTTGTTCCCCACATTCAAGATATGGAATGTTTATCATGGAATGTTTACCACAGAATATATGGATTCAAAATTCTGCTCAGTTCCACTGACAGAATGTTTCTCTCCCAACACACTATACACAGAGACAACATACAGGATAGTGTATGGGCAACAGTGAACAACAACACTGTTGTTCACTTCAAGAGGTTGTCATGACAACTGTTTATATTATGAGAGCGAAGCTCAAGAGGTTTGAGGTTGTCATGAAACCTCAAGAAGTGAACAACAGTGTTGTTGATCACTGTTGCCCATACACTGTCTTTTATAGTGTATGAGCACCAGAAAATCAACATCGGGACACTACATTTAGCTTTTACCATTACTTTTGACAATGCTTTAGTCACTTCAATCTCTGTCTTAGTCTCTCTCTTAGTCACTGGTATCGGAAGTAAAGATTTTCTTACCTTGCAGCTAATGGAGGAGGTGAAACAAAACAGACAAGGATTTTTATGCTTTTGGCAATTTATTTTTGCCAGCACAAAAACAGGAAAACAATACTGTATGTACTAGTAAATAAAAACAGATACTACGTGCTATTAGTACATGCAAGCAAGGTAACGTAAACTGAGAAAGCATGTGACTCCTTTGTCCAATATACTGTCCTATAAATGGTTGGTAGTGTTGTGGTGTGAGTAGGGTGTTGCACACTCACTGCAGTGACGAATCTAGGTAAACACAAACAGAAGAGAAGAAACAGAAAAACAGTGCTTTTATTCTTGCCAGAAAGGTGGGTGTATGATATGGGATGGGGTGGAGGATGGTGGCTATGGGTGGGGAGGGTGCAGAAGAAGAAAAAACTCACCATTTTAGGCATCACTGTCTGACGATGAGTCAGAAATTACTGCTACTCTTCTCTTCTTCTGCAGCCCAAAGTTGTTGTGAAAGTTCATTGTGATGCCCTGCTGAAAAATGCAGTGGTCCCCAAACAATTTGAAATTTGTCATGTCTGACAGTGGGAAAAGTGGGAACTTGTTGACATTTTTTTCGCTGCTGCTTGTTTACGAAATTGCCACTGCAGCACTTGATAGTGAGGTGGAAGCATGCTGTTCATCACTTGGGGTACGGCCACAGAGAATAGTGCAGTTTCTCTTCTGCTTGGCCTCTGACAGGAAGCTATAGTTATTTATTGATTGCAGGCTCTGATGGCCAGAAACCTGCTGGACCTCAGTGGGGGGGACTGAACCATCCACAAGTTTTTGGATGGCAGTTTTGCGTGTAGAGTGGTTTGTGATGTATTTCTTGGCAGGTAGCTCAGCAGATGTTTTAATCACTTGCATCAATGTGCAAACTTTGTTTACGCCAAGTGTCATTGACCTAAACCAGAGGGTGACACCTGATTTGAAGTATAAGTTGGGTGCCAGGTAGAAGGGTGACTCAGCTGACAGCATGTTTTGGGGTCTTTGAGAGGCGTACGCTGTGTATGCCTTTATGGGATCTCTTTCTAGCTTTTCTGTATTCACATTCATTCTGGGCTTAACTGCCCTTATGTCCCTTGGGTTGTCTCCTGCTCTGGTTTTCGTCTGCCTCTCCATGTATTCAATGAACTGGTTTCCATCTGTGTCAGTAAGCAGGCATAGGTCCCCCCACCTGAGTGCATACTGTTCAGCTGTTCTTAGTGCATAATAGAGGCCATTGTTGAAAAATAGCATGTTGAAAAGTGACACAGGGCTATGCAGACCCAGGGTTCCGCTCATGTACAGTTTTTCTATGTCTGAGGGAGACAGGGCTTCTGCCCTTGCCCATTTTTTTTAGAAATTTTTGTTTGGCTGACAGCGTGGCCACTGTTTCTGGGAAGTCTTTACTGTTACCATGGAAGATAAAATGACCATAATTTATTTGAAGAAGATAGGACGGTAGGACCATATTTCTCTTTTTTGAAGAAGGTAGCGATCTGTGCTACCTAACATACCCCTCAGAGCTGATGGCTTCTACTCACTGCCGTCGTTTCTCTTTACTTTATAGAGGAAGTCCACAATGAAAGTGTCCAGGTCATTATGTGGTATGTTGACAATACTACAGATCTCACCCTCTTCGGCGAGGTAAGATTTAAACATCCTCAAGTACAAATCCATTTTTTTAATTGTATGCTTATCCTTTTGCTCCTCAATAAAACTTTTGCAGTCCATGCTGTGGGGGATTTCTAGTGATGGTGAAATGGGAAGGTGGGATTTAGTGCTTTGCTGCCATTTAAGGGCTTTTCTTTGCCTGCTACTACTTTCTCCTGTTCAAACTGTTGTGCGGCAGTTTAAACTTTTGAGCACAGTGACTTGTAGCCATGTGATCTAGTTCCAAGTTGTTGTACCACTGATGTGACGTGACATCGATGGTATAACAGCAGCGGGGTGTCACATCAATGGTACAACAATGCTGGTAAAAGATGGATTTTGCCTAACAACAGCATTCTAACATACACCATAAAGGCCTTTGTTACAGCCAGAGACTCAGTTATCTCACTGTCAGGGCAAGAAGAAGAGAGTTCCCTGATAAGCAGTTAGAGACAGAAGGTGGATTTTTGACTGTCAGCTAAGAAACAGTTGTAGCGAAAACTATGAACAATACTTACTGTTTCTAATTTGTTTATATGTGTAAGGAGAGTGTGATAAACAGGGAATCAGCACTTAATTCATTTGTTTTATTTTTTATTTAAGGTAGTTTTATTTTCAGGTCCCAGTTGAAGTTTTTTTACAGTGTAAAGGTAGCAGCCATGTTTGTGATTGAAGATCAGCTCTGGCAGTAGAGGGCTATCTGAAATGCCTCTGTTCCAAATGCTCATTGATCTATGTTGCAGACTCTCCACTACTAAGCAGTCCTTTTTTTACCCATGTGTAAACTGTGTTTTACTCATAAATAACAGCCAATCAGATTACAAGATTGTACTATGACATTTTATAAATACAGTTGTTGTATACTAGTAATGTAATAAAATTATTTTTAGATTCTATTACAAGAAGTAACTCAGAAAGATTTCAGAGCCACAGGCAAGGCATTCAAGATATATAAAGTTTTCTGGCAGACAATGGTTCTGTCTCTTGGGAAAATACATAGACCCATGTCATCCTGTGGCCCACACTGGGCAACAGGGTTTATGTAGATCCCTTGCAGACAGTCACAGAACAGTCTGCAGGAAACTATAAGTATTATACATGGAATGTCCTGTAGTAGAAAACAGAAAAGTGGTTACTGTAGCTAGGGTAGAAAGTTGTTTACAGCCTTAGGACAGAGCTCATGTAGTTACAGGGAACAAAATCTGGCTGAAATCCCCAGTTATAGAAACTGGAAACCCTCCTGGCTAGTAATACCCCTGCCAATGCATCCCAGAATGCCACTGGCCCTCTCTACAGCCTTTGTACTCTGCTTGGTCACCTTAGACACCTTTATGTCATCAGAAATGATAATCCCAGGTCCCTCTCTTTCCTGGTGATCATCAGCAACCCCCCCATCATTCTTTATCACTCCTCAGGGAGGGTTCCCTCCCTCATCCCAGGTTCATTATTTGGCTATTGTTTTTAATTGAACCTCAGTTGCCTTGCAAACTTGATACATCTCAGTCTCAGACCCTTTTTTCTTTTCTAGTTTCTCCTGGTCCCTCCTCATTCTCTCCATCCTGTCTGGAGTATCCACCCTGTTACAGATCTTGTTGTCATCTGCAAACAGGCAGACCTCCCCTTAAATCCTTCCACAATGTCACTAATGAAGACATTGAACAGGACAGGCCCAAGGACCAATCCCTAAGGTACTCTGCTGCTCATCATCCCCCCCCTTGGACTGGATCCCATTTACCACCACCACCCTCTGCTTCCTGTCCATTAGCCAGTTCCTAACCCAGTTTATTATATTCTGCCCCATGCCTGGACAGGCTGGACTACCAATTTTGTTAACCAGCCTTTTTATGTGGGACTGGGACAGTGGGACAGTATCAAAGGCCTTGCTGAAATTGAGGTAGGTGTCGTCCACCCCCCACACACACACGGATTTGCATCCTTCATCACCAAGTCAAAATCATCTATCATATTCATGTATTACTTATTGAGATCCCTCTTTTTTCAAACATGGTTATGACCAGGCAGAGGTACTAAATGAGTACTTCTCCTCTGTGTTCACTAGGGAAGGGGATGAGATATCTACAAAGCAAAGCACCATGGGGATAGAAGCGGTAGTGAGTGGGATCAGGGGAGCAACAGAAATGGAGCAAGAGGGAGGAAGAGGTACCCCAAGGGTGTCACATCAGGATAAGGATAAAAGGCCAGTAAGGTGGAGGAGACAGATGATGCTACCTCCACCGATAGGGTGTGGTTAGCCCTTAAGGCCCTAAAGAAAGATAAATCTCCTGGGCAGGATGGCATTCATCTGAGAGTACTATGGGAATTGGCAGACATACTGGCTGCACCCCTGGTGGAGCTCTTCAACAGGTCGCTTGAGACAGGGAGGGTACCTAGGGATTGGCAAGAGGCACATGTGGTGCCAATCCATAAAGGGGGGGTCGAGAGAAGTACTAGGTAACTATAGACCCATCAGTTTGACTTCGGTGGTGGGAAAATTAATGGAGAGTATACTGAAGGAACGATTGGGTGTACTTGTAGGAGGTGGGAGGTCTGGATAGTCAGCAACATGGGTTTGTGCCAGGTAGATCATGTCAAACCAACCTTGTGGAGTTCTACGAATGGGTAACATCAGAACTGGACAGGGGAAAGCCTGTGGATGTATTATTCTTGGACTTCAGCAAGGCGTTTGACTCTGTCCCCCACAATGGTCTGGTGGAGAAACTGACGGGGTTGGGAGTAGGCCCCTTGAAGGTCAGATGTATTGAAAACTGGCTAGCTGGATGCACTCAGAGAGTAGTGGTCGGTGGGGAGCTCTAGAACCCTAGAGAGGTCGGTAGTGGGGTACCGCAGGGCTCGGTCCTGGGTCCGATCCTGTTTAATGCATACATATCAGGCATCAGGTAGGGTATAGGGTGTGAAATGAGTCTCTTCACTGATGACTCCAAGATGGGAGCAGTAGTTGAGGGGAAGAGGGGAGACTGGTCCTGCAAGGGGACCTGGACACCCTGGAAAGGTGGGCTCACACATGGAAATTAAATTTCAATATCACCAAGGGCAAGGTGTTACATCTTGGGCTGGGAAACCCTAAACACAGGTACACCCTGGGAAGGGAGGCGCTGGAGGCTTCAATAGGGGAAAAAGACCTAGGGATCATGGTGGCATGTATGAATAACTCTGAGCAGTGCAGGAGAGTGGCTAGCAAAGCAAACAGGATGTTGGGATGCATCGTAAGGGGGATCACCTCTAGGAGCAGGGAAGTGATTCTGCCGCAGTGCAATGGACTGATTAGACCACACCTTGAGTACTGTGTACAGTACTGAAGACCACACTTGAAGAGGGACATACAGCTCCTGGAGAGGGTACAGAGGAGGGCAACTAAGGTGATACGAGGACTAGGGGATTTGACGTATGAGGACAGACTTGAGGAGCTCTGCCTATTTTCATTGGAGGAGAGGAGAGACAGGGGGGACATGATTGAGGTCTTCAAGTACCTCAAGGGAATAAATAGGGTAAACATAGAGGGGATCTTTAGACTAAAGCAGGGAGGTATCACCAGAGGGCATGATTTGAAGTTGGAAGGTGGAAGAGTGAGGGGGAAAGAGGAGGAGGTTTTTCACTGAGAGGGTGGTGGATCCTTGGAACATGCTGCCTGGTGTGCTGGTTCAGAGATCCACAGTGGAGGGCTTCAAGAGAGGGTGGGACAGACACAGAAAGCGGATGTATCAGATGATGACCTGGCCCAGGGGGGTGGGGATGGATGATAGGAGTTTCTGGAACACAAGGGGGGGAGTGCCTCAGTACCCAACTAGGGATCTGAGGTTCGAGCAGACTCGATAGACCGTAAGGCCTAATCTGCTGCCAATTAGTATGTTAGTATGACAATACTAAATTAGAGGGCATTTTTACATGACTTTGAGTTACATGAATGTATAAAGGGTACGGTGAAGTGATACCTGACACCCCTTAATATACAAAATAAATATTCTCAAACTATATTTCGGTTACCATTTACAGACAGTATTCATCACCATGCAGCAGCAGGATGTCCAGCAAGAAGAACTAAAACATGACACAACACAAACAAAATGAAAGCAGAAAAAACTTAAAGCCCTCTAAACAAGAAACACAGCTGAACCTTTGTCTGAAAATCAATGTTTGTGCAACCCCCTACTGGCCCCTTAATTAACCAGAAGGCACAACTCTCACCAAACATCTAGGGAATGAGAGAGGGGTGGGGATTACATAATTTATTGCCACCATAGACAAAATGGGATATGCCAGATGGAGAAAACTTTTATAAATAAACAGACATCCAAGTGCAGCAACTGCCTGGCACACACCTGGTGGGGACCAATTACCATGGCCAACAACCCAGGTCCCTGGGAGAAAATGTTTGCTAAGGGCTATGCTAGGTTTGCACTCCTGGACAGGGGCACCCAAGTAACTCCAGACTCAAGGAAACAATAACATTACTGTCCAAACCAGGTTGGGATTCTAGAGTGTGGCTTTTATTCATGTAACAGAATAGGAATAAACACAAAGCAAACATGGACCCCCATGGGGGGATTACTGAGATACAGACATTCCTGATTTCCCATCTAGCATAGGATAAAAAAACACACACTGGAGAACACACTAGTTCCAACTGGAAAATTTGCACATCTGGCTAGGTTCTGAACATTTCCCATATTTAACAGGATTTACTGTGGTACACACAACCATAAAGAGCACATACAGGCTCAAGACTTTTAGAACCCACTATCCTGGGGGTAAACTAGAAGAAAAACAACCCACATACAGGGTTAAACATTTTTCTCAGGCATTGGCCAATTGCACTGAATGAAAAGGAAATAGGTGCTCTTCTGATCCCGTACATGTAAACTGGTTACTCCAGATGGGGAGGTTGTCCCACCTTTTATTTGCAAGCTTATACTCTGCCATTCATCCAGTAACAAACACCTTAAAACTGCATAAAACTGTATAAGTTGTATTATATTTCGTACCCTTTATAGTACTTCACAGTCAACACCAGTGGGTATTCCTCGTCCATCCTATAGTTGCTGCACGATCCAATCAAATTAAAGGTGGGCGAGGACATCCCTCTGCCCTCATCAGAATATCTCCAGTTCAATTTGTGCATCCAGATAGGTTGGTCACGTCCACACTGTTCCCAACAGCATTAATCAACAACAACTGTACAGGTACTGTAAGAAAAACATCTGTTCTACCTTATGCCCTTCCTATTTTTAACAAACATCCTGGAAGATAGCAAGTTTCGCAATAACTGCACGCAATGCTAGAAAAACATCTATCTTTCATCGGGAACTGTATAATGAGAGCAGTGTAGAAGCAGTAGTTGTCTACCATGGCATTAACTAGAGATCTGGCCCCCTCCAGTAGTGGCCCAGGTCAATTCCTACTATGATCCTTCAATTGCATTGGTCATGCAGCTTCAGACATGACTGGGGTCCCTCACGTAGTGACCCCAGCGTATATGTTGCAAGTCCACACGTTCCCTTGCTCTAGCCAATCCCACCTGGGCAGCAATCCCCTCATGTAGCTTTTCCTGTCCACTGCAAACCCACACTAATGAAACGAGGCTCCTCCTGCAGCAGCTTCCCATTCCTATTGCCCTACAATCACAGGGCTTAACTCACTGGTGACTGCACAAAACCTTAGCAGTCCCCCCGGGCAGGAATCCCCTCCTGCAGCGTCTCCTGCCCACCGCAAATCCCACACAAACTCTACGAGGCTCCTCCAGCAGCAGCCTCCCACTCGTTTGCCCTTCAATCACAGGGCTCAACTTCAAGTTTTGTCTGCCCCTCCACTTCTGTACACTAATGAGTGCAATCACAAGAAAAAGTCCAATTATCGGACAGAGACTCTCAGTTGCCTCATACCTCAACTAAGCGTATCTTCAGAGGAGGTGCATGGCTGGTCCCTCTTCTCTCTACTGTCCTCCTACTTACTTCAGCTTCCCCTGCTCTCCCATCATTCAGGCATTGTCCCTGGTTCCCAATGGCCATTTTGCCATTCCCCTGCAGTTTGGGCATTGTCCCAGGTCTCTCCAGCCATCCTGGACTCCTTTGTTCTCGGGGGGGGGGCCATAAAATGAAATCCCTTCCCCCTGAGGCAACTCTCGACCGCGTGTGTCTCTCACTATGTAAGACAAGCCCCATGAGCCATTGCAAATCCCACTCCAAATCCCGTGGGATGCTAGGCAGCCATTTTAAACATACAGCTGTCCCAAACATCGGGAGATGGGGGCAGTGGTGGATGGGGAGGAGGGGAGGGTGGCCCTACAGGGGGACCTGGAGGCTCTGGAAAAATGGTCTAGAAAGTGGAAGCTGAGGTTCAATGCAGGGAAATGCAAGGTACTCCACCTGGGGGCCAGAAACCCAGGCCAAGTGTACACCCTGGGTGGGGGAAATGCTACAAGTCTCGATGGCTGAGAGGGACCTGGGGTGGTGGTGGATGTCAAGATGAACAACTCTGAGACTTGTAGGAGGGCAGCAGCCAAGGCCAACAGGATGCTGGGATGCATCGCTAGGGGATCACCTCCAGGAGAAGTGATACTCCCTCTGTATAACTGCTTGGTGAGGCCGCACCTTGAGTACTGCGTGCAGTTTGGAGGCCACACTTAAAGCGGGACATTAACCTCCTGGAGAGGGTCCAGAGGAGGGCAACCAAAATGATTTGGGGCTTGGGGGACAGGACCTATGAGGAGAGGCTCAAAGAGCTAAATATGTACACATTAGAAGAGAGAAGGGACCGGGGGGACATGATAGAAGTCTTTAGGTACATGAAGAGGATAAATAGGGGAGGAACAGTTGGGGTGCTTTGAAGGAAGGAGGAAGGGGCCACTAGAGGGCATGGGTGGAGGGTGGAGGGGAAGATTCAGGGAGAAAGGAGGAGGTGCTACTTCACTGGAGAGGGTGGTGGAGCCATGGAATGCACTGCCTAGGGGGCTAGTGGAGGCAGAGACAGTGGAGGGTTCAAGAGGGGTGGGACAGGTACAGGGGAAGGGTTCTGGAAGCAAAATCCAATGCAGCAAGAATATCCGGAACTGGGAAGGGAGAAGCCAGAGAAGGCGAGAGGGACAGCAAGGTCAGCACCCAGGCTGAGGACTGACCAAACGAGCAGACACGAAAGACCATTAGGCCTATTCTGCTGGCATTTTAGTATGTTAGTATGAGATCCCGCGAGAACTCGCGGACGCAATCTTGCCTGGGTCTGATATCCTGTATTCCCTTCTCAGACCCATCGTGTTTCTCATTCTCAAACGATAGCTGCAGCCTATACCTCACTCATGCCTGGGTCTGACAATCATTCTCCCACAGTCAGACCTCTGAATAATTTTCAGATTACTTCCCCTGTGGTGCACAAGACAAGCACAGGGCACAAGACTTGTGGGTTCATGGCTAGCTTCATGATATATTTTCAAATAAAAACAGCAGCTTGCCCAGAAAATAAAAACTTGTTTAATATATGGCCTGCTGCATTAGGAGATCCAGTTCTAATGCAGTTTGTTCTTAACCCCCCAGATACCACCACATCATGAGGAAATGCAGGGAATGCAGAGTACCCTTTACACCCTTGGAGGAGGATGACCAACAATGTGCAGTTTGTCTTCTCGGTACAAATAGATGCATAGCACAGATGGAAGATGAGGACTCCATCACGGAATCAAACCCCCTTCCACCACTCCTATTGCATTGGATAATAACCAGGCTCAATTGCTGTTCCAGCTACTGGAACACAGGAAAGCAGGCGCCCCCATTGTCACAGCACCACAGAAAACTCCCGACTGAGGACCCACAAAGAAACGTCCCAGGCTGTATATGGACAGCATAACGTCCGACACCTCCACCGAACCTCAGGAGGCCACTTCAGACAAATCAACTCGAATGTGCCACAGAGAAAATATCAACAAATTAATCACAATGGTACGGGCAGCATTAAAAAAAATCACAGCAGCCCATGCAACCATCCATGTTGGAAGGCTCCCTTCTCTCCTTGGGCTAGCCAGAGGAGAAAATTCACTTTCCATCCTGCCAGGCTCTCAGCTCACTTCTTGCTAAAGAATACGAGGCACCTGATCAGATCAGAATGTCAGAAAAGAGCATGGTCAACAGGTGGTATCCCATCAGCAGGGTAAAGACCGATCACTGGGGCAAACCCCCTAAGGTAGACCAGCCAGCCTCGTAACTGTCCAAATGCACTACAATCCCAATTGAAAGTACAGCAGCCCTCAAGGATCCAATGGACAAAAAAATTGAGGAGCACCTCCGGAAAATTCATGAGGTGCCTGGCATGGCATGCTCGGTGGATACCGCCGTGTGGTTCACCTGCAGGGCCCTACATAGATGGCTAGACATTCTCACCAAAAATATTCCTGAGGACTCCCCCCAAGTGGATGCAGCTGAATGTGCCACTCAAGCTGTGAAATACATCATGGACGCTTCTTCTGACATCTTCAGGTTTGGAGCTCGAACCACAGTCCTGGCCAACACAGCCAGAAGGGCACTGTGGCTAAAACTGTGGCAGGCGGACAATGAGTCCAAAACCACCCTCCTTAAACTACCCTTCAAAGAGGGTACCCTATTTGGAGAAGGACTAACCCCATACCTCAAACAAAGAGGGGGAACACAGACACAGGGAGAAAAGGACGTTTATCTTGCCACAGACAGAACCTTTTGCCCCAAAAGTAAGTTCTTCAAACGCAAGCCTCAATACCAACCTCAGAACACAAAGCAATGGTCCCAAAGACCACGCTTCCAGCACAAGTTATACAACAACAAACCTAGGGGCAATACAGGAACCCAGTACCCCAACGGAGGCCGCAAACCATACTTCAAATCTCAAGGTAACAAAAAATGAAGGCGAGTGGGCCCACACAAAATTACCACTGGCAGGGAGGCTGAGATGGTTTGCACACCAGTGGGCCCACACAACATCAGACAAATGGGTGCTGGAAGTGGTTACCAAGGGCTATGCAATCGAATTCAATAGCAAGACAATAAAACATAGACCTTTTCTATCACCCACACCAAGAGACCCACTCAAGGTGCAAGTGTTACAGAATGCAATATAGGAATTACTCAGCATTGAGGCTATCACATAAGTCCCCACAGAGAAGCAGGACACAGGGGTCTACTCCTTGTTCTGTGTCGTTCCAAAGAAGATGGGGGAGTGCGACCCGCACTAGACCTCAAACATCTGAACCAGACAGTGACTTACAAGAAATTCAAAATGGAGACCCTCTGCTCCACTCTGGCATCCATTCAGCCAGGGGACTACTTAACATCAATAGATCTCAAGGATGCCTACCTCCACATTCCCATCTGAACCTCACACCACCGTTACCTTCGATTCGACTTCCAAGGGCTACACTACCAATACGCGTGCCTACCATTCAGTCTGGCATTTGCCCCCTGGGTATTCACCAAGACTCTTGTAGTCCTCGCAGCACATCTCAGGAAACAAGGGGTCCACGTTATTTCTTACCTGGATGACTGACTCATAAGGGCAAGAACAGAGGAACAAGCACTAAAAAGCACACAGTTAGCAACCAACTGCCTACAGCAACATAGGTGGACAATAAACAAGGACAAGAGCCAGTTAACTCCCACGCAGTCCATCACCCGCTTGGGCGCAGTAATACAGACAAGGGACAACAAGGTAATCCCAACACCAGAAAAAGTCCACAACATCCAATCACTAGTGTCGGACCTAATCAGCAGGCCAAGCAGACCTGTATGGGACTACCTCCAGGTACTGGGAGTCATGGCAGCACTGATCGACATGGTGCCATGGTCCAGAGTACACATGAAAAGACTTCAAAGGTTTCTAATAGACTCATGGGACCAGAAAACCCAACACTTCAAATTCAGGGTCACACCACCACCCCAGCTGTTAGCTGGATTACAATGGTGGACCCTCAAACCTCACTTACTGCAAGGAATAACACTGACACAAGTATCACCTCAAGTAATCACCACAGACGCCAGCCTGACCAGTTGGGGAGCAACATACAACTACCATGTAACACAAGGACTGTGGACTCAGGAGGAATCCTGTCTGCCCATCAATATCCTAGAAATGAGAGCTGTGTGCCTGGCCCTACTCTTCTTTGCACCCCTAATCACCAGCAAACCAGTCCTAATAAGGTGCGACAATCAAGTGATGGTAGCACATATAAACAAGCGAGGGGGAACATGCAGCAAAGCAATGATAAAAGAGTCACTGCAGCTCTTCTGCTGGGCAGAACGAAACCTACCGTCACTAAATGCAATATATCTAGCAGGAGAGGACGACACAGAGGCGGACTGGTTAAGCAGGGTCACTGTCAGCCAGTCAGAATGGAGACCTCACAGATCCATCTTTCAGAGAATACTGTTCAAATGGGGACCATTGCAAGTCAACCTGATGGCATCATGGACGAACACGCAACTACCCTACCACTCCAGATTTTCAGACCCCCAAGCTCAGGAGATTGATACGCTCTCAGCCCCTTGGAACTTCACACGAGCCTACATATTTCCACCACTGCCAATGATACCCAAGGTGCTGCACAAGATCTGATGCACGGGAGCATCGGTGGTCCTGGTGGCCCCCAACTGACTGAGATGACCATGGTACTCACTCATCCAGGACATGTCAGTGGGCCATCCGATGAGCATTCCAACTTGGCCCAATCTACTGTCACAGGGACTGATTCACCACCCAAACCCAGCCAGCCTGAATCTGATGGCATGGCTCTTGAAAGGGAAAGACTGTTAAGCCAAGGATACCACCCCAGGGTCATGAATCGCCTGCTGCAATCTAGGAGACAGTCAACAAATAAGACTTATCTTAGACAATGGCAAATATTCCACAAATGGTGCAGGGAAATGGGTACATCACCCTCGGTGGCGGGGTTACCACAAATTCTGGACTTCCTCAATGAAGGGGCAAACAAGGGGTTAAGCCCAGCATCACTCAGGGTACAGGCATCAGCTATTTCTTCAATTAGAGGCCCTCTTCTGGGGATAGGTCACATTGGTTCCCACCCGACACCATCCGGCTGCTCAAGGCAGTTACATTAACAGCACCAAGGGTGAGGCAGAGATGCCCACCATAGCAACTTAACACAGAACTAGATGCCCTGCAGTTCCTGCCCTCCAGCAGGACTCGCCTTCCTTGTGGCAATTTGCTCGGCCAGGAGAATAGGTGAGATTCAGGCCCTATCATGCAGGAAACCCTTCATCACGTTTCACAGCGATAGAGTCATTCTAAGAACAGTACCGTCTTTCCTACCAAAGACGGCATCACAGTACCACAAGGAGCAGGACGTTCTCCTGCCTTATCTAGCCCCGAGTGATCCCCTAGACACAGCAACCCACCATTCCCTCGATGTGGGCCACCAGCTAGAAAAATACCTCAGTAGCACTAAGGAGATTCGGAAGTCAGACAGGTTATTCATTCTAACCAAAGGACACAGAGTAGGCCAGGCAGCCTCCAAAGATACCATAGCCAAATGGATCAAGCAGACTATTAACGAGGCCTATAGGGCAGTGGGGCAGATACCTGCAGAAGGGCTTAAGGCACACTCTACCAGGGCAATAGCAACATCCTGGGCAGAAAGGGTAAATGTGTTTACTTAAGACATTTGTTCAGCAGCTACCTGGTCATCCATACTCACCTTCACTAAGTATTACAGGTTAGACATACAGTCTGCTGAAAGGACTATCTTTGCCAAGTCAGTATTCGAAGCAGGGAACAATCACCATGACACCTGAACAAATCTGCCTTCTCCTTACCCACCCGAGAGTACTCACTCCAATAGTACACTGCTACGAAGGTCCCACTGGTGTTGACTGCAGAGTACTATAAAGGGTATGAAATATAATGGGATTTACTCACCTGGCAAAGGTGATTATCTGAGTACCCTTTATAGTACTCCGCAGGCCCACCCGGGATGGCAGATTACCCTCGGGCCGGGTCAGCAGTATGGGCTACCCTTTTAGGGGGACAGACGGACCCGTGGATGACAAATTTCTTATCCACTATTAAGGTGATGAGTGAAAATGTGTCTCTTGACAAGTGTTTATGTCAAAAATGTCTTCTGTTACTGTTGTATATAAAAGTGTTTTCCTACAATAAAGGTGATGGGCAAAAATGAAACCCTGGATACAGTACTCCATCTATAATACAGTATAAATGAATGGTTCACAATCCATAATTGCAGGATCCAGCTCTCTAAGGGGCTCATTTCCCATGGGCCTACCTCAGACTGGACGTAGTTTTGGATAGTATCTTTTCTCTCAATTTTTTTCTCTCTCACTATATAGCTATGGAAGACTCACACTGCAGATATTCTGATGAGGGCAGAGGGATGTCCTTGCCCACCTTTAATTTATTTTATTTATTTTTTATTTATTTATTTATTTTATTTATTTAGCTTTTGTTGACCGGGTAAGTGCACTAGACAAATCCTGCCTATTTTCAGGCACGACCCGGGGGAAGGAGATACAGATGAATGCCAACTGGCCTTGAACCAGATTAAGCTGTTGGTGGTATTTTTAGTGAATGATGGAAATTTAGCCAGGACACCGGGGAAATTCCCCAACTCTGCTGGCGCTGGGAGGCCAGTAGGAGCGTGCAAGGGTCAGTCATGGCCACTGCAGCTTCAGAGGTGGAGGAGGAGGTGGTGTCAGTCGGTGTTACCGACGAGAGCCGTTGGCGAGCGGCAAACGCGCAGTCTGTGTTTAGTATGGAGTCGGAGACTAAGAGGCTATTTCCTTGCAAGTAACGAGTGATGTTGTTCAGTTGCCCGAACCAGGGAGTCTTTCTATTGCTGCAGCGGAGGAGACCCTGAGGTCAGTTTAAAGGAGGTATCGATGCCTTTAATTCCAGCAGTAGAACGACAGGAGCGTCTAACCTGACGGATGAGCGTGGAACCCGGAAGCAGGTGGAGCGTTGATGAGTCTAGTTACGTGGTGGAAGCTGCAGGTAGTCTGAGGCGAGAGAAACAACTTGGCGACTGGAAATCTTTGGTGCTGTCTCGGTCCAGAGGCAGTAAAGAAGTGAGTTCCCTGTGCTCCAGGGAGGGACAGCATGCGGACAACGCCGGGAAGGGCTGCTTATTATCGCATGGGTCTGTAAGTACTGATCAAGCACCTTCAAACTTCCCCACTTTCCATTTAAAAAAAGAATTTGGGTTCGTTTTTAAACCTCCCTCGGTTGAACATGGGGGGGCAGAAACGAACGACTCTGTTATTTTTCAGACCACGGAGGGATCCCAAGAAGGGGTGACAGAGTTTTCATTTCAAGATACTACAAGGGACCTTACAGATTCTAAAAATATGGTGGAGTCAGAGGGCAGTGATTTATTGAATATTTCTTCATTCCCTCGTTTGGAACATGGCGATAACTGGTCCCTCAAGCAGCTTTAACAGCTGCAGGATGGAAATCTTTAGGAAAGGATTTGGACACCAGACTCTACATGGGACAAGACTTTGGACTTGAATAATAAAGGGCCAGAATGGCAGCCTGAGGGTACTGCTCTACAAATCACTGTTGCAGATGTTAGCACTGCCAAGGTGTTGTTGGAAGCTGAGGTGCATAATATCCCACAAAATGGTATACCTGTTCAGCAATCCCATACTAAGGTAGTTAAGGGAGACGGGGGTAAGGCTGAGAAGCCCGATATGTCCAGCCTTTTTTTTCAGTGTAAAAGAGAAGCAGCTCCCAGGAGAAATGCTGTCCATATCAGATATAGGGGAGGATTGCAGGACAGGCCTGACAGATATTAAGTGGGTAAATCCTTACTAAAAGAATCTTTAAAGTTTTCACTTCGGGATGTCTTTGCCTTTATTAATATCTCAGGGGAGGATAACTTTGACGTCAGTTTTCGTTCCCCTGCTTTATTAAACCTTTTTTGGGAATGATATACTCAAGTTAAGTTTTCCCCTTTATGGACACCTTTCTTAGTTATCCCTTTATCAAAACCTATGATTAAATATGTTACTGTCATGTTCAGGAACGAAGGCTCATGTGACGACATTGTTTTTGGTTATCCCAAAATGTGAATCTACAGAGTGATCCAGAACCAATCCTGGATACCGAACAGTTTTGGACGGGGTGGAAATTTAAAGTAAAGTTACGCCAAACAACAGCTGGTATAGAGCACATTCCTAACTCCTTTATGTTAGGTAGGGACAGGGGGTGGTGTTTTGTAGTGGCTGTCAAGGCGTGTTACAGGTGGTGGTGCAAAACACATTTATCAAGCTCATGTGATCAGCCAAAATGCGATAATTGTGGAGAAGTGGGGCATGTAACCATGTTTTGTGCTAACTCTATCAGGTGTGACTTATGTGAGGAACTCAATCATGCCTTTAGGGACTGCCCCTGGGCTGCACAAAATAAGACAGTTCAGGGGAATTCAGAGTTATTAATTCAAAAAGCTCAAGAAGCTAGAGAACCCCAGGCTATGGGAAAGCCTTTATCAAATCCTCCCCCAGTACCACAGAACCCGGCAACCACATTACCTACACTAGACACTTCCATTATGGACACAGGCCTGGTTGATTTAAAGAGGAAAGGAATGGGTGACAATATCCCTGAGTTATTGCAGCCGGTTTGTTATATGGAGTCAAGGGGTGTCTTATTAGATAAAGCAGCGGTTTCTTTAAAACCCCACGGTTCTCAGACGATCAAGCAGGGCCCTAAACCCCAACTGCCACCAGAACCTGAAGGTATCGACACCAAAAATTCTTATGAGGCCCTCAGGATTCAGAAGTGGAACTGGCAGACACAGACTCAAGAGGTTTCAATTCAAGAAGGCCTATTGCCTTCTAGAGATGATTATAAAGGAAAAAAAAACCAAGGAAGAAGTAATGAGGGTTTCTAGGCACTTAATTGCACATGTATGGATTTAAACTTCGGGCTACCCTTAACTACTCATAGCCTTTAAAGGCTGTGAAAAGACAAGCAGTTTTAATTTAATTCATGACTTAAACATCTCAATTGTTTTCTACAGGAAACTTGATGTTTACAAAACACCAGTGTACTGCCTTCGCTTAGGACTGGCGTGGGAGCCATCTTATTGGTCCTTCCGGGAGGACAAGGCAGATGGTGGGTATCCTTTTTAATTCATATGACTTCTTGCTCATAAATTATGACTTATGTCCCGGAGGACGCTGATAATAGAGGGAAATGGTTTTCGATACTTCGCTTAATAAACATTTATAATCCTCAGACCAAGGCTGGAGGGTACTTTGCATGAAACAGATACAACCTTTTTTGGTGACAACTGTCCCTATTTTTTTGGGGGGAGACTTTAATTGCAGTATAGAGGCATTAAAAAAAGGTAGCGTGTCAAATAGGAAAATTTATTGTGATTCGGCATGTCTATCAGATATCATTAAAAATGCAGAATTATTATCCTGTATGGACTTGAAGACGACCGGGCTGAAAGGTACCTTTTTTAAAAAAGGAACAGGGTATACTATTGATTACCTTTTAGTTTCAAAGAACATCCTGTTTAACCAATTCCAGATAATTCCAGTAGAATTCTCGGATCATGCTATATTACGGGTTAATATAGGCCTTACGACTGATAGTGGGAGACAGAATTCTAGATGGAAACTCAACACTTCTATTTTGCATGAAAACTTGGTCCAGAACTCAATAAAACTTAAGTTACAAGCAAGATTATCAGTGAGTTTTTTATATCAGGATATGGGACAATGGTGACAGGAAACTAAAAATGATTGTATTCTGTGGTTTAAAAAACACGGTAAAGTAGATCAAAAAAATACGTTTTTTAACTATCTAAAATTGAGGAGCCAGTTGCAATTATTATTATCACGAGCTAATACCTCTAGAGATCATTTTCATCTCAAATAGATGAAATTAAAACAAACATGAAAGCTTTTCAATATAACAGGGCCAAAGCGTTACATGCTATTATGTCAAACCATATGCAGAAGTCAGTGTTTGGTGATCCTTTTGAATTATGTAAAGAGGTTAAGGATCATGTATCATTGCATTAACCAACCAAGGTACCAGGACAGTTTTTCAATACAGGAGATTGGGGACATAATACATACTCATTTTCAGGAACTAGAGCCTCAATCGATACCTTCCTTGCATCAGATTAATACTTGCTGGGACTCCCATAGTGCAGGACCTAGAGCCAGACTTACTTAACATGCTTCAACAACCCTTTTCTTCTGAGGAAATTAATATAGTCCTCACTTCTCTGAAACCTAATGTGGCCCCAGGGCCAGATGGCCTTTCCAATTTATTTTATAAATCTTTTCCATTAGAACTCAGTCATTGTTTAACACTAGTGTTTAACCATTTTTTGGAGAGAGGAGTCACTATAGCTTCTTTTTCGGATGGCTTACAAATTTATATTTTTAAATCGGGTGATAGGGGTTGTTTTCAGAATTGGAGACCTATTACATTACTTAACTCTGATTATAAGATCCTGATGTCTTTAATTAATAATAGACTCAAAGAATTAGCTAAACATAGTTTTACACAAATACAGCATTGCGGTATTCCTGACCGAGGTATCCAGTCAATCTTATGTTTAATTAGAGATTTAATTGAAAAACTTAACGAAATGGGGGGAACTGGCTATTTATCGACCTTGGATTTAGAAAAGGCCTTTGACAGAGTTAGTCATGCTTTCCTGTTTTCTGCACTGGAATTCTTTCAAGTGCCACGAACCTATTAACTTTAATCAAAAATCTATATGGTTCGGTATGGTTTTCCATATATTAAAGGAGAAAGGGCAAGGGCTTTCAGGTAAAGTGCGGTGAGACAGGGTTGCCCGTTAAGCCCTGTTGTATAACTTTCCTTAGAACCCTTTTAAGAGCTGTGAGTTTGGCCTCTATGGCAGGGGGTTTGTATTCCGGATTCTGATTCAACAATTACCATCCAAGCTTATGCAGATGATGTCTGTCTTTTCTTTACAGAAGTTTCACAAATCAAAATTTTTTTTACAAAATTTGAAGAATACGCGTTAGTGGCCAATGCTAAGATTAACTTATCTAAAACTAAGGGTTTACTACTAGGTGGAAATTTTCAACACCCGTTGGCCTGGAACTCCATTCACATATCTACTGAACCTTTAACAATTTTAGGGGTAACATTTAGTCCACGGAACTGCCCTGAGGATAATTGGAATTTGGTATTAAACAGAATTGAGAGTAAGGTTAACAGATGGAAAAGATTCAGATTTTCCAAACTGAAGAGAATCCAGGTACTAAAACAATTTATCCTTCCCTGTCTTCAGTATATTGCAGCAGTATTCCCTTTACCAGTTAAATATGAGACTAGACTGTATAGTATCTGCTTTCAGCTACTTTGGGGGAATAGACTTAACCCAGTTAAACGGTGCTTTACATATCTAGGGAAGAAAAATGGGGGGTTAGGTATGGTAGACCCACTTTTTCTGTTTTCGATTTTTTCATGTTCATTAAAAATTATTTTAGGTGAGACAAACAAACAGGAGGCCCTTTTTTCAAATTTATTGAGACACTACCTTACTGCCTGGATACATTGTGCCCCCAAACTGTCCAATCATTTAGCTTTGCCAGCTTATTTTAAACCAGCTGCACAGAAATTATTTAAATGGCAGGTCACAAAACACCAAATTCTTAGATGTTCTTCTAAGGCTTTATATAAAGAATTGATGGCTGCAACTTATTTGAAGTCCCTTGCTTTAGGAATTGTCCAAGTATTCGAATGGGATGTTTTGAATCAACTAAATAACCCAAGATTACCAGAATATATGTGGAAACGCAATGGCTTACTTCTATATGGTAAATTAAATGTTAGAGGAACCTATACAAAGCCAGAGAAGAGAGGAATTGCCTCATATTGACTGTATAAACCAAGAGGAAACAATGGAACATTTTTTCTTCAGTGCTCCAGTAGCAACTAAGATTTGGGACTATTTGGCTACAGCATGGAATTTCCCATGGTTGGCAAGGCTTACCTACAATATTCTGGTACTTGGCTCTTTTCCTGTAGGTTTACAGAAGTACGAGAAAGGGACTTTACAGGTCTTCATTGCTAGTCTCAGATATTGCTTATGGCAAACAAGATGCCAATGGGTTCTCCATCAAAAGCCTTCAGTTCAGGGTTATAGAGAATATGTAACAAACGTTTTAACCATGGTATACCTTTCAGAATCACAATTGTATAATGTTCAGAAAGTTAGAATGTGGTGGAAAAGCTTCTCCACATCATTAAATTCAAATAATGATGTAGTACTTTTCCTAGTTATTTAATTATTTCTGAATATATCTGAGAGGCTAATAATTAATAGTGGGCTTGTCATATGGGATGGTATTAATTACATTTAGTGGCTTATTTACATGGATAGAGGAGCTGTTTTTGTTAAAGGATTGGTGTTCAGATTTCTTTATTTTTCTTTCACTGTCATTTGAATTTAATGTATAGTATGTCCTCTTTTTTGAATTTTATTTATGAGTGTCATGTATTTCCATTCTCTCATGTATTTTCATTCTTTCATGTATTTTGTCTTATTTGTTGTTTATTTCAATAAAATTGCCCCTACTCTTTTTGATAAGTGCCATGGGATCTTTAACATCTACCTGAACTACCACCAATCCAGGCAGATGGGACCTCGGTTTAACGTCTCATCCGAAAGAAAATTTGATTGGATTGTGCATCAACCTATAGGATGAACAAGGAATACACACTGGTGTTGACTGCGGAGTACTATAAAGGGTACTCAGATAATCACCTTTGTCACAGTCTTGCTCAGCTGGTCAACCCTCTACTCCCAAAGTGCCAACCTCTGAGTATATGATTTGTGTACAGTGAACAGAACAAGGTAACCCTCTTGTGTGTTTTGTGGGTTCAAGTCACCTTAGTCTCAAGCTCTGAAGGGATTCAAACTGATAACCTCCTGTTAGCGTACCCAATTATCAGGCTCAGATAATTCTGTCTTTGGGGGACCAGATATATTTGCCTACGGGCACCCAACCAAGTCTTTCAAATGAACCCTTAGAATTCTATGCAAGACTTTAGAGAACTCAATCCATTTCCCTGTTTGGTATATCAATAAGCTCATACACAGTGTTACTTATAACCTTTAAAAGCTCCACTTAAAATAAAAAGAAATGTCAATGCACTCCAGACAGCTGTCTGTTGAAAAATCTCTTTACTTTAAAATATCAAAACAGAACAATAAATACAGAACAAATATCCCAAACACATACAATCTTAAAAAACAAAACAGTTTTTCAAAGGTACAAACTAAACTCTCTTATCCACATAATACTTCTCTCCTACAGTGCTGATGTTGTCCTTCTTCTCTAAGTCAGAAATATTGTCTTGTGTGTCTCTATAGGTTCTCTCAGCAATTAAACACAGTTCTGAGCTGGCCTTCGCTGAGGTCACCAAACTCCACCTTGGTGTAACAAAAATCTATATTTTATATAACACAGGATGTCTAAATAAAATATTTAAAAAAACATAATAAGTGACCTCACTGACTTTCCTCTCCTCGGGTTAACCAGACAAAACTGGTTTGTGCTCTGCTACACATACATCTCAAAAGTTTATTTGATCTAAGTGTATTCAAAGCAAAAGTGTATTTGCCTCTTTAATCCCGTCTGGGCCTTGGAATTTACACCTCAAAGGTCTCTCTGATGTAATTCAAGGGTTCCCTGGGAATGTATATTTGGCCTTCCAAATTCATCTGGGTCTTGTTTGGCCCAGCCATCAACCTCTGTGATGAAATGAGCTGGTTCCTGGAAGGTTATTCATAACCCATGCATGCTCTTTCCATATGACACCTAGAGCAAAATCAAAGGATTCCCCTTGGGATGCCATAAATGGCTAATTTCATTTCCTGGGATCAAAGCAAATTTAACATGCTAATTGAACCTCAGATCTCTGTAGTTTAAATAACTCCTGTCCTTTGAACTTATCCTTGGTTTTTTTTGGATGTGTCAGTTCAGCAAGACTGTGGGTCTTCTGACTGCCCTTCCCATCACATATTTTATATGTAATAAAAAAAAATTAGATACAGCACTCAGAGCTGGCTGTCTACATCACAACCTTTACCAGGTGAGTAAATCCCATTAAATGTTTCTCACACTTAACAACTACACACACCACAGAGGTGTGTCAGAATTCAAAGTTCTGTACTTGGACAGTCACATAATGGACTCCAATGTAGGCAGAGTGCTTTTAACATCATCACTCCAAAGCTCAGCAGAGACAGAGAGCAGAGTGAGACAGTGAAATCCATTTAACTGGTATTTCACTAGCTGCCTTCCCTGCCTATCACTGATTCTAACCGGGATTCTAGTAACCCCTGGGAATGAGGGGGTTACATTTTCAATATAATAATAATCCTTGTGTGTTTCTTTAGCAGCCTGCCTGAATTTACCTTTACTGTGCCATGCCATATTAATTTTCTTTGTCCTGATGCAATGAAACAATTTTTTTCTTACAGCCGGGGGGCCCACAGTCAGGTAAACAACTTGGAGCAGGTTGGTGACGTGTAACTGGGAGGTGGAGTTCATATCTGGTGGTGACATCCCCGCTCCCCAAAATTATATATAAAGTGTCAAAAAAGCTATATATAAAGAGACTAGCAGTTTAGCTGCATTTGTTCCCACCCCCCGCCGCCCTGACTAACCAATCAGTAAAATGGATATCTTTATTGCAGGGGCTCTGGGAGGCTGAGTGTTGCTGCTGGAAATGGAAACCAGGCTATTTGGACCCCAGAAAAGTCTGATATTTTGGATTTCTGAGAAAATTCGAACACTGCAAGTACATACTGCATTATTTCCTGGTGTATACTCAGCTTATACCTGTTTTTTAACAGCAGTTGCACACTCAGATGTGTGTCTGCATTCGATTGGGATACTCAGATGATTAAAAATGAAATAGACCCTAAAGATCATACAACAAATTAGTGGTTTTCGTGTCACAGATATATTTGCTGCATCCTTACCTGTTGAATGTCTGTGCTGTGTGCTCCATTTGTACCAGTTTTTTGTGGGTTTTTTTTTAAATAAAGTTTTAAATCCCGAGTTTCACGATCCCAATGCTCATGCTATTTTTATCCTTGGAGCTCCAGGTTGGCAGTAGACGTTATGCATAATGACATGCAGACAGAGTGCTAGTGAGAAGCCGACTACCATCATTGCTATGAGACTTTTCACACAGACAGCACCCGTTATTATTGTAGCTGTATCTTCTGCTCCAGCTAACATTAAAACGATGTCCTCTGATGAGGAGAGTGAAATGTCAGCTCTGTCTTGTGCTGTTGTTTCCACCGAAAGTATTGAGCCATATTTATTTGATCCATTTGCCTCTGTGGTGTCAGCTTCTGCCAGCAATCAGCCTGACAGCTCTACAGACGACGAGATCAACAGAGAAGGATCTATGGAGGTTTCATACTGATACGGCATTATGTGTCCTTACAGAGAATGAGAATTCTTTTTTTATAGGGTCTGCTGCATATTTGCTGTATTCACCGTGCTATGTCCCCCATGTCCACTCGCACAGTCAAAGTGGCCTGAACATAGTGTCCAGGGTAGTTATCTGCCTGCCACACAATGATTTGTGGATGTCACTGTTACCAAATTATATTTTTCATGCCCTGCACATTTTTTTACATGTTTTCTGTTGCATTTCATTTTCACTTAGTGCGTTATCATTTTCACCGTTTCCACTGCCATATGATACCATGCAATGTTACCTTTGTGAAGTTTGTCATCTGCAGCAGTGGAAGTCTTTCACAACAACTGCATTTACAGAGTGTTCTGTGTCCATATACAGTAACATTCAAAGTACGATGTCTTATGGCTTCTGTTTATTTTCTCATGTTTTACAAGCAGTAGCCATACTCGTGTTGTTTATTTTCTTATGTTTTACAAGCACTAGCCATACTCATGTTGTATCAAAGAGATGAATAGTAACACTATTATGCAGTTATGTTGTTTTGTGGGTGATCACGTGGTGCTCAGGGGAAACAGCACATTGGCACACTAAGCTGAAGATTGTTTGTAAATGAGACATGGGATAACAGGATCACACAGTATGCATCTAGGCAGCTGTGGGATTCAAACCCAGGTCTCCAGATCTGCACCTCAGAGCCTCAACCCAGTGTTCTATATTGACTCCTATGAGTGGTTGAGGTATATTACTGTATGTGTATGACATTAGCCACTGAGTGTTGCAGACTTATCTCCAGGGATGTCATCCCAGTCCTTTCATAGAAGAAAGGGTTTGGAAAGAACTCCTAAAACTGAAGGTTGACAAAGCAATGGGGCCAGATAGAATTCACCCCAGAATTCTAAAACAATTAAGCAGAGAACTAGTGACACCACTGACTACCCTTTTTAACAAATCAAGGGAGGATGGTGTGGTATCTGAGGACTGGAAGAAGGCTGATGTGATTCCCCTTTACAAAAGTAGGACCAAGACAGAGGCAGGAAACTACAGATCTGTCAGTTTGACCTGTGGTAGTGAAAGTGATGGAATCACTTCTGAAGG
Source organism: Neoceratodus forsteri (assembly GCA_016271365.2). Classification (NCBI taxonomy): domain Eukaryota; kingdom Metazoa; phylum Chordata; order Ceratodontiformes; family Ceratodontidae; genus Neoceratodus; species Neoceratodus forsteri. The sequence goes on from CM057454.1 coordinate 1,179,046,282, forward strand.
AAAAGAATTGTTGAGTACCTAGAGGCCAGTGGGGCACAGGACCCAAGGCAGCATGGGTCCACAGCGGGAAGGTCAAGTCAGACAAATCTAATTGATTTATTTGACTGGGTGACTAAAGTAGTAGACCAGGGAGGGGCTGTGGACATGGCCTACCTAGACTTTAGCAAGGCATTTGACACAGTCCCACACAAAAGATTAGTAGTCAAATTACCCAGCCTGTGAGTGGGTCCCAGGGTGGTAGCCTGGGTAAAACATTGGCTGAACAACAGGACACAGAAGGTAATTGTAAATGGAGTCCACTCTGAAGAAAGAGGAGTTACTAGTGGGGTACCACAGGGTTCAGTACTGGGCCCAGTCCTTTTTAATGTCTTTATAAGTGACATTGCAGAGGGACTGGAAGAAAAAGTATGTCTCTTTGCAGATGACACAAAGATCTGCAACAAGGTTGATACACAAGGAGGCATGGAAAGGATGAGAAGGGACTTGGCAAGGTTGGAGGAATGGTCAGAAGTATGGCTGCTTGGATTCAATGCCAAGAAGTGCAAAGTAATGCACCTGGGAAACAAAACCCAGGGAAGATTACACAATGGGGGTAGTAACAACAACAAAATGGAAAGGGACCTGGGGTAATCATATCAGATGACCTTAAGGTTGGCAAGCAAAGTGAGAAGGCGGTAGGGAGGGCTGGAGGGATACTGGGATGTATAGGGAGAGGCATCACCAGCAGAAAACAGGAAGTTGTTATCCCTCTGTACAGACAGTTGGTGAGACCCCATCTGGAGTACTGCATCCAGTTCTGGAGACCCCATCTCCACAAGGACATAGACAGGATGGAGGCAGTTCAGAGGAGGGCAACTAAAATGGTGCAGGGTCTGCAAGAGAAACCATATGAGGAGAGACTAAAGGAGCTTAATATGTATACCCTTGAGGAAGGTTTAAGTACCTCAGTGGAATCAACAGTCCAAGAGGGTATCATCTTTCAGAAAAAGAGTTGTGCAAGAACAAGGGGACACAATTTGAAGATAGAGGGACAGCTAAGGGGCAATGTGAGGAAGTAATTTTTTCACAGAGAGGGTGGTGGACACATGGAATAGCCTTCCTGAGGAGGTTGTGAGGTCTAAAACTGTGGGAGAATTCAAGAATGCATGGGACAGACATAAGGCAATTTTTGTGGGTGGTAGGAAGAAATAGGCTGTTGGTTAAATAGGATCTGCAGCTTATCCTCTAGGTAGGGAAATGGGCAGACTAGGTGGGCCAAGCAGTCCTTATCTGCCATCAAAGTCTATGTTTCTATGTTTCTTTCAGAAATTGTTGTAACTAGTGTCTATATGGCTGAGTGGCTGTGCCAGTCACATCATATCATGGTACTCTGTGTCCATCATCATTACTGACGTGAATAATGTGACTTGTAATCATCTCACCCACATTGTCTTTCTGTTGGCACCTCACTGTTCTGTACATTTCCTTGTGTAGTATCTTAATATTGTGTTTCCATTTCTCAGTACTGTTTGTCTGTACATGAAACTGTCAAGATTCCTTACCCATCCCCTGCCTGGCCATTTCTGTATTCATGATGGTAGCTATGGAGTTGTCCCGGTGGCGCTTTTGATTGAGTTGCTGGATGGCACACCGTGTGCTACGTTGGTGACCCTGTTTCTGAAATGAGAATGGGCTACCAGGGGGTCGAGAAGATTGCGAGTCTGGAGGACTGCTCTCTTCTAGTGTGGTGAGTATAGGGTATAGGGTGTATCCTTGCTCAAGTTGCGGGCCCTTGCTGAGGCTGTGGGTTAGCAGTTGGTGTCACCTGGCTGTCTGTGGGACTGTAATGCAGTGACGCCATTGCATGCTGCACCACTGGGCATACAAAGCAGAAATACATGCCCGCAACTGATAGGTTAAGGTGGGCCCAGTCTCAATGGCCTCACGTTCAGTGCTGTGTTTTCAGGAAGCTCCCTCCTGTTCCTCTGCATGCGCTGTCATGCATGCCACCATTATATATAACAGCGCCTTTAGGAGTGGGTTCCTTTCTCATGGTTATCATAGCAGAGGGGTAAGTGCAGTGATGTTTAGTTGGAAGGTTGCTCCCCAAGTGGAGTGAGATCACCTGGAACCTCAGGCGTGCATTTACAGCCAACAGCCGAGCGGCGACAGTGTAGAGCAGTCAGGGTTAGAGGGTGATAAACAAGGTTTTAGAACAAAGAATGGTAGTTATATAAATAGTAATGTACTGTTTTTTATGCAATGTTGTGATTTTTTTGTGCCATACTACAATATTCAACCCAGTTGTAAAGCAATATGTAGTAAGTTGCAGCCGAAGTACTGAATAATGAAATGTGATTTTGAGTACAATTACTGCATTTTGTAATTCCGGTAAATGAGGCATTCACTTCATCCTGGCGTTGTAACATTTTCCAGAATGACCAAAGTGACTAATAGTCTATGCAATTACATTGCTTTGTGATGTATGTCTGCTGAATCATTTTGCAGACTGATGAAACATGCTTCAGAATTGGGTTCTATTCTGTGTGTATGCCATGCCACTATATGTTCTTGTGTGTGTATGTTGCATTTTGTATTGTTACTCATAGCCAAATCTGTCCATTACATATGTTACATACAAAAATAGACTTTGACGGCAGATAAGGACGACTTGGCCCAACCAGTCTGCCCATTTCCCTACCTACTGGATAAGCTGCAGATTCTAGTTAACCAACAGCCTACTTCCCCCCACTCCCCACTACAATTGCCTTATGTCTGTCCCATGCATGTTTGAATTCCCCCACTGTTTTAGACCCAACAATCTCCCCAGGAAGGCGGTTCCATGCATCCACCACTCTCTCCATGAAAAACATTTTCCTCACATTACCCCTGAGCCGTCCCCCTCTATCTTTAAATTGTGCCCCCTTGTTCTTACACATCTCTTTTTCTGAAAGATGTTACCCTCCTGGACTTTGTTGATTCCATTGAGGTACTTGAACATTTCAATCATGTGCCCCCTGTCCCTCCTTTCATAAAAGATATACATATTAAGCTCTCTCAGTCTCTCTTCATATGATTTCTGATGCAGACCCTGCACCATTTTAGTTGCCCTCCTCTGGACTGCTTCCATCCTGTCTATGTCCTTGCGTAGATGAGGTCTCCAAAACTGCACACAGTACTCCAGATGGGGTCTCACCAACTGTCTGTACAGAGGGATAACCACTTCCCTTTTTATTTTATTTATTTATTTATTTATTGCATATGATCGGAATTACAATCCTTTGAGTCACAGCCTCTTTTGCAAAGGCTCCACGTTGGTTATAGGGGGTGGAGGGAGAACAAAATACCAGAATACATACATAATCAAGCAGTATTCAAAGAAACATGCATAAACAGTCAGTATTCACAAACAGTACTGGCAGTGCACTCCAGGCTTTAACTTAGTTTACCAGAGACGGTGGTAGGCAGCTTTCTGGATATCATTTGTTAGAGGTGTGTAGGACGCGGATTCATGAGGTCTAGGGAGACCCTGAGTCAGTTATTAGGGGGGTTTGGGAGCACACGAGGTAGGCAGGGTTAGCCACAGTCACAGTTAGCAGACTCAAATAGGTAAGCTTTGAGGCCTGCTTTGAATAGGGTCTGAGAGAGCTGGGGAGGTAGAGCATTGAGCCAAAGGGGAGCACGGTACCGGAAGGATCTTTGCCCCAGTGATGTTCTACAGTGGGGGATCTGGAATGAGGAGTTTGCAGCGAGTCGTGTATTATGCCTGATGGGGGCTGGGTTGATTATGGGGAGAAGGCCAACAGGGGCTAGCTGGAGATGTATTTTTTTTTTTTGCAAGGATCAGGTGTGATACTTTAGTCTTTGTTGGAAGTTTAGCCAACCAGCCAAAGCGTAAAGGTCACAGGTATGAGTTAGTCTGTCACTGCCAGTGACTAGTCGGCATGCTTTATTCAGGGCAGTGTTAATACTACGTTGTGCGGTGGGTTCTGCTGATCCATATATCGTTATCCCATAGTCAATTAGGGAGAGGATTAATGAGGAGACTGCAAGATGCATGGCCTGTGTGGGTAAGCAGTGTTTAAGTCTGTAGAGGATGCCCACTCTAGCGTTGACAGCTGAGGAGAGATGTTGAATGTGACTATGGTAGGAGAGGGAGGTATCTAGAGTGATATCCAGGTATTTGAAATTTGTAACGTGTTCAAGGGGGGTGCTTTGTGTGTTTTTGATTAGGAATGCCGACTGACTGTGTGGGCTTTGACGGTGCGCAAAGATCATGGATTTAATTCTTTTATAGTTGATGATCAGGCGGTGCTCATTGAACCATGTCTCTAGCTCCCTGAAGAAACCCTGAAGGGCTAGTTGGAGGGCGCTTGGTTGTGGGTGTTTCCAAAATAGTACCGCATCTTCAGCATAGAGAAGCAGATGGCCACTTCATGCCTTGGGAAGCGAGTTTAAAAAGAGGGTGAAAAGAAGAGGGACGAGAATAGACCCCTGTGGGACCCCAGAGCACACTGCTTTGCAAGAGGAGATGGTGGTATTTAACCTGACTTGTTGTGACCAGCCTGAGAGGTAATCCTTGAACGAGGCCATTGTCTCTGGGACCACATTCAGTTGTGGAAGGACACAAAGCAGAAGTTCGTGACTGACCGTGTCAAATGCCTTGGTTAGATCCACAAAGATTGCACCTGCAATAGATCCCTTGGTCTAGGGCCTCATGGATGAACAAGGTGAGCTCAGAAAGTGCAGTGACTGTGCTATGGTCAGTCCAGAAACTGTGCTGACCCTGGCAGAGAAGGTTGTGTTTAGTTAGGTGTTCTGTTATTTGGTCCGAGACTATTTTTTCCAGTGCTTTGGAGAGAGGTGGAAGTATTGAAATCGGTCTATAGTTGCTTGTGTGAGTGGGGTCGCCACTCTTCAGAATGGGAGTGATTATGGCTCTCTTCCAGATTGATTGGAACTGACCAAGGCAAAGAGAGAGGTTGAGAATTTTAGTAAGGTGGGGTAATATGACATCCAGTGTCAGACGAATGAGTTTAAGATCTAGTGAATCATTGCTGTGAGAATTGGCGATAGCTTTGGAAATACAATGTTTTGCCTCACGGCAGGAGATGACTCTCAGCCTGAAAGGTAATGAATCTAAATTACACGGTGTGTCAGGGGAGGTGGGGAACAGGGTGGAAAAAGTAGAGGAGGATATGGGAGAGGTCCAGAAGGCAGAGTTAAGGGCTTCGGCTATAGTGGAAGGATCCTGGGTGACATCACCATTTATAGTGAGTTGGGAAGGGGTTGGGGAGTGGGATTTCCCATTGAGTTATTTTATGTTGCTCCAGAATTTTTTACTGTCTCCCCAAGAGGAGGTTAGGGTTTGTTGGTAGTAAGTGGCCTTCGCCTGTCGTAAGGCCCATGTACATTTATTGTGGGCCTCCCGGTATAGCTGTCTATCCTGTGTGCATTGAGAGTCAAGAGCCTTATGCCAAAGGTTGTCCCTCTGTTGGAGCAGGTTAAGTAGTGAGGGTGTGATCCAGAGGGTGGTTCTGGTTTTCACTACTTACTTGGTGAGGGGAGCAAAAATGTCACAGGCCTTGTTGAAAGTGGTTATAAAGTGGACGAGTGCTAGGTCTACTGACTGCGTGGTGTAAATGGAAGCCGATTGCTGACAGTTAGATGGGCTTTGAGTTTCTGTAGTCCTCCTCTTTTTAGCCGTCTCTGCATGGAGATTTTTGGGGGGGCAGGGGGCAATTTACCCGACCACCAGCAGGCCACTGGGGAGTGGTCACTAATAAAATCAGGAAGCACCATGGCCTGGGAGAGGTTCCGTGGCCTGTTGGTGAAAATAAGGTCTAAAAGGGTGGAGGTCCCGGATCTATTGTCCCTTCTGGTTGGAGAGGTGACGAGTTGGGCAAGGTTGTATGCCAGTGCGGTGTCTTTGAAGCTGGATGAGGCTGGGGATAGCCAGTTGACACTGAAGTCACCCAGTAAGATGATTTCACTAGTATTAGGGAGGTGGGAGATAGTGTGGAGGATAGAGTCAAAGGCAAGTTTTTGGTTTCTTGGGGGGATATAGGCTGAAATGATGTGGAGCGTTTTGGAACCCAGACTGAGTTTGACTGTTAGTGTCTGGGCGCCATATTGTGGTGCGGGGGTGTGTACTTCAGTGGCATGGAGTGAGGATTTAACATAAATTGCACAGCCACCACCTCTCTTGCTGGCCCTATCGGCCCTGAAAAAGGAATAATTACTGAGGGAGACAGCATCATTGGGTATTCTATCAGACAGCCAGGTCTCCGAGAGGGCTAGGATGTCCAGTGTATGCTGGGCAATCCAGCTTTGGAGAGGGGTGAGTTTTTTAGGTAGGCTGCATATATTTAGAGTAGCTAGCAGTAGACTACCCTTAGGGTGGTTTGGAGAGGCCATAGCGCAGGGTGGTCCGGGGTTGAGGTGGATATTGCCAGATATTAATAGAAGTAGGAGGGTGTGCCGCAGAAGGGCCAACCTGCAGTGTTTGGATGAGTGTCGTTGGGATTGGTGGGATGTGGGGCTTTTATCGTTGGAGGTGGGAACTGGGAGACTGGGAATGACACATGCTAGAAAGGCTAGGGAAGTATGGGGGATGGTTATGGGTTAGCCAGGAGGTGGGGGTTGTGATCTTGGGGGTGGGAAGCGCTGAGGTACAATGTGTAGCATGTGAGGGTTAGAGTGAGAGTGTGTGAGTATAAGCCAGCATGATCAGTTTGGCTTGTGTGTGAGATGTTGGAGGGACAGGGTCTAAGGTCATCATAGGTAAATAAGTGATTAATGGAAAAGTTGTGGTAGTGTGGTTTAGGTGCCTCTAGAGGGGGTTGTTGAGCATGTTGAAGGATCCTGGAAGTCAGGAGGGCTATTAGTAGCAGGGATAACATTATATATGTAGAAAGAGATAGGTATGCAGCAGTGGCCACTAGTGTTTACTTTGTATAACCTGCAGCTGGAAAAGTGAGCTGATAGGTCATTTCGACTCGTCACGTGACACCCCTTGGCTATAAATTCGAGTGCCGACCAAAGGTTGTGGTGGGGGCGGTGGGAGCCAAAGTTCGGCAGGGCAAAGCCTGAGCACCAGTTAACAGTGCGTTTTCGGCAGTGAGAAGGGGCGCTTGCAGCCGTTGTTGGAAAAGGCGCCAAATGCAGTGGTAGCTGAGCAGTCTTTTCCCAAATGGTTGCGACTGCTGTCTGGAGAGAGGTACAATTACCTTTTGCAGCTTCGGGCTATCTTGCGGCAGGGAGGGCTTCAGGGACTGGCCCTCATGACCTCCGGTCTCCTCGGGGGAAGGGGGTGGTATCTGCGGGAGAGGGAGAGACAGGGGGATTAAATAGACAGTAGTGGGCGAACAGATTAACGATTGGGGGCGGGCAGGTACAGGAGTGGGAAAAGAAGAGCAAATGAGGACAGGGCAAGCTGTTTGAATTGCAATTCAAGCCTTAAGTGACTAACTGTGCAAATAATGGCTACGAAGAGCTCAGAAGTCTGCACACAGGTTACCCTTTTAAAACTTTGCACTTGCTAAGATGTCTGCACACAGGTATATATTTTTTAAAACTTTATACTACAATCTCCTGAAAGTTCATTTACGGAGTGCAATTCAGCTATGCCCAGACCTCTGATAGCAGAAACTCTGAAATAAATTCCCCTATAGAGAGTTTCTCACACAATTACTTGTGCTAGATTGCTTACAATAGGGCAAAAATAAGGCTCTGTAAATAAGTTCAGTTCCAGCCTGAGCACCAGTTAACAGTGCGTTTTCGGCAGTGAGAAGGGGCGCTTGCAGACATTGTTGGAAAAGACGCCAAATGCAGTGGTAGCCGAGCAGTCTTTTCCCAAACGGTCATGACTGCTGTCTGAAGAGAGGTACAATTACCTTTTGCAGCTTCGGGCTATCTTGCGGCAGGGAGGGCTTCAGGGACTGGCCCTCGTGACCTCCGGTCTCCTCGGGGGAGGGGGGTGGTATCTTTTGCAGCTTTGGGCTATCTTGCAGCAGAGAAGGCTTCAGGGACTGGCTCTCGCGACCTCCGGTCTCCTTGGGGGAGGTGGGTGGTATCTACTTGTGATGCCCCTTCCTATGCATCCCAGTATCCCCCTGGCTCTCCTTACTGACTTCTCGCATTGCTTACCAACCTTTAGATCATCTGATATGACTACCCCCAAGTCCCGTTCCATTTTTGTTGTTGTTAGTACCTCCCCTGCTATTGTGTACTCTTCTCCTGGGTTTTTGTTTCCCAGATGCATTACTTTGCACTTCTTTGCATTGAATCTAAGTTGCCATATGTCTGACCATTCCTCCAACATTGCCAAGTCCCTTCTTATCCTTTCTACCCCCCTTGTGTATCAACTCTGTTACAGATCTTTCTGTCATCTGCAAGAGACATACCTTTCCTCCAGACCCTCTGCAATGTCACCTATAAAGATGTTAAGAGGACTGGACCCAGTATTGAGCCCTGAGGTACTCCACTAGTGACCCCCTTTCTTTGGAATGTGCTCCACTCACTATTACCTTCTGTGTCCTGCTGTGCAGCCAGTTTGCTACCCAGGCTACCACCCTGGGACCCACTCCCAGGCTGGCTAACTTGATTATTAATCTTTTGTGCTGGACTGTGTCAAATGCCTTGCTAAAGTCTATGTAGGCCATATCCACAACCCCTCTCTGGTCTATTGCTTTGGTCACCCAGTCAAAGAAATCTATTAGAGTCCTCTGACATGACCTTCCTGCTGTAAATCCATGCTGCTTTGGGTCCTGTGCCCCCACTGGCCTCTAGGTATGCAACAGTTCTTTCTTTCAGAAGTGATTCCATCATTTTCCCTACCACTGAAGTCAAACTTACAGGTCTGTAGTTTCCTGCTTCTGCCTTGCTCCCACTTTTGTGAAGGGGAATCACATCTGCCCTCCTCCAGTCCTCAGGTACCACCCCATCCTCCCATGATTTGTTAAAAAGTGTGGTCAGTTGAGTCACTAGGTCCTCCCTTAGTTCTTTTAGGATTCTGGGGTGAATCCCATCAGGCTCCATTGCTTTGTCCACCTTGAGTTTTAGGAGTTCTTTCAGGACTCTTTCTTCTGTAAATGGACTGGTGTCAACCCCCCCTACCCAGAGTGCTTCTATTGTCTGGTTTAGGTAACTCCTCCTCATCTTCTTTTGTGAATACTGAGCAAAAGTATTCATTCAGAATCTCTGCCTTTTCACTGTCTCCCTCTGCCCACTTCCCCCTCTCTCTTATTAATCTTCACTATTCCTCCCTTAACCTTTCTATGCTCCCTAATGTACCTATAAAAGGTTTTATCCCCTTCTTAACTGAATTGGCTATTTTTAACTCAGTTTGGGCTTTTGCTATTCTGACTGCCTTCCCCACTTCTTTCTGCTTTAATTGATACAGTTCCCTGTCATGCTCCTTCTGTGATGCCTTATACTTTTTGAATGCAGCCTTTTTCTCCTTAACCTTCCCTGCCACCTCTTTTGAGAACCATAGTGTTTTTTTACTCCACTTTGTTTTCTCTATCTGTTTCACACAAAGGCTTGTTGCCTCTGTGATGGCAGTTTTGATTTTTCTCTATTGTTCTTCTACCCCTCCTTTTTGGCCATTTGCTAGCGTATTCCTCAGGTATTCACCCATTTTGCCAAAGTCTGCCCTTCTAAAGTCCAGTATGCTTGTTTTTGTATGGCTTGTCTCCATGGTTGTGCTTATTGTGAAGCACGCTGTGCAGTGGTCACTTGTTCCCAGATGACTACTGACTTCTAAATTTGTGATCCTCTCTCCATTTGAGAGTACCAGGTCTAGTATTGCTCCTTCCTGAGTGGGTTCCAACACTAGCTGTCTAAGGCCTGCCCCCTGCAGGGCATTGAGAATGACACTGCTCTTGTATGTGGCTGCAGTACATGTCATCCAGTTAACATCTGGCATATTCAGGTCCTCCATCAACAGTATCTCCCCTTTTTCAGCCCTTTTAAGAATGTCCTCTATCATTTTCTTGTCCATTTCCTCCCCTTGAGATGAGGGTCTGTATACAACCCCTGTGCGGATTGTGATGCAATTTCCTGTCTCCAAGGTGACCTAGAGTGCTTCTTGTCCTCCCCTTTATGTTTTAGTTCTGTAGCTTTGATCCCTTCCCTTATGTATAGAGCTACTCCACCTCCTCTTTTACATTCCCTGTTCCTTCTGTAGACTGTGTACCCTGGTATGTTGACATCCCAGTCATGGTTCTCTGTGTGCCATGTTTCAGTGACTGCCTCAATATCCAATTGTTCATCTTCTATCAAGGCTACTAGCTCAGGAAGCTTGTTTCCCAGACTATAGGCATTGGTACTCATTGCCCTCCATTTAATGTTGGCTTTATCCTTTTTTCCCCCATGCCTGCTCTTTTTGCCCTTGTCTGTTTTTCCATTTACCCCGTCCTGCTTCAGGTGCAGTTGTGGCAAATGTGACAGAATGCAAACAGTTATGGAGAATCAGTGCTGCTGGTTCTGCTCCGCTGTCTCCGAGAAGTTTCAAACATTTGATGATCTTCAATGTGTGACCGAATTACTAGGATTTTCATCGCTCTGTCTAGATGAGGATGTCCTTCAGTCTTGCCTATACTAATACATTGAGATGGATGGTCCTGTGGGAGACAATGAGTCCACAAATGAGTAAGATTCTTTTTTTTTATCATAATAGCATTGCAACAAATGTTGTCAGTCTGTTATTACCTTGTTACGTGAGCTATCTTCAGCCAAAGGTGTGTATTACATAGTGGTCCTCCAGTTGTATCACATGGTGTCATTTATGAGTCCGCACACACAGTGTATGCTGTGTTAGTTCACAAAGCTCGGTATTCACATGGGGTATGTGTTTCATGGATACTGTCAGCACAACATGACTAGGATAACACAGAGATAGTGATGGATATGCAAATGTGTGGTATTTCAGAAGATCACGAGGTATGCGGGCATCACACAGCCAGAATGTTACAAATGAATTCAGACCTGCCCAGTCATCCTTGCACAGCTTTCAGAATCATGTCATGAGACACAGAGAGACATCACAGAGCTGTGGTAAATGTGCTTGTGCATAAAGAATTACAGTGTCTGTATTTAAAGAAGATGGTACTGCACGTGAAGATCAATATGCATATCAATGTACATAATGTATTGACAGATGTTATTAACCCATTGTGATATTAGGATGCTGTAAACATGTGTTTCCAAATTGGTGGGGGGTGGACACAGTCATTCCTACACATTGTCAAGGAGTATTGCTTTTCTAATAATACTGTTACTTTGCATAGTGTGCATGTGCATTTTGTTATTAAGGTCTGTACTGGTGACACCATTTTATGGCTGCAATACAGAACCTTGATTTCACTGTTGCGATACACAATGTACCAATATTTGACATAAATATACAATATGTTTACTTATGTATCATGTAAAACATATTCCTCATTATGATTTACCCACTGTCCTCTGCCTTTTTTTGTGACATTGAGGTTACAAGACTTCCACACTAAAATGTATACACAAGGAAGAACACACAACAAGGAGTGGGTTATCTTGGGATAACACCACTTCCAGATGCATCATAAGGATTAGTTATGCCTTGAAGCTCACTTTTATGATATCGAGCATGTCGGGCAATACTGCCTGGGCATGTCAGTGTCTGGATAGTGAGCCTTGGCATTGCATAAGGGTACCCCTATGGATCACTCCAGTACATGGGTGTATCAGGACCTAAATACAGTTCCCTACTCATTGAAGTAACTCGGTAAAACCATCCTGACTCACAATGCACCCTGGTGTGCATTAATGCCCCATACACCCATTGTTTGTCATGGGTTACATCATAATAATGCACCTCGTAGTAGTCTTATCCGAAGATGACCCACACCTTGTCGTGTGTTCTTGATTGCCTATACACTTACCTGTGAAAGTATTACAAGCTTAATGTAAAAAACAATGTCACAGGAACATGTGTAAATCATGCATAACCATAGCTTAGGAATGGATTTTATAGGAAACAGAAGTAAAGATATTGTAAATGTAAGTTAAATATTGGTACATTGTTTGTCGTAACAATGAAATCTAGCTTGTGTGTTATTGTGTTAATTACACACTTATTGTGTGTGTATCACCACACAAGACATGTGTAAGTACAAATAACCCACAGCCTGTTTTGCTGTCACGTGCCTTCAGCTGGAACAGAACATCAAACTGAAGCTGAACTGTTGCTGCTCAGCTGAAGTCAAAGGAGGAAACCACTCATTTTCAGCAACAAGTGGCAACGTGGGACTTATGAATATCATTGATTGTGAGCAATGAAAAATATACATAGATTTTTAAGGAACTGCACCAAACTGAACTACAGTTCTGTATTTGGGGATTATTTTTCAAATTGGCTCAGTCTGCAGGGCTTAAACACAGTAGCTGAGCGATTTGTTTTAGTTACAGCCCAGTTACATATATTAAAAGTGAATTTTAAAACATTGCGGGAATGAGTAGGAGCAGGGTGACTTCTGGGTGACTGCCCATATAAACGATCTAGTTGGTGAGTGGAGCGAGCCAAGTGGTGCGCATAACGTGGGCGGAGACGCGTACAGAGACACGCACATCATGTGTCTGCAGTGTCAGCAGTGGAACCGTGGAACAGTGGATAGAAGTCTTGTCAGCTAGACATTTGCGATATTACTGAATATTGACCATATTCTAGGTGTAAAATGGTTCAAGGGAAGAGAAAACGGGGTAAGGGTAAAAAATCATGTACTCAATGTAAGATGTACATCGAGGATGCAATAACGTCTGAGTTTATCTGTGATAAATGTATTTTGGTAACTACTGTTCAAGAAGAGATCCAGCAACTAAGTATTAGATTACAAACCCAGAAGGAAATTGGAAAGCTAGAGCGTTACATAGACGAAATGGCATGTAATATCAGCCAAAAGCACTACTGAAAATGCACAGGCTTGTTCCTCAGTAGAAACTGTTAATATTGGGAGTATAGTTAACACTGGTAAATCATGTACACCTGTGAGGAACCCTAATCAAGATATCTTGGATACACCCCTACAGTTATCCAACATATTTGAGTGCCTTTTGGGTGATAATGTTGAAATTCAGACAAATAATGACACACAAACACAACCTGAAGTTTCATTTTTAAATGAGGACAGTTCTAATCAAATAAATACATAGAAACATAGAAGTTGATGGCAGATAAGGACCGCACGGCCCATCCAGTCTGCCCATTTCTTTTTCTACCTTATAAATGTGCCATCGGCCTTTGCTCTGTCAGTGGCCTATCTATTCATAGTCGTTTGTATTGCTCCCTTATGCCTATCCCATGCCAGTTTGAATCCCTGCACTGTATTCATAGCCATCACTTCTTGTGGTAAGCCATTCCATGCATCCACCACCCTTTCCGTGAAAAAGAATTTCCTCACATTCTCCCTTAATCGGCCCCCCTCTAATCTCATGCTGTGTCCTCTTGTCCTGCTATTTTCTTATATTTAAACATGTTAGACTCTTTCACCTTGTTAATGCCTTAAGGTGCTTGAATGCCTCGATCATATCACTTCTCTCCCTCCTTTGCTCAAAGGTATACATATTGAGCTCTGTTAATCTGTCCTCATTATATTTCTGATGCAGTCCCTGCACCATTTGGTTGCCCTTCTCTGGACTGCCTCAATTTGGTTAATGTCCTGTGAGGTGTGGCCTCCAATACTGCATGCAGTACTCCAGGTGAGGCCTAACCAGTGTCTTGTAAAGAGGGATTATTACCTCCCTCTTACGACTTGTGATACCCCTACTAATACACCCTAACACCCCCCTAGCCTTACCTACTGCTTTAGAGGTCTGCTTGGATGATTTCAGGTCATCAGTGATGATGATGCCCAAGTCTCTTTCTTCCTTTGTGATTGCTAGCAACTCCCCTCCCAGCCTATAGGTGGTTTCAGGGTTTCTCTTCCCTATGTGCATGATCTTGCACTTCTTTGCATTAAATACCAGTTGCCACTCTTCTGACCATTTTGCTAGTTTATCCAGATCTCTTCTCATTCTGCCCACCCCATCTGGATCATCTACTCTGTTGCAGATCTCGGTGTCATCTGCAAACAGACAAGCCTTACCCTCTAGTCCATCTGCAAGGTCACTAATGAAGATGTTGAAGAGGACTGGCCCCAGGACTGATCCCTGAGGTACCCTACTTGTGACTTGCATCTCTTCTGACTGTATACCATTTACCACCACTCTCTGTTTTCTGCCTGTCAACCAGTTTGCCACCCAGTTGACCAACTTCTGACCCACCCCGAGCCTACCCAGCTTATTTATCAATCTTCTATGTGGAACAGTGTCAAAAGCTTTGCTGAAGTCAAGGTAGGCGACATCAACTGCTCCCCTTGGTCCACCACTCTGGTTAGCCAGTCAAAGAAATCTATGAGATTAGTTTGACAGGACCTTCCTTTTGTAAACCCATGCTGTCATGGATCCTGTGCCCCTATGGATTCCAGGTGTTGCACTATCCTTTCCTTAAGGAGTGCCTCCATAATCTTGCCCACTACAGAGGTAAGACTGACTGGTCTATAGTTCCCTGCCTCCTCCCTGCTACCACTTTTGTGGAGTGGGATCACATGAGCCCTTCTCCAGTCTTCTGGGACCTCTCCTGTGCTCAGAGACTCACTAAACAGTTCTGCTAATGAGCTCTGCTAGTTCCACCTTTAGCTCCTAATTACCCTGGGATGTAGTCCATCAGGTCCCATTGCCTTATCCACCTGAGCTTAGCAAGCTCTTGTAGGACCCTTTCTTTTGTGAAGGGAGTAGTGCTCACCTCCTCCCCCTTTGTCCATGATACTAGCTGTGGGCCCTGCCTACCTTCTCTTCAGTAAATACTGAGCAAAAGTATTTATTTAGGATAGATGCCTTTACAGGTTCCTCCTCCTCCATGCTCCCTTTTCTCCATTAAGCTTAGCAATACCCCTTCTGGACTTTCTCCTTTCACTAATGTATCTATAGAAAGTCTTGTCATCTTCTTTTACTGTTCGTGCTAGTGTTTCCTCAGTTTGGGACTTTGCCTGCCTTACTGCCTTACCTGCTTCCCTTAGGGCAGTTTGGTATGCCTCCCTATTTTCATCCCGCTGTGTTCCCTTATATTTCCTGAAGGCCAGCCTTTTGGCTCTGACCTTTTCTGCTACTGTATTTGAGAACCAAAGTGGTTTCCTTCTTCTTTTGCACTTCCTTTTCTGTCTAACACAATGGGATGTTGCTTCAAGTATTGCATCCTTAATGCTTGCACACTTTGCCTGTACCCCCTCACCTGTGTTTCTTTTTGCCAGGGCTAGCTTAACTCTGTTGGCCATCTTATCAAAGTCAGCTCCTCTGAAGTCCCATATTTTTGCCTTGGAATGGGATGATTTAGATGTAGTAGTAAATTGAACCATACCATGTGATGGTCACTGGCTCAGGTGACCTTCTACCTGGAGATCTGTGATCCCTTCTTTGTTAGTCAGTACTAGATCTAGGATAGCCCTGTCTCTTGTGGGTTGCTGTACCAGTTGTTTGAGGCCCTCCCTGCAGGGAATCCACTATGTGTCTAGTTCTGGCAGATGTTCCTGCTGGTATTGACCAATCTGTATCCGGCATGTTGAAGTCTCCCATTATCAGAACCTCCCTTTAGCTGTCATGTTTTGTATATCTTCTAACAGTAATGTGTCTATGTCCTCCCCTGGTCTGGGGCCTGTAGACAACCCCAGTTCTTATGCTGTCCCATTTCCTGTTTCCAGGGTGACCCACAGTTCTTCTGGCTCCTTATGTGTATTCTGAATTTCTGTAGCTTTGATATTTTCATTGACATACGGGCCACTTCTCCCCCCTTTTGCCCTCGGTCTCTTCTGAACAATACATAGCCAGGTATAGAAGTTTCCCAAGTGGGTTACTGAGAGAACCACTAGATTACAGCATAAAAATAGGGACATAGTGGTGATTGGAGACTCCACTATCAGGGGTATTGATTCTGTAGTATGCTGGGGACACAAGGAATGTACTATGGTCAGTACCTTGCCAGGTGCCAGACTTCATAATGTTTCAACAATGATGGAAGAGCTCCTTGAAAATTCAGTAAATCCCCTTGTCATCCTACATATAGGCATTAATGATATAGGAAGAACTAGTATGGAACATATTCATATAGAATATAAAACCATAACTAAAAAAAATTCTTGAAAAACATGGGGAGTTAATCATCTCTAGTATCCTAACAACTTTTGAACATCAGTCTTATAAAAATGGGTATATCCTTGAGATTAATTCATGGTTAAGACAGTTCTGTAAAAATGAAAATATTGGGTTTATGGATAACTCTCTGACATTCAACAGAAAGGCGTTTTTCAAATATGACGGTCTTCATTTAAGCTATGCAGGTACCAGGATATTAGGCAAAAGAGTGAATGAAGTTAGCCAGTTTCATTTAAACTGGGTAAAGGGGGGGGGGTCTTGGTTAATGAATCATTAAGCAAACCAGTTATAAGTCTACCCACTTCCAAACTAGAGTAGAAGGTAGTACTTATCAACGCCAGGAGTCTTGTGGGGAAATTTGATGAATTTAGTTTACTGTTGCAATCCCAGAATATACAACTAGCATTAATCACAGAAACTTGGTGGGATGATTAAGGCAAGTGGGAAAAAAATTTCCCTGGTTTTAATGTATTTTCAAAATCTAGAATACATACGAAGGGGGGAGGCATAGCAATTTATGTGCATGGAAGCATTAAATGTGAAGAATACCAGTGGGATACGTCTAACTTGGAACTTTTGTGGGTTAAATAATTTCCTCATCAAGGTACAAAAATCATTTTAAGGTTATTGTATAGGGCATCTTCCACACCTCTTTCTGATGACATCAAGATAATTGATATAATTAACAAATTAGATCCAGCAGATAATATAATTCTGGCAGGTGATTTTAATTTGCCCAGTATTGATTGGAAATTGTCAAAGGCTGCTGGAAATATAAATAAGCAGTATTTGGACATGAGTGAACAACTGGGACTGGTGCAATTAGTGCACAGCAGCACTAGGTGGTCAAACTTACTAGATTTGATCCTTACCAATATGGGTGATTCAATTAACAATGTATTAATAAAACGTCCATTAGTGAGCAGCGATCATTCTACTGTCCACTTTAATATTTCTAATACTGGTCTTGGAAACACTTTAGGAACTACATCCAAACTAGATTTTGGGAAAGCAGACTTTGATGGCCTAAAGAAAGAATTTAAACATTGAGACTGGGTAGTGGAATTAGCTGGTATGACTGTCCAAGAAATGTGAGATACTCTTCTTGTTAGGATCAAACAGCTTGTTGAGAAATTCATACCACACAAACCTAAATATGATAGATCCTGAAGGAATAAACCTATGTGGATGAATAGATCTATTAAAAAGTTATTAAATAAAAAAAATAGACTGTTCAAAAGATATAACAGTTATGGATCACCTTTTAACTACCAGAGTTATAGAGAATGTCTGAAACAGATCAAAAACAAAATAAAGAGTGCAAAAGCAAATTTTGAATTATCACTTGCAGACAATGTTAAGGATGGTAAAAAATCATTCTATTCATATATTAATAGTAAAAGGAAAGATAATGGCATGATCGGACCCTTTACTAATACTGCTGGGCAAGAGTCAAATTCGGAACAGATGACGGACCTTCAAAATAAGTATTTTTGTTCAGTTTTTAATAACAGTAATCCTAACAAACATCTTGGAAATTACAGTTCTAGTCCTGGAAAAATCATTGTGGAAGCTAATGATATACATGTTAGGTTATCAAGACTAGACATTACCAAATCTCTTGTCCCCAATGATGTGCATCCTCGTGTATTAAAAGAATTAGCAGCTGTTTTAGCCCCCCCTTACATATTTATTTCTGACTTCCCTTGATCATGGTATAGTACCTCAGGACTGGAAATGAGCTTTAGTGGTCCCTATTTTCAAGAAAGGAGTAAGGACAAAACCGGAAAATTTTAGACCAATTAGCTTAACTTCACTAATGGGTAAAATATTAGAAGGGGTAATTAAGGATCATATTTTAAGTCACCTGGAAGCAAATGGTATGGTAGACCAATCGCAGCACAGGTTCACCAAGTCCAGGTCCTGCCAGTCAAACTTATTGTCATTTTATGAAAATGTAAATAGGGAATTGGATATGGGAAACCCAGTTGATGTAATATACTTAGACTTTGCGAAAGCCTTTGATAAGTTACCCCATATTGAGCTATTAAAATTACTTGAAGAAATTAATCTGAACCCTAACATCTGTAACTGGGTTTCAGCATGGCTGCAGGGTAGACAACAGAGGGTATCCATTAAGGGAACTTTTTCTAACTGGTCTAAAATTACCAGTGGTGTCCCCCAGGGTTCCGTTTTGGGACCTTGTCTGTTTAATATTTATATAGCCTCTCTGCAATCAGACAACTCTAAGGTTTGGCTATATAAGTTTGCAGATGATTGTAGGTTAGGAGCAGTTGTGAATACACAGGAAGAAGGGCTAGAATTACAGAAGGTTTTGGACAATATTTCAGACTGGACCATTACTAACCAACTGGTGTTAAATGTTGAGAAATGTAAAATAATGCATGTGGGAAAAACAAATAAATTTAATAATTACACACTTGCCAATCTACAACTCACTAGTACTGTCGAAGAAAAAGATTTAGGAGTAATTTTTTGTCCAGATTTCAAGGTCAGCATACATTGTAGATCCCAGACAAAGAAAGCCATCCAAAACTTAAACGGTATTCTACGTTATATTGCTAGTAGGGAGGCCAAAGTTCTAATTCCACTTTACATAGCCCTTGTCAGACCTCATTTGGAATATGCCATCCAGGTATGGTCTCCTCAAAATAGGGAGGACATTATCAAAATTGAATCTATTCAGAGAAGATTCACTAAAGCCATTCGGGGGATGAAAGAACTATCTTATTCAGATAGACTTATGTCTCTTAATTTGTATTCCTTATGCTATAGGAGGTTTAGGGGAGATATGTGCCTTTGGTACAAGATAATTGGAGACAGTAGCTATTGCACTGAATTTGGAATCTATCCAAGAACAGACGAACATGGCAACAGAAGGCATGATAAACAACTAATACAATCTAAATAGAGACACAATATAAGAAAGCATTGGTATAGCCAGAGGGTGGTTATCTCATGGAATGCTTTAACTTGGGCTGTAATAAATAGTGGAAATATGAATCACTTTAAGAATAATCTGGATCTACATTGTGGTGAAAAGAAATTTCAATTTTGAGACATGATCTAAATGGGCACGCTTTAAGGACATAAGTCTATTTGCTTGTAAACATCTATGAAATCTATGAAACCTAGCCATTTACAGGGCATCTGCGTTTGACATGCTATTCACAGAATAACAGCATCTCCCTTGCAGATGGAAGTAGTATTACGAATTGTCTGTAGTGTTCCCTTGATCTATAATGACAGTTATATTATTTGCTTACTTGATACAGGTGTGTTACTGTTATTGTTTTGAAACTGATTTCTGCTTGTTGTTCACAGGTTACTTTGGTACATGGCGTACCGGCTCTTTGTGTATTGTGTATAGCAGAGACTCGGTCATCAGAACTGGAAAGTGCTACCCTCTTGTGTGGTGTTGGCGATACGTTCACGATTTCCATCAGAGACATATAAAGGGTTTTATGATTCATAAATGGAAGTTCTTGAGGTAACACGTGATCTTTGATCAAAGCAAATGTATTTATTTGGTTGTATCATATTTACTTTTCTTGAAATTTCTAGTGAGCAATGCAGAATTACTGCAATTGGATGTCTGGTGAACACAACACAGAACTCAAGACCGGGTTGGTGGTATGTTCATATTGACCACATGGTACTTTCCAATGACCACAAGCAGCCACTGTGCCAAGGGAAGGAAAAAGCACAACAGATAACTTTTTTAAGATGAAAGACGTTCTTTCGATTTTGGAACAGCATGATTTAAAAAGGCACACAACTCACCATTTTGAGACACACAGCACTCCCCTCAACAGCAATGTTTCAAGAATGCCCTGTCTTTTTGTCAGGATGCACCAAGCTGTGCTGTGTACGTTTTTCAAGCATGTTCTTAAAATTACAGATAATCTTTTTTATTGTTACCAAACACATTTCTTGTGCTTTTTTGTTCCCTGGGCTGAGTGACTGGTTCTTTGTCATTGGAAAGTATTGTGTGGAAATTATTGTAAAAGTTGGAAGTGGCCCAATATCCTGATCTGTCTTGTCTTTCTTTGTTGGTTGTTATGGTTGTTAAACGTGTATATATAATATATATATATACATACACACACATATATACCACTGGGGTGAGAGCTATTACAGTGGAATAAACGGTGATATTTTCTCTGCAACGAGGAGAAATCCTGATGACATCACCAGAGTGAGGCTATCACATTTATCCTCACTCTGCTTATGTCACTGGAGCGAGGATCTCACATTTATCCTCACTCTGCTGATGTCACTGGAGTGAAAATATCTGCACTGCAGATAGCATTTTAAAGGAAACTGCTTCAAAAACAGTTTCTCTTTCTCACTAAAGTTGCAACTTACTCAATTAGCTTTGCAAAACAATCTCAGTGCTGTCCCACTGAGTTTCCAACACTCCTAGCCCATTACTGTGCTGATCTGAGCTTCCAACAACCTGAATTCTAAATTAAACTGTTTTACAAAGCAGTTTCTCTCTCTCACTGCTACCCGCAGCAGTTTGTCTTTCTCAGTGAGCCTCTGACTCACTCAGTTAGCTTTGCAAAATACTGTCAGCTGTGTCCTATTGAGTTTCTAGCACTCCTAGCTCATTACTATGCTGATCTCAGCCTGAAAACAACCTGAATTCTAAATGACACTTTTACAAAGCAGTTTCTCTCTCTCACTGCTACGTGCAGCAGTTTATCTTTCTCAGTGAGCCTCTGAATTACTCAACTAGCTTTACAAAACACACTCAGCTGTGTTTCTCACTCCCAGTCCATTCAGAACCACCCCCCCCACACACACACACAGAATGAGCAGGAAACACACAGAAACAGAAAACATGTTCCTAAAGCTCTCACCCAAGTGGTATAAACCACACACATGATGTGCAGATTGTGGGATATGGAAAATATTCTGATTCCTGCATCATGAGCTGTGCATTGTCACTCTGCAAGAGTCAGAATATGTTCCATATCCCACTCCTGCCCATCGTGTATCCCCTATATATTTATACAATGTGCTTTGAATATTCAAGGGTTGCGCATGGCGCAACAGTGTTACACAATGCACAACCACTGATGTACCCCAGTGCGATATTTAAAGGGGAAAAGTGTACACTTTCGTCCCAATGCACGGGCGCATCAATCAATATACGAGGGACAGGTAGGGGGCGTGCCCATGATAACCCACAGCCCGATATTCAGCCCGGCCGTGCAGAGTTATGCAGGCGCAACCCCTACCTGCGCCTGCACAAAGTTACACCTAAGAAAAAAGGAACAAGTTGAGGGCCACCCACAGGTGAGCTGCCGCATTGTGAAACAACACAGCAGCTGCCACCTGTGGGTGGAAAATCACCCTGTTCTGCCGCCTAGCAGTGCCCCCACCCTGATTGCAGGCACCAGTCATCCCCCCAAAGTCCAATATCCTGGTGGTCCAGTGGACCGCACGGAGCCTGATCGCGGGCAGCATTCATCCCCAAAGTCCAATATCCTGGTGAGCCCGATCGTGGGCATCCTGTATCCCCAAAGTCCAATATCTCTGGTGGTCAGTGGACGCACAGAGCCCGATCGTGGTGGCATTCAGCACCCCACAAGCTCGATATCCCTGGTGATCTAGTGGACTCCCACCCCACTCACCACTGGGCCCCACCACCCGCCCCCATCAGCGGCGGGTGGCAGCACCCCTGCCTGCCGCCACCCACTGACAGACAGCTCGGTGAGGGCTGTGTGCTCCTATATTCAGGCATGAGCCAATGGGCGTGCAGCCCATACCGCGCATAATGAGTCCAGATATGTGAATGAATTCATTCACATATTGAACTGACTAGATGTTATCGCACTGCGCCAGTAGCTGCTGCTGAACCACCGGGCGTGCAGCCCACTGAGCTGGTCAAGTCGGTGGGCAGCGGGGCGGCAGGCGAGGGGTGCTGCCGCCTCGCCGGCTGATGGGGGCGGAGGTGGTGGGACTCCAGTGGGCGGGTGGGGTGGGGATCACTAGATCACCAGGATATTGGACTTGGGAGAGGAGATACAGATGCCCATGATCGGGCTCATCGTGGTCCACTAGACCACCAGGGATATGAACTTTGGGGATGATGCTCACGATCGGGCTCCATGCGGTTCACTGGACCACAAGGGATATTGGACTTTGGGGGGGATATAGTGATGAATGCGATCAGGCTCATCACGGTCCACTGGACCACCAGGGATCTTGGACTTTGGGGGGATGAATGCTGCCCACGATTGGGCTCCGTGCGGTCCACTGGACCACCAGGGATATTGGACTTGGGGAGGGGGGGATATAGTGATGAACATGATCGGCCTCATCGCGGTCCACTGGATCACCAGGGATAATGGACGTTCTTTGTCCCTTATGGGACATCCTGCGATCAGGCTGCAGGGGGCTTCGGTCCCCGACGGCTGCTGCCTGGCAGGGCGCCAGGTGCAAGTCATCGGGGATCGGCGCACCTACATGCTAATGGCATGCAAATGGGGCCGTAATCAGATATAAATGGCCCCCTGTGCGCCTTGCATAAATTATGGCCCCATTTGCATGTCCCCCTTTGAATATCGCAGGTGCTGTGCATGGCGCAATGGCACTTGCACCACTGCATCTCAATGCTCCACTCTGACCACTTGCGCTGATGCAGTGCCACTGTGCCATGCACAGTGGGGGTGGCCAGGGTGCGATATTCAAACCAGTTGCGCCATAGCGCAGCTCATTGAATATCGCCCTGGCCACACCCATGCCCAACAAATTTGAGCTGCACCCAGGCTTGCGCCACAGCTTGGCGCAGTTTGAATATCTGGGCCTATACGTTTCGAGATAAATTCAGGAATAAAAAGAAATATCTCAGCCAGGTCGTGGAGATATCTGTTATATCTTGACATTCCTATATGTCATCGTAATGAAACTGATATTATACAATGGCAAGAAAGAATACTGGCCACAGATTGGTCAGTGTGGGACTGGACCTGTGATGTTATCCCAGCATAACATCTTGGCTCTAGTCTGGGGACACTAACAACCACACGAAATGTAAAAAAAAAATTATTCCACACTGACCCTGTTGTCATTTTGCGCTCGAGTCCCTGCCGAGTAAGCCGCGTTCAAAGCTTTCATACCGCTCAGCACCAGCACAGCACTAAAAAAAAAAGAAGCAGACTGAGGACCACACAGTGTTTTCCTATCCCATTTTCTTTTGGGATAATGATGACACTGAACTTGAAATTGTTCCTAATTTTGAGCTGTGGGGGGGAGAGCGGAAGCGAGCAAGTGCCCAATGGCTTCACTATTTCCAGCACATGCTCGCTCCTTGTGGCTCACATTGCACTCTTCTCCCGAAATGAAATTTTTTTTCTGTTCCTTTCTTCTCCCAGTACAGACATACCTTAACTGTACTGGGAGAACCTAAAGCAGAGGCAAAAAAAGTAAAACTGAAATAGCGAGGCAAGTGCAGGTTTTGTCAGTAGGACAGCTTCACTGCTATTAGCAAGTCACGCTTCAGCAATCTTCACATGGTCCCCTTCTGAGCAGTGGGACGACATCTGTTAAATTACTCTGTCAGAAAAGACGTGTGTGTGTGTGTGTGTGTGTGTGTCTGTTCGGGGAGTAGGGGTTGTTGCTGCTGCTGGGAGTCAGGGGACCACAGAAGCAGCCCACTGTGGAGAACAAAACAGCAGAAACATATACAAGGCAACAATACAGCAGGACTATTTTCCCTCTCTGTATACCTACTCAGTAAAAAAAATGGCTTAAAACTACTTTAAAATTTATTTTAAGCAATTTGTTTTGTACTTTTTTTTTTTTTATTTAGTTGTTTAACCAGGTATAGCACACTAAGCTGAAAGCTTTTTTACAGGAGCGACCTGGGAGCACAATACACTGATTTTTACAATACAGTCATTGTATAATAGGAGTAATGTACTCCAGGGTGTGTGTGTTGTGCTGGGATAACATCCCTTCTGGGGTTATTAGTCACACTCGGCCTACAGGCTCGTGAGTAATCACCCCAGGCGTGACGTTATCCCAGCACTACACACAACCTGTTGTGCATCATTCCTTTAGAATTTGCTGATGCTGTCTACTGCCCATGGCTGTCTCTCTAACCCACCCTCCCACCCCCACCCATGCATCTCTCAGTCATCTATGAAATTATCTGATTGATCCTACCATTATTTTTGAAGAAAATATTTTTTTAATTGCTTATTTGGTTAACCATGTCACTCTGAGCACTTTTCATCTTGGCTGAGTGCTATCGACAGTGATGGTTACTATATTCTGTGAGGTTTTCTAGGATATACTGTATCTTGAGTTGCAAAAGTAAGAAAAAGCAGTGCTTTATGCATAGCTTAGTGTTGTTTGTTGAATTAAAAGCTGCCAATTACAGTAACATACTAGGGCAGGTGTGTGCACTACTCATCATGCAGATCCACCAGGACCCTGAAGAAAATGGACCAAGGACCTGGAAGACCGCAGGTGACAGTGTAGCTGAATCCACCAGATGAGAACATGGGTGCTGGCCTACAGTGACATACTTGGGCAGGTGTGTGCAGTACTCCTTATGCGGACTCACCAGGGCTCAGAAGAAAATGGACCCGGGACCTAGAAGACCACAGGTGACAGCATGCACAGCCCTCTACATTATGCCTACTGTCCATGGGACCTGCTGGCACCTGCTTCCCTCTCCTTAACACTTCCAGCCTTTCCCAGAGCCTGGAGTCTCCCATCTCCCACCCCACGCCTTGCCAAAGAGTCCCTGGTGACCTGTTGGTACTGGCTTCCCTCTCCTTAACCCTTTCAGTCTTTTCCAGGGCCTGGTGCCTTTCATATCCCACCCCACACCCTGTCTGGTGTCCCAGGAGACCTAGTGGTGCCTGCTTCCTTCTCCCTAACACTTTCTGTCTCTCCTGGGGCCTGGTGTCTCCCATCACCCACCACACCCTGCCAAGCTGTCACTGGTGACCTGTTGGCACTGGCTTCCCTCTCCCCAACCCTCTCAGCCTTGAGGCTACCATCTCTTACCCCACACCCTGCCAGCTGTCCTTGGGGATCTGGTGGCACCTGCTTCCCTCTCCTTAGCTCTGACAGCCTTTCCTGTAGCCTGGTGTCACCCGTCTCCCACCTCACAGCCTGACAAACTATCCCTGGTCATGTGTTGGCATTGGCTTCCCTCTCCTTAACCCTTTCAGCCTTTTCCAGTGCCTGGTGCCTCCCATCTCCCACCCCACATCCTGTCATCAAAGTACATGATGTTGCCCTCATTGGAATGTCTAGCAATCCCTCTTTGGGGGATAGGAGAGATTGGACGGCATAGTACAGAAGAAGGACATCTTGCATGTAACTAGGTCCCTGATCATGTGGGGCATAATGGGTCAGCAAATCGACCTTGAAGATGATCTGCCACTGTACTGGCAGGCACCCTGCCATGTGTAGTTCGACCACATGCAACCACGAAAAACGTGAAACCTGTGGAATTAATATGTACAACCCATGTTTCTCCTGTTCAGTGCTACAACAGTGTCAGTTAATCTGCTCTCTACTTCACCATGATTGTAGCCTGATTTGCTAACACAATCAACGCCATACCACCACCCTCTACCCTTTCCCATTAACATCCCTGCTAGCACTGTGGGTGAGGTCAGTAGGGAGCAGTGTCAGAGTCAGTATTCCAGCCGCATCACTGATATGAACATAGTTTAAATCAACATTACTTGCTGTGCAATAAAACATCCTGTGCACCAAACAGCCTCACCCACAATCATGACATGTGACCTTTCCACAGTCAATAGTTAACTGTTATCCCATGTGTTTACATAGTGTCAAAGTACACTATATAATTTGGTTTGAGAACACAGCCACTCATTGTCATTGTACTATGACCAGTGAGCACGTTGTATATCATAGACACGTGAATGTACTGTCACAGACTACTTTCAGCAAAAACTTTTATTATTTCCGGTAATAGCAAGTCAGAACCATAACATGTTGAGACATTAATGTTATCTTTGTATACTCTGCAAATACATATTTGAAATTCCTTATGACCACAAAGACCAGAGTAGTGACTCAACAACTGAACTGAGCCTTTTCATCAACGTGTTTCTTACTGGCATTTGCCACCCTGTTCTTCTAACTGTGACCCTGGTATATTAATACTCTATCAGTTATACACACTCAGAGTCCACTAATTTCAGTAATGATTTTTGTTGTGCTTAAATAAACACACATTGGCCCGGATATTCAAACTGCGCCAGGCTGTGGCGCAAGCTTAGGCACAGCTCAACTTTTTTGCGCACGGGTGTGGCCTGGGTGATATTCAACGGAGCTGCGCTATGGCGCAGCAGCTTTGAATATCACATCCTGGCCACCCCCACTGTGCATGGTGCAGTGGTACTGCGCCAGTGCAAGTGGCCAGAGTGGAGCATGGAGATGCGCTGGTGCAGGTGCCATTGAGCCATGCACAGCACCTGCGATATTCAAAAGGGGACATGCAAATGGGGCCATAATTTATGCAAGGCGCACAGGGGCCATTTGCATCTGATTACGGCCCCTTTGCATGCCATTAGCATGCAGGTGCGGCGATCCCAGATGACTTGTGCCTTGCACCCTGCCAGGCAGCAGCCGTCAGGGACCAACGCCCCCTGCAGCCCGATTGCAGGAAGGCCCGTAAGTGAAAAAAAAGGCCCAAATCCCTGGTGGTCCAGTGGACCCCGCAGAGCCCGATCGCGGACATCACTGTATTCCCCCCCAAGTCCAGTATCCCTGGTGGTCCAGTGGACCATGCTGAGTCGATCGCGGGCATCATTCATCACCCCAATCCGATATCCTGATGATCTAGTGTACCCCCACCCACCCGCCCACTAGGCCCCACCCCCGCTCCCCCTGTCAGCGCGCGCTGGCAGCACCCACCGTCTGCGCCTACAGCCGCTGACTGACAACGGTAGGGCTGCCCATTGGTTCAGAGCATGAGCCAATGGGCATACATATACCGATACTAGTGAGTCAGATATATGAATGAATTCATTCCATATCTGGACAATATCTGGTATGGGCTCTGCGCCCGTAGCTCATCTGCGACTACAAGCGTGCTCTAACTGTCGGCTCGGTGGCGAGTGGCAGGTGGGTGAGTGCTGCCACCCGCTGGCTGGCGGGGAGCAGATGGTGGGGCTCAGTGGGCGGGGGTACACTGGACCACCAGGGATATTGGACTTGGGGAGGTGATTACTGATGCCCGTGATCGGGGCATAGAGGGTGCCGCCAAGTGTGGCAGGAACAAGTGATGGCCACCCACAGGTGGCAGCTGCTGTGTTGTGCCCTACAGTGCGGCAGCTCACCTGTAGGTGGCCATCACTTGTTCCTTTTTTTGGGGATGTAACTTTGTGCAGGCGCAGGTGAGATTTGAACACGCATGACTCTGCACAGCCCTGGCTGAATATCGGGCTGTGCAAGTTATGCATGGGCACGCCCCCCCCCACCTGTGCTTGCAAACGTATTGATGCGCTCTAGCGCATCAGGATTTATCTTGACGCCCTTTTCCTTTAAATATCGCACGGGCATCAGTGGGTTGTGCATGGCACAACACTGTTGCGCCATGCGTAACCCTTTTGAATATCTGGGCCATTATGTACTACATATTCTTTGCGGACTGACTTTCATTATGTATTTTATTTATTTATTTATTTATTTTTTTACCAATTATTTTACCAGGTGAGACACACTAAGCTGAAAGCTTGTTTGCAGGTGCAACCTGGGAGCACGAGGAAGTTAAGTGATTTGCCCAGGGTCACACAGTACACAAGTGGGGGCTGTGGGATTCAAACCCAGGTCTCCAGATTTGCAGCTCAGAGCCTTAAACCACTGCTCAATACTGCCTCCTTTTTATCTTATTTATCTATTTTATTTATCAAGTCTAGGATTACAAATACCTTTGAGCCATGGCTCTTTTACAAAGGTTCCACGTCAGAGAAATACAAATTATGGGGAACATCAAAATAGGCATTACAACAATGTGGACATTGCAAACAGAGTACAGATTAATACAGTTCAAGGGTAGCAGTGTAACAAGGCAGCCAGCGTCATTTGTCAGAGAAAATAGACAACAGATAAGAAGTGCCAGGGTCATAGGGAGAGGGAAGAGGGTGGGGGGGAGAAGGAATGTAGGAAGGTGGCAAGAGGGTGAAAGTGCAGCATTGGGTATACCAAGATGTAAGAGTAGAATCCAGTGGGGGACAACTAGAGCAGAAAGGAAGTGGAGAAACAAGGTTAAGTTGGGCAGTCACAGGAGCTGTTGGTAGTGAGATAGTCCCGACCTAGTTTTAAACATACCAATAGTTGGGGCAGAGGAGATGGTTGGGCTGAGGCCATTGAACCAGAGTGGTGCTCGATAAGCAAAAGCATTGTCCCTGTGAAGTGTGACAGTGGGGACTTTCAGTAGCTGTAGCGTGGATCTCCTAAGGCACCATTTGTTAATTCGGTGTTGTAACAGAGTTGAGACCCCAGAAGGTGCAAGGCCAAGGTAGATTTTTTTTGACCATGGAGCAGTTGAGAAACTTTATGCGGTTTGATAGTTGGAGCCAGCCAGTCTGAGTGTACAGGTCACATGTGTGGGTGAGACGGTGAGCACCAGTGATGAGCCGACATGCTTTATTTAAGGCAGTTGAGAGGCGTCTAAGGGTTCTGGTTGTGGCCGAGCCGTAAATGATGAGACCATAGTCTATTACAGAGATCACAGAGCTCAGGACTGCAACCTTCAAAGTTTCTGGCATGAGGTGTGGTCTGTATTTGTAGAGGAGACCAAGCCGTGTATTAGCAGCTCTAGCTACATTACCTACATGAAGTCCATAGGAGAGATTAGGGTCAAGCTGAATCCCTAAGTATTTGAAGGACACCACCTGATCTAGAGTGTTGCCCTGGGTGGTGGAGATAGCCAAGTGGTGTAGCTTGTGTGGGTTATGAGAGCTGCAGAAGAGCATAGATTTGGTTTTCTTGTCATTGAGGACCAGTTTATGATTAAGAAACCATGTCTCTACATGTATTGTTATTTGATGTCATTCTTACAATGCTTTATGTATTAAAGGAAACAACAGTACTGTAAATCAAATTTGAAAAATCAGAAGACATCCAAGAGATGATAGTGTGAATGCAGCTGAGATATAGCACAAAGCAATAAAATAAGTATAATTGCCCAGAGGTTGCACAGGGGATGTAGCCATCAATTTTTGAACAGTTACAACAGCATACATCACTGATCAGAAATAGATTAAAAAAGAAGTCATCTATATAACGTTAAACAGTGTTACACAATACTGAAACCGTAGTAGTTTGCCATGCCAACTATGCAGTAGCACGGCAGATGTAGCAGTATGTTTGCTGCTAAAGTCAATGTTTTGCCAATAATGGCACAGCAATCCATATAAGTCCATCAAAAGGACAGTTGGTGAAAGGGAAAATTGTCCAAAGCAAACTCTTAGCACACTGTTTGGCAAAACAGTACATAATCATATTACTGTACATTTAGTATGTGCTACATACAACATACATACTGTGGGACTGTATATATCAATACATTTGGTAAGATGAGTTACAAAGTGTACACTGCATTTTATTGACAGCAGTGTATGGTATATATCGTGTGCTACATCTCAGACAAGTAGCTTTGCTTCTTTCCAGTGACAGTCAAACTTTTCTTAGTATTCAGGTTCCGCATGACATTCCTGTTGGAAACACTGAAACATAAAACAAAGAAATAAGTTGTTTTTTTTTTTTTTATGAAGGATAAGAAGAAGAAGGTTTTCTGTTATCTATGATGTCTACCTTATACAATAGATTGCTAATTTTGCAGTCTCAGTCTGGCAAGCAGTCATTATGTGCCATCAAACTCCAAGGGTCGGATTCACAAAAGGCAACTCAGGATGCAAGGCAACTTGGGTGTGAAAAAATGGTGCAAGTAGCACTTGCATCCTGAGTTGCATTGTGGTGGGATTCACAAAGGCAGCCTGTGACATGCTGCAGGCTGCCTGACTTCAAGTGGACCAATGCGACTAAAACCCCAGCGGCGCAGGGGTTACGTGCACCAGCTGCACCCTATTCACTAAGGGTGGCTGCTACATCCCACATCAGGATTCCAAAAAACCCACCGGTGGACATCTGTCAAAGACCACTTATGCCAGCTATGAGCTGATGAAAGTGGCTTTTACCATCCACAGGGAGTTGCCACTGTGCCACAGATCTACAGCCCTTGTAGGCTACAGTCCCCCAACAGCCCCAGTTCCCAGGTATGGCACCCACTGTGCCTAGCTGGGTGTCTGTCACACCCCATATGCCCAGACACCACCAACACATGTCCAGATCCCCCAAATGCCCAATGCCCCCCTTTACATGCCCTGGATCATGATCACCCCCTCCAGGCATGTCACGTATAGTCCTGGTGGTCCAGCGGCTCCCCACCCACCAATGCAACAATGCCAGCCTATCACACTACCCCCCCACCTACCCCTCACACACACACCCAGTGGGTGAGTCAGTGACTGGTACAGCCCACCTCTCACCACCACTTCCAGCTGCTGACTGAGCTGTGCCACTATCAGGTACAGTACTAATACAAGCTGAGTGAATGACACCGGCAGTCATTCACAGAATGCATATTATTACTATACACAATCTTGGCATAGCTCAGTCGGAGGCTGGCCATGGTGGTGAGAGTTGAGCTCTGCCAGTCACTGGTGTGGGTATTGGTTGGGGGGAGTAGGGAGCTTGCACTGATGGGGGTGGGGAGTATGTGTGCATAACCTTGACTTGGATTTGGGGGGGTGCAGGAATTCTGGCGCATCTGTCTCCTATCTTTCCTGCAGTCTTGTGGCATTTCTGGTCATTGCACCATCTGTGTGACCTATGCTGCGACTCGCAGGGTGCAGACCCTTGGACATGCTCCGATGCTGAATCGGATGCATGGTCCAGGATGCAGGGATGCTTGGCACAAGCTACCATTGTTGCAGCTTGCGGCCAACCTTTGTGAACCCGGCCCTATGTGTCAATGTATTCTACTGTATCAGCGGTGCTGGATGATTGAGTGATGACTTAGTTGGAAGGTACTGCCAAACATGTAGGTGAGCAAACCTGTGTCTGATAAGCCTTATTGAATCGACTATGGTGAGAAGTCACCAAGTGCACTTTATCTGTTTTATCATATTTTGAGGCAATGGGGGGTGGAACCTGTCGTCCAGGTGCATTTTCCTGAGCAATGCGGTAGCTGGGAAGTTCTTGATGAACAATGAATACCTTGACAGACATATAACCAGCCAATGTAAAGGGAATCATACTTTTCCAGGGACTACGCAGAGTAGTAAAGAATAATAAGCTGTGAACTATACTGCAGTTCTCAATGTGCAACCTTTTTATTTTCAGCATTGTCAGACAAAGTATGTATATCTTCAACAGGATAAACCACAGTAATGCTCTGACTTTTCTGTCTCACATGGGTACATCATGCATTACCCATGGCTGAGGAATTGCTTTTCTAAGAATCAGAATTACACACATTTCACATTTATTGTACACACGGGTCAACTCTATAATTGCATAAATGGCACACCAGGGTGTGAGTAATTGTTTACTTACACACCTGCACTTGGTAGCGCCTTGTGACACACAACAGAAGGTATGGGTAAACCCACAATAACCAACACCCTGTTGTGCATTATTGCCCTTTATGGGTGTGATGTTGCATGATGCTTAATTATACAATGGTGTGTGAAAATCCTGTAACCTCATTGGTGAAAACATGTCACAAGACTGAGGATGAACCCTGCAATACCCATGACTGAGGAATTCCATTTATAAAACCACATGATTAAACACATTTTACACATGGGCCCATTGTATAATCGCAATAAGGCACTCCAGGGTGTGAGTTATTGTGGATTTTCCCACTTCTTGTGTGGTTAGGTCACTCAGTTGCACCTCTTGACACACCACACAAGGCGTGGGTAAACCTCTAATAACCCACACCCTGTTGTGCCTTATTGCTTAAATGACTGTTAATGTAAATTGCTGGATTTGTGTATAGCAATTATAAGACATTGCAAAAGAGAAGTGTGAATCAGTGGGTAGAGGGGACAAAACCTTTTACAGGTACATAAGTGAAAAAAGAAAGACAAAGGGAGGGATAGTGAGACTGAAGGGGGAGGATGGGGGCTGCATGGAGGATGACAACAGTAAAGCTGACATATTGAACAGGTATTTCTGCTCAGTCTTTACTGAGGAAGAGCAGGGTAATGGGTCTGAAGGGAGTACAAGGGTGAGAATGGTGCAGAAATGGCACACAAGTCCCTTTACGAAAGGGTCCTGAAGGAACTGGAAGTAATAAGAGTTGATAAAGCAATGGGGCCAGATGGGGTGCACCCCAGGGTCCTTAAAGAACTAAGAGAGGTGGTGGCTGAACCTCTGGCTATCCTGTTTAGCCAATCACTGGAAACAGGAAGTACCCAAAGACTGGAGGACTGCAGATGTAGTCCCTTATACAAAAGCGGGAACAAAGGAAGCAGGGAACTACAGACCAGTCAGCCTCACCTCGGTAGTGGGAAGATCATGGAGTACTACTGAAGAGAGATTGGTGGAACATCTGGTTGTCAATGGACTACAGGACCCAAGGCAGCATGGTTTCACCAGGGGAAGTCATGTCAGACCAATCTCGTTTAATTTTTGACTGGGTGACTAGGGAGGTGGATCAGGGAGGGCAGTGGACATGGCCTATCTGGACTTCAGCAAGGCCTTTGACACTGTGCCACATAGAAGACTACTACACAAACTGGGGAATATGGGTGTGGGCAGGACAGTAGTGTGGTGGGTAGGTAACTGGCTGGGTGGCAGGACATAGAGGATGGTGGTAAATGGCTGTCACTCCACAGAGGAAGAGTGACCAGTGGGGTACCACAGGGATCAGTGCTGGGACGGTCCTATTCAACATCTTCATCAGTGACATTGCACAGGACCTAGAAGGCAGAATTTCACTGTTGCTGATGACACAAAGCTCTGTAACAGAGTAGACACACCAGAGGTGTAGACAGAATGAGAAGGACCTGCAGAAACTTGAAGAATGGCCAGGGGTTTTAGCAGTTGCAATTCAATGCAAAGAAGTGCAAGATAATGCATATGGGCACAAAAACCCTGGTACTATATATCAGTTAGGGGGTGAGGCTATAGCATCCAAACAGGAAAGGATCTTGGGGTTATCATCTCTGATGACCTCAAGGTAGAAAGCTAGTGTGACAGGCAGCAGGTAAAGCAAATAGGATGCTGGGATGTATAGGCAGGGGGCATCACCAACCTGGGAAAGGAGGTCATAATTCTGCTATACAAGACACTGGTGAGGCCCCACCTGGAGTACAGTGTACAGTTCTGGAGACCATACCTACGTAAGGACATAGACAGGGTAGAGAAGGTTCAGAGGAGAGCAACAAAGATGGTGCATGGATTGCATCACAAGTCCTATGAAGACAGGTTGAAGGAACTGAACATGTACTCCCTGGAGGAGAGGAGGGAGAGAGGGGATATGATAGAGACATATAAGTATCTCACAGGGATGAACAGGGTGCAGGAATACACTATTTTTAAGTGAAAAAGATGTACCAGGACTAGAGGGCATGGGATGAAGTTGGAGGGAGGACGATTCAGAGGAAACATGAGGAAGAACTTCTTCACAGAACGGGTGGTGGACAAGTGGAACACCCTGCCAGAGGAAGTGGTGGGGGCTGAAACAATCACGGGATTTAAGAATGCATGGGATAGACATAAAGGAATTCTGGAGGTCAGGGGTAAGGGGCAACATATTTCTAGGAAAACATAAACTGAACTTACAAGCTCAAATGGGCAGACTGGGTGGGCCATAGGCCCTTATCTGCCGACACTGTCTATGTATCTATGTATCTATGAATAGTATATGTATAAGTGCTTTCCACATTCAGATGGACAGTTCTAATAAGAAGGTGCTTCCACCACCAGTTTAATAACGCTGCTTCAAAATCAGTATACATTATTACAGTCATTCACCAGTGATAGAGGTGAAAAACTAACCATCCTCTTATTTTTTGGCACCATTCACTGTAAGGTAAAATTATATGGGAGCCCACATACACAGTCACGCTATTATGTTACCTTGTGGTTTCCATGGTGACAGGGACTGCTACAGCTTCACTCTCCATGTACGCTTGGTCATGGAAACCACTCATTAACAGACTAGTGTAGTCATGGACGGGCACCCACTATCCTAGAAATAATTAATATTTTTTCAAACTCATTGTATGTTATAGGGACTTTCACCCCTGGCGCACCACCATGTGACTTTGGGAAGGACACTCCGCATCTAGCCTCTCCAGCCCGTGTCTCTGCTGGCTTCCTGTCTGCATTTTTGTTGAGGTGAAGAGCAGCAATCATGAGTCTGCCAAAGACAGAGGAAAAACAATGAAAAGCACAAAATGCAATGTAGTA
This sequence comes from Neoceratodus forsteri, assembly GCA_016271365.2. NCBI lineage: Eukaryota > Metazoa > Chordata > Ceratodontiformes > Ceratodontidae > Neoceratodus > Neoceratodus forsteri. The sequence continues at coordinate 1,179,080,998 of CM057454.1, forward strand.
CGATGATACTACAGTCAACAACATTAACAGAGGAACAATGCGATGTATGCTTCGTTAACAAATGTCACATAGTAGCTCATTGCCCTATGTGTAAATGAATCTGTTTCAAAATGCTGTTTTACCACATTTCAAAAGATCATGGAATGAGACTGTACCATTGTGTGGTACAACAGTATTGAGACCCTCTAGAGACTGCTCATGTCATTTTCAGCCTAAAAGAGAAACAACCACAATGCAAACATTTCAAATCACACTTTACAGTTTAAAAATGACATGAACAGCAACTTTATGTGTATCCACTGTGTTCTCATTGTCATGTACAGCCTGTGTACCATGCCTACGTACTCATTTATGTCTGTATTTGTTTGAATCTCACATAAAAACCTTTGTGATGGAGATCTCATTTACAAGCAGCTGTAGCACAAATTACCTGACAATTAATGAAGATAAGAATAGGTATATACCTCATTCGATGTTGTTGACAGGAGGTCCAGGGGGAAGAGAACGGTTGTTTAGTGGATGACGGGGGAGGTGGTTGGGCACTGAACTGAGGGGTGGCAGATAGTGATGTAGCATAGGAAGGGGATGTAGTACTATGAAGTGTGCATGCATGCACCGGTCCAGAAAAATTACATGACAACGTTTCTAAGACGCCTGTAACTGTTTCTTACAGGACAGGTCTCTGTATTAAAACATGGCTGTGTAGTGCCATATGGCAGTACAACTATGAATACTTCCATCAAAGTGTCAGTGCTAATGTTTCCAATAATATGGATTCAGGCTAACACCCCCTTTTCCAATCAGACAACATCTCAGTAATTATGTGCTTAACATGACCATCATGAAACATTCATAGGTGATGATATCACAATATTTCCACACAAACCTTGTGTTCATACTGTCATAGAAAAAATGTGTAATTTTTGTGGCAAGGAATATGACAACCTTGTGAAACGCTTCTAACGCAGAAGTTTGCTCACATGGAGACAGCTTACGTATGTCTTTCAGTATCAAGTTGTTCTTCGTCATTATTTCCAACTGTTTATGAGCCCTACTACTTATACAAAAAATTGGAGAAAAAAGACACCAAATGTGCTACTAAAAATTCATTAGTAAGGCCGTAGCACTATACTGTTGGTATTTATTGATACTGACTACTAGTAATGTTTGCAATTACATAGTGGCGCCTCACACTGATCTTTCTCAATCCAAGCATGTTCTTCAATATTGCCATAAAGACAATTTTGGAAAATGGTCCCATGATTTGTGTGTACATTGGTGACATGGTTTAAGACTGATAGCCACTTAGCCACTACCATTTCACCATCTCCCCACACTGGAGCCAGCATACCAATATAAATGATGACGGACACCCTTCGCCCAATGCGACAGAATAGAACAACCTCTACATTTAGCTTTCACCTCATTTTTTTTTTTTATCTCTGTGAAATAATGTAACGAAAGGATAAGCACAATAAGTGGCATCACAAGCATTTTCTACAAAAAACAGCAGTAATTTCAAATAGCACAAGTAAACGCAAAGCTTTACCTTTTGCCACATGCCACACATCAAACCAGTATGAGATGCCTGGTTCCTGTTCTCGCATGTATTTTTTTACACCAATGCGGCGATCAGTGGTAAGGCTGTCAATCTGGACACCCACTGCTTTCACCTTGCACAAACTCCTCTTTAAACTCTCAAGTTCCATAGCATTGGAACTGGAGACCTCATTACTCTGTAATGGAGAACCAATGATGAAATATGCCACAGTAACTTAACAACTTACATTACATTATATTTCAGTACCACATACTTTAACTACAGCTAACCTGCACGAATTGTATGTCAATAATTCTGGAACCAAGTAGGTCCATTAGAGAATATGAGCCGAACTTCGTTGTGTGCCCAGGTGAGCAACATCTTGTATCTCCTCCCAACTTCGCTGGCTTGCTGACAAGTGCTGACAGCAGTCTTTCTTGATGTCTGGACCATACTCTGGCAACCGATGGAATTAAGTAGGTAGCCTGCATTAAATTGTATGTCCTAAGTGATTTAGTTGGCACATTCAGACGTTTGAAAAAATTAAGCACACACACTGGACTACCCCCGAGAAAAGAATTCCGCACGCAGTTAGAAGATTCCCAATAGGAAGAGTTCTGACTCGTGGCTGAGTATCCCATTGTCTTTTGTGTCCATTACTGCATACTTGCTCCATGACAGCAAGGCTTCCAGCCATGCGTCTAATGAGAACTCTGTATGAACTGAGACATATGAAACAGATCTGAAGAAGCATTAGAATAGCACTCTCAAAAACAATGAATTTCTTCTGACAATGTAGTTCCCCATCCTTCAGTTCTGTTAATCTGAAAACCAATAAATGCAGGTTACATGTCATTGTATGACTGTTTTTTTTTCTAAAGAAGACCACACAGCTGTTATGTCATCATACAGGTTGGATTTCCTAATGCAGCACCATTGACCTTGGTTCGGGAATGTACCAGGGACAGTCAAGGGCAGGCCACGGTGAGAATCCTCAAGTGTCAGAACACTGCTCGCCTTCTGGGGGGGACCACAGCTGGAGATGGCACCTGGAGCAAGCTGACTCCTGGCAGAATCAGTGAGCACATCAGCGCATGGGGCCTCTTTGAATGGATGTTGTGATGGTTGTTGGCATGCAAATAGACAACAGTGGCACACCACGCCCTGGAGAGAAAATGGAAAAAGCTCCTTGACTAGCTGTATGCTGAGTTCCAGAACCTACGTACACTGCATCCCCATTGCCAGCCTTGCACACCTCAGCAGCTGCTCCCAGTGCAAACTTAGTGTGCGCTGGCCCCCCCCCAACAGCTTTCCCCCTTTGAGGACGGGGATCAGTCTTGCAAAGGGTTATGCCATGTTACCTGGAGATTGTCAGCTTTTAATATGAGGTTTTGTTTGGTGGGGTTTCTTGGAAGGTTGGGTGCCTTGGATGCCCCAAGGATTAACAATTCTATAGGCAGGAGAAGGAGCATGAAAACAAATCAAAATAAACAATAAAAGAAGACCAGATACCCAAAGATAACATTTCTTCAAAGAAATTGTACATTATCGTATACTGCAAAGATGTGGTCCAAATTCCTGAGACAAGGAAAAGGAATACACAATGTTTCTGCAATCAGATGATAGAACTCTCATGTGACTGAGACAGTGTGACAGTTAACTGTTCCACAATTTAGAGCAAAAAATATCATGCATTCAGTCATTGTCCTCTACTAAAAACATCACTGCTACCAGTTACAATCAATAAACATCTACGTACCCATATCTGAAATCTTCTATGTTACCATCATCGTTGAAGATCAATTCTCAACAGAAGGAAAAAGCATTAAATGATGACATATCAATGTGTGTCTGACTACTAGCGGCACACTCTTGTTTGATAAACCTGAATGCCAGTGTGGCATGCTCTGTACAAAACAGCACCTCAGCCTCAAGTGAAACCATGCAGACTCCACCAACAGCCTTCTTTACATAGTACAATACATGTAGTATAATTTACCTTTCATCCGTGCTATCAGACAAATCTTCATTCTTTGAATCTGATTGAGAGTCCACAAAGTCTGCCAATTCCCAGTCTGGGTCCGAGTCATCATTGTCTTCCATTTCTAATTGAGTCATCATCAGCATCATATAGCACGGTATCATCATTGCTGTAATCTTTGCAATGGACTTGTTCCTCATACTGCATTCTGACAGATGCTGTCTCAGTGTGCTACTTAGGTAAATTGACGTGTACAGCATGCTGAATTCCAAATGGGATAGTCTGAGTTCCCCTAGAGAACTTGGTCTTCCCACATCCAAATGGTATATATTTTAGTGTTTTTGTGCCTTTATGGCATACTTTCTGAAATGGAAAACAACATAAGTAAAGTATCAGTGCCCTAAATAATTTTTGGCTACCTTATGAACTATGTTGGTTCATTAACATGAGCAAATGGTACCGACATACTATTCTATTCTGATTCTGAACCATCATTCCTATACTGTTGCTGTGGAAAGTATTTAATTGAAAATATCCTTCTAAATGAGTGATACATTCTCAAACTAGACCTTCAACAATTTTATCTCGCATGATTTACATTGGCATAGAGTATAGTGCCTCATGTGCAGCTGCTAACAAGAGTGTGATCCTCTTGAGTGGTTGCTAGGGCATCAGTAAACATCGAGACCACAGACTGAGATGTTTACCCTTGCCCGAGAAAGCACAAGATGCCATTACACTGTGGTTATCACCTGTAGATCAGGCATTGTCATTTATAGTATATGGGCCACTACATGAGAAGTGTCCACCACCCATCAATAAACACAAGTAATTCAGCCTTACCTTACTAATGCATCGTCACCATCAACAAATAGGAAAACAATCTATTAAGATACACAAAGTGAATGACAGTGGTCAGAAATAGCACAGTAGTTACAATTTATTGCAAACATGGTGATCTCTTGACTCAATAATAGTAAACTGTAATAATTGTAATGTTATTTGAATACTCTCATGAGAGTAACAATCACATTGCGGTTGTGTAGCATGGCAACATGGCACTCAGCAGCACCTGGTGCCACAGTAAAGGCCAACTGGGTGAATAATATACTGTTCTGCCAGGTATAAATGTAACCCCTAGATGGCGCTATCCCAGGGGCTACTACCCCTGCCTGATTTGCCACTAACAGGTTGAGGGGCCTGGATCCAATGGCGGGTGCCTCCACCCAGAGGTCAGGGTTTGCAATAGTTAAACTAACTTGGTCACAGCCCTCTGGGACACTGCAACCCCTTTCTTCCCACTAGTGGCCCACACAATATATCAGAATTACCTCACAATATACACTTTTACCCGGACTGGTTCGGCACTAGGACCTCCTGTGAAATAAGATACAGTGCAACAATCACAGTACAGTACTTTAACATAGACAAATACCTCAGGCAGTATAACTTTGCTGAAACAAGCAGCTCGGATTTATTTAGGGGGATATAACAAGGACAGGGGGAAATCAGGTTAATTAGCTTATCACTCTACTCATCTACCTATGGCTCTGTGCACAGGCCTATCCCTATCAGTTACTGTCCCTGGGTACCCAAGCCCTAGTGGCTAGTCCAAACCGTGGCAGCTGGTAGGGGCCCTTTCACACAGAGAAAAGAAAAATTAGTTTAAACAGTCAGCAGTACAGTAATTCCATTTGGATTTAATGTGGCAATTCAACAGGGAGCGACCCAGAATTAGTACTCATGACCTCCAAACAAGATAGGGTCCTTCAACGTCAGCAGGGCTACTCGTGAGCTCCAAGAGACTCCTCACACATTTATATGGTAAACAGTCACAGGCAAAAGTCACTTAATGGCAGCAGGATTCACTTGAGGTACACAAACCTCTTCACACATTTATATGGTAAAAGAAAGAGCACTATACCAGGCAGGCTGCATCTGTATCGATCGCAATTACTACACAATACCCGTGAGAACACACAGCAGATTCAGTTCCTGACAGACCGAGTGCAATTCAGCAATTCCTCCAGTCTTCTACAGGGTGAGCCTGGTTTCTACTCTTCAGATATCCTTGATTCTCTTCACAGGGAGATTCAGTCCTAACAAGCAGTTACACAAGCTGCAGACCGGAACTCAGGGCCTTACACACGTTTCCCGACTAAAACTGCACACGAAAAGCACAGGGCTCCTTCCTCTTCACTGCCAGAGCTCAACTGAAACTCCAACAGACAAAACGGGCACTTCCTTTGAGTTCCTCCCAGTTCTTGACTGGATTGGCTGTCACTCACAATAGACTGCTGCTGTTGGTCCAAAAGGCAGTCTAAACTACATCTCCCAGAGTCACTGCCCATACAATCCTCTTGTGGCTGGCTCAGATTATGAGTCCAAGTTCTGATTCGTCCAAGGCACCACTTTAGAGCTAGCTTACCCCACACTGATTGGTCCAGTTCAGCAGTTCAAAACCAGAATGGGAACTAGGCAGACACAGTTCTGACTGCAAGAAAGCAGGTTAGACAAACTGTCATTTCATTATTACTCTAAATGATTTCTGGCAAACAGTTACATCTTTCAGATAGGTTCCCTTTGCACTCCTAGTGACTGCAAAATGGAGTGAATTGGCAGCAGCTCGAGTGGTACTCAAACAGAAGCACACAGTCCCCCATACAAACTAATTATGTCTGCAAGCAGACAGCTCTTAAAGAGACAGTACCAGAGGCTCTAAAACACTCACTGATAAATGGCTTAAGCACAAACACCATTCAGGCTTGGAGCATTCAAGCAAGCTCCTGAAGTCTTTTGGGAACCCCCATTTGCAGGGGGGTTACACCCTTCCTGGCCTGGGAAAGCTTGACGTCCGCGTCAAGCAAGTACCCCCATAAGTTTTAACTGCAACTATATACATTTGCATTAGGCTCACACATGTAATCATCAGTCAATATATCATTTTACCAAGAACACATTTCTGAAACATTGCAGTATGTCACTCTTTACACAGTATTACACACACATTGTACCAAAACTCAAGTTATTACCTCTTGTACATGAAACCTGAAGAGAGGGCCCTTCCTATCAGTTACCTTGGGGCGGACGGGCAAGCGACACCATAGTTAGAGGGCAACACAAGTAACTTGGAGTTAGCACTGACGCTCAGTTTGGGCAATGAGCTCGGGGACACATACATTCCTTTATGGACAACATTGAGAGGCAAGTCCACAGGCCTCCCAGGAAAATCATAACTGAGGTGCACCACAGGCTTTACAGCTCGACCAGCCTTTCTAGGGGGAACTGTTACAGTCTCTGCACTCTGAGCCTCATTTTCAGCATTGTCCTCACTTGTCAGGGGAGTCTCCATGGGGGTATAGAGGCTAGAACCTGGGGCACTTTCAGCTCCAGGAGTTACAGTTTCTGAGTCCACAACATTTGGCTCACATGGAGAGCTTTGGGACACTGGCAGTGGACTGTCAGGGCACTCAAAATACTCTTCTGGTTCTGGTGTATCACCAGTCTGCCCCAATCCATCATTTTCCTCCCGAAAGCTCAAACAGTTCAACCATGCACAATGATTCCATTTCATCTGATCTGATGCTTTGCACCTCACTTTCTGGGAGCATTGGCTCCAGGGACGAGCTGGGGCTTAGACAGTCCAGAAGGCCCAGCTCTCTCCAGTATTGACTAGGGATTGCCCGAAACAATTGACTCAGTTCGTAAGAAGGATAGTATTCAAAGTCACTCTCACTTTCTTCTGATATGGACTGACAGTCATGCTCAACTGGGACTTGTGGAGTGGAACACTTTAACTTTGCTTCTGTAGGTGCAGACTTTCTTGATCTTTTCTTAGCAGCAGCTCTAGTCACTGGTCCAGAGGGGCATCTTCTGGGGCTCAGACTCAATCAAGATTTGTCCAATGGGCAGTAAATGATTTCTATGCATTGTTTTACATCTTTGAATTATTCTCAGGCCTTACTTTGTACACTGGCAGATCATCTAGTTTGCCCACTACAATGTGAGGGAGATGGTGCCATCTGTCAGCAATCTTGTGTTTGCCATGCAGTTCCAGATTTCTTAGCAATACCGATCTCCTCCTGGAGTTCCTGTGCTTTCACCTTTTATCATACCTTTCTTTGTTGGCCAGATTTCTTTTGGCAGCCATGGTTTGAGCCAGTTGGTCGCATGAGTTAGCTGGGCCTTTAACTTCTGCACATACTGTAAATAGTTGTCAGCTTGAACCCCATCAGAGAGACCCCAAAACACACATCTACCGGTAGTCAAGCTTCTCTTCCAAACATCAGTGGTAGGGGGAGAACCCAGTGGCATCACTTTTGGTGCAGTTATAAGCATGTACCAGGGTGCTAATTTGTTGGCCCCATCTAGGCTTGTCCTTTGGGTGCAGGGTGCCTAGCATATCTAGCAAAGTGCGGTTGAAACGTTCAGGCTGTGGGTCCCCTGGGGTGGTAAGGAGTGGTTCTGGACTTTCTCCTCTCACAGAGAAAGCATCTCTTTGATGAGACGACTCTCAAAGTCTCTCCTTGATCAGAATGGATTCTTTGTGGAGCCCCATAGTGAACAAAAAGTTTTCTACAAGTACTTTGGCCACAGTGGATGCTTTCTGGTCTTTGGTGGGAAAGCTTGGGCATATCTCATGAAATGGTCAGTGACCACCAGCACATTACTGATATTTCTTTGATCTGACTCCAAACTCAGAAAATCAATACAGACCAGCTCCATGGGTGCACTGGTGGTGATGTTAACAAGGGGCAGCCTCTGGGGCAAAGCTTTCCTCTGTAAGCAGCGACTACAAGTTTGAATGTGTTGCTCCACATCAGCCCCATCTTAGGCCAATAGAATCTGGATCTCACCAAGTCAAGTGTTCTGTCTATACCAAGGTGCCCCATGTGTTGTGCAAGGACCTCAGTACTGAGTCTCGAAGGCAGTGGGCAGCACTAGTTGTTATTTGTCTACTTGTCCCCTCTATCTACTGTTTCTCTGTATAACAGTTTATTGATCAGTTTCAACTTAGGACCTTCTTTGTATAACAGTGCAGTTCTCAAATCAGTGGAGCGTAATTTGGACACATCCTTTCCTGCATAGAGGGCTTCTAAAGCTGCTTTGATCATGGGATCGTGGGATTGAGCCCGCCGAATACTGTCATTGTCCAGCTGAGGCAGTGCACCAATGTCTATTGCAGAAAAGTGGCAATAAGCAGCAGGTATGCAATTCTCAGAGGGTCCCAAGCAATCCACCATGCAGTCCACTGCGTCCGTGGACATTTGTTCCTCCCTGTCAAACTTCCGGCAGAGTGCCCGAATGTCAGGTTCTGCCAATCGGACCCAATCATTCTGGGGAACAGGCCTCGGGAGAGCATCAGCATCTATGTGGTTCAGACCTGCTCGGTGATAGAGCATAGTCATATGTAGATAATGCAGAAAGCCACCTATGGCCAGTGGCATCCAACTTAGCTGAGGTCTGTACATAGGTCAAAGGATTATTGTCAGTTTTACTAGTATTTTAGCCCCATACAAGTACTCATGGAATTGGTCAACAATAGCCCACTTCAAAGCTAGGAACTCTAACTTGTACAGGATAGTTCTTTTCGGATGGGGTCAGGCTTCTACTGGCAAAGGCCACTAGTCTCAGGCCATTCTCATGCTCTTGGTACAACATAGCCCCCAACCCTTGCAAGCTAGCATCAGTGTGCAGGACGTAAGGTTTTCTTGGATCGGCATAGGCCAGCACTGGAGCATGGGTAAGTTGATATATGATCTCATGAAAAGCAGTCTCACAATCAGGAGTTCAGCGAGCCCCAAATACTTCACTCAGATGAAAATACACTCTTTCAGTCTTGAGGGATGCTGACTTTGGTATTTTTGTGGGTTGGGGATACCCTTGAGTAAGGTTAAATAAAGGCGGATCACTCTTGAATAGTCCTTGATGAGCGCCGATAATAACCACAGAATCCCAGGAATCTTTGCAGTTCTTTTAGATTTTTGGGCTGTGGCCAGGTGGTCAAGGCCTCAACTTTACTTGGGTCGGTCTCTATTCCCTCGGTGGATACTATGTGTCCCACATACTATACTGATGTTTGAAAGAATTGACACTTATCAATGGACAGTTTAAGGCCAAAGTCCTCCAGTCGGTCCAATACCTTAAATAATCTGCTCTCATGTTCCTCCAGTGAGCTGCCAAACACAATAACATCATCTAGGTATACCAGGCACTCTAGTAAGTTCATGTCCCCCACTGCACGCTCCATCAATCGTTGAAAAGTGGCTGGGGCACCTGAAATCCCTTGAGGCATCCTCATGAATTCATAGAAGCCAAGCCCGGACAGATAAAGGCTGTCTTCTCATGGTCCTCTGGGGCCATCGGGATCTGTAGTACCCACTGCGGAGATCCAACACAGAGAAACCACTTGCTCCCGTTTAGGCAGTCAAAGCATCCTGAATGCGGGGCATTGTGTACTGATCAGGGATAGTCCGCCCGGTTTAGGTGCAATAATCTACACATCATACTGTCCCATTCTTTTCCTCACTACCACAATGGGGAAGCATAAGGGCTTCTGGATTCTTGTATTACACCAGCAGCTAACATCTCTTGCAGATGCCATCTCACATCATCTATGTCAGCAGGTGCCAGGCGTCGAGACCTCTCTCACGAAATGGTCTTCGTCATGCAGCGGATATTGTGCTCAGCCCCTTGCACGCATCCCACATCCCATTCCTTTAAAGAAAACACCTGGTCTCTCTGGGCAAGCTTCTCACTGATCCTCACTTTCCATTCAGCTGGCAGCAGGAGTCCGCGAAATCAAACAAGTCAGGCGTTACTCTGTCATTCTTCCTTGAACTCTTGCTGCTGGGTAGCACTGCAGTGTCTGCACAATGCACATTAGCCAGGATGCAACCTCTATTTACTCGAATGTCTCTTTCAACACATTATGAACTTGGACCATTACCCTTCTGGCATAAGCATGGGCTCTAGCAGGCAAAATACTGAGGCTTGACCAGCAGTCCCTCTGGCAATTTTCCATCACCTGGTGCATCAACATTAATATTTTATTCTTAACATCCTTTCTGATACGGACCTCTCCTGTAAGGTACACTGGGCATTTGGCGCCAGGATCAGAGACTCAGGATCCTTCTTCCATACAATTCCGACCGGTTCCTCTGGTTCTATTTTTCAGTATCTCTCTGTGCCTCATAGGCCTTCTTAATTAAAGCCAGAACTCTTAAAGCTCTACAAGTCTTTGACCCTGTTTTTCATAACACAACTGTGCCAGCCTTCCGAACATATGAGCATTTGTTCCAATCAACAAAGGACACCATCATACAGTCCAGTGGGGGACACACTAAGGCTAGGGTCTCTACTTGTTAGCCACTCCAGCCACAGAGGTGGGGAAAGACAGCAAATTGGATATACCCGGAATAGGGGTAGGCCTTCACTTAACCCCCATACATGCAGTCCTTCTAATGGTTGTAAGGGTACATCTGACAAATGCTTCTGATACCAATCCTGGAACATAATTGTCACTTGGGAGCCACTGTCTAATACACAGCTCTGGTAGACACTCCATTCACCTTTACAGTGGTCTCATGGAGGGACCCACTATTCTGGACCAGTCTGGAGAGGCGTAGTGGGGGGCCTGGGCAACTGACCTTGCCACAAAGGGCGTGAGTTAGCATTTTGGTGCCCTCACTGGGATCATTTCGTGCACCTCTTAACCACTGATTTGTTCTCAAGCTCTCCTTGTAGCCTATATGCAACTTTGTCAGTGTCTTTTGGGGACCAGCATTCCCTTTCATGTGCCCATCCTTCCCACAATTATAGCAAAACATACTTTCTGGAGTTTGAGCTGGCCGGCGCCACACTGGGAGCCAGGGCGGGGTATTACTAACTGGAAACCTTGGTGCCATCTCTGTCTGCAGTGATAAGCATTTGAGACATCTCGTCAGTTTCTCCACTTCCATGGTCAAGGAATCGAGTTCGGAGCTGTTATCAGCAGGAGATACATGGGTGGGTACCCTCACCCCCATAGCAGATGCAGTCGATATAGGTCAAGGCCCGTACTTGCAGGCATGGCCTTCATAAAGGGACTGTTTTTGAATTCCCAGATTTCTCTCAACAGTTCGCCCCATTGTGGCATATCTTTTTCCTTGTCAGAGCACTCATTGACTGCCAACCTCTGCCCCTGAACTTCACTTGATGGGTCACCCTCAGTCACTCGGGTCGTAGCCGCAGCTATTGGTGCAGGTCCCTCCCGAGGTCACCTTTTCTCAACTCCTCGAATTTCTCTCATTAACTCATCATAGGAGGGTGGGGATTCCAGTCGATTTGCCAGTTGTAACTGAAGCAACAGCAGTTCTGAGAAGGGGGCAGACTTAAGGATCCTGTCCAGCCTGGTTCGGTCCAGTTCAATCGCTGGCAAACTACCCTTTCTGAGGCATTCTTGCAACAATTTTCCAGCCGAGATACATACACAGACAACAACTCCCTTGGTACTGTTGTGCATCTCTTACTCTCCACCGTAGGTCCTCATCAGAATCTGGGCTCCGTACATTCTCCAGGGCCTCAAGATAGCCTGTGCAGTCACTTCAGGGTTACTGGCCCGTTTAACACGGATGGTAGCCAGGCAGGACCTGGAGGCTCTCACTAACCCTCTTTTGCTTTCGCTTCGAGCATTGCCATTCAAGCACTTGGGGGCAACATAGTCTATCAGGTCTCCCAGTCATCCTCCCTTGGGGTGGGGAGGTGCCAGAGAAGATCCTCAACCTCGGAGGAGTCGTGACTAATGGCAGGTGCAGAAATAGGAGTCTGCATTGGTTCAGCCACCATTACGGGTACTGGAGGCGGGAGGGTGTTGGGGAGAACACCCCAGGTGGCAAGAATAGTTTCTTCAAGTCCTCCACAGTTTCCCTTCCCCAGCAACCATTTAGCAAATTTCTCCTCAAACGTTTCCAGACAGTGGTGGGGCTCATTCCCCGGTCTTTACTGTCCTTAGTTATCACTCTCCAGGCAGTGAGGGCTCCTCTGGGGTAATGGTCTGTGGCACTTTGGAGCTATCTATGGGATCCTTAAACTCTACTAGGGCCAGGAAAGTGTGGGTGAGCAGATTAGCATGCCGACCCACCACCACAGGGTTTTGTAAACCTTCCACCTTGGAAAGTACTCCTGTACAGTGTCGTATTGATACCAGGGAATGTCCAGGATAAGCATAGCATTTTGGGGTCAATCTCCTCCCAGTACACCACTCCACCAGCCGGTGCACAGCCACTTCTGTCGGGGTACCCATTTTTTTTTCTTAACAGTGGTTCGTAAATATGGCCACTAGAGGACACACAATCCCAGCGGTGAGCCTTCAAGATGTAACCCCTAGATGGCACTATCCCAGGGGCTACTACCCCTGCCTGATTTGCCACTAACAGGTTGAGGGGCCTGGATCCAATGGCGGGTGCCTCCACCCAGAGGTCAGGGTTTGCAATAGTTAAACTAACTTGGTCATAGCCATCTGGGACACTGCAACCCCCCTTTCTTCCCACTAGTGGCCCACACAATATATCAGAATTACCTCCACAGTATACACTTACCCCCAGGACTGGTTCCGGCTCTGGGACCTCCTGTGAAATAAGATACAGTGCAACAATCACAGTACAGTACTTTAACATAGACAAATACCTCAGGCAGTATAACTTTGCTGAAACAAGCAGCTCTGATTTATTTAGGGGGATATAACAAGGACAGGGGGAAATCAGGTTAATTAGCTATCACTCTACTCATCTACCTATGGCTCTGTGCACAGGCCTATCCCTATCAGTTACTGTCCCTGGGTACCCAAGCCCTAGTGGCTAGTCAAACCGTGGCAGCTGGTAGGGGCCCTTTCACAGAGAAAAGAAAAATTAGTTTAAACAGTCAGCAGTACAGTGATTCCATTTTGGATTTAATGTGGCAATTCAACAGGGAAGCGACCCTGAATTAGTACTCATGACCTCCAAACAAGATAGGGTCCTTCAACGTCAGCAGGGCTACTCGTGAGCTCCAAGAGACTCCTCACACATTTATATGGTAAACAGTCACAGGCAAAAGTCACTTAATGGCAGCAGGATTCACTTGAGGTACACAAACCTCTTCACACATTTATATGGTAAAAAGAAAGCACTATACCAGGCAGGCTGCATCTGTATCCCGATCGCAATTACTACACAATACCCGTGAGAACACACAGCAGATTCAGTTCCTGACAGACCGAGTGCAATTCAGCAATTCCTCCAGTCTTCTACAGGGTGAGCCTGGTTTCTACTCTTCAGATATCCTTTGATTCTCTTCACAGGACGGATTCAGTCCTAACAAGCAGTTACACAAGCTGCAGACCGGAACTCAGGGCCTTACACACATTTCCCGACTAAAACTGCACACCGAAAAGCACAGGGCTCCTTCCTCTTCACTGCCAGAGCTCAACTGAAACTCCAACAGACAAACCAGGCACTTCTTTGAGTTCCTCCCAGTTCTTGACTGGATTGGCTGTCACTCACAATAGACTGCTGCTGTTGGTCCAAAAGGCGCCAAAGTCTAAACTACATCTCCCAGAGTCACTGCCCATACAATCCTCTTGTGGCTGGCTCAGATTATGAGTCCAAGTTCTGATTTGTCCAAGGCACCATTTTAGAGCTAGCCTACCCACACTGATTGGTCCAGTTCAGCAGTTCAAAACCAGAATGGGGAACTAGGCAGACACAGTTCTGACTGCAAAGAAAGCAGGTTAGACAAACTGTCATTTCATTATTACTCTAAATGATTTCTGGCAAACAGTTACATCTTTCAGATAGGTTCCCTTTGCACTCCTAGTGACTGCAAAAATGGAGTGAATTGGCAGCAGCTCGAGTGGTACTCAAACAGAGAAGCACACAGTCCCCCCATACAAACTAATTATGTCTGCAAGCAGACAGCTCTTAAAGAGACAGTACCAGAGGCTCTAAAAACACTCACTGATAAATGGCTTAAACGCCAAACACCATTCAAGCAAGCTCCTGGAAGTCTTTTGGGGACCTCCATTTGCAGGGGGGTTACATAAATACCCAACATTCAATTGACTACACCGTACAATAGGAATGCAGTAATGGCAGTATTGTACATGGCTTACAAAAAAAGATAAATGATAATTACAGTTTACCAAGCGTTCAGTTTGGCACATGGCATCATGAAAATGTTAAACATCTGCTGCACACTCCACAGTAATGGAACCTGTGAAGTCCGGTACAGTAGCTGTTGATTGTGATTCCTCAAGCGCACTGTGAGCAACCTGTAGGCTTCTCCTTTCTGTGCTTTCAAATGCTGTACAAGTGGATGTCAATGCACTACTTGATGGACTGCCAACAGCACTGATAAGCCCAAGATCTGTGAGCACCTAGTAAAGAAGTACAGCAGTGATCGTGAGGCTGTGGAACATGTACTACTTCCTCATGACAATGCAGAGTCCAAAATCAGATTTTACATAAACATTTAAAACAACTTTTTATCAGTCATTTCAGAAATACAGAATTAAGCAGTATACCATGGCAGGGAGTATGTATATTGGTGCATTTAATACACCTGGTGTGGTTCATTCACAAGGTGGAGACCAGTGCCCTAACCATACCAGAAGTGGTAAATCCACCCATATTCACAGTCCCTGGCATAGGATATTATATATAACGTATGGGTAGCCCTTATTAGACACAGAAAATAAGCTTAGTATAACCTTGTAATCACACTGCTGTGCTGTCATAACATTATAAATCCCTGTCATGTGTGTCATAGTACTGGGTTCACTAAATGCAATGCCAATGTCATTTAGTATTATACACATAAAAAATGTGATAGTGTAAGTACAGTATTCCAATAACATTCCAATTGTCACAGTTTACTGTTATTGAGTCAAGCAATTGCTATGTCTCATAGAGATTAGAACTGTGGTGTTATTTCAGCCAGCTGTCATTCAGTCTGTGTATCCTAATAAATTGTTTTCCTTCACAAGCATGCAGGTGCAGTGCAGATCCATTAATAAGGTAAGGGTACTTTAATTGTGTTCTTGGGGCGGTGGTGGAGTTCACTTCTCGTGTTGAGTTCTATACTGTACAAATAAGAATGCATGATGTGCAGGTGATAATGCTGTAATCACCTCTCACAGCTGATAGGGCGATGGCAAACATCTAGAGCTGCACTCTGGAGGTTTACTGATGCCGTAGCATCCACACAAGGTGATTACAGTATGGTTATCTCTGTACATCGGGCATTATCCTGTATGTATTATTGATCCAGGCTTCCATATCAATCACTGTGAGCTACTTATATACCATACACTTATACAATATTTTTGGATGTCATTTTCACTTTATATCAACATTCAGATTTGCAGGATAATTCAACTACATTACAAAATTCTAAAATTCCCAAAAGCATATCTATTGTTTTCCTTTTTTCGCAATATATGCCTGACACACACTGGACATAGTTTTGTTCTTGGTGTCGCCTTGTCTTTTATAACATATTTCAGCATGAGGTCTTCAAATAAAGATAAAACTGCAAGTGTGACTATTAATATAAGGTGAACATACTTGCAAATAAAGTATAATTGCACTGGTACTAACCTTTTATATGTTACTTTTTGAAGTACAGGATGCACATTCACTGTTGCTGTTGGTGTGGTCACTAACAAAATATGTAAAATAATACATAACAAAAACACATGACAACATTGTCATCATACACATTTTCAGAACATCCTGAGGGAAATATGGAGTTCTGTGAAGGGCTGCAGAGTTTGCTGCATCTGGGAAGACCACTGGATGTACTTTTTCTGAAGTTTAGACAGGCATTTGACTCAGTAACACATCCAGTCATACTGGGAAAGCAGGAGGACATGGT
Source organism: Neoceratodus forsteri (assembly GCA_016271365.2). Lineage (NCBI taxonomy): Eukaryota > Metazoa > Chordata > Ceratodontiformes > Ceratodontidae > Neoceratodus > Neoceratodus forsteri. The sequence continues at coordinate 1,179,097,410 of CM057454.1, forward strand.
GGTGGTGGGTGGGGGGGAACATGGTCAGATGGGTCAGAAAGTAGATAGTGGGTCATTTAAAGATACTGACAGCAAGGGGGGATCATCCTTTAGTACAGGAATTACTGGGGTCCCAAAGGTGTTGGTACTGGGCCCACTCCTGTTTAACGCATATATGTCAGATGGCTGTACTGCAACAGTGCAACAGTGCTGTCACCTGACATCCAAGACTGCAACAGACATAATTCACAATATTAGCATTGTGCCATCCGGGATGCCCATGAATGTCTATCGCAGTGCCTACCACACCACCACCCATGCAATAAATATCTTACTCCAAGTTAGAATTGGACCTTGGGTGGAGAACGCAACACCAGGAAATGAACACATGGTGTCTTCATCGCTCCAGCATAGCGATTCACAGCAGACAGGTTATTTTGTTCACTGTGCTGCTGTTCGTGGTTGTGGTGCTGACCTTGTGTCGGCACACCATCTCAGATCAGAAACACTAGCAGCAGTGGGACACGCCTCTTTGAAGATGACTGAGAGGTATTGGTGGTGGTTGAAGGTGATGAAGGAAAGCTGACTGTACATGAGGATCTGGACACTCTGGGGACGCGGTCAGGAGCATGGAAGCTAAAGTTTTAGGCTGGCAAATCCATGGTTGTGCAACTGAGTGAAAAAAGCATTGCTCATGTATACACATGCGTGGGGGTGGGGAAGGAACTGCAGGCAGGTAAGAAGGCAGTATTCCTGTCTGGGGAAATTGCTGCTGCACAGAACCGACCGGCCCAGCTCTTCCGAACCGTGGACAGACTGTGCAACCCAGCCTGTCTACAGGTTCATAGAGCTTTTTCACAATCCCAGTGTGAGGAGCTTGCTTGGTTCTTTGCAGATTAGGTGGATGACATCAGGGCGGAGACCCATGCAACACTTTCTATGGGAAAGACTGTGGACCAGTCCTTGGTCGCTTTCCCTCTATGTTCCTGGAATCTCTTCAAAAGGCCGGAAATCGAAGATGTTATGAGGATTGTCCAGGGTATGTGCACTACATGCTGTAGTTTAGACCCGGGCCCTTCAGCCTTGATTATGGGCTGTGGGGAGATTATCATCCCAGTTTTGGTGAGGATAGTCTGGTGCTCCTTAGACTCTGGTGAATATTCCTGCTCCCTGAAGAAGGCAGTGGTGACACCAGTGTTGAAGAAGGCTTCTTTGGACCCCGACTACCTCGCCAACTACAGGCCTATCTCAAACCTTCCCTTTGTTGGGAAGGTAATTGAGAAAGTAGTAGCTACTCAGTTAGACAACCATCTGACCATCCATAGCATCTACGATCCTCTCCAATCCGGTTTTAGAAAGAGGCATAGCACCGAGATTGCACTGGTTCAGGTGCTCAATGATCTGTTGATGGCAAGAGACCAGATAAAAGGGTCCATTTTAGTTCTATGGGATCTTTCATCAGCATTTGACACTGTAGACCATGGGGTACTGCTTGAGTGCCTGAAAATCATCTGTAGGCTTTCAGGTATGGTCCACAGATAGTTTTCTTCTTTCCTCACCGGTAGAACTCAGAGGGTGGTGTCGGAGGTGTTTTCCTCCGACCCTATCTCTCTGTCTTGTGGGGTGCCTCAGGGCTCAATGCTGTCCCCCATGTTGTTTGTGGTGTACATGCTTCCCTTCAGAGACATTGTAAGATGGTATGGGCTGGAGTTTCATTGTTATGCCGATGATACCCAGCTCTACCTGTCTTTTGCACTTGACCAGAATGGAGCACTCTTGGTGTTTAATAACTGCCTCGATGAAATCCAAGGATGGATGAGGTCCAGCTGGCTGAAGCTGAATTCTGGAAAGACAGAGGTGATGGTCATGGATCCTGGTCACCGGATAGGGGGGTTGGGGACAAACCATCCCTCAGGTTTATTCCTGGGGGATGTTAAGCTCCCTATCTCTGAACAGGTGCGTGACCTAGGGGTAATTCTTGATGACCGGCTGACACTGCATGCACAAGTGTCAGCTGTCATTAAGTTATCCTTTTATCATCTTAGGAATATCACTAGGATCAAGCACCTTGTTCCATCCGGGGACCTACCTACCTTGATCCGTGTCTTTGTGATCTTGTGCTTGGACTACTGCAATTCCCTTTACTTTGGGCTTCCAGGGGTTGATATCTGCCTCTTGCAGCTGGTGCAGAACTCCGCTGCCCGGTTGTTAACTGGGACCCTTCGTTCTTCCCATATTACACCGGTGCTGCGGGGACTGCACTGGCTGCCGGTTCAATGGTGGATCTCCTTTAAAGTCAGCTTACTGACTTACAAAGCCCTGCATGGTTTGGGCCCTGATTACTTGAAAGGGCTTCTGGTCCCTTATATTCCGGAGCGACCACTCCGCTCAGACAACGAGGGGTTGCTGGAGATTCCGAGGGTAGTCTTAAAATCTTCCTGTGCCCGGGCTTTTATGTTTGTAGCACTGACCCTCTAGAATTCTCTACCCCATTGTAAGGAGTAAGGCATTTGGGGATGATGCTGAACTGGTCTGATCTTAGTATTTTATTATGATGTTTGATATTATTTATTTTATTGGTTTTTATTATGATATGTTATTTGGATGTAATTTTATAAATTGTTCTGCACCTTGATTTTTGAAAGACGTATTAAAAATAAAGATTATTATTATTATTATTATTATTCTAGTGTGACAAGGACCCTGGTATAGTGGTAGATGACAAAATGAATAACTCTGACCACTACATAAGGCCTGTTGCCAAAAGAAAATTAAATTTGGTGCTGCATAAACAAGGGAGATAACCGCAAGGAGATAAGAGTTGCTCCTTCCACTGTACAATTGCCTGGTTAGACTACACCTTGAATAATACATACAGTTTTGAAATTCTTACTCAAAGAGTGACATTTATCTTCTGGAGAGGGTCCATAGGAGGGCACAAAGGATGATACTGGGAATAGGGTAAAGGCAATCTGAGGAGAGACTACAGGTGTTCAACCTGTACTCGGAGGAGAGAAGGCATGGGGGGATATCACAGAGGTCTTCAAATGTCTCATAGTCCACAGTGAAGAAAGCAGGGTTACTAATGGGGTGCCGCAGGGTTCAGTACTGGAGCCAGTCCTTTTTAATGTCTTTATAAGTGACATTGCAGAGGGACTGGAAGGGGAAAGTATGTCTCTTTGCAGATGACACAAAGATCTGCAACAGGGTTGATACTCAAGGTGGGGTGGAAAGGATGAAAAGGGACTTGGCAAGGTTGGAGGAATGGTCAAATGTATGGCAGCTTAGATTCAATGCTAAGAAATGCAAAGTAATGCACCTGGGAAACAAAAACCCAGGGGAAGAGTACACTATGGGGGGTGAGATACTGATAACAACAAAAATGGAAACGGACCTGGGGGTAGTCATATCAAATGACGTAAAGGTGAGCAAGCAATGTGAGAGGGCAGTAAGGAGGGCTGGGGGGATACTGGGATGCACAGGAAGAGACATCACCAGTAGAAAACAGGAAGTTGTTATCCCTCTGCACAGACAGCTGGTGAGATCCCATCTTGAGTACTGAGTGCAGTTCTGGAGACCCAATCTCCACATCTGCTTAGCCCCTCTGACCCTTAAGCTATCACAAACCATTGTGCTCTCCCCCTCACCCATCTAGCTTGTAGCCTACTCTCCCTTAATGGTGGTACTTGTCGGTGGTCACAATAATTGTTCCCTCCAGGAACCTATCTAAGCTCTACAGCTGCATTCTGGGAATTCTCATACTTTATACATAGTTGGAATCTGCACTTTATTTACATAATCTGTTATGGGACTAGTTTCCTTTGTATTATGTAATTAAGTGAAGACTTTTGCAATGTATTCTGTTTCTCCCATCCTTCTATTTGTAATGTTGTATAGCCTTTTTAATGGTGTGTAACTGACAAAGCCTACTAACTGCTTCTGTTTTTGTCCACTGTCCACGTACTTGATATTCCCCCACCCTCTGTTCAATGAGGATCCTTTGTAAATGAGCTTTTAGCTCAAAGGTTGTAATTCCGATTTTACAATAAATAAAAAAATAAAAAAAGAGGCAGCAGTGCCAGCTTCACAAAAGGATCCATTGTACTGGGACCGGCCTCTGTCTACTCACATTACATTGTGTTCATTTGGGAGTATATGCCCTGCATTTGGTTACCCTCCCAGAGGTAAAGCAAGGCTACAAGGAAGCTGATAGGGAGCAAGTAGGTGTGGAGTGGAAGTGCTGAGATGGAAGAGGACTACAGTGGGAGCCAGTGCCAGAGATGGATGGAAGGGGTATAATTTATACTATGGGGGAGGGGGAATTTATATAGCAAGAGAAGAAATGGGGAACATTTAATGAACAGCATGGACAGTATTATCACAGTTGTGAAATATTTTTATACAAGGAGTTGTGATTACTTTTACATAGGAGAAGTTAAGAAAAATCCAAAGATATCCATCACCGAGGCTGCCCTATACTAGACAAAGGCAGCAGCAGTTGTAACATATAATCATAAAACAGCAAATCATGCCATGTTTACAGAAGCTGCATGCCTACAGACTCCATGGCATAACTTAAATGTGTCAGTATTCAAACAAAATTGCTACTGCCTTTAATCATTACAGAACTGATTTGGTGGTAGATATCTTTGAACTGCTGCTGACTACAGGCAAGCAAACAACCATATCTTATAACAGCTTTCAATTCACTTGCACACTACTGGGAAAACTTACCATGAACCACACCACTTTATACAGCAGAAGCACTGCTGATGAGTTCATTTCTGATATTTTTACAAAAGGATAAGTAGGGGATCTACTAATAAGTAAAATGAAAAACATTATTAATCCATACAAGTAGTGTTGTACCAGACACACAGACAATCAGATCATAGCAATTATGTCAGTTTCTATAATATCTTTAATAGTGTATTGACATCGCTCCCAAGCCATTAGCATATACGCCCATATCATACATAGCCTGTTATTGCAGCCTGCTACAGTGACCGACACATGCAGGCAGTGAGATACTAATAAACCGATATTTACATTCTGATTAGATGACCAGGTGCTGACTATGTGCAGAGGGGGAACTGATAGACCATTAATGGTACCAGATCAACATCCAGGCTAGTGATTTCAGTGTAGTTGGGCAGCATATTTTTAATTCTGGTTGTGTTTTACCTCATGTCATGCACTCTGCATCAGGTCTTGCTGGTTTAAATCAATGCCACATTATTTGCAGAAGCCGTTCAGGTCAATAAGAGATTTGCCCGGGAGAAATTCTTTAATAGTTGACACTGAAAGTGTTGCAGTTTCTATTTTATTAATGTAACCCTCGTGCATTGTGTTAAAACTGCACCTGGTCATGGAACTGTAACGCCATAGAAAGATGATTGCATGTAGAGTATGCCATTCATTTTCTGAAATCCTGAATGTTGCTATTACACTTTCATGGCAATCTGGCATCCCAACCACAAAATAAAAAAAATAACTGATTGTCGCACTCAACTAGGGTGACACTGATTGACGGTCTGTAAATGTCCTGCTTCAATGTGGAAAAAACAATGCTGTGCCAATGTGCTCAGGCCTGGCATTTTAAATCCACACCCTCGCCCAGCAGGGAAACCCGAACAGCAGTCAGTGTGTAGTTTGCAGAGGTCTTCCCCTTTCTAGTTACTACCTAAATGCTCCTGACCCTGCCTGCTACTTTCCAGCTTTCAAGCAATACTTCCTGATCCACACTAGGGAAGAGACTGAGCCGAACGCAAGTGAAGTTACAACCAGTGGATGGTGTGTTACTTATTACATGATAAAAACTGTACTTATGAATTGCATTAGCAAAGGACAAAAAAAGTGGATATCAGTAGTGGTGTAACGGAAGGCATATGGCTAAAGCAAACACAAAAATCTCATTATAATTCTTGGTTTGGTTATATCAGAAGTAGCATAAAAGGGACATGTGCTACGCACAGCGTATTCTGTTAAAGGGACAGCTTTGATTATGATACATATGATTTAAGAGTACCTCTTGGTAATGGCAATCTATCTACCTGCTTCCTAAAATGTTAACAAGTAGAACTCGTTTGTTATGCCCATTCATTTTTTTTCATATCCCTATAAATAAGGAGTACTTCTATTTACCATCCACGCCACATATACTGAATGTCTGTGTATAGGGAAAGGAGCAGAGAGCATGCATTGCTTTTTAACTGTCATGAAAACAATAGGCATAGAACTTAACTACTCTGTGATGTTTTTTAGCATCTACTGTTACTTCTTCTAGTTGCTTCATGAAATGTTTTTGTGGGTTCCAGCCAGCAAAGAGGAAATATAGAATATAATAATGTGGTGGGGGAGGGGCAAATCAAAGTCAGTGAATCACGCTATACTAAATTTGTAAATGACAAGGTGAGATGCACACCTGTCATCTGGAAACTTACATAAAGGACAGAGAAAGTGAAAAAAGGGTGTCTAATGAGGGAAACAATTGAAGGGATGCAGCATCAGATATGTATGCTATCCGGTGTGATTTAATAGATACATTGCGTAAGACAAAGATTAGGAATTTACCTTATGTGATTAATTGCACATGCTGAAATTTAGATTGTTGGTGGTTAGGTGAGGTGGGGTGAGATGGAGAAGGAACCACTTTGGAGAGAGAGAGAGAGAGAGCGTTAGAGGAGTTAGTGTCAGGTAAGCAGCAAAGGGGCTGGCATTGTTACATATCCATAGGGCTGCTGTTTGAAAAAAAAATGGTCTCTGATTGTGCCCAGGAATTATTCCCTTAGAAGCTGCTCACAACTCCTGCTAAATATACCCAGGGCACTCACACGAGTCGGGAGAGCCGCCTTTGGATTCTCACTCCCATCAATACGGAATAAAACCTAAAAAATACTTAAGCTGAAAACCCCATTAAGTACCCTTTTGTTCAAAAGGCTTTACCGTGATGGCATTACGGAAATTTGCAACTGCTTTACTAGACACTAACTAACCTCCCTCCCTCAAACAGTGGCCCGCAAACGGCAGCCCCCCAGCTGAAATGTGTGCCTCTGCCTCTAGCATGCCCACCAATAGATCCACAGGATTTATTGCCGAATGCCCATATCTTATTCTTTGATGCTCTGAACAGCTGCAGCCTGATTCTAGCACATGCTACTGCACTTGGGGATAATTATCATCTTTCACCCCCAAAAATATTTGGTCCCTCATCCATCCAACACCTCCCTCTGCCCCAACCTCCAGAACCCTCCCAGTTATGCCCCTGCTACTATATTCCTCCTCTTGCACTTAGTACAACGGCAGCTTTTCTCCTCCATATGTCGCCGCCTTCTGGGGCAAAAATCGCTTTGTCACCTTTCGTACGGTCCTCCGCCCTCCCAGTCCCTCACTGTGGTCTAACAATTGGGTCCTCTTCACTTGCACCCCTATTCCCCACCTCTCCCTACATTATGCACTTGATATCTTCTATTTGGTATGCCTACCCTCTCCCTAACAATTCCCACTACAAAACGCACAGTTTTTGGGCTTGGATCCAGTACAGGTTCATTATCCATGGCGCCTTGTAGTTCTATGTTCAATGTGTATTACCTGTAAATGTGCATTTTTACTATAATAGCAGCTATTTTTACTGTTTGTACTACTGTAACTTGTCTTTCTGTATTATTACTGTAGGACCGCAGGTCCACCTAGTAAATGAGCTTGCTCAGTGGTGCCCACCTGGATAAATAAAGATATTAATTAATTGATTAATTGATATAGAAAGGGGGAAGGGTTAGGGAGGGGATGGGAGTGGGTTGGAGAGTAGTCTCACTGAACGCAAGAAGCCTGGGAAACAAGACAGCTGAGTTACAGGCTCTACTGGCAGAGGGGAGGGTGGACATTGCGGCCATCTCAGAAATGTAGGTCACCCAGTACCAGGGATAGTTTATAGACTTCCAGCTCAAATGAGGACCTGGACATGGAGTTAGCTGCGCAAATAAGAAGGGTCTTTAGGATTGGGAACACTATGGTGATGGGTGACTTCAACCTACCTGGGGTGGATTGGAGTACCACAACCACCATAAGTGCAAGAGAGCAGGTCCTGTTAGAGGCATTTCAGGACAGCTTCCTGATGTAGTTGGTTCATGGGGTGACTCAGACAGAAAATACTCTGGATCTTGTACTGTCCAACAGGGAGATGGAAAGGGGTCTGGGGATGGAGGACCCACTTGCTGGGAGTGATTACAACTCGGTGTGGTTCACACTCAACATGAGAAGGAAAGCTGGAGGTACAGGTACCAAGGTGATTGATTTTAGATGGGTGGACTCTAAAAAGATGAGGGAAGCTCTGGCTGGGCACCTGTAGGGGATTCAGCAATGCTGGGACTCAAGTCAGAAATGTGAGGTTATAAAAAAGGGGCTAGCGGAGGCTTTTAGGGCATGTACTAGAACACAGAGCAGGAAAAGGAGGTCAAAGAAGCCCAGATGGATGACTCAGTAGGTCAGAGAAGGGGTGAGGGCCAACAGAGAGACATTCCAGAGGTTCAAAAAGACAGAGAGTGGGGAAGATAAGTTGTATACGAAGATGTCCAGAGAGGCCACCAGACTAGTCAGAACAGCCCAGGCTTCCAGGGAGCTGTGGCTGGCACAGGGTGTTAATAACAGAGAAAAGGACTTCTTCAGATACATTAAGGAAAGAAGGAATGACAAGGATCAAATAGTGAGGAAAAGGAAGGACAAGGAGTGGGTGATGAGAGGGGAGGATCAGCCAGAGGCAGCAAATGAATACTTCTGTTCTGTATTCATGCAAGAGAAAGGGGGCAGGTACCACAGGGGAGGAGTGGGGGAGGCAGGGGTGGGAAGTGGATGACAGATGTAAGGATTACAAGGGGTAGGATACTGGAAAGATCGAGGGCAGTAAGGGTCAATAAGACACCTGGGCCAGACAGCATTCACCCTAGGTGCTGAAGAAGCAGACTGAGGTCCTGGCAGGGCCACTGGCTGACCTGTTATTACCTCCCTGGACACAGGATGCATAACACAGAACTGGAGGATGGCCCATGTGGTGCTACAAATGTGGCCCAAAGGATAAACCAGGAAACTACAGACCAGTAAGCCTCATGTCAATCATGGGAAAGCTCATGGAGACAATCCTGAAGGACAGGCTAGCAACCTTTCTGGAGGACAATGGACTCCAGGATGGGCATCAGCACTGGATTGTCTCTGGCAGATCCTGCCAGACCAACATCATCGAGCACTACATTTGGGTGACAAGGGAGCTAGACAAGGGCCATACAGTGGATATCCTGTATATTGATTTTAGCAAGGCCTTTGATTCCTTGCTGCATGGGAGGCTGGGGGAAATGCTGGAATCTGTGGGGCATATCAAAGATGATGAAATGGATAACAAATTGGCTAAGGGGTATGCAGCAGAGGGTGGTGGTTGGAGGGGAACTCTCAACACTGAGGGCAGTGACAAGCGGGGTCCACATGGATTGGTGCTAGGGCCAGTATTGTTTGAGTTATTCATAGTTGATATCTCACATGAGATCTGAAGTAAGATCAGTCTGTTTGCAGAAGGCACCAAAATGGGAGCTGTGGTTCATGACATTGAAGTATGGAAGGGGCTGCAGAAAGACCTGACTAAATTGCAGGAGTGGTCAGAAACATGGCAGTTGGGGTTCAGTGCCAAGAAGTGCAAGGTAATGCACTTCAGAGCAAGGAACCAGGGGATGGACTACGAACTGGGTGGGGTACAGTTGGGAAGCACTAGGGAAGAAAAGGACATATGGGTACTTATAGTGGGGAGCATGAACAACTCTGCTCAGAGTAGAAAGGTGGCAGGGAAAGCCAACAAGATACTGGGGTGCATAGTGAGGGGAATCTCCTCCAGAAGTAGGGAGGTAATCCTGCCCCTGTACAGGTCACTGTACAGGTCGCATCTGGAGTATAGCGCGCAGTACTGGCACCCGTTCCTGAAGAAGGATGACAGATTGTTAAAGGGGGTGCAGCGTAAAGTGATAAAGATGATCCAGAGAGAGGAGGGCAAGGCCTATGAGGAAAGGTTGAGCAAGCTAAATATGTACTCCTTGGATGAGAGGAGGGATGGGGGGATATGATTGAGAACTTTAAGTATTTGAAAGGGATAAACAAGCCTTGAGCGGAGGGGATCTTCCAGTTCAGAAGAGGGAGGGACACAAGAGGGCACAATCTGAGATTGGAGGGGGGGAGATTCAGGATGGAATTAAGGAGACATTTCTTCATTAAAAGGGTGGTGGAGAGGTGGAACTCTCTACCAAAGGAGGTGGTAGACTGTAAGATGGTTGGCAGTTTTAAAGGAAATGGGACAGGGTGAAGGGGTAAATATAAGAGGGGAGGGTGGGAGGGGCAGCTGTGAGATGATGGGCTAGCTGCACAATTGTGCAGAGTCGATAGGCCTAATTCTGCTGCCATTTTCATATGTTCATATGCTGGAGCGCTTCACAAGGTGAATTACCTCTTGGGAAGTGAAAGTCATCGTGCACCTGTACAAGTCCCTGGTGAAGCCACACAGTACTGGTGTCCCCACTTACATAATCACATCTAACTATGGGAGGGGGTAGAGCAACATGCATTGAAAATCATGTTGGGATTGGGAGATAAACCTCACTAACACAGTCAGAAACAGCTCAAGATGTATTTACTGGAGGGTAAAATGGAGATGGGATGTGTTTCAGATGTACCAGAACCTGAGGAGAATAAACAGAGTAAGCACCAGAAATTTGTCTAAATAAAGATGCAAAAGGAAACCAAGGGCACTTTCTGAAATTGTAAGGGGCAAAGTGGAAAGCAAATGAGGAAAGGTTGAAGGAGCTGGATTTGTATCCCCTGGAGACAAGAAGGGAGAGAAGGGACATGATTAACATATTCAAGTATGTGAAGGAGAACAATAAAGTGGGGAGAGTTTATTTTCAGGAAAGGTACAGTAGATAAAAGAAATAGGCAATGTGGACTAGAGGTGGAGGGAGGAAGGTTTTGGGAAAACATTAAGAAGGATTGCTAAATTTAGAGAGTGGTTCAGCCCTGGAACAGACTGATGGAGGACATGATGAGGGCCAGTATGGTGGAGTGTTTCAAGAAGGCCAGGGACAAACACAAGGGTTGTCAAGGGGTGAAAGTGGGGAAAATTGGAGGGGGTGGCAAGCAGAGGGAGGGAATGTGCTAACTCAATGGGCCAGGAAGGTCCTTTTCCTGCCATCGCATGCCTATGAATCTAGTGTGTCCAAACTGATTAGGCATTTTTCCACTATGTCCAGGGCTATTTTCCTGTTTTCCTGTACACTACATTATTCCCCTATGGAAACCAAAGTCATCTCTTTCCCTGTAACACCAGTGCAAGTCTATGGAAATAATTTCCTTGTATATGACTCCAAAACCATGTGGCTGCATAAAACCTGATCAATCTGGGAGCCCTGTGAATTTACGAGTACACACGTTTAGAAAACACTATGTTCCATTTCTTACATCTTTGCATCTAACCCTCATGGATAAAGAAATAGGACTCTAACTGATGTACAGCCATATATGTACCTAATTGGTGTTGAAAGGTAGAAGGGGTGGTGAGGGAGTATACATAGGCTGTCGTTATATTTCATTACTAATGTACACACCAGAACTACATGACCAGTAGGTAAGCAACATGAAGATCCAAGCACATTTTAATACATGTCCAATTCATTTACAGATACAACATGTGCCATTGATAATCCACATGTAACCCCCCTACAAATGGGGGTTCCCAAAAGTCTTCATTGGGCTTGCCTAAATGCCCACTGCCAGGCTGGTGTTCTGTGTCCTAGCAAGTTAAAAGTGTTTGCATGTAAGTGCCCTGTTAGCCTCTGTGCCTGTCTCTTTAAGAGCTGCCTATTTCATAGTGTGTAATTAATCTGGGTTGGGGACAAGTAATTTCAGGCTCGAGTCCTGCCCAGGCTGCAGTGTTATCTCTCCATTCTGCCATTGCTAATTGCGCAGAGGGAGCCCTATTAAGGACTGTAACTGTTTGTTGTTTATCTGCTTTAATAATAATAATTTGTATTTTCATTTCATTTATTCTTTGGTAACCAGGTAAAGGCACTGGACCAAAGGTCCCTTTTCAGGCCCGACCCAGACAAAAAAAAAAACATACAAAAATACACAAATACAATCAACAGCAATACAAAACCAAAAAATAAAAATGACATATTGCAGTTACAAACAGATTTATGTAATAAAACGTAGGCTGGTGATAAATCTCAAAAAAACTAAAACCATGGTCTTTGCTCACCCACAAAACAAGTTGTGCAACTTTCAGCTCCACATACACTCAAGCTCCAAGCTCATGCTTGAGCAAGTCTGCTCCTATAAATACCTTGGGATCCACTTTGACCCCTCCCTCTCCTTCCATGGCCACATCTCAGCCCTTGCCACTGCAGCTAATATCAGACTAGGTGTATTACACCGACACAAAAAGTGTCTCCCCCCCCCCGAGGCCCTTCAACTCGCAGTCACCTCATCCATACTGTCACTAGTGGATTATGGGTTGCCTGTGCATGGCGCTGCTGATCAGACAGCTCTCAACAAAATTCACACCATACTGAACAATGCCTGTGGAGAGGCTAATCACAAGCGCCCAGGTTCTTGCACCCTGTCAGTTATATGAAAGCTGCTCTGATTGACCTGGATGAATGGCTCAAATATCAGACCTGTATCATAACAAAAAACCTTTCTTGGGCTATCCCACCAGGTCTGATGGCCACCGCACAACGTACAAACTTTCAAGTGCACACCCGTTCTGCTGACAAAACCACCCTATCGATCCCTAGGGCTAGGACCGCGCACGGTCAATGAGCCTACGGTTATAGATCCGCCTTCTGGTTCAACACTTTGCCCCCATCCATCTCTGATGCCCCTTCTATATCCTGCTTCAAAACCTCCCTACGAAATCACCTAATCAGTATTCGTAGCCGTACTTGCTATTAGTTTTAGCCTGGATAAACAATATGACAAGGCCACTTGAAATCAGCTTACTACTATTGAATGTTAGATTGCTGGATGATATTATTGTTTTTCTCCCTCTGTTGTATCACTTGATGTACCACCCATTGTTTTGTACCCGTTACTGTTTACATGCTGTTGTACTGTGACCTGCCTTTATGTGACAAGGTACCTTTGTAAATGAGCCTCTGGCTCAAAGGTTTTCCCAAACTGCTGTACAAATAAATAAATAAAAATAAATAAATGAATAAATAGCTTTTTAACCTTTGTTTAAAAGTTAAAACAGAGGGAGCAATCCTAACGTCAGGTGGGAGTGAATTCCAATACAAGGGTGCTGCTATTGAAAAAGCTCTAGAGCTTAATCTAAGCCGAGAACTGGGACAAAATATAGGGGGCTGTTAGCCAACCTGAGGCTGGGAAGCAATTCTTTCATTACAACAAGATCAGAAAGAGGAAAAAAGGAGCCAAAGTAAAAACATTTATAGATCAAACAGCCAACAAAATATTCTATTCTGCAACTAAGGGAAAACCACCCCAACCAAGAATAAAGATTACACCGATGTGTCCTATTGGGGGCTCCTAAAATAAATCTACAAATATTATTATAGGCCACAGTTAGTGCTTGCATTTCTTTTGTACCTATATTATAATATAAACAAGAACTGTAATCAAAATAATGTGGCAGAAGAGAAACAATAGCAATTGCTAATCTAGTTGCTTGTGAGAAGAATGACTTGAATTTGTATAACACCCCTATTCTTTGATTTACTTTCTTACCCATTGACTGCATCTAGGTGAAAAGGTCAAACTGAGATCCAATAGTGTGCCCAAATACTTAAACTGAGACATTTGTTCAAGCAGACCACCCTGAAAATCAGATATCCTCAGTTCTGGGGTGTCCACCAACATGAATTGCGTGCCAAATAACATAACTTTTGTTTTAGCTGAGTTCAAAATCATAGCATTTATAGTAAGCCAAGAACAGACAGCACCAAAATCCTTTTCTAGGGAACAAGAAAGTTCAGACACAGAATCTGACTGAGCACAAATTACAAGATCATCTGCATAAAGCAGTGATTCACTAAACTTACAAACTCCAGGAAGCTTATTAATAAAAATAGAACATAACAGAGGTTCTAAAATGGATCCCTGAGGCACACCACAACTAATTGTCAAGACATCAGAAACCACAGAACCTACTTGAACAAATTGACACCTGCTACTCAGATAATCATAGAACCAAGAAACGTCGAGATCAGAAAACCCCAGCTCTTTCAATTTTATGCAGGTGAAACCATGATCAATCAAATCAAAAGCCTTGGTTAGGTCCATGAACACTGCCCCAGTCATCAAACCCTTCTCAAACCCACGTAGGACAGTGTTCGTGAACCCAACCAATGCTGTGCCCATACCAAAGTGCTTACGGAACCCATATTGTTGTCTTGACAACAAATCATGGGTAACCAAATAGGCATCAATTTGCTTAGCCACTAAATGATCAAGTAGTTTGCTAAGGGGATTCAGTGTTGATATTGGCCTATAATCAGCCATAGAAGTAGCACAGCTCTTTTTTGGAATTGGAACCACCTTAGCTTTCTTCCAGGATGGGGGAAAAACACCTGTAGCCAATGACATATTTAAAATATAACAAAAGGGATCCGTAATAAAGGGGATAACCAATTTTAAGAAATGGGTATCCAACCCTTCCCCGCAGTCAGTCCCTTTATTTGGGAGAGATTGTAGAAGATGAAAAACTTAATTTGATGTTACTTCCTTAAACAAAAGCCTGGGTCCATCTACCAAAGGAACAGAGGAAAAGGATTTAGTATTACCAGCCTGATCTAAACATAGAAAGATCTGAAAATGTAGAATTTTACAATTTAACAATTTCGGGAAAGTCACCAATTTCTTTGTCGTCAACATTTAATTTCTGGATGTCAGATTTTGATTTAGGAGAAAGTAAAGAATTTACGTTATTTCAAAACTTCTTTGGATCTGCCCAACTATCTTCAAAGCGATCCCTGAAATAAGCTTTTTTGGCATTTCTAACAGTTTGAGAGACTAAATTCCGAAGTCCATGGTAGAGATTCGTTGAAACTCTGCTGGGAGATACTTTAAATTTAGTCCAAGCACTATCCCGTTCTTTAGTTAACTTCTTAATGCTGGGACCAAACCATCTAGTAGGAGAACCTCTACACTGAATGGTATCTTTATTTTTTATAAAGCAAGAAAGGCAACCCCACTGTTTTGCTTCTTATTTCTGAGACAATCTTTATTTTTTATAAAGCAAGATAGGCAAGAAAGGCCGCCCCACTGTTTCTCTCCTTATCTCCCAAACCAGTTTAGGCCATAGAGTGTTACAGCACCATTGTTTAAAGTGATTTACTTACTTTGAATGCACAGTGATTACAGTCCTCTTTAAAACTAATTTTGTGTGGAAAGCCATAGAGTTTTAAGTTTACATTGACCTTTTACTGCATTCCCTAGCATTCTAAGCTTATAGCCCAATCCTTTTTAAAATTATTTCTCTGTGAAAAGTTATAGAATTTTAAGTTTACCAGACCTTTTTTACTGCACTACCTAGTATTCTAAGTTTACTGCCTGATCCTTGCCTCTCACTTTTCCACCAGTCTTCTATGTCACCCACCTACAAATCCTCCCTGTTTATGTTTCTCTGCCCGCTCTGTATTAGCCTCCTCCTTCTAAGTAATTTTGCCTGCCCTGTTTCTTTTGTTTGAGCTAACCACCCCTCCCCTACCTGCCTCTATTTAATCCATCTCCTTTCCTCTCCCCTCAGGTGTGCCGTGCCCGACCGGGGCTCGGACCTCACCGCCGGAGAAGCTACAAGTCTGTCCTGGAAAGTGACCCGCGGTCCTGCTCCTGCTAACGGCAGACCACACAGCTTGTTTCCCCTGCCATAACTGCCACCTGGGATCCTCCAAACTCCAGTTCATTGCAGGGTCCAGAATCTACAGAAACAGCCAAATTAGGATCCACTAGCCCAGCCTGAACTGAACTATACTCTGGTAGCTCACCTGGAGCTGCGGGTCAGAAAGCCATATGCCCTTCAGGTGTGCTGTGCCTGACCAGGGCTTGGATCTTGCTGCTGCAGGAGAAGCTACAAGCCTGCCCTGGGAAGTGATCCACGGCCCTGCTCCTGCTAACGGCAGACTGTGCAGCTTTTTTCCCCTTGCTGTAACTTCTGCCTAGGATCCTACGAACTCCAGATTGTTGCAGGGTATGGAATCTACAGAAGCAGCCAAATTAGGACCCATTAGCCCAGCCTGAACTGAACCATGCACTGGTGGCTCGCCTGGAACTATGGGTTGGAAAGCTGCATACCCCCTCAGGTACATTGGTGTTTGGCACTTTTGGACATTTTGAATTTTCAGCACCAACACTCTGATTGGAGGATCTCAGTCTCTCTGACTTCTCTTTGACTGGCCTCCATTTTACCTTGCTTTGTACGAGCTGCTTACCAGTGTAGCTCCCCCTGAGACAGTCTTTATTTTTGTTAAGCAGGAATGGCAAGAAAGGCTGCATCGCTGTTTCTCTCATCTCTCAATCCAGTTTCAATCAATCAATCAATCAAATCTTTATTTATCCAGGCAAACATCGTTGAGCACAGCTCATTTGCAAGATGGACCTGGTAGTTTAGGCCATAGAATATTACAGTGTCATTGTTTAAAGTGATTTACTTGCTATGAATGCACAGCGATTATAGCCCCCTTTAGAATTAATTCTGTGTGAAAAGCTGTAGAGTTTTAAATTTACCTTGACCTTTTACTGCACTCCCTAGTATTCTAAGCTTACTTTCTAATCCTGTTTAGAATTAATTCCGTGTGAAAATCTGTAGATTTTAAGTTTACCAGACCTTTTTTTACTGCACTGCCTAGTATTCTAAGCTTACAGCCTAATCTTTGCCTCTCGCTTTCCCACATGGCTGCTCTCTTACCCACTTACATCCCCTCCCTGTTTTTGGTTTTCTGCCCGGCCTGTATTAGCTTCCTCCTTCTAAGTAATTTTGCTCACCCTGTTTATTTTGCTTGAGCTTACCACCCCTCCCCTGCCTGCCCCTACTTAATACATCTCCCTTCCTCTCCTCTGCAGGTATGCCATGTCTGACTGGGGCTCAGACCTTGCCGCTGGTGGAAAAGCTACAAGCCTGCCCTGGGAAGTGACCCGCAGTCCTGCTCCTGCTAATGGCAGACCACGCCACTTTTTTCCCTTCTGTAACTGCCACCTGGGATCCTCTAAACTCTGGTTCATTGCAGGCCCCAGAATCTACAGAAACAGCTGAATTAGGGCCCACTTACCCAGCCTGAACTGAACCATGCTTTGGTTGTGGATGCAGCACCCAAGACCAATTTGGATGTAAAAAAAACTCTTTACCACAAAATGCTAACTTTGTTTGTCAAAGTGGGAATAGGGAACATCATTGCTCAATCCTGGATAGGCTGGGCTGGTAAATGTTCTAAGCAAAATCACAGCAGGCTTTGGCAAACTTTAAATTTCAGACTACTGACTAGGCAAGAACCTGAGTGCTTAACATACTTCTTCCACTCTCACCAAACTTAAATTCCAGATCAACCCAAAATGTGTGCATTTTTGGTCCCTCGTATGTCCTCAAGTATGAGCCAGAGATCCTTCAGCTACTGAGCCCTGTCAGCTTGGAGTACCGTCCCTCCACCAATCGCACTGCAAACCAGCTTTATCTCCTTTACCAAACAACTAAAAAATCATCTATTAGCACTGAAAAACTGTGTATGCCTGGTATATCTCCTATCTATGTAATTGTGTAGTGTACATGCATATGACTCAGGACCTCCTTGTGAATGAGCTTGCTCAACGAAGTCTTTCCTGCAATAAACTTGAACTTGAACTTAATTTCTTGTGTAAATGCACTACTATGTCATTAGTCCTGTCATCCTAATTATGCCATTCAATACGGTACCTTATCTTGCAGATATCGAAGTATAACCTGTTTTGTGTTTATATGTATCCAATAATGTGTTGCTACAGTATTATGTCCTGTACTTGTGTGCACCATGTCATACCCTATGAAAGGTACTTTGAGCACCAGCGTAGTTAACAGATACACAGATACACAGAAATGTGATGGCAGAGAAAGGCCCCATGGCCCATCTAGTCTGTCCAACACCCTACCTCCCCCCTTCTGTTATGCTTCCACCCTCTTTTCCCAACCCTTAAATCTATCCCATGCCCTCTCGAACCCCTCCACCATTTCAGCTGCCACCACCTCCTCCGGCAGCTTGTTCCAGGCCTCCACCACCCTCTCCATGAAAAACTGCCCCCTGACATTACCTCTGTATTGCCCACCTTCCAGTTTGAGGCTATGTCCCCTCATATTCGCTCCCTTCTTCAATTTGAACAAGCTATCACCCTCCACCTTATTTATTCCCTTCAGATACTTAAAGGTCTCAATCATGTCCCCCCGTCTCTCTCCTAGTCTCCAGTGGGTACAAATTCATCCCTCTCAATCTTCTCTCATAAGGTACATCCTGCATCCCTCTGTCTGACTCCTTCCCTTCAACCAGTTTTCCACCCACCTGGTGATCCTGAGGTCCACCCCTAGTCTGTCCAGCTTATGCACCATTCCACCATGCGGAACAGTGTCTAATGCCTTATTGAAATCCAGATAGGCCACGTCTACCACTCCTCCCTGGTCCACTGTCTGTGTCACCCCATCGAAAAACTCTATCAGGTTAGTCTGGTAGGACCTTCCCTTGGTGAAGCCATGCTGCCTGTCATCTTGCACGCCATTCATCTCCAAGTACTCTAGCAACCTGATCTTAAGTAGTGTTTCCATTACCTTCCCCACCAGCGAGGTAAGACTAATGGGATGGTAGTTTTTGACCTCATCCTTCTACCCCCCCTTATGTAGTGCGACCACCTCTGCCCTCTTCCAGTCAATTGGCACCACTCCGTGTCCAAAGACAAGTTAAACAGCCTCACCAGATGCGGTGCCAGTTCATCCTTCACCTCCTTGAGAACTCTTGGGTGTATTCCATCAGGCCCCCTTGCCTTGTCCACCCTAAGTCTACCCAGCTCTTCCCTTACTCCTTCAGCTGTGAATTTCACCTGGTTAACAAAAATAAAAAACAAAACAAATTATCTGAGTACTAGCCAAATCGGGCAAAATGTCTAAAATGATCACCCGATTTCTTTAATTAATACTGACTTAAAAAGTATTAGCCATCCGCCTGCAACAAGTCTAGATTAGTTTTCTCTGTCTGGAGCAGGTTGGTGCTGTATGTAGCAGATTCTCTTCTGACCACTTAAGCAACTCTTTCATCTCTTGGCTTCTATGGATTCTAAGGCACCCCAGTGCTGGTCTCCTTGGATGCTGAAAAACCGAATGAGTTCATGATCTCTTCTTTTATACAGATTTGGTTTTCCAGAATCCTTCATTCAGTGGATTTGTCTCCTGTATTCATAGCTTTCGGCAAACATGTACTGTTTTTAATTACCAGCACCCGTCAGGGTTGTCTCCTCACTCGTTTTCCTTTCAACCTTTTCTCTTTAATTGTCTGTCTTGATCACAATGACAATATAAAAGGTAACATGATAGCTGGAAAATATTTATAAGGCTTTCTTATACACTGACAATATCTTACTGCATTTGTGGGACTGACCGCCTCCTTCAATCGACCCTGATTGAGATTTCTATCTGATAATTTGTCAAATTATAAACTTAATGTTTTAAAATCACTTATTTCTCCCCTCCATGATTATGTTCACAAACATTTATATTTTCTTTAGGTTTAATCTGGTCCCCCACCTCTTTGAAATACTTAGGTTTATATATTTCAACTTCCTGGTGGAAATTGCTGGCTGATATTCTCCCTTTCCTGGTTCATATTATTAAGCAGGATCTCCACCGCTAGCATCATGCCTTTGTCCCTGTGGGGGCAGAGCTGCTAATATACAAATTAATATTCTCCCCCATCTTTTATACCCCTTCAAATGTTGACGATTTACAGTACCTTCCTTTAAAATGTTTTCACACCTTGCACCACGTCCTTTCTTCCTTCTTATGGTGAGGTGGATGCCTCTGGAGCTCGTATGTTAAACTGGTGCCCCGAAAACTGCTGGAGGCTTAGGCCTCATGGATTTTTTGTTATATTTTCATGCTGCCAAATATTTCCAGCTGAACCCCTTGCATAATTTTTTTTAATTGAAAAAGCTTTATTATTTATATATGCAGCAATCAAAACAGTACACTATATCAAAAATATAGAACAGGATAACACAAGATACCCTCTCCCCCCACCTTTTCCCTATAACACCCCCTGCAGAGTGTGCAAAGTTATCTGTAAATTGTTCCCAGGAATTAACGATTGAGTCAGAGCTATGAGGTTTAAAGATCTCTAACAAGGTGCCAGAGAATGTCCGAAAGGCGGTCAGTTCAGATAAAGGGCATACAATTTGCCCCATTTCTTATTAAACAGAGGCACATCATTTTGTATACTGGCAATTAAGTGTTCAGTCCATAGAGAGAAGGAGAATTCATGCAATCATTCATTAGATGTGATGGGTGCCTGGTCCAACCAATGTCTAATGACTAGTTTTTTAACTGCTAGGGAAATGAGAGTCATTTGGTATCTCTTTTCTTTGGCCTAAATCTGTGAATAATAACCAATAATACATACTCCAGGAGAAAAAAGGGGATCCAGCCACTTCTCAGTTTGTATCCACAGGGAAGATACCATGTCACAAGCCCCCAAAATATGTAACAGGGTACCCTACTCTTTGCCACATCTAGTGCAGGTAGGAGAGGGGAGATGACCCATCTTGGCTAATTTAACTGGGGTATAATGCATGTTATTTAGGATATGATATTGGGTAAGTCTTAATTGATCTTGGTTCAGGTAAGTATGGAGAACCTTCCAGAGACTTGGCCAGTTAAAGGAAAATTCTGGCATCAGAGTTTCCCATATTTTGGAATCTGCCAAACAAGACAGTTGAGAAATGGTAAACAAGCACATGGATAAGGAGGAGACACCAAGTGGTCTGGAAGCTAACTCTTGGATCTGCTGAAGAAGGTTGCCAAGTAGAGATGGTTTTGAGGAGAAACCAAATTGTTGCACTAATAGGTGTCATAGCAGATAAATCTTAAAGATGCTAGTTGGCCCCAGTCGAAACTTAGCTAATAACTCTGAGGAGGAGAGTATAGATGTCTGAGTGTAAAAGTCTGACACTCTAAGCTCTGGAGGGATAGGAAGCCAGTCAGGAGTTAATGGGCAGTCCCCAGTCTTGATGTTTAAGTTACAGAAGATAGATTGAGAGAAGACTTTGGAAGGGAAGACCTGTAAGTAATAGCAGAACTGTGAGAAGACCTTGATAGAAGTGCCAACTGGGAGGAGACTAATCCTTTCAGAAGAGATTTCCAGGGGGAGAGCAGGATGGCCATGAGAGACAGATTGTGGCTAGAGATTAGCATGGATTCTATTTGTAACCAGATGGGAGTGTAGACCTCCTCAGGTTCACCTTGAGTTACAGAGAGTCATTTTCCACACTTGTGAAGATGGCTGGCCCAATAATAAAGCAGGAAGTTAGGAAGTCGCAGACCACCTGAATCTTTAGGGAGCCCAAGTTTGAGGTAAGCTCTCCTGGGGGACGTATCCTGCCAGATAAATGAAGCAATGCTTGAATGAACATGCTTAAAGAAGGATAAGGGGTGCCAGATGTTAAGCATATTTAAGGGATAAAAAAATCTGGGAAGGACATTCATTTCAGTTATATTAATTCTGCCCAACAACGATACTGGGAGATTCCTCCATCATGTTAGGTCTTGTTGTATAGTACCCAGGAAATCTTCTAAATTCAGTTTCCACATCAAGGAGGGATCAATGGTCAAGAATATGCCCAAATATTTGATATAAAAGGGAGACCATTTCACACCAAAGGGGATAAATTCTTGACTATATGTGAATTGATTGAGGGGCTATATTTCTGTTTTATTAAGGTTCAATTTGTAGTTAGAATAGCTTCAGAATTGTTTAATTATCCTTAGAACTTCAATAAGAGAAGGGGCAGGGTTAGAGAGATGGAGTAAGATATCGTCTACATAAACTGATAGAGAGGGTGATAGGTTACTAATGGGGATGCCACGTATGCTGGGGGGAAGACTTAAGTCTGATAAGTGATTTGAGGTATAAATTAAAGAAGAAGGGGGACAGAGGACACCCCGATGAGTACCCATGTGGAGAGGGAATGAGGAGGAGAACACGCCATTGCAGTAGATTGTAGCCATTGGAGAGGGGTAAATCACTTGAAGCCACTGTAGAAATGAGGGAGGGAAGCCCATCTTCTGTAAAGTCGACCAAAGGAAGGATCAATCCACTCTATGAAAGGCATTTTCAGCATCAAGAGAAATCAAAGGCATAGGGGAAGAAGAAGAGCTAGCTATCTGGAAGAGATGAGCTATCTTGTGGAGGTGATCAGCAGAGACCCTCCCAGAAACAAAGCCTACATGTTCTGGACTAAGAAGGCAAGACCATACTTTCTTGATTCTTGAGGCTAAGAGCATATGAACATATGAAATTGCTAGCAGATACATGCCATATGGTCTATCTAGTTTGCTCAAGTGTGTAGGCTAGAATCTTGGTAAGGATTTTGATGTCACAATTAAGTAAAGAGATAGGGTGATAGCTTGCAGGAGAGGTGGGTGGCTTATCTGGCTTGAGAAGGATCCTTGCATAATCTTGTAGATTCCTCCTATTGCCCACAATGGTTACAAATCAAGGATTTTTGCTTTCAATGCAGCATAACTTTATTCTCTTTACTCTAAGTATACTCTGTTGCTAAAAACTTTAAAATACACTGCTACTGGTACTCCCATAAAATATTTATCTAGTCACATCAGTTGCTTAAATCTCCTATAACAGCCCCACTGGAACAACCATTATGGCATAATTCTAATCTCTGGATTGCAGGGAAAAGTATCAGGAGACTGGAGTGGCAGGCGAAGGGCATTCTACATTTGAATCATTTGGTATTTGAATGACAATGGATTATTTTTCTTGCACTTTAAGAGCAGTTTCAGGTGCCTTTGAGATATGGTCTTTTTGTTCTGCAACTTCGGCATGCTGTAATTGGGCTTTTGGGTATTTGACCACTTAATGTAAATCTGCTCAGATATTTGTTAATCTTACTCAAAAAGCTGTGGAGCCTCACCCTATTTCTCATCTGTATCAGATGCTATGCAGAATAGTTCCTGACAGATTTGGACAATCATCATTCTATCTATTGGTCTAAGGTTTTTAATTGGGAGACTCCTGGTTACAATTGGGAATCAATTTGTCTTTAATGTTTATAAGTATCTTAAGATAGACCAATACTGATTTACACAATTCATGATCCTCCAAAATAGGCCAGCTGTATGGCGCCGACTGAAGAGGTTTGCTCAGCACGCTGGCAATCTGCGTTTGTGCCCTGAGCCCAGGTATCAGGAGTGGAGACCATCAGGGAGGGGTATTTACAGCCATCCAGTGGATGCTTCCCTCCTGGGGCTTGGAATTTGCCTGGGCACCTGCAGGTGGTTTGGGTGCAGTGCTTGGGGGACATACTGCCTTAACAAACCCCCTACACATCCATGCCCAATGTTGCCTGAGATCACATGCAAGGCTAAGAACTGTGGTGGATGGGGCAGGAAAATAAGAAAACAGCTCCCTGTTCAGCTGGATGATGAGTGCTGGCTCCTGTCACCACAAAGTCCCAGAGTCAGCCCGGACCAGCCTCGTAGCCCTGGGATGTGCCATCTGCTGATAGACAATTCCCCCCAGGAGGAGAGGGATCATCCTAGCATAGGGATATACTGGGCAACCCATGAAGGCTGCTAATAGGGGCTGGTGGATGGCAAAAGGAGTTAGGAGGGAGTCAGGGGGCCTAGGAACTCCGGAATGGCTGGCGGGGAAGCTACGGGGAGGCACATAAATAGAAAATATAAAAAAAACAAAAAAACAACTAAAAGATATTAATCAGACACCTGAGAAGTTACATGCATGGGGGATTATGGATTTGCCCAATTGTAGCAAATTTAAGTCTGAGGTTGCCACATTTAAGCATAAGTTATGGAACTTCTCCTGTATTTAGTTTCTATGGACCCAAGTTTCTCATTCCCTGACCACATGTTGTGTCTACAAGATTCTTTTTTCTTCAGGAGAGATGCCTTCTATGACTGGGTGGACCATCTCTTTGGGCTCAATAGATATAACTTTATTTCAATTACTATGGCAGTCATAATGTTGATTTTCAAGTATTGGAAAGATTCTACTTTCCAAACTTCATTAGAATGGCATGCTTAAGTCATGCAAGCAATATGTTTGGATGTAGGCCACATGGTCTATCAAGTCTGCTCGAGTGTGGAGCTAGCCATCCACTTACACTGCAGCTGCCCCCCTTCCGCTCCCCATATAACAGTAACCCTTCCCCTCACTTTGTCTCAATCCCTCTTAAAACTGCCCACTGACTTACAGAAACCACCTCTTCATGCAGCATGTTCCACATGGACACCACCTTTTCTGTGAAAAAGTGCCTCCTCATTTCTCTCCTGAATCTTCCACCCTCCAGCCTTAGCCCATGCCCCTCATTTCTCTCTATCCCTTTAACTTAAAAATCACTTCTGGGGAAAGATGGGTGGGAAACTAGACCTACTGCAGGAACCTCTCTCGAAGATCTACTGTTAGGGTAAGTTCTTACGTAACTGTTATATCTTACTTCGAGAGGGTTCCTGCAGTAGGCCGTAACATATAGGACTAAATACCAAGCAGTCAAACAGAAAGAAAGGAGTAGGAGATGAGGTTCCTGGAGGAGGAAGATGTCTGCCAACTAAGGTCTGTTCAAGACAGAAGACCTTGCAAAACTGCAAGGCCGAAGCTAGCTCAATGCCTAGAAGCAATGTCCAGACTGTAAGGCTTAGTGAAGGTGTGGACAGAAGACCAAGTGGCCGCTGCATAGATGTCCACAGTGGACACGTTCCTGAAAAAGGCAGTAGAAGTGGCCACACCCCTGGTGGAGTGACCTTTGACCTCCCCCAGAAAGGGTTTTTCATACTTCTGGTAAGTGTAATGAATACAGCTAGCCAGCCACCTAGACGGTCTGTTTCATGATCGCCTTGCCCTGACACTAGGAGGCAAAGGCAACAAAGAGCTGGTTCTATTTTTGAACCTCTTCAGTCCGAGAGGTATAGTATCTCAAAATGCTGTGCACATCAAGAGTGTGCAGGAGATAATCCCCCCTGTTAGAGTGCTCTGGGAAAAACACCGGCAATTCAACACTCTGGTTGAGAGTCAGTTCCAAAACCACTTTTGGAAGGAATGAAGGATTAGTCCACAGGACCGCCTGGTCTCTGTGGAAAATTAAATAATGCTCTATACAAACTAGAGCCTGAAGCTCTGAGACTCTTTCAGCTGAAGTGATAGCAACCAAAAAGAGTGTTTTCCATGCTAAAAAAAGCATATCACAGCTTGCTGCTGGTTCAAAAGGGGGCAAAGTAAGCTTTTCCAACATAAAATTGAGATCTCAGGGAGGAACAGGATTCCAGACTGGAGGTTTAATATGAAGGATCCCCTTCAGAAAGTTTTAGAAACCTCTAGCTGAGCTAGGGTCTTGCCCTCCATCGGAAGGTGGTAGGCCGACACCGCAGAGAGATGGACCTTCAGTGAGGAGTAACTGAGGTTCGCCTCTGAAAGATGCAAGAGGTACTCTAACACCTGGGAGGCCAAGCAAGAAAAAGGGTCTAAGCCTTTCACGGAGGCCCAGATAGAAAATCTCTTCCATTTCATGGTGTAGGTGGATCTGGTGAAGCTTTCTAATCTTAATGGAGACTCCATAGCAAGAAAATGCTATGGCCACAGGTGCCACGCATGAAGATGGAGAGACTTTAGGCTTAGATGTACCAGGGTGCCCTGCTTCTGGGACAGAAGATCGTGAGACAGAGGCAGAGTTACCGGGGGTTCCAGAGCCAGTTGTTGTACCAGCAGGAACCATACCTGTCAAGGCCACAGAAGAGCAATGTGGATCATGTGAGCCCCTTCTGCTTGGAGCTTCAGCAGAACCTTCTGCAATAGTGGAAAGGGAGGGAAAGCGTATTGCAACGTCCCTATCCAGGATAGAGACAGTGCATCTCACCAAAAAGCACCATGCCCAGGAACGAGTGAGATAAAGTTGGGTAGCTTTGCATGGGGAGGTGAACAGATATAGATCTGGTCGACCCCAAAGAAGAAACAGATCTTCTGTTACCTCCTGCTTAGTTCCCACTTGTGAGCCCTGGTGACTGATCGGCTGAGACTGTCCGCCAGAATGTTGTGAACACCCAGCACGTGGACTGCTGTCAACGATAGGCTGTGCTGAATTGCCCAGTACCACACCCGCATCTCCTCCCTGCAGAGAGGGCACAATCGGGTGCCTCCCTGTTTGTTTAGATACTAGACAGTGGCCATGCTGTCTGTCTGGATGAGGAGTGTTCCCGGAGTCAGAAGTGGCTGGAATGCCTGGAGAGTGTAGAGCACTGCTCTCATCTCCAGAATATTGATGTGTACGTTCTCCTCCATGGGAGACCAGAAGCCTTGTTTTCTGTGATCCCCCAGATGTACTCCCCATCCCTGAGTTCAAGGCATCCAGAGTGAGGATTTGGGAGGGAGACGGAGGGTAAAAAGAGGCCCCCACCAATAGATTGGCAGAGTCCTTCCACTAGGGGAGATCCCTTTGAAGGCTGCTGGAGACCAGGACTCTCTGGTCCATGTCATCCAGACACTGATCCCATTGGACTCAGAGAAACCACTGGGTGACCCTCATATGCAGCCTTGCCAAAGGAATTGTGGGTATGGCAGCCACCATCAGACCCAAGAGTTGAAGGACTGACCGAGATGTAATCCACCGAGAGGAAGCCACAAGTGTGACTTGTGAGATGAAAGTCTCCACACGGTCAACTGGGAGAAAGGCCTTGTTGTGGACCGTGTTCAGCACCACTCCAATAAATTGTGAAGGTGCTGGTAGGGTACTAGTTGGGATTTGGGGCAGTTGATAGAAATTCCAAGACTGGAGAAGACAGAAGGAAAGGGAGTCCTTCAGGCTGTCCAGCGAGGGGGCTGAAAACCGTCAGTCATCCAGGTATGGGAACAAATAAATGCCACTTAGAAATGCTGCAACCACCACTAAGCACTTGGTGAAGACCCGAGGTGCTGAGGAGAGGCCAAATGGCAGGGCTCTGAACTGGAAATGATCCTCCAGAAAGGAGAATCTGAGGAAGTGGTGGTGGGCTGCTAGAATGGGGATATAAAGGTAAGCATCCTGCATATCCAGGGAGCACAGCCAAGTGTTTGGTAGGAGCAGTGGTAACAGTCCCTGGAGAGTCAGCATGCAAAATCTCCATAAAGAGATTGAGCATGCTGAGATCCAAGAAGGGTCTCAGATCCCCCGTTTTCTTCGGAACCAGTAAGAAGTGGAAGTAAAATCCTGTTCCTGTCTGTTCCAGAGGAACAAGCTCCATAGCTGCTTTTTGTAGCAGAGCCTGTATTTCTTGCCTGACCAGTTGAAGTTGGCCTGACAGGTAAAAGGACCTTCCTAGAGGGCTGGGAGGAGGTCTCTACAGGAACTCTATCTAGTGACCTCTTTCTATGAGTTGAAGAACCCACGCATCAGCGGTGATGGCCTTCCACCCATCCAGGTGGAGGCTGAACCTTCCCACTAATGGTTCCTCCAAGGGATTCGGAGGGAGCGGAAGGAGGGGAAGAGAGTCAAGATGTAAAGGTGAGTGGTGCCTTTCCTCCTGAGGTGGCTTTAGGAAACTTGGCCTGAGGAATCTGAGGGAAAGGACCTGGGGCATGTTTTTTATTATATCATTTGCCCTGGTTCTTGTTCCAATTCCGTTGGTGGTGAAAAGGCTGCTGCCATTGTTTATGACCAGAACGGTACATGGAGCAGACGTCCCGAAGGGACTTGTCACTCTCCTGCAGCTTAGTTATAATGTCTTTGGCATCGCTGCCAAACAGAACTGGACCCACGAAAGGAGTATCCAGAAGAGACAGCTGAATGCTTGTGCCAGCCCCACCAGCCAGACCAAGCATCTGAGACAAATCCCAGTGGCCGACCCCCGAGCCACAGAATTGACAGAATCATACGTGGCATGGAGGGTATGGTGACAGGATGACTTGTTCATCCTGACTTTTTCCAGGAGTTTATTCCTAGTTTTATTGTCTCAGAAGAAGCCAGAAGGGGAAGGTAGGAAACATATTCAATTCAGTGCTTTAGAGTAACTGGTAATTGCTATTTTTCTTTTAAACTTAGATTGTGGGCGTTTAGTGACACTGTACTTTCTTTGTTGTCTTTACTAAGAATTGTTTTTGGGCTGTTGAAAATTTAAAACGTAGTGGTGGTGTATTTCTGTACTAAATTTAATTGCTGCAAATTTTATCTTGGCTTGTCTGACTGCCCTGTAGTTGGGTAAGGGGTGTTAATTGTCTGGCCTCTGACCTCAGCTACGTGATAACTGGAGGTGGGGCTTAGTCAGAGTTGAGGTAGCAAGTGAGTTTTATTTTCTCAGAAGAAGCCAGAAGAGGAAGGAAGGAAACATATTCAATTCAGTGCTTTAGAGTAACTGGTAATTGCTGTCTTTCTTTTAAACTTAGATTGTGGTCTTTTAGTGACACTGTACTTTCTTTGTTGTCTTCACTTAGAATTGTTTTTGGGCTGTTGAAAATTTAAAACGTAGTGGTGGTGTATTTCTGTGCAGTCTTTAATTGCTGCAAATTTTCGCCCCCCCTTCCCCCAACTCTTAATTATATGCCCTGTTAAATCTGATTGACAGAAGCTAAACACAGGGTATAGTAAGGTGTGAAGTAGGAGGGCAGGGGCATAAGGGGAAACGCCCACCCTCAGCACGACAAGTGTTTTGACTCATTTATTTATTTATTGGTTTTCTCTTTTTTTTTTTTTTTTTTTAAAGAAAATTATCTGAGGATCAGTGGCAGGATTTTTAGGACAGTAAATTAATAAAAAGGGAGCTAGGAGAGCTTCAGTAGCAGACAAGTAGTGGAATAGCAGTATAATTGCAGTATAATGTAGGGAGTGGTGCAATGCAGTGGCTGTGGGGCAGCCATATTCAGGCAGACCTTCTGGACACTGAGGTGCTGCCCTATCTGCATGCATCTCTCTGGACTGCGGGATGAGGTAGCCAGACTCAGAGTGGAAGTAAACTGAGTCAGGAGTACCATCACCCCTATTCAGAGACCACCCAGTCCAATGCAAGTGCCTCAGAGGATGCCGAGAACGAGGAGCACTTGGATGACAGTGGGCTCGGGGAGGGTTAGAGCGGTCAGGCAGAAGCACATCCCAGATCCTATTCCACTCAAGAACTCATATGCCAAACTGGCAAATGGGGACAACCAAATAGAGGTACCCAGAGAAGTGGAAGGAAAGGATGTGGAGGTTAGCCAAGGAGGTGACCTCAGCGGGGAAAGCAGTGGACCCCAGAGGAGGAGGAAGCGAATCCTGGTGGGGGATTCCATCATAAGAGGATCCAGCTGGGAAGACAGGAGGGGAGGACAGGGAGGTGAGGTGTCTACCAGGTGCCACGCATGGAGGGATGGAAGGAAGATCCTAGGATCACTGGGAAGGCAAGATGGGAGGGTGAGCTGGATGTCATTATCCACCTAGGTACTAATGACCTGGCAAATGGGAGCCAAAGAAGTTCAGGAAGAGTTTAGTAAATTGGGGAGGGTCTCAAGCAAGTAGCTACTTCTGTCACTTTCTGAAGTACTACCTGAGAGAGGCAAGGAGAGCATGGAGTGCATGCACCAGGAACTTTAACTCATGGTTGAAGAACCGGTGCTGTGGAAGAGCTTGGATTCATTGGTGACTGAGACCCACCTGGAGGGATGGAGGTTTGTTCAAGCCTGACGGCCTGCATCCATCCGAGGAAATCAAGCACTCAATGATAAGTTTAAATGCTACATTGACAAGCATTTAAACTAGCAAAGGGGTGGCAGGCCAGCAAGGAGTGTACCTACTTGCTCACCCCCACAGCTAGCAATGGAACCAGTGAACCAGAGGGTGGCTATCTCTGCAAAGCAGTGTACAAAGATGGAGATTACTGCCCAAGAGGTGGCTAGAGAAAGGGGCAAAATTCAGCAGAAGGGCAGACAGCAAGGAGAACAAGGGATAAGGACAGCCAAGGAAGGGGCCGGAGTAGAACAGCGAAACAGTCTAGGGAGGTCAAATCATGGAAAGCCATGTGTGTAAATGCCAGGAGCCTTAGCAACAAGATGGAAGATCTGGAGGCTGTCATGGTGCAGTCAGACCTGGACATTGTGGCCATCACTGAAACCTGGTGTAATGATAACCACGACTGGGAGATGGCCATACCTGGCTACAACATATTCAGAAGAGACAGAGTAGGCAGGAAAGGAGAAGGAGTGGCACTGTATGTGAAAAATAACATAAGGGCCACAGAGATCCAGAAGGAACAAAATGGGGGAGAGATACTGTGGGTTAAGCTGGAAAGGAAAATGGGGACAGCCATCTGCACAGGTGTGGTCTATAGACCACCAGCCCAGGAGGAAGAAACAGATAGGGTGCTGATGCTAGCCATCCAAAGGATAGCAGACAAGAGTGAGGTAGTACTGGTTGGAGACTTCAACATTCCAGACGTGGACTGGAGCATCCCAGCAGCAGCATCAACTAGGAGCAGATTTATCCTGGACTCCCTTCCTGGTGCCTTCCTCAAGCAACTGGTCATGGAACCAACTTGGCAGAAGGCAATACTGGACCTTGTGCTCACAAACAGGGACAGTGTGATGGGGGTAACAGTGGGGGAGCACCTGGGGAACAGTGACCACCAGTCATTGTGGTTTGAAGTCACAGAAAGAGCAGAACCAAACCACACAAAAACACGTATCCAGGATTTTAGGGGGGCAGACTTTGGGAAAATGGGGAGATACTTGAAAGAGGCATTAAGGGGAATGGGACATGAGTCAGGGGTTGAGGAACAGTGGGCAGTATTTAAAATGGGGATTATAAGAACAACAGAATTATGCATTAAGCAGGTTAGCAAGAGAAAAACGAAGAGAAGACCATTATGGTTTTCCAAAGAGGTAGCAAAGAAAGTGAAAGCCAAAAAGATTGCATTCAGGCAATACAAAAAGACACAGGCAGAAGAGGATAGGGAGAAGTACCAGGAGAAGCAAAGGGAGGCAGGGAGGTCAGTAAGGGAAGCCAAAGCTCGGACAGAATAACACATTGCAAAATCATTGGGTAGAGGAGACAAAATCTTTTACAGGTACATAAGTGAAAAAAGAGAGACAATGGGAGGGATAATGAGACTGAAGAGGGAGGATGGGGGCCGCGTGGAGGATGACAACAGTAAAGCTGACATATTGAACAGATATTTCTGCTCAGTCTTTATTGAGGAAGAGGAGGGTAATGGGTCTGAAGGGAGTACTAGGGGTGAGAATGGTGCAAAAATGGACACAAGTCTCTACACGAGAAAGGGTCCTGAAGGAACTGGAAGTAATAAGAGTTGATAAAGCAATGGGGCCAGATGGGGTGCACCCCAGGGTCCTTAAAGAACTAAGAGAGGTGGTGGCTGAACCTCTGGCTATCCTGTTTAGCCGATCACTGGAAACAGGGGAGGTACCCAAAGACTGGAGGACAGCAGATGTAGTCCTGTCATACAAGAGTGGGAACAAAGAGGAAGCAGGGAACTACAGACCAGTCAGCCTCACCTCGGTAGTGGGGAAGATCATGGAATCACTACTGAAGGAGAGATTGGTGGAACATCTGGTTGTCAATGGACTACAGGACCCAAGGCAGCATGGTTTCACCAGGGGGAGGTCATGTCAAACCAACCTTGTTGAATTTTTTGACTGGGTGACTAGGGAGGTGGATCAGGGGAGGGCAGTGGACATGGCCTATCTGGACTTCAGCAAGGCCTTTGACACTGTGCCGCGTAGAAGACTATTACACAAACTGGGGAATATGGATGTGGGCAGGACAGTAGTGTGGTGGGTAGGTAACTGGCTGGGTGGCAGGACACAGAGGGTGGTGGTAAATGGCTGTCACTCCACAGAGGGAAGAGTGACCAGTGGGGTACCAGAGGGATCAGTGCCGGGACCGGTCCTATTCAACATCTTCATCAGTGACATTGCGCAGGACCTAGAAGGCAGAATTTCACTGTTCGGTGATGACACAAAGCTCTGTAACAGAGTAGATACACCAGAGGGTGTAGACAGAATGACAAGGGACCTGCAGAAACTTGAAGAATGGTCAGGGGTTTGGCAGTTGAAATTCAATGCAAAGAAGTGCAAGATAATGCATATGGGGCACAAAAACCCTGGCACAATATACACAGAATACACATAAGGAGCCAGAAGAACTGTGGGTCACCCTGGAAACAGGAAATGGGACAGCCATAAGAACTGGGGTTGTCTACAGGCCCCCAGACCAGAGGGAGGACATAGACACATTACTGTTAGAAGATATACAAAACATGACAGCTAAAGGGGAGGTTCTGATAATGGGAGACTTCAACATGCCAGATTCAGATTGGTCAATACCAGCAGGAACATCTGCCAGAACTAGACTCATAGTGGATTCCCTGCAGGGGAGGGCCTCAAACAACTGGTACAGCAACCCACAAGAGACAGGGCTATCCTAGATCTAGTACTGACTAACAAAGAAGGATCACAGATCTCCAGGTAGAAGGTCACCTGGGGCCAGTGACCATCACATGGTATGGTTCAATTTGGCTACTACATCTAAATCATCCCATTCCAAGGCAAAAATATGGGACTTCAAAGGAGCTGACTTTGATAAGATGGCCAACAGAGTTAAGCTAGCCCTGGCAAAAAGAAACACAGGTGAGGAGGTACAGGCAAAGTGGGCAAGCATTAAGGATACAATACTTGAAGCAACATCCCATTGTGTTAGACAGAAAAGGAAGTGCAAAAGAAGAAGGAAACCACTTTGGTTCTCAAATACAGTAGCAGAAAAGGTCAGAGCCAAAAGGCTGGCCTTCAGGAAATATAAGGGAACACATGGGATGAAGATAGGGGAGGCATACCAAACTGCCCTAAGGGAAGCAGGTAAGGCAGTAAGGCAGGCAAAGTCCCAAACTGAGAAACACTAGCACGAACAGTAAAAGAGGTGACAAGACTTTCTATAGATACATTAGTGAAAGGAGAAGTCCAGAGGGGTATTGAAGCTTAATGGAGAAAGGGAGCATGTGAGGAGGAGGACCCTGTAAGGCATCTATCCTAAATAGATACTTTTGCTCAGTATTTACTGAAGAGGAAGGTAGGGCAGGGCCCACAGCTCAGCATCATGGACACAGCGGGAGGAGGTGAGCACTACTCCTTCACAAAGAAAGGGTCCTACAAGAGCTTGCTAAGCTTAGGGTGGATAAGGCAATGGGACCTGATGGCATACATCCCAGGGTACTTAAGGAGCTAAAGGAGGAACTAGCAAGCCATTAGCAGAATTGTTTAGTGAGTCTCTGAGCACAGGAGAGGTCCCAGAAGACTGGAGAAGGGCTTCATGTGATCCCGCTCCACAAGAGTGGTAGCAGGGAGGAGGCGAGGGACTACAGACCAGTCAGTCTTACCTCAGTAGTGGGCAGATTATGGAGGCACTCCTTAAGGAAAGGATAGTGCAACACCTGGAATCCATAGGGGCTCAGGATCCAAGACAGCATGGGTTTACAAAAGGAAGGTCCTGTCAAACTAATCTCATAGATTTCTTTGACTGGGTAACCAGAGTGGTGGACCAAGGGGGAGCAGTTGATGTCGCCTACCTTGACTTCAGCAAAGCTTTTGACACTGTTCCACACAGAAGATTGATAAATAAGCTAGGTAGGCTCGGGGTGGGTCAGAAGTTGGTCAACTGGGTGGCAAACTGGTTGACTGGCGAAAACAGAGAGTGGTGGTAAATGGTATACAGTCAGAAGAGATGCAAGTCACAAGTGGGGTACCTCAGGATCAGTCCTGGGGCCAGTCCTATTCAACATCTTCATTAGTGACCTCGCAGATGGACTAGAGGTAGGCTTGTCTGTTTGCAGATGACACCAAGATCTGCAACAGAGTAGATGATCCAGATGGGGTGGGCAGAATGAGAAGAGATCTGGATAAACTAGCAAAATGGTCAGAAGAGTGGCAACTGGGATTTAATGCAAAAGTGCAAAATCATGCACATAGGGAAGAGAAACCCTGAAGCCACTTATAGGCTGGGAGGGAGTTGCTAGCAGTCACAAAGGAAGAAAGAGACTTAGGCATCATCATCACTGATGACCTAAAATCATCAACCAGACCTCTAAAGCAGTAGAGTAAGGCTAGGGGCGTGTTAGGGTGTATTAGTAGGGGCATCACAAGTCGATGGAGGAGGTAATAATCCTCTGTACAAGACATTGTTAGGCCCCATCTGGAGTACTGCGTGCAGTATTGGAGGCCACACCTTCACAAGGACATTAACCAAATTGAGGCAGTCCAGAAGGGCAACCAAAATGGTGCAGGGACTGCATCAGAAGACATATGAGGACAGATTAACGGAGCTCAATATGTATACCCTGAGCAAAGGAGGGAGAGGTGATATGATCGAGACATTTAAACACCTTAAGGGCATAAACAAGGTGAAAGAGTCTAACATGTTTAAATATAAGAAAAATAGCAGGACAAGAGGACACAGCATGAGATTAGAGGGAGGCCGATTAAGGGGAATGTGAGAAATTCTTTTTCACAGAAAGGGTGGTAGATGCATGGAATAGTTTACCACAAGAAGTGGTGGCTATGAATACAGTGCAGGGCTTCAAACAGGCATGGGATAGGCATAAGGGAGCAATACAAATGACTATGAATAGATAGGTCACTGACAGAGCAAAGGCCGATGGCACATTTATAAGGTAGAAAAAGAAATGGGCAGACTGGATGGGCCTTGCGGTCCTTATCTGCCGTCAACTTCTATGTTTCTATATATCAGTTGGGGGGTGAGGATATAGCATGCACCAAGCAGGAAAGGGATCTTGGGGTTATCATCTCTGATGACCTCCAGGTAGGGAAACAGTGTGACAAGGCAGCAGGTAAAGCAAATAGGATGCTGGGATGTATAGGCAGGGGCATCACCAGCAGGAAAAGGGAGGTCATAATTCCACTATACACGACACTAGTGAGGCCCCACCTGGAGTACTGTGTACAGTTCTGGAGACCATACCTACGTAGGGACATAGACAGGGTAGAGAAGATTCAGAGGAGGGCAACAAAGATGGTGCATGGATTGCATCACAAGTCCTATGAGGACAGGTTGAAGGAACTGAACATGTACTCCCTGGAGGAGAGGAGGAGAGAGGGGATATGATAGAGACATACAAGTATCTTACAGGGAGGAACAGGGTGCAGGAATACACTATTTTTAAGCAAAAGAGATGTTCCAGGACTAGAGGGCATGGGATGAAGTTGGAGGGAGGATGATTCAGAGGAAACGTGAGGAAGAATTTCTTCACAGAATGGGTGGTGGACAAGTGGAACACCCTGCCAGAGGAAGTGGTGGGGGCTGAAACAATCACGGGATTTAAGAATGCATGGGATAGACATAAAGGAATTCTGGAGGTCGGGGTAAGGGGCAATAGACTTCTAGGAAAACATAAACTGAACTTACAAGCTCAAATGGGCAGACTGGGTGGGCCATAGGCCCTTATCTGCCAACACTGTCTATGTATCTATGTATCTATGTATGTATCTATGTATCTATGTAATCTGATCATCAGAAATCTCCTGAAGGTCCTTCTCCATCTCTGCTAAGGAGGACTTCTAAAAGGCCACCATGTGTGCAACATAGTTCAGGGACCTGATGGCACAGGTGGACGAAGCATAAATTTTTGTACCGTTCTGGTCCAGCTGTTTAGAGTCCTTATCCAGTGGAGTGGCACTGAGGTGTTTAGGTAGGGCCGATCTGTGATGGGCAGCTGTAATGACCATGGAGTTGGCCTTGGGTTGAGCGGTCAAATGAGAGACCCCTTCCAGGGGAAAATAAGTTCGATCCTCTTTATGTGACACAGCCAGAATGGAAGAAGTCTGTTGCCAAATAGTGGACGCGAGGCCCTTATGTGGTCCCATCCAAAGGGGGAATGGGAAGGGGATCCACACTGACCAGGTCCAGGTGCTCTGCAAGTCTCTGGGAAGTGGGACTGGCGACGGGGCAGGCGGAGGGCCCAAATGTCCCGTGGGAGGAGGGTCCATGCCTTGCCCCATGAAGGTCTGGTGAGGGATCTGCAGTAACGAGGGGATCTGGTGGTGGAATAGAACCTGGCGAAAGGGGGAGGTCAGGCAAGTCCCGCAACGACAGGTCAGGTAGGGTATCCGACGGGAGAGAAAGATCGGGTACCGGTGGTGAATCCCTGGGGGTAAGAACCCACGGGGATGAAGGTGCACCTGCGAGCACACTTGTCCCAGCGTTGGAGGCCACAAGGGAGCCCGAGCCATTGACTGGCTTACTGGATGCAGCTGGTCTGACCCAAGTAGAAGTACCCAGGTCAGGCTGATCGTCCAGGGCCGGGCACCCAGTGGCGGAGCCAGGGGGAGACTTATCAGCAGTGCTTTGAGCAGGAGACTTAACAGAAACCTCCAAGGAGACAACCCCTGACTACTCACTCACCTCGGCGAGGGAGGGAAGAAGGTGTCGGAGGCCCTACAGGTGGGGTACTCACTAAGGTGGAGGGCCCACCCTGGTCAGCATCAGATGTTTGGCTGATCTTCCCCTGAGGAGAACGACTCCACTCCCGACATCTCTCCTTGTCCTTTTTCTTCTTCTTCTTCTTCTTCTTCTTCTTCTTCTTCTTCTTCTTCTCTGGGGCCGGCAGTGACAATCTTTCTCTCAGCTCCTGAAGCTCTTTTTCCATGGAAGCCAGCCTCTGAGTTAGCAGATGGGCTTCGAGGGTCCTCTTGCGACATGTGCACGTGGTCTGGTTTAAGCCCTGGCAGGTGGTACACTCAGCCGAGCTGTGCCTAGGCCCCAGGCAGAGAATGCACTGATAGTGATCGTCCCCCTGCTGGATCTGTACGCCACACCGATTAGACGACATGCACCATAACGATGGATAGATATATCTGAGAACTTTTTAACGAAATCACTGAAAATACACTTAAAATGGCGGGTGACTGATGCTGTTCTACCGTGTTTGTCGAATGAACTGAACGATGGTGGGAAAGAACTGGAGGGCGGGCAGGGGACCACCCCTTTTATAGTCAGGTTGACGTCCATCACCTGATGACAGGGGCTGGTCCCCGACGATGATTGCTAGCTACCAGTTTGCCGTGCAGTCCTGACGCCAGGGGGTGCAGTCCTATATGTGAAGACCTACTGCAAGAACAGTCTTGAAGTAAGATCAAGAGGTACAGGGACCAGGGTGATTGACTTTAAGGGGGCACTTTTTAAAAGGATGGCGGAAAATCTTGGGCAGGCATCTGACAGGAATTCAACCACACATGGATGCCAGCCAAAAATGGAAGATTATTTGGGAAGGACTGGTGGAGGTGACTGAGACATGTGCATATACAAGGAATAAGAAGTGCGACCCCCCCCCCCCAGCCTGCTGACACAGGAGGTCATGGAAGGGGTGAGGGCCAAAAGAAAGGCATTTTTGAGACTCAAGAAATTGTAGGGGGGGATAACAGGGAGATGTATGTGAAGAAGTCCAGGGAGGTTACCAGGCTGGTCAGAGCAGCCAAGGTTTCCAGAGAACTGAGATTGGCCCAGGGCATTAAGAATGGAGAAAAGGACTTCTTCAGATACATCAGTGAAAAATGTAAAAACATGGATTAGATTGTGAGGATTAGAAAGAACAGGGGCTGGGTGGAGATGGAGCTGGACCAGGCAGAGGTACTTAATGATTACTTCTGCTCTGTGTTCATGAAACAGAGAGGAGCAGACACCTCCTAGAAGAGGAGGATTGGGTGGGGGGAAGGGGTGACTGATATAGGGATTGCAGAAGCTACGGTGCTGAAAGGATTAAGAGCACTGAGGGGGGATAAGGCACGAGCTCTATATGGCATTCGCCCGAGGGTACTCAAGGAACTAGTGGATATTCTAGTAGAACCACTGGCTGGCCTGTTCAATTCCTCCATGAACACAGGATGCGTAGCACAGGACTGGAGGATAGCACATGTGGTGCCCATACACAAAAGAGGTCCTAAGGATGAACCAGGCAACTACAGACCAGTGAGCCTCACATCAATCGTGAGAAAACTCATACAGATGATCGTAAAGGAGAGGCTGGTGATCTTCTTGGAGAATAATGGTTTCCAGGATGGTCAGCAGCATGGATTTGTCTGAGGTAGATCCTGCCAGTAAACCTGACTGAGTACTACGACTGGGTGACAAGGGAACTGGAAAAAGGCCATGCAGTGGATGTCCTGTATTTGGATTTCAGCAAGGCTTTTGAGTCCATCCTGCATGGGAGATGGGGGGGGAAGCTGGAATATATAGGGGTGGGAACAAAGATGGTCAATTGGATCACCAATTGGCTGAAGGGAAAGCAGCAAAGGGTGGTGGCGGGTGGGGAACTCTCATTTCCGAGGGATGCTGCAGGGATCTGTGTTGGGGCCATTGTTGTTCAGGATATTCACAGCTGATATCTCCTACAGAGTCTGGAGTAAGATCAGTCTCTTCGCAGATGACACAAAGATGGAAGCGGTGGTAGATGACATTGAAGGGTTGATGGGGTTGCAGGAGGACCTGACCAAACCATGGCACGGCAGTTGGGATTTAACGCCAGAAAGTGCAAAGTACTGCACTTCGAGGCTAATAACCAGGGGGAAGAGCTACCAGCTTGGGGGGGGGGTATAGCTGGAATGCACTGAGGAAGAAAAGGATCTAGGAGTGCTGATAATGGGGAGTATGAGCAAATCAGCAAAGTGCAGAAAGGATGCAGCAAAAGCAAACAAGATGCTGGAGCGCATAGCGAGGGGAATCTCCTCCAGAAATAGGGAGGTGATCCTACTCCTGTACAGGTTGCTGGTCAGGGAAGGACATCAGATTGTTGAAGGGGGTACAGCGGAGGGTGACAAAGATGATTCAGGGGTTAGAGGGATACTCCTATGAGGAGAGGCTATGCGAGCTGAATATGTATTCCCTGGAGGAGAGGAGGAATGGGGGGCCATAATCGAAACCTTTAAATACTTAAAGGAGATTAACAAGACTAGGACAGAAGGGATTTTCCAGATCAGAATGGGGAGGGTCATGAGGGGGCCCCAGCTGAGAGTGGAGGGGGCAGATTCTGGAGGAAAGTCAGGCGACATTATTTCACAGAGAGGGTGGTGGATAAGTGGAATACACTACCTGAGGAAGTAGTAGCCTATAGCATGGTAGACAGTTTTAAGAGGGGATGGGAAAGAGTGAGAGGTGGGGTAATTATGAATAGCGGAGGGGTGGGTGGGGTAGCTGTAAACTGAGGGGGCTAGCTGCACAATTGAGCAGACTTGATAGATCGTGAGGCCTGTTTCTGCTGGCGTTTTTGTCTGTCCGTAATTTATTTTTATTTTTTGTTTTACAATTTTTGGCCACGCTGCCTACACTTACTCCCTCTGTAATTTTAACTCTGATTCCTTCACCATCCCTTACATGAAATCATCTGCAGGCCAAGCTGATTTCTCCTTCTGATTCCCTAAGCTCTAGTCTTCCATTCCCCCTGCTATTTACCTTGCCTTATCCCTCTTCTGCCTGAAATCTGTCCTTCATGACTTCTGTACTCACTCCTTCAACTGTCCGTTATTGCAATATGACCTGATATCCACGCCCCAACGCAAGCTCCCTTCCTAAGTATTTCTTACCTGGGTTTATGCACATGGTCTGTTACAAATCTAGTATTTATTAAACCTGTCCTTGGTCTTAGTTAATGCAGTTAATGCATGTTTATGCTACATCTATTTGTGACTTGTCTATTTAATTGCAACTCGAAAATTTCAATATTATTTTTATATTATGATATTTTATTTTGTGCATGTTGTTGAGTTTTACTTTACTTTTTTTCCATCTTACCCAGGATGCATCTGGAAACTAGCTGTTACCAGCTCAGTATGCCTTTCCTAATAAAATGTCTGCAATAAATAAATAAATAAATACACAGATCAGTCGATAAATAACTGCATATCGTGGAGGACTGAATGTTGTTCACCCTTAAACTGTTGGTGTAGTTGGTGGCAATGGGTGTAGAAGTCACTCTGCATACATGTTCCAACAGTCGACTCCCCAGGACTGGACAGCATGGTGGGAACAAAGAAGTGAAACCCTCAGACTTCTCCCTACAACTGCGATGGCTGACCTCCCTAACACACTCACCTGGGATGGCCACAGGTACCCAGAACCAGAGTAGAGAGTTCTGGTAGGTGGTGTAGCCACTCTGTGTAAGAGTACGTGCCAGTGCTCTATCTTAGTGCATGTGTGTGTCACCAATGTGTCTGTGCACTCATGTCAACTCTCTCGTGTCACTGCAGGCAACATCTCACTTATTGACACCACCATCCTGGGAAAATGAGGACATCCTGTGATGGGAAAAGTTCATCTTATGACCCCGATAATGACTGGAGCCACAGTACATCTGGTACAGTGAGGGCCTCACCAGGCCCAAGGGAACAGAATCTGCCTACAGGGACACCAGCTGCAGGTGCAATGGGGTAATGGCAGCTGCTTTGGTGACCACAGTGAAATAGAAACATAGAATGTGACAGCAGATAAGGACCACTTGGTCCACCCAGTCTGTCCATTTCCCTACCTTACGGAGAAGCTGCAGATCCTATAATACTAGATCACATAATTTAAAGTTTAAAACTATGATAAACAACACCACTAAGAGAAACATATTTTTTTACACAAAGGTTACCGCCAGTATGGATCTCTTTACCTACCGAGGTTGTTGCCAGCAATAATCTGGCACAATTTAAATATGAGCTAGATAATCATATGGGTGATAAGAAATTTGAATTTCGCCAATAGGCAACGAGTTTATAATGGGAACCCCCACTTAACTTGTATCATACCTATGAACCTATCAACCTATCCTAGTTAACCAACAGCCTACTTCCTCCTACCCACACCCCCTAGAATTTCCTTATGTCTATCCAGTGCATTCTTGAATTCCTCCACTGTTTTTGACTCCACAGCTTCCTCAGGAAGGCCGCTCCATGCATCTACAACCCTCTCCATGAAAAAATACTTCCTCACATTATCTCTCAGCCATCCTTCCTTCCTCGAGGGTATGCTTGTTAAGCTCCTTAAGTCTCTCTCTTCGTATGTCTTCTGGTACAGACCTTGCACCATTTTAGTTGCCCTCCTCTGGACAGCTTCCATCCTGCATATATCTTTGCAGAGATGAGGTCTCCAGAACTGCATGCAGTACTCCAGATGGGGTCTCACCAGCTGTCTGTACAGAGGATAACAACTTCTTGTTTTATACTGGTGATGCCTCGCCCTATGCATCCCAGTATCCCCCGGCACGGGGTCAAACTGTCACATGGCAGAATGCCGTGACACTTAATCGCGTTGCAGTTTCTTTATTTTTTATGATCTGTGGGGGGTTCCACCCCACCTTCCCATTACAGGAGGCTACAGCCCCAGACCCCCCCACTTACGATTCTAACTCTGGGGGGGATCCAACACGGAGCATGCACAGGACAGTACGGTATCCCCCCAGCCCTCCTTACTGCCCTCTCACATTGCTTGCCCACCTTTAGATCATCTTATTTGACTACCCCCAGGCCCCTTTCTATTTTTGTTGTTGTTAGTATCTCACCCCCATTGTGTACTCTTCCCCTGGGTCCCCAGTGGACTCTGTGCTTAGTTACCCAAGGGGCAATGCTGGCATGCCCAAGACATTTATTTATTTATTGAATTCTGTTGACCGGGTAGGCCCATTGAGACTAGAAGTCCCTTTTGCAGGGGCGATTGAAGGGGAGGGGGAGATACAGATGGTAGCCAACTGAAACTGACCCAGACTAAGCTGTTGGTGGTATTGTTAGTGAATAGCACATTCCAGTAACCAGGACAAATACCCAAGGCCAGTACTCCACTGCTATCTTTAAAGAGTGATCCATGTCTCTCAGACTTGCTGCAAGAACACTTCATTATGCTCACAATGTTCCTTGAGTAGCTTTCTTCTGTAGCTCATGAAGAGTCAGAGTAATTGGTGGTTGTCACAGACAGGATCTCTCCCAGAAGTCAGCCCACACTACTACAAGTTTTCATACTCCTTCAGATGCCTGAAAGATCCAATTGATATGCTACCACTATCCTGCTCGACTCTCACTCAGGGTATCTTTAGGTCCAAATCCCACTAGAATCACTGCTTACACAGTACAGTGACCTCTCCCAAAAGGGCAAAGAGCTAAGCCCTCTTGTTACACCTGAGAACAATTTTGCTTTAGATAGATGAGTAACCTGTCTTT
The DNA here is from genome assembly GCA_016271365.2 of Neoceratodus forsteri. Classification (NCBI taxonomy): domain Eukaryota; kingdom Metazoa; phylum Chordata; order Ceratodontiformes; family Ceratodontidae; genus Neoceratodus; species Neoceratodus forsteri. The sequence continues at coordinate 1,179,139,826 of CM057454.1, forward strand.
TTGGATATGAATTATGGACTTGTCAATTTGCCTCAGGTTATTTGTACCATAAAAACTGTCACAAAAAGCTTGGAATACATAAAAATAGCATATAATACATCACAATATTTGCTGTTAAACTGTTTATCAAAAATGTTCAAATAATAACAAAGAAGGCATGCGAACATTACCAAGATGGTACAATCAAAACAATCAGTGCTATGAACCATGAAAAACAACAGTAGAGCATATGAGAACTATCCCAAAACACTGAAAAGTGTCAAGGAAAACACTCCACTAAATTTACATATAGCATAGAAGTATGCATACTAAAGACAATGGGGAACACAGGATGCTACATAAAAGAAAAATAACGCATTTGAAAAGATAAGGGGTCATGTAGAAAAACTTAACTAAAATTTCTTAGCAGTAGAAGCCTACCCCTCGACTTGGATCTGGTGAGTTAGGGTAATTTTGAGCATGTGATGTTACAGGGTCAATGTCCCAACACAACTGATTTACTCAGAGAAACCCGAAACAGCAAAAGCCATGGCAGGCCATCCCATTGCCCTCATCATCAACCTTGCCTCTGTGACATCACAATCTGTACATTGCTTTTGAACTAGGAGCCACCCTCCCCCAGAAACCCAGTCCAAACTAGTTAATATGTTCAGAGCCTCTCCAATTATTCATCCAGCTCACGGTCTAGCAGGGTGCCATCTAGCTATCCATTTATGGTCAAAACATGTCTTTTTTTAGATAACAGGAGCTCAGCCCTTTGATGTTTAAGTAAAACAAATAGCCTTAAAGATGACAAGAACTATTGCTGTCCACACTCAACCTACTTCCTCATTCAGGCAATTTGGAACACTGTAATTTCATTTTCCACATATATCCTATACCAACTAAAATATTTTCAACATAAAATAGATAATTACATTTTATACAAACAATATCCTGGGTGCTACATCGGTCACAGTGGCCTATTTGAATTTACCTGGAAGTTCTTTTTAATTAGACCAGTGCCTCCGAGGATAAATAGTATTATTCTTTATCTTTCTGCCATGTTTACATAGAAATATAGAATTTGATGGCAGATAAGGACCGCTTGCCCTACCCAATCTGCCCATTTCCCTACCTAATGGATAAACTGCAGATCCTAGTTAACCAGCAGCCTACTTCTTTCTACTCCCAACCCCTAGAATTGCCTTATGGCTGTCCCATGCATGCTTGAATTCAGTCACTGTTTTTGACTCCACAACCTCCTTTGGAAGGCCGTTCCATGCAACCCCAACCCTCTCTGTGAAAAAATACTTCCTTGCATTACCTCTGAGTCGCCCCCCCCATCTTCAAATTGTACTCCCTTGTTCTTGCACACCTCTTTTTTTGAAAGATGCTACACTCTTGGACTTTGTTGATTCCCTTGAGGTACTTGAAAGTTTCTATCATGTCCCCCCCTCCCTCCTTTCCTCAAGGCTATACATATTAAGCTCCTTTAATCCCTCTTTATATGTCTTCCAGTGCAGACCCTGTACCATTTTAGTTGCCCTCCTCTGGACAGCTTCCATCTTGTCTATGTACTTGTGGGGATTGGGTCTCCAGAACTGCACACAGTACTCCAGATGGGGTTTCACCAGCTGTCTGTACAGAGGGATAACAACTTCCTGTTTTCTACTGGTGATGCCTCTCCCTATGCATCCCAGTATCCCCCAGCCCTCCTTACTGCCCTCTCACATTGCTTGCCCACCTTTAAGCCATTGTTTCTATGGTATCTGTTTACAAGTCTTGATATGTGATAATAATCGCTGGTCTTTTTTGAACAAGACATTGAAATTGCTTGGGACAGACACTTCTACTTATACCACTGGCTCTTCATTTTTCTTTTATACTCAGAACTCTTTATTGCAGAATGTGTTTCATAATACATATCTACACAGGAGTGAGTCACTGGTCATTTGTCTTTATTGATTTCCATACATTTGTTCACTGTTATGCTGCTCGTCTTCTGCCTGTAGGAATCTGGGCACCAGCACAGTAGAACTATACTGGGGGAGAGAACTCACAATCAGGACACCAGGGGCATCTCCAGAGAGGCAGAGTGCACACTTCATGTCCGTTGGACACACAGTGGGCCAGTGGCAGAACATGGCAGAAAAACACCTGACCACAGAATGAAGCCTGATTCACGGTTAGCTACATATAAGGTTCCATTTAGCACTGAAACATTTCTAGCACTCGATACATTCACATGGTTTCTCTCCGTGTGAATACGCTGGTGGGCAACAAGGTCCCATTTAGCACTGAAATGCTTCTTGCACTCAGTACATTCATATGGTCTCTCTCCCCTGTGTGAATACGCTGGTGGGCAACAAGGGTGCGTTTTTCCTTTAAACATTTCCTGCACGCACTGCATTCATATGGCCTCTCTTCTGTGTGACTAAGCTGGTATTTATCAAAGGAACATATAAAGCAGAAACATTTCTTGCACTCACTACATTCATATGGCCACTCATCTGTGTGAATACGCTGATGTTGAACAAGGGAACCTTTACAGTGGAAACATTTCTTGCACTCACTACATTCATATGGTCTCTCTTCTGTGTGTATATGTTGGTGTTGAACTAGACTCTCTTTTTTCATGAAACATTTCTTGCACTCTTCACATTCATGTGGTCTATCTCTCTCTCTCCAGTGTGAATATGTTGGTGTTTAACATGGGTCCTTTTATCCCCAAAACATTTCTTGCACTCACTACATTTATATGGTCTCTCTCCTTTGTGAATATGCTGGTGTTTAACATGGGTCCTTTTATCCCTGAAATGTTTCTTGTGCTCACTACATTCTTATGGTCTCTCTCACTCTCTCCCATGTGAATATGCTGGTGTTTAGCAAGGTTCCCTTTATTCTTAAAACATTCCTTGCACTTAAAACATTCATATGGTCTTTCTCCCATGTGAATACACTGATGTTCAACAAAGATCCATTTTGCTTTGAAAACATTTTCAGCACTTACTACATTCATATGGTCTCTCTTCTCTGTGAATACACTGATGGTCAACAAGGAAGCATTTTGCTTTAAAACATTTCCTGCACTCACTGCATTCATATGGCCTCTCTTTTGTGCGAGTAAGCTGGTGTTTAACAAGGGCCCTTTTAACGTGGAAACATTTCTTGCACTCACTGCATTCATATGATTTCTCTCCCATGTGAACATGCTGGTGAACAGCAAGGCATCTTTTATAACAGAAACATTTTTGCACATTTATATGGTCTCTCTCTTCTGTGCATACACTGGTGTTTAACAAAAGTTACTTTTTCCCTGAAACCTTTCTTGAACTCACTACATTTGTATGGTTTCATGTAAATATGCTGGTGGGCATGAAGGCTATTGATATACGATATATGAAGCATCCCAGCTGTTTGATTCTGTTGAGGTTTCCTTGTAGAAGTTGTAGGACTCCAGTTCTCATTGTGCTCTGATTTTGTGCTGCCTAAGAGGAAAAATAATTAATTAGAATTTTCTCACATTTAGTCACCAAGAACATCTCATTTGCTCAGAGTCTATCCACAGTAATATGTGGGACATGACTGTGGAAACAAATGTTGTCATTGCTTTCTTCTTTCACCATCAATATTTTACCCTTAAGGTCCTTTACTGAAACTGTAAACAGGAAGATAATATCATGGGTGGTTTTCCCAGTACAGTCCCCAGTGTTTGGAAAGAGTAACCATGTAATGTATGTAACAGGGACAGAGAAAACACTAAATAAAGAAAAAATATGTATAAATATTTTGGGAGTTTCACATGAATTTTCAGTACTTTACTTCATTTAGTTAATCCACCACCACAAAGGAATTTCATCATACAACAGAGCATCACCATTACTAAATAAAATTGTAGACACACATAATAAAATTCCACTAAAACCTTAAACAAAACTTTACACTATACACACACCACACTGTACCAGGGTGCTGTAGAAAACTGACCAGGGACCAGGAAGACCACAGGTGACTGTGTAGCTAAATCCACCAGATGAGAATGTGGCCATTGGCCTGCTGTGACATAGTTGAGCAGATGTGTGCAGTAGTCCTCATATGGACCCACCAGGGCCCTGTAGCATATTGACCAGGGACCGGGAAGATCACAGGTGACAGCGCAGCTGAATCCACCAGATGAGAACACAGCCACTGGCCTGCTGTAACATACTTAAGCCGGTGTGCAAAGTAGTCCTCATGAAGACCCACCAGGACCCTGTAGAAAACTGACCAGGGACTGGGAAGACCACAGATGATAGCGTAGTTGAATCCACCAGATAAGAATGCAGCCATTGGCCTACTGTGACATACTCAAGGTGCTTGCAGTACTCCTCATGTGGACCAACTGGGGCCTGAAAGAAAATAGACCAGGGATCTTATAGCACTTGCCTCCATCTCCCCAACCCTTACAGCCTTCTCAGGAGGCCTGGTGGCTCCTGTCTGCCCCTTCACAGTACACAAACTGTCCCAGGGGACATGGCAGCACCAGCGTTCCACTCCTGTACCCTATCAGCCTTCCCAGGGGCCTAGTTTCACCCATCTGTTTCCATCCACAAGCCATAAACTGTCCTAGGGGACCTGGTAGCAACTGCTTCCCTCTCTCATACCCTATTAGCCTTCCCTGAGGCTTAGAGGCACCCATCTCCCCCTCCACAGGACATAACCTGTCCCAGAGGACCTGGCAGCACCTGCTTCTTTCACCCCAACCATATCAGCCTTTCCATGGGCCTGGTGGAACCCTTCTCCCCTTCCACAAGCCACAGTCTGTCCCAGGGGACATGGTAGGACCTGTTTCCTTCTCCCCAACCCTATCATCCTTTCCAGGTGCCTTCTGGCACCCATGTCACTGTCCACAGGCCACAAACTGTCCCAAGGGACCTGGTAGCACCTGCTTACCTCTCTTGTACCCTATCAGCCTTCCCAGGGACCTTGGTGGCACCCGTGTTTCCCCTCCATAGGCCACAAACTGTCCCAAGGGACCTGGTAGCACCTGCTTCCCTCTCTCTGACACTATCAACCTTCCCAGGGGCCTGGAGTTGCCCGTCTCCCCCTCCACAGGCCATAGACTGTCCCAGGGGAACTTGTAGCACCTACTTCCCTCTCCCATACCCTATCAGCCTTCCCAGAGGCCTGGTGGAACCCGTCTCCCCCTTCACAGGTTATAAACTGTCCCAGGGGACCTGGTAGCACCTGCTTTCATCTCCCCAGCCCTACCTACCTGCCCAGGGGCCTAGTGGCACCCATCTCCCCTTCCACAAGCCACAAACTGTCCCAGGGACCTGGAAGCACCTGCTTCCCTCTCTCATACCCTAGCAGCCTTCCCAGGGGCCTGGTGGAACCCATATTCCCCCTCCACTGGCAAAAAACTGTCCCAGGGGACCTGGTAGTGCCTACTTCTCTCTTTCTGGCCCTACCAGCTTTCCCATGGGTCTGGTGGCACCCGTCGCCTCCCCCACAAGCCATAAACTGTCCCAGGGGACCTGGCAGCACCTGCTTCCCTCTCCCCAACCCTATCAGTCTTCCCAGGGGCTGGTGGCACCCAAGTTGTCCCTCCACAGGCCACAAACTGTCCCAGAGGACCTGGTAGCACATCCTTCCCTCTCCCTGACCCTATCAGCCTTCCCAGGAGCCTGGAGGCACCCGTCTCCCCTTCCACAGGCCACAAACTGTCCCGGGAGAACTGTTAACACCTGCTTCCCTTTCTCATACCCTATCAGCCTTCCCAGGGGCCTGGTGACACCTGTCTCCCCCTCCACAGACCACAAACTGTCCTAGGGGACCTGGTAGCACCTGCTTCCCTCTCTCCAAACCTATCAGCCTTCCCAGGAGTCTAGTGGCACCCATTTCCACCTCCACAGGCCACAATCAATGAATGAATGAATCAATCAATGAATCAAAATCTTTATTTTGCCAGGCAGAGCATTATTGAGACAAGCTGATTTACAAGATGGATATGGGGCAAAACAATTGCCAACATGGTTAAGACATAACAGGTTGAGTGAGCGTACATAACAATTACATAGTAATAATAACAACATAATAACATATAACCATCTCACATGACAAGATACTTGCAACAGAACATAGCATTAGGTTCAGAAGGAGGTAGTGCCCATTTAAATACAATTGCATGGCTACACATATATGGACATAAGGTAATGACCTAAAGTTTATATAGTAAACATCGTTGGAGAAGTTATAGTGAGCAGGAGTGGCAGTTCCACTAGCATCAAAGTGCGAAGAAGATTGAGATGTAAGAGTCCATTGATAAGTACGGTAGGCATGGCCTGGCAAGTAGGGTGGGAAGGGGAGAGGGGGTATAGGGAGTGGGTAAGGAAGGTCAGCTGAGATAGGAGAGGGTTGAACATGATGGCCTGGGGAGGAAGGACTGTTCAAAGGGAGAACACAACAGATGCCAAAGGCAATGGCTGGGGTTGAAGTCCAATATTTGAAGAAAAGACAGATTGTGATGTTGGGCCCTTGTTGACAGAAGGAGGGACTCATATGACACCTCAGGCAATGGCTGAGGTTTAAGTCCAGAATTTAAAGCAGTAACAAATCATGATGTTGAGACCTTGACTTGAAACAATGACAGACATCGGAGAAGGTCCTCAGGAACAAGGATTTGAAGAGGAAGAATTTGACAGGAGAAGTGAGCCTTAAGGTTTTCTGGATCCTACTCCAGAGTGTAGGAAGAGTGAAGCTTATTGGGGCTCTACCAAAGCGTATTTTAACTTTAGGGATAGCCAGAGATAAGATGGCAAAACTTCTGAGAGAATAGGTACTAGGGATGCAGGAAGTTAGGCAACTTGTGAGGTACTGAGGTAATTTATGAGTGATTGCTTTATATGTCCATAGAATAGCATTCTTTTGCTTCCTGAAACTAAGGGAGTTCCAGCCTATGGAAGAATAGAGCATGCAATGGTTCATGTCACAAGGGGCATCTGAAATAAACCTAAGGGCTCTGTGGTGTAGGGTATCAAGCTGGGAGAGAGCTGTGCTAGTACTATGGCCATATAGGAAGTCTGCATAGTCTAGGAGAGGCAAGAAGGTAGCTTAGACTAGGAGTTTTCTAGCCTCCTGGGTTAGTGAGTGCTTGATCCTGAAGAAAACACCAAGACTTTGACACAGTTTCTTAGTGAGTTCTTCAATGTGATCAATGAAGGACAATTTGTAGTGAATCCAGACCCCCAGGTATTTGAATTGTTCCACAAACTCCAGGGCTTCTCCCCAAAGGGTGCCTATGTGAGGAACCTTATCTGTTTGTTTTTTTTGGGGGGGGGGGATTGAGATGAAGGGCCAGTGGACAGAAAATCATGGCCTTAGTTTTTTGGCATTGAGCAGTAGTTTCAAGTTGAGCAGATTTTTTTGGACGATGTTGAAATTGTTCTATAGGTCCAAAATGGCTTGAACCGGAGTTGATCTGTCAATGTATAGCACTGTATCATCAGTGAAGAGATGGATACTAGATGACTTTAGGCCAGTATCAATTTGATTAATATAAATGGCAAAGAGAAGTGCACCAAGTATGGATCCTTGGGGGGCACCTCTAAGGAGTATTTGTTTTGGTGATAGGTCTCCTTCAGCCTTGACCTGCTACCCTCTGTCCACAATATAGTTTGTGAACCATCTTAGGGCCAGGTTGTCCATCCCAACTTTCTCCAGGGTCACTAGGAGTAAATTATGGTTTACCATGTTGAAAGCCTTGCTAAGGTCCAAAAACAAGGCATATATATATATATATATATATATATATATATATTGTTTGTTATCAAGTGCGGACTGCCAATAATTTATAACCTTAGCAAGGGCAGTGTAGGTACTATGCATGGGATGGAAACTGGATTGAATTGGGTTTTGTAGATTCAGACTTTCTAGATGAGATCTGAGCTGTTCATTTACTACCTTCTCCAATAGTTTTGACAAGACTGGAAGCAAGGAGATTAGACGGTAATTATTTAGGTCACAGGGGTTCCCTGATTTCAATAGAGGGATGACATGGGCCATCTTCCAGACCTTGGGGAGAGAGTCCTGACTGGGAGACAAATTGAAAAGGTGGGTAATAGGGGGAGCCAAGATATAGTAGGCCAGCTTTAGGAAGAAAAGCTTAATCATATCCACACCGGCACTTTTCTTAGTATCAAGTTGAAGAAGAAGATCCTCAGCCTGTTCGATGATGACCAGACAGAAGGAGGAAGAGTGGTAAGGGTCAATAGATTCTGGATCATGGCAATCAGATGACTGGCTAAGGAACTGTGCCCTAAAGGCATTTGCTGGGGAGGTATCAAAAGCCCTCCACTCCACAGGCTCAGGGCTTGACGAATGTTAAAATCAGGTACTTGTCCATGGACAAGTGGCTTGTCAAAAAGTAGTCCAGGTATAAAACGGAATATTTTTAGTGGAAAGTATAAAATACAGAAAACCTAAATGGATTTATTGTAGTATCAGTTATTCAGTGTTGTAATGGGCAAAAAGGAGTATAATATGATTTTTTTTTGTCAGGATGGAGAGGAGGATAGTGGCAGAATTAGCAGCACATGGTGCCAGTAGCACAGTCAGTAAGAACATCATGCAGCAGACAGTAAAGCATCAGTGTCAGGAAAAGTTATAGTAGAAGGCCTGAGCATGCTCTAGCCGGAGCATCGTATTCACTGTCGTCATCGTCAACACTAGTGATAGCCTCAGGGACATTTTCATGTGACTCAGCATCAGCAGACCTAGTAATTGAGCTAGCATGACCATGACCATGAATGTGGCATTTGCCAGGATCAGATAGTAGCCAGTGGTTGGTAGCTTGATCTGGATCAAAGCTGTCTAATGCAGGACATTCAACTGCTATTGGTAGAAGTAAACCTACAACTGCTATTTGTACAAGTGACTGGAGTGTGTCATCAGCCAAACTCGGTTCTTATTTTTATTTTTATAAGATTCTGAATGGAGAATACTCTCTCACATTTAGCTGTAGACACACTCATAGGCAGTAATATTTCTATTATAAGATAATTGGTTGGCAGTATAGCCTAGAGGTTAGAGGAATGAGGTGTGAATGAGCTCGGTACATCCAGCACAGCAGACCTGAGTTTGATTTTCACAACCTCCACTTGCACACTGTGTGACTCTGAGCAAGTCACTTAACTACTCAGTACTCTCGGGTCACCCCTGAAAACAGGCACTTGTGCCTAGTGGGCCTTACCTGGTTACCAAAGACTAAAATAAAAAAATTAAAACATATTAGATCAAGGATGTGAGCAAGCTGGGCCAGTCTCTCTCTCTCTCTCTCGGAGTAGCCGTGAATATACTTGCAGATATGGCTTATCAACTGCAGACTTAAGCATTGCTTTGAGTGCAGAATACTCCCTTTGTATGCTGGTTATGTGAGCTTCAGAAAAAAGTTGCAAAAGTAGTCTAACAAATTACTTAAATCAGTAGTGTCAAACTGCACAGGTTCTTCTCATGAAAGATCGAAAGTTTTGAAATCTAAAAAAAAGAACCATTTTAGAGGTTCTTGTTCTCAGTGCCACATTTTGAATTGAGGTAGTTCATGCATTTCTCTGCAGGATTATATTGGGTTAGAAATTATGTCATAAACTTTCTAAGTCTTATTTTTAGCTCCGTCAACTGGAGTAAGCATGTCTCAATGAGTTGGAGGACTTCAAATATTAGCAGGTCATCCTTTTGAAATTCCAGTAAGAGATTTTTTAATATTAGCAAAAAATCCTGAAGAATAAATAGTGATTTTACAAACTGCACTGAATGTGCATCTCTTAAAAGAGTCTTTCCTTCTGCACCATCATCACCAGCAGAGTTTGTAACATATTCGAGATGCTGAACTACTGTGGGCAGGTTGACCTGAACAGCATGAACTAAAGGGGTCTTACCTGCAAGCCAACGCATTTGCTTTATTGCACTGAAATGAGCCAGTTCAGTGTGTATGACGTGCTATTTCCTGTCGAATGAGTTTCTTGGGGCTGTAGTGGTAAAATTTAAAAAATTCCTTTCAGGTCGTTTTCTACTTTTTGAACAAAGGGAATCTTTTTAGGACATCCAGAACAGCTAACTCCAGTTTGTGAGCTATGCAATGCATGGGTATTACAGTGGGGACATGTCTGATTTTCCCTATGGTGCCACCTGTATGACCCATCATCACACTGGCACCATCAAAGTTGGCAGATACAAGAACCAGTCCAGGCTTGCTCACATTGTTAAGGTCTGCAAAAGAAAGCTCAACAGACTCCAGCATTATCACTTTAAAAACACAATCTGTGTGAGACTGTTCTAGACGAGGAACAACTTTAATTAACACATTTGTGACATTTTTTCTTCTGCCATCAACAAAGTGAAGAAAAACATTTTCCCAGTCTACTATGCTTGTATCTGTACTGCCATCTGCAAAAACGGTAACAAAATTTGTATTTTTTGCAGTTTGAATCTGTCTTTTAGACACGACAGCTGATATTGCATTACAGAAATCTCTGACCCGTTTACCATTTGCGTACTTGCTGCTGAGTTTAACATCATTTTTTTCTTGCAATGTACAAAGCCACTCCATATCTCAGAAAGGTCATACATTTTTAGCCATGGAATATATGGTGTTAAATAAATGCCTCATTATTTTTGGTGGCTTCCTCCACCTGAGAAAACACACGATATATTGATGTTTCAGATATGTTATAGTTGACTGCACATTGACCAGTTTAGTGATTATGTTGGTTTGCACAAATTATATGTGGATCTGATTTTTCATGGGCTCTCACGGACTCAGTTCTGAAATTATTTGAACCAGTGGCAAACACGTTAGGTTTTTTGAATAAGCAGGAGTTGCAAGAGTGAGATATTTCTCAGACTGTGTAGTACATGATGCATTTTTGGCCATTATACCTTAACCAGTTACACTGATTTAGCCAGTGGTGCTGAAACAGTATAGCCCTTTTTTCAACATCATATTTTTTTATCTTTACTTCTTTTCTCAGAGTCTGTTTGTTGTTTCACTTTCCTCATCTAAAACCAAAGGTCCCTTTCTTCTGCTGCTGCTATCATTTTCCTCACTCATTTCAGAAACTGGTATGGTCAAGTCAGATTTATCATCACCGGTTATGTCTACAAACACAGAGCCAGACTGAGACTCATTGTTTTGGTTGTTTTCCTGTCTAGGGCCGGGGGCTGGTTGGGGCTGGCTTTCAGACTGTGAAGAAGGTGGCTCTGGCTCCTCTTTACCTTTTTTTCCTGATGAAGATGATGACATGGAGGATTTTCCTAGTCCTAAGGGGAAATAGAGTAGTTTGCTTTGGCTTATTTCTTTGCATTTTTTTTTTACATTTATGCAATTGTGAAAATGCTGAAATACTGTTGTGCTCAGTAACATTTTGTTTTATGTTATCTTTGTGTGTGATGTGTACTTTTTTACGTTAAGGTTAAGCTGTTGTGCGTATGCTTACAACACAAGAGGGCCTGGGCAGATCAGAGTAGGTGGGAGTAAGCAGGAACCAAGTACTAATACTCTACAGTTGTTCACGTCCCCAAGTTCCACTACCCTCACAGGGCAGGTTAGGTCACACACACACACACACTCACACAAACACATCCATCAAAGTACTGCAGCACGCTTGAAACATAGAAACATAGAAACATAGACTTTGACGGCAGATAAGGACCACTTGGCCCACCCAGTCTGCCCATTTCCCTACCTACTGGATAAGCTGCAGATTCTAGTTAACCAACAGCCTACTTCCTACAACCCCCCACTATAATTGCCATGTGTCTGTCCCATGCATGTTTGAATTCCCCCACTGTTTTAGACCCAATGACCTCCTCAGGAAGGCTGTTCCATGTATCCACCACTCTCTCCGTGAAAAGAAATTTCCTCACATTACCCCTCAGCTGTCCCCCCTCTATCTTTAAATTGTGCCCCTTTGTTCTTACACATTTCTTTTTCTGAAAATGCTACCCTCCTGGACTTTGTTGATACTGAGGTACTGGTTGTGGACCCAGGTCGACAGATGGGGGGGTCGGGTGCTGGTGCGTCTTCCGTCATTTTTCTTGGAGGCATTTCTCTCCTGACTTCTGAACGGGTGCGGAACCTGGGGGTAGTTCTTGATGACGGGCTGACTCTTCATTCGCAGGTGTCGGCAGTCGTCAAGACTTCCTTTTACCATCTTAGGAACATCGCCAGGATTCTGCATCTTGTTCCGTCTACCGACCTGCCAACGTTAGGCCATGCCTTCGTGTCCTCGTGCTTGGATTATTGCAACTCCCTTTATCTAGGGCTTTCTGGGGTTGAAATCTGCCGCCTGCAGCTAGTGCAGAATGCTGCAGCCCGGCTTTTGACAGGTTCTAGTAGATCCTGTCACATTACTCTGGTGCTGCACAAACTGCACTGGTTGCCAATTCGGTGGCGGATCACCTTTAAAGTCGGACTGCTGACTTTCAAAGCCCTACACGATCTGGGCCCAGTCTATCTGAAAGAACTTCTGGTCCCTTATCACCCTAATCAATCTTTCCACTTGGCTGACGAGGGGTTACTAGAGGTTCCAAGGGTGAATTTGAAATCTTCGGGTGCTCGGGCTTTTGAGTATGTGGCCCCCACCCTTTGGAACTCTCTAACCCATCGGTTGCGGGAGTGCACATCTGTGGAGGGCTTCAAGAGAGGTTTGAAGACTTTTTTATGAGAAACTGCATTTTTAGAATATTGATTGAAATGAATGTTTGATCCAGCTGTATTTTTTAATGATTTTATTGTTTTGATCTGTTATTTATGTATGTACGGCACCTTGGCAATTGAAAGGCGCCTTATAAATAAAATGATTATTATTACTACTGCAATATGTTGGCTGTCACACAAGCGTGAGCCAACATAAAAATGGTTATGGATTAAATTAAAAATTTCAACTGAAACCTTTTTTTAAACAATAGGAAATTACTTGTAAATAAATTACATATTTAACGAGATAGTCATTCACTTAGATTTCGTATGTATTTGTACACTGATACATATATAAATATATATATATATATATATATATATACACTGATACATATATATATATATATATATATATATATATATATATATATATATATATTACACTGATATAGAGATATATATATATATACAGTATATATATATATTATGGTAGTACGGTAGTGCTACCATAGTTAGGGTTGAGGAGCCATTTACATGTTAAACCTAAAATTTTGCACTTTAATAACTTTGCAACTGTTCAACGGATTTGCCTGAAATTTGGAATACACGATCAAGAACCATACATCTTGGGATCTGCCAGCTTTCATACTGTTTGGATATACAGCTGCGGAGTTATTAAGCGTGATCTGCACGTGAGTTTATGCTTTTTTGGAACTCTTTGCTCGTCCCTACAGGTTGCATGGTTTGCACGACCGGTCCGAAAACTTCAGGGAACATGCAGCTGGGGTCCCTGATGTGCCTTTTGAAGATTTCATGAATAAATATTAAACGGTTCAAAAGTTATTCAGAAAACTATTTCCCATTATAAGTGAATAGGGAAAGTTAACAAAAAGTTCGACAGTGTCGCAAATGCACTTTTTAGTGTCGCAAATGGCCCTAGTAGTGTCACAAATCCACCATTTTGTTTTCAGTTAGTGATCAGAAAAATGCTTGGCATTTAAATTTGGGACCCTCTAGCAACACAATCTTTTTTGTGTTTACCTAGTCGGACCCTGAGGATGCTAGGCATGTCTTTATTTTGAGGTTAAACACCGTAGAAATATGTTTTTTTCAATTTCTGGAAAAAGTAGTGTCGCACTCACGAAAGTGTTGCAAATGCTTGCGAAAGCTGTCGCAAATCACGACACTACTTTTTAAGACTATGGCCAAAATGACAGCAGTTCTTTGCCACCCTGCTGCAAATAAATGGTTTGGTCTTTTGGGCTGAAATGTGGAGGGAAGGCAGCCAACATCTCACAAATGTGCCTTTTGGTGGTTTGGTGACAAAATATTGTATGGATGCAAAGTTACGGTACTCCAAAGTTGACACTTTTTCCCATAGACTAACATTGCGGCGTCCGCTGCATGACAGGAATTCTTTGCCACCCCGCTGCAAAATAGCGGTTTGTTCTTCTACACTGAAATTTGGAGGGAAGAAAGCCAACATCCCACAGATGTGCCTTTTGGTGGTTTGGTGAAAACATATTACAGGGTGGCAAAGTTATGGCACTCTGAACTTCTCTTTTTTTCCCATAGGATAACATTACGGCATTCACCATGCCTTTCAGGGCCTGTATCTCGGAAATGGTGTGAGACACGGACTTTTTGTCGGAAAAATGCTTAGCCCCCTAGCAGGGACTGAGTACAAAACTAGCCAGGAAAGTCATAAATCATAGGACTTTTACATTTTTTTCCACGCAGACAAGTGAATAATAGTGATCGAGAAGGGCACACTACAGCTGTGAAAAGACATGAATTCAATGATTCACTACACGGAGGCCGTCCAACAGAAATGTAAAAATCTGGAAGCAAGATCGAGACGGGACACTTTACGTCTAACTGAGCTGATGAAGGGTCGGAAACAAGTCAGATGTTCACTTCTGAACTTATCTTCTGAAAGATATGCTCTCTCTGCCTGGCACACTAGATTTTCATATTCAGTGAGCCCATCGAACCCTCATTCCAAAGTCAACAGACCCAAAGGCCCTGTCTTAATGGAATTCTCTTCATATTGAGATAAAGAGGAGATTTTGTGGTGGCCTAGCAGCAAAAAGAAGTGCGTTATAATGGTGCACGCCTATACTTTGACCAGGACTACCCCACTGATGTGCAGCATAAATGGCAACAATACCTAGATGCAATTAAGGCACTTCACATAAAGGGGATTACATTTTAAACTCCCTACCCTACCAGAATACGTATCTTTTGGGATGACAGCATGCAGCTATATCATACCCCCACTGATGCTGTGGCTGCCCTCCAGGATCACGGAATAAGTGTTGACAACCATCACCTCCCAACCTATAGAACAAAAATCAGTTGTGCTGGGGGTGCTGGAATAGATGGAGTCACCAAAATGTGAAGGAGTCAGGCCTATGAGTAGCACAGAGCACCATGGGGGACAGCCGCAATCTATGCCAACAGTTTTAGCACACCACTTTGAGAGTTACTGCTAGAAATAAAGACACTTGAACTCTAGTCCTACTAGAGAGCTGCCTGTGAATCTCATCTGGTGATCTGTTTTTTCTTCTGGGACTTGCCTGCGACCCGATTCCTTGATTTCCACCCACATTCTTTGTGGCGCCCTGCAACTTCTCACAACCCCCCACCCTTGGTAGTAGTAGTAGTAGTAATCATTTTTATTCATAAGAAGTATATGAAAAGGATAGGTGGTACAAGCTCCATTGAGCTAAGGCTCATTTCCAAGGAGGTCCTATTTTTACATACAGTACATAATATTGCACATATAAGTTATAATAAGTACAATACATACAAAATTCAACCCTTGGAGCAGTGGGTATTACTTCCGAGGGGAAATCACCAAACAAGTGGCTCAGAGCGGCTTACCTCTCAAATGAAGAATTTCGCTGACTCCAGAACTTTTCCCTGCTTCAGTGGCTGCTGTACAGTAGAAGGGCTGCTGGCCGCTTTGTTAAGCTTCCCATATCAAAGTGCTTGGACACTTGCAAACTTTGCTTATACCATTGGGGCTGGACTTCTGGGGGGTGGAATATTTAATTGAGCAAGGGATTAAGGAATGAAACATTGCAGGGGGGAGCCGCAACTTACTCCAGTTTGGGCACCTCAACTGCACATACAGTATGGACACCAGCATGTGATGAAACTTGGGTTACAGTGCAGTGAATATATGGTGATTTATGGCAGTAATCATGGCACTGTCTTTAATTTCATATACATACATCCACATGATTTCAACCGCTAGGAGATTCACTCAAAATGTCTGCACCAGCTAGCCACACCAGGGTGGGATTCTAGCTGAGGGGACTGCTCTAACCGGGGGCAACTCGGGCAGGTCTGGGAGGGTTGGGCAGGTGCCCGCACTTTGCCTCTTCATCTGAGTGGGGGATGGACACTTTGGGCTTTCCTCTCTCTTTGCATTGGACCATGGGCCTTCACTCTAATGTTATTATATGTCACTCCTAAGTACTCTTCTTTAAATACTGGCAAAAGGCAGCTCCATAATGCATTAAAAACCTGCTTATGCAAAGAATGATGCCTGATGCGGACAGCTGTCCTGACCAATGAACTAGCCCATGATAAACCCAGAGAAGGGACTGAGCCTAATTGTTTACTTTGACACAGATTCCCCTGCCCAGTACTATATGGTGGGGTTAGGCAGCAATGAGATCAGTAGTTTGACAGGAGATCCCTTGCTGGGCAAGGGGTTACCCAATGTGGCCCCTTAACTTATTTCATACAACACTGCTGGGGTTGCTCCCACCATTAGAGGCTTTGGGTCCAGTTTGGGAAAATGGAGGGACAAGGATATGAACTCTCCATCCTCAAAAATGTTGTACCCGTAATTAGGAGTTTCAGGGGCCCTGCGATGGATTACTTCTATCTGGCCCCGGGAGGGGAGAGGAGAAAGATACCCATTGTTTACTCTACATATATTACTGTGTTTTTTTTCCTTCCTTTTCACATTCCAAATTTTCAGTTCTAATTGACTCTTCTATAATTGAAACATTGAAACATGGGTCTGGATTAACAAAACTTTCTGAAGGTGCAAACCCTTCCCTAAGTAGCGTTATTTTGTTTTCTGTAGCACCAAACATGTTTTTTCCCTTTGTATAGTTTATTTCTAATAGGTCCACAGTTGTTCCCCAAGTTCCTCTACCCTGTGTCTGGGCAGGTTCAGTCTCACAGCCACACACCAGCTCCACCAAAGTAGCTAAGTTAGGGTTATTGTTTTTCTGTAGGAAACAGGACAGGTTACACTGACCACGTCATACCTTTCCACACAACACCTCTCTCCCAACATAGCACACACAGTCTGAGGTGGCTCCACTTGGACCTCTTATTTAATTTTCTGGAGTTTATTTTTTTAATGGCTTCTTTTTTTTTTTTTTTTATGTTTTTCACAAGCCAGCAGGCCACAGGTCAGGGACACCCCAACCTCTTACCTACTTTCCACATGACACCGCTCATTCTCTCCCAACACAGCCCCCACAGACTGAGTGAGGTAGGCTCAGGCTTCTCTTATTTAATTTTCTTTAGTCTATTTTTTTTAATAACTTGCTCTTTTTTATGTTTTCCACAAGGCAACAAAGTCACCCCTTCATCAAGCTTTCACTCCTTTCCACACTGTCTGTAAAGAGGCATTTCCTTTTTTTTTTTTTACTTCCTTTCCTTATTAGTTTTTTTTTTTTTGTATTTCTTTCACACAAGCCAGCTGGCCACGGGACAATGAGCAGCAGGGCAGGTGGTCAATCCCACCGTGGCATCACCAAACAACACATGCCACACACCCCTTCACTCCTTTGCTTTCCACACAATCTGCCCACAAGTCAGCTGAGCCCCACACAAGCTGTAAGGCTGTTCCAAATATTATGTAATATATATCTATCTATCTACCAAGTCAGCAAATCCCTCCACCAAACTACCGTCTGTAAAGTAAATATATGATGAGACAAACACAGTCTCCGACTAGTCCATCCTCCATTTTACTCGTTTCAGTTGTCCCCCTTTTCAGATGATTTATATCATCAGCTGGTGTTATTTAGATCATCAGGCTTCAGAAATTATTCATTCCTGTTGCTACCAATGATGAGATTTTGCAACAAACAAACCTCCTGCCCCCTCAAACTGCATGCAGTCCTTTTGGAGTGGAGACTCAGACAAAACACATGACCATGGTCTCCCTGACTACTCCCTCTTTTTTTGCTATCTATTCCCCACACTTCCATTTTTTTTATATTCGTACTACTGAACTGTATGCCAGACTAGCCACTAGCTTTGCACTGTGACCCAACTGCTCTGCTGCCACATAAAAAATGGAGCTCTCTCTCACGCAGTCTCCCGCTACTGAAGGATACCACCTCCCCCCCTTCTACCGCTTCTGCCAGTTAGCAGGATTGACAGATACTCTCCTCTTTAGACTGGTTGACTCACCCTGTTGGTCTTGGTTACACCGAAGCTCTTTGTCTCCTGATGGGTGATCTGGAGGTAGGGTCCAACCACCATGCTCCCACGCTAGCTTCACCTCCCATCTCCCAACTGCTCTCGGCTCGGTGCCCCTGGCTGCACCACCTGATTAACTTGTCTGCTGGCATGTGATCACTCCAAAAAAAAGGCATCTGGCAGCACCACAGCAGCACCTAGTGGACAGTGGGCACAGTGCAACAGGTAGGGAACTAAAAATCTACAACAACAAAAAAAGGATATCCAGAGGACAACTGACTGCTTCAAGTGAGCTTGTCTAACTGTTATTTCTTGTAGCCCGGGATGTCGGGCTATGGGATTTTTCAAGCCCTGCACAGGCTACAAACTGTTTCAAGGGGCCTGGTAGTACCTGCTTTGCTCTTCCCAACCCTATCAGCCTTCCTAGGGGCCTGGTGGCATGTGTCACCCATACCACAGGCCACAGATTGTCCCAGGGAATCTGGTAGCATCTGTTTCCCTCTCCCCAACCCTATCAGCCTTCACAGGGGCCTAGTGACACCTGTCTCACCCTCCACAGGCCACAAACTCTCCCAGAGGACCTGGTAGTATCTGCTTCTCTCTCCCACCAACCCTATCAGCCTTCCAGGGGACCTGTTGGCACCCGTATCTTGTTAGTAACAGGGATGGATATTCACAACTCTGTCTCTGTTACAAACAGAATGGACCTGGAGAGGGGCCTTTAAAAAAAAAAAATTGTGAGCAAACACCACTTAAAAAGAACCTTTCCCACTTAACAGTTCCTACAGAATGAGGAGGATTTGCGAGTAGTGTCCAAATGTGGCTGGTATGCCTGGTGATTGACTACAATAAGCCAATCCTCTTACTAGCAGTGATCACACTCCCAGGGCAAGAAACGGGAGTGTGATGTACAGTGATGGGGGAGGGATGGAATTTGATAACCGAGATTGGTAATGCAATGCGTGAGGAATGAAAATAGACCTGGCGCACAAAAACAGAAGCAATCCTCTGGTAAGGACTTTCATTTTAGCCAAGGTAATAAGAGTACCAGAAATATCAGTGAGTTTTGCTTGCAATCACGTATGTAACCAAGTGGGACAGAATAGGTTACATACATGATTGCAAGCTTTGCTGGCATTTTATAAAAAAAAAAAAAATCAGCAAACACACTCACACACACACACACATTGTTTAAGTGTGTGTCTTGCCAGTCCAAATGCAGTCTGTGCATCTGACAGTGCATATAAAAAAATAAAAATCAGCAAAAACACACACACACTGTTTAAGTGTGTGTGTCTTGCCAGTCCAATTGCAGTCTGTGGCATCTGACAGTGCACGCTGAGTTAATGAAATAGTTCACAGAAGGCACACTGCAAAAAAATGTCCCACTTAAGATGGGGAAAAATGAGGGGGCAGTGAATACATTTAAAAAAAATAATATGTAAGGGATGGTGTTGCCACTCTCAGGTTATAAAGGCTATCTAAGCATGTTACATGACACACAGCACTTATGGTTTTCTAACTGCTGTATTATTTAAAATAATGGCATTTAAAGTGGGTGTGGCCTAAATGTACCCATTTAGTGTGGACACAGCCTCAACATTTTCTTCAAAACTCAAGCACACTGTATGGAGAAGAAAACAACCATAGGTCAGTCCAGTGGCATGGAGAACTGAGACACGGATCAATCAAATCAATCAAAATTTACTGGATAGCGTAATTGAGAAAATACATTCTCTTTTGCAAATGCACCCAAACAAATATGACATTACAAACTATAAAAGATAGAACGTTACAGTCTATGGGCAATAAAGATCATTCCATGTCGCCAAAGCATGCTCTGAATTTTGTTCATTTGAATGTGCAGAGCCAGCTTGCAAAGTGGGACAATTTCACTGTCTGGATGAAACGCCATCAATTTGATGTGGTTGGGATATCAGAGATCTGGCTTACTGGTAGGGTCTTGGATGAATCAATCACTATTGAGGGCTATAGGATTTTTAGACATGACAGAGAATTAAGAAGAGGAGGATGGTGCCTTTTTTATGTGAAAGACCATCTGAAAGTATTGCCTGGTGTAGCTATTGAAGGACCTCCCTCCTGTGAATATCTATCTCTGACAATTATTTTAGAAAAACACAAATTGCTGTCTTTGGTGGTTATTTATGATCCGCCTGGTTCTCAGGGGGATGGACTTCAATTATTAGAGATAATACAAGGGGTTTTGCCTAGAAATAGAGAGCTTATTATAATGGGTGATATGAATATTAATTGGCTGGGAAGGATAACTTAAAATTTAGAGAGACAGTTATTAATCAAGGATTAACACAGATAACTGATGTTTCAATGAGGATTAATTATAGATCCAGAACCTCATCATTGATTGACAGGATTCTGGTCTCTGAGATCAATAAAATTATACAACACAGGGTTCTCCCTGATGTGTCAGTGACCACAGCCCAGTCAATTGTAGTTGGAATGCAAAGAGAAAATCTGTCCCTCCTGTTTTTGTGTTTTCATGTAACATTAAGACACTAGATTTGGTATTTTTCTGGCAAGTAGTTGTTAATATAGATTGGTCTAGGGTTACTCAGAGTTTGAATGTTAATATAGCTTTAGGTAATTTCACTGATTTATTTAATTCAGTTTGTGACAAATGTGTACCCTTAAAGTAGCTTAGGATCAGAAGTAACAAACAGGATTGGGTCTCAACAGAATTAATAGATCAAATTAGAATATGAGATAAACTCTGGAAGGCTAATAGGAAGACCCCTAGCCAAACTAGTTTAGTTTTATATAAACAGGCTAGAATTAAATGTAAAGCCATGGTTAGACAATTAAGAAGGAATTATTTT
The DNA here is from genome assembly GCA_016271365.2 of Neoceratodus forsteri. Lineage (NCBI taxonomy): Eukaryota > Metazoa > Chordata > Ceratodontiformes > Ceratodontidae > Neoceratodus > Neoceratodus forsteri. The sequence goes on from CM057454.1 coordinate 1,179,160,799, forward strand.
CTTGAAAGGCAGAAGGATTTTAGGGGAATGAATGTTACTGAGACCTCGAAGTTAATACATGAACTTACTGGAAAAACATACTTCACTATTCAATACTTACAAACTAAGAATGGTGTTACTATAGAGCCATTTGAAATAGCCCAGTAATTTAATGATCATTTTTCTGATTAATCTAAGTATTCATTTTTTGCAGATTTAATGTCATTGGGTAGGGTTTTTCAGGAGGATTCAGTTTTGAGTATCCCAAGGTTTTATTTTCAATCTTTGTTACCAGCTGATGTTTTGAAATACCTCCTTTTAATAAACCCCTGACTGTCTGTTGGTAAGGATGGTATTGATTTCTGTCTTGTGAGGACCACTGCTGATCTTTTATGATATCCTCTTTCTTGTATTTTTAATGTATCTTTGTGTGGGTCTAGCTTTCCTTAGATTTGGACAGATTCTACTATTGTTCCTATCTTTAAATCTGGTGATATCTCTGATAAATCTAACTATGTCCTATTTCTCTAGTGTCTCGTCTTTCTAAAGTTTTGGAGAGGGTTGTTTTCGACCAGATTATGGAGTACCTGTCTAAATATAATGTCCTAATACCTACTCAGCATGGCATTAGGCCAGGACACAGTACTACTACTGCCTTGGTGAAGTTCACAAGCACGGTGTACAACATAGAAACATAGGTGCCATTAGGCCATAAGGGCCATTACATGGGGGCCATGTTTGTGGACCTCACCAAGGTATTTGATCTGGTTGATCATCCCCTTTTGTTGGCTTCTTTAGTTTATCTGGGCATGTCTATGGATGTTAGGGATATCTAGATAATTACCTGGCAAATTGAAAACAGGTTATGAGAGTAAGTGATCAATTTTCTTCTCTTGCTAAGGTTTCATGGGGTGTTCCTCAAGGTTTTATTTTAAGTCCCTTATTATTTAGCCTTTTTCTTAACACTCTTCATTCTGTATGCTTTGGATTTCAAATGTTCTTATATGCTGATGATGCAGTGGTCCTCACAAGTGGTTCTCTTTTTGAAAAAGTCCAAAAGGACCTGGCTGATTATTTTTTGGAGATACAACATTGGTTTAGAGCTCATGGTTTGGTTTTAAATGAGAAAAAAAGTGAAAATTATGTTTTTTGCTAATGTTAAAAAAGAAACGGAATCTGGATCCTTTATTGTCATTATACACTGTTTCTGGTACCTTGATTGAACAAGTTAAACAATGTAAGTGTTTGGGTCTTTTGATTGATGAGAGTCTTTCTTATGAAGCTCATATTCTTCATATGGTCAAGGCGACCCATCAGCGGCTTGGGGCCTTATATAGGTTATCTCCTCTACTCACAGATTCCACACGAATATTGTTGGCTCAAAGTTTTTTATTGCCACTCATTGATTTTGGGGTTTTGTTTTATTATACTGCCAGGGAGCAGTTGTTATCCAAGGTGAAAGTGTTACTTAATTCAGTTGCTAAATTTGTAGTAAAATCCCCACAAAAGGTTCATCATTGGAAGTGGGTTGGCTTGCATTGGTTGATAGATATAGACTTCATTTGGGTTTATTGGCAAAAAAGGTGATACTTAAGAGTCCCAGACAGTTTCTCTTCAATTTTCAAACAACAGAACCCCAGTGTTAATAATCGGTCAACAGATAATTTTTCTCTTTGCATCCCAAGAATGCGTACCTCATTAGGTCAAAAGGCATCATCTTATATGTTACCTACTTTTTTTATTCATTTCAGACAGTTTTTGACTGTGTGAATCTTTCCTTGAGCTCTTTTAGGTATAGGTTAAAAGAGTATTTATTCTCTGAGTGCAAATGTGAATGTTTTGAATGATGATGTTGAGATATATATATATATATATATATATATATATATATATACACACAAGTATTGTCTTTGTATATTCTTTTTTGTTTGTATTCTTATTATGATGCATGTTTTTTTTGATATTGTATTTATTGTTATTTGTACACTTTTTGGCTCATGGTCCTATCAATATAAATAAATACAACAAACAAGTTAGTCAGATCTATATAAAAATACTGTCTTTAGCCAAAACAGTTATGATGTCTGCTAAAAACACTAATTAAAGAAGTTCTGAAGCATGCCAGTGTCGGCATATTATGCCAACGCTCTCCTGCTACACTGGTGTCACATGTTCTGCAACAGAGCAGGGTCACTTGGGCACTGGCTGGGGAGGGAGGATTGGTGCCCCCCAAGACAGCTCTGCTCCCTGAGAAATGGGGTGACTATGTTCTGCTACTCATCTGCCACTTGTAGAAAGCTGGGCAACATCAAAGTGGGACCACTCAGGGGGAGGATCCCACATGTAGGACACCAGAGGCATCTCCACAGAGGCAGAGTGCACACACATCCTCCACTAGACACATGGTAGGCCCTGGGTATAAAATGTCAGAAAAACACCTAACCTTAGAATGCAGCCTGATCCACTGCAGGCCTTGCACTGGCAGCTGGACACCTTCGAGGAAGGTCTTGTGAAAAAGGACAATAATGAAAGGAGGTAGACTCCAGAGAAGGGGGTGATGGAGTTGGGGGGACCAGTCTCATAGGGGTGATTGGGCAGTACAGGCAGAAAAATGCTAATTAAAAAAAAAAAGAAAACAAACATAGCAGCACTTTTTTAATAAAGTTTTTTGCTCTTGTCCCAGATCTACTCTACAGTTTAACTTAGAGGAAGCTCAAGACCCCCCCAACTGTGAGGCTACCTCCTAGAGCCATCAATGAGCAACAGAGAAAGACCTTAGAGTGCCAGAGGGGACCCTCAGAGGTACAGCTCCAGGGGTATTTTCCCTCAGCCCACCTGGGTCAAGGAAGCACCATCACTGGCCACACTATCCTGACCACAGCCTTCAGATTACTACCTACCCCAGAGTTGATTATAAAGAACTGAAAGGTGTGATACATACATGCAAGCTGATGTCTCAGAAATAAATATTTTCACTACTTCACTTCAGCATTGAAACTCAAATGATTAGCTTTTAAAGGAAGAGAATGAAAGATTTTATGTTGGCTACACCAAAATGATGTAATCGCTCTCTAAGCTTGACCAGAGGACAGAAATAACTCCACTGTTTTCAGTCACTGTAGAGCAAATTAAATGCTGTTTTGTTTTTTGGGTTTCTTTTTTGTAGTTTTTCCACCCAAGCATGCGAAGGAGGCAGGAACTCCATCCCTGCTCAAACCGCCCCTGCCAGCCCAACTACTCAGTCATCTCTGAGACCCCCATGGATTACCCCCCCTATGGCGGGGCCAGGAAGAAGGACCCCCTCCCCACCAGAGCACAATCCAAATCTGAAGAGGCCATTGGCAGTATGCTGGCAGAGCGGGGTCAGGGATCTCATAGAGCCCTCATCCGCCATATTTCCAATTTTCTTTGCCCACTGGCACACAAGGTGTCGCACGCGCATGTGGGGGCATGCTACACAGGACACTAGAGGGTGTGTGGGGGCATGCTACACAGGACACTAGAGGGTGTGTGACAAGCAGGACAATGTGCCCTCCCTCCCTGGGAGAGAACAGAAGTCCTCCAGATGCTCCATCCTCTCTCACCCCTGCTGACCTCTGGCAGCTCTGGCTCATTCAGGAACCCAGGTCACCAGTGTGGCATGAGGTGTGGCGTTCCAGCACCTCAACTCTCAGCACCACTGGGCCAGCTTAACAAATGCTGATTTAAAGAAAACCACAAAACCAAACAGCATGACATTTTCAGGAAACACTATTCATGACACAGGGACTTGAATTTCAGCATTTCAAGCTTTCCTTACAAATATGTAAAGACCGTTGCACATGATCTTTAACAATGGTCATCTACAAAATAGAGCAAAGGCCACCCACTGGGCTTTATGGTGGTCTCAGCAGCACTAATTTAAAAATATGTGCATGTATCTGGACATGCTGACCGCTGGAAAACCAAGGTATGTGTTTGCCCAGAATCACTCAGGGAAACTCAGGTATATGCTGGTCTCAGAATTACACAGTGAAACTATTGTGTTTAGGTCCAGAATTACACAGGGAAAGTAAGGTGTATGTGTGTGCCACAAAATCACACAGGGAAACAAAGATGTGCTTGTGGGGCCCCCAGAATCACACAGGGAAACTAATGTGTTCAGCGGCAGTTCAACCAAGTTCAATATGGGGGGGGACAAAGAATATTTACTTAAATGGCAGGGAGTCAGAAAATGTTACACTTTTTGAAGTGTTTTGGTGTCTTTTTTATCTTTCACAGTGTTCACTTCATATAAATAATGTCATGTCAAGAATGTATTCTTAAATAATCTAATTAGACTCATTATCTTGAATGATGCTGTGCAGTACATTCCTTCTTGTATACCCAGCATGCACAAATACTGATTCACACAATCCCTCCTGCAGCAGTTGACTGATACTGCTTGCTTTACTCTTGTACCACAAGACCAGCAATGCCATGTTGAGTGTTTTTATAGCAGGTGTACTCCCTGCCTGCCCTTTTTAATTTCAATATTCCTAAATTCTACGACCAGATCACAGACCAGATTTGGGGTGAGTGGTCAATGGGCATGACCAACATGAGCTGATCAAAGGATGGGGAAAGAGTGGAGAGTGCAAGGGCAGTGAAGAAACAAGAAAATGGACAATGACATTAAGAAATAAATCACAAGCTTCCCAACTCCATCAGTGTTTAAAGAAAAAAAATCTCCTACCAGATTCCACACATGACAGCCAGAGGGCAGGAGGAGCTTTTAACATTTGATGGACATATATAACAGTCGCAGTTAAAAAGTTGCAAACTGCCTCCATCTCAGTTTTTTTTTTTTTTGAAGGACACCGCAGTGGAAACAGTAAACTCATAGAAACATAGAACTTGACGGCAGATAAGGACCGCTTGACCCACCCAGTCTGCACATTTCCCTAGCTAATGGATAAGCTGCAGATCCTAGTTAACCAGCAGCCTACTTCTTCCTACCCCCACCCCCTAGAATTGCCTTATGGCGGTCCCATACATGCTTCAATTCAACCACTGTTTTTGACTCCACAACCTCCTCTGGAAGGCCATTCCATGCATCCACAACCCTCTCTGTGAAAAAATACTTCCTTACATTACCTGTGAGCCACCCCCCCATCTTCAAATTGTGCCCCCTTATTCTTGCACACCTCTTTTTTTGAAAGATGCTACCCTCTTGGACTTTGTTGATTCCCTTGAGGTACTTGAAAGTTTCTATCATGTCCCCCCTCTCCCTCCTTTCCTCAAGGCTATATATACTAAGCTCCTTTAGTCTCTCTTCATATGTCTTCTGGTGCAGACCCTGCACCATTTTAGTTGCCCTCCTCTGGACAGCTTCCATCTTGTCTATGTCCTTGCGGAGACTGGGTCTCCAGAACTGCACACACTACTCCAGATGGGGTCTCACCAGCTGTCTGTACAGAGAGATAACAACTTCCTGTTTTCTACTGGTGATGCCTCTCCCTATGCATCCCAGTATCCTCCCAGCCCTCCTTACTGCCCTCTCACATTGCTTGCACACCTTTAAGTCATCTGATATGACTATTCTCAGATCCCTTTCCATTTTTGTTGTTGTTAGTATCTCACCCCCCATTGTGTATTCTTCCCATGGGTTTTTGTTTTCCAGGTGCATTACCTTGCACTTCTTAGCATTAAATCTAAGCTGCCATACATTTGACCATTCCTCTAAATTTTCCAAGTCCCTTCTCATCCTTTCCACCGCACCTTGTGCATCAACTCTGTTGCAGATCTTTGTGTCATCTGCAAAGAGACATACTTTTCCTTCCAGTCCCTCTGCAATGTCGCTTACAAAGACATTGAAGAGGACTGGTCCTAACACTGAACCCTGCGGCACCCCACTAGTAACCCTCCTTTCTTCAGAGTGGACTTCATTTACTATTACCCTCTGTGTCCTATTCTCCAGCCAATTCTTTACCCAGGCTATCATCTTGGGACCCACTCCCAGGCTGGCTAACTTGTATATTAATCTTTGTGTGGACTGAGTCAAATGCCTTGCTAAAGTCTAGGTAGGCCATGTCCACAGCCCCTCCCTGATCTACTAATTTGGTCACCCAGTCAAAAAAATCTATTAGATTCATCTGGCATGACCTTTCCACTGTGAATCCATGCTGTCTTGGGTCCTGTACCCCTCTGGCCTCTAGATACTCAACATTTCTTTCCTTCAGAAGTGATTTCATCATTTTCCTTATCACTGAGGTTAAACTAACAGGTCTGTAGTTTCCTGCTTCTGCCCTGCTCCCATTTTTGTGAAGGGGAATAGATACATGTAGAACAATTGCAGAAAACTCTGGACAGTACTCTTGTCAAAACTGGGTTGTAAATGTCTGTTCTAGACTCCTCGTCACCCTGCCCATGCCTACCACAGTCATCATTTACAGGCTGCTGCAACACAGGAAGAAACATTACATCAGCTGGCATCAATGAGCACAGTAATAATAATAATAATAATAATTATAATGATAATCTTTATTTTTAATGTGCCTTTCAAATGTCAATGCACAGCACAAGTTAAAACAGTTTAAAACAATGATGCACCTTGTAATAAATATACAATACTATACAATCAAAAACTATTTTCCACATCACTGTATACCATGCTCCATAAATACGTCATCAATGCCTGTTTAAATCCCCCAATGGTCATGCACTCCCTTAACCGATGGGGTAGAGAATTCCAGAGGGTTGGTGCTACGAACATAAATGCCTGTGCCCCGGAAGATTTTAAAGAAACCCTCGGAATCTCCAGCAACCCCTCGTTGGTCGAACGGAGCGGACGCACAGGGTGGTAAGGGACCTAAAGCTCTTTCAGGTAGTCAGGGCCCAGTCCGTGTAGGGCTTTATACATCAGTAATCCAACTTTGAAGGTGATCCGCCACTGAACAGGCAGCCAGTGCAGTTCCCGCAGCACTGGTGTGACATGAGAGGACCAGGGAGTCCCCATCAACAACCCGGCTGCAGAATTCTGCACCAGCTGCAGACGGCAGATATCAACCCTCAGTAGCCCAAAGTAAAGGGAGTTGCAATGATCCAGATGCGAGGTCACAAAGGCGTGGATCAATGTAGGAAGGTCACTGGACAGAACAAGGTTCTTGATCCTAGCGATGTTCCTCAGATGGTAAAAGATAATGACAGCCGACACGTGAGATTGAAGTGTCAGCCCTTCGTCCAGTATCATCCCAAGATCTCGCACCCATTCAGAGGTATGGAGCATGGAGTTCCCCAGGAATACTCCTGAGGGTTGACCTGCCCCCAACCCCCCTATCTGGCAACCTGGATCCACAACCATCACCTCAGTTTTCCCAGGGTTCAACTTCAGCCAGCAGGACTTCATCCAATCTTGGATTTCAATGAGACAGTCGTTAAATACCGAGAGTGCTCCATCCTGGACAGGTGCAAAAGACGGGTAGAGATGGGTATCATCAGCATAGCAGTGAAACCTCAGCCCATACCATCTTACAATGTCTCGGAGGGGCAGCATGTACACCGCAAACAACATGGGGGACAGCACCAAGCCCTGGGGGACTCCATATGACAGAGAGATAGATTCAGAAGAAAAGACCCCCGACATCACCCTCTGAGTTCTACCAGTGGGGAATGAGGTAAACCATCTGTGGATCAAACCAAAAAGCCCTCAGATGAACCTCAGGTGCTCGAGCAGTACCCCATGGTCCATGGTGTAAAAAGCTGATGACAGATTAAGAAGTACCAGAATGGACCATTTTTTCTGATTTCTCACCATCAGGAGAACATTGAGCACCCGAACCAGTGCAGTCTCGGTACTGTGCCTCTTTCAGAAACCAGACTGGAGAGGTTCATAGATGCTATGGATGGCCAAATGGTTCTCCAGCTGTACAGCCACTACTTTCTCAATCACCTTCCCCACAAAGGAAAGGTTAGAGATTTGTCTGTAGTTTGCAAGAGAGTCTGGGTCCAGTGAAGCTTTCTTCAACAAATGTGTCACCACTGCCTCCTTCAGGGAGCAGGGGTACTCACCAGAGTCAAGGGAGCACCAGACTTTCTGCATGAGAACCGGGCTGATAACATCCCAACAGCCCATAATCAGGGCTGTCGGACCCGGATCTAAATTACAGCATGTAGGGAGCATACACTGGACAATCCGCATAACATCCATGATTTCCAGCTGGTCAAAGGAACTCCAGAAAAAAGGAGGGATAGTGGCCAAGCATCAATCATCAGCAACTCCCATAGAGTGTGCTGAACAGGTCTCTAACCTGATGTTGGCTACCTTATCAGCAAAGAACGGAGCAAGCTCTTCACACTGCAATTGTGAAAATGCTCTTCTAACTTACAGACAGGCTGGGTTGCACAGCCTGTCTACAGTTCAAAAGAGCTGAGCTGGTTGGTTCTGAGTGGCAGCAATCTCCCTGGACAGGAACTTTGCCTTCTTACGGGAGATTGCTGACTGATAGAGTCGATAATGCTCTAGCAGTCTAAGATGGTCAGCATCTAAGTTTGATTTCTGCCAGCATCGCTCTAACCTACGTCCGAGTCACTGCAACTCCCTCAAAGTCCCATCAAACCATGGAGACCGAGGGCGGAGGGAGAGCGGACATACACGGACTGGAGCAATGGAATCCAGCGCTGATGCAATGGCCTGATTATAGGCCAGAACCAAAACCTCTGGATCCATGCTCACCATAGGAAATTCTGATAGATCAAGTACCGCTGTTAGACCATCAGGAGTCACATCCCGTAACTGGCGGAACTTGACCATCTCCACAGGGGTTGGCCTATGAGGAGGGGGGCAAGAATTGAATTGCACAGTGTAGTGGTCGGACCATCCGATGGGTTCCACCACCATGTCAGAGGCTTCAGTCCCTTGGAGGAAGACCAGGTCAAGAGAATGGCCATATTTATAAGTAGCAGAGGTAACTACCTGTGTAAGGCCCAGTGAAATCATCAACTGGAGGAAGTGTTGTCCAAATTGCAAGAGTTCGTCATCAATCCAGGCATTGAAGTCACCCAGGACCATCAGCCTAGGTAACTCAAAAGCCAGGTCAACCATGAAGTCGGCCACTTTCTTAAGGAATAGATTCTCATCTCCGGGTGGACGGTAGATGACAGCCATCCTATAACTCACACCTGCTACTATGGCACACTCAAATGACCTAGCTTCCTCAACTGGTACACTTGTGAGACTCAATTCAGTCTTGAAACAGACTGCAACCTCCCTCTCCTGCAGTCCAATCTCGGGCGATGTATCACCGAATACTAGGCTGGAATTGCAGCCTCGAGTATGGGGCCCGCATTACCATGCAGCCAGGTTTCAGCAATGCACACCAGATCTGTTGTCCTGACAAGATCTGCAATAATTGCAGTCTTATTCTGACAGGTCTGGCATTACATAACACCGCCTGAGTTGGACAGGACTCCTGGGCCGGCCTGACCTCCTGCCCACCACCCATGGAGGTGCCCTTGGGTATGGGGACTAGGCAAGATGGCCCACACTCTAGACTCCATTTTGCCCCAGGGCGTCTTCTGGGCTTAACAACCCCAATGTGAGCACCCACTGTTTCAGTCTCTGCTGTTCACATTCCCCCACCCCACCCTCCTGCAAGCAATACCCAAAGCCCGACAGCTGATAGGTGGAAAAGAGCAATGGTGGGGGGAAAAAAGGGGTTGAAGGCGTGAAGTGCAGAGGATGAGTAGTGCATGACCTGTGGGGTAGAACGATAGCATAAATCCCAGGCCCAAGACATGGAGCAAAACCAATACAATTCAGGTAAAAATGCAGTACACAAAATTCACAACAATGCGAAAAGGGTACAACCTTTTGAGTTTCCCGGCATTTGGTTTTACTGTGACTGCGCCGGTACTGTGATCTGAGGACACTCGGCTGGACGCACTCGGTCAGGACTCCTGCACTTTTCAGTATTGATCAGCGTTTTTGGGCGCTGTTCGGCTTGGCGTGTTGGACTGCTGCAAGAACTTGGGTGGTCCTGTGGCTTGATGGCTGCCTTTCAGTGTGGGGATTCGGTCGGTCCCTCCAACCCCTTTGTGGGTCGCTAACCCTCAGACACCTCAAGAAACCAGTAGGTCCCAGCTATACAGGACCAAATCTTCAGTTAAATCTCAAAAACACAAATTACTCATAATAATCATCAATTCCCACCCAAAACTTACAATGACAAACAACTAAATTAAATAACTAATTTAATAAACTAAATACAAAAACAAACCTTAGAACATTTATTAGCCCAGGTCCTCTCACTACCTAGTGTCCCACAAAGCCTAAGCTAACTAATTTAACTAAAACCCTAAAACATTTAAACAGCACACAGGTCCTCTCACTGCCTTGTGCCACTTAATCTAAGCACTCTCACTGCTTAACACAAACAATAAATACAAGTTAATAAAACAACAAAAACTAAGAGAGGAACCTGAGAAAATAATGTGGGAGAAACCACCCCCTAGACAATATCTCTCACATATGTCTGAAATAGGCAGATTCTCAGCTGTTAAAAGCACTCTCACTGCCGACAAAATTTCCAAAAAAATTAAAATAAAATCACAGAGTACTTGCTATCAGAAAATGTCCAGCCCTGCCGTAGGCTTATCGAACAGGTCATGCATGGGACAGTCATAAGGCAATTCTAGGGGGTGGGGGTAGGAAGAAGTAGGCTGCTGGTTAACTAGGATCTGCAGCTTATCCATTAGGTAGGGAAATGGGCAGACTGGGTGGGCCAAGCGGTCCTTATCTGCTGTCAAATTCTATGTTTCTATGTTTCTACTTTTTACACACTTAAGTTCCAAAACTTCACAGTAGCGGCTCCAATATCATTGGAAACATCCAATAGGCCAGAAAGTTCCAGAAAAGTTCCAGTCTCAAAGTTCTGACTCAGATCCCAGAAGAGCCATCCACCAGGCTGCAGGTTCCTGCCAGAAATTTAAGAGGTGACTACCCAGTCTATACTAACAGCTCACTACCTCGACTCCAGGTTAAATCAGCCCCCTGTCCGACTATACCGGGAGTTTAGGGGAGAAGGATCAATGGGCTATCCCTCCAGCAGACCCCGCTCCCAACCCCTTTGTGGGTCGCTAACCCTCAGACACCTCAAGAAATCAGCAAGTCCCAGCTATACAGGACCAAATCTTCAGTTAAAATGGGCCACTAGTATATAACTTTTAGTCCAGCACTCCAAAAAATTAAAACTGCAGGATCCTTTTGCTATCTCCACTGTCTTACTAAATCCCAAAAGTAGTGCATTCGAACTCCTTGATGAGCTTATCCACAGTGAATCCCTACTCCTTCTGATCCCATTCAATGCACAACTAATCCTCCAAAAGTGCTAGGAGAGATTACGCTCAGGAACTAGAAACACAGACCGAATCGCCACACTGAAAGGCAGCCGTCAAGCCACAGGACCACCCAAGTTCTTGCAGCAGTCCAACACGCCAAGCTGAACAGCACCCAAAAATGCTGATCAATACTGAACAGTGCTGGAGTCCCGACTGAGTGTGTCCAGCCGAGTGTCCTCAGATCACAGTACCGGCGCAGCCACAATAAAACCAAATGCCGGAAAACTCAAAAACATTAATGTATTAGCGTTTAAACACTTAGTATGCCTCAAGAGGAAGATGGAGAAAGGATGGTGCTTCAAAACCAGCAACTGTGTCAGATTTTGTTCTCCTTAATTATGAAAAAGGCAGCCCCTGCCGGCCTGGTGGCGCTGAGGGTTGAGGCGCTGGATGCCACACCTCACGCTACGCCAGCGACCCGGGTTTGGGAATGGACTCGGGTGGCCGGGGGTCAGCAGGGGAGAGGGAGGATCGAGCATCCCAACGGATGCTCTCCTTCCTCAGGGATGGGAGACCAAGAATGCACCTGCGTTCTGCATCCCTTCCACAGCCAGTGGAAGCACCAGCAACAAGAAGGGATGGAGGCGGCTCCGCTTGCCAGAGCCAGGGAAGGGGGACGTTGCAGCGCATGAGAGGCTCGGCATGTGTCAGCAAGCCACCACTTGGGACGTACATCCCAAGTGCCGATGTCTCAGAGGGTAGGGGAGAAAACTGAAAACACCTCTCGGCAGCCCTGGATGAAAGTCGCTCCGGTTCCATCCAGACCACCAAGAAGGGACAGACCCCACTGTGCAAGGAGAGGGGGAAGAGGCACTCTAGGGGCAGATCCCATGGAAGGTGGATTGGAGGACATGAGTGGATGGAAGGAGTGGGCACCGGGAGTAGGTAGGAGGGATAAAAAAATAAAAGTAAAAAAAAAGAAAAAGGCAGCCCCTCTCACTCCAGAGCAGCACTAACACATATCTATTGGCAAACACTTGCTAATCAATTGCCGGCACCACCAATATTATTACATATTGTATATTAGAGAACTGTTCTGTATAGAATTCCATCCGTTTCAAAATGCTGTTGTTCCACAGTTCAAAGGTCATGGACTGTGACTATACCCTTCTGTAGTGCAGCAGCATTCTGAAACATCTAGATACTAGATACTACACAAGTCAATGAAAGGACTGTCTCAGGCACATTTCACATAATACTATACAGTATAAAAATACAGAATGAGCAACTTTATATACAGTGTGTTCTGCCACCTTGGGGTTCTAATTACCATAGACCTCTTGAGCTTTGCTCTCAAGATCAGAGGGAATCAGAACCCCTCTGTGGCAGAACACACCCATTGTGCATAGTTGCCCACCTTATATTCTCTATATCTTAGCCCTTTGGTAGTGGGTCAGATGGAGTTGTTTACTGCAGTAACCCCATCAAAACATCCAGACTGAACAGGCTATAGTTCACAAACGTTACAAAAACATCATGCCGCACAAATGAGCTTATTACAGCTAAACATCTTCTGAGCATGAAACACACTGGGTGGGATATTCAGACTGCGCTAGACAGGGGCGCAAGCCTGGGCGCAGCACAAGTGGGATGCACCTGGGCATGGTCCAGGCGATATTCAACCGTGCTGTGCCATGGCTCAGCACTGTTGAATATGGCACTGGGGGTGCCCACACTGCGCATGGTGCAGTGGCACTGCACCAGTGCAAGTGGCAAGTGAGGAGCAGGGGGATACGCCAGAGCAAGTGTGGGTGTGCTAGGTGCAGCAACCACGATATTCAGTGCTGGGCACGCAAATGAGGCCATTATGCAGCATGCAAGGCACAAATGGGGCCATTTGCATGTCATTATGGCCCCGTTTGCATGTGGTGCTCTGAGTCACGGTGACTTGCGCCTGGTGCACTGCCAGGCTGCAGCCGTCAGGGACCGACACCCCCTGCCCTCGGCAGGTAACGCGCCCATTGCCCGATCATGGGAGTAATGTTAATATATCCCTGGTGATCCAGTGGACCCTACTCTATTGCCCGATTGTGGGTGTAATAAATTAATATCCCTGGTGGTCCAGTGGACCTGCTCCCCTGCCCGATCATGGGCACAATGAAAATAGTATCCCTGCTGGTCCAGTGGACCTGCTCCCCTGCCCAATTGAGGGCATAAGAATAAATGAATTCCCTGGTAGACCAGTGGACCTGCTCCCCTGCCCAATCATGGGCATAAGAATAAATGAATTCCCTGGTGGTCCAGTGGACCTGCTCCCCTGCCCAATCATGGGCATAAGAATAATTTAATTCCCTGGTGGTACAGTGGACCCTATCCCCAGCCCGAATGCAAGCATATGTGTTAAATGCTAACCCTGGTGGTCCAGCGGTATCCCCCTCCCCACCAGCCAACTGAGACCCACCACCCACACCCCCCCCCAGTCAGCAGCGGGTGGCAGCTCCCCACCCACAAGCCATCCGGCCGCCCACCAACTGACAGCATACAGTACAGCTTTACATGTATTGGTCCACTGCGTGGGACAATGGGCATGCAGACCATACTGTACTACACAGTCCTAAAATGTTCAATTCGCCCTGAGTATGAGTTAACTTGGTGACAGGAAGAGGAGTGCATAATTCCACTGAGAAGGAAACACATGGAAAAAGGTTTAGCATAAAGTATGCGGTTTCAGAGAAAGGTTCTTACCAGTGCCAGTAAGTCATTCTGGAGCTTCACATTCCTGGGAGTCTAAAAATTAAATGTTTGGCCCTGTGGGGCTAAGTTTGCTGCTGTTTCTGTTGAACAGAAAATCCATGCCTAAATAATGCTTTAAGGTGTGTGTGCGTGTCTCTGTCTCTCTCTCTCTCTCTCTCTCTCCATCCATTTTGGTGGATTTAGGTAAAGATAAATCTTGGTAAACTTAGCCCATGGAGCTATATTAGTTCAAAACTGTAAGCTACTGGGACCCTGAGCTGTGCAATCATGTTACGAGATCAGGAGAATAATACTGATTTGTCGGTAGAAATCAGAGTCCAGCTTGATTACTGCCATGGATGGATTTTAATGAATTAGAAGTCCTTTTAGTCTTTTACGGATTCTCATAGTTTTACCTGGAGTCTGAAGTATTTAATTCCATTCGCCCTTCCTGCTCCAGGTCCGGTGGATTGGAGAAGCTTGAAGATGAACTGAACAGTCCACCTTCCAGATTTTCCTGCTGGGTAAGAAGCTGAACATCCTTGGGGCTTGCTGCCTTGGGTTCTGAAGATGTCTCAAGGTGAGACACCCATGGTTTTTATCCAGATTTTAACCTGAGGAGAACTTGGTGAAGTTCTAGAGTCTGGGGCCTTCTTTCCTCAATAACATCTGGCCCCTAGACATGGAAAGGGGAGCTACACAATGGTTTGGAAAAAATCTTTAGGGTATGGGTGCCAGACCACCTTGTATAGATGGAGCCATGGGGGGGGGTCAGCCAGCAAATGGTGGACACCCACAGCAATGGAAACATCTCCCACTGAGTATTAATGCCAGCCAGCTCTTCTCTACTGTACTGTGTTAGGACTGTATGGAGGAGATACCAATATAGAAGATCCTAAGAGAGCCAGAGGCGATGGCCGAGATGCTGAATGAGTACTACACTTCAATGTTTAGCAAAGGGCCACCATGGAAGAGGATGCTCAGTTGGGGTACCCAAGGCATTAAGCCATGATGCAATCTGCTTACATCACTCTGAGCTGAGTAATGGATTACCCAGTAAATATTTAATCAGCTAAACCCCAAGGTTTTTATTCACAGCTATTGATAAAGTTTGTCCTAAACCGAGAGGAGGAGAGTTTAATAACCTAGTTTTGAAAAGAGAGGTTTCTGGATTATTAGTTTACCCTCTACGAAAGCACCTGGCGTAAATACAGGGTTTGAACTGAAACCATACCTGAAGTAAGATTTTTTTGATGCCTTGTTGCTTCTTTCCTCTGTGATTTACTGGTGATTGGTCTAAAAGAAGCAGCACAAAAGACCTGGAGCGTCTCAGCCACTTTTGTACATCTTTCTACTCAAAATATGCCATGTCAATCATTTATGTGCTACCACTGGATAATAATACATTGAATGGATTTCTGATATTTATTGTATATCATGATCACTAATCTATAACCTAACACAATTTTCTAATTTGAAATTAAGTGTTGATAACTATTCAAACTGCAGAATGGTTATATTTATTATTTGGATATTTTAACTCCGTTAAATTTAGTTATTTTAATCCTAAACTGATTTTAGTACATTTCTTTTACATATAGGGCCGGATATTCAAACTGCGCCCAAAATGTGCGCAATAGCAGGAGCAAGCACAAGTCAATTGAGCACATGCGCAATAGATGCGATATTCAAACATGGAGCAAGTCAAATTGCGCAACCAGCCAATGTCTGAATATCACACAACCTGCGCCATAGCGCAACCAGGTAGGGGAAGCTGAGCACATATGATGCACCATAGCGCAACAAGGCCAGCCCAGCTGAGCAGTCTAGAGGCGACATAGCGCAAGCAGAGAGCCCCCCAGCAGCAGAGCAATGGAACTGCACAACCAGGGAGGTAGGCAGGAGCCCACCACCCATGCCACAGATGGGCACAGGAGCACACTGCAGAACTAACTATACACCCCCACACCCTAAGCACAGCATCACTGGGGGAGGGACGGAATATCCACTGGCCCATGGGGACAAGCCAACAAAGCACAGCTGGGCCATGGTGCCCCAGCACACTCACTGGCAAGCTGAGACTGCCACACAAAGGGGGCGGACAACCCAAGTGCACAACAGCACCCCCCTGTGCACAGCACACCCTGCACTGGTACCCCAAGACACCACCCATGAGCAGTGACTGTCACTGCAGGAATCCCCATACATTCCCCCCTGCCACACTGCAACCTCGTGTACCACAGAACCATACAAGCCAGACCCACCAGGAGCACCCAGTGGTGTGTGGCAGCACACGGCCAGACTGGCTGAAAGTCACTACCACACCAGGAACACCTCCCCACGCACACACACACATACCCAGGACAATACCACCCCATATGCCATGCACACCACTGAAGCTGAGCACCTATAGCCAGCTGCAAATCAGAGACCACCACAGTATTCATAACAAAATAGATTTATATAATGAAAATATTAACAGGAACAACAGGAGCAGACAAAACTATGTACAACTATATGCAAGACAAGGTTGGGGGTACGGGTACAAGGTAGGGGTGGGTAAGGGGCCGGGGTGAACAACTGGGTGAGGGAAGGCAGGGTGTGAGGGATGGGTAAGGGGGGGTGAGGGGCAGCTGCCCGCCAGGCCACACATCAGCCGGCTGCTGCTGGTCCTGGGTCCTCCTCCTACACCTCACTCCTCTTCGTTGCATGTCCCTCAGGATCTCAAGGGACTCCAACGAGACGTCCAGCAGGCGGTGGACTGCCCGGTCTATCCTCCTCAGGATCTGTACACCTAGGGCAAGGGAACAGAATCAATAGCTGTGACTGCCCACAACCCTGAAGCCCACCCAACATGCATGGCATACAGCCAAGTGCCCCGCTCCTGTGATGGACTGCACCCACCCACAGTGACCGTGCACAAGACAAGCTCAACCAGGCAGCAACAGCCATGTTTGCCACTGCACACACACACCACCCATGACCAGCACAGCACAACCAAGGCTATACAGTGACGTGGCTACGTGGTGGGACGTTAGTGCCACAGCCATGTGCCCAGTGCATGCATGGACCACCAGTGATGCACTTCCAGACATGCAGTGCAACTGGACAGTGCTGACTGTCACACGTCGCGTGCATGGCAGTGTTGTCCATGGGTGGTGGCCATGCCCTGCCCCCCCACAGCATGCAATAGCATCAATGATGTCATGACACTCACCTTCATCAAACCACTGCTGCTGCTGCTGCTGCTGCGGATGCCATGGCTTGACACCACCACCACCTCATACTGCCACCGCTGCCACCCCTCGCTGTGCCTCATCCTGGGCCCGCCTCTGCTCCGCCACGCCTGTGGGAAACAAAAGGTGAGAAACACATCAGTGACATCCCAAAGCAGACAGCCCCTCGTCAATGAGTGTGCCTGCCCACACAGCCAGACCCATACATCACACACTTGTAAACACCGCCACAGCCAACCATAGACCAACCCTCCCCCATGTGCTGGTCACAATACACAGTGTTACCCATGCGGACAATACAGGTGCATAGACGGCTCACTCACCTGGCCTAGGCACCACGCCCCTCCTGGCACGTGAACATAGGCGTGCCAGCAGTACCTGCTCCCTCCTCCGTAGGTCACCGTACCGGTGCCTGCATTGCTCCACTGAGAGCCGCCGGCCAGTGGCCTCCTCCAGTTCAGTGGCCACCTGCTGCCACACATGTGTGTGGGCCACATTCAGGGGTTCATCCCCAAACAGTGGCCCATGGTGAGGCTCCACCACAGCTACCAGGTTGGCCAGCTCCAACGCACTCCACTGTGGTGCTGTCCTGCATGCCATCCCTGCAAGTATATAGTAGGCAATATGGTGCTCCGCAGCGCGGCAACCCCAGGTGGAAATGTTGCACAGTACAACTCTGTCAGTCCCTATCATGCTGTTCGTATAGCACCGCCAGTCCCTATCGTGCTGTTACCGAACAGCGCGATAGAGCTGCAGACATGCCATATGTACAGCGCCAAGGGGGCAAAGGTCGGGCACAAGGTCAGGGGTCTCTGGCGCAAGACCACGCACAGCGCCATCGGACGTCTAAATGTCCAGCACGATTGGTCACCTACGTGCTATTGCCACAGTGGACTATTGCGCAGTTGTGCCACAGCGCCATGTGGTGACCGGCGCTGTAGCGCCACTGGCACAATGGTGGCCGTGTTCTGAATTGCCGATCGCGCACAGCACATCATCAGCATGGCAGACACCTGCGTAAGCTACCTGGGCATGCACAGTGCGGTGTGTGACGCAGTCACAGAACTGCGCCATTGGCTTAGCCGGCTCAACCATATTGCGCAAAGCGCAACAGCGCTGTATTCAGCCGTCATATGCAAATCATTCGATCAGCCATTCAATGGCACAGCCGCGTGATTTGCATCTCATTAAAGTTGATCCAGTCCTAATTTGCATGCATTGCGCTTTAAATGTGCGACACTGATCTGCAGTGGCCATATTCACTTACTGCAGCTGATAGGTGAGTTGCATGCATTTTGCTGTTCTGGACCATGGCCCCAGGGAAGCTGTGTACTGCACAGTCACAGGTGACCACTCTCACCCATACAGGCTGTGAAATGACTGAGCGAGGGCTGGGTGAGGAGGATGATGATGGGCGGAAGAGGAGGCCCAACTTTACCAAGGCGGAGACAGAGGCACTGTTTGAGGCCTACCTGGCTGAGGAGCCACTTCTCAATGGATGGCAGGGCACCCCTCAGGCCTGAGCTGCTGCATGGGAGGGGGTGGCATGTGCCTTCAACCTGCATGGCAGCCACCAGCGCTCCGTGCAGGAGTAAAAGAAGATGGGGACTGACAGGAGGAGGGTGAAGGAGAAGGTTGCAGCCATCTGGGTGGCACATGCTGCTACAGGTGGTGGACAGCCGGAGGTGGTGCAGCTGACCCCATCAGAGGACATGCTCACTGCAAGCATGCAGCACAGCGCCATTGAGGATGTGCCTGGAGGTGGCTTCCAGACAGGTGGCAGCCCATCACTGCATGGTATGTCATGTTGGGGGGGAGGTAGTTCACATGCACTAACGTGTCCTTCCTTTCTGTTACAGGTCCTGTGCGTCTGCAGGGGTCAGCAGTGGAGGGCCTGTCCACTGTGGACAGCTACCCAGAGTTGGAGGAGAGCCCATCCACCTCCGCAGATTGCCAGCGTGCACTGCGGCAGTGTGCACGGTCATCTGCCTTCACTGATGTTGAGACAGGTGTGGGGAGTGCCCTACCTGTGTCCCAGCAGTATGGCATGCAAGCATGCCAGCACGCTGTGGCTGTGGCTGTGGCACAGACCTGCACCATCGATGAGGCACCGACCACTATGGGCATTGACATGTGTGTGTCACAGAACGGACACACAGCAGGCCAGCACATGCCCATGGATCTAGCTGGTTCCGACGTGTGTGCCAGCATGTCATCACAGTCCCAGGCTGTGCCTGTCAGCATCGGTGGGGCAGCACCAGTGGCTGTGCAGGTCACTGGCACTGTTGCAGCCACAGCAGGGGAACCACTGATCCCATGGGCACAGCAGGTGGAGGGGCAGCAGTCACCCACCGGGACTGGGGGTACAGGGCTCAGCGGTGATTGAGGTGCACCACCTGTGGACATGCCCATATCTGGTCCTAGTGAGAAGCGCCTACCCTGAAGGGATGCTGTACATCAGGCCCTACCAGACCCTGAGGGACAGGTTGCTGATGTGGCAGACGACCTCTTTGATGAGCACACCCACCTGCTGCAGGCATCAGTACAGCAGCAGATGCAGGTTGCAACATCCGTGGAGGCACTGTGTGTGGCTCTGAAGTGGCACAGCAGGGACAACAAGAGGATCCTGTCCTGGATTGACCATATGCAGGTGGATGTGACCGCCGACATTGACAGGCTGACACAGGCAGTGGTCAGTGCCATGGCCACATTGGGCACACAGTCAGGTGCCCCTGTGCCACTCACACTGCGCAGTACGCTATCCACTCCCCGTTCCCAGCATCGTGTGACACCCACCCTGTCGATGCCAGGTTCAGCTGTGGGCATCCCGAGCACCCCTGGTGCAGGTATGTTTGGTATGCTGCAGACCCCTGTGCGGACAAGGTCACATTCATGCAGTGGGACTCCTGGTGGTCCATCGGTGCCACCCCATGTGGCCAATGTTCAGCCTGCCAGTGCTGCTGGGTCTCGGCTGGGCTGCCCACGCATCCGAGGTGGCTGTGGCACTGTGCCACATGACTGAGCTGTCTCCCAGTGTGAGCCCTGTCTGGTGCTGCCCTGTGTGCAATGTGTGTTTTGGTGGGCAGTGCACCAGTGGGTGCCCTGCCCTGCACGCTGACACATGGACCACCTGCACACCCTCCCTACTGCTGTCCACAGGTGGGTGTGCATGATGATGCCTGCATTGCACTGTACACCAAGGTGAAAAGGTGCCCAGCATCTGACACACGTACATGGACAGTACGGGTGGTGGTGGTGGCCTGTGGATGTGTGTGTTTCTCATGTCTGTTCCTGCTCTGCTGTGCACCTGACCCCTGTGCACTTTGTGCCTGGTGTGTGTATGTGTGTGTGTCTGTCCATGTGACATGTGACTGTTCACCCCTCCCTGGTTGTGTGTTTGTGCTCCTGTCCCCTGCCACTTCCCTCGCCGTCATGCACCCCTGGTGTGTTTCCCTGTGTGTATGTGGGTTGTGCCCTGGACAGTGTTGGTTGCACATGGCCCCATGACTTACCTATGTTGTGTGAAGTGCTCCTCTGTGATGGTGTCCCGTGCAGCTGGGCCAGCTGGACTGGGTCGGGGTCATGTCATTCCAAGTGGGGGCTGCTCATCCCCATCATCACCGGTGTCACCAGCATCCCTATCACTGTCCTCCTCCGACCTGTACGGGCTATCCCACAGTCTTTGGCCATGTTGTGCAGGATACAACAGGACAGGAATATCCCACAGGCCTTTGAGGGGCTGTACTGTAGGGCACCGCAGGAGGTGTCTAGGCATCGGAAGTGTGATTTCAGCATCCCAAACCCCCACCTCATGATGTTTCATGTGGCATGTGCCTCATTGAAGCTGCCACGCGATGGGGGGCCGCGGCCGGTAGGTGTGAGCAGCCAGGGACGGAGTGGGTATCCACTGTCACCCGTGTGGAGATAGTGAAGCTTAGTGTCATGTTTGGCTCATTGCCCCTAACCCTGTGTGCCACTCCCATGGCACTTGTGGCTTACCCACCCTTGCCCCCGCTTTGCCAATCCTACATGCATACTCACCCACTAGATGTCCCGTGGGGATGTCCCCACTCTCAAATCGATGGCACAGTGCTGACTGGTACCATATGAATGAATTGTGTGCTCCGCCAGGGTGCGTGGCACAGACATTGATGATGCACCCACTGGCATCACACACCACCTGGCAGTTGACACTGGAAAACCCCTTCTGATTACGATAGGCAGCCCCCATCGGGGCCAGGTGGTGCGAATGGCCACATGGGTGCAGTCTATCATCCTAGCATGCCAGGTATACGTGCACTCCTGTGGAACTCCTATGTTTGTTGCACGCCTCTGGCGAGTGCTGGGGAAATGGATGTACTCCACAGCATGTGGCAGCAGTGCGCTGAGGAATTGGGTGAGGATGTGTGATGTGGCTTGACTGTGTTACATAGAAACATAGAAACATAGAAGTTGACGCAGATAAGGACCGCAAGGCCCATCCAGTCTGCCCATTTCTTTTTCTACCTTATAAAATGTGCCATCGGCCTTGCTATGTCAGTGACCTATCTATTCATAGTCATTTGTATTGCTCCTTATGCCTATCCCATGCCTGTTTGAAGCCCTGCACTGTATTCATAGCTACCACTTCTTGTGGTAAGCCATTCCATGCATCTACCACCCTTTCTGTGAAAAAGAATTTCCTCACATTCCCCTTAATCGCCTCCCTCTAATCTCATGCTGTGTCCTCTTGTCCTGCTATTTTCTTATATTTAAACATGTTAGACTCTTTCACCTTGTTTATGCCCTTAAGGTGTTTAAATGTCTCGATCATATCACCTCTCCCTCCTTTGCTCAAGGTATACATATTGAGCTCTGTTAATCTGTCCTCATATGTCTTCTGATGCAGTCCCTGCACCATTTTGTTGCCCTTCTCTGGACTGCCTCAATTTGGTTAATGTCCTTGTGAAGGTGTGGCTCCAATACTGCACGTAGTACTCCAGATGGGGCCTAACTAATGTCTTGTACAGAGGGATTATTACCTCCTCTACGACTTGTGATACCTCTACTAATACACCCTAACACCCCCTAGCCTTACTCTACTGCTTTAGAGGTCTGCTTGGATGATTTCAGGTCATCAGTGATGATGATGCCCAAGTCTCTTTCTTCCTTTGTGACTGCTAGCAACTCCCTCCCAGCCTATAAGTGGCTTGAGGGTTTCTCTTCCCTATGTGCATGATTTTGCACTTCTTTGCATTAAATCCCAGTTGCCACTCTTCTGACCATTCTGCTAGTTTATCCAGATCTCTTCTCATTCTGCCCACCCCATCTGGATCATCTGCTCTGTTGCAGATCTTGGTGTCATCTGCAAACAGACAAGCCTTACCTCTAGTCCATCTACGAGGTCACTAATGAAGATGTTGAATAGGACTGGCCCCAGGACTGATCCTTGAGGTACCCCACTTGTGACTTGCATCTCTTCTGACTGTATACCATTTACCACCACTCTCTGTTTCTGCCAGTCAACCAGTTTGCCACCCAGTTGACCAACTCTGACCCACCCTGAGCCTACTCAGCTTATTTATCAATCTTCTATGTGGAACAGTGTCAAAAGCTTTGCTGAAGTCAAGGTAGGCGACATCAACTGCTCCCCTGGTCCACCACTCTGGTTACCCAGTCAAAGAAATCTATGAGATTAGTTTGACAGGACCTTCCTTTGTAAACCCATGCTGTCTTGGATCCTGTGCCCTATGGATTCCAGGTGTTGCACTATCCTTTCCTTAAGGAGTGCTTCCATAATCTTGCCCACTACTGAGGTAAGACTGACCGGTCTGTAGTTCCCCGCCTCCTCCCTGCTACCACTCTTGTGGAGTGGGATCACATGAGCCCTTCTCCAGTCTTCTGGGACCTCTCCTGTGCTCAGAGACTCACTAAACAATTCTGCTAATGGCTCTGCTAGTTCCTCCTTTAGCTCCTTAAGTACCCTGGGATGTATGCCATCAGGTCCCATTGCCTTATCCACCTGAGCTTAGCAAGCTCTTGTAGGACCCTTTCTTTTGTGAAGGGAGTGCTCACCTCCCCTCCCCTGTCCATGATGCTGAGCTGTGGGCCCTGCCCTACCTTCTCTTCAGTAAATACTGAGCAAAAGTATCTATTTAGGATAGATGCCTTACAGGGTCCTCCTCCTCACATGCCCTTTTCTCCATTAAGCTTAGCGATACCCCTCTGGACTTTCTCCTTTCACTAATGTATCTATAGAAAGTCTTGTCACCTTCTTTACTGTTCGTGCTAGTGTTTCCTCAGTTTGGGACTTTGCCTGCCTTACTGCCTTACCTGCTTCCTTTAGGGCAGTTTGGTATGCCCTCATCTTCATCCCGCTGTGTTCCCTTATATTTTCTGGAGGCCAGCCTTTGGCTCTGACCTTTTCTGCTACTGTATTTGAGAACCAAGTGGTTTCTTCTTCTTTGCACTTCCTTTTCTGTCTAACACAGTGGGATGTTGCTTCAAGTATTGTATCCTTAATGCTTGCCCACTTTGCCTGTACCTCCTCACCTGTGTTTCTTTTGCCAGGGCTAGCTTAACTCTGTTGGCCATCTTATCAAAGTCAGCTCCTCTGAAGTCCCATATTTTTTGCCTTGGAATGGGATGATTTAGATGTAGTAGCCAAATTGAACCATACCATGTGATGGTCACTGGCCCCAGGTGACCTTCTACCTGGAGATCTGTGATCCCTTCTTTGTTAGTCAGTACTAGATCTAGGATAGCCCTGTCTCTTGTGGGTTGCTGTACCAGTTGTTTGAGGCCCTCCCCCTGCAGGGAATCCATTATGAGTCTAGTTCTGGCAGATGTTCCTGCTGGTATTGACCAATCTGTATCTGGCATGTTGAAGTCTCCCATTATCAGAACCTCCCCTTTAGCTGTCATGTTTTGTATATCTTCTAACAGTAATGTGTCTATGTCCTCCCTCTGGTCTGGGGGCCTGTAGACAACTCCAGTTCTTATGGCTGTCCCATTTCCTGTTTCCAGGGTGACCCACAGTTCTTCTGACTCCTTATGTGTATTCTGAATTTCTGTAGCTTTGATATTTTCATTAACATACAGGGCCACTCCTCCCTTTGCACCTCGGTCTCTTCTGAACAATACATAGCCAGGTACTGAAGTCTCCCAAGTGTGGTTACTGGTAAACCACGTCTCACTAATTGCTACTATGTCCAGTTTAGCCTCTGACATTATTGCCTGCAGGTCTGGGATCTTATTTCCCAGGCTGTGAGCATTTGTGTACATGATTTTCCATTGGCCAGATTTTGGTGTGTTAGTTGTTGGGTGAGGTTTGGCATTACCCCTGTGCATCGTATGGGGAGACAAACCTTTTTTCTTACCTGGTGATGCAAATGAATGGCAAACACGCTGAATTCCAGTTTGACCACTAGCTGAGGGGGGAGGGGTGTTCTTCCCATTCAACGTGTGGGGTGCTGCACCCCTCTCCCCATTTGCTAGTTTAAATATTCTGCAAAGACGTCAAACTTCTGCCCCAATGCACTGACTCCTCTTTAGTCAGATGCAGTCCATCAAATTTAAAGAACTCTTCGTTCCCAGAACTGTTGCCAGTTCCTACAAATCTGTGTCCTTTTCCTGGCACCAGTCCTTGAGCCACGTGTTTGCTCCCCTATCTCCCTTCTCTGACCTTCCGTCCATCTGCTCCCTTCTCCCAGACTGGCGGGATCTCAGAGAAGGAGATGCCGACGAAATAGATGATAGTTTGTCACCCAGCCTAGTCAGGTGTTCCTTGGTCTCCACAACTGACCGGCTGGTGAGATCATTAGTCCCTATGTACTAGGACATCAATGTTTTCTCCTGCTTTGTGAACAATTTTAGCAATGCGGTCAGTGTCTCTCCATGCTGATGTACCTGGAGACATCTGACCATCACCCTGGCTGGAGATGGGTATCAACTCCCCGAATCATGGAGTCTCCTATGATCAGAAGTTTTTTGGATTTCCTTTGTGCTTGTTTAGTTTTGGTTCCTGATTTGGGTGAGTATTGTTGTGCTAGCTCCTGTGCCGCAGTGTCCTGCTCTGCAGTGTCTTCTGCCTCTTTATTTGATTTCAGAGATAGAGGCAGATACCTGTTTGTAGTGTTTATATGGTTTTTGGACGTAATGTGTTGGAGAGCAGAGAGTGATGGGGCACCTGATTTGCTCCTCCTAACCACCTGCCAACCTCCTGGACCAACTACCCTCTGCGGTTGAGGTTTTTCTGTTGGATGCTGGGGAAATGGCGGGTGGTTCTTATAATGTATTTCCTCTTCAATATGAAATTTGAGGCGTGCAATCACTGCCCATGCTGCCCGGAGCTGAGACCTAAGATCTCCAAAGGCCCAGCATGTAGGACAGTGTCCTAAATCCTGTAAGAATGTCCTTCTGAAAATTGTTCCACAGTACCTGCAGTTAATGAAATCCATTCCAAATAAGTTGCTGGGTTTGTAACCTAGTCAGAGTAATTAGAAGGAAAAAAAAAATGCAAGTAATGGTTTAATTGTGCTTTGTTTAACTTGTTATAACAAGTTAAATTAAATTAAATTATGTTATGCCTGTGGTGTCCCCTGTTGGCCTCTGGAAGGTACCCGTGGTGAGCAAGCACATGCAGGCTGTTACCTTTGTCTCCAGTGACACAGCGTGACTCCGTCATGAGGGTGCCTGCATCACATCACTGCACAGCTCACAAAGCCGCCTCAGTATTGCCCTGTTCAGGCGGTACCGGCCCACAATCTCTACATCTGAATGCAGCTGAAAGTTGATGCGGGCACAGTACTGCCTGTTGGGGGCATACCGCCGACGGGCCCTTCCACGGCCATGTCCCCCTGCAGCATGCCTTCTCACCCCCCTCATTATAGCTTCCATGTGGAAGCTGTAACTGTCCATCTCCCTGGCTTGTGTCCCCCCCTCTGGCTGTTGTTGATCTGTTACCCCCGCTGTCCTGACTGCCACTTCCACTGCACCAGGTACACCTACTGGCCTCTGCACTCTGTGGCCCACACACCTTCACTTGCCCCTATTCTGTCCAGTACACTCCCTGGCCTGCACTGGTTCCTGCTGTGGCCTGCTCAGTCTGGCTGCCTCATGTGCATTCCCTGTCGCGTTCTTGTGCCTCTTCCTTGAGCCCTTTTAGTTTGGCTCATTTCCGCCATGGCGCAACTTCCGTCTGATCCACTGTTGCACATTGTGCAAGCCTTTGAATATCGCATTGTGCACTTTATGCATGGTTCCATCCCCTTCAGTTGCACATACCTTCATTTGCATTGCGCTGTTGCTCAGCATGTTTTCTGTGGTGCAACTGCCTCCTGCTGAATATCGCACTATGGCGCAATTTCGGACTTGCGCTGGCGCAACCCTTTTGAATATCTGGCTCATATTGTATATGTTTTTTTATGTTTCATCAATTAGGTGATCAATTTTGATTAGTTTATTTAAATATGGTTCACAGTGATGTCATTATGACATCATAATACTTGAACCTATTTAAGTGGCTGTATGTTGAAGTGAATCACCATTGAGAAAGGACTGTAAAATTCCAAATGCATCAGATGACAGTGAGCATTTCTGTATTTATGCACCTAATGAACTATGGCACAATAAGAATTAGTATGGATTTAGACTGAGCATCACTTTTTATTGGTAATGAGTGGCCAGTTCTCTGTTTTGTATTTAGCCTTGCTGTTTGGAGCACCACTTTCTCGGTGTAAATTTGTTTTGTGTTTCTGCATCGGATGGACAGGATCCTGAGGCAGCTAAAGGAACAATTGGTGGTGCAGCTAAGCAGCTTGCAGTTATCTTTCATGAGTCGCTACAGTCATGCATGACACCTGAGGACAGGAAAATGGACAGTACTGGCCTTATCTTCAAGGTATCAAGGTCAGACCCCTGCAACTACAGGCAGGCAGCCTTACTTTACTGTTGGGAAAGTCTTGGAATAAATGATCAAGAACAGAAT
The DNA here is from genome assembly GCA_016271365.2 of Neoceratodus forsteri. Taxonomy (NCBI): domain Eukaryota; kingdom Metazoa; phylum Chordata; order Ceratodontiformes; family Ceratodontidae; genus Neoceratodus; species Neoceratodus forsteri. Next base: position 1,179,188,009 of record CM057454.1, read on the forward strand.
AATGAAGTACTTGGCTCAGGCAGAGTACCTAGCCTCCTCTCAGCATGGATTTATGAGGGGCAGGTCATATCCAATCAGCTTGATCACCTTCTTTGATGGGGTGGCTAGGACAGCGGACAGGAGCAGTGCCACAGTTACAGTCTATCTAGACTTCAGAAAGGCCATTTACAGCTATATACATGGCGCGTTACTGGCAAAGTACATTAATATGGTACAGTATACCCGAGGCACACACAGGGTGGAGCACTAATTGGCTTTGGGAAGCAGCAGAGGTCTGTGGTGGGTGTGCACTATTATGATTGTAGAGGGGATTCAGTGTTGTCTCTTAGTCCTGGGGCAACTGCTGTTCAATATTTCATCAATGATCTGGAAACTGAGTTGCCGGCTGCTTATGTTTGCAGATGACACTAAGCTGGTTAGGATGATGGATGCCACTGAGGATGGAGACAAACCTCATGAGGACTTTCAGCTAGGTGACTGTTTGGAGTCTTGGAATCTCTGATTCAGTATAGCTAATTGCAAGGAGCTAAATTACTGTATGCGGGGTGCTAAATTATGGAAGAATAGATTGATGAAGGACCTATACACCATGCAGAGCTCCTCTTGCTGAAGTGGAGAAAGTAAAGACCTGGGAATCCAAATAGCCAGACTATGTGAAGCTGCTGTCAAAAATGCTGCAAAACTGCTGTGGTGTATTAAAAGGGGAGTGACCAGCAGATCATGGGAATTAATCCTGACACTTTACAAGGCCCTTGTCAGGCCCCACCCTGGAGTACTTATTTATTTATTTAGTAAGACATTGGACAATACCTTTGAACCAGGACTTATTTGCAAAGGTTCCTCATCAGGAAAACATAACAAGTAATGACAACAGGAAAACAGACTTGCGCAGCTACAAACATACTAAAGGGCCTACATTAGGAGCAGTCAAAGATATTGTCAGATAAATGCATGTACATAATTGTAACCAGCAGGACATGATAGTAGGCATTGTGCAAAGTATGCCTAGGGAGAAATTGCTTTGCAGGTAGGTGCAGAGGCATTAGGGATTGGTAGGAGAGCAGTGGGAGGAGGAAAGCAGCTTGGGGAGCATTGTCAAAGGGGGAAAATAAAAGGAAGTAGCTGGGTAGGAGAGGAAAGGGAGGGAAGGAGATAGGAGTAAAGGAGATCAGTCAGAAGAAAAGGGCTGGTGCATAGTGTGAGGGAGGAAATGGGAGGGGAGGAGACAGGGCTAAACATGGGAGAAGAAAGAGAAGGGGGAAGGTATGGATGAGAGTGGGAGGAAAAAAGGGATGGTATGATGTGAGGGGGATGGATGTGCAGGACAGTACGCTAGGGTGTGAGCAGCTGGTTGGAGGTAGGGGCAAAGTGTGGAACTAAGGAGGGAGAAAGAATAGTGTTACGTGAACTCCATAGAGAAGAAAAGGAGTAGAGCTAGAAGGCGAGAGGTGGGGAGAGATCCAAAAGTGAGACTAGATGGGGCAAACTTGGAACATGCTAGAAGAAGCAGTCACAGGAGGCAGTGGCTACAAGACGCTGGTGAAGGGAGCGCTTAAAAGCACTTAGTGTAACAATGTTGGAAATGTCTGATGGAAGAGAGTTGAACCAGCAAGAGGCTCTGACTGTGTAGAAGCACTGACCTTGTGTGGTGTGGGACCAGGGAACAGTAAACATTTGACCCTCCAATCTTCTGGTTAGGCTGGAGATCCCATAAGGGGTCAGTAAAGACTGAACCCCATCAGGCGAGACCCATCGCGTTCTTCTTTGCTAAGATACAGATCTGGTATTTACATCTGCCTGTTACCTGGAGCCATTCTGCCTGTTTGTAAATATTGCAAGTGTGGGCAAGGTGGGAGGATGAGGTGAGGAGACGACAAGTCTTGTTAAGGGCTAAGGTTATGTGCCAGAGGGCTGTGCCTGTAGCTGATCTGTAGATGACCAGTCCATAGTCAATGATTGAAATCACTAAGCACTGAATAGCAAGATTTAGGGCTTCAGCCATAAGGCAGTGTCCATGTTTTTGTAATAGCCCTAGGCAGGTAGTTATGGTTTTGGCAACATGGTCAATGCGTTTGGTGTAAGTAAGAGTGCAGTCAAGGGTCACACCCAGATATTTAAACTGATGCACCTGCTCCAAAATTGTACTGCATGCAGTTCTAGTCTCTTCATTACAGACTGACACCGATGCATTCAAGAAGGTGTAAGTCCACCAGAATGATTAGGGGCAGAAACATAGACAATGACTGCAGAAAAAGACCATGACTGCAGAAAAAGACTAAGGGTCAACCCCGTCTGCCCCAGGATATATTGTTCATATGGGGTTTCATCCCTTCCAGGTCACCATCCTACTCCCCTCCCTACTGCTACTGACCTGAGCAAACCCCAAACCCTTTACTCTGTCCCAGCCATGCTTGAAACCATTTATGGTCTTGGTGCCCACCACCTCTGCTGGCAGACAGTTCAATGGCTCCAACGTGGTTTACATAAAACAGAAATTCTTCACATACCTCCTACTCCTGCCCTCCATCAGTATCTAGTCGTGAGCTCCAGTTCCAGACTCGGTACTCTGGCTTAATAGGTTCCCGCAGTTTACCTTGTTTATTCTGCTCAGGAACTTAAAGACCTCTTTCACATCCCCCTCTCTTGTTTGCACTCCAGTGAGTACATGGTCAGTACATTTATTTTTTTGATAATCTGTTTATCTTCTGATTCTCCTTGGTGGCTCTTTTCTGACCAACCCTCCCCACCCAACACCATCATCATCCTCTGCCACAGGATTGTGGTGGCGTCCAACCACCAGTGCAGGGCCTGTGGAGAGTTTGTCTTCATCCTGCCACCTGGGCTGTTTTTCCTTCTAGTTTTCACCTTGGGCCCATGGATGCACAACAGTTGTGATGTCCAAGCTCTGCTTTCAATGAGACAGCCCTGGTGTTCTGAATGTTGGGTCCCTTACCTATGTGGTGACAAACATGTGCTGCCACTCAGTCACCTCTGGGTGTCAGGCAAGCAGCATGCCACTCTAACACCCCACCCCAGGAAGGAGAGCTGTCATAGGGATCATACAAACATAGATACATAGAATTTGACGGCAGATAAGGACTGCTTGGCCCACCCAGTCTGCCCATTTCCCTACCTGATGGATAAGGTGCAGATCCTAGTTAACCAGCAGCCTACTTCTTCCTACCCCCAGAATTGCCTTATGACTGTCCCATGCATGCTTGAATTCCACCACTGTTTTTGACTCCACAACCTCCTCTGAAAGGCTGTTCCATACATCCACAACCCTCTCTGAAAAAATACTTCCTTAAATTACCTCTGAGCCGCCTCTTCTATCTTCAAATTGTGCACCCTTGTTCTTGCACACTCTTTTTGAAAGATGCTACCTCTTGGACTTTGTTGATTCCCTGAGGTACTTGAAAGTTTCTATCATGTCCCCCCCCTCCTCCTTTCCTCGAGGCTATACATATTAAGCTCCTTAGTCTCTCTTCATATGTTCTTCCGTGCAGACCCTGCACCATTTTAGTTGCCCTGCTCTGGACAGCTTCCATCCTGTCTATGTCTTTATGGAGATTGGGTCTCCAGAACTGCACGCAGTACTCCAGATGTGGTCTCACCAGCTGTCTGTACAGAGGATGATAACTTGTTTTCTACTGGTGATGCCTCTCCCATGCATCCCAGTATCCCCAGCCCTCCCTTGCTGCCCTCTCACATTGCTTGCCCACCTTAGGCCATCTGATATGACTACCCCAGGTCCCTTTCCATTTTTGTTGTTGTTAGTATCTCACCCCCATTGTGTACTCTTCCTCTGGGTTTTGTTTCCCAGGTGCATTACCTGCACTACTTAGCATTGAATCTAAGCTGCCATACATTTGACCATTCCTCTAACCTTGCCAAGTCCCTTCTCATCCTTTCCACCCACCTTGTGCATCAACTCTGTTGCAGATCTTTGTGTCATCTGCAAAGAGACATACTTTTCCTTCCAGTCCCTCTGCAATGTCGCTTATAAAGACATTGAAGAGGACCGGTCCTAATACTGAACCCCTGCGGTACTCCACTGCTAACCCCCTTTTTTCAGAGTGGACTCCATTTACTATTACTCTCTGTGTCCTATTCTCCAGCCAATTCTTTACCCAGGCTGTCATCTTGGGACCCACTCCCAGGCTGGCTAACTTGTATATTAATCTTTGTGGGACTGTGTCAAATGATTTGCTAAAGTCTAGGTAGGCCATGTCCACAGCCCTCCCTGATCAACTACTTTGGTCACCCAGTCAAAGAAATCTATCAGATTTGTCTGGCATGACCTTCCCGCTGTGAATCCATGCTGCCTTGGGTCCTGTGCCCCTCTGGCCTCTAGATACACAACAATTCTTTCCTTCAGAAGTGATTCCATCATTTTCCTACCACTGAGGTTAAACTAACAGGTCTGTAGTTTCCTGCTTCTGCCTTGCTCCCACTTTTGTGAAGGGAATCACATCTGCCCTCCTCCAGTCCTCAGGTACCACCCCATCCTCCCATGATTTGTTAAAGAGGGTAGTCAGTGGTGTCACTAGTTCTACCCTTAGTTCTTTTAGAATTCTGGGATGAATCCCATCAGGCTCCATTGCTTTGTCCACCTTCAGTTTTAAGAGCTCTTTCAGAACCCTTTCTTCTTAAATGGGCTGGTATCAACTTCTGTATCCAGAGTGTTTCTACTGTTTGTTTTAGGTGCCTCCCCCTCTTCCTTTGTAAATACTGAGCAAAAATATTTGTTTAGTATCTCTGCCTTTTCACAGTCACCATCTGCCTACCCTCCCTCCCCTTTATTAAGCCTCACTATCCCTCCCTTGGTCTTCCTTCACTCCCTGATGTACCTATAAAAGGTTTTATCCCCCTTCTTACCTGAGTTGGCTATCTTTTCCTCGGTTTGGGCCTTTGCTGTTCTGACTGCCTTCCAGCTTCCTTTTGCTTTAACTGATACAGTTCTCTGTCCTGTTCCTTCTGTGATTCCTTGTACTTCCTGAATGCTTTCTTTTTCTCTTGAACCTTCACTGCCACTTCCTTTGAGAACCATAGTGGTTTCTTACCTCGTTTCGTTTTGTTTATTTGCTTTACACAAAGGCTTGTTACTTCTGTGTGATGGCAGTTTTTATTATTCCCCATTGTTCTTCCACCCCTCCTTCCTGCCCATTTGCTAGTGCATTCCTTAGGCACTCACCCATTTTGACAAAGTCAACCCTCCTAAAATCCAGTACCTTTGTCTTTGTATGGCTTGACTCTATTGCTGTGTTTATTGTGAACCATACTGTTCGATGGTCACTGGTTCCCAGATGGCTACCCACTTCTACATCTGTGATCCTCTCTTCATCTCCATTTGAGAGAACCAGGTCTAAGATTACTCCCTCTCGAGTGGGCTCCAATACTAGTTGTCTAAGGCATGCCCCCTGTAGGGCATCTAGAATAACCCCACTCTTAGAAGTAGCTGCTGCAACTGCACTCCAATTAACATCTGGCATATTCAGATCATCCATCAGCAATATCTCCCCTTTATCTGCCATTCTAAGTATACTTTCTATCATTTTCTTGTCCATTTCCTCCCCCTGTGAGAGGGGTCTGTATACAACCCCTGTGTGGATTGTGGTGCCATTGCCTGCCTCCAAATTGACCCACAGTGCTTCTTCTCCTCCCTGTTTACCCTTTTGTTCTGTTGCTTTGATTTCTTCTCTTATGTGAGAGCTACTCCTCCTCTTTACCCTCCCTGTCCTTCCTGTAGATAGTGTATCCTGGTATGTTTACATCCCAGTCATGGTTATGTGTGTACCATGTTTCTGTGACTGCCATGATATCCAGATCTTCCTCCTCCATCAAGGCCACTAATTCAGGAAGCTTGTTACCCAGACTATGGGCATTGGTACTCATTGCTCTCCATTTTTTGATGGCTTTACCTTCTGTAGCGGCAACCCCCACTGACCTTTCTACCTTGGTCTTTTTCTCATTTAGTACCCTGTTTTGTAGGGGGAGGCTGGGATTTTCCTGCTGCTTATCAGTGCCTCCCCCCTTGACTAGTTTAAAGGCTTGCCAATGAAGCATTTAAACCGATTGCTCAATAGACTTGTTCCCTTCCTGGACAGATGCAGACCATCCTGCCAGTATAGGCTGGTGTCCCTCCAGGTGGAACCCCAGTCCCAAATGAAGCCAAACCCCTGTGCTCCACACCATTTTTTGAACCATTTATTAAACTGCATGGTGCAAAGTACCCTCGTCTCACTCATGCCACTGACAGGCAGCACCTCTGAGAAGGAAGGATACTGTGTGTGCTACTTGTTTTAAGCCCCTTCCCAACTCTACAAAGTCCTTCTGCACTGCTCTAATCTCATGATGAGCCAAGTCATTTGTCCCTAGGTGGACAATGATGTCCAGCTCAGACTCCTGTGCAACTGATCTCGTGATCCTAAGGATGCGCTTCCTGTCCCTCTAAGCCATGGCACCAGGCAGGCACCTTACTTCAGTTTTCCCTGCTCTCCCCAGTTCTAGCCCCCTAATAATTGAGTCCCCCACCAGGAGCTTCTTTCTTTCCCTGTGGTGCCCTCTGCCTCCTTCCTGAGGGCCTCCCATGTGACAGTTGTCTGCACCCTCCTTAGTCTCTTCTGCGGGTGCATCCATAGGGTAAAATGCTCCCACAGAATGGTGTATGGATTGTGGAGTGTAACAACTGACTGGGTGTGCCTCTGTTCCACCACCCTTACCCTCCCTGGGCCCACTGTGGTCCAACTGCTGTGCTTTCTTCACAACCTCTGAGGTAGTGGTGGTGGCTGTGGTTCTCCCTGGATGGGGGAGGTTCCCTTACCACTGTCCAGTGCGGCCTGAAGATGGGCAACTTCCTCCCTCAGGACAGATAGTTGTCTGCAAACAGGGCAGCATCTCAGCCTCCAGAAAGACTCCCGGAAGACTGCTGCCCCATAGCCATTACATTGTACTACTCCCCACATAACTGTCTACCTTGTTTAGTTTTTTTTGTGTGTGTGTGTGTGTGATTGGTGCATTATATAGAAATATATTTATATAATGTGTATGCTTATATTGTCAGTGCAGTGTGCTAGACAGGATATGACAGTGATGTGTACCTTGCCCTCTTGAGGAAATGATGTCAGAACCCCAGGTATAAATGAACTATTTCCAGGGGTGGGTGGGGTGAGGGGTGGGAAGGGTTGGGCCTAAACTGTGCCCTCATAAACAATCAGCTAAACGCCTGACCTACCGATGCGATGAGTGCCTTCCTGTCAGCAAGATGCCATACACGACAATTTGTAATACTGCTTCAAACCAATTTGACAGAGAAAATACCCTGCTAATCAAACAGAAAATCCAAACATCCAAGTCAGACACAGGTAAACCTTCCCAGCCCCAAAAGAGCCTGGTGACTTGTGCTCTGAAAACAGTCAGCCCCAAAACACGCCAGCTATGCAGAAGGGCAGACACAGAAAACAGTATTCAGCCTATGTGGGTTTAAACTCTTCCTGCACTGAAAACCTTAACACTTGTAACACAAGTAAAGCAAACTCCACCTCCCTCTGTTGATTGAAAGACTGCCTTTTCTGATAATTCTAAGTTCCTTATTTCACCCTTCAGTTAGAAGTATCCTCCACCTGAAGAATATTAACTTTCCTAAGGAATCTGCTTCAAACCAAAGACAACTGTAATTTGTAAGGTTCACCTCCCTCTGTTGTGAGCACTACTCACTTTCTTGCACATCTTAAGTCCAGTGTTGCAGCTTGCAGCCAGAGGTAGCTTCACCTGAAGACTATGAGGTTATCTGATGAGCTTGCTAAAATTAGTATTTTAATCAAGGTCTGTAAGATTCTTCCAGAGCTATTGGCTATTAAGTAGTTGTGATGTAAGCACTTCCTGACACAGTCTGGCTTGGCCTTATAAGGCACACTGAGGTAAACAAAAGAAAAAACAGTTTTCACCCCCTAGGCACTGTCTTGGTCCAATACACAGCCTGTAACCTGCTCTCAATTCAGGGCTTATGACAAATTCTTAGCCCAGTGAATACTCACAGTATTACAAATATTGCAATGCAAACAGTCAATCACTAACTCCAATCAAGTCAGAAGGGCAGAAACACAGAAAACAGTAAAATCTTAACAATTGTAACAAGTAAAGCAAACTCCACCTCCCTCTGTTGATTGAAAGACTGCCTTTTCTGATAATTCTAAGTTCCTTATTTCACCCTTCAGTTAGAAGTATCCTCCACCTGAAGAATATTAACTTTCCTAAGGAATCTGCTTCAAACCAAAGACAATTGTAAATTGTAAGGTTCACCTCCCTCTGTTGTGAGCACTACTCACTTTCTTGCAAATCCTCGATCCTTCCTCTCCCTGCTGGCCCCCAGATACTCTGCTCAGGAGGGATAGGGGGTATAAAAAGGAGGGGGTGGCCCTCTATGTCAGGGAAGGTACTAAGGCAGCAAAGGTGCAAGGCAGACAGGGGGAGGCCGAGGCACTGTGGGTCACCTTTTAGCCTGGCAACAGCACATCAATCTGCACAGGGATGATTTACAGACCTCCAGCACGGGGGGGGGGAGGAAGGGGACAGGGATCTAGTGGACCAAATACATGAGATGGCATAAAAGGGTGCATTATTACTGCTGGGTGATTTCAATATCCCAGACGTGGATTGGATGATCCTAGTAGCTGCTTCATCCAGGAGCCATGACATCCTGGATTCATTAAAGGGGGCAGGCCACAGACAGTGTGAAATTGGCACTGTTAATCAAGTCTATTGCACACCTTATACTGTGAGCAGCTATTATTTGTGGTTGGTGAGTGCGGGACCTTTCTAATTTTGATTCTGTTCCTTGTCCCTGCACCCGTACCTGGTGCCCACTCCTCCTGTCTGATTTTAGATCAGGTTCCCACCAGGGACATGGCGATTCTGGACCTCGTACTAACCGATGGGGACAGAGTCACAGACATCAGGGAGGAAGATCAGTTGGGATCCAGTGACCACCACATAGTATGGCTTAGCGTGGGGACACAGACACAAGCTAGTCATACAAAGGCAAAGGTATAAGATTTCAGGAAGGCTGAATTTGCTGAAATGGGTAAATGTATTAGAGTGGCCTTGGAGAAGGGGGAGGTAAGAGGGGGGTTAGTGGGGGCAATTAAACAGCGCTATACAAACCTCTGCATCAGGCTGGTGTCCAAAGGGAAGAGAAAGGAGGAAATCACAATATACTTCTTGAAAGAAGTAGCAGACAAAGTACAAGCTGAAAGGGCGAGTTTCAGGAAGTATTAGGGGACCCAAAGGGAGGAAGACAGGGAGGTGTACTTCGAGTGTCTTAGGGAAGCAGGGAAGGATATTAGGAGTGAAAAGGCATGGACTGAGGAGGGCTTAGCGTAGACAGTGAAGAAAGGGGACAAGACATTCTATGGGTACATCAGTGGCAAAAGAAAAAAATAGCAGAGATACAGTAAGGCTCAAAGGAGATGAAGGAGAGTGTAGGGAGGGAGACCAGGAGAAGGTAGAAATATTGAATAAATACTTCTGTTCAGTATTCACTGAAGAGGGGGAGGGTCAGGGACCACAGCTGGGCAACATATGCAAAGGGGAGGAGAGGTGGACTCCAGTCCATTCACAGTAGAGAGAGTCCCTAAGGAGCTCTCAAAACTGAAGGTGGACAAAGCTATGGGGCCAGATGACATACACCCAAGGATATTAAGGGAGTAGTGAAGGGAACTAGCAGTGCCTCTGGCAGCCATGTTCACAGAGTAACTCAACACAGGACTGGAAGAGGGCACAAGTAGTTTCTTTATACAAAAGCAGTAGTAGGGAGAAGGAGAGGAACTATAGGCCAGTCAGTCTCACCTCAGTGGTGGGGAAAATCATGGAGGCACTGCTGAAAGAAAGAATTATGGCACATCTGAAAGCCAACTGTGCCAGGATCCAAGGCAGCATGGATTCACAGCAGGAAGGTCATGTTAAATGAATCTTGTAGATTCTTTTGAATGGGTGAAGAAGGAAGTAAATTGAGGGGGGGGCTGTGGACATTGCCTACCTTGATTTCAGCAAGGACTTCAACACCATCCCACATAATAGGCTGCTGAACAAGATGGGTAGTCTGGGCATGGGGCACAGGGTGGTAGACTGGGTTAGATACTGGTTAATGGACAGGAGACAGAGGGTGGTGGTTAATGGGATCCAATCCAGAGAAAGGGTGGTGACCAGCGTGATACCTCAGGGGTCAGTCCTTGGGCCAGTCCTGTTCAATGTCTTCATTAGTGACTATGTAGAAGGGCTAGAAGGAAGAATGTTCCCATTTACAGATGTCACCAAGATCTGCAACAGGATGGATACTCCAGAAGGGGTAAAGCAAATGAGTAGGGACCTCAGGAAATTTTAAAAATGGTCTGAGGTGTGGCAGCTTGGGTTCAATGCAAAGAGGTGCAGAATAATGCATCTGGGAAGAGGGAACCCTGAGGAAACATACAAGATAGGAGGCAGAGGTGCTGAGAATCACCAAGGAAGAAAGGAACCTCTAGGTTGTCACAAACGCTCTCTGCAGGTCAGGCTCTCTGCTCCCACAGTGCCAAACTCAGAATGCAATAGTGTGAACAGGTAACAGACAGGGTAACCCTCCTGTCTGCTTTGGTTCTGAATTACCTTTAGCCTTGAGTTCTGGAGGGATTCAAACTGTGAACCTTATGCTAGCATACCCAGATGTACAGGCTCAGATAATATTCTTTTCGAGAGGATGCAATATATCTTTTGCCTAAGGGCACCTAACCAGGTATTCAAAATGAACCCTTTTTAACTCTATAAGAGACCCAGGAATTTCTTACCTCATTACGCAAGCTCAGTAACACAATCAAGCTTTTCAACAGCTGTCAGACTTAAACACAGGCACATCACATGCAAAAAGAAACTGAGAAGACACCCAGACAGTTTTTCAAAGAAAAGAGTGTTTACTAAAATATGATGAAAACAGGTACGATTAAACACAGAACAATTATATCATAAATCTTACAAACATGTAAAACAAAGAAGGAAGTTACAGAACAAACACTCCCACCAAAGATACTTAATTCTTTTCTAAATATTACCTTTTTAAGTGCTGTTTAGTCAGAGAACCTCCCTCAGAGCCCCCAAATCATATGTCACATACAATCCCATATGGATGTTTCATTTTAACTCTATCTGTCCCCACTCGCTCTTGTTGAGGTCAGCTAGATCCTCCCTTAGATTTAATTTCTGACATAGTTATCCCTGAGGTTGCGAGTCATTATTTTGAAAAATCTGTAACTAGCCATTTCCCAGATGTGATAGTCTTTAATCAGACAGTTCTCTTTGATGTCCCTCTGCTGATTTCCTGGTGCTAGTGTGATCTGAGGGTTTTATGACTCTTCACACACTTCTGGCTATGTGCTAAATATGAGATGAACCAGTCCAATTACCTTTCTTCCTGCAACATCATAAAACTCACATTTAGTTTCAACTTCAAAAGCATGGGCAGGTCACAAAAGGTAATAAAATGCCCTTCTGGAAGGATGTCTTAATTAAATGGTTCCCCTGGTCAGTTTAATGACATCCTATGGTTTCAGCTACAGACCTTTAAAGTTAAAGGCCAAATCACTCACATACTGACATTTCATACGCAGACCATTTATTCATAATATAAATATCATACAGGTAACCAGAAGCAGGGGCAGAGCGTCACACTCCTCCTCACCTAGAATGAATTTGGGGACTCTATCCCCTGCATGGGATGAGCTCCCTAAGTCAATTTATCCCTCATATAGATGCGACAAATCATCTGCATTTTCACTGGTTGCTCCAGCCTATGTGAGATCATCATGTCATACCCTTGCAGGCAAGACTCCATCGTAATAGTCTACTATTCGTTTTCCTACTTGTGTCAACCAAACCAGGGGGTTGTGGTCAGTTTGTACCTCAAAATGCTGCCCGTATAAGTATGGCTCTAATTTCGTTAGGACACACACTATGGCAAGACACTCTTTTTCCACAACAGAGTATGTCTGCTCCCTGGGAAGTAACTTTTTACTCAGGTACACTATGGAGTGATCACTACCTTGGTTGGATGTCTGACTCAGCACTGCCCCAATATTCACATCTGAGGCGTCAGTCTGAACTAAAAAGGGTCTGCTGTAGTCTGGACTTGTCAATACAGGAGCACTGCACAATGCCTCCTTCAGTCTAGTAAAGGCTCTTTCACAGATTGGTTCTAAGGTAACTTTCTTAGGCATCCTTTTCTTTACTAGGCCAGATAGGGGGTGCAGCCAGGGCACTGTAATTGGGTACAAATTTCCTATAGTACCTTGCTGTCCCTAGAAAACTCTTGACCTGCTTCTGCATTTCTGGTCTTGGCCATGCCTTGATAACCTCTATTTTTACTTAGGTATGATGGAGCTGTCCCCGACCTACAAAATGCCCGAGGTATGCCACTTCAGCCATGGACACCTGGCACTTTTCAACTTTGACAGTGAGATCAGCCCTCTGTATCCTACCCAGCACTTCCCTAAGATGGGACAGGTGTTCCTCCCTGCTGGCACTAAAGATGAGAATGTCATCCAGGTACAGCACAGTGTACTCCTCAGCACCATTTAACACCTGGTTCACCAACCTTAGAAAATTGGCCGGGGTGGTCTTCATTCCAAAAAGCATTACTTTAAATTCAAATAACCCTATCGGAGTGATGAAGGCCAACCTTTCCCTAGCTCTGGCAGTTAACTCTACCTGCCAATACCCCTTTGTCGGGTCAACAGTTATAAGGTATCTCATCCCCTCCAACATGTCCAGGAGCTCATCTGTCTGTGGCTTCGGGTGGGCATCTGACTTTGTGACTGCATTCAGTCCATGATAGTCCACACAAAAACAAGTAGAGCCATCTGTCTTGGGCACATGGACTACAGGTGAGGCCCAGGGCCTGTGAGATTTCTGAATTACCCCTAAATCCAGTATTTCCTCCACCTCCCTCCTAATGTCCTTTTGGACAACCTCTGATACCTGATATGCTGTCTGTCATATGGGCGTCTATGTCCCTGTCTCCACATTGTGCATCACTAAGGGGGTTAGTCCAGTCCTGGTGCTAAACAGTGGGACAAAGTCTGGTAAAACCTCCCTTACTTCCTGGATCTGGTCTGGGGCCAACTGGGGTGACAATTTAACTGCCTCCACTGAGGACTCCCACTTGCTTTCTTCCAGCAAGTCCAGAACGGGGTCTCCTTCATCCATCCCCTCCCCAGGACTACGCACTGCAAACACCATGTCAGCCCTATTAGCATATGGCTTCATTATGCTGAGATAGTACATGCTTTCTTTATGTCTTCCGTCAGGTAGCTCTGTTATATAGTTTACGTCATTTACTTAACTACTTTGTACAGTCCTGCCCACTCAGCCTGAAGTTTTTCTTTCTGGACTGGGATTAGGACCATGACTTCCTGACCCACCATGTATGAGCGAGCTCTGGCTTTGCGGTCATACCACACTTTTTGTTTTTGTTGGTCAGCTGCCAGGTTACTCTGGGCTGTCCCCATAAGCTCTTTCAGCCTTTCCCTAAACCTATAATCCACTATGGGAGTTCCCTGTGTGGTGTGCTTGCCTTCGCAGTCCTCCCAAATCAAGTCTAGGAGATGACATACCCGACATCCATATAAGAGCTTGAAAGGGGAAAACCCTGTCAACTCTTGGGGCACCTCCCGGCATGCAAACAAGAGGTGGGGAAGGTATTTCTTCCAGTCCATCCTATGGTGTTCAGCAAACATTTGGAGCATTGATTTCAGGGTACCATTAAATCTTTCCACAAGTCCATTGGCTTGTGGGTGATAAAGTGTTGTGCATCTCTGTACAACCCCATACTTCTCCTATAAATATTAAATCAGGTCTGAAATTAATGAACCCCCTTGATTGGTGATAAACTCCTGCAGAAATCCAACATGGGAGAAAATCCCTAGTAAGGCATCTGCCACTTTGTCGTCAGAGAGGGTAAGGAGACTGCCTCTGGGTACCAGGTGGCATAATCCACCACAGTCAAGATGAACCTCTTCAAGAAGGAGCTGGGGGTATTGAAATGCCCCACAATTTCCATTCCCACCCTCTGGAATGACTCTTCCACTATGGGTAAAGGAATTAGGGTGGTTTGGGTTTTCTTACCTGCCTTCCCTATTTCTTGGCACCAGTGACAAGACCTGCAATACTCCTTCACCTGCTGGGTGAAGTTGGGCCAATAGAAATTCTGGGCTAACCACTGCATAATACGCACAATTCCCAGATGACCAGACAAGGGAATATCGTGTGCAATCTTGAGCAACTCCTTATGGTTCCCCTGGGGAACGATAAGCTGCGTATCACTCCTCCCTCTGTCTTAGCATCCTGTATATATGAAATACAAAATCACACATGCCCCCATAGTGCAAAGCATCATGGGCTGCATATGCAAATCACCACAGAATTCTGTGGGCATGTGTGATTTTGTATTTCTTTGAAACTTGGCTCTCCATCCAGTGTCCTTTGGGGTAACCTTTGCCTTAGTGTTTGCACACTGAGGTTCTTTGTCTTTTAACTTGTTTTTTGTTTTAATTGGATTCACCACAACATTACCCAGACAGACCATCTTAGTGTAGCTGGTTCATTCCACTGGGGTGTCAAACAGATGAGGCACACTGATGAGTCCTGGTAAGACGAAAAACATGTCTGTGTTTTCTGTTGGCACCCTTTGCAAACTGTGTGAGAGGCCTTTCGGCACCATGCATTTCTGCTTAAAGCTGAACCAGCAGAATATTCTGTGGTGATTTGCATATGCAGCCCATGATGCTTTGCATTATGGGGGCATGTGTGATTTTGCATTTCTTTGAAACTTGGCTTCCCAACCAGTGCCCTTTGGGGTAACCTTTGCCTTAGTGTTTGTGCACTGAGGTTCTTTGTCTTTTATCCTGTGTATACATCAGTCCATTTTCCCAATAAACCTTAGGTTTCCTGCCACCTCCTTGTGCTCCGTCAGAGTCTGCCCAAGCCCTCAGCTTCTCTAGACTAGGGTCACTTTTCTGAGCAGCGTCAAACTCTTTACTTGTTCCCAAGGCATGGAACAGGTCCCCATCAGTATCTAAACTAGGGTCCCTAGCTCTAGTGTCAGGGCACTCAGGATCACTGTCATCCCTAACCCTCTGACAATGGGTCACTCCTCCTTCTTCAGAGTAACCCTCTGTAGCAGTTTGGTTAGCTGCTACTGGGGGAATTTCTACACACTTTCATTAGTCTCCATATCAGAACACACAGGCTGGGGAACCACCCTCCCAGTGGTTTCCCCAGTGGCTTCTATGGGGTCCAGGGCACCACAATTTTCCTTTGCAGCTTGGCTATGGGTAACTGCAAATGCCATTCCACTTGAGATTGTTGCCAAGAATTACATCATCTGCTAAAGTTTCTGCTACAGCAACCTGTTGCTCAGTTGCCCTGTCTCACCCCAGTCTAGGAGAACACTAGTGAGTGGCAATGTTTTCTCCTCCCCAGAGAGCCCCTGTACAGTCACAAATTGATTGGGTATAACTTTACCAGGCTCTACGAGATCCCTTTTTACCAATGTCAGGGATGCCCCTGTGTCTCAATTATTTTGTCTGTACACCATTTACAGTGACTGGGTGCATGTGTTCCCTCATGTTTGCAAGCATGCTTTCAGGGACAAACAAACAACCCACTTCTTTTCTAGGACCACTTTGCGTACTACTTGTCCTTTTGGGACACTGTCTGCAATATGCCCAGTTTGTTTGCAAACCCAACATTTGTTTCTTTTCTCAGAAAACTATTTTCTTTGAAACCTGGGGCTAACTGGTTTCAGTGGAGGTAGTGAAGGTTTTAGCTGCCCTGAAGGTGCACTTTTCCCTTTCTGCGCTGCCATGCCTGCCCCATTTGCTCTCAGAGAAGGTCTGCTCCTGGCATAGCGGTCTGAGAGTTCAGCAGCTTCTTGCACTGTTTTTTGATCTCAGCCCTCCAGCCAGGTTTTCAGCTCTGCTGGGAATGCCCCAAAAACTGTTCTAACAGTACAGCATTTTAAATTTTATCTACTGAGTTTGCTTAAATTCCTTCCCACCAATGTTTTAAAAACTGACATTGTCTCATGGCTAGCTCCCTGTAGTTCATGTCAGGGCTTCTCATGAGCTTACAGAATTTAGCTCTGTATGCTTCTGCATTAATATCATACTTTTTTTTTATAAGTGCAGCTTTAAGTTTGCTGTATACATTACTGTCCTTATTGTCCATTAGATCCAATGCATCCTGAGCTTTCCCAGTAAGTAGTGGGATAGCTAGAAGTTCCAGGACCCTCTAGGAATTTTTGCCTGAATGTAAACTTTTTCAAAGGAATTTAAAAAGGCATTCATATCCTCCCTGTTTTTAAATTATGCTATCAATTTAGAATTTAATTTATAACCTAGTCCTGTAGTTCCAGTTAAACACAAGCCACTTACCTGCGGTAGTGCTGGGGGTTGGACTCGTAGCTTCTGCTGTGCATGTTGCCTCTGGTGCTCATGCTCTTCACGGTCAGCCTCTCGCTGTTCACCCTCCATTTCTTGCTGAAGTTGCTCCCTCTTCTTATCTGCGGCTTGCTGATCTCGTTCCACTTCTTGCTGTTCTCGCTTCCCCTCTCCCTGGAACTCCAGCTCCATTCTCCACAACTCTATCTGCAGTTTGATCGCTTCTGGCTCCAGAATGCTAGTGACCTTCCCTGCTGCTGTGGCCCTTGGCTTGCACTGGGCCTGCTGTCCTCCTGACCAGATCTGGACACTGCACTGGCCCCTCCATACCCAAGGTTTGGCCCTTTTCAGTCACAGACTGTGACTCAAGGCTCTGGGCATCTATGGCCAACAGAGCCTCCATGAAGTTATGCTTGTTGGCTCTCCCCTTGTGCAGGACTCCTCTATTCTTGCTTAGCTGCTTTAGGTAGTCTGCAGTGTGCTCACTGTAGTTGGAAGCCATCTTCTTCCTTAGCTATGGCTACTCTAACTTGCACTTTAAAAAAAATAAAACAGGAAGGAACTTTGACTGTAAGCAAAATTATATAGTTCTGTTTATCTTTTTACAATAAATCACTGCCTTATTTTACAAGTGAGCTCTACAGTATTAAGCTGACACTCTGAACTGTTAAAGCTTGTGTCACCAAATACTTAAATCGCACTGCTGCCAACCAAATCTGTCACAAATGCACTCCACAGGTGAGGCCCTCTGATCCCACAGTGCCAACCTGAGTGCAATAGTGTGAACAGGTAACAGACAGGGTAACCCTCCTGTCTGCTTTGAGTCTGAATCACCTTTAGCCTCTAGTTCTGGAAGGATTCAAACTGTGAACCTTATGCTAGCATACCCAAATGTACAGGCTCAGATAATATTCTCTTTGAGGGGATACAATAAATCTTTCACCTAAGGGCACCTAACCAGGTATCCAAAATGAACCCTTTTTAACTCTGTAAGAGACCTAGGTATTTCTTACCTTATTACGCAAGCTCAGTAACACAATCAAGCTTTTCAACAGCTGTCAGACTTAAACACAGGCACATCATATGCAAAAAGAAACTGAGATGACATCCAAGCAGTATTTCAAAGAAAAGGTTGTTTACTAAAGTTTGATTAAAAACATGTAAAGTTGAACACAGAACACGTATCATGAATCTTACAATCAATCATGTAAAACAACAAGGAAGTTACAGAACAAACACTCCTACCACAGGTACTTAATTCTTTTCTAAGTATTACCTTTTTAAGTGCTGTTTAAGTCAGAGAACTCCCTGTCTCAGAGCCCCAAAATCATATGTCACACACAATTCCATATGGATCTTTAATTTTAACTCTATCTGCCCCCACCCCTCTTGGTGAGGTCAGCTAGATCCTCCCTTAGATTTAATTTCTGACATAGTAATCCCTAAGGATGTAAGTCATTACTTTGAGAAATCTGAAACTAGTCATTTCCAAAATATGACAGTCTTTAATCAAACAGTTCTCTTTAATAATAATAATAATAATAGCTTTAATTTCATTTAAGCACCTTTCAAAATATTAAGGTGCTTTACAATAAAATCAAACAGCAATAATAAAATCAACACAGATAAAACAATAAATATAGTCTGATAGATCCCTTTATACAGTACCATAAACAGCTTGGCACCACAAAAAAATGTCTTCAACGCCTGTTTAAAACCCCCCACAGTTGTGCACTCCTGCATCTGGCGGGGTAGAGAATTTCAGAGATTCTTTGATGTCCCTCTGCTGATTTCCTGGTGCTAGTGTGATCTGAGGGTTTTATGACTCCCCACACTTCTGGCTATGTGCTAAGTATGAGAGGAACCAGCCCAATTACCTTTCTTCCTGCAACTTTATAAAACTTACATTTAGTTTCAACTTCAAAAGCATGGGCAGGCCATAAAAGGTAATAAAATGCCCTTTTGGAAGGATGCCTTAATTAAATGGTTTCTCTGGTCAGTTTAATGACATCCTGTGGTTTCAGCTACTGATCTTTAAAGTTAAAGGCCAGATCTCTCACATACTGACATTTCATACACAGACCCTTTGTTTATAATATAAATATCATACAGGTAACCAGAAGCAGGGGCAGAGCATCACAGAAGTTATCATTTCAGAGGACCTAAAGGTGTCAAAGCAGAGCACAAAGGCTGTGGGGAAGGACAATGGCATGCTGGGATGCATAGGCAGAAGTATCACTAGCAGAAGGTGGTAATGCCATTTCATAAAACACTAGGGAGGCCTCACCTAGAATAGCGTGTGTGGTTCTGGAGGCCACACCTTTGCAAGGACATTGACAGGGTGGAATTAAATCAAATCAAGTTTATAGCGCCTTTCAAAAACCAAGGTGCTGCACAGATTATAAATACATTAAAGCAGAGAATATAAAACTGTTAAAATCAACTTAATACAATTTAATTAATCTGAGAAGGCCTGTGAGAATAAATGTGTTTTCAACATAGATTTAAAATCAGTGATGGTCAGGCATTCTCTTAACCAATGAGGTAGAGAATTCCACAGGGTTGGTGCTGCAAATGAAAAAACATGGGCTCCAGATGTTTTAAGATGAACCCTGGGAATTTCTAGCAATCCCTCATCAGCGGATTGGAGAGGGCGATTGGGGGAGTAGGAAATTAGGAGATTTTTAAGGTAGTCAGGTCCTTGTTCATGTAGGGCTTTAAAGGTAATCAAGCCTACCTTATAGGTGATCCGCCACTGAACAGGCAGCCAGTGCAGCTCGTGCAGTACAGGAGCAATATGACTGGACCTAGGGGTACCAGTCAACAACCTGACTGCAGTGTTCTGTACGAGCTGCAAGTGGTGGATATCAACCCCAGATAGACCTAGGTAGAGGGCACTGCAGTAGTCAAGATGGGTAGTAATGAAGGCGTGGACCAGTGTTGGAAGGTCACCCGGGGGAATCAGGTGTTTCTCCTGTGTGATGTTCCTCAGATGGTAAAATGAGTACTTGGCCATGGCTGACACATGACACTTCAAGGTCAAGCCATCAGCAAAAACAATGCCCAGGTTACACACCCAATCTGAGGTGATAAGCTGGACACCATCAAGCCAAAGGTCCAACATGTGCCCAGCTCCATCATTCACCCCGGGAGGCCTGGATCCATGACCAACACCTCAGTCTTATCTGGATTCAGTCTCAGCCAACTCGATCTGATCCAGTCTTTGATCTCAGAAAGGCAGCAATTTAGTATGGAAACCACATCAAGTTGTCAGGGCACAAAGGACATATACAGTGGAAGCAGTCCTGAGAAAGGTAACCAAGAAGGTACAGGACTTGCACCACAAAATATATGAGGACAGATTAAAGGACCTCAATATGTACTTGCTAGAGGAAAGGAAAGTGCGGACACGTGACAGCAACGTTCAAGTACCTCAAGGGCATAAACAAAGTGCAGAGGGGAGACATCTTCCAGTGCAGGAGGAGAACAAGAACAAGGGTGCAAGATATCAAATTGGAGGGGGGCAGGTTAAGAGGAAATGCAAGAATGTTTTTCTTCACAGAGAGGGTGGTGGACACATGGAATAGCCTACCACAAGAGATGGTTGGAGCAAGCACAGTGGAGGGTTTTAAACATGCCTGGCATAGGCATCAGGGAACCTTGAGGCGGGAAGGATGATGAAAAGCCACTGACCAGATAGGATTAGAGGCAGTAAACAAGTATAGGGCTTACAGGCAGCCTGGATGGGATTAGCAGTCCTTATTTGCTGACAATTTTTAAGATTCCAGATCACCGGTGTGGCAGTAGGTAGAGGCACCCAGGACATCAGTCCTCCATGCCACTGGGCCAGCTTTGGTCAGTATATTCAGACAATCTTCATAACCTCTGTCCTGCTGGCCCAGAACCATCTTGGTCACCCTGTGATGCACTGTCTCCAGCTTGTCCCTGTCCTCCTTAAGTGAGGACTCAAGATCTAAACACAGTACTCAAATACAGCCTCACCAGTTTAATGGATACAAGTTATGAGAAGAGACTGAAGCCCATTGACATATGCTTTATGCACACCTGTGCACTTTATGAACAGTCCATTCACTATCCCTCTGTAACAGAATCAGATACCAAACCTGTCTCCTAGGGAGGAAGGCCATGCTCGGCCTGACACCACCTTGCACGCGGTCGCGAGGGCTGGAGTTTGAAGCCCTCCCCACAGCCTCCTGAAACCCCCCGCGCATGGAGCGATCCCCTGCACACACAGTGCGGTCGCGAGGGCTGGAGTTTGAAGCCCTCCCCACAGCCTCCTGAAACTCCCCGCGGACAGAGCGATCCCCTGCACACACAGTGCGGTCGCGAGGGCTGGAGTTTGAAGCCCTCCCCACAGCCTCCTGAAACCCCCCACAGACGGAGCGATCCCCTGCACACACAGTGCGGTCGCGAGGGCTGGAGTTTGAAGCCCTCCCCACAGCCTCCGAAACCCCCCGGGGACGGAGCGATCCCCTGCACACACAGTGCGGTCGCGAGGGCTGGAGTTTGAAGCCCTCCCCACAGCCTCCTGAAACCCCCCACGGACAGAGCGATCCCCTGCACACACAGTGCGGTCGCAAGGGCTGGAGTTTGAAGCCTCCCACAGCCTCCTGAAACCCCTCATGACGGAGCGATCCCCTGCACACACAGTGCGGTCGCGAGGGCTGGAGTTTGAAGCCCTCCCCACAGCTCTCCTTGAAACCCCCTGCTGGATTTGAGCGATCCCCTGCACACACAGTGGCCGCGAGGGCTGGAGCTTGAAGCCTCCCCCACAGCCTCCTGAAACCCCCTGCTGGACGGAGCGACTGCACACAGTGCGGTCGGAGGGCTGGAGTTTGAAGCCTCCCCACAGCCTTTCTGAAACCCCTGACGGAGCGATCCCCTGCACACACAGTGCGGTCGTGAGGGCTGGAGTTTAAGCCCCTCCCACAGCCTCCTGAAACCCCACGGACGGAGCGATCCCCTGCACACAGGTAGTTTCCCAGTCTAACAGCTACCTGGCGAATGGAAGTCTGAATTTGGTGCCTTTTTCTCCACGGCTCTGAAATTATAGGAGCCAGAACTTTACTCCGTGCACCTCTAGAACTGCAGCAGTTTTTACTTCTCCCTGCCATTTCAGGTTTATTTCACCCTGAGAACTGTGCAGCACCCTGTTTATGGATCGTTTTACTGATTGCAGACTTGTGTAATGAATTCTCAGACTGGACTGTTTTTAGTAACCTGTTTAATTGTAGTGCAATTCACAGCCTGAATTTTTATTTTATTTTATTTCATTTCTCCCTCCAATTTCTGTAAAGTAATTCATATGCACAATAGAGTTGTAAGCTCCTCCTCCCCCCTCACCTACCTCGAGTACTAATTGCTGCTTCTTGTCCTCCTCCTGCAGTGCGGTCGCGAGGGCTGGAGTTTGAAGCCCTCCCCACAGCCTCCTGAAACCCCCCGCGGATGGAGCGATCCCCTGCACACACAGTGCGGTCGCGAGGGCTGGAGTTTGAAGCCCTCCTCCTGAAAACCCCAGCGGGGCCAGGTATCCCTGCACACACAGGTAGTTTCCTAGTCTAACAGCTACCTCGGCGAATGGAAGTCTGAATTTGGCACCTTTTTTCTCCACGGCTCTGAAATTATAGGAGCCAGAACTTTTACTCTGGTGCACCTCTAGAACTGCAGCAGTTTTTACTTCTCCCTGCCATTTCAGGTTTATTTCACCCTGAGAACTGTGCAGCTCTAGCCCCACCACCCCCACCACCACCCTTGGTCGGCTCTTAATTATATAGCGAGACCTCACGTGGTTGTAAACCAGTCAGCCCACTTTCCCATTAGCTCCTTATACCTTCCTACCACCAGTGGCCTCCCTTGAGCTAACTCCTAAATCTCACACTCTGTGGTCATATAAATTCTCATCGTTTGTGTACACAGTAGAAAATACAAGTTAGGGAAATGCAGTGCTTTACATTTTCAGTCTTTATGCTTTGCCTAACTGTTTCCTCCCTCCCACCTTCTTCTTACCCCAAGCCACTTGAGCCATCTCCATTTCTCTCTACAATGACCAAGCCACCCCTCCACTCCTCCTCCTTGGCACAAGAAGTCCAACATCAGCCCCACTGGTGCAACTGGCCACTGGGGGCCTCTATCCTGCCTCCTGCATTCCATGCTGTGAAACCTGCTCTTTCTATGCCCCTCTACCCGGGCCCTAGGATGGACTTCCATTCACCCACCCTCTCCACCCGGCATGTGCATCTCCTGAAGTTCATGCGGCTATCAAGGCACATTCTGGCCCTTCTTCTTATTATAGCCGGGGACATCGAACTTAACCCAGGTCCACCTGCATCCTTAGCCTCTCAACCCCCAGTATCAGCTACGCACCTCCCTAAGGGACTCAAAATTGTCCACCTAAATATATGCAGTATCCTAAACAAAATAGCAACCCTGCAAACTACTGTCCTTGCACTTCGCCCTGATATAGTCATTATCACTGAATCATGGCTAAAGCCTTACAACAAGGATGCGGAATTCTCCATCCCTGGTTTTTCCTATATCCAGGACAGACAGGGCAGAAAGAAGGGCATGCACAGCCATGTACATATCCACCAATCTCCAGTTCTCTAGAACTCCTGCCTGCCCTTTTCCTTCGTGGACTCCTTCTAATCAAAATCCCTCTACCTCACTCCATTCCAATTTATATTGCTGGGTCTTACTGTCCACCTGGTACTCCTCTGAGTTGCATTATTGACCATCTTGGCAACCTGAGGTCACACACGGAGGGCGGAACTTCATATCCTTGGGATTTCAACCTGAACTGGCTAGGCAGTGCAGCCTCCAAATCGCGTCCAACAAATAAATGCCCTAAACCTGTCCCAGCAAATAGCGGAACCCACTCTCTAAACCTTAAATCAAACAAGCACACACTACTGGATTGGGCTTTAACTACCCACCCCATCAGATCTGTAAAGCTGGCCTTCTACCCGACTCCCTCAGTGATCACCATATGATTTTTATCGTGAGAAAAATCTTCCGCCCTATGGCCCCCCCACCCCGTGTGCTTCAAAACAGAAGCTATAAGTCTCTTAACCTGACTGCTCTCCTAAGTGACCTCTCTAGTATTGATTGGTCTTTCATCCCTAGGGCCACCTCTACAGATGATGCCCTGAACTTTTTCTCTGCAAATTTCCTCGCCATCTGGGACCGACACGCACCCCTAAGAAGATCCCGGGTAAGAGGTTCCCACTTACCATGGGTAACCTCTACCCTTATGGAACTCCTTCGTACCAGAGACCGTGCCTGGAAATCTTTTAAGGCCACAGGTGATCAAACAGCCCAGCTACACTACCGGTCACTAAGAAACGCCTGTACAAGACACATACGACTGGCTAAATCTAATTACTTTAAAACTGCTTTCAACAACAACTTCTCCCACCCCACTCATTTCTGGAAGTCTATTAAATCCCTCCTCTCCCCACCTGCCCAACCCCCTACTCCCACTCTAAACATTGCGGGTAATTCCATTACTGATCCTAGCCTGGTTGCCTCTGAGTTTAACTCCTACTTTTCCTCCCTGTTTTCTTCCATCCGCTCCTCTCATCCCTATCCTTGTCCACTCCCCCCCTTCTGTACCTACCCCAGCCATCTTCTGCCTCTGCCCAGTCTCATCTAGCCAGGTACTAAAAATACTGCAGGCGCTTGACCCAACAAAGGGAAAATGCCCATCGGGCCTCGATTCCAAGATGCTTCTGCTCTCTGCACCTGCCATAGCATACCCACTAGCACTGCTCTTTAACTTGTCCTTCAAACTCGGGGCAGTCCCCAACTCATGGAAACAAGCCACTGTCATTCCACTACCTAAAGGAGGGGACCCTCCTCTCCATCCAACTATCGTCCCATATCCCTGCTCCCTGCCCTAGCAAAGATTCAAGAGCGACCTGCCCTCTCTCAGTTCTATCATCTCGATTCTATATCCTTTTTTAACCCCTTCCAGGCCGGTTTCAGGAGAAATCACTCCACCACCACCTCCTTCTTCGCCTTACTAATGCAATCCTCACGGGAATGGATAAAGGAGAATTAACAGCTGCCATTTTCATTGACCTAGCGAAGGCTTTCGACACAGTCTCCCATCCCTTGCTGCTGGCTAAACTTACCCAAGCAGGACTGTCAAAAAACGCAGTCGACTGGTTCTACTCCTACCTTGCTGACAGGTCCCAATAAGTCCGCATTGGCTCGGCCAGATCCACCTCACTTCCTGTCACCAGTGGTGTCCCCCAAGGGTCTGTACTCAGCCCGCTGCTGTTCTCTGTCTTTCTTAATGACCTGCCTGCTGCCTGCCTACAAACATCTATCCACATGTATGCTGATGACACGGTGCTGTTCGCCTCTGGCACATCCTGTAGTGCAGTGACAACCTGCCTACAGAAGGATTTTGATTCCGTTCAACGTTGGTTCACCTTAAACCAGCTGCACCTAAACCCTAAAAAAACAGTCTCCCTCACCTTCGGCTCCCCGGTCCAAATTAGCACGACTCCCGCACCTCCCACGCTCTACACTTTGAATAGCTCCCCACCAGAGGCCTGCACCTCCTATCGTTATCTTGGGGTCTGGCTAGACCAGCATCTTGACTTTTCAGTGCATATCGATGCACTACACAAAAAATTGCAACCTATGTTGGGAGCCCTCTACCGGAATAAAAACTGCATCCCTCTACACACTAGACAAGCAATAGTGCAAAAAATGATCCTTCCTGTCTTTGATTACGGCGATGTTGTCTACTGCACCACACCCCAAACTTCCCTAGCTAGGCTGGATCCCCTTTTTAACTCTTTTTGCCGCTTCTCGTTAAACCTCCCTCCCAATACCCACCACTGTGTCCTCTACCAATCCCTGGACCTCCCATCTCTTCATAACAGAAGACTGCTCCACTGCGCTAAAACCTCTGGCAAGTTCTGGTCGCATACCCTCCTCCTCACCTGTCTTCCTCCTTAGCCACCCTCTCTCCTCCTACTACTATGCTCTTGAAATATCGATGCTAGGCTCCACATATCCCCCACAGATCCACCCAGTTAGGCCAGGCTGCTTTCAGCTTCAGGTTGCCCAAACTATGGAACTCCCTGACAGCCGACATGACATTCCTCAAGCACTCCTCAACTGAATGCTCTTCTCAGACTGCACTTCGCTACCACTGCAACTGCAACCTCCCCTTAGTCCTCCCCTCATCTCCATAATCCTCCCAGTTGCGAGCAACTTATTCTGTTACTAACTTGTATTTCTGCTCCCCGCATGTCTGGTAGCACATTTTAGTGATTAAGTATCTATAACTGTACCTGTAACTGTACTGAACTGTCTCACCTACCGCTGTACTCTGCCAATGTATGTTCTTGTTCTGCTGTAACCCCCCTACCCCCAGGACGCATCTGGAATCGAGCAGTACTCTGCTCAGCATGCCTTCCTGGTGAATCTCTTAAATAAATAAATAAATAAATAAATAAATAAATTAGCCAATTCGAAGTACAATATCAAGAGTATGAGCATAACACGCTAAGTGTCCCTTTTTGTAGGACTGCTCTGGGACAATGCTCTTTCTCCTACCGAGCACCACTTTGGCTTAATGAGATCCCAGCACCTGCACTAAACACTGTAAACATCCAGACCTTAAAATCTGATCTGAAGCAGTTTCTATTAAGCAAGCGCATATATGTTTGCCAAAACTGATCTACTCTTCAAGTACACTTGCTCACTGTACTCTGGGACTTCCCCATGGCCTACAACCCAGTCCAGTCCCCCTGCCTCACTGACCCTCTCTCCCTGTGCTACCCTACCAGCCTCCATCCACTTCCATTACTTTGCATTTTCTACTTTCACTCACTCTCATTCTCTGTCTCTCGCTTTCTCTCTCCCCCTCTCTCTCTCTCTCTCTCCCCCTCTAACTCTCTCTCCCAATCTAGCACGTTATTCCTCCCTTTCCACTCTCTCTCTCTTCTTCTCCTCTCACTCTCTCCTCTCCCAGTCTCTTTTCTCTCTCTTCCCCTCTCTTCTCCTCTCTCCCTTCTCCTTTCTGTTCCCCACCTCCCATAACTGTCTCTGCCCCTCATCCAACCCCCACCTGATGCTGTTAGATTCTGGACTGCAGC
The DNA here is from genome assembly GCA_016271365.2 of Neoceratodus forsteri. Taxonomy (NCBI): domain Eukaryota; kingdom Metazoa; phylum Chordata; order Ceratodontiformes; family Ceratodontidae; genus Neoceratodus; species Neoceratodus forsteri. The sequence goes on from CM057454.1 coordinate 1,179,214,608, forward strand.
ATGCCTGCACCTCTACCCTCCTTACAACAGTACCTCTCCACCCACCCCTTCTGTTGCCCACTCCTGTTACCCTCATCTAATTAAGACTTGCCCATTCCTCTCTCTCTCTCTCTCTCTCAATGCTTTTCTCTGACAAGGTCCTCATGGGGCTGTACTATTTGAATGCTATGCAGTAGTCTTCTCATGTTCTTGGCTGTTTCTTCTACATTTTTAAACCCAGTGCCATAATCTGACAAGGCCTTCCCAGGACTGCACTACTTGAACTCCATGCTGTAGGGATCACTGTCAAAATCACGTAGCGTTAATAGCGTGGTACAGAATAGCATGTACTTATTACCATGTGATACAATAGTGCTACTCGTTAATATCACCATGCCTAAATATTGTGTTGCCAGTAATTTACCCTTTCTTGTGCACTTTATTTCTTGCAGCCTGTCTTCTTTTTAAATATCCATTTGCATCAATGGCTTCTGGTTTTCATCAGTGCTGGGGAAGGGGGCAGGGGGGTCAGGTAAGCCAAGTGCACATCACATGTTGCACAGCAAATCTTCCCTCCACCACACCACCCATAATTCAAACTGTTCCCAAACAAATCCTAATGCCATTCCATTCATCCTTATGCCTGGAGCTGGAAATTATATGCGATGCCTCTTAGGTATTCTATTCTTGAACGAGACAGATAGTCTGCTACAATAGCCATGATCCTTTCAGTAATATCCTTGTACTTTTTCCAAACTTGTGGTACTGCTATTCCTGTGATGAGCTGCTCCATGATTGTGGCATTCAGGTGCTGCTCCATCTTAAGGAAGTCAAAAAACTTCCAAATTGATGGATGGTACGCTCCAACAAAATGATTGAACCAGCGATGCCATGCCTCTACCGCATTCACAGTTCTTGGTAGATTGTCCTGGACTGCATTGTAGCAGTTCCACAGTGCCACAGGGAACATCAGATGTCTTCTACCTACTCTTGTAAGACGTCTTCCTAGCCAAGTGTCCTAAAAATGGTCAGGCGAGTAAGAAGGTCACCATTTGTTTGATAAAATTCTGACTGAATCACATCATTAAATGCTGGCAACACATTGTCCCCTGACACAAATGTAAGAGCAAGTAATAGTCAAATATTAAGTGCAAAATCTGGGTTACTGGTGTACTTTTGGCATACATCTGGAAGTTCCTGCACTTTGCGCCATACAGCCTGGCACATGTGAAAAAAAATCAGCCCCTCATTTTTGCATGTGTGAACGCTTTTATTGCTGCTAGCTAAACATCTATTAGGATTGTTTCAGACTGTAATGGCCCACATAAATTTTCAAGTGCAGCAGAAACCTTGGCATATGTTGCTGCAGTTTGGTTTCCCATTGATATGTACACCAGGAGCATTACTGCACCGCACTTCACTGCATGAGTGGTGTACAGCTGAGACAATACTGATGGGCAGCACCTACAGGTTCCAGCAGCAAACCAGTGTTTGTTGCTCTAAGTGCTGCGTGTCCTGGACAGCGGAAAACACAAGAACTCGATCAGAACATGGCCCAGAATCATATAATAAAAAAAATTTGTCATTTTTCACTGTCTTCACAAAGTAACAGTGCGCGAATACTAACACACACAATTCCAATGCAATTCCAACCTGCATAATGCGCTATTAGTAGCTGCTACATAAAAGTGACACGGTACTATTACAAGTGCTAATATCTACTAACTATTCTATTCCACACTATTAATGCCGCGCGATTATGACCACATACCGTACTGTACTCTTTTACTGTTGTTGCTTGAATCTTCTGTATTATGAATTTTGGCATCCCACCGTAAGGTACGTGTACCTATAGAAACTACAAGCTTGTAATCTTATTTATTGAAAAAATCATGTCTTTATTGTACGTTTTGTGTTTCTTTTGATGTGGAACCTTTGGAACAGTTCTTACTCAAAGGTTGTTTCCGAACATACAAATAAATAACTAAGACATGTTCACACCAAAAAAAAGGAAACTGATAGAGGACACAATCTCTGTCTTCTGCATTCTCAAGGTGATCAACATGATGGAACATATGGAAAGGGTTATCTGGTGTTCTCCAGCAGGATGTGGGGGGAAACATCTTACAGCTCAGAGGTGATAAACTCAAAGGTAATGGTAGGAAACACTTCTTTTCTCAGAGGGTTCTGAACTTATGGCATAGCCTATAAGAGTAGGAAATGGATAGGAAGACAGCACAAGACTTCAAGACAAGACTGGATATATTTCTGCTTACACAAGGAATCTTACCTGCTCTAACAACCAAGGTATTCTGGGTAGCCTGGGAAGTAGAACATGTGTGGATTCCCTATAAATAAGTTGACTGACATGTACTACTAACTCGGGTGGAGTGGCAAGATGGCAGCACTGCTGCTCTGCTCCTTAGCATGCCAAGAGAGTCCTCTCCGTTTGTAGATTTTTAACATTCACAGTTTTGTTTTGCTAAACTCTTGAATGAAACTAATATTATTTCAGCATTAGATTCATGAGGGTGAATTTGATGGTGGCTTACCATTAGTAGAGCCCAGGGCCGGCGTAAGGCACCCATGAACCCCGAGGCCAAGGACCATCCCCAAATGTCGCGGCCGCTGGTGGCACATGTAGTGGGTCTGGCGGCAGGCCCCAGCATCAACACATTAATCAGCCCAGCAGTATACTCTATTTTATCCATCCCACCCCACTCCTCACCCAGTTCACCAAAGCATCATATAAGAAAATAAAATACTGCTGCCCGCCCTCCCTCGATCAACACAGCTGAGCAGCATTAGCACCTGGTAAGCCCTGTGTACCTTCAGTTTAATCTTTCTTGTCCTCTGCTCCGGTTCCCTGAATTTCTTCCCATCAACAACATGTGATGTCCTCGTCCAGTTGCCCTTTTGTGCAGTTTATTATGAAGCTTTGCATTTGTTGCTACCAATTTCCCATTGCGCTCGAAAATTGTGCCCCCGATTTCCCCGAAGGAATGCCATACCATGCCACGTAGTCCACACCACCATCCTACCTTCAATTCTATCCCCAGGCAGCTTTGTTTCATGTTCCCCATGTTCCTCTATTGTACTGCACAGAACATGCTGACGTGGGAGGAGCTGCTGTGCTAGAACCAATGACAGGGCTCCAGTAGGTCCGTTGCTGTTTATCGCACCTCCTCCCACTCAGACTTGAACAGCTAATATTCTTCAGGTGAAGCTACCTCTGGCTGGAAGCTGCAACACTGAACATAGGATTTGCAAGAAAGCGAGTTGTGCTCACAACAGAGGGAGGCGAACCTTACAACTGTCTTTGGTTTGTAGCAGATATCCTGCAGGTGGAGGCTACTTATAACTGAAAGGTGAAATAAGGAACTTAGAATTATCAGGAAAAGACAGTCTTTTAAGCAACAGAGGGAGGTGAATCTAGCTTTACTTTTGTTACAATTCTTAAGATTTTCAGTGCAGGAAGAAGTTAAACCCTGGGCTAAGAATTTGTCATAAGTCCAGAAGTAAGTGCAGGTACAGGCTGTGTATTTGACCAGACAGAGCCCTAGGGGTGGAAACTGTTTTTTGTGTTTATCAGTGTGTGCCTTAAAAGGCCAGGCCAGACTGTGTCAGGAAGTGCTTACATCATAGCTACTTATCAGCCAATAGCTTTGGAAGAGTCTTACAGACCTGAGAACAACAGTATTATAAGCAAGTGTTTTATAGCAAACTCATCAGAACAGCTAATATTCTTCAGGTGAAGCTACCTCTGGCTGGAAGCTGCAATACTGAACATAGGATTTGCAAGAAAGCGAGTTGTGCTCACAACAGGGGAGGTGAACCTTACAATTGTCTTTGGTTTGTAGCAGATATTCTGCAGGTGGAGGCTACCTCTAACTGAAAGGTGAAATAAGGAACTTAGAATTATCAGGAAAAGACAGTCTTTCAAGCAACAGAGGGAGGTGGATCTAGCTTTACTTTTCCTACAATTCTTAAGATTTTCAGTGCAGGAAGAGTTTAAAGCACAGGTGACTTATTTTGGGGATGACTGCTTTCAGAGCACAAACCACCAGGCTGTTTTGGGGCTGGGGAGGTTTACCTGTGTCTGACTTAGATGTCTGGATTTTCTCTGTTTGATTAGCAGGGTATTTTCTCTGTCAAATTGTTGTGTAGGGCATCTTGCTGACAGGAAGGCACTCATCGCAATGGTAGGTCAGAGCTTTTAGCTGATTGTTTCATGAGGACACAGTTTAGGCCCAACCCCTGCCACCCTCACCCCACCCACCCTGGAAATAGTTCCTTTATACCTGGGGTTCTGACATCATTTCCTCAAGAGTGCAAGGTGCATATCACTGTCATATCCTCTCTAGCACACTGCACTGACAAAATAAGCATACACATTGTATAATGTAACTATTTCTATATAACAAACCAATCTCACACACACACACACACACACACACACACACACACACACACACACACACAAAAAGTAGATAAACATGTGGGGAGTAGTGCAATGTAATGGCTGTGGTGCAGCAGTCTTCCGGGAGTCTTTCTGGAGGCTGAGATGCTGCCGTATTAGCAGACAACTCTCTGCACTGAGGAAGGAAGTTGCCCGTCTTCAGGCCACACTGGACTGTAGTAAGGGAACCTTTCCCCAGGCCACACTGGACAGTAGGAAGGGAACCTCCCCCATCCAGGAAGCACCAGAGCCACCACCACTACCTCAGAGATTGCGAAGAAAGCACAGCAGTTGGACCACAGTGGGCTCAGGGAGGGTGAGGATGGTGGAACAGAGGCACAACCAATCAGTTGTTCCACTCCACAATCCATACACCATTCTGGGGAAGCATAGCTCCCCTATGGATGCACCCGCAGAGAAGACTAAGGAGGCTGAGGACAACTGTCACAAGGGAGGCCCACAGGAAGAAGGCAGAGGACACCACAGTGAAAGGAAGCAGCTCCTGGTGAGGGACTCAATTATTAGGGGGATAGAACTGGGGGGAGCAGGGAAAACTGAAGTAAGGTGCCTGCCTGGTGCCATGGCTGGGAGGGACAGGAAGCAAATCCTCAGGATCACGAGAACAGCTGCACAGGAGTCTGAGCTGGACATCATTGTCCACCTAGGGACAAATGACTTGGCTCATCATGAGATTAGAGCAGTGCAGGAGGACTTTGTAGAGTTGGGCAGGGGTCTAAGACAAGTAGCACACACAGTATCCTTCTCAGAGGTGCTGCCTGTCAATGGCGTGAGTGAGGCAAGGTTACTTTGCACCATGCAGTTTAATGAATGGTTGAAAAAATGGTGTGGAGCACAGGGGTTTGGCTTCATTGGAGACTTGGATTCCACCTGGAGAGACACCAGCCTATACTGGCAGGATGGTTTGCATCTGTCCAGGAAGGGAACAAGTCTTTTGAGCAATCGGTTTAAATGCTTCATTGGCAAGCTTTTAAACTAGTCAAAGGGGGAGGCACTGATAAGCAGCAGGAAAATCCCAGCCTCTCCCTACAAAACAGGGTACTAAATGAGAAAAAGACCGAGGTAGAAAGGTCAGTGGGGGATGCTGCAACAGAAGGTAAAGCCATCAAAAAATGGAGAGCAATGAGTACCAATGCCCATAGTCTGAGTAACAAGCTTCCTGAATTAGTGGCCTTGATGGAGGAGGAACATCTGGATATCGTGGCAGTCACAGAAACATGGTATACACAAAACCATGACTGGGACGTAAACATACCAGGATACACTATCTACAGGAGGGACAGGGAGAGTAAAAGAGGAGGAGGAGTAGCTCTTTACATAAGGGAAGGAATCAAAGCAACAGAACAAAAGGGTAAACAGGGAGGAGAAGAAGCACTGTGGGTCAATTTGGAGACAGGCAATGGCACCACAATCCGCACAGAGGTTGTATACAGACCCCCTTCTCAGGGGGAGGAAATGGACAAGGAAATGATAGAAAGTATACTTAGAATGGCAGAAAAAGGGGAGATATTGCTGATGGGTGATCTGAATATGCCAGATATTAACTGGAGTGCAGTTGCAGCAGCCACTTCGAAGAGTAGAGTTATTCTAGATGCCCTACAAGGGGCATGCCTTAGACAACTAGTATTGGAGCCCACTCGAGAGGGAGCAATCTTAGACCTGGTTCTCTCAAATGGAGATGGACAGAGGATCACAGATGCAGAAGTGGGTAGCCATCTGGGAACTAGCAACCATCGAACAGTATGGTTCACAATAAACACAGCAATTGAGTCAAGCCATACAAAGGCAAAAGTACTGGACTTTAGGAGGGCTGACTTTGACAAATGGGTGAGTGCCTAAGGAATGCACTAGCAAATGGGCAGGAAGGAGGGGTGGAAGAACAATGGGGAATAATAAAAACTGCCATCACAGAAGTAACAAGCCTTTGTGTGAAACAAACAAAACAAAACAATGTAAGAAACCACTATGGTTCTCAAAGGAAGTGGCAGTGAAGGTTCAAGAGAAAAAGAAAGCATTCAGGAAGTACAAGGAATCACAGAAGGAGCAGGACAGAGAATTGTATCAGTTAAAGCAAAAGGAAGCTGGGAAGGCAGTCAGAACAGCAAAGGCCCAAACTGAGGAAAAGATAGCCAACTCAGTTAAGAAGGGGGAATACAACCTTGTTATAGGTACATTTAGGGAGCAAAGAAAGACCAAGGGAGGGATAGTGAGGCCTAATAAAGAGAAGGGAGGGTGGGCGGAGGGTGGCTGTGAAAAGGCAGAGATACTAAACAAATATTTTTGCTCAGTATTTACAAATGAAGAAGGGGAGGTACCTAAAACAAACAGTAGAAACACTCTGGATACAGAAGTTGATACCAGCCCATTTACAGAAGAAAGGGTTCTGAAAGAACTCTTAAAACTGAAGGTGTACAAAGCAATGAGGCCTGATGGGATTCATCCCAGAATTCTAAAAGAACTAAGGGTAGAACTAGTGACACCACTGACTACCCTCTTTAACAAATCATGGGAGGATGGGGTGGTACCCAAGGACTGGAGGAAGGCAGATGTGATTCCCCTTCACAAAAGTGGGAGCAAGGCAGAAGCAGGAAACTACAGACCTGTTAGTTTAACCTCAGTGATAGGGAAAATGATGGAATCACTTCTGAAGGAAAGAATTGTTGAGTATCTAGAGGCCAGAGGGGCACAGGACCAAAGGCAGCATGAATTCACAGCGGGAAGGTCATGCCAGACGAATCTGATAGATTTCTTTGACTGGGTGACCAAAGTAGTAGATCAGGGACAGGCTGTGGACATGGACTACCTAGACTTTAACAAGGCATTTGACACAGTACCACACAAAAGATTAATATACAAGTTAGCCAGCCTGGGAGTGGGTCCCAAGATGACAGCCTGGGTAAAGAATTGGCTGAAGAATAGGACACAAAGAGTAATAGTAAATGGAGTCCTCTCTGAAGAAAGGGGGGTTACTAGTGGGGTCCCGGAGGGTTCAGTATTAGGACTGGTCCTCTTCAATGTCTTAATAAGCAACATTGCAGAGGGACTGGAAGGAAAAGTATATCTCTTTGCAGATGACACAAAGATCTGCAAAAGAGTTGATGCACAAGGTGGGGTGGAAAGGATGAGAAGGGACTTGGCAAGATTAGAGTAATGGTCAAATGTATGGCAGCTTAGATTCAATGCTAAGAACTGCAAGGTAATGCACCTGGGAAAAACAAACCCGGGGAAGAGTACACAATGGGGGGGGGGAGATACTAACAACAACAAAAATGGAAAGGGACCTGGGGGTAGTCATATCAGATGACCTAAAGGTGGGCAAGCAATGTGAGAGGGCAGTAAGGAGGGTTGGGGGATATTGGGATACATAGGGAAAGGCATCACCAGTAGAAAACAGGAAGTTATTATCCCTCTGTACAGACAGCTGGTGAGACCCCATCTGGAGTACTGTGTGCAGTTCTGGAGACCCAATCTCCACAAAGACATAGACAGGATGGAAGCTGTCCAGAGGAGGGCATCAAAATGGTGCAGGGTCTGCACGGAAGACATATGAAGAGAGACTTAAGGAGCTAAATATGTATAGCCTCGAGGAAAGGGGGCATGATAGAAACTTTCAAGTACCTCAAGGGAATCAACAAAGTCCAAGAGGGTAGCATCTTTCAAAAAAAGAGGTGTGCAAGAACAAGGGGCACAATTTGAAGATAGAGGGGGGCGGCTCAGAGGTAATTTAAGGAAGTTTTTTTTCTCAGAGAGGGTTGTGGATGCATGGAACGGCCTTCCAGAGGAGGTTGTGGAGTCAAAAACAGTGGTGGAATTCAAGCATGTATGGGACAGTCATAAGGCAATTCTAGGGGTTGGGGGCAGGAAGAAGTAGGCTGCTGGTTAACTAGGATCTGCAGCTTATCCATTAGGTAGGGAAATGGGCAGACTAGGTGGGCCAAGCGGTCCTTATCTGCCATCAAATTCTATGTTTCTATGTTTCTGTCCCCCCTCAGGTCTGTGTCTGCAGCATAAGTATGGGCCCTCCGGCGCTCTTGGAACTACATACAGCCGAGGACCAGTTCCATAGCGCCGGAGAGAATTCACTAGTGCAGCCGCTATCCGGAGACTTGAGAAAACCAGCCATCGAGGAGACAGTACCACTGCCTGCCAGCTGCCGCGTCCAGCCCAGAAGGAGCCAAAGACCTTCCACTGCTTTCAGATGTGCTGTTACTGTTTGCTAGTGCTGCTGAAATTTATTTATTTAAAATAAATGAGGCAAGAGCTACGCACAAGGCAGCCAGCAGCAGCAATTCACTGAGTAGCATTGCCAGTCGGTGCAGAGTGCCCGGAGGAGACAGAAAGACCCAGAGGAGGACTAAGGAGGATTACTTACAGGTAGGTAATAACCAAGATGGGATGGGAGCTGGAGACCATGAGATGGTGTGGACCATATAATTTGAACTCAAATTAAAGCAAATGTAGTAGTGTGGGAGATGGGAGTCTGGAGAGGTAGAGAGCAGCAGAGCAGAGGTAACACAAATTGCAGCAGCTGGAGAACAGCATTTTTTGCAATTATATTATTTGTAGTACTGTATTGCTCTTAAGGCCATTAATTTGTGTCTGACACAGAGTCTAACAAATTGTGCAGTAGTTGGTGGGGCAGTTAAGTTTTTTTGAAATTTATTTTATTAATCATCTGTTAGAAATGTAACACTTCCAGGGCTGGATATTCAAACTGCACCATTCTGTGGCGCAAGCCCTTGCGCTGCACAAAATAGTTGCACTGGGGTGTGGCCGGGGTGATATTCAACGGAGTTGCGCTACTGAGCAACTCCTTTGAATATCACCCCCTGGCCACAGCCACTGTGCATGGCGCAGTGGAACTTGCGCCACCGCAAGTGGTCAGAGTGCAGCATTCAAGATGCGGTGGCGCAAGTTCCATTGCGCCATGTGCAAATTTCCAATATTCAAAAGGTGACATGCAAATGGGGCCCTAGTTCATGCAAGGCACGGGGGATCCATTTGCATCTATTTATGGCCCCATTTGCATGCCATTAGCATGCAGGTGGGCCGATTCCCGAGGACTTGTGCCTGGCGTCCTGCCAGGCAGCAGCCGTCGGGGACCGACGCCCCCTGCAGCCCGATTGCGGGCATAACTGCTGTAATCCCCCCTTCCCCGACTGGCCCGATCATGGGCATAAGTGAATAAACCCCCCTTCCCCAGACTGGCCCGATCGCGGGCATGGTGAAACCCCTTCCCCTGACTGGCCTGATGCGGGCATAAGTGGATAAACCCCTCACCCCCCAACTGGCCCAATCATGGGCATAAGTGAAAAAATTCCCCCACCCATGACTGGCCTGATCGCGGGCATAGAAAATCCCCCCACCCCTCACTGGCCTGATTGCGGGCATAAGTGAAAAATAACCCACCCCACTAACAGCCCGATCGTGGGCAGAACACAGTTCAACCCCCTCCAAGAACATATCCCTGGTGGTCCAGTGGACCGTAAAGCCGATCATGGGCATAGAGTCCACCCCAGGTCAACCTACCCTGGTGATCTAGTATTTAACCCCACCACCCATGGAGCCCCACCACCCCGCTCCCTCCCGTCAGCGGCGGGTGGCAGCATCCACCACCTGCCGCCCCGCCGCCCACCCGACTGACTGCTCGGTAGGGCTGCTTCACATATCTGAATGCCTTATGCGGTATGGGCTGCACGCCCATTGGCTCTGCTCTGAACCAATGGACGTGCAGCCCTACGAGCAGTCAGTCGGCGGGGCAGGCGGTGGGATGCTGCTGCCCGCCGCTGACGGGGAGGGGTGGTGGGGCCCGTGGTGGTGGGGTGGGGCCACTCAGATCACCAGGGTAGGGACCTTGGGGTGGTGGACTCTAATGCTCATGATCGGGCTTCGTCCACTGGACCACCAGGGATATGTTCTTGGGGGTTGAACTCTGTTCTGCCCGCCATCGAAGCTAGGTTGTGTTTTTTTTTCACTATTTTGCCCACGATCGCGCCAGTCAGGGGTGGGGATTTTTCCACTTATGCCAGTGATCGCCAGTCTGGGGTGGGGTTTATTCACTTATGTCCGCCATCGGGCCAGTCGGAGGGTGGGGGTTTATTCACTATGCCCGCGATCGGCCAGCCGGGGTTACTTATTATGCCCGCGATTGGGCTGTAGGTACAGGAGGTTGAGGCCACCCACAGGTGGCAGCTGCTGTTGCACCTGCAATGCGGCAGCTCACCTGTGGGTGGCCCTCGACTTACTCCCTTTTATTTTGCTCCAAAGTTGTGCAGGCACAGGTTGGGGTTGCGCCTGCATAACTCTGCACAGCCCACTGAATATCGGGCTGTGCAGTTTATGCATGGTTCCTCCCCCTCTGGTTGAGCATGCCTTCATTAGCATTGCGCTGTTGCTCAGCTTGACTTGGGTGGCACAACTGCCTCCTGCTGAATATGGCAGAATGGCACAATTTTGGACTTGCGCATGGCGCAACCCTTTTGAATATCCAGCCCACAGTGTCTCCAGGTCATTGTGTCTGACAGATTGTGCAGTAGTTGGATCTATGTACAAATATTACTGGAAGGGGTCCAGGGAGGGGGCCCCGGGGAGGGGTTCAGGGGCAGCCCGGGGAGGGGGCACAGGGGCCAATCTGTGGGGCCCCAGTCATTGAGTTTGCTGGGGGCCCCCAAAATCCTAAAACCCACCCTGGTAGAGCCGAGAAGCATTGAGTAGAGTTGTTCAATGGTCACCTTACCGGTTATGCCTATTTTTCTGGTCAAAGCCAAAATTGTAAGTGTGAGCTAGGAGGTTTGCTCTCAGCTGCTTAACTCTGAAAAGCAGACCTGTGCTGGCATGGTATAGGCCTGGGTGGAATATAGTATTATATAGTGTTATAATCTTAAGAATCCTGGAGTTTTAAGTATGGAGCCAGAAAGAGAACACTAACCTCTGGTTCTGCATCCAGGGCTGTAAGCCACAACAATCTGCAGGGACGTTGAGTTCTGTGGAGCTTCTGAGGAGCTTTGTGGAAGCACAGTATGTGCTAGAATGATTGATTAAATTCTAAAAGAGGTATGCCACCTTTTCCTAAGGGGGGTACTGCTTTCATTGTGATAAATACAGGTTACTCACCTGTAACAGGAGTTCTAGGAATGGTATATGTTGTTCATCTACATGGTCTGGCAGGTTCCTTGCCGCTTTAAATCTTGCCGGAAGGTCTTCAAGCTGGCTCCTCCCACCCACCCGGGTGGTAAAACTCTCGGCTCCATCCAATGACACCAGATCTAGCCCGCTGGAAGCCAGGTTGTGCGTCGAGGCTGGGTGGGTCGTGTGGATGAACAACATATACCATTCCTAGAACTCCTGTTACAGGTGAGTAACCTGTATTTCTAGGGACATGGATATGTTGCTCATCCACACTGTCTGGCAGACTCCTAGCAGTTCTCTGGGAGGAGGGAGGCAAGGTGCACACCCCCTACTTAGGGAATAATGACTGGAGAACCGAGGCCCCAAAACCAGCATCCCGGCATGACTCAAGGTCGATGTGGTAGTGGGTAATGAAGGTATGTGCTGACTTCCAGGTAGCAGCCCTGCAGATTTCCTGGATAGGGATGTCCCTGGAAGCAGCCACTGATGCAGCGGTATGGCAGATAGAATGATCTCTTATCCCTCTGGGAGGCTCCATGCCCGCCAACCTATAGCAGAGATCTAAGCAGGAGGTGACCCACCTGCCTATCGTCCACTTGGCTGCAGGTCTGCCAGGTGCGGCTTCAGCGTAGGTAACAAACAGCTGGTGAACCTCTCCCCGAACTTCAGCTGTCCACTCCATGTAACAAGCGAGCGCTCTTCTAGGGTCCAAAGTATGGAACCTATATTCGGCCTCCAAGGTGTGACTGGGGTAGAACACTGGCAGAGTCAACACCTGGTTAAGGTGAAACTCCGACACCACCTTCAGAAGGAATTTCGGGTGGGGGCGCAGGACAACCTTGCCCTTGTGGAAGACCAGATAAGGAGACTCGATGGAAAGCACCTGGAGCTCTCCCATCCTTCTGGCTGGCGTGATAGCCACCAAGACGGTAGTCTTCCACGACAGGTGAGAGAAGTCACACCTGTGCATTGGTTCAAATGGCTTGCCCATGAGCTTAGCCAATACAAGCAGTAGATCCCACGGAGGTGGAGGCTCTCGCACTGGAGGAGATATGTGATCAAGGCCTTTGAAAAAGTGCCCGACCACCTTCTCCTGTGCCACCAACTGCTTCCCGGGCCACGCCTGGTAAGCAGAGATGGCTGCCAGGTGCACCTTAAGGGTCGTCAACCAAAGCCCTTGCCGAGAAAGGGACCACAGGTAGTCCAGGATGCTAGCCAAGGAACAGGAGGAAGGGTCCAGGCCCTTGCCCTGACACCAAATGGAGAATCTCTTACATTTAAAGGCATAGCATTTTCTGGTCGACTCCTTACGGGACGCCCCAACGACATTGAGGACCTCGTTGGAAAGACCCAAGGCCTGGAACTCTAGCCTTTCAGGAACCAGGCCGTCAGGTGCAGGGATTGAAGGTCCGGATGGAATACCTTCCCCTGATTGACTGAGATCAGGTCCGGGCAGGCTGGGAGCCACCTCGGGAGCCTGGAGCTGAGACTGAGGAGATCTGGATACCAGAACTGGCGGGGCCAGTCTGGAGCTACCAGAATCACCTGCGCCTTGTCCCTCCTCACATTGAGAAGCACCTTGTGGATCAAGGGAAATGGGGGAAAGGCGTAGAAGAGGTCTGGGGTCCATGGCCTCGAGAAGGCATCCCCCTGCAGTGAGCCCTGCTGAGGGGGGCGGGCATGAAACAATCTCAGCCTTGCACTCTCCCTGGAGGCAAACAGGTCCACCTGAGGCCTGCCCCAGTGGGAGAACAGATCTTGTACTACCTCTGGCAGGAGGGACCACTCGTGGGACGCAGCTCCTATCTGGCTTAGGGCACCGGCCAGAATGTTGGAGGCTCCTGCCACATGGATGGCAAGGAGATCCGCCTCCAAGCTGCACGAGGGACCAAATGTGGAGAGCTTCCCTGCACAGGGGCATGGAGCGTGTCCCGCCCTGGTGGTTCAGGTAGTACATGGTCATGGTATTGTCCGTCTGGACCTGGACCACTTGACCCCATACAAATGGAGCGAAGGCGGTGAGAGCTAGATGAACTGCTCGAAGCTCCAGCAGGTTGATGTGGTATCGGGACTCCTGAGGGGACCACAGGCCATGTGCTCTGTGCTCCCCCAGATGGGCACCCCAACCCATCAGAGAGGCATCGGTCGAAAGAGAGACCGTCAGCTTGGGGCAGACAAACAGGATGCCCTCCTGCAGATGAGCTGGAATGGTCCACCACTGGAGAGCGTTCCATATCTCCTGGGTCACTGTTACTAGCTGATCCAAAGGATCGGAGGCTGTGACCACTGGCTGGCCAGTCCCCATTGTAGGGGACGCATGTACCAATGGGCCCAACCGACCATGCTGGTGCAGGCCACCATGAGGCCCAGGAAGTCCCGGGCAGGGTGCAATTGCCCAACCTGAAATGACTGGGCAAAGGAAGAAAGAACCTCAGCCCTGTCCACTGGGAGTTGTGCTCTGACTCGCAGAGAGTCAAGCTCTGCCCCGATGAATTGTATCACCTGCTTTGGCACGAGTTCCGACTTGGCCTCATTGATAAGGAGGCCAACTTGAGAGCAAACCTGGAGGGCCAGATCCCTGTACCGCTCTACCTCCATTCTGGAGAAGGCCGCAATCAGCCAGTCGTCCAGGTAGGGGTACACCCAGACCCTTCAGCGCTGCAGGAATGCTGTCACCACTGCCATGAATTTGGTGAAAACCCTTGGAGCTAGAGAAAGGCCAAAGGGCATGGCCTGGAACTCGTATAGGGACCCCTCTGCCTGGAAGCAGAGGAATCTCTGGTGGGACGGACGGATTGGGACATGAAAGAATGCGTCCTGGAGATCCAGAGAACAGAACCACATGCCTCATTCCAAGGATGGAATGATCTGAGCCAGAGTGACCATCTTGAAGGTTCGAGACCTCAGGAACCTGTAAAGGTCATGCAGATCTAGAATAGGGCACCAGCCCCCCCTTCTGTTTCGGGACCAGGAAGTACCTGGACACAAACCCCGGGTCTCGTGGAGGATCCGCCACCTTTCTGATCACCTCCTTTTCGAGGAGCAGGGCAATGTCGGCTTGATGAGCTGACAGAGAGGCTGCAGACCCCGTAGCCCCCCGCGGAGCGACAGCTCGGAAGGATGGGCATGCTCAAACTCCAGAGGCAGCCCCTTTCCTACCACCTCCAACACTCAGCGGTTCATGGTGACAGTGGACCAGACGGAAAGGAAGTGGCGGAGCCATCCCCCATGGGGGGAACCCAGGGGGGAGCGACGAGGCTGGGGGTGACACCCCTCTACCCATCACTGGGCAGGCTTAGAGGATGGACCGGCCGAGGTACCTCTTGGGCCTTTTCCTCCCTGCTTCCTATTGGAGAAAGCTGCAGGCTTGGTTTTGGGGTGCCAAGCGCGAGCCTGCTGGCACTGATGCTGGTGTTGCTGGGCCGGACATGCCGCAAGAGCAGAAGAGCAAAGGGACTTATGTTGCTGACGATGGCCCTTGTCCTTCTGGGCAGAGGTGACCGAGTCCAGGGTAGCATTTGACTTTTCGATCCTCTGAAGATGGCCTTCCACTCCAGGGCTGCACAGGACAGACCCCAAGAAGGGAACATCCGCCAATTTGTGCTGGGTATCCACCATGAAGGTGGATATCCTCAGCCAGGCTCTGTGGTGCATGACCACTGCGGCCGCTACTGATCGGGCACAGAAGTCTCCAATGTCTAGAGCCATTTGGAGCTGCTGTTTCACCACTACCATTCCCTGATCCCGCACCTGCTCGACCGTAGTCTGCAGGTCGGCCAGGTGATGAGGGATCACCTCAACCAGGGAGCCCATGAGGGCATGGGAGAAGTGTGCCATCAGCACGGCCGAGCTGGCCTGATGGAGGCCAAGGGAGGATGCAGCGTACACCTTGCAGCGGCAAAGTCAACTTTTGGACTCATTGTTGGGGGCTTATCACATCCCTAGCATTCGGGCGGCGGGCATGGTGCCCAACCCCTCCACAGAGGTGCTCGAAAAAACCCGGACAAAGGCGGTAGGGACCTGCATACTTCCTGGCCATCCTGGCTGAAGGCACAGGACAGGAAGCCGGCCACTGCCAAAGCTCTAAAGCTGGGCCAACAATGGCTTCAGCGACCGGAAAGGCCTCTGTGAGAGAATCCCCTTGGTCCAGTATCTCCATGAGGGGATACTTGGCCTGCTTGGATATGGGCACAAGCTGCATCCCGGTGGACTCCGAGATGAGCCAAAGCAGACCCACGAACGACGATGGGCTCTCATCTATCGACTGCCCCCCGGAGGACTCCAGGTCAAGGGGCCTGGAAAACAGGGAGGAGTCATCGTCAGATGCCAAGGAGTCTACGAAGAGCTCCCTGGGGCCTAAGCCACCCTCCACCAGCTGAGGATGGTCAGGAGTGAGAGTGACCGACAACTGGTGGGACAGACCCTGACCCGACCGATAGTCCTTGGTTGTCGCCCCCGATTTCGGTTGTGGAGGCGGAGGTTCCACCACAATCAGTGGGGCAGCTGGTTTGGCAGAACAACTGGTCCAGGCTTGGGCACCTCGACTACAGCGAGGGGTTGTTTCGGCCTTTCGGGTGACAGCCACTTAATGGCCAGGGAAGGTGTGACGGCTTATTCCCAGAAAAAGGAGCTGCTGCCATCAAGTCCTCATAGTGTCAATGCAGTTTGTGCGAAGCCTCTCCTCTTCAAGGAGGAAGGCGAGGAATGACAGCGCCACCCGCTTTCCCGGTGCGAGACCGAGACCGCCAATGTCAAGCGGGACGGTTGGACCAATCGAGGTTCGAGACTGAGACCCTCGGTGTTTCCGAAGGCAGTTCTGGGAGGGAGCAGGGGACACCCGCTCCTCCCTCGGCTCGGGAGCCTTGACCGGGGACTCCAGCACAGGAGGCGCAAGCAAGTCCTCGGTTCCCACTGGGGGAACCAGTGATGAAGGCTTGTCAGCTTCACCAGTCAACAGCCCATCCAACGGGTCGAGAAAAATCTGGACCACGTCGACGGGTGTCTCGGCCGGTTGACCTGACAGGGACACCGTGAAGCCAGCAGCTTTAGCCGCAACCTTGACCGAAGTCGAGTGTCAACTGTCTGGGAAAGGGGACCTCTCCCGCTCCCATGAACGTCGACAGTGGGACTTACCCTTCAAGTCCTTCTTTCTTGACCGAGAAGACTGTCCTGATGGCCCCTCTCCCTTCCTGGAAAGGGATTGGCAAAGCTCCTTAAAAGAAGCTGTATAGGAGGATCCCAGAGAGAGCAGGATAAATGCAGCGACCAAGGAGGAGGAGGAGGATGCGGCCTGGGCCACCTTCTCCTTGAGGGCGATCATCTTCTGGAGTTGCTCAGCCAAGCCAGCCACCGCGGACACCACCCAACGGGCCTACTTAGACTTCACCGGCAGGTGACACTTCTCGGGATGCCTAAGTTGTAACCAGGCAGTGCGGTCTTCAAGGACGTTGGCCGAGAATGATCTACAGAACTCGCAGGCTTGTGGGTCATGAGCAAGGCTGAGGCAGTAGACGCACGTGGAGTGTGGGTCCATCCTGGACATCTTCTGCTCACATGGGCACCGCTGAAAATCAGGAGTCAATTTGTCCACAGCCACGAGGGAAGAATTTGAACGAAGACTTGAAAATTTTAAAACTATTTTTGGGCGAACCGAAGAATTAGGATCTAGTCTATACACAGAGCGTTAAGGGGGGAACCTGAGCTTCCAAGCAGTAAGGAAGATCTGGCATCATGGGGAGGAGCCAAGAGTTTTACCACCCGAGTGGGTGGGAGGAGCCAGCTTGAAGACCTTCCGGCAAGATTTAAAGCGGCAAGGAACCTGCCAGACAGTGTGGATGAACAACATATCCATGTCCCTAGAAGTTAAATTTACTATGGTCAGCAGTGCATTTTTCCTTGTTTTTCTTGTTCCCTACAAATGTGCACAGCTGCCAAAAGAAGCGAAAATGGAAAAAGCTTTTGATCTGGGTGATCTCCTGGGCAATGGCTGATAAAACCTTCACAGATGACCCTGCCTGACATGCAAAACGAAATCGGAGTTAGGGCAGAGATTATTGGTACAGAATTCAGAGCCTGAGGATTATGAATAGAGAAGCTGCAAAAGAAATCAAGGTGGACAGAGAGGGAGTAAGTGTAAAGCAACTGGGTGGAGGTAATTGACAAAGCTACTTGGAGGTAGTCATCTCAAAAAAAATATTTTCATAGAAGAGTTCTCCAAAGCTTTTCTCTGTTTCCTTTTTCTGACATAAATTATGGATGTTATGGTTAGAAATTAATGGGCTTCCAGAAGGGTGCCATTTTAAAATTTTAGAACTTGAGTGCCCCCCCCCCACCATGGACCTCATTTCAAGTGACTCAAAGTATTTTGAGTTTTTTACTCTTTAAAGTGTTTTCTGCTGTAAATTAATGGATATATCCAAAAAGGGTCATAAAGTAGCCTGGAGAAGGCCCTAAAAGACTTCTCAGCCAGGAGAAAATGAAGTTTAAAGGCCATGGGATTTCCTTGGTTTGTATCTTAAGCGCTGAAAACTTCCACAGATATGAATTTACTTGTTTTTTTTGTAGTTGTACAGTTTATTTCTGTTTCCACAATTCTGAAGCTGAATGAATAAACACAGCGTTCAGATAGCTAGCAATGGTTAAACAGGTGGACTCTGGAGTTTATGGAGCCTGCCAGACTAGTCGAGTTTTTAGGAATTTATTTTTGCTATGCTAAGTGTCACAAATGCACCTTATAGGTCAGGCCCTCTGCTCCCACAGTACCAGTCTCAGAGTGCAATAGTGTGAACAGGTAACAGACAGAGTAACCCTCCTGTCTGCTTTTTGGGTCTGAAACACCTTTTATCCTTCAGTTCTGGAGGGATTCAAACTGTGAACCTTATGCTAGCATACCCAAATGTATAGGTTCAGATATGTACCCTCTTCAGGACTGCAGTACAATCTTTCACCAGGGGCACCCAACCAGGTATCCAAAATGAACCCTTTTTAACTCTATAGCGACCTATGTAGTTCTTACTTTTTTAAGTAAACTTTAGTAACACCATTCAAGCTCTTCAACAGCTGTCAGACTTAAATACAGGCACTTCACATGCAAAAAGAAACTGAGAAGACACCCAGGCAGTATTTCAAATAAAAGTTTTTTTTTTACTAAAATATGATAAAAACAGGTGACATTAAATATAGAACAATATATCATACAGCTTACAATCATGTCAAACACAAAAAGGAAGTTTGAGAACAAGCACACCAACCACAGATAATGATTTTCTAGCTATTACCTTTCTAAGTGCTTTCCCAGTCAGAGTCTAGAATCATATGTCACAATCCCATATACAAAGTTTCATTTTTAACTCTATCTGTCCCCACCCCCCATTGATGAGGTCAGCTAGAACCTCCCTTATTTACTTTCTGATATGTCTCTGAGGATGCGAGTCATTTCTTTAAAAAAAATCTATAACTAGCCATTTCCCAAATAGGACAGTCTTTAATTTCACATTTCTCTTGGAACTTAACAATCCCACACTCATGTCCGTTGGCCAATTTCATGTGCTAGTGTGATGTGAGGGATTTTATAACTCTTCACACATTTCTGGTTATATGCTCAAAGGAGAGGAATCAGCCCAGTTACCTTGCCTCCTGTAACATCACAAAACTCGCATTTGGTTTTCAACCTCAAATGCCTGGACAAGTCATAACCAGGTAATAAAATGCCTTTCTGTTAGGTAGTCTTAATCAACTGGTTCTTCTGGTCTGTTTTACAACATCCTGTGGTTTCAGCTATTGACTCTGAATGTTAAAGGCCACATTTCTCACATATTGACATTTCATACACAGACCATTTATTTAAAATATATCATACAGGTAACCAGGAGCAGGGACAGATTGTCACAATCCTCCCCACCTAGACTGAATTTGGGGGCTCTATCCCCTGCATGGGATGAGCTCTACAAGTCAGTTAATTCCTCATATAGATGAGACAAGCCATCTGCATTCCGATTGGTTGCTCCTGCCTTATGTGGGATCGTCATGTCATACCCTTACAAGGCAAGATTCCATCTTAATAGTCTACCATTCATTTTTCCCATTTGTGTCAGCCAAACCAGGCTGTTCTGGTCAGTCTGTACCTCGAAATGCCTCCCATACAAGTATGGCTCTAACTTGGCAAGACACTTTTTTCACAGTAAAGTATGCCTGTTCCCGGGGAAGTAACTTTTTACGAAGGTACACTCTGGGGTGATCTTTCCCTTTGATGTCTGACTCAGCACTGCCCCAATACCCACATCTGAGGTGTCAGTCTGAACTACAAAGTGTCTGCTGTAGTCTGGACTTGTCGATACGGGGGCACTGCACAGCACCTCCTTCAGTCTGGTAAAGGATTTTTCACAGGCTGTTTCCCAGGTAACCTTCTTTGGCATTCTTTTCTTTATCAGGTCAGATAGGGGAGCAACCAGGGCACTGTAATTGGGTACAAATTTCCTATAGTACCCTGCTGTCCCTAGAAAACTCCTGACCTGCTTCTGCATTTCTGGTCTGGGCCATGCCTTAATTGCCTCTATTTTTACTTGATTAGGATGGAGCTGCCTCTGGCCTACAACATGCCCGAGGTATGCCATTTCAGTCATGGCCATTGGCACTTCTCAGCTTTGACAGTGAGCCCAGCCCTCTGCATCCTGCCCAGCACTTTCCTAAGGTGGGATAGGTGTTCCTCCCAGCTGTCACTGAAGATGGCAATGTTATGCAGGTACACCAGGATGTACTCCTCAGCACCATTTAACACCTGATTCACCAACCTTTGGAAAGTGGCCAGGGCATACTTCAGTCCAAAAGGCATTACTTTAAATGCAAATAATACTATTGGAGTGATGAAGGCCAACCTCTCCCTATCTCTGGCAGTTAACTGTACCTGCCAGTACCCCTTTGTCAGGTCAATGGTAGTAAGGTATGTTGCCACCCCAACTTGTCCAAGAGTTCATCCGTCCATGGCATCGGGTGGGTGTCTGACCATGACTGTATTCAGACCACATTAAAATGAACAAAGCCATCTGGCTTGGGCTCAAGGACTATGGGTGGGATTTCTTGATTACCCCTAAATCCAGCATTTCCTCCACCTTCCTCCTAATGTCTCTTTGGACAGCCTCTGACACCTGATATGCTGTCTGCTGTATGGGTGTCTGTGTTCTTGTCTCCACATCATGCGTCACTCAGGGAGTTAGTTCAGGCTTCGTGCTAAACAGTGGGGCAAAGTCTCCTAAAACCTCCTTTACTTCCCGGATCTTGTCTGGGGCCAGCTGGGGTGACAATTTAACTGCCTCCACAGAGGACTCCTACTTGCTTTCTTCCAGCAAGTCCAGAAGGGGGTCTTCTTCATCCATCCCTTCCCCAGGACTACATACTACAAACACAATGTCAGCCCTATTAGCATATGTCTTCTTCACACTGACATGGTAGATTCTTTCTGTATGTCTTCTGTCAGCTAACTCTGTTATATAGTTTATACCATTTACCTTTATGACTGCTTTGTACAGTCCTGCCCACTCAGCCTGCAGCTTTTCTTTCTGGACCTGAATTAGGACCATTACTTCCTGACCCACCGCGTACGAGTGAGCTGTGACTCTGCAGTTGTACCACACTTTTTGTTTTTGTTGGGCAGCTGTTCTGGGCTGTCCCCATAAGCTCCTTCAGCCTTTCCCTAAACCTAAGGACATAATCCACCATGGGAGTTCCCTGGGTGGCATGCTTACCTTCCCAGTCCTCCCAGATCAAGTCTAGGGCACAACGTACCCAGCTTCCATATAAAAGCTTGAAGGGGAAAACCCTGTTGACTCTTGGGGCACCTCCCTATGTGCAAACAACAGGTGGGGAAGGTATTTCTCCCAGTCCCTCCCATGCTGTTCAGCAAATGTTTGGAGCATTGACTTCAGGATACCATTGGCTTGTGGGTGATATGGTGTTGTGTGTCTCTGAACCACCCCACAGTTCTCCCACAAACATTTCATCAGGTCCGACATGAAGGAACCCATTCGATCAGTGATAACCTCCTGTGGAAACCCAACGCTGAAGAAAATCACTAGTAAGGCATCTGCTACTTTGTCTGTCCTCAGAGAGGATAGGGAGACTGCCTCTGGGTACTGGGTGGTGTAATCCACCACAGTCAGGATGAACCTCTTCCCAGAAGAGCTGGGGGTAGTTAAAGGCCCCACAATATTCATTCCCACCCTCTGGAATGGCTCCTCCACTATGGGCAATGGAATTAGGGTGGGTTGGGCTTTCTTACCTGCCTTCCCTATTTCTTGGCACCAGTGACAAGACCTGCAATACTCCATCACCTGCTGGGTGAAGTTGGGCCAATAGAAACTGGGTCAACCGCTGCATAGTGAGCATGATTCCCAGATTACCAGACAAGGGAATATTGAGTGCAGTCTTGAGCAACTGTTCATGGTACCCCTGGGGAATGACAAGCTGTCTGCCTATCACCCCTCCCTCTGTCTTAACATCCTGCATATACATTAGTCCATTTTCCCAACAAACCTTATGTTTCTCGTCACCTCCCTGTGGTCTGTCACAGTCTGCCCAAGCCCCCAGCTTCTCTAGGCTAGGGTAAATTTTCTGAGCCGCTGCAAACTCCCTACACATTCCCAATGCAAGAGACAGGTCCCCTTCAGTGTGTAAACTAGGGTCCCTAGCTCTAGCACCAGGGCACTCAGGATGACTGTCATCCCTAACCCTCTACAATGGGTCACTTTTCCTTCCTCAGAGTAACCCTCCATAGCCATTTGGTTAACTGTTACTGGGGAACTTTCTACCTCCCTTTCATTTGTCTCCACAGTAGGAGACACTGGCTGGGGAACCAGCCTCCGAGTGGTTTCCACAGTGGCTTCCATGGGGTCCAGGGCACCACAATTTTCTTTTGCTGCTTGGCTTCAGGTAACTGCACACACCATCCCATTTGATACTGTTTCTGAGAATTACATCAACTGCTAAAGTTTCTACTACAGCAACCTGTTGCACAGTTCCCCGTCTCACCCCAGTCTAGCAGAACACTAGCGAGTGGTAATGTTTTCTCCTCCCCAGTCAACCCCATGTACAGTTACAAATAATTGGGTATAAGCTGACCAGGCTCTACCAGATCCCTTTTTACCAAGCTCAGGGATGCCCCTGTCTCTCTTAACCCTTGTGTCTGTACACCATTCACAGTGACTGGGTGCATGTGTTCCCTCAAGTTTACAGACATGCTTTACTGTACACACAAACAACCCACTTCTTTCTTAACACCACTTTGCACATTGCCCATCCTTTTGGGATACTGTCTGGCAATATGCCCAGTTTGTTTGCGAACCCATTTGTTTCTTTTCTCAGAAAAATATTTTCTTTGAAACCTGGGGCTAACTGGTTTTGGTGGAGGCAATGAGGGTTTTAGTGGCCCTGAATGCATATTTTTTTCCCTTTCTGCATTGCCACACCTGTCCCATTTGCTCTCAGAGCAGGTCTGCTCTTGGCATAGCGGTCAGAGAGTTCAGCAGCCTCTTGTACTGTTTTGGGGATCTCTGTCCTCCAGCCAGGTTTTCAGCTCTGCTGGGAATGCCAAAACACTGCTCTAACAGTATAACATTTTCAATTTTATCTACAGAGTTTGCTGCAGTTCCTTCCCACCAACATTTTAAAACTGACATTGTTTCATGTCTAGCTCCTCATCGATCATGTCAGGACTTTTCCTGAGCTTATGGAATTTTGCTCTGCATGCTTCCGCAGTTAATTCATACTTTTTTTTTAAAAGTGCAGCTTTAAATTTGCTGTAATCATTACTGTTCTCATTGTTCATTTGACCCAATGCATCCCAAGCTTTCCAGGTAAGTAGTGGAGATAACCGGAAGCTCCAGGACCCTCTAGAATATTTGCCTAAATACAAACTTTTTCAAAGGAATTTAAAAAGGCATCCATATCCTCCCCCTCTTTAAATTCAGCTATCAATTTGGAATTTAATTTGTAACCCAGTCCTGTAGTTACAGTTAAACCCAGGTCACTTATCTGCTCTGGTGCTGGTGGTTGGAGTTGTAGCATCTCCAGTTCATGTTGCCTCTGGCATTCACGCTCTTCACAGTCAGTTTCTTGCTGTTCTCTCTCCCTCTACTCCTCTGTGGCATGCTGCTCTCTTTCTCTCTTCTCCTTTGAGGCTCACTGCTCTCATCTCCCTTCTCTCTGAAACTCCAGCTCCATCCTCCACAACTTCATCTGCAGCCTGATGGCTTCTGGCTCCACACTGCAGTGGCCACTGGCCCCTCCATGCCCAAGGTTTGGCCCTTTCCAGTCACAAACTGTGACTCAAGGTTCTTGGCATGTGCTGCCATCAGAGCCTCCATGAGGTCCTGCATGGTGGCTTGTGCAGGACTCCTCTATCCTGGCACAACTGCCTCAAATACTCTGCAGTCTACCCGCTGTAGTTGGAAGTCATCTTCTTCCCTAACTACAGGTACTCTAACCTGCACTCAAAAAAAAAATAAATAAAACAGGTAGGAACTTTGACTGTAAGCAAAATAATATAGTTGTATTCTTTCTTAAAAATAAATCACTGCCTTATTTTGCAAGTGAGCTGTACAGTATTAGGCTGACACACTGAACTGTTAAAGCTCGTGTTACCAAATACTTTAAATCACACTGCTGCCAACCTGATCTGTCACAAATGCACCCCGCAGGTCATACCATCTGCTCTCATAGTGCCAACCTCAGAGTGCAATAGTGTGAACAGGTAACAGACAGGGTAACCCTCCTGTCTGCTTTTTGGGTCCAAATCACCTTTTAGCCTCGAGTTCCAGAGGGATTCAAACTGTGAACCTTATGCTAGCATACCCAAATGTACAGGCTCAGATATGTACCCTCTTCAGGACTGCAGTACACTCTTTCGCCAGGGGCACCCAACAAGGTATCCAAAATATACCCTTTTTAACTCTACCAAGACCTAGGTAGTTCTTACTTTTTTAAGTAAGCTTTAGTAACACCAATCAAGCTCTTCAACAGCTGTCAGACTTAAATACAGGCACTTCACATTCAAAAAAAAAAAAAATACATCTGAGAAGACATCCAGGCAGTATTTCAAAGAAAAGGCCGTTTACTAAAATATGTTAAAAACAGATAACATTAAATGTAGAACAATATATCATACAGCTTACAGTCATGTAAAATAAAAAAAAAGTTTCAAAACAAACACTCCCACCACAGATAATTAATGATTTTCTAGCCATTACCTTTCTAAGTGCTTTCCCAGTCAGAGTCTAGAATCATATGTCACAATCCCATATACAATGTTTCATTTTTAACTCTATCTGTCCCCAACCCCTATCGATGAGGTCAGCTAGAACCTCCCTTATTTAATTTCTGATGTACTGTAAGTGTCTCTGAGGATGTGAGTCTGCTTTAAAAAATGTGTAACTAGCCATTTCCCAGATATGACAGTTTTTAATTAAACATTTCTCTTTGAACTTAACAATCCCACACTCATAACCCTTGGCTGATTTCCTGTGCTAGTGTGATCTGAAGGATTTTATGACTCTTCACACACTTCTGGTTATATGTTCAAAGGAGAGGAACCAGCCCAATTACCTTGCCTCATTAATGTCATAAAACTCACATTTGGTTTTCAACTCCAAAAGCCTGGGCAGGAAATAAACAGGTAATAAAATGCCTTTCTGCCCACTTCCTACCTAATGGATAAGCTGCAGATCCTAGTTAACCAACAGCCTACTTCCTCCTGCCTATCACCAGAATTGTCTTATTTCTGTCCTATGCATTCTTGAATTCCCCCATGGTTTTCAACTCTACAACCTCTCAGGAAGGCTGTTCCATGCATCCACAGTCTTCTCCATGAAAAAAATATTCCTCACATTACCTCTTGATTAGATAGATAGTTCTATTTTATTGATTATGTCTGATTAAATATTAATTGTATTTTTGTATACTTATAAACCATTTTGTTGTACTGACTGTGAAGTGCTCTGAGTACTTGGAAATACAGGTTACTCACCTGTAACAGGAGTTCTAGGAATGGTATATGTTGTTCATCCACACTGTCTGGCAGGTATCCTTGCCGCTTTAAATCTTGCCGGAAGGTCTTCAAGCTGGCTCCTCCCACCCACCTCGGTGGTAAAACTCTCAGCTCTGCCCCATGACGCCAGATCTGGCCCGCTGGAAGCTCAGGTTGTGCGTCGAAGCTGGGGAGGTCGGGTGGGTTAGGTGGATGAACAACATATACCATTCCTAGAACTCCTGTTACAGGTGAGTAACCTGTATTTCTAGGGACATGGATATGTTGTTCATCCACACTGTCTGGCAGACTCCTAGCAGTTCTCTGGGAGGAGGGAGGCAAGGCACACACCCCCGATACTTACTTGGGAAAGAGAGACTGGAGAACCGAGGCCCCAAAACCAGCATCCCGGCATGACTCAAGGTCGATGTGGTAATGGGTGATGAAGGTGTGTGCTGACTTCCAGGTAGCAGCCCTGCAGATTTCCTGGATAGGGACGTCCCTGGAAGCAGCCACCGATGCAGCAGTATGGCGGGTAGAATGAGCTCTTATCCCTCTGGGAGGCTCCCTGCCTGCCAATTTATAGCAGAGATCTATGCAGGAGGTGACCCACCTGCTTATAAGTCCGCTTAGCTGCCAGGTCTGCCAGTCGTTGACTTCAGCGTGGGTGACAAACAGCTGGGGAACCTCTCCGAATTTCAGCAGTGCGCCTTATAATAAGCTGGCGCCTCTAGGGTCCAAAGTATGGAGCCTGTATTCGGCCTCCGAGGTGTGATTGGGGTAGAACACCGGCAGAGTCAACACCTGGTTCAGGTGAAACTCCGACACCACCTTCGGAAGGAATTTCTGGTGGGGGCGCAGGACAACCTTGTCCCTGCGGAAGACCAGGTAAGGAGACTCGATGCAGAGTGCCTGGAGCTCTCCCATCCTTCTGGCCGACATGATAGCCACCAAGAAGGTGGTCTTCCATGACAGGTGAGAGAGTTCACACCTGTGCATTGGTTCGAATGGCTTGCCCATGAGCTTTTCCAGTACCAGCAGTAGATCCCATGGAGGTGGAGGTTCTTGCACCGGAGGGGAAATGTGATCAAGGCCTTTGAAAAAGCGCCAGTCCACCTTCTCCTGCGCCACTGACTGCTCCCCGGCCCACGCCCGGTAAGCAGAGATGGCTGCCAGGTGCACCCTTAGGGTCGTTGACCTAAGCCCTTGCCGAGAAAGGGACCATAAATAGTCCAAGATGCTTGCCAAGGAACAGGAGGAAGGGTCCAAGCCCTTGCCCTGACACCAAATGGAAAACCTCTTCCATTTGAAGGCATAGCATTTCCTGGTCGACTCCTGACGGGACGCCTCAACTACATTGAGGACCTCGTTGGAAAGACCCAAGGCCTGGAACTCTAGCCACTCAGGAACTAGGCCGTCGGGTGCAGGGATTGAAGGTCCAGATGGAGCACCTTCCCCTGATTGACTGAGAGCAGGTCCAGGCGAGCTGGAAGCTGCCTCGGGAGCCTGGAGCTGAGGCTGAGGAGATCTGGGTACCAGAACTGGCGGGGCCAGTCTGGGGCTATCAGAATCACCTGCGCCTTGTCCCTCCTTGCTTTGAGAAACACCTTGTGTATCAAGGGAAATGGGGGAAAGCGTAGAAGAGGCCCGGGGTCCACGGCCTTGAGAAGGTATCCCCCTGCAGTGAGCCCTGCTGACGGGGGCGGGCATGGAACAGCCTCAGCCACATTCTCCTGAGGCAAACAGGTCCACCTGAGGTGTGCCCCAATGGGAGAACAGATCTTGTACTACCTCCGGCAGGAGAGACCACTCGTGGGACGCAGCCCCTATCCGGCTTAGGGCATTGGCCAGGGTGTTGGAGTCTCCTGCCACATGAATGGCTAGGAGATCCGCCTCCAGGCTGCGTACGAGTGACCAAATGCGGAGAGCTTCCTTGCATAGAAGCATGGAGCGCATCCCGCCCTGGCGGTTTAGATAGTACATGGTCGTGGTATTGTCTGTCTGGACTCAGACCACTTGACCCCGGAGAAACGGAGCAAAGGCGGTGAGAGCTAGGCGGACCGCTCGGAGCTCCAGCAGGTTGATGTGACATCGGGACTTCCGCGGGGACCAGAGGCCATGCACCCGGTGTTCCCCCAGATGGGCACCCCAACCCATCAGAGAGGCATCGGTCAACAGAGAGACCGTTGGCTCGGGGCGGACAAATGGGATGCCCTCCTGCAGATGCACTGGAACGGTCCACCACCGGAGAGCGTTCCACATCCCCTGGGTCACCGTCACTAGCTGGTCCAATGGATCGCAGCGTTGTGACCACTGGCTGGTCAGTCCCCACTGAAGAGGACGTATGTGCCAGCGGGCCCAACGGACCACGCTGGTGCAGGCCGCCATGAGACCCAGGAAGTCCCGGGCAGGGTGCGAGTGCCCAACCAGAAATGATTGGGCAAAGGAGGAAAGAACCTCGGCCCTGTCAGCCGGGAGCCATGCTCTGGCTCAAAGAGAGTCGAGCTCTGCCCCGATGAAAAGAATCACCTGCTTCGGCTCGAGTTCCGACTTGGCCTCGTTGATGAGAAGGCCGACTTGAGAGCAAACCTGGAGGGCCAGATCTCTGGACCGCTCCACCTCCTGTCTGGAGGGGGCTGCTATCAGCCAGTCATCCAGGTAAGGGTACACCCGGACCCCTCGACGCCGCAGGAATGCTGTCACCACTGCAATGCATTTGTTGAAGACCCTGGGAGCTGGAGACAGGCCGAAGGGCATGGCTCGGAACTCGAAAAGGGATCCTTCTGCTCGAAAGCGAAGGAATCGCTGATGTGACGGACGGATAGGGACGTGAAAGAATGCGTCCTGCAGGTCCAGAGAGCAGAACCACACGCCGATTTCCAAGGATGGTATTATCTGAGCCAGAGTGACCATCCTGAAGGTTCGAGACCTTAGGAACTTGTTTAGGTTGTGTAGGTCGAGAATGGGGCGCCAGCCCCCCATCCGTTTTGGAACCAGGAAGTACCTGGACACAAACCCCGGGTCTGAGGAAGGGTCCGCCACCTCCCTAATCACCTCCTTCTGGAGGAGGACAGCGATGTCGGCTCGGCGAGCCGACAGTGAGGCTGCGGACCCGATGCCCCCCGAGGTGCGACGGCTCTGAAGGGCGGGGCCTGCTCGAATTCCAAGGTCAGGCCTTTTCCCACCACCTCCAACACCCACCTGTCCGTGGTAATAAGGGACTAGGCGGAAAGGAAGTGACGGAGCCGTCCCCCCACGAGGGAACCTGGGTTGAGGTGACAGGGTTGGGGGCGACACCTCTCAACCCGTCACTGGGCAGGCTTGGAGGAGGGACCGGCCGAGGGACCTCCTGGGCCTTTACCTCCCTGCTTCCTGTTGGAGGAAGTCCCGGGCTTGGGTTTGGGATGCCAAGCTCGAGCCTGCTGGCCCTGATGTTGCTGGGCCAGACGTGCCGCGGGCGCAGAGGGACGAAAGGGCTTAGGCTGTGGTTTGCGGCCTTTGTCCTTCTGAGCGGATGAGACCGAGTCCAAGGTAGCACTGGACTTCTCGATCCTCTGAAGGTGACCTTCCACCCCAGGGCCGAAGAGGTCGGTCCCCAAGAAGGGGACATCCGCCAACTTGTGCTGGGTATCCAAAGTGAAGGTGGATATCCTCAGCCAAGCCCGACGACGCATAGCCACTGCGGCCGCTACAGACCTGGCACATGAGTCCCCAATGTCCAGAGCAGTCTGAAGCTGCTATTTGGCCACTGTCCTGCCCTGGTCCCGCACCTGCCCAACCGTGGTCTGCAGGTCCGCGGGAAGATGAGGGACAACCTCATCCAGGGAGCCCAACAGGGCATGAGAGAAATGTGCCATGGGGCGGCGAACTGGCCTGATGAAGGCCAAGGAGGACTTGGCTAGACTTTTCACCGGCATAGTCCAATTTTTGGACTCCTTGTCAGGAGGTTTGTCCACGTCCCTAGCGTTCCCGGCACGCCGGAAAACGCTGTCGGTAACTAACCCCTCGGCCGAGGGGTGTTCCGAAACACCAGACAAGGAACCGGTAGGGACCACATACTTCCTGGCCATCCTGGCCAAAGGCGCAGGGCAGCAAGGGCGCCTGCCAGAGCCCAAGGCCGGGCCCACTATGGCCCTGGCCACCGGAAAGGCCTCCATAGGGGAATCCCCTCTGTCCAGAATCTCCGTGAGGGGATACCTGGCCTGCTTAGAGACGGGTTCGAGCTTCATCCCGGTGGACTCCGAGATGAGCCGAAGCAATCCTAGGTAGGACGAAGGGCTATCGTCCACTGACTGTCCTCCTGAGGACTCCAAGTCCATTCGCCTGGAGAAAAGGGAGGAATCGCTGTCAGACTCGGAAGAGTCCTCGAAGAGCTGCCTCGGGCCTGAGCCACCCTCCACCTGCCGAGGTCAATCGGGAGTGATGGTGACAGACAGCCTATGGGGCAGTCCCTGAGCCGACCGAGAATTCTTGGTCGGAGCCCCAAATAACGGCTGTGGAGGCGGAGGTTCCACCGGGATCGGTGGAGCAGCTGGTTTTGGCCGAACAACCAGCCTGGGAACAGGCTCCTTGGGTAAATCGAGGGGTTGTTTCGACCGCTCCGGTGACAGCCACCTAATGGCCGGGGAAGGTGACAGCGTCGGCTTGATCCCAGTCAGAAGGAGCTGTTGCCACATGAAGTCCTCGTATCGTCGACGTAACTTACGTCGAAGCCTCTCCTCGTCCGAGGAGGAGGACAAGGACAAGGATGAGCGGCGACGCCGCCTGCCGCGGTGCTGAGACCGAGACCGCCTATGATGGCAGGATCGGCTGGACCTCGAAGAAGTCCGAGACCGAGAACATCGGCTTTCCCGAGGACGGTACGGGGAGGTGTCGTGGGGAACCGGCACTCCCCTTGGTTCAGAGGGTTCACCCAAAGGCTCCGGAACCGGAGGCACTGGCAAGCCCACGGGGTCCTCAACTCCCACCGGGGGAACCGGGGAGAGAGGGTTCTCGGCTTCTCCTATCGACAACCCGTCCAACGGGTCGAGAAAAATCTCGACCGCGTCAACGGGAGTCTCGGTCAACTGGCCTGACGGGGACACCATGAGACCAGTGGCCGAAGCCGAGCGGTTGACCGAAGTCGACGGCCAACAACTCGGGGAGAGGGATCTTTCCCGCTCCCAAGAGCGTCGACGGAGGGACTTACCCTTGTTTCTCTTTTTGGACCGAGAAAAAGGTCCAGCAGAAGTTGGTCCCTCTCCTTTAGTAGAGAGGGTCAGACAAAGCTCCTTAAAGGAAGCTGAATAAGAGGCACCCAGAGAGAGCGGGACAAATGCCGCGGCTGAGGTAGATGTGGCCCGCGCCGCCTCCTCTTCGAGGCGATCATCTGCTCGAGCTGATCCGCGAACCCATGCCGCAGGAAACTGCCGACCGGGCCTGCTTGACTTCACGAGAGGCAGCTACCGGGATGCCCCAGTTGTAAGCGGGCAGTGCGGTCTTCGAGGAGCGAGGCCGAGAAGGAAGACACAGGTCGCAAGCCTGCGGGTCGTGCTCAAGGCCTAGACAGTAGACGCACGTGGAGTGCGGATCCGTCCGAGACATCTTCTGCCCGCAAGGGCATCTCCGGAAACCGGGAGTCGATTTGTCCATCGCAGCCGCAAGGTATAGAAGACCGAAGTCTATTTTAGCGAAAAACTTTTAAATTCGCAAAACCGAAGAATTAGGAACCAGTCTTATACGCAGAGCGTTAAGGAGAGAACCTGAACTTCCAAGTGGTAAGGAAGATCTGGCGTCATGGGGCAGAGCCGAGAGTTTTACCACCCGGGTGGGTGGGAGGAGCCAGCTTGAAGACCTTCCGGCAAGATTTAAAGCGGCAAGGATACCTGCCAGACAGTGTGGATGAACAACATATCCATGTCCCTAGAAAGGAGCACTATACAAATAAAGTATATATCTAGCTATCTATCTACCTCTGAGCCATGCCCCCTCCATCTTCAAATTGTGCCCCCTTGCACATCCCTTTTTCTGAATGATGCTACCCTCTTGGACTTCATTGATTCCCATGAGGTACCTGAACCTTTCTATCACGTCTCCCACCCTCCTTTCCTTGAAGGTATACATAATAAGCTCCTTTAGTCTCTCTTTGTATGTCTTCTGGCGCAGACCCTGCACCATTATGGTTGCCCTCTTCTGGACAGCCTCCACCCTGTCTATGTCTTTGTGGAGAGGGGGTCTCCAGAACTGCATGCAGTACTCCAGATGGGGTGTCACCATCTGTACAGAGGGATAACAACTTCCTGTTTTCTACTGGTGATGCCTCTCCCTATGCATCCCAGTATCCCCCAGCCCTCCTTACGGCCTTCTCACATTGCTTGCTCACTTTTAGGTCATCTGATATAACTACCCCAGATTCCTTTCCATTTTTGTTGTTGTCAGTATCTCACCCCCCACTGTGTACTCTACCCCTGGGTTTTTGTTTCTCAGGTGCATTACTTTTCACTTATTTGCACTGAATCTAAGCTGCCATACATTTGACCATTCCTCCAGCCATGCAAAGTTCATTCTCATCCTTTGCACCTCCCACCTTGTGTATCAACCCTGTTGCAGATCTTTGTATCATCTTCAAAGAGCCATACTTTTCGTTCCAGTCCAGTCCCTCTTTAATGTCACTGATAAGGACATTAAAAAGGACCAGATCCAGTAATAAATCCTGTAGTACCCCACTAGTAACACCCATTTCTTCAAAGTGGACTCTGTTTACTATTACCCTCTGCGTCCTGTTATCCAGCCAATGTTTTACCCAGGCTACCACTGAGACCTACTCCTAGGCTGGCTAATTTGTTAATCTTTTTAGTGGGACTGTGTCAAATGCCTCACTAAAGTCTAGGTAGGCCATGTCTGCAGTCCCTCCCTGGTCTACTACTTTAGTCACCCAGTCAAAGAAATCCATTAGATTAGTCTGACATGACCTTCTGGCCATGAATCCATGCTGCCTTGGGTCCTGTGCCCCATTGGCCTCTAGGTATTCAACAATCCTTTCCTTCAGAAATAATTCTACCATTTTTCCCTACCACTGAGGTCAAACTGACAGGTCTATAGCTTCCTGCCACTATCTTGCTCCCACTTTTGTGAAGGGGAATCATATCCACCTTCCTCCAGTCCTCAGGTACCACACCATCCTCCCATGATTTGCTAAAAAGGATAGTTTGTGGTGTTACTAGTTCTCCCCTTAGTTCTTTTAGAATTCTGGGATGAATCCCATCAAGCCCCATTGCTTTGTCCACCTTCCGTTTTAGGAGTTCCTACAGAACCCTTTCTTCTGTGAAAGAACCGATATCGACCCCCCCCCCATCCAGAGTGCATCTATTGACTGGATTAGATACCTCCCTCTCCTCTTTCTTTGTGAATACTGAGCAGACTTTTTGTTCGGTATCCCAGTTTTTTCACAGTCCCTCTCTGCCCAACCACCCTCCTCTTTCTTCTGCCTCAGTATCCCTCCTTTTGTCTTTCTTCACTCCCTAATGTACTTATAAAAGTCGTTATCCCCTTCTTAACCAAGTTGGCTATCTGTTGCTTTGTTTGGGCCTTTGCTATTCTGATCGTCTTCCCCACTTTCTTCGGCTTTAACAGGTACAGTTCTCAGTCCTCCTCCTCCTATTTCCTTATACTTCTTGAATGCTATCTTTCTTTCCCTACCCTTTCCCACCACCTCTTTTGAGAACCATAGTGTTTTTTTCTTTTGTTTTGATTTGTTTATTTGCTTCACACAAAGGTTTTGCGCCTCTGCAATGGCAGTTTTGAGGTTTCCTCATTGTTGCTCCACCCCTTATTCTTGACTGTTTGTAAGTGCTTTTCTGAGGCACGCTCCCATTTTGACAAAATCAGCCCTCCTGAAGTCCAGTACCTTCACTTTGTATGGCTTGACTCTACAGTTGAATTTATTGTGAACCGCTCTGTTTTGTGGTCCCTTGTTCCCAGATGGCTACCCACTTCTAGATCTGAGATCCTCTTTCCATCCTCATTTGGGAGTACTGGGCCTAAGATTGCTCCCTCCTGAGTGGGTCCCAACACTAGCTGTCTGAGGCATGCCCCTTGTACGGCATCAAGAATGGTCCTGTTCTTGGATGTGGCTGCAACATAGGTGCTCCACTTAACATCTGGCAAATTCAGGTCCCCATCAGCAATACCTCCACTATCACTGCCATCCTAAGGATGCCTTTATCATTTCCTTGTCCATTTCCTCCCCTGCAATGGGGTCTGTATACAACCCCTGTGTGGATTATGATGCCATTTCTAGTCTTCAGGGTGACCCACAGTGCCTCCTCTCCTCCCTGTTTACCCTTTATTTCCATTGCTTTGAGCCCTTCCCTTACATGGAGAGCTACTCCGCCTCCTCTTCTATCCTCTCTGTCCCTCCTATAGATTGTGAAACATAGAATTGACGGCAGATAAGGACCACTTGGCCCACCTAGTCTGCCCAATTCCCTACCTAATGGATAAGCTGCAGATCCTAGTTAACCAGCAGCCTACTTCTTCCTACCCCCAACCCCTAGAATTGCCTTATGACTGTCTCATGCATGCTTGAATTCCACCAGTTTTTGACTCCACAACCTCCTCCAGAAGGCCGTTCCATGCATCCACAACCCTCTCTGTGAAAAAATACTTCCTTAAATTACCTCTGAGCCGACCCCTCATCTTCACATAGTGCCCCCTTGTTCTTGCACACCTCTTTTTTTTTGAAAGATGCTACCCTCCTGGACTTTGTTGATTCCCTTGAGGTACTTGAAAGTTTCTATCATGTCCCCCCTCTCCCCGACAACCTGTTGACAACCCAGTTGTGGTTCTCTGTGTACCATGTTTCTGTGACTGCCACAATATCCAGGCATCCCTCTTCTATCAAGGCCAGCAGTTCATGGAGGTTGCGGTTGTGTGCAGTACAGCTTTAAGAAATGTTAGACAGTACCATTTTAAGGAATGCATTTACTGTTACATTTCCTGTGTGTGCTGAGGCAAGTGCTCCCCCCCCTGTATCTGAGCTGTATTGAAGTAAACAGAGTAGGCCTAAATTTCTGTAGTGCATGTTTTTCTTTCTACCAAGACCCTGATGTGTTTAAGGTACTTATTTTCAGCCACCAAATACAACAAACTGGCGACAAGGATTGTGAAATCTTTCATAGCTCCAGCTTCCTGAATTGCACCATTTTGTGACTTTCTGTATAGGAGGTAAGAATTAAATTTGGAACTGCACAGTACCATGGAAACTTCAGCCAGTTGTGATATTTTTATAGGAGGGGACTGTGTTACACAGTCCAGACAGTTTGATCAGTGGTTATTACTTAATCCTGTCATAAAATCTGCAAATGTTGAGCAACGGGATATACTTAGTCAAGCTGCTTTTTGTACTTTCTTGGGGAGTACAACCATTCAAACTTTTATGCAGTCTGTGTGCACTAGACCGACCGGATGATTTGTCATATCAAGAGCTAAAGGCTAAACTGAATGCACAATATATTTTATCAACTTTTCTAAGAGCTGACCATTATAAATTCTATAGTTACCAGCAGAAACAAGGTCAGTCATTATAGGAATAATGCACGACAGGCTGTGTGTCATGCTGGGATAACACCATGCTGGGAGAGTTGGGCATTAGGCCGCAGGCCGAGTGCGTCCAATGCCCCAGGCATGGCGTTATCCCAGCACGACACACTCTGGAGTGCATTATTCATATTATACAATGGCTTATTATATAGAAAATAAAAAAAATAATTTTGAAGAATGTTTTTATTAGTTTGGAAAAATATTTTTGTTTCTTAAGAGGAGGTGCAAAAAAAGAGCATATGGTCCAAATGGTCATCTTCAGTGAGGCTAAGACTAGACCTGTGGTGTTATGCTGGGATAACACCATGGGTCCAGCCTCAAACTGACCAATCACAGCCCAGGATTCTTTCTTGCCATTGTATAATACAATGTTATTTGGCTGAGACCAAAAGCGTAGCTCTCACATGTGAGTGGACCAGGGAGCATCATGAATCTAATTTAGCTGATAAGTTTGTTATGGGGATTGAATAATGAACATCATATTCAGCAATTACTTTCTGTAAGTGTCAAGAAATCTGTTCAAGAACTTTTACAGTTGCACAAATGTATGAGGCTGCAGAAAATGAAACACATGCTAAGATGGACACTAAAAATTAAGTGCAAGTAACTGCAATAAACCTCAAATTGAAACAACTCAAACCTTAGTCTACACCACTGTTTTCAAAGAAAAATTCAAACACTACACCCAAACTACATGACCAGTGCAAATGTGCATCATGTGGGTCTTCTCAGCATAGCAGGGACCGGTGCAAATTCAGAGAAGTTCAATGTCATTCAAGTAAATGTCGGGGTCATATTGAGTAGATTTGCAGAAGCAGATGAACGCAGCAGTTAGTTCAGAGAGCACAGATAGTGCAGTGGTTCCTATTGCACCAGAAATGCAGACTAAAGAGGTTCCTCTTTTCTATGTGTTAGTTCAGATGCTATAACTGAGGCGTTAGTTGCATTTAGTGGTACAGTCTGTTTCCCCAGTTACTTTTATAAACCATCAAACATGGTCTGATCTGGCTAAGCCACCATTGTCTCCTTGTAAAAAGTTGCTGTATGCATTTGAAGGGTAACCAATATCTTCATCAGTGACATTGCAGATGGACTGGAGGGTAAGGTATGTGTTTGCAGATGACAAGAAGATTTGCAACAGAGTAGATGATCCAGATGGGGTGGGCAGAAAGAGAAGAGATCTGGATAAACTGGCAAAATGGTCAGAAGAGTGGCAACTGGGGTTTAATGCAAAGAAGTGCTAGATCATGCACATAGGGAAGCGGAACCCTGAAGCCACCTATAGGCTGGGAGGGGAGTTACTGGCAGTCATAAGGGAAGAAAGAGACTTGGGTGTCATTATCACTGATGACCTGAAATCATCCAAGCAGATCACTAAAGCAGAAGGTAAGGCTGGGGGATGTTGGGGTGTATTAGAAGGGGCATCACAAATCGTAAGAGGGAGGTAATAAGAATAGGTTACTCACCTGTAACAGTAGTTCTATGGGTGGTATATGTTGTCATCCACACTCTTTGGCATGTCCCCATTCCCTTTAAGGATCCACCGGAAGTCTTCATGCTGGCTCCTCCCACCCACCCAGGTGGTATATACCTCTGCTCCACCCATGCTGCCAGATCTTAGCCCTCAGGGAGCCAGGTGTTGTGCGTCCCCAGCCTGGGAGGTTGGGTGGGTCCGTGTGGATGAACAACATACACCACACCTAGAACTACTGTTTCAGGTGAGTAACCTTTTCGTCTAGGATCATGGATATGTTGTTCATCCACACTCTTTGGCAGACTCCTAAAAGTTCTCTTGGAGGAGGGAGGCAAGGCGCACACCCCCTACTTAGGGAACAGAGATTGGAGAACTGAGGTCCCAAAACCAGCATCCCAGCATGACTCAAGGTCGATGTGGTAGTGGGTGATGAAGGTGTTTGCTAACTTCCAGGTAGCAACCCAACAGATTTCCTGGACAGAGATGTCCCAGGAAGCAGTCACCAATATAAATCCCTCTGGGAGGCTCCTTGCCCACCAACTCACAGCACAGACCTATGCATGAAGTAATCCATCTTGCAATAGTTCACTTCACTGCAGGTGTGCCAGAAGTGGCTTCAGCGTAGGTGACAAACAGCTGGCAAACCTCTCCCTGAATTTCTGCCATCCTCTCCTTATAATAGGAAAGAGCATGTCTCAGGTCCAAAGATCTGAGCCTGTACTCAGCCTCCGAGGTGTAAGTTGGGTAGTATACCAGCAGAGTCAGCACCTGGTTAAGGTGAAACTCTGATACCACTTCGGAAGGAATTTCGGGTGGGGAGGGCAGGACAACTTTGTCCCTGTGGAAGACCAGATAAGGGGAGTCCACCAAAAGCACCTGGAACTCCCCTGTCCTTCTGGCTAATGTGATAGCCACCAGAAAGGCAGTCTTCCACGACAAGTGTGACAACTCACACTTGTGCATTGGTTTGAATGGCTTACCCATTAGCTTTGCCAGTACCAGTAGTAGATCCTATGGAGGAGGAGATTCATGCACCAGAGGGGATATGTGATCCAGGCCTTTGAAAAAGTGCTTGACCACTGTCTTCTGCGATAACATCTTCTGACCGGCCCATGCCTGATAAACAGAGATGGCTGCCAGTTGCACCCTAAGGGTCGATGACTAAAGACCCCTTTGGAGAGAGACCAAAGGTAGTCGAGAATGTTAGCCATTGAACAAGATAAAGGGTCCAAGCCCTTGCCCTGACACCAAATGGAAAACCTTTTCCATTTGAAGGCATAATATTTCCTGGTCGATTCCTTCCTAGATGCCTCCACCATGGTGTAGACATCTTCGGAAAGACCCAAAGCCTAGAACTATAGCCACTCAGATACCAGGCTGTGAGGGGCAGAGACTGAAGGTTCGGATGAATTACCTTCCCCTGACTGAGTGAGATCAGGTTCAGGTGTGTGCAAAGCCGCTCCGGGTGTCTGCAGCTGAGGCTGAGGAGATCAGGATACCAGAATTGGATCAAGGGAAATGGAGGAAAAGTGCAGAGGAGGCCTGGGGTCCATGGCCTCGAGAAGGCACCCCACTGCAGCGAGCCCTGCTGAGGGGGGCGGGCATGAAACAACCTCAGCTTGGTGTTTTCCCAAGAGGCAAACAGGTCCACCATCAGTTTGTCCCAATGGGAGAACAGGCAGTAAGCTACCTCTGGATGGAGAGACCACTTGTGGGATGTCTGGTCTGAGCAGCTGAGAGCATCCGCCAGATGGTTCGAGCCTCCTGTCACATAGATGGCTAGGAGATCTGCCTCCAATCGGCTCATAAGAGTCCAGATGTGGAGCACCTCCTTGCACAGCAAATGAGAGTGCATGCTATCCTGTTTGTTGAGGTAGTACATGGTCGTGGTATTGCCCATCTAGACTTGAACCACTTGACCCCGGAGCTGAGGAATGAAAGTGGACAATGCTAGTCTGACTGCTCTGAACTCCAACAGGTTGATGTGGCTTCAGGACTCCTCGGGGGTCCAAAGGCCATGGGCCCTTTCATCCCCCATGTGGGCTCCCCAGCCCATGAGGGAGGCATTGGTCATGAGGACGACCATCGGCTCGGGGAGGACAAATGGGATCCCTTCCTGCAATTAGTCTGGGGCTGTCCACCATTGGACAGCGTGCCGCATCTTCTGGGTTACAGTGACCAGCTGGTCAAAATGACTGTGGCGCTGAGTTCACTGTGTGGCCAGCTCCCACTGGGGGGGCACATGTGCCACCGGACCACTGAGGTGCACACCACCATGTAACCCAGAAGGCACAGAAAGTCCCGGGCAGGGCGCAACTGCCCAACCAGAAATGATTGAGCAAAGGAGGAAAGAATCTCTGCCCTGTCCACTGGGAGCCTTGCAATAGCTTGACAAGAGTCGAGCTCTGCTCTGATGAAGCCCATTACCGGAGAAGGCACGAGTTCTGACCTAGCCTTGTTGACAAGGAGGCCAAGCTGGGTGCAGGTCTGAAGGGCCAGATCCCTGGACCTTTCCACCTCCTGTAGGGCATGACCTGCCAGAAGCCAGTCATCAAGATAGGGGTAAATTCTGATCCCCCGACGCCACGGATGGGCCACCACCACTGCAACGCATTTGGTGAAGACCCATGGGGCCGAAGACAGGCCGAACGGCATGGCTCAGAAGTCATACAGGGTCCCTTTGACCCTGAAATGGAGGAACCACTGATGGGATGGATGGGTTGGGATGTGAAAGAATGCATCCTACAGATCCAGTGAACAAAACCACGTTTCGCTCCAAAGATGGAATGATGTGGGACAGAGTGACCATCCAAAAGGTGCGAGGCCTGAGATATTGATTCAAGTCGTGGAGATCTAGAATGGGGCACCAGCCCCCCCTCGTCCGTCCGCTTGGGCACCAGGAAGAACTCGAAGACAAAGCCTGGGTCTGCTGGAGGATCCGCCACAGGAGCTATTGCCTCCTTGAGGAGGAGCAGAGCAATGTCGTCGTGAAGAGCTGACTGGGTGTGAGTGGACATCTGTTCCTCCCAAAGGGTGCAAGCTCGACTGTGAAGGTACTGCTCAAACTCTAGAGGCAGTCCCTGACCGACCACTTCAAGAACCCGCCTGTCCGAAGTGATGACAGACCAGGTAGAAGGAAAGAGCCAGAGCTGGCTCCCACAGGAGGCACCAGAGCTGGAGTGATGGGAGTAGGGGTGGCAGCCCCCACCCCATCACTGTGCAGGCTTGGAGGAGGAAGAGGCTCCAGAACCTGAGTCTCTAGCCTCCTTTACGGGCCTGTTAAGGTACAGGCTTGGGTCAAGTGGGCCAAGTTTGAGCCTGCTGCTGATGCTGGTGCTGCTGTCCTCTTTGAAAGGAAGACTGCTGGACTGCAGGGGAAGAGTGCCGAAAAGGCTTCTTCTTCTTCTGCTGGTTCTTGCCCGAAGGACCCTTAGCAGAAGTGGTGTCCAAGGTGGCACTGGACTGCTCTATACACTGAAGGTGACCGGCCACTTCTGGGCCAAACAGATCGGTCCCAAGGAAGGGCACATCAGCTAATTTTTGCTAAGTATCCACCGGGAAGGAGGAGGAGGAGGAGAGCCTCAGACAAGCCTTGCTGCGAGAGGCAACTGTGGCAGCCATTGAGAGGGCACAAGAGTCCCTGATGTCCAGGGTCATCTGGAGCTGGTGTTTGGCAATAGCTCAGCTCTAGACTTGGACCTGCTTAACTGTGGTCTGCATGTCTGCAGGGAGATGTAGGAGGACTTTGTCTAACGACCCTAGAAGGGTGTGAGAGAAGTGTACCATGATGACAGCTGAACTAGCCTGATGAAGGCCCAAGAAGGAAGCCACGTAAATCTTCCTCACCGAATGGTCTAAGAGCTTAGACTCTTTGTCAGGAGGATGGTCCATGTTGGCAGAACTGCCAGTACACCTGAACACAGAGGTGGTAACCAGGCTCTTGGCCAAAGGATGTTCGGTGAACCCCACTAGGGACCCCATGGGCACCACGTACTCACGGGCCATGCGGGGCAGACGGAGCTGGACAAGAGTCAGGGTGCTGTCAGAGTTCGACTGCTGGACCAACAATGGCCTCGGCCACTGGAAAGACCTCCGTTGGGGTGTCCCCTCTTTTTAGGATGTCCATAAGAGGGTACTCCGACTTTTTCTAGTTGGGTTCCAAGGGTATCCCTGTAAACTCAGAGATGAGGCAAAGGATCCCTTGAAAGGAGGAAGGACCTTCCTCCATCCCTCAGCTAATGGACGGCTCATCATCCCCAGGATGAGAGTGGAGCCTGGTGATGTCCGAATCTGAGGAATCAGGATACAGTGGCCTGCCACCCAAATCACCTTCAACACACCGAGGGCAGTCCGGGGTGACCATGGCCGATAAACACTGGGAAAGCCCAGTGTCCAGTCTGTCTTCTTTTGAAGGAGCCACTCCCACAGGCTGCTTAGGCAGCGGTTCCAACACAATGGGTAGAAAGACCGGTTTAGGTTGAAGAAGTAGGTTTGCCTGCCCTGCAAGCGAGGGAACCAATGTTTTCAGCTCCTGAGGGATCAGCTTTGGCCTAGGAGGTGAGAGCCAAGTAATGGCTGGGAAGGGAGCCAGAGTAGGCTTGGGCCCAGACAAGGTCAGCTGCTGCCATATAAGATTCCTTGTAGTGTCGGAATTTCCGCCGGAGCCTCTCCTCATCCAAGGAGGATGAGGACAACCAATGGCGTTGCCTCTTACAGCGCTTATGGCTCTACCTCGGCTGTTCAGTCGAGGTGGTTCTAGACCTCAACCAAGATCGGGCAGGCTGACTCGGTCGCTCCGGAGACACTGGTGGGGCCGGTGACTTTTGGGGATCCGGAACCTGGTCCTCGATGGGAACCCCAGCAGGCTGGGTCTCCTCATCGGGGAAGACAAGGACTGAAGTCCTTCCCAAAGAGTCGTTGGCCGGAGCCGGTGACAGAGGGTCAATGGAGTCTATGACAATCTCAACCTCATCGACCACATCTTCAGTCGGCTGGCCTAATGGAAGGTCCTAAAAACAAGCGGCTAAAGAAGCGATCCCAACCGAAGTCAAGATTGCATACTCTTGGGACTGGGATCTCTCTCAGACCCAAGAGTGCCTTGGTTGGGACGAAGGCTTACTCACTTCCTTCTCCTGGTTATGGGATCGGGAAGAGTGCAAGCCCGTCTGCGCCTCTCCCAGGGTGGGAAGAGACTGGCACAACTCCCAGAAATAGCCAGAGAAAGAAGAGCCTACGTTAAGAGGAACGAAGAAGCCCCAAGAGTCGGCAGCATGTGATGCTTCTTCCTCAAATGCCTGCATGCATTCCAATTGTTCAGCAGTGTCCACGCCCACAGAAAC
This sequence comes from Neoceratodus forsteri, assembly GCA_016271365.2. NCBI lineage: Eukaryota > Metazoa > Chordata > Ceratodontiformes > Ceratodontidae > Neoceratodus > Neoceratodus forsteri. Next base: position 1,179,256,598 of record CM057454.1, read on the forward strand.
TGCCCACCTAGCCTCCTTGAACTTCACCAGAGGGTTCCTCTTCTCCGGTCTCCCCAACTTTAAATGTACCAGGAGGTCATCCAGGATGTTGGGATGGAAGGTCAAGCAAAAGCTGCAGGATGAGGTGTCATGGCCAACACCTAGGCAGTAGATGCATGTGAGATGGGGATCGGTGCCCGACATCTTCTGGCTGCAAGGACACCAGCGAAATTCGGGGGAAGATTTTTCTTTCATAATCAAAGATGCAAAGGAGTGGTCGCTAAATCGAATGAGTTTTAATTTCAGTAAAACCAAAGTTTTAAAAGCCTGGGCCTACGAAATGCGTGAGCACAAGGGAGGTAACCTGAAACTTCCAGTGGAAAGGAAGATCTGACATCATGGGGGGGAGCTGAGGTATATATCACCAGTGTGGGTGGGAGGAGACAGCTTGAAGACTTATGGTGGATCCTTAAAGGGAAAGGGGACATGCCAAAGAGTGTGGATGAAAAAGATATCTATAATACTAGAATCCCTCTTTACAAGACACTGGTTAGGACCCATCTGGACTACTGCGTGCAATACTGGAGGCCCCATTTTCACAAGGACATTAATCAAATTGACGTAGTCCAGAGAAGGGCAACCAAAATGGTGCAGGGACTGCATTTGAAGACATATGAGGACAGATTAACGGAGCTCAATATGTATACCCTAGAGCAAAGGAGGGAGAGAGGTGATACACTAACATACTATTTGCCAGCAGATTAGGCCTTACGGTCTATAGAGTCTGCTCGAACCTTAGATCCTTAGTTGGGTGCCAAGGCCCTCCCATCCCTTGTGCTCCAGAAACCCTTATCATCCATCCCCACCCCCCTGGGACAGGCCATCATCTGATACATCCACTTTCTGTGTCTGTCCCACCCTCTCTTGAAGCCCTCCACTGTGGATCTCTGAACCAGCTTGCCAGGCAGTGCATTCCAAGGGTCCACCACCCTCTCAGTGAAAAACCTCCTCCTCTTTTACCTCCTCACCCTTCCACCTTCAAACCATGCCCTCTGGTGATACCTCCCTGCTTTAGTCTAAAGATCCCCTCCATGTTTACCCTATTTATTCCCTTGAGGTACTTGAAGACCTCAATCATGTCCCTCCATCTCTCCTCTCCTCCAATGAAAACAGGCAGAGCTCCTCAAGTCTGTCCTCATCGTCAAATCCCTAACCCTCGTATCATCTTAGTTGCCTTCCTCTGTACCCTCTCCAGGGCTGTATGTCCCTCATCAAGTGTGGTCTCCAGTACTGTACACAGTACTCAAGGTGTGGTCTAACCAGTCCATTGTACAGCGGCAGAATCTCTTCCTTGCTCCTAGAGGTGTCCCCCTTCGATGCATCCCAACATCCCGTTTGCCTTGCTAGTCGCTCTCCTGCACTGCTCAGAGTTATTCATACATGCATTCACCATGACCCCTAGGTCTTTTTCCCCTATTGAGGCCTCCATCACCTCCCCTCCCAGGGTGTACCTGTGTTTAGGGTTTCCCCGACCGAGATGCAACACCTTGCACTTGGTGATATTGAAATTTAATTTCCATGTGTGAGCCCAGCTTTCCAGGTTGTCCAGGTCCCCTTGCAGGGCCAACCTCCCCTCTTCTCCCTCAACTACTACTCCCATCTTGGAGTCACCCACGAAGAGACTCATTTCACACCCTATACCCTCCCTGATGTCCGATATGTATGCATTAAACAGGATTGGACCCAGGACCGAGCCCTGCGGTACCTCACTACCAACCTCTCTAGGGTTCGAGAGCTCCCCACAGACCACTACTCTCTGGGTGAGTCCAGCTAGCCAGTTTTCAATCCATCTGACCATCAAAGGGCCTACTCTTAACCCCACCAGTTTCTCCACCAGACCATTGTGGGGGACAGAGTCAAACGCCTTGCTGAAGTCCAAGAATAATACATCCACAGGCTTTCCCCTGTCCAGTTCTGATGTTACCCATTCGTAGAGCTCCACAAGGTTGGTTTGACATGATCTACCTGGCACAAACCCATGTTGTCGACTATCCAGACCTCCCACCTCCTCCAAGTACACCCTCAATCGTTCCTTTGGTGGTACTTCCCTCGACCCCCCTTTATGGATTGGCACCACATGTGCCTCTCGTCAATCCCTAGGTACCCTCCCTGTCTCAAGTGACCTGTTGAAGAGCTCCGCCAGGGGTGCAGCCAGTATGTCCACCAATTCCCATAGTACTCTCGGATAAATGCCATCCGGCCCAGGAGATTTGTCTTTCTTTAGGGCCTTGAGGGCTAACCACACCCTTTTGGCGGAGATAGCATCATCCTTCCCCTCCACCTTACTGGCCTTTTTATCCTTATCCAGATGTGACACCCCAGGGGTACCTCTCCCTCCCTCTTGCTCCATTTCTGTTGCTCCCCTGATCCCACTTACTGCCAATTGTATCCCCTTCATGCCTTGCTTTGTAGATATCCCATCCCCCTCCCTAGTGAACACAGAGGCAAAGTACTCATTAAATACCTCTGCCTGGTCCCTCGCCTCTTCCACTCACCCTCCTTCTGATCTCAATCTGCTGAGATGGCCCTTAGTTTTTCTCCACTCTCCAATGTACCGGAAGAACCCCTTTTCCCCTCCATGTATTCCCTGTGCCAGCCGCTGCTCTTTACTGGACTTTGCTCCCCTCACCATATGGGTGACTTTTCTAGATGCAAGATGGTACATTTCCTTATCCCTCTCCCCTCTTGTTGTTTTATATTTTTTATAGGCCACCTTCTTTTCTCTGCCTGCTACCTGTACCTCACTGGACCACCAGCATGGTTTATGTGACCTTGCTTCCTTACGTTTTAACTCAGCGCAGATCCTGACTGCCTCATGAAGTCCCCGTTTTATGACCGCCCATCTCCTTTCCACACTTGTCATTGATGTAATCCCCTTCAAGTGATCCTTGAGAATATTTCCCATGCCTACAAAGTCTGCCCCCCTGAAGTCCACTGCCAGTGTCCTAGATCTCACCCCCCCATGCTTATTTGAAACCAGACAGTAATGTGGTCGCTCCCAGTCAGGGGGTCCTGTAAAACCATGTCCCTTATCAGATCCCCATCTGCCAGAACCACATCCAGGACATGCCCCTTCCTTGTGGGCTCCATCACATGCTGTGTTAAGAACACATCCTGGAAGCCGTCCAGCAGCCTCTGCTCCTTGGCCACCTTAGAGGACATGGTTCCCCAGTTTGTACCTGGCATATTAAGGTCCCCCATCAACACCACTCCTTCCCCTTTTGGTCCACAATGGGCAATGATGTTGTCCAGCAAACCATCCTCTAGAACATCACTCATCCCGGGGGGCCTATATACTACACCCAGCTTGACCTTATCTCCTGCTGGGGATCGTAGGGTGACCCATAAGGCCTCCATGTTTCCCTCTGCCTCTTCTACCCTAGCAATTTCTATGTCATCTCTAATGAACATAGCCACTCCACTTCCTCTGCCCTCTTTTCTATCCTTCCTAAGCATAGTGTACCCCTGTACGTTTAGGTCCCAGTCATGGTTTTTGTTGGCCCACGTCTCCGTGACCGCCGCCACATCCACCTCTCCCCCGAACAGCATGGCCTGGAACTCTGGCAACTTGTTTCCCAAGCTCCTGGCATTTATTAACACCAACCCCCACCCCTTATCCCTGATCCTCTCTGTGACCCCACCCCAGATTCCTTATACTTCCATCCTCCATCTGCTCCTCCTGAAACCTCCACCCCAGTCTGTTTCCCCCTCCCCCTTGGGCTGAGGCTACTCCCTCATCTGGAGGAGGGGCTTCTGGTTAGCCCTTCCCTTATCCCTTCCCCCCCTCACAAGTTTAAACTCCATCTTTCTTGAATGTAGTCAGCCATCCCCTGTTTAAGGACTTCCTTCCCTAATGGGGCAAGATGAAGCCTATCCTTGGCATATAGTCCTTTATCCTCCCAAACTCCATTCCAGTTTCCTAACACCCCCAACCCACTCTCTTCACCCCACTTCCTGAGCCAGTCATTAACCTCTGTGAGCTTCATTTTTTTCTCCACTGAGGCCTTTGGTACTGGCAATATCTCTGAAAAGGAAATGTTGCATCCATTATCCTGACAGACTCTGGCAAGTTCTTGGAACCTTGCTTGGATTTCCAAAACGCTATTTCCCTCTAGATCGTTAGTTCCCAAATGCACCAGGAAATCCGGTTTCCTTCCACATTCCCTAACCATTTCATACACCATGAACTTTGCTCTGTGCACTGTCAGCCCAAAGATATTCACTACCTTCACCTGGCTATGGCATCCACCCCCCTGTCCCTCCCACTGGATACCCCTAATCACAGAGTCTCCCAATAACAGAACCTTAACACCGCCATCATCCTTATAGTTACCTCCACTATGCCCTCTCAGCCCCCCCCCCCTTTATTCATGATCTCAATTCCATGGGAGTCTTCTTGCCTTATTAGAGACCCCCTTGTCACCCTCCCCTTTCTGCCTCCCTCGTTATTTTGCCCACTTAACTCAAACCCCCTCTGACTAGGTGTCCCCTTTAACCCTCTCTTATCCGAACCATTTATCCTGGCCCTGATGGTTTCCCCTTTCCCCACACCGCCATCCTCCCCTTGTAATAGTACCCCTGCCTCCAGAGGCTCTCTGTGGGTCCCCTTTAGCTAGGGTCCATCCTTGGTACTGACCCCCCTGCTGAAGGGGGGCTCTTCTCCCACCTCCCTGTCTCCCAGTTTCTCTCCAGTCATGCTCTCCTCCCTCATGTCTGCAATATGTTGCATCTCCCCCATTTGCTTAACATATATGTTTCCCCTTCTCCCTCTGGGACTAGTTCTATCCTTTCCATTGCCAGTCTGTGATGCCCTATGGGTATCTGACTCCCTCCCCCAGGCCACTGTATAAGTTTCCTCATTTCCACCAACCCCTTCCTCCCCCTCTAGGTTGCTTAGTAGCTCAAATTTATTGTGACACTTTGTCAGCCTCCATCAAGTAACTCGAGTTTCCCCTGACTGCACCTCTAAACTGCCCCTCTTCTTTCTCTCTTGCTCTGTTCACCTTAGGAGCTCCCTTACCACAGTCTGCTGTTTTAGGCTTCTGCACAACAGCCCCTCCTGACTCTTCCCCCTCCACTCTCTTTGTATTCAGAATGTTCACCCCGTACGCTTTCCCCTTAGCGTCATCATCCCTATCTAAGGGTCCTCCGTCCCTAATATCCCCCCTCCTGCTTGCTGTAACATAACATCCTGTAATTTCAGAGCATTGCCCCAGCCTCCCCTCAGCCCCACCCTTCTGCTGCCCATATCGACACCCCTTATCCTTGGACACCTCCCCAGCTCCCCCAGCTTACTCCTTAACCAATATATCGCACTTCTGATACAAGATAGCTGTTTACAGAGTGGGCAGCCTCCCTCTCCAGGCCAATTAGAATTATTGCCATCCCACAGCCTGTGCAGTCTACAACCCTTCCGAAGATGCCTGCCATGGTGGAATATGGCCACCCTGTTTATCCCCCTCTGTTTATAATGGCACACCCTCTTTTCTCAGTCCCTTTCCCCTGGAATACAGTTTCTCTCTATACTGACTGCAGTTATTTACAAACCCAATTTCAACCCCACCAATAAAGTTCCCAAGTCTCACAAACACATACAGTCCAGTGTGTGTTCAGTCCCACTAACAGTGTGATTGAAACATTCAAACACCTTAAGGCAATAACAAGATGAAAGAGTCTAACATGTTTCAATATAAGAAAAATAGCATGACAAGAGGACACATCATGAGATTAGAGGGAGGCCGATTAAGAGGTAACGTGAGGAAGTTCTTTTTTACAGAAAGGGTGGTGGATGCACGGAACGGACTAACTCAGGAAGAGGTGGATATTAATTTAGTGCAGGCTTCAAACAGGCATGGGATATGCATAAGGGAGCAATACAGATAAGTATGAATAGATAGGCCATTGACAGAGCAAAGGCCAATGGCACATTTATAAGGTAGAAAAAGTATTGGGCAGACTGGATGGGCCTTGCGGTCCTTATCTGCCATCAACTTCTATGTTTCTATGTAACTAATTCAGCCACTAGGTTTGTTTACCACTTTGGTACGCAGAGCTCATTCTCCTATTATGCCTTTAACTTTTCTGGTTTCAAAAAAGGGTGTCAATATTTTGGGCAGAGATGCTCAGATTCTTCTAAACATTCATATTGATCCAGTAGATTTTGGCCTACTTGCTGCTGTCTGGGTACCAGAAAGCAGTAATCTACCCAAGCTTGGGGAGATTTTAGACTTGTATCCAGAGCTGTGGAAAGACCTGGGATGTTGCACAACAGCCAAAGTCAAGCTAGTTACAAAGCCTAATGCAGTCCCTAAGTTTTGTAAACCACAGAAACTTTCTTTTGCCTTAAAACCGGTGGTTGGGGCCAAATTGGACAGATTGGAAAAAGCAGGTGTGCTGGAAAAGGCTTTAAGTTCAGATTGGGCTACTCCAATTGTGGTGGTGGTATCTAAACCAGGTGGTAAGGTTCGAATATGTGGAGATTTTAAAGTGACACTTATTCCAGTACTTCACACAGATGTAATTCCTTTACCCTTACCAGAGGAACTTTTTCATAGACTGAGTGGTGGTGTGAGGTTCTCTAAACTGGACCTCGCTAATGCATACCTTCAAGTGGAGCTGGATACAGACTCTCAGAAACTGGCAGTAATTAATATACACCAAGGACTGTACAAATACAAACAGTTATGTTTTGGCCTTAGTTCTGCACCTGCTATTTTTCAAAAAGTTATTGAACAGACGGTGAATGATATACCAGGTGTTGCTTATTTGGTTGACATCATTATCATTGGGAAGACAGAAGCAGAACATTTACTTAATTTACAAAAGACTTTAGAGAGATTGCAACAGAGTGGATTCAGACTCAGGAGAGAAAAATAACAATTTTGTCAATCAAGTGTCACATACTCAGGTTACACTATTGACAAAGATGGAATTCGTCCGAATGATGAAAAAGTGGAAGCCATTGTGCACATGCCTGAACTGCAGAATGTTTCAGAGTTGAGCTCATTCTTGGGTATGGTGCGCTACTATGACCATTTCATACTTGGCTTAGCCACCAAATGTGTGTCCTAAATGAACCGTTACATAGGGGTACTCCATAGAAGTGGATCAAGGACCACAGTAAGGCAGTTCAAGCCATCAGGCTCTCTCTAACCAATGTCAATAATTAAACTCATTATGACCCTAACGTACCTATCACATTGGCCTGTGATGCTAGTCCTGTGGGTACAGGAGCTGTCCTTTTCCATACAGACCCAGAAGGAGTAGAGAAGCCAATAGCCCATGCTTCACACAAACTCACTGCAGCTGAAAGGAATTGTGCCAAGATTCAGAGAGAGGCATTAGCGATTGTGTTTGGAGTCCAGAAATGTTGCCAATACTGTCTAAGTCGCAAGTTTCATCTAAGGACGGATCACAAGCCGCTGGTGACAATTTTCAGTCCAGAAAAAGGAATTCCAGAGACAGCCACTAGCAGACTTCAATGACGGGCACTGATTTTGTCTGCCTATAATTTCGAGCTTACATACCAACCAACGGACCAGCATGGAAATGCGGATGTCTTGTCGAGGTTACCAATATCCAGAGAAATGGAGTTTGATGTGGGACTTAAAAAGGAGCCGTTATGCCAGGTGAGGCCAGATAGTTTTCCAGTGCAATTCAAAGATATGGAGGACTCTACTGTTGTGTGTGCAATGAAGCTACAACAGTTAGATCATCTTGCAGTACTAGCCAAGGACATTGCAAAAGCGACTGGTCAAGATGCAATTTTAAAACAAGTGTATCAATACACGCTTGAGGGTTGGCCGCAAGACATGACTTGTTTGGCTTAGCTACACTTCTACTATATAAAGAGACAGCAGTTGTTCACTGCATAGGGGTGTCTTCTATAGGGATTGCGTGTCATAGTACCCCAATGTTATCACTCAAATGTGTTGACTGTTTTGCATGCGGGCCATCCAGGCACTGCTAAAATGAAATCCCTACCCAGACTTCACGTACGGTGGCCTTCCATTGACAGAGACATATACCAGGTTGTGTTATATCGATGGGAAATCCAGCAAGAGCTCCAGCTCACCATTGGGAATGACCAGGAAAACCCTGACAAAGGTTGCATATTGATTTCGCAGGACCGTGTTTAAATTCCATGTGGTTACTCTAACTGATGCTTATAGTAAATACCCAGAAATTCATCAAATGACTTCGACAACTACTGAAAGTACCATTAAAGTGTTTAAATCTATCTTTGCTACCCATGGTTTTCCGCAAGTGATTGTCTTGGATAACGGACCAGAGTTCATGTCTGTTGAATTCCAAGCATTTTGCCGGCAATGTGGTATCCACCATATTTGCTCACTTCCCTACCACCCAAGTTCAAATGGTGAAGTGGAATGCCTAGTTCAGACTTATAAAAAAAGAGTATGGACAAAGCTAATCCTACTACACCGATGGCAATAGAAATAGCCCTTTTGAACTTTCTTGTGCTGTATCGAACACCACCACATTGTGTCACAGGAATATCCCCTGCAGAACTGCTGTTTGGACATCAGATTTGAACTCAGTTGTACCTTCTTCACCCTCTAGACTATAAGTCAGTAACTGAAATGCTTCCTAACACCAGATACTTCAAACCTAAGGATGTTGTGTGGGTCGGGATGTATGCAGGCCCGAAGAGATGGAAAGAAGGCGTGGTGGGGAAAAAAGTCTGGAAATGTTGTCTATACTGTTCAAATGACTAACCAGAGGACAGTGAAAAAATATGTGGGCCAGTTACATATTAGAACTGAGACAGAACAAAAAAAGGATACCCAGAGTCGGGGTAGTTATCCAGCATTATTTGTTTCAGAACAAGAACAGGAAGAGATAGTGGAACTACAGCAATTGAGACAAGATGTGGCTGATGCTAATCAGATTTCACAGCAACAGCTCCCAGTCCTACTACCTCAGTCAGGACATGTAAGATGTCCACCAAAGAGGATGGACTTGTAATGATATAGCCTAATGACATGCCTAAAAGGAACACCCCAGTAATTTTGATAGCTTTGTACAATTTTCTGAATTGACTTAAGTACTTTCTAGCTAAGTTAGGAGGGACCGTTACGTGCAGTACAGCTTTAAGAAATGTTAGTACAGTTTTTAAGGAATGCATTTACTGTTACACTTCCTGTGTGTTGAGATAAATGTTCCCCCTGTATCTGAGCTGTATGGAAGTAAACAAAGAAGGCCTAAATTTCTGTGGTGCATGTTTTTCTTTCTACCAAGACCCTGATGTGTTTAAGGTACTTATTTACAGCCACCAAATACAGTACCGGTTACCTAGACTATGGGCATTGGTACTCGTTACCCCCCATTTTTTGATGGCCTTACCCCTTTTGTCCATCACTGTCCTTACTAAATTCATACGATCTCTCTTCTGTGTATGCACACTGGTGTTCAAGAAGGCTCTTTCTTCCTTGAAAAATGTCTTATATTCACTACAGTCATACAGTCTCTCTCTCTCTCTGTGTCATGTGAAAATGCTGGTGGACAACAAGGTGCTTTTATTGACAGAATTATGTATTGCACTCAATACATTCATACATTCTCTCTCCCGTGTGAATATGTTCGTGAGCAACAAGGTCCCATTTAGCTCTGAAACATTTCTTCCACTCACTACATTCATATGGCTTCTCCCCCATGAGAATAAATACACTGATAGGTAACAAGGTTACATTTTCCTTTAAAACATTCCCTGCACTCATAGCCTATCTCTTGTGTGAATACGCTGGTGGTGAACAAGGGACCCTATAAAGCGGAAACGTTCCTTACACTCACTGCATTCATATGGCCTCTCTCCTGTGTGAATACGCTGGTGCTGAACAAGGGCCGCTTTAAAGCCGAAATGTTTCTTGCACTCACTGCATTCATATGGCCTCTCTCCTGTGTGAATATGCTGGTGTTGAACAAGGACTGATTTAAAGCGGAACTGTTTCTTGCACTCACTGCATTCATATGGTCTCTCTCCTGAGTGAATACGCTGGTGTTTAACAAGGCTCCCCTTTTCTGTGAAACATTTCCTGCACTCGTTACATTCATATGGTCTCTCTCCTGTGTGTATACGCTGGTGTATAACAAGGCTCCCTTTTTCTGTGAAACATTTCTTGCACTCACTACATTCATATGGTCTCTCTCCTGTGTGTATACGCCGGTGGTTAATGAGAGACCCTTTTTCTGTGAAACATTTCTTGCACTCACTACACTCATATGGTCTCTTTTTCTCTCTTGGGTCAGTGTCTGTGTGAATACGCTGGTGTTCAACAAGGTACTGTTTTCTTGTGAAACATTTCTTGCACTCACTACATTCATATGGTCTCTCTCCTGTGTGTACACGCTGGTGTTCAACAAGGCTCCCTTTTACCGTGAAACATTTCTTACACTCACTACATTCATATGGTCTCTCTCCTGTGTGTATACGCTGATGTTTAACAAGGCTCTCTTTTACCGTGAAACATTTCTTACACTCACTACATTCATATGGTCTCTCTCCTGTGTGTATACGCTGGTGTTTAACAAGGCTCCCTTTTAACGTGAAACATTTCTTGCACTCAATACATTCATACAGTCTCTCTCCCATGTGAATACGCTGGTGAGAAAGAAGGCTGTTGATATACTGGTCAATAAACATCTCATCTGTTTGACTATGTTGGACTTTCCCTGATGATATTGCAGGACTCCAGATCTCATTGCGCTCGGACTTTGTGCTGCCTAAGAGAAAAACAATTAGTTAGAATTTTCTCACATTTGGTCACCAATAATGTCTCAAGTGCTCAACATTTTGGGTGTTTCTTCAAAACTTAAACACATTGTGTGGAGAAGAAAACAACCATAGGACAGTCCAGGGGCATGGAGAATGGAGGCACTGGATGCCTCATCTCCTGCCACATTGGTGCCACAGGTTCAGGAACAGAGCAGGGTCACCTGGGGCTGGCTGGGGAAAGGAGAATTGGGCATCCCCAGGACAGCCGTCCTCCTGAAGAAAGGGGGTGACTGTGTTCTGCTGCTCATCTGCCGCATAAAGGAATCTGTGCAGCAACACAGTGGGACCATACAGGGGGAGGGACCCCAACTACAGTACACCAGGGGCATCTCCACAGAGGCAGAGAACACAGATTGTATTCATTACACATCAGTGGCGGATCCAAGAGTCCTGTAGATGGGGGAGCTCAAGTCAGATAAAAAATAAAAATAACAGGCCTGGGGTCTGGTGGGTCGTCTAGGCCCTCAGAGATTTTTTTATTATTTTGGTGCATTTTGGAGGTATTTCCAATGCAATTTCTACCCATTTCCTTCCTCCCCATGCTTTGTGAGTTGTAGCCTAGCACCATCCCCAGAGTCCCCACAGTCCACATGACGGTAGCCTCCCACCCAAAAATAAAACAAAATACCAAATGCCTGCAGCTGGGCAGCAGCACATCTGAAACACATAAAAACAAGACAAACTGAAAGAGGCTTGGTGTAGACAAACTGCAGACAAATTAAATAACAATCCAAGTAAACAAGTTCACAAATATCGCTCACTCAAGCACATTATGACATTACCATAAAGCCAACCCACCCCAGTTTGTCCTGCATTACAGATGAACCTATCCCCCAATCTTAACGAAGTAAAAAAGTAAATACAATAACTAGAAATATGGGAATAAAGACACTTTGCTACCTAGTTGCTAAAAATATAATTTCAAGTCTGCTTGCTATTTTTGCAAAACAAATTTTATTCTATAGAGCAACTTATTCCAAAGAAAATAATTTTTTAAATAAATAAGTATTTTTTATTGTTTTAAAATGTCCTTTACTGGGATAACCCCATGGTATGAGGCATCTCATTTTTATGTTGATTGAGCACATGCGCAAGAAACATATTGCAGCAGCTTTCTCCACAAGCAGGTTGTAGAAGCATGGCACTGTTGTGGCCAATGCCCCCACAGCCTTTAAAGGTTTGTCCAGCGCCTCCCATTGCCGTGGCACGCTGCTGCTGACATTAGTTCAGCCAGCATGCCACCAACTTGTAAAAATTTGGCCGCTGCAATCAGGGGCCACCTTGTCATTGCAGCGTCAGCCATTCGCTGCAATGAGGGAGTGACCGGTCATTGCAGGGCGGGATCTTCACACACTGATACTGAATGTGAACATGGCTGCGGTTTGTCGCCTTGTTCACAAACAATATTAACCCCCCCACCATGTTTATTTACCAATGGGGGCCCCAATCCCCGTCGGCTTCAGTGCCCCAATGTTTATGTTTCAGACGGGGGAGCTCACTCCTCGTCATTATGTAACCCTCCCCACTTATATTATCTGCCGATGGGGTGCCCAATCCCCGCCAGCATAATGTCACCCCCCACTTTTTGTTGTGTGCTAATGGGGGTGCCCAATCCCCCGTCAGTTACAGCTTGCCCCCCCAAAAGAAAGACTCCGGTGGCACGCTGGGGGTTTACCTGCCCCCTCCCTCAACTCGCGGCCACCCACTGCGCACCCTGCCTCACCACACCACCCTCACCCCATACTTACCTCCGGAGCTCAGCACGACGATCTTCAGTGGACCGGGAACACGTCTGCACTCTTCAAAGCCGACCATGAACTGAGGAAATGCCAGTAAGTTGTATAATGGAATAAATGTTTTTTTTTTTCCAACTTTAATGCATATCTCAGTCATTTTTTTGAATGTTGGCACCACATTTTCAACATGGGGTTTTTGGGACCCCTCCTCATGAATTCTGGAACTGTCGTGGTGTTAATCAGCCCCGAAAGGTGATTTTGAGGTCATTGCGAAGAATCATCTTTCGGGGCTGAGTAACGAAACAACAGTGCCAGTGTTCATGAGGTGGTCTCTCAAAAAGCCTATGTTGCAAATTTGGTGAAAAAAATCCAAAAAATGACTGTTTCATGAGCGTGCGTTGCACAGTTGCTATGCATGCTCATAACTTCACAAATTTGCAATATTTCCACGCCAGATTTTCAACATTTGCATTTTTTCATGCCTTCCTGTGAACAGTACAGCTGTCATTGTTCACATCCTGGCCAAAATGTGTTTTCGCACTTCCAGCGCATAATAGCAAGTTTGCTGTGGGAAATTAGTGTTCGGGACAGATTAAGAAAATGACAGTGACACTATTCATGAGTAGAGGTCCTAAAATGCCTATATTGAAAATTTGGTGACGATACTCCATAAAATGACTGTGTTACGAGCGTGCATTGCGTAGTTTGCTTGCATGTATGCGTTGTATATTTTCACTCCAGATTTTCCACATTGCCATTTTCCCACACCTACTTATGAACAATACAGCTGTCATTTTTCCTATCCTGGCCAAAATGTGTTTTCGGACTTCTGGCGCAGAATAGAGCAGTCACTGTGGGAAATCACTGTTTGGGACAGATTAAGAAAATGACAGTAATACTGTTCATGAGCAGAGGTCCTAAATGCCTATGTTGAAAATTTGGTGATGATAGCCCATCAAATGACTGTGTTACAAGTGTGCATTGTGTACTTTCCATGCACCCTTGTAACTCCGCAGATTTGTAATATTGTCACGCCAGATTTTCAACACTGGTATTTTTTCACACCTCCTTATGAGCAGTACAGCTGTCATTTTTCACATCCTGACCAAAATGTGTTTTCACAGTTATGGCACAGAATAATGTGGTCATTGTGAGAAATCAGTGTTTGGAACAGACTAAGAAAATGACAGTGGCACTGTTCATGAGCAGAGAAACAGAGAACATAGAATTTGACGGCAGATAAGGACCGCTTGGCCCACCCAGTCTGCCCATTTCCCTACCTACTGGATAAGCTGCAGATCCTAGTTAACCAGCAGCCTACTTCTTCCTACCCCCACCCCCTAGAATGGCCTTATGACTGTCCCATGCATGCTTGAATTCCACCACTGATTTTGACTCCACAACCTCCTCCGGAAGGCTGATCCATGCATCCACAACCCTCTCTGTGAAAAAATACTTCCTTAAATTACCTCTGAGCCACCCCCCCTCTATCTTCAAATTGTGCTCTTGTTCTTGCACACCTCTTTTTTTGAAAGATGCTACCCTCTTGGACTTTGTTGATTCCCTTGAGGTACTTGAACGTTTCTATCATGTCCCCCCTCTCCCTCCTTTCCTCAACGCTATACTTATTAAGCTCCTTTCATCTCTCTTCATATGTCTTCCGGTGCAGACCCTGCACCATTTTAGTTGCCCTCCTCTGGACAGCTTCCATCCTGTCTATGTCTTTGCGGAGATTGGGTCTCCAGAACTGCACACAGTGCTCCAGATGGGGTCTCACCAGCTGTCTGTACAGAGGGATAATAACATCTTGTTTTCTACTGGTGATGCCTCTCCCTATGCATCCCAGTATCCCCCAACCCTCCTTGCTGCCCTCTCACATTGCTTGCCCACCTTTAGGTCATCTGATATGACTACCCCCAGGTCCCTTTCCATTTTTGTTGTTGTTAGTATCTCACCCCCCATTGTGTACTCTTCCCCTGGGTTTTTGTTTCCCCAGGTGCATTACCTTGCACTTCTTAGCATTGAATCTAAGCTGCCATACATTTGACTAGTCCTCTAACCTTGCCAAGTCCCTTCTCATCCTTTCCACCTCACCCTGTGCATCAACTCTGTTGCAGATCTTTGTGTCATCTGCAAAGAGACATACTTTTCTTTCCAGTCCTTCTGCAATGTCGCTTATAAAGACACTGAAGAGGACGGTCCTAATACTGAACCCTGCGGTACCCCACTAGTAACCCTCCTTTCTTCTGAGTGGACTCCATTTACTATTACTCTCTGTGTCCTATTCTCCAGCCAATTCTTTACCCAGGCTGTCATCTTGGGACCCACTCCCAGGCTGGCTAACTTGTATATAATCTTTTGTGTGGGACTGTGTCAAATGCCTTCCTAAAGTCTAGGTAGGCCATGTCCACAGCCCTCCCTGATCTACTACTTTGGTCACCCAGTCAAAGAAATCTATCAGATTCATCTGGCATGACCTTCCCGCTGTGAATCCATGCTGCCTTGGGTCCTGTGCCCCTCTGGCCTCCAGATACTCTACAATTCTTTCCATCAGAAGTGATTCCATCATTTTCCCTATCACTGAGGTTAAACTAACTGGTCTGTAGTTTCCTGCTTCTGCCTTGCTCCAACTTTTGTGAAGGGGAATCACATCTGCCCTCCTCCAGTCCCCGAGTACCACCCCATCCTCCCATAATTTGTTAAAAAGGGTAGTCAGTGGTGTCACTAGTTCTACCCTTAGTTCTTTTAGAATTCTGGGATGAATCCCATCAGGCCCCATTGCTTTGTCCACCTTCAGTTTTAAGAGTTCTTTCAGAACCCCTTCTTCTGTAAATGGGCTGGTATCAACTTCTGTATCCAGAGTGTTTCTACTGTTTGTTTTATGTACCTCCCCCTCTTCATTTGTAAATACTGAGCAAAAATATTTGTTTAGTATCTCTGCCTTTTCACAGTCTGCCTCTGCCCACCCTCCCTCCCCTTTATTATGCCTCACTATCCCTCCTTGGTCTTTCTTCGCTCCCTGATGTACCTATAAAAAGTTTTATCCCCCTTCTTAACTGAGTTGGCTATCTTTTCCTCAGTTTGGGCCTTTGCTGTTCTGACTGCCTTCCCAGCCTCCTTGTGCTTCAACTGATACAGTTCTCTGTCCTGCTCCTTCTGCGATTCCTTGTACTTCCTGAATGCTTTCTTTTTCTCTTGAACCTTCACTGCCACTTCCTTTGAGAACCATAGTGGTTTCTTACATCGTTTTGTTTTGTTTATTTGCTTCACACAAAGGCTCGTTAGCTCTATGATGGCAGTTTTTATTATTCCCCATTATTCTTCCACCCCTCCTTCCTGCTCATTTGCTACTGCATTCCTTAGGCACTCACCCATTTTGGCAAAGTCAGCCCTCCTAAAGTCCAGTACTTTTGTCTTTGTATGGCTTAACTCTATTGCTGTGTTTATTGTGAACCATACTGTTCGATGGTCGCTAAAATCCCTATGTTGAAAATTTGGTGATGAAATTCCATAACATGACTGTGTTACAAGCGTGCGTTGAACTGTTTCCACGCACCCTTGTAACTTTGCAAATTTGTAATATTTTCATGCCACATTTTCAACAGTGGCATTTTTCACATCTCCTCATGAACAGTACAGCTGTCATTTTTCACATCCTGGCTAAAATACGTTTTTGCACTCCTGCCGGGGGAGTGACCGAACTCAACTGAGCTCTGTCGGGACTGCTGCGGATTTGTTTGTGGGCATAAAAAGGCCCCAACGCAAGAGCCCAGTAGAAAAGGCCAGCCTGCAACGGTGGGAGAAACTGTACAAGCGAGTGAGACAGGGAGACTGAGTGAGCTCAACAGTGCTCTATCAGGACTGCTGCGGATTCCTTTGTGGGCAGAAAAAGGCGCCAATGTAGGCAGGAGCCCCGTAGAAAAGGGCAGCTTGCAGCACCAGGACAAACAGAATAAGCGTGTGTGAGAGAGAGAGACTAAGCGACCTCAATGGAGCTCCTTCGGGACAGCTGCGGATTTCTTTGTGGACAGACAAAGGTGCCAATGCAGCCAGGAGCCCCATACAAAAATGCAGCCTGCAGCGCCAAGAGAAACAGAAAGAGCGAGTTACAGAGTGGTAGTGAGCGAGTTCAATGGAGCTCTACTGTGACTGCTGCGGATTTCTTTGTGGACAGAAAAAGGTGACAATGCAAGCAGGAGCCCAGTGCAAAAGGCCAGCTTGCAGCGCCGGCAGAAACGGAATGAGTGAGTGAGAGAGGAGGAGTGAGCAAGCTCAGTGGAACTGTGTTGGGACTGCTTCAGATTTCTTTGTGGCCAGAAAAAGCTGCCAACGCAGGCAGGAGCCCAGTACAAAAGGGCAGCCTGCAGCGGTGGGAGACACAGAATGAGTGAGTGAGGGAGGGGGAGTGAGTGAGCTCAATGGAGCTCTGTTGGGACTGCTGATTTGCTTGTGGGCAGAAAAGGGCAGCAATGCATGCAGGGGCCAGTACAAAAGGGCAGCATGCAGTGGCAGGAAAACCAGAATGAGTGAGTGAGAGAGGGGGAGTGAGCGTGCTCAGTGGAGCTCTATTGTAACTGCTGCAAATGTCTTTGTGGGCAGAAGAAGGCGGCAATGCAAGCAGGAGCCCAGTAGAAAAAGGCAGCCTGCAGCACCAGCAGAAAAGGAATGAGCAAGTGAGAGAAAGGGAGTGAGTGAGCTCAACAGAACTTTGTCGGGACTGCTGCAGATATCTTTGTGGGCAGAAAAAGGCACCAACAGAGGCAGGAACCCAGTTTGGGTTTCTCTGGGGATCCACTAGCATGATTTATGTCATATCTGACAGACCGATTCCAGAGAGTACAGTTACAGAACCATCTCTCACACCCTAGGATTGTTAAAAGGGGAGTTCCACAGGGGTCCATATTGGGACCCTTGTTATTTTTGATATTTAATAATGATTTACCATCAGTGATCCGGCATACAGATATAAGAATGTATGCAGATGATAGGGTTTTGGTGGCCTCTGGTAATAGTTTGGTGGATCTCCAGAGAAATCTACAGGCTGACTTCACTAGGGTACAGGAGTGGTTTACCAAGTTACAATTAATAATGAATGTAAATAAGACAAAATTAATGTGTTTCGGTATTAGACAACAGGGATTCTCGGATGTACAAATCACATCACTGAATCAAACCTTAACAGAACAAGTTTCAAATTATTGTTATTTAGGAGTTAATATTGATTCTTTATTAACCTTTAAGAGTCATATAGAGTCTGTTATTACAAAATCACATGAAAAATTGGGAGCACTGAAAAGAACATCCAAGACCTTAAAATTGCAAGATAGGAAACTGATTGCAGAACAGCTCTTACTCCCAGTAATTAAATATGGAGAGGTTATTTATAGGACCACAACTAAACAACATTTAAATTAGATAAATTACAGTATAGGGTGGCAAGATGTGTCTTATATTGTAGTTTTAGGACTCACCATTGTGATCTGTTGACTAAGTTAAACTGGTTACCTCTTGACTTAGAATATAGGTATAGCTGGTCCTCATTTATATAAAAATATAGGACAATTCATTTGAACCACAATATAGCTAAAATACTGACTGATAAAGATTCTGCCCTTAGGAAACACTCAGTTAGGGCTTTGTATCAAAATAGAATAGATCCAGATAAGCGTAAGAATAAATCTGGGGATAGAACATTAGCTTCACAAGCATCAGTGTGTTGGAATATACTCCCTCCTTTACTGCGAATAGAGAAAACTGAAAAAAAAATTCTTAAGGGGTTAAAGAAGTATAAAGTGTATTCATGTGTATGTGTTTGATATTAATTTGTTCTATTTGCTTAATTGTTTGTAATTTTGTGATTTTGTATTGATTGTTTGTAATTGGTGTGATTATGTGAAACTTGGAAAACTTGCACAGAACTTCAAAACTGGATTGTATTATCTAAATGACATGTATTATTCCTGTATAAAAATAAAATTTTTACTACTACTACAAAAGGGCAGCCTGCGGCAACAGAAGAAACAGCATGAGTGAGTGAGACAGGAGGCGTGAGCGATCTCAACGAAGCTCTGTCGGGACCAGCTGCGGATTTCTTAGTGGGCAGAAAAAGCTGCCAATGCAGACAGAAGCCCAGAACAAAAGAGCAGCCTGCAGCACTGGAAGAAACAGACTGAGCGAGTGACAGAGGGGCAGTGAGCGAGCTCAACAGACCAACACAATTAACATTCAGCATTGATAAATGCTTGTTATGATATGCCCAAGAAGTCAGTAAGCAGACAGTAGAACACAGTTTTTAAACAAATATATCAAGCATTTGTCAATGCCAAATGTTGATAGCGCTGGTCCATTGAGCTCGCTGGGCTTCTACCTGCTTTGGCACCTTTTTCTGCCCACAAAGTAATCCATAGCTGTCCTGACAGAGCTCTGTTGAGGTCGCTCACTCCGCCTGTCTCACTCGCTCATTCGGTTTCTCCTGGTGCTGCAGGCTGCCCTTTTGTACTCAGCTTCTGCCTCTGTTGGCATTTTGTTTTGCCCACAAAGAAATCCGCAGCAGTCCTGACAGAGCTCCATTGGCCTCACTCACCCCTCGTCTCACTCACTCATTCCGTTTCTGCTGGCACTGCAGGCTGCCCTTTTGTACTGGGCTCCTGCCTGCATTGCCACCCTTTTTTACCCACAAAGAGATCTGCAGCAGTCACGATAGAGCTCACTAACTCACTCCCCTCTCCCACTCATTTGTTCTGTTTCTCCTGCCTCTGCAGGCTGCCCTTTTGTACTGGTCCCTGTGTGCATTGTTGACTTTTTCTGCCCATAAAGAAATCCGCAGCAGTCCCAACAGAGCTCCGTTGAGCTCACTCACTCCCCCCCTCACTCACACATTCTGTGTCTCCCGCTGTTGCAGACTGCCCTTTTGTACCGAGTTCCTGCCTGTGTTGGTGTCTTTTTCTGCCCATAAAGATATCTGCAGCAGTCCCAACACAGCTCTGTTGAGCTCGCTCACTCTCACTCACTCGTTCTATTTCTGCAGGTGCTGCAGGCTGGCCTTTTGTACTGGGCTCCTGCCTGCACTGCCACCTTTTCCTGCCCACAAAGAAATCCACAGCAGTCATGATACACCTCCATTGAGCTGGATCACTCCCCCTTTCTCACTCGCTCATTCTGTTTCGCCTGGCGATGCAGGCTGCCCTTTTGTACTAGGCTCCTGCCTGCGTTGGCACCTTTTTCTGCCCACAAAGAAATCTGCAGCTGTCCCGACAGAGCTCCGTTGAGGTTGCTCACTCCCCCGTCTCACTCGCTCATTCTGTTTCTCCTGGCGCTGCAGGCTGCCCTTTTGTACTGGGCTCCTGCCTCTGTTGGCATCTTTTTCTGCCCACAAAGAAACCTGCAGCAGTCCTGACAGAGCTCTGTTGGCCTCACTCACTCCCCCTGTCTCACTCGCTCGTTCCATTTCTGCTGCTGCTGCAGGCTGCCCTTCTGTACTGGGCTCCTGCCCACATTGCCACCCTTTTCTGCCCCTTTCTGCTCAGTTGAGCTTGGTCACCCCCCCCCCACCCATCAGTTGCTCGATCCTAATCTGTCCCAAACACTGATTTCCGACATCGACTGCGGTATTCTGCGCCGGAAGCGCAGAAACACATTTCGGCCAGGATGTGAACAATGACAGCTGTACTGTTCATGAGGAGGTGTGAAAAAATGCCAGTGTTGAAAATCTGGCGTGAAAATATTACTAATTTGCAAACTTAAAAAGGTGCGTAGAACCTGCACAACACACACTTGTAAAACAGTCATTTTATGGAATTTCATCACAAAATTTTCAACATAGGCATTTTAGGGCCTCTGCTCATGAACAGTGTCAGTGTGATTTTCTTAATATGTCCCAAACACTGATTTCCCACAGCAACCACGCTGTTGTGTGCTGGAAGACTGAAAACACATTTCGGCCAGTATGTGAAAAATGACAACTGCACTGTTCATAAGGAGGTGTGGCAAAATGGCAATGCTGAAAATCTGAAGTGAAAATATTGCAAAGTTGCGAAGGTACGAGCGTGCGTGGAAACTACGCAATGCACATTTGTAACACACTCATTTTACGGACTTTCATCACTAAATTTTCAACATAGGCATTTTAGGACTTCTGCTAATGAACAGTGTCACTGTCATTTTCATAATGTGTCCCAAATATGGATTTCCCTCAGTGACTGAGCTATTCTGCGCCAGAGCTGCGAAAACACATTTCGGCCAGGATGTGAAAAATGACAGCTGTACTGTTCATAAGGAGGTGCAGAAAAATTGCAACGTTGAAAATCTGGTGTGAAAATATTAATTTGTGAAGTTACGAGCGTGTGTGCAAACTGCGCAATGCACGCTCGCAACACAGTCATTTTATGGAGTATCATCACCAAAGTTTCAACATTGGCATTTTAGGACCTCTGCTCATGAACAGTGCCACTGTCATTGCCTTAATCAGTCTTGAATGCTGATTTCCCACAGCAACCGCGCTATTCTGTGCCAGAAGTGCGAAAACACATTTTGGCCAGGATGTGGAAAATGACAGCTGTACTGTTCACAAGGAGGTGTGAAAAAAATGCCAGTGTTGAAAATCTGATGTGAAAATATTGCAAATTGCAGAAATTCTGGCGTGCATAGCAAATATGCAACCGCGCTCGTAAAACAGTCATTCTTTGGATTTTCCACTAAATTTGCAGTATAGGTTTTGAGAGCCCACCTCATGAACACTGGCACTGTTGTTTTCTTAATTTGTCCCAAAAGGGGATTCCGTGCAGTGACTGCAAAATCAACTTTTGGGCCAAATAATGCCATGACAGTGCCAAAATTCATGAGGAGGGGTCCCAAAAAAACCCATGTTGAAAATGTGGTGCCAAAATTCCAAAATGTCTGAGATATGCATCAAAGTTGAAAAAACCCTATTTATGCCATTATACAGCTTACCGGCATTTCCTCAGTTCGCAGTGCACTCTGAAGAGTGCAGACTTGTTCCCGGTCCACCGAAGATCGTCGCGCCAGACTCCAGAAGTAAGTATGGGGTGGGGAGGCAGGGTGCACAGTGGCTGGGCGCGGATTGTGGAAGGGTTGCAGGGAGACCGCTGAGGGACTGTCCTTTTTTACAGGTTAAAAAAATTAAAAGACATTGCGGGACCGTTTTTGATTTTACAAGGGCATGTGGCAGGCTGGGGTGAGCTCCCACGTGCAAAGGAGTTTGTTTTGGGGGGCAGCCTTAGCCGATGGGGAGACTGAGCACCCCATCAACACAACAAAAGGAATTGTACATTATGCCAGAGAATGGCTCCCCGTCCTTATATATAAACCTTGGGGCAAACAAACATGGTGGGGGGCACGTGCTACCAAGTGAGATTGGGCACCCCCATGGAGGGGGGGGGGTTAATATTGTTTTTGAACACAGCAGCAAGCCAGTGCCATGTTCACAAACAATATCACTGTTTCAAGGTTCTGCCCTGCAATGATGGGTCGCTGCCTCATTGCAGCAAATGGCAGACGCTGCAATGACAAGGCGGCCCCTGATTGCAGTGGCTGAAATTTTACAAGTTGGTGGCACACTGGCTGAACTAGTGTCAGCAGCAGCAGCGTGCCACAGCATTGAGGGAAGCGGGCCAAGCCTTTAAAGGTTGTGGGGAACTGGCAC
Organism: Neoceratodus forsteri; assembly: GCA_016271365.2. Classification (NCBI taxonomy): domain Eukaryota; kingdom Metazoa; phylum Chordata; order Ceratodontiformes; family Ceratodontidae; genus Neoceratodus; species Neoceratodus forsteri. The sequence continues at coordinate 1,179,278,826 of CM057454.1, forward strand.
AACAGTGCGCGCCACCACAACCTACGCCTGGAGAAGCTGCCGCAATATGTTTCTTCTTTGCATGTGCACAATCAACATAAAATGCATTTTTTTTTTTTTTTTTTTATTAGCAACAGCACTTGCTTGGGTACATCACAACTTGCACAACATTCAACACATATAACTACATAAACTAAATATTTGAATATATCACTTTTCCTTTGGTTTTGTAACTGCCTGTGTCAATGTGCCAAACAAGGTCTCATGACTTCTGTTGCTAATTTTGCTCTTCAAGCATGCAGATACTTCTGGACATGCCATAATACATAGCAGAACACCTTCAACACCCCTATGCCTATTGCTTCCCTCTGTGCTCATCCACACTGTACAACCACAACTGAAAAGACCACACAGATTAGACATACAGTACATGCTGAAGTTTTTACCTTAGTTCAAAGGTCTCATGTACCAGTTTCTGCCTCTCCTGGGTCTAATGTTGCTGAGACCAGACCTGCCCCAGCATTAGCTTTGTACCATTCCTAGCATGCTACCAGAGGACACTACCCTCCAACTTCCTCTCCTGTGAATCCACATCAAAATCAATTTGCCTAATAGGACAAAACCAGCAGTGATCTTAAACTATTTTAGAGTCATGAAATTAAGCTCCCCATACTAGAAATTAATAACATTAGTACTACATTTATTACACGCCCAATTTGATAAACACTAATGTCCTGTCCCATCCCAGCAGCCACCTCCCACCCACCATAGTTTGAGACTGTGAAAGACTTTCTTTTTAAAGCAAGAAGTACCTGATTAAATGAAGATTTGATCCATTTTCAGTAGGCTGAAGTCTATGTGCCTCTAGTTGAGTACTGTCTCCAGTCACCTGGCCGCCAAACTCTCTCTCTAGACAGCACACACTGACCCCATGACTCCTAAAGAGCAGAGCTCTCAGTTACAGGTTGCATCGGCTACCGGAAGATGACCTGAACCTCACTCCAACTCCTTGTGCTGATTTACCAAGGCCACACCAACTCCGCGTTACTGGACTGCTGCTGCCTGAAATCCCGGGCTCTGCTCTTCACTTGTGGGCTCCGCTCTGTCTGTCTGCTCCTCTCTTGCTCCAACATGAATCTTCTGAGTGAATGAATTACAGCTCACTCTTGTTTTCGTAGCCTAGACATTTAAAGAAAGCATCCCTTCCTACCCACATCCACTACTGGCCGCAACAGCAAATCAGGAGCAGTGAGCACCAGACAACCTGGTTGAGATCTATATTGTTAAGGTCTACTCCGCTTTGCTGCAGCTGTCCCCCCCCCCGCGTATGACCTCCCCATGCACGAACAAAGGAGCTGCACCAAGCCTGCAAAAGTAGAAAATGAATGCTCAGGCTCACCAAGGCAAGACCAGCTGCTGCCACAGTGCTGGGACTGGACCACATGGTGCAGAATGAAAGTTAGTAAGAAATTCATGCTGGAGAACAGCTTTTCCGATGGGGGGGGGAACTATGTAATGCGGGTGGGGGTGGTTGTTTCCTGTACTACCAGGACACTGGAGGACAGATAAGACCCGTATTACTCAGGCATTTATTATGGAGGCATCAGTGTATACCAATTAAGAATGCAGCACAGTGTGTTACTAATAGAGGAGCTCAGTGATGGGGGAGCTATAGCATCCTTAGCCCCCCCTCTAAATCCGCCTATGCATGCGGTGGACCCAGGGCAGAAAATGGCAGAAAAACACCTGACCACAGAATGAGGCCTGATCCACTGCAGGCCTCACACTGGCAACTGGAAACCTCCATGGCAGGTCTTGAGGAAGAAAGCAATAATCATAGGACTTTATGCACTAGAGAAGTTGGGGTGCTGGGGGAACAAGTCTGACAGGGTGATCGGGCAGTGCAGGCCGCAAAAAACAATAAAAAAAATAAACAAACATTTTAGCACATTTTGTTCTATATGCATTTCACTCCTCCTCCTCGGAGCTGGCAGGTGGCTTTGGCCCCTCCCTTGGAGGTGACTTGTCTCTCTGGCAAGGCTCTCCCCACACCCCAATATTTTTTTTTTTTTTTTTTAAACTTTTTGTCCTTGCCCCAGAGCTATTCTACACCTTAGCTCAGAGGAAGACCGTGACCACCCACTGCGAGGCTACCTCCTGGACCAATCAATGATCAGCACAGCAAAGCATGAGTGCACCAGAGGGGACCCTCACAGGTACAGCTCCAGGGGTATTTCCCCTAGCCCACTTGGGTTAAGGAAGCACAATCATTGGCCACACTATCCTGAACACACCCTTTAGGTTACTGCCTTCCCATTATCAATAACAAGGGTCAGCTACATACTAGTGCAATCGCCACCCACTGGGCTTTATAGTGATCTTGGCAGCACTTTTTTTTTTTTTTTTGCGCATGTCTCTGGACATGCTGACCGCTGGTAAACTAAGGTGTGTGTGTTCCCAGAACCACACAGGAAATTATCGTGTATGTGTGTGCCACAGAATCACACAGGGAAACTATGGTGCATGTGTGTGCCACAGAATCACACAGGGAAACTAAGGTGTATGTGGGTGCCACAGAATCACACAAAGGGAAACTATGGTACTGTATATAAGCTGGTCATAGAATTATATGGTGAAACTGTGGTGTTTGGGTCCAGAATCACACAGGGAAGGTAAGGAGTATGTGTGCCCAACAGAATTACACAGGGAAACCAAGGGGTGTGTGTGCGCGTGTGTGGGCCGCAGAATAAAACAGGAAAACTGACATATGGATGCAGGCACCACAAAAAGCACACGTGGAAAGTAATGTGTATTTGTTGGCCTCTAACTCAGAAAGAAAAAACAAAGACTCTGTGTGGGCCCAAGCATCTCGCAGGGGAAGTAAGGTAGGTTTGTGCCCAGAATCACGGAGGGAAACAAGGTGTATAAATGTGTGGGCCCAGAGCCAAGCAAGGAATCTAAGGTATGTATGTGTTTTGGGGCGTGGGAGGAGAGTAGAATCACAGGCAAATTAATAATGTGCAATGGTGCATTCCTTCTGAATATAGCAACAAATGCGAGCAGCTCAAAAAAGACGCGTAAGTGCATCCTCCAGACAGGTCTGAATACCTGGAATGGGAATCTGCCAGTGGATCTGGAGATGTGCTGGGTGCAATTTCCAGATATTCAGACCTGAACATGCAAATGGGGCCATTTTTGCATGCAAGGTGCAAATGGGGCCATTTGTATTCCATTATGGCCCCATCTGCATGAGTTGTGCAGGGTTGGCTGGTGGAATGCGCTTGGTGCCCTGCACAGCATGCGGTGGTGTCAATGGCAGTCCGTAGTACCACCTGCCCAGCATTCCAATCCTTGTACACAGTTGTTTACATCGTCCCTAGTAGTCTAGTGGATCCCCTCTCCCTGCTCCGTACCCCAATCCCATACAATGCTCATTTCAGCATCCCTGGTAGTCTAGTGGATCCCCTCCTCACGATCCCCATAGCAAAATGTTTAAATCATCTCTGGTAGTCTAGTGGATCCCCCTCACACAGGCCCCCCCCAGCCCTCGGCAGGCAGCAAACCCACCAGCATACCTCCGTGGCTGCCCACCGAATTACAGCCTACAGTATCTGCTGCACGCTTATTGGTCCACATGGGAGGATGGGATGGTACCCAAGGACTGGAGGAGGGCAGATGTGATTCCCCTTCACAAAAGTGGGAGCAAGGCAGAAGCAGGAAACTACAGACCTGTTAGTTTAACCTCAGTGATAGGGAAAATGATGGAATCACTTCTGAAGGAAAGAATTGTCGAGTATCTAGAGGCCAGAGGGGCACAGGACCCTAGGCAGCATGGATCACAGCGGGAAGGTCATGCCAGACAAATCTGATAGATTTCTTTGACTGGGTGACCAAAGTAGTAGATCAGGGAGGGGCTGTGGACATGGCCTACCTAGACTTTAGCAAGGCATTTGACACAGTCCCACACAAAAGATTAATATGCAAGTTAGCCAGCCTGGAGTGGGTCCCAGATGACAGCCTGGGTAAAGAATTGGCTGGAGAATAGGACACAGAGAGTAATAGTAAATGGAGTCCACTCAGAAGAAAGGAGGTTACTAGTGGGGTACCAGAGGTTCAGTAGGACCGGTCCTCTTCAATGTCTTTATAAGTGACATTGCGGAAGGACTGGAAGGAAAAGTATGTCTCTTTGCAGATGACACTAAGATCTGCAACAGAGTTGATGCACAAGGTGGGTGGAAAGGATGAGAAGGGACTTGGCAAGGTTAGAGGAATGGTCAAATGTATGGCAGCTTAGATTCAATGCTAAGAAGTGCAAGGTAATGCACCTGGGAAACAAAAACCCAGGGGAAGAGTACACAATGGGGGGTGAGATACTAACAACAACAAAAATGGAAAGGGACCTGGGGGTAGTCATATCAGATGACCTAAAGGTGGGCAAGCAATGTGAGAGGGCAGCAAGGAGGGCTGGGGGGATACTGGGATGCATAGGGAGAGGCATCACCAGTAGAAAACAGGAAGTTATTATCCCTCTGTACAGACAGCTGGTGAGACCCCATCTGGAGTACTGTGTGCAGTTCTGGAGACCCAATCTCCGCAAAGACATAGACAGGATGGAAGCTGTCCAGAGGACGGCAACTAAAATGGTGCAGGGTCTGCACCAGAAGACATATGAAGAGAGACTTAAGGAGCTTAATATGTATAGCCTCGAGGAAAGGAGGGAGAGGGGGACATGATAGAAACTTTCAAGTACCTCAAGGGAATCAACAAAGTCCAAGAGGGTAGCATCTTTCAAAAAAAGAGGTGTGCAAGAACAAGAGGCACAATTTGAAGATGGGGGGGCTCAGAGGTAATTTAAGGAAGTATTTTTTCACAGAGAGGGTTGTGGATGCATGGAACGGCCTTCCGGAGGAGGTTGTGGAGTCAAAATCAGTGGTGGAATTCAAGCATGCATGGGACAGTCATAAGGCAATTCTGGGGGGTGGGGGTAAGAAGAAGTAGGCTGCTGGTTAACTAGGATCTGCAGCTTATCCAGTAGGTAGGGAAATGGGCAGACTGGGTGGGCCAAGCGGTCATTATCTGCTGTCAAATTCTATGTTTCTATGTTTCTATGAACCTTCATTGCCACTTCCTTTGAGAACCATAGTGGTTTCTTACCTCGTTTCATTTTGTTTATTTGCTTTACACAAAGGCTTGTTACCTCTGTGATGGCAGTTTTTATTATTCCCCATTGTTCTTCCACCCTTCCTTCCTGCCCATTTGCTAGTTTATTCCTTAGGCACTCACCCATTTTGGCAAAGTCAGCCCTCCTAAAATCCAGTACCTTTGTCTTTGTATGGCTCGACTCTATTGCTGTGTGTGTTTATTGTGAACCATACTGTTCGATGGTCGCTAGTTCCCAGATGGCTACCCACTTCTACATCTGTGATCCTCTCTTCATCTCCATTTGAGAGAACCAGGTCTAAGATTGCTCCCTCTCGAGTGGGCTCCAATACTAGTTGTCTAAGGCATGCCTCCTTAGGGCATCTAGAATAACCCCACTCTTCGAAGTGGCTGCTGCAACTGCACTCCAGTTAACATCTGGCATATTCAGATCACCCATCAGCAATATCTCCGCTTTATCTGCCATTCTAAGTATACTTTCTATCATTTCCTTGTCCATTTCCTCCCCCTGAGAGGGGGGTCTGTATACAACCCCTGTGCGGATTGTGGTGCCATTGCCTGCCTCCAAATTGACCCACAGTGCTTCTTCTCCTCCCTGTTTACCCTTTTGTTCTGTTGCTTTGATTTCTTCTCTTATGTAGAGAGCTACTCCTCCTCCCCTTTTACCCTCCCTGTCCCTCCTGTAGATAATGTATCCTGGTTTGTTTATGTCCCAGTCATGGTTCTGTGTGTACCATGTTTCTGTGACTGCCACAATATCCAGATCTTCCTCCTCCATCAAGGCCACTAATTCAGGAAGCTTGTTACCCAGACTACGGGCATTGGTACTCATTGCTCTCCATTTTTTGATGGCTTTACCTTCTGCAGCGGCATCCCCCACTGACCTTTCTACCTTGGTCTTTTTCTCATTTAGTACCCTGTTTTGTAGGGGGAGGCTGGGATTTTCCTGCTGCTTATCAGTGCCTCCCCCCTTGACTAGTTTAAAGGCTTGCCAATGAAGCATTTAAACCGATTGCCCAAAAGACTTGTTCACTTCCTGGACAGATATCTTTTCTCAGTGATGTGGACCAGAACTAAACACTGCACTTGAAATGGGACACGACGAAGGATTGGTACCAGAACTGAACACTGTATTAGAGATAAGGCCTGACCAAGGAATGGTACCAGATCTAAACACTGCACTCGAGATAGGACCTGACCAAGGACCAGTACCAGAAATTAACACTGTGCTTTTCTGTGACAAATTCCTATTCTATGTTTCTATCTTTAGACATTAAACTGAGATGCCTTCTGCTCATCTTTGGTGTGTGTGGGCTCCAGAATAAAACAGGAAAACTGACATGTGGATGCAGACCCCCAAAAAGCACACATGGAAAGTAATGTGTAATTGTTGGCCTCTAACTGAGAAAGAAAAAAAACAATGACTCTGTGTGGGCCTAAGCATCTCACAGGGGAAGTAAGGTATGTTTATGCCCAGAATCACGGAGGGAAACAAGATGTATAAATGTGTTGGCCCACAGCCAAACAAGGAATAAAAGGTGTATGTGAGTTGGGGGGAGGGGAGTAGAATCATAGGAAAAGTAACAATGTGCAATGGTGCATCCCTTCTGAATATAGGAAAAAATGCGGGCAGCGCAAGTAAGATGTGTAGGTGCATCCCTCAGACAGGTCTGAATATCTGGAATGGGAATGTGCCAGTGGATCTGGAGATGCGTTGGGTGCAATTTCCAGATATTCCAATACGAACATGCAAATGGAGTCATTATGCATGCAAGGAGAACATTTATTTTATTTTTTTTATTTGGTAATTCGGATACAACCTTTGAGTATACACTGTTTTACAAAGGTTCCACGTCAGGATGTAAAACAGCAGAGACATAAAAACTTGACAGTTAACACAAAACATAAGATTGCTACTGTATGTAATACAGAATACAGATAAATATTGCTTTTGAGTAACCTAGACAAATAAAATTAAACAGTGGGAGGAGATTCCCAATTAGCAATGTATGGCATAGCTGCCCCAGGGGGCCTGTCAAGGTAGAGTATCAGAAAGGGGGGAGAGTGCAAACGAGGGATAGATTAGAGAGATAGAGAAAGGGACTGGGAGAAGGAGAATATCAGGGGGGAAAGTGGGTAGAAAGGGGAGGTGTTGGGGGGTATGGAGGGGAGGGAGTTGGAGGGTGGCATGACAAGGGATAGCAGGTGGGGGTCCAGGGTAGGTAAAACAGTAGAAAAGCTCAGAAAGATGAGGGGGGTATCCGGGTGAGGATATGGACTCAGGTAAGGGAGTCAGGGGTGTTTAAGAGCGGGTATCCAGGCTGAAGATGTGGATTCAGGTAAGGCATTCGCAGGCATCTGAGTTCAGCAGGTATTGCTTCAGTTCTCTTTCAAAGGACCGAACATTTGTTGTATTAAGAGCTGCAGCAGGGATCTCATTTAGCCATAGTGGAGCTCGGTACATGAAGGATCTTTGTCCTAGGGAAGTTCTATGAAATGGGTCATCCAGCTGTGTTGTCACTGTTCTTCGTGTGTTGTATTTGGAGCTTGCTTCCTTTACCAGGTCTGCAATGCAGGTAGAGGTTAGGGAGAGCATGGCCTTTCTCCCTAGCAGGCAAGTCTGTTATCTGATTCTGGATTGAAGTGGTAGTATATGGGCCAGACCATACAGGGTACAAGTGTTCGTGAAGCGGTCAGCATTTAGCAGTAGTCTGCAAGCCTTGTTAAGGGCAATGGCAACCCATTTGAGGGCCGTATCAGTGGCAGCACCATAAACCACCAGCCCGTAGTTGACCAGGGAGAGGATAGAGCTGGAGACTGAGAGAAGGAGGGCTTCAGCAGTTAAGACTTTTCTTGTGCCTAAACAGGATCCCTAATTTAGTGTTCACAGCTTTCACCACTATATCAATGTGCTGAACATACGAGAGGGTATCATCCACAATGACACCCAGGTACTTGAAGGAGTGAACCTGTTCCAGTGGGGCAGTTGGGTGATTTGCGATTCTTAGTTTTGAGCCATCTCCTTTTTAGTTGGGGGCTAGAAAGGAGCATCGTCTTTTTTTTTTTTTTGAGTTTAGTAGCAACCTTTGGGAGTAGGACCAGGTCTCTAGTTGCTGGAAGGATGATTGTAGCTCGGCCTATAGGTGCTCTATGCATGAGTGACAGCTAAGTAGGACAGCATCATCAGCATATAGAATGACTTTGCTAGTGCAGGCATCAGGTAGGTCGTTCAGGAACATGCTGAAGAGCAGTGGACCCAGGATGGACCCTTGAGGCACTCCTAGTGAGACTTCCTTGGATGCAGATATAGAGTGACCAATCTTGACCCTTTGAGACCGGGAGGTTAGGTAGTCCTGGAACCATAGAGCGGCATTTGGGGAAACACCAAGGGCATGCAGTTGAGACAAGAGGAGTGGGTGGCAGACTGTGTCAAATGCTTTTGTTAAGTCAATGAAGATGGACCCAACCAGTTTTCCCACATCCAATGCCTTAAGAACATACTCAAGTGAAATCCACCAGTGCAGTGTCTGTGCTGTGGAGTTTCCTAAAGTCGTTCTGCTGGGGACATTGCAGCTGGTATTTGTGAATATAGTCAGTAAACTGGTCTGACACAATCCTTTCCAGTGCTTTAGAGAGGGAGGAGAGGATAGAGATGGGCCTGTAGTTTGCAGTCAGTAACCTATCGCCTCCCTTATGCACAGGGGTCACCAGCGCTTGTTTCCAAGGAGAAGGGAATTTGGCAAGCCGGAGGGTTTATTGAAAATCGTAATGATGGGAGCGATGACTTCGCTGATTGCCAGCACCAGCAGTTTCACGTCAATGTTGTGAGACCCAATTCTGTTTTTTCCCCAGGACCTTTTTAACATAACCCAGTGCTTCTTTGACAGTGACTCTCTTAAAGTAAAATTGAGGGTGCAAGTTGATGTCCAGTGGGCATCTATTATCAGCTTTGATAGGTTTGAAGTATTCAGCCAGTAGAACAGAGCTAAAATCCATGAAGGTGGAATTGAAATCTTCGGCAATGGTGAGGGGTCCATGGTATTTGTGCCATTAATGTTTAGCGGTGATGGCTGTGTTTTGTCGTCCTTTCCTGTGAGTGCCTTTATACTGTCACAAAACTGCCTCTCATCACCCCAGGTTCTTTCTAATTGATCCTTGTAGAAATTAGCCTTAGTGTTCTTGATGAGATGTGTGCATTTGTTTCTGGCTGCCCTGTATCTTTGAAGGTCACGGGGCTTACCGAAGGCCCTGGCTTGATACTAAAGGTTGTCCCTTGCCCTCATGTGATCTAGAAGGTCACTAGTAAGCCACTCACTGTTATGGCCGCATGTTTTTCTTTTTTTGAATGGAGTAAATCTGTCACAAACGCTATTAATGTTATCAATAAAGCACTGGAGTGTTATGTCAAGGTCATGCAGTACCTCAAGGGTAGACCAATCAATCTGAGAAAATGCCTCCTTGAAAGCTAAGAGCTGCCATTTCCTGAGAATTTTACTGTTCACAAGGACGGGTGGTGCTTTTTTGAATTTATTGGACCACAGACAGGTGATAGGGGAGTGATCGCTTAGCAAATCCGGTAGTACCAAGACATTGGTAATCCTGTCAGGTGAGCTTGCAAGGAGCCAGTCCAGGAGCACGTGCTTACCTGTCTTATGGTTCATTCTAGTAGGCTCCGTGACTAACTGCATGAGGAGGGAACTGGCTGTGGTATCCTTCTGGTTAGTAGATTCATTACTAAGCCAATTGATGCTGAAGTCCCCAGTCACGATGAGCTCACAGTTGTTGTCAACGCCAGCCAAGGACCCTAGTAGTTTAATTAGACCGTCTTTGGCCATTTTCAGTGGGAGGTAGATGCATGCAATGACCAGAGATTTTTTATGTTCACCAAAAATTATTCTAACTGCAAGGAGCTCATGTTCAATGCTGCAGGTTGTGATGGGGAGCACAACGCCTTGTAAGACGTTCTGTAAATGAATGAGACAGATGCCACCTCGTTTCCCATTCCTATCACATCTAAAGGTATTGTAACCTGAAAGCACTATCTCATTATCCCTGACCCGGGTGGATAGCCAGGTCTCAGTCAGGCAAAGTATATCAGGTTTATTATGTAGGGCGGCCCACGCCTGCAGTTGGAGCATCTTTAGAATTAGGCTGCAGATATTCATCGTAGCAAGTTTGAAGCCATTTCCCTTTGGCCCAGTACACCCTGACCCGCTCATGGGGTTAGTTTGCATTCTTGATGTAGTAATATTAAACCATGCAGATAGTTATGTTCAGGGACATGTAATATAGTAATCTTGTCCAAGGTACCTGGAGTCAAATGATGAAAAATTATTAAATCCACAGGAAATGGTGAACTACTGGGGACCAGCAAACTGTTGTTACTGTAGATCAAAGACCCAGAATGTGTTAAATTCCTGAAGGGGATGAACACTGGCCTGGGGCATATGCACGATGTAAAAATCCTTTGTTAGCGTCTTCCATTTGTTCTCCAAAATGGTTGTGAATAGACCTCAAAGACAAGCACAGATCCTTAAACGAACAAGTCAGACGGAAATGTGGATTCAATGCAGCACTTCACAACTCAGAGCTTGTATAACAGATTTACTGACCTTACTTTTGCTTTTGATGGCTTCCAAAAAAGTTGATTTATGATGAGAATGTTAACATCTGGTGGTGATGTTTTACAGTTTCTTAGTCCAGGAAACATTCATAGATGTCATGTCCAAGAATGATCCAGTTCTTCCAAGTAGAAACACATGAAAATCCACAAAAACTAAACTACTGACAGAGACAAACACAGCCAGCCAGCCACAAATTAGTATCCTCCTCCTCCTGCAGAACATGGGGCCATTTGCATGCCATTATGACCCCATCTGCATGAGTCGTTCAGGGCTGGCTGACTGGCAGAGTGCGCCAGGTGCCCTGCAGAGCATGCAGTGATGTCAGTGGCAGTTCGTAGTACCATCCTCCGTGCTCTGTACCCGGATCTCCATAAACAGTTGTTTACATCATCCCTGGTAGTCTAGTGGATCCCCTCTCCCTGCTCTGTACCCCAATCCCTGTACAATGTTTATTTCAGCATCCCTGGTAGCCTAGTTGATCCCCCTCCCACACAGGTCCCCCCAGTAGTTGGCAGCCAGCAAACCCACCAGCATACCTGTGGCTTCCCACAGAATTACAGCCTACAGTATCTGCTGCAAGTTCATTGGTACACACTGTGGACCAATGGGCTTGCAGTGCATACTGTAATAGTCACTGACAACTTTGTGAATGAAATGTTCATGAACAAAATCGCTCCTCCTCCTCCTCCTGGGGCTGAGTGGGTGGCTGTTTGTACTTGTCTGCATCTGTAGGTTAGTTTTTGTTCATTTACATGTTTTTCTGCTTGGAATACACTGTGCCATTCTTGCATACATCATCGGTGAAAGTCTCCTGGATTGAATTTCTGCAAAACATCATCACCAGGTATCAGTTTTTTTAATTTTAAATCAACTTTCTTGAAGACTCCCCAAGGAAGCATATGTCTTGCAACTAGTCTACAAACATGGTGATGCTGGGTCCTGCAACCAAATCAGCATTTTCAAACATTTTCAACTGACCACTCCTAAAGCAGCTGTACTTGTGGACCTTAAAGAACAAAGGAATTTTAACACATTTTGTGACTGAATCAACATTTTTGTCTGACCTGCTCCCAAGGTACTGTATTCGTCTCTGAGGACTTTGAAGATCCAAGGAAACATACAGACAAAAGGATTTCACACATTGCATATGCCCAGGCCACAGTTCATCACCTTTCAGGAATTTTAACATATTATGTGACCCTGGATCTCAAGAGTTCATCATTTCCTCTTGATGTAATTAACCATCAGCATTTTTCCTTTACCATTTCCTCCTGGTGTGCTTGTTAGACCACCCAAGTGCCGACACCTCTGCTCTACCATAGATTACTCCATCATCCTAGTTCTTCTATTCACTGTGGTTGCTACAGGCCCAAGATGCCAATCTGGACCACTACCACCCCTGTGAGCACCTGCTCTTGACAAAAATGGACTCTATTGCACCCTTAAGCCAACTGTGTTATGGAGCTCCACACACCACCTGCATCCCACCTGCTAGCCGCCCCCGACACCTGCCATGGTTACTAATAACATTACCATTTTCACGCCCATAAAGATCACCCTGGTGAACGCTCGCCTACCCATTGCAAGAGCAGGAGGTGCAAGACACACTCCACCATTAGCATAAACCTCTCAGCCAGGAAAATAATATTCATATTACTTCTTCCATCAGGTAATGTCCATGCCAATCCGGGCCCACCACCAGTGTCAAATGCAGAGCAAAACACGAATAAAGGTCTGAAAGTAGCTGCACTGAACATCTGCAGCCTCACAGCAAAGTCTGACCTACTCCAAACGTGGATGTCCCATCATGTACCCGACATTTTTTGTCGGACAGAGACCTGGCTGTCAAGCAAGATAAACGACAATGAAGTGATGCTCCTGGGATATCAAACATTCAGGAAAGACAGATGTGGCAAGAGAGGCAGAGGAGTCCTTATCTATACCAGGGATTACCTATGCTGCTCGGGCCTCTCTGTTACCAGGGTCGAGGATGATCATGAACTACTAGCAATAAAAGCACAGGTTGGATGGCACGGCAAATCTCTAATTGTAGCTTTGGTTTATCTTCCACCCACTAAAGCCAGGGACGGCCTCCCAAAAATACTGGGTACAACTGCTACCCTTCCTAAGGGCACACAGCTTCTGATAACAGGTGACTTTAACATCAGCTGGGAGGGCAGGGAATCCACGCCTTTCAAGGACATGGTCGCTATTTCCAATCTGACTCAACTCGTAGACAGCCCAACAAGGGGGAACCACAAAACAGGAAAAGACACCCTCCTTGATTGGCTCCTCTCAAGTTCCCCTTTTTGGATCCTGCCTGACACCTTAAGTGATCACTCCCCAGTCACTTTTGCATGGTCAAATAAATTGAGCAAGCCCCCGCCTATCATAATTAATAGTAGCGTCCTGGGGAAGGGCAAGCTCGGGCCCTCTTCTCTGCCTTCTCCCAGCATGACTGACTGCTTACCTGCCCACTACATCTCCACCTAACCCTACCCCTTGATTGTCTCCACCTACAGTATACCCCCCTTTTGTCCTGCTAATCCACTACCTTTCTTGCCCTCAGATTCCTAACATATACATACCAGCCCATCTACTGTAGCACCCCTCCTAGAACAGCTGCAGTCCTGTATCCCTCCTCTCCATATCTGCCCCTTAAGTTTGTATATGTCCTGACCAATGATATGCCGTGCTGTTTGAAAATGTTTTAATATGCTGGCTGTTTCAGAATGTTTTAATTCCCCTTCTCATACCATTCTCCCTAACCTTGTTAACCCTATACCTGAAATACTTGTTATTGCTCTGTGTATTTTTTTTCTATTTCTGTATAATTATGTCTATTTATTATCTGCACATAAAAGTGTTATTCTTGACCTTGTGTAATGCAGGTCCACCTTGTAAATTAGCCTGCTCAATGGTGTTTGCCTGGATAAATAAAGATCTGATTGAGTGACTGATTATGCGCCTAATATTGACCAGGCTCTAAGTTTCTTTATAGAGGGCTTCAACAACATTTGTGATATCTTTGCACCACTGAAGAAAAGAAAAATGCTGGGTCAAGTTAATGGCTGGATCACAGGGGGATCTCCTCTCCCAGATGAAGGAAAGGGACAACCTCTGGGAAAAAGCCAGGTCCTCTCGCAGCAAACACAACTTCCAATGCTACAGAGCTGCAAGAAACCACTGCACCAACCTTATCTGCCAAGCAAAGGCAACTTCCACAAGGAGCAGCTTAAAGAAACTTGGGGCAATGGGAACAGTTTTTGGGAGAACATCAAAAACCTTCTTGGGAAGGATGAGAAGATGATCCTCCACTCGTTCAACATCAACGCCACAATTACTGAGCCACGGCATATCGCGGATTCTCTCAACACTGCGTTTACTGACCTGACTGGAGTGCTACCCCCTGACTACCTGCACCCTGCTGCAGAACAAACTAACTGCACGCCTCAAAGGGGCTCAACCCCTGTCTTCTACTTCAGAAAAGTGTCAGTGAAGGAGGCTTACAACCACATAAAAAAGTGCTAGATAAGACCAGAATGGGGAGTGATGGAGTCGATATGAAACTCCTATCCCCAACACTAGATGTCATCATCATGTCAGTTACAAAACTATTTAACAAATCATTGGCTCTTGCACAGTTCCCCGGGATCTGGAAACAGGCTCTCATGACGCCGGTGCACAAGAACGGTGATATGACATGCAGCACCAATTATAGGACAATATCCATCCTCTCTCCCTTATCTAAAGCCCTGGAAAAAGATTGTGGTAGCTCAATTCACAGATTACGTCAACAAGTACAACCTATTATGTCCCAACCAGCATGGCTTCAGGCAGAATCATAGTACCTCCACTGCCTTGCTGGACTACACCGACTACTCGCACAAGGCACCTGACGAAGGAAAACTAGTGGGGTCAGTCTTCATAGACCTCACCAAAGCCTTTGACACTGTCAATCACTCTCTTCTTCTGACTCAACTAGAGAACCTAGGGGTTACACAACCACTGCTGTTGGCTGGTTCAAGGACTACCTAACACACAGAAGCCAACGTGTAAAAATTGGGCACACAATATCTATCTCCAATGAGGTATCTTTAGAGGTCCCACAGGGGTCAATACTGAGGCCCTTACTATTCAGCCTCTTCCTAAATAATCTTCCTGAAGCCTGTGACACTAAACTGATACTTTACGCAGACAATGCTGTACTTCTCATCAGCAGTTCATCAATAGTCACCCTCCACTCCGAGCTGCAGGCATCCTTCTACAAACTGGAGGACTGGTTCTGTAGCCATAAACTTCTATTAAACTACAAAAATACTAAGGTGATGCTCACAGCCAGCCCACAGCACGAAAAGAAACTCCCCCCCCCCCACCATCTCCAATAAAGTGAGTGAGCCACTAGAACAAGTTCACTCCTTCAAGTCCCTAAGGTCACCACTGACGACTCCCTCACCTTCGCCCAACACACTGACACAGTGGTAAAGGCAGTGAACACCAAGGTGGGTGTACTCTATAAGCATAAACAGTATCTCACTCCAGAGGCCCTCCGTCACTCAGTCTCCAGCTCCATCCTTTCCACCATCAACTATGGATTGGTGGTCTATGGCACAGTAACAGACACTGCACTAAACAGGATTCACCTTGCCCTAAACAAGGCATGTAGGCTCACAACAGCTGCAGATTGAAATACCTACACCTGCTCCTTATACGAGCAATTGGCTGTCACTAAAGAACAGGATTATATTCCAAACATGTCTCCTTGGAAAAAAGGCACTAATGGGTAAAACCCCCCATGCATTTCTAGCATCCTAGCCCCAAGTGCTAACAGCTATACCACTAGAGGCAGGATAAAGGAGGCCCTATCAGCACCTTTCTGTCAAACTGTGCAAGGACAGCGTGCTTTCAACTATAGGGCCCCCAAATGGCTCAATGAAACCACAGGGCACATTCTAAACTTCCAATGCATCTTGCAATTCAAAAATAACCTTAGGTAACACCTTCTTACTAGGACAGTTTGTGACTGCCACTGGGACTCCCAACTCAAATAATGCTCACTCGCCTACACTCTCCTTCCCCTTCCTTTTACCCCAATCTTCCCCCTTGCCCTATCCTTCTGTCTTCCTCTCCCCTCGTGCCTTTTACCCCACTGGATCAGCCTTATAACCAACCTACTACCACTACCTCCCAACTGCCTAGACAAAGCCACTTCTTTTGGCCACCCACTCTCTCCCCAGTCTCCCCTTCCCCTCACTTTGACTCCTACTCGAACTGTCGCACTAGGTGTCACACCTCTTTATCTCCTTCGCTACATATAAACACTGTCCTTTACCCTAGTTGAATGCTCTGGATGCTGTACTATCACCATTGGTACTATGAATAACATTGTAACCTTATTGTACACTAGCTACCTACTATGCGAGTATTGTATATAAACTGTTTGTTATTGTTGTCATTGTCACTGATTGACGTGGAACCTTTGTAAAAGAGCTCTGAGCTCAAAGGTATGGTTTGAATTCCTAAATAAATAAATGCCTTTACAGTATGAACTGCAAGCCCATTGGTCCACAGTGTGGATCAACGAGCTTGCAGTAGATACTGTAAGCGGTCAGTCGGCAGGCAGCCATGAAAGTATGTGCGTGGGTTTGCTGCCTGCCGATGACCGGGGGGAAGTGGGAGGGCTGGGGTCTTGTGTGGGTGGGGCGGGTGCCACTGGACTACCAGGGATGATTTATACATTTTGCTACAGGATTGGGGTACGGACTGCGGAGGGGAAATCCACTAGACTACCAGGGCATACAGTGGGTGCTTGGGCATGGTGTTCGGGGGGGGGGGTTGCCATCCACGGATGGTGGCTGCTGTGCTGCACCATGCAATATAGCAGCCTGCCTGTGGGTGGCTACCAGCTGACCCTTTTTTTTTTTTTAATTGGCTCATCATTGTGCCCATGTATGTGGCACATCTCTGGAATGTGCCGGCAGAGAGATTGCATATCCTGGGCTGAATATTGGGATGTGCTGCATATGCATGGGCATGCCTGCTGGAGATGCACCGCATTCATTATATTTGCACAGTGGCACATCGGGAATTGTGCTGCACAATTCCCCCTTTTGAATATTGCCCTGAAGCACATTTCTGGGGTTGCGTTAGTGCAACTCAGCTGTGCTAGGAGCAACTCCTTTGAATATCTAGGCCATGGACTCCTGACTGTTTGGAGAACAGCAGATTTATACACAGTGTTACTGAAACCCCGATAAGAGATGGAAATACGGGGATATCAAATGTTTTTAGCGGAATTAAACACTGGAAAGCTCCCCAAGGGAGAATTAATGCTATCACTGGTTTTGAACCCTGACAGCGACTAGATAAAGGAGTAATTTAAATTTCCTCAGGCTTTAAAAAAGGACATTCTCAAAGGACTGTGAATATAAGTAATAAGTGAAATCTCTAGCTTTGTCTAATATTATTGTGTTATTGTGTTCTATAAGAATAACTTCCAAGTTTTTAGTGAGTTTTAAATGTTTAAATTTCTGCATTTATGATTTCTTGTAATGTGGAATCTATTATAGCTTGCCTTTTGTCCTAATACAAGAGCTAATTCAGATCCTAGCATGGAAATTTCTATGTGACAGCAAAAACAAAATATAAAACTGAAATATAAACTTCTGAGGTAATCAACTTCTGCTAAAGCAGCTAGTAGGACTTGGGGTATGATTTGACAGCTTAAGGAGGGTGGGGAGGTGGGCACAGTGTTTGTGGATTTGTCCAAGGCCTTTGACACCGTGGACCACAGGGTTTTACTTCAGAGATTGGGACATTTGGGCTTAGATTTTGAAACATTAGGATGGTTCTCTTCCCATTTATCAGGAAGATCACAATTGGTTAAACTTGGAGATGTTGCTTCTAAACAGCTTAATGTAACTAGAGGGGTACCACAGGATTCCATTTTGGGCCCAGCCCTGTTTTTGTCTTATGTAAATGATTTAACAAAAGTTGTCACTAAAACAGAAATTGAATTATATGCTGATGATACACTTTTACTTGTGTATGGAACAAATACTTACAAAGTTTAAAAGAGGTTGCAGGACGACTTCTCAGGGTTAGAAAATTACGTAGTAACATACTAATTGCCAGCAGATTAGGCCTTATGGTCTATCAAGTCTGCTCGAACCTCAGATCCCTAGTTGGGTGCCGAGGCCCTCCCCCCCCCTTGTGTTCCAGAACCCCCTATCATCCATCCCTACCCCCCAGGGCCAGGCCATAGATCTGATACATTTACTTTCTGTGTCTGTCCCACCCTCACTTGAAGCCTCCACTGTGGATCTCTGAACCAGCTTGCCAGGCAGCGCATTCCAAGGGTCCACCACCTTCTCAGTGAAAACCTCCTCCTCTTCCCCCCACCCTTCCGCCTTCAGACTTGAACCATGCCCTCTGGTGATACCTCCTGCTTTAGTCTAAAGATCCCTCCATGTTTACTCTATTTACTCCCTTGAGGTACTTGAAGACCTCAATCACGTCCCCCGTCTCTCCTCTCCGCCAATGAAAACAGGCAGAGCTCCTCAAGTCTGTCCTCATCGTCAAATCCCTAGTCCTTGTATCATCTTAGTAGCCCTCCTCTGTACCCTCTCCAGGAGCTGTATGTCCCTCTTTAAGTGTGGTCTCCAGTACTGTACACAGTACTCAAGGTGTGGTCTAACCTGCCCATTGTACGGCGGCAGAATCACTTCCCTGCTCCTACAGGTGATCCCCTTATGATGCATCCCAACATCCTGTTTGCCTTGCTAGCTGCTCTCCTGCACTGCTCAGAGTTATTCATACATGCATCCACCATGACCCCTAGGTCTTTTGCCCCTATTGAGGCATCCAGGGCCTCCCCTCCCAGGGTGTACCTGTGTTTAGGGTTTCCCCGCCCAAAATGTAACACCTTGCACTTGGTGATATTGAAATTTAATTTCCACGTGTGAGCCCAGCTTTCAGGGTGTCCAGGTCCCTTGCAGCGCCAACCTCCCTCTTCCCCTCAACTGGCGCCCATTTTGGGTCATCAGCGAAGACTCATTTCACACTCTATACCCTCCCTGATGTCCAATACGATGCATTAAACAGGATCGGACTCAGGACCGAGTCTCTAAGTGGGAACCCCACTACCGACCTCTCTAGGGTTCGAGCTCCCCACCTCACCACTATTCTCTGGGTGCGCCCAGCTAGCCAGTTTTCAATCCATCCGACCATCAAAGGGCCTACTCCCAAACCCGTCAGTTTCTCCACCAGACCATTGTGGGGGACAGAGTCAAATGCCTTGCTGAAGTCCAAGAATAATACATCCACAGGCTTTCCCCTGTCCAGTTCTGATGTTACCCATTCGTAGAACTCCACAAGACTGGTTTGACATGATCTACCTGGCACAAACCCATGTTGCCAACTATCTAGACCTCCCACCTCCTCCAAGTACACCCCGAATCATTCCTTTAGTATACTGTCCATTAACTTTCCCACCACCAAGGTCAAACTGATGGGTCTATAGTTACCTGGTACTTCCCTAGACCTCCCTTTATGGACTGGCACCACATATGCCTCTCGCCAATCACTAGGTACCCTCCCTGTCTTAAGCGACCTGTTGAAAAGCTCCGCCAGGGGTGCAGCCAGTATGTCCACCAATTCCGATAGTACTCTCAGATAAATGCCATCAGGCTAAGGAAATTTATCTTTCTTTAGGGCCTTGAGGGCTAACCACACCCTTTCAGTGGAGATAGCATCATCCATCCCCTCCACCTTACTGGCCTTTTTATCCTTATCCTGCTGTGACACCCCAGGGGTACCTCTCCCTCCCTCTTGCTTCATTTCTGTTGCTCCCCTGATCCCACTCACTACTGCTTCTATCCCCATCGTGCCTTGCTTTGTAGATATCCCATCCCTCTCCCTAGTGAACACAGAGGTGAAGTACTCGTTTAATATCTCTGCCTGGTCCCTCGCCTCTTCCAACCACCTTCCTTCTGATCTCAATCTGCTGAGATAGCCCTTACTTTTTCTCCGCTCCCCAATATACATGCTTCAGAAAAAGAGACATGCAAGAACAAGGGGACAGTTCAGGGGCAATGTGAGGAAGTATTATTTCACAGAGAGGGTAGTGGATGCATGGAACAGCCTTCCTGAGGAGGTTGTGGGGTCTAAAACTGTGGGAGAATTCAAGAATGCATTGGACAGACATAAGGCAATTCTTGTGGTGGGTAGGAAGAAATAGGCTGTTGGTTAACTAGGATCCGCGGCCTATCCTGTAGGTAGGGAAATGGGCAGACTAGATGGGCCAAGCAGTCCTTATCTGCCGTCAAAGTCTATGTTTCTATGTAAGAACCCCTTTTCCCTCCATGTATCCCCTGTGCCAGCCACTGCTCTTTACTGGACTTTGCCCCCCTCACCATCCGGATGACTTTTCTAGATGCAAGATGGTACATTTCCTTTTCCCTATCCCCTCTCGTTGTTTCATATCTTTTGTAGGCAGTCTTCTTTTCTCTGACCACTACCTGAACCTCACTGGACCACCAGCATGGTTTATGTGACCTTGCTCCCTTATGTTGCACCTTAGCGCAGGTCCTGACTGCCTCATGACGACGCCCCCGTTTTATGACCTCCCATCTCTTTTCCACATTTGTCATTGATGTAATCCCCTTCATGTGATCCTTGAGAATATTTCCCATGCCCACAAAGTCTGCCCCCCTGAAGTCCACTGCCAGTGTCCTAGATCTTTCACCTCTCCCCCCCAATGCCTATTTGAAACCAGACAGTATTGTGGTTGCTTCCAGTAAGGGGATCCTCTATAACCAGGTCCCTTACCAGATCCCCATCTGCCAGAACCACGTCCAGGACATGCCCCTCCCTTGTGGGTCCATCACATGCTGTGTTAAGAACACCTCCTGGAAGCCGTCCAGCAGCCTCTGCTCCTTGGCCACTTTAGAGGACATGGTTCCCCAGTTTGTATCTGGCATATTAAGGTCCCCCATCAACAGCACTCCTTCCCCCTTTTGGTCCACACTGGGCAATGATGTTGTCCAGCAAACCATCCTCCAGAACATCACCCATCCCAGGGGGCCTATATACTACACCCAGCTTGACCTTACCTCCTGCTGGGGTTCATAACGTGACCCATAAGGCCTCCACATTTCCCTTTGCCTCTTCTACCCTAGCAATTTCTATGTCATCTCTAATGAACATAGCCACTCCACCCTCTATTCTCCTTTCTATCCTTCCTAAGCATAGTGTGTCCCTTGCGTTTAGGTCCACAGTCATGTTTTTTTGTGATAGCGTTTCAGTGACCGCCCGCCACATCCACCCAAACAGCATGGCCTGGAACTCTGGCAACTTATTTCCCCAAGCTCCTAGTATTTACTAACACTACCCCCCAACCCTTATCCCTGATCCCGTTTGTCGAACCCCACCTAGGTTCCTTATACTTCCATCCTCCCTCTGCTCCTCCTGAAACCTCCACCCCCAGTCTGTTTCCACCTCCCCCCCTTGGGTTTGAAGGCTACTCCCCTCATCTGGAGGAGAGGGCTTCTGGTCAGCCCCTCCCTTATCCCTCCTTCCCCTCACAAGCTTAAACCCAACCTTTCTTGAATGTAGTCAGCCACCCCCTGTTTAAGGACCTCCTTCCCTAACGGGGCAAGATGAAGCCTGTCCTTGGCATACAGTCCCTTATCCTCCCAAACTCCTTTCCAGTTCCCCAACACCCCAACCCTCTCTTCACCCCCACTTCCTGAGCCAGTCATTAACCTCTGTGATCTTCATTTTTCCCCACTGAGGCCTTTGGTACTAGCAATATCTCCAAGGAAATGTTGCATCCATTATCCGACAGACTCTAGCAGTTCTTGGAACTGCTTGGATTTCCAAAATGCTATTTCGTCTAGATCGTTGAGTTTCCAAATACCAGAAATCCGGTTTCCCTCACAATCCCTAACCAGTTTGTACACCATGAACTTTGCTCTGTGCACTGTCAGCCCAGAGATACTCACTACCTTCACCTGGCTATGGCATCCACCCCCACCGTCCCTCCCACTGGACACCCCTAATCATTGAGTCTCCCAATAACAGAACCTTAACACCGTCATCATCCTTATGGTTACCTCCATTATGTGCTCTCAACCCCCCATTCCCCCCTTTATTCATGATCTCAATTCCATGGGAGTCCTCCTGCCTTATTAGAGACTCCCTTGTCACCCTTCCTTTTCTGCCTACCTTGTTATTTTGCCCACTTAACTCAGACTCCCCCTGAATAGGTGTCCCCTTTAACCCTCTCTTATCCGAACCATTTATCCTGGCCCTGATGGCTTCCCCTTCCCTCACACCGCCATCCTCCCCCTTGTAATAGTACCCCTGCCTCCAGAGGCCCTCTGTGGGTCCCCTTTACCTAGGGACCCATCCTTGGTACAGACCCTCCTGCTGAAGGGGGACCCCTTCCCACCTCCTGGTCTCCCAGTTTCTCTCCAGTGGTGCTCTCCGCCCTCATGTCTGCAATATGTTGCATCTCCCCATCTGCTTAACATTTATGTTTCCCCTTCTCCCTCTGGGACTATTTCTATCCTTTCCATTGCCGGTCTGTGATGCCCTATGGGTATCTGACTCCCTCCCCCCGGCCTCTGTATCAGTTTCCTCATTTCCACCAACCCCTTCCTCCCCCTCTAGGTGGCTTAGTAGCTCAAATTTATTGTAACACTCTATGCCAGCCTCCATTAAGTAACCTGAGTTTCCCCCGACGGTCCCTCTAAACTGCCCCCTTCCCCCCTCGTGCTCTGTTCTCCTTAGGAGCCCCCTTCCCACAGTCTGCTCTTCTAGGCTTCCCCACAACAGCCCTTCCTGACTCTTCCCCCTCCACTCTCTTTATATTCGGAATGTTTACCCCGTACATTTTCCCCTTAGTGTCAACATCCCTATCTAAGGGTACTCTGTCCCTAATATCCCCCCTCCTGCTTGCTGTAACATAACGTCTTGTAATTTCTGAGCATTGCCCCAGCCTCCCCTCAGCCCCACCCTTCTGCCACCCATATCCACACCCCTTATCCTTGGACACCCACTCCAACTCCCCCAGCTTACTCCTTAACCAATATACTTCACTCCTGATACAAGACAACTGTCTACAGAGTGGGCAGCCTCCCTCTCTCCAGGCCCAGTTGAGAATTATTGCCATCCCACAGCCTGTGCAGCCTACAATCCTTCCGAAGATGCCTGCCATGGTGGAATGTGGCCACCCCGGTTGTCCCTCTCTGTTCATAATGGCACACACCCCTTTTCTCAGTCTCCTCCACCTGGAATACAGTCCCTCTCTATACTGACTACAGTTATTTATGAACCCAATTTCAACCCCACCAATAAAGTTCCCAAGTCTCACAAACACATACAGTCCAGTGTGTGTCCAGTCCCACTAACAGCGTGTGTATGCAGACATCAGGTACCATATGATGTCACAGGCCCACCAGTTCCTGTTGCTTCAAATTTCAGTCACAAACAGAAATGCAGAGCCCTTCAATCCCAACCCTCAGTGACTTTTCAGTATTTAAAAAAGCCTACAAAATAGAGTAGGTGGGAGGGCTCTACCACCACCAGGCAAACATCACATTTAAATTTCACTCAATTATCACTGCCAAACAAGTGTTCCCACACCCAGCACACAAGCCCCAATAGTTACAATAACACAGCCCAAGTAACAGTTCTGACTCAAAGTAGTAATTTTTAACACACAGAACTAATTTCAAGTACAAAACTATTCAAACATGTCAGTTAAAACAGAAGACAAAACCAAATCTCTTTCCTGAACAACCTCTTACTTCTGTTCCCAGGTGGACAATGAAAGACAAGAAATTGGTTAATTCAATCAAAATCAGTACTGAATAGTAGAAAAAACAAAGACCATTCTTTTCACATCTCAGAATCAAAAATAGATCATAAATACATTAAAACAGGAAATATTAGAACAGGTCCCCCATTATAAATATTTAGGGGTATGGGTAGACCAGGCATTTGAAATTTGATGTCTATATAAATGATCTGGTAAGCAAAGTAAATAGAAACCTTGGGGCTTTTCAAAGAATTAGGCATTCTACCGATATTCAGATGTGAAAAGTCATTGTAAACCAACTATTAATTCCTATTACAGACTATACTAGTCATATACATGGGAAGGCCACAAAGTCTCTTAAGAAACAAAGAAGTTACTTATAATAATCTAGCTAGGTTTATTCTACAGTGTGATTTCAAAACTCACCACTGAGAATTATATCAAAAATGGGATTGGTTAACACTAGAAAACAGGAGAAAACTAATAGGGGGCACTATAAACACATAAACTGTTAAAGAAAGGAGAACTACAATATTTGATAGGCAAAACAGAAGAGCAAACCATTAACCATGATTATAATCTAAGAAACAATGGGGAACTCCTTCACAAGCCCAAAATGAAAAAAATGCTTACTAAAATGAAATTTCAGGCAGATTATGCAGAAAATTACAACTTGTTAAACTCTATAAAAGAAAATTGGGTTATAAACCATCTTTGGTTACCAAATACCTGACAGAGGAATTGAGAACAAGATGTCCTGTATGTATCATAGATGATGTAAATGAACTCACATGAAATAATCATGTTCTAAATATGTACGGGATGTAGGACTTGAGTTTGGATAGTAAGTACCATTGTTGTATTTTTGTTTTATTTTGGAATATGTAAGTGAATGATGTAAGTAGGTCTGTACTTGATGAAACTTTTTGTTGTTAATATTGTCAGGATCACCTTGAAAAAGGCTTGTCCTAAAGATGTGAAATTACATCTCTTTGCTGAATAAAAATAAATATTTTACTAACTAATTAATTAGTTAACAGATCACAACAATTTATAATAGACTAATGGTCACTGTGCGGAACAGATTGGGAATTCTACGTTGGCCCAATAGAGGGCAAGTGAACCAGATAATGGAGCGAAATGTATGGTCAATTGAGGGCAGGGGGTTGTTCACAGTGACCTGTTGCGAACCCCACTGGTTGTCGGTATATAATTCCTAATTTACCTGACGATAATTAGAGGCAAGGAGTAAGATTTGTGGCAGGAAGCTTCTAAAAGTCATCAAAAATGGTTCCAGTATGAGGACTTCCGGTTCCGCCCCCACGCACGATGGCAGCCTAGCTGTGAGCTCCCCACTAACTCCCGATCAAATATCCTCCATTATACACTTTACGCGATCCTAAAATTAAGAATCAACGACTTAGAAAGGTAACAGAGGGTGTACAGTACCGTAACTGGTGTTTTTTATGAAAGGTGAGCAGAAATGGAAAGTGATGCAGAGAGATTGGAATTGGAGGCCTCTGGCTCGGAATACGTGCAAGAAGCTAAAGTTAGGGGCCAGGGCAAAAAACTGCAGAAAGGCCAACGCTCAGCAGCAAAACCTAAACCAAAGAAAGCGAAGCTTGATCTTATTTATCAAGAACTTCTCTCTCTTTTAGGGCTGAAGTTAAACAGTTACTGCTACCAATAATCAAAGTGGCAGGCCATAAGTTTTCAACTCCTTACCCAGCACGTCTAATTGTTCACTTTCCAAATGGCTCAGAAACCATTACCAGGACTGAACAGACCTGAGAGAGATTCCGATGCAGAGACGCATATAATAATAGGTTAGTGGGCAGGTAGGGGTCAGGGGTAATTCCCTGGGCCCTTCTTCCTCTAACTACCCTGACTCTAGGCCCGAACTGCTACCATCATATATTTATATGCACTATTAAAGATGCATGGGCCATCTGCTGAGGTGGCATTGGGAGTAGGTGCCATTTCCCCCCACCGTAGCTTACTGATACATGGATATTGTATGAAAATAATGCTGCATTTTGCGTATTTATGTTCATAACAAGTTTATTTAAACTAATTTGAACTCTTATGCTGGACTGCATCGCATAAACTTTTAGAGGGACTATTACACCAGTTTTAATTTAAAGTCTCTTATAATGGGAGTGGAGATTCACACTAGGCCGCTGATATGAGTGGCTATATGAGATCTGGGGTGCTTAAATCCCTTCCTTTCCAAATTTATTGTTTTTTCCTAATTTGACTTTATGTTGGTGCTTGCATCTGCTCCCAGGAGGCCCCAGTCATTTTTGATCTGGGTCAAGCCTCCTTTCCCATGGGCTCCGGTTTTGTACCAATTGACCACATAGAATACATAGGGAGGAAGAGAACATCCTCCCCCACCTTGGAAGTACTAGTTAGTGCTGTAATTTCTGGTTTAATAAGTCACACTAGTAGACAGTTACAATATGTTTATGAAGTTATGCCTAGTCAGGCAAATGGTTATATATGTAGTTGTAGAGTTAATTATTGGTTTAAAAGAGGTACACTGCTCAGACAAAGAGTTCCCTGGTGGGACCCAAAATCAAATCTCATCCTTGCCATTTTATCCCTGTTAACTCAAACCTGCTGGAAACATTACTGGTGGCGAAGGATAGGGAAATGGCATTTGAGTAAGCAGATGGATAGGCAGCAGTGGGGAAAGGATGATGTTTTCAGCAGAAACATGGGATTATTTGATATTCCTATTAAGGATGGATAGTTCACCTTGTAAAGTGCTTTTGATCAACATTAGTGGAATTAACAGCCCAGTTAAGCACTCTACGTTGCTTCAACAAATAAAGAGACAGGCACCATATTTATATTATGTATATATATTTATATTTATACATTTTTTTTTTCCAAGACACTCATCTAACCCAGTCGGAACACATGAAGTTGGAGGCCAGGGGAAGGTTTAAGATATATTCAGCATCCAGCAAAACTGGCTGTAGAAGGGGTGTAGCTATATGAATCCCTGCTACCTTACCATTAGAGGTGGGAGTCGAACATGCTGATCCTGCTGGTTGCTATATTATAGTCCAGGGAAAACTATTTGGTCAAGATATAACCCTTGCTAATGTTTATCTCCCACCTGCATCTCCCCAGCTGAGAGCTGGTCAAATTCTAAATAAAATTACTGAGCTACAGAAGGGAATACTGCTTATGGGAGGAGATTTTCATATCACATTAAATCCCAAAGTAGATACTTCTAATCGCCTCTCTCATAGAAGATCTCTAGCTCAGAGGTGGCTGTCCTCACAGATTAAGGCCTTGGGATTTCTGGATGTTTGGAGGCACTTTTATTCTAGAGCAGAAGGATTTACATATGACTCGCCACGTTTTAAAACCTCATCTAGAATAGATTATTTTTTCATTTCAGTGGAGCACGTGGACATGCTAAGGGATCCCTCGCTGAATGTTAGTTTTTTGTCAGACCATACCACATTACTGCTTGAAATAGATTTAGGGAGACCATGTTGACAGATGCTTTGGAGACTTACTTTATCTTTGCTTAAAGATCAGGAACTTATAGATTTTTTGCAAGCTAGGATCCCACAGATTATTCTCGAAAACACCTCACCACCTGACACTCTGGCAATCCTGATATGGGACACATTAAAGGTGGTAATTCGGGGAGTAGTGATTGCTTATAGTGCATGAATGCAAAAGCAGAGCTAACGTAGATACAAGCAGCTCCAAGCATGCCTGACATTTCTTCAACAGGGTCAGGGACAAAGTGATTCCTCTAGGGAGCAGGAAATTAGGCAACTTAAAGGGGACCTTCAAGCTATAATCGATTACCAAGTGCAAGCTAAACTACAACAATTAAAGAGATATTATTATGAAGGTGGGCCTAGAGGGGCATGTAACTTGACCAGGAGACTCAGGGGCACTAGGCAGGTGGCCACAATAAAAAAAATAAATAAAAGACGCAGTATCTGGGATATAGAAGGGCACTACTACGGAAATTCTTTCTGTATTTCAGAATTATTATAGGAAGCTATACTCCAACACAACTCCTCCATCAGAATACAAGATACAATTCCTCTACCCCTTGCGTTTTCCGAAGTTAACCCCCTTGCAGCAGGATATAATTAAGTCCCCAGTATCAGAGATGGAAATCAAACAGGCAATCAAGCGGGTTACGACCCTCAAGTCTCCAGGTACTGATGGTTTTCCTCAGGAATGGAATAAAGCCCTCCTCCCATTACTTCTTGATTTAATGAGACAGACATTTAATGAAGTGCAGCTGGGAAATTCCTCTCCAGTCTCATGGGAATTCTCAGTGATCTCAACAATCCCTAAACCTGGACCCCAGTCACCCTGAATCACATAGACCCATTTCTATTTTAAACTGCGATTATAAAATATATATGCAAGTGCAGGCCCAGAGACTTGAAGATATGCTTCCTGATTTAATCCATGAAGACCAAACTGGCTTCTTAAAAATTAGACAAACTTCAGATAATACGCTTACAACCATATACCTTTTGTCCCATGTCTCTAATTCCTCACTCCCTGTGGTAGTGGCTAGTTTAGACACTTATAAGGCACTTGACAGGGTGCTTTGGAACCATCTTTGGCAGGTGTTAGCAGCATTTGTATTTCCAGAGGAATTTGTGAAATGGCTTAGTAATCTTTACACCAACCCTAGGGCCTATATTAGGGTTAATGGCTCTCTGTCCTCACCAACAGAACTGAAGCGAGGAACTAGACAGGGCTGTCCCTTATACATAGATACATAGACAGTGTCGGCAGATAAGGGCCTATGGCCCACCCAGTCTGCCCATTTGAGCTTGTAAGTTCAGTTTGTTTTCCTAGAAGTCTGTTGCCCCTTACCCCTGACCTCCAGAATTCCTTTATGTCTATCCCATGCATTCTTAAATCCCGTGATTGTTTCAGCCCCCACCACTTCCTCTGGCAGGGTGTTCCACTTGTCCACCACCCGTCTCTGTGAAGAAATTCTTTCTCATGTTTCCTCTGAATCGTCCTCCCTCCAACTTCATCCCATGCCCTCTTGTCCTGGAACATCTTTTCGCTTAAAAATAGTGTTTTCCTGCACCCCTGTTCCTCCCTGTAAGATACTTGTATGTCTCTATCATAGCCCTCTCTCCTCCTCTCCTCCAGGGAGTACATGTTCAGTTCCTTCAACCTGTCTTCATAGGACTTGTGATGCAATCCATGCACCATCTTTGTTGCCCTCCTCTGAACCTTCTCTCGTCCTTCACGTGAGGTATGGTCTCCAGAACTGACACTGTACTCAGGTGGGGCCTCACTAGTGTCTTGTTATAGCGGAATTATGACCTCTCTTTTCCTGCTGGTGATGCCCTGCCTATACATCCCAACATCCTATTTGCTTTACCTGCTGCCTTGTCACACTGTTTCCCTACCTTGAGGTCATCAGAGATGACAACCCCAAGATCCCTCTCCTGCTTGGTGCATGCTATATCCTCACCACCCAACTGATATATTGTGCCAGGGTTTTTGTGCCCCATATGCATTATCTTGCACTTCTTTGCATTGAATTTCAACTGCCAAACCCCTGACCATTCTTCAAGTTTCTGCAGGTCGCTTCTCATTCTGTCTACAACTGTCAATTCTTATCTCCACTGTAATTCACTCTTTATATAGAGCCTTTGGCTAAGGCAATAAGATCCTCTAGAGAAATACATGGGGTGGTAGTGGGAGGAGACTCCTACTGCATTTCACTTTACGCGGATGATGTGTTGTTGACCTTGACAGATCCTGAGGTATCATTACAAGGAACTTGGCAGACCTTGGAAATGTTTTCCTCAGTGTCTGGCTTTGTTATTAATTCTTTGAAAACAGAGGTTCTGGCCTTTAATTTCACCCCTCCTCCCAACTTAAACAATGCCTGCCCCTTAAATGGCAAACCACAAAACTAAAATATCTGGGTATTCATCGTCCATCACATATTTCTAACGTTACCTTAATAAACTACGAACCCATGACACAGGTTCTAGATGAGGATTGTTACATATAATCTAATGTTCTACCTCGATTATTGTACTTATTTCAAACAATTCTCTTTCTTCCCTCTAAAATATATTTTGACTCCTGGAATAAGCTCTTCTCTAGATTTGTGTGGGATGGGCATAGACTATAGGTTTGTTGGTCCTTGCTACAACTGCCAAAAGACAGAGGAGGCCTAAATGTCCCGGATTTAAACAATTATGCAATGTCAGTTCGAATAACTCGAATTCTCAGTTGGGTGAACCCTAACCTCCAACCTCCTCGGAAGAAAATAGAATGTTTTCTTAATAATATGCATGATCCACAAAAGGTCATTTTTGCCCCTCTTTCTGACTTACTGGCAATGGCAGATTTTGATATAGGAACCAAACAGACCTTTCAAAGCTGGTATAGAATTAGATCTGTGCCTGTCATGGAACCTGTGTTTTATTTTTTTTGAGATTACTCTTTGCTGCAACAGATTTCCTACCTACACAATCTGACCTAACATTTCACACTTGGCATAGGAAAGGTCTCACATTTATTTTTCAATTTTTGGATCCAAATGGAGTGGCACCCTTTGCTGAACTCCATAGGGAATATAACTTATCAAATTCAGACCATTATAGGTACCTACAGGTATGTGATTTTCTTTTACATAAGGGCCACTCGTGGAATTACCTCCCTACTCCTATACCCCTATTCCTCCAACTGGTTATTAATGCAATTCATGGCTCTATTCAGTTACATTTGATTGGACTGTTGTATAGGGGAATCTGGAAAATTATCTCTGATTCAGCTGAGTCAGTGGTGGAGGCATTGAACAGGGAACTTTCTTCCGCAGCGACTTATAAACTTTGGGTTAAATATACCCACCCCTCATTAGGGATCTCTTTGGCTCCTTATTGGAGAGAATTTGAGTGGAAATCACGAATCAGATATTTTAATACACCAGCTAAACTGGTTAAGATCGTTCCTGCACTGGGGTGGACTGTTGGAGACAATGTGGGGAATGGAGGGCAGATCAGGTACATATTTTTTGGGTTGCAGTAAATTGCAAGTGTTTTGGCAGCAAATAGAGCAAACTTTACAGATGATTTATACACCAGACTTAATACTAAATCCACAACTTGCTGTCCTGTCAATTCCTCCAGAAGGGCTCAAAATACAAAAAAGGTCATCGACTTGTACTTACTTTCCTCCTATTGGTAAAGAAGACTATTACTAAGTTATGGAGACAGGTTAGAGCCCATGTGGTAGATATTTGACATGATTTGATAGTAGAACATTATTTTTTAGAGCGTATGATAGCAGGAGCTATGGGGCAAGGAGACCAATTCAAATTAAAGTGGAGGACTGGGTCCTCTTCCATTCAGCGAGAGCCCCATTTGTTTCATGATGAAGTTCAAATTTCTGGATGTTAGGAGATGGAAAAGGTACCATAGGAGAGGACTCTGGTCCCCAGATAGAGGGGAGATGGACAGATACAGGAGGAAAAGGCAGTCAAAGTCGTTTGCTGGGATTAAGCTTATGAAATACTGTGAACTTTATTAATTGAGATGAAAACACTACTAATACTGCAATTGTATTACTGCTTATGGAATGATTTGCTGCAATGGATATTTATGAATGTCATCTATAATGTATCTGCAGTGTACTATACCTCATATGAAAATAAAAGAAAAATAAAGTATAAAAAAAAAGTTCAGGTATAACTGGCATTAAGAAAATTCCTATTGGGACATGTGATGAAATGCATATAATTTATGAGAATGTCATGCAGCAGTACCTTTGTGAGTTGATACCTGTCCCGAAGGAGACCCGAAGTTAAGTGGATGTATTTTGTGATGCCCACAGTAGGGCACATTTGAGGGCAAAGGAGTCTAAAAATGAAGTAAAAATGTGTGCACACAGGATGGCGTGCAGCCTCTATGGTGACCCAGAAGTGGTTTCCAACTGTCGCTGGTTTATAATTCCTGCCACATTGGTGACAACTGGAGATTTATAGCAAGCAGCTGCTACAGGCTGTCTCTGAAATGTGTCAAATAGTGTGGGTGTTACTGGCAGCTCGAATTGTTTCAATTCGGGCTCAGTGATACACTTACTGTGTTCACAATCCATGCACTAGTATCTCTGTAAACTGGCAATAAGCCTGATCAGGGCATGAATAAATGAACAAACCTAGTACTCTTTAGGATGCTGCTGGCCGGTTCTAGTGAATGAAGGAAGAACAGTATGCAATCTAATTTATCCCTTTAAAGTTTAAGCTGCATCGACTAATGATGACATTTATTGAAAAATAGGCAAGTACAGTACATAAATGTTACCAGAAAGTACTTTTTGTGCTAACAATAACATCTTGGCTTTATTGAAGAAATTAATTCATTAGGATTATGAACATGGCATGAATGTGAGATTTTAGCACTCGTGTAAAAATGTATTGTATATTTTGTTTTTAGTACTTGGAGATGTACCACCTGTGTACTTGCTGGATGTGCATTTTAATATTTTGTGTGTTATTTATAATGTTGTACTGTTTTTTTTAACCGATCAAAAATGAACTATAAATAAGTTAATTTGTTTTTGTTAATCAATGCTTATAAAGCACATGGTGGGACTTGATGGACTGTCCAACATTAAATCATTAGGTTACAATGTTATTTCCAAGGCTATCTACTTACTGTTAGTGGTGTTCTTTTCAGGAGGCTGCTGGTATTCGCTCTTGTTCCTGCTCAGTGAATCACTGACAGGGGGTTCTTCATCTTTCACAAACAACTTCATATAGTGTTCTGGGACTTCCAAACCTGTAGGGATTAAACATGGAGATTGTTAGTAGTTCCACACACTATTTTTGCAAACACAAAATAATTGCTAATGTGCAATTTTAGGAGAGAAGAACAGTAGTCTGTCAAGGTCTTTTTACACCACCTCAGTGGGAACACTGTGAACTCATTTTCTTCTAAGTATCTGTCAAGTCGGAACTGAAAGGTTCTCTAGCTACAGAAATGACCAATGACCCCTTACTGCAGTCTTTTCCACATACTCACCCCCTTTCTGTGACGTAGTTCTTCCAGATATATCCCTTGAATTTTCCTGTCAGTGAAGTTATTTGCCCTGTCATTCTCTCATTCTCAGATATTCTGAAGAACTGTGTTTGATATACTGGTGTTATCCCTGTGCTCATGTCACCCCCGAGTCTTCTCTTTTTTAAAGGAGAACAGCCCTAGTTCTGCCAGTCAGTCCTCATAGTTCATGTTCTCCGAGCCCTCTCTACCACTTTGCTAGCTCTCCTCGGACATTTTCCAATCATGTCAATATCTCTTCTTAGTGATGGGGACCAGAACTAAACACTGCACTTGAAATGGGACACGACCAAGGACTGGTACCAGAACTGAACACTGTACTCATGATAGTGTCTGGGCAAGGATCAGTACCAGAACTAAACATTGTATTTGAGATAGGGCCTGATAAAGGATTGGTACCAGAACTGAACAGAGCACTTGAAATAGGGCCTGACCAAGGACCAGAACCAGAAATTAACACTGTACTTTTCTGTGACAAATTCCTATTCTCTGTTTCTATCTTCAGACATTAAACTGAGGTCCCTTCTGCCCATCTCTGGTGTGTGTGTGCTTGAGTGTGTGTGTCTCCAGATGGAGGTAAAATAACCCAAGGCACTTTTTGCAACAGTAGGACATTTTCCCTGGTTTCCTGGCCAGCATTCCCCTTCTCATAAAGCAGCTTCATGTAACCCATGAATTTATTCTCAATAAACTTTACAAGTTAAAAAAAAAACGGCTTCATGCAAATGTGTAAGGCTGTGTGGGTGTTAATGTGTAAAATTGCTGTCACTTTCCCATCAGTCTCTCACTCATTTCCATCACCTCCCTCCTCCCCTCATTCTCTTCCCTGCTCTCTACCCTCCCCCCAATTAGTAATGATCAGTCACTCAAGCTAACAGAAGGGATGGTGCTGTGTTTGAGGAGGTCTAGAAGGGGGGCACCACAGATGCTCATGGACCAGCGGGCTCAATCAGTTGCACTCAGGATTGTGTGAAATGAGTTGCTGTGGTCTCAGTTCGGTTCCTAGTGGACAGGTATCCACTGGAGAAAATATATCCCAGGATACAAGCAAGGGGGTAAGGTAGAGTTTGCTTGCTTGCAAATGCAGTGAGGGAAGGGGGTGACTTAGATGTCAGTTGGTCTGAGTTTTAACTCGCAGGTCCCATGTTCCTATCGCAATAACTGCTGATACAGCTGTTGCTGGTCAGCACTACTGAAACATGGAAACAGCAGAAAAAGACCCCTTGGCCCACCTACTCTACCTTAAAGTTCCCTACCTTACTGTGTTACTACAGATCCTACTCAATCTCCATCCTTACCCCTCACCCAGTCCTGTTAGAATGAACATAAGAAATCTGCCAGCAGATACAGGCCTAGAGGTCTAGCAAGTCTGCTTGAATGTGCAGCTAGCACCCCTTATTCTGCAGGTGCCCCTCCCTCCCTTCCCCTGCATTGACCCTCCCTCTTGCCCTGTCCCAGTCCCTTTTGAAGCAGTCCACTGTTCTGCTGGATACCACTTCTGCTGGTAATGCATTCCACCCATCTACCAGCCTCTCTGTAAAAATGTATCTTCTCATCTCCCTCCAGAACCGTTCTCCCTACAGTCTCATATCATGGCCCCTTGTGTCCCTCCGCTCCCTTACTTTGAACAGCCCCTCTGTACCCATCTTGTTTATTCCTTTCATGTACTTAAAGGTTTCAATCATGTCCCCCCGTCCCTCCTCTCCTCCATCGAGTACATATTCAGTTCCCTAAGCCTCCTCTCATATGGTAAATCCCCCAGCCCATTGATCATTTTTGTCGCCCTGTACTGCACCCCCTCAGTAACTTAATGTCCCTCTTCAGATACTGGTGCCAGTACTGCATGCAGTACTCCAGATGCGGTCTAACTAATGACCTGTACAGTGACAGAATCACCTCCCCTCTCCTCGAGGAGATACCCCTTGCAATGCAACCCAGCATTTTGTTGGCCTTTGCAGCTGCTTTACTACACTGTGCCAAGTTGTTCACCGACATTGTAATGAGCACCCCCAGATCCTTCTCCTCCTCTGTCTTGGTTAGCTGCACTCCCCTCAGCTGGTAACTCCTCCTTGGGTTCTTCACCCCAAAATATAGCACCTTGCACATTTTGGCATTAAACCTCAGTAGCCAGGTGTCTGACCAGGTTTCCAGCTTTTCCAGATCATCCTGCAACCCCGGACATCCCCCTAGGTCGTCCACCACCGTTTCCATCTTGGTGTTGTCAGTAAACAGACTGATCTTGCTCTTGATGTCCAATGATATGTCTGCAATGTATATCCCAAACAACACTGGTTCCAACACTGAGCCTTGTGGAACACCGCTCGTCACTACCCTTGGGGATAAGAGCACCCCACCCACCACCACCTTCTGTTGCCTTCCCTGAAGCCAATTCCCTACCCATCTTGCTAGCTTTGCACCCATCCCTGTGCCTTCTAACTTACCTCCCAGTCTCCCATGTGGCACAGAGTCGAATGCCTTACTGAAGTCCAGATCCAGGATATCAACTGCATGGCCCCTGTCCAATTACCTAGTTACCCAGTCATAGAACTCCACCAGGTTGGTTTGGCAGGATCTGCCATGTAAGAAGCCATGCTGTCTGATGTCCTGTAGTCATTTGGCCTCCAGGAGGGCCACCAGCCTCTCCTTCAGGATAGTCTCCATCAGCTTACCCACGATGGACGTGAGGCTCACCAGTCTGTTGTTACCCAGTTCATCCTTGGTGCCACTCTTGTGGAGGATCACCACATGAGCCATCCTCCAATCCTGAGGTACACACCCTGAGTGTAGTGAGACATTAAATAGGTCTGCCAAAGGTCCCACAAGGACCTCTGCCAGCTCCTTCAGTACCCTGGGGTGGATGCCATCTGGGCCTGGCGCCTTGTCCACCCTCAGTGCCCTCAAACCCTCTAGAACTCTGCCCTCCATGATTTCCCTGACTGTCACCCCCCCATTTCAGCCATTCCTCCCCCTTGGGTATCACCCCCTCTTCACCCAAGTAAATACAGAGCAGAAGTAATCATTTAAAGTGTCCCTTATCACCCCCTGCGTCACCTGACCCCTCCTTCCTAATACTTACTATGTGGTCCTTACAGTTCCTTTTCTCCCTGATGCACCTAAAGAAGTCCTTCTCACCCTCCTTAATGCCTTGTGCCAGTCTGAGCTCCGTAGATGCCTTGGCTAACCTTACTGCCTGTGTCACCTCCTTCGACTTCTTCAGGTACTCCTCCCTGTCCTCCCCCCTTCCTGTTTTCTTGTACCTCCTAAAGGCAGCTCTTTTCCTCCTTACCTTTTCCATGACCTCCTTACTCACCCAGCTCAGTTTCATAGCCCTAGCCTTCTTGCTCTGGGCCATGCTGCAGGTTCTGGTTGCCTCCGCTATCCCCAGCTTTATGAGCTCCCACCTCTGGTTAGTGCCCATGCTAGGTTGAATTCTGGCCAGGTACCCTTTTACCACTTCTACCATCCTCCCAAAGTTGGCCCTCCTGAAGTCCAGCACCCTTGTGCTAGATTCCACTCCTTCCTTGCCCATATCCAACATGAGCCATACTGAGTGGTGGTCACTCCCTGCCAGCAGTTTCTCCACCCTAAGTTCCCTCACAAACTCCCCATTTGCCAGCACAAGATCAAGCTTATTCCCTAACCTGGTTGGTTCACTGATCATTTGCATCAGGAAGATGTCCTGGAAGGCATCCACCAGTATCTGCTCCCTTCTATTGCTGGTTGTTGGGGTGCTGCTCCAGTCCACTCCTGGCATGTTGAAGTCCCCCACAATCACCACACTACCCTTCTCACAGGTCCTTCTGATCTGTCCCACTAGTTCACTGTCTAACTCCTCCGTCTGAGAGGGTGGCCTGTACACCACTCCCATTTTGAGAGTCCTAATCTTGGAATCCTGGATTTGCATTCAAAGTGACTCCATGCTATCCTCCTCTAATTCCTCCCTTACACACTTCAGTCCTTCCCTCACATATAGTGCCACCCCTTCCCTTTCCCAATCACCCTATCCCTACAAAATAACCTGTACCCTGGTACAGACAGGTCCCAGCCATTGTATTGGATGGCCCATGTTTCTGTGATGGCTGCAATGTCCACCTCTCCCTCTGCCATGAGCGCCTGTAGGTCTGCAGTTTTCCTCCCAAGGATCCTAGTATTAAGGGTGACCACCTTCCACCCCTTTCCCCACACCCATCCTGCCCCCCTTTACTAACTTCACCAATAGTACTTGCCCTTTGTCTTTTGTCACTGTTATGGGGGTAAGCTCATATGGTGTCCTAATCTGTGGTCTCTGCATGTCTCTTGTCCACTTGCCACCCCTCGCTCCCAGTTTAAATTCCTCACTTCCTCTATGTACTCTGCTATCCTTTGTTTCAACACTTTCTTTCCCTCCTCACTCAAGTGTAGTCTGTCCTTGGCATAGAGACTACTGTCTTCCCAGGTCCCTCCTCACCAGCCCATACCCTTTAGCGTGACACCAGGTTCTTAGCCAGCTGTTAAATTCCTCTATTCTCAGCTTTTTTGTTGTGCTTGCCTTGGGCACTGGGAGTATCTCTGAAAAGGTTACTGATCTTCCTGCCACCTCACATAATTGTCCAAATTCCTTAAACCTCTGGACTATATCTACCCTCTTGTCAGACAGGTCGTTGGTCCCCAGATGTATAATCAAATGAGGCTTGTCCCCACCCCTTCTAGCATATTTAAGATCATGTAACCCCTAGGTGGCGCTATCCCAAGGGCTACTACCCCTGCCTGCTAGGCTAGTAGCAGGTTAAGGGGCCTGAGTTCTGAAACGGGCACCTCCACACGGAGGTCAGGGTTGGTAGTGGTCAAGCTAACCTGGGCACAGTCCTCCGGGACACTGTAACCCCTCTCTTTCCTTAGTAGTGGCCGGAACGATACACAATAATCACTTTCACAATACCCCAATACATCACACATAGAAACATAGACTTTGACAGCAGATAAGGACCACTTGGCCCACCCAGTCTGCCCATTTCCCTACCTACTGGATAAGCTGCAGATTCTAGTTCAACAGCCTACTTCCTGCAACCCTCCACTATAATTGCCTTATGTCTGTCCCATGCATGTTTGAATTCCCCCACTGTTTTAGACCCCACAACCTCTCCAGGAAGGCGGTTCCATGCGTCCACCACTCTCTTCATGAAAAAACATTTCCTCACATTACCCCTGAGCCGTCCCCCCTCTATCACAAGTACCCACACTGTTTGCACTTACCACCAGGGCCTTCCTCTGGCTCGAACCTGGGGACCCCCTGTAAAACAAGGTTATACACAGCAAAGAACAGCAGTACAGTATTCTTGCATGAACTGGAACCACGGTCAGGGTAAAGGCAAAAAGAGTTAGATTTGATTTATTTAAGGGACTTGAACAAGGGAAGGGTGTAATCAGGTTAATTTACTTAAAGGCTGTATCAATCAAACAGTTATGCATGCACTTCAAGGTCCATAAACAGTCACACACTCTGAGTACCCAGATGGAGAACAGTGGGCTAGCCAGGAATGTTGCAGGTGGTTGGGGCCCCGTGATGGAAGAAAGCAACATGCACAACACACACTATTTGTAATCTGGAGCCGGAGGGCTCAGTTCATGAGAAGAAAACAATAAGACAATCAGATGACACACTTTTAGATTAGGCTGTTGTTGCAGGGAGCTACCCTGAAGATTACTCATAATACCCGAGACTGGACACAGGCTGGGCAAAAATCGAGACAGCACGTGGTTGGTCTGGAGTGCTAGGAGAAGCAGGGCCCATACGATTCACCGAGGCGTTCTTCCTGTTCAAGCGTGGAGCAGGGGGCTGATCCCCAGGTAGGTCTCTCGTCAGTGGCATTCTCTGTGCAGTGGGGTAGTCAGTCAGGGTCAGCGTGGCATGGCCCAGGCTGAATGGAGATGAATGCGGATTCAGTCCGATTAGGCTGGATAAAGCTTCCAGCAAACAGAACACAGTTCACACAGTGGGGAACCAAATCACAGCCCACTTTCAATGCACAGCACATTTACATGTAAGGAAATTCTACTGTACCAGGCAAGCCACTCTCCGGTCATGATCGCAGTCTCTGCACAAACCAGGGATTCAAAATCAGCTGGAAATCCTGACAGGCCAATCACACTCAGCAAAATCTTCGGTCTTCTTCAGGTATGAGCCTGGTAAAAAAATCAGTGGCTTACTTTGTTCTCACAAACTTGGATTTAGTCTGAAATAATTATCTTCCCTCCCTCTCAGGGGCAGCAGGCAGACATTCAGGCCAACACTCAGGCCTTTTCACAGTTCTCCCGAGCAAAACTACTCAGACGGCTGCTTGACTGTTTCAAGCTGTTGCTTCTTCAGCTCCCAAATTAGATCTGACAACTGCCAGCAAGCCTGGGACTTTCCCCTAGAATCCAAATGGTTCGGTTGGCTGATCTGTCCATCAGTCACAACAAAGGCACCAAAAGCCCAAAACTACAGTTCCTACAGATTTTGACTCCAGACAGCTCCTGTAGTCCAGCTCCATTTTAGGTCCCACCAGTACTGATTGGTCCAATTTGGCAGTCCAGGACCAAGATAGTGAAGGTAAACAAAACAGTCCTTGCTGCAAAGAAGGCAGGTTAGACAAACTACATGATCTTTATCAGTCTAATGATTTTTAGCAAATAGTTACATCTTTCAACAGAGCTCTCTCTCAGATTACTTATGACTGCTATCCAGGCAGCTCTTAAAGAGACAGTGCACAGAGGCTATACAGGCACTCTCTGGCAATCACATTTAAACTGCTAAAACGCAGGACACCAGCCTGGCAGTGAGCATTTAGGCAAGCTCAAGGAAGACTTTTTGGAAACCCCCATTTGTAGGGGGGTTACAACAGATTGTCCCACCCTTTCTGCTGTCATTCCTGGCATGGCCTCCATCCAAGACAGTGCCTCTCCCCTTTGCTACCCCTCCTAACTCCTCTTAGTATTGAGTTCCCCAGCACTAAGACTCCACCCCTGTTACTCCTTGTTTGCTTCCATTCCTCTATATCTCTCAGTCCTAGTTCCTTTTCTTCCTCCTGCACAGTACTTCCCCCTTCTGCCCCTGTTGTAATTCCCCCAACAGAACTTCCTCCTCCTTCTGTTTGGTCTGGGCAATTACCAGTTACTTCTCCAATTTCATCACCTCCTCCCTCCTCCTTCCCCTCTAGTACTGCAAAACTATTTTCAGAAGACCCTTCACCAATGACCGCTTCCTCTCTCCTCATAGTAACCTGTTCCCTCCTTTCCACTCCATGACTGTTGCCACTTCTCCTGCCCTCACAAGTCCCTATCTCCTCCTTTTGCTTGTCTTTTATCCCCCTGGCCTGGTTTCCCTGGACACCGTTCTTCTTGGCCTGGGCCCCTCCGTCTCCGCTTCTCTTCTTCTGACCCTCTCCTCACTACTGTTGGCTCAAATTACCCTCCCTAATATCCCCTCCTCCCTCCCTCCCTCCAGTACTGGGCTACAACCTCCTCCAGTCTGCCCATGCCGGTCTTAGTTCCTTCTGCAGACACTCAATCTCCTTTCTAAGTTTCCTTATGTGGTTGCACACTAAACATCCCCCCACCTGCCATTGCAATTTTTAGAAAGATTGGTGCACTGCAGTTGTTGCAGCCCACTACACTACCCATCACCTTTGTTGCCCAACAG
Organism: Neoceratodus forsteri; assembly: GCA_016271365.2. NCBI lineage: Eukaryota > Metazoa > Chordata > Ceratodontiformes > Ceratodontidae > Neoceratodus > Neoceratodus forsteri. Next base: position 1,179,319,164 of record CM057454.1, read on the forward strand.
CACCCCCCTTCCAGATGAAGGATACCAAACATTCCCCCAAGTGTGCCCGTCCCCCTCTATCAGTGCAAAACATTCTTCTCCTTTTCTGTATTTCCTTTACCCTCTTTGTCGTATACTTCTCGATTGACTGAGCAACTGCCTTTTACATTCCTATCCCTCCTGTCCACACCCAAAAGAGACTTTAAGCAACTATTGCACCACCTTCTTCTAACTCCTACCCCTCCTTTCCACAATACAAACAGGTAACAATGAAAACTCCTTCTTTTGTAGTTATTTCTCTTCCACTGAGATAGCAGTCACCTCTTTGCTCGCTGCTGTTCCTTTCCTGGATGTCCGCTTCTGCTATGACAGGTGCATGTCCTCTGCCCTTCTGGGGAACTGATGTCAGTACCCCTGGTATAAAGAAAATAATGGACCTGGGGGTGTGGGGTGGGGGAGACAACCCATGCCTTCCAGAAACAATCAGGAAGCTGAGACCCCTGATCGGACCATAAGCACGCTTCCCCCACTATGCACTAAACTTTGCAGCTAGTGAATCCCTACTGCCCTAAAGGCAACAGACTCAAAATAAGTTTAAAGATTACCAGCACCTAAATCCTTCCCTCCTGCCCCTTCACAACTTCTCAGCAACAGAAGATTCCCTTGTGTTTATCCTATGTATGCTTGAATCCTGCTACTGTTTTGGTACCCACCACCTCTGCTGCGAGTTCATTCCAGACAACCACCACCTTTTCTGTGAAAAAGTACTTTCTCACATCCCCTCTGAGCCTCCCTTTCACTTCATATCATGCCCCCTTGTTCTCAAGCATCTCGTCCTATGTAAAATGCTACCCTCCTGTACCTTATTAACACCCTTGAGGTATCAATATTTCTAACATGTCTCCCCTTTCCCTTCTAGCCTCTAGACAGTATATATTTAATTCCCTGAGTCTTTCTGATGCAGGCAATGCACCATTTTTGTTGCCCTCCTCTGTACCGGCTCCACCCAGTCAATGTCTTTCCTGACAAACAAGGCAGAGAAGGATCTGATAAAGGTTTCAAACATGCATGGGATATATACAAGGGGGCCTTGGTAACAGGGCTGGGGTGGGGGTAAGACCAGAGATCAATTACGGTCTACAGTAGGGACTTCAAGGCACACTAGGTGTGCCAGCAGTTCTTTTTCTGCTGACAGACAGCTTCGACGACATGGGTCCCCCAGAACTGGACACAGTACATAGAAACACAGACTGATGGCAGATAAGCACCGACTGGCCCACCTAGTCTGCCCATTTCCCTTCCTACTGGCTGCAGAACCTAGTTAAATAACAGTCTATTTCTTACTATCCCCCACAAGAATTGTCTTATGTCTGTCCCATGCACTCTTGAATTTCCCCACTGTTTCTGACCCCACAACCTCCTCAGGAAGGTTGTTCCATGCGTCCACCACCCTCTCTGTGAAAAAAGTACTTCCTCACATTGCCCCTGAGCCATCCTCCCTCTATCTTCAAATTGTGTCGCCTTGTTCATACGCACCTCTTTTTCTGAAAGATTCTACCCTCTTTGACTTTGCTGATTCCACTGAGGTACTTAAAAGTTTCTATCATGTCCCCCTCTTCCTCCTTTCCTCAAGGATATACATATTAAGCTCCTTTAGTCTCTCAATGTATGGCTTCTCTTGCAGACTCTGCACCATTTTAGTTGTCCTCCTCTGGACTGCCTCCATCCTGTCATTGTCCTTGTGGAGATGGGGTCTCCAGAACTGGACAGAGTATTCCAGATGGGGTCTCACTAATTGTCCATACAGAGGGATAACAACTTCTTGTTTTCTGTTGGTGATGCCACTCCCTATACAACCCAGTATCCCCCCAGACCTCCTTACTGCCTTCTCATATTGCTTGATAACCTTAAGATCATCCAATATGATTACCCCCAGGTCCCTTTCCATTTTTGTTGCTGTTACTTCCCCCCCACCTGTGTAGTCTTCCCTTGGGTTTTTGTTTCCCGAGTGCATTATTTTGCACTTATTTGTATTGAATCCAAGCTGCCACACTTCTGACCATTCCTCCAACCTTGCCAAGTACCTTATTGTCCTTTCCACTCCCCCTTTTGTATCCACCCTGTTGCAGATGTTTGTGTCATCTGCAAAGAGGCATACTTCCTTCCAGTCCTTCTACAATGTCACTTATAAAGACATTAAAAAGGACTGGATCCAGTACTGAGCCCTGCAGAACCCAACTAGTAACCCCCCTTTCTTTAGAGTGGACTCCGTTTACTATTACCGTCTATGTCCTGTTGTTCAGCCAATGTTTTTCCCAGGCTGGCTAATTTGTTTATTAATCTTTTGTGTGGAACTGTGTCAAATGTCTTGCTGAAATCTAAGTAGGCCATGTCCACAGCCCCTCCCTGGTCTACTACTTTGGTCACCCAGTCAAAGAAATCAATTAGCTTCATCTGACATGAACTTCCCACTGTGAATCCATGCTGCCTTGGGTCCTGTGCCCCACTGGCCTCTAGGTACTCAACAATTCTTTCCTTCAGAAGTGATTGCATAATTTTCCCTACCACAGAGGTCAAACTGACAGGTCTGTAGTTTCCTGCCTCTGTCTTGCTCCCACTTTTGTGAAGAGGAATCACATCCACCCTCCCTCCAGTCCTCAGGTACCACACCATCCTCCCATGATTTGTTAAAAAGGGTAGTCAGTGGTGTCACTAGCTCTCCCCTAAATTCTTTTAGAATTGTGGGGTGAATGCCATCAGGCCCCATTGCTTAGTCCACCTTCAGTTTTAGGAGTTCTTTCACAATCCTTTCTTCTGTGAAAGGACTGGATCGACCCTCCAATCCAGAGAGTTTCTATTAATTGGATTAGGTACTTCCCCCTCCTCCTCTTTTGTGAATAATGAGCAGAAGTATTCATTCAGTATCCCTGCTTTTTCACTGTCACTCTCTGCCCACTCACCATCCATTCTATTCAGCCTCACTATCCCCCTTCCTTTGTCTTTCTATGCTCTCTAATGTACCTATAACAGTTTTTATCCCCCTTCTTAACCGACTTGGCTATCTTTTCCTCAGTTTGGGCCTTTGCTATTCTGAATGCCTTCCCTGCTTCCTTCTGCCTTAACTGGTACAGTTCTTGGTCCTGATTCTTCTGTGTTTCCTTACACTTCCTAAATGCTATCTTTTTCCCCCTAACCTTCCCCACCACCTCTTTTGTGAACCATAGCGTCTTTTTCTTTCATTCTGATTTGTTTGTTTGCATCACACAAAGGCTTGTTGCTACTGTGATGGCAGGTTTGATGTTTCCCCATTGTTGTTCCACCCCTCCTTCTTGCCTGTTTCCTGGTACTTTTCTGAGGCACTCTCCCATTTTGACAAAGTCAGCCCACCTAAAGTCCAGTACCCTCACTTTTGTATGGCTTGACTCTGCAGCTGAGTTTATCATGAACCACACTGTTTGGTGGTCACTTGTTCCCAGATGGCTACCTACTTCTACATCTAAGATCCTCTCTCTGTCCCCATATGAGAGTACCATGTCTAAGACTGCTCCCTCCTGAGTGGGTTCCAACACCAGCTGTCTGAGGCATGCCCCCTGTAGGGCATCGAGAATGGCCCTGCTCTCGGAAGTGGCTGCAGCAAAGGTGCTCCAGTTAACATCTGGCATATTCATGTAACCCCCCTACAAATGGGGGTTCCCAAAAGTCTTCCTTGGGCTTGCCCAAATGCCCACTGCCAGGCTGGTGTTCTGTGTCCTAGCAATTTAAAAGTGTTTGCATGTGACTGCCCTGTCAGCCTCTGTGTCTGTCTCTTTAAGAGCTGCCTATTTCGTAGTGTATATTTAATCTGGGTAGGGGCCGAGTAGTTTCAGGCTTGAGTCCCACCCAGGCTGCAGTGTTATCACTCCATTCTGCCATCGCTAATTGCACAGAGGAAGCCCTATTAGGAACTGTAACTGTTTGTTGATTATCTGCTTTAATAATGATAATATTAATAATAGTAATATTATAGTCTGTCTAACCTGCCTTCCTTTGCAGCATGGACATTTCTTTTAATCCCCACCATCTTGGTTCAGGACTGCTAGTTTGGACCAATCAGTACCTTTAGGGACCCAAAAATGGAGTCTGTCCCTAGGGGTCTTGTGGGAGTGAATTTCTGTAGGAATTGTAGTTTTTGCATTTTGGCACCTAAATGAACCTGGAGGGGGAGCTCTAGTTATGACAGACAGATGAATCAACTAATTGAATCTTTTGGATGATCGGGACAGTCCCAAGCTGCCTGCAGCAGTGTAGTCAGTCTGAGTTTGGAGATGGAAGAATGAACAGCTCGAGACATTTGTGCAGCTGCTCCTGTGTATTCGCAGGGGAAATTGGCGGGAAGACTGTGTTTGGTCCGCCTGCCACCATTATCTCTAGTAAAGAAGTCTGCTTAAAATATCGGCCTTTATCCGACGTTGCTGTGCTTGTAACCAGAATCCTGAATTATGACAAACTAGATTTTCCTGAGTTGGACCGAAGATTTGTCTCGGTGCAATCCGCCTGTCAGGACTTGAGACTGCCGCAGAGCATACGGTTTGTGAAGAGACACTGTGAACTGCAACCGGACCATCCTCCGAACTGCTGTATTTACCTTGCTTTTATTATAAGTGTGCTGAATGCTGATAGTGGGTTGTGATTTCGTTTCCCACTGCCTGATTGTGTCACGCTTGCTAGAAACTGTATCCAGCAACCACCGGACTGTTATCCAAATTGTTTACCTGATCTGGGTCTTTCTGTCTTAGAAACATAGAATTTGCTGGTAGATAAGTACCACTTGGCCCACCTAGTTTGCCCATTTCCCTACCTAACGGACAAGTTGCAGATGCTAGTTAACCAACAGCCTACTTCCTTCTACCCCCACTAGAATTGCCTTATGTCTGTCCCATGCATTCTTGAATTCCCCCACTGTTTTTGACTCTATGACCTCCTCAGGAAGGCTGTTCCATGTATCCACAACCCTCCCTGTGAAGAAATAGTTCCTCACATTACCTCTGAGCCGTCCCCTCTCTATCTTCAAATTGTGCTCCCTTGCTTGTTTGTTTTTTGTCCCTTTTGACCTTGTCCCAGACAGCTGCTCGCACCACAGAAAAAAACATCAACGAGAGACCAGCCCCCTACTTAACATCTCAAACAGGAATGACACAACAGTGAATCGTAGGGGCCCTGCTTCTCCTGGCCATCCAGCTCTTCATCTAGAGGTCTCCATTTCAGCAATCCTGTGTCCTGTACTGGGTAGTGTGACTAAACTCCAAGGTAGCTCCCTGCAACAACAGCTCAATCAAAGAGTGTCATCTGATTTAATTGTTTTGCCTAATTATCATGAACTGAGCTACCTGGCTCTGAGTTACTGTGCATGATTATTTCTTTCCATCATTAGGGCCCCAACCAGCTGCAATGCCGGCCTACCCCATGCAACGCTTCAGGCTAGCCTTTACCAACAACTGGGTAGCCAGAGTGTGTGTGACTGTGTTGTGGGACTCTAATGTGCATGCCATATAACCTGAATCTTTCAGATCTTGAATCAACCACCAGATTATGCCCCTCCCTTGTTACTGCCCCCTTAAATAAATCTGATCTAAATCTTTTTGCACAGAAACTGGTTGTGGTGTACCTCTGTACACACATCATTGAAATATTAGTTTATTTTTATTTAATTTAGTTTTTGTTGACCGGGTAAGTGCACTAGACAAATTCTGCCTATTTTCAGGCATCAAATGGGGGAAGGGGATACAGATAAATACCAACTGACTTTGAACCAGATTTAGCTGTTGGTGGTATTTTAGTGAATGAGGGGAAATTTGGCCAGTGCACCAGGAACATTTCCCTACTGTGCTGTAGGGGGAGTGACCATCTGAGAGTTATAGCCACTTTGTGTGGAGCTCCAGAGGAGATGGAAGTCCCTGCGGAGGAGGAGCAGTTTCGGGGTTCTGACCTTAAGCTTACAGATACCATCATACCCCATGAGCGGCATCCATCTACTGTTCAGCAGGATGGTCCTGATATTTTCCTTTCTACTGAGGATTTGAGTGAATCGAGTGTGAATACTAGGGCTTTACCCATGGAAACGAGTGTTCCTTCTTCGGAAGAGGTGCTTTGCTTACAAATTCAACAGGAGTTGGAATTTAAACTTAAAGAAATGGAGTGTTTAAAAGAGCAGCTGGCATTGCTGAGAACGGAGAAAGTGGCTGTCAAACCTGTGGAGCCACCTGTCAGTAGGCCTGAATCTCCAGATGACATGGCTGCATCACAGGGAGTAGTGCGGTCGGGTGAGTCATTTGGTCTTCCCCATGTAACTTTGCCTAGCATTGTATCTATTATCCCTGTTACTCATGTTGCAGAGGCTGGCAGTTCTATTACCAGTGCTGGTTTGTGCCCAGAGCCTGAGAGAGCCATTGATTCTTCGGCGACAGTTGCTCCTCTGAACTGTGTCGGAGGTTCGCCAATTCGGAACCCTTGCAGACCGAACGATAGCACACTTGTACAGCCTGATGACACTCTTCCTTCAGGGACTGCTACACTATCTAAAACCTCTGGGTTTGTCTTTCGGGATGTTCCTTCAGCTTCTGCTGTATTAGGAGGGTCCCTGGGGCTGAATTAATTTTTCAAATGGTCCCAATGTTACAGGATACAGTCACTACATTTTCTTTCTCCAAGCAAGGCTTGCCACCTTGAGTGGGGATGGGGGAAGAAAAGAAGGATAAACAAAGTGCTATTGTATTAGCGAATAGACCTTTGGGGTCCTTGTCTGATTTAGCAGGAACTGCAGTTTCTCATTCTGCTCACAGTGGGGCACTAGCTTTACAACCTGGTATTACTGACTCACAGTCTGCATCCCTGGGTTTGCATTCTGTTGTTTCTTCCATGGAGCCCTGGTCACCTCAGAAAGCCTTGAGTGAGGCACGCTGGACACAGACAAAACAGGGGACGTGGCTTCTCACCCCAGATTGGGACCCTAAGTAAAATTTTCTCAGAATACACCTGAATGGTGGCCCACAGTGTCGCTGGGACAACAACATCTTGACCCCCACAGTTGAATACAGCTCATCCTGGGGCGCAGCTTAAAATCCAGCACCAGGGTGATGGCCTACCTACTCCTGGCCCAGTTACCGGCCGGCTCCTGACTTTTCCACGGATCCAAAGCCTGACTTATCTTCCCCCAATACAGCCCCAATTCCGGGACCTTCTGATTTAAATAAACCTTTATTATCATATTCGTTTTCAAAAATTAAAAAGGAAGCTGCACCACGGAGAAATGAGGTGCAGATTCGTTATAAAGGTGGTCTAGATTTTAGGCCTGATAGGCACCATGTGGGAAAATACTTGTTAAAAATTCTCTACACTTCTCCCCGAGGGAGGTTTTGCATTTATAATCTCGGGAGAAGAGTAGTAAGGGGTTAAAGTGTCCCAGAGGGCTGTGCCCAGGTTAGTTTGACCACTACCAACTCTGACCTCTGGGTGGAGGCACATGTTTCAGAACTCAAGCCCCTTAACCTGCTACTAGCCAAGCAGGCAGGGGTAGTAGCCCTTGGGATAGTGCCACCTAGGGGTTACATAAAAATATCTTGGGAGAAGATAATTTTGATGTTAGTTTTCATTCTGCTTATGCACTTGATCTCTTTTGGGAGCGGTACAACCAATTCAAGTTTTCTCCCACGTGGACCCCCCTTTTGGTTATCCCCTTATCTAAACCTCTGATTAAGTTTGTCACGGTTATGTTCCGGAATGAGGGGGTACAAGTGGATGATATTACTTACTGGTTGTCCCTAAAATGTGCTGTGATGAGTCCCCCTGAGGCTATTCTTGACACCAAACAGTTCTGGACTGGGGGCTGGTACTACAAAGTGAAGCTTAGAAAGACTGAGGCAGGTATTGATTACTTTCCCAATTCTTTCATGTTGGGATGTGATGGGGGGGGTCTGTTTTTATGCAGGGCAGCCCCGAGCCTGTTACAAGTGTGGATCTCAAACCCATTTATCCAGTTCTTGTGACAAACCATACTGTGATAACTGTAGAGAGGCTAGTAACATTGCTTTCTGATGTGCTAATCATAGGTGTGACCTCTGCAAAGACACTAGGCATGTCTTTTTTGAATGTTCTTGGGCAGCCAAGAACAAGGCTTCATGTATCAGTCCGGAGCTTTTAATTCACCAGGCATAGGATTCAGTTTCTTGCCCTGGCAGGGATCAAACTGAACCTGATCCAGGTCCTGTTCAGGCACAGCCTTCCCCTTTTGTGCCTTTACTGGATGACTCTTCAAAGCATGAAGACCTTCCCCCCTCTCCACCTCCCCCTATTCCTGTACCCCCCCTTTTGGCTCCTGTGTGTTATGTAGACCAGCTGGTCACAAATGTCCTTGACCCACCCCCTGCTCTTTTGGTGGTTGTACCAGTTAATAGGTCGACCCACAGCATAAAGCCCGTGGCCGCCCGCCACCCCCCCCCCAGTGGAGGTTGAGTCTCCTAATTCCTTTGCTGTTCTGGCCACACAATGGGGGGGGATTCGGAAATGGAGTATGGTGATTCTGACTCCCTGTCTTCTAAAGTGGATCCACAGACCCCACTTCATCCTCTGGAGGGATATAAAGGAAGAAAAAAAAAAGAAAAAAATAGTGTTGATTATTTCATTCATTGAGCTATGACATCATTCAGTGTAAGTTCTTTGAATGTACATAGCATTTTGAATTCCAGGAGACGACAAGTGGTTTATGATTATGTTCATGGTAATCATATAGATCTTTGTTTTCTCCAGGAAACATGGATGTTCACGAATGATCAGGCTCGGTTTTTCCAGAAGGAATGGTTTTGGGGACCTTCCTATTGGTCCTTTGGTACTGAAACGGACGATGGGGTGGGGTTCATTTTTAATTCCTATGATTTTTCTTTACTTAAACTGATTGATTTAATTCCCGAATGACTATTGATTTTGGATGGTCTTTGCAAACATATGACCTGTAGATTCATTAATGTGTACTGTTCCCAGGTCAAGGCTGAAAGAGTGGTCTTGTTTTCTGCTGTACGCCCTTTTTTGCTTACCTCCTATCACATTTTGTTATATGGGGACTTAAATTGTGAATTAAAATCTAAAATTCAGGGTTCTGTGGGGCTTGGGAAAAAGGTTTATTGTGATTCAAATGCCTTGAGGCACCTGGTTGACATGGTAGGTATGAAGGATAGTAGACATAACCAAATAAGTAGACCTAAGTTTACTTATTGGCGGAATAAATACAGCTCCACCACTGATTATATGTTTTTTTTCCAGTAATATTCCTTTTTTTGGTTTTCGGACTAGTCCTGTTGCTTTTTCTGATCACTTGTTTTTGCAATGTATTTTTTCCAACACACCTTTACGGTCCCCTTCTAAGCCTCGCTGGAAACTGAATTCCTCTGTTTTAGTTAATCCCTCACTGTTGTCTAAAACTAAGGAACTGTTGTCTGCTAGACTCTGTTTCCTTCGTATATGATGATTTAGGTGAATGGTGGTTGGATTCCAAGACTGACCTTAATGCCTTGCTGATGAACCTTGGCACGTCTGGGGAAAATGTTAAATTTCTCCATTATCTTAAATTACGCCAACAATTGCAATATTTGTTTTCCATGGCTAATCCTTCCAAACACGACTACACTACACACATAGATACATTAAAAAAAAATATGCAGGAGTATCAGTATGAGAGGGTCTGTACTATGAAGGCATTACTACAAAACGGTACTGAGAAATCCCCACAGGGAGATCCCAATGAAGCTTTTTAAAAGGTTTAAAGAGGTAACCTCTTTGGATTCTTTATCGCATCAGGATGGACACGATATATTCTACGAAAGGTCTTTCAAATGTTATTAGAGACTTTGTGCTGTCTCATTCCCCCTTAGTACCCCCTACTGAGACAGATGTTACCTGATTTTTCCAGACTATTGCCTTCCCACAGGCTCCGGAGGAGTCCTTAGGGATGACTAGTCCTATTTTGGCAGCCGAAATTGAGGAGGCTATTGAAACCCTTAAGAATGGGAATTCACCAAGTCTGGATGGTCTTACTAATGAATTATACAAGACCTTCCCCAAAGAATTTTCAGTATGCTTGGAAATGGTATTCAATTATTTTTTTATCTTTGAGCAGTTTCCCTATTTGGTTTACAGAAGGATTGTTGATTATGTTGTTCAAATCTGGGGATAAATCTTCTTTGGATAATTGGCACCCCATTACTCTTTTGAATTCGAATTACAAAATCTTGACTGGTATTCTGAATGCTAGACTGTGGGTTTATGCCTGTTCAGTTATTTCTCCCTTGCATTTTTGTGGCATTCCGGGGAGAAAGATTCAGCATGCCCTTATGATTATCAGGGACTTGATTGAACATTTTTCCTTAAATGGGACATATGGGAGTATTGACTTGGTGAATCAGTGCAAAGCGTGCAAAGCCTTTGACAGGGGATACCACCCCTTTCAATTTTTAACCTTGCAGTCATATGGGGTACCTGCTCAAATGATAAAATGAGTACAGTCTTTATATACCATGGCCATAGTGCACCCTTTGATAAAAAATGAAGTGACAGAAGGGTTCCATATTGCTACTGAGGTTCGGCAGGGATGTCCGCCAAGTCCCCTTTTGTATATTTTTACCATTGATCCCCTGATTCTGTCTTATTCCAAGTTCTCCCACTGGACAGGGGTTTTAGGGGCAACCATGACTAAGAGAATGTATTTACGGGCTTATGCAGATGACATTTGTCTATTTTTTTTTGGATCACACCCAAGTGACTTCTTTTTTTGAATTTATGCAAACTTCTTCCTTTGTTTCCAATTCCAGATTGAATGTCCTGAAGAGTAAAGGCTTGTTCGTGGGCACTGGATGTCCTGATCCTGTTGTGATCCAGGGTATCCAGATTTCTACGGCACCTTTGAAGATTTGGGGGATACTTTTTGGCTCCCAAACTATCCCTTCCCTAAACTGGGAAAATGCCTTGGCTATGGTTGATATTAAAGTCCAAAGGTGGAAACATTGGAAACTGTCTACACTTAAACATACACAGATCATTAGGCAGTTTATTATTCCGATGATTTTATATGTTGCTATGATTTTTCCCTTACCAGCTGATTTGGATACTAAATTATATAGCCCTTTTTTACAAATGCTCTATGGAAACAGACTTACCCAATTAAACAACAATATACTTATTTGGCAATAGACAAGGATGGTTTACGTATGGTTGACCCTTTTTTTTTTTTTCCATACACTGTTCTTTTCACAGACTGTCAGGGAGGGATTGGTCTCCACATCTCTTCCACGCAATCTTTAAATCCAAACAATTTTGTCACAATATATTTCGGCCTGGCACACTACCCCTCCCAAACTTTCGGACCATCTTCGTGTGCCGCAGTTTTTTAGGCCTGCAGCTCAAAAGCTCTATAAATGGGTTATAAATAACTTTTAAGGGATGCTAAAAGGCCCAGGTTATATCATACTGTCATGTCAACACTCTACCCTGTGGAACCTGGTTTTAAAAATTGTCCTTCCTCTCTGATTCCTGGGGTTTTGCGGCAACTAAATAATAAACGATTACCTGTCCAGATGTGGGGATTTTTGTGGCTTGCTGTGTATGGGCAAATTGGTGTCAGAGGTAATGCCAAACATAAGGCTAGGGAGGAAAGAAATTGTCCCTTCTTTGCCTGCATTACTCAGGAGGAGTCTATGGGGCATTTTTGGTTTCAGTGCTCCTATGCCAGCTCCCTCTGGAAGTTCTTAGCCCTGAAATGGAAACTACATTGGTTGAGGGGGTTAATTTATGATAGTTTGGTTTTAGGACAATTTGCTACTCTGGGTACTTTTCATCATTCAGATACTTTAATGATCTTTTGTTGTTGTTTGATGGACTATTTATGGCAGGCTAGATGCCAATGGGCACTGTATCAGAGGCTGATGCCTTGTGAGACAGTAGGGTCCCTGATTCAAACAGCAATGGAGAAGGTTTATGTTCGGGACTCTGAGGTCCATTCCACCAGGGAGGTTAATACTTGGTGGAAGAGATTTTCTATGTTTATTAAATTTAAATTAGGGTGTTTTTATTTTTGTTCTTTAGGATTTTTGCTTGGTTCTGTGTGGTGAGTTAGATATGGGTGCTTGCAATAGGGGGGCTCTTTTGGGCTGATATTTACAGCTTTGAGAATTTTTTTTCTCTTTTTTTTTTTTAGATGATTATTGTCTGTATTTGTTCCTTCTTGTTGGGGAGAGAGGGAGTTTTTTCTATGTTTATTTTCATTATTTTTCATTGTATGACTGCAATACTTGTTGTTTTCCTTATGATTTGAATATTGGTTTGTGTGCTTTAACACTGTTTATACTTATTTGTTTTGATGTTTTGTTAATAAAAACTTCCCTACTTTTTTCAAGAAGTGCCATGGGATCTTTAACATCCACCTGAACTACCACCAGAAGAGGCAGATGGGACCTCGGTTTCACATCTCGTCCGGAAGACGGCACCTCAGGAGTGCAACACCCCCCCTCATGCTGCACTGCAGAGTCAGTATTAGGCTATTAATCCAAGTGCCCGGTGTGGGGCTAGAACCCACAGCCTTCTGATCTCCCAGCCTCATAGGCGAGTGTGCTACCTGCTGAGCCACTGACACTACCCTGTACCACAATACTATTGGTTGTTGTGCTAAATCTTATTTTATAGGGGGTCTCCAGGGCCAAACCAGCTGAACCAGTCCTCGTGGCAAGTACAACAAGTGTGGGGTTGAAACTGTTGTTAGAGGTAAATTGCAATTGTGTATTCTGTAAATCATTTAGGTAACTAGGGGGAAAAAAAGGGGGGGGGTAACAGAGTCCCAGAGGGCTGTACCCAGGTCAGCTACACTACCAAAAACCCTGTCCTCTGGGTGGAGGCACCCGTTTTCAGTATCCAGGCCTCTCAACCTGCACTTGGTCAAGCAGGCAAGGGTAGTAACCCATCAACAATATCTCCCCTTTCTCTGCCATCCTAAGGATGCCTTCTATCATATCTTTGTCCATTCCCTCCCCGAGATAGGGGTCTGTATACAACCCCCGTGCGGATTGTGGTGCCATTTCCAGTCTCTAAGGTGACCCACAGTGCCTCCTCTCCTCCCTTTTTACTGTATTATTCTGTTGCTTTTATCACTTCCCTTACATAGAGAGCTACTCCTCCCCCTCTTCTACCCTCCATGTCTCTCCACTAGGTTGTGTGCCCTGGTATGTTAACATGCCAGTCATGGTTCTCTGTGTACCATGGTGCCCTCCCCTCTCCCTGTTGGCAAGCGCGGATGTGCAATGATATCCAGGGAGGCATGTGTGCGTCTTTGCACACCACTCTTACGTCCAGTACTCCAAGAGGGTCCTCACCATCTATCTATACATGAATAACACAACCTCTCTCTTTCTGTTGGTGCTCCCCCATGTACCCTAGTACTCTACTAGCCTTTTCTGCTGCCATTTCTGGCAGTCTCACACCTGAGGCCAAGAATTAAATGGGCATAGTGTCTGAACTACCCTCTAATCTATGAGGTGGTCCTTCTAGGACAGGGCTGTGCCACACTGGCAGTGGTACTGTAGGGGGCAGCTCACACTGTTCCTCGCCTGTGCTGTATCAATCATATGGACAAATAAGTTCAGGCAATCCAACACCCTTCATGTTTTTTTGTTCTTCTCTATTTCTGCTTTTTTTGAGTTGGCCCGTATCTGCCTGGACACCCCAGACCCATCAGTCCAACAAACACTGGGACTTACCAGCCAGCTAATCTTCCCCAGGCAAAGTTCCAAACCTTGCCCCTGCATCCTGTTGTTAGTTGGTGGGTGCAGTTTACGGAGGCTAATCCCAAAAGCGTACAGAGAGAAAATGTAAATTGCACTCCTGAGAATGAATAGACAACAGCAATGTGTATTCTGTGTTTTGTGTTTTTGACCAGCATTAATTATAATAGAGTGAGTTGGCTCAGTAATAAATATTTATCTAATTTTTGAAACAACTATTAATCTTCCCCAGGGACCCCCCCCACGAAAGGGTTGATGGAGTCCCCCCCAATGCTCGTCAGAAGCAGGATCCTGTTCATGGTCTGGAGAGTCCAGCTGGTCAGGTGTGGGGGTCTGCAGGTGTCTTGGAGACATCCAGCTATTGGTAGCCATTTCCTCCATTTTCTGGTTCCCCTAAGTGATGTGGCATGCAATGACATGTGTTGTGCATTCTTGCACACTGCACATTGGCATCTGCAAACCCCCCCCTTGCATTTTTAGGCAGTTCGGCCTGTCTTACCCCTAACTTCTGCTAGAAGCCAGGCAATCATTGGGCTCTGCACTCTCTCCCCCACAGAGGAGGAGAGAAATCCTCCAGACGCTCAATCCTCCTCCTCTTGGCCTGCCTTCTGATGCCACACATTTGCTTCTGAAACTGAGTCATTGGGCACAGCAAGCAGTAGCGCTACCTCTGCATCACCACTGCACTGGCAATCCATCCCCATCCAACACTTTTCATGAACACAAATGTTCAGTGGAGGAAACCCAAGAAAGTGTGCATACAGGAGTTAAACAGGGACCAAAAACTGTCCCGGTTACACAGAGGGTTGAGGCGCTGGATGTTGCACCTCGCACCATGCCAGCGACTTGGATTCAGGACTGAGCTCAAGGTGTCAGGATTCAGGCGGCGAGGAGAAGGTTTGAATAGCTGACAACAGCTCACCTTCTCCAGGAAGCGGTGGGCTGAAGGATCCCATAACAGTATGCCTCCCAGTGGTGGCTGGGAGTTACTGAGATGCAAGCCTTCCACAGTAAGGAGGTGGGACACAGCAGACGTAGGAGTGGTGCGCACAGAAGCATGCTTGCCTCCCTGGATATCACTGCACATCCACGCTTGCCAACAGGGAGAGGGGAGGGCACCATGCAGAGCAAAGAAAATCCCTGGTTTCTGGATAGGCAATGCCGACCTAGTTCCATGCCCACCACTGGATCCTGCCCTTCTGAGTCTCGATGCCCCTACCTTCACCTTCACCCTCAAGGAGATTAGATTTCATGTATGGGAGCAATGAAAAGCTAAAGATAGCCCTGCCTTGGGTGGCGCAAGCCAGAGGGGTTGCCTGAAGGTGAGTCTCAGGTGGGTTGGGAGTCCAGGAGTTCCCAAGGCAAGGAGGATCTCAGACAGGACCGGAACAGCTAGGAAACTGACAAAGATCTGGAAAGCCTGTGACCAGAGGGAAAAAGAATAAAAGAAATATATGGACCTTGCCAGTGGTGCAAGGAATTGAATTAAAATAAACTCCGTGGTCAACACTGTGATACCTGCATACCCCTGGTAAACAGAGTACCAAATCCAGGGAACATAGAATTTTCTAAATTTGGTTTCCTAAATGGGCACTTGGTGTTTGTTATGGAAGACAAATGTCAGTTTTACAGACAGAAAAGAGGACACTATGATAACAGCTCTTACCTAATGAGGTCACTGTCTCATAATTCTCCTTCATCACATCCCTGTAGAGGCCCTTCTCAACTTCAGTTAGAATGCTCCACTCTTCTTTAGAAAAAAGGACTGCAACATCTTCAAATGTTATGGGCACCTGAAAGAACACATAGTGCATGTCTAGGAGAGTATTACATTGTTCACCAGGTCTGTTCTTCTGAGATGGCTTCCTAAGGTCCAGTGACACTTCATTAGACAGAACTTGTAATGAGACCTCTTTTTTTAAACTATTTATTTCCTCCTGGACACCTCCAACCAGAAACTCCATTGGTCTCTGTCAATGCCACCTCCGATCCTTTGAGGACCCTCTTACCTGGGTATCCTGGAACACCTAGGCCACCTACGACACGGATGCATTGCCCCCTCAGCTTGACCTCCTCCCAAGGTGGGACGTGTCTTTCTGCTCCTAAGGAAGCCCCATTCCTGTTATCCAACAGCCCATGGCAGAAGTGAAACTCAGTAGCCAATCAGGAAGACAGGAGGAGGAGCGAACCTGACAGAGGACGATAGGACAGGTAGAACATCATTTGCAGAGCCAGTTACCATTTTTCCCTAGTAGTTCTCCCTCCCTAGAGGAATGCTAGAGGAATGCTGCCTTGCTATGATGCTCCTAGGCATTCACTCGAGCATACATGACCACTGCTGGTGTCAGCAGCGTTCCATCCCCCATTCTGCAGAGTCCCAAATCATGCTGCCACTCAGATTCTGCTAAGTGGTAGTCAGTCAGATAAGGATAATTCTCCCTCCCCAGGAATGCTGCCCTGCTATGATGCTCCTAGGCATTCACTCAAGCATACACAACCGTTGTTGGTGTCAGCAGCGTTCCACCCCCAATTCTGCTGAGTCTGAAGCTGCACTGCCAATCAGACTCTGCTAAGTGGTAATCATAGATAGTAGGATGCAAAACCTCTCCTTGAAGGAGGAAAGCTGTCTTCAAGATCCTCAGCCCTCCTTCCTTGCCAAACTCTGAAGATACAAGCTTGCTCCCAAACTGAAGTTTCCAGTATAGTAAGCGATAGCAACTGAACTACCCACGTAATACGACCTCTTGTTTCATACAACTGCGACTCTGCATATCACCAAAGATCTGATACCTTCACTGACAAGCAAAGGCACAATTCTCAGCAGCAAGGGACTGATGCAAAATCATTGCAAACAACATCCTGGCTATGTGGCTATGGAATGAGTGGGGTGGAATTTTCTCTGTACATGTCCTAGCTTCATGTATATCTGTCCCCAATTCCCTCCTACCATGCACTTCTCCGGTGCAGTCTCTCCTTCCTTTCTGCTTACTGATGAAGAACCAATATGGTTTGAAGCACCAGTGTTTTCCTGTACAATTTATAGGCCGTAATACTTAATACAATATATTAAAGCATCCGGTTATATAGCCTCTCTGTGATTTTTGTGCTTGCTGTTTGTTTTTTTATTATTCCTTTTTCCCTTCCTAGTTTGAATTTATGTATTTTTTGAATTGTCTCCCTGCCATATATTGCAGTGTCTGTATACTGTTTACCTGAAATCTCTATGTGTCCTTATCCTATCTGTAATCACCTCCATATTTCGTTGTATCCTCTCAGGTCGCACCTGAAAATAGGCATCTGTTTTGTCTAGTGTGCTTACCTGATTAGAAAAAGCTAAATAAATTAATTAATTATCTAATTGGCTTATGAGTTATGTGAGTTGCCCCATGTAGCTGTGATTTTTTTCTAGCCTTTGGAAGTGCTCTCTTAAAGAGCACTTTTACTGACCTTATTAACCAATACCCCCAGAAACACTTTTTGTCCCTTTGCAGCTCCGAAACTCAGTTATACCAAAAGTGCAAATGTAATGCGGCTGGTTGTCACAGTGGAAGGGATCGAAAATTGACTTTGTGGAGCAGAGTAGCAGATTCCTTTCACTTCCTTATCTTCCATGTTGTCCCGGCGCCATGTCATAGATATGATTGCATGGGGCTGGCACTGAAGAACAGAAGTGGAAGGGATCTTTGGCTATGGGTTCCATGGAGCCCAATTATTATTCCTTCCACTGGGAAGTCTGGCCACATTAAATTTACATTTCTTTGCTCCAATGGACTTTGGAGCAGGTAAAGCTGCAGTCCAGATTTTTTACTCAGCACCAGGAAAGGTGCTCTTTAATGCAATGGCTAGAACCAAGTCATAGCCAATCAGCACACAAAGACCTAATTGCACATTTTATGATATAGCACTCTGTTAGTGCATCAGTTAGGCTTAACCCAATATAAGTAGGGAAATGTGGCATTAGAGTTTCCAACCTTAACACCCCATTCCCCACCCTGATCAGACACACAGTTTGGGGGGGGGTCTGTCTTGGAGATGTTAACCCTAATGCTCACCTCAGTCCACTACAAAATAAAGTGACATGAATACAGCACTGGAGAATGGTGTTAGCGTTGACGGCCCCAAGACAGTCCCCAACCCTTTCAGTCTGTGGGTCTGTGCAAGGTTGGGAACAGGGTGTTAGGGTTAGAAACTCTAACACCGAATTTCCCTACTTTTGTTGGTTTAAACCTAACTGATGACTTAGTGTTTTGCAATTTGTTTCCTTAATTTCTGGAGACAATATAATTGTATCTTTATTGCCTGTTGGAGTGCCAGGCCCTCATTCCCCCTGGGCTTCCAGTTGTGGGGTAACAGTCACCAAATTGTCAACAAAGCCACATTATTACCCCACCTCATGTTCCTGGTACAGAAAAATTTTAAATTCCCACTAAAACATAACCCCACACAAGCGCAACTCTAATCCGCACCACAGGTGCAAAATCATGATTTTGACAGGATTTTTAAAATGATAGTTATGACATGCTTGCGGTTGTGTGATAAGAAGACTGTTGAAAACTTGGGCTCAAAAGCACACCATGCTCCATTCATTCACATTACCAAGGTCTGGTGTGGTGACTGCGGAACAATGGGCTCATCATGGCTGGATGAGAGGTACCAGTACTCCAGATTCATAGTAACTTGACCCCGAATGTTTCACCCAAACAGGGCAGCACCACAGTGCTCACAATATAGTAAACTGTACCTCTATGCAAAAAATATTTTTCTGATCCAATCATCTCGGCCAGCCGCCACCACCTCTCCTCATCCACATCTCCAGATAAACAAATGAATAATTCAAATGTACAATACATAAAAGAAATATGAATGATTAAAAAAAAAAATTAATTAGCAGTTTAATATTAGACTTATGTCTGTCGGGGGGCGTGACTACCAGCACAAAAGTATCAAGGAAAGAGTCTCCACAAAGACAACTCTCCTGTAGTTTTAAAAAGAAAAACACAACACTAAAACGCAGTTGGAGGAACATGAGTTTAAACATTTAAGGAAAAGAAGAATTTTTTTTCAAATATACAAAATGCAGTTGCCAATTTTCTAAACGCAATAATACCCTCCAGGGTGGTCGGAATTGGACAATATCAGACCTTCCGGGGGCTGTAATGCCCTCTGATTGTAGTGTCAGGCCTCATTATGCCCCTATGCTGTTCGATATTGTCTAATATTGCCCAACCTGTCACGTATTATTGCTTACATTGGAAACACCCATCCTGTTCCTGTTTGCCAAGAAGTTCAGTTGTTTCCCCCAAGCCAGCTCCAATCTATGTAACAATAGAAAGTTCATTAGTCACCATTTCCCTGGTTGTCAAGTGACCCCCACACCACACACTCCCTGGGTCAGATTTGCAAAAGAAATTGATTTCCAGTGTGTTTACACAGTAAACAAACAGACAAACAAACACCATTTGGCTAGGACCCACAACGCCATCCCCCCTCCACACACACACACACACACACACACACACACACACACACACACACAGGATAAGAGCCGATGATCAGCACAGTCCACCCACACCGCCACAGCCAACCATCGAGTGAACAGTACTGGTGCATTTACAGGATACAACAATGTAGGAAAAAAATACATTGCAGGTGATATCTTTTATTGGACTAACAAAATTATTTCTGAGACTAGCTCTTGAGAGATTGCACTTTCTTCTTCAGGTCAGGAAGAAGAGAGTATTATCTCTCAAAAGATAGTCTCAGAAAAAAATATTTTGTTAGTCCAATAAAAGGTATCACCTGCAACATCTTTTGTTTTCTACATTGTTGACTGGACTAACATGGCTACCACATTACTTTATTCAAACATGCAGTATACAGCACCGATCAACCAATCGATGTTTAATGTATACTGTACATGCTCCCATGACAGTGTTGGTGGGCTGTGCCAGTCTCCAGCACAGCACGTTTTTTGTCAAGGGAGGGAGGTGTCTGGGTGGAGGGTCCCTCTGGGATTTGTTTCCTATTTTTACATAAATTGGGACTAGGGAATGAGGTAACCTCTGAACTAACAGGGATTCGTGGATGGAGGAGTAGGAAGGGTTCTAATATAACCTTGGTCAGAGCTGGGGAGGGAAGGCAGAACAGCCAGGGTACCCAACCATAAACAGTGTGCAGACAGAGCTGCACAATATTTAGGAATGAGTTTCTGATGCATAAACCTGCAGCACCACTGCAAGAAATGGATTTACACTTCCGAACGGTTTCCATACTGTGCTCTTCCAAACATACATTGGAGAAGCCCTCATTTGCATAGGTACAGCACAACATTGTGGGCATCAGTGCTGTCAGGAGTAGAACCCGCATCTGTGCCCTATAAAAATGAGCTCTCACCAACCAGAGACAGCACATTCCTGGTATGTGAGGCTCAAATTCAGCTTTTGCTGTGTAAATTCTTTCAATATGTGACCCTTAATTAGTAAATATTAAAAGAAAAAGAGATCAGTGTTAGCTACATAACAAACTGTCATACTTTTTTTTTTCCCCCAATTGTTTAACCAGGCGAGACACACTAAGCTGAAAGCTTGTTTACAGGTGTAACCTGGGAGCACAGGGAAGGTAAGTAACTTGCTCAGGGTCACACAGTATGCAAGTGGGGGCTGTGGGATTCAAACCCAGTCTCCAGATTTGCAGCTCAGAGCCTTAAACCACTGCACTATACTGCCTCCCATTTATACACATGTAACTTGTCAAAGAAGTAAAAAAAAAAAAAAAAAAAATGTGGATAGTTGTGATACCTTGTCATCAGTCTGTATTGGAGCGCTACACACAGATAATACAGGAATGGTTGAGCACACTGCTTCTGAACTGATCTGCACTGACTGGTAATCAGTAGGGCAAACTGATCCTGTGCTTCTGTCCAACATCACTGAATGCCGTTCACTAGTAGCCTAATGCAAAGATATGAAACTCTGTAACATTTCGATGTTCAGAATTAGGAAATTAAACAAAAAAGAGAATTAAATGTACATAGCTGATAATATTTTACAAAATATAAACTCAAATCATGCATGAAGGACTTTACACTGTGTATCCATTACATTTCAAGCCTAATACAGTGAAGAGACCTAACAGAAACAGAATTTGACAGCAGATAAGGACCGCTTGGCCTACCTAGTCTGCTCATTTCCCTACCTAATGGATAAGCTGCAGATCCTGGTTAACCAATAGCCTACTTCCTCCTACCCCCCTAGAATTGCCTTATGTCTGTCCCATGCATTCCCCCACTGTTTTTGACTCCACTACCTCCTCAGGAAAGCTGTTCCATGTATCCACAACCCTCTCCATGAAAACATACTTCCTCACATTACCTCTGAGCCATCCCCTCTCTATCTTCAAATTGTGACCCCTTGTTCTTGCACTTCTCTTTTTCTGAAATATGCTACCCTCTTGGACTCTTAATTCACTTGATGTATTTGAAAGTTTCTATCATGCCCCCCTCTCCCTCGGGTATACATATTAAGCTCCTTTAATATCTCTTCGTATGTCTTCTGGTGCAGACCATGCATCATTTTAGTCGCCCTCCTCTGGACAGACTCCATCCTGTCAATGTCCTTGCAGAGATAGAATCTCCAGAACTGCATGGAGCACTCCAGATGGGGTCTCACCAATTGTCTGCACAGAGGGATAACAACCTGTTGTTTACTGGTGATACCTCTACCTATGCATCCCAGTATCCACGCAGCCTTCCTTACTGCCCTCTCACATTTCTTGCCCACCTTAAGGTCATCTGATATGACTACCCCCAGGTCCCTTTCCATTTTTATGTTGGCTCACGGTTGCGCACCAGCCAACATCTTGCGGCAGTAGCATATTTGGAGGCGCGGCCACTGTTGGGTAAATGCAGGGCATGCATCAGTAGGTGCATCCCTTATTCCCCAATAAGCCAGCAGCAGGCACTGATATCATGCATCCCTAATGTGGCCATCAGATCTAAGAAAAGGTCCACTGCAATGAGAGCAAAGCTCTCATGCAGAGGGACCACAACATGCCTCCCAATGTGCAAGCAACATGGCGGCAGTGACTGCCGCCGCCTGTCATAATTCCAAAGGGGGGAGCCCACTCCCTGTCTGCATAATCTCTCCCCACCCATTTCCGCTGTGTGCCGAGGGGGTGCCCAAACCCCCTCAGCATCATGAGCCCCCATAAAAAGTCTCTTTGCCGAAGGGGGGCCTAACCCCCATCTGCTTTTATCCCCCTTCCCCGTTTAATTTTGTCGACGGGGAGCCCACTCCCCATCGGCATAATGTCCCCTCCCGCTTTTGTTGTGCCCAATCCCCTGTTGGCTACAGCATCCCCACCAAAACACTTAGGTGGCATGCTGGGAGCCCACCCCAGTGTGCCAAATCCCCTGAAAAACACAAACCATCCCAGGATGTTCCCTTTTTTTTTTTCTTACCCTGTAAAGAAAATGGTCCTTGCAGTCTCCTGCCCCTCCCACAACCCACGCCCACCCACTGCACACCCTGCTTCCCTCACCCTATACTTATCCGAGACGATTCGTGAATGGAACATTCCTGCACTCGTCAAAGCCGACCACGAACTGAAGAAATGCCGGTAAGCTGTATAATGGCATAAATAGGGTTTTTTCAACTTTGGTGCATATCTCGGGCATTTTTGGGAATTTTGACACCAAATTTTCAACATGGGGTTATTGTCACCCCTCCTAGTGAATTCAGTCTCTGTCATGGCGTTATTCGGTCCTGAAAGGTGATCTCGCGGTCACTGCACAGAATTACCTTTCGGGACCAATTAACAAAACAACAGTGCCACTGTTCATGAAAAGGGGCTCTCAAAAAGCCTATGTTGCAAACTGGGTGGAAAAAATCTCAGAAATGGCTGTTTTACAAGCATGTATTGCGCAGTTTCCATGCACGCTCATAATTCCTGAATTTGTAATATTTTCACTCCAGATTTTCAAAATTGGCATTTTTCCACACCTCCTCATGAACAGTACAGCTGTCATTTTACTTATCCTGGCCAAAATGTGTTTTCGCACGTCTGGCGCAGATTAACGCATGTAGTCGCGAAATCAATTTTCAGGACAGTTTGAGGAATGAGTGGTGACACTGTTCATAAGCAGAGAGTCCTAAATGCCAATGTTGAAAATCTGTTGATGAAATTCCATAAAATGACTGTGTTACAAGTGTGCGTTGCGCAGTTTCCATGCACCCTTGGAACTTCGCAAATTTCCAATATTTTCATGCCAGATTTTCAACACTGGCATTTTGTCACACCTCCTTATGAACTGTACAGCTGTCATTTTTTCACATCCTGCCCTAAATGTGTTTTCGCACCTGTTGCGCACAATGGCTTGGTCACTGTGGGAAATCAACGTTTGGGACAAATTAACAAAATCACAGTGCCACTGTTCATGCGGGGAGGTCCCAAAATGTCTGTTAAAAATGTGGTTAAAACAAATCCCAGAAATAATTGGGTTACAGACGTGTGTTGCAGTTTCTATGCATGCTCATGACTTCACCAATTTTTCATATTTTCACTCCAGATTTTCAACATTGCCATTTTTTTTACATCTCCTCATGAACAATACTGTTGTCATTTTCCACATACTGCCCAAAATGTGTTTTCGGCCCTGTGTCACCAAATGGCATAGCCGCTGTGTAAAACCACCTTTCAGCTAACAAACTACTGATAGTGCCTCTCTTCATGAGGAGGGCTCACAAAAAGTCCATGTTGAAAATTTGGAGTGAAAATATCAATACACGCCTACGGCGTTAGGGTTTCCAACTGTAGCACCCTACCCTGTAGAGACTGACAGGAGTCAGGGGTGTGACTTGGGATAATCGGCTGTAATGCTCACGCCATTTCACCCCCACTCTGCAGCCAATGACAGGCATTGTGGTGTGCTTCGCAGTGTTCTGCCACAAAGTTCACCCCATTCTCCTATACTGCACTCACCTCAGTGTATTTCCTTATGGAATGGGGTAAGTATAATGCCCCAAAACCCCAAAGCACATCATGACACTTGTCAGTGTCTACAGGGTAGGGTGAGGCAAAATAACATGAGCATTATAGCTGACAATCCAAAGGCACGCCCCAATGCCTATCGGTCTCTGCAGGGTGGGGATGGGGTTGGCGTCGGCGTCACTGCAGTACTTCACTGTCATTCCTATTATGCGTCTCTAACTCCTACACTACCAATGCCAATGCCAGTGAGACAACATTCGGCACTGACAAATGCTTGTTGTTATTGTTAGTATCTCACCCCCCATTGTGTACTCTTTTCCTGGGTTTTTGTTTTCCAGCTGCATTACTTTGCACTTCTTTGCATTGAATCTGAGCTGCCATACATCTGACCATTCCTCCAACCTTGCCAAGTCCCTCTGCATCCTTTCCACCCCACCTTATGTATCAACCCTGTTGCAGATCTTTGTGTCATCTGCAAACAGACATACTTCTCCTTTCAGTCCCTCTGCAATATCACTTACAGAGGACCGGTCACTGTACTGAACGCTGCGGTACCCGCTAGTAACCCCCCCTTTCTTCAGAGAGAACTCCATTTGCTATTATCCTCTGCATCCTGTTGTTCAACCAATGTTTTACCCAGGCTACCACTTTTGGACCCACTCCAAGGCTGGCTAACTTGTAGATTAATCTTTTGTGTGGGACTGTGTCAAATGACTTGCTAAAGTCTAGGTAGGCCATGTCCACAGCCCCTCCCTGGTCTAATACTTTGGTTATCCAGTCAAAGAAATCGATTAGAGTCGTCTGACCAAAACTTCCTGTTGTGAATCCATTCTGCCTTGGGTCCTGTGCCCCACTGGCCTATAGGAACTCAATAATTCTATCCTTTAGAAATGATTCCATCATTTTCCCTACTACTGAGGTCAAACTAACAGGTCTGTAGTTCCCTGCCTCTGCCTTGCTCCCACTTTTGTGAAGGAGAATCATGTCCACCCTTCTCCAGTCCTCAGGTACCACACCATCCTCCCATGATTTGTTAAAGAGGATAGTCAGTGGTGTCATTAGTTCTACCGTTAGTTCTTTTAGAATTCTTGGGTGAATCCAGTCAGGCCCCATTGCACTGTCCTTCTTCAGTTTTAAGAGTTCTTTCAGAACCCTTTCTTCTGTGAATGGACTGGTATCGACCTCCCAATCCAGAATGCTTCTATTCTTTGATATGGGTAGAAACATAGACTTTGACTGCAGATAAGGACCGCTAGGCCCACCCAGTCTGCCCATTTCCCTACTTAAAGGATAAGCTGCAGATCCTATTTGACCAACAGCCTATTTCCTTCTGTCCCATGCATTCTTGAATTCTCCCACAGTTTTAGACCCCACAACCTCCTCAGGAAGGCTGTTCCATGTGTCCACCACTATCTCTGTGAAAAAACACTTCCTCACATTGCCCCTGAGCCATCCCACCTCTATCTTCAAATTGTGTCCCCTTGTTCTTGCACATCTCTTTTTCTGAAAGATGCTACCCTCTTGGACTTTGTTGATTCCACTGAGGTACTTAAACGTTTCTATCATGTCCCCCCTCTCCCCCCTTTCCTCAAGGGTATACATATTAAGCTCCTTTAACCTCTCCTCATATGGCTTCTCTTGCAGGCCCTGCACCATTTTAGTTGCCCTCCTCTGAACTGCCTCCATCCTGTCTATGTCCTTGTGGAGATGGGAACTGGATGCAGTACTCCAGATGGGGTCTCACCAGCTGCCTGTACAGGGGGATAACAACTTCCTGTTTTCTGCTGGTGATGACTCTCCCTATACATCCCAGTATCCTCCCAGCCCTCCCTACCACCTTCTCACATTGCTTTCAAACCTTAAGGTCATCTGATATGATTACCCCCAGGTCCCTTTCCATTTTTGTTGTTATTACTACCTCCCCCCAATTGTGTAATCTTCCCCTTGGTTTTTGTTTCCCAGGTGCATTACTTTGCATTTCTTTGCATTGAATCCAAGCTGCCATACTTCTGACCATTCCTCCAACCTGGCAAATCCCTTCTCATCCTTTCCACACCTCCTTGTGTATCAACCCTGTTGCAGATCTTTGTGTCATCTGCAAAGACGCATACTTTTCCTTCCAGTCCCTCTGCAATGTCACTTATAAAGACATTAAAAAGGACTGGACCCAGTACTGAACCCTGCGGTACCCCACTAGTAACCCCTCTTTCTTCAGAGTGGACTCCATTTACAATTTCCTTCTGTGTCCTGTTGTTCAGCCAATGTTTTACCCAGGCTACCACCCTGGGACCCACTCCAAGGCTGGTTAATTTGACTACTAATCTTTTGTGTGGGACTGTGTCAAATGCCTTGCTGAAGTCTAGGTAGGCCATGTCCACAACCCCTCCCTGGTCTACTACTTTGGTCACCCAGTCAAAGAAATCAATTAGATTCATCTGGCATGACCTTCCCGCTGTGGACCCATGCTGCCTTGGGTCCTGTGCCCCACTGGCCTCTAGGTACTCAACAATTCTTTCCTTCAGAAGTGATTCCATTACTTTCCCTACCACAGAGGTCAAACTGACAGGTCTGTAGTTTCCTGCCTCTGTCTTGCTCCCACTTTTGTGAAGGGGAATCACATCAGCCTTCTTCCAGTCCTCAGGTACCACACCATCCTCCCATGATTTGTTAAAAAGGGCAGTCAGTGGTGTCACTAGTTCTCTGCTTAATTCTTTTAGAATTCTAGGGTGAATTCCATCTGGCCCCATTGCTTTGTCCACCTTCAGTTTTAGGAGTTCTTTCAGAACCCTTTCTTCTGTGAAAGGGCTGGGATCGACCCCCTCTCCAGAGTGCTTCTGTTAATTGGATTAGGCACCTCACCCACTTCCTCTTTTGTGAATACTGAACAGAAGTATTCATTCAGTATCCCTGCTTTTTCACTGTCACTCTCTGCCCACCCATCATCCATTCTATTCAGCCTCACTATCCCTCCCTTTGTCTTTCTATGCTCCCTGATATACCAATAAAAGGTTTTATCCCCCTTCTTAACCGAGTTGGCTAGCTTTTCCTCAGTTTGTGCCTTTGCTAGTCTGACTACCCTCCCTGCTTCCTTCTGCCTTAACTGGTACAGTTCTCTGTCCTGCTCCTTCTGTGTTTCCTTATACTTCCTAAATGCTATATTTTTCTCCCTAACCTTCACCGCCACTTCTTTTGAGGACCACAGTGGCTTTTTCTTTCATTTTGATTTGTTTATTTGCTTCACACAAAGGCTTGTTGCCTCTGTGATGGCAATTTTTATATTTCCCCATTGTTGCTCCACCCCTCCTTCTAGCCTGTTTGCTAGTGCTTTTCTAAGGCACTCTCCCATCTTGCCAAAGTCAGCCTTCCTGAAGTCTAGAACCCTCACTTTTGTATGGCTTGACTCTGTAGCTGAGTGCATCATGAACCACACTGTTTGGTGGTCACTTGTTCCCAAATGGTTACCCATTTCTAGATCTGAGATCCTGTCACTGTCCCCATTTGAGAGTACGAGGTCTAAAATTGCTCCCTCACAAGTAGGTTCCAAAACTAGCTGTCTGAGGCATGCCACCTGAAGGGCTTCAAGAATGGCCCTGCTTTTGGATGTGGCTGCAGCAAAGGTGCTCCAGTTAACCTCCCCCTCCTCTTCTTTTGTAAATACTGAGCAAAAGTATTCATTCAGTATCCCTGCTTTTTTCACTGTCATCCTCCGCCCATCCTCCCTTCCCTTTATTAAGCCACACTATCCCTCCCTTGGTCAATATTCACTCCCTAATGTACCTATAAAAGATTTTATCCCCCTTCTTAACTGAGTTGACTATCTTTTCCTCAGTTTGGGCTTCTGCTATTCTGACTGCCTTCTCTGCTTCTTTCTGCTTTAACTGGTACAGGTCTTTGTCTTGCTCCTTCTGTATTTCCTTATACTTCCTGTATGCTACCTTTTTTTTTTTTATACAATTGTTTAACCAGGAGTGGTACACTAAGCTGAAAGCTTGTTTATAGGTGAGAATTCAAACCCAGGTCTCCAGATTTGCTGCTTGTAGCCTGAAACCACTGCGCTATACTGCCTCCTCATCTCACCTTTTTCTCTTTAACCTTCCTCACAGTCTCTTTTGAGAACCAGTGTTTTTTCCTTCATTTTGCTTTGTTGATTTGCTTCACACAAAGGCTTGTTGCCTCTGTGATGGCAGTTTTGATTTTTTCCCCTTTGTTCCTTCAACCCTCCTTCTTGCCCATTTTCTAGTGCTTGTCTGAGGCACGCTTCCATTTTCCCCGAAGTCAGCCCTCCTAAAGTCCAATACTTTTGCTTTTGTATGGCTTGACTGTAAGGCTGTGTTTATCGTGAACCACACTATTTTGCTATTTGGCACTATGTTGCTACAGCAAGGAAATGGGAGTGAATATGTCCACCACCACCACGGTCGTAATTCTGGCATTACAAATTCAAAGGTACTGTAAATAGTGTGTTTTCGTAAAAATACATCATGGAAACATAAGAAATAAGAAAACAACAATAAAATTGTATTCCTTTCTTTACAATTTTTAACATAATATTGTTCACACTGTTAGATACATGAAGTAAGTCACAACTCTCCAGGGACATACGCATACCTCTCAACTTCTCAGCATTAAAAATCATAGCACTGACTTTCAAAAATCATAGCAAATGGCCAGAATGTGGAGCTCTTTCTTATTTTAAAGAATAAAATGCCTACAAATAGTGAGCTCTATATAGTTAGTGATAAGGAAGTTTGCTATCAAATTAGTTCAATGATTTAATTGCATGTCCAGAAATAACTGTGAGATTTTTAAGAACACCAGAAACCTATGCGGGGCAAGGGTAAATTTGAGCATGAAAATCATAGTGTTACATGAAATTTATAGCAGTTGACAAAAATGCACATAGAAGGGACAGGGAGCGAACCCTCAGGATTGCAGGAGCAGCTGTACAGGGGAGGGAGCTGGATGTCATTGTCCACCTAGGGACAAATGACCTGGCTAAGAATGGGATCAGAGCAGTGCAAGAAGCATTTGGGGAGACAGACAAATAGCACGCATGGTAACCTTCTCGGAGGTGCTGCCTGTCTATGGCACAGGTGATGCTAGGGTACTCCACACCATGGGATTCAATCAGTGGTTGAAAAACTGGTGCAGAGCTCAGGGATTTGTCTTCATTGGGGACTGGGGGTCCACCTGGAGGGATGCAGGCCCATACTGGTGTAGTGGTCTGCATCTGTCCAGGAGGGGAACCAGGATCCTAGGTGATAGGTTTAAATGCTTCATTGGCAAGCATTTAAACTAGCCAAGGGGGGAGGCACTCGAGAGGAGAAGGAAAATCCTAGCCCCCCCCAAAATCAGGGTACTAAGTGAGGTAGACACCAACATAGAGATGTTGATAGGGAGAAGCACAGGGGTAAATGGAGGAAGTGACAAACGCAATAAGGACAGGGATGGGGCAAAAAAGGGTAAGGCCATCAAGAAATGGAGGGTACTGAGTACCAACTCCAATAGTCTGGGCTACAAGTTCTCTGAACTGGTGGCCTTGATGGAAGAGGGATGCCTGAATATCGTAGCAGTCACAGAAACATGGTTACACAGAGAACCATGACTGGGATGTTAACATACCAGGGTACACAACCTACAGGAGAGACAGGGAGGGGAGAAGAGGCGGTGGAGTAGCTCTGTATGTAAGGGAAGGGAGAAAGGCAATTGAACAAAAGAGTAAACAGGGAGGAGAGGAGGCACTGTGGGTCACCTTAGAGACTAGAAATAGCACCACAATCCGAACAGGGGTTGTACACAGACCCCCATGTCAGGGGGAGGGAATGGACAAGGATATGATAGAAGGCATACTTAGGATGGCAGAGAAAGGGGAGCTACTGTTGATGAGGGACCTTAATATGCCAGATGTCAACTGGAGCACCTTTGCTGCAGCCACATCGAAAAGCAGGGCCATTCTCGATGCCCATCAGGTGGCATGCCTCAGACAGCTAGTTTTGGAACCTACTCATGAGTGAGCAATCTTAGACCTCATGCTCTCAAATGAGGACAGTGAGAGGATCTCAGATCTAGAAGTGGGTAGCCATTTGGGAACAAGTGACCACCAAACAGTGTGGTTCACGATAAACTCAGCTACAGAGTCAAGCCATACAAAAGTGAGGGTTCTGGACTTCAGGACGGCTGACTTTGGCAAGATGGGAGAGTGCTTTAGAAAAAGCACTAGCAAACAGGCTAGAAGAAGGGGTGGAGCAACAATGGGAAAACATAAAAACTGCCATCACAGAGGCAACAAGCCTTTGTGTGAAGCAAATATACAAATCAAAATGAAAGAAAAAGCCACTATGGTTCTCAAAAGAAGTGGCGGTGAAGGTTAGGGAGAAAAAGAGAGCATTTAGGAAGTAATACTTTTGTTCAGTATTCACAAAAGAGGAGGTGGAGGAGGTGCCTAATACAATTAACAGAAGCACTCTGGATAGGGGGGAGTCGATCCCAGTCCTTTCACAGAAGAAAGGGTTCTGAAAGAACTCCTAAAACTGAAGGTGGACAAAGCAATGGGGACAGATGGAATTCACCCCAGAATTCTAAAAGAATAAAGCAGAGAACTAGTGACACCACTGACTACCCTTTTAACAAATTATGGAGGATGGTGGTACCTGAGGACTGGAGGAAGGCAGATGTGATTCTCCTCACAAATGTGGGACCAAGACAGAGGCAGGAAACTACAGACCTGTCAGTTTGACCTCTATGGCAGGGAAAGTGATGGAATCACTTCTGAAGGAAAGAACTGTTGCGTACATAGAGGCCAGTGGGGCACAGGACCCAAGGCAGCATGGGTTCACAGTGGGAAGGTCATTTCAGATGAATCTAATTGATTTATTTGACTGGGTGACCAAAGTAGTAGACCAGGGAGGGGCTGTGGACATGGCCTACCTACACTTTAGCAAGACATCTGACACAGTCCCACACAAAAGATTAATAGTCAAACTAACCAGCCTGGGAGTGGGTCCCAGGGTGGTAGTCTGGGTAAAACACTGGCTGGACAACAGGACACAGAAGGTAATTGTATATGCAGTCCACTCTGAAGAAAGAGGGGTTACTAGTGGGGTACCGCAGGGTTCAGGACTGGGTCCAGTCCTTTTTAATGTCTTCATAAGTGGCACTGCAGAGGGACTGGAAGGAAAAGTATGCGTCTTTGCAGATGACACAAAGATCTGCAACAGGGTTGATACACAGGGAGGCATGGAAAGGATGAGAAGGGACTTGGCAAGGTTGGAGAAATGATCAGAAGTATGGCAGCTTGGATTCATTGCAAAGAACTGCAAATTAATGTCCTTGAGAAACAAAAACCCAGGGGAAGATTACACAATGGGAAGGGAGGTTGTAACAACAACAAAAATGGAAAGGGAACTGGGGATAATCATATCAGGTGACCTTAAGGTTAGCAAGCAATGTGAGAAGGTGGTAGAGAGGGCTGGGGGGACACTGGGATGTATAGGGAGAGGCATCACCAGCAGAAAACAGGACGTTGTTATCCCCCTGTACAGACCGTTGAAGAGACCCCATCTGGAGTACTGCATCCAGTTCTGGAGACCCCACCTCTGCAAGGACATAGATAGGATGGAGGCAGTTCAGAGGAGGGTGACAAAAATGTTGCAGGGTCTGCAAGAAAAGCCATATGAGGAGAGACTAAAGGAGCTTAATATGTATACCCCTGAGGAAAGGAGGAAGAGGGGGGACATGTTAAAAATGTTTAAGTACCTCAGTGGAATCAACAAAGTCCAAGAGGGTAGCATCTTTCAGAAAAAGAGATCTTCAAGAACAAGGGGACACAATTTGAAGATAGAGGGGGGATGGCTCTGGAGCAATGCGTGGAAGCATTTTTTCACAGAGAGGTTGGTGGACTCATGGAACAGCCTTCCTGAAGAGGTTGTGGGGTCTAAAACTGTGGGAGAATTCAAGAATGCATAAGACAGACATAAGGTAATTTTTGTAGGGGGTAGGAAGAAATAGGCTGTTGGTTAAAAAGGATCTGCAGCTTATCCTCTGGGTAGGGAAATGAGCAGACTACATGGGCCAAGCAGTCCTTATCTGTTATCAAAGTCTATGTTTCTATGTTACGTCTACGTACTGCCTTCTCTGTTAAGTCCTAGCTACATTACTTGTTATCCAAGTTCAAATTTTAAAAAATAAAGAACTTTCTGATCAACTGGAAAGACCATACTACTGTACTTCAGAATACTGTTACAGCCGGCACAGTATTTCTGCGTTACAGACACAACATGTGACAGGGGCAACCGTAGGTCTGGAGTGACCTGCAATGACAGAATGACAAACAGAGTGGCAACAAAGTTTGAGCTAAACAAGGAAATGTCTCATCCTCCAGCAAGTGAAGGAGTCATAAGTCACTTATTGCCACGCCCCTATCAAATGGTAGAGGAACTGGCACACCAACACTGCAAAATGAGGTTGGCAAAAGTCACAGTAGAAAGTCCATCATTGGGAAGCATACGTTCTAATACCAGTGGCATAAGTGTATGCGTCCACATCTGCACTAGAGTAGAAGAAAGCTGGAAAATGGCTGCCAAATGAATGGATGGAAATGGTCCATCACAGGTACCGCACCAGGTTAGCTGGGCAACCATGGACGCCTGGCTCATGACTCAATGTGGTGATAGAGCCCACCGACCCCACCCCTTGACTATGCCAGGAGCCAATATTGGCTATGAAGGTAAATATCAAGATAAGGTAAATGCCACTCCGATGAGGTTAGGTCAAATTATTTGTGATGGCAGTTGGTCAGAAACTGGTCTGAAGTGGGAATTAAAAATAAAAACATTTAACAAAACAAAACACATTTTAAATTGATAACTTGCTATTTTGGTAATGAGGACACAATAACTCATGCAATACTATTCATCATACCTCTTCATTGTTTAAATAAACTCCAGCACTAACAGGGGCATCTGGTTCATGATGTGCAGCTGGGAAGACACATGGGACTGCATCCTTCCTAATATGCCTCCTCCTTGGAGTAAACCCAACGATCTTTGAAACAACTGGGTTTATGAGAAACTGTTCATTCATAAAATGATTGGAACAAACGGCTGAGTAAGTAGATGGTTGCCAGTCCTTCCTATTAATTGCAAGCGTCCATTGTAGACGTCTGGCCTTGTCTTTCGGGAAAAGATAGAAACTACATGATGAACCAGTTTTGTTATCACAACCAGGAACACAGCAGAAAGGCATTGCTACACAGAGAGAAAAAAAGAATTTGTATCTATGCATCCCAGGCACATATGTGACAAACATTCCAAAAAAACAAAAAGTCTAAAGCAGTAATAACAATTTAGCATATCAAGGCATAAATTAGTGTTGGAGAGTTTATTAGCGACTTTTGCTAATCAAAATTGAAAATGATTAGCAATCAGGCGATTTTGATTCTAAAATGGATAGTCTTCCTTAAAACCAGGTAATCATTACTTATTATTGTACATATTTATAAAATTTAAAAAAGTTCAGCGACTGAGTTTGTCAATTTTGACCAACTTGTCTACATAGCCTTTTTTATTACCCCACCTCATGTACCCAGTGCAGAAAGTTTTCCAATCACTGCCAAAGCTTAACTCTGCACAACTGCAACGCCAGTCTGTGCTACAGGTGTGAAAACACATTTTGGCCAGGATTTGAAAAATAACAGCTGTGACATATATGCAGTGGTTTAACAAGAAGGCTATGTTGAAAATACGGGGTCTAAATATTTAAAAATTCAAAAAAGTTATGAGGGTGAGTAACGAAAT
Source organism: Neoceratodus forsteri (assembly GCA_016271365.2). Taxonomy (NCBI): domain Eukaryota; kingdom Metazoa; phylum Chordata; order Ceratodontiformes; family Ceratodontidae; genus Neoceratodus; species Neoceratodus forsteri. The sequence goes on from CM057454.1 coordinate 1,179,352,717, forward strand.
TGCAACGAATGGTCATACATTTGCCATGTTTTAATATTTTGACCCAAAATTTTCAACACAGCCTTATTATGACCCACCTCATGAACAATATAACTATCATTATGTAAATCCTGCCTGAAAGGTGAATTTACCAAATGACTGCAAAATCTCCTTTTGGGCAGGAGTTGCATAGTGACAGTTATATTTTTCATGAAGTGGGGTCCCCAAAGGCTATATTGAGAATTTGGGGTCCATATCTCAAAAAATGACCGAGTTATGCACTAAAGTTCCAGCAGCAAGACGTGTCTGCGATCGGGAGAGCGGATCTTGAACCTGGGACCTAGTCAGGTGAGTGATGGTGTGGGAGGGTACTGAGGGGTGTAGGGAGATGGGTGGACGGGTAGGGGGTGCAGAAGTGATTGTCAATGGACCTTTTTTTTTTCCAAGTTTAAAAAAAATGTTATGGACAAAACGGGGACAGCGATCTGATGGTGGGGGGATGCCACCAGACACCAGGAAATGAACACAGAGACAGTATCAGAGGGCGAGGGGTGACACAAATGCACTCCGCAGACCCTCTGCTCCCACAGTGCCAACCTCAGAGCGCAACAGTGTGAACAGGTAACAGACAGGGTAACCCTCCTGTCTGCTGTTGGTCCGAATCACCTTTAGCCTCGAGTTCTGGAGGGATTCAAACTATGAACCTTATGCTAGCATACCCAATTGTACAGGCTCTGATATGAACCCTCTTTGGAACTGCAGTACAATCTTTTGCCAGGGGCACCCAACCAGGTATCCAAAATGAAGCCTTTTCAACTCTATAGAGACCTAGGTAGTTCTTACCTTTTTAAGCAAGCTCAGTAACACATCAAACATTTTAACAGCTGTCAGACTTAAACATAGATTCAGCATCACATGCAAAAAGGAAAAACTGAGAAGACAGACAGGCAGTATATCAAAGAAAAGGTTGTTTACTAAAAATGATAAAAACAGGTAAAATTAAACAAAGAACAATATAACATAGAGCTTACAATCACGTATAACAAAAAAGGAAGTTTCAGAACAAAACACTCCTGCCACAGATAATTAATTAATTTCCAGCTATTATCTTTCTAAGTGCTTTCCCAGTCAGAGTCTAGAATCCTATGTCACCATCCCATATACAATCTTTCACATTTAACTCTATCTGTCCCCACCCCCTTCAGAAGAGGTCAGCTAGAACCTCCCTTATTTAACATCTGACGTAAGTGTCTCCGAGGATGTGAGTCATTGCTTTGAAAAAATCTGTAACTAGCTATTTTCCAGATATGACAGTCTTTAATTAAACATTTCTCTTTGAACTTAACAATCCCACACTCATGTCCCTTGGCTTATTTCCTGTCCCAGTGAGATCTGAGGGATTTTATGACTCTTCACACACTTCACCTATCTGCTACCGTGAGATGAACAAGCCCAATTACCTTTTCCTCTTGAAATGTCATAAAATGTGTATTTGAGGCCCTGCCCGCACTACACCGGATCCACCCCTCTGTAACATTACAGGAGGTCCAAACTGTTACCGCAACGGTTTGCGTTTACACCTGTAACGTTACAGGAGGCGTTTCCATAACCATTGTCAAAACCATTAGTGAAGTGGTTTCAACAACAGTTACGGAACCGGATCCACTGCTGTACCGTTACCGGCTGTAGTGTGGATGCGTGAGCACGGTCCCAAGCAGTGCCCGTAGCACAGCGCAAGCTGCATGGTGGGATTGGGTGCTGCCGTAACGGTCACCCAGCAACCGCAGTGTGGACCGGTGGTAACGGTCCCGTACTGGACACTGCCACAGTGTGGACACACTGTACCGCTCACTGGATATAACGGTTTGTAACTGTTACCAGGTCGGAGTGGTGTAGTGCGGACAGGGCCTAAGTTCCTGCTTCAGAAGCAGCAGCAGGCAATAAACTGTCTCTGGAAGGATGTCTCAATTAACCTTTTCCTCCTGGTCTGTTTAATTACCTCCTGGTTTCAGCTACTGACACTTTGGGATCAGGTCACTTGTCACTGCTGACGTGTGAGACAATTTCAAACACAGACCAGTTATTTATTTTATTTTAAAATATATCATACAATAATCATAAGCAAGAGGCAGAGCATCACTGGGGGCATCACTAGACCCCAAGAAAAAGATTAGGGGCAGCTACTGGAGGGTGGGGGGGCACCACTAGACACCAGGGAATGAACAGGACAATGATAAGAGGGTGAGGAGGCGCCACTAGACAACACGGAAAATTTTTAAAAATACCAGAAATGGTCAGCTCATATGATTAGTAATCATTGCTAATCAAGAAGGCAACTGACTCGCGTTTCCAGATTATTTGGTCACAAATTATGATGCAAACCCACTTATTTTTTGCCATGCATATAATGGTGAGTAACAGTATGCTGGAGAATTATGGTGACCAAGTTATGACATAATGCCACAGCAGATGAGACAAATCTTGCTTTCTGGGATGTGACAATGTCCAGGCCATTACATGCCTATCACCAAACAGTGAGTTTCGTTACAACTGGGGCCACATTCCAGTCACACCAGGGCATGCTTACAGGACTTTAAGAGGACTTTAAGAGGGCTGAGTTCAGAGAAATAGGAAAATACAAGTAAGGTGCACATGCAAGAGGTGGGAAAAATGGGGACTAAGGAACACTGGGCAGATAACAAGACAGGGATTGTAATGATCACACAACTCTTTGCCAATGAGGTCAGCAAAGGAAAGGTACAGAAGAGACCATGGTGGTTTTCTGTGGAAATATCGATAAAGGTGAAAGTAAATAAAATGGCATATAAACTGCAAGAAGGAGAAGATCCGGCCCAGCCAACCTCAGTACACAAGAAATGTCTATACTGCAAGTGGGGAGGAGCCTGAGCCACTTAAGTGCGATACTATAGAATACTGCAAACTGGTTACAATAAGACCCACTCGCCCAAACTAGTATATCAAGGTTCAAATCTTTACTTATGTTCAACTGATACAGTAAATGTACAGTACAAAGTAAAAGATTTGGAACCTATCCATCAGTGCTGTTATTGTGCTGTAACTGTATCCCTTATTCACTTTATTTGCTTATGTCACCGCTTAATCTTCTTAGGTTTGGTTAACAAATGTTTTATCTTCAGTATCTCCTTTCCACTGAAGACCCACTCTGTCCGAAATAATGATTTTGCACCATGTTATCTTTCTCATTTCCTTTGCTTTGGGTTTTTACATGTTGTAAAGTGTTTTAATGTTGTGCAGAGCATGGCATGACCCTCTGAATTCTCTTCGAATGGCATATAAACTACAGGAAAATATACAGGAGGGGACGGATAGGGATGCATACAACAAAAAAACAAAGAAAACCCAGGAAGACAGTTTGGAAAGGCAAGTCACGGAAACAAAGATGCATATAATTTGTTTGCAGAGAAGAATTGCTACCCCATCCATTCTACCCTTTTTCCCCTACCGAGTCAGCGGCCACTGAGCCTATTTTGTCTGTAGAGATAGGTAAGAAAGACAAATGCCAGAGATCCCTTGTGCCTACCCCATGAGTTTTTGAATCCCACCACTGTGTTTGGCCACACTACTTCTCGTGCTATGCTTTTCCATGCATCCACCAACCTTTCCATGAAGTAAAACTCTCTCCCAATTCCCCTTTATCCTGCACCCTCCAGCATCATATCTTATCCCCTTGTTGTAGTATAACTCCTTTACTGAAAGATGTCACCCACTTGCACCTAGTTTATGCAATTAAGACACTTGGAGGTTTCCAGCACATCTCTCTGTTCTCGCCTCTCTTCCAGTGTATACATATTGAGTTCCCATGATCGCTCCCCATATGTCCTCTGGTGCAAGTCCTGCACAGTTTTAGTTGAAGAAATAGGAGGTCACGCCAGACCAATCCGATTTAATTCAATGGGGTGATGCAGGAGATAGATCGGGGGGGGGGGCAGTGGATGTGGCCTATCTGGACTTCAGTAAGGCATAGGACAACGTCCGTCACAGAAGACTAGTAAGTAAACTAGATAGGTTAGGGGTAGGTCATAAAATAACTAGGCGGGTGGAAAGCTAGCTGGAGGGCAGAGGTCAGAGGGCCCGATTTTCAAACACCACTCACAGGGACGCAACCTGCATCCCCCTAAAGGTTGCAGCAAGCCCCAGTTGCACCAGGGACCCTGCACCAGAGTTTAGAAGTTGCAGGGTCCCTACGCCCAACACAGAGGTTTGCCACAGATTGCACAATGTTACAGAGACTTTGCCGCATCTGCGGTATTGACCACAAGCATGCGGCTCCCCCATATGGTGCAACACTATGGAACCGTGATCGTGGTGGGGGGGTTAAGCAACTACTATGGCAGGGCAAAGAAAGCTTCCTGCTCATGGCAGGTGGCAATGGCAGGGTGATGAAGCAATGTGCACTTAACAGGACTAGTGCCACCTCCCATTCACCATTTCCTGGCACAAAGCAAACAACCACAATGGCAATGCACACTACAGTACATGTCAACCTACAAGATGACTGTCTGATAGGACTCCCTGTTGCTCTGGTGGCACCCACCCTGTCAAATGTTGTCCCACCACCTCATGCTTTTCCCCCCACTCCCAAATGGCAGCTGGCAGTCAGCACTACCCTCCTCACACCACCATGGCTGGCTACTGACTGTGCTCAAGAGGACCACATACTTTACATGAATGACAGCTCAGTCATGTGACCCAGCTGTCATTCCCATCAGCAGCGCGTCCATGCGAGCACAGTTGCCAGCCAGCTTTGGTGGTGTGCAGAGAGTTGTGCTGGCTGCCACCTGAGACTGGGAGGGGTGCGGGGTGGTGGGACAATACTTGACAGGGTGGGAGGCCACTGGGCCACAAGGTATATCTATAGACCCAAAGACAGGGGTGATCACAGGGGCTAGGGTGGGGAAGGGCAGTTCTCCAATACACTTGGGTGGGTTGTAAGCAGTGACGTGGCAGGGATCAGGGATTGACATCCACTAGGGGATCAGGGTCCAATGTGGATCGGGGCTGGGGGTCAGTTTCAGTAGGTGGCATAGGGGGTTGCTATGTGTGGTGACCATGATATTACCCACAGCACCCCAATAGGTACTCACAGGTGCTGGCCAGCTCCCCCACGGCACCCACAATGACATCTCAAGGGCTCCCGGTAACCCTCTGACCCATATCTCTGACACAACACCACTTAGACCAGTTCCTGTCTGGTCTAAGTAGTCATTCTTGATGAGTCTATGGTGGGGCTTTGAAATTCCTGATTATGGGGATGTGGCAGCCCCATGGTGCATACCCCCTTGCGACCTGCAGCACTGGGTTGCTGGATGCAACCCTGATGCAAGGGTGCTTTTGTGAAGCTGCTTCCAACTTTGATGCAGACTGCTTTCGAAAATAGCGTTAGATCCAAGTTAGGACACAAGTCACCACTTGCGTTAAACTCTGTGGACAGAAACCCCTTCTGTCACTAAGAACCATCTAAAAATCAGGCCCAGAGAGTAATAGTGAATGGGGTGCATGCCAGTAGGAGGGGGGTGATGAGTGGGGTGCCACAGGGGTCAGTTCTTGGGCCCCTCCTTTTCAACATTTACATCAGTGACTTAGCAGAGGGTCTGGAAGGTAGGGTGTGCCTGTTTGTGGATGATACAAAAATCTGTACTAGGGTGGACACCCCAGCGGGGGTAGAGACCATGAGGCCAGACCAGAAGAGACTGGAGGGGTGGTCGGAGACTTGGCAGCTAAAGTTCAATGGCAAAAATTGTGCATTGATGCAGCTGGGACGTAAATATTCACAAGCAGTATACACTTGGGGGGAAGGGTCAAGAAAACAGAGCAGGGCAGGGATCTAGGGAATCATAATTTCCAGCAACCTCAAGGCAAGAATCCAATGCAGCAAAACAGTGGGAAAGACAAGTGGAACGCTGGCATGCATACAGAGGGGCATCACTAGCAGAAGAGGGAGGTACTGATGCCTCTCTACAAAGCCATGGTGAGACCGCACTTAAGAGTACAGACTGCAGTTTTGGAGACCACACTTACATAAGGACATAGATGGCTTAGAGACAGTTCAGAGAAGAGCGACCAAAAGGGTGTAGGGGATGCAGGGGAAAACGTTTGGGCAGAGGTGTATGGAACTGGATCTGTACACGCTGGAGACCGGGTGGGAGGGCATGATTGAAACTTTTAAATATGTAAAAGGGATCAACAGGGTAAAGGAGTGGAGTGGGGGCCAAAAACAAGAGGGCATAGTCTAAAGATAGAGGGTGGAATATACAAAGGGAATGTAAGGGGAAAGTTCTTCACTGAGAGGGTGGTGGAGGCCTGGACCAAACTGCCAGAAGAGGTTGTGATGGCTGATATGGTGGAGGGATTAAAGAGGACATGGGATAGACATACTGGGTTAGTAAGGGGAGGGTCAGTGATGGAGCAAGGGGAAGGCAAGGCACACTAGCTGGACCAATGGGTCCTTTTCTGCCAACCTGATTCTATAATTCTACGATTCTCTGCACTGTCAATATCTTTCCAAAGATGTGACCTCCAGACCTGTACACAGAACTCCAGGAGAGGCCTAACTAGGGTTTGGGTTAGTGGCATTACCACCTCCTTTCTTCTGCTAGTAATATCCCTTCCTTGAATCCTATCTATCCCAGTATACAACTAATCCAATCCACCAACCTTGGTACACAGTATGGCCACATTTCGATAATCTGAAATGATTATTCCCCAAATCCCTGTCCTTCTTTGTAGCTATTGCTAACTACCCCCCAAACTTCCTATAGCTTACCTGAGGTTTTCTGCGCCCCAAGGGCATGAACTTGAATTTCTTTACACAGAATTCTAGTTACCCCAACTTGAATCATTTTGACAGCTTCCTAGGTCCCTCCTCATTTTATCCACCCAATGGTGGGTGCCCATCTTGTTAGAGATACTGGTGTCATCAACAAATAGACAAACCTTCCCCTTGTGTCCTTCTGAAATATCACTCATGAAAATATTGAAAATGACTGGAATAAGGACTAATCCTTGAGGTACCCCACTGAACACCCCCCCTCTCCTCAGATTGTACCCCATTTACCACCACCCTCTGTTTCCTGTCCCCAATCCAGTTTCTAACCCAGTTCACAACCTTGTGGCCCAAGCCCAGGCTTCCCTACTTATTTACTGGTCCTTCATGTGGAATGGTTTTGAAGCCCCTGCTGAAAATTGAGGTAGGCGACATCTACTGTCCCCCCCCCCACACCTGATCCACCTCCTTCATCACCCAGTCTGGATTTTTATTACCCAGGCTGTGAGCATTTGTGTACATGACCTTCCACACACAAGACATGACCAGGGGTTAGAGTAACAGTCTGGTAATCCTCCACTACGGGTGTAATGTGGCATGAAGGGCAGCAGAGTACCATACTGCCACTATGGAGTTAAGTAACTGACCGGTACTCTAATTCCTGTGAATGGATTACTGCTATTATAAAAATAATTCCAAAAGGAAAATGATAAAAGCGTACTTTTGGAATGTTTTCCTAATGAAGAGGGTGATTTTTAATAAAATAGTTTTTCCAGCAACAAAAAATAGTTTTTCCAGCAACAGTTTTAACAGTCCTAGTTAAGAATCAGATTGCATTATTTCAGATTCTTTTGGAGACCTGAACTTAGAGCCCTACTTCAGTTCTAAGGCTGCTGGAGATAGAAGCTTTTAGTTTATTTTTCTGTTAGCAGTAGTCCTCTGTAACTACCTCGGGTGCCTCCATTTTCTGATTATTAAAATGTCAGTTTGTGCCCAAGACCTGCATTAGCAGTGAGAACAGGCTGTCACAGAGCCCATTTGCAATATGCATCTCTGTGCAGCAAGTCTAAATAACTATAAAACTCACAAGAAACACATAAAATGAAAGTCATTTACAGGAAACATTCTGCTCTACCAGTGCGAAGAAGTGTTTGAAACTGATGGAAGGTAAAAGGGGGTATTTCACACCCCTTCCCTCCTGCTATTTGTTTTGTTATTCTGATTCAGCAGCCAGACATGCTGCACACACAAGCACACAGGGCTCAGAAAGGATTCAAGATGCTCACGTCTGGTTGCTTCAAAAGTGCATTTTATTTTGGGCTACCAAGCGCAGTACTGCATGTAATATTTAGGGCACTGAGCTTTTTCAGCAGTTTGGCAATAAAGATTGTATTCCAAGACTGGGTGCAGCATTAGACTGGGAGAGCTGGGAGTAATGGTTAGTGTACTCCCAGCTCTCATAGAAACATAGAATTTGACGGCAGATAAGGACCGCTTGGCCCACCCAGTCTGCCCATTTCCCTACCTGATGGATAAGCTGCAGATCCTAGTTAACCAGCAGCCTACTTCTTCCTACCCCCCCCCTAGAATTGCCTTATGACTGTCCCATGCATGCTTGAATTCTACCACTGTTTTTGACTCCACAACCTCCTCTGGAAGGCCGTTCATACATCCACAACCTCTCTGTGAAAAATACTTCCTAAATTACCTCTCAGCCGCCCCCTTCTATCTTCAAATTGTGCCCCTTGTTCTTGCACCACTTTTTTTGAAAGATGCTACCTCTTGGACTTTGTTGATTCCCTTGAGGTACTTGAAAGCTTCTATCATGTCCTCCCTCTCCCTCCTTTCCTCCAGGCTATACATATTAAGCTCCTTAAGCCTCTCTTCATATGTCTTCCGTGCAGACCCTGCACCATTTTAGTTGCCTCCTCTGGACAGCTTCCATCCTGTCTATGTCTTTGCAGAGATTGGGTCTCAGAACTGCACGCAGTACTCAGATGTGGTCTCACCAGCTGTCTGTACAGAGGGATAATAACCTTGTTTTCTACTGGTGATGCCTCTCCTATGCATCCCAGTATTCCCCAGCCGTCCTTGCTGCCCTCACATTGCTTGCCCACCTTTAGGTCATCTGATATGACTACCCCCAGATCCTTTTCCATTTTGCTGTTGTTAGTATCTCATCCCCATTGTGTACTCTTCCCTGGGTTTTGTTTCCAGGTGCATTACCTTGCAATTCTTAGCATTGAATCTAAGCTGCCATACATTTGACCATTCCTCTAACCTTGCCAAGTCCCTTCTCATCCTTTCCACCCCACCTTGTGCATCAACTCTGTTGCAGATCTTGTGTCATCTGCAAAGAGACATACTTTCCTTCCAGTCCCTCTGCAATGTCGCTTATAAAGACATTGAAGAGGACCGTCCTAATACTGAACCCCTGTGTACCCCACTACTAACCCCCTTTTTTCAGAATGGACTCCATTTACTATTACTCTCTGTGTCCTATTCTCCAGCCAATTCTTTACCCAGGCTATCATCTTGGGACCCACTCCCAGGCTGGCTAACTTGTATATTAATCTTTTGTGGGACTGTGTCAAATGCCTTGCTAAAGTCTAGGTAGGCCATGTCCACCCCTCCCTGATCAACTACTTTGGTCACCCAGTCAAAGAAATCTATCAGATTTGTCTGGCATGACCTTCCGCTGTGAATCCATGCTGCCTTGGGTCCTGTGCCCCACTGGCCTCTAGATACTCAACAATTCTTTTCCTTCAGAAGTGATTCCATCATTTTCCTACCACTGAGGGTAAACTAACAGGTCTGTAGTTTCCTGCTTCTGCCTTGCTCCCACTTTTGTGAAGGGGAATCACATCTGCCCTCCTCCAGTCCTCAGGTACCACCCCATCCTCCCATGATTTGTTAAAGAGGGTAGTCAGTGGTATCTGTTCTACCCTTTGTTCTTTTAGAATTCTGGGATGAATCCCATCAGGCCCCATTGCTTTGTCCACCTTCAGTTTTAAGAGCTCTTTCAGAACCTTTTCTTCTGTAAATGGGCTGGTATCAACTTCTGTATCCAGAGTGTTTCTACTGTTTGTTTTAGGTACCTCCCCTCTTCCTTCGTAAATACTGAGCAAAATATTTGTTTAGTATCTCTGCCTTTTCACAGTCACCCTCTGCCCACCCTCCTCCCTTATTAAGCCTCAATATCCCTCCCTTGGTCTTCCTTCGCTCCCTGATGTACCTATAAAAGGTTTTATCCCCCTTCTTAACTGAGTTGGCTATCTTTTCCTCGGTTTGGGCCTTTGCTGTTCTGACTGCCTTTCCGGCTTCCTTTTGCTTTAACTGATACAGTTCTCTGTCCTGTTCCTTCTGTGTTTCCTTGTACTTCCTGAATGCTTTCTTTTTCTCTTGAACCTTCACTGCCACTTCCTTTGAGGACCATAGTGGTTTCTTACTTCATTTCATTTTGTTTATTTGCTTTACACAAAGGCTTGTTACCTCTGTGATGGCAGTTTTTATTATTCCCCATTGTTCTTCCACCCCTCCTTCCTGCCGATTTGCTAGTGCATTCCTTAGGCACTCACCATTTGGCAAAGTCAGCCCTCCTAAAATCCAGTACCTTTGTCTTTGTATGCTTGACTCTATTGCTGTGTTTATTGTAGAACCATACTGTTGATGGTAGCTAGTTCCCAGATGGCTACCCACTTCTACATCTGCGATCCTCTCTTCATCTCCATTTGAGAGAACCAGATCTAAGATTGCTCCCTCTCGAGTGGGCTCAATACTAGTTGTCAAGGCATGCCCCTGTGAGGGCACTCAGAATAACCCCACTCTTGAAGTGGCTGCTGCAACTGCACTCCAGTTAACATCTGGCATATTCAGATCACCCATCAGCAATATCTCCCTTTATCTGCCATTCTAAGTATACTTTCTATCATTTCCTTGTCCATTTCCTCCCCCTGAGAGGGGGATCTGTATACAACCCCTGTGCGGATTGTGGTGCCATTGCCTGCCTCCAAATTGACCCACAGTGCTTCTTCTCCTCCCTGTTTACCCTTTTGTTCTGTTGCTTTGATTTCTTCTCTTATGTAGAGAGCTACTCCTCCTCCCCTTTTACCCTCCCTGTCCCTCCTATAGATAGTGTATCCTGGTATGTTTACGTCCCAGTCATGGTTCTGTCTGTACCATGTTTCTGTGACTGCAACAATATCCAGATCTTCCTCCTCCATCAAGGCCACTAATTCAGGAAGCTTGTTACCCAGACTATGGGCATTGGTACTCATTGCTCTCCATTTTTTGATGGCTTTACCTTCTGTAGCGGCATCCCCCACTGACCTGTCTACCTTGGTCTTTTTCTCATTTAGTACCCTGTTTTGTAGGGGTATGCTGGGATTTTCCTGCTGCTTATCAGTGCCTCCCCCCTTGACTAGTTTAAAGGCTTGCCAATGAAGCATTTAAACTGATTGCCCAAAAGACTTGTTCCCTCTCCTAATTGTATGTTGCTCCAATCTTGGAATAAAATGGAACTGAACGGTGGCAATGTAAACAGATACCATTTACAATATGTGAGGTTGAAGTTGTCCTTTAGTGGGAAGTGGGAAGCAAAGCATCACATCCAGCACCAATCTACACTCCATGGTTCCCTCCTACCACAAGAAATTATTAACACACTGAGAACCTCACCTCTCAACCTTTTGTCACTAAAATGAGGGACATGTACACTCAAAATGTATTTATTTATTTATTGAAATGTTTCACCAGGAGGGCACACTGAACAAGTTGCTCATCTCACGGTGAGGAATGAGGGACACATCCTCAAACATGGAGATACAAGCTCAGAACAATGTATAAACCATTGCCTTTACTTATACAAAGTTTTTTTTTTTTTTAAGCATCTTATAATATTACTAATTTATACTTTAAAGGCAGAATTTACAGCACATTTTCTATGTGAGCAGCACCTTTTCCATGAGGGAGGGATGGATGAGGGACAGGGCAATTTTGAGGGTAAAATGAGGGACACTTGAGAGGTATGCAGAGAACATGCAGATTAATTCACATGAAAATATAGTACACAGACAGCAAAAGGGCACACTGAATGAAAGCCACACAAGCTCTATTTCACTTCAAAGAAAAAAAATACGGCATAACAATATATTTTCTTCCACCAGAAAAATTAGATGAAAATAAAGACAGTTTAATAATGTCAACAACTTTCATATTTGAAAACAGAAACTGTAAAAACCTTGCTACTTACCCTTTTGACAGTCAGAGTCCAGCTGCAGTGAAATAAAACACCTCCTCCATGTTACAGAGAATTTCTACCAACAAACTGTTGACTTCATAGAGAGCACATTGCTCCAGTACTGGAAGGCTGCACATTAGCAAGTTAGGAGAATAAAATCCACAGACTAATTACTTACCTTACTCAGGCATAGGGGAAACTAATGGATCAGTAATGTTTCCTTATCACAAGCTTCCAGAACTTGTAATCCTACCATTGTATCTGAAACTTAGCAGTAGCTAGTGCACCATTTCCTGTTCCTGTTGGAGAACCCACAACTTTCTCCCAGAATGCACTGTTCTGTAGTCCACTTGTAGTTTTCTTAAACAATTTCTTTACCTATATAACAATGGTCAAGGAAATCCATGTGCCCTGATTGGATTTGATATGGTTCTAGCCATTGCATTGAGAGAGTAGTGCCAGTGGCAAACAAGCATTTGTCAATGCCGAATGTTTTCACGCTGGCATTGGCTTTGGTAGTGCAGTGCGGGAAAACATTTTGGGCTGGACGTGAAAAATGACAGCTGTACAGTTCATAAGAAGGTGTAAAAAAATGCCTGTGTTGAAAGTGTGGCATGTAAATATAGTAAATTTGCGAAGTTACAGAGGTAATTTAAGGAAGTATTTTTTCTCAGAGAGGGTTGTGGATGCATGGAACGGCCTTCCGGAGGAGGTCGTGGAGTCAAAAACAGTGGTGGAATTCAAGCATGCATGGGACAGACATAAGACAATTCTAGGGGGTTGGGGTAGGAAGAAGTAGGCTGCTGGTTAACTAGGATCTGCAGCTTATCCAGTAGGCAGGGAAATGGGCAGACTGGGTGGGCCAAGCGGTCCTTCTCTGCCGTCAAATTCTATGTTTCTATGTTGTGTGGGAAATGTGCAAAACACGCTTGTAACACAGGCATTTTATGGGCGTTCGGCACCAAATCTTCAGCATAGGCATTTTAGCACCTCTGCTCTTGTACAGTATCACTGTTATTTCCTCAAACTGATCCAAAAAGTGATTTCACACAGCGACCATGTTGTTCTGCGCCGGAAGTGCTAAAACACAGTTTGGGCAGGATATGTGAAATGACAGCTCTACTTTTCATCAAGAGGTGTGGAAAAATGCCAATGGTAAAAATACACAGTGGAAATAATACAAATGCACGACGTTATGAGAGTGCGTGCAATCTGCCAACACACGCTCGTAACACAGTCATTTTACGGAGTATCATCACCAAATTTTCAGCATAGGCATTTTAGGACCTCTGCTCATGAACTGTGTCACTGTCATTTTTATAATCTGGCCCGAACACTGATTTCCCACAGTGACCGCGCTATTGTGCGCCGGAAGAGCGGAAACACATTTCGGGCAGGATGTGGAAAATGACAGCTGTACTGTTCACAAGGAGGTGCACAAAAATGACAATGTTGAAAATCTGGCATGAAAATACTGCGAATTCATGAAGTTATGAGCCTGCGTAGCAACTGTGCAACGCACGCTCGTAAAACAGTCATTTTTTTGATATTTTCCACCATATTTGCAACATAGGCTTTTTGAAAAGCCACCTCATGAACACTGGCACTGTCATTTCGTTAATCAGTCCCAAAAGGTGATTCTGCACAGTGACTGCGAAATCACCTTTCGAGGCCAATTAACGCCATGACAGTGATAGAATTCATGAGTATGGGTCCCAAAAACCGCATATTGAAAAGTTGGTGCCAAATTCCCAAAAATTCCCAAGATATGCATTAAAGTTAATAAAACCCTATTCATTCCATTATACAGCTTACCGGCATTTCCTCAGTTCACGGTCGGCTTTGAAGAGTGCAGACGTGTTCCCGGTCCACCGAAGATCGTCACGCCAGACTCCAGAGGTAAGTGATGGGGTGGGGTAGTGCAGTGCATCGGATGGGTGCGGGTTGTGGGAGTGGCCAGGGAGACCACCAAGGGACTGTTTCTTCTTTACTGGGAAAAAAAAAAAGACATCGGGGACCGCTTTAGTTTTAATAGGTGATTTGGCACGCTGGGGTGGCCTCCTAGCGTGCCACCAGTGTGTGCGGTGGTGGGTGTTTTGTCGATGGGGGATTGGGCACCCCCATCAAGAAACAAGGAAGGGGAGAGCCGCAGGAGCCAAGGGGGATTGGACACCCCTTGGCAATCAAAAATAGAATGGGACCACATTATGCTGATGGGGAGGAACTTCCCCATGGGCAAAGAATCAGAGGAGGGATACATGCCGACGGGATTGGGCACCTCCATCGGCAAAGAGAAACTGTTGGGCGCATGATGCCTAGAGGATTGGGCACCCCTCGCAATCAAAAAGGGGTTAAGATATGTCGATGCTAACGGGATTGGGAACCCCTGCCAGGCCACAATAAAGGAAGGGGGTTGACAGGCAACAGCAGCAGTCACTGCTGCCATATTGCCCATACAGGGGATACATGCTGTGGTCATGCTGCAAGGAGAGCTTTGCCTATTTTTCCTACCCCCATTAACATTGCCTTATGTCTGTCCCATGCATTCTTGAATTCCCCCACTGTTTTAACTCCACTACCTCCTCAGGAAGGCTCTTCCATGTATCCACAACCCTCTCCATGAAAAAATACTTCCTCATATTACCTCTGAGCTGTCCCCCCATCATATAAATTTTGCCCTCTTGTTCTTGCACATCTCTTTTTCTGAAAGATGCTACCCTCTTGGACTTTGTTGATTCCCTTGAGGTATTTGAAAGCTTCTATCATGTCCCCCCCTCTCCCTGCCTCTTCTCAAGGGTATACATATTAAGCTCCTTTACTCTCTCTCTTCATACATCTTCTGGTGTAGACCCTGAGTCATTTTAGTTGCCCTCCTCTGAACAGACTCCATCCTGTCTATGTCTTTGTGGAGATAGGACCTCCAGATATGCTCACAGTACTCCAGATGGGGTCTTGCCAACTGTCTGTACAGAGGGATAACAACTTTCTATTTGCTACAGGTGATGCCTCTCCATATGCGTCCCAATATCCACCAGCCCTCCTTACTGCTGTCTCACATTGCTTGCCCACCTTAAGATCATCTGATATGACTATCCCAGGTCCCTTTCCATTTTGGTTGCTGGTAGTATCTCATCCCCCATTGTGTACTCTTCCCCTGGGTTTTTGTTTCCCAGGTGCACTTCTTTGTAGTAAATCTAATCTGCCATACATTTGACCATTCCTCCAACCTTGCCAAGTCCATTTGCATCCTTTCCACTGTGGTAGTTTAGTCCCCCCTCACCCAGAACTTGTGGAATCACATCAGGACATCCCTTCTTATCTATCCTTATCTTTATAGTCTACTGCAGTAGCACCTTCTTCTTAAGGTCTCTCTTGACTGTTCCTTCACCCTTTTAATCTGAGGGGGTGGCCACCCCATCGGAGTATCTCTGTGTATTCTGCCCCACTATGTTTCTTTTCCTATCCATGGTGATGATATGGTGGAGGTTAGGATATGCCTCCTGTCTTAAAGAAGTATGGCCCTAGGACTGGTGGGCCAGATAAAGAAATATGGTGAAACCCCACTTTGTCCTAGTAAAAAGGCTATATTGTGAATATAAATGGTCCATTCTAGAAACCCAGAGACTAAGGACTAGACCAGATAAAATGCTACAGGGACGCCTGTAAAATGTTTTAAAAATATTTCTCATAGTAATAAAGGCAGAGTGCCCTTTTCTTGAAATATGGGAAGTGCCTTACAGATGAGAAGAAGATATTTCTCATGTCTCTGAGGCTAGCCACAAAGGGAGACTAAGGAATAAAACCTTCAGCTACAGGTTTGCGATTTGCACCCAGAGTACAATGTAGGCTGGCTTGAGAAATGCAAGCCGAATGTTAAATGACCAAAGCCGGGTCCAGGTCCTTCGCATACACCACCCCTTCCATCTGGAACAACCTCCCTCTGGAGGTTCGGGAGGCAGTGTCCGTCACCAGCTTCCGACAAAGCTCAAGGGACACCTGCTTGATAGGAGCATACATGCCTTGTTACAGGACCTTACCACGCATAGCCTGCCTGGCTGCCCTACAGACTGGACCACTTATAGCTATCCGGGTAGTACAACGGACCTCCTCCAAAGGATGGGGTGCACTTATGTCCCAATATATCCCCCTTCCACTAAGTCTACAGAAGGTAACCTAGGTCCTTAGCTTCTGCTTGCCATTACCAAAGCACTCTCTAACTAATTTTGCTCCCGTTACATAAAATGTTCTCTTCATGTGCAACTTCCATGTCCTACTTGCCTGTATGTTTTCCACTACCTGCCGCCTGTAATCCTATGAAGTCTTCTATTGTAAAAACATTACTATCACCTGTCTGTACTGATCTGCTACCTGTATGTAATTGTTACACCCTGGTCGCCCCTGAAAAAGGGACCTCCGGGGCCCAGTGGGCCTACCCGGTCATCAAAATTCAATAAATAAATAAATAAATGGGGCCCATTCTCCTGTTAAAAGCAGATCATGTAGGAGAATGAGGGCCACACTAAAGACACAAGAGAGGACTAAGGAAAGCTCACATGACAGAACAGGGCCCAAATGAAAAGGCAACCCATCGGTTGGAGATTTCAGCTGATGAGACATTCTTTCCTGAATGAAAGAAAAGTGTTCTTCATGTAAAGAAGAGCTGGGGGTTACAGAAAATAAAACCTCCTGGGTGGGATATTCAAAGGGGTTGCGCATGGCACAACAGTGTTGAGCCATCGCGAAGCCTGATGCGCTTCAGCATGATATTCAAAGTGGTAGGTTAACGCGCACGAACAACCTCCGGCGCACCGGGAATCGCATCCTAGTACTGTGCACTGCGCGGGTTGTGCCCATGCATATCGCGGCACATCCCAATATTCAGCCGGACAAGTACGCAGACAGGCACACTCCACCTTGCGCTGAACGGGGGCAAGATGCCTGTAAAGGAGAACATACCGGGCACACCCACAGACTAGCCACCGTATTGCTGGGCACAACACGGAAGCCACCAGCTGTGGGTGGCCACCCGACCTCCCCAGAGACAGTCCGGGCATCGTGCCTCCCCCTCGCCCGATCATGGGCATCCATGTAAGACACTATCCCTGGTAGTCTAGTGGACCCTACCCCATCACCCGATCATGGGCTTGTAGCACAATGCACCCTGGTGGTCCAGTGGACCGCTATCTTCTGACCGATCATGGGCATAGTATAATCATATCCCTAGTGGTCCAGTGGACCTGCTCCCCTGCCCGATCATGGGCATATGTGTATAATACCATCCCTGGTGCTCCAGCGGTACCCCGCTCCCCACCGCGCACTGGACCACCACCTGCCCCCGTCAGCGGTAGGCGGCAGCTACCCACCCATGAAAGCTGCCAGCCGACTGACAGCGTACAATACAGCTGTACACCCTATTGGTCCACCGCGTGGGCAAATGGGCATGCAGACCGTGCTGTACTACACAGTCCGATGTGAATGAACCATTCACATTTTGGGTTTATGTCAAACTGTCTGATCTACACTGACAGCCACATGTTGAACCAATAGGTAACCATACTGTACAGTGTCGATCGGCGAACGCCAGGTAACTAACGGGTGGGGAGCTCTACCGAGCTCTGGCGGGGGAGGGGAGTGCGGTGTGGCTGGTCTCAATGGGAGGTGGGAGGGGACTGCTGGACCACCAGGGTTATCATTTATCACGTTTGCCCGCGATCGATGGGGATCAAGTCCACTGGACCACTAGGGATGCTATTTAACACATATGCCTGTGATCAGGCAGGGGAGCTGGTCCACTGGACCACCAGGGACATTTGTTTACTATGCCCACGATCAGGCATTGGGGCGCGTTGCCCACAGAGGGGCAGGGGGCGACGGTCCCTGATAGCTGCAGCCTGGCAGGGTGCCAGGCACATGTTGCCGGGGATCGATACATCGTATGCAAATGGGGCCATAATGACATGCAAATGGCCCCATTTGCACCTTGCATACATAATGGCCTCATTTGCATGCTCACGTCTGAATATCGCTCTTGCTGTGCCTAGCGCAACCGCACTTGCGCCTGGCACATCCCTCTGCTCCTCACTTGTCACTATGCTGGCGCAGTGCCACTGTGTTAGGCGTGAGGGCGCCTAGTGCCATATTCAACGGTGCTGAGCCATGGCTCTGCACCATTGAATATTGCCCGGACCATGCCCTGGCGCATCCCAGTTGCGCTGCGCCTAGGCTTGCACCCCCTCCTGGCACAATCTGAATATCCCACCCACTGTGTGAATGCATGTTTTTATGCTCTGTTGCAGTATCTATAACCCAACGTTTACAGGTACATCACATAAATAGAATGTTTCCCTGTATGTTCCTGATTAAAAGAGGGGACTACAGTACTTTTAAAACCCTCTTGAATGTATTTATCTGTTTTTCTATGTCTGAAGATTAAATAAAACATTTTAAAAAACCTTACGAGGAACAGAATTAAGCAGGTTTACATGGATGAGGAAAACCCCAGGCCCTTACCTGTTCCTTTCTTAACTGATGTATTCTGGTGAGTTCTTAGAAGCCACCAGGCCCAAACCACACAGCCTTTATAGGGCCCTGTCAATCTATGACATCACATACAGGGAGGGGCTAAACTCTTAAGTGGCCCTTATGTATTACTCTCCAATATCTGGGGCAACAAATTATAAAGATGTTTTAGTTGAATGATATTGTTGAGATACATCATAGTTTAAGGGCCATGGTCATGCTGATCCCCTGAAAATGTATGTACTAGTACAGAATTTTATGTATTAGGGATAGGTGCAGATCAGCTGACCTGATGAGGTCATAGGCTGTTGTTATTAAAGGCTCTCCTGAACATACATGATCAGTCAGGCCTTGAGTGGTGTAGTGATAGGACGTACAGGTAGACTCGAACACAGACAACTGTAGAAAAAAAAAATAGCTGTAATTAGCTTTCTACTCTGTGGCAGCACTTAACAGGGTAGAACAGTGCTGAAATTCAGCTCTGAAGTTGTAAAGATCTGTTTTCTTTATTTTTTATTTTTATATGGAGTTCACTTTATTTTGTTTAAATTTTATGAAGAAATAAAATTAACACAATCCCGACTGTGCGTTTTAAACCATAACCATCTGTGTCACTGTTGTCAGTTCCTACACCTTTCCACATCCTCCCCACTTTTTGAATCAACCCTGTTGCAGATCTATGTGTTGTCTGCAAAGAAACAAACTTTTCCTTCCAGTCCATCGGCAATGTCACTTATAAAAACATTATAGACATTAAAGAGGACCGGTCCCAGTACTGAACCTTGCTTTCTTAAGAGTGGACTCCTTTTACTATTACCCTCTGCATCCTGTTTTCCAGCTGATTGTTTTTTTTTTTACCCTGGCTACCACCTTGGGGCCCACTCCAAGGCTGGCTAACTTGTATATTAATATTTTGTGCGGAACTGTGTCAAATGCCTTCCTAAAGTCTAGGTAGGCCATGTCCACAGCCCCTCCCTGGTCTACTACTTTGGTCACCCAGTCAAAGAAATCAATTAGATTCATCTGACATGACCTTACTGCTGTGAATCCATGCTGACTTGGGTCCTGTGCCCCACTGGCCTCTAGGAACTCAACAATTTTTTCCTTCAGAAGTGATTCCATCATTTTCCCTACCACTGAGGTCAAATTAACAGGTCTGTAGTTTCCTGCCTCTGTCTTGCTCCCACTTTTGTGAAGGGGAATTGCATCCACTCTCCTCCAGTCCGTAGGTACCACACCATCATCCCATGATTTGTTAAAGGGTAGTCAGCAGTGTCACGAGTTCTCCCCTTAGTTCTTTTAGAATTCTTGGGTGAATCCCATCAGGCCCCATTGCTTTGTCCACCTTCAGTTTTAAGAGTTCTTTCAGAACCCTTTCTTCTGTGGACGGACTGGTATCGCCCTCCCTATCCAGAGTGCTTCTATTCTTTGATTTAGGTACCTCTCCCTCTTCTTCTTTTGTGAATACTGAGCATAAGTATTCATTCCGTAGCCCTGCTTTTTC
This sequence comes from Neoceratodus forsteri, assembly GCA_016271365.2. Classification (NCBI taxonomy): domain Eukaryota; kingdom Metazoa; phylum Chordata; order Ceratodontiformes; family Ceratodontidae; genus Neoceratodus; species Neoceratodus forsteri. The sequence goes on from CM057454.1 coordinate 1,179,372,763, forward strand.
ACTGTCACCCTCAGCCCGCCCTCCCTTCCCTTTATTAAGCCTCACTATCCCTCCTTTGGTCTTTCTTTCCTCCCTAATGTACCTATAAAATGTTTTCTCCCCCTTCTTAACTGAGTTGGCTATCTTTTCCTCAGTTTTGGCCTTTGCTAGTCTGACTGCCTTCCCTGCTTCTTTCTGCTTTAACTGGTACAGTTCTCTGTCCTGCTCCTTCTATGTTTCCTTATACTTCTTGAATGCTACCTTTTTCTCCTAAACCTTCCCCACCACCTCTTTTGAGGACCATAGTATTTTTTTCTTCATTTTGTTTTGTTGATTTGCTTCACACAAAGGCTTGTTGCCTCTGCGATGGCTGTTTTGATTTTTCCCCATTGTTCCTCCATCCCTCCTTCTTGCCCATTTGCTAGTGCTTTTCTGAGGCACTCTTCCATTTCCCCAAAGTCAGCCCTCCTAAAGTCCAGTACTCTAGCTTTTGTATGGCTTGATTCAATGGCTGTGTTAATCATGAACCACACTGTTTGGTGGTCGCTAGTCCTCAGATGGCTACCCACTTCTAAATCGAGATCCTTTCCCATTCCCGTTTGACAGTACCAGGTCAAGATCATACTTATGCTGAGTATTTTTGTTACTCAGATACAGTATAGCACTTCAGACCTCTCTCCAGCTTCTAATGGAGACAAGGACAGGGGTTCCAGGGGAGTCCAGTTGAGCACCTCCCAAATGGGAGTCATTTTGTATAAAGTTTTGGTTAAAGTTAATAAGATAAGTATAGTTTTATGTAGAAATAGTTCAGTTATGTTATTTGATTAAAGAAGTTAAAAAATAAAGGGAGGGAGGGTTATCTTGGCTTTTCATTACAGACCTAATATTTGTTATATTATGGAAAAGCCTAATGATAAGTCATTCAATTCATTTTGTTTTAAAGCAGCAATTGGTATGTCTGGGTAAAACATACATAACAAAGGATAACTGAATAGCTGGATACTACAAAGGGAGGGAAGGAAAAAAGTACAGAGTCAAAGTTTAAGACTGAAAGCATGTTTATTGTTGTATTGCAAATGCATACGACAGTGGATTCTTCATGGTGACTTCTGGACCACGTATTCTGGGGGGGGGGGGCTGGAAAGAACAAATCTTTTACCACCTAAGGGGAAGGAATATACAGATAGGTTAATAAGAAATAAAGATTTCAGTTGATCCAATTAAAATTATTTTACTAAATATTAATGGGCTCCATAACCCTATAAAAAGGTCCCACCTTAAACAATGCCTGACCAAACAGAAGGCAGACCTCATTTATCTCCAGGAAACTCATCTTTTTGAACTAGAGCACAAGAAGCTGACCTGGAGTAATAGATAAAATGTTATAGCCTCCTCACATCCAAGGGGTAGGAAAAGAGGGGCAGCAATTTTAATTCCAGCGACAACCCCTATGGAAATACAAAAAACTCATGTTGATGCCCAAGGCCATTATGTAATTGTACAGGGCCTTTTATATGGCCATAAGATTACCCTGGCAAGTGTTCTTCCCCTCAGACAAGATTCCCAATCCTGAAGGGTTATCTACATTGTTAGATAATATTCAGGGCCAGTTGATCATGAGAGGTAATATCAGTATAACCTTATCCCCATATTTAGATAGCTCTAATCAACAGGCTCACAGGAAAAATGCTACAGTTAAAAAATGTAAAAGAACACTGGAACATTTAGGCATTATCGATGTGGAGACCTCGTCCCTCAGTCAGGGTTATACATATTATTCACCAAGGTTTAAATCATACTCCTGCCTAGATTATTTTATGAAGACATGTCAGCATTTCACATCAGTCAGGATATGACTATAGGTGTAAAATTACTATCCAATCACCACCCCTTAAATTTGAAATTAGATATGGGTCAGGAGAGGAAGAGGACCTATGGAGATTAAACCCATTAACATTAAAGACAAGGAATTCCAGCTGACATTTAAAAAAGAATACAACAATTCTATACAGAAAATGAATCACAGGAAATTACTGAGGCGATAAGATGGGATGCCATGAAGGCAATGCTGAGGAGAGATTATAGCGTACACCTCAAGAAGAATAAAGAGAGGAGGTGAAGCAGCTTGAATTATCAGAACAGCTGCTAAATTATCAGATGTTATACAGAGAGGCAGATACTGAATTAAATCAAAAATTAGGGATACAAAGACAGAATTACAGAAAATTATAGATAACAAAATACAACAATCAATATATTTAAGACAAACTGTCCATGGGAGGGCTAGGGGAACTCTGAGACTGGCTCAGAAACATACAGCTAAAAACTACCTACCAGCTTGAAACTTAGAAACCCTTATACGGGTATAACACACCATTCAGATGTTCTTATAATGCAGACCTTTTCAAAGTACTACACCAATCTATATTCACTCGAAACACACCCTGAATTCTTAGAAATAACCGGTTTCCTGGATCAACTAACCCTACCCACCCTCTTCTCTTCTCAAATTGGTAGTTTGGAAGTGCTCATAACTCAACTGCAAATTCAGGAGGCTATTATAAACCTGAACCTGAGAAAGTGCCCAGGACCTGATCGGTTTCTATCTGAGTGGTATAAGATTTTAAAAAAGAATTGATCCGAAACTACATTACTTTGTTTGCTGAGACAACCTAAAGGGAGTCCCTCCACCATCGTGGGACTATGCCACCATCGCCTCAATACCTAAATCAAATAAAGATCACTCGGATGTGGCAACACAGACCTATTTCCATTTTAAACGTTGACTATAAGATTTATACAGCAATTTGGCCATCCAGACTTTAATCTATACTACCAAAGATTATATTACCTGATTAGTCAGAATTTATAAAGAATAGGAGCACTACAGATAGTGTCCATGGGATTGTATTACTACAGGAATATGTAAAGGCGAAAAAAATCCCATCTGTTTTCATTAGTTTAGATTTTTTAAAACTTTCAACTGAGTTTATTTGCCATTTTGTGGAGGACTCTTGAGGCCTTTCACTTTCGGTTATTCATCACCTTACTCACTACATTATATAGCTCCCCAAGGGCCTATGTACGAGTAAATGGGAATTTATCCTCTCCGATTAAACTAAGTAGAGGCACAAGACAAGGTTGTCCTCTTTCACCCTGTTTGCCTTATATTTGGAACTACTAGCAACAAAGTTGAGGAATATGATTCGAGTAGAAGGGATCCCAATAGCACAACATGTACATAAAATAAATATGTTTGCTGATGATATATTATTAACCCTGTTATCTCCATCTTTATCAATTCCGGCAGCTTGTCAAATATTGAAACAATATGAAACACAGGAGGGGTTTTAAGCTAAACACTACAGAAACAGAGATCTTGGCCTTTAATTTTATTCCTACCCAACAACTGAAAAAAGAATACCCATTTAAATGGCATACTACAAAAATAAAATATTTAGGAATTAACATCCCTCTTAATCCAGAGGTGCTGGAAATTTTTCATTATGAACCTCTCATGAACATTATCCAAAATTACCTGGAAAGATTGGCACCTCTCTTACTCCCTTCCATCAACAGATAGAAATAATGTGTATGAATATACTCCTAGACTACTTTATTTAATTCAGAACATCCCCTTCTTACGGCATATATTACTTTAAATCATGGGATAAATTAATCTCCATGTTTATTTGGGGTAAGGGATGGCCTGAGATATGATTGTCTGTTCTTAAACTATCCCTGGCTCAGAGTGGCTTTAATCTTCTGGACTTTAAATTATACTCCAAAGCATCATTTCTAAGGATAATTTTAATATGGCTGATGGAATCCTACTCGACCCCTTGGAATGATATTGAATTTCACCTAAATGATCTCTTTGATATCAAAAAAATTCTTCTTTCTTCAGAGGAGAGGTCTTTACCACACACTACTTTAACGGGCATTACAGCTCAAATTTATAAATGTTGGAAAAGTTCAAGGCAAACTGGGCCACTCCATATTATATACAAATACACTAAATTAATATCAGAAGATGATACATTTACACCCAAACATATGGATTCCACATTTCAGGAATGGAGAACACTAGTCCTACATACTTTTCCAATTTTATCCCCCAAGGGATACTCCCTTTTGAAAAACCTACAGTCCCAATATAGTCTTCATAGATCAGATCTATTTCAGTATTTCCAGGTTAGGAACCATATACTTAGAAACTGAATTATACAACCCAAGATCCAGTATCCAATCCCTGAACTCCTCAAAACATTTATGGAAGCTGTAAAGGGGAATTTGGGTAAGCATTTAAATGGAATAATATACAGGGAACTGAGAAATGAATAAAAGGAATCAACTAAATCCATATTACAGGAATGGAACAGACATCTCCACCTAGAGATAACTATGAAGGAGTGGAGGGGATCAGCTGTAAGTGCGGTTAAGATCACTTCCTCCCCATTTTGGAGAGAATGTGTGTGGAAGTGTTGTTTCCACTGTTTTAGAGCTCCAGCAGTCCTGCTTAAATTTCTCCCAGAAAAATATGGAGTTTGCTGGTGAAAATGTGGGTGCCTGAGGGTGACAATGGGTCACATTTTCTGGCAGTGTCCTTGTTTGATGCACTTATGGATATCCCTACAGACAGAATTAACTAGCTTATTAGAACAAGAGGTAGAATTAACAGCTGAGCAGATACTGCTGGGGATCTTTCCAGACCATTCCCCTCCATGGGAACAAATTCTTTTAACTTCCAATTTGTTGGCGGTTAAAAAGTAAATAACTCACAGGTGGATGACTAGCACCATTCCAACAGAATTAGAATGGAGAGCTATCATGTCTGAAATGTATGTTACAGAATCCCTTAATACAGAAATCCAGGGTAAAGCTCCAACATACATGATGAGATGGCAGAGATGGGTGCTCTACCAGGGGTGGTAGAATCACATTTTGACCCTAGTATTGGTAGAATTATGGGAGGGATCAAGAGGGAAAGATTGAATAATGATAGAAGAGTTGAGAGAAAAGAGAATTTAACTTAAGCGGGGGGGGGTCTAATCAAGAGAGAGGACCCAAATATAAAGATGATAAGCATTAAATAAAACATAAGGGGTAAATAAGGTAACATTTAGATGAAATGGAGCTGGAGCTATACCCTTTGAATGATCTTTGACTAGAATGTTGTATACTTATCACACTAAACATTCAACCCTTTGGGTAAAATTATATAAACTGTCAATCATATAAACTGACTGGAGATATATGGCAATATAAGAAAATGCCTGAAATGTACTCTTGACCAAGTGTAACAAAAACCTTTTAATAAAAAAGAAATTAAAAAAGCTATAACTAGAGTTAAATTCATTGAAATATCAGCAAGAATGAAGAAGTGAAGGGAACAGAGACAGAAAGAACTGCAGCAGCAAATAAAAGATTTAGAGTCATCAACAGCAGAAAGTTAATAAGGATAGAGGAAAGCAATTAACAAAATTGAAAGTTGAATTTTTAAAAATCTTGGACTACCAGGTAGAACAACGGTTAATCTACTTGAGACAGAGATATTATGAAGGAGGGCCCCAAGCCCTCAAAGTATTAACTAGTAGTATGTGCCAATGCAGGAATAGTGCAACTATTTCTAGAATTAGGATCCTATAGAATATATTCTGCACTATAAAATTGAGGAAATTGTGATGCCTTTAAAGATATAAAAATTATACAGCAGGGGCCTACACCCACAACACAAGAGGTCAGAGAGTTTTTAAACCCACTTAACTACCATCCCTTACCCAGCTCAAGGAGAGACACTGAGTCTACCTTTCACTGAAGGAGAAATCCTAGCAGAAATTAAGAGTCTAAAAATTGGTAAATGCCTGGCTCTGATGGCTTGCCCAGTGAATTCTTTAAACAATTCAAAGAGGAGATTACTCCTCTGCTTTGCAAAGCATATAACTACTTAAATACAGAGGTGTCTAAGATGCCTCCCTTCTGGACACAGGCAATCATATCCATCATACCAAAGCCAGCAAGGGACACCACTAATTACTGACACCAATTGTTCATCTTATTGCCCCATCTCTATTTTAAATACAGATTATAAGATCATGGCAGGTATATTAGCCAGAAGGGTGGAGCAGATTCTTCCAGAGCTTATACAAATGGAGCAGACTGGTTTTGTCCCAGGCTGACAGACACTGGACAACATTCGGAGATCAATTAATATTATTGAACACCTACAGACAACTGGTCAGCCAGCATACATTATGAGTCTGGATGCTGAAAAAGTGTTTGACCAGGTTTCTTGGGAATATTTTTACAAGGCTCTCTGGCTGGCTTTGGTTTTCCCACCTTTCCTCCAAATCATAAATAAAATCTATACCAACCCAGTAGCCTTTGTCAGAGCTAATGGCTATATCTCTCAGTCATTTGGGCTTGCTAGGGGTCTATGACAGGGCTGCCCCTTATCACTATTATTGCCCCTTATATTGAACCCCTGGCCCAGAGTATACAATTGTGTAATGGGATAATACCCTTCATAAAATCACATTATATATGGACAATGTCTTACTATTTTTAACAGACCCTGAAAACTCCATCCCTAAGGTTTTTCACCAAATAAAAACTGTATCCCAATTGTCTGGACATAAGCTAAATTGGTCTAAAACAGAAGTTTTAGTAATGAATGCCCAGATACCACTGGAGCTTCAGTGCACATACCCAATGAAATGGGATTGTCCTAATCTAAAATACCTGGGAGTTTGACTTGCAAAGCCTCCTGCCCATCTTTTCAAAGATAATTATCCCCCCTCTTAAAGACAATTTGGGCTGACTTACAAAGATGGTCTCCGTTACTTCTTCCTTTTTATTCCAGGTTACAAGTTCTAAAAACCAGTATACTACCTAGGTTCCTCTACCTGTTTCAGGCTGTACCCTGTCCGATACCACAGAGGGACTTAATGAGCTGGCAGAAAAAGCTTATGTCCTTTCTTTGAGTACATGCTCCCCAAGAATCTCAAGGAAAACACTGTTTTACCCAGATGGGGGTATCCCCCAGCTTACAAGAATACTGGTTGGCAGCCCAAATGAAGATGGCTTTGCTCTGGATCCATCCACAATACAGAGCTTATTGTCAGCAGATGGAATTAAATAATACAGTAAAGACACCCCTACAGGCAGTAATTTTCAACCCCCCCCCCAATAGATATACAATTGTATCCAATATATGCAGTTTGCACAAAATTAATGGAGTGGATACAAGGGACCAGAAAAGGGTACACAGCTAAGGACATGTGGAGATACCGATGGTGGTGTTTTGACTTGGAAGTTCAACCAGCCATTTACCATCTCTGGTATAAGCAACAGATGCCATGAGGACTGTGTGCAGCTTGGCAGGTTCTCAGAGGTCAAGATATGTTACCCTTTGAGATTCTTAAAATTAGAGACAACTGGACTCTAGCAGATGATATCTTTTACTACAAGATAAGAGATTGTGTAACCACTAAAATAAGGCAGATAAGGGTCTGGCAGGATGAGAGACCCTTCCCCATGGTCTTTGAAACAATTTGGAGAGGAACACATGGTAAGGGGGTGATCACCATGCTGTATGGAAACTGAACACTGATGTGGCTCATAATGTCCACAAAATCCATAGAAAATGGGAAAAGGAATTCAGCCTAAAACTCAGCTCCCAAACCTGAATGAAAATCTTTAGAAATAGCTGGAAGACTACCTCTTCACCAAACCGGCTAGAAAATGCATGAAAAATTAGGATTCGGTATTTTTATACCCATGCAAAATTATGTAAAACTGGTATACACTCCCAAGGAACCTGTTATAGAAACTGTGGAATCAATGCGGCAGACCAAGCACATATATTTTAGTTGTGCCCTGTGACACAAGGTTTCTGGGCCCAGATAAATATATACCTGGCTGAAATATTTAACCTTGCCTCAGGTATAACCTTGGAGCACTGTGTTTTAGGTCTGTATCCAGCTGAAATTATCAGTAAAGATGTACAATATTTATGGGCCATCCTGACAGTGGCAGCTTTAAAAGCCATAACAAAAAAATTGCTCTAACAGGTTCCCCCAACAGTCCAGGATTGGCTGGAAATCACAGCCCAAACATAACATATGGAAAGAGTGACATATGTGATCAACCACCAAATGAAATATTTAGTAACAGATGGAATTGGTGGGACTTGTATAAAGATAATGTGCAATAACTATTTTGAGAACTTAATGCATTCTCTATCCCCTTCCTCACCCTTCTCTTATTATTTTTTTTATCACCCTTATCCCAATTACCCCACATTTATTACCACTTGGACCTCTCTTTTTATGTCTTAATCTTTAAAAATCCCTCCATATACTATTTTTTTATTTCTATTTCTATTACAGTACCAGTTGTATTAAATGTTTCCTCTCCCAACAAGTTAATTGTTATCTAATTAGATGTAGTTAAAATATATTGGAATTGCATGTATGATAGCTTCAAGTTTATCTGACAATGCTGACATACATTGCCTTACTAAGATAATAATGAAGATGTAAAAGATCAACAATATTTCTGTTAGAGATGATTGTAGTGTAATACTGTATATGTATTTTGAATTTGATTTATTAAACAGTATAAAAAAGATCACACTAGCACCAAGAAATCAGCAGAGGGACATCAAAGAAAACTGTTTGATTAAAGACTGTCATATTTGGGAAATGGCTAGTTACAGATTTTTCAAAGTAATGACTTACATCCTCAGGCATAACTATGTCAGATATTAAATCTAAGGGAGGATCTAGCCGGCGTCACCAAAAATGGGTGGGGCAGATAGAGTTAAAATGAAACATCCATATGGGATTGTGTGTGATATGATTTTTGGGCTCTGAGACAGAGGAGTTCTCTGACTTAAACAGCACTTAAAATGTAATACTTAGATAGAAAAGAATTAAGTATCTGTGGTAGGAGTCTTTGTTCTGTAACTTCCTTCTTGTTTTACACAATTGTAAGATTTATTATATAAGTGTTCTGTGTTTAATTTGACCTGTTTTTATCAAACTTTAGTAAACAACCTTTTCTTTGAAAACTGCCGGTTGTCATCTCAGTTTCTTTTTGCATCTGATGTGCCTCTGTTTAAGTCTGACAGCTGTTGAAAAGCTTTATTGTATTACTGAGCTTGTGTAACAAGGTAAGAAATACCTAGGTTTCTTATAGAGTTAAAAAGGGTTATTCTGGATACCTGGTTAGCTGCCCTTAGGCGAAAGCTGTATTGCATGCCCCTGAAGAGAATTTTATCTGAGCCTGTACATTTAGGTATGCTGGCATAAGGTTCACAGTTTGAATCCCTCCAGAACTTGAGGCTAAATATGATTCAGACCCAAAGCAGACAGGAGGATTACTCTGTTACCTGTTCACATTATTGCACTCAGGTTGGCACTGTGGGAGAAGAGGGCCTGACCTGTAGAGTGCGTTTGTGACAGATTTGGTTGGCAGCAGTGCAAGTTAAGTATTTGGTGACATAAGCTTTAACAGTTCAGTGTGTCAACTTAATACTAGAGAGCTCACTTGCAAAATAAGGCAGTGATTTATTTCAAAAAGATAAACAGACCTATGTCATTTTGCTTACAGTCAAAGTTCCTACCTGTTTTATTTTTTCTTAAGTGCAAGTTAGAGTAGCCATAGTTAGGGAATAAGATGGCGTCCAACTACAGTGAGCACAATGCAGACTCCCTGAAGCAGTTGAGCAAGGAGAGGGGAGTCCTGCATGAGGGGAGCGCCAACAAGGAGAACCTCACGAAGGCTCTGTTGGCCATAGATGCTCAGAGTCTTGAGTCTCAGTCTGTGACTGAAAAGGGCCCAACCTTGGGTGTGGATCCAGTGCAGTGTCCAGATCTGGTCAGCAGGACAGCAGGGCCAGTGCAAGCCAAGGGCCACAGCAGCAGGGGAAGGTCACTAGCATTCTGGAGCCAGAAGCGATCATACTGCAGATGGAGTTGCGGATAATGGAGCTAGAGTTCCAGAGAGAGGAGAAGCGAGAAGTAGAATGAGAACAGCAAGATGCAGAGGAGAAGAGGGAGCAACTTCAGCAAGAAGTGGAGAATGAACAGAGAGAGGCTGACCGTGAAGAGCATGAGCACCAGAGGCAACATGAACTGGAGAAGCTATGACTCCAACCCCCAGCACCAGCACAGGTAAGTGGCTTGGGTTTAACTGGAACTACAGGACTATGTTATGAATTAAATTCTAAATTGATAGCAGAATGTAAAGAGAGGGAGGATATGGATGCCTTTTTAAATTACTTTGAAAAAGTTTGCATTCAAGCAAAAATTCCTAGAGGGTCCTGGAGCTTCCAGTTATCCCTGCTACTTACTGGGGTATCTCAGGATGCATTGGGTCAAATGAAAAATGAGGATAGTAATGATTACAGCAAACTTAAAGCTGCACTTTTAAAAAGTATAATATAAATGCAAAAGCATATAGATCTAAATTCCGTAAGCTGAGGAGAAGCCCTGGCATGAGCTACAAGGAGCTATCCATGAAACAATGTCAGTTTTTAAAACATTGGTGGGAAAGAATTGAATCAAACTCTGTAGATAAAATTAAAAATGCTGTACTGTTAGAACATTTTTGGGTATGTCAGCACAGCTGAAAACCTGGCTGGAGGACTGAGATCAAAAACAGTGCAAGAAGCTGCTGAACTCTTGGACCATTATGCCAGGAGAAGACCTGCTGTGAGAGCAAATAGGGTGGGCATGGCAGTCACAGAAAGGGAAAAGTGCAAATTCAGGGCAGCTGAAACCCTCTCTACCTCCACCAAAACCAGTTAGCCCCAGGTTTCAAACAAAAGATTTTTATGAGAAAAGAAACAAATGTTGGGTTTGCAAAGAAACTGGGCATATTGCCAGACAGTATCCCAAAAGGACAGAAAATGTGCAAAGTGGTGCTAGGAAAGAAGTGGGTTGTTTGTCCCTGAAAGCATGCTTGTAAACATGAGGGAACACATGCATCCAGTCACTATGAATGGTGTACAGACACAAGGGTTAAGAGACACAGGGGCATCCCTGATGTTGGTAAAAGGGGATCTGGTAGAGCCTGGTCAGATTATACCCAAGCAATTTGTAACTGTACAGGGTTCACTGGGAGGAGAAAACATTGCCACTGCTAGTGTTCTCCTAGACTGGGGTGAGATGGGGAACTGAGCAACAGGTTTCTGTAGTGCAGACATTAGCGGCTGATGTAATTCTCAGCAACAGTCTCAAATGGGATGGTGTGTGCAGTTGCCCATAGCCAAGCAGCAAAGGAAAATTGTGGTATCCCAGACCCAATAGACACCACTATGGAAATCACTGGGAGGCTGGTTCCCCAGCCTGTGTCTTCTGATATGCAGAATAATAAAAGGGGGTAGAAATTTCCCCAGTAGAAGTTAACCAAATTGCTATGTAGGGTTACTCTGAAGAAGGAGGAGTGACCTAGTGTCAGAGGGTTAGGGATGACAGTAATCCTGAGTGCTCTGATGCTAGAGCTAGGGATCCTAGTTTAGATACTGAAGGGACCTGTCCCATGCCTTGAGGAATGTATAAGAGTATGAAGCTGCTCAGAAAAGTGACCCTAGTCTACGAAGCTGAGGGCTTGGGCAGACTCTTATGGAGCACAGTGAGCTGACAGGAAACATAAGGTTTATAGGGAAAATGGACTGATATATATATATACACAGGATGCTAAGAGGGAGGGGTGATAGGCAGCTTCTCGTTCCCCAGGGGTACTGTAAAGAGTTGCTCAAGATTGCACACAATATTCCCTTGTCAGGTCATCTGGGAATCTCATGCAGTATGCAGTGGTTGGCCCAAATTTCTATTGGCCCAACTTCAAGCAGGTGAAGGAGTATTGCAGGTCTTGTCACCAGTGCCAAGAAACAGGGAAGGCAGGTAAGAAAACCCAAGCAGCCCTAATTCCTTTACCCATAGTAGAGGAGCCATTCCAGAGGGTGGGAATGGATATTGTGGGGTCTTTAAATACTCTGCATCTCCAGGAAGAGGTTCATCCTGACTGTGATTGATTACTGTATGCCACCTGGTACCCAGAGCATTCTCCTATCCTCTCTAAGGACAGACAATGTGGCAGATGCCTTACTAGCGATTTTCTCCCATGTTGGGTTTCTGCAAGAGTTTAATTACTGATCAAGGGGCTTCCTTCATGTCAGACCTGATGAAATGTTTGTGGGAGAAGTGTGAGTTGGAGCAGAGGTGCATAACACCTTATCACCCACAAGCCAGTGGGCTTGTGGAAAGATTTAATGGTACCCTGATGTCAGTGCTTGAAATGTTTGCTGGCAGAATGGGAGGGACTGTGAAATACCTTCCCACCTGTTTTTGCATACAGGAAGGTGATCCAGAGTCAACAGGGTTTTCATTTAGAGTTCTGATATGAACGCCGGTCGTGGGCCCCTAGACTTGATCCGGGAGGACTGGGAAGCAAGCATGCCACCCAGGGAACTCCCATAGTGGATTATGTTCTTAGCTTTAGGGAAAGGCTGAAGGATCTTATGGAGACAGCCCAGAGCAACCTGGCAGCTGGCAAACAAAAAGTGTGGTACGGCCGCAGAGCCAGAGCTAGCTCATACATGGTGGGTCAGGAAGTCATGGTCCTAATCCCGGTCTGGAAAGACAAGCTGCAGGCTTAGTGGTCAGGACAGTACAAAGTAGTCAGAAAGGTTAATGATGTAAACTATATAACAGGATTACTTGGTGGAAGACACAAAGAAAGAATGTACCATGTCAACATGATGAAGCCATATGCTAATAGCACTGACATGGTGTTTGCAGTGTGTAGTCCTCGGCAAGAGACAGATGAAGGAGACCCCCTTCTGGACTTGCTGGAAGAGCAATCGATTCCTCTGTGGAGGCAGTTAAATTGTCACCCCAGCTGGCCCAGACTAGATCCAGGAAGTAAGGAGGTTTTAGCAGACTTTGCCCTACTGTTTAGCATAGGTCTGGACTAATCCCCTTAGTGATGCATGATACGGAGACAGAGGGACACAGGCGCCCATACAGCAGATAGCATGTCGGCATCAGAGATTGTCCAAAAGGACATTAGGAGGTGGTGGAGTAAATACTGGATTTAGAGGTAATCCAGAAATCCCACAGCCCCTGGGCCTCACCTGTAGTCCTTGTGCCCAAAACAGATGGCTCTACTTATTTTTGTGAGGACTATCATGGACTGAATGCAGTCACAAAGTCAGGCCCCCACCCGATGCCATGGACAGATGAACTGGACAAGTTGGAGGGGATGACATACCTCGCAACTATTGACCTGACAAAGGGGTATTGGCAGGTAGAGTTAACTTCCAGAGCTAGGGAAAGGCTGGCCTTCATCACTCCAATAGGGTTATTTGAATTTAAAGTAATGCCTTTCAGAATAAAGAACACCCTGGCCACTTTCTAAAGGTTGGTGAAGCATATGTTAAATGGTGCTGAGAAGTATGCTGTGGTGTACCTGGATGACATTCTCATCTTTAGTGCCAGCTGGGAGGAACACCTGTCCCACCTTAGGGAAGTGCTGGGCAGAATACTGAGGGCTGGGCTTCCTGTCAAAGCTGAGAAGTGCCAGGTGGCCATGGCTGAAGTGGCATACCTCAGGCATGTTGTAGGCCAGGGACAGCTCCATCGTAACCAAGTAAAAATAGAGGTGATGAAGGCATGGCCCAGACCAGAAATGCAGAAGCAAGTCAAGAGTTTTCTAGGGACAGCAGGGCACTATAGGAAATTTGTACCCAATTACAGTGCCCTGGCTGCTCCCTATCTGACCTGATAAAGAAAAGGATGCATAAGAAAGTTACCTTGGAACCAGCCTGTGAAAGAGTCTTTACTAGACTGAAGGAGGCACTGTGCAGTGCTCCTGTATTGACAAGTCCAGACTACAGCAGACCTTTTTTAGTTCAGACTGACGCCTCAGATGTGGGTATTGGGGCAGTGCTGAGTCAGACATCCAACTAAGGGAAAGATCACCCCATAGTGTACCTGAGCTAAAGTTACTTCCCAGGGAGCAGGCATACTCTGCTGTGGAAAAAGAGTGTCTTGTCATAGTGTGGGCCCTAAAGAAGTTAGAACCATACTTATACGGGCAGCATTTTGAGGTACAAACTGACCACAACCCCCTGGTTTGGTTGACACAAATAGGAAAAACAAATAGTAGACTATTACAATGGAGTCTTGAATTGCAAGGGTATGACATGATGATCTCACATAGGCTGGGGTAACCAATGAAAATGCAAATGGCTTGTCACATTTATATGAGAAATGAACTGACTTGGGGAGTTCATCCCATGCAGGGGATAGAGTCCCAAAATTCAGTCTAGGTGGGGAGGAGTGTGACTCTCTGCCCCTGCTTCTGGTTACCTATTTGATACTTATGTTAAGAATAAATTGTCTGTTTATGAAATGTCAGTATGTGAGAGATCTGGCCTTTAACTTTAAAGGTCTGTAGCTGAAACCATAGGATGTCATTAAACTGACATGGGGAACTATTTAATTAAGACTTCTTTCCAGAAGGGCATTTTATTACCTGCCCATGATTTTGAAGTTGAAACTAAATGTGAGTTTTATGATGTTGCAGGAAGAGAGGTAATTGGACTGATTCCTCTCATTTTTAGCACATAGCCAGAAGTGTGTGAAGAGTCATAAACCTCAGAACACACCAGCACCAGAAAATCAGCAGAGGACATCAAGAGAACTGTCTGATTAAAGAATGTGATTTGGGAAATGGCTACTTACAGATTTTTCAGAGTAATGACTTACAGTACATCCTCAGGCATAACTAAGTCAGAAATTAAATCTAAGGGAGGATCTAGCTGACCTCTTCAAGAAGTGGTGTGGGCAGAAAGAGTTAAAATGAAACATCCATATGGAATTGTGCATGAAATATGATTTTTGCGCTCTGAGACAGGGAGTTCTCTGACTTAAACAGCACTTAAAAAGGTAATTGATAGAAAAGAATAAAGTATCTGTGGGTAGGAGTGTTTGTTCTGTAACTTCCTTTTTTGTTTTACATGATTGTAAGAATTATGGTATTGTTCTGTGTTTAATTTTACCTGTTTTTATCACATTTTAGTAAACTTCCTTTTCTTTGAAATACTGCCTGGGTGTCTTCTCAGTTTCTTTTTGCATCTGATGTGCCTGTGTTTAAGTCTGACAGCTGTTGAAAAGCTTAATTGTGTTACTGAGCTTGCATAATAAGGTAAGAAATCCTAGGTCTCTAATAGAGATAAAAAGGGTTCATTTTGGATACCTGGTTAGGTGCCCTTAGGCGAAAGATATATTGCATCCCCCCGAAGTGAATATTATCTGAGCCTATACATTTGGGTATGCTAGCATAAGGTTCACAGTTTGAATCCCTTCAGAACTCGAGGCTAAAGGTGATTTGGGCCCAAAGCAGAAAGGAGTATTAACCTGTCTGTTACCTGTTCACACTATTGCACTCTGAGCTTTGCACTGTGGGAGCAGAGGGCCTGACCTGTGGAGTGTGTTTGTGACAACCCAGAGGTCTCTTTGTTCTTGGTGATTGTCAGCACCTCTGCCCCCATCGTGTATGTTTCCTCAGGGTTCCGTCTTCCAAATGCACTATTTTGCACCTCTTTGCATTGAACACAAGCTGCCACACCTCAGACCATTTTAAAATTCCCTCAGGTCCCTTCTCATTTGCCCTACCCTTCTGGAGTATCCACCCTGTTGCAGATCTTGGTGTAATCTGCAAATGGGAACATTTTCCTTCAGCCTTTCCACAATGTCACTAATGAAGACATTGAACAGAACTGAGCCCAAGGACTGATCCCTGCGGTACCACGCTGGTCACCACCCTCTCTCCGGATTGGATCCCACTTAGCACCACCCTCTGTCTCCTATCTGTTAGCCAATTTCTAACCCATTCTACCACCCTGTGCCCCATGCCCAGGCTTCCCATCTTTTTTTTTTTTTCACAATTTAAGCTTTATTAATACATGTCCATTATGAAGGGCAGTTACAGCAATTCGAAATGTGACATAGCTCTAGAACAATGAGAACTGCCCAACCCACCCCTCCCACCCCGTCCCCCTTTACAGCAGCAACAAAATTTGATCACCCTAACGTGCAGTGCGTAAATCAGTGGTACATATGGGTAAAACCAGAGTGTGATATAAGTTCAGTGAGGTAACAAGAGTAAAGTGTGAAGGGGATCCCATATCCTGCTGTATGCTTCTAGTCTGTTATGAAGACTTGCAATTGCCTTCTCTGTTCGAAGATTAACAGTGATTTCATGTAGCCATTCCTGGAAGGAAGGAGACGATTGTTCCTTCCAATGACGTAGTATAAGTTTCTTCACTGAGAGCACAACCATAGAAATATGGTATTTCCTAGTTCTAGCACTGACCAGGGACATGTCCCCTAGAAGACACACCTCTGGAGTGAAATACTCCTGTAGGCCCAGTAGGGGATCAAGGGACATCTTAATTGAATTCCATAAGGAAGAAACTTTGGGACAGAACATGTGCAAGAGAGTACCCTCTTTTTGCAGGCACTTAATACATGTACTAGAGTTTGAGAAGCCCCATTTTTTTAATTTGATAGGGGTACAATACATGTCATGTAGAATGTGGTTTTGCATGAGACGTAGCTTATCTTGGGAAACATACTTATGACAGGATCTTCATAGGGATTGCCAGTCCAACTGGTATTAAGGGAGGAACGAGTTCCAAAGACTAGTAGGTCCCAAGGTGTACCCGTATTTTTTATAGTACAGCACCCTGTATAGCTTGGATACTATACCTGAAGATCCGGACAATAGGGAGATTTCAGGAATCAATGCTGATACCTTCTGAGAGGGTGGGGAACTCCCCAGGGCTACAGTGAGAAGGTGTCTTAACTGCATAACTTTAAAATGAGATAAGCCTGGTATACGAAACTTGTCAATAATTCCACATGAGGACAACCAGTGCCCTTCCCCATCCACCAGGGAAAGCAGTTTTCCATCGCCTAGTTGAGGCAACCAGTGAGAAGGAATCCACCTTCCACTAAGAGTGAAAGATGGGGAATTCCAGATAGACTGAGCTAAGTCAGTCTGAGGGGAATAATGAAGAAATAAACATAACTGTGTATAAACTTTTAAAGAGGTACTTATTGTGGCGCAGTTGGTCATCTTTACATGAGACAACTTAACGTAAAATAAGTTTGAGGGATCCAGGCTTTTAGATTTAATTACATCTAACTCAGTCTTAAGCCACACTGGTTATACCGTTTCAGGGCCTGGGGAGATCCATCTTAGACAATATGCTAGATGACTGGCCCAGTAGTATAGTGCCATATGGGGAATCCTCAGCCCCCCCCCTCAGATTTTGGGGCAGCTAGTTTATGATAGGCCAACCGAGGATGCTTATCTGCCCAGATAAATCTGGTAAATATACTGTGCAGTTTCTTAAACCAGAGCATGGGGATAAAAGAGTTGAGAAGGGATAAGAGGTAATAAATTCTAGGAAATACATTCATCTTAATAATGTTAATCCTGCCCCATAATGATATAGGAAGTTTAGACCATCTGTCAAGGTCATGCATGATAACCTGTGAGAGAGAATTCAGATTATCTTTGACCCACCTTAAAGGGTTGCTGGATAGCTTTATGCCCAGATATTTAACTACTCTAGGAGTCCAACCTATACCTAGGGGGCAAATGCCATCCTTTAATACCTTGTGGTTTAATGGGAAAAATAAGGATTTACTAGCATTCAACTTGTAGTTGTATAGCACACTGAACCTAGCTATTTCATTCAGTAAAGGTGGTATTGAAGAAACTGGATGGGAGAGATATATCAGCAGATCATCTGCGTACCCAGTGAGTTTAATCTCATGACGCTCAACTCTGATACCCCTTATAGAGATATTTTGGAGAATGTTTTGAATGAGGGGTTCCAGATATAGGTTAAACAAAAGCGGCGATAGGGGGTAACCCTGCCTAGTACCTGAATGGAGTGAGAAGTAGTTTGAGAAGGCCCCATTAGCTGAGATTCTTGCTATAGGGGATTTATATAATGCAGCAACCCAAGAGATGAATACCGGAGGAAAGTTAAAGGCACTCAATACCTTGAAGAGAAAACTCCAATTCACCTGGTCAAACGCCTTCTCGGCATCCAAGGAGACCAAACCTGCAGGGAAGTCAGCATCTCTGGAAGCTGAGAAGACATGGGATAATGTATGCAGATGATCCGCTGAAGAGCGTCCCTTCATGAAGCCTACCTGATTCATACCTATTAACATACTATTTGCCAGCAGATTAGGCCTTACGGTCTATCGAGTCTGCTCGAACCTAAATCCTTAGTTGGGTGCCGAGACCCTCCCATCCCTTGTGCTCCAGAAACTCCTATCATCCATCCCCACCCCCCCGGGACAGGCCATCATCTGATACATCCACTTTCTGTGTCTGTCCCACCCTCTCTTGAAGCCCTCCACTGTGGATCTCTGAACCAGCTCACCAGGCAGTGTATTCCAAGGGTCCACCACCCTCTCAGTGAAAAACCTCCTCCTCTTTTCCCCCCTCACCCTTCCACTTTCCAACTTCAAACCATGTCCTCTGGTGATACCTCCCTGCTTTAGTCTAAAGATCCCCTCCATGTTTACCCTATTTATTCCCTTGAGGTACTTGAAGACCTCAATCATGTCCCCCAATGAAAACAGGCAGAGCTCCTCAAGTCTGTCCTCATAAGTCAAATCCCCTAGCCCTCGTATCATCTTTGTTGCCCTCCTCTGTACCCTCTCCAGGAGCTGTATGTCCCTCTACAAGTGTGGTCTCCAGTACTGTACACAGTACTCAAGGTGTGGTCTAACCAGTCCATTGTACAGCGGCAGAATCACTTCCTTGTTCCTAGAGGTGATCCCCCTTACGATGCATCCCATCATCCTGTTTGCCTTGCTAGCTACTCTTCTACACTGCTCAGAGTTATTCATACATGTATCCACCATGACCCTTAGGTCTTTTTCCCCTATTGAGGCCTCCAGCGCCTCCCCTCCCAGGGTGTACCTGTGTTTAGGGTTTCCCTGACCAAGATGCAACACCTTGCACTTGGTGATATTGAAATTTAATTTCCATGTGTGAGCCCAGCTTTCCAGGGTGTCCAGGTCCCCTTGCAGGGCCAACCTCCCCTCTTCTCCCTCAACTACTGCTCCCATCTTGGAGTCATCCGCGAAGAGACTCATTTCACACCCTATACCCTTCCTGATGTCCAATATGTATGCATTAAACAGGATCGGACCCAGGACCGAGCCCTGTGGTACCCCACTACCTACCTCTCTAGGGTTTGAGAGCTCCTCACAGACCACTACTCTCTGAGTGCATCCAGCTAGCCAGTTTTCAATCCATCTGACCATCAAAGGCCTACTCTAACCCATCAGTTTCTCCACCAGACCATTGTGGGGGACAGAGTCAAACGCCTTGCTGAAGTCCAAGAATAGTACATCCACAGGCTTACCCCTGTCCAGTTCTGATGTAACCCATTCATAGAACTCCACAAGGTTGGTTTGACATGATCTACCTGGCACAAACCCATGTTGCCGACTATCCAGACCTCCCACCTCCTCCAAGTACACCCCCAATCATTCCTTTAGTATACTCTCCATTAATTTTCCCACCACCGAGAGGTCAAACTGATGGGTCTATAGTTCCCTGGTACTTCTCTCAACCCCCCTTTATGGATTGGTACCACATGTGCCTCTCGCCAATCCCTAGGTACCCTTCCTGTTTCAAGTGACCTGCTGAAAAGCTCCGCCAGGGGTGCAGCCAGTATGTCCGCCAATTCCCATAGTACTCTCGGATGAATGCCATCCGGCCCAGGAGATTTGTCTTTCTTTAGGGTCTTGAGGGCTAACCACACCCTTTTGGTGGAGATAGCATCATCCGTCCCCTCCACCTTACTGGTCTTTTTATCCTTATCCAGATGTGACACCCCTGGGGTACCTTTCCCTCCCTCTTGCTCCATTTCTGTTGCTCCCCTGATCCCACTCCCTGCCACTTCTATCCCCTTCGTGCCTTGCTTTGTAGATATCCCATCCTCCCCCTCCCTAGTGAACACAGAGGCAAAGTACTCGTTAAATACCTCTGCCTGGTCCCTCGCCTCTTCCACCCACCCTCCTTCTGATCTCAATCTGCTGAGATGGCCCTTAGTTTTTCTCCGGCTCCCAATGTACCGGAAGAACCCTTTCCCTCCATGTATCCCTGTGCCAGCCGCTGCTCTTTACTGGACTTTGCTCCCTCACCATACGGGTGACTTTTCTAGATGCAAGCTGGTACATTTCCTTATCCCTATCCCTCTTGTTGTTTTATATTTTTGTAGGCCTTTCTCTTCTCTGACTGCTACCTGTACCTCACTGGACCACCAGCATGGTTTATGTGACCTTGCTCCCTTACGTTTCAACTTAGTGCAGATCCTGACTGCCTCATGAAGTCCCTGTTTTATGACCTCCCATCTCCTTTCCACATTTGTCGTTGAGGTAATCCCCTTCAAGTGATCCTTGAGAATATTTCCCATGCCCATAAAGTCTGCCCCCCTGAAGTCCACTGCCAGTGTCCTAGATCTCACCTCCACTCCCCCCATGCTTATTTGAAACCAGACAGTATTGGTCACTCCCAGTCAGGGGTCCTGTACAACCATGTCCCTTACCAGATCCCATCTGCCAGAATCACATCCGGGACATGCCCTTCCCTTGTGGGCTCCATCACATGCTGTGTTAAGAACACATCCTGGAAGCCATCCAGCAGCCTCTGCTCCTTGGCCACCTTAGAGGACATGGTTCCCCAGTTTGTACCTGGCATATTAAGGTCCCCCATCAACACCACTCCTTCCCCTTTTGGACCACACTGGGCAATGATGTTGTCCAGCAAACCATCCTCTAGAACATCACTCATCCCAGGGGCCTATATGCTACTCCCAGCTTGACCTTATCTCCTGCTGGGGATCGTAAGGTGACCCATAAGGCCTCCACGTTTACCTCTGCCTCTTCTACCATAGCAATTTCTATGTCATCTCTAATGAACATAGCCACTCCACCCCCTCTGCCCTCCTTTCTATCCTTCCTAAGCATAGTGTACCCTCGTACATTTAGGTCCCAGTCATGGTTTTTGTTGGCTACGTCTCGTGACTGCGCCACATCCACCCCCAAACAGCATGGCCTGGAACTCTGGCAACTTGTTTCCCAAGCTCCTGGCATTTACTAACACCAACCCCACCCCTTATCCTGATCCTCTTTGTGAACCCCACCCAGATTCCTTATACTTCCATCCTCCCCTGCTCCTCCTGAAACCTTCACCTCCAGTCTGTTTCCCCTCCCCCTTGGGCTTGAGGCTACTCCCTCATCTGGAGGAGGGCTCTGATCAGCCCTCCTTATCCCTTCCCCCTTACAAGTTTAAACCCCACCTTTCTTGTATGTAGTCAGCTATCCCTGTTTAGGACTTCCTTCCCTAATGGGGCAGATGAAACCTGTCTTTGGCATATAGTCCCTTATCCTCCCAAACTCCATTCCAGTTCCCTAACATCCCCAACCCATTCTCTTCACCCCACTTCCTGAGCCAGTCATTAACCTCTGTGACTTCATTTTTCTCCACTGAGGCCTTTGGTACTGGCAATATCCCAAAAAGGAAATGTTGCATCCATTATCCCAACAGACTCTGGCAAGTTCTTGGAACCTTGCTTGGATTTCAAAATGCTATTTCCTCTAGATCATTAGTTCCCAAATGCACCAGAAATCCAGTTTCCTCCACAATCCTAACCATTCATACACCATGAACTTTGCTCTGTGCACTGTCAGCCGGAGATACTCATTACCTTCACCTGGCTATGGCATCCACCCCCTGTCCTCCCAATGGATACCCCTAATCTCGAGTCTCCCAGTAACAGAACCTTCACCGCCATCATCCTTATGGTTACCTCCACTATGCCCTCTCAGCCCCCCTTTATTCATGATCTCAATTTCATGTGAGTCTTCCTGCCTTATTAGAGACCCCCTTGTCACCCTCCCCTTTCTGCCTCCCTTGCTATTTTGCCCACTTAACTCAAACCCCCTCTGAATAGGTGTCCCCTTTAACTCTCTTTTATCTGAACCATTTATCCTGACCCTGATGGTTTCCCCTTCCCCCACACCACCATCCTCCCCCCTTGTAATAGTACCCCTGCCTCCAGAGGCTCTCTGTGGGTCCCCTTTAGCTAGGGCTCCATCCTTGCTACTGACCTCCCTGCTGAAGGGGGGCTCCTCTCCCACCTCCTTGTCTCCCAGTTTCTCTCCAATCATGCTCTCCTCCCTCATGTCTGGAATATGTTGCATCTCCCCCATTTGCTTAACATATATGTTTCCCCTTCTCCCTCTGGGACTATGTCTATCCTTTCCACAGCTGGTCTGTGATGCCCTATGGGTATCTGACTCCCTCCCCCCGGCCTCTGTATAAGTTTCCTCATTTCCACCACCCTTCCTCCCCTTTAGGTTGCTTAGTAGCTCAAATTTGTTGTGACACTCTATGTCAGCCTCCATCAAGTAACCCGAGTTTCCCCTGACTGCATCTCTAAACTGACCTCTTCTTCCTCTCTTGCACTGTTCACCTTAGAGCTCCCTTCCCACAGTCTGCTGTTTTAGGCTTCTGCACAACAGCCCTCCTGACTCTTCCCTCTAGTCTCTTTGTATTCAGAATGTTCACCCCACGCTTTCCCTTAGCATCAACTTCCTATCTAAGGGTCCTCTGTCCCTAATATCCCCCTCCTGCTTGCTGTAACATAACATCCTGTAATTTCAGAGCATTGCCCCAGCCTCCCCTCAGCCCCACCCTTCTGCTGCCCATATCCACACCCCTTATCCTTGGACACCCCCCCCAGCTCCCACAGCTTACTCCTTAACCAATATACCTCACTCCTGATACAAGATAGCTGTCTACAGAGTGGGCAGCCTCCCTCTCTCCAGGCTCAATTTAGAATTATTGCCATCCCACAGCATGAGCAGCCTACAACCCTTCCGAAGATGCCTGCCATGGTGGAATATGGCCACTCTGCTTATCCCCCTCTGTTTATAATAGCACCCCCCCCTTTTCTCAGTCCCTTTCCCCTGGAGTACAGTTTCTCTCTATACTGACTGTAGTTATTTACAACCCCAATTTCAACCCCACCAATAAAGTTCCCAAGTCTCACAAACACATATAGTCCAGTGTGTGTTCGGTTCCACTAACAGTGTGTGTAAGCAGACATCAGGTACCGTATGATGTCACAGGCCCACCAGCTCCTGTTGCTTCAAATTTCAGTCCCAAACAGAAATACTCAGCCCTTCAATCCCAACCCCCAGTGGCTTTTCAGTATTTAAGAACACCAGGCAAACACATTTAAATTTCCCTCTAATTATCCCTACCAAACAACTATCCCCAAGCCTCCAAAGTTACAATATTACAGCCCAAGTAACAGTTCTAATTCAAGGTAATAATTTTTAACACATAGAACTAATTTCACTTACAAACTATTCAAATATTTCAGTTAAAACAGAATATAACTGCAGACCTCTTTCCTACCAGCCTGCTGTTTAAGCTCCCAAGTGGCCAAGGTAATAATTTTTAACACATAGAACTAATTTCACTTACAAACTATTCAAATATTTCAGTTAAAACAGGATATAACTGCAGACCTCTTTCCTACCAGCCTGCTGTTTAAGCTCCCAAGTAACTCGGGGAGCACCATGGATAACCTGTTAGCTAAAATCTTTGAAAGGATCTTGATATCCTGATTTAGGAGGGATATAGGCCTGTAGCTCTGGCTGAGCTCAGGGTCTTTATCTGGCTTAGGAAGGAGCACTATCAAGGCTTCAAAGAGGTGGCAATCAACCTCTGTCCCGGATAAGATGTGCTGAAATAAACTATTAAGTATTGGCAATAGAAGTTCCCGAAATGTTTTATAGAAAAGGAAGGAAAATCCATCAGGTCCAGGAGTTTTATCCGAGGGTAAACCACTAATAACCTCGGAGATTTCCCCCTGAGTTATGGGAGAGACCAGAGAGGCTATGTAATGTACTGGGAGGGAAGGTAGATGTGAGTCCGTCAGGTACTTCTCCATGCTTACTGGGCTGGGAGGGTGCTCCATGTCCCCATAAAGCAATTTGTAGTATGCTGCAAACTCTTGAACTATCTCAGTTGGAGATGTTTTCAGGGTCCCATCTGCTGAAGCCTTGATTGAAGGGATAAATCTCGCTGATTCTTGTTGTTTGATGCAGAGTGCCAAAAGGTGCCCTGCTTTCTCACCTTGGTCAGTATAACTAGCTTTGGTGTGTGTGACAGCTAACTCCACCTTCTCCCGGAGTAGTTCTAAGTATTTGTCTCTCAACCCTAGGAGCCTCACCTTATCCTCCTCCGAGGAGTTAACCAAGAGATTGGATTCCAGAGCTTGAATTTGGGATAACAAGGACAGTAATTCTCTCTCCCTAGCCACCGAGAGGCCAATGAGAACTCCTCTCATGTAAGCCTTGAAGGCCCCCCATATAATGTCTGGTTTTGCACTATTTAAAGGGTTGGATAGAAAAAAGGCCTTAATATGCTCCCTTATGGTATTGCAATAATTAGAATCTTTAAGCAGCTGATCATTAAGTGTCCATCATGTTTCTCTCTTTGACACATCTTGAATTGAAAGATCACAGCACTAGAGAGTGATCAGAGACAGGGTCAGGCTGTATCGACGAGGACCTAACCTCGGGCAGAAGAGTCTGAGAAATGAATATGCAGTCAATACGGGACTGTGAACCATGTGCCAAAGACCTGAATGTGAACTCCTTGGAATCAGGATTTAGGACACGCCAGACATCACAGAGCCCGCATTGATCCAATAATTCTCTAAGAGCCCTCTGACCCGGGGAGATTCCCCCCGATGCGCCTCCTGACCTGTCGAGATTTGAATCTGCAACTTGGTTAAAGTCGCCCCCAGGATAATCCTTATGAGAAGAAAGGCAAGATTAAGTTTATGAGTCTCATGAAGTAAGCGGGATCATCAGCATTGGGACCATATATACTACCCAATAGCAGAGGTATTGACCAGAGACTACCTATAACTAAAACGAAGCTACCCTCGGGATCCCTGATAGTATGAGTTGGGACAAAGGGAATGCCCCTGTTAATAATGATCATAACCCCACAGCTGTTTGAGGAGCCTTGCGCCTCGTACACCATCCCCACTTGTTGCCTCCTCACTTGTGAGGCTCCTGTTTCTAGTAGGTGCGATTCCTGTAGGAAAGTAACCTGAGTACATAAAAGACTTAAGTGTTTGAGAACCTGGTATTGTTTAGATTTTTTCCTGATCCCCTTGACGTTCCACGTTGCAAAAGTCACCTCCTTAGCCATCTACTTAAGGCTTGAAGGGTAGAAGATTCAGCCTTGCACTCTGGGTGTGTAACACAAATAATCTAACCCCCATTGCTGCTGTGAGCCTCCCACCACCTAACCCCCACAAGAAGCCCCAATTTAAACCCTATAATCCACCCCCACCCCAACAAGAACACAAAACCCTCCCCCCTTCCAGCCACCCACACTGTTGCAAGCAACGCTTAGCACAGCACTGGATTTTATCCTCCCCCCACCTCCCGAATGTATCCCCTGCAAGTGATCACCCTCGTAGCTCAAAATACAAGGCAGTCAATAAACTGCATTAATGAGGGCTTAGTGTCAACGAGCGGTCTCGGGCTTCCAGGGCCTACAAACATCTGCTGGTGAATCCATAATGAACGAGAGAGAGAAATAGAACTAGATGCCATAAATATGAATGTGAAAAAACGTCATTCAAGCCTTGGGAGGGAGTTGAAAAATGTTTGTTCCCCATAGGGAACTACCTCATGAACCAGAACCAGAACCAGAGCGAGAATTAACATGGAGGGGTGAGCCCATCATCGAGATAAAAACACGAAAAAACAGATCCGGATGAGAAGTGAAACAAAATCCAGAGATGGGAAACCTGTGGGAGTAACTGCTTAGGGGTTGCGAACCCCTAGCTCCAAGAAGCCCCCCCCTACAAAACCAGGGTGACTTAGTAAATTAAAGCAGTCCCTCTCAAGGCTGGATGACCGGACTTGCATTAAATGGGCGAGTCGCGCCCTCTTGTGGACATAACCATAGCCCACCAGTCAAGGCACCCTGACAGCCCAGAATCGCCCAAAAATCCAAACTCCCATCCTGTAAAGACTAAACAAGAAACATAACCTAAGACCTAGCCCTGTGTGCTCCCCCTGGATACTAAGTAAGCAATATTATATCAGATGCAGTCCAAAACATACCCTGCAGGAGCCCCCCCCCGGACTCTCCCTGCAACACTATTCCCACCAACAGGCCAAGGCCTGTTAAAAGTAAAGTTGAGCCTCTACTAGAAGTCCAGATCTATTAGAGAGCATTAAGTCGAGTGAAATCCATCTCTAGAAAGAGCACTGTCCACACAAAAATCCAAACAACAGTTCATTCTGAAGTTCCCAGTGAGCCCCGAAGATCAGTAGGCCCTCTCAGGTCATGTGAAACAGGTCTGGCAACGCCGACTTAAGGTTTAGTAATGCAGCATCAGGATCCTCAAAATTGAGCCATGAGCCATTTACAGAGACTTGTAATTTCGCTGGGTACCCCATCCTGAACTTTAAACCCGCCGCTATAATCTTGGATACAGTCGGGTGGAAGGCTTTCTATTTCAATCAAACCAAACCAGGGATATCCTGAGCAAGTCTCAGCTTCACCTTCTCCCATCTGACTTCTTGCAGAGCCTTGGCTTTCTGAAGAAAATGCTGCCTTTCCAGATAGTTCAGAAAGCGGCAAATGATGGGGAGAGGGGGTGCATCAGGTGGGGGTTTTGGTCGCAAAGATCGGTGGGCCCGTTCTATGATATAATTTGGGCCAAAGGGAGAGGGACCAGCGACTTTTTCTACCAACTTCTGGATAAAGATTATGGTGTTCTAGCCTTCTTCCCCTTCTGGGAGCCCAAGGATTACCACATTATTTCTCCGACTACGACCTTCCAGGTCCTCGGGTTTTGCTTCTAATTGAGACAGACTTTGTTTCATTAGTAGGAGCTCAGGATCCAGGCTTTCCAACTTTCTCTCGATAGAAAATATTCGGGCAGTGTTGTCCGATACTGTCATGGAGACTTCCTCTATCTTTCTGGAGAGGGATTTCAGGTCGATTGCCATATCTTTCATCTCTTCCCGGAATGGTTTAAATTCTTCTAAGAATCGATTAAGTGTTAGGGGTTCTTGGTCCCCAGCTTGACACGCAGGTTCTGGTTTGTCTGGGCCACTCGAGGCTCGGGATTTCTTCAAGGCCTTCTCAGGGGTGGTGGGGGGGTATGTTTCTGCGGGGCTTTCTTCATCTAAGCCTCCATTTACCACACAGGAACCCAAAACAGGAGCACATGCTGTTTAGAGACAAGAAAAACTCTTAGGCAGAGGAGTTAGATGAAATTTAACAATAATAAATGACGATTTTGTATTCGGGAGGCAGGAGCTTAGCAGAGGAGCAACTATTCAGCATTCTGCATCACGTGATCTCCCCATCTTTTTTTTTAAAGTTTAACAGTTTTTATTATTTAAAGTGAGATACACACAAATGTACAAAGTAATACATTTCAAGTCTAGACCGTACCACACATTTGGTATGACCAGAAGGTTGCATTTATAGAAGAAGAAGAAGAAGAAGAAGAATCAGCATTTATATAGCGCTTTTCATACATCCAAAGCACTTTACAAGCAATGCAAGACTGGTAGTGAAGTGACTGAATATGTGGTGGCGGCCATATCGCACATCATCACCCACACACAGCCTGGATAATTGCATGAACCAGTTTTATGGGAAGGGGAATGTTGGCCAGGACACGGGAATGTTCCCTACTCTTTCGAAGAGTGCCCTGGGTTATTTTACTTCCACCTGGACACCACTGGGACAACACCAGGATGAGCAGAAGGGACCTCGGTTTAACATCTCATCCGAAAGACGGCACACCCCAGCAGTACAGCACCCCCCAATACTGCACTCGGATGCCAGCGATTTTTAGGTGCAAGTCAATCCTGGTGTGGGACGAGAACCCATGACCTTCTGGTCCAGAGGCGGATGTGCTACCAACTGAGCCACGCTGACACCCCGCTGATATATTTATATTTAAATATATAATGGAATGAGTTGATATATGCAGTAATATCAAATGTACTGCACTTGCAAATAATAGAAAATAAGCTAACAGCTAACCCAGGAGTGATGAGGGCCCAGCTATAACCCTAATATAACTCAGAGCAAAGGGGACCTGCATACAGTAGGGTGAGTGTATAGTTATATTAGCATGCTCAGTCGGATCTAGCACCAGGGTGTGAAACTGTTGTGTGTCTTTCATATAAGCAGGTAACCATATCAACTACTGTATATACAAAGGGCAATCTTTTATTAGGTAAGGGCCTATAGAAAGGGAAACTGGAACCATGAGAGGAAGATGCACCACTTTCCAACAATGGGGAAGAGAATCAAGGCCAGGAGTAACAATATCCTTTGAGATAATTCAGGGGGGAGATTATGACAATATTTTGAATGCAGATAGGGTTGCCAGCATTTCTCAAATTGAATCACAGAGCCTGCAGCGAAACGGGAAATTCTTTCAAATATAGCCCCCTGGGCTAGTGCCAGGAGGAGTTCTTGGAAGTAGGGTGTCGCTGAGGATCTCCAATTTAATAATATGAGTCTTTTGGCTGCAGCCCCAACTGCAGTAACCCATTGGGCCCCTGGGCTATGTTAGGGCACATTCGGCTAAGCACATCCCAAGAGTAAAAGGAGTGGATCAGGAACAACATCTGGAAAAATCTGTTGACACATTCCTTGGACTGATACCCCAAATTGTTTGAGATTGGGGCAGTCCCAGAGAATATGAAACAAATGCTCCCCTTGGTTGCCACATCTCCAACAGGTGTCAATTGGAAGAAGACCCATCTTTTTAAGTTTGGCCGGGTCCCTATACCACCTATGACTGGTCTTATTCATGATAAGATGTGTACGTCCATCCCGGCAGACAGTGTGGACTCTAACCCAGCCGTGCTTCCACTACTGGTCAGAGAACGTCAACTGAAAGTCCTTTTCCCACTGTGCTTTAGCCCTTTGGGTATGGTCTATGGTAGCGTCTCTGAGAGCAGCATAAATCCCACTTGCCCTGCTCCTGGGGTGCTTTCCCCATTCAGTTACTGGATGTGGGCATTGCTGTAACTCCCTATTTGGAGGGGCATTTGGCAAATGGGTTACAACATCTCTAATCTTAAGATATCTCCAGAAATGATTGGGTGGGAGACCGTATCTGACTTTTAATAATTCAAATGTATCCAGTATATTGGAGTTAGGAAGTAATAAATCTTGAATCGTGGAAATACCTTGGGCCTCCCAATATTTCCAATGGATTTCCCTATCTGTAAGGCATGGTCATTCCACAGGGGCATATTTTGCCAAGGGGTTGGATCATGTCCCAAAAGAGTAAGGACCTGCCTCCAGTACAAGCTAGAGACTTGTATAGGAGGAGGAATATCCAAGGGTATATTTTTCTTACTATATAGGACCACCACCGGAGAGGGAGCTTGGATCATTGACGCCTCCAAAGGGAGCCAAGTTGGAGAGGCCTGACCAATTTTGGAGAACAATCTAATGGTCTGGGAAGTAATGAAGGCCATATGATATCTCTGCAGCCATGGGAGACCACAGCCCCCCCCCCTCCAATGCTGATGTAGTTTAAGTTTACTACACCGAGGCAGAGATCCTTCTCATGAAAAAATTACCCATTAATGCCTCGAGTTTCTGAAACCATTTCTGTGGGATAAACAAGGGTAAATGGGCTAACAGGTATAATATCCTGGCGTCTGCCATCATTTTAATGGAATCAATATTGCCAGCAAGCGACAGTCTCAAGGCCTTCCACCTTTCCATATCCTGTCTAAGAGAGTCTAATAATATAGCAAAATTAACTGAGCGCATTTTCCCCCATGTTTGAATTAAGGATAATACCCAGGTATTTTATACCATTAGGGGACCATTTTAGCCCTTTAGCTGTAAAATTATGCCCCAGAGTCAGTGAATTTAGTGGAAGCACCTCGGTTTTGGAATGATTTATCTTAAGACCTGGCACTTTGGCAAAGGTGGACAGAATGTCAAAGA
Organism: Neoceratodus forsteri; assembly: GCA_016271365.2. Classification (NCBI taxonomy): domain Eukaryota; kingdom Metazoa; phylum Chordata; order Ceratodontiformes; family Ceratodontidae; genus Neoceratodus; species Neoceratodus forsteri. The sequence continues at coordinate 1,179,402,901 of CM057454.1, forward strand.
TGCTACTGATCACCTTGGGAGAATACGCCATGGTGATGAGAAGGTCATCTGCATATAAAAAAATTTTGAAGGTATTATCTCTTACCTGTATATGTGGGATGGTTGGGATTCCCTAAGAGCAATGGCCAGGGGATCTATAGCTAGAACAAATAAAAGGGGGGAAGGGGACATCCTTGTCTCGTACCTTTCCGTAAGGGAAAGGACGGAGACATAGTACCATTTGTCAGGACTGAAGCCATGGGGGAGGCGTATAACAATTGTATCCATGAAATAAAGCCAGGTCCCAAACCCATTTTGGAGAGGATATGGAACAAGAAAGGCCATTCGACCGAGTCGAATGCCTTCTCAAAGTCCATAGCCAGGGCTACAGAAGGCTTGTTAGATAATTTAGTATAGTGCAATAACATGACCAGCGATCTATGATGATCCGACCCTAAGCGACCTTTAACAAAACCTGCCTGGGCCGGGTGAATTAGATCTGGCAGGAGATGATCAAGCCTACCTGCAAGGATTTTGGCTAAGATTTTTGCATCCACATTGATGAGTGAGATGGGGTGGTAACTACTAAGGGAGAGAGGATCCTTCCCCTTTTTAGGGAGTACTGTGATAGTGGCTTCTCTCATGGATGGGGGTAGTAGTCCTGCCTGCAAGGAGCGTTGGAACATCTGGATCAAATATGGAGCCAGATTTGTTCCTTTGATTTTATATAAATCAATGGGCAGTCCATCCTTCCTTGGGGTTTTACGAGGGTTTAGGGAGGCAATAGCCTTCTTCACTTCGACTACAGTGATTAGTGCGTCCAACAGTCTGGTGCCAGTTTCTGAAAATTGGGGAATAGGTATTGTATCCAGGAATTTTTGAATATTAAGTGGATCCGGGGGTGGGAAGATGCATATAACTTCCCATAAAACTGGGCCATGATCTCATTCACCCCTTTTTTGGAGTGAGATAATACCCCTTGCTTGTCTGTCAATGCATGTATTGTTCAGGATGCCTGTTGGTGCTTAAGTCGATATGCCAGAAGCTTACTGGCCTTCTACCCCCCCTTCCCAATAAGAGTGGTGCATCCATCTGAGATTCAGCTCAGCTTGTCATATCAGGTGGGCATTTAGAGAAATTCTGGTACTAGTTAGTTGGGCCAGTAAGGACTGGAAGGGGTCTTGAGATTGAAGGAATTTATACTGAGATTCTAAGGAGGATAGCTGCTTTTCTAGAGCTCTTTGGTCTGCCTCTCGACGCCTCCTCCTGGCAGAGGAATAGGCAATGACTCTGCCATGGAGAGTCGTCTTGAAGGACTCCCATAGGATGGAATCATTCACTGCCCCATTATCATTATTTATTTATTTATTTAGCTTTTGTTGATCGGGTAAGTGCACTAGATAAATTCTGCCTATTTTCAGGCATGACCCGGGGGAGGGGGATACAGATGACTGGCAACTGATTTTGAACCATATTAAGCTGTTGTTGGTATTTTAGTGATTCTGAATGGGGGGAAATTTTGGCCAGGGCACTGGGGAAATTCTCTTACTCTTTTCCTGAACTACCACCAGAACAGGCAGATGGGACCTCGGTTTAATGTCTCATCTGAAAGACGGCACCTCAGGAGTGCAGCATTCCCCTCATGCTGCACTGCAGTGTCAGTATTGAGATATTAACCCAAGTGCCTGGTGTGGTACTAGAACCCACAGCCTTCTCATCTCCCATCCTCAGAGGCGAGTGTGCTACCTGCTGAGCCACTGACACTGCCAAATTATTTTTCCAGTATTCCTGCACTTCAAGTCCTAGCCAGGTTTGAAAATTAACATCCTCCAGCAAAAAGGGGATCCAGACACCATGAGGGAATTTTAGGGGGATCTGATCCTAGTTTGATCACTAATTCCAGGGGGGCATGATCTGAAACATATATTGTGTGCATATCAGACTTAGTTACTTGTTCATATAGTACAGATGAACTAAGTCAGAGATCTATTCTGCTAGATGAACCATAGGTCTGGGAAAAGCATGAATAATCATGTACCTCTGGGTGCATTGTTCTCCAGGCATCCAGCAGTATATGCTCCGACATTAATGTCTGGACTGCTTTCTTAGCTTGCCTGTGTGGTTCAGGGGGTTTTGTTACTTCTGTCCATAGAATAATCCAACACTAAATTAAAATCCCCACCCACTAGCACTGGTGCCTTAGCCACAATAAAATTAGTGAGGGCCTGGTTGGAAGTGTGGAAGAACTAAGGACAGTCCTGATTGGGGCATAGATATTGGCCAAAATCAGAGAACACTCCGGAGTCTCCATATCCGCCAAGATCCACCTCCCCTCCTTATCATGAATGTACCTCTTCACTTTCCATCCCAAGTTTTTGTGGAATAGAATAGAAACTCCCCTTTTGTGAGACACCGCTGCACTGTGCAACTCTTCAGCCACCCAGTCCCGTTTGAGCTTCTTAGCCTCAACTGGGGACAGTTTTGTCTCTTGAAGGAGAACCACCATAGGGTGCAGCTTTTTTTTTTTTGGGGGTATTATTTTCTCTCCTCAGAGCTCCGGCTACAACCCCGCCCTCCGTTGTTCCCCAAGCGCCATCCCGGACATCAGACCCCCTCCCTTGTACCCATGACTTACCCTTGGCGGTGATGCGACTCGGCTCACCCAACGGATCCATGCCAGGAGGTGCCATTCCAGGAATGGTGCATGAGAAATTCTTTGTGCTGCAGACTAGCTTTCGGTGTTTTCCTCCCGGTAGGTCATGGCGTGCAATGGCCATGGCGACTGGGTGCCGCACGCTCCCGTGCATATCCCAATAAAGCGCCTGCCATCCCCGCCCCCAAGCTTGCAGCTAGTGCAATGCTGTCGATCCCCAGCCTCCGCTTAGGAGTCACAAGCCCCGCCGCCTAAATCCTCTCCTCGGAGATGGAGAGGTCCTCGATGCTCAATCCATCTCCTCCCTGCCGACCAACGGCAACCCATACCTGTTCCTGAACACAGGTCGCCGGCGTGGCGCGAGGTGTGGCGACCAGTGCCTCAACCCTCAGCGCCACCGGGCCAGCCGGGTGCAGCTTTTTTAATTGAAGCAGGACCTTTTTCCACTTAACTGGTGAATTAAGCACTCTGACATTCCAAGACAGAAATCTAATCTCCATCTAACCACTGATATAACATGACTGAAGCGAGGTGTGACAGAAAGTACTTATCTAAGAATCTATGCCCAGTGTGCCAAGTCCTTCTCATTATATCCATGGGACAATTTCCAACCCTAGTTTCCAGATTGCCATAGTAACAAACATAACAAGTCTTCTCAAGAGGACAGTCATAAAAAAACGGTACCTCAAACGTGGGTACTAACAAACCTATTATTATAAACACATAAGCTATAACAAAAACCATCCCTCCTCCCCAACCTATACCCGTGAACAAGCCCTTGACTGACCCGCAACCGCTGTACATATCAGCCATCTTGTAGCCCAGATACCAGCAGAGGTCGCTGGGTGGTAGAGTAATCTTAGACTAAACCTGAAAGGGAGGACTAATAGAAGTCCTGGATCCTCTGATCACGTTCCCCTTTCAGCAGACTAGTCCTTCCACACATACAGTCCGAAGATGACTGGTCATCTCAATTTAGAGCTCATAACTGAGCTCATTTCAGGTCCCCAGTGATCAGTTTAAAAAATGGATATTCAGTAACCGTAAGGCTTGACATGTAGGCCCTTGTTTGGGCCTCTTTTCCTCCAAATGGGAAGAATGTGTGGGAGACAAGAGCCAAGTGATTTCCCACAAATCTAATGAATCAGGGTAAGAGCCACTAAATCAAGTATAGGAGGAATTTCCCCAAATGCCCATCAGTAACTCAGATCATACAGGGGGAGGTAAATGGAGAGATATTGAGTAAATCCTCCGTGCTAAGATATAGCACATTAGTACAACCCCAAAAACATACCCAAGGAAGGTCTTCAAGGTGAGGGGGTACAGATCTTATATACCTTAAGTAAACAACAAACTAAGGTTACCTATGAGAGAAGCCCAAAATTATGGACTCCGTAGCTAAACCTACAGGGTTAATTCCCCAGAGAAACTGATTACCATCTAAAAAGAAGAAGACATGAGGAGAGGCAGCCCACCGCTTCAGCGGCCAGAGTTTGTTCCTCTATGGACTCCAACTGGGGCATCGATTCAGGCAAATTGTCTGAAGGCCAGAGGCCTCCTGGGATGTAATCTTTACTTCTGTCCATGTGAGGTTCCTAGCCGCTTGGGGCTTAGCTTCTTTTGAGTGAGAGCATTGGGGGGAGGCAGCGGTGAAGCAACAGGAGAACCTTTGATAGGCAAGTCCATCAAGGCTTGAAATTTGTTGTTGCTCATATCTGGCTGGAAGAAATTCTGTGATGCCGTCGATTCAGGGCTTTCACTCAAATGGAGCCGTGGAGTTTTGTCGACATGTGCACCTTCAGTCCTTTGGTGTCTTTTGTTCCTCCTCTTGCTATTACTTTTCAGAGATTTTAGACGAGTCATTTGACTGGGGGTGCTCTGTTGATTTGTGGATACCAGAGAACGGCAGTTAGTCTCTTGTGCAGAGGTCTCCATCGGTGACGGGCTATGTGGATGGGCCGGGGAACTCGCGCAGACGGCCCCAATTCAATTTAGAAGCTTACACTGCCAGGAAATTCTCTGCAGCAGCTGGATTGTCAAAAACTCTGGGGGCTTTATTATAAATAATTCTGAGTGAGGCTGGGTAGCGTAGGGAATAGTCTAGGCTTAGTTCGGCACAGGCTCTATGAGCTGCCGAGAAGGCCCTGCACCTTGTAGTCACCTCTTGAGAATAATCAGCAAACGTTTGTATTTTATGCCCATGCCAATGCAGTTCTTTCTTTGTGCGTGCCAGCCTTGTGATCGTTTCGTGATCTTGAAACCGAAGAAAGCGGGCCAAAATAGTTTGAAGGCGAGCTCCAGGTTCAGGATGAGGAGCCAAAGTTCTGTGGGCCCTGTCTATCTCCACTGGAGCCCCGCAGTGCCATTCCAAAATGGCAGGTAGTTCTTTTTGCAGAAATGTAATTGTATCGTTCTCTTCGCAACCCTCAGTAAACCCGACAAACCTCAGGTTATTTCGACTGCTGCTATTCTCCAGATCTTCAACTCTGTCCCAAAGTAAGTGGATGAGCCTCTCTTGTTCTTGTAATCGAGCACCAGCTTTATGCCAACAATCTTCCACTTCAACCAGTCTGTGCTCGGTGATACATGCTCACTGAGAGAGATCAATAATATCTGCTGAATTTTTATTTGTAGTTAGATCTAGTTTCTCCACGCATTGAAGGATCTCATCAAATATCTGCCAGATTTCGGGCATGTCTCCCTGCAAAGGATTTTATCCTGACACAGAATCCATCTCGGGGATTAATTAGGCCGTGTAACAAAACAAAGGCAGCCGAATAAAGTGAAATATCTTAGTATCAGGAGACCGAGCAATGAGTCGCTAGACAGGTGATAACTACACGAGCATTGGAATAACGGTAGTCGTGCCGTACTTCTAGAAGAATCCGGGTTTAATAAGGATTGTTTAGAGGGGTTTGCAGGAGCTCAGAATTCAGGCGTCCATTCTGCTCAGCTGCTAGCCGGGCCCCCTACCTGGTCTCATCCAGGCTACCCATCTTGTTTAGCAGCCTATTATGTGGGATGGTGTTGAAGTCCTTGCTGAAATTGAGGTAGGCGATGTCCACAGACACCCCCCCCCGATTTACATCCTTCATCACCCGATCAAAAAAATCAATAAGATTCATTTAACATGACCTTCCTGCTGTGAATCCATGCTGTCTTGGATCCTGTGCACTGTTGGCTTCCAGGTGTGCCACAGTTCTTTCTTTCAGCAGTGCTGCCATGATTTTCCCCACCACTGAGGTGAGGCTGACTGGCTTATAGTTCCCCTCCTCCTCCCTACTACTGCTGTTGTGTAAAGAAGCTACTTGTGCTCCTTCGAGTCCTGCAATGAGTTACTCTGTGAACATGGCTGCCTGAGGCGCTGCTAGTTCCCTTCACAGCTCCCTTAATATCCTTGCATCTATGCCATCTGGCCCCATAGCTTTGTTCACCTTCAGTTCTGACAGCTCCTTAAGGACTCTCTCTACTGTGAATGGACTGGAGTCCACCTCTCCTCCCCTTTGCATCTGTTGCCCTGACCCTCCCCCTCTTTAGTGAACACTGAACAGATGTATTTATTCAGTATTTCCGCCTTCTCTATGTCTCCCTCCTTACACTCTCCTTCATCCCCTTTGAGCCTTACTATCCCTCCGCTATTGTTTCTTCTGCCGCTGATGTACCTATAGAATGTCCTGTCCCCTTTCTTCACTGACTACACTAAGCCCTCCTCAGTCCATGCCTTTTCACTCCTAACAGCCTTCCCTGCTTCCTGAAACTCACCCTTTCTGCTTGTACTTTGTCTGCTACCTCTTTCAAGAACTATACTGATTTCCTCCTTTCTCTTCCCTTTGGACACTAACCTGATGCATTGGTTTGTCACTTCCACTATGGTGCTGTTTAGGTACCCCCACTACTCTCCCTGTTACCTCCCCCTTCTCCAAGGCCACTCTCATACATTTGCCCATTTCAGCAAATTCAGCCCTCCTGAAATCTGATACCTTTGCCTTTGTGTGACTAGCATGTGTCTGTGCCCCCTTGCTAAGCCATACTATGTGGTGGTCACTGGATCCCAGCTGATCTTCCTCCCTGTTGTCTGTGACTCTGTCCCCATTGGTTAGTACGAGGTCCAGAATTGCCATGTCCCTGGTGGGAACCTGATCTAAAATCAGAAAGGAGGAATGTGCACCAGGTATGGGTGCAGAGACAAGGAACAGAATCAAAATCAAAAAAGTCCCGCAGTCAATGACCACAAATAATAGCTGCTCACAGTATAAGGTGTGCAACAGAGTTTATTAGCAGTGCCAATTTCACGCTTTCTGAGGCCTGCCCCCTTTAATGAATCCAGGAAGTCATGGCTCATGGATGAAGCAGCTACTGGTATCATCCAATGCACATCTGGGATATTGAAATCATCCAGCAGTAATAACTCACCCTTTGATGCCATCTCATGAATTTGGTCCACTAGTTCCCTGTCCCCTTCCTCCCCCTGCGCTGGAGGTCTGTAAATTACCCCTGGGCAGATTGGTGTGCCATTGCCAGGCTAAAGGGTGACCCACAGTGCCTTGGCCTCCTCCTGTCTGCCTTGCACCTTTGCTACTTTAATACCTTCCATGACATACAGGGCCCATCCCCTTCCTTTTTTTACTCCCATCCCTCCTGAACAGAGTGTCCAGAGGCCAGCAGGGAGAGAGTGGATCAAGCATCCCTATGACAGCTCTCCTTCCTTGGGGAGGGGGGGTTAGAGTGGTGCGCTGTTTGCCTGACACCCAGAGGTGGATGAGTGACAGCACATGTATGTGACCACATAGGTAAGGGACCCAATATTCAGAACACTGGGGATGTCTCTGTGAAAGCAGAGCTTGGACATCACACCCATTGTGCATCCATGGGTCCAAGGTGAAAACTAGGAGGAAAAACAGCCCAGGTGGCAGGATGAAGACCAACCCTCCACAAGTCCTGCACTGGTGGCTGGGCACCACCACAATCCTGTGGCAGAGGATGATGATGATGAAGGTAAATCCCAGAGGAGCTGGATGTTGATGTTGGGGGGTTGGTCAGAAGGGAGCCACCAGGGAGGATCAGAAGATAAAGTGATTATCGAAAAAAATAAATGTACTGACCATGTACTCACTGGAGTGCAGGCAAGAGAGGTGGATGTGAAAGAGACCTTTAAGTTCCTGAGCAAAATAAACAAGGCAAACTGCAGGAACGTATTAAGTAGAAGTACAGAGTCTGCAACTGGAGCTTACAAGTAGATACTGATGGAGGGCAGGAGTAGGAGGTATGTGAAGAATTTCTGTTTCATGTAAAGGGCGTTGGAGCCATTGACCTGTCTGCCAGCAGAGGTGGTGGGCACCAAGACCATAAATGGTTTCAAGCATGGCTGGGACAGAGTAAAGGGTTCGGGGTTTACTCAGGACAGTAGCAGTAGGGAGGGGAGCAGGGTGGTGAACTGGAAGGGATAAAACCCCATATGAACAATATATACTGGGGCAGACTGGCTGACCTTTAGTCTTTTTCTGCCGTCATGGGGACCGGATATTCAGACTGCGCCAGGCTGTGGTGCAAGCCTGGGTGCAGTGCAAATGGGCTGCGCAGGGGTGTTGACAGGGTGATATTCAACGGAACTGTGCCATGGCATGCATCACTGAACATCGCACCCTGTCCACCCCGCAGTGTGTATGGGGCAGTGGCACTGTGCCAGCACAAGTGGCCAGAGTGGAGCTGGGGGATGCGCTAGTGCAAGTTCTGTTGTGCTAGGTGCAACAACTGCAATATTCAAAGATGCACATGCAAATGGCACCATAATGCATGCAAGGTGCAAATGGGGCCATTTGCACATCATTATGGCCCCATTTGCATGCAGGTGTGTCGATCCCTGGAGACTTGCACCTGGCACCCTGCCAGGCTGCAGCCGTCGGGGACCGACGCCGCCTGCACAGTGAGGAAATGTGCCCCACCACCTGATCGCGGGCATCAGTTAAAACGTCCTATATCCCTGGTGGTCCAGTGGACTGCTCGCAGCCCAATCATGGGCTAAGTATAAAAATAATCGTCCTATATCCCTGGTGGTCCAGTGGACTGCTCACAGCCCAATCACGGGCTAAGTATAAAAATAATCGTCCTATATCCCTGGTGGTCCAGTGGACTACTCGCAGCTCGATCACGGGCTAAGTATAAAAATAATTGTCCTATATCCCTGGTGGTCCAGTGGACCGCTCGCAGCTCGATCGCGGGCATCAGTAAAACATGAATGCCACAGTAACCCAACCCTGGTGATGTAGCAGTACCCCCCTCCCCACCTGCCCACAAAGCCCCACTGCCCCGCTCCTCCCCCGGTCAGTGGTGGGTGGCAGCTCCCCACCCGCTTGCCGCCCGCCATCCATCCGACTAACATCGTTCGGTAGGGCTGTATCGCCCATTGGTCACTGGTTGAGCCAATGGGCGTGCAGGCATGTCGCTCTACAGTCAGATATGCGCGAATGGATCCATTCATATCTGGCTAATAGTCTGATACGATACAGCCCTACCGTATGGTGTCAGTCAGCGGGCCGTGGGGCGGAAGCCGGTGGGGAGCCGCCGCCCGCCACTGACTGGAGGCGATGGGGCTGTGGGGCTCAGCGGCATGTGGGAGGTGGGTACCGCTAGACCACCATGGCTGGGTTGCTGTGACATTCATGTTTTACTGACGCCCGCAATTGGGCTGCAAGCGGTCCACTGGACCACCAGGGATATAGGACGAATATTTCTATACTTAAGCCCATGATCGGGCTGCAAGCGGTCCACTGGACCACCAGTGATATAGGATGAATATTTACATCTATGTCTGCCTGTGATAGGGCTTGGGGGGGTGCCGCCACGAAGGTGCAGCTGGAGCTCGGGTGGCCACCCATAGGTGGCAGCTGCCGTGTTGCACCCTGCAATACGGCAGCTCATCTGTGGGTGACGAGCCATTGTTCCTTTCTTTTTTGGCTCATCTGTGTGCAGCGCAAGTAGGGATTGCACATGCATGGGCTCAGCACATCCCAGGCTAAATATCGGGATGCACAGAGTATGCATGGGCACACCCCCCCACCACCTGTGCCGCCTACATTACTGATGCGCTCTGGCGCATCGGGATTTGTGCCAGACACAATCCCAGTTTGAATATCACGCCAGGGCACATCAGTGGGTTGCGCCACCCTTCTGAATATCCGGGCCAGGGTCTCTTTCAGCAGTCATTGTGTATATGTCTATGTTTCTGTCCCTAATCATTCTGGTGGACTTACGTTACACATTCTTGAATGCACCGGTGTCATTCTGTAGTGAAGAGATTAGAACTGCATGCAGTACAATTTTGGAGCAGGTGCATCACTTTAAATATCTGGGTGTGACCCTTGACTGCACTCTTGCTTACACCAAACACATTGACCATGTTGCCAAAACCGTAAATACCTGCCTAGGGCTATTACATAAACATGGACACTGCCTTATGGCTGAAGCCCTAAATCTTGCTATTCAGAGCTCTGTGATCTCAATCATCGACTATGGGCTTGTCATCTACAGATCAGCTACAGACTCAGCCCTCTGGCGCATAACCTTAGCCCTTAACAAGACTTGTCATCTCCTTACCTCATCCGCCCGCCTCACTCACACTTACGATATTTACAAACGGGCAGAATGGCTCCAGGTAACAGGCAGATGTAAATACCAGACCTGTACCTTAGCAAAGAAGACTGCAGTTGGTCTCATGCCTTCTGGGGTTCAGTCTTTACTGACCCCTTATGGAATCTCCTGCCTAACCAGACGATTGGAGTGTCAAACGTTTACTGTTCCCTGGTCCCAGACCACACAAGGTCAGGACTCCTACACAGTCAGAGCCTCTTGCTGGTTCAACTCTCTTCCATCAGACATTTTCAACATTGTCACACTAAGCACTTTTAAGCATTCCCTTTGTCAACATCTTGTAGCCAGTGCCTCCTGCGACTGCTTCTTCTAACTTGTTCCAAGTTTGCCCCATCTAGCCTCATTTTTGGATCTCTCTCTCCATCCCCTCCCCTTCTAGCACTACTCCTTTTCTTCTCTATGGAGTTCATGTAACACTATTCTTTTTCTCTCCTTAGTTCCACACATTGCCCCTACCTCCACCCAGCTGATCCCACCCTAGCCTACTACCCTGCACCACCAGCCCCCTCACATCATACCATCCCTGTTTTCCTCCCACTCCCACCCATACCCTCCCCTTCTATTCCTTCTCTCACCTTTAGTCCTATCTCCTCCCCTCCCATTTCCTCCCTCACACTATCTACCTGCTCTTTTCTTCCAACCAACCTAATTTACTCCTATCTTCTCCCCTTCCTTTCCTCTCCTACCCAACTACTCCCCTTTATTTTCCTCCTTTGACAGTGCTCCTCGAGTTGCTTTCCTCCTCCTGCCTCTCTCCTTCCAATCCCTAATGCCTCTAGGCATACTCTGCACAATGCCTACTATCATGTCCTGCTGGTTACAATTATGTACATGCATTTATTTGACAACATCTTTGAGTGCTCCTAATGTAGGCCCTTTAGTGTGTTTGTAACTGCGCAAGTCTGTTTTCCTATTGTCATTATTTAATGTGTTCTCCTGATGAGGAACCTTTGTAAATGAGTTCTGGCTCAAAGGTATTGTCCGATATCTTACAAAATTCATAAATAAATAAGTACTCCAGGGTGAGGCCTGACAAGGGCCTTGTAAAGTGTCAGGATTAATTCCCATGATCTGCTGGTCACTCCCCTTTTAGTGCACCACAGCAGTCTTGCAGCATATTTGACAGCAGCTTCACATAGTCTGGCTATTTGGATTCCCAGGTCTTTACTTTCTCCACTTCAGCAAGAGAAGCTGTGCATGATGTATAGGTCCTTCCTCAATTTATTCTCCCATAATTTAGCACCCTGTGTACAGTAATGTAGCACCTTACAATTAGCTATACTGAATCGGGGATTCCAAGACTCCAAGCAGTCACCTAGCTGAAAGTCCTCATGAGGTTTGTCTCCATCCTCAGTGGCATCCGTCATCCTAGCCAGCTTAGTGTCATCTGAAAACATAAGCAGCGGCAACTCAGTTTCCAGATCACTGATGAAAATATTGAACAGCAGTTGCCCCAGCACTAAGAGACAACACTGAATCCCCTCTACAGTTATAATAGTGCACACCCCCCGCAGTCCTCTGCTGCTTCCCAAAGCCGATTAGTGCTCCACCCTGTGTGTGCCATGGGTATACTGTACCATATTAGTGTACTTTGCCAGTAACGTGCCATGCATATACCTGTAAATAGCCTTTCTGAAGTCTAGATAGACTGTATCTATGGCACTTCTTCTGTCCGCTATCCTAGCCACCCCTTCAAAGAAGGTGATCAAGCTGATTTGATATGACCTGCCCCTCATAAATCCATGCTGAGAGGAGGTTAGGTACTCTGCTTGAGCCAAGTACGTCATTATTCTGTTCTTGATCATTTATTCCAAGACTTTTCCAGCAGTAAAGTAAGGCTGCCTACTTGTAGTTGCAGGGGTTTGACCATGACACCTTGAAGACAAGGGCAGTATTGTTCACTTTCCAGTCCTCAGGCATCATGCATGACTGTAGCGACTCATGAGAGATAACTGCAAGCTGCTTAGCTGCACCACCAATTGTCCCTTTAGCTGCCTCAGGATTCTGTCCATCCGATGCAGAAACACAAAACAAATTTACACTGGGAAAGTGGTGCTCTAAACAGCAAGGCTAAATACAAAACAGAGAACTGGCCACTCACCACCAATAAAAAAATGACGCTCAGTCTAAATCCATATTAATTCTTATTGTGCCATAGTTCATTAGGTGCAAAAATACAGAGACACTCACTGTCACCTGACGCATTTGGAATTTTACAGTCCTTTCTTAAAGGTGATTCACTTCAACATACAGCCACTTAAATATGTTCAAGTTTTATTGTGTCATAATGACATCACTGTGAACCATATTCTAATAAACTAATCAAAAATTATCATCTAATTGACAAAACATAAAAAATATACAATATATGTGAAGGAAATGCACTAAAATCAGCAAATGATTAAAAAACTAAATTTAATAGAGTTAAAACATCCAAATGTAAAATATAACTATCCCGCCGCAGTTTGAATAGTTATCAACACTTAATTTCAAATTAGAAAATCATGCTAGGTTATAAATTAGTGATCATGATATATAATAAATATCAGAAATTCATTCAATATATTTTTATCCAGTTGTAGCATGTAAATAATTGACATGGCATATTTTAAATAGAAAGATGTACAAAAGTGGCCGAGCCCCTCCAGGTCTTTTGTGCTGCTTCTTTTAGACAAATCACTGGTAAATTGCAGAGGAAAACAACAGCCAATCATCAAAAACAATCTTATTTCAGGTATCGTTTCAATTCAACCTCTGTATTCAAGCCAGGTGCTTTCATACATTGTAAACTAATAATCCAGAAACCTCTCTTTACAGAACTAGGTTATTAAACTCTCCTACTCTAGGTTTAGGACAAACTTTATCAATAGCTCTGAATAAAAACCTTGGGGTGTAGCGGACTACAGTTTTACAAGGTAATCCATTACCCAGCCCAGAGTGATGTAAGCAAACTGCATCATAGCTTAATGCCTTGGGTACCCCAAATGAGCATCCTCTCCCATAGTGGCCCTTTGGTAAACACTGAAGTGTAGTACTCATTCAGCATCTCAGCCATCACTTCTGGCTCTCTTAGGATCTTCTTTGTCGGTATCTCCTCCGTACAGCCCTAACACAGTACAGTAGAGAAGAGCTGGTTGGCATTAATACTGAGTGGGAAATGTTTCCATTGCTGTGGGTGTCCACCATTTGCTGGCTGACCCCCACTATGGCTCCATCTATACAAGGTGGTCTGGCTCCCATACCCTAAAGATTTTTCAAACCATTGTGTAGCTCCCCCTTCCATGTCTAGGGGCCAGATGTTAATGCAGGAAGGAGGCCCCAGACTCTAGAACTTCACCAAGTTCTCCTCATGTTAAAATATGGATAAAGACCATGGGTGTCTCACCTTAAGACATCTTCAGAACCCAAGGCAGCAAGCCCCAAGGATGTTCAGCTTCTTACCCAGCAGGAAAATCTGGAAGATGGACTGTTCAGTTCATCTTCAAGCTTCTCCAATCCACCGAACCTGGAGCAGGAAGGGCGACTGGAATTAAATACTTCAGACCCCAGAAAAAACTATGAGAATCCCTAAAAGACTAAATAACTCCTAATTCATTAAAATCCTTCCATGTCAGTAATTAAGCTGGACTCTGATTTCTACCAACAAATCAATATTATTCTCCTGATATCATAACATGATTGCAGAGCTCAGGGTCCCAGTAGCTTACAGTTTTGAACTAATATAGCTCCATGGGCTAAGTTTACCAAGATTAATCTTTAACTAAATCCACCAAAACAGATGTATACAGCAAGCAGCAGCAAACTTAGCCCCCCCAGGGGCAAACATTGATTTTAAGACTCCCAGGAATGTGAAGTTCCAGAATAACTCACTAGTACTGGTAAGAACCTTTCTCTGAAACCACATACTTTATGCTAAATCTTTTTCCATGTGTTTCCTCCTCAGTGGACTGATGCAGTCCTCTTCCTGCCACCAAGTTAATTCATGCTCAGGGTGAATTGAACAGCATGAAACCCTCCATGCCTGCTCCCTTAAACCAATCCTCCAATTTATCCAGGTCCTGGCCTGGCCGCTGGTGCATTCTCCCTCAAATACCCCAAGGCTCTCCCTGGAGCTGAGCCCTCCAATGCAGCTACAGTGACTCCCTACTTCCAACTTAAAATGCAGTTTCCCGAGATGGGCGCAGCCTACATTGGCCTAAAAGCCTATGCAGTTGTATGCCCCATGACCTGCCCCAGGCACGAGCATGGCAGACCCCACTGAGTCCAGCCACCACCCACTCCCACCTTCCAACCCCTGAGCCATCATGCCACATTGGGGAAAATGGGATCCAGAGAAGCTACCACTATTCTCCAATCCCTGTTGATTTCCTGCCACCACCACAACAGCCCCTGATGGCTTAAGAACAACCACTCCATAACTGGACCCAAACAGCCCCTAGGGTCCTGCATACCTGCTCTGCCAAACTCCTCTGCTCTCACGGATGCTCTCACCACCTGCTACCCAAGGGAACCCTGGACCCAATGACTGCAACTGCATGTCTGCCCCCTCCCCTCCACAGTCCCCCGACCCAGAATCTGGCACACCACCACTGAAACTGCCGACCTGCTTAAGGGGAGGGGGTTCCCCTCCGAACTGCCCAGCAGGAAACCCTGCCATTCTCTCTCTGTTCCTACTTATTTCCCCTCTATATATACTAATCCACACTCTGCTGCCCCCAATTGGTGGAAACAGAAAAAATAACCACAGCGCACCAACTTCTTAAGCGCCGCGGCGGGGGGGGGGCCTAAAGATAGAAATAAGCCCACCTGCCGGGGGGAGGGGCTTACAATGGAGTTTGCTTTCCATGTCCACAGAGAGTCTGATTCTGGACCCCACACACAAACCTTACTTTCCCTGTCCGCAGAGCATGATTTTGGGTTCACATGCAAACCTATTGATTCGGGGGGCTCACACACAAACCTTATTTTCCCTATCCACAGACTGTGATTCTGGGTTCAGACATAAACTTTAGATTTCCTTTGAACCGAGTGTAATTCTGGGGCTCACTCACAAACCTTTCTTTCCCTGTCCACTGAACATGATTCCGGGTCCAAGCACAAACTGTTTCCCTGTGTGTCTGAGGCTTACACAAACATCTTAGTTTTCCTGATTCTGCACAAATATACACTCATGTGTGCATGCAAGTTTGCACTTACACGCACTCTTAATGCTACTGTGTGGGGGGGGTAACATGATGCAGGCAACCTGAGAGCAGCTGGAACTCAGAGCTCCCACCCTTGCACCGCTTTTCTACCTTTTAAAAACTGAATTTAACTTTTTCAGCCTTAAATACCTGGACCAGGAAGAAGCATCTGCCTACGACATCTAATATAAGTCAAGATTGCGTCGCTATTGGAGTCCTTCCCTCTGCGATGGATATAGATATGAGGCAGGCCCGGCTGAAACACACGCCTCCTCCCTCACCAGAGAAAATGCCTAAAAGGCCAAAGGCCCAAAGTGGCTCATCGGGCAAGAGTGATGTGGCACCAATCCAACCAACTCCTCTCACAGAAGACCGTTTCTTACAGGAGTTGCTCCCATTTAGAGAAACCCTCCTAGAGATAGCTACAAAAATCAAATCCATAAGAGGAGGCATGACGGAGCTAAATAAGAGGATTGGTGATAAGGAATCCAGATTGACATCGTTGGAGAAATGGAGAGACAAGATGGACCCAGAGCTAGCACACCTCCAACAGCAAGTCCAAAAGCTGCAACTCAAAATGGAGGATTTAGTAGGGAGAAGCAGTTGCAACAATACACTAATTATGGGCATACCGGAATCTGAGGAAGGCCCCAACGCTACGGCATTTATTCAAAGATTCCTGCTGAAGATCATGGGCCCCTCTCCTCTTAATGCTAACTATCACATCGAAAGAGCCCCCAGGTCACTGAGACCTAGACCTCAGCCTGATGCCCCACCTCGACCAATAATCCTTAAATTTCTGAGTTACATCAAGAAACAACATGTATTAGCCAAAGTCAGAGAAATACAAACAATCACCTGGGAGGGATCCAAAATCAGAATGACACAGGATTTGCCCTTCAGAGTTCAACAAAAACACATAGCCTTCCACCCTACAGTCAGCAAGCTAATAGCAGCTGGAATATACTTTAGGATGAACTACCCGGCTAAATTACAAGTCTTCGTAGCTGGTAACTGGATCTCCTTCGATTCACCCTCACAAGCAGCAAGTGACCTGACAAGCAAGTTTCCAGTCCTGTTTAAAACAGGTTGATCACTTCTAATGTCTACATTGCTTATCTTATTGGAGATTTTATTCCCCTTACTAAATCAGAATGTTAAAATTTCAACAGATAATTTCTTACAGGAGGGTACCTAATCAAGTTCCACTGGCTCAGAAAGGATAGGCCGAGATTTCCCAGTACATCACAGGCTTGCTGTGCTCCGACATGTCTGCTAGGGACTACTGTGCAAGTCTACTGCCTCAAAAGAGGAACTTTTCCTTCTGATGACAGGATTTGGAGGTCTGAATTGGAGCAGACCAGATTCGCTTCTGAGACTATCTTTTCCCCTGATAATTCCAGGGCCTACTACGCAGATACGATCCTAATTGGACTTTGCTCAGGACGTACAGTAATTAACCCTAATTTCCTTTTATTTGGCTGATGGTTACAGTCTGGGCAGGCTGAATTTTTCCATTGATTTATTACGTGGGTTAGAATAACCACTGAAAATGGTGGGGGTTTCTCAGACGGGTGTAGAGGAAAGTGGGTTGTATTATTATTTTAAGATGGCCCGAATTCAGTAACTCTCAGGATACCAGGCTATATGGAGTGAAGGGCAAGTTACAAGGCATGGTTAGATATCAAGAAAACCCCAGAATAGCTCAGGGATCTTAAAGATAACAACCAGGACAGGGATACTCTGGCCAATAGGGCTAGGCAACTGTTAATATTCCGGAATGACCTTGACCATCTCTTTCTTTAATAAACTAAGGCTGATAATTTAGGCAGGGGCGGGGGAAGGGTGGGGGCTCGGGACCAAGCAAGCCTGAGGGAGCTGCATAGCGTTCTAGGTAAAGGGAGGAACAGTTCCCTAATGCTCCATAATAATTTTCTTTTTGGGGTTTTCATACAGTGGATATGCCACAGTTGTTGGTTTAAATTTCAATCAGATTATGGGCGCTCAACTTTAGATTCTGTGTTACCAGAGGAGCAATCAGGAGCTGTTGGGGAAAGGAATCACGGTCAGTTTTGAATTCATAGATTAATACTAAAGTCCTCTGTACATAGTTGCTGGGGGGTTGGGGGCATCTGACCAGTTATATTACTAAGACGATCTTGATGTGTCTGCAAAGCATGGGATTGGAAGAAGCAATGCCGGCATGTGGTGAGAAGGATACTGAGGGATGAGAGGGTCAAAACACACATGCTGTTTTGTGGGGAAGACTGGTTATCTCTAAGGGTAGGGAATGGGAAGGAGTGTGCCAAATAGCTTATACATGGTGGAAGGTACTAATAGATAAACCTTACGTTATGTGTAATGATAATGGGGAATGTAGCTATTCAAGTTATAACATGGAACATTAGGGGAATCAGAGATCCTGTGAAACAAATTCAGGTCCTGAAACACTGCAACTTGTTAAATGCCGGAATAATATTTTTCAATATATTTCTCCCTGGAGGAGAGGAGGGAGAGAGGGGATATGATAGAGACATACAAGTATCTTACAGGGAGGAACAGGGTGCAGGAATACACTATTTTTAAGCGAAAAAGATGTTCCAGGACTAGAGGGCATGGGATGAAGTTGGAGGGAGGACAATTCAGAGGAAACGTGAGGAAGAATTTCTTCACAGAAAGGGTGGTGGACAAGTGGAACACCCTGCCAGAGGAAGTGGTGGGGGCTGAAACAATCATGGGATTTAAGAATGCATGGAATAGACATAAAGGAATTCTGGAGGTCAGGGGTAAGGGGCAACAGACTTCTAGGAAAACATAAACTGAACTTACAAGCTCAAATGGGCAGACTGGGTGGGCCATAGGCCCTTATCTGCCGACACTGTCTATGTATCCATGTATCTATGTAAGAAACACACCTGTTGGTGACTGAAGCCATGTGGCTAAGACGACAAGGGGTAGTACAAATTTTATCAGCAGGTGATTCTCCTGCCAGTAGGGGTGTGACTATCTAAATTAAGCACAATATACAATTTCTGCCTGAAACATGTATTGAGGATCCGAAGGGTAGATTTATTTTGGTTAACAGTACACCGATGGGTAAAGAAGTTCTCCTGGGTTCTGCATATGGCCCAGTAGGTGGAGATCTGGTATTTCTTATAGAACTAGTTAACAAGATTACACCCTTGTTACCTATCTCCCTGATTCTGGGAGCGCACTGGAACATACCCCCCTACTCAAAACTTGGATAGATCATACCTGACTTTAAAACCTCCCTCTCCATCCCAAAGGGCGTTGCAAGAACTCATAGACTTACTCGGACTCTGCGACCCGTGGCATACCCTCAACCCTAATCGGAAACTCTTCTCCTTTTTCTCGACGGTCCACCAAACATGGTCTAGACTAGATTACTTTCTCATCCATCTCCCTCTCTTACAAGGATTACATCAAGTGGGCCTGGAACCTCTAGTTCCATCAGATCACTCCACTACATGGGCATTACTAACCCTAGACCCCTTTAACCAGCGGGATACAATCTGGAAATTAAATACCTAAATTCTAAAGACAAAACCATAGTTACCAAGATAAGCTCCCTAATTCAATCCTTTATGGATAATAACAGGGTATCAGTCCAATGGTAAAATATGTTGTGGGGGGGCTTTCAAATGCTATTTTAGAGGGGCGTTTATTAAGACTGCATCGTACCAGAAAAAATGCAGGAAAGAGGAAGCCAGATCTCTTCTGGGCCAAATCAGGACAGCTGAAACTTCCCTTTCCATGTCCACTATGTCGGACTCGCTTGCTGCCTTAGTGGTCCTTAGGAATAAATATGCTGAATTACTTCAGGAAAAGGCAGAATATGCAATCCTCAAGACTAAGTCTACACATGTAGACCAAGGGGAGAAAGCGGGGCAGCTTTTAGCATTAAGAATGCACAAATTAGAGAGTTCTAGGCTGATTCCTTCAGTTGTAGCTCCTGACAGCACTATTAAAACTGCTCCAAGGGAAATATCTAACGTTTTTGAG
Organism: Neoceratodus forsteri; assembly: GCA_016271365.2. Taxonomy (NCBI): domain Eukaryota; kingdom Metazoa; phylum Chordata; order Ceratodontiformes; family Ceratodontidae; genus Neoceratodus; species Neoceratodus forsteri. Next base: position 1,179,422,386 of record CM057454.1, read on the forward strand.
GATTTCTATTGCTCCCCTATATGGCCATCGCCCTACTAAACCAACCTCCCAAGACACTAAAACTTATTTAGACTGTCTGGAACTCCCTTCCTTGTCAGTACAACAGCAATCCTCCCTACCATTTCCCTTGACTTTGTCAGAAATAGAGGCCTCAATTAAGGACTTAGCTTTAGATAAATCCCCCGGACTGGATGGATTTCCCCCCAACTTTTATAAAATATTTTCTAAGGATTTAGTACCCATTTTACTCAGATTATTTAATTATATGTTGTCTCCTGATTCTCTTGACCCATCTCTTCCAGAAGCCACAATAGTCTTATTTCTTAAACTCGAAAAAGTGTACTCACAGCCCTCTAGCTACCAGCAGATCTCTCTTATGAATTATGATATCAAAATACTAATAAAATTACTCTCCTGGTGAATTAAAGCAATCTGGACTGGTCTACTGAGCCAGGAGCAGGTCGGTTTTGTACCCGCATGCTGTTCTGTGGATCATCTCAGGAAATTGAGCCACATTTTTAAGGCTGCCCAGTCATCCCAATCTCCCATGGCTTTAGTGTCATTAGACGCTGAAAAAGCATTCAACAGAGTGGATCTGACACTTCTCTGGATGACTTTGCAGAAAATGGGTTTCCCACCAATTTGTTATCTGGCTTTAATCGTTATATTCCTCTACCTCAGCTAGAATTTACTGTAACAGGGTGCTATCCTCCCACTTTCCTCTTTTTCAAGGTACTAGACAGGGATGCCCACTCTCCCCTTATCTCTTCAACCTTTACTTAGAACCTCTTCTCCATAGCATTAAATCAACTCCCAAAATAAAGGGCATCTCCATTCTTAATCACACTCTAACCCTATCTGTCTATGCAGATGATATTATCTTGCATATAGACTCTCCAGCATCCTCATTAGAGAGCATGTTAAAAGTGATACAAAAATTTAGTATGTTCTCCAACTACAAACTTAATCAATCTAAAACTAAAATTTTTCCCTTAAATCATTTAACTCATAGCTCTCACTTTAAACAGTTTGGGATGAAATGGTCTCCACATTCCATTAAATATCTCTGCATATTTCTAGCACCAGAAGTCTCAAGGGTACGGAAACTTAACCTGAAGGATCTAATGAGTACCATCCAACAGGATCTCCGTAGGTGGGAATCACTTCCACTATCCTTATGGGGTTGAATTAATATAATAAAAATTAACATACTCCCCAGGATATTTTACCCCCTTAACATGTTAAGTATCTGGCTACCTGTGTCTTTCTTTCTTCACTTACACTCCACTATCTCTAACTTTACCTGGTTAAATAAACACCCCAGATGCTCCTTCCAAAAGTTAAGTCTGCCTAAGGAATGTGGGTATTTACGTCTTCCCAACTTTCTCCTCTACTATTGGCCATTCATATGTCAAGATTGGGCAGGTGGTTAATCCCAACGGGGGATGTGTAGAAGCCCATTTGGCTTCAGGTAGAAAACCAGATATTAAGCTCACACCATTTACAAGCCTCATCCATACTCTTCACCTTCCTGGGTACTGTGTCACTGCACTGCCGTGTCCTCAATGCATCCTGTTACAAAGAGTGCAGAATGATAGTCCGTCTGGACTTACAGTTATACAGCTTGAACATCATTCATGATGGCTGTCGTTGTGTTCACATTCTTCTGGAACTCACAGAAGTTACCTGCAGCCACATTATTATTGCCATACATGTCATGCACTGCTTTTCCAGGTCAGACATGATGGCAGTCTCTGCCTGCCCCACAGACTGTTGTCCTTTATTTTGGACACTGAAATACAAAGATGAATGCTGTGCTAATGATTGCCATTTTGTCCCACTTAGTCCCAAATTTCAGTGCTGACTATAAATGGTGTGATAACGTTGCTTTGGTCCACCCGTGCTCATTATTGACATGATAACTTGTGGCCTCAGTAGTGTTGATGGGCCGATAATGCCTTCCACTAGGACTGTTCTTTGTGGGGCAGATCTTAGTCCATTTCCTTGATTGCTGTCTCAATTACTGACTGCAAACATCTATTGCTTTCAAAATACCCTTTGTGCATGTAAAAGCAGATAATCCAATAATAATGTTCTAGAAGGCAAGGATGCCATTACACTTGTGGGTGATGGTATTGCCTGTAGTTAGTAAATTATGTGGATAGACAGACTTCATAGTTTTTAGTAATACAATTAAAAAAAAAGCCTGGTGTTACCATCTTACAGTATATAAATATATATATATATATATATATATATATATATATATATATATTTGCTTGTATATTGTTGGCAGATAAGGCCTGCTAGGCCTATCCAGTCTGCTCATAGGTCCTCTGCATGTATGCATCCACTCACCCTAAGTTGCCAATGGCTTTTCATCATTTACTTTCTGCCCAGGGCTTCCCTGTGCTTGTCCCAGGCATGTTTAAATCTCTCCACTGTGCTTGCCCCTACCACCTCTTGTGGCAGACTATTCCAAGTGTTCACCACCCTGTCTGTGTTGAGAAGCCTCCTCACGTTGCCTCTTTATTGCCCCCCCTCCATTTCATATCAGTCCCACTGTTCTGGTATCTTGTCTACATTGGAAAACATAGAAACATAGACTTTGATGGCAGATAAGGACTGCTAGGCCCATCTAGTCTGCCCATTTCCCTACCTACGGGATAGGCCGCAGATCCTAGTTAACCAACAGCCTATTTCTTCCTACCCCCACAAGAATTGCCTTATGTCTGTCCCATGCATTCTTGAAATCTCCCACAGTTTTAGACCCCACAACCTCCTCAGGAAGGCTGTTCATGCATCCACTACCCTCTGTGAAAAAATGCTTCCTCACATTACCCCTGAGCCGTCCCCTCTATCTTTAAATTGTGTCCCCTTGTTCTTGTAAGTCTCTTTTTCTGAAATATGCTACCCTCTTGGACTTTGTTGATTCCACTGAGGTACTTAAAAGTTTCTATCATGTCCCCTTTCTCCTTCTTTCCTCAAGGGTATACATATTAAGCTCCTTTAGTCTCTCCTCATTCGGCTTCTCTGCAGACCCTGCACCATTTAGTTGCCCTCCTCTGGACTACCTCTATCCTGTCTATGTCCTTGGAGATGAGGTCTCAGAACTGGACACAGTACTCCAGATGGGGTCTCACCAACTGTCTGTACAGAGGATAACAACTTCCTGTTTTCTGCTGCTGATGCCTCTCCCTATACATCCCAGTATACCCCAGCCTTCCCTACTGCCTTCTCACATTGATTGCTAACCTTAAGGTCATCTGATATGATTACCCCCAGGTCCCTTTCCTTTTTGTTGTTGTTACTGCCTCACCCATTGTGTATTCTTCCCCTGGGTTCTTGTTTCCCAGGTGCATTATTTTGCACTTCTTTGCATTGAATCCTAGCTGCCATACTTCTGACCATTCCTCCAACCTTGTCAAGTCCTTTTCATCCTTTCCACGCCTCCTTGTGTATCAACCCTGTTGCAGATCTTTGTGTCATCTGCAAAAGGCATACTTTTCCTTCTAGTCCCTCTGCAATGTCACTGATGAAGACATTAAAAAGGACTGGACCCAATACTGAACCCTGCGGTACCCCACTAGTAACCCCTCTTTCTTCAGAGTGGACTCCATTTACAATTACCTTCTGTGTCCTGTTGTGCAGCCAATGTTTTACCCAGGCTACCATCCTGGGACCCACTCCCAGGCTGGTTAATTTGACTATTAATCTTTTGTGTGGGACTGTGTCAAATGCCTTGCTAAAGTCTAGGTAGGCCATGTCCACAGCCCCTCCCTGGTCTACTACTTTGGTCACCCAGTCAAAGAAATCTATTAGATTCGTCTGACATGACCTTCCCGCTGTGAACCCATGCTGCCTTGAGTCCTGTGCTCCACTGGCCTCTAGGTACTCAACTATTCTTTACTTCAAGTGACTCCATCACTTTCCCTACCACAGAGGTCAGACTGACTGGTCTGTAGTTTCCTGCCTCTGTCTTGGTCCCACTTTTGTGAAGGGAATCACATCGCCTTCCTCCAGTCCTCGGGTACCACACCATCCTCCCATGATTTATTAAAAGAGTAGCCAGTGGTTTCACCAGGTTCCTCCCTTAATTCCTTTAGAATTCTGGGGTGAATTCCATCAGGACCCATTGCATTGTCCACCTTCAGTTTTAGGAGTTCTTGCAGAACCCTTTCTTCTGTGAAAGGACGGGATCGACCCCCTATCAGAGGGCTTCTGTTATTGGATTAGGCACTTCCCCTCCTCTTTTGTGAATACTGAGCAGAAATATTCATTCAGTATCCTGCTTTTCACTGTCCCCTCTGCCCACCCACCGTTCATTCTATTCAGCCTCACTATCCCTCCCTTTGTCTTTTCTCGCTGCTGATGTACCTATAAAGGTTTTATCCCTTCTTAATTGAGTTGGCGATCTTTTCCTCAGTTTGGGCCTTTGCTCTTCTGACTTTCCTCCTGCTTCCTTCTGCCTTAACTGGTACAGCTCTCTGTCCTGCTCCTTCTGTGTTTCCTTATACTTCCGGAATGCTATCTTTTTCTTCCTGACTTTCACAGCCACCTCTTTTGAGAACCATAGTGGCTTTTTCTTTCATTTTGATTTGTTTATTTGCTTCACACAAAGGCTTGTTGCCTCTGTGATGGCAGTTTTGATGATTCCCCATTGTTGCTCCACACCTCCTTCTAGCCTGTTTGCTAGTGCTTTTCTGAGGCACTCTCCCATCTTGCCAAAGTCAGCCCTACTAGCTGTCTAATGCCTGCCACCTGTAGGGCATCAAGAATGGCCCTGCTCTTGGATGTGGCTGCAGCAGATGTGCTCCAGTTAACATCTGGCATATTCAGGTCTCCCATCAACAGTATCTCCCCTTTCTCTGCCATTCTGAGAATGCCTTCTATCATATCCTTGTCCATTCCCTCCCCCTGACATGGGGGTCTGTACACAACCCCTGTGCGAATTGTGGTGCCCTTTCCAGTCTCCAAGGTGACCCACAGTGCCTCCCTCTCCTCCTGTTTACTCTTTTGTTCAGTTGCTTTTATCCCTTCCTTTACATAGAGGCTACTCCTCCCCTCTTCTCCCTGCCTGTCTCTCCTGTAGGTTATGTACCCTGGTATTAACATCCCAGTCATGGTTCTCTGTGTACCATGTTTCTGTGACTGTTACGATATCCAGGCATCCCTCTTCCATCAAGGCCACCAGCTCAGGGGCTTGTTGCCCAGACTACTGGCATTGGTACTCATTACCCTCCACTTCCTGATGGCCTTACTCCATTTGCCCCATCCCTGTCCTTCTTGCCTTTGTCACTTTCTCCATTTACCCTGCCCTTCTCCCTATCGACACCTCTATGTTGGTGTTTGCCACACTTACTACCATGATTATTTGGGGGGGGCTAGGATTTCCCTGCTCCTTTCCAGTGCCTCCCCCTTGGCTAGTTTAAAAGCTTGCCAATGAAGCATTTAAACCTATCACCTAGGATCCTGGTTCCCCTCCCGGACAGATGCAGTCCATCATGCCAATATAGGCTTGCATCGCTCCAGGTGGACCCCCAGTCCCCAATGAAGCCAAATCCCTGAGCTCCGCACCAGTTTTTCAACCACTGATTGAATCCCATGGTGCAGAACACCCTAGCCGCTCCTATGCCATAGATGGGCAGCACCTCCGAGAAGGTTACCGTGCGTGCTACTTGACTAAGGCCCCTCCCCAATTCCATAAACTCTTCCTGCACTTCTCTTATCCCTCTCTTAGCCAGGTCATTTGTTCCTAGGTGGACAATGACATCCAGCTCCCTCCCCTATGCAGCTGCTCTGGCAATCCTAAGGTTCGGCTCCCTGTCCCTCAAGCCATGGCGCCAGGCAGGCACCTCACCTCCCTCTCCCCTTCCTCCCCCAGTTCTACCTTCCTAACAATGGAGTCCCCCACCAGGAGTTGTTTCCTTCCCCTGAAGGGTCCCCTGCCACCCTTCTGTGGGTCTCCTTTGTGGAGGTTCCCAGCATCCTCCTTGGTCTCAACTGTGGGTGCCTCCATAGAGGAACCACACTTTGCCAGAATGGCATAGGAATTGTGGAGAGGTACAACTGGAGGATCGCCTCTGTTCCACCACCTCACCTCCCTGGAGCCACTGTGGTCCAACTGCTCCTCTTTCTTGGCAACCTCTGAGGCAATGGCAGAGGCACTGGTGGTCCCTGGATGGAAGAGGAGGTCCCACAAATCCTGGCCAACTCAGCCTGCAGATGAGCAACCTCCTCCCTCAGCCCAGAGGTGCCTGCAGATGGGACAACCCGCATCCTCAGAGCGTCTCCCGGAAGACTGCTGCTCACAGCCACTGCTACTACCACTCCAATCATGTCTTATTTCTGGCCCTTAACTGTTTTGCAATCCTTACTCTTTCCTCTGTTTTTTTTCTCTCTCTCTCCTCCTTACTTTCTGCCTGTGCCTTTAAGCTCCTGATTGTCCTGTTCTGAGACAAGAATATCCTATATTTCTCAGTAGACCAGTTACTTGCTCAGAGGCAGACCTCCAGCAGCTAGAGGGGGCCGGAGAGCTACTCTTGTACTTCTAGGATGGTGGGTCTTTGGTGGTTCTGTGATCACTCACTTCCTGCTCCCAAACAGGAAGTTCCTGTTGTCAGTCAAATCTTGTGCCTATAAAAATAGAACTAGCTTTGGGTAGGGGGTGGAGGGAAGGAAGGAGCAATATAGTCCCAGCAGAGAAGTTCAGTCACACAGCAGTCCTTTCTCCTGGTGTCTTCTGCCAAGCTATTAGCAGAATCTTTCTAAGGCAGTCTTTAAATGTAGCTTCCTTCTAGCTAAGCCACTCCCCTACTTACTAGATCTTTCTACAAGTAATTTAAACCTCACAACAGTTAAGTCCTTTCAATCACCTGAGATTTACACCGAAATAACTGTTCAGATACCCATTCAGTTCAGTTAACCCAGACAAACACACACTTTTTTTTTGTTTTGTATGTTAGTTTTTTTTTACCCTAAATTAAAGGTCCAAGTACAAAAGTTCTTCTACTGTAGTCCCAACAGAGAAGTTCAGTCACACAGCAGTCCTTTCTCCTGGTGTCTTCTGCCAAGCTATTAGCAAAATCTTTCTAAGGCAGTCTTTAAATGTAGCTTCCTTCTGCACCTTGTTTACACCCTTGAGATTCTTATGTCACCCCTTACTCTCCTCTCCTCCACTGAGTACATATTGACGTCTTAGCCTCTCCTCATATGTTTTGTGGTGCAAACCATGCACCAATTTGTGGTCTCCAGTACTGCACACAGTACTCCAGGTGAGTCCTTACTAGTGTTTTTTTTTGTTTTATACAATGGCATCAAAACATCCTGCCTCCTACTAGTAATACCTCTGCTTAAGCACCCCAGCATGCCACTGTCCCTCACTGCAGCCTTTGCACACTGCTTTGATACCTTCAGGACATCCACTATGATAATCCCTAGGTCCCTCTTCTCTTTGGTGATGCTCAGTTGCCCCCCATTCCCTTATCTTGTAGGTCTCCCCAGGGTACCCCCTACCCAGTTGCATTATCTTGCACTTTTTTGCATTGAACCTCAGTTGCCAGACCTCCGACCATATTTCAAACTTCTCCAGGTCTCTCATTTTCTGCACCCCTTTTGGAGTATCCACCCTGTTGCAGATGTTGGTGTCCTCTGCAAATAGTCTGACCTTTCCTTCCATCCCCCTTGCAATGTCACTAATGAAGGCATTAAACCGGACTGGTCCCGGTACTGATCCTTGTGGCACTCCACTGGTCACCCCTCTTGCCCCAGATTGGATCCCATTTACCACCACCCTCGGCCTTCTGTATGTCAGCCATTTTCAAAGCCAGTTTCTAACCCACTGTATCACCTTATGCCCCATGCCCAGACTATTCATCATGTTAGCCAGTCTTTTGTGTGAGACAGATTTAAAGGCTTTGCTGAAATCCAGGTAGGTAATGTCTACGGTCCCTGCCTGATTCACTTCCCTACTCACCCAATCAAAGACATCAGATTTGTTTGCAAAGACCTACCTGATGTGAATCCATGTGGCCTCAGTGTGTGCCACTGTCCTTCCTTTCAGCAGTGTCTCCATGATCTTCTCCACCACTGGGGTGAGACTGACCGGCCTGTAGTTCCCCGCTTCCACTCTACTGCCACTTTTGTACAGTAGGACTGCATGTGTCCTCCTCCAGTCCTCTTGAACTATGGCTGTATTAAGTGACTCTGAACAAGGTAGCCAGAGGTGCTGCTAGTTCCCTCCACAGCTCCTTTAATATCCTCAGGTATATGTCATCAGGCCCCTTGGCTTTATCCACGTTCAGTTTTGTAAGGTCCTCCAGAACACTCTCAACTGTGAATGGACTGGTGTGCATTCTCACCCTCCTCCGATTGCCTCTGCTCCCCAACTGTGGTCCTCAACCCTCTCCCTCCTCAGTGAATACCGAACAGAAGTATTTGTTCACTATTTCTGCCGTGTCTAGATCCCACCTCCTTACACTCTCCCTCCTCCCCTTTGAGCCTCACAATCCCCCCGGTTTTTCTTCTATTGCTGATGTACCTATACACTCTCTTCTCCCCTTTTTTCACAGAGTGTGCTAAACCCTCCTCACACACACTTTCAGACACACACAATAATATTATATGTGTGTGTAATATGGAATTGTTCTCACTCATTCTGAAGATGCTGTCATGCCCTTCAAATACTTGAATGCCTCCACCATCTCCCCCTCTCCCTCCCCAGTGTGTACAAGCTCAGCTCTTCCAGCATCTCATAAGACTTCCCCTGCAGCCCCCCTAACCATCTTATTTGCCCTTCTCTGGACCCCTTGCTACCTGTCCTTGTGCCCTTGTAAGTATGGTCTCCAAAAATGGAGCCCATATTCCATGTGTTGTCTGGCTTCCAACTATTCATTCCCCCAGGGCAGTACTTCACTTTTTGGGAGTGCACCACCCACCTCCATCCCTGACTCTCAAAAATAGACCTCCCCTTGACAATGAATCCCCTTCTTTGCCAGTGGATCACTTTAATAATAGAGTCCCCATACACTATCACCATTTTTGTTTGTCTTCCCTGTGCTAACCGCAAGGGTACCTATGCTGCCCTTACATGGCTTTCTCCACCCCCTCACCCCTCCCCTGCCCCACCCGCTTTATCCTTTGTCCTCCTGCAATGCCAGACTGTCCCCAGCCTCATGTTTCTGCCTTTGTCTCCTCCAGTCTCCTCCTGGCTGCAACTGTACTTCCTCCCCTGCACTTGTGGCACCTCTGGGGAACCTGCTACTCCCCTCCTTTTGCCCTGTTCTCCAATCCCCTTCACACAGTGCCCCTGCTGGCCTCTTTTCACCTGTAAACCATGTTGTCTCCTTACTGCTCTCTCATCCCATGTGTATGTTATTTATTTACTGTTTGCAATGTGGATTCTAAAACATTTCATTGGACCTCTTCCGGGTTGTACCATTAGTTGGCTTACTGAGCCTATGTCCTGTGGCTCTATAGTGGGAGAAGGCTTGGTTTCAGTCATGGTGTAATCATACCAGCATATGTTATTAACACCATCCGTGCACATTTTTCATCACCAGATGATGACTACATTGGGTTTCTACCTTTTCAGGGGTTCTGGATATTTCCTGAAACCAACCCAGAACTAGAGTTCCAATGAACCACCATACAACAGTGGACTGCATAGTTAAAATTGCATTGGACATTTTGCACAATCGGCACACTTTTGCACTTTGTAGCAGTATTGTAGTGCACTACAGTTACCACAATCTTGCTATGCACGATTTTAAGGTATATTTTTGAACGTACCATTGCATACCAAAAGGAAAATGTTGTTTGCCTCAGATGTCTCATTCATTCTATAGTCTGTCTTGTTGTAACTATCATGAAAGACTGACTTCCTATTTCCCTGCTTCCCGTTGTCAATGTGAGGTTTTTATTTACTCCTCATGCCATCTGTTACGCACCCTGTCCTTATCCTGTCTTTGCCATGTACACCCAGTCACACTCACTGCATGAATAAAAGGAAAATGTTATTGTTTGCATTGCCAGAATAATTTGTATAAAGAATTTGTAATAACTTATTAAACATCTCAAGTCCCACACTGCACATCAATGTCCATGGTGATATTACAAAACAGTCTGTAACAAACATGCTGTGGTGCAAGGCAGTCTTCATGAACAATTGATGTCTCTTTGTTGCACGTGGTTGCCTGCAGTAATGCATTCGGTTGGTCATTGTACTTTCAATAAAGCATCTGTCTTGCACATTACTGCTGTCGTGGTTTTGACACGCAATGTCAGTTTATGCAATATGTCCATTAGTCAGTACTGTTTCACTTAAAGTAGCTGACCAACTTATTGACCACGTCCTGTTTTGATGGACAAGGAGAGTTTGCAGTGTTAGGCGATACTGCAGGCACGTGCAGGGGAGGAAGGATGATTATTTGTTGCGTGAGTTTCAGTACACTGACAAGCATGTCATGGATGTAGTCATGGCTCTTAGGCTCAGATGGTGGTCTAGCAATCCATTGCTTCTTGCTTTTTGGGTACACCACACTATAGCGTTTGGCACCATATTCTGCTGATGAGGAAGTTGGGTTATGGACCACTGCTTGTGGCCGATTAACATTTGCATTGTGGTCCAGTACTGCAAGCATGATCCTTGCTTTCATTCCAGCATGACCGAAGCTCTCAAGCTTTGGGCTGTATTTGCAGAACAAAGCATGGAACACCTCAATGTTGCCAGTGTGACAACATTGAGTTGCACGCTTTAAATCATTTACAAATGTACGATTTTTCACAATCTTCTCCAGCTCATTGTAAGCATGATCACCATATGTCAGTGTGTGGCATGGCGGTGGGGGACAGAAGTAATACACCATGATGTAGTATTCACAGTGGGAGCTGGCATGAAAAGCAGGGGGCCACATTGCCTGCACACAGACATCATGCATGTCCTCACAACTGCATTGGCTGGACACCAGCTGGTAGTACAACAGAGTACTGCAAGTGTTTATTTTATTGATGTTTATTTTCTTTTATTATGCCATTGAACACTACCCCACCAGTGTTGCAAATACATGTCCATGCCGTCAACCGCACACCCACAAAATATGTCAACTCACTTACCATTCTTGGTGTCATCTGCTAAGATTTCAGCACACAGCACCTCTTCTGTAATTAGGATGCATTCACAATGTCATATGTATTTTTTTTAAATGCATGTTGTGTACACCAGAAGACACACCTGACATGTTTCAAATGGCTTGTCCTTTATTATGACATTGTGCAGGCATCTTAATTACAGAAGAAGTGGTGAGTGCTGTAATTTGTTTTGAATTGTGCACTCCTGACTGTTCTTTTTGCACCACCATTCTGAGTGCATTTCTTTAAGTACTTGGCCAAACACTGAAGTCATAGAGCACACTGGTCACATGCCACTGACCAGAACAAAGTCAGTGTAACCCCACCCTTCTTCACAAACCAAATGCACACTGCTTGCCCACAAAATAAGCAGACGTGAACACAGTGCAGACATGCACCACATATGACTAGCACTGAACAGACATGAAGGGAATGCACAAGGCACACCACAACACAAACAGAACATGTTTACTAGTATGGGGAATTTGTTACTATCACAGGATGCCACCACCGTGACTCCGACAATGATTGGAGTACATAGATAGAAAACACAAACCGCTCAGTTTGAGTTGCCATCCAGTAAAATGACTGCACTATGCAAGCACCATTGTGAACACTGTGCGTCTATCCCTGTACAGACAGTAAAGTAGCATGGCTATCAATAGTGCTGTCTACAGGTGCAGTAGTCACTCAAGCGGTCACCAGAGCTTAATATGTACTTCTTGAAACATAGAATACTGGTTATGTGATGATGTGGTGGTGCAGGGATTGTCACACATGTCTGAGAGACATGCAATAGGAGTACCAGAATTGTGGGGGGAGAATAAATCCTTGACATACACAACTGGCATAACACATGAAATACCAGTCCCAGCACTGTGTAGGAGGGTAATTGCTATGAGAGAGCCAAGGCAGTAAACAGAGGGGTTATATTGCTGAACTGGTGGTGCAGGAGTTCGCACACATGTCTGAGAGACTTGCAATGGGAGTACCAGAATTGTGGGGGGAGAATAAATCCATGACAGGGTCACCAGCAGCTGATGACTGTAGGAAAATGGGCCGGCAGGATGGGACTTGTGGTCCTTATCTGCATGCAACTTGTATGTTTGTGCAACAAGACTGTAGTTAGTTGGTAATTACATGTGTGCTCCTGAGCAGGGATTAGCTTGGGGGATGCAAAAAAACTTGAGCGTATGTGCTGTTCAACAAGGAATATCTAGGGAGATACCACATGCAGGTGCACCCCCCCCACACACACACACACCTATGACTAAGTAAATGGGTCTAGTGGCACAACCGTCAGCTCAAGCAGTAATACAAGTCCACACTGGACAATAGATGTGCTGTTGCTGATATAAGTTTTATTACTAGGGTTTAGATACTGCTGTATTAATGGGCTGAACAGCCTACTATGCAGTAAAAGGTTGTGGACTGCAGGGTGGAAAGGAGTTAAGCACTCAGCAGCACATCTCTTCAATATTTTCATGAAGAAATATTAAAAATAGCAGGCATGAATAAAAGATGGGGGAGCAGAAAGAAAATTGCATGGCCTGTGAAAGACAGCAAAATATTGGCAAAGGAAGTACAAGCACAAATAACATCAGCCAGGAAACGGCAAAATAATTTTCCCATATGCACACATAGAAAACCATAGGCTATATCAAACCACACAGAAAGGCACCACAGAAATGCAAAACAGATGGGGAAAAAGGACGACATGTGCTACTATTACCAAACAGTCTACAGAGACAAAAGGATTGCAGTAACTTCAGTGAGGGTGGGGGGGGGGTAGAACTTGGACACAAGAGACATGCAGCAAGCACAGCAAGGTAAAGCCTTAAGGTAGCTAAGTAGAAAAAAAATAAATTACCACATAATCACAACAAAAAGGTGCATATCAGTAGGTGCAGGATAGAACACTGGGGCTGCAAAAACTATAAGAAGGCACAAGAATGCTAGTCTGAGCTACACACAGAACAGCAAGGGCTAATAGAAGCAAAGGCATGCAGGATTTAGGAGAGGCTCTGGCCAGGCACTCCAGCAATGAAATGTAATTATGCGGCAATGAAATGTAATTATGCACTGCTGCAAGTACAAACAGGAATCAAGCTTTTGCATTTCTCAGTAACACCAGAGAAGAGAGTCGGGAAGAAATAAGTCATGCTTACTGTAATTTACCGATGTGTCACAGCTGCAACAACAAAACCTGGAGACACAGACTTGAGGAGCAGCTATTCTGCATAGCATACAGCAAGTACATGCAGCTGTAGCTGAAACTGAATTACAGAATAGAACACACTGTCACAAAAAAAAAATGCTTTGATTTGCACTTTGCAATTTAATGTTAGCACAGATAGTGTTGCAAACTGCACATCAGTTTGTTTCACTGAACTCAGCAGTCGGTCCCTAGTGAGGAAACGCATGTTGTCTGACTGCCGGCTGGGACAAAAGAAAACAAGTGAAAAACTTAGTTTACACAAGTCAACACAGTCCACCCAAAAAACACTGCCTGGTAATCAGTGGCGGCTCTACAATAGGACCCACCAGGGCATGTGCCCCAGTAAAAAAATGCTGTGCCGGAAGATGGTAAAATCTGAGGGGACTGAGAATCAAAGGGCACTTATGAGGGTACAAAGAGCACTTTTTCTATACTAGTTTTTGCCATACAAAAATAAAAAGTGGAGTGGCTACCGCCACTTTCACCGCCGGTTCCGGCACCTATGGCCCCGGTTGGTGCCCCTTATGGTGCAAAGCTTCCTCCATAGTAACAATATATTAGTGCCCTGGCTGCCATCTGTTGTGCCCCAGCTGTGCCTCAGTCACCATTTGTGGCTAGAGCTGCTGCTGCTGGTAATTCGTCCCTCTTATGAGTTAACATATTTTAGCATAGTTTGGTCAGATTGGAAAACACTTACAGGAGACGATCACAGGGATGAATGAAATGGGGAAATGTATTAGAACAAAGTACTGGGGTCGCCTGCACATCAAACACAGAGTGACTGTGGGAGAAGACAGTGAAGGAAGGAGCAATAAAGAAAGCCTTGATAGAGACCCCCAGAGGCAATAAACCAAACTAACACAACAGGAAAAAACATACCTCCCAGAAAAGCTGTAAAAGGAAGGCAGGCGACAGCCTGGATGAAAAAATAAAGGGATTACACATGTTTTTTCAGCTATTTTTGGTGTCCTACATCTTGCAGCAGCAGGCAGGCTGTCCTATCTGAGTCCCATCAGTGGTCTGTGCAGCCAGGCATACCTCTCAACCTTTCTTCACCAAAATGTGTGACACGAATTGTGACAAATGAGCAAAATGTGTGACATAGTGTCTAACATGGTACTGCAAGCTTACAACACTATAGTTATCAGTGCACTAATGTTCATAATGTTTTTTGATGACAGATGATAATATATCATTATGACTTTCTGCTTTGAAGTCTCAGTGGGGAATGGGGAATATCACCTTCCCCATGATGGACAAAGGGTTTCTGAGAGGTAAAATGAGTGACGTACCTCATAATGTGTGACAGTTGAGAGGTATGCAGCCAGGAACAAAGCATTTAGTTATTTAAACATTTTCCCCCTTTGCAACTTTAGTTCCCAACATACATTGCAGATGCAACCTTCATTTTTAGCATTTTCTTCTTTTCTTTTCAGCTGCAGCTGAGAACAAGCTTCCCTGACGGCAGACACAGACCCTCATGAATATGCAAAGATGACCGGGGCTCTGGCTCATTAATATCTATGAGCCCCAATTATTACTCCCTTGGGGATCTCTTTTATTTTTTCCCCAGGTGGGCTGTCTTGGCCCTGTCTGTTGTCACTGGGTCCCATTGATCAGGTGGGGACACCGGACTACCGAAACACTCGCCAGTTCGACCACAAGTTTGAGCGGTCAAACACCAAAGGCACTGCTCATGCCTGTACAATCCCAGCTGCACTGGAGTTTATGCTTCAAGCGGGAGATCATGGTTTGGCTGTTCGAGCCCCGGAGGCTGGAAATACTTCTTTGGGCTGCATTGGGAGACTAAAAAGGCACAGAAGAATCAGGAGGGATAGGAAAAATTATGCAGGCACTTTCTGGTGGTGCTGAGGGAAAGGAGGAACAAGAGCTGCAAGGCTGCAGGTAAAACCCCAATTTGGCAGGGGTGGGAGTTGTACCTAAATATTAGATGATGTACAAAAGGTTGACAGTGTCCTTTTAAATCATCCGCCCACCAATTAGTAATTGTTAATAGCTTAACTAATTAAGCAGCTTAAGCAATACCAGCTAGTAAAGTGTATCCTTAATGTCTGTAAAATGTTATTCTCTGTACATCACCTTATCTATGATGCTATAGCTTGGGAGTCATAGGGGGCTGTTTAAAGTTAGTAACTTGGGGATGCATATTAATGTGCCTGTTTCTAGATTTTCTCTGTTGTCCCAGGTCTCAGTCAAGGATTAGCTATACGGTATAAGGTGTAGGAGCATGTGGATGACTGCTTAGAAATATCCACTGTTGGACTTACGGTAATGTCAGCAACCTTGATGGCCACCTAATCCTAGAGCTTCAGCTCCCCACCAACTACAATCTTGTTAAATCGCCCATTCAAAGATATCATCGCTGGCTAAATCGAAGTGTAACAAACCTGGTAGACCTCCAGCAATGCCTGCACAGAAATTAAGGGAGCTACTTTACGCAGATAAGGCAGATCTTCCCGATGACCGAGAGACTACGGGAGTTCAGCACCAGGCCCTGCTGCATGGTGAACTACCTCAGGCTGACTTAGCTGCTATGATCATGCAGACAGCTCATACAGTCACAAAAATCAATCAGGCCCTCTCCGAGTTGCGCTTAGACATGAACCGCATAGATTATGAAGCTGAGCAACTGGAACTGTGCCTTACACAGTTATCAGAACAAACTAATAGGCATGACTGCCTGCTTCTGTACCTCCTCATGCAGGACTGGGAACACACCCACCACTTGGATGATCTTGAGGAGAGGAGCAGAAGACATAATATAAGGGTCTACGGGGTCCCCGAGGGCCTGGAAGATAAAACTAGAGATACCATAACATTCCTTCAAATCCTATTACAGAATGCACTCTAGCTACCAGAGGTCTTTGATCTTGACATGGACCTCACTCAGTGATCTCTTGGTCCCTGGCCCTGCAACCCAGATGCAAGGCCTAGATGATTTATAGCTCACTTAACCTCATACAAAAGTAAAGAAGAGCTACTTCATAGAGCTTGGCAACAGGGGGCTTTGACATACCCGGGAGATAAAATCTCGATCGATAATGATCACACTTTAGAGGTTCAGGAGGCACGTAGAACCCTCTGACCAATCATAAAACAGCTCTGAGTGAAGAATATTAAGGCTCAGATCCTTTATCCAACAAGGCTCAAGCTTACCACTGAACACAGATTCAAAATCTTCCAAGACCTCCTGGCTGCGGCATCATATCTTGAAGAACTCGGAATCAGCACTCCCCCAGATTAAAGAAAAGCTAGAAAAGGACTTGCTAGCATCCACATGGATGGTAGCACAGAAGGGCACTTCTAAAAGGGGCTCAACACAACAAATCCCCAAGACGAATCTCTGAGCAGACATCTCATCAATGCTTTGAAAGTATGGAGACCCAGTTGTAGTAAACCGCAGAGTGCCCCATCTCCAAGAAAACGATGAAGACTCAGATTCAACAGGCGCTGCAGACCCGGCCCCAATCCCGGACACCTGAAGGGCTCAACCCTGATATCATTCTGCTGCTGTGCAAGGCCCACACTTTCCCCAGGACTGCAACCCCTGGATTTTGAATTGGCTGGATATTCCTGCTTCCACTGCCCCTCAGATCCTGAACATACAGAGCTTTCAACAAAGAAGACCCCTCATGCAAAGTACAGGGAAGCTCTGTACCATTGTCGTAGTGAGTATGTTGGGGCCCTACCATCACTTTCTAGCCGCTCTAACTATTACTCTGTTGCCGTGAGTGATGCCTGGGGAGTGTGAACTGAACTGAACCTGGCTACAAGGCTTTAGCTGTACTTGTTATCCCAGTCGAGACATTTTGACCCTTTCTCTTTCCTCTGATGATCAAGGCCTTGGATGGGTTTTGATTCTCTCCCCCGACGCCTCCCTCTCTCCCCAACTGACTTTGGACACATGTCAAATGCTGAACTGCCTACAAATCAACAAAAGGGATGGAGGGAACTACGGGGAGAGGCCTACATGTGGTGCCTAGGTGTTATTCGACCTAACTACTGCCAAACTATAGCCACGCCAATGCTCGGCTAAGCACAGAGATCACAGAGGCGTTTGTTTGTTTTTTTCAGCACACTTGGGACGTGCCTGCTGCATGGGAAAAGTTGGGGTCATGCAGATCAACTGTTTGTGTTTGTTAACTGTTGAATGAATGTCTTCTAGTTCAAGGGTACTCTGTGGCCTAAGAGATGCTGAACTGATGGGAGGGAGGGGTGGGGTGGGTGTTCACAGTGAGCTGGTTCCGGCCTCCGCTAGCCCACCCCTGACCATTTGTGTCAAACACTACATAAACACTTGTTATACAGCCGAAATTAATATTTGTAACAAGGCAAGGGTGAACCTAATTTTTGCCAATGCAAAACAAACCAGGTTGAGGTGGGGGAGCAACAGTGGGAGATGCCACCTTGAAGGAATGCTGACAAGTGAAAGGTTGGTCATACCCAGGAGATCTCCAGGGGGCCACTGGGAATACTGATTGTCCTATTGAGCTCCCTCATTTTGACTGCACGCGCGGATACCTTTCGGCTGGGGCCCGCCTCTCAGCCATCCCTTGGAAGTCACTACAACAAATATTGGGCAGCGTGGTTTTGAAAGTTCTCAACCTTGAGCTGCCTGCTACATCAACTGCTCATGGCTCATAGTTGAAAGAGGCCAGAGCACATATTTTACTGTTTTTATGTGTTACTTTGGGCTATGCTATTAGAGGTTACTGTTAATCTGTTTTTTTTAGACATATGTTTAAATTTCAGCAGGGTACACTGACTTTTAACCTAACATACTCTCGACAGAACTCATACAGGTATATCTCTATGCTCTGGAAGTTAAATGTCTTCATATATTGGTTTTTAAATGGCTCAACAATATGTGAAGGTTCTTTCCTATTACATAAATGGATGTACAAACCCCATTAAAAGGAAACATCCAGCATTACTTAGCATCACAGAAATGTGATGCAATCTTCTTACAGAAAACATACTTATCCCCCACAGAGGTCCTGAAGCTAAGGTCAAGATCCTACCCTCAGGTATATCACTCATCCCTGCCCTCGGGGAGGAAGAGAGGGGTGGCTCCATTACTTTGTGCTTCCCTTCCTTTTCTGCAGGAGGCAATGGTGGAGGACCCAGGGGCTTGATATATTATGGTGACAGGAGCCATTCAAGACACCCGGGTTTCTCTGGCAAATGTGTACGCTCCATCAGGCTCCCCGCTCTCATTCTATTCCTCCCTTCTCCAACTTATTGCCAAGAAAGCTAAGGGCCTCTTGATAATGGGCAGGGATTGGAACATGGTATTTGATAGCCCCCTGGATACCACTTCCCAGATTCCTAAACCAGAGCTCAGGAAAGCCTGTTCCCTAAAGATGATTATGGCCCAGATGGGAATGGTGAACATTTGGCACGAAAAATACCCCAGGGCAAGGGAGTACACCTGTTATTCCCCAAGGTTTCAATTTTTCTCTAGACTGGACACTTTCCTCACCTTTTCTAGGTATCTCCCTAGTTTCTCCTCCATGTGGGTTGGGACCTCCATCCTATCAGACCATAGCCCAGTTTTCTTGGAAGTGGACCTATGATTACCCAAGTGGGCAACCCATTGGAGGCTGGACACCTCCCTCCTCCAGGACAAGACAGTGGTGGCAGAACTCAAACAGCACATCAAAAACACCCTGGATGAGAACAACACACAAGGGACTACCCCACAAATTTTGTGGGACACCCTCAAAGCTACCCTCAGAGGGAAACTAATATCTATAGCCTCCCATAAAAAGAAATTAGCCGGCCCGGTGATGCTGAGGGTTGAGGCACTGGATGCCACACCTCGCACCATGCCGGCGACCCGGGTTTGGGAATGGACTCGGGTCGTCGGGGGTCGGCAGGGGGGAGGGAGGATTGAGCGTCCCAACGGATGCTCTCCTCACTCAGGGGGGGAATGCCAACCCCGAAAATGCCAGTGAGAGCACTGGCACTCGAGGGGGCTTGTGGCTCAGTTTGCGGAGTCCGGGGAGGGGGGACATTGGAAGGCACTTGAGATAGATGTGCGTATGCACGTCGCCTCTCTGGACGCTCTGCATCCTTGTGCCGACGTCCCAGGGGCCGGGGCTATGGGGAGGACAGAAAAATGGAAAAAACCCTTCGGCACCCCTAGATGAAGATGGCTCCATCTAATAGGGACCACCGATCCCCAGGACAGACCCCGCTATGCAGGAGAGGAAGGAAGAGGCACTCTAGGGGAAGATCCGGGGGGGGGGCAAGAAAGAATTGAGTGGTCTTAAGGAGAGGGGACTGAAGGCAAAGAAGGAGGATAAATAAAGAAAACAAAAAAAAAAAAAAAGAAATTAGCTCGACAGAAACAACAGGAACTGCTCTCTCAGATCAGAGAACTTGAGGGGGCCCACAAGCTTACGTGGAGGCAGACAGGGATAGGGAGTTGAAATCCTGCAGAAACCAACTGCAAAAATTGCAAAAAATAGAAACTGAGAAAGACCTATTTTACTTAAAACAAAAATGCTATGGGGTGGCCCCAGAGGAACCAAGCTCCTAGCCCATAGGCTTAGGCAATATGCAACTAGGGCAACCATCACTAAAATAGCTGCACCTCAATCTGGCCGGTTAGTTAGTCAGTTGACTCAGATTGCAGAAGCATTTATATCCTACTATTCCAAATTGTATAGCCCCCAGGTGGAGTCCCCACTGCAGGAGAAAAGGAACTACATTGGATCTCTCTCTCTCTCTCTCCCCTCCCTCCTTCTAGAGACAGTCCAGACTCTTTCTAGACCCATTACCCAGCAAGAAATCCTAAATACCATAAAGACTTTAAAAACAGGAAAGTGCCCTGGCCCTGACGGCTTCGGTGTTGAATTCTACAAAACCTTTAAATCGGAGACCGCCCCTGTGCTCCACGAGATTTACTCGAGTATTTGGACTGAGGGGAACCCGGTTCCCCCTCCTGGCAGTATGTCACCATCTCGCTTATCCACAAAGAGGGAAAAGACCCCACTCATTGTGAATCTTATCGCCCTATATCCCTACTCAACTCAGACTATAAAATATTTACTTCTATAATAACATCCAGATTAGACAATTAAAGCAGCAGTGTCAGTGGCTTAGTAGGTAGTGCACTCGCCTCTGAGGCCGGGAGATCAGAGGGCTGTGGGTCCAGTTCCCATATCTGGCACTTGGGTTAATATCCCAATACTGACACTGTAGTGCAGCATGAGAGGGGTGCTGCACTTCCGAGGTGCCGTCTTTCGGATGAGAAGTTAAAAACCGAGGTCCCATCTGCCTGGATTGGTGGTAGTTCAGGTGGATGTTAAAGATCCCATGGCACTTATCAAAAAGAGTAGGGGAAATTTTTATTAACAACCAAAAACAAAATACAGTAATATAAAACAATGGTAAAGCACTTCAAGTGACCATACACAAATAAAATTTGAGGTACAGACAAATATGAAGAAAAGGAAGCCAAAACCAAAAATAACTAACCTATCCTATCCACCCTATATTATCCCGTAAGTGATTGCATACATTAGGACCCAGAGTCCAGAATTCATAACCATAAATTTTATCCAAATCACATTATATTTGAAAAAAAAGATCCTGCAAGTGTGTCACTTTGTTTTGTAGGAGTCCGCAACCTCTTGTTTGCCAAATTGGCCATTTAATACATGCTAATATCACAAAAACTGTACTCTTCTGCCACTTATGCCATGCCCTAGGTATCTGGCCCAATACTAATATGTCATATGTCATATTAGAAAATAGAGGTTCATTCCACCAATTTGCTAGGGATTTCCAAAAGTTCCGAACATGAATACAAGCAAAGAAGAGATGTTGAATAGTTTCTAACTGGCCCTGACAT
Organism: Neoceratodus forsteri; assembly: GCA_016271365.2. Classification (NCBI taxonomy): domain Eukaryota; kingdom Metazoa; phylum Chordata; order Ceratodontiformes; family Ceratodontidae; genus Neoceratodus; species Neoceratodus forsteri. Next base: position 1,179,443,613 of record CM057454.1, read on the forward strand.
TCAGGTTCAGGGCAAATCCCATCCGACAGTTGTTTATGTTTCTGATTATTCTTGACATTCAACCTTTGATGACCACAAATCCAGTTCATGTCCTGCATTTTTCAAGCTGTCCTAGGTTCTATAATACTAGCTAGTAACAAGTCTGCATTAATATGTTCAAAAATCTGAAATAAAGGTTCTTCCAAATAATGTGCATTCACAATTAACATATAGAAGGACTTTCTGTTATGGGAAACAAACCAGCTAAGTTCTATTTTCCATAACCGGATATATTTCAAAGTATCCCGGACATAAGAGGTGAGCAATTTTTCAGAAGTATGCTGTTTCCCTCGCCCCCCAGGCTGTCAAAAATGGAGCACCCCATAACGTCATACAAACCTTACCCCTCTCTGTAGATTCTAATAACACAGGTCTTATAGAGTTGTAAAATAAATTACCAAAAATATATAACAAGGGCTGTAACATATTAAGGCCTCCGGATTTCCATCGTCTATAGGTATGTGCTCTTTTCATAGGTTTCAATCGGCTGCCCCAGAGCAACTGAAAAAAGAGACCCATTACTTTGGAATGCATGCAAAAAGGCAATGGGAACGCATGGGAAACATATAAGAAGATGGGAGCAATATAAGCCCAAAGGAGAAAAACCCATTTCCTTCTTGTCATCTTCCATGATTGCCACCAAAGTACTTTTTGGGCTACCAAGTCATAAACAATGTCCCAGTTATATTGCAAGGCATTTTTTTTGTACCGAAATAAAGGCCCAACAATTTCACTTTTTCAGCAGTAACTGGAACACTACAATCTATATCCACATCAGCATCCCCTAATGCAAGGAGATTACTTTTATCATAGTTAATTGTTATACCAGTGGAAACCTGGAGCTCCTCCAGAATCTGAAGTATTCTGTTACTAGAATGTATGTCTGCCACTGAACAAATACAGTCATCTGCATAGGCCAAAACCTTTGTAAAAGGAAAAACAGTCCTTGTAACAATAGGCAAGACTTGATCATCTCCCGCTATCAAAACATAACACTGGGTCTAAGCCAAATACATATTCAGTAACAAGGGACTCAGAGGGCACCCCTGGCGTACCCCACGATATAAAGATACTGGTTGACCAAGATGTCCATTAACAAAGATATAACTTGTGTGGCAGAGTACAATGTATGCAATAAATTAAACATCTGAGTTGGAATTCCATAATGCTGTAAGACATTCCATACATGAGAATGCTGAATTGCATCAAAAGGCGTTGCTTGATCTAACGATAACAAGTAACCCCTCAAGTTTCGTTGTAAGCCTTGCTCAACAAGATCTCAGAGATAGATTAGATTATCAACAATATTTCTACCAGGAACTGCACAAGTCTGGGTAGCTATCAATAATTTCTGGGCAACTTTCAATAAGCATACTTTCAAAATATTAGCCAAAATCTTGTAATCAGAAGTCAACAGACTGAGAGGCCTCCAATTGTTTAGAACCATCGGATCTACTTTTTTATATAAGAAAATCATAACGCCATGCCGCATACTATGTCCAAGACGTAATTCAGACCAAATAGCTGCAAAAAGTAAGTGTAACCATAGCAGTAAGAAATCAATATAACATTTATAAAACTCATTTGGTATCCCATCAATACCAGGTGAAGTACGGGTTGATAACTTTATTACTGCATCACGTATTTCAGGAATAGTAAACTAGGCCTCTAAACTCTTTCTGTCTTCTAATAATAAAGAAGGACAATCTAAATGCTGGAAAAACAGGTCAACATGTCCCGTGTCTATATCTTGAAACACATTCCATACGTGCAATTGAACAGCATGACAAATGTCTCTAACATCCATTACAATAGTACCAGTAGAATCTCATAAAGCTGACATAACAAACCAATTAGAATTATGAAAGGGCATATCATATGGATTTACCCGCCGGCAAGTACCTTTTAGTAAATATTTTTGCTGAAAGGAGTAACTGTCTTCCTGTACTTTAAGAAAAGCAAACATCTTATTTTTAAGCTCCAAAAGCTTGTGATGAACCAAACCATCTAAGAATGCTTCTTGAGTAAGCAATTTCAATATGGGGCTCTATGACCCAAGTAAGATGGACAACGATCCATTGCTCATGCTGTAGATAATTGAATAAAAAGCTGTTTCATGTCCAATTTAATGTCTTCGCACCAGTCAATAGGGCTATCATATAAAAAACATAAGTCTGAACGTAGTGCAAAAAACTGTTGTAAGAGCACCCTTGTGATATCCTCTTATAAAAGAGTCGTATTCAATTTCCAGTAGGCACGGCCCATCAGATGCTTTCGATATTGTTTGATGGAAACTTCAGACCACCATGTGGTCTGAAGTTTCCAAAGGAAGAACTGAAACCTCAGACACAGAAATCCGATTCAACAAAAAACAAAAATCTATTCAGGAGGAAAGGGCACCCTTATAAAAAGTATGCGTAGGGGAAACATGCAAGATATCATAAACATCACATAAGTCATTGTCTTTGGTAATCTGAAGCAAGATATTAGTATCACAAAAATTTTCTGAGATTTACGGCCCCAATCACGAGGGGCTAGACCACAGTTAAAATCGCCTCCCCATAATACCAATTTTGAGGTGTGTAAATAGGGAGCTATACATCTAAAGAGGGTAGATCGATCCGCCTTATGTTGAGGAGCATAAACATTAATGACACGGTAAACACAACCATTCACGACCATATCAAGAAGCAGTGGACAACCAGGGGAAATATCCAAAGTACGTAAAATTTTAACTGTTACATCAGAAAACAAGAAACCCAAGCTGGTGCACTGTTCTTCTCCTAAAGACCACAGAGAAACACCCCACCTCCAATCTTTTTCAGCTGCTTTTAGGTCAGATAAAGAATGTAACCATGTATCTTGCAACAGTATAATATTTCCTTTACTTTCCCTCAAGCTAGTGAAGGCAACCCTTCTCTTTAAATGAGATTTAATACTATTTACATTAATAGTAAGAAAGGTAATAACGCCAGGCATGAAAATTGGGAAGAAAGTAACCTAGATTGCATCAGGAAATGACTGTTAGAAAAGAGAACAACAAGAAAACACAAAAAAGAAATGCCATTTCCTTTTCTTCCTTTTTTTTGGCTTTGTTTTTTCTCCAATGCCTGTATCTGGTAGAACTTCAGTATGTGAGGAGGTTACTGAAGAGATATCCAAACAAATACCATCATCATCCCCATCCTGTTCCAATAAAGGGGTATAGGGATTGTACATGGGAACTAATAAAGGATCCGTAGAGGTTTGTTGTACTTCTGGCACGGCCTTAGCCACCTTAGATCTGGTCACCCTCTGAAAAGAAGAGTATTGTAGCAAAATCAGAGGATGCATATCGATTTAAACAAGAATAGGATCCGAAGATAAAGCAGGAGACAATTCTTGATCCACTAAGGCAGCAGCGTCTGAGAAGGGCTTCGGGGAGGGGGGCAGGAGGTAAATGAGCAGAACTGGAAGGGGGATCCACTAAAGTAGCATCCAAGTCTATGGAATCCAAATGTAAAAGGTCCTTATCAGGGACAGTAGGATCAGGAATATCCATAGGAGCCTGAGGATGAGGACCAGCCGCTTCATGTTGAAGTGGAGTAGAAGGATGAGACTGATGAAGTAAATAATGTATTTTCTGTTTTTCTTTTTGTGCATTAGCTACAAAAACTTCTTGTTCTGCTCAAATGGTAGGATCAGAATTGTTACGGGAGGCTCAGGAACAATTACAAAAGACTTGACCTTGTTCCTCACAAAGGTTACACTTCAGAGGTCTTCTACAGTGAGCACCAATGTGCCCTAATTCCCCACAAAAGCCGCATATTTGCTGGTCACAAACATTGTTAATGTGACCTACATTCCCACATTTATAACAGGCTCTGCGCTGAACCGGGTAAAAAAATCACCCCTCTATCCTGTCCCAGAAAAAAAACAGGGAGATGTTTAGTAAGGCCTTGCTCCAACTGAAAATCTACGATATAGCGCCATCCCCCGGTTCATGATCTAATATAGGTTCAGGTTGGCCCGTCACTGTACAGTGTTATTTTAACCAATACGTTATGTCTGCAGCATTTACCCCTTCATTGCGGAACAACACTGTAATTTTCTTTGTAACTGGTTTGGTCAAAGGAATGGCCATAAATGGTTTCCACAAGGGTGTATGCTTAAGAAGTTGAAACTGTTTCCAAAACCTTTCCAGCACAACCGGATGTTTAAAACTGACATCAAAAATAGCATCTACAGGCATATGAATTAGTGCATAGATATCATATGCATAAAATTTCATACTGCCCTTTAGGAGTTCATGCCCAACAAAATAGCGATTAGGAACATCAGACAGAGGCCCTCTAAATTTGAGACGCACTGCATTGCGTCTAGTTGCAGGTTCTGAGAGTAATCCAAAGGTAGCAGGGAATAATTGTTCAGCTACTCTAGTATGCCAGACCATGGATGGGAGCTGTTGTTCAGGAACAGGCTTCATAGGAATTTGTACTGAAGGGGGAGTTGTAGGGGAAGCAACACCAGCCTGATCATTTTGAGCTGAAAGGGAAAGAGAGGGATCAGTCAGTTACGGTAATTCCCTTTCAAGCTGTTTTATGGCTAGTAAGGTGGGGTTCTGAGACAAAACTGGAGTAGGGTGGGCCCCTGACATTAGAGTCTTCTGACCTAGAAGGGGCAAAGAGACAGATTCTGAATCCGTGCTCTGACTGCCTGAGCCAGAAGTAGGGTCTAATGTAATCCACAGAGACTTATCATGAAAGTTCGCATCCCACCCAGCGCCATCAGCTTTTTTGACCCAGCCTGCAGCTTGCAATGCTGATGATACCCATGGAGCAGGAGGCACAACTATATCCTCATTTAAGTCCACTTCCTGAATGCCAGCAGAAGTCGAAGAAGAGCATGTTGTTGTCAGAAGTTTAGACTTAGAAGGAACACAATTGTTAAATGTACCCACAGCTGAGGAGTTCATACCAGGGGGAGGAAGATCCAGAAGGGAATTCTCATTTTGTAAAATGACAACTGCTTCCTTATCTGTATGAGTAACAGCAGTTATATCTGCAACAGTCAAAACGGACTCAGCCGCATACTCATGCATCATTTCTGAAGTAACATCACCAGCACCCGCATCCATGGGATTTACTGTCTTATCAGGCAATGTCGTACAATGCAGAAGCTCACTTGGTGAACAAGGTAGCAATCCTGCCCGACAGGTACTCGAAGAAGCAGACTCACCATGCAGCAAAACTGGGGATCGGACAACATCCGGTTCCCGTACAGCCTGGAAATCTTCCGATGACCGCTCGATTTCTAGCAATAAATGATTCCTCGCTTTCAGGAACTGTCGCTCTTCAACCAAAAGCTGTTGCCGGATATAGTCAGCAACTCGGGGTTCAGAAGATAAAAAAGCTGTATCTGAAGCAGGTGGCAACTCCACAGGGGCAGGAACAAGTAAATCTGAAGCATCACTGTGAGGCAGGTCAGTCACTTCCATATTAGCGTCAGCCATAATGATCACACGATAGAGAAAAGGAGTGCTACAGAGGTGATCAGCATCTCAGCCTCCCACATATCCGTTCCCTTCAGTGGCAGCAAGCAGACTGCAGAATCCAATGTTCACACAGCACCCTCCTATGAAGAGTAGGGGAATGTCCCCAGTGTCCTGGCCAAATTTCCCTCATTCACTAAAAAAATACCACCAACAGCTTAATCTGGTTCAATTTCAGTTGCTTACCATCTGTATCCCCCCTCGTCCCCCAGTCACCCCTGAAAAAGGGACTTCTAGGCCCAGTGGGCTTACCGGGTGAACAAAATTCAACAAAACAAACAAACACCATTCTACCCAATTTAATTCAATCAGACCAGACTGGCTTCATAATGGGCCGACAAGCCCCAGCTAGTGTTCACTCCACACTAAATCTGGTAGACACCATTCAACGCTTCCTCACCCCCTCATGTTTGTTAAGCTTAGATGCTGAAAAGGCCTTTGACAAGGTCTCTTGGGGATTTTTTTTCCCTGGTTCTGGAGCATATGGGCTTCCCACAATCATTCATAGACACTATTAAGGTACTTTACTCGGGCCTGCCCACAGGCCTGTGTTAGGGTGAATGGGGAAGGGTCGCTAATATATTTAGATTGGGAAGGGGTACCCGCCCCTCTCACCCCTCTTATTTGCTTTGTATATCAAGCCTCTAGCAGAAGCAATATGGAAATCAGAGGGGGTCCACGGAATAGAGGTGGGGGGCCTACATAAGAAAATACCCCTTTACGCAGATGATGTGCAGCTCTGTCTCACCCATCCTCAGCCATCCATCCTGAAGGTGTGGTCCATCCTGGAGGAGTTTGGAGGACACGAAGGTTATACCCTCAATACAACCAAAACAGAGGTCATCAGCTTCTTCTATAATCCCTCAGAGGAAATCCGCACCCTCCTTCCCTGGAATTGGGCTGTGGGGAAGATGAAATATCTGGAGATATACATCACTAAGCATAACTCCCAACTTTTCAAAGCAAATTATACCCCCCGATTGGCCAAATGAAAAAAGATTTTGAAAGTTGGTCCCTACTTAACGGCCCTATGCACTCTAGAATTCAAATTATCTATCACGATGAATGTGCTCCCTAAATTCCTGTATCTGTTCCAATGCTTACCGTCCTTCATACACAAATCTCACTTCCAGGTCTGGCACAAAATGATTTCAAACTTTGTTTGGAACAATAAAAGACCCCAAATTAATCTGAAAATCTTACAGACATATAAGAAGGACTAGGGAAGATTTCTCCCAGATCTTGAGGACTACTTCCTTGCAGTACAACTGAAAGCTACACTACAGTGGTCTAACCTGAACTCCTCTGCAGACTGGAGGGAGATGGAGAGGGGGAAGGAGAAGAGCTGGGTCCACCTCTTGAAACCAGGCTGGTTATGCTCCTTAACGCACATAAATTCCAAACCCCAAGCTTGCTGCAGTCAGGGATACCTTGAGAGCAGTCCATAGGATTTGGCAAAAATACAAATGGAAAACATCTATTTGGCCTTTATTCAGATTGGCCTGGAACCCTGGGTTTCTCCCAGCATATTAAGACCACACCTTTCGAGCCTGGGACAGAGCTGGACTAAGGTTCCTGGCTCAGTTCCTGCAGGGAGACGTAGTCTTTGAATTTGTAACTATTAAAACCACATTTAGCCTATAGAATTCAGACCACTTTAGATACCTCCAGGTCAGGATCTACATAATCTCTCTGCAGAGAAAGGACCACAACCCGACCAGAGCTGCTCCCTTCCTGCTAGACCTTCAGAGGGGCAGGATTACTTGAGTCCAGAGGGGGTTGATCTCTGCCAACTATAAATCTCTGGCTGAACTGAAGGGAGACCATCTTATAAAAATCAAAGCAAGATGGTGGGAGGAGGTGGCCCTGACCTGTTGGATCTCAACTGGGAAAGTGTTTTCCATACAGTTAGGGGGACCACATGGTCTCCTCACTGGCAAAAATGTGTCTGGAGGACCAGGGTATGCTATATCCTTACCCCCCCCCAACCTTTACGTTAAGAGGAACCTGAAAAGCCCAGCGGTATGTTGGAGAGCTTGTGGAGAAAGTAAAGCAGACCACCTCTACATTTTCTGGGCCTGCCCAAAACTCCAGGCCTTCTAGGTGGGGGTGTCCCGTGCTCTATAGGACATTTGTTCATTGTGTCAACCCCTAGATTGGCCCGCTGCTATTTTGAAAGCTCCTCCCATGGGCCTGAAAGGTGCAGACTCACTTTACTTATGGGCCGCCCTTGTAACTGCCACCCACAAAACCATTACAAGATCATGGCTGAAACCTCTTCCCCCAACTAAACAGGACTGGATACAACTTGTGCAGAGCATCTCTGAATTGGAGGAACTTACCTTCAAAACAAACAGGAGATTGTACCTCTTCACCTGGAGATGGACTAGATGGGAGATTTGGTTAAACTCACCCCCCAAGATTAACCAACTAAATGTCCCTCCTGCCACATAATCCAGAGTTGGGGTATGGTCAACTTGTACTGGGCTCTGGGATGGAACTCGGAGGATGGCAGAGATGCTTGGAAAGCTGAGAAAGTACTTGCAAGAGTCAGTGAAGCTGTCTGTACATATTTATATCAACTACAAACACCTGACTAAAACCTTGTAATAATTATATAAATGAACTCATGACATTTTTAGTTAAATATATTATGGAATATTGGAGAGACCTGTACCTGTACCTGTACCTCTATCTATTATAACTGTGTACCAGATTGATGTTAATAAACTTGATTTAAAAAAAAAAAGAAATATCCACTGTTAGTACTTGTGTAGTCACTGATTAGGTTGGTGGGCTGCTTAATAGATTTGGGGGCTTTACCCAGGTTCAAGTAATGCATGTCAAGGAATATTCCTGTTTGTTTCTTGCTTTAGTCACTGTTTATCAAATTTCTAGTCTGCTTCCCTATACAGATGAATAATATCCTAATCAAAATCTTTAGTTCTAAGTTTTACAGTGTTTAAACCTCTTTTAAAGAAATGCTAAATCATGCATAACCCCATAATGCAAAGCATCATGGGCTGCAAATCACCACAAAATATGCAGGTTCAACTTTAAGCAGGAATGCATGGAGCTGAAAGGCTTCTCACACAGTCTGCAAAGGATGCCAACAGAAGACACAGACATGTGTTTCATCCTAGCAGGACTCATCAGTGTGCCTTGTCTATATGACACCAGAGTGGAATGAACCAGCTACCTTAGGTTGGTCTATCAGGTTCGGGTTGTTGTGAGCCCAATAAAAGCAAAAAAACAAGCTAAAAGACAAAGAACCTTAGTGCACATGCACTGAGGCAAGGGTTACCCCAAAGGGCATCAGCTGGGAAGCCAAGTTTCAAAGAAATACAAAATCACACATACCCCCATAATGCAAAGCATCATGGACTGTATATGCAAATTACTACAAAATATGCCAGTTTAAGTTTAAGTAGGAATGCATGGTTCCGAAAGGCCTCTCACAACCCCTTTTGGTCCAGCTGAAAGTGACCTGTTGTTTCTCTACAGTATGTATAATATGTGTTTGATATGAAGGGATTAACCCACTCCAGGGTATGGGTTTACTGAGCATTAATTCACACCTGGGGGGTTGGAGTCACGAGGCAAAGTCGAGTGACTTCAACCACCCAGATGTGGATTATTGCTCAGTAAACCTATACCCTGGAGTGGATTAATCCTCTTACAACATGGGTAATGTTATCTTAGGGGTTTACCTAAAGAAATAGTAAAATAAAACACTGTGAACATGCAACTGTGGGTATATCAGGGATGAATCAATGGTCAGGTGGCCTGTTTGGACGAATCAGAAGATGGCATTTTAGGAACCCATGTTATAAAAGTATTTAACCCTAGTTCCAGGACCATATCTTGTTTGTGTTTTTGCCTTGTTGTATGCAACTAAACAGCGCTGTTAGCAAACCACTGAGTTGACTAACCAGTTACCGTTTTTCTACTATTGCTTGTCAGTCCACTCTATAACTAATTTCTCCATACTCTCCCCTACCTACCCCCACCTACCTAATTAAGCAGCTTCTCCCACTTACATTTTTTTCCTTTTCTCTCTTGCTCCCCCACCTAGATAAGCACCTACTCTTCCTTAATCTCCTCTCTTCTCATTGCAAGTTTTTTTTACTCCTCACCTATTTTGGCAAAGAAGCTCCTCTCCTCTCCTATCACCTCCCTTTTTATCCCTGCTACCTTCTCAGTGTTACTGTTACTGTTATGTTTTGGTTAATTTCCCTCTCCTGCCCTCTCCTCACATTATAGTCCCCCTTGTCCTTGCCATCTATTGACTATTGCAATGCTCTATACCTAGGGCTCCTGAGGTGGACATCCGCTGCTTGCAGCTTTCGAAAAAAACGACAGCCAGTTTGCTGACTGGCTTGTCAAGATCTACCTATATCACAGCTGTGCTCTGCAAACTGTACTGGCTGCCAGTGCAGTGGAGGATCATCTTTAAGGTCACTTTGCTAACCTATAAGGCCCTACACAAACAGGGACTGTGTTATTTGCAAGACCTCCTTTGTCGCTACTGCCCCCCCGCCCACTCTGTTACAAAGACGAGGGATTGCTAAAGGTTCCCAGGATCTGTTTGAAGACCTCGGGGGCCAGAGCCTTTGTTTTTGTGGCCCCAACCCTGTGGAATTATTTACCTTGTCAGGTGAGAGAGTGCCTGTCCACTGAAACATTTAAGTCTGTGTTGAAGACTTATTTATTTGAGTTGGTGTTTCCTGATGCTATTTAATCTGTTTGAATTGCATTTTATGGTTTGGGATTTTAATTGCATTAAATTGTTTTTATGGTTGTACGTTGTTCAGGCGTTTTGGTATTTGAAAAGCACCTTTTATAAATAAAGCATGACTTGACTTGACTTTCTCCTCCTGTGTCCTCTGACGTTCATCCCTCTCAATTCCCTCCCTGCACTACCAACATCAATCCCCTGTCCTCAATCCTCATCCCCTACTTTTCCATCTTCTTGTCTCCACCCCCTCCTTCACTCTGCCTGGTGCCCTGGATTCTCTGACCTCCACTCTCCCAGTCTTCATTTAGCATCGCTCCTTTCCATTCTTTTCATGCTTAGCCTCTCCACTGCTCATTCCCCCTCTTTTTTACCTCATAAGAGCTATTTCCCTTGGAGATGCATATCCATCCCCTATAAACTGTTGATCTTTCCCCTGCTTCTATCAGCAGGTAATATTGAACCCAACCCAGGGCCATCTCATCTTCCCCCCACTTTACTCCCAAAAGGATTAAAAATAGTCCACCTCTGTATCAGGAGCCTTCTCCCAAAGATTGATCTACTCCAGCCTATTATGATTAGTTTGAAACCTAGTGTTCTGATCATCACTGAGTCATGGCTCTCACCTAAAATTACAGACTCTGCCATCTCCATCCCTGGTTACTCTCTCTTTCATCAAGACCAGGCCACCAGGGGCGGGGGGGTGGCCATATACATCTGATTGTCCCATCTAGTACACTATCTGCCTCTCCACGTCTGTCTACAAATGTCTGCTAATAAACCAGTCCTTCCCCTGCTCCTTATGTTTTTTTTTTATTTATTTAGTTGTTTAACCAGGAGTAGCACACTAAGCTGAAAGCTTTTTCACCGGAGTGACCTGGGAGCACAGGGAAGTTAAGTAACTTGCTCAGGGTCACACAGTATGCAAGTGGAAGCTGTGGGATTCAAACCCCGGTCTGGTCTGCTGGATGTCACCAGATTTGCAGCTTTGTGGGTGGTGTTTAATGCAGCCCAGTCCTCCTTGCCACCTCTGTCTCTGACTTCATCTCAACTCTCATCACCCACTGCTCTACAGGGGAACTCTTCATCCTCAGGGATTTCTATATAAATTGGCTTTCCAGTACCCAGTCCAAAATCTGTAACCACATCTCTTCCCTGAATCTAACACAAATGATATCCGAACCAACTTAGTTAAACTATACATCTGGGAAGCATACCCTTCTAGACTGGGTACTTGCGTCACATCCCCATTGGGTAATGACATCAGAAATCCTGCTGGATGCACTCAGTGACCACCAAATGGTCTATTGTGTGCAAAAAATCACCACCCAAAAGCCCAAATTAATATCCTCTCTCTCTCTCTCTCTCTCTGTCTCTCCTTTAGGTCCTTAGATTTGACCTATCTCCATGAGGACCTTGTTGGAAATGATTTGGTCTCCTATTGCAAATTACTTCTCTGTTGACTCAGCTCTGAACTTCTTCCAAATGCAGTTCTTAAAAGTTTGGGACTGGTATGCCCTAATCAGAAAAAAAGAGTCCATGGCTCATATCTGCCCTGGTAATCAGCTGAACTGCTGGTCTGCCAGCATGTTTGTGACCTAGTGTGGAGGACCTACAAGGCAACAGGCATTCTTGGTGACTTGCTTAATTATCATGCGCTCTGTAATGCCTGCACTAGGGCCATCTAACTTGCCAAAGTGGAATATTTCTCATCCACCATCCACGAGAACCTCAACAACCCTATTAAATTCTGAAAGGTAGTCCATGCACGATTCTCCCCCCGCCTAGTCCCCTCCACCTGTCCTGAAGGTAGGTGACATCACTATCGCTGACCCCCCTTCTGTAGCTACTGAATTTAGCACCTTCTTTACAACCTGTACTTCCGCCGTCTTAGCATCCCTACCCACCTCAGATCTGCCACATCCAGTTTCTTCCTCAACTACTCCCTCTTCCCTCTGCTTTTCCTTCCTACCGGTCTCGCCTAATGACACCCTAAAAGCTATTCTAGCATTTAACCCCCATAATGGCAAAAGCCCGGACAAGCTTGACAATAAGCTCCTATACCTCTCGGCCCACATCATTGCTCTCCCACTCTACACCCTTCTTAATTTTTCCTTCACACTAACCACTGTCCCTGACACATGGAAACTTGTCACAGTCACCCCCCCCTTCCAAAAGGTGGTGATTCCTCTAACCCAGGTAACTACCACCCAATATCGCTACTCCCAATCCTGGCAAAACTCCCAAGAGCTTCAGGTACTGGACCAGCTTTCTCCTTTCCTTGCCTCCTCGTTGTTTTTCACCCCCTTCCAATCTGGTTTGCATAAGGCCACTCCACTATGACCTCCCTTCTCCGGCTCACTGACTATCCTCTCTGGGATGGATCAGAGATGCATCATGTCTGCCATATTTGTCAATTTGGTCAAAGCCTTCGACACTGTTGCCCACACCCTTCTCCTCAGCAAGCTTGCAACAGCAGGTCTCTCGGAAACTGCCATCTGCTGATTCTGTTCCTATTTTGTGGGTATGTGTCAATCAGTTAGGATTGGCAACACCACGGCTCCTCTCTTACCATCAACACTGGTGTCCCACAAGGCTCGGTACTCAGACCAATGCTCTTCTCAATATTTCTAAATGATCTGCCTGCTGCCTGCTCTACAGCTGATGTTCATATGTAAATGGATGATACTGTTTTGTATGCCTCTGGTACCTCCTCCTCTGATGTGGTGTCTCACCTCCAGCTGGATTTCAATAACATCCAATATTGGTTTTATACAAATCAACTGTCGTTCAGCACTAAAAACGATGGTCTCTATGACCTTTGGTATCAGGTAAAAGCTCACCAGGCTTAGTGCCTCCCCTACGTTCCATACCCTAAAGGGGCCTGTATTAGAGGACGTCTCCTCCTTCAAATACCTTGGGCTCTGGATCAACAGGAACCTTGACCTCACTGGACACACAAATGCTCTCCATAAAAAGCTACATGTCAAACTCACCGCTCTGTATGGACACTGTGGCTGCATCCCCCTTCTGGCCTGCCAGGAGATCGTCCAGAAGATGATCCTCCCAATTTTTGGCTTTGGAGATATAGTTTACGGTGTTGCCCCCAAGTCCACCCTCCCCAGACTGGACACTCTATTCAACTTCTTCTGTTGCTTTGTTCTTGCCTGTCCACCACATACACACTACTGTGACCTCTACACCACTCTTTCCTTCTCCCCACTTGGGGCCAGGTGCCTTGCCCACAGTGCCTCTTTAGTTGAGAAATTCTGGCTTGGATCCCTTCATCCCTTCCTCAATACCCTCCTCTCTACCCCACCTGCCCCCAGCTAACCCCTTTACAATTCTCCCCAGGATCCTCGTCCTTCCTGCCTGTATTTCCAATTCCAACTGAGCTGCTTTCTCGTTTCACTTTCTAAATATTTGGAACTCCCTCTCCTTGGATATATGCTCTGCCCCGTTTACTTGGGCACTGTCCCATCTTCTTGGAATCCACATTTCTCCTTCCTACAATTGCTCCTGACCATCCTCTCCTCCTCTGTTTTTTCTCTTCTTTCTCAACTGTCTTATTTTCTATACCCTTTTTCTCCAACTGCCACTTTCCAGGCATGCTGAAGGCCTATTAATTCTAGCTAGGTTTGCATCGAGCAGTGCTCATACCTTTAAGTTTTCCTGGCCTACTTCTCTTCCTCTGCTTTCTCTCTCACTCTCTCAACGGTCCTACTTCCTCTACCTTCTTCCCCTACTACCCCACTCCAGGCTTGTCAAAGTCCTATTAGCACTGCCTGGGTTTGCACTGAGCATTGTTCATACCCTTAGGTTTTCCACTCCTGTGGGTAAGAGAACCCCATTTTACCCATCTCGCCCTTCTTGTTTCTTGCTCTTCTCTGACCTCTCCTCCCCTTCTCTAACCTGTCTCCTCCCACTCCTTTTCCTGTCTCTCCTCCTCCCTTTCCTGTCCCACCCCTCTCCTCTTGTGGGTTGTGCATACCTGAGGGTGTAGGTCAGCCAGTCCACCTACTTGCAGGGTCTACATCCTGGAGGAGTTAAGGTTAATCTATAGTCTGGCTGAGATCTCACTTACTACCTTAAGTGCTTCCACTGCAAAAATGTTTACTCCTTCTTTTGAGTTTTGTGTATGTATATGTGACTATATATGTTTCTGTGCATATTGTGAGCTGTGTGTGTGTGTGTTATATATATATATATATATATATATATATATATATATATATAATGTATAAAACACATACATATGTATATATATATATATGCGTGTGTGTACATATACATACACATACATACACACATATATAACAAACTACAAAAGAACCCCAGAGCAAATGCAATGGGGCATGGGTTATCCTGGATGATATTGGTCATACAGCCAAATTTTAAAGAAAACAAATTGCACATACCCAGTAATGCAAAGCATCATGGGAAGCACATGCAAATGCACATAAATTAATTTGGACTGGCTCAACTTTAAGCAAAATTGCATGATGCCCACGACCCAAACAGCTAAGGTCCAGTCCAAATTAATTCATGGGCATTTGCATATGCTTCCCATGATGCTTTGCATTATTGGGGTATGAGCAATTGTTTTCATATATATATATATATATATATATATGAGATATATATATTTATGTAATAGGTGTGAGTGGATAATCAGTTAAATAAATTCATTTATTCCCACTGGTATTAAATAAACAATGGTTCTAAGATTTATTGAACACCCAAACTTCAACCAACCACCATTTATTTAACACCCTGCCATAAATCATCCTCTGCCCCACTGGCACTACTTTCATACTTTCACGTTCCACTACAAGTCACCGACCTCCTTTACGCTCTCTCTCTAAAAAAAAGTTATTCTCCTAAACAGTCCAATCTTTTATAACAAGTTTATTCCCTATTAAAAAAAAAGAAAATACCACTGTTCAATGAGTACAGTCACCATAAAAACAACTATACACCTCTCTCAGCTCACAAGCACACTCAATTTTCAAACAGATGTCCATGCTACATAAAGCAGTGTCCTTTTTTCACAGCATCCTGCACCCACTTTAGAATGTCTATTAGTCCTGCCCATTTTATTATACATAAAAAACTTACTTTTTCTCAAAGACCCTCCCTCAAGGGAACCACATACTTCTTTTCACTCGGACTACACCACTCATGATAGCAAACTGTTTTCTAGCGGGTTTCTTTTTTTTTCATCATCTGCTCTAAGGACAGTCACACCACTTGCTCTGTCTACACACACACTGGCAGGCTCAACCAGATAAATGGCAGATTCACTTCCCCATGCTCCATAGCATCAACCACATAAAAAAATTAAAACCCAAAAGTAAAATAAAAGACAACGGTGACCGCACCAAACAGAGCCATAGCCAAACCTATCAGGACACTACTTTCTTGCTAAGCGATCTTGCTAAGCGAGCAGTAGAGCCACCATGTTTTTCTTTTAAATGCCCACCCACATAAAGAAAGTTAGCCAATCAGTATGGACATTGCAGCAGTGATGTTATGACCTGATGCCCGAGTCCTTAGCAACCACCCAAGCAACCGGAAAGCTTAAAGGCGCAACAACACTTTTACTAAAAATAAACCATCAAACTTTAAATAATTTTCCACCAAAAATACAATAATTACCCTTAACTATCACAATCCATAAGATCCCTGCCTATTGCATAAATTAAATACACAACAGGGACCATACAGAATACACATTTTATTTTCAGTCATGCTGTTTGACCATGGACACTTCACTCATGGCTTACGCCACTCGTGAGGTTACCCAAGGTCAAACAGAACTCATGAAAATAAATTGTGTATTCCACAGGTCTCTGTTGTGTATCATATATATATATATATACTGTATATATATATATATATATATATATATATATATATGTAACAGTAATATATATAATAATAATCTATATGTAGTGTATAGCAGTTTATATTCATGCCTGGTATATTTAGCACTCCAAGCACTCCCTCACATATTCACTTCCTCTTGTTTTCACTGCTGGAACTGTAGTGCTGATGTTATATATATATATATATATATATATATATATATATACTGTATATTATATATATATATGAAAGACAAAGAAACTCTGTGCATATATATATATATATATATATATATATAGTGATCTACCTAATATTCACTGTCATTTTATTTTCACTCTAATATGGAATATATATATAGTATGTACACATGTATATAGTTAGTTTATGCCTGGATGGCATTGAACTATTTGCCTATTCCATTATGTATGTTTGATTTAGCTTTAACACATTCGTTATGTCAGTATAATTGCTTAATAATTTGGAGTTTGTAGACATGCCCTTCCATGTCTCAACCTGTACCTGGTATGCTTTTGTCTTTATTGCACTATGTATTTTTCTTTTAGATTTATACTCTTATTGTATCCCCTATCCCCTCTCCCCAAGATGCATCTGGAAACCAGCTGTTTGTGGCTCAGTGTGCCTTTCCTAGTGAAGCTTTTTCAAACAAATAAATAAATTATATGAACAACTGGCTCCTGAAGGCCAGCTCCAGGGGATCTCTCCTGCACACCCTCTCCAGAACATGATAGCTGTTCAAGGAACATATTGGTCCCAGTGAATGTGCCACAGTTTTTATTGACTCCGTGTCAATGCCTAAAATACATAGGAGCAGTCTTGGTTACAAAGAAGGGTTGTGCCTTAGTGTTATCCAAGGTCCAGCACCCCTGATTGTACCCCCACCTCATGGACAGCAACATATACGTAGGTACATGTACTAACCTTAGGGCAAAGACACTTATTGTATACGCATAAATGTCAGGATCTGTGTTCTACTAATGCATATTATGCATTATTATGTTTTACTGGTATAAGAGATACTTTTCACTCTATTTTTTTCTGTATTCTTATAAGTAAGTAAACAGTGCCATCTTTAGTGCTTATGCATCAGTGTAATTGCAACTGACCTTGGGACTTATAGAAGCCCTGTTGTGTTACAATATCTATGCAAGCAAAGCAACTTCTCATGTTACTTAGGATAGTTACTCAGGCCACCTGTTTTTGACCAATTATATAGAGAATAAAGTATGGATCAGGGTGTATAACAAGATTTTACACAAACCAAGTTGTGGGATGCTACATTTACCCCAAGGGGTTTGTGAAAAGCATCCCACAATGAGGGTGTGTGTAAAATCATGTTTGACACATACCCTAACCCATTTTTTATTTCATGTAATTGCTGGGTATCGTTTTTTTGCCACAGCAATTATATAAAATGTGTACTTCAGGCTTAGTTTACGAGGTAGAATATAGAGGCTTACCTTTTCAATGTGGTTTTAAGTTTTTATTTTGCAGCAAGGATAAACTATAAACAGAACTATGACATTCAAAATAATATATGAAGTATTGATTTAATCAAAGGAAAAAAACAGTTTAAAGAAAGTCCATAGCTAGGCAGCAAGTGTTGCTAGAAGAGTCTGGTTACTGGAGCAACTATGTCATGTAACCTGCAGAGGGGAAGGAGAAAGAGAGAGAGGACTTGTTTTGGGAGTGCGTGAAAAAGGTACCATGATTTTTGCTTTTCAGTAGATGTGTTTTACAGTTCTATAGGTATTTGAATGTTCTGATGGTGCCGTTTATGTTAGTCAGAGCTATCTGAGTCATCGAGAACCTGTATTCTTCATTTCAGAGGTGGCGGTGCAGCATTGAAAACGTTGTCCTTCACCGAGTTGTTAAAAATGCAGCCAGTCCCAAAGATTGAGGTCACTGCTCAAGAGGTTTTGCTTTTTACTGAGAGACAGTTGGACTGGTCATGAGGGGATAGTTCTTAGACAGGCTTTTGATAATGGGGAAATAGGATACAGCTACCGCTGGTCAGAAGAGACAGTTGCTGAGTTTTTTACTCTTAGAGAAGGTGCGTGTGTTTGCCGTTATAAACTCTCCTTTATAATGGCAAATTACACATGCTTTTCTCTATGGAAAAAAATACCTGGTTATTATATACCTTTTATATATCTTCTTTAGTAGTAATCATAGTGATTATCAGGGTATAAGACCCTGTGTAGCACATAGCTTCTCTGAGAACAGAATAGACAAGAGACTGCATTACCTAGGTAAGGAAAACTGGAAGTTCTCCCAGTGATTACACTATTGATAGTAAGCCTGTATTATTTACCTGCAATAAATTACATTTCTTATATGAGTATCACTTGTCAGTTGTCTCTTCCTTTGTGCCATTCCACCAAGAACTTGTGAAAGGTATTTTATTACCAAGTAACATTTAGCAATTGTGTGCAGGTTGGAAGGTACAAAAGAAGATTCCATTCAATTTTTTTGAATGCCAAGTAGTATAGTGCAATTTTCACCTACTTGGACCTACTCATGCTTACAGTGGTAACGGTTATGGTGGACCCACACTGTCTTGGTCTCCAGAGTGGCAGACCCACACTGGAACCCCTTACACTCACATACCAACTTGGCGTCACTGTTCACCCACCAGGAACTGGAAGGCGGTTGATGATGGTGCCGAGGATTTTGTCCAGTTTTCCAACTGCTTATTTGTTTGTTTGTCTATCCCTTATTTGTTATGTCTGATTTTTGCACTGAACTGAAACTCAATGTGTCAAACTACCTCACATCCCATGGCGGATGGACAGATTTTGCACTGGATGCAAAATCTGTAGAAAAACCTTTGCTGCTTATATTTGACCAGTACCTAGAGTCCAAACAGACAACCAAGAAATACAACCTTAAAGGTCTTTTGTTTGCTGCTCTACATACCGCTGTTGAGAGTCTCACAGTGAAGTGTGTCTCCCTTAAACTGCAAAATATGTCTCTAAAAAAAGAGATGGGCTTGAAGGCATTGGAGTTACAGAAAAAGGAACAGAATCTAGCAGAGGAGACACAGTGGCTCTGTGATGCCAATAACAGACTGTTGGACTCTACTGTTCAAGACACTGAGCGAGAAATTTGCATGTTGAGAGATGATTGTGAAAGGTTAAAATGTGATAAGAAACAGCGTATTTGAATGATATCTTGAGCGATACGAATGAAAGTCTGAGAGAGGAAAATGCTGAGTTGAAAGAGGATTACAAGCAAGTGAGTTATGAGTTGAAGAAAGAACTTAGGGAAAATGTTGAATTGGGTGCCACATATAGAGTGTTGCAGAGTGAGGTTGAAAAAGATATTGAGTAGAGCACTGCAAGGGTTTGTCACAAGAAGTGTAGAGAAAAGATGGTGAAGCTGCATTATCAACGGGAGGTTCTTGCCGGCCATGTTAAGGGTGGTGAGATGGGTTAAGCATTATATTGACTTGCAAAGAAACTGAGTTGTGTTATGAACTTGAATTCTAAAGTTATTTATTTATTTAATTTTTACAGTCACTGCAAGTTATTGTTGCTGTTGTAATCTGCATTATTTATTTTCAGGATCACTAGCAAGGTTTGCAGTTTTCAAAGTTGCACTTTAGACCACTTTTCACCTTAGTAATGCCATGATTAGCATTTACTTTTAAATCATGTACACATGAAACAGAAAAGTTCTCAGAAAAGGGAGAATTAATGGGAATGTTTTTAGGGATGAGCACCAGATTACGACTTCTACTCCTATTGAGAATACTGATAATAAATGCACCTACGCTGAGATAGTAAAACAAGATTTGGAAAATATGAAAGGTTTTAGTCACCAAAAAAGACACAAAAAAAGCAAAAAATGAAAACAAAAAAGGAATCTGCAGGCAAGGTAGCAGAGGGGGTGTGCTTACAGATAGCTCCAATAATACCGATGGACAAAATACAAAATCACAGTGTTACAAAGTATACAGAAAAGGGAGACAATAACATTAACATACGGGTCAACAAATCGGACACAAAAGAAAAAAATAGAAATAAACTCGAAGAAAATAGCAGATATGCTGAAATCTATAGCATCTTACAAAATAAAACATTCTCAGGGTAATCAAAGAAAACAAGCATGTGACGAATTAGACAGAAAAGATGGTAACATAGGAAAAAGGGGAAGTACTAAAAAGGAGGAAAAGTTAAATATGATAGGTATACAAGACTTGATTTGTTTAGCCCTCTAGAAATCTCTTTAGGGGAAGAAGTGATATGACTAAAAGAGCATGAAGAAAATCATGTTTCCATCTTTGCAGTGTCACCAAACATAGTGTTCAACAGGTTGGATAAGGAAGTTAAAAAAAATTGAATTTGAATCGGGATTTACAAAACAGTGTCCTGATTATTTGTCAAAATATACACTGAAAGCATTGGCACACCTAGTTATGGCCAGTATCATTCTTCTAGAAGCAATTAGTGAACTAAAATGTAGAATGGAGTGCATATATAAACAATAGGTAGTTACTATCAATAATGAGATAGAGGCGATAGAAAGCAGACTGATGAATCAGAAATTGGAATTTTCTTCTGTAAATATTCCAAATTCTCCATCTGGAGAAAAGAAGGGGACTAATAAAAAGAAATCAGGGCAGAATAGAAAAGGGAAAAATAAGAAAAAAGGAGGGGAGCAAGCAAAATTAAAAGCAGGGGGAATTAAAGAAGTGAAGAAGCGAAGCCCTCCCCTTAACTCCAGTAATCACAATAATAAAAAAAATCTACAATACCTACACATCCGCTAGAACATATGGACCCTGGGAGAAATTATAATAACAGGAAAGGAAATGAGCAAGGGAACATACTGGATGAAAACAAACATTAAATGTCTCCAGAATTAGGTAGAGAGACTTAATTGAAAATGACAAGCACAAGAGAGAAGGTGGAAATCAGAAGGGAAAATAATACACCCAATCAGGTCACAACTGAAAAACCCATCCTGTTCAGAGGTTGGATTAGGATTATGTGGAATGTATAAAAAGTCCTATGAAACATCACACACACACACACTATTGGACTTAATCCAGCATTTAAGGCAGAACTGGGTTTATCCAGTGTAAATGATAAAATAATGTTGGCCTGCAGATATATGCTTGACAACAACCTTCCAGTTTACATTTTAGTTAGAAATATGAATTTTGCTAAACAAATATAGGGTAATTATTCAAGCTTAATTTATTTAGGCTTGGAATTAGCGGCTTCTGTAACCCCTCCATATAACAACTTTCGTCCCCCAGGGATCAGTGTTAGGCCCCATAGTATTCTCTATTTTTCTAAATGATCTCCCATCCACCTGCTCTCCAGTCTCTGCCATTCACATGTATGCTGATGATACAGTTCTGTATGCATCTGGCTCCTGCCCCACTGAGATTACATCCAACTTGCAGTATGACTTCGACAAAGTTCAGCATTGATTTGCAAACCACCAACTATCTCTGAAGACCAAAAAACAGTCTCCATGACCTTCGGCACCAGGCAAAGACTTACCAGGTTTCCCTTTCTAACCTCTTTCCACACTGTTGATGGGACTTTATTCGAGGACACATCCTCCTTCAGGTATTTAGGTGTCTGGCTGGACCAGCATCTGAATTTTTCTGGTCATATTAATGTCATTCAGAAAAAATTGAGCCCCAAGCTTGGTGCCTTATTCAGGAACCATGCTTGCATCCCACCCATGGCTAGGCGTGAGATTGTCCAGAAGATGATCCTGCCTATCTTTGACTACTGTGACTTCTGTGACATAGTCTACAGTGCTGGCCCTAAGTCCTTCCTGGACAGACTAGATAGCCTCTACAACTCCTTTTGCCATTTTGTCCTTGATGCCCTCCTCCGCACTCATCATTGTGATCTCTATCATGCCCTACCTTTCCCTTCCCTGACAAACTGTCGTCTCTCTCAATGCATAAAATTCAACTGCAAGCACTGGCTGGGTGAACTACCCTCCTATCTCTCCCCTGCCTTTACAACCCCCCCCCCTTCTTCCCACTCCTTAAGATCTACCAACTCTTTTCCCTGGTGATTCCATGACACTCCAACCTTATTGGCCAATTGGGTTATTCTTATCGCCTCTCAAAAATCTGGAATTCACTTCTCCCTCAAATTCACCACTCATCCTCTTGCTACTCCATTAACTCTGCCCTCAAGAACTTCCATGCCCCTTCCTGTGCCTGCCATAACCTTCCCTAATCCCCTCACCATCTCCCTTAATGCCCATATTACCATATGCCTACTCCCCACCACTCCTATTTCCCTCTGATCATGCTCCTCCTTGTACCCTACTCTCCTTCCTCCTAAAGTGCTCCTCCCCTTCTTTCTCTACCCTTAATCTATCTCCCTCCCGTGAGCTTGATCACTGCCTTCTGCAGTCAGGATCCATAGCGCACAGTTGACAACAACTTTACCCCCTTTTCCCTATTTCTCCTTTTACTGCACCCCCTCAGTCACTGCTAGATCACTGCCTTGTGCAGGCAGGGTCATCCAGCACACTGGGGGGGTACTAACCCCCTACTATAGATGGCTTCTGCTCAGGCTCATGTGCCTACTCCCCACCACTTCTGTTTCCCTCTGATCATGCTCCTTCTTTTCCTCTACTCTCCCTCCTCCTAAAGTGTTCCTCTCCCATCTTTCTCTACCCTTAATCTATCTCCCTCCTGTGAGCCCGATCATGGTCTTGTGTAACTAGGGTCCATAGTGCATGGTAGGCAACAACTTTACCCCCTTTCCCTATTTCTCCTTTTACTGCACCCCCTCAGTCATTGCTAGATCACTGCCTTGTGCAGGTAGGGTCACCCAGCACACTGGTGGGGTACAACGCCCCCCCCACTAGAGTTGACCTCTGCTACCCCCTCCCACAACATCCCGCCCCCAACATCCCCCTCTCTTGCATCACTATATATAAATAACTTTCATCACCTATAACCAGTGTCCTACCAGTTGAGCTGTCCACCACCCTGCCCAGATAGGGATGACAGGACACTGCTGAATTTCAACTTCCCCTTCCCACTTGGATACTCCCACCTACAATACCTCTCTCTCATCACTCTGCCACACTCTACCTCACCTCTCCTCTCCTCTCCTCTCCTCACCTCCTACCCTCCTTCTGGTTAACATAGCCTAACACTGGCCTACCCCTACACTCAATTAAGCACTTATATCCTACTACTATACACTTCTTACATGCACTTTAGCCCACCCTGTCATCTCTGTTTGCCTTAAAAATCATGCTCTGTAAATTTCCTATTCCTTCTTCCATTCTACCCTCTGCAATTTTTCATTCCCTCTTTCCATTCTTCCTCTCTTTACTCCAATCACAGTAAATGTTGAATATCTATGTTACACTAATGGCTACCAATTACTATTGGGTCACCTTACTATCTAGTGCTACATACTATTGCCAAGCTATTATATGTGTTCCAGTGTTACCAACTGTCACCAACTGTTGCTAGGTTGCTATATGTGTCTTCATATCTACTATACTTAACTGTTGCATTGTTAGCCAATGTTATCCACCTGTAATCCCTCCGGCTCTCATTGTATGCAAGTAAGCAAATTGTATTCCAACACTGCAACATTTCTCTGTAGTCTATCCCATTGTTCCTTACCCCCAAGGTTGTACTGGGAGACAAGCAACTTGTTGCTCAGTGTGCCTTCCTGGTGGAACATTTCAATAAATAAATAAAAAAAAATGAAAATTATTATAAATATGTCACCTCAAAAATCTTCACCTCAAAATGAGCTGTTGAGAAGCACCTTTGAAAAAATTGTAACCAGACTAAAATTGAATTTTAATAATGAACCACCCACCCTTTCTATATTTGGAACAGAAAAGTTACATAATGAAGACAACAAAACTCTGTTGCCATCAATTGTTACTTTAATAAAATACAACTGTGGAATCATATTGGAAACAAATGATATTATGGAAATTAAAAGAGGACACCCTTATGGAATAGGAGATCATATTAACTTCATAGGTTTCATAGGCTTTCAGAGCATTTAAAGACTGAAGTCCATATACTTGCCACAATTTAGGTATATCCAAAGATGTTATTATTAAATCAGATATTTATCTAACTTAGTCTTAAATTCATCCATTGTTTTGCTAGCCACAATTTCAATCGGGAGCTTATTCCAAATTTTAGTTACCCTTCCTGTTAGCCAATGCTTCCTCCTAGCTGTATTATACCTTTTCCCACTTATCTGTAGTGGATGGGCTCTAGTGCTGTATGACTGGTCTCTTACAACCAGATTTAACTGTTCCCAAAGTTGTGGATCATTTAGCACCCTATAAATCATACACATATCGCCTTGTATTCTTCGAAACTCCAAGGAATATAATCCCAGAGACTGTAACTGATGCTCGTTATCCTGGCCCTGTACCTCTTGGATCCTACGGGTTGCTCTCTTTTGAACCCTCTCCAAGTATCTGATTTCACCCCTGCCCCCAGATGCCCAAAACTGTGTACAATATTCCATGTGTGGGTGCACCAATGAGGTATAAAGTGGCAAGAGAACCTCCCTGTTCCTACATTTTATATGTTTATGAATGCAGTATTGTATGCTGCTAGCTTTTTTAATTACCTAGTTGTAGTGTGGCCTAAAACTAAGATCATTGCTGATTTTTATACCCAGATCTCTTTCTTCAATGACTGCCTTTAATAATTTGTTCCCCAGTCTGTATTGGTGTTGCTTATTTTTTTTACCCAGAGGCATCACAGTGCATTTATCGGTGTTAAATACTGACCATTGTCCCTGGACCCAGGCTTCCAATTCCACTAAGGTGGCTTGCAGGGAATCAGCATCCTCTCTATTTTCTACCACATAGACAATACGGGTGTCATCGGCAAATCTGGAGAGCCATATATCTGGTGAGAACTCATGGACCCAGTATACAAATTAAAAAGACACGGACCCAAGACTGAGCCCTGTGGGACCCCACTAGTCACATCTGCCCAACTTGAATAGTCCCCCTTGATGCAGACCCTCTGTTTTCTGCCTGTCAGCCATGACTCTATCCAATGGGTAATATTCCTGTGTATACCCAATTTAGTCAGGGAAGTGACCAATTAATCGTGTGGGACTTTATCAAATGCTTTAGCGAAGTCCAGAAAGATGGCATCCACAGATCTACCTTCATCTAAAGCTTTATTTACTTTCCCATAAATTTCCAGGAGGTTTGTTTGACATGATCTCCCCTTCATAAATCCGTGTTGTGTATTGTCTGTTACCCATCAGCTGTTGAAATTCAATCATGTATTCCTTTATAATGCCTTCCAACAGTTTCCCCAGGATTGAAGTCAAACTAATCAGTCTATAATTCCTGACTTCCTGCCTTGAATCCTTTTGTATGTATAGGGATGACCAGTGCCTGCTTCCATTTCTCTGGCACATCCCCTTCACGTAATGATTTTTGAAAAAGACAAATCACAGGGCCTGCCAATTGTCCTTTCAGTTCCTTAATCACCCTGGGGTGCAGATCATCAGGGCCCTGTGCCTTTTTTTGGTCCAGTAGTTTTATTTTTTTTTTCCATTTCAAGTTTATGTAGAATAATGATAGATTCAAAAAAGAAGTTACTATGCTGGGAAGTAGTAGTTACTATACCATGACTAAAAAATGATGAAAAAATAATTAGTGCAGTATTCAGCCATTTCCTGATTATCAGGTATTATAATCCCATCCTGACTCAATAAAGGAACAATTGTCCTGTTGGTGCCCTTTTTGCTATTTATGCAAGAGTAAAATGACTTATAATTATCTTCAACTTTGGTTGCTAGTTTGAGCTCATGTTTCCTTTTTACCTGCCCAATGCTCTTTTTTGTAGTCCTTTAACATGTTTTATAATTAGCCCAACTTGCTTCATCGGCACTTAATTTAGCCATCCTAAAAGCTCCATTTTTTTTATTGCCCTCCTGATTGAAGACTTCATCCATGGGGGAAGAGATTTTTTTGCCACATTATATTTACTTATAGTGGGCATGTAAGTCTGAACCAGGCTGTTTATTCTAGAGGTTAATTTTTCCCACATACAGGGTAATGATGCATCTTTAAATTACTTTTCCCATTTCCAGCTAGTCAAGTCCCTTCTCATACCATCAGCATCCACCTTGTCATACCTATAAATTGTTGTTTTACCGGTATTTTCACGTATTAGTCCCATATAATTAAATCTAACTATTGAGTGGTAACTTAAGAGAAAGATCAGCCAAATTGGCACAAAATATTTTAGACCATGCAGAAAAATTGGACAACATTAATGTGTTGATCTCAGACATGAATGATCTTTATATGTTTAGGGCAGGATTCACAAAGAAGATGTACTCAGTGCAAGGGAGATGCACTGAGTGCAAAATGGGTGATTCACAGAGGAGACACAAGGAGATGCCCTTGGTGCATCTCCTCTGTGAATAGCATAGATGTGCCCCACCCAGGATATATGCCAGGGCATCCCAGGCTGCTCCAGCACATCCCCCATGCCCAGCTGTGAACCCTTCAGGGCAGGGCATCTCAGGATGCCCTGCACCCAAAAATGCAATTCACAACCAGGGCATGCAAATGAGGCCATTAGGCATGTACGGTGCAATGGGGCCATTAGCATGCCATTTTGGCCCAATTAGCATTGTGCCTGCAGGGATGTCCTGGCGTAATGTGCCAAACAGTCGACCCCATTGCACAAGCATGCCCCCCTCCCTGCCCCAATCCCCCAGTAAATGCCACTCCTGGTGGAGGTAACAGAAGTGCAGAACCCCCTGCCCCAAGTCCCCATAGATTGCTGCACCCTGCAGCAGTAAATGTAATGCAGAACCCCTCTTTCAAGCCCCAGAAAGCCACCCTTCATGGCAGTGGCAAATGAAATGATGAAGCCCCCTCCCCTCCCCTGCCCCAAGCTCCCATTGAAGCCACCCTCCACAGTGGTAGTATGCAAAATACAGATTCCCTGCCCCAAGCATTGGGTTGTATGGTAGCTGTCATTGTCAGACAGCTCTGTCGGTGGGTGGTGGTGTGTGGTGGGTTGAGCCACCCATTGACAGTGGGACCCTGCTGGAGTGGGGAGGGTGGGTGAAGGTGCCTGGGGGGTCATTCTGTAATGGATGACTGCCAGGGAGAGCAGCTACACGGAACTTGGCTCAGGGTGGGGATCTGCATTTTGCATACTACCGCCGTGGAGGGCGGCTTCAACAGGAGTCTTCAAGAGCTTGGGGAGGGAGAGTTCTGCACTTCTTCTACCACCACTGGGAGTGGTATTTACCAGGGGCTTGGGGTGCAGGGGGGGAACACTGGACTGCTTGGGTGGGCAGGCTGCCATGTTGCTGCCTGCAATACGGCAACCTGCCTGGGGTGGCCACCCACTTAAGTCTAGAATTTCTAGACTTATCTTTCTGTGGCACATCCCCAGACTTGCCCTAGGGTTGTGCCACAGAATAGGGCTGTGAATGGGGATGTGTCTGGTATGCCTGGGCACGCCCCCTTCACAGCCCCTTCAGCTGCACTCCATAGCATTACTGGCGGTATGCGGCACATCTGCAATGCACTGACACATCAGAGTTGTGCCTGTGCATTGGCCCCCTGCCAGAATCGCCTTTGGGTGCATGTCGGAGATGCCCCAGCACATCTTGGATGCACTGGTGCATCCTTTTTGTGAATCCTGTCCATAGTAGTTTTCCAAATGCAAATTCATATACTGACTATCTGAGATGGATTGAAAAAACTGTACTTGTGAGGTCTTTACAAAAGTAAACACATCACTCTGGAATTTACTATCATGGAATATAGCTGTATTACAAAGCAAATTCTCTGATATAGACTGGATGTCATACATAGAGTTATCAGATGTCATATTTGTTTAAGAAACATGGGCTCTAGAGTATTAATCTAAATGGACATTATGAGTTTTTCCATCGAGCAACTAAAAAGAATAATTTTGGCAGCGCCTCTAGAGGTCTTGCTACTTACAGTATATCAAGACTAGAAAAGGAATTTCCATACGTGAAAAATTTAGAATAACTCCATATTACCTAATGGTAATTTTAACTTGGGATCCATTAGTAGTTATAATGATGAATGTATACATTCCTCCTAAACAGTGTAACAGCTATCAAGATTCTATTTGGAAAAAAAATTACCAAAGATTTAATTGATGCAGGTGGTGAACACCCCTAATTTATTTATTTATTTGGTAATGCGGATACAACCTTTGAGTATACACACTTTTACAAAGATTCCACGTTAGGATGTAAAACAGTAGAGACATAAGAACAACTTGACAGTTAACACAAAACATAAGATTGCTATGTTATACAGAAAATAGATCAATAATACATTTGCGTACCCATGACAACTGAAAATAAGCAGTGGGAGGAGATTCCCAATTAGCAACATATGACATAGCTGTCCCGGGGGGCCTGCCAAGGTAGAGTGTCATAAAAGGTAGGGGAAAGAAAGGGGGGACAGTGCAAACAAGGTTTCCCCAATTAGCAACATATGGCAAAGCTGCCCCGGGGGGCATGTCAAGGTAGAGAATCAGAAAGGGTAGGAGAAAGAAAGGGGGAAAGAGTGGAAATGAGGGGTAGATTAGAGAGACAGAGAGAAAGTGAGGAGGAGAGAGAAAAAGGGATTGGGAGAAGGAGAATATTTGGGGGGTGAGTGGGTGGAAAGGGGAGTCATTGGGGAGTAGGGAGGGGAGGGTGGCTTTTCTTGTGCCTAAACAGGATCCCTAATTTAGTGTTCACAGCTTTCAC
This sequence comes from Neoceratodus forsteri, assembly GCA_016271365.2. Taxonomy (NCBI): domain Eukaryota; kingdom Metazoa; phylum Chordata; order Ceratodontiformes; family Ceratodontidae; genus Neoceratodus; species Neoceratodus forsteri. The sequence continues at coordinate 1,179,472,567 of CM057454.1, forward strand.
CACCATGTCAATGTGCTGAACATACAAGAGGGTATCATCCACAATGACACTCAGGTACTTGAAGGAGTGAACCTGTTCCAGTGGGGCAGTCAGGCAATTTGTGATTGTTAGTTCTGGGCTTCTCCTTTGTAGTTGGGGGCTAGAGAGCAGCATCATCTTGTTTTTTTTTTTGTAGTTTAGTAGCAACCTTTGGGAGTAGAATCAGGTCTCCAGTTGCTGGAAGGATGTTTTAGCTCCACCTGTAGGTGATCTATGCAAGAGTGACAGCTAAGCAGGACAGCATCATCGGCGTACAGAATTACTTTGCTAGTGCAGGCAATGGTTAGGTCATTTAGGAATATGCTGAAGAGCAGTGGACCCAAGATGGACCCTTGAGGCACCCCTAGCGAGACTCCCTTGGATGCAGATATGGAGTTACCTATCTTGACCCTTTGAGAATGGGAGGTTAGGTAGTCCTGAACCCATAGAGCGGCATTTGGGAAAACACCAAGGGCATGCTGTTGAAACAAGAGCAGTGGGTGGCAGACAGTGTCAAATGCCTTTGTTAGGTCAATGAAGATGGACCCAACCAGTTTTCCCTCATCCAATGCCTTAGGAACATACTCAGTTAAATCCACCAGTGCAGTGTCCATGCTGTGGAGTTTCCTAAAGCCATGTTGCTGGGGACATTGCAGCTGGTATTTGTGAATATAGTCAGTACATTGGTCTGCCACAATCCTTTCCAGTACTTTAGAGGGGGGAGGATAGAGATGGGCCTGTAGTTTGCAATCAGTGACCTGTTGCCTCCCTTATGCACAGGAGTCACCAGCGCTTGTTTCCAAGGAAAAGGGAATTTGGCGAGCTGGAGGGATTTATTGAAAATTGTAGTGATGGGACTGATGACTTAGTTAATTGCCAGCACCAGCAGTGTCATGTCAGTGTTGTCAGACCCCATTCTGGTTTTCCCCAGGATTTGTTTAACATAACCCCGTGCTTTTTTGACAGTGACTCTCATAAAGTAAAATTGAGGGTGTGAGTTGATGTCTGATGGGTGTACATTATCAGCTTTGATAGGCTTGAGGTATTCAGCCAGTAGAACAGAGCTAAGATCTGCAAAGGTGGAGTTGAACTCTTCAGCAATGGTGTGGGGGTCCAAGGTATTTGTGCCATTAATGTTTAGCAGTGATGGCTGTGTTTTGTCATCCTTTCCTGTGAGTACCTTTGTACTGTCCCCAAACTGCCTCCCATCACCTCAGGTTCTTTTCAATTGATCCTTGTAGAAATTAGTCTTAGCATTCCTAATGAGAAGTGTGTATTTGTTTCTGGCTGCCCTCCATCTTTGAAGGTCACTAGGCTTACCGGAGGTCCTGACTTGATACCAAAGGTTGTCCCTTGCCCTCATGTGATTTAAAAGGTCACTAGTAATCCACCCATTGTTATGGCCTCGTGTTTTTCCTTTTTTGAACAGAGCAAATCTGTCCCAAATGCGATTAAAGTTATCAATAAAGTACTGGAGTGTTATGTCAAGGTCATGCAGTACCTTAAGGGGAGACCAATCAATCTAAAAAAGCACCTCCTTGAAAGATGAGAGCTGCACTTTCCTGAGGATTTAAGACAGGTGGCACTTTTTAAATTTGTTCGACCACAGATAGGTGAATGGAATGCACAATGTAGCAGGAAATTTCAATGCAAGATTTTTGGAATATGATCATTTGGAAAACATAGAATCAATGATTGATTTTAGGGAGGTTGAAACTAGAGCCTCGATAAATTGGTAAATACCCAAGGCAAATTGCTATAGCAATTGATTAGCGCAAATTCACTGCCAATGTTAAGTGCCAGACTTAGAGGTGATGAGTATGGAAACACTACTTTTCATTCAGCTAATGATCAAAGTGTATTAGGTTATGTGTTATGCTCGCCAGAAAGTTTTCAATTCTTTTAGTCTATGCTGGTCAAAATAAGGACAAAAAGTGATCACACCTCTATATGTATCCTTATTCACACAGGGTATGAAGCAGAAGAAAATGAAATTGATAAGATTCCATTTACACAACTTTCCTCCATTGGGGGAAAATATTTTTAAAAGCTAAAATAGCATCAACCTCATTAGTAGACATCTTTAACAGATGTAATGATGAAACAGCATTTAATAATTTAAATAAGGAAGTTAATTAGGTTACACTATAGGAGATAATTAACAACTTAAGCGAAAAACTAGTAGACAAATTATAGTTGAGACTAACACTAAGAAATTTATACAAACATGGTTTAATTCTGACTGTACAAATGAGAAATACAAATCAAACTAATGAAATGGACAAAAGCACATCCCACAAGAGATCATTTTAATCTGCAACATGGCAGGGAAAGGTGATCTAGAATACAGCAATACCATAGGTGCAATCGCAACCCATGACGGAAAATCAAGCAGGCATTAATTCCCTAGTAATGCCCACTTGATTTTGCAGTACTACAAGTGGCCACATTATAATCGCGATTTTGCAACTGTTGACAACCTTGCTATTTTCAACCCACTCACCCAGTGGCCATTACTCAACCCTTGCAAACACAAAAAGAGTTCTTAAACAGCACCGCTACAGAACAATGACATGCATGGAACATGTGACACAGAAAATGTTGTTGAACCAGAAGAATAAGTAAGTCTGACCAGTAAAAATGAAGCTAAAGCCCCGAATCCAGTGATTTGCAGCCCATTCAATTACAGCCATTTCACAACCAATGGTCCTGCACAATTTAATTATTTCTATTGTGGTACATAAAGCCCAAATGATACTGCCTGAATTATTAACTTACCATAAGTTTGTTTCATGCAGAGTCACTCTATAGTTATTGTGTTTGTCCATCATTAATGCCCTCTTTCTTGTTTGTGTGTACTTGAAATGCTGGATTGCAGTATGCAAATTAGTGTTCCCATAATTCCAGTCACAAGAAACGGGATAGAAACAGTTTGCCACAAGTGAAATATTCAGCTTATCAGCATGTGTTGGCAGTTATTAATACTGTATTTTATATTAAACAGCATATGCTTGAATTACTTTAGAAATGTGTTAATCAGCAGTTACAACATTAATAAATGTTGCATGGAATAAATTCAGACTTCGATAATAAAAGAAATATTGTTCATAAAATCTTTATGTGTGTGCTTTTCAGAAAATAACCATGTTTTTTAAGTGTTTGCCATGTTACAAGTGGATTAATGCACTCCAGACTCGGGCTTTACTAGGGAATTAATGCATGGCTAGATGCACTTCCCTTCAGCCTCTTGCCCCAACCCCCCCAACTAGGTATTAATTCTCTAGTAGAGACCTCCTCTGTCATGCATGAATGCTTACATATTAAATAGAGCCAGAAAACAATACAAGATTTTCCTGAAAAATAAAAAAGAAACAATATATATATATATATATATATATATATATATATATATAAAGAGATACATGAGGTAATAGAAAAAAGAGATGATAAAAAGTTCTGGCATATGGTGAATAAAGATACAAATAATTATCAGCCTTCACTTGCAGTATATATATCCAAAAAGAACAATGGCTAAGTTATTTTAAACACATTTTCTATAAACCCACATATATAAATACAAACATCATAGATTTGTTTCCAGAAGAAATTACCTACACTCCCCTAATCTTTATAGAGAGTAACAGAAGAAGCAATTAAGTCCTTAAAAAAAAAACAGAAATGCACCAGGTCCAGATTTGCTACCCCCAGAAATTTTTAACCTACTTTGACTATATTCTATAATTTATGCTTAAATGAGAAATGTATTCTGGATTCATGGGAAAAAATAGCATAATTCTATTACATAAGAAAGGATCAGTATATGAACCCTCAAATTTCAGACCAATTAGTCTCTTGGACATAAGTTCAAAAATATTTTCAAGACTCATATTAAATTGGCTTATCACCTGGTTAAAACAGAATAGTCCTCTTTGTAATGCCCAAGCAGGATTTAGAGAAGGAGATTCTCTGTAGACAGTATATCTTGCTTATCACATATCCTGGAAAAATATATTCACATCAGAAAAAATAAAGTCTTTGCACTTTTTTGTAGCTTTCAAGGTGGAGTTTCATTCTATAAATTGTAATACATTTTGGAATATGCTGATAAATTTAGGTGTTGACCCCTCCTTGGTCATTCCAATATATCTATTATATACAGTACATATACCCACACAGCTGTTTGTTTTGATAACATGGGAAATATAACAGAATACTTCAAAACTAAGAGAGGAGTTAAGCAAGGTTGCCTGCTTGCTCCTGCTCTGTTTAATATGTACATGAATTCACTATTAATCGATCCTGAATTTGAGAACAAAAACTCACCAAAGATTGGAAATCTAACATGTGGCATTTGGGCATATGCGGATAATGTCCTTTTACTATCCCTATCTCATTCCAGTATGCAAAAAAAAAATCAATAAGCTTTATGAAATTTCTCAACAGAAATAAACATTAATCTTAGACTAAAATGATCATATTTTCCAGACAAAAAGGTAAGTAACTTAGAGAAATACCCCCTTTTAAAAAAAAATAAAAAATAAAAACAAGATTAGAAACATAGAAACATAGAAGTTGATGGCAGATAAGGACCACAAGGCCCATCCAGTCTGTCTATTTCTTTTTTTACCTTATAAATGTGCCATCGTCCTTTGCTGTCAGTGGCCTATCTATTCATACTCATCTGTATTGCTCCCTTATGCCTATCCCATGCCTGTTTGAAGCCCTGCACTGTATTCATAGCCACCACTTTTGAGGTAGGCCATTCCATGCTTCCACTACCCTTTCTGTGAAAAAGAACTTCCTCACATTAACCCTTAATTGGCCTCCTCTAATCTCATGCTGTGTCCTCTTGTCCTGCTATTTTTCTTATGTTGAAACATATTAGACTCTTTCACCTTGTTAATGCCTTTAAGGTGTTTGAATGTTTCGATCATATCACCTCTCTCCCTCCTTTGCTGTAGGGTATACATATTGAGCTCCATTAATCTGTTCTCATATGTCTTCTGATGCAGTCCCTGCACCATTTTGGTTGCCCTTCTCTGGACTGCCTCAATTTGGTTAATGTCCTTGTGAAGGTGTGGCCTCCAATACTGCATGCAGTACTCCAGATGGGGCCTAACCAGTGTCTTGTAAAGAGGGATTATTATCTCCCTCTTACGACTTGTGATACCCCCTACTAATACATCCTAACATCCCCCTAGCCTTACCTACTGCTTTAGAGGCCTGCTTAGATGATTTCAGGTCATCGGCGATGATGATGCCCAATTCTCTTTCTTCCTATGTGACTGCCAGCAGCTCCCCTCCCAGCCTATAGGTGGCTTCAGGGTTTCTCTTCCCTAGCTTGAAAATATGAAAGAATACATTTATTTAGGGGTTAAATTTTCATTGAACGGCTCCTGGCAGCCTCATCATGGTGATCAAATAATAAAAATGAATAGAACTACGAAAGCCATTTAAAAAAATAATATTAATTACAGGGGGGAAATACATTAATTCTCGCATTAAGAGCAGCTGAGGCAAAATTAAAACCAGTCCTACTTTATAACTCAGAAGTGTGGGGCTTTGAAATTAATTCTTACTTATGAACTTTACTTTTAGCTTTTTAAAAAACTTTATTAAGGGTCCCCATTACAACATTATCTGCTATGGTGAGAGCAGAGCTCGACATTGTATCCTTGGAAACAATAATTAAATATATTGGTTGAAAATATTAAAGAACACCCACAACTCAATTCCAATGGAATGTTTACTATAAAAGCATTGAAAAAAGCAAGTACCATAGGGAACACTAGGGGTGACAGTAAGAACTTTTGGAACAATATAAAAAGATGTAACAGGTAAAGATGCTAAGGTTGCACCCACAATGCTAAATATTAATGGAGTCCCCACCCTTGACCCATTGACCATAGACATAGATACATAGATACATAGACAGTGTCGGCAGATAAGGGCCTATGGCTCACCCAGTCTGTCCATTTGAGCTTGTAAGTACAGTTTATGATTTCCTAGAAGTCTGTTGCCCCTTACTCCTGACCTCCAGAATTCCTTTATGTCTATCCCATGCATTCTTAAATCCCGTGATTGTTTCAGCCCCCACCACTTCCTCTGGCAGGGTGTTCCACTTGTCCACCACCCGTTCTGTGAAGAAATTCTTCCTCACGTTTCCTCTGAATCGTCCTCCCTCCAACTTCATCCCATGCCCTCTAGTCCTGGAACATCTTTTTCTCTTAAAAATAGTGTATTCTTGCACCCTGTTCCTCCCTGTAAGATACTTGCATGTCTCTATCATATCCCCTCTCTCCCTCCTCTCCTCCAGGGAGTACATGTTCAGTTCCTTCAACCTGTCTTCATAGGACTTGTGATGCAATCTATGCACCATCTTTGTTGCCCTCCTCTGAACCTTCTCTACCCTGTCTATGTCCTTATGTAGGTATGGTCTCCAGAACTGTACACTGTACTCTGTACTCCAGGTGGGGCCTCACTAGTGTCTTGTATAGTGGAATTATGACCTCCCTTTTCCTGCAGGTGATGCCCCTGCCTATACATCCCAGCATCCTATTTGCTTTACCTGCTGCCTTGTCACACTGTTTCCCTACCTTGAGGTCATCAGAGATGATAACCCCAAGATCCCTTTCCTGCTTGGTGCATGCTATATCTTCACCTCCTAACTGATATATTGTGCCATGGTTTTTGTGCCCCATATGCATTATCTTGCACTTCTTTGCATTGAATTTCAACTGCCAAACCCCTGACCATTCTTCAAGTTTCTGCAGGTCCCTTCTCATTCTGTCTACATTCTCTGGTGTGTCTACTCTGTTACAGAGTTTTGTGTCATCAGCGAACAGTGAAATTCTGCCTTCTAGGTCCTGCGCAATGTCACTGATGAAGTTGCTGAATAAGACCGGTCCCAGCACTGTTCCCTGTGGTACCCCACTGGTCAATTTTCCCTCTGTGGAGTGACAGCCATTTACCACCACCCTCTGTGTCCTGCCACCCAGTCAGTTACCTACCCACTATGCTACTGTCCTGCCCACACCCATATTCCCCAGTTTGTGTAATAGTCTTCTATGTGGCACAGTGTCAAAGGCCTTGCTAAAGTCCAGATAGGCCATGTCACTGCCTCCTGATCCACCTCCCTAGTCACCCAGTCAAAATTCCACGAGGCTGGTCTGACATGCCTCCCCTGGTGAAACCATGTTGCCTTGGGTCCTGTAGTCCATTGACAACCAGATGTTCCACCAATCTCTCCTTCAGTAGTGCTTCAAGATCTTCCCACTACCGAGGTGAGGCTGACTGGTCTGTAGTTCCCTGCTTCCTCTTTGTTCCCACTTTTGTAAAGGGGACTACATCTGCTGTCCTCCAGTCTTTGGGTACCTCCCTGTTTCCAGTGATCAGCTAAACAGGATAGCCAGAGATTCATACCACCTCTCTTAGTTCTTTAAGGACCTGGGGTGCACCATCTGGCCCCATTGCTTTATCAACTCTTATTACTTCCAGTTCCTTCAGGACCCTTTCTCGTGTAAAGGGACTTGATTCCATTTCTGCACCATTCTCTCCCCTTGTACTCCCTTCAGACCCATTACCCTCCTCTTCCTCAGTAAAGACTGAGTAGAAATGCCCATTCAATATGTCAGATTTACTGTTGTCATCCTCCACGCAGCCCCCTTCCTCCCCCTTCAGTCTCACTATCCCTCCCTTTGTCTTTCTTTTTTCACTTATGTACCTGTAAAAGGTTTTGTCCCCTCTACCCACTGATTTTGCAATGTGTTCTTCTGTCTGAGCTTTGGCTTCCCTTACTGACCTCCCTGCCTCCCTTTGCTTCTCCTGGTACTTCTCCCTATCCCCTTCTGCCTGTGTCTTTTTGTATTGCCTGAATGCAATCTTTTTGGCTTTCACTTTCTTTGCTACCTCTTTGGAAAACCATAATGGTCTCCTCTTCCTTTTCCTCTTGCTAACCTACTTAATGCATAATTCTGTTGTTCTTGTAATCCCCATTTTAAATACTGCCCACTGTTCCTCAACCCCTGATTCCTGTCCCATTCCCCTTAATGCCTCTTTCAAATATCTCCCCATTTTCCCAAAGTTTGCCCCCCTAAAATCCAGGATACGTGTTTTTATGTGGTTTGGTTCTGCTCTTTCTGTGATTTCAAACCACAATGACTGGTGGTCACTGTTCCCCAGGTGCTTCCCCACTGTTACCCCATCACACTGTCCCTGTTTGTGAGCACAAGGTCCAGTATTGCCTTCTGCCGAGTTGGTTCCATGACCAGTTGCTTGAGGAAGGCACCCTGAAGGGAGTCCAGGATAAATCTGCTCCTAGTTGATGCTGCTGCTGGGATGCTCCAGTCCGCGTCTGGAATGACAATGCTTTTAATAATGCATTCACTGGCCTGAGCAGTGTCCTCCCACCAGACTTCTTCAAGGACATCACTGAAGACACTGAACAGTGGGCAGATGATTCACTTCCTGCACCACCTCCTTTCTACTTCATAGAGGTGCCACTGTAAATTGTCAGGAAATACCTAATAAAAGTACTCAGGAAGTCAAGGCATAGTGGTGATTCCTTAGACCTTAAATTAGTTACCCTTACTATTGAAGAAATACTGGTTCCCATTGCAATGATTCTAAACCTCTCACTGAGACTGGAACAATTCCCCCAAATCTGGAAGTTAGCCCCTGTTACCGCTGTACACAAAAGTGGAGACTGCACTATATACACAAACTATAGACCGATCTCTATACTTCCACCTCTGCCTGAGACACTTGAGCGCATAGTTGTGGATCAGTTGGTGGAGTCTATGGAAAAATACTCGATCCAGTGCCCCCAGCAGTATGGATTCAGAAAGTGACATAGCACTACCACAGCACTGCTAGAATTCACTGGTTTCATTCACCAGTCTCTGGATCAAGGTAGATTGGTGTATGTGGCCTTCATAGACCTCACAAAGGGTTTTGATATAGTGAACCATGCTCTGCTTCTCAAGCAACTGTCCTTAATTGGCATCTCAGCAGATACTGTGTCCTGGTTCAAAAGCTATCTTGTTAGCCACTTCCAAATGGTGAAGATAACTATTGTCACCTCTGACCATCAACATGTCCACTCTGGAGTACCACAAGGCTCCATACTGGGTCCACTTCTCTTTAGCATCTTTCTTAACAATCTCCCTCACTCCTGTCACCAACAGATCCTCCTCTGTGTAGATGACACAGTCATATACACTAGGATCACTGACCCTGAACCACTGGAACACCATCTTCAACTCAGCTTTGAGGAAGTGGAGGACTGGTTCAGAAAACACTAGCTGATTCTAAACTACAAAAAAATGAAAGTCATGTTGTTCAACGACACTCGCAGCAATTACAGATCCAGTGCCCTAACTATCAGGAACTCTTCTGGTGTCCCCCTTGAACGAATTCAACATTTCAAGTATCTAGAGGTGACCATAGATAGCTCACTATAATATGACCAGCATGTTGAGAATATTGGCAGGTCTGCCAGTATCAAGTTCGGGTTACTCTACAGACAAACACAATCTAACACCTGAAGTACTTATACTAGCTATCTATAGCTCCATAGTATCCATTGTTGACTATGGTCTAGTGGTCTAAGGCTCAGCTTCCACCTCTACCATCTGCAGAATATAAGTGGCACTCATTAAAACATGCCGACTTCTTACTTAAGCAGCATGCCTTACCCACACATGTGAACTGTATGTGCAAAGAGATTGGCTTCAGCTAAATGGGAGGATTCACTATCAAACCTGCTTGCTAACGAAAAAGGCACTTCTCGGACTCCTGCCTTCTGGTATTACAAACTTACTCAACCCCTCTTGCAGCTCCTAGCACATAAATAGTTCATTCTACCGACTCTTCTCTGTCCCAAGATGCCAGACTACACAAGGGCAACAATTGTTGTCATACAGAGCACCACTATGGTTTAATGCACTGCTCAGAGATATCGCTTCCTTACCAAAATTGGAACCATTTAAAGGCACTATTTATCAGCATCTTACAGCTAACAGTTCATTTGACTGTTTCAACTGACATGACACTACCTCAGCATTATTGACATATCCTTGTGTACCTATTTCTCCCCTTTTCTCTGCAAATGACCACTTTCATCCAAATGGCTCTGCCCTATTACCTGCCTCCTTCCCCAATCCTTCCTTCACCTCAGCCCCTCACCCTCCACCTTCTTTCCACTGTTTATCTTCACTTATGTGAACTTTTGTTCACCCAACTCTAACTATATCTACTTGACCAAGCACCTTGGGCTGCCTCCCTTTATTAGGTTATTTCTGATTTCTTACCAATACATAGTTTTAATTTTAGTTGCAATATTAATGTCATATTTTCATTTGAAATACTTTGTTATCAATATTTTGTGTCATACCATCCGTTGTATGGCTGTCACCTTTCCCACTGATGTGGAACCTTTGTTAAAGAGCCGTTATTTGCTCAAAGGTATTGTAATCTGAGAATGAAAAAATAAATAAATAAAATAAAAAATAAAGTGGCTCGATAAAAGAACAAAGTCCCCCTGGTTAGAAACTATTTCAGACTCACTTAATAAAATAGAGCTGTGGCATTTATGGACAGATTTCACAATAAATATATCAATACAGTATAAAGCAAAGATTAAACAATGTTTATTCTCTCTTTACAAGGAACAAGGTATGCAGGCCATCAGAATTTAAAAATGTGCTACATGGTATAGCAATAACAAAATTTCACACCATACAGAAGAGTATTTATGTCAACAATACCAGAGCAGAGATTCTTAATAACATGGACCATATCTGGCTTACTGAATTCAAAATACATCTGCTATAGTAAAATCTACAAAAACAAAGATCAAATTTATAAGGAATGTTCATGTAACAATGGTACAATGGAGACCCTGGAACATATTATCAGAATTTGCCCTCTATACAATAAAGATAGGAAAATATTTTTAGAAGGTTTTCTCAGGAAATGCCCTTGAACAAGTGACAACATTTTAATACCTTGGAATCACCTTTGATCAAGATCTTACCTTTGCGACCCACATTGATAACACAGCGACAACGGTGAACCAGAGCACTGGTATCCTGTTCCGAAACCGGCAGTTCCTTACCCAAGCTGCACTGAGGATTGCTATCCAAAGATCTGTCATCTCAATCATAGACTATGGCTTAATTATCTATGGCTCTGCCTCAACCACCACACTTAGGTGCATCACAACCTCCCTAAACAAGGCCTGTCGGCTGCTCTCTGGCGCGCAAAGACGTACTAATACATGTGAGCTCAACACTGAAACAGGATGGTTGCAACTTTCAAATCGCATAAGGTACCTCACATGCTTGATGGCAAAAAAATCTGCTGCGGGCCTCACTCCACCTTGTATCCAAGACCTACTATGCCCGAATACCAGCATCCATCTCACCAGAAGATCGGAACACCAGCCTCTCCAGGTCCCTAGATGCCAGACACCACAGGGCCAAAGATCTTTTGCCTATCATGTCCCCAGCTGGTACAATGCCCTTAGCTCACTCATTACATCCTCCACTTCCCTAGGAGCTTTCAAATCTATGCTTTACTCTCACCTCTCAACCTCTAGGTCCTGTGACTGCCTTGACTAATGATTCTCCCTCATGGCTGTTTTTACTGTTTTTCATCCTTCTCCTCTGCTCCTTCTTGACAAAGGCATCTGAGTACCTCTAATTACTCTATGTCTGCTCCCCTCCCCATATCTCCTCCTACCCTTCCCACCTTGACCATTCCTCCAATGTTTTTTTTTTTTGTTTGATGTACTATATTATACAGGCTTATTGCCACCTTTATAATTTGTTGACCATTATATGGAACATGACTTGTTTGTTTGTACATTGATGATGTGGAACCTTTGTAAAAGAGCCATTGGCTCAAAGGTAATAATTCCTAGAACAATAAACTAAACTAAACTAAACTCAAAAGGTACTCAGATTCCACCTATGACCCCATCTTTATTCTATTACACCCATGTGCCATAGATGAAATTACAAGGATTGTAAACTTTCTCACAGCTGTAGTCGGATGGAAAAAGAAATATTACAAAAAACGTTCTGAGACACTGAATGGTCAGAGGTATGGAAACTTGGATTCAATGCAAAGAAGTGTGAAATAATGCACCTAGGAAACAAAAACCCAGGGGAAGATTACACAATGGGGGGTGTAGTAACAACAACAAAAATAGAAAGTGACCTGGGGGTAATCATATCAGATGACCTTAAGGTTAGCAAGCAATGTGAGAAGGCAGCAGGGAGGGCTGGGGGATACTGGGATGTACAGGGAGAGGCATCACCAGTAGAAAACAGGAAATTGTTATTCCTCTGTACAGACAGTTAGTGAGACCCCATCTGGAGTACTGCATACAGTTCTGGAGACCCCATCTCTGCAGGGACATAGACAGGATGGAGGTAGTCCAGAGAAGGGCAACTAAAATGGTGCAGGGCCTGCAAGAGAAACCATATGAGGAGAGACTAAAGGATGCTTATTATGTATACCCTTGAGAAAAGGAGGGAGAGGAAGACATGATTGAAACATTTAAGTAACTCAATGGAATTAACAAAGTCCAAGATTGTAGCATCTTTCAGGAAAAAAAGAGGTGTAAGAACAAGGGGACGACTGTGCCCTTTCGGGCTGTTTCCTCTCAAACAAACTGCATTCTGCAGTTTGGTAAGCAGACTAAGGAGAATCTGCCCGACGCTCACCCTCCAAGCAAGGTACGGGTTGGAACTCTGAATTTTGACATCTACCCCTGGAGAAATCTCACTTGCCCCTGTTTGCCAGTGTTTCTCACACTATGTGCAGCAATCCAGAAGTCTTCTAGGAACTGCTGCCAAGAAATTAATGCCAGGACTGACCTCTACTTGACATGCTTTTGATTTCTCACTTAAGTAATGTTTAGTGTGATGTAGAGATTTCTTAAAAGTTGATTTAAGTTTTGAGAGAGGTTTTAAGGTAGTGTGATTTTGCTATCTGCCCTGATCCCTGTGCCCCTTCTCTTAAAACTGTAAGTCTGTGGGCTGCATCCTTGACCTCTGTGTCCCATTGAGGCTGCGGCAGTACCCCCCCCCAAAAAAAAACTTGCTTCAGAACATCCCAGCCTGTTTTTTTTTAAAGTTCTGTGTCCCAGTGTTAATCAGAGCCCCTTCCACAACTGTATTGAGGCTACTGCTCTCTCCTGTTGAGCATACTGCAGTCTCCTCCCCAACCTCCAACTTGCTTCAGGGCTTCCCTGCTTAAACTATCTCTGTTTAATTCTCAACCCCTCCCAAACTGTTAATTTCTCTTTTAATTTCTGACTGCCCTCCCCACCAAGCCTGCCATTTAATTTTGTCCTGTCACCTTATCTGACCAGGGGGCAACTGTGCCCTTTTGGGCTGTTTCCTCTCAAACAAACTGCATTCTGCAGTTTGGTAAGCAGACTAAGGAGAAGCTGCCCGACGCTCACCCTCCAAGCAAGGTACGGGTTGGAACTCTGAATTTTGACATCTACCCCTGGAGAAATCTCACTTGCCCCTGTTTGCCAGTGTTTCTCACACTATGTGCAGCAATCCAGAAGTCTTCTAGGAACTGCTGCCAAGAAATTAATGCCAGGACAGACCTCTGCTTGACATGTTCTTGATTTCTCTCCTAAGTAATATTTAGTGTGATGTAGAGATTTCTTAAGAGTTGATTTAAGTTTTAAGAGAGGTTTTAAGGTAGTGTGAGTTTGCTGTCTGCCCTGATTCCTGTGCCCCTTTTCTTAAAACTGTAAGTTTGTGGGCTGCACCCTTGACCTCTGTGTCCCATTGAGGCTGTGGCAGTGCCCCCCCCAAAAAAATAACTTGCTCCAGAACCTCCCTGCCTGTTTTTTTTTTAAGTTTTGTGCCACAGTGTTAGTCAGAGCCCCTTCCACAACTGTACTGAGGCTACTGCTCTCTCCTGTTGAGCATACTGCAGTCTCTTCCCCAGTCAGCATTGTAGCTGTCATGGTAGGGGATCTCAGCTCATGCGCTGTTGAAGCACTATAGGTAAACCCTCTGGATTACCCCTAAATCCAGCATTTCCTCCACCTCCCTCCTAACGTCCTTTTGGACAGCCTCTGATACCCAATATGTTGTCTTCCATATGGGTGTCTGTGTCCCTGTCACTACATCATGCTTTGCTAAGGGGGTTAGTCCAGGCTTGGTGCTAAACAGTGGGGCAAAGTCTGCTAAAACCTTCCTTACTTCCTGGATCTTGTCCAGAGCCAGCTGGTGAGACAATTTAACTGCCTCCACAGAGGACTCCCACTTGCTTTCTTCCAGTAAGTCCAGAAGGGGGTCTCCTTCATCCATCCCTTCCCCAGGACTACATACTGCAAACACCATGTCAGCCCTATTAGCATACGGCCTCATCATGAAGACATTGTGCATTCTTTCTGTATGTCTTCTGTCAGGTAACTCTATGATATAGTTCACATCATTTACCTTCCTAATTACTTTGTACGGTCCTGCCCACTCAGCCTGCAGCTTGTCTTTCTGGACCAGAATAAAGATCATGACTTCCTGACCCACCCTGTATGAGTGAGCTCTGACTCTGCGGTCATACCACACCTTTTGTTTCTGTTGGGCAGCTGCCAGGTTGTTCTGGGCTGTCCTCATAAGCTCATTCAGCCTTTCCCTAAACCTAAGGATGTAATCCACTATAGGAGTGCCCTTGGTGGTGTACTTGCCTTCCCAGTCATCCCGGATCAAGTCTATGGGCCCATGGGCCCAGTTTCCAAATAAGAGCTTGAAGGAGGAAATCCTGTCAACTCTTCGGGCACCTCCCTGTATGCAAACAACAGGTGGGGAAGGTATTCCTCCCATGCTGTTCAGCAAATGCTTGGAGCATGGACTTCAGGGTACCATTAAATCTTTCCACAAGCTTATTGACTTGTGGGTGATAAGATGTTGTGCACCTCTGCACCACACCATACTTTTCCCATAAACATTTAATCAGTTCTGACATGAAGGAACCCCCTCGATCAGTGATAAACTCCTGCGAAACCCCAACAAGGGAGAAAATCCCAAGTAAGGCATCTGCCACTTTGTCTGTCCTCAGTGAGGATAGGGTGACTGAGTCTGGATACTGGGTGGCATAATCCACCACCGTCAGGATGAACCTCTTCCCGGAGGAACTGGGGGTATTTAAAGGACCCACAATATCCATTCCCACCCTTTGGAATGGCTCCTCCTCTAGGGGCAATGGAATTAGAGTGGCATGGGTTTTCTTACCCGCCTTCCCTATTTCTTGGCACCGGTGACAAGACCTGCAATACTCCTTCACATGCTGGGTGAAGTTGGGCCAACAGAAATTCTGGGCCCACCACTGTGTTGTGCATGCAATTCCCAGATGACCAGACAAGGGAATATCATGTGCAATCTTGAGCAACTGCTCACGATACCCCTGGAGAATGACAAGCTGCCTGCCTATCACCCCTCCCTCTGTCACCACATCCTGAGTACACATCAGTCCATTTTCCAATAAACCTTATGTTTACCATCACCTCGCTGTGCTTCATCAGAGTCTGCCCAAGCCCTTAGCTTCTCTAGACTAGAGTTACTTTTCTGAGCAGCTGCAAACTCCTTACACATTGCCAAGGCATGGGGCAGGTCCCCTTCAGTCTCTAAACTAGTGTCCCTAGCATTAGCATCAGGGCAATCAGGATCACTGTCATCCCTAACCCTCTGACAATGGGTCACTCCTCCTTCTTTGGAGAAACCCTCTGTAGCTGTGTGGTTAACTGCTACTCTGGAAATTTCTACTCCCTTTTCATTAGTCTTCATATCAGGAGACACAGGCTGGGGAACCAACCTCCCAGTTGTTTCCACAATGGCTTCTGTGGGGTCCAGGGAACTACAATTTTCCCTTGCCATTTGGCTACAGGTAACTGAACACAACATCCCCTGTTTGAGATTGTTGCCAAGGATGACATCAACTGCTAAAGTTTTGGCTGCAGCCACCTGTTGCACAGTTATCCCTGTTTCACCCCAGTCTAGGAGAACACTAGCGAGTTTTGGCAATGTTTTCACCTCACCAGTGAAGTCTTGTACAGTTACAAATTCATTGGGTATAAGCTGACCAGGCTTTACCAGATCCCCTTTTACCAATGTCAGGGATGCCTCTGTGTCCCTTAATCCTTGTGTCTGTACACCATTCACTGTGACTGGGTGCATGTGTTACCTTATGTTCACAGGCGTGCTTCCAGGGACACATTAACAACCTACTTCTTTCCTAGCCCCAAGTTGCGTATTGTTCATCCTTTTGGGACACTGTCTGGCAACATGCCCTGTTTCTTTACAAACCCAACATTTGTTTCTTTTCTCAGATAACTTTTTTCTTTGAAACCTGGAGCTAATTGGTTTCAGTGGAGGCAGTGATGGTTTTAGCTGCCCTGAAGGTGTGCTTTTCCCTTTCTATGCTGCCAATCCTGCCCCCATTCCTGGGCATGCCCCAAAAAACTGTTCTAACAAAATAGCATTTTCAATTTTATCTACAGAGTTTGCTTCAATTCCTTCCCACCAACATTTTAAAAACTGATGTTGTTTCATAGCTAGCTCCTCGTAGCTCATGTCAGGTCTTCTCCTGAGCTTACAGAATTTAGCTCTGTATGCTTCTGCAGTTAAATCCAACTTTTTTAACAGTGCAGCTTTAAGTTTGATGTAATCATTATTGTCCTCATTGTCCATTTAACTCAATACATCCTGTGCTTTCCCCATAAGTAGCGGGGATATCTTGAGGCTCCAGGACCCTCTAGGAATTTTTGCCTGAATACAAAGTTTTTCAAAGGAATTTAAAAAGACATCCACATCCTCCCCCTCTTTAACTTCAGCTATCAATTTAGAATTCAATTTGTAACCCAGTCCTGTAGTTCCAGTTAAAGCCAAGCCACTTACCTGTTCTGGTGCTGATGATTGGAGTCGTAGTTTCTCCAGTTCATGCCGCCGCTGGTGATCATGCTCCTCATGGTCAGCCTCCCACTGTTCCTGGTCCCTCTCCTCCTCTGTGGCTCACTGACACTGACACTCTTCACAGTCAGTTTCTCACTGTTCTTGCTCCCTCTTCTCCTCTGCGGATCGCTGGTGCTGATGCTCTTCATGGTCAGCATCTCACTGTTCTCACTCCCTCTTCTCCTTTGTGGCTCATTTCACTCACCCAGCATCTCTCTGGAACTCCAGCTGCATTCTGCACAACTCAATCTGCAGCCTGATTGCTTCTGGCTCCAAAATGCTGGTGACCTTCCCCTGCTACTGTGGTCCTTGGCTTGCACTGGCCCAGCTGTCCTCCTCACTGGATCTGGACACTGCACTGGCCCCTCCACACCCAAGGTTTGGTTCTTTACAGTCACAGTCTATGACTCGATACTCTGGGCATCTGTTGCCATCAGGGCATCCATGAGGTTCTGCTTGGTGGCTCTCACCTCATGCAGGACTCCTCTCTCCTTGCACAAATGCTTCAAGTAGTTTGCAGTGTTCCTGCTGTTGTTGGAAGCCATCTTCTTCTCTAACTATGGCTACTCTAACTTGCACTTTAGAAAAAAAATAAAACAGGTAGGAACTTCACTGTAAGCAAAATGATATAGTTCTATTTCCTTTTTAAAAAAGTAAATCATTGCCTTATTTTGCAAGTGAGCTATACAGTATTAAGCTGACACACTGAACAGCTAAAGCTTGTGTTACCAATTTTATTGCACCATTGCTAACCTAATCT
This sequence comes from Neoceratodus forsteri, assembly GCA_016271365.2. Lineage (NCBI taxonomy): Eukaryota > Metazoa > Chordata > Ceratodontiformes > Ceratodontidae > Neoceratodus > Neoceratodus forsteri. The sequence continues at coordinate 1,179,490,324 of CM057454.1, forward strand.
GTCACAAATGCACTCAGCAGGTCAGGCCCTCTGCTCCCACAGTGACAACCTCTGAATGCAATAGTGTGAACAGGCAACAGACAGGGTAACCCTCCTGTCTGCTTGTGGGCCAGAATCACCTTTAGTCTCAAGTTCTGGGGAGATTCAAACTATAAACCGTATGCTAGCATACCCAAATATATAGGCTCAGATAATATTCTCTTCAGGGGATGCAATATATCTTTCGCCTAAGGGCACCTAACCAGGTATTCAAAATGAACCCATAAAACTCTATAATATACATTAGGTATATTCTTACCTTTTCCCAGTTTAGTAACACCATCAAGCTTTTGAACAGTTGTCAAACTTAACCATGTATACATCACATGCAAAAAGAACTTGGAAGACACACAGGCAATCTTTTAAATTAAGATTTACTAAAATGGATAAAAATATGTAAAAGGTAAACACAGAACACTATATTAAAGAGCATACAATCACATAAAGAAAAACAAGGAAAACTACAGACAAACTCATACCAAAGTACATTTAGATCTTTTCTATCAAATGTATTACCTCTAAGTGCTTATAGTTAGATCTGAGAGCTGAAAGCTCTGTCTCTCTAGCATCCCAAGGTGGAATGTATATGAAAAAAAGATTAGACACCAGTATTAGTTTAAACTGTGTCTTTCCATGCCCCTTCTGTGAGTCATCTAGCTCCTCCTTTTTAGAATTATAAAAATATAAACATGATGTCCTATCAGGAGGTATATTAAATAATCTGACATCAGCAAACACTCAGTTCACAAATTATGACAGTCTTTAATCAAGCCTTTCTTTTGAACTGGTAGCTAATTCCTGTTTTCCAAAGGAACATCAATGTTTTTACAACTCTGCAGTTTGCCACCTAGATGCAATATAACCATGTCCTGTAATAAAATGCATATTTAGCTCCCCAACTTCAGGGGCAGCAACAGGTCATAAAATGGCCATAAAATGCAATTTCTCCAAGAAGTTAATTACATTACAGAGATCTCCTGTTTAGTTCCTGTAACTGAAACCTGGGGGGGGGGGCACCCATACAGCACAGATACACATACTATAGTTTTATATTACAAATATCATAGAACAATCATACCCAGCTGGCTAAGCATCACACTAACTGCCACAATCTCTTGGCCTGTTTGTTCTTTCTGTACATGCTAGCAGAGCCAGATTTTCTAGAAATCTGTCCAATCTCAGCCTAATGTTAGCAGTGATTTGCTCCATGCACTCAAGTGCTTCCATATTGTGCCTCCACTGTTGAAGACTGGGTGGCTCATGAGACAGCCATTTCTGAGTAATAGATTTGAGTGTGGCCAGTCTCAAGATGTGGAAATTTTTCTTTCACAATTTGGATTTAAAACTGATATGTTTTGCTAATATTCCCAATACAAGGTTCTGGAGAGTGAGAGGGACTTGGACCTCTAAAATAGTTTGCATCTGATCTCGTATTTGGAGCCAAAGAGGTGCCAACTTTGGGCTATCCCAAAAAATGTGAGAATGGGAACCTACCTGTCCACACTGTCACCGACAGAGATCACTGTAGGTGGTGTTAAAGTGCCTTATTATAGTTGGGGTTATGAAATATCTCACCAGAACCTTCTTGTTAAATTCTCCTCATGAAGAGGAGGATGTTATTTTCCATCCCTGTTTAAATACGGTTGTCCATCCTTTCACAGGAATGGGCAGTGCTATCTCCTGACTCCATTTGAGTTTAAATCTGTCTGTGTATGATTCAGTGGGAGTGATCAGATGGTGGTATGTTTGGGAGAGAGGTCTTATTTTCTCAAGCAGAATGGCCTACCCATATCAATCAATCAATAAATCAATCAAAATCTTTAATTATCCAGGTGGACATCATTGAGCATGGCTCATCTGCAAGATGGACCTGGGTATGGCAAGTCAGGTACAGCAAGGCAAACATCTTTTATATATATATATATATATATATATATATATATAAATATGAAAATCTTTAGGTTGCCCTCCCCTCGTGGACCCGTAATCATCCCAAGATTGACAGATGGTATGTGCCATTGGGGTTGTGAGGCCTAAATGTTGCCCCATTCTTGTTCACTGTTGCTTCTCAATATGATTACACAAGGAATGGGAAACATTTAGCCTCACAACTCAATGACACACCCATCATTGGTCAATCTTGGGATGATTGATGATCCTGACTGAGAAATGAACAGCTAATTTTCATTTCTAGACTTTGTGTTTAACTCTAAAGGATGCGTTAGGGTTGAGTAGCACTTTTTTGAGGTTATTATTTTTCTCTCCTCCAGAGCTCGGCTCACGACCCCCGCCCTCCGTTGTTCCCCCAGCACCATCCCCGGACATCAGACCCTCCCTTTTGCACCCCTCGACTTACCCTTCATGGCACGGTGGTGGGGAACGACTCAACCCACCCCAACGGATCCATGCCAGGGAGGTGCCCTTCCAGGAATGGCACCGCAGGGGAACAACTTCATGCTGCCAGGCTCGTTTTTCACTGTTTTCCTCCTGGCGGGTCATGGCGTGCAATGACGCCAGTGACTGGGTGCATGCATGCTCCTGTGCGTGCCCCAATCAAGCGTCTGCCATGTCCCGCCCCCCCATAGCTTGCAGCTACATGCTGTCAACTCCCCAGCCTCCGTTAGGGGTCAGGCAAGCCCCGGCCACCCACATCCCCCTCCCCGGAGATGGAGAGCAGTCCCTTGGACACTCAATCCATCTCCTCCCCGCCGACCCACGGCAACCCATGCTTGTTCTTGAACACGGGTTGCCGGCGTGGCGTGAGGTGTGGCGACCAGCACCTCAACCCTCAGCACCACTGGGCAGCCGAGTAGCACTTTTAAGGTTAAAGGGTCAAACTTTGCACCTTAATAACTTTGTCACCATTCAACGGATTTGTCTGAAATTTGGAATACATGATCAAGAATCATACCTCTTGGGGTCTACCAACTTACATACCAGTCAGATATATGGCTGCCGGGTTATTAAGTCTGATCTGTGCATGTGTTTATGGTTTCGGGTTAATTCTTTGCTTGTGCCTACAGGTCGCACGATTTACGTGAGCGGTCCAAAAACTTCAGAGAACGTGTAGCCGGGGTGCCCGGTGTTGTCTTAAATGGTCTAAAAGTTATTCAAAAAACAAGTTCCCATTATAAGTCAATGGGAGATGTTAAAAAGTTTGAAACTGTCGCAAATGCAAATTTTACTTTCGCAAATGGTCCTTTCACTTTCGCAAATCTGCCATTTTGTTTTCAGTTGGTGATCAGAAAAATGCTTGCCATTTAAATTTGGGACCCTCTAGCAACCTAATTCTTTTTGTATTCACCTAGTCGGAGCCTGAAGATGCTAGCCATATCTTTATTTTGGGGTGAAACACTATCAGTGGTTCCCCCACAGCTTCAGAGGAAACGAAAGATGAAGGGTGCAAATCAGAAGAATTCACACGTAGACAGATCCTCTTGAACATTTATGTATATTTCCATTGTTATGAATATAGGCGCATATCCTCTACGTTTCACCAATATGTCATTGGCTTCCTCAGGAGATGCCTCTTAAACATTCCTTATTAAAAAAAACATATAAATATATTTAAGTGTCTATCTACATCACTCCTCTTATATACATAAAAGCTAGTTTGTTAATTGGTCACTCACTTCTATTCCTATATACAGGCCAATTTTGTTCACTTAGACATATTGAGGCCAATGTTGTTTCTAAAATGGAAACAGATGTTACATTAATATTACTATTCATTACTAAAATATTATACTTTCTCTTTAAAAGTTCACAGTATCTTAAATATATTCTACACAATTCTATAACAAAAATCCATTTATGATTCTGTTAAAATTCATAACCTATACTGTTTTTACCTTATTCAGCCTTTTGTGTGTTCTGCACATCACAGTTTTAGAAAACAGGTAGATAGCCCTCTTTAAAAAACCCTTTCTGCAATAACATAATTACATACATTCACAGTTTCATATTGTACGTTTATATATACCAACACTAGACAGATTTTAAACCAAATCTCATTTTTTATAAAAAATGTTTTAACTTTAATTACCCTATTTGCTTCCTTATATACAAATTAATACTGTGATTTTTTTTAACTCGATTTCTAACTTTAGCATTACCTCATATTTAATTGCTTTATACTACTGATGATTCCATTATAAAACAACCAATTACAATTTGTATGCCACATGTATTCCTAAACATTATTTATAACAACATAAATATTACTATAATTGATGTCAGTACTTCACAAAATTAAAAAGAAAAAACTCAAAACATCCATGACATCTCTATAATCTTTTATTTTCATTGCAAGTGCATACTGCCTTCACTTTAAACGTTCTATATCCCTCAATTACCAGATCTATTATTCCTTTGACCCTAATTTCACCAATCTTATACTTCTTATCATAAGCTTATTACTTTTTAGCTTCCTATGTGAACTACGCTAAAAATATTTTCTAAAACACTCCTTTAACTTGTAACATACAGTTTCCATTTATCTGAGTTTTCATTCTTTTAAACCTAACTTGTTAATGCTAAGCCACTCAATGTGTGTTTATTCATCATTTTAAACATTTTTGTACAAGACTTATCTTGCCAAACCTTTCTAAAGTCATTTACATTCTTAACATGATGTAAATAATTTAGACATCATGGTGGCTTACCTGGACTTCTCATATGCACAGCCACGCTGTGGCTCAACTTGTATTAAATGGGAACAAGTGTTTCTAGCCTTCCTTTTATACACCTATGCACCTGATTAACATCATCAATTGATTCCTAACAATTAGCTAGTCTTGTATTAAATCTGCACTCATGAAGTTATGCCTGTTAAGCACATCAAATCAATTGATTCCTAGCTATTAGCTCATCTTGTCTTAAATCTGCACTAATGAAATGATGCCTATTAAGTGCATCAAATGTTTTTTCTGTTACAGGCATATGTGATGAGACTCGCTATTATGTTATAACTATTACATTTATAAATTCTCATGTCCTTATCCTTAATTTTATACTATTAGTGTTCTTCTTCTCAATTCTATTATCTCATCTCATCTTAAAGCTACATTAATAAAAATGTTCCTGTTACGCACATCTGATGTTTTTTCTATTACAAGTGTATGTGATGAAACTCACTTTTTTTACACTGTCTTGTTATGTTTCACAACTTTGCATTTTTTCATTATTACTTCCTTTTCATTACACGTCCCATCACTATTAAATCTAGGGACATAGACTTTAAATCCATTTCTTTTCTTTTAGAATACACTATGCAATTTCAATCTATGTATATGACTGTTCCTCACTGTTAAATAATGACCCTATGCCAATACATTAACGTATATGTGTTATTTCAAATCCTGCCACGGCTGAATGAGAAATGACTAGACCATTGATATATTTCTTCTGTTTTTTAAGATATAGATGAAATCTGATATGCTTCATATCTTTTCTTCATTATTAGAAAATACCCTTTTGTAGTTACATTAACTTTTATTTCTAATAACTTGACTTCTAGCATAATGCCTTTTCTATTGAAATATACAGTAAATATTTTTACTATGTTATAACTGTTCTTAGACTAATAGTAACCCCTTTTGGAAGTTAGCAAACTTCATGTATCTCATTTTGAGTCCCACCACTGTTGAAAGATTGAACTACTTCTTCATCTATCTATTGAAATATATACTGAATCTATGTTGTTATTTTATGACAATTCTTGTATTGTTTGAGAAAAAACTCTTTTGTATTGTAACTATTTCTGTACATCTCATTTCGAGTCCCGCCACTACTAAATCGTAAAAAGTCTCACTAAATCAACACTTTCTTACCTTAAAATACATAACAAGCTTCAATCTAATGTGTAGTACTTATAATGGTCCCTCTCACAGGTCTTAATATAATAACTTCTTACTTTTGTACTTGCACATAATTACTTCTTTACTACATCTCATCTCTTATATGTGTTATTTCATCTGCTACAACAATTCCAATTGATATCCCTGTTCAACCCTATTCTAGGATTCAAGGATCCCATTTCATAAATCCATTTTGTTTCTGCTCTTTCTAAAAATTTGTTATAATCTCCACCTCAATCAGGTTTTTGTACAGCCTCTAGTCCCCAGAATCTAATAGATGCCCCTGTATGTCTCATTTCAACAAAATGTTCCGCCACTGGTGTCTTTAATTTATTCCTAATATTTGACTTATGTTCTTGAATTCTTTGTTTAAGTTGTCGTGTAGTCATACCTATATATATTTTGTCACATGGACATTGTAATAAATATATTACGCCTTTGGTTTCACACGTAATAAATTGTTTAATCATATATTCTTGATTAGTCCATGGATGTTTATAAATAGATTTTTTGCTAGTGTGTCCACACACTGAACAATGTCCACATTGTGTCATACCTGGACTTAATGGTCCTAACAATAATTGTTCACGTGTGTCTTGTTTCCCTTGTACATGATCCATTTGTACTAATCTATCTTTGATGGTTTTTACCTTTCCTTCAGCAATCAAAGGAAGTTGTGGGAATGTATTATTACCCAATGAAGAATTCTGTAATATTGTCCAATGTTTATTTATTATTTGTCTAATTTGTTTAGTTTTATGATTATGTTTAAAACTGAATACTATCCTTTGTTGTTTCCCTGTATTTTTTTGACCTTTTAGTGCTCCTTCTTGTGTTATAGTTTCTATCCATTTCTCTGCTTTTACTAATGTTCTTTTCTCATAATCCCATGTAAACCTAACATTTGCCTCTTGCATTTCTTTCTCAAAATCTGCATCTGATCCACAGTTTCTTGTATCATAATAACTGAGAATGGTATACTTTTAATTAGATCTTCCGAGTGGAAACTTTTGGCATGCAATATTGCATTTCGAGCTGTTTCATTTCTATACAAACTAGTGTATAGGCCATATTGTCCCTTGATTACATTTACATCCAGGTATGAAATATTTCGATCACTGTACTCCATTGTGAATTTTATATACTGTGAACAAGTATTCATATATATATATATATACATATATATATAAAATTCATCTAGTTTTTCTCTTGTGCCAGACCAAATCAGAAACAAATCATCTAAGTATCTTTCATACACAATAATCCATTCATAGTAGGGATTTTTATTTAGATCAGTGACATATCATTTTTCAAACATGTGCATGAATGCATTAGCATATGCTGGAGCCATGGTAGATCCCATAGCAGTCCTCTTTCTTTGTTGATAAAACTCATTTTCAAATCTTAAATAATTTTTTGTTAATATAAATTCCCGCAACAGCTGTAATGTCCTAGTGTTAGGATGTTGTCCATGATGTCTTTGATCCATTAAAAATCCCATAGCTACAATTCCCTCATCAAGTGGTATACGTGTGTATAAATCAGAAATATCCATGGTAACCAATAATGTTTCTTCCTTCATTATTTGTGTACATTCAATATCCTTTAGCATTTCTATAAAATGTGTTGTATCTCTCATGTATGTAGGTATCAATTCTATTAGAGGTTGCAAATGAAAATTAATGTAATTTGAACAGTTTCAAAAAGGCTACCAATGCCTGATATAATAGAGACTAGACTCAGTGAGTTTTATGCATTTTTGAATTGTGTAAAAAACTGGTATATGTGGATGTTTCTGTAACAATAGGTATCCTTCCCAGTCTTCTAACTGATACATTAATATAAGTTATTCTATTATAATTGACAATTCTTCTCGCAATCTTTCTGTTGGGTCCAGTGTTAACTTTACATAGTTATTTTCATTTGATAACAAATCCATACACATTCTTTTATAGTGATTATAATCCATTACCACTATCCCCCCTCCTTTATCTGCTGGTTTGATTATAATGGACTTGTCCCTTTCCAGAGGATTTAAAGCTATTCTCTCCATTATACTCAAATTGTCTCTAATGGGTTTCTTATCCTGTTCTGTTACAAATAATTCATGTATTTCCTTTTTTACTATGTCCACATAAATTTCTAATGCTGGAAACATTCCTATTGGTGGATTATAATTTGATTTTACCTTTAGATCCCTTGTTAGTTCTTTCTTATAACTCTCAACATGAAGTTGGTTGCCATATTGGGCTTGTAATCTTAATTTTCTGAAGAAAATCTGTAGATCACATTCTAGTTCAAAATCATTTACTGATATAGAAGGTGCAAAAGATTACCCTTTAGATAATGTTGTAATTTCTATCTCTGTCAAATTTCTATGACTCAAATTAAAGATGGATATTATCTCTGGTAATATCTCTGTTTGGGCCTGGTGTCTCCCTTGCCTCTGCCTGCTCCTATTCCAATACCTGCCCTTCTCTGCTCTGTGGCCTCTTCTATTTTGCCCCAGCTCGAGTATTGTAACTGTTCTCTATCTGCTCTGATCTGGATTCCATCCTGCTTTGTCCTGGGGGATCTTTGTTGAAATCTTCCTGTCGAGAAAAATCTTCTCTTATAACCTGTTCTTGTTCTTCCTTTCCCAGATTCTGAATTCTTGATATCATTCTATTATTCCTGTTCCCTCCTATTATATCTGTTCTCTCTCCTCTCAGTGATTTGGAACTATTTCTGCTATAGCTACCATCACTGTCAGATGTACTTTCCTCAAATCTAGACCTAAATGTGTAATTTTGTTGAAATGTTTTTTTAGAATGATTATATATTTTCTTTTCCTTGTAGTCATTCACATCCCTGTAATTTTTTTTTAATTTTTGTTGTTTCAAATTCTTTTCATAACTCTCTAATTTCTTTTTAATTTGTTCCAATGCTGCATTGAAATCTTCCAATTGCATTTTAAGTTTCAGGTTCTGAATTTTAACAGACTCATCAGTGGATTTTTGTTATAGAATTGTATAGAATATATTTAAGATACTGTGAACTTTTAAAGAGAAAGTATAATATTTGAGTAGTGAATAGTAATATTAATGTAACATCTGTTTCCATTTTAGAAACAACATTGACCGCAATATGTCTAAGTGAACAAAATTGGCCTGCATATAGGAATAGAAGTGAGTGACCAATTAACAAACTAGCTTTTATGTATGTATAAGAGGAGTGATGTAGATAGACACTTACATGTATTTATATGTTTTTTTAATAAGGAATGTTTAAGAGGCATCTCCGGAGGAAGCCAATGATATATTGGTGAAACATAGAGGATATGCGCCTATATTCATAATAAAGGAAATATACATAAATGTTCAAGAGGATCTGTCTACGTGTGAATTCTTCTGATTTGCGCCCTTCATCTTTCCTTTCCACTGAAGCTGTGGGGAAACCACTGATAGTTGATCATACAACACATCGGAAGAGGCAGCAACTTTAAGAACTTAAGGCTTTATATTAATATAATTACATTTCCCGTGGTTTTTTCCAGAATAAGTTTCTGGAAAATGTTCTCAGTTTAGGGTGAAACACCCCAAAAATATGTTTTCTAAATTTCTGCAAAAAGTAGTGTCACACATGCGACACTTTCGTGCTGTTTTGCGAAAGCTTTCGCAAAGTTCGACAGTACTTTTCCAGACTATGGCCAAAATGACAGGAGTTCTTTGTCACCCTGCTGCAAAAGAGCCATTTGGTCTTTTGGGCTGAAATATGGAGGGAAGGCAGCCAACATCTCACAGATGTGCCTTTCCATGGTTTGGTGAAAAAATATTGCACAGCTGCCAAGTTATAGTACTCCAAAGTTGACATTTTTTCCCATAGACTAACATGGTGGCGTATGCCACGCCTTTTGGGGCTCGTATCTCGAAAATGGTATGAGATACATAATTTTTGTCACAACTTCACATATACAAAAACATAGCCAAGAAGTGCATGATTCATGTGACATTTAAATTTTATTTCTATTTCATATGGTTCCTGAGATATAAGCAATTTAGTATTCCAACAGCTCATTTTCTGCTCCGAGGCCCATTGTTATGCATACACTATTTGTGCACACTGTGTTTCTCTATACAGCTGTTGGGGAAAAACAGGGTATGCGCATCTCGTTAATGGTACAGTTACTGTTTCCAGTTGCTTTTACATACACGTTGGCATTTCTGTTCCCGTGTGCACCACCGCATCCGTTACCCTTTGCTTTCTCATTTGCGCTTGCGTTTGCGTTACTATTATCATTTGCTTCCCCTACTATTTGTGTTTGCATTTCAGTTTGCATCCCCGTGTGCATTGCCATGTGTGTTTACAGCAGCCCTTTCATTTGCTTTACCATTTCTCTTTCATTTTGTGTCTTCATTGCTGTTACTGTTACCATTTGCATTTGCAATTGCGTTACTGTGCCCGTGCACATTAGGGTTTGTGTTTTCATATGCGCTTGCATTTCTTTTTACATTTCTGTTTCCTTTACTGCTATTGTTGCTGTTACCGTTACCATTTGCCTTTACAATTGTGGTATTGTGCCTCAGCGTGCATCACGTGGTGGGAGTGTAGGGGCCCAAAGGGCCCACACTCGCTACGTTTCTTTTCACTATTTCTCGTCATATTCCTCAAAAGAAGGGAAATTAGAGGCAAAAAGCTCCATCTAATGCATTGGTTAGGGTTGTTCCACAGTGACAAAAGTGAGGAAATTTGGTGTTAGGGTTGAAATCTCCCTTGGACCCCTCCAGCCCACCCCCCAACTGGCATTGGGGTGCACATTGGGGTCATCGGTCCTAACTCTCATCCCAGTGACCTATTCCTCAGCTTCTTAACACATGTAATGGGGTGAGAGTTAGGGCTGACAACCCCAATGCACACCCCAATGCCAGTTGGGGGGTGGGCTGGAGGGGTCCAAGGGGGGTTTCAACCTTAACACCAAATTTCCTCACTTTTGTCACTGTGGAACAACCCTAACAGATGCATTAAATGGATTTTTTTGCTTCTAATATATATTTATTCAGTGTTAGGGATGAAATCCCCCTTTCACCCCAGCCCAACCCCCAGCCAGTATTGGGGTGTGTGTTGGGGTCATCAGCTCTAACTCTCACCCCATTTAATGTGTAAAGAAGCTGAGGTGGTGAAGCATAGGAGAATTGGGTAAGAGCTAGAACCGATGACCCCAATGCAAACATTAATAGAAACGCAAATGCAAAGTGACGCCAAAGTGAACAGTGATGCAAATGAAGATGCAAGCGTGTATGGAAAAGCAACTGGTAATGTGCATGGTCACAGTACCACAATTGTAAATGCAAATGGTAATGGTAACAGCAACAATAACGACAAAAGGAAACGAAATGCGTCTGAATGCAATGGTTTAAGAAACACAAACTGTAACGCCGCGTTGGCCAGTACCACAATTGTAAATGCAAATGGTAATGGTAATAGCAACAATAACAGCAAAGGAAACAGAAAAGCAAATGCAAGCACGTACGGAAACACAAACCATAATGCGCATGGTCATGGTACCACTATTGTAAACACAAACAGTAATGGTAACAGCTACAATAACACCAAAAGAAACAGAAATGCAAATGCAAGCATGCACAGAAACACTAAGCGTAATGCGCACGGGCAAGGTAATGCAATTGGAAATGCAAATAGTAACGGTAACAGCAATGATGATGCAAAACAAAAGACAAACGGAAAAGCAAATGGAAGGACAGCCGCAAACGCAAATGGTAATGAGCATGGTGATGCAAACCAAAATGCAAACACAAACAGTAGTGGAGACTCTAATGGTAACAGTAACGCAAACACAAGCACAAATGAAAATGCAAACAGCAACGGACACAGTGGTGTACACGGGAATGGTAATGCAAATGGGAATGGAAATGCAAGTGTAAATGCTAAGTGTAACAGTAACTGGAGCACACACCCTGGTTTTCCCCAACAGCTGCAAAAAGAAACACAGTGACTATAAAGAATGTATGCATAATAATGGGCCTCAGACCAGAAAATTAGCTCTTGGAATACTATGCTTATATCTCAGGAACTGTACGACATAGAAAAAAAATTAAAATTTCATATGATCCATGACTTTCCTGGTTATGTTTGCACTTAACACTTAGGCCTCTTGAGTCTAAGCAGTTTTCTGACAAAAAGTCTGTATCTTGCACCATTTCTGAGATATGGGACCCGAAAGACGTGGCGGACGCTGCAGTGTTAGGGTATGGGAAAAAGTGTCAACTTTGGAGTATCGTAAGTTTGCATCCCTGCAATAGTTTTCCACAAAACCACCAAAAGGCACATTTGTGGGATGTTGGCTTTCTTCCCTCCAAATTTCAGCCCAAAAGACCAAACCAGTGTTTTGCAGCAGGGTGGGAAAAAATTCCTGTTATTTTCCATATAGTGTTGAATAGTACAGTCGCAAAATACAACACCTTCACAAAATAAATCACGTAAGTGTAACAGGTTTGACACTACTTTGCAACACTACTTTTCCCAGAAATTTCAAAAACATATTTCTGGGGTGTTTAACCTAAAAAAAAAAGAAATGTCTAGCATCCTCAGGGCTCAACTAGGTAAACATAAAAAGAATTGTGTCCCTAGAGGGTCCCATTTTAAATGCCAAGCATTTCTGTGATCAGAAACTGAAAAAAAAAATGACTGACTCACGACACTACAGGGGTCATTTGTGACACTAAGAACTGCATTTGCGACACTGTCGAACTTCTTGTTAACTTTTCCCATTGACTATAATGGGAAACTTGTGTTTTGAATAACTTTTGAACCATTCTATATTTTTTTGTGAAATCTTCAAAAGGCACATTGGGGACCCCAGCTGCATGTTCCCTGAAGTTTTTGGACTGGTCACACAAAGTGTACAACCTGTAGGTGCGAGTAAAGAATGTGCAAAAAAGCATAAATGCACTCCAGAATGTTACTTAATAATTCTGCATCTGTATATCCGACCAGTACGAAGCTTGGCCGGTCCCAAGCCCTATCCAAATGCTCCATGCCTACCAAATCTCAAGCAAATCCGTTGAATGGTGGCAAAGTTATTAAGGTGCAACATTTCACCATTTAACCTTAAATGGGGTTCTCATCCCTAACTATGGTGGCATGGAATATATGCATATATATATATATATATATATATATATATATATATATGTGTGTATATATATATATATATATATATATATAAATATATATCTATGAATACACACAGAGCAATACAAATGCATACAGAATGTGGTACAATAAATAATAAGCCATGCACACGAGAACATATTACAGGAGAAAAAATACAGGTTGCTAAGCTCAGGTAAAGCTATAGCACTGAAGCTTAACCCAGGGAAGCCATTTTTCTAAATACTGCAAAAAACAAGTACATCAGGGAGCAGGGAAGAGAGGAATCAGAGGGCAGGAGGGTAAGGCCCAGATAAGTGTACAGAGTTAGAGTCCTAGGGATCACTTTATGGAAACCAAGGTAAGACAGCAAGAGAGTGGTAAGGGTGCTGGAGACAGGAGCACAGAAGAAGGACTACAGAGAGAGGGATACTACAGGGATCCTAAAAGGAACTAGAGAGGTAAAAGTAAGGACATGGAACAGGTAAAATAAGGACATGCAAGCTTGTTCCACTATCTGAAAAGGGAACAACCACCATAGAGGCAGAAGAGGGGGTAAATAAGCAAGAAGAGAATGTGGGCTAGATAGGGAAGCTAGACAACAGGAATGAATGTCACATGATGAATGAGATTATCGAAAAATGTAGGTAAGAAGAGAGTAAGAGGAAGGGAAACCAAACATTGAGTAGTAGGCAAAGCATGTAAGTAAAGGACTGGAATCATGGAAAACAGTTGCAAGGCTCCTTAATGAGATGAGAGTAAAGGGTCTTGAAGGTAGTGACGCTGACAGGATTGCTTAACTTCAGTGATTTCTGAAGTTTGTTCCATAGAGAGAGTAGCACAGAGCTCTACCAAAGCGAGATTTGATTTGGGGACTATCAATGAGATGGATGTGAGGCTTCTCAGGGCATACTTGCCTAACTGGTATAAGGGGAACCAGTCTGCAATGTATTGGGGAAGTTTTTTGGAAATCACTCTGAGGGTTCACAAAGCAGCATTTTTTATTATGTCTATACTGGAGGGAAGTCAAGCCCACAGCTGCATATAGGGAGCAGCGGTGCGTAGTAAGAGGGAGACCTGTAAGGAATCTTAGAGCTCTATGGTACAGCATGCCCAATTTTGTGAGGTAAGAGGCAGGACATTGACTGTACAGGAAATCCGCTTAGTCAGTCAGTGAGTGGAATGTTGCTTGGACCAGACGTAGTTTAACATAGCTTGTTAGAAAGTGGCTGATCCTGAAGAAGAGGCCTAATCTTTGTCACAGTTTTTTTAGTAAACCCTCTATGTGCTCTGTAAAGGAGAGCCTATGATCCAGCCAAACTCCCAGGTATTTGGATTTCAAAATGAATTTCAATTTTTCTCCGAGAATTGTAGAAATTTGAGGCACTAATCTTGCATAGGCCAGATTTGCTGTATATATCAGAGGAGAGAACAGCATCGCTTTGGTTTTCTTATCGTTAAGTAAAAGCTTTTTGTTTAAGAGCTGGTTTTGTAACAAGTTGAATTCAACTTACAAGTTACTACATGCAGCTTCTGGGGTTGGGCGGCTTAAGTAGAGTACTGTATCCTCTGCAAACAGATGAGTGCTGGCCCTGGATATACAGTCATCAATGCTGTTAATATAAATAGCAAACAATATAGGACCTAATATAGACCCTGTGGAGCACCTCTTAAAAGTGGTTTAAGGGTTGAGAATTCACCTTCAGCCTTGACTTGCAGGTGGCGGTCAGAGAGGCAGTTCTTAAACCACCACAAGGACAGTTAATCTAACCCTGCTGTTTGCAAGGAAGAGAGTAACAGACTATGGTTGACAGTGTCAAATGCCTTGCTTAAATGAGTAGTCCACCCAGAATGTGCAACAAACATATGTTATACAGAATGTTTTGATATGTATGTTAAGTCCTAGTGTGTCCTTCCCTCTGTCTGCTATTAGGAGTTTTTCCTAAATTAGCCTGCTAGCTGTATGGTAATTTTACAACCCCTGGGGATCTCCATCACAGGTTTATTGGCTTTCTTTCTCCTACAATGCACCCTGTCTCATGTGACAATGATGTAGCCATGCCCCTAGATTTAGCATGTGTACTGCTTTAAAATCAGTTTAAATCACTTCACAACAGCAGAGCTTTGTAACTATTCTTATCTAGGGAGCACAAATGACATCAGTTACAGTTTAAGCAGATACCTGAGAGCAAGCTTTAAAAAATCAATTTTGATCCAATTATTTTGTTCCAAATTTAGTACATCGACTGTAGGAAACCCTCCTGTGCTTAGATGATCGAGAGTTGATTGTTTTTGCGTGCATTTTGAATTTTAATTTAGAACATTCAGTCTGTGAACTGACAGATACTGTTGAATTGTGGTTCGGGGAAGGGCATATCTGTGATGGAGTGAGAGTCGTATGAGAAAGGCAGTCTTTCTGTTTTGTACTTGTAGTGTGTGTTAATATTTGTGTGTTTATGTACACACAGTAATATCTTAAGTAATTTTTGATAATTATTTTCTGTTTGTTGTGGTGCAGAGCATATTTTCATTCTGTTTAAAACAGTGGGAGGAAATGGACAAGGAAATGATAGAAGGTATCCTTAGAATGGCAGAAAAAGGGGAAATATTGTTGATGAGGGACCGGAATATGCCAGATGTTAACTGCAGCACATTTGCTGCAGCTATATCCAATAGTGGGGTCATTCTCGATGCCCTGCAGGGGGCATGCCTTAGACAGCCAGTATTGGAACCCACTTGGAAGGGATGAGTCTTAGACCTGGTACTCTCAAATGGAGATGGAGAGATGATCACAGATTTAGAAGTGGGTAGCCATCCAAGAACTAACGACCACCGAACAGTATGGTTTATGATAAACACTGCAGCAGAGTCAAGGCATACAAAGGCAAAGGTTCTGGAGTTTAGGAGGGCTGACTTTGTCAAAATAGGTGAGCACCTAAGGAATGCAGTAGAAAATGAGCAGGAAGGAGGGGTGGAAGAACAATGGGGAATAATCAAAACTGCCATCACAGAGGCAACAAGCCTTTGTGTGAAGCAAATAAACAAAACATAGTAAAAACCCATTATGGTTCTCAAAGGAGGTAGCAGGGAAGGTTAGGGAGAAAAAAATAGCATTCAGGAAGTACAAGAAAGCACAGAAGGAGCAGGACAGAGAACTGTATCAGTTAAAGCAGAAGGAAGCAGGGAAGGCAGTCAGAATAGCGAAGGCCCAAATCGAGGAAAAGATAGCCAACTCAGTTAAGATGGGGGATAAAACATTTTATAGGTACATCAGGGAGCAAAGCAAGACCAAGGGTAGGATAGTGAGGCTTAAAAAAGAGGAGGGGTGGGCAGAGGGTGACTGTGAAAAGGCAGAGATACTGAATGAATATTTTTGCTCAGTATTCACAAAAGAAGAGAGGAAGGTACTTAAACCAAACAATAAAAGCACTCTGGATTGGAGGAGTCGATACCAGTTCATTCACAGAAGAAAGAGTCATGAAGGATCTCCTAAAATTCAAAGTGGACAAAGCAATGGGGCTTGATGGGATTCACCCCAGAATTCTGAAAGAACTAAGGGGAGAACTAGTGACACCACTGACTACCCTTTTTAATAAATCATGGGAGGATGGTGTGGTACCAGAGGACTGGAGGAGGACAGATGTGATTCCTCTTCACAAATGTAGGAGCAAGGCAGAGGCAGGAAACTACAGACCTGTTAGCTTGACCTCAGTGGTAGGGTAAATGATGGAATCACTTCTGAAAGAATGAATTATTGAGTACCTAGAGGCCAGCGGGGCACAGGACCCAAGGCAGCATGGATTCACAGCAAGAAGGTCATGTAAGATGAATCTAATAGATTTCTTTAACTGGGTAACCAAAGTAATAGACCAGGGAGGGGCTGTGGATATGGCCTACCTAGACTTTAGCAAGGTATTTGACAGGGAAGATTTGTTACAGAACAGTACAGCATGACTAACAAACAATAAAAACAGTGCTAGATTTAATTTTGTTAGGCCATTTTCAGCACAGTCTAAGAAAATAAAATATGTTTTGAAAGCACATTGGCATAAGCAAAGCGACCCTGGTTTAGGAGACATTGTTCGAGTCCCACCATGGATGGCCCATGGAAGAGCACCTACAATAGGGGATCAACTCTGCCACAGTCATTTTGAATAAAAAAGAAGTGTTCCTGAGTCACAGAGAAGTGTGGGTTGTTTTCCCTGTAGGAACTGTAATTGTTGCCCTAATATTAATATGGCTAAAGAGTTTAAGGATAGCAATGTAGGATTTGTGTTTGAAATTAGGCTGCTAATTACATGTGATACGCCAGGAATTATGTATTGGGCGATATATAGCTGCAATGCATTTTACGTTGGGAAAACAGTTAGGAGTTTGAAAATGAGAGTTATGGAACATGTTAGGGCCATTGATAGAAAAGTTGCTAGCTATGCCACAGCCTTGCATACAATGAAAACAGGAGATCAAAAACACACAAATTTCAGTTCATGGGCATTGACAGAGTCTCTTGAATTAAAGCCTTTTTTAACACAATTAAGGAAATAATAGTACTTTAATGTGATGCCGCATATATACGTCAGTGTTTTATCTGGTCATTTTTTGCATGTCCTTTTCCTTAGCTTGTTAGCTTTTTTTGGGGTAGTTGCCCCCCTCTTCTCCTTGGCCATTATGGTCCATATTGAAGTAGTTTTTTTACTCAATAATTTCCTCCTCCCCCCTTTTATGTTTGCTTGCATGCATGTGCAAGAAACATAGTGCCATCATCTGAGTTTTCCAGAGGTGTGTCAGTCTCTTCCAATTCAGTCACTGTGTTTGCAGGCATGGTCACAGTGCACCAATCACTGCTCCAGCTGTCTTTGACAGCTGAAATGCAGAGGCACATAGTTGAAAGGAAGAGCTCCACTTCAGTGAGCAGAGCTCCCCCCCAACATGCACGCACACATATTGGGTGCTGATGCACTTCCCCCCACGCACATACTGTATAGCCGACAGGGGTGCCCAATCCCCCGTCGGCTGCACGCCCCCCCAAAGCATCCAGGTGCCACGCTGGGAGCCCACCCCAGCATGGAAAATTGATGTTATGGCCAACGTTGGTGCTCAATCCTCTGTTGGCTCCAGCCACCCCCCAACAGCTTTCCAGCTGCCACGCTGGGAGCCCACCCCAGCGTGGCAAACGTCCCTCGTAGTCTTCGGCCCCTCGTAGTCTTAGAAAAACACCGTAAATACAAAACTGTCCTCGGCGCTTCCCTGCCCCTCCCACAACCCCGCACCCACTGCGCACCTGCCTCCCCACACCTCCCACCCCATACTTACCTCGGAGCTCAGCGCGACGATCTTCGTGGACCGGGAACATGTCTGCACTCTTCAAAGCCGACCATGAACTGAGGAAATGCCAGTAAGCTGTATAATGGGATAGATAGGGTTTTTTCAACTTTGTTGCATATCTCAGGCATTTTTGGGAATTTTGGGCCCAAATTTTCAACATGGGGTTTTTGGGATCCCTTCTCATGAATGCTGTCACTGTCATGGCTTTACTCGGGCCCAAACAGTGATTTCGCAGCCACTGTGCGAAATCACCTTTCTGAAACAATTAATGAAACAACACTGCCAATGTTCATAAGGTGGGCTCTCAAAAAGCCTATTTTGAAAATTTGGTGGAAAAATTCCTAAATATGGCTGTTTTACGAGCGTGCAGTTCCTACTCATGCTCGTAAGTTTGCGAAATTTCAATATTTTCGCTCCAGATTTTCAACATTGCCATTTTACCACACCTCCTCATGAGCAGTACAGCTATCATTTTTCACATCTCACCCAAAACGTGTTTCCGCCCATGTAGTGCATAATGGCGCAGTTGCGCGTAAATCAATGTAGGGACACATTAAGAAAATCTCAGTGACACTGTTCATGAGCAGAGGTCTTAAAATGGCTATGTTGAAAATTTGGTGAAAAAATTCCTAAAAATGACTGTTTTACGAGTGTGCGTTGCAGAGTTCCTACACGCGCTCATAAGTTCGCACATTTTCAGTATTTTCACTCCAGATTTTCAACATTGCCATTTTACTACACCTCCTTATGAGCAGTACAGTTGTCATTTTTCATATCTCGCCCACAACGTGTTTCTGCCCATGTAGCGCACACTGGCGCAGTTAGTGTGCGAAATCAATGTATGGGACATGTTAAGAAAATCATAGTGACACTGGTCATGAGCAGAGGTGTTAAAATGGCTATGTTGAAATTTTGGTGAAAAAATTTCCAAAAAAGACTATTTTAGGAGCGCACGTTGCGCAGTTCTTACGCACACTGGCAAGTTTGCGAATTTGTAATATTTGCACACCAGATTTTCAACAGTGCCATTTTACCGCACTTCCTTATGAGCAGTACAGCTACCATTTTTCATCTACGCCCAAAATGTGTTTCCGCACATATGGCGCTGATAGACACAGTCGGTGTGCGAAAACAGTGTTTTGGGACAGATTAAGAAAAATCACAGTGACACTGGTCATGAGCAGAGGTCTTAAACGGCTATGTTGAAAATTTGGTGACAAAACTCATAAAATGACAGTGTTACAAGTGAGCATTGTGCAGTTTCCACGCACTCGTAAGTTCATGGATTTGTAATATTTTTGTCAGATTTTCACCAGTGGCATTTTCCACACCTCCTTATGAACAGTACAGCTGTCATTTTCCACAACATGGCGAAATGTGTTTTCACACTTTCCAGCACAGAAATCACGTGGTCGCTGTGGGAAATCATTGTTCGGGACAGATAAAGAAAATCACACTGACACTGTTCATGATCGGAGGTCCCAAAATGCCTGTGTTAACAATCTGCTGTAAAAAAAAATCCCCAAACTAGTTACATTATGGGTGTGTTTTGCACCGTTTCTATGCATGCTCATGACTTCACCAGTTTTTTAAGATTTTCACAGCAGATTCTCAACATTGCCATTTTTTACACCTCCCCATGAACAGTACCGCTGTCATTTTTCATTTCCTGTTCGGAATGTGTTTTTGCACCTGTGGTGCCAAATGCCATAGTCACTGTGCAAAAGCAGTTTTGGGCTAACAAACTGATATTGCCACTGTTCATGAGGTGGGGGCCACAAAAAAACATGTTGAAAATTTGAAGTGAAAATACCAACGAATGCCTGAGGCGTTAACATTTCTGACCATAACGCCCTACCCTGTAGAGAATGACAGGCATCAGGGGTGTGACTTGGGATTCTTGCCTGTCATGCTCATACCATTCCACCCCCACCCACACCCTGCAGCCAGTGAGAGGCATCAAGTTGTGCCTCGGACTCTTCTGGCCCAAAATTCACCCCATTCTCCTATACCACACCCATCTTACCATATATTCTGAAGGAATGGGGTGCTCATAAGGGCCAAAGACCCCAAGGCACACCATAACACTTGTCAGTGTCTGCAGGGTAGGGTGTGGTGAAATGGCATGGTCGTTATGCCTGACGACCCAAAGGCAAACCCCAATGCCTGTCATTCTCTGCAGGGTGGTGGTGGGGTTGGCTCCAGTTCAATACTTCGCTACCATTCCTATTATGCAGCTCTGTAATTTCTACACTACCAATGCCAATGCCGGCAAGCAAACATTCGGCATTGACAAATGCTTGTTTTAATTATGTATCCATTCTTTTATGGTAATAGGTCATTTGTGTTCATAGTAAATAATTGTGTATATATTGAATATGTGCATTTCCTCATATTTTAGTCTTGCTTCCATACATTGCATTGTGTACAATTTATATAGTGGACTTTCATTTTTATAGATTAAGTAATACGGTGTGATGTGCTGTGTTTGTTAATTTTATCAATGAGCTTTTGCAATTAGGTAACTCAGCATGTGTTTGTAATGCTTGTTGATAGGATGACAGCATCATGATGAGATTTGGTTTTAGTATTTTAGAGCCACTGTTTCAGATGTTGTTAGCTTTTGAAAAAGGATACATTATCCAAAACGCGTCAGGCTAATGCCTCCTAGCATGTAAATAAATTGTATTTCTTTAGAGGCTGATGTCCCTGCTAATTATTTGGGGTTTTGTGTGCTATGTTTTTATAATAAATGTATTTGACACTGTCCCACACAAAAGATTATTAAACAAGTTAGCAAGCCTGAGAGTGGGTTCCAGGGTGGTAGCCTGGGTAACAAGCTGGCTGGACTACAGGACCCAGAGGGGAATAATAAACAGAGTACACTCTGAAGAAAGGGGGGTTACTAGTGGGGTACCAGAGGGTTCAGTATTGGGACCAGTCCTCTTTAATGTCTTTATAAGTGACATTGCAGAGGGGCTGGAAGGAAAAGTATGCCTCTTTGCAGATGACAGAAAGATCTGCAATGAGGTTGATACACAAGAAGGGGAGCAAAGGATGAGAAAGGACTTGGCAAGATTGGAGGAATGGCTAAAAATATGGCAGCTTAGAGTCAACACAAAAAAGTGCAACGTAATGCACCTGGGAAACAAAAACCCAGGGGAAGAGTACACAATGGGGGGGGGTACTAACAACAACAAAAATGGAAAGAGACTTGGGGGTAGTCATATCAGATGACCTTAAGGTAGGTCAGCAATGAGAGAAGCAGAAAGGAGGGCTAGGTGAATACTAGGATGTAAAGGGAGAGGCATCATCAGTAGAAAACAGGAAGTTATTACACCTCGATACAGACAGTTAGTAAGACCCCATCTGGAGTACTGCCTGGTGTCATGGCTTGGAGGGACAGGAAGCGAATCCTCAGGATTGCAGAAGCAGCATCACAGGAGAGGAAACTAGATATCATTGTCCACCTCGGGACAAATGACCTAGCTAGGCATGAGATCAGTGCAGTGCAGGATGAATTTGTGGAGTTAGGGAGGGGCCTCAGACAGGTAGCAAGCATGGTAACCTTCTCAGAGGTGTTGCCAGGCAATGGCAGGGGTGAGGCTAGGGTACTGCACACCATGCGGTTAAATGAATGGTTGCAAAACTGGTGCTGAGCTCAGGGCTTTGGCTTCATTGGGGACTGGGGGTCCACCTGGAGAGATGAAGGTCTATACTGGCATGATGGTCTGCATCTGTCCAGGAAGGGAAACACACTCCTAGGTGACAGGTTTAAAGGCTTCCTTGGCAAGCTTTTAACCTAGTCAAAGGGGGAGGTGCTGATAGGAAACAGGAAAGTTCTAGCCTCCCCCCGCAAAGCATGGCAGGTTGTAGGGTAAACACTGAGGTACTGAGCTTGACAGAGGGCAGGACAGGAGTAAATGGAAAAATGGACAAGGACAATAACAGCAGGGATGGGGTAAAAAAGGATAAAGCCAACATTAAATGGAGGGCAATGAGTACCAATGCCCGTAGTCTTG
The DNA here is from genome assembly GCA_016271365.2 of Neoceratodus forsteri. Classification (NCBI taxonomy): domain Eukaryota; kingdom Metazoa; phylum Chordata; order Ceratodontiformes; family Ceratodontidae; genus Neoceratodus; species Neoceratodus forsteri. The sequence continues at coordinate 1,179,512,717 of CM057454.1, forward strand.
GAAACAAGCTTCCAGAGCTAGTAGCCCTGATGGAAGTGGAACACTTGAAATTGTGGCAGTCACAGAAACATGGTACACAGAGAACCATGACTGGGATGTCAATATACCAGGGTACACAATCTACAGAAGGGACAAGGAGGGTAAAAGAGGAGGTGGAGTAGCTCTCTACATAAGGGAAGGGATCAAAGTAACAGAACTAAAAGGTAAAGGGGGAGGACAAGAGGAACTCTGGGTCACATTGGAGACAGGGAATGGCATCACAATCCGCACAGGGGTTGTATACAGACCCCCGTCTCAAGGGGAGGAAATGGACAAGAAAATGATAGAGGGCATTCTCAAAATGGCTGAAAAAGGGGAGATACTGTTGATGGGGGACCTGAATATGCCAGATGTTAACTGGGCAACATGGACTGCAGCCACATCCAAGAGCAGGGTCATTCTCGATGCCCTACAGGGAGCATGCCTTAGACAGCTAGTGGTGGAACCCACTCAGGAGGGAGCAATATTAGACCTAGTACTCTCAAATGGAGAGAGATCACAAACTTAGAAGTCAGAGACACCTGGAACAAGACCACTGCACAGTGTGCTTCACAATAAACACAACCATGGAGACAAGCCATCAAATACAAGGATACTGGACTTTAGAAGGGCTGACTTTGGCAAAATGGGTGAATACCTGAGGAATGCATTAGCAAATGGGCAGAAAGGAGGGGTGGAAGGACAATGGAGAAAAATCAAAACTGCCATCATTGAGGCAACAAGCCTTTGTGTGAAACAAATAAAGAAAACAAAGCGGAATAAAAAACCACTATGGCTCTCAAAAGAAGTGTCAGGGAAGGCTAAGGAGAAAAAGGCTGCATTCAAAAAGTATAAGGAATCACAGACAGAGCACGACAGGGAATTGTATCAATTAAAGCAGAAAGAAGTGGGGAAGGCAGTCAGAAAAGCAAAGGTCCAAACCGAGGAAAGGATAGCCAACTCAGTTAAGAAGAGGGATAAAACCTTTTATAGGTACATTAGGGAACATAGAAAGGTTAAGGGAGGGATAGGGAAGATTAATAAAGGAGAGGGGAGGTGGGCAGATGGAGTCAGTGAAAAGGCAGAGATAATGAATGAATACTTTTGCTCAGTATTCACAAAAGAAGAAGAGGAGGAGTTACCTAAACCAAACAGTAGAAGCACTCTGGATAGTGGAGTTGATACCAGTCCATTTAAAGAAGAAAGAGTACTGAAAGAACTTCTAAAACTCAAGGTGGACAAAGCCATGGGGCCTGACGGGATTCACCCTAGAATCCTAAAAAAGCTAAGGGAGGACCTAGTGACACCACTAACCACACTTTTTAACAAATCATGGGAAGATGGGGTGGTACCTGAGGACTGGAGGAGGGCAGATGTGATTCCCCTTCACAAAAGTGGGAGCAAGGCAGAAGCAGGAAACTACAGACCTGTTAGTTTGACCTCAGTGGTGGGAAAACGATGGAATCACTTTGAAAGAAAGAATTGTTGAGTACCTAGAGGCCAGCGGGGCACTGGACCCAAAGCAGCATGGACTCACAGCAGGAAGGTCATGTCAGACAAATCTAATCGATTTCTTTGACTGGGTGACCAACGTAATAGACCAGGGAAGGGCTGTGGATATGGCCTACCTAGATTTTAGCAAGGCATTTGACACAGTCTCACACAAAAGATTAATAATCATGTTAGCCAGCCTGGGAGTGGGTCCCAGGGTGGTAGCCTGGAATGAAAACTGGCTGCACAACAGGACACAGAAGGTAATAGTGAATGGACACATTCTGAAGAAAGGGGGTTACTAGTGGAGTACCTCAGGGCTCAGTACTGGGTCCAGTCCTCTTTAACGTCTTTATAGGTGACATTGCATAGGGTCTGGAAGGAAAGGTATGCCTCTTTGTGGATGACACAAAGATCTGTAACAGAGTTGATACACAAGGGGGGGTAGAAAGGATGAGAATGCACTTGGCAAGGTTGGAGGAATGGTCAGACATATGGCAACTTAGATTCAATGCAAAGAAGTGCAAAGTAATGCACCTGGGAAATAAAAATCCAGGATAAGAGTACACAATAGCAGGGGAGGTACTAACAACAGCAACAATGGAAAGGGATCTGGGTGTAGTCATATCAGATGACCTAAAGGTGGGTATGCAATGTGAGAAGTCAGTAGGGAAAGCCAGGGGGATTCTGGGATGCATAGGGAGGGGCATCACAAGTAGAAAAAGGGAAGTGGTTATCCCTCTATACAGACAGTTGGTGAGACCCCATCTGGAGTACTGCGTGCAGTTTTGGAGACCTCATCTACGCAAGGACATAGACAGGATGGAAGCAGTCCAGAGGAGGGCAACTAAAATGGTGCAGGGTCTACATCAGAAACTATATGAAGAGAGACTGAGAGAGCTTAATATGTATACCCTTGATGAAAGGAGGGACAGGGGGACATGATAGAAACTTTTAAGTACCTCAAGGGAATCAACAAAGTCCAGGAGGTAGCATCTTTAGAAAAGAGATGTGTAAGAACAAGGGGCACAATTTAAAGTTAGAGGGGGCGGCTCAGGGGTAATGTGAGAAATTCTTTTCACGGAGAGTGGCGGACACATGGAACCGCCTTCCTGGAGAGGTTGTGGGGTCTAAAACAGTGGAGGAATTCAAACATGCATGGGACAGACATAAGGCAATTATAGTGGGGGGTTGCAGGAAATAGGCTGTTGGTTAACTAGAATCTGCAGCTTATCCAGTAGGTAGGGAAATGGGCAGACTGGGTGGGCCTAGTGGTCCTTTTCTGCCGTCAAAGTCTATGTTTCTATGTTTCTATGTTACTGCGTACAGTTCTGGAGACCCCATCTCCACAGTGACATAGATAGGATGGAGGCAGTCCAGAGCAGGGCAACTAAAAGGGTGCATTGTCAGCAACAGAAGCTATACAAAGAGAGGCTAAAAGTGCTTAATATATATACACCCTTGAGGAAAGGAGGGAGGGGGGGACATGATAGAAACTTTCAAGTACTTCAAGGGAATCAACAAAGTCCAAGACAGGAGCATCTTTAAGAAAAAGACATGTACAAGAACAAGGGGGCACAATTTGAAGATAGAGGGTGGACAGCTCAGGGGCAACATGATGAAGTACTTTTTCACAAAGAGGGTGGTGGATGCACGGAACCGCCTTCCTAAGGAGGTTGTGGGATTAAAAACAGTGGGGGAATTCAAGAATGCATGGGACAGACATAAGGCAATTATAGTGAGGGGTAGGAGGAAGTAGGGTGTTGGGTAACTGGAATCTGCAGCTTATCCAATAGGTAGGAAATCAGCAGACTAGGTAGGCCAAGCGGTCCTCATCTTTCGTCAAGTCTATGTTCTATGTTTCTATGTTAGGGAAGGGTACTGCACTGTCAAATTTTCCGCGCATTACCTGTAGTGTGTGTGTGCGTGTGTGTGTATGTGTGTGTGTGTGTGTGTGTGTGTGTGTGTGCCATCAAGTCAGACACATTTTATTGTGCCACACAGTAATCGCCACACTCTGAATCAGTTATCCACCTGTGATATTTTTTACTGCTTCCTTCTATCTAGTTAGTGGACTGCTACTGCAGTGCCCCCCCTCCCAAGAACCCACAAAAGGTATAATTTACTGCCTCCAGGGTTGGATGGTCCAACACCAACCTGACATACTCTCCCTTGTGGAAACCTGGCTCTCCAAAGCAACCCCTGACTCTGATGTCTCTATCCCTGGTTATTTGCTCTACCATGCAGCTAGGATCAGAAAACGTGGTGGTGGCTGTGTCTTCTTTCTTCGAAACACTCTTCAGGTCCAACCTCTTCTACCTGCCCAGCTGGATTATGGTACCCAAGCTCTCACCCTGATAGTCTCGTCACCTCTTTTTATATCCCCCTTCAGAACCAAAAACCTGCATTTCACTCTACTCTGAACTACCTCTCCCACCTGCTCTCTAAAGCCGAATGCATAACCCTTGGTAATTTCAACATTAATTGGCAATCTAGCTTCTCTGCCTCTTACAAAGATGCTATCGCCACGCTGGACCTCGCAGAAGTTGTCCCTACACCCATTCGACACAATCCTAAGATCGTGTCTATCTCCTTTCTGGATCTGGTTCTTACCAATCACCCCAATAGGCTTACTAGTATCTCAGTACTTTCCAATGCCTGAGTGACCACTCTGCTGTGCTTTGTACATGGTCTTGCAGGGTTAAAAAAAAAAAAACCCTCAAAGTCACCTTCCAACGCCATCTGAAACCTGGTAATCTATTCATTTAAAACACCATTTCACCCTCTGAGATTGGCCCCCCATCAACAAGAGCTTAATGGCAAGTCTATCTCTGCCCCTCCTTCCCAATTGTGTGTTAGTGGGTGCATCTCAATGGCCCCTAAGCTCATTGTTGACACACTAAACTCCTCTTTCTCTGATCTTAGCAGTGTTCTCCCTCAAAACTTATTCACCCCAGTTCCCCCCCACATCTTCGGACTCCCCCTTCCCGAGGCTCCCCCTTCTACTTCAAAACTATCTCTCAGTGGGAGGCTATTCCCTGCTTGAATAAAGTGCTTACCAAGTCCAGATTTAGCAGCATTTCCTTGGACCTAAAACTTCTAAGGCTTACACTTGATGAGGTACTTTACCCTCTCACAGTACTACTAAACCACTCCCTCTCTCTGGGCCAGTTTCCTACAAAATGGAATACTGCTCTTATTACACCCACTCATAAGAGTGGGGATCATACCATCCCAGGTAACTACCACCCAGTATCAATCATCCCTCCGCTCTCCAAAGCCCTTGAGAAAGTCATAGCCAACCAACTCATTGAACACCTAACCAAATACAACTTGCTGTACAGTGAGCAACACGACTTTCATAAAAGCCACAGTACCACAACTGCCTTGTTAGAATTTACTAATACCCTTCTTGCCTCCCTAGATCCTGGCCGTATAGCAGGTGCAGTATTTATAGAGCTTGTTAAAAGCATTTGACTCTGTCCACCACTCCCTACTACTGACTTCTCTTATTCAGCTGGGCCTCTCACAGGTCATGGTACACTGGTTTGTGAATTACCTAATGGACAGGTCACAGCAAGTGTGGATATCTAGTACTTTGTCCTCCCCTCTCCCGGTCACCTCAGGGGTCAACCCTGGGCCCCCTACTATTTAGTCTATTTTTTAATTCTCTCCCCAGTGCCTGCTCAGGCAAACATCTTCTCTAGGCAGATGACGCTGTACTCTTTGACTTCCATTCTGACCCAGTCTCACTCCAACTGGCACTCCAGAAATCCTTTAATGAAGCTGAGACTTGGTTCTCTAATCACAGGCTTGTACTAAACCATAAAAAAACTGAATCTGTGTTGTTTGCTCATCCCCGAAACAAGCGCATTGGCCACCCCCTGACCATACTTAACATTCATCACAAATCACTGGAGCAGGTTGGCCATTTCAAATACCTTGGAGTCATCTTGGAATCAGGACTCGCCTACCATGATCACATCTGCCTTCTGAGCACAGCAGTAAACATACGCATTGGCCTCCTCCACCATTAGAAGCATTGTCTCCCTCCTGAGGCCCTGCAACTAACTAGCTCATCCTCGATTTTATCCCTGATTGACTATGGCATACTGATATATGGTGCTGCCGATAACACTGCCCTTCATAGAATTAGGATGTCCCTGAACAAGGCCTGCCCACTAGCCACTGGCTGTGACCAACTGACCCACACCTGCACCCTCTACACCCTTGCCAACTGGCCAAACTTTGATGGTCGACTGAAATACCAGACCTGCCTCCTGGCCAAAAAAATATCTATCAGTCTTACCTACCCCAGGTCTCACCCCTTTTCTTCAGCCCACTCTATCCACCAAACACACCCGGGGATCAGAGAAATCCCCCTACCAGGTACCGCACTGTAAAACAGCACTGGGTCAAAGAACATTTCACTACAGGGCACCCCTCCTGATGAACTCACTGCCAAGACCCTTACTGGTGGAACCGAAGCTAAGCCCCTTCGAATCTGGTCTCCAAAACTATATCCAACAGGAAGCTGCCTATGACTGTAACTAATCTCCCTGGTGGTTTACTTATACCCTCTGACAATAGTCTTCAGTTTTTATGCTTGACCTAATCTAGACTACGTTACTCTTGTCATTTGTAAATAGCTCTGTGTTGTATTTTATAACATTGTAAAAACCACTGTATCCTGGTAATTGTTCTATCATCACTTGTTCCTGTAGTCTGTTCTCTGTCTTTTATCTCTGTACTACTCTGACGTGGAACCTGTGTAAAGGAGTCTCTGACTCAAAGGTTTAATTCCAATATGTTCAATAAACAAACAAATAAATAAATAAATAAAAATGCTCCTGACATTGACTCGACACGCGACTACTTTATCCACTCCTTTAACTATGCCTGTGATCTATTTTCCCCCCTACCAAATGCCTTGTCAAGGGCCACTCCTCACCATGAATCTCCCAAACTCTCCTTGCCCTGATGCACCACTGTGACTCCCTTTGGCAAATAGCCATTAACAAGGGCAAACCAGCAGAAAGACAACGTTACCGTGCTGCTAGGAATAAGTGTACATGGTAAATACATAAAGCCTAGGCTGAACATTATAGGGTGTCGCTCATCTCATCCTGGGGCTCGGGTAGAAAGTTTTGGGACAATCTAAAGGAACTCAGTTAGAAAATGGTGTCCATGCCCCTCCCAAATCAACTCCAATGGCAATATTACCACTGACCCAAACACATAGCCGACACCCTGAACACCTCCTTCTCCGATTTTAGCAGTGTGCTCCCCCCTCACTTCTTGGATCCTCTAACCTCGCCCTCTCCCTCCACCCCCATCGCCTCTTTTCACTTCAAAACTATTTCCCAAAGGGAAGCCAAACCCTACTTACTAAAAGCCTTAGGGAATTCCCGGTTTAGCAGTGACACCCTGGACCTTAAACTCCTGCACCTGACCCTAGACAAACTCCTCACCCCTCAACCTCCCTACTCGACCGCTCCCTCTGCCTTAGCCAAATTCCCAATCAAATGGAAAGTGGCCATAATTATCCCAATCCACAAAGGTGGCAACCACACCTCTGCTGGGATCTACCACCCCATCTCTATCCCCCCCCCATGGCCTTGGAGAGACTTATCTCAGACCAACTCACCGAGCACCTCACTAAGTACAATCTCCTATGTCAAGAACAGCACGGCTTCCATAAAGCCCATAGCACCACTTCGACACTGCTGAAATTCTTCACAGCCATGCACTCAGCCCTAGACAAGAGACACCTAGCAGTAGTGATCTTTGTGGATTTGTCAAAAGCCTTTCCACACTGTGAACCGCTCTCTCCTCTTGTCCATCCTCTCCCACTCCGGTCTTTCCCAAGACACCACCAGCTGGTTCATTATCTAACTAACAGGTCTCAACAAGTTAAGATTGGCAACATCCTCTCCTCCAGACTTCCAGTTAGATCAGGGGTGCCTCAGGGTCCCATACTCAGGCCTCTTCTTTTCAGCCTATTTCTAAATACTCTCCCCAGTGCCTGCTCCGGGAATGTGCTCCTTTATGCTGACAATGCGGTCCTCTTCTCCTCCCATTCCTACCCACATGTGCCCCCGCTATCCCTCCAGAATGCCTTCTCTGATGCTGAATTCTGATTTTCTGAGCACCACTTAGTATTAAATTATAAGAAAGCCAAAGTTGTGGTGTTCACTCACCATCAGAGCAAGCACAAAGGCCATCCCCTGCGTATCATCAACTTCCAGCTACAGACCCTCGACTAGGTAGACACCTTTAAATACTTAGGTATTACCTTGGACTCCTCCCTTAACTACCATAAGCACATCCATCTCCTCAGCATGGCCATCAATACCAGAACTGGTCTTCTTTACCAGCACAAGCACTACCACACCGCTGAGGCCCTCTGCCTGGCTGTCTTCTCCTCTGTGCTCTCCCTTATTAATTATGGTATTCTGCTCTATGGTATGCATATTCAGATCCCTCATCAGCAATATCTCCCCTTTTTGTACCATTCTAAGGATACTTTCTATTATTTCCTTGTCCATTTCCTCCCCCTGAGATGGGGGTCTGCATACAACCCCTGTGCAGATTGTGGTGCCATTGTCTGTCTCCAAACTGACCCACAGTGCTTCCTCTCCTCCCTGTTTACCCTTTTGTTCTGTTGCTTTGATTCCTTCCCTTATGTAAAGAGCTACTCCTCCTCCTCCTCCTCCTCCTCTTTTACCCTCCCTGTCCCTCCTGTAGATGGTGTATCCTGGTATGTTTAAGTCCCAGTCATGGTTCTGTGTGTACCATGTTTATGTGACTGCCTCGATATCCAGATGTTCCTCATCCATTAAGGCCACTAATTCAGGAAGCTTGTTACCCAGACTATGGGGACTGGTACTCATTGCTCTCCAATTTTTGATGACTTTACCTCTTGTAGCACCATCCCTGTCCTCATTGACTTTGCTTTCTCCATTTACCCCTGTCCTGCTCCCTACTGACCTTTCTACCTTGGTCTTTACCTCATTTAGTACCCTATTTTGTAGGGGGAGGCTGGGAATTCTCTGGTGCTTACCAGTGCCTCCCCCCTTGACTAGTTTAAAGCTTGCCAATGAAGCATTTTAAACCAATCGCCCAGAAGACTTGTTCCCTTCCTGGACAGATGCAGACCATCATGCCAGTATAGGCTGGTATCCCTCCGGGTGGAACCCCAGGCCCCAATGAAGCCAAACTTCTGTGCTCTGCACCATTTTTTTAACCATTCATTGAATCGTATGGTGTGAAGTACCCTCGCATCACCCTTGCCTTAGACAGGCAGCACCTCTGAGAAGAATACCATGTGTGCTACTTGCCTTAGGTGCTCCCCAACTCCACAAACTCCTCCTGAACTGCTCTAATCTCATGTTGAGCCAAGTCATTCATCCCTAAGTGGACAATGACATCCAGCTCAGTATCCTATGCAGCTGTTCTCGTGATCCTGAGGATGTGCTTCCTGTCCCTCCAAGCCATGGTGCCAAGCAGGCACCTTACTTCAGTTTTCCCTGCTGCCCCACAGCCAGTACATTGCACTACTCCCCACATGTCTGTTTACCTTCCTGTTTATCCTGTTCAACAATTCCTGTATTACTGTCTGACGCTGTACATTCTCTGACTTTGTAAACTTTCTAAATGAGTCTCTAACTCAAAGGTATGTCTGATATGCTCAATAAATAAATAAAAAATAATGTTTTTCAGTTTTGGATTTGTGTGACCACTGGTTAAGGTGTTTTTGTGCCTGTGCAGCTGCATCTCTTTATAGTGTGCAATCTGTGTCTGTGCGTTTGCATCTGTTTAGTGCCCAATCTGCATCTGTAAGCCACAGCTGTTTTTTGGCTTTCCATCCAACCCAAATTTCAGAAATCTCAATTTGTTGTGAATTTTTTGTGTAATCCCAAAACATGCCTGCAAAGAGACATGCATGCAAAGATGCTTCTGGCCATGGCACTGCTGCCAATGACAAGAGTGGCCATGGGCATGGTAGTATGCAGCAGAAGTGCATCATTGATGTCAGTAAAGGGATTTCTGTATGTTTTACACAGCACAATCAGTAGCTTCAATCATGGTTGGAGATGCTGTTGTTCCTGCTGGTGGTAGTGGAGTTGGTGATGGCATGAGTATTACCTCAATTTCAACCCATGACAACAAGTTAGCCAGTTTCCCAAATATTGTGGAGTCTAAAGCTTAATATGTATAACTGCAAGGGGGGACATGATAGACCCAATCAAGTACTGAAATGGAATCAACAATGTACAAGAGGGTAGCATCTTTCAGAAAAAGAGATGTTCATCAACAAGGGGCAAAATTTGAAGATAGAGGGGGACAGATCAGGGGCAACATCAGGAACTATTTTTTTCATGGAGAGGATGGTGGGGGCAAGGAAAAACCAAAACTAATGATCAGTGTTATGGTGTGAGAGCAGCAGTTGAAGCATGCTCATTATTTGGAGCTGCTGCACCTCCACACACTCCAACCGCTGCCCCACATTGTCAGTCCAGTGGTTCACATGGTCCAACTCACTCCACATCAGGCCCAAATAGGCATGTGTGGCAGGTATTCATGCACGGTTACCACCATCACCTGCAGGTTGTGAGGCAACTGCTTGCTCCATAGCCCATCCCCACTTGACATAATGTGCAGGTGGAGGCAGTGCAGTTGTCTGTCGCCCAGCAGGGCCAGCAGGCACATTCCACCCTGTTTGGCAAGCTTGGCCTGCCAGTCTGCATGGTGTTGGTTGTATAGGTGGGTGCACTGACCGCCTGTGCCCAGATGACTTCCCTTGGGGCCACAGTGCACCATCTCACCACACAGATAGTAGTTCACTACACTGGTGTCCACAGGCAGTATATCAAATCAAATCATTCTTTATTTTTATAGCACCTTTCAAAAACCAAGGTGCTGTACATATTATAAATACATTAAAACAACATATATAAACTATTAAAATATACTCAGTTCAATTCAATTATCTCCAATCAATCCAGGAAAGCCAGAGAAAATAAATATGTTTTTAACATAGATTTAAAATTAGTAATAGTTAGGCATTCTCTTAACCAACGAGGTAGAGAGTTCCACAGGGTCGGTGCAGCAAAAGAAAAAGCATGTGCTCCAGATGTTTTAAGACAGACCCTTGTTGGTGGATTAGAAAGGGCAATTGGGGTAGTAGGGAGTCAGGAGATCTTTGAGGTAGTCGGGTCCCTGTTCGTGTAGGGCTTTGAAGGTAAGTAAACCTACTTTATAGGTGATCTGCCACTGAACTGGCAGCCAGTACAGTTTGCACAGAACAGGAGTAATATGACTGGATCTAGAAATACCAGTCAACAACTTGGCTGCAGCATTCAGCACCAGCTGCAATCAGCAGATATCAACACCAGATAGCCCTAGGTAGAGGGCATTTGTGAACCAATATTGGAAGGTCACCAGGGGGAATCAGGTGTTTCACCCGGGCGATGTTCTTCAGGTGGTAAAATGAGGATTTTACCACAGCTGACACCTGATACTTCAGATTCAAGCCATCATTAAAAAACAACACCCACTTTACGCACCTGATCTGAGGTGATAAACTGGACACAGTCAAGCCAAAGGCTCGACATGTGCCCATCACTAATATCCACCCCTGGACGACCTGGCTCCACAACCAGTACCTCGGTCTTATCCAGATATAGTCTCAGCCAACTTGAGCTCATACAGTCTCTGATCTCAGAAAGGCAGTTTTTTAGCACAGAAACTGCATCAACCTGTCTAGGCACAAAGGACATATACAGCTGAGTATCATCTGCATAGCAGTGAGAACTCAAGTTGTATCACCTAATGATGTATCCTAAGGGCAACATATATGCTGCGAACAACATGGGAGCCAGTATAGATCCCTGTGGTACCCCACAGAACAAGGGGAGGGCATCAGAAGAATAAATTCCAGTGACCACCCTCAGAGACCTGCCTGTTAGGAAAGATCAAAACCATTTGAGGACTGTACCAGACAGTCCACAAAAGGAACCGCAGAGTCTCTAAAAGCACCTTACGGTCCTCAACATCAAAAGCTGCTGAGAGATCAAGAAGGACCAAGATGGTACAAGCCTTTCAATCTTTCACTATCAGGAGGTCATTTAGTACTCGAACAAGGGCAATCTCCGTGCTATGCCTCTTCCTAAATCCAGACTGGAGAGCTTCATAGACACTGTGAGTTTCCAAATGATTGTCAAGTTGCAATGCAACCACTTTCTCAATAACCTTCCAAACAAAGGGAAGGTTAGAGACAGGTCGGTAGCTAGCTGGATTGGCAGGGTCCAAAAATAGTTTTTTCAGGTGTGGTCTAATAACTGCCTCATTTAAGGAATCCAGAAAGACTCCACACAATTTCAGCTAGGATCAGGCAGATAACATCTCCACATCCCACCAAAAGGGAGGTAGGGCCCAGATCCAAACTACAACAGGTTAGACGCAAGGTCTGGACAATCTTCACAATGTCCATGAATTCCAGTCGGCTGAAATCCATCCAGACAGACTGGGTACTCACCGCTCCCCATCGACCTCCACAACTCCTCATGGAGGGGGCCAGGCTAATTCCAGACATGATGCTGTCAACCTTATCTGTGAAAAACAGAGCTAGCTCATCACACCTAACTTGTGAAAAAGCTCTTCCGGACTACAGACAGATTGGATTGCGTAATCTGCTGACAGTATGAAAGTGTTGAGCCGGTTGATTCTGTGCAGCAGAAATCTCCCTGGACAGGAATTCTTCCTTCTTACGGGTGACTTCTAATTGATAGCTATCATAATGTTCCATCAATCTCAACCTGTCAGCATCCAGGCCGGACTTGCGCCATTCTGTCTCCAGCCTTTGACCACTCTGTCTCAAATTCTTCAAGGACCCATCAAACCAAGGGGACCTTGGGCAAAGAGTGAGTGGTTGAATACGAACAGGAGCAATCAAGTCCAGGGCATCTCCCGCTGCCTTATTATAGGCTAGTACAAGATCCTCAGGACTTGTGCTTTCACCAGCAATCCCTAAAGGTCCAGCACCACTGATAAACCATCTGGGGTAACTCCCTTCAAAGGGCAGTACAAGACTATCTCCAAAGGGGTAAGTCCATTTGGGGGAACCCCAAAATTGAACCCAATGGTGTGATGGTCAGATCAACTGACTGGTTATACCCCCAAACCAGTGATCTCCATCCCCGGAAGAACAGCAGATCCAATGAGTGGCCTCTTATGTGGGTAGAGGAGGTAACAACCTGTGTGAGGCCCAGTGATGTCATTAGCTTGAGGAGATTCTGACCAAACTGCAAGAGTTCATCATCGACCCAGGCATTGAAATCCCCCAGAATTATCCATCTGGGGAATTCCAACACCATGTCGATGACAAAGTCCACAATCTCCTGCAGGAATAAACCACCATCACCTGGTGGACAATAAATGTGGAGAATCCTGCAGCCTACACCCTCACCCACAACACACTCAAAGGATCTGGTGATCCCTACTGGAACATCCACAAGGCCCAATTCAGTTTTAAACAAGATGGCTACACCTCCACCCCTACGATCCAACCTCGGGCAGTGAATCACTGAGAACCCAGCTGGGACTGCAGAAGTCAACACTGGACCTGCATTTATGTCCAGCCAGGTCTCAGTGATGCATGCCAGGTCTACCATTTCAACAAGTTCAGCTATAAAGGCCATCTTGTTTTTGATAGACCTAGCATTACATAACACCGGCTGGGTTGAATGAGATGCTGGGGAAGACCTCAACTCCTGTCCAGCAACAATTTCTGGGCCCTTGGGTATGGGAACAAGACAAGGATTACCCGTATCTTGACATAATTTCTACCCAGGGGGTCGCCTGGTCCCCACCACCCCAATACCCCCCCTTTCCATTCCTCTACCAGGCCCAGTCCCACCCCTCTTCCTATACCTTCTAACTGTACCCAAAGATCGACAATGTATATACATCTCTTTTGGTAACAAGGGGCAGTTAAATGGTCACATCTTCCTGAGCCTAATAGGGGAATACTGCCTGACCATCCTCAAACCTTCCCAACACATTAAGATATAATTTAGAATCCCAATCCAGTTTCTGGGCAGTAACCACCAGTAGCCAAGCTTAATAAAATAAATAAACAACCCAAAAGCCCACCCCACAACTCTCACTTATGGGCCCTAAAATATTATTAAAAAATAATATTTTAGTGTAGTGAAGAACTCCCACACTAATGAGCTGCACCACCTCGACACACAGATTGTACTTCACTACATTGGTGTCCACAGGTAGTGCAGTGAAGTACTCCCACACTAAGAAGCTGCACCACCTCACCACACAGATTGTACTTCACTACACTGGTGTCTACAGGCAGTGTAAGGAAGAACTCCCACACTAATGAGCTGCACCACCTCGCCACACAGATTGTACTTCACTACACTGGTGTCCACAGGTAGTGTAGTGAAGTACTCCCACACTAAGAAGCTGCACCACCTCACCACACAGATTGTTCTTCACTACACTGGTGTCTACAGGCAGTGTAGTGAAGAACTCCCACACTAATGAGCTGCGGGGAGGACAGGGGACAGGCAGGGGGGCCCCAGATGTTGTTGCTGGCTGCTGCTGGTGCTCAGTTATGGCCAGGGGTTGGGAAACCTGCTGCAGCTGTGGCTGTGACTGCTGTAGCTCCCCTCTCACTTCCTGCTGAGCCGCTGGTGCAGGAGCCATGGCAGGTGGTGGCACTGGTGGGGGGTGCTGGTAGGTGCCACCGAAGGTGATGCTTCCATTGCACTACTACCTCCTGTTTCAGGGAGAGGAGCAATAGCCCAGAAGGTGCTCTGGTTCAGACACGGTGTTTATATTTTTTTCTATCTCTGTCTCCTCTCAAAGCAGGGTTTATATTTTTTGCTATCTTTCTCTCTCCCCTCAAATGCAGCTCTTTCTCCCACACTAGGGTAGGTGAAAGTGAAAGTCTCTCACTCTCTAGCATGGTTAACTTTCTGCCTGAAGCGTGTGACTTGCAGACTATGAACCATGTGATCTGTGGGCTGTTACAATGCTCACTCACTCCGCCTTTAAAAGAAAATAATGCAAAGTAACGCGGTGTCATCATAACGCGAAGTCATTATGACACAAAGTGGTGAAGTACTGCATTGCAATTGGCACTTCGTGTAGCTAAGTGTCGAGGCAGAGTGGGCTACTTTGCCTCTGCTATGCTAGCAAAGTTAAACTTTGCTGCATCTCTAACCCTGACTTCCTGGTATCATGTGACACATGTTCTTTGTGCTTTCCCTATTGGATGCAGCCTGTCACTTGTTTTGATGCCGTACATGGAGAGTAGTGTGAAAATGGTATCGTGCTCTAAGGTTTGCAGGCAGGTGGGAACTTTAAAGAGTCCCTCCTGACCTCCACATGTTGCCTGTGACGGGGTTAATTAGCATGTGACTAACACACACCACCCTCCCTCCAGACACGATGCTAATCTTGCTGTAGAATATTGGGAGGAGTCATTGCATTGGATTTGTGCACAGCTGCAGCAGATAGTGCAGCAAAAAAATAAGTCTGTAATTCTTGCCCATGGACCCAGAGTCTGACTTATTCCATAAAATCTGTATTTATGGGTAAACATCGGATTGGGGAGGGTCTGATTTGCAGCAGAACAGTCCACCCATCCCTAGTCTCCACAGGAACTACTTCATATATGGTTATAGTATGAAAGAAATGGGAACACGGACATGTAGGACAGAACCAGTCAGGCCTCATCTTCAGACCCCATTCTCCAAGGTGTGCAGAAGGTCTGAGAACAAACTAACCCCCCAGTGCTCCAGGCCACCCTGCTGCAAACATTGTTAAAAGTGCACTAGTACTCTGAGTGGAAAGGGGATGTTTCATCTCAGATGAGCTCCGTTTAAGCAATAAGGCATGACAGAACATTGATTGTTCTAGGTTATTCCAGCATCGATTGTACTAGGTTTTTCACATGGTCAGGTGTGTTGTAAGGCACAAGGTGAAGTCAGGCAACTTCAGGCCTCCGTCCGTGGGTAAACCTGCAACAACATACCTGAAGTGCCTTATTGCATATATAAAATGGGCCGATAGGCAGCTTTTAAAAAATTAACACTCTATGTGTTTTCAAAGCCACAAAAAAATCAATAAATGTTTCCAACTTATGTAAATTAGTCCCTCAACAGATGTTTTTCACCTGTCAATCATCTGTTTTTTTTCACATTCAATGCATTGTGTGATTATTTTCCATGGAACAGAAGAATTCAAAGTTGTGCAGTATTCCAGTAGTAGTACCCCCCCCACACACACACACAGAATGGTAACATGGAATACATAAATTCAAAATTCTTCATAGCTAGTTCTACTTTTTATAGGCACAGAATTTGACTGACACCATGAACTTGTTGTTTGGGAGCAGGAAGTGGTGATCATAGAGGCACAAAAGACTCACCATCCTAGAAGAAAAAGATTAGCTCTCCACCCCAACTGCTGGAGGTCTGATTCTGAGAAAGTAAAAAGGAGATTACTGAGAATATAGGCACTTACTGTCCCAGAACAGGAAGATCAGGAGCTTTAAGGGCACAGAGGCAGTAGGAAAGTAGGGAGGGAAAAAAAACCAACACATTTATATAAAAATCTGAACAAAAACAAACAAACAAAAAATAAACAGAGAGAGGAAAGAGGAAGTATAAAAAAACAACAGTTAAGGGGTTACACATAAGATATGATGGGAGTGGTGCAATGCAGTGGCTGTGGTGCAGCAGTCTTCTGGGAGATATTCTGGAGGATGGGGTGTTGTCACATCTGCAGACACCTCTCTGGACTGAGGGGGGAGGTTGCTCATCTCCAGGCTGAGTTGGCCAGGATTCGGGGGACCTCCTCTCCCACCCAGGGACCACCAGGGCCAACACCCCTACTTCAGAGGTTGCGAAGAAAGAGGAGTGGTTGGACCAAGATAGGCTCAGAGAGGGAGGGAGGGAGAAGGTACTGGAACAGAGGTGCATTCCTCCAGTTGTATCTCTCCACAATTCATTCATTGTTCTGGTGGAGAGTGATTCCTCTATGGAGGCACCTGCAGAGGAGACCAAGGAGGATGTTGAGAACCTCCACAAAGGACACCCACAGGAGGGTGGCATGGGACTCCAAAGGGAAAGGAAACAACTCCTGGTGAGGGACTCAATCGTTAGGGGTGTAGAACTGGGGGAGGAAGGGGAGTATGGTGCCTGCCTGGCGCCACAGCTAGGAGGGACAGGGAGTGAATCCTCAGGATCACAGGGACAGCTGTATGAGGGAGGGAGCTGGATGTCATTGTCCACCTAGGGACAAATGATCTGGCTGGGAATGGGATCAGAGCAGTGCAATAGGAGTTTGAAGATTTGGGGAAGGGCCTTAGACAAGTAGCATGTACAGTAAACTTCTCGGAGGTGGTGTCTGTCTATGGCAAGGGTGATGCTAGGGTACTCCATACCATGGGATTCAATGAATGGTTGAAAAACTATTGTAGAGCTTAGGGTTTTGGCTTCATTGGGACTGGGAGTCCACTTGAAGGGATGCAGGCCTATACTGGCATGATGGTCTGCATCTGTCTGGGAGGGGAACCAGGATCCTAGGTATAGGTTTAAATGCTTCACTGGGAAGCATTTAAACTAGCAAAGGGGGGGAGGCCCTGAAACTGAGGTTGCTCATCTCCAGGCTGAGTTGGCCAGGATTTGTGGGGCCTCCTCTCCCACCCAGGGACCACCAGGGCCACTGCTGTTGCCTCACAGATTGCCAAGAAAGAGGAGCGGTTGGACCACAGTGGGCTAAGGGAGGTTGAGGGTGGTGGAACAGAGGTGCATGCCTCCAGTTCTACCTCTCCACAGTTCATATGCCATTCTGGCAAAGTGTGGTTCCTCTATGGAGGCATCCACAGTGGAGAAAAAGGAGGATGCTGGGAACCTCCACAAAGGAGACCCACAGGAGGGTGGAATGGGACCCCACAGGGGAAGGAAACAACTCCTGGTGGGGGACTCCATTGTTAGGAAGGTAGAACTGGGGGAGGAAGGGGAGAGGGAGGTAAGTTGCCTGCCTGACGCCGTGGCTTGGAGAGACAGGGAGTGAATCCTCAGGATCGCTGAAGTAGCTGCACAGGGGAGGGAGCTGGATGTCATTGTCCACCTAGGGACAAATGACCTGGCTAAGAAAGGGATCAGAGCAGTGCAGGAATCATTTGTAGAGTTGGGGAGGGACCTTAGACAAGTAGCATGCATGGTAACCTTCTCGGAGGTGCTGCCTGTCTATGGCACAGGTGAGGCTAAGGTGCTCCATACCATGGGATTCAATCAGTGGTTGAAAAACTGGTGCAGAGCTCAGAGATTTGGCTTCATTGGGAACTAGGGGTCCACCTGGAGGGATGCAGGCCTATACTGGTGTGATAGTCTGTGTATGTCCAGAAAGGGGACCAGGATCCCAGGTGATAGGTTAAAATGCTTCATTGGCAAGCATTTCAACTAGCCAATGGGGGAGGCACTGGAGAGGAGCAGGGAAATCCTAGCCCCCCCCAAAAATCAGGGTACTAAGTGAGGTAAACACCAAGATAGTGATGTTGATAGGGAGAAGGGCAGGGGTTAATGGAGAAAGTGACAAACTCAATTAAAACAGAGATGGGGTAAAAAGGGGTAAGGCCATCAAGAAATGAAGGGTAATGAGTACCAATGCCCATAGTCTGGGCAACAAGCTCCCTGAACTGGTGGCCTTGATGGACGAGGGATGCCTGTATATCGTAGCAGTCACAGAAACATGATACACAGAGAACCATGACTTGGATGTTAACATACCAGGGTACACAACCTACAGGAGAGACAGGGAGGGGAGAAGAGGGGTTGAAGTAGCTCCCTATGTAAGGGAAGGGATAAAAGCAACTGAACAAAAGAGTAAACAGGGAGAAGAGGAGGCACTGTGAGTCCCCTTAGAGACTGGAAATGGCACCACAATCCACACAGGGGTTGTATACAAACCCCAATGTCGGGGGGGGGGAGGATAAGGATATGATAGAAGGCATCCTTAGGGTGGCAGAGAAAGGGGAGACACTGTTGATGGGGGACCTTAATATGCCAGATGTTAACTGGAGCACCTTTGCTGCAGCCACATCCAAAAGTAGGGCCGTTCTTGATGCCCTTCAGGTGGCATGACTCAGACAGCTAGTTTTGGAACCCACTCGTGAGGGAGCAATCTTAGACCTCGTACTCTCAAATGGGAACAGTGAGAGGATCTCAGATCTAGAAGTCAGTAGCCATCTAGGAACAAGTGACCACCAAACAGTGTGGTTCATGATAAACTCAGCTACAGAGTCAAGCCATACAAAAGTGAAGTTTCTGCACTTCAGGAGGGATGACTTTGGCAAGATAGGAGAGTGCCTTAGAAAAGCACTAGCAAACAGGCTAGAAGGAGGGGTGGAGCAACAATGGAGAAACATCAAAATTGCCACCACAGAGGCAACAAGCCTTTGTGTGAAGCAAATAAACAAATCAAAATGAAAGAAGAAGCCACTATGTTTCTCAAAAGAGGTGGCAGTGAAGGTTAGGGAGAAAAAGATAGCATTTAGGACATATACTGAAACACAGAAGGAGCAGGACAGAGAACTGTACCAGTTAAGGCTGAATGAAGCAGGGAGGGTACTCAGAATTGCAAAGACCCAAACTGAGGAAAAGATAGCCAGCTCGGTTAAGAAGGGGGATAACACTTTTTATAGGTATATCAGGGAGCATAGAAAGACAAATGGAGGGATAGTGAGGCTGAATAGTATGGACGGTGGGTGATCAGAGAGGAATAGTGAAAAAGCAGGGATACTAGATGAATATTTCTGCTCAGTATTCACAAAAAAGGAGGAGGAGGAGGTGCCTAATCCAATTAACAGAAGCACTCTGGATAGGAGGGTTGGTCCCAGTTCTTTCACAGAAGAAAGGGTTCTGAAAGAACTCCTAAAACTGAAGGTGGACAAAGCAATGGGGACAGATGGAATTCACCCCAGAATTCTAAAAGGATTAAGGAGAGAACAAGTGACACCATTGACTACCCTTTTTAACAAATCATGGGAAGATGGTGTGGTACCTGAGGACTGGAGGAAGGTGGATGTGATTCCCCTTCACAAAGTGGGAGCAAGACAGAGGCAGGAAACTACAGACCTGTCAGTTTGAACTCTGTGGTAGGGAAAGTGATAGAATCACTTCTGAAGGAAAGAACTGTTGAGTACCTAGAGGCCAGTGGGGCACAGGACCCAAGGCAGCATGGGTTCACAGCTGGAAGGACATGTCAGACAAATCTAATTGATTACTTTGACTGGGTGACCAAAGTAGTAGTCCAGGGAGGGGCTATGGACATGACCTACCTAGACTTTAGCGAGGCATTTGACACAGTCCCACACAAAAGATTAATAGTCAAATTAACCAGACTGGCAGTGTGTCCCAGGGTGGTAGCCTGGGTAAAACATTGGCTGGACAACAGGACACAGAAGGTAATTGTAAATGGAGTCCACTCTGAAGAAAAAGGGGTTACTAGTGGGGTATTGAAGGGTTCAGTACTGGGTCCAGTCCTTTTTAATGTCTTTATAACTGACATTGCAGAGGGACTGGAAGGAAAAGTATGCCTCTTTGCAGATGACACAAAGATCTGCAACAGGGTTGATACACAAGGAGGCATGGAAAGAATGAGAAGGGACTTGGCAAGGTTGGAGGAATGGTTAGAAGTATGGCAGCTTGGATTCAATGGAAAGAAGTGCAACATAATGCACCAGGGAAACAAAAACCGAAGGGAAGATTACACAATGGGGGAGATAGTTACAACAAGAAAAATGGAAAGAGACCTGGGGGTAATCATATCAGATGACCTTAAGGTTAGCAGACGGCAGTAGGGAGGGCTGTGGGGATACTGGGATGTATACAGAGAGGCAACACCAGCAGAAAACAAGAAGTTGTTATCCCTCTGTACAGACAGTTGGTGAGACCCCATCTGGAGTACTGCGTCCAGTTGTGGAGACCCCACCTCCACAAGGACATAGACAGGATGGAGGCAGTCCAGAGGACAGCAATTAAAATGGTGCAGGGACTGCAAGAGAAGCCATATGAGAAGAGACTAAAGGAGCTTAATACGTATACCGTTGAGGAAAGGAGGGAGAGGGGGGACATGATAGAAACTTTTAAGTACCTCAGTGGAATCAACAAAGTCCAAGAGGGTAGCATCTTTCAGAAAAAGAGATGTGCAAGAACAAAGGGATACAATTTGAAGATAGAGGGAGAACAGCTCAGGGCAATGTGAGGACGTATTTTTTCACAGAGGGTGGTGGGCCATGGAACAGCCTTCCTGAGGAGGTTGTGGGGTCTAAAACTGTGGGAGAATTCAAGAATGCATGGGACAGACATAAGGCAATTTTTGTGTGGGGTAGGAAGAAATAGGCTGTTGGTTACATAGGATCTACAGCTTATCCTGTAGGTAGGGAAATGGGGAGACTAGGTGGGCCAAGTGGTCCTTATCTGCCATCAAAGTCTATGTTTCTATGAGAAGGGAAAACCCAGCCTCCTCCCCCACAAAACACAGTAGTAAGAACAGGAATGGGGCTAAAAGGGATAAAGCTATCAAAAAATGGAGGATGACGAGTACCAATGCCCATAGTCTGTGTAACAAGCTCCGTGAACTAGTGGCCTTGATGGAAAAGCGATGCCTGGATATTGTGGCAGTCACAGAAACATGGTACACAGGGGACCATGACTGGGATGTCAATATACCAGGGTACACGAGCTACAGGAGGGACAGGGAGGGTAACAGAAGAGGAGGAGGAGTAATTCTCTATGTAAGAGAAGGGATCAAAGCAACAGAACTAAAGTATAAACAGGGAGTAGAAGAGGCACTGTGGGTCACCCTGGAGACAGGAAATGGCACCACAACCCACACAGGGCTGTATACAGGCACCCATCTCAGGGAGAGGCAATGAACAAGGAAATGATAGAAGAAACATAGAAACATAGAATTTGACGGCAGATAAGGACCGCTTGGCCCACCTAGTCTGCCCATTTTCCTACCTAACAGATAAGCTGCAGATCCTAGTTAACCAACAGCTTACTTCCTCTTACCCACCTCTAGGACTGCCTTATGCCTGTCCCATGTATTCTTGAAGTCCCCACTGTTCTTGACTCCACAACCTCCTCAGGAGGCTGTTCCATCCATCCACAACCCTCAGTGAAAAAATACTTCATTACCTCTGAGCCGTCCCCCATCTTCAAATTGTGCCCCTTGTTCTTGCACATCTCTTTTCTGGAAGATGCTACCCTCTTGGACTTTGTTAATTCCTTTGAGGTACCTTGAAAGTTTCTATCATGTCCCTCTCTCCTTCTTTCCTCAAGAGTATACATATTAACTCCTTTAGTCTTTCTTACGTATGTCTTCTGGTAGCAGACTCTGCACCATTTTGGTTCCCTCCTCTGGACAGCCTCCACTCTGTCTATGTCTTTGTGGAGATGGGGTCTCCAGAACTGCACACAGTACTCCAGATGGGGTCTCACTAACTGTCTGTACAGAGGATAACAACTTCCTGTTTTCTACTATTGATGCCTCTTCCTATGCATCCAGTATCCCCCAACCTTCCTTCTGCCTTCTCACATTGCTTGCCCACCTTTAGGTCATCAGTATAATTACCCCAGGTCCCTTTCTATTTTTACTGTTGTCAGTATCTCACCCCCATTGTGTACAGCTTCCCCTGGGTTTTGTTTCCCATGTGCATTACCTTGTACTTCTTTGCATTGAATCTGAGCTGCCATACATTTGACCATTCCTCCAACCTTGCCAAGTCCCTTCTCATCCTTTCACTCCATCTTGTATCAACCCTGTTGCAGATCCTTTGTGTCATCTGCAAAGAGACATACTTTTCCTTCAGTTCCTCTGCAATGTCATATAAAGACATTAAAAGGACAGGTCCCAGTACTGAACCCTCGGTGCCCGCTAGTAACCCTCCTTTCTTCACTGTGTACTCCATTTACTACTACCCTTACCGTCCTGTTGTCTAGCCAATTTTTTATCCAGGCTACCACCTTGGGACCCATTCAAGGCTAGCTATCTTGTGTATTAATCTTTTGTGTGGAACTGTATCAAATGCCTTGCTACAAAATCTAGGTAGGCCATGTCCACAGCCCCTCCCTGGTCTACTACTTTGGTCACCCAGTCAAAGAAATCTATTAGATTAGTCTGACCGACCTTCCATCGTGAATCCATGCTGCCTTGGGTTCTGTGCCCACTGACCTCTAGGTACTCAACAATTCTTTCCTTCAAGTGATTCCATCATTTTCCTACCACTGAGGTCAAACTAACTGGTCTGTAGTTTCCTGCCTCTGTCCTGCTCCACTTTTGTGAAGAGATCACATCTGCCCTCCTCCAGTCCTCGGTACCACCCATCCTCCCATGATTTGTTAAAGATAGTAGTCAGCTATGTCACTAGTTCTACCCTTAGAATTTTAGAATTCTTGGGTGAATCCCATCAAGCCCCATTGCTTTGTCCACCTTCAATTTTATTAGTTCTTTCAGAACCCTTTCTTCTGTAAATGGACTGGTATCGACCCGTCTTAGATGTTTCTCTTGTTTTGGTTTAGGTAACTCCCTCTTCTTTCTTTGTGAATACTGAGCAGAAATATTAGTTCAGTATCCCGCTTTTCACTGTCACCCTCTACCCACATTCCCTCCCCTTTATTAAGCTTCAGTATCCTCCTTTGGTCTTTCTTTGCTCCCTAATGTACCTATAAAGGTCTTATCCCCTTCTTAACCAGAATTGGTTATCCTTTCCTCGGTTTGGGCCTTTGCTATTCTGACTGCCTTCCAGCCTCTTTCTGCTTTAACTGATAAAGTTCTCTGTCCTGCTCCTTCTGTGTTTCTATATTTCCTGAATACTGTCCTTTCTCCCTTAACCTTCCTCCTACCTCTTTTGTGAACCATAGCGTTTTTTCCTTCGTTGTGTTTTATTGATTTTTTTACAAAACTTCTTGCCTCTGTGATAGCTGTTTGATCCTCCCATTGTTCCTCCACCCCTCCTTCTTGCCTGTTTGCTAGTGCTTTTCTGAGGCACTCTCTCATTTCCCAAAGTCAAGCGTTCCTAAAGTCTAGTACTCTTGCTTTTGTGTGGCTTGATGTGGCTGTGTTTATCGTGAACCACACTGTTTGGTGATCCTTGTTCCCAGATGGCTACCACTCCTAAATCTGAGATTCTTTCTCCATCCCATTAAAAGTACCGGGTCTAAGATTGCTCCTCCGAGTGGGTTCAGATGCTGGCTGTCTGAGACATGCCCCTGTGAGGCATCAAGAATGACCCTGCTCTTGGATGTGCCTGCAGCAAAGGTGCTCAGTTAACATCTGACATATTCAGGTCCCCATCAACAATATCTCCCCTTTTTCTGCATTCTAAGAAAGCCTTCTATCATTTCCTTGTCCATTCCCTCCCCTGAGATGGAGGTCTGTATGCAACCCCATGCGGATTGTGGTGCCATTTCCTGTCTCAGGTGACCAAAGTGCCTCATCTGCTCCCTGTTTACTCTTTGGTTCCATTGCTTTGATCCCTTCATTTACATGAAGAGCTTCTCCTCCTCCTCCCTTTTTACCTCCCTGTCCCTCCTGTAGATTGTATATCCTGGTATGTTGACATCCCAGTGATGGTTCTCTGTGTACCATGTTTCTGTGACTGCCACAATATCCAGGCAACCCTCTTCCATCAAGGCCACTAGTTCAGGGGCTTGTTACACAGACTACAGGCACTGGTACTCATCACCCTCCACTTTTTTATAGCCTCACCCCTTTTAGCCCCATTTCTGTCCTTACTGCCTTTGCCTTTTTTTTCATTTAAATCTGTTCTGCTCCCTAATAACTTCTGTACTTTGGTATTTACCTCACTAATCACCATGTTTTGTGGGGGGAAGCTCAGATTTCCCTGCTTCTTTTCAGTGCCTCCCCCCTTGGCTAGTTTAAATGCTTGCCAATGAAGCATTTAAACCTCTCACCTAGGATCCTGGTTTCCGCCCTGGACAGATGCAGACCATCGCACCAGTATGAGTCTGCATTCCTCTAGAGTGGCTCCCCAGTCCCCAATGAGCCAAAACCCTGAGCTCACACCAGTTTTCAACCACTCATTGAATTCCCTGGTGAGGAAGTGCCCTAGCATCTCCCTTGCCATAGACAGGCAGCACCTCAAGAAGGTTACCGTGTACGCTTCTTGTCTAAGGCCCCTTCCCAACTCTCAAACTCCTCTTGCACTACTCAGTCAATCCTAGCCAGGTCATTTGTCCCCAGGTGGACAATGACATCCAGCTCCCTCCCTCGTGCAGCTCCTCCACGATCCTGAGGATTGCTTCCTGTCCCTCAAGCTGTGGCGCTGGGAAGGCACCCTACCTCCTCCCCATCCTCCCCTATTTCTCAACCTCTAATGATTGGAGTCCCCACCAGAGTTGCTTCCTTCCCTGTGGGGTCCCCATGCCACCCTCCTTTGGGTCTTCTTTGTGAAGTTCCCAGCATCCTCCTTGGTCTCCACTGCAGGTGCCTCCAAGAGGAACCACTATCCACCAGAACAGTGAATGAAGTGTGAAGAGGTACAGCTGGAGGGATGCAACTCTGTTCCTACCATCTCCCTCCTTGAGCCCACCCTGGTCCAGCCTCTCCTCTTTCCCGACAACCTCTGAGGCAAGTGGCATTGGCCTTGGTGGTCCCTTGGTGGGAGGAGGTTCACAGAATCCTAGCCAGGTCAGCCTGAGACGGGCAACCTCCTCTCTCAGACCAGAGAGACTTGCAAACAGGGCAGCACGCAGCCTCCAGAATGTCTCCGGAACACTGCCGCCCCCACAGCCATTGCACTGCACCACTCCTATCATGTCTTATTTTGTGTCCCCTCTACTGTTCCTCTGGATGCTTACTCTCTCCTCTCCTTACAACTCTCACCCTTCCTGTTCTGGGACAGCAGCTTCCTATCTTCTTCAGTAGCCTCCTTCTTTCTTGCTCAATATCAGATCCACCAGCAGCTGGAGGGGGAGTAGCTTTTTTCTACTTTGGGGTTGACAAAACCAATGTTTCTCTATGATCCTTTCCTTCCTACTGCAAACAGGAAGTTCCTGTTGACAGTCAAGTCCAGTGGCTATAAAAGTGGAACTGACTTTGGGTGGGTGGGTGGAGGGGTGGGATGGAGGGCAATTAGTAAGAAAAAAGGCTAGCAACAGGAAGTTGTAATTTGACTCATCCTTAGAATGGCAGAAAAAGGGGAGATATTGTTAATGGGGGACCTGAATATGTAAGATGTTAACTGGAGCACCTTTGCGGCAGCCACATCCAAGAGCAGTGTTATTCTTCATGCCCTACGGGGGGGGGGTATGCCACAGGCAGCTAATGTTGGAACCCACTTGGGAGGGAGCAATCTTTGACCTGGTACTGTCAAACGGGAATGGGGAAAGGATCTCGGATTTAGAAGTGGGTAGCCATCTGAGGACTAGCGACCACCAAACAGTGTGGTTCATGATTAACACAGCCATTGAATCAAGCCATACAAAAGCTAGAGTACTGGACTTTAGGAGGGCTGACTTTGGGGAAATGGAAGAGTGCCTCAGAAAAGCACTAGCAAATGGGCAAGAAGGAGGGATGGAGGAACAATGGGGAAAAATCAAAACAGCCATGCCAGAAAGCAACAAACCTTTTGTGAAGCAAATCAACAAAACAAAATGAAGAAAAAATACCTGGTCCCTCAAAGGGTGGTGGGGAAGGTTTAGGAGAAAAGGTAGCATTCAAGAAGTATAAGGAAACATAGGAAGAAGCAGTGGACAGAGAACTGTACCAGTTAAAGCAGAAAGAAGCAGGAAAGGCAGTCAGACTAGCAAAGGCCAAAACTGAGGAAAAGATAGCCAACTCCAGTTAAAAGGGAAAAATTTATAGGTACATTAGGAAGGAAAGAAAGACCAAAGGAGGGATAGTGAGGCTTAATAAAGGAAGGGAGGATGGGCTGAGGGTGACAGTGAAAAAGCTAGGGACACGGAATGAATACTTATGCTCAGTATTCACAAAAGAAGAGGGAGAGGTACCTAAATCAAAGAATAGAAGCACTCTGGATAGGGGAGGGCGTGATTTGTGTTCAGGGAGGGGTTCCATTACGATTCAGCCCAAACATATGTTTGTATAAACAGAATATGACATGGCCTGAGTGAAGATATCATATTTATCTTCACTCGGGCCAATGACATCAGATATCTCACTAGGTGAAGCCGCCACTCGTGGAGATATCATGATATCATTGGCCTCTCGTGAAGATAAATATGATATCTTCACTCAGGCCATGTCATATCCCATACATATATAGATATAGATATAGATATAGATATAGATATAGATATAGATATAGATATCTATATCTATCTATATCTATAGATATCTATATCTATATATCTATATATCTATATATATCTATATAGATATATATAGATATATAGATATATATAGATATATAGATATAGATATAGATATCTATATATATATATATCTATATCGAGATATATATATCTATATCTATATCTATATCTATATCTATATCGAGAGATATATATATATATATATATCTATATATGTGTATGTATATATATCTATCTATCTATATCTCAAAGAACCTCTGTGCGCAAACACTGAGGCAAGGGTTACCCCAAAGGGCATTTGGCTGGGAAGCCAAGTTTCAAGAAAATACAAAATCACATACCCCCACAATGCAAAGCATCATGGGCTGCGTATGCAAATCACCACAGAATGTTATGCTGGTCCAACTTTAAGCAGAAATTGCATGGTTGCTGAAAGGCCTCTCACAGTTTGCAAAGGGTGCTAACAGAAGACATAGACAAGTGTTTAGTCCTACAGGACTCATCAGTATGCCTCGTCTGTTTGACACCCCAGTGGAATGGACCAGCTACCCTTAAGGCAGTGTGCCTTGGATATATTGTGGTGAACCCATTAAAAAAAAAAAACTATTTAAAAAGACAAACTGTGTGAGAGGCCTTTCGGCACCATGCGATTTCTGCTTAAAGTTGGACCAGCATAACATTCTGTGGTGATTTGCATCGCAGACCAGCGATGCTTTGCATTGTGGGGGCATGTGTGATTTGTATTTTCTTGAAACTTGGCTTCCCAACCAAATGCCCTTTGGGTAACCCTTGCCTCAGTGTTTCGCACAGAGGTTCTTTTCTTTTAATAGTTTTTTATTTTAATGGGTTCACCACAATATATCAAGGCACACTGCCTTAAGGGTAGCTGGTCCATTCCACTGGGGTGTCAAACAGATGAGGCACACTGATGAGTCCTGGTAGGACGAAAAACGTGTCTCTGTCTTCTGTTAGCACCCTTTGCAAACTGTGTGAGAGGCCTTTCGGCACCATGCAATTTCTGCTTAAAGTTGGACAAGCATAACATTCTGTGGTGATTTGCATATGCAGCCCATGATGCTTTGCATTGTGGGGGCATGTGTGAATATATATATAATATTATGGTAGCACTAGTTAGGGTTGGGGAGCCATTTCTATGTTAAACCCCCAAATTTTCACCTTAATAACTTTGCAACCATTTAACAGATTTGGCTGAAATTTGGAATACATGATCAAGAACCATAGGCCTTGGCATCTGCCAAGTTTTGTATCAGTCGGATACACGCGTGATTTGCGCGCGTTTACGCTTTTTCTGGAATTCTACGGTCACGCGTACAGGTCGCACGGTTTGCGCGACTGGCCCAAAATCTTCAGGGAACGTGCGGCCAGGGTCCCTGATGTGCCTTTTGAAGATTTGGTGAAAAAATATTAAACGGCTTAAAAGTTATTCAAAAAACAATTTCCCATTATAAGTCAATGGGAAAAGTTAACAAAAAGTTCAACACTTTCGCAAATGCATTTTTACTTTCGCAAATGGGCCTGTTACTTTCGCCAAATCGGCCATTTTGTTTTCAGTTAGTGATTAGAAAATGCTTGGCATTTAAATTTGGGACCCTCTAGCAACCTAATTATTTTTGTATTCACCTAGTCGGACCCTGAGGATGCTAGCCATGTCTTTATTTTGAGATTAAAACACCCCAGAAATGTTTTAATTTTGGAAAAAGTACTTTTCATAAAGTACTTTCGTGCTCACGAAAGTGTTGCAAATGTTTGCGAAAGTTTTCGCAAATTGCGACAGTAATTTTCTAGTCTGGGAAAATGACAGCAATTCTTTGGCACTGCACTGCAAAAGAACGGTTGGGAGTTTGGGGCTGAAGTTTGGAGGGACCGAAGCCGACATCTCTCAGATGTGCCTTTCAGTGTTGTATTGAAAAAATATTACATGGCAGCAAAGCTACGGCACTCCAAAGTTTTTCCCATAGGATAACATTACGGCGCCCGATGCATTACAGGAATCCTTTGGCACCCTGCTGCAAAATAACAGTTTGGTCTTTTTTCCTGAAATTTGGAGGGAAGACAGCCAACAGCCCACAGATGTGCCTTTCAGTGGTTTGGTGAAAAAATATTACAGGGAGGCAAAGTTATGGTGCTCTGAACTTCTCTTTTTTTCCCATAGGATAACATTACGGCGTTCGCCACACCTTTCAGGGCCCGTATCTCGGAAACGGTGCGAGATACGGACTCTTAGTCAAAAAACTTCTTAAATACAAAACTAGCCAGGACAGTCATAAATCATACGACTTTTACATTTTTATTCTACGTCGTACGGTTCCTGAGATATAACCTATTTAGTATTCCAAGTCCTCATTTTCTGCTCCGATACCCATTATTATGTATACATTCTTTGTACTCACTGTCTTTCTCTATTCAGCTTTTGGGGAAAACCAGCCTGTGCGATACATTACTATTACCATTGCCCTTTCAATTGCGGTTCCATGCCCGTTCACTTACCGTTGGCGTCACGCCACCACGTGCGTCATCCTTTGCGTTTTCATTTGCGTTTGCGTTTCTGTTATTTTTTGCCATTTGTGTCTACAGTACTGTTTCTCTTTCTGTTTCACTTTGCGTCACCATGCCCATTGACATTTCCATTTGCAGGCACCATGTTACTATGTGACAAGACATCACGTGGCAGACCTTTCCCGTCTACGCCACCATGTGCGTTACCCTTTCTGTTCTCATTCGCACTTACATTACCTTGTGCGCCACTGTTAGCACTTCTAAGTGTGGTACGTTATGTGCAGCTGCAATCAGGGATGTGTACGTTTGGTGTACATGGCCTCAGTTTTGCTCTTGATCTCCACTGAGCATGCAGTACCTGGTCAGGTGGGTGGGGATGTCTCGTAGTACATTTAGACAATTGTTTGTTATTTCTGTCACCTGCTGCTGGATGTCTGTCATTGGTTGTGTTGACTTGGTCCTCCCCCATACTTGCATGTGTGTGTGTGTGTGTGGTGCTGGGGGTGTGTGAATTCGGAGTTAGGGTTTTCAACCCTAACAGCGAATTTCCTCACTTTTGTCACTGTGGAACAACCCTAACTAATGCATTAAACAGAGTTTTTTGCCTCTAATATATATATATATATATATATATATATATATATATATATACATATATATATATAATATGGGATACAAGATGGGTGACTGTGGAATATGAAACTATTTTCGAGTGCAGAGTGAACTTGATAATATCACGATTGCCAAGGCATGAGTGATATTATTGCAGTTCACTCTGCACCAGTGTAAATGTCGCTATTCTGCACAAGTCACATCGCATGTATGATTTATACAATAGGTCTACTATCCTTTGGGAACATTTTTTTTTCTGGTTTTCTCCCTGTTTACTCTTTTTTTTTTTTTTATTTTGGTAACTGGTTAAGTTTTTAGGGGGGACCTGGGAACACTGGGCAGTTAAGTGATTTTGTTCAGAGTCGCACAGTATTGAAATGGAAGTTGTGAGAATCAAACACTGGTCTGGGCTGCTGGATGCAGGAAGTTTGTTCATTGCTTGTTACTCTAAACTGTAGGCTGTACTGACAGCACTGTTTGTGTGTGGTCTGAGTGTGTGTAAGTGTTTCTGAATGGGCTGAGACTGTTAGACACTATGAGAAACAGGTGCATGTGATTTGCAATGAGAATTGTGTTACCTGCAGCTAGGCATGAGAAACAGACCGTTTATTCAGTAAGTTGCAGGCTTCACTGAGACAGAGAAACTGTTGCAGTCAGCACTCAGAAAGAGAAACTGGTTTATGAAGGAGGCTGGTTTGAAGTTTAGAGCAGCACAGTAATGGGCTAGGATTGTCAGAATAACTATGGGACATAGGTGATTGTCTTTTACAATGTTAATTGAGTTAATTGCAGGATTCAGTGAGAAAGAGAAACTGTGAAGATACTAAATGCAGGCTGCATGGTAGATGGTCTCACTCTGGTGACATCACCATCGTTGTATATTTGCTGGTGATGTAGACACTGTGGGTTTATCAGGAAATAAATCCACAGTGGTGATGTAATCACAGTGGTTAAACAATGGCTGTGAAAATAACACCATTTACTTCATAGCATATCACCTCACCCCATTGTATAAATATATATAATACACACTGGGGCAACAGGATTCAAAACAAACATAAACAAAAGACAACACTTTAAAAAGGTAAACAAAAATTACTTAGTGAAGTGAAAATATTATGATATAGAATTGTGCAATATGGAATTTTGAAAAAAAAAAACATAAATTACATTAATAGAATATTAACTATGACGTTTAAGTGTTAAAAACAGAGATTACCAAGGGAGGTAAAGAGATGATTTTGTGTATTAACATTTCTACATCATATACAAAAAGTGAATATTATTTTAACAAATTCATTATGTTTTATTCCTCTAGTTGCCCAGTATATTCTCTAAAGTTATAAACAAAAAGGATATTTAAAGACCTAAGTCTATAGGGAGGTATGAAACTTGTTTTTGAATAATTTATATTGAGCAGTGATGAAAATAATATTATATTGAAATGTTTTAATTGTATCAACTACATATATAAAGAAAAAATTATTTTCTGGTTAAGAATTAAAAAATCTTTGTTGTAGCCTTATTTACAGATACTTTATATATTGAAGGGGTACTCTGTGGTGATTTGCATATGCAGCCCATGATGCTTTGCATTATGGGGGCATGTGTGATTTTGTACTCAAGTGTGGTTATACTGACTTGTATATAGGTGAGCTTAAATTAGTAGTAACTGAATATAATTATTTAAAGAAATGTATTATTTTTTATGGTAATTGGGACATTCTTTATTTTAGATACAGTTGTACACTGAAGAAGGATGCTTCCAAAATGTCTGAGGACTGTATCTATATACAATTTGTATAAATAAAAAATATATTTCTGATACATATGGATGAGTGGGCCTTTGTAACCGGTTATTCTGATTAAAAATCAAAACAGCCATCACAGAGGCAACAAGCCTTTGTGTGAAGCAAATCAAGCAAAACAAAATGAAGGAAAAAAACACTATGGTTCTCAAAAGAGGTGTTGAGAAAGGTGAAGGAGAAAAAGGTAGCATTCAGGAAGTATAAGGAAACCCAGAAGGAGCAGGACAATGAACTGTACCAGTTAAAGCAGAAGGAAGCGGGGAAGGCAGTCAGAATAGCAAAAGCCCAAACTGAGGAAAAGATAGTCAACTCAGTTAAGAAGGGTGATAAAACCTTTTATAGGTACATTAGAGAGTGAAGAAGGACCAAGGGAGGGATAGTAAGGCTTAATAAAGGGAAGGGATGGTAGGCAGAGGGTGACAGTGATAAAGCAGGGATACTGAATAAATACTTCTACTCAGTATTCACAAAAGAGGAGGAGGGGGAGGTACCTATATCAAAGAATAGAAGCATTCTGGGCAGGGAGGTCGATACCAGTTCATTCACAGAAAAAAGGGTTCTGAAAGAACTCTTAAAACTAAAGGTGGACAAAGCAATGGGGCCTGACGGGATTCACCCGAGAATTCTAAAAGAACTAAGGGTAGAACTAGTGACACCACTGACTATCCTCTTTAACAAATCGTGGGAGGACGGTGTGGTACCAGAGGACTGGAGGAGGGTGGACATGATTCCTCTTCACAAAAGTGAGAGCAAGGCAGAGGCAGGGAACTACAGACCTGTTAGTTTGAACTCAGTAGTTTGGAAAATGATGGAATCAATTCTAAAATAAAGAACTTTTGAGTTTCTAGAGGCCAGTGGGGCACAGGACCCAAGGCAGCATGGATTCACAACAGGAAGGTCATGTCAGATGAATCTAATCGATTTCTTTGACTGGGTGACCAAAGTAGTAGACCAGGGAGGGGCAGTGGACATGACCTACCTAGACTTTAGCAAGTCATTTGATACAGTCCCACACAAAAGATTAATCTACAGGTTAGCTAGCCTTGAAGTGGGTCCAAATGTGGTAGCCTGGGTAAAGAATTGCGTGGACAACAGGATGCAGAGGGTTATAGCAAATGGAGTTCTTTCTGAAGTATGGGGGGTTACTAGCGGTGTACCACAGGGTTCAGTACTGGGACCAGTCCTCTTTAAAGTCTTTATAAGTGACATTGCAGAGGGACTGGAATGAAAAGTATGTATCTCTGTAAATGACACAAAGATCTGCAACAGGGTTGATACAGCAGGTGGGGTGGAAAAGATACAAAGGGACTTGGCAAGGTTGGAGGAATGGTCAGATGTATGGCAGCTTAGACTCAGTGCAAATAAGTGCAAAGTAATGCACCTGGGAAACAAAAACCTAGGGATAGAGTTCACAATGGGGGGTGAGATACTAACAATAAAAATGGAAAGGGACCTGTGGGTAGTCATATCAGATTACTTTAAGGTGGGCAAGCAATATGAGAGGGCAGTAAAGAGGACTGGGGTGATACTGGGATGCATAGGGAGAGGCGTCACCAGTAGAAAACAGGAAGTTGTTATCCCTCTGTACAGACAGTTGCTGAGACCACATCTGCAGTACTGCATGCAGTTCTGGAGACCCCATCTCTGCAAGAACATAGACAGGATGGAGTCTGTCCAGAGGAGGGCAACCAGAATGGTGCAGGGTCTGCACCAGGAGACATACGAAGAGAGATTAGTGGAGCTTAATATGTATACCCTTGAGGAGGGTGGGGGGGGAGACATGATAGAAACTTTCAAATACATCATGGGAATTAAGAGTACAAAAGGGTAGCATCTGTCAGAAAAAGAGAAGTGCAAGAACAAGGGGGCACAATTTGAAGATAGAGGCGGGACGGCTCGGAGGTAATGTGAAGAAGGATTTTTTTTCATGGAAAGGATTGTGGATACATGGAACAGCCTTCCTGAGAAAGTAGTGGAGTCAAAAACAGTGGGGGAATGCATGGGACAGACATAAGGCAAATCTGATGGCAGGTAGGAGGAATTAGGCTGTTGGTTAACTAGAATCTGCAGCTTATCCATTAGGTAGGGAAATGAGCAGACGAGGTGGGCCAGGCGGTCCTTATCTGCCATCAGATTCTACATTTCTGTGTTTCTATTAGGTCTCTCCACTGTATTAGTCTTGAAATTAAATGGATACACAGTGTAAAGTCCTTCATGCATGATTTGAGTTTATATTTTGTAAAATTATATCAGCTATATACATTTAATTCTCTTTTTTGTTTAATTTCCAAATTCTGAACATCAGAATGTTAGTGTTTCATATCTTTGCATTAGGCTACTAGTGAACGGCATTCAGTGATGTTGGACAGAAGCTCAGGATCAGTTTGCCCTACTGATTACCATTTGGTGCAGATCAGTTCAGAAGCCGTGTGCTCAGACATTCCTGTATTATCTCTGTGCAGCGATTCAGTACAAACTAATGACAAGGTATCACAGCTATCCATATTTTTTTTTTTTTACTTCTATGACAACTTACATGTGTATAAAGTATGTCAGTTTGTTATGCAGCTAACACTAATCTTTTTCTTTTAGTATTTACTGATTAAGGGCAGGGCTGCAGCTATGAATTTTGAAGCCCAGGACAAATCAATTGAAATGGGCTCCTGTTTCCCAAACCAGCTAATGCCAGGGGCAATGCCAGCTCCTCAGGTGGGTCCCTCCTGAACTTGGGTCCCGGACAACTTCCCCGCTTTCCCTCCATTACTGCAGCCCTGATTAAGGGTCACATATTGAAAGAATTTACGCAGCAAAAACTGAATTTGAGCCATACATACCAGGAATGCACTGTCTCTGGTGGGTGAGAGCACATATTCATACGGCACAGATGCAGGTTGTACCCCTGACAGCATTGATGTCCACAATGTTGTGCTGTACCTATGCAAATGAGAGCTCCTCCATTGCATGTTCGGAAGAGCACAGTATGGAAACCGTTTGGAAGTGTAAATCCGTCTCCTGCAGTGGTGCTGCAGGTTTATGCATCAGAAACTCATTCCTAATTATTGTACAGCTCCGTCTGCACACTGTTTATTTTAGGATACCCTGGCTGTTCAGCCTTCCCTCCCCAGCCCTGACTATTAGAACCCTTCCTACTCCCCCATCCACGAATCCCTGTTAGTTCAGAGGTTACCTCATTCCCTTGTCCAAATTTATGTAAAAATAGGAAAAAAATCCCCATCCCTGTCCCTTGGTAATCAAGTGACCAGGCAACACTAACAGGGACCCACCACCCAGACCACCCTCCTGAAAAAAAACGTGCTGTGCTGGAGACTGGCACAGCCCACCAACACTGTCATGGGAGCATGCACAGTATACATTAAACATGGATTGGTTGATCGGTGCTGTATAATGCATGTTTGAATAAAGTAATGTGGTAGCTATGTTAGTACAGTCAGCAATGTAGAAAACAAAAGATGTTGCAGGTGATACCTTTTATTGGACTAACAAAATAATTTCTTCTGAGACTAACTTTCGAGAAATAATACTCTTTTCTTCCTGACCTGAAGAAGGGAGTATAATCTCTCGAAAGCTCATCTCAAAAAGAAGTTTGTTAGTCCAGTTAAGGATATCACCTGTAATGTATTTTTTTTCTACATTGTTGTATACAGTAAATGCACCAGTACTGTTCACTCGTCGGTTGGCCGTGGCAGTGTGGGTAGACTGTGCAGATCACCAGCTCTTGTCCTGTGTGCGTGTGCGCGCACGTGTGTGAGTGTATGTGTGGAGGGGGGGATAGTATTGTGGGTCCTAGTCTAATGGTGTTTGTCTATTGTTTACTGGGTAAAAACACAATTAATTAATTTCTTTTGCAAGTCTGACCCAGGGAGTGTGTGGTGTGGGGGTCACTTGACAACCAGGGAAATGGGGACTAATGGGCTTTATATTGTTACATAGATTGGAGCTGTCTAGGGGGGAAACAACTGAACTTCTTGGCAAACAGGAACAGGATGGGTGTTTTCAAAATAAGCAGTAATAAGTGACAGGTTGGGTGGTATTGGACAATATCGAACAGCCTGGGGGCATAATGAGGCCTGACACCTCAAGCAGAGGGCATAACAGCCCCGGAAGGTCTGGTATTGTCCAGTTCCAACCACCCTGGAGGGTATTATTGGGTTTAGAAAATTGGCAACTACATTTTATATATTTAAAAAAATTCTTCTTTTCCTTAAATGTTTAAACTCCTATTCCTCCAACTGCATTTTAGTGTTGTGTTTTAATTTTTAAAACTACAGGAGAGTTGTTTTTGTGGAGACTCTTTCCTTGATACTTTTGTGCTGGAAGTCATGCCCCCCCTTCGACAGACATAAGTCTTATATTAAACTGCAATTTAAATATTTTTTAATCATTCATATATATATATATTTTTTTTAATATTCTGTTTATTAGAGATTTTCAAATACTTACACTTATACATACTACATACAACAAAAGACAAATACAAACGCAAGTACATACAAAACCCGGTTACATCATTACTATATCATACATATTCCATATACAAAAGTGTAGTCCAATGTATAAATCTGTCTCAGTACCATATATCTACTTAGATACCCCCAATTAATCATGTCAAGGTTTACAGGGCGCAGAGAGCAATTCTCTTATTCACTGCCCATTTATTCATATTTTTTTTATGTATTTATGTATTATACATTTGAGTTATGTAATTATTATTTAATTAATTAATATTTCTGTATTTACTAATTGTTACTTTTTTCCTCAATTTTGGTTTTATATTGTAGCCTTATAACTTGAACTGTTGTTCCATGTCTTTCTTTGCTGTTAATGCATCTACTGTGTCAGTATCTTTCAGTAATATATTGTCAAATATGTCAAACCAATGTTGTAATGTCTTTGCCTGTATTTCTCATTTTGTATTCTCCCGGGTCGTGCCTGAGAATAGTCATTACTATGGCTATTGCACTTACCTGGTTAACAAAAACGAAATAAAAAAAAAAAAAATAAATAAATAAAAATATTCAGCCCATTTACAGAAGAAAGGGTTCTGAAAGAACTCTTAAAACTGAAGGTGGACAAAGCAGTGGGGCCTGATGGGATTCATCCCAGAATTCTAAAAGAACTAAGGGTAGAACTAGTGACACCACTGAATACCCTCTTTAACAAATCATGGGAGGATGGGGTGGTACCGAGGACTGGAGAAGGGCAGATGTGATTCCCCTTCACAAAAGTGGGAGCAAGGCAGAAGCAGGGAACTACAGACCTGTTAGTTTAACCTCAGTGGTAGGGAAAATGATGGAATCACTTCTGAAGGAAAGAATTGTTGAGTATCTAGAGGCCAAAGGGGCTCAGAACCCAAGGCAGCATGGATTCACAGCAGGAAGGTCATGCCAGACAAATCTGATAGATTTCTTTGACTGGGTGACCAAAGTAGTAGATCAGGGAGGGGCTGTGGACATGGCCTACCTAGGCTTTAGCAAGGCATTTGACACAGTCCCACACAAAAGATTAATATACAAGTTAGCCAGCCTGGGAGTGGGTCCTAAGATGACAGCCTGGGTGAAGAATTGACTGGAGAATAGGACACAGAGAGTAATAGTAAATGGAGTCCACTCTGAAGAAAGGGGGGTTACTAGTGGGGTACCTCAGGTTCAGTATTAGGACCGGACCTCTTCAATGTCTTTATAAGCGACATTGCAGAGGGACTGTCAGGTTCACTCCTCCTGGCTTCCTGATTGGCTACTGGGCTTCACCTCTGCCATGGGCTGTTGGATAACAGGAATGGGGGTTCCTTAGGAGCAGGAAGACAGGTCCCACCTTGGGAGGAGGTCGAGTTGAGGGGGCAATGCAACAGTGTCATAGGTGGCCTAGGAGTTCCAAGATACCCAGGTAAGGGGGTCCTTAAAGGATCAGAGGTGGCATTGACAGAGGCCAAAGGAGTTCCTGGTTGGAGGTGCCCAGGGTGAAAAAAACAGTTTTAAAAAAAGAGGTCTTCTTACAAGTTCTGTTTAATGAAGTATCACTGGACCTAAGGAAAGCATCTCTGAGGACCAACCTAGAGCTCCTGATGTACAATGTAATAACCTCCTAGACATGCAATGTGTGTTCTTTCAGGTGCCCATAACATTTGAAGATGTTGCAGTCTTTTTTTCTAAAGAAGAGTGGAGCATTTTAACTGAAGTTGAGAAGGACCTATACAGGGATGTGATGAAGGAGAATTATGAGACAGTGACTTCATTAGGTAAGAGCTGTTATCATAGTGTCCTCTCTTCTGTCTGTAAAACTGACATTTGTCTTCCATAACAAACACCAAGTGCCCATTTAGGAAACCAAATTTAGAAAATCCTGTGTCCCCTGGATTTGGTACTCTGTTTATCAGGGGTATGCAGATGTGACAGTACTGACCACAGGGTTTATTTTAGTTAAATTCCTTGTACCACTGGCAAGGTCTATATATTATTTTTATTCTTTTTCCCTCTGGTCACAGGCTTTCCAGATCTCTTTGTCAGTCTCTCAGCTGCTCTCCCCCTGTCTGAGATGCTCCCTGCTTTGGGAACTCCTGGACTCCTGACCCACCTGAGATTCACTTCAGGCAACCCCTCTGGCTTGCACCACCCAAGGCAGGGACACCTTTAGCTCCTCAGTGCTCCCGTACATGAAATCTAATTGCCTTGAGGGTGTAGGTGAAGGTAGGGGCATCGAGTCTCAGAAGAGCAGGATCCAGTGGTGGGCATGGAACTAGGTTGGCATTGCCTATCCAGAAACTGGGGATTTTCTTTGCTCTGCATGGTGCCCTCCCCTCTCCCTGTTGGTGAGCGTGGATGTGCAATGATATCCAGGGAGGCATGCATGCTTCTGAGTGCACCACTCCTAAGTCTGCTGCACCCCTCCTCCTTACTGTGGAAAGCTTGCATCTCAGTACCTCTGGGAGGCATACTGTTGCAGGGTCCTTCAACCCACCTCTTCCTGGAGAAGGTGAGCTGTTGTCAGCCACTCGGACCTTCTCCTCTCTGTCTGAACACCAACACCTTGAGTTCAGTCCCAAATTCAAGTTTCTGGCATGACACGAGGTGCAACATCCAGCACCTCAGCCCTCCATGTAACCGGGACAGTTTTTGGTCGCTGTTTAGCTCCTGTATGCCCACTTCCTTGGGTTTCCTCCACTGAATGTGTTCATGAAAGGTGTTGGATGGGGACGGATTGCCAGTGCAGCAGTGGTGCAGATGTAGTGCTACTGCTTGCTGTGCCGACAACCCAGGTTCATAAGCGAACATGCGGCATTAGAAGGCCAGCGTCTGGAAGATTTCCTCTCCTCCTCTGTGGGGGGGGGAGGAGAGAGTGCAGAGCCTAATGATTGCCTGGCTTCTAGCAGAAGCTAAGGGAAAGGCAGGCATGACTGCCTAGAAAGTCAAGGGGGGGTGTAACAGATGCTAATGTGCAGTGTGCAAGAATGCACAACACATGTCATTGCATGCCACGTCACTTAGGGGAACCATAAGATGGAGGAAATGGCTA
Organism: Neoceratodus forsteri; assembly: GCA_016271365.2. NCBI lineage: Eukaryota > Metazoa > Chordata > Ceratodontiformes > Ceratodontidae > Neoceratodus > Neoceratodus forsteri. Next base: position 1,179,552,087 of record CM057454.1, read on the forward strand.
CCAGTAGCTGGATGTCACCAAGACACCCGCAGACCCCCACACCCAACCAACTGGACTCTCCAGACTGGATCCTGCTCCCAATGAGAATTGGCGGGACCCCCATCAACCCTGCTGGGGGGGCCCTGGGGAAGATTAGCTGGATGGTAAGTCCCCAGTGTATGTTGGACTGATGAGTCTGGGTGTCCGTGCAGATACAGACCAACTGGAAAAGGGCAGAAACAGAGGAACAAAAAAACATGAAGGGTGTTGGATTGCCTGAATTTATTTGTCCATATGATTGATACAGCACAGGCGAGGAACGGTGTGAGCTGCCCCCTACAGTACCCCTGCCAATGTGGCACAACCCTGTCATAGAAGGACCACCTCATAGATTAGAGGGTAGTTCAGACACCATGTCCAATTAATTCCTGGCCTCAGATGTGAGACTGCCAGCAGTGGCAGTAGAAAAGGCTAGTAGAGTGCTGGGGTACATGGGGGGGTCACCAGCAGAAAGAAGGAGGTGGGCTTTGTCACAAACCCACTCAGCAGGTCAGCCCTCTACTCTTAAAGTGCCAACCTCTGAGTATAGTATTGTGAACAGTTAACAGAACAAGGGAACCCTCTTGTCTGTTTTTGTGGGTTCGAGTCACCTTTGCCCAAGTTCTGGAGGGATTCAAACTAATAACCTCTTGTTAGCGTACCTAATTGTCAGGCTCAGATAATTCTGTCTTTGTTGGGCCAGATATCTTTGCCTACAGGCACCTAACCAGGTATTACAAAATGAACCCTTAGAATTCTATGCAAGACTTAGAGTGCTCTTACCTGTTTCCCAGTTTGGTACCACAGTAAGCTCATGCACCATGTCAACTATAACCATCTAAGTGTCACTTATAAAGAAAGAAGTTTCAAGGCACACCAGACAGTTTCTGTTTTAAAAAAATATATATCTTTACTTTAAAATAGGAAAACAGCAAAATACAGAACAAGATATCCCCAACACATACAATCTTAAAAACAAAACAGGTTTAAAAGTGCAAGATTCCGAACGACCATTAGACCTTATTTCTCTAAGGTATTTCTTATAATCTTTCAGTGCTCTCAGATGTTCCTCTTCTCAGTCTAAGTATATCTATATCTATCACACTCTAAGGTCTGCTCAGTATACTTAAAAGCAGTCTTGAGCTGGCCTTCTCTCCTGAGGCCACCTAACTTCACCTTGGTGTATTTAAAATTGATATTTTTTATTATAACACAGGACGTCCTATAAGATATTTAAACAAAAATAGGTGACATCAATGGATCTCCTCTCTTCCTGTGACTTTTCAAGCCAGTCTGTGATCTGCTTGACACAGACATCAAAGTCTCTTTGATGTAATTAACTGGCTTGTCTTGGAAGACCATTCAAACAAATGCATATGCCCCTTCCTTCATGACACCTAGTGCAAATTGAAGGATTTCCCTGAGGCCGTCATGAATGAACATTTTAGTTCCTGCTTCAAAGCAAATTGAACAGTTAATTTGCATCCCAGACATCTGTAGTTTAACCTACGTCCTGTCCTTTTAACTTATACCTGGGGGGGGAGGGTTGATGTGTCAATTTCAGCAAGACAGTAGTTTTTCCTGACAGTCACTCCCCTACATATTTTATATAGCAGAAAAAATATCATAGTGTAATCAGAACCAGTTGTCCACGTGCCACAGTATTGTCCATGTATAGATCGATGGTGTGGCCCCTCCTGGAGTACTGGACATAGGAGTGGTGCGCACAGAAGCATGCATGCCTCCCTGGATATCATTGCACATCCATGCTCACCATCAGGGAGAGGGGAGGGCACCATGGTACACAGAGAATCATAACTGGGATGTTAACATACCAGGGTACACAACCTACAGGAGAGACAGGGAGGGAAGAAGAGCATGCAGAGTACAAGAGGGGAAGGAATAGCTCTCTATGTAAGGGAAGAGATAAAAGCAACAGAACAAAAGAGTAAAAAGGGAGGAGAGGAGGCACTGTGGGTCACCTTAGAGACTAGAAATGGCACCACAATCTGCACAGGGGTTGTATACAGACCCCCATCTCAGGCAGAGGGAATGGAAATGGATATGATAGAAGGCATCCTTAGGATGGCAGAGAAAGGGGAGATTTTGTTGATGGGTAACCTGAATATAACCCCTAGGTAGTGCTATCCCTAGGGCTACTACTCCTACCTGCTTGACCAAGTGCAGGTTGAGGGGCCTGGGTACTGAAAATCGGTGCCTCCACCCAGAGGACAGGGTTTGTGGTAGCGTAGCTGACCTGGGTACAGCCCTCCAGGACTCCCTCTTTTTCCTTTAGTTGCCTAAATGATTTGCAGAATACACAATTGCAATTTACCCCTGACAACAGTTTTAACCCCACACTTGTTGCACTTACCACCAGGACTGGTTCAGCTCGCTTGGCCCTGGAGACTCCCTGTAAAATAAGATTTAGCACAACAACCAACAGTATTTCAACGCTGTTTGTACAGAGGTACACCACAACCAGTTTCAATGCAAAAAGATTTAGATCAGTTTTATTTAAGGGGGCAGTAACAAGGGAGGGGCAGAATCTGGTGGTTGATTCAAGATCTGAAAGATTCAAGTTATATGGCATGCACCTTAGAGTCTCACAACACAGTCACACACTCTGGGTACCCAGTTGTTGGTAAAGGCTAGCCTGAAGCGTGGCCCGGGGTAGGCTGGCATTGCAGCTGGTCGGGGCCCTAATGATGGAAAAAAATAATCATGCGCAGTAACCCACAACTTGTAAGCCAGAGCCAGGTGGCTCAGTTCGTGTTAATTAGTCAAAATAATTAAATCAGATGGCACACTTTGAGCTATTGTTGCAGGGAGCTACCTTGGAGTTTACTCACGCTACCCAGTACAGGACACAGGCTTGATGAAATGGAGACATCTGGATGAAAAGCTGGATGGCCTGGAGAAGCAGAGCCCACACAAGTCACCGTGGTGTCATTTCTGTTCGTGATGTTGAGCAGGGGGCTAATCCCTGGGCTGGTCTCATCGATGGTTCTCTGTGGTGCTAGCAGCTGTCTGGTCCAAGGTGGCAGGGCCTAGACTGAGTAAACAATTCAGATAACAGTCTGTGGTTGCTGGATGCAGCTTCCAGGAAGCGTGACACAATCAGGCAGTGGGTAACTAAATTGTGACCCACTATCAGTATTCGGCACACTTTTTTATAATAAAAGCAAGTAAATACAACAGTTCAGAGGATGGCCTGGTTGCAATTCACAGTGTCTCTGCACAAACTGTACACTCTCTGTCAGTCTCAGGTCCTGACAGGCTGATCGTACTGAGGCAAATCTTCGGCCAAACTCAGGAAAATCCAATTTGTCACAATTCAGGATTCTGTTCACAAGCACAGCAGCTTCAGATAAAGTCCAATATTTTAAGCAGAAGATGGTGACAGGCAGGTCAAACACAGTCTTCCCGCCAATTTCCCCTGTGAATACACAGGAACAGATGCTTGAGTATTTCGAGCTGTTCACGCTTCCATCTCCAAACTCAGACTGACTACACTGCTACAGGCAGCTTGGGACTTTTCCAGTCATCCAAAAGATTTGATTACTTGATTCATCTGTCTGTCACAACTAGAGCTCACCCCTCCAGGTCCATTTAAGTGCCAAAATGGAAAAACTACAATTCCTATAGAAATTCAAGCCCACAAGATCCCTGGGGACAAACTTCATTTTAGGGTCCACAAAGGTACTGATTGGTCCAAACTAGCAGTCCTGAACCAAGATTGTGGGGATAATCAGAAATGTCCATGCTGCAAAGGAAGGCAGGTTAGATAGACGACAGTATTACTAAAGCAGATAAACATTAAACAGTTACAGTTCCTAATAGGGCTCCCTCTGCGCAATTAGCGATGGCAGAATGGAACGATAACACTGCAGCCTGGGTGGAAATCGAGCCTGAAACTACTCAGCACCTACCCAGATTAATTATACACTATGAAATAGGCAGCTTTTAAAGAGACAGGCACAGAGGCTTACAGGGCACTCACATGCAAACACTTTTAAATTGCTAGGACACAGATCACTAGCCTGGCAGTGGACATTTAGCAAGCCCAGGGAAGACTTTTGGGAACCCCCATTTGTTGGGGGGGTTACATGAATATGCCAGATGTTAACTGGAACACCTTTGCTGCAGCCAAATCCAAGAGCAGGGCCATTCTCGATGCCCTTCAGAGGGCATGCCTCAGACAGCTAGTGTTGGAACCCACTCGGGAGGGAGCAATCTTAGACCTGGTACTCTCAAATGGGGACAGATAGAGGAGCTCGGATCTAGAAGGGGGTAGCCATCTGGGAACAAGTGAACACCAAACAGTGTGGTTCATGATAACCTCAGCTGCAGAGTCAAGCCACAGAAAAGTTAGGGTACTGGACTTTAGGAGGGCTGACTTTGTCAAAATGGGAGAGTGCCTCAGAAAAGCATTAGCAAGCAGGCAAGAAAGAGAGGTGGAACAACAATGGGGGAAAAATCAAAATCGTCACAGAGGCAACAATCCTTTATGTGAAGCAAATAAATCAAAATGAAGGAAAAGGCCACTATGATTCTCAAAGGAGGTGGCAGGGAAGGTTACGGAGAAAAAGATAGCATTTAGGAAGTATAAGGGAACACTAAAAGAGCAGGATAGAGAACTGTACCAGTTAAGGCAGAAAAAAGCAGGGAAGGTAGTCAGAATAGCAAAGGCCCAAACTGAGGAAAAGGTAGCCAAGTCGGTTAAGAAGTGGGGATAAAACCTTTTATAGGTACATTAGGGAGTGTAGAAAGACAAAAGTAGGGATAGTGAGGCTGAATAGAATAGACAGTGAGTGAGCAGAGAGGGACAGTGAAAAAGCAGGCATACTGAACGAATACTTCTGCTCAGTATTCACGAAAGAGGAGGAGGTACATAATCCAATTATAGAAGCACTCTGAATAGGGGGGTCGATCTCAGTACTTTCATAAAAGAAAGGGTTCTGAAAGAACTCATAAAACTGAAGCAGGACAAAGCAATGGGGTCTGATGGGATTCACCCTAGAATTCTAAAAATAATTAAGGGGAGAACTAGTGACACCACTGACTACCCTTTCTAACAAATCATGGGAGGATGGTGTGGTACCTGAGAACTGGAGGAGGGTGAATGTGATTCCCCTTCACAAAAGTGGGAGCAAGATAATGGCAGGAAACTACAGACCTGTCAGTTTGACCTCAGTGTTAGGGAAAATGATGGAATCACTTCTGAAGGAAAGAACAGTTGAGTACCTAGAGACCAGTAGGGCACAGGACCCAAAGCAGCATGGATTCACAGTGGGAAGGTCATGTCAGATGAAGCTAATTGATTTCTTTGACTGGATGATCAAAGTAGTAGACCAGGGAGAGTCTGTGGACATGGCCTACTTAGACTTCAGCAAGGCATTTGACATAGTCCCACACAATAGATTAATAAACAAATTAGCCAGCCTGGGAGTGGATCCCAGGTGGTAGCCTGGGTAAAACATTGGCTGGACAACAGGACACAGAAGGTGAAAGTAAACGGAGTCCACTCTGAAGAAAGAAGGATTGCTAGTGTGGTACCACAGAGTTCAGTACTGGGTACAGTCCTTTTTAATGTCTTTATAAGTAACATTGCAGAGGGACTGGAAGGAAAAATATGCCTTTTTGCAGCTGACACAAACATCTGCAACAGGGTTGATACAAAAGGGGGTGGAAAGGATGAAAAGGGACTTGGCAAGGTTGGAGGAATGGTCAGAAGTGTGGCAGCTTTGATTCAATGCAAAGAAGTGCAAAATAATGCACCTAGGAAACAAAAACCCAGGGGAAGAGTACAAAATTTTTTTGGGGGGGTTGTAACAACAATAAAAATGGAAAGGGACCCGAGGGTAATCATATCAGATGATCTTAAGGTTAGCAAGCAATGTGAGAAGGCAGTAGGGAGGCCTGGGGGATACTGGGATGTATGGGGAGAAGCATCACCAGCAGAAAACAGGAAGTTGTTATCCGTCTGTATAGACAATTGGTGAGACCCCATGTGGAGTACTGTGTCCAGTTCTGGACACCCCATCTCCGCAAGGATATAGACAGGATGAGGCAATTCAGAGGAGGGTAACTAAAATGGTACAGGGTCTACAAGAGAAGTTATATGAGGAGAGACTAAAGGAGCTTAATATGTATATCCTTGAGGAAAGGAGGGAGAGGGGGACATAATAGAAACTTTTAAGTACCTTGCTCTTTCTTTAACTGTAAACTTAATCTTAACAAAACTTCAATATTTCCCCTCAATTATCTCACTCATAAAGTGGATTTCAGCGATCTTGTTATTAAATGGTCCCCTCATTCACTTAAATACCTGGGAATATAACTAACCACAGATCAATCTTTTACCAGGAAACTGAACCTGGATGATCTAGTCTTGGTAACCCTTCAGTTAGACCTTTATAGATGGGAGGCTTTCCCACTGACTCTCTGGGGGCGTATTGATATAATCAAATTGAATGTTCTTCCTCTGATTTTTTTATCCTTTGAATATGCTGAACATCTGGCTCCCCCTTTCTTTCTTTCAGAAGGTCCACTCTCTCATTTCCAATTTCATATGGTTACATAAACAACCCAGGAAATTCTGTCTCAAATTGAGTCTTCCCAGATCATCAGGCGGTCTTCGCCTCCCTAACTTTCTCCTTTACTACTGGGCGAGTCATTTCTCCAAGCTCGGTAGATGGACTACTAAACTATCGGGTGATTATATTCCCCTCTGGTTACAACTGGAATCACAGATGCTCCTTCAACATCTCCTCCTCTCCCCTGTTATTTTTTTATATCCCTACAAACAGGCTACTGGATTCTATATGCCAATCTGTACTTGGGAGTTCCCTGGTACCCCTTTCTCACTTGCCTCACTGCAGATCCCATTGCCTTTCTCGTACAGTCTTCGATCGTCTGATAAAGCCTTGCTGCTACTAACGAGATGCAAATCAAACAAAGGAACCCTAGCTTTCTCACACTCGGCAGTCAAACTCTGGAACTCCCTACCTCTGGATGTCCGTCTAGCTCCTAGTCATGTCAATTTTAAAATCAAATATTCCTCCTTCCTCTTTAGTCAGGTCTCCTGTACCTGCTTCAACCCCCCCCCCCCAAAACATGGCTCCCTGCATCAACTGCCACTTTTCCCCCTGTGGTAACTCTGATCTCCTCACTCCAGGCACTTAAGCTCTAAATGACTAATGTTCAATGCCCAGAAATGGATCCTGTTGTTTGCATGTTGTGTTGTATTGTACTATTTTTTTTCAGCTTGAGTTTGTACCCTGTACTGCCTCTGCTTGATTACCTCTGCATTCTGTCTCTTCTTCAGAAAATTTTATGTTTCTCACAGTTGTACCTACGTCTCACCCCAACCTCTTGGGGCGTGTGAAGAATTAGTCCAGTTTCTCTGACTGGGCCCTTACCTGGTATATTAATGCTAATTACCTGGCTATTTAACTTCAAAGATGGTTTTTTACCTATTGGGCAAACCAATGCTACCTCTGTTTTGTAATCTTCTCCTAAGCTCTGTACCCCATATGTTATGGAAATTCTGATGTTTTCTTACCTTGTTTTTGTACTTTTTTTTTCTGTATTTGCTACTATCTGATAATTCCCTGTAATTTGCTCTGTAATTCTCCCGTGTCGTGCCTGAAAATAGTCATCCCTATGGCTAGTGCGCTTACCTGGTAAACAAAAACTAAATAAATAAATAAATGAGTCTTCTCCCAATTCTTCTTCCTCCAACAAGCTCTCCCCATGTCAGGACTTTGCCCAACCCCTTATTCTCAACCCTAACATCAAGATAGGTAATACCCCAGTGTTCCCCAGTCATTGTTTTAGGCCGGTGGGCCACCACCCTATATTTTTTTTACCACCGCTCTATATTTTTCTGCCACCACCCTATATTCTTATCCATTTTTTTATAAAATCCTCCAAAACTGGCTTTTATTGACATCCTTTATTGCAATACTACCCATTTAATACCAACACACTATATTTTACTTAAAAGCTACTTATGCACATGCACAGTGCATATAGGAGGTCCTGAAAAATAACGCACCATTTGACCCGATCACCATTGCCACCACCCTATATTTTCAGAGAGTGGGGAACCCTGTACCCTCCTCACTTACAACTGGCTGCCTCAGTTGCAGAATGTTAAGGTAGCAGACCTGCATTCCCCCTCTCTCCCTCCCTGAAATAAGGAACAAATACACTCTTACCACTACTTGCTCCTTCAAGGTCTGCCACTTCTACTACTTTCTCCTCTATATAGTCTATTTGCTATCCGCTGTTTATCTTGGAAGGGCTCTCTACCTCAGTTTGTATAGCTTGTTTACCAATGCATTGTATTACAAAATCAATAAAGATGTTAAATAAAAAAAAAAAGAAAAAAGAAACTTTTAAGTACCTCAGTGGAATCAACAAAGTCAAAGAGGTTAGCATCTTTCAGAAAAAGATGTGCAGGAACAAGATGCACAATTTGAAGATGGGGGGGTGGCTCAGGGGCAATGTGAGGAAGTATATTTTCACAGAGAGCTCGGTGGGCACATGGAACCACTTTCCTGAGGAGGTTATGGGGCCTAAAACTGTGGTAGAATTCAAGAATGCTTGGGACAAACATAAGGCAATTCTTGTGGTGGGTAGTAAGAAATAGGCAGCTGGTTAACTAGGATCTGCAGCTTAGCTAGTAGGTAGGGACATGGGCAGACTAGGTGAGCCAACCGGTCCTTATTTGCCATCAAAGTCTATGTTTCTATGTACTGTGTCCATTTCTGGGGGACCCATGTCATAGGCTGGAGGACTTACCATACAAGAGGAGGCTGAGGGAGCTGAACATGTAAAATGCTGGATTGCATTGCAAGGGGTGTCTCCTCGAGGAGGGGGAGGTGATTCTGCCACTGTATAGGTCAATAGTTAGATCGCATCTAGACTACTGCATCCAGTATTGGTGACCATATCTGAAGAGGGACAGTAAGTTACTGGAGAGGGTGCAGCACAGGGCAACAAAGATGATCAAGGGGCTGGAGGACTTACCATACAAGAGGAGGCTGAGGGAGCTGAACATGTATTCGCTGGAGGAGAGGAGGGATGGGGGGACATGATTGAAACCTTTAACTTCATGAAAGGAATAAACAAGACAGGTACAGAGGGGCTATTCAAAGTAAGGGAGGGGAGGGACGCCCAGGGCCATGATATGAGATTGGAGGGAGGACGGTTCATGAAGGAGATGAGGAGACACTTTTCTACAGAGAGGGTTGTAGCTGGATGGAATGCGTTACTGGCAGAAGTGGTATCTAGAAGAACAGTGGACTGCTCCCAAAGGGGCTTGGACAGTGCAAGTGGAGAGTCAATACCGGGAAGGGTGGGAGGAGGGTCAGCTACAGAATAAGGGATGCTAGCTGCACATTCAAGCAGACTTGCTAGACCTCTAGGCCTTTATCTGCTAGTAAATTTTCTATGATCGTAGTAACAGGGCTGAGCTGGGGTTAAGGATGGAGACTGAGTAGCATCCGTGGTAACACAGTAAGGTGAGGAACTTTAAGGCAGACTAGGTGGGCCAAGGGGTACTTTTCTGATGTTTTTACATTTCAGTAGTGCTGACCAGTGACGACTGTATCAGAAGTTATTGTGATAGAAACATGGGACCTGCGAGTTAAAACTCAGACCAACTGTCTGTCTAAGTCACCCCCTTCCCTCACTGCATTTGCAAGTAAGCAAACTCTACCTTACCCCCTTGCTTGTAACCTGTGATATATTTTCTCCAGTGGATACCTGTCCATTAGGAACAAAACCGAGACCACAGCAACTCATTTCACACAAGCCTGAGTGCAACTGATTGAGCACACTGGTCCATGAGCATCTGTGGTCCCCCCCTTCTAGACCTCCTCAAACACAACACCATCCTTTACACCATCCCTTCTGTCCGCATGAGTGACTCTGATCATTACTAATTGGGGAAGGGTAGAGAGCGGGGAAGAGGATGGGGGGGGAGTGAAAGACTGATGGGGAAGTGATGGCAGTTTCACTCATCGACACCCACACAACCTTACACAGTTACATGAAGCTGTTTTTTTAACTTGTAAAGTTTATTGAGAATAAATTCATAGGTTACATGAAGCTGCTTTATGGGAAGGGGAATGCTGGCCAGGAAACCAGGAAAAATGTCCTACTGTTGCAAAAAGTGCCTTGGGTTATTTTACTTCCGTCTGGAGACACATATGCACACGCACACACACACACATGCGCACTCCAAAGATGGGCAGAAGGGACCTCCATTTAATATCTAAAGATAGAAACATAGAATAGGAATTTGTCGCAGAAAAGTACAGTGTTAATATCTGCTACCATTCCTTGGTCAGGCTCTATCTCAAGTGCAGTGTTCAGTTCTGGTACCAATCCTTGGTCAGGCCCTATCCCGAATACAGTGTTCAGTTCTGGTACTGATCTTTGCTCAGACACTATCATGAGTACAGTTTTCAGTTCTGGTATCAATCCGTGGTCGTGTCCCATTTCAAGTGTAGTGTTTAGTTCTCTTCCCCCCACTGAGAAAAGATATTGACATGATTTAAAAATGTCCGAGGAGAGCTAGCAAAGTGGTAGAGAGGGGTCGGAGAACATGAGCTATGAGGACAGACTGGCAGAACTAGGGTTCTTTGTCTTGGAAAAAGAGAAGAGAAGACTAAGTGGTGATAAGAGCACAGGGATAACACCAGTATGTCAAACACAGTTCTTCAGAATATCTGAAAATGAGAGAATGGCAGTAGGAAAATTCAAGGGATATATCCGGAAGAACTACTTCACAGAAAGGGGGTGAGTATGTGAAAAAGACTACCGTAAAGGGTCATTGGTCATTTCTGTAGCTAGAGAACCTTTCAGTTCCGACTTGACAGATACTTAGAAGAAAATGAGTTGACAGTTTTCCCACTGAGGTGTTGGGAAAAGACCATGACAGACTACTGGTCTTCTTTCCTAAAATTGTATATCAGCAATATTTTGTGTTTGCAAAAATAGTGTGTGGAACTACTAACAGCCTCCATGTTTAAACCCTACAGGTTTGGAAGTCCCAGAACACTATATGGAATTGTTTGTGAAAGTTGAAGAATCCCCTGTCAGTGATTCACTGAGCAGGAACGATTGTGAATACCAGAAGCCTCCTGGAAAGAACACCACTAACAGTAAGTAGATGGCCAGGGAAATAATAACATAGAAACCTAGTGATTTAAGGTTGGATGGTCCATCAAGTCTCACCACGTGCTTTATAAGCATTGATTAACAAAAACAAATGAACTTATTTATAGTTCATTTAGTTTATTCTTGATTGGTTAAAAAACTAGTATAACATTATAAATAACACACGGAAATGTTAGAATACATCTCCATGAAGTACGTAGGTGGTACATTTCCAAGTACTAAAAACAAAACATACAGTACATTTTTACACGAGTGCTAAAATCTCACATCCATGCCATGTTCATAATCCTAATGAATTAATTTCTTCAATAAAAACAAAATGTTATACTTACCACAAAAAGTGCTTTCTAGCAACATTTATGTACTATATTTGCATATTGTTCAATAAATGTCATTAGTCGATGCAGCTTAAACTTTAAAGGGATAAATTAGATTGCATACTGTTCTCCCTTCATTCACTAGAACCAGCCAGCAGCATCCTAAAGAGTACAAGGTTTGTTCATCAATTCATGCCCCTGATCAGGATTACTGCCAGTTTGCAGAGGTACTATTGCATGGATGGTGAACACAGTAAATGTATCACTGGACCCGAATTGAAACAACTGGAGTTGCCAGTAACACTCACACTATTTGTCAAATTTCAGAGACAGCCTGTAGCACCTGCTAGCTATAAGTCTGCAGTTGTCACCAATAGACAGGGTTCGAGAGAGGGTAGTCAAATGGGTGGGAAGCTGGCTGGGGAAAAGGAGGCAGAGGGTCATAATAAATGGGGTGGCATCCGGGGAGGGCAAGGTCATGAGCGGGGTCCCTCAGGGATCGGTGTTGGGGCTCCTACTGGTCAATATATTTGTAGGGGACATCATGGAGGGCCTTGAGGGGGGTGTGAGTATGTTTGCAGACAATATCAAAATCTACAATTGGGTGGACACAGAGGAAGGAGTGGAACAAATGCAGAGAGACTTGAGGAGACTTGAGGCATGGTCAAAAAAGGTGGCAGCATGAATTCAATACAGAAAAATGTAAAATCATGCATCTGGGCTACAGAAATCAGAAGGCAGGGTACCTTATGGAGGGCAGAGATCTGGAGGAGACAGAACAAGAAAGGGACCTAGGCATCATTATATCTGGGGATTTGAAGGTGGAAGGGCAGTGGCCAGGGGGATTGGAATGCCGGGATGCATCGGAAGGGGACCACCAGTAGGAATAGGGAGGTCATAGTACCCTTGTACACCCATATAGTTAGACCACACTTGGAGTACTGAGTCCAGTTCTGGAGGCCATGCCTCAGGAAGGATGTGGGGAGGATAGAGAGAGTTCAGAGAAGAGTGACAAAAATGGTAAAAGGGTTAGGTCACCATTCCTATGAAGAAAGGTTGAGAGATCTGAACATGTATTCTCTGGAGCAGAGGAGGGAGGGGGGGGACATGATCGAGACATTCAAGTACCTTAGGGGTATAAACAGGGTGCCGGGGGGGGAAGATCTTCAAGATGAAAGGAAATCCGAGGACGAGGGGGCATGACATGCAGGTGAAAGGAGGACAGTTCAGGGGTAACATGAGAAAATACTATTACACAGAGAGAGTGGTAGAAAAGTGGAACAGACTCCCAGAGGCAATCGGAGAGGAAACAGTGGAGAGATTCAAAAGAGCATGGGACAACCACGTGGGAGTGTTAAGGGGGAGGCACAGGTCCAAGCAGAGAGCTGGGTAAATGGGCAGACTTGGTGGGCCTAGTTCGGTCCTTTTCTGCCGTCACACTTCTATGAATCTATGAATGTATATGACAGGAATTATAAACCAGCGGCAGTTGGAAACCAATTCTGGGTCAACATAGACATTGTACGCCATCCTGTGTGCACGCATTTTTACTTCATTTTTAGACAGCTTTGCCCTCAAATGTGCCCTACTGTGGGCATCACAAAATACATCCACTTAACTTCGGGTCTCCTTCGGGCCAGGTTTCAACTCACGAAGGCAATACTGCATGACATTCTCATAAATTAAATACATTTCATCACATGTCCTAATAGGAATTTCCTTAATGCCAGGTAGTACCCAAACCTCTTTGATGACCTTTAGAAGCTTCCTGCTACAAATAGTACTCCTTGCCTCTAATTATCATCAGGTAAAGTGGGAATTATATACCGACAATCAGTGGGGTTCACAGCACATCACTGTGAACAACCCCCTGCCCTCAATCGACCATACATTTTACTCCACTATCTGGTCCACTTGCCCTCTGCTGGGTCAGTGTAGAATTCTCAGTCTGATCCTCATAAGGACCATTAGTCTATTATAAATTGTTGTGATCTGTTAACTAATTAGTTAGTTGGTAAAATATTTCTTTTTATTCAGGAACGATATCTTATTTCACGTCTTTAGGACAAGCCTTTTTTCAAGATGATCCTGACAATATTAACAATAAAAAGTTTCATCAAATACAGACATACTTACATCATTCACTTACATACAATATCCCAAAATAAAACAAAAATACAGTAATGGTTATTATTATCCAACACAAGTCCTACCTACATCCCATACGTATTTAAAACATGATTATTTCATGTGAGTTCATTTACATCATCTATTACACGTACAGAACATCTTATTCTCATTCCTCTTTCAGGTATTTGGTAACCAAAGATGGGTTATATCCCAGTTTCCTTTTTATCGAGTTTAACAATATGTAATTTTCGGCATAATCTGCCCTAAATGTCATTTTAGTAAAATGTTTTTTCATTTTGGGCTTGTGAAGGAGTTCACCATTGTTTCTTAGATGATAATCATGTTTAATGCTTTGCTCTTCTGTTTTACAGTGGCAGGCAGGTCAAACACGGTCTTCCCAACGATTTCCCCTGTGAATACACAGTAGCAGCTGCTTGAGTATCACGAGCTGTTCATGCTTCCATCTCCAAACTCAGACTGACTACACTGTTACAGGCAGCTTGGGACTTTCCCAGACATCCAAAAGATTTGATTAGTTGATTCATCTGTCTGTGACAACTAGAGTTCCCCCCTCCTGGTCCATTTAGGTGCCAAAATGCAAAAACTACAATTCCTACAGAAATTCACACCCACAAGACCCCTGGGGACTAACTCCATTTTAGGGTCCCCAAAGGTACTGATTGGTCCAAACTAGCAATCCAGAACCAAGATGGTGGTGATTATCAGAAATGTCCATGCTGCAAAGGAAGGCAGGTTAGATAGGCTACAATATTATTATTAAAGCAGATAAACAACAAAAAGTTACAGTTCCTAATAGGGCCCTCTGCGCAATTAGCGATCGCAGAATGGTGTGATAACACTGCAGCCCAGGCGGTAATTGAGCCTGAAACTACTCGCCATCTACCCAGATTAATTAAACACTATGAATTAGGCAGCTTTTAAAGAGACAGGTGTAGAGGCTAACAGGGCACTCACATGCAAACACTTTTAAATTGCTAGGACACAGATCACTAGCCTGGCAGTGGACATTTAGCAAGCCCAATGAAGACTTTTGAGAACCCCCATTTGTAGGGGGGTTACATGAATATGCCAGATGTTAACTGAAACACCTTTGCTGCAGCCACATCCAAGAACAGGGCCATTCTCAGTGCCCTTCAGGGGGCATGCCTCAGACAGCTAGTGTTGGAACCCACTCAGGAGGGAGCTATCTTAGACCTGGTACTCTCAAATGGGGACAGATAGAGGAGCTCAGATCTAGAAGTGGGTAGCCATCTGGGAACAAGTGACCACCAAACAGTTTGGTTCATGATAACCTCAGCTGCAGAGTCAAGCCACATAAAAGTGAGAGTACTTGGACTTTAGGAGGGCTGGCTTTGTCAAAATGGGAGAGTGCCTCAGAAAAGCACTAGCAAACAGGCAAGAAGGAGGGGTGGAACAACAATGGAGAAAAATCAAAACCATCACAGATGCAACAAGCCTTTGTGTGAAGCAAATAAACAAATCAAAATGAAAGAAAAAGCCACTATGGTTCTTAAAGGAGGTGGCGGGAAAGGTTATGGAGAAAAGGATAGCATTTAGGAAGTATAAGAGAACACAGAAAGAGCAGGACAGAGAACTATACCAGTTAAGGCAGAAGGAAGCAGGGAAGGCAGTCAGAATAGCAAAGGCCCAAACTGAGGAAAAGATAGCCAAGTCGGTTAAGAAGTAGGGATAAAACCTTTTATAGGTACATTAGGGAGCGTAGAAAGACAAAAGTAGGGATAGTGAGGCTGAATAGAACAGATGGTGGGTGAGCAGAGAGAGACCGTGAAAAAGCAGGCATACTGAACAAATACTTCTACTCAGTATTCACAAAAGAAGAGGAGGTACATAATCCAATTATAGAAGCACTGTGGATGGGGGGGTTGATCTCAGTACTTTCACAAAAGAAAGGGTTCTGAAAGAACTCATAAAACTGAAGGAGGACAAAGCAATGGGGTCTGATGGGATTCACCCTATAATTATGAAAGAATTAAGGGTAGAACTAGTGACACCACTGACTACTCTTTGTAATAAATCATGGGAGGATGGTGTGGTACCTGAGGACCGGAGCAGGATGAATGTGATTCCTCTTCACAAAAGTGGGAGCAAGATAATGGCAGGAAACTACAGACCTGCCAGTTTGACATAAAATGATAAAAAATGGGGTAAACTGTATGCCTTATACCTGCATTGATAATGGTTAATTGTATACATACAAACTCTGTGTAATGTTTTTTAGCACACCCAGGTGTTTATGGGGGCGATTGGGGTGTTTTTTGTTATTTTGCCACTTCTATGTACTTTCTCCTCTATATAGTCTATTTGCTATCCGCTGTTTGTATATCTTGTTTACCAATGCATTGTATTACAAAATCAATAAAGATGTTAAATTTCAAAAAAAAAAAAAGAAACCTTTAAGTACCTCAGTGGAATCAATAAAGTCCAAGAGGTTAGCATCTTTCAGAAAAAGAGATGTGCAAGAACAAGGGGACACAGTTTGAAGATGGGTGTGGTTCTGGGGCATTGTGAGGAAGTATTTTTTCACAGAAAGGGTGGTGGGCACATGGAACCACCTTCCTGAGGAGGTTATGTGGTCTAAAACTGTGGGAGAATTCAAGAATGCATGGGACAGACATAAGGCAATTCTTGTGGTGGGTAGTAAGAAATAGGCAGTTGGTTAACTAGGATCTGCAGCTTAGCTAGTAGGTAGGGACATGGGCAGACTAGGTGAACCAAGTGGTCCTTATCTGCCGTCAAAGTCTATGTTTCTAGGTACTGTGTCCAGTTCTGAGGGACCCATGTCATAGAAACTGTCTGTCGGCACAAAAGGACCTGCTGGCACACCTAGTCCGCCCTAAAGTCCCTACCGTACACCGTACATAATTGATCTCTGGTCTTAACCTCACCCCAGCCCTGTTACCAATGCCCCTTGTATGTATCCCATGCATGTTTGAAACCTTTATTAAATCCTTTTCAGCCTTGTTTATCAGGAAGTACATTGACTGGGTGGAGGCGGTACAGAGGAAGGTAACCAAAATGGTGCATTGCCTGCATCAGAAAGACTCAAGGAATTAAATATATACTGTCTAGAAGCTAGATGGTAAAGGGGAGACATGAAAGAAATTATACCTTAAGGATGTTAATAAGGTACAGGAGGGTAGCATTTTACATAGGATGAAATGCTCAAGAACAAGGAGGCATGATATGAAGCTTAAAGGGGGGCTCAGAGAGGATGTGAGAAAGTACTTTTTCACAGAAAGCGTGGTGGATGTCTTGAACAAACTCGCAGCAGAGATGGTGGGTACCAAAACAGTAGCAGGATTCAAGCATACGTGGGATGAACACAAGGGAACCTTCTGTTGCTGAGAAGCTGTGAAGGGGCAGGAGGGAAGGATTTAGTTGCTGGTAATCTTTAAACTCATTTTGAGTCTGTTGCCTTTAGAGCAGTAGGGAATCACTAGCTGCAAAGTTTAGTGCATAGTGGGGGAAGGGTGCTTATGGTCCGACCAGGGGCCTCAGCTACCTGATTGTTTCTGGAAGGCATGGACTGGTTCCTCACCTCACCACCCCCAGTCTGTGATTTCCTTTATACCAGGGACCTGACATCACTTCTCCAGAAGGGCAAAGGACATGCACCTGTCATAGCAGAAGCGGACATCGAAAAGAGTAACAGCAGTGAGCAAAGAGGTGGCTGCTATCTCAGTGAAAGAGAAGTAACTACAAAACAAGGAGTTTTCATTGTTACCTGTTTGCATTGGTATTTGCATTGTGGAAATGAGGGGTATGAGTTTGAAGACAGTGGTGCAATGGTTGCTTAAAGTCTCTTTTGGGTGTGTACAGGAGGGACAGAAATGTAAAAGGCAGTTGCTCAATCAATCTGGAAGTGTATGACAAAAGGGGTAAAGAAAATACAGAACAGGAGAAGAATCTTTTGCACTGATAGAGGGGGCAGAGAGAAGACTTGGGGGAGTGTTTGGTATCCTTCATCAGGAATAGTGGGGGGGAGTGCTGGTGGGTAACAAGAGCAATGGGTACAGTGGTAGGCTGCAACAACTGCAGTGCGCCAATCTTTCAAAAAATTACCTGGAGGGTGGGAGGATGTTTAGTGTGCAACCACATGGCAAACCTTAGAAAGGAGATCGATGTTCTGCAGAGGGAACTAAGACAGGTGAGGGAACTAAGACAGGCAAGGCAGACTGGTGGAGGTTGTAGCCCAATACTGAAGGGAGGTAGGAAGAGAGACGAGGGAGGGCAATTTGAGCCAACAGTGGTGAGGAGAGGGTCAGAAGAAGGGAAGCGGAGACAGAGGGGCCCAGGCCAAAAAGTACGATGTCAACTTCCGCATGCCAGGAGTGGACTGGAGCACCCCAGCAACCATACAAACATACGAAATTTGCCAGCAGATAAAGGCCTAGAGGTCTATCAAGTCTGCTCGAATGTGCAGCTAGCACCCCTTATTCTGCAGCTGCCCTTCCCTTCCACCCTTCCCCTTCATTGACCCTCCCCCTTGTCCTGTCCCATCTTCATTTGAAGCAGTCCACTGTTCTACTGCATACCACTTCAGCAGGTAACACATTCCACCCAGCCACCACCCTCTCAGTAAAAAAGTGTCTCCTCATCTCCCTCCTGAACCTTCCTCGCTCCAGTCTCATATCATGGCCCCTGGTGGCCCTCCCCTCCCTTACTTTGAACAACCCCTCTGTACCCGTCTTGTTTATTCCTTTCATGTATTTAAAGGTTTCAATCATGTCACCCCTGTCTCTGCTCTCCTCCAGTGAGTACATGTTCAACTTCTTCAACCTCCTCTCGTATGATAAGTCCCCCAGACCCTTGATCATCTTTGTCGCTCTGCGCTGCACCCCCTCCAGTAACTTAATGTCCCTCTTCAGATACGGATGCCAGTACTGCACGCAGTACTCCAGGTATGGTCTAACTAATGACCTATACAGTGGCAGAATCACCTCCTCCCTCCTCGAGGATATACCCCTTGCAATACAACCCAGCATTTTGTTGGCCTTTGCAGCTGCCTTCCTACATTGTGCCGAGTCGTTCATTGACCCTGTGATGAGCACACCCAGATCCTTCTCCTCCTCTGTCTGGGCTAGCTGCACTCCCCTCAGCTGGTAACTCCTCCTTGGGTTCTTCATCCCAAAATGCAGCACCTTGCATCTTTTGGCATTAAAGCCCAGTTGCCAGGTGTCTGACCAGGTTTCAAGCTTTGCCAGATCATCCTGCAACTCCTGCCATCCCCCTAGGTCATCCACCACCGCACCTACCTTGGTATCATCAGCAAACAGACTGATCTTGCTCTTGATGTCCCATGATATGTCTGCAATGAATATCCCAAACAACACTGGTCCCAACACTGAGCCCTGTGGAACACTCGTCACTGCCCTTGGGTGTGAGAGCTCCCCACCCACCACCACCCTCTGTTGCCTTCCCTGCAGCCAGTTTCCTACCCATCTCACCAGCTTTGCACCCGCCCCGTGCCTACTAACTTCCTTCCCTGCCTTCCTTGTGGCACTGAGTCGAATGCCTTACTGAAGTCCAGATACAGGACATCCACTGCATGGCCCCTGTCCAGTTGCCGAGTTACCCAGTCATAGAACTCGACCAGGTTGGTTTGGCAGGATCTGCCATGTATGAAGCCATGCTGTCTGCTGTCCTGTAGTCCTTTGGCCTCTAGGAGGGCCACCAGCCTCTCCTTCAGGATAGTCTCCATTAGCTTACCCACGATGGATGTGAGGCTCACTGGTCTGTAGTTTCCTGGTTCATCCTTGGGGCCACTCTTGTGGAGGGGCACCACATGAGCCATCCTCCAGTCCTGAGGTACACACCTCGAATGTAGTGAGGCATTAAATAGGTCTGCCAAAGGTCCTGCAAGGACCTCTGCCAGCTCCTTCAGTACCCTGGGGTGGATGCCATCTGGGTCTGGTGCCTTGTCCACCCTCAGTGCCTTCAAACCCTCTCTAACTCTGCTCTCCATGATTTCCCATCTGTCACCACTTCCGCTTCTGCCATTTCTCCCACCTTGGGTGTCACCCCCCTCTTCTCTTTAGTAAATACTGAGCAGAAGTACTCATTTAGTACTTCCGCCTTATCGCACCCTGCTTCCACCCAACCCCCCTCCTTCCTAATCCTTACAGCTCCTTTTCTCCCTGATGTACTTAAAGAAGTCCTTCTCCCCCTTCTTAATGCCTTGTGCCAGCCTGAGTTCCGTAGATGCTTTGGCTCCCCTTACTGCCCTTGTCACCTCCTTCGATTCTAAGTACTCCTCCCTGTTTTCTTGTACTTCCTAAAGGGAGCTCTTTTCCTCCTTACCTTTTCCATGGCCTCCTTGCTCAACCAGATCGGTTTCTTAACCCTAGCCTTCTTGCTCTGGGCTTTGTAGCAGGTTTTGGTTGCCTCCACTATCCCCAGCTTTATGAGCTCCCACCTCTGGTTAGTGACCATACTAGATTGAATTCTGGCCAGGTACCCTTTTACCACTTCCCCCATCCTTCCAAAGTTGGCCCTCCTGAAGTCCAGCACTATTGTGCCAGATTCCACTCCTTCCTTGCCCATATCCAATGTGAGCCATACTGAGCTGTGGTCACTCCCTGACAGCAGTTCCTCCACTGTAAGTTCTCTCACAAAGTCCCCATTTGCCAGCACAAGGTCAAGGGTATTTCCTAACCTGGTTGGTTCACTGACCATTTGCAGCAGGAAGCTGTCCTGGAAGGCATACAGCAGTACCTGCTCCCTTCTGTTCCTGGTTGTTGGGGTGCTCCAGTCCACTCCTGGCATGTTGAAGTCCCCCACAATCCCCACACTACCCTTCTCGCAGGTACTCCTGATCTGTCCCACTAGTTCCCTGTCTAACTCCTCCGTCTGAGATGGTGGCCTGTACACCACTCCCATTCTAAGAATCCTATTCTTGGAATCCTGGATTTGCATCCAAAGTGACTCCGTACTACCCTCCTCAGCAATATAAGCAATATAACCAGCAATATAAGAGAGCAGGTACTGCTGGATGCCTTCCAGGACAGCTTCCTGATGCAAATGGTCAGTGAACCTACCAGGTTAGGGAATAAGCTTGGTCTTGTGCTGGCAAATGGGAAGTTTGTGAGGGAACTTAGGATGGAAGAACCGCTGTCAGGGAGTGACCACCACTCAGTATGGCTCATATTGGATATGGGCAAGGAAGCAGTGGAATCTGGCACAAGGGTGCTGGACTTCAGGAGGGCCAACTTTGGGAGGATCAGAGAAGTGGTAAAAGGGTACCTGGCTAGAATTCAACCTAGCATGGGCACTAACCAGAGGTGGGAGCTCATTACGCTGAGGATAGCGGGGGCAAGAAGAACCTGCAGCAAGGCTCAGAGCAAGAAGGCTATGGCTACAAAATTGAGCTGAGTGAGCAAGGAGGTCATGGAAAAGGCAAGGAGGAAAAGAGCTGCCTTTTGGAGGAACAAGAAAACAGGGAGGGGGAGGAGTACCTGAAGGAATCGAAGAGGTGACACAGGCAGTAAGGGTAGCCAAGGCATCGACGAAGCTCAGACTGGCACAAGGCATTAAGAAGGGTGAGAAGGACTTCTTTTGGTGCCTCAGAGAGAAAAGGAACTGTAAGGACCACATAGTAAGGCTTAGGAAGGAGAGGGGTTGGGTGGCGGCAGAAGACGATAAGGCAGAAGAGCTAAATGATTACTTTTGCTCAGTATTTACTAAGGAGAACAGGAGGATGATACCCGGGGAAGGAGTGGCAGAAATGGGGGGGGGTGACAGATGAGGAAATCATGGAGGGCAGAGTTCTGGAGGGTTTGAAGGCACTGAAGGTGGACAAGGTGCCAGGCCCAGATGGCATCCACCCCAGGATACTAAAGGAGCTGGCAGAGGTTCTTGCAGGAACTTTGGCAGACCTATTTAATGTCTCATTACATGATGGGTGTGTACCTCAGGATTGGAGGATGGCTCATGTGGTGCCCCTGCACAAGATTGGCCCCAAGGATGAACCGGGTAACTACAGACTGGTGATCCTCACATCCATCATGGGCAAGCTAATGGAGTAGATCCTGAAGGAGAGGCTGGTGGTCCTCCTGGAGGACAAAGGACTACAGGAAAGTTGACATCATGGCTTCATACGTGGCAGTTCCCGCCAAACCAACCTGTGGGAGTTTTATGACTGGGTAATTAGGCAATTGGACAGAGGCCATACAATGGATGTCCTGTATCTGGACTTCAGTAAGACATTCAACTCTGTGCCACATGGGAGGCTGGGAAGTAAATTAGAAGGCACGGGTGGGTGCAAAGCTGGTGAGATAGATAGTGATCTGGCTTCAGAGAAAGCAACAAAGCAAGATGGTGGATGGGGCGCTGTCATACCTTAGGGTAGTGATGAGTGGTGTTCCTCAAGGCTTTGGTGTTGTTTGGGATATTCATTGCAGACATATCATTGGGCATCAAGAGCAAGATCAGTCTGTTGCTGATGAAACCAGGATGGGAGCTGTTGTGGATGACCTAGGTGGATGGCAGAGGTTGCAGGATGATCTGGAAAAGCTAGAAACCTGGTTAGACACCTGGCAACTGGGGTTTAATGCCAAAAAGTGCAAGGTGCTGCATTTTGGTGTGAAGAATCCAAGGAGGAATTACCAGCTGGGGGGAGTGCAGCTATCCAAGACAGAGGAGGAGAAGGACCTGGGGGTGCTCATTACAGGGTCAATGAACAACTCAGAACAATGTAGGATGGCAGCTGCAGAGGCCAACAAAATGCTGGATTGCATTGCAAGGGGCATCTCCTTGAGGAGGGGGAGGTGATTCTGCCACTGTATAGGTCATTAGTTAGATCGCATCTCGAGTACTGCATCCAGTACTTGCAACCATACCCGAAGAGGGACAGTAAGTTACTGGAGAGGGTGCAGCACAGGGCGACAAAGATGATCTAGGGGCTGGAGGACTTACCATACAAGAGGAGGCTGAGGGAGCTGAACATGTATTCGCTGGAGGAGAGGAGGGATGAGGGGACTTGATTGAAACCTTTAAGTTCATGAAAGGAATAAACAAGACAGCTACAGAGGGGCTGTTCAAAGTAAAGAAGGGGAGGGACACCTTGGGCCATGAAATGAGATTGAAGGGAGGACAGTTTATGAGGGAGATGAGGAAACTTTTCTACAGAGAGGGTTGTATCTGGATGGAATGTGTTGCCGGCTCAAGTGGTATCCAGTAGAACAGTGAACGGTGGACTGCTTCAAAAGGGGTTGGGACAGGAAAGGGGAGAGTCAATACAGGGAAGGGTGGGAGGAGGGTCAGCTGCAGAATAAGGGATGCTAGCTGAACTTTCAAGCAGACTTGCTAGACCTCTAGGCCTTTATCTGCTGGTAAATTTTGTATGTTTGTAGTAACATGGCTGAGCAGGGGGTAAGGATGGAGACCGAGTAGCATCTGTGGTAACACAGTAAGGTAAGGAACTTTAAGGCAGACTAGGTGGGCCTTTCCTGATGTTTCTATATTTCAGTAGTGCTGACCAGCAACAACTGTATCAGAAGTTATTGTGATAGAAACGTGGGACCTGCGAGTTAAAACTCAGACCAACTGTCTGTCTAAGTCACCCACTTCCCTCACTGCATTTGCAAGCAAGCAAAACTCTACCTTACCCCCTTGCTTGTATCCTGTGATATGTTTTCTCCAGTGGATACCTGTCTACTAGGGAAAGAACTGAGACCACAGCAACTCATTTCACAAAAGCTCAAGTGGAACTGATTGAGCACACTGGTCCATGAGCATCTGTGGTCCCCCCCCCGACCTCCTCAAACACACCCACCATCCTTAACACCATCCCTTCTGTCTGCCTGAGTGACTCTGATCATTACTAATTGGGGGGAGGGTAGACAGGGGGGATGAAAGGAGGGGGAGGGGATGGGAAGGAGTGAAAGACTGATGGGGAAGTGATGGCAATTTCACACATCAACACACACACAGCCTTACACAGTTGCCTGAAGCTGTTTTTTTAACTTGTCAAGTTTATTGAGAATAAATTCATGGGTTACATGAAGCTGCTTTATGGGAAGGGGAATGCTGGCCAGGAAACCAGAAAAATGTCCTACTGTTGCAAAAAGTGCCTTGGGTTATTTTACTTCCATCTGGACACACACACACACACACACACACACCAGAGATGGGCAGAAGGGACCTCCATTTAATGTCTAAAGATAGAAACATAGAATAGGAATTTGTTACAGAAAAGTACAGTGTTAATTTCTACTACCATTCCTTGGTCAGGTCCTATCTCAAGTGCAGTGTTCAGTTCTGGTACCAATCCTTGGTCAGGTCCTATCCCGAATACAGTGTTCAGTTCTGGTACTGATCTTTCCTCAGATACTATCATGAGTACAGTGTTCAGTTCTGGTATCAATCCGTGGTCGTGTCCCATTTCAAGTGTAGGGTTTAGTTCTCGTCCTCCCACTGAGTAAAGATATTGACATGATTGGAAAATGTCTGAGGAGAGCTAGCAAAGTGGTAGAGAGGGGGAGGTCAAACAACATGAGCTATGAGGACAGACTGGCAGAACTAGGGCTCTTTTCCTTGGAAAAAGAGAAGACTGAGGGGTGATATGAGCACAGGGATAATCACAGTTCTTCAGAATATCTGAGAATGAGAGAACGACAGTAGGAAAATACAAGGGATGTATCCAGAAGAACTTCTTCACAGAATGGGAGTGAGTATGTGGAAAAGACTACCATAAAGGGTCATTGGTCATTTCTGTAGCTACAGAACCTTTCAGTTCCGACTTGACAGATACTTAGAAGAAAATGACTTGACAGTGTTCCCACTGAGGTGGTGGGAAAAGACCTTGACAGACTACTGATCTTTCCTAAAATTGTATATTAGCAATATTTTGTGTTTGCAAAAATACTGTGTGGAACTACTAACAGTCTCTATGTTTAACCCCTACAGGTTTGGAAGTCCCAGAACACTATATGGAGTTGTTTGTGAAAGACGAAGAATCCCCTGTCAGTGATTCACTGAACAGGAACGAGAGCGAATACCAGCAACCTCCTGAAAAGAACATCACTAACAGTAAGTAGATGGCATTGGAAATAACAACATAGTAACCTAGTGATTTAAGGTTGGATGGTTCATCAAGTCCCCACCACGTGCTTTATAAGCATTGATTAACAAAAACAAATGAACTTATTTATAGTTCATATAGTTTATTGTAGATCGGTTAAAAACAGTACAACATTATAAATAACACAAGGAAATATTAAAATACATCTCCAGCAAGTACATAGGTGGTATATTTTCAAGTACTAAAAACAAAACATACAGTACATTTTTACACGAGTGGTAAAATCTCACATCCATGCCATGTTCATAATCCTAATGAATTAATTTCTTCAATAAAACAAGATGTTATAGTTGCCACAAAAAGTGCTTTCTAGTAACATTTATGTACTATACTTGCCAGTTTTTCAGTAAATGTTATCATTAGCCAATGTAGCTTAAACTTTAATGGGATAAATTAGATTGCATACTGTTCTTCCTTCGTTCACTAGAACCAGCCAGCAGCATCCTCAAGAGTACTAGGTTTGTTCATCAATTCATGCC
Organism: Neoceratodus forsteri; assembly: GCA_016271365.2. Taxonomy (NCBI): domain Eukaryota; kingdom Metazoa; phylum Chordata; order Ceratodontiformes; family Ceratodontidae; genus Neoceratodus; species Neoceratodus forsteri. Next base: position 1,179,577,349 of record CM057454.1, read on the forward strand.
CCAGAACAGGCTTACTGCCAGTTTGCAGAGGTACTAGTGCATGGGTGGTGAACACAGTAAGTGTATCACGGCCTGAATTGAAACAACTCAAGTTGCCAGTAACACCCACACTGTTTGATAAATTTCAGAGACAGCCTGCAGCACCTGCTAGCTATAAGTCTCCAGTTGTCGCCAATATACAGGGCAGGGCAGAGGGTAATCAAATGGGTGGGAAGCTGGCTGGGGAAAAGGAGGCAGAGGGTCATAATAAATGGGGTGGCATCTGAGGTAGGGCAAGGTCATGAGCGGGGTCCCTCAGGGATAGGTATTGGGGCCCCTACTTTTCAATATATTCGTACGGGACATCATGAAGGGCCTTAAGGGGGGTGTGAGTATGTTGGTGGACGATAACAAAATCTACAATAGGGTGGACACGGAGGAATGGGTGGAACAAATGCAGAGAGATTTGTGGAGACTTGAGGCATTGTCAGAAAGGTGGCAGCTTGAATTCAATACAGAAAAATGTAAAATCGTAGATCTGGGTTACATAAATCAGAAGGTGGGGGCAGAGATCTGGAGGAGAGAGAACAAGAAAGGGACCTAGGCATTATTATATCCGGGGACCTGAAGGTGGAAGGGCAGTGCTGGAGGGCAGTGGCCAGGGGGAGTGGAATGCGGGGATGCATTTCAAGGGGGATCACCAGTAGGAATAGGGAGGTCATAGTACCCTTGTACACCCATTTAGTTAGACCACACTTGGAGTACGGAGTCCAGTTCTGGAGGCCATACCTCAGGAAGGATGTGGGGAGGATAGAGACGGTTCAGAGGAGAGCAACAAAAATAATAAAAGGGTTAGGCCACCTATCCTATGAAGAACGGTTGAGAGATCTGAGCATGTATTCCCTGGAGCAGAGGAGGGAGATGGGGGACATGATCCAGACTTTCAAGTACCTTAAGGGTATAAACAGGGTGCCGGGGGGAGCATCTTCAAGATGAGAGGAAATCTGAGGACGAGGGGGCATGGCCTGCAGGTGGAGGGAGGGCAGTTCAGGGGTAACATTAGAAAATACTATTACACAGAGAGAGTGGTAGAAAAGTGGAACAGACTCCCAGAGGCAGTCGTTGGAGAGGAAACAGTGGAGGGATTCAAAAGAGCATGGGACAACCACATGGGAGTGTTAAGGGGGAGAGGCACAGGTCCAAGCAGATAGCTGGGCAAATGGGCAGACTTGTTGGGCCTAGTTCGGTCCTTTTCTGCCGTCACACTTCTATGAATCTGTGAATCTATATGGCAGGAATTATAAACCAGCGACAGTTGGAAACCAATTCTGGGACACCGTAGACATTGCACGCCATCCTGTGTGCACACATTTTTATTTCATTTTTAGACAGCTTTGCCCTCAAATATGCCCTACTGTGGACATCACAAAATACATCCACTTAACTTCGGGTCTCCTTTGGTCCAGGTATCAACTCATGAAGGTACTACTGCATGACATTCACATAAATTACACACATTTCATCACGTCCCAATAGGAATTTCCTTAATGCAGGTATACCTGAACCTCTTTGATGACCTTTAGAAGCTTCCTGCCACAAATAGTACTCCTTGCCTCTAATTATCCGGTAAAGTGGGAATTATATACCGAGAACCAGTGGGGTTCACAACAGGTCACTGTGAACAACCCCCTGCTCTCAATCAACCATACATTTCACTCCACTGTCTGGTTCATTTGCCCTCTATTGGGTCAATGTAGAATTCTCAATCTGATCCTCATAGGGACCTTTAGTCTATTATACATTGTTGTGATCTGTTAACTAATTAGTTAGTTAGTTAGTTAGTAAAAGATTTATTTTTATTCAGGAAATATATATTATTTCTCATATTTAGGACAAGCCTTTTTTCAAGATGATCCTGACAGTATTAACAATAAAAAGTTTCATCAAGTACAGACATACTTCCATCATTCGCCTACATACAGTATTCCAAAATAAAACAAAAATACAATAATGATACTTACTACCTAACACAAGTCCTACATCCCATACGTATTTAAAACATAATTATTTAATTTTGATTTCATTTACATCATCTAGTATACATACAGGACATATTACTCTCATTCCTCTGTCAGGTATTTGATAACCAAAAATGGGTTATAACCCAGTTTCCTTTTTATTGAGTTTAACAATTTGTAATTTTCGGCATAATCTGCCCTAAATATCATTTTAGTAAAATGTTTTTTCATTTTGGGCTTGTGAAGGAGTTCCCCATTGTTTCTTAGATGATAATCATGTTTAATGCTTTGCTCTTCTGTTTTACCTACCAAATATTGTGGTTCTCCTATCTTTAACAGTCTATGTGTTTGTAGCACCCCTATTAGTTTTCTCCTATTTTCTAGTGTTAACCAATCCAATTTTTGATATAATTCATAGTGGTGAGTTTTGAAATCACGCTGTAGAATAAACCTAGCTAGATTATTGTAAGTAACTTCTTCATTTTTTAAAAGAGACCTTGCGACCTTCCCATATCTATGACTACCATAGTCCTATAATAGGAATTAGTCGTTGGTTTACAATAACTTTTCACATCCGAATATCGGTACAATGCCTATTTCTTTGAAAAGCCCCCAGTTTTCTATTTACTTTGCTTACCAGATCATTTATATGGACATCAAATTTCAAACCCTGGTCTACCCATACCCCTAAAAATGTGTAATGGAGGACCTGTTCTAATATTTCCTGTTTTAATGTATTTATGTTTGTGATCTGTTTTTGATTCTTTTATTCTTATGAGTTGTGAAAAGAAGGGTTTTTGTTTTTTTTACTATTCAATACTGATTTTCATAGTCTTAACCCATTTTCTAACCATGAGAAGTCTTCCTGCAACCTCTTTTCAACTTCACAAGTATTTGCTCCACACACAAGTAAAACTGTATCATCAGCATATAATTAAATTTTTGTTTTAGTGACAATTTTTGTTAAACATTTACATATGCCAAAAACTGGACTGGGACCACAAAGTTGTGAATGACTGTTACAGTATGCACTGCAAGCCCATTGGTCCACAGTGTGGACCAATGAGCTTGCAGCACATACTGTAGGCTGTAATTCGGTGGGCAGCCATGGAGGTATGCTGGTGAGTTTGCTGCCTGCTGATGATTGGGTGGGCCTGTGTTGGGGGGGATCCACTGGACTGCCAGGGCTGATTTAAACCTTTTGTTATGGGGATCGGGGAGGGGGATCCACTAGACTACCTGGGTTGATGTAAACAACTGTTTACAGGGATAGGGGTACAGAGCAGAGAGTGTGGTACTACGGACTGCCACTGACACCACTGCATGCTGTGCAGGGCACCTGGTGCATTCTGCCAGCCAGCTCTGCTCAACTCATGCAGATGGGGCAATAATGGCATGCATAATGGCCCTGTTTGCATGTGCTTGTCTGAATATCTGGAAATTGCATCCAACACATCTCCAGATCTGCTGGCGCATTCCAATTCCAGGGATGCACCTGTGCATCTTATTTGCGCTGCCCGCATTTGTTGCTATATTCAGAAGGGATGCACCATTGCACATTGTTACTTTTCCTATTATTCTACTCCCCCCCCCAAAACACGCACACACACACCCCTTCGATTCCTTGTTTGGCTCTGTTCCCACACTTTTATACACCTTGTTTCCCTCCATGATTCTGGGCACAAGCATACCTTCTTCCCCTGTGAGATGCTTGGGCCCACACAGTCATTGTTTTTTTCTTTCTGAGGTAGAGGCCGGCAAATACACATTACTTTCCATGTGTGCTTTTTGCGGCCTGCATCCACATGTCAGTTTTCTTGTTTTATTCTGGTGACTACACACACACACACCCCTTGGTTTCCCTGTGTAATTCTGTTGGGGACACACATACTCCTTAACTTACCTATGTGATTCTGGACCCACACACCATAGTTTCACCATATAATTCTATGATCATCTTATAAACAGTACCATAGTTTCCCTGTGTGATTATGTGGCACACACATACACCATAATTTCCTTGTGTGATTCTGGGAACACAAACACCATAGTTTACCAGAGGTCAGCATGTCCAGAGACATGCACAAAAAAAAGTGCTGCCAAGATCTCTACAAAGCCAAGTGGGTGGCCATGGCACTAATATGTGTTGGAACCCCAACTTCTCTGGCGCACAACATCGTATGATTATCGCTGTCTTCCACAAGACCTTCCATGGAGGTTTCCAGTTTACTGTGTAAGGCCTGCAGTGGATCAGGCCTCATTCTGTGGTCAGGTGTTTTTCTGCCATTTTCTGCCCTGGGCCTACTGCATGTGTAATGGATACAATGTGTATTCTCTGTCTCTGTGAAGATGCCCCTGGTACCCTGCAGTTGAGGTCCCTCCCCTTGTATGGTCCTACTGTGTTGCTGCACAGATTCCTTCAGGTGGCAGATGACCAGCAGAACACTGTTACCTCCTTCCTGTGGGAGGACAGCTGTCCTGGGGATACCCAATCCTCCCTTTCCCAGCCAGCACCCTGAAGATCCTGCTCTGTTCCTGAACCTGTGGCACCAATGTGGCAGGAGATGAGACATCCAGAGCCTCTGTTCTCCATGCCCCTGGGCTGTCCTATGGTTGTTTTCTTCTCCATATGATGTGTTTTAGTTTTGAAGAAACACCCAAAATGTTGAGTACTTCAGACATTATTGGTGACCAAATGTGAAAAAATTCTAACTAATAATTTTTCTCTTAGGCAGCACAAAGTCCGAGCACAATGAGATCTGGAGTCCTGCAACATCTTCTAGGAAAGCCCAACACAGTCAAACAGATGAGATTCTTATTGGCCAGTATATCGACAGCCTTCTTTCTCATCAGCATATTCATGTGGGAGAGAGACTCTATAAATGTAGTGAGTGCAAGAAATGTTTCACAGAAAAAGGGAACCTTGTTAAACACCAGCGTATTCACACAGGAGAGAGACCATATGAATGTAGAGAGTGCAAGAAAGCTTTCATGGTAAAAGGAAGCCTAATTAAACACCAGTCTATACACACAGAAGAGAGACTGTATGAATGTAGTGAGTGTAAGAAATGTTTCACAGAAAAAGGGAGCCTTGTTAAACACCAGCGTATTCACACAGACGCTGACCCAAGAGAGGAGAAGAAACCTTATGAGTGTAGTGAGTGCAAGAAATGTTTCACAGTAAAAGGGAGCCTTGTTAGACACCTACGTATTCACACAGGAGAGAGACCATATGAATGTAGTGAGTGTAAGAAATGTTTCTCAAATAGACGGAACCTTGTTAAACACCAGCGTATTCACACAGACACTGACCCAAGAGAGGGAAAGAGACCATATGAGTGTAGTGAGTGCAAGAAATGTTTCACAGAAAAAGGGAGCCTTGTTAGACACCAGCGTATTCACACAGGAGAGAGACCATATGAATGTAGTGAGTGCAAGAAATGTTTCATAGAAAAAGGGAACCTTGTTAGACACCAGCGTAAACACACAGAAACTGACCCCAGAGAGAGAAAGGGACCATACGAGTGTAGTGAGTGTAAGAAATGTTTCACAGAAAAATGGATCCTTGTTCAACACCAACGTATACACACAGGAGAGAGACCATATGAATGTAGTGAGTGCAAGAGATGTTTCATAAATAAACAGTGCCTTGTTTACCACCAGCGTATACACACAGGCGAGAGACCATATGAATGTAGTAAGTGCAAGAGATGTTTCACAAGACCACAGTGCCTCGTTAAACACCAGCTTATACACACAGACACTGACCCAAGAGAGAGAGAGACACCATATGAGTGTAGTGAGTGCAAGAAGTGTTTCACATTAAAAGGGAACCTTGTTATACACCAGCGTGTACACACAGGAGAGAGACCATATGAATGTAGTGAGTGTAAGAAATGTTTCACGAATAAACGGAACCTTGTTAAACACCAGCATATACACACAGACACTGACCCAAGAGAGGGAAAGAGACCATACGAGTGTAGTGAGTGCAAGAAATGTTTCACAGAAAAAAGGAACCTTGTTAGACATCAGTGTATTCACACAGGAGAAGAGCGCACTCAGCAAATATCAAAGATTAATACAGTACTAATTACTTGAGTTTTGAATATGCCCTGGCTAAAGAATGGGGTCCATTCTTGCCACGGTATTAGAAATCCCTAAACATTTGGAGACACTAACCCCGAGAGAGACCACATGAATGTAGTGAGTGCAAGAAATGTTTCACAGAAAAAGGGAACCTTGTTGAACACCACCGTATACACACGAGAAAGAGGGAGAGAGAGAGAGTAGTGCATCTAATGGCTGGATGTGAAGTACTCATGGCAGAAGGCCTGTATACTGAAAGACACAACAATGTAGCAAGATTGATTCACTGGAAACTGTGCAAACACTATAACATACAGGTAGCAGAGAGATACTGGAAACATAAACCACAAAGTATCACAGAGAATGAAGAAGTAATGATCACATGGGATCACCCAATGCCAACAGCCAAGAAAGTGGAAGCAAGAAAACCAGATATTGTCATACAAGAAAAGAGAACAAAGGTAGCATTGCTGATTGAAATAGCCACCCCTAGTGACTACAGTGTCCTGCATACAGAGAGACACAAAATCATGAAATACTAAGATATGCAGTCAGAAGCCAAGCTGATGTGGAATAAGGACACACAGATTGTTCCAGTAGTGCTTGGAGCAATGGGACTAATTAAAAAGAACTTTCAGGCACATTTAAATATGCTACCAATACTTGTGACATCTTATGAACTTCAAAAGGAAGCCATTTGGGGACATTGCGTGTGCTGAGGAGAGCGCTTTCAACAAACATCAAAGATTAATACAGTACTAATTTCTTGAGTTTTGAATATGCCCTGGCTAAAGAATGGGGTCCATTCTTGCTACGGTATTAGAAATCCTTAAACATTTGGAGACACTAACCCCGAGAGAGAGAGACCATATGAATGCAGTGAGTGCAAGAAACATTTCTGCTTTAAATCGTCCTTTGTTCACCACCAGTGTATTCACACAAGGGATAGGCTACGAATGCAGTGAGTGCAGGAAATGTTTTAAAGGAAAATGTAACCTTGTTACCTATCATTGTATTTATTGTCATGGGGGAGAAACCATATGAATGTAGTGAGTGGAAGAAATGTTTCAGAGCTAAATGGGACCTTGTTGCTCACAAGCATATTCACACAGGAGAGAGAACGTATGAATGTATTGAGTGCAAGAAATGTTTCTGTCAATAAAAGCGCCTTGCTGTCCACCAGCGTTTTCACATGACAGAGAGAGACTGTATGACTGTAGTGAGTGCAAGAAATTTTTCAAGGAAGAAAGAGCCTTATTAAACACCAATGTGCACACACAGAAGAGAGACCATATGAATTTAGTAAGGACAGTGATGGGCAAAAATGGGTAAGGCCATCAAAAAATGGAGGGTAATGAGTACCAATGCTCATAGTCTAGGTAACAAGTGTTTTATTTGGTGGCTGAAAATAAGTACCTTAAACATAAGGGTCTTGGTAGAAAGAAAAACATGCACCACAGAAATGTAGGCCTTCTCTGTTTACTTCCATACAGGTCAGATACAAGGGGAACACTTATTTCAACACACACAGGAAGTGTAACAGTAAAAACATTCCTTAAAACTGTACTAACATTTCTTAAAGCTGTACTGCACATAACAATCCGTCTTGACTTAGCTAGAAAGTACGTAAGTCAATTCAGAAAATAGTACAAAGCTATCAAAGTCACTGCAGTGTTCCTTTTAGGGACGTCATTAGGCTATATCTCTACAAGTCCATCCTCTTTAGTGGACGTCTTACACATCCTGACCGATGTAGTAGGACTGGGGGCTGTTGATCTGGAATCTAATTAGCATCAGCCACATCTTGTCTCAATTGCTGTGGTTCCACTATCTGTTCCTGTTCTTGTTCTGAAACAAATAATGCTGGATAACTACCCTGACTCTGGGTATCCCTTTCTTGTTCTGTCTCAATTCTAATACGTAACTGGTCCACATATTTTTTCACTATGCTCTGGTTAGTCAAACAGTATAGACAACATTTCTGAACTTTTTTTGCACCACACCTTCTATCCATCCCTTTGGGCCTACATTTTATTTATTTATTTATTTAGCTTTTGTTGACCGGGTAAGTGCACTAGACAAATCCTGCCTATTTTCAGGCACGACCCGGGGCAGGGGGATACAGATGAATGCCAACTGACCTTGAACCAGATTAAGCTGTTGGTGGTATTTTTTAGTGAACGAGGGAAATTTGGCAAGGACACCGGGGAAATTCCCCTACTCTTTTTTTCGATAAGTGCCATGGGATCTTTAACATCCACCTGAACTACCACCAATCCAGGCAGATGGGACCTCGGTTTAATGTCTCATCTGAAAGATGGCACCTCAGAAGTGCAGCACCCCTCTCATGCTGCATTACAGTGTCAGTACTGGGATATTAACCCAAGTGCCAGATGTGGGAACTGAACCCACAGCCCTCTGATCTCCCGGCCTCAGAGGCAAGTGTGCTACCTACTGAGCCATTGACACTGATAACATACATCCTAACCCACACAAGATCATTAGGTTTGAAGCGTCTGGTGTTAGGAAGCATTTCAGTTACTGACTTATATAGCCTAGAGGATGAAGAAGGTTCAATTGAGTTTGAATCTGATGTCCAAACAACAATTCTGCAGGGCATATTTCCATAACACAATGTAGTGGTGTTCGATACAGCGCAAGAAAGTCCAAAAGGGCTATTTGTATTGCTGTTGGTGTAGTAGGATTAGCTTTGTCCATACTCTCTTTAAAAGCCTGACCCACGCGTTCCACTTCACCATTTGAACTTGGATGGTAGGGAGGTGAGAAGATATGGTTGATACCACGTTGCTGGCAAAATGCTTGGAATTCAACAGACGTGAACTGTGGTCCATTATCCGAGACAATGACTTGCGGAATACCATGGGTAGCAAAGATAAATTTCAACACTTTAATGGTACTCTCAGTAGTTGTTGAGGTCATTTGATGAATTTCTGGCTATTTCCATTAAGCGTCAGTTAAGAGTAACCACATGTAATTTAAATAAGGTCCTGCGAAATCAATATGCAACCTTTGTCAGAGTTTTCCAGATCATTCCCAATGGTGAACTGGAGTTCTTGCCAGATTTCACATTGATATAGCACAACCTGGTATATGTCTCTGCCAATGGAAGGCCACCATACTTGAAGTCTAGATAGGGATTTCATTTTAGCAATGCCTGGATGGCTCGCATGCAAAAGAGTCAACACATTTGAGTGATAACATTGAGGTACTATGACACACAATCCTCATAGAAGACACCCCTATGCAATGGACAACTGCTGTGTCTTTGTATAGTAGGGATGTAGTTTGGCTGAACAAGTGCTTTGCGGCCAACCCTCAAGCGTATACTGATACACTTGTTTTAAAATTGCAGCTTGACTAGTCACTTTTGCAGTGTCCTTGGCTAGTACTGCAAGATGATCTAACTGTTGTAGCTTCATTGCACACACAACAGTAGATTCCGCCATATCTTTGAATTGCACTGGAAAACTATCTGGCCCCACCTGGCATACCCATGGCTCCTCATTAAGTTCCAAATCGAACTCCATTTCTCTGGATATTGGTAACCTCGACAAGACATCCACTTTTCCATGCTGTTCCGTTGGTTGGTATGTAAGTTCGAAATTATAGGCAGAAAAAATTAATGCCTATCTTTGAAGTCGGCTGGTGACTGTCTCTGGAATTCCTTTTCCTGGACTGAAAATTTTCACCAATGGCTTGTGATCTGTCTTAGGTGAAACTTGCGACCTAGCAAGTATTGGTGAAATTTCTGGACTCCAAACACAATCGCTAAGGCCTCTCTCTGAATCTGGGCACAATTAATTTCAGCTGCAGTGAGTTGGCATGAAGCATGGACTATTGGCTTCTCCACTCCTTCTGGGTCTCTATGGAAAATGACTGCTTCTATACCCACAGGACTAGCATCACAGGCCAATGTGATAGGTACGTTAGGGTCATAATGAGTTTATTCACATTGGTTAGAGTTTAATGTCTTGAACTGCCTTACTGTGGTCCTTGATCTACTTCCATGGAGTACCCTTATGTAACAGTTTATTTAGAACAGCACATTTAATGGCTAAGCCAGGTATGAAATGGTCATAGTAGCGCACCATACCCAAGAATGAGCACAACTCTGAAACATTCTGTGGTTCAGGCATGTGCTCAATGGCTTCCATCTTTTCATCATTCAGACTAATTCTGTCTTTGTCAATAGTGTGACTGAAGTACATGACACTTGATTGACACAATTGGCATTTTTCTCTCCTGAGTCTGAATTCACTCTGTTGCAATCTCTCCAAAGTCTTTTGTAAGTTAAGTAAATGTTCTGCTTCTGTCTTCCCCATTACATTGATGTCATCCAAATAACAAGCAACACCTGGTATATGACCCACCCTTTGCTCAATAACTTTTTGAAAAATAGCAGGTGCAGAACTAAGGCCAAAACATAACTGTTTGTACTTGTACAGTCCTTTGTATGTATTAAAAACTACCAATTTCTCAGGGTCTGTATCCAGCTCCACTTGAAGGTATGCATTAGCGAGGTCTAGTTTAGGGAACCCCACACCACCACTCAGTCTATGAAAAAGTTCCTCTGGTAAGGGTTAAGAAAATACATCTGTGCGAAATACTGGAATAAGTGTTGCTTTAAAATCTCCACATATTCAAACTTTGCCACCTGGTTTAGATTCCACCACAATTGGAGTGGTCCAATCTGAACTTAAAACCTTTTCCAGCACGCCTGCTTTTTCCAGTCTGTCCAGTTTGGCCCCAACCACCAGTTTTAAGGCAAAAGAAAGTTTCCATGGTTTACAAAACTTAGGGACTGCATCAGACATTGCAACTAGCTTGGCTTTAGCTGTTGTGCAACATCCCAGGCCTTTCCACAGCTCTGGATACAAGTCTGAAATCTCCCCAAGCTTGGGTGGATTACTGTTTTGTGGTACTTGGACAGCAGCAAGCAGGCCAAAATCTACTGGATCAGTATGAATGTTTAGAAGAACCTGAGCATCAATGCCCAAAATGTTGACACCCTTTTTTGAAACCTGAAAAGTTAAATGTGTACTAGGAGTAGCAGCTCTGCACCAAAGTGGTAAATGAACCCAGTGGCTGAATTAGTTGCCCTCCAAATGCATGCAGCTACTTATTACAAGGAGTCACTGGTGGCTTATCCAGATCAGACCATGTTTGATGGTTAATAAAAGTAATTGAGGAAGCAGAATCTACCATTAAATGCAACTGACGCCTCAGTTGTGGCAATTAAAGTAACACGTAGAAAACAGGAGCCTCTTCAGTCTGCATTTGTGGTGCAATAGGAAATACTGCACTGTCTGTGCTCTCTGAACTGACCACTGCAGTTATTCTGCTTCTGCAAACCTTCGCAATATGACCCTGACGTTTACATGCATGACATTGAATTTTTCTGAATTTTCACTGGTCCCTGCTATGCTGGGAAAACCCACATGATGTGCATTTGTACTGGTCATGCAGTTTAGGTGTAGTGTTTGAATTTTTCTTTGAAAACAGTGGTTTGGACTTAGGTTTGAGCTGTTTCAATTTGGGGTTTACTGTAATTACTTGTATGTCATTTTTAGTGTCCATCTTAGCATGTACTTCATTTTCTGCAGCCTCATACATTTGTGCCAACTGTAAAAGTTCTTGAACAGATTTCTTGATACTTACATAAAGTAATTGCTGAATATGATGTACATTATTCAACCCCATAACAAACTTATCAGGTAAATTAGATTCAAGATGCTCCCTGCTCCACTCACACGTGAGAGCTAAGCTTTTGATCTCAGCCAAATAATATTGTAATGACTGACCTTGTTTCTGCTGGTAACTGTAGAATTTATAACGTTCAGCCCTTGGAAAAGTTGTTAAACTGTATTGTGCATTTAATTTAGTGTTTAGCACTTGATATGACAAATCTTCCATCCAGTCCCGTTGCACACAGACTGCATAAAAGTTTGAATGTTGCACTTCCCAAGAAAGTACAAAAAGCAGCTTGAAAAAGTATATCCCGTAGCTCAACATTTGCAGATTTTATGACAGGTTTAAGTACCTACCACTGCTCAAACTCTCTGGACCATGTATCACAGTCTGTTGCTGTAAAAATCTCACAGCTGGGTTAAGTTTCCATGGTACTGTGCAATTCCAAATTGAATACTTGCCTCCAATACAGAAAGTCACAAAATGGTGCAGTTCAGAAAGCTGGAGCTATGAAAAGTTTCAGCATCCTTATCGCCAGTTTGTTGTGTTTGTGGCGAAAAATAAGTACCTTAAACACATCAGGATTTTGGTAGAAAGAAAAACATGCACTACAGGAATGTAGGCCTTCTCTGTTCACTTTCATACAGCTCAGATACAGGGGAAACTCTTATTTCAACACACAGGAAGTGTAACAGTAAACGCATTCCTTAAAATGGTACTGTCTAAAATTTCTTAAAGCTGCACTGCACATAACAACAACCTTCATGAACTGGTGGCCTTGATAGAAGATGGATGCCTGGTTATAGTGGCAGTCATAGAAAAATGGTACCCAGAGAACCTTGACTGGGGTGTCAACATACCAGAGTACACAATTGATAGGTGAGACAGGGAGGATAGAAGAGGAGGAGTAGCTCTCCATGTAAAGGAAGAGATCAAAGCAATGGAAATAAAGGGTAAACGTGGAGGAGAGGAGGCACTTTGGGTCACTCTGGGGACTGGAAATGGCACCATAATCCGCACAGGGGTTTTATACAGATCCCCATTGCAGGGGAGAAAATGGGCAAGGAAATAACAGAAGGCATCCTCAGGATGGCAGAGATAGGAGAGATATTGCTGATGGGGACCTGAATTTGCCAGATGTTAACTGGAGCACACTTGCTGCAGTCACATCCAAGAGCAGGGCCATTCTCAATACCCTACAGAGAGTATGCCTCAGACAGCTAGTGTTGGAATCCACTCGGGAGGGAGGGAGCAATCTTGGACCTGGTACTCTCAAATGAGGATGCAGAGAGGATCTAGGATCTTGAAGTGGGTAGCCATCTTGCAACAAGTGACCACAAAACTGTGGTTTATGATGAGCTCAACTGTATAGTCAAGCCATAGAAAGGGAAGGTCCTGGACTGCAGGAGGGCTGATTTTGCCAAAATGGGAGAGTGCCTCAGAAAAGCACTTGCAAACAGGCAAAAAAAAGGGGTGGAGCAACAATGAGGAAACCTCAAAACTGCCATCGCAGAGGCAACAAGCCTGTGTGTGTAACAAATCAAAACAAAAGAAAAAAAGCACTATGGTTCTCAAAAGAGGTGGTGGGGAAGGTTAAGGAGAAAAAGATAACATTCAAGAAGTATAAGGAAACATAGAAGAAGCACGACTGAGAACTGTACCAGTTAAAGCAGAAGAAAGTGGGGAAGACGATCAGAACAGCAAAGGCCCAAACTGAGCAAAGGGTAGCCAAATTGGTTAACAAGGGGAAAAAACTTTTATAGGTACATTATTGTGCAAAGAAAGATAAAAGCAGGGATACTGAGGCAGAAGAAAGAGGAGGGTGGATGGGCAGAAAGGGACAGTGAAAAAGCCACTGCTCAGTACACACAAAGGAAGAGGAAAGGGAGGTACCTAATCCAGTCAATAGAAGTGCTCTGGATGGTGGTGGGGGGGGGGTCAATATCAGTCCTCTCATAGAAGAAATGGTTCTGAAGGAACTCCTAAAATGGAAGATGGATAAAGCAATGGGGCTTGATGGGATTCATCCCAGAATTCTAAAAGGACTAAGGGGAGAACTACTAACACCACTAACTAACCTTTTTAGCAAATCATGGGAGGATGGTGTGGTACCTGAGGACTTGAGGAGGGCGGATGTGATTACTCTTCACAAAAGTGGGAGCAAGACGGTGGCAGGAAACTACAGACCTGTCAATTTGAACTCAGTTGTAGGGAAAATGATAGAATCACTTCTGAAGGAAAGGATTGTTGACTACCTAGAGGCCAGTAGGGCACAGGACTCGAGGCAGCATGAATTCACAGCTGGAAGGCCATGTCAGACTAATCTAATCAATTTCTTTGAATGGGTGACAAAAGTAGTAGACCAGGGAGGGTCTGTGGACATGGTCTACTTAGACTTTAGCAAGGCATTTGACACGGTCTCACTCAAAAGATTAATAAACAAATTAGCCAGCCTGGGAGTGGGTCCCAGGGTGGTAGCCTGGGTAAAACATTGGCTGGACAACAGGATGCAGAGGATAATAGTAAATTGAGTCCACCCTGAAGAAATAGGTGCAACTAGTGGGGTACCACAGGGTTCATTATTGGGTCTGGTCCTTTTTAATGTCCTTATAAGTGACATTGCAGAGGGACTGGACTGGAATGAAAAGTATGACTCTTTGAAGACGATACAAACATCTGCAACAGGTTTGATACACAAGGGAGGGTGCAAAGGATGAGAAGAGACTTTGCAATGCTGGAGGAATGGTCCAATGAGTGCAAAGTAATGCACCAGGGAAACAAAACCCCAGGAGAAGAGTACACAATAGGGGGTGAAATACTGACAACAAAAATAGAAAGGGATCTGGGGTAGTTATATCAGATGACCTAAAGTTTGGCCAGCAATGTGAGAAGGCAGTAAGGAGGGCTGGGGGTATACTGGGATGCGTAAGGAGAGGCATCAGCAGTAGAAAATGAGAAGTTGTTATTTCTCTGTACAGACAGTTGGTGAGACCCCATCTGGAGTACTGTGTGCAGTTCTGGAGACCCCATCTCCACAAAGACACAGGGTGGATGCTGTCCGGAGGAGGGCAACCAAAAAGGTGCAGAGTCTGCAACAGAAGACATACAAAGAGAGACTAAAGGAGCTTAATATATATACCCTCAAGGAAAGAAGGGGGGGCATGATAGAAACATTAAATTACCTCAAGGGAATCGGCAAAGTCCAAGAGGATAGCATCATTCAGAAAAAGATATGTGCAAGGGGACACAGTTTGAAGATGGAGGGGGGACGACTCAGAGGTAGGTAGATATATACTTTATTTGTATATCACTCTTTCCAAGGATTCTGAGCACTTCACAGTCAATACAACACAACATTTTATAAGTATACAAAAATACAATTAAAATTAACACTAATATCCAATCAGACATAAATAAAATATAACTAATCAAAAGGTAATGTGAGGAAAGTATTTTTTTCATAGAGAGGGTTGTGAATGCATGGAACAGCCTTCCTGAGGAGGTCATGGAGTCAAAAAATGTGGGAGAATTCATGAATGCTTGGAACCGACATAAGGCAATTCTGGTGATAGGCAGGAGGCAGTAGGCTGTTGGTTAACTAGGATCTGCAGCTTATTGATGAGGTAGGAAAGTGGGCAGACTAGGTGGGCCAAGCGGTCCTTATCTGCCATTGTATGTTTCTCTTTTGAATACATCACTTTGTTGTTCCAGCTGAACTCATTTATGCTGAGCTACAACTTGCACCATTGCCAGGCACATTTTTAAATATGTAGCCCCATGACTAAAATATAGAACTTAGTGTGGTGCTCTGCCCCTGCTTCTGGTTACCTGTATGATATTTATATTTTAAATAAATGGTATGTGTAAGAAATGTCAGTATGTGAGAGATTTGGCCTTTAACTTTCAAGGTCAGTAGCTGAAACCATAGGATGTTGTAAAACAGACCAGATGAACCAGGTAATTAAGGCTTGCTTACAGAAAGGCATTTTATTATCTGTTAATGACCTGCCTACGCTTTTGAAGTTGAAAACCAAATGTGAGTTTTATGACTTTGTTGAGGCAAGGTAATTGGGCTGGTTCCTCTCCTTTGAGTATGTAACCAGAAGTGTGTGTGAATAGTCATAAACTCCCTGACATCACACTAGCATAGGAAATTGGAGAAGGGTCATGAGTGTGGGATTAAGTTCAAAGAGAAATGTTCAATTAAAGACTGTCATATTTGGGAAATGGCTAGTTAGAGATTTTTTTTTTTAAAGCAGTGACTCATCCTCAGAGACACTTATGTCAGAAATTAAATAAGGGAGGTTCTAGTTGACCTCTTCAATAGAGGGTGGGGACAGATAGTTAAAAATAAAACATTGTATATGGGATTGTGACACAAGTAGTAAAATATTTTTATTCATCGAATTTCATATGAATAAAGGATAAACTCGATTGAGCAAAGCTCATTTTCAGTGGGGTCCCATGAAAAGGTAGCACTCATGTACAGTGCTGATTATTGAGTGCTGCACCTTTGAGCGTCTCAATAATAGTGTTCAACAAGACAGCGAGTGTTGCAATATGTCACTGTATCCTGTATAGCAAGGAGCTGTACTCACTGTTACAGGATATAGCATCCTTTGTGGCCAATTCCCGCTGAGCTGCTTGCATAGAGTAGTGGTATACACCACCGCTTGCAATGCAAGCAGACCCGGGTTTGGGTCTGGCTATAGGCAAATTCCTTAAAAAAAAAAAAAAAAAAAAATTCTAATGAGTTGATTATTTAAGTTTGGGGGCCCAGGAGACATAGCCCCCCATATAAAAAATGATTTCTGTGTGGTTTTGGTAAGTATTGTCATGACTTTCACTATTTGCGATGGTCTATACATTATCCATCGCCCTTTTTACTATTAGCTCTAGTTTCTTCACTCTATGTGATAGGCAGTCTTTCAGACTCACCTTTATCACATTGAACCATGCAAAGTCATGCAAAAAGATTTATGTAGATACATGCAGTGGATCAATTACAAGTTTCATAACCTTAAGAAAATTTATAAAAACTAAATAAGAAAAAAGACATAATGCAATATAGACACAGAAAAAAACCCATCAACTACACTTATACCAAGAATACTTAAACAATTCCCATTATTCTACATCCTATGAAAATCCTAAAATCTTAATTCATTTCTTTCTAGGTTACTCTACATCAGGGGTTCTCAAATGGTGAGGCCAGCCTCCCTGGGGAGGCCCCAACCTGTTTCAGGGGAGGCTCAAGCAAGTCTTGAAACAGTATTATATTTCAATTTTGAACTTTATAGATTTTGTGTGAAGGGATAAGGCAAACAGAAAGAGGATGATAGTAGGTGAATTTATGTATTTACTCACAAGTCTGTGACCAGGGAAGGTACTGTACACTGAGCCAAAGCTTATTTCAGGTGTACCCGGGGAAGGGTAGTGAGATAATATAATTCAAAATGTAACTGCAGCATACTCAAGCAATACAAAATGAATACAAGTGGAAACAAATTAAGAACAATAAACTCAACAATGTGAAGAACAGTTGATCAATTAGACTGGCAGCAGAACTGTCCAAATACAAGAGTTAACCATATAGGTACTAGGAATAAGAGCAGGAGGGAGCAAAATGATCCCTGAGAAGTTGCTTAAGAGCAGGGGGAGAGGCAGAGGTTGGCAGGAAGGTTATTCCAGATACAGGGGAAACAGAAAAAGCAGTCTGACCCATAAAGGTATGGCAGTAAGGGGTAACAATGGTTCGAGAGTCAAAATATTGGAGCAGGTAGGTTGTCCTGTTGGGAGGGAGGTTACAATAAGCTTAACATGAGAGCTAGCTGTGCAAAGAGGTTTCAATGTATTTCTGATATACTGTGAAAAGTAGGCTATTTTTCTATGGGGAGGCCCCAAAATATTTCAGTATTTTGGGGGAGGCTCAAGATCATTTCCATGGCTTAGGGGAGGCTCACTATGACAAAGTTTGAGAACTGTTGCTCTACATTATGTCTAAAAGTACCCTTTATGTATATGATTCCAGGCTCTGACTGGGAAAGCACATAGAAAGGTAATAGCTAGAAAATAATTATCTGTGGTAGGAGTGTTTGTTCTGAAACTTCCATTTTTTTATTGTACATGACTGTAAACTATATGATATATTGTTCTGCATTTAATGTTACCTGTTTTTATCATATTTTAGTAAACAGCCTTTTCTTTGCCTGGATGTCTTCTCAGTTTTTTTTGGTTTTTTTTGCATTTGAAGTGCTTGTATTTAAGTCTGACAGCTGGTGAAGAGCTTGAATGGTGTTACTAAAGCTTACTTAAAAAGGTAAGAACTGTCTAGGTCTCTGTAGCATTAGAAAGGGTTCATTTTGGATACCTGGTTGCATGCTCCTGGCGATAGATTGTACTGCAGTCCCAAAGATGGTATATATTTGAGCCTGTACATTTGGGTATGCTAGCATAAGGTTCACAGTTTGAATTCCTCCAGAACCTGAGTCTAAAAGGTGATTCAGACCCAAAAAGCAGACAGGAGTGCTACCCTGTCTGTTACCTGTTCACACTATTGCACTCTGAGGTTGGCACTGTGGGAGCAGAGGGTTTGACCTGCAGGGGGCATTTGTGACAGATTTGGTTGGGAGCGGTGTGATTTGAAGTGTTTGGCAACACACGCTTTAATAGTTCATTGTGTCGGCTTAATACTGTACAGCTCACTTGCAAAATAAGGCAGTGATTTAATTTTAAAAAAGAAAACAGAACTATGTAATTTTGCTCACAGTCAAAGTTCCTACCTTTTTTATTTTTTTTTTGAGTGCAAGTTAGAGTAGCCGTAGTTGGGGAAGAAGATGGCTTCCAACTACAGCGGGTACACTGCAGACTATTTGAGGCAGTTGTGCCAGGACAGAGGAGTCCATTAAGAGGTTCTGATGGCAGCAGATGCCCAGAGCCCTTAGTTACAGTTTGTGACTGGAAAGGGCCAAACCTTGGGTGTGGATGGGCCAGTGCAGTGGTCAACTCTAGTGAGGAGGACTGCAAGGCCAGTGCTAGCTAAGGGCCACAGCACCAGGGGAAGGTCACCAGTATTCTGGAGCCAGCAGCCATCAGGCTGCAGATATGGTTGTGGAAGATGGAGCTGGAGTTTCAGAGAGAAGAGATGTGAGAGCAGCGAGCCGCAGAGGAGAAGAGGGAGCGAGAACTGCCAGAAGCTGACCGTGAAGAGCGTGAGCGCCAGAGTCAACATGAACTGGTGAAGCTACTCTTAGAATTGCCTGGCTGCTACTCCTACTCTCGGGGGAATGCCCACCCAAATCCTAGACCTAGTACTAGTGCCTCAATACCACCAGCAAGGCTGGTGTAATGACTATTGCATCTCTTAACATATGCAGCCTGCTAGCAAAATTTGATGCTGGCCAGGTATAGAGGGCCCAACATAAACCAGATGTCTTCTCAGTTGCGGAGACCTGGCTCACTCCTAGAACTCCTGACTCCACTGTCCAGCTTGAGGGCTACACAACTTTCAGGGTGGACAGACAAGGGAAACTAGGGGAGGATCTATCATATATGTTAATGACTCAGTTCAGTGCAGGGCACCCCCCATCCCACCCCTGGGTGGAAGATCACAAATTCTCTCCATCCAGGTTCAACTTGGATCCCAGGGAAAGTGCTTAACTATAATCTCTGTGTGTATACCCCCTAAAGATCAAGAGGCTGATTTCAAACTAGCACTTGATTATTTGTCTAATAATCACCATCAGTCTGAAATCATCATGTTAGGGGACTTTAATATAAATTGGTTATCCCCAGTTGCTGCACCTTACCAGGATGCAACAGCGGCCATAGATATGGTCCAACTCATTCAATCTCCCATTTGTGTAAACTATCGCACTAGTTCAAGTACTCTCATAGACTGGGTACTAACCAACAGGCCACAACGAATAACTAGAACCACTGTGCTAGCCAACTCTATCAGTGACCACTTGCCAGTCTTATGCTCCTGGACTAACAAGACCCTGACCCCCCCCCAAAACAATAACCTCCAGAATTATAAAAGCTGGACATCTTGAATCACTAAAATCATACCTTTACCAGCTAGACTGTGAGGGGTCTACACTGCCGCTGACATGAATGCTGCTCTTGAGTGCTTTATCAACAAGTTTAACACAGCCTGCAACATCTTTGCCTCTCTAAAAATGAGGAAAATCAAAGGAACCAGCAAATCATGAATCACATCACATCTCCTTGAGCTCATGTGGTCAGAGATAACCTGTGGCATAGGGCTAAGAGCACTGGGCCCCCCTCTGACATACAAAAATACAAAGCAGCATGTAATAAGTGCACTCAAGTCATCCACCTTCCAAAAAGATCTCACTTTAAAAGTGAACTGGACAACTCTTGGCGTGACAGCCGCAGATTCTGGGACAATATTAAAACCCTAACAGGCAGAGCAAGTAAATCACCACCATCACAAATAAACATTGAGGGTGCGAGTACCCAGGATCCCAAAACTATCGCAGATGGCTTTAACAAGGCCTTCACAGACCTTAGTAGGGTGCTTCCTCCAGACTATCTCTGACCTGTGCCTAGCTCTGCCATTAGTTGTACTGACATCCCTCCAACACACACAGCACCTCTCTTTTACCTGAAAATAATCTCTACAACTGAGGCAAAAAAATACTTGGAAAAAGTTTTCGGGAAAACTAGATCAAGTGGGGACTTGCTTGACCTAAAGGTTGTGGCTCTCACCCTGGATTTGTTACTCTCCCCTTTAACCTGGATCCTAAATTTCTTACTAACTACTGACATTTTCCCTCAATGCTGGAAAGCTGTGGTGGTCACCCAGGTATTTAAAAGTGGGGATAGAACCTGCCTGGCCAACTATAGGCCAATCTCAATTCTGCTCCCCTCTCCAAGGCACTAGAGAGGATAGTGTACGATCAATTAGATATGTACCTTGATAAGTACAACCATCAGTGCCTGGAACAGCATGGCTTTTGGTAGGCACATAGTACTTCAACGGCATTGGTTGAGTTTACCAGTCATATCCATGAAGCACTTAACTGAGGGCTCTTGGTGTGGGCCACATTCATTGACCTCACCAAGGCCTTTGACACAGTTAACCATGACTTGCTTCTCACACAACTCTCTAACATTGGTATATCCTCTGTCTCTCTCAGCTGGTTCCAGAGTTACCTCTCTAACAGGACCCAGCAGGTCAAGATTCTAGACGTTCTATCCGATCATCAGCATGTCAATACAGGGTGCCCCAAGGTTCCATTTTGGGCCCCATGCTGTTCAGTCTGTCTCTAACTGAGCTCCCAAAAGTCTGCCAGAATAAGATCCTTCTATATATAGATGATGCTGTTCTCTACACGTGTCGCTCTACTTCGGAAGAGCTGGAAAATGCATGCAAGATGACTTTACTGCTGTGGAAAAATGGTTCCCTCAGTCTAAGCTCTTGCTCAACTACACTAAGACTAAAACAGTGTTGTTTGCCTCCCATCAAAACTGTCATAAGTCCCATCACCTCAATATCTACAATAACAAGTTTGATTAACTCGAAATGGTCACCACCTTTAAGTACCTTAGTGTCTACCTTGACAGCTCTTTTTCCTACAGCCAGAACATAGACCATGTTGTTAAGGCAGCTAGTGGCAGACTAGATCAGCTCTACCAGCATAGGCAGTGTCTCACTGAAAGTCCCATCAAGCTTGCAGTTAACAGCCCTGTGCTCTCTATCATAGATTATGGTCTGGTAGTCTATGGAGTCGGTACTGATACAGCACTTAGGTGAATCAAGATTGTCTTAAAACCTGCAGACTAGTCATGGGCATGGACCATTTAACTCACACTTGTGAACTATACTCAAGCACTGGTTGGTTAAACTTGAATAGCAAAATACAGTACCAAGTCTATTTGCTAAAAAAATCCACCCTAGGTTTTGGTCCCCCTGGAGTGAGGCAACTGCTAACAAACTCCACTTCCTCCAGACTAACTAGGGGGTCAAGTAAAGATGCCTTCATTATTCCATTCCGTTGGATCTCACTAGGGCGATGGCCTTTGAATACAGGGCTAAATTCCCTTAACTCTGAGCTGATTAAGGAAATGAAACTACACTCATTTAAAGCCAAGCTGCTGCAGTTCCTGGCCACTCTTAGTACTTGTGACTGCATCACCTATACCTAATCCTACTGTTATTGATAGCTTATCTGTCCTGCATAGCACCCATCTCCCCCCCACTTCCTTCCCTGTCTGGTGTGACCCCACTGAGCACTTACCCCCATGCCCCCTCTTTATCACCCCTTGCCTTCATGCTTTCTCCACACTATTATTACCTCCCCTATATTCACCCTTCCCCTTGGTTTCCCCCTCATCTCACCACTCCACATTAAAACCCTTTCCCATATCCCCCCCCACATTACCTAGCCCTGCCCTATCACCTACTTATGTAACCATGGGTAGATTCCTATCCAATCCCAGCCCTCTGACCACTCTACCCCCTCATCTGTCACCCCTTTTGTTTCTGCCCCCACCCTCTCCATGCTCTCATCTATTTCTTTCATCCCCTCCTTTGGTCACCACCACTTCTGACGCTCCTTAACTCTACCTACACACTCTAAAGCTCAGTTAACACTATAAATTGCTTGCTCACCTAATACTTTTGCAATAAAGTTGACCTCTTCTACCTGATGTATTTTAATTGTACTTGCTTGAATCTGTACTTTTCTGCTGTATATACCCCAATCTTTTTTGCAATGTCTTCGTATCTTGTCTATTGCCTTTTGATGTGGAACCTTTGTAAACAAGCTTTTAGCTCAAAGGTGTTAATCCAAGATTCCAATAAATAAATAATGTCCTTAGGTTTAGGGAAGGGATGAAGGAGCTTATGGGGATAGCCCAGAGCAATCTGGCAGCTGCCCAACAAAAACAAAAAATGTGGTATGACCGCAGAGCCAGAGCTGGCTTGTACATGGTGGGTCAGGAAGTCATGGTCCTAATCCAGGTCCAGAAAGAAAAGCTGCAGGCTGAGTGGGCAGGACCGTACAAAGTAGTCAGAAAGGTAAATGACACAAACTATATTATAGAGTTACCTGACAGAAGACATACAGAAAGAATCTACCATGTCAATGTGATGAAGACATATGCTAATAGGGCTGACATAGTATTTGCAGTAGGTAGTCCTGGGGTGGGGACAGATGAAGGAGACCCCCTTCTGGACTTGCTGGAAGAAAGCAAGTGGGAGTCCTCTGTGGAGGCAAATTGTCACCCAAACTGGCCCTGGACAAGATTCAGGAAGTAAGGGAGGTTTTAGCAGACTTTGCCCCACTGTTTAGAACCAAGCCTGGACTAACCCCCTTAGTGATGCATGATGTAGAGACAGGGATACAGATGCCCATACGGTGGATAGCATATTGGGTGTCAGAGGCTATTGAAAAGGACATTAGGAGGGAGGTGGAGGAAATGCTGGATTTAGGGGTAATCTAGAAATTCCACAGCTCCTGGGCCTCACCCATAGTCCTTGTGCCCAAGCCAGATGGCTCTGCTCATTTTTGTGTGGACTATCATGGACTGAATGCAGTCATGAAGTCAGACACCCACCCGGTGCCATGGACTGACAAACTCCTGGACAAGTTGGGGGGGCAGCATACCTTACTACTATTGACCTGACAAAGGGGTACTGGCAGGTAGAGTTAACTGCCAGAGCTGGGGAGAGATCAGTCTTCATCACTCCAATATTGTTATTTGAATTTAAAGTAATGCCTTTGGGAATGAAGAACACCCTGACCACTTTCCAAAGGTTAGTGAACAGGTGTTAATTGGTGCTGAGGAGTATGCCATGGTGTACCTGGATGACATTGCCATCTTCAATGCCAGCTGGGAGGAACACCTATCCCACCTTAGGAAAGTGCTGAGCAGGATACAAAGGGCCGGGCTCACTGTCAAAGGTGAAAAGTACCAGGTGGCCATGGCTGAAGTGGCATACCTTGGGCATGTTATAGGCTGGGGATAGCTGCATCCTAACCAAGTAAAAATAGAGGTGATCAAGGCATAGCCCAGACCAGAAAAGCAAAAGCAGGTTAGGAGTTTTATAGGGACAGCAGGGTACTATAGGAAATTTTACCCAATTACAGTGCTCTGGATGCTCCCCTATCTTACCTGGTAAAGAAAAGAATGCCTAAGAAAGTTACCTGGGAAACAGCCAGTGAAAAAGCCTTTACAAGACTGAAGAAGGCACTGTGCAGTGCCCCTGTACTGACAGCAGACCCTTTGTAGTTCAGACTGACACCTCAGATGTGGGTATTGGGCCAGTGCTGAGTCAGACATCCAGCCAAGGGAAAGATCACCCTATAGTGTACCTTTTTTCTTTTTATATAAATATTTCTTTATTATTTTCTAAAAATACGTATTACACTACATGAAACATTCTCTCTCTGGTTACAATGAGGCATAAACGTAGCATAGTAACATCTCAGAATCATTCTTCTAATCTTAAAACAGGAGGAAGGATATGAATAATTTCAGACCAATGAATATAGTATTCCTCTATACGATTTTCCATTCCTTTAATTTCCATACTAATTTTTTCTAATCTTAAAATCTCTTTAAATTTATAAATCCATTGGTTATGGTTCCATTCCCCTACTTCTGTCCAGTTCCACTTCCCTAACATTTGTCTTTTAAGTACCATCGCTGTCAACACACATATCTTTACTTCCTCTCTAGATAATATATTTACATCATATCTATTCAGTATATATAAATCTGGAGCAAACAACAGTTTTTTTTTATTAAGTATATAGTCTCTAATTCCATATGTAACTGCTGCCACCATATTACATTTTTGGGGCAGGACCAAAACATATGTCCATGACTACCATTACCCCCACATAAACGCCAGCAAGAGCCACATGTTCTTCCCTGGATAGCACCCATTCTTGATGGTGTAAAATAGGCACGTTCTGTTATTTTAAATTGAATACACTTATACTTAGCATATGTGTAAATTCTATTTGCATTTATCCTAATCCATTCTCTGTAAGAGAAAGTTTGATTCAGATCTAATTGCCACATCTCCATTGTCAGGATTATTTTATTTTTAACACTTAATTTATTTTCCAGATCAAAAAAAGATCTGTATATTTGTGCAATAATACTATGTTGTTTATTCAATCCACTATTTAAATATATATTGGTATTATAAAATGAATCAGTTTTCTTTTTCAAACCTCTAAATTGTGATTTCAACAGGGAATATAACCACCAGTTATCTTTACGATACTGTCTGGAGGGTAGCTTTTTAAAAGCTTCATATGTCATAAAATCTGCATCCTCCAATTAATATTTTTTCCTTCTATTAATGCCTGTCTCCAACTATATTTAAAGGAGGAGCCACTGTTATATAATATAGAGCTATACAACAAATAATTTTTATCCTTTCTTTTTTGTATCCATTCTTTACATTCTAGTGTTACCCCTTTAATTATCGGATTCATTTCTGATCCAATAAATAATTTATTTTTCCTCATTATATCCTAAATACCCATATCCAGTCATTACCTATCTAAGATCTCCTGAACAATACTAACATAATTACCCTTTTTATTAATCTCTTTTGGATTTTTATCCATCCAGGAAAAAGCCATTTTAACCCTAGTAGCTATATAATAGAGAAAAGGATCTGGACAGCCTATACCCGAGTACAATCTCAATAATGTTAACTTAGACCATGCAATTCTAGGGGATGCACCTCTCCATAAGAACTTAACCAAGGCATGCTTTCCCATTGAGAACCACTGATCTGGAATTTTCCCTTGCAATGCTTGAAAAAGGAACATTATATGTGGAAGTATAGACATTTTTACTGTTTTGATTTTCCCCAAAGTGAGAAAGCCAAGTGTTGCCATATTTCAAGTAATGTTTTAACTTTACTATATGTTTTATTAATAGTAATTTTAATAATTTCTTCGATATTGTTAGTGAGGATTATACCTAGATATTTCATGTTGTTTACAATACCAACAGGGCTCAAGCACTACTTAGTTTCCCCAGATAATACTGTAATAGGAACAGCCAGGGATTTATTCTGATTCAAATCATAACCTGAATATAATGCAAACTCTTGAATTTCCTTAAGTGTGTTTGGCCATAACAACAATGGATTTGACAAAATAAGCTGCATATCATCAGCATAAACATTCATCTTTTACCCTATCTTTCTTAGTCTCAATTCCTTTAATGTTCATTTTTGCCCTTATACAATTTAATAAAGGTCCTAAACATAATATAAACAAAATAAGGGACAAAGGACATCCTTGTGTTACTCCATTTAAGATCCTAATTGGATCAGAACGACGAGAATTAATTTTCAGTCTAGTGGTGGCCTTAGCGTAAATTTTATACAACAGTTGAATAATTAGCTCAGGAAAACCTAATTTCTTCAAAACTACAATTGCCTAGAAATCAAATCAAACGCTTTAGTAGCATCTAATGCAATGATTATTTTTTATTCTTCTATATTTACCTTCATAGTTTTGACCTCCATGGATATTAAAGTTTGAATTTTTTCCAAGTCCTTGAAAAATATTTCTTCCTTTAATAAATCCTCTTTGTTCTTCCCCAATAAGTATACCAATTTGGTCTTCTATTCGGTTAACTATTACTCTCATAATAATCTTATAATCCAAGTTCAATAATGATATCTGGCAATAACTACCCACTTTTTTTGGAACTTTATTATCCTTTAATAGCAATATTATAATACAGTACATTCATTTAAGGAGGATGTAATATTATCTAATGTAATACTCTCATCAATTAATATTTGAAGCCAAGGTTTTTATAGTTCATTAAACACTAAATAAAACTCAGCTGTGTAGCCATCTGGCCCAGGAGATCAGCCTTTTTTTTTTTTGTTGTGTAATAGCTACATCTATTTCACTTAAGGAGAAGGAGTTATTATTTATGTTAAGTTTATTGACTATAGATCTCTCTACATAAGCCTCCATTTCTTCTGAAATTGAATTATAACTTTTATTATATACTTTGGAGAAACAAGACACAAATTATTTAATTATTAATTTAGCCGTATGTACTACATCTTGGCCACTATCTATGTGCAGAATAACATTACGTTCGCTTTGCTTCTTAAGAGCATAAGCTAATAATCTACCAGTCTTCTCACCGTGAAAACACAATTTATTTTTCACTTTCCAAATATCCTTTTCTATCTGGAGGATTATTAGTTCATTTTTTTTATATTTATACTCTGCAAGTTTAGCTACATTTTCTGCAACATTGAATTATCTTACTCTGTTTTCACATTTTTTAATTTCTTCTTCTAATTTCTGAAGTTGACTTCTGTTCTTTTTACTTTTAATCACAAATGACATAATATAACTTCTCATCACTACTTTCCAAGCACCCATTTTATAGCCATTGTGACATCCCTATTCTTATTAAACCTCCAATACTCCTCCAGGTGAAACTTTATATGCTCCACAAATTCAGAACTATTTAGTAATGCATTATCAAATCTCCACTGGGGCACAAAAACTCTATTGTATGATGGAAGATATTGCATAGAAATCATAGCATGGTTGGAGACTAGAATGCTATAAATAAAAATGGATTTAATCCTTGTCACCAAACTTCAGTTTACCAAAAATAAATCTAATCTGCTGTACATCTTTAAAGGAGTAGATTCATAAGTAAACTCTAATTCTGATGGATTCCTTTCTTTCCAGATATCTACCAAATAGTTCCTATTAGTGAACTCATTTAATATTTTGGAATTATGAACATCATTATTCAATGGTTTTGAAGTTTTATCAAGATTTAGATTCAATACAGCATTCCAATCTCCGACTAAGATTGTATCTTGACATGCAAGAGTTATCAAATGTTGTTCTAGTTCTTGTAAACAAAAAAAAGACATAAGAAAAGGTCCATAAATTGAGCCAATTACAACCTCTATACCCATAAGTGTACATTTGACTAATACATAGCAACCTTCAGAATCCTTAATTGAATGCTCTTAAAATTCACATCCTTAGATATCATGATTGTCATCCCTTTGCTATTGTTTGTACCAGAACAAAAAAAAACAACCAAAAAAACCTGGCCTACTCAAGATTTTTTTAATCTATTGATTTTACTTTCCAATAAATAGGTTTCCTGTAAGCAAAAAAAATCTTTATATCATTCATTTTTGCGTATTGTAAAATTTTGTTCCTTTTACTATATCTATTTAGGCCATTACTATTTAAGGAGGTAATCCTGATAGCCACTTGATCATGAGATACATCTGTATCCCTCTTTTTGTATTAAACTAGTCTGAAGAAAACCTCACCATCTTGTGACGGACCCATGTACCCTTTGCTTAAATAAACAAAAAAGAAAAAAGATGTTATGCATCTCTCTATGGATACCTAGCATTCTCCTTTATCCAAAAGCAGTCGATCTCCAGCCCCCAGCACTTCTTAACATCTCTCAGCTTTATTCAGGTGAAAATATTAGGTATAAGTTTAGATAATTCTTCATTAGCTTGATCACTTGATATAAAAAAAGGGTTTATAATTAATAACTACTCTTAATTTTGCTGGTATCAATAATGCTGTTTTATAGCCTTTCTGCCATAACAGCTTCCTTAAAGGAGCAAATTTCTTTCTTTCTTCTATAATATCATAAGGCAAATCTTGGTAAATAGCCACATTAATCCATTGAATCATAACCCTTTTTTTTTTGATATGCCATATTCATAATTCTATTTTTGTCTTCAGATCTAAGCAATTTCACAATAACTGAACAAGGTGGTAAGCCATCCTCTGGTCTAGACTTTAAAGAGAGCGGTGCACTCTATCAATTTCAATTTTACAATCCTCAGCTGATAAGTCCAAATAAGTAGCAAAGACTTTCAAGACAATTTCTTTTAATGTTTGAGATTGTTCCCAACTTTCGGGTATTCCAGTTAAGTGAAGAGTTTTTCTTTCTTGATCTTAACTCCATATCTGTCATTTTTGTTACCATATAAGTTAATTGTCTCTGATGATTGATTATTTAATTGCCATTCCATCAAAATGTTATTTTTCTCAATTTCTGAGAAACGTGTTTCTATTTGAGGTATTTTATTATTGATGGATTTCACAGATTCTGTTTCCCCTGCTTCCTGTCTCCCTTGATGTTTTGCTTGGGAAAGGTTTTCTTTCTGTATTATTGTCACATTTATTACATTAGATGTTACATGATTTGCTTCTGCTTCATTTATAGGCTCCACATCTGATTCAGCAGACAGATAGACATTTTCTTGACTGTTTGAAGCTATAGCCCCTGAAACTTCTTTCTTTTTTTTCTCTGAGGTTTAGAGTATATTAACAGAGATGAACTTTCCAGAACCTTTCCTTCATTTTCCATTATATCTTTTGTTATGTTTTGGGTCTCAAAAGGAAATGCAATTGGGTTCAGGGGATTAGTGATATTTACGGTAGGTACTTTACCAACAAAAATTCAGTACGTCCTGTTCCAGAGGTAATTTAGGCTGTAGTTTCCCTTTAATTTTAGCTTCCCTGTGTGTTTTATCATGTTTTCTTTCTGAAAAATCCACTGACCTTTTTTTCCCTTCTTTCCCTTAACATAGAAACTTAGACTTTGACGGCAGATAAGGACCGCTTGGCCCACCTAGTCAGCCCATTTCCCTGCCTACAGGATAAGCTACAGATCCTAGTTAACCAACAGCCTATTTCTTCTTACCCCCCCACAAGAATTGCCTTATGTCTGTCCCATGTATTCTTGAATTCTCCCACAGTTTTAGACCCCACAACCTTCTCAGGATGGCTGTTCCATGCGCCCACCACCATCTCTGTGAAAAAATATTTCCTCACATTGCCCCTAAACCGCCCCCTCTATCTTTAAATGGTGTCCCCTGGTTCTTGCACATCTCTTTTTCTGAAAGATGCTACCCTCTTGGACTTTATTGATTTCACTGAGGTACTTAAAAGTTTATATCATGTCCCCCCCCTCCTTTCCTCAAGAGTATACATATTAAACTCCTTTAGTCTCTCCTCGTATGGCATCTCTTGCAGACCCTGTACCAGTTTAGTTGCCCTCCCCTGGACTGCCTCTATCCTGTCTATATCCTTGCAGAGATAGGGTGTCCAGAACTGGATGCAGTACTCCAGATGGGGTCTCACCAACTGTCTGTACAGAGGGATAACAACTTCCTGTTTTCTGCTGTTGATACCTCTCCCTATACATCCCAGTATACCCCCAGCCCTCCCCACTTCCTTCTCACATTGCTTGCTAACCTTAAGGTCATCTGATATGATTACCCACAGGTCCCTTTCCATTTTTGTTGTTACTACCTCCCCTCCCCATTATGTAATCTTCCCCCGGCTTGTTGTTTCCCACGTGCATTATTTTGCATTTCTTTGCATTGAATCCAAGCTACCATACTTCTGACCATTCCTCCAACCTTGCCAAGACCCTTCTCATCCTTTCCATGCCTCTCCATGTCTTCTGGAAGACATAGCAGAACTTTATATAATTAAATCACTCTTATTATCACTTTGTTGTTTACACCAGAGCTTCTTCAATTATAATAGTTAAATCTAAACCACTGTACCTTTAAGACCCAGATGAAAATTATCTTTAAAGTCAAATCATCAAGACTAAAATTGAGCCTTTATCTTGTGTTTTTCTTTTCTTTTTTGCTTAATAAGATGTGGAGAGCGACACATTACTCATCAGAACCACTTTATAATCTGAGGACAAAACATGGCAAACACACAAATCCTGCACTTAGGAGAGATTCCTAACTGTCCCAGCACATTTAAAAGTTCATTAACAGTATAAATTACAGCAGATTATAGTTCGTTCAGACAATTTTAATTAGTGCAGTCCTGCTTACACAATTATTTCATCATATGCAAACTCATTTCACATTAATTTCCCATTTTCAAGTGCTTCACGACGTATTCATTTAAAGACACGCAAGCCATACATGTAGAATAGACTTTGCGCCAACCCAGTTACTTTAGTAAAGAATTCTCAAATCAGCACAAAAAAGTTAGAGTGTAAATTGCGACAGCCTGTAGTTCATTCAAACAGATTAAGACCATGCAACCCTGTTTTCATATTTGTTTCATCTATTGCAGACTTATTTCACACTATTTTCACTGTTTTTAATGCTTCCCAGTGTAAATGTTTAATTATAGTGTGAAGATGAAGAAGCATGGCAGGATTTAAAAGTCAAGACAGAGAAATTACTGAACTTAATGAAAGCAAACAGCTTTTCTAACATAATGCCATGCTCCAATTCAGATCTCAGTCCCTAAGAACTCACATCAGCTGCTTTTTCTTGCTTCTTTGCATCTCACTTATAACTTCAATAGATAGAAAAAAAACATGATATAATCGCACAGAGAAGAACATAGTTTAAATTAATGCTTGCCAGAGTCATCTTCAGAGCTACTCACTGTTCCATTCTGGTCCTCCGTTGTGCAAATTAACAGACCAACAGCAGGTGTAAAATCAGTGTACCTGTGTGTTTGATCAGGAGTGTTTTTTTACCTGCTGGAAACATGCTAATTTATTTTACTGTGATTCCCAAACTCCGTTCTACTCATTTTAAGCTTTAATCCAGCACACGTACTCCTTTGTTTTATGTTGAGGGGTGTCTATCAACCACAAATTTCCCGTCGGTGGCTAGCTAAAACCATTCCAAAACCTTAGCCATTCAACATAGAAGAGAACACTCACTGCTCACTTACAGAAACATGCTGACTCGGTGTGGGTTCGACTGCAACTGCTTCACTCCTCTCTCTGAATGCTGTTCTGTGTATGACCAACCTCCCACCTCATAGTGTACCTGAGTAAAAAGTTACTTCCCAGGGAGCAGGCATACTCTACTGTGGAATAAGACTGTCTTGCCATAGTGTGGGCCCTAAAGAAGTTAGAGCCATACTTGTACAGACAGCATTTTGAGGTACAAACTGACCACAACCCTCTGGTTTGGCTGACACAAATGGGAAAAACAAATGGTAGACTATTAAGATGGGTAGCACCCATGTAGAGTGCTGATTATTGAGCACTGCACTTTTGAGCGACCCAATAATAGCGCTCTACAAGACAGCAAGTGGTGCAGTATGTCGCTATATCCTATATACCGAGTATAGCAAGGAACTGTACTCACTATTGCAGCATATGGCATCCTTTGTGGCTGATTCCCACCAAGCTGCTTGCATAGTGTAGTGGTGTACACCACCACTTGCAATGCAAGCAGACCCGGGTTCGGGTTCAGCTATAGGCAGAATAATTTTTTTTTTTTTACAATCCAGTAACTTGCCCTGTGGTCTACACCCCGTTGAGTTGATTATTTAAGTTAGTGGGTGAGGGACTTGCTCCCAAAGGGCACAAGGGTGCAGCCCCACATAAAAAATGATTTCTGTATGCTTTTCTTAAGTATTGAAGTGACCGTTGCTATTTGCAATGGTCAGGTACAATATCCATTGCCCTTTGACCAGGGGCTCAGGTTTGTTCGTTGTATGCAGCAGGCTGTCTTTCAGACTCACCTTATCACATAGAACCACTAAGATGGAGTCTTGTCTTGCATGGGTATGACATGACAATCTCACATACGACTGGAGCAACCGATCAGAATGCAGATGGCTTGTCGCCTTTATATGAAGAATTAACTGACTTATAGAGAGCTCATCCCATGCAGGGGATAGAGCCCCCAAATTCAGTCTAGGTGGGGAGGAGTGTGACAATTTGGACCTGCTTCTCGTTACCTGTATGACACTTATATTTTAAATGAATGGCCTGTGTGTGAAATGTCAGTATGTGAGAGATGTGGCCTTTAACTTTCAAAGTCAGTAGTTGAAACCACAGGATGTTGTAAAATAGACCAGAAGAACCAGTTAATTAAGACTTATTTATAAAAAGGCATTTTATTACCTGTTTATGACCGGCTCAGGCTTTTGAACTTGAAAACCACATGTGAGTTTTATGATGTTACAGGAGGCAAGGTAATTGGACTGGTTCCTCTCTTTTGAGCATTTAACCAGAAGTGTGTGAAGAGTCATAAAATCCCTCATATCACACTAGCACAGGAACTCAGCCAAGGGACATGAGTGTGGGATTAAGTTCAAAGAGAAATGTGTAATTAAAGACTCATATTTGGGAAATGGCTAGTTAGACTTTTTTAAAGAAATGACTCGCATCCTCAGGGACACTTATATTGGAAATCAAATAAGGGAGATTCTAGCTGACCTCATTGATAGGGGGTTGGGACAGATAAAAACGAAACATTGTATATGGGATTGTGACATATGATTCTAGACTCTGACTGGGAAAACACTTATAAAGGTAATAGTTAGAAAATAATTAATTATCTGTGGTAGGAGTGCCTGTTCTGAAATTTCTTTTTTTTTGTTTTACATGATTGTAAGCTGTATGATATATTGCTCTGTATTTAATGTTACCTGTTTTTATCATAGTTTAGTAAACAACCTTTTCTTTGAAATACTGCCTGGATGTATTCTCAGTTTTTGTTTTGCATGTGAAGTGTCTGTACATAAGTCTGACAGCTGTTGAAGAGCTTGAATAGTGTTACTAAAGCTTACTGAAAAAGGTAAGAACTACCTAGGTCTCTACAGGGTTAAAAAGGATTCATTTGGATACAGCAAGAGGGAGGAAAGGACTGCACAAAGGAGCGAGCAGTGCTAGGTTCAAAAAATAACTGTGAGTTAAAGAACAGAGAACCTGCACCTGCTCTAAAACTTTAAACAAATGTTTATGCCACTGAAATTACAACAGCCAGAAAAGCTTGTATGTGAAGAATCAAGCTTTATTCCGTATAAACAGTATCAAAAAAGGACTCGCATAATAAATAATGTCCCTGAATCCAAATTCATAATGCAGCAAAGTCCATATAATCTTCAAAGGCCTTTGAAAAAGCTACATGCGAAACACGTCAGGTGACGTCACGTGGAAGCGACCCTCAGCTCTTGCTCTTGTTTGGACACTAACCAGCTGTTTTTATTGTTGTCTTGTTGTTCATGGACTTAATGGATTATATGGACTTTGCTGACCATACTTCCAGGTTCTTGGGCCTGTGCCAGCCCCTCCACGGTTGCCTATGGGTCTTTCCTTTGCACTGCTGCACATGGCAGCTGCACACATGCCTGTCCCTGGCCTGCCTCTCACCATTTTCTGGTTCCCTTTTCCCACTCTGTGGCCAGCTGTGGCCATGTGGCAGTCCTGTGACATTCCTCCCCACCATTGCAACTGCCTACACATTGCCACCCCACTCCCCCTATCTTTGCTATTGGCTTGGGTGCTGTTGCCCTGGCTGGTGTGTCCCATACGTTGCTGGTTGTTTGCCCCTACCTGTGGCCATCCACTGTCTGTATGTGTCCAGCTGTAGACACCGGCGATGCTTTGCTGGCTGAGGTGTGCTGCTATCCTCCTCTCAATGGCGCTGAGTGGCTCCTGCTGGGTGGGGCTGCCCCCTGTGCCCTGTGCACTGTGCCTATTCTGCACCACCTTGCACTTCACCAGGCACTTCAGGTCGTTCCATTTCTTCTGCACATCTCTGACTGACCTGCGCTGTGCAGTGATGGCATTGACCCTGTGTGCCACCCTGTCTCTTGTCCTTTTCTGTTTCTCCCTCTTCTTGGCATCCTCCCACAGCCCATGAGGAGTGCATGGTGGTGATCTATCTGCTCCACCAGGGTGTTAACCTGCTCATGGTGAAAGTTTCTCTTCCTTCTCTGCAGTTCTACTGCAGCTGTGCCATTGCTGTGGCATATCTGCTGGTGTATGTTGGGCCACTACTGCATGTTACTCACTTTTATATGGTGTAGCTTGTATGATATGACTTACATAATTGTGTTTGGTGTATTCTCGAGGGTTCTAGAATCACACGTCTCGCATGTCGCAGTTGTTATTGCATTATTTTATGCAACTGTGTTTCTTGCATCTGGCGTATTTCTCTTTCTAGAATTGGGCCCTTAGTGTGTTATGCTTGTACTCTGATATTGAATTGGCTACTGTTATCAGTTCAGAGATGCAAGGTGGGGTCAGGCTGAGCATGGCCTTCCTCCCTAGGAGGCAGGTTTGATATCTGATTCTGTTACAGAGCGATAGCGAATGGATTGTTCATAAAGTGCGCAGGTGTGCGTAAAGCATATATCAAGGGGCTTCAGTATCTTCTTATAACTTTTATCCTCTAAACAGGTGAGACTGTATCTGAGTACTGTGCTTAGATCTTGAGTCCTCACTTAAGGAGGACAGAGACATGCTGGATACAGTGCATCACAGAGTGACCAAGATGGTTCAGGACCAGCAAAGAAGAGGTTATGAAGATTGTCTAAATATACTGACCAAAGCTGGCCCAGTGGCATAGAGGACTGATGTCCTGGGTACCTCTATCTTCTGCCACACTGGTGACCTGGAATCCTAGAAATTGTCAGCAGGTAATGACTGCTCAGCACATCCACTCTGCCTGTAAGCCCTATACTTGTTTGCAGCCTCTGACCCTATCTGGTCAGTGGCTTTTCATCACCCTTCCCACCTCAAGGTTCCCTGGTGCCTATGCCAGGCATGTTTAAAACCCTCTACTGTGCTTGCTCCCACCATCTCTTGTGGTAGGCTATTCCGTGTGTCCACCACCCTCTCTGTGAAGAAAAACATTCTCACATTGCCTCTTAACCTGCCCCCCCTCCTCCAATCTGATATAATGCCCCCTTCTTCTTGTTCTCCTGCACTGGAAGTTGTCTCCCCCCTGCACCTTGTTTATGCCCTTGAGGTACTTGAATGTTGCTGTCATGTCCCCACTCCTTCCTTTCCTCTTGCAAGTACATGTTGAGGTCCTTTAATCTGTCCTCCCATATTTTGTAATGCAAGTCCTGTACCATCTTTGTCATCTTTCTCAGGATTGCTTTCACCCTGTTGATGTCCTTGCAAAGGTATGGCCTCCCAGAACTATACATGCTATTCTAAGTGAGGAATCACTAGTGTTTTTTGCAATGGCATTACCTCCTCCAACCTTCTGCTAGTGATACCTCTGCCTATGCATCCCAGTATGCCTCTATCCTTCTCCACAGCCTTTGTGCTCTGCTTTCACACCTTTCAATCATCTGAAATGATAACCCCTGTGATGCTCTGCCCCACTTCTGGTTACCTGTATGATATTTATATTATAAATAAATGGCCTGTGTATGAAATGTTAGTATGTGAGAGATTTGGCCTTTAACTTTAAAGATCAGAAGCTGAAACCACAGGATGTCATTAAACTGACCAGGGGAACCATTTAATTAAGACATCCTTCCAGAAAGGTATTTTATTACCTTTTATGACCTGCCCATGCTTTTGAAGTAGAAACTAAATGTAAGTTTTATGATGTTGCAGGAAGAAAGGTATTTGGGCTGGTTCCTCTAATTTTTAACACATAGCCAGAAGTGTGTGTAGTCATAAAACCATCAGCTCACATGAGCACCAGACTTCCAGTGACATCACGAAGCTGGCAGTGGCACACTAGAAGGAGCTCTCCTCCCGAAGGCCCTAAAAATCACTAAAAAACCCCCCCAAAAAAAACAGACAAAATCAGCACCAAAATTCATAAGATGGTGAACATCAAGCCTACCAAGGATAACTTTGGCAGATCTAAGCTGAAAGGAGCAGCTCGGTGAACCGATACATCTGGATTGAAACTGCCACCTTGAGAAAACAGTAGGAGCCCTTCCTCTGAGAGTTTACCAGACACAGACACTGAGCAAGACCAGCTCTCTCTCATTCCCACTTTGATAAGCTGTTCACTGAATTAAAAGAAATGTGAGCTGAAAATCGAGTGGAGTTTAAAAAATTAAACTAACGCCTGATGAGTCCAGAGAAAAGAGTTTGGGAGGCAGAGGAATGTATTAGCAACACAGAAGATACTCCTCTAAAATGAATCTGGCAATACAAGACCTCTTGTAGCATACAGAGCAATTACAGCATAAATGTACTGATTTAGAGGGTCGATTTAGATGGGAGGACATTCGGATTCATGGACTGCCAGAAGGATCAGAAAGCGGGTGCATGATTGAATTCTTTGCAGATTAATAGCAGATGTATTTCAGTTGCCCCCAGGCTTCCAACTTGGCGTTGAACAAGCTCATCGAGCCATTCAACTGAAGCCTCCCACCAATGCCAAACCCTGATCCATAATTTTAAAGTTTAATAGCGTCAAAATTAAGGAGAAAATACTTATGAGGGCATGGCAACAGAAAGAGGTAAAATACCTAGCTAGCAGGCTCTATTTTGACCATGACTATCCTCCTGAGGTACAAAAACAGAGATTACAGTATACTCCTATTCTAAAAATCCTCTGAGCGAAAACTATAAGATTTACTAAACTTTACCCTGCTTGAATACAAATTTATTTGGCCAGAGGGAAGTAAAGTCTATGAATCAGTTGAAGAAGTGGGAAATGCCCTAATCAAGAAAACCGTCCTAGAATCACCACCCACGGAACCTCAGAACTCAAATTCCCAGCCTCATCTGATTGGCACATTGTATTAAGTAAGAAACAATGTGGTCGCAGCCTGCAAGCATCATCATTAGTACCATTTACAGTATCCGTGCAACACTCCTGAGAGCACAAACAGTTAAGAAGACGTGCATTGTCGACATACATGACTGACCTGGACATAATAAATAACTCTCTGCCCTAACTAACTTCTAGTGGTGAGCAAGAATATATTGTGTTGATAAATTTATATTTGAACAGCTTTGAGGTTATAATTAACTTTTTTCTGGACTCCCATGACTTGTCTGCCTAAATGGAACTGGAGGAGCTTGGGGGCTTGCAGTTTCAGACTATTTAAAGCCATTTAAATATGTTCACTGCTCCATTCAGTTTTTGCAAGGAGGCAGAAGCAGAGTATAGCACTCAAATGTGCTAAATCTTGGTGCTTAGGATACTTAATTAGTTTAAGCTTAACATCCTTGGTGTTTATATTTTACAATATGTAAGCAGGGCTTGGGGGGAGCAGACTCTGAAAGTGGTTTCGCTACTGTTAAGGGTTGCTCTGTTGGTGTCAGGACCCCATTTCCAACTACACAGTGATTTAATTGTTCAGACTCACCTAGCTACTGGTGTCACAAAAATGCTGATTTTTCAGCTTAAGGAGCCACTTACAGACATCTAACGCTCATTGGGAGAGCCACTGATGAGGGGCAAGAAGCAGTTGCTTTATCTCCAATGCCTGGTGTGCTACCCCTTAAATGGGACAAATAGAGATCCCCTAGACATTTGGAAGATCTCCATTTTGGAAGCCACATGTTGATTATTAATGGTCACAAGTTAGTTTTCGATTTTAATCCAGAAGTTCTTGTTTGTTACTTATGTTTAGAGGGAGAGAATTTAACTGTCATAATGAAGTGTGATTTGGAGGGTCTCTCTAGGCATATATACTGCACCATAGGGACTGATTTACTGAGTATTAGAAGTTTATTTATGAATAACCATGGCAAAGTCAGACTTATAATTTTTAGCCTAAAATGTAAATGGCCTAGCCCACCCAATTATAAGGACTCACACTATGTCTTTATATGGAAATCAGGGGCAAACTTTGTCTTACTTCAGGAAACTCATATGAATAAGACCAAGCATAGACAACTTTTGAAATTATGGTATAAACAAATAATTTCATCAGAATTTGGCAAGGATCATAGGAGAGGAACCGCTATACTTATCCCGCATGCCACCCATTTTGATCTCAAGGATACATTGGTTAATAAACAGGGCAGGTTTGTGGCTATTAAGGGGTCTAGTAATGGCTCTATCATCACCATGATTTCATTATATGCTCCTCCCGGCTCAGATTTTTCATTTTACCAAGATTTTTTTTCTAAGATTGTGGCTTGGACAGAGGGCCATCTAGTTATAGGGGGAGACCTGAATTAAAAACTAAACCCTATACTAGATTCTACAGTTCAGACTGTTAGAGGGGAACAGGGTACCTCACGAAGGGTAGCTAGGCTACTTGGGGAACTTGACCAGATAGATGTTTGGCATTTTTTCCAAACTAAAACCAGACAATGCACATATTTCTCACCCTCCTCCATCAGACCTTCTCCAGACTAGATTATTTTTTACCCCTAAAGAATCACTGGGTGTTTGTAAATCTACTGACTTTAGAGCTGGTCATCTTTCAGATCACTCTGCTACATATTTAAAATTGGCAATAGGCCTACAGAAGTGTTCTACATTCTGGAGACTTAATGTATTCCTCTTGCAGACTGAGGAAAACCAAGATAGTATAACTCAGACTATAGATCAGGCAGTTCAATTAAAGCAGCACCCTGATATCTCTCCTGGTCTTTTGTGGGATATGATTAAAGCTATCATTAGAGGACTTCCGGTTCTGGTATGGCTGGCTGAGCACACGTATTGAGAGGCTCCCACTAAGCTAAACATTAAAAGGGCATGAATTGGAAAAAAGCTCTCTGACTTCAGCCTTTTTCTAGGCAAGAAACATCTCGGATTGATGCCTGCATCATACGAGATGGCTAAACAAAATCAGAACAGATTCTAAACATTTGCTGAAATGACTGAGGGTGACGACCGCATGTCTGATGAAGGTGAACAAAGTACTAGGCCTACAGATTCAGAATTTAAAAAAAAAATCAACCTCCTCTGGCAGAAAAAAAACTTGTACAAGAAAACAACCAGAAACCACCTCAGAGGTGATATTGCAGGCAATTGCGGACTTCAGGGGAGAAGTTTGTGAGTCGATGCAAGACCTTAAGACCTAAATAAGCACATTACAAGAGTGTATGACTGAGGCAGACACTAAATTTCTTTAAACACCACCTGAATTGATGATCTGGAGGTGACAATGAAAACCATAGCAGCGGAACAACTTGCAATCTCCATCCGACAGGAAGATGCTGAAAATCATGGTAGAAGGAGGAACATACGAATATTTGCCTTACCTGAAAATGAAAAAGGAAACAATTCTAGAGCCTTTGTGGATTACCTTTTGCAGTCACCGCTTGATGTGGAACCTGATTTCCACCTAGACATTGAGAGGGCTCACAGGGCACTCTTGCCTAAAACCTTCACGATCAGAAGATAGGCCCCACTCCTTTGTTATTAGATTCCTCAGTTATCATACAAAGGAAACCATTTTATGGAAGATCTGGCAGAAGGGCAGGGTAATGTGGGGCCAACAAAGGTTATTGTTTGATAATGATTACTCCCCGGCCACCCAGAAACTAAGAGGAGACTATAGTTTGCTCTTCCCTATGCTCCGAGCCCAGAAGATCCATTTTTGAACCCCTTATCTGGCCAAATTAACTGTATTTCTATCATCTGGCCAACAAACCCATAGTTCAGCCGCAGAAGCTGCAACAGAAATCTTGAAGAGGGGTGTAATCAGTGAAAAAATGGCAGAAACAGTTCAAATGTGATTGGGGCAAGCTAACCAGATGGAACAGAAAGGACCCCAGGCATCACAACTGCAAATAACAGATCTTAAAGCAACTGCAGAAGTTTAGGAATCTGACTCTGCCTTCCTGAAAAAAGCCAAAATGTGGGGTAATTGCTTCTTGATTTGGTTTTTGGTTCTGGGGTACCTCTGGAGATGATAAGGGTGGGCTACGGGTGAGCAAGAGGATGAAGGAACCGGGTGAGGGGGCATCTCTAAGAGATTCAGGCAACAATACTATATTTAAAATGTTTCAGTTATTCGGCTAATTGGCTACTGGTTGCTACTTTGATTGATTTACAGCTCCTGGATGGCAGAGAATTTTCTCAAGCTAAGAAGCTAAGGCACAGAGGGCTGGATATTCAAACTGTGCCATTCATAGGCGCAAGCCCTTGCGCTGCACAAAATAGTTGTGCAGGGGTGTGTCCAGGGTGATATTCAAAGGAGTTGCGCTATTGAGCAACTCCTTTAAATATCACCCCCCAGCCACAGCCACTGTGCATGGCGCAGTGGAACTTGCGCCACCGCAAGTTGACAAAGTGGAGCATTCAACTTGCATTGGCGCAAGTACCATTGCGCCATGCGCAAAATCCCGATATTCAAAAGGTGACATGCAAATGGGGCTATAATTCATGCAAGGCACAGGGGCCATTTGCATCTGATTATGGCCCCATTTGCATGCCATTAGCATGCAGGTGTGCCGATCCCCGAGGACTTGCACCTGGCACCCTGCCAGGCAGCAGCTGTCAGGGAAGGATGCCCCCTGCAGCCCAATCATGGGCAAAAGGTAACCCCCACCACCCCCCACTGGCCCGATCGCAGGCATAGCGAAATACCCTCAACCAGCCCGATCGTGGCAGCAATGTGTCTCCCCCAACACACAGCCCTGGTGGTCCAGTGGACTGATAAGCCCGATTGTGGGCTGATGTATGAAACACCCCCTCCTCCCGAATATATCCCTGGTGGTCCAGTGGACTGATAAGCCTGATCGCGGGCTGGAGTATTCAAACACACACCCCACCTCCTGATCATATCCCTGATGGTCCAGTGGACTGAAAATCTCGATCGTGGGATGTAGTTGGCAACCCCCAAACACATCCCTGGTGACCTAGTGTCCCCCACCCCACCCACCCATGAAGCCCCACCACCCTCTCCCCGCAGCCGGGGTCGGCAGCATCCCATCACCTGCCGCCCCACCGACGATACACAGTAGGGCTGCCGCCTTATTGGTGCAGAGCAGCACATGGGCATGCAGCCCATACTGATTAGGTTGTGTCCAGTTTTGTGAATGAATTTTATTCTACAAAACTGAACTGTCTTGTATGGTATGGCTGCATGCCCATTGGCTCTTGCTCTGCACCATCGGGCTGCAGTCTCACCGGGCAGTCAGTCTCGCAGGTGGGCGGCAGCAGCCGGTGGATGCTGCCGCCCATCGCCGCGGGGGAGCGGGTGGTGGGGCTTGGTGGGTGGGGTGGGGGACACTAGGTCACCAGGGATGTGTTTGGGGTTGCCAACCATCCCGCGATCGGGATTTTCGGTCCACTGGACCACCAGGGATATGATCGGGAGGTGGGGGTGTGTTTGAATACCCAGCCCGCGATCGGGCTTATTGGTCCCACTGGACCACCAGGGATATGATCGGAGGTGGAGGGGTGTTTCATTACTTCAGCCCGCGACTGGGCTTATCAGTCTACTGGACCACCAGGGATGTGTTGAGGGGGGGACACATTGCTGCCCGCGATTGGGCTGGTGAGGGGGGGCACAGAGAGAGCATACCTCTCAACTGTACCACATTACGAGGAACGTTCCTCATTTTACTTCACAAAAGCTCCCTGTTCCACATTGTGAGGACTTGTCCCACTTTCAGTGTTAACATTTTAAAGCAAAACTCCATAGTAAATGATGCAAAATATATAATTTTAATTAATAGCAGACTTTATGAACATAAATGCAAACATTTTCACAGTGTTGTGAGCTTCTAATGTAAAGATTTGATTAAGTGTTCCACATTTTGCCCATTCTTTCCACATTTTGAGAGGCAATGTTCCACATTTGGGGGACAAAAGGTTGAGAGGTATGAGAGAGTGGGTTGAGGGCCAGCCACAGGTGGCAGCTGCTGTGTTGCACCCTGCAATGCAGCAGCTCACCTGTGGGTGGCCCTCAACTTGATCCTTTTTTTTGGCTCAAAGTTGTGCAGGCGCAGGTTGGGGGTTGCACCTGCACAACTCTGCACAGCCTGGCTGAATATCGGGCTGTGCAGTTTATGCATGGTTCTTCCCCCTCCAGTTCAGCATGCATTCATTTGCATTGCGCTGTTGCTCAGCATGTTTTCTGTGGCGCAACTGCCTCCTGCTGAATATCACAGAATGGAGCAAGTTCGGACTTGCACAGGCGCAACCCTATTGCGCATGGCGCAGCCCTTTTGAATATCTGGCCCAGAGACTATAGCCTTTTCCTTGTGGTAATCCTGGTTTGTTCACCTGTTCCTTGAGGGGCCCATCCCCACCTTAAGGTTTGTGGGTATAAGCCTGCACCAAATCATGTAAGAGGACCCAATCCAGACCGATGAGAGGCCTGATGTTACAGGAATAAAAAAATAAAGCTGTTCAAACTACAAAAACTGAGCAAATAATGTTTTGGTCCCTGAGACAAGCCCTAATCCTAATTTTCTTTTTAAACTGCAGATGGTAATTAAGTGACAAGATTAAGAGAATAGAAATATAATACCGTACTCTTTTTTTTTTTTTTTTTTATGATTACCTGGGAAAGTGTGGAAACTTGAATATCTACAGGAATTTCAATGCATCAATTTATGTTAAGTAGGAGGTTAAAGGAAAAGATAGAAATTTAAGTTTGGAATTTTGGACAGTCAAGGAAGCTTAAGCTAAAAGGGGTTTGGGCTGTGATTTTGATAATGCCCACTAGA
Source organism: Neoceratodus forsteri (assembly GCA_016271365.2). NCBI lineage: Eukaryota > Metazoa > Chordata > Ceratodontiformes > Ceratodontidae > Neoceratodus > Neoceratodus forsteri. Next base: position 1,179,620,527 of record CM057454.1, read on the forward strand.
GGTTGTTTTTCCTCTTTCTCAAGGCAAATGAGTAAAGTAAAGCCATATAATTAGACCATTAGATGGGAAGTTTCTCAAATAAGTCAGGAAAATGCCTTTAGGCATATCGTTTCCTTTATGGTGGGGCCATCATACTTATGCTGAGTATTTTTGTTACTTAGATACAGTATAGCACTTCTGACCTCTATCCAGCTTCTAATGGAGACAAGGACAGGGGTTTCCAGGGGGAGCTCCAGTTAAGCACCTCCCAAATGGGAGTCATTTTGTATAAAGTTTTGGTTAAAGTTAATAAGATAATGTATAGTTTTTATGTAGAAATAGTTCAGTTATGTTATTTGATTAAAGAAGTTAAAAAAATAAAGGGAGGGAGGGTTATCTTGGCTTTTCATTACAGACCTAATGTTGTCATATTATGGAAAAGCCTAACGATAAGTAATTCAATTCATTTTGTTTTTAAAGCAGCATTTAGGTATGTCTGGGTAAAAACATACATAACAAAGGATAACTGGATAGCCGGATACTACAAAGGGAAGGGGGAAGGGATAAAAAGTACACGAGTCAAGAGTTTAAGACTGAAGCATGTTTATTGTTGTATTGCAAATGCATACGACAGTGGATTCTTCATGGTGACTTCTGGACCACGTATTCTGGGGGGGGGGGGCTGGAAAGAACAAATCTTTTACCACCTAAGGGGAAGGAATATACAGATAGGTTAATAAGAAATAAAGATTTCAGTTGATCCAATTAAAATTATTTTACTAAATATTAATGGGCTCCATAACCCTATAAAAGGTCCCACCTTAAACAATGCCTGACCAAACAGAAGGCAGACCTCATTTATCTCCAGGAAACTCATCTTTTTGAACTAGAGCACAAGAAGCTGACCTGGAGTAATAGATAAAATGTTATAGCCTCCTCACATCCAAGGGGTAGGAAAAGAGGGGCAGCAATTTTAATTCCAGCGACAACCCCTATGGAAATACAAAAAACTCATGTTGATGCCCAAGGCCATTATGTAATTGTACAGGGCCTTTTATATGGCCATAAGATTACCCTGGCAAGTGTTTCCTTCCCCCCTCAGACAAGATTCCCAATCCTGAAGGGTTATCTACATTGTTAGATAATATTCAGGGCCAGTTGATCATGAGAGGTAATATCAGTATAACCTTATCCCCATATTTAGATAGCTCTAATCAACAGGCTCACAGGAAAAATGCTACAGTTAAAAAATGTAAAAGAACACTGGAACATTTAGGCATTATCGATGTGTGGCGACCTCTCGTCCCCTCCAGTCCGGGTTATACGTATTATTCACCAAGGTTTAAATCATACTCCTGCCTAGATTATTTTATGAAAACATGTCAGCATTTCACATCAGTCCAGGATATGACTATAGGTGTAAAATTACTATCCAATCACCACCCCTTAAATTTGAAATTAGATATGGGTCAGGAGAGGAAGAGGACCTTATGGAGATTAAACCCATTAACATTAAAAGACAAGGAATTCCAGCTGACATTTAAAAAAAAGAATACAACAATTCTATACAGAAAATGAATCACAGGAAATTACTGAGGCGATAAGATGGGATGCCATGAAGGCAATGCTGAGGGGAGAGATTATAGCGTACACCTCAAAGAAGAATAAAGAGAGGGAGGTGAAGCAGCTTGAATTATCAGAACAGCTGCTAAATTATCAGATGTTATACAGAGAGGCAGATACTGAATTAAATCAAAAAATTAGGGATACAAAGACAGAATTACAGAAAATTATAGATAACAAAATACAACAATCAATATATTTAAGACAAACTGTCCATGGGGGGGAGGGGCTAGGGGAACTCTGAGACTGGCTCAGAAACATACAGCTAAAAAACTACCTCTACCAGCTTGAAACTTAGAAACCCTTATACGGGTATAACACACCATTCAGATGTTCTTATAATGCAGACCTTTTCAAAGTACTACACCAATCTATATTCACTGGAAACACACCCTGAATTCTTAGAAATAACCGGTTTCCTGGATCAACTAACCCTACCCACCCTCTTCTCTTCTCAAATTGGTAGTTTGGAAGTGCTCATAACTCAACTGCAAATTCAGGAGGCTATTATAAACCTGAACCTGAGAAAGTGCCCAGGACCTGATCGGTTTCTATCTGAGTGGTATAAGATTTTTAAAAAAGAATTGATCCCGAAACTACATATGTTGTTTGCTGAGACAACCTAAAAGGGAGTCCCTCCACCATCGTGGGACTATGCCACCATCGCCTCAATACCTAAATCAAATAAAGATCACTCGGATGTGGCAACTTACAGACCTATTTCCATTTTAAACGTTGACTATAAGATTTATACAGCAATTTGGCCATCCAGACTTTAATCTATACTACCAAAGATTATATTACCTGATTAGTCAGAATTTATAAAGAATAGGAGCACTACAGATAGTGTCCATGGGATTGTATTACTACAGGAATATGTAAAGGCAGAGAAAAATCCCATCTGTTTTCATTAGTTTAGATTTTTTTAAAACTTTCAACTGAGTTTATTTGCCATTTTTGTGGAGGACTCTTGAGGCCTTTCACTTTCCGGATTTATTCATCACCTTACTCACTACATTATATAGCTCCCCAAGGGCCTATGTACGAGTAAATGGGAATTTATCCTCTCCGATTAAACTAAGTAGAGGCACAAGACAAGGTTGTCCTCTTTCACCCTGTTTGCCTTATATTTGGAACTACTAGCAACAAAGTTGAGGAATATGATTCGAGTAGAAGGGATCCCAATAGCACAACATGTACATAAAATAAATATGTTTGCTGATGATATATTATTAACCCTGTTATCTCCATCTTTATCAATTCCGGCAGCTTGTCAAATATTGAAACAATATGAAACACAGGAGGGTTTTAAGCTAACACTACACAGAAACAGAGATCTTGGCCTTTAATTTTATTCCTACCCAACAACTGAAAAAAGAATACCCATTTAAATGGCATACTACAAAAATAAAATATTTAGGAATTAACATCCCTCTTAATCCAGAGGTGCTGGAAATTTTTCATTATGAACCTCTCATGAACATTATCCAAAATTACCTGGAAAGATTGGCCACCTCTCTTACTCCCTTCCATCAACAGATAGAAATAATGTGTATGAATATACTTCCTAGACTACTTTATTTAATTCAGAACATCCCCTTCTTACCGGCAGCATATTACTTTAAATCATGGGATAAATTAATCTCCATGTTTATTTGGGGTAAGGGATGGCCTGAGATATGATTGTCTGTTCTTAAACTATCCCTGGCTCAGAGTGGCTTTAATCTTCTGGACTTTAAATTATACTCCAAAGCATCATTTCTAAGGATAATTTTAATATGGCTGATGGAATCCTACTCGACCCCTTGGAATGATATTGAATTTCACCTAAATGATCTCTTTGATATCAAAAAAATTCTTCTTTCTTCAGAGGAGAGGTCTTTACCACACACTACTTTAACGGGCATTACAGCTCAAATTTATAAATGTTGGAAAAGTTCAAGGCAAACTGGGCCACTCCATATTATATACAAATACACTAAATTAATATCAGAAGATGATACATTTACACCCAAACATATGGATTCCACATTTCAGGAATGGAGAACACTAGTCCTTACATACTTTTTCCAATTTTTATCCCCCCAAGGGATACTCCCTTTTGAAAAACTACAGTCCCAATATAGTCTTCGTAGATCAGATCTATTTCAGTATTTCCAGGTTAGGAACCATATACTTAGAAACTGAATTATACAACCCAAGATCCAGTATCCAATCCCTGAACTCCTCAAAACATTTATGGAAGCTGTAAAGGGGAATTTGGGTAAGCATTTAAATGGAATAATATACAGGGAACTGAGAAATGAATAAAAGGAATCAACTAAATCCATATTACAGGAATGGAACAGACATCTCCACCTAGAGATAACTATGAAGGAGTGGAGGGGATCAGCTGTAAGTGCGGTTAAGATCACTTCCTCCCCATTTTGGAGAGAATGTGTGTGGAAGTGTTGTTTCCACTGTTTTAGAGCTCCAGCAGTCCTGCTTAAATTTCTCCCAGAAAAATATGGAGTTTGCTGGTGAAAATGTGGGTGCCTGAGGGTGACAATGGGTCACATTTTCTGGCAGTGTCCTTGTTTGATGCACTTATGGATATCCCTACAGACAGAATTAACTAGCTTATTAGAACAAGAGGTAGAATTAACAGCTGAGCAGATACTGCTGGGGATCTTTCCAGACCATTCCCCTCCATGGGAACAAATTCTTTTAACTTCCAATTTGTTGGCGGTTAAAAAGTAAATAACTCACAGGTGGATGACTAGCACCATTCCAACAGAATTAGAATGGAGAGCTATCATGTCTGAAATGTATGTTACAGAATCCCTTAATACAGAAATCCAGGGTAAAGCTCCAACATACATGATGAGATGGCAGAGATGGGTGCTCTACCAGGGGGTGGTAGAATCACATTTTTGACCCTAGTATTGGTAGAATTATTATGGGAGGGATCAAGAGGGAAAGATTGAATAATGATAGAAGAGTTGAGAGGAAAAGAGAATTTAACTTAAGCGGGGGGGGGTCTAATCAAGAGAGAGGACCCAAATATAAAGATGATAAGCATTAAATAAAACATAAGGGGTAAATAAGGTAACATTTAGATGAAATGGAGCTGGAGCTATACCCTTTGAATGATCTTTGACTAGAATGTTGTATACTTATCACACTAAACATTCAACCTTTGGGTAAAATTATATAAACTGTCAATCATATAAACTGACTGGAGATATATGGCAATATAAGAAAATGCCTGAAATGTACTCTTGACCAAGTGTAACAAAACCTTTAATAAAAAAGAAATTAAAAAGCTATAACTAGAGTTAAATTCATTGAAATATCAGCAAGAATGAAGAAGTGAAGGAACAGAGACAGAAAGAACTGCAGCAGCAAATAAAAGATTTAGAGTCATCAACAGCAGAAAGTTAATAAGGATAGAGGAAAGCAATTAACAAAATTGAAAGTTGAATTTTTAAAAATCTTGGACTACCAGGTAGAACAACGGTTAATCTACTTGAGACAGAGATATTATGAAGGAGGGCCCCAAGCCCTCAAAGTATTAACTAGTAGTATGTGCCAATGCAGGAATAGTGCAACTATTTCTAGAATTAGGGATCCTATAGAATATATTCTGCACTATAAAATTGAGGAAATTGCTGATGCCTTTAAAAGATATAAAAAATTATACACAGCAGGGCCTACACCCACAGCACAAGAGGTCAGAGAGTTTTTAAACCCACTTAACTTACCATCCCTTACACGGCCTCAAGGAAAGACACTGAGTCTACCTTTCACTGAAGGAGAAATCCTAGCAGAAATTAAGAGTCTAAAAATTGGTAAATGCCCCGGCTCTGATGGCTTGCCCAGTGAATTCTTTAAACAATTCAAAGAGGAGATTACTCCTCTGCTTTGCAAAGCATATAACTACTTAAATACAGAGGTGTCTAAGATGCCTCCCTTCTGGACACAGGCAATCATATCCATCATACCAAAGCCAGCAAGGGACACCACTAATTACTGACACCAATTGTTCATCTTATTGCCCCATCTCTATTTTAAATACAGATTATAAGATCATGGCAGGTATATTAGCCAGAAGGGTGGAGCAGATTCTTCCAGAGCTTATACAAATGGAGCAGACTGGTTTTGTCCCAGGCTGACAGACACTGGACAACATTCGGAGATCAATTAATATTATTGAACACCTACAGACAACTGGTCAGCCAGCATACATTATGAGTCTGGATGCTGAAAAAGTGTTTGACCAGGTTTCTTGGGAATATTTTTACAAGGCTCTCTGGCTGGCTTTGGTTTTCCCACACCTTTCCTCCAAATCATAAATAAAATCTATACCAACCCAGTAGCCTTTGTCAGAGCTAATGGCTATATCTCTCAGTCATTTGGGCTTGCTAGGGGTCTATGACAGGGCTGCCCCTTATCACTATTATTGCCCCTTATATTGAACCCCTGGCCCAGAGTATACAATTGTGTAATGGGATAATACCCTTCATAAAATCACATTATATATGGACAATGTCTTACTATTTTAACAGACCCTGAAAACTCCATCCCTAAGGTTTTCACCAAATAAAACTGTATCCCAATTGTCTGACATAAGCTAAATTGGTCTAAAACAGAAGTTTTAGTAATGAATGCCCAGATACCACTGGAGCTTCAGTGCACATACCCAATGAAATGGGATTGTCCTAATCTAAAATACCTGGGAGTTTGACTTGCAAAGCCTCCTGCCCATCTTTTCAAAGATAATTATCCCCTCTTAAAGACAATTTGAGTGACTTACAAAGATGGTCTCCGTTACTTCTTCCTTTTTATTCCAGGTTACAAGTTCTAAAAACCAGTATACTACCTAGGTTCCTCTACCTGTTTCAGGCTGTACCCTGTCCGATACCACAGAGGGACTTAATGAGCTGGCAGAAAAAGCTTATGTCCTTTCTTTGAGTACATGCTCCCCAAGAATCTCAAGGAAAACACTGTTTTACCCAGATGGGGGTATCCCCCAGCTTACAAGAATACTGGTTGGCAGCCCAAATGAAGATGGCTTTGCTCTGGATCCATCCACAATACAGAGCTTATTGTCAGCAGATGGAATTAAATAATACAGTAAAGACACCCCTACAGGCAGTAATTTTCAACCCCCCCCCCAATAGATATACAATTGTATCCAATATATGCAGTTTGCACAAAATTAATGGAGTGGATACAAGGGACCAGAAAAGGGTACACAGCTAAGGACATGTGGAGATACCGATGGTGGTGTTTTGACTTGGAAGTTCAACCAGCCATTTACCATCTCTGGTATAAGCAACAGATGCCATGAGGACTGTGTGCAGCTTGGCAGGTTCTCAGAGGTCAAGATATGTTACCCTTTGAGATTCTTAAAATTAGAGACAACTGGACTCTAGCAGATGATATCTTTTACTACAAGATAAGAGATTGTGTAACCACTAAAATAAGGCAGATAAGGGTCTGGCAGGATGAGAGACCCTTCCCATGGTCTTTGAAACAATTTGGAGAGGAACACATGGTAAGGGGTGATCACCATGCTGTATGGAAACTGAACACTGATGTGGCTCATAATGTCCACAAAATCCATAGAAAATGGGAAAAGGAATTCAGCCTAAAACTCAGCTCCCAAACCTGAATGAAAATCTTTAGAAATAGCTGAAGACTACCTCTTCACCAAACAAGTAGAAAATGCATGAAAAATTAGATTCGTATTTTATACCCATGCAAAATTATGTAAAACTGGTATACACTCAGGAACCTGTTATAGAAACTGTGGAATCAATGCGCAGACCAAGCACATATATTTTAGTTGTGCCCTGTGACACAAGGTTTCTAGGCCCAGATAAATATATACCTGGCTGAAATATTTAACCTTGCCTCAGGTATAACCTGGAGCACTGTGTTTTAGGTCTGTATCCAGCTGAAATTATCAGTAAAGATGTACAATATTTATGGGCCATCCTGACAGTGGCAGCTTTAAAAGCCATAACAAAAAAATTGCTCTAACAGGTTCCCCCAACAGTCCAGGATTGGCTGGAAATCACAGCCCAAACATAACATATGGAAAGAGTGACATATGTGATCAACCACCAAATGAAATATTTAGTAACAGATGGAATTGGTGGGACTTGTATAAAGATAATGTGCAATAACTATTTTGAGAACTTAATGCATTCTCTATCCCCTTCCTCACCCTTCTCTTATTATTTTTTTTATCACCCTTATCCCAATTACCCCACATTTATTACCACTTGGACCTCTCTTTTTATGTCTTAATCTTTAAAAATCCCTCCATATACTATTTTTTTATTTCTATTTCTATTACAGTACCAGTTGTATTAAATGTTTCCTCTCCCAACAAGTTAATTGTTATCTAATTAGATGTAGTTAAAATATATTGGAATTGCATGTATGATAGCTTCAAGTTTATCTGACAATGCTGACATACATTGCCTTACTAAGATAATAATGAAGATGTAAAAGATCAACAATATTTCTGTTAGAGATGATTGTAGTGTAATACTGTATATGTATTTTGAATTTGATTTATTAAACAGTATAAAAAAAAGATCACACTAGCACCAAGAAATCAGCAGAGGGACATCAAAGAAAACTGTTTGATTAAAGACTGTCATATTTGGGAAATGGCTAGTTACAGATTTTTCAAAGTAATGACTTACATCCTCAGGCATAACTATGTCAGATATTAAATCTAAGGGAGGATCTAGCCGACGTCACCAAAAATGGGTGGGGCAGATAGAGTTAAAATGAAACATCCATATGGGATTGTGTGTGACATGATTTTTGGGCTCTGAGACAGGGAGTTCTCTGACTTAAACAGCACTTAAAAATGTAATACTTAGATAGAAAAGAATTAAGTATCTGTGGTAGGAGTCTTTGTTCTGTAACTTCCTTCTTGTTTTACACAATTGTAAGATTTATTATATAAGTGTTCTGTGTTTAATTTGACCTGTTTTTTATCAAACTTTAGTAAACAACCTTTTCTTTGAAAAACTGCCCGGTTGTCATCTCAGTTTCTTTTTGCATCTGATGTGCCTCTGTTTAAGTCTGACAGCTGTTGAAAAGCTTTATTGTATTACTGAGCTTGTGTAACAAGGTAAGAAATACCTAGGTTTCTTATAGAGTTAAAAAGGGTTATTCTGGATACCTGGTTAGTGCCCTTAGGCAAAAAGCTGTATTGCATGCCCCTGAAGAGAATTTTATCTGAGCCTGTACATTTAGGTATGCTGGCATAAGGTTCACAGTTTGAATCCTCAGAACTTGAGGCTAAATATGATTCAGACCCAAAGCAGACAGGAGGATTACTCTGTTACCTGTTCACATTATTGCACTCAGGTTGGCACTGTGGGAGAAGAGGGCCTGACCTGTAGAGTGCGTTTGTGACAGATTTGGTTGGCAGCAGTGCAAGTTAAGTATTTGGTGACATAAGCTTTAACAGTTCAGTGTGTCAACTTAATACTAGAGAGCTCACTTGCAAAATAAGGCAGTGATTTATTTCAAAAGATAAACAGACCTATGTCATTTTGCTTACAGTCAAAGTTCCTACCTGTTTTATTTTTCTTAGTGCAAGTTAGAGTAGCCATAGTTAGGGAATAAGATGGCGTCCAACTACAGTGAGCACAATGCAGACTCCTGAAGCAGTTGAGCAAGGAGAGGGAGTCCTGCATGAGGGCGCCAACAAGGAGAACCTCACGAAGGCTCTGTTGGCCATAGATGCTCAGAGTCTTGAGTCTCAGTCTGTGACTGAAAAGGGCCCAACCTTGGTGTGGATCCAGTGCAGTGTCCAGATCTGGTCAGCAGGACAGCAGGGCCAGTGCAAGCCAAGGCCACAGCAGCAGGAGAAGGTCACCAGCATTCTGGAGTCAGAAGCAATCAAACTGCAGATGGAGTTGCGGATAATGGAGCTAGAGTTCCAGAGAGAGAGAAGTAAGTAGAATGAGAACAGCAAGATGCAGAGGAGAAGAGGGAGCAACTTCAGCAAGAAGTGGAGAATGAACAGAGAGAGGCTGACCGTGAAGAGCATGAGCACCAGAGGCAACATGAACTGGAGAAGCTATGACTCCAACCCCAGCACCAGCACAGGTAAGTGGCTTGGGTTTAACTGGAACTACAGGACTATGTTATGAATTAAATTCTAAATTGATAGCAGAATGTAAAGAGAGGAGGATATGGATGCCTTTTAAATTACTTTGAAAAGTTTGCATTCAAGCAAAAATTCCTAGAGGTCCTGGAGCTTCAGTTATCCCTGCTACTTACTGGGGTATCTCAGGATGCATTAGGTCAAATGAAAATGAGGATAGTAATGATTACAGCAAACTTAAAGCTGCACTTTTAAAAAGTATAATATAAATGCAAAAGCATATAGATCTAAATTCCGTAAGCTGAGGAGAAGCCCTGGCATGAGCTACAAGGAGCTATCCATGAAACAATGTCAGTTTTTAAAACATTGGTGGGAAAGAATTGAATCAAACTCTGTAGATAAAATTAAAAATGCTGTACTGTTAGAACATTTTTTTGGGTATGTCCAGCACAGCTGAAAACCTGGCTGGAGGACTGAGATCAAAAAACAGTGCAAGAAGCTGCTGAACTCTTGGACCATTATGCCAGGAGAAGACCTGCTGTGAGAGCAAATAGGGTGGGCATGGCAGTCACAGAAAGGGAAAAGTGCAAATTCAGGGCAGCTGAAACCCTCTCTACCTCCACCAAAACCAGTTAGCCCCAGGTTTCAAACAAAAGATTTTATGAGAAAAGAAACAAATGTTGGTTTGCAAAGAAACTGGGCATATTGCTTGAACAGTATCCCAAAAGGACAAGAAAATGTGCAAAGTGGTGCTAGGAAAGAAGTGGGTTGTTTGTCCCTGAAAGCATGCTTGTAAACATGAGGGAACACATGCATCCAGTCACTATGAATGGTGTACAGACACAAGGGTTAAGAGACACAGGGGCATCCCTGATGTTGGTAAAAGGGGATCTGGTAGAGCCTGGTCAGATTATACCCAAGCAATTTGTAACTGTACAGGGGTTCACTGGGGAGGAGAAAACATTGCCACTCGCTAGTGTTCTCCTAGACTGGGGTGAGATGGGGAACTGAGCAACAGGTTTCTGTAGTGCAGACATTAGCGGCTGATGTAATTCTCAGCAACAGTCTCAAATGGGATGGTGTGTGCAGTTGCCCATAGCCAAGCAGCAAAGGAAAATTGTGGTATCCCAGACCCAATAGACACCACTATGGAAATCACTGGGAGGCTGGTTCCCCAGCCTGTGTCTTCTGATATGCAGAATAATAAAAGGGGGTAGAAATTTCCCCAGTAGAAGTTAACCAAATTGCTATGTAGGGTTACTCTGAAGAAGGAGGAGTGACCTAGTGTCAGAGGGTTAGGGATGACAGTAATCCTGAGTGCTCTGATGCTAGAGCTAGGGATCCTAGTTTAGATACTGAAGGGGACCTGTCCCATGCCTTGGGAATGTATAAAGAGTATGAAGCTGCTCAGAAAAGTGACCCTAGTCTAGAGAAGCTGAGGGCTTGGGCAGACTCTTATGGAGCACAGTGAGCTGACAGGAAACATAAGGTTTATAGGGAAAATGGACTGATATATATATATACACAGGATGCTAAGAGGGAGGGGTGATAGGCAGCTTCTCGTTCCCCAGGGGTACTGTAAAGAGTTGCTCAAGATTGCACACAATATTCCCTTGTCAGGTCATCTGGGAATCTCATGCAGTATGCAGTGGTTGGCCCAGAATTTCTATTGGCCCAACTTCACCCAGCAGGTGAAGGAGTATTGCAGGTCTTGTCACCAGTGCCAAGAAACAGGGAAGGCAGGTAAGAAAACCCAAGCAGCCCTAATTCCTTTACCCATAGTAGAGGAGCCATTCCAGAGGGTGGGAATGGATATTGTGGGGTCTTTAAATACTCTCGGCATCTCCAGGAAGAGGTTCATCCTGACTGTGATTGATTACTGTATGCCACCTGGTACCCAGAGGCATTCTCCCTATCCTCTCTAAGGACAGACAATGTGGCAGATGCCTTACTAGCGATTTTCTCCCATGTTGGGTTTCTGCAAGAGTTTAATTACTGATCAAGGGGCTTCCTTCATGTCAGACCTGATGAAATGTTTGTGGGAGAAGTGTGAGTTGGAGCAGAGGTGCATAACACCTTATCACCCACAAGCCAGTGGGCTTGTGGAAAGATTTAATGGTACCCTGATGTCAGTGCTTGAAATGTTTGCTGGCAGAATGGGAGGGACTGTGAGAAATACCTTCCCCACCTGTTTTTTTGCATACAGGAAGGTGATCCAAGAGTCAACAGGGTTTTCCGCCTTAGAGTTCTGATATGAACGCCGGGTACGTGGGCCCCTAGACTTGATCCGGGAGGACTGGGAAGGCAAGCATGCCACCCAGGGAACTCCCATAGTGGATTATGTTCTTAGCTTTAGGGAAAGGCTGAAGGATCTTATGGAGACAGCCCAGAGCAACCTGGCAGCTGGCAAACAAAAAGTGTGGTACGGCCGCAGAGCCAGAGCTAGCTCATACATGGTGGGTCAGGAAGTCATGGTCCTAATCCCGGTCTGGAAAGACAAGCTGCAGGCTTAGTGGTCAGGACAGTACAAAGTAGTCAGAAAGGTTAATGATGTAAACTATATAACAGGATTACTTGGTGGAAGACACAAAGAAAGAATGTACCATGTCAACATGATGAAGCCATATGCTAATAGCACTGACATGGTGTTTGCAGTGTGTAGTCCTCGGCAAGAGACAGATGAAGGAGACCCCCTTCTGGACTTGCTGGAAGAAAGCAATCGGGATTCCTCTGTGGAGGCAGTTAAATTGTCACCCCAGCTGGCCCAGACTAGATCCAGGAAGTAAGGGAGGTTTTAGCAGACTTTGCCCTACTGTTTAGCATAGGTCTGGACTAATCCCCTTAGTGATGCATGATGCGGAGACAGGGACACAGGCGCCCATACAGCAGATAGCATGTCGGGCATCAGAGATTGTCCAAAAGGACATTAGGAGGGTGGTGGAGTAAATACTGGATTTAGAGGTAATCCAGAAATCCCACAGCCCCTGGGCCTCACCTGTAGTCCTTGTGCCCAAAACAGATGGCTCTACTTATTTTTGTGAGGACTATCATGGACTGAATGCAGTCACAAAGTCAGGCCCCCACCGATGCCATGGACAGATGAACTGGACAAGTTGGAGGGATGACATACCGTAACTATTGACCTGACAAAGGGTATTGGCAGGTAGAGTTAACTTCAGAGCTAGGAAAGGCTGGCCTTCATCACTCCAATAGGGTTATTTGAATTTAAAGTAATGCCTTTCAGAATAAAGAACACCCTGGCCACTTTCTAAAGGTTGGTGAAGCATATGTTAAATGGTGCTGAGAAGTATGCTGTGGTGTACCTGGATGACATTCTCATCTTTAGTGCCAGCTGGGAGGAACACCTGTCCCACCTTAGGGAAGTGCTGGGCAGAATACTGAGGGCTGGGCTTCCTGTCAAAGCTGAGAAGTGCCAGGTGGCCATGGCTGAAGTGGCATACCTCAGGCATGTTGTAGGCCAGGGACAGCTCCATCGTAACCAAGTAAAAATAGAGGTGATGAAGGCATGGCCCAGACCAGAAATGCAGAAGCAAGTCAAGAGTTTTCTAGGGACAGCAGGGCACTATAGGAAATTTGTACCCAATTACAGTGCCCTGGCTGCTCCCCTATCTGACCTGATAAAGAAAAGGATGCATAAGAAAGTTACCTTGGAACCAGCCTGTGAAAGAGTCTTTACTAGACTGAAGGAGGCACTGTGCAGTGCTCCTGTATTGACAAGTCCAGACTACAGCAGACCTTTTTTAGTTCAGACTGACGCCTCAGATGTGGGTATTGGGGCAGTGCTGAGTCAGACATCCAACTAAGGGAAAGATCACCCCATAGTGTACCTGAGCTAAAGTTACTTCCCAGGGAGCAGGCATACTCTGCTGTGGAAAAAGAGTGTCTTGTCATAGTGTGGGCCCTAAAGAAGTTAGAACCATACTTATACGGGCAGCATTTTGAGGTACAAACTGACCACAACCCCCTGGTTTGGTTGACACAAATAGGAAAAACAAATAGTAGACTATTACAATGGAGTCTTGAATTGCAAGGGTATGACATGATGATCTCACATAGGCTGGGGTAACCAATGAAAATGCAAATGGCTTGTCACATTTATATGAGAAATGAACTGACTTGGGGAGTTCATCCCATGCAGGGGATAGAGTCCCAAAATTCAGTCTAGGGGAGGAGACTCTGCCCCGCTTCTAGTTACCTATTTGATACTTATGTTAAGAATAAATTGTCTGTTTATGAAATGTCAGTATGTGAGAGATCTGGCCTTTAACTTTAAAGGTCTGTAGCTGAAACCATAGGATGTCATTAAACTGACATGGGGAACTATTTAATTAAGACTTCTTTCCAGAAGGGCATTTTATTACCTGCCCATGATTTTGAAGTTGAAACTAAATGTGAGTTTTATGATGTTGCAGGAAGAGAGGTAATTGGACTGATTCCTCTCATTTTTAGCACATAGCCAGAAGTGTGTGAAGAGTCATAAAACCCTCAGAACACACCAGCACCAGAAAATCAGCAGAGGGACATCAAAGAGAACTGTCTGATTAAAGAATGTGATTTGGGAAATGGCTACTTACAGATTTTTCAGAGTAATGACTTACAGTACATCCTCAGGCATAACTAAGTCAGAAATTAAATCTAAGGGAGGATCTAGCTGACCTCTTCAAGAAGTGGTGTGGGCAGAAAGAGTTAAAATGAAACATCCATATGGAATTGTGCATGAAATATGATTTTTGCGCTCTGAGACAGGGAGTTCTCTGACTTAAACAGCACTTAAAAAGGTAATTGATAGAAAAGAATAAAGTATCTGTGGGTAGGAGTGTTTGTTCTGTAACTTCCTTTTTGTTTTACATGATTGTAAGAATTATGGTATTGTTCTGTGTTTAATTTTACCTGTTTTTATCACATTTAGTAAACTTCTTTTCTTTGAAATACTGCCTGGTGTCTTCTCAGTTTCTTTTGCATCTGATGTTGCCTGTGTTTAAGTCTGACAGCTGTTGAAAAGCTTAATTGTGTTACTGAGCTTGCATAATAAGGTAAGAAATCCTAGGTCTCTAATAGAGATAAAAGGGTTCATTTGGATACCTGGTTAGGTGCCCTTAGGTGAAAGATATATTGCATCCCCGAGGAATATTATCTGAGCCTATACATTTGTATATGCTAGCATAAGGTTCACAGTTTGAATCCCTCCAGAACTCGAGGCTAAAGGTGATTTGGGCCCAAAGCAGAAAGGAGTATTAACCTGTCTGTTACCTGTTCACACTATTGCACTCTGAGCTTTGCACTGTGGGAGCAGAGGGCCTGACCTGTGGAGTGTGTTTGTGACAACCCAGAGGTCTCTTTGTTCCTTGGTGATTGTCAGCACCTCTGCCCCCCATCGTGTATGTTTCCTCAGGGTTCCGTCTTCGCAAATGCACTATTTTGCACCTCTTTGCATTGAACACAAGCTGCCACACCTCAGACCATTTTTAAAATTCCCTCAGGTCCCTTCTCATTTGCCCTACCCCTTCTGGAGTATCCACCCTGTTGCAGATCTTGGTGTAATCTGCAAATGGGAACATTTTTCCTTCCAGCCTTTCCACAATGTCACTAATGAAGACATTGAACAGAACTGGCCCAAGGACTGATCCCTGCGGTACCACGCTGGTCACCACCCTCTCTCCGGATTGGATCCCACTTAGCACCACCCTCTGTCTCCTATCTGTTAGCCAATTTCTAACCCATTCTACCACCCTGTGCCCCATGCCCAGGCTTCCCATCTTTTTTTTTTTTTCAAATTTAGCTTTATTAATACATGTCCATTATGAAGGGCAGTTACAGCAATTCAAATGTGACATAGCTCTAGAACAATGAGAACTGCCCAACCCACCCCTCCACCCCGTCCCCCTTTACAGCAGCAACAAAATTTGATCACCCTAACGTGCAGTCGAATCAGTGGTACATATGGGTAAAACCAGAGTGTGATATAAGTTCAGTGAGGTAACAAGAGTAAAGTGTGAAGGGATCCCATATCCTGCTGTATGCTTCTAGTCTGTTATGAAGACTTGCAATTGCCTTCTCTGTTCGAAGATTAACAGTGATTTCATGTAGCCATTCCTGGAAGGAAGGAGACGATTGTTCCTTCCAATGACGTAGTATAAGTTTCTTCACTGAGAGCACAACCATAGAAATATGGTATTTCCTAGTTCTAGCACTGACCAGGGACATGTCCCCTAGAAGACACACCTCTGGAGTGAAATACTCCTGTAGGCCCAGTAGGGGATCAAGGGACATCTTAATTGAATTCCATAAGGAAGAAACTTTGGGACAGAACATGTGCAAGAGAGTACCCTCTTTTTGCAGGCACTTAATACATGTACTAGAGTTTGAGAAGCCCCATTTTTTTAATTTGATAGGGGTACAATACATGTCATGTAGAATGTGGTTTTGCATGAGGCGTAGCTTATCTTGGGAAACATACTTATGACAGGATCTTCATAGGGATTGCCAGTCCAACTGGTATTAAGGGAGGAACGAGTTCCAAAGACTAGTAGGTCCCAAGGGTACCCGTATTTTTATAGTACAGCACCCTGTATAGCTTGGATACTATACCTGAAGATCCGGACAATAGGAGATTTCAGGAATCAATGCTGATACCTTCTGAGAGGTGGGGAACTCCCAGGGCTACAGTGAGAAGGTGTCTTAACTGCATAACTTTAAAATGAGATAAGCCTGGTATACGAAACTTGTCAATAATTCCACATGAGGACAACCAGTGCCCTTCCCCATCCACCAGGAAAGCAGTTTTCCATCGCCTAGTTGAGGCAACCAGTGAGAAGGAATCCACCTTCCACTAAGAGTGAAAGATGGGGAATTCCAGATAGACTGAGCTAAGTCAGTCTGAGGGGAATAATGAAGAAATAAACATAACTGTGTATAAACTTTTAAAGAGGTACTTATTGTGGCGCAGTTGGTCATCTTTACATGAGACAACTTGACGTAAAATAAGTTTGAGGGATCCAGGCTTTTAGATTTAATTACATCTAACTCAGTCTTAAGCCACACTGGTTATACCGTTTCAGGGCCTGGGGAGATCCATCTTAGACAATATGCTAGATGACTGGCCCAGTAGTATAGTGCCATATGGGGAATCCTCAGCCCCCCCCCTCAGATTTTGGGGCAGCTAGTTTATGATAGGCCAACCGAGGATGTTTATCTGCCCAGATAAATCTGGTAAATATACTGTGCAGTTTCTTAAACCAGCGCATGGGGATAAAAGAGTTGAGAAGAGGATAAGAGGTAATAAATTCTAGGAAATACATTCATCTTAATAATGTTAATCCTGCCCCATAATGATATAGGAAGTTTAGACCATCTGTCAAGGTCATGCATGATAACCTGTGAGAGAGAATTCAGATTATCTTTGACCCACCTTAAAGGGTTGCTGGATAGCTTTATGCCCAGATATTTAACTACTCTAGGAGTCCAACCTATACCTAGGGGGCAAATGCCATCCTTTAATACCTTGTGGTTTAATGGGAAAAATAAGGATTTACTAGCATTCAACTTGTAGTTGTATAGCACACTGAACCTAGCTATTTCATTCAGTAAAGGTGGTATTGAAGAAACTGGATGGGAGAGATATATCAGCAGATCATCTGCGTACGCAGTGAGTTTAATCTCATGACGCCAACTCTGATACCCCTTATAGAGATATTTTGAGAATGTTTTGAATGAGGGTTCCAGATATAGGTTAAACAAAAGCGTATAGGGGTAACCCTGCCTAGTACCTGAATGGAGTGAGAAGTAGTTTGAGAAGGCCCCATTAGCTGAGATTCTTGCTATAGGGTTTATATAATGCAACAACCCAAGAGATGAATACGGAGGAAAGTTAAAGGCACTCAATACCTTGAAGAAAACTCCATTCACCTGGTCAACGCCTCTCGGCATCCAGGGGACCAAACCTGCAGGAAGTCAGCATCTCTGGAAGCTGAGAAGAATGGGATAATGTATGCAGATGATCCGCTGAAGGCGCCCTTCATGAAGCCTACCTGATTCATACCTATTAACATACTATTTGCCAGCAGATTAGGCTCTACGGTCTATCGAGTCTGCTCGAACCTAAATCCTTAGTTGGGTGCCGAGACCCTCCCATCCCTTGTGCTCCAGAACTCCTATCATCCATCCCCACCCCCCCGGGACAGGCCATCATCTGATACATCCACTTTCTGTGTCTGTCCCACCCTCTCTTGAAGCCCTCCACTGTGGATCTCTGAACCAGCTCACCAGGCAGTGTATTCCAAGGGTCCACCACCCTCTCAGTGAAAAACCTCCTCCTCTTTTCCCCCCTCACCTTCCACTTTCCAACTTCAAACCATGTCCTCTGGTGATACCTCCCTGCTTTAGTCTAAAGATCCCTCCATGTTTACCCTATTTATTCCTTGAGGTACTTGAAGACCTCAATCATGTCCCCAATGAAAACAGGCAGAGCTCCTCAAGTCTGTCCTCATAAGTCAAATCCCTAGCCTCATGTCATCTTTGTTGCCCTCCTCTGTACCCTCTCCAGGAGCTGTATGTCCTCTACAAGTGTGGTCTCCAGTACTGTACACAGTACTCAAGGTGTGGTCTAACCAGTCCATTGTACAGCGGCAGAATCACTTCCTTGTTCCTAGAGGTGATCCCCTCACGATGCATCCCATCATCCTGTTTGCCTTGCTAGCTACCTTCTACACTGCTCAGAGTTATTCATACATGTATCCACCATGACCCTTAGGTCTTTTTCCCTATTAGGCCTCCAGCGCCTCCCCCAGGGTGTACCTGTGTTTGGGGTTTCCTGACCAAGATGCAACACCTTGCACTTGGTGATATTAAATTTAATTTCCATGTGTGAGCCCAGCTTTCCAGGGTGTCCAGGTCCTCTTGCAGGGCCAACCTCCCTCTTCTCCTCAACTACTGCTCCCATCTTGGAGTCATCCGTGAAGAGACTCATTTCACACCTATACCCTTCCTGATGTCCAATATGTATGCATTAAACAGGATCGGACCCAGGACCGAGCCTGTGGTACCCACTACCTACCTCTCTGGGTTTGAGAGCCTCACAGACCACTACTCTCTGAGTGCATCCAGCTAGCCAGTTTTCAATCCATCTGACCATCAAAGAGCCTACTCTAACCCCATCAGTTTCTCCACCAGACCATTGTAGAGTCAACGCTCTGCTGAAGTCCAAGAATAGTACATCCACAGGCTTACCCCTGTCCAGTTCTGATGTAACCCATTCATAGAACTCCACAAGGTTGGTTTGACATGATCTACCTGCACAAACCCATGTTGCGACTATCCAGACCTCCCACCTCCTCCAAGTACACCCCAATCATTCCTTTAGTATACTCTCCATTAATTTTCCCACCACCGAGGTCAAACTGATGGGTCTATAGTTCCCTAGTGACTTCTCTCACCCCTTTATGGATTGGTACCACATGTGCCTCGCCAATCCCTAGGTACCCTTCCTGTTTCAAGTGACCTGCTGAAAAGCTCCGCCAGGGGTGCAGCCAGTATGTCCGCCAATTCCCATAGTACTCTCGGATGAATGCCATCCGGCCCAGGAGATTTGTCTTTCTTTAGGGTCTTGAGGGCTAACCACACCCTTTTGGTGGAGATAGCATCATCCGTCCCCTCCACCTTACTGGTCTTTTTATCCTTATCCAGATGTGACACCCATGGGGTACCTTTCCCTCCCTCTTGCTCCATTTCTGTTGCTCCCCTGATCCCACTCCCTGCCACTTCTATCCCCTTCGTGCCTTGCTTTGTAGATATCCCACCCTCCCTTAGTGAACACAGAGGCAAAGTACTTGTTAAATACCTCTGCCTGGTCCTCGCCTCTTCCACCCACCCTCCTTCTGATCTCAATCTGCTGAGATGGGCCTTAGTTTTCTCAGCTCCCCAATGTGCCGAAGAACCCTTTTCCCTCCATGTATCCCTGTGCCAGCCGCTGCCTTTACTGGACTTTGCTCCCTCACCATACGGGTGACTTTTCTAGATGCAAGCTGGTACATTTCCTTATCCATCATCCTCTTGTTGTTTTATATTTTTGTAGGCCTTCTCTTCTCTGACTGCTACCTGTACCTCACTGGACCACCAGCATGGTTTATGTGACCTTGCTCCCTTACGTTTCAACTTCAGTGCAGATCCTGACTGCCTCATGAAGTCCCTGTTTTATGACAGTGTTTCTATTGTGAGGTTTTTTGAGATATAGATAGATATATATATATATACATATATAGATATATATATATATATATCTCTCCTCGATATAGATATAGATATAGATATAGATATATATATCTATTCTATATATATATATATAGATACTATATTATATCATATATTTATATATATCATATATCTATATATATCTATATATATATAGATATATAGATATATATATAGAGTCTATAGACAGATAGATATAGATATCTATCTATATCTAGGTCTATATCTATCTATATTATATCTTATATATATATGTATGACATGGGCCTGAGTGAAGATATCATATTTATCTTCACGAGAGGCCAATGATATCGCTGATATTCCCCACGAGGGCGGCCACGAGTGAGACATCTGATGTCATTGGGCCTCAGCAAGACATGATTTCACCAGGCCATGTCATATCTCTGTTTATACAAACATATGTTTCTGGGCTGAATCGTAATGGAACCCCTCCCTATTGCCAAATCAAAACACACCCAAACCCAGAACACATGATAATGTCTAAAAATAAAACATATGTATAGATCTACCAGTTTCAAAATATAATATTAAGGATTGTTGATCCTGACTATTTTTTCTAAATGTGATTTATGACTTTGATTCATACATCTTACTGTAAGAGTCATGGATATTACTTTCACTTTCCTCTGATCAGCGGCAGTAGACGACTTTACATAGTCAGCGGCAGATTTTATTTAGTTGTGTATTTCTATTTGGAGTCAGGCTATAGAAGCAGGAGGGGCTGAGCGCGGTGCTTGCTATACCAACGAACGCTCGCGAGTCCTCCTGCTTCTATGACGCTGCCGACTCACACTCTGTCTTCTGAACATAGTCGGCAATTTCTCACAAAGTAAAATAGAATTGCACAGCTTTTTTAACTAAATGGGTGCAGAGCTCTTTATTATTAACTACTGTAATGTCCTAAGGGGTCGATCTTCACATCGCTCGGTCACGCTACTTGGAAGGGGGAAAGTGAAAGTAATATGCTCCGCTGACTATCACAGTGGCAGGATCAACCAGATAAGTGCTTAAATTACATTTTTAGAAAAAAATAATTGGCAGGATCAACCAAATAGAGGTAGGTGTGTGTGGGGGGTTGGGGGGACAAGTTTTAAAACAGAGGAGACGGGCAATGTACAGTGACAGACTTTCAGTTTCGATTCAATGATGTATAGGAACGTGAGATATCACTATGACGTACAGGAACATGGAGATATCAATGATATCTTCATGTCATAGTGATATCTCCATGACCTGCCTCAGATACTACTTTTATCCATGAATTTATTCCCAAACATATGTTGTATAATATATATATATATATATATATATATATATATATATATATATATATATATATATATATATATATATATATATATATATATATATATATATATATATATACATATATATATATATATATATATATATATATATACATATACATAATATATATATATATACATATACACATACATACACACATATACATATACACACACACACACACACACACACACACACAATGAAAGAACATATTGTTTAACTCAGTGGTAATTTTAAAGAACCCATTTCTGGAACTAGGAAGCAGCTTTAATGTCTTTTCCAACTCAGAAAAGACTCATATTCTTAAAAAGAAATCTCTATATTGAAAGTTTTAAATTACTTCAGTACTTTGTGCTTTATAGTTTGAAAAACAAATTTTAAATTACTACTCATTTCAAAAAACAAGTTTGTGACCCAGTGTTTGCATTCAGGTATTCCTTCTCTCTTAACCAGCCACTGTTACAAAGTAAATGCTGTTCCATAGCGAAGCTTTCAGATGTACTTACAGGTTAGAATCTGCAAAGCATGGCGTGACCTCCTGCTTTCTCTATAAGAAGGTAACTCGCCTGCTCTGCATGCAGTTTAAATACCCCGACAGTCTGGAATCGGGCGCAGTGCAAAACGCATCACCACAAGATGTGTGCACATTCTCGCGACGTTTGCAATTGCTCCCATGCCCGACCTGCCAAAACAAAGAAAATTCCTTGGAGAGCAGAACCCAGTAGAACCACCAAGAGTCCTGACTTAAATGTATATCAAAGTTTAAATGACATTCTTTTATGCTTTTTTCAT
The DNA here is from genome assembly GCA_016271365.2 of Neoceratodus forsteri. Taxonomy (NCBI): domain Eukaryota; kingdom Metazoa; phylum Chordata; order Ceratodontiformes; family Ceratodontidae; genus Neoceratodus; species Neoceratodus forsteri. The sequence goes on from CM057454.1 coordinate 1,179,642,638, forward strand.
TAAGCATCATACAGAGATCTGGTTTTGGTGCCATTCAAAAGTAAAAATGAAAACTTTTCTTTACACATGCATCATTCTTCCTGAGGGGCTAAAGCCCAATCTCAGCATAAAATATACTGTAGTGCTGAGATGTTGGGGGAGGGGGAGAATCGGGGGGGGAGAAATTTAGAAAGAAAAAGGTATATTTATATTAATCACAGACTGTGTTGTTTTTCTATAAAAACAGAGTATACCATTATTATAAGAGAATCTAAAAAAGATTTAGACTCCTTCAATTTTATCTTGATATGTTCTTATTTTTGGCATATACAAAGTCTTATTGTATCTCCGCTGTATTAATATATACTACAATTTTGACATAGAAAAGGGATCATCTGACCACATTCAGTGATGACAGTCTTACACTGGAACGTCAAAAGGGTCAATTGTGTTTAATATAATTTTTTTACTTTTAATACAGTTTAATCTCAGAGTTCCTTTATCATTTGTCCCTGTAAATTCATAGTGAAAGTAGTGAATACAAAATGTATTATCTTTTCTATATTGTTATGTATTCTATTTGCACTATATACAGGGACAAAAAGTAAGGAGCTTCTTTCCTGTTAAAGGTTACTTCAATCCGAAGCCCAAATCCAGCAGTGACAGACTCACACTGGGAGGACAAAAGGTCAAAGTTCCAAAAAACACCACATGCAATAATAATAATAATCTTTCACTAGGAGCTCAAAAGGGTCAAATATTTAAATTGTTTTCTATTGTTTCTGTTCTTTGTTCTTTTTGACTAAATCACTGCTAGTTCCTTGTTACTTTATATTGTTCTTGTATAAGTTTAAAATGAACATTCCCTTTACAATACTGGTTGCCAATCTATGCCATCATTTAACCCTAATTTGGGATTTACAGCATCAAACCTATCTATAAAATATGCTTCTCTTGTAAGGATTTTCATTTTATAATCCCCTTCCCCACCATCCATGCTCCACAAAATGCCTTGCTACAGGGGACGTTAGGTCCTCTCTTCTGATATCTGATTTATGTTCATTAATTCATACTTTTAACATTCTTTCTGTTTTTCCTATATAAACCTCGTCGCAAGGACATTTAAAACTAGTTTTTCTCTAACAAGACAAGTTTTGCTCATCTGATAATATTCTGTTACTGAGTCTCCTGTCATCAATGGCAAAATTGTCTGTACTTTTTCTTTTTTTTTACTATACATTGTAATGTAAGTGATTGTGCTCATTTATTGTATATACTGTGTTTTCTAAATGCCTATTGGTACTTGTCTGTAAATGTCAATCTGTGTTCACCCCGTACCCTAAACCCCCAGGTCGCATATGGAATCAAGTGGTTCCCCGCTCAGCATGCCTTCCTGGTTAAACTCTTAAATAAATAAATACATAAATAAATAAATAAATTACCCCAACCGTAGAACAATTAATAAACTGGTTAATAACTTCCTCATCCCTAGCTGTACTTCAAACTTTTTTGATTATATAAGTATTGTTACAGTTGGTACAATGACCACATGGATAATTGCCTGTTGTTTCAGTTAGAGTTAAAAAATGTTGTGGACCTCTGTTCGAGTCACCTTAGTCCCAAGTTTTGGAAGGATTCAAACTGATAACCTCTTGTTAGAAACATAGAAACATAGACTTTGACAGCAGATAAGGACCGCTAGGCCCTTCTAGTCTGCCCATTTCCCTACCTACAGGATAGGCCGCAGATCCAAGTTAACCAACAGCCTATATCTTCCTGCCCCCCACAAGAATTGCTTTATGTCTGCCCCATGCATTCTTGAATTCTCCCACAGTTTTAGACCCCACAACTTCCTACGGAACACTGTTCCATGCATCCACTACCCTCTCTGTGAAATAATACTTCCTCACATTGCCCCTGAACCGCCCTCCTATCTTTAAATTGTGTCCCCTTGTTCTTGCAAGTCTCTTTTTCTGAAAGATGCTACCCTCTTGGACTTTGTTGATTCCCTTGAGGTACTTGAAAGTTTCTATCATGTCCCCCTCCCTTCTTTCCTCAAGGGTATACATATTAGCTCCCTTAGTCTCTCCTCATACGGCTTCTCTTGCAGACCCTGCACCATTTTAGTTGCCCTCCTCTGGACTGCCTCTATCCTGTCTATGTCCTTGCGGAGATGGGGTCTCCAGAACTGGACACAGTATTCCAGATGGGGTCTCACCAACTGTCTGTACAGAGGGATAACAACTTCTTGTTTTCTGCTGCTGATGCCTCTCCTATACATCCCAGTATACCCCGGCCCTCCCTACTGCCTTCTACATTGCTTGCTAACCTTAAGGTCATCTGATATGATTACCCCAGGTCCCTTTCCTGTTTTGTTGTTGTTACTACCTCCCCACCCATTGTGTATTCTTTCCCTGGGTTCTTGTTTCCCAGGTGCATTATTTTCACTTTTGCATTGAATCCTAGCTGCCATCGTGGACCATTCCTCCAACCTTGCCAAGTCCTTTTCATCCTTTCCACCTCCTTGTGTATCAACCCTGTTGCAGATCTTGTGTCATCCACAAAAGGCATACTTTTCCTTCCAGTCCCTCTGCAATGTCACTGATGAAGACATTAAAAGGACTGGACCCAATACTGAACCCTGTGGTACCCCACTGGTAACCGCTCCTTTCTTCAGAGTGGACTCCATTTACAATTATCTTCTGTGTCCTGTTGTCCAGCCAATGTTTTATTCCAGGCTACCACCCTGGGACCCACTCCCAGGCTGGTTAATTTGACTAATAATCTTTTGTGGGACTCTGTCAAATGCCTTGCTAAAGTCTAGGTAGGCCATGTCCACAGCCCCTCCCTGGTCTACTACTTTGGTCACTCAGTCAAAGATCTATTAGATTAGTCTGACATGACCTTCCTGCTGTGAACCCATGCTGCCTTGGATCCTGTGCTCCACTGACCTCTAGGTACTCAACTATTCTTTCCTTCAGAAGTGACTCCATCACTTTCCCTATCACAGAGGTCAGACTGACAGGTCTGTAGTTCCTGCCTCTGTCTTGGTCCCACTTTTGTGAAGGGGAATCACATCCGCCTTCCTCCGGTCCTCGGGTACCACACCATCCTCCCATGATTTATTAAAAGAGTAGCCAGTGGTTTCACTAGTTCCTTCCTTAATTCTTTTAGAATTCTGGGGTGAATTCTATCAGGACCCATTGCTTTGTCACCTTCAGTTTTAGGAGTTCTTGCAGAACCCTTTCTTCTGTGAAAGGACTGGATCGACCCCCTATCAAGAGTGCTTCTGTTAACTGGATTAGGCACTTCCCCTCTCTTTTGTGAATACTGAGCAGAAATATTCGTTCAGTATTCCTGCTTTTTCACTGTCCCCCTCTGCCCACCCACCGTTCATTCTATTCAGCCTCACTATCCCTCCCTTTGTCTTTCTACGCTCGCTGATGTACCTATAAAAGGTTTTATCCCCCTTCTTAACTGAGTTGGCTATCTTTTCCTCAGTTTGGGCCTTTGCTATTCTGACTTTCCTCCCTGCTTCTTTCTGCCTTAACTGGTACAGCTCTCTGTCCTGCTCCTTCTGTGTTTCCTTATACTTCCGAGATGCTATCTTTTCTTCCTGACTTTCACAGCCACCTCTCTTGGAGAACCACAGTGGCTTTTCTTTCATTTTGATTTGTTTATTTGCTTCACACAAAGGCTTGTTGCCTCTGTGATGGCAGTTTTGATAATTCCCCATTGTTGCTCCACACCTCCTTCTAGCCTGTTTGCTAGTGCTTTTCTGAGGCACTCTCCCATCTTGCCAAAGTCAGCCCTCCTAAAGTCCAGTAACCTCACTTTTGTATGGCTTGACTCTGTAGCTGAGTTTAACGTGAACCACACTGTTTGATGGTCACTTGTCTCCAGATGGCAACCCACTTCTAGATCTGAGATCCTCTCACTGCCCCCATTTGAGAGTCACGAGGTCTAAGATTGCTCCCTCACGAGTGGGTTCGAAACTAGCTGTCTAATGCCTGCCACCTGAAGGCGCAAGAATGGCCCTGCTCTTGGATGTGGCTGCAGCAAATGTGCTCCAGTTAACATCTGGCATATTCAGGTCTCCCATCAACAGTATCTCCTTTCTCTGCCATTCTAAGAATGCCTTCCATCATATCCTTGTCCATTCCTTCCCTGACATGGGGGTCTGTACACAACCCTGTGCGGATTGTGGTGCCCTTTCCAGTCTCCAAGGTGACCCACAGTTCCTCCTCTCCTCCCTGTTTACTCTTTTGTTCAGTTGCTTTTATCCCTTCCTTTACATGAGAGCCTCCTCCCCTCTTCTCCCTGCCTGTCTCTCCTAGAAGTTATGTACCCTGGTATGTTAACATCCCAGTCATGGTTCTCTGTGTACCATGTTTCTGTGACTGCTATAATATCCAGGCATCCCTCTTCCATTAAGGCCACCAGCTCAGGGAGCTTGTTGCCCAGACTACGGGCATTGGTACTCATTACCCTCCATTTCCTGATGGCCTTACCCCCTTTTGCCCCATCCCTGTCCTTCTTGCCTTTGTCACTTTCTCCATTTACCCCTGCCCTTCTCCCTATCGACACCTCCATGTTGGTGTTTGCCACACTTCCTACCGTGATTGTTTGGGGGCTAGGATTTTCCTGCTCCTTTCCAGTGCCTCCCCCCTTGGCTAGTTTAAAAGCTTGCCAATGAAGCATTTAAACCTATCACCCTAGGATCCTGGTTCCTCCCGGACAGATGCAGCCCATCATGCCAGTATAGGCTTGCATCACTCCAGGTGGACCCCCAGTCCCCAATGAAGCCAAATCCCTGAGCTCCACACCAGTTTTTCAACCACTGATTGAATCCCATGGTACGGAACACCCTAGCCTCTCCTATGCCATAGATGGGTAGCACCTCCGAGAAGGTTACCGTGCGTGTTACTTGACTAAGGCCCCTCCCCAATTCCACAAACTCTTCCTGCACTTCTCTAATACCTTTCTTAGCCAGGTCATTTGTCCCTAGGTGGACAATGACATCCAGCTCCCTCCCCTGTGCAACTGCTCCGGCAATCCTGAGGATTCGCTCCCTGTCCCTCCAAGCCATGGCACCAGGCAGGCACCTTACCTCCCTCTCCCCTTCCTTGCCCAGTTCTACCTTCCTAACAATGGAGTCCACCACCAGGAGTTGTTTTCTTCCCCTGCAGGGTCCCCTGCCACCCTCCTGTGGGTCTCCTTTGTGGAGGTTCCCAGCATCTTCCTTGGTCTCCACTGTAGGTGCCTCCATAGTGGAACCACACTTTGCCAGAATGGCATAGGAATTGTGGAGAGGTACAACTGGAGGGATGTGCCTCTGTTCCACCACCCTCATCCTCCCTGAGCCCACTGTGGTCCAACCGCTCCTCTTTCTTGGCAACCTCTGAGGCAACGGCAGTGGCACTGGTGGTCCCTGGATGGAAGAGGAGGTCCCACAAATCCTGGCCAACTCAGCCTGAGATGAGCAACCTCCTCCTCAGCCCAGAGAGGTGCCTGCAGATGGGACAACACCGCATCCTCCAGAACATCTCCCGAAGACTGCTGCTCCACAGCCACTGCACTGCACCACTCCAATCATGTCTTATTTCTGGCCCCTTAACTGTTTGCAATCCTTACTCTTTCCTCTGTTTTTTTTTCTCTCTCCTTACTTTCTGCCTGTGTGCCCTTTAAGCTCCTGATTGTCCTGTTCTGAGACAAGAATATCCTATATTTCTCAGTAGACCACTTACTTGTTCAGAGGCAGACCTCCAGCAGCTAGAGGGTCAGGAGAGCTACTCTTGCCCTTCTAGGATGGTGGGTCCTTGGTGGTTCTGTGATCACTCACTTCCTGCCCTAAACAGGAAGTTCCTGTTGTCAGTCAAATCCTGTGCCTATAAAAATAGAACTAGCTTTGGGTGGAGGGACGGAAGGAGGGCAATATAGTCCCAGTAGAGAAGTTCAGTCACACAGCAGTCCTTTCTCCTGTTGTCTTCTGCCAAGCTATTAGCAGAATCTTTCTAAGGCAGTCTTTAAATGTAGCTTCCTTCTAGCTAAGCCACTCCCCCTACTTACCAGCTCTTTCTACAAGTAATTTAAACCTCACAGCAGTTAAGTCCTTTCAGTCACCTGAGATTTACACCTAGATGACTTTTCAGTTACCCATTCAGTTCAGTTAACCCAAACACACACTTTTTCTTTTTTTTTTTGTTTTGTGTGTTAGTTTTTTTTACCCTAAATTAAAGGTCCAAATACAAAAGTTCTTCTACTTTAGTCCCAGCAGAGAAATTCAGTCACACAGCAGTCCTTTCTCCTGTTGTCTTCTGCCAAGCTATTAGTTATGTTCTGTTCTGTTCTGTTTTTGTTAATCTATTACCCAAAGTTGTATTCCTTTTCAGTACAACAAGGGGAAGTTGTTGTAAAATTGGAAAACAAATGATAGGGAGATTTCAACAAAGGGGTTATAGGCATGATACACTACAAGCAGCTAGTGTTAAAGTAGAGATGAGAGATAGGTAAAGCCTTTTGGCATCACATGTTGGTGGGGAGATAGTTAAGGAGGACAAAATCATACTATCCACAGTACATAATGACATCTTTTCCAAAGTAAAAAGCTGTGAATAAACACTGGAAGGTGTCACAAGCCCACTCAGCAGGTTGGCCCTCTACTCCCAAAGTGCCAACCTCTGAGCATAGTATTGTGAACAGCTAACAGAACAAGGTAACCCTCTTGTCTGTTTTTGTGGGTTCGAGTCACCTTAGTACCAAGTTCTGGAGGGATTCAAACTGATAACCTCTTGTTATTGTACCCAATTGTCAGGCTCAGATACTTCTGTCCTCACGGGGCCAGATATCTTTGCCTAGGGGCACCTAACCAGGTATTACAAAATGAACCCTTAGAACTCTTATGCAAGACCTAGAGAACTCTTACCCGATCCCAGTTTGGTAATACGATAAGCTCAAGCAAAATGTCAGCTGTAACCATCTAAGCGTCACTTAATTAAAAAAAGAAGTTTCAAGGCACTACAGGCAGTTTCTGGTTTTAAAATATATATCTTTACTTTAAAATACGTAAACAGAAAAAAATACAGAACAAATATCCCCAACACATACAATCTTAAAACAAGCATTTGTCAATGCTGAATGTTGTCTTGCTGGCATTGGCATTAGTAGTACAGAAGTTAGAGAGATGCATAATAGGAATGGCAGTGAAGTATTGAACTGATGCCAACCCAACCGCCACCCTGCAGAGACTGACAGGCACTGGGATGCATCTTTGGATCGTCGGCCATAGCGCTCATGCCATTTCACCTCCCCTTATCCTACAGACACCGACAAGTGTTGTGGTGTGCCTTGGGGTCTTCGGGCCTTACTGTGCAGGACCAGTGGGTGACACCAGGGGTGGGGGTTCACAGGATATGGCAGCCCATGCCAGTCCACCAGAGGCTGCCATTCCCCCTTCAAAACAAGCTAGAAATGTGTCATAATATCAGACCAGTGCCAGTGACACCCCCAGCCCATACCTTTTCATCCAGGACTGGGGGCCAGTGGAGAATGGGCTGTACTTGGCCCGGTATGAACTGGACAACCAGTCAGAGAGGGGCACATAGGTGGTATGACAGCCCCAAAGTAGATGCCCTCTGTGCCAGCTGCACTTGCTTCCCTGGCAATGTGCAGGATCATGACAGTTGCCTGTCCCCTTGCCTACACCCAGCCCGTTGCAGAGATGGGTCCTGTGACCATGATTTGGCCATGGAGTAAGCATACAACAATGGCTCTGGATGCTGTGGGGTGCCCCAAAGGTGCACATCCTGTGCATGGGGGGCCTCTGCAGCTGTCCACCCCCTTTGCAAGAGTGGAGCAGCTGCAAGCATTGTGTGGCTCATGCCCTTATTTCAAAGTATATTACACATAGAATAATGCATGGGGTGGTGTGTGTAATGAGAATTTTACACACACTTGAGGTGTGGGATGCTACATAAACCCAGAGGGCAAAGCCCAAGTGGTTTAGTAAAGCATCCCACACTGAGTGTGTGTAAAAGTCAAGTTACGCACAACCCATGCTTTATTTTATATAAATGCTGGGGTCCTGTTTTTTTGCCACCGTGATTATATAAAACATGTGTAAAACAGTAATAGAGAGTTAGTTTTGAAGTTAAGAAATGCACTTGATTTGATAAACTTGACAAAAACGCCTTGAAACATTTTGTCTAACTCTGCAAACTGTAACTTGAATTACAACTTGAGCAAGAAAAAGAAATTGTGGAACCAGAAAAAAAGTAACTTGAACTGAAAGTCGCTCATGTGACCTGTGGAGGGAGAGAACAAGCTGGGACATGACAGAGACCTATGTGGGGGTAAACAGGGTGTCGGAGTTGAGTCTCAAATTAGAAACAGCACCATGACCAGTGGGCTTGTGAGTGAGGGGGAGTTTAGGAGGGATGTAAGGAAGTAGGACTTCACTGAAAGAGTGGGAAACACCTGGAACAGACTGCTAGCATATGTATTGGAGGCGGACATAGTGGGGGCTTCAAGCATGCATAGGACAGGCATGGGGAATATTAGTAAATAGGCAGGCCAGGGGGAGGCTCACCAGAGACCAGTTAGAGGCTGCAGAGATGGCCTAGGCAGGGACCGTCTGGGCAGACTGGATGAGCCAAGCAGTCCTTTTCTGCTGACACATTATATTTTTCTGTGTTTCAGTCCCTTCTTCCCCAAGCTCTGTATTGCACTTTGCAAATGTTGTTATCCTCCAGCACTTTATTGACTAGCAGTGTACTTTACCTGTACAGAATTAGTACCCTTTACAGTTATTACTTAATGATGCTTAGGTACCTATGTGCATTGTGTGCATTTGTATTCTGTTCTGCATGCACTGTACCTCTGTTTCTCTTCTACCGTCCCCTCCCCTCAAGACATGCCTGGAGAGGAGCGGATACCATCTCAGTATGCTTTTCTTGTTGAAACTGTTGATATAACCAAATATATGGTGTCAGGTGTCTAGAGTATCATTAGCGACTGAAAATCAACCTTTGATTTTGGACATGGCGAGGAGCAGCTGTCGTACCTTATCCCTCATTCAAAGGGATGAAGGAAAAGATATGCGAATGAACGTGTTAGGCAGCGTAACAAGGTGGCGCACATGTTGCAGCCTGTTCTGGTAATAAATAACGTCTCTCTCTCTCTCTCTCTCTCTCTCTCCTCTACTTTTCAAGGATTAAGTAATAGGTCACTGCACTAAACCTACTACCAGGAGACAGCCAGGAGAGTTCTGGGTGGGGGAGCAGCATCACATGGTCCAGCGCTGACGTCTTGCAGCTTCATAAAAATGAGAAAATGCAAGGAGAATGTAGTCCTCCCAAGGCACATTCTATCCAGCTTGTTACACAGCCCCTGCGGAAGAGCAGCAGGTAGGAGTTTGGCAAATTCTTTCCGAACCCAGTGGGTCTCCTCTAGAGATTCAGAGCCTGCACCAAAAATGCTACCGTGAAATGTAACATCTTAATGCGGTTAGCAGCAACCTGCTTCTTCGATCCAAATGTGCACTGGTGCACAACCGAGCCATCGCGGACTTGCGCGACCACTTACCTGTCTTGGGGACTAGTACTAACTGACTGCTACTTGCCTCCTTGAAGGATGGCTTCCTACCTACAGAACTTCTCTTCTGCCAGTTCCTCAACCGTCGCTTACAGCAGCAATAACTTGACGTGCCCGAACAACAACAGGGGCGGCAACCTGTCCTATCTGTGCAACCGGACAGAGGCCACGGACAAGGACACAACCTCGATCGTGATCGCCATAATCATCATGGCTCTCTACTCCATCGTGTGTGTGATAGGGCTGGTGGGGAATGTGCTGGTCATGTATGTCATCATCAGTTAAGAGAAACATGCAACAGGGCGGCTTGGCAAAATTAAGAGCACTGCTGTTGCCAGTCGGTGCCTTGAGTGCTACCCATAGTCTATGGGCAATCAGCAAATTACACTGTTGTGGTGGAGATGGTGAGATAAGCTGGGGAAGGGTATATCATTCTGCCCCATCACGCATGAAGCTTACAACAGTTGGGGGGGGGCAGAAGAGACTGTCAGTGTAGGTGGCAGACTGGACTCAGCAGCAGTAAATACGTGTTGCCTCTAGCTCCATGCTCCAATAAAAAAAGAAAGTTTTGCGGCTACAGTAAGCCGGTAGGGGGATTGGGCACCCCCAAAGTCAGCAGTTGGCTGGCCGCCCACCATGCTGACAATGTTGCGAGCATGCAGATAGGGTCCACTGCATCTGACTAGCTTTGCTCAGATTGCAACGGACCTTTCCTTAGATGTGCTCGCCACATTAGCATGCATGGTGTGGCGCTGGCATGCAGCTGATTGGGGAATGCGGGACGCACCTACTGGTGCGTGCCCTGCATTCGCCCAACAGCGACCGCGCCTCCAAATCTGCACTACCGCAAGATGTTGACTTGCGCTCAAGCGCAGCAAGCCAACATAAAACAAGCATTTGTCAATGCCGAATGTCGCACTGGCATTGGCAGTGGGAGTGGCATAGCTAGAGACGCATAGTGCTGCAATTTTGTGAATGTGTCTCAAAAGGCGATTTTGCACAGCGAGCATGCCATTGTGTGCCACAGCTGCAGAAACACGTTTTGGGCAGGCTGTGAGAAATGGCAGCTGGACTCTTGATAAGGAGATGTATAGAAATACCAACAGTGAAAACATGGCATGAAAATATTGCAGATTGACAAAGTTACAAGGGTGCATGGAAACTGCGCAAAGCACGCTCGTAACACAGTCATTTTATGGAGTATTGTCACCAAATTTTCAACACAGGCATTTTAGGACCTCTGCTCATGAACAGTGTCGCTGTCATTTTCGTGATGTGTCCCAAACGCTGATTTCGCACAGCAAACGTGCTATTCTGCACCGAAAGTGCGAAAACACATTTCGGCAAGGATGTGAAAAATGACAGCTGCACAGTTCACAAGAAGTTGTAGTAAAATGCCAAACTGGAGAATCTGGCGTGAAAATATTGCAAATGCGTTAACTTACGAGTGTGCGTTGCGCAGTTGCTATGCACCTCATAAAACAGTCATTGTATGCAGCATTGTCACGAAAATTTTCAACACAGGCATTTTAGGACCTCTGCTCACGAACAGTATCACTGTCATTTTTGTAACTAGTCCCGAACACTGATTTCGCACAGGAACCGCGCTATTCTGCACCGGAAGTGCGAAAACACATTTCGGCAAGGATGTGAAAAATGACAGCTATACAGTTCACAAGAAGGTCTGGTAAAATGCCAATATTGAAATCTGGCATGAAAATATTGTGAATTCACGAATCTCGACGTACGCGCGGCGCAGTTGAAACACGCACGTCAGAAACAGTCAAGGTTTTGGGATTTTTCCCCACCAAATTTGCAACATAGGGTTTTTGAGAGCGCCCCTCATGAACAGTGGCACTGTCATCTCCTTACGCGGTCCTGAAAGGTGATTCTGCGCAGTGACTGCGAAATCACCTTTCCGCACATAATAACGCCATGACAGTGCAAGAACTCATGAGATGGGGCCCCAAAAACCCCATACTGAAAATTTGAGGCCAGAATTCGCAAAAATGCCTGAGATATGTACTAAAGTTGAAAAAAACCCTATCTATCCCATTATACAGCTTACCGGCATTTCCTCAGTTCACGGTCGGCTTTGAAGAGTGTAGACATGTTCCCGGTCCACCGGTGATCATCGCGCCAAGCTCCGGAGGCAAGTATGGTGTATGGGGGGGTGGGGAGGCAGGGTGTGCAGTGGGTGGGGGCAAGGAGACTATGAGGGACCGTTTTCCTTTTACAGGTAGTAAAATGAAAAGAAAACATCACAGGACAGTTTTTTCCCCAGGGATTTGGCACGCTGGGGTGGGTCCCAGCATGCCACCCTAACTGTTTTGGGGGTCTGTAGCCGACAGGATTGGGCACCTCAGCAAACAACACGGGAGGCCAAATTTATGCAGAGACGGGATTGGGGCACCCCATCGCACACAAAGAAGGGGTGACAGAGCCAGGGGATTGGGCATCCCTCAGCATTAAACAATTGGGGGTTATTTCTGCCAACAGAGAGTGGGCTCCCCATTGGCACACAAAGAAAGGGGTGGGGTAATAGCCAAGGGGTATTGGGCACCCCCTCAGCATTACACGATTGGGGGGGTGCTTTATGCAGACAGGGAGTGGGCTCCCCTATCGGCATACTGACAGGGGGCAGGAGCAGCTGACACGGGAACTGGGCACCCCTGAAGTCAGCAGTTCTACGGCCGTGTCCCGTTATGCACATAATGGCGGCGAGCATGGCAAGAAAAGGACTGCTGCGTCCGATGAGCTTTGCTCAGATTGCAGCGGACCTTTCCTTAGATGTGCTCGACACATTAGTATGCATTGTGTGGCGCCAGAATGCAGGCTGATTGGGGAATGAGGGATGCACCTACTGGTGCATGCCCTGCATTTGCCCAACAGCGACCACGCCTCCAAATCTGCACTACTGCAAGATATTGACTTGCACGCAAGCACGGCAAGCCAACATAAAAAACAAACAAAAAAAAAAAACAGGTTTAAAGTGCAAATTCCTACAGCCTATACACTCAGACTGGTCTAATCTAATGCATGCTTACTTCCTTAGCCTTTTCAGTGCTGATGTTCCTCCTTTCTCTCAGTCAGGAAATGAATGTATCTCTCTCTCTCTCTCAGGTCTGCTCAGTATATTTAAAAGCAGTCTTGAGTCTGCCTTCTCTCAGAGGTCACCTAACTCCACCTTGGTGTATTAAACTTTATATTCCATAACACAGGATGTCCAAATAAGATATTTAAAAAAATAATAGGTGACATCAATGAATTTTCTCTCTTCCTGTGACCTTTCAAACTGGTCTGTGATCTACAGACATCAAAGGCTCTTTGATGTAATGCTGGTTTCCCTCTGACAACACCTCCCCACACAAGCATATTGGATTTACAATGTCGTCTGGAGCCTGCACATCCAAGACTCTTTGATGTAATCAAATGGTTTTGTTAGAAGTCAGTTCAAACACATGCAGATATTCTTTCCTTCCTGCTATCTAGTGCAAATCAAAGGATTTCCCCTGAGGACGTCATGAATGGCTAATTTTATTTCCCGGGATCAAAGCCAATTTAATAAGCTAATTGAAACTCAGCTCTTTGTAGTTTTCCCCACGTCCTGTCCTTTGAGCTTATGCCTGGGGAGGTTTTATGTGTCACTTTAGCAAGACAGTGGTTTCTCTTGACAGCCTCTCCCTTACATATTTTATACAAACAGAAAAAATATTATAGCATGATTAGTACCAGCTGTCTACGTACCACAGAAGGCACTTCAGGTAACTCCAGTTGCACAACACATTTTCAGACAACTTCCCCTTGTTGTACTGAGAAGGGATAAAAAACTTTGGGTAACACATTAACAAAAACAGAACATAAGATACAGAGGTCCATAACATTTTTAACTCTAACTGAAACAAAAGGCAATTATCCGTGTGGTCATTGTACCAACTGTAACAATACTTACATAATCAAAAAAAAATTGAAATACAGCTAGGGATGAGGAAGTTGTTATTAACCAGTTTATTAATTGTTCTATAGTTGGGGTAATATATCTGCTTAAATGTCCTTGCAACAAGGTTAATATAGGAAAAACAGAAAGAATGTTAAAAGTACGAATTAATGAACATAAATCAGATATCAGAAGAGAGAACCTAACGTCCCCTGTAGCAAGGCATTTTTCCGTGGAGCATGGATGGTGGGGGAGGGGATTATAAAATGAAAATCCTTACAAGAGAAGCATATTTTATAGATAGGTTTGATGCTGTAAATCCCAAGTTTGGGTTAAATGATGGCATAGATTGGCAACCAATATTGTAAAGGGAATATTCATTTTAAACTTATACAAGATCGATACAAAGTAACAAGGAACTAGCAGTGAAAAGGACAAAGAATAGAAACAATAGAAAACAATTTAAATGTCTGACCCTTTTGACCTCCTAATGAGAGATCATTATTATTGGCATGTGGTGTTTTTTGCAGCTTTGACCTTCTGACCTCCCAGTGTGAGGCTATTACTGCTGGATTTGGTCTTCTGATTGAAGTAACCTTTAACAAGAAAGAAGCACCTTACTTATTGTCCCTGTATATGTTGCAAATAGAATACATAACAATATAGAAAAGATAAAATATATTTTGTATTCACTACTTTCACTATGAATTAACTGGGACAAATAATAAAGGAACTTAGAGATTAAACAGTATAAAAAGTACAACTTTATATTAAACACAATTGACCCTTTTGACCTTCCAGTGTGAGATTGTCATCACTGAATGTGGTCAGAGGATCCCTTGTATATGTCAAAATTGTAGTATATATTAATTCAGAGGAGATACAATAAGACTTTGTATATGCCAAAAATAAGAACATATCAAGATAAAATTGAAGGAGTCAATCTTTTTTAGATCCTCTTATAATAATGGTATACTCTGTTTTTATAGAAACACAACACAGTTTGTGATTAATATAAGTATACCTTTTTCTTTCTAAATCTCCACACACACACACACACACACACACACACACACACACACACACTTCCCAGCACTATATTGTATGCCAAGAATGGACTGGCCCCTCAGGACTAATGATGCATGTGCAAAGAAAAGTTTTCATTTTTACTTTTGAATGGCACCAAAAACCAGATTCCCTGTATGATGCTTAATGAAAAAAGCGTAAAAGAATTTAATTTAAACTTTGATATACAGGCACAAGCACTGCATGACTCCTGACACTCTCCGGTTGGCTATCAACAGCTCTGTCACCTCCATCACCGATTATGGGCTAGCAATTTATGGTTCTGCCTCTGCCCTCCGCAGAATTAGTGCTGCACTCAACAAAGCATGCAGGCTGCTAACTGGGGCTGACCGACTTACACACACTTGTGACCTGTACATCAGGCAGGTTGGCTTCCTCTCATCAGCCAGATACAGTATCAAACCTGCCTCTTAGCCAAAAAAGTCCTCCTCTGGGTCATGCCCCAGGGCATTGAAAAGCTCCTCATTGACCACCACAGCACTCAGCGAACTAGAAGTTCACAAAAACTAACCTTCCTTGTCCCCAGATGCCGGACTACCATGGGCCAGAGGGCCTTTGCCCACAGAGCACCACAGCGGTACAATACTCTCAACAAAGAAACTCTTACTGCTGCTGCTCTTGGCCCTTTTAAGAGACAGCTCCGATTTCATCTCATTTCAACTAGTCGTTGTGACTGCCTCGCCTAATAAGGGGCCCACTTCTCACTGCCCGCCACTTCAGTCTTGACAGCTACCTCTCCCCGCCTTGCCCCCCTTCTACCTGCCTACCCTCTTGCCCCGTCTCCCTTTCCTCCCCCCCGGGCATTTTCTGACTTTTATCCCTCCCTCCCTCCCCTTTAGAGCTTGTACCCTCACCATCTACCCCCCGACAATGGCCTTCTTGCCTGCATAACCCCTTCCCTCTCTCCTGCAGTGCTTATTTCTAAGATTGCCCTTGGCTGGTATGTCATGCTACCTAACACTTGGCACATTTTGAATTACTGGAATTTCCTAAGCCTCAGTCTCTTACTTCTTTTATTGTGTAACTATGTATTATTATGTTGACCTTTGTATGTATGTATACCCCCCATTCCTTCGACGTGGAACCTTTGTAAATGAGCAGTTCCTGCTCAAAGGTATTTGTAATCCTAGATTTCAATAAATTAAAAATAAAATAAAATACATTTCAGTCAGGACAACCAGTGGTTTTACTAGGTGCTGCTCTCCAAGGAATTTTCTTTGTTGTGGCAGGTCGGGCATGGGAGTGATTGCAAACGTCACAAGAGTGTGCACAGATCTCACGATGATGCGTTTTTCGCCGCGCCCGATTCCAGACCGTCAGGGTATTTCAACTGCGTGCAGAGTGGGTGAGTTACCTCCTTAAAGAGAAAGCAGGAGGTCACGACACACTCTGCAGATTATAACTTGTAAGTACCTCTAAAAGCTTCATAGAAACATAGAATCTGATGGCAGATGAGGACCGCTTGGCCCACCCAGTCTGCCAATTTCCCTACCGAATGGATAAACTGCAGATTCTAGTTAACCAATAGCCTACTTCTTCCTACTCCTACCCCCTAGAATTGCCTTATGACTGTCCCATGCATGTTTGAATTCTACCACTGTTTTTGACTCTACAACCTCCTCTGGAAGGCCATTTCATGCATCCGCAACCCTCTCTGTGAAAAATATTTCCTTTCTTTACCTCTGAGCAGCCCCCCATCTTCCAATTGTGCCCTCTTGTTCTTGCACACCTCTTTTTCTGAAAGATGCTACCCTCTTGGACTTTGTTGATTGCCTTGAGGTACTTAAAAGTTTCTATCATGTCTCCCCCTCTCCCTCCTTTCCTCGAGGATATACATATTAAGCTCAAGTCTCTCTTCATATGTCTTCCAGTGCAAACCCTGCACCATTTTAGTTGCTCTCCTCTGGACTGCATCCATCTTGTCTATGTCTTTGCAGAGACTGGGTCTCCAGAACTGCACACAGTACTCCAGATGGGGTCTCACCAGCTGTCTGTACAGAGGGATAGCAACTTCCTGTTTTCTACTGGTGATGCCCCTCCCTATGCATCCCAGTATCTCCCCAACCCTCCTTACTGCCCTCTCACATTGCTTTGTTGTTAGTATCCCACTCCCCATTGTGTACCCTTCCCCAGGGTTTTTGTTTCCCAGGTGCACTACCTTGCACTTCTTAGCATTGAATCTAAGCTGCCATATACTTCACCATTCCTCCAACCTTGCCAAGCCCCTTCTTATCCTTTCCACACCACCTTGTGCATCAACTCTGTTGCAGATCTTTGTGTTGTTTATAAATGAGATATACTTTTCCTTCCAGTCCCTCTGCAATGTCGCTTATAAAGACATTGAAGAGGACCGGTCCTAATACTGAACCCTGCGGTAGCCCACTAGTAACCCCTCTTTCTTCAGAGTGGACTCCATTTACTAATACCCTCTGTGTCCTGTTCTCCAGCCAATTCTTTACCCAGGCTACCATCTTAGGACCCACTCCCAGGCTGGCTAACTTGTATATTAATCTTTTGTGTGGGACTGTGTCAAATGCCTTGCTAAAGTCTAGGTAGGCCATGTCCACAGCCCCTCCCTGCTCTACTACTTTGATCACCCAGTCAAAAAAATCTATTAGATTCATCTGACATGACCTTCCCACTGTGAATCCATGCTCCCTTGGGTCCTGTGCCCCTCTGGCCTCCAAGCACTCGACAGTTCTTTCCTTCAGAAGGGATTCCATCATTTTCCCTATCACTGAGGTTTCCTGCTTCTGCCCTGCTCCCACTTTTGTGAAGTGGAATCACATCTGCCCACCTCCAGTCTTCAGGTACCACCCCATCCTCCCATGATTTGTTAATGAGAGTAGTCAGTGGTGTCATTAGTTCTATCCTTAGTTCTTTTAGAATTCTGGGATGAATCCCAACAGGCCCCATTGCTTTGTCCACCTTCAGTTTTAAGAATTCTTTCAGAACCCTTTTTTTCTGTAAATGGGCTGGTATCAACTTCTGTATCCAGAGTGTTTCTTTTGTTTGGTTTAGGTACCTCCCCCTCTTCATTTGTGAATACTGAGCAAAAATATTTGTTTAGCGTCTCTGTCTTTTCAGTCACCCTCTGCCCACCCCGCACCCCTTGATTAAGCCTCACTATCCCTCCCTTGGTTTTTCTTCGTTCCCTAATGTACCTATAAAATGTTTTAGCCCCCTTCTTAACTGAGTAGGCTCTCTTTTGCTCTGTTTGGGCCTTTGCTGTTCTGACTGCCTTCTCAGCATCCTTTTGCTTTAACTGATACAATACTCTGTCCTGCTCCTTATGTGATTCCTTGTACTTCCTGAATGCCTTCTTTTTCTCTCAAACCGTCCCTGCCACCTCCTTTGAGAACCATAGTGGTTTCTTACATCATTTTGTTTTGTTTATTTGCTTCACACAAAGGCTTGTTGCCTCTGTGATGGCAATTTTGATTATTCCCCATTATTCTTCCACCCCTCCTTCCTGCCCATTTGCTAGTACATTCCTTAGATACTCACACATTTTGGCAAAATTTTGACCATCACAATTATGGGTATTAAAGTGCCCTGCTTATACAGACACTGGGCCACTGCCCCCTTATCACCATTTGCTGGGCACCCATTGTCACGCGGACCACCCAGGCTCCTACTAATCACTCTCACTATCCAACTTCTCGGACCCCTAAGCCCTCCCCTCAAGGGTCTTCGTCTCACACCTCCCATCTCTATGAACCACTACTGACTGCTACTACCTCTCTTTCATCCCCCAACCCTCCCCACATATCTCCCTGCAGTCATGTGCCACCATCAACCTCCATGCCAGATCACATTCCTATCCTTTCCAACACTTATCACCCTGGCCATCCCTTGTACTACACACACTATAACTAGGCAGCAGCTATTCTTGACAGTAAGGCAAAGATCTGTTGCTCTCCTTAGAGTCTGCCATACTCCTACTAATTTCAGGAAATGTTCATCCTAACCCGGGCCCCATCTCGCCCAGCCCTAGCCTATCGCACCACGGCTTAGAATAGCTGCAATGAACATTTGCAGCTTAACCAAAAAGACAGCACATCTCCATTGCTGGATACTGCAACATCAGCCAGATGTGCTAGCACTGACAGAAACCTGGCTCTCCAAAAAAAACACCTCACTCTTTTGTTGCCCTCCCTGGCCTCATCCTTCACAGAGCCAACAGAATGGGGAAACGTGGTGGGGGGGTGTGCTGTGTACGTCCATGACACGATGATGTGCCAAGCCCTACCAATACCTCCATTAGACCATGGTGCCCAAGCCTTATGATTAAAACTTACTCCAGATCCCTCCAGAGCTCATGTAATTCTTCGCATACGTCCCCCCAAGAAACCAAGCTCCTGCTATACAATCCCTTGCTACCTACATCTCCAGCCCCCCACAAAACAGAACACATCATAGTCGGAGACTTTAATGTGAACTGGCTTGCCAGTTTAACTTCCCACGCCAAGGACACCTTCACTGCACTGGACCCAACCCAGCTGATCAGCCAACCTACCAGGGTGAACCCCACTAATAGATCTAGCACCCTGATTGACCTTCTCCTCACCAACCATCCCCACAGAATCTCTGACCTGGTGGTTCTTCCAGACTCCTTAAGCAATCATCACCCATCCTCTTTTCCTGGTTGTGTCTTCAGCAGAAACCCAAACCAAACTATATTGCTTGGCATCATCTCCAACCTGGAGGCCTCACAAAACTAAGAAAATACTTAACTCAGTGGGACTGGTCCCACATCTCCCCGGCCCCTACTATAGATGAAGCCCTTGATTATTTCACCTGTTCTTTTAATAAAGCATGTGACATCTATGCCTCACTAGCAAAAGTGCAATCCAAGAAACATAATGCCCCCTGGGTCACGCCTGCACTGCTCCAACAGTTAAAGCACAGAGATGATCTCTGGCATAAAGCAGTCACATCCGACACGCAGGCAGACAGGCAAGCCCATAAAGCGGCTCGCAAAAGATGCACTTGGACCATTAAACAGGCCAAATCAGGCTACTACAAAACGACCCTTGCCTCCTCCTGGGGGAATGCTCTGTTGTTCTGGGACAATATCAAGTAACTCAATGGTAAATCCCGGCCCCCACTAACTGTCAACAATGTCCCTACCACCGACCTGCTGGAAATTGCCAACTACCTCAACTTATCATTCTCTGACCTTAGTGCAGTACTCCCAAATAAATTTCTTCAACCCCACTCCTGCAACCCTGTCCCCAAACATCCAGCATCCTCCCTTCCATCTCAGGGTGATCTCTACGAATGAGGCAAGGCCTTTTCTCATGAAAGTACTCAGTGGGTCTTGCTATTGCAAAGATTCTTTTGATATGAGAATCCTGCATCTAGTACTAGATACAGTCCTCTCCCAACTGACTGACCTCGTTAACTGCTCCCTAAGTCTGGGGCAGTTCCCCGCAGCCTGGAAGACTGCCACAGTTACCCCAGTACTGAAGAGTGGTGACAGCACCTCCCCCAATAACTACTGTCCAAATCCATTCTCCCACCTCTCTCAAAAGTCCTCGAAAAAATTATAGCCATCCAACTCACAGAGTATCTACTTGCTCATAGCCTACTTTGCAGGAAGTAGCATGGCTTCAGATCTGGGCACAGTACAACTACAGCTCTCAATGAGTTCTTTAATTTTATTCATTCTGCCCTGGATAGAAAACACCCAGCTGGAGCTGTCTTCATCAACCTGTCAAAGGCCGTTGAGAGAGTCTCCCACCCCTTACTCTTAAGCACACTCCACCACATAGGTCTGTCCCAAGGACCTCTCTCCTGGTTTACCAGTTACCTCACAGATAGATCAGAATGTGTCAAAATAAACAACACCTTCTCAACCACCCTGCCAGTCTGCTCTGGGGTTCCCCAGGGCTCCATCCTCTGCCCTCTGTTATTCTGCATCTACCTAAACGTCTTGCCAATTACTGCTCCAGCAACCTACTACTATATGAGGATGATGTGATTCTTTTTGCCTTGCACCCAGATCCCACAGCATTGTAGTCCTTCCTCCAACACGCATTTAACCAGATTGTAAACTGGTTCACAGACCAAAGACTTGTGGTCAATGTAAAAAAGACAAAGACTATGCTCTTTGCCATCGACAGAATAAGGCCAAGAATGTGCAGCTATCAATCCTCTCCCACTCTCTCCTTCCTCTAGAACAGGTTCATACATGTAAATACTTGGGCCTTACATTTGATTCCAGCATCTCCTTCCATTCACACATTGACACTCTGTCATCAGCCATAAATGTTCGTATAGGCCTATTGTATCGACACAAGGACTGCCTACCTCTGGAAGCCCTTAATCTGGCAGTCACATCCTCAGCCCTCTCCCTAGTCGATTATGGGCTCACTATCTACTCGGCTGCTGACCACACAGCCCTTAACAAAATCCACCTTGCCATAAACAAAGCATGCAGACTCCTCACCGGGGCAGACAAGCGTAGCCATACCTGTACCCTATATGCCCCGACAAATCTCTTTACCCTGGATGAAAGGCTATTTTATCAAACATGTCTCCTCACAAAGAAAAAACACCTGGGGCTTACCCCCTTGGGGGTTTCTGCCTCTCTCCTATCCTCCCACACCTCGGTGAACATCCGCACTGCCAACCGACAGGTGTAGTCCATCCCAAGGGTTAGAACCTTCTTAACCCAAAGGTCATTCCCACACAGGGCCCCAGCCTGGTACAATGAACTCCTCTCTGACGTCTTCTCCATCTCCAAATTAGGACCTTTCAAGCCAGCCCTCAAACAGCACAGCACATTCTCGCTTCACGGCACTACCAATGTACTAGCTAGTGCTGGGTCACCTATCTATCATCTTACGGGACCACCCTACCAATGAGCTCCTACCAATAGGGCTACCAAACATTACCTATTAACAATGTCTCCTTTGCCTGCACTCGCAATATATCTGTCTAATTCTCTATGTCACTGTAAATATCAAACCTGTTACTCCCTCACTCTATCAGCAAACTTATTGTTCTCTTCAAAACTGTAAAATACAGCTCTCAGTAACACATTCAATGTAATGTACAGCTGATCTTGATTCTGCAATATTGTATAACTAAAAAAACTGTAACCTTTAGCTGCCATTCTATGTCTATATGTATTGTTTATGTTTGTTTTTCTGATACGGAGCCTTTGTAAATGAATCCCTAACTCAAAGGTTGAAATCCTAAAGTTTGTTAAATAAAATAAACAAAGTCAGCCCTCCTTAAGTCCAGTACTTTTGCCTTTGTATGGCTTGACTCTACCGCTGTGTTTATTGTGAACCACTGTTCGATGGTCACTAGTTCCCAGATAGCTACCCAGTTCTATATCTGTGATCCTCTCTCCATCTCCATTTGAGAGTACCAGGTCTAAGATTGCTCCCTCTCGAGTGGGCTCCAATACTAGCTGTCTAAGGCATGCCCCCTGTAGGGCATCTAGAATAACCCCACTCTTAGAAGTGGCTGCTGCAATTGCACTCCAGTTAACATCTGGCATATTCAGATTCCCCATCAACAATATCTGCCCTTTTTCCTGACATTCTAAGTATACTTTCTATCATTTCCTTGTCCATTTCCTCCCCCTGAGAGGGAAGTCTGTATACAACCCCTGTGCGGATTGTGGTGCCATTGCCTGTCTCCAAATTGATCCACAGTGCTTCTTCTCCTCCCTGTTTACCCTTTTGTTCTGTTGCTTTGATTCCTTCCCTTATGTTGAGAGCTACTCCTCCTCCTCTTTTACCCTCCATCCCTCCTGTAGATAGTGCATCATGGTATGTTTACGTCCGAGTCATGGTTCTGTGTGTACCATGTTTCTGTGACTGCCACAATATCCAGATGTTCCTCCTCCATTAAGGCCACTAATTCAGGAAGCTTGTTACCCAGACTACAGGCATTGGTACTCATTGCGCTACATTTTTTGATGGCTTTACCTCTTGTAGCAGCATCCCCCACTGACCTTTCTACCTTGGTCTTTTCCACGTTTAGTACCCTGTTTTGTAGGGGGAGGCTGGGAATTTCCTGCTGTTTATCAGTGCCTCCCCACTTGATTAGTTTAAAAGCTTGCTAATGAAGCATTTAAACCGACTGCCCAAAAGACTTGTTCCCTTCCTGGACAAATGCAGACCATTCTGCCAGTGTAGGCTGGTATCCCTCCAGGTAGAACCCCAGTCCCCAGTGAAGCCAAACCCCTGTGCTCCACACCATTTTTTCAACTATTTATTGAATCGCATGGTGCAAAGTACCCTCACCTCACTCATGCCATAGACAGGCAGCACCTCTGAGAAGGCTGCTGTGTATGCTACTTGTCTTAGGCCCCTCCCCAGCTGTACAAAGTCCTCCTGCACTGCTCTAATCGCATGATGAACCAAGTCATTTGTCTCTAGGTGGACAATGATGTCCAGCGCAGTCTCCCGTGCAGCTGTTCTCATTATCCTGAAGATCTGCTTCCTGTCTCTCCAAGCCATGGCACCAGGAAGGCAGGCACCTTACTTCAGTTTTCCCTGCTCCCCCCAGTTCTATCTCCCTAATAATTGAATCCCCCACCAGGAGCTGCTTCCTTTCCCTGTGGTGTCCTCTGCTTCCTTCCTGTCGGCCTTCCTTGTGACCGTTATCCACAACCTCCTTAGTCTCCTTTGCAGGTGCATCCATAGGGGAACTATGCTCCCCCAGAATGGTGTATGGATTGTGGAGTGGTACAACTGACTGGGTGCGCCTCTGTTCCACCACCCTCACCCTCCCTGAGCCCACTGTGGTCCAACTGCTGTGCTTTTTTTGGCACACTCTGAGGCAATGGTGGTGCTCCCTAGTGCTCCCTGGGTGGGAGAGGTTCCCTTACTACTGTCCAGTGTGGCCTGAAGACGGGCAATCTGCCCCCTCAGGGCAGAGAGTTGCCTGCAAATATGGCAGCATCTGAGCCTCCAGAAAGACTCCCAGAAGACTGCTGCCCCACAGCCAGTACATTACACTACTCCTCACATGTTTGTCTATCTTCCTGTTTATCCTGTGCGAAGTTTTTTTTTTTTGTCATTTTCTCTCCCTCCTTCCAGTTATTGTTTTGTTATATATAAATATATTATATAATGTGTACACTTATATTGTCAGTGCAGTGTTCATGAAAGGATATGACAGTGATATGCACCTTCCCCATTTCAGGAAATAATGTCAGAACCCCTGGTATAAAGGAAATAGTACCAGGGGTGGGTGGGGAGATGGGAAGTGGGGGTTTCTGGGCTCAAACTGTGCCCTCTTGAAACAATCAGTTGAAAGCTCTGACCCACCACTGCGATGAGTGTTGACCTTCTGTCAGCAAGACAAACTGTACAGCAGTTTAACAGAGAAATTACCCTACTAAACAGAGAAAAATCAAACCGTTGAGGTAAACCTCCTCAGCCTCAGTACAGCCTGGTGATTTGTGCTCTGAAAGCAATCAGCCCTTAAACAAGCCAGCTGTGCACCAGGAAAGAAACACTAGTAACAGTTTTTCAATCCCTCTGAGTTTAAACTCCCAATCTCTTAAACACAACTGAAAACTCCACCCAGAAACCCTTGACTGACTAGTGTCACACCTGTGATGTAAGCAGACCTTTTTGTGAAGATATTCCTGGGTTCAGTGGAGGGATTGTGTATTCAACCCAGACAGAGCAGACTAAGAATTAAAATCATAGCTTCGTTATGGAACAGCATTTACTTTATAACAGTGGCTGGTTAAGGGAGAAGGAATATCTAAATGCAAACACTGGGTCACAGACTTCTTTTTTGAAATGAGTAGTAATTTTAAATGTATTTTTCCATTGATAAAGCACAAGTACTGAAGTAATTTAAAACTTTCAAATATAGAGATTTCCTTTTATGAATAAGAGGCTTTTCTGAGTTGGAAAAAGACACTGAAAGCTACTTCCTAGTTATAGAAATTGCGTCTTTAAAATTACTACTGAGTTATTTATTTATTTATTTATTTAGTTAAACATCAGTTTAGAAACCTTTGAGCCAGAGGCTCATTTACAAAGGTACCTCGTCACGAGGTTAAACAACATGCTCTTCATTTTGCAGTATATACTGTATATTAGAGGCAAAAAACTCTGTTTAATGCATCAGTTAAGGTTGTTCCACGGTGACAAAAGCGAGGAAATTCGGTGTTAGGATCGAAAGCCACCCTTGGACCCCCCAGCCCACCCCCTAATCAGCATCAGGGTGCGCATTGTGGTCGTTGGCCCTAACTCTCACCGCACCAAATGTGTAAAGAACCAGAGGTATAGGAGAATGGGGTGAGAGTTAGGACCAACGACCCCAACGCGCACCCCAATGCCAGTTGGGGGGGGTCCAAGCGTGGCTTTCAACCCTAACATTGAATTTCCTCACTTTTGTTGCCGTGGAACAACCCTAACTGATGCATTAAATGGAGTTTTTGACTCTAATTTCCCTTCTTTTTGAGAATGAGGACAATAAATAGTGAATGTAAGGCGGTGGCGGGAGCACGGGGCCCCACCATGTGGTGTCTCGTTGCATAGTAATGAGAAGTGCAATGCAAGCACAAGCAGCAATGGTCACGCACATGGTAAAAGAAATGTAAATGGTGAAGCAAACGTTAATAGAAACGCAAGCATAAAGTGATGCCGAAGCAAACAGTGACGCAAAGGGACATGCAAACATGTAGGAAAACACAACTGGTAACGCGTACAGTGACGACACCGGTATTGTGAAGGCAAATGTTAAGTGTTACAGCAACAAGAACGCCAAAGGGAACTGAAACAAAAACGTGAACCACAATTCGCAAGGGCATGGTACCGCAATTGTAAATGCAAATGGTAAAGTTAACATGAATAAAGATGCCAAAGGAAACAGAAATGTAAACGCGATCGCAAAAGCGTACATAAATGCAAACCGTAATGTGCACGGTCATGGTACCGCAATTGTAAATGTAAATGGTAATGGTAACAGCAACAATAACGGCAAAGGAAACAGAAACACAAAAGGAAATGCAAGCACATATGGAAACGGGTGCAGTACCGCAATAGGAAACACAAATGGTAACAGTAACAAAGACTCAAAACGAAAGAGAAATGCAAACAAAAGGGCTGCTGTAAATGCAAATGGCAATGCACATGGTGACGGAAACCGAAACGCAAACACAAACAGTAGTGGACATGCAAATGGTAACAGTAACACAAACATGAACGCAAAGGGTAACACACATGGTGGCGTACACGGTAACGCAAACAGGTACGTAAACGCAAGTGGAAACAATGGACTGGATATTCAAAAGGGTTGCGCCAGCGGAAGTCAGACAATGCGCCATTCTGCGATATTCAGCAGGAGGCAGTTGTGCCACTGAAAACATGCTGAGCATCAATGATAATGAAGACATGCGCAACCGAAGGGGGAGGAACCATGCATAAAGAGCGCAGTGCGATGTTCAAAGACTTGCGCAATGCGCAACAGTGGAGCAGGCGGAAGTTGCGCCATAGTGGAAATGAGCCAAAATAAAAAGAAGCAAGGAAGAGGCACAAGAACGCTACAGAGAAATCACATGAGGCAGGGGGAGAGACAGGCACAGAAAAGCAGCACAAAAGAGGGCAGGCCAGGGAAACCACACCACAGAAGAGGGGCATGGGAAGGTGTATGGGGCCACACAAAGCAGAGGCCAGTAGGTGTACCCGGTGCAGGGGAGGTAGCAGTCAGGACAGCTGGGGGAACAAAGCAACAGCTGCTGGGGGGGGGGAACGCAAGCCAGGGACATGGCCAGTGCCACCGTCCACATGGATGCTGTAATGAGGGGGGTGAGAAAGCATGAGCAGGGGGACGTGGCCGTGGAAGGGCCAGTCAGCCGTATGCCCCCAACAGGCAATACCGAGCCCGCACCAGCTTTGAGTTGTATACAGATATCAAGATTGTGGGCCGGTACCACCTGAACAGGGCAATACTGAGGCGGCTCTGTGAGCTGTGCAGTGATGTGATGCAGGCACCCACATGACGGAGTCATGCTCTGTCAGTGGAGACAAAGGTAACAGCCTGCATGTGCTTGCTCGCCACGGATACCTTCCAGAGACCAACAGGGGACACCACAGGCATAACACAGTCAGCCATGTCATGCATCCTCACCCAATTCCTCAGTGCACTGCTGCCACATGCTGCGGAGTACATCCATTTCTCCAGCACTGCGGCGGAGCGCACAGCAAACATACAGGAGTTCCACAGGGCAGCACGTATGCCTGGCATGCTAGGGGCGACAGACTGCACCCATGTGGCCATACGCACACCACCTGGCCCCAAGGGTGCCGCCTACATGAACTGTAAGGGATATTCCAGTGTCAACTGCCAGGTGGTGTGCGATGCCAGTGGGTGCATCATCAATGTCTGTGCCATGCCTACGCACCCTGGTGGAGCACATGATTCCTTCATCTGGCACCAGTCGGCACTGTGCCACCGATTCGTGAGTGGTGACATCCCCACAGGTCATCTAGTGGGTAAGTATGTATGTAGAACTGACATATCGTGGGCATGGGGGGGTATGGCCAGAGGTGCCATGGGTGTGGCCCACAGGGCTTGGGGCAGTCTGAAGCTGAACACGACACTAACCTCCACTATTTTCACACAAGTGACAGTGGAAACCCACTCCATCCCTGGCTGATCACACCCTACCGGTGGCCTACGATCCATCGCAGCAACGCTTCAATGAAGCACATGCCACCACATGCAATGTCATTGAGCGGGTGTTTGGGATGCTGAAGGTGCGTTTCCATTGCCTGGACACCTCTGGCGGTGCCCTACAGTATAGCCCCTCAAAGGCCTGTGGGATATTCCTGGCCTGCTGCATCCTGCACAACATGGCCAAAGACTGTGGGATAGCCGTACAGGTCGAAGAGGGGGACAGCGATGGGGACGACGGTGACACTGGTGACGATGGGGATGCGCAGCCCCCCCCGGCCGATGGGCCCCCCGACTGATCCGGCTGGCACAGCTGCACCAGGACACCATCACAGAGGAGCACTTCAGCCAACACAGGTAAGTCATGGTGCCATGTGCAACCACCAATGGCTAGGGCACAACCCACAGACACGCATAGAAACACACCAGGGGTGCATGCTGGCAAGGGATGTGGCAGGGCACAGAAGCACACACAAACACACACACACACAACCAGGGAGGGGTGAATAGTAACACGCCACATGGATGGACACACACACTAGGCACAAAACGTGCACGGGGTCAGGTGCAAAGCCGAGACGGAACACAAACACTAGCAACACACATGTCCACAGGCCACCACGTCCACTGACTGTCCATGTACGCGTGTCAGATGCTGGGAACCATCGCACTTAGGTGTACAGCACAATGCAGGCATCATCA
Source organism: Neoceratodus forsteri (assembly GCA_016271365.2). Lineage (NCBI taxonomy): Eukaryota > Metazoa > Chordata > Ceratodontiformes > Ceratodontidae > Neoceratodus > Neoceratodus forsteri. The sequence goes on from CM057454.1 coordinate 1,179,670,596, forward strand.
TGCACATGTACCTGTGGACAGCAGCCGGGAGGGTGTGCAGGTGGACCATGTGTCTGCGTGCAGGGCCATGCACTGGCCACCGAAACACACAATGCACACAAGGCAACACCAGAGAGTGTCCGCGCTGGGAGACAGATCAGTCTTGTGGCACAGTGCCACGTCTGCCTCGGATGCGTGGGCGGCCCCGCCGAGACCCAGCAGCACTGGCAGGCTGACCACAGGCCTCATGGGGTGGCACTGATGGTCCACCAGGGGTTCCACTGCGTGAATGCGACCGTGCCTGCACAGGGGTCTGTGGCACACCGAACATTCCTGCACCAGGAGTGCTCGGGATGCCCACAGCTGAACCCGGCGTCGACAGGGTGGGTGTCGCACGACGACGGGAATGGGGAGTGGACAGCGAACTGCGCGGTGTGAGCGACGCATGGGCACCTGACTGTGTGCCCATTATGGCCATGACAGCAATGAACGCCTGTGCTTGCCTGTCAATGGCAGCGGTCACATCCTCCCGCAAATGGTCAATCCGTGACAGGATCCTATCAGTGTCCCTGCTGCGTCGCTCCTCGGCCCACTCCAGAGCCACACACAGTGCCTCCACGGATGTTGCAAGCTGCATCTGCTGCTGGACCGATACCTGCAGTAGGCGGGTGTGCTCGTCAAAGAGGTCGTCTGCCACCTCGGCATCCCGTCCCTCAGGGTATGCAAGGGCCTGATGTTCAGCACCCCTTGAGGGTGGGCGCTGCTCACCAGGACCAGATATGGGCAAGTCCACAGGTGGCGCACGGATGCCACCGCTGAACCCTGAATCCCCAGTCCCGGTGGGTGACCGCTGCTGCTGCTACCGCCCCTCCACCTGCTCTGCCCAAGGGATCAGTCATTCCTCCGCTGTGGCCGCAACAGTCCCACTGTCCTGACTAGCCACTGGTGCTGACAGGCACAGCCTGGGACTGTGCTGACACGTTGGCACACACGTCTGCACCAGCCAGGTCCATGGGCATGAGCTGATCTGTTGTGTGTCCATTCCGTGGCACACACGTTACTGCCCATGATGGTCATGTCTTCATCATTGGTGCAGGTCTCTGCCCCAGCCACAGCCACAGCATGCTGGCATCCTTGGACACCAGAACACTGAGACACAGGAAGGGCTTCCCCCATACCTGTCTCAACTACATCAGTGTGGACAGCCAGGCGGCCCCACTGTTGCAATGCTCGACGTATACCTGTGTAGGTGGATGGTCCCTCCTCCAACTCCAGATGACTGTCCGCAGTGGACAGGCCCTCCACCGCTGACCCCTGCAGACACGCAGGATCTGTAACAGAAAGAAAAGTCACATTACTGCATGTGACCTACCCTGCCCCACCCCCCATAGACAGACCATGACTTGCCATGCAGTGATGGGCTACCACCAGTCTGAAAGCCACCTCCTGGAACTCCCTCTATGGCACTGCGCTGCATGCTTGCAGCAAGCCTGTCCTCTGCCAGTGTGAACTGCACCACCTCTGGCTGGCCCCCGCCTGTTGCAGCACGTGCCACCCTGATGGCAGCCACCTTCTCCTTCACCCTCCTCCTGTCAGTACCCATCTTCTTCTTACACTCCTGCACGGAGCGCTGGTGGCTGCCATGCAGGTTGACGGCACGTGCCACCTCCTCCCATGCAGCAACATGGGCCTGAGGGGTGCCCCGCCATCCACTGAGCAATGGCTCCTGATCAAGGTAGGCCTCACAGAGTGTCTCCGTCTCGGCCTCTGTGAAATTGGGCCTCCTCTTCCACCCACCATCATAGTCCTCCTCACCCAGACCTCGCTCGGTCATTATTCAGCCTGTAAGGATGACGGTGGTTACCTGTGACTGTGCAGAACAAAACATGTCCCTGATACCACAGTCCAGACCCCCACACAGCATGCAACTCACCAATAAACTGCAGTAACCGAATATGGCCACTGCAGAACATTGTCGCACCTATATAGCGCAATCCATGCAAATTAGGTGAGGAGCAACTTTAATTAGATGCAAATCACGCTGCTGCGCCATTGAATGGCTGATCGGATGATTAGCATATGACGGCGGAATATCGCGCCGATGCGCTTTGCGTAATTGTGTTGAACGTGCTGAGCCAATGGCGCAGTTTTGTGGCATGCGTAGTACACCTCACTGCGCATGCCCAGGTAGCTTACACAGGAGTCTGCTGCGCTGATGACGTGCTGTGTGCGGTAGGCAATGCAGGGCATGGCCACCATTGTGCCAGTGGCGCTATCGCGAGGGTCACTACATAACGCTGTGGCAATGGGCCTTCATAGGCACAATGGCACAACTGCGCGATAGTCTGCTGTGGCACTAGCACACAGGCAACCAATCACGCTAGACGCATAGTCGTCCGATGGCGCTGTGCATGGCCTTGCGCCAGAGACCCTTGACCCTGTGCCCGACTGTTGCTCCCTTGGCGCCATGCGTCCGGCATGGCTGCACCTCTATCGCGCTGTTCGGTAACAGCGCGATAGGGAATGGCGGCGCTGTACCGCGCAGCATTTCCACGTGGGGTACCGTGCTGCAGTGGGCCATATTGCCTACTATACTGTTTGGGATGGCACGCAGGAGAGCCCCACAGTGGACTGCCATTGAGTTGGCCAACCTTGTAGCCCTTGTGAAGCCACACCATGGGCATCTGTTTGGGGAGGAGCCACTGGACAGGACCAGGACCCAGGTCTGGCAGGAGGTGGCCACTGACCTTGTTTATGCCACCGGAAGGAGGAGGAGGACCACAGAGCAGTGCAGGCACCATTATGGGGACCTCAGGAGGAGGGAGCCAGAGCTACTTGCCCGTCTGCAGTCGCATGCCAGGAGGGGCATGGTGCCTCGTCCAGGTGGGTGATACGTCTACACACTTGTATTGTCCATATGGGTAACACGGTCTTATGTGTCCAGCACATAGGGGAGGGATAGTCTAGGGTTGGCTGTAGCAGTGTTTACAGGGTATGGGGTGGGTGGGTCTGGCTGAGTGGGTGGGCACACACATTGAGGCAGGGGGACTTTGCTTTGGGATTGTACTGATGTTTTTCTCTCCTTGTTTCCCCCACAGGCGTGGATGAGCGGCAGCGGATGGGGGAGCGGCAGCGGAGGGAGGAGGACGCAGCGCCCAGGAGAGTCGGGGACCAGCACCGCCATCACCGGCCCGATGAAGGTGAGTGCCATGACACCATGATTACTACTGCATGCTGTGTAACAGGGTGGGAAGCAGGGCATGGCCACTATCCATGGACACCACTGCCATGCACGCGACTTGTGACAGTCAGCACTGTCCAGTGGCACTGCATGTCTGGGAATGCGTCAATGGTCCATGCGTGCACTGGGCACATGGCTGTGGCACTGCCTGCACACCGCATAGCCACATTACTGTACGGCCTTGGTGGTGCTGTGCAGGACATGGGCAGTGGGTGTGTGCAGTGGTCCACATGGCTGTTGCTGCCTGGATGGGCATGTCTTGTGGACACGGTCACTGTAGGTGGGCACACACCATCACAGGAGCGTGGCACATGGCTGTATGCCATGCATAATGGGTGGGCTGCAGGGGGATGGACAGTCGCACCTATTGACTCTGATCCCTCATCCTAGGTGTCTGGTGACTCCTGCAGATACAGCAGGCTGTTCAAGAGCTGCTGCAGGTGGCAAGGGAGTCCCAGCAGATCCTGAGGGACATGCACCAGCATGGGGTCAGGAGGAGGGCCAGATGACAGCGCCAAGATGAGGAGGACCAGGCCGGCCATTGAAGTCCCCATGCGCCGAGTAACACCTTCCCGCCTTTGACCAACCCTCTCCCATATGTTCACCCCTGCCCCTTACCCACCCCCACCTTGTTTCTGTCCCTCCTCCCATATGTACATAGTTCTGTATATAGTTTTGTTTTATATGTTGCAATATAAATATTTTGATATGAATACTGTGGTGGTCTCTGATTTGCAGCTGGCTATAGGTGCTCAGCTGCAGTGGTGTGCATGGCATCTGGGGTGGTGCAGTCATGGGTATGTGTGTATGTGCGTGGGGAAGTGTCTATGGTGTGGCAGTAGCTATCAGTCGGTGTCTGTGGTGCGTGTGTTGTTTCCTGTGCATTGGATTACTGTGTGCAGTGGTCCATGGTGCATGCTCTGTGTCCATTGTGCCCCTGTCAACCCGTCCTTGGCCTGTGCAGCTAACACCCTTGCATGCCTGTGACCTGCAAGGTCTGCTGCCATGTCAATAGTGGCTGCCCATGCAGGTCATCCACTGTAACTGTCACAATGCTGGGTTGCCTCCTGTCACTGGTGTAGTGCACGTTTGCCTCGGGTGACACTGTGGCCTCCGCAGTTGTTGTCCCAACTCCATGCTGTGGCTTGTGTGTGTTGCAGGGGCTGTGCACCACTGTCTGTGACTTGTGCTCCAGGCATATGATGGTGGTGTACGGGTCCACAGTGCCTGCACAGGGTGGGTGTCACTCCTGTGCCATGGAGGACTGCAGGCTGTGTGTGCTCAGTTTTCATGGGCCCACACTGGGGGCTTGGTTGCCACACTACTGCGTCCCTGTGTTATTGTCCCCTTGGGTATGGGTGTGTGTTTGCCCCTCCACTATGTTGCATCTGGTGTGATGCATGCTTCCATGCACCACTGTGGGTGTCTGTGCTGGCTGTTGTGGCTAGTGGTGGGTCGGGATGTGTCACTTGCCTACTATGCAGGGTGCTGTATCAATGGTGGTGGTGTCAGGGGCACGCCCTTTCCCATGTGGGGTACCTCTTGTGCCGATGCATGGTTGGTCTCTCAGCTGTGCCTCAGGGGGATTGTGTGTGTTGGCACTGTCTAGCCATTGTTGCATTGCCGTGTGCTGCCACCCACTGCTGGGTGCTGATGGTGGGGCTGGCTTGTATGGTTCTGTGGTACACGAGATTGCAGTGTGACAGTGGGGGTGGTGTTATGCATGGGGTTTCCTGCAGTGGTGGTCACTGTTCATGGGGGGTGTCTGGGGGTCACGGTGCAGGGTGTGCTGTGCACTGGGGGGGCTGGTGTGGCACGGGGTGGTCCGCCCTCCTTGTGTGGCAGTCTCGGCTTGCCGGTGGGTGTGCTGGGGCACCATGGCCCAGTTGTGCATTGTTTGCTTGTCCCCATGGGCCGGTGGATTTTCCAGCCCTCCCCCAGTTGTGCTGTGCTTGGGGTGTAGGGGCGCAATGTCAGTTCTGCTGTGCGTTTCTGTGCCCATCTGTGGCATGGGTGGTGGGCCCCTACCTCCCTGGTTGTGCAGTTACATTGCTCTGCTGCTGGGGGGCTCCCTGCTTGCGCTATGGCGCCTCTGGGCTGCTCAGCTTGACATCCCTTGTTGCGCCATAGCGCATCATCTCTGCTCAGCTTCCCCTCCCTAGTTCTGCTATGGCGCAGTTTGTGCGATATTCAGACGTTAGCTGTTGCCACAGTTTGGCTTGCTCCTTTTTTTGAATAGTGCGTCTATTGCGCATGGGTGCAATGGACTTGTGCTTGCTCCTGCTATTGCGCACTTTTTGGGCGCAGTTTGAATATTCAGCCCAATAACTGTAACATTAACAGAAGTGCATACCCTGTTTTTCACCAACAGCTGCATAGAGAAACACAGTGTGTACAAATAATGTATGTATTGTAATGGGCATCAAAGCTTATAACAAGCATTTGAAGTACTTAATTGCTAATATCTCAGCAGCTGCACAACGAACAGAAAAAAATTAAATTTCACCAAAATCAAAATTTTCCTTGCTAGGTTTTCATTATTACAAACTCATGACAAAAAATCCATATCTCACACCGTTTGACATACGAGCCCCAAAAGGTGTGGCGTACGCCACCATGATAGTCTATGGGAAAAAACGTCATCTTCAGAGTTCTCGTTTGCATTACTGTTATCATTTGTGTTTCCACTACTGCTGTGTTTGTGTTTTGGTTTGCATCACCATGCGCATTGCCCTTTGCATTTCCGGCAGCCCTTTCATTTGTGTTTCTCTTTTGTTTTGCGTCTTCATTGCTGTTACTGTTACCATTTGCCTTTGCAATTGCGTTACTGTGCCCCTGCATATTACGGTTTGCATTTCCATATGCACTTGCATTTTCTTTTGCATTTCTGTGTCCTTTGCCGTTATTGTTGCTGTTACCATTTCCATTTGTGTTTACAATTGCGGTACTGTGCCTGTGCGCATTACGGTTTGCGTTTCTGTACGCGCTTCTGCTCCCATTTCCGTTTCCGGTTCTGTTTCCTTTGGCGTTATTCTTTATGTTACCTTTACCATTTGCATTTACAATTGAGGTACCATGCCCATGCGTGTTACGGTTTGCATTTACATGTGTGCTTGCATTTGTGTTTCTGTTCCCTTTGGCGTTATTTTTGCTGTGACACTTAACATTTGCATTTAAAATACTGCTGCCGTCACTGTACCACTGCCATCGCTGTGTGCATTACCAGTGCGTTTTCATACGCGCTTGCATGTCCATTTGCATCACTGTTCGCTTCGGCGTCACTTTGCACTTGTGTTTCTATTAACATTTGCATTACCATTTATGTTTGTGTTACCATGTGCATGACAGCTGCTGCTTGTGTTTACACTGCTGTTCCTTATTTCTCATCCTCATTCTCAAAAGAAGGGAAATTAGAGGCAAAAAAATCAGTTTGATGCATCAGTTAAGGTTGTTCCACAGTGACAAAAGCGAGGAAATGCTGTGTTAGGGTTGAAAACCCTAACTCCGCATTCAACCCCCACCCCCCCAGCATCACAAACACAGACACACACACACACACACATATATATGCAAGTGGGGGGGAGGACCAAGGCAATATGACCAATCACAGACAACCAGCAGCAGGTGACAGAAATAAAATACAACTGTCAAAATGTACTACAAGACATCCCCACCACCCCAGACCAGGTACTGCATACTCAGTGTAGATCCACAGCAAAACTGAGGCCATGTATACTAATGGTATACATCCCTGATTACAGGTGCACACAAGTTACCACGCTTAGGAGTTGCATGCATTAGCTACCAATGCACCATGCTCCAACACACCAGGTACTGCCCCCTGAGTGGAGAGCCACGGCTACACTAAGGCTATGCACATCTATGGTATATCTCCCTGACTGCAGGTACACACAAGTTAACACGGTTATGAATTGGAGGACCTCCGACAGGCAATGCCACCCCCCCAGAACAGGTACTGCATAACGAGTGGAGAGGCACAGCAACAATAAGGCCATACACATCAACAGTGTACCTCCCTGATTGCAGCTGCACAGAAGTTACCGCAGGAGTTGCACAGTGTCAACCAGGCAATGCACCCCCAGACTACTTACTGCATCTTGACTGGAGAGCCAATGCAAAACTACGGGTATGGACATCAATGGTACACCGCACTGATTGTAAACATGGCCTCAGACAGGTAATGCCTCCCTGCTGCAAGGTACTGCATCCTGAGTGCTGAGCCACAGCAAAACTGAAGCTATGGACATCAACGGTACACCTCCCTAATTGCAGATACACTCCACTTACCACAGTTAGGAGTTGCATGGCCTCAGCCAGGCAATGCCCCCTCTCCCCCACACACACACACATATATCGGGTATTGCATCCTGAGTGTAGAGCCATAGCAAAACTAACTCCATAGACATCAGTGGTACACCTCCATCACTGAAGGTGCACACAACTTTGCACCGTTATCAGTTACATGCTCTTGACCAGGCAATAGCCCCCCCACAACCCCACACCAGGGACTCCATCCTGACTGGAGAGCCACAGCAAAACTACAGCCATAGACATCAACTGTTCAAATGCTACAGTTGTTGGCTTATCATCATGGATATGTCTTGTACTACATTTACAAAGTTGTATTTTATTTCTGTCGCCTGCTGCTGGTTGTCTGTGATTGGTCATGTTGCCTTAGTCCTCCCCTACTTGAATATATATGTGTGTGTGTGTGTGTGTGTGTGTGTGTGTGTGTGTGTGTGTGGATGCGAAGTTAGGGTTTTTAACCCTAACACCGAATTTCCTCGCTGTGGAACAACCCTAACTGATGCAGTAAACGGAATTTTTTGCCTCTAATATGTACATATATACACAGTATATATGTGTGTGTATATATATTTATACAACATATGTTTGGGAATAAACTCATGGATAAAAAGTAGTATCTGAGACAGGTCATGGAGATATCACTATGGCCATGAAGATATCATTGATATCTCCATGTTCCTATACGTCATAGTGATATCTCCACATTCCTATACGTCATTGAATTGAAAGTGAAAGTCTGTCACTTTACATTGCCCCGCCTCTTCTGTTTAAAACCTGCCCCCCCAAACCACACACACACACACACACACACACACACACACACACACACACACACACACCCCCTTATTTTCTATTTGGTTGATTTGATAATTATTTTATTCAAAGCGACTTGTTTTGTTTGAGTTGATTTTAGGATTGGATAGTCGGGCCGAGACATTTTCTTCAGGAAGGGTGATCAGATGAAGATTTTTCGAGACAGTACAGCAGTACAGACTGCACTCATTTAAACTTGTATTTCAGATATTTTGAATCAGTAAGCAAGAGTTGGTGTGAGCGGAGGTTATAGCAAACACTGCGCCTCCTGCTTCTAAGTGACGCTGCCCACTCACACCTCTGTCTTGTGAATATAGTGGGCAATTCTCACAAAACTAATACAGAATTGCAGAGCTTTTTTCCTAAATGGGTGCAGACCTCTTTATTAATGACTGCTGTACTGTCCTAACAGGTCGATCTTCATACCACTCGGTCACACTACTTTGAAGGGGGAAAGTGAAAGTTATATGCTGGGCTGACTATCACAGTGGCAGGATCAACCAGATAAGTGCTTATATTACATTTTTAGCTAAAAATAATGGCATCATCAACCAGATAACATTATTTATATTTTGAAACTGGCAGAATCTACCATATTTATGTTTTTATTTTTGACATGTTATCCCTTGTGTTCTGGGTTGTGGGTGTGTTTTGATTTGTGTTCAGGGAGGGGTTCCATTACAATTCAGCACAAACATATGTTTGTATAAACAGAATATGACATGGCCTGAGTGAAGATATCATATTTATCTTCACCGAGGGCTACGATATCAAGATATCTCACTGTGGAGATATCATTGGCCTCGTGGAGATAAATATGATATCTTCACTCAGGCTATGTCATATCATATATATATATATATATATATATATATATATATATATATATATATATATATATATATATATATATATATATATATATATATATATATATATATATATATATATATATATATATATATATATATATATATATATATATATATACATACATATATATACACATACACATACACACACACACATATCAGGGTTTTATTTAACTCTACAAATTGAGTAGCATTTTGCTCATAAAAGTGCTAAATCTTTGTGAAAATGCATAGCTCTTGCCTCACTGTGTTAAACACAGCACTTCTAGAAAATCTATATAAATACTTTCTGCATAGTTAGTATCATCCCAAGAGAAAAAACTGCTAATCAATTATTTAAAACCCTGCACACGCACGCACACGCGCACACACACACACACACACACACACACACACACGAAACAGGATTCAAAGCAAACAAACAGACGACAACACTTTAACAAGCATTTGTCAATGCCGAATGCTGATTGAGTTGGTGCATTGAGCTCACTCAGTGGCAGTCTGTCAGTCACTCGTTGTGTTTCTCCCAGTGCTGCAGGCTGCTGTTTAGTATTGGGCTCCTGCCTGCACTGGCACCTTTTCTGTCCACAAAGAAATCCGCAGCTGTCCCAACATAGCTCCGTTGAGGTGGGTCACTGCCCCTCTTGGACTCGCTCATTCTGTTTCTCCTGGCACCGCAGGATATAGCCTCTTGTACTGGGATCCTGCCTCTGTTGGTGGCATTTTCTGTCCTCAAAGAAATCTGTAGTAGTCCCGACACAGGTCCGTTGAGCTTGCTCACCCCCCCCCCCCGTCACTCGCTCGTTCCATTTCTGCCAGCACTGCATGCTGGCCTTCTGATTGGGCCCTGCCTGCACTGCTGCCTTTTTCTGCCCACAAAGAAATCCATAGCTCACTCACTCATCCTGTTTCTCCACACTGCAGGCTGCCTTTGAACTGAGCCCCTGGGTGGATTGCTGCCTTTTTCTGCCCACAAAGAAATCTGCAGCAGTCCCAACAGAGCTCCATTGCGCTCACTCACTCACTCCCCCTCCCTCACTCGTTCGTTCGTTCTGTGTCTTCCGCTGCTGCAGGCTACCCTTTTGCACTGGACTCCTGCCTGCATTGGTGGCTTTTTCTGCCCACAAAGAAATCTGCAGCAGTCCCAAGACAGCTCCATAGAGCTCGCTCACTCCCCCCCTCTCACTCGCTCATTCAGTTTCTGCCGGTGATGCTGAGTGGCCTTTTGTACTGGGCCTTTTCCTGCCCACAAAGAAATCTGCAGCAGTCATGACTGAGCTCCGTTAACCTCGCTCACTCACTTCCCCTCTCTCACTCATTCATTCTGTTTCTCCCACTGCTGTAGGCTGCCCTTTTGTACTGGGCTTCTGCCTGCACTGGCACCTTCTTTTGCCCACAAAGAAATCTGCAGCTGTCCCAACAGAGCTCCGCTGAGGTCCCTCACCCCGTCTGTCTCACGCGCTCATTCTGTTTCTCCTGGCACTGTAGGCTGCTATTTTGTACTTGGCTCTTGCCTCTGTTGGTGGCTTTTTCTGCCCACAAAGAAATCCTCAGCAGTCCCGACATAGCTCTGTTGAGCTTGTTCACTCCCTCTCTCTCTCTCACTCACTTGCTCCGTTTCTGCCAGTGCTACAGGCTGTCCTTTTGTGTTGGGCTCCTGCTTGCATTGCTATCTTCTTCTGCCCACAAAGAAATTTGCAGCAGTCATGACAGAGCTCCATTGAACTCGTTCACTCACTCCCCCTCTCTTACTCATTTGTTATATTTCTCCCACCACTGCAGGCTACCCTTTTGTACTGGGCCCCTGCATGCATTGCTGCCTTTTTCTGCCGACAAAGAAATCTGCAGCAGTCCCAACAGAGCTTCCGTGAGCTCACTCACTCCCCCTCCCTCAGTCACTCATTCTGTGTCTCCCACTTCTGCAGGCTGCCTTTTTGTACTGGGTTCCTGCCTGCATTGATGGCTCTTTTTCTGCCCACAGAGAGATCTGTAGCAGTCCTGACACAGCTCCATAGAGATTGCTCACTCCCCTGTCACTCACTCATTCCGTTTCTGCCAACGCAGCAGGCTGGCCTTATGTTGTGGGCTCCTACCTGGGTTCCTGCCTTTTTCTACCCACAAAAAAATTTGCAGCAGTCACGATAGACCTCCACTGAGTTCGCTCACTCTACCTTTCTCACTCGCTCCTTCTGTTTCTGCCGGTGCTACAGGCTGGCCTTTTGTACCGGGCTCCTGCCTCTGTTGGTTCCTTTTTCTGTCCACAAACAAATCTGCAACAGTCCCGACAGAGCTCCATTGAGCTCGCTCATTACCCGCTCTCACTCTCTTGTCCCGTTTCTGCCGCTGCTCCAGGCTGCCCTTTTGTACTGGGCTCCTGCCTGCGTTATGCCTTCTTCTGGCCACAAAGAAATCTGCAGCAGTCACGATACAGCTCCGTTGAGCTTGCTCACTCCCCCTCTCTCTCACTCGCTCATTCTGTTTCTCCCACTGATGCAGGATGCCCTTTTGTACTGGGCCCCTGCGTGCATTGCTGCCTTTTTCTGCCCACAAAGAAATCTGCAGCAGTCACGACACAGCTCTGTTGGGCTCATTCACTTCCCCTCTCTCACTTGCTCATTCCATTTCTACCAACACTGGAGGCTGGCCTTTTGTACTAGGCTTCTGCCTGCATTGCCGCCTTTTCTTGCCCACAAACAAATACGCAGCAGTCCTGACAGAGCTCAGTTGAGCTCAGTCACACCCCCCTCACTCACTCGATCCTAATCTGTCCAATACACTGATTTCCAACAGCGACTGTGGTATTCTGCCCCAGAAGCGCGAAAACACATTTCAGCCAGGATGTGAAAAATGACAGCTGTAGTGTTCATAAGGAGGCATGGAAAATGCCAGTGTTGAAAATGTGGCTTGAAAATATTATTAATTTGCGAAGTTACAAGGGTGCGTGGAAACTGGACAACGCATGCTCGTAACATAGTCATTTTATGGATTTTCAACATAGGCATTTCGGGACCCCTGCTCAAGAACAGTGTCAGTGTGATTTTTTTTTAATGTGTCCTGAACACTGATTTCCCACAGCAACCGCGCTATTGTGCATCGGAAGAGCGAAAACACATTTCGGCCATGATGTGAAAAATGACAGCTGTACTACTCACAAGGAGGTGTGAAAAAATGCCAATATTGAAAATCTGGCATGAAAATATTGCAAATTGGCGAAGTTACAAGCGTGCGTAGCAACTGCACAACACACGCTCGTAAAACAAGTCATTTTTTGATTTTTTCCACCAAATTTCCAGCATAGGCTTTTTGAGAGCCCACCTCATGAACACTGGCATTGTTTCATTAATCAGTCCTGAAAGGTGATTGCACACAGTCACTATGAAATCACCTTTCGGGGCCGATTAATATCACCACAGTGGCAGAATTCAAGAGGAGGGGTCCAAAAAACCCCATGCTGAAAATGTTCTGCCAAAATTCCAAACAATGCCTGAGATATGCATCATAGTTAAACAAAATATATTTATTCCATTATACAGCTTACCGGCACTTCCTCAGTTCGAGGTTGGCTTTGAAGAGTGCAGACATGTTCCCGGTTTACCGAATATCATCGCACCAGACTCCGGAGGTAAGTATGGGGTAAGGGGAGGTGTGGGAAGGCACGGTGTGCAGTGGGAGGGCACGGGTTGCAGGAGGAGGTGCAGACAGCGAGGGACCATTTTTTTCCTTTTAGGAGGAAAAAAAAAAAAGGACTTCACGGGACTTTTTTTTTTTTTGCAGGTACTTTTGGTACACTGGGATGGGCCCCCAGCATGCCACCTGCATGTTTTGGGGTAGGGGGCACTGGAGCCGACAATGATTGGGCACCCCCGCTGGCACATAAAAAATGGGGAGGGTATGACGATGGTGATTGGGCACCCCTCTCAGCAAACAAGAAATTGAGGGGGAGGACAAGCTGATGGGACTGGGCTCCCAGTCAGCAACAACCCTGCAATGTGGGGTCACTTCTTCATTGCAGCGGATGACGCTGCAATGACGAGGTGGTCCCTGATTGCAGCGACTAAACTGTTAGAAAGCTGGGGCATGCTGGCTGAACAAGTGTCAGCAGCAGTGTGCCACGGCATTGGGGAAAGTGGGCTAAGGCTTTCAAGGCTGTGGGGGCATTGGCCACAACAGTGCCATGCCTCCACAACCTGCTTCTGGAGAAAGCTGCCGCAATGTATTTCTTGTGCATGCACGCAATCAACATAAAAAGGTAAACAAAAATGATTTAGTGAAGTGAAAATATTATGATATAGAATTGTGCACTATGGGATTTTGAAATTAAAATACATAAATTACATTAACAGACTATTGAATATGAAGATTAAGTATTAAAAACAGAGATTACTCAGGGAGATAAAGAGATGATTTTGTGTATTAACATTTCTACATCATATACAAAAAGTGAATATTATTTTAACAAATTCATTATGCTTTGTTCCTCAACTTGCCCGGTATATTCTCTAAAGTTATAAACAAAAATAATATTTAAATACCTAAGACTATAAGGAAGCATGCAATTTGTTTTTGATGAAGTTATATTGAGCAGTGATGAAATTATTATATTGGAATTTTTTAGTTATAATCAACTACATAAATAAAGAAAACATTAGTTTCTGATTAAGAATTAAAAATATTTTTTGGAACCTTGTTTACAGATATTTTATATATTAAGGGGGTACTCAAGTGTGGCTATACTGACATATATAGGTGAGCTTAAATTAGTACTAACAGAATATAATTATTTTAATAAATTCATTATTTTTATGGCAATTAGGACATTATTATTATTTTAGATACATTTGTACACTGAACGATTTTTCTGAAACGTCTGAGGACTGTATCTGTATACAATGTATTGTATATAAATAAACATATTTTTGATACATATGGGTGAGTGGGCCTTTGTAACCAATTATTCTGATTGTTATTAACGAGCACAGAATTGGTTTTGGCCCCTCCCTGATTATCATCATCCTTTTTATTTATTTATTTATCTATCTGAGGTTGGCTGGGCTGGATCAAGGTTCATCTTGAATGTTTTGATTTTTCCCCACTGTTCCTCCACCCCTCTTTCTTGCCCATTTGCTAGTGCTTTTCTGAGGCACTCTCCCATTTTCCCCAAAGTCACCCCCAAGTCCAGTACTCTAGCTTTTGTATGGCTTGACTCTATGGCTGTGTTTATCATGAACCACACTGTTTTGCTATGTGGCACTACGTTTCTACAGCAAAGAAATGGGAGTGAATTTGTCCTCCGCCATGGCCGTAATTCAGGCATTACAATTTCACAGGTACAGTAAATAGTGCGTCTTCATGAAAATACATCATGGAAACATAAGAAATAAGAAAACAACACTAGAACTGCATTTCTTTCTTTTCAATTTTCAACATAATATTCTTCCCACTGTTAGATACATAAAGGAATTACAACTCTACAGGCACATACACATACCTCTCAACCTCTCAGCATTAAAACTCATAGCACTGACTTCCAAAAATCATAGCAAATGGCCAGAATGTGGAGCTCTTTCTTATTTTAAAGAATAAAACGTCTACAAATAGTGAGCTCTATATAGTCAGTGATAGGGAATGTTGCTATTAACTCAGTTCAATGATTTAATTGTGTGTCCAGAAATAGCTGTGAGATTTTTAAGAACATCAGTAAACCTATGCGGGGCAAGGGTATATTTGAGTGTGAAAATCATAGCGTCCTGAAATTCATAGCAGTTGACAGGAATGCATATACATCTGTGTGCTGCCTTTTCTGTAAATTCCTAGCTACATTTCTTGTTCTCAAAGTTCAAGTTTTCAAATTTAAAAAAATAAAGAACTTTCTGATCAGCTGGAAAAAACACACTACTGTACTTCAGAACACTGTTATAGCTGGCACAGAATTTCTGCTTTATGGACACAACATGTGGCATGAGCAATGGTAGGTCAGGAGTGACCTGCGATGTCGGAGTGACAGAGTTACAACAAAGTTCAAGCTAAACAAGGAAATTTCTCATCCTCCAGCAAATGAGGGAGTCATAAGTCACTTATTGCCAAGTCGCTATTGAATGGTAGAGGAACTGGTGCACCATCACTGCAAAATGAGGTTGACAAAAGTCACAGTAGAAACCCATCATTGGGGAGCGTACATGCTGATGCCAGTGGCATAAGTGTATATATCCACATCTGCACTAGAGTAGAAGAAAGCTGGAAAATGGCTGCCAAATGAATGGATGGAAATGGTCCATCACAGGTACCGCACTGGGTCAGTTGGGCAAACATGGACACCTGGCTCATGACTCAATGTGGAGATACAGCCCACTATCCCCCTTGACTATGCCAGGAGCAAATATTGGCTATGAAGGTAAATATCAAGATAAGGTAAGTGCCACTTCGGTGAGGTTAGGTCAAATGATTGATATGGTCGTTGGTCAGAAAGTGGTCTGAAGCAGGAATGAAAAATAAAAACATTTAACAGAAAAGAAAAAACACATTTTAAGCTGATAACTTGCTATTTTGGTAATGAGGACACAATAACGCATACAATACTATTCATCATACCTCCTCATTGTTTAAGTAAACTCCAGCACTAACATGGGCATCTGGTTTCTGGTGTGCTGCTGGGAAGACACATGGGACTGCATCCTTCCTAATATGCCTCCGCCATGGAGTAAACCCAATGCTCTTCAAAACAACTGGGTTTATGAGAAACTGTTCATTGTAAAATGATTGGAACAAACAACTGAGTAAGTCGATGGTTGCCAGTCCTTCCTATTAATTGCAAGTGTCCATTGCAGACTTCTGGCCTTGTCTTTCGGGAAAAGATAGAAACTACATGGTGAACCAGTTCTGTTATCACAACCAAGAACACAGCAGAAATCCATTGCTACACAAAGAGAAAATAAATATTTGTATGTATGCATCCCAGGCACATATGTGACAAACATTCCAAACAATAAAAAAAGTCTAAAGCAGTAATAACAATTTAGCATATCAAGGCATAAATTAGTGTTGGAGAGTTTATTAGCGGCCTTTGCTAATCAAAATGAAAAATGATTAGCAATCAGCCAATTTTGATTCTAAAAAGGATATTTTTCCTTAAAATCATATAATTACTTGTCATTGGACATATTTATAAAATTTATAAAAGTTCTGCTACTGAATTTGCCAATTTTTGACCAACTTGTCTGCATATCCTTTCTTATTACCCCACCGCATGTACCCGGTGCAGAAAGTTTCCAAATCACTGTCAATGCTTAATTCTGTGCAACTGCAATGCCATTCTGTGCTACAGGTATGAAAACACATTTTGGCCAGGATTTGAAAAATAACAGCTGTGACATACATGCAGTGGTGTAATAAGAAGGCTATGTTGAAAATATGGGGTCTAAATATTTAAAAATTCCAAAGTTATGAGGGTGTATAACACAACTGCAAAGAATGGTTATAACTTTGCCATGTTTTCATATTCTGACTCCACATTTTCAACATTCCTTTATTATGACCCCACCTCATGAACAATATGACTGTCATTATGCAAATCCTGCCTGAAAAGTGAATTCACCAAGTGACTGCAAAATCACCTTTTGGGCAGGAGTTGTATAGTGACAGTTACATTTTTCATGAGATTGGGTCCCCAAAAGGCTATGTTGAAAACTTGGAGTCCATATCTCAAAACATGACTGAGTTATGCATCAAAGTTCCAGCAGCAAGACGTGTCTGCGATCGGGAGAGTTGATCTTGAACCTGGGACCTAATCAGATGAGCGATGGTGTGGGAAGGTACTGAGCGGTATGGGGAGGTGGGTGCAGAGTGGGTGGATGGGTAGGGGGTTCAGAAGTGATTGTCGATGGATCTTTTTTTTTTTCCAGGTTTAAAAAAAGAATGCTTACGGACAAAACCGGGATAGCGATCTGATCATGGGGGATGCCACTTCCAACAAAGACTACACTACCACACCTGTATCCTGGCTAAAAAAATACAACTTCAGACCGCCCCACTTGGCCTTCTCCCAATAATCAGACCAGCCCCCATCAGGCGCAATACACACCACCTCTAATCCTTCATTCTGGATCCCCACTGTAGGACATCAATGGGTCAAAGATCGTTTCGTCACCGTGCTCCTCGTTGGCTTAATGCACTACCTCCTTGGCTCACTCAGTCACACAGCATCTCCCTTTTCAAAGCAGGCCTCAAAGCCCACCTAGCTGAATCCCATTCCTGTGCCTGTGGCTAGCTATTCTTCTCCTAAGTAGGCTACCTTACCACACAAAAAAAAAAAAAAATCTGACACAGGGTCTCATGGACCCCAAGAATACGCCTTCCATTAAAAAACTGACACAGGGTCTCATGGATCCCATGACCACGCCTCCCCTAGTCTAACAAATGATACCCTTAATGTCCCTGCTACAGTCACTGCTGTATTAAGATAAAGCCTGGACTGCACTGTTCAGAACTGTCATGTGTATTATTTTGAGTGTGTATGTTTCTCCTGTATACTGCCTTACTATGTATGTATCCTTGTACTCCGTCTCCCCTCCACCACTGTAACCGACGTGGAGCCTTTGCAAATGAGTCTGCGACTCAAAGGTTTGTAATTCCGAAAATATGCAATAAACAAATAAACAAATAAACACTAGGCACCAGGGAATGAACACAGAGACAGTGTCAGAGGATGAGGGATGATACAAATGCACTCTGCAAGTCTGCTCCCACAGTGCCAACCTCAGAGCTCAATAGTGTGAACAGGTAACAGACAGGGTAACCCTCCTGTCTGCTGTGGATCCGAATCACCTTTAGTCTAGAGTTCTGGAGGGATTCAAACTGTGAACCTTTTGCTAGCATACCCAAATGTACAGGCTCAGATTTGTACCTTCTTCTGGACTGCAGTAGTCTTTCAGCAGGGGCACCCAACCAGGTATCCAAAATGAACCCTTTTTAGCTCTATAGAGACCTAGGTAGTTCTTACCTTTTTAAGTAAGCTCATAACACATCAAGCTTTTTAACAGCTGTCAGACTTAAACATAGATTCAGCATCACATGCAAAAAGAAATATTGAAAAAACACACAGGCAGTATTTCAAAGAAAAGGTAGTTTACTAAAAATGATAACAGGTAAAATTAAACCCAGAAAAATATATCATACAGCTTACAATCATATACAACAAAAAAGGAACTTTCAGAACAAACACTCCTGCCATAGATAATTATTTTCTAGCTATTATCTAAGTGCTTTCCCAGTCAGAGTCTAGAATAATGTCACCATCCCATATACAGTGTTTCACCTTTAACTCTAGCTGTCCCTACCCCCTTTAGATGAGGTCAGCTAAAACCTCCCTTATTTAATATTTGACATAAGTGTCTCTGAGGATGGGAGTCACTGCTATGAAAACATCTGTAACTAGCCATTTCCCAAATATGACAGTCTTTAATTAAACAATTCTCTTTAAACTTCACAATCCCACACTCATGTGCCTTGGCTGATTTCCTGTGCAAGTGAGATCCGAGGGATTTTATTAGACTTCACACACTTCAGCTATTTGCTACCATGAGATGAACAAGCCCAATTACCTTTTCCTCTTGAAACATCATAAAATGCATATTTAAGTTCCAGCTTCCGAGGCAGCAGCAGGAAATAAACCGTCTGTGGAAGGATATCTCAATTAACTGTTTCCTCCTGGTCTGTTTACTCCCCTCCTGGTTTCAGCTAATGAGACTTTGTTTGGGGTCAGGTCACTTGTCACTGCTGACTTGTGTGAGACAATTTCAAACACAGACCAGTTATTTATTTTACAGGTATCATACAATAATCATAACCAAGGGTCAGAGTGTCACACTCCTCCCCATCTAGACTGAATTTGGGGGCTCTATCCCCTGCACAGGATGAGCTCCCCAAGTCAGTTCATTCCTCAAACAGACAGATCTGTGTTTTCATTGGTTGCTCCAGCCCTATGTGAGATCGTCATGTCATAACCTTGCAAGGCAAGGCTCCATCTTAATAGTCTACCATTCGTCTTTCCCATTTGTGTCAGCCAAACCAGGGGGTTGTGGTCAGTTTGTACCTCAAAATGCTGCCCATATAAGTATGACTCTAACTTCTATAAGGCCCACACCATGGCAAAACGCTCTTTTTTCGCAGTAGAGTATGCCTGCTCCCTGGGAAGTAACTTTTTATTCAGGTACACTATGGGGTGATTATTCCCTTAGTTGGGTGTCTGACTCAGCACTGCCCCAATATGCACATCTGAGGCATCAGTCTGAACTACAAAGGGTCTGCTGTAGTCTGGACTTGTCAATACAGGGGCACTGCACAGTGCCTCAGTCAGTCTGGTATCACAGGCTGTTTCTCAGGTACTTTCTTATGCATTCTTTCCTTTACCAGGTCAGATAGTGGAGCAGCCAGGGTACTGTAACTGGGTAAAAATTTCCTATATTACCCTGCTGTCCCCAGAAAACTCCTGACCTGCTTCTGCATTTCTGATCTGGGTCAGGCCTTGATCACTTCTATTGTTACTTGGTGAGGATGGAGCTGTCCCTGGCCTACAACATGCCCAAGGCATGCCAATTCAGCCATGGCCACTTGGCACTTCTCAGATTTGACAGGGAGCCAGACCCTCTGTATCCTGCCCAGCACTTCCTCAAGGTGGGACAGGTGTTCCTCCCAGCTGGCACTAAAGATGGCAGTGTCATCCAGATATGCCACGGCGTACTCCTCAGCAAAATTTAACACCTGGTTCACCAACCTTTGGAAAGTGGCCGGGGCATTCTTCATTCCGAAATGCATTACGTTGAATTCAAATAACCATATCGGAGTAATGAAGGCCAACCTCTTACTAGCTCTGTCAGTTAACTCTACCTGCAAGTACCCCTTTGTCGGGTCAATAGTAGTAAGGTATGTCACCCTCCCAACTTGTCCATGAGTTTGTCCGTCCATGGCACCGGGTGGGCGTCTGACTTCGTGACTGCATTCAGTCCACGGCAGTCCACACAGCAACAAGTAGAGCCATCTGGCTTGGGCACAACGACTACGGGTGAGGCCCAGGGGCTGTGGGATTTCTGGATTACCCCTAAATCCAGCATTTCCTCCATCTCCCTCCTAATATCCTTTTGGACAGCCTCTGACACCTGATATGCTGTATGCCATATGGGCGTCTGTGTCCCTGTCTCCACATTGTGTGTCGCTAAGGGGGTTAGTCCAGGCTTTGTGCTAAACAGTGAGGCAAAGTCTGCTAAAACCTCATTTACTTCCTGGATCTCATCTAGGGCCAGTTGGGGTGACAATTTAACTGCCTCCACAGAGGACTCCCACTTGCTTTTTTCCAGCAAGTCTAGAAGGGGGTCTCCTTCATCCGTCCCCTTCCCAGGACTACATACTGAAAACACCACATCAGCCCTATTAGCATATGGCTTCAACATGTTGACATGGTACATTCTTTCTGTATGTCTTCTGTCATGTAACTATTCTATAGGTCACGGCATTTACCTGACTACTTTGTACAGTCCTGCCCATTCAGCCTGCAGCTTGTCTTTCCGGACCAGGAAAAGAACCATGACTTCCTGAAGCACCGTGTAAGAGCAAGCTCTGGCTCTACGGTCTTACCACACTTTTTCTTATTGTTGGGCAGCTGCCAGGTTGCTCTGGACTGTCCCCATTAGCTCTTTCACCTTTCCCTAAAACCTAAGGAAATAATCCACTATGGGAGTTCCCTGAGTGGCGTACTTGCCTTCCCAGTCCTCCTGGATCAGGTCTAGGGGCCCACATATCCGGCGTCCATATAAGAACTTGAAGGGGGAAAACCCTGTTAACTCTGGGGGCACCTCCCTGTATGAGAACAACAGGTGGGGAAGGTATTTCTCCCAGTCCCACCCATGATGTTCAGCAAATGCTTGGAGCATTGACTTCAGGGTACTGTTAAATCTTTCCACAAGCTCATTGGCTTGTGGGTGCTAAGGTGTTGTGCATCTCTACACCACCCCACACTTCTTCCACAAACATTTCATCAGGTCCGACATGAAGGAACCACCTCGATCAGTGATAACTTCCTGGGAAACCTAACATGGGAGAAAATCCCAAGTAAGACATCTGCCACTTTGTCTGTCCTCAATGAGGACAGGGCAACTGCCTCTGGGTACCGGGTAGTGTAATGCACCACAGTCAGGATGAATCTCTTCATGGAGGAGCTGGGGGTATTTAAAGGCCCACAATATCCATTCCCACACTCTGGAATGGCTCCTCCACTATGGACAGTGGAATTAGGGCAGCTTGGGTTTTCTTACCCACCTTTCCTATTTCTTGGCACCAGTGACAAGACCTGCAATACTCCTTCACCTGCTTGGTGAAGTTGGGCCAATAGAAATTCTGGGCCAACCACTGCATAGTGCATGCAATTCCCAGATAACCAAACAAGGGAATATCATGTGCAATCTTGAGCAACTGCTCACGTTACCCCTTGGGAATGACAAGCTGCCTGCCTATCATCTCTCCTTCTGTCTTAGCATCCTGCATATACATCAGTCCATTTTCCCAATAATCCTTATGTTTCCCGTCCCCTCCCTGTGCTCTGTCAGAGTCTGCCCAAACCCTCAGCTTCTCTGGACTACGGTCACTTTTCTGAGCAGCTGCAAACTTCTTACACATTCCTAAGGAATGAGACAGGTGCCCTTCAGTATCTAAACTAGGGTCCCTAGCCTAGTGTCATGGCACTGAGGATCACTGTCATCCTTAATCCTCTGACAATGGGTCATTCTTCCTTCTTTGGAGTAACCTTCCATAGCTGTTGGGTTAACTGCTACTGGGGAAATTTCTACTCCCCTTTCAATAGTCTGAATATCAGGAGGTACATGCTGGGGAACCAGCCTCCCAGTGGTTTCCACAGTGGCTTCTATGGGGTCTGGGGCACCACAATTTTCCTTTGCCGCTTGGCTATGGGTAACTGCACATATCATCCCCTGTTTGAGATTGTTGCCAAGGATTACATCAACTGCTAAAGTTTCTGCTACAGCAACCTGTTGCACAGTTCCCCCTGTCTCACCCCAGTCTAGGAGAACAATAGCACGTGGTAATGTTTTCTCCTCCCCAGTGAACCCCTGTACAGTTACAAATGTATTGGGTATAAGCTGACCAGGCTCTACCAGATCCCCTTTTACCAATGCCAGGGATGCTTCTGTGTCTCTTAACCCTTGTGTCTGTACACCATTCACAGTGATTGGGTGGTTGTGTTCGCTCATATTTACAGACATGCTTTCAGGGACACATAAACAACCCACTTCTTTTCCTAGCACCATCTGGCATATTGCTTGTCCTTTTGGGACACTGTCTGGCAATATGCCCAGTTTCTTTGCAAAATCAACATTCGTTTCTTTTCTCAGAAGAATCTTTTCTTTGAAACCTCTGGCTAACTGGTTTTGGTGGAGGCAGTGAGGGTTTTAGCTGCCCTAAAAGGTGCGCTTTTCCATTTCTGCACTGCCACGCCCACCCCATATGCTCTCAGAGCAGGCCTGCTCTGTGTACAGCGGTCCGAGAGTTCAGCAGCCTCTTGCACTATTTTGGGATCTCTGTCCTCCAGCCAGGTTTTCAGCTCTGCTGGGCAAGCCCCCAAAAAACTGCTCTAACAGTATAGCATTTTCAATTTTATCTACAGAGTTTGTTTCAATTCCTTCCCACCAACGTTTTAAAAACTGATGTTTCATGGCTAGCTCCTTGTAGCTCAAGTCAGGGCTTCTCCTGAGCTTATAGAATTTAGCTCTGTATGCTTCTGTAGCTATTTCATATTTGTTTTTTTTTTTTTGTTTTTTTAAAGTGCAGCTTTAAATTTGCTGTAATCATTACTGTCCTCATTGTCCATTTGACCCAATGCATCCCGAGCTTTCCCGGTAAGTAGCGGGGATAGCCGGAAGTTCCAGGACCCTCTAGAAATACTTGCCTGAATACAAACTTTTTCAAAGGACTATAAAAAGGCATCCATATCCTCCCCGTCTTTAAATTCAGCTATCAATTTGGAATTTAATTTATAACCCAGTCCTGTAATTCCAGTTAAACCCAGGCCACTCACCTGCTCTGGTGCTGGTGGATGGAGTCGTAGTTTCTCCAGTTCATGTGACCTCTGGTGCTCGCACTCTTCATGGTCAGCCTCTCGCTGTTCATGCTCCGCTTCTCGCCATTCTTTCTCAGCTTCTCACTGTTCTTGCTCCCTCTTCTCCTCTGTGGCTTGCTGCTCTCATGTCACTTCTCTCTGAAACTCCAGCTCCATTCTCCACAACTCCATCTGTAGTCTGACTGCTTCTGGCTCCAGAATGCTGGTGACCTTCCCCTGCTGCTGAGACCCTTGGTATACAGTAGCCCTGCTGTCCTCCTCACTGGGTCTGGACACTGCAGTGGCCACTGGCCCCTCCACGCCCAACGTTTGTCCCTTTCTAATCATGGACTGTGACTCAATGCTCCGGCCATCGGTGGCCATCAGAGCATCAATGAGGGTCTGCTTGTTGGCTTCCCCTCATACAGGACTCCTCTGTCCTGGCACAACTGCCTCAAGTAGTCTGCAGTGTACCTGCTGTAACTATGGTTACTTTAACTTACACTCGAAAAACAAATAAAACAGGTAGGAACTTCGACTGTAAGCAAAACTATATAGTTCTGTTTACTTTTTAAATATAAATCACTGCCTTAGTTTGCACATGAGCTGTATTAATCTGGCACACTGACCTGTTAAAGCTTGTGTTACCAAATACTTTAAATTGCACCACTGCCAACCAAATCTGTCACAAACTCACTCTGCAGGTCAGGCCCTCTGCTCCCACAGCGCCAACCTCAGAGCTCAATAGTGTGAACAGGTAACAGGCAGGGCAACCCTCCTGTCTGCTATGGGTCCAAATCACCTTTAGCCTAGAGTTCTGGAGGGATTCAAACTGTGAACCTTATGCTAGCATACCCAAATGTACAGGCTCAGATATGTACCCTTTTCGGGACTGCAGTACAAGCTTTCACCAGGGGCACCCAACCAGGTATCCAAAATGAACCCTTTTTAACTCTAAAGAGACCTAGGTAGTTCTTACCTTTTTAAGCAAGCTCAGTAACACATCAAACTTTTTAACAGCTGTCAGACTTAAACATAGATTCAGCATCACATGCAAAAAAGGGAAAACTGAGAAGACACACAGGCAGTATTTCAAAGAAAAGGTTGTTTACTAAAAATGATAAAAACAGGTAACATTAAATACAGAACAATATACCATACTACTTACAATCATGTACAACCAAAAGAGAATGTTTTAGAACAAATACTCCTATCACAGATAATTATTTTCTAGCTATTATGTTTCTAAGTGCTTTCCCAGTCAGTCTAGAATCATATGTCACCATCCCATATACAATGTTTCACCTTTAGAAACACAGAATTTGATAACAGATAAGGACCACTTGGCCCACCAAGTCTGCCCATTTCCCTATCTGACGGATAAGCTGCAGATTCTAGTTAGTCAACAGCTTACTACCTCCTACCCCCCACTAGAATTGCCTTATGTCTGTCCCATGCATTCTTGAATTCTCCCACTGTTCCTGACTCCACAACCTCCTCAGGAAGGCTGTTCCATGCATCCACAACCCTCTCTGTGAAAAAATACTTTCTAACATTACCTCTGAGCCGTCCCCCTCCATCTTCAAATTGTTCCCTCTTGTTCTTGCTCATCTCTTCTTCTGAAAGATGCTACCCTCTTGTACTTTGTTAATTCTCTTGATATACTTGAAAGTTTCTCTCATGTCCCCATTCTCCCTCTTTTCCTCAAGAGTATACAGTACATATAAAGCTGCTTTAGTTTCTCCTCGTATGTATTCTGATGTAGACCCTGCACCACTTTGGTTGCCCTCCTCTGAACAGCCTCCACTCTGTCCATGTCTCTGCAGAGATGGGGTCTCTAGAATTGCACGCAGTACTCAAGATGGGGTCTTACCAACTGTCTGTAGAGAGGGATAACAACTTCCTGTTTTCTACTGTTGATGCCTCTCCCTGTGCATCCCAGTATCCCACCAGCCCTCCTTATTGCCTTCTCACATTGCTTGACCACCTTTAGATCATCTGATATAATTACTCCTAGGTCTCTTTCGATTTTTGTTGTTGTTATTAACTCACCCCCACTGTGTACTCTTCCTCTGGGTTTTGTTTCCCAGATGCATTATCTTGCACTTCTTTGCAACTAATCTGAGCTGCCATATATTTGGCCATTCCTCCAACCTTGCCAAGTCCCTTTTCATCCTTCCCACCCTGCCTTGGGTAGCAACGCTGTTGTAGATCTTAAGAGACATACTTTTCCTTCCAGGTGCTCTCCAATGTCACTTATAAAGATATTAAAGAGGACTGGTCCCAGTACCGACCCCTGTGCTACCCCGCTAGTTACCTTCCTTTCTTCACTGTGGACTCCGTTTACTATTACCCTTTGCATCCCGTAGTCCAGCCAGTTTTTTTATCCAGACTACCACCTTGGGACCCACTCCAAGGCTGGTTAACTTGTATATTAATCATTATCTTTTGTGTGAGACTGTGTCAAATGCCTTTCTAAAATCTAGGTAGGTCATATCCACAGCCCCTACCTGGTCTAGTACTTTGGTCACCCAGTCAAAGAAATCTATGAGGTTCATCTGACATGAACTTCCTGCTGTGAAACCACGCTGCCTTGGGTCCTGTGCCCCACTGGCCTTTAGGTACTCAACAGTTCTTTCCTTCAGAAGTGATTCCATATTTTTCCTACCACTGAGGTCACACTAACTGGTCTGTAGTTTCCTGCCTCTGCCCTGCTCCCACTTTTGTGAAGTGGAATCACATTTGGCCCCCTCCAGTCCTCAGGTACCACCCCATCATCCCATGATTTGTTAAAGACAGTAGTTAGTGGCGTTACTAGTTCTACCCTTATTTCTTTTAGAATTCTTGGGTGAATCCCATCAGGTACCATTGCTTTGTCCACCCTCAGTTTCAAGAGTTCTTTCAAAACCATTTCTTCTGCGAATGGACTGGTATCAACCCCTATTCAGAGTGTTTCTCTTGTTTGGTTTAGGCACCTCCCCCTCCTCTTCCGTTGTGAATACTCAGCCGAAATATTCATTCAGTATTCCTGCTTTTTCACCGTCACCCTCTGCCCATGTTCCCTCCCCTTTACTAAGTCTCTGCAACCCTACCTTTGTCTTTGTTTGCTCTGTAATGTACCTATAAAAGGTTTTATCCCCCTTCTTAACAGAGTTAGCCATCTTTTCCTCAGCTTAACTCTATCTGTCCCCACTACCTTTAGATGAGGTCAGCTAGAACCTCCCTTATTTAATATCTGACATAAGTGTCTATGAGGATAGGAGTCATTGCTTTGAAAATATCTGTAACTAGCCATTTCCAAAATATGACAGTCTTTAATTAAACATTTCTCTTTGAACGTAACAATCCCACACTCATAGCCCTTGGCTGATGTCCTGAGCCAGTGAGATCTGAGGAATTTTGTGAGACTTCACATACTTCAGCTATTTGCAGCCGTGAGATGAACCAGCCCAATTACCTTTTCCTCTTGAAACATCATCAAATTTGTATTTAAGTTCCAACTTCAAAAGCAGCAGCAGGCCATAAACTGTCTCTGGAATGATGTTTCAATTAACTGTTTCCTCCTGGTCTGTTTAATTACCTCTTGGTTTCAGCTACTGACACTTTGTTTGGGGTCAGGTCACTAGTCACTGCTGACATGTATGAGACAATTTCAAACACAGACCAGTTATTTATTTTACAGATATCATACAGTAATCATAAGCAAGGGGCAGAGAGTCACAGGGGGCACCACTAGACCCCAAGGAAAAGATTAGGGGCGGCTATCAGAGGGTAGGGGGCACCACTAGACACCAGGGAATGAATCGGACAATGACAAGAGGGTGGGGAAGCACCACTAGACACCACAGAAAATGTTTAAAAGTATGAGAAATGGTCAGCTCATATGATTAGCAATCATTGCTAATCAAGATGGCAACTGACTCACGTTTTCAAATTCTTGCGTCATGAATTATGATGCAAACCTGCTTATTTTATGCCATGCATATAATGGTGAGTAACTGTATGCTAGAGAATTATGGTGACCAATTTGACATAATGCCACAGCAGATGAGACAAATCTTGCTTTCTGGGATGTGACAATGTCCAGGCCATTACAGTTAGAAGCCGTGACCATCACCAAACAGTGAGTTTCCTTACAACTGGGGAGCCACATTCCAGTCACACCACGGCATGCTTACAGGACTTTAAGAGGGCTGGGTTCAGAGAAATAGGGAAATACAAGTAAGGCCCACGTGCATGAAATGGGAAAAAATAGGGGCCGAGGAACACTGGGTGGATAACAAGACAGGGATTGTAATGATAACACAATTCTTTGCCAATGAAGTTAGCAAAGGAAATGTAAAGAAGAGGCCATTATGATTTTCCGTGGAAATATCATTAAAGGTGAAAATAAATAAAATGGCATATAAACTACAAGAAGGAGAAGATCCAGCCCTGTCAACCTCAGTACAAAAGAAATGTCTGTAAGTGTGCAGGAGCCTGAACCAATGAAGTGTGATACTATAGAATACTACAAATTGGTTACAATAAGACCCACTCACCCAAACTAGTATATCAAGGTTCAACTCTTTATGTTCAATTGATACAGTAAATGTACAGTACAAAGCAAATGTTTCGGAACCTATCCTTTATCAGTGCTGTTATTGTGCTGTAACTGTATCCCTTATGCACTTTCTTTGCTTATGCTACCACTTAATCTTCTTAGATTTAGTTTAATATTTTATCTTACTAACATACTAAAATGCAGCAGAATAGGCCTAACGGTCTTTCGCGTCTGCTCGTTTGGTCAGCACCCACCATGGAAGCTGACCTTGCTGCCCCCCTCGCCTTCTCTGGCTTCTACCTTCCCAGTTCCAGATATTCTCACTGCATTGGATTTTGCTTCCAGAACCCTTCCCCTGTACCTGTCCCCCCCCCTCTTGAATCCCTCCACCATCTCTGCCTCCACCAGCCCCCTTGGCAGCGCATTCCATGGCTCTACCACCCTCTCAGTGAAGTAGCAGCTCCTCCTTTCTCCCCTCCAGCTTCCACCCATGCCCTCTAATGGCCCCCTCCTCCTTCCTTCGAAGCACCCTGACTGTCCTCCCCTATTTACCCCTTCATGTACCTGAAGACCTCTATCATGTCCCCCCCGTCCCTTCTCTCTTCCAATGTGTACATATTTAGCTCTTCAAGCCTCTCCTCACAGGTCCTGTGCCCCAAGCCCCAAATCATTTTGGCAGTCTCCTCTGGACCCTCTCCAGAAGTTTAATGACCCTCTTTAAGTGTGGTCTCCAAAACTGCATGCAGTACTCAAGGTGCGGCCTCACCAAGCATTTTTACAGAGGGAGTATCACTTCCCTCCTTCTGGAGGTGATCCCCCTAGCGATGCATCCCAGCATCTTGTTGGCCTTGGCTGCTGCTCTCCTACAAGTCTCCGAGTTGTTCATCTTGACATCCACCACCACCCCAGGTCCCTCTCAGCCATCGAGACTTGTAGCATTCCCCCCGGTGTACACTTGGCCTGGGTTTCTGGCCCCTAGGTGCAGTACCTTGTATTTCCTACATTGAACCTCAGCTTCCACTTTCTAGACCATCTTTCCAGAGCCTCCAGGTCCCCCTGTAGGGCCACCCTCCCCTCCCCTCCTCCTCATCCACCACTGCCCCCAGTTTTGAGTCATCCACAAAGAGACTCATCTCACTCCTGATACCTGTCCCTATGTCAGAGACGTAGGTGTTGAACAGGAGGGGCCCAAAGACTGATCCTTGTGGGACCCCACTAATGACCCTCCTTGGGGATGAGACTATCCCACCAACTACGACCCTCTGGGTCCGGTCCTGGAGCCAATTGCCCATCCATCTGATCATCTGGTTCCCCACCCCGATTTCTCCCAGCTTATCCAACAGGCCCACGTGAGGAACAGAGTCAAATGCCTTGCTGAAGTCTAGAAAGAGGACATCCACTGGTCTACCTAGATCCAAGGCACTCATCACCCAGTCACAGAACTCCACAAGGTTTGTCTGACATGATTTCCCTGGGATGAATCCATGCTGTCTATCGTCCAGGCACCCTGACCTTGCCAGGTCTCCCCCCAGCCTCTCCTTGACAATGCCCTCCATCACCTTGCCCACCACAAATGCCAGGCTGACAGGCCTGTAGTTCCCTGCCACCTCCTTTGATCCCCCCTTGTGGATAGGCACTATATGCGTCTCCTTGCAGTCATGGGGCACCCACCCTGTCCTCAGAGAGATGGCGAAAAGCTCCACCAGGGGTTTTGCCAGGACATCCGCAAGTTCCTTCAGCACTCTGGGATGTAATTTATCGGCAGTGCTTTCCCGTCTTAAGGGACCTGAGGGCTTCCTCACTCTCTCTGCTGTGATTTCCTCTCTGCCTCTCCTCTACTTGCTTAGCTATCCCCTCTCCCTCTAGACCCGCCGATCGGTAAGGGTCCCCCTCCTCAATATCACTGTCTCTCCCATGTATGATGCAGCACCCCCATTTTCCTTGGTGAAAACCGAGGTGAAGTACTCATTTAGTACCTCAGCCTGCTCCCCCGGGTCTTGTGCCCATCTCTCCCGTTTTAATCCTGCTAATCTGCCCCTTCACCCTTCATTTTTCCCCAAAGTATCTAAAGAACCCCTTGTTCCCTCTCCTAATTTCCCTGGCCAGGTTCTACTCCTTCCTTGCCTTAGCCGCCCTCACCACCCTAGTGGCCCTTCTAGCCATCAGCTCGTACTCCCCTCGATCCCTTTCACTCCTTGAGCACTTGAATTGCCTATAGGCTGCCTTCTTTCCCCACACCACCTCCTGGACCTCCCTGGTCCACCAGCAGGGTTTTTGGGCCCTACCGCATTTTCCTCTTACTTTTACACAGGTGCTGGTAGCATCCTGCACCCTCTCCTGATGATTTCCACCTACTATCAGCATCCATGTCTGACCCAATCCCATCCAAATGCTCCTTAAGGATCCTTCCCATTTCCTTAAAATCCACCCCCCTGAAGTCAGTTACCTCCATCTTTGTGCAGCCTTCTAGCCCTCCTAGGTCCAGGCAGAACCAGACCGTGGCATGGTCACTCCCCACCAACGGGTCCCTTACCTGCAGGACCCCAATCTGGCCACTGTCTGCCAGGACCACATCCAGTACCCGCGCCTCCCTGGTTGGCTCCCCCACCTGCTGAGTTAGGAACCCGTCTTGAAAGACATCCAACAACCTCTGTTCCCCGGTCACCAAGGATGTCATAGTCTCCCAGTCTGTTCCTGGCATGTTTAAGTCCCCCAACACCACCACCCTTCCCCTGCCCAGTCTGCAGGGTCTCCCAACATCTGCCACCAGACTCTCCTCCAGCTCCTCTGCCAGTGCAGGGGGTCTATACACCACTCCTATTTTTACTCTCTTGCGCCCCCTTGTTATCAAGGTGACACAAATCGCCTCCACGGTTCCCTCCAACTCCTCTACTCCCCCTATGCCAATGCAGTTTTTGACTATCACTGCTACCCCTCCTCCCCTTTCCTCCCCCTTGTCCCTCCTGAACATAGTGCAACCCTCCAGGTTCAGGTCCCAGTCATGTCCTGCGGTGGCCCAGGTCTCAGTGACCACTGCCACATCCACTGCTCCCTCAGCATCACCTGGAGCTCAGGCATTTTATTGCCCAAGCTCCTGACATTTAGCAGGACTACCTTCCACCCTTTCCCTATACTTCCATTTCCCCTGCTCGTGTTCCCATGGGGATTCTGCTTTCCCCTGGTCTGCACCTTACCAGTCGGCCTTTTCCCCGCAATCCTCCAGCTCCCCAGGAGGGGTAGAGACAGAGTCCGTCCTTTATCGGCACCCCCTCGACAGCCTTTTCTCCCATCCCTTCCCCTTCACAAGTTTAAACCCTACTCTTCAGTATCTCATTTCCACTGAAGACTCACTCTGTCTGAAAGAATGATTTTGTTACCACGTTATCTTTCTCACTTCCTTTGCTGATGTGCTTTTCCATTCTGTAAAGTGTTTTAATGCTTTGCAAAGCATGGCGTGACCTCCTGATTTCTCGTCAAATGGTATATAAACTACAAGAAAATACACAGGAGCGGATGGACAGGGATACATACAATGAAAAACAAACAGAACCCAGGAAGGCAGTTTGGAAAGGCAAGTCATAGAAATACACAGGTATAGAATTTGTTTGCAGAGAAGAATTGCTAACCCATCCATTCCACCCTTTTTCCCTACCGAGTCAGAGGCCGCTGAACCTATTTTGCCTGTGGCTTTAGCCTTTCTTACCTACCCCTAGAGATCCCTTGTGCCTACCTCATGCCTTTTTGAATCCCACCAGTGTGTTTGTCCACACTACTTCTCGTCCTAGGCTTTTCCATGCATCCACCAACCTTTCCATGAAGTACAACTTTCTCCCAATTCCCCTTTATCCTGCACCCTCCGGCATCATATCTTACTTACCCCCTTGTTGTAGTATAACTCCTTTACTGAAAGATGTCACCAACTTGTACCTAGTTTATGCCATTAAGACACTTGGAGGTTTCTAGCACGTCTCTCCATTCTCTCCTCTCTTCCAGTGTATACATATTGAGTTCCCATGATGGCTCCCCATATGTCTTCTGGTGCAAGTCTTGCACAGTTTTAGTTGAACAAATAGGAGGTCATGCCAGACCAACCTGACTGAATTTGATGGGGTGATGCAGGAGATAGATCAGGGAGGGGCGGTGGATGTGGCCTATCTGGACTTTAGTAAGGCCTTCGACACCATCCCTCACAGAAAGCTAGTAAGTAAGCTGGATAGCTTAGGGATAGGTAGTAAAATAACTAGGTGGGTGGAAAGCCAACTAGTAGGCAGAGATCAGAGGGCCCAATTTTCAAACACCACTCAGAGGGACACAACGTGCGTCCCCCGAAGGCCTGCAGCAAGCCCTAGTTGCACCAGGGACACTGCACCAGATTTTAGAAGCTGCAGGGTCCCTATGTCTAACTCCGAGACTTGCCGCAGATCACATGATGTTACTGAGACTTGGCCGCATCACACATCAGCTGTATTGACCGCATGTATGCAGCATCCCCCATATGGCACAACACTATGGGATCGGGATCGTGGGTGGGAGTGTTTAAGGAACTACTATGGCAAAGCAAAGAGAGCTTCCTGCTCATGGTAGATGGGAATGGCAGGGTGACGCAGCAATGTGCCCATAACAGAACTAGTGCCCTTAGGTAGTGTAGTGCCACCCACCCCCACCATTCACCATTACCTGGCACAAGGCAAACAACCACAATGACAATGCACACTACAGCACATGACAACCTACAAGACGACTGTCCAATCAGAATCCCGGGTGCTCTGGTGGCACCCACCCTATCAAATACTGTCCCACCACCCCACATTCCCCCACTCCCAAATGGCAGCTGGCAGCCAGCACTACCCTCCTCACTCCACCATGGCTGACTGCTGACTGTGCTCGTATGGACCACATACTTTACATGAATGACAGCTCAGTCATGTGACCCAGCTGTCATTCCCATACAGTACGTGGTCCATGCAAAAATGGTATAGGGGATGCAGGGGAAACCATTCAAGCAGAGGCGTACGGAGCTGGATCTGTACATGCTGATGACCAGGAGGGGGGGGGGCATGATTGAAACTTTTAAATACGTAAAAGGAATCAACAGACTAAAAGGAATGGAGTGGTGTAAAAAACAAGAGAGCATAGTCTAAAGTTAGACAGTGGAAGATACAAAGGGAATGCAAGGGGAAAGTTCTTCACCAAGAGGGTGGTGGAGGCCTGGACCAAACTGCCAGAAGAGGTGGTGATGGCTGATATGGTGGAGGAAATCAAGAAGAGAGGGCATGGGACAGACATATTGGGTTGGGAAGGGGGGGTAAGTGATGGAGCAAGGGGGAGGGCAGGACACACCAGCTGGACCAATGGGTCCTTTTCTGCCAACATGATTCTATGATTCTCTACACTGTCCACATCTTTCCAAAGATGTGGCCTTCAGACCTGTACACAGAACTCCAGGAGAGGCCTAACTAGGGTTTGGGTCAGTGGCATTACCACCTCTTTTCTTCTGCTAGTAATACTCCTTCCTAGAATCCTATCCATCCCAGTATACCACTGATCCAATCCACCAACCATTGTACACAGTATAGCCACATTTCAATCATATGAAATTATTATTCCCCAAATCCCTGTCCTTCTTTGTAACCGTTACTAACTACCCCCCAACTTCCTATAGCTTACCTGAGGTTTCCTGTGCCCCAGGGGCATGAACTTGAACTTCTTCACACAGAATTCTAGTTGCCACAATTTGAATAATTTTGACAGCTTCCTAGGTCCCTCCTCATTGTATCCACCCAATGGTGGGTGCCCATCTTGTTACATATATTGGTGTCATCAGCAAACAGACAAACCTTCCCCTTGTGTCCTTCTGAAATATCACCAATGAAGATATGAAAATGACTGGAATAAGGACTGATCCTTGAGGTACCCCACTGGTCGCCCCCTCTCCTCAGATTGTACCCCATTTACCACCACCCTCTCTTTCGTGTCCTCCAACCAGTTTCTAACCCAGTTCACAACCTTGTGGCCCAAGCCCAGGCTTCCCTACTTATTTACTGGTCCTTCATGTGGAACAGTTTTGAAGCCCATGCTGAAAATCAAGGTAGGCGACATCTGCTGCCACCTCCTTCATCACCCAGTCTGGATTTTTATCACCCAAACTTTGGGCATTTGTGTACATGACCTTCCACACACAAGACATGACCAGGGGTTAGATTAGCAGCCTGGTAATCCTCCACTATGGGTGTAATGTGACATGAAGGGCAGCCGAGAACCATACTGCCACTATGGAGTCAAGTAACTGACCGTTACTCTAATTCCTATGAGTGCATTATTGCAATTATAACAAGCATTTGTCAATGCCGAACGTTCGCTTGCAGGTATCTGCAGTGGTGTTTGGCACGTATGGTGCTTTACCCTAATGCCCTGTGCAACTGCTGGTATTTGCACAATAAATTTTCAGCATGACCTTTTTGTTACCCCCATTGTGCACTACATAGGCGGAAACACATTTTGGGCAGGATGTGAAAAATGACAGCTGTACTGCTCATAAGGAGGTGTGGTAAAATGGCAATGTTGAAAATCTGGAGTGAAAATATTGAAAATTCACAAACTTACGAGCGCAGCGAGGAACTGCACAACACACGCTCGTAAAACAATTATTTTTAGGAATTTGTTCACCAAATTTTCAACATAGCCATTTTAAGATCTCTGCTCATGAACAGTGGCACTGTGACTTTCTTAATGTGTCCCATACACTGAGTTCGCACAGCGACTGTGCCATTGTGCGCTACATGGGCAGAAACACGTTTTGGGCAAGATGTGAAAAATGACAGCTGCACTGTTCATAAGGAGGTGTGGTAAAATGGCAATGTTGAAACTGTGGAGTGAAAATATTGAAAATTCGCAAACTTACGAGCTGCGCAATGAACACTTGTAAAACAGTAATTTTTAGGAATTTTTTCCTCGAATTTTCAACACAGCCATTTTAAGACCTCTGCTCATGAACAGTGACACTGATTTTCTTAATGTGTCCCATACATTGAGCTCGCACACCGACTGCGCCATTGTGCGCTACATGGGCGGAAACGTGTTTTGGGCAGGATGTGAAAAATGACAGCTGTACTGCTCATGAGGAGGTGTGGTAAAATGGCAATGTTGAAAATCTGGTGTGAAAATATTGAAAATTCGCAAACTTACAAGCCTGCATAGGAACTCGCGCAACGCAGCTCGTAAAAGTGTCATTTTGGAATTTTTGCACAAATTTTCAACATGGGGTTTCTGGGACCCCTTCTCATGAATGATGTCACTGTCATGGCATTACTCTGGCCGAAGGGTGATTTCGCGCAGTGACTGCGAAATCACCCTTCGGGCCCCAATAACGCCATGACAGTGACATCACACATGAGAAGGGGTCCCAAAAACCCCATGTTGAAAATTTGGTGCAAAAATTCCAAAAAATGCCTGAGATATGCAATAAAGTTGAAAACACCCTATCTAGCCCATTATACAGCTTACCGGCATTTCCTCAGTTCGTGGTCGGCTTTGAAGAGTGCAGACGTGTTCCTGGTCACTGAAGAGCGTCGCGCGAGCTCCGGAGGTAAGTATGGGGTGGGGGGTGCGCGGTGGGTGGTGCGGGTTGTGGGAGGGGGACTGGGAGGAAGCACCGTGGGACCGTTTTGGTTTACGGTGAAAAAAAAAAAAAAAAGACTACGTGGGCGTTGCCACGCTGGGGTGAGCTCCCAGCGTGGCAGAAGGATGGCTTGGGGGCCGTGGAGCCAGCGGATTGGGCACCCCTGGCCGGCAAACAACGCGGGATATTTGCCACGCTGGGGTGGGCTCCCAGCGTGACGCGGAGGGGCGGCGTGACGTGGTGCTCTATCACAGCGGTGGTTTTCTTTGAAGCGAAGACCACCACTGTCATACACAGCTCCCGCACCCATTGGTGCAGGACCGTCATGCCTGCTCAACGGAGCAGTGGATTGAAAGGGAGAGGCACACCTCTAAAGTGTGCTACTCTCCCAAAATGTTCCTTGCGCATGCGCGCAAGCAAACGTAAAAATTATTCCGAAAGAAAAATGATAAAAGCGTATGTTTGGAATGTTTTCCTAATGAAGAGGGTGATTTTTAATAAAATAGTTTTTTCTAGCTACAGTTTTAACAGTCATGGTTAAGAATCAGATTGGATTATTTTGAAGACCCGTACTTATAGCTCTACTCCAGTTCTAAGGCTGTTGGGGACAGAAACTTTTAGTTTATTTTATCTGTTAGCAGCAGTTCTCTGTAACTAGGGTTACCACCTTTTAAAAAGCCCAGAGTGGGACATTTCCTACTGAAACATAATTTTTCGCAGGACAATATGTAACCTTGACCAATACAACAGATTTGTTTTCACCAAATAATCAGAATTAAGACTAAGTGTTGTAGTTTTTCAGTTGTTTCCAGTGTTTCTTATCATTTTAAGGTATTTTAATAAAGGTATTATAGTTTTTTGCAACATTCAGAGGAAAATAAGAAAATATTTTTTCTACTGTAATGTCTGGACAAGTAGTATTTTTCATATTTTTTGCAGGACACAGCTGCCCAAATCAGGACTGTCCTGCAAAATTCAGGACAGGTGGTAACCCTATCTGTAACTACCCTGGGTGCCTCCATTTTCTGATCATTGAAATGTCAGTTTGTTCCCCAGAGCTGCACTAGCAGTGAGAATGGGCTGACACTGAGGTGATACTAAAGGATTAAGGCCAGTTGCGCATGAAAACCAGAAAGGATTAGGGTAGGAGGCTGGCGTCTAAAGCGACACCACTCAGTCAAACGATGCAATGGTAAATTGTAGAATAGTGAGTAAATAAGCAGTGATAAATAAATAATTTAGTTTTTGCAATGTGAATATTTTTAAAAAGGTTCTGAAAGGACCAGAGGGGTGTGGGGGTCAGAGTGCCCCCAAAGAACAAACAAATAATATAATTTAAAAAATGGCAATACTGAAGGATTAACTATTCAGTTAAGCTAAGGATTCACTACAGTAATAAGTAAGTAAGTTACTGAAAGGACCCGGGGGTGTGGGGGGTGGAGCACCCCCACAGAACAAACAAGCAGTCCACTACAGTAATAAGTAAGTTACTGAAATGACCCGGGGGGCGGAGCGCCCCCACGGAACAAACAAATATTGTGCTGTATATTATATATTGTGCGCCAATGCAGTACACCGGAATGGAACAGAAAGGGGGGGGGATCCCACAGAACACTGCCTGTGTCCAGTACAATACCCGCCTTAAGCAATGTCTCCAGTCACAGAACAAACAAACAAAAATTGTGCTGTTGTGTCATGCGTGTTGTTTTTTTTATGCTGATTTATGATTTACACAGCTCCCAGATGTATGATTTATGCAGCTTTCTTCTGTGGGGGTGCTCTGCCCCCCACACTCCCTGGGTCCTCAGTGGTTATTCTGAACGCAGTATATTTATTTGTTTGTTCTGTAGGGGGCGCTCCGCCCCCCCACACCCCGGATCCTTTCAGTAACTTACATACCAATTACTGTATAGTTAATCCTTGTTTTGTTATTATATTATTTGTTCATTCTGTGGGGGGCGCTCCGCTCCCCACACTCCT
Source organism: Neoceratodus forsteri (assembly GCA_016271365.2). NCBI lineage: Eukaryota > Metazoa > Chordata > Ceratodontiformes > Ceratodontidae > Neoceratodus > Neoceratodus forsteri. The sequence continues at coordinate 1,179,708,069 of CM057454.1, forward strand.
GGGTCCTCATTGGTTATTCTGCGCTCAGTAATATTTCCAGCAATAATTATTTCACTGCTTTTTGTGATTTATGATGATTTCTGTCTCCCAGAGACACTTTACCGAGTTAGTGTCATGCCTGCTTTGATTGTGTAGAAAGCGCATGCAGTTTCACTCTCTCGCTGGCTGGTATCACTCGCTCGCGCAGCTTCAAGAGACACATTACTGAGTAGTTTCTGAAAGCTGCACAGCGACACGATCTGGCCTTAATCCTTCAGTATCGCCGACACTGAGACCACTTACAATATGCATCTCTATGCAGTAAGTCTAAATAACCATAAAACCACACAAGAAACATGCAAACTGAAAGTCATTTACAGTAAAAATACTGCTGTACCATTTCTTTTTAATTATTATTATTCATGTTGAATGTAAAACAGCACCAAAAGACATCACTAGGCTCTGTGGAGCCTTTTCTTGCGGTGTTACAACATCATGAAATGATTCGCTAAGGTATGCCCTGTCCACTCAGAGGCTAATAAATAGACATTGATTTAATGGACATTGGGGCCACAAAAACTAACATTGCTACCACTCCCTAAAAACACAAATATTACTGGTTGTATTGAAAATAAAATGTTGTGCATTTTGGACAAAGTAAAATATGAAGTATGTTTGGATTGAGGAAGGGTCCCATGACTTGTCTTGCTGGGGGCCCCCAAAACTCTAAAACCGTCCCTGTTCACACCCCTCCCCTCCTGCTATTTGTTTTGTTATTCTAATTCAGCAGACAGACGTGCTGCACACACAAGCACCCAGGGCACAGAAAGGATTCAAGATGCTCACTTCTGGTTGCTTCAAAAGTGCATTTTATTTTGAGCTACCAAGCACAGTACTGCATTTAATGCTTAGGGCACTGTGCTTTATCAGCAGTTTGGTAACAGACAATTTATTCCAAGACTGGGTGCACCATTAGACTGAGAAAGCTGGGAGTAATGTTTTGTGTACTGCCAGCTCTCCTAATTGTATGCTGCTCCAGTCTTGGAATAAAATGGAACTGAACGGTGCAGTGTTAATAGATACCATTTACAATATGTGAGGGGGTAGTTGTCTTTTAATGGGAGGTGGGAGGAGGAGCAGGAGGGGGGAAACAAAGTGTCACATCCAGCGCCAATCTGCACTCCATGGTTCCCTCCTACCACAAGAAATTATTAACACACTGAGAGCAATTCCTCTAAACCTTTTGCCACTGAAATGAGGGCCATGCACACTCAAAATCAGGGTTTTAACTCTAACAATTGATTGCTCATAAAAGTTCAAAAACATTGTGAAAATGCATAGCACTTGCCTCACTGTGTTTAATAAATATAACACTTCTAGAAAACCTATATAAATGCTTTCTACACATTTAGCATTGTCCCAAGGAAAAAAACTGCTAATCAATTATTTAGAACCCTGAAAATGTATTTATTTATTGAAATGTTTCACCAGGAGGGCACACTGAACAACAAGTTGCTCATCTCACGGTGCTGAATGAGGGACACATCCTCAAACATAGAGATACAAGCTCAGAACAATGTATAAACCATTACCTTTACTTATACAAAGTTTTTTTTTTCTTATTTAGCATCTTATAATATTATTAATTTATGCTTTAAAGGCAGAATTTACAGTATATTTTCTATGTGTGCAGCACCTTTTCCATGAGGGATGAATGAGGGACAGATCAATTTTGAGGGGTAAAATGAGGGACAATTTTTTTTATTTTAGTCTTTGGTAACTGGGTAAGGCCCACTAGGCACAAGTGCCTGTTTTCAGGGGCAACCTGGGAGCACCGGGCGGTTAAGTGACTTGCTCAGAGTCACACAGTATGCAAGTGGAGGTTGTGAGAATCAAACTCAGGTTTGGTCTGCTGGATGTATCAAGCTCGTACACACCTTGTTCCTCTAACCTCCAGGCTATACTGCCAGCCCAAGTTGAGAAGTATGCTGAGAACATGCAGATTAATTCACATGGAAACTTAGTACATAGACAGCAAAAGTGAACACTGAATGATAGTCACACAACAAGCTCTATTTCACTTCGAAGAAAAAAGTACAGCCATAACAATATATTTTCTTACATCAGAAAAATTAGATGAAAATAAATAGGGTTTAACAATGTCAACAACTTTCATATTTGAAAACAGAAGCTGTAAAAACATTGCTGCTTATCCTTTTGTCAGTCAGAGTCCAGCTGCAGTAAAATAAAATACCTCCTCCATGTTACAGAGATCTTCTACCAACAAACTGCTGACTTCATAGAGAACAAGTTGCTCCAGTAAGGCTGCATATTAGCAAGTTAGGAGAATAAAGTCCACAGACTAATTACTTACCTTACTCTGGCATGGAGGAAACTAATGGATCAGTAATGTTTCCTTATCACAAGCTCCCAGAACTGGTAACCCTACCTTTGTCCCTGAAACTCAGCAGCAGCTAGTGCACCAGTTCCTGTTCCTGTGGGAGAACCCCACCCCTTTCCCCCAGAATGCACTGTTCTGTAGTCAACTTGTAGTTTTCTTAAACAATTTCTTTACCAATATAAAAATGGGCAAGGAAATCCCTGTGTCCTGATTGGCTTAGATTTGGTTCTAGCCACTGCATTCAGAGAGTAGTGCCAGTGGCAAAAAACAAGTCACTGCCATCCAGTGCAACTCACAAGTCACATACAGAATTTATAAGCCGCTTACATCCTGATTTCCATCACAAACATGGCTTAAACCTTTACTCATATATAAAAATCTTCAACTAGGCCCTAAAAATAAAATTCCATTAAATAAAATAAAGTAAGAAAATAATGTCATTTCATTGGAGATACCAGCTGATTAAGGACCCCTCATGTGTGAAATCAAAAAACTCACACATTACGGTAGTGACGGCTTTTTCCACGCCGTTACTGCCCCCTCTCACAGAAAAATAGCATACAGTGACCGCCCAACCCGACAAGCTACCGAGAAAGTCTATTTGTACAACGATAACAACACCTTGAGCATGTATGTAAATGTGACCTTTTCAATTTGCACCGGATCCGGCCTAACTTTACAAATTCATTGAAATAGAAAGACCGTTTCCACGTTGTACCACTGCACTGTTTTATTTTTCTGTATACCCACTTATGCATCTAAGTGTCATCATTTGAACAATATTTTTAACGCAGCACTGTGTTTCCATTATATTTTTAATCTTACTACAGCTTAATGCCGGTTTTCCGACTGTACGGCACATTCTCACCGTTGTCCTCTGCCTCAGCTCGTTTTGCCTCCTGATCTGGTGCACAATTTAGAATATACAATATAATATTTGCTTGTTCTTTCTTCTGTGGGGGTGCTCCACCCCCACACCCCCCGAGTTCTATTTGGTAATTTGCACAGCTGCATTTATTATGACTATTTAATTCTTGTTCTTTCTTCTGTGGGGGCGCTCCGCCCCCCACTCCCCCCGGGTTCTATCTGGTAATTTGCACTTCACATTTAGTTGATTTATTCTTTACGAGGGTGTGTACTGGTAGCCGGCAGTGGGCGGAGCAACAGCCTGCAGCTACGCTGAAACTGCCGTAATTATCCTTCAGCGCAAGAGGGGTCCTTAATCATTCGGTATCTCCATTTTATTTTCACGCAAGAGACCATCCTTACACACATACACAAATGTAAAACATTAAATACCATTGCTGGTGTTTCTTTAATAACCATGAAAAATACCCCTCCTATCCCTACCAGCTTGCCAGAGAACTCCCTGCTCCTTACCTGGCAACAGATAAAACTGAGGCTCTCATTCCACCAGCTAAGGCCTGTGTGTGTATGCAAATGGCACAGTGAAACACAGAAGCATAGAATTTAATGGCAGATAAGGACCACTTGGCCCACCTATTCTGCCCATTTCCCTCCCTAATGGATAAGATGCAGATCTGTTAATCAACAGCCTATTTCTTCCTACTCCCCCACTAGAATTGATTTACGTCTGTCCCATGCATTCTTGAATTCCCCACTGTTTTTAACTCCACTACCTCCTCAGGAAGGCTGTTCCAATGATCCACAACCCTCTCTGTGAAAAAAATACTTCCTCATATTACCTCTGAGCTGCCCCCCCCATCAAATTGTGCCCCCTTGTTCTTGCACATATCTTTTTCTGAAAGATGCTACCTTCTTGGACTTTGTTGATTCCCTTGAGGTACTTGAAAGTTTCTATCATGTTCCCCTCTCTCCCTGCCTCCCCTCAAGGTTATACATATTAAGCTCCTTTACTCTCTCTTCATATGTCTTCTGGTGTAGACCCTGCACCATTTTAGTTGCCCTCCTCTGGACAGACTCCATCCTGTCTATGTCCTTGCGGAGATGGCGTCTCCAGAAGTGCTCACAGTACTCCAGAAGGGGTCTTACCAACTGTCTGTACAGAGGGATAACAACTTCCTATTTTCTATTGGTGATGCCTCTCCCTATGCATCCCAGTATCCCACTAGCTCTTCTTATTGCATTCTCACATTGCTTGCCCACCATAAGGTCATCTGATGTGACTAACCCTGGTCCCTTTCAATTTTTGTTGTTGTTAGTATCTCACCTCCCCCCACTGTGTACTCTTCCCCTTAGTTTATGTTTCTCAGGTGCATTACTTTGCACTTCTTTATATTAAACCTAAGCTGTCACACATTTGGCCATTCCTCCAACCTAGTCAAGTCCTTTTGCATCCTTTCCACTATGGTAGTTTAGTCCCCCCCCCCAAGAATTTGTGGAATCACATCAGAACATCCCTTCTTATCTATCCCTATCTTTATAGTCTACTGCAGTAGCACCTTCTTCTTAAGGTTTCTCGTTACTGTTTCTTCACCCTTCTACTCTCAAGGGGTGGCCACCCCAGAGTATCTCTGTGTATTCTGCCCCGCTATGTTTCTTTTCCTATCCATGGTGATGATATGGTGGAGGTTAGGATATGCCTAATGTCTTAAAGAAATATGGTCCTAGGACTGGCGGGCCAGATAAAGAAATATGGTGAAACCCCACTTTGTCCTAGTAAAAAGGCTATATTGTGAATATAAATGGTCGATTCCAGAAACCCAGAGACTAAGGAGTAGACCATGTAATAAAGAATAAAATGCTACAGGGACGCCTGTAAAAAGCTTACGTGAATCAAGGAGGTTATTTTCTAGACTACACTACACTGAATTATTACTTTTTGGACCTGTGTGAGTAACTAATATAGATTGGGTTTTTGGGGTGGACTTTTCTTAGTTTTAACTTTAATTTGCCAGGGAGTAACTGTAGCTGGGAGATATTTGCAGTCAGTTGTGACTAGACCTGTTACTTAGCCTTTGTGAAACAGGTGTCTGAAAGGAAGGAAGGCACTCCCCGGGTTGGAGGGTAAGAGCTGTAGGTGATTGTTTCTGGACAGCATAGGTTTACTTCCAACCACCCTTCCCCTCACCCAACCTACCCCAAGTGCATAACTTCCTTTATAGCAGGGGCTTTGACATCACTTCCTCAAAACTGCTAACAACATACACCTGTTCATATCCTTAAAAGCACAGCACACTGAATAGGAGGTAGAGACACTCACAAGCTTGCACACACTAAAACAAGAACAAAAAACCAAAAAGCATCTGTAACTGGAAGGGACACAGACATATCGTCAGTGTCAGTGGCTCAGTAGGTAGCACACTCGCCTTTGAGGCCGGGAGATCAGAGGGCTGTGGGTTCAGTTCCCACATCTGGCACTTGGGTTAATATCCCAGTACTGACACTGTAGTGCAGCATGAGAGGGGTGCTGCACTTCTGAGGTGCCGTCTTTCGGATGAGACGTTAAACCGAGGTCCCATCTGCCTGGATTGGTGGTAGTTCAGGTGGATGTTAAAGATCCCATGGCACTTATCGAAAAGAGTAGGGGAATTTTATTGGTAATAAAGTGGGCTTCATTACAAAAAAACAAAACAACTCAATAAACAGAAACAATCCAAACAAGGCAAAAATCAGTTAACAGAAGAAAGTATCACAATGTTTCCAAAACAATACAGCTTACTAGTAGAAAAAGTAAGAAGTCAGACTTTTTTACAGAACACAAAGCAGCCCGAATATTACAAAATACTTCATGAATGGAAATAGTTTTTTGGTGTAACACTAGCAAACATCTGGCTTGCCATAAATAATAACGAATAATAGCAAAAATTATATATAAACTGTCAACATGATACTTTCTATTAAGCAGGTCATTCATGCAAAACATAACATGTTCATAAGAAAGAGAGGCCAGCAAGGGTTCTGCCCAGTTAGCAGAAGTAGACCAGACTTCCAAAGAGAAGGGCATTCACAAAATAAATGTTGCTGAGTTTCACAAACATTGAGGCAAGAGGATCTAGGACAATATCTCAAAGACAAGGCTTTATGCTTATGATTGTTATTAACTCCTAGTCTATCATAGTTGCATAACCATACCATATCCCATAAATACATATGGCAGCCGTTGATTTAGCAGTTGGTGGAGTACCCAGGGAGACGTCCAGAGGGGCAGAACGGAAAACAATCTCCTCCTGAGCCTCCAACCTCCAAAGTCGCTCATATAGTTGGGGTCTAGATAAGATACAAAAGTCCTGAGGATGAAGACACCAGGTCAAGGCCATCTTAAAACTCTCTTCCCATAAGAGGGGATCAGTTGGGATTTGGAAATAACCCCTTTATAACGGGCTTGCCAGTTATCAAGGCAGAGGGAGAACCATGCTAAAAAATAGGGCTTCCAAAAAACAGTCCCTGGTTTCAGCACTTTCCCATAATTATAATGAAGAAAAAGGCTATAAAAAAAAACAACGGGGTGGATCATACCAAGTCCACCTTCCTTGAGCGGTCTGTAAATAATATGTCTTTTAATGGGGTTTAGCCTGGATCCCCACAATCCTTGAAAAAATCCCCGTTAATCTGGAAAACAGGGAAATGGGCGGGGGGAACACATAACAAAGATGCAGGAAAATCGGTATAACCAGAGTTTTAAGGAGCACAACCCGTTTCTTCTTCCCAATTAAATGCTTTTTCCACCCATTAATCACATTATCTGCCTTTTGTAGGGCAAGATTCCAATTATAGATATGCAGATCATCACAACCAAAAAAAATACCTAAATACGAAAAAACATTAGTGGATACAGAAACACCAGCATAAAGGCCCGTACTAGGGAGGGAAGTATGCCCTAGTGGTACACAAATACTTTTTGTAAAATTTATCTTAGAACCTGAAACAGAAGAGAATGCCTGTAAAACCTGAACAATATCCTCTTGTTTCGTGGAAGAATCCACAGCCAAAATTAAATCGTCCGCATAAGCTAATATTTTAAGTGGTAAAGAGGAGGGAGTACAGAGCAACCCAATAATCTGTGGGCAAAGAAAAAAGGCTCTCAAAAGAGTATCAATAAAAAAGGTATATAATAAGGGACTTAACGGGCACCCCTGACGTACCCCACGGGCCAGAATAGTAGGACGGCCTATCCAGCTGTTCACATTAGGACGTATTACAACATTCCTATATAATAAACGAAGCCAGGAAAGGAAGCATACCGGGAACCCAAAAGCCTTCAGGGCTAGAAATAAGAACTCATGAGAGACTGTATCAAATGTTTTTTCCTGGTCTAAACTTATAATCCATCCTGTTACAGCATTTTGTTGTCCCGGAGTAAACAATTCTCTCAATAAAATCAAATTGTCAGAAAGATGCCTACCTGGGATACCACAGGTTTGAGTTGGGCTAATCATGTGTGATGCCAAAGTAATCATTCTAGATAAAAGAATTTTGGCAAGGATCTTATAATCCACATTAAGCAGACTGATTGGTCTCCAATTTGTAATGTCAAAGGATCCCTTTTTCTTAAACAGTAAAATCAGTAAAGCGTCTTTCATAGAAGTAGCCAAGGCATCAGAATGTAACATCTCATTATAGAGAATAGTAGAACCGAACAAGATCAGCAGAGAAAGTCTTGAAAAATGTGGGGTTAGGCCATCAGACCCCGGAACAGAATGCGATTTTAAACTAGTAATGGCCGCCAATACCTCTGGTTCAGTAATGACCGAAGAAAGCTTGTTTCGATCAGAGTCCGAAAGCTGAGGTAAGGACAGTGAGCGAAGAAAATGATCCGCATTGTCAAGGTCAGCTTTAGTGCCAAACATGTTGAAAACATAATTTTCAACACAGTGAAGCAAATCCTCAGGTTTCTTAAGTAACTCCCCCGATGGAGACAATAGAGAGGTAATTAATTTAGCTTCAACTCTATCTTTACAGGCCTTAAAAGGGTCTAAACAACCTTTAGTAAGATGAGTGCCAACGCCTCCTGACCCAAAGAGTCAGCACGATTATACTGGATAACCTCATTTTAGCGCTGACCTCACTAATCTGAGAGCTAAAATCATGAGTAGTAGAGCTAGCTAAAGAGAATAGGTGCTGTAGCTGATGCCGTAGAGACAGATAAGACAAATATTTAGTATTCTGTTTTTGCCGCTACCTTCTGAAAAACTGTTTCCAGCTTAGCTTAGATTCCTCCCACCAATCCATCCCAGTATCATAAAAATCAACTACTGACAACCGAGCTGTAAACTCTTTGTGCCAAAGTTTAAGAAAAAGAGGTCATTAAGTAAAGAATCATTAAGGCGTAACTGGCTTTCTTACATCTAGGAGCAGAGTCCCAGGAAAAAGTGGCACATAGGGCAACGTGATCAGAAAATCCTGCAGCCACAGTTGTACAGGAAAGTAAAATCAAAATCTTAGATAAAAAAAGAAAATCTATCCTAGTATGTAAGGACCCTTTAAAAAGTGGACCCACCTGTTTTATGGAAATGTCTATAAACATCCACAAGCTTGGCCTTAGAGACCACTATTTAAAGCCACAGAGTCACAAAATAACTTGGAAGTCTTTAGGCCTCGATCTGTTTGATGTAGGCCGCAATTGAAACTCCGACCCATAGGAGTAATCTGGAGGAAAAAGGTAGGGCTTAATTTGATGAAAAAGGAAGCCCTCTGAGCCTTGGTTTGGAGCGTAGGTCCCAATCATACGAAATCTCTCAGATTTATATGAGAAATCTAATAACAAAGCTCTACCAGGGGAAATATCTACAAGTCTAGAGACTGTAAAATTAGAGCTGGAGAACAATATCCCGACCCCATCACAAGTATCAGGTCCAACAGACCAAAAAGAAGGGCCTGCAGTCCATGCCTTAGAGGCCTGGAATAATTCCCCATGGGTCTTTAATCTAGTGTCAACAAGGCAGATAATGTCACTCTGTAAATCAGAAAGGGTTAAAAAAATTCCCCCTAATTTTCTCTTCCCTTTAATGCTGTTCACATTTAAAGAGCAGATCTTTAAGGAAGACAGGATTTAAGTAATAGGTGGTGACTTACCCCTTCGTCGCTGCCTAGTACGTTTTGCAATGGGATCCGTATCAGCCCCATCACCCCCATCCGGGAAAGAAAGAAGAGAGGAGGAATCAGTATCCTCACCCCCTGAGTCTTTGTCTGAAAAATCTGTGGCTAAAACCGCAAATTTGTTAGAGGTTTGCCAGTTCCGTGCAGGGGGTTCCTTACTACGAGTAGCAACAGCTAAACCCTTCCTAGTCCGTTTATGGGTAACAGTGGTAAAACTAAAATTATCTCCCCCTTGACCCGAGGGGAGGCATATCCATATCTGGAATAACGGGTGTAGTATCAGGGGAAACCACAATGGCAGTAGGAGTAGGTATAACAGGAAAAGAGGGTTGGAAAACTGGAACAGAAGAGACATCTCCAACTACCGGAGGAGGGGTAACCTCTGAATTAGAGGAAGCTAGACTATGGGCAAGTGACTGTTGAGCAATAGTAATAATGCCATCATAAGAGGGACAATCTTCTCTGTTATGAGAGGCCCAGGGCACCTCCATGCAGTAGCCCAGTCCCATCACATAAGTTACACTTAAATGAATTAGTACATTTAGCTGCAATATGACCGTATTCAAAGCAGTGGCTACATTTGGGTATCCTGGCCGAACTTAAATGAGATGCGTGACCCACATTTAAAACAGGACTTGGGTTGTCTGGCGTAAAAAAATGAAGCCCTTGTCTTTACCTAGAAAGAAAAATTAGGCAAATGTCGTGGGCCAGTGTTAGTGGAAAAAGCTTAACACGGACCTTCCAACTGCCATCCCAAATCTGTTCAGAGTCTAGATTAGGTAGGCCTATTCAAGACTTCACAGCGTTTGTTTAACCAAAATAAAATGTCTTCAATGTGAACTCCTCATTTTAAAACAACAGTAATGTTACGAATGGCAGGTTTGGTGAGGGATGGCCTGGAAGGGGACCAAATGGGTGTAGTCTGAAGTTTGTCATATTGGGCCCAGAATCTATCAAGCCCAGACATTTGTTTAAAACTAACATCAAAATTAGAATTACCTATATTAATCAGGGCAAAATCTCAGAAGAAAAAACTTCATGGAACCCTTAAGGAGGATTTTAACTATATACAAACGATCTGGTGGGAGTTCTAATCCACCCTTATAAAGCAACGTACTGCATTCCTCCTAGGTGCAGGTTCGCTTTGGAGGAAAATAAATCAGTAAGTTTAAATGTTGAACTTTTAGGTGCAGCAACAGTAGGTAACAAAGTAGGTCCTAGAAAACAGTAGTGGGTTCAGGTACAGTAGAAATAGACTTAGAAACAACAATAGTGTCACTAGTAACAGTAGAAGAAGAAAGAGTCACACCCGGGTTCGTTGGAGCTCAGGTCATTATTCTTAGCAGAGTTTTGAAGCATATTAATGTAGACAGGGTCCTGAGAATCAGGAGTCCAAGTCCTTCAATATCTCTTTCCCAGCCAGCATGTAATAAAGCTGACTCTGGTGACCAGTCTAAATCAGTATTTTGGCCAGATTTAATTTTTTGGGGGAATAAGGAACCCCCTCGTTTGGACCAGCCAGGTTCCTGTGTAGCTGAGAAAAAAAATACTGTGGGTTTCTCCGAAAATGAAACGGAAGCAGTTGTAGTGCTAAAGTCACTTACAGAGCAGGGAATAGCTGCAGGGATTTCAGAATCTGGCTTTTCCGATGTCGGTAGTCGAGTGGGTCATTTGAAGTAGTCCGAGCAGCAGTAGCAGGGGTTGAAGAAATTCTCTACAGCAGGAACAGAAGCCGAATCCATCGGTGGGCCGTCGACTGGGGGCTTTCCAATGCCGGCGTCGCGGGGAGGAGAACAAGGAAGTGGCGTCAGGCGTGCCTGCGCAGAAACTTCGCCAATGCGAGATCTAAAAGCTGCAATTGCAGGACTAACGCCTCGGCTGCTCCTGAAGACTGGAACTGAACGCGAGCCACTTTGCACATCAGGTAGACTGGAAACAACTTCTTTAGGGTCGTTTTGAAGAACGGAGTCAAATTCAAAAATAGTCGTATTACTAACATCAGCTACAGCAAGACATGCATCTGGGGCCTCTTGAGAAGGTAGCACAGAGGAGGAGGCCAACTCCCCTGAGCTAACAGCGTCCATCTCCTCCAGGGGATCATGCGAACTGGCCATCTTGCAGCCAGCAGCAAAGGCTCCACCTACTCAGAGTAGGGGAATTTCCCTGGTGTCCTGGCCACATTTCCCTCATTCACTAAAAAATACCACCAACAGCTTAATCTGGTTCAAGGTCAGTTGGCATTCATCTGTATCCCTCTCCCCCGGGTCGTGCCTGAAAATAGGCAGGATTTGTCTAGTGCACTTACCCGGTCAACAAAAGCTAAATAAAATAAATAAATAAAATAATATGGGGAGTGGTGCAATGAACTGGCTGTGGAGCAGCAGTCTTCTGGGAGACATTCTGGAAACTGCGATCCTGCTGTATTTGCAGGCACCTCTCAGGTCTGAGGAAAGAGGAGGTTCGTCTCCATGCTGACCTGGCAAGGATTCAGGAAATCTGATCCCCCACCCAGAGACCACCCAGGCCACCGCCACTACCTCAGAAGTTGCCAAGAAAGAGGAATGGTTGGACCACGGTGGGCTCAGGGAGGGTGAGGGTTGTGGAACAGAGGCACATCCCTCCAGTTATGCCTCTCCACAATTTATTCGCCACTCTGACGAAGCATGGTTCCTCTATGGAGGCACCTGCAGTGGAGACCAAGGAGGATGCTGGGAACTTCTACAATGGAGACCCACAGGAGGGTGGCACAGGACCCCACAGGGGAAGAAAACAACTGCTGGTGGGTGAATCAATTGTTAGGGGGTTAGAACTGGGGGAGGGATGGGAAAGGGAGGTAAGGTGCCTGCATGGCACCAAGGTTTGGAGGGACAGGAAATGAATCCTCAGGATCCTGGGAGCAGCAGCAAGGGGGAGGAAGCTGGATATCATTATCGACCTAGGGACGAATGACCTGGCTGAGAATGGGATCAGAGCAGTGCAACAGGAGTTTGTGGAGTTGGGGAGGGGCCTTAGACAAGTAGCACACACGGTAACTTACTCGGAAGTGCTACCTGTCTATGACATGGATGAGACTAGGGCACTCTGCACCATGGGATTCAATGATTGATTGAAAAGCTGGTGCAGAGCTCAGGGATTTGGCTTTATTGGGGACTGGGGCTCCACCTGGAGGGAAGCAGGCCTATACAGGCATGATAGTCTGCATCTATCCTGGATGGAAACCAGGATCCTAGGTGTTAGGTTTAAATGCTTCACTGGCAAGTATTTAAACTAGCCAAGGGGAGAGGCACTGAAGAGAAACATAGAAACATAGAATTTGATGGCAGATAAGGACCGCTTGGCCCACCCAGTCTGCCCATTTCCCTACCTACTGGATAAGCTGCAGATCCTAGTTAACCAGCAGCCTACTTCTTCCTACCCCCACCCCCTAGAATGGCCTTATGACTGTCCCATGCATGCTTGAATTCCACCACTGTTTTTGACTCCACATCCTCCTCCAGAAGGCCGTTCCATGCATCCACAACCCTCTCTGTGAAAAAATACTTCCTTAAATTACCTCTGAGCCACCTCCCCATCTTCAAATTGTGCCCTCTTGTTCTTGCACACGTCTTTTTTTGAAAGATGCTACCCTCTTGGACTTTGTTGATTCCCTTGAGGTACTTGAACGTTTCTATCATGTCCCCCCTCTCCCTCCTTTCCTCGAGGCTATACATATTAAGCTCCTTTAGTCTCTCTTCATATGTCTTCCGGTGCAGACCCTGCACCATTTTAGTTGCCCTCCTCTGGACAGCTTCCATCCTGTCTATGTCTTTGCGGAGATTGGGTCTCCAGAACTGCATGCAGTACTCAGATGGGGTCTCACCAGCTGTCTGTACAGAGGATAATAACTTCCTGTTTTCTACTGGTGATGCCTCTCCCATCCTAGTATGCCCCTCAGTTCTCCTTGCTGCCCCTCTCACATTGCTTTCCCACCTTTAGGTCATCTGATATGACTACCCCCAGGTCCCTTTCCATTTTTGTTGTTATTAGTATCTCACCCCCCATTGTGTACTCTTCCCCTGGATTTTTGTTTCCCAGGTGCATTACCTTGCACTTCTTAGCATTAAATCTAACTGCCATACATTTGACCATTCCTCTAACCTTGCCAAGTCCCTTCTCATCCTTTCCACCCCACCCTGTGCATCAACTCTGTTGCAGATCTTTGTGTCATCTGCAAAGAGACATACTTTTCCTTCCAGTCCCTCTGCAATGTCGCTTATAAAGACATTTAAGAGGACCGGTCCTAATACTGAACCCTGCAGTACCCACTAGTAACCCCCTTCTTCAGGAAAGAAGAGGAGGGAAAAGAAGACCAAGGAGGGATAGTGAGGCTTAATAAAGGGGAGGGAGGGTGGGCATAGGGAGACTGAAAAGGCAGAGATACTAAACAAATATTTTGCTCAGTATTTACAAATGAAGAGGGGGAGGTATCTAAAACAAGCAAGAAAGGGTTCTGAAAGAACTCTTAAAACTGAAGGTGGACAAAGCAATGGAGCCCGATGGGATTCATCCCAGAATTCTAAAAGAACTAAGGGTAGAACTAGTGACACCACTGACTACCCTTTTTAACAAATCATGGGAGGATGGGGTGGTACCTGAGGACTGGAGGAGGGCAGATGTGATTCCTCTTCACAAAAGTGGGAGCAAGACAGAGGCAGGAAACTATAGACCTGTCAGTTTGACCTCAGTGGTAGGGAAAATGATGGATTCACTTCTGAAGAAAAGAATTGTTGAGTACCTAGAGGCCAGTGGGGCACAGGACCCAAGGCAGCATGGGTTCACAGCAGAAAGGTCATGTCAGACAAATCTAATTGATTTCTTTGACTGGTTGACCAAAGCAGTAGACCAAGGAGGGGCTGTGGACATAGCCTACCTAGACTTTAGCAAGGCATTTGACACAGTCCCACACAAAAGATTAATAAACAAATTAGCCAGCCTGTGAGTGGGTCCTAGGGTGGTAACTTGGGTAAAACACTGGTTGGACAACAGGACACAGTGGGTAATAGTAAATGGAGTCCACAGTGAAGAAAGGAGAGTTGCTAGTGGGGTACCGCAGGGTTCAGTACTGGGGCCGGTCCTTTTTTATGTCTTTATAAGTGACATTGCAGAGGGACTGGAAGGAAAAACATGTCACTTTGCAGATGACACAAAGATCTGCAACAGGGTTGATACACAAGGTGGGTAGAAAGGATGAAAAGGGACTTGGCAAGGTTGGAGGAATGGTCAAATGTATGGCAGCTTAGATTCAATGCAAAAAAGTGCAAAGTAATGCACCTGGGAAACAAAAACCCAGAGGAAGAGTACACAATGGGGGGTGAGATACTGACAACAACAATGGAAAGGGACCTGGGGTAGTCATATCAGATGACCTAAAGGTTGGCCAGCAATATGAGAAGGCAGTAAAGAGGGCTGGAGGGATACAGGAATGCACAGGAAGAGGCATCACCAGTAGAAAACAGGAAGTTGTTGGCCCTCTGTACAGACAGTTGGTAAGACCACATCTGGAGTACTGTGTACAGTTCTGGAGACCCCAACTCCACAAAGACATAGACAGGGTAGAGGCTGTCCAGAGGAGGGCAACCAAAATGATGCAGGGTCTGCATCAGAAGACATATGAAGAAAGACTAAAGGAACTAAAGATGTATAGCCTTGAGGAAAGGAGGGAGAGGGGGGATATGATAATAACTTTTAAATACCTCAAGGGAATCAACAAAGTCCAAGAGGATAGCACCTTTCAGAAAAAGAGATGTGCAAAAACAAAGGGGCACAATTTGAAGATAGAGGAGGACGGCTCAGAGGTAATGTGAGAAAGTATTTCTTCACAGAGAGGGTTGTGGATACATGGAACAGCCTTCCTGAGGAGGTCGTAGAGTCAAAAACAGTGGGGGGATTCAAGAATGCAAGGGACAGACATAAGTCAATTCTAGGGGGGTAGGAGGAAGTAGGATGTTGGTTAACTAGGATCTGCATCTTATCCATTAGGTAGGGAAATGGGCAGACTAGGTGGGCCAAGCGGTCCTTATCTGCCATCAGATTCTATGTTTCTGTGTTTAAAAATATTACTCTTAGTAATAATGTCAGAGTGCCCTATTTCTAAAATATGGGAAGTGCCTTACAGATGAGAAGAATATATTCCTCATGTCTCTGAGGCTAGCCACAAAAAGAGACTGAGGAATAAAACCTACAGCTACAAGTTTGCATATTTGCACCGCAGAGTACAAAAGTAGCATTTGGCTTAAGAAATGCAAGCCGAATCTTAAATGGGGCCTATTCTCCTGTTAAAAGCAGACCATGTAGGAGAATGAGGGCCACAATAAAGACACAAGAGACGGCTAAGGAAAGCTTGCATGACAGAATGGGCCAAAATGAAAAGACAACCCATCAGCTGGAGATTTCAGCTGATGGGACATTCTGTCATGAATGAAAGAAAAGTATTCTTCATGTAAACAAGAGCTGGGGGTTACAGAAAATAAATTCTACTGTGTGAAAGCATGTTTTTATACTCTGTTGCAGTATCTATAACCGAACCTTTGCAGGTACTTCATATAAACAGAATGTTTGCCTGTATTGTGCTGATTAAAAAAAGGGACTACAGTACTTTTAAAACCCACTTGAATGTATTTATCTATATCTCTATGCCTGAAGATTAAATAAAAATAGAGTAATAGATAGAAAAGTATCTATTACACGGCAGTAAGACCATCGAGAGGTTTTGGGGACTTGGAACCTCGACAGCTAAGCTCGAGAGGTTCCCAAAGTCCCCCAAACCTCGAGATAGACTTACTGCCATGAAACAGATACTTTTACATTTGTTATTTTTTGTGATATATAGATGTAGCTTTTGTTTACAGTCTGTGAGCTGTGAAGCCAGTCGCAGCACTGAAGACACGCTTGGAGTCGGCTGACCATCACACTGGAGACAGCGTCACTTGCCCACATCCCCGCTTCTAACCACCACTCTGTCGGTGTCTGTTTGTATTTTGTGAAGTCCTACCTTTTCATTTCTGATCCTTCTGGTAATGCAGGATCAACCAGATAATCCAATTATAGAAAAAAAAAAAGATATGAAGCGGACACATTTGCTCGCTAAGCGAGAGTAACAAGCCGCCATGTTTTCAGAATGAGTGTGATGCCCACAGTGAAACAGTGACCAATTAGAATGCATGGCATGACTTTGGACATGCAGGAAGGGACATGGCTCCATGGCAACTGGGTTTCTTGCCAAGCAGAGTTGCACATGCGCTGTGGCATCTTGGTGATAATACTATTGTTTCTTGCATCGATAGTGTTATTGGCAGTGAAGTGTGGTATTATTGGGAGTGGAGTGTTCTGTAGTATGAATAACAAGGATTTTTTTGAATAGTTTTCAGTACTATTATTTTGATTATCCATATATTACAACATTTTAAAAACCTTACAAGGAACTCAAGGAACAGAATTAAGTAGGTTTACATGAATGAGGAAAACCCCAGGACCTTACCTGTTCCTTTCTTAACTGATGTATTCTGGTGAGTTTTTAGGAGCCAGCAGGCCCAAACTAGACCACCTTTATAGGGCCCGTCAATCTATGACATCACATAAAGGGAAGGGCGAAACTCTTAAGTGGCCCTTATGTATTACTTTCTAATATCTGGGCAACAAATTATAAAGATGTTTAACCTGAATGACATTGTTGAGATACCACATAGTTTAAGGGCCATGGTCATGCTGATCCCCCAAAAATGTATGTACTAGTACAGAATTTTATGTATTAGAGATAGGGGTGGATCAGTTGACCTGATAAGGTCACAGGCTGTTGCTATAAAAGGCCCTCCTGAACATACATGATCAGTCAGGCCTTGAGTGGTGTACTGAGAGGATGTACAGGTAGACTCGAACACAGATAATTGTAGAAAAAAAATAGCTGTAATTAGCTTTCTACTCTTTGGCAGCACTTGTTAGGGTAGAACAGTGCTGAAATTCAGATCTGAAGTTGTAAAGTTCTGTTTTCTTTATTTTTTATTTTTATTTGGAGTTAATTTTATTTTGTTGAAATTTTATGAAGAAATAAAATTCACACAATGCCAACTGTGTGTTTTAAATCATAACCATCTGTGTCAGTGTTGTCAATTCCCGCATCCTTCCACAAAATTGATGTCAGAAGTGAGATTCACTGGTTGTCCATGGGATACAGAGGGAAACCAGTGATAGGTACCAAACTTGGTGCCTAGACAACGCTCAGGATGGCAGCAGGTGGAGACCAGAAGATGCCTGGTATGGTGACCAGGACCCAGATGGCGATGACCGGAGAACCTCTGAACCCAAGGCTGACTTACGATGAAAGACCAAAGGTCTGAAAGGAGGAGGAAGAGGAAGAATATGAGAAAGATGAGTCAACGCCTAGGGAGAGATATCAGGAGACTGGAGAATTACCACCTGAGGGCCTTACGGATCTGTTGAGATGGCTGGCAGTCTACCAGATGGAGATCGAGAGGCAGAGGGATTAAGATGCTGAGGAGAGGGGGAGAGAGAGAAAAGGCAAGATCTCAGGTGGGCAGAAACTTTACAGTCTTTGAAAAATTTGGGGACAGGGCATGGAGCAAATGGGTATGGAAATGTGACTACCTCCAACCCCAAAGAGATACAATTAATCAAAATGTCTGCCTCTGATGACATTGAGCCATATCTAACGACATTTGAGAGGGTTGCAAAAGCATGTGGGTGACCACCGGTGCAGTTTGTAGTGCGTCTGGCACCTTACCTAACTGGGAAAGCCCAATTAGCTTATGGTAACATGGATGCCTGGTTAAGTGATGATTATGATCTTGTTAAACAGTAAATCCTGAAAAGGTATGACATTAACGCTGAAACATATCGTCAGTAGTTCTGTGCCCTAAAACATCTGACACATGACCCCCCCTAAGAGAAACGTATGTGCAGCTGAGGGAACTGTTAAAACTGAAGGTGGACAAAGCAGTGGGGCCTGATGGGATTCATCCCAGAATTCTAAAAGAACTAAGGATAGAACTAGTGACACCACTGACTACCCTCTTTAACAAATCATGGGAGGACGGGGTGGTACCTGAGGACTGGAGGAGGGCAGATGTGATTCCCCTTCTCAAAAGTGGGAGCAGGGCAGAAGCAGGAAACTACAGACCCGTTAGTTTAACCTCAGTGATTGGGAAAATGATGGAATCACTTCTGAAGGAAAGAATTGTTGAGTACCTAGAAACCAGAGAGGCACAGGACCCAAGGCAGCATGGATTCACAGCAGTAAGGTCATGCCAGATGAATCTAATAGATTTCTTTGACTGGGTGACCAAAGCAGTAGATCAGGGAGAGGCTGTGGACATAGCCTACCTAGACTTTAGCAAGGCATTTGACTCAGTCCCACACAAAAGATTAATATACAAGTTAGCCATCCTGGGAGTGGGTCCCAGGATGATAGCCTGGGTAAAGAATTGGCTGGAGAATAGGACACAGAGGGTAATAGTAAATAGAGTCCACTCTGAAGAAAGGGGGGTTACTAGTGGGGTGCTGCAGGGTTCAGTATTAGGACCGGTCCTCTTCAATGTCTTTGTAAGAGACATTGCAGAGGGACTAGAAGGAAAAGTATGTCTCTTTGCAGACGACACAAAGATCTGCAACAGAGTTGAAGCACAAGGTGGGGTGGAAAGGATGAGAAAGGACTTGGCAATGTTAGAAGAATGGTCAAATGTATGACAGCTTAGAGTTAATGCTAAGAAATGCAAGGTAATGCACCTGGGAAACAAAAACCCAGGGGAAAAGTACACAATGGGGGTGAGATACTAACAACAACAAAAATGGAAAGGGACCTGGGGGTAGTCATATCAGATGACTTAAAGGTGGGCAAGCAATGTGAGAGGGCAGTAAGGAAGGCTGGGGGGATACTGGGATGCATAGGGAGAGGCATCACCAGTAGAAAACAGGAAGTTGTTATCCCTTTGTACAGACAGCTGGTGAGACCCCATCTGGAGTACTGTGTGCAGTTCTGGAGACCCAGTCTCTGCAAGGACATAGACAAGATGGAAGCTGTCCAGAGGAGGGCAACTAAAATGGTGCAGGGTCTACACCAGAAGACATATGAAGAGAGACTAAAGGAACTTAATATGTATAGCCTTGAGGAAAGGAGGAAGATGGGGGACATGATAGAAACATTCAAGTACCTCAAGGGAATCAACAAAGTCCAAGAGGGTAGCATCTTTCAAAAAAAAGAGGTGTGCAAGAACAAGGGGACACAATTTGAAGACGGAGGGGCAGCTCAGAGATAATGTAAGAAAGTATTTTTTCACAGAGAGGGTTGTGGATGCATGGAACGGCCTTCTGAAGGAGGCTGAGAAGTCAAAAACAGTGATTGAATTCAAGCATGCATTGGACAGCCGTAAGGCAATTCTAGGGGGTGGGGGTAGAAAGAAGTAGGCTGCTGGTTAACTAGGATCTGCAGCTTATCCATTAGGTAGGGAAATAGGCAGACTGGGTGGGCCAAGTGGTCCTTATCTGCCATCAAATTCTATGTTTCTGTGTTTCTGTGTTGTAAATGGATTCAGTCAGAAGGAAAGTCCAGAACTGATATTATTGAGATGTTTGCTGTGGAACAATTTCTTCAAGTTCTGCCCACTGAGGTCCAAATTTGGATTATAGAATGAAAGCCTGAGTCAGCAGAAGTAGCAGTTACCCTGGCAAAATATGTTTTTGCTGCCCATCAACCTTACAAAAAAGGAGAACAACAGACATCTGACCCCCCCCCAACAAAAAGGTCACATGCACCATTTAAGACCCAATCCTGCAAATGTTAGACAATATGACAACAGAAGAGAGTCAGGTGGGAGAACATTTCCACCAGACATTGTATGTTGAAGATGTAATGGCCTTGGGCATATTGCCAGATATTGTCCCACTAGGAAAACAGAGAATGCCCATTTAGCTCTCCTAAATGCAGGAAATGTTGTAATGGATGTATAATTGCATAACCAGACAGTAGTAGGATTGATTGATACAGGCAGTAAGAACACTTTGATTTGTAGTGACTTATCTAGGGCAGTTAAGCAGGGACCAGCCATGAATGTGGTATGTATCCATGGAGATACCCATCGATATCCCACCGCCAAGGTAGCAAATAAAGTAAAAGGTGTTGGTAGAATGGTAGTAGCAGGGCTGGTACCTAAACTACCAGTTCCCATTGTAATTGGTCAAGATTTCCCTGAGTTTGCATCCTTAATAATGGAAAAAGTATCCTTGTCTGCTGTGACTACTCAAGCACAGTGTAAAAAGGAATCCACATTAGGGGATATATTTCCATTTGAGGGAGACCTCCTTGAACCACCTGGGAAAACTAAAACAACTAATGCCAAAAGAAAACAACAGTGACAGTGGCATAGAGATCAAAAGGGGTTACCTGAGGGGATCAGAAATGTATATGTTAAAGCTGAAATGTGCTTGAAACAAAGCTGATGCCATGTTAAAATCTTTCTTTCAGCAGGTGGGGGAAAAAGCAACTAATCCAGGTGCCTCATACTATGAATTGTGCAATGATTTGTTGTATAGAATATGTACACATCCTGAGACCCAGGAAAGAGTGGAACAATTGATGGTGCCCCCGTGTTATAGACAAGATACCATGTCCTTAGTGCATGATATACCATGGGCTGGGCATACAGGCAGAGACAAAACCCTGAGTAGACTATTACACAGATTCTTTTGGCCTGGTATTGATGAGGATGTTGGCAAACATTGTCAAAGCTATGAAGCATGCCAGTTAACAACTCAGGTAGTGGAAAAAGGAAAAGATCCCCCTGGTGCCCCTTCCACTAGTTACCACACCCTTTGAAAGGGTAGGAATGGATATTGTGGGGCCCCTTGACAAAAGTTTATTCTGGTGGTATGTGATTATGCCAGCAGATATCCTGAAGCAATACCAATGCGCACAGTGGCCACACCTAAGATAGCAGAAGAACTGGTGAAACTCTTTAGCCGGGTGGGGATACCTAAGGAAATATTGACAGATGGAGTAATTTTAATGCAGCCCTTTTAAGAGAACTGTACCATCTCCTAGGTATAGCAGCCATCAGGACATCCCCTTACCATCCAGAAACTGACGGGTTAGTGGAATGGTTTAATCAAACCCTGAAAAGAATGGTTACAAAGTTTGTGCTGGAGGAAGACAAGGACTGGGATAACTATCTCCCCTTTCTTCTATTCGCGTATAGAGAGGTGCCTCAAGCCTCGACGGGTTACTCCCCCCTTTCCCTTTTATTTGGTAGGGCTCCGAGAGGTCCCCTTGACGTGGTAAAAGAATGTTGGGAGGAGGGCAAAGAGTTGAAGTACCCTGGGAGTGCCAACTGTATGAGACACTTAAGGCAGAAGTTGCTGGTATACACGCAGAAGGCCCATGAAGCAGGGGTACAGACACAAATCATACAAAAAAAAGGGTATGATAAGGGCTGACAGTAAAAAGAAATTTACTGCTGGGGAGCAGGTCTTAGTGTTGTTGCCCACTTCTACACATAAATTGCTAATGAAGTGGCAGGGGCCATACAAAGTTGTGAGACCAACGGGACCAGTTACATACCAGATTGAGACACCTGATAAGAAAGAGAAATGTAAAATCTACCATACTAGTCTTTTAAAAAGATAGTATGAGCAACCCCAAACCAGCTTAGAAATGATAGTCTTGCCTGAAAAGACAGACACTGAGCAAGAGGTGACTTATGGGAGACTAGAGGGTGAACAAGGATTAAAAGATGAGAACATTAATCCCCAACTCACTGAGACCCAACAACAGGAGTTGCTATCACTCTTGAAACAGTTCGAAGTTATCTTCACTAGTCGACCAGGCCAGGCAAAAGGGGTGGAACATCAGATTATTACAAACTCCCCTCCTGTTAGAAAGAAACCATACAGGCTCCCTGAGAGGGTACAAAGTGATGTGGAGAAAGAAATACAGAAACTGAAGAAGCTGAATATAATTGAACCTTCAAAAAGTGCTTGGGGATCCCCCAAAGTGCTAGTACCCAAGAAGGAGGGAGGCATCAGATTATGCCTAGATTTCCGTGGGTTAAACCAGGTGGCCCAGTCTGATGCTTATCCAATGCCAAGGGTGAATGATATCTTGGATAAGATAGGAAATGCCAAGTATATGTCCACCCTAGACCTAACAAAAGGGTACTGGCCGATTCCCCTGGAAAGGTCAGCCAAAGAAAAAACTGCCTTTAGCTCAGCAGTAGTGTTATATCAGTTTTGCATGATGCCATTTGGTCTGCATGGGGCCCCAGCAACATTCCATCGTAACCTGGACTGGGTATTGGCACCACACACTGCATTCTGTGCGGCCTACCTGGATGATGTTGTTGTTTTTAGTCAGACATGGAAGGAACATTTGGTGCATTTACAGGCCATTGTAACATCTATCAGGCAGGCAGAAATAACCATCAACCCCTCTAAATGTACCCTGGCAATGCAGGAAACTAGATATTTGGGATTTGTCCTTGGGAATGGGGTAATCAAACCCAAGATCAGTAAAACTGAAGCAGTTGCCCAAAGTCCTGTGCCACTGACAAAGAAACACGTCTGTTCATTCCTAGGGCTTGCAGGATACTATCGGAGGTTTATCCCAAATTTTGCAGCCATTGCCACCCCTCTTACTGACCTTACTAAAAAGAAATGTGGTAATAAGGTGATCTGGTCCCCGGCTTGAGAAGAAGCCTTTAACCAGATAAAAGTAGCCTTATATTCCTCCCCGGTATTGCAGAGTCCAGACTTTAACCACCTGTTGAAGGTCCATACAGCTGCCTCAGGAACTGGCATAGGAGCAGTGTTAAGTCAGACTATTGATGGAGAGGAACATCCTGTAATCTACATTTCCCATAAACTACAAGAGAGGGAACAGAGATATTCAATAGTAGAACAAGAATGTCTAGCTGACAAATTGGCTATAGGAGCTTTGAGGTTATACCTGTGGGGAACCCCATTTACCTTAGTGACAGATCATAATCCGCTTTGTTTTATCTCCCAAATGAAAGATAAAAATCACCATATTATGCGTTGGTACTTGGCCCTGCAGCCCTATAAATTTGTTATGAGACATAGGGCAGGAACCTCGCATGTAAATGCTGACTTTCTCTCCAGACATGGAGCTGGTAATAAGACCAAATAATTAAAGGACTAAACATTTGTTTTTTATGAATAACCAACTTGAGACACCCCAGGGTTGTATTTAGTATGAATTGTATTGTACAGCAAGATGCTGTAATGCTGTACTAGTTGAAAAAGGGACCCTGGGGTGGAGCTTCCAAGCGAGGGTGGACAGAAGCTCCATCCTACCCAGTAGGTATTTTGGGTAGGTTATCTTGAAAACCAGTGCTGATGGTACAAACTGGTTTTCACCTCATGTTGGGTGTGTGGTAGTTTATTCCACCCCCCCCCCCCAGAACTTGTGAAATCATATCAGGACATCCCTTCTTATCTATCCCTATCTTTATAGTTTACTGCAGTAGCACCTTAATCTTAAGGTCTCTCGTTACTGTTCCTTCACCCTTCTCCTCTGAGGGGGTGGCCACCCCATCAGAGTATCTCTGTCTATTCTGCCCCGCTATGTTTCTTTTCCTATCTACGGCGATGATATGGTGGAGGTTAGGATATGCCTCCTGTCTTAAAGAAGTATGGCCCTAGGACTGGTAGGCCAGATAAAGAAATATGGTGAAACCCCACTTTGTACTAGTAAAAAGGTTATATTATGAATATAAATGGTCGATTCTAGAAACCCAGAGACTAAGAACTAGACCAGGTAATAAAGAATAAAATGCTACAGGGATGCCTGTAAAATGTTTTAAAAATATTACTCTTAGTAATAAAAGCAGAGCTGGGGTCAACCTTAACCTTTTTTTGCACTAGCCAGCAGGGCAAGTTACATAGATACATAGACAGTGTCGGCAGATAAGGGCCTATGGCCCACCCAGTCTGCCCATTTGAGCTTGTAAGTTCAGTTTGTTTTCCTAGAAGTCTGTTGCCCCTTACCCCTGACCTCCAGAATTCCTTTATGTCTATCCCATGCAAAATCCCATGCAAAGTTGATTCAAAATTGCAGTAGCCCGCAGATGGTTGCACTAGCCCTTAATTATAATGGTACATTC
The DNA here is from genome assembly GCA_016271365.2 of Neoceratodus forsteri. Taxonomy (NCBI): domain Eukaryota; kingdom Metazoa; phylum Chordata; order Ceratodontiformes; family Ceratodontidae; genus Neoceratodus; species Neoceratodus forsteri. The sequence continues at coordinate 1,179,732,633 of CM057454.1, forward strand.
TGATCACTTATACAGGAAACAAAGACTGCAATGCCATCACACACAGTGAGCCCCCCCACCCCATTGTTTTGTACCATGGCCTTTTCTCTTCCTCTTTCTGCCCCTCCCCCCCCACCAACACCACCAAACAGAGGATATCACAATGGCAAATGTTCAATCAAGCAGCCCTAGCTCTGCGCACACAATAGCTGACATCATCATGCACCTCACCACACTGTCACCACCACCCACAGGGCAATGAATGGAGTCAGGCAGAGAAATGCACTCTCAGCCCCCACCCTATAATCAACTGGAGATCTGCACTTCTGGACATTTTTGTACAGTCTAAATGAGTCAGGTGCACATCTAAGATTTCTTTGGGGTGGGGGCTACACAAACCTAAGTGGCTTGGGAAATAGAAAACTGTGCTATTTTTTTTTTTTAAAGCATTGATTTTAATATGCTCTGCCCCGACAATAACAGATTTTTCTTTAACATTGTCTTTTATTAGCCCAGGGAAACAGTACACATGCATAATGCTATACTACCTCTGTTTCTATATTGGATGATCTATGTACCCCAGGAATGCCTATTGCAAGCTTTCAAATTATGTATTTTATTACAGTTTATTTTTGTACCATACATGATCTGAAGCTTTGCTTTTAGGATGAAAGGACATGCTGGGTGGGATTGTATGGACGGTGATGGCTGGCATGGTCCATTTAGAAGACCTGGGGACCCCATACACTTGCCATTAATGGCAGCTATGGATCTGTGGATGGTCGTTTCAGAGTCTGGTCTGCAGTGGTGTCCAGGGAAATAACAGAGTCAACAGATCTCCAGGGAAGAGGGAAATTATGGTGAGGCTGGGATAAAACCCACCACCTGCAGGGCTGATCCTGTATACCCCTTGCATTTTATCACTGAAACATTGTATACAAACACTCAAAATGTTGGGAAATGAGGGGCACTGGTCTTAACAATATGGGACAAATTGTTAGATAGACACATTTAGAAAACTGGAAACTGGTGCCATAACAGCACTCTACCCTTGATCACACCGTGGACACTAGCAGAATGTCCTAACAATGGAGTGATAATAACTCACAGTGAGTCTTTTGTGGAATCCCCTCTTGAACTGCCAGATAACTGCAGCTCTTAATGAGATGTTAATCACACTAGGCCATCTGGAACACAGAGATTAGCATGAGCACTAGAGCCTGCTAAAGTAGAGACTTTTTAAACTTCATTAACAGCCATGAAAACGTGCACTAGTCAAAACAGGCACGTAGAGAGTTGTCTGCTCTAGCCCTGGTAAATTTGCACTTGGGTTTGGGCTAGTAAAGCAATGTTAATATCGACCCCTGGGGCAGAGTGCCCTTTCTTAAAATATGGGAAGTGCCTTACAGATGAGAAGAAGATATTCCTCATGTCTCCAAGGCTAGCCACAAAGGGAGACTGAGGAATAAAGCCTCCAGCTACAGGTTTGCATATTTGCACCATGGAGTACAAAAGAAGCGTTTGACTTGAAAAATGCAAGCCAAATGTTAAATGGGGCCCATTTTCCTGTTAAAAGCAGACCATGTAGGAGAATGAGGGCCACAATAAAGACACAAGAGAGGGTGAAGGAAAGCTCACATGACAGCACAGGGCCCAAATGAAAAGGCAACCCATCAGCTGGAGATGTCAGCTGATGGGAAATTCTTTCCTGAATGAAAGAAAAGTATTCTTCATGTAAAGAAGAGCTGGGGGTTACAGAAAATAAAACCTCCTGTATGAATGCATGTTTTTATGCTCTGTTGCAGTATCTATAACCCAACCTTTACAGGTACTTCACATAAACAGTATGTTTGCCTGTACTGTCCTAATAAAAAGAGGGGACTACGGTACTTTTAAAACCCTCTTGAATGTATTTATCTGTTTTTCTATGCCTGAAGATTATATAAAACATTTGAAAACCTTACGAGGAACAGAATTAAGTAGGTTTACATGAATGATGAAAACCCCGGGCCCTTACATGTTCCTTTCCTAAGTGATGTATGCTGGTGAGTTCTTAGAAGCCAGCAAGCCCAAACCAGACAGCCTTTATAGGGCCCGTCAATCTATGACATCACATAAAGGGAGGGGCTAAACTCTTAAGTGGCTCTTATGTATTACTCTCTAATATCTGGGGCAACAAATTATAAAGATGTTTTACTTGAGTAATATTGTTGAGATACATCATAGTTTAAGGGCCATGGTCATGCTGATCCCCCGAAAATGTATGTACTAGTACAGAATTTAATGTATTAGAGATAGGGGTGGACCAGCTGACTTGATGAGATCACAGGCTGTTGCTATTAAAGGCCCTCCTGAACATACATGATCAGTCAGGCCTTGAGTGGTGCACTGAGAGGATGTACTGGTACACTCACACACAGACAATTGTAGAAAAAAATAGCTGTAATTAGCTTTCTACTCTGTGGCAGCATTTGTTAGGGTAGAACAGTGCTGAAATTCAGATCTGAAGTTGTAAAGATGTGTTTTCTTTATTTTTTCTTTTTATTTGGAGTTAACTTTATTTTGTTGAATTTTATGAAGAAATAAAATTCACACAATGCCAACTGTGTGTTTTAAACCGTAACCATCTGTGTCAGTGTTGTCAATTCCCACACCCTTCCACATCCACCCCGAATTCTGAATTGACCCTGTTGCAGGTCTTTGTGTTGTCTGCAAACAGACATACTTTTCCTTCCAGTCCATCGGCAATGTTACTTATAAAGACATTAAAGAGGACCGGTTCCAGTACTGAACCCTGCGATACCCCGCCAGTAACCCCCCCTTTCTTCAGAGTGGACTCCTTTTACTATTACCCTCTGCATCCTGTTTTCCAGCCAAATTTTTTTTTTTTTATCCAGGCTACCTCCTTGGGCCCACTCCAAGGCTGGATAACTTGTATATTAATCTTTTGTGCGGGACTGTGTCAAATGCCTTGCTAAAGTCTAGGTAGGCCATGTCCACAGCCTCTCCCTGGTCTACTACTTTGGTCATCCAGTCAAAGAAATCAATTAGATTAATCTGACACAACCTTCCTGCTGCGAACCCATGCTGCCTTGGGTCCTGTGCCCCACTGGCCTCTAGGAACTCAACAATTCTTTCCTTCAGAAGTGATTCCATCATTTTCCCTACAACTGAGGTCAAACTAACAGGTCTGTAGTTTCCTGCCTCTGTCTTGCTCCCACTTTTGTGAAGGGGAATCACATCCACCCTCCTCCAGTCCGCAGGTACCACACCATCATCCCATGATTTGTTAAAGGGTAGTCAGCAGTGTCACGAGTTCTACCTTTAGTTCTTTTAGAATTCTTGGGTGAATCCCATCAGGCCCATTGCTTTGTCCACCTTCAGTTTTAAGAGTTCTTTTAGAACCATTTCTTCAGTGAATGTACTGGTATCAGCCTCCCTATCCAGAGTGCTTCTATTCTTTGATTTAGGTATCTCTACCTCCTCTTCTTTTGTGAATACTGATCATAAGTATTCATTAAGTATCCCTGCTTTTTCACTGTTACCCTCAGCCCACCATCCCTTCCCTTTATTAAGCCTCACTATCCCTCCTTTGGTCTTTCTTTCTTCCTTCCCTAATGTACCTATAGAAGGTTTTATCCCTCTTCTTAACTGAGTTGACTATCTGTTCCTCAGTTTGGGCCTCTGCTAGTCTGACTGCCTTCCCTGCTTCCTTCTGCTTTAACTGGTACAGCTCTCTGTCCTGCTCCTTCTGTGTTTCCTTATACTTCTTGAATGTTGCCTTTTTATCCTTTTTCCCCATTGTTTCTCCACCCCTCCTTATTGCCCGTTTGCTAGTGCTTTTCTGAGGCACTCTCCCGTGTCCCCAAAGTCAGCCCTCCTAAAGTCCAGTATGCTAGCTTTTGTACGGCTTGACTCTATGGCTCTGTTTATCATGAACCACACTGTTTAGTGGTCGCTGGTCCTCAGATGGCTACCCACTTCTGAATCTGAGATCCTTTCTCCTTCCACATTTGACAGTACCAGGTCTAGGATTGCTCCCTCCTGAGTGGGTTCCAACACTAGCTGTCTGTGACATGCCACCTGTAGAGCATCAGTAATAACACTGCTCTTGGATATGGCTCCAGCAAAGGTGCTCCAGCTAACATCTGACATATTCAGGTACCCCATTAACAATATTTCCCCTTTTTCTGTCATTCTAAGGATGCCTTCTATCATTTCCTTGGTTGTTGCCTCTCACTGAGATGGGGGTCTGTATACAGCTCCTGACTGGATTGTGGTGCCATTTCCTGTCTCCAGGGTGACCCACAGTGCCTCCTCTATTCCCTGTTTATCCTTTAGTTCTGTTGCTTTGATCCTTTTTCTTACATAGAGAGTTACTCCTCCTCCATCACTGATGACCTAAAATCATCCAAGCAGACCTCTAAAGCAGTAGGTAAGGCTAGGGGGGTGTTAGGGTGTATTAGTAGGGGTATCACAAGTCGTAAGAGGGAGGTAATAATCCCTCTGTACAAGACATTGGTTAGGCCCCATCTGGAGTACTGCGTGCAGTATTGGAGGCCACACCTTCACAAGGGCATTAACCAAATTGAGGCAGTCCAGAGAAGGGCAACCAAAATGGTGCAGGGACTGCATCAGAAGACATATGAGGACAGATTAACGGAGCTCAATATGTATACCTTGAGCAAAGGAGGGAGAGAGGTGATATGATCGAGACATTTAAACACCTTAAGGGCATAAACAAGGTGAAAGAGTCTAACATGTTTAAATATAAGAAAAATAGCAGGACAAGAGGACACAGCATGAGATTAGAGGGAGGCCGATTAAGGGGGAATGTGAGGAAATTCTTTTTCACAGAAAGGGTGGTAGATTCATGGAATAGCTTACCACAAGAAGTGGTGACTATGAATACAGTGCAGGGCTTCAAACAGGCATGGGATAGGCATAAGGGAGCAATACAAATGACTATGAATAGATAGGTCACTGACAGAGCAAAGGCCGATGGCACATTTATAAGGTAGAAAAAGAAATGGGCAGACTGGATGGGCCTTGCGGTCCTTATCTGCCATCAACTTCTATGTTTCTATGTTTCCTCCTATTTTACCCTCCCTGTCCCTCCTGTAGCTTGTGTACCCTGGTATTTTGACATCCCAGTCATTGTTCCCTGTGTACCATGTTTCTGTGACTGCCACAATATCCAGGCATCCCTCTTCTATCAAGCCCACTAGTTCAGGGAGCTTGTTACACAGACTATGGGCATTGGTACTCATTACCCTCCATTTTTTGATATCTTTATCCCTTTTAGCCCCATTCCTGTTCTTATTGCCCTTTTTATGCATTTACCCCTGTTCTGCTCGCTACTGACTTCTCTGCCTTGGTGTTTACCTCTCTAACTACTGTGTTTTGTGGGGGGAGGCTGGGTTTTCCCTGCTCATAGAAACATAGACTTTGGTGGCAGATAAGGACCACTTGGCCCACCTAGTCTGCCAATTTCCCTACCTACAGGATAAGCTGCAGATCCTATTTAACCAACAGCCTATTTCTTTCTACCCCCCACAAAAATTGTCTTGTCTTTCCCATGCATTCTTGAATTCTCCCACAGTTTTAGACCCCACAACCTTCTCAGGAAGGCTGTTCCATGCATCCACCACCCTCTCTGTGAAAAAATACTCCTTCACATTGCCCCTGAGCTGTCTCCCCTCTATCTTCAAATTGTGTCCCCTTGTTCTTGCACGTCTTTTTCTGAAAGGTGCTACCCTATTGGACTTCGTTGATTCCACTGAGGTACTTAAAAGTTTCTGTCATGTCCCCCCTCTCCCTCCTTTCCTCAAGGGTATACATATTAAGCTCCTTTAGTCTCTCCTCATATGGCTTCTCTTGCAGACCCTGCACCATTTTAGTTGCCCTCCTCTGGACTGCCTCCATACTGACTATGTCATTGTGGAGATGGGGTCTTCAGAACTGGATACTCCAGATGGGGTCTCACCAACTGTCTGTAGAGAGGGATAACAACTTCCTGTTTTCTGCTGGTGATGCCTCTCCCTATACATCCCAGTATCCCCACAGCTCTCCCTACTGCCTTCTCACATTGCTTGCTAACCCTAAGGTCATCTGAAATGATTACCCCCCAGGTCCCTTACCATTTTTGTTGCTGTTACTACCTCCCGCCCATTGTGTAATCTTCCCCTGGGTTTTTGGTTCCCATGTGCATTATTTTGCACTTTTTTGCATTGAATCCAAGCTGCCATACTTCTGACCATTCCTCCAACCTTGCCAAGTCCCTTTTCATCCTTTCCACACCTCCTTGTGTATCAACCCTGTTGCACATCTTTGTGTCATCTGCAAAGAGGCATACTTTTCCTTCCAGTCCCTCTGCAATGTCACTTATAAAGACATTAAAAAGGACTGGACCCAGTACTGAACTCTGTGGTACCCCACTAGTAACCCCTCTTTCTTCAGAGTGGACTCCATTTACAATTACCTTCTGTGTCCTCTTGTCCAGCTAATGTTTTACCCAGGCTACCACCCTGGGACCCAATCCCAGGTTGGTTAATTTGACTATTAATCTTTTGTGTGGTACTGTGTCAAATGCCTTGCTAAAGTCTAGGTAGGCCATGTCCACAGCCCCTCCCTGGTCTGCTACTTTGGTCACCCAGTCAAAGAAATCAGTAAAATTCATCTGACATGTCCTTCTGGCTGTGAACCCATGCTGCCTTGTGTCCTGTGCCCCAGTGGCCTCTAGGTACTCAACAGTTCTTTCCTTCAGAAGTGATTTCATCACTTTCCCTACCACAGAGGTCAAACTAATATGTCTGTAGTTTTCCGCCTCTGTCTTGCTCCCACTTTTGTGAAGGGGAATCACATCCGCCTTCCTCCAGTCCTCAGGTACCACACCATCCTCCCATGATTTGTTGAAAAGGGTAGTCAGTGAAACATAGAAACACAGAAACATAGACTTTGACAGTAGATAAGGACCACTTGGCCCACCCAGTCTGCCCATTTCCCTACCTACTGGATAAGCTGCAGATTCTAGTTAACCAACAGCCTACTTCCTGCCACCCCCCACTACAATTGCCTTGTGTCTGTCCCATGGATGTTTGAATTCTCCCACTGTTTTAGCCCCAACAACCTCCCCAGGAAGGCAGTTCCACGCAACCACCACTCTCTCCGTGAAAAAAGATTTCCTCACATTACCCCTGGTGTCACTAGTTCTCGCCTTAATTATTTTAGAATTCTGGGGTGAATTCCATCCAGGCCCATTTTTCAGGGCTTTATTTAACTCCAAAAATTGCTTAGCGTTTTGCTCATAAAAGTACTAAAACTTTGTGAAAATGCATAGCACTTCCCTCATTGTGTTTAACAAACATAACACTTCTAGAAAACCTATATGAATACTTTCTATACAGTTACATTGTTCCAAGAAAAACACTGCTAATCAATTATTTAAAACCCTGGTTTTTGTTCTTTCAGAACCCTGTCTTCTGTGAAAGGACTGGGATCGACCCCCCTATCCAGTGTGTTTCTGTTAATTGGATTAGGCACCTCCCCCTCCTCCTCTTTTGTGAATACTGAGCAGAAGTATTTGTTCAGTATCCCTGCTTTTTCACTGTTCCTCTCTACTCACCCACTGTCCATTCTATTCAGCCTCACTATCCCTCCCTTTGTCTTTCTATGCTCCCTGATAGACCTATAAAAGGTTTTATCCACCTTCTTAACCAAGTTGGCTATCTTTTCCTCAGTTTTGGCCTTTGCTATTCTGACTACTCTCCCTCCCTTCTTCCTTCTGCTTTAACTGGTACAGTTCTCTCCTACTCCTTCTGTGTTTCCTTGTACTTCCTAAATGCTATCTTTTTCTCCCTAACCTTCACCGCCACCTCTTTTGAGAACCATAGTGGCTTTTTCTTTCATTTGATTTGTTTATTTGCTTCACAAAAAGGCTTGTTGCCTCTGTGATTGCAGTTTTGATGTTTCCTCATTGTTGCTCCACCTCTCCTTCTAGCCTGCTTGCTAGTGCTTTTCTTAGGCATTCTCTCATCTTACCAAAGTCAGCCCTCCTGAAGTCCAGAACTTGCACTTTGTAGGGCTTGACTTTGTAGCTGAGTTTATCATGAACCACACTGTTTGTTGGTCACTTGTTCCCAGATGGCTACTCACTTCTAGATCTGAGATCCCTTCACTGTCCCCATTTGAGAGTAAGAGGTCCAAGATGGCTCCCTCATAAGTGAGTTCCAAAACTAGCTGTCTGACGCATGCTGCCTGAAAGGCATTGAGAATGGCCCTGCTTTTGGATGTGGCTGCAGCAAACATGCTCCATTTAACATCTGGCATATTAAGGTCCCCCATCAACAGTATCTCCCCTTCCTCTGCCATCCTAAGGATGCCTTGTATCATATCCTTGTCCATTCCCTCCCCCGACATTGGGGTCTGTATACAACCCCTGAGCAGACTGTGATGCCATTTCCAGTCTCTAAGGTGACCCACAGTGCCTCCTGTCCTCCCTGTTTACTCTTTTGTTCAGTTGCTTTTATCTCTTCCCTTAAATAGACAGTTACTTCATCCCCTCTTCTCCCCTCCCTGTCTCTCCTGTAGGTTGTATATCCTGGTATGCAAACATCCCAGTCATGGTTCTCTGTAGACCATGTTTCTGTGACTGCTATGATATCAAGGCATCCCTATTCCATCAATGCCACCAGTTCAGGGAGCATTTTGCCCTGACTATGAGCTTTGGTACTCATTACCTTTCATTTCTTGATGGCCTTACCCCTTATTGCCCCATCCCTGTCCTTATTGCATTTGTCATTTTATCCATTTACCCCACCCTTCTCCCTACTGACATCTCTATCTTGGTGTTTACCTCACTTAGTACCCTGATTTTTTGGGGGGGAGCTAGAATTTCCCTGCTCCTTTCCAGTGCCTCCCCCCACCTTGGCTAGCTGAAATGCTTGCCTATGAAGCATTTAAACCTATCACCTAGGATCCTGGTCCCCTTCCTAGACAGATGCAGGCTATCACACCAGTATAGGCCTGCATCCCTCCAGGTGGACCCCCAGTCCCCAGTGAAGCCAAATCCTTGAGCTCTGTACCAGTTTTTCAACCACTGATAGAATCCCATGGTCTGGAGTACCCTAGCCTCACCAGTGCCATAGACAGGCAACACCTCCGAGAAGATTACCATGCATGCTATTTGTCTAAGGATCCTCCCCAACTCCACAAACACTTCCTGCACTGCTCTGATCCCTTTCTTAGCCAGGTCATTTGTCCCTAGGTGGACAATGACATCCAGCTCCCTTCCCTGTGCAGCTGCTTCTCCACTGTGGGTGCCTCTATAGAGGAACTACACTTTGTCAGAACTGTATATGAATTGTGGAGAGGTACAGCTGGAGGGATGCACCTCTGCTCCACCACCCTCAACATCCCTGAGACCACTGTGTTCCAACTGCTCCTCTTTCTTGGCAACCTCTGAGGCAACAGCAGGGGCCCTTGTGGTCCCTGGGTGGGAGAGGAGGTCCCACAAATCCTGGTCAACTCAGCCTTGAGATGAGCAACCTTCTTTTCATTGCCTCCCCCCTTGGCTAGTTTAAATGCTTCTCAATGAAGCATTTAAACCTATCACCTAGGATCCTGGTTCCCCTCCTAGACAGATGCAGACCATTATGCTAGTATAGGCTTGCATCCCTTTAGGTGGACACCCAGTCCCCAGTGAAGCCAAAACCCTGAGCTCCACACCAGTTTTTCAACCATTCATTGAATCCCATGGTGTGGAGTACCCTAGCATTACCCTTGCCATAGACAGGCAGCACCTCTGAGAAGATTACTGTTCATGCTACTTGTCTAAGGCCCCCTCCAACTCATCAAATTCCTCTTGCACTGCTCTGATCCCATTCCAGCCAGGTCATTTGTCCCTAGGTGGACAATGACATCCAGCTCCCTCCCCTCATACAGCTGTTCCCATGATCCTGAGGATTCGCTCCCTGTCCCTCCAAGACATGGCACCAAGCAGGCACATTACTTCCCTTTCCCCTTCCTCCCCCAGTTCTACACCCCTGACGATTGAGTCCCTCACTAGGAGTTGTTTTCTTCCCCTGTGGGGTCCCATGCCACCCTCCTGTGGGTCTCCTTTGTGGAGGTTCCCAGCATCCTCTTTGGGCTCCTCTGCAGGTGCCTCCATAGTGGAGTCACTCTCCACCAGAACAGCAAATGAATTGTGGAGAGGTACAACTGGAGGAATGTGCCTCTGTTCCACCATCCTCTCCCTCCCTCCCTGAGCCCATCTTGGTCCAACCACTCCTGTTTCTTGGCAACCTCTGAGGTTGGGGTGTTGGCCCTGGTGGTCCCGGAGTGGTACAGGAGGTCCCCCCGAATCCTGTTCAACTCAGCCTGAAGATGAGCAACCTCCTCCCTCAGTCCAGAGAGGTGTCTGCAGATGGGACAGCACCGCATCCTCCAGAATGTCTCCCAGAAGACTGCTGCTCCACAGCCACTGCATTCACCACTTCCATCATATGTTATTTGTAACTCCTTAACTGTTGTTTTTTTATACTTCCTCTTTCCTCTCACTTTTTTTTTGTTTACATTTTTATATAAACGTGTTTTTTTTTTTCCCTCCCTACTTTCCTACTGCCTCTGTGCCCTTAAAGCTCCTGATCTTCCTGTTCTGGGACAGTAAGTTCCTATATTCCTCAGTAGTCTCCTTCTTACTTGCTCAGAGTCAGACCTCCAGCAGCTAGGGGGGGATGGAGAGCTACTCTTTTCCTTCTAGGATGGTGAGTCTTTTGTGGCTCTGTGATCACTCCCTTCCTGCTCACAAACAGGAAGTTCCTGTTGTCAGTCAAATCCTGTGCCTATAAAAGTAGAACTAGCTAGGAAGAATTTTGAATTTATGTATTCCATGTTACCATTCCATGTGTGTGTGGTGGGACTACTACTGGAATACTGTAGAGCTTTGAACTCTTCAGTTCCACGGCTAATAATCACACAATGCATTGAATGTGGAAAAAGACAGATGACTAACAGGTGAAAAACATCTGTTGAGGGACTAATTTACATAAGTTAGCAACATGTATTGATGTTTTTTGTGGCTATGAAAACATTTAGAGTGTTCATTTTTTAAAAAGCTGCCTATCAGATTATTTTATATATGCAATAAGGCACTTCTGGGATGTTGTTGTAGGTTTACTCATGGACGAAGGGCTGAAGTGCCTGACTTCACCTCGTGCCTTACAACGTCCCTGACCATGGGAAAACCCTAGTACAATCAATGCTGGGAAAACCTAATACAATCAATACTGGGAAAATCTAGTACAATCAATTCCCTGTCATGCCTTATTGCTTAAACAGAGCCCATCTGAGATGAAACATCCCCTTTCCACTCAGAGTACTAGTGCACTTTTAATAATTTTTGCAGCAGGGTGGCCTGGAGCACTGGGGGGTTAGTTTGTTCTCAGACCTTCTGCACTCCTTGGAGAATGGGGTCTGAAGCCGAGGCCCGACTGGTTCTGTCCTACATGTCCATGTTCCCATTTCTTTCATACTGTAACCATATATGAAGTAGTTCCTGCGAAGACAAGGGCTGGGTGGACTGTTCTGCTGCAAATCAGACCCTCCCCAAATATGGCATTTACCCATAGACATGGTTAAATAGAGATTTTATGGAATAAGTCAGACTCTGGGTCCATGGGCAAGAATTACAGATTTTTTTTTCCTCAGCAATATCTGCTGCCGCTGTGCACAAATCCAATGCAATGACTCTTCCCAATATTCTACAGCAGGATTAGCGTTTCTTCTGTAGGGAGGGTGGTATATGTCAGTCACATGCTAATTAACCCCATCGCAGACAACATGTGGAGTTCAGGAGGGACTCTTTGAAGTTCCCACCTGCCTGCAATCCTTAGAGCATGATACCACTGGCACACTACTCTCCATGTATGGCATCCAAACAAGTGACAGGCTGCATCCAATAGGGAAAGCACTAAGAACATGTGTCACATGATACCAGGAAGTCAGGGTTAGAGATGCAGCAAAGTTTAACTTCGCTAGCATAGCAGAGGCAAAGTAGCCCACTCTGCCTCAACACATAACTACATGAAGTGCCAACTGAAGTGCAGTACTTCACCACTTTGCGTATCATGACTTTGCGTTATGATGACTCTGCGTAACTTTGCTTTATTTTCTTTAAAAGGTGGAGTGAGTGAGCACTGTAACAGCCCACAGATCACATGGCTAACAGTCTGCAGGTCACATGCTTCAGGCAGAAAGTTAATCATGCAAGAGAGTGAAAGACTTTCACTTTCACCTTACCTAGTGTGGGAGAAAGAGCTGCATTAGAGGGGAGAGAGAGAAAGATAGCAAAAAATATAAACTGTGCTTTGAGAGGAGACAGAGATAGAAAAAATATAACCCCCATGTCTGAACCAGAGCATCTTCTGGGCTATCGGTCCTCTCCCTGAAGCAGGAGGTAGTGGTGCCATGGAAGCACCACCTCCAGTGGCACCTACCAGCACCCCCCACCAGTGCCACCACCTGCCATGGCCCCTGCGCCAGCGGCTCCGCAGTCCTCCCTGCAGCTCATAAGTGTGGGAGTTCTTTACTACACTAAAATATTATTTTTTTATAATATTTTAGGGCCCATAAGTGAGAGTTGTGGGGTGGGCTTTTGGGTTGTTTATTTATTTTATTAAGTTTGGCTACAGGTGGTTACTGCCCAGAAATTGGATTGGGATTCTAAATTATATCTTAATGTGCTGGGAAGGTTTGAGGATGGTCAGGCAGTATTCCCCTACTAGGCTCAGTGAGATGTGACCATTTAACTGCCTGGCTTTACCAATAAAGATGTATATATACGTTGTTGATCTTTGGGTATAGTTAAAATGTATAGGAGGAGGGGCAGGACTGGGCCTGGCCGGGGAATGGAAAGGGGGGGTGTATTGGGGGTGGTGGGGACCAGGCAATGCCCTGGGGAGAAATCATGTCAAGACTGGGGTAATCCCTATCTTGTTCCCATACCCAAGGGCCCAGAAATTGTTGCTGGACAAGAGTCGAGGTCTTCCCCACCATCTCATCCAACCGGGCGGTGTTATATAATGCTAGGTCTATCAAAAACAAGACGGCCATTATAGCTGACCTTGTTGAAATGGTAGACCTGGCATGCATCACTGAGACCTGGCCGGACAAAAATGCAGGCCCAGTGTTGGTTTCTGCAGTCCCAGCTTGGTTCTTGGTGATGCACTGCCCGAGTTTGGATCATAGGGGTTGGGGTGTAGCCATCTTGTTTAAGACCGAATTGGGCCTTGTGGATGTTCCAGTAGGGACCACCAGATCCTTTGAGTGCATTGTGGTGAGGGTGTGGACTGCAGGATACTCCTCATTTATCGTCCACCAGGTGATAGGGGTTTATTCCTGCAGGAGACTGCGGTCTTTGTCATCGACATGGTGTAGGAATTCCCCAGATAGATAATTCTGGGGGATTTCAATGCCTGGGTCGATGATGAACTCTCGTAGTTTGGTCAAAATCTTCTCAAGCTAATGACATCGCTGGGCCTCACACAGGTTGCTACCTCCTCTACCCACATAAGAGGCCACTCATTGGATCTGCTGTTCTTCCTGGGGATGGAGATGACTGATTTGGTGGTAGAACCAGTCAGTTGGTTTCACCAACACACCACAGGGTTCAATTTTGGGGCTCCCCCAAATGGACTTACCCCTTTCGAGATAGTCCGGTACTACCCTTTGAAGAGGGCTACCCCAGATGGTCTATCAGCAGTGCTGGACCTATCGGGATTGCTGGTGAAAGCATAAGTCCTGAGGATCTTGTACTAGCCTATAATAAGGCAGTGGGAGATGCCCTGGACTTGATTGCTCCTGTTCGTGTTTGATTACTCACTCTTCGCCCAAGGTCCCCTTGGTTTGATGGGTCCTTGAAGAAGCTGAGATGGAGTGGTCGAAGGCTGGAGAGAGTATGGCAGAAGTCCAGCCTGGATGCTGACAGGCTTAGATTGATGGAACATTATGATAGCTATCAATGAGAAATCACCTGTAAGAAGGCAGAATTCCTGTACAGGGAGATTTCTTCTGTGCAGAACCGACCAGCTCAGCTCTTTCATACTGTCGACAGATTATGCAATCCAATCTGTCTGCAGTCTGAAAGAGCTTTTTCACAAGTTAGGTGTGATGAGCTAGCTCAGTTTTTCATGGATAAGGTTGCCAGCATCAGGTCTGGAATTGGCCTGGCCCTCTCCATGAGGGGTTGTGGAGGTCAATGGGGAGTGATGAGAACCCAGTTTGTCTGGACGGTTTTTTGGCTGACCAGAATTCTTGGGCATTGTGAAGATTGTCCAGACCCTCACTTTTGGTGGGATGTGGAGATGTCATCTGCCGGATCATAGCTGAAATTTTGTGGAGATCCTTGGAGAAAGGAAACTTTCTGTATTCCTTAAAGAAGGCAGTTATTAGACCACACCTGAAAAAACCCTCCTTGGACCCCGCTGATCCAGCTAACTACCGACCTATCTTTAACCTTCCCTTTGTGGGGAAGGTTATTGAGAAGGAAGTTGCATTGCAACTTGACAATCATTTGGAAACTTATGGTGTCTATGATGCTCTCCGGTCTGGATTTAGGAAGAGACATAGCATGGATATTGCCCTTGTTCAGGTACTAAATGACCGCCTGATGGTGAGAGATTGAAAGGCTTGTACCATCTTGGTCCTTCTTGATCTCTCAGCAGGTTGTGACACTGTAGACCATGAGGTGCTTTTAGAGACTCTGCGGTTCCTTTGTGGACTGTCTGGTACAGTCCTCAAATGGTTTTGATCTTTCCTAGCAGGCAGGTCTCAGAGGGTGATCACTAGAATTTATTCTTCTGATGCCCTCCCCCTGTCCTGTGGGGTACTGCAGGGATCTATACTGGCTCCCATGTTGTTCACAGTATATATGCTGCCCTTAGGAGGCATCATTAGGCGATACAGCTTGAGTTCTCATTGCTATGCAGATGATACTCAGCTGTATATGTCATTTGTGCCCGGACAGGTTGATGCAGTTTTCAAGCTAAATAACTGCCCTTCTGAGATCAGAGACTGGATGAACTCAAGTTGGCTGAGACTAAATCTGGATAAGATTGAGGTACTGGTCGTGGAGCCAGGTCACCCGGGGGCAGATGTTAGTGCTGGGCACATGTCGGGCCTTTGGCTTGACGGTGTCCAGCTTATCACTTCAGATTGGGTGCATAACCTGGGCATTGTTTTTGATGACAACTTGACTCTGAAGTATCGGGTGTCAGCTGTGGCCAAATCCTCATTTTGCCACCTGAAGAACATCACCCAGGTGAAACGCTTGATTCCCCCTGGTGACCTTCCCATATCGGTTCACGCCTTCATCACTATCCATCTTGACCACTGCAATGCCCTCTATAAACAAGGCTTGCAGGCAAATGCTGGGAGCCCCTAGGTGTACCCATATTTGCCTGCTGTACTCCACCACTAACTTGCTCAACCTTGAAGAAAGACTCCACTTCCAAACTTGCCTTCTTGTAAAAAAGACTGCTATGGCTCCCCCCCTTGGATCACCACCTCCTTACAGCGGGCCTCCCCCCCAGTTTTCACCCACAGAACTGTCAAAACCTCCCTTATTGTCCCCAGGGTAAGGACCTCTATGGCCCAGAGATCCTGTTGCTATCGGGCTCCCTCCTGGTTCAGTTCCTTCCCAGCCAACATAGCTGACTCCACTAAGCTTGGTCCTTTCAAGGTCTTCCTCAGAAGCCATCTGACAAGCACACGCTGCTGTAACTGCACATAATCCCCAACCTGCCCCTTACCCTCACCCCTAGGCTGGGTTTGCCCTGTCTACTTTTGCTGTATATGCCTGGGGTCTCAGGCAACATCTGTTGAGTAACGTAATTAAATATCTCTGGTTGCTACCTGAATTGGTACTCATGTACCTATATTATGACTACTGTGATCTACCTATTACCAAGCTTGTACCACCAGTGAATTCCTGTAACATTGGTTGTTTTCCTAATCTAAGCGTTATGTACTGTACTGTTTTGTCATTTACACCCATCTATTTCTGTCAAATATTTCCAACTGTATTGTAATTGTATGTATATATGTCAGGACCTGGACTACCCATGTCCTCTTCCCCACTGTACCCCTCCCCCCAAGTCACACCAGGAGACGATCAGTTCTTGCTCAGTGTGCTTTTCCTGGTAAAACAATTTCAATAAATAAATACATTGTTTGCTGTGATGTATCGATTTCTTGATGAGGTGCCTTTGTAAATGAGTCTTTGACTCAAAGGTCTGTAAACCGATGATCTAATAAATAAATAAAATAAATAACGTCACTACCACCAGCAGGAACAACAGCATCTCCAACCATGATTGAAGCTACTGATTGCACTGTGTAAAACATAGAGAAATCCCTTTACTGACATCAACTATGCACTTCTGCTGCATACTACCATGCCCATGGCTACTCTTGCCACTGGCAGCAGTGCCATGGCCAGAAGCATCTTTGCATGCATATCTTTTTGCAGACATATTTTGGAATTACACAAAAAAATTCACAACAAATTGATATTTCTGAAATTTGGGGTGGATGGGAAGCCAAAAAACAACAGCTGTGGCTTACAGATGCAGATTGGGCACTAAACAGATGCAAACGCACAGACGCAGATTGCACACTATAAAGAGATGCAACTGACAGGCACAAAAAACAGTGGTCACAAATCTAAAACTGAGAAAACATTTTTTTATTTATTTATGAGCATATCGGACATACCTTGAGTCAGAGACACATTTAGAAAGGTTACAAGTCAGAGAACATACAGTCAGACAGTAATACAGGAATTGTTGAACAGGATAAATAGAAAGGTAGACAGATATGTGGGGAGTAATGCAATGTACTGGCTGTGGGGTCGCAGTCTTCTGGGAGTCTTTCTGGAGGCTGAGATACTGCCCTATTTGCAGGCAACTCTCTGCCCTAAGGGAGGAGTTTGCCCATCTTCAGGCCACACTGAACAGTAGTAAGAAAACCTCCCCCACCCAGGGAGCACCAGGGCCACCACCAGTACCTCAGAGATTGCCAAGAAAGCCCAGCAGTTGGATCACACTGGGCTCAGGGAGGGTGAGGGCGGTGGAACAGAGGCACACCTAGTCCATACACCATTCTGATGGAGCATAGTTCCCCTATGAATGTACCCACAGATGAGACTAAGGAGGTTGCGGACAACTGTCACAAGGGAGCTGCACAGGAGGAAGGCAGAGGACACCACAGGGAAAGGAAGCAACTCCTGGTGGGGACTCAGTTATTAGGGGGATAGAATTAGAGTGAGCAGGGAAAACTGAAGTAAGGTGCCTGCCTGATACCATGGCTTGGAGGGACAGAAAGCACATCCTCAGGATCACAAGAACAGCTGCACGGGAGACTGAGCTGGATATCATTGTCCACCTAGGGATGAATGACTTGTCTCAGCATGAGATTAGAGCAGTACATGAGGAGTTTGTGGAGTTGGGGAGGGGCCTAAGGCAAGTAGCACATACGGTATCCTTCTCAGAGGTACTGCCTGTCTATGGCAAGGGTGAGGCAAGGGTACTTCGCACCATGCGATTCAATGAATGGTTGAAAAAATGGTGCAGAGCACAGAAGTTTGGCTTCATTGGGGACTGGGTTTCTATCTGAAGGGATACCAGCCTATACTGGCAGGATGGTCTGTATCTGTCCAGGAAGGGAACAAGTCTTCTGGGAGATTGGCTTAAATGCTTCATTGGCAAGCTTTTAAACTAGTCAAGGGGGGGGAGGCACTGATAAGCAGCAGGGAATTCCCAGCCTCACCCTACAACACAGGGTACTAAATGAGGTAAAGACCAAGGCAGAAAGGTCAGTAGGGAGCAGGACAGGGGTAAATGGAGAAAGCAAAGTCAATGAGGACAGGGATGGTGCTACAAGAGGTAAAGTCATCAAAAAATGAAGAGCAATGAGTACCAATGCCCATAGTCTAGGTAACAAGCTTCCTGAATTAGTGGCCTTGATGGAGGAGGAACATCTGGATATCGTTGCAGTCACAGAAATATTGTACACAGAGAACCATGACTGGGACGTAAACATACCAGGATGCACTATCTACAGGAGGGACAGGGAGGGTAAAAGAGGAGGAGAAGGAGGAGTAACTCTCTACATAAGGGATTAAACCTTTGAGTCTGAGGCTCCTTTACAGAGGTTCCATGTCAGAGTAGTGCAGAGATAAAAGACAGAGAACAGATTACAGGTACAAGTGATGACAGAACAATTACCAGGATTTTTTCACAATGTTATAAAATACAACACAGAGCTATTTACAAATGACAAGAGTAACATAGTCTAGATCAGGTCAAGAATAAAAGCTGAAGATCATTGTCAGAGGTTATAACTAAACCATCAGGGAGATTAGTTACAGTCATAGGCAGCTTCCTGTTGGATATAGTTTCGGAGAACGGATTTGAAGGGGCTTAGCTTAGGTTCCACCAGTAAGGTTCTCAGCAGTGTGTTCATCAGGAGGGGTGCCCTGTAGTGAAATGTTCTTTGAACCAGTGCTGTTTTACAGTGAGCGACCTCGTAGAGGGATTTCTCTGATCCCCGGGTGTGTTTGGTGGATAGAGTGGACTGAAGAAAAGGGGTGAGACCGGGGGGGAGACCGACAGATATATTTTTGGCCAGGAGGCAGGTCTGGTATTTCAGCTGACCATCAAAGTTAGGCCAGTTGTCAAGGATGTAGAGAGTGCAGGTGTGGTCAGTGAGTCACAGCCAGTGGCTAGTCGACAGGCCTTGCTCAGGGACATCCTAATTCTATGAAGGGCGGTGTTTTCAGCAGCACCATATATCAGTATGCCATAGTCAATCAGGGATAAAATCGAGGAGGAGCTAGCTAGTTGCAGGGCCTCAGAGGGAGACAATGCTTATAACAGTGGAGGAGACCAATGCGTATGTTTACTGCCATGCTCAGAAGGTGGATGTGATCATGGTAGGTGAGCCCTGAGTCCAAGGTGACTCCAAGGTATTTGAAATGGCCAACCTGCTCCAGCAATTTGTGATGAGAGTTAAGTATGGTCAGGGGGTGGCTAATGTGCTTGTTTCGGGAATGAGCAAACAACACAGATTTCATTTTTTATGGTTTAGTACAAGCCTGTGATTAGAGAACCAAGTCTCAGCTTCATTAAAGGATTTCTGGAGTGCCAGTTGGAGTGAGACTGGGTCAGAATGGAAGCCAAAGAGTACAGTGTCATCTGCATAGAGGAGAAGTTTACCTGAGCAGGCACTGGGGAGAGAATTAAGAAACAGACTAAATAATAGGGGGCCCAGGATTCACCCCTGGGGAACTCTGAGGTGACCGGGAGAGGAGAGGACATAGTACTAAATATCCACACTTGCTATGACGTGCCCATTAGTCAATTTTCAAACCAGTGTACCATGTCCTGTGAGAGGCCAAGATGAGCAAGAGAAGTTAGTAGTAGGGAGTGGTGGACAGAGTCAAATGCTTTTAACAGCTCTACAAATGCTGCACCTGCTATACGGCAAGCATCTAGAGGCATGAAGGGTATTAGTAAATTCTAACAAGGCAGTTGTGGTACTGTGGCTTTTATGAAAGTCATGTTGCTCGCTGCACAGCTGTTGTATTTGGTTAGGTGTTCAGTGAGTTGGTCAGCTATGACTTTCTCAAGGGCTTTGGAGAGCGGAGGGAGGATTGATATTGGACGGTAGTTCCCTGGGATGGTACGATCCCCACTCTTGTGAATGGGTCTAATAAGGGCAGTTTTCCATTTTGTAGGGAACTGGCCCAGAGAGAGGGAGCAGTTTAGTAGTGCTGTGAGGGGGTAAAGTACCTCATCAAGTGCAAGCCTTAGTAGCTTTAGGTCCAAGGAATCACTACTAAATCTGGACTTGGTAAGCGCTTTATGCAAGCAGGGAATAGCTTCCACTGAAAGATAGTTTTGAAGTAGAAGGGGGAGCCTTGTGGGGGTCAGTAGATGTGTGGGGAAATGGGGCTAAGAAGTTTTGAGGGAGAACACTGCTAAGATCAGAGAAAGAGGAGTTTAGTGTGTCAACAATGAACTCAGGGTCCATTGAGATGCACCCACTAACACACAATTGGGAGGGAGGGGCAGAGATAGACTTGCCATTAAGCTCTTGTTGATGGGGGACCAATCCCAGAGGGTGAAATGATATTTTAAATACTTAAGATTACCAGGTTTTAGATGGCATTGGAAGGAGACTCTGGGTGTTTTTTTAACCCTGCAATACCATGTACAAAGTACAGCAGAGTGGTCGCTCAGAGTATTGGGAAGCACTGAGATGCTAGTAAGCCTTTTGGGGTGATTGGTAAGAACCAGGTCCAGAAGGGAGGCAGACTCAGTCTTAAGATTGTGTCGAGTGGGTGTAGGGACAAGTTGAGTGAGGTCCAACGTGGCGATAGCATCTTTGTAAGAGGCAGAGGAGCTAGATTGCCAATTAGTGTTGAAATCATCAAGGGTTATGCATTCAGCTTTAAAGGGCAGGTGGGAGAGGTAGTTCAGAGTAGAGTGAAATGCGGAATTTTGGTTCCGAGGGGGGATATAAACAGAGGTAATGGTAGAGGGGTAGTGGCAGCACTGAAAGAGACTTTCAGGGTGAGAGCTTGGGCGCCATAGTCCAGCTGGGCAGTAGGAAGAGGCTGGGCCTGAAGAGTGTTTCAAAGGTAGAAGGCACAGCCACCACCACGTTTTCTGATCCTACCCACGTGGTAGAGCAAATACCCAGGGATGGAGACAGTAGAGTCAGGGGTTGCTTTGGAGAGCCACGTTTCCACAAGGGAGAGTATGTCAGGTTGGTGTTTGATCATCTAACCCTGGAGGCAGTAAATTATACCTTTTGTGGGTTGTTGGTGGGGGGAGGGGCACTGCAGTAGCAGTTCACTAGCTAGATATTTATTTGCTTTTGGTAGATAGAAGGAAGCAGTAAAAAATACCGCAGACAGATAACTGATTCAGAGTACGGCGATTACTGTGTGACACAATTATATGTGTCTGATTTGATGACAAATACACACACTACAGGTAATGCACAGAAAATTTAACAGTGCAGTACCCTAACATAGAAGCATAGAACATAGACTTTGACAGCAGAGAAGGACCGCTTGGCCCACCTAGTCTGCTCATTTCAGCACCTATTGGATAAGCTTCAGATTCCAGTTACCCAACACTCTGCTTCCACCTACCACTCACTATAATTGCCTTATGTCTGTCCCATGCATTCTTGAATTCTCCCACTGTGTTTGACTCCACAACCTAAGTCCTTTCTCATCCTTTGCACCCCTTCTTGTGTATCAGCCCTGTTGTAGATCTTTCTGTCATCTGCAAAGAAGCATACTTTTCCTTCCAGCCCCTTTGCCATGTCACCTATAAAGCCATTAAAGAGGGCTGGTCCCAATATTGAACCCTGTGGTACCCCACTAGTAACCCCCTTTCTTCAGAGGGTACTCTGTTTACTGTTCCCCTCTGGGTCCTGTTGTCCAGCCAGCTTGTTACCCAGGCTACCACTGTGAAACCCACTCCCAGGCTGGCTAACTTGTTTATTAATCTTTTGTGTGGGACTGTGTCAAATGCCTTGCTAAAGTCTAGGTAGGCAATATCCACAGCCCCTCCCTGGTCTATTACTTTGGTTACCCAGTTAAATAAATATATTAGATTTGTCTGACATGATCTTCCTGCTGTGAATCCATGCTGCCTTGGGTCCTGTGTCCCATTGGCCTCAAGCTACTCAACAATTCTTTCTTTCAGAAGTGATTCCACCATTTTCCCTACCACTGAGGTCAAGCTAAAAGGTCTGTAGTTTTCTGCCTCTGTCTTGCTCCCACATTTGTGAAGAGGAATCACATCCACCCTCCTCCAGTCCTCCGGTACCACACCATCCTCCCATGATTTGTTAAAAAGCATAGTCAGTGGTGTCACTAGCTCTCCCCTTAGTTCTTTCAGAATTCTGGGGTGAATCCCAACAGGCCCCATTGCTTTGTCCACTTCTCATTTTAGGAGTTCCTTCATGACCCATTCTTCTGTGAATGAAGTGGTATCAACCCACCCTGTCCAGAGTGCTTTTATTCTTTGATTTAAGTACTTCCCCCTCTTCTTTTGTGAATACTGAGCAGTATAGCACAGTGGTGTAAGGCTCTGAGCAGCAAATCTGGAGACCTGGGTTTGAATCCCACATCCCCACTTGCATACTGTGTGACCCTGAGCAATTCACTTAACTTCCCTCTGCTGCTAGGTTGCATCTGTAAAGAAGCTTTCAGCTTAGTGTGTCTCTCCCGGTTAAACACTTGGGGGGGGGGGAATCACTAAAAGAAGGTGACAAGACTTTCTATAGATACATTAGTGAAAGGAGAAAGTCCAGAGGGGGTATTGCTAAGCTTAATGGAGAAAAGGGAGCATGTGAGGAGGAGGACCCTGTAAAGGCATCTATCCGAAATAGATACATTTGCTCAGTATTTACTGAAGAGAAGGTAGGGCAGGGCCCACAGCTCAGCATCGTGGACACAGGGGGGAGGGAGGTGAGCACTACTCCCTTCACAAAAGAAAGGGTCCTACAAGAGCTTGCTAAGCTCAGGGTGGATAAGGCAATGGGACCTGATGGCATACATCCCAGGGTACTTAAGGTGCTAAAGGTGGAACTAGCAGAGCCATTAGCAGAACTGTTTAGTGAGTCTCTGAGCACAGGAGAGGTCCCAGAAGACTGGAGAAGGACTCATGTGATCCCGCTCCACAAGAGTGGTAGCAGGGAGGAGGCAGGGAACTACAGACCAGTCAGTCTTACCTCAGTAGTGGGCAAGATTATGGAGGCACTCCTTAAGGAAAGGATAGTGCAACACCTGGAATCCATAAGGGCACAGGATCCAAGACAGCATGGGTTTACAAAAGGAAGGTCCTGTCAAACTAATCTCATAGATTTCTTTGACTGGGTAACCAGAGTGGTGGACCAAGGGGGAGCAGTTGATGTCGCCTACCTTGACTTCAGCAAAGCTTTTGACACTGTTCCACATAGAAGATTGATAAATAAGCTGGGTAGGCTCGGGGTGGGTCAGAAGTTGGTCAACTTGGTGGTAAACTGGTTGACAGGCAGAAAACAGAGACTGGTGGTAAATGGCATACAGTCAGAAGAGATGCAAGTTACAAGTGGGGTACCTCAGGGATCAGTCCTGGGGCCAGTCCTCTTCAACATCTTCATTAGTGACCTTACAGATGGACTAGAGGGTAAGACTTGTCTGTTTGCAGGTGACACCAAGATCTGCAACAGAGTAGATGATCCAGATGGGGTGGGCAGAATGAGAAGAGATCTGAATAAACTAGCAAAATGGTCAGAAGAGTGGCAACTGGGATTTAATGCAAAGAAGTGCAAAATCATGCACATAGGGAAGAGAAACCCTGAAGCCACATATAGTCTGGGAGGGGAGTTGCTAGCAGTCACAAAGGAAGAAAGAGACTTGGGCATCATCATCACTGATGACCTGAAATCATCCAAGCAGACCTCTAAAGCAGTAGGTAAGGCTAGGGGGGTGTTAGGGTGTATTAGTAGGGGTATCACAAGTCGTAAGAGGGAGGTAATAATCCTTCTTACAAGACACTGGTTAGGCCCCATCTGGAGTACTGCATGCAGTATTGAGGCACACATTCACAAGGACATTAACCAAATTGAGGCAGTCCAGAGAAGGGCAACTAAAATGGTGCAGGGACTGCATCAGAAGACATATGAGGACAGATTAACAGAGCTCAATATGTATACCCTGAGTAAAGGAGGGAGAGAGGTGATATGATCGAGGTATTCAAACACCTTAAGGGCATTAACAAGGTGAAAGAGTCTAACATGTTTAAATATAAGAAAAATAGCAGGACAAGAGGACACAGCATGAGATTAGAGGGGGGCTGATTAAGGGAAATGTGAGGAAATTCTTTTCACACAAAGGGTGGTGGATGCATGGAATGGCTTACCACAAGAAGTGGTGGCTATGAATACAGTGCAGGGCTTCAAACAGGCATGGGATAGGCATAAGGGAGCAATACAAATGACTATGAATAGATAGGCCACTGACAGAGCAAAGGCCGATGGCACATTTATAAGGCAGAAAAAGAAATGGGCAGACTGGATGGGCCTTGAGGTCCTTATCTGCCGTCAACTTCTATGTTTCTAAATATTCATTCAGTACCTCTGCCTTTTCATAGTCACCCTCTGCCCACCCCTCCCCTTTTTTAAGCCTCACTATCTCACCCTTGGGCTTTCTTTGCTCCCTGATGTACCTATAAAAGGTTTTATCCCCCTTCTTTACTGAGTTGTCTATCTTTTCCTTGATTTGGGCCTTCGCTATTCTGACTGCCTTCCCTGCTTCCTTCTGGTTTAACTGATACAGTTCTCTGTCCTGCTCCTTTTGTGATTCCTTGTACTTCCTGAACGCTATCTTTTTCTCCCTAACCTTCCCTGCCACCTCTTTTGAGAACCACGGTGGTTTTTTACTTTGTTTTGTTTTGTTTATTTGCTTCACACAAAGGCTTGTTGCCTCTGTGATGGCAGTTTTGATTATTCACCATTGTTCTTCCACCCCTCCTTCCTGCCCATTTGCTAGTGCATTCCTTAGGCACTCACCCATTTTGGCAAAGTCAGCCCTCCTAAACTCCAGAACCTTTGCCTTTCTATGGCTTGACTCTACTGCTCTGTTTATCGTAAACCATACTCTTTGGTGGTCGCTAGTTCCTAGATGGCTACCCACTTCTAAATCTGTGATCCTCTCTCCATCTCCATTTGAGGGTACCAGGTCTGACTGCTTCCTTCCAAGTGGGTTCCAATACTAGCCGTCTAAGCCATGCCCCCGTAGGGCATCAAGAATGATCCCACTCTTGGATGTAGCTGCAGCAAATGTGCTCCAGTTAACATCTGGCATATTCAGGTCCCCATCAACAGTATCTCCCCTTTTTCTGCCATTCTAAGGATACCTTCTATCATTTCCTTGTCCATTTCCTCCAGCTGTTTTAAACAGAATGAAAATATGCACTGCACCACAACAAACAGAAAATAATTATCAAAAATTACTTCAGATATTACTGTGTGTACATAAACACCCAAATACTAACACACACTATTAGTACAAAACAGTTAGAAAGACTGCCTTTCTCATGTGAATCTCACTCCATCACAGATGCGCCCCTCCCCCGAAGAAATTCAACAGTATCTGTCAGTTCACAGGCTGAATGTTCTAAATTAACATTCAAAATGCAAACAAAAACAATTAACACTCGATGATCTAAGCACAGCAGGGTTTCCTACTGTCGATGTACTAATTCTGGAACAAAAATAATTGGATCAAAACTGATTTTTTTTAAATCTTTTTTGATGGTTTGAGTCTCAGAGCTCTCATAGCAAACTGTCTCCAGTTTTGTGCTATACACACTATGCAGAACAGAGGCTGTGCAAGACAAGACAGAGCCCATGTGACCTGCCATCCCATGAATCAATGCAAAATTCACCTCAAATAGCAATAAACAGGCAAAGCGAAGTTGATTCAAATCAATGCACTTTGCATTAAAATTAAGGGGAAGGCTGTAACACAAGGTGAAGTAGTGTGAAGTCCATTGGATTTTGGTTCACGTTGCAGAGCACTATGCAGATTTGAGGATAATACGCTAAGTGCTCTGCTTAGTAAAATGGGGGCACTTTGCCCACCTCTAGTCAGGGTATATAAGCCCTGTAAGTGCACCACATGGCACAGAGGAGAGAGAACACCGGTAGTGTGAGTCAAGACCTGAGTTTCCTCATCAGGAATGCAGGAGGGAGGGAGGGAGAGAGAGACTGTGTGGTCAGGCTGTCGTATGAGCCCAGAATTTAAAACAGAAAAAACACAGACAATTGCGCAGTAATACTGCATCTGCTACAAAGAAAAAACAAAACACTCTAAGTGAAACTGAATGCCACTCTACTCTGATTAAGTGCTGTGGTGCAGTGCTGCTGGCTGTGTAGGGCAGGCCAGGAGACAGCAAAGCAATGGTGCCCAGAGTTAATTAGGAAGACTAGTATGTGTTTGTTCTGTGGGGCCCAGAATCATACAGGCAAACTAACATGTGTCTGTGTGGGTGGGGCCCAGACTCATACAGGAAAACTAACGTGTGTCTGTGTGGATGGGGCCCAGAACTATACATGAAATCTAATGTGTGTCTGTGTGGGTGGGGCTCAGAGTCATACAGGGAAACTAATGTGTGCCTATTTGTGTGGGGCCCAGAATCATACAAGGAAACTAATGCATGTCTGTGTAGGCGGGGCCCAGAATCATAGAGGAAAACTAATGTGTCCATAGATGGAAATTAATGTGTGTCTGTGTGGGTGGGGCTCAGAATCAGAGCAGGAAACTAGTGTGTGTGTGTGTGGGCCCCCCAAAATCACACAGGAAAATGTAGGTGAATGTATATGGGCCCCAGAATTACACAAGGAAACTAATGTGTGAGAGTGGGATACAGAATCACACAGGGAAGTGTGTGTGTGTGTGTTTTGTTCAGAATCACTGTGACACAGACGTTGAGGTGACTGTAAGGGCCCCAGAACCACACAGAGAAACTAAGGTGTTTCTGTGGGCTCTGAGTCACATGGAAAACTAATGTGCATGTGAGCGCCAGGATCACAGAGCAACACAAGTCTGTGTGGGCCCCATAATCACCCAGGGAAACTAAGGTGTCTTTCTGAAGGGGGCCAGAATCATATAATCGCACAAGAAAATTAATGTGTTTGTTTGTGTGTGTTCGGGGGCCAGGATCACACAGGAAAACTAATGTGTGTTTGTACGTGTGTGCTCCAAGATCACCCAGGGAAACTAAACTATGTGTGTGACAAGGCTCCAGCATCACAAACAGAAACTGAGGTGTGTGTGAGCTCCAGAATCAGAGGGCAACACAAGTCTGCGTGGGCCCCATAATCACCCAGAGAAACTAAGGTGTGTTTCTAAAGGGGCCAGAATCACATAATCACACAAGAAAACTAATGTTTTTGTCTGTGTGTGGGGGTCCTGGGATTACACAGGAAAACTAAGACATGTGTGTGTGGGGGAAGGGGCAGGTCCAGAATCACACAGGGGAAACTTAGGTGTTTATAGAGGACCCCAGTGTTACAAAGAGAAACTATGGTCTGTGTTGGCTCCAGAAGCAAAACATGGCCCCCCCCCCAATCCCCATGGAAAACAGGTGTGAGTGGCACCAAGAATCCCAGAGAGAAACTGACACCTGTTTGTGGGTATCAGAATCATACTCTGTGAGCTAGAGGATATGCTACTGCATATGGGTAGGCCATTCTACGAGATAAAATGAGACACCTCTCTCCCAAACATACCACCTTCTGATCACTCCCGCTGAATCATACACAGACAGATTTAAACTGAAATGGAGTCAGGAGATAGCACAGCCAATTCCTGTAAAAGGACGAGCCTTTGTGTGAAGCAAATAAACAAAACAAGACGATGTAAGAAACCAATATGGTTCTCAAAGGAAGTGGCAGTGAAGGTTCAAGAGAAAAAGAAAGCATTCAGGAAGTACAAGGAATCGCAGAAGGAGCAGGACAGAGAACTGTATCAGTTAAAGCAAAAGGAGGCTGGGAAGGCAGTCAGAACAGCAAAGGCCCAAACCGAGGAAAAGATAGCCAACCTCAGTTAAGAAGGGGATAAAACCTTTATAGGTACATCAGGGAGCAAAGGAAGACCAAGGGAGGGATAGTGAGGCTTAATAAAGAGGAGGGAGGGTGGGCAGAGGAGACTGTGAAAAGGCAGAGATACTAAACAAATATTTTTGCTCAGTATTTACAAATGAAAAGGGGAGGTACATAAAACAAACAGTAGTAACACTCTGGATACAGAAGTTGATACCAGCCCATTTACAGAAGAAAGGGTTCTGAAAGAACTCTTAAAACTGAAGGTGGACAAAGCAATGGGGCCTGATGGGATTCATCCCAGAATTCTAAAAGAGCTAAGGGTAGAACTAGGACACCACTGACTACACTTTTAACAAATCATGGGAGGATGGGGTGGTACCCGAGAACTGGAGGAGGGCAGATGTGATTCCCCTTCACAAAAGTGGGAGCAAGGCAGAAGCAGGAAACTACAGACCTGTTAGTTTAACCTCAGTGATAGGGAAAATAATGGAATCACTTCTGAAGGAAAGAATTGTTGAGTATCTAGAGGCCAGAGGGGCACAGGACCCTAGGCAGCATGGATTCACAGTGGGAAGGTCATGCCAGACAAATCTGATAGATTTCTTTGACTGTGTGACCAAAGAAGTAGATCAGGAGGGGCTGTGACATGGCCTACCTAGACTTTAGCAAGGCATTTGACACAGTCCCACAAAAGATTAATATACAAGTTAGCCAGCCTGGGAGTGGGTCCCAAGATGACAGCCTGGGTAAAGAATTGGCTGGAGAATAGGACACAGAGAGTAATAGTAAATGGAGTCCATCAGAAGAAAGGAGGTTACTAGTGGGTACCGCAGGGTTCAGTATTAGATCGTCCTCTTCAATGTCTTTATGTTTACATTGCAGAAGGACTGGAAGGAAAAGTATGTCTCTTTGCAGATGACACTAAGATCTGCAACAGAGTTGATGCACAGGGTGGGGTGGAAAGGATGAGAAGGGACTTGGCAAGGTTAGAGGAATGGTCAAATGTATGGCAGCTTAGATTCAATACTAAGAAGTGCAAGGTAATGCACCTGGGAAACAAAAACCCAGGGGAAGAGTACACAATGGGGGGTGAGATACTAACAACAACAAAAATGGAAAGGGACCTGGGGGTAGTCATATCAGATGACCTAAAGGTGGACAAGCAATGTGAGAGGGCAGCAAGGAGGGCTGGGGGGTTACTGGGATGCATAGGAAGAGGCATCACCAGTAGAAAACAAGAAGTTATTATCCCTCTGTACAGACAGCTGGTGAGACCCCATCTGGAGTACTGTGTGCAGTTCTGGAGACCCAATCTTCACAAAGACATAGACAGGATGGAAGCTGTCCAGAGGAGGGCAACTAAAATAGTGCAGGGTCTGCACCAGAAGACATATGAAGAGAGACTTAAGGAGCTTAATATGTATAGCCTCGAGGAAAGGAGGGAGAGGGGGGACATGATAGAAACTTTCAAGTACCTCCAGGGAATCAACAAAGTCCAAGAGGGTAGCATATTTTAAAAAAAGAGGTGTGCAAGAACAAGGGGGCACAATTTGAAGATAGAGGGGGTTGGCTCAGAGGTAATTTAAGGAAGTATTTTTCACAGAGAGGTTGTGGATGCATGGAACAGCCTTCCGGAGGAGGTTGTGGAGTCAAAATCAGTGGTGGAATCTAGCATGCATGGGACAGTCATAAGACAATTCTGGGGGTGGGGTAAGAAGAAGTAGGCTGCTGGTTAACTAGGATCTGCAGCTTATCCAGTAGGTAGGGAAATGGGCAGACTGGGTGGGCCAAGCGGTCCTTATCTGCCGTCAAACTCTATTTCTATGTTAAACAGGGATGGAAAATAACATCCTCCCCTTCATGGGGAGAATTTAACTGGAAGGTTCTGGTGAGATATTTCAGAATCCCGGCACTTTAACACCACCTACAGTGATCTATGTTGGAGAGAGTGTGGACAGGTAGATTCCCACTCCCACATTTTTTGGGACAGCCCAAAGTTGGCACCTTTTTCGCTCCAAATACGAGACCAGATGCAAACTATTTTAGAGGTCCAAGTCCTTATCACTCTCCAAAACCTTGTATTGGGATAACGGTGAAACATTTCAGTTTTAAATCCAAATTGTGAAAGAAACTTTTCCACATCTTGAGACTGGCCACACTCAAATCTATTACTCAGAAATGGCTGTCTCATGAGCCACCCAGTCTTCAACAGTGGAGGCACAATATGGAAGCACTTGAGTGCATGGAGAAAATCACTGCTAACCTTAGGCTGAGATTGGACCGATTTCTAGAAATCTGGCTCTCCTGGCATGTACAGAAAGAACAAACAGGCCAAGAGATTGTGGCAGTCAAGACTGCCTCTCCACAGTAGTGCAATAGAATATTAATTAAACAAAACACCACACACATGGAATGAGCTGTTGTGATCTTTATTTATCGTGGGTGTATATTATTTCCTTGGTTGGGTCCTTCGGGTCATATGGTACTAAGAGTTTTTATTATAGTTTAGTTTGTTTGTTATATGTTACAAACTTTCTAATAATTGAAACAGATTTGTAAATAAATTCAATTAACATTTGAGTGGGTGGGAAAGAAACCCGTGAACAAGATGAGGATGAAGGAATAACTTCTATAAGGACTTTTCTGCCAATACTTGAACTGGTTTTCATGCTTCCTTCTCTCCCCTGCAAGAGAATAAAACAAAATGATAGCCTCATCTGTAACTGAAGACATGTTGGTAGCTAGATTTTTTTAATAGAGTTACATATACCTTGTTGGAATTTGTAATATGCTATCTTGTAGCTGTCCAGCTTCAATAAAGAATCAGTTACAAAAAAGGAATCGCACACCATGGACAGGGAAACAGGTTTGTGTTTGAGGCCCAGGATCGCACTCTGTGGACAGAGAAACTAAGGCTTGTGTGTGGGCCCCAAAGTCACAGTCTGTGGACAGAAATACTAAGGGTTGTTGGTGGACCCAGAATCACACTCTGTGGACAGGGAAACTAGGGTTTGTGTGTGGGCCCCAGAATCGCACTCTGTGGACAGGGAAACTAAGGTTTGTGATATGCCCTAAAATCACACTCTGTGGACAGAGAAACTAAGGTTTGTGTGTGTGTGTGAGACCCAAAATCATTTAGTGTTTGAACCCAGTCTTTTAAGGAAACTATGGTGTGTGTGTGTGTGTGCCAAAGAATAATACAGGAAACAAAGGTGTGAGTGAGGCCCAGAGTCGTATTTTATGGAAAGGGAAACAAAGTGTGTGGGACCACTAGTCATATTCTGTGGCTAGGAAAACTTAATTTTGTGTGGGTCCTGACTCCCAGAATTACACAGAGAAAGTAGCAATTGTTTGTGGGTATCTGAATCACATTCAGTGGATTGAGAAACTAAGGTTTGTATGTGGGATACAGCAGGACACTCTGTGGACTGAGAAACTAAGTCTTGTATGCAGGCTCTAGAATTATGCTCTGTGACCAGGGAAAAGAGCAGTTGTGTAAGAGCTTAACGGTAGATCTTCAAGAGACTCTCCTCCATTAGGCCACACCTTTGGCACTGTAGGCTGTCAGCATCAGGACCACATGGAAACATTTTGCTATCCGGGAGCTGCCTACAATGATGCACAGCATCGAAGTGTATTGGGAGGAGGTATAGCATAGTGGTTATGAGTACTGCGCTGCAAACCTGGAGAACTGGATCTGAATCCTAGAGACACCACTTCCTTACTGTGTGACCATGAGCAAGTTACTTAACTTCCCTGTGGTCCCAGGACACACCTGGAAACAAATCACGGCTTACTGTGTCTTTCTAGGTCAAAATATCTTGTAAAAATAAATAAATATAATGTGGGCCCCAACACTCCTCCACCTTCTGTTGGAGATTAGCCTCAAAGGGTCTCTTACTGTGAGGAACCAGAAGACAGTACAGCTGCATACAAATTTACTGTAACAGTGGGTCGTCAAAAGAATCTCTTGCAGCAGATCATTACATAAAGGAATATTCCAGCTGCAGGTATGATTCCATCAGGATGATTTATCAGCACTCTACCTGGGACTGCCCCTGATGACACCACGTGTTGTGTCCTGACAGGTATAAAAGGGTGTGGTCCCAGATGCTCCTTGGTTCTTTTCCTCTTCAGCGACCGTATCTGATGATTTTGTTGTCAGATCATTCAAGGGGAACTGAGGAGGAACAGGGAGTCCTTACAAATTATATTTTGGAGAGAGCAGGAGCCAGTTGCCCTCCTGAAATAGGAAGTAAGGGGTTAGAGAGTGGGGCAGCATGACTTGCTGCAAGAGATTATCTCGAAGATCTAACAATCAGTCAATCAATCAAATCTTTATTTATATAGCACCTTTTGAAATCAAGGCACTTTACATAGTATAAATCACAAATATATCTACTATTACGTAAGTTTTTATGCAACTGTACTATCTTCGTAGAGGAAATCTCTTGCAGCAGGTCATTACATATAGCAATGAGTCCCCAGCAGTTGGGAAGCAAAGTGGGGAGGAAGAACCAAAATAGAGTTTAGGGCAACAGACCCTGAAGAACTGCCAAGTCAAAGTTGGTTCGCTGTTTGGATGCAATGTCCAGGCAGTAATGTACATTAAAGGTATGAACAGAAGAACATGTAGCGGCTTCACACATATCACTAGTTGAAACACCTCTAAAGCATGCCACTGAGGCTGCCATGCCCCTCATGGAGAGAGACTTTATCGCTCCCAGGACTGGTTTGTTGTATTTAATATAACAAAAAGTAATGCAGTTGGCTAACCAAGTGGACAAGCACTGCTTGGAAACAGAAATGCCCTCTTTTCCAAGGGTGAAGGAAATTAAAAGTAGCTCTGATCTGCAGAAAGGTTTGGTGCAGAGAAGGTAATATCATAACATTCTATTTACATCCAAAGTAGGGAGCAGGAATTTTCCTGGATTAGCCAGCTCTGCTTAGTACACCGGTAAGTGTATGGTTGGATTCACTGTGAATTCAGATACTACTTTTGGCAAAAATGTAGGATTAGTGCATTAGGAGACCATATCCTAGTGAAAATTCAGGAAGAGTTCCTTGCACAACAGTGCATTCAATTCTGAAATGCATCTACTTGACGTGATCGTAACTAAAGAAATTGTTTCCTGGGAGAGAAAACGCAGCTCAGAAGAAGCTGCAGGTTAAAAGGCTTTAATGTAAGTTTTTCAAGCACAAAATTTAAGTCCTAAGGAGGGACCGGAGCCTGGGTATGGGTTTTGGGGTGAAGAATATCCTTTAAAAAGGTTTTCATTACTTGCAGTTGAGTCAGTGGTTTGACATCCACTAATATCTCAAAGGCAGAAATAGCCAATAAATGCACTTTAATGGAGGAATACTTGAGACAACTATCTGAAAGGGATAACAAATAGTCCAGCACACAATGTGGTGGACAGCAATATGGGTCCAAATGTTGATCTTTTGACCACAGGAAAAACCTCTTCCATTTCAGGGAATAGGAGGAATGGGTGGAAGCTGGAAGGTTTATAGGCCACCCTCAGGACTTCTGCTACTTTTAGGGAGACCTGGAATCTAGAGAGGACTATGTCCTCAGGAACCATGCATACAGATGTAAGAAATGGAGGTTAGGATGAAGAAGAGAACCCCTGGCCTGGGACAGAAGTGCAGGACAAATGGGAAGTAGATGAGGGTCCCGGACCGTCATTTGTTGTAGCAATGGGAACCAGACTTGTCTTGGCCACAGAGGCACGATGAGGATCATTTATTAATTGATGACTTTGATAACCAGGTAGGTGCACTGATCCAAGGGACCATTTTCAGGCATGAGCCGGGTCACATCTGTGGTGTAGAGCAAAAATCTTTAACACAACGTGTCGCAGGACAGCTGCAAATTACACAATATGACAGGGTAGAAAGGTTACAATGGTACAACTGACATTCAATAAAATGGCAGTATAAAAGACATAATAACAAGAGATACAGGATAAGTCAACAAGTTTGACACAGTGGAGGATATGGACACTGCACTCGAGTACTTCATCAAACAATTCAATGCTGCTTGTGACTACCATGCCCCAGTGCAGAGAACAAAGATCCGTGGAAGATACAGCCCCTGGATCACACCAGACTTAATAGGATGCATAAAAAACAGGGACAACTGGTGGCACAGGGCACAGAACTCTGGCAAGCAATCAGACTTCCAGGAATACAGAAGACTATGGAATGACTGCACCCGAACCATCTGCTCTGCCAAAAGTAAACCTTTTAGGGAAGCATTACAAACATCATGGGGAAAAAGCAAGTTGTTTTGGAATGATCTAAAAGATGTAACAGGGAAAGCCAAGAAAGAGGCTCCACAAATGCTCAGCATCGATGGTACCCCTACCCTTGACCCCCTGACTATTGCCAACACGTTTAACAAAGCATTTACTGACCTTAACAGTGTGCTTCTGACAAATTTATTTGAAGAAACCAACCCATGCTCAAGCCAAAGCCTAGGGTCCACTCAAACACCCCCCTCCATTCTATTTCAAATCTGTCAACTACAACCAAGCAAGAAAGTACATCCGTAAGGTACTTGGAAAATCCAAGAAAAGCGGCAACACACTCGACCTCAAATTTTATTACCCTTGCACTTGATGAAATCCTAGCTCCCATTACTAAACTGTTGAACATATCCCTGAAGCTGGTTCAATTTCTCCAAGCTTGAAAGTCAGCCCTGGTAACTCCGGTGCACAAGAGTGGTGACTGGGCACTGCATGTCAATTACAGACCTATTTCTATCCTTCCATTACTGTCAAAAGCGCATAGTCTCAGACCAGCTGGTTGAATACCTTAATAAATACAACATTCAGTGTCCAGAGCAACATGGATTTCAGAAAGGGCACAGTACCTCCACAGCTCTTCTGGAGTTCACCAGCTGCATACACAGTTCACTAGACCAGGGTAACCTTGTTGGCGCTGCCTTTATTGGTCTAACAAAGGCCTTTAACATGGTCAGTCACTCCCTACTACTTCAACAACTCATCTCGTTAGGCCTCTGTAACCCCGCTACTAACTGGTTCAAAAGCTATCTAGCTGATCATTACTAACAGGTAAAGATTGGAAATGTCACATCTGGGCTCCTGCCAGTTCATTGTGGGGTTCCCCAGAGGTCAATCCTAGGACCCCTCCTTTTCAGCATATTTCTAAATAGCCTACCTCGATCGTGTGACCAACGAATACTTCTCTATGCAGCTGATGCTGTTATTTTTGCTTCTCAACATGACCCCCACACCCTAAACTATCAGCTACAACATGCTTTTAAACAAACTGAAGATTGGTTCAGAGCCTACAAGATGTTCTGAACTATAAAAAGACAAAAGTAATGCTTTTTAGCGGTGCTAGAAGCAAACACAAAGCAGCATCCCTTAACATCACTAACTGCGCAGGGGTTTCACTTGAACAAGTGGAGCTATTCAAATACCTGGGGGTTATGCTTGACTGTTCCTTCTCCTATGCAGAACACACTTAGAATGTGGCCAAAACAGTCAACATAAGAATTGGACTCCTGCACAGGCACAATAAATGCCTAACACCTGAAGCATTCCAAACTGCAATCCATAGCACAGTTGTCTCCGTCATCAACTATGGATTGGTCATATACAGCTCAGCCACTCCCACCTCACCACATAGGATAGCAGTAGCCCTAAACAAAGTCTGCAGACTGCTCACCAATTCCCCTGACTAACGCACACACGTGACCTTTATGAGCAAGCTGGGTGGCTACAACTTAAAAACAGGGTACAATACCAAACCTGCCTCTTAGCTAAAAAATCACTTCTCGGACTTCAGCCTCCTAGAGTCACCTGCCTATTAAGCTTATTCACAGGCTCACACTGTGTCAGAAACTCTGACCATCGGGTTCTCACCATCCCTTACTGCAGAACCTCCGAAGGGCAGAGGTCATATGCCTACTGGGCACCACTTTGGCTCAATAACCTCGGCACTGAACATAACACCATGCAGAGACTGGGGCTTTTCAAGACCAAGCTAAGACAATACCTACTGAAGAAAAGCTCCTGTGACTGTACTTCCTAATTACTCCACACACACACACACTTCTGACCCTGGTCTTACTCACCTTTCAGGTTATTACCATCTCCTCGCTACTCCTACTTTGTCCTTTTACCCTGAATTGTCCCCATTTTTGCCCTGCAATACCCTGCACTCTCCTCTCCCACCTTCCCCTAAATAGTCATCATGCCCTCCCACCCAGTCCCCCCTACTCTTCTTTCTGGTTAGCTGCTTACTGTCTTTTACCTGACACCTAGGCTGCTACTGTTACCTGAATTATCCTAGTGTTAAAACCATCTCTGTTTCCTATTTACAATGTATTTTTGTCTATGTTTACTCACCTAGCTAGATACTCCTAAACCCACAATGTATGTGTACCCACCCTTTACGACGTGGAACCTTTGTAAAAGAGCAGTCTCCCACTCAAAGATATTGTAATCCAAGATTGAAAAAAAAAAAATAATAGTTATACA
This sequence comes from Neoceratodus forsteri, assembly GCA_016271365.2. NCBI lineage: Eukaryota > Metazoa > Chordata > Ceratodontiformes > Ceratodontidae > Neoceratodus > Neoceratodus forsteri. The sequence goes on from CM057454.1 coordinate 1,179,768,794, forward strand.
TGAAGCAATTAATACTAGCTCTGACTAGGCTAAAAAGCAGTGTAGGCGGTGAGCGAGCGGTCGTAGAGACCACAGGTTCAAGTGTATCTACCCAAGAGGATAGGAAATGGAAAATGGGGTGTGGGGCAGGGAGAGGTTGGGGAGGGAAGGAGGGGATAGGAACTGGGGCAAGGGGGAGGTGAAAGGAACAACAGATATGGGAAGGAAGCCTTGTCCCTGAGTAGTTTGAGTAGAATCCTCTATATGAGAGGAAAGAGAGAGACGATGTAAAGAAATCATCCTGTCCAGGAATAAGATAACACATCCAGCCACAAAGTTCCAGGACTGGGCTCTAGTGAGCAATAGCAAGGCAGTTTGGCATTGGATGGAGAGGTGAACAAGACCACATCTGGCCGACCCCAGAGTAGGAAGGCTTCATCCGGCACATCCTAGAGAATCTCCCATTTGTGTTTTTGCATTTTGGATCTACTTAGTGCATATGCCAGAGTGTTGTGGATGCCTGGGACATATACTGCTGTAAGATGTATCCCTCTGTGGATTGTCCAATATCATACTCTCATGGCTTCCCTGCACAGAGGATAAGAATGGGTGCCCCCTTGTTTGTTCAGGTAGTGAACAGCTATGGAACTGTCTGTTTGGATCTAAAGACAGCCTTACAAACATCCGATCATATGAAATTTGCCAGCGGATAAAGGCCTAGAGGTCTATCAAGTCTGTGCAAATGTGCAGCTAGTACCCCTTATTCTGCAGCTGCCCCTCCTTCCCACCCTTCCCCTCAGTTTACCCTCCCCTTGCCCAGTCCCAGAGCCTTTTGAAGCAGACCACTGTTCTACTGGATACCACTTCTGCCGGTAACACATTCCACCCAGGTACCACCCTCTCTGTAAAAACGTGTCTCCTCATCTCCCTCCCGAACCTTCCTCCCTCCAGTCTCATATCATGGACCAGGTGTCCCTCTACTCTCTTACTCTGAACAGCCCCTCCGTACCTGTCTTGTTTATTCCTTTGATGTACTTAAAGGTTTCAATCATGTCCCCACTGTCCCTCCTCTCCTCCAGCAAGTACAAGTTCAGCTCCCTCAGTCTCCTCTCATATGGTAAGTCCCCCAGCCCCTTGATAATCTTTGCTGCCCTGCGCTGCACCGCTTCCAGTAACTTAATGTCCCTCTTTAGATACGGGTGCCAGTACTGCACGCAGTACTCCAGGCATGGTCTAACTAATGATCTATACAGTGGCAGAATCACCTCCCCCCCTTGAGGATACACCCCTTACAATGCAACCAAGCATTTTATTGGCCTTTGCAGCTGCCTTCCTACATTGTGCCGAGTTGTTCATTGACCCTGTAATGAGCACCCCCAGATCATTCTCCTCCTCTGTCTTGGTTAGCACTCTCCCCAGCTGGTAACTCCTCCTTGCGTTCTTCACCCCAAAATGCAGTACCTTGCACTTTTTGGGATTAAACTACAGTTGCCAGGTGTCTGATCAGGTTTCTAGCTTTGCCAGATCATCCTGCAACCCCTGACATTCCCCTAGGTTGTCCACCACTGCTCCCATCTTGGTGTTGTCAGTAAACAGACTGATCTTGCTCTTGATGCCCAATGATATGTCTGCAATGAATATCCCAAACAACACTGGTCCCAACACCGACCCCTGCAGAACACCACTCATTACTACCCTTGGGGATGAGAGCTCCCCAGCCACCACCACCACCCACTGTTGCCTTCCCAGAAGCTAGTTCCCTACCCATCTCACCAACTTTGCACCTGCCCCTGTGCCTTCTAACTTACCTCCCAGCCTCCCATGTGGCACAGAGTCAAATGCCTTACTGAAGTTCAGATACAGGACATCCACTGCATGGCCTCTGTCCAGTTGCCTAGTTACCCAATCGCAGAACTCCACCAGGTTGGTTTGGCAGGATCTGACACCTATGAAGCCATGCTGTCTGCTGTCTTGTACGCCTTTGGCCTCCAGGAGGGCCACCAACCTCTTCTTCAGGATAGTCTCCATCAGCTTACCCACGGTGGATGTGAGGCTCACCGGTCTGTAGTTCCTCGGTTCATCCTTGGGCTACCCTGTGAGGGGCACCACAAGAGCCATCCTCCAATCCTGAGGTACATGCCCTGAGTGTAGTGAGACATTAAATAGGTCTGCAAAAGGTCTCGCAAGGATATCTGCCAGCTCCTTCAGTACCCTGGGGTGGATGCCATCTGGGCCTGGCACCTTGTTCACCCTCAGTGCTGTAATTAGGGCAATAAATCTTACCCTATTGCAGATTCTTCTTGGAATTGCAAGAGTGGAGAAACAACAAACACATGGTTTCCAGAGTCTGATAATGATTTATTTCTGGTATATAAAACAGGCTTATAACCAGATCAATGATAAAATGCCACTGAAGAGAACACCCATATCTTCTTACCTAAAGGTACACATCAGCTTCTTCTCAAGAATACTAAGCAGAACAGTCATCCTTATACCTCTTATTATTGCTATAGAAACTAGTAAAAAGATACAATAAACTTGTATAATTGGCTAATAGCAGAAATGGTGTGATTTGTACTAGCCTGGGAACATGCACCGAAGTAACAAAAATAAAATAAAGATAAGAAAGACAGAGAACTCTTGCGTATAGCAAGGTCATAATGACCATTACCTAATAATAGCTATTCTGTACTAAACCTAAAGATGGCAGCATTGCCCAACTAATGATTGTAATTATACATAGAAACATAGAATTTGACGGCAGATAAGGACCGCTTGGCCCACCCAGTCTGCCCATTTCCCTACCTACTGGATAAGCTGCAGATCCTAGTTAACCAGCAGCCTACTTCTTCCTACCCCCACCCCTAGAATGGCCTTATGACTGTCCCATGCATGCTTGAATTCCACCACTGATTTTGACTCCACAACCTTCCTCCGGAAGGCCGCTCCATGCATCCACAACCCTCTCTGTGAAAAATACTTTCTTAAATTACCTCTGAGTCACCCCCCCATCTTCAAATTCTGCCCTCTTGTTCTTGCACACCTCTTTTTTTGAAAGATGCTACCCTCTTGGACTTTGTTGATTCCCTTGAGGTATTTGAATGTTTCTATCATGTCCCCCCCTTCCTCCTTTCTTCGAGGCTATACATATTAAGCTCCTTTCATCTCTCTTCATATGTCTTCCAGTGCAGACCCTGCACCATTTTAGTTGCCCTCCTCTGGACAGCTTCCATCCTGTCTATGTATGTCTTTGTGGAGATTGGGTCTCCAGAACTGCACATAGTACTCCAGATAGGGTCTCACCAGCTGTCTGTACAGAGGAATAATAACTTCCTGTTTTCTACTTGTAATACCTCTCCCTATGCATCCCAGTATCCCCCCCAGCCCTCCTTGCTGCCCTCTCACATTGCTTGCCCACCTTTAGGTCATCTGATATGACTACCCCCAGGTCCCTTTCCATTTTTGTTGTTGTTAGTATCTCACCCCCCATTGTGTACTCTTCCCCTGGGTTTTTGTTTCCCAGGTGCATTACCTTGCACTTCTTAGTATTGAATCTAAGCTGCCACACATTTGACCATTCCTCTAACCTTGTCAAGTCCCTTTCTCATCCTTTCCACCCCACCCTGTGCATCAACTCTGTTGCAGATCTTTGTGTCATCTGCAAAGAGACATACTTTTCCTTCCAGTCTCTCTGCAATGTCACTTATAAAGACATTGAAGAGGACCGGTCCTAATACTGAACCCTGCGGTACCCAACTAGTAACCCTCCTTTCTTCTGAGTGGACTCCATTTACTATTACTCTCTGTGTCCTATTCTCCAGCCAATTCTTTACCCAGGCTGTCATCTTGGGACCCACTCCCAGGCTGGCTAACTTGTATATTAATCTTTTGTGTGGGACTGTGTCAAATGCCTTGTAAAGTCTAGGTAGGCATGTCCACAGCCCCTCCTTGATCTACTACTTTGGTCACCCAGTCAAAGAAATATATCAGATTCATCTGGCATGACCTTCCCACTGTGAATCCATGCTGCCCAGGGTCCTGTGCCCCTCTGGCCTCTAGATACTCAACAGTTCTTTCCTTCAGAAGTGATTCCATCATTTTCCCTATCACTGAGGTTAAACTAACAGGTCTGTAGTTTCCTGCTTCTGCCTTGCTCCCACTTTTGTGAAGGGAATCACATCTGCCCTCCTCCAGTCCTCGGTACCACCCCATCCTCTCATGATTTGTTAAAAGGGTAGTCAGTGGTGTCACTAGTTCTACCCTTAGTTCTTTAGAATTCTGGGATGAATCCCATCAGGCCCCATTGCTTTGTCCACCTTCAGTTTTAAGAGTTCTTTCAGAACCCTTTCTTCTGTAAATGGGCTGGTATCAACTTCTGTATCCAGAGTGTTTCTACTGTTTGTTTTATGTACCTCCCCCTCTTCATTTGTAAATACTGAGCAAAAATATTTGTTTAGTATCTCTGCCTTTTCACAGTCTCCCTCTGACCACCCTCCCTCCCCTTTATTAATCCTCACTATCCCTCCCTTGGTCTTCCTTCACTCCCTGATGTACCTATAAAAGGTTTTATCCCCCTTCTTAACTGAGTTGGCTATCTTTTCCTTAGTTTGGGCCTTTGCTGTTCTGACTGCCTTCCCAGCCTCCTTTTGCTTTAACTGATACAGTTCTCTGTCCTGCTCCTTCTGCATTCCTTGTACTTCCTGAATGCTTTCTTTTTCTCTTGAACCTTCACTGCCACTTCCTTTGAGAACCGTAGTGGTTTCTTACATCATTTTGTTTTGTTTATTTGCTTCACACAAAGGCTTGTTACCTCTGTGATGGCAGTTTTTATTATTCCCCATTGTTCTTCCACCCCTCCTTCCTGCCCATTTGCTAGTGCATTCCTTAGGCACTCACCCATTTTAGCAAAGTCAGCCCTCCTAAAGTCCAGTACTTTTGCCTTTGTCTGCCTTGACTCTATTGCTGTGTTTATTGTGAATCATACTGTTCGATGGTCGCTAATTCCCAGATGGCTACCCACTTCTAAATCTGTGATCCTCTCTCCATCTCCATTTGAGAGAATCAGGTCTAATAATGCTCCCTCTCGAGTGGGCTCCAATACTAGTTGTCTAAGGCATGCCCCCTGTAGGGCACCTAGAATAACTCCACTCTTCGAAGTGGCTGCTGCAACTGCACTCCAGTTAACATCTGGCATATTCAGATCACCCATCAGCAATATCTCCCCTTTTTCTGCCATTCTAAGTATACTTTCTATCATTTCCTTGTCCATTTCCTCCCCCTGAGAAGGGGGTCTGTATACAACCCCTGTGCAGATTGTGGTGCCATTGCCTGTCTCCAAATTTACCCACAGTGTTTCTTCTCCTCCCTGTTTACCCTTTTGTTCTGTTGCTTTTATTCCTTCACTCATGTAAAGAGCTACTCCTCCTCCTCCTCTTTTACCCTCCCTGTCCCTCCTGTAGATAGTGTATCCTGGTATGTTTACATCCCAGTCATGGTTTTGTGTGTACCATGTTTCTGTGACTGCCATGATATCCAGATGTTCCTCCTCCATAAAGGCCACTAATTCCGGAAGCTTGTTACCCAGACTACAGGCATTGGTACTCATTGCTCTCCATTTTTTGATGGCTTTACCTTCTGTTGCAGCATCCCCCACTGACCTTTCTACCTCAGTCTTTTTCTCATTTAGTACCCTGTTTTGTAGGGAGAAGCTGGGTTTTTCCTGCTGCTTATCAGTGCCTCCCCCTTTGACTAGTTTAAAAGCTTGCCAATGAAGCATTTAAACTGATTGCTCAAAAGACTTGTTCCCTTCCTGGACAGATGCAGACCATCCTGCCAGTATAGGCTGGTGTCCCTCCAGGTGGAACCCCAGTCTCCAATGAAGACAAACCCCTGTGCTCCACACCATTTTTTCAACCATTCATTAAACTGCATGGTGCTAATTACCCTCACCTCCCCCATGCCATTGACAGGCAGCACCTCTGAGAAGGATACTGTGTGTGCTACTTGTCTTAGGCCCCTCCCAACTCTGCAATGTCCTCCTGCACTGCTCTAATCTCATGATGAGCCAAGTCATTTGTCCCTAGGTGGACAATTACGTCCAGCTCAGACTCCCTTGCAGCTGTTCTCGTGATCCTGAGGATGCGCTTCCTGTCCCTCCAAGCCATGGCACCAGGCAAGCACCTTACTTCAGTTTTCGCAGCTCCCCCCAGTTCTGTCCCCCTAATAATTGAGTCCCCCACCAGGAGCTGCTTCCTTTCCCTGTGGTGTCCTCTGCCTCCTTCCTGTGGGCCTCCCTTGTGACAGTTGTCATCAGTCTTACAATATCCATAATATCAGTGTCTTCTCAGTGCATTAGTAATACAGCAAATAACATAATGATTCTTAGTAAAACACAATAACTGTAGAAATATTAGTAATAAAAGCATGATAGCTGTATATAAGGCATTGTAATGGATATGTAAAGTATTATGATAATATAGCAAGAATACAGCAATAAGCATTGTAATTTGTAGCAGAAATTCTAATAGAACAGTAGAACCCAGATCCTGACACTCATGCTTTTATGATAAGTGCCTGTGCCCTAAATATTACTATCTAGGAGAGGGGGGCCCAATCAGGGGTGTTGGTCAAAGAAGAACAGTGCCCTCAAACCCTTCAGAACCCTGCCCTCCTTGATTTCCCCATCTGTCACCACCCTTCCTCCCCCTTGGGTATCACCCCCTTTCTCCTTAGTAAATACTGAGCAAAAGTAATCATTTAGCGCTTCTGACTTATCACCCCTGCATCCACCCAACCCCCCCTCCTTCCCAATCCTTACTATATGGTCCATACAGTTCCTTTTCTCCCTGATGTACCTGAAGAAGTTCTTCTCCCCTTCTTAATGCCTTGCACCAGCCTGAGCTCCGTAGATGCCTTGGCTCCCCTTACTGCCCGTGTCACCTCCTTTGATTCCTTCAGGTACTCCTCCCTGTCCTCCCCCTCCTGGTTTTCTTGTACCTCCTAAAGGCAGCTCTTTTCCTCCTTACCTTTTCCATGACCTCCTTGCTTACTCAACTAGGTTTATTTTCCCTAGCCTTCTTGCTCTGGGCCCTGTTGTAGGTTCTGGTTGTCTCCAATATCCACAGCTTTATAAACTCCCACCTCTGATTAGTGCCCATACTAGGTTGAATTCTGGCCAGGTACCCTTTACCACTTCCCCCATCCTCCCAAAGTTGGACCTCCTGAAGTCCAGCACCCTTGTGCCAGATTTCACTCCTTCCTTCCTTACCCATATCCACTGTGAGCCATATTGAGTGGTGGATACTCCCTGCCAGCGGTTCTTCCATCCTAAGTTCCCTCACAAACTCCCCATTTGCCAGCACAAGGTCAAGGGTATTCTCTAACCTGGTTGGTTCACTGACAGTTTGCATCAGAAAGCTGTCATGGAAGGCATCCCATAGTACCTGCTCTCTTCTATTCCTGGTTGTTGGGGTACTCACTCCTGGCATGTTGAAGTCCCCCACAAATCACCACACTACCCATCCTGCAGGTCCTCCTGATCTGTCCTGCTAGTTCCTTGTCTAATTCCTCTGTCTAAGAGGGTGGCCTGTACACCACTCCCATTCTGATAGTTCTATTCTTGGAATCCTGGATTTGCATCTATAGTGACTCCATACTACCCTCCTCTGTGTCACTGTATGTTTCTCTGTTTAGGGGAAGTGGGCTGTGTCAACTTAATTTGCTGAGTCAGGAACAGAGGGGAGAAGCTAATTGGGGGTGTGGCTTGAGCAGTATTAAAGCAGCTGTCTCCAATTACAGCTTCCTGCTGCTAGTTTTCGACAGAGGAGAATCTTGCTTTCAGAGCAAGTAACAGCTGACTAAAACTACAGATTTTCTTACTAATTGCCCTCCTTCCCACCAGAAGCTAGTTCTATATTTAAAGCTAGTGGATTTAACTGACAACAGGAATTTCCTGTTTGGCAGTAGGAAGGGAAGGATCACTGAGACTCATTAGTTTCATCTTCCTTGAAGGAAACAAAAATATAGCTCTTTCTCCCCCACTGGCTGCTATAGTTCAGAATCCGAGCAAGGAAGGAGGAGACTACTGAAGACTACAGGAAGTTCCTGTCCCAGAACAGGAAGGTCGAGAGTTGTAAGGGCACATAGGCAGTAGGAAAGTAGGTGTAAAAATACATAGAGGGAGGAAAGAGTAAGCATACAAAGCAACAGGAGAGGGGACACAAAATAAGTCATGATGGGAGTGGTGCAGTACAATGGCTGTGGGGCAGCAGTGTTCTGGGAAACATTCTGGAGGCTGTGATGCTGCCCTATTTTCAGGCACCTCTCTGATCTGAGGGAGTAGGTTACCCATCTCCAGGCTGACCTGGCTAGGATTCGTGAAACCTCTTCCCCCACCCAGGGACCACCAGGGCCACTGCTGCTACCTGCATCTGTCCAGGGGTGGAACCAGGATCCTAGGTGACAGGTTTAAATGCTTCATTGGCAAGCATTTAAACTAGCCAAAGGGGGAGGCACTGAAAAGGAGAAGGGAAATCCCAGCATCCCCCCACAAAACACAGTAGTTAGAGAGGCAAACACCAAGGTAGAGAAGTCAACAGGGAGCAGGACAGGGGTAAATGCAGAAAAAGGCAGTAAGGACGGGAATGGGGCTAAAAGGGGTAAGGCCATCAAAAAATGGAAGGTGATGAGTACCAATGCCCGCAGTGTGTGTAACAAGCTCCCTGAACTAGTGGCCTTGATGGAAGAGGGATGCCTGGATATTGTTGCAGTCCCTGAAACATGGTACACAGAGAACCATGACCAGGACCACTGGAAAATTGCGGGAAAGGTTACCAAAAATTGCGGAGCGTTTTGCAAAAATTGCGGGAAATTGCGGGGGTTCTACTGTAGACCTAGAGAGCTTCACAATAAATCTTTTAATGTTTTCTGCAGCATATATTAATAAGTATAAATTGCTAAATGAATACATTGACACCTGAATATGTTTAAAACATAAAGAAAAGTTTATGTTCCTAAAAAGAATGTAAAACTGATAAGCTATCATAAGTGATGCCTATCTTCCAAAATTTAAAAGCGTCTCATACAGTGCTAAATAGATTCTATAAAGTGAGCCACAGCAAATCAATATTAAATAAAGCCAGAAGAAATATAATTTTTTTTTGTTTCTGGCTGTAGAATAATGAAACGTAATCAACAGCTGTTTACAATGCTCTGCCAGCTATTCAGCCACTTTGGTACAAGAATAAATAAGCAGACAGAGTGGTGAATAACCGAGTTTTAGTAAAATGTTATTAGTGTTTAATAGTCATAATTTGTACTGTAGGTACTGTACACTATTTTTGAAACCACATGTTTAAACATTAAATCTGGGGGTTATTGTGGCTGGCAGTATAATCTAGAAGTTAGAGTAACAAACTGTGAATGAGCTGACTACATCTAGCAGACCTGGATTTGATTCCCACAACCTCCACTTGCATTCTGTGTGATTCTGAGCAAGTCACTTAACCCCCTCAGTGCTCCTGGGTTGTATCTGAAAACAGGCACTTGTACCTAGTGGTCCTTACGTGTTTGCCCAAAAATGTAAGAAAATACCAATATATTTTTATTGCATCATACAGTAGTCAGGGTACCCTGTAATTTACCTGTTTGTTTTACTCTGGCTGCAATGATTTTGTTTAGTTAAAGATAAATGGGGAGGCAGTACAGTGCGGTGGTTTAAGGCTCTGAGCTGCAGATCTGGTAACATCCAGCAGACCAGATGTGGGTTTCAATCCCACAACTTCCACTTGCATACTGTGTGACCCTGAGTAAGTCACTTAACTTCCCTGTGCTCCCAGGTCGCGCCTGCAAAAAAGCTTTCAGCTTAGTGTGCTACTCCTGGTTAAAAAAAAAAATGTTCAGATACAGTTTGTTTTATAAGCTTATTTTCAGACTTTAGTCAGGTTTTATTGTAGTCTTTGCAAGTGAGCATCTAGGGGGTAGTTGCTAATTGTGAGATCACTGTTAGCAACTAGCTTAAAATCAGCAGGGCCATCCAAAAATCCTCAGCTGTTTAAATCAAAACTAGTCTGAATGAAAGTATGCTCACAAGAAAAAACTTGCCCTGCCACTTACAAAAAGGCTTCATAGTTAGCACCTCATTTAAGTGAATGGGATAATTTGCACCTTTTCTCCCATCTTTTGTTTGTCTGTGTGACAACAAAAAGTTTTCTGATAGACTTCTTCAACACAACACAAAAGTTAAGTGTTTAAGTGTACTTATGCTTGGCCAGTGGATTTTGAAACCAAACAAGACAAGGATTCAAAAGAAATCAGTGTCACATAAAACCCTTGCCCAACCCTGCATTGCATTGTTTCAGCCAAACCTAAGTCTGCATGCAAAATTGTCAATATATTTGAGAGTATTTTATTAAGAATGTTAATACTTTTTACACAGTTCAATATAAAAACTCAAAAATTGCAAGAAATTGTGGAACATGTATGTTTTTGCGGAGAATAGTGAAAATTGCGGATTCCTCAAAAAAATTGCGGCCGTAATTTTCCAGTGGCCCTGACCATGACTGGGATGTCAACATACCAAGATACACAATCTACAGGAGGGACAGGGTGGGTAAAAGAGGAGGAGGACTAGCTCTCTATACAAGGGAAGGGATTAAAGCAACAGAACTAAAGAGGAAACAGGAAGTTCATGAGTCACTATGGGTCACCCTGGATTCAGGAAATGGCACCACAATCCGCATGGGGGTTGTGTACAGACCCCATCTCAGGGGGAGTGAATGGACAAGGAAATGATAGAAGGCATCCTTAAAATGATAGAAAAAGGGGAGCGATTGTTGGGGGACCTGAATATGACAGATGTTTTCTGGTGCACCTTTGCTGCAGGCACATCCAAGAGCAGGGTCACTCTTGATGCCCTACAGGAGGCATGCCTCAGACAGATAGTGTTGGAACCCACTCAGGAGGGAGCGATCTTAGACCTGGTACTCTTAAATGGGCATGAAGAAAGGATCTCAGATTTAGAGGTGGGTAGCCATCTGGTAACAAGGGACCACCAAACAGTGTAGTTCACAATAACAGCCATAGAGTCAAGCCCTACAAAAACAAGAATATTGGACTTGAGAAGGGCAGACTTTGCCACAATAGGCGAGTGTCTCAGAAAAGCACTAGCAAATGGGCAAGAAGGAGGGGTGGAGAAACAGTGGGGAATAATCAAAACAGCCATCACAGAGGCAACAAGCCTTAATGTGAAGCAAATCAACAAAACAAAATGAAGGAAAAATTACTATGGTTCTCAAAAGAGGTGGAAGGGAAGGTTAAGGAGAAAAGGATAGCATTCAGGGAATATAAGGAAACACAGAAGGAGCAGGACAGAGAACTTTATCAGTTAAAGCAGAAGGAGACAGGGAAGGTAGTCAGAATAGCAAAGGTCCAAACTGAGGAAAAGATAGCCAACTCTGTTAAGAAGGGGGAAAACCTTTTATAGGTACATCAGGGAGCAAAGAAAGACCAAAGGAGGGATACAGAGACTTAATAAAGAGGATGGAATGTGGACAGAGGGTGACAGTGAAAAAGCAGGGATACTCAAAGAATATATCTGCTCAGTATTCACAGCAGAAGAGGAGAAGGAGGTACCTAAACCAAAGAAGAGAAACACTCTGAATAGGGGGATTGATGCCAGTCCATTCACAGAAGAAAGGGTTTTGAAAGATCTCTTGAAACTGAGGATGGACAAAGCAATGGGGCCTCATAGGATTCAACCCAGAATTCTAAAAGAACTAAGGGTAGAACTAGTAATACCACTGACTACACTCTTTAACAAACTGTGGGAGGATGGGGTGCTACCTGAGGACTGGAGGAGGGTGGATGAGATTCCACTTCACAAAAGTGGGAGCAGGGCAGAGTCAGGAAGCTACAGACCAATTAGTTTGACCTCAGTGGTAGGGAAAATAATAGAATCAATTCTGAAGGAAAGAATTGTTGAGCACCTTGTGACCAGTGGAGCACATGACTCAAGGCAGCATGGTTTCACAGCATGAAGGTCATGTCAGATGAACCTAATAGATTTATTTGACTGGGAGACCAAAATAGTAGACCAGGGAGGGGCTATGGATATGACCTACCTAGATTTTAGCAAGGCATCTGACACAGTCTCACACAAAATATTAATATACAAGTTAGCCAGCCTTGGAGTGGATCCCAAGGTGGTAACCTGGATAAAAAAAACTGGCTGAACAATTGGATGCAAAGGGTAGTAGTAAACAGTGTCCACAGTGAAGAAAGGAGGGTAACTAGTGGGGTACTGCAGGGATCAGTACTGGGACCAGACCTCTTTAATGTCTTTATAAGTGACATTGGAGAGCACCTGGAAGGAAAAGTATGTCTCTTTGCAGATGACACAAAGATCTGCAACAGGGTTGATACACAGGGTGGGGTGAAAAGGATGAAAAGGGACTTGGCAAGGTTGGAGAAATGGTCAAATATATGGCAGCTCAGATTCAATGCAAAGAAATGCAAGGTAATGCACCTGGGAATCAAAAATACAGAGGAAGAGTACACAATGGGGGGTGAGATACTAACAACAATAAAAATGGAAAGGGATCTGGGGAAGTCATATCAGATAACCTAAAGGTGGGCAAGCAATGTGAGAAGGCAGTAAGGAGGGCTGGGGGACATTGGGATGTATAGGGAGAAGCATCAACAGTAGAAAACAGGAAGTTGTTATCCCTCCATACAGACAGTTGGTGAGACCCTCTCTGGAGTACTTCGTGCAATTCTGGAGACACCATCTCCACAAAGACCTAGACAGAGTGGAGGCTGATCAGTGGAGGGCAACCAAAATGGTGCAGGGTCTGCAGCAGAAGACGTATGAGGAGAGACTAAAGCAGTTTAATATCTATACCCTTGAGGAAAGGAGGGAGGGGGGGACATGATAACAACTTTCAAGTATCTCAAGGGAATTAACGAAGTACAAGAGGGTAGCACCTTTCAGAAAAAGAGATGTGCAAGAACAAGAAGGCACAATTTGAAGACAGAGGGGGGACATCTCAGAGATAATGTTAGAAATAATTTTTTCACGGAGAGGGTTGTGGATGCATGGAACAGCCTTCCTGAGGAGGTTGTAGAGTCGGGAACAGTGGGAGAATTCAAGAATGCATGGGACAGACATAAGGCAATTCTAGTGAGGGGTAGGAGGAAGCAAGCTGTTTAGCTAGAATCTGCAACTTATCCATCAGGTAGGGAAATGAGCAGACTAGGTGGGCCAAACGGTCCTTATCTGCTGTCAAATTCTATGTTTCTATGTTTCCTCTCCTTCTTCCCTTACACACTTCAGTCCTTCCCTCACATATAGTGCCACCCCCCTCCTTTCCAATCATTATATCCCTACAAAATAATCTGTACCCTGGTATCGGCAGGTCCCAGTCATTGTATTGGGTGGTCCATGTTTCTGTGATGGCTACAATGTCCACCTCTCCCTCTGCCATGAGAGTCTGTAGCTCTGCAGTTTTCTTTCAAGACTCCTAACATTAAGGGTGACCACCTTCCACCCCTTCCCTCCTTCCATCCTGCCCTCTTTTACTAACATCATCAATAGTACTTGCCCTTTGTCCTTTGTCACTGTTATGGGTGTAAGCTCATATGGCTTCCCAGCCTGTGGTCTCCGCATGGACAAGCCTTGGGAAAGGAGAGTCTCGAATGCTTGTGAAGCATATACTGCACGCTGAATGCTTCCAGAGGGTTCTAGGACCATTGTGACTGAACTACTTTCAGATAGGCTCCCCAACTATGAGGGGAGGCATCCATGGTCAGAATCTGATAAAGAATGGGAACCTGGAATGGTACCCCACAAAGAAGGTGATCCAGAATCAGCCACCATTACAATTTGTGAATAACCTGGGACAATAAACCTCCCTGGCATAGATTGGGGACACTGGAGGGCTAGTTCATCAGTAGAATCTAGATATTTGGAGGCTTTTAGTCTGGGAGGTCTGGAACAACATGTAACATCAAATACCAGACAGAATCATATATTGGACCTAGTATTAAGCAACCTGGGGGATAACATTTTAAACTGCAGGACTCTTACATCCTTGGGTTCAAGTGATCACGATATGGTGAGCTTCCAGTATTCTGGTAATCTTGGGGTGAATAAGGGTATCACTAAAATTCATAGATATAACGCTGCTGATTTTATTCAGATGGCCCAAGATTTGGCCGCATGGGAATGGCTGAAAGATTTTCAACAGCTGTCAGTAGCACATATGTGGGAGTTATTGATGGATAAGATAAATGGTGTAGTCAATAAATATGTTCCAGTCAGAAACAAATATAACAAGTCAAAAAATCAAACTCCACCTTGGATGACTAAAACAGTAAAAAGTTTGCTTAAAACCAAAAATAAAACGTATCATATAGCAAAAAAAATTAACTCTGAAGAAGGTTGGGAGGTATATAGGAATAATCTTAAAATAGCAAAAAAAGCCATAGCAAGGGCAAAAAGTAATTATGAGTATGCATTAGCATCAAGGGTTGGGGATAACTACAAAACTTTCTATGCATATATCAACAGTAAAAAATGGAAAACTACCACTATTGGACCATTAAAAACTCAGGAAGGTAGTCTTGTGAGTGATAATAAGGCTCTTGCAGAGGAATATAGCGTATATTTTTCATCTGTCTACAATAAAAATTCTCAGACCCCGGTTGGCAGTGTGATGGTTAAACAGGGGGAACCACCTCTAAGAATTGATCCAGTAGATGTCCTAACTAGACTAAAGAGGTTGAACCAAAATAAGGCACAAGGCCCGGATGGGATCCACCCAAGGGTACTAAAGGAAATGGCACCATTACTGGTGGAACCTATAACTTATCTATAGCAAGAAAGCATCAACACAGGAGAGGTACCAGAGGCCTGGAGACAAGCAGTGATTATACTCATACATAAAAAAGGCAGTAGACAGGAGGTTTCAAACTATAGGCCAGTTAGTTTGACCTCGGTACTGGGAAAGATCCTGGAGGGCATAATCAAAGATTATATTGTTGACTTCATTGACAGTACAAGCAAGCTAGATAGGACTCAACATGGATTTACTAAAGGTAGATCGTGTCAGACTAACTTGTTGGAATTTTATAATAAAGTTAGTAGGGCCATGGACATGGGGGAATCGGTGGACATTGTTTTCCTGGACTTTGCCAAAGCTTTCAACAAGGTCCCACACAAACAGCTTGTAGAGTCACTAAATGAGATTGGTTTACCCTTTTGGTTACAAAAATGGGTGAGGGATTGGCTCACTGGAAGAAGCCAGAGGGTATGTGTAAAAGGAGAATTTTCCGGTCATGCCGGAGTGACTAGTGGCATTCCCCAGGGCTCGGTATTGGGGCCATGTTTATTCAATTTGTATATTTCATCGATGCAAGTTGAATCAGTTGTCTGGATGTCTAAATTTGCAGATGACACCAGAATTGGGTGCACAGTGAATAACTTGGAGGAACAGGTAGTTCTTCAAACGGCACTAAACAGTTTGGATAAGTGGGCTACTCAGAAGCAATCAATATTTAACATTGATAAGTGCAATGTAATGCATTTTGGGAAAAATAATAATAGATTCTGGTATACTCTGGGAGGGTCTATGCTTAAGGTAGTCTGCGAGGAGAAGGATCTGGGGATTATGATAAACCAGGATTTCAACTTTAGGCTTCAATGTAATACAGTGGTTAAAAAAGCTAGTGGTATAGCAAATTGTATAGCAAGACACATCAGGAGCAGGAACAGGCAGGTTGTGATGCCACTGTATAGTGCATTGGTGCGACCACATGTGGAGTATTGTGTCCAGTTTTGGGCCCCTTATAAGATGGGTGATGTTGAGATGGTGGAGAGGGTCCAGAGGCGGGTGACTAAGAGGATTAAGGGGACAGAGGGTATGAATTATGAGCAGAGGCTGCTTAGTTTGAATTTATATCCCTTGGAATATCGTAGATTACGGGGTGACGTGTTTGATCTATAGTGCATGGACAAATCCAAACATGTGGGATCTTTTGGGCCTGACAAAAAGGGACCAAACATACTATACTAGGTCTCACAGTTTTCAATTACTCAAGGATAGATATAATACAAACAGGAGGAAAGTTTGGTTAAATAATAGAGTAACAGAAGTGTGAAACAGTTTACCAAAAGAGATCGTTGAGAGTGGTGCTATGCAGATGTTTAAAACACAACTGGACAAGTACCTTTTAGAAAGAAAGATAATTGGGTATGGGTAAGAACATGACTTGCGAGCTCATGGACACATTGTCTTTATGCTCTGTATGATCTATGTAATCTATGTAATATCAGAACAGGGTCTTCAAAATCATTTGTTGTTTGATTCCTTTGGACTCTTAATGTCCACTGAAGGACTCTCATGTGTAATCTCACATGGGACATGTCCTAAGAGGTGGAGGCAGTCCCAGGCCGACACATAATGATTGGTAGTCAGTTGAGTTGCTAGCAGAATGAGTTTGTCCACCCTGTTCCTTGGCATGAACCCTAATCCCAGAGAGGTGTTTTGGACAGCTGCTATGCGTTGGAGACATTGTGTGAAATCCATTTTGGAATTTGGCACATCGATCATTATTCCTACAGAGGAAAATATCTGGACCATTTGGGACAATGCAACTGCCAATTGAGCACTGGACAGAGCTTTCAGAAGCCAATCATCCAGGTAAGGAAAGACGTAAAGGCCTTTTCTGCATACAGCCACTGCCACTACCACAAGGCACTTTGTGAAGACCCTGGGGACTGAGGACAGGCCAAAAAGCAGTGCCATGAATTGGTAATAATGACCCTGAGAACAGAAATGGAAGAAGTGCCTGTGAGCAGGGAAAATCATGATATGGAGGCAAGCATTCTTCATATCCAGGTAGAAGGGTTTGCAATGTCACCATCCAGAACCTTTTGTACTCTGTCTAGAGATTGAGGTTTCTGAGACCTAGAATAACATGCAAATCTCCCATCCATGTTGGGATTAGAAAGAAATGGGAGTAGAACCCCCTGCCCTTCTGGGAAAGGGGAACTGGTTCTATGGTATTTTACATTAGTAAGACTTGAATTTCTTCCTCCAATATGAACTACTGGTTGGGGGGGTAGTGAGAGGCCCTGGGGGGCATATGGGGTGGGAGTTCCATGAGTTTCAGGGTGTGACCTGACTGCATTAGTCGAAGGACCCAGACATTCAAAGTTATGTCTTGCTAACCTTGAAGATGTAGGGAGACTATGCCGCAACTGTCGTGGGAAGGGCCTCTAATTCCATGGGCAAGGGGGAAACCTCAGGCAGTAGGCTGCCTCTGTTTTTTGGTGGAAGAGATGTAACAGGTCATTCTTAGGTTGTTATGTGGTTCTGGGAGGGAGTCTTGAGTTTTTCCTCTTATTGGGCTGCTGCTTGGGAGTGGATTGTTGTCTATTCACAGGCCAGCGAAAGTTACCCTAATAACTGGTTTTTGCCTGTTTATGGTAGAGGGAGCATAAGGATTGCAATGTATGACCAAAGGCCTCCAAGGATATCAGCATATCCTGGGTCTGAGGACTGAATAGCTTGTCACCTTTGAAAGAGGCATTAAGAATGGACTGCTGGACATCCGGGACAAACTCAGAAACCCGGAGCCAGGCATGACACTGAAAACAAACACCAGCCAAGGAAGCCCTGGCCATAGATTCCACTGCATCTTAGGCAGCCCTCAATAAATGGCATCCCATGGTCAAGGCAGTAGTTAATTTTGCTTCCAAATCTTCCTGTGGGGTACAGTCTGGAAGGGACTGGATGGAGGACTGTGTGGCCTTTAAGATCTCTTTCTGACATTTTAGAAGATGATCCGCATAATTTAAAATTCTAAGGGTCTGCGTGGAAGAGGAATACACCTGTTCTCTCATAGCATCAAGCCTCCTCGATTTGTTATACAGAGGCTGTGCACAAAGATGTTTAGATCTTACTGGCCTAATACATGCTGCATTGATGTTTACAGAGTCTGTCTGTGGACGGGAAGTAAAATAAGGATGTTCCATCGGGGCCTGATAAGTCCTGTCAGCTTTCCAAGTTGCTGAAGGAATAAAAGAAGGCTGTTGCCAAGCAGCCGTAATGGCATCATCATACACCTCAAGCAAAGGAGGAATCGCCTCCACGGGGCTATCAGGAAGACCTAGATAGTTGGCCAGTTTTCTGAGGGAGGCATTTTGGTCTATTTCCTGGAACCCAAAAGGTTTCTGAAGATGATTCATGATATGGAAAAGCTAGGGTCATCAGGGGGAGAACAGGGAAAGACATGAGAAGTCTCATCCTGTAGTAAGGAAGCAGAAGAAACTGATAAGAGGGGAGAGCGGTTCCTGCCTCATAACATCCTCCTGATTTTCTAATTCCCAGTCTTGCAAATCAGGGTCCTCCATTTCAGTGTCCTGATGAAGTGGACCTTGAGAAGCTGGGGAGGAACTGGCAGTTCAAGAAACACAAGAATGTGTAAAAGGCATTGAGATAAGGCTAGAAGGAACACTCCCTTGGGAAACAGCAGTAAACTTTGTAAGGCCAAAAATAGTCTGTACCAGAGCCTAGACATCCACCATGGTCAGCTGAGTAGAAGTTGTAGAGCTTGGAGTGGAATGTACATACTGAATAGGTACAACCAAAGAGATTGGGTTTGGTTGTGGTACCAATCCAGCCATCGAAGAAAGTTGAACAAAAATATCCAGCAATGTCAACGGGAGACCTGTCGATGAATAAGAAGAACTCATAATGTCCTAACCAAGCCTTATAGGCAGGGATGTCATGGACACTGAAGGTGTTGTCGATGGATGATGAGAAACTCCCATCGAAGGTGGCAGCTGTGGTGAAAGCTGCAGCTGAGGAAGTCCCACTAAAGTCGTTGACATGGGAGCCATCAACGAGCAGACAGAGGACATCTCAGTGGTCATCAATGGTGCAGAAGATGACTTGGCTTGAGATTTAGCATGTTCCAGCTCTTTAGTGCGGGAGGTGCTAGCCGTCAACAGGGAGGAGACAGGAGTAGTATGTTTACTCTTTGAAGAGTGTTTCTTTGGCTTCTCCTGACTGTCAACCAGCTCTGTCTATGAGGGATCCTCATCCGAACATAGGGAGCCAGAAGACAAAGACTCCTTCAACTTCATGTGGTGTTCCCATTCCAGGAAGGCATCTTTCTGCTCCATGAGATGCACTCGACGTGTATGGAGTCATTGACGATTAGTGGCCTTATTAAATCATTGACATAGGACACAAGCAAAAATATCATGCGCTGGACCCAGGCAAGTAACACAGAGCTCATGAAGGTCTTCTGTCATGATCTTCTGGTCACAGGAACACTTTCTAAACAGAGAATCTGAAGGCAACATGTGTTTTTCAGTAGATGAAGTGCTACATTACTGATAACACCACATGGTAGTAAATGAGTTTGAACTTTTCATCGACAATTGAAGCTGGACTCCAGACAGAGAATGTGCAGCATGCAGGTCATGGTAGGAAAAGAACTGAGGAGCATCTGGGACCACCCACTTTAATACCTGTCAGGATACAACATGTGGCGTCATCAGGTGCGGTCCAAGGTAGACTGCTGATAAATCATCTGAATAGAATCTTGCCTACGGTTGGAATATTCCTATATATAATGACCTACTGCAAGACATTTCCTCGATGAAGATCAGTCAGTACCAGATAAACAAGACGAGGCATGGGACTGGAAACTGGATGCATTACATAAGGTCTTAGGCACAGCATCTGATATTATTTATTTATTTATTTATTAGAACATCAGTTTAACAACCTTTGAGCCAGAGGCTCATTTACAAAGGTACCTCGTCACAGAGATTAACCCTCATTAACCCTCACAAGATAAAAGGGGACAGAGGGATGGTATGGCATGGCTGAATGGAAGACATCTTCTTGATGATGTACTGTAAAGGTAAGTTCTTAGGTGACTGTTCTATCTTCATTGAGGATATTTCCTCCATTAGGTCAGACATTTGGCATGATTTCTAAGCAGTACAATGCAGTCTAGGAGGATGGTATAGACTGATATGTGATCAAGACAAATGGCCTTGCAGTACAGCAAGCCCAAAGCCAGCATGTCTGTAAGAAACACATGTTTGCACTGTAATGTGGAATGAAAATGTAAACAGTGCTCCAGTGGCAGCAGCAGATATATCAACAGAAGGGACATTTCTGAAACAAGCAACAGAAGTGGCCATATTGCTTGTGGAGTGACCACGAACAGCACCAGGAAGTTTATTAATAATAATAGTAATACATTTATTTATAAAGGCAATATCAATAAATATCAAAGCACTGTACAATTTTCTAAAAACAAACAATTCACAAATAAATAGAACAATTAAAAAACAAGAATGTGCAATTAAGCATACTAAAATTCAGGAAAAGCACATGAAAACAGGTATGTTTTTAAAGCAGCTTAAAAGCTCTCCACTGTCTGGCACTCTTGTACCTGATGAGGGAGAGAATTCCACAGGGAGGGAACAGCAAAGGCAAAAGCCCAAGCTCCCAAGGTCTTCAGTCACACCTTGGGAATTTCTAGCAATCCCTCATTGGTTGAGCGGAGCAGTCTGAGGGGGCAGTAGGGATGTAGAAGCACTTGTAGGCAACTCAGACCCAAACCGTGTAGGGCTCTAAAAGTCAGCAAGCCAACTTTAAAGGTGATCCGCTACTGAACAGGCAGCCAGTGCAGAGCACGCAGCGCAAATAATATATGATTGGATTGAGCTGACCCAGACAGTAACCTGGCTGCAGCATTCTTCACTAGCTGCAAGCAGTGGATATCAACCCCTGGAAGCCCTAGGTATAGGGATTTACAGTAGTCAAGGTGCAAGGTCACAAAAGCATGGACCAAAGTTGGAAGGTCGTCGGACGGAACAAGGTTCTTAATCTGGGCAATGTTCCTCACATGGTAAAAGGAGGACTTGACCACAGCTGACACTTGTAAACAAAGTGTCAGCCTGTCATCAAATATCACCCCCAAATTCCACACCGATTCAGAGGTCAGGAGCTGGGAGCCCCCAAGTCTAAGCATGGAAGGTCGCTCAGCAATCAATCCCTCTATCCGGCGACCTGGATCTACCACTAACACCTCTGTCTTGTCAGGGTTCAATCTCAGCCAACTGGAATTCATCCAGTCTTAGATTTCAACGAGACAGTTAGAAAAGACTGAGAGCACACTATCCTGGTCGGGCACAAAAGACAGGTGCAGCTGAGTATCATCTGCATAACAGTGAAAACTCAGTCTGTACCATCTTACAATGTCTCCTAGTGGAGGCATATACACCATGAACAACATGGGGGACAACACTGAAACCTGCGGGACCCCACAAGGCAGGGAGTAGATGTCAGAGGACAAAATTCCTGAAACTACCCTCTGCTGTTTATTACCATACTTCCTATAGCAAAACAATACAATAAGCCAGCGTTTGGACATATACTGTTTTGACAAGGGAGTGCCCTGTTTCTCAGGTACAAAAGAAACAAAAAGCTGAGAAGACTTTGCAGTCTTTCACATGAGTAACATAGTATCTCAGTGTTCTTCGTACATCAACAGTATAAAGGAATGTCTCACCCTGGTTGGCATGCTCAGGATAATGGAAATGCAAGGTACTCCACCTGGGGGCCAGAAACCCAGGCCAAGTGTACACCCTGGGGGGAGGGAAATGCTACAAGTCTCGATGGCTGAGAGGGACCTGGGGGTGGTGGTGGATGTCAAGATGAACAACTCAGAGACTTGTAGGAGGGCTGCAGCCAAGGCCAACAGGATGCTTGGATGCATCGCTAGGGGGATCACCTTCAGAAGGAGGGAAGTGATACTTCCTCTGTATAACTACTTGGTGAGGCCACACCTTGAGTACTGCGTGCAGTTCTGGAGGCCACACTTAAAGAGCGACATTAAACTCCTGGAGAGGGTCCAGAAGAGGGCAACCAAAATGATTTGGGGCTTGGGGGACAGGGCCTATGAGGAGAGGCTCGAAGAGCTAAATATGTACATATTGGAAGAGAGAAGGGACCGGGGGGACATGATGGAGGTCTTCATGAAGAGGGTAAATGGGGGAGGAACAGTCAGGGTGCTTCGAAGGAAGGAAGAGGGGGCCACTAGAAGGCATGGGTGGAAGCTGGAGGGGGGAAGATTCAGGGGAGAAAGGAGGAGGTGCTACTTCACTGAGAGGGTGGTGGAGCCATGGAATGCACTGCCTAGGGGGCTGGTGGAGGCAGAGACGGTGGAGGGGTTCAAGAGGGGCTGGGACAGGTACAGGGGAAGGGTTCTGGAAGCAAAATCCAATGCAGCAAGAATATCCGGAACTGGGAAGGGAGAAGCCAGAGAAGGCGAGGGGGGCAGCAAGGTCAGCACCCAGGGTGGGTGCTGACCAATCGAGCAGACTCAAAAGACCATTAGGCCTATTCTGCTGGCATTTTAGTATGTTAGTATAATAAACAAAAAGGTGTATCTTTTGGTTCTGTGTGAATTCAGATATCACGTTTGGTAGAAACATAGTATTAGTATGCAAAGAGACTGTCTTTCGTGAAAAATTAAATAAGGAGGCTCACACATTAAAGCATGAAGCTCAGAAATTTTTTGAGCAGAAGTCATAGCAACTAAAAATAAAATTTTCCATGACAGGAACTTAAGCCACAACACATGGCAGGCTTACAACAGAGACAATGTCAATTTCTCAAGTATGAAATTCAAGTCCAAGGGCAGGATTGCATTATGGATAGTTCAATGGCCTACGCAGCCAGTGTAGTGTTATGCTTGTGCAACTGTGTTGCTTGGGTTTTGGCTATATGCACTCTCTTCAAGGAATTACCACCCTGTAGGGGTACCAAAGGCAAGGAACCCTCAAAGAGGGTTCCAACCCTAGAGATGTCACGGGACGATTCCTAGGCTAAAGATACCTTAGGAAAGATCCCAAAGAGAGCAGCACTGCCGCTGGAGGAGGAGGAGGAAGGGAGGATGGTGGGACAAAGAAAAAGTGCTTCAGAAGGAGGCTGAGAAGAACTGCTTATATAGGTCAGGAAGTGGGAATGGCTGGCTGCTTGTCCATTGAACCACAGGACCAGCCAGAAGCGTTTTATGCATGGCATCTCTCAGAAAAGTACAGGGCACCTCTAGTTATGCAAATGTATGTCCAGAAATAGGGCCATGGAAAGCTGATATAGCAGACAGATGCACCTTAATAGTGGAATACTGCAAACCCATCAGATGGGGAAAGCAAGAATTCCAACACAGAATTTTCAGTACAAGTAAAAGGATTCATATTCTGGGAAGCAGACTTCAAAGTGAAATGCTTCCACTTCAAGCAATATGTACGTTTTGTACCTTGGTTGTAAGGGGGACTGCATACATTTTAATGGTAACCTGATGGTTTCCCCAGCAGTGCAGGTTTATTGCTAGGTGTTTCGCAATGTAGGGAAGATGGCAACTTTCTGCTCTGAGGGAGGAGGTTGCCTGTCTCCAGTCCACACTGGAACCTCCCCGATCTGGGGAGCACCAGGGCCACAACCATTGCCTCAGAGATTGCCAAGAAAGTGCAGCAGTTGGACCACAGTGGGCTCTGGGAGGGTGAGGGTGGTGGAACAGAGGCACACCCTCTCACTCAGTTGAACCATTATACAATCCATACACCATTCTGGTGGAGCATAGTTCCCTTATGGGGCACCCGCAGTGGAGACTAAGGAGGCTGCAGACAACTTTCACAAGGGAGGCTCACAGGAAGGAGGCAGAAGATACCACAGGGAAAAGGTGCAGCTCCTGGTGGGGGACTCAGTTATTAGGGGGATAGAACTGGGGCAGCAGGGAAAAGTGAAGTAAGATGCTTGCCTGGTGCCATGGCTTGGAGGGACAGGAAGCGCATCTTCAGGATCACGAGAACAGCTGCACGGGAGATGGAGCTGGATGTCATTGTCCACCTAGGGATGAGTGACTTGGCTGGACATGAGATTAGAGCAGTGCAGGAGGAGTTTGTGGAGTTGGGGAGGGGCCTTAGACAAGTAGCACACACAGTATTCTTCTTGGAGGTGCTGCCTGTCTATGGCATGGGTGAGACAGGGGTACTCCACACCATGTGATTCAATGAATGGTTGAAAAACTGGTGTGAAGCACATGGGTTTGGCTTCACTGGGGACTGCATTTCCACCTGGAGGGATACGAGCCTATACTGGCAGGATGGTCTGCATCTGTCCAGGAAGGGAACACGTTTTCTGGGGGATAGGTTTAAATGCTTCACTGGCAAGCTTTTAAATTAGTCAAGGGGGGAGGCACCAATAAGAAGCAGGAACTTTCCTGCCTCCCCCAACAAAACACGGTAGTTAGTGAGGAAAACACCAAGGTAGAAAGGTCAGTAGGGAACATGACAGTTAGATGGGGAAGGCAAAGTTAATAAGGACAGGGGTGGTGCTACAAGAGGTAAAGCCATCAAAAAATGGAGAGTAATGAGTACCAATGACCATAGTCTGGGTAACAAGCTTCCTGAACTAGTGGCCTTGATGGAAGAGGAATATCTGGATATCGTGGCAGTCACAGAAACATGGTACACACAGAACCATAACTGGGATGTAAACACACCAGAATAGATAATCTACAGGAGGGACAGGGAGAGTAAAAGAGGAGGAGGGGTAGCCATGTACATAAGGGAAGGAATCAACGCAACAGAATTAAAGGGTAAACGGGGAAGAGAGGAGGCACTGTGGGTCAATTTAGAGACAGGCAATGGCACCACAATCTGCACAGGGGTTGTATGCAGACCCCCCTCTCAGGGGGAGGAAATGGACAAGGAAATGATAGAAGGTAACCTTAGAATGGCTGCAAAAGGGGAGATATTTTTGGTGGGGGACCTGAATATGCAAGATGTAAACTGGAGCGCATTTGCTGCAGCAACATTCAAGATTGGGGTCATTCTTGATGCCCTGCAGGAGGCGTGCCTTAGACAGCTAGTATTGGAGCCCACTTGGGAAGGCTCAGTCTTAGACCTGTTACTATCAAATGGTGATGGAGGGAGGATCACAGATTTAGAAGTGGGAAGCCATCTGGGAAAAAGTGACCAACTAACAGTATGGTTCACGATAAACACAGCAGTAGAGTCAAGCTATACAAAGGCAAAGGTACTGGACATTAGGAGGGCTGACTTTGCTACAATGGGTGAGTGCCTAAGGAATGCACTAGGAATGAGCAGGAAGGAGGGGTGAAAGAACAATGGGGAATAATAAAACTGCAATCACAGAGGCAACACGCCTTTGTGTGAAGCAAGTAAACAAAACAAAACAATGTAAAAAACCACTATGATTCTTAAAGGAGGTGACAGGGAAAGTTAGGGAGAGAAAGATAGCATTCAGGAAGAACAAGGAAACACAAAAGGAGTAGGACAGAGAACTGTATCAGTTAAAGAAGATGGAAGCAGGGAAGGCAGTCAGAATAGCAAAAGCCCAAACTGAGGAAAAGATAGCCAACTCAGTTAAGAAGGGGGACACAACCTTCTATAGGTACATGAGTGAGCAAAGGAAGATCAAGGGAGGGATATTGAGGCTTAAAGGAGAGGGGGTGGGTAGGGGTTGACTGTGAAAAGGCAGAGATACTGAAT
Source organism: Neoceratodus forsteri (assembly GCA_016271365.2). NCBI lineage: Eukaryota > Metazoa > Chordata > Ceratodontiformes > Ceratodontidae > Neoceratodus > Neoceratodus forsteri. The sequence goes on from CM057454.1 coordinate 1,179,794,379, forward strand.
GAAAACTTCTGCTCAGTATTCACAAATGAAAAGGGCCAGGTACCTAAACCAAAGAATAAAAACACTCTGGGTGGGGGGGTCGATACCAGTCTGTTCACAAAAGAAAGAGTCATGAAGGAACTCCTAAAACTCAAAGTGGACAAAGCAATGGGCCCTGATGGGATTCACCCCAGAGTTCTAAAAGAACAATCCAAAATCCAGAACTAATAACGCCACTGACTACCTTTTTTAACAAATCATGGGTGGATGGTGTGGTAGTGGAGGACTGGAGGAGGGCAGTTGTGGTTCCTCTTCACAAAAGTGGGAGCAAAGCAGAAGCAGGAAACTACAGACCTGTTAGCTTGACCTCAGTGGTAGGAAAAATGATGGAATCACTTCTGCAAGCAAGAATTGTTGAGTACCTAGAGATCAGCGGAGCACAGGACCCAAGGCAGCATGGATTCACAACAAGAAGGTCATGTCAGATGAATCTAAAGAATTTATTTGACTGGTTAACCAATGTAATAGATCAGGGAGGGGCAGTGGATATGGCCTACCTAGACTTTAGTAAGGTATTTAACACAGTCCCACACAAACGATTAACAAACAAGCTAGCCAGCCTGGAAGTGGGTTCCAGGTTGGTAGCCTGGGTTACAAGCTAGCTGGACAACAGGACCCAGAGGGTAATAGTAAACAGAGTAAATTCTGAAGAAAAGGGGGTTACTAGTGGGGTACCACAGGGTTCAGTACTGGGATAAGTCCTCTTTAATGTCTTTACAAGTGACATTGCAGAGGGGCTGGAAGGAAAGGTATGCCTCTTTGCAGATGACACAAAGATCTGCAATAGGGTTGATACACAAGAAGGGGCACAAAGGATGAAAAGGGACTTGGCAAGATTAGAGGAATGGCCAAAAATACAGTAGCTTAGATTCAATTCAAAAAAGTGCACCTGGGAAACACAAACCCAGGGGAAGAGCACGCAATGGGGGGAGGTATTAACAAAAACACAAATGGAAAGGGACTGGAGAGTAGTCATATCAGATGACCTTAAGGTAGGCAAGCAATGTGAGAAGGCAGTAAGGAGGGCTGGGGGGATACTTGGTTGCATAGGGAGAGGCATCACCAGTAGAAAACAGGAAGTTGTTATCCCTCTGTATAGACAGTTGGTGAGACCCCATCTGGACTACTGCATCCAGTTCTGGAGACTATATCTCCACAAGGACATAGACAGTATGGAGACAGTCCAGAGGAAGGCAGCTAAAATGGTGCAGGGTCTGCAACAGATGCCATATGAGGATAGACTAAAGGAGCTTAATATGTATACCCTTGAGGAGAGGAGGGAGAGGGAGAACATGATAGAAACTTTTAAGTGCCTCAAGGGAATCAACAAAGTCCTAGCGGGTAGCATCTTTCAGAAAAAGAGATGTGCAAGAATAAGAAGACACTATTTGAAGATGGGGGGCTCAGGGTAATATGAGGAAGTATTTTTTCACAGAGAGGTTAGTGGACACTTGTAATGGGCAACGGCCTTCCTGAGGAGGTTGTGGGGTCAAAAACAGTGGGGGAATTCAAGAATGCATGGGACATACATAAAGCAATTCTTCTGGGGGGGTAGGAAGAAATAGGCTTTTGGTTAACTAGGACCTACAGCTTATCTAGTAGGTAGGGAAATGGGCAGAGTAGGTGGGCCAAGCAGTCCTTATCTGCTGTCAGAGTCTATGTTGTTATTTCGTTATCTTTGTTCATTTCAGCTTAGACTGTAACATCAGCTGGAATGACATTAAAGGTGCAGAGCCCCATATAAACTAATCAGATACTATCTAAAGACCAAGTCCATAGCTTTGCTGCAATTAGCTATACCACTAAAATGTTGGTCTGCACCTCATGCTGTAACATTGGGGACCTGGTATAGCATACTGTCAAAAATGTTTCCTGGAAAAGAATTACTACTGTGCATCACCTGGTTTGATGTCTGTGACTGCTATTGTTCTACAAAAGTCAATAAGCATAAATTACAAAAATAAAAGTATGTCAGGTAAAGGGCTTCTTAGCCACAGGCAGGATATCGACAACCTTAGGGATCTCCCCAAAGTGTGCAATGGCTATGTTTCTAGGAGTCATGAATGCAGGTGTAGGGACATCAGGTCTGGATGAACCCGAGACCCCCCTGCTCTGTGACAGCAGACCCTGACACAGAAGTAGGGGAACAGGATGCTCCACCGCCAGCTGTTTTAGGAGTGGAAACCAAATCTGGTGAGGCCATAAGGGTGTATATGAGTGGCACTCTCCACCAGTAGCTTGAGCAGAACACTCTGTATTAGAAGAATGTGTGGGGATCGTACATGAATTTCCCTTTCCAAGAGAGGGACAATGCATCTCACCATAAAACTCCAGGTCCTAGAGCGAGTGAGCAGGAATGTGTTAGTTTTGTTTTGTGTGGGAATGCAAAAAGTTCCAACTCTGGATGGTCCCAGCTTCCAAAGAGATCATGTACACTGGAGGTCAGCAGTTCCCATTCATGAACCATGGGCTAAGACCTGCTTAGTCTGTGTGCCAAGATGTTTTGCAGACCTTGCAAAAACATGTCTGATTGTTAAAGGCTGTGAGACAGAGCCCAGTACCACACTCTCATTGCTTCCATGCATAGTAGGTAGGAATGAGTGCCCCTGGTTTAAGTAATGAATGATACTGACATTGTCCATCTGTATTAACACAAGACCAGGGCAGAAATGACTTTGAAGGGCCTGGAGGCTGTATAGAATAGCTCTTATTGGCCCGGCACTGTGGCACGGAGGGTTGAGGCGCTGGATGCCACACCTCGTGCCACGCTGGTGACTCATGTTCAGGAACAAGTGCAGGTCGTCGGGGGACGGGGAAGGATTGAGCATCCCAGGGACTGCTCTCCTTCCTTGGGGAGGGGGGGACTCACCCAAGCCGGTGCAGTATCAGCCCCTGGTGGTGGCGACTGGGGGACTGTACTACATGGCTGGCAGAAGCAAAGGGATTGGGCTGCGGCTGACGTCTTTCGAGTGCGCACGGGAGTGTGTGCACACTGAGCAGGACATCATTGCACGTCCAAGTCTGGGGGAAACCCCCCACTGATGGGGATAGGCAACGGCACAATGTCCTGAAGTGCCACACTCCAGATCCGGGAGTCTCCTCCATCCTAGGCAGGGCACACTAGTTTACTAGATATAGAAACATAGATTTTGATGGTAGATAAGGACCGCTTGGCCCACCCAGTCTGCCCATTTCCCTACCTAATGGATAAGCTGCAGATCCTAGTTAACCAGCAGCCTACTTCTTCCTACCCCCAACCCCTAGAATTGCCTTATGACTGTCCCATGCATGCTTGAATTCTACCACTGTTTTTGACTCCACAACCTCCTCTGGAAGGCCATTCCATACATCCACAACCCTCTCTGTGAAAAAATACTTCCTTAAATTACCTCTGAGCCGCCCCCTTCTATCTTCAAATTGTGCCCCCTTGTTCTTGCACACCTCTTTTTTTGAAAGATGCTACCCTCTTGGACTTTGTTGATTCCCCTGAGGTACTTGAAAGCTTCTATCATGTCCCTCTCCTCCTTTCCTCGAGGCTATACATATTTATCTCCTTAAGTCTCTCTTCATATTTTCCGGTGCAGACCCTGCACCATTTTAGTTGCCCTCCTCTGGACAGCTTCCATCCTGTCTATGTCTCTGCGGAGATTGGGTCTCCAGAACTGCACACAGTACTCCAGATGGGGTCTCACCAACTGTCTGTACAGAGGGATAATAACTTCCTGTTTTCTACTGGTGATGCCTCTCCCTATGCATCCCAGTATCCTCCCAGCCCTCCTTGCTGCCCTCTCACATTGCTTGCCCACCTTTAGGTCATCTGATATGACTACCCCAGGTCCCTTTCCATTTTTGTTGTTGTTAGTATCTCACCCCCCATTGTGTACTCTTCCCCTGGGTTTTTGTTTCCCAGGTGCATTACCTTGCACTTCTTAGCATTGAATCTAAGCTGCCATACATTTGACCATTCCTCTAACCTTGCCAAGTCCCTTCTCATCCTTTCCACCCCACCTTGTGCATCAACTGTGTTGCAGATCTTTGTGTCATCTGCAAAGAGACATACTTTTCCTTCCAGTCCCTCTGCAATGTCGCTTATAAAGACATTGAAGAGGACCGGTCCTAATACTGAACCCTGCGGTACCCCACTAGTAACCCCCTTTCTTCAGAGTGGACTCCATTTACTATTACTCTCTGTGTCCTATTCTCCAGCCAATTCTTTACCCAGGCTGTCATCTTGGGACCCACTCCCAGGCTGGCTAACTTGTATATTAATCTTTGTGTGGGACTGTGTCAAATGCCTTGCTAAAGTCTAGGTAGGCTATGTCCACAGCCCTCCTGATATACTACTTTGGTCACCCAGTCAAAGAAATCTATTAGATTTGTCTGGCATGACCTTCCCGCTGTGAATCCATGCTGCCTTGGGTCTTGTGCCCGTCTGGCCTCTAGATACTCAACAATTCTTTCCTTCAGGTATTCCATCATTTTCCCTACCACTGAGGTTAAACTAACAGGTCTGTAGTTTCCTGCTTCGGCTTTGCTCCCACTTTTGTGAAGGGGAATCACATCTGCCCTCCTCCAGTCCTCAGGTACCACCCCATCCTCCCATGATTTGTTAAAGAGTGTAGTCAGTGGTGTCACTAGTTCTACCCTTAGGTCTTTTAGAATTCTGGGATGAATCCTATCAGGCCACATTGCTTTGTCCACCTTCAGTTTTAAGAGTTCTTTCAGAACCCTTTCTTCTGTAAATGGGCTGGTATCAACTTCTGTATCCAGAGTGTTTCTGCTGTTTGTTTTAGGTACCTCCCCACTTCCTTTGTAAATACTGAGCAAAAATATTTGTTTAGTATCTCTGCCTTTCACAGTCACCCTCTGCCCACCCTCCCTCCCTTTATTAAGCCTCACTAACCTCCTTGGTCTTCCTTTGCTCCCTGATGTACCTATAAAAGGTTTTATCCCCCTTCTTAACTGAATTGGCTATCTTTTCCTCGGTTTGGACCTTTGCTGTTCTGACTGCCTTCCCAGCTTCCTTTTGCTTTAACTGATACAGTTCTCTGTCCTGCTCCTTCTGTGATTCCTTGTACTTCCTGAATGCTTTCTTTTTCTCCTGAACCTTCACTGCCACTTCCTTTGAGAGTCATAGTGGTTTCTTACATCGTTTTGTTTTGTTTATTTGCTTCACACAAAGGCTTGTTACCTCTGTGATGGCAGTTTTTATTATTCCCCATTGTTCTTCCACCCCTCCTTCCTGCCCATTTGCTAGTGCATTCCTTAGGCACTCACCCATTTTGGCAAAGTCAGCCCTCCTAAAGTCCAGTACTTTTGCCTTTGTATGACTTGACTCTATTGCTGTGTTTATTGTGAACCATACTGTTCGATGGTCGCTAGTTCCCAGATGGCTACCCACTTCTACATCTGTGATCCTCTTCATCTCCATTTGAGAGAACCAGGTCTAAGATTGCTCCCTCTCGAGTGGGCTCCAGTACTAGTTGTCTAAGGCATGCCCGTGTAGGGCATCTAGAATAACCCCACTCTTCAAAGTGGCTGCTGCAACTGCATTCCAGTTAACATCTGGCATATTCAGATCACCCATCAGCAATATCTCCTTTTTCTGCCATTCTAAGTATTCTTTCTATCATTTCCTTGTCCATTTCCTCCCCCTGAGAAGGGGGTCTGTATACAACCCCTGTGCGGATTGTGGTGCCATTGCTTGTCTCCAAATTTACCCACAGTGCTTCTTCTCCTCCCTGTTTTCCCTTTTGTTCTGTTGCTTTGATTCCTTCCCTTATGTAAAGAGCTACTCCTCCTCCTCTTTTACCCTCCCTGTCCCTCCTGTAGATAGTGTATCCTGGTATGTTTACGTCCCAGTCATGGTTTTGTGTGTACCACGTTTCTGTGACTGCCACAATATCCAGATGTTCCTTCTCCATCAAGGCCACTAATTCAGGAAGCTTGTTACTCAGACTACAGGCATTGGTACTCATTGCTTTCCATTTTTTGATGGCTTTACCTTCTTTTGCAGCATCCCCCACTGGCCTTTCTACCTCAGTCTTTTTCTCATTTAGTACCCTGTTTTGTAGGGAGAGGCTGGGATTTTCCTGCTGCTTATCAGTGCCTCCCCCTTGACTAGTTTAAAAGCTTGCCAATGAAGCATTTAAACCGATTGCTCAAAAGACTTGTTCCCTTCCTGGACAGATGCAGACCATCCTGCCAGTATAGGCTGCTGTCCCTCCAGGTAGAACCCCAGTCCACAATGAAGCCAAACCCCTGTGCTCCACACCATTTTTTCAACCATTCATTAAACTGCATGGTGCAAAGTACCCTCGCCTCACTCATGCCATTGACAGGCAGCACCTCAGAGAAGGATATTGTATGTGCCACTTGTCGTAGGCCCCTTCCCAATTCTACAAAGTCCTTCTGCACTGCTCTAATCTCATGATGAGCCAAGTCATTTGTCCCTAGGTGGACAATGACGTCCAGCTCAGACTCCCATGCAGCTGTTCTCGTGATCCTGAGGATATGCTTCCTGTCTCTCCAAGCCATGGCACCAAGCAGGCACTTTACTTCAGTTTTCCCTGCTCCCCCCAGTTCTATCCCCCTAATAATTGAGTCCCCCACCAGGAGCTGCTTCCTTTCCTTGTGGTGTCCTCTGCCTCCTTCCTGTGGGCCTCCCTTGTGACAGTTGTCCTCAGCCTCCTTAGTCTCCTCTGCGGGTGCATCCATAGGGGAGCTATGCTCCCCCAGAATGGTGTATGGATTGTGGTGTGGAACAACTGACTGGGTGTGCCTCTGTTCCACCATCCTCACCCTCCCTGAGCCCACTGTGGTCCAACTGCTGTGCTTTCTTCTCAACCTCTGAGGTAGTGGTGGTGGCTCTGGTGCTCCCTGGATGGGGGAGGTTCCCTTCCTACCATCCAGTGTGGCTTGGGGGAAGGTTCCCTTACTACTGTCCAGTGTGGCCTGAAGACGAGCAACTTTCTCCCTCAGGGCAGAGAGTTGTCTGCAAATAGGGCAGCATATCAGCCTCCAGAAACACTCCCGAAAGACTGCTGCCCCACATCCATTACATTGCACTACTCTCCGCACCCTGGGAGAATAGGGCGGCCCCACCTTGGGGGGTGCAGAGGCGGGGGGTCTGCCTGGCTGCAGCAGGATGGAGGGAGGACTTCAGGTAGGAGGTAGAGTACTTGAGCACGGCGATGCCTGACAGAATTCCTCAGCAGTGGAGAGAAAGTCTACAAAAAAAAAAACGAATAGCTCTTATCGCATTTATGTGCAGATTGGCCTCCATCTTGTCGCATGATCTTTGTGTCTCGAACAGGCTGAAATGACCAGCCCAACAGGTGCCTGAGGCATCTATGATCAAGATCTGTACAGGTGCTTGTGCAAGAAATGAAATGCCTCGAGTAAACTGTTGCAGTACATCCACCAATCGGGTGGTGTTTTTGCCCAAAATTTGTGCTTTTGGGTCTGCCCCTGTGATGTTTACCTCCAGTGAGTCTTTGGCTTCCTGAGTAAGAGTCTTAATGTGTGCATGCTGAAAAAATTCCCCTGTGAGTTCTTCAAAGTTCTCTATATTTTCCTGAGAGTTTAGGGCTGTATAATATGATGCAAATATTTGTGTTATCTCTTCTGCTTTACAGGTTTGCATGCCCCCTTTATTCAGATCTTTAAGCTGAAGTATTAACCTACTCAGTTGTTCCTCCCTCAGTCTGGCTGCCAGTGATTTTCCCGCCCTATCCTCCCTCGTAATATCTATTTTATTTGTCTACATTGCCCTTCCAACTGATTCTGCAATTCAGTTCCCAGAAATGAGCGATGTTCCTCTAATTGGTGTCTAGTGTCTGCATTTAAAGTAATCTTGTGCTGGAATTCAAGTTCCCTCACTTCTTCCTCTAATTCCCTGGTCTTGCCCTCCCAACTTCTCCTCTGCTCAGAGGCATACTTTATGATTACCCCCCCCCCCGAAGGACTGCCTTAAGGGTGTCCCATCGCACAGCGTAGGTAGTATCCCCTACTACATTTTGGCTATTGTACATTTTAATAGTGTCACAGATCAAATCTTTAAAACCTGGGGAGTTCAGCAGGCCAATATTTAGTCTCCAATGTTACAGGCAGCAGGAGCCAGAGCAAGCTCCAAAGTCATTGGCGCGTGGTCAGAGATGGAGCAGGTGAGAATTTCACAGGAATGTGCACAGTGTAGCCAGGTTTTCGACAGGAATAATATGTCTAGCTTGGTGTAACAGTCATGTCTGTCAGAATAATGGGTATAGTCTCTTGCTTGACCATGTAGATTTCTCCACACATCCCATAGATCTACTAGTTTGGTACATCTAGCCAACATCGAACCAGCCTGACCTCTCCTACTCCCTCCGGCCCCCCTTATCTAAAGATGGCATAAGTATTGTATTGAAATCTCCTCCTAGGACGTGGAGCCTACCTTACAGGTCCATAAGCTCTCCCAGGATATGTTTAAGGAACCAAGCAGCCTCCTTATCTTCATTTGGGACATACAGATTAACTATTAAGTAGGGGACATCTCAGTAGACAGCCCAGAGTTTCATAAACTGGCCTTCTGGGTCAGTTTCCACTGTTTCTATTTCTAGTGGGCAGTCCTTATGCACCAAGATGGCTGAGCCCCATCTATGGGGATGTGCAATGTATGTGGAGGCAAATACTAAATCTACCCAGTTTCTGTGTAATTTCAAGTGCTTAGCGGCTGTAAGGTGGGTCTCCTGCAATAGGGCCACCTGGATATTTGCCTTTTTAAGGTCTTGGAGTGTTCGAGTACATTTAACAGGGTTACCAAGCCCCCAAATATTGTATGTGGCAATTTTTAACTTATCCATGGGAGACATATGTAGGGTCTGCGTCTGTTGAGCTGCATATATGTGAGTCTAACCTTGCATGCCTTGTATAGTGTGCGTACAGGGTGGAGTATGGGTACACCTGGCTGATCCTTAATAAAATAAGTAAAAAACCTCAACCACAGGTTAACAAACATGTAAAAAAATTGCAACAACTTCATGAAGTCTTCTTGTTGCTCATGTGCTAGTAAGACATGGTCAACTGTCCCTATTAGCTTCCAGGGTTTCACTAGGAGCCCGTCATGCTTTAGATTTTCTATGATGGTGGGTGGTGCAAGAGCGTGCTCAGCACCTCGCTGCTCTAGTCCAAATCCCTTACCATACAGCAGCCATAGTGAGTGTGCGAAGGTTATGAAATACAGCTTCTCTCATGCCCCCCCATATTGCTGTATGGGTAGGGCTACCAGCCCCCCTTCCCCATCTATACATTTATGCTTCCCGCCCCACCAGGATTTAACTAAAATATAGCTGTTTATAGGTTGTGTAAGGCACCCTAATTTAAATTTTACTGTGTACTAAACCTTTCAAGTTTGCAGAACAACATTCGATCCCCCTCTCCTAGAATGACAAGCAGGTAGCTGTCTCTCAACAATTGCAAAACCAGTACCAGGCTTAACTGAACAGAGAAGTGCAACAGGTATTTCTCAATGGTCCCAGGAGAGGCACTAGTCCCTCCGATATCTCATGACAGGAATGTTCTGGTGAAGATTTTCACTCGCTGTCCATGGCATCATCTTGTTCTCCAGGGTCAGTTGCTGCCTTGCTTCATTTGCAGGGGGACTGCTTGTCAGGGATGAATCTTGGACCATGTTCCGACTCCTACATTTTCTGTTTGCTTGCCAACTTGAGGACATGGATTCACCCCCCCCACACACACCACTTGCCATTACTGTTTCTGCAGGCCCTTGATCGCCTCAGGGTCAATATATTCATCCAACTGAATTTCCAGTGAAGCCTGATATTTTTTGGCATCTTGAGGGCTTTCGAAGACCTTGGAGCCTGTATCAGAGGTAATTCTTAGTTTAGCAGGGAAGTCCACCTATGCTTTTAAGCCTTTACTATGTAGTGTTTTAACAGCTGGAAACCACAACTTCTTTTTTGCCATAGTAGTTGGTGCATAGTTTGGTTCCAGAAACAGCTTCATATTGCCAAAAATTATCTCTTTGAGGGCCCAAGCCTTGCGCAAGACCATCTCCTTTGTACGGTAATCAAGAAAGGAGATTACTACTGAATGTGGCATGGCTATGGGATCCTTCGGTGGTGCCACCAGGGCCCGATGCACTCTGATAATATTTAAGGGGGTGTCCTTGTCTAAGTCAGGAAACTCTTTTAGCAGCCCTTCTATATATGTGGTCATCTTCCCCCATTTCGGTGCATTCTGGGAGGCCATGGAGTCATAGATTAACTCTGCATGAGCAGTTTCTAGATCATCCAATTTCTCCAACAGCAGCTGGAAGCGATCATGGAGCTGAAGCAGAATTCCATTATGTAGAACTAGGGTATCAACATGCTTGGTGAGGTGAGTCTCGATGTCTTGTAGCTGCTGGTCATTCTGTTGTAATTTCTGTTTGTTTTCCTTATCATCAGAGCTGATACTGTCCATGGTTTTAGTCAGGTGCCGGTGTTCCCAGCATAACTGCCGGGAGGCGATTGTACAGCCCTCCCCCTCTTCCTACGAATCAGTCAAGAGGTCAGGCTCATGGTATATTTGCAGCCTAGCAGGAGCATCTTCTTGCCCTGCAGGCGAAGGGATTAGGTGTAATTTTTGTTGTTTGAGAGCAGTTCCCTGCATTGCCCATTTTCCGGAACGAGCCTCCATGAAGACAATAAAGTGCCAAACATGAATTTACTGCTGTAGTCTAGAGGGGTGAGGTTTTGAGCAAAATATTGAGGGAATCAGCGGGAGATGATCGACCCTGCGTCTATGTCACTTGGCATCTCAACTGGAAGACGACATCATATTTTTTATCTTTACTTCTTTTCTCAGGGTTTGTCTGTTGTTTCACTTTCCTCATCTAAAACCAAAGGTCGCTTTCTGCTGCTGCTGCTGCTGTCATTTTTCTCACTCATTTCAGAAACTGGTATGGTCAAGTCAGATTTATCATCACCTTTTATGTCTACAAACACAGAGCCAGACTGAGACTCGTTGTTTTGGTTGTTTTCCTGTCTAGGGCCGGGGGGCTGGTTGGGGCTGGCTTTCAGACTGTGAAGAAGGCGGCTCTGGCTCCTCTTTACTTTTTGCTCCTAATGAAGAAGATACATGGAGGATTTTCTCCCAGCCCAAAGGGAAAATAGAGTCGTTTGCTTAGGCTTACTTTTTTGCATTTTTTTTTTACTTTTATGTAATTGTGAAAATACTGAAATATTGTTGTGCTGAATAACATTTTATTTTATGTTAGCTTTGTGTGTGCGTTGTGTACTTTTTTTACCTTAAGGTTAAGCTGTTGTGCTTATGCTTACAACACAAGAGGGCCGGGGCAGGACAGAGTAGGTAGGAGTAAGAGTGGGAACCAAGTACTAGTACTCTACAGTTGTTCACTTCCCTAAGTTCCTCTACCCTCACTGGGCAGGTTAGGTCACACACACACACACACACACACACACACCACCAAAGTACTGCAGCACGCTTGAGGGTTATTTTTTTCTGTAGCATCATGAAATGCTTTTTCCCTTTGTATATTTTATTTCTAATAAGTCCACAGTTGTTCCCCAAGTTCCTCTACCCTGTGTCTGGGCAGGTTCGGTCTCACAGCCACACACTAGCTCCACCTAAGTAGCTAAGTTAGGGTTATTGTTTTCTGTAGGATACTGGGCAGGTTACGCCGACCACTTCACACCTTTCCACACAACACCTCTCTCCCAACACAGCACACACAGTCTGAGGTGGCTCTTCTCAGACTTCTTATTTAATTTTCTTTAGTTTATCTTTTTGTTTAATAGCTTTCTATTTTTTTTTTTATGTTTTTCGCAAGCCAGCTGGCCACAGGTCAGGACACTGGGCACAGGTCACCCTGACCCTTTCACTCCTTTCCACATGACAACTCTCTCCCAACACAGCCCACACAGACTGAAGTAGGCTAGGCTCCTTTCTCTTATTTAATTTTCTTTAATCTTTTTTAATAGTTTTCTCTTTTTTTATGTTTTTTGCAAGCCAGCCGGCCACAGGTCAGTGACACCCCAACCTCTTCACTATTTTCCACACGACACCTCTTAGTCTCTCCCAACACAGCCCACACAGAGGCAGAGTGCACACACATCCTCCACTAGACACACGGTAGGCCCAGGGTATAAAATGACAGAAAAACACCTAACCTTAGAATGAAGCCTGATCCACCGCAGGCCCTGCACTGGCAGCCAGACATCTCTAACGAAGGTCTTGTGGAAAATGATGATATTGAAAGCAGATAATCTCCAGAGAAAGGGGTGATGGAATTGTGGGGACCAGTCTCATAAGGGTGGTTGTGCAGCACAGGCAGAAAAATGCTAATTAAAAAAAAAAAGAAAACAAACATAGCAGCACTTTTTTAATAAAGTTTTTTGCCCTTGTCCCGGACCTACTCTACAGTTTAACTTAGAGGAAGATCGAGACCCCCCAACTGTGAGGCTACCTCCTAGAGCCATTAATGAGCAACAGAGAAAGACCTTAGAGTGCCAGAGGGGACCCTCAGAGGCACAGCTCCAGGGGTATTTTCCCCCAGTCCACCTGGGTAAAGGAAGCACCATCACTGGCCACACTATCCTGACCACAGCCTTCAGATTACTACCTACCCCAGAGTTGATTATAAAGAACTGAAAGCTGTGATACATACATGCAAGCTGATTTCTCAGACAGAAAGATTTCCACTACTTCACTTCAGCATTGCAACTCAAATGATTAGCTTTTTAAAGTAAGAGAATTATATATTTTATGTTGATCTATCTAAACACAAACAAGAGACTGGGTTTGTAAGCAATCTGGAGAGCTCAGCAAATCATTAACTCTACGGAGTGCTGCTCTGATTGAGAATCTGAAACAGCAGCTACACCAAAATGATGTCATCGCTCTCTAAGCTTGACCGAGAGGACAGAAATAACTCTGCTGTTTTCAGCCACTGTACAGCAAGTTAAATGCTGTTTTTTTTTTGGGGGGGGTGTAATTTTTCCACCCAGGCACACGATGGGGGCAGAAACTCCATCCCCGCTCAACCTGCCCCTGCCAGCCTGACTGTTCTGGCCATCCTCGAGACCCCCCACAGATTACCCCTCCATGGTGGGGCCAGGAGGGAGGAACCCCCCTCCCTGGAACACAATCCAAATCTGGAGAGGCCATTGGCAGCATGCTGGCAGAGCAGGCTCAGAGATCTCATAGACCCCTCATCTGCCATATTTCTAATTTTCTTTGCCCCTCTTGCACACAAGGTGTCACACGCACATGTGGGGGCATGCCACACTAGCCAGTTTCTTGCCTCCTTGGATTGCATCACCTCCCAGCTCCTACTTGAGGGTGAGCAACAATAATAATAATACATTTATTTATAAAGTGCCTTTCATTTTTCAAAGCACTGTACAAGTTAAAACAGTACAGATCAAGCATTAAAATTAGGTATTAAACACAGATAAAAACCACAGCATAATCAATGATTTCAGTACAATCAACTTTCCACGAAGGCCATTTGCCAAAAGTGGGTTTTCAGGGCCCTCTTAAATTCCTCCACAGAGGTGCACTCCCGTAACCGGCAGGGTAGAGAATTCCAAAGAGTGGGTGCAGCATAAGAAAATGCTCTACAACCTGATGATTTAAGACTCACTCTTGGAATCTCTAGCAATCCCTCGTTGACTGAGTGGAACGATCAGCCTGGGCAGCAAGGAACCAGAAGTTCTTTCAGATAGGCCGGACCCTGACCATGTAGGGCTTTAAAAGTTAGTGAACTGATTTTGGAGGTGATCTGCCACCGTATAGGTAGCCAGTGCAGTTCACGCAGCACCGGAGTACTATGACAGGACCTACTTGTCCCAGTCAAAACCCAGGCTGCTGCATTCTGTACTAGCTGTAGGTGGTGGATTTCAACCCCAGAAAGCCCAAAGTACAGGGAGTTGCAGTAGTCCAGACGCGAGGACACAAAGGCATGGACCAACGTTGGTAAAGCCTCAGACGGAACAAGGTGCCTAATTCTGGTGATATTCCTAAGATGGTAAAAGGAAGTCTTGACGACTGCTGACACTTGTGATTGCAGTGTCAGCCTGTCATCCAAAATAACCCCCAGGTTACGCACCCGTTTAGAGGTTGGGAGTGAAATGCCGCCAAGAAAAATTCCTGAGGGCAATCCAACAAATGACCCCCTCTATCTGACAACCCGGGTCCACTACCAAAACCTCTGTCTTTTCTAAGTTCTACTTCAACCAACTAGAATCCATCCTATCCTGGATTTCTTTCAGACAGTTGTTCAACACCGAGAAAGCTCCATCCTGGTCAGATGCGAAAGACAGGTATAGTTCGGTATCATTTGCATAGCAGTGAAACCTCAGCTCATACAATCTTATAATGTCTCTGAGGGGCAGCATACACACCATGAATAACATGGGAGATAGCACTTAACCCTGAGGCACCCCACACAACAAAGAAGTTGGGGCTGAGGAAAAAACCCAGACACAACTGATCTCCCAGCGAGAAATGAGGTGAACGATCGAAGGACGGTTCCCGATATTCCACAAATCTGTCTCAAGCATGCTATCAACACCAAGTGATCCACAGTGGCAAAGGCTGATGAGAGATCAAGGAGAACCAGAATGGAAAGTCTCTTCTGATCTCTCGCCCTCAGAAGATCATTAAGTACCCGAACCCGCGCAGTCTCGGTACTATGTCTTTTACGAAAACCGGACTGGAAGGATTCGTAGATGTCATGGATGGTTAAATAGTCTTCCAATTGGGCTGCCACAACCTTCTTAATCACCTTTCCAATAAAGGGTAGGTTTGAGATAGGTCTGTAGTTTGTGAAACAGTCTGGGTCCAAGGTAGCTCTTTTCAAGAGAGGTGTCACCACAGCCTCTTTCAGGGTGCTAGGGAACTCACCCAACTCCAGGGGGCACCAGACTATTCACACAAGGGCTGGACCAATGATATCACTACAACCCAAAATTAGAGAGGTCGGTCCAGGATCCAAACTACAGCTTATAGGGCGTACACTATGGATAATCCTCATGACATGCACAAAATCAGGTAGACTGAAGGAACTTCAAGAAAACTGAGGTACTGTGAACTCATACTGTTCAACAGCATCCCTCTTAGAGATTGCTGGATGCAGATCCACCCTGATGTCAGCCACCTTACTTGCAAAGAAACGAGCAAGCTCCTCGCACTCTAATTGCGAAAAGGCTTTCCAAACTTGCAGACAAGCTGGGTTGCACAGTCTGTCTACAGTTCAAAAAAGCTGACCCGGTTGATTCCAAGCAACTGCAATCTCCCTGGACAGAAATTCTGCCTTCCTACAGGTGATTGCAGATTGATAGACAGCATAATTGTCCATCAATCTAAGGTGGTCGGCTTCAAGGGAGGACCTGCACCAGCACCGCTCTAACCTTCGCCCCTGTCTCCACATCTCCCTCAATGTCCCATCAAACCAGAGGAACTTGGGGTGAAGGGATAGGGGGCACACACAGACAGGAGCAATAGAATCCAGAGCCGCTGTAACAATCGTATTATAGGCCGACACCAGGGTCTCTGGACTATCGCTTGCCAACACAGGGAGCGAGAGGTCAAAAACCACCGCAAGGCCTTGAGGGGTAATATCCCACAAAGGGCAGTACCTAACCATCTCCACAAGGGTAGGCCTTCTCAGGGGGGGTGCAAAAACTGAACCTCATGGTATAGTGGTCTGATCATGTGACTGGTTCCATCCCCAAATCGGATGTATCAATCCCTAGGAGAAAGACTAAGTCCAGAGAGTGTCCAGAGTTATGGGTAGCAGTGGAAACCACCTGTGTAAGGCCCAAAGAAGTAATTAATTGGAGGAAGTGATTACCAAATTGCAAGAGTTCATCGTCAACCCAGGCATTAAAGTAGCCCAGAACCATCAATCTGGGCAACTCAAATGACATGTTGATGATGAAGTCTGCTACCTCTTGTAAGAAACATTTCCCATCCCAGGGTGGACGGTAGATGAGTACGATTCGAACACCTACACCTGCTATCACTGTACACTCAAAGGTCTCAGTTTCTCCCATTACCACATTCGTGAGGCTCAGTTCAGTCTTGAAACAGACTGCAACCCCCCAACCCTGCGGTCCAATCTTGGGCAGTGTATCACAGAGTACCCAACCGGAGTCATGGCCTTCAACGTGGTGCCTGGATTTTCATCTAGCCAGGTCTCGGTGATGCAAGCCAAGTCCACTGAGCCAACAAGATCAGCAATAATGCCAGTCTTATTCCTGATGGACCTAGCATTGCATAACGCCGCCCGAGTCGGATGAGCCTCGGAGCCTGTCAGGCCCGTCTGCCTACTGAATTCAGTAGTGCCCTTGCGTATGGGCACCAGACATGGTGAACCACAATCTGGATTCCATTTCACCCCAGGGTGCCTTCTGGATCTAACTACCCCAATACGGTGGCCCCCCTCATCCATCCTCCCTTGTTCAAAGCCCCCCAACCTCCTCCCTCTCCTACGAACAATTCCCAGCACTCTACAGTGCTGATGTGTATCATATTGGAGAGGGGGAGAATTAAAAGGGTGGAGGGCGTGAAGATAGGAGGATGAATAGCGCACCACTGTGAAGACTGAGGGCCGACACATGCCGCTACTAAACAATTAAAATCAAAACAACAAACCCACCAAAAACACCAAAATAAATAAACGCAACAAAAATGAAATAAATATCCCACCCCAACATAAATCAAATCAAACAATAATTTCTAAACTTAATTAAAATAAATAAATAATACTAAAAAAATTAAAAAGCCAGCCCTACCCCAAAGAAAATCAAGTCTGGACTAAGCGAGAGGACTCCTCAAGTAAAGTAAATATAAATATAAGGGTTCTCTCACCACCCCAACTTAAACCAAAAACAAAGATTAAATGAAATAAAATTATTTACCCCATCCCAGCTCTCTCACAGCCAGAGGAGGGAAAACATACTTTAGCATTCTCACTGCAAAAGTACAGATGTATCCTTCCAACAAATTATAAATAAAAAACATTTCAAACTTAAAACAAAATAAATAGCACATCCCCCCCCCCCCAATCCTCTCATGACCAGGGAGTGGAGAGAAGCACTCAGATTAGAATAAATGGACACAAGGTCCTCTCACCACCTCATTGTCCAGATAAACTTAAGACAAATTAGGAAAAAGTAGGAAGTCCTCAATCCGCCAGGCACAGAGTCAATTTTGTTCGCAAGTTTATGGAAAGTCAAAATCCATCAAAGTCAGAGAGAAAACACAGGCAGACCAGTTATCCACAAGAATCAGGGAACATCCAGGGCCCAAGTCAATCAGATCCATACCATATCCATGATAAAATAAGGCCCCTCACTCCAAACTGGGCAACCACCACAGGAAATAATATGGTCTAATTAAACGCCCAGGGCAAGCCACGTTAGTAGCCCAGCCTGGGAATCTAGGGGGCACAGAACCTCAGTCAGTTCCTTGACTGAGAGATCCTAATACCCCTTTCAGACCATAAATCAAGCGGGGGCCCAGTAGGAGGTCGTGCCTCAGACCAGTTCAAAAAGGCCTTTTATACACCGAGGGATCTGAAATAAATTAGATAAATCCACTCACTCCTTCTTCCAGGGTCTCAGTTTTTCCTTAAGATCTCTTTGTCAGGCTACTCTTCTTCTAGTTTCCATCACCGCCCAACACAGTGATGAAACAGGGGTAATCGCTCCAATTTGCTCCCCGCCCGATTAAAATCCCAGTCAGGTGATAAGACGCAAAAATAATATGAAGTACCCAAAGCACAAATTCTGAACACCCCAGTCAAATCCAGAGCAAGGGAAGCCACACATAAACCCCATGACCCAAAGGATCCTGTAGCGAGTGGCGTCCCGCAATGTCTCACTCACAGGGCCAAAAAACCCTCAGTACACTCCATGCCCACTCAACATCCAATTTGGGCAGCAGAGCACAAATCACCAGGGCACAAAGCTCAAACACCTCCTTTCGTCCTAATGGATCCTGCAGTAAGCGGCATCCTGCAAGATCTCAATCGCAGGGCCGAAAACCCCTCAATCCACTCCACGCCTGTTCAATATCCAGTTCGGGCGACAGAGCACAAATCGCCAGGATGCCAAATTCGAACCAGATAAACTTAAGACAAGCGGGCTGATGTGCCCTCTCTCCCTGAGAGAGGACAGCAGTCCTCCAGATGCTCCGTCCTCTCTCACCTCTGCTGACCCCTGGCAACCCTGGCTCATTCCCAAATCCAGGTTGCCGGCGTGGTGAGAGGTGTAGCATTCCAGCACCTCAACCCTCAGCACCACTGGGCCAGCTTAACAAATGCTGATTTAAAGAAAACCACAAAACCAAACAGCTTGACATTTTCAGGTAACACTAATTATGACACAGGGACTTGAATTTCAGCATTTCAAGCTTTCTTTAAAAATATGTAAATATTGTTGTACATGATCTTTAACAAGGGTCAGCTACAAAATAGTGCAAAAGCCACCCACGGGGCTTTATGGTGGTCTCGGCAGCACTGATTTAAAAATATGTGCATGACTCTGGACATGCTGACTGCTGGAAAACCAAGATACGTATTTGCCCAGAATCACTCAGAGAAAGTCAGGTATATGCTAGTCTCAGAATTACACAGTGAAACTATTGTGTTTAGGTCCAGAATGACATAGAGAAAGTAAGGTGTACGTGTGTGCCACAAAATCACACAGGGAAACAAAGATGTGTATGTGGGACCCCCAGAATCCCACAGAGAAACTGTGTGTATGTGTGTGTGTCCCCAAGAATCACACAGGAAAACTGACATGCAGATGCAGGTCCTAAAATCACACAAGGAAAGTAAAGTGCATTTGTTGGCCACTTACTCACAAAGGGAAACCAATGACTCTGTGTGGGCACAAGCATCTCACAGGGGAAGTAAGGTATGTTTGTGCCCGGAATCATGGAGGGGAGCAAGGTGTATAAATGTGAGGGCCCAAGCATCTCACTGGGTAAGTAAGGCATGTGTGCACACAGAATCACACAGGGAAACACAGTGTGTAAGTGTGTGGGCCCAAGCATCTCACAGGGGAAGTAAGGCATGTGTGTGCACAGAATCATGAAGGGAAATAAGGTGTATAAGTGTGTGGGCCCAGAGCCGAACAAGGAATCGAAGGGGTGTGTGTGTGTGTGGGCGTGCCCACGAATAACACTGGGAAACAAACGTGTGTGAGTGTGGTAATTACACAGAGAAACTAAGGTGTGCATCTCCATCTCAGAGACACGCAGAAAATCTAAGATGTCTGTGTTGGAGCCAGGATCACACAGTAGCATTTTTTTTTTTAAATTTTAATTTTATTGTTTTATCTTGATACAATAACACAATTCCTCAGTGTACATTGTCAAGTAACACAGTCTGGATAAACCAAACCATAAATTACCCCCCCCTTTCCCCCCTACCAGCCCCACCCCCTCCCCTAAAGGTGTGCCACTAATAATACAATATCCATATTGGGACTTATCCATAGCATCAGTTGAGTCAGTTAGGGGAACATTAATAACATCGGGTTCTAATACCTATACAGGCCATAAAGCTTACCCCATCTTTTGTCACAAAGATGAAGCCAATTTCCTGAAACTGCAATGAAACATTCAGTTTGTAGATACAGCATGATCTCATTCACCCATTTATTATATGATATGGACAGCTGATCCTGCCAATGTTTAAGTACCAGTTTTTTAACCACCATGGAGACCAAAGCCATATGGTATCTGCGCTCTTTGACTCCTATATCCTTATAGATACCCATAATAGAGATTTCTTCTGTAAATAGTTCAGCAAGACCCAAAAGAGGATCTAGATTACTTTAGAGCATGTGCCATAGTGGTGCTACCTTTTCACATTGCCAGAAAATGTGCAGAAGATCTCCCTCCATTTTGCCACATCTGGAACAATTGGGACTAGAGAGGTGTCTGATCTGGTATAATTTAACTGGGGTATAGTACATGTTGTTAAGTAAATGATATTGGGCAAGTCGAAGTTTGTCCTGGGTAATATAAAGGTAGAGATCTTTCCAGATTTGGGGCCAATTAAATTGTGTTTCTGGGAGTAGAGAGGCCCATACTTTAGAATCTGGAAGAGGGTCTGGGTGCTTGATAGTTAAGAGACTCAAATACATCTGGAATATACCATGGGGTTTATTGGCCAGGCTCCACATCTGCTCTAGTATGTTGCTTAACGTGGACAATTGGAGTGTAGTACCAAACTGACATGCTATTAGGTGTCTCAGTTGGAAGACTTTGAAAATACAAGAACCAGGAACTTTGTATTTTCCAAGAATGTCTTTAGACGAGAGAAGAGCATCCTGTACATATAAGTCAGCAAATGTAGCCTCTTGTAGTTGTGGTAACCATCCCCAAGATATGCAACAGTCTCCTAATTTAATATTGGGATTAAGAGTAAGGGGTTGTGCTGGATCCTGTGAAGGGAATATTCTGAGGGACGCACAGCACTGATAGAAGACTCTGAATGACATATCAATTGCTGAGTGAAGTAGCTCCCGTGGGAGAGCTTTGAATGCAGTGAAGAATATGGATGAGGCTTGTAAATGGTGTGAGCTTAATATCTGGTTTTCTATCTGAAGCCAAATGGGCATCTACACATCTTCAATTGGAATTAACCACCTGCCCAGCCTTGATATATGAATGGCCTAATAGTAGAGGAGAAAGTTGGGAAGACGTAAACCACAACATTACTTAGGCAGACTTAGCTTTTGGAAAGAGCATCTGGGGTATTTATTTAACCAGATAAAGTTAAAGATAGTGGAGTGTAAGCGATGAAAGAAAGACACAGGTAGCCAGATACTTAACGTATTAAGAGGGTAAAATATCCTGGGGAGTATGTTAATTTTTATTATATTAATTTGACCCTATAAGGATAGTGGAAGTGATTCCCACCTATGGAGATCCTGTTAGATGGTACTCATCAGATCTTTCAGCTTAAGTTTCCGTACCTTTGAGACTTCCGATGACAGAAATATGCCGAGATATTTAATGGGATGTGGAGACCATTTCAACCCAAACTGTTTAAAGTGAGAGCTATGAGTTAAATGATTTAAGGGAAAATTTTCAGTTTTAGATTGATTAAGTTTGTAGTTGGAGAACATACTAAATTTTTGCATCACTTGTAGCGTGCTCTCTAATGAGGATGCTGGAGAGTCACTATTCAATATAATATCATCTATATAGACAGATAGGGTTAGAGTGTGATTAAGAATGGAGATGGCCTTTATTTCAGGTGTCGATTTAATGCTATGGAGAAGAGGTTCTAAGTAAAGGTTAAAGAGACAAGGGGAGAGCAGGCATCCCTGTCTAGTACCTTGAAAAAGAGGAAAGCGGGAGGATAGCACCCCGTTACAGTAAATTCTAGCTGAGGGAGAGGAGTATGACGATTGAAGCCAGATAACAAATTGGGGGGAGGACCCGTTTTCTGCAAAGTCATCCAGAAACATGTCAGATCCACTCTGTTGAATGCGTTTTCAGCGTCTAATGACGCTAAAGCCATGGGAGATTGGGATGACTGGGCAGCCTGAAAAATGTGGCTCAGTTTCCTGAGATGATCTGCAGAAGAGCATCCGGGTACAAAACCGACCTGCTCTTGGCTCAGTAGACCAGTCCAGATTGCTTTAATTCACCAAGAGAGTAATTGTGTTAGTAGTTTGCTATCATAATTCATAAGAGGTAGTATAGCGTCGTGGTTTAAGGCTCTGAGCTGCAAATCTGGTGATATCCAGCAGACCAGAGCTGGGTTTGAATCCCACAGCTTCCACTTGCATACTGTGTGACGCTGAGCAAGTCACTTAACTTCCCTGTGCTCCCAGGTCGCTCCTGTAAAACGGCTTTCAGCTTAGTGTGCTATTCCTGGTTAAACAACTAAAAAAAAAAAGAAAGAGAGATTGGCCGGTAGCTAGAGAGCTGTGAGTATGTTTTTTCGGGTTTAAGAAGTAAGACTATTGTGGCTTCTAGAAGAGATGGGTCAAAAGAATCAGCAGACAACATATAATTAAATAATCTGAGTAAAATGTGTGCTAAATCCTTAGAAAATATTTTATAAAAATTGGGGGTAAACCCATCCGGCCCGGGGAATTTATCTAAGGCTAAGTCCTTAATAGAGACCTCTATTTCTGACAAAGTCAAGGGAAACAGTAGGGAGGATTTTTTTATTTTTTTAACCAGGTATAGCACACTAAGCTGGAAGCTTTTTTACAGGAGCGACCTGGGAGCACAAGGAGGTTAAGTGACTTGCTCAGGGTCACACAGTATGCAGGTGGAAGCTGTGGGATTCAAACCCAGGTCTGGTCTTCTGGATGTCACCAGATTTGCAGCTCAGAGCCTTAGACCACTGCGCTATACTGCCTGCCTAGATTGCTAGGATTGCTGTTGTACTGACAGGGAAGGGAGTTCCAGAGAGTCTAAATAAGCTTTAGTGTCTTGGGAGGATGGTTTAGTAGGGTGATGACCATATAGGGAGCGACAGAAATCCTCAAAAACATCAGATATTTCCCTTGCAGCAGTTTTAATAGTGCTGTCGGGAGCTACAACTGAATAAATCAGCCTAGAACTCTCTAATTTGCACATTCTTAAGGGTAAAAACCACCCTGCTTTCTCTCCTTAGTCTACATATGTAGACTTAGTCTTGAGGATTGCATATTCCACCTTTTTGTCGAAGTAATTCAGCATATTTATTCCTAAGGACCACAAAGGCAGCAAGCGAGTCCGACATGGTGGACAAGGAAAGGAAAGTTTGAACTGTCCTATATTGGCCCAGAAGAGATCTGGCTTCCTCCTCCCTGCATTTTTACTGGTATGATGCAATGTTAATAAACTCCCCTCTAAGATAGCACTTGAGAGCCCCTCACAATATATCTTCCCCTTGGGCTGATCCCGTTATTATCCATAAAGGACTGAATTAGGGAGCTTATCTTGGTAACTATGGTTTTGTCTTTAAGAATTTGGGTATTTAATTTCCAGATTGTATCTCGCTGGTTAAAGGGGTCTAGGGTTAGTAATGCCCATGCAATGGAGTGATCTGATGGAACTAGAGGTTCCAAGCCCACTTGATGTAATCCTTGTAAGACAGGGAGACTGATGAGAAAGTAATCTAGTCTAGACCATGTTCGGTGGACTGTCAAGAAAAAGGAGAAGAGTTTCCAATTAGGGTTGAGGGTATTCCATGGGTCGAAGAGTCCAAGTAAGTCAATGAGTTCTTGCAATGCCTTTTGGGATGGAGAGGGAGGTTTTAAAGTCAGGTATGATCTATCCAAGTCTTGAGTAGGGGGTAGTTCCAGTCCCCTCCCAGAATCAGGCAGATAGGTAACAAGGGTGTAATCTTGTTAACTAGTTCCATAAGAAATACTGGATCTCCACCTACTGGGCCATATACAGAACCCAGGAGAACTTCTTTACCCATCAGTGTATCCTTAACCAAAATAAATCTACCCTTCGGATCCTCAGTACATGTTTCTGGCTGAAATGATATATTGTGCTTAATTAAGATAGCCACACCCCTACTGGCAGGTGAATCACCTGCTGAAAAAACCTGTACTACCTATTGTCGTCTTAGCCACATGGCTTCGGTCGCCAACAGGTGCGTTTCTTGTAAAAATATTATTCCCGCATTTAACAAGTTGCAGTGTTTCAGAACCTGAATTAGTTTCACAGGATCTCTGATTCCCCTAATGTTCCACGTTATAACTTTAATAGCTACATTCGCCAGTATCAGTACACATAACATAAAGTTTATCTATTAGTACCTTCCAACATGTATAAGCTATTTGGCACACTCCTTCCCGTTCTCTACCCTTAGAGATAACCAGTCTTCCCCACAAACAGCATGTGTGTTTTGACCCTCTCGTCCCTCAGTATCCTTCTCACCACATGCCCACATTGCTTCTTCCAGTCCCATGCTTCGCATGCACATCAAGATCGTCTTAATAATATAACTGGTCAGGTACCCCCCAACTCCCCAGCAACTATGTATAGAGGACTTTTTAGTATTCATCTATGAACCCAAAATTGTCCATGATTCCTTCCCCAACAGGTCCTGATTGCTCCTCTGGTAACATAGAATCTAAAGTTGAGCGCCCATAATCTGATTTAAACTAACACCTGTGCCATATCCAGTGCATGAAAACCCAAAAAAAGGAAATTCTTATGGAGCATTAGGGAACTGTTCCCCCCTTTACCTAGAATGCTATGCAGCTCCCTCAGGCTTGCTTGGTCATGAGCCTCCACCCTTCCCCCACCCCTGCCTAAATTATCAGCCTTAATTTATTAAAGAAAGAGATGGTTAAGGTCATTCCGGAATATTAACAGTCGCATAGCCCTATTGGACAGTGTATCCCTGTTCTGGTCATTATCTTTAAGATCCCTGAGCTATTCTGGGGTTTTCTTGATATCTTACCATGCCTTGTAACTCGCCCTTTACTCCATATAGCCTGGTATCCTGGGAGTTACTGAATTTGGGCCATCTTAAAATAATAGTACAACCCCTTTTCTTCTACACCGTCTGACAAACCCACACCATTTTATAAGTCAGTCAGTCTGACTTTGACTTGTCTGTGGAAGCAGAAAACCTTGCTACACCGCAAAGAACAAACTATAACTACATTTAGGATCTGGAAACCTGGTGAGGCATATTTCTTGTAAAGTAAGGGAGCTACGCTTTCTATAAAAAGTTTCATTTTTTTTTCCTTATTGGCATTAAGCAGAGAATTGCAGGATTCCATTAAAAGTGTAGTAATTTTATAACCAGAGGGAGTGAGATACAACTGAATTTGCTTGATTGTTGGGGTTGAAACCTAGGATTTGGAAGGATATTTTTGCAACATTTTAAAAGTGTCCTGCTGGCTGAGAAGTTAAGTTTTCGTCCCTGGTTTCACTGAAAGATTTTGTGTATTGAAATCAGACATAGCAGACTGCCTGCATTGAAAGGCCTGCTTAAATCACAGGTGTCACTAGTCAATCAATTGGCTCTGGGTGGGGTTTCATCACTGCTGTCTTAGGCATCCTTCACAGTTAGAAGTCAGTCAGTCTGACTTTGACTTGTCTGTGGAAGCGGAGAACCTTGCTACACTGCAAAGAACAAACTATAACTACATTTAGGACCTGGAAACCTGGTGAGTCATATTTCTTGTAAAGTAAGGGAGCTATGCTTTCTATAAAAAGTTTCATTTCTTTTTTCCTTATTGGCATTAAGCAGAGAATTGCAAGATTCTATTAAAAGTGTAGTAATTTTATAACCAGAGGGAGTGAGATACAACTGAATTTGTTTGATTGTTGGGGTTGAGACAAAGGATTTGGAAGGATATTTTTGCAACATTTCCTGCTGACTGAGGAGTGAGTTAATTTTTATCCCTGGACTCAGTAGAGTGATTTGTGCAGGAGACGTGGTCTAGTAAAGTGTGGTGTTAGTTGAAGTACTATAAAGGGCAATACTCACCAGGCTGGTGGAGCAGTTGTGTATTTGATTGTTTTTAACAGTCACCAGTGGCTGTGGACTAGCAAGGACTAAGGAGGCCTCCCCCTTCCAAAGAACACCACTGCCACAACCACTGCCTTTGAGGTTGCCAAGTATGAAGAGCAGTTGGACCACAGTGGGTTCTGGGAGGGTGCGGGTGGTGGACCAGAGGCGAAGCCCCCTAGTTGTACCTCTAGACAAATCATATGCCATTCTGGCAGAGCAAGGTTCCTCTATGATGGCACCCTCAGTTGAGACCCAGAAGAAAGCTGAGGACATCCACAAGGGAGACCCACAAAAGGATGGCAAGGGACACCACAGGGGAAGGAAACAGCTTCTGATAGGGGACCCTATTGTTAGGGGGGGTAAACCTGGGAAATGGAGAGGAGAAGGAAGTAAGGTGTCTGCCTGGTGCCATGGCTTGGAGGGACAGGAAGCGAATCCTCAGGTTTGCAGAAGCAGCATCACAGGAGAGGGAACTCGATATCATAGTCCACCTTGGGACAAATGACCTAGCTAGGCATGGGATCAGTGCAGTGCAGAATGAATTTGTGGAGTTGGGGAGGGGCCTCAGATGGGTAGCAAGCACGGTAACCTTCTCAGAGGTGCTACCAGTCCATGGCAGGAGTGAGGCTAGGGTACTGCACACCATGCAGTTTAATGAATGGTTGAAAACTGGTGCAGAGCACAGGGCTTTGGCTTCATTGGGAACTGGGGGGCCATCTGGAGAGATAAAGGTCTATTCTGGCATGATGGTCTGCATCTGTCCAGACGGAACCAAGCTCCTAGGTGATAGGTTTAAAGGCTTCCTTGGCAAGCTTTTAACTAGCCAAGGGGGAAGCTAAAAAGGCAGGAAATTTCAAGCCTCCCCCACAAAACATGGCAGGTAGGAAGGTAAACACTGAGGTACAGAGCTCAACACAGGGCAGGACAGTGGTAAATGGAAAAATAGACAAGGACAGTAAGAGCAGGGATGGGGGAAAAAAGGATAAAGCCAACATTAAATGGAGGGCAATGAGTACCAATGCCCGTAGTCTGGGAAACAAGCTTCTTGAGCTAGTAGCCATGATGGAAGATGAACAGTTGGATATTGTGGCAGTCACGGAAACATGGTACACCGAGAACCATGACTGGGATGTCAACATACCAGGGTACACAATCTACAGAAGGGACAGGAAGGTAAAGAGGAGGTGAGTAGCTCTATACATAAGGGAAGGGATCAAAGCTACAGAACTAAAAAGTAAAGGGGAGGACAAGAGGCACTCTGGGTCACCTTGGAGACAGGGAATGGCATCACAATCCGCACAGGGGTTGTATACAGACCCCCGTCTCAAGGAGAGGAAATGGACAACAAAATGATAGAGGACATTCTCAAAATGGCTGAAAAAGGGGAGATACTGTTGATGGGGGACCTGAATATGCCAGATGTTAACTGGATAACAGGTACTGCAGCCACATCCAAGAGCAGGGTCATTCTCAATGCCCTGCAGGGGGCAGGCCTTAGACAGCTTGTGTTGGAACCCACTCAGGAGGGAGCAATATTAGACCTGGTACTCTCAAATGGAGAGAGGATCACAAATTTAGAAGTCAGTAGACATCTGGGAACAAGCGACCACTGCACAGTGTGCTTCACAATGAACACAACCATGGAGATAAGCCATACAAAAACAAGGATACTGGACTTTAGAAGAGCTGACTTTGGCAAAATGGGTGAATACCTGAAAAATGCACTAGCAAATGACCAAAAAGGAGGGTGGAAGAACAATGGAGAAAATCAAACTGCCATCTTAGAGGCAACAAGCCTTTGTGTGAAGCAAATAAAAAACAAAGCGGAGTAAAAACCACTATGGTTTTCAAACGAGGTGGCAGGAAGGTTAAGGAGAAAAGGCTGCATTCAAAAAGTATAAGGAATCACAGAAGGAGCATGACAGGGAACTGTATCAATTAAAGCAGAAAGAAGTGGGGAAGGCAGTCAGACTAGCAAAGGCCCAAACCGAAGAAAAAATAGCCAACTCAGTTAAGAAGGGGGATAAAACCTTTTATAGGTACATTAGGGAGCATAGAAAGGTTAAGGGAGGGATAGTGAAGATTAATAAAGGAGAGGGGAGGTGGGCAGAGGGAGACAGTGAAAAGACAGAGATACTGAATGAATACTTTTGCTCAGTATTCACAAAAGAAGATGAGGAGGAGTTACCTAAACCAGACAATAGAAGCACTCTGGGTAGAGGGGTTGACACCAGTCCATTCACAGAAGAAAGAGTCCTGAAAGAACTCCTAAAACTCAAGATGGACAAAGCAATAGGGCCTGATGGGATTCACCCAGAATCCTAAAATAATTAAGGGAGGACCTAGTGACACCACTGACCACGCTTTTTAACAGATCATGGCAGGATGGGGCGGTACCTGAGGACTGGAGGAGGGCAGATGTGATTCCCCTTCACAAAAGTGGGAGCAAGGCAGAAGCGGGAAACTACAGACCTGTAAGTTTGACCTCAGTGGTAGGAAAATGATGGAATCACTTCTGAAAGAAAGAATTGTTGAGTACCTAGAGGTCAGTGGGGCACAGGACCCAAGCAGCATGGATTTACAGCAGGAAGGTCATGTCAGACAATCTAATTGACTTCTTGACTGGGTGACCAAAGTAATAGACCAGGGAGGGCTGTGGATATGGCCTACCTAGACTTTAGCAAGGCATTTGACACAGTTCCACACAAAAGATTAATAATCAAGTTAGCCAGCCTGGGAGTGGGTCCCAGGGTGGTAGCCTGGGTAGCAAACTGGCTGCACAACAGGACACAGAAGGTAATAGTGAATGGAACACATTCCGAAGAAAGGGGGGTTACTAGTGGAGTACCTCAGGGCTCAGTACTGGATCTAGTCCTATTTAACATCTTTATAGGTGACATTGCAGAGGGTCTGGAGGGAAAGGTATGCCTCTTTGCAGATGACACAAAGATCTGTAACAGAGTTAATACACAAAGGGGGTAGAAAAGATGAGAAGGAACTTGGCAAGGTTGGAGGAATGGTCAGACATGTGGCAACTTAGATTCAATACAAAGAAGTGCAAAGTAATGCACCTGGGAAACAAAAACCCAGGAGAAGAGTACACAATAGCAGGGGAGGTACTAACAACAACAAAAATGGAAAGGGACCTGGGGGTAGTCATATCAGATGACCTAAAGGTGGGTAAGCAATGTGAAAAGTCGGAAAGGAGAGCCAAGGGGATACTGGGATGCATAGGAAGGGGTATCACAAGTAGAAAAAGGAAAGTGGTTATCCTTCTGTACAGACAGTTGGTGAGACCCAATCTGGAGTACTGCGTGCAGTTTTGGAGACCTCATCTAAGCAAGGACATAGGATGGAAGCAGTCCAGAGGAGGGCAACTAAAATGGTGCAGGGTCTGCAGCAGAAGCCATATGAAGAGAGACTGAGAGAGCTTAATATGTATACTCTTGATGAAAGGAGGGACAGGGGGGACATGATAGAAACATTTAAGTACCTCAAGGAATCAACAAAGTCCAGGAGGGTAGCATCTTTCAGAAAAGAGATGTGTAAGAACAAGGGGGCACAAATTAAAGATAGAGGGGGGACAGCTCAGGGGTAATGTGAGGAAATTTTTTTCACAGAGAGAGTGGTGGATACATGGAACAGCCTTCCTGAGAAGGTCGTTGGGTCTAAAACAGTGGGGGAATTCAAACATGCATGGGACAGACACAAGGCAATTATAGTGGGGGGTTGCAGGAAGTAGGCTGTTGGTTAACTAGAATCTGCAGCTTATCCAGTAGGTAGGGAAATGGGCAGACTGGGTGGGCCAAGTGGTCCTTATCTGCCGTCAAAGTCTATGTTTCTATGTATGTTTGCATTTTCAGCGGTTATTCTACCCCACTGCAATAAATCAACGGAAAAATTCAGCCTGCCCAGACTGTAACCATCAGCCGAGTAAAAGGAAATTAGGGTTAATTACTGTATGTCCTGATCAAAGTCCAATTAGGATCGTATCTGTGTAGTAGGCCCTGGAATTATTGGGGGAAAAGACAGTCTCGGATTGAATCTGGTCCATTCTAATTCGGACCTCCAAATCCTGTCATCAGAAGGAAAAGTTCCACTTCAGCATTTGAGGCAGTAGACTTGTGCAGTAGTCCCTAGTGGCCACGTCGGAGCACAGCAAGCCTGTGATGTACTGGGAAATCTCAACATATCCTTTCTGAGCCAGTGGAACTTGATCAGGTACCCCCTGTAAGAAATTATCTGTTGAAATTTTAACATTCCGATTTAGTAAGAGGAGTAAAACCTCCAATAAGATAAGCAATGTAGACATTAGGAGTGATCAACCTGTTTTAAACAGGTCTGGGAACTTGAGTGTCAGGTCACTTGCTGCTTGTGAGGGTGAATCGAAGTAGACCCAGTTGCTGGCTACGGAGACTTGTAATTCAGCCAGGTAGTTCATCCTGAAGGATATTCCAGCTGCTATTAACTTGCTGACTGTAGAGTGGAAGGCCATGCATTTTTGTTGAACTTTGAAGGGTAAATCCTGTGTTATTCTGATTTTGGATCCCTCCCAGGTGATTGTTTGTATTTCTCTGACTTTGGCTAATACATGTTGTTTCTCGATGTAACTCAGAAATTTAAGGATTATTGGTCGAAGTGGGGCACCAGGCTGAGGTCTAGGTCTCAGTGACCTGGGGGCTCTTTCGATGTGATAGTTAGCATTAAGAGGAGAGGGGCCCAGCTGGCCAGGTGGCACTGAAGATTGAGGCGCTGGACGCCACACCTTGTGCTACACTGGAGACCTGGGTTCGGGAATGAGCCAGGGCCACCGGGGGTCAGTGGGGAGGGAGAGATTGAGGGTCCGCTGACTGCTCTCTCTTCCTGGGGGTGGGTATAGGGTAGCATTCACTCTTGAAGCGACCTCTGGCGTAAGCTGGAGAATCACCAGTGTAGTGATGCGGCGCAACACCTGGGGCAGAGCCACGGCAATACGTAGCCTTGCTGGCCAGGCTCCACAGGGAGAAAACAGGAAAAAAACAAGGAAAAAGCCTCCATATACTGCCAGGAGATGACGGTGGCCCCAGTGGACCCTTTCACATCCCAAATACCATCCCGGACGCGCCCAGGATCTCTCTCAGGGCTGACCCGATGACTTGTAGGTAGGCCCCTCACACTTAGGAGGTAGCCGCTGAGGGGAGGCGGAATGAGCCCTGGAGATGGTACCGGGGGTCGAGTCTGCCTGTGGTCGTATGGGGAGTAGAGAGTTCAGGGGAGATGCGGGGGTACAGGTTGGGAGTAGCGTAGGGCTCCGAGTGGGTACTTCTGAAGGATGCCCGGGGGTGTAGAAGAATAAAATAAAAAAAGGAGGAGAGGGGCCCATGGTCTTCAGCAGGAATCTTTAAATGAATGCTGTAGTGTTGGAGCCCTTCCTCAGATTCCAGTATGCCCATAATTAGTATATTGTTGCAACCGCTTCTCCCTTCTAAATCCTCCATTTGAGTTGCAACTTTTGGACTTGCTGTCGGAGGTGAACTAGCTCTGGGTCCACCTTGTCTCTCCATTTCTCCAACGATGTTGATCTGGCTTCCTCATTGCCAGTCCTCTTATTTAGCTCTGTCATGTCTCCTCTTATGGATTTGATTTTTGTAGATATATCTAGGAGGGTTTCTTTAAACGGGAGCAACTCCTGCAAGAAATAGTCTTCTGTGAGTGGAGTCAGTTGGATTAGCACAACACCACTCTTGCCTGATGAGCCACTTTGGGCCTTTGGCATTTTAGGCATTTACTCAGGTGAGGGAGGGAGGAGGCATCTGTTTCAGCTGGGCCTGCCTCATATCTATATCCATCGTGGAGGGAAGGACTCCAATAACGATGCAATCTTGACTTATATTAGATGTAGTAGGCAGATGCTTCTTCCAGGACCAGGTATTAAAGGCTGAAAAAGTTAAATTCAGGTTTTAAAAGGCAGAAAAGCAGTTTGAGCGTGGGAGCTCTGAGTTCCAGCTAACATACTAACATACTAAAATGCCAGCAGAATAGGCCTAACGGTCTTTCGTGTCTGCTCGTTTGGTCAGTCCCCAACCTGGGTGCTGACCTTGCTGTCCCCCTCGCCTTCTCTGGCTTCTCCCTTCCCAGTTCCAGATATTCTTGCTGCATTGGATTTTGCTTCCAGAACCCTTCCCCTGTACCTGTCCCACCCCTCTTGAACCCCTCCACTGTCTCTGCCTCCACCAGCCCCTAGGCAGTGCATTCCATGGCTCTACCACCCTCTCAGTGAAGTAGCACCTCCTCCTTTCTCCCCTGAATCTTCCTCCAGCTTCCAGCCATGCCTCTAGTGGCCCCTTCCTCCTTCCTTCAGCACCCCAACTGTTCCTCCCCTATTTACCCTCTTCATGTACCTAAAGACCTCTATCATGTCTCCCTGGTCCCTTCTCTCTTCCAATGTGTACATATTTAGCTCTTTGAGCCTCTCCTCATAGGTCCTGTCCCCCAAGCCCCAAATCATTTTGGTTGCCCTCCTCTGGACCCTCTCCAGCTGCTCTCAGGTCACCTGCATCATGTGATCCCCCTCAAAGTAGCATTAAGAGTGTGTGTAAGTGCAAGCGTGCATGCACACACGTGTATATTTGTGAGGAATCATAGGAAAACTAAGATGTTTGTGTAAGCCTCAGACACACAGGGAAACAGTTTGTGCTTGGACATGGACTCATGTTCCGTGGGTAGGGAAAGAAAGGTTTGTGAGTGGGCCCCAGAATTACACTCGGTTCACAGGAAATCTAAAGTTTATGTCTGAATCCTTAATCACAGTCTGTGGATAGGAAAAATAAGGTTTGTGGATGAGCCCCAGAATCAATAGGTTTGTATGTGAACCCAAAATCACACTCCATGGACAGGGAAAGTGAGGTTTGTGTGTGGGGTCCAGAATCAGACTCTGTGGACAGAGAAATTAAGGTTTGTGTTTGGCCTCCAAAATTACAGTCTGTGGACATGGAAAGCAAAGTCAATTGTAAGCCCCTCCCCCTGGCAGGTGGTCTTATTTCTATCTTTAGGGCCCCCCCCCCACGGCACTTAGGGAGTTTGTGCGCTGTGTGTTTTTTTTCTGTTGCCACCAGTTGGGGGCAGCAGAGTGTGGATTAGTATAAATAGAGGGGAAATAAGTAGGAACAGAGAGAGAATGGTGGGGGTTCCTACTGAGCAGTTAGGAGGGGGAATCCCCTCCCCTTAAGCAGGTCGGCAGTTTTAGTGGCTGTGTGCTAGATTCTGGGTAGGGGGACCGTGGGGGGGGGCAGACATGCAGTGCAGTCATTGGGTCCAGGGTTCCCTTGGGTAGCAGGTGGTGAGAGCATCTGTGGGAGCAGAGGAGTTTGGCAGAGCAGGTGGTGCAGGACCCCAGGGACTGTTTGGGTCCAGTTATGGAGTGGTTGTTCTTGAGCCTTCGGGGGCTGTTGTGGTGGTGTCAGGGAATCAACAGGGATCCGAGAATAGTGGCAGCTTCTTTGGATCCCATTTTCCCCAATGTGGCATGATGGCTCGGGGTTGGAAGGTGGGAGTGGGTGGTGGCTGGACTCAATGGGGTCTGCCATGCTCCTGTCTGGGGCAGGTCCCGGGGCCTACAACTGTGTAGGCTTTTAGGCCAATGTAGGCCACGCCCATTTTGGGAAACTGCATTTTAAGTTCGAAGTAGAGAGTCACTGTAGCTGCATTGGAGGGCTTGGCTCCAGGGAGAGTCTTGGGGTATTTGAGGGAGAATGCACCACGGGCCAGGCTGGGACCAGGATAAATGGGAGGATTGGTTTAAGGGAGCAGGCACGGAGGATTTCACTCTGTTCAATTCTCCCTGAGCATTAATTAACTTGGTGGCAGAAAGAGGAGTGCATCACTCCACTGTGGAGGAAACACATGGAAAAAGGTTTAGCATAAAGTATGTGGTTTCAGAGAAAGGCACCAGTACTAGTGAGTTATTCTGGAGCTTCACATTCCTGGGAGTCTTAAAATCAATGTTTGTCCCTGGGGGGCTAAGTTTGCTGCTGCTTGCTGTATACATCTGTTTTAGTGGATTTAGGCAAAGATTAATCTTGGTAAACTTAGCCCACGGAGCTATATTAGTTCAAAACTTTAAGCTACTGGGACCCTGAGCTCTGTAATCATTTTACTAGATGAGGAGAATAATACTGATTTGTTGGTAGAAATCAGAGTCCAGCTTAATTACTAACACGGAAGGATTTTAATGAATTAGGAGTCCTTTAGTCTTGTAGGGATTCTCATAGTTTTTTCTGGGGTCTGAAGTATCTAATTCCATTCGCCCTTCCTGCTCCAGGTCCGATGGATTGGAGAAGCTTGAAGATGAACTGAACAGCCCACCTTCCAGATTTTCCTGCTGGGTAAGAAGCTGAACATCCTTGGGGCTTGCTGCCTTGGGTTCTGAAGATGTCTCAAGGTGAGACACCCATGGAGAGGAGGAGAGTTTAATGAGCTAGTTTTGTAAAGAGAGGTTTCTGGATTATTAGTTTACAATTTATGAAAGCACCTGGCTTGAATACAGGGGTTGAATTGAAACCATACCTGAAATAAGATTTTTTTGATGATTGGCTGTTTCTTTCCTCTATGATTTACCAGTGATTGTTCTAAAAGAAGCAACACAAAAGACCTGTAGGGGCTCGGCCACTTTTGTACATCTTTCTATTTAAAATATGCCACGTCAAATATTTATGTGCTACAACTGGATAATAATATATTGAATGGATTTCTGATATTTATTATATATCATGATCACTAATCTATAACCTAGCATGACTTTCTAATTTGAAATTAAACACTGATAACTATTCAAACTGCAGGATAGTTATATTTTACATTTGGATGTTTTAACTCCATTAAATTTAGTTTTTTTAATCCTTTGCTGATTTTAATGCATTTCTTTTACATATGCTGTATTTTTTGTATGCTTTTTCAATTAGATGATCATTTTTGATTAGTTTATTTGAATATGGTTCACAGTGATGTCATTATGACATCATAAAACTTGAACCTATTTAAGAGGCTGTATGTTGAAGTGAATCACGTTTAAGAAAGGACTGTAAAATTCCAAATGCGTCAGGTGACAGAGTTTCTCTGTATTTTTGCACCTAATGAACTATGGCACAATAATAATTAATATGGATTTAGACTGTGCATCATTTTTTATTGGTGGTGAGTGGCCAGTTCTCAGTTTTGTATTTAGCCTTACTGTTTAGAGCACCGCTTTCCCAGTGTACATTTGTTTTGTGTTTCTGCATCGGATGACAGGATCCTGAGGCAGCTAAAGGAACAATTGGCAGTGCAGCTAAGCAGCTTGCAGTTATCTTTCATGAGTCGCTGCAGTCATGCATGATGCCTGAGGACTGGAAAGTGGACAATACTGCACTTGTCTTCAAGGTGTCAAGGTCAGTCCCCTGCAACTACAGGCAGGCAGCTTTACTTTACTGCTGGGAAAGTCTTGGAATAAATTATCAAGAACAGAATAATGAAGTACTTGGCTCAAGCAGAGTACCTAGCCTTCTCTCAGCATGGATTTATGAGGGGCAGGTCATATCAAATCAGCTTGATCACCTCCTTTGAAGGGGTGGCTAGGACAGCGGACAGGAGCAGTGCCATAGATACAGTCTATCTAGACTTCAGAAAGGCCATTTACAGGTATATGCATGGCACGTTACTGGCAAAGTACACTAATATGGTACAGTATACCCGAGGCACACACAGGGTGGAGCACTAATTGGCTTTGGCTAGCAGTAGAGGACTGTGGTGAGTGTGCACTATTATGATTGTAGAGGGGATTCAGTGTTGTTTCTTAGTGCTGGGGCAACTACTGTTCAATATTTTCATCAAAGATCTGGAAACTGAGCTGCTGGCTGCTTACGTTTGCAGATGACACTAAGCTGGCTAGGATGACAGATGCCACTGAGGATGGAGACAAACCTCAAGAGGACTTTCAGCTAGGTGACTGCATGGAGTCTTGGAATCCCTGATTCAGTTTAGCTAATTGCAAGGTGCTAAATTACTGTATGCAGGGTGCTAAATTATGGAAGAATAAATTGAGGAAGGACCTATACACCATGCGTAGCTCCTCTTGCTGAAGTGGAGAAAGTAAAGACCTGGGAATCCAAATAGCCAGACTATGTGAAGCTGCTGTCAATAATGCTGCAAGACCGCTGTGGTGTATTAAAAGGGGAGTGACCAGCATATCATGGGAATTAATCCTGACACTTTACAAGGCCCTTGTCAGGCCCCACCCTGGAGTACTTATTTATTTATTTAGTAAGATATCAGATAATACCTTTGAGCCAGAACTCATTTACAAAGGTTCCTCATCAGGAAAACACAAGAAGTAATGACAACAGGAAAACAGACTTGCACAGTTACAAACATACTATAGGGCATACATTAGGAGAAGTCAAATATATTGTCAAATAAATGCATGTACATAATTGTAACCAGTAGGACATGATAGTAGGCATTGTACAAAATATGCCTAGGGAGAAACTGCTTTGCAGGTAAGTGCAGAGGCATTAGGGATTGGAAGGAGAGAGGCAGAAGGAGGAAAGCTGCTCGAGGAGCATTGTCAATGGGGTAAAATAAAGGGGAGTAGTTGGGTAGTAGAGGAAAGGGAGGAGAGGAGATAGGAGTAAAGAAGGTCGGTCGGAAGAAAAAGGCAGGTGGATAGTGTGAGGGAGGAAATGGGAGGGGAGGAGATAGGTCTAAAGGTGGGAGAAGGAATAGAAGGGGGAGGGTATGGGTGGTAGTGAGAGGAAAATGGGGATGGAATGATGTGAGTGGGATGGAGGTGCAGGGCAGTATGCTTGGATGGGAGCAGCTGGTTGGAGGTAGGGGCAATGTGTGGAACTAAGGAGGGAGAAAGAATAGTGTTACGTGAACTCCATAGAGAAGAAAAGGAGTAATGCTAGAAGGGGAGGGGTGGGGAGAGATCCAAAAAATGAGGCTAGATGGGGCAAACTTGGAATAAGCTAGAAGAAGCAGTCACAGGAGGCAGTGGCTACAAGATGCTGGTGAAGGGAGCACTTAAAAGCACTTAGTGTGACAATGTTGGAAATTTCTGATGGAAGAGAGCTGAACTAGCAAGAGGCTCTGATTGTGTAGGAGCACTGACTTTGTGTGGTCTGGGACCAGGGAACAGTAAACATTTGACACTCCAATCTTCTGGTTAGGCAGGAGATCCCATAAGGGGTCAGTAAAGACTGAACCCCAGAAGGTATGAGACCCATCGCGGTCTTCTTTGCTAAGATACAGGTCTGGTATTTACATCTGCCTGTTACCTGGAGCCATTCTGCCTGCTTGTAAATATTGCAAGTGTGGGCGAGGCAGGCGGATGAGGTGAGGAGACGATAAGCCTTGTTAAGGGCTAAGGTTATACGTCAGAGGGCTGTATCTGTAGCTGATCTGTAGATGGCAAGCCCATAGTCGATGATTGAGATCACTGAGTACTGAATAGCAAGATTTAGGGTTTCAGCCATAAGGCAGTGTCCATGTTTTTGTAACAGCCCTAGGCAGGTATTTACAGTTTAGCAACGTGGTCAATGTGTTCGGTGTAAGCAAGAGTGCAGTCAAGGGTCACACCCAGATATTTAAACTGATGCACCTGCTCCAAAATTGTACTGCATGCAGTTCTAGTCTCTTCACTACAGAATGACACCAATGCATTCAAGAAGGTGTAACGTAAGTCCACCAGAATGATTAGGTGCAGAAACATAGACACATAGACAATAACTGCAGAAATACCATGACTGCAGAAAAGGACCAAAGGTCAATCCAGTCTGCCCCAGTATATATTGTTCATATGGGGTTTTATCCCTTCCAGTTCACCACCTTGCTCCCCTCTCTACTGCTACTGACCTGAGCAAACCCCAGACCCTTTACTCTGTCCCAGCCATGCATAAAACCATTTATGGTCTTGGTGCCCACCACCTCTGCTGGCAGACAGTTCAATGGCTCCAATGCCCTTTACATGAAACAGAAATTCTTCACAAACCTCCTACACCTGCCCTCCATCAGTATCTACTCATGAGCTCCAGTTCCAGACTCTGTACTCCTGCTTAATAGGTTCCCACAGTTTACCTTGTTTATTCTGCTCATGAACTTAAAGGTCTCTATCACATCCCCCTCTCTTGTCTGCACTCCAGTAAGTACATGGTCAGTACATTTATTTTTCCAATATTCTGTTTATCTTCTGATTCTCCCTGGTGGCTCCCTTCTGACCAACCCCCCAACACCATCATCCAGCTCCTC
Source organism: Neoceratodus forsteri (assembly GCA_016271365.2). Lineage (NCBI taxonomy): Eukaryota > Metazoa > Chordata > Ceratodontiformes > Ceratodontidae > Neoceratodus > Neoceratodus forsteri. Next base: position 1,179,832,189 of record CM057454.1, read on the forward strand.
TGGGATTTACCTTCATCATCATCCTCTGCCACAGGATTGTGGTGGTGCCCGACCACCAGTGCAGGGCCAGTGGAGGGCTGGTCTTCATCCTGCTACCTGGGCTGTTTTTCCTCCTAGTTTTCACCTTGGACCCATGGATACACAACGGGTGTGATGTCTGAGCTCTGCTTTCACAGAGACAGCCCTGGTGTTCTGAATGTTGGGTCCCCTTACCTATGTGGTGACATACATGTGCTGCCACTAAGCCACCTCTGGGTGTCAGGCAAACAGCATGCCACTCTAACCCCTCTCCCCGACGAAGGACAGCTGTCATAGGGATGTTCGATCCTTCCTCTCCCTGCTGGCCCCTGGGCACTCTGTTCAGGAGGGACAGGGTGTAAAAAAAGGAGGGGGTGGCCCTGTATGTCAGGGAAGGTATTAAGGCAGAAAAGGTAACAAGGCAGACAGGAGGAGGCTGAGGCACTGTGGGTCACCCTTTAGCCTGGCAATGGCACATCCATCTGAACAGGGGTGATTTACAGACTTCCAGTGCAGGGGAAGGAAGGGGACAGGGATCTAGTGGACCAAATTCATGAGATGGCATCAAAGGGTGAGTTACTGCTGCTGGGTGATTTCAATATCCCAGACATGGATTGGATGATCCCAGTAGCTGCTTCATCCAGGAGCCATGATATCCTGGATTCATTAAAGGGGACAGGCCTCAGACAGTGTGAAATTGGCACTGTTAATAAAATTTATTGCACACCTTATACTGTGAGCAGCTATTATTTGTGGTTGGTGAGTGCGGGACCGTTTTGATTTTGATTCTCTTCCTTGTTCCTGCACCCGTATCTGGTGCACACTCCCCCCTGTCTGATTTTAGATCAGGTTCCCACCAAGGATACGGTGATTCTGGACCTCATACTAACCAATGGGGACAGAGTCACAGACATCAGAGAGGAAGATCAGCTGGGATCCAGTGACCACCACATAGTATGGCTTAGCGTGGGGACACAGATACAAGCTAGTCACACAAAGGCAAAGGTATCAGATTTCAGGAGGGCCGAATTTGCTGAAATGGGTAAATGTATTACAGTGGCCTTGGAGAAGGGGGGGTAAGGGGGGGAGTAGTGGGGTAACTAAACAGCATCATAGTGGAAGTGATGAACCAATGCATCAGGCTGGAGTCCAAAGGGGAAGAGAAAGGAGGAAATCACTATAGTTCTTGAAAGAGGTAGCAGACAAAGTATAAGCTGAAAGGGTGAGTTTCAGGAAGGAGGGAAGGTTGTCAGGAGTGAAAAGGCACGGACTGAGGAGGGCTTAGCATAGACAGTGAAGAAAGGGGACAAGACATTCTATAGGTACATCGGCGACAGAAGAAAAAATAGTGGAGGGATAGTAAGGCTCAAAGGAGATGAAGGAGAGTGTAATGAGGGAGACCCGGAGAAGATGGAAATACTGAATAAATACTTCAGTTCAGTATTCACTGAAGAGGGGGAAGGTCGGGGACCACAGCTGGGCAACAGATGCAAAGGGGAGGAGGGGTTGACTCCAGTCCATTCACAGTAGAAAGAGTCCTTAAGAAACTCTCAAAACTGAAGGTGGACAAAGCTATGGGGCCAGATGGCATACACCCAAGGATATTAAGGAAGCTGTGAAGGGAACTAGCAGTGCCTCAGGCAGCCATGTTCACAGAGTAACTCAACACAGGACTAGAAGAGAGCACAAGTAGTTTCTTTACACAACAGCGGTAGTAGTGAGGAGGAGGGGAACTATAGGCCAGTCAGCCTCACCTCAGTGGTGGGGAAAATCATGGAGTCACTGCTGAAAGAAAGAATTGTTGCACACCTTGAAGCCAACAGTGCGCAGGATCCAGGACAGCATGGGTTCACAGCAGGAAGGTCATGTTAAATGAATTTTATTGATTTTTTTAATTGGGTGACGAAGGAAGTAAATCGGGGGGGGGGTCTGTGGACATCACCTACCTCAATTTCAGCATAGAGTTCAACACCATCCCACATAATAGGCTGCTAAACAAGATGGGTAGCCTGGATGAAACTGGGGGGGCGTGGCTAGCAGCTGAGCCGAATGGACACCTGAACTCCAAGCTCCTGCAAACCCTCTAAACAATCCTTATTAAACCAGGATTCTTCTACAGTACGGCGCGACTACCATTATTCCAATGCTCGTGTAGTTATCGCCCGTCTAGCGACTCATTGCTCTGTCTCCTGATACTAAGATATTGCACTTTATTCAGCTGCCTTTGTTTTGTTACACAGCCTATTAATCCCCGAGATGGATTCTGCGATGGGATCAAATCCTTTGCAGGGAGACATGCCCGAAATCCGGCAGATGTTTGCTGAGATCCTTCAATGCATGGAGAAAATAGATCTAACTACAAATAAAAATTCAGCAGATATTATTGATCTCTCTCAGCGAACATGTATCACTGAGCACAGACTGGCTGAAGTAGAAGATGGGTGGCATAAAGCTGGTGCTCGATTGCAAGAACAAGAGAGGCTCATCCACTTACTTTGGGATAGAGTTGAAGATCTGGAGAATCGCAGCCGCCCAAATAACCTGAGGTTTGTTTGGTTTCCTGAGGGTTGCAAAGGGAATGATACAATTACATTTCTGCAAAAAGAAATACCTGCCATTTTGGAATGGTACTGTGGGGCTCCGATGAAGATAGACAGGGCCCACAGAACTTTGACTCCTCGCCCTGAACCTGGAGCTCACCCTCATACTATTTTGGCCCACTTTCTTCGGTTTCAAGATCACAAAATGATCATAAGGCTGGCATGCACAAAGAAAGAACTGCATTGGAATGGGCATAGAATACAAATTTTTGCCGATTATTCTCAAGAGGTGACTACAAGGTGCAGGGCCTTCAAGGCAGCTCATAGACCCTGCGCCGAACTTGGCCTAGATTATTCCCTATGATATCCAGCCTCACTCAGAATTATTTATAATGGAGCCCCCAAAGTTTTCGACAATCCAGCTGCTGCGGAGAATTTCCTGGCAGCGCAAGCTCCTAAATTGAACTTGGGCTGTCTGTGTGAGTTCCCCAGCTCACAGGCCCATCCACATAGGCCGTCACCGATAGAGACCTCTGCACAAGAGAGTAACTGCTGTTCTCCGGTATCCACAAATCAGCAGAGCACCCCCAGTCGAATGTCTCCTCTGAAATCTCTGGGAAGTAGTAGCAAGAGGAGGAACAGAAGACACTAAAGGATTGAAGGGCCATGTGTCGACAAAACTCCACAGGTCCATTTGAGCAGCTGAAGTGAAAGTCCTGAATTGACAGAATCACAGAATTCCTTCCAGCCAGATATGAGCAACAACAAATTTCAGGCCTTGATGGACTTGCCTATCAATGGTTCTCCTGTTGCTCCACCGCTGCCCCCCCCCGGCGCTCTCAACCAAAAGAAGCTAAGCCCCAAGCGGCTAAGAACCTCATATGGGCAGAAGTAAAGGGTACATCCCAGGAGGCCTCTGGCCCTTCAGACAATTTGCCTGAATCGATGCCCCAGCTGGAGTCCACAGAGGAACTAACTCCAGCCACTGAAGCGGTGGGCTGACTCACCTCGTGTTTTCTTCTTTTTAGATGGTAATCAGTTTCCCCGGGGAATTAACCCTGTAGGTTTGGCTACGGAGTCCATAATTTTGGGCTTCTCTCATAGGTGACCTTAGTTTGTTGTTTACTTAAGGTGTATAAGATCTCTACCCCCTCACCTTGAAGATCTTCCTTGGGTATGTTTTTGGGGTTGTACTAATGTGCTGTATCTTAGCACGGAGGATTTACTCAATATCTCTCCATTTACCCCACCCCCATGGTCTGAGTGACTGATGGGCATTTGGGGAAATTCCTCCTATACTTGATTTAATGGCCCCTACCCTGATTCATTAGATTTGTGGGGAATCACTTGGCTCTTGTCTCCCGCACATTCTTCCCATTTAGAGGAAAAGAGGACCAAGCAAGGGCCTACATGTCAAGCCTTACAGTTACTGAATATACATTTTTTAAATGAATCGCTGGGAACCTGAAATGAGCTCAGTTATGAGCTCTAAAGCAAGATGACCAGTCTTCTTCGAACTATATGTGTGGAAGGACTAGACTACTGAAAGGGGAATGTGATTGGAGGATCCAGGACTTCTATTAGTCCTCCCTTTCAAGTGTAGTCTAAGATTACACTACCCCTCAGTGATCTTCGCTGGTATCTGGGCTACAAGATTGCCGATACACATAGCGGTTGCTGGTAAGTCAAGGGATTGTTCATGGGTATGGGTTGGGGAGGAGGGATGGTTTTTGTTATAGCTTGTTATGTGTTTATAATAATAGGTTTGTTAGTACCCATGTTTGAGGTACCATTTTTTTTATGACCGTACTCTTGAGAAGACTTGTTATGTTTGTTACTATGGCAATCTGAAAACTAGGGTTGGGACTTGTCCCATGAGTATAATGAGAGGGATTTGACACACTGGGCATAGATTCTGAGATAAGTACTTCCTGTCGCACCTCGCTTCGGTCATGTTATATCAGTGGTTAGATGGAGACTAGATTTCTATCTTGGAATGTCAGAGGGCTTAATTCATCGGTTAAGTGGAAAAAGGTCCTGCTTCAATTCAAAAAGCTGTACCCCATGGTGGTGCTCCTTCAAGAGACAAAACTGTACCCAGTTGAGGCTAAGAAGCTCAAACAGGACTGGGTGGCTGAAGAGTTGCACAGTGCAGCGGTGTCTCACAGAAGGGGAGTTTCTATTCTATTCCACAAAAACTTGGAGTGGAAAGTGAAGAGGCACATTCATGATAAGGAGAGGAGGTGGATCTTGGTGGATATGGAGACTCTGGAGGGTTCTCTGATTTTGGCCAATATCTATGCCCTCAATCAGGACTGTCCTCATTTCTTCCACACTTTCAACCAGGCCCTTACTAATTTTAATGTGGCTAAGGCATCAGTGCTAGTGGATGGGGATTTTAATTTAGTGTTGAATTATTCTATGGACAGAAGTAACAAAACCCCTGAACCACACAGGCAAGCTAAGAAAGCGGTCCAGACATTAATGTCAGAGCATATACTGCTGGATGCCTGGAGAACAATGCACCCAGGGGTACATGATTATTCATGCTTTTCCCAGACCTATGGTTCATCTAGCAGAATAGATCTCTGGCTTATTTTATCTGTACTATATGAACAAGTAACTAAGTCTGATATGCACCCGATATATTTTTCAGATCATGCCCCCCTGGCATTAGTGATCAAACTAGGATCAGATCCCAATGGTGTAGGTAGGGATACTCACTGTACACATTTGTGTACAGTTTTGTTGAGTGCCTGTCACAAACCATCCATTTCTGTTAACATTTTCATTCTAATCTATAGTATTTGGGTTAGTGTAGGACACAGAGCAGTGTCTCTGTTTAAACTTCTGTTGTTTAGGAGACAGATACATGTATAACCTCCTTAGAAATTAGAGGAATCATCTGACAGCAATCTGATTTGTTTGGAAGGGGGAACCATTTGGAGAGAATGTGTACATTTTTTTATTGGGGGGTGTAACTGTTGGAGATTGTGTACAAAATGAAAAATTTCTGGCTACACCCCTGTCAGATCCCCCTCAAATCCCCTCATGGTGTCTGGAGCCCCTTTTGCTGGAGGATGTTAATTTTCAAAACTGTCTAGGACCTGAAGTGCAGGAATACTAGAAAAATAATTTAGCAGTGTGAATGGCTCTGCAGGTAGCACACACCCTCTTCTGAGGCTGGGAGATCAGAAGGCTGTGAGTTCTAGCCCCACACCAGGTACTTGGGTTAATATCCCAATACTGACACTGCAGTGCAGCATGAGGGAAGTGCTGCACTCCTGAGGTGCCGTCTTTCAGATGAGATGTTAAACCGAGGTCCCATCTGCCTGTTCTGGTGGATGTTAAACATCCCATGGAACTTCTCGAAAAAAGTAGGGGAATTTTTTATTGAAAACTTAAAACAAAATATACAAAATTGTATTACTTCATACAAATTACAGCAAATGAAATCAAAAACAGAAAGAAACATTATAGCATACAGAAACTACAAACATAAACATTCCATATTGAAGCGTAAGCTCTGTCCCATGCCCACGAAGAGTAGGGGAATTTTTTGAACAAAAACATAAAAAAATAAACAAAACTGTAGTACAGTATTTAAAATCATAAAGAAAGAAGTTGAAAATCAAAAAGTAATATTGCTGCAGTCAGAAACAGCAAACATAAATAATCCACATGTGCACTGAACCCCCATTCCTGCCCCACTAAAAGGAGTAGGGGAATATTTTGCTGAAAACGTAAAACAAAATATACAAACCGTAATACGGCATACAAAATCAAAAAGAAAGAAAGCAAAAAACCAAAAAACAATAGTACATCATTCAGAAACAACAAACATAAGCAATCCACATGTGTACCCAACCCCCATTTCTGCCCCACCAAAAAAGAGGAGGGGTAATGCATAATGAAATTGTAAGGCAAAACATACAAAATCATAGCACAGCATACAAAAGTAATGAAGAAGGGAAAAAAAAGCAGGAAACAGAAACAAGTATTACAGCATACAAGAAATAATCTTTGACCATACGCAAACCCCACCCCACCCCCACCAAAATGAGCAGGGAAATTGTAGATCAAAAAATGAAGAACCAAAATACCACAGAACAATATAAAAAAACACAATGAACAGTTGGGAATAGCCAAAAAATTGATAAAAAAAAATGAGGAACACCCACAAATCAAAGAATCCAGAGACACCCAGACCAAAACTTTCGAAATGCAGTGACAGAAAGGCGAAGTTTTTCTCGCTCATAAACGTCCCGAAGACCAGGAAGTATCTGAGTAATGATCTGCAAAGAAGTACAAGATAATTGTTGTAAAAGAAAGACACACCGAGCTTGCCACAGGTAAAATCTATGAAGAGCAAAAATCAAACGTAATGTGCTGAATACCAGAATCTCGTATGTAATGATAGGGAGGGCCTTATCCTTCCACTTATGAAAAAAAGCAGTCCAAACTTGAGAACTAAAAGGACAATCAATAAAAAAATGTTGCATAGTTTCAGGGATATTGGGGCAGGTATCTCGAAGACAAAACCTCTCCTCCAGAACCTTATGCTTATGGTTGTTGCGGACACCCAGCCGACCATGGCAAGAGAGCCAAGTGATGTCCCAAACTTTAAGGGGAATCTGAGGGTCAATCAATTGGGAAAAATACTACATCAGAATCAAGCAGATTACCATAAACATCAGCAATGATAGGCATATCAGAAAAATGGGAAAGCAAAATAGAGTTATATGATTGTTTTTGAGAGCTAGCCAAAATAAAGGAGACTTGCAAATGTCATTGTCTAGCCTTTAAAAACAGGGGGACAAGAAAACAGGGAGGATTAAATCTTCAAAAATTCTGAGGAACTTCTAGGGGAGAGGTCTGCCACACCTGACACAAAGAACGAGTAGACCATCTAGACAAAGAATGCCAAACATCAGCTTGGGGATGAAGAAGAAAAGGCAAATTGGACTTTAAAAAAAGACAATGAAAGAAAACTATAGGGTGAAGCATCCTAACAACCAGATGACAGTAATCCAGGTAAGTAAAAGACCACTTAATGGGATTCAAGTGACTACCCTGGAACTCCTGAAAAAAAATATTATAAACTCGAGCTTCTAAAGAAAAGGGGACAGGAAAAATTGCAGCCAAGTGCAAAAGCAAAAGAAGGACCAGAGTATTTAAAAGAAGAACCCTCTTCCATTTAGATATAAATTTCCCCTTTCATGAGGCAATAAGACAGGAAGCTTTAGCTAGGACCAGCTCCCAGTTACAGGAAGCATCATCAGAGGAGCCAAACGTAAGCCCCAAAATCCTAATGGGAGAAAAGGCAAGGGGGATGAGAGAGAGAAACGAGGAGTAGTAACAGGGGCATCCGATAAAGGGAGAAAAAGAACAGTACTTTTCCCAAAATTCTGTCTAGACCCAGAGACAGATTCAAAACTCTGGAAAAGGAGAAGGAGGTCACCCTCGGTGAGAGAAGGAGTAGTGTGAATACACAGATCATCAGCATATGCAGACACTGAAGGCAAAAATTATGCAGAAGGGGACAAAATCTTAGGAATAGAAGGGTTAACCAACAATGTCCGAAGTAAGGGATCAATTTGAAAAGCATAAAGCAGGGGACTCAATGGACACCCTTGATGGACACCCTTTAAACATAAAAAGGAAGTACAAGAGGACCTGTTGACATGGGGCTGAGTCCAAGCAATAGCGTACAACAATTTGATCCAGGCCAAAAACTGGGAAGGAATACCATATTGAGACAAGGTCAGAAAAAGGTAAGTGTGCGCCACATGGTCAAATGCTTTCTCTTGATCTGAAGAGATCAAGAGAGAAGAGGAAGCAGCAGTACTGGAATATACTATATCCCTAAGAAGAGATAGATTGGAGGTGATGGATCTATGAGGGACAGCGCAGGTTTGAACAGATAAAATAAGGAGGTCAGCTAAACGGGAGAGTCGGTTAAGGAGAATAGTGGCAAACATTTTATAATCCAGATTGAGGAGACTGAGAGGCCTCCAATTCTTTATATCAGACCTGTCACCTTTCTTAAAAAGGAGAATCATAATCGCATCAGAAAAATGATGAGGAACGGAATTCGTAGAGAGCATAGTATTAAAAACGAAAGTCAAAACAGGAGAAAAAAAATCCAAAGATTGTTGATATAATTCAGCAGGGAGACCATCCATACTTGGGGAAGTATTCTTTTTCTGTCTCCGAATGGCAGACTGAACCTCCAACAAAGTAAAGGGAGAGACAAGAGCATCAAGGTGTTCCTGTGAAACAGAAGGAAAAAAAATGCCAGAAAAATAGGCAACAGGGGAAGTAACAAGAGAGGGGGACCCAAAAGTTGTTTCTAAATGGGAACTCACAATACGCTTAATATCAGATAAATTATTATGTAACTTATGAGCAGGGCCCCTACTTTTCTGCAGCACTGTGGGACCAAGTTCTGCGTCAAGACTACCATTTGCCGCAGAACTTCTGCGGCGGTGGTTTGTAATTTCTGGGGAAGTTCTGAGGCACTAACAAGCTACCACATCACAGTGTCAGCTTGTCATCCTGACTTCACTTTCATGGCAGTGTTTATAGCAATCAGGATGGTGGAAAGCACAGTAACAGTAGTTCAAAAAATAACAGACTTATAAAAATAATATTATGCCTAAAAAAGCAAAACAAATGTCTCTCCCTTAAGGTCCTAGCCTGTTGCATAAATAACATATGCAGAGGGGATCTTATGTGATAAATAAGGTATTTCTATATGCATGCTATCTATCCCAATAATGAGGTTTCCACATCTATCACTTATACATATGTATGTGCTTTCTACACCACTCATGAGGTTCCCACTGTGTATCACTTATATATTTATATGGAATCTGTAATATACATACAAATGTGTTTGTGTGTGTGTGGTGACAGAGACAGAGATACTGTATGTATATGTATATGTGTGTGTGTGTGTGTGTGTGTGTGTATATATATTTTTTTTTTCCTTAAATTTCCATGAACTTGCATCCTCATTCATACAGGTCCCACTGGAAATGGAATAGAGGAGTTATTGCAAAACTCATTTTTCATGTCAACCTGCTTTCCCTGACAAGCTATGTAACACCATCAGGCCATGACATACATGTGAACCAGTTGTGAGATGCGGCTCTCCGGCTCATCACAATGTGTCCACCATGTGACAGAACACTGCACCATACCTTCCCAGGCTCCGAGCAGTGATGTGTTCCACCAATCCTTGTGCTGCCCAGTCAGGTCCCAGAGCTAATCTCTGAACCTGAGTTGCCGGCATGGAAACACAGCATGCTACCCTCTGGCCCAACAGCTGTCCCTGCACACAACATTTCTCAATAACTTTTAGGTGATTCTATCAACCAATGATAATATGTAATCGATAGCCCTGGCAAAAATGCATACAGTGCAATTATTTATTTAACAGGTCTATTCTTTCAACAGGTCTACACATTATTATATTTCACTTTTCTAGGCATAATTACTTCATTTTTCTTAAAAATTTAGAAAGTAAATTCATTTTACCAGTTATTCATTTTAGATAGCGTCTCTATACCTTAAAGGCACAAATAGGTTTGTACAAAGTGAGGTATGAACTTAACAGGTCTGTGCTATTGACAAGGTTTTGTTTAAGTTGGCCCTAGTGCAACAATGTAAGACTGAAAATTGTATTAGGCTGTAGTGCAGGTTGAGTAAATATCACCATGCATGATGTGCTGTGCCACCGTCTCTGGCAGTGAGAGCTGTGGTAGTTAAGTGACTGTTCATTTCTGTTGCAGAATGCAGCCATTTCATTAGCTAATGTATTATGTTATAGCAATGATAACATCACATTCTGAGCATATAGGGGGTTCTGAAAATAAAAAGAGGGGAAGAGAACCAGATTCTATGTATAAACAGAAATATTAATAAAAAATCACCAAGAAGAGTGAATTCTGTGGCACCGCAGAAGTTCCTGCGTAGATTGTAAAGTTCTGCGCGAAAATTCATGGTCACAGAATCAGAAGCGGCCTTGCTGAGTAACAGGATCAATAAGATGTTCCATATGAGAAGCAGCTACCTGAGCAGCACAACTTCTATAAATGTCAAAAGAAGCTTTAGTACCTTGCGTACCAGATTGGGCTTCAAAGGCAAGGGATGGTGCCCGATTATATTGGAAATGTTCCATATCAGACTTTAAAGTCTGTATGTCATGAGAAAGATCAATTCGAAACTCAAAAACCCTAGAGATAGCATCACAGAGTTTCTGACACAACCGAAGGTAATTTAAAGAAGCATTCAAGGTCTTAAATTTGGCCTGTTGTAAAAAAAAGGACCTCAAGTCAAGCTTGGTGTCCTCCCACCAAGTCTGGGGAGAGAGTGGTAGGCATCCATGGTGGAAAATCGAGCCCTCAAGAGCTCCAGACAAGAAGCAGAAATACAGGCGTCTAACAGTTAAGAAGTACTCAACTTCCATCTGTAACAAGGGCAAGGAGAAAAAGTACTATCAGAGGGAAAGCAATGAAATAAAAGAGCTAAGTGGTCTGAGGTTTCACAGGGCAAGACCGTAGCACTGCGAACCCAAATATTCTGGGAGACAAATAAGAAATTGATATGGGTAGCAAGGGTTCCCTTAAAGAAGGTCATAGCCCCAATAGTATGCACCTCACAGTAACAGTCCTTAAGAGAAGCACCCCTAGTGAGTGCTCCATAAACAGCCATATCACCAAAAATCTTCTGAGTGGAACCTCCCCTGTCTGAAAGAGAAAGACCACAATTAAAATATCCACCCAGATACAGATGACGATGAGTATATAAGTAAGGCTGCAAGAGACTAAATAAATCAGTACGAGCCGCAATGCTCTGTGGAGGATAGACATTAATGAGTCTGAGAGGAGTATAGTGATACATGCAATCCAAGAGCAGAGCACTACCTGGGAGAATATCAACAAGTCTGGTTACCTGGAAATCAAATCCCTTGAACAAAATGCCCAGGCCATCACACCTGTCTTGTCCAGCAGACCAAAATGAAGAGCCTACAGACCATCTACGTCTCACTTGACAGAAATCTTGTCTACTCTTCAAATGCGTGTCCTGAAGAAAGTAATGATCCTGACCAAGATCCAGTAAAAACTGTAAAGTAGTAAGCTTTTTTCTATGGGATTTTAAGCTACACACATTAAGCGTTAAACAGCGGAGAGAAGGAACCAGAGACATGTGAAAGAAAGGAGAACAGACACAGGAGAGACAGAGTCAATCAGGTCACTTCAGGAGGCTTCTTGGAAGGGGAAGGATCTAGCTGTGAATCTGAAGAACATTCCATTTAAAAAGAAGTCTGAGAAGTGTCATAGTCAGCCTCATCTCCCTCTGTATCCCCCCACTGTTTTCTTTTATGCAAGGCATTATTTCTATTCCTAGTCAGAATAGGAGATTGAGTAGCTGAACCAAGGGCTTTCCGTTTCCCCCTACCTTGCTTTGTGGAGGCAACTACGTGAAAGGGCCCATCCTTCTGAGACTGGATCGGAGGAGAGGGAGGGGGTGGCATAGAAGTCAAGTCATAGGCCTGGGAAGGCCCTGGAGGAGCACTGCACAAGGCGGGGGACACAGCAACAGACATGTTGGACTCAGAAGAAGGGGGCACAACTGGTTCTGTACCAAGAAGGCTCAGAGATTGAGAAAGTAAGTCAACTCCCATGCGTAAAAAGGCCTGAGTTTGAGAATCAACAATCAAAGCCATTTGATCTTGGGGTGGGCGGTCTAACCGGTTGTGATCAACCGGGGGCAACTATAATAGGAATGCCTAGACTCATCACAGAGGTTACAACGCAAGGGGTTGGGACAACCCAAACTGACGTGCCTGTAGGCCAAACATAAACTGCATCAAGTCTTGTCACAAGTATTGCTAAGGTGTGTCCGAGAGCCACACTTATGACAAGCTCGAGGTTGACCCTGATAAAAACACAGACCCCAGTCCCTACCTATGTAAAAACTACCAGGTAGATGCACAATACTCTGATCAGTTTGTCTTAATTGCACCTTTACCTTCCATTCCCCTGTCGAAACGAGGTCCTCATCCAGAATAGGTCAAGGGGCCTTGAGTAAATCGCAGTGCTGCTTCAGCCAGTACTGGACATCTGCTATACTGACCCCTCACTACGAAAAAGCAAAGTTAAAACTTTAACAGTTGGTTTAGTGAGAGGGTTAAGCATAAAAGAGGTCCAGAGAGGCTGGGATTTCACCATTTCCTACTTAGCCCAGAATTTTTCTAGCACATAAACATTTCTGAAACTCAAATCATAACTAGACTCACCATGCACATGAATAAAAGCAAACAATTCCCCAGCCCCAATACCCAGTGAGTCCCATAACATAGAATGCAAAACAGTCCGTCTGGTGGGAGCTTTGGAGATGTCATCCATAAATTTTAATCTAATGGTGTTCCTGCACTGGGCAGGTTGGCCAGTATCCTGAAACAAATCACTAAGACAGAATGAAGAAGAATCTGTAGACCCAGCAGCCGGATGAGAGTCAGAGGGTGCAAGACGCTGGGGGAGGGTAGAATCATCCTCAAAGGAAAAACGTTCTGCAGAAACAGAAGCAGGTGGAACTACGGTGGGGCCCATAGTAGGATCCAGTACCATGGGAGGTCATACAGGAGGAGAGGTAGCAAGGGTTGCAGGAGCAGCTGGCAAAACAGGGACTGCCATAGAAACTGTAAGCAACTGAGCAGCAGCAATGATGTCGGCTGCATTGATAGGCCCCGGGGATTTCCAACTGGAATCCATAGCAGAAGTAGTCCAGCCAGCCGCACAGAGAGCGGCCTCAGGAGACCATGGAGAGGAGGACTGGGAGTCAACAGGCAGACCAGCACTCGTAGTCGGAGGAAAAGAAAGCACAGTACTTGCTGACAACTCTAGAGACAAAGAAATAATGGGATCAATGACCCCTGAACTGTCCTGGAGCCCGGCTCAGGAACAATTAAGCACAGGTAAAACAGGAGATTCAGACAAATCCTCTAGCAGAAGCTACTGTATGAGGTGTTTATGTGATGCAAGCAGTACCCATAACTTGTCCTCGGTCAAGATAGTCAGTGCAGGGGTAGGTGAAACAGAGCGCTGCAAAGCAGGGTCAAGGTGCTCCATAGCAGGACTACAGTCAGGAGAGGAGAAATCCATAGTGACAACAGGAGGAGAGCCAGAAACAGGGAGAGACAAAATCTCATTTCCTTCAATCTGTGAAACAGTAGCAATAGTCGTAGAAACATGCAAGGGAGAGTCAGGAGAAGCAAGGCAACCAACTTTAGCCTCAGGGATGGCAGCCATCATGCCGATAGACTGCCAAGGGGTCCCCTTAGAGCAGAGTAGGGGAATTTTCCCAGTGCCCTGGCCAAAATTTCCCCCCATTCACTAAAATACCACAAACAGCTTAATCTGGTTCAAAATCAGTTGGCATTCATCTGTATCCCCCTCCCCCGGGTCGTGCCTGAAAATAGGTAGAATTTGTCTAGTGCACTTACCCGGTCAACAAAAGCTAAATAAATAAATAATGATACTGGGGAATTGAATGATTCGATCCTATGGGAGGCCTTCAAGACGACCCTCCGTGGCAGAATGATTGCCTATGCCTCTGCCAGGAGGAGGCGTCGGGAGGCAGACCAAAGAGCTCTAGAAAAGCAGCTATCCTCCTTAGAATCTCAGTATAAATCCCTTCAATCTCCAGTCCCCTCCCAATCCTTACTGGCACAACTAACTAGTACCAGAATTTTCTAAATGCCCACCTGACCCGACAAGCTGAGCTGAATCTCAGACACATGTGCTACTCTTATTGGGAAGGGGGGAGAGGAGAAGGCCAGTAAACTTCTGGCATATCGACTTAAGCACCAACAGACATTGTGAACAATACATGCATTGACAAACAAGCAAGGGGTATTGTCTCACTCCAAAAAAGGGGTGAATGTGATCATGGCCCAGTTTTATGGGAACTTATACGCATCTCCCCATCCCCCTAATCCACTTAATATTCAAAAATTACTGGATACAGTACCTAGTCCCCAATTTTCAGAAACTGACACCAGACTGTTGAACATACCAATCACTGTAGTTGAAGTGGAGAAGGCTATTGCCTCCCTAAACCCTCGTAAAACCCCAGGGAAGGATGGACTGCCCATCGATTTATATAAAATCAAAGGAACAAATCTGGCTCCGTATTTGATCTGAATGTTCCAACACTCCTTGCAGGCAGGACTACTACCCCCATCCATGAGAGAGACCACTATCACAGTACTCCCTTAAAAGGGGAATGATCCTCTCTCTCCTAGTAGTTACCACCCCATCTCACTCATCAATGTGGATGCAAAAATCTTAGCCAAAATTCTTGCAAGTAGGCTTGATCATCTTCTGCCAGATCTGATTCACCCGGCCCAGAGGGGTTTTGTTAAAGGTCACTTAGGGTTGGATCATCATAGATCGCTGGTCTCACTGTTGCACTATTCTAAATCATCTAATAAGCCTTCTGTAGCCCTGGCTATTGACTTTTAGCAGGCATTCGACTCGGTTGAATGGCCTTTCTTGTTCCGTATCCTCTCCAAAATGGGTTTGGGAACTGGCTTTATTTAATTGTTATACGCCTCCCCCATGGCTTCGGTCCTGACAAATGGTACTATGTCTCCATCCTTTCCCTTACAGAAAGGTACGAGACAAGGATGTCCCATTTCCCCCCTTTTATTTTTTCTAGCTATAGAGCCCTTGGCCATTGCTCTTAGGGAATCCAAAAACATCCCGGGTATACAGGAAGGAGATAATACCTTCAAAACTTTTTTATATGGACATGACCTTCTCATCACCACAGAGTATTCCCCCAAGGTGATCAGTAGCATCTTTGACATTCTGTCCACCTTTGCCGAAGTGTCAGTTCTTAAAATAAATCATTCTAAAACCGAGGTGCTTTCACTAAATTCAGTGACTCCGGGGGATGATTTTACAGCTAGAGGGCTAAAATCGTCCCCTAATGGTATAAAATACCTGGGTATTATCCTTAATTCAAACATGGGGGAAAATGCTCTCAGTTAATTTACTATATTATTAGACTCTCTTAGACAGGATATGGGAAGGTGGAAGACCTTGAGACTGTCGCTTGCTGGCAAGATTGATTCCATTAAAATGATGGCAGCACCCAGGATATTATACCTGTTAGCCCATTTACCCTTGGTTATCCCACAGAAATGGTTTCAGAAACTCAAGGCATTAATGGGAAATTTTTTATGGGAAGGATCTCTGCCTCGGTATAGTAAACTTAAACTATGTCAACATTGGAGAAGGGAGGGCTGGGATCTCCCATGGCTGCAGAGATATCATATGGCCTTCATTACTTCCCAGACCATTAGATAGTTCTCCAAAATTGGTCAGGCCTCTCCAACCTGGCTCCCTTTGGAGACGTCAATGATCCAAGCCCCCTCTCCGGCGGTGGTCCTATATAGTAAGAAGAATATACCCTTGGATATTCCTCCTCCTATACAAGTCTGTAGCTTGTACTAGAGGTAGGTCCTTACTCTTTTGGGACATGATCCAACCCCATGGGAAAATATGCCCCTGTGGAATAACCACGCCTTACAGATAGGGAAATCTCGAATACATTGGAAATATTGGGAGGCTCAAGGTATTTCCACGATTCAAGATTTATTACTTCCTAACTCCAATATACTGGATACGTTTGAATCATTAAATGTCATACGGTCTCCCACTTACTCATTTCTGGAGATATCTTCAGATTAGAGATACTATAACCCATTTGCAAAATGCTCCTTCAAATAGGTACAGCAATGCCCGCATCTGGTAACTGTATGGGGAAAACACCCCATGAGCAGGGCAAGTGGGATTTATGCTGCTTTCAGAGACGCTAACATAGACCCTACCCAAAAGGCTAAAGCTCAGTGGGAAAAGGACTTTCAGTCCACATTCTCTAACCAGCAGTGGGAGCATGGCTGGGTTAGAGTCCACGCTGTCTGCCGGGATGGGCGTACATGTCTTATCATGAATAAGACCAGTCATAGGTGGTATAGGGACCCAGCCAAACTTAAAAAGATGGATCTTCTTCCAACTGACACTTGTTGGAGATGTGGTAACCAAGGGGAGCATTTGTTTCATATTCTCTGGGACTGTCCCAATATTAAACAATTTTGGGTGTCAGTCCGAGGAATGTGTCAACAGATTTTTCCAGATATTGTTCCTGATCCACCCCTTTTATTCATGGGATGCGCTCAGCTGGATGTGCCCTAACATAGCCCAGGGGCCCAATGGGTTACTGCAGTTGGGGCTGCAGCCAAAAGACTCATATTATTAAATTGGAGATCCTCAGTGACACCCTCCTTCCAAGAACTCCTCCTGGCACTAGCCCAGGGGGCTGCAGTATATTTGAAAGAATTTCCAGCTTCACTGCAGGCTCTGTGGTTCAATTTGAGAAATGCTGGCAACCCTATCTGCAGTCAAAATATTGTCATAATCTCTCTCCCTGAATCATCTCAAAGGATATTGTTACTCCTGGGTTTGATCCTCTTCCACATTGTTAGAAATTGGTGACTCTCCCTCTCATGGTTCCAGTTTCCCTTTATATAGGCCCTCACCTAGTAAAAGATTGCCCTTTGTATATAGTTGATATGGTTAGCTGCGTATATGAAAGACACACAACAGTTTCACACTCTGGTTCTAGATCTGACCCAGCAAGCTAATATAACTGTACACTCACCCTACTATACGAAGGTCCCCTTTGCCCTAAGTGGTATTAGGGATCTAGCCGGGCCCTCATCACTCCTGGGTTAGCTGTTAGCTTATTTTCTATTATTTGTTAGCACAGTACATTTGACATCACTGCATATATCAACTCATTCAATTATATCTTTATGTATAAATGCAACCTTCTGGTCATACTAAATGTTGCGGTATGGTCCAGACTTGAAATGTATTTCTCTGTACATTTGTGTGTGTGTCTCACTTTAAATAATAAAAATTGTTAAACTTTAAAAAAAAAGATGGGTAGCCTGGGAATGGGGCACAGGGTGGTAGACTGGATTAGAAACTGGCTAATGGATAGGTGACAGAGGGTGGTGCTAATTGGGATCCAATCCGGAGAAAGGGTGGTGACCAGCGTGATACCTCAGGGATCAGTCCTTGGGCCACTCCTGTTCAATGTCTTCATTAGTGACATTGTGGAAGGGCTGGAAGGAAATATTTTCCCATTTGTAGATTACACCAAGATCTGCAACAGGGTGGATACTCCAGAAGGGGTAGAGCAAATGAGAAGGGACCAGAGGAAATTTTAAAAATGGTCTGAGGTGTGGCAGCTTGTGTTCAATGCAAAGAGGTGCAAAATAGTGCATTTGGGAAGACGTAACCCTGAGGAAACATACATGATGGGGGGCAGAGGTGCTGACAATTGTCACAAACCCACTCAGCAGGTCAGGTCCTCTGCTTCCAAAGTGCCAATCTCTGAGCACAGTCTTGTGCACAGTTAACAGAACAAGGTAGCCCTCTTGTTTGTTTTTGTGGGTTCACATCAACCTTTGCTCTCATGTTCTGGAGGGATTCAAACTGTTAACCTCTTGCTAGTGTACCCAATGCACATGACTTAGATATTTCTGTCTTCAGGGGGCCAGATATATTTGCCTACAGGCACCTAGCCAGATGAACAGAAATGAACCCTTAAAAACTGTAATAAAAGACCTCAGATTTAAAACACTCAGCTTTTTCCAGTTTGGTACCACCATTCAAGCTTATGCTCAGTGTCTGCTTTAACCATATATACTCCCCTTTTAAAAGAAAGGAATCAAAGACAGACCAAATAGGTTCTAAAATAGAGTTTACTAAAATAGATAATAATATGTAAAACATACAATACAGAACTATTATATCACAAGACATACAAATCACTTAAACAAAACAGGTTTTAACAGTGAAATTCCTACTATAATATTTAGATTTTGTCTCCCTTTCTAAATACCTACTTAAAGTGCTCAAAGATGTTTCCTTGTCAGAGTCTAGATAAAAGTGTCTCTGAAGGAAAACTGAATAATCTTTAAAAGCTGGTTTCCCACACCTATTTTGCATGTGGTCACCTAGCTCCTCCCTGTCAGAATATATATATATATATAAAAAAATCTACATAAAAACAGGATGTCTTTTCCAAGTATTAAATTCTGCAATCCTCAGCATGACTCGTGTCCTTCAAATTACATTTCTTTGATCTATTGATCAGTTTCCCCTCTCACACAAACATCAGCATTTATGATTTTGCACCAGTTTACTAAACCTGGTTTCCTCCTCTTGAAATGTCATAAAAAGAGATGCTGATTTCCCTTTTAGCAGCTAAAGCTATAATTAACTTAGAAAAACAGGAGATTCCTGATCAAGGCCTGTCCTACTCTGTAATTAACTTCCAGCCTTCCACTTAACACCTGGTATCCAAAACCTGTGTGTGTGTGTTTGTGTGTGTGTGATCTCACATGCTGTTTCGGCATTTCTCGTGGGATATAGTTCATAACACATTTTTTTATTTTACAAAAAATCATACAGCACTCAGAACTGGCTGTCCACATCACAACAATCACCAAGGAGGTAAGGGACCTCTGCATTGTCACAAACACACTCCACAGGTCAGGCCCTCTGCTCCCACAGTGCCAAGCCCAGAGTGCAATAGTGTGAACAGGTAACATACAGGTTAATCCTCCTTTCTGCTTTGGGTCCAAATCACCTTTAGCCTCGAGTTCTGGAGGGATTCAAACTGTGAACCTTATGCTAGCATACCCAAATGTACAGGCTCAGATAATACTCGCATGGGGGGATACAATATATCTTTTGCCTAAGGACGCCTAACCAGGTATCCAATATTAACACTTTTTAACTCTATTAGAGACCTAGGTATTTCTTATCTTATTACACAAGCTCAGTAACACAATCAAGCTTTTCAACAGCTGTCAGACTTAAACACAGGCTCATCAGATGCAAAAAGAAACTGAGAAGACGCCCAAGCAGTATTTCAAAGAAAAGGTTGTTTACTAAAATATGATAAAAACAGGTAAAATTAAATGCAGAACAATCATATCATAAATCTTACAATCAGGTAAAACAAAGAAGGAAGTTGCAGAACAAACACTCCTACCACAGATACTTAATTCTTTTCTATTTAATTTTTACTTTTTTAAGTGCTGTTTAAGTCAGAGAACTCCCTGTGTCAGAGCCCCAAAATCATATGTCACACACAATTCCATATGGATGTTTCATTTTAATTCTATCTGCCCCCAACCCCCTCTTGGTGAGGTCAGCTAGATCCTCCCTTAGATTTAATTTCTGACATAGTTATGTCTGAGGATGT
Source organism: Neoceratodus forsteri (assembly GCA_016271365.2). Lineage (NCBI taxonomy): Eukaryota > Metazoa > Chordata > Ceratodontiformes > Ceratodontidae > Neoceratodus > Neoceratodus forsteri. Next base: position 1,179,852,105 of record CM057454.1, read on the forward strand.
AAGTCATTACTTTGAAAAATCTGTAAGTAGCCATTTCCCGAATATAACAGTCTTTAATCAGATAGTTCTCCTAGATGTCCCTCTGCTGATTTCCTGGTGTGATCTGAGGGTTTTATGACTCTTCACACACTTCTGGCTATGTGCTAAAAATGAGAGGAACCAATCCAATTACCTTTCTTCCTGCAACATCATAAAACTCACATTTAATTTCAACTTCAAAAGCATGGGTAGGTCATAAAAGGTAACAAAATGCCCTTCTGGAAGGATGTCTTAATTAAATAGTTCCCCTGGTCAGTTTAATGACATCCTATGGTTTCAGCTACAGACCTTTAAAGTTAAAGGCCAAATCTCTCACATTCTGACATTTCATACACAGACAATTCATTCATAATAAAAGTATCATACAGGTAACCAGAAGCAGGGGCAGAGCGTCACACTTCTCCCCACCTAGACTGAATTTGGGAACTCTATCCCCTGCATGGGATGAGCTCCCCAAGTCAGTTCATTCCTCATATAGATGTGACAAGCCATCTGCAGTTTCATTGGTTACTCCAGCCTATGTGAGATCATCATGTCATACCCTTGCAATTCAAGACTCCATCGTAATAGTCTACTATTCATTTTTCCTATTTGTGTAAACCAAACCAGGAGGTTGTGGTCAGTTTGTACCTCAAAATACTGCCTGTAGAAGTATGGATCTAACTTCTTTAGGGCCCACACTATGGCAAGACACTCTTCTTCCACAGTAGAGTATGCCTGCTCCCTGGGAAGTAACTTTTTTACTCAGGTACACTATGGGGTGATCTTTCCCTTAGTTGGATGTCTGTCTCAGCACTGCCCCAATACCCACATATGATGCGTCAGTCTGAACTAAAAAGGGTCTGCTGTAGTCTGGACTTGTCAATACAGGAGCACTGCACAGTGCCTCCTTCAGTCTAGTAAAGGCTCTTTTACAGGTCGGTTCCAAGGTAACTTTCTTATGCATCCTTTTCTTCATCAGATCAGATAGGGGAGCAGCCAGGGCACTGTAATTGGGTACAAATTTCCTATAGTAACCAGCTGTCCCTAGAAAACTCCTGACCTGCTTCTGCATTTCTGGTCTGACCCATGCCTTGATTGCCTCTATTTTTACTTGGTTGCGATGGAGCTGTCCCCGGCATACAACATGCCTGAAGTATGCCACTTCAGTAAGCCACCTGGCACTTCTCAGCTTTGACAGTGAGCCTGGCCCTCTGTATCCTGCCCAGCACTTCCCTAAGGTGGGACAGGTGTTCCTCCCAGATGGCACTAAAAGTGAGACTGTCATCCAGGTACACCACGCGTACTTCTCAGCACCATTTAACACCTGCTTCATTTGGAAAGTGGTGTATTCCGAAAGGCATTACTTTAAATTCAAATAACCCTATTGAAGTGATGAAGGCCAGCCTTTCCCTAGCTCTGGAAGTTAACTCTTCCTGCCAATACTCCTTTGTCAGGTCAATAGTTGCAAGGTATGTCATCCCCTCCAACTTGTCCAAGAGTTCATCTGTCCATGGCATCGGGTGGACGTCTAACTTCATGGCTGCATTCAGTCCATGATAGTCCTCACAAAAATGAGTAGAGCCATCTGTCTTGGGCACAAGGACTACAGGTGAGGCCCAGAGACTGTTGGATTTCTGGATCACCCCTAAATCCAGTATTTCCTCCACCTCCCTCCTAATCTCCTTTTGGACAACCTCTGACACGCTATACGCTGTCCGCCTTATGGGCGTCTGTGTCCCTGTCTCCACATCGTACATCACTAAGGGGTTTAGTCCATTGTTGTGCTAAACAGTGGGGCAAAGTCTGCTAAACCTCCCTTACTTCCTGGATCTGGTCCGGGGCAAGCTGGGGTGACAGTTTAAATGCCTCCACAGAGGACTACCACTTGCTTTCTTCCAGCAAGTCCAGAAGGGGGTCTCCTTCATCTGTCCCTTACCGAGGACTACACACTGCAAACACCATGTCAGTGCTATTAACATATGGCTTCATCAGGTTGGCATGGTACATTCTTTCATTACGTCTTTAGAAACATAGAAACATAGAATTTGATGGCAGATAAGGACCGCTTGGCCCACCCAGTCTGCCCATTTCCCTACCTACTGGATAAGCTGCAGATCCTAGTTAACCAGCAGCCTACTTCTTCCTACCCCCACCCCCCAGAATTGCCTTATGACTATCCCATGCATGCTTGAATTCCGCCACTGATTTTGACTCCACAACCTCCTCCGGAAGGCCATTCCATGCACCCACAACCCTCTCTGTGAAAAAATACTTCCTTAAATTACCTCTGAGCTGCCCCCCCATCTTCAAATTGTGCCCTCTTGTTCTTACACACCTATTTTTTTGAAAGATGCTACCCTCTTTCATCAGGTAATGCTGTTATATAGTTTGTGCCATTAACCTTTCTGACTACTTTGTATGGTCCTGCCCTCTAAGCCTGCAGCTTGTCTTTCTGGACTGGGATTAGGACCATGACTTCCTGACCCACCATGTATGAGCTAAGGTCTGACTCTGTGGTCATACCACACTTTTTGTTGGGCAGCTGCCAGGTTGCTCTGGGCTGTCCCCATAAGCTCCTTCAGCCATTCCCTAAACCTAAGGACATAATCCACTATGGGAGTTCCCTGGGTGGCATGATTGCCTTCCCAGTCCTCCCAGATCAAGTCTAGGGGCCTATGTATCTGGCATTCATATCAGAGCTCAAAGGGGGAAAACTATGTTGACTCTTGGGTCACCTCCCTGTATGCAAAAAACAAGTGGGGAAGGTAGTTCTCACAGTCCCTCCCATGCTGCCAGCAAACATTTTGAGCATTGACTTCAGGGTACCATTAAATCTTTCCACAAGCCCATTGGCTTGTGGGTGATAAGGTGTTGTGCATCTCTGCTCCACCCCACACTTCTCCCACAAACATTTCCTCAGGTATGACATGAAGGAAGCCCCTCGATCAGTGATAAACTGTTTCGGAAACCCAACGTGGGAGAAAATTGCTAGTAAGGCATCTGCCACTTTGTCTGTCCTCAGAGAGGATAGGAAGACTGCCTCTGGGTACCGGGTGGCATACAGTAATCCATCACAGTCAGAATGAACCTCTTCCTGGAGATGCTGAGGATATTTAAAGACCCCACAATATCCATTCCCACCCTCTGGAATGGCTCCTCCACTATGAGTAAAGAAAGAAATTAGGGCTGTTTGGGTTTTCTTACCTGCCTTCCCTATTTCTTGACACCGGTGACAAAACCTGCAATACTCCCTCACCTGCTGGATGAAGCTGAGCCAATAGAAATTCTGGGCCAACCGCTGCATACTGCATGAGATTCCCAGATGACCTGATAAGGGAATATTGTGTGCAGTCTTGAGCAACTCCTTAAAGTACCCCTGGGGAACGAGAAGCTGCCTATCACTCCTCCCTCTGTCTTAGCATCCTGTGTATACATCAGTCCATTTTACATAGATACATAGATACATAGACAGTGTCGGCAGATAAGGGCCTATGGCCCACCCAGTCTGCCCATTTGAGCTTGTAAGTTCAGTTTGTTTTCCTAGAAGGCTGTTGCCCCTTACCCCTGACATCCAGAATTCCTTTATGTCTATCCCATGCATTCTTAAATCCGTGATTGTTTCAGCCCCCACCACTTCCTCTGGTAGGGTGTTCCACTTATCCACCACCCGTTCTGTGAAGAAATTCTTTCTCATGTTTCCTCTGAATCGTCCTCCTCCAACTTCATCCCATGCCCTCTAGTTCTGGAACATCTTTTCACTTAAAAATAGTGTTTTCCTACACCTGTTCCTCCCTGTAAGATACTTGTATGTCTCTATCATATCCACTCTCCCTCCTCTCCTCCAGGAGTACATGTTCAATTCCTTCAACCTGTCTTCATGGGACTTGTGATGCAATCCATGCACCATCTTTGTTGCCCTCCTCTGAACCTTCTCACCCTGTCTATGTCCTTACGTAGGTATGGTCTCCAGAACTGTACACTGTACTCCAGGTGGGGCCTCACTAGTGTCTTGTATAGCTGGAATTATGACCTCCTTTTCCTGCTGGTGATGCCCCTGCCTATACATCCAGCATCCTATTTGCTTTACCTGCCTGCCTTGTCACACTGTTTCCCTACCTTGAGGTCATCAGAGATGACAACCCCAAGATCCCTTTCCTGCTTGGTGCATGCTATATCCTCACCCCCCAACTGATATATTGTGCCATGGTTTTTGTGCCCCATATGCATTATCTTGCACTTCTTTGCATTGAATTTCAACTGCCAAACCCCTGACCATTCTTCAAGTTTCTGCAGGTCACTTCTCATTCTGTCTACACCCTCTGGTGTGTCTACTCTGTTACAGAGCTTTGTGTCATCAGCGAACAGTGAAATTCTGCCTTCTAGGTCCTGCAATGTCACTGATGAAGATGTTGAATAGGACGGTCCCAGCACCGATCCTGTGGTGTACCCATGGTCACTCTTCCTCTGTGGGTGACAGCCATTTACCACCACCCTCTGTTTCCTGCCACCCAGCCAGTTACCTACCCACCACACTATTGTCCTGCCCACCCCTATTCCCCAGTTTGTGTAATAGTCTTCTATGTGGCACAGTGTCAAAGGCCTTGCTGAAGTCCAGATAGGCCATGTCCACTGCCCTCCCTGATCCACCTCCCTAGTCACCCAGTCAAAAAATTCAATGAGGTTGGTCTGACATGACCTCCCTCTGGTGAAACCATGCTGCCTTGGGTCCTGTAGTCCATTGACAGCTAGATGTTCCACCAATCTCTCCTTCAGTAGTGCTTCCATGATCTTCCCCACTACCGAGGTGAGGCTGACTGGTCTGTAGTTCCCTGCTTCCTCTTTGTTCCCACTTTTGTATAAGGGGACTACATCTGCTGTCCTCCAGTCTTTGGGTACCTCCCTGTTTCCAGTGATTGGCTAAACAGGATAGCCAGAGGTTCAGCCACCACCTCTCTTAGTTCTTTAAGGACCCTGGGTGCACCCCATCTGGCCCCATTGCTTTATCAACTCTTATTACTTCCAGTTCCTTCCAGGACCCTTTCTCGTATAAGGGACTTGTGCCCATTTCTGCACCATTCTCACCCTTGTACTCCCTTCAGACCCATTACCTCCTCTTCCTCGGTAAAGACTGAGCAGAAATACCTGTTCAATATGTCAGCTTTACTGATGTCATCCTCCCATGGCCCCCATCCTCCCCTTCAGTCTCACTATCCCTCCTTTGTCTTTCTTTTTCACTTATGTACCTGTAAAGGTTTTGTCCCTCTACCCACTGATTTTTGCAATGTGTTCTTCTGTCTGAGCTTTGGCTTCCCTTACTGACCTCCTGCCTCCCTTTGCTTCTCTCTGGTACTTCTCCTATCCCCTTCTGCCTGTCTTTTTGTATTGCCTGAATGCAATCTTTTTGGCTTTCACTTTCTTTGCTACCTCTTTGGAAAACCATAATGGTCGCCTCTTCCTTTTCCTCTTGCTAACCTGCTTAATGTATAATTCTGTTGTTCTTGTAATCCCATTTAAATACTGCACTTTCCTCAACCCCTGATTCCTGTCCCATTCCCTTAATGCCTCTTTCAAGTATCTCCCCATTTTCCCAAAGTCTGCCCCCTAAAATCCAGGATACGTGTTTTGTGTGGTTTGGTTCTGCTCTTTCTGTGATTTCAAACCACAATGACTGGTGGTCACTGTTTCTCAGGTGCTCCCCACTGTTACCCCCATCACACTGTCCCTGTTTGTGAGCACAAGGTCCAGTATTGCCTTCTGCCGAGTTGGTTCCATGACCAGTTGCTTGAGGAAGGCACCCTGAAGGAGTCAGGATAAATCTGCTCCTATTTGATGCTGCTGCTGCTGGGATGCTCAGTCCACGTCTGGAATATTGAAGTCTCCAACCAGTACTACCTCGCCCTTGTCTGCCATCCTTTGGATGGCTAGCATCAGCTCCCTATCTGTTTCTTCCTCCTGGGCTGGTGGTCTATAGACCACACCTGTGCGGATGGCTGTCCCCATTTTCCTTTCCAGCTTAACCCACAGTATCTCTCCCCCATTTTGTTCCTCCTGGATCTCTGTGGCCCTTATGTCATTTTTCACATACAGTGCCACTCCTCCTCCCTTCCTGCCTGCTCTGTCTCTTCTGAATATGTTGCTTGTCAGGTATGGACATCTCCCAGTCATGGTTATCATTACACCAGGTTTCAGTGATGGCCATAATGTCCAGGTCTGACTGTGCCATGACAGCCTCCAGATCTTCCATCTTGTTGCTAAGGCTCCTGGCATTTTGCACACATGGCTTTCCATGATTTAACCTCCCTAGACTGTTTCACTGTTCTCTCAGCCCCTTCCTTGGTTGTCATTTATCCTGGTTCTCCTTGCTGTCTGCCCTTCTGCTGATTTTGCCCTTTTCTGCTTATCCACCTCTTGGGCTTTAATCCCCATCTTTTGCACACTGCTTTTGCACAGATAGCCACTCCTCTGGTTCACTGGTTCCACTGCTAGCTTTGGGGGTGAGCAGTAGGTACCCCTCCTTACTGGCCTGTCACCCCCCTATGCTGGTTTAAATGCTTGTCAATGTAGCATTTAAACTTATCATTGAGTGCTTGAATTCCTCCAGGATGGATGCAGGCCGTCAGGCTTGAACAAACCTCCATCCTCCAGGTGGGTCCCCAGTCACCAATGGATCCAAACCCTTCCTCACAGCACCAGTTCTTCAACCATGAGTTAAGTTCCTGGTGCATGCACTCTATGTTCTCCCTTGCTCACAGGTAGTACTACAGAAAGTGACAGAGTAGCTACTTGCTTGAGAACCCTCCCAGTTTCCTAAACTCTTCCTGAACTTCCTTTGGCTCCCCATTTGCCAGGTCATTGAGTACCTAAGGTGGATAATGACATCCAGATCACCCTCCCGTCTTGCCTTCCCAGTGATCCCCAGGATGTTCCTCCCATCCCTCCATGCCGTGGCACCTGGTAGGCACCTCACCTCCCTGTCCTCCCCCTCCTGTGTTCCTAGCTGGATCCCTCTTATGATGGAGTCCCCCACCAGGATTTGCTTCCTCCTCCTCTGGGGTCCACTGCTTTCCCCACTGAGGTCACCTCCTTGGCTAACCTCCACATCCTTTCCTTCCACTTCTCTGGGTACCTCTATTTGGTTGTCCTCATTTGCCAGTGTGGCATATGAGTTCTTGAGTGGAATAGGATCTGGGATGTGCCTCTGCCTGACTGCTCTAACCCTCCCTGAGCCCACTGTCATCCAAGTGCTCCTTGTTCTTGGCATCCTTTGAGGCAGTTGCATTGGACTGGGTGGTCCCTGGATAGGGGTGATGGTACTCTGACCCAGTTTACTTCTGCTCTGAGTCTGGCTACCTCATCCTGCAGTCCAGAGATGCATGCAGATAGGGCAGCACCTCAGTGTCCAGAAGGTCTGCCTGAATATGGCTGCTCCACAGCCACTGCATTACCTCCTCCCACATTATCCATGAATTCCACTACTTGTCTGCTACTGAAGCTCTCCCAGTTCTCTTTTGTTAATTTACTGTACTAAAAATCCTGCCACTGATCCTCAGATAATTTTTTTTAAAAGAAAAAAGAAACCAATAAATAAATAAATGAGTCAAAACACTTGCCGTGCTGAGGGTGGGCTTCTTCCCCATATGCCCCTCCTACTTAGCACATACTATACCTGTGTTTAGCTCCTGTCAATCAGATTTAACAGGGCATATAATTAAGAGTTGGGGGAAGGGAGGGAGCAAATTGTAACAATTAAAAGACAGCACAGAATTACACCACCACCATGTTTTAAATTTTTCAACAGCCCAAAAACAATTATAAGTAAAGACAACAAAGAAATATAGTGTCACTAAAAGCCCACAATCTAAGTTTAAAAGAAAAATAGCAATTACCAGTTACTCTAAAACACTGAATTGAATATGTTTCCTTCCTTCCCCTTCTGGCTTCTTCTGAGAAATTAAACTCTGCTTGCTACTTTAACTCTGACTAAGCCCCACCTCCAGTTATCACGTAGCTGAGGTCAGAGGCCAAACAATTAACATCCTTCACCCAACTGCAGGGCAGTCAGACAAGCCAAGATAAAATTTGCAGCAATTAAAGACAGCACAGAATTACACCACCACTATGTTTTAAATTTTCAACAGCCCAAAAACAATTATAATGAAGACAACAAGAAAGTATAGTGTCACTAAAAGCCCACAATCTAAGTTTAAAAGAAAAATAGCAATTACCAGTTACTCTAAAGCACTGAATTGAATATGTTTCCTTCCTTCCCCTTCTGGCTTATTTTCCCAATAAACCTTATGTTTCCTGTCACCTCCCTGTGCTCCATCAGGATCTGCCCAAGCCCTCAGTTTCTCTAGACTAGGGTCACTTTTCTGAGCAGTTTCAAACTCTTTACACATTCCCAAGGTATGGAACAGGTCCCCTTCAGTATCTAAACTAGGGTCCCTAGCTCTAGTGTCAGGGCACTCAGGATTACTGTCATCCCTAACCCTCTAATGTGGGTCACTCCTCTTTCATCAGAGTAACCCTACATAGCAGTTTGGTTAACTGCTACTGGGAAAATTTCTACCCCCCTTTCATTATTCTCCATATCAGAAGACACAGGCTGGGGAACCAGCCTCCCAGTGATTTCCACAGTGGCTTCTATGGGGTCTGGGACACCACAATTTTCCTTTGCCCCTTGGCTATGGGTAACTGCACACACCACCTCATTTGAGATTGTTGCTGAGAATTACATCAGCCGCTAAAGTTTCCACTACAGAAACCTGTTGCTCAGTTCCTCCTGTCTCACCCCAGTCTAGGAGAATACTAGTGAGTGGCAATGTTTTCTCCTCCCCAGTGAACCCCTGTACAGTTACAAACTGATTGGGTATAATCTGACCAGGCTCTACCAGATCCCCTTTTACCAACATCAGGGATTTCCCTGTTGCCTCTTAACCCTTGCATCTGTACACTATTCACAGTGACTGGATGCATGTGTTCCCTCATGTTTACAAGCATGCTTTCAGGGACACACAAACAACCCATTTCTTTCCTAGCACCACTTTGCATACTGCTTGTCCTTTTGGGACACTGTCTGGCAATATGCCCAGTTTCTTTGCAAACCCATTTGTTTCTTTTCTCAGGTAAATCTTTTCTCTGAAACCTGGGGCTGACTGGTTTTGGTGGAGGCAGAGAGGGTTTCAGTTGCCCTGAATTTGCACTTTTCCCTTTCTGTGCTGCCATGCCAGCCCATTTGCTCTCACAGCAGGTCTGCTCCTGGCATAGTGGTCCGAGAGTTCAGTAGCTTCTTGCACTGTTTTTTGATCTTGGTCCTCTAGCCAGGTTTTCAGCTCTGCTGGACATATCCCAAGAAATGTTCTAACAGTACAGCATTTTTAATTTTATCTACAGAGTTTGCTTCAATTCCTTCCCACTAATGTTTTAAAAACTAACGTTGTTTTGTGGCTAGCTCCTCATAGCTCATGTCAGGGCTTCTCCTGAGATTACAGAATTTAGCTCTGTATGATTCAGCAATTAATTCCAACTTTTTTAACAGTGCAGCTTTGAGTTTGCTGTAATCATTACTGTCCTTATTGTCCATTTGACCAATTGCATCCTGAGCTTTCCCAGTAAGTTGCAGGGATAGCTGGAAACTCCAGGACCCACTAGGAATTTTTGCCTGAATGCAAACTTTTTCAAAGGAATTTAAAAATGCATCCATATCCGCCCCCTCTTTAAATTCTACTATCAATTTAGAATTTAATTCATAACTTAGTCCTGTAGTTCTAGTTAAACCCAAGCTACTTACCTGTACTGGTGCTGGGGGTTGGAGTCATAGCTTCTCCAGTTCATGTTGCCTCTGGTGCTCACACTCTTCATGGTCAGCCTCTCACTGTTCATGCTCAACGTCTTGCTGAAGTTGCTCCCTCTTCTCCTCTGTGTCTCACTGTTCTTGTTCCACTTCTCACTTTTCTCGCTTCTCCTCTCTCTGGAACTCTAGCTCCATTATCTGCAACTCCATCTGTAGTTTGATTGCTTCTGGCTCCAGAATGCTAGTGACCTTCCCCTGCTGCTGTGGCCCTTGGCTTGCACTGGTCTTGCTGTCCTCCTGACAATATCTGGACACTGCACTGGCTCCTCCACTCCCAAGGTTTGGCCCTTTTCAGTCACAGACTGAGACTTGAGGTTCTGAGCATTTACGGCCAACACAGCCTTCATGAGGTTCTGCTTGTTGGCTCTCCCCTCACGCAGGAGTCTCTTCTCCTTGCTCAATTGCTTCAGGTAGCCTGCAGTGTGCTCACTGTAGTTGGAAGCCATCTTCTTCCCTAATTATGGCTACTCTAACTTGCACTTAAAAAAAAATAAAGCAGGTAGGAACTTTGACTGTAATCAAAATGATATAGGTCTGTTTATCTTTTTAGAATAAATCACTGCCTTATTTTGCAAGTGAGCTCTACAGTATTTAAGTTGACACACTGAACTGTTAAAGCTTGTGTCACCAAATACTTAACTCACACTGCTGCCAACCAAATCTGTCACAAACGCACTCCACAGGTCAGGCCCTCTGCTCCAACAGTGCCAACCTGAGTGCAATAGTGTGAACAGGTAATAGACAGGGTAACCCTCCTGTCTGCCTTGGGTCCAAATCACCTTTAGCCTCAAGTTCTGGAGGGATTCAAACTGTGAACCTTATGCTAGCATACCTAAATGTACAGGCTCAGATAATATTCTCTTCAAGGGGATGCAATATATCTTTCACCTACGGGCACCTAACCAGGTTTCCAGAATAACCCTTTTTAACTCTATAAGAGACCTAGGTATTTCTTACCTTATTACACAAGCTTAGTAACACAATACAGCTTTTCAACAGCTGTCAGGCTTAAACACAGGCACATCAGATGCAAAAAGAAACTGAGATGACACCTGAGCAGTATTTCAAAGAAAAGGTTGTTTGCTAAAGTTTGATAAAAACAGGTCAAATTAAACACAGAACACTTATATAAAATCTTACAATCATGTAAAACAAGAAGGAAGTTACAGAACAAAGACTCCTACCACAGATACTTAATTATTTTCAATCTAAGAATTACCTTTTTAAGTGCTGTTTAAGTCAGAGGACTCCATGTATCAGAGCCCAAAAATCATATGTCACACACAAGCCCATATGGATGTTTCATTTTAACTCTATCTGCTCCACCCCTTTTGGCGATGTCAGCTAGATCCTCCCTTAGATTTAATTTCGGACATAGTTATCCCTGAGATTGTAAGTCATTACTTTGAAAAATCTGTAACTAGCCATTTCCCAAATATGACAGTCTTTAATCAAACAGTTCTCTTTGATGTCCCACTGCTGATTTCCTGGTGCTAGTGTGATCTTTTTTTTATACTAGTTTATTGAATCAAATTCAAAATACATATACAGTATTATATTACAATCATCTGTAACAGAAATATAGTTGATCTTTTACATCTTCATCATTATCTTAGAAAGGCAATGTATGTCAGTATTGTCAGATAAACTTGAAGCTATCATACATGCAATTCCAATATATTTTAACTACATATAATTATATAACAATTAACTTGTTGGGAGAGGAAACATTTAATACAACTGGTACTGTAATAGAAATATAAATAAAAATATACTATCTGGAGGGATTTTTAAAGATTAAGGCATAAAAAGAGAGGTCCAAATAATAATAAATGTGGGGTAATTAGGATAAGGATGATAAAAAATAATAAGAGATGAGTGAGGGAGGGGCTAGAGAATGCATTAAGTTCTCAAAATAGTTATTGCACATTATCTTTATACAAGTCCCACTGATTCCATCTGTTACTAAACTTTCCATTTTGGTGGTTGATCGCGTATGTCACCCTTTCCATATGTTGGATTTGGGCTGTGATTTCCAGCCAATCCTGGACCATAGCTGGAATCTGTTGGAGCCATTTTTTATGTTCGCTTGTGCGCATGCGCAAGGAACGTTTTGGAAGAGTAGCACACTTGGAGGTGTGCCTCTCCCACCCAATGCACAGATCCCTTGAGCAGGCGTGGCGGTCCTACACCAATGGGTGCAGGAGCTCAGTATGAAAGTGGTGTTCCTCTGCTTCAAAGGAAAGCACCACTGCCATACTGAGCACCCCCCTCGCATCATGTGCAATCTCCCCCACGCGTACGTCACGCCGCCCCCCCAAAGCTTTGGTGCCACACTGGGAGCCCACCCCAGCGTGGCAAATGTTGTTTGACAACAGGGTGCCCAATCCCCCGTTGGCTCCATGGCCCCCCAAGCCATCCTGCTGCCACGCTGGGAGCTCATCCCAGCATGGCAAACGGTCATTTACTTTGCCGATGGGGGTGCCCAATCCCCCGTCGGCCCTCGCCTCCACCGAGTTTGCCGACGGGGTGCCCAATCTCCGCTGGCTCCTCGCCCCTCCAGCCATCTTCTGCCATGCTGGAGCCCACCCCAGTGTGGCAAATGTCCCACATCATTTTTTATGTTTCAACCTGTAAAACCAAAACGGTCCCAGGCGCCGCCTCCCAGCCCCCCACAACCCGCACTCCACCCACCGCGCACTCCAGCCTCCCACACCCTCACCCCATACTTCTTACCTCTGGACTCTGTCGCGACAATCTTCGGTGGACCGGGAACACGTCTGCACTCTTCAAAGCCGACTGCGAACTGAGGAAATGCCGGTAAGCTGTATAATGGGCTACATAGGGGTTTCAACTTTATTGCATATCTCAGTCATTTTTTGGAATTTTTGCGCCAAATTTTCAACATGGGGTTTTTGGGACCCCTTCTCATGAATGATGTCACTATCATGGCGTTATTCGGGCCCGAAGGGTGATTTCGCAGGCACTGCGCAGTCACTGTGTGAAATCACCCTTTGGCCTCAAATAACACCATAACAGTGACATCATTCTTGAGAAGGGATCCCAAAAACTCCATGTTGAAAGTTTGGTGCAAAAATTCCAAAAAATGACTGTTTTATGAGCATGCGTTGCGCAGTTCCTATGCAGGCTCGTAAGTTCACGAATTTTCAATATTTTCACTCCAGATTTTCAACATTGCCATTTTATCACACCTTCTTATGAGTTGTATAGCTGTCGTGTTTCCGCCCATGTAGTGCACAATGGCGCAGTCGGTGTGCGAAATCAATGTATGGAACACATTAAGAAAATCACAGTGACACTGTTCATCAGCAGAGGTCTTAAAATGGCTATGTTGAAAATTTGGTGAAAAAATTCCTAAAAATGACTGTTTTACGAGCGTGCGTTGCGCAGTTTTTATGCACGCTTGTACGTTTGCGAATTTTCAATATTTGTACTCCAGATTTTCAACATTTCCATTTTATCACACCTCCTCATGAGCAGTACAGCTGTCATTTTTCACATGCTGCCCAAAATGTGTTTCTGCCCACGTAGCGCACAATGGTGCAGTCGGTGTGTGAACTCAATGTATGGGACACATTAAGAAAATCACAGTGACACTGATCATGAGCAGAGGTCTTAAAATGGCTGTGCTGAAAATTTGGTGAAAAAATTCCTAAAAATGAGTTTTATGACTCTGCGTTGCGCAGTTCCTACGCACGCTCGTAAGTTTGTAAATTTTCAATATTTTCACTCCAGATTTTCAACATTGCCATTTTACCACACCTCCTTATGAGCAGTACAGCTATCATTTTTCACATCCTGCCCAAAATGTCTTTCCGCCCATGTAGTGCACAATGGCGCAGTCGGTGTGTGAAATCAATGTATGGGACACAGTAAGAAAATCACAGTGACACTGTTCATTAGCAGAGGTTTTAAAATGGCAATGTTGAAAATTTGGTGAAAAATCCTACAAATGACTGTTTTACGGGCGTGCGTTGCACAGTTCCCACGCACGCTCGTAGGTTTGCGAATTTTCAATATTTCCACTCCAGATTTTCAACACTGCCATTTTACCACACTTCCTTATGAGGCAGTACAGCTGTCATTTTTCACATCCTGCCCAAAATGTGTTTCCGCCTATGTAGCGCACAATGGGGGTAGCAACAAGGTCATGCTGACAATTTATTGTGAAAATACCAGCAATAGCACAGGGCATTAGGGTTAAGCACCATACATGCCAAACACCACTGCAAATACCTGCAAGCGAACGTTCGGCATTGACAAATGCACGTTTGTTATGGCTTTTAAAGCTGCCACCATCAGGGTGGCCCATAAATATTGTACATCTTTACTGTTAATTTCAGCTGGATACAGACCTAAAACACAGTGCTCCAAGGTTATACCTGAGGCAGGGTTAAATATTTCAGCCAAGTATATATTTATCTGGGCCCAGAAACCTTGTATCACAGGGCACAACTAAAGTATATGTGCTTGGTCTGCCGCAATGATTCCACAGTTTCTCCAACAGGTTCCTTGGAAGTGTATACCTGATTTACATAATTTTTCAGGGGTATAAAAATACCGAATCTTAATTTTCCACGCATATTCTCGACAGTTTGGTGAAGAAGTAGTCTTCCAGCTACTTCTAAAGATTTTCATCCAGGTTTGGGTTTGGGAGCTGAGTGTTAGGCCTAATTCCTCTTCCCATTTTCTATGGATTTTTTGGACATTATGAGCCATATCGGTGAACAGGTTTCCAGATAGCATGTTGATCACCCCCTTACCATGTGTTCCTCTCCAAATAGTTTCTAAGACCATGGGAAAGGGTCTCTCATCCTGCCAGGCCCTTATCTGCTTTATTTTAGTGGCTACATAATATCTTATCTTGTAGTAATAGATATTATCTGCTAGAGTCCAGTTGTCTCTAATTTTAAGAATCTCAAAGGTAACATATCTTGACCTCTAAGAACCTGCCAAGCAGCACACAGCCCTTGTGACATCTGTTGTTTATACCAGTGATGGTAAATGGCTGTTTGAAATTCTGAGTCAAAACACCACCGTCGGTATCTCCACATGTCCTTAGCTGTGTACCCATTTCTAGTTCCTTGTATCCACCCCATTAATGTTGTGCGAACTGCATATATTGGATACAATTATATCTATTTGGGAGGGGTTGAAAATTACTACCTGTAGGGGTGTCTTTACTGTATTATTTAATTCCATCTGCTGCCAATGAACTTTGTATTGTGGATGGGTCCAGAGCAAAGCCATCTTCATTTGTGCTGCTAACCAGTATTCTTGTAAGCTAGGGCATGCCCCACTTGTCTGGATAAAAACAGTGTTTTTCTTGATATTCTTGGGGGAGCATGTGGCCAAAGAAAGGACATAAGCTTTTTCTGCCAGTTCATTAAGTCCCTCTGGGGTATCGGACAGGGTACAGCCTGAAACAGGTAGAGGAACCTATGTAGAATATTGGGTTTGAGAACTTGTAGCCTGGAATAAAAAGGAAGAAGTAACAGAGACCATCTGTGTAAGTCAGCCCAAATTGTCTTTAAGAGGGGGGATTATTATGTTTGAAAAGATGGGTGGGAGACCTTGCAAGTCAAACTCCCAGGTATTTTAGATTAGGATAATCCCATTTCATTGGGTATGTGCACCGAAGCTCCAGTGGTATCTGGGCATTCACTACTAAAACTTCTGTTTTAGACCAATTTAGCTTATATCCAGACAATTGGGAGAAAGTTTCTATTTGGTGAAAAACCTTAGGGATGGAGTTTTCAGGGTCTGTTAAATATAGTAAGACATCATCCACGTATAATGCGATTTTATGAAGGGTATTATCCCAGGACACAATCGTATACTCTGGGCCAGGGGTTCACTATAAATGGCAAATAATAGTGGTGTTAAAGGGCAGCCCTGTCATGCACCTCTAGCAAGCCCAAATTACTGAGATATATAGCCATTAGCTCTGACAAAGGCTATTGGGTTGGTACAGATTTTATTTATGATTTAGAGGAAAGGTGTGAGAAAACCGAAGCCAGCCAGAGAGCCTTGTAAAAATATTCCCAAGAAACCTGGTCAAATGCTTTTTCAGCATCCAGACTCATAATGTATGCTGGCTGACCAGTTGTCTGTAGACGTTCAAGAATATTAACTGATCTCCGAATGTTGTCCGGTGTCTGTCAGCCTGGAACAAAACCAGCCTGGTCCATTTGTAGAAGCTCTGGAAGAATCTGCTCTACTCTTCTGGCTAATATACCTGCCATGATCTTGTAATCAGTATTTAAAATAGAGATGGGGCAATAAGATGCACAATTAGTGGTGTCCCTGGCTGACTTTGGTATGATGGATATGATTGCCTGTGTCCTGGAAGGAGGCATCTTAGACTCCTTTGTATTTCAGTAGTTATATGCTTTGCAAAGCAAAGGGGTAACCTCCTCTTTGAATTGTTTAAAGAATTCATCGGGCAGACCATCACAGCCGGGGTATTTACCAATTTTCAGTCTCTTAATTTCTCCAGGATTTCTCCTTCAGTGAAAGGTCGACTCAGTGTCTCCCCTTGAGTCTGAGTAAGGGATGGTAAGTTAAGTGGGTTTAAAAAATCTCTGACCTCTTGTGTTGTGGGTGTAGGCCCTGCCATGTATAATTTTTAATATCTTTTAAAGGCATCAGCAATTTTCTCAATTTTATAGTGTAGGTTATGTTTTATAGGATCCCTAATTATAGGAATAGTTGCTCTATTCCTGCATTGGCACAGACTACTAGTTAATAATTTGAGGGCTCGGGGCCCTCCTTCATAATATCTCTGTCTCAAGTAGATTAACCATTGTTCTACCTTGTAGTCCAAGATTTTTTTAAAATCTACTTTCAATTTTGCTAATTGCTTTCCTCTTTCCTTATTAACTTTCTGCTGTTGCTGACTCTCTAAATCTTTTATTTGCTGCTGCAGTTCTTTCTGTCTCTGTTCCCTTCACTCCTTCATTCTAGCTGATATTTCAATTAATTTTCCTCTAATGATAGCTTTTTTTAATTTCTTTTTTATGAAAAGGTTTTTGTTACACTTGGTCAATAGTACATTTCAGACATTTTCTTATATTGCCATATATCTCCAGTCAGTTTATATGATTGACAGTTTATACAATTTTACCCAAAGGGTTGAATGTTTAGTGTGATAAGTATACAACGTTCTAGTCAAAGATCATTCAAAGGGTAAAGCTCCAGCTCCATTTCATCTAAATTTTACCTTATTTACCCCTTATGTTTTATTTATTGCTTATTATCTTTATATTTGGTGAGGCATTTCTCTCTCTTGATTAGACCCCCTGCTTAAGTTAAATTCTCTTTTCTCTCAACTCTTCTATCATTACTCAATCTTTCCATCCTGATCCCTCCCATAATAATTCTACCAATACTAGGGTCAAAAATTTGATTCTACCACTCTCTGGTAGAGCACCCATCTCTGCCATCTCATCATGTATGTTGGAGCTTTACCCTGGATTTCTGCATTAAGGGATTCTGTAATATACATTTCAGACATGATAGCTCTCCATTCTAATACTGCTGGAATGGTACTAGTCATCCACCTGTGAGTTATTGACTTTTTAACCACCAACAAACTGGGAGGTAAAATAATGTGTTCCCATGGAGGGGAATGGTCTGGAAAGATCCCCAGCAGTACTTGCTCAGCTGTTAATTCTACCTCTTGTTCTAATAAGTTAGTTAATTCTGTTTGTAGGGATAGCCATAAGGGCATCAAACAAGGACACTGCCAGAAAATGTGTCCCAGTGTCGTCCTAGGGCATCCACATTTTCTCCAGCAAACTCCATATTTTTCTGGGAGAAATTTAAGCAGGACTGCTGGAGCTATAAAAATGAAGTCACGACACTTCCATGCAAATTCTCTCCAAAATGGGGAGGAAGAGATCTTAACCGCACTTACAACTGATCCCCTCCGCTCCTCCATAGTTATTTCTAGGTTGAGATCTCTGTTCCATTCCTGTAATATGGATTTAGTCGATTCCTTTTGTTCATTTCTCAATTCTCTGTATATTATTCTGATTAAATGCTCACCCAAATATCTCTTTGAAGCTTCCATAAATGTTTTGAGGAGTTCTGAGGTTGAATACTGGATCTTGGGTTGTATAATTCAGTTTCTAAGTATATGGTTCCTAAACTGGAAATAGAGAAATAGATCTGAGCTACGGAGACTATATTGGGACTGTAGTTTTTCAAAAGGGAGTATCCCTTGGGGTGATACAAACTGGAAAAAATGTGTAAGGACTAGTGTTCTCCTTTCCTGAAATGTGGAATCCATATGTATGTGTGTAAATGTATCCTCTTCTGATATTAATTTAGTGTATTCGTATATAATATGGAGTGGCCCAGTTTGCCTTGAACTTTCCAACATTTATAAATTTGAGCTGTAATGCCCGTTAAAGTAGTGTGTGAGTAAAGACCTCTCTCTGAAGAAAGAAAATTTTTGATATCAAAGAGATCATTTAGGTGAAATTTGATATCCTTCCAAGGGGTCGAGTAGGATTCCATCAACCATATTAAGATTATCCTAAGAAAAGACACTTTGGAGTATAATTTAAAGTCCAGAAGATTAAAGCCTCCCTGAGCCAGGGATAGTTTAAGAACAGACAACCATATCCTAGGCCTTCCCTTACCCTAAATAAACGTGGAGATTAATTTATCCCATGATTTAAAGTAATATGTTGCCGTTAAGAAAGGGATGTTCTGAATTAAATAAAGTAGTCTAGGAAGTATATTCATACACACTATTTCTATCCGTTGATGGAAGGGAATAAGAAAGATTGACCATCTTTCCAGGTCATTTTGGATAATGTTCGTGAGAGGTTCATAATTTAAAATTTCCAGCACCTCTGGATTAAGAGGAATGTTAATTCCTAAATATTTTATTTTTGTAGTATGCCATTTAAATGGGTATTCTTTTTTCAGTTGTTGGGTAGGAATAAAATTAAAGGCCAAGATCTCTGTTTTTGTAGTGTTTAGCTTAAAACCCGCCAGTGTTTCATATTGTTTCAATATTTGAAAGCCGCCAGAATTGACTGAGATGGAGATAACAGGGTTAATAATGTATCATCAGCAAACATATTTATTTTATGTACCTGTTGTGCTATTGGGATCCCTTCTACTTGAATCATATTCCTCAACTTTGTTGCAAGTGAGTTCCAAATATAAGGCAAACAGATAGGTGAAAGGGACAACCCTGTCTCATGCCTCTACTAGTTTAATCGAGTGAGGATAAATTCCATTTACTCAGATACATAGGCCCTTGGGGAGCTATATAATTTAGTGAGCAAGGCGATGAATAAATCCAGAAAGTGAAAGGCCTCAAGAGTCCTCCACAAAATGGCAAATAAACTCGATCAAAAGCCTTTTCAGCATCTAAACTAATAAAAACAGATGGGATTTTTCTTGTCTTTACGTATTCCTGTAGTAATAGGATCCTACAGATATTATCTGTGGTGCTCCTATTCTTTATAAATCCTGACTAATCCAGTAATATAATCTTTGGTATTATAGATTCAAGTCTGGATGCCCAAATGGCTATATAAATCTTATAGTCGACGTTTAAAATGAACATAGGTCTGTAAGTTGCCAGATCCAAGTGATCTTTATTTGGTTTCGGTATTAGGGCAATGGTGGCATAGTCCCATGATGGCAGAGGGACGCCCTCTTGGTTGTCTCAGCAAACAAAGTATGTAATTTCAGGACCAATTTTTTAAAAAAAAAATATTATACCACTCGGATATAAACCCATCAGGTCCTGGGCACTTTCCCGGGTTCAGGTTTGCAATAGCCTCCTGAATTTCAAATTGAGTTATGGGCACTTCCAAACTACCAATTTGAGAAGAGGAGAGGGTGGGTTGGGCTAGTTGATCCAGGAAACCGGTTATTTCTAAGAATTCAGGGTGTGTTTCTGGTAAATATAGATTAGTGTAGTACTTTGAAAAGGTCTACATTATATGACCATCTGAATGGTGTGTTATACCCTTATAAGGGTTTCTAAGTTTCAAAATGGTAGAGGTAGTTTTTTAGATCTATGTTTCTGAGCCAGTCTCCGAATTCCCCTAGCCCACCTCCCCCCCCATGGACAGTTTGTCTTAAATATATTGATTGTTGTATTTTGTTATCTATAACTTTCTGTAATTCTGTCTTTGTATCCCTAATTTTTGATTTAATTCAGTATCTCCTCTCTGTATAACATCTGATAATTTAGCAGCTGTTCTGATAATTCAAGCTGCTTCACCTCCCTCTCTTTATTCTTCTTTGAGGTGTACGCTATAATCTCTCCCCTCAGCATTGCCTTCATGGCATCCCATCTTATCGCCTCAGTAATTTCCTGTGATTCATTTTCTGTATAGAATTGTTGTATTCTTTTTTAAATATCTCCTGGAATTCCTTATCTTTTAATGTTAATGGGTTTAATCTCCATATGGTCTTCTTCCTCTCACGACCCATATCTAATTTCATAATTAAGGGGTGGTGATTGGATAGTAATTTTAAACCTATAGTCATATCCTGGACAGATGTGAAATGCTGACATGTCATCATAAAATAATCTAGGCAGGAGTATGATTTAAACCTTGGTGAATAATACGTATAACCCAGACTGGAGGGGAATAGACGTCTCCACACATCGATAATGCCTAAATGTTCCAGTGTTCTTTTAAATTTTTTAACTGTAGCATTTTTACTATGAGCCTGTTGATTAGAGATATCTAAATGTGGGGATAAGGTCATATTGAAATCACCTCCCATGATCAACTGGCCCTGAAGATTATCTAACAGTTTAGATAAATAACCCTTCAGGATTGGGAATCTTGTCTGAGAAGGAAAGTAAACACTAGCCAGGGCAATGTTATGGCCATATAAAAGGCCCTGTACAATTACATAATGGCCTTGGGCATCAATATGAGTTTTTTGTATTTCCATAGGGATTGTTGCTGGAATTAAAATTGCTGCCCCTCTTTTCCTACCCTTTGGACGTGGGGAGGCTATAACCTTGTATCTAGTACCCCAGGTCAGCTTCTTGTGCTCTAGTTCAGAAAGATGAGTTTCCTGGAGATAAATGAGGTCTGCCTTCTGTTTGTTCAGGTATTGTTTAAGGTGGGACCTGTTTATAGGGTAATGGAGCCCATTAATATTTAATGAAATAATTTTAATTGGCTCAACTGACATCTTTATTTCTTATTAATGTAACTAGCTGTATATTCCTTTCCCCTAGGTGATAAAAGATCTGTTATTTCCAGACCATCCCCCTCCCCAACAGGATCCATGGCCCAGAAGTCACCATGAAGAATCCACTGTCATGTATTTACAATACAACAATAAACGTGCTTTAGTCTTAAATGCTTGACCCATGTATTTTTTATCCCTTCCTGCTCCCCTTCGTAGAATCCGGCTATCCAGTTATCCTTTGTTATGTATGTTTTTACCCAGACGTACCCAATTGCTGCTTTAAAAACAAAATGAATTGAATGACTTATCACTAGGCTTTTCCATAATATACCAACATTGGGTCTGTAATGAAAAGCCAAGATAACCCTCCATCCCCTTATTCTTTTAACTTCTTTAATCAAATAACATAACTGAACTACTTGTACATAAAAACTATGTTCTATCTTATTAACTTTAACCAAAACTTCATACAAAATGACTTCCATTTGGGAGGTGCTCAACTGGAGCACCCCCTGGAAACCCCTGTCCTCGTCTGCATTAGAAACCAGAGAGTGGTCTGGAGTATTATACTGTATCTGAGTAACAAAAATACCCAGCATTAGTATGATGGCCCCACCATGAAGGAAACAGTATGCCTAATGGCATTTTCCTGTCTTATTCGAGAAACGTCCCATCTAATGGTCTAATTACATGGCTTTAGTTTACTCATTTGCATTGAAAAAGAGGAAAAACTACCTCTAGTGGGCATTATCAAAATCACAGTCCAAATCTCCTCTAGCTTAGGCTTCCTTGACTGTCAAAAATTCCAAACTTAAATTTCTATCTTTTCCTTTAACCTCCTACTTAACATAAATTGATGCATTGAAATTTCTGTAGATATACAAGTTTCCACACTTTCCCAGGTAATCATAAAAAAAGAGCACAGTATTATATTTCTATTCTCTTAATCTTGTAACTCAATTACCATCTGTAGTTTAAAAAGAAAATTAGGACTAGGCTTGTCTCAGGGATCAAAACATTATTTGCTCAGTTTTCATAGTTTGAATGTCTTTCTTTTTTGTCCCAGTGACATCAAGCCTCTCATCGGTCTGGATTGGGTCCTCTTAAATGATTTGGTGCAGGCTTATACCCGTAAACCTTGAGGTGGGGGCGGGCCCCTCAAGGAGCAGGTGAACAAATCAGGACTACCACAAGGAGAAGGCTATAGTCTCTGTGCCTTAGCTCCTTAGCTTGAGAAAATTCTCTGCCATCCATGAGCTGTAAATGATTCAAAATAGCAACCAGTAGCCAATTAGCCAAATAATTAAAACATTTTAAATATAGTATTGTTGCCTGAATCTCTTAGAGATGCTCCTTCACCTGGTTCCTTCATCCCTTCGCTCACCCGTAGCCCCCCCATTATCATCTTCAGAGGTACCCCAGAACAAAAACCAAATCAAGAAGCAATTACCCCACATTTTGGCTTTTTTCATGTAGGCAGAGTCAGGTTCCTAAACTGCTGTAGTCGCTTTAAGATCTCTGTTATTTGCAGTTGTGATGCCTGGAGTCCTTTCTGTTCAGTCTGGTTAGTTTGCCCCAATCAAGTTTAACTGTTTCTACCATTTTTTAATTGATTACACCCATCTTCAAGAGATCTGTTGCAGCTTCTGCAGCTGAACTATGGGTATGTTGGCCAGATGGTATAAATACAGTTAATCTGGCCGGATAAGGGGTTTGAAAATGGATCTTCTGGGCTCAGAGCGTAGGGAAGAGCAAACTATAGTCTCTTAGTTTCTGGGTGGCTGGGGCATAATCATTATCAAACAATAACCTTTGTTGCCCCACATTACCCTGCCCTTCTGCCAGGACTTCTGTAAAATGGTTTGTTTGATAACTGAGGAATCTAATAACAAAGGAGTGGCGCCTAGCTTCTTGTCATGAAAGTTTTGGGCTGAGTGCCCTGTGAGCTCTCTCAATGTCCAGGTGGAAATCAGGTTCCAGATCAAGCAGTAACTGCAAAAGGTAATCCACAAAGGCCCTAGAATTGTTTCCTTCTTCATTTTCAGGTAAGGCAAATATTTGTATGTTCCTCCTTCTATCACGATATTCAACATCTTCCAGTCAGATGGAGACTGGCAGTTGTTCCACTGCTGTGGTTTTCATTGTCTCCTCCAGATCATCGATTATGGTGGTGTTTAAAGAAATTTGGTAGTCTGCCTCAGTCATACGCCCTTGTAATGTGCTTATTTTGGTCTTAAGGTCTTGCATCGACTCACGGACTTCTCCCCTAAAGCCTGCAATTGCCTGCAATATCACCACTGAGGTGGTTTCTGGTTGTTTTCTTGTACAAGTTTTTGCCAGAGGAGGTTGATTTTTTAATTCTGGAGCTGTAGAAGGCCCAGTACTTTGTTCACCTTTGTCAGACATGTGGTCATTCCCCTCAGTCATTTCAGCAAATGTTTGGAATCTGTTCCGATTTTGTTTAGCCATCTCATAGCATGTGGGCCTCAATCTGAGATGTTTCTTGCCTAGAAAAAGGCTGAAGTTAGAAATGTTTTTTTTTCCAATTCAGGTAGGCAGAGTCAGATTCCTAAACTGCTGTAATCACTTTAAGATCCCTGTTATTTGCAGTTGTGATGCCTGTGGTTCTTTCTGCTCTGTCTGGTTAGTTTGCCCCAATCAAGTTTTAACTGTTTCTGCCATTTTTTAATTGATTACACCCATCTTCAAGAGATCTGTTGCAGCTTCTGTGGCTGAACTATGGGTATGTTGGCCAGATGTGTTATACAATCACCTGTTTCTGATTCTTGTACCCCTACTGTCTCAAAACAAGTGTTAGTCCTGGGAGATTAAATCATTAAGCACATTGACAGGGTGGTATGCAACAGTGTCAAGCGCAATCGCACCTGTTCTAGCATCCATGGGGCCAGGGTATCTGACATTACCTCCATGATGCCTAAAAGTTTACAAAATGTGGGGGGAAAATCCACTGGTTATCATACATGCCGGTTTTAATGATATAAACAACACCCCATTTAATCAGTTACAACAGGACTATGTGGTGTTATGTAACCTGTTACTTGATAGGGGATACTGTGGTGTATATCTGAAATTCTACCTGTCCAGAGAGCAACATCTATCATGATGCAGAAAATCAAAGCCCTAAATGAATGGCTGAGAAAGTGGTGTTTTAAGCAGGATATACCCTGTATTACCCACTGGGAATCATTTTCAGATCATTCTTCCTTGTTTTGCTGGGGCAATTTACATCTCAGTCGTAGGGGGTAGTACACTTATGGGGAAAAGTATCACTAAAATCATAAATCATTGTTTAAACTAAAAACAATGGGGGAGAATGGGTCTATTCCCAAGTCTCTGAATACTTACCAAAATATTATTACAACTAAATGTAAATTCCTAGCTTTGAATGCAAGATCTTTAAACCAACTCAAATTAGCAGAACTGGAAGCCAAATGTAAAACTTTAAATATAGGTGTGATGGGAGTAATTGAAACTTGGTGGGATGTATCTTCACTTTGGTCCAGAGAAATTCCAAGTTATAAGTTATATCATAAAAACAGATTAGATAAGCAAGGCGGCGGAGTTTGTACGTACATACGAAATGATATTCCTTCTTTTAGTGTGTTCTCCTTTCCTTTGGAAAGTATATGGGTTAAAATCTTATTGAAAGAGCAGTTCTATATAACTATTGGTAACATCTATCGACCTCCATCTGCAAATTCAGATTACACAACTGATATGTTTAAAGAAATTACACATTTTTGAGAATCTCAAGATACTATAATATCTGGCGACTTTAACCTCCCTCGTATTAACTGGGACTCATTCTCAGGACAGTCCTATGCCAAGAAAGGCCTAATAGATGTGATAGTTAGTACTGGATTACAACAACTTGTTACTGAACCCACTCGAGATCCTAATATTTTGGATCTATTATTTACTAACATAGAGCAACAAATTAGCAATTTACAAATTTGGGATCCACTTGGGACCAGTGATCATTCATCTATTCTTTTTGAAATTCAACAGTTTAAAGCTACACAAAGGAAGTTATACTGTACAAAAATTATAACAAAGCAAATTTTTCTAAAAATCAATGAATACTTACAAAACATAAACTGGGAATCTAATATTCTTAATTGTACAACACAACAAGCTTGAGACTTTTTAAAAAACGTACATTATTTGGAAAATACCTTAATTCCATCTAAGAGGAAATTTAATAATAAAGAAAAATTTTCCCCTTGGTTCAACAAGACAATTAAAAATCAGATTAAAATAAAAATTAAACTTTTTAGGAAACTTAACAATAGTTCTGTTCCATTTAAAACTACTCTATTACATAAATACAGACTATCTGTGAAAAACTTAAAAAATTCTATTAAATTGGAAAAAAATAAGCTAGAATTTAAACTAGCTCACACAAAAGACTGTCACAAATCTCTTTCCTCCTATATAAATAGTAAAAAATGTGTATCAAGGACCATTGGTTCCATTATAACCAGTGGCTCTTCTCTATCTGATCTAGAAACCTTGAATCTCTTTAATAAGTACTTTTGTTCTGTCTTCTCTCAAAAATCACCTATTAGTACATTTAAAGTTCACCACGTAGATTATCATAGGTTCTATCCAACTGACATTATACAGGCTATCAAAAAACTAAATAAAAATACTAGTCTAGGCCCAGACGGTATTCATCCATGGTTTCTGATCGAAACCTCTATAAATATTTCTATACCCTTGTCAATTATCTTCAACAAATCCTTACAAGAAAGCATTGTACCAAATGACTGGCATTCAGCAATAGTTACTCCCATATTTAAAAAAGGCAATAGAGGTTCTGTGCAAAATTATCGTCCAATTAGCCTGACCTCAGTGGCTGGTAAATTAATGGAATGAGTAATGAAGTCTCTAATAGATCAAGATTGTAAAAAAATTAGGAATTTATGATTCAAATCAGCATGGGTTTACTCTCAAGAATTCCTGCACCACCAATCTGATATCTTTTTACAATAATATAAGTACTCTACTAGATGTGGGTATCCCTACTGATGCAATTCTTTTGGACTTTAGTAGAGCTTTTGATAAAGTCTCACTTGAAAAACTCACTACTAAAATGCACAATCTAGGTTTGTCACCTGATATTGTCGACTGGACTGTAAACTGGTTGACAAATCATTCTCAGAGAGTCAGAATTAATGATATCTTGTCCGATTCGGGTAGTGTGACAAGTGGTGTACCGCTGGGGTTGATCTTGGGACCAACATTGTTTAATCTCTTTATCAGTGATTTACAAACAGGACCAAATAACTTCATGGTAAAATTTGCAGATGATACTAAATTGGGGGCAAGGTTAATCAAGAAAATATTTCTGCATTAAAGAAGGATTTATAACACTTTGGGCAAATGAAAATCATATGCAGTTTAATCAAGATAAATGTTTAGTAGTGCGATTCGGTGTAAATAATCCAGAAACTATATATTATATAAATGGACTACCACTTCACTCATCAAATTGTGAAAAAGATTTAGGGATATATGTTAATAATAAACTTACATCAAATGATCACTGTGTTAGAACTGCTTGCATGACCAACAGACTTTTGAGGCAAATAAAACACACTTTTGTTAATTGCACTGAACAATGCCTTATTCCATTGTATAGGGCATACATTAGACCATATCTAGACTATGGCTTCCCTTTCTGGAATCCAAACCAAAAAAGATATAGCAAATTCTTGAACAGGTTCAAAGGAGAGTAACTAGAATGATTCCAAGATTAACAAACTTGGATTATCAGAACAGATTAAAAGCTACTGGTCTCTCCTCTCTTCAAACTAGAAGATTAAGAGGTGATATGCTTATTGTTTTTAATTTAATAAATTCACCAGATCTAAAGGAAAAATGTGGTCTAACACTCTTCAAAAGGAGACATGTTCCGAGACTGCATAATAAACAGCTTGAAGTAAAAACTTATAAAACCAGCAAAAGGGGAGACTTTTTTCCAATAACAGAATCCATTGTATGGAACACCTTGCCACAAGAATTGGTAGAGGCAACTAGTGCCACTGTCTTTAAAAACAAATTAGATGTTTGGTTGAGGGATAATAGATAAATAATGTCCCACATAATGTGGGGAACAGTCTCGATGGGCTCTGGCCTTCTTCTGTTCTTCCATACCAAGTAATACCAAGCAATGCCCTTTTAATGTTTAGCTTAGTGGGAGCGTCTCAATTTGTGTGCTCAGCCAGTCATACCAGAACTGGAAGTCCTCTAATGATAGCTCTAATTGTATCCCACAAAAGCCCAGGAGAGAGAGAGAGAGATCAGGGTGGTGCTTTAGTTGAACTGCCTGGTCTATAGTTTGAGTTATACTAGCTTGGTTTTCCTCAGTCTGCAAGAGGGAAACATTAAGTCTCCAGAATGTGGAACACTTCTGTAGGCCTATTGCCAATTATAAATATATAGGGGAGTGATCTGAAAGACGACAAGCTCCAATGTCAGTAGATTTACAAACACGCAGTGATTCTTTAGGGGTTAAAAAATAATATAGTCTGGAGAAGGTCTGATGGGGGGGTGAGAAATACATGCATTTTCTGGTTTTAGTATGGAAAAAGCGTCAAACATCAGTCAGGCCAAGTGCCCAAAGTAGCCTAGCTACCCTTCGAGAGGCACCCTGTTCCCCTGTAACAGTCTGAGCTATAGAATCTAGTATAGGGTTTAGTTTTAAATATCCCCCTATGACTAGATGACCCTCTGTCCAAGCCACAATCTTAAGAAAAAAATCTTGGTAAAATGAAACATCTGAGCCAGAAGGAGCATATAATGAAACCATGGCGATCATAAAGCCCTTACTAGACCCCTTAATAGCCACAAACCTGCCCTGTTTATCAACCAATGTATCCTTGAGATTAAAATGGGTGGTATAGGGGCTAAGTGTAGCGGTTCTCCTCTCCTATGATCCTTGCCAAATTCTGAAGAAATTATTTGTTTATACCCAAATTTCAAAAGTTTTCTCTGCTCAGTCTTATTCACAAGAGTTTCCTGAAGTAAGATAGAGTTTTCCCCCAATTTCTGTATAAAAGACATAGTGTGAGCCCTTATAATAGGATGGGCTAGGCCATTTACATTGTAGGCTAAAACTTATAAGTCTGACTTAGCCATAGTTATTCATAAATAAACTTCTATTACTAAATAAATTAGTCCCTATGGTGCAGTCTATATGCTTGGAGAGACCCTTCAAATCACATTTCATCATGACAGTTAAATTCTCTCCCTCTAAACATAAGTAACAAACAAGAACTTCTAGATTAAAATTCCAAAACTTGTGACCATTAATAATCAACATGTGGCTTCCAAAATGGAGATCTTCCAAATGTCTAGGGGATCTCTATTTGTCCCATTTAAGGGGTAGTACACCAGGCATTGGAGATAAAGCAACTGCTTCTTGCCCCTCATCAGTGGCTCTCCCAAAGAGCTTTAGATGTCTGGAAGTGGCTCCTTAAGCTGAAAAATCAGCATTTTCATGACACCAGTAGCTAGGTTAGGCTGAACAATTCAATCACTGTGTAGTTGGAAATAGGGTCCAGACACCAGCAGAGCAACCCTTAACAGTAGTGAAACCACTTTCAGAGTCTGCTTCCCCACACCAAAGCCCTGCTTACACATTGTAAAATAAAAACACCAAAGATGTTATGCTTAAACTAATTAAGTATCCAAAGCACCAAGATTTAGCACATTTGAGTGCTATACTCTGCTTCTGCCTCCTTGCAAAAACTGAAAGGAGCAGTGAACATATTTAAATGGCTTTAAATAGTCTGAAACTGCAAGTCCCCAAGCTCCTCCAGTTCCATACGTGGTTTTAGGCAGACAAGTCGTGGGAGTCCAGAAAAAAGTTAATTATAACCTCAAAGCTGTTCAAATATAAATTTCTCAACACAATATATTCTTGCTCACCACTAGAAGTTAGAGCAAAGAGTTTTTTATCGTGTCCAGGTCAGTCCTGTGTGTCGACAATGCGAGTCTTCGTGACTGCTTGTGGTTTAAGGAGAGCTGCACGGATGGCTGTGAATGGTACTAACGATGATGCTTGCAGGCCACGACCACATTGTTTCTTACTTAATACAATGTGCTGTGTGGTAGGCTGGGAATTCAATTTCTGAGGGTCAGTGGGTGGTGATTCTAGGAGGCCTTTCTTGACTAGGGCATTTCCCGCTTCTTCAGCTGATTCATAGACTTTACTTCCCTCTGGCCAAAAAATTCGTATTCAAGCAGGGTAAGGTGTATTAAATCTTATAGTTTTGGCTCGGTAGATTTCTAGAATAGGAGTATACTGTAATCTCTGTTTCTGTACCTTAGGAGGATAGTCGTGGTCAAAATAGAGCCTGCTTGTTAGGTATTTTACCTCTTTCTGTTGCCATGTCCTCATAAGTATTTCCTCCTTAACTTTGTAGCTATTAAACTTTAAAATTATGGATCAGGGTTTGGCATCAGTGGGAGGCTTCAGTTGAAGGGCTCGATGAGCTTGTTCGATGCCGAGTTGGAAGCCTGAGGACAACTGTAATACATCTGCTATTAAATCTGCAAAGAATTCAGTCATGCACCCGCTTTCCGATCCTTTAGGCAGTCCATGAATCCAAATGTTCTCCCATCTAGACTGACCCTCTAAATCAGTACATTTATGCTGTAATTGCTCTGTATGCTGCAAGAGGGCTTGTATTGCCAGATTCATTTTGGAGGAGTCATCTTCTGTGTTGCTAATGCGTTCTTCCACCTCCCCAACTCTTTTCTCCAGTCCCATCAGGTGCTGGTTTAATTTTTTAAACTCCGCTCGATTTTCAGCTCACATTTCTTTAATTCAGTGAAGAGCTTCTCAAAGCAGGAACAAGAGAGTTGGTCTTGCTTCAGTGTCTGTGTCTGGTAAACTTCGGGGGAAAGGCTCCTACTGCTTTCTCAAGGTGGCGGTTTCAATCCAGATGTGTCAGTTCGCTGAGCTGCTCTTTTCAGCTTAGATCTACCCAGGTTATCCTTGGTAGGCTTGATGTTCACCATCTTATGAATATTGATGCTGATTTTCTCTTTTTTTACTGATTTTTAGGGCCTCCGGGAGGGGAACTCCTTCTAGTGTGCTACTGCCAGCCTTGTGACGTCACCAGAAGTCTGGTGCTAGTGTGATCTGAGGGTTTTATGACTCCACACACTTCTGGCTATGTGCTAAAAATGAGAGGAACCAGCCCAATTACCTTTCTTCCTGCAACATCATAAAACTCACATTTAGTTTCAACTTCAAAAGCATGGGCAGGTCATAAAAGGTAATAAAATGCCCTTCTGGAAGGATGTCTTAATTAAATGGTTCCCCTGGTCAGTTTAATGACATCCTGTGGTTTCAGCTACTGATCTTTAAAGTTAAAGGCCAAATCTCTCACATACTGACATTTCATACACAGACCCTTTATTTATAATATAAATATCATACAGGTAACCAAAAGCAGGGGCATAGCGTCACAGGGGTTACCATTTCAGATGACCTAAAGGTGTGAAAGCAGAGCACAAAGGCTGTGGGGAGGGACAATGGCATGCTGGGATGCATAGACAGAGGTATCACTAGCAGAAGGTGGGAGGTGGTAATGACATTGCATAAAACACTAGTGAAGCCTCACCTAGAATAGCTTGTGTAGATCTGGAGGCTACACCTTTGCAAGGACATCAACAGGGTGGAAGCGGTCCTGAGAAAGGTGATCAAGTTGGTACAGGACTTGCACCACAAAATATAGGAGGACAGATTAAAGAACCTCAACGTGTACTTGCTAGAGGAAAGGAAGGAGAGGGGACATGACAGCAATGTTCAAGTACCTCAAGGGCATAAACAAGGTGCAGGGGGAAGACAACTTCCAGTGCAGGAGGAGAACAAGAAGAAGGGGGCATGATATGAAATTTGACAGGGGCAGGTTAAAATACAACATGAGAATGTTTTTCTTCACAGAGATGGTGGTGGACACATGGAATAGCCTACCACAAGAGATGGTGGGAACAAGCACAGTGGAGGGTTTTAAACATGCCTGACATAGGCACCAGGGAACCTTGAGGTGGGAAGGGTGATGAAAAGTCACTGACCAGATAGGGTCAGAGGCTGCAAACAAGTATAGGGCTTACAGGCAGACTGGATGGGCCTAGCAGTCCTTATGTGCTGACAATTTCTAGGATTCCAGGTCACCGGTGTGGCAGGAGATAAAGGCACCCAGGACATCAGTCCTCCATGCCACTGGGTCAGCTTTGGTCAGTATATTCAGACAATCTTCATAACCTCTGCCTTGCTGGCCCTGAACCATCTTGGTCGCCCTGTGATGCACTGTCTCCAGCCTGTCCCTGTCCTCCTTAAGTAAGGATTCAAGATCTAAGCACAGTACTGAAATACAACCTCACCAGTTTAGAGGATAATACTTATGAGAAGAGACTGAAGCCCCTTGATGTATGCTTTACACACACCTGTGCACTTTATGAACAATTCATTCACTATCCCTCTATAACAGAATCAGATACCAAACCTGCCTCCTAGGGAGGAAGGCCATGCTCAGCCTGACCCCACCTTGCATCTCTGAATGATAACAGCAGCCAATTCTAAGTACAATATCAGGAGTACAAGCATAATACCCTGAGGGCCTGATTCTAGAAAGAGAAATACGTCAGATGCAAGAAACGCGGTTGCATAAGATAATGCAATAGCAACTGCAACATGCGAGATACGTGCGATTCTAGAACCCGCGAGAATACGGCAAATGCAATTGTGTAAGTTGCATCACACAAGATACACCATATAAAAGTGCGCAACACGTCTTAGTGGCCCAACATACACCAGCAGATAAGCTACAGCAATGGCACAAGCTGCAGCAGAACTGCAGAGAAGGAAGAGGAACTTTTGCCATGAGCAGGTTAACACCCTGATGGAACAGATAGATCGCCACCATGCACTCCTCATGGGCTGTGGAGGGGATGTCAAGAAGAGGGAGAAACAGAAAAGGACATGAGACAGGGTGGCAATCAGGGTCAATGCCGTCAATGCCATCACTGCAAAGCGCAGGACAGTCAGAGATGTGCAGAAGAAATGGAACGACCTGAAGTGCCTGGTGAAGTGCAAGGTGGCACAGAATAGGCACAGTGCACAGGGCAAAGGGGGCAGACCCACCCAGCAGGAGCCACTCAGCGCCATTGAGAGGAGGATAGCAACACACCTCAGCCAGCAAAGCATCATCGGTGTAATACAGCTGGACACATGCAGACAGTGGATGGCCACAGGCAGGGACAAACAACCAACAATATACAGGACAGGCCAGACAGGGCAACAGCACCCAAGCTAATGGCAAAGATGGGTGGAGTGGGGTAGCAATGTGTAGGCAGTTGCAACGGTGGGGAGGCATGCCACAGGACTGCCACATGGCCACAGCCGACCACAGAGTGGGCCAAGAGAACCAGAAAATGGCGAGGGTCAGGCCAGGGACAGGCATGTGTGCAGCTGCCATGTGCAGCAGTGCAAAGGAACAGCCCATGGGCAACTGTGGAATGGCTGGCACAGGCCCAAGAAACTGGAAGGGGGGCATGCTGAGGGCTGGACTGCACTGTGAGTTGGTGTGTTGTGCACTGTGTACTGTTGGGGGGCATGCTGAGGGGTGGGCTGGGCTGCACTGTGTGTTGCTGTGTCCTGCACTGTGAACTGTTGGGGGGTATGCTGAGGGGTGGGCTGGGCTGCACTGTGTGTTGCTGTGTCCTGCACTGTGAACTGTTGGGGGGGGCGGCATGCTGAGGGTGGGCTGGGCTGACTGTGTGTTGCTGTGTCCTGCACTGTGAAATGTTGGGGGTCATGCTGAGGGGTGGGTTGGGCTGCACTGTGTTGCTGTGTCCTGCACTGTGTAAGGCTGGGGGATGCTGAGGGATGGCCTGGGTGGCATTGTGTGTTACTGTGTCCTGCACTGTGAACTGTTGGGGGTATGCTGAGGGTGGGCTGGGCTGCGCTGTGTGTTGCTGTGTCCTGCACTGTGAACTGTTGGGGGCATGCTGAGGGTGGGCTGGGCTGCACTGTGTGCTGCTGTGTCCTGCACTGTGAACTGTTGGGGGGGTATGCTGAAGGGTGGGTTGGGCTGCACTGTGTGTTGCTGTGTCCTGCACTGTGTACTGTTGGGTGGTATGCTGAGGGATGGCCTGGGTGGCACTGTGTGTTGCTGTGTCGTGCACTGTGAACTGTTGGGGAGGCATGCTGAGGGGTGGGCTGGGCTGCACTGTGTGTTGATGTGTCCTGCACTGTGAACTGTTGGGGAGGCATGCTGAGGGGTGGGCTGGGCTGCACTGTGTGTTGCTGTGTCATGCACTGTGAACTGTAGGGGAGGATGCTGAGGGATGGTCTGGGCTGCACTGTGTGTTGCTGTCTCCTGCACTGTGAACTGTTGGGGGGGAGATGCTGAGGGACAGGCTGGGCTGCACTGTGTGTTGCTGTGTCGTGCACTGTGAACTGTTGAGGGGGTGCATGCTGAGGGATGGGCTGGGCTGCACTGAGTGTTGCTGTGTCCTGCACTGTGAACTGTTGGGGGGGCATGCTGAGGGGTGGGCTGGGCTGCACTGTGTTGCTGTGTCCTGCACTGTGAACTGTTGGGGGGCATGCTGAGGGTGGGCTGGGCTGCACTGTGTGTTGCTGTGTCCTGCACTGTAAACTGTTTGGGGAGGCATTCTGAGGGTTGGGCTGGGCTGCACTGTGTGTTGCTGTGTCCTGCACTGTGAACTGTTGGGGAGGCATGCTGAGGGGTGGGCTGGGATGCACTGTGTGTTGCTGTGTCGTGCACTGGAACTGTTGGGGTGGCATGCTGAGGGGTGGTCTGGGCTGCACTGTGTGTTGCTGTGTCCTGCACTGTGAACTGTTGGGGGGGGATGCTGAGGGACAGGCTGGGCTGCACTGTGTGTTGCTGTGTCGTGCACATTTGAACTGTTGAGGGGGTGCATGCTGAGGGATGGGCTGGGCTGCACTGTGTGAGGCTGTGTCCTGCACTATAAACTGTTTGGGGGAGGCATGCTGAGGGGTGGGCTGGGCTGCACTATGTGTTGCTGTATCCTGCGCTGTGAACTGTTGGGGGGGTATACTGAGGGACAGGCTGGGCTGCACTGTGTGTTGCTGTGTCCTGCACTGTAAACTGTTTGGGGGAGGCATGGTGAGGGGTGGGCTGGGCTGCACTGTGTGTTGCTGTGTCGTGCACTGTGAATTGCTGATGGTACATGCTGAGGGATGAGCTGGACTGCACTATGTGTTGCTGTGTCGTGCACTGTGAACTGTTGTGGTGGGGAGATGCTGAGGGACAGGCTGGGCTGCACTGTGTGTTGCTGTGTCCTGCACTGTGTACTGTTGGGGGGTATGCTGAGGGATGGCCTGGGCGGCACTGTGTGTTGCTGTGTCGTGCACTGTGAACTGTTGGGGGGGCATGCTGAGGGGTGGGCTGGGCTGCACTGTGTGTTGCTCTGTCCTGCCACTGAACTGTTTGGGGGTATGCTGAGGGGTGGGTTGGGCTGCACTGTGTGTTGCTGTGTGGTGCACTGTGAACTGTTGAGGGGGATGCTGAGGATGGTCTGGGCTGCACGGTGTGCTGCTGTGACCTGCACTGTGTACTGTTGGTGGGGTATGCTGAGGGATGGCCTGGGCGGCACAGTGTGTTGCTGTGTCGTGCACTGTGAACTGTTGGGGGGCATGCTGAGGGGTGGGCTGGGCTGCACTGTGTGTTGCTGTGTCATGCACTGTGAACTGTTGGGAGGGATGCTAAGGGATGGTCTGGGCTGTACTGCGTGTTGCTGTCTCCTGCACTGTGAACTGTTGGGGGGCATGCGGAGAGGGTGGGCTGGGCTGCACTGTGTGTTGCTGTGTCCTACTGTGAACTGTTGGGGGTATCGGAGGGGTGGGCTGGGCTGCACTGTGTGTTGCTGTGTCGTGCACTGTGAACTGATGGGTGTGCATGCTGAGGTGGGCTGGGCTGCAATGTGTTGCTGTGTCCTGCACTGTGAAATGTTGGGGGATGCTGGGGGGTGGTGTAGGGCTGCACTGTGTGTTGCTGTGTCCTGCACTGTGTACTGTTGGGAGGATGCTGAGGATGGCCTGGGCGGCACTGTGTGTTGCTGTGTCCTGCACTGTGTACTGTTGGGGGATGCTGAGGGATGGCCTGGGCGGCACTGTGTGTTGCTGTGTCGTGCACTGTGAACAGTTGGGGGGCATGCTGAGGGTGGGCTCGGCTGCACTCTGTGTTGCTGTGTCCTGCACTGTGAACTGTTGGGGGGCTATGCTGAAGGGTGGGTTGGGCTGCACTGTGTGATGCTGTGTCGTGCACTGTGAACTGTTGGGGGGGATGCTGAGGGATGGTCTGGGCTTCCAGTGTGTTGCTGTGTCCTGCACTGTGTACTATTGGGGGTATGCTGAGGGATGGCCTGGGTGGCACTGTGTGTTGCTGTGCGTGCACTGTGAACTGTTGGGGGGGCATGCTGAGGGGTGGGCTGGGCTGCACTGTGTGTTGCTGTCTCCTGCGCTGTGAACTGTTGGGGGAGATGCTGAGGGACGGGCTGGGCTGCACTGTGTGTTGCTGTGTCGTGCACTGTGGAACTGTTGGGGGGCATGCTGAGGGGTGAGGCTGGGCTGCACTGTGTTGCTCTGTCCTGCACTGTGAACTGTTTGGGGTATGCTGAGGGTGGGTTGCACTGCTGTGTGTTGCTGTGTCGTGCACTGTGAACTGTTGGGGGGGGATGCTGAGGGATGGTCTGGGCTGCACGGTGTGCTGCTGTGACCTGCACTGTGTACTGTTGGTGGGGTATGCTGAGGGATGGCCTGGGCGGCACAGTGTGTTGCTGTGTCGTGCACTGTGAACTGTTGGCGGGCATGCTGAGGGGTGGGCTGGGCTGCACTGTGTGTTGCTGTGTCATGCACTGTGAACTGTTGGGAGGGATGCTAAGGGATGGTCTGGGCTGTACTGCGTGTTGCTGTCTCCTGCACTGTGAACTGTTGGGGGGGCATGCGGAGGGGTGGGCTGGGCTGCACTGTGTGTTGCTGTGTCCTACACTGTGAACTGTTGGGGGGTAGCTGGAGGGGTGAGCTGGGCTGCACTGTGTGTTGCTGTATAGGTGCACTGTGAACTGATGGGTGTGCATGCTGAGGGGTGGGCCAGGCTGCATATGTGTTGCTGTGTCCTGCACTGTGAAATGTTGGGGGGGATGCTGAGGGGTGGGTTGGGCTGCACTGTGTGTTGCTGTGTCCTGCACTGTGTACTGTTGGGGGATGCTGAGGGATGGCCTGGGCAGCACTGTGTGTTGCTGTGTCCTGCACTGTGTACTGTTGAGGGGATGCTGAGGGATGGCCTGGGCGGCACTGTGTGTTGCTGTGTCGGCACTGTGAACAGTTGGGGGCATGCTGAGGGTGGGCTCGGCTGCACTCTGTGTTGCTGTGTCCTGCACTGTGAACTGTTGGGGGCATGATACTGAAGGGTGGGTTGGGCTGCACTGTGTGATGCTGTGTCGTGCACTGTGAACTGTTGAGGGATGCTGAGGGATGGTCCTGAGCTCAATGTGTGTTGCTGTCCCACTGTGTACTATTGGGGGCCATGCTGAGGATGGCCTGGGTGGCACTGTGTGTTGCTGTGCCGTGCACATGCGAACTGTTGGGGGGCATGCTGAGGGTGGGCTGGGCTGCACTGTTTGTTGCTGCGTCCTGCACTGTGAACTGTTGGGGAGGCATGCTGAGGGTGGGCTGGGCTGCACTGTGTGTTGCTGTGTCATGCACTGTGAACTGTAGGGGGGGATGCTGAGGATGGTCTGGGCTGCCTGTGTGTTGCTGTCTCCTGCTTGTGAACTGTTGGGGGAGATGCTGAGGACAGGCTGGGCTGCACTGTGTGTTGCTTGTGTCGTGCACTGTGAACTGTTGAGGGGTGCATGCTGAGGGATGGGCTGGGCTGCACTGTGTGTTGCTGTGTCCTGCACTGTGAACTGTTGGGGGGGCATGCTGAGGGGTGGGCTGGGCTGCACTGTGTGTTGCTGTGTCCTGCACTGTGAACTGTTGGGGGGCATGCTGAGGGGTGGGCTGGGCTGCACTGCGTGTTGCTGTGTCCTGCACTGTGAACTGTTGGGGGGCATGCTGAGGTTGGGCTGGGCTGCACTGTGTGTTGCTGTGTCCTGCACTGTGAACTGCAAGGGGGATGCTGAGGAGGATGGTCTGGGCTGCACTGTGTTGCTGTCTCTCCTGCACTGTGAACTGTTGGGGGAGATGCTGAGGATAGGCTGGGCTGACTGTGTGTTGCTGTGTCGTGCACTGTGAACTGTTGAGGGGTGCATGCTGAGGGATGGGCTGGGCTCCATTGATGTTGCTGTGTCCTGCACTGTGAACTGTTGGGGGGGCATGCTGAGGGTGGGCTGGGCTGCACTGTGTGTTGCTGTGTCCTGCACTGTGAACTGTTGGGAGAGCATGCTGAAAGGGGCTGGGCTGCACGCTGTACTGCTGTGTCCTGCATGTAACTACTTAGAGGAGAGGCATTCTGAGGGTTGAGCTGGGCAGCACTGTGTGTTGCTGTGTCCTCCACCAGTGAACTGTTGGAGGCGCTGAGGTGGGCTGGGATACTGTGTGTTGCTATGTCGTGCACTGTGAACTGTTGGGGGCATGCTGAGGGGGTGGGCTGGGCTGCACTGTGTTGCTGTGTCCACCACTGTGAACTGTTGAGGGGGAGATGCTGAGGGACAGGCTGGGCTGCACTGTGTGTTGCTGTGTCGTGCACTTTGAACTGTTTAGGGGGTGCATGCTGAGGGATGGGCCGGGCTGCACTGTGTGTTGCTGTGTCCTGCACTATAAACTGTCTGGGGGAGGCATGCTGAGGGGTGGGCTGGGCTGCACTATGTGCTGCTGTAATACGCTGTGAACTGTTGGGGGGTATACTGAGGGACGAGCTGGGCTACCTATGTTGCTGCATCCTGCACTGTAAACTTGTTGGGGAGGCATGGTGAGGGGTGGGCTGGGCTGCTCGTGTGTTGCATGTCCTGCACTGTAAAACTGTTTGGGGGGAGGCATGAGGGGGTGGGCTGGGCTGCACTATGAGTTGCTGTATCCTGCGCTGTGAACTGTTGGGGGTATACTAAAGGAAAGACTGGGCCGCACTGTGTGTTGCTGTCCTGCACTGTAAACTGTTGTGGTGAGGAGATGCTGAGGACAGATGGGCTGCACTGTGTGTTTGCAGTCCTGCACTGTGTACTGTTGGGGGGTATGGTGAGGATAGCTCAGCAGCACTGTGTGTTGCTGTGTCGTACTGTGAACTGTTCAGGGGGCATGCTGACAGGAGGCTGGGCTGCACTGTGTTGCTGTGTCCTGCACTGTGAACTGTTGGGGGTATGCTGAGGGGTGGGCTGAACTGCACTGTGTGTTGCTGTGTCGTACTGTGAACTGTTGGGGGAGATGCTGAGGATGGTCTGGACTGCACGGTGTGTTGCTGTGAGCCTGCACTGTGTACTGTTGGGAGATATGCTGAGGGATGGCCTGGGCGACTGTGTGTTGCTGTGTCGTGCACTGTGAACTGTTGGGGGCATGCTGAGGTGTGGGCTAGGAACCTATTGTGTGTTGCTGTGTCCTGCACTGTGAACTGTTGGGGGCATGCTGAGGGTGAGCTGGGCTGCACTGTGTGTTGCTGTGTCGTGCACTGTGAACTGTTGGGAGGGATGCTGAGGATCGCCTGGGCTGTACTCCGTAGCTGCTGTCTCCTGCTGTGAACTGTGGGGGGCATGCTGAGGGGTGGGCTCAGCTACTGTGTGTGCTGTGTCCTGCAGTGTGTGAACTGTTGGTGAGGCATGTTGAGGGTGGGCTGGGCTGCACTGTGTGTTGCTGTGAGTGCACTGTGAACTGTTGGGAGGATACGAGGATCGTCTGGGCTGTGCCGTGTTGCTGTCTCTGCACTGTGAACTGTTGGGGGCATGCTGAGGTGAGCTGGGCCACCGTATGGCTGTGTCCTGCAGTGTGAACTGTTGGTGGGGTATGCTGAGGTTGGGCTGCACTACACTGTGTGTTGATGTCCGTGCACTGTGAACTGTTGAGGGCATGCTGAGGGCTAGGCTGGGCTCCACGGAAGTTGCTGTGTCTACACTGTGAACTGTTTAGAGGAGATGTGAGGACAGCCTGGGCAACACTGTGTGTTGCTGTAGCGTGCACTGTGAACTGTTGAGGGTGCATGCTGAGGATGGGCTGGGCTGCACTGAGTGTTGCTGTGTACACTCTATGAACGTGGGGGGCATGCTGAGGTGGGCTAGGCTGCACTGTGTGTTGCTGTGTCCTGCACTGTGAACTGTTGGGGGAACATGCTGAGGGGTGGGCCGGGGGCACTGTGTGCCATATCCTACACTGTAAACTGTTTGGGAGGCATTCTGAGGGTTGGGCAGGCCACTGTGTGTTGCTGTCTACACTATAAGCTGTTTCAGAAGCATGCTGAGGTGGGCTGGGCTGCACTATGTGTTGCTGTATCTCATGTGAACTGTTGAGAGAGCAAGCTGAGGGTGAGCTTTGATGCTCTGTGTTTGAGTACTGAACTGCTGGGGGCATGTTGAGGGTAGGCTGGGCTGCACTGTGTGTTGCCATGTCCTACACTGTGAACTGTTGGGGGAGATGCTGAGGGCCAGGCTGGGCTGCACTGTGTGTTGCTGTGTCATGCACTGTAACTGATGAGGGTGCATGCTGAGGATGGCACAGCTGCACTGTGTGTTGCTGTGTCACTATAAATGTTTAGAGGCATGCTGGGGTGGGCTGGGCTGCACATGTGTTGCTGAATCCTGCTGTGAACTGTTGAGGGATATGCGGACAGGCTGGGCTGCACTGTGTAGCTATGTCCCACTATAAACATTTGGGGAGCATGGTGAGGGTGGGCTGGGCTG
The DNA here is from genome assembly GCA_016271365.2 of Neoceratodus forsteri. NCBI lineage: Eukaryota > Metazoa > Chordata > Ceratodontiformes > Ceratodontidae > Neoceratodus > Neoceratodus forsteri. The sequence continues at coordinate 1,179,892,096 of CM057454.1, forward strand.
CACTGTGTGTGCTGTATCCTGCACTGTGACTGTTGGAGGAGGCATGTGAGGGGTGGGCTGGGCTGCACTATCAGTTGCTGTGGCCACCACTATAACTGTTTGGAGGCATGGTGAGAAGTGGGCTGAACTGCACCGCTGTATCCTGCGCTGTGAGACAGTGGGGGTATACTGAGGACAGGCTGGTACACTGTGTGTTGCTATGTCCTGCACTGTAAACTGTTTTCGGGAGAATAGTGAAATGGGCTGGGCTGCACTGTGTGTTACATAGAAACATGAAACATAAGTTAATGACGATAAGGACCAAGGCCATCCAGTCTCCATTTCTTTTTCTACTTATAAATTGCAATCGACGCTTTGCTATGTCAGTGACCTATCTATTCATAGTCATTTGTATTAACTCCTTATGCCTATCCTGTTATGTTTGAAGCCCTGCCTTATTCATACCACTTATTGTGTAAGCCATTCCATCATCTACCACCCTTTCTGTGAAACCTCCATTCCCCATAACAAACTCCCTCTATCCATGTGTCTTAACGTCTGTTATTTTCTTATATTTAACATATTAGACTCTTTCACCTTGTTTATATAAGGTGTTTAAATGTCTCGATCTATCCTCTCTCCCTCCTTTGCTCAAGGGTATACATATTGAAATCCGTTAATCTCTCTCATGCAATATTCCTGATGCAGTCCTGCACCATTTTATTCCGCCCTTCTGGACTGCCTCAATTTAGTTAATGTCCTTGTGAAAGGTATGACACCAACCTGCCAGCCATACTCCAGATGGGGCCTAACCAATGTCTTGTACAGAGGGATTACTCCTCTTGACTTCAACCCCCCCTATACACTAACACCCCTAGCCTTACCTACTGCTGGGGTCTGCCCAGATGATTTCAGGTCATCCAGATGATGATGCCGTCTCTTTCTTCCTTTGTGACTGCTAGCAACCCCCCCAGCCTATAAGTGACTGGGTTTCTCTTCCTATGTGTGATTTTGCACTTCTTACATTAATCCAGTTGCCACTCTTCACCATTCTACTGGTTATCAGATCTCTTCTCATTCTACCCACCCCATCTGGATCATCTACTCTATTTGACTTGGTGTCATCTGCAAACAGACAAGCCTTACCCTCTAGTCCATCTGCTAGGTCACTAATGAGATGTTGAATAGGATATTAGGACCCATCTGGTACCCCATGGCTTGCATCTCTTCTGACGCACACCACCACCACCACCTGTTTCTGCCAGACAGTTTGCCACCCAGTTGACAACTGCAGCCACCCGAGCCTCCAACATGTTATCAATCTTCTAGAATGGAACAGTGTCAAAGCTTTGCTGAAATAAGGTAAGACGACATCCATCTCCCAACAGTCACCACTCTGGTTACCAGTCAAAATCTATGAATTAATTTGACAGGACCATTCACTGTAAACCCATGTCTTGGATCTGTGCCTATAGTTCAGGTGTACTATCCTTTCATGAGGTCTTCCTATCTTGCCACTACAGGTAAGACTGGGTCTATAGTTCCCCCTCCTCCTGCTACCTCTTGTGGGTAGGATCACAGCCTTCTCAGTCGCTAGGCCTCTCACTGCTCAGAGACTCTAAACAATTCTGCTAATAACGCTAGTTCCTCTTTAGCTCATAATACCCTGGGATGTACCATCAGGTCCCCATGACCTTATCCACCTGAGCTCAAGCTCTTGTGGGAACACTGCTGGGAGGACAATCACCTCCCCCCTGTCCATGATGCTGAGCTGTGGGCCTGCATACCTTCTCCTCATGAATACTGAGCAAAATATCTATTTAGGATAGATGCCTTTACAGGATCCCTCCCTCTGCTCCCTTTCTCCGTAAACACATACCCCCTCTGGACTTTCTCTTTCACTAATGTATCTATAGAATCTGTCACCTTCTTTACTGTTTGTGCTAGTGTTTCCTCAGTTTGGGTTTGCCTGCCTTACTGCCTTACCTGCTTCCCATAGGGCAATTTGTGCCCCTATCTTCATCCCTGTGTTCCCTTATATTTTCTGAAGCCACTGGCTCCTGACCTTTTCTGCTATGTTGAGAACAAAAGTGGTTTCCTTCTTTTTGACTTCACTGTCGCACAATGGGATGTTGCTTCAAGTATTGTATCCTTAACGCCCTTTGCCTATGCCTCCTCACCTGTTTCTTTTGAGGCTAACAACTCTGGTAACCATCTTATCAGTCAGCTCATCTGAAGTCCCATATTTTCCTTGGAATGGGATGATTTAGATGTAGTAACAAATGAACCATACCATGTGATGGTCTAGCCCCAGGTGACCTTCCTGGAATCTGGACCCTTCTTTGTTAGTCAGTACTAGATCTAGGATAGCCCTGTCTTGTGGGTTGCTGGCCAGTCGTTTGAGGCCCTCCTGCAGAATCCACTATGAGTCTAGTTTGGCAGATGTTCCTGAAGTATTGACCAATCTGTATCTAACATGTTAGTCTCCATTATCAAGAACCTCCCTTTAGCTGTCATGTTTGTATATTCCTAACAGTAATGTGTCTATGTCCTCCCACTGGTCTGAGAGACCTGTAGACAACAGTTCATATGTGTCCCATTTCTGTTTCAGGGTGACCCACAGTTCTTCTGTCCTTGTGTATTCTATTTCTGCAGCTTTGATATTTTCATTAACAACAGGAGCCACTCCCCCCCTTTTTGCACCAGTCTCTTAGACAATACATAGCCAGGTACCGAAGTCTCCCAAGAGTGTGGTTACTGAAACACGTCTCACTAATTACCACATGTCAGTTTAGCCTCTGACATTATTGCACAGGTCTGGGATCTTATTTCCCAGGCTGTGACATTTATATTATGTTCCATTGGCCAATTTGGTGTGTTAGTTGTTGGGTGAGTTGTACCCTCTGTGCATCATGTGGAGACAAACCACTGCCACCTGGTGATGCAAATGAACGAAACACATTGAATTCAGTTTGACCACTAGCTGAGGAGGGTGTTCTTCCATTCAACGTATGGTGCTACCCCTCTCTTGCTAGTTTAATATTCTACAAAGGCGTCAAACACCCCCAATGCCTGACTCCCTCTTTAGTCAGATGCAGTCATCAAATACAAGAACTTTAGCTCCCAGAACTGTTGCAGTTCCCAAATCTGTCACCACCTGGCACAGTCAGCGACCATGTGTTTAGCTCCCTATCTCCCTTCTGACCTTCCATCCATCCTCCTTCTCCCAACTGGCAGGATCTCAGAAGAGATGCAGACAAATAGATGATGGTTGTCACCCAGCTAGTCAGGTGTTCATGGGCTACACAACTGACCCGGCTGGCGAGATCAATAGTCCCCATATACTGGACAGCCAATATTTTCTCCTGCTTTGTAACAATTTTAACAATGCGGTCAGCGCCTCTCCATGCTGATGTACCTGGGAGCATCTGACCATCACCCCCACTGGAGATGGTATCAACTCCCCGATCATGGTCTCTGATCAAGTTTTTAATTTCCTTTGTGCTTGTTTAGTTTGGTTCTGATTTGGTGATATTGTGCTAGCTCCTGTGACCCAGTGTCCTGCTCTGCATGTCTTCTGCCTCTTCACCCGATTTCAGAGAAGAGGCAGATACCTGTTCAGTCATGTTTGGTTTTGGGTAATGTGTTGAGCGAAGTGATGAGGCACCTGATTTGCTCCTCTAACCACCACCAACCTCTAGACAACTACCCACTCCGGTTGAGGTTTTTCTGTTGGATGCTGAAATGGTGGGTGAACAACAATGGATTTCTCTTCAATATAATTTGAGGCATACAATCTCTGCCCATGCTGCCGGGCTGAGACTAAAATCTCCAAAGGCCCAGCATGTGGGACAGTGTCTAAATCCTGAGAATGTCTACTGAAAATTGTTCCACAATCACCTGCAGTGTGAAATCCATTCAAATACGTTGCGGGTTTAACCTAGTCAGGTAATTAGAAGGAAAAAAAATACAGTAATGGTTGAATGTGCTTTGTTTAACTTGTATAACAAGTTAAATTATAGTACCCTATAAATGAGACCACCTTGGAGGCACCTATCACACCACCTGCTCTGCCGGAAATGTCACAATGGTACCCTATAAATGGAGTGTAGCGAGGGGTGGTTGGGATGGAAGTGGTCGCTGGGCCCTTCCCTGCAAAAAGAAACAGGACAAAAGAACAAGGAGTAAGACAGAAACAATCAGTCAACAAATGCAGTAACCTGAAAGCTTAACTATGTTAGATAAAACTGCAAAACCTGTAAGCACCACCATAATAATTTCAGAAGATACCCACTAGAAACACTTTGCTCAGAGAAAAATAAGCAGTAACAGAAGATATACCTTTGCAAAGACAATTTGAATCAAGATTACAGCAGTAATCTGTTACTTTACCTATAAGAAGCACACCTTGTAATAATGCGAAGAAGGCATACCAACAACAACAATTTGAATCAGAAAAAATAAAACAATGAAATGTTGCAACAAACAGTAGCAATCCCGGTAAAAAATAAAAACACCACCACACAGTAAATCTGCTTAACAAACTAAGTCTTAATCCTTCTCCTTATCTGGTAAGTTTCTCTGCCTTTCAAAAGCAGTCTTAGAAGGAAAACTCAGGTGACTAGGTGCAGCAGCCAACAAACCAAGTCTTCTACTCAAAGATATCAATAACCGCACTTTTTAACCCCGCTAACAAATTGGAAATTACTGACAGTTTGCCAGCTCACCCCACATACACACTAATCCTTTGGAAGAGCTGTGGGAGGAAAGCAGTGCTCCTTCAATCAGAGAAAAGGAGACACAGAAACACCTCTGAGACAAAAAAACCTTTTCAACAAACAAGAATAAATAAAACACAGTGTCAAACAGTAATTTTGCTTGGCCAATGGGGATACTGAGGGTGGGCTGGGCTACTGTGTGCTGTGTCCTGCACTGTGAACTGTTGGAGGGCATGCTGAGGGGTGGCTGGCTGCTGTGTGTTGCTGTGTCCTGCAGTTAACTGTTGGGAGGCATGCTGAGGAATGGGCTGGGCACTGTGTCTTGCTGTGTCCCACTGTGAACTGTTGGGAGGCATGCTGAGGGGTGGGGTGGGCTGCACTGTTGGTGCTGTGTCCTGCACTGTGGACTGTTGGGGTGTCATGCTGAGGTGGGCTGGCTGCCTTGTGTTGCTGTGTCCTGTCTGCAACAGTTGGTGGGATCTGCTGAGGGGTGGGCTGCACTGATTGTTGGTGTGTCCCACTGTGAACTGTTGGGGTGTGCATGCTGATGGGTGGCTGGCCACTGTGTGTTTCTGTCCTGCACTGTGAACTGTTGTGGGGGCATGCTGAGGGGTGGGCTGGGCTGCACTGTTGTGTCCTGCACTGTGAACTGTTGGGGGGCGTTGAGGATGGGCTGGCTGCTTTGTGTGTTATGATCTTACTGAACTGTTGGGTGGGGCATGCTGAGGGTGTGCTGGGCTGCACTGTGTTGCTATGTCCTACTGTGTTCAGTTGGGGCGGCGTTGAGGGTGGGCTGGGCTGTGTGTGCTGTGTCGGCCTGTGAACTGTTTGAGGAATGCTGAGGTTGGGTTGGGCTGCACTGTGTGTTGCTGTGTCGCCTGTGACTGTTTGGGGGGTGCTGCGGGGTGGCTGGGCTGCTCTGTGTGTTGCTGTGTCCTGCACTGTAAACTGTTGGGGGTGCGAGGGTGGCTGGGCTGCACTGTGTGGCTGTTCTGTACTGTGAACTGTTGGGGTGCGGGGGTGGGCTGGGCTGCACTGTGTTGCTGTCTGCACTGTGAATGTTGGTGGGGCAGGGGTGTGGGCTTGGTTCACTGGTGTTATCTAATGCACTGTGAACTGTTGTGGGGTATGGTGAGGATGGGCTGTGCACTGTTTTGCTGTGTTGTCGTATGTGAACTGTTGGGGGTATGAGGGTGGGCTGGGCTGCACTGTGTGTTGCTGGTCCTGCACTGTGGAATGTTGGGGGTATGCTGAGGTGGCTGGGTTTACTGTGTTTCTGTGTCCTGCACTGTGATCTGTTGGGATGCTGAGGGGCGGGCTGGGCTGCACTGTTGTTGCTGTGTCCCACTGTGAACTGTTGGGGTGCATGGGGAGGTGGGCTGGGCTGCACTGTGCTGTGTCCAGCACTGGATCTTTTGGGGGTGGCATGAGTGGTGGTTGGGCTGCGTTGGGTTGCTGTGTTCTGCACTGTACTGTGGGGGCATGCTGGGGTGGGCTGGCTGCACTGTGTGTTGCTGCGTCCTGTGAACTGTTGGGGGTCGTGTTGAGGGGTGGTGGTTGCACTGTGTGTTGCTGTGTCTCCACTGGGTACTGTTGGGGCATGGCGTTGTGGTCTTGGCTGCACTGTGCTGCTGGGTGCACTGTGAACTGTTGGGGGGATATGCTGAGGTGGGCTGCACTGTGTGTTGCTGTCCACCGAACTGTTGGGTGCTGAGGATGGGCTGGGCTGCACTGTGTGTTCCTGTCTGTGAACTGTTGGGGACATGCGAGGGTGGGTTGGCCACTGTGTTGCTCTGTCCTGCTGTGAACTTTGGGGGGTATGAGGGATGGGTTGCTGCACGGTGTGTAGTTGTCCCACTGTGAACTGTTTGGGGTGGAATTTGAGGTGGGCTGACCACTGTGTCTTGCTGTGTCCTGCACTGTGAACTGTCTGGGTCATGCTGGGGGTGTTGGGCGCACTGTCAGTGTCGTGTCCTGCACTGTGAAGTGTTGGGGGGCATGCGGGGTGGGATGGTTGCATTGTGTGATACTGTGCACTGTGAACTTTTGGGGGGTGTGAGGGGTGGGCTGGCTGCACTGTGTCTTGCTGTCCTGCATGAACTGTTGGAGGGCATGTAGGGATGGTCTGCTGCTGTGTGTTGCTGTGTCCTGCACTGTGAACTGTTGGGATGCTGAGGACAGGCTGGGCTGCACTGTGTTGCTGTGTCCTGCAGTGTGGGGTGCACAGGAGTGTTGGCTGCACTGTGTGTTGCTGTGTCCCAACTGTGAACTGTTGGGGGCATGCTGAGGGTGGCCGGCTGCACTGTGTATTGTCCCTGCACTGTGAACTGTTTTGGGGATGCTGAGGGCAGGCTGGGCTGCACCTGTGCTGTGTCCTACTGTGAACTGTTGAGGACATGGAGGGGTGGGCTAGGCTGCATGTGTTGCTTGTCTCACTGTACACTGTTGAGGATGCTGGGGGTGGGCTGGCTTACTGTGTGTTGCTGTGTCCTCACTGTACCTGTTGAGGTGTCTGGGGTGGACTGGGCTGGTTTGTGTGTTGCTGTCCTGCCTGTAAACTGTGGGGGGTGCGTTGAGGGGGGCTGCTGCATTGTGTGTTGCTGTGTCCTGCACTGTACACTGTTTGGGGGCTGAGGTGGCGGCTGCGTTGTATGTTGCTGTGTCCTACTGTGAACTGTTGGGGGACATGCTGAGGGTTGGCTGGGTCACTGTGTTTGCTGTTCCCACTGAACTGTTTGGGGGGTATGGGGGGTGGTCATTGCACTGTGTGTGTTGCTGTGTCCTGCACTGTGAACTGTTGGGGGATGCTGGGGGTTGGCGGACTGTGTTGCTGTGTCCTACCTGTGAACTGGGTGGGGTGCTGTGGGTGGCTGCACTGTGTGGCTGTGTCCTGCATTGTGACTTTGGGGGGGCATGCTGAGGTTGGCTGGGCTGCTGGGTTGCTGTGTCCTGCACTGTACACTGTTGAGGTATGCTGAGGAGTGGGCTGGGCTGTACGTGTGCTGTGTCCTACACTGTGAACTGTTGGGGGCATACTGAGGGGCAGGACTGCAATGTGTGTTGCTGTGTCCTGCACTGTGAGCTGTTGGGGGCATACTGAGGTGGGCTGGGCCACTGTGTTGCTGGCCTGCCTGTATACTGATTGGGGATGCTGAGGTGGGCTGGCTGTACTGCATGTTGCTGTGTCCTGCACTGTGAGCTGTTGGGGGACATTAATGATGGGTTGGGCTGCACTGTGTGTTGCTGTCCTGCACTGTGACTGGGGGATACTGAGGGGTGGGCTGGTTGCACTGTTTTTTGTGTCCTGCACTGTGAACTGTTGGGGGTATGCTGAGGGGTGGGCTGGGCTGCACTGTGTTGCTGTGTGCTGCACTGTAACTGTTGGAGGCATGCTAGGTGGCGGTTGCACTGTGTGTTGCTGTGTCCTGCTGTTAACTGTTGAGGCATGTTGAGGATGGGCTGGGGCGCACTTTGCTGTGTCCTGCACTGTGGACGTTGGGGAGGTGCTGGGGGTGGGCTGGGCTGCACTGTTCGGTGCTGTGTCCTGCACTGTGGACTGTTGGGGGTGTCGTGCTGGGGGTGGGCTGGCGGTACGTGTGTTCTGTGTCCGCATGTGAACTGTTGGTGGGGATATGCTGAGGTGGGCTGCTGCACTGATTGTTGTGTGTCCTGCACTGTGAACTGTTGGGGTGCATGCTGATGGGTGGGCTGGCTGGACTGTGTGTTTCGTGTTCGCACTGTTGACTGTTGTGGGGGGGTGTGCGAGGGTGGGCTGGGCTGCACTTTGTGTTGCTGTGTCCTGTATGTGAACTGTTGGGGTGTATGCTGAGGGATGGGCTGGGCTGCGCTGTGTGTTGCCTGTGAACTGTTGGGTGGGCATGCTGAGGGTTGGCGACTGCCGTTTTATGTCCTGCACTGTGAACAGTTGGGGGTGGCATGCTGAGGGGTGGCTGGCTGCACTGCTGTTGCTGTGTCTTGCACTGTGAACTGATGGGAGCAGCTGAGGGTGGGCTGGCTGCAATGTGTACAGTGTGACTGTTGGGGGCATGCGAGGGTGGCTACTGTCTGTGTGTTCTGTGTCGCACGTGAACTGTTGGGGGCATACAGGGTGGGTTGGGGCACTGTGTGCTGTGTCCTGTACTGTGAACTGTTGGGGGTATGCTGAGGGGTGGCTGGTCTGCAGTGTGTGTTGCGTCCTGCTGTGAACTGTTGGTGGGGCATGCTGAGGCTGGCTGGGCTTCACTTGTTGCTGTGTCGTGTACTGTGAACTGTTGTGGGGTAATGGTGAGGATGGGCTGGGCTGCACTGTGTGCTGTGTCATGCCGACTGTTGGGGTTGCGCGGGGTGGCTGGGCACTGTGTGTTGCTGTGTCTCACTGTGGAATGTTGGGGCATGCTGAGGGTGGCTGGTTGTACGTGTGTTTTGTCCTGCACTGTGATCTGTTGGGGCGGATGCGGGGGCCGGGCTGGGCACTGTGTGTTGCTGTGTCCTGTACTGTGAACTGTTTAGCTAGACAGAGGTGGGCGGGCTGTACTGTGTTGCTGTGTCCACACTGTGGCCTGTTGGTGCATGCTGAGGTGGGTTGGGCTGCATGTGGGTGCTGTGTCCTACTGTACTGTGGGGGAGCATGCTGAGGGGTGGTGGCTGCACTGTGTTGCTGTGTCCTGCACTGTGAACTGTTGGGGGGTCATGTTGAGGTGGTGGGCTGCATGTGTTGCTGTATCCCCTGTGAACTGTTGGGGGGTCCATGTTGAGGTGGGGCTGGTCTGCACTATGTGTTGCTGTATCCTGCTGTGTGAACTGTTGTGGGGCTTGCTGGGGGTTGGGCTGGCTGCTGTATTGTTGTGTCCTGCACTGTTAACTGTTGAGGGGGGATGCTGAGGATGGTCTGGCCACGTGTGTTGCTGTGTCGCACTGTGAACTTGTGGGGGCATGGTGAGGGTGGGCTGGGCTGCACTGTGTGTTGGTGTGTCCTGCACAGTGAACTGTTGAGGGGCATGCTGAGGTATGGTTGGCTGACTTGTGTAGCTCTGTCGATGTACTGTCAACTGTTGGGGGCATGTGAGGGTGGGCTGGGCTGCACTGTGTGTTACTGTGTCCGCACTGTAACTTTGGGGGCATGCTGAGGTGGGCTGCTGCACTGTGTTGCTTTGTCCTGCACTGTGAACTGTGGGTGGGGTATTGAGGATGGTCTGGGCTGCACTGTGTTGCTGGGTCTACTGTGACTGTTGGGGATGCTGAGGGCGGCTGGCTACTGTGTTGCTGTGTCTGCACGTGAACTGTTTGGGGAGTGCTGGTGGGCTAGGGCACTTGTGTTGCTGTGTCCTGCACTGTGAACTGTTGGGGGCTATTGAGGGTGGGCTGGCTGCACTGTGTTGCTGTTTTCTGCCGAACTGTTGGGGGTGTTGACGTGAGGCTGGGCTGCACTGTGTTGCTGTGTCCCACTGTGAACTGTTGGGGGACATGCTGAGGTTGGGCTAGCTGCAGTGTGTTGCTGTGTCCTGCACTGTACACTGTTGAGGGGATGCGTTGTGGGCTGGGCTGCACTGTGTGTTGCTGTTCTCACTGCACTGTTGAGGGGATGCTGAGGTGGGCTGGCTGAACTCGATACTTCCTGTACTGTGAACTTTTGGGGGCTTTGAGGATGGCTGGGCTGCCGTAGTGTGTCGTGTACTGTGAACTGTTGAGGCATGCTGAGTCGTGGGCTGGGCTGCACTGTGTGTTGCTGTGTCGCCTGTGAACTGTTGGGGGGATATGCTGAGGTGGTTGGGCCACGTGTGTGTGTCCTGTCTGGAACTGATGGGTGGTATTGAGGGTGGGCTGGACTGCTGTGTGTCTTGCTGTGTCCTGCACTGTGAACTGTTTGTATGCTGAGGGTGGGTGGGCTGCACTGTGTTGTGTCCTACTGTGAACTGTTGGGGGCATGCTGAGGTGGCTGGGTACTGTACTGTGTCCAGTACTGAACTTTGGGGGGGTATGTTGAGGTGGCTGGGCTGCACTGTGTTGCTGTGTCCTGCACTGTGAACTGTTGAGGGGGCATGCTGAGGATGGTCTGGGCTGCACTTTGTGTTGCTGTGTCTGTACTGTAAACTGTTGGATGTTGGGGACATGCTGGACTGCACTGTGTTGCTGTGTCCTGCACTGTGAACTGGGACATGCTGAGGGTGGCTAGCTGCACTGTGTGTTGCTGTGTCCTGCACTGTGAACTGTTGGGGGCATGAGGGGTGGGCTGGGCTACTGTGTTTCTGTGTCCTGCACTGTGAACTGTGGGATGCTGAGCAGGTTGGCTGCACTGTTGTGTGTCCTGCATGTGAACTGTTGGGGGACATGAGGGTTGGGCTAAGCTGCACTGTGTTGCTGTGTCCTGCACTGTGGCATTTGAGGGGATGTTGAGGGTGGGCTGGGCTGCACTTGTGTTTTCTGTCCCACTGTACACTGTTAAGGGGATGCGAGGGTGGGCTGGGCTGACTGTGTTGCTGTGTCTGTACTGTGAACTGTTGCGGGGGCATGCTGAGGGTGGGCTGGGCTGCACTGTGTGTTGCTGTGTCCTGCACTGTATACTGTTTGGGGATGCTGAGGTGGTTGGGCTGCACTTTATGTTGCTGTGCTGTACTGTGAACTGTTGGGGATATGCTGAGGGTGGCTGGCTGCACTGTTTTGCTGTGTCCCACTTTGAACTGTTTAGTATGTTGGGGTGGGCTGGGGGCATTGTGTGCTGTGTCCTGCACTGTGAACTGTTGGGGTGGGGCATGAGGGTGGGCTGGCCACGTGTGTTGCTGTGTCCTGCACTGTGAACTGGTGGGGTATGCTGAGGTTAGGCTGGGGTGCACTGTGTGTTGATGTGTCCCACTGTACTGCTGAGGATGCTGAGGTGGGCTGGGCTGTACTGTGTGTTGGTGTGCACTGTGAACTGGGGGGCATGCTGGGGTGGGCGGGCTGCACTGTGTGCTGTGTCCTGCACTGTGAACTGTTGGGGGGATGCTGAGGAGGCTGTGCACTGTATGTTGCTGTCCTGCACTGTGAACTGTTGGGGGGCATGCTGAATGATGGGCTGGGCTGCCTGTGTGTGCTGTGTCCTGCCTGTGAACTTTTAGGGGTATACTGAGGGGGCTGGGCTGCACTGTGTTTTGCGTCCTTTTCTTGAACTGTTGGGGTATGCTGAGGGGTGGGCTGGGCTGTACTGTGTGTTGCTGTCCTGTACTGTGAACTGTTGGTGGTGGGGTGCTGAGGGTGGGCTGGGCTGCACTGTGTGTTGCTGTGTCCTACTGTGAACTGTTGGGTGGGGTATGCTGAGGTTGGGCTGGGGTGCACTGTGTTGATGTGTCCTGCACTTGCACTGCGAGGATGCTGAGGAGTGGGCTGGCTGTACTGTGGTTGCTGTGTCCGCACTGTGAACTGTTGGGGGCATACTGGGGTGGGCGGGCTGCACTGTGTGCTGTGTCCTGCACTGTGAACTGTTGGGGCATACTGAGGGTGGACTGGGCTGCACTGTGTGTTGCTGTGTTCTGCACTGTACACTGTTTGGGGGATGAGGTGGCTGGTCGCTGTATGTTGCTGTGTCCTGCACTGTGAATTGTTTGGGGGACATGCTGAATGATGGGCTGGGCTGCATTGTGTGTTGCTGGTCCTGCTGTGAACTTTTAGGTGGGGGATACTGAGGGTGGGCTGGGGGCACTCTGTGTTTTCTGTCTCCTGCACTGTGAACTGTTGGGGGTATGCTGAGGGTGGCTGGGCTGCATTGTGTGCTGTGTCCTGCACTGTGAACTGTTGGGGGGCATGAGGGTGGCTGCTGCACTGTGTGTTCTGTGTCCTGCAATAACTGTTGGGAGGCATGTTGAGGGATGGGCTGGGCCAGTGTGTCTTGCTGTGTGCTGTGAACTGTTGGGGAGGCATGCTGGGGGTGGCTGGGCTGCATTGTTCATTGCTGTGTCCTGACTGTGGACGTTGGGGGGTCGCTGGGGTGGTCTGTTGCACTGTGTGCTGTGTCCGCACTGTGAACTGTTGGTGGGGACATGCTGAGGTGGGCTGGGCTGCATTGATTGTGGTGTACTGTGAACTGTTGGGGGTGCATGCTGATGGTGGCTGGGCTGCACTGTGTGTTTCGTGTCCTCTGTGAACTGTTGTGGGGGCATGCTGAGGGTGGGCTGGGCTGCACTTTGTGTTGCTGTCCTGCACTGTGAACTGTTGGGGCATGCTGAGGGATGGGCTGTGCTGCGCTGTGTGTCTGTCTACTGTGAACTGTTGGGGGGCATGCTGAGGGGTGGGCTTCACTGTGTGTTGCTGTGTCCTGCTGTGTACTGTTGGGGGGCATGCTGAGGGTGGGCTGGGCTGTTCTGTGTTGCTGTGTCCTGGTTGTGAACTGTTGGGGAAGCGTGCTGAGGGTGGGCTGGGCTGCACTGTGTGTTGCTGTGTCCTGCTGTGAACTGTTGGGCGGGCATGCTGGGGGTGGGCTGGGCTGCACTGTGTTGCTGTGTGCACTTGAACTGTTGCGGGCATGCTGGGGGCTGGGCTGGGCTTCACTGTGTTGCTGTGTCATGCACTGTGAACTGTTGTTGGGGCATGGTGAGGATGGTCTGGGCTGCGCTTTGCTGTGTCCTGCACTGTGAACTGTTGGGGGCGTTGAGGGATGGGCTGGGCTGCTGTGTGTTGCTATGTCCCACTGTGAACTGTTGGGGGGCATGTTGAGGGTGGCTGATCTTATTGTGGTTCCCGTCCTGCACTGTGAACTGTTGGGGGGTATGCTGAGGGTTGGGCTGGGCTGCACTGTGTTTCTGTGCTGCATGTGAACTGTTGTGGGGGCATGCTGGGGGGTGGTTGGGCTGCACTTTTGTTGCTGTGTCTACTGTGAACTGTTTGGGGCGTGCTGATGGGTGGCTGGCTGCACTGTGTTTTTGTCCTGCATGTGAACTGGTGGGGGCATGCTGAGGGGTGGCTGCTGCACTTTGTGTTGCTGTGCTGCTGTGAACTTTGGGGGCATGGGGGGATGGGCTGGGCTGCGCTGTGTTGCTATCCTGTACTGTGAACTGTTGGGGGCAGTTGAGGGGTGGCTGGGCTGCACTGTGTGTTGCTGCATCCTGCACTGTGAACTGTTGGGGGCTGCTGAGCTGTGGGCTGGTTGCCTGTGTGTTGCTGTCCTGTACTGGAACTGTTGGGGGGACATGCTGAGGTGGGCGGTTGCACTGTGTTGCTGTGTCCTGTGAACTGTTGGGGAGCATGCTGAGGGTGGGCTGGGCCACTTTGTGTTGCTGTGTTGCACTGTGAACTGTTGGGGGGCATGCTGAGGTGGGCTGGGCTGCACTGTGTGTTGTGTCTGCACTGTGAACTGTTGGCGGGGCATGCTGGGGGTGACGGGCTCACTGTGTTGCTGTGTCATGCCTGTGAACTGTTGTGGGTCGTGTTGAGGATGGGCTGCACGTGTGGCTGTGTGGTACTGTGACGTTGGGGGTTTGTTGAGGGGTTGGGTTGCTGTGTTTGCTGTGTCCTGCACTGTGATCTGTTGGGGGATGTGAGGGTGCTGGGTTGCACTGTGTTGCTGTGTCCTGCACTGTGATCTGTTGGGGGATGCTGAGGACGGGCTGGCTGCACTTTGTGCTGTGTCCTGCACTGTGACTGTTTGGAGCGGCATGCTGAGAGGTGGGCTGGGCTGCTGTGTGTTGCTGTGTCCTGCCGTGTGAACTGTGGGGGTGGCATGCTGAGGGGGGTTGGGCTGCATTGTGGGTTGCTGTGTCCTGCACTGTGTACTGTTGGGGCGTTGAGGGGTGGGCTGGGCTGCACTGTGTGTTGCCGTCCTGCTGTGTGAACTGTTGGGGGTGATGTTGAGGTTGGGCTGGGCTGCGCTGTGTTGCTGTGTCCTGCACTGGGTACTGTTTGGGGCATGCTGAGGTGGGCTGTGTGCACTGTGCTGCTGCGTCCTGCATGTGAACTGTTGGGGGGCAACTGAGGGTGGGCTGCACTGTGTGTTGCTGTGTTGCACTGTTAACTGTTGGAGGGCATGTTGGGGATGGTCTGGCTGCACTGTGTGTTGCTGTGTCGTGCACTGTGAACTTTTGGGGCATGCTGAGGGGTGGGCTGGGCTGCACTGTGTGTGTGTGTCCTGCACTGTGTTGTTGAGGGGCATGCTGAGGATGGTTGGGCTGCACTGTGTAGCTCTGTCGTGCCTGTCAACTGTTGGGGCATGCTGATGGGTGGCTGGCTGCACTGTGTTTACTGTGTCCCACTGTGGTGAACTTTTTGGGGGGCTGAGGGTGGCTGGGCTGCACTGTGTTGCTGTGTCCTGCACTGTGAACGTTGGGGGGGCATGCTGAGGATGGTCTGGCTGCAATGGCTGTGTCCTGCACTGTGAACTGTCTGGGATGCTGAGGCAGGCTGGCTGCACTGTGTGCTGTGTCTACTGTGAACTGTTGGGGTACATGAGGGTTGGGCTGGGGCTGTGTGTTGCTGTGTCCTGCACTGTTTACTGTTGAGGGGATGCTGAGGTGGTGTCTGAACTGTGTGTTACTGTGTCGTACTGTGAACTGTTGTGGGGGCATGCTGAGGTGGGCTACTGCACTGTGTGCTGTGTCCTGCACTGTACACTGTTGGGATGCGAGGTGGGCTGGCTGCAGTGTATGTTGCTGTCCTGCATGAACTGTTGGGGGACATCTGAGGGGTGGGCTGCGTACTGTGTTTTGCTGTGTCCTGCACTGTGCTGTTTGGGGGGGTATGCTGAGGTGTGGCTGGCTGCACTGTGTGTTGCTGTGTCTTGCGCAGGAACTGTTGGGGGTGCTGAGGGGGTGGGCGGCACTTTGTGTTGCTGTGTCCTGTGAACTGTTGGGGTGGGGCGCTGAGGGTGGGCTGGGCTGCACTTTGTGTTCTGTATCCTGCACTTGAACTGTTGGGTGGGGCATGCTGTGGTGGGCTGGGCTACTGTGTGTTGCTGTGTCCTGTACTGTACACTGTTGAGGGGATGCTGAGGAGGGCGGGCTGACTGTGTGTTCTGTGTCCTGTACTGTGAACTTTTGGGGGCATACTGAGGTGGGGCACTCACGTGTGTTGCTGTGTCCTGCACCGTGAACTGTTGGGTGGGCATACTGAGTGGTGGGTGGTTGCACGTGGTTGCTGTGTCCCCCTGTACACTTTTGGGGAATGCTGAGGGGTGGGCTGGCTGCACTGTATGTTGCTGTGTCCCACTGTGAACGTTGGGGACATGCGAATGATGGCTGGCTGTACTGTTGTTGCTGTGTTCTGCACTGTGGGTCAGTTAGGGGGATACTGGGGTGCGCTGCCCTGTTTTTGCTGTTCCTGCACTGTGAACTGTTGGGGTTATGCTGAGGGTGGCTGGGCTGCACTGTGTGTTGCTGTGTCCTCACTGTGAACTGTTGGGGGGCATGGAGGTGCTGGGCTGCACTGTGTGTTGTGTGTCCTGCCTGTGTACTGTTGGAAGGCAGTTGAGGGGGGCTGGCTGACTGTGTGTTGGTGTCCTGACTGTTAACTGTTGGGAGGCATGCTGAGGATGGCTGGGCGCACTCTGTCTTGCTGTGTCCTGTACTGTGAACTGTTGGGGGTGGCATGCTGAGGGTGGGTTGGGCTGCACTGTGTTTGCTGTGTCCTACGTAATAGCTGTTGGGAGGCATGTTGAGGGATGGGCTGGCCACATTGTGTCATGCTGTCCCACTGTGAACTGTTGGGGAGGCGCGAGGGGTGGGCTGCACTGTTGTTCGGTCCTGCACTGTGGACTGTTGGGGGTCGTGCGAGGGTGGTCTGGGTTGTACTTGTGCTGTGTCCTGCACTGTGAACTGTTGGTGTGGGAGATATGCTGAGGGGGGCTGGGCTGCACTGATTGTTGGTGTCCTGCACTGTGAACTGTTGGGGGTGCATGTGATGGGTGGGCTGGCTGTACTGTGTTTCTGTGTCCTGCACGTGAACTGTTGTGGGGGGCATGTTGAGGGGTGGGCTGCACTTTGTGTGCTGTCCTGCACTGTGAACTGCTGGGGGGCAGCTGAGGGATGGCTGTGCTGCGCTGTGTGTTATGTCCTACTGTGAACTGTTGGGGGGCATGCTGAGGTGGGCTGGGCTGCACTGTGTTGCTGTGTCCTGCACTGTGTACTGTTGGGGGCATGCTGAGGGTGGCTGGGCTGCTCTGTGTGTTGCTGTGTCCTGAACTGTGAACTGTTGGGGGAAGCATGCTGAGGTGGGCTGGGCTGCACTGTGTGTTGCTGTGTCCTGCACTGTGAACTGTTGGGCGGCATGCTGAGGGGTGGGCTGGGCTGCTGTGTTGCTGTGTCTGCACTGTGAACTGTTGGGGGCATGCTGAGGTCGGGCTGGGCTTCACTGTGTTGCTGTGCACTGTGAACTGTTGTTGGGGGCATGGTGAGATGGTCTGGGCTGCACTGTGTTGCTGTGTCCTGCGCGGAACTGTTGGGGGCATGCTGAGGATGGGCTGGGCTGCACTGTGTGTTGCTATGTCCTGCACTGTGAACTGTTGGGGGCATGCTGAGGTGGGCTGGACTGCTGTGAGTTCCCTCGTCCTGCACTGTGAACTGTTGGGGGCATGAGGTTGGGCTGGCTGCACTGTGTTTCTGTGTCCTGCACTGTGAACTGTTGTGGGGGCATGCTGAGGTGGTTGGGCTGCACTTTGTGTTGCTGTGTCCTGCTGTGAACTGTTGGTGTATACTGATGGGTGGGTTGGGCTGCACTGTGTGTTTCTGTGCTCACTGTGAACTGTTGGGGGGGCATGCTGAGGGTGGGCTGGGCTGCACTGTTGCTGTGTCCTGCACTGTGAACTGTTGGGGGGCATGCTGAGGATGGGCTGGGCTCGCTGTGTGCTATGTCTGTACTGTGAACTGTTGGGGGCATGTTGGGGGTGGGATGTATTGCGTTGCTGCATCCTGCACTGTGAACTGTTGGGGGGTATGCTGAGGGGTGGGCTGGGCTGCACTGTGTGTTGCTGTATCCTGCCTGTGAACTGTTGGGGCTTGCTGACGGTGGCTGGGTTGCACTGTTGTTGCTGTGTTCCTGTACTGTGAACTGTTGGGGGGACATTGAGGGGTGCTGGGCTGCACTGTGTGTTGCTGTCCTGCACTGTGAAGTGTTGGAGCATGCTGAGGTGGCGACGCCTGTGTGTTGCTGTGTCGTACTGTGAACTGTTGGGGGGCATGAGGTGGCTGGGCTACTGTGTGTTGCTGTGTCCTACTGTGAATGTTGGTGGGGCATGCTGAGGCTGGGCTGGTTCCTGTGTGTTGCTGTGTCTGCACTTGAACTGTTGGGGTCATGGTGAGGATGGCTGGGCTGCACTGTGTGTTGCTGTGTCGTACTGTACTGTTGGGGCTTGCTGAGGGTGGGCTTGGTTGCACTGTGTGTTGCTGTGTCCTGCACTGTGATGTTGGTTGGGGATGCTGAGGGGTGGGCTGGGCTGCACTGTGTTGCTGTGTCCTCCACTGTGATCTGTTGGGGGATGCTGAGGGGACGGGCTGGGCTGCACTTTGTGTTGCTGTGTCCTGCACTGTGAACTGTTTGGGGCGCATGCTGAGGTGGCTGGGCTGCACTGTGTGTTGCTGTGTCCTGCCCTGTGAACTGTTGGTGTTGGCATGCTGAGGGGGTTGGCTAGCTGCATTGTGGTTGCTGTGTCCTGTACTGTGTAAATGTTGGGGCATGCTGAGGGGTGGGCTTGGGCTTGCACTGTGTGTTGCCGCGCCCTGCACTGTGAACCGTTGGGGGGGCTGCGTTGAGGGTGGCTGGGCTGCGCTGTGTGTTGCTGTGTCCTGCACTGGGTACTGTTTGGGGGGCATGCTGAGGTGGGCTGGGCTGCACTGTGCGCTGGGCGCGCGGCCCCTGCACTGTGAACTGTTGGGGCAAACTGAGGGTGGCTGGGCTGCACTGTGTGTTGCTGTGTGTTGCACTGTTAACTGTTGGAGGGGGCATTGTTTGAGGGATGGCCTGGGCTGTACCTGTGTTGCTGTGTCGCGGTCTGTGAACTTTTGGGGGCATGCTGAGGTGGGCTGGGTTGCACTGTGTGTGCTGTGTCCTGCACTGTGAACTGTTGGAGGGGGCATGCTGAGGATGGTCTGGCTGCACTGTGTGTAGCTCTTGTCGTGCACTGTCAACTGTTGGGGGCATGCTGATGGGTGGGCTGGGCTGCACTGTGTGTTACTGTGTCCTGCACTGTGAACTTTTTGGGGGGCATGCTGGGGGTGGGCTAGGCTGCTGTGTGTTGCTGTGTCCTGCACTGTGAACTGTTGAGGGGGCATGCTGAGGTATGGGCTGCACTGTGTTGCTGTGTCCTGCACTGTGAACTGTTGGAGGATGCTGAGGGACAGGTTGGCTGCATCGGTGTTGCTGTGTCCTGCTCTAGAACGTTGGGGGACATGCTGAGGGTGGGCTGAAGCACTGTGTGCTGCTGTGTCCCACTGTGAACTGTTGGGGGGGGTGCTGAGGGGTGGGCTGGGCTGCAATGTGTGTTGCTGTGCCTGCACTGTGAACTGTCTGGGGATGCTGAGGGCAGGCTGGCTGCACTGTGTTGCGTCCTGCACTGTGAACTGTTGGGGGGTACATGCTGAGGTGGGCTGGGCTGCACTGTGTGTTGCTGTGTCCTGCACTGTACACTGTTGGAGGGGATGCTGAGGGTGGCTGTGCTGAACTGTGTGTTGCTGTGTCCTGTACTGTGAACTGTTGCGTGGGGCAAGGCCAGAGGGGGTGGGCTGGCTTGCACTGTGTTGCTGTGTCCTCACTGTACACTGTTTGGGGGATGCTGAGGGTGGCTGGGCTGCATGTAGTTGCTGTGTCCTGCATCATGAACTGTTGGGGGGACATGCTGAGGGGTGGGCTGGGCTGCACTGTGTTTTGCTGTGTCCTGCACTGTGAACTGTTTGGGGGTATGCTGAGGGTGGGCTGGGCTGCACTGTGTGTTGTGTGTTCCTGTGTCTGTGAACTGTCAAGGGGGTGCTGAGGGGTGGGCTGGGCAGCACTGTGTGTTGCTGTGTCCTGCACTGTGAACTGTTGGGGGTGGGGCATGCTGAGGGGTGGGCTGGGCTGCACTTTGTGTTGCTGAGTCCTGCACTGTGAACTGTTGGGTGGGGCATGCTGTGGGGTGGGCTGGGCTGCACTGTGTGTTGCTGTGTCCTGCACTGTACACTGCTGAGGGGATGCTGAGGAGGGGCTGGGCTGTACTGTGTGGTGTGTCCTGTACTGTGAACTTTGGGGGGTATACTGAGGGTGGCTGGGCTGCACTGTGTGTTGCTGTGTCCTCACTGTGAACTGTTGGGTGGGTATACTGAGTGGTGGGCTGGGCTGCACTGTGTGTTGCTGTGTCCTGCACTGTACTCTTTTTGGGAATGCTGAGGTGTGGGCTGGGCTGCACTGTATGTTGCTGTGTCCTGCACTGTGAACCGTTGGGGGTACATGCTGAATGATGGCCACTGCACTGTCTTTGTTGCTGTGTCCTGCACTGTGAACTGTTAGGGGATACTGAGGGGTGGGCTGGCTGCACTGTGTTTTGCTGTGTCCTGCACTGTGAACTGTTGGGGGTATGCTGAGGGTGGGCTGTGCTGCACTTGTGTGTTGCTGTGTCCTGCACTGTGAACTGTTGGGGGCATGCTGAGGTGGTGGGCTGCACTGCGTGTTGCTGTGTCCTGCACTGTGTACTGCTGGAAGGCATGCTGAGGGTGGCTGGCTGCACTGTGTGTTGCTGTGTCCTGCACTGTTAACTGTTGGGAGGCATGCTGAGGGATGGGCTGGGCCGCACTCTGTCTTGCTGTGTCCTGCACTGTGAACTGTTGGGGGTGGCATGCTGAGGGGTGGGCTGGGCTGCACTGTTCATTGCTGTGTCCTGCACTGTGGACTGTTTGGGGGGTTCCATGTTGGGGTGGGCTGGGCTTGCACTGTGTGTTGCTGTGTCCTGCACTGTGAACTGTTGTGGGGTACATGCTGAGGGGTGGGCTGGTCTGCACTGATTGTTTGTGTGTCCTGCACTGTGAACCGTTGGGGGTGCATGCTGATGGGTGGGCTTGGCTGCACTTGTGTGTTTCTGTGTCCTGCACTGTGAACTGCTGGCGGGGGGCATGCTGAGGGTGGGCTGGGCTGCACTTTGTGTTGCTGTGTCCCGCACTGTGAACTGTTGGGGGAGGTGCTGTGGGATGGGCTGGGCTGCGCGGTGTGTTGCTGTGTCCTGCACTGTGAACTGTTGGGTGGGGCATGCTGAGGGGTGTCCTGGGCTGTACTGTGTGCTGTGTCCTGCACTGTGAACTGTTGGGGGACATGCTGAGGGATGGGCTGGGCTGCACTGTGTGTTGCTGTGTCCTGCACTGTGTACCGTTGGTGGGGGCATGCTGAGGGATGGGCTGGGCTGCACTGTGTGTCTGGTGTCCTGCACTGTGAACTGTTGGGGGGTGCTGAGGGACAGGCTGGGCTTGCACTGTGTGTTACTGTGTCCTGCACTGTGAACTGTTGGGGGGCTTGCTGAGGGATGGGCTGGGCTGCACTGTGTGCTGATGTGTCCTGCACTTTGAACTGTTGGGGGGCATGCTGAGGTATGGGCTGGGCTGCACTGTGTGTTGCTGTGTCCTGCACTGTGAACTGTTGGGGGAGGGCATGCGGAGGGGTGGGCTGGGCTGCACTGTGTGTTGCTGTGTCCTGCACTGTGTACTGTTCGTGGGGCATGCTGAGGGATGGCCTGGGCTGCACTAGGTGATGCTGTGACCTGCACCGTGTGCTTGTGGGGGCCTGTACACAGGCATGTGCTGGGCAGTAGGGAGGGGGCATGGATCACTGTTCCAGTGTCTGCTAAGTGCAGGCAAGGGCTGCAGGGGCCGTGAGTGGCTGGCATGGAAATTGTACGAATCCAGGGGTGTAGGCTCCTGCAGGCGCAGTGAGGCCCCATTGGTGTGCCTGTGCATTTGTCACTGTGGATGTGGGAGCTGTACGGGGAGGCCATGGGACAGCCAGAGTCACCATACCAGGATGGACAGCATAGCAAGGGCAGCAATGGTGAGGGTCCATGCCATTGCTGCAGGATGCATGTACAGTGGAGGCATACACAAGGTGGGACAGCACAGAGGTGTGGTGGGTGCAATGCCAGAGCACCATGCCGAAGCAGACCTGTGAGGGAAACACTGATCAAGCAGCTGAGGGCACACTGTGATGCGGGGACACACTAACATGTTTCCCATCCAACAAGTGCAGTGGAAGTTTGTGCTGGTGACCCCAGTGGAGCAGAGAGGGCGGGAGCAGCTGCGGCGGGGCCAGGAAGGTGCCAGCATGGCCCATGCCACCGGCATTGTGTCAGCTGATGATAGCAGCCCAACGGACACTGGAGGTAGCCCTTCCACCAGCACACCTGTGACAGGAACACCAGAGCCGATGTCTGAGTCTGAGTCTGAGGGGAGTGAGGATGGCGACAGCCCCATGGCAGAAGAAGCGGTGGACAGCAGTGAGGAGAATGCAGCTGGACCGCCATGGGAGCAGCAGGGGACCACCGAGGACACCACTAGAAGTGCCGCCACATCTGTGGAGGTGGTACTGATGCCTGTGGTTGAGTGGATGTACAATCCAGACCTGCCAGCAGCTGAGGACACTGGCGAGGCCAAACGCATTGCGCGCACGTGGATTTGAGGATGGGTGAGATGAGGCCATCTGGGTGCCAGTAGACCAGCTGTCCCCACCGGGCCTACATCGGGACTGGTTGCCAGTCAGTGCTGGCCAGCCGCTGGACTACAGGCAGGAGCCGGGCGAACATACGGCAGGGCATGCAGGACACCACTCTGCATGGAAGGTGCAGCTAAATCAGCATTGCCGCTACCCTGCAGACATTCACAAGACACAGCGGCATGCATGGCTGACCTGGGGGATGCCATACAGGGCATCCGGCACTTTGCCGAATGCCAGGCGGTCATCATGGACCAACTCAGCACAGGCCTGGAGAACATGCTGGCACACCAGCAGCGCCAGGATAAAGCCATGGCCATGGAAATGCAGGCCATAGGGTGCACACTGCTGCCACTGCACCACCTGCAAGGCCTGGTCCAGCGGATGGCACCCCCGGCCACCGCTCAGTCCAGCACCCAGACACAGCCACTGGAGCCAGTGGAAACCCTCCCCCACCCCTGGCCCAGGCATCAGTGCCCGCCCACCCGCCAGTCATGCTGCTGTAGTCTTACGCCCAGCCAGGCACTGCTCACATTGACCCGGGTGCAGGACAGTGCCAGGATGCGACATTGGTGGCACACACAGGTGTGCTGGTAACACAGGTACAGGCCAGACCAAGCATCACACACATTGCCACAGGTACAGGGTCAGTCACGGGGCACACTGAGGGGGGTGCCCCACAGGCTGCACAGGGCCCAAGGTGCTCAGCACGGGATTGGGGAACACACCATGCAGCCCTGGCATGGCCACTGCCGCACATGGCACAGAGGCACGTAGGCTTATGAGGGTGAAGGCACAGAAGTTTACTCGTGGAGCACACACGGAGGCCCACAGGTGTGATGCCGGACAGTCTACCAGGGCACCACGCAGATCGGTGGGTCCACCACAGCCTAGCACCCGGGCACCAGAGGGGCTGGTGGAGGACAGCGTGGCATGGCAGATGGCTGGAGTCACCCAGGTAACCTGTGCAGTAGGGAACTGTTGGGTGGGGCTGCAGGGGGTGAGGGGCCATATGCATGGCAGGTGGCACATGTCCATGGGGGTCACTGTGCAGTCACATGGGTGTGTGTGTGTGGTTGTGTGTGCATGGCTGTGTGTGGGGCACGTTTGTTGGGTGGAACTGAGGTGCACTGTGCAATGGGCACATGTGTGTAATGATCACCATGTAATTAAACATGTTTGCACCTCAACCCAATGGTGTGTTGTCAATTTGTCATTGCATTGCCAGGGCCTTACTGGGACCATGTTAGGTAGAGTGTGACCCCCGGGTGCAACATTGCTCTTTGTGTGCCACAGCCAATGGACAACTGCCTGCACAGCCCACCCTGGTGTTCTGCCACACACACACACACACACACACACACACACACACACACACACACCCGCGATTTGACACGGAGAGCCCCGCAGGCACAGGTACCATGCTACAGGGCTACCCACACCTGTTGCATAACTATGCATTGTGGCTGCAGGAGCATACTTATATGCGTGACAACAGGCAGGCCACATCCGCATAATCGCAGATGCCATGCCAGACAGCGGCATTGCACATCGTAATTACTGTCAGAATGCCCATATGCGCATCCACAAAGTGCATGACATACCATACATCGCGCGAAAAGCACATGGGGTGGGGCCGTGCAGTTGTAAGTCGAAAGGCCCAGGCACTGTGTACTGGTACAGGGATTACAGACCTGGGGTTGGGAGAGCTGCATATGAACAGTGCCAGCAAGACTAGGACAGGGACAGAACTCTGCAGACTGGTGAGTACTGGCACAGCAGACCCCCCTTACATACCCCTACTACTTCTTTGTTACTGCCATGAGGGACTGGGACAGGCATGCATACCTCTGAGCCATTTGTTACCCATGTGTTGTACGGTGCCTGTCACTTTGTGGAACCCATGGCCTGCATGTGCAGAACTGCAACAGACAACACCTAGGGGCACAGGCCACTGTTGTACTGTGGCAGTCATGAACAAGGGTGTAGGTAGGCATACGCACTGTACTCAGTGCACACAGCACACTGCACACAGTTGTGTACAGACATGTGGAGTACCTGTCAAGTTACATATGCTGTTCACATCGCATTAGCACACTGAACTGTAGCATATGTGTTCCTGTAGGCCACTGCTGGGCGTCACTGTAAATACATCTGTTGTGTAGGAGGGGGTCACATGTATGACCACTGTAGGGTGTAGAGGGGACATTTGACATCAGTCATACATGATTGAATGGGTGAGATCATTTGGATGGGACGTGTACTGTTATAGATGGGGGGACATGGTGTTTGCTAGAACAATACAGAACTGTCTGGCTACACCCCTGTACATGTTCTGCATGCATGTCTCAGGGTGATTGTCATAGTGACAGGCAGCACGTCCAATGGAGTGATGCTCCTGTAGGCCAACAATGTATGCGGCACAGGTGTCTGCAGTGTGGCACAGGGGCCACTGTGTGGTGCACTGGGGAACAGTCCCCGTACTGTGGTATGGACGGGTGGTGTGCAGGCATGGCCGTCCCACAGGTGGACGGTCAGGGATCCGATTCATTATGTACAATGGCTGTGGACAATACCAGGGACTGTGCCATGGGAGGGTGGGCAGAGATATGGGGGCCATGTTATGGCCACAAACCACTGTGTGGTGGGCGGTGTACTGGACCTGCCACATGTGGGTGGTAACCTGTTGCTTGTGTGGTCCATTACTCACCCATGAGGTTAGGTCAGGCAGGACCTCCCCCATGCCTGCAGTGGGGCCAGACTTCCTATGGCTGTGTTCTCGACTGGATGGGACACACAGCCCCCCCGCGGTCACTGTGGGACAGTGACCCTCGTGGTGTGGGACACCACCCCACACAGTGGGGTGCATGACCAGACCACTGTGGCACCCATGGTGGTGTGATGCATGCCATGAACTGCAGTGATGGGTGAGTTATGGATGTGGCAACTGGCCAGCGGCTTGCAGGCACTGTACAGTGGCTGTGTGGACAGCACACTGCCCATGTGGGGTGGACTTGGGCCAGGGATCCAGGGTGGGGCATGGGGGTGGGATGGCCCTCGAGCTGAGGGGCACCTGTGGGTATGCCTCCATTCCTCTGAGCCCTTAGCGGTATTGCCCATGGCACATGCTGGCATGCCTGCGCTGTGCAGGCCATGGACACACCCCTCATCAGCCCCTGAGATACACAGTTGTTCTTGCTGTAGTCATGGCCACACAGGTAGCCCACGTGGTACGCACAGGTGCCACAGCTGGATGGGGCTGGGACACACACCGCTATGCATGCATTGGGCAGGTCGTGTAGGCCTCTACAAGGTACTGCAGTGCACACCCGGTGGCATGGTGTACACAGGCCCTGGAACAGTTGACAGAGGTCTGGCAGCTGTGTCCCTGTTGTTGGCTGCCCTGCACCTGGGTTGTGCCATGGAAGGGTGAGGGGTTTGGGCCTGTTAGTGTGGCACGACATCACTGTGCACTGTACATTGTTTATTGTAAATTCTAGGAATTAATACCTTTGAGCCAAGGCTCTTTTACAAAGGTTCTGCGTTAAAAATCGGTTACAAACAATAGGGGTACAGGGTTGCACATTTAGGTAACATTGTGGAAATAGACAGAGACAAAAAAATAGCTAACCTAATGACATTTATGAACAGATACATCACTTAAACACTTTCACTATTTAGAAAACAAGTGGAGAGGAAGATAGGTAAGGGAGGTAAGTTAGGTAGTGTAAGTGAGAAAAAGAGGAAAGAGGGGTGGGAGGAGGAGCAGACCATTGTAGGAGACGAGGATCCACTAGTAGGCCTTTGTCAAGTAAGAGGGCAAGGGAGGAGAAGTGAGAATAGATTAGGATTTAATCAGGGCAGTCACAGGAGTTTGAGGTGGCTAGGTGAGAGAATAGTCTAGATTTAAAGGCACCTAATGAGTTAGAGGAGGTAATAGAGGTGCTGAGAGTGTTTAGCCAGATAGGCAAATGATCGTTGACCATGTGTGGTCCGACAGTGGGGGACCTGGAGAAGCTGGGTGTCTGATCTTCTGGTAGATTGTACACTTGAGTTCTGGCATAGCAGGTCTTGAATGCAGGGTGGAGTGAGGCCCATGATGGATTTCTTGGCCATTAGGCAGGTGAAGAACTTTAAACGGTTTGATAATTGTAACCACCCAGTATCAGCATAGAGTTCACAGGTATGAGTAAGTCGATGTGCACCTGTAAGCAGCCGACATGCTTTGTTTAGGGAGGTTGTGATCCATTTCAGTGCGCTTGGAGGGGCGGACCCATAAATAATTAAACCGTAGTCGATAACTGAGATGATTGAGGATTGAATAGCTAGCTTCAGTGCTGGATGGGTGAAGAGTTGTCTGGTTCGGTACAGTATTCTGAGCCGCTGATTAATAGTTTTGGAAATACCATCAATATGTGTTGCAAAGACTAGGCCTTGATCAAATGTGATTCCAAGATATTTAAAGATAGCCACTTGTTCAAGGGTGATTCCCAGGAAGTGTTGATAGTAAGTGGAGCTTGCCTTTTCTTGTTCTGCGGACTAGCGAAGAGCATAGTTTTGTTTTTGTGGTTTAGGACTAGCTTGTGTTCAAGAACCACCTCAACACTGGCAAATGCGTGCTGTAGGCTGAGGCGTAAGGGGTTAGGGTCTTTGTGAGGATAGAATCACAGCATCATCAGCATAGAGGATGATTTGCCCGGGCAGAATTTAGGGAAGGGAGTTTAGAAAGAGGCTGAAGAGTAGTGGGCCTAGGATGGATCCCTGCGGAACTCCTGAGAGGACAGGCTTAGGGTCTGAGAGAACTCCAGCTATTTTTACAACCTGGGTGCATTGGGCAAGGTAGCTTTTTATCCAGGCACCAGAGCCCAAGGAGAGCCCAAGAGTCTGTAGTTAACTGATGAGTAGGCATGGTGAACAGTGTCAGATGCCTCTCGTTAGATCAATAAACATAGCTCCTGTGAGGAGTCCTTTGTCTAAGGCCTTGTGGATTACTCCTGAGAATTCGAGCAGGGCTGTGGTGGTGCTATGCCTTTGTCTGAAACCATGTTGCTGGCCACAAAGAATGTTATATTTCTGCAGGTAGTCTGTAAGCTGGTCAGCTACCATACGTTCCAGAGCCTTTGATAAGGGAGGAAGTATTGAAATTGGTCTATAGTTACCAGGCAGAGACTTATCACCACTTTTGTGCACAGGGGTAACTATAGCAGCCTTCCATATACTAGGGAATCTGCTAGAACAGAGGGAGAGATTGAAGATTCTGGTGAGGGGGAGTAAAACTTCATCCAGGGTAAGGGATAGTATTTTAAGGTCAAGAGAGCCACTGCTTGCCCTTGATTTAGATACAGCCTTCTTTATGTATTTATAAACTTTGTGTGCTTTAACTATTTTAAGATGGAAGGGTGGAATGTTTGGAGAGGCAGAGGGGGATATAGAGATGGGGGGGTCAGTAGAAGTGAAGAAGTCAGATGCAAGGACACCGCTGAGGTCGGTGAAGGTCTCATTTAAGGTGTTTGCTATGACCAAGGGGTCGAGGGTGGTACAGCCTGCCACATTCAGTATAGTAGGAGAGGATTTGGACTGCTTACCCGTGATATTTCTTAGATTGTCCCAGAAAGATTTCCCTTCGCCCCAGGTGTTGGAGAGAGCAGTTTTGAAGTAGTCGCTCTTCACTCGACGAGTCTCTTTGGTACAGTAGTTTCGGCCTGTTTATATTTTAGGATGTCAGGCGGAGAGCCAGAGTCTCTTGCAATAGCCCAGAGGTGGTCCCTTCCTTTGTGTAGTGCCATTAAGCTTAGCAGTGAGCCAAGGAGTTGAGAGTGCTTTCACTTTGCGCTTTTTTACAGGTGCATATGAGTCACAGGCAGCACTGAAGGTGTAGATAAAGTGGTTAAGGGCTTCATCAACGTCTTGTGTATTGTAAATGGGAGACCAGTCTTTCTGTCTAAGATTTTCCTTGAGTGGAGTAAGGTTTCCAAAGAGTAGTACTCTGCTAGTGATGGTTCTAGGGGGTGGTTTTCTGAACTTGTTTGACCAGGTACATATTATAGGAGAGTGGTCGCTAAGAGAGTCCAGGAGAACAGCAACATTATTTATCCAGGCTGGGTGGTTGGAGAGGATCCAATCTATTAGGGTACTATTACCAGATTTATAGTTTTCCTAGTGGGTGAATTGACCAGCTGTGTTAGTTTGCAGCAA
Organism: Neoceratodus forsteri; assembly: GCA_016271365.2. NCBI lineage: Eukaryota > Metazoa > Chordata > Ceratodontiformes > Ceratodontidae > Neoceratodus > Neoceratodus forsteri. The sequence continues at coordinate 1,179,920,604 of CM057454.1, forward strand.
AGATAGCATCCTTAGTCGACCCTGTGTCTGTTGCAAGCCAGTTGATATTGAAGTCACCAGGAGGAGGAGCTCGGCATCAGGAGGTTGAGATCTGACGAAATCTAGTACAGACTGGAGGCCGGGCCCAGGATCTTTAGGTGGGATATAGATAGCAGCAACCGTGAGGACTTTGTTTTGGGCACCAAGGAGAAGTTTGATAGGGAGGAGTTGTACAGCAGAGTTAGTGGTGGTATACGTAATAGAGAGGCAGTTGAGATATTCCTTTATGTAAATGGCACAGCCACCACCCCTTTTTGACGTCCTATCCAGCCTGAGAATTTTGTAGTCTTGAAGAGATATAGCATGGTCAGGGGTGCTGGGTGTCAGTCAAGTTTCAACAATGGCTAGGATATCGGGGTTATGCTGACTGACAAAGGTTTGTAGGGAGGCCAGTTTTGGTAGGAGACTACAAATGTTTAAGGTGACAAAGGTGAGTCCCCCCCTCCGTTTTGGCAGGCTTTGTTGTACTGTAGGAGATTGGGCCAGGATTAGGGTGAACACTTCCTGATATTAAGAGGAGGAGGAGTAGGAGTTTGAGAGTCCATTATTGTATTTCATATTAGGTGGCAACCAGCCTTGGTTTCTTATGTGTTTTGAACCAGTACAGGTGCCTAGGATCCCAGTGTAACGCATCGGCAAGGAATAGGTGCCAGGTTGCCCCCATGCAATCGTCATAATTGTTCATATTTAAACAGTCCATAGCTGGATGGTACCATTTATGCGTATGGGGGGAGATTGCAATCGTGCCTGATGTTGGGTAGTTAGCCAAGAGGACCAGAGTAGAGGGTGGTGAGGGATAGGAAGAGGTGGTGGGTAGGTGGGTTAAGGTTGGAAGCAAAGAGAGGGCTAGAAGAGAGAGAAGAAATGTTTACAGGAGGCATAGTAGCTAGGAGGGGAGAATAGGAGGAGAGAAGAAGGAGGAAGGAAAAGGAGGTCTAAAGAGCTAAAAAAAAAAAAAAAAACAGTGGGGTGTAGCCTAAAATCCTCAGGGAGGAAGCAGCAGAGAAAAGAAGGGAGAGGGAGGGTTTAGCTAGTGGTTCAGGATAGGACGTGGGACAGTGGGCGGCATTTAGAGCAAGGGGGTGACAAGCAGACTATTTAATAAAGGTGGGAGGGAGGGGGCATAAAATTTCAGCACTTAGCACTGCAAATCAATGGGCTCGAGCCCAGCAGCCCCAAAGTCACCCAGACCAATCAAAAACAATGTCTGGAGCTGGCGGCCAATCAGTGCAGCACTCAGAACTCAGTCGGCCAATCGCTGCCAATCTCAGCTTCCCAGCCTGTGGAGTGTCCTTACCGGTATTCTTGGGTCGGGAGGCGGCTAGAGGAGGTGACGTTGGGCCGCGGTGAGAACCAGGACCCATCGACTGTAGCCACCTGGTCCCCAGCTAGCCCTCTCAGGGCAATGGCAACTGGCTAAGGAGAGAGAGAGAAGAGGGCGGTGAGTGAGTTTATATAGTCAGTGGCAGTAGGCTGTGATGCAATTTAACATCAGGGAGAAAGGGAGGAAGGAGATTCAGGCGTAGGCAACGAGGTGAGGGGGGAGGTAAAACCAGAAACTGGAGAGGTGAGCATGAGAGGGGACTGTAAATGGGGGTGTTAGCCAGAAACAATCAGGTCCAGTGGATTACTGGCACCAGGCAGGAGGGATAGGGGAAGAGGGGGTAGAAAGCAGGAGAAAAGAGGAGCAATTTAAAAGTTTTTGATTTTTTTTTTTTTTTTTTTGTTATACAACAAAGAGTTAGGAGACGCTGCTTGAAGCAGGGGACAGCTGCCTAGAGCTGCAGAAATAGAGGAGGAGAACAGTGAGAGTTTCTAGGGAGTGGCAGAGGTAGCAGTTTGATAGCACCCGAAGAGAGACAGTATAGCGCAGTGGTCTAAGGCTCTGAGCTGCAAATTTGGTGACATCCAGCAGACCAGACCTGGGTTTAAATCCCACAGCTTCCACTTGCATACTGTGTGACCCTGAGCAAGTCACTTAACCTCCTGTTGCTCCTGTAAAAAAGCTTTCAGCTTAGTGTGCTATACCTGGTTAAACAACTAAATAAAAAAAATAAAATTACATGCTGACACCCTCTGGAGGCTCGTGGGAGGAGAGAGAGAAAGGAATAGGTAGAGAGACAGTGCAGCCAAGATTTAAGCTTTTTTCCTTTAAATTATCAATCGACAAGGCATGAGGATGAAGTCAGAAAAAAAGGGAGAGAGCATTTAAGCAAAACATAATGGCAAGCTAGCAGTTTAACAGGAGTCTATTAATCTTGTTTAGTAATGGGAAATAACAGGCAGCATAACATAAAATTAACATCTTAAAAACAGGCAAAGTAGAGCAATTTGCAAATCTAAAAACATTTAGCAGAACTGATAGTGGATCAGAGGTAGAAAAACAGTAGGGAATAAGGCTGAGAAAATGTCCAAAAGCGTAAAATTTCGGCACTTAGCACTGCAAGTCAATGGGCTCCAAGCCCAGCTAAGCCCCGAAGCCACCCAGACCAATCAAAAACAATGTCTGGAGCCGGCGGCCAATCAGTGCACAGCACAGAGCTCAGTCGGCCAATCGCTGCCAATCTCAGCTTCCCCAGCCTGTGGAGTGTCCTTACCGGTATTCTTGGGTCGGGAGGCGGCTAGAGGAGGCGACGTTGGGCCGCAGTGAGAAACAGGATCCATCGACTGTAGCCACCTGGTCCCCAGCTAGCCCTCTCGGGGCAATGGCAACTGGCTAAGGAGGTCTACCATGGGTGCGCCCTCACTGTGGGTGCACAGGGAGGGTTGTACCTGCACAGGTCGGTATTGTGTTTGCGGTGGGCACTATTGCCTGCCATGGTGGATGTTGTACAGGTGTCCCGTCACGCCGCTGGTGTGTGGCATGGGTTGCAGGCAGGGTGCAATGGCCACCAGAGGTGAGGTGGGGCCTAGCACCGCACATACCCTGTCTGACATTGCTGCCACACCATGGTGGCATGCTGTACTACAGGGTCACATAGGTGTGTTACAGACTGTCTGGTATGTAAGGTTCTGTAGTCCTGTGTTGTAGGCATGGATGCACGGACAGTGTGCCAGAGGGCACACCATGGGTGCACAGTGCATCAAGTATCAGTCACAGGTATCATGGCTATGTTGCCAACACGGTGCCATGGTCCAGGCACACTGTCACTGTGTTGGTGCAATAGGGAGGAATATCCAACTGGTGGTGGTGTGTCACTGCAGTGGTGGGCTGGCCCACCCACAGGTCTGTGCGCAGTGTCCAGTCATGCTGCACCGTTCAACCTTGTAGCGCTATCCATGCCCATGAGCAGCACGTGGCAGATCATGTTCCGGCTGTCTCACATGGATGGGGTCGAGTGCCTCCGCCTGTGGCCCAGACTGTGCGAGGTGGGGTCTACAAAGGACATTGCCTGTGCCGTTCACACAGGGCACTGCCACCTGCCTGGTTGCCTGTGTGGCACTGTCCTTGTACCACGCCCTCCATGTTACCCACATTGGGTCCGCACCTGTCAACATCCACCCTGTGCATGGGCAGTCATGGCAGGGTGTCCAGGGGGCTGTCCTGGGCCATGTGTGGGTACATGCCTGTGGGATGGAGAAAGTGGGGGGGGGGAAGCACCCAGAGGCTGATGGCCACAGGGGCACATTCAGCTGTGTACTAACCCATATCCATTCCCTCCCTAGCTCCACAGCGGACGATTACAGGACTTTGGGGAGTATATGACATTGTTCAATGTGCACATTCCCAATGCCTGTCCAGCACTGTGTACCTGACATTGTTGCTCTCTGTCCCCTGTGTAGGATTCAGCACCACCACACAGGTCCAAGTAGGTACTCACTGCCACACCACAGCAGCTCTGGAGTCCCCGACTGTGCCACAGGCTGATGTTGCCCTGCTCCTTCCCCATCCAGGTGTGCTCCAGCCCAGACAGCACCACTCACTCTGGACTCCACAGTGCACATCACAGGTAAGTAACTGTCTGTCCCCATTCCGGCACCCACGGTTGTCATTGTGTCAGCCCCTTGTCTACCTGATAGGTGTGGCCGCATGCAGCTCCACATAGGGGTGCTGGTGTGGACATGTGGCAGGGCTGCATGTGGTGCTCCACACCCACACTGTGCAGGGCCATACCGTGACATGCCTCTGCAGTGGACGGGTGTCATGGTGGTGCACTGTGGTCACGGTGTGCCCGGCCCTGCATGGCATGGCTCGGCATTTACACACAGTGCACTGTGTGTGGCATTGGTGAAGGGTGTGCCACATGGGGTGGTGGGCCCTGGTTGCAGGCCTGTGGCCAGCACTGACCCAGTTCCCACAGCCAGTGTCCAGTGTTGCACATGGTGGGTGGGGGTGGCCTGCTCGGCCACGATGGATATCTGTAATGATGCATGCGCCATTCCTTCCCCAGTTACAGGTGCCATGTAGGAGACAAGCTGTGATGTCCTCTGGCTTTTCCCACCAACTCTACTCCGCATGAGATGATGCTTCTTGTGAATTAAGTGCAGCAGTGGGGCTGGACGCTGCTGCCACCTAGATGCTGCAGGAGCAGTGCTGTAGACCGTGAGTGGGCATGAATGGCCATCTCCACCCACATGGCAGCAGCAACAGGGATATGGCGCACCATCCACCAGCTTACCCACTGCTGGCAGGACCCGATACGCAGGGAGGCTGGAGTCCTGCAGCGTTTGTTCAGCATGGCCCGCCTCAGGGACACAGAGATGTGGACAGGGCAGGACTCTGGTGTTGGTATGTATCCCTACAGCTGTTCATCAGTTACTGCAGTGCTGGCATAGTGGCCATGGCACATGGTGCCTCCAGCACACTCACCTGTCCCTTCACCCTACAGGTTCCCCCAGTGCATTGCACTCCTTGCAGAAGGGGTGCTTCACCAGCCTCAGACAGAAGGCACGTCAGTGGAGGTCAGGTAAGTACATTCCATGGACCCCATGGGCCATGGCCTTGGCTGGCGGACACATTGTGGCCCATTCTGTACCCTCACATTGCTTGCCTATTTGTGTGTGCCCCCCTGTTTGGGCCCGGCACTAATCACGTCCTTTACATCCCTACAGGTGTCCATAGCAGGCTGCCACTGCGGCAGAGGTCCCTGCTGTGGGCGACTGCAGCCGTCAAGACCGATGATGCAGAGGAGTACTGGATGTGCACCTGACACAGGCGGCGGAGGGCCAGGGTGCTGCCACCATCTTCATCCTCCTCCACCTCCTCCTCCACAGTGGCAGCTCATGATGGTGACCAGGCACTTTTGGAGGCATGGCCGGACCAGGTGGACCCCACTGATAGTTAGCAACAGGAGCCAGATGACCCACAGCCACTTAGCCTGGAGAGGGTGTGCAGTGACACAGTGGATGGGGATGGGGATAGGGCCTTGGCTGCACCACCAACCGGGGCCCGCAGTTGAGGATGTCATGGCAGGGGTTGCTGTGGATGCCCCACCAACTGCCACCGTGCCATGCACTGCTTTCCCTGCAGCTGGGGATGCTGGACCATGGCAAGAAGTGGCCATGCCAATGTTGCAGCCGGGGGAGCCATTGCTGAGGGGCCCGCCACTGAACACGTGCAAGGTGGGGGCCCAGACCAGGACCACCTAGTCATTCTGGTAACTGCCATCCTAGAGGACACTGGGCGCCTATATGGATCTGTGACTGCCCTCCTTCATGAACTCTGCCGCATATAGTCACCATGTCCGCCACAGCCAATCGTGGGTTCGGTTATGTGTGTGGGTGGGCATGTATATAGGGTGCTTGTCTTTGCTGGGTCTGTTTGTGTGGGTGTTGTGGGTGTACATTGGATGGCTGGGTTTGCTTATAGGTGTTTGTGGGTGGGAATGTTGTTTGGTTGGTGGGCCTGTGTTGGGGTGTACGTTGGTGTGGGTTGGTGTTCGGGGTTGTTTTTGGTGGCTGTTTGAATTTGGGTTTACCGTGCTGTTTAGGTTTGTTGTTGTTGCCTGTTGTTCATCCCCATCCCCCTCCCATTGTTACCCTGTATCCCTGTCCCATTTTGATCATTAAATCATTGTGTGTGTGTGTGTGTGTGTGTGTGTGTGTGTGTGTGTGTGTGTGTGTTGCTATGTGCAGGGGTGCACACTGATGTTGGTGCCTGCTGTCCCTAGTGTTCCCTCCCTGTGCATCAGGCTGGTGTGCCATTTGTGCTGCTCACAGCATGGGCCACTGTCCCCAGGCCACATCTGCGTGGTGTTCTGTGTGCTGTAGGTCACCTTGCATGCTATGGTGTCCTTGCTACCTCATATTGTACCTCCCAGCTGTGTGGTGGCACGGTGCCTGTGCTGCGCCTTTCTGTCTCGGGGTGCCGTTGTTCCCTGCAGGTGGCACCACTGGCATGGACATTGATGTGTCTCACCACCAACTGTCCACTGATCTGTGTGACCCAGTGCTGTGTCCCTGTTGTGGTTGCACTGTTTACATGTATCAGTGGCCATGGCAGGGGCATTGTGCCTGGTGGCGCAATCATCCCTGCATTGTGCCAGTGGCCTCTGTGCTCCCTTTGTACCCTGTGCCACACTGCCCCTGTGTGCCTGCCTTTCTCGGACACTCTATCCTATCCCACATGTGTGTTGCTGTGTGTCTGGCCTTATCTGGCCTCGCTCCTTTCTTTGTTGTGTATGTTACACCTGCTCCACCTGATTTGTGTTGCGCCGTCTGGTCTTGGTGTATGTTGTGACACTGCAGCTTCTAGAATCCCACCCTGGCATTTCAGCGCTCTTTCCTTGGCATATGTTCAGATGTGCATTTGCGTACCTGCGGGCTTGTTGCAACTGTGGCATAAGTCATCATTGGCATAGTGTTTTGCGCAATGTGCATCTCACAATGTAGAATTGTGTTTGGCATATTTGCTTGACGTATTTGCGGCTTACACTATTCCCATTGGCGCATCTGCATTACGCATTTCCATATGCTTTCTAGAATCAGGCCAAAAGTGTCCCTTTTTGTAGGACTGCTCTGGGACAATGCTCTTTCTCCTACCAAGCACCACTTTGGCTTAATGAGGTCCCAGCAGCTGCAGTAAACACTGTAAACATCCAGACCTTTAAATCTGATCTGAAGCAGTTTCTATTGAGCAGGAGCATATGTGTTCGCCAGGACTGATCTACTCTTCAAGTACGCTTCCTCACTGTACTCTGGGACTATCCCATGGCCTACAACCCAGTCCAGTCCCGCTGCCTCACTGACCCTCTCTCCCTGTGCTACCCTACCAGCCCCCATCCACTTCCATCACTTTGCATTTTCTACTTTCACTTGCTCTCATTCTCTTTCTCTCTCTCTCTCTCTTTGTCCCTCCTCTCCTCCCCTCTCCCATGCCCTCTCTCACTCTCTTTTCCATGCCCACTCTAGCATGTTATACCTGCCTTTCCACTCTCTCTCCCTCTTCTTTCTCCCTCTCACTCTATCTCCTCCCCTATCCCCTCTCCCAATCTCTTTTTCTGTCTCCCTCTTTCTTCTCACTCTCTCCCCTTCTCTCCTTCCTGTTGCCCCCTACCTCCCATAACTGCCTCTGCCCCCTTATCCAGTCTCCCTCCCACCTGATGCCATTAGATCCTGGACTGTGGTATCCCTGCATCTCTACACTCCCTTGCAACAGTACCTCTCCACCCACCCCTTCTGTTGCCCTCATCTAATTAAGACATGCCCATTCCCCTCTCTCAATGTTTTTATCTGCAAGGCCCTCATGGGGCTCTACTGTTTGAATGCTATGCTGTAGTCTTCTCATGTTCTTGGCTGTTTCTTCTACATTTTTAAACCCAGTGCCATAATGTGACAAGGCCCTCCCAGGACTGCACTACTAGATCTCCATGCTGTAGAGATCACTGTCAAAAATCACACAGCGTTAATAGCGCAGTACAGAATAGCACGTACTTATTAGTGAGTGATACAATAGTGCTACCCATTAACATCACTGTGCCTAAATAGCGTGTTGCCAGTAATTTATCCTTGCTTGTGCACTTTATTTCTTGAAGCCTGCCTTCTTTTAAAATGTCCCTTTGCATCGATGCCTTCTGGTGTTCATCAGTGCTGGGGAAGGGGGACAGGTAAACCAAGTGCATATCATGTATTGTACAGCAAATCATCCCTCCACCATACCACCTACAATTCAAATTGTTCCTAAACAAATCCTAATGCTGTTCCATTCATCCTTATGCCTGGAGCTGGAAGTTATATGAGATACCTCTTAGGTATTCCATTCTTGGATGAGACGGATAGTCTGCTATAATAGCCATGACCCTTTCAGCAGTATCCTTGTACTTTTTTCATACTTGTGGTACTGCTGTTCCTGCTATGAGCTGCTCCATGATTGTGGCATTCAGGTGCTGCTCCATCTTAAGGAAGTCAAAAAACTTCCAAACTGATGGATGGTACGCTCCAACAAAATGATTGAACCAGCGATGCCATGCCTCTACTGCATTCACAGTTCTTGGTAGGTCATCCTGGACTGCATTGTAGCAGCTCCTCAGTGCCACAGGGAACATCAGATGTCTTCTACCTCCTCTTGCAAGAGGTCTTCATAGCAAAGTGTCCTCAAAATTGTCAGTCAGGTGAGTAAGAAGGTCACCATTTGTTTAATAAAATTCTGACTGCATCATGTCATTAAATGCTGGCAACACACTGTCCACTGGCACATATGCAAGAGCAAGTAATAGTCAAATATTAAGTGCAAAATCTGGGTTACTGGTGTATTGTTGGCATACATCTGGAAGTTCCTGCACTTTGTGCAATACAGCCTGGCACATGTGAAAAAAAACAGCCCCTCATTTTTGCATGTGGGAAAGCATGTGTGAACGCTTTTATTGCTGCTAGCTAAAAGTCTATTACGATTGTTTCAGACTGTAATGGCCCACATAAATTTTCAAGTGCAGTAAAAATCTTGGCATAGGTTGCTGCAGTTTGGTTTCCCATCAATATGTACACCAGGGGCATTACTGCACCATACTTCACTGCATGAATGGTGTACAGCTGAGACAATATTGATGTGCAGCACTTAAAAGTTCCATCGGCAAACCAATGTTTGCTGCTGTAAGTGCTGCATGTCCTGGACAGTAGAAAACACAAGAACTTAATCAGGACATGGCCCAGAGTCACATAACAAAAAAATTTCATTTTTCACTGTCTTCAAAAAGTAACAGTGCTCGAATACTAACAAATACCAGGGCGCAATTCCAACCAACACAATGTGCTATTAGTAGCAGAAACATAAAAGGGCTGCAGTATTAATACTCGCACTCATATCTGCTCAGTTCTATTCCACGCTATTAATGCCATGCATTTATGACCTGATACCATACCGTAGTCTTTTATTGTTGTTGCTTGAATTTTCTGCATTATGAACTTTGGCATCCCACCATGAGACACATATACCTGTAGAAACTACAAGTTTGTAATCTTATTTATTGTAAAAAAATCATGTCTTTATTGTATGTTTTGTGTTTCTTTTGATGTGGAACCTTTGTAAAACAGTTCTTACTCAAAGATTGTTTCCGAACATACAAATAAATAAAGAACTAAAACATATTCACATCAAAAAAAGGAAACTGATGGAGGACATAATCTCCGTCTTCTGCATTCTCAAAGTGATCAACATGATGGAACATATAAAGAGGGTTACCTGGTGTTCTCCAGCAGAATGTGGAGAAACATCTTACAGCTCAGAGATGGTAAACTCAAAGGTAATGGTAGGAAACACTTTTTTTTCCTCAGAGGGTGCTGAACCTATGGCATAGCCGACCAGTGTAGGAAATGGCTAGGAAGATAGCACAAAACTTTTCGGACAAGACTGGACGTATTTCAGCTTACACAGGGAATCTTACCTGCTCTAACACCCAAGGTATTCCAGGTAGCTTGGGAAGTAGAACATGTGTGGATTCCCTATAAATAAGTTGACTGACATGTACTGCTGATGCGGGTGGAGCAGCAAGATGGCGGCACTGCTGCTCTGCTCCTCAACATGCCAAGAGAGTCCTCTCCGTTTGTAGATTTTTAACATTCACAGTTTAGTTTTGTTTTGTTAAACTCCTGAATTAAACTAATATTATTTTAGCATTAGATTCATGAGGGTGAATTTGATGACAGCTTACCGTTAGTTAGTAGAGCGAAGTAGCATTGGGTAGAGTCGTTCAACGTTCGCCTTACCGGTTATGTCTATTTTTCTGGCCATAGCCAAAATTGTAAGTGTGAGCTAGGAGGTTTGCTCTCAGCTGTTTAACTCTGAAAAGCAGACCTGTGCTAGCCCGGCATAGGTCTGGATGGAATACAGCGTTATATAGCATTATAATCTTAAGAAACCTGGAGTTTTAAGTATGGAGCAAGAAAGAGAACACTAACCTATGGTTCTGCATCCAGGGCTCTAAGCCACAATGATCTGCAGGGGTGTTGGGTTCTGTGGAGCTTCTGAGGAGCTCTGTGGAAGCACAGTATGTGCTAGAATGATTGATTAAATTCTAAACGAGGTATGCCACCTTTACCTATGGAGGGGTACTGCTTTCAATGTGATTAGTTAAATTTACTATGGTCAGCAGTGCATTTTTCCTTGTTTTTCTTGCTCCCTACAAGTGTGCACAGTTGTCAAAAGAAGTGAAAATGGAAAAGGCATTTGATCTGGGTGATATCTTGAGCAATGGCCAATAAAACCCTCACTGATTACCTTGCCTGACATGCAAGATGAAGTCGGAGTTAGGGCACAGAGTATTTGTAGAGAATGTGGAGCCTGAGGATTCTGAATAGAAGAGCTGCAAAAGAAATCAAGGCAGACACAGAGTGATTAAGTGCAAAGCAACTGTATGGAGGTAGACAAAGCTACTTGGAGGCAGACATCTTGAAAAAAAAAAGTTTTATAGAAGAGTTCTCCAGAGCTTTTCTTTGTTTCCTTTTTCTGACATAAATTTTGGATGTTATGATTAGAAATTAATGGGCTTCCAGCAGGGAGCTATTTTACAATTTTAGAACTCGAAGTGCCCAGACGCCCACCCCCATGGACCTCATTTCAAGTGACTCAAAGTATTTTGAGTGTTTTACACTTCAAAGTGTTTTCTGCTGTAAATTAATGGATATATTCAACAAGGATCATAAAGTAGCCTGGAGAAGGCCCTAAAAGACTTCTCAGCCAGGAGAAAATGAGGTTTAAAGGCCATGGGATTTCCTTGGTTTGTATCTTAGTGCTAAAAACTTCTGCAGATACAGATTTTCTTGTTTGTTTGTTTTTTGTAGTTGTACAGTTTATTTCTGTTTCCACAGTTCTGAAGCTGAATGAATAAACACGGAGTACAAATAGCTAGCAATGATTAAACCGGTGGACTCTGGAGTTTATGGAGTCTGCCAGACTTAGTCGAGTTCATTGGAATTTATTTTTGTTATGTTAAGTGGCACTAATGCACCCCGCAGGTCTGGCCCCCTGCTCCCAGAGTGCCAACCTCAGATTACAATAGTGTGAACAGGTAACAGACAGGGAAACCCTCCTGTCTGCTTTTTGGGTTTGAATCACCTTCTAGCTTCGAGTTCTGGAGGGATTCAAACTGCATACCCAAATGTAGAAGCTCAGATATGTACCCTCTTCGGGACTGCAGTACAGTCTTTCACCAGGGGCACCCAACCAGGTATCCAAATGAACCCTTTTTAACTCTATAGAGACCTATGTAGTTCTTACCTTTTTAAGTAAGCTTTAGTAACATTATTCAAGCTCTTCAACAGCTGTCAGACTCAAATACAGACACTTCACATGCAAAGAAAAAAAAAACTGAGAAGACACTCATGCAGTATTTCAAAGAAAAGGTTGTTTACTAAAGTATGACAAAAACAGGTAACATTAAATACAGAGCAATATATCATACAGCTTACAATCATGTAAAACAAAAAAAAGGGAAGTTTCACAACAGGCACTCCTACCACGGATAATTATTTTCTAGTTATTACCTTTATAAGTGTTTTCCCAGTCAGAGTCTAGAATCATATGTCACAATCCCATATACAATGTTTTGTTTTTATCTGTCCCAACCCCTATCGATGAGGTCAGCTAGAACCTCACTTCTTTAATTTCTGATATAAGTGACTCTGAGGATGAGTCATTTCTTTAAAAAAATCTGTAACTAGCCATTTCCCAAATATGAGTCTTTATATACACACTTCTCTTTGAACTAAATCCCACACTCATGACCCTTGACTGATTTCCTGTGCTAGTCTGATATGGGGGATTTTATGACTCTTCACACACTTCAGGTTATATGCTCAAAGGTGAGGAGAGGAACCAGTCCAATTATCTTGCCTCCTGTAACGTCATAATACTCACATGTGGTTTTCAACTTCAACAGCCTGGGCAGGTCATAAACATGTAACAAAATACCTTTTTGTAAGGAAATCTTAATTAACTGGTTCTTCTGGTCTATTTTACAACATTCTGTGGTTTCAGCTACTGACTTTGAAAGTTAAAGGTCACATCTCTCATATACTGACATTTCATACACAGACCATTTATTTAAAATATAAATGTCACACAGGTAACCAGGAGCAGGGGCAAATTGTCACACTCCTCCCCACTTAGACTGAATTTTGGGGGCTCTATCCCCTGCATGGGATGAGCTCTACAAGTCAGTTCATTCTTCATATAGAGGCGACAAGCCATCTGCATTCTGATCGGTTGCTCCAGCCATATGCGAGATTGTCATGTCATACCCATGCAAGACAAGACTCCATCTTAGTGGTTCTATGTGATAAAGGTGAGTCTGAAAGATTGCCTATCACATAGAGCGAATAAACCTGAGCCCATGGTCAAAAGGGCGACAGATATTGTACTGACCATTACAAATAGCAACGGTCACTTCAATACTTAAGAAAAGCATACAGAAATAATTTTTTATGTGGGGGCTGCACCCCGTGCCCCTCCTCATGGGGGGGCAAGCCCCCCACACCCCGTAACTTAAATAATCAACTCCAAGGGGGTGTGGACCACGGGGCAAGTTATTGGATTGTAAAAAAAATAATAATAATTATTCTGCCTATAGCCGGACCTGGGTCTGCTTGCATTGCAAGTGGTGGTGTACACCACTACACTATGCAAGCAGCTCGGTGGGAATCAGCCACAAAGGATGCTATATCCCACAATAGTGAGTACAGCTCCTTGCTGTACTTGATATACAGGATATAGCGACGTACTGCACCACTCGCTGTCTTGTAGAGCGCTATTATTGAGTCACTCAAAAGTGCAGCACTCAATAATCAGCACTCTACATGGGTGCTACCCATCTTAATAGTCTACCATTTGTTTTTCCCATTTGTGTCAGCCAGACCAGGGGGGTTGTGGTCAGTTTGTACCTCAAAATGCTGTCTGTACAAGTATGGCTCTAACTTCTTTAAGGCTCACACTATGGCAAGACATTCTTATTCCACAGTAGAGTATGTCTGCTCCCTGGAAAGTAACTTTTTACTCAGGTACACTATGGGGTGGGAGGTTGATCATACGCAGAACAGGGTTCTGAGGGAGGAGTGAAGCAGTTGCAGTCGAACCCCCACTGAACCAGCATGTTTTTGTAAGCAAGCAGTGAGCATTCTCTTCTATGTTGATCAGCTAAGGTTTTGGAACGGGTTTTAGCTAGCCACTGATGGGAAATTTGTGGTCGATAGACACCCCTTAGCAAAGAACAAAGGGGTACGTGTGCTGGATTAAAAGCTTAAAATGAGTAGAACAGAGTTTGGGAATCACAGTAAAATAAATCGGCGTGCTTCCAGCAGGCAAAAAAACAGTCCTGATCAAACACACAGGTACATGGATTTTACACCTGCTGTTAGTCTGTTAATTTGCACAACGGAGGACCAGAATGGAACAGTGAGTAGCTCCAAAGAGGACTCTGGCAAGCATTGATTTAAATTATGTTCTTCTCTTTGTCATTACCTCATGTTTTTTTCTGTCTATTGAAGTTATAAGTGAGATGCAAAGAAGCAAGAAAAAGCAGCTGATGTGAGTTCTTAGGGACGGAGATCTGAATTGGAGCATGGCATTATGTTAGAAAAGCTGTTTGCTTTCATTAAGTTCAGTAATTTCTCTGTCTTGACTTTTAAATTCTGCCATGCTTCTTCATCTTCACACTATAATTAACCATTTACACTGGGAAGCATTAAAAACAGTGAAAATAGTGTGAAATAAGTCTGCAATAGATGAAACAAATATGAAAACAGGGTTGCATGGTCTTAATCTGTTTGAATGAACTATGGGCTGTTGCAATATATACTCTAACTTTTTTGTGCTGATTTGAGAATTCTTTACTAAAGAAAGTGGGTTGGCCCAGAGTCTATTCTACATGTATGGCTTGTGTGTCTTTAAATGAATATGCTGTGAAGCACTTGAAAATGAGAAATTAGTGTGGAATGGGTTTGCATTTGATGAAATAATTGAAACAAATGTGTAAGCAGGACTGCACTAATTTAAATTGTCTGAATGAACTATGATCTGCTGTAATTTATACTGCTAATGAACTTTTAAATGTGCTGGTTTTGAAAGTAATTATTAAAACACTGGGATGGTTTGGAATCTCTCCTAAGTGCAGGATTTGTGTGTTTGCCATGTTTGGTCCTCAGTTTATAAAGTGGGTCTGATGAGTAGTGTGTCGCTCTCCACATCTTATTAAGCAAAAAATTAAAAGAAAAGAAAAACACGCAAGATAAAGGCTCAATTTTAGTCTTGGTGCTTTGACTTTAAAGATAATTTTCATCTGGGTCTTAAAGGTACAGTAATCTGGATTTAACAAGTATAATTGAAGAAGCTCTGGTGTAAACAACAAAGTGATAATAAGAGTGATTTAATTATATAAAGTTCTGATATGTCTTCCAGAATACATGAAGAGGCATGGAAAGGATGAAAAGGGACTTGGCAAGGCTGGAGGAATGATCAAAAAGTATGGCAGCTTGGATTCAATGCAAAGAAGTGCAAAATAATGCACATGGGAAACAAAAACCCAGGGGAAGATTACACAGTGGGGGAGTAGTAGTAACAACAACAGAAATGGAAAGGGACCTGGGGGTAATCATATCGGATAACCTTAAGTTTAGCAAGTAATGTGAGAAGGAAGAAGGGAGGGCTGGGGGGATACTAGGATATATAGGTAGAGGCATCACCAACAGAAAACAGGGAGTTGTTATCCCTTTGTATAGACAACTGTGAGACCCCATCTGGAGTACTGCATACAGTTCTGCTGACCCCATCTCTGCAAGGACATAGACAGAATAAAGGCAGTCCAGAGGAGGGCAACTAAACTGATACAGGGTCTGCAAGAGAAGCCATACGAGGAGAGACTAAAGGAGCTTAATATGTATACCCTTGAGGAAAGGAGGGAGAGGGGGGACATGATAGAAACTTTTAAGTACCTCAGTGGAATCAATAAAATCCAAGAGGGTAGCATCTTTCAGAAAAAGAGACGTGCAAGAACAAGGGGACACAATTTAAAGATAGAGGGGGATTGTTCAGGGGCAATGTGAGGAAGTATTTTTTTCACAGAGAGGGTGGTGGATGCATAGAACAGCCTTCCTGAGGAGGTTGTGGGGTCTAAAAGTGTGGGAGAATTCAAGAATACATAGGACAGACATAAGGCAATTCTTGTGGGGGGGGGTTAAAAGAAATAGGCTGTTGGTTAACTAGGATCTGCAGCTTATCCTGTAGGTAGAGAAATGTGCAGACTAGGTGGGCCAAGTGGTCCTTATCTGCCATCAAAGTCTATGTTTCTATGTTAAGGGAAAGAAGGGAAAAAAGTTCAGTGGATTTTTCAGAACGAAAACAAGATAAAAACACACAGGGACGCTAAAATTAAAGGGAAACTACAGCCTAAATTACCTCTTGAACAGGACTTACTGAATTTGTGTTGGTAAAGTACCTACCCTAAATATCACTAATTACCTGAGCCCAATTGCATCTCCTTTTGAGACTCAAAACATAACAAAAGATACAAATGAAAATGAAGGAAAGGTTCTGGAAAGTTCATCTCTGTTAATATACTCTAAAACTTTAAAGAAAAAAAGAGAAAGAAGGGGTGTCAGGGGCTACAGCTTCAAACAGTCAAGAAAATGTCCATCTGTCTGCTGAAACGTAATGTTATTCTGAGCATAGATAGTGGCCAAGATGTAGTACATATGGATAAATTAATAATGAAAGAATTTATGTCTTATTTCTCCAAAGTATATAATGAAAGTTATAATTCAAGTTCAGAAGAAATAGAGGCTTATGTAGAAAGATACATAGTCAATAAACTTAACATAAATAATAACTCCTTCTCCTTAAGTGAAATAGATGTAGCTATAACACAACAACAACAAAAAAAGGCTGATCTCCTGGGCCAGATGGCTACAAAGCTGAGTTTTATTTAGTGTTTAATGAACTATTAAAACCTTGGCTTAAAATATTAATCAATGAGATTATTACATCAGATAATATTGCACCCTCCTTAAATGAATGTATTATAATATTGCTATTAAAGGATAATAAAGATCCAAAAAAAAGTGGGTAGTTATCGCCCAATATTGTTACTAAACTTGGATTATAAGATTATTTTTTTTTTTTTTTGAAATTTCTATTTATTCACCTCCCTGCCTTCCATCCCCGACCCTTCAGGAGCCTCAAGGCAGACATCCCTCTACCTTCTACACTGCCCGTATGACCCTCTGGAACCCCATGTAGCTTCGGTTTACCCCCGAGCTGGGATGGGGCAGAGCCCCCTTACCCCATCAATCAACTTGCTTCGGTCCAAGGGCCATCGGGCAAGCGAAGGCACATCGAGGGCACGTCTCTGGAGGCTCCATCTTCCCAGCGATGGCAGACATTTTCTACTTTTTCTCCCACCCCTAACAGCGTAGGACCCCTGACATCAAGGCGCAAGGCGCCAATGTCATGCTGTATCAAGGCAGCCCTTCCCCTAACATTAGGGGCTTGCAGTACTCGAGCCTCCACTAGAGTCAGGCAAATCATTAAGACCATGCCTTAACCCTCCCAGATGGCGAGCTATGCTGGGACACTCAGCCAAACTCCCCAACCGGCCGACCAGCGACCCGGAGTTCACCTCGAACCCGGGTCGCCGGGCGTGAGCGGTGTGGCGCCCAGCGCCTTAACCCTCAGCGCCACCGGGCTGGCATTATAAGATTATTATGAGAGTAATAGTTAACCGAATAGAAGACCAAATTTGTATACTTATTGGGGAAGAACAAAGGGGATTTATTAAAAGAAGAAATATTTTTCAAGGACTTGGAACAAATTCAAACTTTAATATCCAAGGAGGTTAAAAATAAGAAGGTAAATATAGAAGAAAAAAAATAATGATCGCATTAGATGCTACTAAACCATTTGATTTGATATCTAGGGAATTTATGTTTGTAGTTTTGAAGAAATGGGGTTTTCCTGAGTTTATTCAACTGTTGTATAAAATTTACACTGAGGCCACTGCTAGACTGAAAATTAATTCTTGTCTTTCTGATCTTAAATGGAGTCCTTTTTCCCCTATTTTGTTTGTTATGTTTAGAGCCCTTATTAAATTGTACAAAGGCAAATATGAACATTAAAGGAATTAAGACTAAGAAAGGCAGGGTTAAGATGTTTATGCTGATGATATGCTGCTTATTTTGTTAAATACATTGTTATTATGGCCAAACGCACTGAAGGAAATTCAGGAGTTTGCATTATATTTGGGTTATGATTTGAATCAGTATAAATCCCTGGCTGTTCCTATTACAGTATAATCTGGGGAAACTAAGCAGTGCTTGATCCCTGTTAGTATTGTAAACCACATGAAATATCTAGGTATAATCCTCACTAACAATATCAAAGAAATTATTAAAATTAATATTAATAAAACATATAGAAAAGTTGACTGAAAAATGGGAAATCTTGACTTTCTCACTTTGGGGAAAAAATCTAAGCATTAAAAATGGCTACACTTACACATTTAATGTTCCTTTTTCAAGCATTGCAAGGGGAAATTTCAGATCAGTGGTTCTCAATGGTAAAGCATGCCTATGTTAAGTTCTTATGGAGAGGTGCATCCCCTAGAATTGCATGGTCTAAGTTAACATTATTGAGATTGTACTAGGGTATAGGCTGTCCAGATCCTTTTCTCTATTATATAGCTGCTAGAGTTAAAATGGCTTTTTCCTGGATGGTAAAAATCCAAAAGAGATTGATGAAAATGGTAACTATGTTAGTATTGTTCAAAAGATATCTTAGATAGGGAATATTTGGATTTGGGTATTCAGGTTAAAATGAGGAAAAATAAATGATTTACTGGATCAGAAATGAATCAGATAATTAAAAGGGGTAGCACTAGCATGTAAAGAATGGATAAAAAAAGAAAGGATAACAATTATTTGTTGTATAGCTCTATATTATATAATAGTAGCCCTTCATTTAAATATAGTTGGAGACAGGCATTAATAGAAGGAAAAATTATTGACTGGACAGATTTTTTTGAGGATACAGATTTTATATCATATGAAGCGTTTAAAAAGCTACCCTCCATACAGTATCTTAAAGATAACTAGTGATTATATTCCTTGTTGAAATCACAATTTACAGGTTTGGAAAAGAAAACTGATTCACTTTATAATAGATATATATTTAAATAGTGGATTGTATAAACAACATAGTATTATTGCACAAATATACAGATCTTTTTTTGATGTGGAAAATTAATTGTTAAAAATAAAATAATCCTGACACAGGAGAAGTGGCAATTAGATCTGAATCAAACTTTATCTTATAGAGAATGATTTAAGATTAGGATAGATGCAAATAAAATTTACACATATGCTAAGAATAAGTGTATTCAATTGAAAATAATGGAACGTGCCTATTTTACACCATCAAGAATGGGTGCTATCCAGGGAAGAACATGTGGCTCTTGTTGGTGTTTATATGGGGTAATGGTAGCCATGGGCATATGTTTTGGTCCTGCCCAAAAATTTAATACGGTGGCAGCAGTTACATATGGAATTAGAGACTACACTTAATAAAAAACTGTTGTTTGCTCCAGATTTATATATACTGAATAGATATGATTTAAATATATTATCTAGAGAGGAAATGAAGATATGTGCATTGGCAGTGATGGTACTTAAAAGACAAATGTTGGAGAAGTGGAGCTGGACAGAAGTAGGGGAATGGAACCATAACCAATGGATTAAAAAATTTAAAGAGATCTTAAGATTAGAAAAAGTTAGTATGGAAATTAAAGGATTGGAAAATAGTATAGAGGAATACTATATTCATTGGTCTGAAATTATTCATATCCTTCCTCCTGTTTTAAGATTGGAAGAATGATTCTGAGATGTTGCCACGCTATGTTTATGTCTCATTGTAACTGGAGAGAATGTTTCATGTAGTGTAATACATATTTTTAGAAAATAAAGAAATATTTATAAAAAAAATGATACACTATGCGGCGATCTTTCCCTTGGCGGGATGTCTGACTCAGCACTGTCCCAATACCCACATCTGAGGTGTCAGTCTGAACTACAAAGGGTCTGCTACCAATATGGGGGCACTGCACAGTGTCTCCTTCAGTCTCATAAAGGCTTTTTCACAGGCTGTTTCCCAGGTAATTTTCTTAGGCATTCTGTTCTTTACCACGTCAGATAGGGGAGCAGCCAGGGCACTGTAATTGGGTAAAATTTCCTATAGTACCCTGCTGTCCCTATAAAACTCCTAACCTGCTTTTGCTTTTCTGGTCTGGGCCATGCCTTGTTCACCTCTATTTTTATTTGGTTAGGATGCAGCTATCTCCAGCCTATAACATGCCCGAGGTATGCCACTTCAGCCATAGCCACCAGGTACTTTTCACCTTTGACAGTGAGCCCAGCCCTCTGTATTCTGCCCAACACTTTCCTAAGGTGGGATAGGTGTTCCTCCCAGCTGGCATTGAAGATGTAAATGTCATCCAGGTACACCACTGTGTGCTCCTCAGCACTAATTAACACCTGGTTCACCAACCTTTGGAACGTGGTCGGGTTGTTCTTCATTTCCAAAGGCATTACTTTAAATTCAAATAATATCAGAGTGATGAAGGCCAACCTCTCCCTAGCTCTGGCAGTTAACTCTACCTGTCAGTACCCCTTTATCAGGTGAACAGTAGTAAGGTATGCTGCCCCCCCCAACTTGTCCAGGAGTTCATTTGTCCATGACACTGGGTGCGTGTCTGACTTCACGACTGCATTCAGTCCATGCTAGTCCGCAAAAAATGAGCAGAGCCATCTGGCTTGGGCACAAGGACTACAGGTGAGGCCCAGGGGCTGTGGAATTTCTAGATTACCCCTAAATCCATCATTTCTTCCACCTCCCTCCTAATGTCCTATTCGACAGCCTCTGACACCCAATATGCTGTCCACCATATGAGATATCTGTATCCCTGTCTCCACATCATGCATCACTAAGGGGGTTAGTCCAGGCTTGGTGCTAAACAGTGGAGCAAAGTCTGCTAAAACATCCCTTACTTCCTGGATCTTGTCCAGGGCCAGCTTGGGTGACAATTTAACTGCCTCCACAGAGGACTCCCACTTGCTTTCTTCCAGCAAGTCCAGAAGTGGGTCTCCTATATCCGTCCCCACCCCAGGACTACATACTGCAAATACTATGTCAGCCCTATTAGCATATGTCATCATCACATTGTCATGGTAGATTCTTTCTGTATGTCTTCTATCAAGTAACTCTGTTATATAGTTTATGTCATTTACCTTTCTGACTACTTTGTAAAGTCCTGCCCACTCAGCCTGCAGCTTGTCTTTCTAGACCGTGATTAGGACCATTACTTCCTCACCCACCGTGTACAAGCCAGCTCTGGCTCTGCAGTTGTATCACACTTTTTGTTTTTGTTGGGCAACTGCCAGGTTGCTCTGGGCTGTCCCCATAAGCTCCTTCATCCTTTCCCTAAACCTAAGGACATTTATTTATTGGAATCTCGGATTAACACCTTTGAGCAAAAAAGCTGGTTTACAAAGGTTCCACATCAAAAGGCAATAGGCAAGATACGAAGACATTGCAAAAAAGATAGGGGTATATACAGCAGGCAAGTACATTAGGTACGTATAGATTCAAGCAAGTACAATTAAAATATATCAGGTAGAAAAGGTTAACTTTATTGCAAAAGTATTAGGTGGACAAGCAATTTATAGTAGTAACTGAGTTTTAGGGTGTGCAGGTAGAGTTAAGGAGTGTCAGAACTGGTAGTGACCAATGGAGGGGATGACAGAAATAGATGAGAGCATGGGGAGGGTGGGGGCAGAAACAAAAGGGGTGACAGATAAGGGGGTAGAATGGTCAGAGGGGTGGGACAGGATAGGAATCTACCCAGGGTTACATAAGTAGGTGATAGGTCAGGACTGGGTAATGTGGGGGAGAGGGATATGGGAAAGGGTTTTAATGTGGGGTGATGAGGTGAGGGGGAAACTGAGGGAGGGGTGAATATAGGGGAGGTAATATTAGAGAGGACAAAGCAGAAAGGCAGGGGGTGATAAAGAGGGGGCATGGGGATAAGTGCTCAGTGGTGTCACACCAGCCAGGGGTGGAAGTAGGGGGGAGATGGGTGCTATGCAGGACAGATAAGCTATCAATAACAGTAGGATTAGACATAGGTGACACAGTCACAAGTACTAAGAGTGGCCAGGAACTGCAGCAGCTTGGCTTTAAGTGGGCATAGTTTCGTTCCCTTAATCAGCTCAGAGTTAAGAGAATTTAGCCAGCAGGGTGCCCTGTATTCGAAAAACTGTTGTCCTAGTGAGGTCCAGTGGAATGGAATAATGAAGGCAGCTTTATTCATCCCCCTAGTTAGTCTGGAGGAAGTGGAGTTTGTTAGCAGTTGCCTCACTCCAGGGGTACTAAAACCTAGGGTAGATTTTTTAGCTAATAGACAGACTTGGTACTGTATTCTGCTATTCAAGTTTAACCAACCAGTGCTTGAGTATAGTTCACAAATGTGAGTTAAATGGTCCTCACCCAGGACTAGTCTGCAGGCTTTGTTTAAGACAATCTTGATTTGCCTAAGTGCTGTATCGGTACTGACTCTGTAGACTACCAGACCATAATCTGCGATAGAGAGTCAGAGCTGTTAACTGCACACTTGATGGTACTTTCAGTGAGGCACTGCCTATGCTGGTAGAGCTGATCTAGTCTGGCACTAGCTGCCTTGGCAACATGGTCTATCTCTCCTGACCATTTTGAGTGTATCAAACTTGTTATTGTAGATATTGAGGTGATGAGACTTATGACAGTTTTGATGGGAGACAAACAACATTGTTTTAGTCAGTGTAGTTGAGCAAGAGCTTAGACTGAAAGAACCATTTTTCCACAGCAGTAAAGTCATCTTGCATGCCTTTTTCCAGCTCTTCCAAAGTAGAGTGACACGTTTAGAGAACAGCATCATCTGCATATAGAAGGACCTTATTCTGGCAGACTTTGAAGAGCTCATTTAGAAGCAGACTTGACAGCAGGGGGCCCAAACTGGAACCTTGGAGCACCCCTGTATTGACATGCTGATGATCGGATAGAACATCTAGAATCTTGACCTGTTGAGTCCTGTTAGAGAGGTAACTCTGGAACCAGCTGAGACAGACAGAGTATACACCAATGTTAGAGAGTTGTGTAAGAAGCAAGTCGTGGTTAATCGTGTCGAAGGCCTTGGTGAGGTTGATGAACGTGGCTCCCACCAAGAGCCCTCGGTCAAGTGCTTCATGGATATGACCGGTAAACTCAACCAATGCCGTTGAAGTACTATCTGCCTACTGAAAGCCATGCTGTTCCTGGTATTGAAGGTTCTGCTTATCAAGGTACGTACCTAACTGATCGTACACTATCCACTCTAGTGCCTTGGACAGGGGGGCAGAATCGAGATTGGCCTGTAGTTGGCCAGGCAGGTTCTGTCCCTGCTTTTAAATACCTGGGTGACCACCACAGCTTTCCAGCATTGAAGGAAAATGTTAGTGGTTAGTAAGAAATTTAGGATCCAGGTTAGAGGGGAGAGTAACACATCCAGGGTGAAAGCCACAATCTTAAGGTCAAGTGAGTCCTCAGTGGATCTAGTTTTCCCGAAAAACATTTTCCAAGTATTTTTTTGCCTCAGTTGTAGAGATTACTTTCAGGTAGAAGGGAGGTGCTGTGTGTGTTGGAGGGATGTCAGTACAACTAATGGTGGAGCTAGGCACAGGTCAGAGATAGTCTGGAGGAAGCACCCTACTAAGGTCTGTGAAGGCCTTGTTGAAGCCATCTGCGATAGTTTTGCGATCCTGGGTAATCACACCCTCAATGTTTATTTGCAACTATGGTAATTTACTTGCTATGCCTGTTAGGATTTTGATATTGTCCCAGAATCTGTGGCTATCTCACCAAGGGTTGTCCAGTTCACTTTTAAAGTGAGATCTTTTTGGAAGGTGGATGGCTTGAGTGCACTTATTACATACTGCTTTGTATTTTTGTATGTCAGAGGGGGAACCCAGTGCTCTTAGCCCTATGCCACAGGTTATCCCTGACCCCCATGAGCTCAAGGAGATGTGGTGTGAACCATGATTTGCTGGTTCCTTTGATTTTCCTGATTTTTAGAGCAGCAAAGATGTTGCAGGCTGTGTTAAACTTGTCAATAAAGCACTCAAGAGCAGTATTCATATCGGTGGCAGCGTAGACCTCCTCACAGTCTAGATGGCGGAGGTATGATTTTAGAGATTCAAGATGTCCAGCTTTTGTAATTTTGGAGGTTATTGTTTTGGGGGGTTCAGGGTCTTGTTAGTCCAGGAGCATGACTGGTGAGTGGTCACTGATAAAGTCAGCTAGCACAGTGGTTCTAGTTATTCTTTGTGGCCTGTTGGTTAGTACCCAGTCTATGAGAGTACTTGAACCAGTGCGATAGTTTACATGAGTGGGAGATTGAATGAGTTGGACCATATGTATGGCCACTGTTGCATCCTGGTAAGGTGCAGCATCTGGGGATAACCAATTTATATTAAAGTCCCCTAACATTATGATTTCAGTCTGATGGTGATTATTAGATAAATAATCAAGTGCTAGTTTGAAACCAGCCTCTTGATCTTTAGGGGTATGTACACAGAGATTATAGTTAAGCACTTTCCCTGGGATCCAAGTTGAACCTGGATGGAGAGAATCTGTGATCTTCCACCCAGGGGTAGGATGGGGAGTGCCCTGTACTGAATTGAGCCATTAACAGAAATGATACATCCTCCCCCTAGCTTCCCTTGCCTGTCCACCCTGAAAGTTGTGTAGCCCTCAAGCTGGATAGTGGAGTCAGAGGTTCTAGGAGTAAGCCAGGTCTCCACAACTGTGAAGACATCTGGTTTATGTTGGGCCATCCATACCTGGACAGCAGCAAATTTTGCTAGCAGATTGCATATGTTAAGAGATGCAATAGTCATTAAACCATCCTTGTGGTCAGCTGATGGTATTGAGGCACTAGTACTAGGGCTAGGATTTGGGTGAATGTTTCCCAAGAGTAGAAGGAGTAGCCAGGCAATTCTAAGAGCTTGTAGCTTTAAATGTTTCATTAGATATGACTTGCTGTGGAAGTTGGCTATTTTATTCTTCACTTTTGTGGTGACTATCAGCATATTCAGCTGAGCTGGCAGGATAGCGGATGTACGTTCAACTGCATTCCATGCTCTTATGGGATGGAAGAAGGGTGGCATAGAGGGATTGCCAGAGGTGGTCTCAGAGCACCTTGTAGTCGGGCTAGAAGTTGGACTGAATTCCACATTATTTTGGAGAAGGCCAAGTCAAGTGCATGATCAGAGTGGTGGGGTGCACAGGGTGTGGAGCAGCCATGATAATGGACTGGGCTTGGAAGTTTGGTGGTTGCCCAGTGTGCTACCAGCTGGCACAACTTAGGGAGGAGGTTGCAAGGATTAGGAGACAGCTGGGGGAAGGGGGGAGGTATGGTTGGGGAAGGGGGCAGGGGATCTCCCACAGGGTTGCACCAAGCACTGGGGGCAGTGGCACAGGGAAAGGAGTGCAGGAGAATACTCAGGGGTC
Organism: Neoceratodus forsteri; assembly: GCA_016271365.2. Taxonomy (NCBI): domain Eukaryota; kingdom Metazoa; phylum Chordata; order Ceratodontiformes; family Ceratodontidae; genus Neoceratodus; species Neoceratodus forsteri. The sequence goes on from CM057454.1 coordinate 1,179,945,634, forward strand.
ACATAGGGACCCTGGCAGAGGGGGTCCAAAAGGACACTACCAAGGAAGCAGGCAGGTAACTGGGGACCCTCACAAAGGAGGGACAGAGGGACAACATTCTCAGGGAAGTAGGCAGCTGGCCAGGGCTGGACACAAGGAAGCAAGGCGAGGAGGTGGATCAGACCTTACACTCAGTAACCGCTTCCATTCTCTTCTTCTGCTCGAGGATAAGGGGGGTGATGTAGCCATGACAGGGGTGGTTAGAGACAGAAAGGGAGTGGGGGGCAGGAGGCAGGGGCCAGATAGCAGGAAGAACAGGGGGGAACCTGGAATGCAGGAAAATGGGGGGAGCAGTGAGTCAGAACAGGAAGGGCAGGGGGAAGAGGGAGGAAAGCGCAAGGAGAAGGACCAGTTGGGAGGAAAGGTAAAGGAGAAGGACCAGAAGTACAAGGAGGATTCAGTAAAGGGAGCTGAGGGTTTAGGCCAGGGGAGCACAACAAGCAAGGAGGGACTAAATGGAGACAGCAAGGAAGGGAGGACGAGCCAGGCTAGTTTAGCAGATGAGGGAGAAGGACCAGTTTGCAGCAGTGAGGGGAGTTAGCAAGGTACAGAAGTATAATCAGGAGGAGGAGGCACAGGATTGGAGGGGTGGCCAGGGTAAATAGGGAGGGTGGCATGTGGCACCTGGATAGAGGGAGGAACAAGGAGCTGGCTGGGTGGAGGGGTCAAGCAGAAAGGATGAGGGACATGGAAGGGGGAAGGAGCGGTCAGAGTGCTCCTGTTGGGGATTCTATGATCAGGGGTATCAAATGGCATAGGGAGGAAGAAACCTGGCCAGTTAGAACAAAATGCTTCCCTGGACTAATGGTGCACAGGGCTAAGCACGAGGTGTATCAGCTGGCAAAGGATTGTGGGGGTTCCCTGGACATACTGGTCCACCTAGGTACAAATGACATTGAGGAGAATAGCAAACTAGAGATACAGGCAAGATTCAGGGAGCTTGCCAGGGTCTGTCATGACATAGGATGCACAGTTTCCTTCTCAGAAATCCTGCCGGTGCCAAGGGCTAGTGGGGAGCACAAAAGGAAGATTAGGGAGATAAACCAGTGGCTCAGGAAGTGGTGTGAGGCCAGAGGGTATGGGTTGATGGGGGATTGGGGGGAGACCTGGGAGGATAAGGAGCTGTATGCTAGAGATAGACTCCATCTCAATTTGGAGAGGGAATCCTAGTTGAAAATAGAGGGGTCATTGGTGAAAAGTGGGGTTTAAACTTGTGAAGGGAGGGATGGGAGAAAAGGCTGTCAAGGGGGTGCCGATAAAGGAGGGACTCTGTCTCCACTCCCCGGGAGCTGGAGGATTACGGAAAGGCCGACTGGTAAAGTGCAGACCAGGGAAACAGAACTCCCCATGGGAACATGAGCAGGGAAATGGAGTTAGGGAAAGGGTGGAAGGTAGTCTCCATAAATGCCAGGAGCTTGGGAAATAAAATGCCTGAGCTCCAGGTGATGCTAACTGAGGGAGCAGTAGATGTGGCAGCGGTCACTGAGACCTGGGCCACTGCAGGACACAACTGGGACCTGAACCTGGAGGATTACACTATGTTCAGGAAAGACAGGGGGGAAGGAAGGGGAGGAGGGATAGCAATGATAGTCAAAAACTGCATTGGCATAGGGGGAGTGGAGGAGGCGGAGGGAACCATGGAAGCGATTTGGGTCACCTTGATAACAAGGGGGGGCTAGAGAGTAAAAATAGGAGTGGTGTATAGACCCCCTGCCCTGATGGAAGAGCTGGAGGAGAGTCTGGTGGCAGATGTTGGGAGACACTGCAGACTGGGCAGAGGAACGGTGGTGGTGTTGAGGGACTTAAACATGCCAGGAACAGACTGGAAGACTATGACATCTTCTGTGACCAGGGAACAGAGGTTGTTGGATGTCTTTCAAGACGTGTTCCTAACTCAGCAGGTGGGGGAACTGACCAGGGAGGAGCGGGTACTGGATGTGGTCCTGGTAGACAGTGACCAGATTAGGGGTCTGGAGGTAAGGGACCCGTTGGCGGGGAGTGACCATGCCACGGACTGGTTCTGCCTGGACCTAGGAGGGCTAGACGGAGATAACTGACTTCAGGGGAATGGATTTTAAGGAAATGGGAAGGATCCTTAAGGAGCATTTGGATGGGATTGGGTCAGACATGGACGCTGATAGTAGGTGGGAAATCATCAGTAGAGGGGTGCAAGATGCTACCAGCATCTGTGCAAGAGTAAGACGAAAATGCGGTAGGGCCTGAAAACCCTGCTGGTGGACCAGGGAGGTCCAGGAGGTGATGCGGGGAAAGAAGGCAGCCTATAGGCAATTCAAGTGCTCAAGGAGTGAAAGGGATTGAGGGGAGTATGAGCTGATGGCTAGAAGGGCCATTAGGGTGGTGAGGGTGGCTAAGGCAAGGAAGGAGCAGAACCTGGCCAGGGAAATTAGGAGAGGGAACAAGGGGTTATTTAGATACATTGGGGAAAAATGAAGGGTGAAGGGGCAGATTAGCAGGATTAAATCAGGGGAGAGATGGGCACAAGACCCGGGGGAGCAGGCTGAGGTACTAAATGAGTACTTCACCTCAGTTTTCTCCAAGGAAAATGGGGGTGCTGCATCATACATGGGAGGAGACAGAGATACTGAGGAGGGGGGGACCCTTACTGATCGGCGGGTCTAGGGAGATGGGGAGGCATCACTGGCAGGAGAGGGGGAGGGCTAAGCAGGGAGAAGAGGTACTGGAAGTGGAAATCACAACAGAGAGAGTGAGGGAAACCCTCAGCTCCCTTAAAATGGAGAAAGCATGGGGGCCAGATAAATTACATCCCAGAGTGCTGAAGGAACTTGCGGATGTCCTGGCGAAACCCCTGGCGGAGCTTTTCACCACCTCTCTGAGGACAGGGTGGGTGCCCCAGGATCGGAAGGTGGCACACATAGTGCCCATCCACAAGGGGGATCAAGGGAGGTGGCAGGGAACTACAGGCCTGTCAGCCTGACATCGATGGTGGGCAAGGTGATGGAGGGCATTGTCAAGGAGAGGCTGGGGGGACCTGGAAAGCCAGGGGTGCCTGGACGATAGACAGCATGGATTCATCCTGGGAAATCATGTCAGACAAACCTTGTGGAGTTCTATGACTGGGTGACGAGTGCCTTGGACCTGGCAGACCATGGATGTCCTCTTTCTAGACTTCAGCAAGGCATTTGACTCTGTTCCTCACGTGGGCCTGTTGGATAAGCTGGGAGAAATGGGGTGGGGAACCAGATGATCAGGATGGATAGGCAATTGGCTCCAGGACCGGACCCAGAGGGTCATAGTTGGTGGGATAGTCTCATCCCCAAAGAGGGTCAATAGTGGGGTCCCACAGGGACTGTCCTTGGGCCCCTCCTGTTCAACGCCCACGCCTTTGACATAAGGACAGGAATCAGGAGGAGATGAGTCTCTTTGCGGATGACTCAAAACTGGGGGTGGTGGTGGATGGGGAGGAGGGGAGCATGGCCCTACAGGGGGACCTGGAGGCTCTGGAAAGATGGTCTAGAAAGTGGAAGCTGAGGTTCAATGCAGGGAAATGCAAGGTACTCCACCTGGGGGCTAGAAACCCGGGCCAAGTGTACACCCTGGGGGGGGAATGCTACAAGTCTCAATGGCTGAGAGGGACCTGGGGGTGGTGGTGGATGTCAAGATGAACAGCTCGGAGACTTGTAGGAGGGCAGCAGCCAAGGCCAACAGGATGCTGGGATGCATCGCTAGGGGGATCACCTCCAGAAGGAGGGAAGTGACACTCCCTCTGTATAACTGCTTGGTGAGGCCACACCTTGAGTACTGCATGCAGTTTTGGAGGCCACACTTAAAGAGGGACATTAAACTCCTGGAGAGGGTCCAGAGGAGGGCAACCAAAATGATTTGGGGCTTGGGGGACAGGACCTATGAGGAGAGGCTCAGAGAGCTAAATATGTACACATTGGAAGAGAGAAGGGACGGGGGGACATGATACAGGTCTTCAAGTACATGAAGAGGGTAAATAGGGGAGGAACAGTCAGGGTGCTTCGAAGGAAGGAGGAGGGGGCCACTAGAGGGCATGGGTGGAAGCTGGAGGGGGGAAGATTCAGGGGAGAAAGGAGGAGGTGCTACTTTACTGAGAGGGTGGTGGAGCCATGGAATGCACTGCCTAGGGGGCTGGCGGAGGCAGAGACGGTGGAGGGGTTCAAGAGGGGCTGGGACAGGTACAAGGGAAGGGTTCTGGAAGCAAAATCCAATGCAGCAAGAATATCCAGAACTGGGAAGGAAAAAGCCAGAGAAGGCGAGGAGGGGTAGCAAGGTCAGCACCCAGGGTGGGGGCTGACCAAACGAGCAGACACGAAAGACCGTAAGGCCTATTCTGCTGGCATTTTAGTATGTTAGTATCCTGCCCATTGCTGCTATTGGATTAAGGGTGAGGGGGTGGCAACATGGGAGTGATGAATAGGAGGTTAAACAGAAGTGTTGATGTCAACATTCTACAATGAGTGAGGAAGAGAGGAGGCAGAGCCAGGGTTAGAGGATAGAGCTGCAGGTTTATCAAAATGAGTGTTACTTTTCTGGCAGAAAGAAAAAATAGCAATAATTTGTAAGCAGGTAACAGGCCCTTTAAGAGAGGGAGAGGGAGAGTACTAGCTGAAATTGATGATAGTGGGGAAAGTACTCTTGCGAGAAAGTGAATATAAACAACAAAAGGAGAAGGGGCGGGTGAAGAAATTTCCTCTGGTGAACCCTCCTAAACACAGTTACCTCTCAAGGAGATGCAAGTTAATTAATTTGGGGGAGAAAACGGGGCTACAAGCAGAATTTTAAAATGCCAAGGTGCCTACAAGCAAGCCGCTATCTGCAATTAATTTAACAGGTGGGCTCCTGTAGATGGCTCAAGTTCGGGGGGAGATTAATCCAGGGTTTTAGTCCAGCCACAGAAACTGGAGAGTAGAGGGCTTACTGCAGCTCCTGCTGGGCTATTGCCCATTTCCGTTGAGGTAAATCTGGGGGCTCTGCTTAATCCCAGGTCAAAATTGCAAGGAATAAAGTAAAATAAAGTGAGGAGCAGCTTATAAAATATTGAGGGGTGGTAGGTAACGTAATTAGCTTTGGGGGGGTCCACACCTAGACTGATCTTCAATACTATGCTCTGTCTCTCGGAGTTTTTAAAATTACAGCACAGAGCTTGAGGGAAATAATTAAATCAAAACCCCCTGAAAATGTGAAGTCTAGTGAGGTAATTACTGAGGAGGTCTGAAGGTGTCTTCTCAGATCCTAGGATTTAAAATTAAGGCTAGGTCCTTGGTCGCACACACAGCAAAGCGCTGAGAAATGGCGCAAGATTTAAACTGGAAGTTGTTAGCTGGGGCGCTGTGTCCGTTGCTGGATCTGTGGTCATACCTGTTTTGGCCGTTTGGTGGGTGGGAAGCAGCTCCTGTGGTTTAGCCCACAGATGAGAAAATGCTCAGGGGGCTTGGGCAGAGACTGCAAATAAAGGAGAGAAGAGATTAGTGAGGGGTGGGGGAAGGGACAGGCAGAGTTAGCAAGGCAGGACTAGGGAATGAGAAAGGAAAAAATATTGGAGTGCTACAGGAATTCCCTGGGTGGCGTGCTTGCCTTCCCAATCCTCCCAGATCAAGTCTAGGGGGTCTACGTATCCAGCATCCATATAAGAGCTTGAAGAGGGAAAACTGTCAACTCTTGGAGCACCAACTCCTCTCTGAAACTCCACCTCCATCGTCCACAACTCTTCTGCAGCCTGATGACTTCTGGCTCCAGAATGCTGGTGACCTTCCCCTGCTGCTATGGCCCTTGGCTTGCACTGGCTCTGCAGTCCTCCTCACTGGGGCTGAACACTGCAGTGGCCACTGGCCCATCCACACCCAAGGTTTGGCCCTTTCCAGTCACAAACTGTGACTCAGGGCTCTGGGCATCTGCTGCCATCAGAGCCTCCACAAGGTTCTGCTTGTTGGCTTTCCCCTCATAATGGACTCCTCTGTCCTTGCACAGCTGCCCCAGATAGTCTGCAGTGTACCCGCTGTAGTTGGAAACCATCTTCTTCCCTAACTATGGCTACTCTAACTTGCACTCGAAAAAAAATAAAACAGGTAGGAACTCTGACTAAAAGCAAAATGATATAGTTCTGTTTTCTTTTTAAAAAATAAATCACTGCCTAATTTTGCAAGTGAGCTATACAGTATTAAGCTGACACACTGAACTATTAAAGCTTTTGTTACCAAACACTTTAAATCGTACCACTACCAACCAAATCTGTCACAAATGCACCCTGCAGGTCAGACCCCCTGTCCCACAGTACCACTAGACACCAGGGAATAAACACAGAGACAGTATCAGAGGGTGAAGGATGACACGAATGCACTCTGCAGGTCGGGCCCTCTGCTCCCACAGTGCCAACCTCGAGCGCAACAGAGTGAGCAGGTAACAGACAGGGTAACCCTCCTGTCTGTTGTGGGTCTGAATCACCTTTAGCCTTGAGTTCTGGAGGGATTCAAACTGTGAACCTTTTGCTAGCCTACCCAAAAGTACAGGCTCAGATATGTACCCTCTTCGGGACTGCAGTACAATCTTTCACCAGGTCACCCAACCAGGTATCCAAAATGAACCCTTTTTAACTCTACAGAGACCTAGACAGTTCTTACCTTTTTAAGTAAGCTTCAGTAACACAATTAAAGTTCTTCACCAGCTGTCAGACTTAAATTCAAGCACTTCACATGCACAAAAAAAAAAAAAAAAAAGACATCCAGGTAGTATTTGAAAGAAAATACTGTTTACTAAAATATGATAAAAACAGGTAACATTAAATGCAGAACAATATATCATACAGCTTACAGTCATGTACAATAAAAAATGTAAGTTTCAGAACAAACACTCCTACCACAGATAAGTCATTCTTTTCTAGCTATTACCTTTTTATGTCCTTTCTCAGTCAGATCCTGGAATTATATACATAAAGGGTATTTGTAGACATAGGCCGGGATGTTCAGACTGCGCCAGGTTGGGGTGCAAGCCTGGGCGCAGCGTAACTGGGATGTGCCAGGGCCTGGACTGGGCGATATTCAATGGTGTTGCACCATGGCACAGCACCGTTGAATATGGCACTGTGGCTGCCTGCATTGCACATGGCGCACTGGCACTGCGCCAGCAAAAGTGGCAATGAGGAGCAGGGGATGCACCAGCACAAGCAGAAGTAGCTAGGCAGGAACCGCAGTATTCAGTGGCAGGTATGCAAATTAGGCTGTTATGCATGCAAGGTACAAATGAGGCCATTTGCATGACATTATGACCCCATTTGCATGCAGGTGCGCCGATCCCCAGAGACCTGCGCCTGGCACCCTGCCAGGCTGCAGCTGTCAGGGACCGATGCCCCCTGCCCCTTGGTGGCAAAGCGCCCCAATGCCCAATCATGGGCTTAAGTAAAATGAACACTCCCAGGTGGTCCAGTGGACCTGCCCCCATGCCCAATCGTAGGCTTTGTAATATTAATATCTGCACTGGTGGTTGAGTGGACCGCTCCCATGCCCAATTGCAGGCTTAACAAATATAATGAAAGCCCTGGTGGTCCAGTGGACTGCTCCCATGCCCGATCGCAGGCTTAATAATTATAATGAAATCCGTGGTGGTCCAGTGGATTGAACCCTGCCTGATCATGGGCTTAGTACTGGGGTTCCACCTGGGGGGGCATCAGCCTATACTGGCAGGATGGTCTGCATCTGTCCAGGAAGGGAACAAGTCTTGAGGGCAATCAGTTTAAATGCTTCATTGGCAAGCTTTTAAACTAGTCAAGGGGGGGAGGCACTAATAAGCGGCAGGAAAATCCCAGCCTCCCCCTACAAAACAGGGTACTAAATGAGAAAAAGACCAAGGTAGAAAGGTCAGTGAGGGATGCTGCTACAGAAAGTAAAGCCATCAAAAAATGGAGAGCAATGAGTACCAATGCCCGTAGTCTGGGTAACAAGCTTCCTGAATTAGTGGCCTTGATGGAAGAGGAGCATCTAGATATCATGGCAGTCACAGAAACATGGTACGCACAGAACCATGACTGGGACATAAACATACCAGGATACACTGTCTACAGGAGGGACAGGGAGGGTAAAAGAGGAGGAGAAGTAGCTCTCTACATAAGAGAAGAAATCAAAGCAACAGAACAAAAGGGTAAACAGGGAGGAGAAGAAGCACTGTGGGTCAATTTGGAAGCAGGCAATGGCACCACAATCCGCATAGGGTTAGATACAGACTCTCCTCAGGGGAGGACATGGACAAGGAAATGATAGAAAGTATACTTAGAATGGCAGATAAAGGAGATATTGCTGATGGGTGATCTGAATATGCCAGATGTTAACCAGAGCGCAGTTGCAGCAGCCACTTCTAAGAGTGGGGTTATTCAAGATGCCCTACAGGGGGCATGCCTTAGACAACTAGTATTGGAACCCACTTGAGAGGAAGCAATCTTAGACCTGGTCCTCTCAAATGGAGATGGAGAGAGGATCACAGATGTAGAAGTAGGTAGCCATCTGGGAACTAGCGACCATCGAACAGTATGGTTCACAATAAACACAGCAATAGAGTCAAGCCATACAAAGGCAAAAGTACTGGACTTCAGGAGGGCTGACTTTGTCAAAATGGGTGAGTGCCTAAGGAATGCACTAGCAAATGGGCAGGAGGGAGGGGTGGAAGAACAATGGGGAATAATAAAAACTGTCATCACAGAGGTAACAAGCCTTTGTGTGAAGCAAATAAACAAAACAAATGATGTAATGAAACCACTATGGTTCTCAAAGGAGGTGGCAGGAAGGTTCAAGAGAAAAGAAAGCATTCAGAAAGTACAAGAATCACAGAAGTAGCAGGACAGAGAACTGTATCAGTTAAAGCAAAAGGAAGCTGGAAGGCAGTCAGAACAGCAAAGGCCCGAACTGAGGAAAAGATAGCCAACACAGTTAGAAGTGGGATAAACTTTTTAGGTACATCAGGAGTGAAGGAAGACTAAGGGAGGGATAGTGAGGCTTAATAAAGGGAGGGGTGGGTAGAGGTGACTGTGAAAAGGCAGATACTAAACAAATATTTTTGCTCAGTATTTACAAACTAAGAGGGGGAGGTACCTAAAACAAACAATAGGAACACACTGGATATAGAAGTTGATACCAGCCCATTTTCAGAAGAAAGGGTTCTGAAAGAACTCTTAAAACTGAAGGTAGACAAAGCAATGGGGCCTGATGGGATTCATCCCAGAATTCTAAAAGAACTAAGGGTAGAACTAGTGACACCACTGACTACCCTCTTTAACAAATCATGGAAAGATGGGGTGGTACCCGAGGACTGGAGGAGGGCAGATGTGATTCCCCTTCACAAAAGTGGGAGCAAGTTTAACCTCAGTGATAGGGAAAATGATGGAATCACTTCTGAAGGAAAGAATTGTCAAGTACCTAGAGGCCAGAGGGCACATGACCCAAGGCAGCATGGATTCACAGTGGGAAGGTCATGCCAGATGAATCTAATAGATTTCTTTGACTGGGTGACCAAAGTAGTAGATCAGGGAAGGGCTGTGGACATGGCCTACCTAGGCTTTAGCAAGGCATTTGACTCAGTCTCACGCAAAAGATTAATATACAAGTTAGCCAGCCTGGGAGTGGGTCCCAAGATGATAGCCTGGGTAAAGAATTGGCTGGAGAATAGAACACAGGGGGTAATAGTAAATGGAGTCCACTCTGAAGAAAGGAGGGTTACTAGTAGGGTGTCGCAGGGTTCAGTATTAGGACCGGTCCTCTTCAATGTCTTTGTAAGCTACATTGCAGAGGGACTGGAAGGAAAAGTATGTCTCTTAGCAGATAACACAAAGATCTGCAACAGAGTTGATGCACAGGGTGGGGTGGAAAGGATGAGAAGGGACTTGGCAAGGTTAGAGGAATGGTCAACTGTATGGCAGCTTAGATTTAATGCTAAGAAGTGCAAGGTAGTGCACATGGGAAACAAACCCAGGGGAAGAGTACACAATGGGGGGGGTGAGATACTAACAACAACAAAAATGGAAAGGGACCTGGGGTAGTCCTATCAGATGACATAAAGGTGGGCAAGCAACGTGAGAGGGCAGTAAGGAGGGCTGGGGGATACTGGGATGCATAGGGAGAGGCATCACCAGTAGAAAACAGGAAGTTGTTTTCCCTCTGTACAGACATCTGGTGAGACCCCATCTGGAGTACTGGGTGCAGTTCTGGAGACCCAATCCCTGCAAGGACATAGACAAGATGGAAGCTGTCCAGAGGAAGGCAACTAAAATAGTGCAGGGTCTGCACCAGAAGACATATGAAGAAAGACTAAAGGAGCTTAATATGTATAGCCTCGAGGAAAGGGGGGGACATGATAGAAACGTTCAAATACCTCAAGAGAATCAAGAAAGTCCAAGAGGGTAGCATCTTTCAAAAAAAGAGGTGTGCAAGAACAAGGGGGCACAATTTGAAGATGGGGGGTTAGCTCAGAGGTAATGTAAGGAAGTATTTTTTTACAGAGAGGGTTGTGGATGCATGGAACGGCCTTCCGGAGGAAGTTGTGGAGTCAAAAACAGTGGTTGAATTCAAGCATGCATGGGACAGCCATATGGCAATTCTAGTGGGAGGGGTTAGAAAGAAGTAGGCTGCTGGTTAACTTGGATCTGCAGCTTATCCTTTAGGTAGGGAAATGGGCAGACTAGGTGAGTCGAGCGGTCCTTATCTGCCATCAAATTCTATGTTTCTATGTTAAGTAAGTGGAACCACCCTGGTGGTCCAGCGGTACCTCCCACCCCCATGAGCCCCCACCTCACCCCGTCAGCCGGTGGGCAGCAGCGCCCAACTTGCAATCCACCAGGCCACCTGCCAACTGACAGCGTACACTACAGCTGAACGCCCATTTTTCCCATGGGCCAATGGGCATACAGCTGTACTGTACACTGTGAGTCAGCGGGAGGCAGAGTGGATTGCGGGTTGGGAGCTGCCACCCGCCGCTGACTGGGGGGGGAGCGGGGTGGCAGGGCTTAGTGGGGAGGGGGAGTACTGCTGGACCACCAGGGTGGTTCCACTTACTAAGCCTGCGATCAGGCAGGATTCAGTCCACTAGACCACCAGGGATTTCATTACATTTATTAAGCCCGCGATCAGGCATGCGAGTGGTCTACTGGACCACAACGGCTTTTATTATATTTATTATAAATAATAATGCCTGGGAGTGGGACCTAGGGTGGTAGCCTGGGTAAAACATTGGCTGGACAAAAGACACAGAAGGTAAACTAGTCAATGGGGGAGGCACTGACAAGCAGCAGAAAAATCCCAGCCTCTCCCTACAAAACAGGGTACTAAATGAGAAAAAGACCAAGGTAGAACGGTCAGTGGGGGATGCTGCAACAGAAGGTAAGGCCATCAAAAAATGGAGAGCAATGAGTACCAATGCCCGTAGTCTAGGTAACAAGCTTCCTGAATTAGTGGCCTTGATGGAGGAGGAACATCTGATATCGTGGCAGTCACAGAAACATGGTACACACAAAACCATGACTGGGACGTAAACATACCAGGACACACTAGCTACAGGAGGGACAGGAGGGTAAAAGAGGGGAGGAGTAGTTCTTTACATAAGGGAAGGAATCAAAGCAACAGAACAAAAGGGTAAACAGGGAGGAGAAGAAGCACTGTGGGTAAATTTGGAGACAGGCAATGGCACCACAATCCGCACAGGGGTTATATACAGACTCCCTTCTCAGGGGGAGGAAATGGACAAGGAAATGATAGAAAGTATACTTAGAATGGCAGAAAAAGGGGAGATATTGCTGATGGGTGATCTGAATATGCCAGATGTTAACTGGGGCACAGTTGCAGCTGCCACTTCAAAGAGTGCAGTAATTCTAGATGCCCTACAGGGGGCATGCCTTAGACAACTAGTACTGGAGCCCACTCAAGAGGGAGCAATATTAGACTTGATACTCTTGAGTGGAGATGGAGAGAGGATCACAGATGTAGAAGTGGGTAGCCATCTGGGAACTAGCGACCATCGAACAGTATGGTTCACAATAAACACAGCAATAGAGTCAAGCCATACAAAGACAAAAGTACTGGACTTTAGGAGGGCTGACTTTGCCAAAATGGGTGAGTGCCTAAGGAATGCACTAGCAAATGGGCAGGAAGGAGGGTGGAAGAACAATGGGAATAATAAAACTGCCATCACAGAGGTAACGAGCCTTTGTGTGAAGCAAATAAACAAACAAGACGATGTAAGAAACCACTATGGTTCTCAAAGGAAGTGGCAGTGAAGGTTCAAGAGAAAAAGAAAGCATCTAGAAGTACAAGGAATCGTAGCAGGAGCAGGACAGAGAACTGTATCAGTTAAAGCAAAAAGGAGGCTGGGAAGGCAGTCAGAACAGCAAAGGCCCAAACTGAGGAAAAGATAGCCAACTCAGTTAAGAAGGGGAAAACCTTTATAGGTACATCAGGGAGCAAAGGAAGACCAAGGGAGGGATAGTGAGGCTTAATAAAGGGGAGGGAGGGTGGGCAGAGGGAGAATGTGAAAAGGCGAGATACTAAACAAATATTTTTGCTCAGTATTTACAAAGGAAGAGGGGAGGTACATAAAACAAACAGTAGTAACACTCTGGATACAGAAGTTGATACCAGCCCATTTTACAGAAGAAAGGGTTCTGAAAGAACTCTTAAAACTGAAGGTGGACAAAGCAATGGGGCCTGATGGGATTCATCCCAGAATTCTAAAGAACTAAGGGTAGAACTAGTGACACCACTGACTACCTCTTTAACAAATCATGGGAGGATGGGGTGGTACCCGAGGACTGGAGGAGGGCAGATGTGATTCCCTTCACAAAAGTGGGAGCAAGGCAGAAGCAGGAAACTATAGACCTGTTAGTTTAACCTCAGTGATAGGGAAAATTATGGAATCACTTCTAAAGGAAAGAATTGTCAGTATCTAGAGGCCAGAGGGCACAAGACCCTAGGCAGCATGGATTCACAGCGGAAGGTCATGCCAGATGAATCTGATAGATTTCTTTGACTGGGTGACCAAAGTAGTAGATCAGGGAGGGCTGTGGACATGGCCTACCTAGAACTTTAGCAAGGCATTTGACACAGTCCCACAAAAGATTAATATATAAGTTAGCCAGCCTGGGAGTGGGTCCCAAGATGACAGCCTGGGTAAAGAATTGGCTGGAGAATAGGACACAGAGTGATAGTAAATGGAGTCCACTCAGAAGAAAGGAGGGTTACTAGCGGGGTACAACAGGGTTCAGTATTAGGACCAGTCCTCTTCAATGTCTTTATAAGCGACATTGCAGAAGGACTAGAAGGAAAAGTATGTCTCTTTGCAGATGACACTAAGATCTGCAACAGAGTTGATGCACAGGGTGGGGTGGAAAGGATGAGAAGGGACTTGGCAAGGTTAGAGGAATGGTCAAATGTATGGCAGCTTAGATTCAATGCTAAGAAGTGCAAGGTAATGCACCTGGGAAACAAAAACCCAGGAAAGAGTACACAATGGGGGTGAGATACTAACAACAACAAAAATGGAAAGGGACCTGGGGGTAGTCATATCAGATGACCTAAAGGTGGGCAAGCAATGTGAGAGGGCAGCAAGGAGGGCTGGGGGGATACTGGGATGCATAGGGAGAGGCATCACCAGTAGAAAACAGGAAGTTATTATCCCTCTGTACAGACAGCTGGTGAGACCCCATCTGGAGTACTGTGTGCAGTTCTGGAGACCCAATCTCCGCAAAGACATAGACAGGATGGAAGCTGTCCAGCGGAGGGCAACTAAAATGGTGCAGGGTCTGCACTGGAGGACATATGAAGAGAGACTTAAGGAGCTTAATATGTATAGCCTCGAGGAAAGGAGGGAGAGGGGGGACATGATAGAAACTTTCAAGTACCTCAAGGGAATCAACAAAGTCCAAGAGGGTAGCATCTTTCAAAAAAAGAGGTGTGCAAGAACAAGAGGGCACAATTTGAAGATATAGGGGGTGGCTCAGAGGTAATTTAAGGAAGTATTTTTTCACAGAGAGGGTTGTGGATGCATGGAATGGCCTTCCGGAGGAGGTTGTGGAGTCAAAAATCGGTGGAATTCAAGCATACATGGGATAGTCATAAGGCAATTCTGGGGGGTGGGGGTAGAAAGAAGTAGGCTGCTGGTTAACTAGGATCTGCAGCTTATCCAGTAGGTAGGGAAATGGGCAGACTGGGTGGGCCAAGCAGTCCTTATCTGCCGTCAAATTCTATGTTTCTATGTTTCTATGTAATTGTAAATGGAGTCCACTCTGAAGAAAGGGGGGGTTACTAGTGGGGTACCGCGGGGTTCAGTATTGGGTCCAGTCCTTTTTAATGTCTTCATCAGTGACATTGCAGAGGGACTGGAAGGAAAAGTATGCCTTTCTGCAGATGACACAAAGATCTGCAGCAGGGTTGATACACAAGGAGGGAAAGGATGAAAAGGGACTTGGCAAGGTTGGAGGAATGGTCAGAAGTATGGCAGCTAGGATTCAATGCAAAGAAGTGCAAAATAATGCACCTGGGAAACAAGAACCCAGGGGAAGAATACACAATGGGTGGGGAGGTAGTAACAACAACAACAAAGGAAAGGGACCTGGGGGTAATCATATCAGATGACCTTAAGGTTAGCAAGCAATGTGAGAAAGCAGTAGGGAGGGCTGGGGGTATACTGGGATGTATAGGGAAAGGCATCAGCAGCAGAAAACAGGAAGTTGTTATCCTCTGTACAGACAGTTGGTGAGACCCCATCTGGAGTACTGTGTCCAGTTCTGGAGACCTCATCTCCACAAGGACATAGACAGGATAGAGGCAGTCCAGAGGAGGGCGACTAAAATGGTGCAGGGTCTGCAAGGGAAGCCGTATGAGGACAGACTAAAGGAGCTTAATATGTATACCCTTGAGGAAAGAAGGGAGAGGGGGGACATGATAGAAACTTTTAAGTACCTCAGTGGAATCAACAAAGTCCAAGAGGGTAGCATCTTTCAGAAACAGAGCTGTGCAAGAACAAGGGGACACAATTTAAAGATAGAAGGAGGGCGGTTCAGGGGCAATGTGAGGAAGTATTATTTCACAGAGAGGGTAGTGGATGCATGGAACAGCCTTCCTGAGGATGCTGTGGGGTCTAAAACTGTGGGAGAATTCAAGAATGCATGGGACAGACATAAGACAATTCTTCTGGGGGGTAGGAAGAAATAGGCTGTTGGTTAACTAGGATCTGCGGCCTATCCTGTATGTAGGGAAATGGGCAGACTAGATGGGCCTAGTGGTCCTTATCTGCCATCAAAGTCTATGTTTCTATGTTATTAAGCCTGTGATTGGGCATGGGAGCAGTCCACTGGACCGCCAGGGCAGATATTGATATTACAAAGCCCATGATCAGGCTTGGGGGCAGGTCCACTGGACCACCAGGGGGTGTTCATTTTACTTTAGCCCATGAGTGGGCAGGGGGGGGGCGCGACATTCACTGGACCGTGGCTCTGGAGCTCGGTTGGCCACCCACAGCTGGTAGCTGCCATGATGCACCCTGCAATACAGCAGCTCACATGTGGGTGGCCAGCACTTGCTCCTTTTTTTTTTTTTTTGGCTCAACAGTGTGCTGTGCAAGTAGGGGTTGCACCTGCATATGCTCAGCACATTCTGGGCTGAATATCAGGATGTGCAGTGTATGCATGGGCATGCCCCCCTTTACTTGTGCCACATACATTACTGATGCGCCCATCGCATTGGGATTTGTGCAGCACATAATTCCCTTCTGAATATCGCGCTGGGGCAACCCTTTTGAATATCCCGGCCATAATGTAGAGTAACCTAGATAGAAATGAATTAAGATTTTAGAATATTCATAGTATGTAGTATAATGGGACTTGTTTAAGTATTCTTGGTATAAGTGTATTTGATGTTTTTTTCTGTGTATGTATTGCATTATGTCTTTTTTCTTATTTAGTTTTTATAAATTTTCTTAAAGTTATGAAACTTGTAATTGATCCACTGCATGTATCTACGTAAATCGTTTTGCATGGTTCTATGTGATAAAGGTAAGTTTGAAAGACCGCATATCACATAGAGTGAAGAAACTAGAGCCCATAGTAAAAAAAAGGTGACAGATATTGTACAAACCATCGCAAATAGCGACTGTCACTACAATACTTAACAAAACCACACAAAAAATCATTTTTTATGCAGGGGGCTGTGTCTCCAGGCTCCCCAAACTTAAATAATCAACTCCGAAGAGGGGTGTGGAACACAGGGCAAGTTATTGGATTTAAAAAAAAAAAAAAAAGGATTTTGCCTCTAGCCGGACCCAAACCCGGGTCTGCTTGCATTGCAAGTGGTGGTGTACATCACTACTCTATGCAAGCAGCTCAGTGGGGAATCGGCCACAAAGGATGCTATATCCTGTAATAGTGAGTACAGCTCCTTGCTATACTCGCTATACAGGATATAGCGACATATTGTACCACTTGCTGTCTTGTAGAGCGCTATTACTGAGTCGCTCAAAAGTGCAGCGCTCAATAATCCGTGCTCTACAGGAGTGCTACCTTTTCATGAGACCTCATTGAAAATGAGCTTTGCTCAATCGAGTTTATCCTTTACTCATATGAAATTCGATGAATATAAATATTTTACTTCTACTACTTCTACATGTGTCACAATCCCATATACAATGTTTCATTTTTAACTATCTGTCCCCACCCTCTATTGATGAGGTCAGCTAGAACCTCCCTTATTTAATTTCTGACATAAGTGTCTCTGAGGATATGAGTCACTGCTTTAAAAAAAAAAAATCTGTAACTAGCCATTTCCCAAATGTGACAGCCTTTAATTGAACATTTCTCTTTGAACTTAAAAATTCCACACTCATGACCCTTGTCTGATTTCCTGTGCTAGTGTGATGTGAGGGAGTTTATGACTCTTCACACACTTCTGGTTATATGCTCAAAGGAGAGGAACCAGCCCAATTACCTTGCCTCAGCAAAGTCATAAAACTCACATTTGGTTTTCAACTTCAAAAAACCTGGGCAGGTCATAAACAGGTAATAAAATGCTTTTCTGTAAGGAAGTCTTAATTAACTGGTTCTTCTGGTCTGTTTTACAACATCCTGTGGTTTCAGCTACTGACCTTGAAAGTTAAAGGCCAAAATCTCTCGCATACTGACATTTCATACACAGACCATTTATTTAAAATATAAATATCATATAGGTAACCAGAAGCAGGGGCAGAGCATCACACTAAGTTCTCCATTTTAGTCACAGGGCTACATATTTAAAAGTGTGCCTGGCAATGGCACAAGTGGTAGCTCAGCACAAATGACTCAAGCTGGAGCAACAAAGTGATATATTCAAGAGACAAACATAGAATGGCAGATAAGGACCACTTGGCCCACTTCCCTACCTAATCAATAAGCTGCAGATCATAGTTAACCAACAGCCTACTTCCTCCTGCCTATCACCAGAATTGCCTTATGTCTGATCCATGAATTCTTGAATTCTCAATTTTTTGACTCCATGACCTCTTCAGGAAAGAAGTTCCATGCATTCACAACCCTCTCTGTGAAGAAAAAAATACTTTCTCACATTACCTCTTGATTAGATAGTTCTATTTTATGTATTATGTCTGATTGGATATTAGTGTTGATTTTAATTGTATTTTTGTGTACTTATAAAACATTGTATTGTACTGATTGTGAAATGCTCAGAGTCCTTGGAAAGAGTGCTATACAAATAATGTATCTATCTATCTCTCTCTCTCTCTCTCTGAGCCATCCCCCTCTATCTTCAAACTGTGCCCCCTTGCACACCTCTTTTTCTGAATGATGCTACCCTCTTGGACTTTGTCGATTCCATTGAGGTACTTGAACGTTTCTGTCATGCCGCCCCCTTTTCTTTCTTTGAGGGTATACATATTAAGCTCCTTTAGTCTCTCTTTGTATGTCTTCTGTTGCAGACTCTGCACCATTTTGGTTGTCCTCCTCTGGACAGTATCCACCCTGTCTATGGCTTTGTGGAGATGGGGTGTCCAGAACTGGACGCAGTACTCCAGATGGGGTCTCACCAACTGTCTGTACAGAGAGATAATTTCCTTTTTTCTAATACTGATGCCTCTCCCTATGCATCCCAATATCCTCCAAGCCCTCCTTAGTGCCTTCTCACATTGCTGGTCCACCTTTAGATCTGATATAATTGCCCAAGATCCCTTTCCATTTTTGTTGTCGTCAATATTTCGCCCCCCACCATTTTGTAGTCTTCTCCTGGGTTTTTGTTTCCCAGTTGCATTACTTTGCCCACATTTCACCATTCCTCCAGCCTTACAAAAATCCCTTCTTATCCTTTGCACCCTCCCCTTGTGTATCAAACCTGTTGAAGATGTTCGTATCATCTTCAAAGAGACTTACTTTTCATTCCAGTCCAGTCCCTCAGCAATGTCACTTATAAGGACATTAAAAAGGATCAGACCCAGTAATGGACCCTGTAGTACCCCACTAGTTACACCCATTTCTTCAGAATGGACTCCATTTACTATTACCCTCTGATCCTGTTGTCCAGCCAATGTTTTACCCAGGCTACCACCATGGGACCTACTCCCTGACTGGCTAATTTGTTTATTAATCTTTTGAGTGGGACTGTGTCAAATGCCTTGCTGAAGTCTAGGTAGGCCATGTCCACAGACCCTCTCTGGTCTACTACTTTTGTCACCCATTCAAAAAAATCAATTAGATTAGTCTGACATGACCTTCCAGCTATGAATTCATGCTGCCTTGGGTCCTGTGCCCATTGGCCTCGATGTAGTCAACAATCCTTTCCTTCAGAAGTGATTCCATCAAGTTCCCTACTACTGAGGTCAAACTGACAGGTCTGTAGTGTCCTGCCACTGTCTTGCTCCCACTTTTGTAAAGGGGAATCACATCCACCCTCCACAAGTCCTCAGGTACCACACCCTCCTCCCATGATTTGCTAAAAAGGTTAGTTGGTGGTGTTACTAGTTCTCCCCTTAGTTCTTTTAGAATTCTGAGATGAATCCCATCAAGCCCCATTGCTTTATCCACCTTCCGATTTAGGAGTTCCTTCAGAACCCTTTCTTCTGTGAAGGACTGATATCGACTCCCCTATCTAGAGTGCTTCTATTAACTGGATTAGGTACCTCCCCTCCTCTTCCTTTGTGAATACTGAGCAGTGGCTTTTCACTGTCCCTCTTTGCCCACCACCCTCCTCCTCTTTTTCTGCCTTGGTATCCCTGCTTTTGTCTTTCTTTGCTCAATAATGTACCTATAAAAGGTTTTTTCCTCCTTGTTAACCAAGTTGGCTACCCTTTGCTCAGTTTGGGCCTTTGCTATTCTGATCGTCTTCCCCACTTTCTTCTGCATTAACTGGTACAATTCTCAGTCCTGCTCCTTCTACGTTTCCTTATACTTCTTGAATGCTGTCTTTTTCTCCCTAACCTTCCCCACCACCTCTTTTGAGAACCATAATGTTTTTTTCTTTTGTTTTGATTTGTTTCACACACAGGCTTGTTGCCTCTGCGTTGGCAGTTTTGAGGTTTCCCCATTGTTGCTCCACCCCTTATTCTTGCCTGTTTGCAAGTGCTTTTCTGAGGCACTCTCCTATTTTGACAAAAATCAGCCCTCCTGAAGTCCAGTACCTTCACTTTGTATGGCTTGACTCTACAGTTGAGTTTATCATGAACCACAGTTTTGCAGTCACTTGTTCCAAGATGGCTACCTACTTCTAGATCCGAGATCCTCCCTCCATCCTCATTCGAGAGTACCAGGTCTAAGATTACTCCCTCCCAAGTTGATTCCAATACTAGCTGTCTGAGGCATGCCCCCTGTAGGGCATCAAGAATGGCCCTGCTCTTGGATGTGGCTGCAGCAAAAGTGCTCCAGTTAACATCTGGCAAATTCAAGTCCCCATAAGCAATATCTCCCCTATCTCCGCCATACTAAGGATGCCTTCTATAATTTCCTTGTCCAGTTCCTCCCCTGCGATGGGGATCTGTATAAAACCCCTGTGCGGATTATGATGCCATTTCTAGTCCCCAGAGTGACCCACAGTGCTTCCTCTCCTCCCTGTTTACCCTTTATTTCCATTGCTTTGAACCCTTCCCTTACATGAAGAACTCCTCCTCCTTCTCTTCCATCCTCCCTTTCCCTTTCTATAGATTGTG
The DNA here is from genome assembly GCA_016271365.2 of Neoceratodus forsteri. Classification (NCBI taxonomy): domain Eukaryota; kingdom Metazoa; phylum Chordata; order Ceratodontiformes; family Ceratodontidae; genus Neoceratodus; species Neoceratodus forsteri. The sequence goes on from CM057454.1 coordinate 1,179,965,824, forward strand.
TACTCTGGTATGTTGACACCCCAGTCATGGTTCTCTGTGTACAATTTTTCTATGGCTGCCACAATATCCAGGCTTCCCTCTTCTATCAAGGACACCAGTTCATGAAGGTTGTTGTTAGGTGCAGTACAGCTTTAAGAAATGTTAGACAGTACCATTTTAAGGAATGCATTTACTGTTACACTTCCTGTGTGTGTGTTGAGATAAGTATTCCCCCTGTATCTGAGCTGTATAGAAGTAAACAGAGAAGGCTTACATTTCTGTGGTGCATGTTTTTCTTTCTACCAAGACCCTGAGGTGTTTAAGGTACTTATTTTTGGCCACCAAATACAACAAACTGGCAACAAGGATGGTGAAACTTTTCATAGCTCCAGCTTTCTGAACTGCACCATTTTGTGACTTTCTGTATTGGAGGCAAGAATTTAATTTGGAATTGGACAGTACCATGGAAACTTCAGCCAGTTGTGAGATTTTTACTTGAACAGACTGTAATACATGGTCCAGACAGTTTGATCAGTGGTTAGTACTTAATCCTGTCATAAAATCAGCAAATGTTGAGTGACAAAATATACTTATTTGAGCTGCTTTTTGTACTTTCTTGGGGAGTGCAACATTCAAACTTTTATGCAGTCTGTGTGCAATGGGGCTGACCAGAAGATTTGTCATATCAAGTGCTAAAGGCTAAACTGAATGTGCAATACAGTTTAACAACTTCTCCAAGGACTGAACATTATAAATTCTACAGTTACCAGCAGAAACAAGGTCAGTCATTACAATATTATTTGGCTGAGATCAAAAGCTTAGCTCTCACGTGTAAGTGGAGCAGGAGGCATCTTGAATCTAATTTAGTTTGTTATGGGGTTGAATAATGAACATCGTATTCAGCAATTACTTTTCTGTAAGTGTCAACAAATCTGTTCAAGAACTTTTACAGTTAGCACAAATGGATGAGGCAGCAGAAAATGAAGCACATGCTAAGATGAACACTAAAAATAACATACAAGTAACTGCAGTAAACCCCAAATTGAAACAGCTCAAACCTAAGTCTAAACCACTGTTTTCAAAGAAAAATTCAAACACTACACCCCAACTGCATGACCAGTACAAATGTGGGTCTTCTCAGCATAGCAGGGACCAGTGCAAATTCAGAGAAGTTCAATGTCATGCACGTAAATGTCAGGGTCATATTGCAAAGGTTTGTAGAAGCAGGAGAACTGCAGTGGTCAGTTCAGAGAGCACAGACAGTCCAGTAGTTCCTACTGCATCACAAATGCAGACTAAAGAGTTTCCTATGTGTTACTTTAATTGCCACAACTGAGGCATCAGTTGTATTTAATGGTAGATTCTGCTTCCTCAGTTACTGTACTTTTATTAACCATCAGACATGATCTGATCTGGATAAGCCACCATTGGCTCCTCGTAATAAGTTGCTGCATGCATTTGACTGGCAACTAATTCAGCCACTGGGCTCGTTTACCACTTTGGTATGCAGAGCTGCTTCTCCTAGTACACCTTTAACTTTTCAGGTTTCAAAAAAAAGGGTGTCAACATTTTGGGCAGAGATGCTCAGTTTCTTCTAAGCATTCATGCTGATCCAGTAGATTTTGGCCTACTTGCTGCTGTCCAGGTACTACAAACAGTAATCCACCCAAGCTTGGGGAGATTTTAGACTTGTATCCAGAGCTGTGGAAAGGCCTGGGATGTTGCACAACAGCTAAAGCCAAGCTAGTTACAATGCCTGATGCAGTCCCCAAGTTTTGTAAACCACGGAAACTTCCTTTTGCCTTAAAACCGGTAACTGGGGCCAAATTGGACAGACTGAAAAAAGCAGGTGTGCTGTAAAAGGATTCAAGTTCAGACTGGGCTACTCCAATTGTGGTGGTGGTGGTGGTGGTATCTAAACCAGGTGGTAAGGATTGAATAAGTGGAAATTTTAAAGTGACATTTATTCCAGTACTTCACACAGATGTATTTCCTTTACTCTTACCAGAGGAACTTTTTCATAGATGGAGTGGTGGTGTGGGGTTCTCTAAACTAGACCTCGCTAATGCATACCTTCAAGTGGAGCTGGATACAGACTCTCAGAAATTGGTAGTGATTAATACATACCAAGGACTGTACAAGTACAAACAGTTATGTTTTGGCCTTAGTTCTGCACCTGCTATTTCTCAAAAAGTTATTGAGCAAATGGTGGGTGATATACCAGGTGTTCCTTGGGAAGACAGAAGCAGAACATTTACTTAAATACAAAAGACTTTAGAGAGATTGCAAAAGAGTGGATTCAGACTCAGGAGAGAAAAATGCCAATTTTGTCAATCAAGTGTCACGTACTTAGATCACACTATTGACAAAGACAGAATTTGTCCGAATGATGAAAAGATGGAAGCCATTGTGCACATGTCTGAACCACAGAATGTTTCAGAGTTGTGCTCATTCTTGGGTATGGTGCGCTACTATGACCATTTCATACCTGGCTTAGCCATTAAATGTGCTGTTCTAAATAAACTGTTACATAAGGTACTCCATGGAAGTGGATCAAGGACCACAGTAAGGTAGTTCAAGCCATCAAGCTCTCTCTAACCAATATGAATAAACTCATTATGACTCTAACATACTTATCACATTGGCCTGTGATGCTAGTCCTGTGCGTATAGGAGCAGTCCTTTTCTATACAGACCCAGAAGGAGTGGAGAAGCCAACAGCCCATGCTTTATGCAAATTCACTGCAGCTGAAATGAATTGTGCCCAGATTCAGAGAGAGGCCTTAGCGATTGTGTTTGGAGTACAGAACCTTTGCCAATACTTGCTAGGTCACAAGTTTTACCTGAAGACAGATCACAAGCCACTGGTGACAATTTTAAGTCCAGGAAAAGGAATTCCAGAGACAGTCGCTAGCTGATTTCAATGATGGGCATTAATTTTGTATGCCTATAATTTCAAGCTTACATACCAACCAATGGACCAACATGGAAATGCAGATGTCTTGTCGAGGTTACAAATATCCAGAGAAATGGAGTTCAATTTGGGACTTAAAGAGGAGCCATTAGTATGCCAGGTGGGGCCAGATAGTTTTCCAGTGCAATTCAAAGATATGTAGGGCTTTACTATTGTGTGCAATGGAGCTACAACAGTTAGGTCATCTTGCAGTACTAGCCAAAAACATTGCAATTGTGACTAGTCAAGATGCAATTTTAAAACAAGTGTATCAGTATACGCTTGAGGGTTGCCCGCAAGGCACTACTTGTTCAGCTAAACTACTATCCTACTATACAGAGACAGCAGTTGTCCATTGCAAAGGGGTATTTTCTATGGGGACTACATGTCATAGTTTCTCAATGTTATCACTCAAATGTATTGACTCTTTTGCATGCGAGCCATCCAGACATTGCTAAAGTGAAATCCCTAGCTAGACTTCATGTATAGTGGCCTTCCATTGACAGAGACCTATACCAGGTTGTGTTATATCGATGTGAAATCCAGCACGAGCTCCAGTTCACCACTGGGAATGCTCTGGAAAACCCTGACAAAGGGTACATATTGATTTCACAGGACCTTATTTAAATTCCATGTGGTTACTCTTAACTGATGCTTATAGGAAATAGCCAGAAATTCATCAAATGACTGACAACTACTGAGAGTACCATTAAAGTGTTGAAATCTATCTTTGCTACCCATGGTTTTCCGCAAGTGATTGTCTCGGATAATGGACCACAGTTCATGTCTGTTGAATTCCAAGCATTTTGCCAGCAACGTGGTAATCACCATATCTTCTCACCTCCCTACCATCCAAGTTGAAATGGTGAAGTGGAATGCGTGGTTCAGACTTTAAAAGACAGTATGGACAAAGCTAATCCTACTACACCAACAGCAATATAAATAGCCCTTTTGGACTTTCTTGTGCTGTATCGAACACCACCACATTGTGTCATGGAAATATCCCTGTCAGAATTGTTTGGACATCAGATTCAAACTCAGTTGGACCTTCTTCACCCTCTAAGCTATACAAGTCAGTAACTGAAATGCTTTCTAACACCAGATACTGCAACCCTAATGATCTTGTGTGGGTCGAGATGGATAGAAGGCATGGTGTAAAAAAGTTCAGAAATGTTGTCTATACTGTTCAACTGACTAACCAGAGGACAGTGAAAAAATATGTGGACCAGTTATGTATTAGAATTGAGACAGAACAAAAAGGGATACCCAGAGTCAGGGTAGTTATCCAGTATTGTTTCAGAACAAGAACAGGAACAGACAGTGGAACTACAGCAATTGAGACAAGATGTGGCTGATGCTAATCAGATTCCACAGCAACAGTCCCCAGTCCTACTAAGTCGGTCAGGATGTGTAAGTCGTCCACCAAAGAGGATGGACTTGTAGAGATATAGCCTAATGACATCCCTAAAAGGAACATTGCAGTAACTTTGATATCTTTGTCCTATTTTCTGAATTGAATTATGCACTTTCTAGCTAAGTTAGGAGGGATTGTTATGTGCAGTACAGCTTTAAGAAACGTTAGTACAGTTTTAAGGAATGCCTTTACTGTTACACTTCCTGTGTGTGTTGAGATAAGTGTTCCCCCTGTATCTGACCTGTATGGAAGTAAACAGAGAAGGCCTAAATTTATGTGGTCCATGTGTTTCTTTCTACCAAGACCCTGATGTGTTTAAGGTACTTATTTTCAGCCACCACATACAACACTTGCTACCTAGACTATGAGCACTGGTACTCATTACCCTCTTATTTTTATGGCCTTACCCCTTTTTGCCCATCACTGTCCTTACTAAATTCATATGGTCTCCCTTCTGTGTGTGCACATTAGTGTTCAACAAGGCTCTTTCTTCCTTGAAAAATTTCTTATAGTCACTACAGTCATACAGTCTCTCTCTATCATGTGAAAACACTGGTGGACAACAAGGTGCTTTTATTGACAGAAACATTTCTTGCACTCAGTAAATTCTTACTTTCTCTCTCCCATGTGAATATGCTTGTGAGCAACAAGGTCCCATTTAGCTCTGAAACATTTCTTCCACTCATTACATTCATATGGCTTCTCCCCCATGAGAATAAATACAATGATAGATAAGGTTACATTTTCCTATAAAACATTTCCTGCACTCACTGCATTCATAGCCTATCTCCTGTAGGAATAAGCTGGTGGTGAACAAGGGACGATTTAAAGCGGAAATGTTTCTTGCACTCACTGTATTCATATGGTCTCTCTCTCGGGGTTAGTGTCTCCAAATGTTTAGGGATTTCTAATACCGTGGCAAGAATGGACCCAATTCTTTAGCCAAGGCATGTTCAAAACTCAAGAAATTAGTACTGTATTAATCTTTAATGTTTGCTGACAGCACTCTTCTCAGCACATGCAACGTCCCCAAAATGGCTTCCTTTTGAAGTTCATAAGGTGTCACAAGTATTGGTAGCATATTTAAATGTGCCTGAAAGTTCTTTTTGATTAGTCCCATTGCTCCAAGCACTACTGGAACAATTAGTGTGTCCTTATTCCACATCAGTTTGGTTGCTGACTGCGTATCTTGGTATTTCATGATTTTGTGTGTCTCTATACACAGGACACTGTAGTCACTAGGGGTGGCTATTTCAATCAGCAATGCTACATTTGTTCTCTTTTTTTGTATTGCAATATTGGGTTTTCTCGCTTACACTTTCTTGGCTGTTGGTATTGGGGATCCCATGTGATCATTACTTCTTCATTCTCTGTGATTTGTTGTGGTTTATGTTTCCAGTGTCTCTCTCTGCTACCTGTATGTTATAGTGTTTGCACAGTTTCCAGTGGATCAATCTTGCTACATTGTTGTGTCTTTCAGTATACAGGCCTTCTGCCAAGAGTACTTCACATCCAGCCACGAGATGCGCAACTCTCTCTCTCTCCTGTGTGTATACGCCAGTGTTCAACAAGGCTCCCTTTTTCTGTGAAACATTTCTTACACTCACTACACTCATATGGTCTCTCTCTGTGGTTGGTTTCTGTGTGTTTACGCTGGTGTCTAACAAGGTTCCCTTTAACTGTGAAACATTTCTTGCACTCACTACATTCATATGGCCTCTCTCCTGTGTGAATATACTGGTGTCTAATAAGGCTCCCTTTTTCTGTGAAACATTTCTTGCACTCACTACACTCATATGGTCTCTCTCCTCTGTGTACACGCTGGTGTTTAACAAGGTACTCTTTTTCTGGGAAACATTTCTTACACTCACTACACTCATATGGTCTTGTTCCCTCTCTTGGGTCAGTGTATGTGTGAATACGCTGGTGTTTAACAAGGTTCTGTTTACTTTTGAAACATTTCTTACACTCGCTACATTCATATGGTCTCTCTCCTGTGTGTACATGCTGGTGTCTAACTAGGCTCCCTTTTTCTGTGAAACATTTCTTACACTCACTACACTCATATGGTCTCTTTCCCTCTCTTGGGTCAGTGTCTGTGTGAATACGCTGGTGTTTAACAAGGTTCTGTTTACTTGTGAAACATTTCTTACACTCACTACATTCATATGGTTTCTCTCCTTTGTGTATACGCTGGTGTTTAACAAGGTACCCTTTTTCTGGGAAACATTTCTTGCACTCACTACACTCATATGGTCTCTTTCCCTCTCTTGGGTCAGCATATGTGTGAATACGCTGGTGGCTAACAAGGTTTCTTTTTCCTGTGAAACATTTCTTGCACTCACTGCATTCATATGGTCTCTCTCCTGTGTGAATACGCTGATGGTTAACAAGGCTTCTTTCTTCAGTGAAACATTTCTTGCACTCACTACACTCATATGGTCTCTCTCTCTCTCTGGGGTCAGTTTCTGTATGTTTACGCTGGTGTTTAACAAGGTTCTGTTTACTTGTGAAACATTTCTTACACTCACTACATTCATATGGACTCTTTCCTGTGTGTATACGCTGGTGTTTAACAAGGCTATGTTGTCTTGTAAAACATCTCTTGCACTCACTACATTCATATGGTCTCTCTCCTGTGTGTATACGCTGGTGTTCAACAAGGCTCCCTTTTTCTGTGAAACATTTCCTGCACTCACTACACTCATACGGTCTCTTTCTCTCTCTGGGGTCAGTTTCTGTATGTTTACGCCGGTGTCTAACAAGGTTCCCCTTTTCTGTGAAACATTTCTTGCACTCGCTACATTCATATGGTCTCTCTCCTGTGTGTATACGCTGGTGTCTAACAAGGCTTCCTTTTTCTGTGAAACATTTCTTGCACTCACTACATTCATATGGTCTCTCATTCTCTCCTGTGTGGATACGTTTGTGTTTGACAAGGCTTTCTTTTTTCCTGAAAGCTTTCTCGCACTCACTACATTCATATGGTTTCTCTCCTGTGTGAATACGCTGGTGTTTAACAAGACTCTCTTTTTTCCTGAAAGCTTTCCTACACTCACTACATTCATATGGTCTCTCTCCTGTGTGAATACGCTGGTGAGAAAGAAGGCTGTTGATATACTGGCCAATAAGAATCTCATCTGTTTGACTGTGTTGGACTTTCCTGGAAGAAATTGCAGGACTCCAGATCTCATTGTGCTCAGACTTTGTGCTGCCTAAGAGAAAAATAATTAGTTAGAATTTACTCACATTTGGTCACCAATAATGTCTTAAGTGCTCAACATTTTGGGTGTTTCTTCAAAACTCAAACACACCATCTGGAGAAGAAAACAAACATAGGACAGTCCAGGGGCATGGAGAACGGAGGCACTGGATGTCTGATCTCCTGCCACATTGATGCCACAGGTTCAGGTCTTCTGGATGCTGGCTGGGGAAGGGTGGATCGGGCATCCCCAGGACAGTTGTCCTCCCTCAGGAAGGGGGTGACTATGTTCTGCTGCTCGTCTGCCACCTAAAGGAATCTGTGCAGCAATACAGTGGGACCATACAGGGGGAGGGACCTCAACTGCAGGACTCCAGGGGCATCTCCACAGAGGCAGAGAACACACATTGTGTCCATTGCACATGTGGTGGGTACAGGGCAGAAAATGGCAGAAAAATACCTGACCACTGAATGAAGCCTAATCCACCACAGGCCCCATACTATAAACTGGAATCATCCATGGAAGGTCTTGTGGAAGAGGACAATAATTGTATGAATTTAAGCCCCAAAGAAGTTGGGGTGCTGGGGGAACAAGTCTGACAGGGTGATCGGGCAGCATAGGCAGCAAAAAACACTAAATAAAAAATAAATAAACAAACATAGTAGCATACTGTGTTCTGTATACATTTTACTCCTCCTCCTCCTCCTCGGAGCTGGCAGGTGGCTCTGGACCCTCCCTTAGAGGGGAATTTTCTCTCTGGCGAGGCTCTCCCCACACCCCAATACTTTTTTTATAAAAACTTTCTGTCCTTGCCCCAGAGCTATTCTACACCTTAGCTCAGAGGAAGATTGTGACCACCCACTGCAAGGCTACCTCCTGGACCAATCAATGATCAACACAGCATAGCATAAATGCACCAGAGGTGACCCTCACAGGTACAGCTCCAGGGGTATTTCCCCCGAAGCCCACCTGGGTTAAGGAAGCACCATCACTGGCCACACTATCCTGAACACACCCTTTAGGTTACTGCTTTCCCATTTTGAATAACAAGGGTCAGCTACATACTAGCGCAATGGCCACCCACTGGGCTTTGTAGTGATCTTGGCAGCACTTTTTTTTTGCGCACGTCTCTGGACATGCTGACTGCTGGTAAACTATGGTGTTTGTGTTCCCAGAATCACACAGGGAAATTAAGGTGTATGTATGTGCCACAGAATCACACAGGGAAACTATGGTACTGTATATAAGATGGTCATAGAATTATATGGTGAAACTATGGTGTTTGGGTCCAGAATCACACAGAGAAGGTAAGGGTATGTGTGTGCGTGTGTGTGTATGTGTGTGTGTGCAGGCACACAGAATAAAACAGGAAAACTGACGTGGATGCAGGCCCCAAAAAGCACACATGGAAAGTAATGTGTATTTGCTAGCCTCTATCTCAGAAAGAAAAAAACAATGACTCTGTGTGGGCCCAAGCATCTCACAGGGGAAGTATGGTATGTTTGTCCCCAGAATCATGGAGGGAAACAAGGTGTATAAATGTGTGGGCCCAGAGCCAAACAAGGAATCGAAGGTGTGTGTGTGTGTTGGGGGGAGTAGAATAAAAGGAGAAAGTAACAATGCGCAATGGTGCATCCCTTCTGAATATAGCAACAAAGGCGGGCAGTGCAAGTAAGATATGCAGGTGCATCCCTCAGACAGGTCTGAACACCTGGAATGGGAATGGGAATGTGCCAGTGGATCTGGAGATGCGCTGGGCACAATTTCCAGATATTCAGACCTGAACATGCAAATGGGGCCATTACGCATGCCATTATGGCCCCACCTGCATGAGTTGTGCAGGGTTGGCTGGCTGGCAGAATGCACTAGGTGCCCTGCACAGCAAGCAGTGGTGTCAGTGGCAGTCCGTAGTATCACACTTCCCGCTCTGTACCCAGATTCCCATAAACAGTTGTTTACATCAGCCCTGGTGGTCAGTGGATCCCCATACAGGCCCCCAGCCATCGGCAAAGCAGCAAACCCACTGCATACCTCCATGGCTTGCCCACTATCCAGCCTCACAGTATCTGCTACAAGCTCATTAACATTGTGGACCAATGGACTCCAGTGCATACTGTAATAGTCCATTCACAACTTTGTGAATGAGAGTCATTCATTCACAAAGTTGTGAATGCCTTTATAATTCGCATCACAAGCCCACTGGTCCATAGTGTGAACCAATGAGCTTGCAGTAGATACTGTAAGCTGTCATTCAGTGGGAAGCCATGAAGGTATGTGGATGGGTTTGCTGCCTGTCGATGACTGGGGGGGGAGCTGGGTAGGCTGGGGTCTTGTGTGGGTGGGGGTGCCACTTGACTACCAGGGATGATTTATACATTTTGCTATGGGATCGGGGTATGGCGCAGGGAGGGGAGGATCCACTAGACTACCAGGGCATACAGTGGATGCTTGGGCATGGTGTTCAGGGGGGTTACCACCCACGGATGGTGGCTGTGTTGTTGTGCCCTGCAATACAGCAGCCTGCCTGTGGGTGGCTACCAGCTGAGCCTTTTTTTAACGGGTCATCTTTGTGCCCATGTATGCGCACATCTCTGAATGTGCCGGCAGATACGTCGCACATCCTGGGCTGAATACTGGGATGTGTCGCATCTGCATGGGCATTCCCTGAAATGCTGCATACAGTATCTTTGCACAGCGGCACATCAGGAACTGTGCTGCACAATTCCCCCTTTTAAATATTGCCCTGGAGCACATTTCTGGGGTTGCGCTAGTACAACTCAACTGCGCCAGGCACAACTCCTTTGAATATCTAGGCCATGGACTCCTCACTGTTTGGAGAACAGCAGATTTATACACAGTGTTGCTGAAACCCCACTAAGAGATGTAAATATGGGGCTATTGAATATTTTTAGCTGAATTATACACTGGAAAGCTCCCCAATGGAGAATTAATGCTATCTCTAGTTTTGAACCCTGACAGCGGCCAGATAAAGGAGTAATTTAAATTTCCTCAAGCTTTAAAAAAGGAGATACCCTCAAAGGACTGCGAATATAAGTAATAAGTGAAATCTCTAGCTTTGTCTTATATTATTGTGTTATTGTGTTCCATAAGAATAACTTCTAAGTTTTTAGTGAGTTGTAAATGTTTAAATTTCCTCATTTCTGATTTCTTCTAATGTGGACTCTATTATAGCTTGCCTTTAGGCCTAATATAAGTGCTAATTCAGATCCTAGCATGGAAATGTCTGTGCGACAGCAAAAACAAAATATAAAACTGAAATATAAATTTCTGAGGTAATGAACTTGTGCTAAAGCAGCTTGTAGGACATGGGGTATGATTCGACAGCTTAAGGAGGGTGGGGGAGGAGGGTGTGGTATTCGTGGATTTGTCCAAGGCCTTCAACAACAACGACCACAGGTTTTACTTCAGAGATTGGGACATTTGGGCTTAGATTGTGAAACATTAGGATGGTTCTCTTCCTATTTATCAGGAAGATCACAACTGGTTCAACTTGGAGATGTTGCTTCCAAACAGCTTAATGTAATCAGAGGAGTACCATGGGGTTCCATTTTGGGCCCAGCCCTGTTTTTGGCTTATGTAAATGATTTAACAAAAATTGTCACTAAAACAAAAATTAAATTATATGCTGATGATACAGTTTTACTTGTATATGGAGCAAATACTAGCGAAGTCGAAAAAAGGTTGCAGGAAGACTTCTCGGGGTTAGAAAATTGGTTAAGTCAATCAAAATCAGTATTGAATAGTAAAAAAACAAAAACCCTCCTTTTCACATCTCAGAAGAATAAAAAAAAATCAAAAACATAAATACATTAAAAACAGGAAACATTAGAACAGGTCCCCATTACAAATATTTAGGGGTATGGGTAGACACCAGGGTTTGAAATTTGATGTCCATGTAAATGATCTGGTAAGCAAAGTAAATAGAAAACTTGGGGCTTTTCAAAGAAATAGGCATTGTACCGATATTCGGATGTGAAAAGTTATTGTAAACCAACTATTAGTTCTTATTATAAGCTATGGTAGTCATATATATATGGGAAGGTCACAAAGTCTCTTAAGAAATGAAGAAGTTACTTACAATAATCTAGCTAGGTTTATTCTACAGTGTGATTTCAAAACTCACCACTGTGAATTATATCAAAAATTGGATTGGTTAACACTAGAAAACAGGAGAAAACTAAAAGGGCACAACAAACACAGACTGTTAAAGATAAGAGAACCAAAATATTTGATAGGTAAAATAGAAGAGCAAAGTGTTAAACATGATTATCATCCAAGAAACAATGGGTAACTCCTTCACAAGCACAAAATGAAAAAAAACATTTTACTGAAATGGCATTTAGGGCAGATTATGCTAAAAATGACAAATTGTTAAACTCAATAAAAAGGAAACTGGGTTATAACCAATCTCTGGTTACCAAATACCTGATAGAGGAATGAGAGTAAGATGTCCTGTATGTGTAATAGATGATGTAAATGAACGCACATAAAATAATCAGGTTTTAAATATGTATGGGATGTAGGACTTGTGTTAGATAGTAAGTACCATTGCTGTATTTTTGTTTTATTTTGGGATACTGTATGTAAGTGAATGATGCAAGTATATCTGTACTTGATGAAGCTTTTTATTATTGTCGGGATCATCTTGAAAAAAGGCTTGTCCTAAAGATGTGAAATAAGATCTCTTTCCTGAATAAAAATAAATCTTTCACTAACTAACTAACCAGTTAACGGATCACAACAATTTATAATAGACTAATGGTCCCTATGAAGATCAGACTGAGAATTCTACATTGACCCAACAGAGGCCAAGTGAACCAGACAGCGGAATGAAATGTGTGGTCGATTGAGGCCAGGGGGTTGTTCACAGTGACCTGTTGTGAACCCCACTGGTTGTCGGTATATAATTCCCACTTTACCTGATGACAATTAGAGGCAAGGAGTACTATTTGTGGCAAGAAGCTTCTAAAGGTCAAAGTCTCTTCCGCTTGTTGTTGTTTTTTTTTCTCCAGTGTACCTGCCTAGTGCCCCTCCCCCTACTGGCACTTATTTCTTTAGTCCTGTTTGCACTGATCGAACCTATGTATTTTGCTGTTCGCTACTTAATCCATCCTGTATGTACCATTTTGTATTCATCATATGCCTAATTGTCTCTAATGCTGTTAGCTACCTATTCTATCCCTGTTAAGCCTGTTATTTTCTGTGTGTTAATTTGACTCCTTTACTTTCTTGTATGCATCTACCTTGTAACCCTCCCAGGTCGCACCTGAAAATAGGCACATGGCTGTCTAGTGTGCTAACCCGGTCAACAAAAGCAAATAAATAAATAAATAAAGAGGTTCAGGTGTACCTGGCATTAAGGAAATTCCTATTGGGGCATGTGATGAAATGTATGTAATTTATGTGAATGTCATGCAGCAGTACCTTTGTGAGTTGATACCTGGCCCGAAGGAGACCCAAAGTCAAGTGGATGTATTTTGTAATGCCCACAGTAGGGCACATTTGAGGGCAAAGCTGTCTAAAAATGAAGTAAAAATGTGTGCACACAGGATGGCGTGCAGTGTCTATGTTGACCCAGAAGTGGTTTCCAACTGTTGCTGGTTTATAATTCCTGCCATATTGGTGACAACTGGAGACTTCTAGCTAGCAGGTGCTGCATGCTGTCTCTGAAATTTGTCAAGTAGTGTGGGTGTTACTGGCAACTAGAGTTGTTTCAATTCGGGCCCAGTGATACACTTACTGTGTTCACCATCCATGCAATAGTACCTCTGCAAACTAATAGTAAGCATGATCAGGGCATGAATTGATGAACAAACCTAGTACTCTTTAGGATGCTGCTGGCTGATTCTAGTGAATGAAGGGAGAAGAGTATGCAATCTAATTTATCCCTTTAAAGTTTAAGCTGCATCGACTAATGATGACATTTATTAAAAATTGACAAGTATAGTACATAAATGTTACTAGAAAGCACTTTTTGAGGTAACTATAACATTTTGCTTTTATTGAAAAAATAAATTCATTAGGATTATAAACATGGCATGGATGTGAGATTTTTGCACGCGTGTAAAAATGTACTGTATAATTTGTTTTTAGTACTTGGAAATGTACCACCTGCATATTTGCTGGAGACGTATTTTAATATTTCCGTTTGGTATTTATAATGATGTACAGGTTTTTTTTAACTGATCAACAATAAACTAAAGGAACTATAAATAAGTTCATTTGTTTTTGTAATCAATGCTTATAAAGCATGTGGTGGGACTCGATGGACCATCCAACCTTAAATCACTAGGTTACTGTATTATTTCCAGGGCCATCTACTTACTGTTAGTGGTGTTCTTTTCAGGAGGCTGCTGGTATTCGCTCTCGTTCCTACTCAGTGAATCACTGACAGGGGATTCTTCATCTTTCACAAACAACTCCATATAGTGTCCTGGGACTTCCAAACCTGTAGGGTTTAAACATGGAGACTGTTAGTAGTTTCACACACTAGTTTTACAAACACAAAATATTGCTAATATACAATTTTAGGAAAGAAAACCAGTAGTCGGTCAAGGTCTTTTCCCACCACCTCAGTGGGAAAACTGTCATTTTCTTCTAAGTATCTGTCAAGTCTGAGCTAAAAGGTTCTCTAGCTACAGAAATAACCAATTACCTCTTGCGGCTGTCTTTTCCACATACTCACCCCCTTTCTGTGAAGTAGTTCTTCTGGATATATCCCTTGAATTTTCCTACTGTCGTTCTCTCATTCTCAGATATTCTGAAGAACTGTGTTTGATATACTGGTGTTATCCCTGTGCTCATATCACCCCTTAGTCTTATCTTTTTCCAAGGAGAAGAGCCGTAGTTCTGCCAGTCGGTCCTCATAGCTCATGTTCTCTGACCCCTCTCTAACACTTTGCTAGCTCTCCGCGGACATTTTCCAATTATGTTAAAATCTTTTCTCAGTGAGGGGGATGAGAACTAAACACTACACTTGAAATGGGACATGACCAAGGATTGGTACAAGAACTGAATACTGTACTCATGATAGTGTCTGGGCAAGGATCAGTACCAGAACTGAACATTGCATTCGAGATAGGGCCTGACCAAGGAACGGCACCAGAAATTAACACTGTACTCTTCTGTGACAAATTCCTATTCTATATTTCTATCTTTAGGCATTAAATGGAGGTCCCTTCTGCCCACCTCTGGTGAGCATGTGTGCGTGTGTGTCCAGGTGGAAGTAAAATAACCCAAGGCACTCTCTGCAACAGTAGGACATTTTCCCTGGTTTCCTGGCCGGCATTCCCCTTCTCATAAAGCAGCTTCATGTAACCCATTAATTTATTCTCAACAAACTTTACAAGTTAAAAAACAAACAAACAAAAAAAAAACAGCTCCATGCAATTGTGTAAGGCTGTGTGGGTGCTGATGTGAAATTGCCTCCACTTCCCCATCAGTCTCTCACTCCTTCCCATTCCCTCCCCCCTCCCCTCGTCCTCTTCCCGCTCTCTACCCTACCCCCAATTAGTAATGATCAGAGTCTCTCAGGCTGACAGAAGGGAAGGTGTTAAGGATGGTGGTGTGTTTGAGGAGGTCTGGGGGGGGACACAGATGCTCATGGACCAGCGTGCTCAATCTGTTGCACTCGGGCTTGTGTGAAATGAGTTGCTGTGGTCTCAGTTCTGTTCCTAGTGGACAGGTATCCACTGGAGAAAATATATCCCAGGATACAAGCAAGGGGGTTAAGGCAGAGTTTGCTTGCTTGCAAAAGCAGTGAGGGAAGGGGGATGACTTAGACAGCTGGTCTGAGTTTTAAATCACAGGTTCCATGTTACTATCACAATAACTTCTGATACAGCTGTTGCTGGTCAGCACTACTGATATATATAGAAACAGCAGAAAAGGACCACTTGGCCCACCTAGTCTGTTTTAAAGTTCCTTACCTTACTGTGTTACCACAGATCCTACTCAGTCTCCATCCTTACCCCCTGCTCAGCTCTGTTACTATGAACATATGAAATTTGCCAGCAGATAAAGGCCTAGAGGTCTAGCAAGTCTGCTTGAATGTGCAGCTAGCACCTCTTATTCTGCAGCTGACCCTCCCTTCCACCCTTCTCCTGCATTGACTCTCCCCGTTGCCCTATCCCAGTCCCTTTTGAAGCAGTCAACTGTTCTACTGGATACCACTTCTGCCGGTAACGCATTCCATCCAGCTACAACCCTCTTTGTAGAAAAGTGTCTCCTCATCTCCCTCATGAACCGTCCCCCCTCCAGACTTTTACCATGGCCCCAGGTGTCCCTCCCCTCCCTTACTTTGAACAGGCACTCTGTACCTGTCTTGTTTATTTCTTTCAAGTACTTAAAAATTTCAATCATGTCCCCTTATCCCTCCTCTCCTCCAGTGAGTACATGCTCAGCTCCTTCAGCCTCCTCTCATATGGTAAGTCCTCCCATCCCTCCTCTCCCCCAAGGAGTACATGTTCAGCTCCCTCAGCCTCCTCTCATATGGCAAGTCCTCCAGCCCCTTGATCATCTTTGTCGCCCTGCGCTGCACACTCTACAGTAACTTACTGTCCCTCTTCAGATACGGGCACCAGTACTGGATGCAGTACTCCAGATGCAATCTAACTAATAACCTACAGAGTGGCATAATCACCTCCCCCTCCTCGAGGAGATACCCCTTGCAATGCAATCGAGCATTATGTTGGCCTTTGCAGCTGCCTTCCTATATTGTTCTGAGCTGTTCATTGACCCTGTAATGAGCACCGCTAGATCCTTCTCCTCCTCTTTCTTGGCTAGCTGCACTCCTCCCAGCTGGTAACTCCTCCTTGGGTTCTTCACCCCAAAATGCAGCACCTTGCACTTTATGGCATTAAACTCCAGTTGCCAGGTGTCTGACCAGGTTTCTAGCTTTTCCAGATCATCCTGCAACCCCTGTCATCCCCCTAGGTCATCCACAACTGCTCCCATCTTGTCGGCAGCAAACAGACTGATCTTGCTCTTGATGTCCAATGATATGTCTGCAATGAAATCCCAAACAACAATGGTCCCAACACCCAGCCTTGAGGAACACCGCTCATTACTAACCTTGGGTATGAGAGTGCCCCACCCACCACATTGCTCTGTTGCTTTCTCTGAAGCAAGATCCCTACCTATCTCACCAGCTTTGCACCTGCCCCGTGCCTTCTAACATACTTCCCAGCCTCCCATGTGACACAGAGTTGAATGTCTTACTGAAGTCCAGATAGGAGCCATCCTCCAATCCTGAGGTACACACCCAGAGTGTAGTGAGACATTAAATAGGTCTGCCAAAGGTCCCACAAGGACCTCTGCCAGCTCCTTCAGTACCCTGGGGTGGATGCCATCTGGTCCTGGTGCCTTATCCACCCTCAGTGCCCTCAAACCCTCCAAAACTCTGCCCTCCATGATTTCGCCATCTGTCGCCCCCCTGTTTCTGCCACTCCTCCCCCCCCTTTTGTATCATCCTCCTGTTCTCCTTAGTAAATGCTGAGCAGAAGTAATCATTTAGGTCTTCTGCCTTATCGTCTCCTGATGCCACCTAATCCCCTCCTTCCTAATCCTTACTATGTGGTCCTTAAGTTCCTTTTCTCCCTGATGCACCTAAAGAATCCCTTCTCACCCTTCTAAATGCCTTGTGCCAGTCTGAGCTTCGTCGATGCCTTGGCTACGGTTCCTTCTGGTAGCCCCCCATCCTCCTCCTCCCTGTTTTCCTGTACCTCCAAAAGGCAGCTCTTTTCCTCCATACCTTTTCCATGACCTCCTTGCTCACATAGCTCAGTTTCTTAGTCCTAGCCTTCTTGCTCTGGGCCTTGCTACAGGTTTTGGTTACCTCTGCTATCCCCAGCTTAATGACCTCTCACCTCTGGTTAGTGTCCATGCTAGGTCAAATTCTGGCCAGATATCCTTTCACTACTTCCCCCATCCTCGGCCCTCCTGAAGTCCAGCACCCTTGTGCCACAGTCCCCTCCTTCCTTGCCCATATCCAATATGAGCCATACTGAGTGGTGGTCACTCCCTGACAGCGGATCTTCCACCCCAAGTTCCCTCACAAACTCCCCATTTGCCAGCACAAGATCAAGCTTATTCCCTAACCTGGTTGGTTCACTGACCATTTGCATCAGGAACCTGTCCTGGAAGGCATCCAGCAGCACCTGCTCCCTTCTACTGCTGGTTGCTGGGGTGCTCCAATCCACTCTTGACATGTTGAAGTGGACACCATTCTTCTTGGCCAGGGCCCCTCTGTCTCTGCTTCCTTTCTTCTGACCCTCTCCTCACCACTGTTGGCTCAAACTGCCCTCCTTCATCTCCCTTCCTCCCTCCCTCCCTTCAGTATTGGGCTACAACCTCCTCCAGTCTGCCTTGCCTGTCTTAGTTCCCTCTGCAGAACCTCGACTTCCTTTCTAAGTTTCCCTATGTGGTTGCACACTAAACATCCCCCCCACCCTCCAGGTAATTTTTTGAAAGTTTGGCACACTGCAGTTTTTGCAGCCTACCACTCTACCCACTGCTCTTGTTACCCACCAGCACCCCCTACTATTCCAGATGAAGGACACCAAACACTCCCCCTAGTCATCTCTCTGCGCCCTCTATCAGTGCAAAAGCTTCTTCTCCTGTTCTGTTTTTTCTTTACCCCCTTCGTCGTACACTTCTAGACTGATTGAGCAACTGCATTTTACATTTCTATCCCTCCTGTCCACACCCAAAAGAGACTTTAAGCAAATATTGTACCACCTTCTTCAAACTCCTGTCCCTCATTTCCACAATGCAAATATCAATGCAAACAGGTAACAATGAAAGCTCCTTGTTTTGTAGTTACTTCTCTTCCACTGAGACAGCAGTCACCTCTTTGCTCACTGCTATTAATCTTTTGGATGTCCGCTTCTGCTATGACAGGTACATGTCCTTTGCCCTTCTGAGGAAGTGGTGTCAGTACCCCGATATAAAAGGAAATCACACATCTGGGGGGGTGAGGTGAGGGGTGGGGGGAAGAAACCAGCCTGTGCCTTCCAGAAACAAACAATCAGGAATCTGAGGCCCCTGGTCTGACCATAAACACCCTTCCCCCACTATGCACTAAACCTTGTAGTTAGTGAATCCCTACTGTCCTAAAGGCGACAGACTCAAAAGTTTACCAGCAACTAAATCCTTCCCTCCTGCCCCTCTACAGCTTCTCAGCAACAGAAGGTTCCCTTGTGTTTATCCCACATATGCTTGAATCCTGCTACTGTTTTGGTCCTCACCATCTCTGCTGTGACTTCGTTCCAGACATCCACCACCTTTTCTGTGAAAAAGTACTTTCTCACATCCCCTCTGAGCCCCCTTTAAGCTTCATATCATGCCCCCTTGTTCTCGAGCATCTCTTCCTATGTAAAATGCTACCTACCTGTACCTTATTAACACCCTTGAGGCATCAATATTTCTATCATGTCTCCCCTTTCCCATCTAGCTTCTAGACAGTGTACATTTAATTCCTCGAGTCTTTCTGATGCAGGCAATGCACCATTTTGGTTACCCTCCTCTGTACCACCTCCGCCCAGTCAATGTCCTCCCTGAGAAACAAGGCAGAAAAGGATCTGATAAAGGTTTCAAATATGCAAGGGATACATATAAGGGGACCTTGGTAACAGGGCTGGGGTGTTGGTAAGACCAGAGATCAATTACAGTCTACGGTAGGGACTTTAGGGCAGACTAGGTATGCCAGCAGGTCCTTTTGTGCTGACAGACAGCTTCTATGACATGGGTCCCCCAGAACTGTACACAGTGCAAAGAAACAGACTTCGATGGCAGATAAGGACCACTTGTCCCACCTAGTCTGCCCATGTCGCAACCTACTGGCTAAGCTGCAGATCCTAGTTAACCAACTGCCTATTTCTTACTACCCCCCACAAGAATTGCCTCATGTCTGTCCCATGCATTCTTGAATTTTGCCACAGTTTTAGACCCCATAACCTATTCGGGAAGGCGGTTCCATGCACCCACCACCCTGCCTGTGAAAATATACTTTTTCACATTGCCCCTGAACCGCCCCCCATCTTCAAATTGTGTCCCCTTGTTCTTGCACATCTCTTTTTCTGAAAGATGCTAACCTCTTTGACTTTGTTGATTCCACTGAGGTACTTAAAAGTTTCTTTTTTTTTTGTTTGAAATTTAACATCTTTATTGATTTTGTAATACAATGCAGGGATTTATTTAACTCCAAAAATTGATTAGCGTTTTGCTCATAAAAGTGCTAAAACATTGTGAAAATGCATAGCACTTGCCTTACTGTGTTTAACAAATATAACACTTCTAGAAAACCTATATAAATACTTTCTGTACAGTTAGCATTGTCCCGAGGAAAAAACTGCTAATCAATTATTTAAAACCCTGCAATGCATCAGTAAACAAGCTAAACAAACTGCAGTACGGAGCCCTTCCAATACAAACAGCAGATAGCAAATAGACTATATAGAGGAGAAAGTACATAGAAGTGCCAGAATAAGAAAAACACTCCCCCCTACCAATGGCTCCCCCCATAAACCCCTGGAGTGTGCTATAAAATATAGTTTGTATGTATAGCTAGAAATTGGGTATGTTAGTTTTCACCAAGGAAAATGGGGGGGCTGCATCAGACATGGGAGGAGACAGTGAAACTGAGGAGGGGGGACCAGTACTGATCGGCTGGGCTGGGAGGCATCACTGGCAGGTGGGAGGAAGGCAAAGTAGGGGGACGAGGTAGTGGAGGTGGAAATCACAGCACAGTGAGTCAGGGAAACCCTCAGGTCCCTTAAGATGGAGAAAGCATCCGGGCCAGAAAAGTTGCATCCCAGAGTACTGAAGGAACTGGTGGATGTCCTGATGAGACCCCTGGCGGAGCTCTTCAGCATCTCTCTGAGGACAGGATGGATGTCCCAGGACTAGAAGGTGGCACATATAGTGCCTATCCACAAGGGGGATCAAGGGAGGTGACAGGGAACTGCAGGCCCGTCAGCCTGACATCAGTGGTGGGCAAGGCGATGGAGGGCATTGTCAAGGAGAGACTGGGGAAGGGACCTGGAAAGGTTGGGGTGCCTGGACGACAGACAGCATGGATTCATCCCAGGGAAATCGTGTCACACAAACCTTATGGAGTTCTATGACTGTGTGATGAGTGCCTTGAACCTGGGTAGACCAGTGGATGTCCTCTTTCTTGATTTCAGCAAGGTGTTTGACTCTGTTTCTATCGGGGGCCTGTTGGATAAGCTGGGAGAAATGGGGGTTGGGGACCAGAAGATCAGATGGATAGGAAAATGGCTTCAGAACAGGACCCAGAGGGTCATGGTTGGTGGGATAGTCTTATCCCCAAGGAGGGTCATTAGTGGGGTCTCTCAGGGATCGGTCCTTGGGCCCCTCCTGTTCAACGCCTACATCTCTAACATAAGGAAGGGCATCAGGAGTGAGATGAGTCTCTTTGCGGATGACTCGAAACTGGGGGTGATGGTGGATGGGGAGGAGGGGTGGGTGGTCCTACAGGGGGACCTGGAGGCTCTGGAAAGGTGGTCTAGAAAGTAAAAGCTGAGGTTCAATGCAGGGAAGTGCAAGGTACTGTACCTGGGAGCCAGAAACCCGGGCCAAGTGTACACCCTTGGGGGAATACTACAAGTCTTGATGGCTGAGAGGGACCTGGGAGTGGTGGTGGATGTCAAGATGAACAACTTGGAGACTTGTAGGAGGCAGCAGCAAAGGCCAAGAGGATGCTGGGATGCATCACTGGGGATCACCTCAGAAGGAGGAAGTGATACTCCCACTGTATAACTGCTTGGTGAGGCCACACCTAAAAGTACTGCATGCAATTTTAGAGGCCACACTTAAAGAGGGACATTGAACTCCTGGAGTGGGTCCAGAGGAGGGCAACCAAAATGATCTGGGACTTGGGAGACAGGACCTATGGGGAGAGGCTCGAAGAGCTAAATATGTACATATTGGAAGAGAGAAGGGACCGGGGGGACATGATAAAGGTCTTCAGGTACATGAAGGTGGTAAATAGGGGAGAAGCAGCCAGGGTGTTCCGAAGGAAGGAGGGGGGAGCAACTAGAGGGCATAGGTGGAAGCTGGAGGGGGGAGATTCAGGGGAGAAAGGAGGAGGTGCTACTTCACTGAGAGGGTGGTGAAGCCATGGAATGTCTGCCCAGGGGCTGGTGGAGGCAAGACGGTGGAGGGGTTTGGAGGGGTGGGATAGGTACAGGGAAGGGTTCTGGAAGCAAAATCCAATGCAGCGAGAATATCCGCGACTGGGAACGGAGAAGCCGGGGGGGGGGGCACCAAGGTCAGCTCCTAGGGTGGGGGCTGACCAAACAAGCAGACACGAAAGACCATTAGGCCTATTCTGCTGGCATTTTAGTATGTATGTATATTGACTCTGGAGAGTCTATCAATTAACCATTATCAATGCAGGTATAAGGCATACAGTTTACCCCATTTTTTATCGAAACTTGACAGATTATTACGAGAGCCAGCAATCAGATGTTCGCTCCTGAAGTAGGCTCAGAGGTCATTCAGCCATTCAGTATAGGTTATAATTAGTCAAGAAACTATTGCTTAAACATTGGCTGGATCAACTACCATTCAGATTAAGGCTACAGTATGTGATATTTATGCTTTTTGACATGGATATTAGAGTAGATTCCTAGAATACAAATCTCCACAGTAAAGAGATCCTCTAGGCCAAGTAAGGGATCTAAGTCTGATTGGATTGTACGCCATAGAGGAGTGTCTTTTTCACAAGACCAAAGAATGTGAAGCAGGATCCCTTCGGCTTTGCCAAATCTGGAACAGTTGGAAGTAGACAGATGGCCAATTCTGGCTAGTTTAACTGGCGTGTAATATAGATTGTGTAAAATATTGTATTGGGTAATTCTGAGTTTATCCTGGGAGATAAATCTATATAAGTCTTGCCAGACTCTAGTCCATATGAACATATGAAATTTACCAGCAGATAAAGGCCTAGACGTCTATCAAGTCTGCTCGAATGTGCAGCTAGCACCCCTTATTCTGCAGCTGCCTCCCCTTCCACCCTTCCCCTTCACTGACCCTCCCGTCCAATATATGTTTGCATTTGGCAACAAAGAAGACCAGATTCTGGAGCCGGGTATGACATCGGGATGGCCCAAAGTTAGAAGAGAATAATAAAAGTGGAATAAACAATGAGGTTTAGAGGACAGGTTGTGGAAGCTGTCAACAAGAGGTTGTATTTTGGATTCTTTTAGAAAGGTTCCAAATGTTTGTCCTATTAGGTGTCTCAATTGAAAGACCTTGAATTAGCAAGTAGTGGGAAGATTGTATTTGTTCCTTATTTCAAGAAGGGAGAGAAGGGAATTGTGGGAATACAGGTCTGCTACCTTAGCATTCTGCAATTGAGGCAGCCAGTTATAAGCGAGGTGGGTATTACCTATCTTGATGTTAGGGTTGAGAATAAGGGGTTGGGCAAAGTCCTGACATGAGGAGAGCTTGTTGGAAGAGCAAAATTGGGAGAAGACTCAGGGAAATCTCAATTACAGATTGGCATATAGAATCCAGTAGCCTGTTCGTAGGGATATAAAAAATAACAGGGGAGAGGAGATGATGTTGTAGGAGCATCTGTGATTCCAATTGTAACCAGAGGGGAATATAATCACCCGATAGATTAGTATTCCATCTACAGAGCTTGGAAAAATGACTCGCCCAGTAATAAAGGAGAAACTTAGAGAGGTGAAGACCACCTGATGATCTGAGAAGACTCAATCTGAGATATGATTTCCTGGGTTGTTTATGTAACCATATGAAATTGGAAATGAGAGAGTGGACCTTCTGAAAGAAAGAAAGGGGGAGCCAGATGTACAGCATATTCAAAGGATAAAAAAGCAGAGGAAGAACATCCATTTTGATTATATTAATACGCCCCCAGAGAGTCAGTGGGACAGCCTCCCATCTATGATGGTCTGACTGAAGGGTTACCACTAGATCATCCAGGTTCAGTTTCTTGGTAAGAGATTGATCTGTGGTTAGGAATATTCCCAGGTATTTAAGTGAACGAGTGGACCACTTAATATCAAGATCTTTGAAATCCACTTTATGAGTGAGATGATTGAGGAGAAATATTTCAGTTTTGTTAAGGTTAAGTTTATAGTTAGAGAAATAGTAAGGTACTTAAAAGTTTCAATCATGTCCCCCCCCCCCTCCTTTCTTCAAGGATATACATATTAAGCTCATTTAGTCTCTCCTCATAGAACTTCTCTTGCAGACCCTGTACCATTTTAGTTGCCCTCCTCTGGACTGCCTCTATTCTGTCTATCTCCTTGCAGAGGGGTCACCAGAACTGTATGCAGTACTCCAGATGGGGTCTTGCCAGTTGTCTATACAGAGGGATAACAACTTCTGTTTTCTGCTTGTGATGCTTCTCCCTATGCATTCCAGTATCCCCTTCAGCCCTCCCTATTGCCCTCTCACATTGCTTGCTAACCTTAAGATCACCTGATATGATTACCCCAGGTTCCTTTCCATTTTTACGTTCACTTGCGCGCATGCACAAGGAACGTTTTGGGAGAGTAGCACACATTGGAGGTGTGCCTCTCCCTTTCAATCCAGTGCTCTGTTGAGCAGGCGTGGCGGTCCTGCACCAATGGGTGCGGGAGCTCTGTATGACAGTGGTGGTCTTCTGCTTCAAAGAAAACCACGCTGCCTACACGAGCACCGCGCCATGCCGCCGTCACTAGCGCCTCCTCCTGCACGCCACGCCACCCCCAAAGCTTGGTGCCATGTTGGGAGCCCACCCCAGCTGTGGCAACATGTGTTTGCCGACGGGGTGCCAATCCTCGTCGGCTCCATGGCCCCCCAAGTTATCCTGCTGCCACGCTGGGAGCCCACCCCAGCATGGCAAACATCCGCTTTGTTTTTCAGATGGGGTGCCAATCCCCGCCGGCTCCTCGCCCCCAGCCATCTTCTGCCATGCTGGGAGCCCACCCCAGCGTGGCAAACGTCCCATGTCGTCGTTTTTTGTTTTACCTGTAAAGAAAAACGGTCCCATGGCGCTGCCTCCCAGTCCCCCTCCCACAACCTGCACCCACCCACTGTGCACCCAGCCTCCACACCCCCACCCCATACTTACCTCCGACTCCGCGCAACGATCTTCGTGGACCGGGAACACGCTCTGCACTCTTCAAAGGCGATCGCGAACTGAGGAAATGCCAGTAAGCTGTATAATGGGCTAGATAGGGGGTTTCAACTTTATTGCATATCTCAGGCATTTTTGATTTTGCACAATTTCAACATGGGGTTTTGGGACCCTTCTCATGTGATGTCACTGTCACGGCATTATTCGGTCGAAGGGTGATTTGCGCAGTCACTGCGGAAATCACCCTTCAGGCCTGAATAGTGCCATGACAGTGACATCATTCATGAGAAGGGGTCCCAAAACCCCATGTTGAAAATTTGGTGCAAAAATTCCAAAATGACTGTTTTATGATGTAGCATTATGCGAGTTCTACACACGCCTCAAGGTTTGCGAATTTTCAATATTTGCACTCCAGATTTTCAACACTGCCATTTTACCACACCTCCTCATGAGAAGTACAGCTGTCATTTTCACATCCTGCCCAAATATGTTTCTGCCATAGTAGCACAATGGCGCAGTCGGTGTCAGCGAAATCAATGTATGGGACACAGTAAGAAAATCACAGTGACACTGTTCATGAGCAGAGGTCTTAAATGGCAATGTTGAAAATTTGGTGAAAAATTCCTAAAAATGACTGTTTTATGAGCGTGCATTGTACAGTTCCTATGCACGCCACTGAGTTTGCAATTTCAATATTTTCACTCCAGATTTTCAACATTGCCATTTTACCACACCTCCTCATGAGCAGTATAGCTGTCATTTTTCACATCCTGCCCAAAACGTGTTTCGCCTATGTAGCATACAATGGGGGTAACAAAAAGGTCATGCTGACAATTTGTTGTGCAAATACCAGCAATCGCACAGGGCATTAGGGTACAGCACCATACATGCCAAACACCACTGCAAATACCTGCAAGCGAACGTTCGGCATTGACAAATGCTTGTTATTGTTGTTACTACCTCCCTTCCCCATTGTGTACTCTTCCCCTGGGTTTTTGTTTCCTAGGTGCATTATTTGCACCTCTTTGCATTCAATCCAAGCTGCCACACTTCTGACCATTCCTCCAACCTTGCCAAGTCCCTTCTCATCCTTTCCACCCCATTCTGTATCAACCCTGTTGCAGATGTTTGTGTCATCTGCAAAGAGGCATACTTTTCCTTCCAGTTCCTCTGCAATGTCATTTATAAAGACATTAAAAAGGACTGGACCCAGTACTGAACCCTGTGGTACCCCACTAGTAACCTCTCTTTCTTCAGAGTGGCCAATGTTTTACCCAGGCTACCACCCTGGGACCCACTCCCAAGCTGGCTAATTTGTTTATTAATCTTTTGTGGGGGACTGTGTCAAATGCTATGCTGAAGTCTTAGTAGGCTATGTCCACAGTCCATCCCTGGTCTACTACTTTGGTCATCCAGTCAAAGAAATCAATTAGCTTCATCTAACATGACCTTCATGCTGTAAATCCATGCTGCCTTGGGTCCTGTGCCCTACTGGCCTCTTGACACTCTACAGTTCTTTCCTTCAGAAGTGATTCTATCATTTTCCCCCACCACTGAGGTCTAACTGACAGGTCTGTAGTTTCCTGCCATTGCCTTGCTCCCACTTTTGTGAAGGGGAATCACATCCACCCTCCTCCAGTCCTCAGGTACCACACCATCCTCCCACGATTTGTTGAAAAGGGTAGTCAGTGGTGTCACTAGTTCTCCTCTTAATTCTTTCAGAATTCTGGGGTTAATCCCATCAGGCCCCATTGCTTTGTCCTCCTTCATTTTTGTGAGTTATTTCAGAACCCTTTCTTTTGTGAAAGGACTGAGATCGACCCCCTCCCATCCAGAGTGCTTCTATAATTGGATTATGTACCTCCTCCTCTTTTGTGAATACTGAGCAGAAGTATTCGTTCAGTATTCCTACTTTTTCACTGTCCCTCTCTGCTCACCCACTGTCTATTCTGTTCAGCCTTTCTATTCCTACCTTTGTTATTCTACACTCCTTAATGTATCTATAAAAGGTTTTACCCCTACTTCTTAACCGACATGGCTATGTTTTCCTCAGTTTGGGCCTTTGCTATTCTGACTGCCTTAACTGGTACAGTTCTCTGTCCTGCTGTTTCTGTGTTTCCCTATACTTCCTAAATGCCATCTTTTTCTCCGTAACCTTCCCCACCACCTCTTTTGGGAACCATAGTGGCTTTTTCTTTCATTTTGATTTGTTTATTTGCTTCACACAAAGGCTTGTTGCCTCTGTGATGGTTTTCATTTTTCCCCATTGTTGTTCCACCTCTCCTTCTTGCCTGTTTGCTAGTGCTTTTCTGAGGCACTCTCCCATTTTGACAAAGTCAGCCCTCCTAAAGTCCAGAACCCTCACTTTTATGTGGCTAGACTCTGCAGCTGAGGTTATCATGAACCACACTGTTGGGTGGTCACTTGTTCCCAGATGGCTACCCACTTCCAGATCTGAGCTCTTCTCTCTGTCTCCATTTGAGAGTATCAGGTCTAAGACTGCTACCGCCCGAGTGGGTTCCAACACTAGCTGTCTGAGGCATGCCCCTTGAAGGGCATCGAGAATGGCCCTGCTATTGGATGTGGCTGCAGCAAAGATGCTCCAGTTAACACCTGGCATATTCATATAATCCCCCCTACAAATGCAAGACTATGTTCTGTGTCTTAGCAATTTAAAAGTGTTTGCATGTGAGTGCCCTGTTAGCCTCTGCGCCTGTCTCTTTAAGAGCTGCCTAGTTCAAAGTGTATAATTAACCTGGGTAGGTGCTGAGTAGTTTCAGTCTTGAGTCCCACCCAGGCTACAGTGTTATCTCTCCATTCTGCCATTGCTAATTGTGTAGAGGGAGCCCTATTAGGAACTGTAACTGTTTGCTGTTTATCTGCTTTAATAATAATATTGTAGTCTATCTAACCTGCCTTCTTTGTAGCATGGACATTTCTGATAATCCCCACCACCTTGGTTCTGGACTGCTAGTTTGGACCAATCAGTACCTTTGGGGAACCTATAATGGAGTTTGTCCCCAAGGGTCTTGTGGGTGTGAATTTCTGTAGGAATTGTAGTTTTTGCATTTTGGCACCTAAATGGAGCTAGAGGGGTGAGCTCTAGTTGTGACAGACAGATGAATCAGCTAACCAAATCTTTTGGATGACTGGGAAAGTCCCAAGCTGCCTGCAGCAGTGTAGTCAGTCTGAGTTTGGAGATGGAAGCGTGAACAGCTTGAGATATTCAAGCGGCTGCTCCAGTGTATTCACAGGGGAAATTGGTGGGAAGGCTGTGTTTAACCTGCCTGCCACCATCTTCTGCTTAAAATATCAGACTTTATCCGAAGTTGCTGTGCTTGTGACCAGAATCCTGAATTGTGACAAATTGGATTTTCCTGAGTTGGGCTGAAGATTTGCCTCAGGGCGATCAGCCTGTCAGGACCTGAGATTGACAGAGAGCGTACAGTTTGTGCAGAGACACCGTGAATTGCAACCAGGCCATCCTCTGAACTGTTGTATTTACTTGCTTTTATTATGAAAAAGTGTGCCGAATACTGATAGTGGGTCGCAATTTGGTTCCCCATCTCCTGATTGTGTCACGCTAGCTGGAAGCTGCATACAGCAACCACCAGACTATTATCCAAGTTGTTTGCCAGGTCTGGGCCCTGCCACCTTGGACCAGACAGCTGCTTGCACCACAGAGAGAACCATTGACTAGAGACCAGACCAGGAATCAGCCCCCTGCTCAACATCAGGAACAGAAACGACACCACGGTGAATTGTGTGGGCCCTGCTTCTCCTGGCCATCCAGCTCTTCATCCAGAGATCTCCATTTGATCAATCCTGTGTCCTGTACTGGGTAGCATGAGTAAACTCCAGGGTAGCTCCCTGCAACAACAGCTCAATCAAAGTGTGTCATCTGATTTAATTATTTTGACTAATTATCATGAACCCGGCTCTGGATTACAAGTTGTGGGTTACTGTGCATGATTATTTCTTTCCATCATTAGGGCCCCAACTAGCTGCAATGCCGGTCTACCCCGGGCCATGCGTCAGGCTAGCCTTTACCAACAACTGGGTATCCAGAGTTTGTGACTGTGTTGTGGGACTCTAATGTGCATGCCATACAACAAGAATCTTTCAGATCTTGTGTAACCCCTGGGCGGCGCCACCCCCAGTGTTACACCCCTGACTACTACCCTGGACATAGGCTGAGGGGGTTGGGTTCACTAACTTATAACATTTTTTAAAAACCTTTGCGCAGTGCCTCCATTCAGGGTGCTTTATGTGGGTGAGATGGTACTGAGTGTAGCCCCCTGAGCTGCTACACCACCCACTGTGACCAGTTACCTTCCCCAGACATGCCCCAATACACAGTTCACCACATTTCAACATTTTGAATTAAAGGCTCTCTCTAATAACATGCTCATACAGGATTTCAAACAACAACAACAATATATTTATTTCGGGGGGAAATAAAGGAGCTAGGAAAGGGAAACAGGAGGAGTAGAGGTTACTGTAAAACAGGTAAATATTGTTGCCAATTAAATTTCGCTATGTTCGCTCATTTTACTCAAGCGCGAACATTAACAAACAGTATCAGTTCATATCAGCAGAAAAAAATTATTGGCACACTTTAGTTTAAGTAATAAAATACAAATCTTTATTTTTTAAGCCGAAACAAGTAAAAGGTACTGTTACATCGCAGTACCAGTTGCGCTAGGTGGATTTACACGCCCCCCCAAAACACAAAGCTCCATCACAACTTGACAAAAACCACGGTGAGACACACTCCCTTATAGGCATGGCTGTGCAGTCAGGGACATCAAAACATCTAGTCCATTAAAATGCAATAAAACACACACACAAAAAAAAAATCAGTGTCCTCCTGCTTCTGAGCTTGGCAATCAGGGAGCTCGTAAAGGAAAAAATACAGTAGTGCCCACACGCTTTTCACAGTGTTGCAGGCAGTAAAAGAAGGGGCTGTAATAAAAACGAACAAAAAAGTCCATTACAATACTGAACAAAGTTTACCTTACCTTTAGCCAAGACACAAGGGGACATGTACAGAACTTGCTATTTTTTTTTTTTTTTTTTTTTTGAGTGCTAGGATTGCCTTGTAGCGTATTGCCTGCTACAGCTGTTTTTCCAGCTATGCGTGCATGCACGTACACCAAGTACCTCGCTTTTTAGTTTGCTTGGCTGGTCTCCTTTTTCACCCTGAGTGATACGCTGTATGCTGTTTGCTGTATGCACTACTAGTGAACCGCAATCTTTTTTATTAGCTTCAATTTCTCTGAAGGCAAAACCGGACGAACGACCCACGAACTTTATTTAACGTCCTACAGTGCGGTAAGTCAGATCCACGATATTAATTGAAAGTGAACATTAACAGTTCTACAGTATCTTACCGTATTTACACATGTACAGAGATCATTTTGGATTTTGCTGGTTAACCCTCCAGCTGGGTGCCTACAGATTAAAGGCAGACATAAATCGCATTTTACCATTTGACTTAAGACATCCAGATCCCTGACTATCTAGCTGCTGATAAATCAGATGTTAAACATAATTATTAATAATGCCCACACTGGTACCAGTCCCAGATACATCAGAAACCCCACAATCTCATACCATACTGGTTAAACAGATACCACAGTCCAAGATGTTGCAGGCCTGATGGAGTTGCAGCTGGTCAAGGTGGCCGGCTATTAATTTGAGAGTGAGGGCAACTTGGAACCAGATTTTTGTAAAGCAGCAAATTACTATTTACAACCACAGCAGGGATTGCCCTGCACTTTAGCAGACAAATCAGGGATTGCCCTGCACTCGCAGGCTTCTGAACATTCCAGAACAAACTAGGTGGATCTTACATTCAGCACAATATTTGAAAGTCCCACCCAATGCAATGAGGGTGTTGCTTCTGTAAAGGATCCTAAACGCAGTTTAAACATAGTCACATCCAGTACTTTATATACCAAAAGGCATCCATCCTGAGTAAGTTGGCAACGATGCTTTTATCAAGAATCCTATACTTTAGTCACAGGCAGTCACATCCAGTACATTCTATATACCAAGAACATTATCCACAAGCGGAGTCCTATCTAGCACGTCTAGCCATTTAACACTTATACCAAGCACTCTTAGACAAAATTCTGTGCTGACACAGGTACATTCTCTTTAAGGTATCTTAGACATTAATATGCTCTTGGGCTTCCTGTCTCATGAAGTGGCAAGCACGTCTTGGCAGACAGCTCCATGATGGCAGGACTCTAACCCATAGCTACACATTTATATAATTCACCAAGCCCAGCATCTTGCAGTACCTGCAAGTTAGCCATTTGGGCCATGGACAAGATGCATCCATTATTTGAACTAGGCAGTCTCTTATGGGGTTAGTAGCCCAGACTGATGACTTCAATACTTCACACTTAACAGCACACATTTCTTAGTGGAGCATGGAGCCCCCAAGATTACTTGCTTATCTTCTCCCTCACACCTGGGGGTACGAGGGTACTCACTCAAGTCCTCCATGGGTCTCATCCGCAATCGAAGGCATCCTAAAGACTTCTTCAGCTCTCTCACCACTGAGGTACTTGGTCAGCACTCTCACCAGCTCTGGACATCTGATTCTTCGGTCCACATCTTTCCCCGACGTGGGAGGGAAGGCTAGCCTCTGAAGGAAAGTACTGGCAACCTCCAGACTAGCTGTTGCAGGAAGCACAATTACTGTAACTAGTTAACTGAAGAAAATAAATGCGCTCTGAAGACTGAAAGGGCTTGAATTAAGTGGCCCAGGCCTGATGGCATGGCTGCAGCATGAGCCCCTCCCCCGTGGGGGGCTCCCAGCAGGCTGGAGTCAGCTCTGCTGCTGTCTCTCAGCTCTGCATCTCTGAATCTCCCTCTGAATCTCCAGACAAACTGGCAATATTGTCTCTTTATAGAGCACCTAGCTCAACTCCTGATTAGTAGCAGGGATGGGGTGACATGTCTCCAAGTTGCTAAAGGACCTGTCAATCAAAACACTCAAGGCACAATTGGGTTGTGGAATTTGCACCTAAAATAATGTCCCTGTAAGCCCCCATAAGCACTTGGGTGCTTACCCATGAGATGCAGTGAATGTCCCACAAATCCTGGCTTTCTATTGCTGCAATTCCAATTAGCTGTACTGCTGGCAATGGCTGCTTAACTCACTGTCCCTTATAGCAGATTAGATACAGTCCTGAATAATGTCCTGGTGCAGCCAGAAAGAAGTAATTATTTGCATCAAATGCCCCATAGTTCTATAGCTTAAAGACTGTACTTGCAGTCGCTGCACAGATGAAAAAC
Source organism: Neoceratodus forsteri (assembly GCA_016271365.2). NCBI lineage: Eukaryota > Metazoa > Chordata > Ceratodontiformes > Ceratodontidae > Neoceratodus > Neoceratodus forsteri. Next base: position 1,179,997,817 of record CM057454.1, read on the forward strand.
ATGGCTCTTTTACTTTCCCTGTCGCTACTGCACTTATGCAAGCTCCCCTTGCAGCAGCTGACAGGCTGACACACAGAGTCCCAGATATTGGAATGGCCAGGGAAACGGTACTCATTTTAACTTTAAGCACTTTTCCCCACATGCACAGTATATTCCGAACAAGCAGCAACAGGTCCATCATGTAAAACATTTTAATTCTTTACTTTTTGGCTGGAGCTGAACATAGCTACCCTGGAGGCAGCCAGATACACTGTTATGCGTTATTCAGATGACCAGGGCCCAGCATAGGCATACTCAAATGAGTCCCAGTCAGAACTCCTTTAATTCCCATCTAAGCAGTCCCCCAGCAGTCTGTCCGTGGTCTCCGGGTCCCAAATAGGTGGAAGGGATCCCGGAACCCATGGCACAGTCCCCAAGGTGACCGCAAAATAAGCAGCTCCACATCATAGGCGCTTTGCGTGCCAACGCGACTCCTGCTGCCCTGGAGGCAGCACTTTTGCAGCGGGAGCTCATGGTCAGCAGTTTAAGCCCCGAGGGTCTGGATTTTCATTTGACTGCAAGCTGGGGCACACACGAGGGCAAACAGGACCCGAGAAGGCAGAAAAATTAGAAGCCAAGTCAGGAGAAGCCCAAGAGACAGCGGGAGAAGGACAGAAAAAAACAGGCTAAGGTAAACCCAGACTGGCATTTCTAGGAACTCCCATTTGCAAGGGGGTTACACTTGAATCAACCAACAGATTCTGCCCCTTCCTTGTTACTGCCCCCTTAAATAAATCTGATCTAAATCTTTTTGCACTGAAACTGGTTGTGGTGTACCTCTGTACAAACGGCACTGAAATACTGTTGGTTGTTGTGCTAAATCTTATTTTAAAGGAGGTCTCCAAGGTCAAGCCAGCTGAACCAGTCCTGGTGGCAAGTGCAACAAGTGTGGTGTTAAAACTGTGGTCAGGCGTAAATTGCAATTATGTATTCTGTGAATCATTTAGGCAACTAGAGGGAAAAGAGGGGGGGTAACAGAGTCCTGGAGGGCTGTACCCAGGTCAGCTACACTACCACAAACCCTGTCCTCCAGGTGGAGGCACTCATTTTCAGTACCTAAAGCCTCTCAACCTGCACTTAATCAAGCAGACAGGGGTAGTAGCCATTGGGATAGCACTACCTAGGGGTTACATTCAGGTTCCCCATCAACAATATCTCCCCTTTCTCCAACCACTGTGCGGATTGTGGTGCCATTTCCAGTCTCTAAGGTGACCTACAATGCCTCCTCTTCTCCCTTTTTACTCTTTTGTTCCACTGCTTTTATCCCTTCCCTTACATAGAGAGCTACTCTTCCTCCTCTTGTACTCCTCATCTACTCTCCCTGTCTCTCCTGTAGGTTGTGTACCTTGGTATGTTAACATCCCAGTTATGATTCTCTGTGTACCATGGTGCCCTCCCCTCTCCCTGTTGGCGAGCGTGGATGTGCAATGATATCCAGGGAGGCATGCATGCTTCTGTGCGCACCACTCCTACGTCCAGTACTCCAGAAGGGGCCTCATCCATCGATCTATACATGGATAACACCACCTCCCTCTTTCTGCTGGTGACCGCCCCCCCCCATGTACCCCAGCACTCTTCTATCCTTTTCTACTGCCATTGCTGGCAATCTCACACCAGAGGCCAAGAATTAATTGGGCATGGTGTCTGAACTACCATCTAATCTACAAGGTGGTCCTTCTATGACAGGGTTGTGCCACATTGGCAGGGGTACTGTAGGGGGCAGCTCACACTGTTCCTCGCCTGTGCAGTATCAATCATATGGACAAATAAGTTCAGGCAATCCAACACCCTTCATTTTTTTTGTTCTTCTCTGTTTCTGCCCTTTTCCAGTTGGCCCATATCTGCCTGGACACCCCAGACCCATCAGTCCAACATGCACTGGGACTTACCAGCCAGCTAATCTTCCTCTGGGCTCCCCCCCAGCAGGGTTGATGGGGTCCCCCCCAATACTCGTCAGGAGCAGGATCCAGTCTGGAGAGTCCAGTTGGTCAGGTGTGGGGGTCTGCAGGTGTCTTGGTGACATCCAGCTACCGGTAGCCATTTCCTCCATCTTCTGGTTCCCTTAAGTGACGTGGCATGCAATGACATGTGTTGTGCATTCTTGCATACTGCACATTAGCATCTGCAACACCCCTCCTTGCCTTTCTAGGTAGTCATGCCCGCCTTTCCCTTAACTTCTGCTAGAAGCCAGGCAAACGTTAGGCTCTGCACTCTCTCTCTCCCACAGAGGAGGAGAGAAAATTCTCCAGCTCAATCCTCTTCCTCCTGGATGGCCTTCTGATGCCGCACGTTCGCTTATGAACCTGGGTGGTTGGCACAGCAAGCAGTAGCACTACCTCTGTGCCACTGCTGCACTGGCAATCTGTCCCCATCCAACACCTTTCCTGAAGACAAACATTCAGTGGAGGAAACCCAGGAAAGTGTGCATATAGGAGTTAAACAGGGACCAAAAACTGTCCCGCCTACATGGAGGGTTGAGGCGCTGGATGTTGCACCTTGTGCCATGCCAGCAACTTGAATTCAGGACTGAGCTCAAGGTGCTGGTGTTCAGGCAAAGAGGAGAAGGCCTGAGCGGCTGACAACAGCTCACCTTCTCCAGGAAGGGATGGGTTGAAGGATCCCGTAACAGTATGCCTCCCAGTGCTGGCTGGGAGGTACTGAAATGCAAGCCTTCCACAGTAAGGAGGAGGGCCACAGCGGGCTTAGGAGTGCTGCACGCAGAAGCATGCATGCCTCCCTGGATATCATTGCACATCCACGCTCGCCAACAGGGAGAGGGGAGGGCACCATGCAGAGCAAAGAAAATCCCTGGTTTCTGGACAGGCAATGCCAACCTAGTTCCATGCCCACCACTGGATCCTGCCCTTCTGAGTCTCGATGCCCCTACCTTCACCTTCACCCTCAAGGCAATTAGATTTCATGTACGGGAGCACTGAGGAGCTAAAGGTGTCCCTGCCTTGGGTGGCGCAAGTCGGAGGGGTTGCCTGAAGGTGACTCTCAGGAGGGTCGGGAGTCCAGGAGTTCCCAAGGCAGGGAGGATCTCAGACAGGGTGGTAGCAGCTGGGAGACTGAAAGAGATCTGGAAAGTGTTTGACAGGAGGGAAAAAGAATAAAAATAATATATGGACCTTGCCAGTGGTGCAAGGAACTGAACTAAAATAAACTCCATGGTCAGCACTGTGACACCTGCATACTCCTGGTAAACAGAGTACCAAATCCAGGGGACACAGAATTTTCTAAATTTGGTTTCCTAAATGGGCACTTGGTATTTGTTAGGGAAGACAAATGTCAGTTTTTACAGACAGAAGAGATGACACTATGAAAACAGCTCTTACCTAATGAGGTCACAGTCTCATAATTCTCCTTCATCACATCCCTGTATAGGTTCTTCTCAACTTCAGTTAAAATGCTCCACTCTTCTTTAGAAAAAAAGACTGCAACATCTTCAAATGTTATGGGCACCTGAAAGAACACACAATGCACGTCTAGGAGGTTATTACATTGTACATCAGGAGCTCTAGGTTGTTCCTCAGAGATGCTTTCCTAAGGTCCAGCGATACTTCATTAAACAGAACTTGTAAGAAGATCTCTTGTTTAAAACTCTTTTTTCATCCTGGGCACCTCCAACCAGGAGCTCCTTTGGCCTCTGTCAATGCCACCTCCGATCCTTTGAGGACCCTCTTACCTGGGTATCCTGGAACTCCTAGGCCACCTATGACACTGTTGCATTGCCCCCTCAACTTGACCTCCTCCCAAGGTGGGACCTGTCTTTCTGCTCCTAATGAAGCCCCATTCCTGTTATCTAACAGCCCATGGCAGAGGTGAAGCTCAGTAGCCAATCAGGAAGACAGGAGGAGTGAACCTGACAGTGGATGATAGGACAGGTAGGACATCATTTGCAGAGCCAGTTACCATTTTCCCCAGTAGTTCTCCCTCCCTAGGAATGCTGCCCTGCTATGATGCTCAAAGGCATTCACTCGAGCATACATGACCACTGCTGGTGTCAGCATTCCATCTCCCATTCTGCAGAGTCCCAAGTCATGCTGCCACTCAGACTCTGCTAGGTGGTAGTCATAGTCAGATAAGGATAGTTCTTCCTCCCCAGGAATGCTGTCCCACTATGATGCTCCTAGGCATTCACTCAAGCATACACAACCGTTGTTGGTGTCATCAGCGTTCCATCCCCAATTCTGCAGAGTCTGAAGCCACACTATCAGTCAGCCTCTGCTATGTGGTAGTCATAGACAGCAGAATGCAAAACCTTTCCTTGAAGGAAGAAAGCTGTCCTCAAGATCCTCAGCCCTCCTTCCTTGCCAAACTCTGAAGATACAAGCTTGCTCCCAAACTGAAGTTTCCGGTATAGAAAGTGATAGCAACTGAACTACCCACGTAATATGACCTGTTTCATATAACTGCGAATCTGTATGTCACCAAAGATCTGATACCTTCACTGACAAGCAAGGGCACAATTCTCAGCAGCAAGGGACTGATCCAAAATAATTTCAAACAGCATCTCTGGCTATGTGGCTGTGGAATGTGTGGGGTGGAATGTTCTCTGTACAAATCCTAGCTTCCTGCACATCTGTCCCCAATTCTCTCCTACCATGCACTTCTCCAATGCAGTCTCTCCTTCCCTTTCATGCTTACTGATGAAGAACCAATATGATTTGAAGCACCAGGGTTTTCCTATACAATTTATAGGCCATAATACTTAATACAATATATTAAAGCATCTGATTATATAGTGCCTCTGATTTTTGTGCCTGCTGTTTTTTGGTTTTATTATTTCTTCTTCCCTTCCTAGTTTGAATTTATTTATTTTTTTAATTGTCTCCCTGTTACATCTTGCAGTGTCTGTATATTGTTTACCTGAAATCTCTGTGTATCCTTATCCTGTCTGTAATCGCCTCTGTATTTTGTTGTAACCTCTTGGTCGCACCTGAAAATAGGCATCTGTTTGCAAAAGTTAAATAAATTAATTAATTAACTTGATTAATTATCTACTTGGCTTATGAGTTATGCGAGTTGCCCCATGTAACTGTAATTTGTTTGTAGCCTTTGAAAGTGCTTTCTTAAAGAGCACTTTTACCGACTTTATTAACCAATAATCCCAGAAACACTTTGCAGCTCCTAAACTTACTTATGCCAAAAGTGCAAATGCAATGTGGCTGGGTGTCACAGTGGAAGGGATCATAAATTGGCTTGTGGAGGAAAGTCGCAGATCCCTTTCACTTCCTTATCTTCCATGTTGTACGGCGCCATGTCATTGACGTGATTATGGAGCCGGCCAGGTGGCCCAGAGGGTTGAGGCGCTGGACGCCACACCTCATGCCATGCCGGTGACCCGGGTTTGGGAACGAGCCTGGCGTCAGCGGTCAGCCGGGGAGGGGGACTAGAGCTGGCTGCTATCTGGCAGTCCTCTACCTCGGGGTTAGGGGTAGCAGGTTTCTTGGAGCTTGGCTGCCCTCTGGTGGAGGCCGGAGGAGCGGCACCTCTCCGAGGACCTTCAGTGTAAGTGGAATGGGGGTCTTGGGTGTAGGATTTACAGGGAGAAAAACGGAAGAAATTGTGGGGGATGATACCTCCGGACTGGTTCAGGGGATCTGCTGGGGTGCGAATGGTTCTATAAGCCTCCAATAGACTCCAAGTCCGGTAGGCTGGTGGACAACAAGGGAGGACCTGCCACTGGAGGATAAAAAGAGTTACAAAAAAAAAAACAGACATGATTGCATGAGGCTGGCACTGCAGAACAGAAGTGGCAGGGATCTTTGGCTGTGGGTTCTATGGAGTCCAGTTATGATCCCTTTCACTGTGAAGTCCGGCCACATTAAAATTAAATTTCTTTGCTCCAATGGACTTTGGAACAGGTAAAGCTGCAGTCCAGATTTTTTAACTCAGCACCAGGAAAGGTGCTCTTTAATGCAATGGCTAGAACCAAGTCTTAGCCAATCAGCACACACAGACTTCATTGCCCATTTTATTATATAGAACTTTGTTAAAGCTCCAGTTAGGCTTAACCCAATATAAGTAGGGAAATGTGGCATTAGAGTTTCCAACCTTAACACCCCATTGCCCACCCGGCTCAGACACACAGCCAGGAGGTCTGTCTTGGGCCGTTAACCTTAATACTCACCTCAGTCCACTACAAAATCAAGTGACATGGATACAGCACTGTAGAATGGTGTTAATGTTAGCCCTGATGACCACAAGGCAGCCCCCCACACCTTTCAGTCTGTGGGTCTGTGCAGGTGGGGAACAGGTGTTAGGTTAGAAACCCTAACACCACATTTCCTACTTTTGTTGGTTTAGCTTCAACTGATGACAAAGTGTTTTGCAATTTGTTTCCAAATTTCTGGAGACAGTATAATCATATCTTTATTGCCTGTTGGAGTGCAAGGCCCTAACTGCCCTGCGCTTCCAGTTATGGGACAACTGTCAACAAAGCCTTGTTATTACCCCATCTCATGCTCCCGGAACAGAAAATTGTTAAATTCCTGCTGAAACGTAACCCCATGCAAAGGGGACTCTAATCCACACCACAGATGCAAAATCACATTTTTGACAGGATTTGTAAAATGATAGTTATGACATGTTTGAGGTTGTGTGATAAGAAGACTATGTTGAAAACTTGGGCCCAAAAGCACACCATGCTCCATTCATTCACCATTACCAAGGCCTGGTGTGGTGACTGCGGAACAATGGGCTCATCATGGCTGGATGAGAGGTACCAGTACTCCAGCTTCATAGTAACTTGACCACGAATGTTTCACCCGAACAGGGCAGCACTGCAATGCTCACAATATAGTAACAAACTGTACCTCTATGCAAATAATTTTGTTTTTCTGATCCAAACATCTTGGCCAGCCGCCACCACCTCTCCTCACCCACATCTCCAGATAAACAAATAAATAATTCAAATGTATAATACATACATAAAAACAAATTAATGATTAAAAAAATATTTAAATAGCAGTTTAATATAAGACTTATGTCTGTTGGGGGGAGGGCATGACTACCAGCATAAAAGTATGAAGAAAAGAGTCTCCACAAAGACAACTCTCCTGTAGTTTTAAAAAGAAAAACACAACACTAAAATGCAATTGGAGGAATATGAGTTTAAACATTTAAGGAAAAGAAGAACTTTTTTTTAAATATATAAAATGCAGTTGCCAATTTTCTAAACCTAATAATACCCTCCAGGGTGGTCGGAATTGGACAATACCAGACCTTCCAGGGGCTGTAATGCCCTCTGCTTGCGGAGTCAGGCCTCATTATGCCCCTAGGCTGTTCGATATTGTCCAATACTGCCCAACCTGTCACTTATTATTGCTTACATTGGAAACACCCATCCTGTTCCTGTTTGCCAAGTAGTTCAGTTTTTTCCCCTAGCTAGCTCCAATCTATGTAACAATATAAAGCCCATTAGTCCCCATTTCCCTGGTTATCAAGTGACCCCCACACCACACACTCCCTGGGTCAGACTTGCAAAAGGAAATTAATTTATTGTGTTTTTACCCAGTAAACAAACAGACAAACAAACACCATTAGACTAGGACCCACAACACCATCCCTCCTCCACACACACACACACACACACACACACACACGCACGCACACGCACACAGGATAAGAGCTGGTGATCTGCACAGTCTACCCACATTGCCACGGCCAACCGTCGAGTGAACAGTACTGGAGTATTTACAGTATACAACAATGTAGAAAAAAAAAAAAATACATTACAGGTTATATCCTTTATTGGACTAACAAACTTATTTCTGAGACTAGCTTTCGAGAGATTATACTCCCTTCCTCAAGTCAAGAAGAAAAGAATATTATTTCTCGAAAGTTAGTCTCAGAAGAAATTATTTTTTTAGTCCAATAAAAAGTATCACTTTCAACATCTTTTGTTTTCTACATTGCTGACTGGACTAACATGGCTACCACATTACTTTATTCAAACATCCAGTATACAGCACTGATCAACCAATCCATGTTTAAAGTATACTGTACATGCTCCCATGACAATGTTGGTGAGCTGTGCGAATCTCCAGAACAGCACGTTTTTTGTTTGGGGGGGGGAGGGTCCATGTTAGTATTGCTTGGTCACTTGACTACCAAGGGAAAGGGACGGGGATTTTTTTCCTATTTTTACATAAATTTGGACTAGGGAATGAGGTAACCTCTGAACTAACAGGGATTCGTGGATGGGGGAATAGGAAGGGTTCTAATATAACCTTGGTCAGGGCTGGGGAGGGAAGGCTGAACAGCCAGGGTATCCAACCATAATCAGCGTGCAGACGGAGCTGCACAATACTTAGAAAGGAGTTTCTGAGGCATAAACCTGCAGCACCACTGCAGGAGATGGATTTTACACTTCCGAACGGTTTCCATACTGTGCTCATCTAAACATGCATTGGAGGAGCCCTCATTTGCATAGGTACAGCAGAACATTGTGGACATCAATGCTGTCAGGGGTACAACCCGCATTTGTGCCATATGAATATGTGCTCTCACCCACCAGAGACGGTGCATTCCTGGTATGTATGGCTCAAATTCAGTTTTTGCTGCATAAATTCTTTCAATATGTGACCCTTAATCAGGGCCACAGTAATGGGGGGAAAGTCGGGAAGTTGTCCGGGGCCCCAAGCTCAGGAGGGGCCACCTGAGGAGCTGGCATTGCCCCTGGCATTAGCTGGTTTGGGAAACAGGAGCCCATTTCAATTGATTTGTCCTGGGCTTCAAAATTCATAGCTGCAGCCCTGCCCTTAATCAGTAAATACTAAAAGAAAAAGAGATTAGTGTTAGCTGCATAACAAACTGTCATACTTTATACACATGTAAGTTGTCATAGAAGTAAAAAAAAATGTGGATAGCTGTGATACCTTGTCATCAGTTTGTGTTGAAGCGCTACACACAGATAATACAGGAATGGTTGAGCACACTGCTTCTGAACTGGTCTGCACAGACTGGTAATCAGTAGGGCAAACTGATCCTGTGCTTCTATCCAACATCACTGAATGCCGTTCAATAGTAGCCTAATGCAAAGATATGAAACACTGTAACATTTCGATGTTCAGAATTAGGAAACTAAATGAAAGAGAGCATTAAATGTACAAAGCTAATAATATTTTACAAAATATAAACTCAAATCATGCATGAAGGACTTTACACTGTGTAGCCATTACATTTCAAAACAAATACAGTGGAGAGACCTAATGGAAACAAAGAAACATAGAATTTGATGGCAGATAAGGACCGCTTGGCCCACCTAGTCTGCTCATTTCCCTACCTAATGGATAAGCTGCAGATCTAGTTAACCAACAGCCTACTTCCTCCTACCCCCCCACTAGAATTGCCTTATGTCTGTCCCGTGCATTCCCCCCACTGTTTTTGACTCCACTACCTTCTCAGGAAGGCTGTTCCATGTATCCACAACCCTGCCCATGAAAAAAAATACTTCCTCACATTACCTCTGAGTCGCCCCGCTTCTATCTTCAAATTGTGCCCCCTTGTTCTTGCACTTTTCTTTTTTGTCAGATGCTACCCTTTTGGACTCTTAATTCCCTTGATGTATTTGAAAGTTTCCATCATGTCCCCCCTCTCCCATCTCAAGGGTATACATATTAAGCTCCATGAATCTCTCTTCGTATGTCTTCTGGTGCAGACCCTGCAGCATTTTGGTTGCCCTCCTCTGGATAGACTCCATCCTGACTATGTCCTTGCAGAGATGGGGTCTCCAGAACTGCATGCAGTACTCCAGATAGGGTCTCAGCAACTGTCTGTACAGAGGGATAACAACTTCCTGTTTTCTACTCACGATGCCTCTCCCTATGCATCCCAGTATCACCCCAGTCCTCCTTACTGCTCTCTCACATTGCTTGCCCACCTTAAGGTCATGTGATATGACTACCCCAGGTCCCTTTCCATTTTTGTTGTTGTTAGTATCGCATCCCCTATTGTGTACTCTATCCATGGGTTTTTGTTTCCCGGGTGCATTACTTTACACTTCTATGCATTGAGACTAAGCTGCCATACATCTGACCATTCCTCAACCTTGACAAGTCCCTTTGTATCCTTTTCACCCCACCTGCTGTATCAACCCTGTTGCAAATCTTTGTGTCATCTACAAAAAGACATACTTTTCATTCCAGTCCCTCTGCAATGTCACTTATAAAAGACATTAAACAGGACTGGTCCCAGTAGGAACCATGCGGTACCCCGCTAGTAACCCCCCTTTCTTCAGAAAGAACTCCATTTGCTATTACCCTCTGCATCGTGTTGTCCAGGCAATTCTTTACCCAGGCTGCCACTTCTGGACCCACTGCAAGGCTGGCTAACTTGTAGAATAATCTTTTGTGTGGGACTGTATCAAATGACTTGCTAAAGTCTAGGTAGGCACTGGTCTACTACTTTGGACACCCAGTCAAAGAAATCTATTAGATTCATCTGACACGACCTTCCTGTTGTTAATCCATACTGCTTTGAGTCCTGTGCCCCACTGACCTCTAGGAACTCAACAATTCTTTCCTTTAGAAGTGATTCCATCATTTTCCCTACTACTGAGGTCAAACTAACAGGTCTGTAGTTCCCTGCCTCTGCCTTGCTCCCACTTTTGTGAAGAGGAATCATGTCCGCCCTCCTCCAGTCCTCTGGTACCACACCATCCTCCCATGATTTGTTAAAGAGGATAGTCAGTGGTGTCACTAGTTCTACCCTTAGTTCTATAAGAATTCTTGGGTAAATCCCGTCAGGCCCCATTGCTTTGTCCACCTTCAATTTTAAGTGTTCTTTCAGAACCCTTTCTTCTGTAAAAGAACCAATATCGACCTCCCAATCCAGAATGCTTCTATTCTTTGATATAGGTACCTCCCCTCCTCTTCTTTTGTGAATACTGAGCAGAAGTATTCATTCAGTATCCCTACTTTTTCACTGTCACCCTCTGCCCCCCCACCCTTCCCTTTATTAAGCCTCACTATCTCTCCCTTGGTCTTTCTTCACTCCCTAATGTACTTATAAAATATTTTATCACCCTTCTTAACTGAGTTGGCTATCTTTTCCTCAGTTTGGGCTTTTGCTATTCTGACTGCCTTCCCCACTTCCTTCTGCTTTAACTGGTACCGTTCTTTGTCCTGCCCCTTCTGGGTTTCCTTATACTTCCTGAATGCTACCTTTTCCTCCTTAACCTTCCCCACCACCTCTTTTGAGATCTGTAGTGTTGTTTCCTTCATTTTATTTTGTTGATTTGCTTCACACAAAGGCTTTTTGCCTCTGTGATGGCTGTTTTGATTTTTCAGTCAGAATAATTGGCTACAAAGGCCCACTCACCCATATGTATCAGAAATATATTTTTTATTTATATAAATTGTATACAGATACAATCCTCAGACGTTTCAGAAAAATCCTTCTTCAGTGTACAACTGTATCTCATATAACAATAATGTCCTAAATACAATAAAAAATAAGTTTAAATAATTATATTCCGTTACTACTAATTTAAGCTCACCTATATATGTCAGTATAGCCACACTTGAGTACCCTTTCAATATATCAAGTAAGTATCTGTAAATAAGGTTCCAAAAAATTTTTTTCAATTCTTAACCAGAAAATAATTTTTTCTTTATATATGTAGTTGATTATAACTAAAAAATTCTAATATAATATTTTCATCACTGCTCAATATAAATTATTCAACAACAAATTGCATACCTCCTCATAGTCTTAGGTCTTTAAATATCCTTTTTGTTTATAACTTTAGACAATATACTGGGCATCTAGGCAATGTCAGTGGCTCAGTAGGTAGCACACTCACCTCTGAGGCCGGGAGATCAGAGGGCTGTGGGTTCAGTTCCCACATCTGGCACTTGGGTTAATATCCCAGTACTAACACTGTAGTGCAGCAAGAGAGGGGGTGCTGCACTTCTGAGGTGCCGTCTTTCTGATGAGACGTTAAACTGAGGTCCCATCTGCCTGGATTGGTGGTAGTTCAGGTGGATGTTAAAGATCCCATGGCACTTATCCAAAAGAGTAGGGGAATTTTTTTATTAGAAAACAAACCATACATCAGAGAAAACAGATCAGCATAACATTATCAAATAAACAAAAATAAACTTGGTTAACACAGAATAAAACTAAAAAGGACAAATCAAACATTTTGTAAATTATCACCGACAATAGAAAATTATGTGTAACAATACTAAAAAAAGGAGAACCTGAGACACAAAATATAACGACATTTTTATAATCCAAGTAATATGTTTCCATAAACTAAGAAACACTTGAGTATCCAAAGAACTGTGTTCAAAACTCTTTTGTTTAACCAAAGCTAGTTCAATACAGCTAAGAATAATACTGTTAGGAATAATGGTGTGTTGTAAAGAGAACTGGCATCTGGCTTGCCATAAATGGTATTTAACACATGCAAAAATCACAGTAGGCGTACTACGGTGATACCTCCCTTAAAAACCTGAATAATCCCCCAAAACTAAACTCTGATAGGAAATGTGTTGTATAACACTCCAATTCCACCTTGTGGTCATATCAGACCAAAAGGCAACAGAAGAAGAACATAACAAGAAAAAATGTTCTAAAGTTTCTACCTGTTCAAAACATCCCGGCCTAAGACATAATCTATCCGAAATAGGTTTATATTTTAAGTTACCCCGAACTCCTAATTTCCCATGACAGCAAAGCCATTGAATATCCCACATATGAGGTGGTACCCTGTGATCCATTAAGAGACGTAAGGCCCGAGAAAGTTTAGTAGGGACACAAAAAGGGAATTCTATTTGAATGTAAAAAACATTACCCATAATCTCTGTATAGAAGTCCTTCCTAGGGACTCCATGTAATTGTGCCTTCCCCAATTTCCATTCCCTAAGTTTCCGCACCGCGGGATCAGCATAAGAGGGGCTGCACTTATCATATTCCGTTTAGGAATGCCACCACCCTCGCAGTGTAACAAAAATGGAGAAAATAAAAGTTTAGTCCATGCCGACCACGGGTGGTCCTGAGGTAGGACTGTATCTTGAAAGGAGGCTATCATAAAAAAGGAATGAAAAAAAAACTATAGGATTTATCATCCCTAAACCCCCTTGACAAAGTTTTAAATAAGTGTAAGTCCGTTTAACAGGGTTTAACTGGCTACCCCACACCATTTGAAAAAAACAACTATATAACCTGGTTTCTAAAGAAACAGGTACTGGAAAAACAGAACATACATGCAAAAAAATAGGTAATAAGAATTTCTTAATCACTAACACCCGCTTCTTTTTTGAAAAAAACCTAGGATTTCCATTGTTGTACCTTACGTTCACCTATAATGAAACACTTCTCCCAGTTCAAAAAAGCTAAATCCCCTTTCCCAAAGAGGAGTCCTAACATATTAAGGTAATCGGATACTAAAATGCCACCAATATTAGTCAGTAGTGAAGTATCATCAACTTCTAAACACCTACATTTCTCATAGTTCAGCCTGGTGCCATTAAGAGCTGAGAAACTGTCAACCTCCCTCAACGCCTCCCTCCCAGAATGAACATCTGCCTCCAATAAGCATATATCATCTGCATAGGCAGAGATTTTTTGAGCTGGTATGGTAACAGAAGGAGATACACCCTGAAATGACCTATTATGTTCAATCTCCCTTAAAAGGGGGTCCAACACAAAATAATACAGTAAAGGGCTGATAGGACAACCCTGCCGAACCCCTTGAATCAACTGAATTTCTTTACCTAAAAGAGTAATAATTAGCAGGCAAGAACATGCCTGGGAGTATAATATTTTAATAAATTGGATAAAGGGCCAAAGAATCCCATGTTGTTCTAATACTTGAAAAGGAAAAGCATGAGATACATTATCAAACGCTTTTGCCTGACCAAGAGCCAGACTAAAACCTGATAATTTTTTTGGGGCACCACATTCACAGATATCCCTAAGAAGTTTCAAATTTTGTTGAATCGAACGATGGGGCACAGAACACGTCTGTGCCGGGTGAAGTACCCCTTGTGCAACCACTTGAAGCCGTTTACATAACACAGTGGAAAGGATCTTATAGTCGGTATTCAGGAAACTAATCGGTCTTCAGTTACCAAAATCAGTACTATCACCTGTTTTATAAATAAAGGTTAAAATGGCCAAATTAAACTTTGAAGTACCACAACCAAAATGAAGAATATCATTATATACTGCAGCTAGGATGACACTCGTGTCTTCCTGAAAACATTTATATTATTCATTCGTGAGCCCATCCATTCCTGGTGAAACCCCCGTACGAAGGGAGCCAATGACTGCCTGTACCTCTAGGGGGGAAATAGGCCCTTGCAATATATCTGCTTCTTCCTGAGAAATAGTAGGGGCTGGAAAGTGCAAAACATCTTCCCAAGAAACCGTAGGAACAAATCCAGTACCAAACAGTAAGGATACCCGATGTTCAGCAATTTCCAGCATCTCTGCCAGAGAAGTTTTCAGCTGTCCTGTTGAATTACAAAGCCCCGTCATAAGCTTCTTCTCTAATTTCTGCTTATATGCCACACAAGGATCCTTGAAAGGTTGTTGCTGTGTACCAAATTTTAATTCAGCATGAATCGAAACAGCCCTCTGATATTGATACTGAAGCATTTTCTTTTTCACAATCCTAATCTGTGACTGGATATCCGAATCCAGTGACCAAGAATGAGATTGTAATTTATAATACTGATTCCTAAAGTCCAAGTAATGCAAATACTCTGAGGTACTTTTTTTTCTTACCATAAGCTACAAAGAAATTCTTGATAGCCAGCTTCGTATCTGTCCACCAAGAAATCCAATCATCGAAGAAAACCGCAACCGACTTTCTGAGGGTCAGAAAATCCCTCAGCTAAGCCAAGAAAACGGCCTCCGATAATAAGTGAGAATTTAATTTCCAACGACTGGAAAAAGCAGGAAAGACAGTAGGGATCCGATGTAAACTAATCTCGCCATATAAAACCCTGTGGTCAGAAAAAATCACAAGGCAGTACTGAACAAACGAAAGGGACTAAACACTGGGAAAGAAAAAGACAATCCGTGTTTGAAAGGAGGCCCTTCTATAAGTGAAACCATCAGTTGCATGCAATCCTCTAAAAGCATCTTTCAATTTAGCCACCGCCACTGTCTGTGAAAGAGCATGAGCATCACAATATGTTTTCTGCTGGATATCATTTTTGATACGTACATCCAGGCTACAATTCATATCCCCACCCCATATCACATGTCTGCAGGTGAATAAATATGGCTTGATTTGTTGAAATAGAGCAATCCTAGCTGATTTTGTTTGAGGTGCATAGGAATTAACCAACCTAAATCAAAAACCCTGGAAAAAGCAGTCCAAAAGTAAAGCCCTACCTGGCTGAATATCCACCAACCTTGTAATTCGAACCGAGGGGTGAGAAAAAAGAATACCAATCCCATCCGCTGTATCCACGCCAAATGACCAAAATCAGGGTCCCCCCCACCAGAGTTTTTTTTTTTACCTGAGATACCTCAGCCATGGAGGACAAGTGCGTCTCCTGAAGAAAGATGATATCTACTTTTAAATCCCGACACTGCTGTAAACAAAGTAAATGTCTTTTGTAGTTCTTTATGCTACAGCAGTTGATAGATACCATCTTTAAACAGGCCACAAAAATTTAAAGGCAGAAATTCAGGGTTTATCTTGTTTCCACTTTTTACCTTTCTTTTTCTTAACATCCAATAAATCTGTTCCCCCCTCATCTTCTACTTCCATAGCAGAAGTCCCATCAGGTCTTGGCAGCTCAGATCAGACATCTCCCTCGATGTCAGACAACACAGAGAAGGAGTTGTGGGTAGGTCAGACCCCCACCACCCCTACAGTACAACTACTAGCCCGAGTCACCCTCCTAGGTGTTTGAAAAGGAGCATCCAAAGAATGTACCACTACGGGTCCTTCCAAGGGGGGGGGGCAAAACAGTTGGCTTAGAACCCTTGGAAAGAGGGGGATTATCTAATACCTGTTGGGGAACCAGGGGTACCATCTGTACAGAGGTGTCCTCCACTATTCCTTGCTCCACAACAAGGGTCTCCTGAACCCGTTCCTGTCCCAACCATTCAACAGGATCCAACTCCTTATGCAGAGGAGGGGCCGTACGGGACTTGCATCTAACCTGAGCCTGGGATATCAACTCTTCCTTATTAAGGCCACCCTGTCTATTCTGGCCTGCCCACGGGCACTGATGATAGGCATGGCTAGTTTCATCGCACAGATTACATTTAAAAAGACATTTCTACAGACTTCACTATCATGATCAAAGTCTCCACAAAGCACGCATTTGACCTTGTCACATGCACTACTTAAATGTCTTCGGCTACCACAACGATAGCAATCTTTAGGTTGTCCCGGGTAGAAACAAACTCCCCGGTCTTTACCCACATAAAAGCTATTTGGAACGTGCACAACTTCGTTATTGATAATGTGCAATTTAACTTTAAAATGCCAGGCCCCTGTCCAAATCCCCTCAGTATCAAGAATGGGCTCAGAAGGGCCCAAAACCATGCACTTATGTTCCAACCAATACAAAATGTCCCCCACATTCACGCCCTCATTTCTAAACATGACATTAATTGTTTTAAAGAGTGGTT
This sequence comes from Neoceratodus forsteri, assembly GCA_016271365.2. Taxonomy (NCBI): domain Eukaryota; kingdom Metazoa; phylum Chordata; order Ceratodontiformes; family Ceratodontidae; genus Neoceratodus; species Neoceratodus forsteri. The sequence goes on from CM057454.1 coordinate 1,180,014,467, forward strand.
TAGTAATAGGTATAGCCCAGAAAGGTAACCATAATGGCAATGATTTACAACCCTCATATTTCTGCCAAAATTTACCTAATCCTGCAACCTGTTTAAAACTAATGTCAAATGTATCCTCCCCCCGTATACTGACTAAGGCATAAATATCCATGGGTAAAAATTGCATTAAGTCCAACAATAATTTCCTTGCCACATATAGCTTGTCAGGATGCTCCGGTAAGCCACCCTTATACCGTAAACGAACCGCATTCCGCTTCGGGGCTTGTTCCAGTTTATTATGTTTGAAAAGATCCGGGAAGCAGGTGCCCTTCCTTGCCTCTTGACCTCCATTTTGCAGTATATATCTATATCTATATCTATATCTATATCTATATATTATGATAGCAAAGTAGCACTTTTAAGGTTAAAGGGTCAAAGTTTGCACGTTAATAACTTTGCCACCATTCAACGGATGGACGGAAATTTGGTACGCATGATGGTGCATTGTAGATCTTGGGATCTGCCAAGTTCTGTACCAGTCGGTTATATGGCTGCGGAGTTATTAAGCAACAACGTAATTCCGCTTTTTTGCAAATTCTTTGCTCTCGCTTACAGGTCGCTCAGTTTGCACGACCAGTCTGAAAACTTCAGGGAACGTGAGGCTGTAGTCCCCGATGTGCCTTTTGAAGATTTCGTGAAAAAATATTAAACAGTTCAAAAGTTATTCAAAAAACAAGTTCCCATTATAAGTCAATGGAAAAAGTTAAAAAGTTCAACAGTGTCGCAAATGCACTTTTTACTGTCGCAAATGGCCCTAGTAGTGTTGCAAATCACCCATTTTGTTTTCAGTTGGTGATCAGAAAAATGCTTGGCATTTAAAATTGGGACCATCTAAAGGGCACAATTCTTTTTGTGTTTACCTAGTTGGACCCTCAATATGCTACCCATGTCTTTATTTTGGGATTAAACACCCCAGAAATATGTTTTTCAAATTTCTGGAAAAAGTAGTGTCGCACTCATGACACTTTCGTGATTTCACTTGCGAAAGTGTCGTAATTTGTGACACTATTTTGTGACACTATGCCCAAAATAACAAGGATTCTTTGCCACACTGCTGCAAAAGAACGGTTTGGTCTATTGGGCTGAAATTTGGAGGGACGCCAGCCAACATGCTATTGATGTGCCATTCGGTGAAAAAATATTGGAGGGCTGCAAAGTTACGCCTCTCCAAAGTTGACGCTTTTCCCATAGGATAACATTACGGCGTTCGTCACACCTTTCGGGGCCTGTATCTTGGAAACGGTGCTACATACGGACTTTTTATCAGAAAAATGCTTAGCCCCTCAACAGGGAACTAAGTACAAAACTAGCCAGGAATGTCATAATTCATACGAAATTTTCTTCTTTTTTTTTCCCTATGTTGTACGCTTCCTAAGATATAAGCAATTTAGTATTCCAAGTCCTCCTTTTCTGCTCCAAGGCCCATTATTATGCATACATTCTTTGTATTCACTGTCTTTTTCAATGCAGTTTTTGGGGAAAAGAAGGGTGTGCCCTTTCGTTACTGTGCCAGTTAGCAGTTCCAGTTGCGTTTCCCATTATTGTTCACATCACCGTTCCCGTATAGGCCACTGTGTGCGTTACGGTTTGCATTTTCGTTTGCGCTTCTGTTTGGGGTACTGTTACCATTTGCATTTCCATTACTGTTTATGTTTTCATTTATTTTTATCAGCCTGTGCATTGCCATTTGCGTTTACGGTCGACCTTCCATTTGCATGCGTCTTTCGTTTTGCATCATCGTCGCTGTTACCATTACCATTGGCATTTTCAATCGCGTTATCATGACCGTGCACATTACAGTTTGCGTTTCCATATGCGCTTGCATTTGCGGCTGTTTCCTTTGGCGTTATTGTTGCTGTTACCATTACCATTTGAGTTTACAATTGCGGTAACGTGCCCGTGCGTGTTACAGTTTGTGTTTCCACACTCGCTTCCATTCATCTTTCCATTTCTGCTTCCTTTGGCGTTATTGTTGCTGTTACTATTACCATTTGCATTTACAATAGCGGTTCCGTACCATACACGCTTTTGCAGTTTGTATTCTATACGTGCCTGCTTTTGGTTTTCATTTCTGTTTTCTTTGGCGCTATTGTTGCTGTTACCATTGCCATTTGCATTTCTAATTGTGGTACTGTGATCGTGTGTGTTACCAGTTGCGTTCCGTATGCGCTTGCGTCTCAGTTTCTGTCACTTTGCGCTTGCGTTTCTATTACCGTTTGCTTTACCATTTCCGTTTGCTTTACCATGTGTGTCACCGTTGCTGCTTGCGTTTGCTTTGCAGTTCCAGTTACTATGTAAGAAGACATCACATGGTGCTCCTGCCACCGCATTCCATTCACTATCTATCATCCTCATTCTCAAAAAGAAGAGAAATTAGAGGCAAAAAAAACTCAGTTTAATACATCAGTTAGGGTTGTTCCACAGCAACAAACAGTGAGGAAATTGGTGTTATGAATTGAAAACCCTTGGACCCCCAGCCCACTTCAACCGCATCGGGGTGCGAGTCTTTGGTCCTAAATCTCACCCCATTCTCCTATACCTCTACTTTTTACACATGTGACTGGGTGAGTTAGGGCCGACGACCCCAACGCGCACCCTGATGCCTGGTGGGGTGGGCTGGGGTTCAACGGTGGGCTTTCAACCCTAACACCAAATTTCCTCGCTTTTGTTGCTGTGGAACAACCCTAACTGATGCATTAAATGGAATTTTTTTAGCCTCTAATAATATATATTATATTATATAAATACATACACACACACACACACACACACACACACTGAGGCAACAGGATTCAAAACAAACATAAACGACAGACAGCACTTTAACAAGCATTTGACAACGCCGAATGTTGACTGCGTTGGTGCGTTGAGCTCGCTCATTGGCCATCTGTCAGTCGCCCGCTGTGTTTCTCCCAGTGCTGCAGGCTGCTGTTTAGTACTGGGCCCCTGTCTGCATTGGCATCTTTTCTGTCCACAAAGAAATCCACAGCTATCCTGACAGAGCTCCGTTGAGGTGGGTCACTGCCCCTCTCAGACTCACTCATTCAGTTTCTCCTGGCGCTGCAGGATGGCCTTTTTTGTACTGGGCTCCTGCCTCTGTTGGTGGCATTTTCTGTCCACAAAGAATTCTGCAGTAGTCCCGACACAGGTCCATTGAGCTTGCTTGCCTCCCCATCACTCGCTCGTTCCGTTTCTGCCGGCACTGCAGGCTGGCCTTTTGTACTGGGCTCCTGCCTGCGTTGCTGCCTTTTTCTGCCCACAAAGAAATCCACAGCAGCTCCAACAGAGCTCCGTTGAGCTCGCTCACTCACTCCCCCTCCCTCACTCGCTCATTCTGTGTCTCCCGCTGCTGCAGGCTGCCCTTTTGTACTGGGCTCCTGCCTGCCTGCATTGGCAGCTTTTTCTGCCCATAAAGAAATCTGCAGCAGTCCTGAGACAGCTCCACTGAGCTCTGTTACTCCCCCTCTCTCACTCGCTCATTCTGTTTCTACCGGTGCTGCTGGGTGGCCTTTTGTACTGGGCTCCTGCCTATGTTGCCACCTTCTTCTGCCCACAAAGAAATCTGCAGCAGTCATGATAGAGCTCAGTTGACCTCGCTCACTCACTCCCCCTCTCTCACTCATTCATTCTGTTTCTCTCACTGCTACAGACTGCCCTTTTGTACTGGGCTTCTGCCTGCATTGGCATCTTCTTTTGCCCACAAAGAAATCTGCAGCTGTCCCAACAGAGTTCCATTGAGGTCGGTCACTCCGCCTGTCTCACGTGCTCATCCTGTTTCTCCTGGCACTGCAGGCTGCCATTTTGTACTTGGCTCCTGCCTCTGTTGGTGCCTTTTTCTGCCCACAAAAAAATATGCAGCAGTCCAGACAGAGCTCCATTGAGCTTGCTCACTCCCCCTCTCTCTCATTCATTTGTTCAGTTTCTTCCGGTGCTGCAGGCTGCCCTTTTGTACTAGGCTCCTGCTTGCGTTGCCGCCTTCTTCTGCCCACAAAACAATCTACAGCAGTCACGATAGAGCTCCATTGAGCTCGCTCACTCATGCCCCCTCTCTCACTCACTCATTCATTCGGTTTCTCCCGCCGCTGCAGGCTGCCCTTTTATACTGGGCCCCTGCATGCATTGCTGCCTTTTTCTGCCCACAAAGTAATCCGCAGCAGTCCCAACAGAGCTCCGGTGAGTTCACTCACTTCACTCCCCCTCCCTCGCTCACTCGTTCTGTATCTCCCAATGCTGCAGGCTGCCCTTTTGTACTGGGTTCCTGCCTGCTTTGGCCGCTCTTTTTCTGCCCACAAAGAGATTTGCAGCAGTCCTGACACAGCTCCATTGAGGTCGCTCACTCCTCCTCGAACACTCGCTCGTTCCGTTTCTGCCAGCGCTGCAAGCTGGCCTTTTGTAGTGGGCTCCTGCCTGGTTTTCCACCTTTTCCTACCCACAAAGAAATCCGCAGCAGTCACGATAGACCTCCGTTGAGTTTGCTCACTCCTCCTCTCTCACTTGCTCATTCTGTTCCATCTGGTGCTGCAGGCTTCCCTTTTGTACTGGGCTCCTGCCTCTGTTGGTGACTTTCTGCCCACAAACAAATCTGCAGCAGTCCCGAAAGAGCTCCGTTGAGCTTGCTCATTCCCTGCTCTCACTTGCTAGTCCCGTTTCTGCTGCCACTCCAGGCTGCCCTTTTGTACTGGGCTCCTGCCTGTGTTGCGCCTTCTTCTGCCCACAAAGAAATTTGCAGCAGTCACGATAGAGCTCCGCTGAACTTGCTCACTCCCCCTCTCTCACTCACTCATTCTGCTTCTCCCACTGCTGCAGGCTGACCTTTTGTATTGGGTCCCTGCATGCACTGCTGCCTTTTTCTGCCCACAAAGAAATTTGCAGCCGTCCCAACACAGCTCTGTCGAGCTTGCTCACTCCCTCTCTCACTCACTCATTCTGTTTCTGCTGACACTGCAGGCTGGCCTTTTTGTACTGGGCTCCTGCCTACGTTGCCGCCTTTTCCTGCCCACAAACAAATCCGCAGCAGTCACGATAGAGCTCGGTTGTGGTCACTCACTCCCCCCTCTCTCACTATCTCATTGTGTTTCTGCCGACACTGCAGGCTGGCCTTTTGTACTGGGCTCCTGCCTACGTTGCCGCCTTTTCCTGCCCACAAACAAATCCGCAGCAGTCACGATAGAGCTCCATTGAGCTCGCTCACTCCCCCCCTCTCTCACTCGCTCATTGTGTTTCTCCTGGTGCTGCAGGCTGCCCTTTTGTACTGGGCTCCTGCGTTCATTGCTGCCTTTTTCTGCCCACAAAGAAATTCACAGCAGTCCCAACAGAGCTCTGTTGAGCTCACTCCCCCCTCACATGCTCTTTCTGTGTCTCCCCACGCCTCAAGCTGCTGTTTTTTTACTGGGCTCCTGCCTGGTTTGGCGCCTTTTCCTGCCCACAAAGAAATCCGCAGCAGTCCCGACAGAGCTCAGTTGAGCTTGGTCATTCCCACTCACTCGATCCTAATCTGTCCCAAACACTGATTTCCGACAGTGACTGCAGTATTCTGCGCCAGAAGTGCGACAACACATTTCAGCCAGGATGTGAAAAATGACAGCTGTACTGTTCATAAGGAGGTGTGGAAAAAGCCAGTGTTGAAAATGTTGTGTGAAAATATTACTAATTTGCAAAGTTACATGGGTGTGTGGAAACTGCATAACGCACACTCGTAACCCAGTCATTTTATGGAGTTTCATCACAATATTTTCAACATAGGCATTTTAAGACCTCTGCTCATGAATAGCGTGTCTGTCATTTTCGTAATCTGTCCCAAACACTGATTTCCCACAGCGACCTTGCTATTCTGCGCCAGAAGTGCGAAAACACATTTTGGCCAGGATGAGAAAAATGACAGCCACACTGTTCACAAGGAGGTGTGGAAAAATGCCAATCTTGAAAATCTGGCGTGAAAAATTGCAAATTATGGAGTTACGATAAGTAGCAACTACTGCATACGCTTAGCAAAACAGTCATTTTTGATTTTATCCACCAAATTTGCAACACTAGGCTTTTTGAGAGCCCACCTCATGAACACTTGCACTGTCATTTTGTTAATCGGTCCCGAAAGGTGATTGCACTCAGTGACCGTGAAATCACCTTTTGAGGCCGATTAACACCATGACAGCAGCAGAATTCAAAAGGAGGGGACCCAAAAACCCCATGTTGAAAATTTGGTGCCAAAATTCCAAAAAATGCCTGAGATATGCATCAAAGTTAAAAAAAAAAACAACTATTTATTCCATTATACAGCTTACCGGCATTTCCTCAGTTTGCTGTCGACTTTGAAGAGTGCAGACGAGTTCCCGGTTCACCAAGATCATCGCACCGGACTCCGGAGGTAAGTATGGGATGGGGGTGGGAAGGCAGGGTGTGCAGTGGAGGGTGCGGGTTGCTGCGAGGGGTGCAGACAGCTAGGGACCTTTTTTTTTTTAGGAGGAAAAAAAGATGCTACAGGACAGTTTTTTTTTTTTTTTTTGCAGGTACTTTTGGTATACTGGGGTGGACTCCAGTGTGCCACTTGCTTGTACTGGGATAGGGGGCACTGAGCTGATGGGTATTGGGCACCCACATCGTCACATACTTTGGGGGGGCTCATGAGCCAAGGGGGGATTGTGCACCCCCCCGGCACACAAGAAATAGGGGAGATATGCCAACAGGGATTGGGCACCCCATCGGCAAACACAGAAGGAGTGGGGACATAAGCCGAGGGGGATTGGGCCCCCCCAGCAAACAAGAAATGGAGGGGGTGGACAAGCTGATCGGACTGGGCTCCCCATCAGCAACAGCCCTGCAATGTGGGGTCACTTCCTCATTGCAGCGGATGATGCTGCAATGATGAGGCAGCCCCTGAATGCAGCGGCTAAATCGTTAGAAAGTTGTGGCATGCTGGTTGAACAAGTGTCAGCAGCAGTGTGCCTCGGCATTGGGGAAAGTGGGCCAAGCCTTTCAAGGCTGTGGGGGCATTGGCCACAAAGTGCCATGCCTCCACAACCTGCTTCTGGAGAAAGCTGCCGTAATATGTTTCTTGCGCATGAGGACAATCAACATAAAAAGGTAAACAAAAATTATTTAGTGAAGTGAAAATATTGTGATACAGAATTGTGCAATATGGGATTTTGAAATTAAAATATATAAATTACATTAACAGACTATTGAATATGAAGATTAAGTGTTAAAAACAGAGATTACCCAGAGAGGTAAAGAAATGATTTTGTGCATTAACATTTCTACATCATATACAAAAGATGAATATTATTTTAACAAACTCATTATCCTTTGTTCATCTAGTTGCCCAGTATATTCTCTAAAGTTATAAACAAAAAGGATATTTAAAGACCTAAGACTATAAGGACGTATGAAATTTGTTTCTGATGAATTCATATTGAGCAGTGATGAAAATAATATTATATTGGAATTTTTAGTTATAATCAACTACATATATAAAGACAAAATTATTTTGTGATTAAGAATTAAAAAATCTGTTTTGGAACCTTATTTACACATACTTTATATATGGAAGGGTACTCAAGTGTGACTATACTGACATATATAGGTTACTGGGTTACTTGGTTAGAGGGACAAAAGAAGGCCAAAGCCAATAGGTATTGTCCTCCACATATGTGGATCATTAACCGTGAATCCTATCTAGTTAACCATTCATCTAGTTTGAGTTTAAAAGTCATAATGGAGGGTGCGTCTACAATATCTTGGGGAAGTGTATTCCATAATCTTGGGGCTCTTATGGAAAAGAAGTTTTGTCTTCTGTTATTGCATTTGGCTATATCCAATTTGTTTATTTAACCTGGGTCCGATTTTTCTGGTTGCAAACGAAATGCCACATTGCCTCATCAAAATAGGGTTTTTGGTAATCTTAAAAAGTTGGAGTAAGTCCCCTCTTGATCTTCTCATTTTAAGTGAGTGTAACCCTGTTTTATGTAGTCTAGATTCGTAATCCACATGTGCCAAATGGGGAATAGTTTTGGTGACTCCTTTCCGAATCCTCTCAACCCTATCTATGTCCCCGCAGAGGTATGGACTCCAAAAACGGAGAACCATAGTCAAGATATGGTCTAATGTGTGATCTGTACAGTGCAATGATACACTGCTCGGTTTTAGAAACAAAGGTACAGTTGATCTTTCGAAGAAGTGAGTTTGTTTGGTTGGTTAGCGATGTTATTACAATGTGAAACTGGGGTCAGTTTATTATTAACTAGAATCCCTAGATCTTTTTCTAAACAAGAAACCTTAATGATGGTGTTATTCAGTGTGTATACTTGTTTGGGGTTGTTTTTCCTGATGTGCAGAACAGCACATTTGGATATGTTGAACTCCATTTTGTTAATGAGGGCCCAGTGTTCGATAGATGAAAGATCGTTAAGTAGAGTTTGTCTATTTGCAGCATTGTTAACAGCACCACCCAGCTTGGTGTCATCAGCAAACTTTATGAGGATATTTGAAGAGTGAATTTTCATGTCGCTGATAAAGATATTGAACAGAGTGGGTCCCAGGACAGAGCCCTGGGGAACTCCGCTCGTCACTTTGCCTATGTCTGACAGAGTGCCATTAACCCGTACCCTCTGGGATCTATCCGTCAACCAACTTTTAATCCATAACACAAATGAAGCTGAAAAACCTAATTGAATAAGTTTGGTGATGAGAATGCTGTGGGACACTTCATCAAAAGCCTTGCTATAGTCCAACAAAATAACATCGGAGGGAATGTTTAAATCTAGGTTTAAACTAATGGAATTGTAGAAAGTCAACAAGTCTGTGGTGCAGGATAGGCCAGATCTGAATCCATGTTGAGAGATATCTGTAAGATTTAAGGATAGTATTTCCTTTTCCAAGAATGCTTTAATAACTTTTTCAAGTAATTTGCAGGGAATAGAAGTTAAACTAATGGGACGATAGTTGTTAACTAATGAATGGGAGCCTTGCTTGAAAATAGGAGTAACTATTGCTGTTAGCCAATCTGATGGGACCATAGATTCATGAAGTGATTTGTTTAAGATAATTGTAAGTGGTAGAGTGATTGTTTCTTTAGCGCCCAGGAGGAATTTTTAACATATACCATCTGGACCAGGACTAGTGGATTTTTTTTTAGGGCTAATAGTAGATTGTAGGTGTCTTTCTGCTGGACCATTTGCTCATTGGTGTTGGTGGGTGATATGGCTATTATGGGTTGTAATGGATCTTGGGTAAATACTGATAAGAAGTAGTTATTAAGTGAGGAAGCAACAACAAGGTCAGAGGTTATTATTTTATTACATAGAAACATAGAAGTTGACGGCAGATAAGGACCGCAAGGCCCATCCAGTCTGCCCATTTCTTTTTCTACCTTATAAATGTGCCATCGGCCTTTGCTATGTCAGTGACCTATCTATTCATAGTCATTTGTATTGCTCCCTTATGCCTATCCCATGCCTGTTTGAAGCCCTGCACTGTATTCATAGCCACTACTTCTTGTGGTAAGCCATTCCATGCATCTACCACCCTTTCTGTGAAAAAGAATTTCCTCACATTCCCCTTAATCGGCCTCCCTCTAATCTCATGCTGTGTCCTCTTGTCCTGCTATTTTTCTTATATTTAAACATGTTAGACTCTTTCACCTTGTTTATGCCCTTAAGGTGTTTAAATGTCTCGATCATATCACCTCTCTCCTCCTTTGCTCAAGGGTATACATATTGAGCTCTGTTAATCTGTCCTCATATGTCTTCTGATGCAGTCCCTGCACCATTTTGGTGCCTCTCTGGACTGCCTCAATTTGGTTAATGTCCTTGTGAAGGTGTGGCCTCCAATACTGCACGCAGTACTCCAGATGGGGCCTAACCAATGTCTTGTACAGAGGATTATTACCTCCCTCTTACGACTTGATACCCCTACTAATACACCCTAACACCCCTAGCCTTACCTACTGCTTTAGAGGTCTGCTTGATGATTTCAGGTCATCAGTGATGATGATGCCCAAGTCTCTTTCTTCCTTTGTGACTGCTAGCAACTCCCTCCCAGACTATAAGTGGCTTCGGGTTTCTCTTCCCTATGTGCATGATTTTTCACTTCTTTGCATTAAATCCCAGTTGCCACTCTTCTGACCATTCTGCTAGTTTATCCAGATCTCTTCTCATTCTGCCCACCCCATCTGGATCATCTACTCTGTTGCAGATCTTGGTGTCATCTGCAAACAGACAAGCCTTCCCCTCTAGTCCATCTGCTAGGTCACTAATGAAGATGTTGAATAGGACTGGCCCCAGGACTGATCCCTGAGGTACCCCACTTGTGACTTGCATCTCTTCTGACTGTATACCATTTACCACCACTCTCTGTTTTCTGCCAGTCAACCAGTTTGCCACCCAGTTGACCAACTTCTGACCCACCCGAGCCTACCTAGCTTATTTATCAATCTTCTATGTGGAACAGTGTCAAAGCTTTGCTGAAGTCAAGGTAGGCGACATCAACTGCTCCCCTTGGTCCACCACTCTGGTTACCCAGTCAAAGAAATCTATGAGATTAGTTTGACAGGACCTTCCTTTGTAAACCCATGCTGTCTTGGATCCTGTGCCCTATGGATTCCAGGTGTTGCACTATCCTTTCCTTAAGGAGTGCTTCCATAATCTTGCCCACTACTGAGGTAAGACTGACCGGTCTGTAGTTCCCGCCTCCTCCCTGCTACCACTCTTGTGGAGTGGGATCACATGAGCCTTCTCCAGTCTTCTGGGACCTCTCCTGTGCTCAGAGACTCACTAAACAATTCTGCTAATGGCTCTGCTAGTTCCTCCTTTAGCTCCTTAAGTACCCTGGGATGTAGCCATCAGGTCCCATTGCCTTATCCACCCTGAGCTTAGCAAGCTCTTGTAGGACCCTTTCTTTGTGAAGGGAGTAGTGCTCACCTCCTCCCCTGTGTCCATGATGCTGAGCTGTGGGCCCTGCCCTACCTTCTCTTCAGTGAATACTGAGCAAAAGTATCTATTTAGGATAGATGCCTTTACAGGGTCCTCCTCTCACATGCTCCCTTTTCTCCATTAAGCTTAGCAATACCCCCTCTGGACTTTCTCCTTTCACTAATGTATCTATAGAAAGTCTTGTCACCTTCTTTACTGTTTGTGCTAGTGTTTCCTCAGTTTGGGACTTTGCCTGCCTTACTGCCTTACCTGCTTCCCTTAGGGCAGTTTGTATGCCCCTATCTTCATCCCGCTGTGTTCCCTTATATTTTCTGAAGGCCAGCTTTTGGCTCTGACCTTTTCTGCTACTGTATTTGAGAACCAAAGTGGTTTCCTTCTTTTGCACTTCCTTTCTGTCTAACACAATGGGATGTTGCTTCAAGTATTGTATCCTTAATGCTTGCCCACTTTGCCTGTACCTCCTCACCTGTGTTTCTTTTGCCAGGGCTAGCTTAACTCTGTTGGCCATCTTATCAAAGTCAGCTCCTCTGAAGTCCCATATTTTTGCCTTGGAATGGGATGATTTAGATGTAGTAGCCAAATTGAACCATACCATGTGATGGTCACTGGCCCCCAGGTGACCTTCTACCTGGAGATCTGTGATCCCTTCTTTGTTAGTCAGTACTAGATCTAGGATAGCCCTGTCTCTTGTGGGTTGCTGTACCAGTTGTTTGAGGCCCTCCCCCTGCAGGGAATCCACTATGAGTCTAGTTCTGGCAGATGTTCCTGCTGGTATTGACCAATCTGTATCTGGCATGTTGAAGTCTCCCATTATCAGAACCTCCCCTTTAGCTGTCATGTTTTGTATATCTTCTAACAGTAATGTGTCTATGTCCTCCCTCTGGTCTTTATTGTTTACCATAAGGGGACCGATTGATTTATTATTTCCTTTTTTACTATTCAGGTAAGCATAAAGTGATTTGTGTGTGTCCTTAGTATGCGCAATACGGAATTCAAGATTTCTTTTTGCTACTAATGTTGATTTTTTGAGTAATCTTACTGATTCTCTATATTGAGTAATTAACTCGTCTTTGGTACTTGTGGGGGACTTTTTTAGACGTAAAAATAACTTGCGTTTACGTTGAATTTGCTTTTTAATGGATGAATTAAACCATGGTGGAATTTTACCTTTGCTGTTGTGTGTACATTTATCAGGAACAAACTGATGTTCAACTAGGGATATTTGAGATTTTAGAAAGTACCATGCCTCAATGGTATTAAGGGAAGATAAGGTGTTTGTCCAATCAATATTACTTAAATGTTCATTTATTTTTGGAAAATCTGCCCTTTCATAGTGTTTGATTGTTTTCTTATTTGGTACCGAACGACGAGGTATGGTAATGATAAAGAATATTGACTTATGGTCGCTATTGCCAAGTGGGTCTGATATATGCAGATTGTTCACAGGAACATCTAAACTGGTTATAACAAGATCTAGAATATTATTACCCTGTGTGGGTTCTTTGACTAGTTGGTACAAACCCAGATCAATGATGGTAGTGAGAAAGTTGTTTTCATAGTTATTAGAGCCCATCAAAGTGTGCCAATTAATAATTGGGAGATTAAAGTCTCCCAAAAGTAGGACGGAACCCTTACTAGCAAACTGGGAAATATCTTCTGTCAATTTTAAATTTTGAGTACTGTCTAATGAAGGGGAGTGGTAACAAGTTCCAACCAAGATTTGGGGAGGCCATCGGGTTGGATATACACCCATACACTCTCAAAATTTTGTTCTATTGGAGACTGGTATGAGGGGATGCTATCCTTAACGTAAAGACGGACTCCACCTCCCGATTTTGTGTCTGACCTATTTTTGAAATAATGTTTGTAACCCAAAATTTCTGATGACCAATTTCTATAGGAATTACCCCAAGTTTCCATGACAGCAATCAAGGAGAGGTCTAGAAAGTGGGTTTTGAGTTCCAGTTCGACTTGTTTAGCAATGTTTAAGGATCGAGCATTAAGTGATAGTATATTTAAATGGAGATTTGAGGGCTGTGACCCATTTTCAAGAGTTTTGGTAGATGTTCCAAACTCCCCCTTGGTAGTTAGTTTAAATGAGAGTTAATAAAGGTGACAATCTTTTTCCCAAGTAGAGCACTGCCTCTTCTACTAAGGTGTAAACCGTCCCAACAAAAGAGGGAAGGGTTAAGATGGAAATCCTCCCAATGGGTTAGACAAGGGATACCTTGTCTAAAGCACCATTTCCTCAGCCATTCGTTTATGGCTTTTACCTTAGAGTTAATAGCGTCACTTGCTCTTGGGATGGGTAATATTTCCGAGAGGCAAATGTCACAGCCCCTGTCAACCAATAAGTTGCAAAGGGAAACAAAATGCTGTTTAATACCTTGGAGGGGTTGCTTAACAATGTCGTTCGTTCCCACATGGACAACAACTAGTGGGTTTTCCCCCCGCAGACTTCAAGATAGGTTTAAGCATTGCTGTGATATCGGAGATCCTGGCCCCCTGGTAGCTAGAGCTAGTACGATGTTCCTTGTCCAGGTTACAGACTGTGTGATCAATGTATTTCGATATGGAGTCTCCAAGTATGTAAACTTCCTTATGATTGGCTAATGTATCTGAGGAGCACGGGATGTGTAAAGGGGCTGCATCAGGTGAGTTATTGGGGGGTTTGTAATGAGTTGCGCTGTTACCAGTAATTTTACTAAGTTTGGGACTGATTGATACAGATTCATCAATAAAGTTTAACAGGTGCTCAAATGAATTATGCGTAGGAATTACATATGGAGCGGGTTGGGGGGATAGGTTGTTGGCTGCTGACTTAAATTTGGGATTAGGTTTTTTTGACCAAATGTTGGTTTTATCAGCTTTAAGCTGATGACAGGTTAAAGTCAAAGGAGTTGAGGTATTGGTAGTTTGATCTAGTGTTGGGACGTGGGTAACATTTTGTTGGGACTTCTGAATGATGTCCTCGCTCATTGTTGCTGTGATTGAGGCATTAACCTCCACCAGAATGGACATCTGATCAATGTAGTCCTCTAAGGCTTTGATCTCAGGGTTTACAGACATTTAGGCTGAAGTCTATCAATTTCATTTTGCAAATCGCCAACTAAAATACACTTATCATACATGTAGTTGGCTATATGTTTACCCAGAGCATACATTTTACAGGTGGTGCAGTATTTATTTGCCTTTTTCATTGTCAGATATAGATGGTAGCACAATTTGTTAAGTAGTCAAATATAGAGTTCTACGATTCTTAACAAAGCTTGATTAATATTACCTTATTGTCCCTTTGTCCACGATGGACACGATAGACACACGCTAAGACGTGCATGTCTCTGCGCGCGGCCCCGCGCACGCTCGCTAGAGCTGCTGTTTATAAGAGCCTAAACCAGAAGTGAGTTCGCGTAACTTCCAGTTTTATGCTTGTACAAAAAGTGTATTTAAATGACTGCAAAGCCTTTAAAAAGGCTATCCCAGGTGTTATAAAGGTAATTTCTTCTGAAGAAGAGCTCAATCACTGAGAAAAGCACTTTGTTTAGTGTTTACTGGGGGGAGAACAACTGATGGTAAATAGCACAGTCCACCAGTACCCCACAATCCCTTGCAGAGCAACCACAGACAAGCTGCTGCAAAGAGAGAGTACCCCTGTTCACAAGATTAGAATAAACAGTAAGTTATATTGCATACAACAGTTAAATTTCAATTCAATAGTCAAGAACCTCTCTCCAGAGGTGGGCTATGTGATCCAACAAGTTTATACTGAGTTCAGCTCCATGGAGCGGTTATTTATAGAGCTGAAACCGAAGTGCGAGTTTGTACTACTCCGGTCTTCGCGCTTGTACAAAAGTGTATTTAATGACTGCAAAGCCTTTAAAAAGGCTATCCCAGGTGTTATAAAGGTAATTTCTTCTGAAGAAGAGCTCAATCACTGAGAAAAGCACTTTGTTTAGTGTTTACTGGGGGGGGGGGGGATCTGATGGTAAACAGCACAGTCCACCAGTACCCCACAATCCCTTGTACAGCAATCACAGACAAGTTGCTGCAAAGAGAGAGTACCCCTGTTCACAAGATTAGAGTAAACAGTAAACAGCTTAAATTAGTAGTAACTGGATATAATTATTGTAATAAATGTATTTTTTATGGTAATTAGGACATTATTATTTTAGATACAGTTGTACACTGAAGAAAGATTTTTCTGAAACGTCTGAGGACTGTATCTGTATACAATTTATATATATAAAAAATATATTTTTGATACATATGGGTGGGTGGGCCTTTGTAACCAATTATTCTGACTGTTATTAATGAGCATAGAATTGTTTTTTTGGCTTCTCCGAGATTATCATCCTTTTTTTTTTTCTCCTCAGGTTGGCTGGGCTGGATCAAGGTTCATCTTGAATGTTTTGATTTGTCCCTATTGTTCCTCTACCCCTCTTTCTTGTCCATTTGTTAGTGCTTTTCTGAGGCACTCTCCTATTTTCCCCAAAGTCAGCCCTCCTAAAGTCCAGTACTCTAGCTTTTGTGTGGCTTAACTCTATGGCTGTGTTTATCGTGAACCACACTGTTTGGTGGTCGCTTGTCCCCAGTTGGCTACCCACTTCTAAATCCATATACTTCCTAAATGGTACTTTTTTTTTTTTTTTTGCAATTGTTTAACCAGGAGTGGCACACTAAGCTGAAAGCTTGTTTACAGGTGTGACCTGGGAGCACAGGAAAGTTAAGTGACTTGCTCAGGGTCACACAGTATGCAAGTGGGAGCTGTGGGATTCAAACCCAGGTCTCCAGATTTGCAGCTCAGAGCCTTAAACCACTGCTCTATACTACCTCCTCACCTCGTCTTTTCCTCCTTAACCTTCCCCGCCACCTCTTTTGAGAACTATAATGTTTTTTTCCATTCACTTTGCTTTGCTGATTTGCTTCACACAAAAGCTTGTTGCCTCTGTAATGGCTGTTTTGATTTTTTCCCCATTGTTCCTCCATTCCTCCTTCTTGCCCGTTTGCTAATGCTTGTCTGAGGCACTTTCCCATTTTCCCAAAGTCAGCCCTCCTAAAGTCTAATACTCTTGCTTTTGCATGGCTGTGTTTATCATGAACCACACTATTTTGCTATGTGGCACTACGTTGCTACAGCAAGGACATGGGAGTGAATTTGTCCTCTGACATGGCCGTAATTCTGGCATTACAATTTCATAGGTACTGTAAATAGTGCATCTTCCTAAAAATACATCATGGAAATATAAGAAATAAGAAAACACCACTAGAGCTGCATTCCTTTCTTTACAATTTTCAACATAATATTTTTCCCACTGTTAGATACATGAAGTGAGTTACAACCTTCCAGGCACATACATATACCTCTCAACCTCTCAGCATTAAAAATCATAGCACTGACTTTCAAAAATCATTGCAAATAGCCAGAATGTGGATCTCTTTCTTATTTTAAAGAATAAAATGTCTACAAATAGTGAGCTCTGTATAGTTAGTGATAAGGAATTTTGCTATTAACTTAGTTCAATGATTTAAATGCATGTCCAGAAATAGCTGTGAGATTTTTAAGAACATCAGTAAACCTATGCGGGGCAAGGGTATATTTGAGTGTGAAAATCATAGCATCATGTGACATTTGTAGCAGTTGACAGGAATGCATATACATCTGTGTACTGCCTTTTCTGTTAATTCCTAGCTACATTACTTGTTCTCCAAGTTCAAGTTTTCCAAATTTAAAAAAAGGAAGAACTTTCTGATCAGCTGGAAAGACCACACTACTGTACTCCAGAACACGGTTATAGCCAGCACAGTATTTCTGCATTATGGACACAACATGTGGCATGAGCAACGGTAGGTCAGGAGTGACCTGCGATGTCGGAGTAACAGAGTGGCAACAAAGTTCGAGCTAAACAAAGAAATGTCTCATCCTCCAGCAAGTGAGGGAGTCATAAGTCACTTATTGCCAAGTCACTATCGAATGGTAGAGGAAATGGTGCACCATCACTGCAAAATGAGGTTGACAAAAGTTGTGGTAGAGACCCATCACTGGGGAGCGTATGTGCGAATACCAGTGGCATAAGTGTATGCATCCACATCTGCACTAGAGTAGAAGAAAGCTAGAAAATGGCTGCCAAATGAATGGATGGAAATGGTCCATCACAGGTACTGCACTGGGTCAGTTGGGCAACCATGGACACCTGGCTCATGACTCAATATGGTGATACGGCCCACCTTCCCCCCTTGACTATGCCAGGAGCAAATACTGGCTATGAAGGTAAATATCAACATAAGGTTAAGTGCCACTCCGATGAGGTTAGGTCAAATGATTGATATGGTCATTGGTCAGAAAGTGGTCTGAAGCAGGAATAAAAAATTAAAACATTTAACAGAAAAGAAAAGAAAACACACATTTTAAGCTGATAACTTGCTATTTTGCTAATGAGGACACAATAATGCATACAATACTATTCATCATACCTCCTCATTGTTTGAATAAACTCCAGCACTAACAGGGGCATCTGGTTTCTGGTGTGCTTCTGGGAAGACACATGGGACTGCATCCTTCCTAATATGTCTCCGCCATGGAGTAAACCCAATGCTCTTCAAAACAACTGGGTTTATGAGAAACTGTTCATTTGTAAAATGATTGGAACAAACAGCTGAATAAGTCGATGGTTGCCAGTCCTTCCTATTAATTGCAAGCGTCCCTTGCAGACTTCTGGTCTTGTCATTCGGGAAAAGATAGAAACTACATGGTGAACCAGTTCTGTTATCACAACCAGGAACACAGCAGAAATGCATTGCTACACAAAGAGAAAAAAAATATTTGTATGTATGCATCCCAGGCACATATGTGACAAACATTCCAAAAAAAAAGTCTAAAGCAGTAATAACAGTTTAGCATATCAAGGCATAAATTAGTGTTGGAGAGTTTATTAGCAGCCTTTGCTAATCAAAATGAAAAATGATTAGCAATCAGCCAATTTTGATTCTAAAATGGATATTTTCCTTAAAAACCATATAATTACTTGTTATTGTACATATTTATAAAAGTTCTGCAACTGAATTTGTTTTGAACAACATGTCTGCATAGCCTTTCTTATTACCCCACCTCATGTACCCGGTGCAGAAAGTTTTCCCATCACTGCCAATGCTTAATTCTGTGCAACTGTAAAGCCATTCTGCACTACAGGTGTGAAAACACACTTTGGCCAGGATTTGAAAAATAACAGCTGTGACATACATGCGGTGGTGTAATAAGAAGGCTATGTTGAAAATATAGGTCTAAACATTTAAAAATTCCAAAGTTACAAGGGTACGTAACGAAACTGCAAAGAATGGTAGTAACTTTGCCATGTTTTCATATTCTGACCCCACATTTTCAACACAGCCTTATTATGACCCCACCTCATGAACAATATGATTATCATTATGCAAATCCTGCCTGAAAAGTGAATTAACAAGTGACTGCAAAAAACACCTTTTGGGCAGGAGTTGTGTAGTGACAGTTATATTTTCCATGAGGTGGGGTCCCCAAAAGGCTATGTTAAAAACTTGGGGTCCATATCTCAAAACATGACTGAGTTATGCACCAAGGTTCCAGCAGCAAACCGTGTCTGTGATCGGGAGAGCGGATCTTGAACCTGGGACCTATTCAGATGAGTGATGGTGTGGGAGGGTACTGAGGGGTGTGGGGAGGTGGGTGTACAGTGGATGGATGGGTAGGGGTGCAGAAGTGATTGTCGATGGACCTTTTTTTCCAGGTTTAAAACAAAAATTGTTAATGGACAAAATGGGGACAGCGATCCGATCATGTGGGGATGCCACTAGACACCAGGGAATGAACACAAAGAAGGTTAGAGCTGACACAAATGCACTCCGAAAGTCGGGCCCTCTGCTCCCACAGTGCCAACCTCAGAGTGCAATAGTGTGAACAAGTAACAGACAGGGTAACCCTCCTGTCTGCTGTGGGTCCGAATCACCTTTAGCCTTGGGTTCTGGAAGGATTCAAACTGTGAACCTTTTGCTAGCATACCAAAATATACAGGCTCAGATATGTACCCTCATCGGGACTGCAGTACAATCTTTCATGTGGCACCCAACCAGGTATCCAAAATGAACCCTCTTTAGCTCTACAGAGACCTAGGTAGTTCTTACCGTTTTAAGCAAGCTCGTAACACATCAAGCTTTTTAACAGCTATCAGACTTAAACATAGATTCAGCATCACATGCAAAAAGGAAAAAATGAAGACACACAAGCAGTATTTCAAAGAAAAGGTTGTTTACTAAAAATGATAAAAACAGAACAATATATCATACAGCTTACAATCATGTACAACAAAAAAGGAAGTTTCAGAACAAACACTCCTGCCACAGATAGAAAGATAATAGCTAGAAAATAATTTAAGTACTTTCTCAGTCAGAGTCTAGGATAATGTCACCATCCCATATACAATGTTTCACCTTTAACTCTATCTGTTCCCTCCCCCTTTAGATGAGGTCAGCTAGAACCTCCCTTATTTAATATCTGACATGAGTGTCTCTGAGGATGTGAGTCATTGCTTTGAAAAAAATCTGTAACTAATCATTTCCCAAATATGACAGTCTTTAATTAAACATTTCTCTTTGAACTTAACAATCCCACACATGTCCCTTAGCTGATTTCCTGTACCAGTGAGATCTGAGGGATTGTATAACTTTTCATACACTTCAGCTATTTGCTACCATGAGTTGAACCAGCACAATTACCTTTTCCTCTTGAAATGTCATAAAATGCGTATTTAAGTTCCGGCAGCAGCAGGCAATAAACGGTCTCTGGAAGGATGTCTCAATTAACTGTTTCCTCCTGGTCTGTTTACTTCCCTCCTGGTTTCAGCTACTGACACTTTGTTTGGGGTCAGGTCACTTGTCACTGCTGACTTGTGTGAGACAATTTCAAACACAGACCAGTTATTTATTTTACAGATGATATACAATAATCATAAGCAAGGGGCAGAGCTTTACACTCCTCCCCACCTAGACTGAATTTGAGGGCTCTATCCCCTGAACGGGATGAGCTCCCCAAGTCAGTTAATTCCTCAAACAGATGCGACAAGCCATCTGTGTTTTCATTGGTTGCTCCAGCCTTCTGTAAGATCGTCATGTCATACCCTTGCAAGGTAAGACTCCATCTTAATAGTCTACCATTCATCTTTCCCATTTGTGTCAGCCAAACCAGGGGGTTGTGGTCAGTTTGTACCTCAAAATGCTGCCTGTATAAGTATGGCTCTAACTTCTTTAAGGCCCACACTATGGCAAGACACTCTTTTTCCACAGTAGAGTAGGCCTGCTCCCTGGGAAGTAACTTTTTATTCAGGTACACTATGGGGTGATTATTCCCTTAGGCTGACACAGCACTGCCCCAATACCCACATCTGAGGCATCAGTCTGAACTACAAAGGGTCTGCTGTAGTCTGGACTTGTCAATACAGGGGCACTGCACAGTACCTCATTCGGTCTGGTAAAGGCTTTTTCACAGGTTATTTTTCAGGTACTTTCTTATGTATTCTTTTCTTTACCAGGTCAGATAGGGGAGCAGCCAGGGTACTGCAACTGGGTACAAATTTCCTATATTACCCTGCTGTCCCCAGAAAACTCCTGACCTGCTTCTGCATTTCTGATCTGGGTCAGGCCATGATCGCTTCTATTGTTACTTGGTTAGGATGGAGCTGTCCCTGGCTATCAACATGCCCGAGGTATGCCACTTCGGCCATGGCCACCTGGCACATCTCAGCTTTGACTGGGAGCCAGGCCCTCTGTATCCTGCCCAGCACTTCCCCAAGGTGGGACAGGTGTTCTTCCCAGCTGGCACTAAAGATGGAAATGTCATCCAGGTATGCCACAGAGTACTCCTCAGCACCATTTAACACCTACTTCGCCAACCTTTGAAAAGTGGCCGGGGTGTTCTTCATTCCGAAAGGCATTACTTTGAATTCAAATAACCCTATCGGAGTGATGAAGGCCAACCTCTTACTAGCTCTGTCAGTTAACTCTACCTGCAAGTGCCCCTTTGTCAGGTCAATAGTAGTAAGGTATCTTGCCCCCTTCCCAACTTGTCCAGGAGTTCGTCCGTCCATGGCATCTGGTGGGTCGTCAGACTTCATGACTGCATTCAGTCCACACAAGAACAAGTAGAGCCATCTGGCTTGGGCACAAGGACTATGGGTGAGGCCCAGAGGCTGTTGGATTTCTGGATTATTCCTAAATCCAGCATTTCCTCCACCTCCCTCCTAATGTCTTTTTGGACAGCCTCTGACACCTGATATGCTGTCTGCCATATGGGCGTCTGTGTCCCTGTCTCCACATTGTGGGTCGCTAAGGGAGTTAGTCAAGGCTTGGCGCTAAACAGTGGGGCAAAGTCTGCTAAAACCTCGTTTACTTCCTGGATCTTGTCTGGGGTGACAATTTAACTGCCTCCACAGAGGACTCCCACTTGCTTTTTTCCAGTAAGTCTAGAATGGGGTCTCCTTTACCTGTCCCCTTCCCGGGACTACACAGTGCAAACACCACATCAGCCCTATCAGCATATGGCTTCATCATGTTGACATGGTACATTCTTTCTGTGTGTCTTCTGTCAGGTTACTCTATTATATAGTTCACGTCATTTATATTTCTGACTACTTTGTATGGTCCTGCCCACTCAGCCTGCAGCTTGTCTTTCCAGACTGGGATAAGAACCATGACTTCCTGACCCACAGTGTAAGAGCGAGCTCTGGCTCTGTGGTCATACAACACTTTTTGGTTTTGTTGGACAGCTGCCAGGTTGCTCTGGACTGTCCCCATTAGCTCCTTCAGCCTTTCCCTAAACCTAAGGACATAATCCACTATGGGAGTTCCCTGGGTGGCATGCTTGCCTTCCCAGTCCTCCTGGATCAAGTCTAGGGGCCCATGTATCCAGTGTCCATATCAGAACTTGAAGGGGGGAAAACCTTGTTAACTCTGGGGGCACCTCCCTGTATGTGAACAACAGGTGGGGAAGGTATTGCTCCCAGTCCCTCCCATGCTGTTCAGCAAACCCTTGGAGTATTGACTTCAGGGTACCATTAAATCTTTCCACAAGTTCATTGGCTTGTGAGTGCTAAGGTGTTGTGCATCTCTGCACCACTCCACACTTCTCCCACAAACATTTCATCAGGTCTGACATGAAGGAACCCCCTCGATCGGTGATAACCTCCTGTGGAAACCCAACATGGGAGAAAATCCCAAGTAAGGCATCTGCCACTTTGCCTGTCCTCAGTGAGGACAGAGCGACTGCCTGTGGATGCCGGGTAGCGTAATCCATCACAGTCAGGATGAATCTCTTCCCAGAGGAGCTGGGGGTATTTAAAGGCCCCACAATATCCTTTCCCACCCTCTGGAATGGCTCCACCACTATGGACAACAAAATTAGGGCAGCTTGGGTTTTCTTACCCTCCTTCCCTATTTCTTGGCACCAGTGACAAGACCTGCAATATTCCTTCACCTGCTGCGTGAAGTTGGACCAACAGAAATTTTGGCCCAACCACTGCATAATGCGTGCAATTCCTAGATAACTAAACAAGGGAATATCATGTGCAATCTTGAGGAATTACTCATGGTACCCCTGGGGAACGACAAGCTGCCTGCCTATCATCTCACCCTCTGTCTTAGCATCCTGCATATACACCAGTCCATTTTCGCAATAATCCTTATGTTTCCCGTCCCCTCCCTGTGCTCCGTTAGAGTCTGCCCAAGCCCTCAGCTTCTCCGGACTAGGGTCACTTTTCTGAGGAGCTGCAAACTCCTTACATATTCCCAAGGAATGAAAAAGGTCACCTTCAGTATCTAAACTATGGTCCCTAACTCTAGCATCATGGCACTCAGGATCACTGTCATCCCTAACCCTCTGACAATGGGTCACCCTTCCTTCTTTGGAGTAACCATCTGTAGCTGCTGGGGTAACTGCTACCAGGGAAATTTCTACCCCCCTTTCAATAGTCTCCATATCAGGAGATACATGCTGGGGAACCAGCCTCCCAATGGTTTCTACAGTGGCTTCTATGGGGTCCAGGGCACCACAATTTTCCTTTGCCACTTGACTATGGGTAACTGCACACATCATCCCCTGTTTGAGATTGTTGCCAAGGATTACATCAACTGCTAAAGTTTCTGCTACAGCAACCTGTTGCACAGTTCCCCCTGTCTCACCCCAGTCTAGGAGAACACTAGCAAGTGGTAATGTTTTCTGATCCCTAGTGGTGAACCCTGTACAGTTACAAATTTATTGGGTATAAGCTGACCATTCTCTACCAGATCCCCTTTTACCAATGCCAGGGATGCCCCTATGTCTCTTAACCCTTGTGTCTGTACGCCATTCACAGTGACTGGGTGCATGTGTTCTCTCATGTTTACAGGCATGCTTTCAGGGACACATAAACAACCCACTTCTTTCCTAGCACCATTTGGCGTATTGCTTGTCCTTTTGGGACACTGTCTGGCAATATGCCCAGTTTCTTTCCAAACCCAACATTCGTTTCTTTTCTGAGAAAAATCTTTTCTTTGAAACCTCTGGCTATCTGGTTTCGGTGGAGGCAGTGAGGGTTTTAGCTGCCCTGAAGGTGCGATTTTCCATTTCTGCACTGCCACGCCTGCCCCATTCGATCTCAGAGTAGGTCTGCTCTTGGTATAGCGGTCCGAGAGTTCAGCAGCTCTTGCACTGTTTTGGGATCTCTGTCCTCCAGCCAAGTTTTCAGCTTTGCTGAACATGCTCCCAAAAAAAACTGCTCTAACAGTATAGCATTTTCAATTTTATCTACAGAGTTTGTTTCAATTCCATCCCACCAACGTTTTAAAAACTGACATTGTTTCATGGCTAGCTCCTCATAGCTCATGTCAGGGCTTCTCCTGAGCTTACAAAATTTAACTCTGTATGCTTCTGCAGCCAATTCATATTTTTTTTTTTTTAAAGTGCAGCTTTAAGTTTGCTGTAATCATTACTGTCCTCTTTGTCCATTTGACCCAATGCATCCTGAGCTTTAACGGTAAGTAGCAGGGATAGCTAGAAACTCCAGGACCCTCTAGGAATATTTGCCTGAATACAAACATTTTCAAAGGAATTTAAAAAGGCATCCATATCCTCCCCCTCTTTAAATTCAGCTATCAATTTGGAATTTTATTTATAACCCAGTCCTGTAGTTCCAGTTAAACCCAGGCCACTTACCTGCTCTGGTGCTGGTGGATGGAGTCAGTTTCTCCAGTTCATGTTGCCTCTGGCGCTCACACTTTTCACTGTCAACCTCTCGCTGTTCATGCTCAGCTTCTCGCCATTCTCTCTCAGCTTCTCGCCATTCTCTCTCAGCCTCTCACTGTTCTTGCTCCCTCTTCTCCTCTGTGGCTCACTGCTCTCACCTCCCTTCTCTCTGGGACTCCAGCTCCATTCTCCGCAACTCCATCTGTAGCCTGATTGCTTCTCGCTCCAGAATGCTGGTGATCTTCCCCTGTTTGTGTGGCCCTTGGCTTACAGTGGCCATGCGGTCCTCCTCACTGTGTCTGGATACTGCACTGGATGCTGGCCCCTCCACACCCAAGATGTGGCCCTTTCCAGTCATGGACTGTGACTCAACGCACTGGCCATTGGTGGCCATCAGAGCATCTATGAGGGTCTGCTTGTTGGCTTTCCTCTCATACAGAACTCCTCTGTCCTGGCACAACTGCCTCAAGTAGTCTGTAGTGTACCCGCTGTAGTTGGGAGCCATCTTCTCCCTTAACTATGGCTACTCTAACTTGCACTCGAAAAGAAAAAAAAAAAGAGGGAGGAACTTCAACTGTAAGCAAAACTATATAGTTTTGTTTACTTTTTAAAAATAAATCACTGCCTTAGTTTGCACATGAGCTGTACAGTATTAATTTGACACACTGACCTCTTAAAGCTTGTGTTACCAAATACCTTAAATTGCACCACTGCCAACCAAATCTGTCACAAATGCACTCTGCAGAGGAGACCCTCTGCTCCCACAGTGTCAACCTCAGAGTGCAATAGTGTGAACAGGTAACAGACAGGGTAACCCTCCTGTCTGCTATGGGTCCTGTCACCTTTAGCCTCGAGTTCTGGACAGATTCAAACTGTTGACCTTATGCTAGCATACCCAAATGTACAGGCTCAGATATGTTCCCTCTTCAGGACTGCAGTACAATCTTTCACCATGGGCACCCAACCAGGTATCCAAAATGAACCCTTTTTAACTCTAAAGAGACCTAGGTAGTTCTTACCTTTCTAGGCAAGCTCAGTAACACATCAAGCTTTTTAACAGCTCTCAGACTTAAACACAGATTCAGCATCACATGCAAAAAGGGAAAAAACTGAAGACACACGGGCAGTATTTCAAAGAAAAGGTTGTTTACGAAAAATGATAAAAACAGGTAAAATTAAACACAGAACAATATATCATAAGCATACAAATCATGTGCAACAAAAAGAGGATGTTTTAGAACAAATACTCCTACCACAGATAATTACTTTCTAGCTATTATCTTTCTATGTACTTTCCCAGTCAGTCTAGAATCATATGTCACCATCCCATATACATTGTTTCACCTTTAGAAACACAGAATTTGATAGCAGATAAGGACCGCTTGGCCCACCTAGTCTGCCCATTTCCCTACCTGATGGATAAGCTGCAGATTCTAGTTAATTCAACAGCTTACTTCCTCCTACACCCCACTGGAATTGCCTTATGTCTGTCCCATGCATTCTTGAATTCCCCACTGTTCCTGACTCCACAACCTCCTCAGGAAGGCTGTTCCATGCATCCACAACCCTCTCCGTGAAAAAAATACTTTCTAACATTACCTCTGAGCCGTCCCCCCTCCATCTTCAAATTGTGCCCCCTTGTTCTTGCACATCTCTTCTTCTGAAAGATGCTACCCTCTTGTACTTTGTTAATTCCCTTGAGATACTTGAAAGTTTCTATCATGTCCCCTCTCTCCCTCTTTTCCGCAAGAGTATACATATTGAGCTGCTTTAGTTTCTCCTCATATGTCTTCTGGTGCAGACCCTGCACCATTTTGGCTGCCCTCCTCTGAACAGCCTCTACTCTGTCTATGTCTTTTGCGGAGATGGTGTCTCCAGAATTGCACGCAGTACTCCAGATGGGGTCTTACCAACTGTCTGTACAGAGGGATAACAACTTCCTGTTTTCTACTGCTGATGCCTCTCCCTATGCATCCCAGTATCCCACCAGACCTCCTAACTGCCTTCTCACATTGCTTGACCACCTTTAGGTCATCTGATATAATTACTCCTAGGTCTCTTTCAATTTTTGTTGTTATTAACTCACCCCCCATTGCGTACTCTTCCCCAGGGTTTTTGTTTCCCAGATGCATTACCTCACACTTCTTTGCATTGAATCTGAGCTGCCATATATTTGACCATTCCTCCAACCTTGCCAAGTCCCTTTTCATCCTTTCCACCCCACCTTGTGTATCAACCCTGTTGCAGATATTTGTGTCATCTGCAAAGAGACAAACTTTTCCCTTCAGGTGATCTCCAATGTCACTTACAAAGACATTAAAGAGGACCGGTCCCAGTACCAACTCCTGTGGTACCCCACTAGTTACTCTCCTTTCTTCACTGTGGACTCCGTTCACTATTACCCTTTGCGTCCTGTTGTCAGCCAGTTTTTTATCCAGGCTACCACCTTGGGACCCACTCCAAGGCTGGCTAACCTGTATATTAATCTTTTGTGTGAAACTGTGTCAAATGCCTTGCTAAAATCTAGGTAGGCCATATCCACAGCCCTTCCCTAGTCTACTACTTTGGTCACCCAGTCAAAGAAAACTATTTAGGTTCATCTGACATGAACTTCCTGCTGTGAAACCATGCTGCCTTGGGTCCTGTGCCCCACTGACCTCTAGATGCTCAACAGTTCTTTCCTTCAGAAGTGATTCCATCATTTTCCCTACCACTGAGGTCACACTAACTGGTCTGTAGTTTCCTGCCTCTGCCCTGCTCCCACTTTTGTGAAGTGGAATCACATTTGCCCTCCTCCAGTCCTCAGGTACCACCCCATCATCCCACGATTTGTTAAACAGAGTAGTCCGTGGCATTACTAGTTCTACCCTTAGTTCTTTTAGAATTCTTGAGTGAATCCCATCAGGCCCCATTGTTTTGTCCACCCTCAGTTTCAGGAGTTCTTTCAAAACCCTTTCTTCTGTGAATGGACTGGAACCAACACCCCTATTCAGAGTGTTTCTCTTGTTTGTTTTAGGTTCCTCCCCCTAATCTTCTGTTGTGAACACTGAGCAGAAATATTCATTCAGTATTCCTGCTTTTTCACTGTCACTCTCTGCCCACATTCCCTCCCCTTTATTAAGTCTCTGTATCCTTCCCTTTGTTTGCTCCCTAATGTAACTATAAAAGGATTGATCCCCCTTCTTAACAGAGTTAGCTATCTTTTCCTCAGCTTAACTCCATCTGTCCCCATCCATTTAGATGAGGTCAGCTAGAACCTTCCTTATTTAATAACTAACTTAAGTGTCTCTGAGGATGTGAGTTATTGCTTTGAAAATATGTGTAACTAGCCATTTCCCAAATATGACTGTCTTTAATTAAACATTTCTCTTTGAACGTAACAATCCCACACTCATGTCCTTTGGCTGATGTCCTGTGCCAGTGAGATCTGAGGAATTTTATGAGATTTCACACACTTCAGCTATTTGCTACCATGAGATGAACCAGCCCAATTACCTTTTCCTCTTGAAACGTCATAAAATTTGTATTTAAGTTCCAACTTCAGAAGCAGCAGCAGGCAATAAACTGTCTCTGGAAGGATGTCTCAACTAACTGTTTCCTCCTGGTCTGTTTAATTACCTTTTGGTTTCAGCTACTGACACTTTGTTTGGGGTCAGGTCACTTGTCACTGATAACATGTGTGAGACAATTTCAAACACAGATCAGTTATTTATTTTTACAGATATCATACAATAATCATAAGCAAGCAGCAGAGAGTCACAGGGGGCACTACTAGACTCCAAGAAAAAGATTAAAGGCAGCTGTCAGAGGGTGGGGGGCACCATTAGGCACCAGGAAATTAATTAGACGCAAAGGAGGTGGAGGGGGGAGTGCCATAAATTACATCCGCATAGTTGAAAACCCAGTGGGGGGCCCACTAGACCCCAGGTAATGAATGGGACAAAGAGAGGGACTGGGGAGGTGCCACTAGACACCACTGAAAATTTTTAAAAGTATGGGAAATGGGCAGCTCATATGATTAGCAATCACTACTAATCAATATGGCAATTGACTCACGTTTCCAAATTCTTCAGTCATGAATTATGATGCAAACCTGCTTATTTTATGCCATGCATATAATGGTGAGTAACTGTACGCTAGAGAATTATGGTGACTAATTTATGACATAATGCCACAGCAGATGAGGCAAATCTTGCTTTCTGGGATGTGACAATGTCCAGACCATTACAGTTAGAAGCCGTGACCATCACCAAACAGTTAGTTTCATTCCAACTGGGGGGGCCACATTCCAGTCACACCAGGGCACACTTACAGGACTTTAAGAGGGCTAGGTTCAGAGAAATAGGGAAATACAAGTAAGGCGCACAAACAAGAGTTGGGAAAAAATAGAGGCAGAAGAACACTGGGTGGATAACAAGACAGGGATTGTAATGACCACACAACTATTCGCCAATGAAGTCAGCAAAGGAAAGGTAAAGAAGAGACCATTATGATTTTCTGTGGAAATATTGATAAGGTGAAAGTAAATAAAATGGCATATAAACTACAAGAAGGAGAAGATCTGGCCCAGCCAACCTCAGTACAAAAGAAATGTCTATAAGTGGGGAGGAGCCTGAACCAATTAAGTGCGATACTATAGAATACTACAAATTCGTTACAATAAGACCCACTCACCCAAACTAGTATATCAAGGTTCAAATCTTTACTTATGTTCAATTGATACAGTAAATGTACAGTACTAAGTAAATGTTTCGGAACCTATCCTTCATCAGTGCTGTTATTGTGCTATAACTGTATCCCTTATGCACTTTCTTTGCTTATGCCACCGCTTATCTTCTTAGAATTAGTTAAATATTTTATCTTCAATATCTCATTTCCACTGAAAACTCACTCTGTCTGAAATAGTGATTTTGTCACCATGTTATCTTTCTCATTTCCTTTGCTGTTGCGGTTTTCCATTTTGTAAAGTGTGTTAGTGCTGCGCAGAGCATGGCGTGACCTCCTGAATTCTCTTCAAATGGCATATAAACTACAAGAAAATACACAGGAGTGGATGGACAGGGATACATACAATAAAAAACAAAGAGAACCCAAGAAGGCAGTTTGTAAAGGCAAGTCATAGAAATACACAGGCATAGAATTTGTTTGCAGAGAAGAATCGCTAACCCATCCATTCTACCCTTTTTCCCCTACAGAGTCGGCGGCCACTGAACCTATTTTGTCCATATTTTTAGCCTTTCTTACCTACCCCATGCCTTTTTGAATGGTACCACTGTGTTTGTTCACCCTACTTCTCGTGGAAGGCTATTCCATGCATCCACCAACCTTTCCATGAAGCAAAACTTTCTCCCAATTCCTCTATATCTTGCACCCTCCAGCATCATATATTACCCCCTTGCTGTAGTATAACTCCTTTACTGACAGATGTCACCCACTTGCACCTAGTTTATGCAATTAAGGCACTTGGAGGTTTCTAGCACATCTCTCCGGTCTCTCCTCTCTCCCAGTGTATGCATACTGAGTTCCCATGATCACTCCCCATATGTCTTCTGGTGCAAGTCCTGCACAGTTTTAGTTGAACAAATAGGAGGTCATGCCAGACCAACCTGATTGAATTCAATGGGGTGATGCAGGAGATAGATCAGGGAGGGGCGGTGGATGTGGCCTATCTGGACTTCAGTAAGGCCTTCGATACCATCCCTCACAGAAGCCTAGTAAGTAAGCTGGATAGCTTAGGGGTAGGTAGTAAAATAACTAGGTGGGTGGAAAACCAACTAGAGGGCAGAGATCAGAGGGCCCGATTTTCAAACACCACTCAGAGGGACACAACCTGCATCCCCCTAAGGTTTGCAGCAAGCCCCAGTTGCACCAGGGACCCTGCACCAGATTTTAGAAGCTGCAGGGTCCCTACACCTAACACCGAGATTTGCCGCAGATCACACAATGTTACTGAGACTTGGCCGCATCAGCTGTATTGACCACATGTATGTGGCACCCCCCAATAAGGCACAAGACTATGGGACCGGGATTATGGGTGGGGGGGAGGATTAACAAACTACTATGGCAGGGCAAAGAGAGCTTCCTTCTCATGGTAGGTGGCAATGACAGGGTGATGCAGCAATGTGGCCATAACAGGACTAGTACCCCTAGATAGTGAGTGCCACCCACCCCCCCCATTCACTATTCCCTGGTACAAGGCAAACAACCACAATGGCAATGCACACTACAGTACATGACAAAATACAAGGTGACTGTCCGATCAGACTCTCTGGTACTCTGGTGTCACCCACCCTGTCAAATACCATCCCACCACCCCACACACCCCCACTCACAAATGGCAGCTGGCAGCCAGCACTACCCTCCTCACACCACCATGGCTGGCTGCTGACTGTGCTCGTATGGACCACATACTTTATGTGAATGACAGCTCAGTCATGTGACCCAGCTGTCAGTCCCATACAGTATGTGGTCCACGTGAGCACAGTCGGCAGCCAGCTGTGGTGGTGTGCACAGGTTGTGCTGGCTGTCGGCTGCCATTTGGGATTGGGAGGGTGGTGGGAAAATACATGACAGGGTGGGAGGCCACTGGGCCACCAGGCATATCTACAGTCCGAAAGACAAGGGTGATCGCAGAGGCTGAGGTGGAGAAGGGCAGTCCCCTAACACACTTGGGTGGGTTGTAAGCAGTGATGTGGAAGGGATCAGGGATTGGCATCCACTAGGGGGATCAGGGTCCAATGTGGATCAGGGCTGCGGGTCCGTTTCAGTAGGTGGCATGGGGGGGGTTGCTATGTGTGGCGCTTGTGACCATGGTACAGGGGTCGATCTTAACATTGTTTTACTAGCCCAAACACTAGTGCAAATTGACCAGGGCTAGTGCAGCTAACTCTCTACTTGCTCATCTTGACTAGTACAGATTTTCATGGCTGTTAATGAAGTTAAAAAAGTCTCTACTTTAGCATTCTCTAGTTCTCATGCTAATCTCTCTCAATGTTCCAGATGGCCAGGTGTGATTAACAGCTCATTAACAGCTGCAATTATCTGATAGTTCAAGAGAGGGATCCCACAAAAGACTCAATGTGAGCCATTATCATGCCACTGTTAAGACTTTCAGCTAGTGTACAGGGTGTGACCAAGGGTAGAGTGCTGTTAAGTCACTAGGTTCCAGCTTTCTGAATGTGTCTATGTCTAACAATTTGTCCAATATTATTAAGACCAGTGCTCCTTGTTTCTCTGCATTTTGAGTGTTTGTTTCCAACATTTCAGTGACAAAATGCAAAGAAGTATACAGGCAGGGCCCACAGCTCAGCACCATGGACACGGGGGGGGGAGGTGAGCACTACTCCCTTCACAAAAGAAAGGGTCCTACAAGTGCTCGATAAGCTCCGGGTGGACAAGGCAATGGGACCTGATGGCATACATCCCAGGGTACTAAAGGAACTAAGGGTGGAATTAGCAGAGCCATTAGCAGAACTGTTTAGTGAGTCTCTGAGCACAGGAGAGGTCCCAGAAGACTAGAGAAGAGCTCATGTGATTCTGCTCCACAAGAGTGGTAGCAGGGAGGAGGCAGGGAACTACAGACCAGTCAGTCTTACCTCAGTAGTGGGCAAGATTATGGAGGCACTTCTTAAAGAAACGATAGTGCAACACCTGGAATCCATAGGGGCACAGGATCCAAGACAGCGTGGGTTTACAAAAGGAAGGTCCTGTCAAACTAATCTCATAGATTTCTTTGACTGGGTAACCAGAGTGGTGGACCAAGGGGGAGCAGTTGATGTCACCTACCTTGACTTCAGCAAAGCTTTCGCCACTGTTCCACATAGAAGATTGATAAATAAGCTGGGTAGGCTCAGGTGTGTTAGAAGTTGGTCAACTGGGTGGCAAACTGGTTGATGGGCAGAAAACAGAGAGTGGTGGTAAATGGTATACAGTCAGAAGAGATGCAAGTCACAGGTGGGGTACCTCATGGATCAGTCCTGGGGCCAGTCCTCTTCAATATCTTCATTAGTGACATTGCAGATGGACTAGAGGGTAAGGCTTGTCTGTTTGCAGATGACACCAATATCTGCAACACAGTAGATGATCCAGATGGGGAGGGCAGAATGAGAAGAGATCTGGATAAACTAGCAAAATGGTCAGAAGAGTGGCAACTGGGATTTAATGCAAAGAAGTGCAAGATCATGCACATAGGGAAGAGAAATCCTGAAGCCACCTATAGGCTGGGAGGGGAGTTGCTAGCAGTCACAAAGGAGGAAAGAGACTTGGGCATCATCATCACCAATAACCTGAAATCATCCAAGCAGACCTCTAAAGCAGTACGTAAGGCTAGGAGATGTTAGGGTGTATTAGTAGAGGTATCACAAGTCGTAAGAGGGAGGTAATAATCCCTCTTTACAAGACACTGGTTAGGCCCATCTGGAGTACTTCGAGCAGTACTGGAGGCCACACCTTCACAAGGACATTAACCAAATTGAGGCAGTCCAGAGAAAGGCAACCAAAATGGTGCAGGGACTGCATCAGAAGACATATGAGGACAGATTAACTGAGCTCAATATGTATACCCTTGAGCAAAGGAGGAGAGAGTGATATGATCGAGACATTCAAACACCTTAAGGGCATTAACAAGGTGAAAGAGTTTAACATGTTTAAATATAAGAAAAATAGCAGGACAAGAGGACACAGCATGAGATTAGAGGAGGCCGATTAAGGGGAATGTGAGAAATTATTTTTCACAGAAAGGGTGGTGGATGCATGGAGCAGCCTACCTCAGGAAGTGGTGGCTATGAATACAGTGCAGGGCTTCAAACAGTCATGGGATAGGCGTAAGGGAGCAATACAGATGAGTATGAATAGATAGGCCACTGACCGAGCAAAGGCCGATGGCACATTTATAAGGTAGAAAAAGAAATGGGCAGACTGGATGGGCCTTGTGGTCCTTATCTGCCATCAACTTCTATGTTTCTTCTATGGATCGGCCCTGCAGGTGGTGGGTTTTATCCTAGCCTCACCATAACTTCCCTCTCCCCTTCCAGTCTCTTAACTCTATTCTTTCCCTGGACACCACTGCAGACCAGACTCTGAAGTGACCATCCACGATCCATAGCTGCTATTACTGGCAAGTGTAGGGGGTCCACAGCTCTTCTGAATGGACCATGACAGCCATCACCATCCATACCATTCCAACCTTATCCCACTCAGCATGTCCCTTCAGCCTAAAAACAAAGCTTTGGATCATGTATGGTACAAAAATAAACCTTGATAAAATACATAATTTGAAACCTTGAAACAGGCATTCCTGGGGTGCACAGATCATCCTATACAGAAATAGAAATCGTATAGTGATATGCCTGTGTACCATTTCCCCATGGCTGATGAAAGGACAATGTTAAAGAAAAATACGTTATTGTTGGGGCAGAGCATATTAAAATCAATGCTTTTACAAATAAAAATGTCATAGTTTTCTATTTCCCAAGCCACTTAGGTTCGTCTAGCTTCCATCCCCAAAGAAATCTTAGATGTGCTCCTGGCTCACTTGAGACTGTACAAAAACTTTCAAAAGTGCAGGTCTTCAGTTGACTATAGGGTGGGGACAGAGAGTGTCTTTCTCTGCCTGACTCTGTTCATTACCCTATGGGTGGTGGTGACAGTGTGGTGAGGTGCATGATGATGTCAGATATTGTGTGCACAGGGCTAGGACTGCTCGCCTGAACATTTACTGTTATGATATCCTCCCTCTGTTTGGTGTGGGGGGGGCAGGAAGAGAGGCGGCTATGGTACAAAACAATGGGGGGGCTCACTGTCTGTGATGGCATTGCAGTTTTTTTTTTCTGCTGGGGAGCTGGAAGCAATGTAGGAGCAGGATAAATGTACAATAATCACAGTATTTCTTGGCTTTGCTTGCATTGTTTCCTGCATAAGTGATCAAAATTTATCATTATAATTAAGGTCTAGTGCAACCATCTGCGGGCTAGTGCAATTTTGAATCAACTTGCCCTGCTGGCTAGAGCAAAAAAAAGGTTAAGGTTGACCCCTGCCATGGTATTACCCATAGCACCCGACAGGTACTCACAGGTGCTGGCCAGCTCCCCCCCTCCCCGACACCCACAATGCCATCTCAAGGGCCCCCGGTACACCCATCCAACCTATATCTCTGCCACAACACCACTAAGACCAGTTCCTGTCTGGTCTAAGTGGTCACCCTTGATGAATCCATGGTGGGGCTATGAAATTCCTGATTATGGGGATGTGGCAGCCCCATGGTGCATACCCCCTTGCACCCTGCAGCACTGGGTTGTTGGATGCAACCCTGGTGCAAGGGGGCTTTGGTGCAGCTGCTTCCAACCTTGCTGCAGACTGCTTTTGAAAATAGCGTTAGATGCAAGTTAGGACACAAGTCACCACTTGCGTCATACTCTGTGGATGCAAACCCCTTCTATTACTAAGAACCGTTTGAAAATCAAGCCCAGAGAGTGGTAGTGAATGGGGTGTATGCCAGTAGGATGGGGGTGATGAGTGGGGTGCCACAGGGGTCAGTTCTTGGGCCCCTTCTTTTCAACATTTACATCAGTGACTTGGCAGAGGGTCCGGAAGGTAGGGTGTGCCTGTTTGTGGATGATACAAAAATCTGTAATAGGGTGGACACCCCAGCAGGGGTAGAGACCATAAGGCAGGACCTGAAGAGACTGAAGGGGTGGTCAGAGACTTGGCAGTTAAAATTCAATGCCAAAAAGAGTGCATTGATGAAGCTGGGACATAAAAATTCATGAGCAGTATACACTTGGGGGGGGCTCAAGAAAACGGAGCAGGAGAGGGATCTAGAGATTCATAATTTCCAACAGCCTCAAGGTAGGGAACCAATTTAGCAAAGCAATGGAAAAGACAAATGGAATGCTGACATGCATAGGGAGGGGCATCACTAGCAGAAAAGGGAGGTACTGATGCCTCTCTACAAAGCCATGGTGAGACCGCACTTAGAGTACGGGGTGCAGTTTTGGAGACCACACCTACACAAGGACATAGAGGGCTTAGAGAGAGTTCAGAGAAGAGCGACCAAAATGGTGTAGGGGATGCAGGGGAAACCATTCGAGCAGAGGTGTACGGAGCTGGATCTGTACATGCTGGAGCCCAGGAGGAAGGGGGGGGACATGATTGAAACTTTTAAATACGTAAAAGGGATCAACAGGGTAAAGGAATAGAGTGGGGGCAAAAAACAAGAGGGCATAGTCTAAAGTTAGAGGATGGAAGATACAGAGGGAATGTAAGGGGTAAGTTCTTCTTCGAGAGGGTGGTGGAGGCCCAGACCAAACTGCCAGAAGAGGTGGTGATGGCTGATATAGTAGAGGGAGTCAATAAGAGAGGGCATGGGACAGACATATTGGGTTGGGAAGCGGGGGTAAGTGATGGAGCAAGGGGGGGAGGGACAGACTAACTGGACTACTGGGTCCTTTCTGCCAACATGATTCTATGATTCTACGATTCTCTACACAGTCCCCATCTTTCCAAAGAAGTGGCCTCCAGGCCTGTACACAGAACTCCAGGAGAGGCCTAACTAGGGTTTGGGTCAGTGGCATTACCACCTCCTTTCTTCTGCTAGTAATACCCCTTCCTAGAATCCTATCCGTCCCAGTATACCACTGATCCAATCCACCAACCTTGGTACACAGTATGGCCACATTTCGATCATCTGAAATGATTATTCCCCAAATCCCTGTCCTTCTTTGTAACCGTTACTAACTACACCACCCTCAACTTCCTATAGCTTACATGAGGTTTCCTGCGCACCAAGGGCATGAACTTGAACTTCTTCACACAGAATTCTAGTTGGCACAATTTGAATCATTTTGACTGCTTCCTAGGTCCCTCCTCATTGTATCCACCCAATGGTGGATGCCCATCTTGTTACATACATTGGTGGCATTAGCAAATAGACAAAACTTCCCCTTGTGTCCTTCTGAATATCACCAATGAAGATATTGAAAATGACTGGAATAAGGACTGATCCTTGAGGTACCCCACTGGTCACCCCCTCTCCTCAGATTGTACCCCATTTACCACCACCCTCTGTTTCCTGTCCCCCAACCAGTTTCTAATCCAGTTCACAACCTTGTGGCCCAAGCCCAGGCTTCCCAACTTATTTACCGCTCCTTCATGTGGAACAATTTTGAAGCCCCTGCTGAAATCGAGGTAGGCTACAGCATCTGCTGCCCCCCACCCGATCCACCCAATCTGGATTTTCATCACCCAAGCTGTGGGCATTTGTGTACATGACCTTCCACACACAAGACATGACCAGGGGTTAGAGTAACAGTCTGGTAATCCTCCACTATGGGTGTAATGTGACATGAAGGGCAGCCGAGAACCATACTGCCACTACAGAGTTAAAATCTAGATTTAGTAGTTGCCGTATTGGTCCTTGCAAGAATAGATCCAGAAGCAAATGATTTGATACCTTTTAATGGACCAACATAGATGTAACAACAAGAACAAAGTGCTCTAGCTTTCGGACCAACCAGTCCTTCTTCAGAAGCTCATGGCAGTTGTTTAGAAAATACAATACTTATAACAGCTAGATAATGCAGAGAAAAACAGAAAAAAATCCCCAAGTAACTGACTGTTACTCTAATTCCTGTGAGTGCATTATTGCTATTATAATAACTGGTCAGCAATTTCTCTCAATGTACTGACCAGGTTGATATTTTCCATAACAACCAGCTGGTTGTTATGACATTCATGAGCCATAACAGTCAAACTATGCTGCTGCCTCATTGGCCAACATTCTGTATGTGGGCGGGGCCAAACAGTCTCACAAACTGCTGGAGAAAAATTGCTGGTCTGTTATTATAAAAAATAAAAGATGGGGAGGGTTTTTCATATGAGAATTTAATGCACACCCTCATTGTGGGATGCTTTGATAAACCCCTCGGGCTTTGCCCTTGGGGTTTATGTAGCATCCCACAACTTGGGTGTGCATTAAATTATCATATCAAACCCTTCCCCATCCATTATTCTCTATATAAAAATTATTCCAAAAGAAAAATGATAAAATTGTACGTTTGGAATGTTTTCCTAATGAAGAGGGTAATTTTTAATAAAATAGTTTTTCCAGCAACAGTTTTAACAGTCCTGGTTAAGAATCAGATTGCATTATTTCAGATTAGAAAATGGCAAGAATCAATTCTAAAAGCTAACTGGCTCAGACAGGCTCCAAGCTGGGCATTTATTTTTCAGTAAATGCCCAGCTAAAAATAAGAGCCAGTCCAAGTGCCACTTTACAGTGTAGCATTTTCCAGAGGTGCCCAGCCTACTTTATAATTGGCTGAAAGCACACTACAAAATTTGAAAAACCCACCATGTTTTTTTCTCTCGCTTAGCGAGTAGTACAGCTGCCCCCAACAGTACTGCCTTCAGCGATAACGGCCACTCTCCTCCCACGACTCAGGTAAAAAAAAAAAACTCTTGCCATTAAATGGCACTACATACTAAATCCTTCAGTCCGATCATAAAAGCTGCTCACTGAACTGCCATACAAACAGTGTTATCGCCAAAACAACCACGGAGCACAACAACAGCGGTATTTCCTTGGTTTTCACACCGTACACAGACGTCCATCTGCGGTATGAAAAATTAAGAAAATACCGGCGTTCTCATGCACAGTACCGCTGTTCTCATGCACAGTAGCGGTGCTGGATATCGCAGCCTCTGCTTTACCACAGAGAAGCGAGCGCCAGAGATGAGTAATGTCCTTTGCCCTTGTCTTTTTTCTCTCCTACCACAGACAAATGGGGGGGGGTGGTAGGTACCTCACAAAAAAAAAGGCATTGTCATGCAGGTGAAGGAACTATTTTATTACAAAAATGATTGTAAACAAGTTTATGTACATTATTTTATTAAATTTTTTTTTCTTTTACAGTGGCCATTTTCTGAGCAATAATACCCTCCAGGGTGGTATTATTAGGAATCTCAGACCTTCCAGGGGCTATAAGGCCCTCTGCCTGCGACGTCGGGCCTCATTACGCCCCTGGGCGGTCCGGTATTTCCCAATAATGCCCACCCTGTCGGGTATTATTGCTTACTTATTTTGAAGACCCGAACTTGCAGCCCTACTCCAGTTCTAAGCGTGTTGGATACAGAAACTTTTAGTTTATTTTTTCTGCTAGCAGTAGTCCTCTGTAACTACCCCGGATGCCTCCATTTTCTGATTTTTATGTTTGCTTGCAAGCATGTGCAAGAAACACAGTGCCATCAGTTGAGTTTTCCAGAGGTGTGTCAGCCTCTTCCAATTCAGTCAGTGTGTTTGCAGACGCAGTCGCAGTTCACCAATCACTGCTCCAGCAGTCTATGACAGCTGAAAATGCCGTGGCATACAGTTGAAAGGGAGAGCTCCGCTTCAGTGAGCAGAGCTCCCCCCTCAACACGCAAGCACGCATGTTGCGTGCTGACGCGCTCCCCCGCCTCCACGCACATACAGTATAGCCGATGGGGTGCCCAATCCCCCGTCAGCTTCCAGCCCCCCCAAAACAGTGTTACAGCTGCCATGCTGGGAGCCCACCCCAGCGTGGCACACGTCGGTATGGCCGACGGGGGTGCCCAATCCCCCGTCAGCTCCAGCCCCCCCAAA
Organism: Neoceratodus forsteri; assembly: GCA_016271365.2. Lineage (NCBI taxonomy): Eukaryota > Metazoa > Chordata > Ceratodontiformes > Ceratodontidae > Neoceratodus > Neoceratodus forsteri. The sequence continues at coordinate 1,180,053,288 of CM057454.1, forward strand.
CAGCCTTACAGCTGCCACGCTGGGAGCCTGGCACTAGCCCGTATGGCCGACAGGGGTGCCCAATCCCCCGTCGGCTCCAGCCCCCCCAAAATCCTTTCCAGCTGCCACGCTGGGAGCCCACTCCAGCGTGGCAAATGTCCCGCGTTGTCTTAATCATTAAAAAAACAAAAACCTGTAAATAAAAAAAAAACGGTCCCTCGCAGTCTCCCTGCCCACACCCGCACTCACCCACTGCGCACCCTGCCTCTCCACACACCCCCTCACCCCATACTTACCTCTGGAGTCTGGCGTGACAATCTTCGGTGGACCGGGAACACGTCTACACTCTTCAAAGCCGACCGCGAACTGAGGAAATGCCGGTAAGCTGAATAATGTAACAGGTTTTTCAACTTTGCTGCATATCTCTGGCATTTTGGGAATTTTGCACAAATTTTCAGCGTGGGTTTTGGGACCCTTCTCATGAATGCTGTCACTGTCATGAAGTTATTTAGGTCAAGGGTGATTTCGCAGTCACTGCGCGAAATCACCTTTCGGGACCGATTAACGAAACGACACTGCCAGTGTTCATAAGGTGGGCTCTCAAGAAGCCTATTTTGAAAATTTGGTGCAAAAATTCCACAAAATTACTGTTTCACGAGCGTGCGTTTTGCAGTTCCTGTGCATGCTCATAAGTTTGCGAATTTTCAATATTTTCACTCCAGATTTTCAACATTGCCATTTTACCACACCTCCTTATGAGCAGTACAGCTGTCATTTTTCACATCTCGCCCACAACGTGTTTCCGACCATATGGCGCACAATGGCAAGATGTTGGTGTGTAAATCAATATATGGAGACACATTAAGAAAATCACAGTGACACTGGTCATGAGCAGAGGTATTAAAATGGCTATGTTGAAAATTTGGTGAAAAATTCCAAAAATGACTGTTTTAGGAGTGCCGTTCGCGAGTTCCTACACGCCTGCCAAGTTTGCGAATTTGTAATATTTGTACCAGATTTTCAACAGTGCCATTTTACTGCACTTCTTTATGAGCAGTACAGCTACCATTTTTCACATCTCGCCCAAAATTTGTTTCCGCACATGTAGCACACAATGGTACAGTCGGTGTGCGAAAACAATTTTTGGGACAGATTAAGAAAATCACAGTAACACTGGTCATGAGCAGAGGTCTTAAAATGGCTATGTTGAAAATTTGGTGACAAAACTCCATAAAATGACTATGTTACGAGTGAACATTACGCAGTTTCCATGCACCTTCGTAAGTTCTTGAATTTGTAATATTTTCAGTCCAGATTTTCCTAGTGGCATTTTTCACACCTCCTTATGAACAATCGGCTGTCATTTTCCACAACATGGCGAAATGTGTTTTCACACTTTCAGCGCAGAAATGCGTGGTCACTGTGGAAAATCATTGTTCGGGACAGATAAAGAAAATCTCACTGACACTGTTCATGATCGGAGGTCCCAAAATGCCTGTGTTAACAATCTGCTGTAAAAAAAAAATCCCCAAACTAGTTACATTACGGGTGTGCGTTGCACAGTTTCTATGCACGCTCGTGACTTCACCAGTTTTTTTAAGATTTTCACACCAGATTTTCAACATTGCCATTTTTTTTTTTACACCTCCCTATGAACAGTACCGCTGTCATTTTTCACATCCTGTTCGGAATGTGTTTTTGCACATGTGGTGCCAAATGTCGTAGTCACTATGCAAAAGCAGTTTTCGGCTAATAAACTGATATTGCCACTGTTCATGAGGTGGGGGTCACAAAAAAAGCAAGTTGAAAATTTGGAGTGAAAATACCAACGAATGTCTAAGATGTTAGGGTTTCACCATAACATCCTCACCCTGTAGAGAATGACAGGCATCAGGGGTGTGACTTGGGATTCTTGCCTGTAATGCTCATACCATTCCACCCCCACCCACACCCTGCAGCCAGTGAGGAGGCATAAGGTGCTTTTCGGGATCGCCAGACCCAAACCTTACCCCGTTCTCCTTTACCCACCCATCTCCACGTGTTCCTGATGGAATGGGTGCGCATAAGGGCCAAAGACCACAAGGCACACTGTGACACTTGTCAGTGTCTGCAGGGTAGGATGTGGTGAAATGGCCTGGTCGTTATGCCTGACGACCCAAAGGCACACCCCAATGCCTGTCACTCTCTGCAGGGTGGTGGTGGGGTTGGCTTCAGTTCAATACTTCGCTGTCATTCCTATTATGCAGCTCTGTAACTTCTACACTACCAATGCCAATGCCAGCAAGCAAACATTCAGCATTGACAACTGCTTGTTGAAATGTCAGTTTGTTCCAAAGAGCTGCATTAGCAGTTTGAACAGGCTGACACTGAGACCTCTTACAGTACAATATGCATCTCTATGCAGCAAATCTAAATAACCATAAAACCCCACAAGAAACACACAAAACTGAAAGTCATTTACAGGAAAAATCCTGCTCTACCACTCCTCAGAAGTTTTTGAAACTGATGGAAGGTAAAAGGGGGTATTTCACACCCCTTCCCTCCTGCTATTTGTTTTGTTATTCTAATTCAGCAGACAGACATGCTGCACACACAAGCAGACAGGGCACAGAAAGGATTAAAGATGCTCACTTCTGGTTGCTTCAAAAGTACATTTTATTTTGGGCTACCAAGCGCAGTACTGCATGTAATGTTTAGGGCACTGAGCTTTATCAGCAGTTTGGTAACAGAGATTTTATTCCAAGACTGGGTGCACCATTAGACTGGGAGAAATGTTTTGTGTACTTCCAGCTCTCCTAATATTATGCTGCTCCGATCTTGGAATAAAATGGAACTGAACGGTGGCAATGTAAACAGATACCATTTGCAATATGTCAGGTTGTAATTGTGAGAGGAAGGGCAGGAGGGGGGAAACAAAGAGTCATATCCAGCACCAATCTACACTCCATGGTTCCCTCCTACCACAAGAAATTATTAACACACTGAGAACCATACCTCTCAACCTTTTGTCACTGAAATGAGGGACATGCACACTCAAAATGTATTTATTTATTGAAATGTTTCACCAGGAGGGCACACTGAACAAGTTGCTCATCTCACGGTGAGGAATGAGGGACACATCCTCAAACATGGAGATACAAGCTCAGAACAATGTATAAACCATTACCTTTACTTATACAAAGTTTTTTTTCTTACTTAGCATCTTACAATATTACTAATTTATGCTTTAAAGGCAGAATTTACAGCACATCTTCAATGTGTGCAGCACCTTTTCCACGAGGGACGGATGAGGGACAGGGCAATTTTGAGGGTAAAATGAGGGATGTCCCTCATAATGAGGGACACTTGAGAGGTATGCAGAGAGCATGCAGATTAATTCACATGGAAATTTAGTACACAGACAGCAAAAGTGCACACTGAATGAAAGCCACACAAGCTCTATTTCACTTCAAAGAAAAAATACAGCATAACAATATATTTTCTTACACCATAAAAATTAGATGAAAATAAAGAGGGTTTAACAATGTCAACAACTTTCATATTTGAAAACAGAAGCTGTAAAATCCTTGCTGCTTACCCTTTTGCCAGTCAGGGTGCTGCTGCAGTGAAATAAAATACCTCCTCCACGTTACAGGGATTTTCTACCAACAAACTGCTGACTTCATAGAAAACAAGTTGTTCCAGTACTGGAAGTTGCACATTAGCAAGTTAGGAGAATAAAATCCACAGACTAATTACTTATCTTATTCAGCATGGGAGAAACTAATGGATCAGTAATGTTTCCTTATCACAAGCTCCCAGAACTGGTAATCCTACCTTTGTCTCTGAAACTCAGCAGTAGCTAGTGCACCATTTCCTGTTCCTGTGGGAGAACCCCCACACCTTTCTCCCAGAATGCACTGTTCTGTAGTCCAGAAGCAAATGATTTGATACCTTTTAATGGACCAACATAGATGTAACAACAATAACAAAGTGCTTTAGCTTTCGGACCAACCAGTCCTTCTTCAGAAGCTCATGGCAGTTGTTTAGAAAATACAATACTTATAACAGCTAGATAATGCAGAGAAAAACAGAAAAAATCCCATTGGTTTAAAATACTCATTTAAAAAAAACAAAAAAAAAAACAAGATGATGTCAGAGAAGTTCAACAGTACAATACTGCCTTCAGCCAGAAAAAAAACCTTGGGTTCAGATGTGCTTGGTGGAACCCACATATAAAGAATCCTACTGCATATAAATTTAATTGACATAAGATAACACTGCTGAAGCAGATAACTCTTAAATCAAGCTACGAGTGTCACAGTTAGTATAAGGATGTGATTACTGAAAGGCAACCCCCACCCAGATTGAAGACAAACTAAGATTGTTATAGGGCTCATGAAATTTCAATGTTAGCATTATAGACAAGAATTTACCAGTAAAGTTGTCTTAAAACATCAGTGCACACTGTGTGATGTAAAACCTAGCTGGACATGTCACCCAGCTGTATTATCAAGCTAGATAAAAGGCCCAAGAAATTTCAAAACCTCAGGACTATATAAATGATAATTTAAATATAAATTGATAATATTAGTGTCAAACAAAAACTCTAGTCAAGGAACCTCAAGGAATTAAGACCATGTAGCCTGATATGTACTGATGTCAATATATACTGAGAATGTAGCAACTAGATGTACCACAAGTGTCTAAGGAATCTGAAAAGAGATAAAATGTAATTTCTCCTCCTCCTCTTCATGCAAACAATACATCATAACCCACCCCATCACCACAATAATGTGGGTGGGGAGATACATAGCTTAAAGGAGATGTTGCCCTCTCTCTCTCTCCCACCCTCCTTTCTCTCTTTCTCTCTCTACACACACACACACTCTCTCTCTCCTAGTGAACCTATATTAACTACAGTCACTGCAATTGTTCCCCAAAGGAATTCAACTAGTCATGAAATCCTGAGTAAAAGGGCTTATGTCTCTTATTATCTACAGAGTAAAAATGTAACACTATTTAACCATACTACTATCTGCAAAGTAACATTTCCAAGGATACTAGATAGAACTACCATGAAATAAACCTGCCACCCTCCCCAAGATAAGGTAACTAGAATAAATATAAAGTATATGTGTGAGACCAGAGGTCTAACATACCTACATATCCACAAATTACTACAATATAAGCCTAATGTAAAAAGATCTGTGCAGGACCCCCATGCAAATGAGATCACACACCCCAATATGTACAGAGTCACAAAAATAATATATAACATTATAAGATAACACTCCTGTATGTACACTAGCAGGCTAGGTAATCTGAATATGGTGCAATGGAATCAACCCCCGGTAAAGATAAAAGTGGGAGGAATTAATATTCATTATGTGTGTGAAATAAAATAGTAACACACTGTAATTCCATATATCTAAATAGAGACTTACCTCAATGTGACCGCAAGCCTCACATCTGTTATATCACATATCTCACAACACATACCCACACACATACATACACACACGCATCCACATCCCACACATGCTGAAGTCCTATAATATGTCAATTTGAAAAAGAAAAGGTCTGTGGATGTTAGTTTCTGTAGTGTCCCATAAAGCCAAGATCTACGTTCATCCCATCTGCTACCATATTGAGATGTAAAATAAGTTTAATCTCAAAAGCTCGTCTCTGTTGTGTGTTTTTGAGATTTCATTTGCTTTTACGACCATTACTGACATATCTGAGACTGAGTGGTCAGGCTGGGAGAAGTGATGCCCACTGGTTTTTCAGTTTTCCTAGCTGTAATAGTATGTCTGTGGAGTTCATCCTAGTGCGGAGCTGTTGGCGTGTCTCTCCTACATAACCTGTTTGTGGACATCTCTTGCACTGAATGAAATAAACAACATGTCGTGACATGCATGTATAACTCCCATGCACCTGAATTGTCTGTTTTGTGATGTAACCACACAGTCCGAGGTAGAAATGAGCCCACAAGTCTTACAGGGCGTTGATTGCAGAGTCATGTGCCATTGTGTGACATGGTATTCTGTTCCGTGAAAGTTTGCTCTAATAATTAGGCTGGATAAATTTGGTGGTTGTTTAAAGATAGTAGTGGAGTTCCTAAAAATACAATTAAAGGTGTCATCCTCACTAAATATTGGGTGGAGATCTTTAATAATCTTCACGAGCGTTCAAGGTCTGGATGATATGTGACTACCAAGGGTATTCTGTCTGTAGCTGCTTTTCTTTATATTGAAGTAGTTGTTATCTTGGTACTTGTGTTGCCCGTTCTGTTATCCTGTCAATTTCCTGGAAGAGTGTCCCTGCTTGATGAAGGTGTTTTCAACATAGCAAATGTGTATCTCTGTCATCCTCATTAGAACAAATAGGTGCTACTGAAGTACTTGACTGTATATGACAGATTTTTTGTATGGTTTGGGTGGTTACTTTTCTTGTGCAGGTATCTCTGTCTGTCTGTTGGCTTCCTGTAAATACATGTATGTAAGGTTCCATCCTTAATGGTGACTGTGGTGTCCAGAAAGTTAACCTTGGTGGTAGAGTACTCCAGGGTAAGCTTTATGGTAGGGTGGAGATTATTAAGTTTGTGATGAAAATCTTTGAGTGCATCTGTGCTTTCCGTCTGTAGTCAACTTGTAGTTTTCTTAAACAATTTCTTAACCAATCTAAAAATGTGCAAGGAAATCCCTGTGTCCTGATTGGCTTAGATTTGGTTCTAGCCATTGCATTCAGAGAGTAGTGCCAGTGGCTAAAAACAAATCCCTGCCATCCAGTGCAACTCACAAGTCACATACAGAATTTATAAGCCACTTACATCCTGATTTCCATCACAAACAAGGCTTAAACCTTTACTCATATATAAAAATCTTCAACTAGGCCCTAAAAATAAAATTCCATTAAATAAAATAAGTAAGTAAATAATGTAATTTTATTTTCACTCAAGAGCCCCTCCTTACACAAATACACAAATTTAAAAAATAAAATACTATTCAGAGTTTCCATTGCTGGTGTTTTATTAATAACCATGAAAAATACCCCTCCTATCCCTACCAGCTTGCCAGAGAACTCTCTGCTCCTTACCTGGCAACAGATAAAATTGAGGTTCTCGTTCCACCAGATGAGGCCTGTGTGTGTATGCAAATGGCACAGTGAAACACAGAAACATAGAATTTAATGGCGGATAAGGACAACTTGGCCCACCTAGTCTGCCCATTTCCCTACCTAATGGATACACTGCAGATCTTAGTTAACCAACAGTCTATTTCTTCCTACCCCCCCACTAGAATTGCCTTATGTCTGTCCCATGCATTCTTGAATTCTCCCACTGTTTTTAACTCCACTACCTCCTCAGGAAGGCTGTTCCAAGGATCCACAACCCTCTCCGTGAAAAAAATACTTCCTCATATTACCTCTGAGCTGTCCCCCTCTATCATCAAATTGTGGCCCCTTGTTCTTGCACATCACTTTTTCTGAAACATCACATAAACAGAATATTTGCCTGTACTGTCCTGATTAAAAGAGGGGACTACAGTACTTTCAAAACCCTCTTGAATGTATTTATCTGTTTTTCTATGCCTGAAGATTAAATAAAACATTTTAAAAACCTTACAAGGAACAGAATTAAGTAGGTTTACATAGACGAGAAAAAACCCAGGCCCTTACCTGTTCCTTTCTTAACTGATGTATTCTGGTGAGTGAGTTCTTAGGAGCCAGCAGGACCAAACCAGACATAGTGCAGTGGTTTAAGGTTCTGAGCTGCAAATCTGGAGACATCCAGCAGACCAGACCTGGGTTTGAATCCCACAGCTTCCACTTGCATACTGTGTGACTCTGAGCAAGTCACTTAACTTCCCTGTGCTCCTAGGTTGTTCCTGTAAAAAAGCTTTCAGCTAAGTGTGCTACTCCTGGTTAAACAACTAAATAAAAAAAAGACAGAGTTTATAGGGCCCTGTCAATCTATGACATCACATAAAGGGAGGGGCTAAACTCTTAAGTGGCGCTTATGTATGACTGTCTACTAGCTGGGGCAACAAATTATAAAGATGCTTTAGTTGAATTATATTGTTGAGATACCAAATAGTTTAAGGGCCATGGTCATGCTGATCCCCCGAAAATGTATGTACTAGTACAGAATTTTATGTATTAGAGATGGGGCAGATCAGCTGACCTGATGAGGTCACAGGCTGTTGCTATTAAAGCCCCCCCTGAACATACATGATCGGTCAGGCCTTGAGTGGTGTACTGAGAGGATGTACAGATACACTCACACACAGGCAATTGTAGAAAAAAAATAGCTGTAATTAGCTTTCTACTCTGTGGTAGCACTTGTTACGGTACAACAGCGCTGAAATTCAGATCTGAAGTCGAAAAGATTTGTTTTCTTTATTTTTTATTTTTATTTGTAGTTAACTTTATTTTGTTGAAATTTTATGAAGAAATAAAATTCACACAATGCCAGCTGTGTGTTTTAAACTGTAACCATCTGTGTCAGTGTTGTCAATTCCCACACCCTTCCACATCCACCCCGAATTCTGAATCGACCCTGTTGCAAATCTTTGTGTTGTCTGCAAAAAGACATACTTTTCCTTCCAGTCCATCGGCAATGTCACTTATAAAGACATTAAAGAGGACCAGTCCCAGTACTGAACCCTGAGAATACCCCACTAGTAACCCCCCTTTCTTCAGAATGGACTCCTTTTACTATTACCCTCTGCATCCTGTTTTCCATACAGTTTCTTTTTTTACCCAGGCTACCACCTTGGGGCCCACTCCAAGGCTGGATAACTTGTATATTAATCTTTTGTGCGGGACTGTGTCAAATACCTTGCTAAAGCCTAGGTAGGCCATGTCCACAGCCCCTCCCTGGTCTACTACTTTGGTCACCCAGTCAAAGAAATCAATTAGATTAATCTGACACAACCTTCCTGCTGTGAATCCATGCTGCCTTGGGTTCTATGCCCCACTGGCCTCTAGGAACTCAACAATTCTTTCCTTCAGAAGTGATTCTATCATTTTCCTTACCACTGAGGTCAAACTTACTGGTCTGCAGTTTTCTGCCTCTGTCTTGCACCCACTTTTGTGAAGGGGAATCATATCCACCCTCTTCCAGTCCACAGGCACCACACCATCATCCCATGATTTGTTAAAAATGGTAGTCAGTGGTGTCACAAGTTCTACCCTTAGTTCTTTTAGAATTCTTGGGTGAATCCCATCAGGCCCCATTGCTTTGTCCACCTTCAGTTTTAAGAGTTATTTCAGAACCCTTTCTTCTGTGAATGGACTGGTACCAACCTCATTATCCTGAGAGCTTCTATTCTTTGATTTAGGTACCTCTCCCTCCTCTTGTTTTGTGAATACTGAGCATAAGTATTCATTCAGTATCCCTGCTGTTTCACTGTCACCCTCAGCCCATCCTCCCTTCCCTTTATTAAGCCTCACTATCCCTCCTTTGGTCTTTCTTTCCTTCCTAATGTACCTATAAAAGGTTTTATCCCCCTTCTTAACTGAGTTGGCTATCTTTTCCTCAGTTTGGGCCTCTGCTAGTCTGACTGCCTTCCCTGCTTCCTTCTGCTTTAACTGGTACAGTTCTCTATCCTGCTTCTTCTGTGTTTCCTTATACTTCTTGAAGGCTATCTTTTTCTCCTTAACCTTCCCCACCACCTCTTTTGAGAACTATAGTGTTTTTTTCCGTCATTTTGTTTTGTTGATTTGCTTCACACAAAGGCTTGTTGCCTCTGTGATGGCTGCTTTGATTTTTCCCCATTGTTCCTCCACCTCTCCTCAGAGCCGTATGAAGGTATTTTGGTGCTCTGGGAAAGAGACAAATTTTGTGCTCCCCATTAGAAAAGAGCCAGGGGTCTGGTGGCCGCAGGGCCCCCAGAAGCTCTGGGGTGTTTACACGATCTGTGGGGAATTGTGGGGCTTTTCTTGAAGAAAAAATAAATTTTTGCTACATGGTCCCGACCCCTGATTTAAGGGAAAAGTTTGCTGCCATGAAATCTGAGGTGTGTGAGACTCTGGCTGGCTGGCATCAGAGTGTGCAGCTGCAATTGCTGTTGACAACTGACTGGCCAACAATGCCATCATCAACCACCCACCCCATATGCTCTGTTGGCAACCATGAACATGACTGATATTTTTTTATGTAATTTATATGCGCTGCAGAAACTGGCAGATGTTAATATTCAGAAGCACCCAACTGACATCCATGGTTTGGGTGAGATGCTCGGTCTACACAGTGTTATAAATTATTAATAAAACTGCCATGTTCATGAATGCAAGCCAGGCAGACCTAGTGAGTTGGGAACACAGATAGAGAAGGGACTGGGGAGGGGAGCGTTCCTTGTCTGCTAGAAGTTTTACTGTGGGGCCCTGTACAGCATTGTAGCAGCAGTTCTCTGCTGTGGATCTTCTGCTTCCTGGCCCTCTCCTGACTGGTGGGGGGGGACAGCTGCAGGGGGTAGCTTTTCTGGGGGGGGGCTGCTGTGAGTGGGGATGGGATACATTATGTAGTAGTTCCCCCAAGTAGGAGTGTCTAGGCAGGGCTCTGCAAAAAAAAAAATGCCCAACAAGGCATGATAGGGTACTTGATCTTGAGGACCTCCCCCCCAAAGGGCCCATTTAGTTAGCCTCAGTAAGAGAGGAGAGTGTGTGGGCCCTGTGATGCAATGAGAAGTGTCATTAGGGAAAAACATTCTGACTAGCCTACACCAGAGTTTTCAGTATGCCTCGGTAGTGCAGCACCCCCAGTAAATAACCTCTGCATCCAGCACAGCACCCCCTGAACCAGCCCAACTACTTCAGAAGCATCCCTGCACCAGGATAAGCCCCTCTGCAAATCCCCTGCAGAACAGATTCCCATCAGTTCCCCTCCATAGCCCAAGCCAATGTAGATATATACATGTAACAGTTAATAAATGTTTGTTATCCAATCTGTCAGCTTGGATCACAAACATTTATTAACTGTTGTACATCCCCCTCACATGGCATCCAAGCCAAGGCAACTAGGCAAGACTCCATTTGCAAGACACCGGGTGTTGGTGGCCAGTGGGGTGAGAATTAGGACTGGGCTGGGGAGAGTGGAGAGGACACAAAACCCCCCAAAAATGGCAATGGAACTGGAGTAGCATAGGAGGGATGTGGGTCAAGAGGAAAGAAAACAAAACATAACAACATGGTGCATGGGAGGGATGGTGTGCCATGGCCCACGGTGCCACAGCAATCAGGCCAAGTCTGGGGCAACTGCTTTAAAATATTAACTCCCACCCCAGCCCATGCTGCACGAAGTGAACTACAGTCGCCACCTGGCACCACCCACCAGCACTGCAGAGACAGGCATGGCCAGGCCCAATCATTCAAATTCAAAGCCAAGGCAAGGAAAGCAGATATCTCTGACCTCCCGACCTCGTGAGAGATCACCCCTCTTGGATCTCCCAACCTCCTGAGTGACTATCGCTCCTCCCCCACACCGCCGCAACATATATCCCATCATCTCATCAGACATCTCACAATAACATCACAATTCAGAAACTGGAGGAAGAATTATTATTATTCATTGCTTCACCGGGTGTCTCCTCTTCTGCTTGGCTGCAGTGCTAGCAATTATTTTTTTTTTTAGTACAGATCATTTATTTATTTATTCTTTATTTATTCCATTACAAATTGGGTTTACAACCTTTGAGTCAGAGACTCATTTACAAAGGCACATCGTTGCAGGGGGGACAGACATCAAGACAGTTATTACAGTGCAGATTAAAACAAAGGATAACATTACAGGTGCAGTAAAATGAACATTTAACGTAAATACACTTAGGTTACATAATGTAGTAGTTTGTATGTAACTTAGGTTGCATGGTGTTACAGAATTGTGAGTTACACTCATGGATATAGTAGGTCCTGAGAGAAGACAGTGTGTTACATCCCCATTTGGACCTAGTAGGGAAGGAGTGGGTCTGGGGGAGGGAGAGGCTGTCCAGTGGAGGTTGTCAAGCCAGAGGGCAAGGCGGGCGGGTACCACAGGTTACAACAGGGGGTTAGCTTATAGCTAGATTACTCTGGTGAGTGATGAGTCCAACGGACTAGTAGTCTTGAATGTCTACACAATAAGAGAGTACATGGTGTGCTTATGCTTACATTATGCGAAACGAAAAGAATATAAGACAAGGATGGATCTCTTCTGTCTTCTCTGTCTCTCATGACTCATCTCTCCTTTCAGAGTCTCTACACTTGTCAGGTCTATAGCTTTTTTTTAGTCTCCTACTACTATATGAGTATGCTCAACAAAATTGCTCCTCTACTCTCTCATATCTCCAACATAAACCACCTCTCACTCAGTGCCACACTCAGGGCTGTGCCCAGGACTTTAAGAGCCCCCTCTGCAATATATGCTGTGGGGCCCTACCTGACAACCAAACATTTAGTGTATTATATATATGAAACAATTAAACAACTGCATTAAATAATGCAAACATCAATGTTACATGGACTGTACAGTCATAAAGTAAAGAAAAAGGTGAAAAGCACCTGTAGCTAGCAGAAACAAACTCAGACTCATCAATATGGAAGTTTCAAGTCCTTTTAACATATATAGTAGAACACAGGTTACATACGCCCAAGGGTGCCAGGATCTAAATGCAGGTGGACAATGTGGCATGTGGACAGCTGGTTCTGATTACACTATGATATTTTTTCTGCAATATAAAATATGTAGGGGAGTGTCTGTCAGGAGAACTTACTGTCTTGCTGAAATGACACATCAACCCCCCCCCCCGGTATAAGTTCAGAGGACGGGACGTAGGTTAAACTAAAGATATCTGAGAAGCAATTAGCTTGTTAAGTTTGCTTTGAAGCCCAGGAAATAAAATATCCATTCATGACGTCCTCAAGGAAATCCTTTGATTTGCACTAGGTGTCATGAAGGAAGGAGCATATGCATTGGGTTGGGGTGTCTTCCAAGAAAGCAAGTTAATTAACATCAAAGAGACTTTGATGTCTGTGTGAAGCAGATCACAGACTGGTTTGACAATTCACATTTTTTATTTATTTATTTGATTTATGACTTTGATACCTGCGCCCTTCTGTTCCTGGTTGTTGAGGTACTCCAGTCCACTCCTGGCATGTTGAAGTCCCCCACAATCACCACACTACCCTTCTCGCAGGTCCTCCTGATCTGTTCTGCTAGTTCCCTGTCTAACTCCTCCATCTGAGATGGTGGCCTGTACACCACTCCCATTCTAAGAATCCTATTCTTGGAATGCTGGATTTGCATTCAAAGTGACTCTGTACTACCCTCCTCCCCTTCCTCCCTTACACCCTTCAGTCCTTCCTTTACATATAGTGCCACACCTCCTCCTTTCCCAATCACCCTGTCCCTATGAAATAATCTGTACCCTGGTACAGACAGGTCCCAGTCATTGTATTGGGTGGCCCATGTTTCTGTGAAGGCTGCAATGTCCACCTCTCCCTCTGCCATGAGCACCTGTAACTCAGCAGTTTTCCTCCCAAGGCTTCCAGCATTAAGGGTAACCACCTTCCACCCCCCCCCCCATTGGGATATCTTGTTCTGAATTTTACTGTTTTCCTATTTTTACCTATTTTAAAGTGAAGATGTATATTTTAAAAACAGAAACTGCCTGGTGTGCCTTGAAACTTCTTTTTTTATAAGTGAAGCTTAGATGGTTACAGTTGACACTGTGCATGAGCTTATTGTGGTACCAAACTGGGAAACAGGTAAGAGTTCTCTAGATCTTGCATAGAGTTCCAAGGGTTAATTTTGAAATACCTGTTTCGGTGCCCATAGGCAAAGATATCTGGGCCCCCAAAGACAGAATTATCTGAGTCTGACAATTGGGTATGCTAACAAGAGGTTATCAGTTTGAATCCCTCCAGAACTGGGGACAAAAGGTGACTCAAACCCACAAAACAGACAAGAGGGTTACCTTGTTCTGTTAACTGTTCACAATTCTATGCTCAGAGGTTGGCACTTTGGGAGTAGAGGGCTGACCTGCTGAGTGGGGTTGTGACAGATTGGTTGGCAGTGGTTTGATGGTATAAGCTTTATTGTTCAATGTGTCAGCTTGAGACTGTCCAGCTCACTTGAAAAAAAAGAAAGGCAGTATTTTATTTCAAAAGGAAATAGAACTATATTGCTCTGCTTACAGTCAAGTTCCTACCTGTTTTATTTTTTTTTCTAAAAGTGCCAATCAGAGTACCAGTAGCTAGGAAAGATGACTTCCAACTACAGCAGGCACACTGTAGACTACTTAAGTCAGTTGTACATGGACAGAGGAGTCCCATTCGAGGTGAAAGAAAGCAAGTAGAACCTCATAGATGCCCTGATGGTAGCAGATACTCAGAGCAGCGAGTCACCGACCATGCCTGAAAAGGACCCAACCTTGAGTGTGGCAGGGCTAGCAGCCAGTGCAGGGTCCAGATCCAATGAGGAGGATAACAAGGCCACTGTCAGTGAAGGTCCACAGCAGCAGGTGAAGGTCACAAGTATCCTGAATCCAGAAGTATTCAGGCTGCAAATTGAGTTGCGCAGGATGTAGCTGGAGTTCCAGGAGAAGAGAGAGTAAGAACACCATGAGGCAGAACAAGAACAGAGATGCTGACAGTGCAGAGCAGGATCACCAGAGGCAACATGAACTGGAGAAGATACGACTCTGACCAGTGGCACCTGAGCAGGTTAGTGGCTTGGGTTTAGCTGGGACTGCAGGACTGGGTTACAAATTGAACTCCAAATTAATAGCCAAATTTAAAGGGGGGGGGATATGGATGCCTTTTTAAATTCTTTTGAAAAAGTTTGTATTCAGGCTAAAATTCCTAGAGAGTCCTGGAGCTACCAGCTATCCCCGCTACTTACCGGGAAAGCTTGGGATGCATTGGGTCAAATGGACAATGAGGACAGTACTGATTACAGCAAACTTAAAGCTGCACTGTTAAAAAACAGTTTGAATTAACTGCTGAATCATACAGAGCTAAATTCCATAAGCTCAGAAGAATCCCTGACATGAGCTATGAAGAGCTAGCCATGAAACAACGTCAGTTTTTAAAATGCTGGTGGGAAGGAATTGAGGCAAACTCTGTTGATAAAATTGAAAATGTGATTCTGTAAGAACAGTTTTATTGGGCATACCCAGCAGAACTAAAAATCTGGCTAGAGAACCGAGATCCCAAAACAATGCAAGAGGCTGTGGAACTCTCGGACTGATATGCCAAGAGCAGACCTGCTCTGAGAGTGAATGGGGCAGGCGTGGCAGTGCAGAAAGGGAAAAGCGTGCCTTCAGGGCAGCTAAAATCCTCACTGCCTCCACTGAAACCAGTTAGCCCCAGGTTTCAGAGAAAAGATTTCTCTGAGAGAAGAAATGAATGTTGGTTGTGTAAAAAAACTGGGCATATTGCCAGACAGTGTCCCAAAAAGGTGAGCAATATACGCAGCCAGGTGCTAGAAAAGAACTGGGTTGTTTGTGTGTCCCTGGAAGCATGCCAGTGAACATGAGAGAACACATGTACCCAGTCATGGTGAATGGCATACAGATGCAAGAGTTAAGAGACACAGAGGCATCCCTAACATTGGTGAAAGGAGAATCTGGTACATTCTAGTCAGCTTATACCCAATAAATACGTCACTGTACAGGATTTTGCGGGCAGGGAGAAAACATTGCTCCTCGCTAGTGTTCTCCTAGACTGGGGTGAAACAGGTAGAAATGTGCAACAGGTGGCTGTAGCCAAACATTAGCAGTGGATATGATCTTGGGTAACAATCTCCAACAGGGATAGTATGTGCAGTTACCTGTAGCCAAATGGCAAGGGAAAATTGTAGTTCCCTGAACCCCACAGAAACCATTGTGGAAACCACTGAGAGGCTGGTTCCCCAGCCTGTGTCTCCAGATGGGGAGACTAATGCAATGGGTAGAAATTTCACCAGTAGCAAGTAACCACACAGCTACAGAGGGTTACTCCGAAGAGGGAGAGGTGATCCTTGTCAGAGGGTTGGGATTGACAGTGATCCTGAGTGCCCTGATGCCAGTGCTAGGGGCCCTACTTTAGTGACTGAAGGGGACCTGTTCCATGCCTTGGGAATGTGTGAGGGGTTTGCAGCTGCTCAGGAAAGTGACCCTAGTTTAGAGAAGCTGAGGGCTTGGGCAGACTCAGATGGCACACAGGGAAGTGACGGCAGACATACGGTTTATTGGGAAATTGGACTTATGTATACTCAGGCAGTACAGACAGAGGGAGGGATGCTAGGCAGATAGCTTGTCATTCCCTAAGGGTATCATGAGCAGTTGCTCAAGACTGCACATAATATTCCCTTGTCTGGTCATCTGGGAATCGCATGCACTACACAGCGGTTGGCCCAGAATTTCTATTGGCCTAACTTCATCCAGCAGGTGAAGGAGTATTGCAGGTCTTGTCTCCAGTGCCAAGAAATGGGGAAGGCCAGCAAGAAAACCGAAGCAGCCCTGATTCCATTGCCCATAGTGGAGGAGTCATTCCAGATGGTGGGAATGAATATTGTGGGGCCTTTAAATACCCCCAGCTCCTCTGGGAAGAGATTCATTCTGACTGTGGTGGATTATGCCACCCGGTACCCAGAGGCAGTCGCCCTATCCTCTCTGAGGACAGACAAAGTGGCAGATGCCTTACTTGGGATTTTCTCCCGTGTTGGGATTCCGCAGGAGGTAATCACCGATTGAGAGGGGTCCTTCATGTCGGACCTGATGAAATGTTTATGGAAGAAGTGAAGGGTGGTGCAGAGATGCATGACACCGTATCACCCACAAGCCAATGGGCTTGTGGAATGATTCAATGGTACCCTAAAGTCAATGCTCCGGGCATTTGCTGAACAGCATGGGACGAACTGGGAGAAATACCTTCCCCACCTGTTGTTTGCATACATGAAGGTGCCCCAAAAGTCTACAGGATTTTCCCCCTTCGAACTCTTATATGGACGCTGGGTACGTGGGCCCCTAGACTTGATCAGGAAGAACTAGGAAGGCAAGCACCCCACCCAGAGAACTCCCATTGTGGATTATGTCCTTAGGTTTAGAGAGAGGCTGAAGGAGCTTATGGGAACAGCCCAGAGCAACCTGGCAGCTACCCAACAGAAAAAAAAAATGTGTTATGACCGCACAGCCAGAGCTCGCTCATTCATGGTGGGTCAGGAAGTCATGGTCCTTATTGCGGTCTGGAAAGACAAGCTGCAGACTGAGAGGGCAGGACCGTACAAAGTGGTTAGGAAGGTAAATGACGTGAACTACATTGTGCAGTTACCTGACCGTAGACAGACAGAAAGGATGTACCATGTCAACGTGATGAAGCCATCTGCAAATAGGGCCGACATGGTGTTTGCACTGTGTAGTCATGGGGAGGGGACAGATGAAGGAGACCCCCTTCTGGACTTGCTAGAAGACAGTAAGTGTGAGTTCTCTGTGGAGGTAGTAAAATTGTCTCCCCAGCTGACCCTGGACTAGATCCAGGAAGTAAGGGAGGTTTTAGCAGACTTTGGCCCCTTGTTTAGCGCCAAGCCTGGACTAACCCCATTACTGATATACGATGTGGAGACAGAGACACAGACACCTATACAGTAGACAGCATTTCAGGTGTCTGAGACTGTCCAAAAGGACATTAGGAGGGAAGTGGAGGAGATGCTGGATTAAGGGGTAATCCTGAGATCCCACAGCCCCTGAGCCTCACCCATAGTCCTTGTACCCAAGCCAGATGTCTCGACTCGTTTCTGTGTAGACTATCATGGACTGAATGCAGTCACGAAGTCCAACGCCCACCCGATGCCCTGGATGGACGAACTCCTGGACAAGTTGGGAGGGGTAACCTACCTCACGATCATTGACCTGACAAAGGGGCATTGGCTGGTAGAGTTGACGGACAGAGCTCGGGAGAGGTCGGCCTTCATCACTTCTACAGGCTTATTTGAGTTTAAAGTAATGCCTTTCGGAATGAAGAACGCCCGGCCACTTTCCAAAGGTTAGTGAACCAGGTGTTAAATGGTGCCGAGAAGTACACCACGGTGTACCTGGATGACATTGCCATCTTTATTACCAGCTGGGAGGAACACATATCCCACCTTAGGGAAGTGCTGGGCAGGATACAGAGGGCCGGGCTCACTGTCAAAGCCGAGAAGTGCCAGGTGGCCATGGGAGAAGTGGCATACCTCAGGCATGTGGTAGGCCAGGGACAGCTCCATCCTAACCAAATAAAGATAGAGGTAATCCAGGTGTGGCCCAGACCAGAAACACAGAAGCAGGTCAGGAGTTTTCTAGGGACAGCAGGGTACTATAGGAAATTTGTACCCAATTACAGTGCCCTGGCTGCTCCCCTATCTGACCTGACAAAGAAAAGGATGCCCAAGAAAATTACCTGGGGCCCAGCCTGTGAGAAAGCCTCAGACATGGGTATTGGAGCAGTATTGAGTTAGACATCCAGCCAAGGAAGGGGATCACTCAATAGCCTACCTGAGTAGAAAGTTACTTCCCAGGGAGCAAGCATACTCCACAGTGGAAAAGGAGTGTCTTGCCATAGTGTAGGACCTAAAGAAATTGGAACCATACTTGTATGGGCAGCATTTTGTGGTGCAGACTGACCACAACCCCCTGGTTTGGCTGATGCAGATGGGGAAAAACAATGGTAGATTGCTAAGATGGAGTCTTGCGTTTCAAGGGTATGTATGACATGACCATTCTACATAGGGCTGGAGTGACCAATCAGAACTCAGATGGGCTGTCTCCTGCCTATGAGGAGTGAACTGATTTGGGAAGCTCATCCCATGCAGGGGATAGAGCCCCCAAATTCAGTCTAGGTGGGGAGGATTGTGGCACGTGGACAGCTGGTTCTGATTACACTGTGAGATTTTTCTGCAATATAAAATATGTAGGGGTGTCTGTCAGGAGAACTTACTGTCTTGCTGAAATGACACATCAAACCCCTCCAGGTATAAGTTCAAAGGACGGGACGTAGGTTAAACTACATATATCTGAGATGTAATTAGTTTGTTAAGTTTGCTTTGAAGCCCAGGAAATAAAATATCCATTCATGACGTCCTCAGGGAAATCCTTAGATTTGCACTAGGTGTCATGAAGGAAGGAGCATATGCATTGGGTTGGGGTGTCTTCCAAAGAAGCCAGTTAATTAACATCAAAGAGACTTTGATGTCTGTGTGAAGCAGACCACAGACCAGTTTGGCAATTCACATTTTTTATTTATTTCTTTTATTTATGACTTTGATAACCGGGTGAGTGCACTGATCTCAGGGACCGTTTTCAGGCATGACCCGGGCCATAACACATAGCACAGGGAGACAATGGAGTACAAGGTAACAGTAATATAAGGAGAGGAGAATCATTGATGTAACCTATTATTTTTTTAAATACCTTATTAGGACATCTTGTGTTACAAAATATAAATTTTAATACACCAAGGCAGAGTTAGGTGACCTCAAAGAGAAGGCCGGCTCAAGACTGCTTTTAAGTATACTGAGCAGACCTTAGTCACAGACACATAGAGATTCTTTTCTGACTGAGAAAGAGGAATATCAAAGCACTGAAAGATTAAGAAAGTAAGGATACATTAGATAAGACCAGTCTGAGTGTATGTGTTGTAGGAATTTGCACTTTTAAACCTGTTTTGTTTTTAAGATTGTATGTGTCGGGATATCTTGTTCTGTAGTTTACTATTTTCCTATTTTTACCTATTTTAAAGTAAAGATATATATATTTTAAAAACAGAAACTGCCTGGTGTGCCTTGAAACATCTATTTTTTATAAGTGAAGCTTAGATGGTTACAGTTGACACTGTGCATGAGCTTACTGTGGTACCAAACTGGGAAACAAGTAAGAATTCTGTAGGTCTTGCATAGAGTTCTAAGGGTTCATTTTGAAATACCTGGTTAGGTGCCCATATGCAAAGATATCTGGCACCCGAAGACAGAATTATCTGAGTCTGACAATTGGGTACGCTAACAAGAGGTTATCAGTTTGAATCCCTCCAGAACTTGGGACAAAAGGTGACTCGAACCCACAAAACAGACAAGACGGTTACCTTGTTCTGTTAACTGTTCACAATTCTACTGTCAGAGGTTGGCACTTTGGGAGTAGAGGGATGACCTGCTGAGTGGGGTTGTGACAGACAATACCGCTGAAAGCCACTAACATTTCTGATCACTCTAAAGAAGCACGGCAGTGTCAGTTAGGCAATGTGAAATGTTACTGGCTTTCAGTGGTATTGTCCACCTGCATTTGGATTCTGGCACCCTGGGGTGTGTTTAACTTGTGCAGTACTGTCTATGTACATTAAAAGGACTTGAAACTCAAACTTCCGTATTGGGACATTGAAACTGAGTCTGTGTCTGCTAGCTATGGGTGCTGTTCACCTTTTTCCTTACTTCATGACTTGACAGTTTAGCACCGTAGCGCTCTACCTGGTGCTCAATTCACCTTCCTAAGTCATGTACTGTATAGACTACACTAACAAATCAGAAAGCAAAATACTACATACCTGCTATTTGTTACAGGTCCAAAAAGAGCAGGATCAATGTGCATAATGATGAGACAATAGCAGCGCAGCAGTGAGCAGTTGTTTGAAGTGCCAGCAGTCAGCTGGACACAGCAGCAGCAGGGCTTCTTGAAGACAGTCCAGCAACAACAGAACAGTAGCGCGAACAAAAGGAATACTCCAATGCTGGTTAATGATGAAGCTGTTGTTACTCCAAGCACTCAAGCCTCAATCACAGCACAATGCAGAATGCAGAACTGCACAAACATTCAAGTTTACAGGGGAGAAACTGTAAATTTGAAAGTCTGTGCATTTCTGCGATGTGCTGTGATTGAGCGCTTGGAGTAAAAACAACTTTATCATTAATCAGAGTTGGAGTATTCCTTTGTGCGCACTACTGTTCTGTTGCTGGACTTTAGCTTTTGGGGAGGTATGCCACCTCTTTGGTAGTGCAATACAGGCCTGATTCTGTTTGATTAATGCTGCACCATTTCGGATTTCCCTTCTTGAAGACAAGCAGTCACTGTAACTCAGCCAGTCTCTGAGTCAGCTGAGCCCGAGTTAATTTAACACTGCAACAGGCTTACATGCAGGCTCACAGACCTACAGTGACTCACTCTAACACAGATAAAGCAAAAGTACTAAGTGGGGGAGAGGGGGCACAGAGAGCTCTAGTCCTGCCCACTGGCTGAGCAGCATAAGCAATGTAAAGCAAAAAAGCAGCTGTGTGGCTGTGATAGGGGGAAATTATTAGTCAGTCAATGCAGTGCCAAAAAAAGGTTAAAGCAGGAGAAACAGCCACAGTACAGCTACCCTTCAGTGTGGTACTCACTGAGTCACTAGTCACTCAGACAGACTCTCATTTGTCTTAATTTCCCCTCACCACCACCTCCACCACCACCAGAACCATGGGCACAAGGACGACCAGGCAGAAGGTCTGTCTGAATGGGGGTTCAGGATATTTTACATTTGGTCTTCAACTGACAAGAGTTCGGCCCTGTATTAACATAAAAGATGGCTCACTACGAGGGATAGGGATACAGTAAACAAGTCTTATTTTATAGCAAAAGTCAGTAAAAAAGCAAGCATTTATGAGCCCTAATGGGGTCACCAATATTTCATGCCCCCTTGATCCGTCATACATAAATTGACTGACCGTGATTGTGGGAAAGCTTTCCAGATCACAGAAATGACGGTAGCAGTTTTGAGCAGCAATTAAAGCCAAAGAAAAACCTGGGCTTGAATTTCTGACTGCACACTTCAATGAGAGTGCTCCAGTTTGTGTACTGGTCTGTCTGATCATGACTGTGAGACCTGCAGTGCAAACAATAGGAGGTTTACCAGAGAATGAGCCAACAGCCAGGGAAGTGGTACAAAAAATTAAAGGCAATGTGCTTTTAATCCTATGTTTGCAGGCAATAACAATGCAATTTTAAATAATGGTGACACACAGGTGCAGAATCAGCAGGACCAGGAGATGAATCGCTGAATTATTATTATTGTGAGATGTGTCACTCACAGTTCTCAGCTAACATCACTAAGTTCACCAACACTAGTAACAGGGACCCTACGCCTGAAGCGGTGCCTTAGTTTCTGAGCGGCCATTCTCTGGGCCGCCACTGGCCGCCACCGCCTGACCATAGCTCCACTCCCTGACCGCCGCCATGGTCCCGAAACCCTGATCCATTGCTCAGGGATCCTGCGCCTGAAGTGGCGCCTTTGTTTCTGAGTGGCCGTGCTCTGGGCCGCCACTGGCCGCTGCCGCCAGACCACAGCTCTACTCCCTGACCACCGCCACCACAGTCCCGATACCTGGATTCATAACTCAGAGACCCTGTGCCTGAAGTTGTGCCTTTGTTTCTGAGTGGCCGTTCTCTGGGCCACCACAGGACGCTGCCACCCGACCACAGCTCCACTCCCTGACCACCGCCACAGTCCTGAAACCCGGATCCATAACTCAGGTACTGCTGCTATCTGAAAATTTGGAGCCAAGGCCTCCAATTGGTGTGGTGAACTGCAGGAAGCTTCTCATTGGCCTGCACACCCACCTAAGCCTTTCCTGATTGGAGTGCCTTTCCACACTGACTTTGCATAGGTTTTAGCTAACAGATACCCAGTCTACTGTTGCATTCTGCACTATGCTGAACCCTTCATGGATTTCTTTTTTGTTATTGTTTTTTTCTTTCTTTTTTACTGTTATAAGTGCCTTCGTAACTCATTATGGTGGGATTGCCAGCTGCTGTATGTGTCGAGCTTGTACTGATGAGAAATGATGGGGACAGTGTAACCTGCCAGCTGCTGTATGTGTCAAGCTTGTACTGATGAGAAATGATGGGGACAGTGTAACCTGCCAGCTGCTGTATGTGCTTAAAAACTGTTTCCATTGTCTGTATTGCTCTGTATTATCTGATTCTGCTCCCTTTCAGACACCTTTCTAATTCTTCTCTCCCCTGTTCGTATCTTTAACTACTCTCTCTACCCCTGTGCATTTCTCCTGCCTTCCCCTCAGGGTTAATCCTGTACTAGATTGTACTCTGCTTTTGGGTTTGGAAACCCTACCCCCCATTTCTGCTAACCTATCTCCTTGTGACCTTCATTCTCTCATTGCATTTGTTCTACTTTTCCTTCTAACTCCACCCTTCGCTAGCTAAATTGCTTTCTTTTGTTAAGGTGCCTTAACCCCACCACCTGCTGACCGTCTGACTCCAGCCACCCGCCCCCATATCTCTAAAAGCCTATGATAACCCTTTCCTTTTCCTTCCTCTCACCCAGGAACCCTGCGCCTGAATTGGCACCTTCGTTTCTGAGCGGCCGTTCTCTGGGCCGCCACTGGCCACCGCCGCCCGACCACAGCTCCACTCCCTGACCGCTGCTATGGTCCCGAAACTTGGATCCATAACTCAGGTACTGACGCTATCATAAATTTGGAGCCAAGGCCTCTGATTGGTGCGGTGAACTGCAGGCAGCTTCTCATTGGCCTGCACACCCACCTAAGACTTCCCTGATTGGAGCGCCTTTCCACATTGACTTTGCATAGGTTTCAGCTACTGTTGTGCTCTGCACTACGCTGAACCCTTCATGGATTTTTTCATCTACCCCACCACCCCTTCCCAGGCCTCTTATTAAATACAGTAATAGCCCCACCTACTTCGGCCAGCCTTAACCGTATTGGTACATTACTGTTAACTGAGTGTATCAAGGGAGACCTCTGCACTCCTTCGGATATCCTTGAATTCCTTTACTCTCTAGCACTGACTATCTGCAATAGCTCCATATTACAGCATCCCTCCACTACTCTCAGTACTCTTCCTTCCTCTAGCCCTCCATTCACAGAAAGATACAGTAGCAGCATTAACTACTATTCTCACTGACCCGTTGCTACAACTATCTGCACCCACCTGCACTTCCCCTTTCTTTACTTAAAGCCCTGGCTACTTCAAGTTTTACCCACCCACAATAAATTGACCTAGCAGCCCTGTAGGACCCTATCCTAGGTAACTGGCACCATACACATTGTTAAGCCATCAGAGGAATAGGGACCTGAGTATTTGCGCTAGTGCATTCTCATTCTTATAGGGAAATAAATTGGCTCTAATGTGCCACACAGCAGATGTTACTATTGTAGTTATGGCCTGCCTCATCTTTAATATCCTGATCTTAATAAGCAACATACCCGTTGTATCTATAATGAATGAAAAGTTTGGCCTTCGTTCAACTAAGGAGCTTACTATCCTACCCCATGCTATCCCCAGCCACTGTACCTCCACCCATTTAGTTCACCCTCTTCCCCTCACACAATCTTGTCGTATCTCCCCCCTTTACTTCTCACTTTCCCCACCTATGTCAATTAGAGTGCTGATCCTTATCACTATAAACTGGCGTTTCAACATATCCCTCCTTAACACTAAACTGATATCTTGGCCAACAAAGAGTGGGCGCTCCTTAAGGAAAAAAGTGCTCGAAACCTATACAAGTGTCCTAAAGAAACTACTAGTGCTGCTGCTTCTCTGCTCAGGTAACGTCGAGCTAAATCCGGGCCCTCCACTAACTCTTACCTCCCCCGAGGAATTTGCTGCTGCACCCGGACTTAAAATGATGCTTATCGATATATTAAGTCTGACCAAGAAATTTAATCAGCTGCAAACATGGGCCACACATACAGATTCGGATTTAATCATTATTACCGAGACATGGTTCAAAAAGAACAATACCAACCAACAAGTCCCCCTCCTGGGCTACAATCTATATAGGGTAGATCGTGGGTCGGGGGGGTGGAGTAGCTGTCTATACTAAATCTAAATTTTCAGTCAGCAACATTCTCTGTAATTCAAAATCAAAGGGATATGAGATTGTATCCCTGAAGCTCCACCTTAGAAACATAGAAACATAGAATTTGACGGCAGATAAGGACCGCTTGGCCCACCCAGTCTGCCCATTTCCCTACCTGATGGATAAGCTGCAGGTCCTAGTTAACCAGCAGCCTACTTCTTCCTACCCCCACCCCCTAGAATTGCCTTATGACTGTCCCATGCATGCTTGAATTCCACCACTGTTTTTGACTCCACAACCTCCTCTGGAAGGCCGCTCCATACATCCACAACCTCTGTGAAAAATACTTCTTAAATTACCTCTGAGCCACCCCTCTCTATCTTCAAATTGTGCCCCTTGTTCTTGCACACCTCTTTTGAAAGATGCTACCCTCTTGGACGTTGTTGATTCCCTTGAGGTACTTGAAAGTTTCTATCATGTCTCCCTCTCCCTCCTTTCCTCGAGGCTATACATATTAAGCTCCTTAAGTCTCTCTTCATATGTCTTCCGTGCAGACCCTGCACCATTTTAGTTGCCCTCCTCTGGACAGCTTCCATCCTGTCTATGTCTTTGCGGAGATTGGGTCTCCAGAACTGCACGCAGTACTCCAGATGGGGTCCTCACTAGCTGTCTGTACAGAGGAATAATAACTTCCTGTTTTCTACTGGTGATGCCTCTTCCTATGCATCCAAGTATCCCCCCAGCCCTCCTTGCTGCCCTCTCACATTGCTTTCCCACCTTTAAGTCATCTGATATGACTACCCCCAGGTCCCTTTCCATTTTTGTTGTTGTTAGTATCTCACCCCCATTGTGTACTCTTCCCTGGGTTTTGTTTCCCAGGTGCATTACCTTGCACTTCTTAGCATTGAATCTAAGCTGCCATACATTTGACCATTCCTCTAACCTTGCCAAGTCCCTTCTCATCCTTTCCACTCCACCTTGTGCATCAACTCTGTTGCAGATCTTTGTGTCATCTGCAAAGAGACATTCTTTCCTTCCAGTCCCTCTGCAATGTCGCTTATAAAGACATTGAAGAGGACCGTCCTAATACTGAACTCTCATGTTCCCCACTACTAACCCCCTTTTTCAGAGTGGACTCCATTTACTATTACTCTCTGTCCTATTCTCCAGCCAATTCTTTACCCAGGCTGTCATCTTGGGACCCACTCCCAGGCTGGCTAACTTGTATATTAATCTTTTGTGGGACTGTGTCAAATGCCTTGCAAGTCTAGGGTAGGCCATGTCCACAGCCCTCCCTGATCAACTACTTTGGTCACCCAGTCAAAGAAATCTATCAGATTTGTCTGGCATGACCTTCCCGCTGTGAATCCATGCTGCCTTGGGTCCTGTGCCCTCTGGCCTCTAGATACTCAACAATTCTTTCCTTCAGAAGTGATTCCATCATTTTCCCTACCACTGAGGTTAAACTAACAGGTCTGTAGTTTCCTGCTTCTGCCTTGCTCCCACTTTTGTGAAGGGAATTACATCTGCCTCCTCCAGTCCTCGGGTACCACCCCATCCTCCCATGATTTGTTAAAGAGGGTAGTCAGTGGTGTCACTAGTTCTACCCTTAGTTCTTTTAGAATTCTGGGATGAATCCCATCAGGCCCCATTGCTTTGTCCACCTTCAGTTTTAAGAGTTCTTTCAGAACCCTTTCTTCTGTAAATGGGCTGGTATCAACTTCTGTATCCAGAGTGTTTCTACTGTTTGTTTTAGGTACTTCCCCCTCTTCCTTTGTAAATACTGAGCAAAAGTATTTGTTTAGTATCTCTGCCTTTTCACAGTCACCCTCTGCCCACCCTCCTCCCTTTACTAAGCCTCACTATCCCTCCCTTGGTCTTACTTTGCTCCTGATGTACCTATAAAAGGTTTTATCCCCTTCTTAACTGAGTTGGCTATCTTTCCTCGGTTTGGGCCTTTGCTGTTCTGACTGCCTTCCCAGCTTCCTTTTGCTTTAACTGATACAGTTCTCTGTCCTGCTCCTTCTGTGATTCCTTGTACTTCCTGAATGCTTTCTTTTCTCTTGAACCTTCACTGCCACTTCCTTTGAGAACCATAGTGGTTTCTTACCTCATTTCATTTTGTTTATTTGCTTTACACAAAGGCTTGTTACCTCTGTGATGGCAGTTTTAGTATTCCCCATTGTTCTTCCACCCTCCTTCCTGCCCATTTGCTAGTGCATTCTTAGGCACTCACCCATTTTGACAAAGTTCGCCTCTAAAATCCAGTACCTTTGTCTTTGTATGGCTTGACTCTATTGCTGTGTTTATTGTGAACCATACTGTTCGATGGTTGCTAGTTCCCAGATGGCTACCCACTTCTACATCTGTGATCCTCTCCTCATCTCCATTTGAGAGAACCAGGTCTAAGATTGTTCCCTCTCGAGTGGGCTCCAATACTAGTTGTCTAAGGCATGCCCCCTGTAGGGCATCTAGAATAACCCCACTCTTAGAAGTGGCTGCTGCAACTGCACTCCAGTTAACATCTGGCATATTCAGATCACCCATCAGCAATATCTCCCTTTTTCTGCCATACTAAGTATACTTTCTATCATTTCCTTGTCCATTTCCTCCCCTGAGAAGGGGTCTGTGCTCAACCCCTGTCGGATTGTGGGTGCCATTGCGGTCTCCAAATTTACCCACAGTGCTTCTTCTCCTCCCTGTTTACCCTTTTGTTCTGTTGCTTTGATTCCTTCCCTTATGTAAAGAGCTACTCCTCCTCTCTTTACCCTCCCTGTCCCTCCTGTAGATAGAGTTTCCTGGTATGTTAACATCCCAGTCATGGTTTTGTGTGTACCATGTTTCTGTGACTGCCACGATATCCAGATGTTCCTCCTCCATCAAGGCCACTAATTCAGGAAGCTTGTTACTCAGACTACGGGCATTGGTACTCATTGCTCTCCATTTTTTGATGGCTTTACTTTCTGTTGCAGCATCCCCCACTGACCTTTCTACCTCGGTCTTTTTCCCATTTAGTACCCTGTTTTGTAGGGAGAGGCTGGGATTTTTCTGCTGCTTATCAGTGCCTCCCCCCTTGACTAGTTTAAAAGCTTGCCAATGAAGCATTTAAACCGATTGCTTAAAAGACTTGTTCCCTTCCTGGACAGATGCAGACCATCCTGCCAGTATAGGCTGGTGTCCTCCAGGTGGAACCCAGTCCCCAATGAAGCCAAACCCTGTGCTCCACACCATTTTTTCAACCACTCATTAAACTGCATGGTGCAAAGTACCCTTGCCTCACTCATGCCATTTACAGGCAGCACCTCTGAGAAGGATACTGTGTGTGCTACTTGTCTTAGGCCTCTCCCCAGTTCTACAAAGTCCTTCTGCACTGCTGTAAGCTCATGTTGAGCCAAGTCATTTGTCCCTAGGTGGACAATGACATCCAGCTCAGACTCCCATGCAGCTGTTCTCGTGATCCTGAGGATGCGCTTCCTGTCCCTACAAGCCATGGCACCAGGCAGGCACTTTACTTCAGTTTTCCCTGCTCCCCCCAGTTCTATCCCCCTAATAATTGAGTCCCCCACCAGGAGCTGCTTCCTTTCCTTGTGGCATCCTCTGCCTCCTTCCTGTGGGCCTCCCTTGTGACAGGTGTCCTCAGCCTCCCTAATCTCCTCCGTGGGTGCATCCATAGGGGAGCTGTGCTCCCCAGAATGGTGTATGGATTGTGGAGTGAACAACTGACTGGATGTGCCTCTGTTCCACCCTCCTCACCCTCCCTGAGCCCACAGTGGTCCAACTGCTGTGCTTTCTTTGCAACCTCTGAGGTAGTGGTGGTGGCTCTGGTGCTCCTGGATGGGGGTTCCCTTCCTACCATCCAGTCTGGCCTGGGGAAGGTTTTCTTACTGCTGTCCAGTGTGGCCTGAAGACGGGCAACTTCATCCCCAGGGCAAGAGTTGTCTGCAAATAGGCAGCATCTCAGCCTCCAGAAAGACTCCCGGAAGACTGCTGCCCCACAGCCATTACATTGCACTACTCCCCACATGACTATGTACTTTTTATTTTTGTGTGTGTGTGTGTGCTTGTGTGAGTGATTGGTTTGTTATATAGAAATATATATATATTATACAATGTGTATGCATATATTTTCAGTGCTGTGTGCTAGAGAGGATATGACATTGATATGCACCTTGCACTCTTGAGGAAATGATGTCAGAACCCCAGGTATAAAGGAACTATTTCCAGGGGGTGGGGTGAGGGGTGGAAGGGTTGGGCCTAAACTGTGCCCTCACAAACAATCAGCTAAGAGCTCTGACCCACCACTGCAGATGAGTGCCTTCCTGTCTGCAAGATACTATACACAACAATTTGACAGAGAAAATCCCTGCTACTCAAACAGAGAAAATCCAGACATTCAAGTCAGACACAGGTAAACCTCCCAGCCCCAAAACAGCCTGGTGGGTTGTGCTCTGAAAGCAGTCAGTCCCAAAATAAGTGAGCTGTGCTTTGAACTCTTCCTGCACTGAAAATCTTAAGAATTGTAACAAGACTGTCTTTTCCTGATAATTGTAAATACCTTATTTCACCTTTCAGTTAGAAGCAGCCTCCACCTGCAGTATATCTGCTACAAAGCAAAGACAATTGAAAGGTTCCCCTTCCTCTGTTGTGAGCACAACTCGCTTTCTTGCAAATCCTATGTTCAGTATTGCAGTTCCCAGCAAGAGATAGTTTGACTAGGAAAATTAAGCCCAGTGTTGCAGCTTGCAGCCAGAGGTAGCTTCACCTGAAGACTATGAGGTTATCTGTCCATGGATTGTATTACAGTCATTGGTGGTTATAGGCCCCCATCGGGTAGCACTGATATCCTAAATATCCTTAAATCTCTCATCACCTCAGCCAATACCAAAACCATAATTCCCGGGGACTTCAATATGGACTGGCTTACCCCAAAATTGCTTAGCCTAAAATTCTTCTGCAATGAACAAGGGCTTAGCCAGCTAGTTAGTGAACCCACTAGGATTAACACTTCAAATATTGCCAATAGCTCACTACTAGATGTTATTCTAACCACGCATCCTCATAAAATCTCTCATTTTGCGGTCTTCCATAATGACATGAGTGATCATGGGGTTGTTTCTTGCATAAGATCACAAGCAAAAGCTTGTCTACATGGTGCAGGGTCTGCACCGGAAGACATATGAAGAGAGACTTAAGGAGCTTAATATGTATAGCCTCGAGGAAAGGAGGGAGGGGGGGACATGATAGAAACTTTCAAGTACCTCAAGGGAATCAACAAAGTCCAAGAGGGTAGCATCTTTCAAAAAAAGAGGTGTGCAAGAACAAGGGGTCACAATTTGAAGATAGAAGGGGGCAGCTCAGAGGTAATTTAAGGAAGTATTTTTTCACAGAGAGGGTTGTGGATGTATGGAACAGCCTTCCAGAGGAGGTTGTGGAGTCAAAAACAGTGGTGGAATTCAAGCATGCATGGGACAGTCATAAGGCAATTCTAGGGGTGGGGGTAGGAAGAAGTAGGCTGCTGGTTAACTAGGATCTGCAACTTATCCATCAGGTAGGGAAATGGGCAGACTGGGTGGGCCAAGCGGTCCTTATCTGCTGTCAAATTCTATGTTTCTATATGTTTCTATGTTACATCCTAAGCTCATATCTATGCAACCCTATCAGAAGTTCAATGCTTCTCATTTTTTGGCTGACTTAGGCATGATTCATTGCCAAGATCTCTATCTGGCTAAATCCGCCGACGAGGCTGTAACTATACTTAATGCCAACCTCAATGACCTTGCCAACAAGCACACGCCCTTTGCTAAGATTAGGATGTGCAACACTTCAAACCCCTAGTTCACCTCTGACCTCAAGTCTACGCTCACTAACCGGGACAGAATCTGGGCTCAGGCTAAAAGAACTAAGAGTCCGGCTGACTGGCAAGCCTTTAGAACTGCCAGGAATGCCTGTGTCAAAAGCATTCATGCTGCAAAAGCAGGCTATTATGTTTCCACCTTGGAACAAGCAAATGGGAATCCCCATAAAATCTTGAGGGCAATTAAGTCTATTGAAGGACATCCTGCTGCTCCCTCCATTCCAACTAAGATCCACAGTAGTGGGAGGGTGGTGGAAAGTAAACATCAAATCCTCGAAGAACTGAACTCCCACTTTGTCACTGCAGGACTAGCCTTCAGCTCTTCACCATATGCAAGCAGTCACACCCATCAAACCAACCCTCTTACAACCCCCACAATCACAACTTGTCCCTTTCAGCTCCTCCCATTTAATTACAAAGAAGTTGAAAACTTGCTCATCAACCAAGACACCAAGAAAAGTGCCGGTGACGATGGTCTTGAACCTTTTTTCTTAAAATTAGGCTACTTACATATGACTGCCCCCATTCTGCATATACAGTACTAAATCTCTCTATTAACACAGCCATGGTTCCTTCTAGCTGGAAATCCGCCCATATCCTTCCCCTGTTTAAATCAGAGGACCCATAGGACCTAAACAACTATGGGCCTATCTCAATCCTACCCATTCTCTCTTAAGTCCTTGAGAAACTGATTCATGCTCAATTAAAACACCATATTAAAACATCCTCACTTCTTAATCCTGCACAATCTGGCTTTTGCACCAATCATAGCACTATCTCTGTGTTGGCAAAAGTCACCAACGTTTGGGTATTTGCTATGGACTCAAAGAAGATCACTGGTGCAGTATTCCTTGACCTCAGTAAAGTGTTTGATAACGTTGATCATAAACTACTAGTTACTAGCCTTACTAAACTAGGTGCCACTCCCTCCACTGCCCAGTGGTTCACCAGCTATCTCTCAAGAAGGACACAGAAAATCAAAGCAAATAGCCTATTCTAAACCTCCCAGCAAATTACTAGGGGAGTCCCACATGGCTCCATCCTTGGCCCTATTCTATTCTTCCTGTATATAAATGATCTTGATTTGCATATATCCACCTCCAAATTACACTTCTTTGCAGATGACACAGTACTGTATGTCTCTGGCAGATAAGTGCCGGAGTTAAGAGATGTGCTTCAAGCTGACTTTGCTCAACTTGAAAATAATCTTATTAATGCTAAACTCCTTCTCAATGCTAAGAAAATCAAAGCAATGCTCTTCACTCTTAATACCACCTCGTCCGCCCCCCCCTTGACTTACCCAAAGACTTTATTGTCACATCCTTAGGGTGAACCATTGGAAGTCACCTCCAAATTTAAGTATCTTGGCCTTTGGGTTGACAATAAGCTCTCCTTTAATGACCATATTGACGACCTTTCCAGAAGACTAAATATCAGGTTAGGCTTTTTCTTCTGAAATAGGGCCATCTTTCCGATAGAGACTAGAACTAGGCTGGTCCAAGCCACATTCCTTCCTCTACTTGAATATGGGGACCTAATTTACATGTCAGCTGCAACCTCAAGCCTAAATAAATTGGATGTCCTTTACCACCGTGCTCTGAGGTTCATTACAAAGTCTCCGTACCTAACCCATCATTGTGACCTGTATGCCACCTTAGGCTGGATGTCACTTGCCTCTCAACGCCTGATTCATGCTGGTGTCTGGACAATGGAAATACTTCTGAACAAGCTCCAGTGCTATATTACATCTCTTATTCAAATCTCCCAGAATGTGTACTCACTCAGGAAATTCAATTATATTGCCTTTGATGTGCCTAGGATTTGCACTACCTTTGGCAAACGGGCAATATCATATGTTCTCTCATCCATCTGGAATCAGCTTCAAGCCACTCTGAAACTATCTAGTACTGTCTCAGTTTGCTTCTATAAAAAGCTAACTGCATCTAAATTTAGAGATAATTGTAACTACTATTAAGACTCTTTCTTTATCTATATGTCTCTCTATGCCCTCCTTATGTACTGGTATCTGCCATGATCCTATTGAGCCATATCTTACCAACCTTACTCCATTCATTCCCTTTTCTATTCACTGTTCTATTTACCTGGCTGCTTTATTACTCTCCCCCATTTGAACCTAACCCTTGACTATTAATGTTCACAAGAAAATGTAGTCTACATCTACCATGTTATGCCCAGAGTCGAGTAGGTTAAACCATACGAACCTAATATTGTATTTTATATTTTTCAACCTACTGTGATGCTCTTTTTTTGTACCCTATGTATTGATGTCCTTGTCTGTATATATGTTCCAGGACATCCTTGTGAATGAGCTTGCTTAGTGGAGTTTTCCTGTAATAAACTTGAATTGAAACTGAATTGAAAGTCACAAACAGTGGTGATTAGCGGTGGGTGGCAGCATAGCACGACACACAGGCAGTCAGGCCACCAATCTCCTAGAGAAGACAGTCCAACAACGTTTATCCCAACGGACCTCCTGTGTGACCTAATGTGGCCTCTTACTCTGTCTGTCTGTAGTTCTGATCCCGTAGTGCCATTTCCACTTCCCTTTCCCTGAAACACACAGGTCTACTATGTTGTTACTTCCACCGAGATTGACAGGCTGCAGCGAGCCAGGCTGGTTCTGTTGTTAACGTGTGCATGCATGGCGGGGGGACAGGGGCTCATGCTCACTAGTGAGTCGGGTCGGGACCAAGGACAAGAAGACTGCCACATTTAGTCTTTGATGCTGGGGGGGTGTCAGCTGCTCACAAACAGCAGGGCAGGCAGGATCAGATGGTGCAGTGTGCTAGACTCGCTGGTGCCGTTAGCATACATATGCCAGCTGTGGTCTCCCTGCTAATCTGGGCCCTATTGTGACCCCCTGCTGGTGCTTGGTCCACAGATCGGCACCCCTGCTGACAGCCAGTTGTAATTACAGTCAGCAAACAGAACAAAAATGAAAAAAAAATGAAAGCGGGAGCACAAGTGAAATGGTACTTGAGCTAGTGGAAAAATGTGTGCCCCTTGGAGGCTTGTGCCTGAGGCGGGAGCACCACCCGCCCTGCCCTTCCTACAGTACTGCCCCACCTTATTGCCCATTTGCTAGTGCTTTTCTGAGGCACTCTCCCATTTCCCCAAAGTCAGCCCTCTTAAAGTCCAGTACTCTAGCTTTTGTATGGCTTGACTCTATGGCTGTGTTTATCATGAACCACGCTGTTTGGTGGTTGATTGTCCTCAGATGGCTACCCACTTCTAAATCCGAGATCCTTTCTCCATCCCCACTTGACAGTACCAGGTCTAAGATTGCTCCCTCCTGAGTGGGTTCCAACACTAGTTGTCTGTGGCATGCCCCCTGTATGGCAACAAGAATAACACTACTGTTGGATGTGGTTGCAGCAAAGGTGCTCCAGTTAACATCTGGCATATTCAGGTCCCCCATTAACAATATATCCCCTTTTTCTGCCATTCTAAAGATGTATTCTATCATTTCCTTATTTATTGCCTCTCCCTGAGATG
Source organism: Neoceratodus forsteri (assembly GCA_016271365.2). Lineage (NCBI taxonomy): Eukaryota > Metazoa > Chordata > Ceratodontiformes > Ceratodontidae > Neoceratodus > Neoceratodus forsteri. The sequence continues at coordinate 1,180,087,411 of CM057454.1, forward strand.
GGGGTCAATATACAGCCCCTGTGTGGACTGTGGTGCCATTTCCTGTCTCCAGGGTGACCCACAGTACCTCCTCTACTTCCTGTTTATCCTTTAGTTCTGTTGATTTGATCCCTTCTCTTACATAGAGAGTTACTCCTCCTCTTTTACCCTCCCTGTCCCTCCTGTAGCTTGTATACCCTGGTATGTTGACATCCCAGTCATGGATCTCTGTGTACCATGTTTCTGTGACTGCCACGATATCCAGGTGTCCCTCTTCCATCAAGGCCACTAGCTCAGGGAGCTTGTTACACAGACTATGGGCATTGGTACTCATCAACTGCCATTTTTTGATAGCTTTATCCCTTTTAGCCCCATTCCTGTTCTTACTGCCTTTTTCTGCATTTACCCCTGTCCTGCTCCCTACTGACTTCTCTGCCTTGGTATTGACCTCTCTAACTACTGTGTTGTGTGGGGGAGGTTTTCCCTGCTCATAGAAACATAGACTTTGACGGCAGATAAGGACCGCTTGGCCCACCTAGTTTGCCCATTTCCCTGCCTACAGAATAAGCTGCAGATCCTATTTAACCAACAGCCTGTTTCTTCCTACTCCCCTTAAAAATTGCCTTATGTCTGTCCCATGTATTCTTGAATTCTCCCATAGTTTTAGACCCCAGAACCTCCTCAGGAAGGCTGTTCCTTGTGTCCACTACCCTCTCTGTGAAAAAATACTTCCTCACATTGCCCCTGAGCCGTCCCCCCTCTATCTTCAAATTGTGTCCCCTTGTTCTTGCATATTTTTTTCTGAAAGATGCTACCCACTTGGACTTTGTTGATTCCACTGAGGTACTTAAAAGTTTCTATCATGTCCCCCCTCTCCCTCCTTTCCTCAAGGGTATACATGTTAAGCTCCTTTAGTCTCTCCACATATGGCTTCTCTTGCAGACCCTGCACCATTTTAGTTGCCCTCCTCTGGACTACCTTCATCCTGTCTATGTCCTTGTGGAGATGGGGTCTCCAGAACTGGATACTCCAGATGGGGTCTCACCAACTGTCTGTAGAGAGGGATAACAACTTCCTGTTTTCTGCTAGTGATGCCTCTCCCTATACACCTCAGTATCCCCACAGCCCTCCCTACTGCCTTTTCACATTGCTTGCTAAACTTAAGGTCATCTGATATGATTACCCCCAGGTCCCTTTCCATTTTTATGTTGATTGCATGCAGCACAAAAAACATATTGAGGCAGCTTTCTCAGAAGCAGGCTGTGTAGGCATGGAACTGTTGTGGCCAATGCCCCCATAGCCTGCAAAGGCTTGTCCCACTTCCTCCAATGCCATTGCATGCTGCTGGTGACACAAGTTTGGAACGCTCGCACCAACTTGTGACAAATCAGCCTCTGCAATCAGGGGCCACCTCGTCATTGCAGCTTCCACCATCTGCTGCAATAAGAGAGCGACCCGTCATTGCAAGGTGGGATCTAGCAACCTTGATATTATTTGAGAACATGGTGGTGGGTTGCCGCCATGTTCAGAAACAATATAATCCCCCTCACCATGTTTAGTTGCCAATGGGGCCCCAATCCCTGTTGGCCTCGGTGCCCGTGTTTCTGTTGCTGATGGGGAATCCACTCCCCATCAGCATTCTGTAACACCCTCCCCTGCTTTTATTCCTGCCGACGGGGTGCCCAATCCCCATCAGCATAATGATTACCCCTTCCCCCCCTTGTGTGCCGACGGGGGTGCCCAATCCACTGTCAGTTACTACTGCCCCCCCAAAATAAAGCCTCTGGTGGCACACTGGGAGCCCACCCCAGTGTGCTATATGTCCCTGTAAAGGCAAAAACAGCCCTGCAACGTCTTTTATTTTTTTTTTCCCTGTAAAAAAGAAAACAGTCCCTCATAGTCTCTGTGGCCTCCACCTGCAACCTGCATCCACTCACTGTGCACCCTGCCTCCCCACATGCCCTCCTCACCCCATATTTACCTCCGGAGTCTGGCGAAATGATCTTCGGTGGACCAGGAACACGTTTGCACTCTTGAAAGGCGTCTGTGAACTGAGGAAATCCCGGCAAGCTATATAATGTAATAAATTGGGTGTTTTCAACTTTAGTGTATAACTCAAGCATTTTGGGGAATTTTTTCCCCAAATTTTCAACATGGGGTTTTTGGGACCCCTCCACATGAATGCTTGTACTGTCAAGGCGTTAATCGGCCCTGAAAGGTGATTTTGCGATCACTGCACAGAATCACCTTTGGGGATTGATTAATGAAATGACAGTGCCAGTGTTCATTATGTGGGCTCTCAAAACACCTATGTTGCAAATGTGGTGGAAAAAATCAAAAATGACTTTACAAGCATCTTTCGCCGGTTGCTATGTCACCTCAGTAACCGTTGAATTTGCAATATTTTAATGCCATATTTTCAACATTGGCATTTTTTCACACTTCCTTGTGAAAAGTACAGCTGTCAGTGTTCACATTATGGCGGAAATGTGTTTTCGCACTTGCGGCGCAGGATAGCTTGGTTGCTGTGGGAAATCAATGTTCGGGGCAGATTAAGAAAATGACAGTGACACTGTTCATGAGTAGAGGTCCTGAAATGGCTATGTTAAAAATTTGGTAATGATACTCCATAAAATGACTGTCTTACGAGTGTGCATTGCGCAGCTTGCATGCATGCTCGTACCTTCGTGCATTTATGATATTTTCACTCCAGATTTTCAGCATTGCCATTTTCCCACACCTACTTATGAACAGTGCAGCTGTAATTTTTCCCATCCTGGCCGGAAGCCGTGGTTTCGTACTTCCGGCACTGAATAGAGCGGTCGCTGTGGGAAATCACTGTCTGGGACAGATTAAGAAAATGAGAGTGATACTGTTCATGAGCAGAGGTCCTAAAATGCCTATGTTCAAAATCTGGTGATGATAGCCCATCAAATGACTGTGTTACAAGTGTGCATTGCACACTTTCCACACACCCTTGTAACTTCGCCTTAACTGGTACAGTTCTCTGTCCTGCTCCTTCTGTGATTCCTTATATTTCCTAAATGCTATCTTTTTCTCCCTAACCTTTACCGCCAACTCTTTTGAGAACCATAGTGGCTTTTTCTTTCATTTCGATTTGTTTATTTGCTTCACGCAAAGGCTTGTTGCCTCTGTGATGGCAGTTTTGATGTTTCCCCATTGTTGCTGCACCCCTCCTTCTAGCTTGTTTGCTAGTGCTTTTCTAAGACACTCTCCCATCTTGCCAAAGTCAGCCCTCCTAATGTCCAGTACCCTCACTTTTGTAAGGTTTGACTTTATAGCTGAGTTTACCATGAACCACACTGTTTGGTGATCACTTGTTCCCAGATAGCTACCCACTTCTGGATCTGAGATCCTCTCACTGTCCCCATTTGAGAGTGCAAGGTGCAAGATTGCTCACTCACAAGTGGGTTCCAAAACTATCTGTCTGAGGCATGCCACCTGAAGAGCATTGAGAATGGCCCTGCTTTTGGATGCGGCTACAGCAAATGTGCTCCAGTTAACATCTGGCATATTAAGGTCCCCCATCAACAGTATCTCCCCTTTCTCTGCCATCCTAAGGCTGCCTTCTATCATATCCTTGTCCATTCCCTCCCCCTGAGATGGGGTCTGTATACTACCCCTGTGCAGATTGTGGTGCTATTTCCAGTCTCTAAGGCCACCCACAAGGCCTCCTCTCCTCCCTGTTTACTCTTTTGTTCAGCTGCTTTTATCCCTTCCCTTACATAGAGAGCTACTCTGCCTCTTCTTCTCCCCTCCCTGTCTCTCCTGTAGATTGTGTACCGTGGTATGTTAACATCCCAGTCATGGTTCTCTGTGTACCATGTTTCTGTGACTGCTACGATATCCAGGCAACCCTCTTCCAACAAGGACACCAGTTCATGGAGCTTTTTTCCCAGACTACAGGCGTTGGTACTCATTACCCTCCATTTCTTGATGGCCTTACCCCTTTTTGCCCCATCCCCGTCCTTATTGCATTTGTAATTTTCTCCATTTACCCCGCCCTTCTCCCTATCGACATCTCTATCTTGGTGTTTACCTCATTTAGTACCCTGATTTTGAGGGGGGGGAGCTAGGATTTCCCTGCTCCTCTCCAGTGCCTCCCCCTTTGGCTAGTTGAAATGCTTGCCAATGAAGCATTTAAACTTATCACCTAGGATCCTGGTCCACTTCCTGGACAGATGCAGACTATCACACCAGTATAGGCCTGCATCCCTCCAGGTGGACCCCCAGTACCCAATGAAACAAAATTCCTGAGCTCTGCACCAGTTTTTCAACCACTGATTGAATCCCATGGTATGCAGTACCCTAGCCTCACCCATGCCATAGACAGGCAGCACCTCCAAGAAGGTTACCATGTGTGCTACTTGTCTAAGGCCCCTCACCAAATCCACAAATGCTTCCTGTACTGCTCTGATCCCTTTCTTAGCCAGGTCATTTATCCTTTTTTTTTTTTTTTATTTAGTTATTTAACCAGGTATAGAACACTAAGCTGGAAGCTTTTTTACAGGAGCCTTAGGTGGACGATGACATCCAGCTCCCTTCCCTGTGCAGCTGCTTCGGTGATCCTGAGGATTCGCTCCCTGTCCCTCCAAGCCATGGTGCCAGGCAGGCACCTTACCTCCCTCTTCCTTTCCTCACCCAATTCTACCTTCCTAACAATGGAGTCCCCCACCAGGAGTTGTTTCCTTCCCCTGTGGGGTCCCAGGCCACACTCCTGTGGGTCTCCTTTGTGGAGGTTCCCAACATCCTCCTTGGTCTCCACTGTGGGTGCCTCCATAGAGGAATCACACTTTGCCAGAACGGCATATGAACTGTGGAGAGGTACAACTGGATGTATGCGCCTCTGTTCCACCACCCTTACCCTCCCTGAGCCCACTGTGTTCCAACCACTCCTCTTTCTTGGCAACCTCTGAGGCAATGGCAGTGGCTCTAGTAGACCCTGGGTGGGAGAGGAGGTCCCACAAATCCTGGCCAACTTAGCCTGGAGATGAGCAACGTCCTTTTCAGTATCTACCCCCTTTGCTAGTTTAAATGCTTCCCAATGAAGCATTTAAACCTATCACCTAGGATCCTGCTTCCCCTTCCGGACAGATGCAGACCATCATGCCAACATAGGCCTGCATCCCTCCAGGTTGACTCCCAGTCCCTAATGAAGCCAAAACCCTGAGCTCCACACCAGTTTTTCAACCATTCATTGAATCCCATGGTGTGGAGTACCCTAGCATCACCCTTGCCATTGACAGTCAGCACCTCCGAGAAGTTTACTGTACAAGCTACTTGTCTAAGACCCCTCCCCAACTCTTCATACTCCTCTTGCACTGCTCTGATCCCATTCCCAGCCAGGTCATTTGTCCCTAGGTCGACAATGACATCCAGCTCCCTTCCTCATACAGCTGTTCCCATGATCCTGAGGATTCACTCCCTGTCACTCCAAGCTGTGGTGCCAGTCAGGCACCACCAACTAGTATTGGAGCCCACTCAAGAGGGAGCAATCTTAGACCTAGTTCTCTCAAATGGAGATGGAGAGAGGATCACAGATGTAGAAGTGGGTAGCCATCTGGGAACTAGTGACCATTGAACAGTATGGTTCACAATAAACACAGCAATAGAGTCAAGTCATACAAAGGCAAAAGTACTGGACTTTAAGAGGGCTGACTTTGCCAAAATGGGTGAGTGCCTAAGGAATGCACTAGCAAATGGGCAGGAAGCAGTGGTGGATGAACAATGGGGAATAATAAAAACTGCCATCACAGAGGTAACGAGCCTTTGTGTGAAGCAAATAAACAAAACAAAATAATGTAAGAAACCACTATGGTTCTCAAAGGAAGTGGCAGTGAAGGTTCGAGAGAAAAAGAAAGCATTCAGGAAGTACAAGGAATTGCAGAAGGAGCAGGGCAGGGAACTGTATCAGTTAAAGCAAAAGGAGGCTGGGAAGGCAGTCAGAACAGCAAAGGCCCAAACCGAGGAAAAGATAGCCAAATCAGTTAAGAAGGGGATAAAACCTTTTATAGGTACATCAGGGGAGCTAAGGAAGACCAAGGGAGGGATAGTGAGGCTTAATAAAGGGAGGGAGGGAGGGTGGGCAGAGGGAGACTGTGAAAAGGCAGAGATACTAAACAAATATTTTTGCTCAGTATTTACAAATGAAGAGGGAGGTACCTAAAACAAACAGTAGAAACACTCTGGATACAGAAGTTGATATCAGCCCATTTACAGAAGAAAGGGTTCTGAAAGAACTCTTAAAACTGAAGGTGGACAAAGCAATGGGGCCTGATGGGATTCATCCCAAAATTCTAAAAGAACTAAAGGTAGAACTAGTGACACCACTGACTAACCTTTTTAACAAATCATTGGAGGATGGGGTGGTACCCGAGGAGGACTGGAGGAGGGCAGATGTGATTCCCCTTCACAAAAGTGGAAGCAAGGCAGATACAGGAAACTACAGACCTGTTAGTTTACCTCAGTGATAGGGAAAATGATGGAATCACTTCTGAAGAAAAGAATTGTCGAGTATCTAGAGGCCAGAGGGACAGGACCCTAGGGAAGCATGGATTCACAGCGGAAGGTCATGCTAGACGAATCTGATAGATTTCTTTGACTGGGTGACCAAAGTAGTAGATCAGGGAGGGGCTGTGGACATGGCCTACCTAGACTTTAGCAAGGCATTTGACACAGTCCCACACAAAGATTAATATACAAGTTAGCCAGCCTGGGAGTGGGTCCCAAGATGATAGCCTGGGTAAAGAATTGGCTGGAGAATAGGACACAGAAAGTAATAGTAAATGGAGTCCACTCAGAAGAAAGGAGGGTTACTAGTGGGGTACCGCAGGGTTCAGTATAGGACCGGTCTCTTCAATGTCTTTATAAGCGACATTGCAGAGGGACTGGAAGGAAAAGTATGTCTCTTTGCAGATGACACAAAGATCTGCAACAGAGTTGAAGCACAAGGTGGGGTGGAAAGGATGAGAAAGGACTTGGCAATGTTAGAGGAATGGTCAAATGTATGGCAGCTTAGATTCAATGCTAAGAAGTGCAAGGTAATGCACCTGGGAAACAAAAACCCAGGGGAAGAGTACACAATGGGGGGTGAGATACTAACAACAACAAAAATGGAAAGGGACCTGGGGGTAGTCATATCAGATGACCTAAAAGTGGGCAAGCAATGTGAGAGGGCAGCAAGGAGGGTTGGGGGATACTGGGATGCATAGGGAGAGGCATCACCAGTAGAAAACAGGAAGTTATTATCCCTCTGTACAGACAGCTGGTGAGACTCCATCTGGAGTACTGTGTGCAGTTCTGGAGACCCAATCTCCGCAAAGACATAGACAGGATGGAAGCTGTCCAGAGGAGGGCAACCAAAATGGTGCAGGGTCTGCACCGGAAGACATATGAAGAGAGACGTAAAGGAGCTTAATATGTATAGCCTCGAGGAAAGGAGGGAGAGGGGGGACATGATAGAAACATTCAAGTACCTCAAGGGAATCAACAAAGTCCAAGAGGGTAGCATCTTTCAAAAAAAGAGGTGTGCAAGAACAAGAGGGCACAATTTGAAGATGGGGAGGCTCAGAGGTAATTTAAGGAAGTATTTTTTCACAAAGAGGGTTGTGGATGCATGGAACGGCCTTCCGGAGGAGGTTGTGGAGTCAAAATCAGAGGTGGAATTCAAGCATGCATGGGACAGTCATAAGGCCATTCTAGGGGGTGGGGGTAGGAAGAAGTAGGCTGCTGGTTAACTAGGATCTTCAGCTTATCCAGTAGGTAGGGAAATGGGCAGACTGGGTGGGCCAAGCGGTCTTTATCTGCCGACAAATTCTATGTTTCTATGTTTCTATGTTGCTTCACTCTCCCCTTCCTCCCCCAGTTCTACACCCCTAATAATTGAGTCCCTCACTGGGAATTGTTTCCTACCCCTGTGGGGTCCCATGCCACCCTCCTGTGGGTCTCCTTTGTGGAGGTTTCCAGCATCCTCCTTGGGCTCCTCTTCAGGTGCCTCCATAGAGGAATCACTCTCCACCAGAACAGCGAATGAATTGTGGAGAGGTACAACTAAAGCAATGCGTCTCTGTTCCACCACCCTCTTCCTCCCTCCCTGATCCCACCTTGGTCCAACCACTCCTCTTTCTTGGCAACCTCTGAGGTTGGGGTGTTGGCCCTGGTGGTCCCTGGGGGGACAGGAGGTCCCCCAAATCCTGGCCAACTCAGCCTGGAGATGAGCAACCTCCACCCTCAGTTCAGAGAGGTGCCTGCAGATGGGACAACACCGCATCCTCCAGAATGTCTCCCAGAAGACTGCTGCTTCACAGCCACTGCATCACTCCCATCATGTCTTATTTGTAACCCCTTAACTGCTGTTTTTTATACTTCCTCTTTCCTCTCTATGTTTATTTTATTTTTTGTTTAAATTTTTATGTGTTTTTTTTCCTCCCTACTTTCCTACTGCCTCTGTGCCCTTAAAGCTCCTGATCTTCCTGCTCTGGGACAGTAAGTTCCTATATTCCTCAGTAATCTCAGTCTTACTTTCTCAGAGTCAGACCTCTAGCAGCTGGGGGTAGAGTGGAGAGCTACTCTTTTTCTTCTAGGATGGTGAGTCTTTTGTGCCTCTAATCACCCCCTTCCTGCTCCCACACAGGAAGTTCCTGTTGTCAGTCAAATCCTGTGAAAGTAGAATTAGCTATGAAGAATTTTGAATTGATGTATTCCATGTTACAATTCCATGTGTGTGGGGGGTGGGACTACTACTGGAACACTGCAGAGCTTTGAGTTATTCTGTTCCATTGCAAATACTCACACAATGCATTGAACGTGAAAAAAGACAGATGACTGACAGGTGAAAAACATCTGTTGAGGGACTAATTTACATAAGTTAGCAACATTTATTGATTTTTTTGTGGCTTTGAAAACATTTAGAGTGTTCATTTTTTGAAAAGCTGCCTATCAGCCCATTTTATATATGCAATAAGGCACTTCAGGGATGTTGTTGTAGGTTTACCCATGGACGGAGGGCTGAAGTTGCCCGACTTCACCTCATGCCTTACAACGTCCCTGACCATGGGAAAAACCTAGTACAATCGATGCTGGGAAAACCTAGTACAATCAATGTTCTGTAATGCCTTATTGCTTAAACAGAGCCCATCTGAGATGAAACATCCCCTTTCCACTCAGAGTACTAGTGCACTTTTAACAATTTTTGCAGCAGGTGGCCTGGAGCACTGGGGGGTTAGTTTGTTCTCAGACCTTCTGCACACCTTGGAGAATAGGGTCTGAAACCGAGGCCCGACTGGTTCTGTCCTACATGTCCATGTTCTCATTTCTTTCATACTGTAACCATATATGAAGTAGTTCATGCAGAGACTAGGGATGGGTGGACTGTTCTACAGCAAATCAGACCCTCCTCAATCTGGCATTTACCCACAGCCACGGATAAATACAGATTTTATGGAATAAGTCAGACTCTCGGTCCATGGGTATGAATTAGACTTTTTTTTCTCAGCACTATCTGCTGCAGCTGTGCACAAATCCAATGTTATGACTCCTCCCAATATTCTACAGCAGAATTAGCGTTGGGTCTGGAGGGAGGGTCTTGTGTGTCAGTCAAACGCTAATTAACCCTGTCGCAGGCAACATGTGGAGGTTAGGAGGGACTCTTTGAAGTTCTCACCTGCCTGCAATCTTTAGAGCATGATACCATTGGCACACTACTCTCCATGTATGGCATCAAAACAAGTGACGGGCTGCATCCAATAGGGAAAGCACTAAGAACATGTGTCACATGATACCAGGAAGTCAGGGTTAGAGATGCAGCAAAGTTTAACTTTGCTAGCATAGCAGAGGCAAAGTAGCCCACTCTGCCTCGACACACAGCTATGCGAAGTGCCAATTGAAGTGCAGTGCTTCACCACTTTGTGTCATAATGACTTCGTGTTATGATGACACCATGTTACTTCACTTCATTTTCCTTTAAAGGCAGAGTGAGTGAGCATTGTAACAGCCCACAGATCAAATGGCTCTTAGTCTGCAAGTCACAAGCTTCAGGCAGAAAGTTAATCATGCAAGAGAGTGAAAGACTTTCACTTTCACCTTACCTAATGTGGGAGAAAGAGCTGCGTTAGAGGGGAGAGAGAAAGATAGCAAAAAATATAAACCCTGCTTTGAGAGGAGACAGAGATAGAAAAAAATATAACCCTCATGTCTGAACCAGAGCATCTTCTGGGCTATTGGTCCTCTCCCTAAAGCCGGAGGTAGTGGTGCCATGGAAGCCCCACCTCTGGTGGCACCTACCAGCACCCCCCCACCAGTGCCACCACCTGCCATGGCCCCTGCACCAGCAGCTCAGCCAGAAGTGAGAGGGGAGCTGCAGCAGTCACAGCCACAGCAGCAGCAGGTTTCCCCACCCCTGACCCCAACTGAGCACCAGCAGCAGCCAGCAACAACATCTGGGGCCCCCTGTCTGTGCCCGGTCCTCTCCGCAGCTCATTAGTGTGGGACTTCTTCACTACACTGCCTGTGGACACCAGTGTAGTGAAGTACAATCTGTGTGGTGAGGTGGTGCAGCTCATTAATGTGGGAGTTCTTCACTCACTGCCTGTGGACACCAGTGTAGTGAAGCACAATCTGTATGGTGAGGTGGTGCAGCTCATTAGTGTGGGAGTTCTTCACTACACTAAAATATTATTTTTTAATAATATTTTAGGGCCCATAAGTGAGAGTTGTGGGGTGTGCTTTTGAGTTGTTTATGAATTTTATGAAAATTGGCTATTAATGGTTACTGCCCAGTAATTGGATTGGGATTCTAAATTATATCTTTATGTGCTGTGAAGGATTGTCAGGCAGTATTCCCCTACTCGGCTCAGGGAGATGTGACAATTTAACTGCCCCCTCTTTAGCAATAAAGATATATATATATATATATATGCACACACACATACGTTGTTGATCTTTAGGTGTAGTTAGAAGGTATAAGAAAGGGTCGGGACTGGGCCTGGTAGAGGAATGGAAAGGGGGGGCATAATGGGGGTGGTGGGGACCAGGCGATGCCCTGGGGAGAAATTATGCCAAGACTGGGGTAATCCCAGTCTTGTTCCCATACCCAAGGGCCCAGAAATTGTTACTGGACAAGAGTTTAGGTCTTCCCCAGCAGCTCATCCAACCTGGGTGGTGTTATGTAATGCTATGTCTATCAAAAACAAGACAGCCAGTATAGCTTACCTTGTTGAAATGGTAGACCTGGCATGCATCACTGAGACCTGACTGGACAAAAAGTCAGGCCCAGTGTTGGCTTCTGCAGTCCCAGCTGGATTCTCGGTGATTCACCGCCCGAGGTTGGATCGTAGGGGTGGGGGTGTAGCCATCTTGTTTAAGACCAAATTGGGCCTTGTGGATGTTCCAGTAGGGACCACCAGATCCTTTGAGTGTGTTGTGGGTGAGGGTGTAGGCTGCAGGATACTCCTCATTTATTGACCACCAGGTGATGGGGGTTTATTCCTGTAGGAGATTGCAGACTTTGCCATCGACATGGTGTTGGAATTCCCCAGATGGATAATTCTGGGGGATTTCACTGCCTTGGTCAACGATGAAATCTCGCAGTTTGGTCAAACTGTCCTCAAGCTAATGACATTGCTGGGCCTCACACAGGTTGTTACCTCCTCTACCCACATAAGAGGCCACTCATTGGATCTGCTGTTCTTCCTGGGGATGGAGATCACTAATTTGAGGGTAGAACCAGTCAGTTCGTCTGACCATCACACCATAGGGTTCAATTTTGGGGCTTCCCCAAATGGACTTACCCTTTGGAGATGGTCCGGTACCGCCCTTTGAAAGGGGTTACCTCAGCTGGTCTATTGGTGGTGTTGGACCTATCGGGATTGCTGGCGAAAACACAAGTCCTGAGGATCTTGCACTAGCCTATAATAAGGCAGTGGGAGATGCCCTGGACTTGATTGCTCCTGTTCATGTTCGACTGCTCACTCTTTGCCCAAGGTCCCCTTGGTTTGATGGGTCCTTGAAGAAGTTGAGATGGAGTGGTTGAATGCTGGAGAAAGTATGGCGGAAGTCTGGCCTGGATGCTGACAGGCTTCGATTGATGGAACATTATGATGGCTATCAATCAGAAATCACCTGTAAGAAGGCAGAATTCCTGTCCAGGGAGATTTCTGCTGCCCAGAACCGACCGGCTCAACTCTTTCATACTGTCAACGGATTATGCAATCCAATCTGTCTGCAGTCTGGAAGAGCTTTTTCACAAGTTAGGTGTGATGAGCTAACTCAGTTTTTCATGAATAAGGTTGCCAGCATCAGGTGTGGAATTGACCCAGCCCCTTCCATGAGGGGTTGTGGAGGTCGATGGGGAGTGATGAGTACTCAGTCTGTCTGGACAGATTTCGGCCGACCAGAATTCATGGACTTTGTGAAGATTGTCCAGACCTTACGTTCAACCTGTTGTAGTTTGGATCTGGGCCCTACCTCCCTTTTGGTGAGATGTGGTAATGTTATCTGCCTGATCCTAGCTGAAATTGTGTGGAGATCCTTGGAGAAAGGAATCTTTCTGGATTCCTTAAAAGAGGCAGTTATTAGACTACACCTGAAAAAACCCACCTTGGACCCCGCTGATCCAGCTAACAACTGACCTGTCTCTAACCTCCCCTTTGTGGGGAAGGTTATTAAGAAGGTGGTTGCATTGCAACTTGATGATCATTTGGAAACTCACGGTGTCCATGAAGCTCTCCAGTCTGGATTTAGGAAGAGGCATAGCATGGAGACTGCAGTTGTTCAGGTACTAAATGACCTCTTGATGGTGAGAGATCGAAAGGCTTGTACCATCTTGGTCCTTCTTGATCTCTCAGCAGCTTTTGACACTGTGGACCATGAGGTGCTTTTAGAGACTCTGCGCTTCCTTTGTGGATTGTCTGGTACAGTCCTCAAATGGTTTCGATCTTTCCTAACAGGCAGGTCTCAGAGGGTGGTCACTGGAATTTATTCTTCTGATGCCCTCCACCTGTTCTGTGGGGTCCCGCTGGGATCTATACTGGTTCCCATGTTGTTCACAGTGTATATGCTGCCCTTAGAAGACATCATTAAGCGATACCGCTTGAGTTTTCACTGCTATGCAGATGATACTCAGCTGTATATTTCCTTTGTGCCCGGACAGGTTGATGTGGTTTCCATGCTAAATAACTGCCTTTCTGAGATCAGAGACTGGATCAGCTCGAGTTGGCTGAGACTAAATTTGGATAAGACTGAGGTACTGGTCATGGAGCCAGGTCACCTGGGGGCGGGTGTTAGTGCTGGGCATGTCGGGCCTTTGGCTTGACAGTGTCCAGCTTATCACCTCAGGTCGGGTGCATAACCTGGGTGTAGTTTTTGATGACGACTTGACTCTGAAGTATCAGGTGTCAGCTGTGATCAAATCCTCATTTTGCCACCTGAAGAACCTCGCCCAGGTGAAACACCTGATTCTCCCAGGTGACCTTCCAATATTGGTTCACGCCTTCATCACTATCCATCCTGACAACTGCAATGCCCTCTACTTAGGGCTATCTGGGGTTGATATCCACTGCTTGCAGCTGGTGCAGAATGCTGTAGCCAGATTGTTGAGTGGTACCTCTAGATCCAATCATATTACTCCTGCTCTGTGTGAACTGCACTGGCTTCCAGTTCAGTGGCGGATCACCTGTAAGGTAAGTTTACTTACCTTCAAAGCCCTACACGAACAGGGACCCGACTACCTCAAAGATCTCCTGAATCCCTACTCCCCCAATTGCCCTCTCCGATCCACCGACGAGGGAGTGCTAGAGATTCTCATGGTCCATTTTAAAACATCTGGAGCACATGCTTTTTCTTTTGCTGCACCGACGCTGTGGAACTCTCTACCTTGTCGGTTAAGAGAATGCCTATCACTAATTTTAAATCTATAAGGGAGTTTTTCACTCACTGCCTGTGGACACCAGTGTAGTGAAGTACAATCTGTGTGGTGAGGTGGTGTACTGTGGCCCCAAGGGAAGTCATCTGGGCACAGGTGGTCAATGCACCTACCTATACAACTACCACCATGCAGACTGGCAGGCCAAGCTTGCCAAACAGGGCGGAATGTGCCTGCTGGCCCTCCTGGGCAACAGGCAGCAGCACTGCCTCCACCTGCACATGATGTCAAGTGGGGTTGGGCTATGGAGCAAGCGGTGGCTCCACAACCTGCAGGTGATGGTGGTAATTGTGCATGAATACCTGCCACAAATGTTGATTTGTGCCTGATGTGGAGTGAGTTAGACCATGTGAACCACCGCACTGATAACATGGGGCAGCGGTTGGAGCACATGGAGGTGCAACAGCTCCAAACAATGGGCATGCTTCAACTGCTGCTCTCACACCATAACACTGATCATTAGTTTTTGTTTGTCCTTGCATCCACCACCCTCTCTGTGAAAAAAATCATTCCTGATGTTGCCCCTGATCCGTTCCCCCTTCTATCTTCAGATTTTGCCCCTTTGTTTATGCACATCTCTTTTTCTGAAAAATGCTACACTCTTGTTCATTGTTGATTCCCTTTCAGTACTAATAGTATCTATGCCCCCCTTTGCAGTTATACATATTAAGCTTTAGACTCCACAATATTTGGAAAACTGGCTAATTTGTTGTCATGGGTTGAAACTGGGGCAATACTCATGTTATCAGTAACTTCACTACCACCAGCTGGAGCAACAGCATCTCCAACCATGATTGAAGCTACTGATTGCACTGTGTAAAATAGAGAAATCCCTTTACTGACATCAACTATGCTCTTCTGCTGCATACTACCATGCCCACGGCCACTCTTGCCACTGGCAGCAGTGCCATGGCCAGAAGCATCTTTGCATGCACGTCTCTTTGCAGGCATATTCTGTTATTACACAAAAAATTCACAACAAATTGAGACTTCTGAAATTTGGGGTGGATGGGAAGCCAAAAAACAGCTGTTTCTTACAGATGCAGATTGGGCACTAAACCAATGCAAACGCACAGACGCAGATTGCACACTATAAAGAGATGCAGCTGCACAGGCACAAAAACACCTTAATCAGTGGTCACACAAATCTAAAACTGAGAAAACATTTTTTTTTATTTATTTATGGAGCATATCGGACATACCTTTGAGTCAGAGACACATTTACAAAGGTTCCAAGTCAGGGAACGTACAGTCAGACAGTAATACAGGAAATGCTGAACAGGATAAACAGAAAGGTAGATAGACAGACAGGTGGGGAGTAATGCAATGTACTGGCTGTGGGGCAGCAGTCTTCTGTGAGTCTTTCTGGAGGCTGAGATGCTGCCCTATTTGCAGACAACTCTGCCCTGAGGAAGGAGGTTGCCTGTCTTCAGGCCACACTGGGCAGTAGTAAGGGAACCTCCCCCACCCTGGGAGCACCAGGACCACCACCAGTACCTCAGAGATTGCCAAGAAAGCACAGCAGTTCGATTACAGTGGGCTCAGGGAGGGTGAGGGTGGTGGAACAGAGGCACACCCAGTCAGTTGTACCACTCCTTAATCCATACACCATTCTGATGGAGCATAGTTCCCCTATGAATGTACCTGCAGTGGAGACTAAGGAGGTTGCGGACAGCTGTCACAAGAGAGCCCCACAGGAAGGAGGCAGAGAACACCACAAGGAAAGAAAGCATCTCCTGGTGAGGGACTCAATTATTAGGGGGACAGAACTGGAGGGAGCAGAGAAAACTGAAGTAAAGTGCCTGCCTAGCACCATGACTTGGAGGGACAGGAAGCGCATCCTCAGGATCATGAGAACAGCTGCATGGGAGACTGAGCTGGATGTCATTGTCCACCTAGGGATGAATGACTTGGTTCAGCATGAGATTAGAGCAGTGCAGGAGGAGTCTGTGGAGTTGGGGAGGGGCCCTAAGGCAAGTAACACACGATATCATTCTCAGAGGTGCTGCCTGTCTATGGCAAGGGTGAGGCGAGGGTACTTCACACCATGTGATTCAATGAATGGTTGAAAAAAATGGTGCAGAGCACAGAAGTTTGGCTTCATTGGGGACTGAGGTTCTACCTAGAGGGACACCAGCCTATACTGGCAGGATGGTCTGCATCTGTCCAGGAAGGGAACAAGTCTTCTGGGCGAGCGGTTTAAATGCTTCATTGTCAAGCTTTTAAACTAGTCAACAGAGGAGGCACTGATAAGCAGCAGAGAATTCCCACCCTTCCCCTACAAAACAGGGTACTAAATGAGGTAAAGATCAAGGTAGAAAGGTCAGTAGGGAGCAGGACAGGGGTAAATGGAGAAAGCAAAGTCAATGAGGACAGGGATGGTGCTACAAGAGGTAAAGTCATCAAAAAATGGAGAGCAATGAGTACCAATGCTCATAGTCTGGGTAACAAGCTTCCTGAATTACTGGCTTTGATGGAAGAGGAACATCTGGATATTGTGGTAGTCACAAAAACATGGTACACACAGAACCATGACTGGGATGTAAACATACCAGGATTCACTATCTACAGGAGGGATAGGGAGGGTAAAAGAGGAGGAGGAGGAGTGGCTCTCTACATAAGGGAAGGAATCAAAGCAAAAGAAACAAAAGGGTAAACGGGGAGGAGAGGAAGCACTGTGAGTCAATTTGGAGACAGGCAATGGCACCACAATCCGCACAGGGGTTGTATACAGACTGCCATCCCAGTGGGAGGAAATGGACAAGGAAATAATAGAAAGTATCCTTAGAATGGCAGAAAAGGGGGAGATATTGCTGATGGGGATCTGAATATGCCAGATGTTAACTGGATTGCATTTGCAGCAGCCACTTCTAAGAGTGGGGTCATTCTAGATGCCCTTCAGGGGCTTGTCTTAGACAACTAGTATCGGAACCCACTAGTGAGGGAGCAATCTTAGACCTGGTACTCTTAAATGGAGATGGTGAGAGGATCACAGATTTAGAAGTGAGTAGCCATCTGGGAACTAGTGACCATCGAACAGTATGGTTCATGATAAACACAGCAGTAGAGTTGAGCCATACAAAGACAAAGGCACTGGACTTTAGGAGGGCTGACTTTGCCAAAATGGGAGAGTGCCTAAGAAATGCACTAGCAAATGGGCAGGAAGGAGGGGTGGAAGAACAACGGGGAATAATCAAAACTGCCATCACAGAGGCAACAAGCCTTTGTGTGAAGCAAATAAATAAAACAAAACGTTGTAAGAAACCACTATGGTCCTCAAAGGAGGTGGCAGGAAAAGCTGGGGAGAAAAAGAGAGCTTTCAGGAAGTAAAAGGAATCACAGAAGGAGCAGGACAGAGAATTATATCAGTTAAAGCAAAAGAAAGCAGGAAAGGCAGTCAGAGCAGCAAAGGCCCCAGCTGAGGAAAAGATAGTCAACTCAGTTAAGAAGGGGAATAAAACCTTTTATAGGTACATCAGGGAGCGAAGAAAGACCAAGAGAGGGATAGTGAGGCTTACTCAAGGGAGGGGGTGGGCAGAGGGTGACTGAGATGCTAAACAAATATTTTTGCTCAGTATTCACAAATGAAGAGGGGAAGGTACCTAAACCAAACAATAGAAACATGCTGGATATGGGGGTTGATACCAGCCGATTCACAGAAGAAAGGGTTCTGAAAGAACTCTTAAAATTGAAGGTGGACAAAGCAATGGGGACTGATGGGATTCATCCCAGAATTCTAAAAGAACTAAGAGTAGAACTAGTGACACTACTGACTACCCTCTTTAATAAATCATGGGAGGATGGGGTGGTACCTGAGGACTGGAGGAGTGCAGATTTTATTCCACTTCACAAAAGTGGGAGCAAAACAGAAGTAGGAAACTACAGACCTGTTAGTTTAACCTCAGTGGTTGGGAAAATTATGGAATCACTTCTGAAGGAAAGAACTGTTGAGTACCTAGATGCCTCTGGGGCAAAGGACCCAAGACAGCATGGATTCACAACAGGAAGGTCATGTCAGATGAATCTAATAGATTTCTTTGACTGCGTGACCAAAGTAGTAGATCACGGTAGGTCCCAGGGTGGTAGCCTGGGTAAAACACTGGCTGGACAACAGGACACAGCGGGTAATAGTAAATGGAGTCCTCAGTGAAGAAAGGAGTGTTACCAGTGGGGTACCGCAGGGTTCAGTACTGGGGCCAGTCCTTTTTAATGTCTTTATAAGTGACATTACAAGGGGATTAAAAGGGAAAGTATGTCTCTTTGCAGATGACACAAAGATCTGCAACAGGGTTGATATGCAAGGTGGAGTGGAAAGGATAAAAAGAGACTTGGCAAGGTTGGAGGAATGATCAAATGTATGGCAGCTTGGATTCAATGCAAAGAAGTGCAAAGTAATGCACCTGGGAAACAAAAACTCAGGGGAGGAGTACACAATGGGGGATGAGACACTGACAATAACAAAAATGGAAAGGGACCTGGGGGTAGTCATATCAGATGACCTAAAGGTGGGCCAGAAATGTAAGAAGGCAGTAAGGAGGGCTGGGGGATACTAGGATGCATAGGGAGAGGCATCACCAGTAGAAAACAGGAAGTTGTTGGCCCTCTGTACAGACAGTTGGTAAGACCACATCTGGAGTACTGTGTTCAGTTCTGGAGACCCCATCTCCGCAAAGACATAGACAGTGTGGAGGCTGTCCAGAGGAGGGCAACCAAAATGGTGCAGGGTCTGCACCAGAAGACATATGAAGAACGACTAAAGCAGCTTAAGATGTATATCCTCGAGGAAAGGAGGGAGAGGGGGGACATGATAGAAACTTTCAAATACCTCCAGGGAATCATCAAAGTCCAAGAGGGTAGCATCTTTCAGAAAAAGAGATGTGCAAGAATAAGAGGGCACAAGTTGAAGACAGAGGAGGGATGGCTCAGAGGTAATGTGAGGAAGTATTTCTTCACAGAGAGGGTTGTAGATACATATAACAGTCTTCCTGAGGAGGTCACAGA
The DNA here is from genome assembly GCA_016271365.2 of Neoceratodus forsteri. Lineage (NCBI taxonomy): Eukaryota > Metazoa > Chordata > Ceratodontiformes > Ceratodontidae > Neoceratodus > Neoceratodus forsteri. Next base: position 1,180,106,330 of record CM057454.1, read on the forward strand.
GTCAAAAACAGTGGGGGAATTCAAGAATGCATGGGACAGACATAAGGCAATTCTAGTGGGGGGTACGAGGAAGTAGGCTGTTGGTTAACTGGGATCTGGCGCTTATCCATTACGTTGGGAAATGGGAGGATTAGGTGGGCCCTGTGGTCCTTATCTGCTGTCAAATTCTATGTTTCTAGGGGATGAGGGTATGAAGAAGTAAGCTGCTGGTTAAGTAGGATCTGCAGCTTATCCATTAGGTACTGAAATGAGCAGACTGGGAGGGTCAAGCGGTCCTTATCTGCTGTCAAATTCTATGTTTCTATGTTTCTAGTAAGGGTAACAGTGTGTCACTAGCATCACAATAGTGTATAGTACTCATAAATCACACAAACAGATCAATAAACATAAAAACAAAGGTTTGTTATACAGAGAGGGTTACATTTTCAGCATTCAAGTAATACCAATGGTATAGCAGTTAAAGACTACTCAAGCTAACTGGAGAGGCCACAGTAACAGAGGCAGGATGAAAATCCATTGTCGAGGAAGGAGGGAGAGGGAGGAGGGAGGAGGAGGATAAGGAAAGGACGAGGAGCGGGCAACCAGGGCTAATAGCAGTCACAGATGCTAGAGGACAGGAGGTGTTCCCTGAGGAGAGATCTGAAGTGGCCAAGCTTATTTTCAAAATCTATGGTACTGGGGAGGGCATCCATCCAGAGTGGGACTCTGTAGCTGAAAGTTTCTGAAAAGGGGAGGTCCATCCCCAGGGAATCAGGAAGAGGGACTTATAGGAACTGTGGGTAGGTTTTAGTACAGTGGCAAGGTGTACAAGAAGGGAGAGACCCATGGGGGATAGCCCTTAGGAGATATTTCTCGCAAGGAGGCAAGTCTGATACTTAAGCCTGTCATCAAAGTTGAGCCAGCTTGACAGACTGTAAAGGGAGCAGGTGTGTGTGGTGTGGTTACATCCCAATACTAAGCAGCATGCTTAGTTCAGGGCTATTCTTATTCAGCAGAGGGAGGAACTGTCAGCCACACCATAGAGCAGAATACCATAATCAATAAGGAAGAGGACAGAGGAGAAGACAGCCAGGCAGAGGGCCTCAGGGGTGAGATAGTGCTTGTGCCGGTGAAGAAGACCTATTCTGGTATCGATGGCCATGCTGAGGAGATGTATGTGCTTATGGTAGTTAAGGGAGGTGTCCAAGGTAATACCTAGGTATTTAAAGGTGTCGACCTAGTTGAGGGTCTGTAGCTGGAAGTTGACGATACGCAGGGGATGGCGTCTATGCTTGCTCTGATGGTAAGCGAACACTACGACTTTGGCTTTCTTATAATCTAATACTAAGCAGTGCTCAGAAAACCAGGATTCAGCATCATAGAAGGCTTTCTGGAGCAATAGCTGGAGCATACGTGGGTCGGAGTGAGAGGAGAAGAGGACCGCATTGTCAGCATAAAGAAGCACGTTCCTGGAGCAGGTGCTGGGGAAAGTATTTAGAAATAGGCTGAAAAGAAGGTTCCAGAGTATGGAACCCTGGGGCACCCCCAGTCTAACTGGAAGTCTAGAGGAGCAGATGTTGCCAATCTTAACTTGTTGAGACCTGTCAGTTAGATAATGAACCAGCTGGTGGCATCTTGGGAAAGACAGGAGTGGGAAAGGATGGACAAAAGGAGTGAGTGATTCACGGTGTGGAAAGGCTTTTGACAAATCCGCAAAGACCACTCCTGCTAGGTGTCCCTTGTCTAGTGCTGAGTGCACGGCCAAGGAGAATTCCAGCAGCACCGAGGTGGTGCAATGGGCTTTACGGAAGCCATGCTGTTCTTGACCTAGGAGATTGTACTTAGTGAGGTGCTCAGTGAGTTGGTCTGAGATAAGCCTCTCCAAAGGCCATGGGAGGGGTCTAGAGATGGGGTGGTAGTTCCCAGCAGAGGTGTGGTTTCCACCTTTGTGGATTGGGATAATTATGGTGGCTTTCCATTTGGCAGGGAATTGGCTAAGGCAGAGGGAACGGTTGAGTAGGGAGGTTGTGGGGGGTGAGGAGTTTGTCTAGGGTCGGGTGCAGGAGTTTAAGGTTCAGGGTGTCACTGCTAAACCGGGAATTCCTTAAGGCTTTTAGAAAGTAGGGTTTGGCTTCCTTTGAGGAAATAGTTTTGAAGCATAAAGATGGGGTAGGAGGGTGGAGGGTGAGGGCAAGATTAGAGGATCAAAGAAGTGAGGGGGGAGCACACTGCTAAATTATGAGAAGGAGGTGTTAAGGGTGTCGACTATGTGTTTGGTGTCAGTGGTAATATTGCCATTATAGTTGATTTGGGAGTGGGGTTGGACACCACTTTCCCATTGAGTTCCTTTAGATTGTCCCAAAACTTTCTACCCAAGCCCCAGGATGAGGTGAGGGACACCCTATAATGTTCAGCCTTGGCTTTACATATTTCCCACGTACACGTATTCCTAGCAGCATGATAACATTGTCTGTCTGCTGGTTTGCCCTTGTTAATGGCTATTTGCCAAAGGGAGTCATGGTGGCGCATCAGGGCAAGGAGAGTTTGGGAGATCCATGGTGAGGAGTGGCCCTTGACAAGGCATTTGGTAAGGGGGGAAATAGGTCACAGGCATAGTTGAAGGAGTGGATGAAGTAGTTGAGCGCCAAGTCAATGTCGGGAGCATTTTTATTTATTTATTTATTTGTTTGTTTATTGAACAGATCGGAATTAAACCTTTGAGTCAGAGGCTGCTTTACAAAGGGTCAGCGTCAGTGTAGTACAGAGATAAAAGACAGAGAACAGACTACAGGTACAAGTGATGATAGAACAAGTACCACGATACAGTGTTTTTTTACAATGCTATAAAATACAACACAGAGCTATTTACAAATGACAAGAGTAACATAGTCTAGATCAGGTCAAGCATAAAGCTGTAGACCCTTGTCAGAGGGTAGAACTAAACCACCAGGGAGAGTAGTTACAGTCATAGGCAGCTTCCTGTTGGATATAGTTTCAGAGACTGGATTTGAAGGGCTTAGCTTAGGTTCCACCAGCAAGGTTCTTGGCAGTGAGTTCATCAGGAGGGGTACCCTGTAGTGAAATGTTCAGCGACCCACCGCTGTTTTACAGTGCGGGACCTGGTAGGGGGATTTCTCTGATCCCCGGGTGTGTTTGATGGATAGAGTGGGCTGAAGAAAAGGGGTGAGACCTGGGTGGGTAAGATTGATAGATGTATTTTTGGCCAGGAGGCAGGTCTGGTATTTCAGCCAACCATCAAAGTTAGGCCAGTTGGCAAGGGTATAGAGGGTGCAGGTGTGGTCAGTCAGTCACATCCAGTGGCTAGTGGGCAGGCCTTGTTCAGGGACATCCTAATCCTATGAAGGGCAGTGTTATCGGCAGCTCCATATATCCGTATGCCATAGTTAATCAGGGATAAAATCGAGGAGAAGCTAGCTAGTTGCAGGGACTCAGGGGGAGACAATGCTTGTAATGGTGGAGGAGGCCAATGTGTATGTTTACTGCCATGCTCAGAAGGTGGATGTGATCATGGTAGGTGAGCCCTGAGTCCAAGGTGACTCCAAGGTGTTTGAATTGGCCAACCTGCTCCAGTGATTTGTGATGAGAGTTAAGTATTGTCAGGGAGTAGCCAATGTGCTTGTTGTGGGGATGCGCAAACATAGATTTCATTTTTTTTATGGTTTAGTACAAGCTTGTGATTAGAGAACCAAGTTTCAGTTTCATTAAAGGATTTCTGGAGTGCCAGCTGGAATGAGACTTGGTCAGAATGGAAGTCAAAGAGTACAGCATCATTCACATAGAGGAGAAGTTTACCTGATCAGGCACTGGGGAGAGAATTAAGAAACAGACTAAAATAGTAGCCGAGGATTGACCCCTGGGGAACCCCTGAGGTGACCGGGATAGGGGAGGACAAAGCACTAGATATCCACACTTGCTGTGACCTGCCCATTAGGTAACTCACAAACCAGCGTACCATGTCCTGTGAGAGGCGCAACTGAGCAAGAGAAGTCAGTAGTAGGGAGTAGTAGACGGCATCAAATGCTTTTAACAGCTCTATAAATACTGCACCTGCTATTTGGCCAGCGTCTAGAGGCATGAAGGGTATTAGTAAATTCTTACAAGGCAGTTGTGGTACTGTGGCTTTTATGAAAGTCATGTTGGTCTCTGCACAGCAGGTTGTATTTGGTTAAGTGTTCGGTGAGTTGGTCAGCTATGACTTTCTCAAGGGCTTTGGAGAGCGGAGGGGAGGATTGATATTGGACAGTAGTTACCTGGGATGGTACAATCCCCACTCTTATGAATGGGTGTAATAAGGGCAGTTTTCCATCCTGTAGGGAACTGGCCCAGAGAGAGGGACTGGTTTAGTAGTGCTGTGAGGAGGTAAAGTACCTCATCAAGTGTAAGTCTTAGTAGCTTTAGGTCCAAGGAAATACTACTACTGTAAATCTGGACTTGGTAAGTACTTTATGCAAGCAGGGAATAGCCTCCCACTGAGAGATAGTTTTGAAGTAGAAGGGGAGCCTCCGGGAGGGGGGGGGTCAGTAGAAGTGGGGGGAACTGGGGCGAAGAAGTTTTGAGGAAGAACACTGCTGAGATCAGAGAAAGAGGAGTTTAGTGTGTCAGCAATGAGCTCAGGGTCCATTGAGATGCACCCATTAACACACAATTGGCAGGGAGGGGCAGAGATTAGACTTGCCATTAAGCTCTTGTTGATGGGGGATCAATTCTAGAGGGTGAAATGGTATTTAAATGCTTATGATTACCAGGTTTCAGATGGCGTTGGAAGGTGACTTTGGGTGTTTTTATTTAACCCTGCAAGACCATGTGCAAAGCACAGCAGAGTGGTCACTCAGGGCATTGGGAAGTACTGAGATGCTAGTAAGCCTATTGGGGTGATTGGTAAGAACCAGATCCAGAAGGGAGGCAGACTCGGTCTTAGGACTGTGTCGAATGGGTGTAGGGACAACTTATGTGAGGTCCATCGTGGCAATAGCATTTTTGTAATAGGAAGTGGAGCTAGATTGCCAATTAATGTTGAAATTACCAAGGGTTATGCATTCAGCTTTAGAGGGCAGTTGGTAGAGGTAGTTCAGAGTATAGTGAAATGCAGGTTTTTGGTTCTGAGGGGGGATATAAAAAGAGGTGACGAGGAAAGGGGCAGTGGAGCACTGACAGAGACTTTAGGGTGAGAGCTCGGGCACCATAGTCCAGCTGGGCAGGTGGAAGAGGTTGGGCCTGAAGAGTGTTTTGAAGGTTGAAGGCACAGCCACCACCACGTTTTCTGATCCAATCCGCAAGGTAGAGCAAATACCCAGGGATGGAGACAGCAGAGCCAGGGGTTGCTTTGGAGAGAGAGGTTTCCACAAGGGAGAGCATGTCAGGTTGGTGTTGGACCATCCAACCCTGGAGGCAGTAAATTATACCTTTTGTGGGTTCTTGGGGGGGGGCGCTGCAGAAGCAGTACACTAGCTAGATAGAAGGAGGCAGTAAAAAATACCACAGACAGATAACTAATTCAGAGTGCAGCGATCACTGTGTGGCCCGATAAAATGTGTCTGACTTGATGGCACACACACACACACACACACACACACTCTCTACAGGTAATGCACAGAACATTTAACAGTGCAGTACCCTAACATAGAAGCATAGAGCATAGACTTTGACAGCAGATGAGGACCGCTTGGCCCACCTACTCTGCCGATTTCCTACCTTTTGGACAAGCTGCAGATCCAGTTACCCAACACCCTACTTCCTCCTACCTCTCACTATAGTTGCCTTAGGTGTGTCCCATACATTCTTGAATTCCCCACTGTTTTTAACCCCACAACCTCCTCAGAAAGGTGGTTCCATGCGTCCACCTCTCTGTGAAAAAGTACTTTATCATGTTGCCCCTGAGCTGTCCACCCTCTATCTTCAAATTGTGCCCCCTTGTTCTTGTACATCTCTTTTTCTTAAAGATGTTCCTGTCTTGGAATTTGTTGATTCCCTTGAGGTACTTGAAAGTTTCTATCATGTCCCCCCTCTCCCTCCTTTCCTCAAGGGTGTATATATTAAGCAATTTTAGCCTCTCTTTGTGTAGCTTCTGTGTGCAGACCCTGCACCATTTTAGTTGCCCTGCTCTGCCTCCATCCTCTCTATGTCACTATGGAGATGGGGTCTCCAGAACTGTATCCAGTACTCCAGATGGGGTCTTACCAACTGTCTGTACCGAGGGATAATAACTTCCTGTTTTCTACTGATGATGCCTTTCCCCTATACATCCTAGTATCCACTCAGCCCTCCTTATTGCTTCTCACATTGCTTACTTACCTTAAGGTCATCTGATATGACTACCCCCAGAGCTCTTTCCATTTGTGTTGTTGTTAGTCCCCCCCCCCCCCACTGCAACTGCACACTCTTCCACTGGATTTTTTGTTTCCCGGGTGCTATAGTTTGCACTTTTTTCATTGACTCTAAGCTGCCATATTTTTGGCCATTCCTCCAATTTTGCGAAGTTCCTTCTCATCCTTTGCTTCCCTTCTTGTATAGCAACCCTGTTGCAGATCTTTCTGCCATCTGCAAAGAGGCATACTTTTCCTTCCAGCCCCTCTGCAATGACACCTATAAAGACATTAAAGAGGACTGGTCCCAATACTGAACCCTCTGGTACCCCACTAGTAACCCCCTTTCTTCAGAGGGTACTTTGTTTACTATTCCCATCTGGGTCCTGTAGTCCAGCCAGCTTGTTACCCAGGCTACCACCCTGGAACCCATTCCCAGGCTGGCTAACTTGTTTATTAATCTTTTGTGTGGGACTGTGTCAAATACATCCATTCTAAAAGCATAGCACACAAAACGCCAAATAATTAGCAGGGACATCAGTCTCTAAAGAAATACAATGTATTTACATGCTAGAAGGCAGGAGCCTGACGCGTTTTGGATAATGTATCCTTTTTCAAAGGCTACCAACATCTGAAATGGTGGCTCTAAAATACTAAAACCAAATCTCATCACGATGCTGTCATCCTATTAACAAGCATTACAGACACATGCTGAGTTACCTAATTGCAAAAGCTCATTGGTAAAATAACAAACACAGTACATCACACCGTATTACTTAATCTATAAACATGAAAGTCCATTATATAAATTGTACACAATGCAATATATGGAAGCAAGACTAAAACCGATTAATGAAATAGTGCCACTGTTCATGAGGTGGGCTCTCAGAATGCCTATGTTGCAAATTTGGTGAAAAAAGTCCAAAAAATGACTGTTTTATGAGCGTGCATTACGCAGTTTCCACGCACGCTTGTAACTTGGTGAATCTGTAATATTTTCACTTCAGATTTTCAACATTGCCATTTTTCCACACCTCTTTATGAACAGAACAGCTGTCATTTTTCACATCCTGGCTGAAATGTGTGTTTGCACTTCCAGCACAGAAAAGCACGGTCGCTGTGGGAAATCAGTGTTTGGAACAGATTAAGAAAATCACAGTGACACTGTTCATGAGCAGAGGTCCTAAAATGCCTATGTTGTAAATTTGGTGACGAAAGTCCATTAAATGACTGTGCTACAAGCGTGCATTGCACACTTTCCATGCACCATTGTAACTTTGTAAATTTGTAGTATTTTCACTCCATATTTTCAACATTGGCATTTTTTTCACTCCTCTTTATGAACAGTACAGCTGTCATCTTTCACATCCTGGCCGAATTGTGTTTTCGCACTTCGCCGCACAGAATAGCGCTGTTGCTGTGGGAAATGAGTGTTTGGGACATATTAAGAAAATCACAGTGACTCTGTTCATGAGTAAAGGTCCTAAAATGCCTATGTTGAAAATTAGGTGAGAAACATCTATAAAGTGACTCTTTTACAAGCGTGCATTGTGTAGTTTCCACGCACGCTCGTAACTTTGATAATTTTTACTCCAGAATTTCATCTTTACCATTTTTTCACACCTCCTTATGAACAGTACAGCTGTTATTTTCCACATCTTACTCGAAATGTGTTTTCACACATCCGGCGCGCAGTGGCGCAGTTACTGTATGAAAATTATGTTCAGAACACAGTAAGAAAATCACAGTAACACTGCTCCTGAGCAGAGGTCCCAAATTGCCTATATTGAAAATTTGGTGAGAAAATGTAATAAAATGACTGTTACAAGTGTGTGTTGTGCAGTGTCCACGCACAGTCGTAACTTCAAGAATTTGTAATATTTTCACTCCAGATTTTCAACATTGTCATTTTTGCACACCTTCTTATGAACAGTACAGCTGTCATTTGTCTCATCCTGACCGAAATGTAGTTTTGCACATCTGGTGCACAATCGCGTGGTCGCTGTGGGAAATTAATGTTCAGGGCAGATTAATATAACCATAGTGCCGCTGTTCATCAGCAGAGGTCCCAAAATGCTTATGTTAAAAATATTTGAAATAATTCCATTAAATGACTGTGTTATGACTGTGTGATGCGCAGTTTTCACACATGCTCGTAACTTTGAGAATGTTTAATATTTTCACTCCAGATTTTCAACAAGGCTATCTCTTCACACCGAATTACCAATGGTGCAAATGACATTTTAATGTGGTGCAGAATGGTGTGGTCACTGTGGGAAATCAATGTTCGAGACAGATTAACAAAATCAGAGGGACACTGTTCATGAGCAGAGGTCCCTAATGCTTTCATGAGGTGGGGTCACAAAGAGGCCATGTTTTAAAATTTGGAGTGCAAATACCAACCAACGCACAGGGCGTTAGGGTTTTCTAACTATTATGTTCCACCCTGTACAGACTAACAGGCAATAGGATTATGTCTTTGGATTGTCTGCTGTAGTGCTCACGCCATTGGTCCTCCACCCCCACCCCACAGCCACTGACGGGCATCAAGGTGTGCCTTGGACTCTTCAGCCCCAAAGTTCAATCCGTTCTCCTATGCTGCACCCATCTCAATGTACTTCCTTATGAAATGGGGTGAGCATAAGGCCCAAACACAACGCAACACTTGTCAGTCTCTGCAGAGTAGGGTGAGGTGAAATGGCATGAGCGTTATGGCCAGTGACCCAAACGCACACCCCAATGCCTGTCACTCTCTGCAAGGTGGGGTTGACATCGTTTTTATACTTCACTGCTATTCCTATTATGTGTCTCTCTAACTCCTGCACTACCAATGCCAACTCCAGCAAGACAACATTCAGCATTTACAAATGCTTGTTAAACAAAGGAACATAATCTAAAGATAGCTCTAGAGCCACAGAAGTGGAAGATATTGATGAAAGGGTTCTTGTGATGTGGAATGCTTAGCCACAAAAAAAATTGTAATGCTGAAATTAGAAGTCTATGGCAACTACACAGAGAGGGTTGTGGATGCATGGAACGGCCTTCCGGAGGAAGTTGTGGAGTCAAAAACATTGGTGGAATTCAAGCATGCATGGGACAGTCATAAGGCAATTCTAGGGGGTTGGGGTAGGAAGAAGTAGGCTGCTGGTTAACTAGGATCTGCAGCTTATCCATTAGGTAGGGAAATGGTCAGACTGGGTGGGCCAAGCGGTCCTTGTCTGCCGTCAAAATCTGTGTTTCTGTGTTTCAAAATCTGTATATGAGGAAATGCACATATTCAATATATACACAATTATTTACTATGAACACAAAGGATCTAGTACCATAAAAGAATGGATACATAATTAAAATAAAAAGGGGGAGGGAAGGAAGGAGGAAACTATTGCGTTAAAAAACTATTCAATATGGACCATAATAGTCAAGGAAAAGGGGGGGGGGCAACTACCCCACAAAAGCTAACAAGCTAAGAAAAGGGATATGCAAAAAATGATCAGATAAAATACTGAAGTACATATACAGCATCCCATTAAAGTACTATTATTTCCTTCATTGTTTTAAAAAAGGCTTTAATTCAAAGCCTCTGTTTAATCCCCATTTCTTAGTGGCATCCAAATTAATAATCCAAACGCTTCCCTTTTTAATAATAAATCATTAAATTGTCCCCCTCTTGGTCTCTGGCAGACTCTGTCAATGCCCATGGACTGAAACTTGTGTGTTTTTGATCTCCTGTATTCATTATGTACAAGGCTGTGGCATAGCTAGCAACTTTCCTATCAATGGCCCTAACATGTTCCATAACTCTCATTTTTAAACTCCAAACTGTTTTCCCAATGTAAAATGCATTGCAACTACATGTCGCCCAATAAATAATTCCTGCCGTATAGCATGTAATTAGCTGCCTAATTTCAAAAACACATCCTGTATTGCTATCCTTAAACTCTTTAGCCCTCTTAATATTAGTGCAACAATTATAGTTCCTACAGGTAAAACAACCCACACTTCTCTGTGCCTCAGGAACACTTCTTTTTCTTCAAAATGACTGTGGCAGAGTTGATCCCCTATTGTAGGTGCTCTTCTATAGGTCATCCATGGTGGGACTCGAACAGTGGGTGGGATATTCAGACTGCACCAGGCTGGGGCGCAAGCCTGGGTGCAGTGCAACTGGGATGAGCCAGGGCAAGGACCAGGTGATATTCAATGGTGCTGTGCCATGGCTCAGCACCATTGAATATGGCACTGGGGGCACCCACACTGCACATGGCTCAGTGGCACTGCGCCAGCGTAAGTGGCAGGTGAGGAGCATGGGGCTACACCAGCACAAGTGCAGTTGTGCTAGGCACAGGAAGAGTGAAATTCAGACGTAAGCACGCAAATGAGACCATTATGTGTGCCAGGTGCCAATGGGGCCATTTGCATGTCATTATGGTCCATTTGCATGCGGTGTGCCAATCCCCGGTGACTTGCATCTGGCACCTTGCCAGGCTGCAGCCATTCATGACTGACTCCCACTGTCCCTTGGTGGGCAACATGCCCTGCCCGATTGCAGGCATGGTATATACATAACCCTGGTGGTCCAGTGGACCTGCACCCCTGCCAGATCGCAGGTATAATAGATGTAAATCCCTGGTGGTCCAGTGGAACCAATCCCCTGCCTGATCATGGGCATAATAAATGTAAATCCCTGGTGGTCCAGTGGACCCAATCCCCTAACCAATTGCGGGCATATGAATATCTTAATGCCCTGGTGGTCCAGTGGACCTGATCCCCAGCCTGATCATGGGCATACATGTCAAATGTTAACCCTGGTTGTCCAGCGGTACCCCCTCCCCACCCCCCAACTGAGACCCACCAACACGCACCTCCCCAGTCAGCGGCGGGTAGCAGCTCCCCACCCACAAGCTACCCAGCCGCCTGCCGACTGACAGCGTACAGTATGACTGTACGCCTATTGGTCCACTGCATTTGCTAATAGGCGTGCAGACCATACTGTACTACACAGTCCCAAACTGTGAATGAATCATTCACATTTCGTGACTCTGTAGTACAGTATGGTCTGCATGCCCATTGGCCTGCGCAGTAGACCAATAGATGTACAGCCGTACCATACGCTGTCAGTCAGCAGGTGGCCAGGTGGCTTGTGGGTGGGGAACTGTCACCTGCCTCTGACTGGGGGGTATGAGGTGGTGGGTCTCAGTGGGTGGGTGGGGAGAGGGGTACCACTGGACAACCAGGGTTAACATTTGACACATATGCCCGTGATCGGGCTGAGGATTGGGTCCACTGGACCACTGGGGCATTAAGATATTCATATGACCGCGATCGGGCGGGGGATCAGGTCCACTGGACCACCAGGGATTTACATTTATTATGCCTGTGATCAGGCAGGGGTGCAGGTCCACTGGACCACAAGGGATATAATTGAATTATGCCCGCGATCAGGCAATGGGGTAGGATTCATTGGACCACCATGGCTATTACATATATCTGCCCGCGATCTGGTGAGGGGGGGCATGACACCCCGCCTGTGTCTGGGGGGGTCAGGTGGCCACCTACAGCAGGTGGCTGCCATGTTGCACCCAGCAATATGGCAGCTGGCCTGTGGGTGTTCCCTGACATGCTCCTGTTTTTCACAGGCACGTCTTTGCACCCCCCTGTGCAGTGCAAGGTGGGTTTGTGCCTGCATATGGGCTGCACATCCCGGGCTGAATATTGGGATGGGATGCATATGCATGGGTATGCCCCCCACACTTGCGCCGCATACATTACTGGTGCACCCCAGTGCATCGGGTATTGTGCAGCGCAATAACCCCCATTGAATATCATGCTGGGGCACGTCAGTCTGACTTTGATTTGTCTGTGGAAGCTGAGAACCTTGCTACACTGCAAAGAACAAACTATAACTCCATTTAGGACCTGGAAACCTGGTAAGGCATAATACTTGTAAAGAAAAGGAGCTACGCTTTCTACAAAAAGTTTCATGATTTTTCCTTATTGGCATTAAGCAGAGACTTTCAGGATTCCATTAAAAGTGTAGTAATTGTATAACCAGAGGGAGTGAGATACAACTGAATTTGCTTGATTATTGGGGTTGAGACCTAGGATTTGGAAGGATATTTTTGCAACATTTTAAAAGTGTCCTGCTGGCTGAGAAGTTAAGTTTTCATCCATGGTTTCACTGAAAGATTTTGTGTATTGAAATCAGACATAGCAGACTGCCTACATTGAAAGGCCTGCTTACATCACAGGTGTCACTAGTCAATCAATTGGCTCTGGGTGGGGTTTCATCACTGCTGTCTTAGGCATCCTTCACAGTTAGAAGCCAGTCAGTCTGACTTTGATTTGTCTGTGGAAGCTGAGAACCTTGCTACACTGCAAAGAACAAACTATAACTCCATTTAGGACCTGGAAACTCATAATACTTGTAAAGAAAGGGAGCTACGCTTTCTACAAAAAGTTTCATTTTTTTTCCTTATTGGCATTAAGCAGAGAATTTCAGGATTCCATTAAAAGTGTAGTAATTTTATAACCAGAGGGAGTGAGATACAACTGATTTTACTTGGTTGTTGGGGTTGAGACCTAGGATTTGGAAGGATATTTTTGCAACATTTTAAAAGTGTCCTGCTGGCTGAGGAGTGAGTTAATTTTTATCCCTGGACTCAGTAGAGTGATTTGTGCAGGAGACGTGGTCTAGTAAATTGTGGTGTTAGTTGAAGTACTATAAAGGGCAATACTCACCAGGGTGGTGGAGCAGTTGTGTATTTGATTGTTTCTAACAGTCACCAGTGGCTGTGGACTACCCACCCACCCTACCCCACACCCGCCCCAGGCGTGGCATTTCCTTATAGCCACAGTTCTGACATCACTTCTTCAACAGGTCTTGGGGCAGAACTGTCATATCCTTAATACCCCAGCACAGTGCAAAAAGGGTAGGTACACACCACAAATAATAATAATAAAAAATATATATAGTAGATTATAAGGGAGAGGGACATGTGGGGAGTGGTGCAATGCACTGTCTGTGGGGCAGCAATTTTCCGGGAGACAATCTGAAAACTGCGTTGCTGTCCTATTTGCAGACAACTGTCAGTTCTGAGGGAGGAGGTTGCCCACCTCCAGGCTGAACTAGCAAGGACTAAGGAGGCCTCCCCCTTCCAAAGAGCACCACTGCCACAACCACTGCCTCAGAGGTTGCGAAGTATGAAGAGCAGTTGGACCACAGTGGGTTCTGGGAGGGTGCGAGTGGTGGACCAGAGGCAAAGCCCCATAGTTGTACACAAATCATATGCCATTCTGGTAGAGCAAGGTTCCTCTATGATGGCACCCTCAGTTGAGACCCAGAAGAAAGCTGAGGACATCCACAAGGGAGACCCACAAAAGGGTGGCAAGGGACACCACAGGGGATGGAAACAGCTTCTGATAGGGGACTCTATTGTTAGGGGGTAAACCTGGGAAAGGGAGAGGAGAAGGAAGTAAGGTGCCTGCCTGGTGCCATGGCTTGGAGGGACAGGAAGCGAATCCTCAGGATTGCAGAAGCAGCATCCCAGGAGAGGGAACTAGATATCATAGTCCACCTTGGGACAAATGACCTAGCTAGGCATGGGATCAGTGCAGTGCAGAATGAATTTGTGGAGTTGGGGAGGGGCCTCAGACAGGTAGCAAGCATGGTAACCTTCTCAGAGATGCTACCAGTCCATGGCAGGAGTGAGGCTAGGGTACTGCACACCATGCAGTTTAATGAATGGCTACAAAACTGGTGCAGAGCACAGGGCTTTGGCTTCATTGGGGACTGGGGAGCCACCTGGAGAGATAAAGGTCTATACTGGCATGATGGTCTGCATCTGTCCATGAAGGGAACCAAGCTCCTAGGTGATAGGTTTAAATGCTTCCTTGGCAAGCTTTTAAACTACCCAAGGGGGGAGGCGCTGATAAAGGGCAGGAAATTTCAAGCCTCTCCCCACAAAACATGGCAGGTAGTAAGGTAAACCCTGAGGTACAGAGCTCAACACAGGGCAGGACAGTGGAAAATGGAAAAATAGACAAGCAGGGTAAGAGCAGGGATGGGGGAAAAAGGATAAAGCCAACATTAAATGGAGAGCAATGAGTACCAATGCCCGTAGTCTGGGAAACAAGCTTCCTGAGCTAGTAGCCCTGATGGAAGATGAACAGTTGGATATTGTGGCGATCACGGAAACATGGTACACGAGAATCATGACTGGGATGTCAACATACCAGGGTACACAATCTACAGAAGAGACAGGGAAGGTAAAAGGAGGTGGAGTAGCTCTATACATAAGGGAAGGGATCAAAGCTACAGAACTAAAAAGTAAGGGGAGGACAAGAGGCACTCTGGGTCACCTTGGAGACAGGGAATGGCATCACAATCCGCACAGGGGTTGTATACAGACCCCCATCTCAAGGGGAGGAAATGGACAACAAAATGATAGAGGGCATTCTCAAAATGGCTGAAAAAGGGGAGATACTGTTGATGGGGGACCTGAATATGCCAGATGTTAACTGGATAATAGGTACTGCAGCCACATCAAAGAGCAGGGTCATTCTCGATGCCCTGCAGGGGGCAGGCCTTAGACAGCTTGTGTTGGAACCCACTCAGGAGGGAGCAATATTAGACCTGGTACTCTCAAGTGAAGAGAAGATCACAAATTTAGAAGTCAGCAGACATCTGGGAACAAGCGACCACTGCACAGTATGCTTCACAATGAGCACAACCATGGAGATAAGCCATACAAAAACAAGGATACTGGACTTTAGAAGAGCTGACTTTGGCAAAATGGGTGAATACCTGAAAAATGCACTAGCAAATGACCAAAAAGGAGGGGTTGAAGAACAATGGAGAAAAATCAAAACTGCCATCATAGAGGCAACAAGCCTTTGTGTGAAACAAATAAAGAAACCAAAGCAGAGTAAAAAAAAACACTATGGTTTTCAAACGAGGTGGCAGAGAAGGTTAAGGAGGAAAAGGCTGCATTCAAAAAGTATAAGGAATCACAGAAGGAGCATGACAGGAAACTGTATCAATTAAAGCAGAAAGAAGTGGGGAAGGCAGTCAGACTAGCAAAGGCCCAAACCGAAGAAAAAATAGCCAACTCAGTTAAGAAGGGGGATAAAACCTTATATAGGTACATTAGGGAGCATAGAAAGGTTAAGGGAGGGATAGTGAAGATTAATAAAAGAAAGGGGAGGTGGCCGGAGTGAAACAGTGAAAAGACAGAGATACTGAATGAATACTTTTGCTCAGTATTCACAAAAGAAGATGAGGAGGAGTTACCTAAACCAAACAATAGAAGCACTCTGGGTAGGGGGGTTGACACCAGTCCATTCACAGAAGAAAGAGTCCTGAAAGAACTCCTAAAACTCAAGGTGGACAAAGCAATGGGGCCTGATGGGATTTACCCCAGAATCCTAAAAGAACTAAGGGAGGACCTAGTGACACCACTGACCATGCTTTTAACAGATCATGGCAGGATGAAGGTACCTGAGAACTGGAGGAGGGCAGATGTGATTCCCCTTCACAAAAGTGGGAGCAAGGCAGAAGCGGGAAACTACAGACCTGTAAGTTTGACCTCAGTGGTAGGGAAAATGATGGAATCACTTCTGAAAGAAAGAATTGTTGAGTACCTAGAGGCCAGCAGGGCACAGGACCCAAAGCAGCATGGATTTACAGCAGGAAGGTCATGTCAGATGAATCTAATTGATTTCTTCGACTGGGTGACCAAAGTAATAGACCAGGGAGGGGCTGTGGATATGGCCTACCTAGACTTTAGCAAGGCATTTGACACAGTCCCACACAAAAGATTAATAATCAAGTTAGCCAGCCTGGGAGTGGGTCCCAGGGTGGTAGCCTGGGTAGCAAACTGGCTGCACAACAGGACACAGAAGGTAATAGTGAATGGAACACATTCCGAAGAAAGGGGGGTTACTAGTGGAGTACCTCAGGGTTCAGTACTGGGTCCAGTCCTCTTTAACATCTTTATAGGTGACATTGCAGAGGGTCTGGAGGGAAAGGTATGCCTCTTTGCAGATGACACAGAGATCTGTAACAGAGTTGATACACAAAGGGGGGTAGAAAAGATGAGAAGGGACTTGGCAAGGTTGGAGGAATGGTCAGACATGTGGCAACGTAGATTCAATACAAAGAAGTGCAAAGTAATGCAACTGGGAAACAAAAACCCAGGAGAAGAGTACACACTAGCTGGGGAGGTACTAACAACAACAAAAATGGAAAGGGACCTGGGGGTAGTCATATCAGATGACCTAAAGGTGGGTAAGCAATGTGAAAAGTCGGTAAGGAGAGCCAGGGGGATACTGGGATGCATAGGAAGGGGCATCACAAGTAGAAAAAGGGAAGTGGTTATCCCTCTGTACAGACAGTTGGTGAGACCCCATCTGGAGTACTGCATGCAGTTTTGGAGACCTCTTCTACGCAAGGACATAGACAGGATGGAAGCAGTCCAGAGGAGGGCAACTAAATGGTGCAGGGTCTGCAGCAGAAGCCATATGAAGAGAGACTGAGAGCTTAATATGTATACTCTTGATGAAAGGAGGGACGGGGACATGATAGAAACGTTCAAGGACCTCAAGGGAATCAACAAAGTCCAGGAGGTAGCATCTTTCAGAAAAGAGATGTAAGAACAAGGGCACAATTTAAAGATAGAGGGGACCGCCAGGGTAATGTGAGGAAATTTTTTTTCACAGAGAGAGTGGTGGATACATGGAACAGCCTTCCTGAGGAGGTCGTTGGGTCTAAAACAGTGGGGGAATTCAAACATGCATGGGACAGACACAAGGCAATTATAGTTGGGGGTTGCAGGAAGTAGGCTGTTGGTTAACTAGAATCTGCAGCTTATCCAGTAGGTAGGAAAATGGGCAGACTGGGTGGGCCAAGTGGTCCTTATCTGCCGTCAAAGTCTATGTTTCTATGTTTCAGTGGGTTGCGCATGGCGCACCACTGTTGTGCCATACACAACTCCTTTGAATATCCCACCCAGTGTCTCCTAAACCAGGGTCGGTTTGCAGCATATGCCAATGTGCTTTCAAATTATATTCTATTTTCTTAGAATGTGCTGAAAATGGCATAACAAAATTAAATCTAGCACTATCTTTATTATTTCTTAGCCATGCTGTACTGTTCTGTAACCAATCTTCTCTGTCAAATACCTTGCTAAAGTCTAGGTAGGTCATATCCACAGCCCCTCCCTGGTCTATTACTTTGGTTACCCAGTTAAAGAAATCTATTAGATTCATCTGACCTGACCTTCCTGCTGTGAATCCATGCTGCCTTGGGACCTGTGCCCCACTGGCCTCTAGGTACTCAACAATTTGTTCTTTCAGAAGTGATTCTATCATTTTCCTTACCACTGAGGTCAAGTTAACAGGTCTGTAGTTTCCTGCCTCTGCCTTGCTCCCACATTTGTGAAGAGGAATCACATCCGACCTCCTCCAGTCCTCTGGTACCACACCATCCTCCCATGATTTATTAAAAAGGGTAGTCAGTGGTGTCACTAGTTCTCCTCTTAGTTCTTTCAGAATCCTGGTGTGAATCCCATCAAGCCCCATTGCTTTGTCCACTTTGAATTTTAGGAGTTCCTTCATGACCCTTCTGTGAATGACCCCCCCCATCCAGAGTGTTTTTATTGTTTGGTTTAAGTACCTCCCTCTCTTCTTTTGTAAATATTGAGCAAAAATATTCTTTCAGTATCTCTGCTTTTTCAGTCACCCTCTGCACACCCCTCCCCTTTTTTAAGCCTCACTATCCCACGCTTGGTCTTCTTTGCTCCCTGATATACTTATAAAAGGTTTTATCCCCCTTCTTAACTTAGTTGGCTATCTTTTCCTTGATTTGGGCCTCTGCTATTCTGACTGCCTTCCCTGCTTTCTTCTGCTTTAACTGATACAGTTCTCTGTCCTGCTCTTTCTGTGCTTCCTTGTACTTCCTGAACGCTATCTTTTTCTCCCTATCCTTCACACCTCTCAACCCCCTGACTCATAAATCAGGGACAAGGCTTAAAAACATCAGGGACAAAGGTTTAAAATCAGGGACACATCTGAAAAATTGATGTTATCCACTCAGGAAGCTAACAGAATAAGTGGTTTGGTGTAAAATGCATTTTTCTAAGGAAGAACACGTCTGTAACATTAATGTTTGACATTGTTTTATGCTTACAGCCCCCACTGTTTAGTCATGGAAACACAGTTTTTAAGAGGGAGAAAGTAACATTTTGAGGTAAAATCAAGGACGTCCCTGAAAATCAGGGACAGTTGAGAGGTATGCTATCCTTCCCTGCCACCTCCTTTGAGAACCATAGTGTTTTTCTACTTTGTTTTGTTTTGTTTATTTGCTTCACACAAAGGCTTGTTGCCTCTGTGATGGCAGTTTTGATTATTCCCCATTATACAATGGCAAGAAAAAATATTGGGCTCCGATTGGTCAGTCTGGGATCGGACCCGTGATGTTATCCCAGTACAACATCACGGGTCTAGTCCCAGCACCTAGATGACCGCATCAGTTCTTAAGAAAAAATAAGTCAATCCATGGACCTCCTCAGCGGCACAACCTGCCAGTTTGTAATTCGTGCTCTCAACCCGCCTTTAACCCACTGTCAGTGCTTCTGACTCGCACTCTGAAACCGTTCCCTGAACGTATCACCTGAAAGTTCAAACCTCCCACCCAACAAATCACCATCTAGTCCCCTAACACAGAACTCGGAGAAAAATTGTACTTCTGCACCATTTCTTCCCCAAACAGTCGGCTTCAGTGCCTGCGGAGACCGTAACTGTTGGTTGCGCGATTCACTGACGCCTCTCAGTTCTTCCCAGTACAGCAGCTGTCCCCAAGGGCTAAAATAACTTTTACCTTAAAAAAACAGCAAGGTTAACCTCTCCTTTCCTTCAACAGACACACAATCTTAAAACCCGAAGTGCACGTCTACGTTCTTCTCCCGAGACCCTATCACGCACATGCAGCAATATATTAAAAAAAAATCCTCAGCCGATACATGCAAGTCTGCAGAACCAGTTCAGTTAAACCTGATGGCAAAAAAAAAAAAGAAAAAGAAACAAGCGTGTGTGTGTGTGTGGGGGGGGGTGTTACACAGAAAAAGCAAATGCAGCACCACCACCTACTGAGCAAACAATAGAACTGCACTATTTTTTCATTATGTATTCCTACTCAATGAAAAAATCAGGAATAAAACACATTTAAACAAATTTCCAATCTATTTTTTATTTAATTTTACAAAGGAGCCATTGTATAATAGCAATAATGTACTCCAGGGTATGTGTTGTGCTGGGATAACGTCACTTCTGGGGTGATTAGTCGCACTCAACCTCCAGCCTCGTGCCTAATCACCCCAGGCATGATGTTATCCCAGCACAACACACACCCTGTCGTGCATTATTGCTTAATCGTTCTTCCACCACTCCTTCCTGCCCATTTGCTAGTGCATTCTTTAGGCACTCACCCATTTTGGCAAAGTCAGCCCTCCTAAACTCCAGAACCTTTGCCTTTGTATGGATTGACTCTGCTGCAGTGTTTATCGTAAACCATACTGTTCAGTGGTTGCTATTTCCTAGATGGCTACCCACTGCTAAATCTGTGATCCTCTCTCTATCTCCATTTAAGAGTACCAGGTCTAAGACTGCTCCCTTCAAAGTGGGTTTCAATACTAGCTGTCTAAGGCATGCCCCCTTCAGGGCATCGAGAATGACCCAGCTCTTGGATGTAGCTGCAGCAAATGTGCTCCAGTTAACATCTGGCATATTCAGGTCCCCCAGCAACAATATCCCCTCTTTTTCTGCCATTCTAAGGATACCTTCTATCATTTCCTTGTCCATCTCCTCCAGCTGTTTTAAACAGAATGAAAATAGGCATTGCACCACAACAAACAGAAAATAATTATCAAAAATTACTTCAGATATTACTGTGTGTACATAAACACACAAATATTAAAACACACTACTAGTACAAAACAGTTAGGTCCCGTCCACACTACGCTGCACCCCGATGGCGGATGCAATCCGTTAACCGCGGAAGCGTGCAGTGAAATCACCTCGGCGGTGCCCGTTCTGAACCGGCACATGATCCACACTCGGGATCGAGGCGACCATTACAACAGCGCCCAATCCCACAATGCAGCTTCGCTGCGCTTTGTGCCCTGCAGGGGACCGTTACCGGCAGTCCACACTACCGCCGGTAACGGTCCCAGAGCGGGAACAGTTTCATAACTGTTGTGGAAACCACTTCATAGGTGGTTTCCACAATGGTTACAAAAACGCCTCCTGTAACATTACCAGTGTAAACGCACAGCATTACCGATGCGGTTTACACCCTCTGTAACGTTACAGAAGGGTTTTCGGGCTGCAGTGTGGACAGGGCCTTAGGAAGACTGCCTTTCTCATGTGAATCTCACTCCATCACAGATGTGCCCCTCCCCCGGAGCAAATTCAACATTATCTGTCAGTTCACAGGCTGAATGTTCTAAATTAACATTCAAAACGCACACAAAAACAATCAACACTCAATGATCTAAGCACAGCAGGGTTTCCTACTGTCGATGAACTAATTCTGGAACAAAAATAATTGGAACAAAACAGATTTTTTTTTAAATCTTTTTTGATGGTTTGAGTCTCAGAGCTTTGATAGCAAACTGTCTCAAGCTTTGTGCTATACACACTATGCAGAACAGAAGCTGTGCAAGACAATATAGAGCCCATGTGACCTGCCATCCCATGAATCAATGCAAAATTCACCTCAAATAGCAATAAACAGGCAAAGCAAAGTGAAGTCCATTCAAATCAATGGCACTTTGCGTTAAAATTAAGGGGAAGACTTTAACAAAAGGCAAAGCAGCGCAAAGTGCATTGGACACAATCCACTTAATTTTCAAATTTATAGGCAGAGTAATTTGCTTCGAGTTGCAGAGCACTATGCAGATTTGAGGATAACACGCTAAGTGGTCTGAGTAATGAAATGGGAACACTTTGCCCACCTCTAGTCAGGGTATATAAGCCCTGTAAGTGCACCACGTGGCACAGAGGAGAGAGAGAACACTGATAGTGTGAGTCATGACTTGAGTTTCATCATCAGGAATGCAATGGGGAGGGAGAGAGAGAGAGAGAGACTGTGTGGTCAAGCTGTCGAACAAGCCCAGAATTTAAAAAAGAAAAAACATGGACAACTGTGCAGTAATACTGCATCTGCTACAAAGAGAAAACAAAACACGCTAACTGAAACTGAATGCCATTCTACTCTCATTAAGTGCTGTGATACAGTGCTTCTGGTTGTGTAGGGCAGGCCAGGAGACAGCAAAGCAATGGGACCCAGAGTTACACTGGAAAACTAGTATATGTTTGTGTGTGGGGCCCAGAATCATACAGGGAAACTAACATGTGTCTGTGTGTGTGTGTGGGACCCAGGATCATACAGGGAAACTAATGTGTGTCTGTGTGGGGGGCCCAGAATCATACAGGGAAACTAATGCGTGTCTGTGTGGGTGGGCCCAGAATCATACAGGGAAACTAATATGTGTCTGTGTGGGTGGGGCTCAGAATCACACAGGAAAGTTAAGGTGCATGTATATGGGCCCCAGAATTAGACAAGGAAACTAAGGTGTGCGAGTGGGATACAGAATCACACAGGGAAGATTGTGTGTGTGTGTGTGTGTGTGCTGTTCACAATCACTGTGACTCAGAAGTTAAGGTGACTGTAAAGGCCCCAGAATCACAAAGAGAAACTAAGGTGTTTCTGCAGGCTCTGAGTCACATGGAAATCTAATGTGCACATGAGCTCCAGGATCACAGGGCAACACAAGTCTGTGTGGGCCCCATAATCACTCAGGGAAACTAAAGCATCTTTCTGAAGGGGCCAGAATCACATAAGAAAACAATGCATGTGTTTGTGTGTGTGCGGGGGCCAGGATCACACAGGAAACTAATGTGTGTTTGTGCATGTGTGTGCTCCAAGATCACCCAGGGAAACTAAGCCATGTGTGTGACAAAGCTCCAGTATCACAAACAGAAACTAAGTGTGTGTGTGTCTGAGCTCCAGAATCAGTGGGCAACACAAGTCTGTGTGGGCCCCATAATCACCCAGAGAAACTAAGGTGTGTTTCTAAAGGACTCAGAATCACAATCACACAAGAAAATTAATGTTTTTGTCTGTGTGTGAGGGCCCCAGGATTACACAGGAAAACCAAAACACGTATCTGTGTGTATGTGTGTGGGGGTGGGGGCAGGATCACACAGGGAAACTAAGATGTGTGTGTGTGTGAGTGTGTGTTTTGAGGGGGGATACCCAGAATCACACAGGGCAATTAAGGTGTTTGTAAAGTGCCCCAGTGTTACAAAGAGAAACTATGATCTGTGTTTGCTCCAGAACCAAAACATAGCCCCCCAATCCCCATGGAAAACAGGTGAGTGTGATACCAAGAATCACAGAGAGAAACTGACACCTGTTTGTGGGTATCAGACTCATACTCTGTGAGCTAGGGGATATGCTACTGTGACAAAATGATCACTGCTTCATAGCTGGTGTGAGATCATTCAATAAACCATCACCCCCACCAAAGTTCTCAGCTAAAAGATCTAGACAGAAATTTGACTTATCTGCTTATATTAATGAACTAAAATACTCCCTGCGCTGGCAAGATTTCAACCTGACAAAAACTGTGCAATCGGCTTACGACATTTTCAATGAAATAATCTCTGGGGCCTTAAACAAATATTCCCCCATTGTTAAAGTCTGTATAACAAAAAAAACTTGGTGGTGGGTCATGGTGGAACTTAAATCTGCACCGTTAGAGAGGGACAAGTTATGGAAAAGGCTTGTGAAACCCAGACCCCTTTGGACTGGTGCCAGTTTAAAAGGGCAAGGAATTTATGCACCAAAATGGTTAGATGTGCAAAATCAACCTATTACCACTCTGAATTTGACGCTTCCACCAAGAATCCAACTAAATTCTGGAAAACATTCAAAGATATATCTGGTCATACGCCTGGAAACTCTCTGCTGGACAAGATCATTCCTGGTACAAATACTATTAGTGACAGATTGGAAGTACTGGATTCTTTCAACAATTACTTCACAACTGTAGGCCTAGCACTTGACAACTCTCCTGCAAACTTGCTACGTCTACAGCTTGGCGCCGAACATATGGAACCCCCAACCGTTGATTCAAGATTCTCCCTGCATTCTACCTCTCTCAGACAGGTTAAAGACTTGTTACTGAAGTTGGATACAAGGAAAAGTGCTGGTGCCAACTGTCTAGACCCATATTTTCTAAAGGTGGCACAGCATGTGTTAGCCGTGCCTATAACTCACTTATTTAACTTATCCTTGTCCCAAGGGATCATTATGTCCATTTGAAAAATGGTGCACGTCATTCTTCTGTTCAAGTCAGGGGACCCTGAAGATCTTAACAAATATAGACCAATTTCAATTCTTCCAGTCTTGTCGAAACTACTGGAAAAAAATTGTAAGCAATCAGCTGAGACTATACTTAGAATCCACGAATCTCCTAAATCCTGTCCAATCAGACTTCAGAGCAAAACACAGCACTATTACAGCTCTTACAAAGGTGACCAATGACTGGCAAAGAAAGCTGGACAATAGAAACTAAGTTTGTGCTGTATTTTTAGACTTAAGCAAGGCATTTGACACTGTCGACCATAGTCTGCTACTCTGTTCCTTGCAAGCAATAGGGTTAGATTAACTGTCCTTGTGGTGGTTTAAGAACTGCCTCTCTGACCGCCTCCTGCAAGTCAAGGCTGAAGGTGAATTCTCAACCCTTAAACCACTTTTAAGAGGTGTCCCGCAGGGATCTATATTAGGTCCTATATTGTTTGCTATTTATATTAACAACATTGATGACTGTATATCCAGGGCCAGCATTCATCTGTTTGCAGAGGATACAGTACTCTACTTAAGCCGCCCAGCCCCAGAAGCTGCATGTAGTGACTTGCAAGCTGAATTCAATTTGTTACAAAACCAGCTCTTAAACAAAAAGCTTTTACTTAACACTAAGAAAACCAAAGCGATGCTGTTCTCTCAGCTGATACATACAGAAAATCCGGCCTACGCGGGATTAGTGCCGCAAATTTCTACAATTCTCTGACAAAAATTGGAATTTGTTTTGAAATTCAAATACCTGGGAGTTTGGCTGGATCATAGGCTCTCCTTTACAGAGCACATAGAGGATCTACTAATAAAAAACTGTGACACAGATTAGGACTCTTCTTTAGGAACAGCCACTTTCTAATGAGATGCTGAATTACATCTGGTCCAAGCAACGTTCCTCTCACTGATCAACGATGTTGATTTCCTGTACAGTCAATGTCCTGCCTCTTACCTCACAAAATTGGACACACTGTACCACAGAGCTCTGAGATTCATTACAGGTCTCCCTCTTACTATGCACCACTGCTCCCTATATGCAGCCGTGGGCTGGACTTCCCTCCAGTATAGACGTAATAGAAATGCAGCTTTATAGACCCTCAGAGCGATTTCCAAAAAACTTCCCCGATAGATTGCAGACTGCCTCCCCTGAAACCAGTTAGGCAAGTATGCCCTGAGAAACCTCACATCCATCTCATTGATAGTCCCCAAATCAAATCGCGCTTTGGTAGAGCGGCAGTCAGCTTTGTGCTGCCCTCTCTATGGAGCAAATGTCAGAAATCACTGAAGTTGAGCACTCCTGTCAGCATCATTACCTTCAAGACCCTTTACTCTCATCTCATTAAGGAGCCTTGCAACTGTTTTCCATGATTCCAGTCCTTTACTTACCTGCTACATCTCCTTTTGCTTACTATGCGATGTTAGAGTTCCCTTTCTCTTACTCTCTTCTTACCTATATTTTTCGATAATCTCATTCATCATGTGACATACATTCCTGTCATATAGCTTCCCTATCTTGCCCGCATTCTCTTCCTGCCTATTTACCCCCTCTTCTGCCTCTGTGGTGGTTGTTCCCTTTTCAGATAGTGGAACAAGCTTGCATGTCCTTATTTTAGCTCTTCCATGTCCTTACTTTTACCTCTCTAGTTCCTTTTAGGATCCCTGTAGTATCCCTCTCTCTGTACTCCTTCTCTGTACTCCTGTCTCCAGCACCCTTACCACTCTCTTGCTGTCTTACCTTGGTTTCCATAAAGTGATCCCTAGGACTCGAACTCTGTACACTTATCTGGGCCTTACCCTCCTGCCCTCTGATTCCTCTCTTCCCTGCTCCCTGATGTACTTGTTTTTTGCAGTATTTAGGAAATGGCTTCCCTGGTTAAGCTTCAGTGCTATAGCTTTACCTGAGCTTTGCAACCTGTATTTGTTCTCCTGTAGTATGTTCTCCTGTGCATGGCTTATTATTCATTGTACCATATTATGTATGTATTTTTATTGCTTTGTGTGTATTCATATGTGTGTGTGTGTGTGTGTGTGTGTGTGTGTGTGTGTGTGTGTGTGTGTCTCTGTCTCTGTCTCTCTCTTTCTCTCTATCTCCATCTCTCTCTTTATCTCTATCTTTATCTTTATCTCTCTCTCTCTCCCTATCTCTTTCTATTTCTATCTCTCTTCCTCTCTCTGTCTCTTTCTCTCCATCTCTATCTCTCTCTCTCTCTCTGTCTCTCCATCTCTCTCTCTCTCTCTCTCTCTCTCTTTCTATCTCTCTGTCTCTCTCTATATCTCTCTCTTTCTCTATCTCTATCCCTCTCTATCTCTCTCTCTCTCTCTGTCTTTCTCTTTCTCCCTATCTTTTTTTTTTAATTCAAGTGTATTGCATATTTAGGCACTATTACATATTTCTTATAGTTTAACAATTAATACATTCATCATTTGTTACAGTAGATGAGTCACATGTCTTATACAATAGTACATTTGCATTAGATCAGATCCAGCAGTTCATTGTCTGTCTCAATTCTATCCCTTTTATCATTTAAATTATTTCTTTTGATGCTTTAATACATTCTTTATGTATTGTTCCTCTCTTAAGTATAAAGTGTCCAGACTACCGGAGGATTACAATACCTACAGGGCCTCTCAGAGCACCTGTAAAAAAAAAAAATCAGAACAGCAAAGAGCATCTACTGCAAGGAACTGCTCACAAACTCTGCTGGTGACCCTAGAAAATTCTGGACACAAATCAAGACCTTTCTTGGGGCTACCCAGTCATCGACCCCAGGGGATATGATCCTCAATGGTGTGCACTGCAATGACTCAAACACTATAGCAAATGCCTTGAACAGATTATTCACATACCTATCTCAGTACACCTCGTCTTTTGCTTCACCTCTCACAGCATCTCAACCTTACTGCACACCCCAGAGATCTAAATCTGGTGCTGACCACTGCCAACTAACTACTACCCCCTCTTTCCACATTAAAGCTATATCTAGATCTGAGGTCCAAAGGCTATTACAAAACATATCCGAAAACACTAGCCCCAGCTCAGATTCACTTGAGCCATGGCTCCTGAAGCTAGCGGTACAATTGATTGCCTCGCCACTGGCCAAGATTTTCACTCTGCCTCTCTCTCTTGGCATTGTTCCAGATCTCTGGAAGATTGCCTGAGTTACGCCTACCCTTAAAAAAGGAGACCCAAAGGACATCTACAACTACAGGCCCATAGCCATCCTCTCTGTGCTTAGCAAGCTACTGGAGAAGCTTGTTGTAACCCAAACCATTGACTATCTCACAAAGAACAACCTTCTCTCAGACACTCAGCATGGTTTCAGAAAAGGGCATAGTACCTCAACCGCTCTTCTCAAATTCTTCCCCGATGTACTCTGCAACATGGACAAAGGTCTACTCACTGGAGCAGTATTTATCGATCTTACCAAAGCTTTCGATCTTGTTGATCATCCCCTGCTTCTCTCAACCCTGCATAGACTTAACTTGTCATCCTCAGTAGTTGACTGGTTTAACAACTACCTATCAAACAAATTGCAACTTGTTAAATTCAATTCTGCTGTCTTGGATGTGACCAGCACTGATATCAGAGTACCCCAGGGCTCCACCCTGGAACCCCTTCTTTTCTCGCTATACATCAAAAACATAGATTATGCCATACTCTCCTGCTCAGCTATCCTATACGCTGATGATCTCATCCTCTACTCCAGCACTGACAAAGTTAACATCATTAACAAAAATCTCTTCTCGGATTTCAGGAATGTGCAAACATGGCTAAATGCTAATAAGCTCATCCTCAACACAAAAAAGATCCAAGCCATGCTATTTGGCACTGCCCCCAAAGTCAGGGCCTGTAAGGAACCTCTCCTAGTCCATGACTCTGGGGGGTCTCTCATCGACTGTGTCACATCCTTCAAATACCTGGGAGTCCTCCTTGATAAATCCCTTGATTTCAGTCTGCACATCCAGTCAACCTGTAAAGCAACAAATGCCAGACTTGGAATTGCCAGTAAGACTTGTCACCTGCTAACACCAACCACCAAATTGGCAATTGCCAAGGGATATTCTGCTTCCAGCATTGACATATGGTGTCTCTACTTTTACTAATGCCCATAAGATTGCTCTCCATAAATGGGATGTCGCGTATAACAACATATGTCGGTATGCCTCCTCTTCCCATCGCCTCAAGCACCACTGAACACTGTATAGTGACCTAGGCTGGCTCTCCCCAACTGCCTACCGACTATACTCCCTAGGGACCCTCACAGACTCTGTAATCTGTAAACCAAACCCCCTCCTCCCTTGCAGCTCTACTTGTACCACAGACACCTTCCCACAGACTACGCTCGGCAAACAAATTTCTACTTACCGTACCCAGGTGTCTTACTTCAAAAGGCTCTGCAGCATTTCACTGCACCACCCCAGCCAACTGGAACTCCCTCCCTCCTGCCCTGAGGCAGGCTAACTCGCACGCAATCTTCAAAAAAGAACTATATCACCACCTATCCCGGGACCCCTGCACATGCTTTGATCTCACTTAATGCCTCACAGCTAACCACCCTATTTCACCCAAGACACTGCTGCACTTCTAAACAAGCTTTGCTATAAAATGTCTTTATAGCTGCCACTTAGCCCAGTTTCAGTTGTTATTTGCATGTACCAATGTCACTTTTTGTCATCTCTGCATAACTATATGTATTATCTCGAGTACTGTCTGACTTGATCTGTATTCTAACCTACCTGTACTATATACTATGTATTGTATGATCTCATCTCATTTTATGTATGTATTCTCCTGGGTCGTGCCTGAAAATAGTCACCTTTGGCTAGTGCACCTAACCCGATTAACAAAAACTAAATCAGTAAAATAAATAAGTCTCCTCTCTTTTTTCCTCCTCTACCCAGCCCCCTCCTCCTCTCTCTTCTTCTGTTATTATTTCTGAGGTTCCATTTCCCTGCAACGGAATCCAGGGTGTCCATCTTATTGACAAACCTCGGTGTTCTGAGGTTTATTTTATGCGTCAGCTCCTCCATCCCCTGAATCTCCTGAACAATCTCCACCCATTGCTGGATGGTAGGGGGATCTGAGCTGAGCCACTTCCTTGTGATTGCTTTATGGGCTGATGTTAACATTATGTTCCATAAGTAGATCTTATCCCCTCCTCTTATTTCTCTAGGCAGAATACCTAGTATCAGCTGCTTCGGGCCTATGCCTTCTGCAATTGAGAATATGGCAGTTAGCTTTTGTTTTATGTCTCCCCAGTATTGGGTCAGTCTTGGGCATGACCAAAACACATGCAGACGGTCCGCCCTCGAATCTTGGCAACCTCTCCAGCAAGTTGGTGGGCAATTCCTGTCCCATTCACTTTTAAGGTGTGGAGTTATAAAAAATCTAATTTGAATCTTCCATTCGCATTCCCTCCACATCGGTGAATATGTGGTTTTATAAATTTCAGCATAGCTATTTTCCCATTCCTTATCAGTGATAGGTTCGCTTATCTCGAGTTCTCATTTATTTTGGGGTCCAACAGCTTGTCTGCCCCCTGTCCCTCAGTGCCCCATAGATGACAGACACATGTCCTCTTTGTCTCTGTGAGGACATTATCTCCTCCATCACCCCCCTCAGGTTGACTGGGGCCTGGTCTTGAGTCTGGCAACCCTGCAGTGTTTGTATATATGTTCTAATCTGAATGTATCTAAAGTGGTCATCCTGTCTAAGTGCATCTTTATTTAAGTTGAGCAAACTCTAACACCCGAGCTCCACCCAGGAAATCTCTCAGGGTACAAAGAGCCAGTCTCTCCCACCTTCTGTTAGTGAAGCCTTTTTGTGCCGGGAGGAACTCTTCATCCCAAGTGAACCACTTTATAGTCCACAAGTCTCCAGTAAGTTTATGCTTAGACCAGAGCCACTTCAGGGCCCATAACATGTTCCTTATTGTAAATATAAGTGTATTCGTGTCTTGGCGTGGAGTGTCTGGCATCGCAGCCCTGATCTCCAGTGGCACCCCCTCCACAGTGATTGGTTCCATTGTTTTCCAGCGAGAGGAGTAGCCCTCCGTGGACCAGAGGAAGGCCCATATGAGTTGGGTGGCCAAATAATAATCCTCTAGATTAGGAAGATTCCATCCCCCAAATTTTTTACTAGACTGCATGATCCGGTTCTTAACTCTAGGTCTTTTATAGTTCCAAATAAATTTGGAAATCACCCCCTGCCAAACTTGAAACTGATTATGATGAATTTTTATTGGGAGACACCTAAATAGGTATAAAAATGTTGGGAAGATGTTCATAGTGACTGATTGAATTTTTGAGTAAAGAGGCAGATTCAGCGAACCCCATTTCTTAATGTCTTGTCTAGTCTGCTTGATTAGGGGTTCAAAGTTGAGGGCATGTAAGTTCGATAGTTTTTTTGGAATTTGGGTACCCAGGTATTTTATTGTATGGGCATTCCATTTCAGTGGCAGTAATTGTTGTATGTTCGTGGAGGGGTTATAATGAAATTTCAATATTTTTGCTTTTTGTTTGTTAAGAATGTAGTCCGAATAATGTCCAAACCTATCCAGGATGTTCCACAACCATGGAATAGTTTAATCTGGGTTAGTTAAGTATGATAGAACATTGTCTGCGTACTGAGATATTTTATGTTCTCCCCCCCGCCAATTACCACACCTTGGATCTCTTGATCCTTTCTCAGGGCGTGAGTCAAAGGCTCATTATAAAGAGCAAATAGTAGTGGTGACAGTGGGCATCCGTGTCTGGTGCCCCTACTAAGTTCGAATCTCTGAGAGATCCCTCCATTTACTCTAATACAGGCTTATGGGGAAGTATGTAGAGCTCCTACAGCACTCACAAAAGATGTAGGGAATGTCACCTTGTGGAGGACTGCAAACAGAAATTTCCACACTACTCTATCAAATGCTTTTTCAGCGTCGAGACTCATAATACAAGTGGGCATACGTCTTTTGTTAATTATGTCTATTATGTTAATAGTATGTCTTACCCCTTCTGGAGCTTGTCTGGATTCTATGAAACCTGTCTGATCTTGATGGATTATTTTTGTGAGAATAGGATTTAGTCTGGCAGCTATTACTGCCATAAAGATTTTATAATCAACATTTAAAAGGGATATCGGTCTATACGAGCCACAGTCCTGTAGGTCCCTCCCCTCTTTGGGAATCACAGAGATAGTGGTATAGTTCCATGATGGTGGAACTCTCTCTCCTTTCTGCCACACCTGGTTAAATACAGGTCTAAGTAAGGTTGTTATTTCGACAGCGAAAGTCTTGCATAATTCACTGCCAAAGCCATCCGGGCCCGGGCATTTACCCACCTTGAGGCCTTTAATGATTTGGGTTATTTCACAGAATGAAATCAGTGTCATTAGTGCTTGCCTCTGTCACTCTGTGAGCTTAGGCAGATTTAGTATATCCAGGAAATCCCTTGTTTCCTCAGGAAATACTGGATCTGGTGCTCGGTGCAACTGCTTGTAGTATGCCACCATAGATTCCACAATCCGATCCCAGTTGTGTGAAAGTCGTCCTGTAATCGGGTGTCTGAGGCCTGTGACAATTGCTTTTGCTGCCCTCTGCCTCAGGCGGTAAACCAGCACTCTGGTGGCTCTATGCCCCCCTTCATAATAGTTTTGCTTTAAGTAGTGCAGGACTTTTTCTGTTTCAATTCTTTGTATTTGTTGTAACTTATCTCTAAGTCCCCTTATCTCCCTTTCCCTTAGTTTACAGATCTTAATTTTTTGTTGTTTTTCTAAGTTCCATAGTTGGTGCTTTAGTGTCTCTAACTGTTTAACCCTTACCCTCTTTTTATATGTTGCTATGGCTATTATTTTCCCCAACCGTTGTTTTAATTGTATCCCACGTTATTTGGGGGGTTATCGCTGGGCTATCATTTATTTGCACATTTTGTTAAATTACCTTCCTTATCTCTTCTTTCACCCCTTCATCTCTCAGCAGGCTAGTGTTCAGTCTCCACTGAGTAGGTTGTTTGGATAATTGGAGCTCTATGTCTGCCAAGATTGGCTGATGGTCCAATACTGACTCCATTCCTCCCCTCAGGAAAGGAATATATGTAGGTCTTTGGTGTATGTCCAGAACATGTCAAACCTCAAGTACACCTTTTGCCCCAAGGAGTAGAAGGTGTAGTCTCTTGCTGAAGGGTATTTCTCCTTCCATACATCCACTTTCCCTACATCCTCCATTATCTTCTGCAGTAATCTCCCCATCCTATTGTGTGACATAGGGACCCTTGAGGTGGAATCTAGCAGCCTATCCAAGATAACATTCCAATCTCCTCCCACAATGAGGACCCCTCTAGCCTTCTCTGCTATCCTTGTGAGGAGTTCTGTATAAAAAGAATGGGTAAGCCCGGAGGGGCACACACATTCATCAGTGTGACTGACTGATTCTGCACTCTCCCTATCACCATTACGTACCGGGCATCAGCGTCTGTCACCACCTCCTCCTCTACAAAGGGGAAGGAGTCAGACAGCAGGATAGCCACCCCCTCTTTCCTTTCCTCTTTCTAAGGATGCATCATACAGTTTTGGGAATCTCTTATTTTTTTAATTTCTGTGTCTCTGATGGAGTTAGATGAGTTTCCTGAATAAAGTTTATCTCACACTTCTGGTCTTTCAGAAACGTTTGTATCTGCTTTCTTTTAATGGAATGTTTAATGCCATTCATATTGTATGACAGCACCCTTGTGCTAACTTGGGCCATGTTGATGCTTGGTGTTTATATGTACTGCCTTATTCTTATTTTTCTTCCCATCTAGGACTCCACCTTTCAACCCCTCTCTCTTAGTTTTATCTCCTGTTCCAGATCCAGCTCTCCATGAACTGTTAATTGACTCCCCTTCTTTACTACTAGTCTGCCTTTCCTACTTAACATAGTGCCCTTTTGTATATTTCTGTAACTTTAACAAATTTCCAGCTCTTAACTGTGAGCCAACTTTAAGTGTAAATAAACTTACTGTCAATTTTTCCCCACTAATTGGGAGTATAACCTTGTTCAAAACATTGTACCCATGTGTACCAGAACAAATAACTTTAAAACCTGTAACTCTCTGGTTAGTATGATTTTTTTTATGATGGAGGCTCCCCCCCTCCCCGGGGCCAGCTTGACCTCGGGGTTATGGTCCCCCCCTCCTAGAGATCTCTTACTTCCAGCACCTCCTGGATTGGCAGGGTCCACTCCTTTAAGGTGGGCAGAGAATGCTGGGACCCCAGGATCAACTCCCAGCACTCTCAGACTTCCTAGGTCAGCCCATATTAAAACCGTTGGGCTGGCGTGCACCCTCTTCAGTGCGCTTTGCCCTAGCAGGTGGTATGGGCAATGCCTCTTATGGGGCAGCTGCAAGATCTCGGTCTTTGTCCCTGAGGCACCATCAACAACAGCAGCAGCGTCAGTAGCATCCTTATTATTCTTCAATCAATCAATCAATCAAATCTTTATTTATCCAGGCGATCACCGTTGAGCAAGCTCATTTACAAGGTGGACCTGCTGTGGTCAAATGACAGTTATACACACATAAATTGAAGGTGAAGTAATCAATGTAAAAAAGAAGAAAATATAAACTTACAAACAGGTGGTAGGTGCAATAAATACATTCCAAGTATTCATGGGATCACATGACATTAATTACAACCTTTAAAGACATAGTTTAGAGTTGCACATTTATCCATGGCTTTACGGGAAGGTACAAATTAATAACATTACAGCCCCCAGAAATCAGTTCAGTGCATGGGTGGTGACCAGGGCTTCGGAGAGCCCATGATGCTCAATTATTTGAGTGGCATATGGGATTAGAGAGGAAAAAGAAAAATGCCTATGGTTCCAATGGCCAGCATGGCAGCTGACTGCTGAACAGATTTATATAGGGAAGAGAGGGGTTAGGTTCATAGCTGCATATGGTGAGGCTAGAGCGTGAACCACCATCAGGACTGCTGGTACTATGGAAACATTTACAGATTTCGACAAATGTTTTGTCATAATGGGTCCTAAACACGGAAATACTGACAGGAGAGCTAAGTTTCAGTGAACCTTGTATCCTTTTCCAGAGTGTGGGCAGAGCATGGCTTATAGCTGCCCTACCAAAGTGGTTACTGATTCTGGGAATTTTTAGGGAAGTCAGTGAGTGGCTTCTTATGGCATAGCTGCTTGGCGGACACAATGGGAGGCAAGCAACAATGTAGTCAGGGAGTTTGTTGGTGAGTGCACGAAGTATCCAGAGAGCTGCATTTCTATGCCGTCTGTATTATAGAGAAGGCCACCCTACTGCAGTGTATAACGAGCAGTGGTGTGTGGAGGATGGGAGGCCAGTTATGAATCTTAATGCTCTATGATACAGAACATCCAGTTTTGCAAGGTGTGAAACAGAGCATTGGCCATAGATGATGTCAGAGTAATCGATTAATGAAAGGAATGTAGAATAAACAAGCTGTCTTTTTGCGGCTGCTGTCAGAAGATGTTTAATTCTATAAAAGAGGCCAAGCCTCTGACTTAGCTTTTTCATCAATTCTTCTGTGTGCTCCATAAAGGAGAGTTTGTTATCCAGCCATAAACCCAGGTATTTGAATTTAGTTACGAACTCAAGCTTTTCACCTAGTAGGGTAGTTATAGGAGGAACTGTACCAGCTGGTGTGGATTTGGCCCCAGAGCTGGATGATGAAAACAGCATGGCCTTAGTTTTTTTTGCATTTAGCAATAATTTTTTGTTGATGAGCTGGTTTTGCAGCGTATTGAATTCGGCTTGGAGTTCTGAGCATGCGGCTCCAGGAGAGTCACGACTTAGGTAGAGCACTGTATCATCAGCAAACAAGTGGATACTGGCTTTCTTGATTCCTGAGTCCAGGTTGTTAATGTAGATAGTGAAAAGTAGGGGGCCCAATATGGAACCCTGAGGAACTCCTCTTTTTATTGGTTTGAGTGGAGAAAGTTCTCCTTCAACCTTGATTTGTTGCTGCCCACCAGTGAGGTAGTCCTGGAACCAATCCAGTGAGATTGAGTCCAAGCCTAGTGGAGAGAAGTAGGCAGTGGTCGACGGTGTCGAACGCCTTGCTGAGGTCTAGAAACACTGCACAAACAAATTTTTTCTTGTCGAGTTCCCGTTGCCAGTCATTAGTGACTTTGGCCAGTGCCGTAGTAGTGCTGTGCATAGATCTAAATCCGGACTGCATGGGGTTAAGCAATGCAGAGTTGTCTAGGAATGATCTCAACTGTGTATCCACAATTTTTTCCAGCATTTTAAAAAGTATAGGTAGTAGGGAGATTGGCCTATAGTTGTTCAAGTCACTTGGGTCCCCTGCTTTAAAAAGAGGAATAACATGAGCAGTTTTCCATTCCGTGGGGAGAGAGCCTTGGGTTAGGGACAGGTTGAATAAGTGCGAAATAGGTGCAGCATGTATGTGATAAGCTATTTTCAGAAAGTATGGGTCGTAATAAGTCAGCCCTGCACTTTTTCCGGTGTCCAGCCGCAGTAGCAGGTCTTCAACTTTTATGTTGATTGAGGAAAAGGAGAAAGTCATACTATTGTTAATTGGTTCGGTGTGGCTGGGCTTTGAGCAACGGACGAAGACTGCTTACTGGTGCATTATCGAATGCCATGCCTGCTGTAGCAAAATGGTTATTCGAAGCTTGGAGAATTTCAGATCTGTCAGTGACAGTGACATTGTCAATCGTAATTTTGGATGGTAGCACACTACCTGGTGAGTGTCCAGACAGTTCCTTTATAGTTGACCAGAATTTGTTAGGGTTGGTGGATGCAGGAAACAATTCATTTTGGTAATAAATGGCCTTAGTTTCCCTGATCATTTTCGTGCAGGCATTCCTAGCTGACCTAAAGAGACACCAGTCAGCATCAGCATGTGATTTTCGGGCCTTTTTCCATAGCTGGTCTCTTTTGAGTAAGGCTTTCTTCAGGTCTGGTGTATTCTTATCCCGCTCTACCCCCTCCATCCCAATCCTTTTATGAAATCTAGGTATGCATGGTAACCATCCCTTCAAGTTGTTGAGAGCAGCAAATGCCATCTTTCACTGCCTTCTAGCACAAATCCCAAATTTCTTTTTATAACTCTCCCCCTCCCCATCACTTCCACTTACTAGCATTTCTCCCTTCTCAGAGAGCTTGTCTTGCACTGTGTGGTTTAATTCCCCGGCTATACAAATTTACCCCCTGGAGATCCAGCAATCCCCACACAGTATTTAAATGGACCCGGAGCTCTAGCACCCCCCCCCATCGCATGGGTGAGTAGCCTGAGCCCCATCCATGCAATGTTTCTCTGTCCAACAAAAGTCTCAGACAGTCAAAAACTGTTTTGTGTTTTTGACTCCCCCCCCAACAGTCTGTTACCCCACTCCCCCCCCCGATCCGAGGCACGGCACCGTTCAAGCCATGGAATTATTAATTATTTACTCATTCTGGCCACATTCTGGCCAAATCTGAGGAAACAATACCTTTTGCCTCCCATCAGTGTCCTCGGGGGTGTAGTTCAGGGTGTCCCATGACACAAGTCTCTAACTTCCATTCTGTTCAAGGGTCCGGACTCAGATGCAGGGCCTCCACCTACTCCGGTTCCATTTCCTCTCCCACTGCCTACGATGTAATGCCTTCCAGCCGAACCCATGGAGCATATGGTCTCAGCAACGTGGTGATGTCAGCCCTCAAGGTTGGTGACTGGTTTACATTAGGCTGATGCATTTTTGTCGTTCCGTTGAGGGCCACGGACCATGTGGGTCATCTCAGCTCTTTCTCTAGTCATTCTTTTCTGAACTGGGGCATTGCTATTCCCAGTTCCTCCAGTAATTGAGAGGCCACCTCTAGGTCTTCAAATGTCTTGTTTCCTTTATTGGTCTCCATGCTCAGACAGGCCGAATACAACATCTGGGCCTTCATATTCTTCGCCCAGAGTTGCTTCAGGACTGGCCACATTGCACATCTACCCTTCTGCACCAGCATCGTGTAGTCATTGTCGATGGTAATTCTATCTTTACCAAAGGTGATATTTCTCATCCTCCATGCTCTATGGAGTATTTCCTCCTTGGAGCCATACGTAGTCATCTTTGCTACAAAGGATCATGGGTGGGCATTAGGTTTGGTGGGCCTCTGTGGAAGTGAACAGTGAGCTCTGTCCATGGACAAGTAGAAGGCTGCTGGTAGCTTCAGATCCTCCCGTAAGACTCTCTGCAGGAAAGTGATTGGATCAGTCGTCTCCTTTTCTGCACCTTCAGGGATGCCATACACCCTCAGATTTTGGCACCGGCTTATCCCTTCCAGGTTATCTGTCTTGTTCACCAGCTCCCACTCTCTTGCCATGAGGAATAGGAGGAGACGATTGTGCCTGTCAGACTGTTCCACCATGGAGGTAAGCCCCAGCTCCAGTTTGTCTGTGCGGTGTTCTATTTTGTTTATGTCTGCTCTCAGGGCTGTGAATGAGTTATCTATTTTAGCCACTGTTTTGGCTGTCTGTAGGATCATCTTGGCTAGCTGATTACAGCCCTCTTCTGTGCTTATCGTGGGCACTATGTTTGGGTCCTCTTCAGTGGGCCCAGACAATTGGTTTGATTTCTCCCCTTGAAGCATGAGTTGTAGCTTCTGTGCTGGTGTTTGCGGGCCCTTCACCGCACCTGCTTTCGACCGCGTCGCTTTAGCTGGTGATTGCATTTTATTTCACTGAGGATGCCATTTGATATCAAGTCGGGATACTGAGCACGATGAGCTACGCTGCCATCAAACTGTTAACATCACCGGAAGTTCTCTCTCTCTCCCTATCTATCTCTCTCTCTCTCTCCCTCTGCCTATCTAGCTCTCTCTCTCTCTCCCTATCTATCTCTCTCTCTATCTATCTATCTCACTATCTGTCTCTATCTCTCTCTCTCCTTATCTCGATATCTACCTATCTCTCTCTATCTCTATCACTATCTCTCTCTATCACTCTATCTATCTATCTCTATCTCTATCTCTCTCTTTCTAACTCTCTCTATTTCTCTCTATCTCTCTCTGTCTATCTCTATCTATCTCTCTCTCTCTATCTCTAGCTCTCTATCTCTCTCTCTCTCTCTCTATATATATATATATGTCTATAGCTCTCTCTTTCTCTATCTCTCTCTCCCTCTCTCCCTATCTCTCCTCCTATCTCTCTCTCTATCTATCTCTCTCCATCTCTCTATCTCTCTATCTCTCTCCATCTCTCTCATCTCTCCCATCTCTCATCTCTCTCTGTCTCTATCTGTCTGTCTCTCTGTCTGTCTCTCTCCTCTCTCTCTCTCTCTCTCTCTCTCTATCTCTCTCTCTCTGTCTGTCTGTCTCTCTCTCTGTCTGTCTGTCTCTCTATCTGTCTGTCTGTCTCTCTCTGTGTCTGTCTCTCTCTCTCTCTCTCTCTCTCTCTGCCTGGCTCTCTCCCTGTCTGTCTCTCTCTCTGTCTTTCTCTCTCTCTGTCTGTCTGTCTCTCTCTGTGTCTGTTTCTCTGTCTGTCTCTCTGTCTGTCTCTGTCTGTCTGTCTCTCTCTGTCTCTCTCTCTCTCTATCTCTCTCTCTGTCTGTCTCTCTCTGTCTATCTGTCTCTCTCTCTCTTTCTGTCTGTCTCTCACTCTGTCTGTCTGTCTCTGTCTGTCTGTCTGTCTGTCTGTCTGTCTCTCTCTCTCTGTCTGTCTGTCTCTTCCTCTATCTGTCACTCTGTCTCTGTCTCCCTCTCATGATATTTCCCTTGCTGTACCTGACTTTCCTTACCCAGGTCCATCTTGCAAATGAGCCATGCTCAATGACGTTCACCAGCATAAATAAAGATTTTGATTAATTGATATGGGTAGACCATTCTGCAAGATTAAATGGGACCTGTCTCCCAAACATTCCACCTTCTGATCACTCCCATTGAATCGTACACAGACAGATTTCAACTCAAATGGAGCCAGCAGATAGCAATGTCCAGTCCTGTGAAAGGATGGACAAACCTATTTAAATGGGGGGTGGAAAATAACATCCTCCCCTTCATGGGGAGAATTTAACTGGAAGGTTCTGGTGAGCTGTTTCAGAACCCTGACTATAATAAGGCACTTTAACACCATCTACAGTGACCTTTGTTGGAGAGAGTGTGGACAGGTAGGTTCCCACTCCCACATTTTTTGGGGCAGCCCAAAATTGGCACCTTTGTGGCTCCAAAACAAGACCAGATGCAACTATTTTTAGCAGTCCAATTCCCTCTCACTCTCCAGAACCTTGTATTGGGAATATTGGAGAAACATATCAATTTTAAATCCAAATTGTGAAAGAAACTTTTCCACATCTTTAGACTGGCCACATTCAGATCTATTACTCAGAAATGGCTGTCTCATGAGCCACCCAGTCTTCAACAGTGGAGGCACAACATTGGAGAGTTTGAGTGCATGGAGAAAATCACTGCTAACCTTAGGCTGAGATTGGACAATTTTCTAGAAATCTGGCTCTGCTGGCATGTACAGAAAGAACAAACAGGTCAAGAGATCATGGCAGTGAACATTGCCTCTCCACAGTAGTGAAACAGAGTATTAATTAAACAAACACCACACAAATGGAATGAGCTGTTTAGATTTTTATTAATCTTGGGTGTATATTATTTTCTTAGTTGGGTCCTTTGGGTCATACGGTACTAAGAGTTTTTATTATAATTTAGTTTGTTTTCTTTGTTTTATGGTACAAACTTTCTAATAATTGAAACGGATTTTTAAATAAGTTCAATTAACATTTGAGCGTATGGGAAAGAAACCCGTGAACAAGGAGAGGATGAAGGAAAAACTTCTATAAGGACTCTTCTTCCAATACTTGAACTGGTGTTCTTGCTTCCTTCTCTCCCCTGCAAGAGAATGAAACAATATTTTAGCCTCATCTGTAACTGAAGACATGTTGGTAACTAGATTTTTTTTTTAATAGAGTTACATGTATCTTGTTGGAATGTGTAATATGCTATCTTGTTGCTGTCCAGCATCAATAAAGAATAAGTTACAAAAAAAGAAGCATTGCACTCCATGGATAGGGAAACAAAGGTTTGTGTGTGAGGCCCAGGATCACACTCGGTGGACAGGGGAACTAAGATTTGTGTGTGGACTCCAGAAATCACACTCTGTGGGAAGGGAAACTAAGTTCTGTGTGTGTGACCCAGAATCAATTTGTGTTTGAACCCCAAAATCTCACAAGGAAACTATGGTATGTGAGTGTATGGGCTTAAGAATCATAAAGGAAATGAAGGTGTGTGAGGCCCCAGAATCATATTTTATGGAAAGGGAAACAAAGTGCATGGGACCACTTGTCGTATTCTGTGGATAGGGAAACTTAATTTTGTGTGGGTCCTGACTCCCAAAATTACACAGAGAAAGTAGCAATTGTTTGTGGGGCATCCGAATCACAGCCAGTGAATTGAGAAACTAAGGTTTGTATGTGGGATACAGCAGGACACTCTGTGAACTGAAAAACTAAGGCTTGTGTTCGGGTTCTAGAATTATACTCTGTGACCAGGGAAAAGAGCAGTTGCATAAGAGCATATTGTAAAGGTAGATCTTTAAGAGACTCTCCTCCATTAGGCCACACCTTTGGCACTGTAGGCCGTCAGCATCAGGACCACATGGAAACATTTTGCTATCCCAGAGCTGCCTACAATGATGCACAGTGTCAAAGTGTATTGGGAGGAGGTATAGCATAGTGGTTAAGAGCACTGAGCTGCAAACCTGGAGAACTGGGTCTGAATCCTAGAGACACCACTTCCATACAGTGTGACCATGAGCAAGTTACTTAACTTCCTTGTGGTCCCAGGACACACCTAGAAATAAATCTTGGCTTACTGTGTCTTTCCTGGTCAAAAAAAGCTTGTAAAATAAATAAATATAAGGTGGGCCCCAATGCTCCTCCACTTTCTGTTGGAGATTAGCCTGAAAGGGCCTTCTACTGTGAGGAACCAGGAGACAGTACAGTTTCATACAAATTTACCATAACAGTAGATCTTCAAAAGAATCTCTTGCAGCAGGTCATTACATAAAGGAATATTCCACCTACAGGTATGATTCCATCAGGATGATTTATCAGCAGTCTACCTGGGACTGCCCCTGATGACACCACGTGTTGTGTCCTGACAGGTATAAAAGGGGGTCGTCCCAGATGCTCCTTGATTCTTTTCCTCTTCAGCAACTGTATTTAATGATATTGTTGTCAGATCATCCAAGAGGAACTGAGGAAGAAGAGGGAGCCCTTACAAATTATGTTTTGGAGAGAGCAGGAGCAAGTCACCCTCCCGAAACAGGAAGTAAGGGGTTAGAGAGCGGAGCAGCATGACCTGCTGCAAAAGAGTCTCTCAGATCTATTGTTACAGTAAGTTCTTGTACAACTGTACTATCTTCATCAAGGAAATCTCTTGCAGCTGGTCATTACATATAGTAATGAGTCCCCAACAGTTGGGAAGCAAATTGGGGACGAAGAACAAAAAATAAGAGTTTAGGACAACAGGCCCTGAAGAACTGCCCAGTCAAAGTTGGTTCGCTATTTGGATGCAATGTCCAGGCAATAATGTTTAGTAAAGGTATGAACAGAAGAACATGTAGCGGCTTCACAAATATCACTAGTTGAAAACACTTCTAAAGCATGCCGTTGAGGCTGAAATGCCCCTCGTGGAGAGAGAGAGACTTTATCACTCCCAGGAGTGGTTTGTTGTATTTAATATAACAAAAATGAATGCTGTTGGCCAACCAAGTGGACAAGAACTGCTTGGAAACAGAAATGCCCTCTTTTCCAGGGGTGAAGGAAATGAAAAGTAGCTCTGATTTGCACAAAGGTTTGGTGTGAAGAATGTCATAGCATAACATTTTATGTACATCCAATGAATGGGGCAGGGATTCTCCTAAAATAGCTGACTCCACATAGTACACTGGTAAGAGTATGGTTGGATTCAATGTGAATTCAGATACTACTTTTGGCAAAAATTTAGGGTTAATGCATAAGGAGACCGTATCCTTGTGGAAATTCAGGAAGGGTTCCTCGCACATCAGTACATTCAATTCTGAAATACGTCTACCTGATGTGATCATAACTAAAAAAATTGTTTTCTAGGAGAGAAAACACAGCTCACAAGAAGCTGCATGTTAAAAGGCTTTAATGTAAGTTTCTCAA
Source organism: Neoceratodus forsteri (assembly GCA_016271365.2). NCBI lineage: Eukaryota > Metazoa > Chordata > Ceratodontiformes > Ceratodontidae > Neoceratodus > Neoceratodus forsteri. The sequence continues at coordinate 1,180,148,176 of CM057454.1, forward strand.
GCACAAAATTCAAGTCCCAAGGAGGGACCAGAGCCTGGATATAGATCATGAGGTGAAGGATACCCCTTAAAAAGGTTTTCATTACTTGTAGTTGAGCCAGTGGTTTGACATCCACTAATATATGAAAGGCAGAAATAGCCACTACATGCACTTTGATGGAGGAATACTTGAGACCACCATCTGAAAGGGATAACAAATAGTCCAACACTTGTTGTGGTGGACAGCAGTATGGGTCCAGATGTTGATCTTTTGACCACAAGGAAAACCTCTTCCATTTCAGGGAATGGGAGGAATGGGTAGAAGGTTTACAGGCTGCCCTCAGGACTTCTGCTACTTTTGGGGAGACCTGGAATCTAGAGAGGACTTTGTCCTCAGGAACCATGCATGCAGGTGTGAGGAAGGAGGTTAGGATGAAGAAGAGAACCCCTGGCCTGAGATAGAAGTGCAGGGAAAATGGGAAGTAGATGAGGGTCCTGGACTGTCATTTGTTGTAGCAATGGGAACCAGACTTGTCTCAGCCACAGAGGCGTGATGAGGAACATAGAAGCCTTGTCCCTGGGTAGTTTGAGTAGAACCCTCTGTATGAGAGGAAAGAGAAGGAAGATGTAAAGAAATCATCCTGTTCAGGAATGAGATAAAAAATCCAGCCACAATGTTCCAGGACCAGGCTCTAGTGAGCAATAGTGAGGCAGTTTGGTGTTGCATGGAGAGGTAAACAAGTTCACATCTGGCTGACCTCAGAGTAGGAAGACTTCATCCAGAACATTCTGGAGAATCTTCCATTTGTGTATTTGAGTTTTGGATCTGCTTAGTGCATCTGCCAGAGTGTTGTGAATGCCTGGGACATGTACTGCTGTGAGATGTATCCCTCTGTGGACTGTCCAACACCATGCTCTCATGGCTTCCCTGCAGAGGGGATTAGAATGGGTGCCTCTTGCTTGTTCAGGTAGTGAACAACTGTGGAGCTGTCTGTTTGGATCTGAAGACAGTCTTGGGGAAGAAGAGTCTCAAATGCTTTTAAAGCATACAGGACTGCACACATCTCTAAGATGTTGATATGTAAGCATGCTTCCAGTGGGTTTTAGGACCCTTGTGACTGAACTACCTCCAGATAGGCTCCCCAACTGTGAGGGAAGGCATCCATGGTCATAATCTGGTAAGGAATGGGAACCTGGAATGGTACCCCACAAAGGAGTTGATCCAGAGTCAGCCACCATTACAATATACGGATAACCAGGGACAATATCAGAACAGGGGCTTCAAAATCATTTGTTGTTTGATTCCATTGGATTCTTAATGTCTACTGAAGCACCCTCATGTAATCTCACATGGGGCACATTAGAAATGGCTTCTGACATACATCCTAGGAGGTGGAGGCAGTCCCAGACCGACACATACCGATTGGTAGTCATTTAGGTTGCTAGCAGACTGAGTCTATCCACCCTACTCCTGGACATGAAGTCTAATCTTAGAGAGGTATTTAGGACAGCTCCTATGTGTTGAAGATATTGTGTGAAATCCATTTTGTATTTTGGCATGCTGATTGTGATTCTTACAGAGGAAAACATCTGGAGCATTTGGGACAATGTGGCTGCCAACTGAGCACTGGACAGAGCTTTCAGAAGCCAATCATCCAGGTAAGGAAAGACATAAAGGCCTTTTCTGCATAGAGTCTCTACCACTACCACAAGGCACTTTGTAAAGACCCTGGGGACTGAGGACAGGCCGAAAGGCAATGCCCTGAATTGGTAATGATGACCCTGAGAACAGAAGTGGAGGAAGTGCCTGTGTACAGGAATAATCAAGATATAAAGGTAAGCATCCGTCATATCCAGAGAACAGAGCTAAACCCCTTTGTTTAGAAGAGGCAGCAGGGTTTGCAGTGTCACCATTCAAAACTTTTTGTACTCTATATAGAGATTGAGGTTTCTGAGACCTAGAATGACACGTAAATCTCCCATTCAATTTGGGACTAGAAAGAAATAGGAGTAGAACCCCCTGCCCTTCTGGGAAAGGGGGACTGGTTCTATAGCATTCTACATTAGTAAGGCTTGAATTTCTTCTGCCAATATGAACTCTTGGTTTGGGGGGGTTAGTGAGAGGCCCTGGGGGGCATATGGGGTGGGAGTTCCATGAGTTCCAAGGTATGACCTGACTGCATTAGTTGAAGGACCTAGATATCAGAGGTTATGTTTTTCCAACCTTAAAGATGTAGGAAGAATATGCCCCAACTGCCATGGGAAGGACCTCCAATCCCATGGAAACCTCAGGCAGTAGGCTGCCTCTGTTGGGCGATAGAAGGGATGTAATGGGGTAGTCCTCGGGTTGTTACATGGTCCTGGCAGGGAGTCTTGAGTTTTTCCCCTTATTGGGTTGCTGCCTGGGAGCAGATTGTTGTCTATTCACAGACCATCACAAATTACCCTGCTAACTGACTTTTGTCTGAGTATGGAAGAGGGAGTATACAGATTGCAATGTACAACCAGAGGCCTGCAATGATGTCAGCATATCCTGGGTCAGAGGACCGAATAGCTTGTCTCCTTTGAAAGGGGCATTAAGAATGGACTGCTGGACATCTGGGATGAACCCAGAAACCCAGAGCCAGGCATGATGCCAAAGACAAACACCAGCCAAGGAAGTTCTGGCCATATAGTCCACTGCATCGTAGGCAGCCCTCAATAAATGGTCGAGGCAATAGTTCATTTTGCTGCCAAATCTTCATGTGAGGTAGAGTCTGGAAGGGACTGGATGGAGGACTGTGTGGCCTTCAATATCTCTTCTTGATATTGTAGAAGATGTCCCATATAATTTAAAATTCTGAGGGTCTGGAGTGGGAGAGGAATACACCTGTTTTCACATAGTATCAGGCCTCCTTGATTCCTTATGTGGAGGCTGAGCACTAACATGCTTTGGTCTTACTGACCTAATATGTGCTGCATTGATGACCACAAAGTCTGCCTGTGGAGGGGAAGTAAAATAAGGATGTTCCATCGGGGCTTGATAAGTCCTGTCAGCTTTCCGGGGAGCTGAAGGAATAAAAGAGGGCTGTTGCCAAGCAGCTATAATGGTATCATCATACACCTCAAGCAAAGGAGGAATCACCATCGCGGGACTATCAGGAAGATCTAGATAGTTGGCCAGTTTCCTGTAGGAGGCATTTTGGTCTATTTCCTGGAATCCAAAAGGTTTATGAAGATGAATCATGAGATTGGAAAAACTAGGATCATCAGGGGGAGAACAAGGAAGGACATGAGACATCTCATCCTGTACTAAGGAGGCAGAGGAAACCGATAAGAGGGGAGAGCGGTTCCTGCCTCATAACATCCTCCTGATTTTCTAATTCTCAGTCTTGCAAATCAGGGTCCTCCATTTCAATGTCTTGATGAAGGTGCCCTTGAGAAGCAGGGGAGGAACCAGCAGTTCTAGAAACAGAAGAGTATCCAGAAGGCATTGAGATAGGGATAGAAGGAACATTCCCTTGGAAAACAGGAGTGAACTTTAGTCTGTATCAGAGCCTGAACATCCACCATGGTCAGCTGAGTTGAAGCTGCAGAGCTTGGAATGGAATGTACAAACTGAATAGGTACAATCAAAGAGATTGGGTTTGGTTGCGGTACCGATCTAGCTGTCAATGAAAGGTGAACAAACATACCCAGCAATATCAACGGGAGACCTGTCGATGAATAAGAACTAATAATGTCCTGACCAAGCCTTGCAGGTAGGGACATCGGGGACATTGAATGAGTTGTCGACAGACAATGAAAAGCTCCCATCAAAGCAGTAGTAAAAGTTTATTTTTATACAGGTAGCAAATGGTAACACATCATTGGGAAGAATCCTGTTTTCAAGATGGACCTGTGTCAAATTTCATTACAAATAAATACAGTAACATAATACCTTATAAAAAGATGCACAAGACATACAAAGAGCTATACATAAGTAAATACTGGACATAATAAAAAAAAAAATGAAACAGACTGCCTTAACCAAAAACAGAATACAGTCAATTACCCTCTTATCTGGACAATAGTCATGTCAAAGACTCTAATCATTACATATATACTTCATTTTCAGATCATATCCAATCACGTTCTTAAACTGCTTAAAATGTTGTATTTTTCTCTTCTCAGCCTCTGTGGGAGTCCACAGATCAGCCACTTTTGAACCAAAAGTCATTTTCCCATATCTGTTCATTAATTTAGGTATTACAAAAGACTTCCCCTCATTTTTTCTAAGATTATGTTGATGTCCATGGGTAACATATAACAGGTTTTCTACTAAATACCTGGGAGACTGTTTATGGACCACTTCATGAATTTGTCTAATCCATTTTTGATCCCTTTTCTGTTCTAGGTGAGGCCATTGTAATAATGAATACATATCACAATGATGCAAATGACTATCATAATTTAATATAAATCTGGCCAAATTATTATAGAGCATTTTTATAGATTTCAGTTATGTTTTATTAGCCGTGCCATATATATGGCTACCATAGTCAATACATGGGATAATTAGTTGTTTTATAACATCCCCTCTTATTTTCTGATCCATACAATAATTTGACCTCCGAAAAGCTCCCAACTTGTTGTTTATTTTAGATACCAAATCCTTAATATGGACATCAAATTTTACGTTTTGGTCCATATAAACCCCCAGGTATTTATAGAATTCAACCTGTGTCGATATTTCATTATTCCATGTTTTTATAAAAAATTTATATCAATTTAAATTTTCATTCCCTTTGGTTGAGAATATCACGGTGTTTGTTTTTTTACTGTTTAAAACTAACTCTGATCTCCTCAACCAAGTTTCCAGAGTACTGAAGTCTTTTTGAAGATGTTCTTCCACCACCTGTATTGTTTTTCCATTTACCAATAAAACAATATCATCTGCGTACATTTGTAAGGCCGAATAATTTACTAATTTAGGAACATCATTTACATACACTATGAATAATAAAGGGCCCAAAATCGACCCTTGTGGGACTCCCCTTTTTATAAACCCTGGATTTGAAAGAACATCTCCAATTTGGACTTGCTGCTCCCTTTCCATTAAAAATGACTGGAACCAGGGAAGAGTTTCTTTATCAATCCCCAGCCTCAACATTCTTTTATACAAAATGTTGTGATCAATGGTGTCGAAGGCCTTGGAGAAATCCACAAACACCATGCCCACCAAGTCAACTCCATTTAATTGGGAGGCTATGATGTCAACCAAATTAGTGAGCATGGTGTTCATGGAATGGTACCTTCAGAAACCTGACTGACAGCAGGACAGGAGAGAATTCTCTTCCAAATAATTACTCAACTGCTTCTGTACTAATCTCTCCCAAGACCTCAGACACCACAGACAACAATGAGATTGGTCTATAATTTGTTGGCTCTCCCATGGAACCACCATTATATATCGGGATAACTTTTGCTCATTTCCACATAGTTCCACAAAGGTGGGGGCAGTGGTGGAAGCTGCAGCTGAGGAAGTCCCACCGAAGTCATTGATATGGGATCCATCGACGAGCGGACAGAGGATGTGCCAGAGATCATCAATGGTGTCGAAGATGACTTGGCTTGAGATTTAGCAAGTTCCAGCTCTTTAATATGAAAGGGCTAGCAATCTATAGGGAGGAGACAGGAGCACTATGTTTACTCTGTGAAGAGTGTTTCTTTGGCTTCTCCTGACTGTCAACCAGCCCCGTCAATGAGGGATCCTCACCTGATCATAGGGAGCCAGAAGAGAAAGGACTCCTTCAACTTCATGTGGTGTTCCCAGTCCAGGAAGGCAACTTTCTGCTCCAAGAGGTGCACTCGAGGTGTCTGGAGTCATTGACATTTAGTGGCCTTATTAAATCGTTGAATCAGGACACAATACAAGTATCATGCACTGGACCCAGGCACTTCACACAGAGCTTATGAAGGTCCTCTGACATGATCTTCTGGTCACAGGAACACTTTCTAAACAGAAAATCTGAAGATGACATGGATTTTTAAGTAGCTGAATTGTGACATTACTGGTAACGCTGTGAGGTAGTAAATGAGTTTGACCTTTTCATCGATAGCTGAAGCTGGACTCCAGACAGAGAACATGCAGCATGCAGGTCATGATAGGTAAAGAAATGAGGAGCATCTGGGACCACCCCCTTTAATACCTGTCAGGATACAACATGTGATGTCATCGGGGGTGGTCCCAGGTAGACTGCTGATAAATCATCTGGATGAAATCATGCCTGCGGCTGGAATATTCCTATGTATAATGACCTACTGCAAGACATTTCCTCAAAGAAGATCAATCAGTACCAGACAAACGAGACGAGACATGGGACTGGAAACTGGATGCATGGAATAAGGCCTGAGGCACGGCATCTGACATAACCTTCAATGGTGCCGGAACGGCGGGGGTCACTAGTGCCATGGCCCTTCCACTTTCATAAGTGACCCTAGATGTTTTTGCAATCATGTTAATGTATTTAATAGGGGAGAATTTACCCCTTACATCCTTGACCCTACCACTTTTCAAACCGTTCTGGCACCAATGATAACCCTCATTAACCCTCACAAGAAAAAAGGGGACAGAGGGAGGGTATGGCATGGCTGAATGGAGGGCATCTTCTTGAAGATATACTGTTAAGATAAGTTCTAAGGTAACTGTTCTATCTTCATTGAGGATATTTCCTCCATTAGGTCATACCTTTGGCATGATATCTAAGCAGTGTAATGCAGTCTAGGAGAATGGTATAGACTGATACAGTATGTGATCAAAACAGAAGGGCTTGCAATACAGCAAGCCCAAAGCCAGCATGTCTATGAGAAACACATGTCCGCACTGTAATCTGGAGTGAAAATGTGAACAGTGCTTCAGTGGCAGCAGCAGATATATCAGCAGAAGGGACATTTCTGAAACAAGCAACAGAAGTAGCCATACTGCTTGTGGAGTGACCACGAATAGCACCAGGAAGTGTATTACCATACTTCCTATAGCAAAAAATAATACAATTAGCTAGTATTTGGACATGTATTGTTTTGACAAGGGAGAGCCCTGTTTCTCAGGTACAAAAGAAACAAAAAGCTGAGAAGACTTACTGCAGTCTTTAGCTTGAGTAACATAGTATCTCAGTGTTCTTCGTACATCAGCAGTATAAAGGAATGTCTCACCCTGGTTGGCATGCTCAGGATAATAAACAGAAAGGTGTATCTTTTGGTTCTGTGTGAATTCAGACACGTTTAGTCAAAACATAGTATTAGTATGCAAAGAGACTCTATCTTTGTGAAAAATTAAATAAGGAGGCTCACACATTAAAGCATGAAGCTCAGAAGTTTGTTGAGCAGAAGTCATAACAACTAAAAATAACGTTCTCCATGACAGGAACTTAAGCCACAACTCATGGCAGACTTACAACAGAGCCAATGTTAATTTTTCAAGTATGAAATTCAAGTCCAAGGGCAGGATTGGATTATGGATAGTTCAATGGCCTACACAGCCAGTATAGTGTTATGCTTGTGCAACTGTGTTGCTTAGGTTTTGGCCATTTGCACTGTCTATTCCAGAGGAATTACCACACTGTAGGGGCACCAAAGGCAAGGAACCCTCAAAGAGGGTTTCACCCCTAGAGGTTTCACAGGACAATTCCCATTGGCTAAAGGTATCTTTGGAAGGATCCTGTAGAGAGAGGCCCTGCTGCTGGAGGAGGAGGAGGGGAGGATGGTGGGGCAAAGAAAAAGTGCTTCAGAAGGATGCTGAGAGAAACTGCTTATGTAGCTCAGGAATGTGGGAGTGGCTGGCAGCTTGTTCACTGAACCACAGGCTCAGCCTTTCAAGAAGTGATTTATGCATGGCATCTCTCAGAAAAGTACAGGACACCTCTAGTTGTGCAATTTAGTTGTCAGAAATAGGGCTATGGAAAGCTGATATAGCAGACAAAACCTTAATAGCGGAATACTGCAAACCCATCAGATGGGGAAAGCAAGAATTCCAAAACAGAATTTTCAGGACAAGTAAAAGGATTTATATTCTAGGAAGCAGACTTCAAAGTGGAACACTTCCACTTCAAGCAATAGGTACGTCTTGTACCTTGGTTGTAAGGGGGACAGCATAAATTGTTTTTTTTTTGTTTTTTTTTGATATTTTCTTTTTATTCAGTTTCATAAAATTACAAGCACTTACAGCACATTTAATTTGGTTGTGTCTATACATAGGTACAGTAGAAGTGGATACAGATCAAACATATCATATCACAAATGAAGATCATAGAGGTTAGTATTTATGCTATATAAAGGGGGTACCTTTTATCTGAGCCTTTGTTAATATGCTAGGTTAAATTCCCACCCTCTGGGTACTGGCTGGGAGGTGTGTCAATAGTCTTAAGTCTAGCTGATGTGGTTAGTGTCAGTATGAGTAAACATTGGTGCTGGGGGGTCATTATACACCTTTGCAGCAATCACATGGAGTATGTCCAGGTGAGGGAGAAATGGGGGAGGAAGGGGAGGGAATGAGAGGGAAGGGGAGGAAATGGGGGAGGTAAAGGAGAATCTCGGGAGATGTCTGTTATTTTAGGTAGTGAGCTTATTAGGAGGAGGGGGAGAAGGAAGGGCTAGGGAGGACAGTAGGGTAGGATTTGAAAGGTTAGGAAGGTTCATTTATCTATGGGATGAATGTTGTATCCTTAAGCAAATAATACAAAAGCCATCTATTCCACATCAAGCTAAACTTTCTTTCTTGGTTGTTTAGCCTATATGTGATCTTCTCCATATAGTAAATTTGCTTTGTTATAGACCACCAGTCCATGAGAGTAGGTGGGTCAGGAGTCAGCCATAGTTTGGTTATGGCTTTTTTACCAGCTGTGAGAAGGATGGCCAGTAGGTGGCAGGCGTTCTGATCCCCAAGGTCATCAGGGAAAATTAGGAGGATGAAGAGTTTTGGGGTGAGCAGGAGATGCAATCCGAAGATTGTTTGGAGCTCCTGCTCTAGGGATTGAATAAACAGGGATAATTTAGGGCAGCCATGTATTATATGTGTTAGGTGAGCATTGTTCTCGCCACACCTCCACCAACAAGCAGCTGAGCTACCCTGGGTGAAATGACTGGTAACTGTTGGTGTATAAAAAAATCTAACAAGAAATTTCCAAGCATATTCTCTCCATTGATGGGAATTTGAGGTGCGAGCCACCTGCTGACATGTCTGTAGCCATTGGCTAGTTATTATTTGTGCCCCTAACTCAATCTGCCATTTCTCACAGGGTATCAATAGGCTTGGGGAATAAGAGGTGATGAGGGCTCGATAAAGAATGGATATGATGTGCCTTTGGTTTGGGTTGGAGAGTAGGGCCTGCATAGATACAATCAACCGGGGCCAGCAATCAGGATTTTGTATCTGGGTTGGGAAGGAACCATGGTAGTGCCTCAGCTGCAAGTACCTATAATAATGGGAATTGGGTAGGCCAAATTTTGCCTGTATCTCTTGAAAGGACCATAATTTCCCAGCGGACAAGATTTGGAATAGGTATCTAAGACCGTATCTTGACCAAAGCTTGAAAGCATCATCAAGTAGTCTGGGCTGAAAGTTAGGTAAAACCGCAATCAGGCATATTAGCGGAATAAAGGGAGAGATCAAGTATTGCCTTCTTATTTGGAACCATGTCAGGTTCCTATATTTAATGTCAAGTGGCAGGTTCTGACAATCAGTCGAGAGAGTCGACCCCAGATAGAGTACGTTGTGATACTCAATCTCCGGAACGGCTGCCTGTTCCAGTTCAGCCCAGTGCATATCATGATCAATTATTTGCCTGGCAAAGGCATGTAGCAGATGTGCGGCTTGGTAGTAACGATAAAAATCGGGGAGAGATAGGCCTCCTAGGGTTCTTGGCATGGTTAAAAGTTTGAATTTGATTCTAGGTCTCCGGCCTGCCCAAATGAAGCGAATAATAGCTTTATCCCAATCCCGGAATACCGAGCGTGGAACAGTGATGGGAACATTAGTGAAGAGGTACAGCGCTCCAGGGAGAGCAACCATTCAGACCAGGTCTATCTTCCTGGATAGATTCAGTGGAAGTGTACTCCCGTTAGAGAGGTCTTCCCTAAGGCGAGAGGTAAAAGGGGTGTAGTTATGTCTATAGGAGTCCTTTAATTCTTTGGTGAGGTTTATTCCCAGGTATTTTAGTTTCCTTATATCCCACTTACATGGGAATTGTTCCCTGATATTTTGATCGGGGGTGTAATGAAAAGTTAAGATCTCAGTTTTTGTAATGTTCACCTTATACCCAGAAAGGGCCCCGAACTCAGCCAGTAGTTGACTGACCCTCGGGAGTGAGGTGGACAGGTTCCGCAGATAGAGAAGAACATCGTCCGCATAAAGGGCGATACGATGCTCCTCCCCCCCAGCTCCGACCCCAGAGATGTCTTTTGATTTCCTGATTAGCTGTGCTAATGGCTCCATATATAGGGCAAATAGGAGGGGAGACATGGGGCAGCCCTGCCTGGTGCCCCTATGGAGGGAAAAGGGGGCTGAATGGTGTCCAGCGACCTTCACCCATGCTCTGGGTGAGGTATAAATGTTTGTGATGACTTGAATCAGTGCTTTGGGGAGGCCCACAGCATCCATGACCGCATATAGAAAAGGCCAGTAGACCCTATCAAAGGCCTTCTCGGCATCCAGGCTTACTAATACCGCTGGCGAATCTGAGGAGTGCATCTCACGTATGATATGATAGGTTCTTTTAATACTATCTGTTGTGGTGCGCCCACCCACAAAACCTGTTTGGTCTTTGTTAATGACTTGGGGGAGAATAGCCTCCAGCCTGTGGGCCATGAGTCCCATAAATAACTTATAGTCTGTATTCAATACTGAGATCGGACGGTAGGATTCACAGAGCTGAGGGTTTTTCCCAGGTTTGGGGAGTACTGAGATAGTGGCATATGCCCAGGTGGGGGGGGGGGGCGCTTCACTTTGTAGGATAGAATTGCAAGTTTTGAGCAGTGGAGATGAAAGGGGCTGTTTTACTGCTTTGTAAAATTCAGATCCATAACCATCGGGGCCCGGGGCTTTCATAGTTTTGGCTTGGGAGATCACCCCAACCAGTTCCTGTGTTGTAATAGGGCATAGCAGTCGTTCGGCTTGTTCTTGTGGAAGGCTGGGGAGGGAAAGGTCTCGCAAAAATTTCCCTATGGAATCGGGGGGTGTGAGTTTTTCCGGGGTATATAATGTTGTGTAGTATGCAGTGAATGCATCCACTACATCACTGAGTTTATTTAAGGGTCTGCCTCCTACTGGGTGGCGAAGTGTGGGTATGCTGGATAATTTCCTTTGTTTCCTAATTTGATATGCCAGTAGTCTTGTGGCTCTAGGTCCCACTTCATAGTACTTCTGACGAAGAAAGGACAAAGCAATTTCTGTCTGTTGTAATGATAGTCTATCTAGTTCTTGTTTAACTTGCTTAATTTGCGGAAGTACTGAGCTATCACCTTGCTTATGCAGTAATTGTAAAAAATGTAATATATCTTCTAGCTGTGCTTTATGTTGCCTACGCTCCTTTGCCAGCTGTGACGTGAATTTTATAAGGTGACCACGGAGGACTGTTTTTATTGTATCCCAAAGGATGGCTGGTGGGATGTCTGGGTTGACATTGTCAGTTAGAATTTCAGAGATTTTGTCTGTGATAAATTCCTTAAACCTATTTGATTTTAAATGTATAGGATTTAGTAGCCAGATGACATTTCTTTTCTGAAGACCCACCTTCCAAGTACTTATGATGGATGCATGATTTGACAGGGTTATATCTCCAATTTGGGTATCCACCAAATAATCTAGATGTTCTGTTTGGGTGAAGATTAAATCTATTCTTGAATAGGTTTGGTGAACTGCTGAATAATGCGAATAGTTCCTTGAATGTGGATGAGTAAACCTCCAAGTGTCAACCCAGCCAACCTGCAACAGAAATCTAGCAAGGTACCTCTGTTGTGGAGTTCTCCTAGGAGTATTGGGGTTAGAGGAGTCTTTCTCTGGTTTAGGGAGAATATTGAAGTCTCCTGCAAGTAAGAGAATGTCACCAGCGAATTGGGTAATTTTGTCTAACAGCCCCTTCAACTCACCCACCAGTAAGTCTGGGGGGAAATAAGCATTTGCAAGAGTGACTTCTACCCCACTAATCTGACCCCGGAGGAGGACCAATCTACCTTTAGGGTCAGTCCATCTAGTGTCTAATTGCCAGGGGACCCACTGAGGGATTAATATTGTGACTCCTCTTCTCCTGCCACCCCTATAGGAGGAACTATATACTTCGCCTCTAGTGATCCGGCCTAACTTTGCATGCTCTGCACTGCTTAAATTGGTCTCTTGTAGATATATAACATCTGCTTTGGATTTCCTGACCTGTGAGAGGATCCTTGCCCACTTAATCGGGGAGGAAAGCCCATTAACATTCCAAGAAAATAATTTTAATGGATAGTCCAGCATTTTTGGTAGATAAGTTTGAATCTGGCTAACAAAGGGATAATTCGCAGCAGCGAGGTATCTGCTTTCTCTACTCTTTGTACCTTGGAGATTTTGTAGTTGATTAGACACAACCGTAAGTTAACAACTGTATAGAAATTATAACCAGTTTCCATAGGTTCCATCATAAAAACAGTGGTTAAAAGTCGGCTGCCTCTAAACTGGCAGCTTAACCAAACTAATGAATCAACATTAACTGCTGCAGGAAAGGGCATTTTCATAACGGTTAATGCAATATTAACTAATAGTAACTTAGCCATTCCTGCATCATCCATCTTTTTAACTATTAAACTTGGCTTCCAAGTACCGAGTGCTTTCCAGCACTCGGGGGGGTGGGATGAATCCCACCTAAACGAGTATCTTTGTAAGATACCCAAGGGCACTTCTAAAGCCCGGTTAGGTAAGGGTTAAAGGATATTGGCTAGTCACTCTACCGATAGCCATACCAAACGGGAGAGTAATTCCTGAGGGGAGAAATTCTAAGTTTCTGAACATCCGAAAAAGGCCAGGGGGTAAGGGGGGAGGGGGGAGAAGGGAAGATAGAGAGAAAAAAAAAAGGGCGAGGAAGAGGGAGGGGAAGGAGGGAAAGGCTAATATAATAAGAAGGATTAGTACAGGAGACTGGACCAGGACCGCCCGCCATCGCTGGGGGAATTACCGAAATCCAGAGGCGGCCATTTCCCAGCTTATAAGGGGGGTATCCAGCACCAGAGTAAAATGGTAGGAAGTTCCAGGATAGGGTGGATAGCCACAACATCTGGCCTGAGATAGCAACCAGAATGCTCGTGAGAGAGGAGGAGGAGAAGCACAGAGAGGCCTGAGCTACAGGGGGAGAGGGTTAGTGTTATTGAAGTGATTCAGACAGTTAGTAACACATACAATCATAGAATTAAATCCTGAGGTGGCCCGCGGAAGGTCCATTTAAAATAATCCAGTGGGCTTAAGTGAGTAAACTGGACTGTCCTGTTAGGTGGTATCGCTATATTTTCTCAGTTCTCACGACCCATAGTTGGTACTGATGGGAGCTCCAGTTCAAGGAGTGCAAAGTGTAATCAAAAGCTAGGAGACAATCCCTGGTGTAGAGTTCAAGTGTTTTTCTTAGATTACTCTCGCAAGGAGTTTGCAATTTTGAGGATCGCCTCCATCCCTTGCCGCTTCCTGGAATCACGTTGTCCTGTCTGCCAGACCTGATGAGCTAGCTTGGCTGCCAGGGTTCCCCTTGCGTTTCTCCCAGTGGGGATTTAAACCTCGATGTGATATTTCTTAAGTGCTTTGGCAGCTTCTTCAGCAGAAGTAAAGGTTAGCTGACCATCTGAATGGAAAACCACTAGTTTAGTGGGATAAGGTGTCCTGAAGCGAATGCCCGCTTTTTTAAGCTCTTTTAATATAGGAGCGTAAGCTCTGCGTCTCGACATGGTCTCAGGGATGTAATCATTCTCAAAGTATAGCCTGTGACCTTTGTATAAGACTTGTCCAACTTTCCAGGCAGTGTGCAGTATATTTTCTTTTTCTTGAAACCGAAGAAACCGGACCAACATGGTACGAGGCCTTGACTCCGGGGAAGGTTTTGGTCCCAGGGTTCGATGAACTTGTTCGAATTCTAAGGTGGATTCGTCTGGGACCTCCAAAGTTTGTTTTAGCAGAAGATGAATAAATTTGTGAGGGTCAGCCCCCTCTTCCCCCTCGGGGATCACCGAAATTCTAATATTGTTACGTTTGTTGCGGCTCTCTGAGTCTTCCGCACATTCTTGCAGTGACTGAATACACTGGTTGAGTTGTAAAATCGCTCTCTCTGCCCCATCAATTCTGCTATCTGAATCTGTGCAGTGTTGCTCCATTTGCTCCTGCCGCCTCTCTCATTTCCCGATATCTGCCCGCAGTGCTGTAGTAGTTAATCGGAATTCGCTTCTGAACTCACGCAGTTCCTTAAGGACCGTAGTCATCTGTCATTGTACAGTGCCGAGTGGGAGAGGCTCAGAGGCATCATTACTCTGCTGCATGGTCTCAGAGGCCTGTGAAGCTTGGCTACCAGAGTCGGAAACTCCTTCAGCATTGGGACTTGTATGAATCTTTTTATTACTTTTCTCCCCTCTTTTAGACATTACTAAGCCTCCGTTGAAGTTTCCAAATGTTATATCATGGAATAAGGCTGTGCTTTCAGAGGTTTTTAATCGGCTTCTCAGAGAGCTCGTGAAGTAGGCTCACATCGGGAGAGTGACGTCACCGGAAGTCGACAGCATAAATTGTAATGGTAACCTGATGGTTTCCCCTCCAGTGGAAGTTTGTTGCCAGGTATTTCACAATGCAGAAAAGATGGCAACCATCTTGCAGGATCATTGGCTTCACTACGTGTGCACATGCTGTCCAGCCAGTACAGAGCTTATATCCACTACGCCACCACTGAGTCTGCATAACCTGGTAACGTTCCACAATTGTGAGAGCCAGTTCCAGTTTTCATATAAAGTAGAAATTAACTGTAGCATGGTTTATGTTTTTTTAATTCTATTAATCAGTTTAGCTTTTTAGAAAAAAATGAGAAGTCTATCTTTTTCTACTCCTGTTGAGTCTATTTTCATATGAGGTTAGAGCAATGTTACTGTGATCTAATTGTGGTTCATGCTGCTGGATTCCTGGGGATTTATGATGAGATGCCATAGTACAATTTCATAATCTTTTTTCATTTCAACTTAGCCTGTAACATCAGCTAGAATGACATTAAAAGTGCAGAGCCGCATATAAACGAATCAGATACTATCTAAAGGCCGAGTCCATAGCTTTGCTGCAATTAGCTATACCACTAAGATGTTGTTCTGCACCTCATGCTGTAACATTGGGGACCTGGTATAGCATACTGTCAAAAATGTTTCCTGGAAAAGTATTACTACTCAGCATCACCTGTTTTTTTTTTTTAACCAATTATTTTACCAGGTGAGACACACTAGGATGAAAGCTTGTTTGCAGGTACAACCTGGGAGCACGAGGAAGTTAAGTGACTTGCTCGGAGTCACACAGTATGCAAGTGGGGGCTGTGGGATTCAAACCCAGGTCTCCAGATTTGCAGCTCAGAGCCTTAAACTACTGCGCCATACTGCCTCCTAATTTATTTTGATTTCTGTGACTGCTGCTGTTCTACAAATGTCAATAAACATAAATTACCAAAATAAAAGTATGTCAGGTAAAGTGCTTCTTAGCCACAGGCAGGATATCGACAACCTTAGGGATCTCCCCAAAGTGTGCAATGGCTATGTTTTCAGGAGTCATGCATGGAGGTGTAGGGACTTCAGGTCTGGATGAACCCGAGACGCCCCTGCTCTGTGACAGCAGACCCTGACACAGAAGTAGGGGAACAGGATGCTCCACCGCCAGCTGTTTTAGGAATGGAAACAAAATCTGGTGAGGCTATAAGGGAGCAATGAGTATAAGAGAGGCACTCTCCACCAGTAGCTTGAGCAGAACACTCTGTATTAGATGAATAGGGGGGATTCGTACATGAATTTCCCTTTCCAAGAGAGGGACAACACATCTCACCATAAAACTCCAGGTCCTGGAGCAAGTGAGCAGAAATGTGTCATTTTTCGCTTTGTGGAAATGCAAAAAGTTCCAACTCTGGATGGTCCCATCTTCCAAAGAGATCATGTACCACGGAGGTCAACAGTTCCCATTCATGATCCGTGGACTAAGACCTGCTTAATCTGTGTGCCTAGATGTTTTGCAGATCTGGGAAAAACATGTCTGATTATTAAACATAGAAACATAGATTTTGATGGCAGATAAGGACCGTTTGGCCCACCCAGTCTGCCCATTTCCCTACCTGATGGATAAGCTGCAGAACCTAGTTAACCAGCAGCCTACTTCTTCCTACCCCCAACCCCTAGAATTGCCTTAAGGCTGTGAGACAGAGCCCAGTACCACACTCTCATTGCTTCCATGCATAGTTGGTAGGAATGAGTGCCCCCTGTTTATATAATGAATGATACTGACATTGTCCATCTGTATTAACACAAGACCAGGGCAGAAATGACTTTGAAGGGCCTGGAGGCTGTATAGAGTAGCTCTTATCATGCCCAGCCTGATGGCGCTGAGGGTTGAGGCGCTGGACGCCACACCTCATGCCACGCTTGCAACTCACATTTGGGAATGAGCGTGGGTCATCAGGGGTCAGGGGGATGGGGAAGGATTGAGCATCCCAGGGAATGTTCTCCTTCCTCAGGAGGGGGGGACTCGGCCAAGCCAGTGCAGTATCAGCCCCTGGTGGTGGCTGGGGGACAGCACTATCCGGGCCGGCAGAAGCAAGGGGATTGGGCTGCGGCAGATGTCTTTCGGGTATGTATGGGAGCATGTACACACCGAGCAGGACATCATTGCATGTCCGAACCTGGGGGCAACATAACCTAGAAAAACCCTGCTAAAGGGGATAGGCTATGGCACCCTGTCCAGAAGTGCCACACTCCAGATCTGGGCTTATCCTCCATCCTAGACTGGGCACACTAGATTACTAGATAGAGCACCCAGGGAGGATAGGGCAGCCCCACCTTGTGGGGTGCAGAGCCGGGAGGTCTGCCTGGCCACAGCAGGGTGGAGGGAGGACTTCAGGTAGGAGGTAGAGCACTTGGGCACTGGGATGCCGGAGATAGTTCCTTGGTGGTGGAGATAAACAAAGTCTACAAAAAAAAAAGAATAGCTCTTATCACATTTATGTGTAGATCGGCCTCCACCTTGTCCCATGATCCTTGTGACTGGAACAGGCTGAAATGAGCAGCCCAACTGGTGCCTGAGACATCTATGATGAAGGTCTGTACAGGAGCTTGTACAAGGAATATTATGCCTTGAGTAAACTGTTGTAGTCCATCCACCAATCGGATGGTGTTTTGCCCCAAATTTTTACTTTCAGGTCTGCCCCTGTGATGTTTACCTCCAGGGAGTCTTTTGCTTCCTAAGTAAGAGTCTCAATGTGTGCGTGCTGAAAAAATTCCCTTGTGAGCTCTTCAATGTTCTCTATATTTTCCTGAGAGTATAGGGCTGTATAATATGATGCAAATATTTGAGTTATCTCTTCTGGTTTACTGGTTTGCACGCCCCCTTTATTCAGATCTTTAAGACAAAGTATTAACCTACCCAATTGTTCTTCCCTCAGTCTGGCTGCCAGTAATTTTCCCGCCTACCCCACCCCATAATATCCATTTTATTTGTCTACATTGTCCTTCCAACTGATTCTGCAATTCAGTTTCCAGAACTGAGTGACGTTCCTCTAACTGGCGTTTAGTGGCTGCATTTAAGGTAATCTTGTGCTGGAATTCAAGTTCCCTCACTTCTTCCTCTAATTCCCTGGTCTTGCCCTCCCACCTTCTCCTCGGCTCAGAGGCATACTTTGTGATTACCCTCATAGGACCACCGTAAGGGCTTCCCATCGCACAGCATGGGTAGTATCCCCTACTACATTTTGGCTATCGTACATTTTAATAGTGTCACAGATCAAATCTTTAAAACCTGGGGAGTTCAGCAGACCAATATTTAGTCTCCAATGTGAGTTACAGGCAGCAGGAACCAGAGCGAGCCCCAAAGTCATTGGCGTGTGGTCAGAGAGGGAGCGGGCAGGAATTTCACAGGAATGTGCACAGTGTAGCCAGGTTTCCGACAGGAATAACATGTCTATCCTGGTGAAACAGTCATATCTGTCAGAATAAAGGATATAGTCTCTTGCTTGGCTGTGTAGATCTCTCCACACATCCCATAGACCTGCTAGTTTGGTACATCT
Source organism: Neoceratodus forsteri (assembly GCA_016271365.2). Taxonomy (NCBI): domain Eukaryota; kingdom Metazoa; phylum Chordata; order Ceratodontiformes; family Ceratodontidae; genus Neoceratodus; species Neoceratodus forsteri. The sequence continues at coordinate 1,180,166,411 of CM057454.1, forward strand.
AGCCAACATCAAACCAGCCCTACTTCTCCTACTTCCCTCTCTCTTATCTAAAGACGGCATAAGTATTGTATTGAAATCTTCTCCTAGGACTTGGAGCCTACCTTCCAGGTCCATAAGCTCTCCCAGGATATGTTAAAGGAACCAAGCAGCCCCCTTATCTTCATTTGGAGCATACAGATTGGCTATTAGGCAGGGGACATCTTGGTAGATAGCCGAGAGTTTCACAAACTGGCCTTCTGGGTCAGTTTCCACTGTTTCTGTTTCTAGTGGGCAGTTCTTATGCACCAAGATGGCTGTGCCCCTCCTATGGGGATGCGTAATGTATGTGGAGACAAATACTAAACCCATCCAGTTTCTGTGTAATTTCAAGTGCTCAGTGGCTGTAAGATGGGTCTCCTGCAATAGGGCCACCTGGATATTCGCCTTTTTAAGGTCTCAGAGAATTTGAGTACATATAACAGGGTTACCAAGCCCCTGAATATTGTATGTGGCAATTTCTAACTTATCCACGAGAGACATATGTAGGGTCTGCGTCCATTGAGCTGCATATATGAGAGTCTAACCTTGCATGCCTTGTATAGTGTGTGTACAGGGTGGAGTATGGGTACACCTGTCCAATCCATAATAAAAAAGTAAAAAACCTCAACCATAGGTTAACAAACATGAAAAACAATTGCAACAACTTCATGAACTCTTCTTGTTGTCCATGTGCTAGTAAGATATGGTCAACAGTCCCTATTAACTTCCAGGGTTTCACTAGGAGCCCGTCATGCTTTAGATTTTCTATGATGGCGGGTGGTGCTAGAGTGTGCTCTGCACCTCACTGCTCTAGCCCAAATCCCTTACCATAGAGCAGCCACAGTGAGTGTGCCAAGGCTATGAAATTCAGCTTCTCTCATGCCCCCTCCCTCCCCCAACATTGTTGTATGGGTAGGGCTACCAGCCCCCCTTCTCCATCTGTACATTTATGCTTCCCACCCCACCTGGATTTAACTAAAATATAGCCATTTACAGGTTGTATAAGGCACCCTAATTTAAACTTTACTATATACTAAACCTTTCAAGTCTGCAGAACAACATTCAATCCCCTCCCCCAAAATGACATGCAGGTAGCTGTCTCTCAACTATTGCAAAACCAGTACCAGGCTTAACTGGACAGAGAAGTGAAACAGGCATTTCTCGATGGTCCCAGGAGAGGCACTAGCCTCTCCGATGTCTCATGACAGGAAAGATCTGGTGAAGATTTTCACTCGCCGTCCATGGCATCATCTTGTTCTCTAGGGTCAGCTGCTGCCTTGCTTCATTTACGGGGGTCGCTTAGCAGAAATGAATCTTGGACCATGTTCCGATTCCTCCATTTTCTGTTTGCTTGCCAGATTGAGGACGTGGATTTGGCCCCCCCCACCAATTGCCATTGGTGTTTCTGCAGGCCCCTGATCACCCCAGGGTCAATATATTCATCCAATTGAATTTCCAGCGAAGCCTGATATTTTTTGGCATCTTGAGGGCTTTCAAAGACCTTGGAGCCTATATCAGAGGTAATTCTTAGTTTAGCAGGGAAGTTCAGTCATGCTTTTCAGCCTTTACTAGGTAGTGTTTTTACAACTGGAAACCACAGCTTCCTTTTTGCCATATTGGTTGGTGCATAGTCTGGCTCCAGAAACAGCTTCGTATTGCCAAAAATTATCTCTTTGTGGGCCCAAGCCTTGCGCAAGACCATCTCCTTTGTATGGTAATCAAGAAGGGCCATTACCACTGAATGTGGCATAGCTTTGGGATCCTTCGGTGGTGCCTCCAGGGCCCGGTGCAGTCTGATAATATTTAAGGTGGGGTGTCCTTGTCTAAGTCGAGAAACTCTTTTAGCAGCCCTTCTTTATATGTGGCCATCTCCCCCATTTCGGTGCATTCTGGGAGGCCATGGAGTCGCAGATTAACTCTGCGCGAGCGGTTTCTAGATCCCCCAATTTCTCCAAAAGCAGCTGGGAGTGATCATGGAGCTGCAGCAGAGCTCCGTTATGTAGAGCCAGGGTATCAGCATGCTCGGTGAGGTGAGTCTTGATGTCTTGTAGCCGCTGGTCGTTCTGCTGTAATTTCTGTTTGTTTTCCTTCACATCGGGACTGATACTGTCCAGGGTTTAAGTGAGGCACTGGAATTCCTAGCATAACTGCTGGGAGGTGATCATAAAGTCCTCCCCCTCTTCCTCCGAATCAGTTGAGAGGTCAGGCTTGTGGTGTATTTGCGGCCTACCAGGCGAGTTTTCTTTCACGGCAAGGCAAAGGTATTAGGTGTAATTTTTGTTGTTTCGAAGCAGTTCCCTGCATCGTCCAATTTCCGGAACGAGCCGCCATGAAGACAATAAAGTGTTGAACATGAATTTACTGCTGTAGTCTAGTGGGGTGAGGTTTTTTGAGCAAAATATTGAGAGAATCAGCGGGAGCTGACCGACCCTGCATCTGCATCGCTTGGTATTGCAACCGGAAACTGACATCATATTTTTTATCTTTACTTCTTTTCTCAGAGTTTGTTTGTTGTTTTACTTTCCTCATCTAAAACTAAAGGACCCTATCTGCTGCTGCTGTCATTTTTATCACTCATTTCAGAAACTGGTATGGTCAAGTCAGATTTATCATCACTGGTTATGTCTACAAACACAGACCCAGACTGAGACTCATTGTTTTGGTTGTTTTCCTGTCTAGGGCCGGGGGCTGGTTGGGGCTGGCTTTCAGACTGTGAAGAAGGCGGCTCTGGCTCTTTACTTTTTGCTTCTGATGAAGAAGATGACATGGAGGATTTTTTCCCAGTCCAAAGGGAAAATAGAGTAGTTTGCTTTGGCTTATTTCTTTGCATTTTTTTTTACTTTTATGCAATTGTGAAAATACTGAAATATTGTTGTGCTGAATAACATTTTATTGTATGTTATCTTTGTGCGTGTCGTGTACTTTTTTACCTTAAGGTTAAGCTGTTGTGCTTATGCTTACAACACAAGAGGGCCTGGGCAGGACAGAGTAGGTGGGAGTAAGAAGAGCGGGAACCAAGTACTAGTACTCTTCAGTTATTCACTTCCCCAAGTTCCTCTACCCTCACAGGGCAGGTTAGGTCACACACACACACACACACACACACACACACACACACACACACACACACACACACACACACCAAAGTACTGCAGCATGCTTGAGGGTTATTTTTTTCTGTAGCACCATGAAATGCTTTTTCCCTTTGTATAGTTTATTTCTAATAAGTCCACTTTTGTTCCTCAAGTTCCTCTACCCTGTGTCTGGGCAGGTTCGGACTCACAGCCACACACCAGCTCCACCAAAGTAGCTAAGTTAGGGTTATTGTTTTTCTGTAGGAAACAGGACAGGTTACACTGACCACTTCATACCTTTCCACACGACACCTCTCTCCCAACACAGCACACATAGTCTGATGTGGCTCCTCTTGGACCTCTCATTTAATTTTCTTTATCTTATTTTTTTTTTAATAGCTTTCTATTTTTTTATTGGGTAATCATTAAAAAATAGTACTTTGACAATGCCAAGGACAGATTTCTTAAAATGGACTAAGTAGGAACCTATCCATTTAGCTGGATAAGCAAAATTGTTTTATATAAAAATATGTTAAGATTGTAAAGCACTTTAGTATACATTTTTTTGTTAAAAAGGTATGTTGTCACTTTAAATGTTTTTGTTACTGTGATTGGTCCTAGTTATGTTTAAAAGTCTTGCTCCTCCAACAGACCAGCATCCCTTGAGAAAGCCAGTTAAGGCAAAACCTGGATGGGAGCTCTGTGTATTTGCACGATCGTAATGCATTTTATGCAGTGATTAAAAAAATGTTCTAAGCTGACTACCTGGCGCCAGTTCATTTTTGCCTTGCTACATTACTCTTGTATTGAACCAGGCACAGGTTCATTTGAGGTTTTGGAGTGGATTTTTGAGTTGTAATTAATGAGGGAAATTTAGCCAAGACACCGGGGAAATTCTCCTACTGTTTTCGATAAGTGCCATGGGATCTTTAACATCCACCTGAACTACCACTAATCCTGGCAGATGGGAGCTCGGATTAACATCTCATCCGAAAGATGGCACCTCAGAAGTGCAGCACCCACTCATTCTGTACTACAGTGTCAGTATTGGGATACTAACCCAAGTGCCAGATGTGGGAACTGAACCCACAGCCCTCTGATCTCCCGGCCTCAGAGACATGTGTGCTACCTACTGATCCACTGGCACTGCAAAATATATATATATATATATATATATATATATTTTTTACTGCCTAGTAAGTGCTTGACCTCTACTAGCTTGCTCACTTGCTTTTAGTATATCTTTAATTTAGTTACTACGTTATTAAGCCAAGCCAGCCTCTGAACACTGCAGGACACAATGATTAGTAATTACTCCTCTTCACTCACATTCACACAGTTAGGTTTCAGTCCAATTTTACATTTTAATTTGCTTTAAAAGTTATTTTTGTCTGCCCTGAATGAAGTAAGTCATTTAAACTGCTGTGCCCCACTGCCCCGGCTGCTGAAATAGTCTTGCTCTTAGTTGTTTCTGTCTGATATGATTTTTTTTTATTCAGCTCTAGTCTTGTGTGTTCCTCAGTAGTAGTCTAAATAAGTTTTCCCAACTACTCCCACTTCAAATTCTGTTGTCACACAAATGACAAACATCTCAATTGTTCACCAGCCCTGTGACTGACCAAGTCAGCAAACCCCTCTACCAAAACTACATGCACTGCAGAGTGCAGATGACTACTACCGTCTATAAAGTAAATATATAAGGAGACAAACACAGTCTCCGACTAGTCCATCCTCCTTTTTATTTGTTTCAGTTGTCCCCCTTGTTAAATATTTTATATCATCAGCAGGTGTTATTTAGATCATCAGGCGTCAGAAATTGTTCATTCCTGTTGCTACTGATGATGAGATTTTGCAACAAACGAACCTCCCTTCCCTCAAACTGCGTGCAGTCCTTTTGGAGTGGAGACTCAGACAAAACACATGACCACGGTCTCCCCAGCTACTCCCTCTTTTTTTGATGTCCACTCCACCCGCTTCCAACAATTTTATTTTTTATATTCGTACTATTGAATTGCATGCCAGAATAGCCACTAGCTTTGCACTGAGAACCAACTACTCTGCTGCCACATAAAAAAAAAGGAGCTCTCTCATGCAGTCTCCCATGACTGAAGGATACCACACACACCCCACCGCCTCTGTCAAGTACCAGAACTGACAGGTACTCTCCTCTTTAGACTGGTTGACTCACCCTGTCAGTCCTGGATATTCCAAAGCTCTTTGTCTCCTGATAGGTGATCTGGTGATAGGGTCCAACTACCATGCTCCCATGCTAGTTCTGCCTCCCATAGCCCAGCTGCTCTCAGTTCGGTGCCCCTGGCTGCACCACATGATTAACTTGTCTGCTGGCATGTGATCTCTCCAAAGAAAGGCATCTGACAGAACCGCAGCGGCACCTAGTGGACAGTGGACACAGTGCAACAGGTAGCAAACTAAAAATCTACAACAACAAAATAAAGATTTTCCAGAGAACAACTGACTGCTTCAAGTGTGCTTGTCCAGCTGTCATTTCTTGTAGCCTGGGACATCAGGCTATGGGATTCGTCAAGCCCTGCACAGGCTACAAACTATTCCAGGGGATCTGGTAGTGCCTACTTCCCTCTCCCCAACTCTATTAGACTTCCTAGGGGCCTGGTGGCACCATCACCCCCTCCCCAAGCCACAGATTGTTCAAGGGGATCTGGTAGCATCTGCTTCCCTCTCTCCAACCCTATCAGCCTTCACAGGGGCCTGGTGACACCTGTCTCCCCATCCACAGGCCACAAACTGTCCCAGGGCTTCTCTCTTCCATCAACCCTATCAGCTTTCCCAAGGACCTGTTGGTACCCGTATCTTGTTTGTAACAGGGATGGATATTCACAACTCTGTTTCTGTTACAAATAGAAGGGACCTGGGGAGAGGCCTTTAAATAAATGTTTTGTGAGCAAACACCACTTAAAAAGCTCCGTGCAGCTTAAACATGTTAGGAAAAAGTAGCACTGTGATCGTAAGACTTTAAAAGCCCTTTTTGCAGTAAACATATCATCTTTGCAGCACCAGCCAGCCCTCCAACCCCCACAGCAAGCCTGCGGACATTTTAAAACTAAAGGTAGTAGGTTATGCAATTCAAATAAATTCTTGCCAAAATGAACCCTGAATATTTTAAAAAAATCAAACACAAAAAAGGGCAGCACTAAAAGTCTGGTTTGTAAGAGGGATGGATATTCACAGGATGTCCCCAGTTACAAACCTTAATGTGAAAAATTCATCCCAGTTACAAACAGGACTGACCTGAGGAGGGGGCTTTTAAAACAGCTTTATGAAAATAAAACAAGGTTTAAAGCCACTGGGAAAAATGACAGCACCACCACATCTTTGCAGTTTTTAGACCATTATAGCATAGTAGCATTGCTTAACATACTAAGACCAGGACCACTTATTGCTATCTTTGCAGTTTTTATAATGAAATGCAAGTTCCAGACTTTTATATTATTTATTTCAATGGCACTTATGAACTACATTGAAATAGGTAATATAATGCAGAGTGTTGCCACAAAAGCTTTGTACAATGTTCAAATCCTGTCATAACAGGGACTTACACTGTTACTGCTGTCCTTGTTACAAACAGGATTGCCCTTAAATTCAAGATCAATTCATTACAGGCTGCCAGCTGGAAGTAGCCGATTGATCTGTGCCAAACATCGGCTGCAAAAATATTAAAAATAAAGCCCTCTGCAACCTCCCTCAGTAAAAGCCTTGCTAGTGCCTGAGACTGTGCAGATAATTATTAGGAAATGTACCTTAAGTAAGGATGATCCTGTTTGTAATGTCTGACGATCACAGGGGACAGAGAATTTTCCAACTGAGCAGCTCCTACACAACAAATTAGGAGTCCTTTAGTCTTTTAGGGATTCTCATAGTTTTTTCTGGGGTCTGAAGTATTTCATTCCAAATGCCCTTCCTGCTCCAGGTCTGGTGGATTGGAGAAGCTTGAAGATGAACTGAACAGTCCACCTTCCAGATTTTCCTGCTGGATAAGAAGCTGAACATCCTTCGGGCTTCGTGCCTTGAGTTCTGAAGATGTCTCAAAGTGAGACACCAATGGTTTTTATCCAGATTTTAACCTGAGGAGAACTTGGTGAAGTTCTAGAGTCTGGGACCCCCTTCCCATATTAACATCTGGCCCCTAGACATGGAAGGTGGAGCTACACAATGGTTTGAAAAAAATATTTAGTGTATGGGGGCCAGATCATCTTGTATAGATGGAGCCATAGGGGAGTTCAGCCAGTAAATGATGGACACCCACAGCAATGGAAACCTCTCTTAGTCAGTATTTATGCCAGCCAGCTCTTCTCTATTGTACTATGTCATGGCTATACAGAGGAGATACTGACAAAGGAGATCCTAAGAGAGCCAGAGGTGATGGTCAAGATGCTGAATGAGTACTACACTTCAGTGTTCACCAAAGGGCCACTTTGGGAGAGGATGCTCATTTGGGGTACCCAAGGCATTAAGCCATGATGCAGTCTGCTTACATCACTCTGGGCTGAGTAATGGATTACCCTGTAAAAATTTAACCAGCTAAACCCCAAGGTTTTTATTCAGAGCTATTGATAAAGTTTGTCCTAAACCAAGAGGAGAAGAGTTTAATAACCTAGTTTTGAAAAGAGAGTTTTCAGGATTATTAGTTTACAATCTACGAAAGCACCTGGCTTGAATACAGGGTTTGAATTGAAACCATACCTAAAATAAGATTTTTTGATGCCTGGCTGTTTCTTTCCTCTGTGATTTGCCGGGGCTTGGTCTAAAAGAAACAGTTCAAAAGACCTGGAGGGGCTTGGCCACTTTTGTACATTTTTCTATTTAAAAATGCCATGTCAATTATTTACGTGCTACAACTGGATAATAATATATTGAATGGATTTCTGATATTTATTATATATCATGATCACTAATCTATAACCTAGCATGATTTTCTAATTTTAAATTAAGTACTGATAACTATTCAAACTGCAGGACAGTTATATTTTATATTTGGATGTTTTAACTCCATTAAATTTAGATTTTTTTAATCCTTTGCTGATTTTAGTACATTTCATTTACATGTACTGTACATGTTTTTTTATATTTTGTCAATTATGTGATCATTTTTGATTAGTTCATTTGAATATGGTTCACAGCGATGTCATTATGACATCATAATACTTAAAACTATATAAGTGGCTGTATGTTGAAGTGAATCACCTTTGGGAAAGAACTGTAAAATACCAAAAGTATCAGATGACAGTGTCTCTATATTTTTGCACCTAATGAACTATGGCACAATAATTAATATGGATTTAGACTGAGCATCATTTTTTATTGGTGGTGAGTGGCCAGTTCTCAGTTTTGTATTTAGCCTTGCTGTTTAGAGCACCACTTTCCCAGTGTACATTTGTTTTGTGTTTCTGTATCGGATGGACAGGATCCTGAGGCAGCTAAAGGAACAATCGGTGGTGCAGCTAAGCAGCTTCCAGTTATCTCTCATGAGTCGCTACAGTCATGCATGATGCCTGAGGATTGGAAAGTGGACAATACTGCACTTGTCTTCAAGGTGTCAAGGTCAGACCCCTGCAACTACAGGCAGGCAGCCTTACTTTACTGCTGGGAAAGTTTTGGAATAAATGATCAAGAACAGAATAATGAAGTACTTGGCTCAAGCAGAGTACCTTGCCTCCTCTCAGCATGGATTTATGAGGAGCATGTCATATCCAATCAGCTCGATCACCTTCTTTGAGGGGGTGGCTAGGACAGCAGACAGGAGCAGTGCCATAGATACAGTCTATCTAGACTTCAGAAAGGCCATTTACAGGTATATGCATGGCACGTTACTGGCAAAGTGCACTAATATGGTACAGTATACCTGAGGCACACACAGGGTGGAGCACTAACTGGCTTTGGGAAGCAGCAGAGGACTGTGGTGGGTGTGCACTATTATGGTTGTAGAGGGGATTCAGTGTTGTCTCTTAGTGCTGGGGCAACTGCTGTTCAACATTTTCATCAAAGATCTGGAAACCGAGTTGCAAGTTGCTTACATTTCCAAATGACACTAAGCTGGCTAGGATGGTGGATGCCACTGAGGATGGAGATAAACCTCAGGAAGACTTTCAGCTAGGTGACTGCTTGGAGTCTTGGAATCTCTGATTCTAAATTACTATATGCAGGGTGCTAAATTATGGAAGAATAAATTGAGGAAGGACCTATACACCATGCACATCTCCTCTTGCTGGAGTGGAGAAAGTAAAGACCTGGGAATCCTAATAGCCAGACTATGTGAAGCTGCTGTCAAAAATGCTGCAAGACCGCTGTGGTGTATTAAAAGGGGAGTGACCAGCAGATCATGGGAATTAATCTTGACACTTTACAAGGCCTTTGTCAGGCCCCACCCTGGAGTACTTATTTATTTATTTAGTAAGATATCGGATGACACCTTTGAGCCAGAACTCATTTACAAAGATTCCTTGTCAGGAAAACACAACAAGTAACGACAACAGGAAAACAGACTTGCACAGCTACAAACATACTATAGAACATACATTAGGAGCAGTCAAAGACATTGTCAAATAAATGCATGTATATAATTGTAACCAGCAGGACATAATAGTGGGCATTGTACAAAGTATGCCTAGAGAGAAATTGCTTTGTAGGTAAGTGCAGAGGCATTAGGGATTAGAAGGATGGATGCGGGAGGAGGAAAGCAGCTCGGGGAGCACTGTCAAAGGGGGAAATAAAGAGAAGTAGTTGGATAGGAGAGGAAAAAGAGGGGAGGAGATGGGAGTAAAGGAGGTCGGTCGGAAGAAAAAGGCTGGATATAGTGTGAGGGAGGAAATGGGAGGGGGAGGAGATAGGGCTAAAGGTGGGAGAAGGAAGAGAAGAGGGAGGGTATGGGTAGGAGTGGGAGGAAAACGGGGATGGTATGATATGAGGATGATGGAGATACACGGCAGTATGCTAGGGTGGAATCAGCTGGTTGGAGGTAGGGGCAAAGTGTGGAACTAAGAAGTGAGAAATAATAGTATTACGTGAACTCCACAGGGAAGAAAATGAGTAGTGCTAGAAGGGGAGGGGTGGGGAAAGATCCAAAAGTGAGGCTAGATGGGGCAAACTTGAAATAAGCTAGAAGAAGCAGTCACAGGAGACACTGGCTACAAGATGCTGGTGAAGGGAGTGCTTAAAAGCACTTAGTGTGACAATGTTGGAAATGTCTGATGGAAAAGAGTTGAACCATCAAGAGGATCTGACTGTGTAGGAGCACTGACCTTGTGTGGTCTGGGACCAGGGAACAGTAAACGTTTGACACTCCAATCTTCTGATTAGGTGGGAGATCCCATAAGAGGTCAGTAAAGACTGAACCCCAGATGGCATGAGACCCATTGCAGTCTTCTTTGCTAAGATACAGGTCTGGTATTTACATCTGCCTGTTTCCTGGAGCCATTCTGCCTGTTTGTAAATATCACAAGTGTGGATGAGGCAGGAGGATGAGGTGAGGTGACAACAAGCCAAGGGCTAATGTTATGCGTCAGAGGTCTGTGTCTGTAGCTGATCTGTAAAAAGACAAGTCCATAGTCGATGATTCAGATCACTGAGCTCTGAATAGCAAGATTTAGGGCTTCAGCCATAAGGCAGTGTCCAAGTTTATATAATAGACGTAGACAGGTATTTACGGTTTTGGCAACATGGGTGATGTGTTTTATGCAAGCAAGAATGCAGTCAAGGGTCACACCCAGATATTTAAAGTGATGCACCTGCTCCAAAATTTGTACTGCATGCAGTTCTAGTCTCTTCACTACAGAATGACACCGATGCATTCAGGAAGGTGTAACGTAAGTCCAACAGAATGATTAGGTGCAAAAACATAGACACATAGACAATGACCGCAGAAAAAGACCATTACTGCAGAAAAAGACCATGACTGCAGAAAAAGACCAAAGGTTAACCCAGTCTGCCCCAGGATATATTGTTCATATGGGGTTTTATCCCTTCCAGTTCACCACCCTGCTCCCCTCCCTACTGCTACTGACCTGAGCAAACGCCGAACCCTTTACTCTGTCCCAGTCATGCTTGAAACCATTTATGGTCTTGGTGCCCACCACCTCTGCTGGAAGACAGTTCAATGGCTCCAACGCCCTTTACATGAAACAGAAATTCTTCACAAGCCCCCTACACCTTCCCTCCATCAGTATCTACTCATGAGCTCCAGTTCCAGACTCTGTACTCCTGTTTAATAGGTTTCCGCAGTTTACCTTGTTTATTCTGCTCAGAAACTTAAAAGTTCTCTATCACATCCCCCTCTCTTGTCTGCACTCCAGTGAGTGCATGGTCAGTATATTTATTTTTTCGATAATCTGTTTATCTTTTGATTCTCCCTGGTGGATCCCTTCTGACCAACCCCCCAACACCATCATCCAGCTGCTCTGGGATTTACCTTCATCGGCATCCTCTGCCATAGAATTGTGGTGGTGCCCAACCACCAGTGCAGGGCCTGTGGAGGGTTGGTTTTCATCCTTCACCTGGGCTGTTCCGGTCCTATTCAACATCTTCATCAGTGACATTGCACAGGATATAGAAGGCAGAATTTCACTGTTCGCTGATGACACAAAGCTCTGTAACAGAGTAGACACACCAGAGGGTGTAGACAGAATGAGAAGGGACCTGCAGAAACTCGAAGAATGGTCAAGGGTTTGGCAGTTGAAATTCAATGCAAAGAAGTGCAAGATAATGCATATGGGGCACAAAAACCCTGGCACAATATATCAGTTGGGGGGTGAGGATATAGCATGCACCAAGCAGGAAAGGGATCTTGGGGTTGTCATCTCTGATGACCTCAAGGTAGGAAACAGTGTGACAAGGCATCAGGTAAAGCAAATAGGTTGCTGGGATGTATAGGCAGGGCATCACCAGCAGGAAAAGGGAGGTCATAATTCCGCTATACAAGACACTAGTGAGGCCCCACCTGGAGTACAGTGTACAGTTCTGGAGACCATACCTACATAAGGACATAGACAGGGTAGAGAAGGTTCAGAGGAGGGCAACAAAGATGGTGCATGGGTTGCATCACAAGTCCTATGAAGACAGGTTGAAGGAACTGAACATGTACTCCCTGGAGAGAGGAGGAGAGAGGGGATATGATAGAGACATACAAGTATCTTACAGGGAGGAACAGGGTGCAGGAAAACACTATTTTTAAGCGAAAAGATGTTTCAGGACTAGAGGGCATGGGATGAAGTTGGAGGGAGGACGATTCAGAGGAAACATGAGAAAGAATTTCTTCACAGAACGGGTGGTGGACAAGTGGAACACCCTGCCAGAGGAAGTGGTGGGGGCTGAAACAATCACGGGATTTAAGAATGCATGGGATAGACATAAAGGAATTCTAGAGGTCAGGGGTTAGGGGAAATAGACTTCTAGGAAAACAAACTGAACTTACAAGCTCAAATGGGCAGACTAGGTGGGCCATAGGCCCTTATCTGCCGACACTGTCTATGTATCTATGTATCTATGTATCTATGTTTATCCTCCTAGTTTTCACCTTGGACCCATGGATGCACAATGTGTGTGATGTCCGTGCTCTGCTTTCACAGAGACAGCCCTGGTGCTCTGAATGTTGGGTCCCTTACCTATATGCTGACATACATGTGCTGCCACTCAGCCACCTCTGGGTGTCAGGCAAGCAGGATGCCACTCTAACCCCCCCCCCAGGATAGAGAGCTGTTATAGGGATGCTCGATCCTTCCTCTCCCTGCTGGCCTCCGATACTCTGTTCAGGAGGAATGGGGGTATAAAAAGGAGGGGGTGGCCCTGTATGTCTGGGAAGATATTAAGACAGCAAAGGTGCAAGGCAGACAGGAGGAGGCCGAGGCACTGTGGGTCACCCTTTAGCCTGGCAATGGCACTTCAATCTGCACAGGGGTGACTTACAGTCCTCCAGCACAGGGGGAGAAAGGGACAGGGATCTAGTGGACCAAATTCATGAGATGGCATCAAAGGGAGAGTTATTTTTGCTGGGTGATTTCAATATCCCAGACATGGATTGGACGATCCCAGTAGCTGCTTCATCCAGGAGCCATGACTTCCTGGATTCATTAAAGGGGCAGGACTCAGACAGTGTGAAATTGGCACTGTTAATAAACTCTATTGCACACCTTATACTGTGAGCAGTTATTATTTGTGGTTGGTGAGTGTGGGACATTTTTGATTTTGATTCTGTTCCTTGTCACTGCACCCGTACCTGGTGCACACTCCTCCGGTCTGATTTTAGATCAGGTTCCCACCAGGGACATGGCGATTCTGGACCTCGTACTAACCAATGGGGACAGAGTCACAAACATCAGGGAGTAAGATCAGCTGGGATCCAGTGACCACCACATAGCATGGCTTAGCATGGGGACACAGTCACAAGCTAGTCATACAAAGCCAAAGGTATTAGATTTCAGGAGGGCTGGATTTTCTGAAATCGGTAAATGGATTAAAGTGCCCATGGAGAAGGGGGAGGTAAGAGGGGGGAGTAGTGGGGGCAACTAAGCAGCGCCATAGTAGAAGTGATGAACGAATGCATCAGGTTGGTATCCAAAGGGAAGAGAAAGGAGGAAATCACTATAGTTCTTGAAAGAGGTAGCAGACAAAGTACGAGCTGAAAGGGCAAGTTTCAGGAAGTATAAGGAGACCCAAAGGGAGGAAGACAGGGAGGTGTACCTCAAGTGTCTAGGGGAAGCAGAGAAGGCTGTTAGGAGTGAAAAGGCATGGACTGAGGAGGGTTTAGCATAAACAGTGAAGAAAGGGGACAAGACATTCTATAGGCACATCAGTGACAGAAGAAAAGGGATACTAGGCTCAAAGGGAATGAAGGATAGTGTAAGGAGGGAGACCTGGAGAAGGCGGAAATACTGAATAAATACTTCTGTTCAGTATTCACTGAAGAGGGGGAAGGTCAGGGACCACAGCTGGGCAACCGATGCAAAGGGGAGGAGGGGTGGACTCCAGTACATTCACAGTAGAGAGCCTCCTTAAGGAGCTCTCAAAACTGAAGGTGGACAAAGCTATGGGGCTAGATGGCATACACCCAGTGATATTAAGGGAGCTGTGAAGGGAACTAGCAGCGCCTCTGGCAGCCATGTTCACAGAGTAACTCAACACAGAACTGGAAGAGGGCACAAGTAGTCCCTTTACACAAAAGCAGTAGTAGGGAGGAGGAGGGGAACTACAGACCAGTCAGTCTCACCTCAGTGGTGGGGAAAAATTATTTATTTTTGTTAATTTCAGTTTAGGATTAATTCCTTTGAGTCCAGGACTTATTTTCAAAGGTTCCAGGTCATAATTGTACAAACATTACAAATATAACAGAGTTTACATTACAAATACAGTACAGTGCTCTCTCTCCCACCCAACTTTGTGCCACTGTTTTCTGACGTATAAGAGAGGGTGGTGTATAATAGAGGGTGTATGTTAAATGACGGCACCTGTAATATTAAAAAAATTTAAACATCATATCAGGGTGATTTGCTGGTGTATATAGTGTGCATACACTTTTAAACCCTTAGATATACTGTATTTGCAAAAAATGTTATTTTATTGCGTGATATGTTTTATTTTATTCAGTGAAAAAATTATTTATTAAAAACACGCTCGCACATACAGTACAGTGGAGTGGGAAAGGGAGTGGGTGATCCAGAGAAGGATGTCCCTGTACTTGTTAGTTATTCCAGTAGGGGGAGGAGGATGTACATTCTGTGATTTAAGGCAGGGAGGAGCTGAGTACTGTGAGAGTGCTTTGTGTCCAATTATGAACCCTCTTAAACCCTCTAAAAAGATCAGGTTGACAGCGTTGTTGAGCACACCAAAGGGATTCAGGTGCCTCAGAGGAGGAACAAAATAAAGGGAAAAAAATGTCTCATCGCATCTGCCACTAACTTCCTGGTTCTCAGTTCTGCATAAGCCACACCACCAGCACCCCTGCACACTACAAAATATACTGTATCCCCTAATAAGGCCAATGCAGATCAGAAGATGTACGGACGACCGATGGGATTGCGAGGGGAGTTACGGGAAGGAGGTCTACATACTGTACTGTACAGTACAGCACTTGTCTTGTATGGGCAAGATGCTCCTACAAAGTTATTTTTCGATAACAACACAAATAAATTTGATTTAAAAACATCGGCGATTTTCAAGCCTATTATGCAGTGCGTATGATGCAAGGCATGAGCTTGGATTGGAAGAAGAAGGAGAAATTACAATGGAAGATATAGTGGTTGGGCGGAATAAAATGTTGGCAGACAGTGGACACAGAGGGAGGCGGATGAAAGAGGCAATTAACATGGGGATCTGTCGGGACATAAGGTGAGACTGGCAGTAACAGAGGGTGGTGGATAATCGAGGGGTGGATAAGTGAGGGAGCACTGTATAACAGTATTTACAGAATACAGAAAGTTACACAGGCATTCAAATATCCAGTAATAATATACTGTATATCCAACAATATGCTGAAGAGGATAGGGTCAAATAGGGTCCAGCCTTGTAGTTCACTAGTTTGTAGAAAAGTCTAGGTGGGAAAAAAGGGGGGTGGGGGTCAGCCAGGGATGGCGTTGTCGTCGAGAAAGTGGTTTGTCAGCTGAGTGGGCCTCATTTGGGGAGGGGAGTATACTAGATAAAAAAAAGGGGGTGCAAAATCATGGAGGCATTGCTGAAAGAAAAAACTGTGGCACACTTGGAAGGTAACAGTGCCCAGGATCCAAGGCAGTGTGGGTTCACAGGAAGAAGATCATGTTAAATGAATCTTATAGATTTTTTTGATTGGGTAACAAAGGAAGTAAATCGGGGGGGTGGGGAGGCTGTGGACATCACCTACCTTGATTTCATCAAGGACATCAACACCGTCCCACATAATAGGCTGCTGAACAAGATGAGTAGTCTGGGCATGGGGCACAGGATGGTAGACTGGGTTAGAAACTGGCTAATGGATAGGTGACAGAGAGTGGTGGTAAATGGGATCCAATCCAGAGAGAGGGTGGTGACCAGCATGGTACCTCAGGGATCAGTCCTTGGGCCAGTCCTGTTCAATGTCTTCATTAGTGACATTGCGGAAGGGCTGAAAGAAAAAATATTCCTATTTGCGGATGACACCAAGATCTGCAACAGGGTGAATACTCCAGAAGGTTTAGAGCAAATGAGGAAGGACCTGAGGAAATTTAAAAAATGGCATGAGGTGTAGCAGTTTGGGTTCAATGCAAAGAAGTGCAAAATAATGCATCTGGGAAGAGGGAACCCTGATGAAACATACGATGGAGGGCAGAGGTGCTGACAATCACCAAGGAGGAAAGGGATCTCTGGGTTGTCACACACGCACTCCACAGGTCAGGCCCTCTGCTTCCACAGTGCCAAACTCAGAGTGCAATAGTGTGAACAGGTAACAGACAAGGTACCCCTCCTGTATGCTTTGGGTCCGAATCACCTTTAGCCTCGAGTTCTGGAGGGATTCAAACTGTGAACCTTATGCTAACATACCCAAATGTACAGGCTCAGATAATATTCTCTTTGGGGGGGGGATGCAATATATCTTTTGCCTAAGGGCACCTAACCAGGTATCCAAAATGAACCCTTGTTATCTCTATAAGAGATCTAGGTATTTCTTACCATATTAAGCAAGCTCAGTAACACAATCAAGCTTTTCAACAGCTGTCAGACTTAAACACAGGCACATCACATGCAAACAGAAACTGAGAAGACACCCAGGCAGTATTTCAAAGAAAAGGCTGTTTACTAAAATATGATAAAAGCAGGTAAAATTAACCACAGAACAATTATATCATACATCTTGCAATCATATAAAAGCAAGGAACTTACAGAACAAACACTCCTACCACAGATACTTAATTTGTTTCTATCTAAGTATTACCTTTTTAAGTGCTGTTTAGTCAGAGAACTCCCTGTCTCAGAGCCCCATAATCATATGTCAGACACAATCCCATATGGATATTTCATTTTAACTCTACCTTCCCCCACCCCTTCTTAGTGAGGTCAGCTAGATCCTCCCTTAGATTTAATTTCTGACATAGTTATCCCTGAGGATGTGTCATTTACTTTGAAAAATCTGTAACTAGCCATTTCCCAAATATGACAGTCTTTAATCAAACAGTTCTCTTTGATGCCTCTCTGCTGATTTCCTGGTGCTAATGTGATCAGAGGGTTTTACAACTCTTCACACGCATCTGGCTATTTGCTAAAAATGAGAGAAACCATACCAATTACCTTTCTTCCTGCAGCACCATAAAACTCACATTTAGTTTCAACTTCAAAAGCATGGGCAGGTCATAAAAGGTAATAAAATGGCCTTCTGAAAGGATATCTTAATTAAATGGTTCTCCTGGTTAGTTTAATGACATCCGATGGTTTCAGCTACAGACCTGTAAAGTTAAAGGCCAGATCTCTCACATACTGACATTTAATACACAGATCATTTATTCATAACATAAATATCATACAAGTAACCAGAAGCAGGGGCAGAGCGTCACACTCCTCCCCACCTAGACTGAATTTTGGGACTCTATCCCCTGAATAGGATGAGCTCCCCAAGTCAGTTAATTCCTTATATAGACGCAACAAGCCATCTGCATTTTCATTAATTGCTCCAGCCCTATGAGAGATTGTCATGTCATACCCTTCCAAGGCAAGACTCTATCATAATAGTCTACCATTCATTTTTCCCATTTGTGTCAGCCAAATCAGGGGGTTCTGGTCAGTTTGTACCTTAAAATGCTACCCGTATAAGTATGGACCTAACTTCTTTAAGGCCCACACTATGACAAGACACTCTTTGTCCACAGTAGAGTATGCCTGCACCCTGGAAAGTAACTTTTTGCTCTGGTACACTATGGGGTGATCTTTCCCTTGGTTGGATATCTGACTCAGCACTGCCCCAATAGCCACATCTGAGGCATCAGTCTGAACTACAAAGGGTCTGCTGTAGTCTGGACTTGTCAATACAGGAGCACTGCACAGTGCCTCCTTCAGCCTGGTAAAGCCTCCTTCACAGGCTGGCTCAAAGGTAACTTTCTTAGGCATTCTTTTCTTTATCAGGTCAGATAGGGGAGAAGCCAGGGCACTGTAATTGGGTACAAATTTCCTATAGTACCCTACTGTCCCTAGAAAACTCCTGACCTGCTTCTGCCTTTCTGGTCTGGGCCATGCCTTGATCACCTCTATTTTTACTTAGTTATGACAGAGCTGTCCCCAGCCTACAGTATGCCCGAGGTATGCCACTTCAGCCATGGTTACCTGGCACTTTTCAGCATTTACAGTGAGCCCGGCCCTCTTTATCCTGCCCAGCACTTCCCTAAGGTGGGACAGGTGTTCCTCCCAGCTAGCACTAAGATGGCAATGTCATACAGGTAAACCACTGCATGCTGCTCCTCAGCACCATTTAACACCTGGTTCATCAACCTTTGGAAACTGGCCGGAGTGTTCTTCATTCTGAAAGGCATTACTTTAAATTCAAATAGTCTTATCAGCATGATGAAGGCTGAACTTTCGCTAGTTCTGGCAGTTAACTCTACCTGTCAATACCCCTTTGTCAGGTCAATAATTGTACGGTTTGTCGTTTCCCTCCCCAACTTATCCAGGAGTTCATCCATCCTTGGCATCGAATGGGCGTCTGATTTTGTGATTGCATTCAGTACACAATAGTCCACACAAAAATGAGTAGCGCCATCTGTCTTGGGCACAGGGACTACAGGTGAGGCCCAGGAGCTGTGGGATTTCTAGATTACCCCTAAATCCAGTATTTCCTCCACCTCCCTCCTAATGACCCTTTGGACAACCTCTGACACCCGGTATGCTGTCCACCATATGGGCATCTGTGTCCCTGTCCCCACATTGTGCATCACTAGGGGGGTTAATCCGGGCCTGGTGCTAAACAGCAGGGCAAAGTCTGCTAAAATCTCCCTTATTTTCTGGATCTGGTCCGGGGCCAGCTGGGGTGACAATTTAACTGCCTCCACAGAGGACTCCCACTTGTTTTCTTCCAGCAAGTCCAGAAGGGGGTCTCCTTCATCCATCCCCTTCCCAGGACTACACACTGCAAGCACCATGTCAGCCCTATTAACATACGGCTTCATCATGTTGACATGGTACATTCTTTCTTTATGTCTTCCATCTGGTAACCCTGTTATATAGTTTATGTCATTTACCTTTCTGACTGCTTTGTACGGTTCTGCCCACTCAGCCTGCAGCTTGTCTTTCTGGACCAGGATTAGAATCATGACTTCCTGACCCACCATGTATGAGTGAGCTCTGGCTCTGTGGTTGTACCACACTTTATGTTTCTGTTGGGCAGCTGCCACGTTGCTCTGGGCTATGCCCATAAGCTCCTTCAGCCTTTCCCTAAACCTAAGGACATAGTCCACTATGGGAGTTCCCTGGGTGGCATGCTTGCCTTCCCAGTTCTCCTGAATCAAGTCTAGGGGCCCACATACCCAGTGCCCATATAAGAGCTTGAAGAGGGAAAACCCTGTCAACTCTTGGGGCACCTCCCTGTATGCTAACAACAGGCGGGGAAGTTATTTCTCCAAGTCTCTCCCATGCTGTTCAGCAAATGTTTGGAGCATTGACTTCAGGGTACCATTAAATCTTTCCACAAGCCCATTGGCTTGTGGATGATAAGATGTTCTTGTGTCTCTGCACCACGCCACACTTCTCCCGCAAACATTTCATCAGGTCCGACATGAAGGAAACCCCTCGATTGGTGATGAACCCCTGTGGAAACCCAGCACGGGAGAAAATCCCTAGTAAGGCATCTGCCACTTTGTCTGTCTTCAGAGAGGATAGGGTGACTGCCTCGGGGTACTGGGTGGCATAATCCACCACAGTCAGGATGAAACTCTTCCCAGAGGAGATGGGGGTATTTAAAGGCCCCACAATATCCATTCCCACCCTCTGAAATGGCTCCTCCACTATAGGTAAAGGAATTAAGGCGACTTGGGTTTTCTTACCTGCCTTCCCTATTTCTTGGCACCGGGGACAAGACCTGCAATACTCCTTCACCTGCTGGGTGAAGTTGGGCTGATAGAAATCCAGGCCAACCACTGTGTAATGCGTGTGATTCCCAGATGACCAGACAAGGGAATGTGCTGTGCAGTCTTTAACAACTCCTTACTGTACCCCTGGGGAACAACAAGGTGCCTATCACTCCTCCCTCTGTCTTAGCATCCCTTGCATACATCAATCCATTTTCCCAATAAACCTTATGTTTCCTGTCACCTCCCTGTGCTCCATCAGAGTCTGCTAAAACCCTCAGCTTCTCTAGACTAGGGCCACCTTTCTGAGCAGCTTCAAGCTCTTTACAGATTCCCAAGGCCTGGGACAGGTCCCCTTCAGTATCTAAACTAGGGACGGTAGCTCTAGCATCAGGGCACTCAGGATCACTGTTATCCCTAACCCTCTGATAATGAGTCACCCCTCCTTCTTCACACCAACCCTCCACAGTGGTTTGGTTAACTGCTACTGGAGAAATCTCTACCCCCCTTTTCATTAGTCTCCATATCAGAAGACACAAGCTGGGGAACCATCCTCCCAGTGGTTTCCACAGTGGCTTCTATGGGGTCCAGGGCACCACAATTTTCCTTTGCCGCTTGGCTATGGGTAACTGCACACACCATCCTGTTTGAGATTGTTGCGAGAATTACATCGACCGCTAAAATTTCTGCTGCAGCAACCTGTTGCTCAGTTCCCGCTGTCTCACCCCAGTCTAGGAGAACACTAGCGAGTGGCAATGCTTTCTCCTCCCCAGTCAACCCCTGTACAGTTACAGATTGATTGGGTATAAGCTGATCAGACTCTACCAGATCCCTTTTACCAACATCAGGATGCCCCTGTCTCTTAACTGTTGTGTCTGTACATTATTCACAGTGACTGGGTGCATGTGTTCCCTCATATTTACAAGCATGCTTTCAGGGACACACAAACAACCCACTTCTTTCCTAGCACCACTTTGCATACTTGTCCTTTTGGGACACTGTCTGGCAATATGCCCAATTTCTTTGCAAACCCAACATTTGTTTCTTATCTCAGGTAAATCTTTTCTTTGAAACCTGGGGCTAACTAGTTTTGGTGGAGGCAATGAGGGTTTTAGCTGCCCTGAAGGTGTGCTTTTCCATTTCTGTGCGGCCACACCCACCCCATTTGCTCCCAGGTCTGCTCCTGGAATAGCATTCCAAGAGTTTAGTAGCTTCTTGCACTGTTTTTGGATCTCATCCCTCCAGCCAAGTTTTCAGCTCTGCTGGGCATGCCCAAAAAAACCTGTTCTAACAGTACAGCATTTTCAATTTTATCTACAGAGTTTGCTTCAATTCCTTCCCACCAACATTTTAAAAACTGATGTTGTTTCACAGCTAGCTCCTCGTAGCTCATGTCAGGGCTTCTCCTGAGCTTACAGAATTTAGCTCTGTATGCTTCTGTATTTAATTCATACTTTTTTTTAAGTGCAGCTTTAAGTTTGCTGTAATCATTACTGTCCTCATTGTCCATTTTACCCAATGCATCCTGAGCTTTCCCAGTAAGTAGCGGTGACAGCTGGAATCTCCAGGACCCTCTAGAAATTTTTGCCTGAACGTAAACTTATTCAAAGGAATTTAAAAAGGCATCCATATCCTCCCCCTCCTTAAATTCTGCTATCAATTTAGAATTTAATTTATAGCCTAGTCCTGTAGTTCCAGCTAGAAACATAGAAACATAGAATTTGATGGCAGATAAGGACCGCCTTGCCCACTTAGTCTGGCATTTTCCTACCTAATGGATAAGCTGCAGATCCTAGTTAACCAACAGCCTACTTCCTCCTACCCCCCACTAGAATTGCCTTTTGTCTATCCCATGCATTCTTGAATTCCCCCACTGTTCTTGACTCCACAACCTCCTCAGGAAGGCTGTTCCATTCATCCACAACCCTCTCCATGAAAAAATACTTTCTCACATTACCTCTGAGCCATCCCCCCTCTATCTTCAAATTGTGCCCCCTTGTTCTTGCACATCTCTTTTTCTGAAAGATGCTACCCTCTTGGACTTTGTTGATTCCCTTGAGGTACTTGAAAGTTTCTATCATGTCCCTCCCTCCCTTCTTTCCTCAAGGGTATACATATTAAACTCCTTTGGTCTCTCTTTGTATGTCTTCTGGTGCAGACCCTGCACCATTTTGGTTGCCCTCCTCTGGACTGCCTCCACTCTGTCTATGTATTTGCAGAGATGGGGTCTCCAGAACTGCACACAGTACTCCAGATGGGGTCTCACCAACTGTCTGTACAGAGGGATAACAACTTCCTGTTTTCTAGTGTTGATGCCCCTTCCTATGCATCCCAGTATCCCCCAGCCTTCCTTACTGCCTTCTCACATTGCTTGCCCTCCTTTAGGTCATCTGATATAATTACCCCCAGTTCCCTTTCTGTTTTTATTGTTGCCAGTACCTCACCCCCCATTGTGTACTCTTCCCCTGGGTTTTTGTTTCCAAGGTGCATTACTTTGCACTTCTTTGCATAGAATCTAAGTTGCCATACATGTGGCCATTCCTCCAACCTTACCAAGTCCTTTCTCATCCTTTCCACTCCATCTTGTGTATCAACCCTGCTGCAGATCTTTGTGTCGTCTGCAAAGAGACATACTTTTCCTCTGTAATGTCACTTATAAAGACATTAAAAAGGACTGGTCCCAGTACTGAACCCTGTGGTACCCCACTAGTAACCCTCCTTTCTTCACTGTGGACTCCATTTACTACTACACTTTGCGTCCTGTTATCCAGTCAATTTTTTATCCAGGCTACCACCTTGGTACCCACTCCAAGGCTGGCTAACTTGTTTATTAGTCTTTTGTGTGGGACTGTATCAAATGCCTTGCTAAAGTCAAGGTAGGCCATGTCCACAGCCCCTTCCTGGTCACCCAGTCAAAGAAATCTATTAGATTTGTCTGACATGACCTTCCCACTGTGAATCCATGCTGCCTTGTGTCCTGTGCCTCACTGACCCAAGTCACTTACCTGCACTGGTGCTGGGCATTGGAGTCGTAGCTTCTGCAGTTCATGTTGCCTCTGGTGCTCACGCTCTTCATGGTCAGTCTCTCGCTGTTCACGCTCTGCTTCTCGCTGAAGTTGCTCCCTCTTCAGCTCGCTGCTCTCATTCCGCTTCTCAATTTTCTTACTTCTCTTCTCTTTGGAACTCCAGCTCCATTCTCCGCAACTCCATCTGCAGTTTGATCACTTCTGGCTCCATAATGCTGGTGACCTTCCCCTGCTGCTGTGGCCCTTGGCTTCCACTGGCCCAGCTGTCCTCCTGACCAGATCTGGACACTACACTGGCCCCTCCACACCCAAAGTTTGGCCCTTTTCAGTCACAGACTGTGACTCAAGGCTCTGGGCATCTGCAGCCAACAGAGCCTCCACGAGGTTCTGCTTGTTGGTGCTCCCCTTGTGCAGGACCCCTCTCTCATTTCACAACTGCTTCAGGTAGTCTGCAGTGTGCTTGCTACAGTTGGAAGCCATCTTCTTCCCTGACTACAGCTACTCAAACTTGCACTCTAAAGAAAATAAAACAGGTAGGAACTTTGACTATAAACAAAATGATACAGTTTGCTTATCTTTTTTGTTTGTTGTTTGCTTGTGTTGAATTTTGTTGACTCGGTAAGCCCACTGGGCCTAGAAGTCCCTTTTTCAGAGGTGATGGGGGGAGAGGGGGAATACAGGTGGTAAGCAACTGAAACTGAACCAGATTTAGCTGTTGGTGGTATTTTTAATGAATGAGGGAAATTTGGCCAGGACACTGGGGAAATTCCCTTATTCCTTTCGATAAGTGCCATGGGATCATTAACATCCACCTGCACTACCACCAATCCAGGCAGATGGGACCTTGGCTTAACATCTCAGCTGAAAGACGGCACCTCAGAAGTACAGCACCCCTCTCATGCTACACTACAGTGTCAGTACTGGGATATTAACCCAAGTGTCAGATGTGAGAACTAAACCCACAGCCTTCTGATCTCCCAGCCTCAGAGGTGAGTGTGCTACCTACTGAACCACTGACACTATTACAAATCACTGCCTTATTTTGCAAGTGAGCTATACAGTATTAAGCTGTCACACTAAACTGTTAAAACTTGTGTTATTAAATACTTAAATTGCAATGCTGAAAACCAAATCTGTCACAAATGCACTCCACAGGTCAGGCCTTCTGCTCCCACAGTGCCAACCTGAGTGCAATATTCTGAACAGGTAACAGAAAGGGTAACCCTCCTATCTGCTTTGGGTCTGAATCACCTTTAGCCTCAAGTTCTGGAGGCATTCAAACTGTGAACCTTATGCTAGCATACCCAAATGTACAGGATCAGATAATATTCTCTTCGGAGGGATGCAATATATCTTTTGAAAAGAGCACCTAACCAGGTATCCAAAATGAGCCCTTTTTAATTCTATAAGAGACCTAGGTATTTCTTACCTTATTAAGCAAGCTCAGTTGCACAATCAAGCTTTTCAACAGCTGTCAGACTTAAACACAGGCACATCATATGCAAAAAGAAACTGAGATGACACCCAGGCAGTATTTCAAAGAAAAGGTTGTTTTTTAAAGTTTGATAAAAACAGGTAAAATTATACACAGAACACGTATATCATAAATCTTACAATCATGTAAAACTAGAAGGAAGTTACAGAACAAACACCCTACCACAGATACTTAATTCTTTTCTATCTAAGTATTACCTTTTTAAGTGCTGTTTAAGTCAGAGAACTCCCTCACAGCCCAAAAATCATATGTCACACACAATCCCTTATGGATGTTTCATTTTAATTCTATCTGCACATACCCCCTTTTGGTAAGGTCAGCTACATCCTCAGATTTAATTTCTGACATAGTTATCCCTGAGGATGTAAGTCATTACTTTGAAAATTCTGTAACTAGCCATTTCCCAAATACGACAGTCTTAAACAGTTCTCTTTGATGTCCCTCTGCCGATTTCCTGGTGCTAGTGTGATCGAAGGGTTTTATGATGCCACACACTTTGAGCTATGTTTCGGCAGGATCCGTTTAGCGGAGGAACTCCGGAGGAGCTCTCTTGTTTCTGCTCACTCCCCTTAGTTTTCAGCTCTTGTACGAGTCCGGCGGAGAGAGCGGGGAGCCCTTTGGTCCATGTGGAGGTGAAGACTTGCTTCCTGGGATTCTTTGGTGGACTGAAGAGGTTGTGGAGTTTTTGCGTTGTCCTGTGGCGGGTGGCTCTGGGCTTTTAGCCGAATTTCTTCGTGGCTGAGAAGCGCGTTCACTCTGTGGGAATAGGGCTCAAGAGCCCGCTGTTTCACGCCACTCAGAACCCTGGTGGTGGTGGTTTCTTGATGAGTGACACTGGCTGAGTTTGCCCTTTCTTCTTTTTCATAATCCTGTCTTTGGTGCTGTTTGACTTGGTTAAGGTTAAATTTTTAAAACATTGAACAGCTCGAAAATTTAGAGTGCTGAGGTGCCTCGTTTGAGTAAGGTTTTTTAGAGACTTCTTCTTATTAACTGGCTGTGAAATTTTGGTGCCAGCCCGTTTGTTAAATGCCCGGTAGGTGTCTGGTTTGGAGCTTTTGCTACGTTGCAGGGGGTTTGGGGGTATTTTCTTAATCGGGGAGCTAGCTGGAGTACCCCACCCCCTTGAACCACGAGGACTGCCACTTCTGTGGTACTTTTCATGATTCTTTGGTAAGGGTAGCTTGGACTCCTCCAAAGATTACCTGTCTGGGAGAAAACGGGGCACGAGTCGAGCTGACTTCTTCCAGACCAAATTTTAGGGATTTCTGAACTTCTTTGGCAAAATTCCTTGACCTTTTCTGCACCATTCCTAACTGTCTCCTGCCTGATACGGACATATTAATTCTAAGGAATCTTGTTTTGCTTTTTTTCTGTTTTGTTTTTGAGTGATTGATGATTGATGATTATGGCTTTTGGACACTGGGGGTGAGAGGTCTTTGTGTCCTTCAGCTTTTTTTGTTTATTTAGTTTTTGATTTATTATGTTTCCTTCCTGTGAGGGAATGAACAAATAACACCACCCTCCCTGTTGTGAGAGAACTTGGGAGGAGTTTTTGTTTCTTTGTCCTCTGTTGCTATATCCCATAAGGGCTAGGCAGTGAGAGTGCCTTGCCCTCTTCTTCCCGGTGGTGAGAGCAATCCGGTGGGGTGGGTAATAGTTCAGGTGTAGACTTTTTTTTTTCTTTTTCCCTAAGGTTATATTTACGTTTTTTGTTTGCCGATTGTTAATTAGTTTGTCTTGGGTTTTGGTTTATTTTATTTAAGTAGCAACATGTGCTGGCCTTTAGCCCCCACGGTGGTGCACTATTCATCCTCCTAAACTTAGCCACTTAGCCCCTTTGTCACTCCTCCTCTTCATTTCAGCACCTACCAGCACTGTAGGCATGGGCATCGTTACGTAGGGGTTGTCGAACAGGGGTGGATGAGCAGTGGGTTCATCGTGTCGGGATAGTCAGGTCAGAAGGCGCCTGGGGTGAAATGGAATCCAGATCGAGGTTTTCCTGTCTGGTATCCATGCCCCAAGGCACTACGGAAATAGTGGGCAGATGGGCTTGACAACGCCAAGTTTATCCAACTTGGGGTGTTGTGTGCAATGCCAGGTCTGTTAGGAATAAGACCGCTATTATTGTTGATCTTGTTGGTTCGGCTGACTTGGCTTGCATCACCTAGACCTGGCTGGATGAAAACTCTGGCCCTATTTTGGAGGCCATGATTCCGCCGGTACTCGGTGATACACCGCCCGAGATTGGACCGCAGGGGCGGGGGGGTTGCAGTCTGTTTTAAGACGGAATTGGGTCTCACGAATGTGGTAGTAGGTGAGGCTGGGTCTTTTGAGTGTACAGTCGTAGCAGGTGTAGGCGTTCGAATCGTTCTCATCTACCGTCCACCCGGAGATGGGAGACGCTTCTTACAGGAAGTAGCAGACTTCCTCGTCGACATGTCGTTTGAATCACCCAGATTGATGGTTCTGGGTGATTTCAACGCCTGGGTCGACGATGAACTCTGAAATTTTGGCAATGACTTCCTCCAATTGATGTCTTCTTTGGGCCTCACACAGGTGGTTTCCACTGCTACGCATAAATCTGGACACTCTTTAGACTTAGTCTTCCTTCTAGGGATCAACGTATCCGACATGGGGGGTGGAACCAGTTGCCTGGTCTGATCACCACATCGTGAGGTTAAATTTTTGCACCCCCCTGAGAAGACCAGCCCCTGTGGAGATGGTCAGGTACCGCCCATTATGGAATGTTACTCCACAAGGTCTAGTGGCGGTCCTTGACCTCTCATCTTTCGGTTCGATGAGCAATAGCCCAGAAGCATTGGTGCTGGCCTATAATAAGGCCATCACGATGGCTCTGGATTCTATTGCTCCTGTTTGTGAGCGCCCCCTATCCCTTTGCCCCGGAGCCCCATGGTTTGATGGGACCCTGAGGGAGATGCGGAGACAGGGGTGAAGGTTAGAGCATCGCTGGCGCAGGTCCACCCTTCGATGCCGACCACTCTAGATTGATGGAACATTATGTTAGCTATCAATCTGCAATCACCCATAAGAAGGCAGAATTCCTGTCCAGGGAGATTGCAGTTGCTCAGAATCGACCAGCTCAGCTGTTCCGAACTGTAGACAGACTGTGCAACCCAGCCTGCCTGCATGTTCGGAAAGCTTTTTCGCAAGCAGAGTGCGATGAGCTCGCTCTATGCTTTGCAACTAAAGTGGCCGACATCAGGATGAACCTGGGTCCGGTAACCTCTATGGGTGATGCTCTTGGACAGCATGAGATGACAGTGCCTCATTTCTCCTGGAGCTCCTTTCGACGACCTGAGTTCATGGACATTATGAGGATCATCCATTCTATGCGTCCCACAAGTTGTGGTTTGGATCCCGGTCCGACTCCCCTCATTTTGGGTTGTTTTGATATCATCAGTCCGGTCCTGGCGCAAATAGTCTGGTGCTCCTTGGAATTAGGCGAGTTTCCCTGCTCCTTGAAAGAGGCAGTGGTGACTCCTCTCTTGAAGAAAGCTTCCTTGGACCCGGACTGTTTTTTCTAATTATCGGTTTAGCTCTAACCTCCCTTTATTGGGAAGGTTATTGAGAAGGTCGTGAGCGGTTCAATTGGATGACCATTTAACAATCCATAATGTCTACGAATCCTTCCAGTCGGGCTTCCGAAAAAGACATAGCACCGAGACTGCGCTGGTTCTGGTGTTAAATGATCTTCTGATGGCGAGGGATCAGAAGAGACGCTCCATTCTTGTTCTTCTTGATCTCTCTGCAGCCTTTGACACAGTGGACCACATGGTGTTGTTAGCTCACCTGGGGCAAATCTGTGGAATGTCTGGAACCATTTTGCAATGGTTCACGTCATTCCTTACAGGGAGATTGCAGAGAGTTGTGTCGGGGATTTTTTCCTCTGACCCAATTCCTTTGTTGTGTGGAATGCCCCAGGGATCCGTGCTGTCACCCATGTTGTTTGCAGTGTATATGCTGCCCCTCGGAGGTATCATTAGACGATATGGGCTGAGGTTTCACTGCTATGCTGATGATACCTAGCTCTATCTGTCTTTTGCACCCGACCAGGATGGAGCTCTCTCGGTGTTTAACAACTGTCTGGGGAGATCCAAGACTGGATGGATTCTAGTTGGCTAAAGTTGAACCCAGAGAAACAGAAGTGCTGGTAGTGGACCCAGGTGGTCGGATGGTGAGGCCGGGTATTGGTGCTCCATCTGGAATTGTCCTTGTGGAGTATCTCTGCCGTCCTCAGAACGGATGCATAGCCTTGGGTTTATTCTTGACGAAAGGCTGACTCTTAAAGCTCAGGTGTCAGCCGTTGTCAAGATTTCCTTTTATCATCTTAGGAATATTGCCAGGGTTAGGCATCTTGTTCCGTCTGACTCCCTGCCTACTTTGGTTCACGCTTTTGTATCCTCACGCTTGGACTACTGCAACGCCCTGTACTTTGGGCTTTCTGGGGTTGAAATCCATCGCCTACAGCTGGTGCAGAATGCTGCAGCCCGGGTTTTGACTGGGACAAGTCGGTCCTGTCATATCACTCCCGGTGTTGTGCGAATCCGCACTGGCTTCCTGTGCAGTGGCGGATCACCTTAAAGTCATTTTACTGACTTTTAAAGCCCTTCACGACCAGGGTCCAGCCTATCTGAAAGACCTCCTGGTTCCTTACTGCCCTGACCGATTACTCCCGCTTGGCGACATGGGGTTGTTAGAGATCCCAAGAGTGAGTTTAAAATCTTCTGGCAGCAGAGCATTTTGCATGCTCACTCACTCTTGGAACTCTCTACCATGTTGGTTCACGACAGTGCACCTCCGTGGAACTTTTCAAAAGGATTTGAAAACTTATTTGTGGAATATGGCTTTTTAGATAATTAAGTTATTTATAAATGCTTGGATTTTATTATTACTACTCTATTTCGTTGTATGTTGATTTTATGTACATGTTCTGTTTTTATGTAGTGTTTTGAACTGTTTTTAAAATTGTTCAGCACCTTGATACACTGAAAGGTGCTATATAAATAAAATTATTATTATTATTATTATTATTATTATGTGCTAAATATGAGAGGAACCAGCCCAATTACCTTTCTTCCTGCAACATCATAAAACTCACATTTAGTTTCAATTTCAAAAGCATGGGCAGGTCATAAAAGGTAATAAAATGCCCTTCTGGAAGGATGTCTTAATTAAATGGTTCCCCTGGTCAGTTTAATGACATCCTGTAGTTTCAACTGCTGATCTTTAAAGTTAAATCCAAATCTCTCACATACTGACATTTCATACACAGACCATTTATTTACAATATACATATCATACAGGTAACCAGAAGCAGGGGCAGAGCATTTATTTATTTATTTGGTTTTGGTAACTAGGTAAGTGCACTAGGTAACAATCATGCCTATTTTCAGGCACGACCCAGGAGGGTACACAATTGAAAATACAGAAATGACAAACAGTACAATTCAAACAATATCGGATAATACAGAAATACAAACAGTACAGAATTCAATAGCAAGAATTCGGCTGGAAACATTACAAACTAGATTGAGCAAACCGAGGATAGCATTCACGGACATTCATACAGGAATCAGTAAGTTAAACAAAAGGTAACAAAAGAAATAGGTAATACTTGTAAAGGGAGCATGCACAATCCTTCTTTAGTCCACAACTAAGTGGAAAATGGTGGTCACATAAGCCAGTTGCTGCACAGTAGGTAATACATTCTTAGCTAAACTAGGATGGCAGCCTAGGTAGCGGCTCCCCATTAGGTGCAGTTGCAGTTACCTAGGGCATAGAGGTAAGAGAACATGGAACGCTTAAATGAAATGTCGGAGGTGGCGATTTTGACCTGTGGGGGAGCGAGTTCCAGAATCTAGGGGCAAAAGATGGCCTAAAGGTGTCAAAGCAGAGCACAAAGGCTGTGGGTAGGGACAATGGCATGCTGGAATGCATAGACAGAGGTATCACTAGCAGAAGGTGGGGGTGGTAATATCATTGCATAAAACCCTAGTGAGGCCTCACCTAAAATAGCGTGTGTAGTTCTGGAGGCCAAACCTTTGCAAGGACATTGACAGGGTAGAAGCAGTCCTGAGAAAAGTGACCAAGAGGGTACAGGACTTGCACCACACAATTTTATTTTATTTATTCATTGAAAATGTTTCACCAGGAAAGGCACACTGAGCAAAAAAGATGTTCATCTCATGGTGCGACCTGGGGGGGTTACAGAGAAGGCAGGTATACATACAGTAGTTGAACTTTACAGTAGCGCAATGTGGATAATGTACATAGTTGGGAGGGATTACATTTGAACTTGTTACATAGGGAGAACAGTACAGTACAGCACAGGATCAGCAAGAATAGGTTATACAAATCGCGGTTACACAATGGGACAGGAACAGTACAGAACATGATCATCAAGGACATGGTATACAAATCATGGGTACACATCGAGGCAAGGCATGAATTACATAAGTGCCAGTATCAGAGCAGGGGTAGCAATAGCAGAACTTGAGTGCCAGTAGCAGAAATTGAGCTACAGGGAGATGCACCAAGCTGACAGAAGGATTTGGACAGCAAGATGGGGGGTAGAGAAGGAGGGACTAGTAAGCATTAAGTGTGTAGGGGGGAGGTTAAGTGAGGTTGGAGGGAGTGGGGTTGGGGAGCGTAGATTGATTAGGAAGGGGGGAAGGGAGATCCTAAGAGTGCGAAGAGTGAGTAAGAGAGAGAATGTAAGTGCGTAGGGCAGTGTATAAGTCAGACAATTAGGTGATGGCCGGCCACTGGTCAGGTGCAGGGGGCAGGGGAAGTGGAGCTATCGGGGGGGTGGTCAGGGGCAGTAGCAATTGGGTGCAAGGAAGTTAGAGAGGGCATAGAAAAGGGAGAGTTTGGATTAAGAATGGCAGATCTGGGCCGGCAGGCTGTTCCAGAGTTTAGGGAAGAGGTAAGAGAATGCAGATTGGCCGGCGGTGGTCCTTCGGTGAGGGATGAATAGTAGCCTAGCATCAGCAGACCTGAGGGCATGCGAGGGGGTAGGTGGGGAGGATAGAGCGGATACGAGGTAGGGAAGGAGGGAGCTGAGCCAGAAGTTAGAAGTGAATTTAGCGCTATGAATTAAGAGACAGTTACTCAGAGATGGTAGGGGCAGGAAATGATAAAGCATGCAGTGGTGTGATGGGGGGGCATCGAGGGCAAAGCATAAGAAAGCATTAAAGAGGGGGTCTAATTTGGCTAGGGTGGTCTGTGCGGTGGAGCTATAAACTACATCACAGTAATCGAAGGAGGGTAGAATCATTTTCTGGACTAATTCACGTCTGGCAGGAAGCAGGAGACTAGTGCGGTTTCTATAGAGGGTACCAAGTTTTGGGTGCGGTTTTGAAATGATGGCATCCAGGTGTGTGGAAAAGGAGAGGTGGTGGTCAAGCCAAACCCCTAGATACCTGAAGGAGGGCACTTCTTCAAGGATGCTGTTATTTAGGGTGTGGAAGCTCAGAGGGGAGGCGAGTTTGGATAGGCGCTGTCTGGTACTGAAAGTCATAGAGTTGGTTTTCTTAGCATTTAGGGAGAGTTGGTTGCTATTGAACCAGTGTTGGATTTTATTGAAGTCGGTTTGAGGTTTGGAGGTGACTTCTTCGTGGGTCCGGCCGGAGGTAAAGAGGACTGTGTCGTCTGCATACATGTGGATAGCGGAAGAGGAGCAAGAGTTTGGCAGGTCATTTAGCAGGATGGAGAAGAGGATAGGGCCAAGAACTGAGCCTTGGGGAATGCCAGTGGTGATTAGGAGGGGGGGGAAGGTGTGGTCAGCTATTTTAGTGGATTGGGTTCTATTTAGTAGGTAGGCACTGAACCAGTTTGTGGCGGATTCAATCCAGCTCCAGAAAGGCAGGATAGTAGGAGAGAATAGGATACCATGTCGAAGGCTTTTGCTAGGTCAATGAAAATAGCAGCAGTGATTAGCCCTTTGTCCATCCCAGTGAGGATGTGGTCTGTGAGTCTTAGCAGGGAGGAGGTGGTAGAATGGTGTTTTCTGAACCCAGACTGGAAAGGGGTGAAGAAGTTAGTTTCTGAGAGAAAGTGGGAGAGTTGGGATAGCACAAAGTGTTCCTGAAGTTTTGCAAGGGTGGGGAGGAGGGAGATGGTGTGGTAGTTAGATGTGGAGGTAGGGTCACCGCCTTTAGGGAGGGGTAGAACAGTGGCATGCTTCCATTTGGAGGGGAGTGACTCTGTAGTGAAGGAAAGATTTAGTAGGGCTGCGAGGGGAGTAGCAATGGTGGGAGCAGATAGGCAGAGGAGTTTGTTATCAAAACCATCGGGGGATTTGCCTTTAGAGGGGTTTAGGGTGTGAAGGGCATCTAGGGTTTTGGTGGGGGAAATGTGTCTAAAGGAGAAGGGATTCCTACCAGATGGTTGGGGGATAGAAGACTGAGGAGATGGAGTGGATGTAGGTGGTAGGGAGTCAAGGAGGGCCAGGGCGCAGGTAGTGAAATAGGAATTAAACTCGGAGGCTACCTTCAGGGGATCAGAAAGGAGAGTCCCTTGGGCAAGGAGAAGAGGTGGAGGGCTAGCTGTTTGGGGGGGAGAAAAGGGAGTTAATGACTTTCCAGAATTTGGACGGTCTTACAAGGTTTGCATTGTGTGTTTTTAAAATATTCAGACTTAGCTAGGCGGATGTCCTTTGTGCACCTATTGCGGAGCATGCGGTAGGAGGTATGGTCACCTGGGAGGAGCGAGGATTTGTAGTTTCGCCAGGTCTTATCACAGGCTTGTTGGCAAGCAATCAGTTCAGGGGTTATCCAGGGTAGATGGGAGCCACGGACTCTAGCCCGGCGTAGGGGGGGTGTTTGTCCCAGGTGGAGAGGAAGGTGTTCCAAAAGTGCGTAAGGGCCGAATCCATATTAGAGCAGTTCGAGCTTGGGACCCAGTTAGAGTGATAAAGATCATCCAAAAGGCGGGGGAGAGGTTGAGGGATTTGAGGGAAATATAGGAGGACAGATTAAAGGACCTCAATATGTACTTGCTATAGGAAAGGAAGGAGCTGGGACATAACAGCAACGTTCAAGTACCTCAAGGGCATAAACAAGGTGCAGGGGGAGACATCTTCCAGTGCAGG
Organism: Neoceratodus forsteri; assembly: GCA_016271365.2. Classification (NCBI taxonomy): domain Eukaryota; kingdom Metazoa; phylum Chordata; order Ceratodontiformes; family Ceratodontidae; genus Neoceratodus; species Neoceratodus forsteri. The sequence goes on from CM057454.1 coordinate 1,180,200,157, forward strand.
AGGAGAACAAGAACAAAGGGCATGATATCAAATTGGAGGAGGCCAGGTTAAGAGGAAATGCAAGAAAGGTTTTTTTTCACAGAGAGGGTGGTGGACACACAGAATAGTCTACCACAAGAGATGGTGGGAGGATCACAGTGGAGGGTTTTAAACATGCCTGGCATAGGCACCAGGGAACCTTGAGATGGGAAGGAGTGATGAAAAGCCACTGACTAGATAGGGTCAGACCCCGCAAACAAGTATAGGGGCTTACAGGAAGACTTGATGGGCCTAGCGGTCCTTATGTGCTGACAATTTCTATGATTTCAGATCACCGGTGTGGCAGTAGGTAGAGGCACCCAGTACATCAGTCCTCCATGCTACTGGGCCAGCTTTGGTCAGTATATTTAGACAATCTTCATAACCTCTGCCTTGCTGGCCCAGAACCACCTTGGCCACCCTGTGATGCACTGTCTCCAGCCTGTCTCTGTCCTCTTTAAGTGAGGACTCAAGATCTAAACACAATAATCAGATACAGCCTCACCCATTTAGAGAATAAAAGTTATGAGACGAGACTGAAGCCCCTTGACGTATGCTTTACGTACACCTGGGCACTTTATGAACATTCTATTCGCTATCCCTCTGTAACAGAATCAGATATCAAACCTGACTCCTAGGGAGGAAGGTCATGTTCAGCCTGGCCCCAGCTTGAATCTCTGAACTGATAACAGTAGCCAATTCTAAGTACAATAGCAGGAGTACAAGCATAACACACTAAGTGTCCCTTTTTGTAGGACTGCTCTGGGACAACACTCTTTCTCCTACTGAGCACCACTTTGGCTTAATGAGATCCCAGCAGCTGCACTAAACACTGTAAACATCCAGACCTTTAAATCTGATCTGAAGCAGTTTCTATTGAGCAGGAGCATATGTGTTTGGCAGAAGTGATCTACTTTTCAAGTACACTTGCTCACTGTACACTGGCACTTCCTCATGACCTACAACCCAGTCCAGTCCCCTTGCATCACTGACCCTATCTCCCTGTGTTACCCCACCAGCTCCCAGCCACTTCCATTACTTTGCATTTTCTACTTTCACTCGCTCTCGTTCACTCTCTTTCTTCTTCTGTCCCTCTCTACCGCGCTCCCCCCTCACTCTCTCTCTCTCTCTCTCTCTCTCCCACACCTACTCTAGTATATTATACCTCCCTTTCCACTCTCTCCCTCTCTCTCACTCTTTCTACTCCTCTATCCCCTCTCCCAGTCTCTTTTCTCTCTCTCTCTCCTTCCTTTTGCCCCCACCTCCCATAACTGTCTCTGCCCCCTCATCCAATCCCCTCCCACCTGATGCAGTTAGATCCTGGACTGTGGTATCCCTGCATCTCTACCCTCCCTTACAACAGTACCTCTCCACCCACCCCTTCTGTTGCCCACTCCTGTTATCCTCATCTAATTAAGACTTGTCCATTCCTCTCTCTCAATGCTTTCATCAGACAAGGCCCTTCTGGGGCTGTACTATGTGAATGCTATGCTGTAGTCTTCCCATGTTCTTGGCTGTTTCTTCTATATTTTTCAACCCAGTGCCATAATCTGACAAGACTCTCCCAGGACTGCACTACTTGAACTCCATGCTGTAGGGATCATTGTCAAAATTGCGTGGCATTAATAGCGCAGTACAGAATAGCATGTACATATTAGCGCGTGATACAATAGTGCTACCCATTAATATCACTGTGTCTAAATAGCGTGTTGCCAGTAATTTATCCTTGCTTGTGCACTTTGTTTCTTGCAGCTTGTCTTCTTCTTAAATGTCCATTTGTGTCAATGCCCTCTGGTGTTCATCATTGCTGGGGAAGGGGGGCAGGTAAACCAAGTGCATATCATGTGTTGCACAGCAAATCTTCACACCACCACTCCACCCACAATTCAGACCGTTCCCAAACAAATCCTAATGCCATTCCATTCATCCTTATGCCTGGAGCTGGAAGTTATATGCGATGCCTCTTAGGTATTCCATTCTTGAACAAGGTGGATAGAAACATAGAAACATAGAAATTGACGGCAGATAAGGACTGCTGTGCCCACCTAGTCTGCCCATTTTTCTTTTTTTTGTTTAACCCCCCCCATCCAGAGTGCTTCTATTGACTGGATTAGGCATCTCCCCCTGCTTTTCTATTGTGAATACTGAGCAGAAGCACCCACCCAGCATCCCTGCTCCTTCACTGTCACTCTCTGCCCAACCACCTTCCTCTTTATTCAGCCTCAGTATCCCTGCCTTAGTCTTTCTTTGCTCCCTAATGTGCCTATAAAAGATTTTATCCCCTTCTTAACTGAGTTGGCTATCCTTTCCTTGGTTTGGGCCTTTGCTATTCTGACTGTCTTACCCGCTTCCTTCTGCTTTAACTGGCACAGTTCTTTATCCTGCTCCCTCTGTGCCCCCTTATACTTCCTGAAAGCTATCTTTTTCTCCCTTACCCTCCCTGCCACCTCCCTCAAGAACCACAGTGGTCCCTTTTCTCGCCTTGACCTGCCTATCTGCTTCACACAAAGGCTTGTTGCCTCCGTGATGGCGGCCCCAATGTTTCCCCACTGCTGCTCCACCCCACCTTCCTGCCCACCAGTGCCTCTCTGAGGCACTCTCCCATTTTGACAAAATCAGCCCCCCTGAAGTCCAGTACCACCAATCCTGTGTGGCCTGACTCTACAGCTAAGCTTATTGTGAACCACACTGTTTGGTGGTCGCCCGGTCCCAAACGGCCACCCACCTCAAAATCAGAGATCCTCTCTCTGTCCCCATCTGAGAGTACCAGGTCCAAGATTGTTCCCCCCCTGAGTGAGCCCCAAAACTAGCTGTCTGGGGCATGCCCCCTGCAGGACATCGAGAATGGCCCTGCTCCTGTATGTAGCCACAGAAAAGGTGCTCCAGTCAACATCCAGCACATTCAGGTCCCCCATCAGCAACATCCCCCTCTCTCCGCCACCCTAAGGATGCCCCCCCATCATCTTCCTGTCCATTTCCTTCCTGAGATGGGGGTCTGCATATAACCCCCATGCCAACCGTGGAGCTACCTCCAGTCTCTAAGGTGAACCACAGTGCCTCCTCTCCTCCCTGCCCACTACCCAGCTCTGTCACTTTGATCCCTTCCCTTACACAGATAGTCTGCTACAATAGCCATAACCCTTTCAGCAGTATCCTTATACTTTTTTCATACTTGTGGTACTGCTGTTCCTGCTATGAGCTGCTCCATGATTGTGGCATTCAGGTGCTGCTCCATCTTAAGGAAGTCAAAAAACTTCCAAACTGATGAATGGTATGCTCCAACAAAATGATTGAACCGGCGATGCCATGCCTCTACTGCATTCACAGTTTTTAATAGGTTATCCCGAACTGTATTGTAGCAGCTCCACAGTGCCACAGGGAACATCAGATGTCTTCTACCTCCTCTCACAAGAGGTCTTCCTAGCCAAGTGTCCTCAAAATAGTCAGTCAGGTGAGTAAGAAGGTCACCATTTGTTTGCTAAAATTCTGACTACATCACATCATTAAATGCTGTCAACACATTGTCCACTGGCACGTATGCAAGAGCAAGTAATAGTTGAATATTAAGTGCAAAATCTGAGTTACTGGTGTAGTCTTGGCATACATCTAGAAGTTCCTGCGCTTTGTGCAATACAGTCTGGCACACTTGAAAAAAACAGCTCCTCATTTTTGCATGTGGGAAAGCATTTGTGAACGCTTTTATTGCTATTAGCTAAAAATCTATTAGGATTGTTTCAGACTGTAATGGCCCACATAAATTTTCAAGTGCAGCAAAAAGCTTGGCATATGTTGCTGCAGTTTGGTTTCCCATTGATATGTACACCAAGGACATTACTGCACCACACTTCACTGCATGAATGGTGTACAGCTGAGAAAATATTGTTGGGCAGCACTTGTAGGTTCCATCAGCAAACCAATGTTTGCTACTCTTTAAGTGCTACGTGTCCTGGACAGTGGACAACACAAGAATTCAATCAGGACATGGCCCAGAATCATATAACAAAAAATTTTAATTTTTCACTGTCTTCACAAAGTAATAGTGCGAATACTAACATACTCCTAGGCATAATTCCAACCAAGCGCAGTGCGCTATTAGTAACGGCTACATAAAAGGGACACAGTACTTTTACAAGTGCTAATATCTGCTCACTATTCTATTCTGCGCTATTAATGCCATGTGATTATGACCGGATACTGTACCGTAGTCCTTTACTGTTGTTGCTTGAATGTTCTGCATTATGAACTTTGGCATCCCACTGTAAGACATGTGTACTTGTAGAAACTACAAGCTTTTAATCTTACTTATTGTAAAAAAATCATGTCTTTATTGTATGTTTTGTGTTTCTTTTGATGTGGAACCTTTGTAGAAGAGTTCTTACTCAAAGGTTGTTTCCGAACATACAAATAAATAAATAAACAACTAAAACATATTCACACCAAAAAAAGGAAACTGATGGAGGACACAATCTCTGTCTTCTAACCCCAGGAATCACTCATTATGATTAAACTTAATGCAGACAGCCTCCTGTGTTGAACTGCCCGGAGAAATGGAATTTTATGCAAATTATGGAATTCTCAATTGGCTCGTGCCAATTTCAAACTGCTGCCCCAGCAACTGCTGCACTCTGAGTGCTTTAGATTCTTTACTCCGCCTGCCTAGTAAGGACGTCCCAGAGAGCTCTCCTTGAACTGTCTTCAGAATAAAGTTTATCTGTGGATAAGTAATCATTTATAGTTTAAATTTAAATTGCTGCCTTAGAAACACTGTTTTAGTATAGTTTATGGTATTTTAGTAGTTTTTTGTCTCTATTCCCAGTTCCCTCACGGTTCTTTGGAACCGAGGATTCTGCATCTATTTGGGAGTTTTTACTTCAGTTTTTCTTTATTTTTACTTATTTAGCAATCGGTTCCTTGAACCGCTTCATTTTTATTAAATTACTGTATTTTATTGGTTTCCTTTTTTTTCCGAAACCGAATAGCGATCGGTTCCAGGAACCATTCGCAGTAGTTATTTTAAAGAACCTCCGGTTCTGAGGTGCTTTAAATAGCAGTTTGTTTATGAAATAATCTTTTTGCCTATCAATGTCAGAGGTCCATTTAGATAAACCTAAACAATTCACAGGACCCACAGGTTTTAAATGTTGTGAGTCTTGTGGGCAACTTATAGCAAAAGCAGATAGACACACTCTGTGCATTTCTTGTTTGGGTACAAGTCATATATTTGCCAATTGTGATATTTGCAAGACCTTTTGCCCCAAAACATTAAAGAAAAGGTCAAACATTTTAGAAGAAATGGCTTCTGCTTCTAGTGTGGATAACTTTGCTTCTTCCTCTTCCCTCAAAAAGGATGGAGGTAAAGCCAAGGATCCTGACAGGAGTTCAGATAAATCTGAACAAGGTAAGACAAAAAGGGCTGTGGAAACAGGCTCTGAACCTGTTCCATTGAAGAAAAAGTGTAAAGAAGAGCATGTCACTGTGTCTCCGGGCGAGAAGGCTAAGGAGCTCCCAGCAGACAAGCATATTATGCCCTCAGCTGAGGACATTGCTAAGGCACTACAAGTGTTACAAGCCCTACAGGGTGCAATCCCGGTTCCTACACTGACTGCCCTGGTTCCTCCTACAGCCCCAGCAAGGCAAGAAGTGCTGGAAGTGCATGGGGAGGAGGAGGAGGACAATGACTTTGAAGGGGAACCTATAGATCCAGAGGTTTCCCCTTGGCAAGAATTTGGGTCCCCTCCTAGGGGTCCTGAGGAATACTCCTCCCTCTATGCTTTTATTAAGAGCATGGTGGAAACTCTGAACTTTCCTCTTCAGGAAACAGAAGAGGATATGGAGGAGGCAGAGGTTTTGGGCATGATGGGGTTAACCACCACGAAACATCTGCTTCTGCCCAGGCATACGTTCTTAAAAAAGGCTGCAGTGCAGATTTTTAAAACTCCAACCTCTACCCATGGTGTGGATAAGAAAGCTGACAAGAAATACAGTATCAGCTGGACAGAACTACAGCTGATTTTCTGTTTACTCATCCCAATCAGGAGGGAGTAGTCCAAGCTGCTGCCTGTGACAAGACCAGGATCCCCTTGGCTACCCATTCACCAGACAAAGACTCAAGAAAAATGGATGCTATGGGAAAGGAAGGGTACATGGCTGCCTTTTTATTAGTTAGGCAGGTCAATTACATGGCATATTCAGTGCAGCACCAAAACGCTCTATGGAACACTGTTCTAGCTTTGACTGATAAGGTCCCAGGTGAAGTGGCTGTAGACTTGCAGGATACAGCAAGGGCTGCACTTGATGCTACCAAGTACCAATTTCATATGGCAGTGGATGCCAATGATACTGCATCCAGGTTAATGGCTTTGGCTGTTTCAATTCAAATTTTATTAAAGTTTCCAATACAGAGAACGAATCATAACAGTGTAGATCATGAGCCCCATACATCAGATACAAAATACAGGATGATTCGCTCTCCCCTACCCCCCCTTCTTCCCAACCCAGCACCCACCCCGAACGACCCAGCGCCTCATTAGACATTTAGCCCAGTACCTATGAATATAGCCTAGTAGTGCTTAAGCCTGTAGTGCATAGAGAGTTTGCAGTGGGCCCCAGATCCTATCAAACTTCTTAAGTTTGTGATATAGACTGGCAATAGTCCTTTCTGTTCTAAGGTTCGCAAGTAACTCCTGAAGCCATTCAACATATGTTGGTACCTCCGTATCCTTCCAGTGTCTTAACACCACTTTTTTAACAGACATCGACATCAAGGCTATGTTGTACCTCCTGTTCACCACCGAAATGGAGGAGAAATCCCCAAGAAGACATGTTTCGGGGGTGAACAAGTCTGAGAGCCCTAAAAGAGGATCAACATGCTGTTTAATCATAGTCCAAAGTGGGACAACTTTAGAACAGTTCCAGAAAATATGAAGGAGGTCTCCTTCTTGAGACTGGCACCTTGTGCAAAGGGAAGAGGACACCAGACCCAGTCTGGCAAGCCTCTGCGAAGAGTAATAAATGTGCAAAATTTTGAATTGCATTAATCTAAGTCTGTCCTGCTTGAGGAACTTATGACAACTTTGACACAGGAGAGACCAATCCAGATCTCTGCCCTGAAAGAGAGAGGCCCAAAAGGAGACGGGAGCGTAGTTGTCAGGGTAAGCCCAGGTAAATAGAGCAGTGTATATTTTAGATACAGCATGAGGCGAACCCGCCAACTCCATTAGGGTAGCCTGAAATCTGATATGGGGAGCTGGGGGTCAAACCCATTACCTTAACCAGTAGATGACAAAGCTGGAAAATCTTGAAGAATCTTGTGCGAGGTACCATAAACTTGTGCATAATGTCAGCTGAAGAACACCATTGACTGTTGGATGACATAAACTCATCTAGACGGCGGTTTCTTATCTGAGAGAGCCAACTGGCTGGGAGGAGCGTACCGTCTAGTACAAAATTGGGGTTACCTATTACGGGTTGAAATAAATCCTTGAGATTCTTATATCTCAGAAATGTGCACAATTGAGTATGAACCCTGATTGAAACGGCTATAGGGGAACTACGTAGAGATTCTGGTAGGGAACTAACCTTGGTGTATAACAGCACAGCAGAGGAAAGACCGTGTCTTTTAATGGAAGCAGACTCGATGGCTAACCAAGTCGGGGTGTGTGTAGCAGTTGTGGATAATTGATCCACGGTCAGCCATCTGAGATACTTATTGGCCTGACTGGCCCAGTAGTATAGCCCAATATGGGGAAGTCTTAATCCTCCTTTAGCCTTCGGGGCAGCTAATTTGTGGAATGCGATCCTAGCCTTCTTATTGGCCCATATAAAAGTAGGGATCGTACTGAGCACTTTTTTAACCCACAACAGGGGGAGCCATATGTTTAGCATGTTAAGGAGGTAGAACAAGCGAGGGAATACGTTCATTTTGATTAGATTGATTCTGCCCCAAAAAGAGAGGGGAAGTAGGGTCCACCTGCAAAGGTCTAGGTCTGTTTTATGTACCAGTGCATCAATATTTAGTGGTCTGAGCCACGCTGTATCCCGAGTTAGAAGGAGCCCCAGATATTTAATATAGTCCGACTTCTAGGTGAGCCCAAATGCAAAAATGTCCTGTTTGTATACCCTATGATTAAGAGGAAAAAACACAGTCTTTCCTACATTAAGTTTATAGTTTGAGACCTTTCTGAAGTCATCTATTAACTTCAGAATAGTGGGAATAGATGTGAGTGGTTGGGTTACCTGCAGCAGAAGATCATCTGCGTAGGCCGCCACTTTAACCACCTGCTCCCCTAGAGAAATACCCAAAATGCCCTGGGCACCTGATAATCTCCTAATAACAGGCTCTAAATAAATACTAAAGAGAAGGGGAGATAAGGGACACCCCTGTCTGGTCCCCACATGCAATTTAAAGGGACTGGAAACAACCCCATTACATGAGACTCTGGCAGAGGGGAACTTGTATAATGAGCTAACCCAATTCCGGAATTTCATGGGATAACCGAAAACTTCCATCGTAACAAACAAGTAATCCCAGTGGACTCTGTCAAATGTCTACTCGGCATCCAACGAAATCAGGATCATTGGATGAGAAGCATCCTTGGATGCCAGGAAGACGTGAGACAGGGCCCTCAGATGGTCAACCGATGATCTCCCTTTCATAAAACCAACCTGATCTGCCCCGATTAAAAAGGGAAGTACTGCCTCCAAATGGTCAACTAGTAATCTTGCCAAAATTTTAATGTAATGGTTAAGAAGGGAGATTGGCCTATAACTTGATACCTGATCGGACGGTCTGTCTGGCTTGGGCAACAAAACAATCAGCACCTCAAAAAGGCAGGGATCAGATGCTTGACTGGAAAGAATAGCCTGGAAAAGTGGCAGCAGAATGGGAATCAATTGCTTAGAGAAAACTTTGTAAAAATTGGAGGTAAACCCATCAGGATCCGGAGATTTGTCAGATGGGAGAGATTTAATTACCCTTTCAATCTCGCCCTCAGTGATAGGAGACTTCACAGTTTTCTGCTGGGATTGTGTAAGAGTTGGCAATTGCAAATCACTCAGATATTCATGAAGTCTATCCTTAGATGGGGAGTTGGCCATAGGGTCCTATAACTCCTGGAAATAATTTGTGAACTCCTCCGCTATCTCCGAGGGTAAGACCTTAAGGGAGCTGTCTTTGGGGGAGTGGACTGCAGGAATGAATCTGGTGGATTTCTGTTGCTTAATACGTAACGCTAACATTCTGTCCGCCTTCTCAACCTGATCGGTATATACAGCTTTTGTTTTCAAAATTGCAAATTCAGCTTGCTCCGATAACATTGCTAGGTAGGCTTCTCTCAATTTCATTAAATCTTGTTTAAATGTCTCAGAGGAAGATGGAGAGAGAGCAGTCTCCATACCCCTAATCTGAGATCGAAGGTCAGAGATCCGAGATGCCCTCTCTCTTTTCCTTTTCGATGTTAGGCCAATTATAATCCCCCTTAAATATGCTTTACAAGCACCCCATACCATATCAGGCTTCACCATGGAATTAGAGTTGGAAGCAGTAAATTGCTCTATTTGGGATATTATATATTGAACCGTCTTCAGCTCCTTCAGAATTTGGTTATTCAACTTCCACCTGCCCCCTTTATTTGGCAGTGAAGCTAGGGCTATTAGGCAGGTGACCACAGAGTGATCCGACAGGGGCCCTGAGACAATGCTAGAGCTTATAACCCCTGGTAAAAGAGTTTGAGAAATGAGGATATAATCAATCCTTGAGGAAGTTGCATGCACCGGAGAAACAAAAGTGTACTCCCTTGTATTGGAATGTAATACACGCCATATATCACAAAGACCTATAGAGTCCATCAGGTCCCTAAAAGCCTCTTTGTGCTGGAGAGAGACCTTGACAGGATTGACCTGACCTGTCAAGAGCCTGATCAAAAACGAGATTGAAGTCACCCCCTATGACCACAGGGGTATCCAAAAATGGAGTTAGGGCTTCTATTATCTGAACAAAAAAGCTAGGGGAGTCTACATTAGGGCCATAGATGGCACCCAAGACAATGTCCAGGGTATGCAGTCTGCCTTTTATAAACAGGAATCTGCCCAAAGGATCAGATATAACTTGAAGAGGTTTGAATGGAACCGACCTATGCAAAAGGATCATGACCCCTCTATTGTTGGTCGTGCCCTCCGCCGCAAACATCTGCCCAATTTGTTGCCATCTCATTTTGTCGGCCTCCCTCTTGAGCAAGTGCGTCTCCTGCAGAAACATAATTTCTGCCTTCAGATGGTTTATGTGTGTCAGAATTTTATATTGCTTAGTCCCATGCCTCACCCCTTTAATGTTCCAACTAATAAATTGAATGTTTCTAGCCATCACCCATGTTGCCAGTCAGAAATCCTCCGAAGCACAACATATATTTGTATTTCACATCAGTACTTCTCCAAACATGATATGCGCTGAGTTGTTCTACCTTCCCCCAACCCTGCCGTCACTGAGTCCTTTCCTCCAACCACCCTCTGAAACCCCCCCACCCAAAGTGCCCCATGAACCCTAACCCCCCCTCCTCCCACACCCACCCATCTTTTGCATGGTACATGATGACTGGCAGACTGAGAAGTTCCTCTCCCTCCAACCTCCCCGCCCTCGTGAACCAGGAAACAAGAACAAAAATACCCCTTTATAACCAGAACACTCCATAGAGAATAAAATATCCTCAATTCTTATTGCTTGACATCACCCCTTAATAATACAGGGGAATTATCTGCACAAGCCCCTTAGAGAAAGTAATCCTCCCTGCAGAAACCCCATGGGCCATGCATCGACATGGTCCACAGAGCGCAAAGTGTGTAAAACACTTGCATCATGTGTAGAAAAAATAATCTCAGACACCCTCTTGTGGCGCAGCCCTCGAACAACAGGTGTAAACGGCCGAAAGTAAGCAGGCCATTACTGCCTTCTTTGGTATAGGGGAAAACTAAGAGCTCCAGGGTCGCTGTCCAGACCGCATTTCTTAGACCAGAAACAGTGACCATCTCACTTCTATAGGGGAAGTTTGAAAAAAGAAAAAGGGAGTCCTCCAAAAACAGCACTCAAGCAGGGTTATACAGGAGGGGCAGACCAACGGCAAATTAAGGCGTACAGAAACCCTGATATCTCCATCTGTCTATAATTGTGGAGTTCCCATCTGGTATTCAGGCTAACCATATTTATTGCCTAATGACAACAGGGAACGAAAAAGAGAGGGAAGCCTAGGAAAAAAACCAGACCATGCTAACAGGACCAGGAAGGGACCATAGTTACAGACAGAATCACATTATAAGCTCTGAGAAAGTTGAGCATTGCCATAGAATCAGGACATCGCCCCTGAGGAAATGAGTTGCCAGATCTGTCAGAGTTGGATTTGACTTGAGCACTCATATACAAAAAACGAGACTGGGCTTAGCCAGAGTCAAAACATGAGAGTCAACAAGATATTAGACAGTCCTGGAGAAGAGAACCAGATCGGGAGCAAAATGTCCATTTTCTATCAGAAAGGAGACCCTTCTTGAGAGTTGCAGCGTGGAGTTAAATAGCCAGATGTACAGTTTATCACCGACATAGCCCCAGAGACATAATAGAGAATTATAATTTGCAGCAGCTAGACAACACCACCAATAGCACCCTGCACCAGGTCAATTCTCATGCAGGCTTGAATAGGTTAGGAAGCACTTCTTTGAGCCCTGTGGCTGCCAACTCTACTTCCTCATAGGTCACCCAGGAGCCGTTCAGGCAAACTTGAAGCATTGCAGGAAAACCCATATGAAACTTGATTCATCATGATCAGCGAGGACCAATTTAGAACGTGGCTCATTTCTTATGACAGATAAAGGCAGATCTTGCACCACCTCAGCTTTTTACCTTCCCATTGCAAATCTTGTACTTCCTTAACCTTGTATAGAAATGCTGTCGCTCCTGGAAGTTTAAAAGCGAAATATGAATGACCTGGGGGGGCTCCAACCGAGGAAGGGGGGCATAGTGCACGATGAGCTCTTTCTATAATACAGCTTGCACCAAAGGGGGAAGGGCCTACCACCTTCTCCGCAAACTTTTTGATAAACTTAATGGGGTCTGAGCCCTCTTCACCTTCGGGAAAACCTATAATTACCGCATTGTTGCGGCGACTGCGCCCCTCCAGATCTTCCACCTTGTTCTTCATCTTCACTAGCCTTTGCCTCAAGGCCACTAACTCCAGTTTGGCTTTGTCCTGTTTGCTTTCAACAGAGCGTATGCAAGCTTCATTATCAGCAGTCTTCTTGGAGAGCTCCTCCAGAGTGCTAGAGATGCCTTTTATTTCTCCTGCCATATTCTGCATTTCAGCCTTAAAAGGCTGAAACTCCTCTAAAAACCTCGAGAGGGTAAGGAGATTTGCATCAGGGCTCTCAGTAGTAGTAGCAGGCAGCAAAGATTGCAAAGAGGAGGCCCTGGCTTTCTTAGAGGCCTTCTCGGGTGCAGCAGAAGGCATATGTTTGGAAGCGATTTTCCGCATATCCTTGTCCATCGACTTCTTATAACGGGGGCACAAATGTTCAGGAAGGTGACAGTCAGGCGATCTGCAGTAGATAACACTGTAGAACAGAGTTTTAAAGATATTTAATGGGTGGTAGGTCGGAGCAGGCAGAGAGGCGTCCTACACAGCACACCACATCACGTGACTCCCCAGCTTTGGCTGTTTCAATCAGGAGGTTTGCGTGGCTTAGAGCCACCAATCTGACTTTAGACACCCAGGCCAAAGCAATGAATTTTCTCCTGGAAAAAAATTACTTGTTTGGGGATAAAGCAGAGGCATACATGAAGAAGGTGGAGGAATATAAACCTATCGGAGCAATTCCAAGGATAGGCCCTCCACCTCTTATAGACCCCAGAGTAGGGGAGGTAGGAGTAGGTGTTTTAACCCCAAACCTTTCTCTCAGGCGTAGGCCTCTCAGCCTCAGCAGCAGGCCAGAGGACTTGGGAAATATTCAGTCCTGGATCTCGTCCCACAAGTTGGTTCTTAATCTAAAAAAACCCAGGCCATGCTCTTTGGGTCCCAGGCCAAGATTAAGGCCTCTCAGGCTCCGTTATACGTTGCTGGTACCGACAGAGTTCTGACCCCTGTTACTGACAACTTTAAATACCTTGGGGTGACGCTGGATCCCCAGCTTGACCTGGGTCACCATATTCAGAATATATGTAAGACTGTCAACTGCAAACTAGGTCTGGCCTACAGAGTGAAAAGCAACCTTACTCCGGCTGCCCGAATTGCTCTTGCCAGAGGTGTGCTCCTTCCTTCGCTCTGCTATGGGCTCCTTCTGTTTGCCTGCTCCACTAAAGCTCACCTCTCTAGGTGGTCCACTGCCTACAATGTCTGCTGCTTTGCTCTCGCTGCCCCTCGTCTCACCCACCATTATGACCTTTATAGCAAGCTGAACTGGCTCTCCCCCTCAAATCACATAGACTTTGTCCTAGGGTGCTTTATGGAAAAGGTCCTTGGCACTGGCACCTCTCCGGGGCTTGCAAAATTCCTTGTCCCGGCTGCCTCCTCATCCTCTTTCCTGAGGTCCCAGGGGTCAGCCATACTTAAGATACCTGCTACCCGGACTCTAATGGGGGGGGTAGAGATTTTGCTGCGTGTGCTCCCAGACTGTGGAACGCATTCACTGACAAGGTCCGCTCCTCTCGCTCACAGGTGTGCCTCCAGTCCTCCCTATGGAACCACCTTAAACTCTCTTCAGCCTGTGGTTGCTCCAAACCCCCGTGATCTATCCTGACCCCTCCCAGCACTCCTCTCTCCTGGATATGTTCTGGACAAAGTCTCGACTCCCTGGGGCTGTTAAGTTGTAAATAGTGTTGATGCATATCAGCTTGTACCTTTTGTACTGCTCTTAGCTGCTACATGTGTTATTCTGTTGTGTACATACTGTACAAAGCTATGCCTTACATGACTTGTAAGCTGTTTTAATCTATATCATGTTGTCCTCACATGACTTGTAAGCTGTTTTAATCTGTATCATGTTGTCCTATGTATTTCATTCTGTAATTCCTGTACTCTCCCAGGTTGTACCTGAAAATAGGCAATTGTCTTGTCTAGTGTATTTACCTGGTCAACAAAAGCTAAATAAATAAACAGGTACCTCTGGGCCTGAAAGCACACTCAACCAGGGGTGCAGCTGCTTCAGTGGCAGCTTCAAGAGAAATTCCACTACTGGGAATCTGTGAAGCAGCTGCATGGAAAACAGTACACACCTTCACAAAGCATTACAGCCTGGACTTGCAGTCCAGAGGTGATGCTAGGTTTGGTACAGCAGTACTGCAGAGTCTGTTTCCGAAATAGGTTCTCTGCCCAACCTCCAAAGGTACTGCTTGGTAGTCTGCATTAAGTTTAATCATGATGAGTGATTCCCGGGGTTAGAAGAAAAAAATTACTCACCATAGTAATCTTGTTTCTTCAAAGGGATCACTCATTATGATTAAAGACCCTCCCTACGTCCCCCACTTCAACCTATAAAAGTTGCTCTGCATCCCTGCTTTAGGGGTTTTTCTTTTCCATATAGGTTAAGGTAGAGACTCACTTTGTTTTTAACCAGTTGGTGTCCAGGTGGTCTCAAAGTTTCTTAGGTTTGTTGGTTAAGGATGTTTTGACCTGAAAGGGCAAAAAAATGTTATTTTATGTTGTTAATTTTAGCCAGTGGGTCTTTTATCCTGTTAGGCTCCATAAGAATCTGAAGTACTCAGAGTGCAGCAGTTGCTAGAGCAGCAGTTTGAAAGTGGCACGAGCCAATTGAGAATTCCATAATTTGCATAAAATTCCATTTCTCCAGGCAGTTCAACACAGGAGGCTGACTGCATTAAGTTTAATCATAATGAGTGATCACTTTAAAGAAACAAGATTACTATGGTGAGTAATTTTTTCTTCTGCATTCTCAAGGTGATCACCATGATAGAACATATGGAGATGGTTATCTGGTGTTCTCCAGCAGGATGTGGAGAAACATCTTACAGCTCAGAGGAGGTAAACTCAAAAGTAATGGTAGAAGACACTTTTTTTTCCTCAGAAGGTGCTGAACCTATGGCATAGCCTACCAGTGTAGGAAATGGCTAGGAAGACTGCACAAGACTTCAAAACAAGACTGGACATATTTCTGCTTACACAGGGAATCTTACCTGCTCTAACACCCAAGGTATTCTGGGTAGCCTGGGAAGTAGAACATGTGTGGATTCCCTATAAATAAGTTGACTGACATGTACTGCTGACGCGGGTGGAGCAGCAAGATGGCGGCACTGCTGCTCCTCTCCTCAAGAGAGTCCTCTCCGTTTGTAGATTTTTAATATTCACAGATTTGTTTTGCTAAACCCTTGAATGAAACTAATATTATTTCAGCATTAGATTCATGGAGGTGAATTTGATGACAGCTTATCATTAGTTAGTAGAGCTGAGCAGCATTGAGTAGAGGCGTTCAACAGTCACCTTACTGGTTATCCCTATTTTTCTAGCCAAAGCCAAAATTGTAAAGTGTGAGCTAGGATGTTTACTCTTGGCTAACTCTGAAAAACAGACCTGTGCTGGCACGACATAAGCCTGGGTGGTATATAGCATTATAATCTTAAGAATTCTGGAGTTTAAAATATGGAGCCAGAAAAAGAACGCTAACCTGTGGTCCTGCATCCAGGGCTGTAAGCCACAATGATCTTCAGGGACGTTGAGTTCTGGGGAGCTTCTGAGGAGCTCTGTGAAAGTACAGTATGTGCTAGAATGATTGATTAAATTCTAAAAGAGGTATGCCACCTTTGCCGGGGTACTGTTTTCATTGTTATAAGTTAAATTTACTATGGTCAGCAGTGCATTTTTCCTTGTTTTTCTTGCTCCCTACAAGTGTGCACAGCTTCCAAAAGAAGCAAAATGGAAAAGGCATTTGATCTGAGTGATATCCTGAGCAATGGCCAATAAAACACTCACAGATGACTTTGCCTGACATACAAGATGAAGTTTGAGTTAGGGCACAGAGTATTGGTACAGAATGCAGAGCCTAAGGATTTTGAATACAGGGGCTGCAAAATAAATCAAGGGGGGCACAGAGGGAGTAAGTGCAAAGCAACTGAGTGGAGGTAATTGACAAAGCTACTTGGAAGTAGACATCTCGAAAAAGCTTTTTATAGAAGAGTTCTCCAAAGCTTTTCTTTGTTTCCTTTTTCTGACCTAAATTATGGATGTTATGGTTAGAAATTAATGGGTTTCCAGCAGAGAGTTATTTTAGAATTTTAGAACTTGAGTCCCCCCCGCTGTGGACCTAATTTCAAGTGACTCAAAGTATTTTGAATTTTTTACTCATTAAAGTGTTTTCTGCTGTAAATTAATGGATATATCCAAAAAGGGTCATAAAATAGCCTGGAGAAAACCCTAACAGACTTCTCAGGCAGGAGAAAATGAGGTTTAAAGGCTATGGGATTTCCTTGGTTTGTATCTTAAGTGCTGAAAACTTCTGCAGATACGGATATTTTTTTTTGTACAGTTTATTTCTGTTTATGCAATTCTGATGATGAATGAATGAACATGGGAGTTCAAATAGCTAGCAATGGTTAAAGAGGTGGACTTTGGTGTTTATGAAGCCTGCTAGACTCAAGTCGAGTTTGTTGGAGTTTATTTTTGCTATGCTAAGTGTCACAAATGCACCCCGCAGGTCAGGCCCTCTGCTCCCACAGTACCAACCTCAGAGTGCAATAGTGTGAACAGGTAATAGACAGGCTAACCCTCCTATCTGCTTTTTGGGTCCAAATCACCTTTTAGCCTCGAGTTCTGGAGGGATTCAAACTGTGAGCCATATGCTAGCATACCCAAAGGTACAGGCTCAGATATGTACCCTCTTTGGGACTGAAGTACAATCTTTCAGCAGGGCACCCAACCAGGTATCCAAAATGAACATTTTTTAACTCTATAATATAGAGACCTAGGTAGTTCTTATCTTTTTAAGTAAGCTTAAGAAGCACCATTCAAGCTCTTCAACAGTTGTCAGACTTCAAGTACAGGCACTTCACATGCAAAAAAGAAACTGAGAAGACACCCAGGCAGTATTTCAAAGAAAATGTTGTTTACTAAAATATGATAAAAACAGGTAACATTAAATACAGAAACAAATATATCATACTGCTTACAATCATGTAAAACAAAAAAAAAAGAAGTTGCAGAACAAACACTCCTACCACAGATAATGAATTATTTTCTAGCTATTACCTTTTTAAGTGCTTTCCCAGTCAGTCTAGAATAATATGGCACAATCCCATATAGCATGTTTCATTTTTAACTCTATCTGTCCCCACCCCCTATCGATGAGGTCAGCTAGAACCTCCCTTATTTAAGTTCTGATATAAATGTATTTGAGGATATGAATCATTTCTTTAAAAAAAAAAATATGTAACTAACCATTTCCCAAATACGACAGTCTTACATTACACATTTCTTTTTGAACTTAACAATTCCACACTCATGTCCCTTGGCTGATTTCCTGTGCTAGTATGATGTGAGTGACTTAATGACTCTTCACACACTTCTGGTTATATGCTCAAAGGAGAGGAACCAGCCCAATTACCTTGCCTCCTGTAACATCATAAAACCCACATTTGGTTTTCAACTTCAAAAGCATGGGCAGGTCATAAACAGGTAATAAAATGCCTTTCTATAAGGAACTCCTAATTAACTGGTTCTTCTGGTCTGTTTTACAACATCCTGTGGTTTCAGCTACTGACCTTGCAAATTAATGGCCAGATTTCTCACATACTGACATTTCATACACAGACCATTTATTTAAAATATAAATATCATACAGGTAACCAGAAGCAGGGGAAGAGCGTCACACTAAGTTATATATTTTAGTCGTGGGGCTACATATTTAAAAGTGCGCTTGGCAATGGTGCAAGTGGTAGCTTAGCACAAATGAGTTGCGCTGGAGCAACAAAGGGGTATATTCAAAAGAGAAACAGAGAAACATAGAATGGCAAATAAGGACCGATTTGCCCACCTAGTCTGCCCACTTCCCTACCTAATGGATAAGCTGCAGATCCTAGTTAGCCAACAGACTACTTCCTCCTACCCCCACCAGAATTGCCTTATGTATGTCCCATGCATTCTTGAATTCCCCCATGGTTTTTGACTCCACAACTTCCACAGAAAGGCTGTTCCATGTATCCACAACCCTCTCCATGAAAAAATACTTCCTCATATTACCTCTTGATTAGATAGATCTATTTATTACATCTGACTGGATATTAGTGTTGATTTTAATTGTATTTTTGTAAACTTATAAAACGCTGTAGTGTATTGATTGTGAAGCGCTCCAAGTCCCAGGAAAGGAGCGCTATATAAATAAAGTATCTATCTATCTATCTATCTATCTATCTATCTATCTATCTATCTATCTATCTATCTATCTCTGAGTCATCCCCCTTCTATCTTCAAATTGTGCCCCCTTGTTCTTGCACTTCTCTTTTGTGAACGATGATACCCTCTTGGACTTTGTCAATTCCCTTGAGGTACTTGAACATTTCTATCATGCCCCACTCCCTCCTTTCCTTGAGGGTATGCATATTAAGCTCCTTTAGTCTGTCTTTGTATGTCTTCTGGTGCAGACCCTGCACCATTTTGGATGCCTTCCTCTGGACAGCCTCCATGCTATGTCTTTGTGGAGATGGGGTTTCCAGAACTGCTAGCCCTACTCCAGATGGGGTCTCGCCATCTGCACAGAGGGATAACAACTTCCTGTTTTCTCCTGGTGATGCCTCTCACTATGCATCCCAGTATCCCCCCAGTCCTCCTTACTGCCTTCTCACATTGCTTGCCCACTTTTAGGTCATCTGATATAACTACCCCAGATCCCTTTCTATTTTTGTTGTTGTCAGTATCTCACCCCCCCAACTGTGTACTCTTCTCCTGGGTTTTTATTTCTCAGGTGCAGTACTTTGCACTTCTTTGCATTGAATCTAAGCTGCCATACATTTGACCATTCCTCCAGCCTTGCAAAGTCCCTTCTCAGCCTTTGCACACCCTCCTTTGTGTATCAACTCTGTTGTGGGTCTTTGTATCTTCTTCAAAGAGACATACTTTTCATTCCATTCTAGTCCCTCTGCAATGTCACTTATAAGGACATTAATAAAGGACTAGACCCAGTAATGAACCCTGTGGTACCCCACTAGTAACACCCATTTCTTCATAGTGGACTCCGTTCACTATTACCATCTGCATCCTGTTGTCCAGCCAATGTTTCACCCAGGCTACCACCCTGGGACCTACTCCCAGGCTGGCCAATTTATTAATCTTTTGAGTGAGACTGTGTCAAAAGCCTTGCTATAGTCTAGACAGGCCTTGTCCACAGCCCCTCCCTGTTCTACTTTTGTTACCCAGTCAAAGAAATCAAATAGATTAGTCTGACATAACCTTTTGGCTGTGAATCCATGCTGCCTTGGGTCCTGTGCCCCACTGGCCTCTAGGTATTCAACAATCCTTTCCTTTAGAAGTGATTCCATTATCTTCCCTACCACTGAGGGCAAACTGACAGGTCTGTAGTTTCCTGCCACTGTCTTGCTCCCACTTTTGTGAAGGGGAATCACATCTGCCCTCCTCCAGTCCTCAGGCACCACACCATCCTCCCATGATTTGCTAAAAAGGGTAGTTAGTGGTGTAACTAGTTCTCCCCTTAGTTCTTTTAGAATTCTGGGATGAATCCCATCAAGCCCCATTGCTTTGTCCACCTTCCATTTTAGGAGTTTCTTCATATCCCTTTCTTCTGTGAAAGGACCAATATCGACCCCCCTCATCCAAAGTGCTTCTATTGACTGGATTAGGTACTTCCCCCTCCTCTTCCTTTGTGACTACTGAGCAGAAGTTTTTGTTCAGTATCCTGGCTTTTTCACTGTCCCTCTCTGCCCACCCTCCTCTTTCTTCAGCCTCAGTATCCCTTTTGTCTTTCTTCACTCCCTAATGCATCTATAAAAGGTTTTATCTCCCTTCTTATCCAAGTTGGCTATTTTTTGCTCAGTTTGGGCCTTTGCTATTCTGATTGTCTTCCCCCACTTTTTTCTGCTTTATCTGGTTCATTTCTCAGTCCTGCTTCTTCTATGTTTCCTCATACTTCTTGAATGCTATCTTTTCCTCCCTAACCTTCCCCACCACCTCTTTTGAGAACCATAGTGTTTTTTTCTTTTGTTACGTTTATTTGCTTTCCAACAGGCTTGTTGTCTCTGAGATGGCAGTTTTGAGGTTTCCCCATTGTTGCTCCACCCCTTATTTTTGCATGTTTGCAAGAGCTTTTCTGAGGCACTCTCCCATTTTGATAAAATCAGCCCTCCTGAAGTCCATACCTTCACTTTGTATGGCTTGACTCTACAGCTGAGTTTATCGTGAACTGCACTGTTTTGTGGTCACATGTTCCCGGATGGCTACCCACTTCTAGATCGGAGATCCTCTCTTCATCCTCATTTGAGAGTACCAGGTCTAAGATTGCTCCCTCCTTCTCTCCTGAGTGGGTTCCAACACTAGCTGTCTGAGGCATGCCCCCTGTAGGGCATCGAGAATGGCCCTGTTCTTGGATGTCACTGCAGCAAAGGTGCTCCAGTTAACATCTAGCATATTCAGGTCCCCATCAGCAATATCTTCCCTATCTCTGCCATCCTAAGGATGCCTTCTATCATTTCCTTGTCCATATCCTCCCCTGTGCTGGGGGTCTGTATACAACCCCTGTGCAGATTATGGTGTAATTTCGAGTCTCCAGGGTGACCCACAGTGTCTACTCTCCTCCCTGTTTATTCTTTATTTCCATTGCTTTGATCCCTTCCCTTACGTGGAGAACTACGCCTCCTCTTCTTCTACACTCCCTGTCCCTTCTATAGATTGTGCACCCTGGTATGTTGACATCCCAGTTGTGGTTCTCTGTGTACCATGTTTCTGTGACTGCCACAATATCCAGGCATCCCTCTTCTGTCAATGCCACCAGTTCATGGAGGTTGTTATGTGTAGTACAGCTTTAAGAAATGTTAGACAGTATCGTTTTAAGGAATGCATTTACTGTTACACTTCATGTGTGTGTTGAGATACGTGTTCCCCCTGTATCTGAGCTGTGTGGAAGTAAACAGAGAAGGCCTACATTTCTGTGGTGCATGTTTTTCTTTCTACCAAAACCCTGATGTGTTTAAGGTACTTATTTGCAGCCACCAAATGCAACAAACTGGCGACAAGGATGGTAAAACTTTTCATAACTTTAGCATTCTGAATTGCACCATTGTGTGACTTTCTGCACCGGAGGCAATAATTCAATTTGGAACTGCACAGTACCATAGAAACTTCAGCCAGGTTCGAGATTTTTACAGGAACGGACTGTGATACATGGTCCAGACAGTTTGATCAGTGGTTATTACTTAATCCTGTCATAAAATCTGCAACTGTTGAACGGGATATACATATTTGAGCTGCTTTTTATACTTTCTTGGGGAGTGCAACATTCAAACTTTATAGGCAGTCTGTGTGCACCGGACCGGCCGGAGGATTTGTCATATCAAGAGCTAAAGGCTAAAGTGAATGCACAATACAGTTTAATAACTTTTCCAAGGGCTGAATGTTATAAATTCTACAGCTACCAGCAGAAACAAGGTCAGTCATTACAATCTTATTTGGCAGAGATCAAAAGCTTAGCTCTCGTGTGAGTGGAGCAGGAAGCATCTTGAATCTAATTTAGTTTGTTATGGGGGTTGAATAATGAACATCGTGTTCAGCAATTATTTTCTGTGTCAAGAAATCTGTTTAAGAACGTTTACAGTTGGCACAAATGTATGAGGCTGCAGAAGATGAGACATGCTAAGATGGACACTAAAAATGAGGTACAAGTATCTGCAGAAAACCCCAAATTGAAACAGCCCAAACCTAAGTCTAAACCACTGTTTTCAAAGAAAAATTCAAACACTACACCCCAACTGCATGACCAGTACAAATGTGCATCATGTGGGTCTTCTCAGCATAGTAGGGACCAGTGCAAATTCGGACAAGTTCAATGTCATGCATGTAAATGTCAGGGTCATACTGTGAAGGTCTGCAGAAACAGGAGAACTGCAGTGGTCAGTTCAGAGAGCACAGACAGTGCAGTGGTTCCTATTGCACCACAAACGCGGACTAAAGAGGTTCCTGTTTTCTGTATGTTACTTCAGTTACCACAGCTGAGCATCAGTTGTGTTTAATGGTAGATTCTGTTTCCCCAGTTACTTTTATTAACCATCAAACATTGTCTGATCTGGATGAGCCACTACTGTCTCCTTGTAATAAGTTGCTGCATGCATTTGAAGGGCAACCAATTCAGCCACTGGGCTCGTTTACCACTTTGGTATGCAGAGCTGATTCTCCTAGTACACCTTTAACTTTTCAGGTTTCAAAAAAGGGTGTCAACATTTTGGGCAGAGATGCTCAGCTTCTTCTAAACATTCATACTGATCCAGCAGATTTCGGCCTACTTGCTGCTGTCCGGGTACCACAAAGCAGTAATCCACCCAAGCTTAGGGGGGTTTCAGACTTGTATCCAGAGCTGTGGAAAGGCCTAGGATGTTACACAACAGCTAAAACCAAGCTGCAGTGCATTCCACTTATGTGCACAACCTCGGGACCAGCCGAAACTGTGCATACAACTGAAAATGCACTCAACCGAAAATGCAAGAAGAATGCCCACAGTCAATCGTGGCTGCGGTAAAAATCATTTTATTATACAGCTCACAAGGGAAAGTAGTGTAGCAAAGTTTTAAAAGCACAAAACAGTAACAAACATTAGACAGGTTGATAAATCCTTACTTTAGGTTGGCAGAATGAGGAGGGACGCTGCATTGGTGTTGGGCAGTGGGATCGCCGCATCGGTGGTAGTGAGGAGAATCACACTGGCGGCCGGGAGAGAAGAGGACGTCAGCTGTATCAGAGGTGCCAGACAAGAACAGGAGGCATCAAGGACTGTTGCGGCTGTGCTTTAATAACAGCATCCAGCAACAGGACTGGAGAGCTCAGAGAAAAGAGCTGTTCTTGCTTGGAAGGTTGGTGCAGGAGGCAGCCAGGCAAACAGGGCGCCAATTTTTGAACTGTGGCCGGGCTTATATAGCCTGGAAGCCCAGCCACTCGGTTTTGTTATTTCAGGACAGCTTCGGGGGAAGGAGCGTCGAAGAAAATCAGCCACTGATTGCCTCATCTTACACCTCGCAGTGGCATTTAATCCCACTGATTACTGCTAAATGTGTGCACACAACTGAAACTGTGTGTACACACAACCGAAACTGTGTGTGCACACAACTGATTCATTTAACATTGAGCACTATAGGGAATTAATCGGGACCTGGTGATTTTGTGCACACAACTGGGAAGTGCACACAACCGGGAAGTGCACACATGTGGAATGCACTGTAGTTACAAATCCTAATGCAGTCCCTAAGTTTTGTAAACCACGGAAACTTCCTTTTGCCTTAAAACCAGTGGTTGGGGATGAATTAGACAGACTGGAAAAAGCAGATGTGCTGGAAAAGATTTAAGTTCAGATTGGGCTACTCCATTTGTGGTGGTATCTAAACCAGGTGGTAAGGTTTGAATATGTGGAGGTTTTTAAGTGACACTTAATCCAAAACTTAGCACAGACGTATTCCTTTACCCTTAGCAGAGGAACGTTTTCATAGACTGAGTGGTGGTGTGGGGTTCTCTAAACTTGACTTCACTAATGCATACCTTCAAGTGGAGCTGCATACAGACTCTCAGAAATTGGTAGTGATTAATACATACCAAGGACTGTACAAGTACAAGCAGTTATGTTTTGGCCTTAGTTCTGCACCTGCTATTTTAAAAAAGGTACTGATCAAATAGCGGGTGATATACCAGGTGTTGCTTGTTATTTGGATGACATCATTGTCACGGGGAAGACAGAAGCAGAACATTTACTTAACTTACAAAAGACTTCAGAGATTGCAACAGAGTAGATTCATACTCAGGAGAGAAAAATGCCAATTTTGTCACTCAAGTGTGACGCACTTAAGTCACACTATTGACAAACACGGAATTCATTTGAATGATGAAAAGGTGGAAGCCATTGTGCATATGTCTGAACTACAGAATGTTTCAGAGTTGCGCTCATTCTTGGGTATGGTGCGCTACTATGACCATTTCATACCTGGCTTAGTCACTAAATGTGCCGTCCTAAATTAACTGTTACATAAAGGTACCCCATGGAAGTGGATCAAGGGCCACAGTAAGGTATTTCAAGCCATCAAGCTCTCTCTAACCGATATGAATAATTAAACTCATAATGACCCTAACATACCTATCACATTGGCCTGTGATGCTAGTCCTGTGGGTATAGGAGCTGTCCTTTTCCATACAGACCCAAAAGGAGTGGAGAAGCCGATAGCCCATACTTCATGCAAGCTCACTGCAGCTGAAAGGAATTGTGCCCAGATTCAGAGAGAGGAATTAGCGATTGTGTTTGGAGTCCAGAAATTTCACCAATACTTGCTAGGTCACAAGTTTCACCTGAAGATGGATCACAAGCCACTAATGATAATTTTCAGTGCAGAAAAAGGAATTCCAGAGACAGCCGCTAGCCGACTTCAACAATGCACATTAATTTTGTCTGCCTATAATTTCAAGGTTACATACCAACCAATGGACCAGCATGGAAATGCAGATGTCTTGTTGAGGTTACCAATATCCAGAGAAATGGAGTTCGATGAGGGACATAAAGAGACGCCATTAGTATGCCAGGTGGAGCCAGATAGTTTTCTAGTGTAATTCAAAGATATGTAGGGCTCTACCGTTGTGTGTGCAATGGAGCTACAACAGTTAGATCATCTTGCAGTACTAGCCAAGGACATTGCAAAAGGGACTAGTCAAGATGCAATTTTAAAACAAGTGCATCAGTATACGCTTGAGGGTTGGACACAAGGCACTACTTGTTAAGCTGAACTACAACCTTACTATACAAACAGACAACAGCTGTCCATTGCAGAGGGGTGTCTTCTATGGGGATTGCGTGTCATAGTAGCCCAATGTTATCACTCAAATGTGTTGACTCTTTTGCAAGCAGGTCATCCAGGCATTGCTAAAATGAAATCCCTAGCCAGACTTCATGAATGGTGGCCTTCCATTGACAGAGACATATACCAGGTTGTGCTATATCAATGGAAAATATGGCAAGAACTCCAGTTCACCATTGGGAATGACCTGGAAAACCCTGACAAAGGTTACATATTGATTTTGCAGGACCTTATTTAAATTCCATGTGGTTACTCTTAACTGATGCTTACAGGAAATAGCCAGAAATTCATCAAATGACTGACAACTACTGATAATGCCATTAAAGTGTTGAAATCTATCTTTGCTACCCATGGTTTTCCGCAAGTGATTGTCTCGGATAACGGACCACAGTTCACGTCTTCTTCAATTCCAAGCATTTTGCCAGCAATGTGGTATCCACCATATTTTCTCACCTCCCTACCATTAAAGTTCAAATGGCGAAGTGTAACACCTGATTCAGACTTTTAAAAAGAGTATGGACAAAGCTAATACTACTACACAGACAACAATACAAACAGCCCTTTTGGACTTTCTTGCGCTGTATCGAACAACACACATTGTATCATGGAAATATCCACTGCAGAATAACTGTTTGTACGTCAGATTCGAACTCAATTGGACCTTCTTCACCCTCTAGGTTATAAGTCAGTAACTGAAATGCTTTCTAACACCAGATACTTCAAACCTAATGATCCTGTGTGGGCCCGAAGAGATGGATAGAAGGCGTGGTGGAAAAAAAGTCTGGAGATGTTGTCTATACTGTTCGACTGACTAACCAGAGGAGAGTGAAAAAATATGTGGATCAGTTGCATATTAGAATTGAGACGGAACAAAAAAGGGATACCCAGAGTAGGGGTAGTTATCCAACATTAATTGTTTCAGAACAAGAACAGGACCAGATAGTGGAACCACAGCAATTGAGACAAGATGTGGCTGATGCTAATTAGATTCCAGATCAACAGCCCCCAGTCCTACTACATCGGTCAGGACATGTAAGATGTCCACCAAAGAGGATGGACTTGTAGAGATATAGCCTACTGAAATGCCTAATAGGAACACTGCAGTAACTTTGATAGCTTCTTACTATTTTCTAAACTGACTTACATACTTTCTAGCTAAGTTAGGAGGACTTATTATGTGCAGTACAGCTCTAAGAAATGTTAGCACAGTTTTAAGGAATGCATTTACTGTCACACTTCCTGTGTGTGTTGAGATAAGTGTTCCCCCTGTATCTGAGCTGAATGGAAGTAAACAGAGAATGCCTAAATTTCTGTGGTGAACGTTTTTCTTTCTACCGAGACCCTGATATGTTTAAGGTACTTATTTTCAGCCACCAAATACAACACTTGTTACCTAGACTATGAGCATTGGTACTCATTACCCTCCATTTTTTGATGGCCTTGCCCTTTTTGCCCATCACTGTCCATACTAAATTCATATGGTCTCTCTTCTGTGTGTGCACATTGGTGTTCAACAAGGCTCTTTCTTCCTTGAAAATATTAAATTCACTACAGTCATACACAGTCACTCTCTGTCATGTGAAAATGCTGGTAGACAACAAGGTGCTTTTATTGACAGAAACATTTCTTGCACTTAATACATTCATACTTTCTCTCTCCCGTGTGAATATGCATATGAGCAACAAGGTCCCATTTAGCTCTGAAACGTTTCTTGCACTCACTACATTCATATGGCTTCTCCCTCGTGTGAATAAATACACTGATGGGTAACAAGGGTACATTTTCCTTTAAAACATTTCCTGCACTCACTGCATTCATAGCATATCTCTTGTGTGAATACGCTGGTGGTAAACAAGGGATCCCATAAAGCGGAAACGTTCCTTACACTCACTACATTCATATGGCCTCTCTCCTGTGTGAATACGCTGGTGTTGACGAAGGGACCGTTTAAGGCGGAATTGTTTCTTGCACTCACTGCATTCATATGGTCTCCCTTCTGTGTGAACCTGTTGGTGATTAACAAGGGCCTCTTTAAAGCGAAAACATTTCTTGCACTCACTGCATTCATATGGCTTCTCTCCTGTGTGAATACGCTGGTGAATAACAAGGTACCCTTTAATACGAAAACATTTCTTACACTCACTGCATTCATATGGTTGCTCTTTTGTGTGTATACACTGGTGATTAATGAGGGACCCTTTTACCATGAAACATTTCTTACACTTACTAAATTCACATGATCTGTTTTTTGTGTGTATACGCTGGTGTTTACTGAGGGTTGATCTATACGTGAAACATTTCCTGCACTCACTGCATTCATATGGTCTCTCTTTTGTGTGTATACGCTGGTGTATGACAAGTTTATCTTTGTCTATGAAAAATTTCTTACACTCACTACATTCATATGGTCTCATTCCTGTGTGTATACACTGGTGTTCAGCAAGGCTCTCTTTTACTGTGAAACATTTCTTACACTCACTACATTCATATGGTCTCTCTCCCATGTGTATCCGCTGGTGTTCAGCAAGGCTCTCTTTTA
Organism: Neoceratodus forsteri; assembly: GCA_016271365.2. Classification (NCBI taxonomy): domain Eukaryota; kingdom Metazoa; phylum Chordata; order Ceratodontiformes; family Ceratodontidae; genus Neoceratodus; species Neoceratodus forsteri. The sequence continues at coordinate 1,180,227,744 of CM057454.1, forward strand.
CCATGAAACATTTCTTACACTCACTACATTCATATGGTCTCTCTCCTGTGTGTATACACTGGTGTTTAACAAGGCTCTCTTTCTTCGTGAAACATTTCTTGCACTTGCTACATTCATACAGTCTCTCTCTCACATGAATATGCTGGTGAGAAAGAAGGCTGTTGATACACTGGCCAATAAACATCTCATCTGTTTGACTGTGTTGGGCTTTCCTGGAAGATGTTGCAGGACTCCAAATCTCATTGTGCTCGGACTTTGTGCTGCCTAAGAGAAAAAGAATTAGTTAGATTTTTCTCACATTTGGTCACCAATAATGTCTCAAGTGCTCAACATTTTGGGTGTTTCTTCAAAACTAAAACACACTGCGTGGAGAAGAAAACAACCATAGGACAGTCCAGGGGCATGGAGAACAGAGGCACTGGATGCCTCCTCTCCTGCTACATTGGTGCCACAGGTTCAGAAACATAGCAGGGTCACCTGAGGGCTGACTGGGGCAAGGAGGATTGAGCTTCCCCAGGACTGTTGTCCTCCCTCAGGAAGGGGGTGATGGTGTTCTGCTGCTCGTCTGCCACCTGAAGGAATCTACAGCAACACAGTGGGACCACACAGGGGGAGGGACCCCAACTGCAGGGAACCAGGGGCATCTCCACAGAGACAAAGAACACACAGTATGTCCATTACACATGCGGTGGGCCCAGGGCAGAAAATGGCAGAAAAAACACCCGACCACAAAATGAGGCCTGATCCACTGCAGGACTCACACTGGCAACTGGAAACCTCCATGGAAGGTCTTGTGGAAGACAGCAATAATCATAGGACTTGATGCGCCACAGAAGTTGGGATGCTGGGAGAACAAGTCTGACCGGGTGATCGGGCAGCACAGGCAGCAAAAAACAATAAAAAAAACCAAAACAAACATGGTAGCATATTTTGTTCTATATGCATTTTACTCCTCCTCCTCCTTGGAGCTGGCAGGTGGCTCCGACTCCTCCCTCAGAGAGGAATCGTCTCTCTGGCAAGGCTCTCCCCACACTCCAATATTTTTTTTTATAAAACTTTCTGTCCTTGCCCCAGAGCTATTCTACACCTTAGCTCAGAGGAAGATTGTGATCACCCACTGCAAGGCTGCCTATTGGACCAATCAATGATCAACACAGCATAGTATCAGCACACCAGAGGGGACCCTCACAGGTACAGCTCCAGGGGTATTTTTCCCCCCAGCCCACCTGGGATAAGGAAGCACCATCATTAGCCACACTATCCTGAACACACCCTTTAGGTTACTGCTTTCTCATTTTGAATAACAAGGGTCAGCTACATACTAGTGCAATGGCCACCCACTGGGCTTTGTAAAGATCTTGGCAGCACTTCTTTTTTTGGGGGGGCATGTCTCTGGACATGCTGACCGCCGGTAAACTAAGGTGTTTGTGTTCCCAGAATCACACAGGGAAACTAAGGTGTATGTGTGTCACAGAATCACACAGAGGGAAACTATGGTGCTGTATATAAGCTGATCATTGAATTATATGGAGAAACTATGGTGTTTGGGTCCAGAATCACACAGGGAAGGTAAGAAGTATGTTTGTGCCTAACAGAATTACACAGGGAAACCAAGGTGTGTGTGTGTGTGTGTGTGTGTGTGTGTGTGTGTGTGTGTGTGTAGGTCCCAGAATAAAACAGGAAAACTGACATGTGGATGCAGGCCCCCTAAAATCACACATGGAAAGTAATGTGTATTTGTTGGCCTCTAACTCACTCTAACTCAGAAAGAAAAAACAATGACTGTGTGGGCCCAAGCATCTCACAGGGGACATAAGGTATGTTTATATCCAGAATCATGGAGGGAAACAAGGTGTATAAATGTGTGGGTCCAGAGCCAAACAAGAAATCGAAGGTGTGTGTGTGTGTTGGGGGAGTAGTAGAATCATAGGAAGAGTAACAATGTGCAATGGTGCATCCCTTCTGAATACAGCGACAAATGTGGGCAGCACAAATAAGATGTGCAGGTACATCCCTCAGACAGGTCTGAATACCTGGAATGGGAATGTGCCAGCAGATCTGGAGATGCGCTGGGTGCAATTTCCAGATATTCAGACCTGAACATGCAAATGGGACCATTATGCATGTAAGGCACAAATGGGGCCATTTGCATGTCATTATGGCCCCATCTGCATGAACTGTCCAGGGCTAGCTGGCGGAATGTGCCAGGTGCCCTGCACAGCATGTGGTGGTGTCAGTGGCAGTCCGTAGTACCACCCTCCCCGCTCTGTACCCCGATCCCCGTAAAAGTACAGTTATGGAAGAACTTACCGTAACAGTAGATCTTCGAGAGAGCCTCTTGCAGTAGGTATTTACAAATAGAACTGACCCGCCAGGCGTCAGGACCCCATGGAAATATTTCTAGCTAGCAGCCTCTGGTTGGGGACCGCCCCCACGTCAGGTGACTGGTGTCATATGACGTCGGTATAAAGGGGCGGTCCTCCACGCCCGCCTTCCAGTTCTTTCCCACCAAGGGCCAAAAGAGGCAAGACAAGAGAGAAGAGGATATTCTCCAACCATGGAAATGGAGCCAAAAAAAGCTTAGGGGGATGAAGGGTGGGAAGGCAATACCTACTGCAAGAGCCTCTCTCGAAGATCTACTGTTACGGTAAGTTCTTACATAACTGTACTATCTTACTTCGAGCAGGCTCTTGCAGTAGGTATTCACATATAGGACTGAGTCCCAAGCAGTCTGGAACAAGGAAAAGCACTTGGGAGGAGGATAGATATCCATAGCATGAAACCTCAGGCTAAACGGGCTCATGAAAGGAGACCTTGGAGCACAGCCAACCCAAAGCCTGCTCTATGGCGAGAGGCAATGTCCAAACTATAATGTTTTATAAAGGTATGGACAGAAGCCCAAGTTGCGGCTGCACAGATGTCTGTCACTGACACATTCTTGAAACAATCCGCAGAGGCAGCTACTCCTCTGGCGGAGTGATCTCTGACTTGACCCGGCAGAGTCTTGTTGTACTTGTCATAAAAGAAAGTGATACAATGAGCCAACCATTTCAATAGGCATTGCTTAGAGACAGCATTGCCTTCCTTTTTGTAAGCAAAAGAGACAAAAAGCTGATCAGTTTTCCTGAGATCCTTAATCCGAGTGGTGTAGTATCTCAGTATTCTGTGAACATCCAAAGTATGCAAGAGGAATTCCCTTTGATTGGAGTGTTGTGTAAAGAAAGCGGGTAGCTCAATGGATTGATTCAGTGTAGATTCAGCCACCACCTTAGGGAGAAACTTAGGGTTGATGCGCAGAGTCACACACTCCTTGTGAAAAATCAGGTACGGGATTTTACACATCAAGGCCTGAAGCTTGGAAATATGTAGAGCAGAAGTAATGGCCACAAGGAAGAGAGTCTTCCAAGAAAGGAACTCTAAATCTGATGTAGCCACCAGCTCGAAGGGAGGCAGGGTAAGCTTCTCCAGAATGAAATTCAAGTCCCAAGGAGGGGCAGAAATGCGGATGGGGGGTCTCAAATGGAGAACCCCTCTGAGGAAGGTCTTGGAGATTTCCAACTGAGCAAAAGTCCTGTCCCCGAAGGAAATATGGTAGGTTGAAATAGCGGCCATGTGGACCTATAATGAGGAATGGCTGAACCCAGGTCGAAGAGATGATGCATGTAGTATAGAACTTTATTGGCTGGGCATGAGAAAGTTTCGAAGCCTTTCAAAGAGGCCCAAATTGAAAGCCATTTCCACTTCATGGTGTAGGTGGACCTGGTGGAAGGCTTTCTGGCCTCTACCAAGATATCCACTACGAGCGTAGAAACTCCGAAGCGGGCTTTTGCTACGTCTGCAGGAGCCATGCATGTTGATAAAGGGATTTGAGACCTGGATGAACAATGGTCCCCTGATCCTGGGTCAACAATTGTTGCAACAGAGGAAGAGGAAGTGGAGGTTCCTCTGAAAACTGTTGCAGAAGAGAGAACCAAACTTGCCTGGGCCAGAAGGGAACGATGAGAATCATTCGAGCTCCCTCCAATATGAGTTTGTTCAGGACCCTCGAAATTAAAGTAAGAGGAGGGAAGGCATAAACGAATCTGTCCCTCCAAGCGAGAGACAGAGTGCCCCATTAAAAAATGCCTCACCCTGGAGTGAGCGAGCAGAATGCGGGAAGTTTTGCATTTTGGGAAGAAGCGAAGAGGTTTATCTGAGGAATGCCCCATCGCTGAAAGATATTTATGACTTCTTGATCCAATTCCCACTCGTAGGCCCTGGCTGAGGACCGACTGAGTCAATCCACCAACGTGTTTTCCACTCCCAGAACGTGAATCGCGGTCAAGTGAAGGTAATGCTGGGTTGTCCAAAGCCAGACCCTCATTGCTTCCTGGCACAGACGGTAGGAACGTTTTCCTCCCTGCTTGTTGAGATACCAGACTACACACATGTTGTCTGTTTCTATGAGGAAATGACCAGGAAGAATAATGTAGTGAAGAGCCTGAAGGGTGTAAAGGACTGCTCTCAGTTCAAGCACATTTATGTGCAAATTTTGTTCGAACTTTGACCAGCTGCCCAGAGTCCTGTGAGACCTGATATGGGCTGTCCAGCCTTCCCCTGACACATCTGTCATCAACGTCTGGGAGAGGGGTTCGATATTGAAATGAACTCCCAGGCATAGGTTCTCTGGCACCACCCACCATTGTAAGTCCCTGATCATGAGGTCAGAAACTAGTACCTCTTGGTCTAGATTGTCCCAGGTTTGGTCCCACTGAGACTGAAGCATCTGATTGAGAGATCCTCATGTGGAGCTGAGCACGTGGGACTGTCGGAATGGCAGCCGTCATTAGCCCAAGGAGGTGAAGGACTGACCTGACTCTGACCTTCCTGCGACTGGACAGAAGATGGGCCTGAGTCTGAAGGGTATCTACCCTGTCTTGAGGCAGATAAGGGTTTGCCAATGGTTGTGTCCGGAATTGCCCCGATAAACTGGAGGTATTGGCAAGGGACCAAATGGGACTTTGCCTGGTTGATGGCGATACCCAGGCTGGTGAAAACTTGCAGGGTAAGGGAAAGAAAGTGCAGGAGTTCCTTCCTGGATTATGCAGCCAGGATTCAATCGTCCAGGTACAGGAATACCTGAACCTCCTGGGTACGCAGGTGGGCTGCTACCACAGACAGGCATTTGGTAAAAACTTGGGGGGGGGCTGAGGAAAGACCAAATGGGAGGGCCTTGCATTGGTAGTGGTACCCCGAAAGCAAATATGAAGGAATTTGCAGTGGGAAGGGCAAATGGGGATATGCAGGTAGGCATCCTGCATATCCAAAGCGCACAGCCACTGTCCCTGCCAAAGAAGTGGTAGAAGGCTCTGCAAAGAGAGCATTTTGAAGTGTTTGTACTCCACGAACATGTTCAGGGAACTGAGATCTAAGATAGGCCTCACATCTCCTGTCTTCTTTAGAACTAGGAAGAAATGGGAATAGTAACCCATCCCCCAAAGATAGTTGGGGACTGGTTCTATTGCCGCCTTCGAGAGAAGGGAGATGATTTCCTCTCGGATAAGAAGAAGATGTTACAGGGAGTAGGATGACTGGGGTGGTGGTCTTTGGGGCGGTTTCTGTAGAAACTCTATTGCGTGTCCTGCTGATATCAACTGGAGTACCCAAGCATCTGGCATTATCCTCTCCCAACCCAGCAGATGGAAGGAGAATCTCCCCCTACCAGTTCCTCTGGAGCCTCCGGAGGCAGTGGGAGAGGCGGGAAGTCAGGAGGTGTGGGGGCAGTGCAGCAGTCGAGGTTCCTGCAGCTTTTTTGTTAGGGGGAGTCTTGGTTGCTGGAGGGGCCCGAAGCTTGTTGACCCATTTACTTATTTATTTGCTTTTGGTAACCGGGTAAGTGCACTAGACAACATAACCAGCCTATTTTCAGGCATGGTCCAGGAGAGTACAATATGTCAATACAGCAGAGTACAAAATCACAATACAGCAGTGACAAACAAACAATCAGGTGCATAATGCAGTGGAACTGTCTACAAATACATTGGCAGAGGACGGCCATAGAAGACCTGGATAACAGCAACAGTAGTGAAGTTATTGCAGCAAACCATTTTAACAAAAAGCAATATAGAATCATTCTGGAGGCCTAGCTGAGGGTGAACAGTCTAACCGTAGATACAAAAATAGCATGATAGACAATGCATCAGGACTAGGGATGGGAGAAGCAGACAGTTAGAAACACTAAGGGCTCTGTGCATGAAAAGGGGCTACCAATGGATCCTAAAGTTTGTAATATAGTGCACATGCAGGATTTTGAGTATAATACAGTCACTGATATGGGCTTTTTAAGTAGCCTATGTGGGGAGATACATAAGATAACATTAATGGGATCAGATGGTTCCATATTAAAAAAATGCATTTTCATTAGTCAAAATGCATGCAAATGTGTGTAGTAATCTGTGACAAGGCTACCCATGCATGTGAAATAGTCTCTAAGTGTTATTAAACTAGACTTTTCTGGCAATAAAAATATTTTTGTAGCTAATTCCGTATCCAGCTCTCATTTATCACACTTCCTTATTGTGCTACCTTGATTCCCACCCACCTCCAGGGGGCTCTAAAGATGTGGTCTTGCATGTAACCATTAATGTCCCCTTGTGTTACCTCTGAACTTTTGTAATAATCAGCACTTTGATGCAATTTGTGTTGTATTTTTGTCCCCCAGGTTACTTGCTGTTTTGGTTAGGGTATTACAGTGCATTGCCCTGTTTCTTTAAGTGCACAGCATGATCATAAGCTGTCCCCTTTGCTCACCTGATCTTTTCCTGTCCCCCACAACCAGATATTCACGCATGACAGCAGGGGTCCAGGGGAGCCACTTATGAAAACGTTTGAGCACTTATATCAGCGTGAGATTGGGGCAGGCCATGTGGGGATTTAAAAGACAATTCCTTGCAATTTCTAGCCCTTTCCTGTGATTGACTGTCTTGTCCTGAAGAGCTCTTGTCCTCCTGTATGACCCTCGTTACATCACTATCCTCACTGCAGCAGGTAAATACAGAACATTCTTGCTGCCAAAAATACTGTTTATTTGTTTTGTTTTTTGCTAGTTTTGATAATGTAAGCGAGCTGTTGGTGAGTGGGATTCATTAATAGTGTAGATGGACCCACACCCTGGATTTCCCTTTTTGCCTCCTTGATTTGGTGCCATTTGAATTAAATGTGAATTTGGGACCTTAAACTTCTTTATGTCCCTGTTCACCATGTCTTCTTGAAGGGGTTGATAAGGAAGTTGTATAGATCAACTTTCTAAGTTACTGTGCTTTATTTTAAATGCTCTTTTTATGTTGGGACTGTATTTTACGTGCTGCTGTTACAGTCAATTTTGGGGAGGGGTGGAGATTGAGTGGAGTGTCTGGGATTAGCACACTGCACTATTTGGTTATTGGGGAGGGTTTTGTCCTGTATTTAATCTTTGGCTCTTTATTTTTGGGATACTGATGTTTATTTTGGTTTTTGGTTCCAGTGCTCTATTTTAAATGTGCTTTTCATATGTTGGGATGGCATTTTACATACTGCTGTTACAACAATTGCTTTTTCTTGGGGGTTGTTAAAAACATCGATTGTGATGTCTGATATTTATTGTGGTTTTTGGTATTAAAAAAAAAACAAACATATTTTCTGTATTTACCTGGGCACTGCCAGTACAACCTACTAACACTCCTGAATGTGCGCTTCTTCCTACAAGAGTTGTATGAGCACTGTACCTCAGTACATCCCCCAAATGTGAAACACTGCCCCTTAGAATGTGGAACTCTTCATCAAATCTATTACTCAGAAGCTCAGACCACTGTTGAAATGTGTGCCTCTGTGTTCACAAAGTTTGCAGTTAAATGAATAATAACGTTTTTCATTTGAACTGCTATGCATTTTTGCTTTATAATGTTGAACGCTGGACATTGGACAAACCCTCTCAATGTGTAACAAGGGGCTTTTGTGAATAAAATGAGGAACTGTTCCCCATGAGGTGGTACAGCTGAGAGGTGTGGCTTGATCAGATGTGCATGTTAGTTTGGTGCACCCAAATTAGTCAACCACAAATTTTATTTTTTTTGCCTCATTTGATTCTCTTTTGGGTCCTCACCTGTCGGCATCTATCTTTCAGCCTCCCGCCCAGCCCCACACCCCAACATCAGGCAGCTAACCTCTTCTTCCCCCACAGTTTAGCCTCTGTGGCAGGGTGGTGAGGAGCCCCCCCCGCTCAAACTCACCTTGACTAGGATTCAGATTCTGAGGGGTGCCATTCAGAGTCAGGGCCTGCCGCGGGTGGCTGTCACCATCCTGCTTGACCTGGGACCTCATTTTTTCTTGTCCTGTGTTTCCCCCTGTGTAGAGTGTGTAATGTTGGCAATGGCTGTGCAGTGCACGCTTCCACCCATGGCATGCTGGCTTGTCTCCAGCATAGTAGTAGGTAAGGCACAGATGCCTCAGCCCTCCATGCCACTGGGCTGGTGGCAACCACAAATTTAGGTGAAGTGGTAGGTTTGCCTGGCACAATCTTGATGTTGGGTGTGAGGGGCTATTGCATTGTATAATGTGTTTATTACTGGCTTCTTTATTAGTGGGGTGCACTACTTCTGTTTTGTCATTGTGCATCACAGGGCATCCACAGCATTTTTTGTTAATCTAGGTACTAAACCATGTGGTCACCGATTATTTATTTATTTATTTTCGGGGGGTGAGGGGGGCTCATGCACTATTTGGTCTGTGTGTATCAGGTCTGATGACAGTTTTTGACTGAGTCCCTGTGGTATCTTTTGTGGTGTGCCTCCGTTTTTGGTTGGCAGATGTCTGGAAGCATGCTTCCATTTCATTTGCAGATGGCTAGATGTGTGTCTCCATTTTGGTTGCAGGTGGGTGTATGCTTCCTTTCATTTTGTTTGTAGCTGGGTGGAAGCCTGCCTTCATTTTGTTTTCAGATTTGTGTATAATTGCCTCCATTTTGATTTGCAGATGGGTGAATGCATGCCCCAATTTTGTTTGCTTATGTGTGTATAATTGCCTCCATTTTGATTTTCAGATGGGTGGATGCATGCCTCCATTTTGTTTATAGAAGGATGGCTGCATACCTTCATTTTGTCTGCAGCTGTATGCATCCATGGCTTCCTTTTGTTACCAGATGGGTGTATGCTTACTGCTATTTTGTTGGCAGACCTGTGGTTCAGTATTTTACTTTATTTTTTATTTTTGGCAGATGGGATGGTGCATGGCTTGTATTGAGTTTATTCTGTTTTTCTCCTTTTTTGTCTTCACTTAAGAAGTGATTTAGTAATTTGAAAAGCTTTGTTAGTAAATTTGTTATTGTTTGAACATTGGATTAGGATTTTGGTATTTGAAAAAAAAAAACATGAACAAAATGAATTAATTTCGTTTTTTTAGCTTGGACACCACCACCATGGTAACCCTACCTACTATTTTGGTTTAAATTTCAAAATCACCAAACAACCCCAGATATGTGCTTTTTGTATTCAAACAGGTAGCTTGTACTGGGCTGGTGATCTCGGCAAAACCCATTTTGTGTGTGACTATGTCCACAACCCCTGCCCCCCCAAAAAACAGTTATGTATATTACACATGTATTTGCTACACCTTCACACAATTACCTCTTCATGCACAATTGAATTGTACACCTAAGTAGGCAACAACTAATGTTGGTGGGGTGGATGGTTTGTGTGCTGTGATTCAGATGATTTTTGGGTGATGTTGCTGCATTAGCTAACTTGTCTGGCGCTGCCTGCAGTATTCTATTTTTTGCACATTTAAAGTGTTTATTATTGTGCCTTTGTGGATTTTCTGGTTGCATCCCAGGGCAACCACAGCATATTGTTAATCATAGCACAAAACCATGTGGTCACTGTTTTTGGAGGGGTGGAGCTAAATGTTAAAAAACACTCTCCACATGCTACGTGTTGTGGTGCCCTAATTAGGATACATTATTCTCTGGGCCATATTGGTTAGCCATACCATACATGTGTGTGGTGGGTTTACACAACTTTGCCTAGCAAAAAAAAAAAAATTTACTGTGAAAACCAACTATACTGTTTTCTGCGGGCGTTATCTGTGATCAGTTTACATGGACAGTCCATTATTCAGGTGATACGGACTGATGATACCCTGATTAGAATGCATATTTTAATGCTGAACTTCTTTGAAAGATTCCATCAGGTATTTAGCTGCATGCCTCCATACTGTCTGCAGATGGATGGTGGCGTGCCTCCATGTTATCCACAGATGGGTGGTGGTGTGCCTTCATGTTGTCTATAGATAAGAAGTGGCATGCCTCCATGTTGTGTGCAGACAGGTAGTGGTGTGCCTGTGGTGCTTTAATGTCCCCAGTTACATGTGCAGCCCTGCTTTTATGTCCCCAGTTACACATGCAGTCCTGCTTTTATGTCCCCTGTTACATGTGCAGTCCTGCTTTTATGTCCCCAGTTACATGTGCAGTCCTGCTTTTATGTCCCCAGTTACATGTGCAGTCCTGCTTTTATGTCCCCTGTTACATGCGCAGTCCTGCTTTTATGTCCCCTGTTACACGTGCAGCCCTGCCTTTATGTCCTCCATTACATGTGTAACTTTGGGGAGGCTTCTTCTCAGACCCCAAAATTGGAGTTATCCCACACCACACTACATTTTTATAAGGCGAGTCTAAGCATTAAGAAATGCTTATAATAATCGTTATATTATAGAGTTTAAAAAATGACACTAATGTCACACTTTGGTAGCCCTTTTTCATGCAGAGACCCTAAGACAAAAAGGCAAATTTTAGAAGGGTGGGCAGATCACAAGCTGATAGTCAAAGTCGAGAGGAGTGACAAAGAAGAGAGAAAGAACAGAAGTTAAGTGCAGTCACAGGTTCCAAGAGCAAGAAGGTGGGAAAATAGGGCATGCTTAATGTTAGGTGAGATGAGGAGTTCTTGACATGGCTGGGGAGAGAGTTCCAAAACCTAGAAGCAAAGTAGGAGAAGGCTTGTTCTCCCATTTTCGTGGAGCAAGTCTGAATAGATAGTAATGGGGAGGTAGAGGACCTGAGGGAGTGAGAGTGAGAGACCGGGGTAAACATGTTCCCCAGAGAGGCAGAATGAGAAGTTCTGGTTAAGGAATCAATAAAACATCCTAGGGAGTATGAACGAAGGGTATCAGGAGAAAGCCATTTTCAAGCAGCATAGAGAAGACAGTGATGTGTTAGGCGGGGAGCTGATAGGGCAAATTTGCCCTGTGGTTTTGGTTTTTGTCTGTTCAGTCTACAAAAAGGACATTGCTGTCCCTGAGGGGGCCTGTACATAGAGTCTACAGACTTCAGTGCAGTGCCCTTCTCCTGCAGGTCGGTAATGATACCCTTGACATCACCCACAAACAGCACCGAACCCCTGAAGGGAGCATCCTGGATGGCGGATTGCACTTCAGGGCCCAATCCTGACACGCAGAGCCAGGCATGATGGCATAAGCCTATGGCGAAAGCCGAGCTCCTTCCAGCTGTGTCCATTGCATCGTAAGTGGCATGAAGCATATGCCAACTGGCTGAATGAGCAGAACGGACAAGATCTGCCACTTCCTGCTTAGTCTGAGACTCAGGAAGGGAGTCCAATTTAGATTCCACCTGACTAAGGATGTTCTTCTGAAAGTCCCCCATATGTGCCACATAGTACAGGGCCCTAATACCCAGGGTAGAAGACGAATAGATCTTCTTCCCATATTGGTCCAGAAGCTGGGATTTCATGTCAGGCGGAGACAAGCTGAGGTGTTTTGGGTTAGCGGAATGGCTGTGAGTGGCGCTGATGACGACCGAGTCAGTCTTGGGCTGTAGATTCAGGAAATCCATGCCTTCAGGAGCCTGATATAGCTGGTCCGCCTTCCTCGGAAGGGTGGTGAACTCTGAAGGTTGTTTCCAAATAGTGAAAACAAGATCCGCGTAAGACTCTATCAAGGGTGGAATCGGCGTCGAAGCAATCTCAGGCAGATCCAGATGGGCGGAGAGTTTTTTGTGCTTTGGGTCTTGCGCCAGTGATTGCCACTGATGGACTTTCTGGATTTTCCTCAGTAACTCCAGAAAGGAGGGATCCTTAGGAGGGGACCTTGGCATGCAGCAATCTGAATTACGTGGCTTGTCGTCAGGATCAGAGTGTCCAGTCTCTGAGTCAGAGTCAGATGCATCTGACAAAGAAGAGAAAGACTCCTCCCTATGAGGGGGAGGGATGGCCCCTTTGGGGAGTTTCCTGGGGCGCATGTCCTCCCCTTCCTGGGTGCCAGAGGGCTCTCCTCTAGTGTTGGGTAGGGAGGAGTGAATCTCCTGTCTCCAACATAGGGGATCCTGTATAGGGTCCAGCATTGGCAGATGACTTTTGACCTCCCTAGTGAGTTGAGACTTGGCCTCAGCCCACCAGGAGGTCAATGTGTCCTTCAAGTCCACCGGCAGCTGGGGAGTGGGCGGTGGAGGAGGGGGATATGGATATTGAGGATATCCGTAAAAGGAGTATCCATAACTTCACGGCGGGTAACCCAGCATCGGGTACTGAGGCGCCGGATACTGAGGAGAAGGATACTGGGACACCGGATATTGCAGTGTGGGATACCCAGGAACCAGGGGCTCTGATGGAGCAGAGGGACCTGGCAGAGGCCCAGTTGTCAGGCCAGGCAATGGTAATGCTGGCCCCATGGACATCAGACCTGGCATGAGTATGCCGTCCACAGGGTCCAAAGGACTTGAAGATAAGGGGACGCCAGCTGGCGTCGGGTATGCCGGTGTCAGGGCCAGCGTCTGAGGGTCTGGCATCAGGGTATTGGGTCCCGAAGGAGGGAGGCCCTGACAGCAGCATTTCTAGATCCTCCGTGACTACTGGGGGAGGGAGGATTAGAATCCCAAGGGGTCAGCAGAGGAGACGCGGGGACCACAGAAGGCAACGCAATGCACTGCAGGGAGCCTGGAACGTTAGACTGATCCTTAGGGTCCGGCACAGTCTCCTTGGCCAGGCGGGTGTAGGTAGGACTGGCATCCGATTTATCGGCTGAATCTAGGTGGGCGTCTGAGGAGCTGACAGCTAACTTATCAGATTCCCTGCCTGAGGAAGGCTGAGCTGGGGATGTGACCTTGTCAGGCAAGAGGTTTGGCTGGGCACTCCCCTGAAGGGGCCAATGGCTTAGCAGCCTTTTCCAGGCTGGCATCTGTGGCACCGGTGTCCGACTTACCAGACCCACTCTGACCTGAAGACCGCGTGGTAGAAGCTGAATTCCCAGGAGCGGAGGCCTGCTTTTCCCCAAAAACTCCTGAAGGGCCGAATGTGAGTCAGATGGGAGGGTGATGCCTTCTTGGTGACCACTAAAGCGGCGTGGTGGGCAGTACCGGAGGAGTTACCTAAGTGCCTAACTCCAGCCAGAGTCGCGGCTGCCGTGGAAGTTGTTTCCCACTTCCAGTGCTTCTTGTGACCTTCATGGGAAGTGGACACCTGCCTTAGTTTCTTTAGCTCCTCTTCCATGGATGCAATTCATTTCTTGATGGTATGGGCTTCCAGGGACTGCTGCCTTCTTTTTCCGGGTAGCGGAGTTAAATTTCTTGCAATGCTGGCACTTCTCCACAGGGTGGTCTGAGCCCAGAGAGAAGAGTCACAAGGAGTGGCCGTCCTTGTGAGGAAGCTGGGAACCACACGAGTCACACTTATTTTTATGCGATTCGGAGGGCGTTGGGGATGACATACACAGCGAATCGATGAGGAAACTCGAGAAATAAAGAAATTAGGTCAAAAAGTTTGAAAACTAATGGACCGACGAAAGACTGATGAGCGTCGAATTCTACTCCGAGGAACTTTCACAAGCCAACGGTGGGAAAGAACTGGAAGGTGGGCATGGGGGACCACCCCTTTATACAGACGTTGTATGTCACCGGTCATCTGACCTGGGGGCAGTCCCCCACCACAGACTGCTAGCTCGAAATATTTCCGTGGGGTCCTGATGCCTGGCAGGTCAGTCCTATATGTAAATACCTACTGCAAGAGCCCTCTTGAAGTAAGATCAGTTGTTTACATCATCCTTGGTAGTCTAGTGGATCCCCTCTTCCTGCTCCATACCCCGATCCCCGTACAATGTTTATTACAGCATCCCTGGTAGCCTAGTGGATCCTCCCTCCCTGATCCCCATTGTAAAATGTTTAAATTATCTTTGGTAGTCCAGTGGACCCCCTCCCACATAGACCCCCGCAGCCCAACCAGTCATTCAGTTAAAAAGTTGTGAATGCCTTCACAGTATGCACTGCAAGCCCATTGGTCCACAGTGTGGACCACTGAGCTTGCAGTAGATACTGTAAGCTGTCATTCAGCGGGCTGCCATGAAGGTATGTGGGTGGGTTTGCTGCCTGCTGATGACCGGGGGCTGGGTGGGCTGGGGTCTTGTGTGGGTGGGGGTGCCACTGGACTACGAAGGATGATTTATAGATTTTGCTATGGGATCGGGGTACGGAGAGGGGAGGGGAAGGATCCACTAGACTACCAGGGCATACAGTGGGTGCTTGGGCATGGTGTTCGAGGGTGGGTTGCCACCTGCTGTGTTGTGCTCTGCAATACAGCAGCCCGCCTGTGGGTGGCTACCAGCTGAGCCTTTTTTAATGGGCTCATCTTTGTGCCCATGTATGCGGCACACCTCTGGAATGTGCCGGCAGATATGTCACACATCCTGGGCTAAATATTCGGATGTGCCGCATATGCATGGGCTCACCCCCTAGAGATGCACTACATAAATCATCTTTGCACACTGGCACAGCGGGAATTGTGCTACACAATTCCCCCTTTTGAATATTGATCTGGAGTGCATTTCTGGGGTTACGCTAGTACAGCTCAGCTGTGCCAGGTGCAACTTCTTTGAGTATCAAGGCCATGGACTCCTGCTCGGAGAACGGCAGATTTATACACAGTGTTACTGAAACCCCGCTAAGAGATGGAAATAGAGGGCTATCGAATGTTTTTAGTTGAATTAAACACTGGAAAGCTCCCCAAGGGAGAATTAATGCTATCACTGGTTTTGAACCCTGAGAACATCCAGATAAAGGAGTAATTTAAATTTACTCAGGCTTTTAAAAAGGAGACTCTCAAAGGACTGCGAATATAAGTAATAAGTGAAATCTCTAGATTTGTCTAATATTATTGTGTTCCACAAGAATAACTTCCAAGTTTTTAGTGAGTTGTAAATGTTTAAATGTCTGTATTTATGATTTCTTCTAATGTGGAATCTATTATAGCTTGCCTTTAGGCCTAATACAAGTGCTAATTCAGATCCTAGCATGGAAATGCCTTGTGCGACAGCAAAAACAAAATATAAAACTGAAATATGAATTTCTGAGGTAATGAACTTGTGCTAAAGCAGCTTGCAGGAGTTGGGGAATGATTCGACAGCTTAAGGAGGGTGAGCAGGTGAGCACAGTGTTTGTGGATTTGTCCAAGGCCTTCGACACTGTGGACCACAAGGTTTACTTCACAGATTGGAACATTTGGGCTTAGATTTTGAATCAACAGGATGGTTCTCTTCCCATTTATCAGGAAGATCACAAATGATTCAACTTGGAGATGTTGCTTCTAAACAGCTTAATGTAATTAGAGGATCGTAATGCTTGGCCAGCTGGTTATGATTGTTCTTTAATATTTCTAATATAAAAATGTAGTGTGTGATTGTCTCCATAAGGCAGCTGTACCATGGGTCAGGTTTTAATGGATATAACAGGATATATTAACCTGAAACCAGGAGGTAATTAAAAAGCTAGAGAGTCTTAATTAAGGGTCTCCTGTTTATCTGACTTAAATGGAGCTGACCAGCTGCCAGGATATAGGGATAGTAAACTTTTATAATGTCTTAGAGGAAGAAAACATGTTATATCACTATGGTGCTAAAAAGGTTATAAAATCTTTTGATCCTTGGAAGAGCAGGAAACCACAGAAGATCAAAGAAAGGCTTGATTAAAGAGAGTCATATTGGGAAATTAGTTTTTGCTGATGTCACCTTATTTGATATACCTCCTGATAGGACATCCTGTTTTGTATAATTTTTATATTCTAAAAGGAGGAGCTAAATGGCATCATAGAAGGGGTTGAGACACAGGGTTTAAACTGTATTCTGTATTTCCACTGACACACATTTCTTTGTGGGCTCTTAGAAACAAGAACTAACTATAAGCACTGTAAGAAGGTAATACATTAGATAGAACAGTCTAATTGTATTGTGGTAGGAGTTTATGTTTGTACTTTAACCTTGTTCTTTTAAGTGATTGTATGCTTTGTGATCCATGGTTCTGAGTTTACATTTTACATATTTTTATCCATTTTTATGTAAACCTCTTATTTTAAAGAGACTACCTGGGTCTTCGAAGTTCTTTCTTTTGCATGTGAAGTATAGACGGTTAAGACTGACTGAAACTGTTCAAAACTTGATGGTGTACTAAACTGGGAAAAGGTAAGAATATACCTAAGGTCTTTTATAGAGTTTTAAGGGTTCATTTTGGATACCTGGTTAGGTGCTCTTAGGCAAAAGATATCTGGCATCCCCCGAAGAGCAGATTATCTGAGCCTGTACATTTGGGTATGCTAGCATAAGGTTCACAGTTTGAATCCCCCCCAGAACTCATGACTAAAGGTGATTTGGACCCACAAGCAGGCAGGAGGCTTACTCTGTTCTGTTACCTGTTCACAATACTGTACTCGGAGGTTGGCACTGTGGGAGCAGAGGGCCTGACCTGCTGAGTGGGTTTGTGACAGATACCACAAGGTTCCATTTTGGGCCCAGCCCTGTTTTTGGCTTATGTAAATGATTTAACAAAAATTGTCACTAAAACCAAAAATAAATTATATGCTGATGATATAGTTTCACTTGTGTACTTGCAAAGTTGAAAAGAGGTTGCAGGAAGACTTCTCAGTGTTAGAAAATTGGTTAATTCAATCAAAATCAGTATTGAATAGTAAAAAGAAACCATTCTTTTCACATCTCAGAAGAATAAAAAGAATAAAAAACAGATCATAAACATAAATACATTAAAACAGGAAATATTAGAAAAGGTCCCCCATTATAAATATTTAGGGGTATGGGTAGATCAGGGTTTCAAATTTGATGTCCATATAAATGATCTGGTAAGCAAAGTAAATAGAAAACTTGGGGCGTTTTGAAGTAATAGGCATTGTACCAATATTCGGATGTGAAAAGTTATTGTAAACCAACTATTAATTCCTATTATAGACTATGGTAGTCATATATATGCGAAGGCCACAAAGTCTTTTTTATGAAGAAGTTACCTGCAATAATCTAGCTAGGTTTATTCTACAGTGTGATTTCAAAACTCACCACTGTGAATTATATCAAAAATTTGATTGGTTAACACTAGAAAATAGGAGAAAACTAATAGAGGCACTACAAAAACATAGACCGTTAAAGATGGGAGAACCAAAATATTTGATAGGTAAAACAGAAGAGCAAAGCATTAAACATGATTATCATCTAAGAAACAATGGGGAACTCCTTCACAAGTCCAAAATGAAAAAACATTTTACTAAAATGATATTTAGGGCAGATTATGCTGAAAATTACAACTTGTTAAACTCAACAAAAAAGTAACTGGATTATAAACCATCTTTGGTTACCAAATACCTGACAGAGGAATTGAGAGTAAGATGTCCTGTATGTGTAATAGATGATGTAAATGAACTCAAGTGAAATAATCATGTTTTAAATACATATGGGATGTAGGACTTGTGTTAGATAGTAAGTACCATTGTTGTATTTTGGGTTTATTTTGGGATATTGTATGTAAGTGAATGATGTAAGTAGGCCTGTACTTGATGAAACTTTTTATCATTAGTATTGTCAGGATCATCTTGAAAAAAAACTTGTCCTAAAGATGTGAAATAAGATCTCTTTCCTGAATAAAAATAAATATTTTACTTACTAAGTAATTAAACAAATCACAACAATTTATACTAGACTGACTAATGGTCCCTATAAGAATCAGATTGAGAATTCTACATTGACCCAACAGAGGGCAAGTGAACCAAATAGTGGAGTGAAATGTATGGTCGATTGAGGGCAGAGGGCTGTTCACACTGATCTGTTGTGATCCCCGCTGGTTGTCGGTATATAATTCCCACCTTACCTGACGATAATTAAAGGCAAGGAGTAATATTTGTGGCAGGAAGCTTCTAAAGGTCATCAAAGAGGTTCAGGTATACCTGGCATTAAGGAAATTCCTATTGGGACATGTGATGAAATGTATGTAGTTTATGTAAATGTCATGCAGTAGTACCTTCATGAGTTGAAACCTGGCCCGCAGACCTGAAGTTAAGTGAATGTATTTTGTGATGCCCACTGTAGAGCACTTTTGAGGGCAAAAGTGTCTGAAAATGAAGTAAAAATGTGTGCACACAGGATGGCGTGCAGTGTCTATGGTGACCTAGAAGTGGTTTCCAGCTGTTGCTGGTTTATAATTCCTGCCATATTGATGACAACTGGAGACTTATAGCTAGCAGCTGCTGCAGGCTGTCTGAAATTTGTCAAATAGTGTATGTGTTACTGGCAACTTGAGTTGTTTCAATTCGAGCCCAGTGATACACTTACTGTGTTCACCATCCATGCAATAGTACCTCTGCAAACTGGCAGTAAGCCTGATTAGGGGCATGAATTGATGAGCAAACCTAGTACTCTTTAGGATGCTGCTGGCCGGTTCTAGTGAATGAAGGGAGAACAGTATACGATCTAATTTATCCCTGTAAAGTTTAAGCTGCATCAGCTAATGATGACAGTTATTGGAAAAGTAGACAAGTATAGTACATAAATGTTACTAGAAAGCATTTTTTGAGGTAACATTTTGCTTTTATTGAAGAACTTAATTCATTAGGATTATGAACATAGCATGAATGTGAGATTTTAGCACTCGTGTAAAAATGTATTGTATATTTTGGTTTTAGTACTTGGAAATGTACCACCTGTGTACTTACTGGAGATGTATTTTAATATTTTCGTGTGTTATTTATAATGTTGTACAGGTTTTTTAACCAATCAACAATAAACTAAATGAACTATAAATAAGTTCATTTGATTTTGCTAATCAATAAAGAAAGAAGCATGGGTCGGTGTATGTAATGAGAAGTTTACACACACCAGAGGGTTTATAAATAGCATCTAACCCCGAGGGTGTATGTAAACTTCGAGTTTACACATACCGACCCATATTTTATTTTATATAATTGTTGGGTCATGTTTTTTCACCTCAGCGATTATATAAAATGTGTGTAAAGTGGACACAATAGAAGAAATGTCTTACTATGTTGTTAGTGATCCAATATTTATTCAGAAGAAACTTTAACAAGTAACTGCTGTCCGAAATGTAAAATTTTGACATCTGGATAGGAACAAGTTTAAATTTTGAAAAAAAAAATACAAGGAAAAATTCAGCATTGACAGCTAAAAAAGTGTGTTGATTGGCTGTAGCATGTGACCTGTAGAGGGAAGGGAAAGAACGAAAGAAACAGAGCGGAGGAGAGGTTAGGGGTTATGTGAAATGAACAGTATTGCAGTTTGATTAGGTAACAAGTTTTTTTTTTTTTATAACAGAACGTTTCAGATTGAAGAATGCCTGCTTATGTGTTAAATCTTCAATGGCTGCTGTCTGTGAGGTGAGTGTGTGCGACAGATGTTTTCCAGTGACAGAAAGACAGCGCGAGTGGTAGCGAGGGAAAGTGGTGGCTTGTGGATGTTTCGCATAGGGAAGAGACACGTGTTTGCCGTTACAATCACTCCTTTATAACTGCAAATTACAAACACCTTTTCCTATGGGAAAAAACCCAACCCAGTTATTACATGCTTATAAAGCACGTGGTGGACTTGATGAACCATCCAACCTTAAATCACTAGGTTACTATGTTGTTATTTCCAAGGCCATTTACTTACTGTTAGTGGTGTTCTTTTCAGGAGGCCGCTGGTATTCGCTCTCGTTCCTGCTCAGTGAATCACTGACAGGGGATTCTTCATCTTTCACAAACAACTCCATATAGTGTTCTGGGACTTCCAAACCTGTAGGTGTTAAACACGGAGACTGTTAGTAGTTCCACACGCTATTTTTACAAACACAAAATATTCCTAATGTACTATTTTAGGAAACAAGACCAGTAGTATGTCAAGGTCTTTTCCCACCACCTCAGTGGGAACACTGTCAGCTTATTTTCTTCTAAGTATCTGTCAAGTCGGAACTGAAAGGTTCTCTAGCTACAGAAATGACCAATGACCCCTTACTGGAGTCTCTTCCACATACTCACCTCCTTTCTGTGACAGGTTTTCAGGATATATCCCTTGAATTTTCCTGTCAGTGAAATTCTGTGCCCTGTTTTCTCTCATTCTCAGATATTCTGAAGGATGTGTTTGATATACTGGTGTTATCCCTGTGTTCATGTCTCCCGAGTCTTCTCTTTTTGCAAGGAGAAGAGCCCGAGTTCTGCCAGTCTGTCCTCATAGTTCATGTTCTCTGAGCCCTCTACCATTTTGCTAGCTCTCCTCGGACATTTTCCAATCATGTCAATATCTTTTTCTCAGTGATGTGGACCAGATCTAAACACTGCACTTGAAATGGGACATGACCAAGGATTGGTACCAGGACTGAACACTGTACTCATGACTGCGAGTGTCTGGGCAAGGCTCAGTACCAGAACTGAACATTGTTTTCGAGATGGGGCCTGACCAAGGATTGGTACCAGAACTGAACTCTGCACTCAAGATAGGGCCTGACCAAGGACCAGTACCAGAAATTAACACTGTGCTTTTCTGTGATAAATTCCTATTCTGTTTCTATCTTTAGACATTAAACTGAAGTCCCTTCTGCCTGTGTGTTTGTGTCCAGATGGAAGTAAAATAACCCAAGGCGCATTTTGCAACAGTAGGACATTTTCCCTGGTTTCCAGGCCAGCATTCCCCTTCTCATAAAGCAGCTTCACGTAATCCACAAATTTATTCTTAAACTTTCCAAGTAAAAAAAAAAAACAGCTGCATGCAATTGTGTAAGGCTGTGTGGGTGCTGATGTGTGAAACTGCTGTCACCTCCCCATCAGTCCCTCACTCCTTCCCATCCCCTCCCCTTCCCCTTTCCCTCGTCCTCTTCCCAGCTCTCTACCCTGCCCCAAATTAGTAATGATCAGAGTCACTCAGGCTGACAGAAGGGATGGTGTTAAGGATGGTGGTGTGTTTGAGGAGGTCTAGAAGGGGACCACAGATGCAGATACAAGTTAAAAAAAAATGGCTTCATGCAAATGTGTAAGGCTGTGTGGGTGCTAATGTGTAAAATTGCCGTCACTTTCCCATCAGTCTCTCACTCCTTCCCATCACCTCCCTCCTCCCCTCATTCTCTTCCCTGCTCTCTACCCTTCCCCCAATTAGTAATGATCCGAGTCACTCAAGCTAACAGAAGGGATGGTGTTAAGGGATGGTGTTGTGTTTGAGGAGGTCTAGAAGAGGGGGACCACAGATGCTCATGGACCAGCGTGCTCAATCAGTTGCACTCGGGCTTGTGTGAAATGAGTTGCTGTGGTCTCAGTTCTGTTCCTAGTACACAGGTATCCACTGGAGAAAATATATCACAGGATACAAGCAAGGGGGGAAGGTAGAGTTTGCTTGCTTGCAAATGCAGTGAGGGAAGGGGGTGACTTAGATGGACAGTTGGTCTGAGTTTTAACTTGCAGATCCCATGTTTCTATCACAATAACTGCTGATACAGCTGTCGCTAGTCAGCACTATTTAAACATGGAAACACTGCAGAATAGGACCCCTTGGCACACCTAGTCTGCCTTAAAATTCCCTACCTTACTGTGTTACCACAGATCCTACTCAGTCTCCGTCCTTACCCCCCACCCAGCCCTACTACTATGAACATACGAAATTTGCCAGCAGATAAAGGCCTAGAGGTCTAGTAAGTCTGCTTGAATGTGCAGCTACCACCCCTTATTCTGCAGCTGCCCCTCCCTCCTACTCTTATCCTGCACTGACCCTCCCCTTGCCCTGTCCCAGCCACTTTTGAAGCAGTCCACTATTCTACTGTATACCAATTCTGCCAGTAACGCATTCCATCCAGCTACAACACCCTCGGTAAAAAACTGTCTCCTCATCTCCCTCATGAACCATCCTCCCTCCAATCTCATATCATGGCCTTGGGTGTCCCTCCCCTCCCTTACTTTGAACAGCCCCTCTGTACTGGTCTTATTTATTCCTTTCATATACTTAAAGGTTTCAATCATGTCCCCCCATCCCTCCTCGCCTCCAGCAAGAACATAGTCAGCTCCCTCAGCCTCCGCTCGTATGGTAAGTCCTCCAGCCTCTTGATCATCTTTCATTGCCCTGCACTGCACCCTCTCCAGTAACATACTGTCCCTCTTCGGATAAGGGCACAAGTACTGCATGCAGTACTCTAGATGCGATCTAACTAATGACCTATACAGTGGCAGAATCATCTCCCCCTCCTCAAGGAGATACCCCTTGCAATGCAGCCCAGCATTTTGTTGGCCTTTGTAGCTGCCTTTCTACATTGTGCTGAGTTGTTCATTGACCCTGTAATGAGCACCCCCAGATCCTTCTCCTCCTGTCTTGGCTAGCTGCACTCCCCCAGCTGGTAACTCCTCCTTGGGTTCTTCACCCCAAAATGCAGCACCTTACACTTTTTGGCATTAAACCCCAGTTGCCAGGTGTCTGACCAGGTTTCCAGCTTTTCCAGATCATCCTGCAACCCCTGCCATCCCCCTAGGTCGTCCACCACTACTCCCATCTTGGTGTCGGCAGCAAACAGACTGATCTTGCTCTTGATGTCCAATGATATGTCTGCAATGAATATCCCAAACAACACTGGTCCCAACACCCAGCCTTCAGGAACACCGCTCGTCACTACACTTGGGGATGAGATCGCCCCACCCACCACCACCACCCTCTGTTGCCTTCTCTGAAGCCAGACCCCTACCCGTCTTACCAGGTTTGCACCCACCCCTGTGCCCTCTAACTTACTTCCCAGCCTCCCATGTGGCACAGAGTTGAATGTCTTACTGAAGTCCAGATACAGGACATCCACTGCATGGCCCCTGTCCAATTGCCTAGTTACCCAGTTATAGACCTCCACCAGGTTGGTTTGGCAGAATCTACCATGTATGAAGCCATGCTGTCTGCTGTCCTGTAGTCCTTTGGCCTCTAGAAGGACCACCAGCTTCTCCTTCAGGATAGTCTCCATCAACTTACCCACGATGGTTGTGAGGCTCACCGGTCTATAATTACCCGGTTCATCCCTGGGGCCACTCTTGTGGAGGGGCACCACAAGAGCCATCCTCCAATCCTGAGGTACACACCCTGAGTGTAGTGAGACATTAAATAGGTCTGCCAAAGTTCCCACAAGGACAGCTGCCAGCTCCTTCATTACCCTGGGGTGGATGCCATCTGGGCCTGGTGCCTTGTCCACCCTCAGTGCCCTCAAACCCTCCAGAACTCTGCCCCCCATGATGTCCCCATCTGTCACTACCCCCCATTTCTGCCATTCCTCACCCCCTGGGTATCACCCCCCTCTTCTCCTTAGTAAATACCGAGCAGAAGTAATCATTTAGTTCTTCTGCCTTATCACCGCCTGCCACCGCCCATCCCCCCTCCTTTCTAATACTTACTATGTGGTCCTATCAGTTCATTTTCACCCTGTTGCACCTAAAGAAGTCCTTCTTACCCTACTTAATGCCTTGGGCCAGTCTGAGCTCCGTAGATGCCTTGGCTACCCTTACTGCCCATGTCACCTCCTTCAATTCCTTCAGGTTCTCCTGACTGTCCTCCCCTGTCCCTGTTTTCTTGTACCTCCTAAAGGCAGCTCTTTTTCTTCTTACCTTTTCCATGACCTTCTTGCTCACTCAGCTTGGTTGCTTAGCACTAGCCTTCTTGCTCTGGGCCTTGCTGCAGGTTCTGGTTGCCTCCGCTATCCCCAGCTTTATGAGCTCCCACCTCTGGTTAGTGCCCGTGCTAGGTTGAATTCTAGCCAGGTACCCTTTTACCACTTCCCCCATCCTCCTAAAGTTGGCCCTCCTGAAGTCCAGCACCCTTGTGCCAGATTCCACTCCTTCCTTGCCCATATCCAATATGAGCCATACTGAGTGGTGGTCACTCCCTGACAGCTGTTCTTCCCCCCTAAGTTCCCTCACAAACTCCCCATTTGCCAGCACAAGATCAAGTTTATTCCCTAACCTGGTTGGTTTACTGACCATTTGCATCAGGAAGTTGTCCTGGAAGGCATCCAATAGTACCTGCTCCCTTCTACTGCTGGTTGCGGGGGTGCTCCAGTCCACTCCTGGCATGCTGAAGTCCCCACAATCACCACACTACCCCTCTCACAGGTCCTTCTGACCTGTCCCACTAGTTCCCTATCTAACTCCTCCACCTGAGAGGGCAGCCTGTATACCACTCCCATTTTGAGAGTCCTAATCTTGGAATCCTGGATTTGCATCCAAAGTGACTCCATGCTACCCTCCTCCCCCTCCTCCCTTACACACTTCAGTCCTTCCCTCACATATAGTGCCATCCCCCCCTCTTCACAATCACCCTATCCCTACAAAATAACCTGTACCCTGGTACAGACAGGTCCCAGTCATTGTATTGGGTGGCCCATGTTTCTGTGATGGCTACAATGTCCACCTCTCCCTCTGCCATGAGCGCCTGTAGGTCTGCAGTTTTCCTCCCATGGCTCCTAGTATTAAGGGTAACCACCTTCCACCCCTTCCCCCCTTCCTATCCTGCTCTCCTTTACTAGCATCACCAATAGTATTTGCCCTTTGTCCTTTGTCACTGTTATGGGGGTAAGCTCATATGGCTTGCCAATCTGTGGTCTCTGCATGTCTCTTGTCCACTTACCACCCCCCGCTCCTAGTTTAACTTCCCCACTTCCTCTATGTACTCCTCCATCCTCTGTTCCAACACTTTATCCCCTCCTCATTCAAGTGTAGTCTGTCCTTGGCATACAGACTACTATCCTCCCAGGTCCCTCCCCACCCCACCAGCCCATACCCTTTAGCATTACACCAGGTTCTTAGCCATCCGTTAAATTCCTCTATTCTCAACTTTCTTGTTGTGTTTGCCTTAGGCACTGGGAGTGTCTCTGAAAATGTTACTGATCTTCCTGCCCCCTCACATAAAGGAACTTTTTTTCAATACTTTTAAGGAACACATGTTCCTTAAAAGTCCCCTGGAATATATCTACCCTCTTGTCAGACAGGTCATTCGTCCCCAGAAGTATAATCAAATGAGGCTTGTCCCTACCCCTTCGAGCATATCTAAGAACAGACTGTCCCACCCTTTCTGCTGTCATATCTGGCATGGCCTCCACCCAAATGCAACTATGCCTCTCCCCCTTTGCTACCCCTCCTAACTTCTCTTAGTATTGTGTCCCCCAGCAATAAGATTCCACCCCTGTTACTCCCTGTTTGCTTCCATTCCTCTCCATCTCTCAGTCCTGGCTCCTGTTCTTCCTACTGCACAGTATTTCTCCTTCTTCCCCAGCAGAGCTTCCTCCCACTCCTGTTTGGACCAGGCAATTACCAGTTACTTCTCCAATTTCATCACCTCCCTTCTCCTCCTTCCCCACTAGTACTGTAAAACTATTTTCAGAAGGCCCTTCACCAATGACCGCTTCCTCTCTCCTCATAGTAACCTGTTCCCTCCTTTCCACTCCCTGACTGTTGCCACTTCTCCCCTCACAAGTCCCCATCTCCTCCTTCCTTTTGTTCCCTGACCTGGTTTCCCTGGACACCGTTCTTCTTGGCCTGGGCTCCTCTGTCTCCACTTCCCTTCTTCCGACCCTCTTCTCACCACTGTTGCCTCAAATTGCCCTCCCTCATCTCCCCTCCTCCCTCCCTCCAGTATTGGGCTATAACCTCCTCCAGTCTGCCTTGCCTGGCTTAGTTCCTTCTGCAGACCCTCCATCCCCCTTTCTAAGTTTCCTTATGTGGTTGCACACTAAACATCCCCCCACCTACCAAGCAATTTTTAGAAAGATTGGTGCACTGCAGTTGTTGCAGTCTACCACCCTACCCATTGCTGTCGTTGCCCACCAGCGACCCCCCACCCTTCCAGATGCAGGATACCAAACACTCCCCCAAGTCTCCCCTCTCCCCCTCTATCAGTGCAAAACATTCTTCTCCTTTTCTGTATTTCCTTTACCCCCTCTGTCGTACACTTCTAGATTGATTGAGAAACTGCCTTTTATATTCCAATCCCTTCTGTCCACACCCAAAAGAGACTTTAAGCAACTATTGCACCGCCTCCTTCAAACTCCTACCCCCTCCTCTCCACAATGCAAATACCAATGCAAACAGGTAACAATGAAAGATCCTTGTTTAGTAGTTACTTCCCTTCCGCTGAGACAGCAGTCACCTCTTTGCTCACTGCTATTACTCTTCTGGATGTCTGCTTCTGCTAAGACAGGTGCATATCTTTTGCCCTTCTGGGGAAGTGATGTCAGTACCCCTGGAATAAAGGAAATCACGGACCTGGGGAGGTGGAGTTGGGGGGAACCAGCCCGTGCCTTCCAGAAACAATTAGGTAGCTGAGGCCCCTGGTCGGACCATAAGCACCCTTCCCCCACTATGCACTAAACTTTGCAACTAGTAAAGCCCTACTGCCCTAAAGGCAACAGACTCAAAATAAGTTTAAAGATAATAGGCAACTAAATCCTTCTCTCCTGTATCTCCACAACATCTCAGCAACAGACGGTTCCCTTGTGTTTATCCCATGTATGCTTGAATCCTGCTACTGTTCTGGTACCCCCCACCTCTGCTTTGAGTTTGTTCTAGATATCCACCACCCTTTCTGTGAAAAAGTACTTTCTCACATCCCCTCTGAGCCCCCCCTTTAAACTTCATATCATGCCCCCTTGTTCTCGATCATCTCGTCCTATGTAAAATGCTACCCTCCTGTACCTTATTAACACCCTTGAGGTATCAATATTTCTATTATGTCTCCCCTTTCCCTTCTAGCCTCTAGACAGTATATATTTAATTCGCTGAGTACTTCTGATGCAGGCAATGTGCCATTTTGGTTGCCCTCCTCTATACTGCATCCACCCAGTCCATGTCCTTCCCAACAAACAAGGCACTAAAGGACCTGATAAAGGTTTCAAACATGCATGGGATAGATACAAGGGGACCTTGATAACAGGGCTGAGGGGGTTAGGCCACAGATCAATTAGGGACTAGGGTAAGGACTTTAGGGAAGACTAGGTATGCCAGCAGGTCCTTTGGTGCAGACACACAGCTTCTTTGACATGGGTCCCCCAGAACTGGGCACAGTACATAGAAACATAGACTTTGATGGCAGATAAGGACTGCTTGGCCCACCCAGTCTGCCCATTTCCCTAAATACTGGCAAAGTTGCAGATCCTAGTTAACCAACTGCCTATTTCTAATTACCCCCCACAAGAATTGCCTTATGTTTGTCCCATGCATCCTTGAACTCTCCCACAGTTTTAGACCCCATAGCCTCCTCAGGAAGGCGGTTCCATGTGTCTGCCACCATCATCTCTGTGAAAAAAAATATTTCCTCACATTGCCCCTGAGCTGTTCCCCTCTCTATCTTCAAATTGTGTCCCCTTGTTCTTGCACATCTCTTTTTCTGAAAGATGCTATCCTCTTGGACTTTGTTGATTCCACTGAGGTACTTAAAAGTTTCTGTCATGTCCCCCTCTCCCTCCTTTCCTCAAGGACATACATATTAAGCTCCTTTAGTCTCTCCTTGTATGGCTTCTTTTGCAGACCCTGCATCATTTTAGTTGCCCTCCTCTGGACTGCCTCCATCCTGTCTATGTCCTTGCGGATATGGGGTCTCCAGAACTGGACACAGTACTCCAGATGGGGTCTCACCAATTGTCTACACAGAGGGATAACAACTTCCTGTTTTCTGCTGGTGATGCCTCTCCCCTATACCTCCCAGTATCTCTCCAGCCCTGCCTACTACCTTCTCAAATGGTTTGCTAACCTTAAGGTAATCTGATATGATTACCCCCAGGTCCCTTTCCATTTATGTAGTTGTTACTACCTCCCCCAATTGTGTACTCTTCCCCTGAGTTTTTGTTTCCCAGGTGCATTATTTTGCACTTCTTTGCATTTAATCAAAAGCTGCCGTACTTCTGACCATTCCTCCAATCTTACCAAGTCCCTTCTCATTCTTTCCACACACCCTTTTGTATCAACCCTGTTGTGGATGTATGCGTCATCTGAAAAGAGGCATACTTTTCTTTCCAGTCCCTCTGCAATGTCACTTATAAAGACATTAAAAGGCACTGAACCCAGTTCTGAACCCTGTGGCACCCCATGAGTAACCACTCTTTCTTCAGAGTGGACTCAGTTTACTTTTACCTTCTGTGTCCTGTTGTCCAGCTCATGTTTTACCCAGGCTACCACCCTGGGACCCACTCCCAGGCTGGCTAATTTGTTTATTAATCTTTTGTGTGGGACTGTGTCAAATGCCTTGCTAAAGTCTAAGTAGACCATGTCCACAGCCCCTCCCTGGTCTATTACATTGGTCATCCAGTCAAAGAAATTGATTCACTTCATCTAACATGACCGTCCTGCTGTGAATCCATGCTGTCTTGGGTCCTGTGCCCCACTGGCCTCTAGGTACTCAACAACTCTTTCCTTCAGAAGTGATTCCATCATTTTCCATACCACTGAGGTCAAACTGATAGGTCTGTAGTTTCCTGACTCTGTCTTGCTCCCACTTTTGCGAAGGGGAATCACATCCACCCTCCTCCAGTCCTGAGGTACCACACCATCCTCCCATGATTTGTTAAAAAGGGTAGTCAGTGGTGTCACCAGTTCTCCCCTTAATACTTTTAGAATTCTGGGGTGAATCCCATCAGACCCCATTGCTTTGTCCACCTTCAGTTTTAGGAGTTCTTTCAGAACCCTTTCTTCTGTGAAAGGACTGGGATCAACCCCCCTCTCCAGAGTACTTCTGTTTGTTGGATTAGGTACCTCTCCCTCCTCCTGTTTTGCGAATACTGAGCAGAAGTATTCTTTCAGTATCCCTGCTTTTTCACTGTCCCTCTCTGCCCACACACCATCCATTCTATTCAGCCTCACTATCCCTCCCTTTTTCTTTCTACATTCCTTAATGTACCTATAAAAGGTTTCATTCCCACTTCTTAACCAACTTGGCTATCTTTTCCTCAGTTTGAGCCTTTGCTATTCTGACTCCCTTCCCTGCTTCCTTCTGCATTATCTAGTACAGCTCTCTGTCCTGCTCCTTCTGTGCTTCCTTATACTTCCTAAATGCTATCTTTTTCTCCCTAACCTTCCCCGCCACCTCTTTTGAAAACCATAGTGTCTTTTACTTTCATTTTGATTTGTTTATTTGCTTCACACAAGGGCTTCTTGCCTCTGTGATGGCAGTTTTGATTTTTCCCCATTGTTGTTCCACCCCTCCTTCTTGCCTGTTTGCTAGTGCTTTTCTGAGGCACTCCCCCATTTTGACAAAGTCAGCCCTCCTAATGTCCAGTACCCTCACTTTTGTATGGCTTGACTCTGCAGCTGAGTTCATCGTGAACCACACTGTTTGGTGGTCACTTGTTCCCAGATGGCTACCCACTTCTAGATCTGAGATCCTCTCTCTGTCCCCATTTGAGAGAATCAGGTCTAATATTGCTCCCTCTCGAGTGGGTTCCAGCACTAGCTGTCTGAAGCATGCCCCCTGTTGGGCATCGAGAATGGCCCTGCAGTTGGATGTGGCAGCAGCAAAGGTGCTCCAGTTAACATCTGGCATATTCATGTAACCCCCCTACAAATCGGGGTTGCCAAATGTCTTCCTTGGGCTTGCCTAAATGTCCTCTGTCAAGCTAGTGTTCTGTGTCCTAGCAATTTAAAAGTGTTTGCATGTGAGTGCCCTGTTAGCCTCTGTGCCTGTCTCTTTAAGAGCTGCCTATTTCGTAGTGTATAATTAATCTGGGTAGGGGCTGAGTAGTTTCAGCCTCGAGTCACACCCAGGCTGCAATGCTATTGCTCCATTCTGCCATCGCTAATTGCACAGAGGGAGCCCTATTAGGAACTGTAACTGTTTGCTGTTTATCTGCTTTAATAATAATAATAATATTGTAGTCTATCTAACCTGCCTTTTTTGTAGCATGGACATGTCTGATAATCCCCACCATCTTGGTTCTGGACTGCTAGCTTGGACCAATCAGTACCTTTGGGGACTCTAAAATGGAGTCTGCCTCCAGGGGTCTTGTGGGAGTGAATTTCTGTAGGAATTGTAGTTTTTGCATTTTGGCGCCTAACTGGACCTGGAGGGGGGAGCTCTAGTTGTGATAGACAGATGAATCAACTAACTGAATCTTTTGGATGACTGGTAAAGTCCCAAGCTGCCTGCAGCTGTGTAGTCAGTCTGAGTTTGGAGTTGGAAGAGTGAACAGCTCGAGATATTCGAGCAGCTGCTCCTGTGTATTTGCAGGGGACATCGGGGGAGTTGTGTTTTTGGCCTGCTTGCCACCATCTTCTCTAGTGAAGAAGTCTGCTTAAAATATTGGACTTTATCCAAAGTTGCTGTGCTTGTGACCAGAATCCTGAATTGTGACAAACTGGATTTTCCTGCGTTGGACCGAAGATTTGCTTCGGTGCGATCGGCCTGTCAGGACCTGAGACTGCCGGAGAGCATACGGCTTGCACAGAGACACTGTGAACTGCAACCAGACCATCCTCTGAACTGTTGTATTTACTTGTTTTTATTAGAAGTGTGCTGAATGCTGATAGTGGGTTGCGATTTGGTTCCCCACTGCCTGATTGTGTCATGCTTGTTGGAAGCTACATCCAGCAACCACCGGACTGTTATCCGAATTGTTTACCCAGTCTGGGCCCTGCCACCTTGGCCCAGACAGCTGCTCGCACCACAGAGAGAACCATCGACAAGAGACCAGCCCAGGGATCAGTCCCTTGCTCAACATCATGAATAGGAATGACACCATGGGGAATCGTGTGGCCCTACTTCTCCTGGCCATCCAACTCTTCATCCAGAGGTCTCCATTTCGTCAATTCTGTGTTCTGTACTGGGTAGCATGAGTAAACTCCAGTGTTGCTCCCTGCAACAACAGCTCAATCAAAGTGTGTTATCTGATTTAATTGTTTTGCCTAACTATCATGAACTTAGCCACCTGGCTATGGATTACAAATTGTGGGTTACCGTGCATGATTATTTCTATCCATCATTAGGGCTCCGACCAGCTGCAACACTGGGCTGCCCCAGGCAACAATTTAGGCTAGCCTTTACCAACAATTGGGTACCCAGAGTGTGTGTGACTGTGTTGTGGGACTCCAATGTGCATACCATATAACCTGAATCTTTCAGATCTTGAATCAACCACCAGATTCTGCCCCTCCCTTGTTACTGCCCCTTAAATAAATCTGATCTAAATCTTTCTGCATTTAAACTGGTTGTGGTGTACCTCTGTACAAACAGCATTGAAATACTGTTGGTTGTTGTGCTTAATCTTATTTTACAGCGGGTCTCCAGGGCCAAGCCAGCTGAACCAGTCCTGGTGGTAAGTGCAACAAGTGTGGGGTTAAAACTGTTGTCGGGGTAAATTGCAATTGTGTATTCTGTGAATCATTTAGGCAACTAGAGGAAAAAGATGGAGGTAACAGAGTCCCAGAGGGCTGTACCCAGGTCAGGTATGCTACCACAAACCTTGTCCTCCGGCTGGAGGCACCCGTTTTCAGTACCCAGACCCCTCAACCTACACATGGTCAAGCAGGTAGGGGTAGTAGCCCTAGGGTAGCACTACCTAGGGGTTACATTCAGGTTCCCCATCAACAAAATCTCCCCTTTCTCTGCCATCCTAAGGATGCCTTCTATCATATCCTGCACTGCCTGCACCCTGCAATTGTCTCAAATGGGATAACTTGACCTGGTCATCCATCCAAACAAAGATATTGATGAAGAGATTGACCAACCATTGAAAGAATGGCCTGCACCTAGTAATCAAATGGCAGGGCAAATGAACTATTCAGACCACTTAGGGAGCATGTTAAATAAATTGCAAAGTAAAAAATAAAAGAGCTACATGATTTGCATTTGGACTTTTTGGGTTACCTACAACTTAGGGTTAACTATGCTTTCTCTTAAATATAAAGATATCCTAAAAGTTTCTGCTGGTAGTTGAATAAGAGCCAGAGTTTAACCACAAGCCATATCCCGGTAGCACAAAGACCAGGTGTATAGCATGCTAGTTTCTGCAAAGCTCATTACGAGCAGCAGAATACACTAAAGTAAAATTAAATGTTTTTTATGTGCTCCAAATTAGATAACTTGCCTTTTAAAATTGATAGATTATATGCTTTTAAAATAAGTATGGAGGTAGGTACTTTCATTCCAACTTTTTAAGTTGCTTGCAGTCTAAGATTAAATATTTTGAATATAAAAATGTTTAGATTTTTTTTATTATGATAGTTGAAGCAAAAACTGGAACATGACCACAAACCATAAGCCAATGTTTTCAAGCAAATAAGTTTAAAATAGTATTGTGCATTTTTCTGCATAAAAACCACCATACTTGTCATGTTCTCCATGACGTCAGTTTTTATGTTTGCTTGCACGCATGTGCAAGAAACATAGTGCCATCATCCAAGTTTTCGGGGGTGTGGCAGCCCTCTTCCAATTCAGTCAGTGTGTTTGCAGGCGCGGCCGCAGTTCTCCAATGCCTGCTGGAGCTGTCTATGACAGCAGTCCAAAATGCAGTGGCGACAGTTGAAAGGGGAGCTACGCTTCAGTGAGCAGCGATAAGATATCGCCTGTTCTGCGCGTCCCCACACCTACACACACACACACACACACACACACACACACGCACACACACATACAGCGTGCTGGCCCCACTCACGCATACACTGTGTAGCCAGCGGTGGTGCCCAATCCCCGTCGGCTGTGCTGCGCCCCAAAATCAGTATTCCATATGCCGCTGGGTGCTCACCCCAAGCGTGGCCACCTGTATAGCGATGGGGTGCCCAATCCCCGTTAGCTCCACTATTCCACCCCAGAGTACAGGGTGCCACGCGCTGAGCCCACCCCAGCGTGGCAACATATGCTATCGCCAACCGGGTGCCAAACTCTGGCCGGCTCCACACCCCCACCAGCCATCCTTGTGCCATGCTGGGAGCCCACCCCAGCGTGGCAAATGTCCCGCCGTCATTTAAAAAACAAAACTGAAAAACGGTCCTGGCTGTCTCTGCCCCACCCGTGCCCACTCACTGCACACACCCCACCCCCATACTTTCTCCGACTCGCACCACACTCTTCGTGGACCAGGAACACGCTGCACTCTTCAAAGCCGACCGCGAACTGAGGAAATGCCGGTAAGCTGTATAATGGGATAGATAAGGTTTTTAAACTTTGCTGCATATCTCAGGCATTTTTGATTTTGGCACCAAATTTTCAACATGGGGTTTTGGGGACCCTTCATGAATGCTCACTGTCACGGGCAAGCATCGGGTTCGGCGGGTGATTTCGCAGTCACTGCATGAAATCACCTGTCAGGACAGAGTAACGAAAAGACACTGCCACTGTTCATAAGGTGGGCTCTCAAAAAGCCTATGTTGAAAATTTGGTGGAAAATTCTAAAATGACTGTTTTATTTAGCTGCAAGGCTATGGGTTCCCACGACGCTGTAATTTTCGTGAATTTTCAATATTTTCACTCCAGATTTTCAATATTGCCATTTTACCACACCTCCTTATGAGCAGTACAGCTGTCATTTTTCACATCTTGCCCAAAACATGTTTCTGCCCATGTAGGGCACAATGGCGCAGTCGGTGTGTGAAATCAATGTATGGGATACAATAAGAAAATCACAGTGACACTGTTAATGAGCAGAGGTCTTAAAATGGCTATGTTGAAAATTTGGTGAAAAAATTCCTAAAAATGACTGTTTTATGAGAGCGTGTTGCGCAGTTCCTACGCACGCTCGTAAGTTCACGAATTTTCAATATTTTCACTCCAGATTTTCAACATTGCCATTTTATTACACTTCCTTATGAGCAGTACAGCTGTCATTTTTCACATCTTGCCCAAAACGTGTTTCCGCCCATGTAGTGCGCAATGGCGCAGTTGGTGTGCGAAATCAATGTATGGGACACATTAAGAAAATCACAGTGGCACTGTTCATGAGTAGAGGTCTTAAAATTGCTATGTTGAAAATTTGGTGAAAAATTCCTAAAATGACTATTTTATGGTGCAGCATTGCTCAATTCCTCACGCACGCCTGTAAGTTTGCTAATTTTCTATATTTTCACTCCAGATTTTCCACATTGCCATTTTATTAAACTTCCTTATGAACAGTACAGCTGCCATTTTTCACATGTCGCCCCAAATGTGTTTCCACACATGTAGCGCACAATGGTGCAGTCGTTGAGCAAAAGCAATGTTTGGGACAGATTAAGAAAATCACAGTTACACTGTTCATGAGCAGAGGTCTTAAAATGGCTATGTTGAAAATTTGGTGACAAAAGTCCATAAAATGACTGTGTTACGAGTGAGCATTCTGCAGTTGCCACGCACCCTCGTAAGTTCATGACTTTGTAATATTTTCAGTGGCATTTTTCCACACGTCCTTATGAACAGTACAGCTGTCATTTTTCACAACATGGTCGAAATATGTTTTCACACTTTCAGCGCAGAGATGTGTGGTCGCTGTGGGAAATCATTGTTCGGGACAGATAAAGAAAATCACAGTGACACTGTTCATGATCGGAGATCCCAAAATGCCTGTGTTGACAATCTGCAGTAAAAAATCCCCAAACTAATTACATTACGGGTGTGCGTTGCACAGTTTCTATGCACGCTCGTGACTTCATCAGTTTTTTTAATATTTTTACTGCAGATTTGCAACATTGCCATTTTTTACACCTCCCCATGAACAGTACAGCTGTCATTTTTCACATCCTGTTCGGAATGTGTTTTTGCACCTGTGGTGCTAAATGCCATAGTCGCTGTGCATAAGCAGCTTTCGGCTAACAAACTGATATTGCCACTGTTCATGAGGTGGGGGTCAGAAAAAAAACATGTTGAAAATTTGGAGTGAAAATACCAATGAATGCCTGAAGTGTTAGGATTTCCAACCATAACGCCCCACCCTGTAGAGAATGACAGGCATCAGGGGTATGACTTGGGATTCTTGCCTGTAATGCTCATACCATTCCACACCCTGCAGCCAGTGAGAGGCATCGAGGTATGCCTTGGACTCTTCGGCCCCAAAGTTCACCCTATTCTCCTATACCGCACCCATCTCACCATATTTCCTGATGGAACGGGGTGCACATAAGGGCCAAAGACCCCAAGGCACACCGTGACACTTGTCAGTGTCTGCAGGGTAGGGTATGGTGAAATGGCGTGGCCGTTATGCCTGACGACCCAAAGGCACACCCCAATGCCTGTCACTCTCTGCAGGGTGGTGGTGGGGTTGGCTTCAGTTCAATACTTCACTGCCATTTCTATTATGCAACTCTGTAACTTCTACACTACTAATGCCAATGCCAGCAAGCAAACATTCGGCATTGACAAATGCTTGTTACCATTGTAACTCCTGCAAGTCTAGCAGTCACCTTGTCAGATATAAAAGTCAGTTCTCAACACAGACAAGGTAAGGAGAGCAAACACATGACTGCCAGAGCAGAGCACCCTCTTAGGACCTCAGCTTGAACATCTGGGTACTTGTGGTGGGTAAGGTTGCCTTTATCTCTGTTATATAAAAGCAGGGACAAAGTTAATGCTTTGCTTATTTATTTTACTATTGCGTCTAAAGTAAGAGGGCCCACCCCACCGCTGCAATTATATAAACTGTTTTTGTTTGCACTGCTGTTATATAATGTCATAGTATTACTTAAGAAATAGTAAAGTCATATAATTACAAAATGGAATTCTCTGGTATTTCTTCTCAACCAAATATAAAAGAGAAACAAGACGAAACTGTATATTTAAGGGATGTAATTACTTATCAAGCAAAAGAATTGCAATAAAGGTTTAGGGAAGGTAATTCTAATCAAATTAGACCATAATTTATATAGGCTGGTTATAAGATAAACCAAATCGAAAACTCAGCCTTGTGCACTATCAAGCACACCCGGTTAGACCTCACCCTAGGCAAACTAAGTTTCTAAATAGGGTGGTTGTTCCCGACGGTTCCAAGAAATTATTCCCGGGACAAGAAACAATCCTTGGAGGTCAGGTCAGGGAACCGCACTAAAGCATATTCTCCTGATACTTCAATCCACGTCCATTCCCTCTCCCTGAGATGGGGGTCTGTATACTACCCCTGTGCAGATTGTGGTGCCATTTCCAATCTCTAAAGTGACCCACAGTGCCTCCTCTCCTCCCTTTTCACTATTTTGTTCTGTTGCTTTTATCCCTTCCCTTCCCTTACATAGAGAGCTATTCCTTCCCCTCTTGTACTCCTCATCCTCTTCTACCCTCCCTGTCTCTCCTGTAGGTTGTGTACCCTGGTATGTTAACATCCCAGTTATGGTTCTCTGTGTACCATGGTGCTCTCTCCTCTCCCTGCTGGTGAGCATGGATGTGCAATGATATCCAGGGAGGCATGCATGCTTCTGTGCATGCCATTCCTATGTCCAGTACTTCCGGAGGGGCCTCACCATCGCTCTATACATGGATAATACCACCTCCCTCTTTCTGCTGGTGACCCCCCCTCCCTATGTACCCCAGCAACTCTACTAGACTTTTCTACTGCCACTGTTGGCAGTCTCACACCTGAGGCCAAGAATTAATTAGGCATGGTGTCTGAACTACCCTCTAATCTATGAGGTTGTTCTTCTATGACAGGGTTGTGCCACATTGGCAGCGTTACTGTAGGGGCAGCTCACACTGTTCCTCGCCTGTGCTGTATCAATCATATGGACAAATAAGTTCAGGCAATCCAACACCCTTCATGTTTTTTTGTTCTTCTCTGTTTCTGCCATTTTCCAGTTGGCCCGTATCTGCCTGGACACCCCAGACCCATCAGTCCAACATACACTGGGACTTACCAGCCAGCTAATCTTCCCCAGGGCTCCCCCCTGGCAGGGTTGATGGGGGTTCCCCCAATACTCGTTGGGAGTGGGATCCCGTCTGGAGAGTCCAGTTGGTCGGGTGTGGGGGTCTGCGTGAGTCTTGGTGACATCCAGCTACCGGTAGCCATTTCCTCAATCTTCTGGTTCCCCTAAGTGACGTGGCATGCGATGACATGTGTTGTGCATTCTTGCACACTGCACATTGGCATCTGCAACATCCCCCTTACCTTTCTAGGCAGTCCTGCCTTCCTTTCCCTTAGCTTCTGCTAGAAGCCAGGCAATCACTGGGCACTGCACTCTCTCCCCCACAGAGGAGGAGAGAAATCCTCCAGACACTGAATCCTCCTCCTCCTAGCCGGCCTTCTGATGGCGCGTGTTCGCTCATGAACCTGGGTCATCGGCGCAGCAAGCAGTAGCGCTACCTCTGTGCCACTGCTGCACTGGCAATCCATCCTCATCCAACATCTTTCATGAAGACAAACATTCAGTGGAGGAAACCCAAGAAAGTGTGCATATAGGAGTTAAACAGGGACCAAAAACTATCCCAGTTACATCGAGGGTTGAGGCGCTGGATGTTGCACCTTGCGCCATGCCAGCAACTTGAATTCAGGACTGAGCTCAAGGTGTCGGGGTTCAGGCAGAGAGGAGGACTGAGTGGCTGGCAACAGCTCACCTTCTCCAGGAAGGGGTGGGTTGAAGGATCCCGCAACAGTATGCCTCCCAGTGGTGGCTGGGAGGTACTGAGATGCAAGTCTTCCACAGTAAGAAGGAGGGCAGCAGCGGACTTAGGAGTGGTGCACACAGAAGCATGCATGCCTCCCTGGATATCATTGCACATCCACGCTCGCCAACAGGGAGAGGGGAGGGCGCCATGCAGAGCAAAGAAAATTCCCGGTTTCTGGATAGGCAATGCTGACCTAGTTCCATGCCCACCACTGGATCCTGCCCTTCTGAGTCTCGATGCCCCTACCTTTACTTTCGCTCTCACCTTCACTGTCAAGGCAATTAGATTTCATGTACAGGAGCACTGAGAAGCTAAAGGTGGCCCTGCCTTGGGTGGTGCAAGCCAGAGGGGTTGCCTGAAGGTGAATCTCAGATGGTTCGGGAGTCCAGGAGTTCCCAAGGCAGGGAGGATCTCAGGCAATGCGGGAGCAGCTCAGAGACTGACCAAGAGATCTGGGAAGCCTGTGACCAGAGGGAAAAAGAATACAAATAATATATGGACCTTGCCAATGGTGCAAGGAACTGAACTAAAATAAACTCCATGGTCAGCACTGTGAGACCTACATACCCCTGATAAACAGAGTACCAAATCCAGGGAACACAGAATTTTCTAAATTTGGTTTCCTAAATGGGCACTTGGTGTTTGTTATGGAAGACAAATGTCAGTTTTACAGACAGAAAAGAGGACACTATAACAGCTCTTACCTAATGAGGTCACTGTCTCATAATTCTCCTTCATCACATCCCTGTATAGGTCCTTCTCAGCTTCAGTTAAAATGCTCCACTCTTCTTTAGAAAAAAAGACTGCAACATCTTCGAATGTTATGGGCACCTGAAAGAACACACAATGCATGTCTAGGAGGTTATTACATTGTACATCAGGAGCTCTAGGTTGTTCCTCAGAGATGTCTTCCTAAGGTCCAGTGACACTTCATTAAACAGGACTTATAAGAAGACCTCTTTTTTTAAACTATTTTTTTCACCCTGGGCACCTCCAACCAGGAGCTCCTTTGGCCTCTGTCAATGCCACCTCTGATCCTTTGAGGACCCTCTTACCTGGGTATCCAGGAGCTCCTAGGCCACCTATGACACTGTTGCACTGCCCCCTCAAGTTGACCTCCTCCCAAGGTGGGACCTGTCTTTCTGCTCCTAAGGAAGCTCCCTTCCTGTTATCCAACAGCCCATGGCAGAGGTGAAGCTCAGTAGCCAATCAGGAAGACAGGAGGAGGAGTGAACCTGATAGTGGATGATAGGACTGGTAGGACATCATTTGCAGAGCCAGTTACCATTTTTCCCCAGTAGGTCTCCCTCCCGCCCTAGGAATGCTGCCCTGCTATGATACTCATAGGTATTCACTCGAACATACATGACCACTGCTGGTGTCAGCAGCATTCCATCCCCCATTCTGCAGAGTCCCAAGTCATGCTGCCACTCAGACTCTGCTAGGTGGTAGTCTTAGTCAGATAAGGACAGTTCTCCCTTCCCAGGAATGCTGCCCTGCTATAATGCTCCTAGGCATTCACTCAAACATACGCAACCGTTGTTGGTGTCAGCAGCATTCCACCCCCAATTCTGCCGAGTCTGAAGCCGCACTACCAGTCAGCCTCTGCTAGGTGGCAGTCATAGACAGTAGGATGCAAAACCTCTCCTTGAAGGAGGAAAGCTGTCCTCAAGATCCTCAGCCCTCCTTCCTTGCCAAACTCTGAAGATACAAGTAATATGACCTCTTGTTTCATATAACTGTGACTCTGCATATCACCAAAGATCTGATACCTTCACTGACAAGCAAGGGCACAATTCTCAGCAGCAAGGGACTGATGCAAAATCATTTCAAACAGTATCTCTGGCTATGTGGCTGTGGAATGTGTGGGTGAAATGTTATCTGTACACATCCTAGCTTCATGTATATCTTTCCCCAATTTCCTCCTACCATGCACTTCTCCAGTGCAGTCTCTCCTTCACTTTCATGCTTACTGATGAAGAAGCAATATGGTTTGAAGCACCAGGGTTTCCCTGTACAATTTATAGGCCATAATACTTAATACATTATATTAAAGCATCTGAATATATACTACCTCTGATTTTTGTGCCCTGCTGTTTTTTTTTTTATTATTCCTTCTTCCCTTCCTAGTTTGAATGTATGTATTTTTTGAATTGTCTCCCTGTTACATCTTGCAGTGTCTGTACATTGTTCACCTGAAATCTTTGTGTATCCTTATCCTATCTGTAATCGCCTCTGTATTTCACTGTAACCGCTTGAGTCACACCTGAAAATAGGCATCTGTTTTGTCTAGTGCGCTTACCTGGTTAGCAAAAGCTAAATAAATTAATGAATTAACTTGATTTATTATCTAACTGGCTTATGAGTTATGCGAGTTGCCCCATGTAGCTGTGATTTTTTTCCAGCCTTTGTAAGTGCTCTCTTAAAGAGCACCTTTACCAACCTTATTAACCAATACCCCCAGAAACACTTTTTGTTCCTTCGCAGCTCCGAAACTTACTCACGCCAAAAGTGCAAATGTAATGTGGCTGGATGTCACAGTGGAAGGGATCGAAAATTGGCTTTGTGGAGCAGAGTCACAGATCTGTTTCACTTCCTTATCTTCCATGTTGTTCCGGCACCATGTCATAGACATGATTGCATTGGGCTGGCACTGAAGAACAGACGTGGAAGGGATCTTTGGCTGTGGGTTCCATGGAGCACAATTATGATCCCTTCCACTGTGAAGTCTGGCCACACTAAAATAATTTTTTTTTGCTCCAAAGGACTTTGGAGCAAGTAAAGCTGCAGTCCACGTTTTTTTTTTTTTTTTTTACTCAGCACCAGGAAAGGTGCTGTTTAATGCAATGGCTAGAACCAAGTCATAGCCAATCAGCACACACAGACCTCATTGCCCATTTTATTATATAGAACTTTGTTAATGCATCAGTTAGGCTTAATCCAATATAAGGAGGGAAATATGGCATTAGAGTTTCCAACCTTAACACCCCATTCCCCACCCAGCTCAGACACACAGCTGGGGGGGTGGGATTTGACTTGGGGTCGTTAACCCTAATGCTCATCTCAGTCCACTAGAAAATCAGGTGACATGGATACAGCACTGGAGAATGGTGTGAATGTTAGCACTGATGGCCCCAAGACAGACCCCCACACCTTTCAGTCTGTGGGTCTGTGCAAGGTGGGGAAAAAGGTGTTAGGGTTAGAAACCCTAACACCACATTTCCCTACTTTTGTTGGTTTAAGCCTAACTGATGACAAAGTGTTTTGCAATTTGTTTCCAGAATTTCTGGAGACAGTATAATCATATATTTATTGCCTGCTGGAGTGCAAGGCCCTAATTGCCCTGCGCTTCCAGTTATGTGACAACAGTCACCAAATTGTCAACAAAGCCATGTTATTACCCCACCTCATGTTCCCGGTACAGAAAATTGTTCAATTCCTGCTAAAACGTATCCCCATGCAAAGGCAACTCTAATCCACACTACAGGTGCAAAATCATGATTTTGACAGGATTTTTAAAATTATAGTTATGACATGCTTGAGGTTGTGTGATAAGAAGACTATGTTGAAAACTTGGGCTCAAAAGCACACCATGCTCCATTCATTCATCATTACCGAGGTCTGGTGTGGTGACTGCGTAACAATGGGCTCATCATGGCTGGATGAGAGGTACCAGTACTCCAGCTACATAGTAACTTGACCCCGAATGTTTTACCCAAACAGGGCAGCACCACAATGCTCACAATATAATAACAAACTGTATGTACCTCTATGCAAAAAAATGTGTTTTTCTGATCCAATCATCTTGGCCAGTCGCTACCACCTCTCCTCACCCACATCTCCAGATAAACAAATGAATAATTCAAATGTACAATACATAAATACGTACTAAAAATATTAATGATTTAAAAAATTATTTAAATAGCAGTTTAATATAAGACTTATGTCTGTCGGGGGGGGGGGAGCATGACTACAGCACAAAAGTATCAAGGAAAGAGTCTCCTCAAAGACAACTCTCCTGTAGTTTTAAAAAGAAAAATACAACACTAAAATGCAGTCGGAGGAATATGAGTTTAAACACTTAAGAAAAAGAAGAATTGTTTTAAATATATAAAATGCAGTTGCCAATTTTCTAAGCGCAAGAATACCCTCCAGGGTGGTCAGAATTGGACAATACCAGACCTTCTGGGGGCTGTAATGCCCTCTGCTTGAGGTGTCAGGCCTCATAATGCCCCTAGGCTGTTCGATATTGTCTAATACTGCCCAACCCATCATGTATTATTGTTTACATTGGAAACACCCATCCTGTTCGCCAAGAAGTTCAGTTGTTTCCCCCTAGCCAGCTCCAATCTATGTAACAATAGAAAGCACATTTGTCCCCATGTTCCTGGTTGTCAAGTGACCACCACACACCACACACTCCCTGGGTCAGACTTGCAAAATAAATTAATTGATTGTGTTTTTACCCAGTAAACAAATAGACAAACAAACACCATTAGACTAGTACCCACAACAGCATGGGCCCCTACACACACACACACACACACACACACACACACACACACACAGAGGACAAGAGCCGGTGATCCACACAGTCTACCCACACTGCCATGGCCAACCGTCGAGTGAACAGTACTGGTGCATTTACAGTATACAACAATGTAGAAAAAATTACGTTACAGGTGATATCCTTTATTGGACTAACCAAATGATTTCTGAGACTACCTTTTGAGAGATTATACTCTCTTCTTCAGGTCAGGAAGAATAGAGTACTATTTCTCAAAAGCTAGTCTCAGAAGAAATTATTTTGTTAGTCCAATAAAAGGTATCACCTGCAACATCTTTTGTTTTCTACATTGTTGACTGGACTAACATGGCTACCACATTACTTTATTCAAACAAGCAGTATACAGCACCGATCAACCAATCCATGTTTAATGTATATTGTACATGCTCCCATAATAGTGTTGGTGGCCTGTGCCAGTCTCCAGCACAGCACATTTTTTGTTGGGAGGGGGTCTGGGTGGTGGGTCCCTGTTAGTGTTGCTTTGTCACTTGACTACTAAGAGAAAGAGACTGGGATTTGTTTCCCTATTTTTACATAAACTTGACCTAGGGAATGAGGTAACCTCTGAACTAACAGGGATTCGTGGATGGGTGAGTAGGAAGGGTTCTAATATAACCTTGGTCAGGGCTGGGGAGGGAAGGCTGAACAACAAGGGTATCCAACCATAAACAGTGCACAGACGGAGCTGCACAATATTTAGGAATGAGTTTCTGATGCATAAACCTGCAGCACCACTGCAGGAGATGGATTTACACTTCCGAACGGTTTCCATACTGTGCTCTTCCGAACATGCATTGGAGGAGCCCTCATTTGCATAGGTACAGCGCAACATTGTGGGCACCAGTGCTGTCAGGGGTACAACTCGCATCTATGCCCTGTGAATATGTGCTCTCACCCACCAGATACAGTGATTTTCTGGTATGTACGGCTCAAATCCAGTTTTTGCTGCGTAAATTCTTTCAATATGTGACCCTTAATCAGTAAATATTAAAAGGAAAAGAGATTAGTGTTAGCTAGATAATAAACTATCATACTTTATACACATGTAACTTGTCATAGAAGTAAAAAAAAAAAATTGAATAGTTGTAATACCTTGTCATCAGTTTGTATTGAAGCGCTACACACAGATAATACAGGAATGGTTGAGTAGATTGCTTCTGAACTGATTTGCACCGACTGGTAATCAGTAGGGCAAACTGATCCTGTGCTTCTGTCCAACATCACTGAATGCCGTTCACTAGCAGCCTAATGCAAAGATATGAAACACTGTAACATTTCGATGTTCAGAATTAGGAAATTAAACGAAAGAGAATTAAGTGTACATAGCTGATAATATTTTACTAAATATAAACTCAAATCATGCATGAAGGACTTTACACTGTGTATCCATTGCATTTCAAGACTAATACAGTGGAGAGACCTAATAGAAACATAGAAATGTAGAATTTGACGGCAGATAAGGACCGCTTGGCCCACCTAGTCTGCTCATTTTCATACCAAATGGATAAGCTGCAGATCCTAGTTAAGCAACAGCCTACTTCTTCCTACCCCCCCACTAGAATTGCCTTTTGTCTGTCCCATGCATTCCCCCAATGTTTTTGATTCCACTACCTTCTCAAGAAGGCTGTTCCATGTATCCACAACCTTATCCATGAAAAAATACTTCCTCACATTACCTCTGAGCCGTCCCCCCCCTCTATCTTCAAATTGTGCTCCCTTGTTCTTGCACTTCTGTTTTTCTGACAGATGCTACCCTCTTGGACTCTTAATTCCCCTGATGTATTTGAAAGTTTCTATCATGTTCCCCTCTCCCTGCT
Source organism: Neoceratodus forsteri (assembly GCA_016271365.2). Taxonomy (NCBI): domain Eukaryota; kingdom Metazoa; phylum Chordata; order Ceratodontiformes; family Ceratodontidae; genus Neoceratodus; species Neoceratodus forsteri. The sequence goes on from CM057454.1 coordinate 1,180,271,937, forward strand.
CAAGGGTATACATACGAAGCTCCTTTAATCTCTCTTCATGTGTCTTCTGGTGCAGACCCTGCACCATTCTGGTTGCCTCCTCTGACAGACTCCATCCTGTCTATGTCCTTGCAGAAATGGGGTCTCCAGAACTGCATGCAGTACTCAGATGGGGTCTCAGCAACTGTCTGTACAGAGGGATAACAACTTCCTGTTTTCTACTGGTGATGCCTCTCCCTATGAAATCCCAGTATCCCCCAGCCCTCCTTACTGCCCTCTCACATTGCTTGCCCACCTTAAGATCATCTGGAATCGAGCGGTACTCTGCTCAGTATGCTTTCCTGGTAAAACTCTTAAATAAATAAATAAATCTGATATACAGTAACTACCTCCAGGTCCCTTTCCATTTTTGTTGTTGTTAGTATCTCACCCCCATTGTGTACTCTGTCCCTGGGTTTTTGTTTCCCATGTACATTACTTTGCACTTCTTTGCATTGAATTTAAGCTGCCATACATCTGACCATTCCTCCAACCTTGCCAAGTCCCTTTGCATCCTTTCCACCCCACCTGCTGTATCAACCCTGTTGCAAATCTTTGTGTCATCTACAAAGAGACATACTTTTCATTCCAGTCCCTCTGCAATATCACTTATAAAGACATTAAAGAAGACTGGTCCCAATACTGAACCCTGCGGTACACCGCTAGTAAACCCCCTTTCTTCAGAAAGAACTTCATTTGCTATTACCCTCTGCATCCTGTTGTCCAGGCAATTTTTTAACCAGGCTACCACTTTTGGACCCATTCCAAGGCTGGCTAACTTGTAGATTAATCTTTTGTGTGGGACTGTATCAAATGACTTGCTAATGTCTAGGTAGGCCATGTCAACGGCCCCTCCCTGGTTTACTACTTTGGCCACCCAGTCAAAGAAATCGATTCGATTCATCTGACACGACCTTCCTGTTGTAAATCTATGCTGCCTTGGGTCCTGTGCCCCACTGGCCTCTAGAAACTCAACAGTTCTTTCCATTAGAAATGATTCCATCATTTTCCCAACTACTGAGGTCAAAATAACAGGTCTGTAGTTCCCTGCCTCTGCCTTGCTCTCACTTTTGTGAAGGGGAATCATGTCCGCCCTCTTCCAGTCCTCCGGTACCACACCATCCTCCCATGATTTGTTAAAGAGGAATGTCAGAGGTGTCACTAGTTCTACCCTTAGTTCTTTTAGAATTCTTGGGTGACTCCTGTCAGGCCCCATTGCTTTGTCCACCTTCAGTTTTAAGAGATCCTTCAGAACCCTTTCTTCTGTGAATGAACTGGTATCAACCTCCCTATCCAGAATGCTTCTATTCTTTGATATAAGTACCTCCCATTCCTCCTCTTTTGTGAATACTGAGCAGAAGAATTCATTCAGTATCCCTGCTTTTTCACTGTCACCCTCTGCTGACCCTCCCTTCCCTCCCCTTTATTAAGCCTCACTATCCCCCTGTTGGTCTTTTTCGCTCCCTAATGTACGTATAAAAGGCTTTATCACCCTTCTTAACTGAGTTGGGTATCTTTTCCTCAGTTTGGGCTTTTGCTATTCTGACTGCCTTTTCCGTTTCCTTCTGCTTTAACTGGTACAGTTCTCTGTCCTGCCCCTTCTGGGTTTATTTATACTTCCTGAATGCTACCGTTTTCTCCTTAACCTTCCCCACCACCTCTTTTGAGAACCGTAGTGTTTTTTCCTTCATTTTGTTTTGTTGATTTGCTTCACACAAAGGCTTGTTGCCTCTGTAATGGCTGTTTTGATTTTTCAATCAGAATAATTGGCTACAAAGGCCCACTCACCCATATGTATCAGAAATATATATTTTATTTATATAAATTGTATACAGATACAGTCCTCGGATGTTTCGAAAAAATCCTTCTTCAGTGTACAACTGAATCTAAAATAATAACAATAACGTCCTAATTACCATAAAAAAATAATACTTTTCTTAAAATAATTATATTCAGTTACTACTAATTTAAGCTCACCTATATATGTCAGTATAGCCACACTTGAGAACCCCCTTCAATATATAAAGTAAGTATGTGTAAATAAGGTTCCAAAACAGATTTTTTAATTCTTAACCAGAAAAAAATTTTTTCTTTACATATGTAGTTGATTATAACAAAAAAAATTCTAATATAATATTATTTTCATCACTGCTAAATATAAATTCATCAAAAACAAATTGCATACCTCCTTATAATCTTAGGTCTTTAAATATCCTTTTTGTTTATCACTTTAGAGAATATACTGGGTAACTAGAGGAACAAAGAATAATGAATTTGTCAAAATAATATTCACCTATTGTGTATGATGTAGAAATGTCAATACACAAAATCTTCTCTTTACCTCCCTTGGTAATCTCTGTTTTTAACACTTAATCTTCATATTCAATATTCTGTTAATGTAATTTATATATTTTAATTTCAAAATCCCATATTGCACAATTCTATATCATAACATTTTCACTTCACTAAATAATTTAATAACTTTTGTTTACTGTTTTAAAGAGTTGTCTGCTGTTTATGTTTGTTTTGAATCCTGTTGCCTCGTGAGAGGGTGTGTGTGTGTGTGTCTCTCTCTCTATATATATATATATATATATATATATATATATATATATACATATATGTATATATATACATATACACACACACACACACACACACACACACACACCCCTATATACATACACTGCAAAATGAAAAAGCATGTTGTTTAACTCCGTGGTAATTTTAAAGACCCCATTTCTGTAACTAGGAAGTAGCTTCCAATGCCTTTTCCAACTCAGAAAAGCCTCTTATTCTTAAAAAGGAATCTCTATATTGAAAGTTTTAAATTACTTCAGTACTTGTGTTTTATAGATGGAAAAACAAATTTACAATTACTACTCATTTCAGAAAACAAGTTTGTGACCCAGTGTTTGCATTTAGATATTCCTTCTCCCTTAACCAGCCACTGTTATAAAGTAAATGCTGTTCCATAGCGAAGCTTTTAGATGTACTTAAAGGTTAAAATCTGAGAGCATGGCGTGACCTCCTGCTTTCTCTATAAGGAGATAACTCACCCACGCTGCACACAGTTTAAGTACCCTGACAGTCTGGAATCGGGCGCAGTACAAAACACATCATCATGAGATGTGTGCACACTCTTGCAATCGCTCCCATGCCCGACCTGCCACAACAAAGAAAATTCCTTGGAGAGCAGCACCCAGTAAAACCACCAAGTGTCCTGAATGAAATGTGTAACAAAGTTTAAATGAAATTCTTTTACGCTTTTTTCATTAAGCATCATGCAGAGATCTGGTTTTTGGTGCCATTCAAAAGTAAAAATGAAAACTTTTATTTATGCATGCATCATTATTCCTGAGGGGCCAAAGTCCAATCCTGGCATAAAATATAGTGCTGGGGAGGGGGTTGGAGACTTTGGGGGAAGGGAGAAATTTAGAAAGAAAAAGGTATATGTATATTAAATCACAAACTGTGTTGTGTTTCTATAAAAACAGAGTATACCATTATTATAAGAGGATCTAAAAAAGATTTAGACTCCTTTAATTTTATCTTGACATGTTCTTATTGTTGGCATATACAAAGTCTTATTGTATCTCTTCTGTATTATTATATACTACAATTTTGACATATACAAGGGATCACCTGAACATATTCAGTGATGACAGTCTCACACTGGAAGGTCAAAAGGGTCAGCTGTGTTTAATATAATGTTTTACTTTTATACTGTTTAATCTCTAAGTTCCTTTATCATTTGTCCCTGTAAATTCATAGTGAAAGTAGTGAATACAAAATATATTTTATCTTTTCTATTTTGTTATGTATTCTATTTGCAACATATTCAGGGACAATAAGTAAGGTGCTTCTTTCCTGTTAAAGGTTACTTCAATCAGAGGCCCAAATCCAGTAGTGTCAGCCTCACAATGGAAGGTCAAATGGTCAAAGTTCCAAAAAACACCACATGTGATAATAATAATCTCTAACTAGGAGGTCAAAAGGGTCAAATATTTAAATTGCTTTCTATTGTTTCTATTCTTTGTTCTTTTTAACTAAATCACTGCTAGTTCCTTGTTACTTTATATTGTTCTTGTATAAGTTTAAAATGAATATTCCCTTTACAATACTGGTTGCCAATCTATGCTATCATTTAACCCAAACTTCGGATTTACAGCATCAAACCAATGTATAAAATATGCTTCTCTTGTAAGGATTTTCATTTATAACCCCCTTCCCTTCTATCCGGTATGATTTTCACTATTCCAAAGAATCTTAATTGGTGTAGCTGGTGTCCATGCGCCACAAAATGCCTTGCTACAGGGGACGTTAGGCCCTCTCTTCTGATATCTGATTTATGTTCATTAATTCATACTTTAAACATTATTTCTGTTTTTCCTATATAAACCTTGTCGCATGGACATTTAAGCAGATATATTACCCCAGCCGTAGAACAAATAATAAACTGGATAATAACAACTTCCTCATCCCTAGCTGTATATCAATTTTTTTTGATTATATAAGTATTGTTACAGCTGGTACAATGACCACATGGATAATTGCCTTTTGTTTCAGTTAGATTTAAAAAATGTTGTGGACCGCTGTCCGGTATCTTATGTTCTGTTTTTGTTAATCTACTACCCAAAGTTTTATTCCTTTTCAGTACAACAAGGGGAAGTTGTTGGAAAATGTGTTGTGTATCTGGAGTTACTTGAAGTACCTTCCAATGTTTATTCACAGTTTTTTCTGACTTTGGAAAAGATGTCATTAAGTACTGTGGATAGTACGATTCTGTCCCTCTTAACTCTCTCCCCGTCACCATGTGATGCCAAAAGGCTTTATCTATCCCTCATCTCTACTTTAACACTAGCTGCTTGTAGTGTATCATGCCTATAACCCCTTTGTTGAAATCTCTCTATCATTTGTATTTTTGCCTTGTTAAATTCTTCTGCATTTGTACAATTTTGTTTAGCTCTAAGAATCTGTCCATATGGTATAGACTCAATTAATCCCCTGGGATGAAAACTCTTAGCATGTAGCACTGCATTCTTATCAGTTTCTTTGCGGAACAACTTCACTGCCAATTTGTCTACATCTTTATAAATGTATAGATCTAAATAAGAGATGTCAGTCCCACTAAAATTCATAACGAAAATTAGATGATCTGTACATTTATTTAGATATTTGTTAAATTTGTTCAATTCTTCATATGTTTCAGTCCAAATAGTAATAATGTCATCTATAAAACGCTTCCATATGCCCAGCTTTTTCTAAAAAGATTCCTGTCACTAAAAATAAATTCCTTTTCAAAGTGACTAATTTAAATGTTGGCATAGGCGGGTGCCATACTGGACCCCATTGCTCTACCTTTGACTTGTAAATAATATGTTTTCTCAAATGTAAAATAGTTTGGAGTTAAGACTATCTCAGCCCATTTCACTAACAAATTATTAGATGTTTTTTCTTCTCTTCTTAACTCATCAAGGAACATTGGTAATACATTATATCCTTGTCTGTGAGGTATGGATGTATACAAGTCCTTCAGGTCCCATGTAACCAGTACACACCTCTGAATGTCTATATCAGTTTCATGAAGCTGCTCTAACTGTACTATATCTGTTGAGTCTCTTATATATGATGTCGTTTGTTCAACAAAAACGGTCTAATGTGATGATCTATGTAAATTTGCTGCATTAAGGAATTTGGAAATGGATAATAATGTCATCATAAAAAATGCAGATAAGGGGGGAGCCATAGTAGTGATGGATTATAAACATTACTGACAAATTTGTATGGAATTATTGCCAGTCAAGGACAATTTTTTAATTTTAGATAAGGGTCCTACCAATCTAATTCAGGATTTAATCAAAACAACATTGAATATAGATTAAGAACAAAAAGAAATAACTGAAGGGGAAAAGGAAGCCCTATACAAAAGTACACCCAGCATGGGACAAATAATAAAGGAACTTAGAGGTTAAACAGTATAAAAAGTAAAAAAATTATATTAAACAATATTGACCCTTTTGACCTTCCAGTGTGAGATTGTCATCACTGAATGTGGTCAGATAATCCCTTGTATATGTCAGAACTGTAGTATATATTAATACAGAGGAGATACAATAAGACTTTGTATACGCCAAAAAATAAGAACAGATCAAGATAAAATTGAAGGAGTCTAAATCTTTTTTTAGATCCTCTTATAATAATGGTATACTCTGTTTATATAGAAACACAACACAGTTTGTGATTAATATAAATATACCTTTTTCTTTCTAAATTTCTCCCTTCCCCTAAATTCTCCAAACCTCCCCTTCCCAGCACTATATTTAATGCTGAGATTGGACTTTGGCCCCTCAGGAATAATGATGCATGTGTAAAGAAAAGTTTTCATTTTTACTTTTGAATGGCACCAAAAACCAGATCCCTGTATGATGCTTAATGAAAGAAGTGTAAAAGAATTTCATTTATACTTTGATATACATTTCAGTCAGGACACTTAGTGGTTTTACTGGGTGCTGCTCTTCAAGGAAGTTTCTTTGTTGTGGCAGGTCAGGCACAGGAGAGATTGCAAACGTCGCAAGAGTGTGCACATATCTCGTGATGATGCCTTTTGCACTGCGCTCGATTCCAGACTGTCGGGGTATTTCAACTGCATGCAGACCAGGTGAGTTACCTCCTTATAGAGAAAGCAGGAGGTCATGCCACGCTCTGCAGATTCTAACGTGTAAGTACATCTAAAAGTTTCACTATGGAACAGCATTTACTTTATAACAGTGGCTGGTTAAGGGAGAAGGAATGTCTAAATGCAAACACTGGGTCACAAACTTGTTTTTTGAAATAAGTAGTCATTTGAAATTTGTTTTTCCATCTACAAAGCACAAGTACTGAAGTAATTTAAAACTTTCAATACAGAGATTTCTTTTTAAGAATAAGAGGCTTTTCTGAGTTGGAAAAGACATTGAAAGCTACTTCCTAATTATAGAAATGGGGTCTTTAAAATTACCACTCAGTTAAACAACATGCTTTTTCATTTTGCAGTATATATCTATACACATATACACACTGAGGCAACAGGATTCAAAACAAACATAAACAACAGACAACACTTTAAAAAGGTAAACAAAAATTATTTAGTGAAGTGAAAATATTATGATATAGAATTGCGCAATATGGGAGTTTGAAATTAAAATATATAAATTACATTAACAGAATATTGACTATGAAGATTAAGTGTTAAAAACAGAGATTACCCAAGGAGGTAAACAGATGATTCTGTGTATTAAAATTTCTACATCATATACAACAGGTGAATATTATTTTAACAAAATTCATAATGATTTGTTCCTCTAGTTGCCCAGCATATTCTCTAAAGTTATAAACAAAAAGGATATTTAAAGACTTAAGACAATAACGAGGTATGCAATTAGTTTTTGATAAATTTATATTGAGCAGGGATGAAAATAATATTATATTGGAATTTTCTAGTTATACTCAACTACATATATAAAGAAAAAATTATTTTCTGAATAAGAATTAAAAAATCTTTTTTGGAACCTTATTTACAAATACTTACTTTATATATTAAAGGGGGTACTCAAGTGTGGCTATAGTGACATATATAGGTAATCTTAAATTAGTAGTAACAGAATATAATTATTTTAATAAATGTATTATTTTTTAGGGTAATTAGGACAGTGTTGTTATTACTTTAGATTCAGTTGTACACTGAAGAAGGATTTTTCTGAAACATCTGAGGACTGTATCTGTATAAAATTTATATAAATAAAAAATATATTTTTGATACATAGGGGTGAGTGGGCATTTGTAACCAATTATTCTGACTGTTATTAACGAGCATAGAATTGTTTTTGGCTCCTCCCTGATTATTATCATCTTTTTTTTTTTTTTTTTTTTTTGAGGTTGGCTGGGCTGGATTAAGGTTCATCTTGAATGTTTTGATTTTTTCCTATTGTTCCTCCACCCCTCTTTCTTGCCCATTTGCTAGTGCTTTTCTGAGGCACTCTCCCATTTTCCCAAAGTCAGCCCTCCTCAAGACTAGTACTCTTGCTTTTGTATGGCTTGACTCTATGGCTGTGTTTATCGTGAACCACACTGTTTGGTGGTCGCTTGTCCCCAGATGGCTACCCACTTCTAAATCCTTATGCTTCCTAAATGGTGCTTTTTTTTTTTTAATTGTTTAACCAGTAGTGGCACACTAAGCTGAAAGCTTGTTTACAGGTGCGACCTGGGAGCACAGGGAAGGTAAGTGACTTGCTCAGGGTCACACAGTATGCAAGTGGGAGCTGTGGGATTCAAACCCAGGTCTCCAGATTTGCAGCTCAATGCCTTAAACCACTGCACTATACTGCCTCCTCACCTCGCCTTTTTTCCTTAACCTTCCCCACCACCTCTTTTGAGAACCATAGTGTTTTTTCATTCATTTTGCTTTGTTGATTTGCTTCACACAAAGGCTTGTTGCCTCTGTAATGGCTGTTTTGATTTTCCCCCATTGTTTCTCCACCCCTCCTTCTTGCCTGTTTGCTTGTCTGAGGCACTCTCCCATTTTCCCAAAGTCAGCCCTCCTAAAGTCCAGTACTCTTGCTTTTGTATGGCTTGACTGTATGGCTGTGTTTATTATGAACCACACTATTTTGCTATGTGGCACTATGTTGCTACAGCAAGGACATGGGAGTGAATTTGTCCTCCGACATGGCCGTAATTCTGGCATTACAATTTCATAGGTACTGTAAATAGTAATTCTTCGTAAAAATACATCATGGAAACATAAAAAATAAGAAAACAACACTAGAACTGCATTCCTTTCTTTACAATTTTCAACATAATATTTTTCCCACTGTTACATACATGAAGTGAGTTACAACCCTCCAGGCACATACACATACCTCAAGTAGGGAGGACTCTTACAGAAGCTGGTTGTGATCTTATTATTTCTGGGATACTACCTGTACTCAGGGCATCACATGATGTAAATGACGATATACTGCATTTAAACGGATGGCTGAAAAGATGGTGTATTAGGGAGGGTCACATCTTTACGGAACAAGGTGCAAAGTTTAGGAACCCAATGGTATATGCTCAGGATGGACTCCATTTAAACAGAAGGAGAAAACGAATTTTTGCTTACCAACTTAGACATACAATAGAGGAAAGTTTAAACTTAGCATGAGGGGGGGAGGTAGGCCCACTAGTTCTTTTTTTCAAAAGAACACAAATATGATCATACTTCATATATTTTCCTCTCATTAAATGCTAGGAGTTTAAATAATAAGTTGGGAGAATTAGAATGATCTATCGAACACCTAAATATTAGTATATGTGCTGTCACAGAGACCTGGTGGAGCCCAAATGATCCATGGGAAAAGCAGATCAATGGATATAATTTGTTCCATAAAGCTAGAAAAGAAAAACGAGGTGGGGGAGTGGCTCTATATGTATCCAATAAAATAAATTCTGAGGAAATCGATACATCAAAATGGGATAAAATCGAGGTGCTATGGGTTAAGATATCATTCCACCACTCACATTTTGTTCATACTGGAGTAATATATAGATCACCGACTATTACATTGGATCAGGATGAACAATTACTGGATTTCTTAAATACAATTGGCTCTACTAAAAGTAATGTGGTAGTAGGTGACCTAAATTTACCAGGCATAAATTGGACAACATTACAGACAAATACCACTATAGAATCACGATATCTAGAATTATGTTTGCTAGCGGGGATGAACCAGTGGGTAAATTCCAATACTAGAGACAATCATATATTAGATCTTGTTTTAAGTAATTTAGATGGTAATATAACAACCTGTAAGGTCCTCCCCCCCTTGGATCAAGTGATCATTCTATGGTTTACTTCTACCTAGGCACATTAGCAGACACTACTATAAGTAGGACTAGCAAATATAACTATAATAAGGCTGATTTTGATAGTATGAGATCACATTTTAAAAACTGGAATTGGGTTAAAGAATTTCAAAACAAAACACTTGATTCCATGTGGGATCTCTTGGTGGATAAAATAACCTCAGCTACTCAAGCTTTTACTCCTCTAATTAAGAGTACAGATGGCGCTACTAAGAGCAAACCTAAATGGATGTCAAAATACGTACAGCAACTGATGAAGAAAAATAGGGCTTTTTATAGGGCCAACAGATCGGGCAGTAATATATGTTGGAATACTTATAAGAATCTCTTTAAAAAAGTCTAAAAAATGTATTAAAGATGCCAAATTAAAATATGAGTTGAGCCTAGTATCTAGAGTTCAGGATAATTACAAGTTCTTTTATGCATATATTAGTGATAAAAAAGGGAGTATGTTGAACTATTGGCCCACTACATGCAATGGATGGAAGCACAGTTACTGACCAGTCCCATCTACATAGAAACATAGACTTTGACGGCAGAAAAGGACCACTTGGCCCACCCAGTCTGCCCATTTCCCTACCTACTGGATAAGCTGCAGATTCTAGTTAACCAACAGCCTGCTTCCTGCAACCCCGCACTATAATTGCTTTGTGTCTGTCCCAAGCATGTTTGAATTCCCCCACTGTTTTAGACCCAACGACCTCCTCAGGAAGGCTGTTCCATGTATCCACCACTCTCTCCGTGAAAAAGAATTTCCTCACATTACCCCTGAGCCGTCCCCCCTCTATCTTTAAACTGTGCCCCCTTGTTCTTACACATCTCTTTTTCTGAAAGATGCTACCCTCCTGGACTTTGTTGATTCCCTTGAGGTACTTGAACGTTTCTATCATGTCCCCCCTGTCCCTCCTTTCATCAAGGGTATACATATTAAGCTCTCTCAGTCTCTCTTCATATGGTTTCTGATGTAGACCCTGCACCATTTTAGTTGCCCTCCTCTGGACTGCTTCCATCCTGTCTATGTCCTTGCATAGATGAGGTCTCCAAAACTGCACACAGTACTCCAGATGGGGTCTCACCAACTGTCTGTATAGAGGGATAATCACTTCCCTTTTTCTACTTGTGATGCCCCTTCCTATGCATCCCAGTATCCCCCTGGCTCTCCTTACTGACTTCTCACATTGCTTACCCACCTTTAGGTCATCTGATATGACTACTCCCAGGTCCCTTTCCATTTTTGTTGTTGTTAGTACCTCCCCAGCTAGTGTGTACTCTTCTCCTGGGTTTTTGTTTCCCAGGTGCATTACTTGCACTTCTTTGCATTGAATCTAAGTTGCCATATGTCTGACCATTCCTCCAACCTGCCAAGTCCCTTCTCATCTTTTCTACCCCTCTTGTGTATCAACTCTGTTACAGATCTTTGTGTCATCTGCAAAGAGGCATACCTTTCCCTCCAGACCCTCTGCAATGTCACTTATAAAGATGTTAAAGAGGATTGGACCCAGTACTGAGCCCTGAGGTACTCCACTAGTAACCCCTTCTTCGAATGTGTTCCATTCACTATTACCTTCTGTGTCCTGTTGTGCAGCCAGTTCGCTACTCAGGCTACCACCCTGGGACCCACTCCCAGGCTGGCTAACTTGATTATTAATCTTTTGTGGGACTGTGTCAAATGCCTTGCTAAAGTCTAGGTAGGCCATATCCACAGCCCTCCTGGTCTATTACTTTGGTCACCCAGTCAAAGAAATCAATTAGATTAGTCTGACATGACCTTCCTGCTGTAAATCCATGTTGCTTTGGGTCCTGTGCCCCGCTGGCCTCTAGGTGCTCAACAATTCTTTCTTTCAGAAGTGATTCCATCATTTTCCCTACCACTGAGGTCAAACTTACAGGTCTGTAGTTTCCTGCTTCTGCCTTGCTCCCACTTTTGTAAAGGGAAATCACATCTGCCCTCCTCCAGTCCTCAGGTACCACCCCATCCTGCCATGATTTGTTAAAAAGTGTGGTCAGTGGTGTCACTAGGTCCCCCCTTAGTTCTTTTTAGGATGCTGGGTGAATCTGTCAGGCCCCATTGCTTTGTCCACCTTGAGTTTTAGGGTTCTTTAGGACTCTTTCTTCTGTGAATGGACTGGTATCAACCCCCCTACCCAGAGTGCTTCTATTGTCTGGTTTAGGTAACTGTCCTCATCTTCTTTTGTGAATACTGAGCAAAAGTATTCATTCAGTATCTCTGCCTTTTCACTGTCTCCCTCTGCCCACCTCCCCTCTCCTTTATTAATCTTCACTATCCCTCCCTTAACCTTTCTATGCTCCCTAATGTACCTATAAAAGGTTTTATCCCCCTTTTTGACCGAGTTGGCTATTTTTTCCTCGGTTTGTGCCTTTGCCATTCTGACTGCCTTTCCTACTTCTTTCTGCTTTAATTGATACAGTTCCCTGTCGTGCTCCCTCTGTGATTCCTTATACTTTTTGAATGCAGCCTTTTTCTCCTTAACCTTCCCTGCCACCTCTTTTGAGAACCATAGTGGTTTTTTACTCCGCTTTGTTTTCTTTATTTGTTTTACACAAAGACTTGTTGCCTCTATGATGGCAGTTTTGATTTTTCTCCATTGTTCTTCCACTCCTCCTATTTGGCCATTTGCTAATGCATTCTTCAGGTGTTCACCCATTTTGCCAAAGTCAGCCCTTCTAAAGTCCAGTATCCTTGTTTTGTATGGCTTATCTCCATGGTTGTGCTCATTGTGAAGCACACTGTGCAGTGGTCGCTTGTTCCCAGATGTCTACTGACTTCTAAATTTGTGATCCTCTCTCCATTTGAGAGTACCAGGTCTAGTATTGCTCCCTCCCGAGTGGGTTCCAGCACTAGCTGTCTAAGGTCTGCCCCCTGCAGGGCATCAAGAATGACCCTGCTCTTGGATGTGGCTGCAGTACATGTCCTCCAGTTAACATCTGGCATATTCAGGTCCCCCATCAACAGTATCTCCCCTTTTTCAGCCATTTTGAGAATGTCCTCTATCATTTTCTTGTCCATTTCCTCCCCTTGAGACGAGGGTCTGTATACAACCCCTGTGCGGATTGATGCCATTCCCCATCTCCAAGGTAACCCAGAGTGCCTCTTGTCCTCCCCCTTTACTTTTTAGTTCTGTAGCTTTGATCCCTTCCCTTATGTATAGAGCTACTCCACCTCCTCTTTTGCCTTCCCTGTCCCTTCTGTAGATTGTGTACCCTGGTATGCTGACATCCCATTCATGGTTCTTGGTGTACCATGTTTCTGTGACTGCCACAATATCCAATTGTTCATCTTCCATCAAAGCTACTAGCTCAGAAAGCTTGTTTCCCAGACTACGGGCATTTGTAGTCATTGCCCTCCATTTAATGTTGGCTTGATCCTTTTTTCCCCTATCCCTGCTCTTATTGCTCTTATCTATTTTACCATTTACCCCCATCCTGCCCTGTGTTGAGCTCTGTACCTCAGTGTTTACCTAACTACCTGCCCTGTTTTGTGGGGGAGGCTTGACTTTTCCTGCCTTTTATCAGTACCTCCCCCCTTATCTAGTTTAAAAGCTTCTAGTGCGAATGTAAAATGATTTCTTTACATCAGTTTTTAATAATAAATCTTCTCCAAAATTAGATCATTTAGAAACTGTAATGGAAGTAGAATTATTGATAACGAGAGAAGGGATACTTAAAAGGTTACAAAAAATAGATCATAATAAATCCCAAGGCCCGGATGGAATACATCCGAGAATAATCAAAGAAATGGCAGATTTCTTGGCTGGACCTCTGGCAGTAATTTTTCAAATATCATTAAAAAAAGGGCATGTTTTAGAGGCATGAAAACAAGCTAGGGTGGTTCCTATTTACAAGAAGGGGAGTAGACATGATGTATCCAACTATAGGCCGATTAGCTTGACATCGGTCATAGGGAAAATTTTTGAGGGTATATTAAAAGATTATATTATAGAATATGCCCCAAAAATGGATTTGTTGGACCCAGTACAGCATGGATTTACTACTGGAAGGTCTTGTCAGACCAACCTATTAGAATTCCATGTAAAGGTTAGCAGGGCTATGGGAGAGGGTCAGTCTGTGCATGTGGTGTATCTGGACTTTTCAAAGACCTTCGATAAGGTTCCTCATGGAGAACTTATCGATCCATTAATAGCACATGGCTTTTCAGGAAAAATAACAAAATGGGTAGAAGCATGGCTTACCTCCAGAAAACAATCTGCTAATGTAAACGGGACTAATTCTGCATGGGCCAAGGTGACCAGTGGGGCCTTGCTTGTTCAATATTTTTATTTATTTATTTGTAGAATCAGTTTACAACCTTTGAGCCAGAGGCTCGTTTCCAAAGGTACCTCGTCACATTAAAGACATACATAGAGTTTTAGGTTACATAGCATAGGTTTGCAAAACAATAGGCGTTCAACAGAGGCGCCACGTCACACTGAGGTCAGACAAAATACATTTAGGTTACAGGGTACATGTAATTGAGAACAGGTGTTACACAAGTTGGTATCAAAAATTGGGCAATCTAATAGGTATACAATGAAACAGCTGGCCCTGGCCAGGTTAGACATAGGCATGGTGTACCGGGAAGCGATGGTGGGGATGGCTTGGTGGAGAGCCGCCCGGTGGGCACTATCATGAGAAGTTGGGGTGGAGGCTACTTTCAGAGACAGGAGCAGCTACGAGTGTTGAGGAGTTGGTTTCGAAGGGTGGTTTTGAACTTGGAGATGGTGGTGGCATTGGTGATGGGGGCAGGGAGAGAGTTAAACCAGGATGGGGCTCTGTAGCAGAAGGACCTCTGGCCACAGCTGGTTCTTGATCTAGGGACCATTAGGGTGGTCTTGTTGGATGACCGTGTTGCAATAGTGGGAGGGCTCAGGTGGATGGATGCCGTTACCCCAGGGGGGGGAGAGCCCGAGTAGGGTTTTTTTTGTGAGGAGACAGGTTTGATAGCAGAGCTGTTCATCCAGGGTAAGGAGTTTAGCCTCGTCATACAGCTGACAGGTGTGTGTGAGCCTGGGGGCACCAGTATTCAATCTGCAGGCTTTATTCAGGGTTAGGTGAATTTTTTTGAGTGCAGTCGTGTCGGCAGCACCATAGACTGGTAGACCATAGTCTACAAGGGACAAAACGGATGACGTAACAGTGAGCTGGAGTGCATTTGGGGGAAGGCAGGTTCTATAGCGGAAGAGGATGCCAAGCCGTGTGTTAGTGGTGGATGTTAGGGCATCTATGTGGTTGTGAAATGTGAGGGCTGAGTCGAAGGTAATCCCAAGGTATTTGTAGGAGCAGACTTGTTCCAGTGGCTGATTGGTACTAGGAAGGATATAGAGTGGGTGGTTGCTAGCTTTGTTTTGGGGGTGGGAAAAGAGCATAGCTTTGGTCTTTTTAAGATTGATGACGAGTCTGCGCTCCTTAAACCAAGCTTCGGCACTACTGAAAGACTGCTGTAGGGTGTCCTGAAGGGAGACGGGATTACGGTGGGTGGCAAAAAGGACAGCGTCATCTGCATACAGGAGAATTTTGCCAGGGCATGCACTGGGCAGGGTGTTCAGATAGAGCGAGAAGAGAAGGGGACCCAGGATGGAGATTTGGGGGACCCCAGAGTGAATGGGACGGGTATCAGAGAGTATCCCATTGATTTTTACACACTGTGATCGAGCAGCAAGATAGCTTGTGCACCATGCTAGGGGGCCAGCCGAGAGACCAGTGTGACAGACAGCATTCAGCAGAAGAGGATGGGAGATGGTGTCGAAAGCCTTTGAGAGGTCGATGAACACTGCACCAGCTAGGGAGCTGGTATCCAAGGAGGAGTGTAGGAAGTTGGAGAATTCAATTAGGGCAGTGCTGGTACTGTGACCAGCACGGAAGCCATGTTGCTCTGGGCATAAGATGTTATGCTTAGCCAGATAATCAGTGATTTGAATGGCCACCACTTTCTCCAGGGCTTTAGAGATGGGGGAGGATGGAGACTGGCCGGTAGTTGTTGGCCGATGACCTGTCGCCCCCTTTATGAATTGGTGTGATAATGGCTGTTTTCCAAGCTGTGGGAAATTGTCCCAGGCAGAGTGACTGGTTAATTAGGCTTGTGAGTGGGGCAAGGACTTCATCTAGCACCAGCCTGAGGATACTGGGGTCCAGTGAGTCACTGCCAGGACTGTTGCTATTTAAAGCTTTGATTAGGATGGGTCTGGCTTCCCGGGTGGAAATCTTGCGCAGGTGGAAGCTGGGGTGCTGGAAGATAGGGGGAGGTTGGTTGGGGGGAGGGTCAAAGAAATTACTAGGGAGGACTGAGCTAAGGTCAGTGAAAGCGGTGTTTAGCCAGTTAGCTATGGTGGCAGGCTCGGTGGTGGTAGTGCCATTTCTAGTGAGCTGGGATGGGGCAAGGAGCGAGATTTTCCGTTTAGTTGTTTAATATTATCCCAGAAAGTCCGGGCCGAGCCCCAGGAGGAGGTAAGGGTGGCCTGGTAATGGTCGGCCTTGGCTTTCTGGATGGCCCAAGAGCACTTATTCCAGGCTGCATTGTAAGCCTGCCTATCAGACAGACGACCCGTTTCAGTGGCAATATATATATTGCTTCAATGAGTGTAAGTAACGGAGCCTGGGTTTCAAAGTCTGCTGACGACACCAGGGTAGGGTTCCCCATAAATAACCAAGATGATGCCACAAAACTAGAAGAAGCATTAAACGCATTGGAATTCTGGGCATCAGACAAAAAATTGTTATTTAACGTGGATAAATGCTGCGTTATGCACTTTGGAAGAGCAAATGCACATTGCCTTATACACTCGGAGGACAAATATTAAGTATAGCGGAGCAACAGAGTGACCTGGGTATTATGGTTATAAACAATTTGTCATTTAAAACATATTGTAACTCAGTTATTAAGAAATCAAGTAGTATATTACATTGCATAAATAAACATAATTCATCTAGAAGCAGGGAAGTTCTTCTGCCTCTCTATACATCATTAGAGAGGCCGCACTTGGATTACTGTGCACAATTCTGGTCACCTAGTGGAAGAGCAGAGACAGTCGCTCTAGAGAAAGTTCAGAGGAGAGCTACTCATTATATACAGGAGGTAAAAGGTCAAGATTATCAAAAGAGGTTAAACATTCTGGGATTATACTCTTTGGAGTATAGGCGATTAAGAGGGGACGTGTTTGATTTATAAATCAACCACTGATCCAGGTTTATGGGAACTCCTAGGATTGAGATACAGGGAATCACTGTGCAATACCAGAGCACACTCTCTACAACTGTCAGTGGACTGTCCAAAAACAAATAAAAGAAAATCCTGGCTCACATTGAGAGTAGCTAATATTTGGAATAAATTGCCATTAGAAGTGGTAGCTAGTGACACTATGAATACTTTTAAGAACAGATTGGATAGTTTCCTACTTAAACATAATATCCAGGGGTATTAATAAATTGGCCCGCAAAAGGACTATTGTCTACATAGCTCTGTATTTACCTATGAGACCTATAACCTCTTAGCATTAAAAATCATAGCACTGACTTTCAAAAATCATAGCAAATGGCCAGAATGTGGAGCACTTTCTTATTTTAAAGAATAAAAGGTCTCCAAATAGTGAGCTCAATATAGTTAGTGATAAGGAATTTTGCTACTAACTTAGTTCAATGATTTAATTGTGTGTCCAGAAATAGCTGTGAGATTTTTAAGAACATCAGTAAACCTATGTGGGGCAAGGGTATATTTGAGTGTGAAAATCATAGTGTCATGTGAATTTCATAGCAGTTGACAAGAATGCATATACATCCATATACTGCCTTTTCTGTTAATTTCTAGCTACATTACTTGTTCTCCAAGTTCAAGTTTTCCAAATTTAAAAAATAAAGAACTTTCTGATCAGCTGGAAAGATCACACTACTGTACTTCAGAACACTGTTATAGTCGGCACAGTATTTCTGCATTACGGACACAACATGTGGCATGAGCAACTGTAGGTCAGGAGTGACCTGTGATGTCGGAGTGACAGAGTGGCAACAAAGTTCGAGCTAAACAAGGAAATTTCTCATCCTCCAGCAAGTGAGGGAGTCATAAGTCACTTATTGCCATGTCGCTATCGAATGGTAGAGGAACTGGTGCACCATCACTGCAAAATGAGGTTGGCAAAAGTCGCGGCACAAACCCATTACTGGGGAGCGTATGTGCTAATACCAGTGTCATAAGTGAATACATCCACATCTGCACTAGAGTAGAAGAAAGCTAGAAAATGGCTGCCAAATGAATGGATGGAAATGGTCCATCACAGGTACCACACTGGGTCAGTTGGCAACCATGGACACCTGGTTCATGACTCAATGTGGTGATAGGGCCCCCCCCATGACTATGCCAGGAGCAAATATTGGCTATGAAGGTAAATATCAAGATAAGGTAAGTGCCACTTCGACGAGGTTAGGTCAAATGATTGATATGGTGGTTGGTCAGAAAGTGGTCTGAAGCAGGAATAAAAAATTAAAACATTTAACAGAAAAAAAACAATTTTAAGCTGATAACTTGCTATTTTGGTAATGAGGACACAAAAACGCATACAATACTATTCATCATACCTCCTCATTGTTTAAATAAACCCCAGCACTGACAGGGGCATCTGGTTTCTGATGTGCTGCTGGGAAGACACATGGGACTGCATCCTTCCTAATATGCCTCCGTCTTGGAGTAAACCCAACCATCTTCGAAACAACTGGGTTTATGAGAAACTGTTCATTTGTAAAATGATTGGAACAAACAACTGAGGAAGTCGATGGTTGCCAGCCCTTCCTATTAATTGCAAGCATCCATTGTAGACGTCTGGCCTTGTCTTTCGGGAAAAGATAGAAACTACAGGTACATGATGGACCAGTTTTGTTATTACAACCAGGAACACAGCAGAAAGGCATTGCTACACAAAGAGAAAAAAAAAATATTTGTATGTATGCATCCCAGGCACATATGTGACAAACATTCAAAAAAAAAAAAAACTAAAACACTAATAACAATTTAGCATATCAAGGCATAAATTAGTGTTGGAGAGTTTATTACTGGCCTTTGCTAATCAAAATGGAAAATGATTAGCAATCAGCCAATTTTGATTCTAAAATTGATATGTTTCCTTAAAACCATATAATTACTTGTTATTGTACATATTTATAAAATTTATAAAAGTTCTGCGACTGAATTTGTCAATTTTTGACCAACTTGTCTGCATAGCCTTTCTTATTATCCCACCTCATGTACCCTGTGCAGAAAGTTTTCCAATCACTGCCAAAGCTTAATTCTGTGCAACTGCAATGCCATTCTGCGCTACAGGTGTGAAAACACATTTTGGCCAGGATTTGAAAAGTAACAGCTGTGACGTAATAAGAAGGCTATGCTGAAAATATAGGGTCTAAATATTTAAAAATTCCAGAGTTACGAGGGTGCATAGCAAAACTGCAAAGAATGGTCATAACTTTGCCATGTTTTCATATTTTGACCCCACATTTTAAACACAGCCTTATTATGACCCCACCTCATGAACAATATGAGTATCATTATGCAAATCCTGCCTGAAAAGTGAATTCACCAACTGACTGCAAAATCACCTTTTGGGCAGGCGTTGCGTAGTGACAGTTATATTTTTCATGAGGTGGGGTCCCCAAAAGGCTATGTTGAAAACTTGGGGTCCATATCTCAAAACATGACCGAGTCATGCACCAATGTTCCAGCAGCAAGACGTGTCTGCAATCGGGAGAGTGGATCTTGAACCTGGGACCTATTCAGGTGAGTGATGGTGTGGGAGGGTACTGAGGGGTGTGAGGAGGTGGGTGCACAGTGCGTGGCTGGGTAGGGGTGAGAAGTGATTGTTGATGGACTTTTTTTTCAGGGTTTAAAAAAAAATTGTTTATGGACAAAATGGGGACAGTGATCTGATCATTGGGGGATGCCACTAGACACAAGGGAATGAACACAGAGACAGTATCAGAGGGTGAGGGATGACACAAACGCACTCCGCAAGTCGGGCCCGCTGCTCCCACAGTGCCAATCTCAGAGTGCAATAGTGTGAACAGGTAACAGACAGGGTAACCCTCCTGTCTGCTGTAGGTCCGAATCACCTTTAGCCTCAAGTTCTAGAGGGATTTAAACTGTGAACCTTATGCTAGCATACCCAAATGTACAGGCTCAGATATGTACCCTCTTCGGGACTGCAGTACAATCTTTCACTGGGGCACCCAACCAGGTATCCAAAATGAACCCTCTTTAGCTCTATAGGGACCTAGGTAGTTCTTACCTTTTTAAGCAAGCTCAGTAACACACCATGCATTTTAACAGCTGTCAGACTTAAACATAGATTCAGCATCACATGCAAAAAGAAAAAAATTGAGAAGACATAAAGGCAGTATTTCAAAGAAAAGGTTGTTTACTAAAAATGATAAAAACAGGTAAAATTAAACACGGAACAATATATCATACAGCTTACAATCATGTACAACAAAAATGGAAGTTTCAGAACAAACACTCCTGCCACAGATAATTATTTTCTAGCTATTAACTTTCTAAGTGCTTTCCCCAGAGTCTAGAATAATGTCACCATCCCATATACAACGTTTCACCTTTAACTATCTGCCCCAGGGATTTATTGAACTTTAAAAATTGATTAGCGTTTTGCTCATAAAAGTGCGCAATCTTTGTGAAAATGCATAGCTCTTGCCTCACTGTGTTTAACAAACACAGCACTTCTAGAAAATCTATATAAATACTTTCTGTACAGTTAGTATAGTCCAAAGAAAAAAAACTGCTAATCAATTATTTAATACCCTGCTGCCCCCGTCCCCTTTAGATGAGGTCAGCTAGAACCTCTCTTATTTAATATCTGACATAAGTGTCTCTAAGGATGTGAGTCTTTGATATGAAAAAATCTGTAACTAGCTATTTCACAAATATGACAGTCTTTAATTAAACATTTCTCTTTGAATGTAACAATCCCACACTCATGTCTCTTGGCTGATTTCCTGTGCCAGTGAGATATGAGGGATTTTATGACTCTTCACACACTTCAGCTATTTGCTACCATGAGATTAACCAGCCCAATTACCTTTTCTTCTAGAAACATCATAAAATGCATATTTAAATTCCAGCTTCAAAAGCAGCAGCAGGCAATAAACTGTCTCTGGAAGGATGTCTCAATTAACTGTTTCCTCCTGGTCTATTTACTTCCCTCCTGGTTTCAGCTACTGATACTTTGTTTGGGGTCAGGTCACTTGTCACTGCTGACATGTGTGAGACAATTTCAAACAGAGACCAGTTATTTATTTTACAGATATCATACAATAATCATAAGCAAGGGGCAAAGCTTCACTCTCCTCCCCACCTAGACTGAATTTAGGGGCTCTATCCCCTACACGGGATGAGCTCCCCAAGTTGGTTCATTCCTCAAACAGACGCAACAAGCCAGTTGTGTTTTCATTGGTTGCTCCAGCCCTATGTGAGATCATCATGTCATACCCTTGCAAGGGAAGACTCCATCTTAATAGTATACCATTCGTCTTTCCCATTTGTGTCAGCCAAACCAGGGGTTGTGGTCAGTCTGTACCTCAAAATGCTGCCTGTATAAGTATGGCTCTAACTTCTTTAAGGCCCACACTATGGCAAGACACTCTTTTTCCACATTAGAGTATGCCTGCTCCCTGGGAAGTAACTTTTTATTCAGGTACACTATGGGGTAATTATTCCCTTAGTTGGATGTCTGACTCAACACTGTCCCAATACCCACATCTGGGGCATCAGTCTGAACAACAAAGGGTCTGCTGTAGTCTGGACTTGTCAATACAGTGGCACTGCACAGTGCCTCATTCAGTATGGTAAAGGGTTTTTCACAGGCTGTTTCCCAGGTACTTTCTTAGGCATTCCTTTCTTTACCAGGTCAGATAGGGGAGCAGCCAGGGTACTGTAACTGGGTACAAATTTCCTATAGTACCCTGCTGTTCCTAGAAAACTCCTGACCTGCTTTTGAATTTCTGATCTGGGTCAGGCCTTGTTCACTTCTATTGTTAATTGGTTAGGGTGGAGCTATCCCTGGCCTACAACATGCCCGAGGTATGCCACTTCAGCCACGGCCACCTGGCACTTCTCAGCTTTGACAGGGAGCCAGGCCCTTTGTATCCTGCCCAGCACTCCTCCAAGGTGGAACAGGTGTTCTTCCCAACTGGCACTAAAGATGGCAATGTCATCCAGGTATGCCACGGCGTACTTCTCAGCACCATTTGACACCTGGTTCACCAACCTTTGGAAAGTGGCCAGGGCGTTCTTCATTATGAAAGGTATTACTTTTAATTCAAATGACCCTATCGGAGTAATGAAGGCTGACCTCTCCCTAGCTCTGTCAGTTAACTTTACCTGCCAGTACCCCATTGACAGGTCAATAGTAGTAAGGTATGTCGTCCCCCCCAACTTGTCAAGGAGTTCATCCATCCATGGCATTGGGTGGGCGTCTGACTTTGTGACTGCATTCAGTCCATGATAGTCCACACAAGAATGAGTAGTCATCTGGCCTGGGGACAAGGACTACGGGTGAGGCCCAGGGGCTGTGGGATTTCTGGATTACCCTTAAATCCAGCATTTCCTCCACCTCCCTCCTAATGTCCTTTTGGACAGCCTCTGACACCCAATGTGCTGTCTGCCGTATGGGCTTCTGTGTCCCTGTCTCCACTTCGTGCGTCATTAAAGGGGTTAGTCCTGGCTTGGCACTAAACAGTGGGGCAAAGTCTGCTAAAACCTCCTTTACTTACTCGATGTTGTCCAGGGCCAGCTGGGGTGACAATTTAACTGCCTCCACAGAGGACTCCCACTTGCTTTTTTTCCAGCAAGTCTAGAAGGAGGTCTCCTTCATCCATCCCCTTCCCAGGGCTACATACTGCAAAGACCACATTAGCCCTATTAGCATATGGCTTCATCATGTTGACATGGTACATTCTTTCTGTATGTTTTCTGTCAGGTAACTATTACATAGTTCACGTCATTTACCTTTCTGACCACTTTGTACGATCCTGCCCACTCAGCCTGCAGCTTATCTTTCTGGACTGAGATAAGAACCATGACTTCCTGACCCACAGTGTATGAGCGAGCTCTGGCTCTTCGGTCGTACCACTCTTTTTGTTTTTGTTGCCAGGTTGGTCTGGGCTGTCCCCATTAGGTCCTTCAGCCTTTCCCTAAACCTAAGGACATAATCCACTATGGGAGTTCCCTGGGTGGTGTGCTTGCCTTCCCAGTCCTCCTGGATCAAGTCTAGGGGCCCATGTATCTGGCACCCATTTAAGAACTTGAAGGGGGAAACCCTGTTAACTCTGGGGGCACCTCCCTGTATGCGAACAACAGGTGGGGAAGGTATTTCTCCCAGTCTCTCACATGCTGTTCAGCAAACGCTTGCAGCATTGACTTCAGGGTACCGTTAAATCTTTCCACAAGCTCATTGGCTTGCGGGTGCTAAGGTGTTGGGCATCTCTGTACCACTCCACACTTCTCCCACAAACATTTCATCAGGTCCGACATGAAGGAACCCCCTCGACCGGTGATAACCTCCTGTGGAAACCCAACACAGGAGAAAATCCCAAGTAAGGCATCTGCCACTTTGTCTGTCCTCAGTGAGGATAGAGTGACTGCCTCTGGGTAGTGGGTGGCATAATCCACCACAGTCAGGATGAATCTCTTCCTGGAGTAGCTGGGGGTATTTAAAGGCCCCACAATATCCATTCCCACCCTCTGGAATGGCTCCTCCACTATGGACAATGGAATTAAGTCAGCATGGGTATTCTTACCCGCATTCCCTATTTCTTGGCACCAGTGACAAGACCTGCAATACTCCTTCACCTGCTGGGTGAAGTTAGGCCAATAGAAATTCTGGGCCAACCACTGCATAGTGCGTGCAATTCCCAGATGACCAGACAAAGGAATATCGTGTGCAATCTTGAGCAACTGCTCACGGTACCCCTGGGGAACGACAAGCTGCCTGTCTATCACCTCTCCCTCTGTCTTAGCATCATGCATATACATCACTCCATTTTCCCAATAATCCTTATGTTTCCCGTCCCCTCCCTGTGATCCGTTAGAGTCTGCCCATGCCTTCAGCTTCTCCAGACTAGGGTCACTTTACTGAGCAGCTGCAAACTCCTTACACATTCCCAAGGCATGGGACAGATCTCCTTCAGTATCTAAACTAGGGTCCCTAACTCTAGCATCATGGCACTCAGGATTACTGTCATCCATAACCCTCTGACAATGGGTCACCCTTCCTTCTTCGGAGTAACCCTCCGTAGCTGATGGGTTAACTGCTACTGGGGAAATTTCTATCCCTCTTTCATTAGTCTCCATAACAGGAGACGCATGCTGGGGAACTAGCATCCCAGTGGTTTCCACAGTGGCTTCTATGGGGTCTGGGAAACAAAAATTTTCCTTTGTCACTTGGCTACAGGTAACTGCACACATCATTCCCTGTTTGGGACTATTGCCAAGAATTACATCAACTGCTAAAGTTTCTGCTACAGCAACCTGTTGCACAGTTCCCCCTGTCTCACCCCAGTCTAGGAGAACACTAGCAAGTGGTAATATTTTCTCCTCCCCAGTGAACCCCTGTACAGTTACAAATGTATTGTGTATAAGCTGACCAGGCTCTACCAGACCCCCTTTTACCAATGTCAGGGATGCTCATGTCTCTTAACCCTTGTGTCTGTACACCATTCATAGTGACTGGGTGCATGTGTTCTCTCAAGTTTACAGGCATGCTTTCAGGGACACATAAACAACCCACTTCTTTCCAAGCACAATTTGATGTACTGCTCATCCTTTTGGGACACTGTCTGGCAATATCGCCAGTTTCTTTGCAAACCCAGCATTCATTTCTTTTCTCAGAAAAATCTTTTCTTTGAAACCTCTGCCTAACTGGTTTCGGTGGAGGCAGTGAGGGTTTTAGCTGCCCTGAAGGTGCGCTTTTCCGTTTCTGCACTGCCACACCCGCCCCATTTACTCTCAGAACAGGCCTGCTCTTGGTATAGCAGTCCAAGAGCTCAGCAGTTTCTTGCACTGTTTTGTGATCTCTGTCCTCCAGCCAGGTTTTCAGCTCTGCTGGGAAAGCCCCCAAAAAACTGCTCTAACAGTATAGCATTTTCAATTTTATCTACTGAGTTTGCTTCAGTTCCTTCCCACCAACGTTTTAAAAACTGATGTTGTTTCATGGCAAGCTCCACGTAGCTCATGTCAGGGCTTCTCCTGAGCTTATGGAATTTAGCTATGTATGCTTCTGCAGCTAATTCATAGATAACATAGAAACATAGATTTTGACGGCAGATAAGGACCGCTTGGCCCACCCAATCTGTCCATTTCCCTACCTAATGGATAAGCTGCAGATCCTAGTTAACCAGCAGCCTACTTCTTCCTACCCCCACCACCTAGAATTGCCTTATGACTGTCCCATGCATGCTTGAATTCCACCACTGTTTTTGACTCCACAACCTCCTCCAGAAGGCCATTCCATGCATCCACAACCTCTCTGTGAAAAATACTTCCTTAAATTACCTCTGACGCCCCTCTTCTATCTTCAAATTGTGCCCCTTGTTCTTGCACACCCTTTTTTGAAAGATGCTACCCTCTTGGACTTTGTTGATTCCTTGAGGTACTTGAAAGTTTCTATCATGTCCCTCTCCCTCCTTTCCTCGAGGCTATACATATTTAGCTCCTTAAGTCTCTCTTCATATGTCTTCTGGTGCAGACCCTGCACCATTTTAGTTGCCTCCTCTGACAGCTTCCATCCTGTCTATGTCTTTATGGAGATTGGGTCTCCAGAACTGCACGCAGTACTCCAGATGGGGTCTCACCAACTGTCTATACAGAGGGATAATAACTTCCTGTTTTCTACTGGTGATGCCTCTCCCTATGCATCCAAGTATTCCCCAGCCCTCGTTGTTGCCCTCTCACATTGCTTGCCCACCTTTAGGTCATCTGATATGACTACCCCCAGGTCCCTTTCCATTTTTGTTGTTTTTAGTATCTCACCCCCCATTGTGTACTCTTCCCCTGGGTTTTTGTTTCCCAGGTGCATGACCTTGCACTTCTTAGCACTGAATCTAAGCTGCCATACATTTGACCATTCCTCTAACCTTGCCAAGTCCCTTCTCATACTTTCCACCAACCTTGTGCATCAACTCTGTTGCAGATCTTTTGTCATCTGCAAAGAGACATCCACTCTCCTTCCAGTCCCTCTGCAAGTAGTGCTTGTAAGACATTGAAGGACCGATCTAATACTGAACCCTGCGGTACCCACTAGTAACCCCTTTCTTCAGAGTGGACCCATTTACTATTACCTCTGTGTCCTATTCTCCAGCCAATTCTTTACCCAGACTGTCATCTTGGGACCCACTCCCAGACTGGCTAACTTGTATATTAATCTTTGTGTGGGATTGTGTCAAATGCCTTGGTAAAGTCTAGGTAGGCCAGCCCACAGCCCCTCCGTGATCTACTACTTTGGTCACCCAGTCAAAGAAATCTATCAGATTTGTCTGGCATGACCTTTCCACTGTGAATCCATGCTGCCTTGGGTCCCAGCCCTCTGGCCTCTAGATACCAACAGTTCTTTCCTTCAGAAGTGATTCCATCATTTTCCTACCACTGAGGTTAAACTAACAGATCTTAGTTTCCTGCTTCTGCCTTGCTCCCACTTTTGTGAAGGGGAATCACATCTGCCCTTCTCCAGTCCTCGGTACCACCCCATCCTCCCATGATTTGTTAAAGAGGGTAGTCAGTGGTGTCACTAGTTCTACCCTTAGTTCTTTTAGAACTCTGGGATGAATCCCATCAGGCCCCATTGCTTTGTCCACCTTCAGTTTTAAGAGTTCTTTCAGAACCCTTTCTTCTGTAAATGGGCTGGTATCAACTTCTGTATCCAGAGTGTTTCTACTGTTTGTTTTAGGTACCTCCCCCACTTCCTTTGTAAATACTGAGCAAAAATATTTGTTTAGTATCTCTGCCTTTTCACAGTCACCCTCTGCCCACCCTCTCTCCCCTTTATTACGCCTCAGTATCCCTCCCTTGGTCTTCCTTCACTCCCTGATGTACCTATAAATATATATTTTTTTAAAGAGCAGCTTTAAGTTTCTTGTAATCATTTCTGTCCTCATTGTCCATTTGACCAAAAATGCATCCCGAGCTTTTCCGGTAAGTAGCGGGGATAGCTAGAAGCTCCAGGATCCTCTAGGAATGTTTACCTGAATACAAACCTTTTCAAAGGAATTTAAAAAGGCATCCATATCCTCCCCTCTTTAAATTCAGCTATCAATTTGGAATTTAATTTATAACCCAGTCCTGTAGTTCCAGTTAAACCCAGGCCACTTACCTGCCCTGGTGCTGGTGGTTGGAGTTGTAGTTACTCCAATTCATGTTGCCTCTGGCGCTCACACTCTTCACAGTCAACCTCTTACTGTTCACTCTCCGCTTCTCGCTGTTCTCACCCAGATTCTCACCATTCTCTCTCAGCTTCTCACTGTTCTCGCTCCCTCTCCTCCTCTGTGGCTTGCTGCTCTCACCTCTCTTTTCTCTGGAACTCCAGCTCCATTCTCTACAGCTCCATCTGTAGCCTGATTGCTTCTGGCTCCAGTACACTGGTGATCTTCCCCTGCTGCTGTGGCCCTTGGTTTACAGTGGCCCTGCTGTCCTCCTCACTGGGTCTGGACACTGTACTGGCCGCTGGACCCTCCACGCCCAACGTTTGGCCCTCTCCAGTCATGGACTGTGACTCAACACTCTGGTCATCAGCGGTTATCAGAGCATCTATGAGGGTCTGCTTGTTGGCTTTCCCCTCATACAGGACTCCTCTGTCCTGGCACACCTGCCTCAAGTAGTCTGCAGTGTACCCGCTGTAGTTGGAAGCCATCTTCTTCCCTAACTATGGCTACTCTAACTTGCACTCGGAAAAAAAATAAAACAGGTAGGAACTTCAACTGTAAGCAAAATTATACGGTTCTGTTTACTTTTTAAAAATAAATCACTGCCTTAGTTTGCATGCGAGCTGTACAGTATTAATCTGGCACACTGACCTGTTAAAGGTTGTGTTAGCAAATACTTTAAATTGCACCACTGCCAACCAAATCTGTCACAAGTGCACTCTGCAGGTCAGGCCCTCTGCTCCCACAGTGCCAACCTCAGAGTGCAATAGTGTGAACAAGTAACAGACAGGGTAACAACCCTCCTGTCTGCTATGGGTCTGAATCACCTTTAGCCTAGAGTTCTGGAGGGATTCAAATTGTGAAACATATGCTAGCATACCCCACTGTACAAGCTCATATATGTACCCTCTTCAGGACTGCAGTACAATCTTTCACCAGGGGCAACCAACCAGGTATCCAAAATGAACCCTTTTAACTCTATAGAGACCTAGGTAGTTCTTACCTTTTTAATCAAGCTCAGTAACACATCAAGCTTTTTAACAGCTGTCAGACTTAAACATAGGTTAAGCATCACATGCAAAAAGGAAAAAACTGAGAAGACCCACAGGCAGTATTTCAAAGAAAAGGTTGTTTACTAAAAATGATAAAAACAGGTAAAATTAAACACAGAACAATATATCATACAGCTTACAATCATTTACAACAAAAAAGGATGTTTCAGAACAAATACTCCTACCACAGATAATTATTTTCTAGCAATTATCTTTTTAAGTGCTTTCCAAGTCAGTTTAGAATCATATGTCACCATCCCATATAGAATGAAACAGAAACATAGAATCTGACGGCAGATATGGACAACTTGGCCCACCTAGTCTGCCCATTTCTCTACCCGACAGATAAGCTGCAGATTCTAGTTAATCAACAGCTTACTTCCTCCTAACCCCCACTAGAATTGCCTTATGTCTGTTCCATGCATTCTTGAATTCTCCCACTGTTCCTACGAACATATGAAATTTGCCAGCAAATAAAGGCCTAGAGATCTATCAAGTCTGCTCGAATGTGCAGCTAGCACTCCACAACCTCCTCAGGAAGGCTGTTCCATGCATCCACAACCCTCTCTGTGAAAAAATACTTTCTAACATTACCTCTGAGCCGACCCCCTCTATCTTCAAATTGTGCCCCCTTGTTATTGCACATCCTTGTTCTGAAAGATGCTACTCTTTTGTACTTTGTTAATTCCCTTGAGATACTTGAAAGTTTCTAGCATATCCCTCCTCTCCCTCCTTTTCTCAAGAGTATTCATATTAAGCTGCTTTAGTCTCTCCTTGTATGTCTTCTGGTGCAGAACCTGCATCATTTTGGTTGCCCTCCTCTAAACAGCCTCCATTCTGTCTATGTCTTTGCGGAGATGGGGTCTCCAGAATTGCACGCAGTACTCCAGCTGGGGTCTTACCAACTGTCTGTACAGAGTGATAACTTCCTGTTTTCTACTGTTGAAGCCTCTCCCTATGCATCCCAGTATCCCACCAGCCCTCCTTACTGCCTTCTCACATTGTTTGCCCACGTTTAGTCATCTGATATAATTATTCCTAGGTCTCTTTCGATTTTTGTTGTTGTTATTAACTCACCCCCCCCCCCCCATTGTGTACTCCTCCCCTGGGTTTTTGTTTCCCAGATGCATTACCTTGCACTTCTTTGCATTGACTCTGACCTGCCATATATTTGACCATTCCTCCAACCTTGCCAAGTCCCTTTTCATCCTTTCCACCCCACCTTCTGTATCAACCCTGTTGCAGATCTTTGTTTCATCTGCAAAGAGACATACTTTTCCTTCCAGGTGCTCTCCAACGTCACTTATAAAGACATTAAAGAGGACTGGTCCCAGTACCGACCCCTGTGGTACCCCGCTAGTTACCCTCCTTTCTTCACTGTGGACTCTGTTTACTATTACCCTTTGCGTCCTGTTGTCCAGCCAATTTTTTACCCAGGCTACCACCTTGGGACCCACTCCAAGGCTGGCTAACTTGTATGTTTATCTTTTGGGTGAAACTGTGTCAAATGCC
The DNA here is from genome assembly GCA_016271365.2 of Neoceratodus forsteri. Taxonomy (NCBI): domain Eukaryota; kingdom Metazoa; phylum Chordata; order Ceratodontiformes; family Ceratodontidae; genus Neoceratodus; species Neoceratodus forsteri. Next base: position 1,180,301,828 of record CM057454.1, read on the forward strand.
TTGCTAAAATCTAGGTAGGCAATATCCACAGCCCCTCCCTGGTCTACTACTTTGGTCACCCAGTCAAAGAAATCTATTAGGTTTGTCTGACATGAACTTCCTTCTGTGAAACTATGCTGCCTTGGGTCCTGTGCCCCACTGGCCTCTAGGTACTCAACAATTCTTTCCTTCAGAAGTGATTCCATCATTTTCCCTACCACTGAGGTCAAACTAACTGGTCTGTAGTTTTCTGCCTCTGCCCTGCTCCCACTTTTGTGAAGTGGAATCACATTTGTCCTCCTTCAGTCCTCAGGTACCACACCATCCTCCCATGATTTGTTAGAGAGAGTAGTCAGTGGCGTTACTAGTTCTACCCTTAGTTCTTTTAAAATTCTTGGGTGAATCCCATCATGCCCCATTGCTTTGTCCACCCTCAATTTCAAGAGTTGTTTCAAAACCCTTTCTTCTGTGAATGGACTGGCATCGACCCCCCCTATTCAGAGTGTTTCTCTTGTTTGGTTTAGGTACCTCCCCCTCTTCTTCTGGTGTGAATACTGAGCAGAAATATTCATTCAGTATTTCTGCTTTTTCACTGTCACCCTCTGCCCAAATTCCCTCCCTTTTATTAAGTCTCTGTATCCCTCTCTTTGTCTTTCTTTGTTCCCTAATGTGCCTATAAAATGTTTTATCCCCCTCCTTAACAGAGATGGCTATCTTTTCCACACTCTAATGCTATCTGTCCCCACCCCCTTTAGATGAAGTCAGCTAGAACCTCCCTTATTTAATGTCTGATATAAGTGTCTCTGAGGATGTGAGTCATTGCTTTGAAAAAATCTGTGACTAGCCATTTCCCAAATATGACAGTCTTTAATAAAACATTTCTCTTTAAACTTAATGATCCCACACTCATGTCCCTTGGCTGATGTCCTGTGCCAGTGAGATCTGAGGGATTGTATAACTCTTCACACACTTCAGCTATTTGCTGCCATGAGATGAAACAGCCCAATTACCTTTTCCTCTTGAAACATAAAATTTGTATTTAAGTTCCAACTTCAAAAGCAGCAGCAGGCAATAAACTGTCTTTGGAAGAATATCTCAATCAACTGTTTCCTCCTGATCTGTTTTATTACCTGGTTTCAGCTACTGACACTATGTTTGGGGTCAGGTCACTTGTCACCGCTGACATGTGTGAGACAATTTCAAATACAGATCAGTTATTTATTTTACAGATATCATACAATAATCATAAGCAAGGGGCAGAGAGTCACCGGGGGCACCACTAGGCCCCAAGGAAATGATTAGGAACAGCTATCAGAGGGTGGGGGGCACCACAAGACACCAGGAAATTAATAAGACAGCGATCGGAGGGTGGGGGGGGCCACTAGGCACCAGAGAATTAATGGGACAATGATCAGAGGGTGGGGAAGTGCCACTAGACACCATGGAAATATTTTTAAAATATGGGGAACAGTCAGCTCATATGATTAGCAATCATTGCTAATCAAGATGGCAACTAACTTACATTTCCAAATTCTTCGGTCACGAATTATGATGCGAACCCGCTTATTTTATGCCACGCATATAATGGTGAGTAACTGTACGCTAGAAAATTATGGTGACTAATTTAAGACATAATGCTACAGCAGATGAGACAAATCTTGTTTTCTAGGATGTGACAATGTCCAGGCCATTACAGTTAGAAGCCGTGACCATCACCAAACAATTAGTTTCATTACAACTTGGGGGGCCACATTCCAGACACTTCAGGGCACACTTACAGGACTTTAAGAGGGCTGGGTTCAGAGAAACAGGGAAATACAAGTAAGGCGCACAAGCAAGAGTTGGGAAAAAATAGGGGCAGAGGAACACTGGGTGGATAACAAGACAGGGATTGTAATGATCACACAACTCTTTGCCAATGAGGTCAGCAAAGGAAAGGTAAAGAAGAGACCATGATGGTTTTCTATAGAAATATCGATAAAGGTGAAAAGTAAATAAAATGGCATATAAACTACAAGAAGGAGAAGATCCAGCCCAGCCAACCTCAGTACAAAAGAAATGTCTATAAGTGGGGAGGAGCCTGAAACAATTACGTGCGATACTATAGAATACTACAAATTGGTTACAGTAAGACCCACTCACCCAAACTAGTATATCAAGGTTCAAATCTTTACTTATGTTCAATTGATACAGTAAATGTACCGTACAAAGTAAATGTTTCAGAACCTATCCTTCATCAGTGCTGTTATTGTGCTGTAACTGTATCCCTTATGCACTTTCTTTACTTATACCACAGCTTAATCGTCTTAGATTTAGTTAAATATTTTATCTTCAGTATCTCATTTACACTGAAGACTCACTCTATCTGAAATAATGATTTTGCCGCCATGTTATCTTTCTCATTTCCTTTGCTGTTGCGCTTTTCCATTTTGTAAAGTGTTTTAATGCTGTGCAGAGCATGGCGTGACCTCCTGAATTCTCTTCAAACGGCATATGAACTACAAGAAAATACACAGGAGTGGACAGATAGGGATACATACAATAAAAAACAAAGAAAACCCAGGAAGGCAGTTTGGAAAGGCAAGTCATAGAAATACACAGGCATAGAATTTGTTTGCAGAGAAGAATCACTAACCCATACATTCTACCCTTTTTCCCTACCAAGTCAGCGGCCGCTGGCCCTATTTTGTCTGTGGCTTTAGTCTTTCTTACCTACCCCTGGAGATCCCTTGTGCCTAATTCATGCCTTTTTGAATGCCACCACTGTGTTTGTCCACACTACTTTTCGTACTAGGCTTTTCCATGCATCCACCAACCTTTCCATGAAGTAAAACTTCCTCCCAATTCCCCTTTATGCTGCACCCTCCAGCAACATATCTTATCCCCTTGTTGTAGTATAACTCCTTTACTGAAAGATGTCACCCACTTGCACCTAGTTTATGCAACTAAGACACTTGGAGGTTTCTAGCACATCTCTTCTCTCTTTCAGTGTATACATACTGAGTTCCCTTGATCGCTCCCCATATGTCTTCTGGTGCAAGTCCTGCACAGTTTAAGTTGAAGAAATAGGAGGTCATGCCAGACCAACTTGACTGAATTCGATGGGGTGAGGCAGGAGATAGATCAGGGAGGGGCGGAGGATGTGGCCTATCTGGACTTCAGTAAGACCTTCGTCATCATCCCTCACAGAAGGCTAGTAAGTAAGCTGGATAGCTTAGGGGTAGGTAATAAAATAACTAGGTGGGTGGAAAGCTAACTGGAGGTCAGAGATCAGAGGGGCCGATTTTTAAACACCACTCAGAGGGACACAACCTGCGTCCCCCTAAGGGTTGCAGCAAGCCCCAGTTGTGCCAGGGACCCTGCACCAGATCTTAGAAGCTGCAGGGTTGCTATGCCTAACACTGAGGTTTGCCACAGATTGCACAATGTTACTGAGACTTGGCCGCATCAGCAGTATTAACTGCATGTATTTGCCCCCCCCCCCAATATGGCACAACACTATGGGACTGGGATCTCGGGTGGGGGGGGTTTAAGGAACTGCTATGGCAGGGCAAAGACAGCTTCCTGCTCATGGTAGGTGGCAATGGCAGGGTGATGCAGCAATGTGCCCATAACAGGACTAGTGCCCCTAGCTAGTGTAGTGCCACCCCCCATTCACCATTCCCTGGCACAAGGCAAACAACCGCAATGGCAATGCACACTACAGTACATGACAAAATACAAGGCGACTGTCCGATCAGACTCCCTGGTGTTCTGGTGGCACCCACCCTGTCAAATATTGTCCCACCACCCCACACCACCCCCACTCCCAAATGGCAGCTGGCAGCCAGCACTACCCTCCTCACACCACCATGGCTGGCTGCTGACTGTGCTCATATGGACCACGTACTTTACATGAATGATAGCTCAGTCATGTGACCCAGTTGTCATTCCCATACACTACATGGTCCATGTAAGCGTAGTGGGCAGCCAGCTTTGGTGGTGCGCAGAGGGTTGTGCTGGCTGTCGGCAACCATTTGGGACTGGGAGGTGTGCGGGGTGGTGGGACAATACACGACAGGGTGGGAGGCCACTGGGCCACCAGACATATCTATAGACCAAAAGACAGGGGTGATTGCAGGGGCTGGGATGGGGAAGGGCAGTCCCCCAACACACTTGGTTGGGTTGTAAGCAGTGACGTGGCAGGGATCAGAGATTGGCATCTACTAGAGGGGATCAGGGTCCAGTGTAGATCAGGGCTGGGGGTCCATTTCAGAAGGTGGCATGGGGGGGTTGCTATGTGTGATGTTTGTGACCATGGTATTACCCACAGCACCCCAACAGGTACTCACAGGTGCTGGCCAGCTCCCCCCCCAACACCCCCAACGCCATCTCAAGGGCCCCCAGTACACCCCTCCGACCTATATCTCTGTTGCAACACCACTCAGACCAGTTCCTGTCTGGTCTAAGTGGTCACCCTTCATGAGTCCATGGTGGGGCTTTGAAATTCCCGATTATGGGGATGTGGCAGCTCCACGGTGCATACTCCCTTGCTACCTGCAGCACTGGGTTGTTGGATGAAAACCTGGTGCAAGGGGGCTTTGGTGCAACTGCTTCTAACCTTGACGCAGACTGCTTTTGAAAATATTGTTAGACGCAAGTTAGGACACAAGTCACCACTTGCGTCATACTCTGTGGACACAAACCCCCTTCTGTCACTAAGAACCATTTGCAACTCAGGCTGAGAGAGTGGTAGTGAATGGGATGTATGCCAGTAGGATGGGGGTGATGAGTGCGGTGCTGCAGGGGTCAGTACTTGAGTCCCTCCTTTTCAACACTTACATCTGTGACTTAGCAGAGGGTCTGGAAGGTAGGGTGTGCCTGTTTGTGGATGATACAAAAATCTGTAATAGAATGGGCACCCCAGCGGGGGTAGAGACCATGAGACAGGATCTAAGGAGATTGGAGGGGTGGTCAGAGACTTGGCAGCTAAAATTCAATGCCAAAAAGTCTGCACTGATGCAGTTGGGATGTAAAAATTCACGAGCAGTATACACTTGGGGGGTCAAGAAAACGGAGCAGGAGAGGGATCTAGAGAATCATAATTTTCAGCAACCTCAAGGTAGGGAACCAATTCAGCAAAGCAGTGGGAAAGACAAACGGTGGGGCATCACTAGCATTCGAGGGAGGTAGTGATGCTTCTCTACAAAGCCATGGTGGGACCGCACTTAGAGTACGGGGTGCAGTTTTGGTGACCACACCTACACAAGGACATAGAGGGCTTAGAGAGAGTTCACAGAAGAGTGACCAAAATGGTGTAGGGGATGCAGGGGAAACCATTCGAGCAGAGGTGTATGGAGCTGAATCTGTACATGCTGGAGAGGAAGGGGGGGACATGATTGAAACTTTTAAATAAGTAAAAGGGATCAACAGGGTAAAGGAATGGAGTGGGGGCAAAAAACAAGAGGGCATAGTCTAAAGTTAGAGGGTGGAAGATACAAAGGGAATGTAAGGGGAAAGTTCTTCACCAAGAGGGTGGTGGAGGCCTAGACCAAACTGCCAGAAGAGGTGGTGACGGCTGATATGGTGGAGGGAGTCAAGAGGAGAGGGCATGGGACAGACATATTGGGTCGGTGAGGGGGGTAAGTGATGGAACAAGGGGAGGGCAGGACAGACTAGCTGGACCAATGGGTCCTTTTCTTCCAACATGAGTCTATGATTTTACGATTCTCTACACTGTCCACATCTTTCCAAAGATGTGGCCTCCAGACCTGTACACAGAACTCCAGGAGAGTCCTAACTAGGGTTTGGGTTAGTGGCATTACCACCTCCTTTCTTCTGCTAGTAATACCCCTTCCTAGCATCCTATCCATCCCAGTATACCACTGATCCAATCCACCAACCTTGGTACACAGTATGGCCACATTTCGATCATCTGAAATGATTATTCCCCAAATCCCTGTCCTTCTTTGTAACCATTACTAACTACTCCCCCGACAACTTCCTATAGCTTACCTGAGGTTTCCTGTGCCCCAGGGGCATGAACTTGAACTTCTTCACACAGAATTCTAGTTGCCACAATTTGAATCATTTGGACAGTTTCCTAGGTCCCTCCTCATTGTATCCACCCAATGGTGGGTGCCCATCTTGTTACAGATAGTGGTGTCATCAGCAAATAGACAAACCTTCCCCTTGTGTCCTTCTGAAATATCACCAATGAAGATATTGAAAATGACTGGAATAAGGACTGATCCTTCAGGTACCCCACTGGTTACCTCCTCTCCTTAGATTGTACCCCATTTACCACCACCCTCTGTTTCCTGTCCTCCAACCAGTTTCTAACCCAGTTCACAACCTTGTGGCCCAAGCCAAGGCTTTGCTACTTATTTTCCACTCCTTCATGTGGTACAGTTTTGAAGCCCCTGCTGAAAATCGACATAGGCGACATCTGCTGCCCCCCCCCCCCACACCTGATCCACCTCCTTCACCACCAAGTCTAGATTTTTATCGCCCAGGCTATGGGCATTTGTGTACATGACCTTACACACAAGACATGACCAGGGGTTAGATTAATAGTCTTGTCATCCTCCACTATGTATGTGATGTGACATGAAGGGCAGTGAGTACCATACTGCCACTATGGAGTTAAGAAACTGACTGTTATTCTAATTCCTATGAGTGCATTATTGCTATTATTTAAAAATTATTACAAAAGAAAAATTATAAAAGTGTACATTTGGAATGTTTTCCTAATTAAGAGAGTGATTTTAACAGTCCTGGTTAAGAATCAGATTGCATTATTTCAGATTCTTTTGGAGACCCGAACTTGCAGCCCTACTCCAGTTCTAAGGCTGTTGGGGACAGAAACTTTTAGTTTATTTTTATGTTTGCTTGCAGGCATGTGCAAGAAACATAGTGCCACCATATAAAGTTTCATAGGTGTGCCATCTCACTTCCAATGCCCTGCTCCCTGTCACAAGCGCGGCCTCACCGCACCAATAACTGTATGAGCTGTCTATGATGGCAGTTCAGATGCAATGGCGTACAGTTCCAAGCAAAACACCACTATAATCAGCAGTGGTAATGTGTAGGCAATTTGCATACTGCCATTATGATATGCAATACAGCTTTCATTGGCACTGAGGCTAACCGCTTGCCATAGACAGCTCCATCCCTCCCTAACAAACGCCTACACGAAAGCATGATGGGAGCCCACCCAGCTTGCTCATGTACTCCCTCCAACACACACTGTATGGTCGACGGGGTGCTGTGCCTAATCCCCGTCAGCCCGCTGCCCCCCAGCAGACTTCCAGGTGCCATGCTGGGAGCCCACCGCAGCATGACAGACATCCATAAGGCCAATGGGGGTGCCCAATCCCCATCGGCTCCACTGTTCCCCCCCCAAGCAGACTTCCAGGTACCACACTAGGAGCCCACCCCAGCGTGGCAACAGTCCGTAAAGCCGACAAGGGTGACCAATCCCCCATCGGCTCCACTGCCCCCCAAACAACCTTCCAGCTGCCATGCTGGGAGCCCACCCCAGCATGGCAAAAGTCCAGCATCATCTTTTTACCACAAAAAAACCAAAAAACAAACACCTGTAAGTAAAAACGGTCCCTCGCTGACTGTCTTGCCCTCTCCCCAACCCACGCCCACCATCCTGAGTGAACACCGTCACACACCCCCACCTCACCCTATACTTACCTCCAGAGTATGATGTGACAATCTTCGGTGGACCGGGAACACGTCTGCACTCTTCAAAGCCAACCGCGAACTGAAGAAATGCCGGTAAGCTGAACAATGGTATAAATAGGGTTTTTTCAACTTTGGTGCATATCTTGGGCATTTTGGGGAATTTTTCCACCAAATATTCAACATGGGGTTCTTGGGACCCCACCTCATGAACTCAGTCACTGTCATTTTCAAGTTCAAGTTTATTGCAGGAAAGCTGTATTGAGCAAGCTCATTCATAAGGAGGTCCCGAAAGGTGATTTCGTGGTCACTGCGCGGAACCACCTTTTGGAACAGATTTATGAAATGACAGTGTCACAGTTCATGAGGTAGGTCCCCAAAAATCCTATGTTTTAAATTTGGTGAAAAAATTCCCAAAAATGTTTGTTTTACGAGCGTGCGTTCCGCAGTTCCTACGCACGCTCATAACTTTGAGAAGTTGTAATACTTTCACTCCAGATTTTCAACACTGCCATTTTACCACACCTTCTTATGAACAGTACAGCTGTCATTTTTCACATCTCGCTCAAAATGTGTTTTCGCACATGAAGCACACATTGGCGCAGTCGGTTTGCGAAATCAATGTTCGGGACACATTAAGAAAATCTCAGTGACACTGTTCACAAGCAGAGGTGTTAAAATGGCTATGTTGAAGATTTGGTGACAAAAGTCCATAAAATGACTGTGTTACATGCATGCATTCCACAATTTCCACGCACCCTCGTAAGTTCACAAATTTGTAATATTTTAATTCCAGATTTTCAACAGTTACATTTTTCCACACATCCTTATGAATAGTACAGCTGTCATTTTTCACACCCTGGCCGGAATGTGTTTTCGCACTTCCAGCGCAGAATAGTGCGGTTGCTATGGGAAATTAGTGTTCGGGATAGAGTAAGAAAATTACAGTGACACTGTTCATGAGCCAAGGTCCCAAAATGCCTATGTTCAAAATCTGCTGTAAAAACTCCTCAAACTAATTACACTACAGGTGTACATTGTGCAGTTTCTACGCATGCTTGTGACTTCACCAGTTTTTCTATATTTTCACTCCAGCTTTTCAACAATGCCATTTTTTTACACCTCCTCATGAACAGTACACCTGTCACTTTTCACATCTTGTTCGAAATGGGTTTTTGAACCTGTGGCACCAAATGGCGTAGTCGCTGTGTAAAATCACCTTTTGCCTAATGAACTGATAGTGTCACTGTTCATGCGGTGGGGTCACAAAAACCCATGTGGAAAACATGGAGTAAAAAATAGGAATTCGGTGGATGCTAGGTCAACACCCTATCCTGTATGTGGACTGACAGATGTCAGGGGTGTGACTTGGGATTGTCAACAGTAATACTCATGCCATTGCACCCCCCAACCCCATCCTCCAGCTAGTAACAGGCATCGAGGTGCTCCTTGGACCCTTTGCCCCCCGAGTTCACCCCGTTCTCCTATACTGCACCCATTTCAGCATATTTCCTTATGGAATGAGGTAAAAGTAAAGTCCAAACACCCCAAGGCACGCCTCGACACTTGTCAGTGTCTGAAGGGTAGGGTGAGGTGAAATGTTGTGACCGTCATGGGTGACAACCCAAAGGCACACCTCAATGCCTGTCCATCTCTGCAGAGTGAAGGTGGAGCTGGCATCAGTTCAATACTTCAATGCCATTCCTATACTGCATCTGTCTAACTCCTGCGCTTCCCACTGCTAATGCCAGCAAGCAAACATTCGGCATAGACAAATGCTTGTTTCTGTTAGCAGCAGTCCTCTGTAACTACCCCCGGGTGCCTCCATTTTCTGATTATTGAAATGTAAGTTTGTTCCCAAGAGCTGCATTAGCAGTGAGAACAGGCTGACACTGAGCCCATTTACAATATGCATCTCTATGCAGCAAGTCTAAATAACCCTAAAACCCACGAGAAACACACAAAGTGAAAGTCATTTACAGGAAAAATCCTGCTCTACCACTCCTAAGAAGTTTTTGAAACTGATGGAAGGAAAAAGGGGGTATTTCACCCGCCTCCCCCTCCTGCTATTTGTTTTGTTATTCTAATTCAGCAGACAGACATGCTGCACACCAAAACACACAGGGCACAGAAGGGATTCAAGATGCTCACTTCTGGTTGCTTCAAAAGTGCATTTTATTTTGGGCTACCAAGCGCAGTACTGCATGTAATGTTTAGGGCACTGAGCTTTATCAGCAGGTTGGTAACAGAGATTTTATTCCAAGACTGGATACAGCATTAGACTGGGAGAGCTGGGAGTAATGGTTTGTGTACTGCCAGCTCTCCTAATTGTATGCTGCTCCAATCCTGGAATAAAATGGAACTGAAAGGTGGCAATGTAAAAGATAACATTTACAATATGTGGGGGGGGGGGGCAATTAGCATCACATCCAGCACCAATCTACACTCCATGGTTCCCTCCTACCACAAGAAATTATTAACACACTGAGAACATGCAAATTAATTCACATGGAAATATAGTATACAGACAGCAAAAAGGCACACTGAATGAAAGCCACACAAGCTCTATTTCACTTTAAAGAAAAAAATACTGCATAACAATATATTTGCCTACACCAGAAACATTAGATGAAAATAATAACTAGGGTTTAACAATGTCAACAACTTTCATATTTGAAAACAGAAGCTGTTAATACCCTGCTGCTTACCCAAATGCCAAGTCAGACTCCAGCTGCAGTGAAACAAAATACTGTACCTCCTCCACGTTACAGGGATTTTCTACCGACAAACTGCTGACTGCATAGAGAACAAGTTGCTCCAGTACTGGAAGGCTGCACATTAGCAAGTTAGGAGAATAAAGTCCACAGACTAATTACTTCCGTTACTCAGGCATGGGGGAAACAAGTGGATCAGTAATGTTTCCCACACTCTCCCAGAACTGATAATCCTACCATTGTCTCTCAAACTCAGTAGTAGCTAGTGCACAATTTCCTGTTCCTGTGGGAGAACCCCACACCTTTCTCCCAGAATACACTATTCTGTAGTCAACTTGTAGTTTTCTTAAACAATTTCTTAACCAATATAAAAATGGGCAAGGAAATCCCTGTGTCCTGATTGGTTTAGATTTGGTTCTAGCCATTGCATTCAGATAGTACTGCTAGTGCCAGTGACTACATAAAAATAAGCATTTATCAATGCCGAATGTTTGCTTGCTGGCATTGGCATTGGTAGTGTAGAAGTTACAGAGCTGCATAACAGAAATGGCAGTGAAGTATTGAACTGAAGCCAACCCCACCACCACCCTGCAGAGAGTGACAGGCATTGGGGTGTGCCTTTGGGTCACCAGGCATAACGGCCACGCCATTTCACCACACCCTACCCTGCAGACACTGACAAGTGTCACGGTGTGCTTATGAGGTCTTTGGCCGCTTTGCACCCATTCCATGGAAATACAGTGAGATGGGTGCGTATAGGAGAATGGGGTGAACTTTGGGGTCAAGAGTCCAAGGCATATCTCAATGCCTCTCACTGGCTGCAGGTGTGAAATGGTATGAGCATTACAGGCAAGAATCCCAAGTCACACCCCTGATGCCTGTCATTCTCTACAGGGTGGGGGTGTTATGGTTCCAGAAACCTAATACCTCAGGCATTCGTTGGTATTTTCACTCTAAATTTTGAACATGTTTTTTTTGTGAACCCCACCTCATGAACAGTGGCAATATCAGTTTGTTAGCCGAAAGCTGCTTATGCACAGCGACTATGGCATTTAGCACCACAGGTGCAAAAACACATTCCAAACAGGATGTGAAAAATGACAGATATACTGTTCATGGGGAGGTGTAAAAAATGGCAATATTGCAAATCTGCAGTAAAAATATTAAAAACACTGGTGAAGTCACGAGCGTGCATAGAAACTGTGCAACGCACACCTGTAATGTAATTAGTTTGGGGATTTTTTACAGCAGATTGTCAACACAGGCATTTTGGGACCTCCGATTATGAACAGTGTCACTGTGATTTTCTTTATCTGTCCCGAACAATGATTTCCCACAGTGACCACGCATCTCTGCGCTGAAAGTGTGAAAACACATTTCGGCCATGTTGTAAAAAATGACAGCTGTACTGTTCATAAGGAAGTGTGGAAAAATGCCACTGGTGAAAATCTGGACTGAAAATATTACAAAGTCATGAACTTACGATGGTGCGTGGAAACTGCACAATGCTCACTCGTAACACAGTCATTTTATGGACTTTTGTCACCAAATTTTCAACATAGCCATTTTAAGACCTCTGCTCATGAACAGTGTAACTGTGATTTTCTGAATCTGTCCCAAACATTGCTTTTGCACACCGACTGCACCATTGTGCGCTACATATGCGGAAACACATTTTGGGCGACATGTGAAAAATGGCAGCTGTACTGTTCATAAGGAAGTGTAATAAAATGGCAATGTGGAAAATCTGGGTGAAAATATAGAAAATTCGCAAACTTTCTGAAGCTGTGTTAGGAACTGCAGCCTTGCTGCCTCGTCAAAACAGTCATTTCTAGGAATTTTTTCACAAATTTTCAACATAGCCATTTAAGACCTCTGCTCATGAACAGTATCACTGTGGTTTTCTTAATATGTCCCATACATTGATTTGCACACCGACTGCGCCATTATGCGCTACATGTCTGAAACACATTTTGGCAAGATGTGAAAAATGACAGCTGCACTGCTCATAAGGAAGTGTAATAAAATGGCAATGTTGAAAAAATCTGGAGTGAAAATATTGAAAATTCGTGAACTTACGAGAGTGCGTAGGAACTTTGCAACGCAAGCTCGTAAAACAGTAATTTTTAGGAATTTTTCCACTAAATTTTCAACATAGGCTTTTTGAGAGCCCATCTTATGAACAGTGGCAGTGTCGTTTCGTTGCTCAGTCCCGAAAGGTGATTTCACGCAGTGACTGCGAAATCAAACTTGGGGACCGATTAACGCCATGACAGTGAGATCATTCATGAGAAGGGGTCCCAAAAACCCCATGTTGAAAATTTGGTGCAAAAATTCCAAAAAATGTCTGAGATATGCAGCAAAGTTGAAAAACCCTATCTATCCCATTATACAGCTTACCGGCATTTCCTCAGTTCACGGTCGGCTTTGAAGAGTGCAGGCGTGTTCGGTCCACCGAGTCGTCGCGCCAGAGTCGGATAGGTATGGGGTGGGGGCAGGTGCGCAGTGGGTGGGCGCGGGTGGGACAGAGACACTGAGGGCCGCTTTTTGAGTTTCAGGTTTTTTTTTTTTAAATGACGACGCGATCGCTTGCCACACTTGGGTGGGTTCCCAGCGTGGCACAAGGATGGCTGGTGGGGAGCGTGAAGTCGACGGGGACTGGGCACCCCCGTCAGCGATAGCATGTGATGCCACGCTGGGGTGGGTTCCCAGCGTGGCACCCTGTACTCTGGGGGGGGGCGGGAACCAGTGGAGCCGATGGGGGATTGGGCACCCCTGTCGTCTATAGTGATGTGTAGCCACGCTGGGGTGGGCACCCAGCATGGCATATAGAACTCTGTGTTTTGGGAGGGTGCAGCACAGCCAATGGGGGTTTGGGCACCCCCAGTAGGCTACACAGTGTGTGGGGGGGAACGAGCACGCAGTATGCGTGCGTGTGTGTGTGTGTGTGTGTGGGGGGAGCGCGCTTGAGCAGGCGACATCTTATTGCTGCTCACTGAAGTGTAGCTCCTCCTTTCAACTGTACGCCACTGCATTTTGGACTGGTTATAGACAGCTCAAGCAGGCATTGGGGAACTGCAGCCGTGCCTGCAAACACACTGTTTGAATTGGAAGAGGCCTGCCACACCTCCGAAAACTCGGATGGTGGCACTATGTTTCTTGCACATGTGTGCAAGCAAACATAACAAGTCCCTGCCATTCAGTGCAACTCACAAGTCACATACAGAATTTATAAGCCACTTACATCCTGATTTCCATCACAACCATGGCTGCAGCCTTTACTCATATATACAAATCTTCAACTAGGCCCTACAAATAAAATTCCATTAAATGAAATAAATTAAATAAATAATGTAATTTTGTTTTCACTCAAGAGCCCCTCCTTACACACATACACAAATTTAAACAAGCGTTTGTCTCGCTGGTACTGGTAGTGCAGGAGTTAGAGATGCATAATAGGAATGGCAGTGAAGTATTGAATTGACACCAACCCCACCCCCACCCTGCACAGACTAACAGGCATTGGGGTGTGCCTTTGGGTCATCAGCTATAACGCTCATGCCATTTAACCTCACCTTACCATGTAGACACTGACAAGTGTCGTGGTGTGCTTTGGCATCTTTGGGCCTTATACTTACCCCATTCCATAAGGAAATATGCTGAGATGAGTGCAGTATAGGAGAATGGGGTGAACTTTAGGGCTGAACACTCTAAGGCACACCTTGATGCCTGTCACTGGCTACAGGGTGGGGGTGGAATGGCATGAGCATTACAGCCAATGATTCCAAGTCACACCCCTGATGCCTGTCAGTCTATACAGGGTGGGATGTTACAGTTGGACACCCTAATGCCATAGGCGTTTGTTGGTATTTTCACCCCAAATTTTCAACATGGGCTTTTTGTGACCCCACTTCATGAAGAGTGGTACTATTATACATAGAGGTTGACGGCAGATAAGGACCGCAAGGCCCATCCAGTCTGCCCATTTATTTTTCTACCTTATAAATGTACCATTGGCCTTTGCTCTGTCAGTGGCCTATCAATTCATACTCATCTGTATTGCTCTCTTATGCCTATCCCATGCCTGTTTGAAGCCCTGCACTGTATTCATAGCCACCACTTCCTGAGGTAGGCCATTCCATGCATCCACCACTCTTTCTGTGAAAAAGAATTTCCTCACATTCCCCCTTAATTGGCCTCCCTCTAATCTCATGCTGTGTCCTCTTGTCCTACGATTTTTCTTATATTTAAACATGTTAGACTCTTTCACCTTGTTAATGCCCTTAAGGTGTTTGAAGGTTTCGATCATATCACCTCTCTCCCTCCTTTGCTCAAGTTTATACACATTGAGCTCCATTAATCTGTTTTCATATGTCTTCTGATGCAGTCCCTGCACCATTTTGGTTCCCCTTTTCTGGACTGCCTCAATTTGGTTAATGTCCTTGTGAAGGTGTGGCCTCCAGTACTGCACCTCCCTCTTACAACTTGTGATACCCCTACTAATACACCCTAACATCCCCCTAGCCTTACCTACTGCTTAGAGGTCTGCTTGGATGATTTCAGGTCATCAGTGGTGATGATGATGCCCAAGTCTCTTTCTTCCTTTGTGACTGCCAGCAACTCCCCTCCCAGCCTATAGGTGGCTTCAGGGTTTCTCTTCCCTATGTGCATGATCTTGCACTTCTTTGCATTAAATCCCAGTTACCACTCTTCTGACCATTTTGCTAGTTTATCCAGATCTCTTCTCATTCTGCCCACCCCATCTGGATCATCTACTCTGTTGCAGACCTTGGTGTCATCTGCAAACAAACAAGCCTTACCCTCTAGCCCATCTGCGATGTCACTAATGAAGATATTGAAGAGGACTGGCCCCGGGACTGATCCGTGAGATACCCCACTTGTGACTTGCATCTCTTCTGACTGTATACCATTCACCACCAATCTCTGTTTTCTGCCCGTCAACCAGTTTGCCACCCAGTTGACCAACTTCTGACCCACCCCGAGCCCACCCAGCTTATTTATCAATCTTCTATGTGGAACAGTGTCAAAAGCTTTGCTGAAGTCAAGGTAGGCGACATCAACTGCTCTCCCTTGGTCCACCACTCTGGTTACCCAGTCAAAGAAATCTAAGAGATTAGTTTGACAGGACCTTCCTTCTGTAAACCCATGCTGTCTTGGATCCTGTGCCTCTATGGATTCCAGGTGTTGCACTATCCTTTCCTTAAGGAGTGCCTCCATAATCTTGCCCACTACTGAGGTAAGACTGACTGTAGTTCCCTGCCTCCTCCCTGCTACCACTCTTGTGGAGCGGGATCACATGAGCCCTTCTCCAGTCTTCTGGGACCTCTCCTGTGTTCAGAGACTCACTAAACAGTTCTGCTAATGGCTCTGCTAGTTCCACCCATAGCTTCATAAGTACCCTTAGTTGTATGCCATCAGGTCCCATTTCCTTGTCCACCCTGAGCTTAGTGAGCTCTTGTAGGACCCTTTATTTTGTGAAGGGAGAGTGCTCACCTCCCTCCCCTCCCGTGTCCATGGTGCTGAGCTGTGAGCCCTGCCCTACCTTCTCTTCAGTAAATACTGAGCAAAAGTATCTATTACAGGGTCCTTCTCCTCACATGCCCCCTTTTCTTCTTTGAGCTTAGCAATACCCCCTCTGGACTTTCTCCTTTCACTAATGTATCTATAGAAAGTCTTGACACCTTCTTTTACTGTTTGTGCTAGTGTTTCCTCAGTTTGGGACTTTGCCTGCCTTCCTACGCCTCCTTATCTTCATCCCGCTGTGTTCCCTTATATTTCCTGAAGGCCAGCCTTTTGGCTCTGACCTTTTCTGCTACTGTATTTGAAAAACAATGTGGTTTCCTTCTTCTTTTGCACTTCCTTTTCTGTGTAACACAATGGGATGTTGCTTCAAGTATTCCATCCTTAATGCTTGCCCACTTTGTATCCCCTCACCTGTGTTTCTTTTTGCCAGGGCTAGCTTAACTCTGTTGGCCATCTTATCAAAGTCAGCTCCTCTGAAGTCCCATATTTTTGCCTTGGAATGGGATGATTTAGATGTAGTGGCCAAATTGAATCATACCATGTGATGGTCACTGGCCCCCAGGTGACCTTCTACCTGGAGATCTGTGATCCCTTCCCTGTTAGTCAGTAATGCATGATCAAGATGTTTGTTAACCGAAAGGTGGTTTTGCACAGTGACTATGCCATTTGGCAACACAGGCATGAAAATACATTTTGGGCAGGATGTGAAAAATGGCAACTGTATTGTTCATGAGGAGGTGTAAAAAAATGGCAACGTTGAAAATCTGGAGTGAAAATATGAGAAATTGGTGAAGTCATGAGCAGGCATAGAAACTGCGCAACACATGTCTGTAACCCAATTGTTTTGGGGATTTTTTTAACCACATTTTCAACATAGGCATTTTGGGACCTCCCCTCATCAACAGTGGCACTGTGATTTTGTTAATGTGTCCCAAAAGTTGGTTACCCACAGCGACCACGCCATTGTGCGCCACAGGTGCGAAAACACATTCTGGGCAGGATGAGAAATATGACAGCTGTACTGTTCATAAGGAGGTGTGAAAAAATGCCGGTGTTGAAAATCTGGCATGAAAAAATTGTAAATTTGCGAAGTTACTAGGGTGTGTTGAAACTGCATAATGCATGCTTGTAAAACAGTCATTTTATGGACTTTCATCACCAGATTTTCAACATAGGCATTTTAGGACCTCTGCTCATGAACAGTGTCATCGTCATTTTCTCAAACTGTACCAAAAACAGATTTTGCATAGTGACCGCGCTATTCTGCACTGGACATGCGAAAACACATTTCAGCCACGATATGGAAAGTGACAGCTGTACCGTTCGTAAGGAGGTATGCGAAATGCACGCTCGTGAAACCAATTTGCAACATAGGCTTTTTGAGAGCGCCCCTAATGAATAGTGTCACTGTTGTTTCATTAATCAGTCCTGAAAGGTGATTCCGCCCAGTGACTGCGAAATCACCTTTCCGGACTGAATAACGCCATGACAGTGATTGAATTCATGAGAAAGGGTCCCAATAACCCCATGTTGAAAATCTGGTGCCAAAATTCCAAAAAATTCCGAGATATGCGCCAAAGTTGAAAAAAACCTATTTATACAGCTTACCGGCATTTCTTCAGTTTGTGGTCGTCTTTGAAGAGTGCAGACGTGTTCCCGGTCCACCAAAGATTGTCGTGCCATGCTCCGAAGTTAAGTATGGAGTGAGGGAGGTATGGGGAGGCAGGGAGTGCAGAGGGTGGGCAACCGGAGTCAACAAGGGACCGGTTTCTGGTTTGCAGGTTTAAAAAAAAAAAAAACATTGTGGGACATTTTTTGTTTTACAGGGGTATTTGGCATGCAGGGGTGGACTCCCAGCATGCCACCTTACTGTTTTTGTGGGAGCTGTAGCTGATGGTGGATTGGGAACCCCCTGGGCACCCCCGTCGGTACATACCGAAGGGGGGGACAAGAGCTGAGGGGGCCTGGGCACTCCCCTCGGCACACAGCAAAAATGGCAGAGTCATAATGCCGATTGGGAGTGGGCTCCCCCATCTGCAAAATAAACAAGGAAAGGGGACTGAAGCCGACGGGGACTGGGCCCCAGAAAGACTATTTGGGGGGGTGCATGATGCTGAGGGGGATTGGGCACCCCCTCGGCATAGACTTTAAATGGGAGGGGGGCACTATTCCGATGGGGAGTGGGCTCCCTTGTCAGCAAATGAAGTGGGTTGGGGCACTCTGTATGGCAGCAGTCAGTGCCGCCATGATTATTAAACTGCTTCACCAGGAAAGGCCCGCTGCTGCAAGACGAGCTTGGCTCTCATTGCAGGGGACCTTTTCTTAGATCTGGTGGCCAGTTTACGTGTTGGTGGTGTCAGCACTAGCAGCAGCCTTATTGGGAAATGAGGAACGCATCTACTGATGCGTGCCCTGCATTCGCCCACAATGACCGCACCTCCAAATCTGCTACTACTGCAAAATGTTGGCTAGCGCATGCATGAGCCAACATAAAAATGAAATACTATTCAGAGTTTCCATTGCTGGTGTTTCTTTAATAAACATGAAAAATACCCCTCCTGTCCCTACCAGTTTGCCAGAGAACTCCCTGCTCCTTACCTGACAACTGATAAAATTGAAGTTCTTATTCCACCAGCTGAGGCCTCTGTGTGTATGCCAATGGCACACTGAAACACAGAAACATAGAATTTAATGGCAGATAAGGACAACTTGGCCCACCTAGTCTGCCCATTTCCCTAAGTATTGGATAAGCTGCAGATCTTAGTTAACCAACACCCTATTTCTTCCTAACCTCCTCACTAGAATTGCCTTATGTCTGTCCCATGCATTCTTGAATTCCATCACTGTTTTTAACTCCACTACCTCCTCAGGAAGGCTGTTCCATGTATCCACAACCCTGTCCATGAAAAATACTTCCTCACATTACCTCTGAGCTGTCCTCCCTCTACCATCAAATTGTGCCTCCCTGATCTTGCACATCTCTTTTTCTGAAAGATGCTACCATCTGGAACTTTGTTGATTCCCTTGAAGTACTTGAAAGTTTCTATCATGTTGCCCCTCTCCCTCCTATCCTCAAGGGTATACATATTAAGCTCCTTTACTGTCTCTTATATGTCTTCTGGTGTAGACCCTGCACCATTTTAATTGCCCTCCTCTGGACAGAATCCATCCTGTCTATGTCCTTGTGGAGATGGGGTCTCCAGAAATGCACATAGTACTCCAGTTGGGGTCTCACCAACTGTCTGTACAAGAGGCATAACTTCCTATTTTCAACTGGTGATGCCTCTCCCTATGCATCCCAGTATTCCGCCAGACCTCCTTACTGTCTTCTCACATTGCTTACTCATCTTAAGGTCATCTAATATGACTACCCCAGGTCCCTTTCCATTTTTGTTGTTGTTAGTATCTCACCCCCCAATTTGTACTCTTCCCCTGGGTTTTTGTTTTCCAGGTGCATTACTTTGCACTTCTTTGCATTAAATCTAAGCTGCCATACATTTGATCATTCCTCCAACCTTACCAAGTCCCTTTGCATCCTTTCCACCCACCTTCTGAAGCAAGCTTGTTGCATATCTTTGTGTTGTCTGCAAAAAGTCATACTTTCCTTCCAGTCCATTGGCAATGTCACTTACAAAGACATTGAAGAGGACTAGTCCCAGTACTGAACTCTGTGATACCCAGCAAGTAACCCCCCATTCTTCAGAGTGGACTCCCTTAACTGTTACCCTCTGTGTCCTGTTTACCAGCCAATTTTTTACCCAGGCTACCACCTAAGGGCCCACTCGAAGGCAGGCTAGCTTGTATATTAATCTTTTGTGTGGGACTGTGTCAAATGCCTTACTAAAGTCTACATAGGCCATGTCCACAGTCCCTCCCTGGTCTACTACTTTGGTCACCCAGTCAAAGAAATCAATTAGATTCGACTGACACAACCTTCCTGCTGTGAATCCATGCTGCTTTAGGTCCTGTGACCCACTGGCCTCTAGGTAGTCAACAATTCCTTCCTTCAGAAGTGATTCCATCATTGTCCCTACCACTGTGGTCAAACTAACAGGTCTGTAGTTTCCTGCCTCTGTCTTACTCTCACTTTTGTGAAAAGGAATCAAATCTGCCCTCCTCTACGCCTCAGGTACCACACCATCCTTCCATGATTTGTTAAAGAGGGTAGTCAGCAATGTCATGAGTTCTACCCTTAGTTCTTTTAGAATTCTTGGGTGAATCCCATCAGGCCCCATTGCTCTGAACCCCTTCAGTTTTAAGAGTTCTTTCAGAACCCTTTTTTCTGTGAATGGACTGGTATCAATCTCCCTATCCAGAGCGCTTCTATTCTTTGATTTAGGTACCTCTCCCTCCTCTTCTATTTTGAATACTGAACAGAAGTATTCATTCCAAATCCTGCTTTTCACTGTCACCCTCTGCCCACCTCTTCCCTTTATTAAGCCTCACTATCCTTCCCTTGGTCTTTCTTTGCTCCTTAATGTACCTATAAAAGGTTTAATCCCCCTCCTCAACTGAGTTGGCTATCTTTTCCTCAGTTTGTGCCTTTGCTAGTCTGACTTCCTTCCCTGCTTCCTTCTGCTTTAACTGGTACAGTTCTCTGTCCTGCTCTTTCTGTGTCTCCTTATACTTCCTGAATGCTATATTTTTCTCCTTAACCTTCCCTGACACCTCTTTTGAGAACCATAGTGTTTTTTTTTCCTTCATTTTATTTTGTTGATTTGCTTCACACAAAGGCTTGTTGCCTCTGTGATGGCTGTTTTGATTTTTCCCCATTGTCCCTCCACCCCATCTTCCTGCCCATTTGCTAGTGCTTTTCTGAGGCATTCTCCCATTTTCCCAAATTCAGGCCTTCTAAAGTTCAGTACTCTAGCTTTTGTATGGCTTGACTCTATGGCTGTGTTTATCATGAACCACACTGTTTGGTGGTCACTTGTCCCCAGATGGCTACCCACTTCTAAATCCATGATCCTTTCTCCATCCCTGTTTGACAGTACCAGGTCTAAGATTGCTCCCTCCCAAGTGGGTTCCAGCATTAGCTGTCTGTGGCATGACCCCTGTAGGGCATCAAGAATAACACTGCTCTTGTACATGGCTGCAGCAAAGGTGCTCCAGTTAATATGTGGCATATTCAGGTCCCCCATTAACAATATCGCCCCTTTTCTGCCATTCTAAGGATGCCTCATACCATCTCCTTGTTAATTGCTTCTCCCTGAGATGGGGATCTGTATGCAGTCCCCGTGCAGATTGTGGTGCCATTTCCTGTCTTCAGGGTGACCCACAGTGCCTCCTCTACTCCCTGTTTATCCTTTAGTTCTATTCCTTTGATTCCTTCTCTTACATAGAGAGCTACTACTCCTCCTCCTCTTTTACCCTCCCTGTCCCTCCTGTAGCTTGTGTACTCTGGTATGTTGACATCCCAGTCATGGTTCTCTGTGTACCATGTTTCTGTGATTGCCACAATATCCAGGCATCCCTCTTCCATCAAGACCACTAATTCAGAGAGCTTGTTACACAGACTACGGGCATTGGTACTCATCACCCTCCATTTTTTGATAGCCTTATCCCTTTTAGCCCCATTCCTGTTCTTACTGCCTTTTTCTACATTTACCCCGTCCTGCTCCCTACTGAATTCCTGCCTTGGTGTTTACCTCTCTAACTACTGTGTTTTATGGGTGGAGGCTGAGTTTTCCCTGCTTCTTTTCAGTGTCTCTCCCCTTGGCTAGTTGACATGCTTCCCAATGAAGCATTTAAACCTATCACCTAGGATCCTGGTTCCCTTCCCAGACAGATGCAGACCATCATGCCAGTATAGGCCTGCATCCCCCAGGTGGACCACCAGTCCCCAGCGAAGCCAAAACCCTGAGTTCCACACCAGTTTTTTCAACCAATCACTGAATCCCATGGTGTGCAGTACCCTAGCATCACCCTTGCCATAGACAGGCAGCACCTCAGAGAAGTTTACAGTACGTGCTACTTGTCTATTGCCCCTTCCCAACTCTTCAAACTCCTCTTGCACTGTTCTGATCCCATTCCCAGCCAGGTCATTTGTCCCTAGGTGGACAGTGACATCCAGCTCCCTCCCTTGTGCAGCTATTTCCATGATCCTGAGGATTTGCTCCCTGTGGCTCCAAGTCGTGGCGCTCGGCAGGCACCTTACTTCTCTCTCCCCTTCTTCCTCAAGTTCTACCCCCCTCATGACTGAGTCCCTGACCAGGATTTGTTTCCTTCCCCTGTGTGGTCCCATGCCATCCTCCTGTGGGTCTCCTTTATGGAGGTTCCCAGCATCCACCTTGGTCTCCTCTGCAGGTGCCTCCATAGAGGAATCACTCTCCACCAGAACAGCAAATGAATTGTGGAGAGGTACAACTAGAGGAATGCACTTCTGTTCCACCACCCTCTCCCTCCCTGAGCCCACCTTGGTCCAACCACTCCTCTTTCTTGGCAACCTCTGACGTAGGGGTTGTGGCCCTGGTGGTTCCTAGGCAGGAGAGGAGGTCCCCCAAATCCTGGCCAACTCAGCCTGGAGATGAGCAGCCTCCTCCCTCAGCCCCAAGAGGTGCCTGCAGATGGGACAACACCACATCCTCTAGAACATCTCCCAGAAGACTGCTGCTCCACAGCCACTGCACTGCACCACTCCCATCATATCTTATTTGTAGCCCCTTAACTGTTGTTCTTTATACTTCCTCCTTCCTCTCTCTGTTTATTTATTGATTTTTTTGTTTTTTGTTTACATTTTTATATAAATGTTTTGTTTTTTTCCTCCCTAATTTCCTACTGCCTCTGTGCCCTTAAAGCTCCTGATCTTCCTGCTCTGGGACAGTAAGTTCCTATATTCCTCAGTAATCTCCTTCTTACTTTCTCAGAGTCAGACCTCCAGCAGCTGGGGGGAGGGTGGAGAGCTACTCTTTTTACTCTAAGATGGTGAGTCTTTTGTGCCTCTGATCACCCCCTTCCTGCTCCTAAACAGGAAGTTCCTGTTGTTAGTCAAATCCTGTGCCTATAAAAGTAGAACTAGCTATGAAGAATTTTGAATTTATGTATTCCGTGTTACCATTCCATGTGTGTGTGTGTGGGGGGGGGGACTACTACGTGAATACTTCAGAGCTTTGAATTCTTCTGTTCCATGGCAAATAATCACATAATGCATTGAATGTGGAAAAAGACCCGACTGACAGGTGAAAAACATCTGTAGAAGAACTAATTTACATAAGTTAGCAACATTTATTGATATTTTTTGTGGCTTTGAAAACGTTTTAAAGGGTTCATTTTTTAAAAGCTGCCTATCGGCCTATTTTATATATGCAATAAGGCACTTTGGGGATGTTGTTGTACTAGGTTTACCCACGGATAGAGGGCTGAAGTTGTCCGACTTCACCTTGTGCCTTACAACATCCCTGACCATGGGAAAAACCTAGTACAGTCGATGCTCTGACATGCCTTATTGCTTAAACAAAGCCCATCTGAGATGAAACATCCCATTTTCACTCAGAGTACTAGTGCACTTTTAACAATGTTTGCAGCAGGTGGCCTGAAGCACGGGGGGGTTAGTTTGTTCTCAGACCTTCTGCACTCCTTGGAGAATGGGGTCTGAAACCGAGGCCCGACTGGTTCTGTCCTACATGTCCATGTTCCCATTCATTTCATACTGTAACCATATATGAAGTAGCTCCTGTGGAGACTAGGGCTGGGTGGACTGTTGTGCTGCAAACCAGACCCTCTCCAATCTGGTGTTTACCCATAGATGTGGATAAATATGGATTTTATGGAATTAGTCAGACTTGGGTGAATCCCATCAGGCCCCATTGCTCTGAACCCCTTCAGTTTTAAGAGTTCTTTCAGAACCCTTTTTTCTGTGAATGGACTGGTATCAATCTCCCTATCCAGAGCGTTTCTATTCTTTGATTTAGGTACCTCTCCCTCCTCTTCTATTTTGAATTAGTCAGACTCAGGGTCCATGGGCAAGAATTACAGACTTCTTTTTCTCAGCACTATCTGCTGCAGCTGTTCACAAATCCAACACTATGACTCCTCCCAATATTCTACAGCTGGATTAGCGTCGGGTCTGGAGGGAGAGTGGTGTGTGTCAGTCACACGCTAATTAATCCTGCCACAGGCAACATGTGGAGGTCAGGAGGGACTCCTTGAAGTTCCCTCCTGCCTGTAATCCTTAGATATGATACCATTGGCACACTACTCTCCATGTACGGCATCAATACAAGTGGTAGGCTGCATCCGATAGGGAAAGCACTAAGAACATGTGTCATGTGATACCAGGAAGTCAGGGTTAGAGATGCAGTGAAATTTAACTTCACTAGTATAGCAGAGGCGAAGTGCCCATTGAAATGCAGTACTTCACCACTTTGTGTCATGATGACTTTGCGTTATGATAACTCTGTGTTACTTTATTTTATTTTCTTTAAAGGTGAAGTGAGTGAGCATTGTAACAGCCCACAGATCACATGGCTCACAGTCTGCAGGTCACATGCTTCAGGCAGATAGCTAATCATGCAAGAGAGTGAAAGGCTTTCACTTTCACCTTACCTAGTGTGGGAGAAAGAGCTGTGTTTGAGAGAAGACAGAGAGATGGCAAAAAATATAAACCCCACTTTGAGAGGAGACAGAGAGATGGCAAAAAAAATATAAACCCCGCTTTGAGAGGAGACAGAGAGACAGAAAAAATATAAACCCCACTTTGAGGAGAGACAGAGAGGTAGCAAAAAAATATAAACCCCACATCTGAACCAGAGCACCTTCTGGGCTAGTGGTCCTCTCCCTGAAGCAGGAGGTAGTGGTGTCATGGAAGCACCACCTTCGGTGGCACCTACCAGCACCCCCTCACCAGTGCCACCACCTGCCATGGCCCCTGCACCAGCAGCTCAGCAGGAAGTGAGAGAGGAGCTGCAGCAGTCACAGACACAGCTGCAGGAGGTTTCTCCACCCCTGGCCCCAACTGAGCACCAGCAGCAGCCAGCAATGAGATCTGGGGCCCCCCTGCCTGTGCCAGGTCCTCCCTGCAGCTCATTAGTGTGGGAGTTCTTCACTCACTGCCTGTGGACACCAGTGTAGTGAAGTACAATCGGTGTGGTGAAGTGGTGCAGCTCATTAGTGTGGGAGTTCTTCACTCACTGCCTGTGGACACCAGTGTAGTGAAGTACAATCTGTGCGGTGAGGTGGTGCTCCATGACCCCAAGGGAAGTCATCTGGGCACAGGTGGTCAGTGCACCCACCTATATAACCACCACCATGCAGACTAGCAGGCCAAGCTTGCTGAACAGGTCAGAATGTACCTGCTGGCCCTGCTGGGCAACAGACGACAGCACCGTCTCTACCTGCAGATGATGTCAAGTGGGAGTGGGCTATGGAGCAAGCGGCTCACCCACAACCTGCAGGTGATGGTGGTAACCATGCATGAATACCTGCCACACATGCTGATTTGGGCCTGATGTGGAGTGAGTTGGACCATATGAACCACCGGACTGACAATGTGGGGCAGCGGTTTGAGTGCATGGAGGTGCACCAACTCCAAATAATGGGCATGCTTCAACTGCTGCTCTCACACCATAACATTGATTATTAGTTTTTGTTTGTCCTTGCATCCACCACCCTCCCCATGAAAAAAAGGTTCCTGATGTTGCCCCAGCTCCGTCCCCCCTTCTATCATCAAATTTTCCCCTTTGTTTATGCATGTCTGTTTTTCTGAAAGATGCTACCCTTTTGTATGGTGTTGGTTACCTTTCAGCACTTGATAGTGTCTATCATGTCCCCCCACTTGCAGTTATACATATTAAGCTTTAGACTCCACAATATTTGGGAAACTGGTTAACTTGTTGTCACGGGTTGAAATTGGGACAATACTCATGCCATCAGCAACTTCACTATCACCAGTTAGAACAGCAGCATCTCCAACCATAATTGAAGATACTGATTGCATTGTGTAAAACTTTACTGACATCAATTATGTACTTCTGCTGCATACTACCATGCCCACGGTCACTCTTGCCATTGGCAGCAGTGCCATGGCCAGAAGTATCTTTGCATGCATATCTTTTTGCAGGTATATTTTGGGATTACACAAAGAATTCACAACAAATTGAGATTTCTGAAATTTGGGGTGGATGGGAAGCCAAAAAACAGCTGTGACTCACAGATGCAGATTGGGCACTAAACAGATGCAAACGCACAGACGCAGATTGCACACTATAAAGAGATGTAGCTGCACAGGCACAAAAACACCGTAACCAGTGGTCACACAAATTCAAAACTGGAAAATATTTTTTCTTAATTTATTTATTGAGCATATCGAACATACCTTTAAGTCAGAGACTGATTTACAAAGGTTCCAAGTCAGAGAACGTACAGTCAGACAGTAATACAGGAATTGTTGAACAGTAAGGGTAACAGTGTGGCACAAAGCATCACAGTAGGCTATAGTACTTGTAAATCTCATGAACAGATCAATAAACATAAAAACAAAGGTTTGTTATACAGAGAGGGTTACATTTTCGGCATTAGAGTAACACCAATGGTATAGCAGTTAAAGACTACTCAAGCTAACTGGTGAGGCCACAGTAACAGAGACAGGATGAAAATCCATTGTCGGGAAAGTAGGGAGATAGGGGAGGGAGAGAGGGGGATAAGGAAAGGACAGGGAGAGGGCAACCAGGGCTAGTAGCAGTCACAGGTGCTAGAGGATAGGAGGTGTTCCCTGAGGAGAGATTTGAAGTGGCCGAGCTTATTTTCAGAAGCTGTGATACTGGGGAGGGCATTCATCAAGAGTGGGGCTCTGTAGCTGAACGTTTTTGAAAAAGGGAGGTCCATCCCCAGGGAATCAGGAAGGGGAACTTAGAGGAACTGCAGGTGGTTTTTAGTACAGTGGCAGGTTGTAGAAGGGGGGAGAGACCCATGAGGGATATCCCTGATGAGATCTTTCTGGCAAGGAGGCAAGTCTGATACTTAAGCCTGTCATCAAAGTTGAGCCAGCTTGAGAGAGTGTAAAGGGAGCAAGCGTGTATGGTATGGTTACAGCCCAAAACTAAGCAGCAGGCTTTGTTCAGGGCTATTCTTATTCAGCAGAGGGAGGGACTGTCAGCCACACCATAGAGCAGAATACCATAATCAATAAGGGAGAGGATAGAAAAGAAGACAGCCAGGCGGAGGGCCTCAGGAGTGAGGCAGTGCTTGTGCCAGTGAAGAAGACCAGTTCTGTTATTGACGGCCATGCTGAGGAGATGGATGTGCTCATAGTAGTCAAGGGAGGAGTCCAAGGAGTTGTCTACCTGGTCGAGGGCTGTAGCTAGAAGTTGACGATACGCAGGAGATGACCTTTGTGCCTGCTCTGATGGTGAGTAAACACCACGACTTTGGTTTTCTTATAATTTAATACTAAACAGTGCTCAGAAAACCAGGATTCAGCATCAGAGAAGGCTTTCTGGAGGGATAGCTGGAGCATATGTGGGTCAGAGTGGGAGGAGAAGAGGACTGTATTGTCAGCGTAAAGGAGCACGTTCCCTGAGCAAGCACTGAGGACAGTATTTAGAAATAGGCTGAAAAGAAGGGGCTCAAGTATAGAACCCTGGGGCACCCCTGATCTAACTGGAAGTCTGGAAGAGATGATGTTGCCAATCTTAACTTGTTGAGACCTGTCAGTTAGATAATGAACCAGCTAGTGGCATCTTGGGAAAGACCGGAGTGGGAGAGGATGGACAAGAGAAGAGAGTGGTTCACGTGTTGAAAGACTTTTGACAAATCCACAAAAACTGCACCTGCTAGGTGTCCTTTGTCTAGTGCTAAAGTGTGTGACCAAGGAGAATTTCAGCAGCACTGAAGTGGTGCTATGGGCTTTATGGGAGTTGTGTTGTTCTTGACATAGGAGATTGTACTTAGTGAGGTGATCAGTGAGTTGGTCTGAGATGAGCATCTCCAAGGCCATTGGGGGGATAGAGATGGGGTGCTAGTTCCCATCAGAGGTGCAGTTGCCACCTTTGTGGACTGGGGTAATTATGGTGGCTTTCCATTTGGCAGGGAATTGGCTAAGGCAAAGGGAGCAGTTAAGTAGGGAGGTTGTGTGGGTGAGGAGTTCGTCTAGGGCCAGGTGCAGGAGTTTAAGGTACAGGGTGTCACTGCTAAACTGGGAATTCAATAAGGCTTTTAGTAAGTAGGGTTTGGCTTACCTTATGGAAATAGTTTTGAAGCAAAAAGAGGGGGTAGGGGTGGAGGGTGAGGGCGAGGTTAGAGGATCAAAGAAGTGATGGGGGAGCACACTGCTAAAATCCGAGAAGGAGGTGTTAAGGGTGTCGGCTATGTGTTTGAGGTCAGTGGTAATATTGCCATTGGAGTTGATTTGGGAGGGGGGTTAGACACAATTTTCCCATTGAGTTCCTTTAGATTTTCCCAAAACTTTCTACTCAAGCCCCAGAATGAGGTGAGGGACACCCTATAATGTTCAGCCTTGGCTTTACGTATTTCCCACGTACAATTATTCCTAGCAGCACAGTAATGTTGTCTGTCTGCTGGTTTGCCCTTGTTAATGGCTATTTGCCAAAGGGAGTCATGGTGGTGCATCAGTGCTAGGGGAGTTAGGGAGATCCACGGTGAGGAGTGGCCCAGGCATTTGGTAAGGGGACAAATAGGTCACAGGCATAGTTGAAGGAGTGGATAAAGTAGTTAAGTGCAGAGTTAATGTCAGGAGCATTTTTATTTATTTGTTTGTTTGTTTATTGAACATATCGGAATGAAACCTTTGAGTCAGAGACTCCTTTACAAAGGTTTCATTTCAGAGTAGTACAAAGATAAAAGACAGAGAACAGACTACAGGTATTGTTTTGTTTATTGTTTATTGATAAATATCGGATAACACCTTTGAGTCAAAGACTCCTTTACAAAGGTTCCACGTCATACATAAGAAAGAGACAACTGTGAACAAAGTAACAGCTAACATAGTAATTAAAGACAGTGGTTACAGAATGGTTGCAAATGAATACAGAAAATGCAAAATAGCAGCAGGGAATCCATGGTAACAGAGAGCTGCTAACAAAGTACAAAGTGCAAAAGGTTACAGGTACAAGCATAACATTTCAGGGTGATGGTGCTAGCCATGCCCAGGAGTTCTTCATTGGCCAAGGCAGGACATTGGGGTCCATTGTCACGGTATAGGCATGCCCAGGGGTGGCAGACCAATGTTAGGTCCATGGTCAAGGGAGGAGGGGTAGGTGGGGGTGGTAGAAAAGGAAGGTCAGGTTTAGAGGCAGTCATATACTGATCCCTGGGTGATAAGGTCCCTTAGTTGGGACTTGAACCGACCAAGTTTGGGTTCAGTGAGGAGGGAATTTGGGAGTGAGTTGAGCCAGGATGGGGCCAGATATCGAAACGTTCTTTGGCCTGAGGTGGTCTTGCAGCGAGGTACTGTAAAGTGGGTAGTCGCTGATTGCCATGTGAGGTGGGTAGACAGTGGGGAATGGAGTAGTGGGGAGAGGGCTGGTGGAAGTAATCCTGAGGTGATTTTCTTAGCGAAAAGGCAGGCCTGGTACTTTAGCCTCCCATCAAAATTGAGCCAGTTTGATGAGGCGTGGAGGGTGCATGTGTGTGAAAGTCTAGGACAGCCTGCAACAAGTCTGCAAGCCTCATTGAGGGCCAGTCTAATCTTGTGTAGGTGGGTGGTGTCAGCTGCACCACAGATGATGATTCCATACTCAATTAGAGATAGAATAGATGCAGAGATGGCTAGGCGGAGAGATTCAGGGAGGACGCAGTGCTTATAGCGGTGAAGGAGTTCAATATGTGTATTGACGGTGGTGCTGAGCATCCGGATATGGTTGTGGAAAGTGAGACCAGTGTCTAGGGTGATGCCCAGGTATTTGAAAGTGGTAACCTGCTCAAGGGGGTCTTTCAGTGAGTTCAGAATGAGCAAGAGTTGTCCTGGGTTCTTATTCTGGGGGTGTGCAAACATCATGGATTTAGTTTTTTTTGTAATTTAGTGCTAACCTATGCTGAATGAACAAGGATTCAGCTTCAGAGAAGGATTTCTGGAGTGCTGAGTGGAGGGATGTGGGATCAGTGTGTGAGTTGTAGAGGACTGCATCATCTGCATACAATAGAATTTTTCCCAAGCAGGAGTTGGGCAGGGTATTGAGGAATAGGGAGAAGAGAAGTGGTCCAAGAATAGAGCCTTAAGGGACCCCAGACCTGACTTGGTGGGGGATGACAGGGAGTGGGCAATCCAGACTGTCTGGGTTCTCTCAGACAGATAGCTGGCAAACCAGTCAAAGGTCTCATGGGAAAGGCCTATCTGTGTGAGGGATTCCAGGAGAAGCGAGTAGTGCACGGTATCGAATGCCTTTGAGAGGTCTATAAAGACAGCACCAGCAGTGTAGCCATTGTCCAGGGATGTATGGAGAGCATTTGTAAATTCTAAGAGGGCAGTGGTGGTGCTATGGTTCTGGTGGAAGCCATGTTGTTCAGGACACGGGATACTACATTTAGTGAGGTAATCTGTTAGTTGGGTGGCCACGATTTTCTCCAGGGTTTTAGAGAGGGGAGGCAGGATTGATATTGGGTGGTAGTTCCTAGGCAGGGTTCGGTCACCACTTCTAAGGATAGGAGTGATGAAGGCAGATTTCCATTTGGTGGGGAACTGACCCAGAGAAAGGGAGCGGTTCAAAAGCATGGTAAGGGGGGGGGGGAGAACCTCACTGAATGTGAATCTAAGCAGTTTCAGGTCCAATGTGTCACTGCTGAAACGAGATTTACTGAGGGCTTTGAGTAGAATAGGGACAGCTTCACGCTGCAAAACTGCTTTAAAGTGGAAAGTGGGGTTGGGGAGGGGGCAGTGTGGTGTAGGGTGGGTGGGGGAGAAAAAGTTGGGGGGGGGATAACACCAGTGAGGTCAGAGAAGTGTCATTTAATGTGTCAGTGATAAGGGCTGGGTCTGAGGTGATAGATCCGTTGGCCCTGATATGGGTAGGTGGGGCAGTGGAGGCTTTGCCACTTAGCATTTTGAGTGAGACCCAGAACTTGTGACCTGAGCCCCATGTGTTGGTGAGCAAGGTTTTATAGTACTCAGCCTTTGCTTTTCGAATATCTTAGGTGCATTTATTGTGCGCTTCCTGGTAGCGCTGCCTGTCTGAGGGTTTTCTAGTATCCTGTGCAATGTGCCATAGATTGTCTCATTCATGCATCTGGTCCAAAAGGGCTTGAGATAGCCAAGGTGTGTTGGCACCTTTCATTTTTTGTTTGGTCAGGGGTGCAAACAGGTTGCAGGCAGTGTTGAATGTATGAATGAAATAGCTGAGGGCAGAGTCAATGTTCTGAGCATTTTTTATGGGGGACCAGTCAGTAACTAGGAGGTACTGTTTAACGGACTGTAGTTTGCCAGGCTTGAGGCGGCATTGTAAGACAGTTTTTTTTGGGGGGGGCGCTTGTTAATACAGTATGACCAATGACATAGCACTGGGGAGTGGTCACTCAGAGCATCGGTTAGTACCCTGATCTGTGTAGCTTTATGTGGGGAGTTAGTGAGCACTAGATCTAGGAGTGTGGCAGTACCAGTCCTCTGGTTTATTCTTGTGGCAGTAGTCACAAGCTGGATCAGGTTCTGGGCAGTTGCAGCATCCCTAACAGGGGCTGAAGTGTCAGCCAGCCAGTTTGTATTGAAGTCTCCGAGGGCAATGATGTCAGCATTGTCAGGGAGAGTCTGGAGATGGTTGAGGACAGAGAGGAAAGTGGTCTTCTGATTTTGGGGGGATGTATACAGAGGAGAGGAACAAGGTGGCTCTGTTACGGGCAAGGGTGATCTTTAATGTGAGAGATTGGGCCCCGTGTTCAAGTGATGGGAGGGTGGGGTGAGGCACTGTACTGATTCCTGGACATACAGTGCACAATCACCCCCTTTCTTTGAGGTTCTATCAGCCTGGCATAGTGTGAAGCCAGGAAGTGAGACCGCAGAGTCGTGGGTGTGGTTGTTGAGCCAGGTTTCAACTACTGAGATGACATTGAGGCGATTCTGAGCAACCCATCCCTGAAAGGAATCAAATTTCTTGAGTAGGCTACATATATTGAGGGAGGCGATAGTGAGGCTCTTGGATGTAGTAACGGGGGTCCTGGGTTGGGGTGAATGTCTCCAGAAAGAAGGAGTAGTGGTAGTAGGAGGATACGCAGGGCAGCCAACTTTAAACATTTCTTCATGAGCGTAGGCACCATTAGGGAGTGGGAACAGCATCGTGTGGAGGTGGGAGTAGATACAGGTCCTGTAGGGAGGGAGAGGCCAGGCAGAGTAGTGTCCATTGCAGTAACATCGTAGTACCAGTAGGGTGATTGGAGCTTAGGGGAAGTATGGTCCATTGGTGGAGTGAAAGGCATGGGTACAAGTGGGTAGGGTGGCTAAGGTTAGGAGCTTGGTGCAAGGCTGTTCCGAGTCACCAAGTGGAGGGAGAAGTGGAGCCTTCCCTAGTAGGAAGATGGGTGCTATGGTCAGTAGCAGGTGACATATGGTGTATGGTGATGGAAGACATGGTATGCAGTGTTATAAGGACACTGAGTGGTTCGGGGGAGGGGGACAAAGCTTAGGGACTTTGGGAGAGTGCAAGGTATTACCCTGAGCTATTGGCGTAGTGACAGAGCTGCTGCTTTAGGTACCAGAGGTACACAGTTTGGGACTTGCAGCTAGACAGTACGGGACTGAGATGTGTTTATTTTAGCAGACAATAGTGCCAGTAGGTTTATGAGTAGTGAAGTACTGAGCAGAAAGTAGCCTGACTCGGTTGGCCAAAGGTACAGCAGCAGACCTTGGAGGCAAGGGCACAGGATTTGAGTCCTGCAATAAAACAGCAGGAAACTGAGTTGTTTTTGTTTAGTAACTAGGGAGCTAGAGGGCTTTAAGGGTTGTGAGGTACTGGAAGCAGAGCTGCAGACCTTGGAATCAGAAGTACAGGGTTTGAGCCCTGCCACAGGACAGTAGGAAACCAAAATGTTTTGTTTTTAGCAGCCTATGTAGCCAGCAGCTACAAGGCATGGCAAACAGAGATAGAAAGTAACCTGACTCACCCTGAGACATACAAGTATCTCACAGGGAGGAACAGGGTGCAGGAATACACTATTTTTAAGCGAAAAAGATGTTCCAGGACTAGAGGGCATGGGATGAAGTTGGAGGGAGGATGATTCAGAGGAAACATGAGGAAGAATTTCTTCACAGAACGGGCGGTGGACAAGTGGAACACCCTGCCAGAGGAAGTGGTGGGGGCTGAAACAATCACGGGATTTAAGAATGCATGGGATAGACATAAAGGAATTCTGGAGGTCAGGGGTAAGGGGCAACAGACTTCTAGGAAAACATAAACTGAACTTACAAGCTCAAATGGGCAGACTGGGTGGGCCATGGGCCCTTATCTGCCAACACTATCTATGTATCTATGTATGTCTATGTATCTATGACTCCATGGCATAGGGGTTGAGTAGCTGATTTTGGAGTTAAAGGTACAGATACAAAAATTAGCAGGCTACAGTGGTTTTTACAATGTTATAAAATACAACACAAAGCTATTTACAAACGACAAGAACAACATAGTCTAGATCAGGTCAAGCATAAAAGCTGAAGACCCTTGTCAGAGGGTATAATTAAACCATCAGGGAGATTAGTTACAGTCACAGAAAGCTTCCTGTCGGATATAGTTTCAAAGACAGGATTTGAAGGGGCTTAGCTTAGGTCCCACCAGTAAAGTTCTTGGCAATAAGTTCATCAGGAGGGCTGCTCTGTAGTAAAATGTTCTTTGACCAAAAGGTGTTTTACAGTGCGGGACCTGGTAGGGGGATTTTTCTCATCCCCGGGAGTGTTTGGTGGATAGATTGGACTGAAGAAAAGAGGTGACACCTGGCGGGGGTAAGACCGATAGATATTTTTTTGGCCAGGAGGCAGGTGTGCTATTTCAGATGACCATCAAAGTTAGGCCAGTTGGCAAGGGTGTAGAGGGTGCAGGTGTGGTCAGTCGGTCACAGCCAGTGACTAGTCGTCAAGCCTTGTTCAGGAACATTCTGATCCTATGAAGGGCAGTGTTATCAGCAGCACCATATATCAGTATGTCATAGTCAATCAGGGATAAAATCAAGGAGGAGCTAGCTAGATGCAGGGCCTCGGCGGGGGGGGGGGGCAATGCTTGTAATGGTGGAGAAGGCCAATACGTATATTTATTGCTGTGCTCAGAAGGTGGATGTGATCATGGTAGGTGAGCCCTGAGTCCAAGGTGACCCCAGGGTATGTGAAATGGCCAACCTGCTCCAGCGATTTGTGATGAGAGTTAAGTATGGTCAGGGGGTGGACAATGTGCTTGTTTCGGAGATAAGCAAACAACATAGATTTACTTTTTTTATGGTTTAGTACAAGCCTGTGATTAGGGAACCAAGTCTCAGCTTCATTAAAGGATTTCTTGAGTACCAGTTGGAGCGAGACTGGGTCAGAATGGAAGCCAAAGAGTACAGCGTCATCCGCATAGAGGAGAGGTTTACCCGAGCAGGCACTGGGGAGAGAATTAAGAAATAGACTAAATAGTAGGGGGCCCAGGATGGACCCCTGGGGAACACCTGAGGTAATAGGAAGAGGGGAGGACAAAGTACTAGATATCCACACTTGCTGTGACCTACCCATTAGGTAATTTGCAAACCAATGTACCATGTCCTGTGAAAAGCCCAGCTGAGCAAGAGAAGTCAGTAGTAGGGAGTGGTGGATGGAGTCAAACACTTTTGACAAGTTCTATAAATACTGCACCTGCTATACGGCCAGCGCCTATGGAGGGATGAAGGGTATTAGTAAATTCTAACAAGACAGTTGTGGTACTGTGGCTTTTATGAAAGCTGTGTTGCTCACTGCACAGGAAGTTGTATTTGGTTAGGTGTTCGGTGAGCTGGTCAGCTACATCTTTCTCCAGGACTTTGGAGAGCGGACGGAGGATTGATATTGGATGGTAGTTACCTGGGATGGCACGATCCCCACTCTTATGAATGGGTGTAATAAGGGCAGTTTTCCATTTTGTAGTGAGCTGGCCCAGAGAGAGGGATCAGTTTAGTAGTGCTGTGAGGGGGTAAAGTACCTCATCAAGTGTAAGCCTTAGTAGCTTTAGGTCCAAGGAATCACTGCTAAATCTGGACTTGGTAAGCACTTTATGCAAGCAGGGAATAGCCTCTCACTAAGAGATAGTTTTGAAGTAGAAGGGGGAGCCTCGGGGTGGTCAGTAGATGTTGGGGGAACTGTGGCAAAGAAGTTTTGAGGGAGAACACTGCTAAGATCAGAGAAAGAGGAGTTTAGTGTGTCAACAATGAGCTCAGGGTTCATTCAGGTGCACCAATTAACACACACTTGGGAGGGAGGGGCAGAGATAGACTTGCCATTAAGCTCTTGTTGATGGGGGACCAATCCCAGAAGATGAAATAGTGTTTTAAATGCTTAAGATTACCGGATTTCAGATGGCGTTGGAAGATGACTCTGGGTGTTTTTTTTTAACCCTGTAAGACCATGTGCAAAGTGCAGCAGAGTGGTCACTCAGGGTATTGGGAAGTACTGAGATGCTAGTAAGCCTATTGGGGTGATTGGCAAGAACCAGGTCTAGAAGGGAGGCAGACTCGGTCTTAGAATTGTGTCGAGTGGGTGTAGGGACAACTTGTGTGAGGTCCATTTTGGCAATAGCATCTTTGTAAGAGGCAGACGAGCTAGATTGCCAATTAATTTTGAAATCACCAAGGGTTATGCATTCTGCTTTAGAGGACAGGTGAGAGAGGTAGTTCAGAGTAGAGTGAAATGCAGGTTTTTGGTTATATGGGGGGATATAAACAGAGGTGACGAGGTGGGGGGGCAGTGGCAGCACCAACAGAAACTTTCAGGGTGACAGCTTGAGTACCATAGTCCAGCTGGGCAGGTGGAAGAGGTTGGGCCTGAAGAGTGCTTCCAAGGTAGAAGGCACAGCCATTGCCACGTTTTCTGATCCAATCTGCATGGTAGAGCAAATACCCAGGGATGGAGACAGCAGAGGCAGGGGTTGCTCCGGACAGCCAGGTTTCCACAA
The DNA here is from genome assembly GCA_016271365.2 of Neoceratodus forsteri. NCBI lineage: Eukaryota > Metazoa > Chordata > Ceratodontiformes > Ceratodontidae > Neoceratodus > Neoceratodus forsteri. Next base: position 1,180,337,781 of record CM057454.1, read on the forward strand.
GGGAGAGTATGTCAGGTTGATGTTGGATCATACAACCCTGGAGGTACTAAATCACACCTTTTGTGGGTTTGTGGTGGGGGGGTGCTGCAGTAGCAGTCCACTAGCTAGACAGAAGGAAGCAGTAAAAAAAACTCAGATGGATAACTGACTCAGAGTGCGGCGATTACTATGTGGCACAATAAAATGTGTCTGACTTGATGGCACACACGCACACGTACGTGCACACACACAAACACACACACACACACTACAGATAATGAGCAGAAAATGTAACAGTGCTGTACCCTAACACAGAAACACAGAACATAGACTTTGATGGCACAGAAGGACTGCTTGGCCCACCTAGTCTGCCCATTTCCATACCTATTGGACAAGCAACAGATTCCAGTTACCCAACACCCTACTTCCTCCTACCCCTCACTATAATTACCTTATGTCTGTCCCATACATTCTTGAATTCCCCCACTGTTTTTGACCTCGCAACCTCCTCAGGAAGGCAGTCCCACTACCCAATCTGTGAAAAAGTACTTCCTCACGTTGCCCCTGAGCTGTCCACCCTCTATCTTCAAATTGTGCCCCCTTGTTCTTGTACACCTCTTTTTCTTAAAGATGCTTCTGTCTTAGAATTTGTTGATTCCCTTGAGGTACTTGAAAGTTTCTTTCATGCCCCCCTCTCTCTCCTTTCCTCAAGGGTGAATATATTAAGCACTTAAAGTCTCTCTCCATATAGCTTCTTTTGCAGACCCTGCACCATTTTAGTTGCCCTCCACTGGACTACCTCCATCCTGTCTATGTCACTGTGAAGATGGGGTCTCCAGAACTGTATGCAGTACTCCAGATGGGGTCTTACCAACTGCCTGTACCGAAGGATAATAACTTCCTGTTTTCTACTAATGACGCCTCTCTTCCTATACACCCTAGTATCCAACCAGCCCTCCTTACTGCCTTCTCGCTTTGCTTACCTACCTTAAGGTCATCTGATATGAATACCTCCAGGTGTCTTTCCATTTCTATTGTTGTTAGTAACCCCTCCCCCCATTGTATACTCTTCCCCTAGGTTTTTGTTTCCTAGGTGCATTACGTTGCACTTTTTTGCATTGACTCTAAGCTACCATATTTTTGGCCATTTCTCCAATCTTGCCAAGTCCTTTCTCATCCTTTGTACCCCTTCTTGTGTATCAACCCTGCTGCAGATCTTTCTGTCGTCTGCAAAGAGGCATACTTTTCCTTCTAGCCCCTTTGCAATGTCACCTATAGAGACACTAAAGAGGACTGGTCCCAATACTGAACCCTGTGGTACCCCACTAGTAACCCCCTTCCCTCAGAGTGTACTCCATTTACTATTCCCCTCTGGGACCTGTTGTCCAGCCAGCTTGTTACCCAGGCTACCACCCTGGATCCCACTTCCAGGCTGGCTAACTTGCTTATTAATCTTTTGTGTGGGACTGTGTCAAATGCCTTGCTAAAGTCTAGGTAGGCCATATCCATAGCCCCTCCCTGGTCTATTACTTTGGTTACCCAGTTAGAGAAATGTATTAGATTTGTCTGGCATGATCTTCCTGCTGTGAATCCATGCTGCCTTAGGTCCTTTATCCCACTGGCCTCTAGTTCAAATGTATGGCAGCTTAGATTCAATACTAAGAAGTGCAAAGTAATGCACCTGGGAAACAAAAACCCAGGGGAACAGTATACAGTTGGGGGCGAGATACTAACAACAACAAAAATGGAAAGGGACCTGGGGGTAGTCATATTAGATGACCTAAAGGCGAGCAAGCAATGTGAGAGGGCAGTAAGGAGGGCTGGGGAGATAGTGGGATGCATAGGGAGAGTCATCACCACTAGAAAACAGGAAGTTGTTATCCCTCTGTATAGACAGTTGGTGAGATCCCATCTGGAGTACTGTGTGCAGTTCTGGAGACCCAATCTCTGAAAGACATAGACAGGATGGAGGCAGTCTAGAGGAGGACAACTAAAATGATGCAGGGTCTGCACCAGAAGACATATCAAGACAGACTTAAGGAGCTTAATATGTATAGCCTCAAGGAGAGGAGGGAGATGATAGAAACTTTCAAGTACCTCAAGGAAATCAACAAAGTCCAAGAGGGTTGCATCTTTCAGAAAAAGAGGTGTGCAAGAACAAGGGGGCACAATCTGAAGCAAGAGGGGGGATGGCTCAGAGGTAATGTGAGAATGTATTTTTTCACAGAGAGGGTTGTGGATGCATCGAACAGTCTTCCTGAGGAGACTGTGGAGTCAAAAACAGTGGTGGAATTCAAGAATGCACGGGACAGTCATAAGGCAATTCTAGGGGGTTGGGGTAGGAAGAAGAAGACTGTTGGTTAGCTAGGATCTGCATCTTAACCATTACGTAGGGAAATGGGCAGACTGGGTGGGCCAAGCCGTCCTTATCTGCCGTCAAATTCTATGTTTCTATACAGTATATATGGGCCCCAGAATTACACAAGAAAACTAAGGTGTGCGAGTGGGATACAGAATCATACAGGGAAGAGTATGTGTGTGTGTGTGTGTGTGTGTGTGTGTGTGTGTGTTGTTCAGAATCGCTATGGCACATAAGTTGAGGTGACTGTAAGGGCCCCAGAATCACATAGAGAAACTAAGATGTTTCTGTGGGCTCTGAGTCACATGGAAATCTAATGTGCATGTGAGCGCCAGGATCACAGGGTAACACAAGTCTGTGTGGGCCCCATAATCACCCAGGGAAACTAAGGCGTCTTTCTGAAGGGGGCTAGAACCACAGAATCACGCAAGAAAATTAATGCGTGTGTTTGTGTGAGTGTGCAGGGGCCAGGATCACACTAGGAAACTAATGTGTGTTTGTACGTGTGTGTGCTCCAAGATCACCCAAGGAAACTAAGCCATGTGTGTGACAAGGCTCCAGTATCACAAACAGAAACTAAGGTGTGTGTGAGCTCCAGAATCAGAGGGCAACACAAGTCTGTGTGGGCACCATAATCACCCAGAGAAACTAAGGTGTGTTTCCAGAGGACCCAGAATCACATAATCACACAAGAAAATTAATATTTTTGTCTGTGTGGGGGCCACAGGAAAACCAAGACATATGTATATGGGAGAGGGGGCAGGATCACACGGGGATAGTAAGGTGTGTGTGTGTGTGCGTGTGTGTGTTGGGGGGAGGCCAGAATCACACAGGGAAACTAAGGTGTTTGTAGAGGGCCCCAGTGTTACAAAGAGAAACTATGGTCTGTGTTGGCTCCAGAACCAAAACATGGCCCCTGTAATCCCCATGGAAAACAGGTGTGAGTGGCACCAAGAATCCCAGAGAGAAACTGACACCTGTTTGTGGGTATCAGAATCACACCATGTGAGCTAGAGCATATGGTACTGTATATGGGTAGACCATTCTGCAAGATAAAATGAGACCTCTCTTCCAAACATACCACCTTCTGATCACTCCCACTGAATCTTACACAGACAGATTTAAACTCAAATGGAGTCAGGAGATAGCACAGCCCATTCCTGTGAAAAGATGGACAAACCTATTTAAACAGCGGTGGACTATAACATCCTACCCTTCATGGGGAAAATTTAACTGTTGGTTCAGATGAGATATTTCAGAACCCTGACTATAACAAGGGAATTTAACACCACCTACAGTAACCTATGTTGGAGAGAGTGTGGACAGGTAGGTTCCCACTCCCACATTTTTTGGGACAGCCCAAAGTTGGCACCTTTCTGGCTCCAAATACGAGACCAGATGCAAACTATTTCAGAGGTCCAAGTCCCTCTCATTCTCCAAAACCTTGTATTAGGAATATCGGTGAAACATATCAGTTTTAAATCCAAATTGTGAAAGAAACTTTTTCACATCTTGAGACTGGCCACATTCAAATCTATTGCTCAGAAATGGCTGTCTCGTGAGCCACCCAGTCTTCAACAGTGGAGGCACAACATGGAAGAGCTTGATGGCATGGAGAAAATCCGCTAGCCTTAGGCTGAGATTGGACAGATTTCTAGAAATCTGGCTCTGCTAGCATGTACAGAAGAACAAACAGGCCAAGAGATCATAGCAGTCAAGACTGCCTCTCCACAGTAGTGCAATAGAATATTGATTAAACAAAACACCGCACACATGGAATGAGCTGTTGCGATCTGTACCTATCTTGGGTGTATACTGTTTCCTTTGTTGGGTCCTTTGGGTCATATGGTACTAAAAGTTTTTATTATAGTTTAGTTTGTTTTCTGTGTTATATGGTACACACTTTCTAATAACTGAAAGAGATTTGTAAATAAGTTCAATTAACATTTGAGTGTGTGGGAAATAAAAATGTGAACAAGGAGAGGATGAAGAAATAACTTCTGTAAGGACTTATTCCAATACTTGAACTGGTTTTCATGCTTCCTTCTCTCCCCTGCAAGAGAATGAAACAGCATTATAGTCTCATCTGTAACTGAGGACATGTTGGTAGCGAGATTTTTTTTAATAGAGCTACGTGTATCTTGTTGGAATTTGTAATATGCTATCTTGTTGCTGTCCAGCATCAATAAAGAATAAGTTACAAAAAAAGAAGCATTGCACTCCATGGATAGGGAAACAAAGGTTTGTGTGTGAGGCCCAGGATCACACTCGGTGGACAGGGGAACTAAGATTTGTGTGTGGACTCCAGAAATCACACTCTGTGGGAAGGGAAACTAAGTTCTGTGTGTGTGACCCAGAATCAATTTGTGTTTGAACCCCAAAATCTCACAAGGAAACTATGGTATGTGAGTGTATGGGCTTAAGAATCATAAAGGAAATGAAGGTGTGTGAGGCCCCAGAATCATATTTTATGGAAAGGGAAACAAAGTGCGTGGGACCACTAGTTGTATTCTGTGGACAGGGAAACCTAATTTTGTGTGGGTCCTGACTCCCAGAATTACACTGAAAAAGTAGCAATTGTTTGTGGGTATTTGAATCACATTCAGTGGATTGAAAAAAAAAAGGTTTGTATGTGGGATAAAGCAGGACACTCTGTGGACTGAGAAACTAAGGCTTGTGAGTGGGCTCTAGAATTGTACCCTGTGACCAGGGAAAAGAGCAGTTGCATAAGAGCTTATTGTAATGGTAGATCTTCAAGAGACTCTCCTCGAATAAGCCACATCTTTGACACTGTAGGTCATCAGCATCAGGACCACATGGAAACATTTTGCTATCCAGGAGCTGCCTACAATGATGCACAGTGTCAAAGTGTATTGGGAGGAGGTATAGCATAGAGGTTAAGAGTACTGAGCTGCAAACCTGGAGAACTGGGTCTGAATCCTAGAGACAACACTTCCATACCGTGTGACTATGAGCAAGTTACTTAACTTCCCTGTGGTCCCAGGACACACCTGGAAACAAACCTCAGCTTATTGTGTCTTTCCTGGTCAAAACAACTTGTAACTTACAGTGTCAGTGGCTCAGTAGGTAGCACATTCGCCTCTGAGGCCAAGAGATCAGAGGGCTGTGGGTTCAGTTCCCACATCTGGCACTTGGGTAATATCCCAGTACTGACACTGTAGTGCAGCATGAGAGGGACTCATGCTGCACTTCTGAGGTGCTGTCTTTCAGATGAGATGTTAAACTGAGGTCCCATCTGGATTGGTGGTAGTTCAGGTGGATGTTAAAGATCCCATGGCACTTATCAAAAAGAGTAGGGGAATTTCCCCGGTGTTCTGGCCAAATTTCCTCATTCACTAAAAATACCAACAGCTTAATCTGGTTCAAGATCAGTTACATTCATGTATCCCCCCTCCCCGGGTCATGCCTGAAAATAGGCAGGATTTGTCTAGTGCACTTATCCGGTCAACAAAAACTAACTAAATAATAATAAATATGTGGGCCCCAACACTCCTCCACATTCTGTTGGAGATTAGCCTCAAAGGGCCTCCTACTGTGAGGAACCAGGAGGCAGTACAGTTGCATACAAATTTATTGTAACAGTAGATCTTCAAAAGAATCTCTTGCAACAGGTCATTACATAAAGGAATATTCCAGCTACAGGTGTGATTCCATCAGGATGATTTATCAGCAGTCTACCTGGAACTGCTCCTGACGACATCACGTATTGTGTCCTGACAGGTTTATACAAGGGGGTGGTCCTAGATGCTCCTTGGTTCTTTTCCTCTTCAGCAACCATATCTGAAGATATTGTTGTCACATCATCCAAGGGGAACTGAGGAGGAACAGGGAGCCCATACAAATTATATTTTGGAGCACTGCTTGTCCACTTGGTTAGCCAACTGCATTACTTTTTGTTATATTAAATACAACACACCACTCCTGGGAGCGATAAAGTCTCTCTCCATGAGGGGCATGGCTGCCTCAGCAGCATGCTTTAGAGGTGTTTCAACTAGTGATATGTGTGAAGCCACTACATGTTCTTTTGTTCATACCTTCACTGAACATTACTGCCTGGACATTGCATCCAAACAGCGAACCAGCTTTGTCCAGGCAGTGCTTCAGGGTCTGTTGTCCTGAACTCTATTTTTGTTCTTCCTCCCCACTTTGCTTCCCAACTGCTGGGGACTCATTACTATATGCAATGACCTGCTGCAAGAGATTTCCTCGATGAAGATATTACAGTTGCATAAGAACTCACCATAACAGTAGATATATTTGTGGTTTATACTATGTAAAGTGCCTTGATTTCAAAAGGCGCTATATAAATAAAGATTTGATTGATAGATCTTCGAGAGAATCTCTTGCAGTAGGTCATGCTGCCCCACCTTCTAACTCCTTGCTGCCTATTTCAGGAGGGTGACTTCCTCCTGCTCGCTCCAAAATATAATTTGTATGGGCTCCCTGTTCCTCCTCAGTTCCCCTTGGATGATGTGACAACAATATCATGTTAGAAGGCACAGGGGCAGGCACAAAGTTGGTGAGATGGGTAGGGAACTAGCTTCTGGAAAGGCAATCAAGGGTGGTGGTGGGAAGGGAGCTCTCATCCCCAAGGATAGTGATGAATGGTGTTCCGCAGGGCTTGGTGTTGGGACAAGTGTTGTTTAGGATATTCACCGCAGACATATCACTGGGCATCATGAGCAAGATCAGTCTGTTTGCTGACAACACCAAGATGGGAGCAGTGGTGGACAACCTAGGTGAATGGCAGGGGTTGCAGGATGATCTGGCAAAGCTGGAAACCTGATCAGACACCTGGCAACTGGAGTTTAATCCCAAAAAGTGCAAGGTTCTGCATTTTGTGGTGAAGAACCCAAGGAGGAATTATCAGTTGGGGAGAGTGCAACTAGCCAAGAAAGAGGAGAAGAAGGATCTGGGGGTGCTCATTGCAGGGTCTGTGAACAATCTGGCACAATGTAGGAAGGCAGCTGCAAAGGCCTCCCATGTGGCACAGAGTCGAATGCCTTATTGAAGTCCAGGTACAGGACATCCACTGCATGGCTCCTGTCCAACTGCCTAGTTACCCAGTCACAGAACTCCACCTGGTTGGTTTGGCATGATCTGCCACCTATGAAACCATGCTGTCCGCTGTCTTGTAGTCCTTTGGCCTCCAGGAGGGCCACCAACCTCTCCTTTAGGATAGTCTCCATCAGCTTACCCACGGTGGATGTGAGGCTCACTGGTCTGCAGTTCTCTGGTTCATTCTTGGGGCCACGCTTGTGGTAGGGCATCACAAGAGCCATCCTGCAGTCTTGAGGTACACACCCTGAGTGTAGTGAGGCATTAAATAGGTCTGCAAAAGGTCTTACAAACACCTCTGCTGGCTCCTTCAGTACCCTGGGGTGGATGCCATCTGGGCCTGGCACCTTGTCCACCCTCAGTGCCCTCAAACCCGACAGAACCCTGCCCTCCATAATTTTCCCATCTGTCACCCCTTCCTGCCCTGTTTCTGCCCTTTCTCCCCTCTTGGGTATCACCACCCCTTCTCCTTAGTAAATACTGAACAGAAGTAATCATTTAGCACTTCTGACTTATCACCCCCTGCTGCCACCCAACCCCCCTCCTTCCTAATCCTTACTACATGGCCCTTACAGTTCCTTTTCTCCCTGATGTACCTGAAGAAGTCCTTCTGCCCCTTCTTAATGCTGTGCACCAGCCTGAGCTCCGTAGTAACCTTGGCTCCCCTTACTGCCTGTGTCACCTCCTTTGATTCCTTCAAGTACTCTTCCCTGTCCTCCCCCTCCCTGTTTTCTTGAACCTAATAAAGGCAGCTCTTTTCCTCCTTATCTCTTCCATGACCTCCTTGCTTACCCAGCTAGGTTTCTTTGCCCTAGCCTCCTTGCCCTGGGCCCTGTTGCAGGTTCTGGTTGCCTCCACTATCCCCAGCCTTATGAACTCCCACCTCTGGTTAGTGCCCATACTAGGCTGAATTCTGGCCAGGTACCCTTTTACCACTTACCCCATCCTCCCAAAGTTGGCCCTTCTGAAATCCTGCACCTTTGTGCCAGATTCCACTCCTTTCTTACCCATATCCACTGTGAGCCATACTGAGTAGTGGTCACTCCCTGCCAGCGGTTCTTCCACCTGAAGTTCCCTCACAAACTCCCCATTTGCCAGCACAAGGTCAAGGATATTCCCTAACCTGGTTGGTTCACTGACAATTTGCATCAGGAAACTGTCCTAGAAGGCATCCAGCAATACCTGCTCCCTTCTATTCCTTGTTGTTGGGGTACTCCAGTCCACTCCTGGCATGTTGAAGTCCCCCACAAATCACCATACTACCCTTCTTGAAGTTTCTCATGATCTGTCCCTTTAGTTCCCTGTCTAACTTCTGTGTCTGGGAGGGTGGTCTGCACACCACTCCCATTCTGATAGTCCTATTCTTAGAATCCTGGATTTGCATCCATAGTGACTCCATACTACCCTCCTCTGTGTCACTGTGTGTTTCTCTGTTTAGGGAAGGGGGCTATATCAACTTAATTTGATGAGTCAGGAGCAGAGAGAAGAAGTTAATTGGGAGTGTGGCTTGAGCAGTAGAAAAGCAGCTGTCTGCAATTACAGCTTCCTGCAGCTAGTTTTTGACAGAGGAGACTCTTACTTTCAGAGCAATTAAGAGCTGACTAAAACTACAGCTTTTGTAACTGATAAATCACTTCTATCTCAGCAGGAGTCAGTGTCTGTTGGGATTAAGCAAACAGATACTTTATTAGAAGCAGGGGGTCTCATTTAAGTAAAAAAAAAGAAGAAAGTTACTGTGTGTTTCTCTGTTTAGGGAAGGGAGCTGTATTGACTTAATTTGCTGAGTCAGAAGCAGAGAGGAGAAGCTAATTGGGGGTGTGGCTTGAGCAGTAGAAAAACACCTGTCTCCAATTACATCTTCCTGCTGCTAGTTTTTGACAAAGGAGAATCTTGCTTTCAGAGCAAGTAACAGCTGACTAAAACTACAGCTTTTCTTAGTAACTGCCCTCCTTCCCACCCTAAGCCAGTTCTACTTTTATAGCCACTGGATTTGACTAACAACAGGAACTTCCTGTTTGGCAGTAGGAAGGGAAGGATCACTGAGGCTCATTAGTTTCATCAACCTTGACGGAAACAAAAAATAGGTCCCCCCCGGCTACTGGAGGTCTGAATTCAAGCAAGGAAGGAGACTACTGAAGACTACCAGTAGGAAAGTAGGTGTAAAAATATATAGAGGGAGAAGAGAGTAAGCATACAAAGCAACAGGAGAGGGGACACAAAATAAGTCATGATGGGAGTGGTGCAGTGCAATGGCTGTGGGGGCGGCAGTGTTCCAGGAGACATTCTGGAGGCTACGATGCTGCCCTATTTGTAGGCACCTCTCTGGTCTGAGGGAGGAGGTTGCCCATCTCCAGGCTGACATGGCTAGGATTCGAGAAACCTCTTCCCCCACCCAGGGGCTAGCAGGGCCACCGCCACTACCTCAGAGGTTGCCAAGAAAGAGAAGCGGTTGGATCAATGTGGGCTCAGGAAGGGAGAGGGTGGTGGAACAGAAGTGCATCCCTCCAGTTGTACCTCTCCACAGTTCATATGTTGTTCTGGTGAAGAGTGGTTCCTCAATTGAGGCACCTGCAATGGATAACAAGGAGGATGCTGGGAACCTCCACAAAGGAGACCCACAGGAGGGTGGTATTAGACCCCACAGGGGAAGGAAAAAACTCCTGGTGGGTGGCTCAATCATTCAGGGGTTAGAAGTGGGGGAGGAAGGGGAAAGGGAGGTAAGGTGCCTGCCTGGCACCAAGGCTCAAAAGGACAGGAAGCGAATCCTCAGGATCACAGGAGCAGCTGCACGAGTGAGGGAGGGAGGGAGCTGGATGTCATTGTCCACCTAGGGACAAATGACCTGGCTGTGAATTGGATCAGAGCAGTGCAAAAGGAGTTTGTAGAGTTGGGGAAGGGCCTTAGACAAGTAGCATGTACAGTAAACTTCTTGGAGGTGCTGCCTATGTCAAGGATGATGCTAGGGTACTCCGCACCTTGGGATTCAATGAATGGTTGAAAAACTGGTATGGAGATCAGGGTTTTGGCTTCATTGGGGACTGGGGAGCAACCTGGAGGGATGCAGGCCTATACTGGTGCAATGGTCTGCATCTGTCCAGCGGTGGAACCAGGATCCTAGGTGATAGGTTTAAATGCATCATTGGGAAGCACTTAAACTAGCCAAGGGGGAGGCACTAAAAAGGAGCAGAGAAATCCCAGTTAGAGAGGCAAACACCAAGGTAGAGAAGTCAGTAGGGAGCAGGACAGGGGTAAATGCAGAAAAAGGCAGTAAGGACAGGGATTGGGATAAATGAGGAATGGCCATCAAAAAATGGAGGGTGTTGAGTACCAATGCCCACAGTCTGTGTAACAAGCTCCCTGAACTAATGGCCTTGATAGAGGAGGGATGTCTGGATATTGTGGAAGTCACTGAAATATGGAACACAGAGAACTGAGACTGGTATGTCAACATACCAGGATACACAATCTACAGGAGGGACAGGGTGGGTAAAAGAGGAGGAGGAGTAGCTCTCTATATAAAGGGAAGGGATTAAAGCAACAGAACTAAAGAGTAAACCATAAGTTGATGAGTCACTATGGGTCACCCTGGAGACAGGAAATGGCACCACAATCCACATGGGGGTTGTGTACAGACCCCCATGTCAGTGGGAGGGAATGGACAAAGAAATGATTGAAAGCATCCTTAAAATGGCAGAAAAAGTGGAGTTATTGTTGTTTGGGGACCTGAATATGCCAGATGTTAACTGGAGCACCTTTGCTGCAGGCACATCCAAGAGCAGGGTCATTCTTGACACCCTACAGGGGGCATGCCTCAGACAGCTAGTGTTGGAACCCACTCAGGAGGGAGCAATCTTAGACCTGGTACTCTCAAATGGACATGAAGAAAGGATCTCAGATTTAGAGGTGGGTAGCCATCTGGGAACAAGTGACTACCAAACAGTGTGGTTCACAATAAACACAGCCGTATAGTCAAGCCATACAAAAACAAGAAGACTGGACTTTAGGATGGCTGACTTTGGGAAAATTAGAGGGTGCCTCAGAAAAGCACTAGCAAATGGGCAAGAAGGAGGGGTGGAGTAACAGTGGGGAGTAATCAAAACAGCCATCACAGAGGCAAAAAGCCTTTGTGTGAAGCAAATCAATAAAACAAAATGAAGGAAAAAAATCACTATGGTTCTCAAAAGTGGTGGAAGGGAAGGTTAAGAAGAAAATATAGCATTCAGGAAATATAAGGAAACACAGAAGGAGCAGGACAGAAAACTTTATTAGTTAAAGCAGAAGGAGATAGTGAAGGCAGTCACAATAGCAAACACCCAAACTGAGGAAATGATAGCCAACTCTGTTAAGAAGGGAGATAAAACCTTTTATAGTTACATCAGGTAGCAAAGAAAGACCAAAGGAGGGATACAGAGGCTTAATAAAGGGGATGGAAATGTGGACAGAGGGTGACAGTGAAAAAGCAGGGATACTGAATAAATATTTCTGCTCAGTATTCACAAATGAAGAGGAGGGGAAGGTACCTAAACCAAACAAGAGAAACACTCTGGATGGGGGGTTGATACCAGTCCATTCACAGAAGAAAGGGTTTTGAAAGAACTCTTGAAACTGAGGGTGGACAAAGCAATAGGGCCTGATGGGATTCATCCCAGAATTCTAAAAGAACTAAGGGGAGAACTAGTAACACCACTGACTACTCTCTTTAACAAATCATGGGAGGATGGGGTGATACATGGGGACTGGAGGAGGGCAGATGAGACTCCACTTCACAAAAGTGGGAGCAGGGCAGAGGCAGGAAACTACAGACCAGTTAGTTTGACCTCAGTGGTAGGGGAAATAATGGAATCACTTCTGAAGGAAAGAATTGTTGAGTACCTAGTGGCCTGTGGGGCACAGGACTCAAGGCAGCATGGTTTCAGAGCAGAAAGTTCATGTCAGACAAACCTAATAGATTTATTTGACTGGGTGACCAAAATAGTAGACTAGGGAGGGGCTGTGGATATGGCCTACCTAGATTTTAGCAAGGTATTTGACACAGTCTCACACAAAAGATTAATATACAAGTTAGCCAGCCTTGCAGTGGGCCCCAAGGTGGTAGCCTGGATAAAAAACTGTCTGGACAACAGGATGCAAAGGGAAATAGTAAGGATGAAAAGGGACTTGGCAAGGTTGGAGGAATGGTCAAATATAAGGCAGCTCAGATTCAATGCAAATCAATGCAAGGTTGTGCACCTATGAAGCAAAAACCCAGAGGAAGAGTACACAATGTGGGGTGAGATACTAACAACAACAGCACAAATGGAAAGGGACCTGGGGTAGTCATATCAGATGATCTAAAGGTGGGCAAGCAATGTGAGAAGGCAGTAAGGATGGCTGGGGTGGATACTGGGATGCATAGGGAGAGGCATCAACAGTAGAAAACAGGAAGGTGTTATCCATCCGTACAGACAGTTGGTGAGACCCCATCTGGAGTACTGCATGCAATTCTGGAGACCCCATCTCTGCAAAGACATAGGCAGAGTGGAGGCTGTTCAGAGGAGGGCAACCAAAATGGTGCAGGGTCTGCACCAGAAGACATACGAGGAGAGACTAAAGCAGCTTAATATGTGTACCCTTGAGGAAAGGAGGGAGAGGGGCACATGATAGAAACGTCAAAGTATCTCAAGGGAATTAACAAAGTACAAGAGGGTAGCATCTTTCAGAAAAAGAGATGTGCAAGAACAAGGGAGCACAAATTGAAGATAGAGGGGGACATCTCAGAGGTAATGTTAGAAAGTATTTTTTCACAGAGAGGGTTATGGATGCATGGAACAGCCTTCCTGAGGAGGTCGTGGAGTCGGGAACAGTGGGAGAATTCAAGAATGCATGGGACAGACATAAAGCAATTCTAGTGGGAGATAGGAGGAAGTAAGCTGTTTATCTAGAATCTGCAGCTTATCCATCAAGTAGGAAAATGGGCAGACCAGGTGGGCCAAGTGGTCCTTATCTGCCGTCAAATTCTGTTTCCTCCTCTTCTTCCCTTACACACTTTAGTCCTTCCCTCACATATAGTTCCACTCCCCTCCTTTTCCAATCACTATATCCCTATGAAATAACCTGTACCCTGGTATTGATAGGTCCCAGTCATTGTATTGGGTGGCCCATGTTTCTGTGATGGCTACAATGTCCACCTCTCCCTCTGCCATGAGAGTCTGTAGCTCTGCAGTTTTCTTTCCAAGGCTCCTAGCATTAAGGGTGAACACCTTCCACCCCTTCCTCCTTCCATCCTGCCCTCCTTTACTAGTATCATCAATAGTACTTGCCCTTTGTCACTGTTATGGGAGTAAGCATATATGGCTTCCCAGCCTGTGGTCTCTGCATGGATAAGCCTTCAGAAAGGACAGTCTTGAATGCTTGTAAAGCATACAGGACTGCACGCATCTCTAAGATGTTGATATATAAGCATGCTTCCAGAGGGTTCCAGGACCCTTGTGACTGATCTACCTCCAGATAGGCTCCCCAACTATGAGTAGAGGCATCCATGATCAGACTCTGATAAAGAATGGGAACCTGGAATGGTGCCCCACAAAGAAGGTGATCCAGAGTCAGCCACCATTACAATTTGCGAATAAACTGTGACAATATCAGAACAGGGGCTTCAAAATCATTTGTTGTTTGATTCCTTTGGACTCTTAATGTCCATTGAAGGACCCTCATGTGTAATCTCACATGGGACACAGTAGAAATGGCTTCTGACATATGTCCTAAGAGGCGGAGGCAGTCCCAGGCCGACACATAATGACAAGTAGTCAGTTGGGTTACTAGCAGAATGAGTTTGTCCGCCCTGTTCCTGGGCACAAAGCCTAATCCCAGAGAGCTATTTTGTACAGCTCCTATGTGTTGGAGCTATTGTGTGAAATCCATTTTGGATTTTGGCACACTGCTCAATATTCCTATAGAGGAAAATATCTGGACTGTTTGGGGCAATGTGACTGCCAATTGAGCAAAGGAAGAGCTTTCAGAAGCCAATCTTCCAGGTAAGGAAAGACATAAAGGTCTTTTCTGCATAGATCCTCTGCCACCACCACAAGGCACTTTGTGAAGACCCTGGGGACTGAGGACAGGCCGAAAGGCAGTGCCCTAAATTGGTAATGATGACCCTGAAAACAGAAGTGGAGGAAGGGCCAGTGAGCGGGGAGAATCATGATATGGAGGCAAGCATCCTTCATATCCAGGGAACAGAGACAATTCCCTTTGTTTAGAAGAGGCAGAAGGGTTTGCAATGTCACCATCGAAAACTTTTTGTACTCTATGTAGAGATTGAGGTTTCTGAGGCCTAGAATGACATGCAAATCTCCCATCCATGTTGGGACTAGAAAGAAATGGGAGTAGAACCCCCCTGCCCTTCTGGGAAAGGGGAACTGGCTCTATAGCATTTTACATTAGTAAGACTTAAATTTCTTCCACCAATATGAACTACTGGTTGGTGGGATAGTGAGAGGCCCTGGGAGGCATATGGGGTGGGAGTTCCATGAGTTTCAAGGTATGACCTGACTGCATTAGTTGAAGGTCCCAGACATCCCAAGTTATGTTTAGCTAACCTTGAAGATGTAGGGAGACTATGCACCAACTGCCATGGGATGGGCTTCTAATCCCATGGGCAAGGGATAAACCTCAGGCAGTAGGCTGCCTCTGTTGGGCAATAGAAGGGATATAACAGGTATTCCCTTAGGTTGTTATGTGGTCCTGGGAAGGAGTCTTAAGGTTTTCTGTTATTGGGCTGCTGCTTGGGAGTGGATTATTGTCTATTCACAGGCCGGTGAAAGTTACCCTAATAACTGTCTTTTGCCTGAGTATGGTAGAGGGAGCATAAGGATTGCAATGTATGACCAAAGGCCTGCAAGGATATCAGCATATCCTGGGTCTGAGGACTGAATAGCTTGTTACTGTACCTTTGAAAGAGGCATTAAGAATGGACTGCCGGACATCAGGGACAAACCCAGAAACCTGGAGCCAGGCATGATGCCGAAGATGAACACCAGCCAAGGAAGCCCTGTCCATAGAGTCCACTGCATCTTAGGCAGCCCTCAATAAATGGCATCCCATGGTAGAGGCAGTAATTAATTTTCCTGCCAAATCTTCCTATGGGGTAGTGTCTGGAAGGGACTGCATGGAGGACTGTGTGGCCTTTAAGATCTCTTCCTGATATTTTAGAAAATGACCCACATACTTAAAAATTCTGAGGGTCCAAGTGGAAGAGGAATACACCTGTTTTACCATAGCATCAAGCCTCCTCGATTCCTCATCCGGAGGCTGCACACTGAGATGTTTTCATCTTATTGACCTAATATGTGCTGCATTGATGTTCACAGAGTCTGCCTGTGGAGAGGAAGTAAAATAAGGATGTTCCATCGGGGCTTGATAAGTCCTGTCAGCTTTCCAGGGAGCTCAAGGAATAAAAAAGGGCTGCTGCCAAGCAGTCGTATTGGCATCATCATACACCTCAAGCAAAGGAGGAATCACCTCCGAAGGACTATCAGGAAGACCTACATAGTTGGCCAGTTTTCTGAGGGAGGCATTTTGGTCTATTCCCTGGAACCCAAAAGGTTTCTGAAGATGAATCATGCTATCGGAAAAACTATGGTCATCAGGGAGAGAACAGGGAAGGACATGAGAAGTCTCATCCTGTACTAAGGAGGCAGAGAAAACCGATAAGAGGGGAGAGTGGTTCCTGCTTCATAACATCCTCCTGATTTTCTAATTCCCAGTCTTGAAAATCAGGGTCCTCCATTTCAATGTCCTGATGAAGCGGGCTTTGAGAAGCTGGTAAGAAACCAGCAGTTCTAAAAACAGAAGAGTGTGCAGAAGGCATTGAGATAAGAATAGAAGGAACACTCCCTTGGGAAACAGGAGTGGACTTTGTAAGGCCCAAAATAGTCTATACCAGAGCCTAGACAACCACCACAGTCAGCTGAGTAGAAGCAAGCCATAGAGCTTGGAGTGGAATGTACAGACTGAATAGGTACAACCAAAGAGATTTGGTTTGGTTGTGGTACCAATCTAGCCATCGCCGAAAGGTGAACAAACATACCCAGCAATGTCAACGGGAGACCTGTTGATGAATAAGAAGAACCCGTAATGTCCTGACCAAGCCTGGCAGGCAGGGACATAGTGGACACTGAAGGAATTGTTGATGGACAATGAGAAACTTCCAACAACGGTGGCGGCTGTGGTGGAAGCTGAGGAAGTCCCACCAAAGTCGTTGATGTGGGAGCCGTCGACAAGCAGACAGAGGACATACCAGAGGTCATCAATGGTGTAGAAGATGACTTGACTTGTGATTTAGTGAGTTCCAGCTCTTTAGTGCGGGAGGTGCTAGCCATTGATAGGGAGGAGACAGAAGTAGTATGTTTACTCTTTGAAGAGTGTTTCTTTGGCTTCTCCTGTCAACCAGCTCTGTTGATGAGGGATCCTCACCCAAACATAGGGAGCCAGAAGACAAGGACTCCTTCAACTTCATGTGGTCTTCCCATTCCAGGAAGGCAACTTTCTGCTCAATGAGATGCACTCCAGGTGTCTGGAGTCATTGACAATTAGTGACCTTATTAAATCATGGACACAGGACACAAGCACAGATATCATACGCTGGACCCAGGCACGTCACACATAGCTCATGAAGGTCTTCTGTCATGATCTTCTGGTAACAGGAACACTTTCTAAACAGAGAATTTGAAGACATGGGTTTTTCAGTAGATGAAGTGCGACGTTATTGGTAACGTCATGTGGTAGTAGATGAGTTTAAACTTTTCATCGACGACTGAAGCTGGACTCCAGACAGAGAATGTGCAGCATGCAGGTCATGGCAGGAAAAGAACTGAGGAGTATGTGGGACCACCCCCTTTAATACCTGTCAGGATACAACATGTGGTGTCGTCAAGTGAAGCCCAAGGTAGACTGCTGATAAATTATCTGAACAGAATCATGCCTATGGCTGGAATATTCCAATATATAATGACCTACTGCAAGACGTTTCCTCGATGAAGATCAATCAGTACCAAACAAACAAGATGAAGCATGGGACTGGAAACTGGATGCATAGAATAAGGCTTTAGGCACAACATCTGATATTAACCCTCATTAACCCTCACAAGATAAAAGGGGACAGAGGGAGGGTATGGCATGGCTGAATGGAGGACGTCTTCTTGAAGATGTACTGTTAAGGTAGGTTCTTAGGTGACTGTTCTATCTTCATTGAGGATATTTCCTCCATTAGGTCAGACATTTGACATGATTTCTAAGCAGTACAATGCAGTCTAGGAGGATGGTATAGAATGATATGTGATCAAGACAGATGGCATTGTAGTACAGCAAGCCCAAAGCCAGCATGTCTATGAGAAACACATATCTGCACTGTAATGTTGAGTGAAAATGTGAACAGTGCTCCAGTGGCAGCAGCAGATATATCAGCAGAAGGGACATTTCTGAAACAAGCAACAGAAGTAGCCATACCACTTGTGGAATGACCACAAACAGTACCAGGAAGTTTATTACCATACTTCCTATAGCAAAACATAATACAGTTACCCAGCATTTGGACATGTATTGTTTTGACAAGGGAGTGTCCTGTTTCTCAGGTACAAAAGAAACAAAAAGATGAGAAGACTTTCTGCAGTCTTTCGCATGAGTAACATAGTATCTCAGTGTTCTTGGTACATCAGCAGTATAAAGGAATGTCTCACCCTGGTTGGCTTGCTTAGGATAATAAACAGAAAGGTGTATGTTTTGGTTCTGTGTGAATTCGATACTACATTTGGTAGAAACATAGTATTAGTAAGCAAAGAGACTCTGTCTTTGTGAAAAATTAAATAAAGAGGCTCACACATTGAAGCATAAAGCACAGAAGTTTGTTGAGCAGAAGTCATAGCAACTAAAAATAAGGTTTTCCATGACAGGAACTTAAGCCACAACTCATGGCAGGCTTACAACAAAGCCAACATCAATTTCTCAAGTATAAAATTCAAGTCCGAGGGCAGGACTGGATTATGGATCGTTCAATGGCCTACGCAGCCAGTATAGCTTTATGCTTGTGCAACTGTGTTGCCTGGGTTTTGGCCAATCACACTCTCTATGTGATGAATCACCACCCTGTAGAGGTACCAAAGGCAAGGAACCCTCAAAGAGGGTTCAACCCCTAGAGGTGTCACAGGACGATTCCCTTGGCTAAAGGTACCTTAGGAGAGATCCCAAAGAGAGAAGCACTGCCACTGGAGGAGGAGGAGGGGAGGATGGTGGGGTAAAGTTCTTCAGAAGGAGGCTGAGAGGAACTGCTTATATACGTTGAGAAGAGGGAGTGGCTGGCTGCTTGTCCATTGAGCCACAGGCCCAGCCTTCCAAGAAACGCTTTATGCATGGCATCTCTCAGAAAAGTACAGGGCACCTCTAGTTGTGCAAATGTATGGTCAGAAATAGGGCCATGGAAAGCTGATATAGCAGACAAATGCACCTTAATAGTGGAGTATTGCAAACCCATCAGATGGGGAAAGCAAGAATTCCAAAACAGAATTTTCAGTACAAGTAAAAGGATACATATTCTGGGAAGCAGACTTCAACGTGAAGTGCTTCCACTTCAAGCAATGGGTACATCTTGTACCTTGGTTGTAAGAGGGACTGCATAACTTTTAATGGTAACCTGATGGTTTCCCCAGCAGTGCAGGTTTGTTGCCAGGTGTATCACAATGCAGCAAAGATGGTAACCATCGTGCAGGATCATTGGCCTCACTATGTGTGCACATGCTGTCCAGCCTATACAGACTTTACATCCATTATGCCACCGCTGAGTCTGCATAACCTGGTAACATTCCACAATTGCGAGAGCCAGTTCCAGTTTTCATATAAAGCAGAAATGTAGCATCAGTGGCGGAGCCAGGTTTGGGAGCATTTGGGAGCCAGGGGGGCCATTCAGTCAATTATGGACTCCACAATGGGCACTAAACATTGAATAAAGATGGTGGTGGGGCACCACTACTCACACTGGGGCAGCCAGGAGGGGCAACCCCCCCAGGCCCCCCTAGCTCCGGCACTGTGCAGCATGGTTTATGTTTTTTTTAATTCTATTAATCAGTTTAGCTTTTTAGAAAAAAAGTAAGAAGTAAATTTTGTTGTACTCCTGTTGAGTTTATTTTCATATGAGGTTAGAGTAATGTTACTGTGATCCAATTGTGGCTCATGCTGCTGGTTTCCTGAGGAGTTATGATGAGATGCCATAGTACTATTAATATAAGCAAGCAGCTTGTAGCAGATTCATCAGAGAAGCTAATTTCCTGCAGGTGGAAGCTACCTCTAACTGAAAGCTGGAAAGGAGACATTACTGAACTCAGAATCAGCAGGAAACAGTCTTGCTCGCATCAGAGGGAGGGGTACCTTACTTTACATGGTACACTAGTTATTGTTCTTTTGAATGAAGAGGCTTGCAATACTGCTTTGGAGTTTGGGAGTTTAAACCCAGAGGGATTGAAATACTGTTTACTTTTTCTTTCCATGTGCACAGCTGACTGGTTTTTGGGCTGATTGCTTTCAGAGCACAAATCACCAGGCTGTATTGGTGCAGGGCAGGGGAGGCTTACCTGTGTTTGGCTCAGCTGCTTGATTTTTCTCTATTTGTTTAGCAGGGTATTTTCTCTGTTACATTGTTGTGTAGGTTGTCTTGCTGACAGGAAAGTCAACACTCATCATAGTGGTGGGTCAGAGTTTGTAGCTCATTGTTTTGGGAGGGTACAACTTGGGCCCAAATCCCCACTCTTCCCCTCACACCATCCACTCCTGGTGCCTTTCCTTTAAACCAAGGGTTCTGAAATCATTTGCTCAAGAGAACAAGGTGCATACCACTGTCATATCCTTACCAGCACACTGCACTGTCAATATAAGCATACGCATTATATATGTGTGTGTATATATATATATATATATATATATGTATACATAACAAAAAAAATCATACACAGGATAAACAGGAAGAAAGACATGTGGGAAGTAGTGTAATGCACTGGCTGTGGGGCAGCAGTCTTCCGGGAGTCTTTCTGGAGGCTGAGATGCTGCCCTATTTGCAGGCAACTCTCTGCTCTGAGGGAGGAGGTTGCCCATCTCCAGGCCACACTAGACAGTAGCAGGGGAACCTCACCAATCCAGGGAGCACCAGGGCCACAACCACTGCCTCAGAGGTTGCCAAAAAAGTGCAGTGGTTGGACCACAGTGGGCTCTGGGAGGGTGAGGGTGGTGATACAGAGGCACACCCTCTCAGTTGTACTATTACACTATCCATACACTATTCTGCCAGAGCACAGTTCCCTTATGAAGGCACCCGTAGTGGAGACTAAGGAGGCTGCAGACAACTGTCATAAGGGAGGCCACCAGGGTTTGCAACAGAAGCCGTATGAGGATAGACTAAAGGAGCTTAATATGTATACCATTGAGGAAGGGGGGACATGATAAAACTTTTAAGTGCCTCAAGGGAATCAACAAAGTCCAAGAGAGTAGCATCTTTCAGAAAAGAGATGTGCAAGAACAAGACAACACCATTTGAAGATAATGGGGGGCTCAGGGTAATGTGAGGAAGTATTTTTTTCACAGACAGTTTGGACACATGGGACGGCGTTGCTGAGGAGGTTGTGGGGTCAAAAACAGTGGGGGAATTCAAGAATGCATGGGACAGACACAAAGCAATTCTTCTGGGGGGGTAGGAAGAAATAGGCTGTTGGTTAGCTAGGAGCTACAGCTTATCTAGTAGGTAGGGAAATGGGCAGACTATGTGGGCCAAGCAGTCCTTATCTGCTGTCAAAGTCTATGTTACTATTTCATTGTCTTTGTTCATTTCAGCTTAGACTGTAACATCAGCTAGAATGACGTTAAAGGTGCAGAGCCCCATATAAATTAATCAGATACTATCTAAAGACCGAGTCCATAACTTTGCTGCAATTAGCTATACCACTAAAATGTTGGTCTTCACCTCATGCTGTAACACTGGGGACCTGGTATAGCATACTGTTAAAAATGTTTCCTGGAAAAGCATTACTACTGTGCATCACCTGGTTTGATGTCTGTTACTGCTGTTGTTCTACAAAAGTCAATAAACATAATTTACAAAAATAAAAGTATGTCAGGTAAAGGGCTTCTTAGCCACAGGCAGGATATCAACAACCTTAGGGATCTCCCCAAAGTGTGCGATGGCTATGTTTTCAGGAGTCATGCATGCAGGTATAGGGACTTCA
Source organism: Neoceratodus forsteri (assembly GCA_016271365.2). NCBI lineage: Eukaryota > Metazoa > Chordata > Ceratodontiformes > Ceratodontidae > Neoceratodus > Neoceratodus forsteri. Next base: position 1,180,359,438 of record CM057454.1, read on the forward strand.
GGTCTGGATGAACCCGAGTCCCCTCCTGCTCTGCGACAGCAGACCCTGACACAGAAGTAGAGGAACAGGATGCTCCACCGCCAGATGTTTTAGAGTGGAGATCAAATCTGGTGAGGCCATAAGGGAGCAATGAGTATAAGAGTGGCACTCTCCACCAGTAGCTTGAGCAGAGTATAAGGAAAGAATTGTTGAATACCTAGAGGCCAGTGAGGCACAGGACCCAAGGCAGCATGGGTTCACATCGGAAAGGTCATGTCAGACAAATCTAATTTATTTCTTTGATTGGGTGACCAAAGTAGTTGACAAGGGAGGGGCTGTGGACATGGCCTACCTAGACTTTAGCTAGGCATTCGACACAGTCCCACACAAAAGATTAATAGTCAAATTAACCAGCCTGGGAGTGGGTCCCAGGGTGGTGGCCTGGGTAAAACATTGGCCCGACAACAGGACACAGAAAGTAATTGTAAATAGAGTCCACTCTGAAGAAAGAGGGGTTACAAGTGGGGGTACCGCAGGGTTCAGTACTGGGTCCAGTCCTTTTTAATGTCTTTATAAGTGACATTGCAGAGGGACTGGAAGGAAAAGAATGCCTCTTTGCAGATAACACAAAGATCTGCAACAGGGTTGATACACAAGGAGGCGTGGAAAGGATGAGAATGGATTTGGTAAGGTTGGAGGAATGGTCAGACGTATGGCTGCTTGGATTCAATGCAAAGAAGTGAAAAATAATGCACCTGGGAAACATAAACCCAGGGGAAGATTACACAATGGGGGGGGGGTAGTAACAACAACAAAAATGGAAAGAGACCTGGGGGTAATCATATCTGATGACCTTAAGGTTAGCAAGCAATGTAAGAAGGCAGTTAGGAGGGCTGGGGGGATACTGGGATGTATAGGGAGAGGCATCATCAGCAGAAAACTGGAAGTTGTTATCCCTCTGTACAGACAGTTGGTGAAACCCCTTCTGGAGTACTGTGTCCAGTTCTGGAGATCCCATCCCCACAAGGACATAGACAGGATGGAGGCAGTACAGAGGAGGGCAACTAAAATGGTCCTTATCTGTCATCAAAGTCTATGTTTCTAAGAGTGGCATTCTCCACCAGTAGCTTGAACAGAACACTCTGTATTAGAAGAATGTGTGGTGGGAAGGATTCGTACATGAATTTCCCTTTCCAAGAGAAGGACAACGCATCTCACCATAAAACTCCACGTCCTAGAGTGAGTGAACAGAAATGTGTTAGTTTCACTTTGTGTGGGAATGCAAAAATTTCCAACTCTGGATGGCCCCATCTTCCAAAGAGATCATGTACCATGGAGGTCAACAGTTCCCATTCATGAACCATGGACTAAGACCTGCTTAGTCTGTGTGCCAAGATGTTTTGCAGACCTGGCAAAAACATGTCTGATTTTTAAAGGCTGTGAGACAGAGCCCAGTACCACACTTTCATTGCTTCCATGCATAGTTGGTAGAAATGAGTGCCCCCTGTTGATGTAATGAATGATACTGACATTGTCCATCTGTATTAACACAAGACCAGGGCAGAAATGACTTTGAAGGGCCTGGAGGCTGTATAGAATAGCTCTTATCATGCCTGGCCTGGTGGCACTGAGGGTTGAGGTGCTGGACACCACACCTCATGCCACACTGGCAACCCATGTTCGGGAATGAGCGTGGGTCATCGGGGGGGATGGGGAAGGATAAGGCATCCCAGGACTGTTCTCCTTCCTCAGGAGGGGGGAATCGCCCAAGCCGGTGCAGTATCAGCCCCTGGCGGTGGATGGGGGACTGCACTACCCGGCCAGCAGAAGCAAGGGGATTGGGCTGTGGTGGACATCTTTCAGGTGCACAAGGGAGCGTGTACACGCCAAGCAGGACATCATTGCACATCCAAGCCTGGGGGCAACATAATCTAGAAAAATCCCACTGAAGGGGATAGGCGATGGCACCCTGTCCCGAAGTGCCACACTCCAGATCCGGGCCTCTCCTCCATCCTAGACTTGGCACACTAGATTACTAGATAGAGCACCCTGGGAGGATAGGGCAGCCGCACTTTGGGGGGTGCAGAGTCGGAGGGTCTGCCTGGCCACAGCAGGATGGAGGGAGGACTTCAGGTAGGAGGTACAGCACTCTGGTACTGGGATGCCTGAGAGAGTTCCTCGGCAGTGGAGATAAAGTCTACAAAAAAGAAATAGCTCTTATCACATCTATGTGTAGATCAGCCTCCACCTTGTCCCATGATCCTTGTGTCTGGAACAGGCTGAAATGGTGCCTGAGACATCTATGATGAAGGTCTGTACAGGTGCTTATACAAGAAATTAATTGCCTTGAGTAAACTGTTGCAGTCCATCCACCAATCGGATGGTGTTTTTGCCCAAAATTTGTGCTTTCAGGTCTGCCCCTGTGATGTTTATCTCCAGGGAGTCTTTTGCTTCCTGAGTAAAAGTCCTAATGTGTGCATGCTGAAAAAATTCCCTTGTGAGCTCTTCAAAGTTCTCTATATTTTTCTGAGAGTATAGGGCTGTATAATATGATGCAAATATTTGTTATCTCTTCTGGTTTGCTGGTTTGTGCGCCCCCTTTATTCGGATCTTTAAGCCAAAGTATTAACCTACTAGATTGTTCCTCCCTCAGTCTGGCTGCCAGTAATTTTCCAGCCCCCCCCCCCATAATATCCATTTTATTCGTCTACATTGTCCTTCCAACTGATTCTACAATTCAGTTTCCATACCTGAGCTACGTTCCTCTAATTGGCGTTTAGTGGCTGCATTTAAGGTAATCTTGTGCTGGGATTCAAGTTCCCTCACTTCTTCCTCTAATTCCCTGGTCTTTCCCTCCCACCTTCTCCTCGGCTCAGAGGCATACTTTATGATTACCCCCCGTAGGACCGCCTTAAGGGCGTCCCATCGCACAGCATGGGTAGTATCCCCTACTACATTTTGGCTATCGTACATTTTAATAGTGTCACAGATCAAATCTTTAAAACCTGGGGAGCTCAGCAGGCCAATATATAGTTTCCAATGTGAGTTACGGGCAGCAGGAGCCACAGCAAGCCCCAAAGTCACTGGCATGTGGTCAGAGAGGGAGCGGGCAAGAATTTCACAGGAATGTGCACAGTGTAGCCAGGTTTCCGACAGGAATAACATGTCTATCCTGGTGTAACAGTCATGCCTGTCAGAATAATGGATATAGTTTCTAGCTTGGCCATGTAGTTCTCTCCACACATCCTGTAGACCTGCTAGTTTGGTACATCTAGCCAACATCGAACCAGCCCTACTTCTCCTACTCCCCGCCCCCTCTTATCTAAAGATGGCATAAGTATTGTATTGAAATCTCTTCCTAGGACGCAGAGCCTATCTTCCAGGTCCTTACACTCTCCGAGGATATGTTCAAGGAATCATGCAGCCTCCTTATCTTCATTTGTGACATACAGAGTAGTTATTAGGCAGGGGACATCTTGGTAGATAGCTCAGAGTTTCACAAACTGGCCTTCTGGGTCAGTTTCCACTGTTTCTGTTTCTAGTGGGCAGTCCTTATGCACCAAGATGGCTGTGCTCCTCCTATGGAGATGCGTAATGTATGTGGAGGCAAATACTAAACCCACCCAGTTTCTGCGTAATTTCAAGTACTCAGCGGCTGTAAGGTAGGTCTCCTGCAATAGGGCCACCTGGATATTCGCCTTTTTAAGGTCTCTGAGAATTCGAGTACGTTTAACAGGGTTACCAATCCCCTGAATATTCTATGTGGCAATTTTTAACTTATCCATGGGAGACATATGTAGGGTCTGCGTCCATTGAGCTGCATACATGAGAGTCTAACCTTGCATGCCTTGTATAGTGTGCGTACAGGGGGGAGTATGGGTACACCTGGCCGATCTATAATGAAAAAGTAAAAAACCTCAACCATAGGTTAACAAACATGAAAAATAATTGCAACAACTTCATGAACTCTTCTTGTTGCCCATGTGTTAGTAAGATATGGTCAACAGTCCCTATTAACTTCCAGGGTTTCACTAGGAGCCTGTCATGCTTTAGATTTTCTATGATGGTGGGTGGTGCTAGAGCGTGCTCTGCACCTCGGTGCTCTAGTCCAAATCCCTTACCATAAAGCAGCCATAGTGAATGCGCCAAGGCTATGAAATTCAGCTTCTATCAAGCCCCCCTCCTCCCCCAACATTGCTGTATGGGTAGGGCTGCCAGACCCCCTTCCCCATCTATACATTTATGTTTTCCGTCCCACCAGGATTTAACTAAAATATAGCTGTTTACAGGTTGTGTAAGGCACCCTAAACTTTACTATGTACTAAACCTTTCAAGTTTGCAGAACAGCATTCAATCCCTCTCCCCCAAAATGACAGGCAGCTACAGGTAGCTGTCTCTCAACCATTGCAAAACCAGTACCAGGCTTAACTGGACAGAGAAGTGAAACAGGTATTTCTCGATGTTCCCAGGAGAGGCACTAGCCTCTCCAATGTCTCATGACAGGAAAGTTCTGGTGAAGATTTTCACTCGCCGTCCATGGCATCATCTTGTTCTCCAGGGTTGGTTGCTGCCTTGCTTCATTTGAGACTAGCAGGAACAATTCTTGGACCATGTTCCAACGCCTCCATTTACTGTTTGCTTGCCAGCTTTAGGACGTGGATTTGGCCCCCCCCAACCAATTGCCACTGGTGTTTCTGCAGATCCCTGATCACCCCAGGGTTGATATATTCATACAACTGAATTTCCAGTGAAGCCTGATATTTTTTTGGCATCTTGAGGACTTTCGAAGACCTTAGAGCCTGTATCGGAGGTAATTCTTAGTTTAGCAGGGAAGTCCACCCGTGCTTTTCAGCCTTTACTATGTAGTGTTTTAACAACTGGAAACCGCAGCTTCCTTTTTGCCATAGTAGTTGGTGCCTAGTCTGGCTCCAGAAACAGCTTCGTATTGCCAAAAATTATCTCTTTGCGGGCCCAAGCCTTGCGCAAGACCATCTTTGTACGGTAATCAGGAAAGGCCATTACCACTGAACGTGGCCTAGCTTTTGGATCCTTCAGTGGCACCGCCAGGGCCCGATGCAGTCTGATAATATTTAAGGGGATGTCCTTCTCTATGTCAAGTAACTCTTTTAGCAGCCTTTCTATATATATGGCCATTCCCCCCATTTCAGGGCATTCTGGGAGGCCATGGAGTCGCAGATTAACTCTGCGCGAGCGGTTTCCAGATCCTCCAATTTCTCCAAAAGCAGCTGGGAGCGATCATGGAGCTGCAGCAGAGCTCCGTTATGTAGATCCAGGCTGTCAGCAGGCTCGGTGAGGTGATTCTCAATGTCTTGTAGTTGCTGGTCGTGCTGCTGTAATTTCTGTTTGTTTTCCATCACATCGGAGCTGATACTGTCCAGGGTTTTAGTGAGGCACCCGGAGTTCCCAACATAACTGCCGGGAGGTGTTTGTAAAGTCCTCCCCCTCTTCCTCTGAATCAGTCGAGAGTTCAGGGTCATGGTGTATTTGTGGCCTAGCAGGCATGTCTTCTTTTGCAGTGGGCAAAAGTATTGGGTGTTTTCTTTGTTGTTTGAGAGCAGTTCCCTGCATCGCTTGATTTCTGGAATGAGCCGACATGAAGACAATAAAGCGCCGAACACAAATGTACTGTGGGGTGAGGTTTTTCAGCAAAATATTGAGGGAATCAGAGGGAGCTTATCAACCCTGTATCTACATCACTTGGCATCTCAACTGGAAGTTGACATCATGTTTTTTATCTTTACTTCTTTTCTCAGAGTTTGTTTGTTGTTCACTTTCCTCATCTAAAACCAAAGGTCCCTTTCTGCTGCTGCTGTCATTTTCCTCACTCATTTCAGAAACTGGTATGGTCAAGTCAGCTTTATCATCACCGGTTATGTCTACAAACACAGACCCAGACTGAGACTCATTGTTTTGGTTGTTTTCCTGTCTAGGGCCGGGGGGGGCTGGTTGGGGCTGGCTTTCAGACTGTGAAGAAGGCGGTTCTGGCTCCTCTTTACTTTTTGCTCCTGATGAAGAAGATGACATGGAGGATTTTATCCCAGCCCAAAGGGGAAATAGAGTAGTTTGCTTGGCTTATTTTTTTGCATTTTTTTTTTACTTTTATGCAATTGTGAAAATACTGTTGTTGTTCCTCAAGTTCCTCTACCCTGTGTCTGGGCAGGTTCAGTCTCACAGCCACAGACCAGCCTCACCTAAGTAGTTAAGTTAGGCTTATTGTTTTTCTGTAGGAAATTGGGCAGGTTACCCCAACCCCACTTCACTCCTTTCCACATGACACCTCTCTCCCAACACAGCACACACAGTCTGAATGAGGTAGGCTCAAGCTCCTCTTACTTAATTTTCTTTAGCCTATTTTTTTAATAACTTTCTCTTTTTTTATGTTTTCCACAAGGCAACAAAGTCACCCCTTCATCAAGCTTTCACTCCTTTCCACACTATCTGTAAAGAGGCTTTTTCTTTTTTTTTTATTACTTCCTTTCCTTATTAGGTTTTTTTTTTGTATTTCTTTCACACAAGTCAGCTGGGCACAGGACAATGGGCAGCAGCGCAGGTGGTCAATCACACCGTGGCGTCACCCAACAATGCACGCCACACACCAGTTCACTCCTTTGCCTTCCACACACTCTGCCCGAAAATCAGCTGAGCCCCACACAGGCTGTAAGGCTGATCCAACTATTATATTATATTATAACTATATATCTATATACATACATGTTTTGTTGAATTTTCTTGACCCAGTAAGCCCACTGGGCCTAGAAGTCCCCTTTTCAGGGGTGACTGGGGGGATACAGATGGTAAGCAACTGAAATTGAACCAGATTAAGCTGTTGGTGGTATTTTTAGTGAATGAGGGAAATTTAACAAGGCAAAAACAAACCGGCAACAGGTAGTCAGCTTAGAAAATTTTTTTTAATCACTGCATAAAATGCCTTATGTCCGTGCAAACACACAGAGCTCTCGTTCAGGTTTTGCCTTAACTGGTTTTCTCAAGGGATGCTGGTCTGTTGGAGGAGCAAGACTTTTAAAACATAACTAGGACCAATCACAGTAACAAAAACATTTAAAGTGACAACATACCTTTATAAAAAAATAATGTACACTAAAGTGCCTTACAATCTTAACATGTTTTTATATAAACAAAATTTGATAATCCAACTAAATGGATAGGTTCCTACTTAATCCATTTTAAGAAATCTCTCCTTGGCATTGTCAAAGTACTATTTGTTAATAATTAACCCAATCATTACCCTAATAAATAAAAAGTGCATTTTTATTATATATATATATATATATATATTTATATTTAAAGCACTTAATTTCTTGATGGGTAATGTTACATTTTATACTCCCTTAAATATTTTAAAACTTTTTGTTCCTACTTAGCATGTTAGGAACCTGCTCTTAAAAGAACAGAGGACAGTAGATACAGTATAACATGTTTTACAACTATATTTCATCAGACCTATATTATAACAGGTGCACCTTCAGACCTACAGGAGACGCAATAAAGCCTGACAAATCACTCATGGTAAATAATGTATAACTCAACTTACGTTAATACAAAGCATCTCTATTTTTTATACACTCTACTTCTCCTTAGGAACTATTATGTTCATTACTCCCCTTCAAAATCTATCTGACTTGGCATCTCCTATAGCACTATTAAGATAAAATTCATTTCCTTCTGATAGTGCATCCAAAAATTTAAGAACACACATAATAGAGCCTGACTGGCCCCCCAAGACCCAGTGTTACCAAAGTCCAAATTATGGCCTTTTTCTTTTCTTCTTTATAAAGGGCATAACATCCACCCTATCATTCAAATCTGGTGGATAATATCTTCCTAACTGAATAGCAGAGAATCAGTATCCCCCCTCGAGTATTTAGATTTACTTTTTCAATACCTCTAAAGATAAATCTATGGGCACTTTGGTCTGGAACTGATTTTATATGCTCCGCTAGGGCATTAGTCGAATCTCCAATTTTAATTGCCCTTGCATGCTCCCCCACTCTCAATTTAAGTTGTCTTGTAGTTTTACCAATATAAAAGCTACCACAGCTGCAAGTGGCAAGGTAGACCACACTTGTAGAATCACATGAAATAAACTGACGTATATAAAACATCTTACTTGCATTGCAACTTGCAAATAGCCTTGTTTTTTCCCATAATGGGACAATATTTGCAGTGCCTGCACATGATTCCCTTCTGGCAGCTTTGGCAGCCAGGTGGCTGACAGCAATGTGTTAAACAGTCTGTTAGATTTTTTCCTCTTTTGTAACTAAACCTAGGTAATACTAAATTCTGTCCTGCAGTCTTTAAATGTGGGTCTGAAGCCACTGTATTCCAGTATTTTATTATTATATTCTTGACTGCTGCTGATCTCCTACTATAGGTGGTCACAAAATTCACCCATTCATTTTTGTTCTTATTTTCCTTTCTATTCTTAGTACTCAGTAGCTCTTTATGGTCTAGTTGTTTAATGGCCCTATCTGCCTGTGATTGGTCCTAGTTATGTTTAAACGTTTTGCTCCTCCAACAGACCACCATCCCTTCAGAAAGCCAGTTAAGGCGAAACCTGGATGGGAGCTCTGTGTGTTTGCATGGTCGTAATGCATTTTATGCAGTGATTAAAAAAAATGTATAAGCTCACTACCTGGCGCCAGTTCATTTTTGCCTTGCTACATTACTAATGTATTGAACCAGGCACAGGTTCATCTGAGGTTTTGGAGCAGATTTTTGAGTTGTAATTAATGAGAGAAATTTAGCCAGGACACCGGGGAAATTCTCCTACTCTTTTCAGTAAGTGCCATGGGATCTTTAACATTCACCTGAACTACCACTAATCCAGGCAGATGGGACCTCAGTTTAATGTCTCATCCAAAAGACAGCACCTCAGAAGTGCAGCACCCCCTCATGCTGCACTACAGTGTCAGTATTGGGATACTAACCCAAATGCCAGATGTGGAAACTGAACCCATATTGAGCCACTGACACTGCATTATATATATATATTTTTTTTTACTGCCTAGTAAGAGTTTGACCTCTACTAGCTTGCTTACTTGCTTTTAGTATATCTTTTATTTAGTTATTACATTATTAAGCCAAGCCAGCCTCTGGACACTGCAGGACACAATGATTAGTAATTACTCCACTTCACTCACATTCACACAGTTAGGTTTCAGTTCAATTTTACATTTTAATTTGCTTTAAAAGTTAATTTTGTCTGCCCTGAATGAAGCAAGTCATTTAAACTGCTGTGCCCCACTGCTCCTGGCTGCTGAAATAGTCTTGCTCTTAGTTGTTTCTGTCTGATATGATTTTTTTTTATTCAACTCCAGTCTTGTGTGTTCCTTAGTAGTAGTCTAAATAAGTTTTCCCAACTACTCCCACTTCAAATTCTGTTGTCACACAAGTGACAGACGTCTCAATTATTCACCAGTCCTGTGATTGACTAAGTCAGCAAACTCTGCCACCAAAACTGCATGCATTGCAGAATGTAGATGACTACTACTGTCTATAAAGTAAATATATGAGGAGACAAACACAGTCTCCCACTAGTTCGTCCTCTATTTTATTTGTTTCAGTTGTCCCCCTTGCTAAATATTTTATATCATCAGCAGGTGTTATTTAGATCATCAGGCTTCAGAAATTGTTCATTCCTGTTGCTACTGATAATGAGATTTTGCAACGGATGAACCTCCCTTCCCTCAAATTGCGTGCAGTCCTTCTGGAGTGGAGACTTAGACAAAACACATGACCACGGTCTCCCCGAATACTCCCTCTTTTTTTTGCTGTCCACTCCACACGCTTACAACAATTTTATTTTTTATGTTCATACTATTGAATTGCATTGCAGAATAGCCACTAGCTTTGCACTGAGAACCAACCACTCTGCTGCCACATAAAAAATGGAGCTCTCTCACGCAGTCTCCCGCTACTGAAGAATACCACCTACCTCCTTCTACCGCCTCTGCTAATTACCCGGACTGACAGGTACTCTCTTCTTTAGACTGGTTGACTCACCCTATCAGTCCTGGTTACTCCAAAGCTGTTTGCCTCCTGATAGGTGATCTGGAGGTAGGGTCCAACCACTACGCTCTCATGCTAGCTCCGCCTCCCATCTCCCGGCTGCTCACGGTTTGGTGCCCCTGGCTGCACCACCTGATTAACTTGTCTGCTGGAATGTGATCTCTCCAAAGAAAGGCATCTGGCAGTGTCACAGCAGCACCTAGTGGACAGTGGGCACAGTGAAACAGGTAGGAAACTAAAATTCTGCAACAACAAAAAATATATTTTCCAGAGGACAACTGACTGCTTCAAGTGTGCTTGTCCAACTGTCATTTCTTGTAGCCTGGAACATTGGGCTATGGGATTTGTCAAGCCCTGCACAGGCTACAGACTGTTCCAGGGGACCTGGAAGTGCCTGCTTCCCTCTCCCCAACCCTATCAGCCTTCCTAGGGGCCTGGTGGCACCTGTCACCCCCTCCACAGGCCACAGACTGTCCCAGGGAACCTGGTAGCATCTGCTTCCCTCTCCCCAACCCTAACAGCATTCACAGGGGCCTGGTGACACCTGTCTCCCTCTCCACAGGCCACAAACTGTACCAAGTAGCATCTGCTTCTTTCTCTCTCCCTCTCTCCCACCAGCCTCATCTGCCTTCCCAGGGACCTGTTGGCACCCACATCTTGTTTGTAACAGGGATGGAAATTCCATATCCATGACAAACTGCTAATATTCGCTTTAAGTTATCACTGATGCTCTAACTATGTATTCAATTTGGACTGCTATGTTTCTGTCCTGTCACCATAACTGTGTTACTGTAATTCCTGTATACTGAACTAATGCTTTATTTGTCTCTGGTATTTTGTGATTTCATGGGTTGCCCCTGAAAACGGGACCTTCGAGGCTCAGTGGGCTTATCTGGTCACGAAAATTTAATAAATAAGTAAATAAATAAATATTCACAACTCTGTCTCTGTTACAAACAGAATGGACCTGGGGAGGGGCCTTTTAAAACATTTTTTTGTGAGCAAACACCACTTAAAAAGCTCTGTGCAGCTTAAAAATGTTAGGAAATAGTAGCACTGTGATTATAAGACTTTAAAAACCCTTTTTACAGTAAACATAACATTTTTGCAGCACCAGCCAGCCTCCCCCCAACTCCCACAGCAAGCCTGCGGACATTTTAAAAGTAAAAGTACTTGGTTATGCAATTCAAATAAATTCTCACCAAAATGAACCCCGAATATTTTAAAATCTCATGCCCAAAAAAAGGATGCACTAAAAGTCTGGTTTGTAACAGGGATGGATATTCACAAGATGTCCCCAGTTACAAACCTTACTGTGAAAAATCTGTCCCTGTAACAAACAGGACTGACCTGGGGAGGGGGCCTTTAAAACAGCTTTATGAAAATAAAACAAGGTTTAAAGGGTCAATTCAGTTCAAAGTCACTGAGAAAAATGACAGCACCACCACATCTTTGCAGTTTTTAGACCATTATAGCACAGTATCATTGCTTAACACGCTATGATCAGTACCATTTATTGCTGTCTTTGCAGTTTTTATAATAAAATGCAAGTTCCAGACTTTTATATTATTTATTTCAATGGCACTTATGAACTACATTGAAATAAATTATATAATGCAGAGTGTTGCCACAAAAAGCTTTGCCCAGTGATAAAATCCTGTCATAACAGGGACTTACACTGCTACTGCTATCCCTGTTACAAACAGGATTGCCCTTAAATTCAAGATCGATTCATTACAGGCTGCCAGCTGGAAGTAGCCAATTGATCTGTGCTGAAAATTGACTGCAAAAATATTAAAAATAAAGCCCTCTGCAACCTCCCTCAGTAAAAGCCTTGCTAGTGCCTGAGACTGTGCAGATAATTATTATGAAATGTACCTTAAGTAAGGACGATCCTGTTTGTGACAGCTGATGATCACAGGGGACAGAGAACTTTCCAACTGAGCAGCTCCTACAGAACGAATTAGGAGCCCTTTAGTCTTTTAGGGATTCTTATAGTTTTTTCTAGAGTCTGAAGTATTTAATTCCCTATGCCCTTCCTGCTCCAGGCCCGGTGGATTGGACAAGCTTGAAGATGAACTGAACAGTCCACCTTCCAGATTTTCCTGCTGGATAAGAAGCTGAACATCCTTCGGGCTTGGTGCCTTGGGTTCTGAAGATGTCTCAAAGTGAGACACCAATGGTTTTTATCCAGATTTTAACCTGAGGAGAACATGGTGAAGTTCTAGAGTCTGGGGCCCCCATTCCCAAATTAACATCTGGCCCCGATGCATGGAAGGTGGAGCTACACAATGGTTTGAAAAAATATTTAGGGTATGGGAGCCAGACCACCTTGTATAGATGGAGCCATGGGGGGGTTCAGCCAGCAAATGGTGCACACCCACAGCAATGGAAACATCTCCCACTCAGTATTAATGCCAGCCAGCTCTTCTCTACTGTACTGTGTTAGGGCTGTACGTAGGAAATACCGATAAAGAAGATCCTAAGAGAGACAGAGGTGATGGCCGAGATGCTGAATGAGTACTACACTTTAGCATTCACCAAAAGGCCACCATGGGAGAGGATGATCATTTGGGGTACCCAAGGCATTAAGCTATGATGCAGTTTGCTTACATCACTTTGGGCTGGGTAATGGATTACCTTGTAAAAATTTAGTCAGCTAAACCCCAAGGTTTTTATTCAGAGCTATTGATAACGTTTGTCCTAAAGTGAGAGGAGGATAGTTTAATAACATAGTTTTGAAAAGAGAGGTTTCTGGATTATTAGTTTACAATTTATGAAAGCACCTGGCTTGAATACAGGGTTTAAATTGAAACTATACCTAAAATAAGACTTTTTTTATGCCTGGCTGTTCATTTCTCTGCGATTTACTGGGGCTTGGTCTAAAAGAGGCAGCACAAAAGACCTGCAGGGGCTCTGCCACTTTTTGTACATTTTTCTATTTAAAATGTGCCATGTCAATTATTTGCGTGCTACAACTGGATAATAATATATTGAATGGATTTCTGATATTTATTATATATCATGATCACTAATCTATAACCTAGCAGGATTTTCTAATTTGAAATTAAATGTTGATAACTATTCAAACTGCAGGATGGTTATATTTTATATTTGGATGTTTTAACTCCATTAAATTTAGTTTTTTTAATCCTTTGCTGATTTTGGTGCATTTCCTTTACATATACAGTACCTGTTTTTTTATGTTTTGTCAATTATGTGATCATTTTTGATTAGTTTATTTGAATATGGTTCACAGTGATGTCATTACGACATCATTATACTTAAAACAATATAGGTGGCTGTATGTTGAAGTGAATCGCCTTTAAGAAAGGACTGTAAAATGCCAAAATTATCAGGTGACAGTGTCTCTGTATTTTTGCACCTAATGAACTATGGCACAATAATTAATATGGATTTAGACTGAGCATCATTTTTTTTTGGTGGTGAGTGTCCAGTTCTTTGTTTTGTATTTAGCCTTGCTGTTTAGAGCACCACTTTCCCAGTGTAAATTTATTTTCTATTTCTGCATTGGATGGACAGGATCCTGAGGCAGCTAAAGGAACAATTGGTGGTGCAGCTAAGCAACTTGCAGTTATCTTTCATGAGTGGCTACAGTCATGCATGATGTCTGAGGACAGGAAAGTGGACAATACTGCACTTGTCTTCAAGGTGTCATGGTCAGACTCCTGCAAATACAAGCAGGCAGCCTTACTTTACTGCTGGGAAAGTCTTGGAATAAATTAATCAAGAACAGAATAATGAAGTACTTGGCTCAAGCAGAGTACCTAGCCTCCTCTCAGCATGGATTTATTAGGGGCAGGTCATATCAAATCAGCTTGATCACCTTCTTTGAAGGGGTGGCTAGGACAACGGACAGGAGCAGTGCCATAGATACAGTCTATCTAGACTTCAGAAAGACCATTTACATGTATATGCATGGCAGGTTACTGGCAAAGTACACTAATATGGTACAGTATACCCGAGGCACACACAGGGTGGAGCAATAATTGGCTTTGGGAAGCAGCAGAGGACTGTGGTGGGTGTGCACTATTATGATTGTAGAGGGGATTCAGCATTGTCTCTTAGTGCTAGGGCAACTGCTGTTCAATATTTTCATCAATGATCTGGAAACTGAGTTGCCGGCTGCTTACGTTTGCAGATGACACTAAGCTGGCTAGGATGGTGGATGCCACTGAGGATGGAGACAAACCTCAGGAGGACTTTCAGCTAGCTGACTGCTGGGAGTCTTGAAATCTCTGATTCAGCATAGCTAATTGCAAGGTGCTAAATTACTGTATGCAGGGTGCTAAATTATGGAAGAATAAATTGAGGAAGGACCCACACACCATGCACAGCTCCTCTTGCTGAAGTGGAGAAAGTAAAGACCTGGGAATCCAAATAGCCAGACTATGTGAAGCTGCTGTCAAAAATGCTGCAAGACTGCTGTGGTGTATTAAAAGGGGAGTGACCAGCAGATCATGGGAATTAATCCTGACACTTTACAAGGCCCTTGTTAGGCCCCACCCTGGAGTACTTATTTATTTATTAAGATATCGGATAACACCTTTGAGCCAGAACTCATTTACAAACATTCCTCATCAGGAAAACACAAGAAGTAATGACAACTGGAAAACAGAGTTGCGCAGCTACAGACATACTATAGAGCATACATTAGGAGCAGTCAAAGATATTGTCAAATAGATGCATGTACATAATTGTAACCAGCAGGACATGATAGCAGGCATTGTACAAAGTATGCCTACGGCGTTGCAAGTAGGTGCAGAGGCATTAGGGATTGGAAGGAGAGATGCGAGAGGAGGAAAGCAGCTCAGGGAGCGCTGTCAAAGGGAGAAATAAAGGGAAGTAGTTGGGTAGGAGAGGAATGGGAGGGGAGGAGATATGAGTAAAGGAGGTCGATCGGAAGAAAAGGGTGGGAGGATAGTGTGAGAGAATAAATGGGAGGGGAGAAGATAGGACTAAAGGTGGGAGAAGGAATAGAAGAGGGAGGGTATGGGTGGGAGTGGGAGGGAAAAAGGGATGGTATGATGTGAGGAGGATGGAGATGCAGGGCAGTATGCTAGGGTGGAATCAGCTGGTTGGAGGTAGGGCCAAAGTGTGGAACTAAGGAAGGAGAAAGAACAGTATTACGTGAACTTCATAGAGAAGAATAGGGGTAGTGCTAGAAGGGGAGGGGTGGGGAGAGATCCAAAGGTGAGGCTAGATGGGGCAAACTTGGAACAAGCTAGAAGAAGCAGTCACAGGAGGCACTGGCTACAAGATGCTGGTGAAGGGAGCGCTTAAAAGCGCTTAGTGTGACAATGTTGGAAATGTCTGATGGAAAAGAGTTGAACCAGCAAGAGGCTCTGACTGTGTAGGAGCACTGACCTTGTATGGTCTGGGACTAAGGAACAGTAAACAGTTGACACTGCAATCTTCTGGTTAGGCGGGAGATCCCATAAGGGGTCAGTAAAGACTGAAGCCCAGAAGTCATGAGACCCATCGCAGTCTTCTTTGCTAAGATACAGGTCTGATATTTACATCTGCCTGTTACCTGGAGCCATTCTGCCTGTTTGTAAATATCACAAGTGTGGGCGAGGCGGGAGGATGAGGTGAGGAGACGACAAGCCAAGGGCTAAGGTTATGCGCCAGAGGGCTGTGTCTGTAGCTGATCTGTAGATGACAAGTCCATAGTTGATGATTCCGATCACTGAGCTCTGAATAGCAAGATTTAGGGCTTCAGCCATAAGGCAGTGTACAAGTTTACATAATAGCTGTAGGCGGGTATTTATGGTTTTGGCAACGTGGGCAACGTGTTTTGTGTAAGCAAGAGTGCAGTCAAGGGTCACGCCCAGATATTTAAAGTGATGCACCTGCTCCAAAATTGTACTGCATGCAGTTCTAGTCTCTTCACTACAGAATGACACCTATGCATTCAAGAAGGTGTAACGCAAGTCCATCAGAATGATTAGGTGCAGAAACACAGACACATAGACAATGACTGCAGAAAAAGACCATGACTGCAGAAAAAGACCAAAGGTCAACCCAGTGTGCCCTGGAATATATTGTTCATATGGGGTTTTATCCCTTCCAGTTCACCACCCTGCTCCTCTTCCTACTGCTACTGACCTGAGCAAGCCCCAAACCCTTTACTCTGCCCCAGGATATATTGTTCATATGGGGTTTTATCCCTTCCAGTTCACCATCCTGCTCTCCTCCCTACTGCTACTGACCTGAGCAAACCCCAAACCCTTTACTCTGCCCCAGTCATGCATGAAACCATTTATGGTCTTGGTGCCCACCACCTCTGCTGGCAGACAGTTTAATGGCTCCAACACCCTTTATATAAAACAGAAATTCTTAACATGCCTCCTACACCTGCCCTCCATCAGTATCTAGTCGTGAGCTCCAGTTCCGGACTCTGTACTCCTGCTTCATAGGTTCCCGCAGTTTACCTTGTTCATTCTGCTCAGGAACTTAAAAGTTCTCTATCACATCCCTCTCTTTTGTCTGCACTCCAGCGAGTACATGGTCAGTACATTTATTTTTCGATAATCTGTTTATCTTCTGACTCTCCCTGGTGGCTCCTTTCTGACCAGCCCCCCAACACCATCATCCAGCTCCTCTGGGATTTACCTTCATCATCATCCTCTGCCACAGGATTGTGGTTGTGCCCGACCACCAGTGCAGGGCCTGTGAAGGGTTGGTCTTCATCCTGCCACCTGGGCTGTTTTTCCTCCCAGGTTTCACCTTGGGCCCATGGATGCACAACGGGTGTGATGTCCAAGCTCTGCTTTCACAGAGACAGGCCTTGTGTTCAGAATGTTGGGTCCCTTACCTATGTGGTGACATACACATGCTGCCACTTATCCACTTCAGGGGATCAGTCAAGCAGCACACCACTCTAACCCCCCCTCCCTGAGGAAGGAGAGTTGTCATAGGGATGCTCGATCCTTCATCTCCCTACTGGCCCCTGGACACTCTGTTCAGGAAGGATAAGGGGTATAAAAAAGGAGGGGGTGGCCCTGTATGTCAGGGAAGGTATTAAGGCAGCAAAGGTGCAAGGTAGACGGGGGAGCCCGAAGCACTGTGGGTCACACTTTGGCCTGGCAATGGCACTTTAGTTTGCACAGGGGTGATTTACAAATCTCCAGTACAGGGGGCAGGAAGGGATAGGGATCTAGTGGACCAAATTCATGAGATGGCATCAAAGGGTGAGTTATTACTGCTGGGTGAGTTTCAATATCCCAGACGTGGATTGGACCATCCCAGTAGCTGCTTCATCCAGGAGCCATGACATCCTGGATTCATTAAAGGGAGGAGGCCTCAGACAGTGCGAAATTGGCACTGTCAGTAAAGTCTATTGCACAACTTATACTGTGAGCAGCTATTATTTGTGGTTGGTGAGTGTGGGACATTTTTGATTTTGATTCTGTTCCTTGTCCCTGCACCCGTACCTGGTGCACACTCTTCCTGTCTGATTTTAGATCAGGTTCCCACCAGGGACATGGTGATTCTGGACCTTGTACTAACCAATGGGGACAGAGTCACAGACATCAGGGAGGAAGATCAGCTGGGATCCAGTAACCACCACATAGTATGGTTTAGCATTGGGACACAGTCACAAGCTAGTCATACAAAGCCAAAGGTATCAGATTTTAGGAGGGCCGAATTTTCTGAAATCAGTAAATGGATTAGAGTGCCCATGGAGAAGGGGGGGAGGTAAGAGGGAGAGTAGTGGGGGCAACAAAACTGCACCATAGTGGAAGTGATGAACCAATGCATTAGGCTGGTGTCCAAAGGGAAGAGAAAGGAGGAAATCACTATAGTTCTTGAAAGAGGTACCAGACAAAGTATGAGCTGAAAGGGTGAGTTTTAGGAAGTATAAGGAGACCCAAAGGGAGGAAGACAGGGAGGTGTACCTCAAATGTCTAGGGGAAGCAGGGAAGGCTGTTAGGAGTGAAAAGGCATGGACTGAGGAGGGCTTAGCATAGACAGTGAAGACAGGGGACAAGACATTCTATAGGTACATCAACGACAGAAGAAAAGGGATAGTAGGCTCAAAAGGGGATGAAGGAGAGTGTAATGAGGGAGACCTGCAGAAGGCAGAAATACTGAATAAATACTTCAGTTCAGTATTCACTGAAGAGGGGGAGGGTCAGGGACCACAGTTGGGCAACAGATGCAAAGGGGAGGAGAGGTGGACTCCAGTCCATTCACAGTAGAGAGAGTCCTTAAGGAGCTCTCAAAACTGAAGGTGGGCAAAGTTATGGGGCTAGATGGCATACACCCAATAATATTAAGGGAGTTGTGTAGGGAACTAGCAGCGCCTCTGGCAGCCATGTTCACAGAGTAACTCAACACAGGACTGGAAGAGGGCACAAGTAGTCCCTTCACACAAAAGTGGTAGTATGGAGGAGGAGGGGAACTATAGGCCAGTCAGTCTCACCTCAGTGCTGGGGAAAAATTATTTATTTTTATTAATTTCAGTTTAGGATTAATACCTTTGAGTCCAGGACTCATTTTCAAAGGTTCAAAGTCACTGTTATACACACATTAAAAATATAACAGTGTTTACATTACAAATATAACAGTTTTTACAGAAAACAGAAAGTTACATAGGCATTCAAACACCCAGTAATAATACACATCCAACAATAGGCTGAACAGGATAGGGTCAAATAGGGTTCAGCCTTGTAGTTCACTAGTCTGTAGGAAAGTCTAGGTGGAAAAAAGGGGGGGGTGAGGGTCAGTCAGGGATGGCATTGTCATCGAGGGAGTGGTTAGTCAGCTGAGTGGGCCTCATTTGGGGGTATACTAGATAAAGAAAAGGGGTGCAAAATCATGGAGGCATTGCTGAAAGAAAGAATTGTGGTACACCTGGAAGCCAACAGTGCCCAGGATCCAAGGCAGCATGGGTTCACAGGAGGAAGATCATGTTAAATGAATCTTATAGATTTTTTTGATTGGGTGACAAAGGAAGTAAATTGGGGGGGGGTTGTGGACATCGCCTACCTCGATTTCATCAAGGACATCAACACCATCCCACATAATAGGCTGCTGAACAAGATGAGTAGTCTGAGCATGGGGCACAGGGTGGTAGACTGGGTTAGAAACTGGCTAATGGATAGGTGACAGAGAGTGGTGGTAAATGGAGGCAGTATAGCACAGTGGTCTAAGGCTCTGAGCTGCAAATCTGGTGACATTCAGCAGACCAGACCTGGGTTTGAATCCCACAGCTTCCACTTGCATACTGTATGACCCTGAGCAAGTCACTTAACCTTCTTGTGCTCCCAGATCGCTCCTGTAAAAAAGCTTTCAGCTTAGTGTGCTATACCTGGTTAAACAACTAAATAAAAAAAAAAAATGGGATCCAATCCAGAGAGAGGGTGGTGACCAGCGTGGTACCTCAGGGATCAGTCCTTGGGCCAGTCTTTTCAATGTCTTCATTAGTGACATTGCTGAAGGGCTGAAAGAAAAAATGTTCCTATTTGCAGATGACAGCAAGATCTGCAACAAGGCGGATACTCCAGAAGGTTTACAGCAAATGAGGAAGGACCTGAGGAAATTTTTAAAATGGTATGAGGTGTAGCAGCTAGGGTTCAATGCAAAGAAGTGCAAAATAATGCATCTGGGAAGAAGGAACCCTGACAATCACCAAGGAAGAAAAGGATCTCTGGCTTGTCACACACGCACTCCACAGGTCAGGCCTTCTGCTCCCACAGTACCAAACTCAGAGTGCAATAGTGTGAACAGGTAACATACAGGGTAACCCTCCTGTCTGTTTTGGGTCTGAGTCACCTTTAGCCTCGCGTTCTGGAGGGATTCAAACTGTGAACCTTATGCTAGCATACCCAAATGTACAGGCTCAGATAATATTCTCTTTGGGGGGATGCAATATATCTTTCACCTAAGGGCACCTAACCAGATATCCAAAATGAACCTTTTTTATCTCTATAAGAGACCTAGGTATTTCTTACCTTATTAAGCAAGCTCAGTAACACAATCAAGTTTTTCAACAGCTGTCAGACTTAAACACAGGAACATCACATGCAAAAAGAAACTGAGAAGACACTTAGGCAGTATTTCAAAGAAAAGGTTGTTCACTAAAATAAAATAAAAACAGGTAAAATTAACCACAGAACAAATATATCATATATATTACAATCA
The DNA here is from genome assembly GCA_016271365.2 of Neoceratodus forsteri. Taxonomy (NCBI): domain Eukaryota; kingdom Metazoa; phylum Chordata; order Ceratodontiformes; family Ceratodontidae; genus Neoceratodus; species Neoceratodus forsteri. The sequence goes on from CM057454.1 coordinate 1,180,379,637, forward strand.
TGTAAAACAAAGGAAGTTACAGAACAAACACTCCTACCACAGATACTTAATTCTTTTCTATCTAAGTATTACCTTTTTAAGTGCTGTTTAATCAGAGAACTCCCTGTCTCAGAGCCCCATAATCATATGTCAGACACAATCCCATATGGCTGTTTCATTTTAACTCTATCTGCCCCCACCCATTCTTAGTGAGGTCAGCTAGCTCCTCCCTTAGATTTAATTTCTAACATAGTTATCCCTGAGGATGTGTCATTTACTTTGAAAAATCTAACTAGCCATTTCCCAGATATGACAGTCTTTAATCAAACAGTTATCTTTGATGTCCCTCTGCTCATTTCCTGGTGCTAGTGTGATCTGAGGGTTTTACAACTCTTCACACACGTCTGGCTATGTGCTAAAAATGAGAGGTACCAGACCAAATACCTTTCTTCCTGCAACATCGTAAAACTCACATTTAGTTTCAACTTCAAAAGCATAGGCAGGCCATAAAAGGTCATAAAATGGCCTTCTGGAAGGATGTCTTAATTAAATTGTTCTCCTGGTCAGTTTAATGACATCTGATGGTTTCAGTTACAGACCTGTAAAGTTAAAGGCCAAATCTCTCACATACTGACATTTCATACACAGACCATTTATTCATAACATAAATATCATGCAAGTAACCAGAAGCAGGGGTAGATCGTCACACTTCTCCCCATCTAGACTGAATTTGTGGACTCTGTCTCCTGAATGAGATGAGCTCCCCAAGTCAGTTAATTCCTCATGTAGAAGCGACAAGCCATCTGTGTTTCATTGGTTGCTCCAGCCCTATGTGAGATTGTCATGTCATACCCTTGCAAGGCAAGACTCCATCGTAATAGTCTACAATTCATGTTTCCCATTTGTGTCAGCCAAATCAGGGGGGTTGTGGTCAGTTTGTACCTTAAAATGCTACCCGTATAAGTATGGCTCTAACTTCTTTAAGGCCCACACTATGGCAAGACACTCTTTGTCCACAGTAGAGTATGCCTGCACCCTGGGAAGTAACTTTTTACTCCAGTACACTACGGGGTGATCTTTCCCTTGGTTGGATGTCTGACTCAGCACTGCCCCAATACCCACATCTGAGGCATCAGTCTGAACTACAAAGGGTCTGCTGTAGTCTGGACTTGTCAATAAAGGAGCACTGCATAGTGCCTCCTTCAGTCTGGTAAAGGCTCTTTCACAGCTGGTTTCAAGGTAACTTTCTTAGGCATTCTTTTCTTTACCAGGTCAGATAGGGGAGCAGCCAGGGCACTGTAATTGGGTAAATATTTCCTATAATACCCTGCTGTTTCTAGAAAACTCCTGACCTGCTTCTGTGTTTCTGGTCTGGGCCATTCCTTGATCACCTCCATTTTTACTTGGTTACGACAGAGCTGTCCCTGGCCTACGACATGCCTGAGGTATGTCACTTCAGCCATGGTCACCTGGCACTTCTTAGCATTGACAGTGAGCCCGGTTCCCTTTATCCTGCCCAGCACTTCCCTAAGGTGGGACAGGTGTTCCTCCCAGCTAACACTAAGATGGCAATGTCATACAGGTACACCACAGCGTACTCCTCAGCACCATTTAACACCTGGTTCACCAACCTTTGGAAACTGGCCAGAGTGTTCTTCATTCTGAAAGGTATTACTTTAAATTCAAATAGCCTTATCAGAGTGATGAAGGCCGAACTTTCCTTAGCTCTGGCAGTTAACTCTACCTGCCAATACACCTTTGTCAGGTCAATAGCTGTAAGGTATGTCATCCCCCCCCAACTTGTCCAGGAGTTCGTCCATCCATAGCATCAAATGTGGGCATCTGATTTCGTGACTGAATTCAGTCCACAACAGTACACACAAAAGTGAGTAGCACCATCTGTCTTGGGCACTAGGACTACAAGAGAGGCCCAGGGGCTGTGGGATTTCTAGATTACCCCTAAATCCAGTATTTCCTCCACCTCCCTCCTAATGTCCTTCTGGACAACCTCTGATGCCTGATATGCTGTCCGCTGTATGGGTGTCTGTGTCCCTGTCTCCACATTGTGCACCACTAAGGGGGTTAATCCAGGCCTGGTGCTAAACAGCAGGGCAAAGTCTGCTAAAATCTCCCTTACTTTCTGGATCTGGCCCAGGCCAGCTGGGGTGACAATTTAACTGCCTCCACAGAGGACTCCCACTTGCTTTCTTCCAGCAAGTCCAGAAGGGGGGTCTCCTTCATCCAGCCCCTCCCCTCCCCAGGACTACACACTGCAAACACCATGTCAGCCCTATTAGCATATGGCTTCATCATGTTGACATGGTACATTCTTTCTCTATGTCTTCCATCAGGCAACCCTGTTATATAGTTTATGTCATTTACCTTTCTGACTACTTTGTATGGTTCTGCCCACTCAGCCTGCAATTTGTCTTTCCAGACCAGGATTAGGATCATGATTTCCTGACCCACCATGTACGAGCGAGCTCTGGCTCTGTGGTCATACCACACTTTTTGTTGGGCAGCTGCCAGGTTGCTCTGGGCTGTCCCCATAAGCTCCTTCAGCCTTTCCATATACCTAAGGACATAGTCCACTATGGGAGTTCCCTGGGTGGCGTGCTTGCCTTCCCAGTCCTCCTGGATGAAGTGTAGGGGCCCACATACCCAGTGCCCACATAAGAGCTCAAACAGGGAAAACCCTGTCAACTCTTAGGGGAACCTCCCTGTATGCTAACAACAGGTGGGGGAAGGTATTTCTCCCAGTCTCTCCCATGCTGTTCGGCAAATGTTTGGAGCATTGACTTCAGGGTACCATTAAATCTTTTCACAAGCCCATTGGCTTGTGGGTGATAAGGTGTTATGTGTCTCTGCACCACCCCACACTTCTCCCGCAAACATTTCCTAAAGTCTGACATGAAGGAACCCCCTCGATCGGTGATGAACCCCTGTGGAAACCCAACATTCAAGAAAATCCCTAGTAAGGCATCTGCCACTTTGTCTGTCCTCAGAGAGGATAGGGTGACTGCCTCAGGGTACCGGGTGGCATAATCCACCAGAGTCAGGATGAACCTCTTCCCAGAGGAGCTGGGGGTATTTAAAGGCCCCACAATATCCATTCCCACCCTCTGGAATGGCTCCTCCTCTATAGGTAAAGGAATTAAGGCAGCTTGGGTTTTCTTACCTGCCTTCCCTATTTCTTAGCACTGGTGACAAGACCTGCAATACTCCTTCACCTGCTGGGTGAAGTTGGGCAGATAGAAATTCTGGGCCAACCACTACATAATGCATGCGATTCCCAAATGACCAGACATGGGAATACCTGTGCAGTCTTGAGCAACTCCTTACAGTACCCCTGGTGAATGACAAGCTGTCTATCACCCCTCCCTCTGTCTTAGCATCCCTTGCTTACATCAATCCATTTTTTCAATAAACCTTATGTTTCCTGTCACCTCCCTGTGCTCCATCAGAGTCTGCCCAAGCCCTCAGCTTCTCTAGACTAGGGTCACCTTTCTGAGCAGCTTCAAACTCTTTACACATTCCTAAGGCATGGGACAGGTCCCCTTCAGTATCTAAACTAGGGTCCCTAGCTCTAGCATCAGGACACTCAGGATCACTGTCATCCCTAACCCTCTGACAATGGGTCACCCCTCCTTCTTCAGAACAACTCTCCACAATGGTTTGGTTAAATGCTACTGGGGAAATTTCTACCCCCCTTTTCATTAATCTCCATATCAGAAGGTACAAGCTGGGGAACCAGCCTCCCAATGATTTCCACAGTGGCTTCTATTGGGTCTGGAGCACCACAATTTTCCTTTGCCGCTTGGCTACTGGTAACTGCACACACCATCCCATTTGAGATTGTTGCCAAGAATTACATCAACTGCTAAAATTTCCGCTGAAGCAACCTATTGCTCAGTTCCCACTGTCTCACCCCAGTCTAGGTGAACACTAGTGAGTGGCAATGTTTTCTCCTCCCCAGCCAAACCCTGTACAGTTACAAATTGATTGGGTATAAGATGACCAGACTCTACCAGATCCCCTTTTATCAACATCAGGGATGACCCTACCTCTTAACCCTTGTGTCTGTACATTATTTACATTGACTGGGTGCATGTGTTCCCTCATGTTTACAAGCATGCTTTCAGGGACATACAGACAACCCAGTTCTTTCCTAGCACCATTTTGCATACTTGTCCTTTTGGGACACTGTCTGGCAATATGCCCAGTTTCTTTGCAAACTCAACATTTGTTTCTTTTCTCAGGTAAATCTTTTCTTTGAAACCTAGGGCTAACTGGTTTTGGTGGAGGCAATGAGGGTTTTAGCTGCCCTGAAGGTGCACTTTTCCATTTCTGTGTGGCCACGCCCACCACATTTGCTCCCAGGTCTGCTCCTGGAATAGCAGTCCAAGAGTTTAGCAGCTTCTTGCACTGTTTTTGGATCTCGGTCCTCCAGCCAGGTTTTCAGCTCTGCTGGGCATGCCCAAAAAAAACTGTTCTAACAGTACAGCATTTTCAATTTTATCTACAGAGTTTGCTTCAATTCCTTCCCACCAACGTTTTAAAAACTGACGTTGTTTTGTGGCTAGCTCCTCGTAGCTCATGTCAGGGCTTCTTCTGAGCTTACAGAATTTAGCTCTGTATGCTTCTGCATTTAATTCATACTTTTTTTAAAGTGCAGCTTTAAGTGTGCTGTAATCATTACTGTCCTCATTGTCCATTTGACCCAATGCATCCTGAGCTTTCCCAGTAAGTAGTGATGATTGGCTGGAAGCTCCAGGACCCTCTAGGAATTTTTGCCTGAACTTAAACTTTTTCAAAGAATTTAAAAAGGCATCCATATCCTCCCCTCTTTAAAGTTTGCTATCAATTTAGAATTTAATTTCTAACCTAGTCCTGTAGTTCCAGTTAGGAACATAGAAACATAGAATTTGATGGCAGATAAGGACTGCTTGGCCTACCTAGTCTGCCCATTTTCCTACCTAATAGATAAGCTGCAGATTCTAGTTAACCAACAGCCTACTTCCTCCTACCCCCACCAGGACTGTCTTATGTCTGCCCCATGCATTCTTGAATTCCCTCACTGTTCTTGACTTCACGACCTCCTCAGGAAGGCTGTTCCATGCATCCACAATCCTCTCCATGAAAATATACTTCCTTACATTACCTCTGAGCCGTCTCCCCTCTATCTTCAAATTGTGCCCCCTTGTTCTTGCACATCTCTTTTTCTGAAAGATACTACCCTCTTAGACTTTGTTGATTCACTTGAGGTACTTGAAAGTTTCTATCATGTCCCCCCCCCTTCTTTCCTTAAGGTTATACATATTAAACTCATTTAGTCTTTCCTCGTATGTCTTCTGGTGCAGACCCTGCAACATTTTGCTTGCCCTCCTCTGGACAGCCTCCACTCTGTCTATGTCTTAGCGGAGATGGGGTCTCCAGAACTGCACACAGTACTCCAGATGGGGTCTTACCAACTGTCTGTACAGAGGGATAACAACTTCCTGTCTTCTACTGTTGATGCCTCTCCCTATGCATCCCAGTATCCCCCCAGCCTTTCTTACTGCCTTCTCACATTGCTTGCCCACCTTTAGGTCATCTGATATAATTACCCCCAGGTCACTTTTCATTTTTATTGTTGTCAGTATCTCACCCCCATTGTGTACTCTTCACCTGGGTTTTGTTTCCCAGGTGCATTACTTTGCACTTCTTTGCATTGAATTTAAGCTGCCATACATTTGATCATTCCTCCAACCTTGCCAAGTCCCTTCTCATCCTTTCCACTCCATCTTGTTTATCAACCCTGTTGCAGACCTTTGTGTTGTCTGCAAAGAGACATACTTTTCCTTCCAGTTCCTCTGCAATGTCACTTATAAAGACATTAAAAAGGACTAGTCTCAGTACTGAACCCTGCAGTACCCCACTAGTAACACTCCTTTCTTCCATTTATTACTACCCTTTTCATCCTGTTGTCCAGCCAATTTTTTATCCAGGCTACCACCTTGGGACCCACTCCCAGGCTGGCTAACTTGTTTATTAGTCTTTTATGTGGGACTGTATCGAATGCCTTGCTAAAATCTAGGTAAGCCATGCCCGTAGCTCTTCCCTGGTCTACTACTTTGTCACCCAGTCAAAGAAATCTATTAGATTCCTGTCATGACCTTCCTGCTGTGAATCCATGCTGCCTTGGGTCCTATGCCACACTGACCCAAGCCACTATCTGCACTGATGCTGGAAGTTGGAATCGTAGCTTCTCCAGTTCATGTTGCCTCTGGTGCTCATGCTCTTCATGGTCAGTCTCTCACTGTTCACGCTCTGCTTCTCACTGAAGTTGCTCCCTCTTCTCCTCTTCGGCTCACTGCTCTCATTCCACTTCTTGATTTTCTCACTTCTCCTCTCTTTGGAACTCCAGCTCTATTCTCCGCAACTCCATCTGTAGTTTGATTGCTTCTGGTTTCAGAATGCTGGTGAAATTCCCCTGCTGCTGCTGTGGCCCTTGGCTTGCACTGGCCCTGCTGTCCTCCTGACCAGATCTGAACACTGCACTGGCCCCTCCTTGCCCAAAGTTTGTCCCTTTTCAGTCACAGACTGTGACTCGAGGCTCTGGGCATCTGCAGCCAACAGGGCCTCCATGAGGTTCTGCTTGTTGGTGCTCCCCTTGTGCAGGACCCCCCTCTCATTGCACAACTGCGTCCGGTAGTCTGCAGTGTGCTCACTGCAGCTGGAAGCCATCTTCTTCCCTAACTATGGCTACTCTAACTTGCACTCTAAAAAAACAAAACAGGTAGGAACTTTGACTGTAATCAAAATGATACAGTTCTGTTTATCTTTTTTGTTTGTTTTTGTTGAATTTTTTTGACCTGGTAAGCCCACTGGGCCTAGAAGTCCCTTTTTCAGGGGTGACAGGGGGAGGGGGATACAGATGGTAAGCTTTTGACCCACATTTCTGACCCACTAGAACTCCCCTTGGGACTTCAACTAACACAGACTCCTGTCTGGCATGTTTGTGGGACTGGAACAAAGGTCCTGGACTCTTTTGCTTGCAGTGAAGAGTATAGTTCTGCTATGGGGGTCACTATGGAGGAAGGCCCTCCACCTCCTATTTTAAATAAAGACTCCTCTGATTTGTTGCAGTTTGAGGACTCTACCGTTCTTCCTGCTGGGGCAGGAGATGGTATTATACCGGATTCTGCAGTGTGTGAAGCTCTAGGTCCTAAACCTGAAGGATTTTTGCCATGGCCTAATGTACAATCCTCTTCACCTGACCACATGCAGGCTAAAACAGCTCCTGAACAAACTACTGGCCTTCAAAGAAATAGAACATTTGCTGGACTCTTTCATACTCCTCCAGAGCAAGCCAAAAGGAGAAATGCTGTGAGACTGAGATATAGGGGGTGGGCTGAAGGTGTTTCCTGATCGCTCTATGTTGGGAAAACTTTGATAAAATCTAGTTTACATTTTTCACCTTCTGAAATTTATGCCCTTATTCATACTTCTGGGGATAATTATTTTGACATCAGTTTTAAAACAGCTGCAGGCCTTGACACATTTTGGCATAGGTATCAGGAAGTCAGGCATACCCCTTTATGGTCTCCTTTCTTTGCTATTCCACTTACAAAACCTGCTATAAAATCTATTACCGTTTTATTTAAAAAGTGAAGGGGTGGCAATCACTGATATCATTAGATGGCTGTCCTCTAAATGTTCAGTGTTAGGCTTGCCTGATCCTATTATAGAGTCTGAGCACTTTTGGACAGGTGGATGAAAGTTACAAGTGAAATTGCCTGTGGTGAATGGTTCTATCCAGCATTTACCTAGTTGTTTTTATCTAGGTAGGGATACAGGCTTTGTTTTTTATCCTGGACAACCTAAATCTTGTTTTCAGTGTCCGGTTCACACACATCTAAGTAATGCCTGCGACAGACTTAAATGCTCCATGTGTCTGGGCTCTGGACATGTAAGTATTAATTGTCCACGCCCAATTTATTGTAACTTATGTGAAGACTCTTCCCACTCTTATTGAGAGTGTCCTTGGGCCTCTCACAATAACTCTGAGATGCCACATGAGAGTCAGGATGAGACTGTCTCTAAGGCCCAACACAATGCTCAGGCTAGGCCTCAATTTATGCCTTTTGTTCAAGAGCATTCCTCTCCCCCCTTAATTTCTCCCTTATCTCACACTGTGCACTTACCCCCTACTTTGTCTCAGGCTGACTTGTGTGAGGTTCAGTCACTTACTGACTCTGCACCTGCTGAGGACAGCTTGATACCCCCTTCTGGTCCCATGGCCACTGTGGACACTGTTTTACATTCTGATAAGACTAGTGTTCCTAGTACCTCCACCCAATTCTGTGACCCTAGAAATGTTATGCTCCCTCCAGAGGATTCTGACTGGGTTCAAGTGGGTACTCGTAGGCAAAAAAGAAGTTCTGCTTCTAAAGGGGCACCTGCTTTTTCAGGATCTCAGACCTCTGATTTGATTACTAAAAACAAATTTGCTGTGTTACATAAACGTAAACAGGCTACAGAGACTGAGGATGATTTCGATGCCTCCTCTGTGGCCTCCTCTCAGTTGGAAATGTTACCTGATACTGATCAGCTCTCAGGTGATGCCAAAACTGTCAGGAAAAAGAGATGCAAAATGAAATCACTGGGGAAAGGGAGAGGTAAAAATAAGTCCTGATTGTATAGTTTAAATGGAGGAGGTTTTGTCATTTGGCAGTTTAAATGCCAACAGCCTGAAAAATCCTAAAAGGAGATGGGCTATTTTTTCTTTGCTTACTTCCATTAAACTCCATATTGTCTTTTTACAAGATACCAGACTTCACTCTCTTAGAGAGTCTAGTCAGGCATCTCGTGATTGGAGGGGTGGACTATCTTTCTGGTCTCTTTCAGAAGATGTGTGTGCTGGAGTTGGCATTCTTTTTAATAATTTAGAGGTTCAAGTTATCAGACTTATTGACCTAATTCAGGGTCAGGTCCATATTTTGGATGTTATTATTCAACATCAAGAATGGAGATTAACATTTATAACCCCCAGATTAAAACACAGAGAATAGCCACTCTTAAAACTATTCAGCCTTTTTTCCATTCTTCTAAATCAATAATTTTTTGGGGGGTCATTAATTGTATTTTAGCTCTCTCTGATAAAACAGGGGTGACCCAGATGTTATACACTGACTCGAATTTTCTTAACACATTATATACTAAAGCAAACCTTATAGATGGGGCTCTATTTGGACCTCAGCCTTCTGCACATACATTTCATTGTGGAAGATTATCCAAGAGGATAGACTATTTCTTTATTTCTAAATGGTTACCAGGTATTCAGTATTCAGTTATTCCTTGAGAAAACTCTGACCATTATTTGCTTGTTTTATCTTTGGGACGTCCTCTTAATAAACCAGATTCTCATAATTTTTGGAAGATGAATATTTCTGTTTTGGAAGAGGAACATGGCTGGCAGGAACTGTACACAGTTCTCCAAGACAAAATTTCTGTGTTTGAATTATTTGATAATCCTGCTTTCAGGTGGCAGGACACCAAAATGGAAATCAAAAACTTTTGTCTGCAGTTTTCTAAATCCTTTTCTTCTAGTCAGTATTTTAAATATTTGGATTGCCATCGTCAGTTGCAGAAATTGCGTTCTTGGTAAACTGAATTTTGTTTGGATTACTCTGCACAGATTTGGCAATTGAAAGCAGAAATGTGTACTTATCAATATGATAGGTCCACCTTCCTTTTTTGAGAACAAAAATATGGTAGGAAAGGTTCAGCCAAAGTGGTTAACCCTTTTGATAGTAGTAACCAGCAGGTTCATTCTAAATATATGCCATCATTAATATCTCATAATGGTACCCAGATTTCTGATAATAAAGACATTTTGACAGAGGTTTCTCATCATACCCATAATTTGTATGGTCAGGATTTCAAGCCACATGACTGGACCACTTTTTTTGATTCTTTACATATTCCTAAGATATCTCTTGAATGTGCTAAAGATTTAATTCTGCCTATCACTATTGCTGATGTAGAGTCTATAATTAGTCACTTGAAAAATACTGTTACTCCCGGTCCAGATGGAATTCCAAATGAATTCTATAAAAAGGCAAAAACATTGCTTTTACCTTACTTAACTGCAGTATTTAATGTAATTATTCAGGGAATATTGCCAATACCTACTGCTTTTGCAGATAGTAATTTAATTTTTTTATTTAAAAATAAAGATAACGATAAAGAATATTTAGAGAATTGGCATCCCATTTGTCTCTTGAGCTCAGATTGGAAAATCTTGTGTAAGATTATTTTGGTTAGACTCTCCAATATTGCTCGGAAATTGATTTTTCATACTCAAACATGTGCTGTCTCAGACCGCTCTATGATTAATAACTTAAAATTGATAAGGGAGGTTTTTGATGGGTTTGGTACACAGGGGTATGTCCTAAGTTTAGATGAATCAAAAGCTTTTGACCGTGTTCCACATAATTATTTGTTTGCAGTCCTGGATAGATATGGGGTTCCACAGGATTTTGTCTCTTGGATTAAACATTTATACAAATATGCCTCCATGACTCCAATAGTGAATGGTATAAAGGGTTCTCATATTCAAATAGATGTCCCTAAGCCCTCTTTTATATGTTTTTTCTATAGACCCGCTCCTTAGGAAACTGAATACTGATACTTCTATCAGACATATTTCTGACAATTCTTCACTGGCTTTTCCTAGTGCTTTGGCTTATGCGGATGACATTTGTATATTAATAGCAGACAAGGTCTCAGGATTGCAGGCTATTGAGATTGTGTAGTCTTTCTCATTAATCTTTGGGTCTACTTTGAATACTCATAAAAGTTTGGGTGCAGCTGTGCAGATTCCTTTACAGGATGTCCATAATGAGATTGGTGGGGTAACCATTAGGTCTGAACAGATTCAGATTCTGAGTCTTTCTTTTGGAGTGCCTTTAGCAGCAGAATGTAATTGGCTCTCCTCTCTTTCTGTTGCAGAAGATAAAATTAAGAAATGGGAATCTTTTCCCATGTCCAGAAAAAAACGTATCTATATGTTAAAAACTTTTATTATTCCTATTTTTCTGTTGGTCAGTTATATTTTTCCACTCCTGCTTCATTTAGAAGCACGCCTGTACAATTTATTTTTTCAACTTTTATGGGGAAGTCGTTTGAACCCTGTTAAAAGATCAATTACTTATTGGCCTATAAAACAAGGGGTTCTAAATATGGTAAATCCAGTATTATTTTTCTTTGCCATATTTGTACATTCCGATATTTACCCTAGCTTGGCTGGTCATCAAGAGTGTTGGGTACGGAGTTTTACTTCCAGAGCCCAATATTTTATAGATAAATGGAGAGCACCAACCTGGAAACCCTTTACTAAGATTCCACAAGGTACTTCTGGGTATATTGAGCTTTTTAAAAAAATAAAACAGTGGCATGTATCCAGTCAGTTGCTGGGTTTGCAAAACAGAAAGCTCCTTTATTCCTCTGTTTTGGCTAAAAAAATTTTGTCAACATCCTGTTTTGACTTGCCTATTGACAGTCAGTATTTAACTAAACAATTACTGGATGGTAGAATTACAGTAAAAATGTGGGACACATTATGGCTGTGCTGTCATAATAAGCTAAATGTTAAAGGGTATCAAGCCCATAAACAACTAGAACGGTTTTGTATCAGGGATTCCTGTGTTTGCCAAGTGGAAACTATGGCTCATCTTTTTTTTGATTATCCTTTTATAGCACCATTATGAGCTCAGCTGGCTCATGAGTGGTCTTTACCCATGTTAACTAATATAACATACACCGATCTAGTATATGGGAAATTTGGGCCTGACTGGAAAATATTTTATTCTGGTACTCTTAGAGTCCTTTTTGCAATTTTCAAATGGTGCATTTGGCATAATAGATGTCTGTTTGTACTTCAACAAAAACAGACTTCACTGACTGGGTTGAAATGTCTTATTATTAAAGAAATTTCACAAGTATATGAATTAGAAAAAAAGGCATTACCTGCAGCTTTAGTTGCATATTGGTGGAGGGCACTTCCTTTAATACTTTTTGAAGGGGTTACTTGAAAAAGAAGATGTGTAAGTTTTGAAACATCCTGTATTACTCTTAGTTTGTTCATTTACATGTTGTGTATTACCTTTCTATTTTTTTTTTGTAGGTTATTTTTCTGTTTATCAGGATCTACTGTATTGATGTACTGTGTTATACTGTTTTTGTGAAGACTCTGTTTTGTTATATTGTTTTCAATAAAAAATTCCCCTACCCTTCGGTACAAGTGCTGTGGAGTGTTTGTGCATTGGATTGGTGATGGCTGCTGAGAGGATGGATGTCTGCTTGTCCGCTCCTTGATTATTCCTGTGGGGACCACAGTACGGCTGGGATGCACCCGAGTGGTGGCCAGCATTGCGTACTGGAACCCCCGCGGCAGACTACCTCATCGGTCAGTGCAGAAGTCATCGGAAGTATTTTGATGAGTGCCCCCTCTTTCATTCAGGTGGTGCCTGCAGAAAAGGTCCTGACGCGGTGCGTTGGCGTCGGTGAGCAGACCGGTGTGGAAGCCCCAGTTCGGGAAACGGATGAAATGCTGACCATTTTGGCTAACAAAAAACAGATAATGGAACAAGCGATGGAAGATTACCGTATGGCTCAACTTTGTGCTGAGGAGGACAGGAAATGTAAATTGCCTGAGGGTGATTCTCCTTCAGGACTCCCAGGTACAGGCTGTAAAATTTTAAAAGGGCCTTCCCAGGGTGTTTTGGGAGATGAATGCCCCCACCACAGACCCCTGTTTCTGCTGTAGATGTTGTTCGTGAGGCTTGGTCTCCTCAGAATGCACTTCGGGGTGCAGGATGGATTCAAATGGAGTCGGGTGTTTGGATTGCAGACCCGGCGATCCTGCTTCCAAGGGTATCTGGGGTGGGTGACTCCCTTATGTTACCAGAAGGTAATAACGATGTCTCTGCTAGTTTACCTTTAGCTGCTAATATTGGAACTACTACACCTCCCTTTACTACTCCTGGTGGACACCCTCCTGAGTTTGTACAACTAGGCCTCCATGTCCCCAACCCTGTTTCTGAGGGATCCCCAATTCAGACTTTGGATGAAAGTGTTTCTTTTTCTCCTGTGTCATCAGCCCTTCCACCAGAAGTTCTGTCTATGGACTCTGTTGTGGGAATAGGCGAAGTCATCCTGGATGAGGTGCAGGAACCTTCCGGACTTACAGAACCCATGGTGACTTTTGCTAGTCTCTTTAAAAAACCTGTGACATTGGCAAAACATCGGAATGTAGTTAGATTAAGATTTTTGTGGTCAACTGAACATATGCTGGACCGGTTTTATGTTGAGAAAGTTCTAATTAAACAACTGCTGGGTTTTTCTCCCAGTGAGGTGTATGCTCTTATACACACCCCTGGTGATAATACTTTTGATATTAGTTTCTGTACTCCAGATTTGTCGAATAGGTTTTGGATTAAGTATGCAGTTCTGAAAACGAACCCAGCCTGGTCTCATTTTCAGGCTATTCCTCTCACAAAACAATCTTTTAAAGTAATAACAGTGTTATTTCGGAACAAGGGTGTGAATGTGACGGATATTACATACTGGCTTGAGAGGAAATGTTCTATTCAGGGGACTCCTGAACCCATTTTGGACACCGAGGGTTTTTGGAATGGGGTTGGAGATACAAAGTTAATTTAATACAAAGGGATGAAGGTTTACAACATTTACCAAACTGTTTTTATTTGGGACATGATAAGGGGGTTATTTTTTATCCAGGTCAGCCTAGGCACTGCTATAAGTGCGGTTCTTCCTGGTACCTTAGCAGGATGTGTGAGGTAGCTAAATGTGTTCAGTGTGGAGAACTAGGGCATGTTTTTTCTGACTGTCATCATCCGGCTAAATGTTCTCTTTGTGAGGAGGCCCATTCCTTTCTTGACTACCCCTGGGCTGCTCAAAATAAAGCTGGGGATTTTTGTATTCAGGATTTCTATATTAATACTGCTGTTAAAACGGCTCTTGGACAAAGGCCCTCCCCCCAGAAGGCCCAGCCAACAATCATTGTTGGGTAGGCAGCCCTTCCTGAACAAACTCCATCTGTACCAATACAGACTGTTGCTATTTCTGCACCTGTTACAGCATCCCTGGAGCCGGAGGTCTTGGTAGCTGCTCCTAGTCCCACTATGATATCCAGGCTTCCCCCTTTGCCCCAGGAAGACGCCTTCACTCTGGTGTCTACCAGGAGAAGCAGTCTACGATCTGGGAATTTGGGGGAAGTTGCCCTTGATTCTGCTAAACTCCCTCTTCATAACCTCTATCAAGTCCTGCAAGATGATGTAGGTACTGAGTCAGATTCCGCCTCGGTGTACTCATCACAGCAGGAAGGCACCTCTGAGGTTGATCAGCCTGTGGAAAAGTCTGATACAGTTAAAAAGAAAAAGAACAAATTGGGAGTAAGGAAATGGAGCAAAAAGAAATGATAGTTATGGGAATTTGTGACCTTTGACATGTCATATTTACATTTCACATTCAGGGTGCTTTTCTTTCTTTTTGGTATGCTTAAGCTTTATAAAATTTCTGCAGCTTCTTTGAATGTGAATAGTATCCAGTATGAAAGGAAAAGATGATTGATTTTTTCACTTTTTGAGAATGCTGCTTATGAAATTGTATTTTTCCAGGATACTAGACTGCATACCCGTTTAGATGTGGTCTGGGCTACAGCAGGATGGCGTTGGGGTGTTACGTACTGGTCCATGGGTGTTGATGCATGCAGTGGAGTGAGTGTTGCTGTTAATAATCCTATGGCTTGTTTAGATGAAACTGATTTGTTTCCAGGATGGGTTCTTTTATTAGACATATTGCTTAGTGGTTTGCACTGTCGATTTATAAATGTGTATGCTCCCCAGATTAAATCTGCCAGGGTTGAGATCTTTAGACTACTGCAACCTTATTTATTTACTTCTAAATTTGTGTTTCTACGTGGAGACTTTAGTTGTAGCAGATATAACACAGACAGGGGCCTATGAACAGCTAAAATGTTTTTTGATGCTAACTGTCTCAATGACTTATTGGTACAAACTGGTCTTAAGGACATAATGGCTCTTAATGGGAATCCTGACAAAATGTTCTTTCAAGGTACTAAGGCTGCATGTATTGATTTTTGGTTTATGTCTGATTCATTACAGGTTGTGGGAACTAAAACCTTACCAGTTGCTTTTTCAGATCATGTTATTCTGGAAGCCACGGTTGCCAGTCATGCCACTATGCATAGGGGACCAGGGTACTGGAGATTAAATTTGGAGTTATTACTGCTTCCACAGTGGAAAGTGGGGTTTTTTTTTGCCCTGTTAAAAGCAAGGAAATCTGTAGTATGTCTTTACGAGTTGTTTTGGGATTGGTGGATGGATACAAAACTTGATATTAAATATTACTTTAAATGTATTGGTCAGATCAATGGTAAACATAAACTTGATAGGTATAAAGCTTATCGGATGACATTTTTGGATTCACATTTTCGGGCAGCCCAAGGGGATGTTTCTATTCTCCCTCTCTTACAGAAAGTCAGGGAACTGATGATTAAAACACAATATGACCGTTTAAAGTCTTTAGAGACTGAGAGACATTTCGGGACACAGGGTGATAAGGCCTTTTTGAATTCCTTTCAGTTCTGTGCATTTCAGAGACACCAAAAATACATGACTGAGATTAAAGATGAGTCTGGAAATTGGTGTACCACCTCAGACACTATTTTACAGGAGGTAGATTCCCATGTTCAGAATTTGATTAGGTCCTCTGACACTATGTCATGCCCATAGGTCTTGGTTAGCACAATGTCACTTGCCCCAAGGGAAATCTGCTACTGGGAAATCTATGTTGGTGGTGCCTATTACACCATTGGAAGTTTCTGCTGCATTCTCACAATCTAAAGCAGGGACGGCCCCTGGTTCAGATGGTATCCCTTATGAATTATACAAATTAGTCTTTTGTTTTCTGTTACAGGAATTTACGATGCTTTTGAATGAAATATTGACTTCAGAGGTGTTGCCTGATAGTATGAATGATGGTTTGGTTGTGTTTATGTGTCAAAAAGGGTACAGAGGCAACTTGTTAAATTGGAGACCCGTCACATTATTGAATATGGATTTTAAGGTATTTGCTAAAATATTGAACAATAGGTTGTTGGTTCATGCAGATTCACTTTTACATCCCGCTCAAACCTGTTCTTTACCAGATAGAAAAATTACAGATAGTTTAATTTTACTTCATGAGGTATTTCAGAGGGGGGCTACAGGAGAACTCACTGGCCTGGTTTTCAGCCTTGATCCAGGCTAAGGCCTTCGATAATGTATGTCATGAGTATTTGTGGGACTGTTTGATGCGTTATGGGGTCCCTCCTATTTTTGTTTCATGGTTACAGACATGTTATAATAATGCTACAGCACGTACCTACTGTAATGGTTGGCTTGGTGTTAAATATCCCATACTTAGGGGTGTATGTCAGGGATGTTCCTTGAGTCCACTTTTATATTTGTTTACTCTGGATCCCCTTATACGGAGAATGCATGATCAACCAGCCATACAGTGATTGTCCTTTTCAAGTAGTAACCAGGAAACTGAGTGCATTGCATATGCTGATGATGTTTGTTTCTTAGTGGGGGATTTGCCATCTGCATTATGTTTAGGAAAAACTCTGCAGGATTTTATGTGCTATGCTGGAACAAGGATTAATTATGAAAAATGTACTTGCATACCGTTTAGCAGTGAAGATGTTAAGGTCACTCACATCATAGGAATTCCTGTTGCCACCAAACCTTGCAAAATTTTAGGCCTTTTATTTGGGGCAGGTGATTTAGCATATCTGAATTGGAAATATAAACTGCAGGATGCACAGGCCAAAGTCACTTTATGGAACACATGGAGATTATCTAAATTGAAATGAGTTCAAATGGTCAAAACATTTTTGTTACCCTTTTTTTCATATTTAAGTTCTGTTTTTAGTCTTCCCTTAGCCCTGGAAACCCAAATGTATATATGTTTTTTTTTTCTTGTATCTGGGGTAGCAGACTGAACCCTAATAAATGTAGTCTGTTGTTACGTGACAGAAAATGTGGTGGACTGAACATGGTGTAACCCATAGTCTTTTTCTTTACCATGTTTCTTCATACAAATTTTAGGCCTTTGTTTTCTGATAGCAATAACAGATGGCAACAGTGGCTACTAGACTCTATAGGAGATTTTTTCTCCTTTTGGCCAGAACACAAAGTGATTCTGAAACATATGTCCTTTGTTTCTCTTCCCCAAACACTAAGAGTGTATTTTGAGAAATTAAAAATGTGGGGTATTTCGAGAGATATTTTTTTACGATCCAGTCAGAAGGAATTGTACGTTTATATCTTGCACAAATATTTCCAGGAAACGGCCCCCTTTGATTTCTACCCTCCACACCATAAACTTTTAATTGGTAGTATGTTGACCTCTACCCGGCTGCCTGCATCCATGTGGGATGTTTTATGGTTGTCCTTGTATGGTAGATTGAATGTTCGTGGCAATTTGAAACATAAACCTGTCTCTGATCGTTATTGCCCTAGAGATACTTGCCCCTCTATGATTGAAACTATGGAACATTTATTTTTGACATGCCCCTTTATATTTGATTTTTGATCCTTTTTAAAGTACAAGTGGCCTACTTCTCCATTTCATCTGACGTCTTTGGAAATATTATGTGTTGGTATTTTGCCACCCCTCTGGACTAAATATGATAGGGTGACCCTTTGGTTGTTCTTGCTATGTTTCAAATGTTATATTTGGCACGTACGGTGTTGTCTCACCATTCAACAGTGGTATTTTTCTCAGCAGGAATTTTTTTTGTATGATTGAAAATTCTATTCTTGGTTTTAGGGCACAAGATTCTGCTAAGGTTTCCTCATCTATCTATCATTCCAGATGGACTGCGATAGATTGGTTACCACAGCTATGTTTATCATTGTCCGTAGTACAGACTTTGTTGCTGTATAATGTTCTATTTATTTTTGTTTATTATCTGGTTTTGTATTATGACTTTGTGTGAAGTAACACTCTTGTAAATATGTTTTCCTTTCTAGTTTTTTTTTCCAAAATAACATAGAGAGAATTCCCCTACTCTTTTGGTGGTGGTGGTGGTGGGGGTGACACAGTGTTTTGAATGTATGCTGTAATACTTATTTATGTTTTTCTTTGCGTTATGATTTTATGTGTTATAACACTCTTGTGTATATGTTTTAATTTCCAGTTTTTTTTTTAATGACAAATTCTCCTACTCTTCTTGTGGGGGGGGGGGTGTGACTGTTTTTCATTATTCCTTTTACATTGCTCTGATGATGTATGCTTGTAATACTTTTTGTTTTTGTCTTTTATATGATTTATCTATTATTCTGTGTGACTTAACACTGTTTGTATTCATTTTGGTTTGCTGATTATGTTAATAAAAAATTCCCCTACTGTTTTCAATAAGTGCCATGGGATCATTAACATCCTCCTGAACTACCACCAATCCAGGCAGATGGGACATCTCAGCTGAAAGATGGCACCTCAGAAGTGCGGCACCCCTCTCATGCTGCACTACAGTGTCAGTACTGGGATATTAACCCAAGTGTCAGATGTGGGAACTGAACCCACAGCCCTCTGATCTCCCAGCCTCAGAGGTGAGTGTGCTACCTACTGAGCCATTGACACTATTATAAATCACTGCCTTATTTTTCAAGTGAGCAGTGCAGTATTAAGCTGACACACTGAACTGTTAAAGCTTGTGTTATCAAATACTTAAATTGCACTGCTGAAAACCAAATCTGTCACAAATGCACTCCGCAGGTCAGGCCCTCTGCTCCCACAGTGCCAACCTGAGTGCAATATTCTGAACAGGTAACAGAAAGGGTAACTCTCCTGTCTGCTTTGGGTCTGAATCACCTTTAGCCTCAAGTTCTGGAGGCATTCAAACTGTGAACCTTATGCTAGCATACCTAAATGTACAGGATCAGACAATATTCTCTTCGGGGGGATGCAATATACAGTATCTTTCGAAAAGGGCACCTAACCAGGTATCCAAAATGAACCCTTTTTAATTCTATAAGAGACCTAGGTATTTCTTACCTTATTAAGCAAGCTCAGTAACACAATCAAGCTTTTCAAGAGCTGTCAGACTTAAACACAGGCACATCATATGCAAAAATAAACTGAGATGACACCCAGGCAGTATTTCAAAGTAAAGGTTGTTTTCTAAAGTTTGATAAAAACAGGTAAAATTAAACACAGAACACGTATATCATAAATCTTACAATCATGTAAAACAAGAAGGAAGTTACAGAACAAACACTCCTACCACAGATACTTAATTCTTTTCTATCTAAGTATCACCTTTTTAAGTGCTGTTTAAGTCAGAGAACTCCCTATCTCACAGCCCAAAAATCATATGTCACACACAATCCCATATGAATGTTTCATTTTAACTCTATCTGCACATACCCCCTTCTGGTAAGGACAGCTACATCCTCCCTTAGATTTAATTTCTGACATAGTTATCCCTGAGGATGTAAGTCATTACTTTGAAAAATCTGTAACTAGCCATTTCCCAAATATGACAGTCTTTAATAAAACAGTTCTCTTTGATGTCCCTCTGCTGATTTCCGGGTGCTAGTGTGATCGGAGGGTTTTACGATGCCACACACTTATAGCTATGTGCTAAATATGAGAGGAACCAGTCCAATTACCTTTCTTCCTGCAACATCATAAAACTCACATTTAGTTTCAACTTCAAAAGCATGGGCAGGTCATAAAAGGTAATAAAATGCCCTTCTGGAAGGATGTCTTAATTAGCCACCCAGGAGGTCGCCGCCGGAGGTCATGAGGGTCTGAAGAGTAGCTCTCCCCCACCCTAAAGTGTTCGAACCAGCGGTCACTTTAATCCAGCTGTGCAGCCGCCCAGGAGGTCGCTGCTGGAGGTCGTGAGGGTCTGAAGAGTAGCCCTCCCCCGCCCTAAAGTGCTCGAACCAGTGATCACTTTAATCCAGCTGTGCAGCCGCCCAGGAGGTTGCCACCGGAGGTCATGAGGGTCTGAAGAGTAGCTCTCCCCCACCCTAAAGTGCTCGAACCAGTGGTTGCTTTAATCCAGCTGTGCAGCTGCCCAGGAGGTCACCGCTGGAGGTTGTGAGGGTCTGAAGAGTAGCCCTCCCCTGCCCTAAAGTGCTCGAACCAGTGGTCGCTTTAATCCAGCTGTGCAGCCACCCAGGAGATTGCCACCAGAGGTCATGAGGGTCTGAAGAGTAGCCCTCCCCCGCCCTAAAGTGCTCGAACCAGCAGTTGCTTTAATCCAGGTAGACGTCATTTTTCACTCATTCTGCAATGCTTGGTCGGCCCTTGCTCGGAGGAACTGTGTGTGTGTTTTTGCCCTACCGACACAGAGTGTCGGCTTCCCATCACCCCCACCACCACCCTTGGTGGACTCGCCCATTTATAGCGACCCAGGCCATGCCCCTGGTACTTTTTAGCCTATCAGCCACTTTTACCATCTGCAGGTTATAGCTGCCCACTGCTAGGCATTCCCTTCCCCTACTATGCTCTGGCCCTTAAATACTACTGAGTTTTCTCTCTCCACCTCCAACATGTTACTGTGCACCCTCCTCTCGCTCTACTGATCCCCCTTGCATCCCATCCTCCATCTCCTAAACTAAGAACAAGTAACAAAAACTCAACACTCAACCCTCAAGCTGGTGTAAACTCCACACCTAGCTCCACCATCCCTAACTGCTGCCTAAGAAGTGCGCACCTACAAGCCCAGGCCAGCACCCAGTTGGCTGCACCTTCTTGCAGTGCTAACCTTATCAAAATTAACTTCTCCTTTTCCACCCTCCCTCACCCATGTCATCTACCCACGCAAATAACTCTATGGAGCCCCTCGTTCCCATGCCTACCTCCAACAGATCCTCCACTGTGCCTCCCCCCTTTTCCCTACTTATTCCTCCTATCAGCCCCCTCACCCCAAAACTCCCAATACCCCCCATAGGGTACACGCAGAAATCATCCCATTTTCTAAACACCCGACAATGTAACAATCTCCTTGGGTCACTTATCCTGCTCCTCCTACTGATGGGCAATGTCCACCCCAACCCTGGCCCTCTGACAGCATCTCAGCCCCTCCAACGGACAGCCAATGGGCTGCACATTGCTTCCATAAACATCTGCAGCCTGCAAAAAAATGGGACCCTTTTCATGCGTGGGTCCTCCAACACCACCCAGACATCACAGCACTGAGTGAAACATGGCTCTCCCCCTCCGTCCCTGATGCAGCGGTCTACCTCCCTGGCTATCTCCTCTATCGCTCTGACAGAATCAGTAAGCGAGGGGGTGGCGGTGCTCTCTATCTTAAAGACTCACTCCCAGCTCAATTACTCCCCCTGCCACATCTAACATCGAAGGCTCAGGCACTCACCCTAAAACTAACCCTAGGCAAGTCTACCTCCCTCTCCTCATCACTCGCCTACATCCTCCCCAGGACCAGAAGCAAGCTTTCCAAGATACCTGTCCCATCTAGCCACTTTTTCCCTAATCAGGAAAAATTATTATGGGTGATTTTAACATAAATTAGCTGGCCAGTCAGCCACCACGTTTATAGATGAGGCCAATGAGCCTGACCTCACACAGATAGTCACTGCCCCCACCTGGGTAAACTCCTATACAGGGACATCTTCCCTCCTAGACCTACTGTAGTTTTCAGTAACTGTCCCCACAGAATTACCAACACCATAGTTCTCCCCGATGCTTTAAGTGACCACTCCCCAGTACTCTTCACCTGGTCCTGCATTGCCCCCAACCCCCCCCCAAAATTACCACCCATCACAAACTTGGGCCTGGTAAACTTGACCAACTCAAAGCCTACCTCGGTGCCTGGGACTGGACTCCTCTAGCAAATTCCCTTGACCCTGATACTGCATTGGAACTATTCATCACCACTTTCAATAACGCCTGTGATAAGTTTGCCCCTTTTACCAAGAAAACGTCCAAAGGCAACCATGCCCCCTAGTTCTCGGCTCACCTCTTGGGCATGCTGCGACACCGTGATGCCCTTTGGCATCTAGCTAATGAAACTCAATGCCCTGTGGGCTGGCAACGGTATAGGGAAGCCCATGACAAATGCACTTGGGCCATTCGTACAACCAAAGCAGAATACTACAAATCATCTTTAACCACCACATGGGGCTCCGGACACAAATTTTGGAATAATATTAAGGAACTCCTCGGCAAAAGTACTAACCTACCTCCAGACCAGCTGGTACTAGACGGTTATCTCTCATCGGATCCCCTCAGTATAGCCTCGGCCCTAAACTCCACATTCACTGATCTCAGCCATGTCCTCCCCTCTAATTTCTTCAACCCGCCGCCTACCCGGACTAACACCCCACCACCCCACACCTTACCCTTTCTACCTTTACATCCTTACCCCACAGACTGCCAAACCATACCTTGCTAAAGCTCTCAATTGCTCTCAAATTAATAGCGACTCCCTAGACATGCGGCTTCTCCGAGACACCCTCCAGGAAGTCCTTACCCCTCTCACCCATATCCTCAACCTCTCCCTCTGTCAGGCAAAATATCCTACTTGCTAGAAATCTGCCTACATCACCCCCGTATATAAGAGTGGAGATGGCACCGCCCCTAATAATTACCGCCCCATCTCCATCCTTCTCCCTCTATCCAAAGCATTAGAGCGTATAGTCTCCAATCAACTCACAGACCACCTTATCTAATATAACATGCTATGTGACCAGCAACACGGTTTCTAAAAGGGACACAGTACCACCACTGCACTCCTTGAACTTACCTCACATATCCACACTGCCTTAGATGGTGGTCACCTCACAGGAGCCATCTTTGTGGACCTCTCTAAAGCATTTGATACCGTCAACCATGCCCTCTTACTAAACACATTTGCCCACAGCGGCCTCTGCAATGAGGCAGTAAACTGGTTCACCAGCTATCTCTCTGACAGAACACAGATGGTTAGGGTAGGCACTGTCCTATCCTCCAGCCTCCCTGCCTACTCCAGTGTCCCTCAGGGCTCCATCCTAGGCCCCCTGCTATTCTGCCTATACCTAAACTCCCTCCTACCATCCTGCCCCACCAACCTACTCATATATGTCGATGACGTCATCCTTTTTGCAACTGATCCGGACACCCTGAAACTCCACCAAACACTCCAACACTCACTCCATGCGATTGAACACTGGCTCACCTCCCAGTGCCTAATAATTAATTAGAATAAGACAAAAGTCATGATTTTCTCCCACCCACTGAAGAACCTCTGCCCCCAATTTCTTACTGTAAACCTAACCCCCCCCCTCGAACAAGTGGAAACCTTCAAGTACCTAGGAATCACACTTGACCTGGCCCTCAGCTTTAATCAACATATTCAGCATCTATCCACTGCCCTAAACTCTAGACTTGGCATACTTTACCGGCACAAACACTGCCTCACCCCCGAGGCTCTACGTCTCACCATTCACTCCACAGTCCTCTCGCTGCTAGACTATGGCATTCTAATCTACAGTGCTGCTCCCACCTCTGCCCTTAATAGACTTCGTCTTGTACTAAACAAAGCCTGCCAATTTGTACTTTGATGTGATCACTCCATGCACACCTGCTCCCTCTACAGTGACACAAATTGGCTAAATTTAGACAACAGAATCAAGTACCATACCTGCTTAATGACCAAAAAGATAACCCTAGGCCTCACCCCAACTACCCTAAACAAAGTCATCCACCCAGAACCCCCTGTCAGAGTGACACATAACTCAAGCAAACCGTTACTAAATGTACACCGTTGCTGGACCTCCAAATTCCAAAGAACTTTCAGTTACAATGCCCCATCCAGGACCAATGCACTCCCCACTGTAACATCCAGCGAAACAAGATTAGGCCTTTTTAAATCTAGTCTAAGGAATCACCTCCAGGCCTCCAGCCTATGTGATTGCCCCTAGACCAGCCTCTAATCAGGCTCCAGACCCAATTCCCACAGAAACTATGTCTTGACAAACAGCCTCTCCCCTACCTTGCGCTGTGCTAAACCCCGATATTCCATGATGTCCCTGTTTATAGTTTCATTTTTGTACCTAGTGTATATCACAATGCAAAATTAGGTAATTTCACAGCTACCTGTATGTTTTCTGTTACCCCTGTACCTCACTATGTATAACGTGGAACCATTATAATCTCTGTAATGTAATACACAGCAACCTGTCTGTTTCTGTTTCCCCTGTGCCGCATTATGTATGACGTGGAACCTTTGTAAATGAGTCTCTGACTCAAAGATCTTTCTGATTATCTCAAATAAAAAAAATAAAAAAATGGATCCCCTGGTCAGTGTAATGAGATCCTGTTGTTTCAGCTACTGATCTTTAAAGTTAAAGGCCAAATGTCTCACATACTGACATTTCATACACAGACCATTATTTACAATATAAATATCATACAGGTAACCAGAAGCAGGGGCAGAGCATCACAGGGGTTATCATTTCAGATGACCTAAAGGTTTCAAAGCAGAGCACAAAGACTGTGGGGAGGGACAATGGCATGCTGGGATGCATAGACAGATGTATCACTAGCAGAAGGTGGGGGGTGGTAATGCCATTGCATAAAACACTAGTGAGGCCTCACCTAAAATAGCATGTGTAGTTCTGGAGGCCAAACCGTTGCAAGGACATTGACAGGGTAGAAGTGGTCCTGAGAAAGGTGACCAAGATGGTACAGGACTTGCACCACAAAATATGAGAACAGATTAAAGGACCTCAATATGTACTTGCTGGGGTAAAGGAGGGAGCGGGGACATGACAGCAACATTCAAGTACCTCAACGACATAAACAAGATGCAGGGGGGAGACATCTTCCAGTGCAGGAGGAAAACAAGAACAAAGGGGCATGATATCAAATTTGAGGGGGCCCAGGTTAAGTGGAAATTCAAGAACGCTTTTTTTTTCACAGAGAGGGTGGTGGACACACAGAATAGTCTACCACAAGAGATGGTGGGAGGAATCACAGTGGAGGGTTTTAAACATGCCTGGCATAGGCACCTGGGAACCTTGAGGTGGGAAGGAGTGATGAAAAGCCACTGACCAGATAGGGTCAGACCCCGCAAAGCAGTATAGGGGCTTACAGGCAGACTGGATGGGCCTAGCAGTCCTTATGTGCTGACAATTTCTATGATTTCAGGTTACCGATGTGGCAGGAGCTAGAGGCACCCAGGACACCAGTCCTCCATGCTACTGTGCCAGCTTTGGTCAGTATATTTAGACAATCTTCATAACCTCTGCTTTGCTGGCCCAGAACCATCTTGGTCACCCTGTGATGCACCGTCTCCAGCCTGTCCCTGTCCTCTTTAAGTGAGGACTCAAGATCTAAGCACAGTACTCAGATACAGCCTCACCAGTTTAGAGGATAAAAGTTATGAGACGAGACTGAAGCCCCTTGGCATATGCTTTACGCACACCTGGGCACTTTATGAACATTCTATTCACTATCCCTCTGTAACAGAATCAGATATCAAACCTGACTCCTAGGGAGGAATGTCATGTTCAGCCTAACCCCAGCTTGAATCTCTGAACTGATAACAGTAGCCAATTCTAAGTACAATAGCAGGAGTACAAGCATAACACACTAAGTGTCCCTTTTTGTAGGACTGCTCTGGGACAATGCTCTTTCTCCTACTGAGTACCACTTTGACTTAATGAGATACCAGAAGCTGCACTAAAGACTGTAAACATCCATCCCTTTAAATCTGACCTGAAGCAGATTCTATAAAGCAGGAGCATATGTGTTTGCCAGAAGTGATCTACTTTTCAATTACTCTTGCTCACTGTACACTGGCACTTCCTCATGGCCTACAACCCAGTCCAGTCCCCCTGCCTCACTGACCCTCTCTCCCTGTGCTACCCCACCAGCCCTCATCCACTTCCACTACTTGCATTTTCTACTTTCACTCGCTCTCGTTCTCTCTCTCTCCTTCTCTCCCTCTCTACCGCACTCCCCCTCATTCTCTCTCTCTCTCATGCCTACTCTAGTATGTTATACCTCTCTTTCCACTCTCTCCCTCGGTCTTCTTTCTCCCTCTCACTCTTTCTACTCCTCTATACCCTCTCCCAGTCACTTTTTCTCTCTCCCCCTCTCTCTTCTCACTCTCTCTCCTTCCTTTGTCCCCCCACCTCCCATAACTATCTCCCCTCTCAATCCCCCTCCCATCTGATGCTGTTAGATCCTGGACTGTGGTATCGCTGCATCTCTACCCTCCCTTACAACAGTACCTCTCCACCCACCCCTTCTGTTGCCAACTCCTGTTATCCTCATCTAATTAAGACTTGCCCACTCCTCTCTCTCTCAATGCTTTATCTGACAAGGCTCTCCTGGGACTGTACTATGCGAATGCTATGCTGTAGTCTTCCCATGTTATTGGCTGTTTCTTCTATATTTTTAAACCTAGTGCCACAATCTGACAAGGCCCTCCCAGTACTGCACTACTTGATCTCCATGCTGTAGGGATCACTGTCAAAATCTCGTGGTGTTAATAGCGTGGTACAGAATAGCCTGTAGTTATTAGCATGTGATACAATAGTGCTGCCCATTAATATCATTGTGCCTAAATAGTGTGTTGCCAGTAATTTATCCATGCTTGTGCGCTTTATTTTTTGCAGCTTGTCTTCTTTTTAAATGTCAATTTGCATCAATGCCCTCTGGCATTAATCAGTGCTGGGGAAAGGGGACAGGTAAACCAAGTGCACATTATATGTTGCACAGCAAATCTTCCAACCACCACACCACCCACAATTCAGACTGTTCTCAAACAAATCCTAATGCCATTCCATTCATCCTTATGCCTGGAGCTGGAAGTTATACATAATGCCTCTTATGTATTCAATTCTTGGACAAGAGGGATAGAAACACAGAAACATAGAATTTGACAGCAGATAAGGACAGCTTGGCCCACCTAGTCTGCCCATTTTATTTTTTTTTAACCCCCCCATCCAGAGTGCTTCTATTGACTGGATTAGGCATCTCCCCCTGCTTTTCCATTGTGAATAGTGAGCAGAAGCACCCGCCCAACATCCCTGCTCCTTCACTGTCGCTCTCTGCCCAACCACCTTCCTCTTTATTCAGCCTCAGTATCCCTGCCTTAGTCTTTCTTTGCTCCCTTATGTACCTATAAAAGGTTTTATCCCCTTTTTAACTGAGTTGGCTATCTTTTCCTTGGTTTGGGCCTTTGCTATTCTGACTGCCTTCCCCACTTCCTTCTGTTTTAGCTGGCACAGTTCTCTGTCCTGCTCCCTCAGTGCCCCCTTATACCTCCTGAAAGCTATCTTTTTCTCCCTTACCCTCCCCACCACCTCCCTCAAGAACAACAGTGGTTCCTTCTCTCGCCTTGAACCACCTATCTGCTTCACACAAAGGCTAGTTGCCTCTGTGATGGTGATCCTGATGTTTCCCCACTGCCGTTCCACCCCACCTTCCCGCCCAGCACTGTCTCTCTGAGGCACTCTCCCATTTTGACAAAATCAGCCCTCCTGAAGTCCAGTACCCCCACCCCTGTGTGGCCTGACTCTACAGCTATGCTTATCGTGAACTTCACTGTTGGTGGTCACCCGTTCCCAGATGGCCACCCACCTCAAGATCAGAGATCCTTTCTCTATCCCCATCAGAAAGTACCAGGTCCAAGATTGTCCCCCCCCCCGAGTGGGCCCCAAAACTAGCTGTCTAAGGCATGCCCCCTGCAAGACATCAAGAATGGCACTGCTCCTGGATGTGGTCACAGAAAAGGCGCTCCAGTGAACATTCAGATAATTCAGGACCCCCATCAGCAGCAGCACACCACCACCACCCCAAGGATGCCCTCCATCATCTCCCTGTCCATTTCCTCCCCCTGAGATGGGGGTCTGCATGCAACCTCTGTGCAGACCGTGGAGCCACATCCAGTCTCCAGGGTGACCCACAGTGCCTCCTCTCCTTCCTGCCCACCTCCCAGCTCTGTCGCTTTGATCCCTTCCCTTACACAGATAGTCTGCTACAATAGCCATGAACCCTTCAGCAGTATCCTTATACTTTTTTCATACTTGTGGTACTGCTGTTCCTGCTATGAGCTGCTCCATGATTGTAGCATTCAGGTGCTGCTTCGTCTTAAGGAAGTCAAAAAAATGTCCAAGCTGATGGATCTTATGCTCTAACAAAATGACTGAACCGCTGATACCATGCCTCTATCGCGTTCACAGTTCTTGGTAGAGCATCCTGGACTGCATTGAAGCAGCTCCACAGTGCCACAGGGAACATCAGATGTCTTCTACCTCCTCTTGCAAGAGGTCTTCCTAGACAAATGTCTTCAAAATTGTCAGGCAGGTGAGTAAGAAGGTCACCATTTGTTTGATAAAATTCTGACTGCATCATGTCATTAAATGCTGGCAACACACTGTCCACTGGCACATGTGCAAGAGCAAGTAATAGGCAAATAATAAGTGCAAAATCTGAGTTACTGGTATACTTTAGGCATACATCTAGAAGTTCCTGCACTTTGCGCAATTCAGCCTGGCACACGTGAAAAAACAGCCCCTCATTTTTGCATGTGGGAAAGCATGTGCGAACGCTTTTATTGCTGCTAGCTAAAAATCTATTAGGATTGTTTCAGACTGTAGAGGCCCACATAAATCTTCAAGTGCAGCAGAAACCTTGGCATATGTTGCTGCAGTTCGGTTTCCCATCAATATGTACACCAGTGGCATTACTGCACCGCACTTCACTGCATGAATGGTGATCAGCTGAGAAAATATTGATGGGCAGCACCTACAGGTTCCATCAGCAAGCCAGTGTTTGCTACTGTTTAAGTGCTGTGTGTCCTGGACAGCGGAAAACACAAGAACTCAATCAGGACATGGCCCAGAATCATACAACAAAAACATTTTCATTTTTCATTGTCTTCACAAAGTAACAGTGCGCAAATACTAACACACACCAGGGCGCAATTCCAACCAGCACATTGTGCAATTAGTAGCTGCTACATAAAAGTGACAAGGTACTATTACAAGTGCTAATATCTGCTCTCTATTCTATTCTGCTCTATTAATGCTGCACGGTTATGACCAGATACCGTATCTTAGCCCTTTACTGTTGTTGCTTGAATCTTCTGCATTATGAACTTTGGCATCCCACTGTAAGACACATGTACTTGTAGAAACTACAAGCTTGTAATTATGGTTATTGTAAAAAATCATGTCTTTATTGTATGTTTTGTGTTTCTTTTGATGTGGAACCTTTGTAAAAGAGTTCTTACTCAAAGGTTGTTTCCAACCATACAAATAAGTAAGTAAAACATGTTCACACCAAAAAAAGGAAACTGATGGAGGACACAATCTCTGTCTTCTGCATTCTCAAGGTGATCAACATGATAGAACATATGGAGAGGGTTATCTGGTGTTCTCCTGCAGGATGTGAAGAAACATCTTACAGCTCAGAAGTGGTAAACTCAAAGGTAATGGTAGAAAACATTTCTTTTCTCAGAGGGTGCTGAACCTATGGCATTGCCTACCAGTGTAGGAAATGGCTAGGAAGACAGCACAAGACTTCAAGACAAGACTGGACATATTTCTTACACAGGGAATCTTACCTGCTCTAACACCCAAGGTATTCTGGTTAGCCTGGGAAGTAGAACATGTGTGGATTCCCTATAAATAAGTTGACTGGTCATGTACTACTGACTCGGGTGGAGCAGCAAGATGGCCGCACTGCTGCTCTGCTCCTCAACATGCCAAGAGAGTCCTCTCTGTTTGTAGATTTTTAACAGTCACAGTTTTGTTTTGCTAAACTCTTGAATGAAACTAATTATTTTGGCATTAGATTCATGAGGGTGTATTTGATGATGCCTTATGGTTAGTTAGTAGAACCGAGTGGCATTGAGTAGAGTCGTTCAATGGTCACCTTACCGGTTATGCATATTTTTCTGGCCAAAGCCAAAATTGTAAGTGTGAGCTGGAAGGTTTACTCTCGGCTGTTTAACTCTGAAAAACAGACCTGTGCTGGCATGGCATAAGCCTGGGTAAAATACAGCATTATATTGCATTATAATCTTAAGAATTCTGGAGTTTAAATTATGGAGCCAGAAAAAGAATGCTAACCTGTGGTTCTGCATCCAGGGCTGTAAGCCACAATGATCTGCAGAGATGTTGAGTTCTGTGGAGCGTCTGAGGAGCTCTGTGGAAGCACAGTATGTGCTAGAATGATTGATTAAATTCTAAAAGAAGTATGCCGCCTTTGCCTGGGGGGGGGTACTGCTTTCATTGTGATAAGTTAAATTTACTATGGTCAGCAGTGCATTTTTCCTTGTTTTTTCTTGCTCCCTACAAGAGTGCACAGCTTCCAAAAGAAGCGAAAATGGAAAAGGCATTTGATCTGAGTGATATCCTGAGCAATGGCAGATGAAACCCTCACCGATGACTTTGCCTGACATGCAAGATGAAGTTGGAGTTAGGGCACAGAGTATTGGTACAGAATACAGAACCTGAGGATTCTGAATAGAGGAGCTGCAAAAGAAATCAGGGTGGACACAGAGTGAGAAAGTGCAAAGCAACTGGATGGAGGTAATTGACAAAGCTACTTGGAGGTAGACATCTCGAGAAAGCTTTTTATAGAAGAGCTCTCCAAAGCTTTTCTTCGTTTTTCTGACATAAATTATGGATGTTATGGTTAGAAATTAATGGGCTTCCAGCAGAGAGCTATTTTAGAATTTTAGATCTTGAGTCCCCCCCATGGACCTCATTTCAAGTGACTCAAAGTATTTTGAGTTTTTCACTCTTTAAAGTGTTTTCTGCTATAAATGAATGAATATATCCAAAAAGGGTCATAAAGTAGCCTGGAGAAGGCCCTAAAAGACTTCTCAGCCAGAAGAAAATGAGGTTTAAAGGCCATGGGATTTCCTTGGTTTGTAGCTTAAGTGCTGAAAACTTCCGCAGATATGGATTTTCTTTTTTTTTTTTTTTCACAGTTTATTTCTGTTTCTGCAATTCTGATGAAGAATGAATGAACACGGGAGTTCAAATAGCTAGCAATGGTTAAAGAGGTGGACTCTGGTACTTATGGAGCCTGCTAAACTCAAGTCGAGTTTGTTGGAATGTTTTTCCTATGCTAAGTGTCACAAATGCACCCCGCAGGTCAGGCCCTCTTCTCCCACAGCACCAATCTCAGAGTGCAATAGTGTGAACAGGTAACAGATAGGGTAACCCTCCTGTCTGCTTTTTGGGTCCAAATCACCTTTTAGCCTCGAGTCCTGGAGGGATTCAAACTGTGAGCCATATGCTAGCATACCCAAATGTACAGGCTCAGATATGTACCCTTTTCAGGACTGCAGTACAATCTTTCACCAGGGGCACCCAACCAGGCATCGAAAATGAACCTTTCAAACAACATGAAGTCTTGCTGTATTCTGACAAATTGCAGTGAGGTCCAATCTTCGAACTGCCCCGGAGATGAAAGAGTTAACTTTCCATGCCAGGCATGGAACGCTGAGCTTGAGCTTGGTTGAGACTCTGTCTGTTGCTGTTTGAACTCAAACCATCAGATTCTTTACTCCGCTTCACTGAACAGTCGCTCCGGGGATTTCTCCTTTGCTCGGCTCAATTTGTCGGTTAAAGTACCGTTTTTCTTGGTTTTCGACCGAATTTAAACCGTAACCTATCGGTTCAGTCTCTGTCTGTGGTTTCGTGAGTATTAGATAGGTTTATTTTTTTGTTATATTCTGTGTGGAACTTGTAAACGTGGGATCGGTTTGGTCTGAATCGATCAGGTTGTTTAAAAAACTTTATTTCTGCTTTTAGAGTGTGGTAACCGGTTCTTATCGGTTCTAAAAAAACTGACTTTATTACGTTTTTTTCCACCACCCGTAACACGGTCAGGAACCGATAAGGGAGTCTTGCCTGGGAGATTGCTGAAAAAAGGGTACGTTTTTGTTAGGACTGGCCATGTCTGAGAAACCCAAAAGAAAAACCGGGCCCACTGGGTTTCAACACTGTAGTGTGTGTGGGGAAGTCTTTGCTAGGCTGATCCCCACACCCCTGTGTTATCGTCTGGGGTTTGACCACCTTGATTCAGACTGCCAGATTTGTAAAAATTTTCCTGCAGCTACCCTGGAAAAAAGAGTTGGTAGGCTCAGGGAAAGGGAGGCCAAGAAGTCCGCTGACCCAGATGGCCAGCCCGGTTCGGTTTCAACCGAACCAGAAGGAGTGCCCTCTGACCAGGGCGAAACTTCTTCGGGCAAAAGAAAAAATGATTCCGAGGAGTCGGTTCCAGTTAAGAGAGCAAGAAGGGATAAATCAGCCGGTGTGGATCCAAAAGTTCTTTCTCCAACCGCTGATGAAATAGCCAAAGCGATAAAAGTTGTTCAGTCGCTATCCCCGGTTCTGACCGAACCGGCACCATTAGGAAGGCGCTCGGTTCGGTCAGTTCCGGATTATGATTTAGAGGAATTTTATGAACCAGAGGAGGAGGAGGAGAGTATGAGGAAAGTGAGTATGATTATGAAAGTCTGGATGTGCCCATTGACCCGGACAGCTCCCCAGACAGACCTTCAGGAGTGTCTCCTCCTAGGCTTTCTGAGTCCCCTTCCCATTTCATGTTTTACAAGAAAGTGGCTGAAACTCTTCAGCTTCCTATGGAAGAAGCTGTGGATGACCAGGAGGAGCCCGACTATGTTGAAATGATGGATATCCCAGAGTCCAGGAGGCTGTCTATTCCCTTCATAAGTCCTTTGGGAAACAGACAATGAAAATTTTAAAGACTCCTAATTCTATACCTCCTGTGGATAAGAGAATGGACAAGAGGTATACTCTCTCAGACTCGAATCGAGTTCCTTACCCAGCAATGCAGCCATGTTGGGAGTAGTGCAGGCTGCAGCCTGTGATAAGGCAACTATACCCTTGGCTCACACCCCCAGATAAAGACTCCAGGAGGATTGATGCCATGGCAAAGAAACAGTACATGGCAGCATCCTTGGGACTCAGGCAGGCTAATTATATGGCCTATACAGCTAGATATCAGAAATCTAGATGGGACACTGTAATGGCTTTAGCTAAACAGGTCCCTGGCCAGCTTGCCAAGGAGCTGGAGCAGGTAGCTGGGATGGTATTGAGGCATCAAGGTGCAATTCCATGCTGCAGTGGACTCCAATGATGTTTCATCTAGATTAATGGCTACATCTGTGGCCCTTCGTAGGATGGCTTGGCTCAGATGTACTAGCCTGTCTCAGGATACCCAGACTAAAGCCATGGATTTTCCTGTTGTGGGTAATTCTCTGGGGAGCAAACAGAGAACTACATGAAGAAAATGGATGAATACAGGACCACCTATAGGAGTGCTGAGGCCAAGGAAAGGCAAGCCACTCCTCACAGGCAGCATCCCAGGGGCAGGGGCAGGCCTTTTCATAGGCCTTTCTACCAAGCCCAGGCCTTCTCTTCTGCTTATGCTCATAGGGGGTTCTTTAGAGGGAGAGGCAGACGGGGTACAAGCAGGCCTGCTTCCACCCCTCAGCCTAAAGACCCTGCCAAGCAGGCACCCTGATGGGTTTGCCAGGGCCGATTCTCCACTACCTGTAGGGGGCAGGCTGGCTTACTTTGTCCAGGACTGGATGTCTTTAACATCAGACAAATGGGTCCTGGAAGTAGTAAGCCAAGGGACTGGTTCTCAGCTTTAAAACACTTCCAACGATGAGAACCAGATCCTTTCCACCTGCAAACCCTTCAGAGGCATTTGCTCTAGAGGCAGAGGTCTCTTCCCTCTTGGCTCT
The DNA here is from genome assembly GCA_016271365.2 of Neoceratodus forsteri. Classification (NCBI taxonomy): domain Eukaryota; kingdom Metazoa; phylum Chordata; order Ceratodontiformes; family Ceratodontidae; genus Neoceratodus; species Neoceratodus forsteri. The sequence continues at coordinate 1,180,413,451 of CM057454.1, forward strand.
CAGAGCTATAGAAAGGGTTCCACCCCTACACAAAGGAAAAGGATTGTACTCCAGGTACTTCCTCACCACCAAAAAGATAGGAGAATGGCGGCCCATCCTGGATCTCAGATATTTAAACAAGCACCTTTTAAAGCCAAAGTTCAAAATGGTGACCCTAGGAATAATTCTACCCTCTCTAAGGCCAGGGGACTGGCTAGTCTCCCTGGACCTCAAGGATGCCTATTTCCAAATTCTCATCAGAAGCTCCCATCGAAAATACCTCAGGTTCAAGCTGCCCTCAGGCCACTACCAATTCAGAGCAATGCCCTTTGGCCTAACCTCAGCCCCAAGGGTGTTCACAAAATGCCTGGCAGTAGTAGTTGCCTTCCTAAAAAGGAAAAGGATTTCTATATTTCCATACCTGGATGACTGGCACATAGTAGGCCAGTCCCCAGACCAAGTCAAGTTACACCTACAGATAACTCAGCAACTGCTTACTTCTCTAGATTTTCTTCTGAATCTTTCAAAGTCAGTTCTAGAGCCTGTACAGCTCCTCACCTTCATAGGCGCAGAACTAGATACAGTAAAGGTAAGAGCCTTCCTTCCCCTGGACAGGGCAAGGACCCTTATTTCACTGGCCTCTTCATCCACCCTCCAGGTGTCTCGACCAGCAAGGCATTTTCTACAGCTACTGGGGCACATGGCTGCTTCTACAGCAGTGGTGCAGGGAGCAAGATTTCAGATCAGGGACATTCAGTTCCACTTGAGAGCCTTTTGGTCTCAGAAAAAGGACCCTCTGACCAAACTGATTCCAGTGACTCAAACCCTGATCCAGGCGTTGCAGTGGTGGCAGGATCAGGACAATCTAAGACAGGAGTTCCTTTTGTCACTCCAGTCTCACTCTCTAATCCTTACTACAGATGCCTCCCTCTTGGGGTGGAGCCCACTTGGGAGACCTGACCACCCAAGGGTTGTGGTCTCCTCAGGAATCTCTGCTTCACATCAATCTATTAGAACTCAGAGCAGTGTTTCTAGCACTTCAGGTTTTTCCAAGTCTGTTCAGAACAAAGTAGTTTAGATCAGGACAGACAATACCACCACAATGTGGTATATCAACAAGCAAGGGGACACTCGGTCTACGGCCTTGTGCACAGAAGCAATGAAGTTATGGTCTCTGGCCTATTCCCTGAACACCTCTCTTATAGCAGTACACCTCCCAGGCAAGGACAATGTCCTGGCAGATGCTCTCAGCAGGATATCTCAGGGCCATCACGAATGGTCCCTGGATCCCCTGGTTTTGAAGGTGATCTTCTCCAGATGGGGCACCCCACAGATAGATCCTTTTGCATCCCCAGACAATCACCAACTTCCTCTCTTCTGCTGCAGGCCCCCAGTGTTGGGCTCAGTCCCTCTGGATGCCCCAGTTCTCAATTGAGAAGGGAAGTTCCTGTATGCTTTTCCCCCCTTCCTTCTCCTGTTCAAGGTGTTAGTCAAAATCAGGTCTCAATCCTGCAAGGTGATTCTGATTGCTCCAGACTGGGCCAGACAGTCCTGGTACCCTGTCCTGTTGTCCTTAGCAGTCCACCTTCCCCTGTTTCTTCCCAGGAATTACAACCTGTTAAACCTGTGCTCAGGGGAGGGTTTGGTATCCAAATCTCAAATCTCTCAATCTCAAGGCCTGGCTCTTGAAGAGTTAGAGTTTGCTGATTTACACCTCTCTCAAGGTGTTATGGATATCCTCAAGGCTTCTCGGAAGCCTTCCACCAGAAGCACTTACAACTCCAAATGGAAAAGTTTCTACATATGGTGCTCTGGGAAGCATATTTCTCCAGAGTCTGCTGGCCTGCCTACAGTCCTTGACTATATGGTTCATCTTAATAGCTTGGGATTCAGACCAGCTACACTAAGAGTGCATCTGGCAGCTGTCTCTGCTTTCCTTTCAGCAGGTAAGCCCTCTTCCCTTTCAGCTCATCCTGTATTCTCTAAGTTTTTCAAGGGATTGCTTCATACCAATCCCCCATTCAGGGACCCTGCCCCTGTTTGGGACCTTAATGTTTACATTGCTCAGCTTATGCAACCCCTTTTGAGCCTTTGTCTTCAGCAGAGCTTAAGTACTTGACTTGGAAACCTGTTTTCTTGGTAGCCATCACTTCTGCCAGGTGCATAAGCGAGTTACACGCCCTGTCAGTGGAGCCTGATTTTATCTCTTTCCATAGACATAAGGTGGTCCTCAGGACTAACAGGAAGTTTTTACCCAAGGTGGTTTCAGACTTCCACCTTAACCAGTCTATGTCTCTTCCTGTTTTCTTCACTGACCATTCCTCCTCTGGTGAGAGGAGGCTGCACAGTTTGGATATGAAAAAGGCCATTAGCTACTATATAGAGCATACCAAGGGTCACAGGTTTGACTCCCTCCAACTGTTCCTCACTTATGGTGAGGTTGGTAAGGGAAAACCTGCATCTAAGAGATCCATTGCAAGGTGGATTGTCTCTTGCATTCAATTTTGCTATGAAAACTAGGCAGGACTCCACCCTCAGGCCTGAGGGCTCACTCTACCAGAGGTAGCTGCTTTCCTGGCTGCTGCCAGGATATTCCTATCTTAGAGATATGTCAAGCAGCTACCTGGAAAACAGTTCACACTTTTACCAAGCATTACTCTCTGGATATCCAGGCTAGGAGTGATGCTCAGTTTGGCACAGCAGTGCTTCACAGCCTATTTCCTAGGTAGGTTCTGTTCCTCCTCCATGGAGGTACTGCTTGGTAGTCTGCAATTTGTCAGAATACAGCAAGACTTCACGTTGTTTGAAGAAAACAGTACTCACCTTAGTAATGCTGTTTCTTCTAATGGAGTCTTGCTGTATTCTGACTCCCCCCTGCCTTCCCCTCTCAGAACCTTTGTTTTGGGATGTGGGTGGGCAGTGGCAGTATTGGCACTCAAAAGGTGCCCCACCCTTTATTTATCACCCCTTTACTTTGGGTGAGTGGGTGTTGTGTTTGTTTCATTTTTTGGGTTTCCTGACTTGAGTCTTTGTTTTGGGGCCAAAAAATCTGTTTATTATATTTAGTAGCCAGTTGGCTAGTGTAGGTTTACAGCTTCCACACAGGACACTCAGTGAGTTTAGCTCATAAAGATCTGACAGTTTGAGTTCAAACAGCAACAGACAGAGTCTCAACCGAGCTCGAGCTCAGCTTTCCATGCCTGGCATGGAAAGTTAACTCTTTCATCTCTGGGGCAGTTCAAAGGTTGGACCTCACTGCAATTTGTCAGAATACAGCACGGCTCCATTAGAAGAAACAACATTACTAAGGTGAGTAATTTTTTCCTTTTAACCATACAGTGACCTAGGTAATTATTACCTTTTTAAGTAAGCTTAAGAAACACCATTCAAGCTCTTCAACAGCTGTCATACTTCAATATAAGCACTTCACATGCAAAATGAAACTGAGAAGACACCCAGGCAGTATTTCAAAGAAAAGGTTGTTTACTAAAATATGATAAAAACAGGTAATATTAAATATAGAAAAAATATATCATACAACTTGCAATCATGTAAAACAAAAAAAAGAAGTTTCAGAACAAACACTCCTACCACAGATAATTATTTTCTCGCTATTACCTTTATAAGTGCTTTCCCAGTCAGTCTAGAATCATATGGCACAATCCCATATACAGTGCTTCATTTTTAACTCTATCTGTCTCCAACCCCATCGAAGAAGTCAGCTAGAACCTCCCTTATTTAATTTCTGATATAAATGCCTTTGAGGATGCAAGTCATTTCTTTAAAAAAATCTGTAACTAGCCATTTGCCAAATACGGCAGTCTTTAATTACACATTTCTCTTTGAACTTAACAATCCCACACTCATGTCCCTTGGCTGATTTCCTCTGCTAGTGTGATGCAAGGGATTTAATGACTCTTCACACACTTTTGGTTATATGCTCAATGGAGAGGAACCAGCCCAATTGTCCTGCCTCCTGTAACATCATAAAACTCACATTTGGTTTTAAACTTCAAAAGCCTGGGCAGGTCATAAAATGCCTTTCTGTAAGGAAGTCTTAATTAACTGGTTCTTCTGGTCTGCTTTACAACATCCTGTGGTTTAATCTACTGATCTTGAAAATTAAAGGCCGTATCTCTCACATACTGACATTTCATACACAGACCATGTATTTAAAATATAAATATCATACAGGTAGCCAGAAGCAGGGGCAGAGTGTCACATTAAGTTATATATTTTAGTCATGGGGCTACATATTTAAAAGTGCACTTGGCAATGGCGCAAGTGGTAGCTCAGCACAAATGAGTTGTGCTGGAGCAACAAAGGGATATATTCAAAACAGAAACAGAGAATGGCAGATAAGGACCAATTGGCCCACCTAGTCTGCCCACTTCCCTACCTAATGGATAAGCTGCAGATTCTAGTTAGCCAACAGCCTACTTCCTCCTACCTATCACTAGAATTGCCTTATGTCTGTCCCATGCATTCTTGAATTCCCCCATAGGTATCGACTCCACAACTTCTTCGGGAAGGCTGTTCCATGCATCCACAACCCTTTCCATAAAAAAATACTTCCTCACATTACCTTTTGATTAGATAGATCTATTTATTACATCTGAATGGATATTAGTGTTGATTTTAATTGTATTTTTGTATACTTATAAAACACTGTATATTATTGATTGTGAGGCGCTCCAAGTCCTTGGAAAGGAGCGCTATATAAATAAAGTATCTATCTACCTACCTTTGAGCCGTCCCCCCTCCGTCTTCAAATTGTGCCCCCTTGTTCTTGCACATCTCTTTTTGTGAATGATGCTACCCTCTTGGACTTTGTCGATTCCCTTGAGGTACTTGAATGTTTCTATCATGCCCCCTCTTCTTTCCTTGAGGGTATACATATTAAGCGCCTTTAGTCTATCTTTGTATGTCTTCTGGTGCAGACCCTGCACTATTTTGGACGCCCTCCTCTGGGCAACCTCCACCATGTCTATGTCTCTGTGGAGATGGGGTCTCCAGAACTGCTTGCACTGCTCCAGATGGGGTCTCACCGTCTGCACCGAGGGTAACAACTTCCTGTTTTCTACTGGTGATGCCTCTCACTATGCATCCCAGTATCCCCCCAGTCCTCCTTACTGCCTTCTCACATTGCTTGCCCACTTTTAGGTCATCTGATATAACTACCCCAGATCCCTTTCTATTTTTGTTGTTGTCAGTATCTCACCCCCGCCCCAAACTGTGTACTCTTCCCCTGGGTTTTTGTATCCCAGGTGCATTACTTTGCACTTCTTTGCATTGAATTTAAGCTACCATACACTTGACCATTCCTCCAGCCTTGCAAAGTCCCTTCTCAGCCTTTGCACACCCTCCTTTGTGTATCAACCCTGTTACAGATCTTTGTATCATCTTCAAAGAGACATACTTTTCATTCCAGTCCAGTCCCTCTGCATTGTCCCTTATAAGGACATTAAAAAGGACCAGACCCAGTAATGAACCATGTGGTACCCCACTAGTAACACCCATTTCTTCAGAGTGGACTCCATTTACTATTACCATCTGCATCCTGTTGTCCAGCCAATGTTTCATCCAGGCTACCACCCTGGGATCTACTCCCAGGCTGGCTAATTTGTTTATTAATCTTTTGAGTGAGACTGTGTCAAATGCCTTGCTAAAGTCTAGACAGGTCATGGCCACAGCTCCTCCCTGTTCTACTACTTTTGTTACCCAGACAAATAAATCAATTAGATTAGTCTGACATGACCTTCCGGCTGTGAATCTATGCTGCCTTGGGTCCTGTGCCCCACTGGTGTCTAGGTATTCAACAATCCTTTCCTTTAGAAGTGATTCTATTATCTTCCCTACCATTCTGGTCAAACTGACAGGTCTGTAGTTTCCTGCCACTGTCTTGCTCCCACTTTTGTGAAGGGGAATTGCATCCGCCCTCCACCAGTCCTCAGGTACCACACCATCCTCCCATGATTTGCTAAAAAGGGTAGTTAGTGGTGTTACTAGTTCTCCCCCTTAGTTCTTTCAGAATTCTCGGATGAATCCCATCAAGCCACATTGCTTTGTCCACCTTCCATTTTAGGAGTTTCCTCAGACCCTTTTCTTCTGTGAAAGGACCAATATTGACCCCCCTATCCAGAGTGATTCTATTGACTGGATTAGGTATCTCCCCCTCCTCTTCCTTTGCGACTTCTGAGTAGAAGTTTTTGTTCAGTATCCCAGCTTTTTCACTGTCCCTCTCTGCCCACCCACCCTCCTCTTTCTACTTCGCATAAAGGCTTGTTTCCCTATGATGGCAGTTTTGTGGTTTCCCATTGTTGCTCCACCTCTTATTCTTGCCGGTTTGCAAGAGCTTTTCTGAGGCACTCTCCCATTTTGACAAAGTCAGCCCTCCTGAAGTCCAGTACCTTCACTTTGTATGGCTTGACTCTACAGTTGAGTTTATCATAAACTGCACTGTTTTGTGGTCACTTGTTCCTGGATGGCTACCCACTTCTAGATTCGAGATCCTCTCCCCATCCTCATTTGAGAGTACCAGGTCTAAGATTTCTTCCTCCATCTCTCCTGAGTGGGTTCCAACACGAGCTGTCTGAGGCATGCCCCCTGTAGGGCATCGAGAATGGCCCTTTTCTTGGACGTGGCTGCAGCAAAGGTGATCCAGTTAACATCTGACATATTGAGGTCCCCATCAGCAATATCTCCCCTATCTCTGCCATCCTAAGGATGCCTTCTATCATTTCCTTGTCCATATCCTCCCTTGCGATGGGGGTCTGTATACAACCTCTGTGCAGATTATGGTGCCATTTCCAGTCTCCAGGGTGACCCACAGTGCCTCCTTCTCTCCGTTTACCCTTTATTTCCATTGCTTTGATCCCTTCCCTTACATGGAGAACTACTCCTCCTCCTCCTCTTCTACACTCCCTGTCCCTACTATAGATTGTGTACCCTGGTATGTTGACATCCCAGTTGTGGTTCTCTTTGTACCATGTTTCTGCGACTGCCACGATATCCGGACATCCCTCTCCTGTCAATGCCAGCAGTTCATGGAGGTTGTTGTTATGTGCAGTACAGCTTTAAAAAATGATACACAGTACCATTTTAAGGAATACATTTACTGTTACACTTCCTGTGTGTGTTGGGATAAGTGTTCCCCCTGTATCTGAGCTGTATAGCAGTAAACAGAGGAGGCCTAAATTTCTGTGGTGCATGTTTTTCTTTCTACCAAGACCCTGATGTGTTTAAGGTACTTATTTTCGGCCACCAAATACAACAGACTGGCGACAAGGATGGTGAAACTTTTCATAACTTCAGCATTCTGAATTGCACCATTTTGTGACTTTCTGCACTGGAGGCAAGAATTCAATCTGGAACTGCCCAATACCATAGAAACTTCAGCCAGCTTCGAGATTTTTACAGGAACGGACTCTGATACATGGTCTAGACAGTTTGATCAGTGGTTATTACTTAATCCCGTCATAAAAAATCTGCAGCTGTTGAGCAACAGGATATACATATTTGAGCTGCTTTTTGTACTTTCTTGGGGAGTGCAGCATTCAAACTTTTATGCAGTCTGTGTGCACCGGACTGGCCGGGGAATTTGTCATATCAAGAGCTAAAGGCTAAATGGAATGCGCAATACAGTTTAATAACTTTTCCAAGGGCTGAATGTTATAAATTCTACAGTTACCAGCAGAAACAAGGTCAGTCATTACAATCTTGTTTGGTGGAGAGCAAAAGCTTAGCTCTCATATGTGAGTGGAGCAGGAAGCATCTTTAATCTAATTTAGGTTGTTATGGGGGTTGAATAATGAACATCGCATTCAGCAATTATTTTCTGTAAGTGTCAAGAAATCTGTTCAAGAACTTTTACAGTTGGCACAAATGTATGAGGCTGCAGAAAATGAAGCACATACTAAGATGGACACTAAAAATGACATACAAGTAACTGCAGAAAACCCCAAATTGAAACAGCCCAAACCTAAATCTAAACCACTGTTTTCAAGGAAAAATTCAAACACTACACCCCAACTGCATGACCAGTACAAATGTGCATCATGTGGGTCTTCTCAGCATAGCAGGGACCAGTGCAAATTCAGACAAGTTCAATGTCATGCATGTAAATGTCAGGGTCATATTGTGAAGGTTTGCAGAAGAACTGCAGTGGTCAGTTCAGAGAGCACAGACAGTGCAGCGGTTCCCATTGCACCACAAATGCAGACTAAAGAGGTTCCTCTTTTCTATATGTTATTCAATTACCACAACTGAGGCATCAGTTGCATTTAATGGTAGATTCTGCTTCCCCAGTTACTTTTATTACCCATCAAACGTTGTCTGATCTGGATGAGCCACCACTGCCTCCTTGTAATAAGTTGCTGCATGCATTTGAAGGGCAACCAATTCAGTCACTGGGCTTGTTTACCACTTTGGTACGCAGAGCTGATTCTCCTAGTATTCCTTTAACTTTTCAGGTTTCAAAAATGGTGTCAATATTTTGGGCAGAGATGCTCAGCTTCTTCTAAACATTCATGTTGATCCAGCAGATTTTGGCCTACTTGCTGCTGTCCAAGTACCACAAAGCAGTAATCGACCCAAGCTTGGGGAGATTTTAGACTTGTATCCAGAACTGTGGAAAGGCCTGGGATGTTACACAACAGCTAAAACCAGGCTAGATACAAAGCCTAATGCAGTCCCTAAGTTTTGTAAACCATGGAAAATTCCTTTTGCCTTAAAACCAGTTGTTGGGGCCAAATTGGACAGACTGGAAAAAGCAGGTGTGCTGGAAAAGGTTTCAAGTTCAGACTATACCACTCCAATTGTGGTGGTATCTAAACCAGGTGGTAAGGTTCGATTATGGGAAGATTTTAAAGTGACACTTAATCCAATACTTAGCACAGACGTATTTCCTTTACCCTTACCAGAGGAACTTTTTCATAGACTGAGTGGTGGTGTGGGGTTCTCTAAACTGGACTTCACCAATGCATACCTTTAAGTGGAGCTGGATACAGAATCTCAGAAATTGGTAGTGATTAATACATACTAAGGACTGTACAAGTACAAACAGTTATGTTTTTGCCTTAGTTCTGCACCTGCTATTTTAAAAAACGTTATTGAGCAAATGGTGGGTGATAAATCAGGTATTGCTTGTTATTTGGATGACATCATTGTCACGGGGAAGACAGATGCAGAACATTTACTTAACTTACAAAAGACTTGAGAGATTGTAACAGAGTAGACTCATGCTCAGGAGAGAAAAATGCCAATTTTGCCAATCAAGTGTCATGTACTTAAGTCACACTATTAACAGAGATGGAATTCATTCAAATGATGAAAAGCTGGAAGCCATTGTGCACATGCCTGAATCGCAGAATGTTTCAGAGTTGCGATCATTCTCGGGTGTGGTGCGCTACTATGATCGTTTCATACCTGGCTTAGCCACTTAATGTGCTGTTCTAAATGAACTGTTACATAAGGGTACCCCATGGAAGTGGATCAAAGGCTACAGTAAGGCAGTTCAAGCCATCCAGCTCGCTCTAACCAATGTGAATAATTAAACTCATTATGACCCTCACGTACCTATCACATTGGCCTGTGATGCTAGTCCTGCGGGTATAGGAGCTGTCCTTTTCTATACAGACCCAGAAGGAGTAGAGAAGCCGACAGCCCACACTTCATGCAAACTCACTGAAGCTGAAAGGAACTGTGCCCAGATTCAGAGAGAGGAATTAGCAATTATGTTTGGAGTCCAGAAATTTTACCAATACTTGCTAGGTTGCAAATTTCACTTGAAGACTGATCACAAGCCACTGGTAATAATTTTCAGTGCAGAAAAAGGAATTCCAGAGACCACCGCTAGTTGACTTCAACAATGCACATTAAATTTGTTTGCCTATAATTTCGAGGATACATACCAACCAACGGACCAGCATGGAAATGTGGATGTCTTGTTGAGGTTACCAATATCCAAAGAAATGGAGTTCAATGTGGGACATAAAGGGATGCCATTAGCATGCCAGGTAGGGCCTGATCATTTTCCAGTGCAATTCAAAGATTTGTAGGGCTCTACTGTTGTGTGTGCAATGGAGCTACAACAGTTAGATCACCTTGCAGTACTAGCTAAGGACATTGCAAAAGTGACTAGTCAAGATGCAATTTTAAAACAAGTGTATTAGAATACACTTGAGGGTTGGCCACAAGGCACTACTTGTTCAGCTGAACTACAACCTTACTATACAAAGAGACAACAGTTGTCCATTGAAGAGGGGTGTCTTCTATGGGGACTGCGTGTCATAGTACCCCAGTGTTATCACTCAAATGTGTTGACTCTTTGGCAAGTGTGCCATCCAGGCATTGCTAAAATAAAATCCCTAGCCAGACTTCACGTATGGTGGCCTTCCATTGACAGAGACATATACCAGGTTGTGCTATATCGATGGGAAATCCAGAAAAAACTCCAGTTTACCATAGGGAATGACCTGGAAAACCCTGACAAAGGTTGCATATTGATTTCACAGGACGTTATTTAAATTCCATGTGGTTACTTCTAACTGATGCTTATAGTAAATAGCCAGAAATTCATCAAATGTCTTCGACAACTACTGAGAGTACCATTAAAGTGTTGAAATCTATATTTGCTACCCATGAGTTTCCGCAAGTGATTGTCTCAGATAACGGACCACAGTTCACGTCTTCTTCTATTCCAAGCATTTTGCCAGCAATGTGGTATCCACCATATTTTCTCACCTCCCTACCATTAAAGTTCAAATGTCAAAGTGGAACACCTAATTCAGACTTTTAAAAAGAGTATGGACAAAGCTAATCCTACTACACCGACAACAATACAAATAGCTCTTTTGGACTTTCTTGCGCTGTATCGAACACCACCACATTGTGTCACAGAAATATCCACCGCAAAATAACTGTTTGGGCATCGGATTCAAACTCAATTGGACCTTCTTCACCCTCTAGGCTATACGTCAGTAACTGAAATGTTTTCTAACACCAGATACTTCAAACCTAATGATCTTGTGTGGGCCCGAAGAGATGGATAAAAGGCGTGGTGGAAAAAAGGTTTGAGATGTTGTCTATACTGTTCGACTGACTAACCAGAGGAGAGTGAAAAAATATGTGGATCAGTTACATATTAGAATTGAGACAGAACAATTAAGAGAGACCCAGAGTCAGGGTAGTTATCCAGCATTAATTGTTTCAGAACTGGAACAGATAGTGGAACCACAGCAACTGAGACAAGATGTGGCTGATGCTAATCAGATTCCACAGCAACAGCCCTAGTCCTACTACATCTGTCAGGACATGTAAGACGTCCACCAAAGAGGATGGACTTGTAGAGATATAGCCTAATGACATACCTAATAGGAACGCTGCAGTAACTGTGATAGCTTTGTACTATTTTCTGAATTGACTTACATACTTTCTAGCTAAGTTAGGGAGGGATTATTATGTGCAGTACAGCTCTAAGAAATGTTAGCACAGTTTTAAGGAATGCATTTACTGTTACACTTCCTGTGTGTGGTGAGATAAGTGTTCCCCCTGTATCTGAGCTGTATGGAAGTAAACAGAGAAGGCCTAAATTTCTGTGGTGCATGTTTTTCTTTCTACCATGACCCTGATGTGTTTAAGGTACTTTTTTTTCAGCCACCAAATACAACACCTGTTACCTAGACTATGGGCATTGGTATTCATTACCCTCCATTTTTTGATGGCCTTATCCCTTTTTTGCCCATCACTGTCCTTATTAAATTCATATGGTCTCTCTTCTGTGTGTGCACATTGGTGTTCAACAAGGCTCTTTCTTCCCTGAAAAATTTCTTATATTCATTACAGTCATACACAGTCTCTTTTTGTCATGTGAAAACGCTGGTAGACAACAAGGTGCTTTTATTGACAGAAACATTTCTTGCACTCAATACATTCATACGTTCTCTCTCCCATGTGAATATGCTTGTGAGCAATAAGGTCCCATTTAGCTCAGAAACGTTTCTTGCACTCACTACATTCATATGGCTTCTCCCCCATGAGAATAAATACACTGATGGGTAACAAGGTTCCAGTTTCCTTTAAAACATTTCCTGCACTCACTGCCTTCATAGCCTATCTCCTACATGAATACGCTGGTGGTTAACAAGGGACCCCATAAAGCGGAAACGTTCCTTACACTCACTACATTCATATGGCCTCTCTCCTGTGTGTATACGCTGGTGTTGATGAAGGGACCGTTTAAGGCGGAATTGTTTCTTGCACTCACTGCATTCATATGGTCTCCCTTCTGTGTGAACCTGTTGGTGATTAACAAGGGCTGCTTTAAAGCGAAAACATTTCTTGCACTCACTGCATTCATATGGCTTCTCTCCTGTGTGAATACGCTGGTGAATAACAAGGTACCCTTTAATACGAAAACATTTCTTACACTCACTGCATTCATATGGTCGCTCTTTTGTGTGTATACACTGGTGATTAATGAGGGACCCTTTTAACATGAAACATTTCTTACACTCACTAAATTCACATGATCTATTTTTTGTGTGTATACGCTGGTGTTTACTGAGGGTTGATCTATCCGTGAAACATTTCCTGCACTCACTGCATTCATATGGTCTCTCTTTTGTGTGTATACGCTGGTGTATAACAAGCTTATCTTTTTCTGTGAAACATTTCTTACACTCACTACATTCATATGGTCTCTCTCCTGTGTGTATACGGAGGTGTTTAACAAGGATCCCTTTTACCGTGAAACATTTCTTACACTCACTACATTCATATGGTCTCATTCCTGTGTGTATACGCTGGTGTATAACAAGGCTCCCTTTTACCGTGAAACATTTCTTACACTCACTACATTCATATGGCCTCTCTCCTTTGTGTATACGCTGGTGTTTAACAAGGCTCTGTTTTGCCATGAAACATTTCTTGCACTCACTACATTCAAATGGTCTCTCTCCTGTGTGTATACGCTGGTGTTCAGCAAGACTCTCTTTTACTATGAAACATTTCTTACACTCGCTACATTCATATGGTCTCTCTCCTGTGTGTATACGCTGGTGTTTAACAAGGCTCCCTTTCTTTGTGAAACATTTCTTGCACTCACTACATTCATACGGTCTCTCTCCCACGTGAATACGCTCATGAGAAAGAAGGCTGTTGCTATACTGGCCAATAAGCATCTCATCTGTTTGACTGTGTTGGGCTTTCTTGGAAGATGTTGCAGGACTCCAAATCTCATTGTGCTCGGATGTTGTGCTGCCTAAGAGAAAAAGAATTAGTTAGAATTTTCTAACATTTGGTCACCAATAATGTCTTAAATGCTCAACATTTTGGGTGTTTCTTCAAAACTCAAACACACCATCTGGAGAAGAAAACTACCATAGGACAGTCCAGAAGCATGGAGAACAGAGGCACTGGATGCCTCATCTCCTGCCACATTGGTGCCACAGGTTCAGGAACAAAGCAGAGTCACCTGGGGGATGGCTGGGGAAAGGAGGATCAGGCATTCCCAGGACAGCTGTCCTCCCTCAGAAAGGGGGTGACTGTGTTCTGCTGCTCGTCTACCACCTGAAGGAATTTGCAGCAACACAGTGGGACCACACAGGGGGAGGGACCCCAACTGCAGGGCACCAGGGGCATCTCCACAGAGGCAGCAAACACACATTGTGTCCATTACAAATGCAGTGGGCCTAGGTCAGAAAATGGCAGAAAAACAGCTGACCACAAAATAAGGCCTGATCCACTGCAAGCCTCACACTGGTAAATGGAAACCTCCATGGAAGGTCTTGTGGAAGACAGCAATAATCGTAGGACTTTATGCACCAGATAAGTTGGGGTGCTGGGGGAACAAGTCTGACAGGGTGATTGGGCAGCACAGGCCGCAAAAAACAATAAAAAAATAAACATAGCAGCATATTTTGTTCTATATGCATTTCACTCCTCCTCCTTTGATCTGGCAAGTGGCTCTGACTCCTCCCTCAGAGAGGACTTGTCTCTCTGGCGAGGCTCTCCCCCACATTATAATTTTTTTTTTTTTATAAAACTTTTTGTCCTTGCCCCAGAGCTATTCTACACCTTAGCTCAGATGAAGATTGTGACCACCCACTGTGAGGCTGCCTACTGGACCAATCAATGATCAACACAGCATAGCATGAGTGCACCATAGGAGACCCTCACGGGTACAGCTCCAGGGGTATTTTCCCTCCAGCCCACCTGGGATAAGGAAGCACCATCACTGGCCACACTATCCTGAACACACCCTTTAGGTTACTGCCTTCCCATTTTGAATAACAAGGGTCAGCTACATACTAGCATAATGGCCACCCTCTGGGCATTATAGTGATCTTGGCAGCACTTTTGTTTTTGTGCACATCTCTGGACATGCTGACCACTGGTAAACTAAGGTGTTTGTTTTCCCAGAATCACACAGGGGAAACTAAGATGTATGTGTGTGCCGCAGAATCACACAGGAAAACTATGGTGTATCTGTGTCACAGAATCACACAGAGGGAAACTATGGTACTGTATATAAGCTGCTCATAGAATTACATGGTGAAACTATGGTCCAGAATCACACAGGGGAAAGTAAGGAGTATGTGTGTGCACAACATAATTACACAGGGAAACCAGGGGTGTGTGTGTGTGTGTGTGTGTGCCCCAGGATAAAACAGGAAAACTGACATGTGTATGCAGGCCCCCTAAAATCACACATGGAAAGTAATGTGTATTTGTTGGCCTCTAACTCAGAAAGAAAAAACAATGACTCTGTGTGGGCCCAAGCATCTCACAGAGAAAGTAAAGTATGTTTGTGCCCAGAATCATGGAGGGAAACAAGGTTTATAAATTTGTGGGCTCAGAGCCAAACAAGGAATCAAAGGTGTGTGTGTTGGGGGGGGGCAGTAGAATCATAGGAACAGTAACAATGTGCAATGGTGCTTCCCTTCTGACTATAGCAATAAATGCGGGCAGCACAAATAAGATGTGCAGGTACATCCCTCAGACAGGTCTGAATACCTGGAACAGGAATATGCCAGCAGATCTGGAGATGTGCTGGGCACAATTTCCCAGATATTCAGACCTGAACACGCAAATGGGACCATAATGCATGCAAGTCACACATGGGCTCATTTGCATGTCATTATGGCCCCATCTGCATGAATTGTGCAAGGCTAGCTGGCGGAATGTGCCAGGTGCCCTGCACAGCATGTGGTGGTGTCAGTGGCAGTCCGTAGTATCACCCTCCCCGCTCTGTATCCCAATCCCTGTAAAAGTACAGTTACGGATTAACTTACCATAACAGTAGATCTTCGAGAGAGGCTCTTGCAGTAGGTATTCACACATAGGGCTGACTCACCAGGCATCAGAACCCCACGGAAACATTTCTAGCTAGCAGTCTCTGGCGGGGGACTGCCCCCACATCAGGTGACCGACATCATATGACGTCGGTATAAAGTGGTGGTCCCCCACACCCACCTTCCAGTTCTTTCCCGCCAAGGGCCAAAAGAGGCAAGACAAGAGAGAAGAGGATATTCTCCCCCATGGAAATGGAACCAAAAAAGCTTAGTGGGATGGAAGGTGGGAAGGCAATACCTACTGCAAGAGCCTCTCTCGAAGATCTACTGTTACGGTAAATTCTTACGTAACTGTACTATCTTACTTCAAGCGGGCTCTTGCAGTAGGTATTCACATATAGAACTGAGTCCCAAGCAGTATGGAACAAGGAAAAGCACTCTGGAGGAGGACAGATATCCATAGCATGGAACCTCAGGCTAAACGGGACCATGAAAGGAGACCTTGGAGCACAGCCAACCCGAAGCCTGCTCTACGGCGAGAGGCAATGTCCAAACTACAGTGTTTTGTAAAGGTATGGACAGAAGTCCAAGTTGCAGCTGCACAGATGTCTGCCACTGACATTCTTGAAACAAGCCGCAGAGGCTGCTACTCCTCTGGTGGAGTGACCTCTAACTTGTTGTACTTGTCATAACAGAAAGTGATACAATGAGCCAACCATTTCGATAGGCATTGCTTAGAGACAGCACTGCCTTCCTTTTTGTAAGTAAAAGAGACAAAAAGCTGATCAGTTTTCCTGAGATCCTTAGTCCGAGTGGTGTAGTATCTCAGTATTCTGTGAACATCCAAAGTAGGCAAGAGGTATTCCCTTTGATTGGAATGCTGTGTAAAGAAAGTGGGTAGCTCAATGAATTGATTCAGCGTAGATTCAGCCACCACCTTAGGGAGAAACTTAGGCTTGATGCGCAGAGCCACACGCTGCTTGTGGAAAAATCAGGT
This sequence comes from Neoceratodus forsteri, assembly GCA_016271365.2. Taxonomy (NCBI): domain Eukaryota; kingdom Metazoa; phylum Chordata; order Ceratodontiformes; family Ceratodontidae; genus Neoceratodus; species Neoceratodus forsteri. The sequence continues at coordinate 1,180,429,720 of CM057454.1, forward strand.
ACGGGATTTTACACAACAAGGCCTGAAGCTCGTAAATACATCGAGTAGAAGTAATGGCCACAAGGAAGAGAGTCTTCCAAGAAAGGAACTTTAAATCTGATGTAGCTGCCGGCTCAAAGGGAGACAGGGTAAGCTTCTCCAAAATTAAATTCAAGTCCCAAGGAGGGGCAGGAATGCAGATAGGGTGTCTCAAATGGAGAACCCCTCTGAGGAAGGTCTTGGAAACTTCCAACTTAGCAAACGTCCTGTCCCAGAAGGGAATATGGTAGGCTGAAATAGCAGCCATGTAGACCTATAATGAGGAATGGCTGAACCCAGGTCGAAGAGGTGATGCATGTAGTATAGAACTTTATTGGCTGGGCATGAGAAAGTTTCAAAAACTTTCAAAGAGGCCCAAATTGAAAACCGTTTCTACTTCATGGCATAAGTGGACCTGGTGGAAGGCTTTCTGGCCTCTACCAAGATGTCTGCTACAAGTGGAGAAACTCCGAAGCAGGCTTTCGCTACATCTGCAGGAGTCACGCATGTAGATGAAGGGATATGAGACCTAGATGAACAATGGCCCCCTGATCCTGGTCAACAATTGTTGCGACAGAGGATGAGTAAGTGAAGGTTCCTCTGAAAACTGTTGCAGAAGAGAGAACCAAACTTGCCTGGGCCAGAAGGGAGCGATGAGAATCATTCGAGCTCCCTTCAATATGAGTTTGTTCAGGACCCTCGGAATTAAAGGAAGAGGAGGGAAGGCATAAATGAATCTGCCCTTCAAGTGAGAGACAGAGTGTCCCACTAAAAAATGCCTCACCCTGGAGCGAGCGAGCAGAAGGCGGGAAGTTTTGCATTTTGGGGAGAAGTGTAGAGGTCTATCTGAGGAGTGCCCCATCGCTGAAAGATGTTGTTTATGACTTCTTGATCCAATTCCCACTTGTGGGACCTGGCTGAGGACCTACTGAGTCGATCCGCAAATGTGTTTTCCACTCCCAGAACTTGAATTGAGGTAAAGTGAAGGTGATGCTGGGTTGTTCAAAGTCAGACCCTCAGTGCACAGAGGGTAGGAACATGTTCCGCCCTGCTTGTTGAGATACCAGACTACACACAGGTTGTCTGTCTGTATGAGGAGATGACCGGGAAGAATAGTGGAATGAAGAGCCTGAAGGGTGTAAAGAACTGCTCTCAATTCAAGCACATTTATGTGCAAGTTTTGTTCAAACTTTGACCAGCTGCCCAGAGTCCTCTGAGGCCCGATATGGGCTCCCCAGCCTTCCCCTGATGCATCTGCCAGCAACATCTGGGAGGGGGGTTCGATACTGAAATGAACTCGCAGGCATAGGTTCTCCAGCACCATCCACCATTGTAAGTTCCTGATCATGGGGTCAGAAACTATCACCTCTTGGTCTAGACTGTCCTAGGTTTGGTTCCATTGAGACTGAGGTGTCCATTGAGAGAGCCTCATGTGGAGTGGAGCACGTGGGACTGTCGGAATGGCAGCCGCCATTAGCCCAAGGAGGCGAAGGACTGACCTGGCTCAGAGGTAATGTGAGGAAGTATTTTTTCATGGAGAGGGTTGTGGATGCATGAAACAGCCTCCCTGAGGAGGTCATGGAGTCAAGAACAGTGGGGGAATTCAAGAATGCATGGGACAGACATAAAACAGTCCTAGTGGGGGTAGGAGGAGGAAGTAAGCTGTTGATTAACTAGGATCTGTAGCTTATCTGTTAGGTAGGAAAATGGGCAGACTAGGTGGACCAAGCGGTCCTTATCTGCTGTCACATTCTATGTTTCTATGACCTTCCTGTGACTGGACAGAAGACGGGCCTGAGTCTGAAGGGTATCTACCCTGTCCTGAGGCAAAACGGCTTTGCCAATGGTCATGTCCAGAATCACCCCTATAAACTGGAGGAGTTGGCAAGGGATCAAATGGGACTTTGCCTGATTGATGGTGATACCCAGGCTGGTGAAAACCTATAGGGTAAGGGAAAGAGAGTGTAGGAGTTCCTCCCTGGATGATGCCACCAGCAGTCAATCATCCAGATACAGGAATATCTGAACCCCCTGGGTACGCAGGTGGGCTGCTACCACAGACAGGCATTTGCTAAAAACCCGAGGGGGCCCAGGAAACACCAAATGGGAGGGTCTTGCATTGGTAGTGGTCCCCTTGAAAACAAAAATGAAGGAATTTGTGGTGGGATGGGCATATGGAGATGCACAGGTAGGCATCTTGCATATTCAAAGCACACAGCCACTGTCCCTGCCAAAGAAGTGGTAGGAGGCTCTGCAAAGAGAGCATTCTGAAGCATTTGTACTCCACAAACACGTTCAGGGAACTGAGGTCTAAGATAGGCCTCACATCTCCCGTCTTCTTTGGAACTAGTAAGAAATGGGAATAGTAACCCATCCCCCAAAGATGGTTGGGGACTGGTTCTATCGCCACCTTCGAGAGAAGGGAGGTGATTTCCTCTAGGACCAGAGGAAGATGTTGCAGGGAGTAAGATGACTGGGGGTGGTCTTCGGGGCGGTTTCTGTAGAAACTCTATTGAGTGCCCTTCTGATATCAACCGGAGCACCCAAGCATCTGACATTATTCTCTCCCAACCCAGAAGATGGAAGGAGAATCTCCCCCTACCAGTTCCTCTGTAACCTCCAGAGGCACTGGGAGAGGCGGGAAGTCAGGAGGTGTGGGACAGTGCAGCAGCCGAGGCTCCCGTGGCTTTTTTGTTAGGGGGAGTCTTGGTTGCTGGAGAGGCCCAAAGCTTGTTGGCCTGTTTATTTATTTATTTGCTTTTGGTAACCGGGTAAGTGCGCTAGGCAACATAACCTGCCTGTTTTCAGGCATGACCCAGGAGAGTACAATATGTCAATACAGCAGAGTACAAATTCTCGCAATACAGCAGTGACAAACAATCAGGTGTATAATGCAGTGGAACTGTCTACAAATATATTGGCAGAGGACAGCCATAGAAGACCTGGATAACAGCAACAGTAGTGAAGTTATTGCAGCAAACCATTTTAACAAAAAGCAATATAGAATCATTCTGGAGGCCTAGCTGAGGGCGAACAGTCCGGTAGGCACAGTTAACCGTAGATACAAAATTAGCATGCTAGACAATGCATCAGGACTAGGCATGGGAGAAGCAGACAGTTAGAAACACTAAGACAAAAAGGCAAAATTCGGAAGGGTGGGCAGGTCACAAGCTGATAGTCAAAGTCGAGAGGAGTGACAAAGAAGAGAGACAGAACAGAAGTTAAGTGCAATCACAGGTGGGAAAATAGGGCATGTTTAAATGTTAGGTGAGATGAGGAGTTCTTGACATGGCCGGGGAGAGAGTTCCAAAACCTAGGAGCAAAGTAGGAGAAGGCTTGTTCTCCCATTTTCATGCAGCAAGTCTGAATAGATAGTAATGGGGAGCTAGAAGACCTGAGGGAGCGAGTGAGAGACTGGGGCAAACATGTCCCCCAGAGAGGTGAAATAGAAACATAGAAACATAGAAGTTGACAGCAGATAAGGACCGCAAGGCCCATCCAGTCTGCCCATTTCTTTTTCTACCTTATAAATGTGCCATCGGCCTTTGCTCTGTCAGTGGCCTATCTATTCATACTCATTTGTATTGCTACCTTATGCCTATCCCATGCCTGTTTGAAGCCCTGCACTGTATTCATAGCCACCACTTCTTGAGGTAGGCCATTCCATGCATCCACCACCCTTTCTGTGAAAGAATTTCCTCACATTCCCCCTTAATCGGCCCCCCTCTAATCTCATGCTGTGTCCTCCTGTCCTGCTATTTTTCTTATATTTAAACATGTTAGACTCTTTCACCTTGTTAATGCCCTTAAGGTGTTTGAATGCCTCGATCATATCACCTCTCTCCCTCCTTTGCTCAAGGGTATACATATTGAGCTCTGTTAATCTGTCCTCATATGTCTTCTGATGCAGTCCTTGCACCATTTTGGTTGCCCTTCTCTGGACTGCCTCAATTTGGTTAATGTCCTTGTGAAGGTGTGGCCTCCAATACTGCACGCAGTACTCCAGATGAGGCCTAACCTGGAGGCCTAGCTGAGGGCGAACAGTCCGGTAGGCACAGTTAACCGTAGATACAAAATTAGCATGCTAGACAATTAGCATGCTAGACAATGAGGAGTTCTGGTTAAGAAATCAACAAAACCTCCTAGGGAGTATGAACAAAGGGCATCAGGAGAAAGATATTTTAAAGCAGCATAGAGAAGACAGTGATGTGTTAGGCGGGGAGCCAATAGGGCAAACTTGCCCTGTGGTTTTGTTTTTTGTCGGTTCCGTCTACAAAGAGGATGTCACTGTCCCTGAGGGGGCCTGTACATAGAGTCAACAGACTTCAGTGCAGTGCCCTTCTCCTGCAGGTCAGTAATGATACCCTTGATATCACCCCCAAACAGCACCGAACCCCTAAAGGGAGCATCCTGGATGGCGGATTGCACTTCAGGGACCAATCCTGACACACGGAGCCAGACATGACATTGTAAGCCTATGGCAAAAGCCGAGCTCCTTCCAGCAGTGTCCAGTGCATCATAAGTGGCACAGAGCATGTGCCGACTGGTCGAATGAGCAGAACGGACATGATCTGCCAATTCCTGCTTAGTCTGAGACTCAGGAAGGGAGTCCAATTTAGATTCTGCCTGACAACAGATGGTCTTCTGAAAGTCCCCCATATGTGCCACATAGTTCAGGGCCCTAATGCCCAGGGTAGAAGATGAATAGGTCTTCTTCCCATATTGGTCCAGAAGCCAGGATTCCTTGTCAGACAAAGATGAGCTGAGGTGTTTTGTGATAGCGGAACAGCTGTGAGCGGCACTGATGATGACTGAGTCCATCTTGGGGTACTGATTCAGGAAATCTACACCCTCAGGAACCTGATATAGCTTGTCCAGCTTCCTCAGAAGGGGGGGGGACTGCTGAAGGTTGTTTCCAAATAGTGGAAACAAGATTCACGTGAGGCTCTATCCAGGGTGGAATCAGTGTCCGAGCAGTCTCGGGCAGATCCAGATGGGCAGCGAGTATTTTGCGCTTTGGGTCTGGCTCCAGTGATTGCCACTGATGGACTTCCTGGATTTTCCTCAGTAACTCCAGAAAAGCAGGATTCTCTGGAGGAGACTTCGGAGGGGACCTTGGCCTGGGGCGATCTGGAGTATGTGGCTTGTGGTCAGGATCAGAGTGTCCAGTCTCTGAGACTGAGTCAGATGTATCGGACGATGAAGAGGAAGACTCCTCCCTACTAGGGGGAGGGACAGCCCCTTTGGGGAGTTCCCTGGGGAGCGTGTCCTCTCCTCCCCGGGTACCAGAGGGCTCTCTTCTAGTGTTGGGTAGAGGAGAGGGAATCTCCCATCTCCGACGTAGGGGATCCTGTATAGGGTCCGGCATCAGCGGCTGGGGAGTGGGCAGCAGAGGAGGGGGATATGGATATTGAGGATATCTGTAAAAGGAGTATCCATAACCTGACGGTGGGTAACCCTGTGTCGGATACTGAGGAGCCTGTTATTGTGGCACTGGATATAGCAGTGTGGGATACCCGGGAGCCAGGGGCTCTGATTGAGCAGAGGGACCTGGCAGAGGCCCAGCTGGCGGGCCAGGTGGTGGTAATGCTGGCCCCATGGGCATCAGGCCTGGCATGGGTATGCCATCCACAGGGTCCAAATGATCAGACAGTAAGGGGATGCCAGCTGGCGTTGGGTATGCCGGTATCAGAGCCGGCATCTGAGGGTCTGGCATCAGGGTACCGGGTCCTGAAGGAAGGGGCCCTGACGCCAGCATTTCTAGATCCTCCATGACGACCAGGGGAGGGAGGTTTAGAATCCCCAGGGGTAAGAAGAGGAGATGCGGGGGCCTCAGAAGGCAATGCAATGCACTGCGGGGAGCCTGGAACATTGGACTGATCCTTAGGGTCTGGTGCAGTCTCCTTGGCCAGGTGGGTGTTGGTAGGACTGGCATCCGACTTGTCATCCGAATCCGGGTGGGCGTCCGAGGAACCGACATCCAACTTATCGGATTCCCTGCCTGAGGTAGGCCGCGCTGGGGATCTGACCTTGTCAGACAGAGGTTTGGCCGGGCGCCCCCATGAAGCGGCAAACGGCTTAGCAGCCTTGTCCAGGTGAGCAGCTGTGTCACGTGCGTCCGACTTACCGGTCCCACTCTGACTGGAAGAAGCAGAATTCTCAGAAGCAGAGGCTCCCGAAGGGCCTGAGTGCGAGCCAGATAGGAGGGGCGATGCCTTCTTGGCGGTGACCACCAAGACGGCCGTCATGGAGCAGTCCCCCGGAGGGGATGTTACCTTAAGTGCCACAACTCCGGCCGGAGTTGAGGCTGCCATGGAAGTAATTTCCCACTCCCAGTGCTTCTTCTTGTTATGCTTCTCCTTGTGACCTTCAGGGGAAGTGGACGCTTACCTTAGTTTCTTTAGCTCCTTTTCCATGGATGCCATTCGTTTCTTGAGGGTATGGGCTTCCAGGGACTGCTGCCTTCTTTTCCAGGGAGTTAAATTTCTTGCAGTGTTGGCACTTCTTCATGGGGTGGTCTGGGCCCAGACAGAAGAGGCACAAGGAGTGGCTGTCCTTGTGTGGAAGCTGGGAACCACACGAGTCACACTTATTTTTATGCGATTCAGAGGGTGTTGGGGACGACATACACAGCAAATCGATGAGGAAACTCAAGAAGTAAAGAAATTAGGTCAAAAAGTTCGAAAGCTAATGGACCGACGAAAGACTGACGGGTGCCAAATTCTACAGCGAGGAACTTTCACAAGCTGATGGCGGGAAAGAACTGGAAAGTGGGTGTGGGGGACCGCCCTTTTATACAGACGTTGTACGATGCCGGTCACCTGACGTGGGGGCAGTCCCTCGCCACAGACTGCTAGCTAAAAATATTTCCGTGGGATCCTGATGCCTGGTGGGTCAGTCCTATATTGAATACCTACTGCAAGAGCCCTCTCGAAGTAAGAACAGTTGTTTACATCATCCCTGGTAGTTTAGTGGATCCCCTCTCCCTGCTCCATACCCCGATCCCCGTACAATATTTATTTCAGCATCCCTGGTAGCCTAGTGGATCCCCCCTCCCAGATCCTCACAGCAAAATGTTTAAATCATCCTTGGTAGTCCAGTGGACTCCCTCCCACATAGATCCCCCCAGCCCACCCAGTCATCAGCAGGCAGCAAACCCACCAGCATACCTCCGTGGCTGCCCACTGAATTACAGCTTACAGTATCTGCTGCAAGCTCATTGGTCCACACTGTGGACCAATGGGCTTGCAGTGCACATTGTAATAGTCATTCACAACTTTTGTGAATGAAGTCATTCATTCACAAAGTTGTGAATGCCTTTACAGTAGCCTGCAGCAGATACCGTAGGCTGAATTCGTGGGCACCATGGAGGTATGCTGGTGGGTTTGCTGCCTGCCGAAGGACCGGGGCTGGGTGGGCGGTCTTTGTGGGTGGGGTGCCACTGAACTATGAGGGATGATTTATGCATTTTGCTATGGGATTGGGGTATGGAGCGGGAGGGGAGAATGCACTAGAGTACCAGGGCATATAGTGGGGGCTTGGGCACAGTGTTCAGGGGGTGGGTTGCCACCCACGGATGGCGGCTGCTGTGTTGCGACCCTGCAATACAGCAGCCTGCCTGTGGGTGGCTACCAGCTGAGCCTTTTTTTAACGGGCTCATCTTTGTGCCCATGTATGCGGCACATCTCTGGAATGTGCAGGCAGGTACATCACACATCCTGGGCTGAACATTGGGATGTGACGCATATGCGTGGGCTCACCCCCTAGGGATGCACTACATACATTATCTTTGCACAACAGCACACCTGGAATTGTGATGCACAATTCCCCCTTTTGAATATTGCCCTGGAGTGCATTTCTGGGGTTGCTCTAGTGCAACTCAGCTGTGTCAGGAGCAACTCCTTTGAATATCTAGGCCATGGACTCCTGACTGTTTGGAGAACAGCAGATTCATACACAGTGTTGCTGAAACCCCGCTAAGAGATGGAAATTCAGGGCTATCGAATGTTTTTAGTTGAATTAAACACTGGAAAGCTCCCCAAGGGTGAAGTAATGCTATCACTGGTTTTGAACCCTGACAGCGGCCAGATAAAGAAGTAATTTAAATTTCCTCAGGCTTTAAAAAAGGGGAGACTCTCAAAGGACTGCGAATATAAGTAATAAGTGAAATCTCTAGCTTTGTCTAATATTATTGTGTTATTGTGTTCCACAAGAATAACTTCTAAGTTTTTAGTGAGTTTTAAAGGTTTAAATTTCCACATTTATGATTTCTTGTAATGTGGAATCTATTATAGCTTGCCTTTGGTCCTAATACAAGTGCTAATTCAGATCCTAGCAAAGAAATGTCTATGCGACAGCAAAAACAAAATATAAAACTGAAATATAAATTTCTGAGGTAATGAACTTGTGCAATTTTGAAACATTATGATGGTTCTCTTCCTATTTATCAGGAAGATCACAAATGGTTCAACTTGGTGATGTTGCTTCTAAACAGCTTAATGTACTTAGAGGATTGTAATGCTTGGCCAGCTGGTTACGATTGTTCTAGGATTTTGTAATATAAAAATGTTGTGTCTGATTGTCTCCATAAGGCAGTGATGCCATGGGTCAGGTTTTAGTGGATACAACAGGATATACTAACCTGGAACCAGGAGGTAATTAAAAAGACTAGAGAGCCTTAATTAAGGGTCTCCTGTTTATCTGACTTAATTGGAGCTGACGAGCTGCCAGGATATAGGGATCGTAAACTTTCATGACATCTTAGAGGAAGAAAAATACAGGTTACTCACCTGTAACAGGAGTTCTAGGAATGGTATATGTTGTTCATCCACACTGTCTGGCAGGTATCCTTGCCGCTTTAAATCTTGCCGGAAGGTCTTCAAGCTGGCTCCTCCCACCCACCTGGGTGGTAAAACTCTCGGCTCCGCCCCATGACGCCAGATCTGGCCCGCTGGAAGCTCAGGTTGCGCGTCGAAGCCGGGGAGGTCGGGTGGGTCGAGTGGATGAACAACATATACCATTCCTAGAACTCCTGTTACAGGTGAGTAACCTGTATTTATAGGGACATGGATATGTTGTTCATCCACACTGTCTGGCAGACTCCTAGCAGTTCTCCGGGAGGAGGGAGGCAAGGCGCACACCCCCTACTTAGGGAATAGAGACTGGAGAACCGAGGCCCCAAAACCAGCATCCCGGCGTGACTCAAGGTCGATGTGGTAATGGGTGATGAAGGTGTGTGCTGACTTCCAGGTAGCAGCCCTGCAGATTTCCTGGATAGGGACGTCCCTGGAAGCAGCCATCGATGCAGCAGTATGGTGGGTAGAATGAGCTCTTATCCCTCTGGGAGGCTCCATGCCTGCCAACTTATAGCAGAGATCTATGCAGGAGGTGACCCACCTACCTATCATCCGCTTGGCTGCAGGTCTGCCAGGTGCGGCTTCAGCGTAGGTGACAAGCAGCTGGCGAACTTCTCCCCGGATTTCAGCCGTGCGCTCCTTATAGTAAGCGAGCGCCCTTCTAGGGTCCAGAGTATGGAGCCTATATTCGGCCTCCGAGGTGTGATTGGGTAGAACACCGCAGAGTCAACACCTGGTTAAGGTGAAACTCCGACACCACCTTCGGAAGGAATTTCGGGTGGGGGCGCAGGACAACCTTGTCCCTGTGGAAGACCAGGTAAGGAGACTCGATGCAGAGCACCTGGAGCTCTCCCATCCTTCTGGCTGACGTGATAGCCACCAAGAAGGCGGTCTTCCATGACAGGTGAGAGAGTTCACACCTGTGCACTGGTTCGAATGGCTTGCCCATGAGCTTTGCCAGTACCAGCAGTAGATCCCACGGAGGTGGAGGTTCTCGCACCGGAGGGGAAATGTGATCAAGGCCTTTGAAAAAGCACCAGACCACCTTCTCCTGCGCCACCGACTGCTTCTCGGCCCGCGCCCAGTAAGCAGAGATGGCTGCCAGGTGCACCTTAAGGGTTGTCGACCTAAGCCCTTGCTGAGAAATGGACCAAAGGTAGTCCAGTATGCTCACCAAGGAACAGGAGGAAGGGTCAAGGCCCTTGCCCTGGCACCAAATGGAAAATCTCTTCCATTTGAAGGCGTAGCATTTTCTGGTCGACTCCTTACGGGATGCCTCAACCATGTTGAGGACCTCGTCGGAAAGACCCAAGGCCTGGAACTCTAGTCGCCAGGAACCAGGCCATCAGGTCAGGGATTGAAGGTCCGGATGGAACACCTTCCCTGATTAACTGAGAGCAGGTCCGGGCGAGCTGGAAGCTGCCTCTGGAGCCTGGGCTGAGGCTGAGGAGATCTGGGTGCCAGTACAGGGGCCAGTCTGGGGCTATCAGAATCACCTGCTTTGTCCCTCCTTGCTTTGAGAAGCACCTTGTGCATCAAGGGGAATGGGGAAAGGCGAGAAGAGGCCCGCGCCCACGGCCCTCGAAGACATCCCCTGCAGCGATCCCTGCTGAGGGGGGCGGGCATGGAAGAGCCTCAGCTTCGCATTCTCCCTGGAGGCAAACAGGTCCACCTGAGGTGTGCCCCAATGGGAGAATAGATCTTGTACTACCTCTGGCAGGAGAGATCACTCATGGGACGCAGCCCCTATCCGGCTTAGGGCATTGGCCAGGGTGTTGGAGGCTCCTGCCACACGAATGGCTAGGAGATCCGCCTCCAGGCTGCGCACGAGTGACCAGATGCGGACAGCTTCCTTGCATAGAAGCATGGAGCGCATCCCGCCCTGGCGGAGAGCTTCCTTACATAGAAGCATGGAGCGCATCCCGCCCTGGCGGTTTAGATAGTACGTGGTCGTGGTCGTGGTATTGTCCATCTGGACCCGGACCACTTGACCCCGAAGAAACGGAGCAATGGCGGTGAGAGCTAGGCGGACCACTCAGAGCTCCAGCAGGTTGATGTGGCATCGGGACTCCCACGGGGACCAGAGGCCGTGCACTCGGTGTTCCCCCAGATGGGCACCCCAACCCATCAGAGAGGCATCGGTCGATAGAGAGCCGTCGGCTCAGGGTGGACAAACGGATGCCCTCCTGCAGATGAACTGGAACGGTCCACCACTGGAGAGCGTTCCACATCCCCTGGGTCATCGTCACTAGCTGGTCCAATGGATGGCAGCGTTGGGACCACTGGCTGGCCAGCCCCCACTGAAGGGGGCGCATGTTCCAGCGGGCCCAACGGACCACGCTGGTACAGGCTGCCATGAGACCCAGGAGGCGCAGGAAGTCCCGGGCAGGGCACGATTGCCCAACCAGAAATGACTGGGCAAAGGAGGAAAGAACCTCGGCCCTGTCCGCCGGGAGCCGTGCTCTGGCTCAAAGAGAGTCGAGCTCTGCCCCAATGAAAAGAATCACCTGCTTTGGCTCGAGTTCCGACTTGGCCTTGTTTGATGAGGAGGCCGACCTGAGAGCAAACCTGGAGGGCCAGATCTCTGGACTGCTCCACCTCCTGTCTGGAGGGGGCTGCTATCAGCCAATCATCCAGGTAAGGGTAAACCCGGACCCTCGGCCGCAGGAATGCTGTCACCACTGCCATGCATTTGGTGAAGACCCTGGGAGCTGAGATAAGCGAAGGGCATGGCTTTGAACTCGAAGGATCCTCCGCTCGAAGCGAAGGAACCTCTGATGTGACGGACGGATAGGGACGTGAAAGAACACATCCTGCAGGTCCAGAGAGCAGAACCACATGCCGTGTTCCAAGGATGGTATTATCTGAGCCAGAGTGACCATCCTGAAGGTTCGAGACCTTAGGAACTTGTTTAGGTCGTGTAGGTCGAGAATGGGGCGCCAGCCCCCCGTCCGTTTCGGAACCAGGAAGTACCTGGACATGAACCCTGGGTCTGAGGGAGGGTCCGCCACCTCTTTGATCACCTCCTTCTCGAGGAGGAGAGTGATGTTGGCTCAGAGAGCCGACAGTGAGGCTTCAGACCCCAAGGCCCCCCGAGGTGCATTGGCTCTGAAGGGTGGAGCCTGCTCGAACTCCAGAGGCAGGCCCTTTCCCACCACCTCCAACACCCACCCATCTGTGGTGATAATGGACCAGGCGGAAAGAAAGTGGCGGCCCCCCCACGGGGGGCACCTGGGGTGAGGCGACGGGGTTGGGGGCGACACCCCTCAACCCGTCACTGGGCAGGCTTGGAGTAAGGACCGGCAGAGGGACCTCCAGGGCCTTTACCTCCCTGCTTCCTGGAGGAGGAAGCCGAGGGCTTGGGTTTGGGATGCCAAGCTCGTGCCTGCTGGCCCTGACGTTGCTGGGCCGGACGTGCCGTGGGCGCAGAGGGACGAAAAGGCTTAGGCTGTGGTCTGTGGCCTTTGTCCTTCTGTGTGGATGAGACCGAGTCTAAGGTAGCACTGGACATCTTGATCCTCTGCAGGTGACCTTCCACCCCAGGGCCGAAGAGGTCGGTCCCCAGGAAGGGGACATCCATCAACTTGTGCTGGGTATCTGAAGTGAAGGTGGATATCCTCAGCCATGCCCGACGGCGCATAGCCACTGCAGCCACTACTGACCTGGCATGAGTCCCCAATGTCCAGAGCAGTCTGAAGCTGCTGTTTGCCCACTGCCCTGCCCTGGTCCTGCACCTGCCTAACCGTGGTCTGCAGGTCCGCCGGAAGATGAGGAACTACCTCGTCCAGGGAACCCAACAGGGCATGAGAGAAATGTGCCATAAGTATGGCCGAACTGGCCTGACGAAGGCCGAGGGAGGACGCAGCGTAGACTTTGTGCCCGGCATAGTCCAATTTCTTGGACTCCTTGTTGGGAGGTTTGTCCACGTCCCTAGCGTTCCCGGTGCACGGAAAACGCTGTTGGTAACTAGCCCCTCGGCTGAGGGGTGTTCCGAAAAATCGGACAAGGAACCGGTAGGGACCGCATACTTCCTGGTCATCCTGGCCGAGGGCGCAGGACAGGAAGCAGGGCACTGCCAGAGCTCCAAGGCCGGGCCCACTATGGCCTCGGCCACCGGAAAGGCCTCCGTAGGGGAATCCCCTCGGTCCAGTATCTCCGTGAGGGGATACCTGGCCCACTTAGACACAGGTTCAAGCTTCATCCCAGTGGACTCTGAGATGAGCCGAAGCAATCCCAGATAGGACGAAGGGCTATTGTCCATCGACTGACCTCCAGAGGACTCCAAGTCTACTCGCCTGGAGAAAAGGGAGGAATCGCCGTCGGACTCTGAAGAGTCCGCAAAGAGCTGCCTCGGGCCTAAGCCACCCTCCACCTGCCGAGGTCGATCGGGAGTGAGGGTAACAGACAGCCTATGGAGCAGTCCCTGAGCCGACTGAGAATTCTTGGTCAGAGCACCAAATAACGGCTGTGGAGGCAGAGGTTCCACCGGAATTGGTGGAGCAGCTGGTTTTGGCCGAACAACCGGCCTGGGAACAGGCTCCTAGGGTAAGTCGAGGGGTTGTTTCGGCCGCTCCGGTGACAGCCACTTAATGGCCGGGGAAGGCGACAGCGTCGGCTTGTTCCCGGTCAGAAGGAGCTGCTGCCACATGAGGTCCTGTATCGCCGACGAACTTACGTCAAGCCTCCCCGTCCGAGGAGGAGGATGAGGGACGAGCTGGCGTGCCAAGACCGAAACCGTCTATGACGGCGGGATCGGATGGACCGCGAAGAAGTCCGAGACCGAGAACCTCGGCTTTTCCAAGGGCGGTGCAGGGAAGGGACGGGGGGAGCCGGCTCTCCTCTTGGCTCGGAGAGTTCACCCGAGGACTCCGGAACCGGAGGCACTGGCAAGCCCACGGGATCCTCAACTCCCACAGGGGAACCGGGGAGAGAGGATTCTCGGCTTCGCCTGGCGACAACCCATCCAACGGGTCGAGAAAAATCTCGACTGCGTCGACGGGAGTCTCGGTCAACTGACCTGACGGGGACACCGTGAGACCAGTGGCCGAAGCCGAACGATCGACCGAAGTCGATGGCCGACAACTCGGGGAGAGGGACCTTTCCCGCTCCCAAGAGCGTTGACAGAGGGACTTACCCTTGTCTTTCTTTTTGGACCGAGAAGAAGGTCCAGCAGACGTTGGTCCCTCTCCCTTAGTGGAGAGGGACAGACAAAGCTCCTTAAAGGAAGCTGTATAAGAGGAACCCAGGGAGAGCGGGATAAATGCTGCGGCCGAGGAAGATGCGGCCTGCGCCATCTCTTCTTCAAGGGCGATCATCTGCTCTAGCTGATCCACCGAGCCCGCCACCGCGGAACTGCCGACCGGGCCTCTTTTGACTTCACCGGAGGAAAACATTTCTCGGGAAGCCCCAGTTGTAAACGGGCAGCACGGTCTTCGAGGACATAGGCTGAGAAGGAAGAGCACAGGTCGCAAGCTTGCGGGTCGTGCTCAAGGCCTAAACAGTAGACACACGTGGAGTGCGGATCCGTCCAAGACATCTTCTGCCCGCAAGGGCATCTCCGAAAACCGGGAGTCGATCTGTCCATCGCAGCCGCGAGGGATAGAAGACCGAAGTCTAGAAGTGCAAAAACTTTTAAATTCGCAAAACTGAAGAATTAGGAACCAGTCTTATATGCAGAGCGTTAAGGAGAGAACCTGAGCTTCCAAGAGGTAAGGAAGATCTGGCATCATGGGGTGGAGCCGAGAGTTTTACCACCCGGGTGGGTGGGAGGAGCCAGCTTGAAGACCTTCTGGCAAGATTTAAAACGACAAGGATACCTGCCAGACAGTGTGGATGAACAACATATCCATGTCCCTAGAACATGTTATATCACTATGGTGCTAAAAAGGTTATAAAATCTTTTGATCCTTGGAAGAGCAAGAAACCATAGAAAACCAAAGAAAAGGCTTGATTAAGGAGAGTCATATTGGGAAATTAGTTTTTGCTGATGTCACCTTATTTGATATACCTCCTGATAGGACATCCTGTTTTGTATAATTTTTATATTCTAAAAGGAGGATCTAGATGGCATAATTGGAGGGGTGGAGACACAGGATTTAAACTGCATTCAGTATTTCCACTGACACACATTTCTTTATGGGCTCTTAGAAACAAGAACTAACTACTGTAGAACTAGAAATATTCGCGCAAAGTTTATATCGCACTCCTGAGACCAATCAGCTGATCGCGCCAATATAACATCGCACGGCAAGGTCTTTGATACCATTGATTGTCAACGTTGAAGGATGTCTCTAGTGAAGTGGTTAAACTCACCTCGGAGACCTGCTAGTAAGCGTGGTTTCTCAGCCCTACAGACCGACAATTTGGATGCCGATGTTCTATCTGTCACTGCTGGCATCTCAAATCTAATGGCAGAGGCTGTTACCAAAGAGCTAGCTGCTGCGTCTCCACCTGCCAAGAAATGTAGATCACATTATGTTGTTTATCTTCCAGAAGTCCGATTTGAAATTTGGGAAATATTCTGCAGAACAAGGTGTCATGAATGCAGTCAGGTACTATGAAAGCAAGTATCATCAGAAAATCAACGAAAGCACAGTGCGTACATTTAAGCGTGATTACAAACTAAAGTTGACAGATACACCAGACCCTGACAAACTGTGCAAGGAGCTCCCAATAAAACCCAGAGGGCGTCCCCGTCTACTCATGGCAGACATTGAAGGTGAATTAAAAAAGTCTTGTAAAGACTGCGAGCCGAAGGTGCTGTGATTAATGGCAGACACTTGATTGCCATTGCTACTGGCATTGTAAAAGCCAAAAGCCCTGAATTACTGGTAGAGAATGGTGGTACTTTGACATTTTCTAGACAGTGGTCATGGCTGTTTCTGAACAGAATGGGCTTCAGTAAGAGGAAAGGCACCAAGGCTGCCAGGAAAACACCAACTGATTTTGATGCCCTGAAAAAGGCTTTCTTAGGCAGAATTGCCACTGCAGCTCAGCAAGAGCTAATTCCACCTGAACTAGTTTTAAATCTTGATGAAACTGGTGTTAACTTGGTGCCATGCTCAGAGTGGACTATGGAGAAGGTTGGGAAAAAGCAAATCGAAGTGGCAGGATTGGGTGATAAACGTCAGATTACTGTGGTCCTGTGCTGTACTTTGTCTGGCCACTACCTGCCCTCAGATCATCTACCCTGGCAAAACTGACCAGTGCCACCCTTCATACAAATTCCTCCTGATTGGCAGGTGGTGACTCATAGAAAACCACTGGGCCAACTCACAAACTACAGTGCAATACATCAAAGGTGTCATTGTTCCTTATGTGCTAGCGATAAAAACAAAACTTCAGCTACCGACTGTGCAGAGGACACTGCTAATACTGGATTTATTCCGTGGTCACTACACCTGATGTCATCGGAGGCTTTTGACAAACACAACATTGTTTCAGTGTCTGTACCTGCATCCTGCACCGACCTTCTTCAACCACCGATATTTCAGTAAACAAGATTCTGAGAAGAGTTAAAACTAAGTTTTACAGACTGGTATGTGGGTGAGGTGGCGTAAATGACACAATCTGAGCCAGAAACAAAATTTAACATTGACCTCTGTACAACGAGTATAAAAAATAGGCATGCACAATGGTTGGTGGCAAGCATTATGAAACTCGCAGCTCGGTCTGAGGACTGCAAGAGGGGGTTTGAGCAAGCAGGAATCCTACATGCACACTCCGAATGTCTAAATGGTCAGCCTTTTATACCAAAAGCAAAACTAAGTCTTGAATCACACTGAATTTTACCTAAAATGTACTTTCTTTTTTCAGATCCTGCCACAGAGGACGAATAACTGAGAGAGACGAGGTGTGAGAGAAGCAAGAGCCTCATCGTGGGACTGTGTCTGACTGATCGAGAATCACATTTCAAATTTTACTTTCTGCACAAATAGTTTACAATAAAGAGTTTGCTTCACTTACCATTTGCTTTCTCTGTTGTATTTCCAACCAAACCGACAGACACGTAGCGTTTTTTCGCCGGTAGCGGAAGTGAAACTGACGAACACGTGGTTCTCGGTAACGAATCCAGTAAACGGGCACCCCTCCCTCCGTCCCTCCATTGGCAACTACTGAGCATTCAAAGTATAATACAGCAAATGGTGGCGACATCCTTCCTAGCATGTTGTTGATAAGCTGGTAGCTGGTGATGTTATATGCCATTACAAAGCAATTAAACTTTGCTGTAAAAATTATTTCGCTGAAAAAGAGTCTCCAGCGAATATAGTGAACATTTTTTTACAGTGAAGATTTTGAGTTCTACAGTATAAGCACTGTAAGAGGATAATACATTAGATAGAAAAGTCTAATTGTATTGTGGTAGGAGTTTATGTTTGTACTTTAATCTTGTTCTTTTAAGTGATTGTATGCTTTGTGATATATGGTTCTGTGTTTACATTTTACATATTTTTATCCATTTTTAAGTAAACTTCTTATTTTAAAGAGACTGCCTGGGTCATCAAAGTTCTTTCTTTTGCATGTGAAATATAGACGGTTAAGACTGACTAAAACTGTTCAAAGCTTGATGGTGTACTAGACTGAGAAAAGGTAAGACTATACCTGAGGTCTTTCATAGAGTTTTAAGGGTTCATTTTGGATACCTGGTTAGGTGCCCTTAGCCGAAAGATATCTGGCATCCCCCGAAAAGCGAATTATCTGAGCCTGTACATTTGGGTACGCTAGCATAAGGTTCACAGTTTGAATCCACCCAGAACTTGAGACTAAAGGTGATTCGGACCCACAAGCAGACAGGAAGGTTACCCTGTTCTGTTACCTGTTCAGAATACTGCACATGGAGGTTGGCACTGTGGGAGCAGAGGGCCTGACCTGCTGAGTGGATCTGTGACAGGTACCACAGGGTTCCATTTTGGGCCCAGCCCTGTTTTTGGCTTATGTAAATGATTTAACAAAAATTGTCACTAAAACAAAAATTAAATTATATGCTGATAATAGAGTTTTACTTGTGTATGGAGCAAATACTTGCAATGTTGAAAAGAGGTTGCAGGAAGACTTCTCAGGGTTAGAAAACTGGTTAATTCAATCAAAATCAGTATTGAATAGTAAAAAAACAAAAACTCTTCTTTTCACATCTCAGAAGAATAAAAATAAATCAAAAACAGATCATAAACATAAATACATTAAAAACAGGAAATATTAGAACAGATCCCCCATTATAAATATTTAGGGGTATGGGTAGACCAGGGTTTGAAATTTGATGTCCATATAAATGATCTGGTAAGCAAAGCAAATAGAAAACTGGGGGCTTTTCAAAGAAATAGGCATTCTACTGATATTTAGATGTGAAAAGTTATTGTAAACCAACTATTAATTCCTATTATAGACTATAGTAGTCATATATATGGGAAGGCCACAAAGTCTTTTTTAAGAAATGAAGAAGTTACTTACAATAATCTAGCTAGGTTTATTCTACAATGTGATTTCAAAACTCACCACTGTGAATTATATCAAAAACTGGATTGGTTAGCACTAGAAAATAGGAGAAAACTAAAAGGGGCACTATAAACACATGGGTCCAGATATTCAAAAGGGTTGCGCATGTCATGCACAACCCACTGATGCCCCCCGGCACAATATTCAAAAGGAAAAGTGCCACACACAAATCAGGTGTGCTGGAGCACATCAGTAAGGCGATGTCATGCATAACCTGCACAGCCCGATATTCAGCCGGGATGTGCAGAGTCATCATGTCCAACCCCTACCTGTGCCTGCACAAAGTTCGCCCAAAAAGGAAGAAGTGATGGCCACCCACAGGTGAGCTGCCGCATTGCAGGGCACAACACAGCAGCTGCCACCTGTGGGTGGCCACCAGATCCTGCTGCACCTGGCGGTGCTCCCCATGCCCATCATGAGCATCACTATAGCCCCCAAGTCCAATATCCTGATGGTCCAGTGGACGCACTAAGCCCGATCACGGGCATCATTAATAGAACCCCAAGTCCAATATCCCTGGTGGTCCAGTGGACCGATCACTGCCGATCCCGGGCATCAGTACCTCATCAAATATGCCTACTACCCTGGTGGTCTAGTGTACCCCACCCCACCCACCCACTGAGCCCCACCGCCCGCTCCCCGTCGGGCGGCAGCAACCCACCCCTGCCGCCCGCCGACTGACAACTCGGTAGGGCTGCCGCCCATTGGTTCACAGCATGAGCCAATGGGTGTGCAACCCCACTGCTACTCAGTCAGATATATGAATGAATTTATTCACATATCTGGACTGAGTAGTCTGACAGGCTACTGCGCCCATTGGCTCATGCTGTGAACCAATGGGCATGCAGCCCTACCAAGCTGTCGGTCGGATGGCGGGCGGCAGGTGGGTGGTGCTGCTGCCACCGGCTGATGGGGAGCGGGCGGTGGGGCCCAGTGGGCGGTGGGGTGGGGGCACACTAGACCACCAGGGTAGTAGGCGATTTGATGAGGTACTGATGCCCGCGATCGGCAGCGATCGGTCCACTGGACCACCATGGATATTGGACTCGGGGGATTTCTATTAATGATGCCCACGATCAGGCTCAGTGCGGTCCACTTGGGGGGGGGTTCTATTAATGATGCCCATGATCGGGCTCAGTGCCGTCCACTGGACCACCAGGAATATTGGACTTTGGCTGGGACTATAGTGATGCCTGCGATCGGGCACATAGAGGTCCACTGGACCACCAAGGATATTGAACGGATTTTTTTATATTACAGGAATGCCTGCGATCGGGCTGCAGGGGGCGTCGGTCCCTGACGGCTGCTGCCTGGCAGGGCGCCAGGCACAAGTTGCTGGGGATCGGTGCACCTGCATGCTAATGGCATGCAAATGGGGCTGTAATAAGATGCAAATGGCCCCCTGTGCGCCTTGCATAAATTATGGCCCAATTTGCATGTCCCCTTTTGAATATCGCAGGTGCTGTGCATGGTGCAATGGCACTTGCGTTAGCGCATCTCCATGCTCCACTCTAGCCACTTGCACTGGTGCAGTGCCACTGCGCCATGCACAGTAGGGTGGCCAGGTGCACTATTCAGCTGCTGCGCCATAGCGAGCTCCGCTGAATGCCCAGGCCACACCCCAGCAACAGTGCTGAGCTGCGTCCAGGCTTGCGCCACAGCCTGGCGCAGTTTGAATATCCCGGCCTTAGACTGTTAAAGATAGGAGAACCAAAATATTTGATAGGTAAAACAAAAGAGCAAAGCATTAAACATGATTATCATCTAAGAAACAATTGGGAACTTCTTCACAAGCCCAAAATGAAAAAACATTTTACTAAAATGACATTTAGGGCAGATTATGCCGAAAATTACAACTTTTTAAACTCAACAAAAAGGAAACTGGGTTATAAATCATCTTTAGTTACCAAATACCTGACAGAGGAATGAGAGTAAGATGTCCTGTATGTGTAATAGATTATGTAAATGAACTCAAATGAAATAATCATGTTTTAAATACGTATGGGATGTAGGACTTGTGTTGGATAGTAAGTACCATTGCTGTATTTTGGAATATGTAAGTGAATGATGTAAGTACTTGATAAAACTTTTTATTGTTAATATTGTCAGGATCATCTTGAAAAAAGGCTTGTCCTAAAGATGTGAAATAAGATCTCTTTCCTGAATAAAAATAAATCTTTTACTTACTAACTAATTAATTAAACAGATCACAACAATTTATAATAGACTGACTAATGGTTCCTATGAGGATCAGGCTGAGAATTCTACATTGGCCCAACAGAGGGCAAGTGAACCAGAGTGTGGACTGAAATGTATGGTCGATTGAGGACAGGGGGGTTGTTCACAGTGACCTGTTGTGAACCCCACTGGTTGTCGGTATATAATTCCCACCTTACCTGACGATAATTAGAGGCAAGGAGTAATATCTGTGGCCGGAAGCTCCTAAAGGTCATTAAAGAGGTTCAGTTATACCTGACATTAAGGAAATCCCTATTGGGACATGTGATGAAATGTATGTCACTTATGTAAATGTCATGCAGTAGTACCTTCGTGAGTTGAAACCTGGCCCGAAGGAGACCCGAAGTTAAGTGGATGTATTTTGTGATGCCCACAGTAGAGCACATTTGAGGGAAAAGATGTCTGAAAATGAAGTAAAAATGTATGCACACAGGATGGCGTGCAGTGTCTATGGTGACCCAAAAGTAGTTTCCAGCTGTCGCTGGTTTATAATTCCTGCCATATTGGTGACAATTGGAGACTTATAGCTAGCAGGTGCTGCAGGCTGTCTCTGAAATTTGTAAAATAGTGTGGGCGTTACTGGCAACTCGAGTTGTTTCAATTCGGGCCTAGTCATACACTTACTATGTTCACCATCCATGCACTAGTATCTCTGTAAACTGGCAGTAAGCCTGATCTGGGGCATGAATTGATGAACAAACCTAGTACTCTTTAGGATGCTGCTGGCCGGTTCTAGTGAATGAAGGGAGAACAGTATGCAATCTAATTTATCCCTTTAAAGTTTAAGCTGCATCGACTAATGATGACATTTATTGAAAAATAGGCAAGTATAGTACGTAAATGTTACTAGAAAGTACTTTTTTGAGGTAACTATAACATTTTGCTTTTGTTGAAGAAATTAATTCATTAGGATTATGAACATAGCATGAATGTGAGATTTTAGCACTCATGTAAAAATTTTTACTGTATATTCTGTTTTTAGTACTTGGAAATGTACCACCTGTGTACTTGCTGGAGATGTATTTTAATATTTTCGTGTGTTATTTATAATGTTGTACTGTTTTTTTAACCAAGCAACAATAAACTAAATGAACTACAAATAAGTTCATTTGTTTTTGTTAATCAATAGAGAATGAAGTATGGGTCGGTGTGTGTAAAGAAAAGTTTACATACACCAGAGGAGATAGATGCCACATAAATCCCGAGGCCCAAGTTAGAGGTCTATAAATAACAACTAACCGGTGTGTATGTAAACGATTCACATACCGATAATTATTTTTATATAATTGCTGGGTCATGTTTTTCGCCTCAGCGATTATATAAAATGTGTGAAAAGCGGACACAATAGAAGAAACGTTTTACCACGTTGTTAGTGATCCGATATTTATTCAGAAGAAACTTTAACAAGTAACTGCTGTCTGAAATGTAAAATTTTAACATCTGAATAGGAACAAGTTAAAATTTTGAAAAAAATGCATGAGGAACAATTCGGCATTGACTGCAAAAAAAAGTGTGTTGATAGGCTGTAGCATATGACCTGTAGAGGGACGGGGAAAGAACGAAAGAAACAGAGCAGAGGAGAGGTTAGGGGTTATGTGAAATGAACAGTACTGCAGTTTGATTAGGTAACAAGCTTTTAATAACAGAACATTTCAGATTGAAGAATGCCTGCTTATGTGTTAAATCTTCAATGGCTGCTGTCTGTGAGGTGAGTCTGTGCAACAGATGTTTTCCAGTGACACAGAGACAACTAGAGTGGTAGCGACGGAAAGTGGTGGCTTGTGGATGTTTCGCATAGGGAAGTGGCGTGTGTTTGCCATTATAAACACTCCTTTATAATGGCAAATTACAAACACCTTTTCGTGTGGGAAAAAATTCAACCCAGTTATTATATGCTTATAAAGCACGTGGTGGGACTTGATGGACCATCCAACCTTAAATCACTAGGTTACTATGTTGTTATTTCCAAGGCCATCTACTTACTGTTAGTGGTGTTCTTTTCAGGAGGCTGCTGGTATTCGCTCTCGTTCCTACTCAGTGAATCACTGACAGGGGATTCTTCATCTTTCACAAACAACTCCATATAGTGTTCTGGGACTTCCAAACCTGTAGGGGTTAAACACGGAGACTGTTAGTAGTTCCACACTCTATTTTTGCAAACACAAAATATTCCTAACGTACAATTTTAGGAAAGAAGACCAATAGTCTGTCAAGGTCTTTTCCCACCACCTCAGTGGGAACACTGTCAACTCATTTTCTTCTAAGCATCTGTCAAGTTGGGACTGAAAGGTTCTCTAGCTACAGAAATGACCAATGACCCCTTACTGGAGTCTTTTCCACATACTCACCCCCTTTCTGTGACATAGTTTTTCTGGATATATCCCTTGAATTTTCCTACTGTCAGTGAAATTATGTGCCCTGTCGTTCTCTCATTCTCAGATATTCTCAAGAAATGTGTTTGATATACTGGTGTTATCCCTGTGCTCATGTCACCTGAGTCTTCTTTTTCCAAGGAGAAGAGCCCGAGTTCTGTCAGTCTGTCCTCATAGTTCATCTTCTCTGAGCCCTCTTTACCATTTTGCTAGCTCTCCTCAGATATTTTCCAATCATGTCAATATTTTTTCTCAATGATGTGGACCAGAACTAAACACTGCACTTGAAATGGGACACAACCAAGGATTGGTACCAGGACTGAACACTGCACTCATAAGAATGTCTGGGCAAGGCTCAGTACCAGAATTGAACATTGTATTCGAGGGCCTGACCAAGGATTGGTACCAGAACTGAACTCTGCACTCAAGATAGGGCCTGACCAAGGACCAGTACCAGAAATTAACACTGTACTTTTCTGTGACAAATTCCTATTCTGTGTTTCTATCTTTAGACATTAAACTGAGGTCCCTTCTGCCTGTGTGTGTGTGTGTGTGTGTGTGTGTGTGTGTGTGTGTGCCCAGATGGAAGTAAAATAACCCAAGGCACTTTTTGCAACAGTAGGACATTTTCCCTGGTTTCCTGGCCAGCATTCCCCTTCCCATAAAGCAGCTTCATGTAACCCAGGAATTTATTCTCAGACTTTACAAGTTAAAAAAAAAAACAGCTTCATGCAATTGTGTAAGGCTGCGTGGTGCTGATGTGTGAAACTGCCTTCACCTCCCCATCAGTCCCTCACTCCTTCCCATCCCATTCCCTCCCCCTTCCCCTCATCCTCTTCCCAGCTCTCTACCCCCCCCAATCAGTAATGATCAGAGTCACTCATGCTGACAGAAGGGATGGTGTTAAGGATGGTGGTGTGCTTGAGGAGGTCTAGAAGGGGGGACCACAGATACTCATGGGCCAGTGTGCTAAATCAGGTGCACTCGGGCTTGTGTAAAATGAGTTGCTGTGGTCTCAGTTCCGTTCCTAGTGGACAGGTATCCACTGGAGAAAAAATATCACAGGATATAAGCAAGGGGGTAAGGTAGCGTTTGCTTGCTTGCAAATGCAGTGAGGGAATGGGGTGATTTAGATGGACAGTTGGCCTGAGTTTTAACTCACAGATCCCATGTTTCTATCACAATAACTGCTGATACAGCCACTGCTGGTTAGCACTACAGAAACATGGCCCACCTAGTCTGCGTTAAAATTCCCTACCTTACTGTGTTACCACATATCCTACTCAATCTCCGTCCTTACCCCCCACCTAGCCTTGTTACTACGAACATACGAAATCTGCCAGCAGATAAAGGCCTAGAGGTCTAGCAAGTCTGCTTGAATGTGCAGCTAGCACCCCTTATTCTGCAGCTGCCCCTCCCTCCCACACTACTCCTGCATTGACCCTCCCCTTGCCCTGTCCCAGCCCCTTTTGAAGCAGTCCACTGTTCTACTGGATACCACTTCTGCCGGTAACGCATTCCATCCAGCTACAACCCTCTCTGTAGAAAAGTGTCTCCTCATCTCCCTCATGAACCGTCCCCCCTCCAGTCTCATATCATGGCCCTGGATGTCCCTCCTCTCCCTTACTTTGAATAGCCCCTCTGTACTGGGCTTGTTTATTCCTTTCATGTACTTAAAGGTTTCAATCATGTCCTCCCCATCCCTCCTCTCCTCCACTGAGTACATGTTCAGCTCCCTCAGCCTCCTCTCGTATGGTAAGTCCTCCAGTCCCTTGATCATCTTTGTCGCCCTGCGCTGCACCCTCTCCAGTAACTTACTGTCCCTCTTTGGATATGGGCACCAGTACTGCATGCAGTACTCCAGATGCAATCTAACTAATTACCTATACAGTGGCAGAATCACCTCCCCCTCCTCGAGGAGATACCCCTTACAATGCAACCCAGCATTTTGTTGGCCTTTGCAGCTGCCTTCCTACATTGTGCTGAGTTGTTCATTGACCTGTAATGAGCACCCTCAGACCCTTCTCCTCCTCCTCTGTCTTGGATAGCTGCACTCCCCCAGCTGGTAATTCCTCCTTGGTTCTTCACCCCAAAATGCAGCACCTTGCACTTTTTGGCATTAAACCCCAGTTGCCGGGTGTCTGACCTGGTTTCCAGATCATCCTGTAACCCCTGCCATCCCCCAAGGTCGTTCATCGCCACTCCCATCTTGGTGTCGGCAGCAAATAGACTGATCTTGCACTTGATGTCCAGTGATATGTCTGCAATGAATATCCCAAACAACACTGGTCCCAACACCCAGCCTTGAGGAATACCACTCATCACTACCCTTGGGAATGAGATCGCCCCACCTACCACCACCACCACCACCCTCTGTTGCCTTCTCTGAAGCCAGATCCCTACCCGTCTCACCAGCTTTGCACCCACCCCTGTGCCTTCTAACTTATTTCCCAGCCTCCCATGTGGCACAGAGTCAAATGACTTACTGAAGTCCAGATACAGGACATCCACTGCATGGCTCCTGTCCAATTGCCTAGTTACCCAGTCATAGAACTCCACCAGGTTGGTTTGGCGGGATCTGCCACATATGAAGCCATACTGTCCACTGTCCTGTAGTCCTTTGACTTCCAGGAGGACCACCAGCTTCTCCTCCAGGATAGTCTCCATCAGCTTACCCAGGATGGATGTGAGGCTCACCAGTCTGTAGTTAACTGGCACATCTTTGGGCACACTCTTGTGGAGGGGCACTGCATAAGCCATCCTCCAATCCTGAGGTACACACCCTGAGTGTAGTGAGACGTTAAATAGTCAGCCAAAGGTCCAACAAGGCCCTCTGCCAGCTCCTTCAGTACCCTGCAGTAGATGCCATCTGTGCCTGGTGCCTTGTCCACCCTCAGTGCCCTCAAACCCTCCAGAACTCTGCCCTCCATGATGTCCCCATCTGTCACTACCCCTCGTTTCTGCCATTCCTCACCCCTTGGGTATCACTCCCCTCTTCTCCTTCGTAAATACCAAGCAGAAGTAATCATTTAGCTCTTCTGCCTTATCGCCTCCTGCCACCACCCAACCCCCCTCCTTCCTAATCCTTACTATGTGGTCCTTACAGTTCCTTTTCTCCCTGATGCACCTAAAGAAGTTCTTCTCACCCTACTTAATGCCTTGGGTCAGTCTGAGCTCCATAGATGCCTTGACTACCCTTACTGGCCATGTCACCTCCTTCAATTCCTTCAGGTACTCCTCCCTGTGCTCCCCATCCCTGTTTTCTTATACCTCCTAAAGGCAGCTCTTTTCCTCCTTACCTTTTCCATGACCTCCTTGCTCACCCAGCTCAGTTCCTCAGCCCTAGCCTTCTTGCTCTGGGCCTTGCTGCAGGTTCTGGTTGCCTCTGCTATCCCCAGCTTTAGGAGCTTCCACCTCTGGTTAGTGCCCATGCTAGGTTGAATTCTAGCCAGGTACCCTTTTACCACTTCCCCCATCCTCCCAAAGTTAGCCCTCCTGAAGTCCAGCACCCTTGCGATAGATTCCACTCCTTCCTTGCCCATATCCAATATGAGCCATACTGAGTGGTGGTCACTCCCTGACAGCGGTTCTTCCACCCTATGTTCCCTCACAAACCTCCCCATTTGCCAGCACAAGATCAAGTTTATTCCCTAACCTGGTTGGTTCACTGACCATTTGCATCAGGAATCAGTCCTGGAAGGCATCCAACAGTACCTGCTCCCTTCTACTGCTGATTGCTGGGGTGCTCCAGTCCACTCTTGGCATGCTGAAGTCCCCCACAATCACCACACTACCCCTCCCGCAGGTCCTTCTGATCTGTCTCACTAGTTCCCTGTCTAACTCCTCTGTCTGAGAGGGCAGCCTGTACACCACTCCCATTGTGACTCTGTGCTACCCTCCTCTCCTTCCTCCCTTACACACTTCAGTCCTTCCCTCACATATAGTGCCACCCCCCCTTTCACAATCACCCTATCCCTATGAAATAACCTGTACCCTGGTACAGACAGGTCCCAGTCATTGTATTGGGTGGCCCATGTTTCTGTGATGGCTTCAATGTCCACCTCTCCCTCTGCCATGAGCGCCTGCAGTTTTCTTCCCAAGGCTCCTAGCATTAAGGGTGACCATCTTCCACTCCTTCCCTCCTTCTCATCCTGCCCTCCTTTACTAGCATCACCAATAGTACTTGCCCTTTGTCTTTTGTCACGGTTATGGGGCGGGGTAAGCTCATATGGCTTCCCAATCTGTGGTCTCTGCATGTCTCTTGTCCACTTACCACCCCCCAATCCTGGTTTAACTTCCCCACTTCCTCTATGTACTCCTCCACCCTCTGTTCCAACACTTTCTTTCCCTCCTCATTCAAGTGTAGTCTGTTCTTGGCATACAGACTACTGTCCTCCCAGGTCCCTCCCCTCTAGCCCATATCCTTTAGCATGACACCAGGTTCTTAGCCATCCGTTAAACTCCTCTATTCTCAGCTTTCTTCTTGTGCTTGCCTTGGGCACTGGGAATATATATGAAAAAGTTACTGATCTTCCTGCCCCCTCACATAATTGTCCATGTTCCTTAAAAGTTCCCTGGAAAATATCTACCCTCTTGTCAGACAGGTCGTTCGTCCCCAGATGCATAATCAAATGAGGCTTCTCCCTACCCCTTCTAGCATATTTAAAAACAGATTGTCCCCCCCCCTTTCTGATGCCATTGCTGACATGGCCTCCACCCAAATGTGACTATGCTTCTCCCCTTTGCTACCCCTCCTAACTCCTCATAGTATTGAATCCCCCAGCACCAAGATTCCACCCCTGTTACTCTCTGTTTGCTTCCATTCCTCTCCATCTCTCAGTCCTGGCTCCTCTTCTTCCTACTGCACAGTATTTCTCCTTCTTCCCCTGGTGTACTTCCCCCAGCAGAGCTTCACCCCGCTCCTGTTTGGACCAGGCAATTACCAGTTCCTTCTTCAATTTCATCACCTCCCTCCTCCTCCTTCCCCTCTAGTACTGCAAAACTATTTTCTGAAGACCCTTCACCAATGACCGCTTCCTCTCTCCTCATAGTAACCTGTTCCCTCTTTCCACTCCATGACTGTTGCTACTTCTCCTCCCCTCACAAGTCCCCATCTCCTCCTTCCTTTTGCCTTTTGTCCCCTGACCTGGTTTCCCTGGACACCGTTCTTCTTGGCCTGAGCTACTCTGTCTCTGCTTCCCTTCTTCTGACCCTCTCCTCACCACTGTTGCCTCAAATTGTCCTCCGTCATCTCCCCTCCTCCCTCCCTCCAGTACTGGGCTATAACCTCCTCCAGTCTGCCTTGCCTGTCTTAGTTCCTTCTGCAGACCCTCGATCGATCTCCTTTCTAAGTTTCCTTATGTGGTTGCACACTAAACATCCCCCCACCTGCCAGGCAATTTTTAGAAAGACTGATGCACTACAGTTGTTGCAGTCTACCACCCTACCCATTGCTCATGTTGTCCACCATCACTCCCCCCCCCACCCATTCCAGATGAAGGATACCAAACACTGCCTCAAGTCTCCCCTCTATCAGTTCAAAACATTCTTCTTCTTTTCTGTATTTCCTTTACCCCCTTTGTCGTATACTTCTAGATTGATTGAGCAACTGCCTTTTATATTCCAATCCCTCCTGTCCACACCCAAAAGAGACTTTAAGTAACTATTGTACCACCTTCTTCAAACTCCTACCCATCCTCTCCACAATGCAAATACCAATGCAAACAGTTAACAATGAAATCTCCTTGTTTTGTAGCTACTTCTCTTCCACTAAGATAGCAGTCACCTCTTTGCTCACTGCTGTTACTCTTCTGGATGTCTGCTTCTGCTATGACAGATGCATGTCCTTTGCCCTTCTGGTGAAGTGATATCAATACCCCTGGTATAAAGGAAATCACGGACCTGGGGAGGTGGGGTTGGGAGGGAACCAGCCTGTGTCTTTCAGAAACATCAGGTAGCTGAGGCCCCTGATCGGACCATAAGCACCCTTCCCCCACTATGCACTAAACTTTGCAGCTAGTGATTCCCTACTGCCCTAAAGTCAACATACTCAAAATGAGTTTAAAGATAACCAGCAACTAAATCCTTCCCTCCACAACCTCTCTGCAGCAGACAGTTCCCTTGTGTTTATCCCACGTATGCTTGAATCCTGCTGCTCTTTTGGTACCCACCACCTCTGCTGTGAGTTTGTTCCAGACATCCACCACCCTTTCTGTGAAAAGTACTTTCTCGTATCCCCACTGAGCCCCCTTTAAACTTCATATCATGCCCCCTTGTTCTTGAGCATCTCGTCCTATGTAAAATGCTACCCTCCTGTACCTTATTAACACCCCTGAGGTATCAATATTTCTATCATGTCTCCCCTTTCCCTTCTAGCCTCTAGACAGTATATATTTAATTCGCTGAGTCTTTCTGATGCAGGCAATGCGCCATTTTGGTTGCCCTCCTCTATACTGCATCCACCCAGTCCATGTCCTTCCCGACAAACAAGCCACAAAAGGACCTGATAAAGGTTTCAAACATGCATGGGATAGATACAAGGGGACCTTGGTAACAGGGCTGGGGGGGGGGTAAGGCCACAGAACAATAAGGGACTACGGTAAGGACTTTAGGGCAGACTAGGTATGCCAGCAGATCCTTTTGTGCCAACACACAGCTTCTATGACATGGGTCCCCCAGAACTGGACACAGTACATAGAAACATAGACTTCGATGGCAGAAAAGGACTGCTTGGCCCACCTAGTCTGCCCATTTCCCTACCTACTGGCAAAGCTGCAGATCCTAGCTAACCAACTGCCTATTTGTCACTACCCCCCAAAAGAATTGCCTTATGTCTGTCCCATGCATTCTTGAATTCTCCCAAAGTTTTAGACCCCATAACCTCCTCAGGAAGGTGGTTTCATGCATCCACCACCACCTCTGTGAAAAAAATAATTCCTCACATTGCCCCGGAGCCGTCCCCTTTCTATCTTCAAATTGTGTCCCCTTGTTCTTGCACATCTCTTTTTCTGAAAGATGCTACCCTCTTTGACTTTGTTGATTCCACTGAGGTACTTAAAAGTTTCTGTCATGTCCCCCCTCTCCCTCCTTTCCTCAAGGATATACATATTAAGCTCCTTTAGTCTCTCCTTGTATGGCTTCTCTTGCAGACCCTGCATCATTTTAGTTGCCCTCCTCTGGACTACCTCCATCCTGTCTATGTTCTTGCGGAAATGGGGTCTCCAAAACTGGACACAGTACTCCAGATGGGGTCTCAGCAACTGTCTATGCAGAGACATAACAACTTCCTGTTTTCTGCTGGTGATGCCTCTCCCTATATATCTCAGTATCCCCCAGACCTGCCTACTGCCTTCTCACATTGTTTGCTAACCTTAAGGTAATCTGATATGATTACCCCCAGGTCCCTTTCCATTTCTGTTGTTGTTACTACCGCCCCCACCCCATTGTGTACTCTTCCCCTGGGTTTTTGTTTCCCATGTGCATTATTTTGCACTTCTTTGCATTTAATCAAAAGCTGCCATACTTCTGACCATTCCTCCAACCTTACCAAGTCCCTCCTCATCCTTTCCACCCCCCCTGTATCAACCCTTTTGCAGATGTTTGTAGCATCTGCAAAGAGGCATACTTTTCCTTCCAGTCCCTCTGCAATGTCACTTACAAAGACATTAAAAAGGACTGAACCCAGTACTGAACCCTATGGCACCCCACTAGTAACCCCTCTTTCTTCAGAGTGGACTCAGTTTACTTTTACCTTCCGTGTCCTGTTGTCCAGCCAATGTTTTACCCAGGCTACCACCCTGGGACCCATTCCCAGGCTGACTAATTTGTTTATTAATCTTTTGTGTGGGACTGTGTCAAATGCCTTGCTAAAGTTTACATAGGCCATGTCCACAGACCCTCCCTGGTCTACTACTTTGGTCATCCAGTCAAATAAATTGATTAGCTTCATCTAACATGACCTTCCTGCTGTGAACCCATGTTGCCTTGGGTCCTGTGCCCCACTGACCTCTAGGTACTCAACAATTCTTTCCTTCAGAAGTGATTCCATAATTTTCCCTACCACTGAGGTCAAACTGATAGGTCTGTAGTTTCCTGACACTGTCTTGCTCCCAATTTTGTGAATGGGAATCACATCCATAGAAACATAGAAACATAGAAACATAGAAACATAGAAACATAGAAACATAGAAGTTGACGGCAGATAAGGACCGCAAGGCCCATCCAGTCTGCCCAATTCTTTTTCTACCTTATAAATGTGCCATCGGCCTTTGCTCTGTCAGTGACCTATCTATTCATAGTCATTTGTATTGCTCCCTTATGCCTATCCCATGCCTGTTTGAAGCCCTGCACTGTATTCATAGCCACCACTTCTTGTGGTAAGCCATTCCATGCATCTACCACCCTTTCTGTGAAAAGAATTTCCTACATTCCCCTTAATCGGCCTCCTCTAATCTCATGCTGTGTCCTCTTGTCCTGCTATTTTCTTATATTTAAACATGTTAGACTCTTTCACCTTGTTTATGCCCTTAAGGTGTTTAAATGTCTCGATCATATCACCTCTCTCCGCCTTTGCTCAAGGGTATACATATTGAGCTCCATTAATCTGTCCTCATATGTCTTCTGATGCAGTCCCTGCACCATTTTGGTTGCCTTCTCTGGACTGCCTCAATTTGGTTAATGTCCTTGTGAAGGTGTGGCCTCAATACTGCGCAGTACTCCAGATGGGGCCTAACCAATGTCTTGTACAGAGGGATTATTACCTCCTCTTACGACTTGTGATACCCTACTAATACACCCTAACACCCCCTAGCCTTACCTACTGCTTTAGAGGTCTGCTTGATGATTTTAGGTCATCAGTGATGATGATGCCCAAGTCTCTTTCTTCCTTTGTGACTGCTAGCAACTCCTCCCAGCCTATAAGTGGCTTCAGGGTTTCTCTTCCCTATGTGCATGATTTTGCACTTCTTTGCATTAAATCCCAGTTGCCCTCTTCTGACCATTCTGCTAGTTTATCAGATCTCTTCTCATTCTGCCCCCCATCTGGATCATCTACTCTGTTGCAGATCTTGGTGTCATCTGCAAACAGACAAGCCTTACCCTCTAGTCCATCTGCGAGGTCACTAATGAAGATGTTGAATAGGACTGGCCCCAGGACTGATCCCTGAGGTACCCCACTTGTGACTTGCATCTCTTCTGACTGTATACCATTTACCACCACTCTCTGTTTTCTGCCAGTCAACCAGTTTGCCACCAGTTGACCAACTTCTGACCCACCCGAGCCTACCTAGCTTATTTATCAATCTTCTATGTGGAACAGTGTCAAAAGCTTTGCTGAAGTCAAGGTAGGCGACATCAACTGCTCCCCTTGGTCCACCACTCTGGTTACCCAGTCAAGAAATCTATGAGATTAGTTTGACAGGACCTTCCTTTGTAAACCCATGCTGTCTTGGATCCTGTGCCCCTATGGATTCCAGGTGTTGCACTATCCTTTCCTTAAGAGTGCCTCCATAATCTTGCCCACTACTGAGGTAAGACTGACCGGTCTGTAGTTCCCGCCTCCTCCCTGCTACCACTCTTGTGGAGTGGGATCACATGAGCCCTTCTCCAGTCTTCTGGGACCTCTCCTGTGCTCAGAGACTCACTAAACAATTCTGCTAATGGCTCTGCTAGTTCCTCCTTTAGCTCCTTAAGTACCCTGGGATGTATGCCATCAGGTCCCATTGCCTTATCCACCCTGAGCTTAGCAAGCTCTTGTAGGACCCTTTCTTTTGTGAAGGGAGTAGTGCTCACCTCCTCCCCTGTGTCCATGATGCTGAGCTGTGGGCCCTGCCCTACCTTCTCTCAGTAAATACTGAGCAAAAGTATCTATTTAGGATAGATGCCTTTACAGGGTCCTCCTCCTCACATGCTCCTTTTCTCCATTAAGCTTAGCAATACCCCCTCTGGACTTTCTCCTTTCACTAATGTATCTATAGAAAGTCTTGTCACCTTCTTTTACTGTTCGTGCTAGTGTTTCCTCAGTTTGGGACTTTGCCTGCCTTACTGCCTTACCTGCTTCCCTTAGGGCAGTTTGGTATGCCTCCCTATCTTCATCCCGCTGTGTTCCCTTATATTTTCTGAAGGCCAGCCTTTTGGCTCTGACCTTTTCTGCTACTGTATTTGAGAACCAAAGTGGTTTCCTTCTTCTTTTGCACTTCCTTTTCTGTCTAACACAATGGGATGTTGCTTCAAGTATTGTATCCTTAATGCTTGCCCACTTTGCCTGTACCTCCTCACCTGTGTTTCTTTTTGCCAGGGCTAGCTTAACTCTGTTGGCCATCTTATCAAAGTCAGCTCCTCTGAAGTCCCATATTTTTGCTTTGGAATGGGATGATTTAGATGTAGTAGCCAAATTGAACCATACCATGTGATGGTCACTGGCTCCAGGTGACCTTCTACCTGGAGATCTGTGATCCCTTCTTTGTTAGTCAGTACTAGATCTAGGATAGCCCTGTCTCTTGTGGGTTGCTGTACCAGTTGTTTGAGGCCCTCCTGCAGGGAATCCACTATGAGTCTAGTTCTGGCAGATGTTCCTGCTGGTATTGACCAATCTGTATCTGGCATGTTGAAGTCTCCCATTATCAGAACCTCCTTTAGCTGTCATGTTTTGTATATCTTCTAACAGTAATGTGTCTATGTCCTCCCTCTGGTCTGGGGCCTGTAGACAACCCCAGTTCTTATGGCTGTCCCATTTCCTGTTTCCAGGGTGACCCACAGTTGTTCTGGCTCCTTATGTGTATTCTGAATTTCTGTAGCTTTGATATTTTCATTAACATACAGGCCACCTCCCCCTTTTGCACTCGGTCTCTTCTGAACAATACATAGCCAGGTACTGAAGTCTCCCAAGTGTGGTTACCAGTAGACCACGTCTCACTAACTGCTACTATGTCCAGTTTAGCCTCTGACATAATTGCCTGCAGGTCTGGGATCTTATTTCCCAGGCTGTGAGCATTTGTACATGATTTTCCATTGGCCAGATTTTGGTGTGTTAGTTGTTGGGTGAAGTTTGGCATTACCCTGTGCGCATTATGGGAGACAAACTTTTTCTTACCTGGTGATGCAAATGAGCAGCAAACCGCTGAATTCCTGTTTGACCACTAGCTGAGGGGAGGGTGTTCTTCCCATTTGACGTATGGGTGCAACCCTCTCCCATTTGCTAGTTTAAATATTCTGCAAAGACGCCAAACTTCTGCCCCAATGCACTGACTCCCTCTTTAGTCAGATGCAGTCCATCAAATTTAAAGAACTTCGCTCCCAGAACTGTTGCCAGTTCCCTACAAATCTGTGTCCTTTTCCTGGCACCAGTCCTTGAGCCACGTGTTTAGCTCCCTATCTCCTTCTCTGACCTTCCGTCCATCTGCTCCCTTCTCCCAGACTGGCAGGATCTCAGAGAAGGAGATGCAGGACGAAATAGATGATAGTTTGTCACCCAGCCTAGTCAGGTGTTCCTTGGTCTCACAACTGACCGGCTGGCGAGATCATTAGTCCCTATGTGTACTAGGACATCAATGTTTTCTCCTGCTTTGTGAACAATTTTAGTAATGCGGTCAGTGTCTCTCCATGCTGATGTACCTGGAGACATCTGACCATCACCCTGGCTGGAGATGGGTATCAACTCCCGAATCATGGAGTCTCCTATGATCAGAAGTTTTTGGATTTCCTTTGTGCTTGTTTAGTTTTGGTTCCTGATTTGGGTGAGTATTGTTGTACTAGCTCCTGTGCCACAGTGTCCTGCTCTGCAGTGTCTTCTGCCTCTTTATTTGATTTCAGAGATAGAGGCAGATACCTGTTTGTAGTGTTTATATGGTTTTTGGAGGTAATGTGTTGGAGAGCAGAGAGTGATGGGGCACCTGATTTGCTCCTCCTAACCACCTGCCAACCTCCTGGACCAACTACCCTCTGCGGTCGAGGTTTTCTGTTGGTTGCTGGGGAAATGGCGGGTGGTTCTTATAATGTATTTCCTCTTCAATATGAAATTTAGGTGCAATCTCTGCCCATGCTGCCTGGAGCTGAGACCTAAGATCTCCAAAGGCCCAGCATGTAGGACAGTGTCCTAAATCTTGTAAGACTGTCCTTCTGAAAATTGTTCCACAGTACCTGCAGTTAATGAAATCCATTCCAAATAAGTTGCTGGGTTTGTAACCTAGTCAGAGTAATTAGAAGGAAAAAAAAATGCAAGTAATGGTTTAATTGTGCTTTGTTTAACTTGTTATAACAAGTTAAATTACTAGTGCCCTGTAAATGAGATCACCTTGTGAGCCCCACTGATCCGCCCTTCCTGCTCTGCCACAGGAAATGTCACAACTGTGGTACCTATAAAAGGAGTGTAGCGTGGGGTGGTTGGGGATGGGGTGGGTGGCTGGGCCTTCCTGCCTAAAAAGAAGAACCACGGACGAAAAGAACAAGGAGGTAAGAGCAGAAACAATCAGTCAACAACAAATGCAGTAACCCTGAAAGCTTATCCTAATGTTAGATAAAACTGTAAAACCTGTAAAGCACCACCTGTAATATTTCAGAGAAGATATACCCTGTAAGAAACACTTTGCTCCAGAGAAAAATAAAGCAGTAACAGAAGATATACCTTGCAAAGACAATTTGACTCAGAAGATTACAGCAGTAATCTGTTAGCACACACCTGTAGGCACACCTTGTAATAATGCAGAAGAAGGTATACCAGCAACAACAATTTGAATCAGAGAAAAAATAAAGCAATGAAATGTTAGCAACAAACAGTAGCAATCCCTGTGAGTAAAAAATTAAAACACCACCACACAGTAAATCTGCTTAGCCAAACTAAGTCTTAATCCTTCTCCCTTGCTCTGGTAAGTTTCTCTACTTGCCTTTCAAGCAGTCTTAGAAGGAAAGAGCTCAGGTGAAGCTAGGTGCCTTGGCCAGCAAACCAAGTCTTCTACCTCCAAGATATCAACTAACCTGACTTTTTAACCCTTCTTTCTGTTGGAAATTACTGACAGTTTGCCAGCTCCACCCCCCACATACACACCTAATCCTTTGGAAGAGCTGTAGGAGGAAAAGCAATTAGCTCCTTCAATGTGAGAAGGAGACTGAAACACCACTGAGACAACAAACCTTTTCAACAAACAAGAATAAAATAAAACACAGTGTCAAACAATAATTTTGCTTAGCCAATGATAAAAAGTCACAAAATGTAAGCTCCACCTGTAATACAGTAATTTCAGAGAAGATATACCTGTAAGAAACACTTTGCTCCAGAGAAAATAAAGCAGTAACAGAAGATATACCTGCAAAAGACAATTTGACTCAGAAGATTACAGCAGTAATCTGTTAGCACACCTGTAGAGCACCTTGTAATAATGCAGAAGAAGGTATACCAGCAACAACAATTTGAATCAGAGAAAAAATAAAGCAATGAAATGTTAGCAACAAACAGTAGCAATCCCTGTGAGTAAAAAATAAAAACACCACCACACAGTAAATCTGCTTAGCCAAACTAAGTCTTAATCCTTCTCCCTTGCTCTGGTAAGTTTCTCTACTCTGCCTTTCAAGCAGTCTTAGAAGGAAAGAGCTCAGGTGAAGCTAGGTGCCTTGGCCAGCAAACCAAGTCTTCTACCTCCTCCTCCAGTCCTCAGGTACCACAGCATCCTCCCATGAATTGTTAAAAAGGGTAGTCATTGGTGTCACTAGTTCTCCCCTTAATACTTTTAGAATTCTGGAGTGAATCCTTTTTTTCTGTGAAAGGAATGAGAACGACCCCTCTATCCAGAATGCTTCCATTAATTGGATTAGGTACCTCCCCTTCCTCCTCTTTTGTGAATACTGAGCAGAAGTATTCGTTCAGTATCCCTGCTTTTTCACTGTCCCTCTCTGCCCACCCACTGTCTGTTCTATTCAGCCTCACTATCCCTCCCTTTGTCTTTCTACACTCCCTAATGTACCTATAAAAGGTTTTATTCCCACTTCTTAACCGATTTGGCTATCTTTTCCTCAGTTTGGGCCTTTGCTATTCTGACTGCCTTCCCTGCTTCCTTCTGCATTAACTAGTATAGTTCTCTGTCCTGCTCCTTCTGTGCACCCTTATACTTCCTAAATGCTGTCTTTCTCTCCCTAACCTTCTCCGACACCTATTTTGAGAACCATAGCATTTTTTTCTTTCATTTGATTTGTTTATTTGCTTCACACAAAAGCTTGTTGCCTCTGTGATGGCAGTTTTGACGTTTCCCCATTGTTGTTCCACCCCTCCTTCTTGCCTGTTTGCTAGTGCTTTTCTGAGGCACGCTCCCATTTTGACAAAGTCAGCCCTCCTAACGTCCAGTACCCTCACTTTTGTATGGCTTGACTCTGCTGCTGAGTTTATAGTGGTGGTCACTTGTTCCCAAATGGCTACCCACTTCTAGATCTGAGATCCTCTCTCTGTTCCCATTTGAGAGAACCAGGTCTAAGATTGTACCCTCCCGAGTAGGTTCCAACACTAGCTGTCTGAAGCATGCCCCCGTAGGGCATCGAGAATGGCCCTGCTCTTGGATGTGGCTGCAGCAAAGGTGCTCCAGTTAACATCTGGCATACTCATGTAACCCCCCTACAAATGGGGGTTGCCAAAAGTCTTCCTTGGGCTTGCTTAAATGTCCTTTGCCAAGCTAGTGTTCTGTGTCCTAGCACTTTAAAAGTGTTTGCATGCGAGTGTCCTGTTAGCCTCTGTGCCTGTATCTTTAAGAGTTGCCTATTTCGCAATGTATAATTAATCTGGGTAGGGGCTGAGTAGCTTCAGCCACGAGTCCCGCCTGGGCTGCTGTGCTATTGCTCCATTCTGCCATCGTTAATTGCACAGAGGGAGCCCTATTAGAAACTGTAACTGTTTGCTGTGTATCTGCTTTATTAATAATAATAATATTGTAGTCTATCTAACCTTCCTTTCTTTGTAGCATGGACATGTCTGATAATCCCCATCATCCTGGTTCTAGACTGCTAGTTTGGACCAATCAGTACCTTTGGGTACTCTAAAATGCAGTCTGTCCCCAGGGGTCTTGTGGGAGTGAATTTCTGTAGGAATTGTAGTTTTGGCATTTTGGTGCCTAAATGGACCTGGAGGGGGAAGCTCTAGTTGTGATAGACGGATGAATCAACTAATCTAATATTCTGAATGACTGGTAAAGTCCCAAGCTGCCTGCAGCAGTGTAGTCAGTCTGAGTTTGGAGTTGGAAGAGTGAACAGCTCGAGATATTTGAGCAGCTGCTCCTGTGTATTCGCAGGGGACATCGGGTACGGGGGAGCTGTGTTTGGCTTGCCTGCCACTATCTTCTCTAGTGAAGAAGTCTGCCTAAAATATTGGACTTTATCCGAAGTTGCTGTGCTTGTGACCAAAATCCTGAATTGTGACAAACTGGATATTCCTGAGTTGGACCAAATATTTCCCTCGGTGCAATCGGCCTGTCAGGACCCGAGACTGCCGGAGAGCGTATGGTTTGTGCAGAAACACTGAATTGCAACCAGACCATCCTCTGAACTGTTGTGTTTACTTGCTTTTATTTGAAGTGTGCTGAATGCTGATAGTGGATTGCGATTTGGTTCCCCACTGCCTGATTGTGTCACGCTTGCTGGAAGCTGTATCCAGCAACCACTGGACTGCTATCCGAATTGTTTACCCGGTCTGGGCCCTGCCACCTTGGCCCAGACAACTGCTCGCACCACACAGAGAACCATCGACGAGAGACCAGCACAGGGATCAGCCCCTTGCTCAACATCATGAATAGGAACAACACCATGGTGAATCGTGTGGCCCTGCTTCTCCTGGCCATCCAGTTCTTCATCCAGGGGTCTCCATTTCGTCAATTCTGTGTTCTGTACTGGGTAGCGTGAGTAAACTCCAGCGTTGCTCCTTGCAACAGCAGCTCTATCAAAGTGTGTTATCTGATTTAATTGTTTTACCTAACTATCACAAACTGAGCCACCTGGCTATGGATTAAAAATTGTGGGTTACTATGCATGATTATTCCTTTCCATCATTAGGGCTCCGACCAGCTGCAACGCTAGGCTGCCCCAGGCCATGCTTCAGGCTAGCCTTTACCAACAACTGGGTACCCAGAGTGTGCGACTGTGTTGTGGGACTCTAATGTGCATGCCACATAACCTGAATCTTTCAGATCTTGAATCAACCACCAGATTCTGCCCGTCCCTTGTTAATGCCCCCTTAAATAAATCCGATCTAATTCTTTTTGCATTGAAACTGGTTGTGGTGTACCTCTGTACAAACAGCATTGAAATACTGTTGGTTGTTGTGCTAAATCTTATTTTACAGTGGGTCTCCAGGGCCAAGCCAGCTGAACCAGTCCTGGTGGTAAGCGTAACAAGTGTGGGGTTAAAACCGTTGTCAAGGGTAAATTGCAATTGTGTATTCTGTGACTCATTCAGACAACTAGAGGAAAAAGAGGGAGGTAACAGAGTCCCGGAGGGCTGTACCCAGGTCAACTACGCTACCACAAAACCTGTCCTCCGGGTTGGGGCACCCATTTTCAGTACCCAGGCCCCTCAACCTGCACTTGGTCAAGCAGGCAGGGCTAGTAGCCCTAGGGATAGCACTACCTAGGGGTTACATTCAGGTTCCCCATCAACAAAATCTCCCCTTTCTCTGCCATCCTAAGGATGCCTTCTATCATATCCATGTCCATTCCCTCTCCCTGAGATGGGGGTCTGTATACAACCCCTGTGCAGATTGTGGTGCCATTTCCAGTCTCTAAGGTGACCCACAATGCTTCCTCTCCTCCCTTTTTACTCTTTTGTTCTGTTGCTTTTATCCCTTGCCTTACATAGAGAGCTATTTCTTCCCTTCTTGTACTCCTCATCCTCTTCTACCCTCCCTGTCTCTCCTGTAGGTTGTGTACCCTGGTATGTTAACATCCCAGTTATGGTTCTCTGTGTACCATGGTGCCCTCCCCTCTCCCTGTTGGCGAACATGGATGTGCAATGATATCCAGGGAGGCAAGCATACTTCTGTGCGTAGCATTCCTATGTCCAGTACTCCAGGAGGGGCCTCATCATCAAGCTATACATGGATAATACCAACTCCTTCTTTCTGCTGATGACCCCCCTCCCTATGTACCCCAGCAACTCTACTAGACTTTTCTACTGCCACTGCTGGCAGTCTCACACTTGAGGCCAAGAATTAATTGGGCATGGTGTCTGAACTACCCTCTAATCTATGAGGTGGTCCTTCTATGACAGGGTTGTGCCACATTGGCAGGGGTACTGTAGGGGGCAGCTCGCACTGTTCCTTGCCTGTGCTGTATCAATCATATGGACAAATAATTTCAGGCAATCCAACACCCTTCAAGTTTTTTGTTCTTCTCTGTTTCTGCCCTTTTCCAGTTGGCCTGTGTCTGCCTGGACACCCCAGACCCATCAGTCCAACATACACTGGGTCTTACCAGCCAGCTAATGTTCCCCAGGGCTCCCTCCCCCCAGCAGGGTTGATGGGGTCACCCCCAATACTCGTCAGGAGCAGGATCCAGTCTGGAGAGTCCAGTTGGTCGGGTGGGGGGTGTCTGCGGGTGTCTTGGTGACATCCAGCCACCGGTAGCCATTTCATCCATCCTCTGGTTCCCCTAAGTGACGTGGCATGCAATGACATGTGTTGTGAATTCTTGCACACTGCACATTGGCATCTACAACACCCCCCTTGCCTTTCTAGGCAGTCATGCCTGCCTTTCCCTTAGCTTCTGCTAGAAGCCAGACAATCATTAGGCTCTGCACTCTCTCCCCCACAGAGGAGGAGAGAAATCCTCCAGACGCTGAATCCTCCTCCTCTTAGCCAGCCTTCAGATGCCATACGTTCGTTCATGAACCTGGGTCATCGGCGCAGCAAGCAGTAGCACTACCTCTGCACCACTGCTGCACTGGCAATCCATCTCCATCCAGCACCTTTCATGAACACAAACGTTTTGTGGAGGAAACCCAAGAAAGTATGCATACAGGAGTTAAACAGGCACCAAAAACTGTCCCGGTTACACGAAGGGTTGAGGCACTGGATGTTGCACCTCGCACCATGCCAGCAACTTGAATTCAGGACTGAGCTCAAGGTGTCAGGGTTCAGGCAGAGAGGAGAAGGTTTAAGCAGCTGACAACAGCTCACCTTTTCCAGGAAGGGGTGGGTTGAAGGATCCCGCAACAGTATGCCTCCCAGTGGTGACTTGGAGGTACTGAGATGCAAGCCTTCCACAGCAAGAAGGTGGGCCACAGCGGACTTTGAAGTGGTGCGCAAGAAGCATGCATGCCTCCCTGGATATCACTGCACATCCACGCTTGCCAACAGGGAGAGCGGATGGCCCCATGCAGAGCAAAGAAAAT
This sequence comes from Neoceratodus forsteri, assembly GCA_016271365.2. Taxonomy (NCBI): domain Eukaryota; kingdom Metazoa; phylum Chordata; order Ceratodontiformes; family Ceratodontidae; genus Neoceratodus; species Neoceratodus forsteri. The sequence goes on from CM057454.1 coordinate 1,180,471,049, forward strand.
CCCCAGTTTCTGGATAGGCAATGCCGACCTAGTTCCATGACCACCACTGGATCCTGCCCTTCTGAGTCCCGATGCCCCTACCTTCACCTTCACCCTCAAGGCAATTAGATTTCATGTACAGGAGCACTGAGGAGCTAAAGGTGGCCCTGCCTTGGGTGGCGCAAGCCAGAGGAGTTGATGAAGGTGAATCTCAGATGGGTCAGGAGCCCAGGAGTTCCCAAGGCAGGGAGGATCTCAGGCAGGGCGGGAGCAGCTGGCAGACTGACAACGAGATCCAGAAAGCCTGTGACTGGAGGGAAAAAGAATAAAAAAAAATATATATGGACCTTGCCAATGGTGCAAGGAATTGAACTAAAATAAACTCCATGGTCAACACTGTGACACCTGCATACCCCTGGTAAACAGAGTACCAACTCCAGGGAACCCAGGATTTTCTAAATTTGGTTTCTTAAATGGGCACTTGGTGATTGTTATGGAAGACAAATGTCAGTTTTACAGACAGAAAAGAGAGCACTATGATAACAGCTTTTACCTAATGAGGTCACTGTCTCATAATTCTCCTTCATCACATCCCTGTATAGGTCCTTCTCAGCTTCAGTTAAAATGCTCCACTCTTCTTTAGAAAAAAAGACTGCAACATCTTCAAATGTTATAGGCACCTGAAAGAACACACAATGCATGTCTAAGAGGTTATTACATTGTACATCAGGTGCTCTAGGTTGTTCCTCAGAGATGCTTTCCTAAGGTACAGTGATACTTCATTAAACAGAACTTGTAAGAAGACCTCTTTTTTTCACCCTGGACACCTCCAACCAGTAACTCCTTTGGCCTCTGTCAATGCCACCACCAATCCTTTGAGGACCCTCTTACCTGGGTATCTGGGAACTCCTAGGCCACCTACAACACTGTAGCATTGCCCCTCAACTTGACTTCCTCCCCAGGTGGGACCTGTCTTTCTGCTCCTAAGGAAGCCCCATTCCTGTTATCCAATAGCCCATAGCAGAGGTGAAGCTTAGTAACCAATCAGGAAGTCCGAAGGAGGAGTGAACCTGACAGTGGATGATAGGACAGGTAGGACATCATTTGCAGAGTCAGTTGCCATTTTTTGCCCAGTAGTTCTCCCTCCCTAGGAATGCTGACCTGTTATGATGATCATAGGCATTCACTCGAGCATACATGACCACTGCTGGTGTCAGCAGTGTTCCATCCCCCATTCTGCAGAGTCCCAAGTCATGCTGCCACTCAGACTCTGCTAGGTGGTAGTCAGTCAGATAAGGATAGTTCTCCCTCCCTAGAAATGCTGCCCTGTTATGATGATCATAGGCATTCACTCGAGCATACATGACCACTGCTGGTGTCAGCAGCATTCCATCCCCCATTCTGCAGAGTCTCAAGTCATGCTGCCACTCAGACTCTGCTAGGTGGTAGTCAGTCAGATAAGGATAGTTCTCCCTCCCCAGGAATGCTGCCCTGCTATGATGCACCTAGGCATTCACTCAAGCATACATGACCACCGCTAGTGTCAGTAGCGTTCATCCCCAATTCTGCAGAGTCTGAAGTCAGCTTCTGCTACGTGGTAGTCAGAGACAGCAGGATGCAAAACCTCTCCTTGAAGGAGGAAAGCTGTTCTCAAAATCCTCAACCTTCCTTCCTTGCCGAACTCTGATGATACAAGCTTGCTCCCGAACTGAAGTTTCCAGTATAGTAAGCGATAGCAACTGAACTACTCACGTAATTCGACCTCTTGTTTCATACATCTGCGACTCTGCATATCACCAAAGATCTGATACCTTCACTGACAAGCAAGGGCACAATTCTCAGCAGCAAGGGACTGATGCAAAATCATTTCAAGCAGCATCTCTGGCTATGTGGCTGTGGAATGTGTGGGTGGAATTTTCTCTGTACATGTCCCAACTTCATGTATATCTGTCCCCAATTCCCTCCTTCCATGCACTTCTCCAGTGCAGTCTCTCCTTCCCTTTCCTGCTTACTGATGAACAACCAATGTGGTTTGAAGCACCGGGGTTTTCCTCTACAATTTATAGGCCATAATACTTAATACAATATATTAAAGCATCTGATTATATAGCCTGTCTGATTTTTGTGCCCTGTTTTTTTTTTATTTTTATTATTATTATTCCTTCTTCCCTTCCTAGTTTGAATTTATGTATTTTTATGTTGATTGCGCACATGCGCAACAAACATGTTGTGGCAGGTTTCTCCACAAGCAGGTTGTGAAGGCACGGCACTGTGGTGGCCAATGCCCCCACAGCCTGTAAAGGCTTGTCCCGCTTCCCCCAATGCCGTGGCATGTTGCTGCTGACACAAGTTCTGCCAGCGTGCTATCAAATTGTAAAAAATTAGCCACTGCAATCAGGGGCTGCCTCGTCATTGCAGCATCAGCCATTCGCTGCAATGATGGAGCGACCCATCATTGCAGGGCAGGATCCTGAAACAGTGATATTGTTTATGAACATGGCGGAGGCTTGCCGCCGTGTTCACAAACAATATTAACCCCCCCCCGAGGGGGTGCCCAATCCCCCTCAGCAGCATGTGCCCCACAAAATCTTGCCGACGGGGAGCCCACTCCCATCGGCATTATGTAACTCCCCCCCCCGCTTTGGTTGTTTGCCGATGGGGTACCCAATCCCCGTCGGCATAATGTCACCCCCCACTCTTTGTTGTCTGCCAACGGGGTGCCCAATCCCATTGGCAGAATGTATCTGACCCCCTTTGTTGTGTGCTGACGGGGTGTCCAATCCCGTCGGCTACAGCTGCCCCAAATAAAAAAAAGACGCCGTTGGCATGCTGGGAGCCCACCCCAACGTGCCACATGCCCCTGTGAACAAAAAAATTGTCCCACAATGTCTTTTTTTTTACCCTGTAAAACAGCCCGCACCCACCCACAACCCATGCCCACCCACTCCGCACCCTGCCTCCCCACACACACCCTCACCCTATACTTACCTCCAGAGCTGAGCGCGATGATCTTCGGTGGACCAGGAACACATCTGCATTCTTCAAAACCGACCGCGACCTGAGGAAATGCCAGTAAGCTGTATAATGAAATAAATAGGGGTTTTCCAACTTTGATCCATATCTCAGTCATTTTTTGGAATTCTGGCACCAAATTTTCCACATGGGGTTTCTGGGACCCCATCTCATGAATTCTGGCACTGTCATGGCATTAAGCGGCCCCGAAAGGTGATTTTGCGGTCACTACGCAGAATCACCTTTCCGGGCTGATTAACGAGATGACAGTATCAGTGTTCATGAGGTGGGCTCTCAAAAAGCCTATGTTGCAAATTTGGTGGGAAAAATCCAAAAAATGACTGTTTTACGAGCGTGCATTGTGCAGTTGCTATGCACGCTGGTAACTTTGCAAATCTGCAATATGTTCACACCAGATTGCCATTTTTTCAGACCTCCTTGTGAACAGTACAGCTGTCATTTTCTACATCCTGGCCAAAATGTGTTTTTGCACTTCCGGCGCAGAATAGCATGGTCAGTATGGGAAATCAGTGTTCCCTACAGATTAAGAAACTGACAGTGGCACTGTTCATGAGCAGAGGTCCTAAAATGCATATGTTGAAAATTTGGTAATGATACTCCATAAAATGACTGTGATACAATCGTGGGTTGCGCAGTTTGCACGCACACTCGTAACTTCACAAATTAATAATATTTTCACTCCAGATTTTCAACATTGCCATTTTTCTGCACCTCCTTATGAACAGTACAGCTGTCATTTTTCATATCTTGGCCGAAATGTGTTTTCATAGTTCTGGCGCAGAACAGCATGGTCGCTGTGGGAAATCCATGTTCAGGACACATTATGAAAATGACAGTGACACTGTTCAATAGTAGAGGTCCTAAAATGCCTATGTTGAAAATTTAGTGATGAAAGTCCATAAAATGAGTGTGTTACAAATGCATTGCGCAGTTTCCACACACAGTCGTAACTTCGCAACTTTGCAATATTTTGACTCCAAATTTTCAGCACTGCCATTTTACCACACCTCCTTATGAACAGTGCAGCTGTTATGTTTCACATCCTGGCCGAAATGTGTTTCTGCACTTCTGGTGCAGAATACCGCAGTCGCTGTTGGAAATCAGTGTTTGAGACAGATTAGGATCAAACGACTTGGGGAGGGGGTGACCGAGCTCAACTGAGCTCTGTCAAGGCTACTGCGGATGTCTTTTTGGGCAGGAAAAGGCAACAACACAGGCAGAAGCCCAGTAGAAAAGGGAAGCCTGCAGCATCGGGAGACACAAAACGAGTGAGCGAGTGAGGGAGGGGGAGTGAGTGAGCTCAACAGAGCTCTGTTGGGACTGCTGCAGATTTGTTTGTGGGCAGGAAAAGGCAGCAATGCATGCAGGGCCTGAGTACAAAAGGGCAGCCTGCAACGGTGGGGCAAACAGAATGAGCAAGCGAGAGAGGGGGAACTGAGTGAGCTCAACGAAGCTCTATCATCGCTGCTGCAGATTTCTTTGTGGGCAGATCATAGTGGCTATGATGGCAGGAGCACAGTACAGAAGGGCAGCCTGCAGTGCCGGCAGAAACAGAACGAGTAAGGGAGACAGGAGGAGTGAATGAGGCCAACGGAGCTGTGTTGGGACTGCTGCATATTTCTTTGTGGGCAGACAAAAATGCCGACAGAGGCAGGAGCCTAGTACAAAAGGGCAGCCTGCAGCACCAGGAGAAACAGAATGAGCGAGTGAGACAGGGGGAGTGAGCGAGCGACCTCAATGGAGCTCTGTCAGGACAGCTGCAGATTTCTTTGTGGGCAGGAAAAGGTGGCAATGCAGGCATGAGCACAGTACAAAAGGGCAGCCTGCAGTGCCGGGACAAACAGAATGAGCAAGTGAGAGAGGGGGAGTGAGCAAGCTCAATGGAGCTCTCTCGGGACTACTGCAGATGTGTTTGTGGGCAGAAAAAGACGCCAATGCAGGCAGGAACCCAGTACAAAAGGGCAGCCTGCAGCAGTGGGAGACACAGAATGAGCGAGTGAGGGAGGGGGAAGGAGTGAGTGAGTTCAACGGAGCTCAGTTGGGACTGCTGCAGATTTCTATGTGGGCAGAAAAAGGCAGCAATGCACACAGGGGCCAGTACAAAAGGGCAACCTGCAACGGCGGGAGAAACAGAACAAACAAGTGAGAGGGGGAGTGAGTGAATGAGCTCAGTGGAGCTCTATCGTGACTGCTGCAGATTTCTTTGTGGGCAGAAAAGGGCGGCAACGCAGGCAGAAGCCCAGTACAAAAGGGCAGCTTGCACTGCGGGCAGAAATGGAATGAGCAAGTGAGACAGGGGAGTGAGTGAGGCCAACAGAGCTCTGTCCAAACTGCTGCAGATTTCTTTGTGGGCAGAAAACAATGCCAACAGAGGCAGAAGCCCAGTACAAAAGGGTAGCCTGCAGCGCCATAGGAAAAAGAATGAGCGAGCGAGGCAGGGAGTGAGCGACCTCAATGGAGCTCTGTCGGGGCAGCTGCAGATTTCTTTGTAGGCAGGAAAAGGTGCCAACGCAGGCAGGAGCCTAGTACAAAAGGGCACCCTGCAGCGCCAGGTGATACAGAATGAGCGAGTGAGAAAGGGGAAGTGATCCAGCTCAATGGAGGTGTATCATGACTGCTGTGGATTTCTTTGTGGGCAGAAAAAGGCGGCAGTGCAGGCAGGAGCCCAGTACAAAAGGGCAGCCTGCAGTGCTGGGAGAAACAGAAAGAGCGAGTGACAGAGGGGGAAAGAGCGAGCTCAACGGAGGTCTATCGTCTCTGCTGTGGATTTCTTTGTGGGCAGAAAAAGGTGGCAATGGGGAGCCCAGTACAAAAGGGCAGCCTGCAGCCCCCACAGAAATGGAATGAGCAAATAACAGGGCGAGTGAGCGACCTCAATGGAGCTGTGTCGGGACTGCTGAACATCTCTTTGTGAGCAGACAAAACCGCAAACGCAGGCAGGAACCCAGTACAAAAGGGCAGCCTGCAGTGGTGGGAGAAACAGAATGAACAAGTAAGATAGAGGGCGTGAGTAAGCGAGCTCAACAGAGCTCTATCATGACTGCTGCAGATTTCTTTGTGCCCAGAACAAGGCGGCAATGCAGGCAGGAGTCCAGTAGAAAAGGGCAGCCTGCAGCGCCAACAGAAACGGCATGAACGAGTGAGAGAGGGGGACTGAGCGAGTTCAACGGAGCTCTGTCGGAACTGCTGCAGATTTGTTTGTGGGCAGAAAAAGGCACCAGCAGAGACAGGAGACCACTACAAAAAGGCAGCCTGCAGTGCCAGGAGAAACAGAATGAGCAAGTGAGACAGGCGGAGTGAGCGACCTCAATAGATCTCTGTCCGGACAGCTGCGGATTTCTTTGTAGGCAGAAAAGGGTGCCAATGCAGGCAGAAGCCCGGTACAAAAGGGCAGCTTGCAACGTCAAGAGAAACACAAAGAGCGAGTAAGAGAGGGGCAGTGAGCAAGCTCAACAGAGCTCTGTCATGACTGCTGTGGATTTCTTTGTGGGTAGAAAAAGGCGGAAATGCAGGCAGGAGCCCAGTACAAAAGGTCAGCCTGCAGCGCAGGCAGAAACGGAATGAGCGAGTGAGAGAGCGGGGGAGTGAGCTACCTCAATGGACCTGTGTCAGGACTGCTGCAGATTTCTCTGTGGGCAGAAAAAGCTGCCAACAGAGGCAGGAGCCCAGTACAAAAGGGGAGCGTGCAGCACCAGCAGAAACAGAATGAGCGAGTGACAGAGGGGAAGTGACCCACCTTAACGGAGCTGTGTCAGGACAGCTGCAGATTTCTTTGTGGCCAGCAAAACTTGCCAATGCAGGCAGAAGCCCAGTACAAAAGAGCAGACTGCAATACCAGGAGAAACAGAATGAGAGAGTGAGACAGGTAGAAACAGCGACCTCAACGGAGCTGTGTCAGGACAGCTGCATGGAAACATAGACTTTGACGACAGATAAGGACCGCTTGGCCCACCTAGTCTGTCCATTTCCCTACCTAGAGGATAAGCTGCAGATTTCTTTGTGGCCAGAAAAAGGTGCCAACGCAGGCAGAAGTCCAGTACAAAAGGGCAGCCTGCAGCGCCAGGAGAAACACAATGAGCAAGTGAGAGAGGGGGAGTAAGCGAGCTCAACAGACCTCTATCGTGACTCTTGCGGACTGCTTTGTGTGCAGAAAAAGGCGGCAATGCAGGCAGGAGCCTTGTACAAAAGGCCAGCCTGCAACACAGGCAGAAACAGAATGAGAGGGAGAGAGAGAGGGAGGTAGCTCAATAGACCTGTGTCAGGATTGTTGCACATTTCTTTGTGGGCAGAAAAGGCCGCCAACAGAGGTGGGAGCCCAGTACAAAAGGGCAGCCTGCAGCACCAGCAGAAACAGAATGAATGACAGAGAGGGCGAGTGACCCACCTCAACACAGCTCTGTCAGGACGGCTGCAGATTTCTTTGTGGGCAGAAAAAATGTGCCAACACAGCCAGGAGCCCCGTACAAAGGTGCAGCCTGCAGCACCGGGAGAAACAGAACAAGCAAGTGACACAGGGCCACTGTGCAAGCTCAACAGACCAATGCAATCAACATTCGGCATTGACAAATGCTTATTTGAATTGTCTCCCTGTTACCTCTTGCAGTGTCTGTATATTGTTTACCCGAAATCTCTGTGTATCCTTATCCTATCTGTAATCACCTCTGTATTTCGTTCTAACCTCTTGGGTCATACCTGAAAATAGGCATCTGTTTTGTCTAGTGTGCTTTCCTGGTTAGCAAAAGCTAAATAAATTAATTAATTAACTTGATTCATTATCTAATTGGCTTATGAGTTATGCGAGTTGCCCCATGAAGATGTGACTTTTTTTCTAGCCTTTGAAAGTGCTCTCTTAAAGAACACCTTTACTGACCTTATTAATCAATACCCCCAGAAACACTTTTTCCTTTGCAGCTCGAAACTCAGTTATACCAAAAGTGCAAATGTAAAGCGGCTGGTTGTCACAGTGGAAGGATTGTAAATTGGCTTCATGGAGCAAAGTTGCAGATCCCTTTCACTTCCTATCTTCCATGTTGCCCGGTGCCATGTCATATGCGTGGTTGCGTGGGGCTGGCACTGAAGAACAGAAGTGGAAGGGATCTTTGGCTGTGGGTTCCATGGAGTCCAATTATGATCCCTTCCACTGGGAAGTCTGGCCACATTAAAATTACATTTCTTTGCTCCAATGGACTTTGGGGCAGGTAAGCTGCAGTCCAGATTTTTTACTCAACACCAGGAAAAGTGCTCTTTAATGCAATGGCTAGAACAAAGTCTTAGCCAATCAGCACACACAGACCTCATTGCCCATTTTATTATACAAAAAATTTTGTTAATGCATCAGTTAGGCTTAACCCAATACAAGTAGGGAAATGTGACATTAGAGTTTCCAACCTTAACACCCCATTCCCCACCCTGCTTAGACACACAGCCGGGGGGATCTGTCTTGGGGCCGTTAAACCTAATGCTCACCTCTGTCTACTACAAAATCAGGTGACATGGATACAGCACTGGAGAATGGTGAGAATGTTAGTCTTGATGGCCCCAAGACAGCCTTCTACACCTTTCAGCCTGTGGGCCTGTGCAAGGTGGGGAATAGGGTGTTAGGGTTAGAAACCCTAACACCACATTTCCTCACTTTTGTTGGTTTAAGCCTAACTGATGACAAAGTGTTTTGCAATTTGTTTCCATAATTTCTGGAGACAGTATAATCATATCTTTATTGCCTGTTGGAGTGCAAGGCCCCAATTGCCCTGCACTTCCAGTTATGTGACAACAGTCACCAAACTGTCAACAAAGCCATGTTATTACCCCACCTCATGTTCTCAGTACAGAAAATTGTTCAATTCCCGCTAAAATGTAACCCCGCGCAAAGGCAAATCTAATCCGCACGACAGGTGTAAAATCACATTTTTGACAGGATTTGTAAAATGATAGTTATGACATGCTTGAGGTTGTGTGATAAGAAGACTATGTTGAAAACTTGTGCTCAAAAGCACACCATGCTCCATTCATTCACCATTACCAAGGTCTGGTGTGGTGACTGCATAACAACTGGCTCATCATGGCTGGATGAGAGGTACTCCAACTTCTTAGTAACTTGACCCCAAATGTTTCACCCAAACAGGGCAGCACCACAATGCATACAGTATAGAAACAAACTGTAGCTCTATGCGAAAAATGTTGTTCTTCTGATCCAATCATGTTGGCCAGCTGCCACCACCTCTCCTCATCCACATCTCCAGATACACAAATGAATAATAATTTAAATGTACAATACATAAATACATAAAAGAAATAAGAATGATTCAAAAATTATTTAAATAGCAGTTTAATATAAGACTTATGTCTTGGGGGGGGTGGGGCATGACTACCAGCACAAAAGCATCAAGGAAAGAGTCTCCACAAAGACAACTCTCCTGTAGTTTTAAAAAGGAAAACACAACACTAAAATGCAGTCAGAGGATCATGAGTTTAAACATTTAAGGAAAAGAAGAATTTTTTTTAAATATACAAAATGCAGTTGCCACTTTTCTAAACGCAATAATACCCTCCAGGGTGGTTGGAATTGGACAATATCAGACCTTCCGGGGGCTGTAATGCCCTCTGCTTGCAGTGTCAGGCTTCATTATGCCCCTAGGCTGTTCGATATTGTCCAATATTGCCCAACCTGTCACGTATCATTGCTTACACTGGAAACACCCATCCTGCTTCCGTTTGCGAAGAAGTTCAGTTGTTCCCCCTAGCCAGATTCAATCCATGTAACAATGGAAAGCCTATTAGTCCCCATTTTCCTGGTTGTCAAGTGATCCCCACACCACACACTCCCTGGGTCAGATTTGCAAAAGAAATTAATTTCCAGTGTGTTTACCCAGTAAACAAACACAATTAGACTAGGACCCACAACACCATCCCCTCCTCCTCCACACACACACACAGGACAAGAGCTGGTGATCCGCACAGTCTACCCACACCACCACGGCCAACCGTCGAGTGAACAGTACTGGTGCATTTACAGTATACAACAATGTAGAAAAAATTATGTTACAGGTGATATCCTTTATTGGACTAACCAAATGATTTCTGAGACTAGCTTTCGAGAGATTATACTCTTTTCTTCAGGTCAAGAAGAATAGAGTATTATTTCTCAAAAGCTAGTCTCAGAAGAAATTATTCTGTTAGTCCAATAAAAGGTATCACCTACAACATATCTTTTGTTTTCTACATTGCTGACTGGACTGACATGGCTACCACATTACTTCATTCAGACATGCAGTATACAGCACCAATCAACCAATCCATGTTTAATGTATACTGTACATGCTCCCATGACAGTGTTGGTGGGCTGTGCCGGTCTCCAGCACAGCACGTTTTTTGTCAAGGGAGGGGGGTCTGGGTGGTGGGTCCCTGTTAGTATTGCTTGGGCACTTGACTACCAAGGGAAAGGGATGGGGATATTTTTCCTGTTTTTACACAAATTTGGACTAGGGAATGAGGTAACCTCGGAACTAACGGATTCGTGGATGGAGGAGTAGGAGTGGTTCTAATATAACCTTGGTCAGGGCTGGGGAAGGAAGGCTGAACAGCCAGGGTATCCTAAAATAAACAGTGTACAGATGGAGCAGTACAATATTTAGGAATGAGTTTCTGATGCACAAACTTGCAGCACCACTGCAAGTGGTGGATTTACACTTCCAAATGGTTTCCATACTGTGCTCTTCCGAACATGCACTGGAGGAGCCCTCATTTGCATAGGTGCAGCACAACACTGTGGGCATCAGTGCTGTCAGGGGTACAACCCACAACTGTGCCCTATGAATATGTGCTCTCACCCACCAAAGACAGTGCATTCCTGGTACAGTATGTGCAGCTCAAATTCAGTTTTTGCTGCGTAAAGTTTTTCAATATGTGACCCTTAATCAGTAAATATTAAAAGAAAAAGAGATTAGTGTTAGCTAGATAAACTGTCATACTTTATACACATGTAACTTGTCATAGAAGTAAACAAAAAATGTGGATAGCTGTGATACCTTGTCATCAGTTTGTGTTGAAGCGCTACACAGAGATAATGCAGGAATGGTTGAGCACACTGCTTCTGCACTGATCTGCACAGACTGGTAATCAGTAGGGCAAACTGATCTTGTGCTTCTATCCAACATCACTACATACCGTTCACTGGTAGCCTAATGCAAAGATATGAAACTCAGTAACATTTCGATGTTCAGAATTAGGAAATTAAACAAAAAAGAGAATTAAATGAACATACTGATAATATTTTACAAACTATATACTCAAATCATGCATGAAGGACTTTACACTGTGTATCCTTTACATTTCAAGACTAATACTGTGGAGGGACCTAACAGAAACATAGAATTTGATGGCAGATAAGGACCACTTGGCCCACCAAGTCTGCACATTTCCTTACCTAATGGATAAGCTGCAGATCCTAGTTAACCAACATCCTACTTCCTCCTACACCCCACTAGAATTGCCTTATGTTTGTCCCATGCATTCTTGAATTCCCCCACTGTTTTGGACTCCACTACCTCCTTAGGAAGGCTGTTCCATGTATCCACAACCCTCTCCATGAAAAAATACTTCCTCACATTGTCTCTGAGCTGTTCTCCCTCTATCTTCAAATTGTGCCCCCTTGTTCTTGCACTTCTCTTTTTCTGAAAGATGCTACCCTCTTGAAAGTTTCTAACATGTCCCCCCCCCCCAAGGGTATACATATTAAGCTCCTGTAATCTCTCTTCGTATGTCTTCTGGTGTAGACCCTGCACCATTTTAGTTGCCTCTTCTGGACAGACTCCATCCTGTCTATGTCCTTGCGAAGATGGGGTCTCCAGAACTGCACGTAGTACTCCAGATGGAGTCTCACCAACTATCTGCACAGAGGGATAACAACTTCCTGTTTTCTACTGGTGATGCCTCTTGCTATGCATCCCAGTATCCCCCCAGCCCTCCTTACTGCATTCTCACCTTGCTTGCCCACCATATGGTCATCTGGTATGACTAACCCCAGGTTCCTTTCCATTTTTGTTGTTGTTAGTATCTCACCCTCCATTGTGTACTCTTTCCCTGGGTTTTTGTTTCCCAGGTGCATTACTCTGCACTTCTTCGTATTGAATCTAAGCTGCCATACATCTGACTTTTCCTCCAACCTTGCCAGGTCCCTTTCCACCCCACCTTCTGTATCAACCCTGTTACAGATCTTTGTGTTATCTGCAAAGAGACATACTTTTCCATCCAGTCCCTCTGCAATGTCACTTATAAAGACATTAAAGAGGACTGGTCTCAGTACTGACCCCTGCGGTACCCTCCTAGTAACCCCCCTTTCTTCAGAGAGAACTCTGTTTGCTATTACCCTCTGCATCCTGTTGTCCAGTCAATTTTTTACCCAGGCTATCACTTTTAGACCCACTCCAAGGCTGGCTAACTTGTAGATTAATCTTTTGTGTCAGACAATGTCAAATGCTTTGCTAAAGCCTAGGTAGGCCATGTCCACAACCCCTCCCTGGTCTACTACTTTGGTCACCCAGTCAAAGAAATTGATTAGATTCGTCTGACATGACCTTCCTGCTGTGACTCCTTTCTGCATTGGGTCCTGTGCCCCACTGGCCTCTAGGAACTCAACAATTATTTCTTTTAGAAGTGATTCTATCATTTTCCCTACTACTGAGGTCACACTAACAGGTTTGTAGTTGCCTGCCTCTGCCTTGCTTCCACTTTTGTGAAGGGGAATCACTTCCACCCTCTTCCAGTCCCCTGGTACCACACCATCCTCCCAGGATTTGTTAAAGAGGATAATCGGTGGTGTCACTAGTTCTACTCTTAGTTCTTTCAGAATTCTTGGGTGAATCCCGTCAGGCCCCATTGCTTTGTCCACCATCAGTTTTAAGAGTTCTTTCAGAACTCTTTCTTCTGTGAAGGGATTGCTATTAGCCTCCCTATCCAGAGTGCTTCTATTCTTTGATTAAGTTACCTCCCCCTCCTCTTCTCTTGTGAGTACTCAGCAGAATTATTCATTTAGTATCCCTGCTTTTTCACTGACACCCTCTGCCCACCCTTCCTTCCCTTTATTAAGCCTCACTATCCCTCCCTTGGTCTTTCTTTGCTCCCTAATGTACCTTTAGGAAATGGGCAAGATTATTCAAGGTCTCCAATTGGCTCACGGGCAGTACAGGGGGGTACATTAAGTTTCAACAGATGCCCACTTAAAATAAGAGCCAATTCGGGGTGCTGCATTACTGAGGTTATCCATGGGCACCCCGAATTTTCAGCATCATAAGCTGCCATTTCTTGCCTCTCACTTAGCGAGAATTGGGGAGTGAGTTACTGGCGAGCAAATCCCTCTGAGCAAACCCCTCTCCATCTTTGAATAACTAATAGCAGCCGCTTTTGTAAAAAAAAATTAAAAAAAAAAAAAATGACAACCTTACTGGCTTCCGTCGCGACTGCTGCGAGCTTTCAAAACGGCAGTACGTGCTCTCTCGGCAGCAGTGAAACTCGCTTATCCTGCTTACCTGCGCTGCCTGCCTCACACACTCCGTCTCAAAGTACCGAACTGCAATAAATCGACCCAACAACAGGACCTTTAACATTTTGTTTTTTAAAAAGCAGAGTACCTCCTTCTGCAGTTTCTCACCCGATTTCTGTATTCCCTGATTGCTAACACTGCACCATTAATTCTAACTCCACAGCTCAGCCGCTCACTCCCTGCTCACAATCTACCAACCAAAACCATTTATTTAAAATGCAAAGCGAAAACTCATGGATTGGGGTGGGGGGGGGTTTCAGCTAATGATTTCCTGGCACTGCAGCAACCAAAAAGGATCTCACAAACTGCAGCACCCTCTAGTGGCACTAAACGAGTAAACCAAGAAAGGAACTATTTTACAGAGCCTGATATTTCTGTTAGTTTTAACTAATATTTTACACTCTTTTTTCTATGAAATCATTATTTTTAAAAAATTAAAATGTAAACCCATTTTCTAAGCGGCATAATACCCTCCAGGGTGGGCAGTATAGGCAATACCGGATCTTCCAGGAGGTATAAGGCCCTCTACCTGCGGCGTTGGGCCTCATTACGGCTCTGGGTGATCCAGTATTGCCCAATACCGCCCACCCTGTCGGGTATTATTGCTTGCATAAAAGGTTTATCCCCCTTCTTAACTGAGTTGGCTCTCTTTTCCTCAGTTTGGGCCTTTGTTATTCTGACTGCCTTCCCCACATCCTTCTGCTTTAACTGGTACAGTTATCTGTCCTGCTCCTTCTGTGTTTCCTTATACTTCCGGAATGCTACCTTTTTCTTCTTAACCTTCCCAGTCACCTCTTTTGAGATTCATAGTGGGGTTTTTTTCCTTTGTTTTGCTTTATTGATTTGCTTCACACAAAGACCTGTTGCTTCTGTGATGGCTGTTTTGATTTTTCCCCATTGTTCCTCCACCTCTCCTTCCTGGCAGTTTTCTAGTGTTTGTTTGAGGCACTCTTTCATTTTCCCAAAGTCAACACTCCTAAAGTCCAATACTCTTGCTTTTGTATGGTTTAAGTGTGTGTGTATGTTTATTGTGAACCACACTATTTTGCTATTTGACACTATGTTGCTACAGCAAGGAAATGGGAGTGAATTTGTCCACCACCATGGCAGTAATTCTGGCATTACAATTTCATAGGTACTGTAAGTAGTGTGTCTTCATGAAAATACATCATGGAAACATAAGAAATAAGAAAACAACAATAGAACTGCATTCCTTTCTTTACAATTTTCAACATAATATTTTTCCCACTGTTAGATACATGAAGCGAGTTACAACCCTCCAGGCACATACACATACCTCTCAACCTCTCAGCATTAAAAATCATAGCACTGACTTCCAAATATCATAGAAAATAGCCAGAATATGGTGCTCTTTCTTATTTTAAAGAACAAAATGTCTACCAATAGGAAGCTCTGTATAGTAAGTGATAAGGAATTTTGCTATCAACTTAGTTCAATGATTTAATTGTGTGTCCAGAAATAGCTATGAGATTTTTAAGAACATCAGTAAACCTATGCGGGACAAAGATAAATTTGAGTGTGAAAACCATAGCGTTATGTGAAATTCATAGCAGTTGACAGGAATGCACATACGTCTGTGTACAGCCTTCTCTGTTAATTCCTAGCTACATTACCTGTTCTCCAAGTTCAAGTTTTCCAAATTTAAAAAATAAAGAACTTTATGATCAGCTGGAAAGACCACACTACTGTACTTCAGAATACTGTTACAGCCGGCACAGTATTTCTGTGTTTCGGACACAGCATGTGGCAGGAGTAACTGTAGGGCATGCGATGTCGGAGTGACAGAGCGGCAATAAAGTTTGAGCTAAACAAGGAAATGTCTCATCCTCCAGCAAGTGAGAGAGTCATAAGTCACTTACTGCCATGCCCCTATCGAATGGCAGAGGAACTGGTGCACCATCACTACAAAATGAGGTTGGCAAAAGTCGAGGTAGAAACCCATCATTGGGGAGCGTATGTGCTAATACCAGTGGCATAAGTGTATGCATCCACATCTGCACTAGAGTAGAAGAAAGCTAGAAAATGGCTGCCAAATAAATGGATGAAAATGGTCCATCACAGGTACTGCACCGGGTCAGTTGGGCAACCATGGACACCAGGCTCATAACTCAATGTGGTGATAGGGCCCCCCGCCCCTCCTTGACTATGCCAGGAGCCAATATTGGCTATGACGGTAAACATCAAGATAAGATGTCACTTGACTCTGGATGATGAGGTTAGGTCAAACGATTGATATTATGGTTGGTCAGAAAGTAGTCTGAAGCAAGAATAAAAAGAAAAACATTTAACATAAAAAAATAAAACACCACAAGCTGATAACTTACTATTTTGGTAATGAGGACACAGTAACACATACAATACTATTCATCATACCTCCTCATTGTTTAAGTAAACTCCAGCACTAACAGAGGCACCTGGTTTCTGGTGTGCTGCTGGGAAAACACATGGGACTGCATCCTTCCTAATATGCCTCCGCCATGCAGTAAACCCAATGCTCTTCAAAACAACTGGGTTTATAAGAAACTGTTCATTTGTAAAATGATTGGAACAAACAGCTGAGTAAGTTGATGGCTGCCAGTCCTTCCTATTAATTGCAAGCATCCATTGTAGACTTCTGGCCTTGTCTTTCGGGAAACGAAAGAAGCTACATGATGAACGATCTCTGTTATCACAACCAGGAACACAGCAGATAGGCATTTCTACACAAAGAGAAAAAAAAAAGTATTTCTATGTATGCATCCAAGGCACATACGTGACAAACATTCCAAAAAAAAAAAAAGTCTAAAGGAGTAATAACAATTTAGCAGATCAAGGCATAAATTAGCGTTGGAGAGTTTATTACTGGCCTTTGCTAATAAAAATGGAAAATTATTAGCAATCAGCCGATTTTGATTCTAAAATGGATATTTTTCCTTAAAACCATATAATTATTAGGCCGGCCCGGTGGCGCTGAGGTTGGCGTTGGCGTCACCTCGCGTCACGCCAGCAACTCCCGGTTAGGAAGCGAGCCGGGTGCTGAGGGTTGGCGAGGGAGGAAATGGATCGGCGTCGTGAGACAGCCTCCTCTCCCTGAGAGGTCAGGGGCATCCCGGTGCAGGAGACCCCGGTGGAGACGGAGGTACTTCCACTGCTGGGAACACAAGCACAGCGGAGGCAGGCGCCTGGCCAGAGCATTGGGCGGGGCGCTGGCACTGCGCTCATAGCCAGTAGCATCGGTGCTGACTGCCGGCTGAGGTGAAAAGTGGGGAAAAGGAGGGCACTGGTTATGGCGGCATGATGGCCGTCTCCACGCACGGACTCTCCTGGCACCTGGGTGCGCGGCATTACTGGATCCGGAATGGGTGGGTTGAGCTCTGGAAGGAGTGCTCCCCACCCCCCCCGTCGCGGGGGGCAAGCCGTGGGGGTAGCCGCGGGGCCTAATGAGGTTGCCAGGGGTAGTTCAAGGGGGACGGCGGCCAGACAGACCTGTGGGTGAAGCCAGAACGTGGCAGGTAGGCACATCAGTGGCCCTGGGAGGATAAAAATAGAAGCAAAAAAAAAAACATATAATTATTACTTTTTATTGTATACAATTATAAAATAGACATATTATACATAGTTCTGCAACAGACTTTGCCAATTTTTGACCAACTTGTCTGCATAGCCTTTCTTATTAACCCACCTCATGTACCCAGTGCAAACAGTTTTCCAATCACTGCCAAAGCTTAATTCTGTGCAACTGCAATGCCATTCTGCACTACAGATGCGAAGACACACTTTGGCCAGGATTTGCAAAATAACAGCTGTGACATACATGCAGTGGTGTAATAAGAAGGCTATGTTGAAAATATGGGATCTAAATATTTAAAAATTCCAAAGTTACAAGGATGCGTAAATATATTGCAACAAATGGTCATAACTTTGCCATGTTTTCCATATTCTGACCCCACATTTGCAACACAGCCTTATTATGACCCCACCTCATGAACAATATGACTGTCATTATGCAACTCCTGCCTGAAAGGTGAATTCTCCAAGTGAATGCAAAATCACCTTACGGGCACGAGTTGTGTAGTGTCAGCTATATTTTCCATGAGGTGGGGTTTCCAAAAGGCTATGTTGAAAATTTGGGGTCAAAATCTCACACAATAACAGAGTTATTCATCAGAGGTCCAGCAGCAAGACGTTGTTTTCGATCGGGAGAGCGGATCTTGAACCTGGGACCTATTCAGGTGAGTGATGGTGTGGGAGGGTACTGAGGGGTGTGGGGAGGTGGGTGCACAGTGGGTGGATGGGTAGGGGGTGCAGAAGTGATTGTCGATTGACATTTTTTTTCCCAGGTTTTAAAAAAATTGTTTATGGACAAAACGGGGACAGTGATCTGATGGTGGGGGGATGGCACTAAACACCAGGGAATGAACACAGAGACAGTATCGGAGGATGAGGTGTGGCACAAACGTACTCCGCAGGTCAGGCCCTTGGCTTCCACAGTGTCAACCTCAGAGCACAGTAGTGTGAACAGCTAACAAACAGGGTAACCCTCCTGTCTTCTGTGGGTCTGAATCACCTTTAGCCTTGAGTTCTGGAGGGATTCAAACTGTGACCCTTATGCTAGCATACCCAAACGTACAGGCTCAGATATGTACCCTCTTCAGGACTGCAGTACAATATTTCACCGGGGGCACCCAACCAGGTATCCAAAATGAACCCTTTTTAACTTTATAGAGACCTAGGTAGTTCTTACCTTTCTAATCAAGCTCAGTAACACATTAAGCTTTTTAATAGCTATCAGACTTACAGATTCAGCATCACATGCAAAAAGGAAAAACTGAGAAGACACGCAGGCAGTATTTCAAAGAAAAGGTTGTTTACTAAAAAATGATAAAAACAGGTAAAATTAAACACAGAACAATATATCATACAGCTTACAATCATGTACAACAAAAAAGGAAGTTTCAGGACAAACACTCCTGTAACAGACAATTATTTTCTAGCTATCATCTTTCTAAGTGCTTTCCTAGTCAGAGTCTAGAATCATACGTCACCATCCCATATACAATGTTTCACCTTTAACTCCATCTGTCCCCAACCCCTTAGGATGAGATCAGCTAGAACTTCCCTTATTTAATATCTGACATAAGTTACTCTGAGGATGTGAGTCATTGCTTTGAAAAAAATCTGTAACTAGCCATTTCCCAAATATGACAGTCTTTAAACATTTCTCTTTGAACTTAACAATCCCATACTCATGTCCCTTGGCCGATTTCCTGTGCAAGTGAGATCTGAGGGATTTTATAACTCTTCACACACTTCGGCTATTTGCTACCATGAGGTGAACCAGCCCAATTACCCTTTTCTCTTGAAACATCATAAAATGCGTATTTAAGTTCCAGCTTCAGAGGCAGCAGCAGGCAATAAACTGCCTCTGGAAGATGTCTCAATTAACTGTTTCTTCCTGGTCTGTTTAATTACCTCCCGGTTTCAGCTACTGGCACTTTGTTTTGGGTCAGATCACTTGTTACTGCTGACATGTGTGAGGCAATTTCAAACACAGACCAGTTATTTATTTTATAGCTATCATACAATAATCATAAGCCAGGGGTAGAGTGTCACAGGGGGCACCACTAGACCCCAAGGGAAAGATTAGGGGCAGCTATTGGAGGGTGAGGGCACCACTAGACACCAGGAAATGAATGAGACAGCGATGGGAGGGTGCCACTAGACACCGGGGAATGAACAGGACAATGATCAGAGGGTGGGGAGACGCCACTAGACAAAACCAAAATTTTTTTAAAATACAGGAAACGGTCAGCTCATATGATTAGCAATCACTGCTAATCAAGCTGGCAACTGACTCACCTTTCCAGATTCTTGGGTCACAAATTATGATGCAAACCCGCTTATTTTATGCCAGGCATATAATGGTGAGTAACTGTATGCTGGAGAATTATGGTAACTAATTTATGACATAATGCCACAGCAGATGAGACAAAGCTTGCTTTCTGGGATGTGACAATGCCCAGGCCATTACAGTTAGAAGCCGTGACCATCACCAAACAGTGAGTTTTGTTACAACTTGGGGGGGTACTTTCCAGTCACACCAGGGCACACTTACAGGACTTTAAGAGGTCTGGATTCAGAGAAATAGGAAAATACAAGTAAGGAGCATATGCAAGAGGTGGGGAAAAATGGGGACAGAGGAACACTGGGCGGATAACAAGACAGGGATTGTAATGATGACACAACTCTTTGCCAATGAGGTCAGCAAAGGAAAGGTAAAGAAGAGACCATTATGATTTTCTGTGGAAATATCGATAAAGGTGAAAGTAAATAAAATGGCATATAAACTACAAGAAGGAGAAGATCCATCCCAGCCAAACTCAGTACACAAGAAATGTCTATACTGCAAGTGGGGAGAAGCCTGAACCAATTAAGAGCGATACTATAGAATACTGCAAACTGGTTACAATAAGACCCACTCACCCAAACTAGTATATCAAGGTTCAAATCTTTACTTATGTTCAATTGATACAGTAAATGTACAGTACAAAGCAAACATTTCGGAACCTATCCTTCATCAGTGCTGTTATTGTGCTGTAACTTTATCCCTTATGCACTTTCTTTGCTTATGCCACCGCTTAATCTTCTTAGATTTAGTTAAATATTTTATCTTCAGTATCTCATTTCCACTGAAGACTCACTCTGTCTGAAATAATGATTTTGTCATCACGTTATCTTTCACATTTCCTTTGCTGTTGTGCTTTTCCATTTTGTAAAGTGTTTTAACGTTGTGCAGAGCATGGCGTGACCTCCTGAATTCTCTTTAAATGGCATATAAACTACAAGAAAATACACAGGAGGGGACAGATAGGGATGCATACAATGAAAAACAAAGAGAACCCAGGAAGGCAGTTTGGAAAGACAAGTCAAAGAAACGCAGATGCATAGAATTTGTTTACAGAGAAGAATCGCTAACCCATCCATTCTACCCTTTTTCCCTACCGAGACACCGGGCGCTTGCACCTAGTTTATGCAATTAAGACACTTGGAGGTTTCTAGCACATCTCCCTGTTCTCTCCTCTCTCCCAGTGTATACATATGAGTTCCCATAATCGCTCCCCATATGTCTTCTGGTGCAAGTTCTGCACAGTTTTAGTTGAACAAATAGGGGGTCATGCCAGACCAACCTGACTGAATTTGATGGGGTGACACAGGAGATAGATCAGGGAGGGGCGGTTGATGTGGCCTATCTGGACTTCAGTAAGGCCTTCAACACTGTCCCTCACAGAAGGCTAGCAAGTAAGCTGGATAGATTAGGGATAGGTAGTAAAATAACTAGGTGGGTGGAATGCTAGCTGAAGGGCAGAGATCAGAGAGACAGATTTTCAAACACCACTCAGAGAACACAACCCTGCACCAGATTTTAGAAGCTACATGGCCCCTACGCCTAACACAGTGGTTTGCTGCAGACTGAACAATGTTACCGAGACTTGGCCGCATCTGCGGTATTAACCACATACATGCGGGACCTCCACCCCATATGGCGCAACACTATGGGACCAGGATCACTGGAGGGGGGAGGGTTAAGAAACTACAATGGCAGGGCAAAGAGAGCTTCCTGCTCATGGTAGGTGGCAGTGGCAGGTTGACACAGCAATGTGCACAGGACTAGTGCCTCTAGATAGTGTAGTGCCACCCCTCTCCTCATTCACCATTCCCTGGCACAAGGCAAACAACCACAATGGCAATGCACACTACAGTACATGACAACCTACAAGATGACTGTCTGATCAGACTCCCTGGTGCTCTGATGTCACCCACCCTGTCAAATGCTGTCCCACCACCCCACACCCCCCAACTCCCAAATGGCAGCTGGCAGCCAGCACTACCCTCCGCACACCACCATGGCTGGCTGCTGACTGTGCTCGTATGGACCACATACTTTACATGAATGACAGCTCAGTCATGCGACCCAGTTGTCATTCCCATACACTACATGGTCCATGCAAGCGTAGTGGGCAGCCATCTGTGGTGGTGCGCAGAGGGTTGTGCTGGCTGTCGGCTACCATTTGGGACTGGGAGGTGTGCGGGGTGGTGGGACAATACACGACAGGGTGGGAGGCCAATGGGCCACTAGGCATATCTATAGACCCAAAGACGGGGTGACCGCAGGGGCTGGGGTGGGGAAGGGCAGTCCTCCAACACACTTGGGTGGGTTGTAAGCAGTGACATGGCAGGAATCAGGGATTGGCATCCACTAGGGGATCAGGGTCCAATGTGGATCAGGGCTGGGGGTCCGTTTCAGTAGGTGGCATGGGGAGGTTGCTGTGTGTGGTGCTTGTGACCATGGTATTACCCACAGCACCCTGACAGGTACTCACAGGAGCTGGCCAGCTCCCCCCCCAAACACACACAATGCCATCTCAAGGGCCCCGGGTACACCCCTCTGACCCATATCTCTGCCAGGACACCACTCAGACCAATTCCTGTCTAGACTAAGTGGTCACCCTTGATGAGTCCATGGTGGGGCTTTGAAATTCCCAACTATAGGGATGTGGCAGCCCCATGGTGCATACCTCCTTGAGCCCTGCAGCACTGAGTTGTTGGACACAACCCTGGTGCAAGGGGGCTTTGGTGCAGCTGCTTCCAGCCTTGATGCAGACTGCTTTTGAAAATAGCATTAGAAGCAAGTGAGGACACAAGTCACCACTTGCGTTAAACTCTGTGGACACAAACCCCTTCTATCACTAAGAACCATTTGAAAATCAGGCCCAGAAAATGGTAATGAATGGGGTGTATGCCAGTGAGGGGGGGGTGATGAGTGGGGTGCCACAGGGATCAGTTCTTGGTCCCCTCCTTTTCAACATTTACATCAGTGACCTAGCAGAGGGTCTAGAAAGTAGGGTGTGCTGTTTGTGGATGACACAAAAATCTGTAATAGGGTGGACGTGGACACCCCATTAGGGGTAGAGATCATGAGGCAGGACCTGAAGAGACTGAAGGGGTGGTCAGAGACTTGGCAGCTAAAGTTCAATGCCAAAAAGTGTGCATTGATGCAGTTGGGACATAAAAATTCACGAGCAGTATACATTTGGGGGGGGGGCAAGAAAACGGAGCAGGAGAGGGATCTAGGGAATCATAATTTCCAGCAACCGCAAGGTAGGGAACCAATGCAGCAAAGTAGTGGGAAAGACAAATGGAATGCTGGCATGCATAGGGAGGGGCATCACTAGCAGAAGAGGGAGGTATTGATGCCTCTCTACAAAGCCATGATGAGACCGCTCTTATAGGTTATGGGTGCAGTTTTGGAGACCACATCTACACAAGGACATAGAGAGTTCAAAGAAGAGTGACCAAAATGGTGCAGAGGATGCAGGGGAAACCGTTTGAGCAGAGGTGTAAGGAGATGGCTCTGTACACGCTGGAGACCAGAAGGGGGGGGGGGGAGACATGATTGAAACTTTTAATGATGTAAAAGGGATCAACAGGGTAAAGGAACGGAGTGGGGGCCAAAAACAAGAGGGCATAGTCTAAAGTTAGAGGATGGAAGATACAGAGGGAATGTGAGGGGAACGGTCTTCAATGAGAAGGTGGTGGAGGCCTGGACCAAACTGCCAGAAGAGGCGGTCATGGCTGATATGGTGGAGGGATTCAAGAGGGCATGGGATAGACATATTGGGTTGGGAAGGGGATAAGGGGAGGATCAGTGATGGAGCAAGTGGAGGACGGGGCAGACTAGCTGGACCAATGGGTCCTTTTCTGCCAACATGATTCTATAATTCTACGATTCTCTACACTGTCCACATCTTTCCAAAGATGTGGCCTCCAGACCTGTACACAGAACTCCAGGAGAGGCCTAACTAGGGTTTGAGTCAGTGGCATTACCACCTCCTTTCTTCTCCTAGTAATACCCCTTCCTAGAATCCTATCCATCCCAGTATACCACTGATCCAATCCGCCAACCTTGGTACACAGTATGGCTACATTTCGATCATCTGAAATGATTATTCCCCAAATCCTTGTCCTTATTTGTAACGTTACTAACTACCCCCCAACTTCCTATAGCTTACCTAAGGTTTCCTGCTCCCCAGTGGCATGAACTTGAACTTCTTCACACAGAATTCTAGTTGCCACAATCTGAATCATTTTATTTATTTATTTATTTGCTTTTGTTGACCGGGTAAGTGACACTAGACAGCCAAGTGCCTATTTTCAGGTGCGACCCGGGAGCTTCCTAGGTCCCTCCTCGTTTTATCCACCCAGTGGTGGGTACCCATCTTGTTACAGACATTGGTGTCATCAGCAAATAGACAAACCTTCCCCTTGTGTCCTTCTGAAATATCACCGATGAAAATATTGACAAGGACTGATCCTTAAGATACCCCACCGGTCACCCCCCTCTCCTCAGATTGTGCCCCATTTACCACCACCCTCTGTTTCCTGTCCCCCAACCAGTTTCTAACCCAGTTCACAACCTTGAGGCCAAAGCCCAGGCTTCCCTACTTATCAATCAATCAATCAAAATCTTTATTTATTCAGGCGAACATCATTGAGCAAAGCTCATTTACAAGATGGACCTGAGTGGTCGTACAAATGAGGATACAAATATTATTACATAGACAAGAATAGCATAAATAACAATATAATGGCAAGAAATGAATGTATACAACAATTTACATATATACAAGGAGCAGTAGAACCATTTTGCCTGCAAGAAAAATGTGGGCAAAGGTATAGCAGGAATAAAGTATATAAAATTATAGGGTCTAACTAGCTTTTGTGAGAATAGATAGGTGAGTCGGAAGATAGAATATGAAACAATATAATGGACGGAAAAAGAAAGGTGGGTCAGGTAGGGTAGGGGATTATGGTTTATAAAAGCAATTGCAGAGCTCTGGAAAAAGGGCGGAGAACAGTCTTTTGAAGGCTGTCAGAGGTAGAAGGCTATCTAGCTTCATGGATTTTTGGAGAGAGTTCCATGCAACTGCTAAAGTATAGCTGAAAGCAGCCCTCCCATACCGGGTGCAGGCAATGGGGACCTGTAACATGATGAGTTTACTGATCCTTAAAGTGTATGGTCTAGTTGTAATTTGGGTAAAGCAATCAGTGATATAGGTAGGTAGTTTGCCTGTTAACGCTTTGAATGTCCAGATAACAGCATTCCTAGTCCTTCTGTGCTGTAATGATGTCCAATTGACTGCCATATAAAGGAGCAATGATGGGTGCTGGGGAAGGTCAGTAATAAATCTTATGGCCCTGTGATACAGGGTGTCCAGTTTTGTAAGAGATGACCTGGACAATGGCAGTAGAAAAATCAGCATAATCAATGAGGGATAGGAATGAGGCCTGAATTAACCTTTTTTGGAGTCACTGTTTAGGTAATGCTTTATTCTAAAGAACAGTCCAAGCCTCTGTCTTAGCTTTTAAGTAGCTCTTCAATATGGACTGAATAGTCAAGCCTGTTATCTATCCAGACTCCAAGATATTTGAAATTATCAACAAATTCAAGTTTCTCTCAAGTAAGGTGGATAAATGTAGAGTGGTGGATGCTAGGGTATGGGTAGAGCAACTCTTTGTGGCAAAGAACATGGCTTTTGTCTTTTTGCATTTAGAAGTAGTTTTTTGTCAAGTAGGTTGCGCTGCAGAATGGAGAATTCGGATTGTAACAGTTCACAGGCTTTGGAAGGTGAGGATTGCTGACATATAATACAGTATCATCAGCAAACAGATGAATGTTAGATTGAGTGAGGTTGGCATCAATATTGTTTATATAAATAGCAAGAGGATAGGGCCAAGAATAGAACCTTGTAGTACGCCCCTTAGCAGTGGTTTTAGGTGGATAGGTAATTTCCATTTTTAACCAGTTGTGACCTATTTGAAAGTAATCCTTAAACCAGTTGGTGACAGGGAATCAGGCCTATTGAGTTAAGGAGGTGATTAATAAGTCGTGATCCACAGTGTCAAAGGCTTTACTCAAATCCAGAAACACAGCACAGGTACAATTTTTCTTATCCAAGGTAGTCTGCCAATCGTTGGTTACCTTAGCTAAGGCAGTAATGGTGCTATGTTTTGATCTAAATCCAGATTGTGCAGAGTTTAGAAGGTTGTTGTTATCCAAATAGTGCCTTAACTGAGAGTTTACTAGTTTTTGAGCAACTTGGATAAAACTGGTAGAATGGAGATAGGTCTGTAATTGTTGAGATCTCTAGTATCACCAGATTTGAGTAATGGAACCACTTGAGCTGTTTTCCAAGTAGAGGAATGGATCCAGTAGTTAGGGAAAGATTGAAGAGATGAGTGAGGGGACAGATAAGACATGTGAAGCAATTTTCAGGAAATAGGGATCCAGGAGTCTGCACCTGCACTCTTATTAGTGTCTAAATTAGAGGAGATCTTCCACTTCTTTCACGGATATTGGGAGGAAGGAAAAAGTTGAGTGGCCATTTGCCCACAGTAGTTTGCAGGTTCAAGGAAGATCTCAGGATATTTGCTGGTGAAGAGTCAAATGCTAGGCCAGCTGTGGTGAAGTGAGCATTGAAGGTATTTAAGATTTCTTGTTTACCTGTAATTTCTGTATCATTTAGTATCAGTTTGGAGGTTAAGGCAAGAGTAGACTTTTGGCCCAGGAGTCCTTTTATTGAACCCCAGAGTCTGGATGGGTTATTGTAGGAGGCATCCAATTCAGCTGTATAGTAGGCAGTTTTGGCAGTTCTTATTTTTTTTGTACATGAATTCCTTGCTTTTCTGAAATTTAGCCAATCTCTGATGTCCTTTGTTTTCTTGCCTTTTCCACAGTTTGTCTCTGGTTCTCAAGGCTGCTTTAAGCTCAGAGGTGAACCAAGGGCAGGATTTTACCTTAGTTCTGATACTGGTGATAGGTGCATGAATATTGAGGGCATTATTGATAATATCCTTTAAAGTCTGGAGAGCTGTTTCAACAGAGGTTGTAAGATAGAAATCTTGCCAATGTATTGTATAACTCAGGTCCTGGAGGTAGCCTGAGATATCAAAGTTCTTTTTTGACCTTTTGAGGACAAATTCTGCAGGATTTGGTAGTTTGGGTGTGGATCTTATGCCGGCTATAGGGTAATGGTCACTCACATCACTCGGCAGTACACCTGCATGTGAATATAATTGAGGTTTGTTTACCAACATAATATCCAGGAGTGAGCTATTGCTGGAATTTCTTAGGTTGATCCTAGTTGGGTCTTTAATCAGCTGTGTGAATCCATAGGTGTCACAAAAGGTTATCAGAGGTGCAGATACATTAGACAGCCAGTTTAAATTCAAATCACCAAGGATAATGGTATCTTCAGGGCCTAGGTTGAGAATTGACCCTAGGTGAGAAAGCAGTTTAAGGCCTGCAGAGGAGGTCTATAGCATCCAATCAGTTTAAATGAAGATGAATTAAGAAGGGATAATTTGATTGATAGACATTCAAATTCATTTGGCTCGGATGTGCTGATGAGGCAGGTTGCAGAGAAGGTGTCCTTAATGTATATGGCACCCACCACCCCTGGATGGGCGATTTGCTCTGAAGAGCTGATAATTAGGAAGGTTTACAACACTGTCTTCTGTTGTAGACCTGAGCCAAGTCCAGAAATGACCAGGAAATCTGGAAGAGTATGTGCCACCCAAGCCTGTATTAAGGTGAACTTTTTAGGAGGCTGCAAGCATTAAAGTGTATGAAGCTTAGGCCTTTTATGGAGGTCAGATCAGCAGGGAAGATAAACTTACAATGGGGCCAGGATTAATCTCTATAGTGCCAATGCAGAAAAGGAGGTAAAGATTAATTTGAGAAGGGCACCAAGGAAAGGGATAGACAGTGACCAGAACGTTTCCTCTTAATCCTAGGTGCCCACTGTGTAATGAGAGATGGTCCTGTTATATGGGTGTGTCTTTTATCATAACATAGGAGTCTGATGGACAGGCATAGTGGGTTATTATAAAGCCAGGATACATGTAAGTGGCTTGGGGAGTGCTGGATTGTTAGAGAGACTTTATGTGGGATACCCTTATTTACCGGTCCTTCATGTGGAACAGTTTTGAAGCCCCTGCTGAAAATTGAGATAGGCGACATCTACTGCCCCCCAACCCCCGATCCACCTCCTTCATCACCCAGTCTGGATTTTTATCAACCAAGCTGTGGGCATTTGTGTACATGACCTTCCACACACAAGACATGACCAGGGGTTAGAGTAACAGTCTGGTCATCCTCCACTATGGGTGTAATGTGACATGAAGGGCAGTCGAGTACCATACTGCCACTATCTTAAGTAACTGACTGTTACTCTAATTCCTATGAGTGCATTATCACTATGATAAAAAATTATTCCAAAAGAAAAATGATAAAAGCGTACTTTTGGAATGTTTTCCTAATGAAGAGGGTGATTTTTAATAAAATAGTTTTTCCAGCAACAGTTAACAGTCCTGGTTAAGAAACAGATTGCATTATTTCAGATTCTTTTGGAGACCTGAACTTGCAGCCCTACTCCAGTTCTAAGGCTGTTGGGTATAGAAACTTTTAGTTTATTTTTTTCTGTTAGCAGTAGTCCTCTGTAACTACCCCAGGTGCAACCATTTTCTGATTATTGAAATATCAGTGTGTTCCCAAGAGCTGCATTAGCAGTGAGAACAGGCTGTCACTGAGCCCATTTACAATATGCATCTCTACGCAGCAAGTCTAAATAACCATAAAAACCCATGAGAAACACATAAAGTGAAAATCATTTACAGGAAAAATCCTGCTCTACCACTCCTAAGAAGTTTTTGAAATTGATGGAAGTTAAAAGGGGGTATTTCACACCCCTCCCCTCCTGCTGTTTGTTTTGTTATTCTGATTCAGCAGACAGACATGCTGCACACACAAGCACACAGGGCACAGAAAGGATTCAAGATGCTCACTTCTGGTTGCTTCAAAAGTGCATTTTATTTTGGGCTACCAAGCGCAGTACTGCATGTAATGCTTAGGGCACTGTGCTTTATCAGCAGTTTGGTAACAGAGATTTTATTCCAAGACTGGGTGCAGCATTAGATTTGGAGAGCTGGGAGTAATGTTTTGTGTACTCCCAACTCTCCTAATATTATGCTGCTCCAATCTTGGAATAAAATGGAACTGAACGGTGGCAATGTAAACAGATACCATTTACAATATGTGAGGTTGTAGTTGTCATTTAATGAGAGGAGGAGTGGGGGGAGGGGCCAAGAGTCACATCCAGCACCAATCTACACTCCATGATTCCCTCCTACCACAATAAATTATTAACACACTGAGAACATGCAGATTAATTCACATGGAAATTTAGTACACAAACAGCAAAAGTGCACATTGAATGAAAGCCACACAAGCTCTATTTCACGTTAAAGAAAAAAATACAGCATAACAATATATTTTCTTACACCAGAAAAATTAGATGAAAGTAATAAACAGGGTTTAACAATGTCAACAGCTTTCATATTTGAAAACAGAAGCTGTTAATACCCTGCTGCTTACCCAAATGCCAGTCAGACTCCAGCTGCAGTGAAACAAAATACTTCCTCCACCTTACAGGGATCTTCTACCAACAAACTGCTGACTTCATAGAGAACAAGTTGCTCCAGTACTGGAAGGCTGCATATTAGCAAGTTAGGAGAATAAGGTCCACAGACTAATGACCTCCGTTACTCAGACATGGGGGAAACTAGTGGATCAGTAATGTTTCCTCAATACACACTCCCAGAACCAGAAATCCTATCATTGTCTCTGAAACTCAGTAGAAGCTAGCGTACCAGTTCCTGTTCCTGTGGGAGACCCCACCCCTTTCCCCCAGAATACACTGTTCTGTAGTCAACTTGTAGTTTTCTTAAACAATTTCTTTACCAATATAAAACTGGGCAAGGAAATCACTGTGTCCTGATTGGCTTAAATTTGGTTCTAGCCATTGCATTCAGAGAGTAGTGCCAGTGGCTAAAAACTAGTCCCTGCCATCCAGTGCAACTCACAAGTCACATACAAAATGTATTTAATTTTTTTTATTTTAGTCTTTGGTAACCAGGTAAGGCCCACTAGGCACAAGTGCCTGTTTTCAGGGGCAACCTGGGAGCACTGAGCGGTTAAGTGACTTGCTCAGAGTCACACAGAATGCAAGTGGAGGTTATGAGAATCAAACTCAGGTCTGGTCTGCTGGATGTATCAAGCTTGTTCACACCTCGTTCCTCTAACCTCTAGGCTCAAGCCACATGCATCCTGATTTCCATCACAAACATGGCTGCAGTCTTTACTCATATATAAAAATATTCAACTAGGCCCTAAAAATAGAATTCCATTAAATGAAATAAAGTAAGTAAATAATTTTATTTTATTTTCACTCAAGAGCCCCTTCTTACACATGTAAACCCCCTACAAATGGGGGTTCCCGAAAAGTCTTCCTTGAGCTTGCCTAAATGCTCACTGCCAGGCTGGCGTCCTGCATTTTAGCAGTTTAAATGTGATTGCCAGAGAGTACCTGTATAGCCTCTGTGTACTGTCTCTTTAGGAGCTGCCAGGATTGCAGTCATAAGTAATCTGAGAGGGAGCTCTGTTGAAAGATGTAACTATTTGCCGAAAATCATTTAGAGTGATAATGTAGTTTGTCTAACCTGCCTTCTTTGCAGCAAGGACTGTTTTGTTTATCTCCGCTATCTTGGTCCTGGACTGTGAATTGGACCAATCAGTACTGGTGGGACCTAAAATGGAGCCGGACTACAGGAGCTGTCTGGAGTCAAAATCTCTAGCAATTGTAGTTTTGGTCTTTGTTGTGACTGACAGGAGGATCAGCCAACCAAACCTTTTGGATCTTGAGGAATTTCCCAGGCTGCTGCAGCTAGTTTCAGTCTTGAGCTGAGAAGTGAAGAAGTAACAGCTCAAGCGATTTTGAGCAGCAGTTCTGTGTAGTTTTGCATGGGAGAACTGTGAAAGGGCTAAGTTTTGGCCTGCGTGTCTGCCTGCTATCCCTGAGAGGGGAAATAGAGTTTATTTGGACTGTATCTGAGTTGTGAGGACTATTTAAGCCACTGGACTGTGACCAGGCTTTAACCTGAAGAAGACCGAAGATTTGCTGAATGCGATCAGCCTGTCAGGATTTCCAGCTGCTTTTGAATCCCCAGTTTGTGCAGAGACTTTGCGATCATGACTGAAGAGCGGTTTGCCTGGTACAGTAGAAGTTCCTTACATGTAAATGTGCTGTGTATTGAAAGTAGATCG
Source organism: Neoceratodus forsteri (assembly GCA_016271365.2). NCBI lineage: Eukaryota > Metazoa > Chordata > Ceratodontiformes > Ceratodontidae > Neoceratodus > Neoceratodus forsteri. Next base: position 1,180,501,819 of record CM057454.1, read on the forward strand.
TGATTTTGTTCCCCACTGTGTGAACTGTGTTCTGCTTGCTGGTACCGTAGAATCCTTTAGATGTAAATGTGCTGTGTATTGAAAGTGGGTCGTGATTTGATTCTCCCCTGTGTGAACTGTGTTCTGCTTGCTGGAAGCTTTATCCAGCCTAATCAGACTGAATCTGCTTTCATCTCCATTCGGCCTGGGCCCTGCCATGCTGGCCCTGCCAGGCTACCCCACTGCACAGAGAAAGCCACTGACTAGAGACCTGCCTGGGGATCAGCCCCCTGCTCCACGCTTGAACAGGAATGACGCCTCAGCCAATCATGTGGGACCTGCTTCTCCTGGCACTCCAGATTAACCACCAACTGTCTAGATTTTCGTCCAGCCTGTGTCCAGTCTTGGGTATCGTGAGTAATCATCAGGGTAGCTCCCAGCAACAACAGCCTAATCTAAAAATGTGTCATCCGATTGTCTTGTTGTTTTCCTTTCACAAACTGAGCCCTCTGGCTCCAGATTACAAATGAAGTGTCTTGTGCACGTTGTTTTCTTCTATCACAGGGCCCCAACCAGCTGCAACATTCCTGGCTAGCCCACCATTCTCCATCTAGGTACCCACAGTGTGTGACTGTTTATTGACCCTGAAGTGCATGCATAACTGTTTGATTTATAGAGCCTTTAAGTAAATTAACCTGATTACGCCCCTCCCTTGCTCAAGCCCCTTAAATAAATCAGATCTAACTCTTATTTGAATTTACCCTGACTGTGGTTCCAGTTTGTGCAAGAGTACTTTCCTGCTGTTATTTGCTGTGTATAACCTTGTTTTACAGGGGTCCCCAGGGCGGGCAGAGGAAAGCCCTGGTGGTAAGTGCAAACAGTGTGGGTACTTGTGTGTGCATCAGAGTGCTGAAAGTGATTGTGTGTATTGTTCCAGCCACTAGTAAGGAAAGGGGGGTTACAGTGTTCGGTGCTGTGCCCAGGTTAGCTTGACCACTACCAACCCTGACCTCCGGGTGGAGGCATCCGTTTCAGAACTCAGGCCCCTTAACCTGCTACTAGCCAAGTAGGCAGGGGTAGTAGCCCTTGGGATAGCGCCAAATAAGGGTTACATTTTGGAGGTTCACTGCTGGGATTTTGTGCCTTCTAGTGGCCAAAAATTATGAATTATTGTTAAAGATTAATGACTACCCCAGTAGAAATGGCTGTACGCCAGTTGGGGGGGTGGTGTACTGGGCAGGAGAGCGGCCCCCAAAATGCTCTACTTATACTGGATATCCCCCTGGGTACCAGTAAAGACACTGTAGAGGGAGCACTCTCCAAAGTTAAATGTTTAAAAAACCCTGTGGTGGTGGGTCGACAGGCTGATTTAATCGCTCAAACTTTCATAGCCTTGGTAGAGTGTAGTGACCTCATGGACAGCTCTAAAGTGCCACAGACTATTGCCCCAGAAGGTGTTCCAGCTGCCTGGAGAGTGATAACAAAAAAACAGTAAAGACCCCGAGGAGGATGAGCTTCCACCATTATCTGAGACTTTCGAGTAGAAATTTGCTGAGTTGTTTTGCTGGAGAAAGGGAAAACCATAAAGAACTTTAAGAAACTATTCCTGCCACCTGGGGGTATTCCCTCCCCAACACCCCCTCCCACTCCAGCACCTGTTACTGCCCCGCCTTCTGTGCCCATGCCAATGCTGGCTCCTATATCTGTACCTGCCATTAGTCATGACTTCTACTGAAGGCTGAGAAGCTACTCGGGCACCCTCCCCACCCCCCAGGGGGAGGATGACTGGGAGACCTGGACAGACTATGTTGCCCCTCTAGTACTTAAATGGCAATGCTAAGAAGCAGAGAAAGGAAAGAGGTTGAATGAGAGCCTTCGAGGTCCTGCCCTGGCTACCATCTGTGCCAAGTGGGCCAATAACCCCAAAGCAACTGCACAGAACTATCTTGATGCATTGGAAAATGTGAATGGGAGCCCGGATTCAGATGAGGATCTGTAGTGGACAGTAAGAAATGCTCAGCAGTACCCAGGGGAGCTATTGTCTGTGTATGTACTTCAGCTTGAGAAGCTGCTACACACACATACACAAATTTAAAAAATGAAATACTATTCAGAGTTTCCATTGCTATTGTTTCTTTAATAACCATGAAAAACACCCTTCCTATCCCAACTAGTTTGCCAGAGAACTCCCTGCTCCTTACCTGGCAACAGATAAAATTGAGGTTCTCGTTCCACCAGGTGAGGCGTGTGTGTGTGTGTATGCCAATGGTACACTGAAACACAGAAACATAGAATTTAATGGCAGATAAGGACCGCTTGGCCCACCTAGTCTGACCATTTCCCTACCTAATGGATACACTACATATCTTAGTTAACCAACAGCCTGTTTCTTCCTACCCCCCCACTAGAATTGCCTTATGTCCGTCCCATGCATTCTTGAATTTCCCCACTGTTTTTAACTCCACTAGCTCCTCAGGAAAGCTGTTCCATGTATCCACAACCCTTTCTGTGAAAAAATACCTCCTCACATTACCTATGAGCTGTCCCCCCTCTATCATCAAATTGTGCCCCCCTGTTCTTGCACATCTCTTTTTCTGAAAGATGCTACCCTCTTGGACTGTGTTGATTCCCTTGAGGTACTTAAAAGTTTCTGTCATGTCCCCCCCTCTTCCCTCCTCTTCTTCTCAAGGGTATTCATATTAAGTTCCTTTACTCTCTCTTTATATGTCTTCTAGTTTTGAGCCTGCACCATTTTAGTTACCCTCCTCTGGGTAGACTCCATCCTGACTATGTCCTTGCGAGATGGGGTCTCCAGAAATGCACACAGTACTCCAGATTAGTTCTCACCAATTGTCTATACAGAGGAATAACAACTTTCTATTTTCTACTGGCGATGCCTCTCCCTATGCATAACAGTATCCTGGCAGCCCTCCTTACTGCCTTCTCACGTTGCTTGCCTATCTTAATGTCATCTGATATGACTACCCCAGGACCCTTTCAATTTTTGTTGTTGTTAATATCTCACCCCCCCACCCCATTGTGTACTCTTCTTCTGGAGTTTTGTTTCCCAGGTGCATTACTTTGCACCACTTCTTTGCATTGAATCTAAGCTGCCATACATTTGACCATTTCTCCAACCTTGCCAAGTCCCTTTGCATCCTTTCCACCCTACCTTCTGAATCGACCCTGTTGCAGATCTTTGTGTTGTCTGCAAAGAGACATACTTTTTCCTTCCAGTCCATCAGCAATGTCACTTATTAAGACATTAAAGAGGACTGATCCCAGTACTGAACTCTGCGATACCCAGCTAGTAACCCCCCTTTCATCAGAGTGGAGTCCATTTACTGTTACCCTCTGCATCCAGTTTTCCAGCCAATTGTTTATCCAGGCTACCACCTTGGGGCCCACTGCAAGGCTAGCTAACTTGTATATTAATCTTTTGTGTGGGACTGTGTCAAATGCTTCGCTAAAGTCTAGGTAGGCCATGTCCACAGCCCCTCCCTGCTCTACTACTTTGGTCACCCAGTCAAAGAAATCAATTGGATTTGTCTGACACAACCTTCCTGCTGTGAATCCATGCTGCCTTGGGTCCTGTGCCCCACTGGCCTCTAGGAACTCAACAATTCCCTCCTTCAGAAGTGATTCCATCATTTTCCCCCACCACTGATGTCAAACTAATGGGTCTGTAGTTTCCTACCTCTGTCTTGCTCCCACTTTTGTGAAGAGAAATCACATCTGCCCTCCTTCAGTCCTCAGGTACCACACCATCCTCCCATGATTTGTTAAAAATCATGGGAGAATGGTGTGGTCAAATGATTGTATGTCTTGTAATGATTCTGTTCCCTGGGTTGCCCCTGAAAAAGGGACCGTCGAGGCCCAGTAGGCCAACCCAGTCATCAAAATTTAATAAATAAATAAAATAAATAAATAAATAAAAGGGTAGTCAGCAGTGTCACGAGTTCTACCCTTAGTTCTTTTAGAATTCTAGGGTGAATCCCATCAGGTCCCATTGCTTTGTTCACCTTTAGTTTTAAGAGTTCTTTCAGAACCCTTTCTTCTGTGAATGGACTGGTATCGACCTCCCTATTCAGAGTGCTTCTATTCTTTGATTTAGGTACCTCTCCCTCCTCTTCTTTTGTGAATACTAAGTAGAAGTATTCATTCAGTATCCCTGCCTTTTCACTGTCACCATCTGCCCACCCTCCCTTCCATTTATTAAGTCTCACTATCCCTCCCCTTAGTCTTTCTTTGCTCCCTAATGTACCTATAAAAGGTTTTATCCCCTTCTTAACTGAGTTGGCTGTATTTTCCTCAGTTTGGGCCTTTGCTAGTCTGACTGCCTTCCATGCGTCCTTCTGCTTTAACTGTTACAGTTCTCTGTCCTGCTCCTTCTGTGCCTCCCTATACTTCCTAAATGCTACCTTTTTCTCCTTAACCTTCCCCGCCACCTCTTTTGAGAACTGTAGTGTTTTTTCCTTCATTTTGTTTTGTTGATTTGCTTCACACAAAGGCTTGTTGCCTCTGTGATGGCTGTTTTGATTTTTCCCCATTGTTACGAATCTAATAGATTTCCTTGACTGGGTGACCAAAGTAGTAGATCAGGGAGGGGCTGTGGACATTGCCTACCCAGACTTTAGCAAGGCATTTGACACAGTCCCACTCAAAAGATTAATAAACAAGTTAGCCAGCCTGGCAGTGGGTCCCAAGATGATAGCCTGGGTAAAGAATTGGCTGGAGAATAGGACACAGAGGGTAATAGTAAATGGAGTCCACTCTGAAGAAAGAGGGGTTACTATTGGGGTACTGCAGGGTTCAGTATTAGGACCGGTCCTCTTCAATGTCTTTATAAGCGACATGGCAGAGGGACTGGAAGGAAAAGTATGTCTCGTTGCAGATGACACAAAGATCTGCAACAGAGTTGATGCACAAGGTGGGTTGGAAAGGATGAGAAGGGTCTTGGCAAGGTTAGAGGAATAGTCAAATGTATGGCAGCTTAGATTCAATGCTAAGAAGTGCAAGGTAATGCACCTGGGAAACAAAAACTCAGGGGAAGAGTACACAATGGGGAGTGAGATATTAACAACAACAAAATGTAAAGGGACCTGGGGTAGTCATATCAGATGACTTAAAGGTGGGCAAGCAATGTGAGAGGGCAGTAAGAAGGGCTGGGGGATACTGGGATGCATAGGAAGAGGCATCACCAGTAGAAACAGGAAGTTGTTATCCCTCTGTACAGACAGCTGGTGAGACCACATCTGGAGTACTGCGTGCAGTTCTGAGACCCAGTCTCCACAAGGACATAGACAGGATGGAAGCTGTCCAGAGGAGGGCAACTAAAAATGGTGCAGGGTCTGCACGGAAGACATATGAAGAGACTAAAGGAGCTTAATATGTACAGCCTCGAGGAAAGGAGGAGAGAGACATGATAGAAACTTTCAAGTACCTCAAGGGAATCAACAAAGTCCAAGAGAGTAGCATCTTTCAAAAAAGGAGGTGTGCAAGAACAAGGGGGCACAATTTGAAGATAGAGGTGGGGTGGCTCAGTGGTAATGTAAGGAAGTATTTTTTGACAGAGAGGGTTCTGGATGCATGGAATGGCCTTCAGGAGGAGGTTGTGGAGTCAAAAACAGTGGTTGAATAAAAGCATGCATGGGACAGTCACAAAGCAATTCTAGGGGGTTGGGGTAGAAAGAAGTAGGCTGCTGGTTAACTAGGATCTGCAGCTTATTGATTAGGTAGGGAAATGGGCAGACTGGGTGGGCCAAGCGGTCCTTATCTGCCATCAAATTCTATGTTTCTATGTTTATGTTTCCTCCACTCCTCCTTCTTCCCATTTGCTAGTGCTTTTCTGAGGCACACTCCCATTTCCCAAAGTCAGCCCTCCTAAAGTTCAGTACTCTAGCTTTTGAATGGCTTGACTCTGTGGCTGTGTTTATCATGAACCACACTGTTTGGTGGTCGCTTGTTCCCAGATGGCTACCCACTTCTAAGTTTGAGATCCTTTCTTCGTCCCTGTTTGACAGTACCAGGTCTAAGATTGCTCCCTCCTGACTGGGTTCCAACACTAGCTGGCTGAGGCATGCCCCCTGTAGGACATGAAGAATAACACTGCTCTTGGATGTGGCTGCAGCAAAGGTGCTCCAATTAACATCTGGCATATTCAGGTCCCCCATTAACAATATCTCCCCTTTTTCTAGCATTCTAAGGATGCCTTCTATCATTTTCTTTTTCATTGCCTCTCCCTGAGATGGGGGTCTGTATACAACCCCTGTGAGGATTGTGGTGCCATTTCCTGTCTCCAGGGTGACCCACAGTGCCTCCTCTACTCCCTGTTTATCCTTTAGTTCTGTTGCTTTGATCCCTTCTCTTACATAGAATGCTTCTCCTCCTCCTCTTTTATCCTCCCTGTCCCGCCTGTAGCTTGTGTACCCTGGCATGTTGACATCCCAGTCATGGTTCTCTGTGTACCATGTTTCAGTGACTGCCACAATATCCAGGTGCCCCTCTTCCATCAAGACCACTAGTTCAGGGAGCTTGTTACACAGACTATTGGTATTGGCACTCACCACCCTCCATTTTTTGAAAGTCTTACCCCTTTTAGCCCCATTCCTGTTCTTACTGCCTTTTTCTACATTTGCCCCTGTCCTGCTCCCTACTGACTTCTCTGCATTGGTGTTTACCTCTCTAACTACTGCATTTTGTGTGGAGAGGCTGGGTTTTCCATGCTCCTTTTCAGTGCCTACCCCCTTGGCTAGTTTAAAAGCTTCCCAATGAAACATTTAAACCTATCACCAAGGATCCTGGTTCCCCTCCCAGACAGATGAAGACCATCATGCCAGTATAGGTCTGCATCCCTCCAGGTTGACCCCCAGTCCCCAATGAAGCCACAGCCCTGAGATCCACTCCAGTTTTTCAACCATTCATTGAATCCCATGGTGTGGTGTACCCTAGCATCACCCTTGCCATAGACAGGCAGCACCCCCGAGAAGCTTACTGTACATGCTTCTTGTCTAAGACCCCTCCCCAACTCTTCAAACTCCTTTTGCACTGTTCTGATCCCATTCCCAGCCAGGTCATTTGTCCCTAAGTGGACAATGACATCCAGCTCCCTCCCTCATGCAGCTGTTCCCATGAGCCTGAGGATTCGCTCCCTGTCTCTCCAAGCCACGGCGCCAGGCAGGCACCTTACATTCCTCTCCCCTTCCTCCCCCCTGCTCTACCTCCCTAATGATTGAGTCCACCACCAGAAGTTGTTTCCTTCCCCGTGGGGTCCCATGACACCTTCCTGTAGGTCTCCTTTGTGGAGGTTCCCAGCATCCTCCTTGGTCTCCTCTGCAGGAGCCTCCATAGAGGAATCGCTCTCCACCAGAACAGTGAATGAACTGTGGAGAGGTACAACTGGAGGAATGCACCTCCGTTCCACCACCCTCTCCCTCCCTGAGCCCACCTTGGTCCAACCTCTCCTCTTTCTTGGCAACCTCTTAGGTAGGAGCAGTGGCTGTGGTGATTCCTGGGTGGGACAGGAGGTCCCCAGAATGTTGGCCAACTCAACCTGGAGATGAGCAACCTCCTCCCTCAGCCCAGAGAGGTGCCTGCAGATGGGACAACACTGCATCCTCCAGAATGTCTCCCAGAAGATTGTTGCTCCACAGCCACTGTACTGCACCACTCCCATCATGTCTTATTGTAGCCCCTTAACTGTTGCTTTTTATACTTCCTCTTTCCTCTCTCTGTTTATTTATTTTTTGGTTTTGTTTGCATTTTTATATAAAAGTGTTTTTTTCATCTCTACTTTCCCACTGTATCTGTGCCCTTAAAGCTCCTAATCTTCCTGTTCTGTGATAGGAAGTTCCTATTTTCCTCAGTAATCTCCTTCTTTGCTTCTTACTTTCTCAGAGTCAGACCTCCAGTAGCTGGGGGCAGGGTGGAGAGCTATTATTTTTCTCCTAAGATGGTGAGTCTTTTGTGCCTCTGTGATCACCCCCTTCCTGCTCCCAAACAGGAAGTTCCTGTTGTCAGTCAAATCCTGTGCCTATAAAAGTAGAACTAACTATGAAGAATTTTGAATTTACATATTCCATGTTACCATTCTGTGTGTGTGTGTGTGGGGGGGGACTACTACTGGAATACTGCAGAGCTTTGAATTCTTCTGTTCCACGGCAAATAATCAAACAATGCATTGAATGTGAAAAAAGACAGATGACTGACAGGTGAAAAACATCTGTGGAGGGACTAATTTACATAAGTTAGCAACACTTATTGATATTTTTTGTGGCTTTGAAAATATTTAGAGTGTTCATTTTTTAAAAGCTGCCTATCAGCCCATTTTCTATAAGCAATAAGGCACTTCAGGGATGTTGTTGTAGGATTACCCATGGAGGGGGAGCTGAAGGTGCCTGGCTTCACCTCATGCCTTACAACGTCCCTGGCCAAAGGAAAAACCTAGTACAATCGATGCTGGGAAAACCTAGTACAATCAATGTTCTGTCATGCCTTATTGCTTAAACAGAGCCCATCTGAGACGAAACATCCCCTTTCCACTCAGAGTACTAGTGCACTTTTAACAATTTATGCAGCAGGGTGGCCTGGAGCACTGGGAGGTTAGTTTGTTCTCAGACCTTCTTCACTTCTTTGAAAATGGGGTTTGAAGCCGAGGCCTGACTGGTTCTGTCCTACAGGTCCATGTTCCCATTTCTTTCATACTGTAACGATAAATGAAGTAGTTCCTGTGGAGACTAGGGATGGGTGGATTTTTCTGCTGCAAATCAGACCCTCCCCAATCCGGCATTTGCCCATAGACGCTGATAAATATGGATTTTATGGAATAAGTCAGACTCTGGGTCCATGGGCAAGAATTACAGACTTTTTTTTTCCTCAGCAATATCTGCTGCCGCTCTGCACAAATCCAATGCAATGACTCGTCTCAATAATCTACAGCAGGAATAGTGTCAGGTCTGGAGGGAGGGTGGTGTGTGTGAGAAACACACTAATTAACCCCACCGCAGACAACATGTGGAGGTCAGGAGGGACTCCTTGAAGTTACCACCTGCCTGAAATACTTAGAGCATGATACCATTGGCACACTACTCTCCATGTACAGCATCAATACAAGCAGCAGGCTGCATCCCATAGGAAAAGCACTAAGAACATGTGTCATGTGATACCAGGAAGTCAGGGTTAGAGATGCAGCGAAGTTTAACTTTGCTAGTGTAACCCCTAGATGGCGCTATCCCAGGGGCTACTACCCCTGCCTGATTTGCCACTAACAGGTTGAGGGGCCTGGATCCAATGGCGGATGCCTCCACCCAGAGGTCAGGGTTTGCAATAGTTAAACTAACTTGGTCACAGCCCTCTGGGACACTGCAACCCCCCTTTCTTCCCACTAGTGGCCCCACAATATATCAAATTACCTTCACAGTATACACTTACCCCCAGGTCTGGTTCCGGCACTGGGACCTCCTGTGAAATGAGATACAGTGCAACAATCACAGTACAGTACTTTAACATAGGCAAATACCTCAGGCAGTATAACTTGCTGAAACAAGCAGCTCTGATTTATTTGGGGATATAACAAGGACAGGGGAAATCAGGTTAATTAGCTTATCACTCTAATAATCTACCTATGGCTCTGTGCAGACCTATCCCTATCAGTTACTGTCCCTGGGTACCCAAGCCCTAGTGGCTAGTCAAACCGTGGCAGCTGGTAGGGGCCCTTTCACTAGAGAAAGAAGAATTAAACAGTCAGCAGTACAGTAATTCCATTTGGATTTAATGTGGCAATTCAACAGGGGCGACCCTGAATTAGTACTCACGACCTCCAAATAAGATAGGGTCCTTCAATGTCAGCAGGGCTCACTTGAGGTACACAAACCTCTTCACACATCCATATAAAAGCACTATACCAGGCAGGCTGCATCTGTATCCGATCGCAATTACTGCACAATACCGGGAGAACACACAGCAGATTCAGTTCCTGACAGACCAAATGCAATTTTCAGCAATCCTCCAGTCTTCTATAGGGTGAGCCTGGTTTCTACTCTTCAGAGATCCTTGATTCTTTTCACAGGACGGATTCAGTCCTAACAAGCTGTTACACAAGCTGCAGACGGAACTCTGGGCCTTACACACGTTTTTGACTAAAACTGCACACTGAAAAGCACAGGGCTCCTTCCTTCTTTACTGCCAAAGCTCAACTGAAACTCCAACCGACAAAACCGGCACTTCCTTTGAGTTCCTCCCAGTTCTTGACTGGATTGGCTGTCCTCACAATAGACTGCTGCTGTTGGTCCAAAAAGGCACTGAAGTCTAAACTACATCTCCCAGAGTCACTGCCCATACAATCCTCTTGTGGCTGGCTCAGATTATGAGTCCAAGTTCTGATTCGTCCAAGGCACCATTTTAGAGCTAGCTTACCCCACACTGATTGGTCCAGTTCAGCAGTTCAAAACTAGAATGGGGAACTAGCAGACACAGTTCTGACTGCAAAGAAAGCAGGTTAGACAAACTGTAATTTCATTATTACTCTAAATAATTTCTGGCAAACAGTTACATCTTTCAGATAGGTTCCTTTGCACTCCTAGTGACTGCAAAATGAAGTGAATTGGCAGCAGCTTGGTGGTACTCAATCAAAGAAACACAGTCCCCCATGCAAACTAATTATGTCTGCAAGCAGACAGCTCTTAAAGAACAGTACCAGAGGTTCTAAAACACTCACCGATAAATGGCTTAAATGCCAAACACCATTCAGGCTTGGAGCATTCAAGCAAGCTCCTGGAAGTCTTTTGGGAACCCCATTTGCAGGGGGTTACACCTTCCTGGCCTGGGAAAGCTTGCGTCAGCGTCAAGCAAGTACCATAAGTTTCAACTGCAACCATATACATTTGCATTAGGCTCGCACATGTAGTCATCAGTCAATATATCATTTTACCAAGAACACATTTCTGAAACATTGCAGTACGTCACTCTTTACACAGTATTACATACACATTATACCATAACTCAAGTTATTACCTCTTGTACATGAAACCTGAAGAGGGGCCCTTCCTATCAGTTACCTTGGGGCTGGATGGGGCAAGGGCACCATATAGAAGAGCAACACAAGTAACTTGGAGTTAGCACTGATGCTCAGTTTGGGCAATGAGCTCGAGGACACATACACCCTTTATGGACAACATTGAGAGGCAAGTCCACAGGCCTCCCAAGTGAATCATAACTGAGGTGCACCACAGGCTTTACAGCTCGACCAGTCTTTCTAGGGGAACTGTTATAGTCTCTGCACTCTGAGCCTCATTTTCAGCATTGTCCTCACTTGTCAGGGAGTCTCCATGGGGTAGAGAGGCTAGAACTTGGGGCACTTTCAGCTCCAGGAGTTACAGTTTCTGAGTCCACAACATTTGGCTCGCATGGAAGCTTTCGGACACTGGCAGTGGACTGTCAGGGCACTCAAAATACTCTTCTTGTTGATTGTATCACCAGTCTGCCCCAATCTATCATTTTCCTCCTGAAAGCTCAAACAGTTCAACCATGCACAATGATTCCATTTCATCTGATCTGATGCTTTGCACTTCACTTTGTGGGAGCATTGGCTCCAGGGAACGAAGCTGGGGGCTTGGACAGTCCAGAAGGCCCAGCTTCATCTCCAGTATTGACTAGGGATTGCCCAGAAACAATTGACTCAGTTCGTAGAAGGATAGTATTCAAAGTCACTCTCACTTTCTTCTGATATGGACTGACAGTCATGCTCAACTGGGACTTGTGCAGAGAACACTTTAACTCTGCTTCTGTAGGTGCAGACTTCCTTGGTCTTTCTTAGCAGCAGCTCTAGTCACTGGTCCAGAGGGGCATCTTCTGGGGCTCAGACTCAATCAGGATTTGTCCAATGGGCAGTAAATGATTTCTATGCATTGTTTTACATCTTTTGAATTATTCTCAGGCCTTACTTTGTACACTGGCAGATCATCTAGTTTGCCCACTACGATGTGAGGGAGATGGTGCCATCTGTCAGCAATCTTGTGCTTGCCATGCAGTCCCAGATTTCTTAGCAATACCGATCTCCCTCCTGGAGTTCCTGTGCTTTCATCTTTTATCATACCTTTCTTTGTTGGCCAGATTTCTTTTGGCAGCCATGGTTTGAGCCAGTTGAGTACGCATGAGTTAGCTGGGCCTTTAACTTTTGCACATACTGTAAATAGTTGTCAGCTTGAACCCCATCAGGAGAGACCCAAAACACACATCTACTGGTAGTCGAGCTTCTCTTCCAAACATCAGGTGGTAGGGGAGAATCAGTGGCATCACTTTTGGTGCAGTTATAAGCATGTACCAGGGTGCTAATTTGTTGGCTACATCTAGGCTTGTCCTTTGGGTGCAGGGTGCCTAGCATATCTAGCAAAACCGGTTAAACGTTCAGGCTGTGGGTCCCCCGGGGAGTAGTAAGAGTGGTTCTGGACTTTCGCACTCCCCACAGAGAAAGCATCTCTTTGATCAGACGACTCTCAAAGTCTCTCCCTTGATCAGAATGGATTCTTTGTGGAGCCCCATAGTGAACAAAAAAGTTTTCTACAAGTACTTTGGCCACAGTGGATGCTTTCTGGTCTTTGGTGGGGAAAGCTTGGGCATATCTCGTGAAATGGTCAGTGACCACCAGCACATTACTGATATTTCTTTGATCTGACTCCAAACTCAGAAAATCAATACAGACCAGCTCCATGGGTGCACTGGTGGTGATGTTAACAAGGGGGGCAGCCCTCTGGGGCAAAGCTTTCCTCTGTAAGCAGCGACTACAAGTTCGAATGTGTTGCTCCACATCAGCCCCATCTTAGGCCAATAGAATCTGGATCTCACCAAGTCAAGTGTTCTGTCTATACCAAGGTGCCCCATGTGGTTGTGCAAGGACCTCAGTACTGAGTCTCGAAAGGCAGTGGGCAGCACTAGTTGTTGTTTGTCTACTTGTCCCCTCTGTCTACTGTTTCTCTGTATAACAGTTTATTGATCAGTTTCAACTTAGGACCTTCTTTGTATAACAGTGCAGTTCTCAAATCAGTGGGCGTAATTTGGACACATCTTTTCCTGCATAGAGGCTTCTAAAGCTGCTTTGATCATGGGATCGCGAGATTGAGCCCGCCCGAATACTGTCATTGTCCAGCTGAGGCAGTGCACCAATGTCTATTGCAGAAAAGTGGCAATAAGCAGCTGGGTATGCAATTCTCAGAGCTCCCAAGCAGTCCACCATGCAGTCCACTGCGTCCGTGGACATTGTTCCTCCTGTCAAACTTCCGGCAGAGTGCCCGAATGTCAGGTTCTGCCAATCGGACCCAATCATTCTGGGGAACAGGCCTCCGGAGAGAGCATCAGCATCTATGTGGTTCAGACCTGCTCGGTATTCGAGAGCATAGTCATATGTAGATAATGCAGAAAGCCACCTATGGCCAGTGGCATCCAACTTAGCTGAGGTCTGCACATAGGTCAAAGGATTATTGTCAGTTTTACTAGTATTTTAGCCCCATACAAGTACTCATGGAATTGGTCAACAATAGCCCACTTCAAAGCTAGGAACTCTAACTTATGTACAGGATAGTTCTTTTCGGATGGGGTCAGGCTTCTACTGGCAAAGGCCACTGGTCTCAGGCCATTCTCGTGCTCTTGGTACAACACAGCCCCCAACCCTTGCAAGCTAGCATCAGTGTGCAGGACGTAAGGTTTTCTTGGATCGGCATAGGCCAGCACTGGAGCATGGGTAAGTTGATATATGATCTCATGAAAAGCAGTCTCACAATCAGAGTCCAGCGGGCCAAATACTTCACTCGGATGAAATACACTCTTTCAGTCTTGAGGGACGCTGACTTTTGGTATTTTTTGTGGGTTGGGGGATACCCTTGAGTAAGGTTAAGTAAAGGGCGGATCACTCTTGAATAGTCCTTGATGAAGCGCCGATAATAACCACAGAATCCCAGGAATCTTTGCAGTTCTTTTAGATTTTTGGGCTGTGGCCAGGTGGTCAAGGCCTCAACTTTACTTGGGTCGGTCTCTATTCCTCGTGGATACTATGTGTCCCACATACTTTACTGATGTTTGAAGAATTGACACTTATCAATAGACAGTTTAAGGCCAAAGTCCTCCAGTCGGTCCAATACCTTAAATAATCTGTCTCATGTTCCTCCAGTGAGCTGCCAAACACAATAACATCATCTAGGTATACCAGGCACTCTAGTAAGTTCATGTCCCCACTGCCGCTCCATCAATCGTTGAAAAGTGGCTGGGGCACCTGAAATCCTAGAGCATCCTCATGAATTCATAGAAGCCAGCGGACAGATAAAGGCAGTCTTCTCACGGTCCTCTGGGGCCATCGGGATCTAGTAGTACCCACTGCGGAGATCCAGCACAGAGAACCACTTGCTCCCGTTTAGGCAGTCAGCATCCTGAATGCGGGGCATTGTGTACTGATCAGGGATAGTCCGCGGTTTAAGGTGCGATAATCCACACATCCTTACTGTTCCATTCTTTTCCTCACTACCACAATGGGAAAGCATAAGGGCTTCTAGTTCTTGTATTACACCAGCAGCTAACATCTCTTGCAGATGCCGTCTCACATCATCTATGTCAGCAGGTGCCAGGCGTCGAGACCTCTCCACGAAATGGTCTTCGTCATAGCAGCGGATATTGTGCTCAACTCCTTGCACGCATCCTACATCCCATTCCTTTAAAGAAAACACCTGGTCTCTCTGGGCAAGCTTCTCACTGATCCTCACTTTCCATTCAGCTGCGCGGGGAGTCGCGAAATCAAACAAGTCAGGCGTTACTCTGTCATTCTTCCTTGAACTCTTGCTACTGGGTAGCACTGCAGTGTCTGCACAATGCACATTAGCCAGGATGCAACCTCTGTTTACTCGAATGTCTCTTTCAGACACATTATGAACTTGGACCATTACCCTTCTGGCATAAGCATGGGCTCTAGCGGGCAAAATACTAGGCTTGACCAGCAGTCCCTCTGGCAATTTTCCATCGCCTGGTGCATCCAACATTAATATTTTATTCTTAACATCCTTTCTGATACGGACCTCTCCTGTAAGGTACACTGGGCATTTGGCGCCAGGATCAGAGACTCAGGATCCTTCTTCCATACAATTCCGACCGGTTCCTCTGGTTCTGTTTTTCAGCATCTCTCTGTGCCTCATAGGCCTTCTTAATTAAAGCGGAACTCTTAAAGCTCTACTAGTCTTTGACCCCTGTTTTTCATAACACAACTGTGCCAGCCTCCGAACATATGAGCATTTGTTCCAATCAACAAAGGGACACCATCATACAGTCCAGTGGGGGACACACTAAGGCTAGGGTCTCTACTTGTTCGGCCACTCCAGCCACGGAGGTGGGGAAAGACAGCCAAATTCGGATATACCGGAATAGGGTAGGCCTTCTCACTTAACCCCCATACATGCAGTCCTTCTAATGGTTGTAGGGTACGTCTGACAAATGCTTCTGATACCAATCCTGGAACATAATTGTCACTTGGGAGCCACTGTCTAATACAGCTCTTGTAGACACTCCATTCACCTTTACAGTGGTCTCCATGGAGGGACCCACTATTCTGGACCAGTCTGGAGGCAGTAGTGGGGGCCTGGGCAACTGACCTTGCCACAAAGGACGTGAATTAGCTATTTTGGTGCCCTCACTGGGATCATGTCGGCACCTCTTAACCACTGATTTGTTCTCCAAGCTCTCCTTGTAGCCTATATGCAACTTTGTCAGTGTCTTTTGGGGACTGGCATTCCCTTTTCATGTGCCCATCTTTCCCACAATTATAGCAAAACATACTTTCTGGAGTTTGAGCTGGCGAGGTGCCACACTGGGAGCCAGGGTGGGGTATTACTAACTGGAAACCTGGGTGCCATCTCTTGTCTGTGCGTGATAAGCATTTGGAGACATCTCGTCAGTTTCTCCACTTTCATGGTCAAGGAATTGAGTTTGGAGCTGTTATCAGCAGGAGATACATGGGTGGGTACCCCACCCCATAGCAGATAGCAGTCGGATATAGGTCAGGGTCCGTACTTGCAGGCGTGGCCTTCATAAAGGGACTGTTTTTGAATTCGGATCTCTCTCAACAGTTCCTCCATTGTGGCATATCTTTTCCTTGTCAGAGCACTCATTGACTGTCAACCTCTGCCCTGAACTTCACTTGATGGGTCACCCTCAGTCACTGGTCGTAGCCACAGCTGTTGGTGCAGGTACCTCCGAGGTCGCCTTTCTCAACTCCTCGAATTTCTCTCATTAACTCATCATAGGAGGTGGGGATTCCAGTCGATTTGCCAGGCGTAACTGAAGCAACAGCAGTTCTGAGAAGGGGCAGACTTAAGGATTCTGTCCAGTCTGGTTCGGTCCAGTTCAATCGCTGGCAAACTACCCTTTCTGAGGCATTCTTGCAACAATTTTTCCAGCCGAGACATACACAGACAACAACTCCCTTGGTACTGTTGTGCATTTCTTACTCTCCACCATAGGTCCTCATCAGAATCTGGGCTCCCATACACATTCTCCAAGGCCTCAAGATAGGCCTGTGCAGTCGCTTCAGGGTTACTGGCCCGTTTAGCGGATGGTAGCCAGGGCAGGACCTCGGAGGCTCTCACTAACCCTCTTCGCTTTTCGCCTTCCGAGCATTGCCATTCTAGCACTTGGGGGCAACATAGTCTATCCAGGTCTCCCAGTCATCCTCCCTTGGGGTGGGGAGGTGCCAGAGAAGATCCTCAACCTTGGTAGAGTCGTGACTAATGGCAGGTGCAGAAATAGTAGTCTGCATTGGTTCAGCCACCATTACGGGCACTGGAGCAGGAGAGGGTGTTGGGGAGGAACACCCCAGGTGGCAAGAATAGTTTCTTCAAGTCCTCCACAGTTTTCCCCTCTCCCAGCAACCATTCAGCAAATTTCTCCTCAAAAGTTTCAGATAGTGGTGGGGGCTGATTCCCCCCCAGGTCTTTACTGTCCTTAGTTATCACTCTCCAAGCAGTGAGGGCTCCCTCTGGGGTAATGGTCTGTGGCACTTTGGAGCTATCTATGGGATCCTTAAACTCTACTAGGGCCAGGAAAGTGTGGGTGAGCAGATTAGCATGCCGACCCACCACCACAGGGTTTTGTAAACCTTCCACCTTGGAAAGTACTCCCTGCACAGTGTCCGTATTGATACCAGGGGATGTCCAGGATAAGCATAGCATTTTGGGATTGATCTCCTCCCAGTACACCACTCCACCAGCGGTGCACAGCTACTCTGTCGGGTACCCATTTTTTCTTAACAGTGGTTAGTAATATGGCCACTAGAGGACACACAATCCCAGCGGTGAGCCTCCAAGATGTAACCCCTAGATGGCGCTATCCCAGGGCTACTACCCTGCCTGATTTGCCACTAACAGGTTGAGGGGCCTGGATCCAATGGCGGATGCCTCCACCCAGAGGTCAGGGTTTGCAATAGTTAAACTAACTTGGTCACAGCCCTCTGGGACACTGCAACCCCTTTCTTCCCACTAGTGGCCCACACAATATATCAAATTACCTTCACAGTATACACTTACCCCAGGTCTGGTTCCGGCACTGGGACCTCCTGTGAAATGAGATACAGTGCAACAATCACAGTACAGTACTTAACATAGACAAATACCTCAGGCAGTATAACTTTGCT
The DNA here is from genome assembly GCA_016271365.2 of Neoceratodus forsteri. NCBI lineage: Eukaryota > Metazoa > Chordata > Ceratodontiformes > Ceratodontidae > Neoceratodus > Neoceratodus forsteri. The sequence continues at coordinate 1,180,519,457 of CM057454.1, forward strand.
GAAACAAGCAGCTCTGATTTATTTAGGGGATATAACAAGGACGGGGAAATCAGGTTAATTAGCTTATCACTCTAATAATCTACCTATGGCTCTGTGCACAGGCCTATCCCTATCAGTTACTGTCCCTGGGTACCCAAGCCCTAGTGGCTAGTCAAACCGTGGCAGCTGGTAGGGCCCTTTCACACAGAGAAAAGAAGAATTAAACAGTCAGCAGTACAGTAATTCCATTTGGATTTAATGTGGCAATTCAACAGAGCGACCCTGAATTAGTACTCACGACCTCCAAATAAGATAGGGTCCTTCAATGTCAGCTGAGGCTCACTTGAGTACACAAACCTCTTCACACATCCATATAAAGAAAGCACTATACCAGGCAGGCTGCATCTGTATCGATCGCAATTACTGCACAATACGAGGAGAACACACAGCAGATTCAGTTCCTGACAGACCAAATGCAATTTTCAGCAATCCCTCCAGTCTTCTATAGGGTGAGCCTGGTTTCTACTCTTCAGAGATCCTTTGATTCTTTTCACAGGACAGATTCAGTCCTAACAAGCTGTTACACAAGCTGCAGACCGGAACTCTGGGCCTTACACGTTTTTGACTAAAACTGCACACTGAAAAGCACAGGGCTCCTTCCTTCTTTACTGCCAAAGCTCAACTGAAACTCCAACCGACAAAACCGGCACTTCCTTTGAGTTCCTCCCAGTTCTTGACTGGATTGGCTGTCACTCACAATAGACTGCTGCTGTTGGTCCAAAAAGGCACTGAAGTCTAAACTACATCTCCCAGAGTCACTGCCCATACAATCCTCTTGTGGCTGGCTCAGATTATGAGTCCAAGTTCTGATTCGTCCAAGGCACCATTTTAGAGCTAGCTTACCCACACTGATTGGTCCAGTTCAGCAGTTCAAAACTAGAATGGGGAACTAGCAGACACAGTTCTGACTGCAAAGAAAGCAGGTTAGACAAACTGTAATTTCATTATTACTCTAAATAATTTCTGGCAAACAGTTACATCTTTCAGATAGGTTCCCTTTGCACTCCTAGTGACTGCAAAATGAAGTGAATTGGCAGCAACTTGGTGGTACTCAATCAAAAAACACACAGTCCCCATGCAAACTAATTATGTCTGCAAGCAGACAGCTCTTAAAGAGACAGTACCAGAGGTTCTAAAAACACTCACCGATAAATGGCTTAAATGCCAAACACCATTCAGGCTTGGAGCATTCAAGCAAGCTCCTGGAAGTCTTTTGGGAACCCCCATTTGCAGGGGGGTTACACCAGCATAGCAGAGGCAAAGTGGCTCACTCTGCCTCAACACATATCTACGCGAAGCGCCCACTGAAATAAAGTATTTCACCACTTCGTGTCATAAAGACTTCGCATTATGATGACTCTGCATTACTTCACTTTATTTTCTTTTAAAAGTGGAGTGAGTGAGCATTGTAACAGCCCACAGATCACATGGCTCACAGTCTGCAGGTCACATGCTTCAGGCAGAAAGTTAATCATGCAAGAGAGTGAAAGACTTTCACTTTCACCTTACCTAGTGTGGGAGAAAGAGCTGCGTTTGAGAGGAGAGAGAGATAGAAAAAAATATAAACCCCATGTCTGAACCGGAGCGCCTTCTGGGCTATTGGTCCTCTCTCTGAAGCAGGAGGTAGTGGTGCCATGGAAGCACCACCTTCGGTGGCACCTACCAGCACCCCCCCCACCAGTGCCAGCACCTGCCATGGCCCCTGCACCAGCAGCTCAGCAGGAAGTGAGAGAGGAGCCGCAGCAGTCACAGACACAGCTGCAGGAGGTTTCCCCAACCCCGGACCCAACTGAGCACCAGCAGCAGCCAGCAACAACATCTGGTGCCCCCCTGCCTGTGCCCAGTCCTCCCCGTAGCTCATTAAAGTGGGAGTTCTTCACTCACTGCCTGTGAACACCAGTGTAGTGAAGTACAGTCTGTGTGGTGAGGTGGTGCAGCTCATTAGTGTGGGAGTTCTTCACTACACTGCCTGTGGACACCAGTGTAATAAACTACAATCTGTGTGGTGAGGTGGTGCAGCTCATTAGTGTGGGAGTTCTTCATTACACTGCCTGTGGACAACAGTGTAGTGAACTACAATCTGTGTGGTGAGGTGGTGTGCTGTGGCCCCAAGGGAAGTCATCTGGGCACAGGTGGTCAGTGCACCCACCTATACAAACACCACCGTGCAGATTGGCAGGCCTAGCTTGCCGAACAGAGCAGAATGTGCCTGCTGGCCCTGCTGGCAACAGATGGCAGCACTACCTCTACCTGCACATGATGTCAAGTGGGGGTGAGCTACAGAGCAAATGGGTGGTCCACAACCTGCAGGTGATGGTGGTAATCGTGCACGAATACCTACACACATGCCGATTTGGGCCTGATATGGAGTGAGCTGGACCATGTGAACCACCAGATTGATAACATGGGGCAGCAGTTGGAGCGCATGGAGGTGCACCAACTCCAAATAATGGGCATGCTTCAACTGCTGCTCTCACAACATAACCATGGTGCCAGCGTGGCTCAGTTGGTAGCACATCCGCCTCTAGACCAGAAGGTCGTGGGTCCTCGTCCCACACCAGGATTGGACTTGCACCTAAAAATCGCTGGCATCCAAGTGCAGTATTGGGGGGCTCTGTACTGCTGGAGTGTGCTGTCCTTCGGATGAGACGTTAAACCAAGGTCCCTTCTGCCCATCCTGGTGTTGTCCTGATGGGTGTCCAGGTGGAAGTAAAAGAACCCAGGGCACTCTTCGCAAAGAGTAGGGAACATTCCCGGTGTCCTGGCCAACATTCTCCTTCCCATAAACCGGTTCATGCAATTAGCCAGGCTGTGTTTGGGTGATAATGTGCGATATGGCCGCCACCACACATTCAGTCACTTCACTACCAGTCTAGCATTGCTTGTAAAGCACTTTGGGATGTATGAAAAGCGCTATATAAATACTGATTCTTCTTCATAACATTGATTGTTAGTTTTTGTTTGTCCTTGCACCCACCACCCTCTCCATGAAAAAAATAGTTCCTGACGTTGCCCCTGGTCCATCCCCCTTAATCTTCAAATTTTGCCCCATTGTTCATGCACATCTCTTTTTCTGAAAGATGCTACCCTCTTGTATGTTGTTGATTCCCTCTCAGTACTTAATAGTTTCTACCATCCCCCCCATGCAGTTATACATATTAAGCTTTAGACTCCACAGTATTTGGGAAACTGGTTAACTTGCTGTCACAGTTGAAATTGGGGCAATACTCATGCCATCAGCAACTTCACTACCACCAGCAGGGACAACAGCATCTCCAACCATGATTGAAGCCACTGATTGCGCTGTGAAAAACATAGAGAAATCCTTTTACTGATATCAACTATGCATTTCTGCTGCATACTACCATGCCCATGGCCACTCTTGCCACTGGCAGCAGTGCCATGGCCAGAAGCATCTTTGCATTTTATTTATTTATTTAGAGTCTAGGATTACAAGTACTTTTGAGCCAAGGGTCTTTTACAAAGGTTCCACGTCAATTGAGGTACAATACAAACATTACATATAGTTGAGTAACAATGCAGAAATGGTGCACAGACATTTTTAAGCAGCTGAAATACAGTACATTTAGGGAAAGTGGATACCAGTGGGGCAGGGTAGCCAGAGGTAGCTGAGGCTTGGAATGGACACAAAAAGAGCGGTGCAGCCATTGGCATTTGTCAGGCCTCAAAAAAGTGTTTGGGGGGTAGGGGCAAAACGGGAGGGGAGGGTAGGCTGTAGGAAGAGGGAGAGAGGGGGTATGATTAGAAGTGCTAAGAGGGAGATCAGATTATGCGGGACAGTCACCGGAGCTAGATGCAGCTAGGTGGAGGAGAAGGTTGGCTTTGAATGGCCTAGCTTTTGCAGAGAGGAGATGTCTTTGTTGAGTCCATTAATCCAGCTAGGAGCTAAGTACGCAAAGGATCTTTTGCCCTGTGTGGTGCGGCACCGAGGAATGTGCAGCATTTGGTTTTCTGAAGCCCTGGTGAGGCTAATTTTGTGTGCTGTATGGAGAAGAGTTTGGACTTCGGGGAGAGAAAGATGCAACATCATTTTCTTAGCCATTTGACAAGTTTGGTACTTGATACAGTTTGACAACTGGAGCCACCCTGTTTGGGCATAGAGGTCACAGTATGAGTGAGACAGTGGGATCCTGTGATGAGTCGGCAGGCTTTGTTTAGGGCCAACAATAAGCACCTGAGGGCTGTGTCAGTTGCAGAGCCATAAATAATGAGACCATAGTTGATTAGAGAGACCACCGAGCTCTGTACTGCTATCCTTAAGGCATCCGAGGTAAGGCATTGCCTGTGCCTGTAGAGGAAACCAATGCAGGTGTTTGCAGCTATGACGATACTATCTATGTGGATGCCATAGGATAGGTTGCTGTCTATGGTGATTCTCACAAATTTAGAGGAGTAAGCCTTTTCGAGGACGGCACCAAGGCAATTTGTAATATTAAGGGGATGAAGCCTATGTTTGTTGTGGGAGCCACAGAAAAGCACTGACTTGGCTTTCTTATAGTTGAGAACCAGCTTTTGACTACTAAACCATGTTTTAATGGAGGTGAAACCCTTCTGAAGCTTATTTTGGAGTAGGTGGGGGTCCTGTTGGGTGGTGTGAATGACAGCATCGTCAGCATAGAGTAGGATTTGTTCCGGACAGGATTGTGGAAGATTGTTCAAAAACAGGCTGAAGAGGAGTGGCCTGAGAATGGATCCCTGGGGGACTCCTGAGCATACTGGTCTAGCATCTGTGAGGACATCAGCAATTTTCACTCTTGGGAACGGTTTTCCAGGTAGCTCTTAAACCAAGTTGTAGAGTCACGGAAGAACCTAGCTTTTAGCAGTTCTGTGAGGAGTATTTGATGATGTACATGTCAAAAGCCTTGGTCAGGTCTATGAAGACCGAACCAGTGAGGTAATTATTGTCCAGGGAGTTGCGAATTGCTGCTGTGAATTCAAGGAGGGCAGATCTGGTGCTGTGGCCTTTTCTGAAGACATGCTGTTGTTTACAAACGATGTTGTACTTGTCCAGATATTCCATAGGCTGGTCAGATACCACATGTTCAATGGCCTTGGGGGGGGGGTTGTATGGATATAAGCCTATAATTTCCATGAAGGGCCTTGTCCCCACTCCTGTGGGCTGGTGTCACGGTGGTGGATTTCCATCTGTTGGGGAACTGGCCAAGGATGAGGGAAAGGTTGAAAATTCAGGTTAGGGGAGAGAGAACTTCATCAAGAGTAAGGGACAGCAGTTTGAGGTCGAGTGAGTCGCCACTTATTCTAGATCCAGCAATTGCTTTACAGACTTCATGTGTCCTGACTACTCTGAAGTAAAAAGGCGAGCGATTTGAAAAATGGAGGGGTGGGGGAGGGTGCAGGAGAGAGGTCTTCATCAAAGAAGTCTGGAGGAAGAACACTACTGAGGTCAGAGAACACGTTATTGAACGTGTTAGCTATAGTGGAAGGGTCAAGAGTTATAGTCCCAACCACATCCAACATTGAAGGTGATGTTTTGAGCAGTATCCCTGTAACTTCCTTGAGCTTATTCCAGAAAGACTTCCCCTTTCCCCAGGTGTTTGTGAGGGTATCTTTGTAATAGTTACTTTTCTTCAGGCATATTTCTTTGGTGCAGTCATTTCGGGCACGTTTGTAGTTTTGTATATCTACTTGCCTGCCAGTGGCCTGAGCCTGAAACCAGACGTGGTCCCTAGCTTTCAGCAATGTAAGGAGATCAGCAGTGAGCCATGGATTGCTAAGGCCTTTTACTTTCCTCTTTTTGAAGGGGGAGTAAACGTCACAGGCAGCATTGAAGGAGCTGAAGAAGTCGAGCGCGGAGTTGACATCCGGTGATGGAAGATAGGTGACCAGTCTTGTTGTCTAAGGTGTGATTTGAGGTGCTTCAGTTGACCACATGGAATGGTTCTGCTGTTTATTAGTTTGAGTGGTGGTGGGCTTAATTTGTTAGACCATTCACATGCAACTGGGGAGTGGTCACTTAGCGTATCTGGGAGAATGAAAACTTTTGAGATGCGGGATGGGTGGCTGGTCAGTATCCAGTCTAGGAGGGTGATTGTCCCAGTCTTACAGTTGAGTTTAGTGGGGGAGACGACCAGCTGGGCGAGGTTGGCAGCTGAGATGACATCATTGTAGCCACCTGTATCTGATCCAAACCAATTTATGTTAAAATTGCCCATTAGGATTATCTCGGTGCCTGGTGGTTGGGAACGAACAAAGTCAAGAACAGAGTTGAGACCTTTACCTTGATCCTTGAGAGGGATGTGGACAGCAGCAATAGTCAGTGCCTTGTTGTGAACCCTGAGTAGAATTCTGATGGGTGCTATCTGGGTGGTAGAGACTGAGGTGGGGGGTTGAACATGGTGCCCCAAGAGAGAGTCTTTGAGGTAAACAGCACATCCACTGCCTTTTTTAGTGGTCCTGTCAATTCTGAATACGTTATATCCTGGTAGGGTAATTGCACTGTCAGGTATTTTTGGAGTGAGCCAGGTTTTAACAATCACAAGAACATTAGGTTGTGTTGGTGTGCAAATAAATGTAGGGCATCGAGTTTGGGTAGAAGGCTACAGATGTTAATCGTTGCAAAGGTGAGTCCCCCAGAGTGACACTGCCAGAGGTCAGAGCTTGGAATTGTGGGGCCAGAGTTAGGGTGAATATTGCCAGACAGAAGTAGTAGTAGAAGAAAAAGTTTCAGGGTGCACCAGCATAGCTTTGTGAGGGAGATATTATTCGACCGTTTCTTATTGGAGAGAAAGCTGTTCTGTAAATGATGATCTCAGTAAGTGGTGACATAGGCCAGAATTGGGAACAGGCAAACATAAATACTCCATCTTGATTCCAGGAGTGGTGCAAGCCTGTCATGGCAGTGGTTAGATATGGAGGGCTTAGCCCAGTGGGTATGGTCCCTGAGTACCGGTAGATGTTGTCCAGCTGGAAGCACACTGGGAGATTGGGATGGCAGGCTCCAGGCAGGAATGCCATGGAAAACAGGGAGGAGACAATAACCAGAAAGAGGGGCAGAGAGGGGAGGTCCATAGTGGATAGAGAGGTGAGGGTAGTAGAAGGCGAGAAAGGTCTTAGGGAGGGGAGAATAACCAGTCAGGAATGAAGGTGAAACAGGGGAGAGGGGGATGTGATGGGTGAAGTAGGAGATACGAGGAGGGTGTCAGGCACAGAAAGGAGGCAGGAGCAGTGAAGGGATGAAGTTGATTAGTAGAGGGAAAGGAGGAGCAGGGAGGAGGAAGAGTAAGTGGTAAATAAATGAGGTAGAGGAGAGAGAGTATCCAATAGGAAATGAAAGGGTGAGTCCCTAGGCAGAATTGGGCAGAGCTAAGGCCTATTTAATTAAGGTGGGGGGGGCAGGACAACATTTTCTTCCGAAACCCACTGAAGTCTATGGATGCAGAGTCCAGCAGAACAGTTTTAACCAGTCAAGATTGCAGGGCCAATCAGTGGCCGTGCGGAGCACAACAGTCCAATAGGAGATGGAAGCAACAGGCGGCAGCCAATGGGAGCCTTTCAGCACTTCCCGGTTCGGCTTGGGAGCTTACCAGCAAGAGGAGGGTTCCTTGGCGGCGAGCAGTGGTGGTGTGGACGGCTGGCCCAGGTAGCCCCAGCTGCTCAGATGTTTGCACAATCAGGGGATGAGAGATCTAAGGGAAGGAATAGAGCAACATATTGTGAATCACAGTAATAACAAAGGGTGACGCTGGAGAGTAAATCGGGGCGTGGGCAGTGGACAGACAGAGGGGAATTAGGCAGAGGAGTTGGGGGGGGATGCCACAGACAAGAGAAATAAACTTGAACTGGCACCAGAGGGAGGACAGAAGGGTGATTTAATAGAATATGAAATTCTCCGGGGGAGAAGAGAGATGCAGGGTTTGGCAACAGGGGGGAAGGTGGAGAGAAAGATTGAATGCAGAGGGACAGGAATCACTTCACAGCTCTAAATTACAACAGTTTCCAACTGCAATTTAGAGTTCAATGCTAAAACATTTAGGCAGGTCTACACAATTAATTTTGACTTTGACATAAAAATAGCAAGCAGCTTAGCAATTTAGCCCAGATTTTTGGCCGAGACCTGGAGTTTTTAGAAGTTGAGTGCTAAGAACATCAAGGCTGGTCTACACATTAATTGAGACTTTAACAGAAAAATAAGCAAGCAGTCTAGCAATTCAGCCAAAATTTTCTTCCGAAACCCACTGAAGTATATGGGCACAGAGCCCAGCAGAACAGTTTGAACCAGTCAAGAGTCCAGGGCCAATCAGTGGCCGCGTGGAGCACAACAGTCCAATAGGAGATGGAAGCAACAGGTGGCTGCCAATGGGAGCCTTTCAGCACTTCCTGGTTCAGCCTGAGAGCTTACCAGCAAGAGGAGGGTTCCTTGGTGGCGAGCAGTGGTGGTGTAGACGGCTGGCCCAGGTAGCCCCGGCTGCTCAAATGTTTGCCCGACCAGGGGCTGAGAGATTTTTCCCTGGAGCTGGAGTCTGCCGGTAAACTGTGTATGGCAGAAGTCCCAAAACCACTGTACTAAAAACCACCCTCAGTTCCTCTAAGTCCCTATTCCGGATTCCCCGGGGATGGACCTCCGTTTTTAAAAAACTTTCAGCTACAGAGCATGCATGTCTTTTTGCAGGCATATTTTGGGATTACACAAAAAATTCACAACAAATTGAGATTTCTGAAATTTGGGGTGGATGGGAAGCCAAAAAACAACAGCTGTGGTTTACAGATGCAGATTGGGCACTAAACAGATGCAAACGCACAGACACAGATTGCACACTATAAAGAGATGCAGCTGCACAGGCACAAAAACACCTTAACCAGTGGTCACACAAATCCAAAACTGAAAAATATTTTTTTCATTTATTTATTGAGCATATCGGACATACCTTTGAGTCAGAGACTCATTTACAAAGGTTCCAAGTCAGAGAACATATAGTCAAACAGCAATACAGGAATTGTTCAACAGCGAGGGCAAAAGTGTGGCACAAAGCATCACGATAGGGTATAGTACTCATAAATCACACAAACAGATCAATACACATAAAAAGAAAGGTTTGTTACACAGACAGGGTTACATTTTCAGCATTCAAGTACTACCAATGTTATAGCAGTTAAAGACTACTCAAGCTAACTGTCAAGGCCACAGTAACAGAGGCAGGATGAAAATCTGTTGTCGGGAAAGGAGGGAGATGGGGTGGAGGGGGAGGGGGGATAAGGAAATGACAGGGAGAGGGCAACCAGGGCTAGTAGCAGTCACAGGTGCTAGAGGATAGGAGGTGTTCCCTGAGGAGAGATTTGAAGTGGCCAAGCTTATTTTCAGGAGCTATGGTACTGGGGAAGACATTCGCCAGCGTGGGGATCTGTAGCTGAAAGTTTTTGAAACAGGGAGTTCCATCCCCAGGGAATCAGGAAGGGGGACTTAGAGGAACGGCAGGTGGTTTTTAGTACAGTGGCAGGTTGTAGAAGGGTAGAGAGACCCGTGGGGAATAGCCCTGAGGAGATCTTTCTGGCAAGGAGGCAAGTCTGATATTTAAGCCTGTCATCAAAGTTGAGCCAGCTTGAGAGAAAGTGTAAAGGGAGCAGATGTGTGTGGTATGGTCACAGCCCAAAACTAAGCAGCAGGCTTTGTTCAGGGCTATTCTTATACAGCAGAGGGAGGAATTGCCAGCCACACCATAGAGCAGAATACCATAATCAACAAGGGAGAGGATAGAAGAGAAGACAGCCAGGCGGAGGGCCTCAGGGGTGAGGCAGTGCTTGTGCCAGTGAAGAAGACCAATTCTGATATTGACGGCCATGCTGAGGAGATGGATCTGCTTATGGTAGTTAAGGGAGGAGTCCAAGATAATACTTAGGTATTTAAAGGTTTCTACCTGGTCGAGGGGCTGTAGCTGGAAGTTGACGATACGCAGGGGATGGCCTTTGTGCTTGCTCTGATGGTGAGCAAACACCACGACTTTGGTTTTCTTATAATTTAATACTAAGCAGTGCTCAGAAAACCATGATTCAGCATCAGAGAAGGCTTTCTGGAGGGATAGCTGGAGCACATGTGGGTCAGACTGGCAGGAGAAGAGGACCGCGTTGTCAGCGTAAATGAGAACATTCCCGGAGCAGGCGCTGGGGAGAGTATTTAGAAATAGGCTGAAAAGAAGGGGCTCGAGTATGGAACCCTGGGGCACCCCTGATCTAACTGGAAGTCTGGAGGAGAGGGTGTTGCCAATCTTAATTTGTTGAGACCTGTCAGTTTGATAATGAACCAGCTGGTGGCACCTTGGGAAAGACCGGAGTGGGAGAGGATGGACAAGAGGAGAGAGTGGTTCACGTGTCGAAGGCTTTTGACAAATCCACAAAGACCGCTCCTGCTAGGTGCCCCTTGTCTAGAGCTGAGTGCATGGCCGAGGAAAATTCCAGCAGTACTGAAGTGGTGCTATAGGCTTTATGGAAGCCATGCTGTTCTTGACATAGGAGACTGTAGTTAGTGAGGTGCTCAGTGAGTTAGTCTGAAATGAGCCTCTCCCAAGGCCTTGGGGGGGGGGATAGAGATGGGGTAGTAGTTCCCAGCAGAGGTGCGGTTGCCACCTTTGTGGATTGGGGTAATTATGGCGGCTTTCCATTTGGCAGGGAATTGGCTATGGCAGAGGGAGCGGTTGAGTAGGGAGGTTGAGGGGGTGACGAGTTTGTCTAGGGTCAGGTGCAGGAGTTTAAGGTCCAGGGTGTCACTGCTAAACCGGGAATTCCCCAAGGCTTTTAGTAAGTAGTATTTGGCTTCCCTTGGGGAATAAGTTTTGAAGTGAAAAGGGGGGGGGGGTAGTTGGGTGGAGGATGAGGGCAAAGTTAGAGGATCAAAGAAGTGAGGGATGAGCACACTGCTAAAATCCGAGAAGGAGGTGTTAAGGGTGTCGACTATGTGTTTGGGGTCAGTGGTAATATTGCCATTGGAGTTAATTTTGGAAAAGGGGGTGGACACCATTTTCCCATTGAGTTCGTTTAGATTGTCCCAAAACTTTATACCCTAGCCCCAAGATGAGGTGTGGGACACCCTATAATGTTCATCCTTGGCTTTATGTATTTCCCACATACACTTATTCCTAGCAGCATGGGAATGTTGTCTCCCTGCTGGTTTGCCCTTGTTAATGGCTATTTGCCAAAGGGAGTCACAGTGGCGCATCAGGGCAAGGAGAGTTTGGAAGATCCATGGTGAGGAGTGGCCCTTGACAAGGGGTTTGGTAAGAGGCCAAATGGGTCACAGGCATAGTTGAAGGAGTGAATAAAGTAGTCGAGCGCTGAGTCAATGTCGAGAGCATTTCTATTTATTTATTTGTTTATTGAACATATCAGAATTAAACCTTTGAGTCAGAGACTCCTTTACAAAGGTTCCATGTCAGAGTAGTACAGAGATAAAAGACAGAAGACAGAGGACAGACTACAGGTACAAGCGATGATACAACAATTAGCAGGATACAGTGGTTTTTACAATGTTATAAAAAACAACACAAAGCTAGTAACAAACGACAAGAGCAACATAGTCTAGATCAGGTCAAGCATAAAAGCTGAAGACCCTTGTCAGAGGGTTTATAACTAAACCATCAGGGAGATTAGTTACAGCCACAGGCAGCTTCCTGTCGGATATAGTTTCAGAGACCAGATTTGAAGGGGCTTAGCTTAGGTTCCACCAGTAAGGTTCTTGGCAATGAGTTCATCAGTAGTGAAATGTTCTTTGACCCTGCGTTGTTTTACAGTGCGGGACCTGGTAGGGGGGATTTCTCTGATCCCCGGGTATGTTTGGTGGATAGATGGGCTGAAGAAAGGGGTGAGACCGGGGGTTAAGACCGATAGATTTTTTTGGGGGCCAGGAGGCAGGTCTGATATTTCAGTTGACCATCAAAGTTAGGCCAGTTGGCAAGGGTGTAGAGGGTGCAGGTGTGGGTCAGTTGGTCACAGCCAGTGGCTAGTCGGCAGGCCTTGTTCAGGAACATCCTAATCCTATGAAGGGCAGTGTTATCAGCAGCACCATATATCAGTATGCCATAGTCAATCAGGGATAAAATCGAGGAGGAGCTAGCTAGTTGCAGGGTCTCGGGGGGAGACAATGCTTGTAACAGTGGGGGAGGCCAATGCGTATGCTTACTGCCATGCTCAGAAGGTGGATGTGATCATGGTAGGTGAGCCCTGAGTCCAAGGTGACCCCAAGGTATTTGAAATAGCCAACCTGCTCCAGCGATTTGTGATGAGAGTTAAGTATGGTCAGGGGGTGGCCAATGTGCCTGTTTCGGAGATGAGCAAACAACATAGATTTCATTTTTTATGGTTCACTACAAGCCTGTGATTAGAGAACAAAGTCCCAGCTTCATTAAAGGATTGCTGGAGTGCCAGTTGGAGTGAGACTGGGTCAGAATGGAAGCCAAAGAGTACATTGTCATCAACATAGATGAGAATTTTACCCAAGCAGGCACTAGGGAGACAATTAAAAAATAGACTAAATAGTAGAGGGCACAGGATTGACCCCTGGGGAACCTCTGAGGTGACAGGGAGAGGGAGGACAAAGTACTAGATATCCACACTTGCTGTGACCTGCCCATTAGGTAATTCGCAAACCAGCGTACCATGTCCTGTGAGAGGCCCAGCTCAGTAAGAGAAGTCAGTAGTAGGGAGTAATGGATGGAGTCAAATGCTTTTGACAGGTCTATAAATACTCACCTGCTATATGGCCAGCATCTAGGGAGGCATGAAGGGTATTAATAAATTCTAACAAGGCAGTTGTGGCACTGTGGCTTTTACGAAAGCCGTGTTGCTCACTGCACAGCAGATTGTATTTGGTTAAGTGTTCGGTGAGTTGGTCTGCTATGACTTTCTCAAGGGCTTTGGAGAGAGGAGGAAGGATTGATATTGGGCAGTAGTTACCTGGGATGTTACAATCCCCACTCTTATGAATGGGTGTAATAAGGGCAGTTTTCCATTTTGTAGGGAACTGGCCCAGAGAGAGAGAGGGAGTGGTTTAGTAGTACTGTGAGGGGGTAAAGTACCTCATCAAGTGTAAGCCTTAGTAGCTTTAGGTCCAAGGAAATGCTGCTAAATCTGGACTTGGTAAGCACTTTATGCAAGCAGGGAATAGCTTACCACTGAGAGATAGTTTTGAAGTAGAAGGGGGAGCCTCCTGGAGGGGTCAGTAGATGTTGGGGGGAACTGGGGCGAAGAAGTTTTGAGGGAGAACACTGCTAAGATCACAGAAAGAGGAGTTTAGTGTGTCTACAATGAGCTCAGGGTCCATTGAGATGCAGCCATTAACACAGAGTTGGGAGAAATGGGCAGAGATAGACTTGCCATTCAGCTCTTGTTGATGGGGGGCTAATCTCAGAGGGTGAAATGGTGTTTTAAATGCTTAAGATTACCAGGTTTCAGATGGCATTGGAAGGTGACTCTGGGTGTTGTTTTTTTTTTTAACCCTGCAAGACCGTGTGCAAAGCGCAGCAGAGTGGTCACTCAGGGCATTGGGAAGTACTGAGATACTAGTAAGCCTATTGGGGTGATTGGCAAGAACCAGGTCTAGAAGGAAGGCAGACTCGGTCTTAGGATTGTGTTGAGTGGGTGTAGGGACAACTTGTGTAAGGTCCATTGTGGTGATAGCATCTTTGTAAGAGGCAGAGGAGCTAGATTGCCAATTAATGTTGAAATCACAAAGGGTTATGCATTTGGATATAGAGGGCAGGTGGGACTGGTAGTTCAGAGTAGAGTGAAATGCAGGTTTTTGGTTCCGAGGGGGGGATATAAACAGAGGTGACAAGGAGGGGGGCAATGGCAACACCGACAGAGACTTTCAGAGTGAGAACTTGGGCACCATAGTCCAGCTGAGCAGGTGTAAGAGGTTGGGCCTGAGGAGTGTTTTGAAGGTAGAAGGCACAGCCACCGCTACGTTTTCTGATCCTATCTGCATGGTAGACCAAATACCCAGGGATGGAGACAGTGGAGTCAGGGGTTGCTTTGGAGAGCCAGGTTTCCAGAAGGGAGAGTATGTCAGGTTCGTGTTGGACTATACAACCCTGGAGGCAGTAAATTATACCTTTTGTGGGTTGTTGGGGGGGAGGCGCTGCAGTAGCAGTCCACTAGCTAGAAAGAAGGAAGCAGTAAAAAATACCGCAGACAGATAACTGATTCAGAGTGCGGCGATTACTGTGTGGCACAATAAAATGTGTCTGACTTGATGGCACACAAAGACACACACACAAATACTACAGGTAATGCGCAGAAAATTTAACAGTGCAGTACTCTAACATAGAAACATAGAACATAGACTTTGACGGCAGATAAGGACCGCATGGCCCACCTAGTCTGCCCATTTCTTACCTATTGGATAAGCTGCAGATTCCAGTTACCCAACACTCTACTTCCTCCTACCTTTCACTATAATTGCCTTATGTCTGTCCCATGCATTCTTGAATTCCCCCACTGTTTTTGACCCCACAACCTCCTCAGAAAGGCGGTTCCACCCTCTCTGTGAAAAAGTACGTCCTCACGTTGCCCCTGAGCTGTCCACCCTCTATCTTCAAATTGTTCCCCCTTGTTCTTGTACATCGCTTTTTCTTAAAGATGTTCCTGTCTTGGACTTTGTTGATATACTTGAGGGACTTGAAAGTTTCTATCATGTCCCCCCTCCCTCCTTTCCTCAAGGGTGTATATATTAAGCACTTTTAGCCTCTCGTCGTATAGCTTCTGTTGCAGACCCTGCATCATTTTAGTCACCCACCTCTGGACTGCCTCCATCCTGTCTATGTCATTGCAGAGATGGAGTCTCCAGAACTGCACGCAGTACTCCAGATGGGGTCTTACCAACTCTCTGTACCGAGGGATAATAACTTCCTGTTTTCTACTGATGGTGCCTCTCCCTATACATCCTAGTATCCACCCAGCCCTCCTTACTGCCTTCTCACATTGCTTACCTACCTCAAGGTCATCTGATATGACTACCTCGAGGTCTCTTTCCATTTGTGTTGTTGTTAGCCTCCCACCCCCACCCCATTGTGTACTCTTCCCTAGGTTTTTGTTTAGCAGGTGCATTACTTTGCACTTTTTTGCATTGACTCTAAGCTGCCATGTTTTTGGCCATTTCTTCAATCTTGCCAAGTCCCTTCTCATTCTTTGCACCATTTCTTGTGTGTCAACCCTGTTGCAGATCTTTCTATCATCTGAAAATAGGCATACTTTTCCTTCCAACCCCTCTGCAATGTCACCTATAAAGACATTAAAGAGTACTGGTCCCAATATTGAACCCTGTGGTACCCCACTAGTAACCCCCCCTTTCTTCAAAGTGTACTCCGTTTACTATTCCCCTCTGGGTCCTGTTGTCCAGCCAGCTTGTTACCCATGCTACCACAATGGAACCCACTCCCAGGCAGGCTAACTTGTTTATTAATCTTCTGTGTGGGACTGTGTCAAATGCCTTGCTAAAGTCTAGGTAGGCCATATCCACAGCCCCTCCCTGGTCTACTACTTTGGTTACCCTGTTAAAGAAATCTATTAGATTCATCTGACATGATCTTCCTGCTGTGAACTCATGCTGCCTTCGGTCCTGTGCCCCGCTGGCATCTAGTTACTCAACAATTCTTTCTTTCAGACGTGATTCCACCATTTTGCCTGCCACTGAGGTCAAGCTAACAGGTCTGTAGTTTCCTGCCTCTGCCTTGTTCCCTCATTTGTGAAGAGGAATCACATCTGCCCTCCTCCAGTCCTCCAGTACCATTCCATCCACCCATGATTTGTTAAAAAAGGGTAGTCAGAGGTGTCACTAGCTCTCCCCTTAGTTCTTTCAGAATTCTGGGGTGAATCCCATCAGGCCCCATTGCTTTGTCCACTTTGAGTTTTAGGAGTTACTTCATAACCCTTTCTTCTGTGAATGAACTGGTGTCGACCCCCCCCCCATCCAGAGTGTGTTTATTCTTTGGTTTAAGTACCTCTCCCTCTTCTTTTGTGAATACTGTGCAAAAATATTCATTCAGTATCTCTGCCTTTTCGCAGTCACCCTCTGCCCACCCCTCCCCTTTTTTAAGCCTCAGTATCCCACCCTTGGTCTTGCTTTGCTCCCTGATGTACCTATAAAAGGTTTTATCACCCTTCTTAACTGAGTTGGCTATCTTTTCCTCGATTTGGGCCTTCGCTATTCTGACTGCCTTCCCTGCTTCCTTCTGCTTTAACTGATTCAGTTCTCTGTCCTGCTCCTTCTGTGATTCCTTGCACTTCCTGAATGCTATGTTTATCTCCCTAACCTTCCCTGTCACCTCCTTTGAGCACCATAGTGTTTTTTTTTACTTTGTTTTGTTTATTTGCTTCACACAAAGGCTTGTTGCCTCTGTGATAGCAGTTTTGATTATTCCCTGTTTTCTTCCACCCCTCCTTCCTGCCCATTTGCTAGTGCATTCTTTAGGCACTCACCCATTTTGGCAAAGTCAGCTTTCCTAAAGTCCAGAACCTTTGCCTTTGTATGGCTTGACTCTACTGCTGTGTTTATCATAAACCATACTGTTCGGTGGTCGCTAGTTCCTAGATGGCTACCCACTTCTAAATCTGTGATCCTCTCTCCATCTCCATTTGAGAGAACAAGGTCTAAGACTACTCATTTCCAAGTGGATTCCAATACTAGCTGTCTAAGGCATGCCCCCTGCAGGGCATCAAGAATGACCCCGCTCTTGCATGTAGCTGCAGCAAATGTGCTCCAGTTAATGTCTGGCATTTTCAGGTCCCCCATCAACAATATTTCCCCTTTATCAGCCATTCTAAGGATACCTTCTATCCAGTGGCAGCTCCAGCTTCTGCTGGTTACCAGGGCACTGGGTGGGCACCATAGTTGACAGCCAGGGCACCTATAGAAACCAGAATTTAAATCATGCGTGTATATTTCTGCACCCACTAAAAAAAAAAATGAAGCTCTCCCAGCAGCCAGCCTGTCATCAGGCCATTTCAACCCTTCCCTCACTCAAGAAACAGAACTTAGGAGTTCCATTTTTAAAATCTCAGGCCCAAGCAGATAACCACATCAGAGGGCTCCAAGTCTCCCACTCATGCAACATCAACTGCCAAATTACCCCAGGAAACCACAAAACACCACCGCCACAACCCCAATACAGAAAATAGAACAGCCCCCTCTTCCCAAGTCAGCGATCTGATACCTGACGCACCCTCCCAAGTGCAGCCAAACGTTTTTGCTTGCACTCTGGCTTTGTCAAAAACAAAGTGGAGACTGTGTAGTTGAGTTGTTTGGATTTTGTACAAAGATTGTGTTCTTGCCTCCAGTCCTAGCTGTGTCTGCAGCCACCTGATGTGGGAAATTTCTTTGTAGGTTCTAGACAACTGCTGTTTGTAGCAACATGAGTGCCTACTAAAGTAGTATTTTGAAACAGTGAAAGGTAAAGGTGTGTGCTAGTCATTTCTACACCGCCATGATGGACAAGGAGTTGTCTCCCCCCAGTACACACACACACACCATAGTGAAAACAAATGGGGCCAGGTGATGAAAACTGCACCCCCCCACACACACACACACACACCATAGTGAACACAAATGGGGCCAGTCTCCTCTGTTTATTTTATTTAGAACCTGGCCATGAGATCTACCCCCACACACACACTGAAAAAAATGGGGGCTTCCTTGTTCATTTATCACAACTGTTCTGCATGCAGCTGCCCCCCCCCAACCTGCCAGCCAGCCAGCCAGCATGAAAAGAAGGAGGCAGACTCTTCTGTTTATTTATTAAGACCCTGGTCAGGCCTAGCTGTGCTCCTTTTTTCTTTTCCATCCCCTCAGCCAGTGTGAAAAAAGTTTATTATTTAGACCATTCACTCTGGTAAGGCCTAGTTCTTGTGCTCCTTTTTTCCTTTTCCAAACACCTGCCCAAGTCTCCTCATCATCCAACACCCTGTTGTGCTCCGAGCCAAAGACTGGGCTTACCTTATGCTGCTGAAGGTGCTGGTGGTAGCAATGCAGAATCTGTGCTAGGGTGCTTGTTTTTCAGTTAACCTCTAATGGACTCAGTAATTCTCTGGACTATCTGATGCCACACAATGCTAGCTGCCACACTCCTCTGTCTACTCTCCAGGCCGGGGTCAGGGACAACAATGAACTCTCAAGCCATGCCACTCCAGTTACAGTACACGAACAGTGTTGGTTCCGGGACTTCCGGTAACTGGGTCAGACTTTTGGTCCTGACTCCCGACTATCGCTCCTCCGATGCAAGCCACAATTTCAAATACAGGGAAGGAGATGAATCAGTCATTGCTGCAGATTGGATTCAGAGGTGCTGTGGCGTGTTGCGAATCCACCGATCCTCGATGCGCTCCACCTGAACTAGAAGGAAGTCGCCTCCTTGTAATCTCATCTCCGCCGCTGCTGCCACTGATCGTCCATCCCCATCTGAGCCTATTCACACAAACCCAAAGGGTCAGATCATGTCTTCCAGTCGAAACAAAAATAAGGGAACTATCATTGAAACTGAGGGCTTTTTTTTTTACTGCTTTTAAAAAGCCCACTGCTCCGACCCCACCCCTCAGCCAGTCGCACTAGTGAAAGCATGCTACGCTCATCCTCATAGCTAATCGGCTTGTAGCATTAATATGCTACCGCCCCATGGATGGTTTCCTCAGCCTGACCAGCAGGTAATGCCCGCAACAGAGGGAGTGAAGAGTGACACATCACTCAACCCCCATCCAGTATTCTGTTTCTGTGCTTGTGTGGGGAAAGATGAAACCAGGTGGCAGACGCAATAAAAAAGTTTTTAGAGCTCGCAGGTCGCGTACACTAGATGCGGACTTGGATGGCAACTGAGACTAGCTGGAACACCGGGGCACGAACTGGGGCAATGCATTTGTTCACCAGGGCACGTGCCCTGGTGTGCCCCAGTGTAGCACCGCCACTACTTCTATCATTTCCTTGTCCATTTCCTCCCCTGTTGTAAACAGAATGAAAATATGCACTGCACCACAACAAACAGAAAATAATTATAAAATGACTTAGATATTACTGTGTACATAAACACACAAATACTAACACACACTACTAGTACAAAACAATTAGAAAGACTGCCTTTCTCATGCAAATCTCACTCCACCACGGATAGCCTTCAAGCACGCTTCGACAGTATCTGTCAGTTCACAGGCTGAATGTTCTAAATTAACATTCAAAGCACACAAAACAATCAACACTCAATGATCTAAGCACAGGAGGGTTTCCTACTGTCGATGTACTAATTTTGGAACAAAATAATTGGATCAAAACTGATTCTTTAAAGCTTTGTGGTTTACCACTAACCATACTTGGAGAACTTCAGTACCTGGCTATGTATTGTTCAGAAGAGACCGAATGCAAAAGGGGGGTAGAGTGGCCTGTGTTAATGAAAATATCAAAGCTACAGAAATTCAGAATACACATAAGGAGCCAGAAGAACTGTGGGTCACCCTGGAAACAGGAAATGGGACAGCCATAAGAACTGGGGTTGTCTACAGGCCCCCAGACCAGAGGGAGGACATAGACACATTACTGTTAGAAGATATACAAAACATGACAGCTAAAGGGAGGTTCTGATAATGGAGACTTCAACATGCCGGATACAGATTGGTCAATACCAGCAGGAACATCTGCCAGAACTAGACTCATAGTGGATTCCCTGCATGGGAGGGCCTCAAACAACTGGTACAGCAACCCACAAGAGACAGGGTTTTCCTAGATCTAGTACTGACTAACAAAGAAGGATCACAGATCTCCAGGTAGAAGGTAACCTGGGGCCAGTGACCATCACATGGTATGGTTCAATTTGGCTACTACATCTAAATCATCCCATTCAAAGGCAAAATATGGGACTTCAGAGGAGCTGACTTTGATAAGATGGCCAACAGAGTTAAGCTAGCCCTAGCAAAAGAAACACAGGTGAGGGGGTACGGCAAAGTGGGCAAGCATTAAGGATGCAATACTTGAAGCAACATCCCATTGTGTTAGACAGAAAAGGAAGTGCAAAGAAGAAGGAAACCACTTTGGTTCTCAAATACAGTAGCAGAAAAGGTCAGAGCCAAAAGGCTGGCCTTCAGGAAATATAAAGGAACACAGTGGGATGAAGATAGGAGGCATACCAAACTGCCTAAGGGAAGCAGGTAAGGCAGTAAGGCAGGCAAAGTCCCAAACTGAGGAAACACTAGCACGAACAGTAAAGAAGGTGACAAGACTTTCTATAGATACATTAGTGAAAGGAGGAAAGTCCAGAGGGGTATTGCTGTTTAATGGAGAAAGGGAGCATGGAGGAGGAGGACCCTGTAAAGGCATCTATCCTAAATAGATACTTTGCTCAGTATTTACTGAAGAGAAGGTAGGGCAGGGCCCACAGCTCAGCATCATGGACACAGGGGAGGGAGGTGAGCACTACTCCCTTCACAAAAGAAAGGGTCCTACAAGAGCTTGCTAAGCTCCAGGTGGATAAGGCAATGGGACCTGATGGCATACATCCCAGGGTACTTATGAGCTAAAGGAGGAACTAGCAGAGCCATTAGCAGAATTGTTTAGTGAGTCTCTTGAGCACAGGAGAGGTCCCAGAAGACTGGAGAAGGGCTCATGTGATCCCGCTCCACAAGAGTGGTAGCAGGAGGAGACGGGAACTACAGACCGGTCAGTCTTACCTCAGTAGTGGGCAAGATTATGGAGGCACTCCTTAAGGAAAGGATAGTGCAACACCTGGAATCCATAGGGCACAGGATCCAAGACAGCATGGGTTTACAAAAGGAAGGTCCTGTCAAACTAATCTCATAGATTTCTTTGACTGGGTAACCAGAGTGGTGGACCAAGGGGGAGCAGTTGATGTCGCCTACCTTAACTTCAGCAAAGCTTTTGACACTGTTCCACATAGAAGATTGATAAATAAGCTGGGTAGGCTCGGGGTGGGTCAGAAGTTGGTCAACTGGGTGGCAAACTGGTTGACGGGCAGAAAACAGAGAGTGGTGGTAAATGGTATACAGTCAGAAGAGATGCAAGTCACAAGTGGGGTACCTCAGGGATCAGTCCTGGGGCCAGTCCTCTTCAACATCTTCATTAGTGACCTTGCAGACGGACTAGAGGGTAAGGCTTGTCTGTTTGCAGATGACAACAAGATCTGCAACAGAGTAGATGATCCAGATGGGGTGGGCAGAATGAGAAGAGATCTGGATAAACTAGCAGAATGGTCAGAAGAGTGGCAACTGGGATTTACTGCAAAGAAGTGCAAAATCATGCACATAGGGAAGAGAAACCCTAAAAAGCCACCTATAGGCTGGGAGGAGTTGCTAGCAGTCACAAAGGAAGAAAGAGACTTGGGCATCATCATCACTGATGACCTGAAATCATCCAAGCAGACCTCTAAAGCAGTAGGTAAGGCTAGGGGTGTTAGGTGTATTAGTAGGGGTATCACAAGTCGTGAAGAGGGAGGTAATAATCCTCTGTACAAGACACTGGTTAGGCCCCATCTGGAGTACTGCATGCAATATTGAGGCCACACCTTCACAAGGACATTAACCAAATTGAGGCAGTCCAGAGAAGGGCAACCAAAATGGTGCAGGGACTGCATCAGAAGACATATGAGGACAGATTAACGGCTAATATGTATACCCTTGAGCAAAGGAGGAGAGAGGTGATATGATCGAGGCATTCAAACACCTTAAGGGCATAAACAAGGTGAAAGAGTCTAACATGTTTAAATATAAGAAAAATAGCAGGACAAGAGGACACAGCATGAGATTAGAGGAGGCTGATTAAGGGGAATGTGAGAAATTCTTTTTAACAGAAAGGGTGGTGGATGCATGGAATGGCTTACCACAAGAAGTGGTGGCTATGAATACAGTGCAGGGCTTCAAACAGGCATGGGATAGGCATAAGGGAGCAATACAAATGACTATGAATAGATAGGCCACTGACAGAGCAAAGGCCGATGGCACATTTATAAGGTAGAAAAAGAAATGGGCAGACTGGATGGGCCTTGCGGTCCTTATCTGCCGTCAACTTCTATGTTTCTATGTTCTATGTTTTTTGATGGTTTGAGTCTCAGAGCTCTGATAGCAAACTGTATCCAGTTTTGTGCTATACACACTATCCAGAACAGAGGCTGTGGAAGACAATATAGAGCCCATGTGACCTGCCATCCATGAATCAATGCAAAATTCACCTCAAATAGCAATAAACAGGTGAAGCAAAGCGAGGTCCATTTAAATCAATGGCACCTTGCATTAAAATTAAAGGGATACTGTAACACAAGACGAAGTAGTGTGAAGTCCATTGACACAACGCACTTCATGTACAAATTTATAGGTGGAGTAATTTGCTTTGCACTGCAGAGCACTACACGGATTTGAGGATAATACACTAAGTGATCCGTGTAGCGAAATGGGAGCACTTTGCCCACCTCTAGTCAGGGTATATACAGTGACCTATGTTGGAGAGAGTGTGGACAGCTAGGTTCCCACTCCCACATTTTTTGGGACAGACCAAAGTTGGCACCTTTTTGGCTCCAAATACAAGACCAGATGCAAACTATTTTAGAAGGCCAAGTCCCTCTTACTCTCCAGAACCATGTATTGAGAATATCGGAGAAACATATCAGTTTTAAATCCAAATTGTGAAAGAAACTTTTTCACATCTTGAGACTGGCTACACTCAAATCTATTACTCAGAATAGGCTGTCTCTCAAGCCACCCAGTCTTCAACAGTGGAGGCACAATATTTAATTTAATATTTTTTTTCATTTATTCTTTGGTAACCGGGTAAAGGCTCAGAACCAATGGTCCCTTTTCAGACCCGACCAGGACAAAAAAACATACAAAAATACAGAAATACAATCAACAGCAATACAAACCCAAAAAATACGAATTACAAATTGCAGTTACAAACAGATTTATGTAATAAATAACATTTTAACCTTTGTTTAAAAGTTAAAACAGAGGGAGCAATCCTAACATCAAGTGGGAGTGAATTCCAACACAAGGGTGCTGCTATTGAAAAAGCTCTAGTGCGTAATCTAAGCTGAGAACTGGGGGACAAAATATAGGGGTCTGTCAGCCGACCTCAGGCTGGGAAGCAATTCTCTCATTACAACAAGATCAGAAAGAAGAAAAAGGGAGCCAAAGTAAAAACATTTATACATCAGACAGCCAACAAAATATTCTATTCTGCAACCAGGGGAAAGCCACCCCAACCAAGAATAAAGATTACACCAATGTGTCCAACTGGGGACTCCTAAAATAAATCTACAAATATTATTATAGACCACAGTCAGTGCTTGCATTTCTTTTGTACCTATGTTATAATATAAACAAGAACTGTAATCAAAATATGGAAGAAGAGAACCAATAGCAATTACTAATCTAGTTACTTGTGAGAAGAATGGCTTGAATTTGCATAACACCCCTATTCTTTGATTTACTGTCTTAACCGTTGACTAAATCTGAGATGAAAAGGTCAAACTGAGATCCAATAGTGTGCCCAAATACTTCAACTGAGACATACTGTATGTTCAAGCATACCAACCCCAAAAATCAGATACCCTCAGTTCTGGGGTGTCCACCAACATAAATTGTGTGCCAAATAACATAACTTTTGTTTTAGCAGAGTTCAAAACCATAGCATTTAAAGCAAGCCAAGAACAAACAGCATCAAAATCCTTTTCTAGGGAACAAATACTTATACTTGATCTGTTTTAAGTAATATGGGGGATAACATAAATAACTGTCTTGTACTGCCAACTTTGGGCTCCAGTGACCATTTAATGGTAAGATTTGACTACTTAGGGGTATTGAGTACAAATTCCGGCAGCACTATAATTTATAGATATGATAAGGCCGATATAGTGGGTATGCATAGAGATCTGGCAAACTGGAATTGGGAATTATAGTTTAAAGGAACATCTATATCGAAGATGTGGGATATTCTTAAGACTAAAATAATTAGCTTGACTACAGAATTTGTACTAACCAGGATTAAAAATAATATAACTAAAAACATCCCCCGGATGGCATCAGCAATTAAAAAGAAATAAAGAAAAAATAAAACCTTTAGGCAGCTAAATTAAGAGGTGATGTTAGCTAGGCTCATTATAAAAGGTGTTTAAAGTCCACCAACAAAAGCATAGAATTAGCAAAAGAAAATATGAAAATATGTTAGCTACTAAGGTTAAGGACAATTATAAATCCTTTTATCAGTATATTAACAACAAAAAGGGTGAATCAAATAAGACAGGCCCTCTATTGGATGCTGAGGGGAAATTAGTTGCTGACAACATAGGTATGGCAGAATTAAGTAATATATATTTTGCTTCAGTTTTCAATCAAGGTAAATCATTAATGGAGATTAATTGTGGTATACCCAATGAAGACCTGGGGGTTATTCTGGATAGGAAGGAAGTTATGATAAGACTCCAAAAACTTGATCAGAATAAAGCACAGGGCCCAGATTGGTGTACACTCAAGATTCCTCGAGGACCTATCTGAACAACTTGCTGGCCCAGTTACAGTATTATTTCAGAAATCAATAATTGAAGGGGAGGTCCCAGAAGACTGGAAAAAAGCAAATGTGATCCCTATATATAAAAAAGGCCCCAAACAGGAGGTTAAAAATTATAGGCCTGTTAGCCTTACCTCGGTTCTGGGAAAGGTACTGGAAGGATGCATTAAGGATTTTATTAAGGAGCACCGATATAAGACCAGTAATGTTGACTATGCACAGCATGGCTTTGTTAAAGGGAGGTCCTGTCAGACAAATCTATTGGAATTTTATGGAAAAATAAATCTAGCGCTGGATGAAGGTAGTTCCATGGATATTATCTTTTTAGATTTTGCCAAAGCATTTGACAAGGTACCCCATGACAAGTTGCTTGAAACCCTGGTCAATATTGGAGTTAACCGTAATATCATTTGTTGGATAAAATCCTGGTTGACTGGTAGGAGACAGAGAGTGTGTATAAGGGGGGAGTTTTCCAACTGGCAGAGTGTGACTAGTGGAGTGCCACAGGGTTCTGTATTGGGCCCTTGCCTCTTTAATGCTTATATCGGGACAATGAAGGCTTCTTCTGATATCTGATTTCTAAAATTTGTGGACGGTACCAGACTAGGTAGGGTGGTTAAACTTAATAAAGATGCAGAATTATTGCAATCAGCCTTAGGTGAGTTGGAACTTTGGGCACACAATCACGGATAATTTTTTAATGTAGATAAGTGCAGTGTGATGCATTTGGGGAAATATAATATCCTCCACGATTATAATATGGGGGGTAAACTACTTAAGGTGACTACAGAGGAATGTAATCTGGGGATAAAATTAATAATAATCTGAACTTTACACCCCATTATAACCAGATAATAAAAAGCTGGTAGTATACAGTACTGCATAAATAAACACATTAAAAGTAGAGATAGAGTGTTCTTTTGCCATTGTATACATCATTGGTACATCCCATTTGGAGTACTGCTCCCAGTTGTAGTCCCATTTAAAAGAGGATATAGCTTTGTGAGAGGGTCAGAGAAGAGCTCCATAAAATTAAGGAAGTACAGGGTTGGACTATAACCAGAGGCTTAGTACTCTGGGGTTATACTCTCTAGAGTTTAGGAGATTAAGGGTGATATGTGCAATCCATAGGGCCCTAAATTATACAATATTATGGGAACAGCTTGATTTGGAAATCATGGATCATAATTATAATACTAGAGCACATCCACTTCAGATAAAACAGATAGATTCCATTCAAATAAAAGAAAGCACTGGTTGACAGTAAGAGCACCTAGGATCTGGAATAAACTGCCAGTATAAATAACTGTTAGTAGTAATATTGAAATCTTTAAGAAAGAGCTAGATAATATTTTTAATAAATAATAAGACATTGGGATACTCTTAAATTATGGCGAGCATATGGACCTTGTCTTTTAAAGCTCTGTATAACTATGAAACCTATGAAACAAGAAAGTTCAGACACAGAATTTGACTGAGCACAAATTACAAGATCATCTGCTTAAAGCAGTGATTCACTAAACCTACAATCTCCAGGAAGCTGATTGATAAAAATAGAAAATAATAGGTGACCCAAAGTGGACCCCAGAGGCACACCACAACTAATTGGCAAAACATCAGAAACCACAGAACCTATTTGAACAAATTGACACCTGTTACTCAGATAATCATAGAACCAAGATACAGTGACATCAGAAAACCCAAGTGTTTTCAATTTTATGCAGGCCAAACTGTGATCAATCAATTCAAAAGCCTTAGGTTCACGAATACCACCCCAGTCATCAAACTCTTCTCAAACCCATGTAGGATGGTGTTCGTGAATGCAACCAAGGCTGAGCCTGTACCAAAGTGCTTACGGAACCCATGTTGTTACCTTGACAACAAATCATGGGTAACCAAATAGGCATCAATTTGCTTAGCCACTGAACGCTCAAGTAGTTTGCTAAGGGGATTCAGTATTGATATTGGCCTATAATCATCCATGGAAGTAGCACAGCTCTATTTTGGAATTGGAACCACCTTAGTTTTCTTCCAGGACAGAGGAAAAACACCTGTAGCCAATGACATATTAAAAATATAACAAAGGAGATCCGTAATAAAGGGGATGGCCAATTTTAAGAAGCAGGCATCCAACCCTTCCCCACAGTCAGGTCCTTTATTTGGGAGAGATTGCAGAAGATGAAAAACTTAATTTGATGTTACTTCCTTAAATAAAAATCTGGGTCTATCTACCAAAGGAACAGAAGAAAAGGATTTAGCATTACCAGCCTGAGGAAAAAAGATCTAAATCTAGAAAGATCTGAAAATTTAGAATTCAGCAATTTAACAATTTCGGACAAGTCACCAATTTCTTTGTTGTCAACATTTAATTTCTGGATGTCAGATTTTGATTTAGGAGAAAGTAAAGAATTTACATTATTCCAAAACTTCTTTGGATCTGCCCAGCTGTCTTCAAAACATTCCCAAAATAAGCTTTTAGCATTTCTAACAATTTGAGAGACTAAATTCGAAGTGCACAGTAGAGATCCATTGAAACTCTACTGGAGATAATTTAAATTTAGTCCAAGCACTATCCGCCTCTTAATTAATTTCTTAATGCTGGGACCAAACCATCCAGTAGGAGAACCACTACATCAAATGGTCCACAAAGGAAAAGGGATTCCTGAATGGAAGAAGTTGGCTGCAAAACAAATCTAGTGCTGTATCCACATCTGAAATACATTCAAGAAATGACCGATCAATTAACCTCAAAGAAGAATATAACAGGGAATAATTTATCCTTTTAAATGATCTAATCTGAAACACAGAAGGATGGGATTTAAGACAGCAAAAATTTAGGACACGAAAGGTGGCCATGTGATCGCTTACGGAATCTGCCAAGACACCAGAGGCCCCCACTCTCGCCACTCTATTAGTCAATATCCAATCCAATAGAGAATGATTCTGTGAGATAGAATTAAGATGGGTAGGCACATTTATACACTGAGTCAGTCCATAAGAGAGAAGAAGAGATTTGAGCCCCATGGTGTCATTAGCCCTCCAATTCAAATTCATATCTCCAACAACAATAGAATCACTCTGGTTTAAACAAACTTCACAAACATCCAAGAAATTTTTACGCCCTTGAAGACCACATTGAGGGGGATTATACTAACAGCCCACATTTAACTTCTTTCCTCCAAGAACAAATTGCAAAACCAACCAATTAGTATCACAACCCATATCCTTACTAGACCTTAAAACATTAATTTCTAAATGATTTCTGTAATAAATCGAGACCCCACCACTCTTTTTTAGACCTTTACGGTATACCCTAAAAATGTTAGAACCCCCAATTTGACACACATTATCGGGAACCCTGCTTCAACCATGTTTCTAATAAAGCAACAATATCAGGCAGATATAGAGCAATAAGCTCTTCAATTTCAACAATCTTAGGGATTAAGCTACGAACATTCAAATAGATAATTGTAAATCTATGACAGGATTTCAAACAATTATTCAAAAATGATGCTTGAGAGGAAGACATAGAATCTAATGAGCAAGGCCCTGCATTCAGTTCAACATCACCAGAAACTAACAACAGAAAGGTGGTTGAAACACAGTTGCCCAATTTAGAACAAAGTAACGTGCCATAGTGCAAACAAGTACAGTAACCCCTATTCCCACATTGTCTTATGGGCATAGGGCTACTCAACAACAATTGCCATGAATCAGTAACAACAACACCAACAACTAAGCAATTTGAAAAGCAAAAATCACTTGTCTCATATGAGGCAGTGTTCCCGGTGCCAAACCTATATAATTCAATATGATCCACATATACCAACATGGAGAAACATGGAGAAAATCACTGCTAACCTTAGGCTGAGATTGGACAGATTTCTCAAATGTGACTCTGCTGGCATGTACAGAAAGAACAAACAGGCCAAGAGATCATGGCAGTGAACACTGCCTCTCCACAGTAGTGCAATAGAACATTAATTAAACAAAACACCACACACATGGAATGAGCTGCTGTGATCTTTATTAATCTTGGGTGTATACTATTTCTTTGGTTGGGTCCTTTGGGTCATATGGTACTAAGAGTTTTTATTATAGTTTAGTTTGTTTTCTTTGTTACATGGTACAAACTTTCTAATAATTGAAGCAGATTTGTAAATAAGTTCAATTAACATTTGAGCATGTGGGAAAGAAATCCATGAACAAGGAGAGGATGAAGGAATAACTTCTATAAGGACTCTTCTTCCAATACTTGAACCGGTTTTCATGCTTCTTTCTCTCCCCTGCAAGAGAATGAAACAACATTATAGTCTCATCTGTAACTGAGGACATGTTGGTAGCTAGATTTTTTTAATAGAGCTACGTGTATCTTGTTGGAATTTGTAATATGCTATCTTGTAGCTGTCCAGCATTAATAAAGAAAAAGTTACAAAAAAAAGAATCTCACTCCGTGCGCAGGGAAACAAAAGTTTGTGTGTCAGGCCCAGGATCACACTCTGTGGACAGGGAAACTGATGCTTGTGTGTGGGCCCCAAAGTCACAGTCTGTGGACAGGGAAACCAAGGGTTGTTGGTGGACCCCAGAATCACAGTCTGCAGACGTGGAAACTAGGGATTGTGTGTGGGCCCCAGAATCACACTCTGTGGACAGGGAAACTAAGGCTTGTGTGTGGACCCCAGAATCACACTCTGAGGGCAGGGAAACTAAGGTTTGTGTGTGTGACCCAAAATCAATTTCGGTTTGAACCACAGTCTCAGAATGAAACTATGCTGTGTGTGTGTGTGTGTGTGTGTGTGTGTGTGTGTGTGTGTGTGTGTGTGGTGCGTGTGTGTGTGTATGTGCCAAAAGAATCATACAGGAAACAAGGTGTGTGTTGAGGCCACAGAATCTTATTCTGTGGAAAGGGAAACAGTGTGTGGGACCACTAGTCATATTCTATGGATAGGAAACTTAGTTTTGTGTGGGTCCTGCCTCCTAGAATTACACAGAGAAAGCAACAATTGTTTGTGGTATCCAAATCACATTCAGTGGATTGAGAAACTAAGGTTTGTATGTGGGATACAACAGGACACTCTGTGGACTGAGAAACTAAGGCTTGTGTGCAGGCACTAGATTGTACTCTGTGACCAGGGAAAAGAGCAGTTGAGTAAAAGTTTATTGTAATGGTAGATCTTCAGAGACTCTCCTCCATCAGGCCACACCTTTAGCACTGTAGGCCATCAGCATCAGGACCACATGGAAACATTTTGCTATCCGGGAGCTGCCCACAATGATGCACAGTGTCAAAGTGTATTGGGAGGAGGTATAGCATAGTGGTTAAGAGTACTGAGCTACAAACCTGGAGAAGTGGGTCTGAATCCTAGAGACACCACTTCCATACTGTGTGACCATGGGCAAGTTACTTAACTTCCCTGTGGTCCCAGGACACACCTGGAAACAAATCTCGGCTTACTGTATCTTACCTGGTCAGAAAACTTGTAAAATAAATAAAAATAAATAAATATAATGTGGGCCCCAACACTCATCCACTTTCTGTTGGAGATTTGCCTCAAAGGGCCTCCTACTGTGAGAACCAGGAGACAGTACAGCTGCATACACATTTACCGTAACAGTAGATCTTCAAAAGAATCTCTTGCAGTAAGTCATTACATAAAGGAATATTCCAACTGCAGGTATGAGTCCATCAGGATGATTTATCAGCAGTCTACCTGGGACTGCCCCTGACAACACCATGTGTTGTGTCCTGACAGGTATAAAGGGGTGGTCCCAGATGCTCCTTGGTTCTTTTCCTCTTCAGCAACCATATCTGATGATGTCAGATCATCAAAGGGAACTGAGGAGGAACAGGGAGCCTTACAAATTATATTTTGGAAGAACAGGAGCAAGTCACCCTCCTGAAATAGGAAGTAAGGGGTTAGAGGATGGGGCAGCATGACCTGCTGCAAGAGATTATCTTGAAGGTCTATCAGTCAATCAAATCTTTATTTATATAGCGCCTTTCGAAATCAAGGCACTTTACATAGGATAAACCACAAATATATCTACTATTATGGTAAGTTCTTATGCAACTGTACTATCTTCATCGAGGAAATCTCTTGCAGCATGTAATTACATATAGCAATGAGTCCCCAGCAGTTGGGAAGCAAAGTGGGGAGGAAGAACAAAATAAAAGTTCTGGACAACAGACCCTGAAGAACTGCCCAGCCAAAGCTGGTTCGTTGTTTGGATGCAATGTCTAAGCAGTAATGTTTAGTGAAGGTATGAACAGAAGAACATGTAGCGGCTTACACATATCACTAGTTGAAACACTTCTAAAGCATGCCACTGAGGCACCATGCCTCTCATGGAGGAGAGACTTTATCGCTCCCAGGAGTGGTTTGTTGTATTTAATATAACAAAAGTAATGCAGTTGGCTAACCAAGTGGACAAGCACTGCTTGAAACAGAAATGCCCTCTTTCCAGGGGCAAAGGAAATGAAAAGTTGTTCTGATCTGCACAAAGGTTTGGTGTAAAGAAGGTAATATGATAACATTCTATGTACATCCAAAGTATAGAGCAGGATTCTCCTGGCTTAGCCGGCTCTGCATAGTACACCGTTAAGTGTATGGTTGGATTCAATGTGGATTCAGATGCCACTTTTGGCAAACATTTAGGATAGTGCATAAGGAGACCATATCCTAGTGGAAATTCAGGAAGGGTTCCTTGCACAACAATGCATTCAGTTCGAAATGCATCTACCTGACGTGATCATTAACTAAAGAAATTGTTTTCTAGGAGATAAACACAGCTCAGAAGAAGCTGCAGGTTAAAGGTTTTAATATAAGTTTTACAAGTACAAAATTCAAGTCCTAAGGAGGGACCGCAGCCTGGATATGGGTTTTGGGGTGAAGGATACCCTTTAAAAAGGTTTTCATTACTTGTAGTTGAGTCAGTGGTTTGACATCCACTAATACCTGAAAGGCAGAAATAACCGAAAAATGCACTTTGATGGAGGAATACTTGAGACCGCTACATGAAAGGGATAGCAAATAGTCCAGCACATGATTTAGTGGACAGCAATATGGGTCC
Source organism: Neoceratodus forsteri (assembly GCA_016271365.2). Lineage (NCBI taxonomy): Eukaryota > Metazoa > Chordata > Ceratodontiformes > Ceratodontidae > Neoceratodus > Neoceratodus forsteri. The sequence continues at coordinate 1,180,551,078 of CM057454.1, forward strand.
AAATGTTGATCTTTTGACCACAGGGAACACCTCTTCCATTTCAGGGAATAGGAGAAATGGGTGGAAGGTTTATAGGCCACCCTCAGGAGTTCTGCTACTTTTGGGGAGTCCTGGAATCTAGAGAAGACTATGTCCTCAGGAACCATGCATGCAGATGCAAGGAATGGAGGTTAGGATGAAGAGAGAATCCCTGGCCTGGGATAGAAGTGCAGGACAACTGGGAAGTAGATGAGGGTCCTGAACCATCATTTGTTGTAGAAAACAGGAACCAGACTTGTCTCAGCCACAGAGGTGCGATGAGGATCATTTATTCATTTATTTATTTCGTTTTATTTATGACTTTGGTAAACGGGTAGGTGCATTGATCCCAGGCATGGTTTCAGGCATGAGCTGGGCTACATCTGTGGCGCAGAGCAAAAATCTTTAGCACAACATGTAGCAGGAGAGTAGCAAATTATACAATATGACAGGGTAGAAAGGTTACAATGGTACAACTGACATTCAACAAAATGGCAGTATAAAAGATATAATAACAGGAGAGATACAGGATAAGTCAACAGGATATACAGGAAGCAATTAATACTAGATCCAACTAGGCTAAAAAGCAGTGCAGACTGGTGAGTGAGCGGTCGAAGAGACCACAGGTTCAAGTGTATATACACAAGAGGATAGGAAATGGGAAAACTGGGGGTGTGGGGCAGAGAGGGGGTGGGGAGGGTAGGAGGGGGTGGGATTGGGTCAAGGGGGAGGTGAAAGGAACAACAGCTAGATATGGGAGGGAAGCCTTGTCCCTGAGTAGTTTGAGTAGGACCCTCTGTATGAGAGGAAAGAGAGGGAAGACGTAAAGAAATCATCCTGTCCAGGAATAAGATAACACATTCAGCCACAAAGTTCCAGGATCAGGCTCTAGTGAGCAATAGCGAGGCAGTTTGGTGTTGCATGGAGAGGTGAACAAGTCCACATCTGGCCGACCCCAGAGTAGAAAGGCTTCATCCAACACATCCTAGAGAATCTCCCATTTGTGTTTTTGAGTTTTGGATCTGGTGAGTGCATATGCCAGAGCACTGTGGATGCCTGGAACATGCACTGCTGTGATATGTATCCTTCTGTGGATTGTCCAGTACCATGCTCTCTTGGCTTCCCTGCACAGAGGATAAGAATGGGTGCTTTCTTGTTTGTTCAGGTAGTGAAAAACTGTGGAACTGTCTGTTTGGATCTGAAGACATCCTTACGAACATACGAACGTGTGAAATTTGCCAGCAGATAAAGGCATAGAGGTCTATCAAGTCTGTGTGAATGTGCAGCAAGCACCTCTTATTCTGCAGCTGCCCCGCCTTCCCACCCTTTCCCTCAATTGACCCTCTCCTTACCCTGCTCCAGCGTCTTTTGAAGCAGTCCACTGTTCTACTGTATATCACTTATTCAGGTAATTCATTCTACCTAGCTATCATCCTCTCTGTGAAAAATTGTCTCCTCAACTCCCTCCTTAACCTTCCTCCCTCCAGTCTCATATCATGGCCCGGGTGTCCCTCTCCTCTTTTACTCTGAACAGCCCCTCCGTACCTGTCTTGTTTATTCCTTTGATGTACTTAAAGGTTTCAATCATGTCCCCCCATCCCTTCTTTCCTCCAGCAAGTACAAGTTCAACTCCCTCAGCCTCCTCTTGTATGGTAAGTCCCCCAGCCCCTTGATCATCTTTACCGCCCTGCACTGCACCCCCTCCAGTAACTGAATGTCCCTCTTCAGATACAGATACCAGTACTGCACACAGTAATCTAGGCACGGTCTAACTAATGATCTATACAGTGGCAGAATCACCTCCCCCTCCTTGAGGATATACCCCTTGCAATGCAACCCAGCATTTTGTCGGCCTTTGTAGCTGCATTCCTACATTGTGCCAGGTTGTTCATTGACCTTGTAATGAGCACTCCCAGATCCTTCTTCTCCTCTCTGTTGGCTAGTTGCACTCTCCCCAGCTGATAACTCCTCCTTGGGTTCTTCACCCCAAAATGCAGCACCTAGCAATTTTTGGGATTAAACTCCAGTTGCCAGATGTCTGATCAGGTTTCCAGCTTTGCCAGATCATCCTGCAACCCCTGCCATTCCCCTTGGCCATCCACCACTGCTCCCATCTTGGTGTTGTCAGCAAACAGAGTGATCTTGCTCTTGGTGCCCAATGATATGACGGCAGAATATCCCAAACAACACTGGTCCCAACACGAGCCCTGTGGAACACCACTGTCACTACCCTTGGGGATGAGAGTTCCCCACCCACCATCTTTGGGGCCACCCTTGTGAAGGGGCACCACAAGAGCCATCCTCCAGTCCTGTGGTACACACCCCAAATGTAGTGAGGCATTAAATAGGTCTGCCAATGGTCCTGCAAGGACCTCTGCCAACTCCTTCAGTATCCTGGGGTGGATGCCATCTGGGCCTGGCACCTTGTCCACCCTCAGTGCCCTCAAACCCCTCCAGAACCGTGCACTCCATGATTTCCCCATCTGTCACCCCTTCTGCCCTGTTTCTGTCCTTCCTCCCCCCTTGGGTATCACCCCCCTTTCTCCTTAGTAAATACTGAGCAGAAGTAATCATTTAGCACATCTGACTTATCACCCTCTGCATCCATCCAACCCCCCTTCTTCCTAATACTTACTATATGGTTCTTACAGTTCCTGTTCTCCCTGATGTACCTGAAGAAGTCCTTCTCCTCTTCTTAATACCTTGCACCAGCCTGAGCCATGTAGACACCTTGGCTCCCTTACTGCCGATGTCACCTCCTTTGATTCCTTCAGGTACTCCTCCATGTCCTTCCCCTTCCTGTTTTCTTGAACCTCCTAAATGCAGCTCTTTTCTTTCTTACCTTTCCATGACCTCCTTGCTTACCCAGTTAAGTTTATTTGCCCTAGCCTTCTTGCTCTGGGCCTTGTTGCAGGTTCTGGTTGCCTCCACTATCCCCAGCTTTATGAGGTCCCACCTCTGGTTAGTGCTCATACTAGGCTGAATTCTGGCCAGGTACCCTTTTACCACTTCCCCCATCCTCCCAAAATCAGCCCTCCTGAACTCCAGCACCCTTGTGCCAGATTCCACTCCTTTCTTACCCATATCCACTGTGAGCCATACTGAGTGGTGGTCACTCCCTGCCAGCGGTTCTTCCACCCCTATGTTCCCTCACAAACTCCCCATTTTCCAGCACAAAGTCTAGGGTGTTTCCTGACCTGGTTGGTTCACTGACAATTTGCATCAGGAATCTGTCCTGGAAGGCATCCAGCAGTACCTGTTCCCTTCTATTCCTGGTTGTTGTGGTACTCCAGTCCACTCCTGGCATGTTGAAGTCCCCCACAAATCACCATGCTACCTTTCTCGCAGATCCTTCTGATCTGTCCTGCTAGTTCCCTGTCTAACACCTCTGTCTGAGAGGGTGGCCGGTACACCACTCCCATTCTAAGAGACCTATTCTTGGAATTCTGAATTTGCATCCATAGTGACTCCATACTACCCTCCTCTGTGTCACTGTGTGCTTCTCTGTTTAGGGAAGGGGGCTGTATCAATTTAATTTGCTGAGCCAGGAGCAGAGGGTAGAAGCTAATTGGGGATGTGGCTTGAGCAGTAGAAAAGCAGCTGTCTCAAATTACAGCTTCCTGCTACTAGTTTTTGACAAAGGAGAATCTTGCTTTCAGAGCAAGTAACAGCTGACTAAAACTACAGCTTTTCTAACTGATAAATCACTTCTATTATCTCAGCAGGAGACAGTGCCTGTTGGGATTAAGCAAACAGATACTTTATTAGAAGCAGAGGGTCTCATTTAAGTAAAATAAAAAAAAGAAGAAAGTCACTGTGTGTTTCTCTGTTTAGGGAAGGAGCTGTATCAACTTAATTTGCTGAATCAGGAGCAGAGGGAAGAAGCTAATTGGGGGTGTGGCTTGAGCAGTAGAAAAGTAGCTGTCTCCAATTACAGCTTCCTGCTGCTAGTTTTTGGCAGGATATTTCTTTCAGAGCAAGTAACAGCTGACTGAAACTACAGCTTTTCTTACTAATTGCCCGCCTTCCCACCCTAAGCTAGTTCTACTTTTATAGCCACTGGATCTGACTGACAACAGGAACTTACTGTTTGGCAGTAGGAAGGGAAGGATTACTGAGACTCATTAGTTTTATCAACCTTGAAGGAAACAATAAAGGCTCCCCGGGCTGCTAGAGGTCTGAATCTGAGCAAGGAAGGAGGAAACTACGAAGACTACAGGAAGTTCCTGTACCAGAACAGGAAGGTTGAGAGTTGTAAGGGCACATAGGCAGTAGAAAAGTAGGTGTAAAAATACATAGCAGGTGGAGAGAGTAAACATACAAAGCAACAGGAGAGGGGACACAAAATAAGTCACAATGGGAGTGGTGCAGTGCAATGGCTGTGGGGCAGCAGTGTTCCGGGAGACATTCTGGAGGCTGCAATGCTGCCCTATTTGCAGGCACCTCTCTGGTCTGGGGAGGAGGTTGCCCATCTCCAGGCTGACCTGGCTAGGATTCGTGACACCTCTTCCCCCACCCACAGACCACCAGGGCCACCGCCGCTACCTCAGAGGTTGCCAAGAAAAAGGAGTGGTTGGACCAAGATGGGCTCAGGGAGGGAGAGGGTGATGGAACAGAGGTGCATCCCTCCAGCTGTACTTCTCCACAATTCATATGCTATTCTGGTAAAGAGTGGTTCCTCAATGGAGGCACCTGCAGTGGACACCAAGGAGGATGCTGGGAACCTCCATAAAGGAGACCCACAGGAGGGTGGCACAAGACCCACAGGGAAGGAAGCAACTCCTGGTGGGGACTCAATCATTAGGGAGGTAGAAGTGGTGGAGGAATAGGAAAGGGAGATAAGAAGCCTGTCTGGCACCATGGCTTGAAGGGACAGGAAGCGAATCCTCAGGATCGCAGAGGAGCAACTGCATGAGGAGGGGAGCTGAATGTCATTGTCCACCTAGGGACAAATGACTTGGCTGTGAATGGCATCAGAGCAGTGCAAAAGGAGTTTGTAGAGTAGGGGAGGGTCTTAGACAAGTAGCATGTATGATAACCTTCTCCGGATGTGCTGCCTGTCTATGGCAAGGATGATGCTAGGTACTCAGCACAATGGGATTCAGTGAATGGTTGAAAAACTGGTGAGGAGCTTAGGGTTTTGGCTTCATTGGGGACTGGGTAGACACCTGGAGGGATGCAGGCCTATACTGGCGTGATGGTCTGCATCTGTCCAGGGGTGGAACAGGATCCTAGGTGATAGGTTTAAATGCTTCATTGGCAAGCATTTAAACTAGCCAAGGGGGGAGGCACTGAAAAGGAGCAGGGGAAATCCCAGCCTCCCCCCACAAAACACAGTAGTTAGAGAGGTAAACACCAAGGCAGAGAATTCAGTGTGGAGCAGAACAGGGGTAAATGCAGGAAAAAGGCAGTAAGGACAAGGATGGGGCTAAAAGGGGTAAGTCATCAAAAAATGGAGAGTGATGAGTACCAATGCCCATAGTCTGTGTAACAAGCTCCCTGAACTAGTGGCCTTGATGGAAGAGGGATGCCTGGATATTGTGGCAGTCACTGAAACATGGTACACAGAGAACCATGACTGGGATGTCAACATACCTGGATACACAATCTACAGGAGGAACAGGGTGGGTAAAAGAGGAGGAGGAGGAGGAGTAGCTGTCAAAATAAGGGAAGGGATTAAAGCAACATAACTAAAGAGTAAACTGGAAGTTTATGAGTCACTATGGTTCACCCTGGAGACAGGAAATGGTACCACAATCCACATGGGGGTTGTATACAGACCCCCATCTCAGGGAGGGAATGGACAAGAAAATAATAGAAGGCATCCTTAAAATGGTGTAAAAAGGGGAAATATTGTTGTTGGGGGATCTAAATATGCCAGATATTAACTGGAGTACCTTTGTTGCAGGCACATCCAAGAGCAGGGTCATTCTTGATGCCCTACAGGGGGCATGCCTCAGACAGCTAGTGTTGGAACCCACTCAGGAGGGAGCAATCTTAGACCTGGTACTCTCAAATGGGGACAGAGAAAGGATCTCAGATTTAGAGGTGGGTAGCCATCTGGGAACAAGTGACCACCTAACAGTGTGGTTCACAATAAACACAGCCATAGAATCAAGCCATACAAAAACAAGAGGATTGGACTTTAGGAGGACTGACTTTGGGAAAATGAGAGAGTGCCTCAGAAAAGCACTAGCAAATGGGCAAGAAGAAGAGGTGGAGGAACAATGGGGAATAATCAAAACAGCCATCACAGAGGCAACAAGCCTTTGTGTGAAGCTAATCAACAGAACAAAATGAAAGAAAAAAACACTATGGTTCTCAAAAGAGGTGGAAGTGAAGGATAAGGAGAAAGGGACATAATTTAGGAAACATAAGGAAACACAGAAAGAGCAGGACAGAGAACGTTATCAGTTAAGCAGAAGGAGGCAGGAAGGCAGCCAGAATAGCAAAGGCCCAAACTGAGGAAAAGATAGCCAACTCTGTAAGAAGGGGATAACACCTTTATAGGTACATCAGGGAACAAAGAAAGACTAAAGGAGGGATACAGAGACTTAATAAAGGGAGGGAATGTGGACAGAGGGTGACAGTGAAAATACTGAACTAATATTTCTGCTCAGTATTCACAACGAAAAGGAGGGGGTACTCTAAACCAAACAAGAGAAACACTCTGGATAGGGGGACTGATACCAGTCCATTCACAGAAAAAAGGGTTTTGAAAGAACTTTTGAAACTGAAGGTAGATAAAGCAATGGGGCTTGATGGAATACACCCCAGAATTCTAATAGAACTAAGGGTAGAACTAGTAATACCACTGAATACTCTCTTTAACAAATCATGGGAGGATGGGGTGGTACCTGAGGACTGGAAGAGGGCAGATGAGATTCCACTTCACAAAAGTGGGAGTAGGGCAGAGGCAGGAAACCACAGACCAGTTAGTTTGACCTCTGTGGTAGGGAAAATGATGGAATCACTTCTGAAGGAAAGAACTGTTGAGTACCTAGAGGTCAGTGGGGCACAGGACTCAAGGCAGCATGGTTTCACAGCAGGAAGGTCATGTTAGACAAACCTAATAGATTTCTTTGACTGGGTGACCAAACTACTAGACCAGGGAGGGGCTGTGGATATTGTCTACCTAGATTTTAGCAAGACATTTGACACAGTCTCACACAAAATACTAAAGGAAAACTGCACCCTCACATCTTCTAAATGTCATTTGCTTCCATGTCAACAGACAACTCTTTTCATGCAGCTGTTAGTTTTCACACTTCATACCACATAGAAACATAGAAACATAGAAGTTGACGGCAGATAAGGACTGCAAGGCCCATCCAGTCTGCCCATTTCTTTTTCTACCTTATAAATGTGCCATTGGCCTTTGTCAGTGACCTATCTATTCATAGTCATTTGTATTGCTCCCTTATGCCTATCCCATGCCTGTTTGAAGCCCTGCACTGTATTCATAGCCACCACTTCTTGTGGTAAGCCATTCCATGCATCTACCACCCTTTCTGTGAAAAGAATTTCCTCACATTCCCTCTTAATCGGCCTCCTCTAATTTCATGCTGTGTCCTCTTGTCCTGCTATTTTTCTTATATTTAAACATGTTAGACTCTTTCACCTTGTGTATGCCCTTAAGGTGTTTGAATGCCTAGATCATATCACCTCTCTCCCTCCTTTGCTCAAGGGTATACATATTGAGCTCCGTTAATCTGTCCTCATATGTCTTCTGATGCACTCCCTGCACCATTTTGGTTGCCCTTCTCTGGACTGCCTCAATTTGGTTAATGTCCTTTGAAGGTGTGGCCTCAATACTGCACTGAGTACTCGGATAGGGCCTAACCATACATTCTTGTACAGAGGATTATTACCTCCTCTTACGACTTGTGATACCCTACTATACACCTAACACCCCTAGCCTTACCTACTGCTTTAGAGGTCTGCTTGATGATTTCAGGTCATCAGTGATGATGATGCCCAAGTCTCTTTTTCCTTTGTGACTGCTAGCAACTCCTCTCCCAGCCTATAAGTGGCTTCAGGGTTTCTCTTCCCTATGTGCATGATTTTGCACTTCTTTGCATTAAATCCCAGTTGCCACTCTTCTGACCATTCTGCTAGTTTATCCAGATCTCTTCTCATTCTGCCCACCCCATCTAGATCATCTACTCTGTTGCAGATCTTGGTGTCATCTGCAAACAGACAAGCCTTACCCTCTAGTCCATCTGCGAGGTCACTAATGAAGATGTTGAATAGGACTGGCCCCAGGACTGATCCCTGAGGTACCCACTTGTGACTTGCATCTCTTCTGACTGTATACCATTTACCACCACTCTCTGTTTTCTGCCAGTCAACCAGTTTGCCACCCAGTTGACCAACTTCTGACCACCGAGCCTACCTAGCTTATTTATCAATCTTCTATGTGGAACAGTGTCAAAAGCTTTGCTGAGAGTCAAGGTAGGCGACATCAACTGCTTCCCTTGGTCCACCACTCTGGTTACCCAGTCAAAGAAAATCTATGAGATTAGTTTGACAGGACCTTCCTTTGTAAACCCATGCTGTCTTGGATCCTGTGCCCCTATGGATTCCAGGTGTTGCACTATCCTTTCCTTAAGGAGTGCCTCCATAATCTTGCCCACTACTGAGGTAAGACTGACGGTCTCGTAGTTCCCGCCTCCCCTGCTACCACTCTTGTGGAGCAGGATCACATAAGCCCTTCTCCAGTCTTCTGGGACCTCTCTGTGCTCAGAGACTCACTAAAACAATTCTGCTACTTGGCTCTCTAGTTCCTCCTTTAGCTCCTTAAGTACCTGGGAATGTGCCATCAGGTCCCATTGCCTTATCCACCCTGAGCTAGCAAGCTCTTGAGGACCCTTTCTTTGTGAGAGGGAGTAGTGCTCACCTCCTCCCCTGTGTCCATGATGCTGAGCTGTGGGCCCTGCCCTACCTTCTCTTCAGTAAATACTGAGCAAAAGTATCTATTTAGGATAGATGCCTTTACAGGAGTCCTCCTCCTCACTTGCTCCCTTTTCTCCATTAAGCTTAGCAATACCCCCTCTGGACTTTCTCCTTTCACTAATGTATCTATAGAAAGTCTTGTCACCTTCTTTTACTGTTCGTGCTAGTGTTTCCTCAGTTTGGGACTTTGCCTGCCTTACTGCCTTGCCCTGATTTCATGCTAATGCAGCTCTCAGGGACAATGAGATTTCAACAACCATGAAATGGACCCTCCCAGGAGAGTGACAGGGCCTAGTATAATGTGTGAAAATTAACTGAAGCACTTGCACACATCTTTAACAGCTACATGAAAAGAGTTGTCTGTTGACATGGAAACAAATAACATTTAGAAGATATGAGGGTGCAGTTTTCCTTTAATATACAAGTTATCCAGCCTTGGAGTGGGTCCCAAGGTGGTAGCCTGGAAAAAAAACTTGCTGGACAACAGGGTGCAAAGGGTAATAGTAAACGGAGTCCACAGTGAAGAAAGTAGGGTAACTAGCGGGGTACTGCAGGGTTCGGTACTGGGACCAGTCTCTTTAATGTCTTTATAAGTAACATAGAAGAGCACCTGGAAGGAAAAACATGTCTCTTTGCAGACAACACAAAGATCTGCAACAGGACTGATACACAGGGTTGGGTGGAAAAGATGAAAAGGGACTTGGCAAGGTTGGAGGAATGGTCAAATATATGGCTGCTCAGATTCAGTGCAAATAAATGCAAGTTAATGCACCTAGGAACCAAAAACCCAGGGGAAGAGTACACAATGGTGGTGAGATAATAACAGCAACAAAATTGAAAGAGACGTAGGAGTAATTATATCAGATGACCTAAAGGTGGGCAAGCAATGTGAGAGAAGCATTCAGGAAAGCTGGGGGATACTGGTATGCACAGGTAGAGGAATCAACAGTAGAAATCAGGAAGTTGTTATCCCTCTGTACAGACAGTTGGTGAGACCCCATCTCGAGTACTGCATGCAATTCTGGAGACCCCATCTCCACAAAGACATAGACAGAGTGGAGGCTGTTCAGAGGAGAGCAGCCAAAATAGTGCTGGATCTGCACCAGAAGACATACGAGGAGAGACTAAAGCAGCTTAATATGTATACCCTTGAGGAAAAGAGAGAGAGGGGGGACATGATAGAAACTTTCAAGTATCTCAAGGAATTAACAAAGACAAGAGGGTAGCATCTTTCAGAAAAAGAAATGTGCAAGACAAGGGGGTACAATTGAAGACAGAGCGGAGACTTGCCCAGAGGTAATGTTAGAAAATATTTTTCAGAGAGAGGATTGTGGTTGCATGGAACAGCCTTCCTGAGGGGTTGTGGAGTCTGGAACAGTGGGAGAATTCAAGAATGCATGGGACAGACTTAAGGCAATTCTAGTGGGGAGTAGGAGGAAGTAAGCTGTTTAACTCGAATCTGCAGCTTATCCATCAGGTAGGGAAATGGACAGACTAGGTGGGCCAAGCAGTCCTTATCTTCCTGTCAAATTCTATGTTTCTTTGTTTCCTCCTCTTCTTCCCATACACACTTTCGTCCTTCCCTCACATATAGTGTCACCCCCCCTTCACAATCACGCGATCCCTACAAAATAACCTGTACCTTGGCATCAACAGGTCCCAGTCATTGTACTGGGTGGCCATTTTTTTTTTTTTTTTTTGACTGGGTAAGTGCACTAGACAAATCCTACCTATTTTCAGGCATGACCCGGGGGAGGGGGTTAAAGACGAAAGGCAACTGACCTTGAACCGGATGAAGCTGTTGGTGGTATTTTTCGTGAGTGGAGAAAATTTGGCCATTGCACTGAGGAAATTCCCCTGCTCTTTTTCTAGAAGTGCCATGGGATCTTTAACATCCACCTGAACTACCACCAGAACAGGCAGATACCTCAGTTTAACGTCTCATCCGAAAGACGGCACCTCAGGAGTGCAGCACCCCCCCTCATGCTGCACTACAGTGTCAGCAGTGGGATATTAACCCAAGTGCCTGTTGTGGGGATAGAACCCACAGCCTACTGATGTCCCAGCCTCAGAGGCTAGTGTGCTACCTGCTGAGCCACTGACACTGACTAAACATTTCTGTTTCTATGATGGCTGCAATATCCACCTCTTCCTCTGCCATGAGAGTCTGTAGCTCTGCAGTTTTCTTTCCAAGGCTCCTAGCATTAAGGATGACCACCTTTCACCCCTTCCCCCCTTCCATCCTGCCCTCCTTTACTAGCATCATCGATAGTACTTGCCTTTTGTCCTTTGTTACTGTTATGGGACGTAAGCTCATATGGCTTCCCAGCCTGTGGTCTCTGTATGGATAAGCCTTGGGAAAGGAGAGTCTCGAAAGCTTGTAAAGCATACAGGACTGCACGCATCTCTAAGATGTTGGTATATAAGCATGCTTCCAGTGTTTTACCAGGACCCTTGTGACTGAACTACCTCCAGATAGGCTCTCAAACTGTGAGGGGAGGCATCCGTGGTCAGAATCTGATAAGGAATGGGAACTTGGAATGGTACCCCACAAAGAAGGTGATCCAGAATCAGCCACCATTACAATTTGCGAATAACCTGGGACAATATCAGAACAGAAGCTTCAAAACATCATTTGTTGTTTGATTCCATTAGACTTTTAATGGCCATTGAAGGACCCTCATGTGTAATCTCACATGGGGCACAGTACAAATGGCTACTGACATATGTCCTAAGAGGTGGAGGCAGTCCCAGGTCGACACATACCAATTGGTAGTCAGTTGGGTTGCTAGCAGAATGAGTTTGTTCGTCCTGTTCCTGGGCATGAACCCTAATCCCAGAGAGGTATTTTGGACAGCTGCTGTGAGTTGGAGACATTGTGTGAAATCCATTTTGGAGCATTTGGGACAATGTGACACCAACTGAGCACTGGACAGAACTTTCAGAAGCCAATCATCCAGGTAAGGAAAGACATAAAGGCCTTTTCTGCGTAGAGCTGCTGCCACCACCACAAGGCACTTTGTGAAGACCCTGGGGACTGAGGACAGGCCAAAAGGCAGTGCCCTGAATTGGTAATGATGACCCTGAGAACAGAAGTGGAGGAAGCACCTGTGAGCAGGGAGAATCATGATATGGAGGCAAACATTCTTCATATCCAGGGAACAGAGCCAATCCTCTCTGTTTAGAAGAGGCAGAAGGGTTTGTAATGTCACCATCAAAAACCTTTGTACTCTATGTAGAGATTAAGGTTTCTGAGACCTAGAATGACATGTAAATCTCCCATCCATGTTGGGACTAGAAAGAAATGGGAGTAGAACCCCCTGCCCTTCTGGGAAAGGGAGCTGGTTCTATAGCATTTTACATTAGTAGGGGTAGTGAGAGGCCCTGGGGAGCATATGGGGGTGGGAGTTCCATGAGTTCCAAGGTATGACCTGATTGCATTAGTTGAAGGAGCCAGACATCCGAAATTATGTTTTGCTAACCTTAAAGATGTAGGGAGACTATGCCCCAACTGGCATGGGAAACGCCTCTAATCCCATGGGCAAGGGGGAAACCCCTCTCGGGCAACGTGTAGTTGCCTACCAGGCCCCCCGTGGATGAAATGAACTTCCTGGGAACCTCTTGGCCACCAATTGTCTGACACAATTCAAACTGACCTCAAACAGCACCTAATAACACTCTCTAAGTGCCCCTGCCCCTGAGTCAGCCAACTTGCTCTCTTTGCCCCCAGCAACCACTGAGGCCAGGCCTCAGGTACTCCCCCCTCCTCTCTTCCTTCTCATGACTTGCCCTAGCAATCAGTTTGTGTCATGTTCCTTTGGCACCTGCCACCCCTCCCTCCCAACTCACAGTCCCATGAGTTCCCAAACAGTCACTACTAATGCTGGCTGCCTGACCATGCCCCTCACACCCCATCATTTTATTTTAGCATGTCCTCTGCTCAGCCTCCCATCACCCCACCATTTCTCCCTTTAACTTATTGTCCCTCTTCCCCCACCCTCTCACCTCCACCACAGTACTTACCTCTCTCTCTCTCTCTCTCTCGTACCTCCCTTCTTCATCCCTCTGTCAGCTATCCCCGTCCCTCTGAACTACTGACAAGGCACTTTGTGGCTGCTTATCCCCCCCCACCATAAAGTGTTTTTTCTTGTTATTTAACTTGTACCTATGTTTTGAGTTATTTTGTAAGTTCTGAATCCAAGCTGTATCATTCATTGTAATGTTCATTTGCTTTCTCCTACTGTACTTTGTTTTGCAATCTATGAGCGTGGAACCTTTGTAAAAGAGCTTGTGCTCAAAGTTTTTCCTGAATCACTAACTAAATAAATAAATAAATAAAATAAAATAGGCTGCCTCTGTTGGGCGATAGAAGGGACATAACAGGTAGCCCTTAGGTTGTTACGTGGTCCTGGGAAGGAGTCTTGAGTTTTTTTCTTATTGGGCTGCTGCTTGGGAGTAGATTGTTGTCTATTCACAGGCCAGCGAAAGTTACCCTAATAATTGTTTTTGTCTGAGTATGGTAGAGGGAGCATACGGATTGCAATACATGACCAGAGGCCTGCAAGGATATCAGCATATCCTGGGTCTGAGGACTAAATAGCTTGTCACCTTTGATAGAGGTATTAAGAACGGACTGCTGGACATCCGGGACAAACCCAGAACCCAGAGCCAGGCATGATGCAAAGACAAACACCAGCCAAGGAAGCCCTGGCCATAGAGTCCACTGCATCTTAGGCAGCCCTCAATAAATGGCGATCTCATGGTCAAGGCAGTAGTTAATTTTGCTGCCAAATCTTCCTGTGGGTAGAGTCTGGAAGGGACTGGATGGAGGACTGAGTGCCCTTCAAGATCTCTTCCTGATATTTTAGAGGATGACCCATAATTTACAATTTGAGGGTCCGAGTGGAAGAGGAATACACCTGTTTTCCCATAGTATCAAACCTCCTCAATTCCTTATACAGAGGCTGAGCACTAAGATGTTTTGATCTTATTGACCAAATATGTGCTGTATTGATGTTCACATGAGTCTGCCTGTGGAAGGAAGTAAAATAAGGAGTTCCATCGGGCTTGATAAGTCCTGTCAGCTTTCCAGGAGCTCAAGCAATAAAAGAGGGCTGTTGCCAAGCAGCCGTATTGGCATCATACACCTCAAGCAAAGGAGGAATTACCTCTGCGGGACTGTCAGGAAGACCTAGATAGTTGGCCAGTTTTCTGAGGGAGGCATGTTGGTCTATTTCCTGGAACCCAAAAGGTTTCTGAAGATGAATCATGATATTGGAAAAACTAGGGTCATCAGGGGGAGAACAGGGAAGGACATGAGAAGTCTCATCCTGTACTAATGAGGCAGAGGAAACCGATAAGAGGGGAGAGTAGTTCTTGCCTCATAACATCCTTCTGATTTTCTAATTCCCAGTCTTGCAAATCAGGGTCCTCCATTTCGATGTCCTGATGAAGCAGGCTTTGAGAAGCTGGGAAGGAACGGCAGTTCTAGAAACAGAAGAGTGTGTAGAATGCATTGAGATAAGGATAGAAGGAACACTCCTTAGGAAACAGGAGTGGACTTTGTAAGGCCCAAAATAGTCTGTACCAGAGCCTAGACATCCACCATGGTCAGCTAAGTAGAAGCTGTAGAGCTTGGAGTGGAATGTACAGACTGAGTAGGTACAACCAAAGAGATTGGGTTTGGTTGTGGTACCAATCTAGCCGTCGACGAAAGGTGAACAAACATGCCCAGCAATGTCAACGGGAGATCTGTTGATGAATAAGAAGAACCCGTAATGTTCTAACCAAGCCTTGCAGGCAGGGATGTCGTGGACACTGAAGGAGTTGTTGATGGATAATGAGAAACTCCCATCGAAGGTGGTGGCTGTGGTGGAAGCTGCAGCTGAGGAAGTCCTACCAAAGTCATTGACGTGGGAGCCATCAACAAGCAGACAGAAGACATACCAGAGGTCATCAATGGTGTAGAAGATGACTTGGCTTGTGATTTAGCAAGTTCAGCTCTTTAGTGTGGGGAGGTGCTAGCCATCGATAGGGAGGAGACAGTAGTAGTATGTTTACTCTTTGAAGTGTGTTTCTTTGGCTTGTTCTGACTGTAAACCACCTTAACATAGGGGGCCAGAAGACAAGGACTCCTTCAACTTCATGTGGTGTTCCCATTCCAGGAAGGCAACTTTCTGCTCCATGAGACACACTTGAGGTGTCTGGAGTCATTGACGATTAGTGGCCTTATTAAATCGTTGACACAGGACACAAGCACAGATATCATGCGCTGGACCCAGGCATGTCACACAGAACTCATGAAGGTCCTCTGTCATGATCTTCTGGTCACAGGAACACTTTCTAAACAGAGAATCTAAAGACAACATGGGTTTTCAGTAGATGAAGTGCGACATTACCGGTAACACCACATGGTAGTAAATGAATTTGAACTTTTCATCAACAATTGAAGCTGGACTCCAGACAGAGAATGTGCAGCATGCAGGTCATGGTAGGAAAAGAACCGAGGAGCATCTGGGACCACCCCCCTTTAATTCCTGTCAGGATACAACATGTGGTGTCATCAGGTATGGTCCAAGGTAGACTGCTGATAAATCATCTGAATAGAATCATGCCTACTGGCTAGAATATTCCTATATTAATGACCTACTGCAAGACATTTCCTTGATGAAGATCAATCAGTACCAGACAAACAAGACGAGGCATGGGACTGGAAACTGGATCCATAGAATAAGGCTTAGGCACAGCATCTGATATTAACCCTCATTAACCCTCACAAAGTAAAGGGGACTGAGGAGAGTATGGCATAGCTGAATGGAGGACATCTTTTGATGATGTACTGTTAAGGAAAGTTCTTAGGTGACTTTTATTTTCATTGAGGATATTTCCTCCATTAGGTCAGACATTTGGCATGATTTCTAAGCAGCACAATGCAATCTAGGAGGATGGTATAGACTGATATGTGATCAAGACAGAAGGCTTGCAGTACAGCAAGCCCAAAGCCAGCATGTCTTAAGAAACACATGTCTGCACTGTAATGTTGAGTGAAAATGTGAACAGTGCTCCAGTGGCAGCAGCAGATATATCAAGCAGAAGGGACATGTTTGAAACAAGCAACAGAAGTGGCCATATCACTTGGGTGACCACGAACAGCACCAGGAAGTTTAATAATAATAATAATAATAGTACATTTATTTATAAAGTGCAATATCAATAAATATCAAGCGCTGTACAATTTCTAAAACAAACAATTCACAAATAAATAGAACAATTAGAAAACAGAATGTGCAATTAAGCATACTAAAATTCAGGAAATGCATAAAAACAAGTATGTTTTTAAAAGCAACTTTAAAGCTCTCCACTGTCAAGCACTCTCGTACCCAATAAGGTGGGGAATTCCACAGGAGGGAGCAGCAAAGGCAAAAGCCGAACTCCTGAGGTCTTCAGTCGCACCCTGGAAATCTCTAGCAATCCCTCTTCAGTTGAGCAGAGCAGTCTGAGGGGGCAGTAGGGATGTAGAAGCGCTTGTAGGCAAATCAGACCCAAACAGTGCAGGGCTCTAAAAGTCAGCAAGCCAACTTTAAAGGTGATCCACCACTGAACAGGCAGCCAGTGCAGAGTGTGCAGCAGAGGTGATATATGACTAGATTGAGTTGACCCAGACAGTAACCTGGCCGTAGCATTCTGCACTAGCTGCAAGAGGCAGTTATCAACTCCTGGAAGCCCTAGGTATAGGGAGTTACAGTAGTCAAGGCGCAAGGTCACAAAAGCATGGACCAAAGTTGGAAGATTGCCAGACGGAACAAGGTGCTTAATCTGTGTGATGTTCCTCAGATGGTAAAAGGAGGACTTGACCACAGCTGACACGTGAATGAAGTGTCAGCCCATCATCAAATATCACCCCCAGATATAGAAACATAGAAACATAGATTTTGACGGCAGATAAGGACCGCTGGCCCACCCAGTCTGCCCACTTCCTACCTAATGGATAAGCTGCAGATCCTAGTTAACCAGTAGCCTACTTCCTACCCCACCCCTAGAATTGCCTTATGACTGTCCCATGCGTGCTTGAGATTCCACCACTGTTTTTGACTCCACAACTCCTCCGAAGGCCGCTCCATGCATCCACAACCCTCTGTGAAAAATACTTCCTTAAATTACCTCTGAGCCCCCTTCTATCTTCAAATTGTGTCCCTTGTTCTTGCACACTTTTTTGAAAGATGCTACCCTCTTGGACTTTGTTGATTCCCTTGAGGTACTTGAAAGTTTCTATCATGTCCCCCTCTCCCTCCTCCTTTCCTCGAGGCTATCATATTCAGCTCCTTAAGTCTCTCTTCATATGTCTTCTGGTGCAGACCCTGCACCATTTTAGTTGCCCTCCTTGGACAGCCTCCATCCTGTCTATGTTTTTAATTGAGATTGGTCTCCAGAATTGCACGAGTACTCCAGATGTGGTCTCACCAACTGTCTGTACAGAGGGATAATAACTTCCTGTTTTCTACTGGTGATGCTCTTCCTATGAATCCCAGTATCCCCCAGCCCTCCTTGCTGCCCTCTCACATTGCTTGCCCACCTTTAGGTCATCTGATATGACTACCCCAGGTCCCTTTCCATTTTTTGTTGTTGTTAGTATCTCACCCCCCATTGTGTACTCTTTCCCTGGGTTTTTGTTACCCAGGTGCATTACCTTGCACTTCTTAACATTGAATCCAAGCTGCCATACATTTGACCATTCCTCTAACCTAGCTAAGTCCCTTCTCATCCTTTCCACCCCACCTTGTGCATCAACTGTTTTGCAGATCTTTGTGTCATCTGCAAAGAGACATACTTTTCCTTCCAGTCCCTCTGCAATGTCACTTATCAAGACATTGAAGAGGACCGGTCCTAATACTAAACCCTGCAGTACCCCACTAGTAACCCCCCTTTCTTCAGAGTGGACTCCATTTACTGTTACTCTGTGTCCCATTCTCCAGCCAATTTTTACCCAGGCTGTCATCTTGGGACCCACTCCCATGCTGGCTAACTTGTATATTAATCTTTGTGTGGGACTGTGTCAAATGCTCGCTAAAGTCTTCGTAGGCCTCGTCCTCAGCCCCTCCTGATCTACTACTTTATGACCCAGTCAAAGAAATCTATCAGATTTGTCTTTGCATGACCTTCCTGCTGTGAATCCATGCTGCCTTGGGTCCTGAGCCCTGGCCTCTAGATACGCAACAATTCCTTTCCTTCAGAAGGATTCCATCATTTTCCTACCACTGAGGTTAAACTAGCAGGTCTGTAGTTTCCTGCTTCTGCCCTGCCCCAATTCTACTTTTTTGAAGGGAATCACATCTGCCTCTCTCCAGTCCCCCGGTACCACCCCATCCTCCCATGATTTGTTAAAGAGGGTAGTCAGTGGTGTCTACCTGCTTCTACCCTTAGTTCTTTAGAATTCTGGGATGAACTCATCAGGCCCCATTGTTTGTCCACCTTCAGTTTTAAGAGTTCTTTCAGAACCCTTTCTTCTGTAAATGGGCTGTATCAACTTCTGTATCCAGAGTGTTTCTGCTGTTTGTTTTAGGTACCTCCCCACTTCCTTTGTAAATACTGAGCAAAATATTTGTTTAATATCTATGCCTTTTTCACAGTCACCCTCTGCCCACCCTCCCTCCTCTTTATTAAGCCTCACTAACCTCCTTGGTCTTCCTTCGCCCCTGATGTACCTATAAAAGGTTTTAGCCCAATTCTTAACTGAGTTGGCTATCTTTTCCTCGGTTTGGGCCTTTGCTGTTCTGACTGCCTTCCCAGCTTCCTTTTGCCTTAACTGATACATTTCTCTGTCCTGCTCCTTCTGTGATTCCTTGTACTTCCTGAATACTTTCTTTTTCTCTTGAACCTTCACTGCCACTTCCTTTGAAAACCATAATGGTTTCTTACATCGTTTCATTTTGTTTATTTGCTTCACACAAAGGCTTGTTACCTCTGTGATGGCAGTTTTTATTATTCCCCATTGTTCTTCCACCCCTCCTTCCTGCCCATTTGCTAGTGCATTCCTTAGGCACTCACCCATTTTGCAAAGTCAGCCCTCCTAAAGTCCAGTACTTTTGCCTTTGTATGGTTTGACTCTCTATTGCTGTGTTTATTGCTGAACCACACTGTCTGAGCTGGTCCCAGTGTCCCAGATGGCTACCCACTTAACACATCTGTGATCCTCTCTCTTATCTCCATTTGAGAGAACCAGGCCTAAGATTGCTCCTCTTGAGTGGGCTCCAATACTAGTTGTCTAAGACATGCCCCTGGGGCATCTAGAATAACCCACTCTTTGAAGTGGCAGCTGCAACTGCACTCCAGTTAACATTTGGCATATTCAGATCACCCATCAGCAATATCTCCCTTTTCTGCCTTTCTAAGTATTCTTTCTATTATTTCCTTTGTCCATTTCCTCCCCTGAGAAGAGGGTCTGTATAACCCTGTGTGGATTGTGGTGCCATTGCGGTCTCCAAATTTACTCACAGTGCTTCTTCTCCTCCCTGTTTTCCCTTTTGTTCTGTTGCTTGATTCCTTCCCTTATGTAAAGAGCTACTCCTCCTCCTCTTTACCCTCCTGTCCCTCCTGTAGATAGTGTATCCTGGTATGTTTATGTCCCAGTCATGGTTTTGTGTGTACCGCATTTCTGTGACTGCCACGATATCCAGATGTTCCTCCTCCATAAAGGCCACTAATTCAGGAAGCTTGTTACTCAGACTATGGGCATTAGTACTCATTGTTCTCCATTTTTTGATGGCTTTACCTTCTTTTGCAGCATCCCCCACTGACCTTTCTACCTCAGTCTTTTTCTCATTTAGTACCCTGTTTTGTAGGGAGAGGCTGGGATTTTCCTGCAGGTGGAACCCCAGTCCCCAATGAAGCCAAACCCTGTGCTCCACACCATTTTTTCAACCATTCATTAAACTGCATGGTGCAAAGTACCTCCACCTCACTCATGCCAGTGACAGGCAGCACCTCAGAGAAGGATATTGTGTGTGCTACTTGTCTTAGGCCCTCCCAATTCTACAAAGTCCCTCTGCACTGCTCTGATATCATGATTAGCCAAGTCATTTGTCCCTAGGTGGACAATGACGTCCCAGCTCAGACTCCCGTGCAGCTGTTCTCATGATCCTGAGGATGCGTTCCTGTCTCTCAAGCCATAGGCACCAGGCAGGCACTGTATTTCAGTTTTCCTGCCCCCAAGTTCTATCCCCATAATTCAGTCCCCACCAGGAGCTGCTTCCTTTCCTTGTGGTGTCCTCTGCCTCCTTCCTGTGGGCTCTCCTTGTGACAGTTGTCCTCAGCCTCCTTAGTCTCCTCTCAGGGTGCATCCATAGGGGAGCTATACTCCAGAAATGGTGTATGGATTGTGGTGTGGAACAACTAACTGGTGTGCCTCTGTTCCACCATCCTCACCTCCCCGAGCCCACTGTGGTCCAACTGCTGTGCTTTCTTCACAACCTCTGAGGTAGTGATTCGGTGGCTCTGGTGCCCTGGATGGGGAGGTTCCCTTCCTACCATCCAGTGGCCTGGGGAAGTTCCCTTACTAATGTCCAGTGTGGTCTGAAGATGGGCAACTTCCTCCCTCAGGGCAGAGAGTTGTCTGCAATAGGGCAGCCTCTCAGCCTCCAGAAAGACTCCTGAAGACTGCTGCCCCACAGCCATTACATTGCACTACTCCACATTTGTGTGTGTGTGTGTGTGTGTGTGTGTGTGTGTGTGAGTGTGTGTGTGATTGGTTTGTTGACTTTTGGTCCTGACTCCCGACTATCGCCTCCTCGATGCAAGCCACAATTTCAAATACAGGAGGAGATGAATCAGTCATTGCTGCAGATTGGATTCAGAGGTGCTGTGGCGTGTTGCGAATCCACCGATCCTCGATGCGCTCCACCTGAACTAGAAGGAAGTCGCCTCC
Organism: Neoceratodus forsteri; assembly: GCA_016271365.2. Lineage (NCBI taxonomy): Eukaryota > Metazoa > Chordata > Ceratodontiformes > Ceratodontidae > Neoceratodus > Neoceratodus forsteri. The sequence continues at coordinate 1,180,571,971 of CM057454.1, forward strand.
TTGTAATCTCATCTCCGCCGCTGCTGCCACTGATCGTCCATCCCCATCTGAGCCTATTCACACAAACCCAAAGGGTCAGATCATGTCTTCCAGTCGAAACAAAAATAAGGGAACTATCATTGAAACTGAGGGCTTTTTTTTTTACTGCTTTTAAAAGCCCACTGCTCCGACCCCACCCCTCAGCCAGTCGTGACTAGTGAAAGCATGCTCATATCCTCATAGCTAATCGGGTTGTAGCATTAATATGCTACCGCCCATGGATGGTTTCCTCAGCCTGACCAGCAGGTAATGCCCGCAACAGAGGGAGTGAAGAGTGACACATCACTCAACCCCATCCAGTATTCTGTTTCTGTGCTTGTGGGGAAAGATGAAACCAGGTGGCAGACGCAATAAAAAAGTTTTTAGAGCTCGCAGGTCGCGTACACTAGATGCGGACTTGGATGGCAACTGAGACTAGCTGGAACACCGGGGCACGAACTGGGGCAATGCATTTGTTCACCAGGGCACGTGCCCTGGTGTGCCCCAGTGTAGCACCGCCACTACTTCTATCATTTCCTTGTCCATTTCCTCCCCCTGTTGTAAACAGAATGAAAATATGCACTGCACCACAACAAACAGAAAATAATTATAAAAATGACTTCAGATATTACTGTGTGTACATAAACACACAAATACTAACACACACTACTAGTACAAAACAATTAGAAAGACTGCCTTTCTCATGCAAATCTCACTCCACCACGGATACGCCCCTTCCCCGAAGCACACTTCGACAGTATCTGTCAGTTCACAGGCTGAATGTTCTAAATTAACATTCAAAACGCACACAAAAACAATCAACACTCAATGATCTAAGCACAGGAGGGTTTCCTACTGTCGATGTACTAATTTTGGAACAAAATAATTGGATCAAAACTGATTCTTTAAAGCTTTGTGGTTTACCACTAACCATACTTGGGAGACTTCAGTACCTGGCTATGTATTGTTCAGAAGAGACCGAGGTGCAAAAGGGGGGTAGAGGCCCTGTGTTAATGAAAATATCAAAGCTACAGAAATTCAGAATACACATAAGGAGCCAGAAGAACTGTGGGTCACCCTGAAACAGGAAATGGGACAGCCATAAGAACTGGGGTTGTCTACAGGCCCCCAGACCAGAGGGAGGACATAGACACATTACTGTTAGAAGATATACAAAACATGACAGCTAAAGGAGGTTCTGATAATGGGAGACTTCAACATGCCGGATACAGATTGGTCAATACCAGCAGGAACATCTGCCAGAACTAGACTCATAGTGGATTCCCTGCATGGGGAGGGCCTCAAACAACTGGTACAGCAACCCACAAGAGACAGGGTTTTCCTAGATCTAGTACTGACTAACAAAGAAGGGATCACAGATCTCCAGGTAGAAGGTAACCTGGGGGCCAGTGACCATCACATGGTATGGTTCAATTTGGCTACTACATCTAAATCATCCCATTCCAAGGCAAAAATATGGGACTTCAGAGGAGCTGACTTTGATAAGATGGCCAACAGAGTTAAGCTAGCTCCTAGCAAAAAGAAACACAGGTGAGGGGGTACAGGCAAAGTGGGCAAGCATTATGATGCAATACTTGAAGCAACATCCCATTGTGTTAGACAGAAAAGGAAGTCAAAGAAGAAGGAAACCACTTTGGTTCTCAAATACAGTAGCAGAAAAGGTCAGAGCCAAAAGGCTGGCCTTCAGGAAATATAAGGAACACAGTGGATGAAGATGGGAGGCATACCAAACTGCCCTAAGGGAAGCAGGAAGGCAGTAAGGCAGGCAAAGTCCCAAACTGAGGAAACACTAGCACAAACAGTAAAGAAGGTGACAAGACTTTCTATAGATACATTAGTGAAAGGAGAAAGTCCAGAGGGGTATTGCTAAGCTTAATGGAGAAAAGGGAGCATGTGAGGAGGAGGACCCTGTAAAGGCATCTATCCTAAATAGATACTTTGCTCAGTACTGCCTGCACAAAGCAGTGTCCACAAGAGCTTGCAAGCTCAGGGTGGATAAGGCAATGGGACCTGATGGCATACATCCCAGGGTACTAAGGAGCTAAAGGAACTAGCAGAGCCATTAGCAGAATTGTTTAGTGAGTCTCTGAGCACAGGAGGTCCCAGAAGACTGGAGAAGGGCTCATGTGATCCCGCCCACAAGAGTGGTAGCAGGAGGAGACGGGAACTACAGACCGGTCAGTCTTACCTCAGTAGTGGGCAAGATTATGGAGGCACTCCTTAAGGAAAGGATAGTGCAACACCTGGAATCCATAGGGCACAGGATCCAAGACAGCATGGGTTTACAAAGGAAGGTCCTGTCAAACTAATCTCATAGATTTCTTTGACTGGGTAACCAGAGTGGTGGACCAAGTGGAGCAGTTGATGTCGCCTACCTTAACTTCAGCAAAGCTTTTGACACTGTTCCACATAGAAGATTGATAAATAAGCTGGGTAGGCTCGGGGTGGCAGAAGTTGGTCAACTGGGTGGCAAACTGGTTGACGGGCAGAAAACAGAGAGTGGTGGTAAATGGTATACAGTCAGAAGAGATGCAAGTCACAAGTGGGGTACCTCAGGGATCAGTCCTGGGGCCAGTCCTCTTCAACATCTTCATTAGTGACCTTGCAGACGGACTAGAGGGTAAGGCTTGTCTGTTTGCAGATGACACCAAGATCTGCAACAGAGTAGATGATCCAGATGGGTGGGCAGAATGAGAAGAGATCTGGATAAACTAGCAGAATGGTCAGAAGAGTGGCAACTGGGATTTACTGCAAAGAAGTGCAAAATCATGCACAAGGAAGAGAAACCCTAAAGCCACCTATAGGCTGGGAGGAAGTTGCTAGCAGTCACAAAGGAAGAAAGAGACTTGGGCATCATCATCACTGATGACCTGAAATCATCCAAGCAGACCTCTAAAGCAGTAGGTAAGGCTAGGGGTGTTAGGTGTATTAGTAGGGGTATCACAAGTCGTAAGAGGGAGGTAATAATCCTCTGTACAAGACACTGGTTAGGCCCCATCTGGAGTACTGCATGCAATATTGAGGCCACACCTTCACAAGGACATTAACCAAATTGAGGCAGTCCAGAGAAGGGCAACCAAAATGGTGCAGGGACTGCATCAGAAGACATATGAGGACAGATTAACGGAGCTCAATATGTATACCCTTGAGCAAAGGAGGAGAGAGTGATATGATCGAGGCATTCAAACACCTTAAGGGCATAAACAAGGTGAAAGAGTCTAACATGTTTAAATATAAGAAAATAGCAGGACAAGAGGACACAGCATGAGATTAGAGGGAGGCTGATTAAGGGGAATGTGAGAAATTCTTTTTAACAGAAAGGGTGGTGGATGCATGGAATGGCTTACCACAAGAAGTGGTGGCTATGAATACAGTGCAGGGCTTCAAACAGGCATGGATAGGCATAAGGAGCAATACAAATGACTATGAATAGATAGGCCACTGACAGAGCAAAGGTCGATGGCACATTTATAAGGTAGAAAGAAATGGGCAGACTGGATGGGCCTTGCGGTCCCTATCTGCCGTCAACTTATGTTTCTATGTTCTATGTTTTTTGATGGTTTGAGTCTCAGAGCTCTGATAGCAAACTGTATCCAGTTTTGTGCTATACACACTATCCAGAACAGAGGCTGTGGAAGACAATATAGAGCCCATGTGACCTGCCATCCATGAATCAATGCAAAATTCACCTCAAATAGCAATAAACAGGTGAAGCAAAGCGAGGTCCATTTAAATCAATGGCACCTTGCATTAAAATTAAGGGGAATGCTGTAACACAAGACGAAGTAGTGTGAAGTCCATTAGACACAACGCACTTCATGTACAAATTTATAGGTGGAGTAATTTGCTTTGCACTGCAGAGCACTACACGGATTTGAGGATAATACACTAAGTGATCCGTGTAGCGAAATGGGAGCACTTTGCCCACCTCTAGTCAGGGTATATACAGTGACCTATGTTGGAGAGAGTGTGGACAGCTAGGTTCCCACTCCCACATTTTTTGGGACAGACCAAAGTTGGCACCTTTTTGGCTCCAAATACAAGACCAGATGCAAACTATTTTAGAAGGCCAAGTCCCTCTTACTCTCCAGAACCATGTATTGAGAATATCGGAGAAACATATCAGTTTTAAATCCAAATTGTGAAAGAAACTTTTTCACATCTTGAGACTGGCTACACTCAAATCTATTACTCAGAATAGGCTGTCTCTCAAGCCACCCAGTCTTCAACAGTGGAGGCACAATATTTAATTTAATATTTTTTTTCATTTATTCTTTGGTAACCGGGTAAAGGCTCAGAACCAATGGTCCCTTTTCAGACCCGACCAGGACAAAAAAACATACAAAAATACAGAAATACAATCAACAGCAATACAAACCCAAAAATACGAATTACAAATTGCAGTTACAAACAGATTTATGTAATAAATAACATTTTAACCTTTGTTTAAAAGTTAAAACAGAGGGAGCAATCCTAACATCAAGTGGGAGTGAATTCCAACACAAGAGATTATACTATTGAAAAAAGCTCTAGTCAAGTAATCTAAGCTGAGAACTGAGGACAAAATATAGGGGTCTGTCAATGACCTCAGGCTGGGAAGCAATTCTCTCATTACAACAAGATCAGAAAGAAGAAAAAGGAGCCAAAGTAAAAACATTTATACATCAGACAGCCAACAAAATATTCTATTCTGCAACCAGGGGAAAGCCACCCCAACCAAGAATAAAGATTACACCAATGTGTCCAACTGGGGACTCCTAAAATAAATCTACAAATATTATTATAGACCACAGTCAGTGCTTGCATTTCTTTTGTACCTATGTTATAATATAAACAAGAACTGTAATCAAAATATGGAAGAAGAGAACCAATAGCAATTACTAATCTAGTTACTTGTGAGAAGAATGGCTTGAATTTGCATAACACCCCTATTCTTTGATTTACTGTCTTAACCGTTGACTAAATCTGAGATGAAAAGGTCAAACTGAGATCCAATAGTGTGCCCAAATACTTCAACTGAGACATACTGTATGTTCAAGCATACCAACCCCAAAAATCAGATACCCTCAGTTCTGGGGTGTCCACCAACATAAATTGTGTGCCAAATAACATAACTTTTGTTTTAGCAGAGTTCAAAACCATAGCATTTAAAGCAAGCCAAGAACAAACAGCATCAAAATCCTTTTCTAGGGAACAAATACTTATACTTGATCTGTTTTAATAATATGGGGATAACATAAATAACTGTCTTGTACTGCCAACTTTGGGCTCCAGTGACCATTTAATGGTAAGATTTGACTACTTAGGGTATTGAGTACAAATTCCGCAGCACTATAATTTATAGATATGATATAGTCGATATAGTGGGTATGCATAGAGATCTGGCAAACTGGAATTGGGAATTATAGTTTAAAGGAACATCTATATCGAAGATGTGGGATATTCTTAAGACTAAAATAATTAGCTTGACTACAGAATTTGTACTAACCAGGATTAAAAATAATATAACTAAAAAACATCCCCCGGATGGCATCAGCAATTAAAAAAGAAATAAAGAAAAAAAATAAAACCTTTAGACGTGCTAAATTAAGAGGTGATGCTGCTAGCTAGGCTCATTATAAAAGGTGTTTAAAGTCCACCAACAAAAAGCATAGAATTAGCAAAAAGAAAATATGAAAATATGTTAGCTACTAAGGTTAAGGACAATTATAAATCCTTTTATCAGTATATTAACAACAAAAAGGGTGAATCAAATAAGACAGGCCCTCTATTGGATGCTGAGGGGAAATTAGTTGCTGACAACATAGGTATGGCAGAATTAAGTAATATATATTTTGCTTCAGTTTTCAATCAAGGTAAATCATTAATGGAGATTAATTGTGGTATACCCAATGAAGACCTGGGGTTATTCTGGATAGGAAGGAAGTTATGATAAGACTCCAAATGATCAGAATAAAGCACAGGGCCCAGATTGGTGTACACTCAAGATTCCTCGAGGACCTATCTGAACAACTTGCTGGCCCAGTTACAGTATTATTTCAGAAATCAATAATTGAAGGGGAGGTCCCAGAAGACTGGAAAAAAGCAAATGTGATCCCTATATATAAAAAAGGCCCCAAACAGGAGGTTAAAAATTATAGGCCTGTTAGCCTTACCTCGGTTCTGGGAAAGGTACTGGAAGGATGCATTAAGGATTTTATTAAGGAGCACCGATATAAGACCAGTAATGTTGACTATGCACAGCATGGCTTTGTTAAAGGGAGGTCCTGTCAGACAAATCTATTGGAATTTTATGGAAAAATAAATCTAGCGCTGGATGAAGGTAGTTCCATGGATATTATCTTTTTAGATTTTGCCAAAGCATTTGACAAGGTACCCCATGACAAGTTGCTTGAAACCCTGGTCAATATTGGAGTTAACCGTAATATCATTTGTTGGATAAAATCCTGGTTGACTGGTAGGAGACAGAGAGTGTGTATAAGGGGGGAGTTTTCCAACTGGCAGAGTGTGACTAGTGGAGTGCCACAGGGTTCTGTATTGGGCCCTTGCCTCTTTAATGCTTATATCGGGACAATGAAGGCTTCTTCTGATATCTGATTTCTAAAATTTGTGGACGGTACCAGACTAGGTAGGGTGGTTAAACTTAATAAAGATGCAGAATTATTGCAATCAGCCTTAGGTGAGTTGGAACTTTGGGCACACAATCACGGATAATTTTTTAATGTAGATAAGTGCAGTGTGATGCATTTGGGGAAATATAATATCCTCCACGATTATAATATGGGGGTAAACTACTTAAGGTGACTACAGAGGAATGTAATCTGGGGATAAAAATTAATAATAATCTGAACTTTACACCCCATTATAACCAGATAATAAAAAAGCTGGTAGTATACAGTACTGCATAAATAAACACATTAAAAGTAGAGATAGGAGTGTTCTTTTGCCATTGTATACATCATTGGTACATCCCCATTTGGAGTACTGCTCCCAGTTGTGGTCCCCATTTAAAAAGAGGGATATAGCTTTGCTTGAGAGGGTCCAGAGAAGAGCTACCCATAAAATTAAGGAAGTACAGGGGTTGGACTATAACCAGAGGCTTAGTACTCTGGGGTTATACTCTCTAGAGTTTAGGAGATTAAGGGGTGATATGTGCTTAATCCATAGGGCCCTAAATTATACAATATTATGGGAACAGCTTGATTTGGAAATCATGGATCGCAATTATAATACTAGAGCACATCCACTTCAGATAAAAACAGATAGATTCCATTCAAATAAAAGAAAGCACTGGTTGACAGTAAGAGCACCTAGGATCTGGAATAAACTGCCAGTATAAATAACTGTTAGTAGTAATATTGAAATCTTTAAGAAAGAGCTAGATAATATTTTTAATAAATAATAAGACATTGGGATACTCTTAAATTATGGCGAGCATATGGACCTTGTCTTTTAAAGCTCTGTATAACTATGAAACCTATGAAACAAGAAAGTTCAGACACAGAATTTGACTGAGCACAAATTACAAGATCATCTGCTTAAAGCAGTGATTCACTAAACCTACAATCTCCAGGAAGCTGATTGATAAAAATAGAAAATAATAGGTGACCCAAAGTGGACCCCAGAGGCACACCACAACTAATTGGCAAAACATCAGAAACCACAGAACCTATTTGAACAAATTGACACCTGTTACTCAGATAATCATAGAACCAAGATACAGTGACATCAGAAAACCCAAGTGTTTTCAATTTTATGCAGGCCAAACTGTGATCAATCAATTCAAAGCCTTAGGTTCACGAATACCACCCCAGTCATCAAACTCTTCTCAAACCCATGTAGGATGGTGTTCTAGAATGCAACCAAGGCTGAGCCTGTACCAAAGTGCTTACGGAACCCATGTTGTTACTCTTGATAACAAATCATGGTAACCAAATAGGCATCAATTTGCTTAGCCACTGAACGCTCAAGTAGTTTGCTAAGGGATTCAGTATTGATATTGGCCTATAATCATCCATGGAAGTAGCACAGCTCTATTTTGGAATTGGAACCACCTTAGTTTTCTTCCGGACAGAGGAAAACACCTGTAGCCAATGACATATTAAAAATATAACAAAGGAGATCCGTAATAAAGGGATGGCCAATTTTAAGAGCAGGCATCCAACCCTTCCCCACAGTCAGGTCCTTTATTTGGGAGAGATTGCAGAAGATGAAATTAATTTACTTCCTTAAATAAAATCTGGGTCTATCTACCAAAGGAACAGAAGAAAAGGATTTAGCATTACCAGCCTGAGGAAAAAAGATCTAAATCTAGAAAGATCTGAAAATTTAGAATTCAGCAATTTAACAATTTCGGACAAGTCACCAATTTCTTTGTTGTCAACATTTAATTTCTGGATGTCAGATTTTGATTTAGGAGAAAGTAAAGAATTTACATTATTCCAAAACTTCTTTGGATCTGCCCAGCTGTCTTCAAAACATTCCCAAAAATAAGCTTTTTTAGCATTTCTAACAATTTGAGAGACTAAATTCCGAAGTGCACAGTAGAGATCCATTGAAACTCTACTGGGAGATAATTTAAATTTAGTCCAAGCACTATCCCGCTCCTTAATTAATTTCTTAATGCTGGGACCAAACCATCCAGTAGGAGAACCACTACATCAAATGGTCCACAAAGGGAAAAGGGATTCCTGAATGGGAAGAAGTTGGCTGCAAAACAAATCTAGTGCTGTATCCACATCTGAAATACATTCAAGAAATGACCGATCAATTAACCTCAAAGAAGAATATAACAGGAATAATTTATCCTTTTAAATGATCTAATCTGAAACACAGAAGGATGGGATTTAAGACAGCAAAATTTAGGACACGAAGGTGGCCATGTGATCGCTACGAATCTGCCAAGACACCAGAGGCCCCACTCTCGCCACTCTATTAGTCAATATCCAATCCAATAGAGAATGATTCTGTGAGATAGAATTAAGATGGGTAGGCACATTTATACACTGAGTCAGTCCATAAGAGAGAAGAAGAGATTTGAGCCCCATGGTGTCATTAGCCCTCCAATTCAAATTCATATCTCCAACAACAATAGAATCACTCTGGTTTAAACAAACTTCACAAACATCCAAGAAATTTTTACGCCCTTGAAGACCACATTGAGGGGGATTATACTAACAGCCCACATTTAACTTCTTTCCTCCAAGAACAAATTGCAAAACCAACCAATTAGTATCACAACCCATATCCTTACTAGACCTTAAAACATTAATTTCTAAATGATTTCTGTAATAAATCGAGACCCCACCACTCTTTTTTAGACCTTTACGGTATACCCTAAAAATGTTAGAACCCCCAATTTGACACACATTATCGGGAACCCCTGGCTTCAACCATGTTTCTAATAAAGCAACAATATCAGGCAGATATAGAGCAATAAGCTCTTCAATTTCAGCAATCTTAGGGATTAAGCTACGAACATTCAAATAGATAATTGTAAATCTATGACAGGATTTCAAACAATTATTCAAAAATGATGCTTGAGAGGAAGACATAGAATCTAATGAGCAAGGCCCTGCATTCAGTTCAACATCACCAGAAACTAACAACAGAAAGGTGGTTGAAACACAGTTGCCCAATTTAGAACAAAGTAACGTGCCATAGTGCAAACAAGTACAGTAACCCCTATTCCCACATTGTCTTATGGGCATAGGGCTACTCAACAACAATTGCCATGAATCAGTAACAACAACACCAACAACTAAGCAATTTGAAAAGCAAAAATCACTTGTCTCATATGAGGCAGTGTTCCCGGTGCCAAACCTATATAATTCAATATGATCCACATATACCAACATGGAGAAACATGGAGAAAATCACTGCTAACCTTAGGCTGAGATTGGACAGATTTCTCGAAATGTGACTCTGCTGGCATGTACAGAAAGAACAAACAGGCCAAGAGATCATGGCAGTGAACACTGCCTCTCCACAGTAGTGCAATAGAACATTAATTAAACAAAACACCACACACATGGAATGAGCTGCTGTGATCTTTATTAATCTTGGGTGTATACTATTTCTTTGGTTGGGTCCTTTGGTCATATGGTACTAAGAGTTTTTATTATAGTTTAGTTTGTTTTCTTTGTTACATGGTACAAACTTTCTAATAATTGAAGCAGATTTGTAAATAAGTTCAATTAACATTTGAGCATGTGGGAAAGAAATCCATGAACAAGGAGAGGATGAAGGAATAACTTCTATAAGGACTCTTCTTCCAATACTTGAACCGGTTTTCATGCTTCTTTCTCTCCCCTGCAAGAGAATGAAACAACATTATAGTCTCATCTGTAACTGAGGACATGTTGGTAGCTAGATTTTTTTAATAGAGCTACGTGTATCTTGTTGGAATTTGTAATATGCTATCTTGTAGCTGTCCAGCATTAATAAAGAAAAAGTTACAAAAAAAAGAATCTCACTCCGTGCGCAGGGAAACAAAAGTTTGTGTGTCAGGCCCAGGATCACACTCTGTGGACAGGGAAACTGATGCTTGTGTGTGGGCCCCAAAGTCACAGTCTGTGGACAGGGAAACCAAGGGTTGTTGGTGGACCCCAGAATCACAGTCTGCAGGCGTGAAACAGGGATTGTGTTGGGCCCCAGAATCACACTCTGTGGACAGGGAAACTAAGGCTTGTGTGTGGACCCCAGAATCACACTCTGAGGGCAGGGAAACTAAGGTTTGTGTGTGTGACCCAAAATCAATTTCGGTTTGAACCACAGTCTCAGAATGAAACTATGCTGTGTGTGTGTGTGTGTGTGTGTGTGTGTGTGTGTGTGTGTGTGTGTGTGTGTGCGTGTGTGTGTGTATGTGCCAAAGAATCATACAGGAAACAAAGGTGTGTGTTGAGGCCACAGAATCTTATTCTGTGGAAAGGGAAACAGTGTGTGGGACCACTAGTCATATTCTATGGATAGGGAAACTTAGTTTTGTGTGGGTCCTGCCTCCTAGAATTACACAGAGAAAGCAACAATTGTTTGTGGGTATCCAAATCACATTCAGTGGATTGAGAAACTAAGGTTTGTATGTGGGATACAACAGGACACTCTGTGGACTGAGAAACTAAGGCTTGTGTGCAGGCACTAGATTGTACTCTGTGACCAGGGAAAAGAGCAGTTGAGTAAAAGTTTATTGTAACGGTAGATCTTCAAGAGACTCTCCTCCATCAGGCCACACCTTTAGCACTGTAGGCCATCAGCATCAGGACCACATGGAAACATTTTGCTATCCGGGAGCTGCCCACAATGATGCACAGTGTCAAAGTGTATTGGGAGGAGGTATAGCATAGTGGTTAAGAGTACTGAGCTACAAACCTGGAGAAGTGGGTCTGAATCCTAGAGACACCACTTCCATACTTGTGACCATGGGCAAGTTACTTAACTTCCTGTGGTCCCAGGACACACCTGAAACAAATCTCGGCTTACTGTATCTTACCTGGTCAGAAAACTTGTAAAATAAATAAAAATAAATAAATATAATGTGGGCCCCAACACTCATCCACTTTCTGTTGGAGATTTGCCTCAAAGGGCCTCCTACTGTGAGGAACCAGGAGACAGTACAGCTGCATACACATTTACCGTAACAGTAGATCTTCAAAAGAATCTCTTGCAGTAAGTCATTACATAAAGGAATATTCCAGCTGCAGGTATGAGTCCATCAGGATGATTTATCAGCAGTCTACCTGGGACTGCCCCTGACAACACCATGTGTTGTGTCCTGACAGGTATAAAAGGGGGTGGTCCCAGATGCTCCTTGGTTCTTTTCCTCTTCAGCAACCATATCTGATGATGTCAGATCATCAAAGGGGAACTGAGGAGGAACAGGGAGCCCATACAAATGATATTTTGGAGAGAGCAGGAGCAAGTCGCCCTCCGGAAACAGGAAGTAAGGTGTTAGAGGGTGGGGCAGCATGACCTGCTGCAAGAGATTATCTTGAAGGTCTATCAGTCAATCAAATCTTTATTTATATAGCGCCTTTCGAAATCAAGGCACTTTACATAGGATAAACCACAAATATATCTACTATTATGGTAAGTTCTTATGCAACTGTACTATCTTCATCGAGGAAATCTCTTGCAGCATGTAATTACATATAGCAATGAGTCCCCAGCAGTTGGGAAGCAAAGTGGGGAGGAAGAACAAAATAAAAGTTCTGGACAACAGACCCTGAAGAACTGCCCAGCCAAAGCTGGTTCGTTGTTTGGATGCAATGTCTAAGCAGTAATGTTTAGTGAAGGTATGAACAGAAGAACATGTAGCGGCTTCACACATATCACTAGCTGAAACACTTCTGAAGCATGCCGCTGAGGCCGGCATGCCCTTGTGGAGAAAGACTTTATCGCTCCCAGGAGTGGTTTGTTGTATTTAATATAACAAAAAGTAATGCAGTTGGCTAACCAAGTGGACAAGCACTGCTTGGAAACAGAAATGCCCTCTTTTCCAGGGGCAAAGGAAATGAAAAGTTGTTCTGATCTGCACAAAGGTTTGGTGTAAAGAAGGTAATATGATAACATTCTATGTACATCCAAAGTATAGAGCAGGGATTCTCCTGGCTTAGCCGGCTCTGCATAGTACACCGTTAAGTGTATGGTTGGATTCAATGTGGATTCAGATGCCACTTTTGGCAAACATTTAGGGATAGTGCATAAGGAGACCATATCCTAGTGGAAATTCAGGAAGGGTTCCTTGCACAACAATGCATTCAGTTCGGAAATGCATCTACCTGACGTGATCGTAACTAAAGAAATTGTTTTCTAGGAGATAAAATGCAGCTCACAAGAAGCTGCAGGTTAAAAGGCTTTAATGTAAGTTTTTCAAGCACATAATTCAAGTCCTAAGGAGGGACCGCAGCCTGGATATGGGTTTTGGGGTGAAGGATACCCTTTAAAAAGGTTTTCATTACTTGTAGTTGAGTCAGTGGTTTGACATCCACTAATACCTGAAAGGCAGAAATAACCGAAAAATGCACTTTGATGGAGGAATACTTGAGACCGCTACATGAAAGGGATAGCAAATAGTCCAGCACATGATTTAGTGGACAGCAATATGGGTCCAAATGTTGATCTTTTGACCACAGGGAACACCTCTTCCATTTCAGGGAATAGGAGAAATGGGTGGAAGGTTTATAGGCCACCCTCAGGAGTTCTGCTACTTTTGGGGAGTCCTGGAATCTAGAGAAGACTATGTCCTCAGGAACCATGCATGCAGATGCAAGGAATGGAGGTTAGGATGAAGAAGAGAATCCCTGGCCTGGGATAGAAGTGCAGGACAACTGGGAAGTAGATGAGGGTCCTGAACCATCATTTGTTGTAGAAAACAGGAACCAGACTTGTCTCAGCCACAGAGGTGCGATGAGGATCATTTATTCATTTATTTATTTCGTTTTATTTATGACTTTGGTAAACGGGTAGGTGCATTGATCCCAGGCATGGTTTCAGGCATGAGCTGGGCTACATCTGTGGCGCAGAGCAAAAATCTTTAGCACAACATGTAGCAGGAGAGTAGCAAATTATACAATATGACAGGGTAGAAAGGTTACAATGGTACAACTGACATTCAACAAAATGGCAGTATAAAAGATATAATAACAGGAGAGATACAGGATAAGTCAACAGGATATACAGGAAGCAATTAATACTAGATCCAACTAGGCTAAAAGCAGTGCAGACTGGTGAGTGAGAGTCGAGAGACCACAGGTTCAAGTGTATATACACAAGAGGATAGGAAATGGGAAAACTGGGGTGTGGGGCAGAGGGGGTGGGGAGGGTAGGAGGGGTGGGATTGGGTCAAGGGGAGTGAAAGGAACAACAGCTAGATATGGGAGGAAGCCTTGTCCCTGAGTAGTTTGAGTAGGACCCTCTGTATGAGGAGGAAAGAGAGGAAGACGTAAGAAATCATCCTGTCCAGGAATAAGATAACACATTCAGCCACAAAGTTCCAGGATCAGGCTCTAGTGAGCAATAGCGAGGCAGTTTGGTGTTGCATGGAGAGGTGAACAAGTCCACATCAATCCCAGAGTAGAAAGGCTTCATCCAACACATCCTAGAGAATCTCCCATTTGTGTTTTTGAGTTTTGATCTGGTGAGTGCATATGCCAGAGCACTGTGGATGCCTGGAACATGCACTGCTGTGATATGTATCCTTCTGTGGATTGTCCAGTACCATGCTCTCTTGGCTTCCCTGCACAGAGGATAAGAATGGGTGCTTTCTTGTTTGTTCAGGTAGTGAAAAACTGTGGAACTGTCTGTTTGGATCTGAAGACATCCTTACGAACATACGAACGTGTGAAATTTGCCAGCAGATAAAGGCATAGAGGTCTATCAAGTCTGTGTGAATGTGCAGCAAGCACCTCTTATTCTGCAGCTGCCCCGCCTTCCCACCCTTTCCCTCAATTGACCCTCTCCCTTACCCTGCTCCAGCGTCTTTTGAAGCAGTCCACTGTTCTACTGTATATCACTTATTCAGGTAATTCATTCTACCTAGCTATCATCCTCTCTGTGAAAAATTGTCTCCTCAACTCCCTCCTTAACCTTCCTCCCTCCAGTCTCATATCATGGCCCGGGTGTCCCTCTCCTCTTTTACTCTGAACAGCCCCTCCGTACCTGTCTTGTTTATTCCTTTGATGTACTTAAAGGTTTCAATCATGTCCCCCCATCCCTTCTTTCCTCCAGCAAGTACAAGTTCAACTCCCTCAGCCTCCTCTTGTATGGTAAGTCCCCAGCCCCTTGATCATCTTTACGCCTGCACTGCACCCTCCAGTAACTGAATGTCCCTCTTCAGATACAGATACCAGTACTGCACACAGTAATCTAGGCACGGTCTAACTAATGATCTATACAGTGGCAGAATCACCTCCTCCTTGAGGATATACCCTTGCAATGCAACCCAGCATTTTGTCGGCCTTTGTAGCTGCATTCTACATTGTGCCAGGTTGTTCATTGACCTTGTAATGAGCACTTCCAGATCCTTCTTCTCCTCTGTTGGCTAGTTGCACTCTCCCCAGCTGATAACTCCTCCTGGGTTCTTCTACCCCAAAATGCAGCACCTAGCAATTTTGGGATTAAACTCCAGTTGCCAGATGTCTGATCAGGTTTCCAGCTTTGCCAGATCATCCTGCAACCCCTGCCATTCCCCTTGGCCATCCACCACTGCTCCCATCTTGGTGTTGTCAGCAAACAGAGTGATCTTGCTCTTGGTGCCCAATGATATGACGGCAACGAATATCCCAAACAACACTGGTCCCAACACCGAGCCCTGTGGAACACCACTCGTCACTACCCTTGGGGATGAGAGTTCCCCACCCACCATCTTTGGGGCCACCCTTGTGGAAGGGCACCACAAGAGCCATCCTCCAGTCCTGAGGTATACACCCTGAGTGTAGTGAGGCATTAAATAAGTCTTCAAAAGGTCTCGCAAGGACCTCTGCCAGCTCCTTCAGTATGCTGGGGTGGATGCCATCTGGGCCTGGCACCTTGTCCACCCTCAGTGCCCTCAAACCCCTCCAGAACCGTGCACTCCATGATTTCCCCATCTGTCACCCCTTCTGCCCTGTTTCTGTCCTTCCTCCCCCCTTGGGTATCACCCCCCTTTCTCCTTAGTAAATACTGAGCAGAAGTAATCATTTAGCACATCTGACTTATTACCCTCTGCATCCATCCAACCCCCCTTCTTCCTAATACTTACTATATGGTTCTTACAGTTCCTGTTCTCCCTGATGTACCTGAAGAAGTCCTTCTCCCTCTTCTTAATACCTTGCACCAGCCTGAGCCATGTAGACACCTTGGCTCCCCTTACTGCCCGTGTCACCTCCTTTGATTCCTTCAGGTACTCCTCCATGTCCTTCCCCTCCCTGTTTTCTTGAACCTCCTAAATGCAGCTCTTTTCTTTCTTACCTTTCCATGACCTCCTTGCTTACCCAGTTAAGTTTATTTGCCCTAGCCTTCTTGCTCTGGGCCTTGTTGCAGGTTCTGGTTGCCTCCACTATCCCCAGCTTTATGAGGTCCCACCTCTGGTTAGTGCTCATACTAGGCTGAATTCTGGCCAGGTACCCTTTACCACTTCCCCATCCTCCCAAAATCAGCCCTCTGAACTCCAGCAGCACCTTGTGCCAGATTCCACTCTTTCTTACCCATATCCACTGTGAGCCATACTGAGTGGTGGTCACTCCTGCCAGCGGTTCTTCCACCCTATGTTCCCTCACAAACTCCCCATTTTCCAGCACAAAGTCTAGGGTGTTTCCTGACCTGGTTGGTTCACTGACAATTTGCATCAGGAATCTGTCCTGGAAGGCATCCAGCAGTACCTGTTCCCTTCTATTCCTGGTTGTTGTGGTACTCCAGTCCACTCCTGGCATGTTGAAGTCCCCACAAATCACCATGCTACCTTTCCGCAGATCCTTCTGATCTGTCCTGCTAGTTCCCTGTCTAACACCTCTGTCTGAGAGGGTGGCCGTACACCACTCCCATTCTAAGAGACCTATTCTTGGAATTCTGAATTTGCATCCATAGTGACTCCATACTACCCTCCTCTGTGTCACTGTGTGCTTCTCTGTTTAGGGAAGGGGGCTGTATCAATTTAATTTGCTGAGCCAGGAGCAGAGGGTAGAAGCTAATTGGGGATGTGGCTTGAGCAGTAGAAAAGCAGCTGTCTCAAATTACAGCTTCCTGCTACTAGTTTTTGACAAAGGAGAATCTTGCTTTCAGAGCAAGTAACAGCTGACTAAAACTACAGCTTTTCTAACTGATAAATCACTTCTATTATCTCAGCAGGAGACAGTGCTTGTTGGGATTAAGCAAACAGATACTTTATTAGAAGCAGAGGGTCTCATTTAAGTAAAATAAAAAAAGAAGAAAGTCACTGTGTGTTTCTCTGTTTAGGGAAGGAGCTGTATCAACTTAATTTGCTGAATCAGGAGCAGAGGAAGAAGCTAATTGGGGTGTGGCTGAGCAGTAGAAAAGTAGCTGTCTCCATACAGCTTCCTGCTGCTAGTTTTTGGCAGGATATTTCTTTCAGAGCAAGTAACAGCTGACTGAAACTACAGCTTTTCTTACTAATTGCCCGCCTTCCCACCCTAAGCTAGTTCTACTTTTATAGCCACTGGATCTGACTGACAACAGGAACTTACTGTTTGGCAGTAGGAAGGGAAGGATTACTGAGACTCATTAGTTTTATCAACCTTGAAGGAAACAATAAAAGGCTCCCCGGGCTGCTAGAGGTCTGAATCTGAGCAAGGAAGGAGGAAACTACAGAAGACTACAGGAAGTTCCTGTACCAGAACAGGAAGGTTGAGAGTTGTAAGGGCACATAGGCAGTAGAAAAGTAGGTGTAAAAATACATAGCAGGTGGAGAGAGTAAACATACAAAGCAACAGGAGAGGGGACACAAAATAAGTCACAATGGGAGTGGTGCAGTGCAATGGCTGTGGGGCAGCAGTGTTCCGGGAGACATTCTGGAGGCTGCAATGCTGCCCTATTTGCAGGCACCTCTCTGGTCTGGGGAGGAGGTTGCCCATCTCCAGGCTGACCTGGCTAGGATTCGTGACACCTCTTCCCCCACCCACAGACCACCAGGGCCACCGCCGCTACCTCAGAGGTTGCCAAGAAAAAGGAGTGGTTGGACCAAGATGGGCTCAGGGAGGGAGAGGGTGATGGAACAGAGGTGCATCCCTCCAGCTGTACTTCTCCACAATTCATATGCTATTCTGGTAAAGAGTGGTTCCTCAATGGAGGCACCTGCAGTGGACACCAAGGAGGATGCTGGGAACCTCCATAAAGGAGACCCACAGGAGGGTGGCACAAGACCCCACAGGGGAAGGAAGCAACTCCTGGTGGGGGACTCAATCATTAGGGAGGTAGAAGTGGTGGAGGAATAGGAAAGGGAGATAAGAAGCCTGTCTGGCACCATGGCTTGAAGGGACAGGAAGCGAATCCTCAGGATCGCAGGAGCAACTGCATGAGGGAGGGAGCTGAATGTCATTGTCCACCTAGGGACAAATGACTTGGCTGTGAATGGCATCAGAGCAGTGCAAAAGGAGTTTGTAGAGTAGGGGAGGGGTCTTAGACAAGTAGCATGTATGATAACCTTCTCGGATGTGCTGCCTGTCTATGGCAAGGATGATGCTAGGGTACTCAGCACAATGGGATTCAGTGAATGGTTGAAAAACTGGTGAGGAGCTTAGGGTTTTGGCTTCATTGGGGACTGGGTAGCCACCTGGAGGGATGCAGGCCTATACTGGCGTGATGGTCTGCATCTGTCCAGGGGTGGAACAGGATCCTAGGTGATAGGTTTAAATGCTTCATTGGCAAGCATTTAAACTAGCCAAGGGGGGAGGCACTGAAAAGGAGCAGGGGAAATCCCAGCCTCCCCCACAAAACACAGTAGTTAGAGAGGTAAACACCAGGCAGAGAATTCAGTGTGGAGCAGAACAGGGTAAATGCAGGAAAAAGGCAGTAAGGACAAGGATGGGGCTAAAAGGGTAAGTCATCAAAAAATGGAGAGTGATGAGTACCAATGCCCATAGTCTGTGTAACAAGCTCCCTGAACTAGTGGCCTTGATGGAAGAGGGATGCCTGGATATTGTGGCAGTCACTGAAACATGGTACACAGAGAACCATGACTGGGATGTCAACATACCTGGATACACAATCTACAGGAGGAACAGGGTGGGTAAAAGAGGAGGAGGAGGAGGAGTAGCTGTCAAAA
Source organism: Neoceratodus forsteri (assembly GCA_016271365.2). NCBI lineage: Eukaryota > Metazoa > Chordata > Ceratodontiformes > Ceratodontidae > Neoceratodus > Neoceratodus forsteri. Next base: position 1,180,590,764 of record CM057454.1, read on the forward strand.
TAAGGGAAGGGATTAAAGCAACATAACTAAAGAGTAAACTGGAAGTTTATGAGTCACTATGGTTCACCCTGGAGACAGGAAATGGTACCACAATCCACATGGGGGTTGTATACAGACCCCCATCTCAGGGAGGGAATGGACAAGAAAATAATAGAAGGCATCCTTAAAATGGTGTAAAAAGGGGAAATATTGTTGTTGGGGGATCTAAATATGCCAGATATTAACTGGAGTACCTTTGTTGCAGGCACATCCAAGAGCAGGGTCATTCTTGATGCCCTACAGGGGGCATGCCTCAGACAGCTAGTGTTGGAACCCACTCAGGAGGGAGCAATCTTAGACCTGGTACTCTCAAATGGGGACAGAGAAAGGATCTCAGATTTAGAAGTGGGTAGCCATCTGGGAACAAGTGACCACCAAACAGTGTGGTTCACAATAAACACAGCCATAGAATCAAGCCATACAAAAACAAGAGGATTGGACTTTAGGAGGACTGACTTTGAAAATGAGAGAGTGCCTCAGAAAAGCACTAGCAAATGGGCAAGAAGAAGAGGTGGAGGAACAATGGGGAATAATCAAAACAGCCATCACAGAGGCAACAAGCCTTTGTGTGAAGCTAATCAACAGAACAAAATGAAAGAAAAAAACACTATGGTTCTCAAAAGAGGTGGAAGTGAAGGATAAGGAGAAAGGGACATAATTTAGGAAACATAAGGAAACACAGAAAGAGCAGGACAGAGAACGTTATCAGTTAAGCAGAAGGAGGCAGGGAAGGCAGCCAGAATAGCAAAGGCCCAAACTGAGGAAAAGATAGCCAACTCTGTTAAGAAGGGGGATAACACCTTTTATAGGTACATCAGGGAACAAAGAAAGACTAAAGGAGGGATACAGAGACTTAATAAAGGGGAGGGAATGTGGACAGAGGGTGACAGTGAAAAATACTGAACTAATATTTCTGCTCAGTATTCACAACGGAAAAGGAGGGGGGTACCTAAACCAAACAAGAGAAACACTCTGGATAGGGGGGACTGATACCAGTCCATTCACAGAAAAAAGGGTTTTGAAAGAACTTTTGAAACTGAAGGTAGATAAAGCAATGGGGCTTGATGGAATACACCCCAGAATTCTAATAGAACTAAGGGTAGAACTAGTAATACCACTGAATACCTCTTTAACAAATCATGGGAGGATGGGGTGGTACCTGAGGACTGGAAGAGGGCAGATGAGATTCCACTTCACAAAAGTGGAGTAGGGCAGAGGCAGGAAACCACAGACCAGTTAGTTTGACCTCTGTGGTAGGGAAAATGATGGAATCACTTCTGAAGGAAAGAACTGTTGAGTACCTAGAGGTCAGTGGGGCACAGGACTCAAGGCAGCATGGTTTCACAGCAGGAAGGTCATGTTAGACAAACCTAATAGATTTCTTTGACTGGGTGACCAAACTACTAGACCAGGGAGGGGCTGTGGATATTGTCTACCTAGATTTTAGCAAGACATTTGACACAGTCTCACACAAAATACTAAAGGAAAACTGCACCCTCACATCTTCTAAATGTCATTTGCTTCCATGTCAACAGACAACTCTTTTCATGCAGCTGTTAGTTTTCACACTTCATACCACATAGAAACATAGAAACATAGAAGTTGACGGCAGATAAGGACTGCAAGGCCCATCCAGTCTGCCCATTTCTTTTTCTACCTTATAAATGTGCCATTGGCCTTTGTCAGTGACCTATCTATTCATAGTCATTTGTATTGCTCCCTTATGCCTATCCCATGCCTGTTTGAAGCCCTGCACTGTATTCATAGCCACCACTTCTTGTGGTAAGCCATTCCATGCATCTACCACCCTTTCTGTGAAAAGAATTTCCACATTCCTCTTAATCGGCCTCCCTCTAATTTCATGCTGTGTCCTCTTGTCCTGCTATTTTCTTATATTTAAACATGTTAGACTCTTTCACCTTGTGTATGCCCTTAAGGTGTTTGAATGCCTAGATCATATCACCTCTCTCCTCCTTTGCTCAAGGGTATACATATTGAGCTCCGTTAATCTGTCCTCATATGTCTTCTGATGCACTCCTGCACCATTTTGGTTGCCCTTCTCTGGACTGCCTCAATTTGGTTAATGTCCTTTGAAGGTGTGGCCTCAATACTGCACTTCAGTACTCGGATGAGGGCCTAACCAATGTCTTGTACAGAGGATTATTACCTCCTCTTACGACTTGTGATACCCCTACTATCACACCAACACCCCTAGCCTTACTCTACTGCTTTAGAGGTCTGCTTGATGATTTCAGGTCATCAGTGATGATGATGCCCAAGTCTCTTTTTCCTTTGTGACTGCTAGCAACTCCTCTCCCAGCCTATAAGTGGCTTCAGGGTTTTCTTCCCTATGTGCATGATTTTGCACTTCTTTGCATTAAATCCCAGTTGCCACTCTTCTGACCATTCTGCTAGTTTATCCAGATCTCTTCTCATTCTGCCCACCCCATCTAGATCATCTACTCTGTTGCAGATCTTGGTGTCATCTGCAAACAGACAAGCCTTACCCTCTAGTCCATCTGCGAGGTCACTAATGAAGATGTTGAATAGGACTGGCCCCAGGACTGATCCCTGAGGTACCCACTTGTGACTTGCATCTCTTCTGACTGTATACCATTTACCACCACTTCTGTTTTCTGCCAGTCAACCAGTTTGCCACCCAGTTGACCAACTTCTGACCCACCCGAGCCTACCTAGCTTATTTATCAATCTTCTATGTGGAACAGTGTCAAAAGCTTTGCTGTGAAGTCAAGGTGGCGACATCAACTGCTCCCCTTGGTCCACCACTCTGGTTACCCAGTCAAAGAAATCTATGAGATTAGTTTGACAGGACCTTCCTTTGTAAACCCATGCTGTCTTGGATCCTGTGCCCCTATGGATTCCAGGTGTTGCACTATCCTTTCCTTAAGGAGTGCCTCCATAATCTTGCCCACTACTGAGGTAAGACTGACGGTCTGTAGTTCCCAGCCTCCTCCCTGCTACCACTCTTGTGGAGCGGGATCACATGAGCCCTTCTCCAGTCTTCTGGGACCTCTCACGTGCTCAGAGACTCACTAAAACAATTCTGCTACTTGGCTCTTTAGTTCCTCCTTTAGCTCCTTAAGTACCCTGGGAATGTGCCATCAGGTCCCATTGCCTTATCCACCCTGAGCTAGCAAGCTCTTTAGGACCCTTTCTTTGTGAAGGGAGTAGTGCTCACCTCCCTCCCCTGTGTCCATGATGCTGAGCTGTGGGCCCTGCCCTACCTTCTCTTCAGTAAATACTGAGCAAAAGTATCTATTTAGGATAGATGCCTTTACAGGGTCCTCCTCCTCACTTGCTCCCTTTTCTCCATTAAGCTTAGCAATACCCCCTCTGGACTTTCTCCTTTCACTAATGTATCTATAGAAAGTCTTGTCACCTTCTTTTACTGTTCGTGCTAGTGTTTCCTCAGTTTGGGACTTTGCCTGCCTTACTGCCTTGCCCTGATTTCATGCTAATGCAGCTCTCAGGGACAATGAGATTTAACAACCATGAAATGGACCCTCCCAGGAGAGTGACAGGGCCTAGTATTGTGTGAAAATTAACTGAAGCACTTGCACACATCTTTAACAGCTACATGAAAAGAGTTGTCTGTTGACATGGAAACAAATAACATTTAGAAGATATGAGGGTCAGTTTTCCTTTAATATACAAGTTATCCAGCCTTGGAGTGGGTCCCAAGGTGGTAGCCTGGAAAAACTTGCTGGACAACAGGGTGCAAAGGGTAATAGTAAACGGAGTCCACAGTGAAGAAAGTAGGGTAACTAGCGGGGTACTGCAGGGTTCGGTACTGGGACCAGTCTCTTTAATGTCTTTATAAGTAACATAGAAGAGCACCTGGAAGGAAAAACATGTCTCTTTGCAGACAACACAAAGATCTGCAACAGGACTGATACACAGGGTTGGGTGGAAAAGATGAAAGGGACTTGGCAAGGTTGGAGGAATGGTCAAATATATGGCTGCTCAGATTCAGTGCAAATAAATGCAAGTTAATGCACCTAGGAACCAAAACCCAGGGAAGAGTACACAATGGTGGTGAGATAATAACAGCAACAAAATTGAAAGAGACGAGGGAGTAATTATATCAGATGACCTAAAGGTGGGCAAGCAATGAGAGAAGCATTCAGGAAAGCTGGGGATACTGGTATGCACAGGTAGAGGGAATCAACAGTAGAAATCAGGAAGGTTGTTATCCCTCTGTACAGACAGTTGGTGAGACCCCATCTCGAGTACTGCATGCAATTCTGGAGACCCCATCTCCACAAAGACATAGACAGAGTGGAGGCTGTTCAGAGGAGAGCAGCCAAAATAGTGCAGGATCTGCACCAGAAGACATACGAGGAGAGACTAAAGCAGCTTAATATGTATACCCTTGAGGAAAAGAGAGAGAGGGGGACATGATAGAAACTTTCAAGTATCTCAAGGGAATTAACAAAGTACAAGAGGGTAGCATCTTTCAGAAAAAGAAATGTGCAAGAACAAGGGGGGCACAATTTGAAGACAGAGCGGAGACGGCTCAGAGGTAATGTTAGAAAATATTTTTTCAGAGAGAGGATTGTGGTTGCATGGAACAGCCTTCCTGAGGGGGTTGTGGAGTCTGGAACAGTGGGAGAATTCAAGAATGCATGGGACAGACTTAAGGCAATTCTAGTGGGGAGTAGGAGGAAGTAAGCTGTTTAACTCGAATCTGCAGCTTATCCATCAGGTAGGGAAATGGACAGACTAGGTGGGCCAAGCAGTCCTTATCTTCCTGTCAAATTCTATGTTTCTTTGTTTCTCCCTTCTTCCCATACACACTTTCGTCCTTCCCTCACATATAGTGTCACCCCCTTCACAATCATGATCCTACAAAATAACCTGTACCTTGGCATCAACAGGTCCCAGTCATTGTACTGGGTGGCCCATTTTTTTTTTTTTTTTGACTGGGTAAGTGCACTAGACAAATCCTACCTATTTTCAGGCATGACCGGGAGGGGGTTAAAGACGAAAGGCAACTGACCTTGAACGGATGAAGCTGTTGGTGGTATTTTCTGAGTGGAGAAAATTTGCCATTGCACTGAGGAAATTCTCTGCTCTTTTCTAGAAGTGCCATGATCTTTAACATCCACCTGAACTACCACCAGAACAGGCAGATACCTCAGTTTAACGTCCTCATCCAAAGACGGCACCTCAGGAGTGCAGCACTTCTCATGCTGCACTACAGTGTCAGCAGTGGATATTAACCCAATGCCTGTTGTGGGATAGAACCTACTGCCTACCATTGATGTCCCAGCCTCAGAGGCTAGTGTGCTACCTGCTGAGCCACTGACACTGACTAAACATTTCTGTTTCTATGATGGCTGCAATATCCACCTCTTCCTCTGCCATGAGAGTCTGTAGCTCTGCAGTTTCTTTCCAAGGCTCCTAGCATTAAGGATGACCACCTTCACCCTTCCCCTTCCATCCTGCCCTCCTTTACTAGCATCATCGATAGTACTTGCCTTTGTCCTTTGTTACTGTTATGGGACGTAAGCTCATATGGCTTCCCAGCCTGTGGTCTCTGTATGGATAAGCCTTGGGAAAGGAGAGTCTCGAAAGCTTGTAAAGCATACAGGACTGCACGCATCTCTAAGATGTTGGTATATAAGCATGCTTCCAGTGTTTTACCAGGACCCTTGTGACTGAACTACCTCCAGATAGGCTCTCAAACTGTGAGGGGAGGCATCCGTGGTCAGAATCTGATAAGGAATGGGAACTTGGAATGGTACCCCACAAAGAAGGTGATCCAGAATCAGCCACCATTACAATTTGCGAATAACCTGGGACAATATCAGAACAGAAGCTTCAAAACATCATTTGTTGTTTGATTCCATTAGACTTTAATGGCCTATTGAAGGACCTCATGTGTAATCTCACATGGGGCACAGTACAAATGGCTACTGACATATGTCCTAAGAGGTGGAGGCAGTCCCAGGTCGACACATACCAATTGGTAGTCAGTTGGGTTGCTAGCGAATGAGTTTGTTCGTCTGTTCCTGGGCATGAACCCTAATCCTGAGAGAGGTATTTTGACAGCTGCTGTGAGTTGGAGACATTGTGTGAAATCCATTTTGGAGCATTTGGGACAATGTGACACCAACTGAGCACTGGACAGAACTTTCAAGCCAATCATCCAGGTAAGGGAAAGACATAAAGGCCTTTTCTGCGTAGAGCTGCTGCCACCACCACAAGGCACTTTGTGAAGACCCTGGGGACTGAGGACAGGCCAAAAGGCAGTGCCCTGAATTGGTAATGATGACCCTGAGAACAGAAGTGGAGGAAGCACCTGTGAGCAGGGAGAATCATGATATGGAGGCAAACATTCTTCATATCCAGGGAACAGAGCCAATCCTCTCTGTTTAGAAGAGGCAGAAGGGTTTGTAATGTCACCATCAAAAACCTTTTGTACTCTATGTAGAGATTAAGGTTTCTGAGACCTAGAATGACATGTAAATCTCCCATCCATGTTGGGACTAGAAAGAAATGGGAGTAGAACCCCCTGCCCTTCTGGGAAAGGGAGCTGGTTCTATAGCATTTTACATTAGTGGGGTAGTGAGAGGCCCTGGGGAGCATATGGGGTGGGAGTTCCATGAGTTCCAAGGTATGACCTGATTGCATTAGTTGGAAGGAGCCAGACATCCGAAATTATGTTTGCTAACCTTAAAGATGTAGGGAGACTATGCCCCAACTGGCATGGGAAACGCCTCTAATCCCATGGGCAAGGGGGAAACCCCTCTCGGGCAACGTGTATTTGCCTACCAGGCCCCCCGTGGATGAAATGAACTTCCTGGGAACCTCTTGGCCACCAATTGTCTGACACAATTCAAAACTGACCTCAAACAGCACCTAATAACACTCTCTAAGTGCCCCTGCCCCTGAGTCCAGCCAACTTGCTCTCTTTGCCCCCAGCAACCACTAGGCAGGCCTCAGGTACCCCCTCCCTCTCTTCCTTCTCATGACTTGCCCTAGCAATCAGTTTGTGTCATGTTCCTTTGGCACCTGCCACCCCCTTCCCCTCCCCAACTCACAGTCCCATGAGTTTCCCAAACAGTCACTACTAATGCTGGCTGCCTGACCATGCCCCCTCACACCCCATCATTTTATTTTAGCATGTCCTCTCTGCTCAGCCTCCCATCACCCCACCATTTCTCCCTTTAACTTATTGTCCCTCTTCCCCCACCCTCTCACCTCCACCACAGTACTTACCTCTCTCTCTCTCTCTCTCTCGTACCTCCCTTCTTCATCCCTCTGTCAGCTATCCCCGTCCCTCTGAACTACTGACAAGGCACTTTGTGGCTGCTTATCCCCCCCCACCATAAAGTGTTTTTTCTTGTTATTTAACTTGTACCTATGTTTTGAGTTATTTTGTAAGTTCTGAATCCAAGCTGTATCATTCATTGTAATGTTCATTTGCTTTCTCCTACTGTACTTTGTTTTGCAATCTATGACGTGGAACCTTTGTAAAAGAGCTTGTGCTCAAAGTTTTTTCCTGAATCACTAACTAAATAAATAAATAAATAAAAATAAAATAGGCTGCCTCTGTTGGGCGATAGAAGGGACATAACAGGTAGCCCTTAGGTTGTTACGTGGTCCTGGGAAGGAGTCTTGAGTTTTTTTCTTATTGGGCTGCTGCTTGGGAGTAGATTGTTGTCTATTCACAGGCCAGCGAAAGTTACCCTAATAATTGTTTTTGTCTGAGTGTGGTAGAGGGAGCATACGGATTGCAATACATGACCAGAGGCCTGCAAGGATATCAGCATATCCTGGGTCTGAGGACTAAATAGCTTGTCACCTTTGATAGAGGTATTAAGAACGGACTGCTGGACATCCGGGACAAACCCAGAAACCCAGAGCCAGGCATGATGCCAAAGACAAACACCAGCCAAGGAAGCCCTGGCCATAGAGTCCACTGCATCTTAGGCAGCCCTCAATAAATGGCGTCTCATGGTCAAGGCAGTAGTTAATTTTGCTGCCAAATCTTCCTGTGGGGTAGAGTCTGGAAGGGACTGGATGGAGGACTGAGTGCCCTTCAAGATCTCTTCCTGATATTTTAGAGGATGACCCACATAATTTACAATTCTGAGGGTCCGAGTGGAAGAGGAATACACCTGTTTTCCCATAGTATCAAACCTCCTCAATTCCTTATACAGAGGCTGAGCACTAAGATGTTTTGATCTTATTGACCAAATATGTGCTGTATTGATGTTCACATAGTCTGCCTGTGGAAGGGAAGTAAAATAAGGACGTTCCATCGGGGCTTGATAAGTCCTGTCAGCTTTCCAGGGAGCTCAAGCAATAAAAGAGGGCTGTTGCCAAGCAGCCGTATTGGCATCATACACCTCAAGCAAAGGAGGAATTACCTCTGCGGGACTGTCAGGAAGACCTAGATAGTTGGCCAGTTTTCTGAGGGAGGCATGTTGGTCTATTTCCTGGAACCCAAAAGGTTTCTGAAGATGAATCATGATATTGGAAAAACTAGGGTCATCAGGGGGAGAACAGGGAAGGACATGAGAAGTCTCATCCTGTACTAATGAGGCAGAGGAAACCGATAAGAGGGGAGAGTAGTTCTTGCCTCATAACATCCTTCTGATTTTCTAATTCCCAGTCTTGCAAATCAGGGTCCTCCATTTCGATGTCCTGATGAAGCAGGCTTTGAGAAGCTGGGAAGGAACCGGCAGTTCTAGAAACAGAAGAGTGTGTAGAATGCATTGAGATAAGGATAGAAGGAACACTCCCTTAGGAAACAGGAGTGGACTTTGTAAGGCCCAAAATAGTCTGTACCAGAGCCTAGACATCCACCATGGTCAGCTAAGTAGAAGCTGTAGAGCTTGGAGTGGAATGTACAGACTGAGTAGGTACAACCAAAGAGATTGGGTTTGGTTGTGGTACCAATCTAGCCGTCGACGAAAGGTGAACAAACATGCCCAGCAATGTCAACGGGAGATCTGTTGATGAATAAGAAGAACCCGTAATGTTCTAACCAAGCCTTGCAGGCAGGGATGTCGTGGACACTGAAGGAGTTGTTGATGGATAATGAGAAACTCCCATCGAAGGTGGTGGCTGTGGTGGAAGCTGCAGCTGAGGAAGTCCTACCGAAGTCGTTGATGTGAGAGCCATCAACGAGCAGACAGAAGACATACCAGAGGTCATCAACGATGCAGAAGATGACTTGGTTTAAGATTTAGCAAGTTTCAGCTCTTTAGTGTGGGAAGTGCTAGCTGTCAACAGGTAGGAGACAGGAGTAGTATGTTTACTCTTTGAAGAGACTTTCTTTGGCTTATCCTGTCTGTCATCCAGTTCTGTCGATGAGGGATCCTCACCTGAACATAGGGAGCCAGAAGACAAAGACTCCTTCAACTTTATGTGGTGTTCCCATTCCAGGAAGGCAACTTTCTACTCCATTAGATGCACTCGAGGTGTCTGGAGTCATTGACGATTAGTGGCCTTATTAAATCGTTGACACAGGACACAAGCACAGATATCATGCGCTGGACCCAGGCATGTCACACAGAACTCATGAAGGTCCTCTGTCATGATCTTCTGGTCACAGGAACACTTTCTAAACAGAGAATCTGAAGACGACATGGGTTTTTCAGTAAATGAAGTGCGACGTTACTGGTAACGCCATGTGGTAGTAGATGAGTTTGAACTTTTCGTCGACAAGTGAAGCTGCACTCCAGACAGAGAATGTGCAGCATGCAGGTCATGGTAGGAAAAGAACTGAGGAACACCTGGGACCACCCCTTTTAATACCTGTCAGGGTACAACATGTGGTGTCATCAAGCGTGGTCCAAGGTAGACTGCTGATGAATCACCTGAATAGAATCATGCCTACTGCTGGAATATTCCTATATGTAATGACCTACTGCAAGACATTTCCTTGATGAAGATCAGTCAGTACCAGGCAAACAAGACGAGGCATGGGACTGGAAACTGGATCCATATAATAAGGCCTTAGGCGCGGCATCTGATATTAACCCCTCACAAGATAAAAGGGGACAGAGGGAGGTTATGCCATGGCTGAATGGAGGGCATCTTCTTGATGATGTACTGTTAAGGAAAGTTCTTAGGTGACTTTTATTTTCATTGAGGATATTTCCTCCATTAGGTCAGACATTTGGCATGATTTCTAAGTAGCACAATGCAATCTAGGAGGATGGTATAGACTGATATATGATGAAGACAGAAGGCCTTGCAGTACAGCAAGCCCAAAGCCAGCATGTCTGTAAGAAACACATGTCTGCATTGTAATGTTGAGTGAAAATGTGAACAGTGCTCCAGTGGCAGCAGCAGATATATCAGCAGAAGGGACATGTTTGAAACAAGCAACAGAAGTGGCCATATCACTTGTGGAGTGACCACGAATAGCACCAGGAAGTTTATTAATAATAATAATAATAAATGTATTTATAAAAAGCAATATCAATAAATATCAAAGCACTGAACATTTTTCTAAAAACAATTCACAAATAAATGGAACAATTAAAAAACAAGAATGTGCAATTAAGCATACTAAAATTCAGGAAAGGCACATGAAAACAGGTATGTTTTTAAAGCAGCTTTAAAGCTCTCCACTGTCAGGGACTCTCATTCCTGATGCGGTAGAGAATTCCACAGGGAGGGAGCAGCAAAGGCAAAAGCCGAACTCCTGAGGTCTTCAGTCGCACCCTGGGAATCTCTAGCAATTCCTCATCGGTTGAGCGGAGCCCGAGGGGGCAGTAGGGACGTAGAAGCGCTTGTAGGCAACTCAGACCCAAACCGTGTAGGGCTCTAAAAGTTAGCAAACCAACTTTAAAGGTGATCCACCACTGAACAGGCAGCCAGTGCAGAGCGTGCAGCACAGGTGATATATGACTAGATAGGGCTGACCCAGACAGTAACCTGGCGCAGCATTTGCATGAGCTGCAAGAGGGCAGTATCAACTCCGAAGCCCAGGTATAGGAGTTACAGTAGTCAAGGCGCAAGGTCACAAAAGCATGGACCAAAGTTGGAAGATTGCCAGACAGAACAAGGTGCTTAATCTGTGTGATGTTCCTCAGATGGTAAAAGGAGGACTTGACCACAGCTGACACGTGAATGAAGTGTCAGCCCATCATCAAATATCACCCCCAGATATAGAAACATAGAAACATAGATTTTGACGGCAGATAAGGACCGCTTGGCCCACCCAGTCTGCCCATTTCCCTACCTAATGGATAAGCTGCAGATCCTAGTTAACCAGTAGCCTACTTCTTCCTACCCCCACCCCCTAGAATTGCCTTATGACTGTCCCATGCGTGCTTGAATTCCACCACTGTTTTTGACTCCACAACTCCTCCGAAGGCCGCTCTATGCATCCACAACCCTCTGTGAAAAATACTTCCTTAAATTACCTCTGAGCCACCTCCTTCTATCTTCAAATTGTGTCCCTTGTTCTTGACACTCTTTTTGAAAGATGCTACCCTCTTGGACTTTGTTGATTCCCTTGAGGTACTTGAAAGTTTCTATCATGTCCCCCTCTCCCTCCTCCTTTCCTCGAGGCTATACATATTCAGCTCCTTAAGTCTCTCTTCATATGTCTTCTGGTGCAGACCCTGCACCATTTTAGTTGCCCTCCTTGGACAGCCTCCATCCTGTCTATGTTTTTATGAGATTGGGTCTCCAGAATTGCACGAGTACTCCAGATGTGGTCTCACCAACTGTCTGTACAGAGGGATAATAACTTCCTGTTTTCTACTGGTGATGCCTCTTCCTATGAATCCCAGTATCCCCCCAGCCCTCCTTGCTGCCCTCTCACATTGCTTGCCCACCTTTAGGTCATCTGATATGACTACCCCCAGGTCCCTTTCCATTTTTGTTGTTGTTAGTATCTCACCCCCCATTGTGTACTCTTTCCCTGGGTTTTTGTTACCCAGGTGCATTACCTTGCACTTCTTAACATTGAATCCAAGCTGCCATACATTTGACCATTCCTCTAACCTAGCTAAGTCCCTTCTCATCCTTTCCACCCCACCTTGTGCATCAACTGTTTTGCAGATCTTTGTGTCATCTGCAAAGAGACATACTTTTCCTTCCAGTCCCTCTGCAATGTCACTTATCAAGACATTGAAGAGGACCGGTCCTAATACTAAACCCTGCAGTACCCCACTAGTAACCCCCCTTTCTTCAGAGTGGACTCCATTTACTGTTACTCTCTGTGTCCTATTCTCCAGCCAATTCTTTACCCAGGCTGTCATCTTGGGACCCACTCCCATGCTGGCTAACTTGTATATTAATTTTGTGTGGGGATCTGTGTCAAATGCTCAGCTAAAGTCTTCGTAGGGCGTCCTCAGCCCCTCCTGATCTACTACTTTATGACCCAGTCAAAGAAATCTATCAGATTTGTCTTTGCATGACCTTCCTGCTGTGAATCCATGCTGCCTTGGGTCCTGAGCCCTGGCCTCTGGATACGCAATAATTCTTTCCTTCAGAAGGATTCCATCATTTTCCTACCACTGAGGTTAAACTAGTAGGTCTGTAGTTTCCTGCTTCTGCCCTGCCCATTCTTCTTTTTTGAAGGGAATCACATCTGCCTTCTCCAGTCCCTCGGTACCACCCCATCCTCCCATGATTTGTTAAAGAGGGTAGTCAGTGGTGTCTACCGCTTCTACCCTTAGTTTTAGAATTCTGGGATGAACTCATCAGGCCCCATTGCTTTGTCCACCTTCAGTTTTAAGAGTTCTTTCAGAACCCTTTCTTCTGTAAATGGCTAGATCAACTTCGTATCCATAGTGTTTCTGCTGTTTGTTTTAGGTACTCCCCACTTCCTTTGTAAATACTGAGCAAAAATATGGTTTAATATCTATGCCTTTTTCACAGTCACCCTCTGCCCACCCTCCTCCTCTTTATTAAGCCCTCACTAACCTCCTTGGTCTTCCTTCGCCCCTGATGTACCTATAAAAGGTTTTAGCCCAATTCTAACTGAGTTGGCTATCTTTTCCTCGGTTTGGGCCTTTGCTGTTCTGACTGCTTCCCAGCTTCCTTTTTGCCTTAACTGATACATTTCTCTGTCCTGCTCCTTCTGTGATTCCTTGTACTTCCTGAATACTTTTTTTCTTGAACCTTCACTGCCACTTCCTTTGAAAACCATAATGGTTTCTTACATCGCTTCATTTTGTTTATTCCAGTCCACACAAGGCTTGTTACCTCTGTGATGGCAGGTTTTTATTATTCTCATTGTTCTTCCACCCTCCTTCCTGCCCATTTGCTAGTGCATTCCTTAGGCATCACCTATTTTGGCAAATTGCCCTCCTAAAGTCCAGTACTTTTGCCTTTGTATGGCTTGACTTCTATTGCTGTGTTTTTGAGAACCACACTGTCTGGCTGGTCGCTAGTCTCAGATGGCTACCCACTTAAGACATCTGTGATCCTCTCTCTTTATCTCCATTTGAGAGAACCAGGCTCAAGATTGCTCCCCTGAGTGGGCTCCAATACTAGTTGTCTAAGACATGCCCCTGTAGGGCATCTAGAATAACCTCTACTTTTGAAGTGGCAGTGCTGCAACTGCACTCAGTTAACATTTGGCATATTCAGATCACCCATCAGCAATATCTCCCTTTTTCTGCCTTTCTAAGTAATTCTTCTATTATTTCCTTTTGTCCATTTCCTCCCCCGGAGAAGGGGGTCTGTCATAACCCCCTGTGTGGATTGTGGTGCCATTGCCGGTCTCCAAATTTACTCACAGTGCTTCTTCTCCTCCCTGTTTTCCCTTTTTTGTTCTGTTGCTTGATTCCTCCCCTTATGTAAAGAGCTACTCCTCCTCCTCTTTACCCTCCTGTCCTCCTGTAGATAGTGTATCCTGGTATGTTTATGTCCCAGTCATGGTTTTGTGTGTACCGATTTCGTGACTGCCACGATATCCAGATGTTCCTCCTCCATAAAGGCCACTAATTCAGGAAGCTTGTTACCTCAGACTATGGGCATTAGTACTCATTGTCTTCCATTTTTGATGGCTTTACCTTCTTTGCAGCATCCCCACTGACCCTTTCTTCACCTCAGTCTTTTCTCATTTAGTACCCTGTTTTGTAGGGAGAGGCTGGGATTTTCCTGCAGGTGGAACCCCAGTCCCCAATGAAGCCAAACCCCTGTGCTCCACACCATTTTTTCAACCATTCATTAAACTGCATGGTGCAAAGTACCCTCGCCTCACTCATGCCATTGACAGGCAGCACCTCAGAGAAGGATATTGTGTGTGCTACTTGTCTTAGGCCCCTCCCCAATTCTACAAAGTCCTTCTGCACTGCTCTGATATCATGATTAGCCAAGTCATTTGTCCCTAGGTGGACAATGACGTCCAGCTCAGACTCCCGTGCAGCTGTTCTCATGATCCTGAGGATGCGTTTCCTGTCTCTCCAAGCCATGGCACCAGGCAGGCACTGTATTTCAGTTTTCCCTGCTCCCCCCAAGTTCTATCCCCCTATTAATTCAGTCCCCCACCAGGAGCTGCTTCCTTTCCTTGTGGTGTCCTCTGCCTCCTTCCTGTGGGCCTCCCTTGTGACAGTTGTCCTCAGCCTCCTTAGTCTCCTCTGCGGGTGCATCCATAGGGGAGCTATGCTCCTCCAGAATGGTGTATGGATTGTGGTGTGGAACAACTAACTGGGTGTGCCTCTGTTCCACCATCCTCACCCTCCCTGAGCCCACTGTGGTCCAACTGCTGTGCTTTCTTCACAACCTCTGAGGTAGTGACGGTGGCTCTGGTGCTCCCTGGATGGGGAGGTTCCCTTCCTACCATCCAGTGTGGCCTGGGGGAAGGTTCCCTTACTAATGTCCAGTGTGGTCTGAAGATGGGCAACTTCCTCCCTCAGGGCAGAGAGTTGTCTGCAAATAGGGCAGCCTCTCAGCCTCCAGAAAGACTCCTGGAAGACTGCTGCCCCACAGCCATTACATTGCACTACTCCCCATTTGTGTGTGTGTGTGTGTGTGTGTGTGTGTGTGTGAGTGTGTGTGTATTGGTTTGTTATATAGGATATATATATATATATATATATATATATAATACAATGTGTATGCTTATATTGTCAGTGCAGTGTGCTAGAGAGGATATGACAGTGATATGCACCTTGCAGTCTTGTGGAAATGATGTCAGAACCGCAGGTATAAAGGAACTATTTCCATGGGTGGGTGGAGGTGAGGTGGGAGGTTGGGCCTAAACTGTGCCCTCACAAAACAATCAGCTAAAAGCTCTGACCCACCATCTGATGAGTGCCTTCCTGTCAGCAAGATGCCCTACACAACAATTTGACAGAGAAAATACCCTGCTAATCAAACAGAGAAAAATCCACACATCCAAGTCAGACACAGGTAAACCTCCCCAGCCCCAAAACAGGCCTGGTGGTTTGTGCTCTGAAAGCTGTCAGCCCCAAAATAAGTCAGCTGTGCTTTAAACTCTTCCTCCACTGAAAATCTTAAGAATTGTAACAAACAAATTTAAACCTAGATCCACTTCCCTCTGTTGCTTGAAAGACTGTCTTTTCCTGTTTCACACTGCAGGTTTTGCTATGACAACTCCTTAACCACAGTAACTTATTTAAAAATAGTTTATCACAAACTCCTACGCAGCAAGAAATTATTTAAAAGTAGTTTCTGTCCCAAAATCCTAGTAGTCAATCCAGCTACCCCCAAGGGACAACCAAAATGCAGTATTCAAACACTTGTGAAGTTACTTCCAAGATAAGCAGAGTTTGCAAGCTCCTTTTTCAACTCCTCAGCCACCTGTAAATTTATTTAAAAATAGTTTAACTGTCAGAAAATCCTTCTGAAGTTACTAACAAGATAAACAAGAGTTTGCAAGCCCCTTCTTGGTTAAACACTAAATAAATATGTGAATAAAATGCAATTACCAAGGGTAGTTAGTTTCACCTCCCACAGAATTAAGCAAAAGTGCACGTTTGTTGCAGATATCAAGTGCAATATAGAATTTCTCACACAGCTCACAGCTGAATAAAGAAGTAGTGTCCTTCCAGGTCAAGAAAATGTGCTTTGTTGAGATTCCATACTCATTCAGAGGTCAGGAGCTGGGAGCTCCCGAGCCTAAGCCCAGATGGTCACCCAGCAACCAACCCCCCTATCCGGCAACCCGGATCCACCACTAATTTCTCCATCTTGTCAGGGTTCAATCTTAGCCAACTGCAATTCATCCAGTCTTGGATTTCAGTGAGACAGTTAGAAAAGACTGAGAGCACACTATCCTGTTGGGCACAAAAGACAGGTACAGCTGAGTATCATCTGCATAACAGTGGAAATTCAGACCATACCATCTTACAATGTCTCCAAGTGGCAGCATATACACCACAAACAACATGGGGGCAACACTGAACCCTGCGGAACCCCTCAAGGCAAGGAGTAGGTGACAGAGGAAAAAATCCCTGAAACTACCCTCTGCTATTTATTACCATACTTCCTATAGCAAAACATAATATAATTAGCCAGCGTTTGGACATGTATTGTTTTAACAAGGGAGTGCCCTGTTTCTCAGGTGCAAAAGAAACAAAAAGATGAGAAGACTTTCTGCAGTCTTTTGTATGAGTAACATAGTATCTCAGTGTTCTTTGTACATCAACAGTATAAAGGAATGTCTCACCCTTGTTGACATGCTCAGGATAATAAACAGCAAGGTGTATCTTTTGGTTCTGTGTGAATTCAGATACCACGTTTGGTCAAAATGTAGTATTAGTATGCAAAGAGACTCTGTCTTTGTGAAAAATTAAATAAGGAGGCTCACACATTAAAGCATGAAGCTCAGAAGTTTGTTGAGCTGAAGTTATAGGAACTAAAAATAACATTTTCCATGACAGGAACTTAAGCCACAACTCATGAAAGGCTTACAACAGAGACAATGTCAGTTTCTCAAGTATGAAATTCAAGTCCAAGGGCAGAATTGGATTATGAATAGTTCAATGGCCTATACAGCTAGTATAGTGTTATGCTTGTGCAATTGTGTTGCTTGGGTTTTGACTATTCACACTCTCTAGTCAAGGAATTACCACCCTGTAGGGGTACCAAAGGCAAGGAACCCTCAAAGAGGGTTCCACCCCTAGAGGTGTCATGGGACGATTTCCTTGACTAAAGGTACCTTAGGAAAGATCCTGGAGACAGAAGCACTGATGCTGGAGGAAGAGGAAGGGAGGATGGTGGGGCAAATAAAAAGTGCTTCAGATGGTGGCTGAGAGGAACTGCTTATATAGGTCAGGAAGTGCGAGTGGCTGGTTGCTTGTCCATTGAACTACAGGCCCAGTCTTCCAAGAAGCGTTTTATGCATGGCATCTCTCAGAAAAGTACCTCTAGTTCTGCAAATGTATGGTCAGAAATAGAGCCATGGAAAGCTGATATAGCAGACAAATGCACCTTAATAGTGGAGTATTGCAAACCCATCAGATGAGGAAAGCAAGAATTCCAAAACAGAATTTTCAGGACAAGTAAAAGGATCCATATTCTGGGAAGCAGACTTCAACGTAAAATGCTTCCACTTCAAGCAATAGGTACGTCTTGTACCTTGGTTGTAAGGGGGACTGCATATATTTTAATGGTAACCTGATGGTTTCCCCAGCAGTGCAGGTTTGTTGCCAGGTGTTTCACAATGCAGGGAAGATGGAAACCGTCTTGCAGGATCATTGGCTTCACTACGTGTGCACATGCTGTCCAGCCTGTACAGAGCTTACATCCACTATGCCACCACTGAGTCTGCATAACCTGGTAACATTCCAGAATTGTGAAAGCCAGTTCCAGTTTTCATATAAAGCAGAAATTAACTGTAGCATGGTTTATGTTTTTTTAATTCTATTCTATTAATCAGTTTAGTTTTTTAGAAAAAAAAGTGAGAAGTCTATTTTTGCTACTCCTATTGAGTTTATTTTCATATGAGGTTAGAGTAATGTTACTGTGATCTAATTGTGGTTCATGCTGCTGGATTCCTGAGGAGTTATGATGAGATGCCGTAGAACTATTAATATAAGCAAGGAGCTTGTAGCAGAGTCATCAACAAAGCTAATCTTCTGCAGGTGGAAGCGACCTCTAACGGAAAGCTGGAAAGGAGACATTACTGAACTCAGAATCAGCAGGAAAAACAGTTTTGCTCACATCAGAGGGAGGGGTACCTTACTTTACATTGTACACTTGTTATTGTTCTTTTGAATGAAGGGGCTTGCAATACTGCTTTGGAGATTGGGAGTTTAAACCTAGAGGGACTGAAATACCGTTTACGTTTTCTTTCCATGTGCACAGCTGACTGGTTTTTGGGCTGATTGCTTTCAGAGCACAAATCATCAGGCTGTATTGGTGCAGGGCAGGGGAGGCTTACCTGTGTTTGGCTCAGCTGCTTGATTTTTCTCTATTTGTTTAGCAGGGTATTTTCTCTGTTACATTGTTGCGAAGGTTGTCTTGCTGACAGGAAGGTCAACACTCATCATAGTGGTGGGTCAGAGTTTGTAGCTGATTGTTTTGGGAGGACTCAAATTGGGCCTAACCCCCCCTTCACCTCACCCCACCCCTAGTGCCTTTTCCTTTATACCAGGGGTTCTGACATCATTTCCTCAAGAGAGCAAGGTGCAGACCACTGTCATATCCTTACCAGCACACTGCACTGACAATATAAGCATACACATTATATATATTTATATATAACAAAAAAAACAAGCATTTGTCAATGCTGAATATTTGCTTGCTGATATTAGTATTGGACGTGCAGGAGTTAGATATTGCTGTCCCCAACAGTACACATATAAGAGGAATGCAATGTAGTTAATAGCGCCGACCCAACACAGTGATGTCCACAGTGTGCTCATTCCATAGTACATGGGCAATGCCAGGCATACATTACAGCACAGCTGGGTTACCCGCATGCCAATGAGCTGCACAGGCTCTGTATGGGGTGGCTCCTATACTTAGGGTGGGACCAGTATCAACTGGATGGAGGGTGCCTCCAGACAGCTCTGCATCTCACACAGGTGTTACGGTGACTGCAGTACAGTGTGTCAGTGACTGCGGTACAGTGTGTCAGGCACTCATTTGCATATCACACTGATGCACTTGCATGTTACCCTACCTGCCGCACACAGTGCTGCACACTGTCTCATCCATATACAGTTGTGCTGTGTGTACCACATGTGTGTGTGCCTGAGCCCTGCCCCTGCTGCTGACCAGAGTGGCTCATAGCTGTTCGTTGTCCTATACATAGAAATATAGTTGTCAGCAGATAAGGACATCCAGTCCCAGCTAATCTGCCCCAGTCTGCCCATACACTTGTGTAAGCCTGTATGCTGGATGTCTGGTCTGCAGAGTGCTGGGTATCTGGGTGCAACTCATAGTCACTGCTTATTATGTGCTTACATGGCACTGCTTTTGCATGTGCTACATTTTCACATCTGGCATTTCTGCTGGTGTTGTGTGTCCTGTGCATGTTTGGGCCATTCTCAGTTGCAGCATGGTATGCTCGCTATATGTGAAGTAATCTACTGTTGGGTGCACAATGCTGTCTCTGGTATGCCACATACATTCCTTTGTGGCTGTGTGACTCTGTCGACCTGTGTGTGGCATGCTGTCCCATGTGTTGCCTGACTGTACTTTTGTGCATGTTACACCATACCTGTGTCCCTCATCATGTGTGCACAACTGTCTGAGTTCAGTGCTTTTCTTTCCGTACATGCTCAGAATGTTGTATGAGGGTGGCAGGACATGTTAATTCAGGAGGAGAGGGACAATCTGTTCCATTGCCAGGTCCAACTGCAGAGGATGTTGGTCAGGAGGGTGGAGAACAACACCAGAGCCATCCAGGACCTTCCAAGAGTGATACAGCACCAGCTGCAACACCTGCAACCACCACCCCACCTGCAGCTTCTTGATGTCAGGCATTAGACATTGTCTTGGTTGATGGGCGGAAGGCAAAAGAGGGCCATTAGGGAGGTGACTGTGGACCATTGTGTGTTGCTTGTCCACCTCAGGGAGTTGTGTGGACTCACCGGTACCGTCATCAACTGGTTTGAGTCCTTTCTTACCAACAGGAGGCAACGGGTTATGATATGTAATTTCTCATCTACACCCTGTCTCCTTCCCTGTGGAGTCCTTCAAGGTTCGGTACTGGCCCCAATGTTGTTCGCAGTGTACATGCTGCCCCTGGGGGGGATCATTAGGAAGTATGGCTTGAGTTTTCATTGCTATGCCAATAATACTCAGTTATATCTGTCCTTTGCCCCAGGAACATCCAACGCAGTCGATGTGCTAAATATCTGTCTGACCGAGATTAATGACTGGGTGGTTTCCAGCTGGTTGCGACTGAACCCTAACAAGATGGAGGTATTGGTAGTGGAGTCTAACAGAGTTCGTGATAGGATGGCCTCTGACTCAGCAACTGGACTTGTTCTTGGAGCTGTGTCATTGAAGGCCCCCTCTTGGGTGCGTAATCTTGGAGTGATTCTGGACAGGAACCTGACCATGGAGGCTCAAATATCTTCTGTGGTTCGTACCTGTTTTTTCCATCTCAGAATCATCGCCAGGATTAAGCCCCTTGTTCCGCCTCTGGACCTCCCTACCTTGAGACATGCCTTAGTCACATCTAGGCTGGACTACTGTAATGCGCTCTATCTCGGGGTCACAGGGGGATCTCTCCGCAGACTGCAGCTGGTGCAAAATGCTGCTGCCCGGTTATTGACTGGGCAGCAAAAATGTTGTCATATTACACCGGTACTGTGCAAATTGCACTGGCTGCCAGTCAGGTGGAGAATCCTCTTTAAGGTGGGTCTCCTCACCTTAAAGGCCCTACACGGACAGGGCCCTGGTTACCTGTCAGTCCTCCTGACACCTACTCCCTCTATCCACCCTCTCTGATCCTCCAGTGGTGGCTTCCTGACCGTTCCTAAAACGAGGCTTAAATTAGCTGGCAACAGAGCCTTTAGTGTTGCGGCTCCTGTTCTATGGAACTCTTTACCAGCTATGGTCAGAGAGGCCCCCACTGTAGATATTTTTAAGGCCCACCTGAAGACACTCCTATTCTCACAAGCATTTGATTGTTTAGAGTATGATTTATCTTATAGTCTGAGATTTATTATTTTATTTTGTATAAATGTCTTTTGTGTACAATGCTTTTTAAAATTTTGTATGGCACCCAGAGCCTCCGGGATTGGGCATCTTTTAAATAAATTTGCCTTGCCTTGCCTGAAAGTAGACACCGAGCCGTGTATCGCAGAGTGAGTCAGGAACATAGAAGCTATATTAGTGAAAAAAGGTAAATGGATGGGGGAATCATAAGGCTAGTTGAGGGGGTAGGGAGATAGAGAAGGATGGGCAAAAAGCTGACATCATGGATGACTACTTTTGTTCAGTTTTCACTAAGGAGGATGGTGGGTCCATGCCAGAGAGTGGCATCAAAGCGGCCACTAAGGGAGTCCCAGAAATGAGACAGCCATTGCTTACTAGTGAAAGCTTCCTGAAAGAGCTAGCTTCCCTTAAGATACATAAGGCTCCAGGACCAGATGCATCCAAGGATATTCAGGGAATTAGCAGCAGAGCTCACTGAACCACTGGTAGGTCTGTTCGACAGCTCACATAGGTCTGGGGAAGTTGCAAGGGATTGGAAGGTGGCAGCTGTTGTACCACTTCATAAGGGGGTATAAGAAGCAACCAGGGAACTACTGGCCTGTCAGTCTAACCACTATCACAGGGAAGCTGATGGAGTCACTAATCAAAGAGGACCTTGTAGTCTGTCTGGAGAGCAACAGGCTCCAGGATAGTAAACAGCACTGTTTCATGGCAGGAAGATCTTGTCAGACTAACCTGATAGTTTTCTTTGACTGGGTGACAAAGGAATTAGAGAAGGGCCACACTGTGGATCTGCTGTATATTGACTTCAGCAGGGCTTTTGACTCAGTACCTCACAAATGATTGCTCAAGAAGATGACAGTCCTTGGTGCGGCTAAACCCATAGTGAACTAGGTGGTTCACTAGCTAGAGAGGAGGCAGCAGAGGGTGGTGGTCAATGGGGTTAAATCAGAAGAGAAGGAGGTTATAAGTGGGGTTCCGCAGAGATCTGTCCTGGGTCCAGTCTTCCTAAACATGTTCCTTACTGACACTGGAGAAGGAATGCATGGCAAGCTGTGTCTCTTGGAATATGACACAAAACTATGTGGGAGGGTGGAGAGTGATGAGGTAATAAGGGAAATACAGAGAGACTACAAAAGCTAGAGGTGTGGTCAAACTTTGGAGAGCATTGGACCTGAGCAAAGATTTATAAAAGGGAGTTGAATGTCCCTTCGACCTAACACGTGTTTAGGTTGCTGACAACTGTGTAAAATAGAAGTTACACCTGAAACTCTACAGTTTACGATCAGAGATGCTTGTGAAAATACTTTTTTTTTTCTTCAAGGAGTGGTGCTACCTATGTTTTAAAAACAAGCATTTGTCAATGCCGGATGTTGTCACGCTGGCATTGGCTTTGGTAGTGCAATGCGGAAACACATGTTTGGCAGGATGTGAAAAACGACAGTTGCATTGTTCATAAGGAGGTGTAAAAAAATGGCAGTGATGAAAATGTGGCATGTAAATATTGCAAATTTGCGAATTTACATGGGTGTGTGGGAAATGCGCAACGTACACTTGTAACACAGTCATTTTATGGAGTTTTGGCACCAAATTTTCAACATAGGCATTTTAGCACCTCTGCTCATGTACAGTGTCACTGTCATTTCCTCAAACTGTCCCAAAAAGTGATTTCGCACAGTGACCGCGCTATTCTGCACCGGATGTGCAAAAACACATTTTGGGCAGGATATGTAAAATGACAGCTATACTATTCATCAAGAGGTGTGGAAAAATGCCAATGGTGAAAATCCAGAGTGAAAATATTTCAAATACACAATGTTAAGAGTGTGCGTGCAAACTGCTTAACGCACGCTCGTATCACAGTCATTTCGTGGAGTATCGTCACCAAATTTTCAACATAGGCATTTTAGGACCTCTGCTCATGAACGATGTCACTGTCATTTTCATAATCTGCCCCAAACACTGATTTCCCACAGCAACCACGGTATTGTGCACCGGAAGTGCGGAAACACATTTCAGCCAGGATGTGAAAAATGACAGCTGTACTGTTCACAAGGAGGTGTAGAAAAATGACAATGTTAAAAATCTGGCATGAAAATATTGCGAATTTGCGAAGTCATGAGTGTGCGTAGCGACTGTGCAACCCACACTCGTAAAACAGTCATTTTTTGTTTTTTTTTCCACCAAATTTGCAACATAGGCTTTTTAAGAGCCCACCTCATGAACACTGCCACTGTCCTTGCGTTAATCGTCCCAAAAGGTGATTCCATGCAGTAACTGCGAAATCACTTTTCGGGACTGATTAACATCATAACAGTGACAGAATTCATGAGGAGGGGTCCCAAAAATCCCATGTTGAAAATTTGGTGCAAAAATTCCACAAAATGCCCGAGATATACATCAAAGTTGAAAAAACCCTATTTATTCCATTATATAGCTTATCAGCATTTCCTCAGTTCGCGGTCGGCTTTGAAGAGTGAAGACATGTTCCTGGTCCACCGAAGATCATCGCACTGAGCTCCAGAGGTAAGTATGGGGTGAGGAGGGTGTAGGGAGGCAGGGTGAGGTGGGTGGGTGGTGGGTGGAGACTATGAGGGACCGTTTATTTACTGGTAGTAAAAAAAAACATTGCGGACTATTTTCTTTTACAGGTGGTTTTTTTGGGTACAGTAGCTGATGGGGATTGGGCACCCTCACAGCACAGAAGAAGGAGGGACATAATGGCAACGGAAGTGGCTCCCCATCGCACATTAAAGTAGGGAAGGGGGACGGATGCCGACGGGATTGGGAAACAATGAAAGCTGGGGCGATGAGCCGAGGGGATTGGGCACCCCCGCAAGCAAAAAGGAGGGGATACATTCTGCCGACGGGAGGGTTCTCTGACGGCACGTGACTTGAGGGGTAGGGTAGCCGACCGGGATTGGAATCCCCAAGTCGGCAGTTTAGCGGCCACTGTGCCACCATGTTTGTAGCTGGTGAAGCATGTAGCAAGGGTTCGCTGCGTGTGACGAGCTTTGCTCGCATTGCAGAGAAACTTTCCTTAGATGTGCTCACCACATTAGTATGCATGGTGAGGTGCTGGCATGCAGGCTGATTGGGGAATGAGGGACGCATCTAGTGGTGCGTGCCCTGCATTCGCCCAACCGTGACCACACCTCCAAATCTGCACTACCGCAAGATGTTGGCTGTGCAAGTGCACCAACATAATAAAACACATAATTGCATAGTTCCCAGCAGCCTACATGGGCCTTCATACTTGATGACAGTAAAGAAGATCTAATATAACAACTGTATTTATGCAAATGAAGACAAAAATCCACGCAGTACATCACAAGATTGTACTGTCTTAGATCTGGATCAGTACTGGATTTTGATGCTGTTGTTAAACCCTGTATTTTATCTTGTTTCATTGTCCATGTTCTTATGTGTGTCTTCTTTTCCATAACATTTAATGTATTACCACTTCATAGCTCTTATTTTTATGTTCAGATTATAGTTTCTTTTATAAGTAATAACATATCATATCATAACATCACCACAGTGACACATCATAACATAATACAAAAAAAACAACTAAATAAATAAAATAAAAAAAAAAAATAAAACATATCTAATGACTTTCCTTCAGTTTTTATAAAATGTTTCCCAGCACTTTTTTTTTCCTGCCACTGCATAGATAAGGACTGTTTTTTCCTGAGTTATACTCTCATTAGCAAAGACTTTAGCAAACCCATCCATGTCCCAGTGTCTGTGCTCTCAAGTTGGAGGCAATGGTCGCCATTGGAAATCAATGTGTGTCATTGTTTCAGTAACAGTGGTAGACCTGTTAAAACTAGCCATGGAGAAAAGAGCAGATAAATTGGGGCAAAGGCCAGCAATACTGGGAGCCTTGTTCATTGTACCACTCATTCACTAAATAATTTCCTTTCAGTTCACCTATAATGCAGTAAGTATACAGTGGGTAGGATATTCAGAAATGCACCAGGCAGGGGTGCAAGCCGGGCACAACGCAACTGGGATGCACCAGGGAGTGAGTTGGGTGATATTCAATGGTGCTGCACCATGGATCAGCACTGTTGAATATGGCAACATGGCCTCCCGCATTGCGCATGGCGCAGTGGCACTGCACCAGCGCAAGTGGCAAGAGAGGAGCAGGGGGATGCGCCAGCACAAGTGCGATTGTGCTAGGTGTAGGAACCGTGATATTCAGCGATGGATATGCAAATGGGGCCATAATGCATGCAAGGCACAACTGGGGCCATTAGCATGACATTATGGCCCCATTTGCATGCAGGTGCGCCAATCCCTGGTGATTTGCACCGGGCGCCCTGCCAGGCTGCAGCTGTCAGACCCGCCGCCTTACACAGCACAGCAAAGAGTCCCTAATGCTCGCATCAGGCATAAGTATAATAATAGTTAAGTCCATATCCTGTGGTCCAGTGGATAGCCTCAGCCCGATCACGGGCATACTGTAAGTAATAGATATTCTGTTCAATATCCCCAGGTCCAGTGATCAGGCTACCAGTTCATCGCGGCATAGGCATTAAAACAGTTAGCTTTACCTCAGGTCCAGCGGTACTTCCCTCACTCGCTTACTGAGTCTCACTTTCACCCGCACTCCCACCCGGTCAGCGGCAGGCGGCAGCCCTCGCACCAGCCGCCCGCCGCCCACCGTCTGACCGTGTACAGTATGGCTATATGCCCAGTCCAGATATGTGAATGGATCCATTCACATATCTATACCATGTAGTATGGTACGGTCTGCATGCCCAGGCATACAGCCATATTGTACACAGTCAGTCAGCAGGCGGCCGGGCGGCTTGCGTGTGGGGAGCTGCCGCCCGCCGCTGACTTGGGGGGGCAGCGGGATGGTGGGGCTCAGTGGGCAGGTGGGGGAGTACCGCTGGACCACCAGGGTTATGTTTAACTGTTTTTAGTATACCTATGCCCACGATCGGGCTGGAAGCGGTCCACTGGACCACCAGGGATATTGGACTTGCAATATGTATTACATATGCCCGCGATTGGGCTGGAAGCAGTCCACTGGACCATCAGGGATATTGGACTTGCAATATGTATTACATATGCCTGCAATCAGGCTAGAAGTGGTCCACTGGACCACCAGGGATATTGGACTTGCATTATTTATTACTTATGCCCGTGATCGGGCTGGAAGCAGTCCACTGGACCACCAGGGATTACGTTTCTGGTACAATGCCCATGATCGGGTGTGACGCCGACAGACCCTGGCTCCAGAGCTTGGATGGCCACCCACAGCTGGTGACTGCCGTGTTGCGCCCTGCTATACGGCAGCTCACCTGTGGGTGGCCAGCCCTTGCTCCTATTTCTTTGTGGCTCAACTTTGAGCACCAGTGTGCGGCACAAGTAGGGATTGCACCAACATATGCGCCGCACATCCCAGGCTGAATATCGGGATGTGCGGAATATGCATGGACATGCCCCCCACACTTGCACTGCATACATTACTGGTGCGCCCAGGCGCATCGGGATCTGTGCAGCGCAACATCCCCTTTTTAATATCGCACCGGGGCGCATCAGTGGGTTGCGCATGGTGCAACACTGTTGTGCTATGCGCAACCCCTTTGAATATCCCATCCCGTATGTACACATATACACTTGGCTTCCTTAGATATTTATGTTTTCTTAAATTGTAATCAGACATAATTGTATTTAAACCCTAATATAGCACTATCATACTGAACAGGACCAAATATGTGTTTACACTTGCATGTTGCCATGTATCCCTTACCTTTGGGGCTGGCAGTATAGCCTACAGTTTAGAATAAGGAGCTGTGAATGAGCTTAGTATATCCCGCAGACCTGGGTTTGAGTCCTACAACTGATATATGTATACTGTGTGCCTCTGAGCAAGTCACTTAACCTTCCCCGCATTCCTGGGTCACCCCTGAAAATGTAAATGGGGGCCTTACCCAGTTACCATGGAATAAATAGAAGTCTGTAATATATTCTGATGGCTACAGAAAAGAGAAACAGCAATCTGTAAAACAGTTTATGCTCCTGAGCTTCAAACATGTGCGATTTGGTGCTACTGCTAATGTAAGTATACATTAGATTAAAATGTATATAAGAAAGATACATATATATGACACAGATCTGACTGTGTTAGGTTTCTAAGACAACAGATGTAGCCTCCAATGCAAATTTTGTAATTTCCCTCCTGAATTAGCCTTGTCACTTAGCTCAGAAGCTGGCAGTGTTAAGCCAGCTTGCATTTTAATTTGGCCCTGAAGTTACTTATTTCATTATTGATCAAACATAATGCTGACTCAATGTTCATCTTATACTAAGGTTCACAGTAAGGTACATGGAGAGCAAGAGAGCCTATTGGCTCATAAATGCTCACATACTAGTCTGAAGCAATAATATGCCATTCATTTAACGGATAATAAATGTTTATCCAATCTTGCTTTAAATTGTTCTTTATCCTTACTAATAATAACTTGTAAGGATAGATTGTTCCAAGAAATTTCCCCAGTGTCCTGGCCAAATTTCGCTCATTCGCTAAAAATACCACCAACAGCTTAATCTGGTTCAATTTCAGCTTAGCTACCATCTGAGCCCCCGTTGCACCTGAAAAAAGGGACTTCTAGGTTCAGTAGGCTTACCGGGTCAACAAAAATTCAACAAACAAACAAACAACAGGGCTTAATCACCCTTAACGTGAAGAAATATTTCCTCCTAATATAATTGAAGGATTATTTACCTATCAGTTGAAGGGGGTACCCTCTAGCGTTATAGAAAGAATCCTTAAACTTTAATCCCAAGTCAACCATTAACTCTGGGTCCTGGACAACATCAAAAAGGAACAATAAGT
Source organism: Neoceratodus forsteri (assembly GCA_016271365.2). Taxonomy (NCBI): domain Eukaryota; kingdom Metazoa; phylum Chordata; order Ceratodontiformes; family Ceratodontidae; genus Neoceratodus; species Neoceratodus forsteri. Next base: position 1,180,618,743 of record CM057454.1, read on the forward strand.
CTGCAAGTAGCCTACGAGTTTCTAATGATAACAGATTAAGATTATAAAGTCTAGCTTCATATGGAAGATGGTACGTGCCTCTCAAGTGTTTAGTGAATTTACGCTGGTCTCTTTCTATTTGGTTCATATTAGTTTTCTTGTAAGGACACCATAGCTGGGACACATATTCCAAATGAGGCCTAACATATGCTCTAAACAATGGCATCAAGACTTCTGTGTCTTTAGTGTAGACATTCTGTTTAATAGACCAGACAACCCTATTTGCTTTATTTACTGATTCATTTATGTGATTAGAAAAATCCATATTATTTCAAATTGTTATGCCCAGGTCTCTTCCATCAGTATTCATTGAGTTGGTATTGTCCTAGCATGTATGTCTTAGATGGATTAGTATGACCCAGATGCATAACCTTGCATTTGGAGTTGTTTAATTTCATACCCCACAAGGCAACCCATTCACAGATTTTATTTAAATCCTGCTGGATTATGTCAGTCATTTTCACTTACACATGGACCACCAATCTTTATATCATCTGCATACTTAATAGACATCAATTGACAATTTGATGTTAAGTCAGATATAAAAACCTGAAATAAACATGGACCGAGCACCGAGCCCTGGGGGACACCACTGGTAACATAACCAATGTCCGATAAACATCCATTTATACAAACTTGTTGCGTATGATTTGATAACCAATTCTTAATCCATGTAATTATGTATATATTAATTTTTTAAGTTTTGTAACTTTATTTCTAAGGCCCAGTACGGCATAGCATCAAACACCTTGCTAAAATCCAAGAATATGACATCACAAAGTATTCTACTATCTACCAATGAACTGATGCTTTCCTAAAAAAAATCATCAGATTTGATAGGCAGCCTCTACCTTTTTTAAATCCATGCTGTTCCATATCTGTGTTATTCAAAATGGGACTTAGTACATCTCTGATTAAACTTTCAAGGATTTTACAGATTGGAGGCGGGAGGTTAATTGGACGATAATTTGAACAGTCCGATTTTAAACCTTTTTAAGTTAAACGCGCATCGCAGGAGCGGTTGGGAAAATGTAGCACGCCCGAGGTGTGCCTCTCACCAATGCACTGCTCCCTTGAGCAGGCATGGCGTGTCCTACATCAATGGTGTAGGAGTTTAGCATGACAGCCGTGTTCTCTGCTTCAAAGGAAAACACCGCTGCCATACTGAGCGCCGCCGCCATCACCTCGCCACGCCCCCGCGCCGATCACGCCCGCCCTCAAAGCTTCCTGCCATGCTGGGAGCCCACCCCAGCATGGCAAACATGTTTGCTTTGCCGACGGGGTGCCCAATCCCCGTCGGCTCCACGGCCCCAAGCCATCCTGCCGCCCACGCTGGGAGCCCACCCCAGCGTAGCAAAACCAGTGTTTGCGATGGGGTGCCCAATCCCCGCCGCCTCGCCCCCCATCTTCTGCCATGCTGGGAGCCCACCCCAGCGTGGCAAACGCCCTCGTCCGCTTTTTTTTTTCCCCTGTAAAACAAAACGGTCCCGCTGGCGCGCCTCCCAACCCCCACAACCTGCACCCACCACCGCGCACTCCAGCCTCCCCACACCCCACCCCATACTTACCTCGGACTCTGGCGCGACGATCTTCGTGGACCGGGAACACGCCTGCACTCTTCAAAGCCGACCGCGAACTGAGGAAATGCCGTAAGCTGTATAATGGGCTACATGGGGGGTTCAACTTTATAGTTAAATTAAAGTTTGGAATTTTTGCACCAGATAACAGGAAGCGACTTTTCAGGATGATGTCACTGTCATGGTGTTATTCGGCCTGAAGGGTGATTTCGCAGGACTGCACAGTCACTCCGCGGAAATCACCCTTTGGCCTTGATAATGCCATGACAGTGACATCATTCATGAGAAGGGGTCCTAAAACCCATGTTGAGAATTTGGTGCAAAATTCCAAAAATGACTGTTTGACGAGCGCATTGCGCAGTTCCTACGCAGGCTCATAAGTTCACGAATTTTCAATATTTTCACTCCAGATTTTCAACATTGCCATTTTATCACACCTTCTTATGAGTTGTATAGCTGTCGTTTTTCACATCTCACCCAAAACATGTTTCCGCCCATGTAGCGCACAATGGCGCAGTTGGTGCGTGAAATCAATGTATGGAACACATTAAGAAAATCACAGTGACACTGTTCATGAGCAGAGGTCTTAAAATGGCTATGTTGAAAATTTGGTGAAAAAATTCCTTAAAATGACTGTTTTACTAGCGTGCGTTGCGCAGTTCCTACGCACGCTCGTACGTTTGTGAATTTTCAATATTTGCACTCCAGATTTTCAACATTGCCATTTTACCACACCTCCTCATGAGCAGTACAGCTGTCATTTTTCACATCCTGCCCAAAATGTGTTTCTGCCCATGTAGCGCACAATGGCGCAGTTGGTGTGTGAACTCAATGTATGGGACACATTAAGAAAATCACAGTGACACTGATCATGAGCAGAGGTCTTAAAATGGCTGTGCTGAAAATTTGGTGAAAAAATTCCTAAAAATGACTGTTTTATGAGTCTGGCGCTAGCAGTTCCTACGCACGCCGTAAGTTTACGAATTTTCAATATTTTCACTCCAGATTTTCAACATTGCCATTTTACCACACCTCCTTATGAGCAGTACAGCTGTAATTTTTCACATCCTGCCCAAAATGTCTTTCCCCCCATGTAGTGCACAATGGCGTAGTCGGTGTGCGAAATCAATGTATGGGACACAGTAAGAAAATCACAGTGACTGTTCATTAGCACAGGTTTTAAAATGGCAATGTTGAAAATTTGGTGAAAAAATTCCTTAAAATGACTGTTTTACGAGCGTGCGTTGCACAGTTCCCACGCACGCTCCTTGCTTTGCAAATTTTCAATATTTCCACTCCAGATTTTCAACATTGCCATTTTACCGCACTTCCTCATGAGCAGTACAGCTGTCATTTTTCACATCCTGACCAAAACGTGTTTCCGCCTATGTAGCGCACAATGGGGTAACAAAAAGATCATGCTGACAATTTATTGTGCAAATACCAGCAATCGCACAGGGCATTAGGGTAAAGCACCATACATGCCAAACACCACTGCAAACACCTGCAGGCTAACGTTTGGCATTGACAAATGCTTGTTATATATAGGGACAACATTAACAGTTCTCCATTGCACTGAGACAAAACCCTGCAGTAGACATGACTCAAAGAGTAATTTTAGGGGAATCACTAAGCAATCCATAAGTAGAAATAACAAGTGCCCTGAAATATGGTCAGGCCCCAGACATGTTTTCCCATTTTTGTAGCTTTAACTTATTAGCAATGTCTGTAGTCATAAAGACAATGGGATTGGAACTAGTGTCCATTTGATGAAACGCAGGAATATCTGAGGTTGTATAGCTCTTACAGAAAACACTGTTAACTATGTCAGCCATTTCCTTTGAATTTTGAATTATTTGGTTTTCCACTAGAATGGGACCCCACCTTACATTTAGTTTTTTTAAAGAGTTTATGTAAGAAAAAAACTGTTTACTATTTGATTTCTTTGCATTTTTAGCCAAATCCAATTCCCATTTTTTCTTAGCCTTCTTAACAGTAGTTTTGCAACATTTCTGTGCCTTAATGTAATTAGTCCAGTTATGAACAGTTTTTGATTTAAGATAACTGGCATTTTTTTTTTTTTTTTTTTTGCTTAATCAATTTCTTAATAGATTTAGTCAGCCATTTAGAAACATAGAAACAAAGAAGTTGATGGCAGATAAGGGCCGCAAGGCCCATCCAGTCTGCCCATTTCTTTTTCTACCTTATAAATGTGCCATCGGCCTTTGCTCTGTTAATGGCCTATCTATTCATACTCATCTGTATTGCTCCCTTATGCCTATCCCATGCCTGTTTGAAGCCCTGCACTGTATTCATATCCACCACTTCCTGAGGTAGGCTGTTCCATGCATCCACCACCCTTTCTGTGAAAAAGAACTTCCTCACATTACCCCTTAATCAGCCTCCCTCTAATCTCATGCTGTGTCGTCTTGTCCTGCTATTTTTCTTATATTGAAACATGTTAGACTCTTTCACCTTGTTAATGCCCTTAAGGTGTTTGAATGTTTCAATCATATCACCTCTCTACCTCCTTTGCCCTAGGGTATACATATTGAGCTCTGTTAATCTGTCCTCATATGTTTAGGCTGAAATTTGCCTTTTTTATATTTAGTTTTACATGGTATAAACTCCTCTTTGACATATATTAAGGTATCATACAAAAGCTCCCCGTATTCTTGTAATGTTCTATCAGCGTGTTCTTTTTCCCAATCTATGTGTCCAAAGACTTGTTCCATACCAAGAATATTTGCTTTTTCATACACATAGCTTGAGAATGGCTCTGAGTCAATTTCCCATAAACATTTTAACTTAAATGAGGTGACATTATGGTCACTATTTCCAAGCGGTGCTTCAACAGAGACATCATAAACATCAAGACTTTCACCATGCAGCACTATATCTAATATAGCAGTGTTAGTGGCTCAGTAGGTAGCACACTCGCCTCTGAGGCCGGGAGATTAGAGGGCTGTGGATTCAGTTCCCACATCTGGCACTTGGGTTAATATCCCAGTACTGACACTGTAGTGCAGCATGATTGGGGTGCTGCACTTCTGAGGTGCCGTCTTTCGGATGAGACGTTAAAAACCGAGGTCCCATCTGCCTGGATTGGTGGTAGTTCAGGTGGATGTTAAAGATCCCATGGCACTTATCGAAAAGAGTAGGGGAATTTCCCCAGTGTCCTGGCCAAATTTCCCTCATTCACTACAAATACCACTAACAGCTTAATCTGGTTCAAGGTCAGTTGGCATTCATCTGTATCCCCATCCCTCGGGTCATGCCTGAAAATAGGCAGGATTTGTCTAGTGCACTTACCCGGTCAACAAAAACTAAATAAATAAATAAATAATACATTACCACCTCTAGTTGGATGAAAAACACCTTGCTTCAAATGAAGCTGGGCACACATTGCTAAAAGTTTTTTACTGTTTGACGTAAATGCTAAATTATCGCGCCAGTTTATATCAGCTAAATTTAGAACCCCATTAACAAGGAGTTACCAATTTCACATGCTGTTTCCATTTCACATAATGTGGCCTACAAATAGGCCACTGAGGAGTTTGGTGGCCTATAACAAGTCCCCAAAACTACTGGTGGCATATTTGTAACTGATAATTTAACCCAGACAGGTTCAGTTATAATGTCATGTTTCTTAATTTGGTCTGATATATTTATGCAATGTAAGTGTTTATTAAGGAAAAGAGCTACACCACCTCCCTTTTTTCCTTCCTGTTTAAGGGAATATACATCAAATCCCTGAATAACATGGTCCCATTTAGATTTGTTATCCCACCATGTTTCCACGATTGAAACAATATTTGCATCTACTAATGCTGTTCTAGTTGTAAGTTCATTCATTTTATTGTTTAAACTTCTGGCATTTAGACTCAATACATTTAAGTGGGTTAAAGTCTTTTGACAATCTTTTATGAGTTTGCAGGTGGAAAGCATAGTTGGTGACAACCACCCCCCCATAACTTAGTTTAAATGTTGATCTATGATGTCAGATATTTTTTCACCCATAAGGGAGTTTCCTCTTTTACTCAGATGTAGCCCATCGACACAAAATAGCTAATTCCTGCCTATAAATTCCTCCCAGGAAGTGATACATTTAATATCTTGGCACAAACACCATTTCCAAAGCCATTCATTCAGGCACTTAATTTTACCATTTACGAAGTCCAGGGCTGCAGGACGTGGTAAAATTTCAGATATATAAATATCACATTCAAGGGCCATCAATTTATTTGTTAAGGCAACGTACTCTTCCTTTATCGAAACGGATAGAATTACCAAAAATATTATTTGTACCAGCGTGTACTATTATCATTGGACTTTCACCAGAATTTTGCACAATATCACCTACGATTTTGGTAATATCAGCGATCAAGGCTCCCCTAAAAGAAGAGGCAGGTTCGATTTTGTTTATCGCAATTACATACAGCCCTACTTAAATGTTTGCTCATCGACTCACCCAGAACAAACAGCTGTCACATATCTGAAGGAGGATCAATATCCATATCTGAATTTTCTGTGAGGGGTGTTTCCATAGATATAACAGGAGGGCCATGATCTATCAGTGTAGGTGCTAGGGGAGTACAAACAAGGGAGCGATTGTTAATAGGATCACTGGTAACATCACCTGGGCCATTTCCATGTAATACGGTGATCCAGTAATAGCACTGCCTGGAGTTACTCATTCCCATTCCAAAGTGACTTTACCATAAAATCAATACTTGTTTGCTACTGATATAAGGGAGATTCTATGGGATGGCACAGAAAATAAAGCAACACAGTCACGTACTATTAAGGTTTATATAGACAATTCAGTTTTGGGAAAGCTTGGTAGCAGCAAGCATGTTAATATTTAGCTTGTAAATGCATCTTTTTTGTCAAGCAGAGACTACTGCTCAGCAATAAACAGACATTAAACAAACTCAGGTCAGAGACAATAGTGCTGCAGGTAATGAATTTGGGGTAAACATATTGACAATTACCAAAGTTAGGACTCTGCATGTGAAAAATGTAATGAAGGTTCATAAATGTGTTGATTTGTAATATTTTACACCAATGTTTCAGCATAGTCTTGTTATGATCCTGGCTCATGAAGATGGGTAAAGAAAATGTTCAGCTCCTAGTTTAAAGGTAATTTTGCACAGGAACTGAGAAACCAACTTTTGGGATGGAAAAAATGCATTTTGGGCAGGAGCTGAAAAAGGACAGCTGCCACATTAATGAAGTGCGGTAAAGAGGATATCAACTGGGGATATGATTGAGACCTATAAGCGACTTAACAAGTAAGTGTGATACACAGATCCCACTTAGAACCATCAGCTCCATAAAACAAAGGTCTCCAGACTTGCCAGATACCTGAAGACGGATAATGTTTTCTTACTATCAGAAATGGCCAGCTATTTTAAACAAATTCTGGTCAGAGCCAACACAAAAATGGATAAAAGCATGACCCCCACTGAAAATGAGATACTGCATCTCAGCCAGGCTATCCTGTGTCAGTACAATGCAAACATGTGTAAAAGCATGACCCCACTGAAAATGAGATACTGTTCTCAGCCAGGCTATCCTGTGTCAGTACAATGCAAATGTGTAAAAGTATGATCCAACTGAAAATGAGATACTGTTCTCAGCCAGGCTATCCCGTGTCAGTACAATGCAAAAGTGGGTAAATGTATGACCCCACTGAAAGTGAGACACTGCATCTCAGCATGACTATCCTGAGTCAGTGCATTGCATGCAGACGTAAACATTGGTTGAAGTAAGACCCCACTGAAAATGAGATACTGCATCCCAGACAGGCTATACTGTGTCAGTACATTGCAAAAATGGGTAAATGTATGACCCCACTGAAAATGAGAAACTGCATGTCAGCCAGGCTTATCTTGTGTCAGTACATTTCAAAAATGGGTAAAAGTAGGACTCCAAAGAAAAAGACATACTACATGTCAGGCAGGGTATCATGTGTCAGTACAATTCAAAAATGGGTAAAAGTAGGACTCCACTGAAAATGAGATACTGCATGTCAGGCAGGTTATCATGCATCAGTACACTGCAAAAATGGGTATAAGCATGACCCTACTGGAAATGAGATACTGCATCTTAGCCAGGCTATCTTGTGTCAGCATATCGCAAAAATGGGTAAAAGCAGGGCCGCACTGAAAATGAGATATTGTATCTCAGCCAGGCTAGGACTCGTTGCCAGAGACAATATAAACACTATGCAGTAACCAAACAAAAAGTCACAGTGTTCACACAGTTCAGTTAAAGTCCAGTTACATTAAACAGTCCATAGACTGGTAGCATTCTTACTTTGCTTATTGCAGGACAAGATATGCAGGTTAAAATACAGGACAACAAGGAGCAGAAAAATCCTAGGAGCAGAAAAATCCTGAGCTGTGAGTACCATGTTTTTGTTTGTTTGTTTTTTGCATAGATCTGACTAGTTTCCATAGTGTTAAAACCAGTAGGGGGATGTGTGCTCATTAAAGGGTACAATTTGTCTCACAAGTTGTAAACTACATTTTATTTATCTACAACCACAATTAGTGTCATTGTGCCATATAATGCAATTACAAAAGAGCAGACTAACTGCATGGCATGGCAGAATGACACTCTGGTTTTATGTGCACAAAATGTTGTTTACAGCTTGCAAGACAAATTGTGCTCTTCGATGAGCAGACTTCTTCTACTAGCTTTCACACAATGCAGACAAGTCAGACCCATGCAAATAAAAGTCAGGGTACTCACAGATCAGAATGTTTCTGCCCCATGCTGTGGTATATTTTACTGCACCTCACTTGCTACTGCTGAAACATGGATGGTCTAGATAGAGACAGGGATGCTCTTCTATGCTGAGGGGTTGTTGCTGCTGCTACCCTGTTTTTGTTCTCCACTCCTGAGTCCCACATCCCAACACACCTCACCTCCCATGTCACCAATGACCATGGGATGATCATAATCTTAGGCAGCCTCTGCACCTGCAGCACAGTCTATCTGCACCGTGGGCATCTTTGTGTGCTTGGATGGTGCAATGCTGGCAGTGGGTGGCATGTGGCAGGAGTGACTTGGCTACTTTGCTGGCAACCCTGTGTCTCATCCACCATGGCTCTGTCTCAGGGGGCATCTATGGACATACCAGACAGGACAGGAAGCAAACCTGCCCAGAGCACTTCTTCAGTCTTCTCTTGTGCTGTGATTGGGACAGGAGTTGGGATGGCTCAGCATTGAATGCATGTCTGGTGGTGGTGGTGGTGGTGGTGGTGGTGGTGGAAGGGATGGGTCCTCCACTACTCATCTACAGGAAGCATGCCGTTAGACAAAGCAAGCAAGGTAGCACTGCAGGAGCGGACAGAAGCTCTGTCTGTCCTGGAATGCTTGCTATGCTGCTTAGTTATATATTTAAAAGTTAAGCTTCAAGAATGCATGGGACAGACATAAAGCAATTCTAGTGGGGGGGTAGGAGGAAGTAGGCTGTTTGTTAACTAGGATCTGCAGCTTATCCGTTAGGTAGGGAAATGGGCAGACTGGGTGGGCCAAGCGGTCCTTATCTGCCATCAAATTCTATGTTTCTGTGTTTGCCTGCATGGGTGTTGGTGATTTGTGCATTGTGCAAGTCTGCCTAATCCCCATCTGTTTATAAAAAAAAGAATACCCAGGACTAAGGAAATTAATATTAAAAAGTAATATTATAGTGAACAGGAGCAATTGCCATTCTGGGATAGGTAACAAAAAAAAAAGGATTTTTTCTGTGAGAGTACATTTGTTTGTATGATATCCAGGTTTAAAAGGAGGTGACACTTAAAGTCAAATTAAAATAAACAAAGCATGTCAGAAGCAGAGCCATCACTGAACAGAAGATTTTAATAGTGAGTTAATTTGCTCTGTCCCTAGTGCTAGCTTTTACTTCTCAGCTGAAGCACTCAGCCGGCTCGTGCTCCAGTTGATTGCTTGTGACCACCCCCCCACCACCTCGGCTGCTGACAACAGTAACTGACCCTTTTTCCCTTGGCTCACGAACAAAATAACCTCTGGTAGGGCTGAGACACCTTTTGTTCCTGAAGTAGAAGAATGTAAAACAGACTTGCTTGCCCTACTAAACAGATAGACCTGCTTGCCCTATTGTCATATTTTGACCTAATGCTGTCACTGGAAGGCTATCTAATGTAGTCTGTTTTTCAATGTGGATAATACATTTACCTGTCTTGGATGTCCAGTTCTATAAGGCATAAATAAAAGTGTGTGTGTGTGTGTGTGTGTGTGTGTGTGTGTGTGTGTGTGTGTTGATCTGGCTATCTGATTTCCCTCTTGATGTACAAACTGCCTCCAAGTAAGGGCAGTTTAAATGCAACCTTAGACAGTACCTTCTTTCTCTCAACCGCTGTGACTTCACCCTCACATATTTCCTCATTTCCAGGATAAACAGCTGCCACTCTCTCCACCCCCCCATAGGCACCTCTCTCTTGACATGTTTCCTCTCTACTTCACTTCACCCTGCAGCTCTGAAATCCCTGATTTCCACCTATCCCCTCCTCCTCCCTCTTCCCCTTATTAACCGCTCCTTTTTATTTGTCTTGGCTGGCCCTGGCCCATGTTAACCTACTGACTTCAACAACGTTATTCTTGACTGACTATTATCACGTACTGATACATTATTGTAATATTATCTTAGCTTGTACCCAGGTATCTATTTTTGGTTCTTATTTGTCAGCTTTGACAAAGTGTGATATAATGACTGCTCTGATTGTTTTTTTTTCTCTGTGTGTTTTTTGTTATATCCTTGTCATGTTTTCGTTACATGGTTGTATTTAGTTAATTGCTATGATTTCTTTTCAATGTGAAACCTTTGTAAATGAGTCTTTCACTCAAATATATGTCAAATTCCAAGACTGTAATAAATAAAAATTAAAAATAAATAAAATAAAAAATGAAACTTCTCCTTTGACGACCGTACCCCCTAAGCTGCATGTTTAGGTGATGTGTGCAGATTTCAGAGTGGATAGGCGTGCACAAAGATAAGGAGGTTTGTGGACTGTGACTAACTTGCTCAATGAGGTCAGACTGTAAACGTGTACAAAGTGCTAGTGGTGCCCATGTTAAGCAAGTTCTGGTCAGAAACGCCTGTGCAGAGCATTTAGGCGCTCAGTTGAGACAGAGCTCATGGATATTGGAGGTGTGGAGTATAGGGCTTTTCAGAGCAGCGGCGTATGGTGACAGCTTGGAGCACTGCTGGAGGATGCTGGTGAAATGTGTAAACAAAGTAAGTAAATAAAAATGCCCGTACAGTATGGCATTCACAAGATGGTGGCGATAACAGAACTGCACATGCGCAGTTTTCTTGAATGGCATACTGCACAAGGATTTTTATTTAGTTATTTTATTTAAACATTTCAGCAGCACCCTGTGGCAGTGCTTCGATCTGCCAGCATATGCCGCAATGATGAAAAAACAATTTGATTTAAATGATGCCTCCGAGCCATCTTTGAGAGACACCGATGGTATATATAGTAAAATACAGCACAAATGTTCATTTTGACCCATATGGAATGTCATTATACTAAATCAAAGTTAAACAAAAACAAATTGGGGGGGGGGTTACACAGCAAAGCTGTCTGAGAACAATCACAACTGCAGACTGAAAGGGCCTTGAGAGCTGTCGAGAAGCATAAGGTAGTGCACAGTTTACATGCATACAATGAAAGGCCTGGCACTCTGTTTAAGAATACCTCTTCTGTTTACAGTGAGCTGGTCACAGGAGACCAGTTAATTTATTTTTTCAGGTATCACAGCTGGGTTATTTAATCTATGAAACATGCAGTCTGTTTAAAAAAGGGTAAAGGAAGTAGATAGCACTGCTATCAGATTTGAAAATAGTATACAGTATCATTAACCCTATGTGTTTTGTGACACTGCTGAGACAATAACTGCTCTACGGGCGAGATGGATGTCTTATCAGTTTGGGATCTTGCATGCAAAATCAGTCCATGTTGGAAAGTTTAACGCAGGACTGTGAACATTGTTGTTTATAAGCTCAGCAAGAGAATATGCAATTGATATCAGATTAAACAGGGACTGTTCAAATGACAACAGTCTATAACAGAAACATAGAAACATAGAATTTGATGGCAGATAAGGACCGCTTGGCCCACCCAGTCTGCCCATTTTCCTATCTACTGGATAAGCTGCAGATCCTAGTTAACCAGCAGCCTACTTCTTCCTACCCCCAACCCCTAGAATTGCCTTATGACTGCCCCATGCATGCTTGAATTCCACCACTGATTTTGACTCCACAACCTCCTCTGGAAGGCTGTTTCATGCATCCACAACCCTCTCTGTGAAAAAATACTTCCTTAAATTACCTTTGAGCCGCCCCCCCCATCTTCAAATTGTGCCCTCTTGTTCTTGCACACCTCTTTTTTTGAAAGATGCTACCCTCTTGGACTTTGTTGATTCCCTTGAGGTACTTGAACGTTTCTATCATGTCCCCCCTCTCCCTCCTTTCCTCGAGGCTATACATATTAAGCTCCTTTCGTCTCTCTTCATATGTCTTAAGGTGCAGACTCTGCACCATTTTAGTTGCCCTCCTCTGGACAGCTTACATCCTGTCTATGTCTTTGCGGAGATTGGGACTCCAGAACTGCACACAGTACTCCAGATGGGGTCTCTCCAGCTGTCTGTACAGAGGGATAATAACTTCTTGTTTTCTATTGATGATGCCTCTCCTAGGCATCCCAGTATCCCCAGCCCTCCTTGCTGCCCTCTCACATTGCTTGCCCACCTTTAGGTCATCTGCTATGACTATCCCCAGGTCCCTTTCCATTTTTGTTGTTGTTAGTATCTCACCCCCCGTTGTATACTCTTCCCCTGGGTTTTTGTTTCCCAGGTGCATTACCTTGCACTTCTTAGCACTGAATCTAAGCTGCCATACATTTGACCATTCCTCTAACCTTGCCAGGTCCCTTCTCATCCTTTCCACCCCACCCTGTGCATCAACTCTGTTGCAGAACTTTGTGTCATCTGCAAAGGGACACACTTTTCCTTCCAGTCCTTCTGCAATGTCGCTTATAAAGACATTGAAGAGGGCCGGTCCTAATACTGAACCCTGCGGTACCCCACTAGTAACCCTCCTTTCTTCTGAGTGGACTCCATTTACTATTACTCTCTGTGTCCTATTCTCCAGCCAATTCTTTACCCAGGTTGTCATCTTGGGACCCACTCCCAGGCTGGCTAACTTGTATATTAATCTTTTGTGTGGGACTGTGTCAAATGCCTTGCTAAAGTCTAGGTAGGCCATGTCCACAGCCCCTCCCTGATCTACTAGTTTGGTCACCCAGTCAAAGAAATCTATCAGATTCATCTGGCATGATCTTCCCGCTGTGAATCCATGCTGCCTAGGGTCCTGTGCCCCTCTGGCCTCTAGATACTCGACAATTCTTTCCTTCAGAAGTGATTCCATCATTTTCCCTATCACTGAGGTTAAACTAACAGGTCTGTAGTTTCCTGCTTCTGCCTCGCTCCCACTTTTGTGAAGAGGATTCACATCTGCCCTTCTCCAGTCCTTGGGTACCACCCCATCCTCCCATGATTTGTTAAAAAGGGTAGTCAGTGGTGTCACTAGTTCTACCCTTAGTTCTTTTAGAATTCTGGGATGAATCCCATCAGGCCCCATTGCTTTGTCCACCTTCAGTTTTAAGAGTTCCTTTTGAACCCTTTCTTCTGTAAATGGGCTGGTATCAACTTCTGTATCCAGAGCGTTTCTACTGTTTGTTTTATGTACCTCCCCCTCTTCATTTGTAAATACTGAGCAAAAATATTTGTTTAGTATCTCTGCCTTTTCACAGTCTCCCTCTGCCCACCCTCTCTCCCCTTTATTAAGCCTCACTATCCCTCCCTTGGTCTTCCTTCACTCCCTGATGTACCTATAAAAGGTTTTATCCCCCTTCTTAACTGAGTTGGCTATCTTTTCCTTGGTTTGGGCCTTTGCTGTTCTGACTGCCTTCCCAGCCTCCTTTTGTTTTAACTGATACAGTTCTCTGTCCTACCTCTTCTGCAATTCCTTGTACTTCCTGAATGCTTTCTTTTCTCTTGAACCTTCACTGCCACTTCCTTTGAGAACCATAGTGGTTTCTTACATCATTTGTTTTGTTTATTTGCTTCACACAAAGGCTCGTTACCTCTGTGATGGCAGTTTTTATTATTCCCCATTGTTCTTCCACCCCTCCTTCCTGCCCATTTGCTAGTGCATTCCATAGGCACTCACCCATTTTGGCAAAATCAGCCCTTCTAAAGTCCAGTACTTTTATCTTTGTATGGCTTGACTCTATTGCTGTGTTTATTGTGAACCATACTGTTCGATGGTCGCTAGTTCCCAGATGGCTACCCACTTCACATCTGTGATCCTCTCTCCATCTCCATTTGAGAGAATCAAGTCTAATATTGCTCCTCTCGAGTGGGCTCCAGTACTAGTTGTCTAAGGCATGCCCTGTAGGGCATCTAGAATAACTCCACTCTTCAAGTGGCAGCTGCAACTGCACTCCAGTTAACATCTGACATATTCAGATCACCCATCAGCAATATCTCCCCTTTTTCTGCCATTCTAAGTATACTTTCTATCATTTCCTTGTCCATTTCCTTCCCCTGAGAAGGGAGTCTGTATACAACCCCTGTGCGGATTGCGATGCCATTGCCTGTCTCCAAAATTACCCACAGTGCTTCTTCTCCTCCCTGTTTACCCTTTTGTTCTGTTGCTTTGATTCCTTCCCCATGTAAAGAGCTACTCCTCCTCCTCTTTTACCCTCCCTGTCCCTCCTGTAGATAGTGTATCCTGGTATGTTTACGTCCCAGTCATGGTTTTGTGTGTACCATGTTTCTGTGACTGCCACGATATCCAGATGTTCCTCCTCTATCAAGGCCACTAATTCAGGAAGCTTGTTACCCAGACTACGGGCATTGGTACTCATTGCTCTCCATTTTTTTGATGACTTTACCTTCTTTTGCAGCATCCCCCACTGACCGTTCTACCTCGGTCTTTTTCTCATTTAGTACCCTGTTTTGTAGGGAGAGGCTGGGATTTTCCTGCTGCTTGTCAGTGCCTCCCCCTTTGACTAGTTTAAAAGCTTGCCAATGAAGCATTTAAGCTGATTGTTCAAAAGACTTGTTCCCTTCCTGGACAGATGCAGACCATCCTGCCAGTATAGGCTGATGTCCCTCCAGGTGGAACCCCAGTTCCCAATGAAGCCAAACCCCTGTGATCCACACCATTTTTTCAACCATTCATAAAACTGCATGGTGTTAATTACCCTCGCCTCCCCCATGCCTTTGACAGGCAGCACCTCTGAGAAGGATACTGTGTGTGCTACTTGTCTTAGGCCCCTCCCGAACCCTGCAATGTCCTCCTGCACTGCTCTAATCTCATGATGAGCCAAGTCATTTGTCCCTAGGTGGACAATCACGTCCAGCTCAGACTCCCTTGCAGCTGTTCTCATGATCCTGAGGATCGTCTTCCTGTCCCTCAAAGCCATGGCACCAGGCAGGCACCTTACTTCAGTTTTCCAAGCTCCCCCCAGTTCTATACCCCTAATAATTGAGTCCCCCACCAGGAGCTGCTTCCTTTCCCTGTGGTGTCCTCTGCCTCCTTCCTGTGGGCCTCCCTTGTGACAGTTGTCATCAGTCTTCTCTGCGGGTGCATCCATAGGGGAGCTATGCTCCCCCCAGAATGGTGTATGGATTGTGGAGTGGAACAATTGACTGGGTGTGCCTCTGTTCCACCATCCTCACCCTCCCTGAGCCCACTTTGGTCCAACTGCTGTGCTTTCTTCGCAACCTCTGAGGTAGTGGTGGTGGCACTAGTGCTCCCTGAATGGGGGAGGTTCCCTTCCTACTGTCCAGTGTGGCCTGGGGGAAGGTTTCCTTACTACTGTCCAGTGCGGCCTGAAGACGGGCATCTTCCTCCCTCAGGGCAGATAGTTGTCTGTAAATAGTGCAGCATCTCAGCCTCCAGAAAGACTCCCAGAAGACTGCTGCCCCACAGCCATTACATTGCACTACTCCCCACATGTTTATCTGCTTTTTTTTTGTTTGTTTGTATTTGTGTGTGTGTGCACGCGTGTGTGATTGGTTATATAGAAATATATATATTATACAATGTGTATGCTTATATTGTCAGTGCAGTGTGCTAGAGAGGATATGACAGTGATATACTTGCACTCTTGAGAATGATGTCAGAACCCCAGGTATAGGAACTATTTCCAGGGGTGGGTGGGGTGAGAATTGAGAGGGGTTGGGCCTAAACTGTGCCCTCACAAAACAATCAGCTAAGAGCTCTGACCCACCACTGCGATGAGTGCCTTCCTGTCAGCAAGATACCATACACAACAATTTGACACAGCAAATCCCCTGCTAATCAAACAGAGAAAAATCCAGACATCCAAGGCGGACACAGGTAAACCTCCCCAGGCCCAAAACAGTATGGTGGTTTGTGCTTCTGAAAGCAGTCAGCCCCAAAATAAGTCAGCTGTGCTTTAAACTCTTCCTGCACTGAAAATCTTAAGAATTGTAACAAGACTGTCTTTTCCTGATTAAGTTCCTTATTTCACCTTTCAGTTAGAAGTAGCCTCCACCTGCAGAATATCTGCTACAAATCAAAGACAACTGTAAGGTTCACCTCCCTCTGTTGTGAGCACAACTCGCTTTCTTGCAAATCCTATGTTCAGTATTGTAGCTCCCAGCAAGAGGTAGCTTGCCTTAAAAAATATTAGCTGTTCTGATGAGTTTGCTATAAAACACTTGCTTATAATACTATTGTTCTCAGGTCTGTTACCAAAGCTATTGGCTGATTAAGTAGCTGTGGTGTAATCACTTCCTGAGAAAGTCTGGAATTTCCTTTTAAGGTACACAAAAGATAAACACAGAAACCAGTTTACTGTCTGGGTCAAATACACAACCTGTACCTGCACTTTTTTCAGGATTTGTGACAAATGTTTAGCCCAGGGTTTAAACTCTTCCTGCACTGAAAATCTTAAGAATTGTAACAAGACTGTCTTTTCCTGATTAAGTTCCTTATTTCACCTTTCAGTTAGAAGTAGCCTCCACATGCAGAATATCTGCTACAACCCAAGGACAATTGTAAGGTTCACCTCCTTCTGTTGTGAGCACAACTCGCTTTCTTGCAAATCCTATGTTCAGTATTGTAGCTCCCAGCAAGAGGTAGCTTGCCTTAAAAAATATTAGCTGTTCTGATGAGTTTGCTGTAAAACACTTGCTTATAATACTATTGTTCTCAGGTCTGTTACCAAAGCTATTGGCTGATTAAGTAGCTATGGTGTAATCACTTCCTGAGAAAGTCTGGAATTTCCTTTTAAGGCACACAAAAGATAAACACAGAAAGCAGTTTACTGTCTGGGTCAAATACACAACCTGTACCTGCACTTTTTTCAGGATTTGTGACAAATGTTTAGCCCAGGGTTTAAACTCTTCCTGCACTGAAAATCTTAAGAATTGTAACAAGACTGTCTTTTCCTGAATAAGTTCCTTATTTCACCTTTCAGTTAGAAGTAACCTCCACCTGCAGAATATCTGCTACAAACCAAAGACAATTGTAAGGTTCACCTCCCTCTGTTGTGAGCACAACTCGCTTTCTTGCAAATCCTATGTTCAGTATTATAGCTCCCAGCAAGAGGTAGCTTGCCTTAAAAAATATTAGAATTAAAAACTAAAATAATTAAACACAAAGCAATACCACTGTAAAAGTGAGGAAAGCTTCTCTCAGATGTAAGCAAGAGAGAGATTAGTTACAGATATCTAGTCCAATATAGTATATCCCATGCAGCTTCTCAGTTGTTTCAAAGCACACCCAGTACACAACTTGGAAGAAGATGGACTTCTGTCTCAAACAGGATCACACCAGTAGTTTATAGTAATTGAACAATGCCGAAATAGTCAAGCTAGACAATTGGCTGTGATGCAGGCCTCTGACTTGTGAAGACAATTTCCGCCACCTCAGGCTATGTCTGGCATCCAATTACAAACTGCAGCCTTTGCTATTTTAAATCACACAACCCCACCAAATGTTGCAAAATATATTGATGCAGATTGTCACAGAATTCTAGTAATCAGTCCAGTTAGCCACAAAGGAAAATCAAATATGCAGTTATTTCAGCCCTTCTCAAGATGCTGACAAGATAAGCAGTTTTGAAAACCCCCTTCCTGAATTAAAAACTAAAATAATTAAACACAAAGCAATACCACTGTAAAAGTGAGGAAAACTTCAATACATATATGTTAAAAGAGATACAGCTGTAAACTGTTTCATAAAAACAGAAATACAGTAGCTCTAACATAATAAGGAAGATACGCAAATGTTTGAAGTGCAATGGTTAAAAATGCACAGCAGCTGTGAAGTACATTCCAGTAAAGAATGGACCCCCTCCCCGATTCACTCACTCAAAGCCAATGCAAACACTATCTTTGTCCTACTCATAGGAGCAATCTCATTATTTTTGGAGGAAAAGCATCAGACACCACACTGCTTCCATGCAGCTCCCTCTTCTTGCTGACAGGTCAATGAGAGCAGAGGAGGAGCTGAGGGGGAGTGGACGATGGTTTTCTTTAAACATAAAGTGTGGCCTGCTTTGATTGGGCAGAAGATGCAGGATTTTGAAACATGGGAGCATGGCCTGCTTTGAATGTGCAGAAGATCCAGGATTTTAAAGGTACTGAGTGTGGCAACAGGTGCACGAAAGACTGGAGAGGGTCAGGACCCGGGAAACTTAAGAGAAGCAGGATTTGTTTGAAGACAGGGCACTGGCGTGGAGGGTTGGGGCCAGGTCTAGAAGTTATAGGGTCTAAACTGAAATGTGTGATTTAATGTTTTCCATACTGGGGTGCCAGCAGCAGCGTTGAACCCCAACAGAGTCATTCCATTGCCGATCCATTACGATGTCCACTGTGTTTTTTCTGCCATAATGATTTAAAAATATATATATATATATATATATATACATATATATACAGAATCTTAAAGCAGCAGTATTTGTTAACCATTCTTGCATTTTTATATTCAAACTGTCAAAAGATAAAATAAATTCTGATGTGCATTTTCACCCTACTCTCCTCATGTCTTTATTATTATTTGTTATTATTAATGATGTCTCTGATCTACATGAGCCATCATTAGGACCGTCAGGACAGTAGACCCCTGGGGATATGTCAGTATCATGAAATAATACACATTTTTGTTTTTAGTAAGGCCGAATGTACATCTGAGTGCCTTAATGTCTCCAGAAGCACATCAGTTTATTCATCTCTGGGAAAAAATATATTGTGCAATTCCCATGTATAAAAAAAGACTGAGGACTGGAGCAATGCATTGAGAAACAGAACCAGTCTTTTTGTATCTATACTTACTTTGTTCTGTACAGCTCTGGCAGCTGTACCGTCAGTGATGACTTGTAAGTGAGATGTTCTGAGCCTGTCTTGGCAGCATTCATCACTTGCTTCCATGTACAGTATAGAGCATGCTGTTTTGCTGTCAGAATTCAATCAACCAATCAACCATTCAGGCACAAGAATGTACATCTGTAATTGTGCTCTGTCGTCATGGACATTAGCTCATATTATTTTTTATTTCATCAGCAGCAGACATATTTAATGACGCCAGTCATTAATAATCAGAATTTAAAAAACGGACTCAAGACTGCTTCAATTATTGTGGAGTCAACATAATTCAGAAGTGGAATGTTCATTTAGCTTGACACTGCATTTATTTATTTAGTTTTTGTTGACCGGGTAAGGTGCACTAACCATAAAATGACTATTTTCAGGCAGGACCCGGGAGAGTACAGGAAAACAAAACATTTTTTACAAAAGACATACAAGCACATATAGACAGTAAGTGCATACAAATATATCAATACAGTGTAAGTAATGGGAAACAATTCGATACACAGTAGAACAACTGATTTAGCAAGAACAAAATATAGCAAAAAAATCTTAAGCAACGTTGTGGCAGAAACATAAGTTAGGTTAAGTTAAGTGAGTTTGTGAACTGGTAGTCTAGGAGGATGGAAGCAAAGAAAGGAGGGGTAATCGAAGTAGGGGGAGGCGTAAAGGGGTGAAGGAATAGAAAGGGTGTGAGGTAAGGGCTTCAAGTTAAAAGTTATATTGAAACAGGCTAGGAGACAGGATAGTGCTGAGACTAGTTGGTTGAGGGAAGGAGCAGTGAAAGAGGCTGTGGGTAGGGGAAATATAGTGAGGTGAAAGTGATGCACTAGGGGGGTTTGAAATAGGGGCAAGAGCATAAGATAGCAAGATGATCATGCAGCAAGTATTTGAAAGAGGCATGGGAAGATGCTTGACGAATAGTTAGAGGGAGGGAGTTCCACTTTTTGGGGCATGGCAGGAGAAGGCACTAGCACCATTGGAGGAGTGGTGTCTAGGGATTACAACATGGGCATTGGCAGCAGAGCATAGTTGTTAGCTGGGTGTCTGGCTAAGGAAAAGTTCCGCCAGGGGTTTAGGTGTTTGATTTCGGATGATATTGTCTATGATGGAGTAGAGTGCATAGACACAGGAGGCTGCCGGAGAAAGCCATCCTAGCTCAGAGCAGAGGAGACAGTGGTGCTTTAGTCGATTTGAGGAAGATGCATACCTACAGATATTGCTGTATGTTACTTCCCACTTCTGAAAGCTTGTCTTACATGATGAGGCATATGCTGCCACCCCATACATGAGTGATGGTAGTAGTATGCCATGGGCTATGGTAAGCCTAGCTGATGGAGTGAGTACATAGCTGGAGTGGTAGGCCATGCCGAGTTTCATATTTGTCAGCTTGCAAGTCTGCCGGATATGAAAATCAAAAGTGAGAGTAGGATCAAGTGTGATACCTAGATACTTAAAAGAGGGTACAACCTGGACAGCAGATCCGCTTTAGGTGAAGATGTTGAAAGTGGGCTGGGCGAGTTTACATTTAGCGTCTGAGCCAAACAGCATGGCCTGGGTTTTGGAGACATTTAGGACAAGTCTCTTTTTATACAACCATTTTTCAATTAGTATAAAATCTTGGGAGAGTCACAGATTGATGTCAGAGATGCTCTTAGAGCTGGTGTACAAGACAATGCCATCAGCATAAAGTAGGGAAGCAGTATTGGGGGATGACTGAAGTAATCTCTTTTATAAATAGAGAGAAAAGCAGGGGACCCAGGATAGAACTGTGTGGTACACCAATATTAATGGTAACATAATCTGATAGGTAGCTGTCAAACCATGCAGTCACACCCTGCAAGAAACCTAGTGATCTTAGAGTATTGAGAAGAATAGGATGATCAACAAGGTCGAAGGCCATGGTCATAGAAGCATAGATTCTGACAGCAGATAAGGACCGCTTGGCCCACCCAGTCTGCCCATTTCCCTACCTAATGGATAAGCTGCAGATCCTAGTTAACCAGCAGCCTACTTCTTCCTACCCCCACCCCCTAGAATTGCCTTATTACTGTCCCATGCATGCTTGAATTCCACCACTGTTTTTGATTCCACAACCTCCTCCGGAAGGCCATTCCATGCATCCACAACCCTCTCTGTGAAAAAATACTTCCTTAAATTACCTCTGAGCCGCCCCCTTCTATCTTCAAATTGTGCCCCCTTGTTCTTGCACCTCTCTTTTTTTGAAAGATGCTACCCTCTAGGACTTTGTTGATTCCCTCGAGGTACTTGAAAGTTTCTATCATGTCCCCCCTCTCCCTCCTTTCCTCGAGGCTATACATATTAAGCTCCTTAAGTCTCTCTTCATATGTCTTCTGGTGCAGACCCTGCACCATTTTAGTTGCCCTCCTCTGGACAGCCTCCATCCTGTCTATGTCTTTGCGGAGACTGGGTCTCCAGAACTGCACACAGTACTCCAGATGGGGTCTCACCAATTGTCTGTACAGAGGGATAATAACTTCCTGTTTTCTACTGCTGATGCCTCTTCCTATGCATCCCAGTATCCCCCCAGCCCTCCTTGCTGCCCTCTCACATTGCTTGCCCACCTTTAGGTCATCTGATATGACTACCCCCAGGTCCCTTTCCATTTTTGTTGTTGTTAGTATCTCACCTCCCATTGTGTACTCTTCCCCTGGGTTTTTGTTTCCCAGGTGCATTACCTTGCACTTCTTATCACTGAATCTAAGCTGCCATACATTTGACCATTCCTCTAACCTTGCCAAGTCCCTTCTTATCCTTTCCACCCACCTTGTGCATCAACTCTGTTGCAGATCTTTGTGTCATCTGCAAAGAGACATACTTTTCCTTCTAGTCCCTCTGCAATGTCGCTTATAGAGACATTGAGAGGGGACGATCTAATACTGAACCCTCACGGTACCCCACTAATAACCTCCCTTTCTTCAGAGTGGCTCCATTTACTATTACTCTCTGTGTCCTATTCTCCAGCCAATTTTTTACCCAGGCTGTCATCTTGGGACCCACTCCCAGGCTGGCTAACTTGTATATTAATCTTTTGTGTGGGACTGTGTCAAATGCCTTGCTAAAGTCTAGGTAGGCCATGTCCACAGCCCCTCCCTGATCTACTACTTTGGTCACCCAGTCAAAGAAATCTATCAGATTTGTCTGGCATGACCTTCCCACTGTGAATCCATGCTGCCTTGGGTCCTGAGCCCCTCTGGCCTCTAGATACTCAACAATTCTTTCCTTCAGAAGGGATTCCATCATTTTCCCTACCACTGAGGTTAAACTAACAGGTCTGTAGTTTCCTGCTTCTGCCTTGCTCCCACTTTTGTGAAGGGGAATCACATCTGCCCTTCTCCAGTCCTCGGGTACCACCCCATCCTCCCATGATTTGTTAAAGAGGGTAGTCAGTAGTGTCACTAGTTCTACCCTTAGTTCATTTAGAATTCTGGGATGAATCCCATCAGGCCCCATTGTTTTGTCCACCTTCAGTTTTAAGAGTTCTTTCAGAACCCTTTCTTTTGTAAATGGGCGTATCAACTTCTGTATCCAGAGTGTTTCTACTGTTTTGTTTTAGGTACCTCCCCACTTCCTTTGTAAATACTGAGCAAAATATTTGTTTAGTATCTCTGCCTTTTCACAGTCACCCTCTGCCCACCCTCCTTCCTCTTTATTAAGCCTCACTAATCCTCCTTTGGTCTTCCTTCGCTCCCTGATGTACCTATAAAAAGTTTTATCCCCCTTCTTAACTGAGTTGGCTATCTTTTCCTCGGTTTGGGCATTTGCTGTTCTGACAGCCTTCCCAGTTTCCTTTTGCTTTAACTGATACAGTTCTCTGTCCTGCTCCTTCTGTGACTCCTTGTACTTCCTGAATGCTTTCTTTTTCTCTTGAACCTTCACTGCCACTTCCTTTGAGAACCATAGTGGTTTCTTACATCGTTTCGTTTATTTGCTTCACACAAAGGCTTGTTACCTCTGTGATGGCAGTTTTATTATTCCCCATTGTTCTTCCACCCTCCTTCCTGCCCATTTGCTAGTGCATTCCTTAGGCACTCACCCATTTTGGCAAAGTCAGCCCTCCTAAAGTCCAGTACTTTTGCCTTTGTAGGTTTGACTCTATTGCTGTGTTTATTGAACCTGTATTGTTTGATGGTCGCTAGTTCTAGATGGCT
Source organism: Neoceratodus forsteri (assembly GCA_016271365.2). NCBI lineage: Eukaryota > Metazoa > Chordata > Ceratodontiformes > Ceratodontidae > Neoceratodus > Neoceratodus forsteri. The sequence continues at coordinate 1,180,641,976 of CM057454.1, forward strand.
ACCCACTTTTACATCTGTGATCCTCCTCTTCATCTCCATTTGAGAGAACCAGGTCTAAGATTGCTCCCTCTCGAGTGGGCTCCAATACTAGTTGTCAAAGGCATGCCCTGTAGGGCATCTAGAATAACCCCACTCTTTGAAGTGGCTGCTGCAACTGCACTCCAGTTAACATCTGGCATATTCAGATCACCCATCAGCAATATCTCCCTTTTTCTGCCATTCTAAGTATTCTTTCTATCATTTCCTTGTCCATTTCCTCCCCTAGAAGAGAGTCTGTACTACAACCCTGTGTGGATTGCGTGCCATTGCAGTCTCCAAATTTACCCACAGTGCTTTTTCTCCTCCCTGTTTTCCCTTTTGTTCTGTTACTTTGATTCCTTCCTTATGTAAAGAGCTCCCTCCTCCTCCTCTTTTACCCTCCCTGTCCCTCCTGTAGATCGTGTATCCTGGTATGTTTATGTCCCAGTCATGGTTTTGTGTGTACCACGTTTCTGTGACTGCCACGATATCCAGATGTTCCTCCTCCATCAAGGCCACTAATTCAGGAAGCTTGTTACTCAGACTACGGGCATTGGTACTCATTGCTCTCCATTTTTTGATGTCTTTACCTTCTTTTGCAGCATCCCTCACTGACCTTTCTACCTCTGTCTTTTTCTCATTTAGTACCCTGTTTTGTAGGGAGAGGCTGGGATTTTCCTGCTGCTTATCAGTGCCTCCCCCCTTGACTAGTTTAAAAGCTTGCCAATGAAGCATTTAAACTGATTGCTCAAAAGACTTGTTCCCTTTCTGGACAGATGCAGACCATCCTGTCAGTATAGGTTGGTGTCCCTCCAGGTGGAACCCCAAACCCCAATGAAGCCAAACCCCTGTACTCCACACCATTTTTTCAACCATTCATTAAACTGCATGGTGCAAAGTACCCTTGCCTCACTCATTCCATTGACAGACAGCACCTCAGAGAAGGACATTGTGTGTGCTACTTGTCTTAGGCCCCTCCCCAGTTCTACAAAGTCCTTCTGCACTGCTCTAATCTCATGATTAGCCAAGTCATTTGTCCTAGGTGGACAATGACGTCCAGCTCAGACTCCCGTGCAGCTGTTCTCGTGATCCTGAGGATGCGCTTCCTGTCTCTCCAAGCCATGGCACCAGGCAGGCACCTTACTTCAGTTTTCCCTGCTCCCCCCAGTTCTATCCCCCTAATAATTGAGTCCCCCACCAAGAGCTGCTTCCTTTCCTTGTGGTGTCCTCTGCCTCCTTCCTGTGGGCCTCCCTTGTGACAGTTGTCCTCAGCCTCCTTAGTCTTCTCTAAGGGTGCATCCATAGGGGAGCTATGCTCCTGTTAGGAGACCCGAGTCCATTGCTGCTATGATATCGGTGGTAAACTTGAGTAAGGCAGTAGTGGTGCTGTGACCTTTGCAGAAACCATGCTGCACTGACGAGAGAAGGTTTAGCTTATAGCTTCTGTAGATAGTTAATAGTTTGGTTGGCGACGAGCTTCTCAAGGATTTTGCTTACAACTGGTAAAATGGCAATAGGTCTATAGTTAGTTGGATTTTTGTGGTCCGCTTTTTTGAAGACAGGTAATCCTGGCAGTCTTACAGATAGCAGGGACATAGCCATGACAGAGGGAGAGGGAAAATATTTTAACAAGAGGTGCAGCTATATAAGGGGCTGCTAGTTTTAGGAGTTTAGGCTCAAGGTTATCTGACCCAGTAGCAGTAAAATCAGAGATATTGTTGAGTAGCCTTAGAACTTCTAGGTGCGTGACAGATTTGAACAGAAATTTGGGCCCAGTAACATGAGTCTTGTCATAAGAGTAAGGTCTGGGAGGGAATGATGAGGTATAGTTAGTAAGGTCAGAGAACTGGGTATTGAGGAAGTTAGCTATTGTGGAGAGATTATTACAGTGGACCCCATTGAGGGACATATCGGTTGGAGTGGGGGCAGGAGTAGATCCTAGGAAACATTTAATATATGACCAGAATTTTTTGGATCACCATATGATTTATTTAAGAGATCTTTGCAGTATGCACTTTTTTCCCTTTTGATTTCCTTCTTGCATGAGTTCCTGCGGGCTCTGTAGGTGTTAAGGTCAGCAGGAAGTCCCTTTTTTTGTAGTGGTGCCAGGATTTGTCCCTCTGTCTCAGCTTGGAGAGAAGGTCGGAATTTAGCCATCGATGGTGATAAGGGTGCAATGCTTGTCTTGGATTACCAGGAAGTGAGTGAGGAATATGTTTAGAGCAGTCTGCAGGTCATTGGAGCTAAAGAGAGGGGTCCAGTCAACAGTGGCAACGTCCAGCAGGAAAGATTATGTGTCAAGATTAGAGTAGGTACGTAAAGTGATAAAGCGTGGCTTAGATGGGGAGTGTCTAGTTTTGCCCCATATACAAAAGGTAGGGGAGTGGTCTGAGATTGCATCTGCTGGTATGCCAGAGGAGACAATGTTTTCTGGGTGTCTGGTCATTATCCAGTCCAACAATGAACTAGAGTTTGAGTGTGGGGCAGGCCTAGTGGGTTCACTAATCATCTGGTGAAGGCTGAAACTTTGAATCTTGGCTTGCAGGGCATGAAGAGAGTTTCCTAGCCAGTTTAGAATGAGATCACCAAGTAAAAGGACCTCAGTTCTTCCGGAAAGAAGAGAGGTCTGATCAAGCAATTCTTCAAGTCCTTTCTGGCCACTGGTTGGGGGATTGTAGGCACATACAATATGTAGCTTTTTGGAGCCAAGAGTGAGGAAGACATGAAGCGCTTCACAGTGGTTTAGGGGAGAAGAAAGGATAGGGGAGAGTTGTAGATGATTTTTGGAAAAATGGCAGTGCCACCACCTCTTTTGGGAGCAGGTCTGTCAGATCTCAGGAGATTGTAGGAGGGGAGTGAGCACTGAGAGTCCAAGACATGAGGTTTAAGCCATGTTTCCGTAAGGCAGATGATATCCGGCTTGTATAGGACAACCCAGGCTTGTAGTTCAGCAAGGTTATGCATTAGGCTCCTGATGTTGTGGTGTACTATGGTTAGGTCTTTGGCACTGGGGAAGGGATTCTGTATGTTTGTGCTTGGACCAGGGTTGGAGTGTATATCCCCAGAGAGCAGTAGGGCTAATAAGAAGAGATACCAAAGTTTATGTCGCAGGAAGGGACATAGGGTCTTTGTGTTCAGGGGACATTGTTTAAGTACATAGGCCACCAACTGGAGCCAGGGTTTGCTTAACAGAAGTGGGGTTTGGTCACAATGGAGAGAGGGCAGCTGGAGAAGTTTGGAGAACATGTAATCATGGGGGAGGAATAGTGGGGTAGTCATGGGGGCAGAAAGAGTAGAGGGTAAGGATAGGTGGAGCAAAGCAATTGAGGGTTTGATAAGAGACAGTAACGTTTAGTTTCATGGTAGTAGGAGAGTAGTAGGTATTGACTTGGAGAAAGCTGGGTCTGGGCTGGCACAAAACAGAAAGGGTGCCCAAGGAAAGAGTGGAGGTGCCTAAAAAGGGAGCTAGGATTGAGGAGTTTGTGAGAGTTTGTTTATTGGAAGAGAAATGAGAGACTGACAGTGGAAGGAAGGAGGAGCCACAGACTGCAAGAGGAATGAGAGAGGAGAGATGTACAGTGTAGGCGGAGTGATTGCATATTTAAAGGAGGCCTGGGTGGGGGAGGAGGCAGTGGGTAGAAAATTCACGGTAGGTTAAACACCGGATCGAGGAGATTCGAGCAGCAGCCAGTCCCAGACCCAAAGGAAATAGTGCAAAAGCCCATAGAAAAGGTGCACCAATCCGGAGGGCAGGGAGGCAGAGAGTGGACCAATGAGGATCCTCCTGTGGAAAGGCGCACCAATCAGCAACTTCCACGCTCAAAAACAGCTAGCGGCCGTACCTGAAGCACTTGTCCAATTTCGGGGACTGCGAGAGTGGTCAGAAAATGTCTGGAGAGTCGGGGTGGCGGTGGCAGCTGGAGGCGGCAGGTAGCCCGCCTCACGAGCTGTGGGCACTGCTTCTGGCACAGATCGCTGTGGAGAACAGAGGGAGAGAAAGCAGCAATAAGTAATGTTTCAGAGAAGGAGGCGTGGGCGGTCAGCTGGCGACAGGCCGATCAGCGTGGGTGGGGAGCAGGTTTCAAACAATGGTACAGCAATTTAGGTGAGACAAAAGGCTGGTGGGGGGTGGAGAAAAACCACAAGCAGAGGGGACGAAATAGTCAAGTGGGGGAGGGTTTAGCAATTTAAGAGTATGGAGGTCTGAGTATAGAGATGGGGTAGAGTTTGAGGGTAAAGACAGGAAAAGAGCACAGTAGTTAAAAATGTGTCAGAAAGCAGCAGAGGGCACAGTAGTTGAGGATGCAATACATAGCAGTAGACGCAGAAACTGAGATAAGCTAGCTAGCGACTCCAGGCACTTTTAGGCAATATGTTTTAAACAGCAGACAGATTAGTCAAAAAATGTAAACAACAGCTAACACTAGGCAGTTTGTCAGGGTACATAAAGTAATCTAAATGCAGAGATTAGGCAAAAAATTCACGGTAGGTTAAACACCGGCTCGAGGAGATCTGAGCAGCAGCCAGTCCCAGACCCAAAGGAAATAGTGCAAAAGCTCATAGAAAAGGTACACCAATCCAGTGGGCAGGGAGACAGAGAGCAGACCAATGAGGACCCTCCTGTAAAAGGTGCACCAATCAGTGGCTTCGGTGCTTAAAAACAGCTAGCGGCCATACCTGAAGCAGTTGTCCAATTTCGTGGACTGCGAGGGTGGTCAGAAAATGTCCAGAGAGTCAGGGTAGTGGCGGCTGGAGGTGGCAGGTAGCCCACCTCACGAGCTGCAGGCACCGCTTCTGGTGCAGATTCCTGAAGCACTTGTCCAATTTCAGGGACTGCGAGGGCGGTCAGAAAATGTTCGAAGAGTCGGGGCAGCGGAGGCTGGAGACGGCAAGAGCTGTGGGCACTGCTTCTGGTGCAGATCCCTGAAGCACTTGTCCAATTTCAAGGACCACGAGGGTGGTCAGAAAATGTCTGGAGAGTCAGGGAGGCGGCTGGAGGTGGCAGGTAGCCTGCATCATGAGCTGTGGGCGCCGCTTCTGGCGCAGATCCCTTAAGCACTTGTCCAATTTCGGGAACCACGAGGGTGGTCAGAAAATGTCTGGAGAGTCAGGGCGGTGGCGGCTGGTGGTGGCAGGTGGCCTGCCTCACAAGCTGTGAGTACCGCTTCTGGCGCAGATTCCTGAAGCATTTGTCCAATTTTCAGGGACCGCGAGGGCCGTCAGAAAAATGTCTGAAAAGTCGGGGTGGTGGCGGCTGGAGGTGGCAGGTAGCCCACCTCATGAGCTGTGGGCTTAGGAGGCATAGCATATTTAACCCAGCTAACAAATACTGCTGCTTTTTATCAATATGGCAATTGTACAATACAGATTGCAGACTATCAGTGTTACACTTCCTCCGGCTGATGGCATCACTGGGCTTTACACAGATTGTTTCTTCAGCTACCCATAATCATGGTCACTATTCTGTCTGACTCTCTAGGTTATGGAATAGGTTGAATCCTTGTCTACCTTGTAAATATCCATGCCTTTATGCTTGTTAAGCCATGCTTTATATGCCTTTGTGAAAACTGCTTCTCTGCTATTGTGTGTACTCTTGTACTCCATGCCTTTTTATGCTTGTAATCCATGCCTTAATGCTTTTTGTTTAAACTGCTTTTGTGCTATTGCTTGTACTCTATAATGCTATGTAACTCCCACTACCTGCTCCCCCAGGTCGTACTGGGAGACGAGCAACCTGTTGTTCAGTGTGCCTTACCTGGTGAAACTTTTCAATAAATGAATAAATAAATGGTCACTCTCTGGATCTGGTTTTCCTCCTGGGGATTGAGGCATCTGCTTTGGGGGTGGAACCTGTCAGTTGGTCCGATCACCACACTGTGAAGTTCAACTTTTGTGCCCCTCTTTGTAGGTCTGCCCCTGTGGAGATGGTCAGTTACCGCCCTTTATGGAATGTGTGCCCTGAAGACCTGGCGGTGGCAATTGATCTCTCAGAGTTTCCTGTTGCCAGCTTGAGTCCGGAGTCGATGGTTCTGGCCTATAATCAGGTCATCTCCTCAGCCCTAGACTTGATAGCTCCTGTCCGCATTCGTCCCCTCCCACTCTGCCCTTGGGCCCCTTGGCTTGATGGGTCCTTGAGGGAGTTGCGGCATGTGGGATGAAGGTTAGAACGTTGCTGGTGGAAATCTGCCCTGGAGGTCGACCGCCTTAGTTTAGTGGAGCACTATCAGTTCTACCAATCAGTGATCTCCCGTAAGAAGGCAGAGTTCCTGTCCAGGGAGATCCCTGTCACTCAGAATCGACCAGCTCAACTCTTTAGAACTGTGGACAGGTTGTGCAACCCAGCCTGTCTGCAGCTCCATCGAGCTTTTTCACAAAAAGAGTGTGATGAGCTTGCTCAATTCTTTGCAAATAAGGTGGCCGACATCAGGTCAGAGATCCACTTGACTCACTCTATGGGGGATGCTGTTGGTCAGCACTTGGTCATGATACCTCGCACTTCCTGGAGTACCTTTGACCTGCCAGCGTTCGAGGATATTATGCGGATTGTCCAGGGGATGCACCCTACATGCTGTAGTTTAGATCCGGGCCCTGCTTCCCTGATTTTGGGTTGTCATGAGATCATTGTCCCGTTTCTGGCTCAAATTATCTGGTGCTCTTTAGAATTTGGTGAGTTTCCAAGCTCTCTGAAGGAGGCAATGGTGACACCCCTTCTGAAGAAAGCTTCACTGGACTCAGATACTTTTGCTAACTACAGACCTATCTCAAACCTTCCCTTTATAGGAAAGGTTATAGAGAAAGTACTGGCAATCCAGCTGGAGAACCATTTGACCATCCATAATATCTATGAACCTCTCCAGTTGGTCTTCCATAAGAGGCATAGTACTGAGACTGCTCTGGTTCAGGTGTTCAATAATCTCCTGATGGCGAGAGATCAGAGTAACCACTCCATTCTAGCACCCCTTGATCTCGCTTCAGCTTTTGACACTGTAGACCATGGGATCCTGCTCGAGCGCCTGAGGTCCATCTGTGGCCTGTCAAGTACAGTGCTCAGATGGTTTATATCTTTCCTATCTGGTAGAACACAGAGAGTTGTGTCATGGATTTTTTCTTCTGACCCTTTCTCTCTGTCTTGTGGGGTCCCTCAGGGCTCTGGGCTCAGTGCTGTCCCCCGTGCTGTTTGCAGTATATATGCTACCTCTTGGAGACATTGTAAGATGGTATGGGCTGAGGTTTCACTGCTATGCTGGTGATACCGAGCTCTACCTGTCTTTTGCTCCTGACCAGGTTAGTACTGTCTCTCAGTATTTAATAACTGCCTTGCTGAAGTCCATGACTGGATAAATTCAAGCTGGTTAAAGTTTAACACAGGAAAGTCTGAGGTTATGGTTGTGGACCTGGGCTGCAGGATAGAGGGGCTGAGGACTGATCAGCCCTCTGGACTATTTCTGGGGGGCAATCAGATCCTTACCTCAGAACGGGTGCTTGACAACGGGCTGATCCTTCGCTCTCAGGTGTTGGTAGTCATTAAGTCAGCCTTTTACCATCTTAGGCACATCACCAGGGTCAAACACCTCATTCTGTCTAGCTACCTACCTGTGTTGGTCCATGCCTTTATGACCTCCTGCCTTGACTACTGCAACTCCCTTTACTTAGGGCATCCTAGGGTTGATATCCGCCACTTGCAGCTAGTGCAGAACGCTGCAGCCTGATAGCTGACAGGGGTGTCTAGAAGGTCACATCTCACCCATGTGTTGCGCGATCTGCACTGGCTGCCAATTCAGTGATGGGTCACCTTTAAGGTAGGTTTATTGGCCTACAAAGCCCTACACAGACTTGGTCCTGACTACTTGAAAGAGCTTCTGATTCCTTACAACCCTGTGTGATGGCTCCGTTCGGATGGCGAGGGGTTGCTGGAGGTTCCGAGGGTTACTTTGAAAACTTCTGGGGCCAAGGGTTTTATGTTTGTGGCCCCAACCCTCTGGAATTCTCTGCCCCATCAGCTTCAGGAATGTATGACCGTGGGGAGCTTTAAGCAGAAACTTAAGACCTATTTATGGAGACAAGCATTTTATGAATTGTCATTATGATTTTAACAGTCTATTTTTAATTGTCAATCAATCAATCAGAATCCTTATTTACTAGGCGAACATCATTGAACAAGCTCATTTTCAAGATGGACCCGAACATAGAACAATAAGACAGTAAAGAACATCATGGTTACAGCAGTACCAGTCAATGAGAGTTGAACTGGGGTCAGGACAATTAAAAATATAATGCCAATCAAGAAATAAAGAATCTGAGAACATAGCAGTAGCACCACCACATAACAGCTGCATATATATTTACATATAGACCCTGACACTGAGCAGGGGTAATCATGGAAGGATACATGCTAGTTGGGGATGAGTTATCCTAAAGGACAGCAACACTCACATGCCAACACTAATATAATAAGCTAGGGCGGTGTACTGAGAAGGGTAAGAAGGGTAAGGGGGAGGAAGGAAAGTAAGTGGTCAGCAATTATCCTTGGAAGGTACGAGTTGAAGAAAAAGGACGGAGAGGACAGAATTGGAGAGGGCAGAATGGTGAGGGGACAATAATGGCACAGTTATGATACATGGTACGAGGGAGGCCATCAACAACTGAAGAAATGGCAGCTGTCAATGGAAGCAGTTACAGGCTTCCTTGAAGGAGTGATTGTAACTTGATTTGAACGCTGATAGACTGATCAGGTGGAACAGTTTCAGAGTTTCTTGCAACATATTCCACAGCACTGGTAGCATATAGCTTATGGCAGACCGGCCAAATCATGATCTGATCTTGGGCACAGCCAGAGAAATATACTGAGCACTTCTCAGCCCATACTTAGATATGACTGTCAATGGTAGACAGTCTGAGATATAAGAGGGTAACCTCTGAGTGACGGCACTATAGGTCCACCCTTAGATTTCGCCTGAAGGAGCACCGGTGGAAAAAAGCGGCCAGCAACAGCCGCTCCAACGGCCGCCACCACCACTGACTCCTTCCAGCAGCCCTTACCGCCGTGAAGAGATCGGGCACAGATCGCCGAAAATTTCACGCCTGAAGGCCGGGCGGAAAAAAGCGGCCAGCAACAGCCGCTCCAACGGCCGCCGCCACCACCGACTCCTTCCAGCAGCCCTTACCACCGTAAGGGCATCGGGGCACGGATCACTGAACAGGTAGTACCCGCTAAAAACTTGCCTGGGAACCAGCACGCCTGGGTGTCCTTGATTGGTGCGGCGCTACCCTAGAGGGATCGTGATTGGTCCGCCCGTATGCCTACTTCGCTCTGATTGGAGCACCTTTCCCATAGACTTATACAGACTCTCCTGCCCTATTCTTACTATTGACTTCTGAGATTTATCTGTTACTTGAATTTTGTATCTAATAAGCTGAAACTGTATGTAAACGTGGATTTTGCTAAAGTACAAGTTATTCTGTGACCTGCCTAGCCTAGCTTAGTACCGTATTGTAAGCCTATGCAGTTATGGTTAGCGAATGTAGTTGTGCTCCCTACAGGGCAAGCTCTCATTCTGTCCTCTGAACTTCACTGCTTATACCCTATTGTGTAAACTTTCGACCTGTCCTCTAAAAACCACTGTTTTTCTCATCTTTTTGTCTTTTTCTCAACTCTAGCATCGAGCTGCTGTACCCCCCCCTTCTTAAACTACTGCAATTGGCTGTACCTTCTGTGGCTGCTGACCTCTCCTAGAGATAGTACACCCTCCCCCTCTAGCCTCATCTAGCAACTCTCCAGCCATCTTCTTTTGTCCTGCCTGCCCAACCTCTCTAATCGCTTCCTTTGTCCTTGCTATCACCTCGACCCCTGCTGACGAACTGCCACCAACTTCCCTGTTTTCCTGCCCCTGTTTCACTGTATGTCCCTATAAATAATTGACCCAACTCTTTTCTCTGTCTTTAGATTTCGCACCTGAAGGTGCACCAGCGGAAAAAAGCAGCCAGCAACAGCCGTTCCAATGGCCGCCACCACCACCACCGACTCCTTCCAGCAGCTCTTACCATCGTAAGGGCATCGGGGCATGGATTGCCGAACAGGTAGTACCCGCTAAAAACTTGCCTGGGAAGCAGCATGCCTGGGCGTCCTTGATTGGTGCAGCGCTACCCTAGGGGGATCGTGATTGGTCCGCCCACATGCTTGCTTCGCTCTGATTGGAGCGCCTTTCTCATAGACTTATACAGACTCTCCTGCCCTATTCTTACTCTTGACTTCTGAGATTTATCTGTTACTTGAATTTTTCTCCCGCCCCCACCACCCCCTCCCACGCCTCCTTTAAATACACTTATGCTACGCCTTCTTCTAACTCTCTGCTGCTCATTGGCCTAGTATTGTTGCTGTCAATCTATGATTGGTAGCCGAGTGTGACTAATAAAGCTGTCCCTGTGCGAATTTTTTCTGTACTTTAGCCTTTAGTACTGATCTGCTCCTGCTTTTCTTGTTCCCCTTTCTGTTCTGGGTTTTAAGTGTGAACCTAGGTGGTCCAACTATTTGCCCAGGAAGATTCTTCCCAATAATAATTGTAAGTTCATCCATACTGGCACCATGGCTTTCCTTACTGTGCTATTTGTCTTCCTAATGCACAGAGTACCTAACAACACAGTGCAACCCGAACTACCTCTATGCAATCCAGTGCTCCAATATGCTTCATTAATATCACATGTCATTACAGGCTGCTGTGCAGCTGGCACTTCATTCTCCTCCCCCCTCTTAGCCTATTCTCCCTGGTTTACCACCCTCCCCCTACTGCTGCCCTCGCCTATGTCTATTCGAGCACTCACGTTGATCACGTTAAACTGTCACTACAGTGGTGCTACCCCCTATGCTGTGCGTTATGGGCATTCCAGAAGAAATAAAAAAGCAGTCACCACCCTTACAAGATATTTAAAGAAAATCATTTGACTGCTTCTCCTCTGTTCTGGTAATGTGGAGCTAAATCCTGGACCCCACCTGCAACTTATCTCGCCTATTGATTTTGCTGAGGCCACAGGTCTCAAGATGATGATGGTTAACATTCTAAGCCTGCCCAAAAAACTTGTACAACTTCAAGCCTGGGCTGCACATATCAACCCTGACCTTATCATAATTACTGAGTCGTGGTTAAAAAATCCAAATTCCGACCAACAAATTTCACTCCAGGCTTACAAACTATTTCGAGCAGACAGAGACTCCAGAGGTGGGGGTGTGGTTGTTTACGCCAAATCTAAGTACTCGGTCACCAATATTAGCTGCAAATCCTTGGCTAAGGAGTTTGAGATTGTCTCTCTGAACCTTCATCTCCCCTCTTCTGAATGCATAACTATTATAGGTGGCTATAGACCTCCGTCTGGTGGTAATGAAGTCCTTAATCTCCTGAAATCCATGTTCGCAGATGCTAAAACTGGAACAATATTCTTAGGGGATCTGAACATGGATTGGCTAACACCTAAATCACATTGCCTCAGATCCCTTTGTGACGAGCTAGGTCTTGGGCAACTAATCAATGAACCTACTAGGAATAACGTTCTAAATACTGCCAACAGCTCCATCCTAGACGTAGTGCTAACCACCCACCCACATAAAATATCCCATACAGCAGTGTTTCACAATGATATGAGTGATCATGGGATTGTTGCTTGCATAATATCTCAAATTAAAACTCGACCTCAGCCCATCTTTTTAACTAAATGATCCTTTCACAAGTTCAGCGCAGTAACTTTCCTTTCTGAAGTGGGCAGGATCAGTTGGCAAGACCTCTACCTAGCCAATGATGTTGATGAGGCAGCTTATAACTTCAATGACAATCTTACTAGATTGATAAAAAAGCATGCCCCTTTCATCAAAGTAATGGTACGGAACAACTCTAACCCCTGGTTTACTCCAGATCTTAAGGCAGCCCTCATAGCCCGAGACAAGCTATGCGCTAAAGCTAGGCATACTAAGAACTCTTCGGATTGGCAGGCCTTTAGAACAGTCAGAAATACCTGTGTGAAAAGTATACGTTCTACTAAAGCTAACTATTATATCTCTACCCTAGAACAAGCAAAAGGTAACCCATGCAAAATATGGAGAACAATTAAATCTATTGAAGGGAGGCATACGGCCCCTTCTGTCCCAACAAAATTAGTTGTAAGAGATAAGATAGTGGAAAACAAGTCCTTAATCCTTGAGGAACTTAACTCCCACTTTGCCACAGCTGGGCTAGCTTTTGATTCTTCACCTTATGCTGCTTCTGCAGTGAACCACCATTCCCCCCCAATACACAGTCCCGCATTCTAGTCTGCTCCAATTATGTGAGATAACCTTCAAAGAAGTTGAAATTCTCTCCTTAAACTAGACACTAAAAAGTGCAGGGATGATGGCTTGGAACCCTTTTCCTTAGGCTAGGATATGCCCATCTCGCTGCCCCAATTCCTCCACATCTTCAATCTTTCATTACATCTGCAACTGTGCCGCCTTGCTGGAAATCAGCATATATCCTCCTCTGTTCAAAGCTGGTGACCCGGAAAGAATGTAAATAACTACAGGCCTATTTCCATATTGCCTATCCTTTCTAAAGTTTCTTGAGAAAACTGATCCACAATCAGTTAAAATCTCACTTGGAAACCTTCTCTCTCATTAACCCTGCCCAATCTAGCTTCCTGCGGCGAACTACACAGTACAATTTCTGCATTGGCAAAAAGTAAACAACGACTGGATCTCTGCTATAGACGCAAAGAAGGTAACAGGAGCAGTCTTTTTGGATCTAAGCAAAGCTTTTGATACTGTTGACCACAATCTACTAGTCGCTTGCCTTGCAAATCTGGGTGCCACATACCACATTACTCGGTGGTTCTCTAGTTATTTAACTGAGAGATCCCAAAAAGTAAAAGCAGAGGGCTGTTTTTCTGCTGCTTTGCCAGTTGCTAGAGGTATCCCTCAAGGATTCATCCTAGGCCCCATTTTGTTCTCATTATATATTAATGATCTTGATTCAAATATATCTTCATCCAACTTGCACTTTTTTGTGGACGATACCGTGCTGTATACCTCTGGCTCATCGCTTTCTGAGGTCAAGGGAGTGCCCCAAGTGGACTTTGCGCAACTCGAGCATAATCTTATAAAGGCAAAGCTTCTGCTTAATGCCAAGAAGACTAAAGCAATGATATTTCCCCGTAGTGCTGCCACAGGTACCCTCATTACCCAGCCCCAAGATTTCATTGTTACCATGCTAAACGAGCCTCTGGAAGTTGTCACCAAATTCAAATACTTAGGCATCTGGATTGATAACAAACCTTCTTTCAATGACCATATCAAAGATGTCTCTAGAAGGCTAAAAGCCAGGTTAGGCTTCTTCTTTAGAAACAGGCCCCTCTTCCCCCTTGAATTTCGGAAAAAGCTTGTCCAGGCCACTTTTCTCCCCCTTCTTGACTATGGCGATGTAATCTACCCCTCTACCTCCGGCGCAAATCTAAGTAAATTAGACAGCCTCTATCACCGTCACTACGGTTCATTACCAACTCCCCTTACCGTTCACATCAATGCGACCTATATGCAGCTGTTGGATGGACATCTCTCACTACTAGACGTTTGCTACATGCTGGTCTATGGACTGTTAAACTGCTCCTGCTCAAATTACCGAGCTATCTTTCATCTCTCATCAGTATTTCACACAGTGCTTACTCGCTAAGAAAATCTGACTTTATTATGCTTGACATTCCAAGGACGCGGACCTCCTTTGGTAAGTGTGCTATTGCGCATGCCCTTCCCTCTATTTGGAACCATTTACAGACTATACTGAAACTAACCAGCACAGTTTCAATTAACTTCTATAAAGTGCTATGTGCAGCTAGAATAAAAGATACCTGCAACTGTCATTAAGCCTCTCTCCCCCCATATGTGCCATGTGCATCCTCTGATAAGACCATAATTGCTTTGTGAATAGTAACTACCTACTGTTCGCTCTTCTTTTATACTAAGAAATAACCCCACCCACCAGCTCCTGTCTCATATCTACTACCTTGCTGCAGCAATCTAATCCCTGTTATCCCTTCCCTCCCTACTCCTGGCTGTCTACATATATACCTCTCCGATCACACTATCTAACCTTTCCTACCTCCCCTATCCACTCTATTCTGTGATTGGCTCATCTGCCAAAATGTATTTATTGCAAACACCAGTACCATGTTTCAAGCATCATTATGCTATCTACAGTTGCCACCTGTATTACCTTAGTTATTACCACCCTCGGTCACCCCATGCGGTGTCATTGAATGTTATCTTGCTTCTACTATGTGACGCTTGCATTTATGTATATATTGTTATTAATTTATTTATGTATGTATGTTGTGTAAGTCTATATGTCACAGGACCTCCTTGTGAATGAGCTTGCTCAATGGAGTTTTCCTGCAATAAACTTGAACTTGAACTTGAACAAGGCAGCATTTCTCTGTCATTTAAAGCTTAGGGAAGGCCAACCCACGGCTATATACAGTATAGAGCACAGTGGTGAGTTGAGTAAGGGAGATCCATGATGAACCTCAAGGCTCAGTGATAAAGTGCGTCCAGTTAGTTAGCGCTGTAGTAGGACCTTGACTACATAGAAAGTCTACATAGACAATCAGGGAGAGGAACGTGGTTTGCATTAATCTCTTCTTTGCATCATTGGTGAGAAAGTGTTTAATCCTGTAAAAGAGACCAAGTCTCTTTCTGAGTTTTTTTCGACAGCTCCTCAATGTGATCAATGAATGAAAGTTTGTGGTCGATCCAGACCCCTAGATATTTAAATTTGTCTACGAATTCCAAATGTTCACCAAGTAGGGTGGTAATCTGAGGAAGCGTCCCATTAGAAGATGGATTTGTTGCATGAGAAAGGGGTGAAAAAGCATTGCCTTAGTCTTTTTGGCATTTAAAAGTAATTTCTGATTTAGGAGCCATAGCTGCAATTGATTGAATTCCTGCTGTAGATCACTACAGGCTGATCCAAGAGTAAGTCTGCTGACATAAAGCACAGTATCATCAGCAAAGAGGTAAATGTTAGCATCTTTGATACTAGCATTAATTCTGTTGATGTGAATTGTGAATAACAGGGGGCCCAGTATAGACGCCTGTGGTACACCTCTCAGGTAGTTAGAGAACCATTTCAATGCCAGGGGGTCCAGTCAAATATTCTGAACAGAAGACAGGAGCAAGCTATGGTCGACTGTGTCGAAGGCCTTATTTAGGTCTAGGAAAACTGCACAAATGAATTTCTTTTCATCCAGCTCATGCTACCAGTCATCCATCACCTTTGCCAATGCTGAGATGGTGCTGTGCCGTGGTCTGAAGTCTGACTGTAGGGGATTCAACTGGGTAGATGATTCTAGGTAGTTCCTAAGCTGCAAACTCACTAGTTTCTCCAGCAGTTTAGACAGGATGGGAAGCAAGGAAATATGTCTATAATTATTTAGGTCACTGGGATCTCCAGATTTGAGTAGAGGAACCACATGGGCCATTTTCCATATGGGAGGGATATTTCCTTGTGAGAGTGATAGGTTTAAAAGGTGCGTGATTGGCACCGCTAGGACATGAGTACTAATCTTCAGGAAGAAAGGGTCAATAAGGTTGGCCCTGGCACTTTTCCTGTCATCAAGCTGTAATAGTAATTCTTCCACCTCTTTCAAGGTTACAGGCTGTAAAGAAAAATGTGCACCATTGTTGTAAACTTTGTGATCCTGCACACCCAACTTCGTGTGGAGGATGCTTGCAGGAGAGCAATCAAAAGCTAGACCTGCAGTGGCAAAATGGTAATTGAGGAAATCGAGGATAGTATTCTTGTCAGAGAGTGTAGTGGAACCAATTGTGATTTTTTTTTGGCAATGAATTTACAGATGTGGAGCCTTCTAAATCCTTTAAGGTTTTCCAGAATTTGGAAGAACACTTTGTGGAGGATTCGAGTTCAGTACAATAGAAGTGCACCTTGGCTTCTCTGATCATCTTAGTGCACACATTCCTAGCTGTCCTAAAAAGAGCCCAGTCCTTCAGAAGTTTGGTTTTACGTGCAAGTTTCCATAGCTGATCTCTGTTAAGCAATAGGGCCTCCAGGTCGACAGTAAACCATCATCAGGATTTGGCCTTCGCCCTGACTTTAGTAAGTGTTGTAACAATTGTAACTCTTTGGGATTTTTTTGTTAAGATTGTAAAGCACCTTGGTATCTGAAAGGCTTTCAATAAATAAAGTTTTATTTTATTATTATGTATTATTATTATTATTAGGGGAATGCATTTTGAACAGAATATCTAACATACCGAACAATGTACACTATATTTCATTTTTTGTAATAATCGATTCAAACAAAAACAGGGTTAAGCAAGGTGGTCCAATTAAAACTGAAAATGGTACAGTTCACTGAATTCTCAATCTAGTTCCTGTTGCACTCCTCAGTTTCAGCAGCAAGATGTGTCTATGAATGCAGAGTGGGTTTTGGACATGGGACATGTTCAGGTGACTGAGGGTGTGTAGGGGTGTGCTGGGGGTGTGCGGGGGTGGCGGCTGTTGAGTAGAAGGTGGGGGTGAAGAAGTATTTACCGGAGAGGGATCTTTTTTTTTTAAAGATTAAAAAAATATTGAGAAACAGTTTTATTGGTTTTAGGTTTTGGCAGCAATGGGAGGGGGGAGCACTAGACGGCAGGCATGTATGGTTGTGTAACCCCCAAGGGGCACTACCCTTAGGGCTACTACCCCTGCCTTCCTCCAATAAGACAGGGTGAGGGGCCCAGATCCGTGGATGGGTGCCTCCACCCAGAGGTCGGGTTAATACAGTTGAAACTGCCTCGGTTACAGCCCTCTGGGCCACTGCAACCCCCTTTCATCCCACTAGTGGCTCACCCTGGGTACCAACAACTCATCTCACCAGTACACTTACCCCCCGGGTAGTGTCTTTCGGCTCACTCCGGGGAACCCCTGTAAAGTAAGGTACAGTTATATCACAGTCACTAGGAAGCAGTTCATTAGGGATGCACAAACCAACCAGGATGTAATTGCAACACAACAATCTGATTTATTAAAGGGGCAGATAACAAGGAAAGGGGGGAAATTAAGTTAATTGGCTTATACTATAATTATATACCTAGGGCTCTGTGCACTGGCCTAACCCTAAGATTTGCTGTCCCTGGGTACCCAAGCCCTAACGGCTAGTCCAAATGTGGCAGCTGGTTGGGGCCCTTAACACAGATAACCATCACAATCCTGAGCAAGTCAGCATGGAAAGAAAGTTTAGTTAGGCAGTCGCAGTATAGGAATACAATTGGAGAACTCTGTTTGCACACTTAGCCAGGAGCTACCCTGATTCAGTACTCACCAACTCCAGCAAATACGGATTCCTTCAACACTAGCAGGGCTGAGCCTGAACTTTACCAGCCTCCTCACACATTTATATGGCAAACAACAACAACAGAGGGGTACCACACCAGGCAGCTGCTTCCAAGGCTCCCACAAACTCACAGCCACTGAGATACTGCAACAGCAGCTTCCACTTTTCCTTCGGACCCAGCGCAATTCAGCAGATTCTCTAGTCCTCCAAACAGGTCGAGCCTGGTGGATAGCTGTGCTGGACACAGCCTTCTCTGACCATCCGCCGATGGATTATGTCCGACTTGCTCGAAAGGAAAAACGGCCGACTCAGGCCTTCACGCGCTTCCCGCGCGAGCACTCACACAGCGCAGAAGCACAGAGTTCTCTCTTCTCTTCAGTCACTACGCATCTGCCCCCAGCAGCAAGGGGCTCTTCTTTCAGTTCGCGCACCCGCTTCCTTTGGCGCAGCACATGCCAGTCACTCTCTCCCTCAGTGGTGTGAAAGTGCCGCCATAGCCCATAATACCTTCAAAGGATGAGCAGGTTCCCCATTGGTCAGCCGATTCGGTAGGGTCCCAAGGTACTGATTGGTCCAATTCAACAGTTCTGGGCCAAAATGGAGGAGGCAATCAAAACAATCTTTACTGCAAAGAAAGGCAGGTTAGAACAACTACATTATCATTGCTATCATATGTTATTTCTCACCACAATCACATCCCCTTGCAGAGCTCCCCCTGCACCATTAACGGTGACAGACAAGGAGCTATTTCTTCAGTGGCCTGTGCGGGATTCGGGCATACAACCACACAGCCCCCCTCCAAATCAGTTAATTACAGTTGCAACAGGCAGCCCTTAAAGAGACAAATACAGAGGCTTCAAAAGTGCTCACTGGTAACACATTTAAACGGCTTTAACGCCGAACGCCAACCAGGCACGGAGCAGTCGCCCATGCTCCGAGGAGCTTTTAGGAACCCCCATTTGTAGGGGGGTTACAGTTGCATTAGGGAGATGTCAATAGGGGTAGGGTGCCACTAGATACCAGGGAAATTATTTATTAAGAGGAAGTCAATAGGCAGTGGGGAGTGCCACTAGACACTAGGGAATATATGGGGATTGTGATTGGTGGGTGGGGAGCATACCTCTCAATTTCCTGTCTCATAAATCAGTGACATAGGGTGAAAGTAATCAGGGGCACACAGGCCACGTATTTTCTTTTTTTTGTGCTATTACTGAAAACGTGGTTGCTGAAAGCATTAATTGGAACAGGCACTGCACTGGTTGTGTCTTAGTGTTTCCAGGAACCATTAAATACACTATGCCCTTTATGCATTGATTTGCATAGGCATATGGTATATGTTAGTGCTGATGTGCTGTTAGATTACCCCTGCACTGTTAAGTTGTGGTAAAACAGGGCTGACCTGAAGCAACTGGAGGTGCATATAACAGAGCACCTGAGTGGGGGGAAGTTCCAGTTTGCCAGCTATTATTCCAGTACTTTATTGGAAGCCAGAGCACCAGCTGCTCATACCACGTTTATTGAGTAGTGTCTAGACTCAAACTTGTCTGACCTAGTTCAGATGAAAAAAACAGAGGGCTGAGCAGAGGTGCCGGTAGTGTAGTAACCATCACAAATGTACTTGAGACAAAAACTGTGAACTCAGCACCAGCCGCCCCTTCTTGCACCTGCATCTTCATTGCTCCTCACGATCTATTGGCCATCCCATCCTCCAGACTTCATTCCAGCAACAGAAATGATCTGACCCATATCATTAATTAATACATTTTACTATATATTTAACCAAGATAGAGCAGATGAAATTCAGTGTCTCATTTTCAGTGTTGTCCTGCTTCAACCTATACAATGGCTTCAGTACTGAGGAGTTTGAAGAAAGAGAGAAATTTTGATGTAAAATGTGTGTAAGCAAGACCTTGTACAATAGCAATACCAGTCAACATTCAGCATTAATAAATGCTTGTTTATTATTCTTTTTTTTTAATTAATTTTTATGCGACTACTACTGACCAATTTCTCTCCAGTTACAATTTTTGAACAAACTCAACAACTATCTGCCTGTTGATCTTGAAGTCCTACTAGTCATAGCTCCAGCTCAGGCAAAACTCTTACCCTACAGTCCGGAACTCCTCAAAACGAAGTAAAACGTTGTTGCACAAGCATCTCCTGTTTTCGTTTGGGCATTTCGCATCAGAGTATTTAAACAAAGAAGTTAAATACTACTAGCTGAAGTTGATTTCCAATGACCCCCCTTCCCTTTAGACTCAAATAAAAGACTTTTCCAAAGGAAAGCAGAATGAAATGAGTTTCAAGATAGTGACTCTCTGTACTGCAGAAAACTAGTCATTTTATAATTTTAAGATTAGGATTGTATTAGCTAGGCAGTGTCTCCCTGAGGTGTCAGAAATCACCGCAAACATGATTTATATTCCCTCTCTCCATACACTTTAAATGCACGAGTCATTATAAGAGTTACTCTGCCCTGTAGATCAGGGACAAGGCTTAAAAATAATTACAGACAAGACAGAAAAATGGATTCATCTTTTAAAATTGTGATATCAGTCAAAACTGTACTCGTTTCTTATTCTTTTTCTTTAAAACAAAATTATGCCACTACTACTGAACAATTTCTCCCCAGCTACAATTTTTGGACAAACTCAACCACTCTCTGCCTCTTGATCTTGAAGTCCTGCTATCCACAGCTCCACCTCAGGCAAAAGTCCTACTCTACAGTCCAGAACTCCTCAAAACAAAGTAAAACATTGTTGCACAAGTGTCTGCTGTTTTTCATTCTGTCATTTCATTTCGGATTATTTAAACAACATACTAACATACTAACATACTAAAATGCCAGCAGAATAGGCCTAATGGTCTTTCGTGTCTGCTCGTTTGGTCAGCCCCCACCCTGGGTGCTGACCTTGCTGTCCCCCTCGCCTTCTCTGGCTTCTCCCTTCCCAGTTCCGGATATTCTTGCTGCATTGGATTTTGCTTCCTGAACCCTTCCCCTGTACCTGTCCCACCCCTCTGAACCCCTCCACTGTCTCTGCCTCCACCAGCCCCTAGGTAGTGCATTCCATGGCTCTACCACCCTCTCAGTGAAGTAGCACCTCCTCCTTTCTCCCTGAATCTTCCCTCCAGCTTCCACCCATGCCCTCTAGTGGCCCCTTCCTCCTTCCTTCAGCACCCTCACTGTTCCTCCCCTATTTACCCTCTTCATGTACCTGAAGACCTCATCATGTCCCCCGGTCCCTTCTCTCTTCAAAGTGTACATATTTAGCTCTTGAGCCTCTCCTCATAGGTCCTGTCCCCAAGCCCCAAATCATTTTGGTTGCCCTCCTGGACCCTCTCCAGGAGGTTAATGTCCCTCTTTAAGTGTGGCCTCCAAACTGCATGGCACTCCAGGTGCGGCCTCACTAAGCAGTTATACAGGGGAGTATCACTTCCTTCTGGAGGTGATCCCCCTAGCGATGCATCCCAGCATCCTGTTGGCCTTGGCTTCTGCCCTCCTACAAGTCTCAGAGTTGTTCATCTTGACATCCACCACCACCCCCAGGTCCCTCTCAGCCATTGAGACTTGTAGTATTTCCCCAGGGTGTACACTTGGCCTGGGTTTCTGGCCCCCAGATGGAGTACCTTGCATTTCCCTGCATTAAACCTCAGCTTCCACTTTCTAGACCATCTTTCCAGAGCCTCCAGGTCCCCCTGCAGGGCCACCCTCCCCTCCTCCCCATCCACCACTGCCCCCAGTTTCGAGTCATCTGCAAAGAGACTCATCTCACTCCTGATTCCTGTCCCTATGTCAGATACGTAGGCGTTGAACAGAAGGGGCCCAAGGACTGATCCCTGTGGGACCCCACTAATGACCCTCCTTGGGGAAGAGATTATCCCACCAACTACGACCCTCTGGGTCCGGTCCTGGAGCCAATTGCTCATCCATCGGATCATCTGGTTTCCACCCCATTTCTCCTAGTTTATCCAACAGGCCCCGTGAGGAAAAGAGTCAAATGCCTTGCTGAAGTCCAGAAAGAGGACATCCACTGGTCTACCCAGGTCCAAGGCACTTGTCACCCAGTCATAGAACTCCACCAGGTTTGTCTGACACGATTTCCCGGATGAATCCATGCTGTCTCCATCGTCCAGGCACCCTGACTTATCCAGGGCCCCTCAGCCACTCCTTGACAATGCCTCCATCACCTTGCCCACCACTGATGTCAGGCTGACAGGCCTGTAGTTCCCTGCCACCTCCCTTGATCCTCCCTTGTGGATAGGCACTACATGCGCCACCTTCCAGTCTTGGGGCACCCACCCTGTCCTCAGAGAGATGGTGAAAGCTCTGCCAGGGTTTCGCCAGGACATCTGCAAGTTCCTTCAGCACTCTAGGATGTAATTTATCCGCCCGTGCTTTTCTCCATCTTAAGGGAGCTGAGGGCTTCCTCACTCTCTCTCTGCTGTGATTTCCACTTCCAGTACCTCTTCTCCTGCTTAGCCCTCCCCCACCTGCCAGTGATGCCCCCCAGACCTGCCAACACAAACAAAGAAGTTAAACTCATACTAGCTGAAGTTAATTTCCAATGAAACCAAGCCTCACTTTTTACATTCAAATAAAAGACTTTTCCAAAGGAAAGAAGAATGGAACGACCTTCAAGACTAAGACTCTCCACACTGTAGAAGACTAGCAATTTTTTATGTTGGCTTGTGCATGCGTAGCCTACATATTGTGGTAGTAGCAGAATTGGAAGTGCGGTCACTGTTGGGTGAATGCAGGGCATACACCAGTAGGTGCATCCCTCATTCCCCAATAAGCCTGCATGCCAGCGCCACACCATAAATACCTGATGTGGTGAGCAGATCTAATGAAAGGTCCGCCGCAATGCGAGCAAAGCTCATCATACACAGCAGCACCTCCTGACGTGACTTCCCTGGTGAAAAAGTAAAAACATGGTGGCACACTGCCTGCCATAATGCTGACTTTGGGGATGTCCAATCCCGTCGGCATGCCCTGACCCAATGTGTGTGCTGATGGGGGAGCCTACTCCCCATCAGCATCATGCACCCCCCAATTTGTTATGAGCTGAAGGGTGTGCCCAATCCCCCTTTGCTCTTGCCCACCCTCCCACTTTTGTTGTGTGCCAACAGGGGTGTCCAATCCCCCAACAGCTACAGCTTCCCCCCAAAACACTAAGGTGGCACGCTGGGAGCCCACCCCAGCAGGCCATATCCCCTGAAAAAGAAAAAACATCCAACAATTTTTTTTTTGTTCCATGTTAAAATAGTGAAAATAAAATCACGAATGCAATATTAGTGACTTTTTTTAGGCGACTGCAATAATAGCGCGCATCAACTATAGCGCTACACATATTTAGCTACCATGTAAAAATAGCGCTTCATCCCCTCCCTTAAGACCTTGAAGTATGCTTGATAACTCTGTAAGCTTGTTGTTTTGCTCGGATCCCAGGGCTTTAGCCACTAAAAATAAAGATTTGTGTGCCCTCCCACCATAACTGTTTTTGCTCCTGCACTTTAGACAGAATATAAACTTTATTTCAAAAGTTCAGCAACTGGGGCTTCTCTCTGAAGTCCCATATGGAGAAATGCCAGCTAGTTTTTCTCACAGCCGATGCACAAATAAAATGGGATTTGTAGCTTGTTCAGAAATAACTGAAATAATGAAATTTCTGCACCTACTCAAAGTGTCTTGATCCTCCAGCTCCTCTTCTAAAAGTAAAATCTTCTGGTGCATATCCAACAGCTCAGGTTCCATCCTATTGGCCCAATCCTCGAGGGACAAGATGCAAGCTTCAGAGTCCATGATTTGTTGACTTAACAGCTCAAGAGTTGGCTTTACTGTTTTAAACATGGTGACTAATTCAAACAGCACCTCTTTTATGGTGGCTAGGTCCCTTGAAAAATTGTCGGAGGGTGACTGAATGACTAGCAACACCAGGGAACTAGATGATGGAGCGTCCTCCTTAGGCTGATCAGTCCTATGTTTCGGCTTTGTATCGGTCGCTATTTTTTACAAGTGTGAACTCAGCGTTGGTCGCCATTTATGGGCGATCGCTGAAATGAGCTAGTTGCTCATATTACAGTCGCTAAAATGAAGTCGCGATTATGTAGTCGCGATCATGTAGTCGTCATTTTAACAGGTAACCATTTTTTTTTAACCCTGTGAAAAAAGAAATGGTCCGTCACAGTCTCCCTGCCCCTCCCCCAACCCACACCCACCCTCTGCTCACCCTGCCTCCCACACCCCCCACACCCCATACTTACCTCCAGAGTCCGCGAAATCTTCGTGGACCAGGAACATGTCTGCACTCTTCAAAGCTGACTGCAAACTGAAGAAATGCCGGTAAGCTGTATAATGGCATAAATAGGGTTTTTTTAACTTTGGTGCATATCTTGGCCATTATTTGGAATTTGTGCACCAAATTTTCAACATGGGGATATTGGGACCCTTCCTCATGCATTCAGTCATTGGCATGGCATTATTCAGTCCTGAAAGGTGATTTCGCAGTCACTGCACGGAATCACCTTTTGGGACCGAGTAACGAAACAACAGTGCCACTGTTCATGAGGGGGTCTCTCAAAAAGTCTATGTTGCAAATTTGGTGAACAAAATCCCCAAAATGGCTGTTTTATGAGCATGTGTTGCACTGTTTCCACGCATGTTCGTAACTTCGTCAATTTGTAATATTTTCACTCCACATTTTCAAAATTGGCAATTTTCTATACCTCCTTAAGAACAGTACAGCTGTCATGTTACATATCCTGTCCAAAATGTGTTTTCGCACGTCCGCGCAGAATAGCGAGGTCGCTACGCAAAATCAGTTTCTGGACAGTTTGAGAAAATGATGGAGACACTGTTCATGAGCAGAGGTCCTAAAATGCCTATGTTGAAAATTTGGTGCTCAAAGTCCATAAAAATGACTGTGTTTCAAGCATGTGTTGCGCAATTTCCACGCACTCTTGTAACTTTGCAAATTTGCAATATTTTCATGCCAGATTTTCAACACTGGCATTTTTTATCACCTCCTTATCAACAGCACAGCTGTCACTTTTCACAGCCTGCCCAAAATGTGTTTCTGCACCTGTGGTGCACAATGACGTGGTCGCTATGGGAAATCAACTTTTGGGACTGATTAACAAAATCACAGTGCCACTGTTCATGAGAAGAGGTCCCAAAATATCTATGTTGAAAATGTGGCTAAAAAAGTCCCAAAAATAATTGGGTTACGGACGTGTGTTGAGCAGTTTCTTTGCATGCTCATGACTTCACCAATTTTTCATTTTTTAACTCCAGATTTTCAATGTTGCCATTTTTTATACCTCCTCATGAACAATACAGGTGTCATTCTCCACACCCTGCCCAAAATGTGTTTTCATCCCTGTGTCGCCAAATGACATAGCCTCTGTGCAAAACCATCTTTCAGCTAACAAACTAATAGTGCTGCTTTTCATGAGGTGGGCTCACAAACAGTCCATGTTAAAAATTTGGAGTGAAAATACCAACACA
Organism: Neoceratodus forsteri; assembly: GCA_016271365.2. Taxonomy (NCBI): domain Eukaryota; kingdom Metazoa; phylum Chordata; order Ceratodontiformes; family Ceratodontidae; genus Neoceratodus; species Neoceratodus forsteri. The sequence goes on from CM057454.1 coordinate 1,180,666,847, forward strand.
TTCTGACGGTGTTACGGTTTCTTGTAGCACCCCACCCTGTAGAGACAGACAGGCATCAGCAGTGTGACTTGGGATCATCGGCTGTAATGCTCACTCCATTCCACTCCCACCCCCACCCTGCAGCCAGTGACAGGCATCGTGGTGCACCTTGCACTGTTCGGCCACAAAGTTCACCCCATTCTCCTATACTGCACCCACCTCAGTGTATTTTCTTATGGAATGGGGCAAGCATAATGCCCAAAGACCCCAAAACACACCACAACACTTGTCGGTGTCTACAGGGTACGGTGAGGTGCAATGGCATTAGTGTTATAGCTGCTGACCCAAAGGCACACCCCAGCGCCTGTCAGTCTCTACAGGGTGGGGGTGGGGTTGGAGTCACTTCAATACTTCCCTGCCATTCCTATTATGCATCTCTAACTCTGGCACTACCAATGCCAATGCCAGCAAGACAACATTCGACATTGACAAATGCTTGTTTAAAATTAGGATTGCATCAGCTAGGCAGTGTCTCCCTGAGGTGTCAGATATCACCGCAAATATGATTTATATTCTCTCTCCATACACTTTAAATGCAGGAGTCATTATAACAGTTACTGACCTGCTTCTCTATAAACATGAGTGGCATAGGCACCCCATTTTGCAAAGTCAGTGGTTAAAGTAAAGTTCTTTCTCCATGCTGATATAAAAATGCTTAGCTAAGTGTAATATAGATCATTACAGTTGGATTTCTCATAACTGTAACCCGATTTTTTCCCTGAATTTGAAAAGATGTTTGTGGAAAATGCAGTTTTGCCGCCCATGTTCTGAAAGGCTAGAATTTACTGGTTTTATACTCTAGCATCCCCTATTCATTTTTGGAAAAGAGATGGGTACCGAGCCTGTGTGGGTACTGAGTTTTACAGCTCTATTTTTAGAATAAGTTGAAGCAGGTCTTTTTACTTGATTTAGGTTTGTAAAGGTGTAAATCAGTTTGCTAGTTCAACTGTTTGAGTTGCTTAGCTGTTTTTGTAGATTTGACTCATATCTTTTTATGATAGGCAGTAAACATTCCTGGAACAGACTTTGCCTTTGAAGCGCTGATAAAGTGATGTTTTATGTCACTGTGAAGTTCCTCACTTCAAACAGACTTCAAACTTCATACGAACTTCAAAGACAAAGCCTATTCATGCAAGAACATTTACTGCCTGTCATGAAAAGAAGTCAGGACTCAGGAGGAAAATTTACAAAAAACAGCTAAGCAACTCAGCTACAGAGTCAAAGCCAGTTTGTGTGTGCAAAGAAGTCATGGAAAGGAATTCATGAGGTTACTAAAAGTATTCAAGTTAAACAACTCTTTTTTAATCAGCATTGACTCCTCTAACCTACCTCTCCAGGTCATTAATTTTTAGAAAGAAATTCTGAGAGAGGAGAAATCTCTCATGGTGGGTACATGTTTTTATTCTAGGTGTTGGGAACACTCTTTTCGGTGGGCTTCATTCCAAGAGTTGAGCCAGTGCCAACACATCCACTACAAGCATTGCTGGAGAGATAAAAATGTAACTCTTGATTCCCTCAACTGTCATCTCCCCGATCCATGACAGCCATTATTAAATATTTACACATGCAACTCTTATTTCCCTTAACCCTGATGAAACTTTTAAATAAATAAATAAAATAAACAATCCCTCATCTCCCTAACTTTTTCTGATAAATATTACACAGGTGTGCTGGCCTGGTGGCGCAGAGGGCTGAGGCACTGGCACCTTACCTCACACCTTGCTGGCGACCCGGGTTCGGGAACGGACTCAGGGCGCTGGGGGCTGGCAGGGAAGGAGAGGATTGAGCATCTGGAGAACTGCTCTCCTCTCTAGGGTGGGTTGGGTGGGAAGCCCTTCTCTGTGAGTGTCCCCTGGTGGAGACCAGAGGTTACTACAAGAGGTGGCACACAAGAGGGGACTAGAAAAGCATCAAAATGCATGCATGCTGTCCAGATGACAGTGGCCTGCCTTCCTGCGTCCCCAGCTGAGATACCTCCTGGCTGCATTTCTGTGCCCCAGTAAAGCTGCAAAGGAGCACTACATGTGCTCCTGTCTCTCCTCCCGATGGCCCAGGTGGGATATGGGAGCCCCGGCGAAGGAATACATCCGGGACAACCGTGGTATCGGAGCTGCTGGATGGTGGATCAGTTAGAGGAGGCAACAGCAGGACTTGGCCACCCAAAGGAGAGGATGACAGTGGCAACGTTGGAGAAGGTATAAAGAAATAATGCAAAAAAAAAAAAATTACACAGGCTATAACATTACAGTAAATGGGGTATGAGCAACAAATGGAGGGAGGGGGTACCCCTGGACACCAGAGAAAAACAAGGATACTGGGAGTATTATGAGGATGTTTCTTTTTTTGGGGGGATCCAGAAGCAAATGATTTGATACCTTTTAATGGACCAACATAGATGTAACAACAAGAACAAAGTGCTCTAGCTTTCGGACCAACCAGTCCTTCTTCAGAAGCTCATGGCAGTTGTTTAGAAAATACAATACTTATAACAGCTAGATAATGCAGAGAAAAACAGAAAAAAATCCTCATTGGTTTAAAATACTCATTTAAAAAAAAAAAAAAAAAACAGAAGATGATGTCAGAGAAGTTAAACAGTACAATACTGCCCTCAGTCCGAATGAACCTTGGGTTAAGATGTGCTTGTGCAACAAACATAAAGAACTTACTACACATAAATTTAATTGACATAAGAAGCAGATAACTCCCAAATCAAGCCATGAGTGTCACAGTCAGTATAAGGATGTGATTAAGTTGGTGGGGTTGCCTTTCAGTAAAGACAAACTAAGATAGTTATAGGGCTCATGAAATTACAATGTATGCATTAAAGACAAGAATACCAGTAAAGTTGTCTAAAAAACATCAGTGCACACTGTGTGATGTGTAAAACCTAGCTAGACATGTCACCCAGCTGTATTCTCAAGCTAAATAAAAGGCCCAAGAAATTACAAAAACCTCAGGACTATATAAATGATAATATAAATATAAATTGATAATATTAGTGTTAAACAAAAAACTCTAGTAGAGGAACCTCAAAGAATTCAGACCATGCATCCTGATATGTACTGATGTCAATATATACTGAGAATGTAGCAACTACATGTACCACAAGTGTCTAGGGAATCTGAAAAAGAGATAAAAAAGTAATTTATCTCCTCCTGCTCATACAAACAGTACAACCTAACCCACCCCACATCACAATAATGTGGGTGGGGGAGATACATAGCTTAAACGAGATGTTGTCTCTCTCTCCCCCCCTCCTTTCTCTCTCTCTCTCTCTCTCTCTCTGTCCCCCACAGACACACACACACACACACACACACACACACACTCTCAATCTCTCTCCTAGTGAACCTATATTAACTTCAGTCACTGTAATTGTTCCCCAAAGGAATACAACTTGTAATGAAATTCTGAGTAAATTACTACAATATTAGCCTAATGTAAAAAGATATGTGCAGGACCCCCAAGCAAATGAGATCACACATCCCAATATGTACAGAGTTACAAAAATTATATATAACAGTATAAGATAACACTCCTGTATGTACACTAGCAGGCTGGGTAAACTGAATATGGTGCAATGGAATCAACCCCCTCACACAGGCAAAGATAAAAAGTAAGGAGAAATTTGTTGTGTGTAAAATGAAAATAGTAACACATTATACCTCCATATAGCTAAATAGAGACTTACCTCAATGTGACAGCAAGCCCCACATCTATTATATCACATACCTCACAGCACATACCCACACACATACATACACACACGCATCCACATCTCACACATGCTGAAGTCCTATAATATGTCAGCTTGAAGAAGAAAAGGTCTGTGGATGTTAATTTCTGTAGTGTCCCATAAAGCCAATATCCAAGTTCATCCCATCTGCTACCATATTGAGATGTAAAATAAGTTTAATCTCAAAAGCTGTCTCTGTTGTGTGTTTTGAGATTTCCTTTTAAGACCATTACTGACATATCTGAGACTGAGTGGTCAGGCTGGGAGAAGTGATGCCCACTGGTTTTTCAGTCTTCCTTGCTGTAATAGTATGCCTGTGTGAGTTCATCCTAGTGCGGAGCTGTTGGCGTGTTTCTCCTACATAACCTGTTTGTGGACATCTCTTTGCACTGAATGAAATAAACAACATATCGTGACATGCATGTATAACCCCATGCACCTGAATTGTCTGTTTTGTGATGTAACCACACAGTCTGAGGTAGAAATTAGCCACAAGTCTTGCAGGGGCGTTGATTGCAGGGTCGTGTGCCATTGTGTGACATGGTATTCTGTTCCGTGAAAGTTTGCTCCTAATAATTAGGCTGGATAAATTTGGCGTGTTGTTTAAAAGATAGTAGTGGGAGTTCCTTAAAATACAATTAAGGGTGTCATCCTCACTAAATATTGGGTGGAGATCTTTAATAATCTTACGCAGACGTTCAAGGTCTGATGATATGTGACTACCAAGGGTATTCTTTCTGTAGCTGTCTTTTCTTTATATTGAAGTAGTTGTTGTCTTGGTACTGCATGCTGTCTGCTCTGTTATCCTGTCAATTTCCCTGAAGAGTGTCCCTGCTCCATAAAGGTGTTTTTCAACATAGCTAAATGTGTATCTCTGTCATCCTCATTTGAACAAATACGTTGACAACGAAGTGCTTGACTGTATATGACAGATTTTTTTGTATGATTAGGGTGGTTACTTTTCCTGTGCAGGTATCTCTGTCTGTCTGTTGGCTTCCTGTAAATACATGTATGTAAGGTTCCATCCTAATGATGACTGTGGTGTCCAGAAAGTTAACCTTGGTGGTAGAGTACCCAAGGTAAGCTTTATAGTAGGGGTGAGATTGTTAAGTTTGTGATGAAAATCTTTGAGTGCATCTGTGCCTTCGTCCAGATGATAAACAAATCATCAATATAACGGAAATAAGCCAGTGGTTTGTGGGGATACTGCCTTAAAAATCCTCCTCAAGTCAGCCATAAAAGGTTAGCATACTGTGGAGCCATTTTGGTGCCCATTGCTGTCTTCTAGTTTGAACATAATGTTTACCATTGAAGTTGAAGTTGTTATGTGTCAAAATGAATTCCATAAGTTCCCCACCACTCAGGGTTGATGTTTTGGTCAGGTCCTTTCTCACGTATGTATTTAAGGCATGCTGCAATGCCATCTGTGTGTGGAATATTAGTGTAGAGGGATGTTACATCCATTGTCACTAAAATGGTATCAGGTGGTAAATCCTTATAACCAGAAAGTACACGCAACAAGTGCGTAGTGTCCTGGATATAACTGTCTCTTTCCATAACCAGCGGTTTCAAAATGGTCTCTAAAACCCTGAGATCCCTCAGTCAAGGTACCATTACCAGAGACTATGGGTCTCCCTGGATTGCCAGGTTTATGTATTTTAGGCAGCATGTAGAATGTCCCTGGCTTTGGTTCAGCAGGAATGAGGGTGAGCTAGTTTCTTTCGGACATGGTCAGGAAAAGTTTTAGTTAAGTCACATAGTTCATCTTTATATCTTGTAGTGGGGTCACTCTCCAGTTCTCTGTAGTATGTAAGATCTGTTAGCTGTCTATTAGCTTCAGTAATATAGTCTTCTCTGTTTAAAATCACCACTGCAGAACCTTTATCAGCTTTTTGATGACAATGTTGTGGTTTGATTTCAGTGTCCCTATAGCTCGTTCCAGTGGAGAGAGGTTATAATGGGTTTGTTTTGCCTGGTAAGGATCTGACCACTGACTTGTTGGCGGAAACAATTAATATAATTGTCTAGTTTTTTGTTACGCCCACTTGAGGGGTAAAATCAGATTCCTTTTTCTTATCCATTACATTATTGCTGTTTGCACTGTCTTCACTACCAGTGATTTCTTCCTGCCATGAAAGAATTCTTTAAGTCTCAACTCACGGAAGTACTCTAGTTCACCACAAAACAGTATGTTATCCAGTGGTTTTGTTGGGCAGAAAGTGAGGCCCTTTGAAAGTACATCTGTTCTCCAGTAGTCAGTGTGTGGTTGGACAAATTAACAACTGAAAGGTGCCCATCAGTATTGTGTTGTTGTCCAGTGACTCCATTATGTGCTTCATGGTTGTTAGGAAGTATGGTATGTTGAAGGGCATCTAATTTCCTATTTTTCACAAGCATGGCTTTTCTTAAGGTCCTTTGGTAGTTAATGTGTATCTCTCGAAGATGTCTTGAATAGGTTCCCAGACACCCTTTCCAGAGTGGTTACAATTTCAGCAAACTTTTGTTAAGAACAACTTTTTGGGCATATGACATGCGAATCCTGTGATTCTCAGTTTCTCAGAGGTCTTATGACAAAGTTGTTCTGCATAAGTAGAATTGTTTGTATTTCTTAATGGATTCCAAATAGTAAGACCTTTAGGGATAATGTTTCTCCTCTTGCACTGGGTTAGAAAATAGATGTCACTGTCTAGCCGTGCCAATTTCTTCTTGATGTTATGTAACTGCCATATTCTACGGCGAATTTTTTTGGGGGGGAATCACCAAATAAACTGCAAACAACTTTTTATATAGGAAACTATATGGAGAGAAGCTATAACAGGAACTCCCAAATTACTTTCTCAAAATCATTCTCTCTGACAATTTTATATTACTTCCCATCATTTCCTGTCTGTAACCTTTTCTATTTAAATTTACATTTTATATGCTACCTTCATATTTCAGAGCGCATCATAAACATTCTGGAAAACTAATGTTTGGGTTTCTCTTCTTATGCTAATAATTGTTAGCATACTTTCCTTCCTTGTAAAGAAACATAGAGTTTAGAAAACTCGGGGTTTGGGGGTGGATGGTTCAATTTTGTTAAAACAGGAGCTTTACAACTAATGTGTACTTCACTATTCAGTACTTCTGATACTAAGGCACAGCTGATCAAATATGGTTCATGCGTCAGCAAATTGCATTTCTGCAATAAATTGGTGCAAACTCCTCATATTATAAGCAAAATGCGGTCATTCATGTTCCACAAGTTTATGAGGTTCTGTGAAATATAAAGGCAGCAAGTTTAATGCCGATCTAAATGGGAATGACTTATTCTGGAATAATAAGAAAATGGTGCAAAACACCTTTGAGAATTCCATGCTAATACAAGCTTTGCAGTGAACTGATGAGGAGCACATTTCTTCTGTGCCTGATAAAGGCATGATAGGAATTAAGTGCACAGCAAGTACACTTACAGAATTCAAAAGGAATGAATAATACTGCAAAACCAATAGCTGGCAGATCACCCGGGTCTTTAGATTTCTTTTCCCCGATACACCTCCACACAAAAACATTCCCTCCCCACATATCCAGTGGCTGAACAGTCCATAACTTAATTCCCGTACATTTTGGGCATCCGATTTGTGGCATTATGTATGGCCTTTTCCAAGTAACTCTTACACCTATGGCCATAATCATAGCCAGAACAGCAATCAGTCCAAACCTGGAAACAGCATGACTGACTAGATGGGGCATGGGGTCCTTTTCTGCCATCACTTTCTGTGATTCTGTGAGCTGCTGACTCTCTGTCCTTATATATTTCCACAGATTTTGTTCAAGTGTGTTCTGAGGATCCGGAGCAGGAAGGTGCATTAAAACCTCTAGGGCCAGATATTCAAAACTTTGCCCTGGGGCTAAATTAGCACTGCCTAGCTGGCAAAGTTAGCCCAGAGCTCAAAGCAAGTTATATTCAAAAGGAAATAGCCCGGTGCAAAAACAGTTCAATATAGCAAGCAAAGGAAGCCGGGGAGACAGGGCCAGGAGTGCAGGGCAAAAATTGCCCAGGAATATGACAGCACTGAATATAGCAAATAAGACAGCACTGAATATAGGTCCCAGACAGAGGCAGTGCAAACACCCACAGAAACACAGTGCAGAGGTGTAAGCAGCTGCCCAGGAACACAGGAAAGCAAACTAGCCCTGGATGTGAACACAGGAGCAGACACTAATGCAGTACCAGTGAATGGCAAGGAACAACCAGGACCCACAAGTGACAACAGAAGACCATCAACACCGTCAAATCTCGAGTCCCCCCAGAAAGATACAGGGCACAGAAATGTCAAGTACAAGAATGTAATTCAAACAGGGAACAGGAATGGCACAAGAGCAGCAGGAAGAGATGTACAGTACTGAAAACAAAACACGATAGCCAAAAAAAAGGGGGTAAAATACAGCAACCACATAAAAGGTAAAAGGGCCGGAAAACTAAGGAACTGAAAGCAATGGTAAATACAGGCGTGAAACTGCAAAAAGGCAACTGTGTACTCTATATACAGAGGAATGGTGAAAGGATGTGGAAGGGAGAGGGATGTGGACACAGGGAACAACGGAGGAAAACAGGATGTTACAAATAGGGCCAGAGAATGTGGACCGTGGACGGGAAGGAGGATTCCACAGTAGGGACACAGGACCTATGTGCGGGCGGGCACTGGCAGCCATTCATTCAAGATAGCTGCAACCTGTCTGGTCTCTGCAATCAGGATGGCTTGCTACTCAATAAGTGTTTGCTGCTGATGTACCACCCTTCGCAGCAGCTCATCCTTCCCTTCAGCCTCCTCTGGATGGGTGGCCCATAGTGATGATCGTCGTGGACCTACAGAAGAAAGGGGGATCAAATCAGGACATGACAATGACACAGAGGCACCATGTGCCACCACATGGTGGACAGCATGCCCCAACAACCATGCCCATGGGTCAGTATAGAACAAACCACAATGCACACCGACATGTGCCTACAGGACAAGGCAGTATGAGACAGGCAGCATGCACCACCCCAATGTACACGGACAAGCATGGATATATGCCAAGAAATGAACACCACAGTGGAACCCACACAGCACAGCGGCGTGCACACTGTAACAGTGCAAACAGTCAGCCATCCCCTGAGATGCAATCGACCATCGCAAATCGAATGACACGCACATGGGATACACAGGTTGGGACATGCTGCCCACAATCACACAGCTATGATACACAACACAGATGACACCCACTGGAGAAAGGTACACACACACACAATCAGGGTGTAACCAGATAAGCCTGTTCTGGACACATGTTCCCCAACAGCAGACCCCCCAACTGCTGCCCCCCCCACAAGAAATGTAAGTACCCAGCCAAACTGCTACACACAATGCCATTACATAGCAGAAGAACAAATGATGTAAGCAATCCATGAACAGGTTGGACACTGACATAAGAGTGAAATAATAGCAGGTGAAACAGATAGATGCACAAAGTGGCCTACAGGGACCCAAATACTACAGAGTACAATGACAGTGCCAACAAAATAGTATAGAATGTGACACAGGTACTCAAATAGTACACAAATGTGGAAAGTGCCAATGCCAACTCACACCCTTTGCCACAATACAAGGATGAGTAGCCCGTACTGTTGGAGAGCGTGGCATGGTACTTTGCCACCACCCACAGCAGCAGCACATGCAAGGCACGTGTGCAAGGAGACACATGTGAAACAAGGACACAGGCCATGGGCCACCAGTGCAGGGCAGAGGTAGGCCAAAGAGACACACAGGATGGCCAAGGCATGTCTAGCCCACACCCCCACTGGTGGGAGCAGCACCTGCCACAGCGTCTGAAGCCCAACACATCATGCTACAACAGAACAACCCCTGCCGCACCCATGCACGTCCCACGTATGAAAACCATGCACTGCAGGGACAGAGGAACATCACCCTGTAGGGTAACATGGCCCCCACAACACAGCTGAATGTGACAGCCACACATGACATGCACAGACAGACAGGCCTATATGGCACCATGGCCCCAGAGCCCCCCCCAACAGCAACTTTGTATGGACACCACCTAGCCTGTTCAAGGGCACACAACAAGATACCAGTGTCCACACTGCAATGGCAACACACTGGTAGAATGATGCAGGTAACATGTGACACTGTGGCCCCCTGTAGGTTACAGCATGAACAGCACTGGCAGGCATCTACAACATGCTGTGCATGAACACTGACACACTATACAAGGTAATGTGAAGGACACATGCCATGAGAACTGCAGAACAGTGAAGCTGTGGCATACAGGGCAACAGCAGCAGAAACAGCCAGTACAGCAGGCTGACCCCAGACATCCCCCTGCTGTAGGCACAGTGAATGGCTGTTGCCCATACACAGACATGCTGCATCCTGCCACAATGGTGCAAGACACAGCAACATGTTGCACAAGCCACTGTACCAGGCAGACAGCAGTGCACATGGCAGTAACGGTAACAGTAGACCATGGATAGATGCACCCATGCCACAGACTGTGTGGCATAAGGCAAGACAATGGATGCACGGATGACAACACAGATGCACGCAGCCACCATAGCAGTCCCCACATAACTGACAGCCATGGGTGCGCTGAATGGTGCCAGTGGTGTTCAGCATCTAATGCAACCCCACCACCACCTGGCACATAGACATGTGTGAACACAGTAGCCCCATGTGGCTGTACATATCATAGCCACCATGGCAAAGGGGTCCCTCTCAGTGATCACCCTGGAATCCCAATGCAACATAGCAAAACCTCATCAGACCTGGATGACCCAGTCAACCATGCCATGACATTAGGCACAGCAGTTCAATGCCTGCAGTGGTTACACAGAGACATAGTCATATGCACAATGGCAAACAGTACTCATGCAATACACTCCAGTCACCATCACTGCTGTCCTCTGCACACTGTGGCATGGACAGCACCCTCCGCCTGTCCCTGGTGGGCAACTGGTTGGCCTGCTGGTTGCTTCTCCCTGCGCTGGTGTGGTCACTGCACTCTACAGAGGGAAGATGGTACAGCAGCATTACTACAATGTCAGCCACCGTGGTACACTAAAGCACACCCTTGACCCTAGTGGCATGGCATGACACATGCACACCTGGCTCCCAGGTACAGTGCAGCACCCAAGCCATGCCAAGCATGACACGGGCCACCGCATAACACATAGTGCATGGCCACAATGTTAAGTGTGCAGCACAGCAGGGGGCACCAATGCCATGGATCGTTCACACAAACAGGTGACCAGTGTCATGGCCTAGACACAGCAGTGTCATGGCCCAGACAACACACCCAATCACACACTGCAGATGTACACAGCAGACACAGCTGCACGCAGCACCCTGGCAGCATGGCAGAACACAGTGGATGTGGCAGGGGCCAGGTGATGTGGGTCCATGCGGCTACAGTAGATGATATGGTACACGGAGCCACCACACTGCAGAACATTGCATACATCACTCCCAAAATGCTATGTCCCCCTGGCCCACACATTCCACACTCCTCTGAATACAGAACCACATGGCACAAATCCAGTATATGTATCCAATGTCACCGGCACAGCACCATAGCCCCTAGGATGGCATGAGATCGGGCATGTAGCACATGCACAAGCATACCACCCAACACACAAATACCCCCACCTTGATAACACCATGGTGAGAGGCATCACATACCTGGCACAGGCACAGTCCCCTCCCGAACCATTGCCCTGCATCGCTCCAGCAGTGGGCGCTACCTGCGCCCCAGATCCACATAGCGGTGACGGCACTTTTCCCTGTTGCATGGTATGCCGGTCAGGGCTGTGAGGTGATGGGCAATTGAAGCCCACACCTGGGTACGTTGAAACGGTTCCCCTATTGGATCTCCCCAAACAGGCACCTATAGCGCTGTTGGACTAGTTGCACCAGATTTGCTGTCTCCACAACATCCCAGCACCTATCACGGCCCACCACTGCCCTCTGCCTACATCTCCCAGACATGGCTTACACAGGAGGAAGGAATGGTAGTGCTGGATGACAACTACTGGGCCACACCCTGGTACTCCCCAACAGGTCAGTCTAGCGCCGCGCAGAAGTGTGCAATAGTGCCGCACTATCTGGAAGTGTGCACTATGTGCATGTGCAACCCTGCCATGACCCCGGTGCAGACAAACCAGGCATGCACACTACTGTCATGCTAACAGGGTTAGTGCGGCACTATGTCATATAGCGTGGCCATGCTTGTGCAGACTGACCCAACCAACGCATGTGCAGGACCTGCGCTATGAGTCCTAGCACTGTGCAACTGCAACAGCGCTGTGCTAAGCGCACGCGATAGCCTGGTGCTAACAAATAGCCCAGAGCTGTATGAATTACCCGACGCTAAACGCTTTGCCCAGTGCTAGCTTCTGCAATATTCAAACGGCATATACAAATGTTGGTCATTGTGTATGCATGGTGCTAACATGGTGATTAGCATATCATTACTGGCTCATTAGCACGCTTAACAGGCTTGTTTGCCCGGATGTGCTACATAAGGGCAAACAGTGCTCCACCTGTGTTGCTGAGAGGTAATACACGTTGATGTGGGATTACTGCTGCAGCACACAGGATGTCACAGGAGCACTCACAGAGGCAAGCAGGTATATAACGCATAAGGGCTGTCACAGACAACCTGACTGCATTGGACCTCCAGGGACATAATGAATGATATGTGTCATCACCATGCTAACAACTGTTGAGTATCCTTATGTCAAGTGTGTGTGGACTGATAACTCAGGATGATGCTAGATATCCAGGGTACAGCTGTAACACCAGCCTACTGTGCATGATGTATGGGCTGGTCTGCACAACGAGTATGTACTCTCACAGAGGGGTCCTGCCATACCCTGTCCCAACCATCCATGGGTATATGGACACCTGACCGGGTGGCAACATGCACTGCTTGTGCATGGAGCTGTACAGCCGCCGCTGATGTTCCTAGCGTATAGTACTGTATTGCATGGACAATAGGCTGACTCAGCCAATGCCAGTCACCTTCCTGTCTGAGGGGACAGGACCAGAACCCAGGAGTAGCAGTGCCATGTGTTTGGCATTACAGTCCATGCACAAGTTGGTCCTCTACTGCCTGATATGTGTCAGGCGATGGTATCTGTGATATGTCCAACAGTTCTGGCTTTGGGACTGCAGATGATTACTACCTGGTGCTGTCTGTCTGTGCTTGTACATGGCGGTGATGAGGGGAGCCTACGGGGTGCCGTTGCCCCTCCTGGCTACCCCTGTGTGAGTAGTGGTGCCCTGCCACCATTATGCACTGCTTAGCAACCATTGTGGAGCCCATGATTGACTGACTGCCTGCTGTGGTGCTGCACAACGCAGTAGGATGTCATCAGCAGCATGGAGGTTGCACACTGGAGTGTGTCAGTAGTCCACTGTGACTGTAGTGTACGTTATCCATTGTGTTAACAGTCACAGGTACCTGTGCTGTCACCCATGACACTGACTTACATCTGCATCATGTACAGTCCACCCTCACCCCTGTAGTAGGTTGTGTTATATGTGCAAATGGGTCACATCCGACAGGACTCATGCAGTTACTAGAGTTGCTACACTGCGGTTGTACCACAGTGCTGTTGCAGCTCAGGTCACAGCCATCACTATGTGGAATACCAGTGGTATGGAAGGGATGTGCCATTCTGCAGCATAGTCCAAAACATGTGTTGGGCGGTAGCCTACCCATCCTACCTGACAGCTGGATAGCTATCCCCATGCCTGCTGCTGTGTGCTTATGTGCTGTATGATGACCATGTGACTGGGGGCCCTGTCTGCAATGACAGACACATGCAGATGAGTGTCAGTGCCAGGCAATGGTCATCTGCACCTGTGTCTGCCCCAGGCCAGGCCCCCCTCCCACTTCCGAACAGACCTGTCATGGTGAGGTGTCCTGCCCCTCACATGCAATGTAGGGGCTCTTCCACACACCAGGCTGGCCATGATGTGGACAGACCCCACCACTCCATCCCTGTGGTCCCCATTGGTTGTGTCTGTACCCAGTAGTACTGTACCCTGCTGATCTGTGTTGCAGATGTGCTGTGTCACAGTCTCTGTGTGCAAGGGCCACCCCCCAGCATCCATCTCAGACAGTCATGGTGCACAGTGTGCAGACACACATGGTCCTGGCTGTGTCAGGACATGTCTCAATCCACAAGCACGTTGCTCAGACATGCTCTGCCGGCTGCACATATGCCCTGGCAAGCAGTATGACACCATGGCAGCTGAACAGGAACAGCGGATGGCTGGTGTCTGTGTGTGCTCACCGCTGTGCAGCAGGGGCAGTACCACTGGTGTTGGAGTCCTAGGTGTCTACCTCCACAACAGGACAGTGCATGTACAGTGTGCACATCCAGGCCATTGCATGACATGTGCTTACACACATGTTGGGGGTGCAGTAGCCCAGTGTCATATTGCTGTACCATCCCCACTACAGCTCCACATGGTGAGTCAGACACAGGCCTTGTGTACAGATGTGCCAGCACCTGCCACACCTGTGTGTGTGTGTGTGTGTGTGTGTGTGTGTGCACTGTGGCTGCACTGATACATGCACTGGCACATGCAACAGTGCCTAGACAGCACCACTAGTGGCACATGTGTTGTGGTCAGCCATCTAGTCCTGTTGTGGGGATGCACACCATGGTTCCACAGCATGTATTCCACACTGCTGGATGTGCACAGGCCCAGCATGGCACTGGATGTACCGGGGGAGCACCTTATGGGGCAGGCAATAACGGCCATGTCTACATAGTCCAACACATGTGCACGTTAGACACTGTCAGTGGCCATAGGCCTTGTAATTACCTGGCGGTTCACCACTGTCCATACCACCATGTGCAGCCAAGTGAACAGTTACATGCCACAGGTCACCAGCTTGGGCAGCTCAACTGTGTGCTGCACACACACAGCTATCTTCCACATGTGCTGGCCTGCAGGACTCCACAACACTGAGGTACATCGTGCATGTCCTGTTGGCATTCCTCAGGAGGTGGGAGTGTGCATGGTAGCTGTGTGTTGCACCGTGGCCATATGAAACTGTTACAGCTATGCAATGTTTTGTCCACAACTGTGTGTAACCCTTTCCCTGCCTTCTACCCAACACAGGTGAGGCTGCACGGCAGGAGTGGCTCAGGGCCCACAAGTTTTCAGGGGATGAGCTGCATGCCCTGGTACATTCTGTGAAGGAGCGGAAGATGGTCCTACACTATAAGTCAACTGATACTGCCGTTCGGCTGATGTGGGATGAGATTGCCACAGTGGTGAATGCCGTAGGTGGTCGTGGCCATACCACCGATGCTATCCAAAAGTGGTGGAATCATCTTCTATGCAGGGCCAAGGAGGACGCGGCACAATGACTCAGGGACAGGCTGTGGACTGGAGGGGGGCCACAACCAATGGAGCAGCGGGACTGGGACCCAGTGATGGCTATCATAGCCTCTACCCTGCGGCCAGTGGCAGGTGGTGGGGTTGAGGGCAGTGGGTGTGAGACACCGTTCACGCCACCCAGGGCAGGTAAGTCTGTGGCATGTATCCACCACTCACTGGACAACAACATCATTGGGACTGAGGCACAAATCACCACTATTATGGTGCATGCATGGGGCTCACATGGGTATGCCCTATTTTATGAGTGGTGTTGGGGCTGCACAGTGGTGGGCATCTTCTGGCAGGCACATGTCGTGGGTGCATGTGTGCCATGATGAAGGGGGATCATAGGGCACTGGCTGCATTTGCATGGGATGCACAGTGGGGTCTGCATGGGCATGCTGTGGGGCACATATTGCTGGGGGTGCATGTGGCATTGTTGGGGGTGGGGGTTGGTTGTCTGTTCACTGTAGTGGCCACTCACATCTGTCTGTTCCTTTACAGCACTGCATGCCCAGCAGGCCATGTCCCAGGTGGGGCCAAGCACAGCGATGCAGGAGGAGGATGGCAACACAGCAGAGGTGTGCCCTTCCACATCAGGCATGGCTGCCACAAGTGAACCTGCAGTGGACATGACAGTCAGCACAATGTCTGGCCAGAGACAACATGAGGCACTGGTGTATGCAGGAATGTCAGAGGAGGAGGAGGAGGATATGGCATTCCTGGAGTCCCTGAATCCACCTGAGTATGCCCAGGAGGAGGAGGATCTGGGTGGTGGGCAGGTGCTGATCTTGACTGTGACAAGTGACCATGGCTCAGGGGATGCAGAGGAAGAGCCCACCCTGCCAGATGTGGAATCAGCCAGTGGCACTATTGGTTTGGGAACAGTGGGGGTTGGCACCATGCCTGGATTTGGGGTGAAGGGTACTCAGGCACGTGCCACATTCGTTCCCACAGCTGATGTTCCTGTGCCCACACAGTGTTGCCCACTGGATATGTCCCACAGGGCAATAGCTGCAGAGGCAGTCCTGCAGCATGCTCCGTCACCTGGTAGACCACAGCTGCAGCAGCTGCTGCACTGCCAGCTGCCCCCACAGGTCCAGACATATCCACAACACCCTGCCCAATGCCAGCTGCAACCTCTGCCACCGGTGCAGGCTGCTGATGCTACACCTGCACAGGATGGCCAGGGTGCATGGCCTATGCTCCAGGAGGCCCTGGCATCACAGCATGCTGCCCAGCAGGACCTGCATGACCTCCACAGGGAACTGTGGCATGAGTTGTCACAGCTGCAGGAGACAGTGGGCACTGGCCTTGCCCGTGCCAAGCAGCAGTCAGAGGAGCGAATGACACATGTCCTTGCCACCACTGAGAGTGGCTTTGGTGGACTTACCACTGTGCAGGCCCATGCTGATGTGCTGAGGGAGACAATTACAGCAGCACTGCAGGGTGCACCCAGACACCAGCAAGGCCGTGCCTCACTGGTGCAGCAGTGTGGCTGAGGTGCATGCAGAGTGGGAGTCACCTCCTCCACCCCTACTTCCCAGTTGTCCACAGGCTGTGCACGGCATTGTGGCCACCCTCCCTCCATGCATGTGCAGGCCTCGTGGCAAGGCCACAAACAGACTGCCCTCCCAGCCTCGCTTCAGTCCACCCCATCTTTGTCCTCAGCACATAGCACGCCCACCAGTGTGCCATGCACACAGGGTGTGCATTGTGTGCGCGGGTGGCAGGTGCAGCTGATGTGCTCCACCACTTGCATGTTGTGGCCATGTCCCACTCACTTGCATGCCCATGCATACACCCACATCCCATGTCCCCTGCACACACAGAACATCCTCCACGGCCCATGGTCACTCCCATGCCACAGCCCCTGCTAACACTTGTCTGCATAGCTGCATGCTCTGTGCATCTGAGTGGTGGTCATACCTCTCAACCTTTTGTCCCCCAACTGTGGAACATTGCCTCTCAACTTGTGGCACTACTGAGCAACATGTGGGACACTTAATCAACACTTTACCTCAGAAGCTCAGCACACTGTTGCAACGTTTGCAGTTATGTTTAGAAAGTCTGTTATCAGTTGAATGATATATTGTTTGCATCATTTACCATAGAGGTTTGCTTCAACATGTTACCACTGACTGTGGGACAAGTCCTCACATTGTGGAACAGGGTGCTTTTGTGCAGTCACATAAGGACCGTACCTCATACTGTGGTACAGTTGAGGGGTATGGTGGTGGCCAACACACATCACACACACCGCACCACAACACATCACATCATCACACTAGTGACTTGTACAGCACTTGCGTATTACCCTGATCACACTGTACTGTATATCCACTACCATTAAATGTACTGTTGATATGATATTATCTGCCTCAGTTGTGTTTACTCACCATCCACCCTGGCTCAGAGTCTCGATGCTGCTGCTCCTGTGCTCAATGGCCCGGTGGGCCATGCGCGGATCCCGCCTCTCGAGTTGCTCTACTATCCCCCTTACCCCTGGCTCCGGCTCACTGTCAGAATGTACCTCAGGTTCAGGTGCATGTATCCCATGGTTCAGTGCAATGTTGTGTAGCATAGAACAGGCCAGGATGATATGGCATACCTTCTGAGGACTATACTGTAAGGCACCGCCTGACGGTCTATGCAATGGTACTGCATCTTGAGCATCCCAAAGTTCCGCTCAATAATATTTCTTTTAGCAGCATGTGTCTCGTTGTGCTGTTCCTCAGCCACTGTTGCTGGCCATGGTACTAGTGTCAGCAGCCAGGATCATAGGGGATAGGCACAGTCCCCTGTGGAGAAATACCAGGTGTTAGTGTTGCTGTCCTGCACAGTGCCCACTGCTGCTGTGTACCATTGCTCCCTGCCCCTTCCATAGGTGCCCTTGCCTATCCCACCTCCCCTGTGTTCTTACCCTGTTGTAACTGGCCAAACTCCCCGACCAGAAGCCCACTGGGTATCCTGCCCTCCTCAAATGCCCAGCACAGCCGGGACTGGTGCCAAATGAAGGCATCATGGGCACTGCCAGGGTACTGTGCAAAGGCATTGGTTATGTGCCCAGTCGTATGGCACACCACCTGGAAATTGATAGAGTGGTAGCCCTTCCTGTTTACATATAGGTCACTGCCATGATCAGGTGGTGCACGGATGGGAACATGGGTCAGTCAATGGCACCAAGTATAGCGGGTAGGTGCACAACTTGATGGCATTTCTACATGGTTGCTGTACACTCTGCTGCCATGCTAGGGAATACTATAAACTCACCAGCATGTGGCATGACAGCATCTCTGAACTGGGTCAGGAGGCATGATGTGGCAGACTGCGATACCCCGATGGCGTCCCCCATTGGGCACTGAAATGTCCCAGTGGCTAGGCTGCACATCGCTGCCATCATTTTTTACTCAACTGACATGGCGTGGCTGCGCCTGGTGTTGGCTGCGGCTCCTCATGCAGGAGTTTGCCTAACTGCCTCAACATTCCCCTGTCCACCCTGTACCGGCCAATGATGTGGTCATCAGGCAGGGTCTCAAAGGAGGCTCTGGGCTGATACCATCTGTGTGCAGCATATCTCCTCCTTTGCCTGGGTATTGGACCTTGTTGTGCCTGCTCTCTTTCTTCCTCCTCAACAACCTGCTCCATAAGGTGTAGCACTACTTCATTACTAAACACAGCCATTTCGACTCACTTCCTGGTCTGGTCACTCCCTCCTCTGTGGATTGCCCTGGGATTAGGCCTGCCTTTTATTGGCAGTAACTAGTACCATGCTATATCTCATGCAATGGTGCATTGTGCAGCGCTATGTGTCTGAATATCCCATTGCGCCCATGTGCAGGTACCCGCCCCTCACTTTGCCCCCTTGCATACATTATATTTTAGCCCAGTGCATTTAGCACGCACTATCTCCTTCTTTGAATATGGTGGTCCCGTGCTAACCCTGCACAAACGGTTTGCGCACCATGCTAAGTTTTGAATATCTGGCCCCTAGTCTGGAAAGCCCCAGCAATGTTTCTTTATGAGACAGACCCTGTAGTTATTTATAGTTATATATGGGACCTGGACATTTTTATAACTGACACCCTTGCAATATTGCCTGTATCTATGAGTCACTTACACATGTTACAATATCATGTGATTGGATTGTCTTTGTGCTGGATTTCAATTAGAATAGAAAGTTCTGTAGACAGCAGCACTTGGGACAGACATAAGGCAATTACAGTGGGGGGTTGGAGGAAGTAGGCTGTTGGTGAACTTGAACCTTCAGCTTATCCATTAGGTAGGGAAATGGCTAGACTAGGTGGGCCAAGCGGTCCTTATCTGCCATCAAAGTCTATGTTTCTATGTTCAAAATCTTGCTCATTGTAATGGCTCCTGCAAGGTGATACACACTACCTGCCCAGTAGTAAATAAAACAAATCATTTTTTTTTTTTTCGGGAACTTTAGGTCACATAATATTTTGTTACCAAATCAGTGACTCATCACTCAGGGCAACATTTCTCAGGCTACAAAAACTGTCTATCAACATTCTATAGAAATACTGGCGAAGTACTAAAGTAACCGCCATAGGGCTTCATCAAACATGAATCCAACTTAAAAGATAACTAAAATTTGGAATACCTCTCGGACACCACCAGACGGTGACAATTAGGGTCAAAGCCCTTGTACTTGCTACCCTTACATTTGATAGACTTTCCTTTTGGCATAAATGGCCATCTAGGCTCATTACAGACCCCTGTCAACAGTAGCTTTCAGGGAGGAATTGCATCTGAACCTGACCTTCCAAATGCTAATAAAGGTCTACTTATGCCCTTAATTTTGTGCACTTGCATTACAGACTTAAGATTCCATCTAAAAGTTCTATAGCAAATAATCAGTGACTATTGAATGGATCAATCCTTGGATGCCACCATCTTTAATAAGGCTTGGCAAAAAAAACAGCATCACTAATGCCCAAATGTTCCTAGAGTCTCCTAAAATGAGTCACCCACTGGCTGCGGCAGCAGAAGACCAAACCGTAAAACAGTCTTAAAGCTACAGGGCTGGGAGCACAGCCCCATCTAGCTTTATGTCTTTTAGATGCTTTCAGCTTATACAATGGCTGACAGCCATTTGGTAACACGTATCAATGTTAACCTAGGGTACAAAACACAAAACATTAACATGCACAGTGTATTCATTGTAATTAGTAAATAAAACGACAAAACAAAACACATCACTATTTTAAAATAAGAAAGTCCAGCTGTATAGAAAACACAACAAACTAATATCTTTTTGCTCCAAGTTAGTGCATTAGTATGCTGTTAGTTCAAAGGACCAGTGATCCTCAGTCAACAGACCAGCTGTTTAACATTTTAAAATTACAAGAGCGGAGCTTAACTATTCATTTTTATTGCACCAAAACATGTCTGCTGAATGAACGTCTATTCTAGGGACCATCCCCAGGTCTTTAATGTTCACTCACATTTCAGTTAAAAACTGGCTTAGCACACCTTAAAGTGCAAGTTCCATTGGTTTGTGATTAAGGGCTAAGAGGCTCAGTCTAAATTCTGGAGTTCATACAAGCCATGCAATACCTCTAAAGGTCATTTATCTTATGACAATATTTTTCAAGGGCTTAGCAGGTACTTGTTTTCCATGTAGCATTCTTAAAACAAGACCGGGACATCAACGTGTGCATCCCAGACAAATCCATTATCAGGGGAAGATCATACAGTAGGAGTCTTAGCAAAGAGACCACCATAAACAGTGTATCATGGCACTGTACTCAGTGAAGCAAACCAACTAATGATACAGCAGAGCTCCAGGACGTGTGTCAATAGTCACTCTGGAAAAAGGGTTTCTGCATTGAATATAATTCCGTAAACTGCATGTTGCATTCTACAAGGATTTTGGTTGTGTTCACCAGTGGAGACAAGTAAGAAACGTCCTTCGCTATTGCATCAAGATAGCTTCATGTGCTCCATTAAACTCATGAACCACAAATTATCATTCCCTCATTCAATATGCGAGAAGTGAAAAATATTCTGACGGGCCGTTGTGGCGAGTAGGTATTTAATTACCTTAAACCCAACAGCGTCAAACGCTGAACAGGAATCCCATGCTTTTACCGAAATGTGGTTAAAATAATCAGTCATGAATCACCGTGCGCACCAGTGTTCTCACCATACTCTCACGGTACTCTACTTAATAGGAGTCTTTGTGAGTTTTTGAGAGTCAGGGCATACCTCTCAGCCTCTCATTATTAAAAATCATAGCACTGGCCTTCAAAAATCATAGCAGAGGGCCAGAATGTGTAGCATTTATTAATTTTAAACAATAATGTGTCTACAGGAAGTGGGCCCCATATAGTTAGTGATGAGGAATGTTTCAAGCAACTTAGTTCACCAATTTAATAGTTTGAGTGTGCAGAAGCGGCTCTAACATTACAAGAAACAACAGTAAACCTATGTAGAGCAAGGGTGAATTTGAGTGTGAAAATCACAGCATTATGCAAAATTCATAGCACTTGAGAGGTATGAGTCTGGGTGAAAAAAAAAGCCACATTTCTCTTGAAGAACTTGTCCATGAATTGGTGAGTTGGTGAGGGCTTACCAGTCTGCTGCTCCAGGTTTTCCAAGTCTCCTGCCTAAAAAACTTCAATGCTTACTGTAACTCGACTGTTCTGGCTCCTGGGCCCCTCCGATTTCATTCCGTCTCCTCCACGCTGACAACATTGAGGTGCTGGTTACTGTTACACCTTTTAGAGGGGAAAAACAGGCATGTCAGCACAATTAGTGCATCCAAGATGATCATCATTAATATCGGCTGGCATCCTCGTACAGAGAGCAGCTAAGTTTTCCATGCACTGCACCATGGACTATGCCTGGTGGCTCCCTACTGCTCCAGCCCAGTTTTCAAACTCCTCTCACTGGGACTTCAGGGAAACAGGAAGCTGGTTAGTGGGATAGTAGAATGCTCCCAGACGGAGGTGAATTTTTTTTGTCTTGGGGAGGAGCAGGGAAAGGAGAAGCTGGACAGAGCAGGAGTGGGGGTGGGGAGGGGTGGGAAAGGGAGAAGTTGGGTGGATCAGGGGTGGGGTGGGGAGAAGTAAGGCACAGCTGGAGATGATTGCAGAAAAGAGTACAGTGCTCCAGTAGGTAGGGACAACATGGGCAGACTTTTTCATGGTGGAAGAGGCCACTGTGACGCAATCCAACATGTTGTGAGGACAGAAGAAATGCCCTCTTTCTCAGTGATCATTAAAGTGCTGACGGGCTCTGCCCCCTGCAGCACTAAAAAGAGGATGGGTGGCTAGATAGCTGTACCTCTCTCCCTTCCGCCTCACATTTGCAATATAATAATAATAATAATAAATAATAAACTTTATTAAGCACCTTTCAAAATTATCAAGGTGCTATACAAAAATCAAACACATAATCATATAGACACTGACAACAGTTAACCAGAATAACAAATGAAGGCAACTATGCATTGCAGAAAAACTTGATGATACAGAAAAGTTTTAAGTGCCTGTTTAACTCTCCCAACAGTCATGCACTCCTGAAGCTGATGGGATACAGAATACCAGAGAGTAGGGGCTACGAACATAAATGCACGGGCCTCAGAAGATTTCAAAGTTACCCTCAGAATCTCCAGCATCCCCTCATCAGCTGAGCTGAGCTGTCACACAGGGCAGTAGGGAACAAGAAGCTTTTTTCAAGTAATCAGGACCAAGTCCATGTAGGGCACTATAAGTCAGTAAACCAACTTTAAAGGTGATCCGCCACTAAACCGGCAACCAGTGCAGATTGTGCAGTACTGGGGTAATATGCGAGGAATGAGATGCCCCCATCAACAATCACACTGTAGCATTCTGCACTAGCTGTAAGAGGCAGATATCAACCCCAGGAAGCCCTTGGTATAGGGAGCTGCAGTAGTCAAGGTGCAAGGTCACAAAAGCGTGGACCAATGTGGGCATATCCCCAGATGGAACAAGTTGCTTGATCCTGGTGATGTTCCTAAGATGATAAAAAGCAGACTTGATGACTGCAGACACCTGAGATCGAAGGGTCAACCTGTCATTAAGCACCACCCCCCAGATCTAGCACCCGTTCAGAGGTCAGAATCTGGGAACCCACAAGATAAAGTCCAGAGGGTTGACCAGCCCTCAACCCCTCTATCTGGTGACCTGGATCCACAACCATCACCTCAGTCTTTCCCGCATTCAACTTTAGCCAGTTTGAACTCATCCAATCCTCGATTTCAGCAAGGCAGTTGTTAAATACTGATTCAGCACTATCCTGGTCAGGCGCAAAAGACAGGTAGCGCTGGGTATCATCAGCATAGCAGTGAAACCTCAGCCCATATCATCTTACAATGTCTCTGAGGGGCAGCATATACACTGCAAACAACATGGGGGACAATACCAAGCCCTGAGGGACCCCACATGGCAGAGAGAGTGAGTCTGAAGAAAAAATTCCAGACACAACTCTCCATTTTCTGCCAGTGAGGAAAGATGTAAACCACCTGAGGACCATAGATGTCAAGCCACAGATGAACCTCAGGTGCTCAAGCAGCACCCCATGGTCCACAGTGTCAAAGGCTGAAGAGAGATCAAACAGCACCAGAATGTAATGTTCTCTCTGATCTCTTGCCATCAGGAGATCAATCAGCACCCAAACCAGTGCCGTCTAGATACTATGCCTCTTTTGAAAACCGGACTGGAGAGGTTCGTAGATATTATGGATGGTCAGATGATTTTCCAGCTGTACCACCACTACTTTCTCAATAACCTTCCCTACAAAAGGAAGGTTCGAGATTGGTCTGTAGTTAGCTAAGACATCCGGGTCCAAGGAAGCTTTCTTCAGGAGGGGTGTTACCACCGCCTCCTTCAGGAAGCTTGGAAACTCACCTGAGTCTAAAGAGCACCAGACAATCTGAGCCAGGACTGGGCCAATGATATCATAACAACCCATAATCAGGGAAGTTGGGCCCGGATCCAAACTACAGCATGTTGGGTGCATACTCTGGACAATCCGCATGACATCGACAAACTCCGGCAGGTCAAAGGTACTCCAGAAAGCATGAGGTGTATTGACCATGCACTGACCAACAGCATCCCCCACAGAGTGGGTCAGGAGAATCTCTGATCTGATATCAACCACCTTATTCGCAAAGAATTGAGCAAGCTCATCGCACCCTGATTGTGAAAAAGTTCTTCGAAGCTGCAGACAGGCTGGGTTGCACAACCTGTCCGCAGTTTGGAAGAGGTGAACTGGTCGAATCTGAGCGGCAGCAATCTCCCTGGACAAGAACTCTTCCTTCTTACAGGAGATCGCTGATTGGTAGGCCTGAAAATTCTCTACCAATCTAAGGCGGTTGACATCTAGAACAGATTTCCGCCAACACCACTCTAACCTTTGTCCTAAATGCTGAAACTCCCTCAGAGACCCATCAAACCAGTGGGCCTGAGGGCGAAGTGGGAGAGGATGAACACGGACAGGAGCAATCACATCCAGAGCCCCAGAAACAGCCTTATTATAGGCTAAGACTAAGGACTCTGGGCCTGAGCCAGGCTTGGGAAACTCCGAGAGGTCAATCACTGCCACTAGGCCTTCAGGGCTAGCATCCCGCAAAGGGAGATAACTGACCATCTCCATAGGGGCAGGCCTATGAAGGGGGGTGCAAAAGTCGAACCTCATAGTGTAATGACTGGACCACTGGACTAGTTCCACTCCCAGATTGGAGGCCTCAATCCCCAGGAGGAACACCAAATCCAAGGAGTGACCATGATTATGGGTAGCAGCGGTAACAATCTGTGTAAGGCCCAGAGATGTCTTCAACTGGAGGAAGTGATTATGGGTTGCATGTGTTAGCAATACAGATAAGAAATCATTAGTTACAGTTAGCATTTCTTCCGCATGATAACACAACCTTTACATAGTATCAGCTTCCATATTTTTACAATTAAGACAAAAAGTTTTCTAATTACCTAAACAATTTAGGCAACTGGCCACAGACATGTGCTGCACCTGTGTGGACTATATATCTATTGTAACCATATAGCAGTATAGCCAGTACTATTAACATGTTTAGCAAAGTATTGTACAAAGATGTAGCAAAGTGCAAAATCAATTAAAAACGAAATCAGAATGGGGGAATGGGTGAGATACCAAGGTGGTATACTCTCTGCTCATGCAAAGGTACTGAGTTAAGTATCTGCCCTGATGGGTAAGGCCTAATATTGGAGGTCTGCAATCAACTGTGAAGCCACAATGGTGGTAAAGTCAATTAAGGGCAATTTATACAAGTTTTTAATTCCTATTAATTTCAGAATAATTAATAATTTTACTACCCACTTTTAATTAAAGCTAAAGATGAATTCTAGATATCATAACTGCAATTTATATTTTAAGGGGCATGACTGATTGCTTTTATAAGATGTAATTTTAATTTGGTCATATAAAATAAACGTTTATGTAGAATTCAATTTACAAAATAGTAGGGTATGTTTATTTTCATTATACCATGGTCGTCTGACTTTATGGATCTAAAAAGAAAATGAGTTGTGCTCCTAAATCAGTTGCAGTGATTGAGTTATTTGGCCCTGTTTGGCTCTGTTTACATTGATTAATTAAAACATTCCCATGGCATTTGTCTAGCCAAAAAGGCAGCTCAGAAAAAACAAAGTGGAGCTCTTCTCCTTATTAAATAATCCTGGCACATAAAAGCTCATGACTGGGAAAGGGTTGAAAGGCTGAGTTAAAAGCCACAAAGTCTCTTATTTATGCCTCCCTCCCAGCCCCTGGCAATTTGAGTGCAGTAATAGCAAACCGAACCAAATGAGAAAGATTGGCTTTTACAGAGTAGGGAAGAAAGAGAATGAACACAGAATGAACCTGGCCATCTGATAACATGACAAGATGGGACTAATCAGCTCTCCTCCTCTAGCTCCTGTACGAATTACAGTCCACAGATACACAAGTGGCAAAAGCCTGCAGAACACATAGGGTGGACGGAATCTGTGCTGGGAAATGGCTTCACCAACCTGTCGTGAGTGTAGTAGTCTTATCTTTATCTTTTAGAAAAGAAGTTGTGCAGTGTCAGCAGCAGCAGCAGACTGGCCTGTGGTTGACAATTGTTGCATAGTGTGGGGCGGGCGGTCTTGACTTCTCCCTCTCTCTAATCTGGTTGCCGGGATGGAACAGAGGGAGTGGGTCAGACAGCATGCAGTGGGAGGGTGTAATTACCTACCAGGACTGGGAACGGAGGGAATGGGGTGGACAGCACACAGTGGGAGGGAGCGGGAGGGTCAACTTATATACCGGGACCAGGAACAGAGGGAGCGGGGTGGACAGCACACAGTGGGAGTGACCGGGAGGGTTTACTTGCTCTCGGTTGCTGGACAGGGAACAGGGGAAGTGGGAGGGTTTACTTGCTCCCAGTTGCTGGACAGGGAACAGGGGAAGTGGGAGGGTTTACTTGCTCCCAGTTGCTGGACAGGGAACAGAGGGAGTGGGAGGGTTTACTTGCTCCCAGTTGCTGGACAGGAACAGAGGGAGTGGGAGGTTTACTTGCTCCCAGTTGCTGGACAGGGAACAGGGGTGGGAGGGTTACTTGCTCCCAGTTGCTGGACAGGGAACAGGGGAGTGGGAGGGTTTACTTGCTCCCAGTTGCTGGACAGGGAACAGGGGAGTGGGAGGTTTACTTGCTCCCAGTTGCTGGACAGGGAACAGGGGAAGTGGGAGGGTTACCTGCCCCAGTTGCTGGACAGGGAACAGAGGGGTGGGAGGTTTGCTCCCAGTTGCTGGACAGGGAACAGGGGAGTGGGAGGTTTACTTGCTCCCAGTTGCTGGACAGGGAACAGAGGGAGTGGGAGGGTTTACTTGCTCCCAGTTGCTGGACAGGGAACAGGGAGTGGGAGGGTTTTGCTCCCAGTTGCTGGACAGGGAACAGAGGGAGTGGGAGGTTTACTTGCTCCCAGTTGCTGGACAGGGAACAGGGGGTGGGAGGTTACTTGCTCCCAGTTGCTGGACAGGGAACAGAGGGAGTGGGAGGTTTACTTGCTCCCAGTTGCTGGACAGGGAACAGGGAAGTGGGAGGGTTTACTTGCTCCCAGTTGCTGGACAGGGAACAGAGGAAGTGGGAGGGTTTACTCTCCCAGTTGCTGGACAGGGAACAGGGGAGTGGGAGGGTTTACTCTCCCAGTTGCTGGACAGGGAACAGAGGGAGTGGGAGGGTTTACTTGCTCCCAGTTGCTGGACAGGGAACAGAGGGAGTGGGAGGGTTTACTTGCTCCCAGTTGCTGGACAGGGAACAGGGGGAGTGGGAGGGTTTACTTGCTCCCAGTTGCTGGACAGGGAACAGGGGGAGTGGGAGGTTTTGCTCCCAGTTGCTGGACAGGGAACAGGGGAAGTGGGAGGTTTACTTGCTCCCAGTTGCTGGACAGGAACAGGGGAAGTGGGAGGGTTTACTTGCTCCCAGTTGCTGGACAGGGAACAGGGAGTGGGAGGGTTTACTTGCTCCCAGTTGCTGGACAGGAACAGGGAAGTGGGAGGGTTTACTTGCTCCCAGTTGCTGGACAGGGAACAGGGGAAGTGGGAGGGTTTACTTGCTCCCAGTTGCTGGACAGGGAACAGAGGAAGTGGGAGGGTTTACTTGCTCCCAGTTGCTGGACAGGGAACAGGGAAGTGGGAGGGTTTACTTGCTCCCAGTTGCTGGACAGGGAACAGGGAAGTGGGAGGGTTTACTTGCTCCCAGTTGCTGGACAGGGAACAGGGAAGTGGGAGGGTTTACTTGCTCCCAGTTGCTGGACAGGGAACAGGGGAAGTGGGAGGTTTACTTGCTCCCAGTTGCTGGACAGGAACAGAGGAAGTGGGAGGGTTTACTTGCTCCCAGTTGCTGGACAGGAACAGGGAAGTGGGAGGGTTTACTTGCTCCCAGTTGCTGGACAGGGAACAGAGGAAGTGGGAGGGTTTACTTGCTCCCAGTTGCTGGACAGGGAACAGGGGAAGTGGGAGGGTTTACTTGCTCCCAGTTGCTGGACAGGGAACAGAGGGAAGTGGGAGGGTTTACTTGCTCCCAGTTGCTGGACAGGGAACAGGGGAAGTGGGAGGGTTTACTTGCTCCCAGTTGCTGGACAGGAACAGAGGAAGTGGGAGGGTTTACTTGCTCCCAGTTGCTGGACAGGGAACAGGGGAAGTGGGAGGGTTTACTTGCTCCCAGTTGCTGGACAGGGAACAGAGGAA
Organism: Neoceratodus forsteri; assembly: GCA_016271365.2. Taxonomy (NCBI): domain Eukaryota; kingdom Metazoa; phylum Chordata; order Ceratodontiformes; family Ceratodontidae; genus Neoceratodus; species Neoceratodus forsteri. The sequence goes on from CM057454.1 coordinate 1,180,695,290, forward strand.
GTGGGAGGGTTTACTTGCTCCCAGTTGCTGGACAGGGAACAGGGGAAGTGGGAGGGTTTACTTGCTCCCAGTTGCTGGACAGGGAACAGGGGAAGTGGGAGGGTTTACTTGCTCCCAGTTGCTGGACAGGGAACAGAGGAAGTGGGAGGGTTTACTTGCTCCCAGTTGCTGGACAGGGAACAGGGAAGTGGGAGGGTTTACTTGCTCCCAGTTGCTGGACAGGGAACAGGGGAAGTGGGAGGGTTTACTTGCTCCCAGTTGCTGGACAGGAACAGGAAGTGGGAGGTTTACTTGCTCCCAGTTGCTGGACAGGGAACAGAGGAGTGGGAGGGTTTACTTGCTCCCAGTTGCTGGACAGGGAACAGGGAAGTGGGAGGGTTTACTTGCTCCCAGTTGCTGGACAGGGAACAGGGAAGTGGGAGGGTTTACTTGCTCCCAGTTGCTGGACAGGGAACAGGGGAAGTGGGAGGGTTTACTTGCTCCCAGTTGCTGGACAGGGAACAGGGAAGTGGGAGGGTTTGCTCCCAGTTGCTGGACAGGGAACAGAGGAAGTGGGAGGGTTTACTTGCTCCCAGTTGCTGGACAGGGAACAGAGGAAGTGGGAGGGTTTACTTGCTCCCAGTTGCTGGACAGGGAACAGGGGAAGTGGGAGGGTTTACTTGCTCCCAGTTGCTGGACAGGGAACAGGGGAAGTGGGAGGGTTTACTTGCTCCCAGTTGCTGGACAGGGAACAGGGGAAGTGGGAGGGTTTACTTGCTCCCAGTTGCTGGACAGGGAACAGGGGAAGTGGGAGGGTTTACTTGCTCCCAGATGCTGGACAGGGAACAGGGGAAGTGGGAGGGTTTACGTGCACTTCTGGTGGTGGCATGGGGAACAGAGGGAGCGGAGTGAACAGCACACAGTGGGAGGAAGCGGGAGGGCTTACTTACGCTCCTACTCCCGCAATGGACAATGGTGGGAGTGGGGTGAACAGAAATGTCTTGGCAGGCAAGGCATGTCCTGCAATGACGGGGTGCTCCCTCATTGCAATGGCCAGTTTCTTTCAGGCATGCCCTGCAATGATGGGGTGCTCCCCCATTACAGTGGCCAATTACTTTCAAGTTGGTAGCACGCTTGCTAAACCAGTGTCAGCAGCAGTGTGCCACCGCATTGGATAAAGAGGGCCAAGCCTGCAAATGCAGTGGCGACATTGGCTGCCACAGTGCTGCTCCTCCTCATCCTGCTTCTCTCCTAAGCTGCCACAATATATTTCTTGTGCATGCGCAAAAGCAAACATAAAAATCTTACACAGGATAAACAGGAAGGAAGACAGACATGTGGGGAGTAGTGCAATGCACTGGCTGTGGGGAAGCAGTCTTCTGGGAGTCTTTCTGGAGGCTGAGATGCTGCCCTATTTTCAGGCAACTCTCTGCTCTGAGGGAGGAGGTTGACCATCTCCAGACCACACTGGACAGTAGTAGGGGAGCCTCCCCCATCCTGGGAGCACCAGGGCCATGACCACTGACCACTGCCTCAGAGGTTGCCAAGGAAGTGCAGTGGTTGAACCACAGTGGGCTCTGGGAGGGTGAGGGTGGTGGAACAGAGGCACACCCTCTCAGTTGTACCATTACATAATCTATACACCATTCTGGTGGAGCATAGTTCCCTTATGGAGGCACCCGCAGTGGAGACTAAGGAGGCTGCGGGCAACTGTCATAAGGGAGGCCCACAGGAAGGAAGCAGAGGACACCACAGGGAAAGGAAGCAGCTCCTGGTGGGGGACTCAGTTATTAGGGGGCTAGAACTTGGGGGAGCAGGAAAAAAAGTGAAGCAAGGTGCTTGCCTGGTGTCATGGCTTGGAAGGACAGGAGGAAGTGCATCCTCAGGATCATGAGAACAGCTGCACGGGAGATGGAGATGAACATCATTGTCCACCCAAGGATGAATGACTTGGCTGGACATGAGATTAGAGCAGTGCAACAGGAGTTTGTGGAGTTGGGGAGAGACCTTAGACAAATAGCACACACAGTAGCCTTCTCGGAGGTGCTGCCTGTTTATGGCATGGTTGAGGCAAGGGTACTCTGCACCATACGATTCAATGAATAGTTGAAAAACTGGTGCAAAGCACAGGGGTTTGGCTCCATTCGGGACTGGGGTTCCACCTGGAGGGATAGCAGCCTATACTGGCAGGATGGTCTGCATCTGTCCAGGAAGGGAACAAGTCTTCTGGGGGATAGGTTTAAATGCTTCATTGGCAAGCTTTTAAACTAGTCAAGGGGGGAGGCACTGAAAAGAAGCAGGAACTTTCCTGCCTTCCCCAACAAAACACAGTAGTTAGTGAGGTAAACACCAAGGTAGAAAGGTCAGTAGGGAATATGACAGAGGTAGATGGCACCACAATTCACACAGGGGTTGTATACAGACCTCCATCTCAGGGGGAGGAAATGGACATGGATAAATGATAGTAGGTATCCTTAGAATGGCTGAAAAAGGGGAGATATTGTTGATGGGGGACCTGAATATGCCAGATGTAAACTGGAGTGCAGTTACTGCAGCCACATTCAAGAATGGATTCATTCTCGATGCCCTGTAGGAGGAGTGCTTTAGACAGCTAGTATTGGAACCCACTCAGGGAGGTGAAATCTTAAACCTTGTACTCTCAAATGGTGATGGAGAGATTATCACAGATTTAGGAGTGGGTAGCCATCTTAGAACTAGTGACCACCGAACAATATGGTTCATGATAAACACAGCAGTAAAGTCAAGCCATACAAAGGCAAAGGTTCTGGACTTTAGGAAGGCTGACTTTGCCATAATGGGTGAGTGCCTAAGGAATGCACTAGCAAATGGGCAGGAAGGAGGGGTGGAAGAACAATGGGGAATAATCAAAACTGCCATCACAGAGGCAACAAGACTTTGTGTGAAGCAAATAAACAGAACAAAACAATAAAAAAAAAACACTATGGTCCTCAAAGGAGGTGGCAGGGAAGGTTAGGGAAAAAAAGATAGCATTCAGGAAGTACAAGGAAACACAAAAGGAGCAGAACAGAGACCTGCATCAGTTAAAGCAGAAGGAAGCAGGGAAGGCAGTCAGAATAGCAAAGGCCCAAACTAAAGAAAAGATAGCAAACTCAGTTAAGAAGGGGATAAAACTTTTTATAGGTACATGAGTGAGCAAAGGAAGACCAAGGGAGGGATAGTGAGGCTTAAGGGGGAAGGGGTGGGTAGAGGGAGACTGTGAAAAGGCAGAGATACTGAATGAATACTTCTGCTCAGTATTCACAAAAGAAGAGGGGGAGGTATCTAAACCAAAGAATAAAAGCACTCTGAACAGTGGGGTCGATACCAGTCCATTCACAGAAGAAAGGGTCATGAAGGAACTCTTAAAACTCAAAGTGGATGAAGCAATGGGTCCTGATGGGATTCACCCCAGAGTTCTAAAAGAACTAAGGGAAGAACTAGTAACACCACTGACTACCATTTTTAACAAATCATGGGAAGATGGTGTGGTACCAGAGGACTGGAGGAAGGCATATGTAATTCCTCTTTACAAAAGTGGGAGCAAAGCAGAGGCAGGAAACTACAGACCTGTTAGCTTGACTTCAGTGGTAGGAAAAATGATGGAATCACTTCTGAAAGAAAGAATTGTTGACTACCTAGAGATTGGCGGTGCATAGGACCCACGGCAGCATGGATTCACAGCAGAAAGGTCATGTCAGATGAATCTAATCGATTTATTTGACTGGGTAACTAACGTAATAGATCAGGGAGGGGCTGTGGATATGGCCTACCTAGACTTTAGCAAGGCATTTGACACAGTCCCACACAAAAGGGCGGTAGCCTGAGTTACAAGCTGGCTGGACAACAGGACCCAGAGGGTAATAGTAAATAGAGTACATTCTGAAGAAAGGGAGGTTACTAGTGGGGTGCCACAGGGTTTAGTACTGGGACCAGTCCTCTTTAATGTCTTTATAGGTGACATTGCAGAGGGGCTGGAAGGAAAGGTATGCCTCTTTGCAGATGACATAAAGATCTGCAATAGTGTTGATACACAAGAAGAGGTACAAAGGATGAGAAGAGACTTGGCAAGATTGGAGGAATGGTAAAAAAATTGGCAGCTTAGATTCAGTGCAAAAAAAGTGCAAAGTAATGCAGCTGGGAAACAAAAACCCAGGGGAAGAGTACACAGTGGGGGGAGGTATTAATAACAACACAAATGGAAATGACCTGGGGGTAGTCATATCAGATGACATAAGGCAAGCAAGCAATGTGAGAAGGCAGTAAGGAGCGCTTGGGGGATACTGGGATGTATAGGGAGAGGCATCACCAGTAGGAAACAGGAAGTTGTTATCCCTCTGTACAGACAGTTGTTGAGACCCCATCTGGACTACTGCATCCAGTTCTGGAGACCCCATCTCCGCAAGGACATAGGCATATGGAGACAGTCCAGAGGAAGGCAGCTAAAATGGTGCAGTGTGTTCAACAGAAACCATATGAGGATATGAGGATAGGCTAAAGGAGCTTAATATGTATACCCTTGAGGAAAGGAGGGAGGGGGGCATGATAGAAACTTTTAAGTACCTCAAGGGACTCAACAAAGTCCAACAGGGTAGTATCTTTCAGAAAAAGAGATGTGCAAGAACAAGAAGACACCATTTGAAGATGTGGAGGGGACGGCTCGGGGTAATGTGAGGAAGTATTTCTTCACAGAGAGGGTGGAGGACACATGGTATGGCCTTCCTGTGGAGGTTGTGGGGTCAAAAACAGTGGGGGAATTCAAGAATGCATGGGACAGACATAAAGCAATTCTTCTGGGGGGGTAGGAAGAAATAGGCTGTTGGTTAACTAGGAGCTACAGCTTATCCAGTAGGTAGGGAAATGGGCAGAGTAGGTGGGCCAAGCAGTCCTTATCTGCTGTCAAAGTCTATTTTGCTATTTCATTATCTTTGTTCTTAGACTGTAACATCAGCTAGAATGACATTAAAGGTGCAGAGCCCCATATAAACTAATCAGATACTATCTAAAGACCGAGTCCATAGCTTTGCTGCAATTAGCTATACCACTAAAATGTTGGTCTTCACCTCAAGCTGTAACATTGGGGACCTGGTATAGCATACTGTCAAAAATGTTTCCTGGAAAAGAATTACTACTGTGCATCACCTGGTTTGATGTCTGTGACTTCTGTTGTTCTACAAAAGTCAATAAACATAAATTACCAAAACAAAAGTATGTCAGGTAAAGGGGTTCCTAGCCACAGGCAGGATATCGACAACCTTAGGGATCTCCCAAAGTGTGCAATGGCTATGTTTTCAGGAGTCATACATGGAGGTGTAGGGACTTCAGGTCTGAATGAACCCGAGACCCCCTCCCCTCTGTGACAGCAGACCCTGACACAGAAGTAGAGGAACAGGATGCTCCACCGCCAGATGTTTTAGGAATGGAAACCAAATCTGGTGAGACCATAAGGGAGCAACAAGTGTAAGAGTAACACTCTCCACCAGTAGCTTGAACAGAACACTCTGTATTAAAGGAATGTGTGGGGGAGGGGAGGTGATTCGTACATGAATTTCCCTTTCCAAGAGAGGGACAACGCATCCCACCATAAAACTCAAGGCAATTCTAGGGGAGAGTAGGATGAAGTAAGCTGTTGATTAACTAGAATCTGCAGCTTAACCATCAGGTAGGGAAAAGGGAAGACTGGGTGGTCCTTATCTGCTGTCAAATTCTATGTTTCTGTGTTTCTGTGTAACTCCAGGTCCTGGAGCAAGTGAGCAGAAATGTGTTAGTTTTGTTTTGTGTGGGAATGCAAAAAGTTCCAACTTTGTATGGTCCCAGCTTCCAAAGAGATCATGTACCATGGAGGTCAACAGTTCCCATTCATGAACCATGGACTAAGACCTGCTTAGTCTGTGTACCAAGATGTTTTGCAGACCTGGCAAAAACATGTCTGATTATTAAAGGCTGTGAGACAGAGCCCAGTACCACACTCTCACTGCTACCATGCATAGTGGGTAGGAATTCGTGCCCCCTGTTTATGTAATAATGACACTGACATTGTCCATCTGTATTAACACAAGACCAGGGCAGAAATTACTTTGAAGGGCCTGGAGGTTGTATAGAATAGCTCTTATCAGCCCGGCCCGGTGGCACTGAGGCTTGAGGCGCTGGGCGCCACACCTCGCGCCACGCTGGTGACCCATGTTCGCGAACGAGTGAGGGTCAGTGGGGGTTGGCAGAACAGGGAAGTATTGAGCATCCCAGGGACTGCTGTCCTACCTCAGGGAGGGGGGACTCACCCAAGCCAGTGCAGTATCCGCCCCTGACAGTGGCTGGGGGACTGCACTACCTGGCCAGAAGAAGCAAGGGGATTGGGCTGCGGTGGACGTCTTTCAGGTGTGCACGGGAGCGTGTGCACACTGAGCAGGACATCATTGCACGTCTGAGCCTGGGGGCAACATAACCTAGATAAACCCCACTGAAGGGGATACACGACGGCACCCTGTCCCAAAGTGCCACACTCCATATCCGGGCCTCTCCTCCATCCTAGGCTGGGCACACTAGATTACTAGCTAGAGCAACCTGGGAGAATAGGGTGGCCGCACCTCAGGGGGTGCAGAGCCAGGGGGTCTGCCTGGCCACAGCAGGATGGAGGGAGGACTTTAGGTACGAGGTAGAGCACTCAGGCACAGGGATGCCTGAGAGAGTTCCTTGTCGGTGGAGATAAAGTCTACAAAAAAAAGAATAGCTCTTATCACATTTATGTGCAGATCAGCCTCCACCTTGTCCCATGATCCTTGTGTCTGGAACAGGCTAAAATAAGCAGCCCAACTGGTGCCTGAGGCATCTATGATAAAGATCTGTACAGGAGCTTGTACAAGGAATGAAATGCCTTGAGTAAACTGTAACAGTCCATCCACCAATCGGATGGTGCTTTTGCCCAAAATTTGTGCTTTCAGGTCTGCCCCTGTGATTTTTACTTCCAGGGAGTCTTTCACTTCCTGAGTAAGAATCTTAATGCGTGCATGCTGAAAAAATTCCCCTGTGAGCTCTTCAAAGTTCTCTATCTTTTCCTGAGAGTATAGGGCTATATAATATGATGCAAATATTTGTGTTATCTCTTCTGGTTTACTGGTTTGTGCACCCCCTTTATTCGGATCTTTAAAGTGAAGTATTAACCTACTCAATTGTTCCTCCCTCAGTCTGGCTGCCAGTTATTTTCCCGCCCTATTCCCCACCTTGTAATATCTAGTTTATTCATCTACATTGCTCTTCCAACTAATTCTGCAATTATATTTCCAGAACAGAGTGATGTTCCTCTAATTGGCGTTTAGAGGCTGCATTTAAGGTAATCTTGTGCTGGGATTCAAGTTCCCACACTTCTTCCTTTAATTCCCTGGTCTTACCCTTCCACCTTCTCCTCTGCCCAGAAGCATACTTTATGATTACCCCCATAGGACCGCTTTAAAGGCGTCCCATCACACAGTGGGGGTAGTATCCCTTACTACATTTTGGCTGGCGTACATTTTAATAGTGTCACAGATCAAATCTTTAAAACTTGGGGAGTTCAGCAGGCCAATATTTAGTCTCCAATGTAAGTTACAGGCAGCCGGAGCCAGAGCGAGCCCTAAAGTCATTGGTGTGTGGTCAGAGAGGGAGCAGATGAAAATTTCACAGGAATGTGCACAGTGTAGCCAGGTTTTCGACAGGAATAACATGTCTATCCTGGTGTAACAGTCATGCCTGTCAGAATAATGGGTATAGTTTCTTGCTTGGCTGTGTAGATCTCTCCACACAGCCCATAGATCTACTAGTTTGGAACATCTAGCCAACAATGAACCAGCCCGACGTTTCCTACTCCCCCCAGCCCTCCCTTATCTAAAGATGGCATAAGTAGGGGGCGTGGCTAGCCATTAGACATGGCAAATATGTGCTAGTTAGCTCCTCGGGCCAATCGCATTTAAATCGTCTAAAAAGCTGATTTTTGCCTAAAATTCTCAATGAAAACCTTCGTCTATGGTACCTCATATACATGGCGTCAGGAAAACAAAAGAAACGGCAGGGGAAATTAAAATTTAATGCAGCAAATGCTCCTCAAACTGGGAAGTCTACAGATGCCATCTCGAAACCACAGGCCGCAGCTATGGAGAGTGGGGGCACGAGTGCATGTGCGGAGATGGAGGCACTCTCAAAATCTCTAGCAAGCATTCCAGCTATCCTAATGCAGATGCAGCAAGAGATAAAATCTGGCTTTATAAACCTTACTCATCTCCAGGGGATTGTTACAGGGCTCTCTGAAACATCGTCTGAACACACGAGTCAGATTATAGAGCTTGAACAGAGAGTAAGCATTCTGGAGGATGCCTTAGCTGCAATGTCGGCTGAACGAAATGGGCTCAAAACCTCCCTGGGGGAGCTGTTGGCAAGAATTGATGATCACGAGAATCGATCACGGAGATCTAATCTTTGCCTAATAGGCCTACCCGAAGGGATGGAGGGAAAAGATGTGGCACAGGGCCTACACAAATGGCTGGTGAAGCATCTTGATCTACCAGAGGATTATTTAGAATTTGAAATAGAACTTGCTGACTGCATTGGCGCCCCTCCCAAACCAAGAGACCGGGTGAGATATTGCCTCATTAAGTACCTTAATTTCACGGATAAAGAAAAGATCCTGCAAAAAAACAAACAAGTAGGCCCTATAGCATTTGGCAATGGCAAAGTGCACGTGTATCAGGACTATAGCAGAGATCTTCAGGCCCAAAGGCAGACATTTTGCAGACAAAGAGCAAGTTACATAATATGGGGCGAGCCTTCAGCTTTCGCTACCCAGTTCGACTACAGATTGACCGCCCGGGCCAAAAGCCATGATTTTTTTCATGTCCAACAGCTGCAGAAAAGTGGGTCACTGAGGAGGAGACCAGAAGAGATGGAGGGCAGGCTGGTGACACTTGACTTAAGCTAAGTACATTACTTTATTTGGCTTTGCCCAGTCTCTCTGGAGATCTTATGTCTACAGCACCCACCTTAAGTAGAAGCTACGCATTTCATTTATTTTGATGGCTTACGGCATTTCCTGATGCTAGAAAATACTTTTATGTCGTGCTGCTTAAGATGGCCGCATGAAAAATGTTAGATCGCTGCTGCTGTAGTAAGCCTCCCGATCGTGTCTTGGGACACAGGTATTGGCGGGTTAGCTGGAACTCTAATGGTGCTGCAGTGTATAGCGTCACTGATTTATTCGATTGAGGAACTTTAATTGTTATACTTAATTGTTTATTGTTAATAGAAGCATACTGGTCAGATGATTGAAAGACTTCCTAGGCTGAGCACTATATCAAGTCTGACTTAAGATCAGGCACTGAAATTCCTGGACAATTTTTCTTTCTGATGACTCTATTATAATTATTGAATAATACAGCTTTAAATATACATTAATTAAGATAAATGGTGCCCCATGCAGTTAGCAATGGAGATAGTTTTTTGTCTGCCACTTATTAGTAGTGGGATTCTGGGCAGTTTTTTTTTCTGCCCGTTGGAAGGGGGGTCAGGGGGAAGTTTATGGGGAAGCATATGGAGGGCATAGTGCTGGTAGTGTACAGAGGACTATAACTGGGATGGGGGATAGTTAGGAAGGGGAATTGTAGGTTATAAGGAAGGTTTTTTTATCTTGGAAGGTGAGGTTGGGGAGGTTGGGCGCCTGGCTTTTGATGGAAGGACAGATGGTACATATCTTGGAGAGTTATATAACTCTGTCACATACTCTCAGTATAAGAAATGGCCAGTGACCTTGCTCTTACAAGAGGGATCACATGTTGGGGGGATTAAATAGTGGAGGGAAAAGTTGTGGGGGGGGGTTGGGAACTGTTTGGGTTTATGGATCTATTCTAAGTTAAAAAATGTGGTTCAGAGAGTGCAACCCTGGAAACTTAACTGGGTGCAGCGATATATGAATAATCACAATGATGACTGAGATTAAAATAGTCACGTGGGAACATGACTAGCCTGAAAACGATTCTTAAATGCAGAAAGGTTATGACTGAGGTTAAAAGAATGAAGGGTCAAATACTGTTACTGCAGGAGACTCACTTTTCTGCCACAGAAGCTTGCAGGACTGCAGTGTTTATGGGGGGGGGGCATGGGTTTCATCTGTGTACTCATCCAAGGCTAGGGAGGCCTCAATTTGGCTTTCCAGGTGATGCCCTACTGAAATCATAGACTCAAAGGTGGATTTGGCTGGCCGTTATGCGCTCGCTAAATTGCACATGCCTGGGGGAACCAATTTGTTAATTGGGTCTGTCTATGCCCCTAATATTGATGAGCCAATTTTTTTTTTCCAAAATTGGCAATGGACATGGCGAGGTGGGAGGGTCCCTGGATAGTTCGGGGTGATTTTAACTGTGTATTAGATATGGTGCTTGATCAATCCAATCTAAAAGTAGTGCCCATGTCGAGAAATGCCAAAGCTTTGAAACAAATACAAGGGGAGCTGGGACTAATTGATGCCTCATTCCATTTTCACCCTGAGGACAGACTATAGCTTCTTCTCCCACTCTCACCAATCATATGCTAGGCTGGACAGGTTGTTGGTGTCCAACTCCTTGTTGTTGGGGATTGGTGAGGCGAAATATCTCCCAATACTGGTGACTGACCGTGCTCCCCATTACATTACTCTGAATTTAGTGGGCACATCTGTGCCACCTCAATGCTGGAGATTGGATCCTCTACTATTAAAGGACCAAACATATGTTAAGCAAATGAGGGGTAATATACAAGACTGCCTCACTTTTAATAATAAGGGGGACACGTCTGGGGTACCAGGTGGGAGGCGTTGAAAGTCTTTATCAGAGGTCAGACCATCTTGTTTACCTCGCACAAGAAACATGAGGAGGAGAAATCATTAAACTCACTCAGGATGAAAATCTCAGCATGCGAGACAGCACATAAATCTAAACCCTCCAAAGAGTTATATTACATCATCCAACTTCTTAAATATAAATCTAAACGCCTTAAATAGTGCCAAGCTGGAATGCTGTATAATATTAGCAAATCAGGTACTTACTTCGATGGAGATCGGGGGGGTAAACTACTTGCCTGGCAAATTAAACACAGGGAAGTAGGAAAAAGAAACGGAGAGCTAACAAATGATAGAGGGAGTGTAGTACATGACACAAATGGGATTGGGAAAGCTTTTGTTAAATTCTATAAAGATTTATATACCTCAGAGTGCCAACCACCTAGTGATGATCTTGCATCCTTTTTTTAAAGGGCCCCCCCTCAATAAATTGGCAGCGGAAGCCTCTAAAACATTAGATGCTCCTCTGGGGAGACAGGAAGTGCATGAAGCACTTAAGGTCTTGAAGGAAGGGAAAGCACCTGGCCCAGATGGCATCCCCATAGATTTTTTTAAAACCTTTTCCCCCTTACTACTTGAGCCTTTGTGTGATGTGCTGGAAGAAAGTCTGTCTCGAGGAGTCTTGCCCTCCTCTACGTGGTCTGCTGTGTTTACCATACTGCCGAAACCGGGTAAAGACCTGTCAGGATGCGCCTCTTACCGGGCCATTTCTTTATTAACCTCAGATTACAAAATACTGGCCAAAGTGATGGCCTCCTGGCTTGAACCAGTTCTACCATTGTTGGTGCACCCAGATCAAACGGGGTTTGTGAAGGGTCGTCAGGGAAAACATAACACTAGTAGAACCCTTAGTATTCTATACAGAGTGGGGTGAACAAAACATGAGCATGGGCCAGCTATTGTTACTCTTGATGCTGTAAAGGCATTTGGCCATGTGGAGTGGGGCTATCTGATTGAGACACTGGGGAGGGTGGGGTTAGGCCCAACTTTTTGTCAGTGGGTGTGCACTTTGTATACCAAACCTCAAGCTCAGGTGGCAATCAATGGGTGTCTATCTAGTCCATTCATTCTGGAGCAAGGTACACGGCAAGGGTGCCCCTTGTCCCCTCTTCTGTATGTTCTTTCATTGGAGCCTCTGGCTGCAGTCTTGCGGGCACAGTCGGACATTGCTGGATACGTGGGGGGTGGTACAGAGCATAAGATCTCTATGTATGCAGACGACCAGTTGCTTTATTTACAGAACCCAGTGCGAGACCTCACCACAGTGCATAAGCTTATGAAGGAATTTGGTACACTATCTGGGCATAAAGTTAATTGGACAAAAAGTGAGCTGCTCCCTTTAGGTAGTTGCAATAGAGCCCAACTAATTGCCAATCTAGGGGGCTTGCAGCTGGTTACGCAGCTAAAATATTTGGGTATTCAGCTCACAGCTACAATTGGTCGTCTATATACCCTCAATTATAAACCCTTAATGACCAAGCTTCTGGAGGACTGCGAATGCTGGACTGCACTGCCTGTTTCACTAATGGGCAGAGCTGGTATTACAGAAATGACTATTCTCCCACGGTGTCTGTACCTTTATCAATCGCTCTCAATTAGAGTGCCACAAAATCACTTTAGATACATCTATACAATGTTGCACAAACTTCTCTGGAGGGGTGGTAGCACCAGCATTTGTAGAGCAATACTTCTGTGGTCTCCTGGAAGAGGCGGCGTGGGGCTGCCAGACTTCAGAGCATATTATTGGGCAGCCCAGCAGGCATTTACACCTGCAGGGCTCTGGTGGTGATAACTATGCCTGGCTGCAGTTAGAGGAGGAAATGCTGGTGGGGGACTTTAATTATAATATGTTGAGTGGTAGCCTCCTCTCACCGGATGATCAACAGGTACCCAACCCTTTCACTAATAATACCTTGGGGATATGGTTATGAGCCCACCGACATATAGATTGTGGAAGGGAGGCTACTCCCCACATGTAAGCCCAATATGGGCCATGAGACAAAGAGGAGCATGCTCTATACAGCTTTTGCAGTGTCTCAGACAATGGAAGAAGATGGGGCTGTCTAAGATAACCCAGATTTATGAGGGCGGGCAGATCACAGGCTTTAAAAATATATGTGAACAATGGAGAATCCATCCTGGGGACTTCTTTGTGTACCTACGGGTTCAACAGCTGCTTGGGACTTCTTTGACAGCAGAGGAGGGCTGGGATTCTCCCTCACCCTTTGAGGAGCAAATTTATAGGCCGCAGCTGGACGGGAGGCCACTGTCTGTTCTCCACCACACCATTTGGGGGGGACAGGGAAAGTTTAGAAGTGAGCAGACTAAGATGGTCAGCGGATCTTTCTGTTCATATTGACTCATTCACCCTGGAAATTAGCTTGCTCCCACTATGTGCACTGCTCATACAGCAATAAGCTTAGACAGATACAATTTTATTTTTTGCACTGAGCTTACATTACACCTGTCAGGCTACGTGTTATAGACAACACCAAATCCAAGCTGTGTCCCAAATGCAACACAGAAAAGGGAGATTTCCTTCAGATGGCCTTGACTTGTGCAAAGATTGCACCGTTCTGGCATAGTGTACATAAGATTATGTCACAGGTTCTGGGGTATGCTCCCTCAAAGTTCCCACTGGAGCTTTTGCTGGGAGCTGACCCGAAGCACCCCAATAGAACCATGAGCAACCCACTTTGGGATATTGCCCTAGTAAATGCCAGGAGGACTGTGGTTCAGCTTTGGATGTCTGCCTCCCCGCCCACTATATGTGGATGGTCTAATAACTTGCTCTCATGCATGGCCCTTGATAGGGCACAAATGGGTGCATTAGGTCTCATCAACAAATTCCAGGAGACATGGGGACCGCTGATCGTTGCAATGGAGGAGGGTTGGTTCCCTGTTTAAGTTCCAATAAAACAATAACTTGACAATCACCTATTACTTATTTGTAAACTCTACCAACAATGCCTGAAGATTCATTAATTCCTTCTTGTTCTTAAGCCTTAGGATGCTGCCGTTTCAACCAATAGTGTGTTTTTAGAGCTCTGGTAAAGAAAGATCTGAGACAGTGACCTTTGTACTGTAGTAAATGCCAATGCACCCAGCTGGGGAATTTAAATATTTTTATTGTTTTAGTGACAATGCGTTTTCTAATGGTAAAATGTGCTTGTAAACGTTGAGTATGTATGTCACTACGATGTATTAAAACTCATTCATTCCCACAGACACCATATGGTGTCAGAACCACCCATTGCTGGAATGGACCCAAAATATCCACCGGGAGCAAATGAGTTAATTTGCACCTCCTGAACCACTCAATAAACTATTTAAAAAAAAAAAATGGCATAAGTATTGTATTGAAATCTCCTCATAGGACGCGGTGCCTACATCCCAGGTCCATAAGCTCTCCCAGGATATGTTTAAGGAACTGAGCAGCCTCCTTATCTTAATTTGGGGCATACAGATTAACTATTAGGCAGGGGACATCTCAGTAGACAGCCCAGAGTTTCATAAACTGGCCTTCTGGGTCAGTTTCCACTGTTTCTATTTCTAGTGGGCAGTCCTTATGCACCAAGATGGCTGTGCCCCTCCTATGGTGATGTGCAATGTATGTGGAGGCAAATACTGAACCCACCCAGTTTCTGCATAATTTCAAGTGCTCAGCGGCTGTAAGGTGGGTCTCCTGCAATAGGGCCACCTGTATATTCGCCTTTTTAAGGTCTCGGAGTATTCGAGTACATTTAACAGGGTTACCAAGCCTCAGAATATTGTATGTGGAAAATTTTAACTTATTCATGGGAGACATATGTAGGGCTTGTGTCCGTCGAGCTGCATATATGAGAGTCTAACCTTGCATGCCTTGTATAGTGTATGTACAGGGTGGAGTATGGGTACACCTGGTTGATCCATAATAAAATAAGTAAAAAACCTCAACCATAGGTTAACAAACATGAAAAACAATTGCAACAACTTCATGAACTCTTCTTGCTGCCCATGTGCTAGTAAGATATGATCAGCCGTCCCTATTAACTTCCAGAGTTTCACTAGGAGACCGTCATGCTTCAGATTTTTTATGATGACAGGTGGTGCTAGAGTGTACTCCGCACCTCACTGCTCTAGCCCAAATCCCTTACCACAGAGCAGCCATACTGAGTATGCCAAGGCTACGAAATTCAGCTTCTCTCATGCCCTCCCTCCTCCCCCAACATTGCTGTCTAGGTAGGTCTGCCAGACTCCCATCCCCATCTAAACATTTATGCTTCCCGCCCCACCAGGATTTAACTAAAATATAGCTGTTTACAGGTTGTGTAAGGCATCCTAATTTAAACTTTACTGTGTACTAAACCTTTCAAGTTTGCAGAACAACATTCAATCCCCCTTCCCCAGAATGACAAGCAGGTAGCTGTCTCTCAACCATTGCAAAACCAATACGAGGCTTAACTGGGAGGGGCAACTGCAGAATAAGGGGTGCCAGCTGCACATTCGAGCAGACTTGATAGACCTCTAGGCCTTTATCTGCTGGCAAATTTCGTATGTTTGAAACTGGACAGAGAAGTGAAACAGGTATTTCTCAATGGTCCCAGGAGAGGCACTAGCCTCTCCGATGTCTCATGACAGGAAAGTTCTTGTAAAGATTTTCAATCACTCTTCCATGGCATCATCTAGTTCTCCAGGGTCGGTTGCTGCCTTGCTTCTTTTGCAGGGGGATCACTTGACAGGAACAAATCTTGGACCATTTTCTGACTCCTCTATTTTCTGTTTGCTTGCCAGCTCGAGGATTCGGACCCCCCACCAATTGCTATTAGTGTTTCTGCAGGCCCCTGATCGCCCCAGGGCCGATATATATTCATCCAACTGAATTTCCAGCAAAGCCTGATATTTTCTAGCATCTTGAGGGCTTTCAAAGACCTTGGAGCCTATATCAGAGGTAATTGTTAGTTTAGCAGGGAAGTCCAATCATGCTTTTAAGCCTTTACTAGGTAGTGTTTTTACAACTGGAAACCACAGCTTTCTTTTTGACATAGTAGTTGGTGCATAGTCTGGCTCCAAAAACAGCTTCGTATTGCCAAAAATTCTCTCTTTGTGGGCCCAAGCCTTGCACAGCAATCAAGAAAGGCCATTACCACTGAACATGGCCTAGTTTTGGCATCCTTCAGTGGCGCCACCAGGGCCCGATGCACTCTGATAATATTTAAGGGTGTACAAGGACTGTACTAGTACTAGTACTGTCCTTGTCTAAGTTGAGAAACTCTTTCAGCAGCCCTTCTATATACGTGGCCATCTCTCCCATTTCGGTGCATTCTGGGAGGCCATGAAGTCACAGATTAACTCTGCGTGAGCAGGTTTCTAGATCCTCCAATTTCTCCAAAAGCAGCTGGGAGTGACCATGGAGCTGCAGCAGAGCTCCGTTATGTAGATCCAGGGTGTCAGCTTGCTCGGTGAGGTGAGTCTCGATGTCTTGTAGCTGCTGGTCGTTCTGCTGTAAGTTCTGTTTGTTATCCTTCACATCAGAGCTGATACTGTCCAGGGTTTTAGTGAGGTGCTGGAGTTCCCGACATAACTGCCGGGAGGTGTTTGTAAAGTCCTCCCCCTCTTCCTCTGAATCAGTCGAAAGATCAGGCTCATGGTGTATTTGTGGCCTAGCAGGAGCATCTTCTTTCGCAGCGGGCAAAGGTATTGGGTGATATCTTTGTTGTTTGAGAGCAGTTCCCTGCATCGCTCGATTTCTGGAAAGAGCCGCCATGAAGACAATAAAGCGTCGAACACAAATGTACTGTGGGGTGAGGTTTTTCAGCAAAATATTGAGGGAATCAGAGGGAGCTTATCAACCCTGTATCTACATCACTTCGCATCTCAACCGGAAGTTGACATCATGTTTTTTATCTTTACTTCTTTTCTCAAAGTTTGTTTGTTGTTTCATTTTCCTTGTCTAAAACCAAAGGTCCCTTGCTGCTGCTGCTGCTGTCAATTTTCTCACTCATTTCAGAAACTGGTATGGTCAAGTCAGATTTATTATCACCGGTTATGTGTACAAACACAGAGCCAGACTGAGACTCGTTGTTTTGGTTGTTTTCCTGTCTAGGGCCGGGGGGGGCTGGTCGGGGCTGGCTTTCAGACTGTGAAGAAGGCAGCTCTGGCTCCTCTTTACTTTTTGCTCCTGATGAAGAAGACGACATGGAGGTTTTTTCCCAGTCCAAAGGGAAAATAGAGTAGTTTGTTTTGGCTTATTTCTTTGCATTTTTTTTTTTACTTTTATGCAATTGTGAAAATACTGAAATACTGTTGCGCTCAATAACATTTTATTTTATGTTATCTTTGTGTGTGTTGTGTACTTTTTTACCTTAAGGTTAAGCTGTTGTGCTTATGATTATGCTTACAACACAAGAGGGCCTGGGCAGGACAAAGTAGGTGGTAGTAAGAGCGGGAACCAAGTACTAGTACTCTGCAGTTGTTCACTTCCCTAAGTTCCTCTACCTTCACAGGGCAGGTTAGATCACACATACACACACACACACACCTCCACCAAAGTACTGCAGCATGCTTGAGGGTTATTTTTTTTTTCTGTAGCACCAGGAATTTCAGACTTTAAAGGCTACTCTGACTAAATTACAGTATGACCGAATGTCCTCTCTGAGACAAGAACAAAGGTTTGGGATGCATGGCACAAAGGCCCACACCAATCCTTTCAATTTTTGCCAAGCGTCAAGACACCACAAAGATATTCAAACAGTTAAATCCCTCACAGGGGAAGTGCTTTCTCATAAAACTGATATCTTACATGAAGTGGGTCAGCATTTAGAGGGCTTGTTCTCTGCTGATCCACATCTCTCAGAGACTCGCATTATGCAGTGGTTAGATTCTTGCACATTGAGAACTGTGCCAGAATATTTTTTTTCCTGGTCTCCTACACCCTGTCTTCCCAGTGGAAGTCATGGAAGTTATTTCACACTCACCTGTGGGTAAAGCATTGGGCCTTGATGGGCTCTCAAATGAGTTATACAAAATGATTAGTCCTTTTCTGGCAGAAGAATTATCTATTCTTCTTTCTGACAGTTTAAAGGACAATGTGTTACCTCCTAGCACGTACAATGGTCTTGTAGATTTACTTTATAAACAGGGTGATAGAACAGAACTGCAAAACTAGAGACCAATTACTCTCCTCAACAGTGACTATAAGCTTTTACCAAAAGTTTGAGTAAACGTCTTTCTGCTTGTTTAGAAGATATTATCCGCCCAACACAGCTCTGCTCTGTCCCTGGTAGGACCATTACAGATGGCCTTATTCTAGTATGGACAATTTTCTGAAGAGGGTTCTCGGGTGAACTTATGGGTTTTTGTTTTAGCTTAGACCAACAAAAGGCCTTTGACAGGGTACCACATGATTATATCTGGGCCTGTTTATCCAAGATGAAGTTTCCCCTTCCCATTATATCTTGGCTTTGGACATGTTACACTGCAGCTCTAGCAATCCCCATCGTGAATGAGTGGTTAGGAACACCAGTGAAGGTGACTAGAAGAGTTTGGCAGGGATGCCCATTGAGTCCTCTTCTTTATATCTTAACCTGGGAACCATTATTAGCACAGATTAACGCTTCAGAAGCTATTAGGGGTCTTTCCTTACATAGCACATGTCCTGAAGTGAAAATAGTGGCCTATGCTGATGGTCTCTGTCTTTTTTTGGCAGATCTCCCATCGTGCCATGCTACTGGGGCCTTACTGTTGGCATATGAGGAGGGATCGGGTTCAAATGTGAATCTTTCTAAAAGTAAGTATCTTTCCATAAGTACGACACATATTGATGCTGTTGCTATTATGGGGATTCCGGCTTGTGTCAGATATTGTAGGATATTAGGGATTCATTTTGGGATGGAAGATCCATCCAAATATAATTGGGACTTGATATTCAAAGAAGCACAGAATAAAGTGCAACAATGGAAAACGTGGAGGATGTCAAAGAAAAAAAGAGTTTACATGGCTAAAACCTTTTTACTTAGTCTGTTTCTCCACCTGGGAGCTGTTTTCCCTCCTCCAGCAGTATTAGATACTAGCATTTATAGTGTTTTTCTTTTCAAACGATAGGGGGCAGCAGACTGAACCCCATTAAAAGAGGTGTTCTATATCAAGATTTTAAAAATGGAGGCATTTGGATGGTGAATCCAATTGTTTTTTCTTTTCCCTTTTTGTGTCTAAAAACATTAGTCCTCTTTTAAAGAAAGTGAACAAGGTGTGGGATCTTTGGGTTTGGGATTCTATCACTCCCTGGATTCAATCCTGGCACCCCTTGGCACTGATTCCAAAGCAGAAACCTTCAAAAGGTTTGCCGGATTATTTTAAATCCTGTTTTGCAAGGGTGAAACTATGGGGACTTTTCAGACAACAAATTGAACAATATTCTAGGAAAGAACTATACAGAGCTATTGTGGAGCAGCACTTTTTGATTTTATCGGACTTTGCCACCTACCCACCACATCACTTTCAGCAAATAGGAAGTATGTTGACTTCCAGGAGGATACCAGCATACATGTGGGATGTTTTATGGTTGGGTACACACAATAGACTAAATGTCAAGGGCAATCTCAAACACAAAGGGTTGCAAGAAAGAGGGTGTCCACGACAGAATTTATGTCAGGCCCCAGTGGAAACTATTGCTCATTTATTTTTTGAGTGTCCTTATATCGGTCAGTTTTGGGCCTATGCCCTTTCTCAATGTAAAGATTCACCATTTGGGTCACTGACAGCAGAGATTCTTTTCCTTGGCATTTTACCACAGGCTTGGGGCAGGTATCATGCTGACACTATGCATGTGATTTTGGCTTGTATAAAGTTCCAGATTTGGCAGTCGGGTTGTGCTTGGTCCATACGACAGCAATTTGTGACCCCTGAACAATTGTTTTGGAATATTTCGGCCCATATTCAATAGCTCAAAGGTAAAGACCAAAATAGAATACCAGTTTCATATTTATTGGAAATATATGACACAGGGTGACTTTTTTGATTACTAGTACAAGGATTTTGACTGTTCCTTTATCTTTTGTTCTGTAGTTATTCAAATGAGGCTATTTTTGCTAGCCTGGGATCAGTTATCTAGCATTCTTCACTTGTACTGTTTTTCTGTATTTGTGATTTTCTTGTATAATTTTGTTTGAGGAAGTACCATTTTGTATATTCTGTTGGGCAAATGTATTGGAACTTCCCCTTATCTTTTCATGGGGTGGGGGAGGGGGCATGATTACAGTATTTTCTTCTCTGTAGGTGTTTAAAGTATGAAGGAATACTGTATTGTGATTTCCTCTTTTCTTTTAGGCTTTTGTATGACATCATACTGAAATCGTTTGTTTTTCTTTTCAATACTTCCCTTATTTTTTCAGTGGGGAGGGGTGGTGGTGGGGGTGTACAGTAATTTGTTTTTGCTCTTTTTGGAGTGTAGGAATGCTGTGTGCTTTCTTTCTAATTTTATTTTCTTCATAGGCTTTTGTAGATCGTACTAACATGTTTTACATGTTTGTTTTATACTTTTGAGTTTACTCCTTTCCTGAGTTTTATGGATTGGAGATTCTTCTTTATTATACCATGTATGTTGCATTCTATTGTATGATGAAATACTTATTTCTGTTTTGAATTTTTTTTCCTTATGATTTTGTATGTCATACTGCTATTTTGTATATTTTGTCTTCAGTTTTGAATAAGAAATTCCCCTACTTTTTTCGATAAGTGCCATGGGATCTTTAACATCCACCTGAACTACCACCAATCCAGGCAGATGGGACCTCAGTTTAACATCTCATCCAAAAGACGACACCTCAGAAGTGTGGCAGCACCCCCTCATGCTGCAGTACAGTGTCAGTACTGGGATATTAACCCAAGTGCCAGATGTGGGAACTGAACCCACTGCCCTCTGATCTCCCGGCCCCAGAGACAAGTGTTCTACCTACTGAGCCACTGACACTACAATATATATATATATATATTTTTTTACTGCCTAGCAAGTGTTTGACCTCTACTAGCTTGTTTACTTGCTTCTAATATCTCTATTATTTAGTTATCACATTAAGCCAAGCCAGCCTCTGGACACTGCAGGACACAATGATTAGTTATGACTCCTCTTCACTCACATTCATACAGTTAGGTTTCAGTTCAATTTTACATTTTAATTTGCTTTAAAAGTTATTTTTGTCTGCCCTGAATGAAGCAAGTCATTTAAACTGCTGTGCTCCACTGCCCCTGGCTGTTAAAATCATCTTGTTCTTAGTTGTTTCTGTCTGATATGATTTTTTTTAATTCAGCTCCAATCTTGTGTGTTCCTCGGTAATAGTCTAAATAAGTTTTCCCAACTACTCCCACTTCAAATTCTGTCATCACACAAGTGACAAACTTCTCAATTATTCACCAGTCCTGTGACTGACCAAGTCAGCAAACCCTTCCACCAAAACTACATGTACTGCAGAATGCAGATGACTACACTGTCCATAAAGTAAATATATGAGGAGACAAACACAGTCTCCGACTAGTCTGTCCTCCTTTTTATTTGTTTCAGTTGTCCCCCTTGTTAAATATTTTATATCATCAGCAGGTGTTATTTAGATCATCAGGCTTCTGAAATTGTTTGTTCCTGTTGCTACTGATGATGAGATTTTGCAACGAATGAACCTCCCTCCCCTCAAACTGCGTGCAGTCCTTTTTGAGTGGAGACTCAGACAAAACACATGACCACGGTCTCCCCAGCTACTCCCTCTCTTTTTGCTGTCCACTCCACACGCTTCCAATAATTTTATTTTTTATATTCGTACTATTGAATTGCATGCCAGAATAGCCACTAGCTTTGCACTGTGACCCAACCACTCTGCTGCCACATAAAAAAAGGAGCTCTCTCACGCAGTCTCCCACTACTGAAGGATACCACCTCTCCCCTTCTGCCGCCTCTGCTAATTACCAGGACTGACAGGCACTCTCCTCTTTAGACTGGTTGACTCACCCTGTCATTCCTGGTTACTCCACACCTCTTTGTTTCCGGATAGGTGATCTGGAGGTAGGGTCCAACCACTGCGCTCCCATGCTAGCTCCGCCTCCCATCTCCCGGCTGTTCTCGGCTCGGTGCCCCTGGCTGCACCACCTGATTAACTTGTCTGTTGGCATGTGATCTCTCCAAAGAAAGGCATCTGGCAGTGCCACAGCGGCACCTAGTGGACAGTGGGCACAATGCAACAGGTAGGAAACTAAAAATCTACAACAACAAAAAAATGATTATCCAGAGAACAACCGACTGCTTCAAGTGTGCTTGTCCAACTGTCATTTCTTGTAGCCAGGGACATCGAGCTATGGGATGTGTCAAGCCCTACAAACTGTTCCAGGGGACCTAGTAGTGCCTGCTTCCCTCTCCCCAACCCTATCAGCCTTCCTAGGGGCCTGGTGGCACCCGTCACCCCCTCCACAGGCCACAGACTGTCCCAGGGGACCTGATAGCATCTGTTTCCCTCTCCCCAACCCTATCAGCCTTCACAGGGGCCTGGTGACACCTGTCTCCCCCTCCACAGGCCACAAACTGTCCCAGGGGACCTGGTAGCATCTACTTCTCTCTCTCTCCAACCAACCCTATCAGCCTTCCCAGGGACCTGTCGGCACCCGTATCTTGTTTGTAACAGGGATGGATATTCACAACTCTGTCTCTGTTACAAACAGAATGAACCTGGGGAGGGGCCTTTTAAAACAATTTTTTGTGAGCAAACACCACTTAAAAAGCTCTGTGCAGCTTAAACATGTTAATTGCAAGACTTTAAAAGCCCTTTTTGCAGTAAACATAACATCTTTGCAGCACCAGCCAGCCTCCCCCAACCCCCACAGCAAGCCTGCGGACATTTTAAAACTAAAGGTAGTTGGTTATGTAATTCAAATAAATTCTCACCAAAATGAAGCCCAGATATTTTAAAAACTCACACACAAAAAAGGGATGCACTAAAAGTCTGGTTTGTAACAAAGACGGATATTCACAAGATGTCCCCAGTTACAAACCTTAATGTGAAAAATCCGTCCTTGTTACAAATAGGACTGAACCGAGGAGGGGGCTTTTAAAACAGCTTTATGAAAATAAACAAGGTTTAAAGGGTCAGTTCAGTTCAAAGTCACTGGGAAAAATGGCACCACCACCACATCTTTGCAGTTTTTAGACCGTTATAGCATAGTAGCATTGCTTAACATGCTATGATCAGAACCACTTATTGCTGTCTTTGCAGCTTTTATAATGAAATGCAAGTTCCAGACTTTTATATTATTTATTTTAATGGCACTTATGAACTACATTGAAATAAATAATATAATGCAGAATGTTGCCACAAAAAGTTTTGCCCAATGTTAAAATCCTGTCATAACAGGGACAAACACTACCACTGCTGTCCCTGTTACAAACAGGATTGCCCTGAAATTCAAGATTGATTCATTACAGGCTGCTAACTGGAAGTAACTAATTGATATGTGCCAACAATCAGTGGAAAAATATTAAAAATAAAGCCCTCTGCAACCTCCCTCAGTAAAATCCTTGCTAGTGCCATAGGCTGTGCAGATAATTATTATGAAATGTACCTTAAGTAAGGATGATCCTGTTTGTAATGGCTGATGATCACGGGGACAGAGAACCTTTCCAACTGAGCAGCTCCTACAGAATGAGGAGGATTCATGGGTAGTGTCCAAGTGCTGCTGGTATGCCTCGTGATTGACTTCAAGAAACCAATCCTCTTACTAGCAGTGATCACACTCCGAGGGCAAGAAACAGGAGTGTGACGTACAGCGATGGGGGAGGGATGGAACTGGAGAACCGAGACTGGTAATGTAAAGCGCGAGGAATGAAAATAGATCTGGGGCACAAAAACAGAAGCAATCTTTTGATAAGGACTTTTCTTTTAGCCAGGGTAATAACAGTAGCAGAAATATCAGTGAGTTGTGCTTGCAATCACGTACACAACCAAGAGGGACAGAATAGGTTACATACACGATTGCAAGCTTTGCTGGCATCTGGCATTTAATAAAAAAATAAAAATCAGTAATTATACACACACACACACACACACACACACACATATACACACACACACATACACACACACACACACACACACACACACACTGTGTAAGTGTGTGTCTTGCCAGTCCAAATGCAGTCTGCGGCATCTGACAGTGCAAGCTGAATCAATGAAATAGTTCACAGAAGGCACACTGCATAAAAATGTCCCACTTAAGACAGAGAAAAATGAGGGGACAGTTATACAAGTAAGTAATATGTAAGGGATGATGTTGCCACTCTCAGGTTATAAAGGCTATCTAAGCATCTTACAATGTCCCCCAGCGCTACAATGTATGGGTTTCTAACTGCTATATATTTTTTAAATAATGGCATTTAAAGTGGGTGTGGCCTAAATGTACCCATTTAGTGTGGACACAGCCTCAACATTTTTGATGTTTCTTCAAATCTCAAACACACTGTGTGGAGAAGAAAACTACTATAGGCCAGCCTAGTGGCATGGAGAACTGAGGCACCGGATCAGCCAAATCAATCAAGATTTACTGGATAACATAACTGAGAAACTTCATTTTCTTTTGCAAATGTACCCAAACAAATATGACATTACAAACTATAAAAGATAGAAAGTTACAGTCTTTGATACAACAATCAATTAGGGCCAATGGGCAACAGAGATTCTCCCATATTGCCGAAAGTGGGACCATTTCACAGTCTGGATGGACTGCCATCAATTTGATGTGGTTGGGATACCAGAGACCTGGCTTACTGGTAGGGTCTTGGATTAATCAATCGCTTTTGAGGGCTATAGGATTTTTAGACATGTCAGAGAATTAAGAAGAGGAGGAGGGTGCCTTTTTATGTGAAAGACCATCTGAAAGTATTGACTGGTGTAGCTATTGAAGGACTTCCCTCCTGTGAATATCTATCTCTGACGATTCTTTTAGGTCAACAAAAAATGCTATTTTTGCTGGTTATTTATGTTCCGCCTGGTTCTCAAGGGGATGGACTTCGATTATTAGATATTATATGAGGGTTTTTGGCTAGAAATAGAGAGCTTATTATAATGGGTGATATGAATATTAATTGGCTGGGGAAGGATAACTTAAATTTAGAGGTACGGTTATTAATCAAGGATTAACACAGATAATTGATGTTTCAATGAGGATTAATTATAGATCCAGAACCTCATCATTGATTAACTGGGTTCTGGTCTCTGACATCAATAAAATTGTACAACACGGGGTTCTCCCTGATGGTGTCAGTGACCACAGCCCAATCTATTGTAGTTGGTATGTAAAGAGAAAATCTGTCCCTCCTGTTTTTGTGTTTTCACATAACATTAAGACACTTGATTTGGTAGGTTTTAGGCAGGCAGTTGTTAATATAGATTGATCTAGGGTTACTCAGAGTTGGAATGTTAATATAGCTTTAGGTAATTTCATTGATTTATTTAATTCAGTTTGTGACAAATTTGTACCCTTAAAGAAGCTGAGGATCAGAGGTAACAAACAGGAGTTGGTCTCATCAGAATTAATAGATCAAATTAGAATACGAGATAAACTCTGGAAGGCTTATAGGAAGACTCCTATCCAAATTAGTGCATTTTTATATAAACATACTAGAAATAAATGTAAAGCCATGGTTAGATGATTAAAAAGGAATTATTTTCTTGAAAGGCAGAAGGATTTTAGGGGAAAGAATGTTACTGAGATCTGGACATTAATACATGATCTTTGTGGAAAAAAACATACTTCACTATTCAATACTTACAAACTAAGAATGGTATTACTATAGATCAATTTGAAAATAGCCCAGGAATCTAATGATAATTTTTCTGATTATTCTGAGTATTCATTTGGGGATTTAATGTCTGTGGGTAGGGTGTTTCAGGAGGATTCAGTTTTGAATACCCCAAGGTTTTATTTTCAATCTTTGGCACCAGGTGATGTTTTGAAGTACCTCCTTTTAATTGACCTCCATCTGTCTATTGGTAAGGATGGTATTGATTTCCATCTTGTGAGGACCACTGTTGATCTTTTGTGATTTCCTCTTTCTTCTATTTTTAATTTATCTTTGTGTAGGTCTAGCTTTCCTAAGATTTGGAAAGATTCTGCTATTGTTCTTATCTTTAAATATGGTGATATATCTGATAAATCTAATTATCGTCCTATTTCTCTATTGTCTCCTCTTTCTAAAGTTTTGGAGAGGGTTGTTTTTGACCAGATTATGGAGTACCTGTCTAAATATAATGTTCTAACACCTGCGCAGCATGTCTTTAGGCCAGGACACAGTACTACTACTGCCTTGGTGGGGTTCATGAGCATGGTGCACGAGGCCCTTGAAAGGGGCCATTATACGGGGGCCATGTTTGTGGACCTCACCAAGGCATTTGATCTGGTCAATCATCCCCTTTTGTTGGCTTCTTTAGTTTATCTGGGTATGTCTATGGATGTTAGGGATTGGCTAGGAAATTACCTGGCCGATCATAAACAGGTTACGAGGGTAAGTGGTCAATTTTCTTCTCTTGCTAAGGTTTCATGGGGTGTTTCTCAAGGTTCTATTTTGGGTCCCTTATTGTTTAACCTTTTTCTTAACACTCTTCCTTCTGTATGCTCTAGATCTCAAATGTTCTTATATGCTGATGACACAGTGGTCCTCACAAGTGGTTCTCTTTTTGAAAAAGTCCAGAAGGACCTGGCTGATGATATTTTGGAGGTACAAAATTGGTTTAGAGCTCATGGTTTGGTTTTAAATGAGAAAAAAATGAAAACTATGGTTTTTGCTAATGCTAAAAAAAGAAACTGAATCTGGATCTTTTATTGTCATTATACACTGTTTCGGGCACCTTGATTGAACAAGTAAAACAATTTAAGTATTTGGGTCTATTGATTGATGAGGGTCTTTCTTATGAACCTCATATTCTTCATATAGTCAAGGCAACCTATCAGCAGCTTGGGGCCTTATATAGGTTATCTCCTCTATTCACTGATTCCACATGACTTTTGTTGGCTCATAGTTTTTTATTGCTACTAATTGATTTTGGTGTTTTGTTTTATTATATTGCCAGGGAAGGGTTATTATCCAAGGTGAAAGTGTTACTTAATTCAGTTGCAAGATTTGTAGTAAAATCCCCACAAAGGGTTCATCATTGTAATCTTCTTCTGCAAGTGGGTTGGCTTCCTTTGGTTGGTAGATATAAACTTCAGTTGGGTTTATTGGCAAAATATGGGATACTTCATTAGGACAAAGGGCATTATCTTATATGTTACCTACTTTTTTTAAATTCAATTCAGACTGTTTTTGATTGTGTGAATCTTTCCTTGTGCTCTTTTAGGTATAGGTAAAAATAGTATTTATTCTCTGAGTACAAGTGTAAATGTTTTGAATGATGCTGTTGATATATATACATATATTATATATGTATTGTCTTTGTATATTCATTTTTGTCTGTATTCTTATTATGATATATTTTTTTTATATATTGTATTTATTGTCTTTTTAGCTCATGGCCTTATCAGTATAAATAAATAAATAAGTTAGTCAGATCTATATAAAAATACTGTCTTTAACCAAAACAGTTACAATGTCTGCTAAAAACACTAATTAAAGAAGTTCTGAAGCATGCCAGTGCCAACACTCTCCTGCTACACTGGTGTTACAAGTTCTGGAACAGAGCAGGGTCACCTGGGGGCTTGCTGGAGGGGAGGATTGGTGCCCCCCAGGATAGCTCTCCTCCCTCAGGGAGGGGATGACTATGCTCTGCTGCTCATCTGCCACTTGTAGAAAGCTGGGCAACATCACAGTGGGACCACTTAGGGGAGAGATCCCACACGCAGGACACCAGAAGCATCTCCACAGAGGCAGAGTGCACACACATCCTCCACTAGACACACGGTAAGCCCAGGGTATAAAATGACAGAAAAACACCTGACCTTAGAATGCAGCCTGATCCATCGCAGGCCCTGCACTGGCAGTTGGACACCTCCAAGGAAGGTCTTGTGGAAAAGGACAATAATGAAAGGAGATAAACTCCAGAGAAGGGGGTGATGGAGTCAGGGGGACCAGTCTCATAGGGGTGATTGGGCAGCACAGACAGAAAAATGCTAACTAAAAAAAAAAAAAGAAAACAAACATAGCAGCACTTTTTTAATAACATTTTTAGCCCTTGTCCCAGACCTACTCTACAGTTTAACTTAGGGCAAGATCAAGACCCCCCCCCCCAACTGCGAGGCTACCTCCTAGAGCCATCAGTGAGCAACAGAGAAAGACCTTAGAGTGCCAGAGGGGACCCTCAGAGGTATAGCTCCAGGGGTATTTTCCGCCAGCCCACCTGGGTTAAGAAAGCACTATCACTGGCCACACTATCCTGACCAGATCCTTCAGATTACTACCTACACCCAGAGTTAATTATGAGGAACTGAAAGCTGTGATACATTAAATACAAGCTTATTTCTCAGAAAGAAAGATTTCCACTACTTCACTTCAGCATTGAAGCTCAAATGATTAGCTTTTTAAAGGAAGAGAATGATAGATTTTATGTTTATCTATCTAAACACAAACCAGAGACTAGGTTTGTAAGAAATCTGGAGAACTCAGCAAACCATTAACTCTACAGACTGCTGCTCTGATTGGAAATCTGAAACAGCAGGCTACACCAAAATGATGTCATTGATCACTAAGCTTGACCAAGAGGACAGAAATAACTCAGCTGTTTTCAGCTGCTGTAGAGCAAGTTAAATGCTGTTTTGGTTTTTTGGGTTTCTTTTTTGTAGGTTTTCCACCCAGGTTTGCAATGGGGCAGGAACTCCATCTCTGCTCAACCCATCCCTGCCAGCCCCACTGCCATGTCCATCCCTGAGACCCCCCATGGATTACACCCCATGGCGGGGCCAGGAAGGAGGAATTCCTCCTCCCCGTAGCACAATCCAGATCTGGAGAGGCTGTTGGCAGTGCGCTGGTGGAGCAGGGTCGGGGATTTCATAGAGTCCTCATCCGCCATATTTCCAATTTTCTTTGCCCCTCTGGCACACAAGGTGTCGCAAGTGCATGTGGGGGCATGCCACACAGGCCACTAGAGGGTGAGTGACAAGCAGGACAATGTGACCTCCTCCCTGAGAGAGGACAGCAGTCCTTTGGATTCTCCATCCTCTCTCACCCCTGCTGACCCCCGGCAGCTCTGGCTCATTCCTGAACCCAGGTTGCCAGTGTGGTGCCAGGTGTAGCGTTCCAGCACCTTAACTCTCAGTGCCACTGGGCCAGCTTAACAAATGCTGATTTAAAAAAAAAACAGCATGACATTTTCAGGAAACACTAATCACAACACAGGGACTTTTTTAGCATTTCAAGCTTTTTCTTAAAAATATTCAAAGACCGTAGCACATGATTTTTAACAAGGGTCAGCTACATAACAGTGCAAAGAAGAAGAATCAGCATTTATATAGTGCTTTTCATACACGGTATCCCAAAGCGCTTTACAAGCAGTGCTAGACTGGTAGTGAAGTGACTGAATGTGTGGTAGCAGCCATATCGCACATCATCACCCACACACAGCTTGAATAATTGCATGAACCGGTTTATGGGAAAGGGAATGTTGGCCAGGACACTGGGAATGTTCCCTGGGTTCTTTTACTTCCACCTGGACACCCACCAGGACAACACCAGGATGGGCAGAAGGAACCTCAGTTTAATGTCTCATCTGAAGGACGGCACACCCCAGCAGGGCAGCACCTCCCAATACTGCACTCGGATGCCAGCGATTTTTAGGTGCAAGTCCAATCTCGGTGTGGGATGAGAACCCACGACCTTCTGGTCCAGAGGCAGATGTGCTTCCAACTGAGCCATGCTACCCACTGGGCTTTATGGTGGTCTCAGCAGCACTTGTTTAAAGATATGTGCATGTATCTGGGCATGTTGACCATTGGAAAACCAAGGTATGTGTTTGCTCAGAATCACTCAGGGAAACTCAGGTATATGTTGACCTCAGAATTACACAGTGAAGCTATTGTGCTTAGGTCCAGAATTACACAGGGAAAGTAAGGTGTATGTGTGTGTCACAAAGTCACACAGGGAAGCAAAGATGTGTGTAGGGGACCCCCAGAATCACACAGGGAAACTAATATGTTTGTGTGCGCGTGCATACCCAGACTCACACAAGGAAACTGTGTGTGTGTGTGTGTGTCCAAGAATCACACAGGAAAACTGACATGTGGATGCAGGTCCCAAAATCACACAAGGAAAGTAAAGTGCATTTGTTGGCCACTTACTCACAAAGGGAGACCAATGACTCTGTGTGGGCCCAAGCATCTCACAGGGGAGGTAAGGTATGTTTATGCCCAGCCTCATGGAGGGAAACAAGGTGTAGAAGTGTGTGGGCCCAGAGCCACATGAGGAATCGAAGGTGTGTGTATGGGTGTGCCCTAGAATAACACAGGGAAACAAACGTGTGTGTGGTAATTACACAGAGAAACTAAGGTGTGCGTCTCCATCTCAGAGTCACGCAGAAAAACTAAGATGTCTGTGTTGGGGCCAGAATCACACAGTAGTATTAACAGTGTGTGTAAGTGCAAGCGTGCATGCACACATGTGTGTATATTTGTGTAGAATCATAGGAAAACTAAGATGCTTGTGTAAGCCTCAGACACACAGCGAAACAGTTTGTGCTTGGACCCTGAATCATGTTCAGCGGGTAGGGAAAGAAAGGTTTGTGTGTGGGCCCCAGACTTGTACTTGGTTCACAGGAAATCTAAAGTTTATGTCTGAACCCAGAATCACAGTCTGTGGATAGGGAAAATAAGGTTTGTGTGTGAGCCCCAGAATCAATAGGTTTGTATGGGAACCCAAAATCATGCTCTGTGGACAGGGAAAGTAAGGTTTGTGTGTGGGGTCCTGAATCAGACTCTATGGACAGGGAAATTAAGGTTTGTGTTTGGACCCCAAAATGACACTCTGTGGACATGGAAAGCAAACTCAATTGTAAGCCCCCCCCCCCCCCCCCCCCACCAGCAGGTGGGCTTATTTTTATCTTCAGAGACCCCCTGCGGCGCTTAGGGAGTTGGTGCGCTGTGTTTTTTTTTTTTTGTTGCCATCGGTTGGCGTAGCAGAGTGTGGATTAG
This sequence comes from Neoceratodus forsteri, assembly GCA_016271365.2. Classification (NCBI taxonomy): domain Eukaryota; kingdom Metazoa; phylum Chordata; order Ceratodontiformes; family Ceratodontidae; genus Neoceratodus; species Neoceratodus forsteri. The sequence goes on from CM057454.1 coordinate 1,180,726,245, forward strand.
TATATATAGAGGGGAAATAAGTAGGAACAGAGAGAGAACAGTGGGGTTTCCTGCAGGGCAGTTCAGAGGGGACCCCCCCCTCCTTAAGCAGGTCGGTAGTTTCAGTGGTGGTGTCCCAGATTCTGGGTCAGGTGACCATGGGGGGGGAGGGTGGACAGACAGGCAGTTGCAGTTGCTGGGTCCAGGGTTCCCTTGGGTAGCAGTTGGTGAGAGCATCCGTGGGAGCAGAGGAGTTTGGCAGAGCAGGTGATGCAGGACCCCAGGGGCTGTTTGGGTCCGGTTATGGAGTGGTTGTTCTTGAGCCATCGAGGGCTGTTGTGGTGGCAGGGCCTCAACAGGGATCGGAGAATAGTGGCAGCTTCTCTGGATCCCATTTTCCCCAATGTGGCATGATGGCTCAGAGATTAGAAGGTGGGAGTGGGCGGTAGCTGGACTCAGTGGGGTCTGCCATGCTCGTGTCTGGGGCAGGTCTCGGTGCCTACAACTGCGTAGGCTTTTAGGCCAATGTAGGCTGTGCCCATCCTGGGAAACTGCATTTTAAGTTGGAAGTAGGGAGTCACTGTAGCTGCTTTGCAGGGCTTGGCTCCAGGGAGAGCCTTGGGGTACTTGAGGGAGAACGCACCAGGAGCCAGGAAAAATGGGAGGAATGGTGTAAGGGAGCAGCCGCAGAGGGTTTCACACTGTTCAACTTGCCCTGAGCATGAATTAACTCAGTGGCAGGAAGAGGAGTGCATCACTCCACTGAGGAGGAAACACATGGAAAAAGGTTTAGCATAAAGTATGCAGTTTCAGAGATAGGTTCTTACCAGTACCAGTGAGTCACTCTGGAGCTTCACATTCCTGGTAGTCTAAAAATCAGTGTTTGGCCCTGGGGGGCTAAGTTTGCTGCTGTTTCTGTTGAACGGAGAATCCATGCCTAAGCAACGCCTTAAGTGTTTCTCTCCCTCTCTCTCTGCCTCTCTCTCTCTCTCTCTCTCTCTCTCTCTCTCTCTCTCTCTCTCTCCCTCTCTCTCTCAATACAACTGTTTTGGTGGATTTAGGTAAAGATAAATCTTGGTAAACTTAGCCCATGGAGCTATATTACTTCAAAACTGTAAGCTATAGGGACCCTGAGCTCTGCAATCATTTTATGACATCAGGAGAATAATACTGATTTGTTGGTAGAAATCAGAGTCCATCTTAATTATTGCCATGATAGGATTTTAATGAATTAGGAGTCCTTTAGTCTTTTAGGGACTTGCATAGTTTTTCCTAGGGTCTGAAGTATTTAATTTCATATGCCCTTCTTGCTCCAGGTCTGGTGGATTGGAGAAGCTTGAAGACGAACTGCATAGTCCACCTTCCAGATTTTCCTGCTGGGTAAGAAGTTGAATATCCTTGGGGCTTGGTACCTTGGGTTCTGATGATGTCTCAAGGTGACACCCCCACTGTTTTTATTTAGATGTTAACTTGAGGATAACTTAGTGAAGTTCTAGAGTCTGGGGTCTCCTTCCCTCGATAACATCTGGCCCCTAGATATGGAAGGGGGAGCTACACAATGGTTTGAAAAAAATCTTTAGGGTATGGGGGCCAGACCATCTTGTATAGATGGAGCCATGGTGTGGGGGGAGGTTCAGCCAGCAAATGATGGACACCCACAGCAATGGAAACATCTCCCACTCAGTATTAATGCCAGCCAGCTCTTCTCTACTGTACTGTGTTAGGGCTGTATGGAGGAGATACCGACAAAGAAGATTATAAGAGAGCCAGAGGTGATGGCCGAGATGCTGAATGAGTACTACACTTCAGTGCTTAACAAAGGGCCACCATGGGGAGAGGAGCTCATTTGGGGTACCCAATGCATTAAGCCATGATGCAGTTTGATTACTTCACTCTGGGCTGGGTAATGGATTACCTAGTAAAAATTAAGTCAGCTAAACCCCAAGGTTTTTATTCACAGCTATTGATAAAGTTTGTCCTAAACCGAGAGGAGGAGAGTTTAATAACCTAGTTTTGAAAAGAGAGGTTTCTGGAATATTAGTTTACAATTTACAAAAGCACCTGGCTTGAATACAGGCTTTGAATTAAAACCTTACCTGAAATAAGATTTTTTTAATTTACTGGTGATTGGTCTAAATATAAGAAGCAGCACGAAAAACCTGGAGGGGTTCGGACACTTTTTTACATCTTTCTGTTTAAAATATGCCATGTCAATTATTTATGTGCTACCATTGGATAATAATATATTGAATGGATTTTCTGATATTTATTATATATCATGATCACTAATCTATAACCTAGCATGATTTTCTAATTTGAAATTAAGTGTTGATAACTATTCAAACTGCAGGATGGTTATATTTTACATTTGGATGTTTTAACTCCATTAAAATTTAGTTTTTTTAATCCTTTGCTGATTTTAGTGCATTTCTTTTACATATATTGTATATGTTTTTATGTTTTGTTAATTAGGTGATCATTTTTTATTAGTTTATTTGAATATGGTTCACAGTGATGTCATTATGACATCATAATACTTGAACTTATTTAAGTGGCTGTATGTTGAAGTGAATCACCTCTAAGAAAGGACTGTAAAATTCCAAATGCGTCAGGTGACAGTGAGTGTCTCTGTATTTGTGCACCTAATGAACTATGGTACAATAAGAATTAATATGGATTTAGACTGAGCATCATTTTTTATTGGTGGTGAGTGCCCAGTTCTCTGTTTTGTATTTAGCCTTGCTGTTTAGAGCACCACTTTCCCAGTGTACATTTGTTTTGTGTTTCTGCATCGGATGACAGGATCCTGAGGCAGCTAAAGGATCAACTGGTGGTGCAGCTAAGCAGCTTGCAGTTATCTTTCATGAGTCGCTGCAGTCATGCATGATGCCTGAGGACTGGAAAGTGGACAATACTGCCCTTGTCTTCAAGGTGTCAAGGTCAGACCCCTGCAACTACAAGCAGGCAGTCTTACTTTACTGCTGGGAAAGTCTTGGAATAAATTATCAAGAACAGAATAATGAAGTACTTGGCTCAGGCAGAGTACCTAGCCTCCTCTCAGCATGGATTTATGAGGGGCAGGTCATATAAAATCAGCTCGATCACCTTCTTTGAGGGAGTGGCTAGGATAGCGGACAAGAGCAGTGCCATAGATACAATCTATCTAGACTTCAGAAAGGCCATTTACGGCTATATGCATGGCACGTTACTGGCAAAGTACACTAATATGGTACAGTATACCCGAGGCACACACAGGGTGGAGCACTAATTGGCTTTGGGAAGCAGCAGAGGACTGTGGTGGGTGTGCAATATTATGATTGTAGAGAGGATTCAGTGTTGTCTCTTAGTGCTGGGGCAACTGCTGTTCAATATTTTCATCAATGATCTGGAAACTGAGCTGCCGGCTTCTTACGTTTGCAGATGACACTAAGCTGGCTAAGATAACGAATGCCACTGAAGATGGAGACAAACCTCAGGAGGACTTTCAGCTAGGTGATTGCTTGGAGTCTTGGAATCCCCGATTCAGTATAGCTAATTGCAAGGTGCTAAATTACTGTATGCAGGGTGCTAAATTATGGAAAAATAAATTGAGGAAGGACCTATACACCATGCACAGCTCCTCTTTCTGAAGTGGAGAAAGTAAAGACCTGGGAATCCAAATAGCCAGACTATGTGAAGCTGCTGTCAAAAATGCTGCAAGACTGTTGGGGTGTATTAAAAGGGGAGTGATCAGCAGATTATGGGAATTAATCCTGACACTTTACAAGGCCTTTGTCAGGCCCCACCCTAGAGTACTTAATTATTTATTTATTTAGTAAGATATCGGATAACACCTTTGAGCCAGAACTCATTTACAAAGGTTACTTGTCAAGAAAACACAACAAGTAATGACAACAGGAAAACAAACTTGTGCAGTTACAAACATGCTATAGGGCATACATTAGGATCAGTCAAAGACATTGTCAAATAAATGTATGTACAGAATTGTAACCAGCAGGACATGATAGTAGGCATTGTGCAAAGTATGCCTAGGGAGAAATTGCTTTGCAGGTAAGTGCAGAGGCATTAGGGATTGGAAGGAGAGAGGTGGGAGGAGGAAAGCAGCTCGGGGAGCATTATCAAAGGGGGAAAATAAAGGGGAGTAGTTGGGTAGGAGAGGAAAGGGAGGAGAGGAGATAGGAATAAAGGAGGTTTGTCAGAAGAAAAGGCCAGGAGGATAGTATGAGGGAGGAAATGGGAGGGGAGGAGATAGGGCTACAGGTGGGAGAAGGAAGAGAAGAGGGAAGGTATGGGTGGGAGTGGGAGGAAAACAGGGTATGGTATGATGTGAGTGGGATGGAGATGCAGGGCAGTATACTAGGGTGGGATCAGCTGGTTGGAGGTAGGGGCAAAGTGTGAAACTAAGGAGGGAGAAAGAATAGTATTACGTGAACTCCACGGGGAAGAAAAGGAGTAGTGCTAGAAGGGGAAGGGTGGGGAGAGATCCAAAAGTGAGGCTAGATGGGGAAAACTTGGAACAAGCTAGAAGAAGCAGTGACAGGAGAAACTGGATACAAGATGCTGGCAAAGGGAGCGCTTAAAAGCACTTAGTGTGACAATGTTGGAAATGTCTGATGGAAGATATTGAACCAGCAAGAGGCTCTGACTGTGTAGGAGCTCTGACCTTGTCTGGTCTGGGACCAGGAAACAGTAAACATTTGGCACTCCAATCTTCTGGTTAGGCAGGAGATCCCATAAGGGGTCAGTAAAGACTGAACCCCAGATGGCATGAGACCCATTGCAGTCTTCTTTGCTTAGATACAGGTCTGGTATTTACATCTGCCTGTTACCTGGAGCCATTCTGCCTGTTTGTAAATATTGCAAGTGTGGGCGAGGCGGGTGGATGAGGTGAGGAGACGACAAGCCAAGGGCTAAGGTTATGCACCAGAGGTCTATGTCTGTAGCTGATTTGTATAAAACAAGTTCATAGTCGATGATTCAGATCACTGAGCTCTGAATAGCAAGATTTAGAGTTTAAGCCATAAGGCAGTGTCCGTGTTTATATAATAGCCATATACGGGTATTTACAGTTTTGGCAATGTGCTTGGTGTAAGCAAGAGTGCAGTAAAGGGTCACACCCAGATATTTAAACTGATGCACCTGCTCCAAAATTGTACTGAATGCAGTTCTAGTCTCTTCACTACAGAATGACACCAATGCATTCAAGGAACAACTTAAGTCCATCAGAATGATTAGGGACAGAAACATAGACACATAGACCATGACTGCAGAAAAATACCAAAGGTCAACCCAGTCTGCCCCAGGATATATTGTTCATATGGGGTTTTATCTCTTCCAGTTCACCACCCTGCTCCCCTCCCTACTGCTACTGACCTGAGCAAACCCCAAATCCTTTACTGTGTCCCAGCCATGCATGACACCATTTATGGTCTTGGTGCCCACCACCTCTGCTGGCAGACAGTTCAATGGCTCCAACGCCCTTTACATGAAACCGAAATTCTTCACATGCCTCCTACACCTGCCCTCCATCAGTATCTAGTCGTGAGTTTCAGTTCCGAATTCTGTACTCCTGCTTAATAGGTTCCCACAGTTTACCTTGTTTATTCTGCTCAGGAACTTAAAAGTTCTCTATCACATCCCCCTCTCTTGACTGCACTCCAGCGAGTACATGGTCAGTACATTTATTTTTTTGATAATCTATTTATCTTCTGATTCTCCCTGGTGGCTCCCTTCTGACCAACCCCCCAACACCATCATCCAGCTCCTCTGGGACTTACATTCATTGGCATCCTCTGCCACAGGATTGGGGTTGTGCCCAAACACCAGTGCAGGGCCTGTGGGGGGCTGATCTTCATCCTGCCACATGGGCTGTTTTTCCTCCTAGGTTTCACCTTGGGCCCATGGATGAACAACTGGTGTGATGTCCAAGCTCTGCTTTCACAGAGACAGCCCTGGTGTTCAGAATGTTGGGTCCCTTACCTATGTGGTGACATACACGTGCTGCCACTTATCCACTTCAGGGAATCAGTCAAGCAGCACGCCACTCTAACCCCCCTCCCTGAGGAAGGAGAGCTGTCATAGGGATGCTCGATCCTTCCTCTCCCCACTGGCCCCTGAACACTCTGTTCAGGAAGAATAAGGGGTATAAAAAAAGGAGGGGGTGGTCCTGTATGTCAGGGAAGGTATTAAGGCAGCAAAGGTGCAAGGCAGACAGGGGGAGGCCGAGGCATTGTGGGTCATCCTTTAGCCTGGCAATGACAAATCAATCTGCACAGAGGTGATTTACAGACCTACAGCGCAGGGGGAGGAAGGGAACAGGGATCTAGTGGACCAAATTCATGAGATGGTATCAAAGGGTGAGTTATTACTGCTGGCTTATTTCAATATCCCAGACATGGATTGGACGATCCCAGTAGCTGCTTCATCCAGGAGCCATGACATCCTGGATTCATTAAAGGGGGCAGGCCTCAGACAGTGTAAAATTGCCACTGTTAATTGTCACAAACCCACTCAGCAGGTCAGCCCTCTACTCCCAGAGTGCCAACCTCCAAGCACAGTCTTGAGAATAGTTAACAGAAACAGGGTAACCCTCCTGTCTGTTTTGTGGGTTCGAATCAACCTTTGGTCTCAAGTCTTGGAGGGATTCAAACTGTGAACCTCTTGTTAGCGTACCCAATGTACAGGCTCAGATAATTCTGCTCTTCAGTGGGGCCAGATATATTTTGCCTATGAGCACCTAACCAGGCATACAAAATGAACCCTTAAAACTCTAATAAAGACCTAAGAATAAATTCTTACCTTTTCCCAGTTTGGTAAAACCAGTAAGCTTTGTGCAGTGCCAGCTTTAATCATGTATACTTCCCTTGTCAAGAAAAAGAAATTCAAAGGTACACCAAGTAGTCTCTAAAGTAGAGGTTTACTTCAAAATAGATAAAAAAACGTAAAATGTAAATACAGAACCATATATCACAAAACATACTAATCACTTAAACAAAACAGGTTTAAAAGTGCAGACAAAATCTCCTATCCCAGTACTCTTAGAATTGACTTTTCTAAGGTATTCTTATCTCACAGTGCTGTAGATGTTTCTTTTTCAGAGTCCGAATATTTGTGTGTCAATGGAAAACAGAATACTGTTTAAAAACTGGCTTTGCCAACCTCTTTGCATGAGGTCACCTAGCTCCTCCCTGTCAGAATATAAAAAAATATATCTATGCAAAACAGGATGTTTTATCAAAGGTAAATTAACATGCTGTGACCTCAGCAAAACTCATTTTTTTAAATGACTTTCTTTGACCTATGAGCAGCTTCCCCTTTCCAGGACATCAAAGGACTTGTTATGTCTCTCTGTCAGATCTCACGGAGGTGCAACATACTTTTGTATCACCATGTGAATTTTACTGTGTTTCCTCTGAATGTTATAAAAGTTTATGATCTATCTTCTAGCCTGTAATTATCTCTTGGCCTTCCAGGTAACACTTAGCTAAAACCTGGGGGGGGGGGGGGTTGCCAGCATCTCTCATGAGAGACATTCAATGACACAATTTTATATTACAAAAAGCGTAGGTTAATCAGAACCAGCTGTCCAAGTGTCACATTAATAAAGTCTATTGCACACCTTTTACTGTGAGCAGCTATTATTTGTGGTTGGTGAGTGTGGGACCCTTTTGATTTTGATTCTGTTCCTTGTCCCTGCACCCGTACCTGGTGCACACTCCTCCTATCTGATTTTAGATCAGGTCCTCACCAGGGACATGGTGATTCTGGACCTCCTACTAACCAATGGGGACAGAGTCACAGACATCAGGGAGGAAGGTCAGCTGAGATGCAGTGACCACCACATAGTATGGATTAACGTGAGGACACAGACACAAGCTAGTCACACAAAGGCAAAGGTATCAGATTCAGGGAGGGCTGAATTTGCTGAAATGGGCAAATGTATTAGAGTGGCCTTGGAGAAGGAAGAGGTAAGAGGGGGAGTAGTGGGGGCAACTAAACAGTGTCATAGTAGACGTGACAAACCAATGCATCAGGCTGGTGTCCAAAGGGAAGAGAAAGGAGGAAATCACTATAGTTCTTGAAAGAGGTTGCAGACAAAGTATGAGCTGAAAGGGTGAGTTTCAGGAAGTAGAAGGGGACCCAAAGGGAGGAAGACAGGGAGATGTACTTTGAGTGTCTAAGGGAAGCAGGGAAGGCTGTTAGGAGTGAAAAGACATGGATTGAGGAGGGCTTAACATAGACAGTGAAGAAAGGGGACAAGACATTCTGTAGGTACATCAGCAACAGAAGAAAAAATAGTGAAGGGATAGTAAGGCTCAAAGGGGATGAAGGAAAGTGTAAGGAGGGAGACCTGGAGAATGCAGAAATACTGAATAAATACTTCTGTTCAGTATTCACTGAAGAGAGGGATGGTCAGAAACCACAGCTGGGCAACAGACGCAAAGGGGAGAAGAGGTGGACTCCAGTCTATTCACAGTAAAGAGTCCTTAAGAAGCTCTCAAAACTGAAAGTGGACAAAGCCATGGGGCCAGATGGCATATACACAAGGATATTAAAGGAGCTGTGAAGGGAACTAGCAGCGCCTCAGGCAGCCATGTTCGCAGAGTAACTCAACACAGGACTAGAAGAGGGCACAAGTAGTTTCTTTACACAAAAGCGGTAGTAGGGAGGAGGAGGGGGGGAACTATAGGCCAGTCAGTCTCACCTCAGTGGTAGGGAAAATCATGGAGGCACTGCTGAAAGAAAGAATTGTGGCACACCTGGATGCCAACAGTGCACAGGATCCAAGGCAGCATGGATTCACAGCAGGAAAGTCATGTTAAATGAGTCTTATAGATGTTTTTGATTGGGTGACAAAGGAAGTAAATTGGGGGGGGGGCGGCTATAGGCATCACCTACCTTGATTTCCGCAAGGACTTTAACACTGTCCCACATAGTAGGCTGCTGAACAAAATGAGTAGTCTGGGCATGTGGCACAGGGTGGTAGACTGGGTTAGAAACTGGCTAACTGATAGGACACAGAGGGTGGTGGTAAATGGGATCCAATCCAGAGAGAGAGAGTGGTGACCAGCATGGTACCTCAGGGATCAGTCCTTGGGCCAGTCCTGTTCAAAGTCTTCATTAGTGACATTGAGGAAGGGCTGAAAGAAAAAATATTCCCATTTGCGGATGACACCAAGATCTGCAACAGGGTGGATACTCCAGAAGGAGTAGAGCAAATGAGGAAGGACCTGAGGAAATTTCAAAAATGGTCTGAGGTGTGGCAGCTTGGCTTCAATGCAAAGAAGTGCAGAATAATGCATCTGGGAAAAGGGAACCATGAGAAAACATACACAATGGGGGGCAGAGGTGCTGACAATCACCAAGGAAGAAAGGGACCTCCGAGTTGTCACAAACACACTCCGAAGGTCAGGCCCTCTGCTCCCACAGTGCCAAACTCAGAGTGCAATAGTGTGAACAGGTAACAGACAATGTGACCCTCCTGTCTGCTTTGGGTCTGAATCACCTTTAGCCTTGAGTTCTGGAGGGATTCAAACTGTGAACCTTATGATAGCATAGCCAAATGTACAGGCTCAGATAATATTCTCTTCAGGGAGGGTGCAATATATCTTTTGCCTAAGGGCACCTAGCCAGGTATCCAAAATGAACTCTTTTTATCTCTACAAGAGACCTAGGTATTTCTTACCTTATTAAGCAAGCTCAGTAACACAGTCAAGCTTTTCAACAGCTGTCAGACTTAAACACAGGCACATCACATGCAAAAAGAAATTGAGAAGACTCCCAGGCAGTATTTCAAATAAAAGGTTGTTTACTAAAATATGATAAAAACAGGTAAAATTAAACACAGAACAATTATATCATAAATCTTACTATCATGTAAAACAAAGGAAGTTACAGAACAAACACTCCTACAACAGATACTTAATTATTTTCTACCTAAATATTACCTTTTTAAGTGCTGTTTAGTCAAAGAACGCCCTGTTTCAGAGCCCCATAATCATGTGTCAAACACAATCCCATATGGATGTTTCATTTTAACTCTATCTTCCCCCACCACCTCTTAGTGAGGTCAGCTAGATCCTCCCTTAGATTTAATTTCTGGCATAGTTATCCCTCAGGATGTAAGTCATTACTTTGAAAAATCTGTAACTAGCCATTTCCCAAATATAACAGTCTTTAATCAAACAGTTCTCTTTGATGTTACTCTGCTGATTTCCTGGTGCTAGTGTAATCTGAGGGTTTTACGACTCTTCACACACTTCTGGTTATGTGCTAAAAATGAGAGGAACCAGTTCAATTACCTTTCTTCCTGCAACATCATAAAACTCACATTTAGTTTCAACTTCAAAAGCATAGGCAGGTCATAAAAGGTAATAAAATGCCCTTCTGGAAGGATGTCTTATTTAAATGGTTCTCCTGGTCAGTTTAATGACATCCGATGGTTTCAGCTACAGACCTGTAATGTTAAAGGCCAAATCTCTCACATACTGACATTTAATACACAGACCATTTATTCATAATATAAATATCAAACAGGTAACCAGAAGCAGGGGCAGAGTGTCACACTCCTTCCCACCTAGACTAAATTTGGGGACACTCTATACCCTGCATGGGATGAGCTCCCTAAGTCAGTTAATTCCTCATATAGATGCAGAAGCCATCTGCGTTTTCATTGGTTGCTCCAGCCCTATGTGAGATTGTCATATCATAACCTTGAAAGGCAAGACTCCATCATAATATGCTACCATTCATTTTTCCCCATTTGTGTCATCCAAACCACAGAGCTGTGATCAGTTTGTACCTTAAAATGCTGCCTGTATAAGTATGGCTCTAACTTCTTTAAGGCCCACACTATGGCAAGATACATTTTTTCCACAGTTGTGTATGCCTGCAACCTGGGAAGTAACTTTTTACTCAGGTACACTATGGGGTGACCTTTCCCTTGTTTGGATGTCTGACTCAGCACTGCCCCAATATCCACATCTGAGGCGTCAGTCTGAACTACAAAGGGTCTGCTATAGTCTGAACTTGTCAATACAGGAGTACTGCACAGTGCCTCTTTCAGTTTTTCAGTTTGGTAAAGGCTCTTTCACAGGCTGGTTCCAAGAGAACTTTCGTAGGCATTCTTTTCTTTACCAAGTTAGATAGGGGAGCAGCTAGGGCACTGAAATTGGGTACAAATTTCCTGTAGTACCCTGCTGTCCCTAGAAAACTCCTGACCTGCTTCTGTGTTTGTGGTCTGGACCATGCCTTGATCGCCTCTATTTTTGCTTGGTTACAACAGAGCTGTCCCCGGCCTACAACATGCCCAAGGTATGCCACTTCAGCCATGGCCACCAGGCACTTCTCAGCATTGACAGTGAGCCCGGCCCTCTGTATCCTGCCCAGCACTTCCCTAATGTGGGACAGGTGTTCCTCCAAGCTGACACTAAAGATGGCAATGTCATACAGGTACACCACGGCGTATTCCTCAGCACCATTTAACACCTGGTTCACCAACCTTTGGTAAGTGGCCAGGGTGTTCTTCATTCCAAAAGGCATTACTTTAAATTCAAATAACCTTATCAGAGTGATGAAGGCTGACCTTTCCCTAGCTCTGGTAGTTAACTCTACCTGTCAATACCCCTTTGTCAGTCAATAGTTGTAAGGTATGTCCCCCCCCCAACTTGTCCAGGAGTTCGTCCATCCATGGCATCAAGTCGGCATCTGACTTTGTGATTGCATTCAGTCCATGATAGTCCACACAAAAATGAGTACAGCCATCTGTCTTCTGCATAAGGACTACAGGTGAGGCCCAGGGGCTGTGGAATTTCTAGATTACCCCTAAATCCAGTATTTCCTCCACCTCCCTCCTAATGTCCTTTTGGACAACCTCTGATACCCAATAAGCTGTCCTGCATATGGGCATCTGTGTCCCTGTCTCCACATTGTGCATCACTAAGGGGGTTAATCCAAGCCTTGTGCTAAACAGCAGGGAAAAGTCTGCTAAAATCTCCCTTACTTTCTGGATCTGGTCCGGGGCCAGCTGGGGTGACAATTTAACTACTTCCACAGAGGACTCCCGCTTTCTTTCATCCAGCAAGTCCAGAAGGGGGTCTCCTTCATCCGTCCCCTCCCCAGGACTACACACTGCAAACGCCATGTCAACCCTATTAGCATATGGCTTCATCATGTTGACATGGTACGGTCTTTCTGTATGTCTTCCATCAGGTAACTCTGTTATATAGTTTACATCATTTACCTTTCTGACTACTTTGTACGGTCCTGCCCACTCGGCCTTCAGCTTGTCTTTTCAGACCAGGATTAGGACCATGACTTCCTGACCCACCATGTACGAGCGAGCTCTGGCTCTGTGGTCATACCACACTTTTTGTTTTGGTTGGGCAGCTGCCAGGTTGCTCTGGGCTGTCCCCATAAGATCCATCAGCCTTTCTCTAAACCTAAGGACATAATCCACTATGGGAGTTCCCTGGGTGAAGTGCTTGCCTTCCCAGTCCTCCTGGATCACATCTAGGGGCCCACATAACCAGCAACCATATAAGAGCTCAAAGAGGGAAAACCCTGTCAAGTCTTGGGGCACCTCCCTGTATGCGAACAACAGGTAGGGAAGGTATTTCTCCCAGTCTCTCCCATGCTGTTCAGCAAATGTTTGGAGCATTGACTTCAGGGTACCATTAAATCTTTCCATAAGCCAATTGGCTTGTGGGTGATAAGGTATTGTGCATCTCTGCACTACCCCACACTTTTCCCATAAACATTTTATCAGGTCCAACATGAAGGAACCCTTCAATCATTGATAAAATCCCTAGTAAGACATCTGCCACTTTGCCTGTCCTCAGAGAGGATAGTGCAGCTGTCTCTGGGTACCGGGTGGCATAATCCATCACAGTCAGGAATGAACCTCTTCCCGGAGGTGCTAGAGGTATTTAAAGGCTCCACAATATCCATTCCTACCCTCTGGAATGGCTCCTCCACTATGGGTAAAGGAATCAAGGTGGCTTGGGTTTTCTTACCTGCCTTTCCTATTTCTAGGCACCGGTGACAAGACCTGCAATACTCCTTCACTTGCTAGGTAAAGTTGGGCCGATAGAAATTCTAGGCAAACCGCTGCATTATGCATGCAATTCCCAGATGACCAGACAAGAGAATATCCTGTGCAGTCTTGAGCAACTCCTTACGGTACCCCTGGGGAACAACAAGCTGCCTATCACCCTTCCCTCTGTCTTAGCATCCTCTATATACATCAGTCCATTTTCCCAATAAACCTTATGTTTCCTGTCACCTCCCTGTGCTCCATCAGAGTCTGCCCAAGCCCTCAGCTTCTCTAGTCTAGGGTCACCTTTCTGAGTAGCTGCAAACTCTTTACACATTCCCAAGGCATGGGACAGGTCCCCTTCGGTATCTATACCAGGGTCCCTAGCTCTAGCATCAGGGCACTCAGGATCACTGTCATCCCTAACCCTCTAACAATGGGTCACCCCTCCTTCTTTGTAGTAGCCCTCCATAGTGGTTTGGTTAACTGCTACTGGGGAAATTTCTACCCTCCTTTTCATTAGTCTCCATATCAGAAGAGACAAGCTGGGGAATCAGCCTCCCAGTGGTTTCCATAGTGGCTTCTATGGGGTCCAGGGCACTACAATTTTCTTTTGCTGCTTGGCTATGGGTAACTACACACATCATCCCCTATTTGAGATTGTTGCTGAGAATTACATCAACTGCTAATGTTTCCGCTGCAGCAACCTGTTGCTCAGTTCCCGCTGTCTCTCCCCAGTCTAGGAGAACACTAGTGAGTGGCAATGTTTTCTCCTCCCCAGAGAATCCCTGTACAGTTACAGATTAATTGGGTATAAGCTGATCAGACACTACCAGATCCCCTTTTGCCAACATCAGGGATGCCCCTGTATCTCTTAACCCTTGTGTCTGTACATTATTCACAGTGACTGGGTGCATGTATTCCCTCCTGTTTACAAGCATGCTTTCAGGGACACACAAACAACGCACTTCTTTCAAGCTCCACTTTCTGTACTTGTCCTTTTGGGACACAGTCTGGCAATATGCCCAGTTTCTTTGCAAACCCAACATTTGTTTCTTTTCTCAGGTAAATCTTTTCTTTGAAACCTGAGGCTAACTGGTTTTGGTGAAGGCAATGAGGGTTTTAGCTGCCCTGAAGATGCGCTTTTCCATTTCTGCGCTGCCATGCCAGCCCCATTTGCTTTCAGGTCTGCTCCTGGCATAGCGATCTGAGAGTTTAGCAGCTTCTTGCACTGTTTTTGGATCTCGGTCCTCCAGCCAGGTTTTCACCTCTGCTGGACATGCCCCAAAAAACCTGTTCTAACAGTACATCATTTTCAATTTTATCTACAGAGTTTGCTTCAATTCCTTCCCACCAGCGTTTTAAAAACTGATGTTGTTTCATGCCTAGCTCCTTGTAGCTCATGTCAGGGCTTCTCCTGAGCTTGCAGAATTTAGCCCTGTATGCTTCTGTATTCAAATCATACTTTTTTTTTAACAAGCAGCTTTAAGTTTGCTGTGATCATTACTGTCCTCATTGTCCATTTGACCCAATGCATCCTGAACTTTCCCAGTAAGTAGCGGGGATAGCTGGAAACTTCAGGACCCTCTAGGAATTTTTGCCTGAACGTAAACTTTTTCAAAGGAATTTAAAAAGACATCCATATCCTCCCCCTCTTTAAATTCTGCTATCAATTTAGAATTTCATTTATAACCTAGTCCTGTAGTTCCAGTTAAACCCAAGCCACTTACCTACGCTGATGCTGGGCGTTGGAGTTATAGCTTCTCCAGTTCATGTTGCCTCTGGTGCTCACACTCTTCATGGTCAGTCTCTTGCTGTTCACGCTCTGCTTCTCGCTGAAGTTGCTCCCTCTTCTCCTCTGCTATTCGCTGTTCTCATTCTGCTTCTCACTTTTCTCGCTTCTCCTCTCTCTGGAACTCCAGCTCCATTCTCTGCAACTCCATCTGCAGTTTGATCGCTTCTGGCTCCAGAATACTGGTGAACTTCCCCTGCTGCTGTGGCCCTTGACTTGCACTGGCCCTGCTGTCCTCCTGACCAGATCTGGACACTGCACTGGCCCCTCCACGCCCAAGGTTTGGCCCTTTTCAGTCACAGACTGTGAGTCGAGGCTCTGGGCATCTGCAGCCAACAGAACCTCCATGAGGTTCTGCTTGTTGGCTCTCCTCTTGTGCAGGACTCCTCTCTCCATGCATAACTGCTTCAGGTAGTCTGCAGTGTGCTCGCTGTAGTTGGAAGACATCTTCTTCCCTAACTACTGCTGCTCTAAACTTGCACTTAAAAAAAAAATAAAACAGGTAGGAACTTTGACTGTAAGCAAAATGATATAGTTCTGCTTATCTTTTTTGTTTGTTGTTGTTTGTTTTTGTTGAATTTTGTTGACCCGGTAAGTCCACTGGGCCTAGAAGTCCCTTTTTCAGAGGCAAACGGGGGGTAGGGGGGATACAGATGGTAAGTAACTGAAATTGAACCAGATTAAGCCTTTGGTGGTATTTTTAGTGAATGAGGGAAATTTGGCCAGGACACCAGGGAAATTCCCCTACTCTTGCACCAGGGGGCTCTTCTTCCTGTGAGCAGGAATGGAGGAGCACAGTTCGAAGCCGGACTGAGGAGGAAGTGCTGATGTGTCAGGAAAGATGGCTGGCCTCAATTTGGAACAGAACTTTGAGAAGACAGGGCGTACTGCAGCAGTGGTGGCTGCTTCTTTGGATTTGGATACTGATGTGAGTGCTGTAATGCCAGCTAAGGGGGAGGAAAACCCTTTTGGGGACTCCTCTCAATGTGAAACGGAACCCAAGCTACACGATATGGATGCTGAAGGGAAGTTACAAACAGAGTTGGAATTTAAGAAACACCAGTTGCTGGGTCTTATTATGGCAGCTGAATGGGATTTCCTTACATGTAAGCAGAAATTGGAGGATGAACATAAAAAGAGAAAGTGGTCGGTGGCTAGTACATCCCTGGTTTTAAGTAAACGCTTACTGCTGGAGGCTGACACTGGACCTGGCTTAGGAGCTTGTTCGGATCATGTCTTCAATGCAGAAGCATTAGTTTTGACTGGCTCCGAAACAGCTGAACATGCCCCAATTCCAGTTTGGACCTCTGGTTCTGCTTTACAACAAGTAGGATTGTTGTTCCATCGGGATCATTGGGTCCCTGATCCTGCTATTCCCTTGCTGGGTTCTCCGGAAAGCCTAGCATTACAGTGGGAGGCATCTATTTTGCAAGTATCTGATGCCGAGTCACAGCCTATAGCAGCTGCTGCTGCACGGGATGAAATTGAGGCCTTAGAGGAAAAAACTGCACTAGATACGGTGTCTCCAGTAGACTCTCCTTTACTTACTGATCCCTCCCATGTTAGATTACCTGATACTTTGTCTCTGAATTTGTTAGACAAGCAGAATGGTGAGCGTTGTTCTTCTGAAGCTCCACTTCCTGGTATGTTTATACTGCCGTTGTCTGAGCAGGAGAACATGGGACGGCAGGGAACTTCATGGTCAGCTTCCTAAGGATCTAAGACATTTACTGGTCTTTTTCGTAAACTGGTAGAGGCTGCAAAAAGACGACTTTTGGTTCGTCTCAGGTATAAGGTTGCTACTCCTATAGTACCTGATAGGGTATGGGTGGGGAAAACCCTGATTAAAGACTCTATGGGGTTTTCACCCACAGAGGTTTATGCTTTTATTCATGCCCCAGGGGACCAGACATATGACCTTAGTTTTTGTACAATGCAATCCTTGGATAAATTCTGGAAACTATATTATGCATTAAAAAACAGACGCTTGGATTGATTTTCTGTCTATTCCTATAACTAAGCCAACTATTAAGACTGTGACCATTCTTTTCCAGAATGAAGGTGTTTGTATCAATGGTATTATGTTTTGGTTAGAAAAAAAGTGCACTGTTATGGAGCAACCCAGACCAATTATGGATGCAAATGGGTTTTGGAATGGGGGATGGCTGTTTCGGGTTCAGCTCCACCAAACTGAGGCAGAGATCCAGCATTTGCCTGGTTCTTTTTTTTAGGGCATGATTGGGGTGTTGTCTTCTATGCAGAACAACCCAAGAGTTGTTACCGATGTGGGGCCTTGGATCATTTGAATGTTGATTGTGACAAAATTAAATGCTTTAATTGTGGTCCTGTTGGGGCATACAGCTCCTCAGTGTGCTGCACCTCCTTTCTGCAATTTATGTGGTGAAGAGGAACACTCTTTCCAGGATTGCCCTTGGGCTGCACATATTACGGCAGAGGAGTCTGATCATGATTTCTTTCTGGCTAAAGTAAAACAGTCTTTTGGTCATTCTTTTAATACCTCAACAGAAGATAGTTTTCCTCCTCATGGTCGTGGGAGGGGCAGAGGTAATGGCTTTGGAGACGGGGGAAGCCTCAGAGATCTAGACCTCGAACTACTAGACTGGAAACTCATGTTTTGGATGTTTATGAGTCTTTCAAGGGAAAGCAATCATCCCAGACAAACACTAGACTAGTAGAAGAGGTTACTCCATATGCCACCCCTCAGGGATCACCCCTTAGAACTGTAACATTGACTTCCTTTTTGCAGCAACAGGGTGCTAATGTTTCGGTGCTGATTCCTCCCCCCCCCCATAGTATCTGAGGAGGATTTGAGGGGTTCATTGTTGTCTGGTCCATCAAATACAGTTTTGTGTTCAGGTGTTTTGGGGATTGAGGACAAAGCTTTACCTTCTTCTGTTTCACAGGTGATGGTGAATGAGGGGCTGGGAATTTCACTGTCCCCTCTTCCTTTGTCTAATAGATTTTCTGCTTTCACCACTTGGGGAGAACAGGTAAATTCTGAACTCCTTATGGAAGGTGTTTTTCAAATACTTTCCCCGGAATTGACTCCCGAAAACCCCTGAAGGCTGATCTCTCCCAGAAGCAGATAACTCATTCTAGCTGAAAGGTGGCTAGACTTCCTCCCTGAACCATTATGTTTAAAGATTGCTAGTTTGAATGTTAATAGTATACAATCAATGAGAAAGTGTTTTTCTACATTTGGGGTTTTACAATGCTTTCAGTATGATGTTTTTTTTTCTCCAAGATATCAGACTGCATTCAGTTGTGGAGATAAATCAGGTCTCTGCAGCTTGGACATGGGGACTGTCTTTTTGGTCTCTGGAGCTGGATGCCTCTAGTGGTGTAGGGTTTTGTTTCACCTCTCCAGGAGTGAAGGTTTATCGACTGGTAGATATTGAACCAGGTTGTGCATTGTTGTTGGATGTAGAATTAAACTCAGTACAATGTAGATTGGTGAATATTTATGGGCCACAATCCAAAGCGTTACGTATTGAATAGCTGAAAAAAATTCATCCCTCCTTACATACTAGCCAACAGATAATTTTTGGGGGTGACTTTAATATTAATTTATCAAATGTAGGATCTGCTGATAAAATGTATTGTGATATGGCTTTTTTACGTCAGATGATTGGACACACAGATTTAAAAGTTATGTATGGGAAGGGAAGCCGAATTGTTCATCCTACTTTTTTGTAATGAATCTCTCTCTTCCTGTATTGATATGATTTTTGTTCATCACACCTTGCCAGTGTTTAAAACACAATTACTACCTGTAGAAACTTCTGATCATGTGCTATTAGGAGTATATTTTGAGTCCCCGCCTTGTAGAATGGCTGGACTAGGGTACTGGAGATTGAACTCTTCGAGTTTAAATGACCCTGAGGTCCTACATGCATTAACCAATATGGTTCAGGATAAGGTTACTACGCAATTTTTATATGATGATCTTGGTGGATGGTGGGAGGATCTCAAACTTTGTTTGAGTAGTTTTTTTCGGGATGAAGGGAGAACCAGAAGGGCATCTGCTTATTCAAATTACTTAACGCTTTGGAATCGGTTAGGAATATTGTTGTCTAACCTCCAAGCTGGTAATGATGAGGTTCATATGGAAATACAGGAGATTAAGACTGAAATGACTTGTTATCAATGTGATCGTTTGCTATCTTTAAGTAAGGAACAATCTTTTGGTACTCAGGGGAAATTGGAACAAGGTAACACTTTTCTTGATAGTCAAAAGAGGAGAGAGAAAAAGTTGATGTCTGGTTTGTTGAATTCACAGGGGGGGTTGGTGGAGAATAATAGTGTATTATGGTGGTTTGGGAAAATTATTTACAGGAGGTATTTGGGACTCCGGTTCCAGATTTGGGATTTGATACACAAATGTTATTGTCAGCATCACTCCCGCAGCTGCAGCCAGAGTTGCAAGAGTATATGGTTTTACCTTTTTCTCAACAGGAGCTGGATACAGTACTTAAGGGATTAAGAGGGAATGTCATTCCTGGGTCTGATGGGCTATCTGGGGACATTTATAAAGTATTATGGCAGATTATACCTGAAGACATGGTAGGGGCTTACAATTTTTTTTTCCAAGACCAGTGTTTACTGACTTCATTATATGAGGGGCTTATGTTTTTTTTTATTCAAATCTGGAGATCATGAGAATATTTTGAATTGGTGACCCATTACTTTATTAAATACAGACTTTAAAATATTGGCTAAATTATTACGTAATAGACTAGCAGCTGTCATGGAAGAATTGACTATCCCTACCCAATTTTGTTCAGTTTCTGGTCGGAAAATAACTGGTGCTCTTTTATTGTTGAGGGAATTGATGGAGGTTCCTGGTCTATCTGGGGGGGGGGATTGGAGTTAAGGGGTATATTGTTAGTCTGGATCAGGCAAAAGCATTTGATGGAGTGTCACATTCATTTTTATGGTATTGTTTGGGGCTATATGGAATCCAGTAGATCTTTATCCAGTGGTTTCAATTATGTTATGCATTGGCATATGTGTAGCCATATGAAAATGGGTGGAGGGGGCAGAAGATTCAGGTCCAGAAAGGAGTACGACAGGGCTGTCCTTTAAGTCTTTTATTGTATGTGTCTATGTTAGATCCCTTGCGCCATTTGATTCAGCATTCTCCTTTGATATATAGGTTGAGAAAAGGATGTGATTTGGATTATAAGGTATTGGCTTATGCAGATGATGTCTGTCTACTAGTTAGGGTTGGGTCATCCATCCAGATGGCCTGTGGATTGCTTCAGTAAGTGGGCAGAATCACAGGGGCTAGTACTAATATGTCTAAGACTCGTTTAGATATTACTGGATTCCCGAGACCTGGAATCCTGGTGGGTGATATTCCGGTTTCTGAGATTCCTTGTCACATTCTGGGTATTTATTTTGGGGGGAAGAATATGGCGAAGTTTAATTGGGAATGTGCTTTGTTGTTGGGACATGCTAAAGTAAAGTTATGGAATAGGTGGAAAATGTCAAAGAAAAGACGGGTATTCTTGTTAAAAACATTTTTGGTACTGGTATTTCTATTTATTAGTATGATTTTCCCTTTGCCCCTAGATTTGGAGACCTTGCTGATGAGGTGTTTTTTTACTTGTGTGAGGGCAGTAGATTAAGTCCTGTGAAGCTTAACATTCTTTATAAATCATTGAAGGCTGGAGACATTAATATGTTGCATCCCAGTGTGTTTTTTTTTACTATTTTCTTGTCTCCATCTTCTTCCGTTACTTTTTTTTTTAATTTATTAAGAATTTCGGAAAGTACCTTTGAGTCAGAGACTCCTTTATAAAGGTTCCACGTCACAGAAATTACATACAAAATAGACAAATGATTACATTATTGTTCAGCAGGATACAGTCTGTTTGTCACAAGGACCATTATTAGGTTAGCAGTTAGATACTAGGAATAAATACTACATTCCATTGATACATATGATAGCTCAGATATAGAACTAAGTTAGAGGGCTTTGGGTAAGGGACAGGTTAGGGGTGGAAGAAGCCAGCCAAATAGGCCTTAGTCAGGATGGGGTGGGAGCTGATTCAATGGCAGTCACAGTGGTTTGAGGACTGAAGGTGGTTTCTAAGAGAGGTTTTAAATGGCCCAAGTCTGTGTTCACTGACTGGAGGGGTGGGAAGGCTGTTAACCCAGGATGGGGCACGGTAACTAAAGGACCTTTGGAATTGGGAGGTTCGACAGTGTGGGACAAAGAGGAGTTGCTTACCAGAGCTACGAGTCTGCTTAAGCGGCACAGTCATGCAGATTGGGGATGTGAGCCGTGGGGGGGGCAGAGGCCTAGGTCTATTTTTTTGGCCATGAGGCAGGTGTGAAACCTAATTCTGTTATCAAGGTTAAGCCAGTTGGTATCATTATAAAGAGAGCAAGTGTGTGTTAGCCGGTCACAGTTCAGAGTGAGGCGACAGGCTTTGTTTAGGGAGAGTCGAAGTCTTTGTAGGGCCAAGGTGTTCGCCGCGCTATAGATTAGCAGGCCATAATCAAGCAGGGAGAGGACAGAGGAGGAGGAGACAGTGAGCCTCATGGCATTGGGAGTAAGACACTGTTTGAAACGATATAGTAGCCCGATCCGAACATTGAGGGCAGTAGACAGGAGGTGTATATGTTGGTGGAAGGTGAGTGCATGATCTAGAGTAATGCCCAGGTATTTAAGTGAGTCCACTTGTTCAAAAGGGATCAGGTTGGCAGTTCATACTTGGGGGCAGAGTTCCTTCCAGGAGTTTACGGGGTGTGTAAAGAACATAATTTTAGTCTTGCTATAATTGAGGATTAGTCGATGTGTGTGGAACCACTTTTCAGCAGCACTAAAGGAGGACTAAAGGGAAAGGTGGAGTTGCATGAGGTCAGAGTTGGATGAGTATAGGACAGCATCATCCACGTATAGTAGTAGGGTGCCAGAGCAGGACATAGGGAGTGAGTTAAGGAAGAGACTAAACAGAAGTGGGCCGAGGACAGACCCCTGAGGGACTCCAGAGAGGACAGGTAGCCTATTGGATAGGGTGTTACCAATTTTGACCTGCTGATAACGGTTAGTCAGGTAGTCAGTGAACCATTCAAGGGCATCACTTGAGAAACCAATATTGATAATTGTGGTTAGTAGGAGGGAGTGGTTGACGGTATCAAACACCTTAGTGAGATCAATAAAGACAGCCCCAGTAATATGACCTCTGTTGAGGGCAGAATGGATGTGTGAGGCATACCTCTCAACCTCCTGCCTCATAAATCAGGGACAAGGCTTAAAAAAATCAGGGACAAAGGACCAAAATCAGGGACACATCTTTAAAATTGGAGATATCAACTCAGGAAGCTGGTAGAATAAGGGGATTAGTGTAAAATGCATTTTCTAAGGAGGAACAAGTCTGCAATTTTAATGTTTGACATTATTTTGTGCTTACAAATTCCACTGTTTGGTCACAGAAACACAATTTTTAGGAGGGACAGAGTAAAATTTTGAGGCAAAATCAGGGACATCCCTGAAAATCAGGGACAGTTGAGAGGTATGGTGTGAGGTGAGTTCCAGGAGGGCAGTAGTAGTACTGTGCTCTTTCCAGAAGCCATGTTGCTGCTTGCATAGTATGTTGTATTCGTTGAGGTGGTCAGTAAGTTGATCAGAGATGATCCGCTCAAGGGCCTTGGACAGGGGAGGGAGGATGGAAATAGGGCAGTAGTTGTTAGTAAGGGTACAGTCCCCATTTTTAAATATTGGCATAATGGAGGTGGATTTCCACCAGGAGGGGAATTTCCCCTGGCATAGGGAGCAGTTTAGTATATGGGTGAGAGGATAGAGTACCTCAGTGAGAGTGAGTCGAAGGAGTTTCAGGTCTAGGGAGCCACTACTATATCGGGAGTGGCTTAGGGCTATTCTAAGATATGGCTCCGCTTGCTTGGGTGTTATGTGGTGCAGGCAAAAAGGAGGGGCTACGGTGGGGAGTTGAGGGAGCTGGCTGGGGGTGGGTCAAAGAAGTTAGGGGGAAGAACTTGGCTGAGGTTTGTGAAGGCATCATTGAAGGCTGTGGCTATACGGGTCAGGTCAGAAGTAAGGTACCCATCAGCCATGATCTGATTTGGGACAGGGTTGAGGTCGTTGCCACAGATATCCTTGATATTAGACCAGCACTTTCGCCCTGAGCCCCAGGTAAAGGTTAGAGAGGCCTTGTAAAAGTCAGTTTTAGCTTTGTGCAAGGACCATGTACATTTATTCCATGCCTCTCTGTACTTCTGTCTCTCTGAAGGTAGGCCAGTCTTGTTAGATAGGTGCCATAAAGAGTCTCTGGACTGCATAAGGTCCAGAAGGTGGTCAGTGATCCAGGGGGCTGAGTTGCCTTTAACCACCCTTTTGGTGATAAGAGCAAATTAGTCACATATGGAGTTAAAGGAGAAGATGAAGAGGTCAAAGGCTCTGTCAGGATCAGGGGTGTTCTTTATGTAGGACCAGTCCATAGTACTGAGGTAGGCTTTGAGTTGGGCAAGTTTGCCTGTGCCAAGCTTGCACTGTTGGATTACTTTGGGAGGGGATTTAGGTGTTTTGTAAGTCCAGGAGCAGAGGACAGGGGAGTGGTCACTAAGAGCATTTGGGAGGACAGTAGTGCTGGTTATTTTAAGGGGATGGTTTGTGAATACCAGGTCCAGCAGTGAGGCGGACCCTGTGCGCTGGTTCAGTCTGGTTGGGGATGTGACTACTTGTGTTAGGTCTTGGGCAGTGGCAGCATCTATGCACGGTGTGGCTGCTTTATCAAGCCAGTTGATATTAAAGTCACCGAGTATGATTTTTTCTGCTTGAGTCAGTAGGGTTGCCAGGTAGGACAGCACAGAGTGGAAGGCCACCTTCTGGTCCCTAGGGGGAATGTAGACAGCAGTGATGAAAAGGGGGGAGTTCTAGGACTGCCCTGGGTCATCTTAATAGTGAGGGCCTATGTATCAGGTTCCAGCAGTGGGGTGGGAAGTAGTTGCCCATGTAATGTGTCTCTAATATAAGTGGTGCAACCCCCCCCCCACACCTACCATGATGGTCGGCACGGAATATGTTGTACCCAGAGAGGGTTAATGATGAGTCTGGAATCCGTGAGGAGAGCCAGGTTTCGCCAACTACAATGACGTCAAGTTGGTTCTACTGAACCCAACCCTGGAAGGAGTCCCACTTTTTTATTAGGCTACAGACATTGAGGGTGGCAATGCACAGCCCGCTAGTAAAGGAGTGAATAGGTGCAACAGGAGTGGATGGTCCGGGGTTTGGGTAGATGTTTCCAGATATGAGAAGGAGGAAGAGCCTGAGGACTGGATTCTAGTATGTTTTTTTGAGGAAGTGAGAGCTCCTGCCTGGAGTTCATTTCAGGGTAGAAAATGATGGGATGGGGAGGCTAAGTATGTGGGGGGTAGCCAGCAGAAGGAGATAGTGTAGGCGGCTATAGCAGGGGTTGCAGGTGGTGTCACTGCCAGGAGTAGCAGGGAGAGCCAAGGGTGCTGTGTGTGGTGAGGTGAGCATTAGAGATGATGTAGAGCAGAAAGGCTGTAAGGATGGGCCCATCTGCAGAAAAGACATAGGGGACCAGAGAGACATGAGTTGGAATAGCCTCCAGTGTTGCAATTGGGGATGACTGCCAGACAGATAGTTTATTGTGACAATGAGGCAGTGAGCATTCATGGAGTGTGGTGGGGGAGTTGCTATCTGGAGTAGTATGGTGGACAGCGAGAGGACTAAATGAAGCATAGAACGAGGAGCACTTGGATGACAGTTGTCTCAGAGCAGGTTAAGATGGTCAGGCAGAGGCACATCCCAGATCCTGTTCCACACAAGAACTCATATGCCGCACTGGCATATGCCACACTGGCAAATGGGGGCAACCAAATAGAGGTGCCCAGAGAAGTGGAAGGAAAGGATGTGGAGGTTAGCCAAGGAGGTGACCTCAGTGGGGAGAGCAGTGGACCCCAGAGGAGGAGGAAGTGAATCCTGGTGGGGGACTCCATCATAAGAGGGATCCAGCTAGGAACACAGGAGAGGGAGAGGGAGGGAGGACTGGGAGGTGAGGTGCCTACCAGGTGTCACGGCATGAAGGGATGGAAGGAAAATCCTGGGGATCGCTAGGAAGGCAAGACGGGAGGGTGAGCTGGATGTCATTATCCACCTAGGTACTAATGACCTGGAAAATGGGGAGCCAAAGGAAGTTCAGGAAGAGTTTAGGAAATTGGGGAGGGTCTCAAGCAAGTAGCTACTTCGTCACCTTCTCAAGTACTACCTGTGAGAGGCATGGAAGACATGGGGTGCATGCACAGGAACTAACTCATGGCTGAAGAACTGGTGCTGTGAGGAAGGGTTTGGATTCATTGGTGACTGGGGACCCATCTGGAGGATGGAGGCTTGTTCAAGCCTGACGGCCTGCATCCATCCTGGCGGGGAATCCAAGCACTCAATGATAAGTTTAAATGCTATATTGACAAGCATTTAAACTAGCCAAGGGGGATGGCAGGCCAGCAAGGAGGGTACCTACTTGCTCACCCCCACAGCTAGCAGTGGAACCAGTGAACTGGAGGAGTGGATATCTCAACAAAGCAGTGTGCAAAAGATGGAGATTAGCGCCCAAAAGGCGGATAGGTAGAAAAGGGGCAAAAATCAGCAGAAGGGCAGACAGCGAGGAGAACCAGGGATAAAAGACAACCAGGGAAGGGGCTGGAGTAGAACAGCTAAACAGTCTAGGGAAGTCAAATAATGGAAAGCCATGTGTGCCAATGCCAGGAGCCTTAGCAACAAGATGGAAGATCTGGAGGCTGTCATGGTGCAGTCACACCTGGACATTGTGGCCATCACAGAAACCTGGTGTAATGATAACCATGACTGGGAGATGGCCATTCCTGGCTACAACATATTCAGAAGAGACCGGGCAGGTAGGAAGGGAGGAGGAGTGGCACTGTATGTGAAAAATGACACAAGGGCCACAGAGATCCAGGAGGAACAAAATGGGGGAGAGATATTGTGGGTTAAGCTGGAAAGGAAAATGGGGCCAGTCATCCGCACAGGCATGGTCTATAGACCGTCAGCCCAGGAGGAAGAAACAGACAGGGAGTTGATGCTAGCCATCTAAAGGATGGCAGACAAGGGTGAGGTAGTACTGGTTGGAGACTTCAATATTCCAGATGTGGACTGGAGCATCCCAGCAGCAGCATCAACTAGGAGCAGATTTATCCTGGACTCCCTTCAGGGTGCCTTCCTCAAGCAACTGGTCATGGAACCAACTTGGCAGAAGACAATACTGGACCTTGTGCTCACAAACAGGGACACTGTGAATGGGGTAACAGTGGGGGAACACCTGGGGAACAGTGACCACCAGTCATTGTGGTTTGAAATCACAGAAGGAGCGGAACCAAACCACACAAAAACACATATCCTGGATTTTAGGGAGGCAGACTTTGGGAAAATGGGGAGATACTTGAAAGAGGCATTAAGGGGAATGGGGTGGGAATCAGGGGTTAAGGAACAGTGGACAGTATTTAAAAAGGGGATTACAAGAGCAACAGAATTATACATTAAGCAGGTTTGCAAGCGGAAAAGGAAGAGGAGGCCATTATGGTTTTCCAAAGAGGTAGCAAAGAAAGTGAAAGCCAAAAAGATTGCATTCAGGCAATACAAAAGACACAGGCAGAAGGGATAGGGAGAAGTACCAGGAGAAGCAAGGAGGCAGGGAGGTCAGTAAGGGAAGCCAAAGCTCAGACAGAAGAGCACATTGCAAAATCAGTGGGTAGAGGGACAAAACCTTTATAGGTACATAAGAGAAAAAAAGAAAGGCAAAGGAGGGATAATGAGACTGAAGGGGAGGATGGGGCCATGTGAAGGATGACAACAGTAAAGCTGACATACTGAACAGGTATTTCTGCTCAGTCTTTACAGAGGAAGAGGAGGGTAATGGGTCTGAAGGGAGTACAAGGGGTGAGAATGGTGCAGAAATGGACACAAGTCCCTTTACACGAGAAAGGGTCCTAAAGGAACTGGAAGTTATAAGAGTTGATAAAGCAATGGGGCCAGATGGGGTGCACCCCAGGGTCCTTAAAGAACTCAGAGAGGTGGTGGCTGAACCTCTGGCTATCCTGTTTAGCCAATCACTGGAAACAGGAGAGGTACCCAAAGACTGGAGGACAGCAGATGTAGTCCCCTTATACAAAAGTGGGAACAAAGAGGAAGTGGGGAACAACAGACCAGTCAGCCTCACCTCGGTAGTGGGGAAGATCATGGAAGCACTACTGAAGGAGAGATTGGTGGAACATCTGGTTGTCAATGGACTGCAGGATCCAAGGCAGCATGGTTTCTTCAGGGAGGAGGTCATGTTAGACCAACCTCGTTGAATCTTTTGACTGGGTGGCTAGGGAGGTGGATCAGGGAGGGCAGTGGACATGGCCTATCTGGACTTCAGCAAGGCCTTTGACACTGTGCCACATAGAAGACTATTACACAAACTAGGGAATATGGATGTGGGCAGGACAGTAGTGTGGTGGGTAGGTAACTGGCTGAATGGCAGAACACAGAGGGTGGTGGTAAATGGCTGTCACTCCACAGAGGGGAAGAGTGACCAGTGGGGTACCACAGGGATCAGTGCTGGGACCGGTCCTATTCAACATCTTCATCAGTTACATTGCGCAGGACCTAGAAGGCCGAATTTCACTGTTCGCTGATGACACAAAGCTCTGTAACAGAGTAGACACTTCAGAGGATGTAGACAGAATGAGAAGGGACCTGCAGAAACTTGAAGAATGGTCAGGAGTTTGGCAGTTGAAATTCAATGCAAAGAAGTGCAAGATAATGCATATGGAGCACAAAAACCCTGGCACAATATATCAGTTGGGGGGGTGAGGATATAGCATGCACCAAGCAGGAAAGGGATCTTGGGGTTATCATCTCTGATGACCTCAAGGTAGGGAAACAGTGTGACAAGGCAGCAGGTAAAGCAAATAGGATGCTGGGATGCATAGGTAGGGGCATCACCAGCAGGAAAAGGGAGGTCATGATTCCACTATACAAGACACTAGTGAGGCCCCACCTGGAGTACAGTGTACAGTTCTGGAGACCTTACCTACATAAGGACATAGACAGGGTAGAGAAGGTTCAGAGGAGGGCAACAAAGATGCTACATGGATTGCATCACAAGTCCTATGAGGACAGGTTGAAGGAATTGAATATGTATTCCCTGGAGGAGAGGAGGGAGAGAGGGGGACATGATAGAGACATACAAGTATCTTACAGGGAGGAACAGGGTACAAGAATACACTATTTTTAAGTGAAAAAGATGTTCCAGAACTAGAGGGCATGGGATGAAGTTGGAGGGAGGACAATTCAGAGGAAATGTGAGGAAGAATTTCTTCACAGAATGGGTGGTGGACAAGTGGAACACCCTGCCTGAGGAAGTGGTGGGGGGCTGAAACAATCACAGGATTTAAGAATGCATGGGATAGACATAAAGGAATTCTGGAGGTCAGGGGTAAGGGGCAACAGAGTTCTAGGAAAACATAAACTGAAGTTACAAATTAAATGGGCAGACTAGGTGGGCCATAGGCCCTTATCTGCCAACATTGTCTAGGTATCTATATATAATGATATGGGGACATGACGCAGGAGCTAGGGAAGCCAGCAGTAATTGAAGAGGGACAACTTTGTCCCTGGTGGAGGACTAATATAGGCTGCAGATGGGGAAGTGGGCTGATTGGTTCTCAGACGCTCGCTGAGCCCTATATAAGGGGATGTTCACCAAGGGTGGTGGAGGGGCGGCGGGGAGCTGATGTGAAGCGGTCAGTGGGGCCAAACACAGACAGTCTTTGTGCTCCTTAAAATGGAGCTCCTCGCAGTACTATGCGCTCGCAGTCCATACCTTTTGTTTCGGGGTGGGGAGGGCAACTTCTCCGATGCCTTCACGACCTCCTGTGGACCCTCAAAGTATACTGTGGAGGAAAAGGACAGAAGGTAAGAATTTATAGAGTAGAAGCAGGTAAGGGGGTAGGGGATACAGACAGTCAAGGGACCTACTGTTGCAGTGATTAATACAAACACTGGTGCACCCTGAGAGCATGCAAGGTTCACACTTATATAATCAGATTTTGCTATAAAAAAAAGCGATCAGGATACAGAGGGTTAGGGACCTGTGGTTAAAATAGCAGATTAAATCAGGTAGACCCTGTGAGCAAGTAAGAATTCTCCCTTTTACAGTCGGATTCTGCTACATGCTTTTATTGTCGGATTTTGTCAAAAAACGATTGGGAAACAGAGGACCAAGGGACCTGCATTTAAAATAGTAAATTAAATCGGGTAGACCCTGAGAGCATGTAAGAATTCTCCCTTTTAGAATTGAAGTCTGCTACATTAGATCGGGATACATTAAGCACAGTACAGTTTAAGCTTAACATGTATTTAGGTACACTGCAGGCAGGTTCTTAAGGCACAGAGGTTACAACTTACAATATTCAGTTTAGGCAAGCATTTCCTAGGAGAGAAAAACTATCTACACATCTACGCCACCAGAAAATCGAGTTTGAAAAAGGCGCCAAACACAGACAGTCTTTGTGCTCCTTAAGATGGAGCTCCTCGCTGTGCTATGCGCTTGCAGTCCATACCTTTTGTTTCGGGGGTGGGGGAGAGCAACTTCTCCGACGCCCTCACGACCTCCTGTGGACCCTCAAAGTATACTTTTGTTTCGGAGGCTGGGGTGGGGGAGGACAACTTCTTCGATGCCCTCACGACCTGCTGTGGACCCCCAAAGTATACTTTTTTTTACATAAAAATAAACGTAGTCCCCGTCTGGTGAAGAGATGGGAAGGTGTCTTTGATGTTTTGAAAAAATGGGGAATAACAGTGGAAGCTTCTCTTCACCTTTCTAGGAGGGCTCTCTATATTATTTTACAGTGTTTTGATGAGAATGTCTTTACAGGATTTTCACAGATGGATCAGAAACAACTATCTGATTATGTGACTGATGATTGAATTCCTGTGGAAATGTGGGATACTGTATGGTTGGGGATTCATGGCCAAATTAATGTGAAGGGCAATCAGAAACATAAATCTTTGCCAGAACGTTATTGTCCAAAGGAGCATTGTGTCCTGAAGACTGAGATGATAAATCATTTGTATTTTGCTTGCCCATATGTGATGCAACTGTGGGACATAGTTAAAAAAAAGATGGAAATAGGCGGGTCCTATTCCGCCAGACTCTAATTTGCTGTTTTATAGGTTGATTCCACAGTCACATGTTAATTTACATCCTGGAACTTTTAGTATACTTTATATTCATTTTCTTTATTGGCTATGGATAGGACGTTGTAGATTGGTAATACAACAGCAGTTTATACCAGCTTTGGAACTTTTTTATGTGATAGTTTCATCTTTACATAGCTGGAAACAGTCCGAGCGATGAATTTACAGTTCAGATATTTGGGCCCAGTTTTGGAGTGATTTTGATCATATTTAGAGTACATTTCAAAATTTGGTCTTTGAGGAGTTCATTAGGGTTCACATGTGATTTTGGTGAATTACCCCCCATGCTGCACTAAAAGGGGGACTTGGATATGTTTATGGAATGGGGTGCAGATGTTGGTTTTTCACATATTTGTTTGGCTGGAGAACTATTACCCTGCTGTTTTTGTGGGGTGGGGAAGGGATATGCTTATGTGAGGTTATTTTCTTTTCTTTTTTTTTTCTTTTAGAGATTAAGGTATGAAGTCATACCTTTTTAGTTTTTTCTTTCCTTCTTCCCGTTCTTTACTTCTGTTTGATTTTGCGTTGGGTTATGAAATTGACTAAGTATGAGTGTAATACTTTATCCTTTATGATTTTGTATCTTGTTTTGTGTGCATTAACACAGTGTTATAATTTGCTTTGATTTTGATGTTTATAATAATAAAAATTCCCCTACTCTTTTTGTAGGGAGGGGGAATGGTTAAAATGATTTCTTTATGTTTGAGGTTACTGTATGAACTAATACTTACTTATTTTCTTGTTTTTTCCCCTTTTATGGTTTTGTATTATGTAATACTGCTTATAAACTGCTGTTGTCTTCCTCCCCTACTGCACTCCCCAAAAGTCTGCTTTCCCTCCCTCCCCCACAGCTTCCACATTCCTACATCCTTCCTCCACTTAGGCACGCTGCACACTGGTCACTGCCCCTTGCCCATGGTCCATCCTACCACCATGAAACTGTCCTACACCCACACTGGTCCTAGCCCTCCACTCTGGTCCCCCCGTCTATGCTTACCCTCACCCACTATCGTCGATGCTCGGCAACTTCCCGAGATGCCAGCAGGCGAAAACATTCCCTTAAAGAAATACGCCACAGCTCCTTGAGGCTAGTCCTCCTTCTCCTAATGTTGTCAGGCAACGTGCACCCAAACCCTGGCCCATTCTGCTCTAAAGCCACTAATCTGAGCAAGCCTTCGGGTGCCCTCTCATTCATATCAATCAACATCTGCAGCCTCCTTCCTAAAATGGATGCCCTACAGGCCTTCACCAGCCAACACTGCCCTGACATCCTGGCAGTTGTCGAAACCTGGCTCACGCCATCAGTACCGGACCATGCAATCAGCCTTCCTGGCTACAACGTCTTTAGGCTGGATCGCCTCTCCAAAAGAGGCGGGGGCTGCGCTCTCTGCCTAAAAGACTCCATACAAGGGCACCACATCATTACCTCAATCCAACCCACAACTGCTCAGATACTGCCAGTGAGAATCCTCATCGGTGCCCAAAACAAAACCTTCACTGTTGCCACCATCTACATCCCTCCCAAAGAACAGGGAACTGGTCTAACAGCTGTTCTTGACTTTGTAAAGTCACTCCCACCAGACATCGAATCCATCCTCCTATTCGACTTCAACATCAACTGGCCTGCAGCTGATGCTGGTGCACACAGGGATACAGTTGCTGCGGCGAACCTCACACAAATGGTTGACTCACTAACCAGGATAAATTACAGGACCGGCACACTCTAGGACTAGATTCTTATGAGTCACCCATTGCGGATATCTAACACTAATGTCCTCCCTGACTCTCTCAGCGATCACTCCCCTGTTAGCTGCACCTGGTCAAATAAATTCATCAAACAACTACCAAAAACAATCACCAGCAGGGTTCTCCCCAGTGGTCACCTTCCTCGACTCAAATCCCACCTCCTCCACCAAGACTGGTCCCCTATCTTCAATGCAACCAACGTAAACACTGCCCTTGACCACTTCATAAACATCTTCACTGTGGCCTGTGACACGTATGCTCCTATTAAAGCAGAAAGTCAAATCAATGAGTAACCCTTGGCTCTACAGGTGACCTCCTCAGGATGCTAAAAACAAGAGACCACCTATGGGAGCTGGCCAGAAACTCTGGAAGGCAAAACGACATTCAAAACTACAAACGTGCCCGCAATGACTGCACCAAAACCATCCAGCAAATGAAGTCCGCCTACTATAAGCATGCCCTCACAAACTCCTGGAGCAATGGTCGGGAATTCTGGAAGAACATAAAGGAACTCACTGGGAATCCACCCAAAACCCCACATCAATACTCAACATCATCGGAACCACAACCCTCAACCCAAAAACCATTGCGGATACCTTTAACAAAGCCTTTACCGACATCAGCGCTGTCCTACTTCAGGGCTACTTCAAAGATGGTGTAGCCCCCCTGTCTGCAATGAATACTACTCCCACCAGCTCCCCCTGCTTCTACTTCAAAGCAGTCAAGGCTCACCAAGTACGCAAATATGTTACCATAGCCTCTGGTAAATCAAGATTCAGTAATGACTCCCTCGATCTCAAAATCCTGTCTCTCATACTTGATGAAGTGCTTAGTCCTCTGACCAGAATTTTCAACCTCTCCCTCAGCCAGTTCCGGACAGATGGAAATCTGCCACTGTCACCCCAGTCCATAAAAGTGGTGATAAAACTGCCCACGATAACTACAGACCTATCTCCCTACTACCCCCACTCTCAAGGCACTAGGCAGCATCATCTCGGACCAGCTCACAGAATACCTGTATCGTACAACATCCTGTGCAAGCAACAACACGGGTTCCACAAAGGTCCAGCACCTCCACAGCCCTACTTGAATTCACCGGCGCAATCCACAATGCACTTGATTCCGGTGAACTACTAGGCTCAATCTACATTGACTTAACTAAAGCCTTCAACACCATCAATCACCGCCTCCTACTTGTCCAGCTTCAGAACACTGGGCTGTCAACTGACACCATTGGCTGGTTTAAGAGCTCCCTTGAAGAACGGTCCCAAACAGTAAGAATCGCTGATATACTCTCGGACCCTAGACCAGTCCGCTCGCGAGTCCCCCAGGGCTCCATTCTGGGACCCCCTCCTCTTCAGCCTATTCTTAAACTCACTACCGGACAGCTGCCCAGAAGAAATAATTCTCTACACCGACGATGCTGTGATTCTCACCTCGGACCCTGATCCAAACCAATTACAAAATAAACTTCAGCGAGCCTTCTCCTCCATCGAATCCTGGTTCCTAAATCATAAACTACTTCTCAATCAGAAAAAAAACAAATCTATGGTCTTTTGCAGCCCCCACAACAAAAACAAACAACTCCACCTCTCTATTGCAACTGAACAAGGAGCCACCCTAGAGCAAACACAATTGTTCAAGTACCTTGGCATCACCCTTGATCCCCACTTCTCATACGCTGTCCATATTAGCAACGTGGCAAAGTCTGCCAATGTGAGGTTAGGCATATTATTCCAGCACAGGAAACACCTAACGCCAGATGCACTGTCAGTGGCCGTCCAAAGCTCCATTGTCAGCATCATAGACTATGGTCTTATCATATATGGGTCTGCAACTACCACTGCTCTCAAACGTATCACGACCTCCCTGAATAAGGCCTGTCATCTCATCACTGGCTCACATCACCATACCCACACATGTGACCTTTATTCCCAATCTGGGTGGCTTCAACTGGACAAACGTATAAAATACCAAACCTGCATCACGGCCAAGAAAATCATAATGAGACTTGCCCCACCTGGTGTCTGTGCCCTCCTTAAGCCTAGACATAGGAATGTCACTACAAGGAGATCCAATTCTCATCTACTACATATCCCACGATGTTGCATGACCCAAGGACAAAGATCATTTGCCTACCGGGCACCCAACTGGCTCAACTCTCTTGGCAGCAACATAGTGACCGCTCCAACACTCGGCCTTTTCAAGTCCAAGCTGTGCCTCTCACTGATTGTATCCTGTGATTGCCCATCTTAACATTTCCACCATTCCAGCTGCACATACCCCAGCACCCAGCACTTACAATCAGTCTTTGCACCCCTAACACCTACCTGGCATATTCCCTTGACAAGGCCCCCTGGCTGCACTGTCGCCCACCCTTGTCCACCTCCCCCCATATCTCCACTCCTGCCCCTGCCCCCACCCACCTCCCATACTCCCCCTTACCCCCCGCACCTCCTACCCCTCTATCTCCTACCCTCACTTCTCGCCCCATCGACCCTCCCTCCTCCCCTTGTCTTGCTCATAGCTCAAGTCTTTGTACTGGTTACATGTCTGTAAGTCAGTGACTTTATGTTTGTAACTAAAATGATGACTGTTGCACATGCTGACGTGGAACCTTTGTAAAAGAGCCTCGGCTCAAAGGTATTATAATCCTAGATTGAAATAAATAAATAAAAAATAAATAAATAAATAAATAAATAAATATTTTTTTTTATTATTTCAATAAAAAATTCCCATCTCTTTTCGATAAGTGCCATAGGATCGTTAACATCCACCTGAACTACCACCAATCCAGGCAGACGGGACCTCGGTTTTATGTCTCATCTGAAGGACGGCACCTCAGAAGTGCAGCACCCCTCTCATGCTGCACTACAGTGTCAGTACTAGGATATTAACCCAAGTGCCAGATGTGGGAACTGAACCCACAGCCCTCTGATCTCCTGGCCTCAGAGACGAGTGCACTACCTACTGAGCCACTGACACTATTATAAATCACTGCCTTATTTTGCAAGTGAGTTGTACAGTAGTAAGCTGACACACTGAACTGTTAAAGCTTGTGTTATCAAATACTTAAATTGCACTGCTGCCAACCAAATCTGTCACAAATGCACTCTGCAGGTCAGGCCCTCTGCTCCCACAGTGCCAACCTGAGTGCAATAGTGTGAACAGGTAATAAAAAGGGTAACCCTCCTGTCTGCTTTGGGTCAGAATCACCTTTAGCCTCGAGTTCTGGAGGCATTCAAACTGTGAACCTTATGCTAGCATACCCAAATGTACAGGATCAGATAATATTCTCTTTGGGGGGATGCAATATATCTTTCGCCTAATTGCACCTAACCAGGTATCCAAAATGAACCCTTTTTAATTCTATAAGAGACCTAGGTATTTCTTACCTTATTAAGCAAGCTCAGTAACACAATCAAGCTTTCAACAGCTGTCAAACTTAAACACAGGCACATCAAATGCAAAAAGAAACTGAGACAACACCCTGGCAGTATTGCAAAGAAAAGGTTGTTTACTAAAGTTTGATAAAAACAGGTAAAATTAAACACAGAACACATATCATAAATCTTACAATCATGTAAAACAAGAAGGAAGTTACAGAACAAACACTCCTACCACAGATACTTAATTCTTTTCTAAGTATTACCTTTTTAAGTGCTGTTTAAGTCAGAGAACTCCCTGTCTCAGAGTCCAAAAATTATATGTCACACACAATTCCATATGGATCTTTCATTTTAACTCTATCTGCCCCATCCCCTTTTGGTGAGGTCAGCTAGATCCTCCCTTAGATTTAATTTCTGACATAGTTATCCCTCAGGATGTAAGTCATTACTTTGAAAAATCTGTAACTATCCACTTCCCAGATAGGACAGTCTTTAACTAAACAGTTCTCTTTGATGTCCCTCTGCTGATTTCCTGGTGCTAGTGTGATCTGAGGGTTTTACGACTCTTCACACACTTCTGGCTATGTGCTAAATATGAGATGAACCAGCCCAATTACCTTTCTTCCTGCAATGTCATAAAACTTACATTTAGTTTCAACTTCAAAAGCATGAGCAGGTCATAAAAGGTAATAAAATGCCCTTCTGGAAGGATGTCTTAATTAAGTGGCTCCTCTGGTCAGTTTAATGACATCCTGTGGTTTCAGCTACTGATCTTTATAGTTAAAGGCCAGATCTCTCATATACTGACATTTCATACATAGACCCTTTATTTATAATATAAATATCATACAGGTAACCAGAAGCAGGGGCAGAGCATCACAGGGGTTATCATTTCAGAGGACCTAAAGTTGTCAAAGCAGAGCACAAAGGCTGTGGGGAGGGACAATGGCATTCTGGGATGCATAGGCAGAGATATCACTAGCAGAAGGTGGGAGGTGGTAATGCCATTGCATAAAACACTACTGAGGCCTCACCTAGAATAGCATGTGTAGTTCTGGAGGCCACACCTTTGCAAGGACATTGACAGGGTGGAATTAAATCAAATCAATCTCTATGTTTATGGCACCTTTCAAACACCAAGGTGCTGCACAGATTATAAATACATTAAAACAGAGAATATAAAACTGTTAAAATCAACTTAATATAATTCAATTAATCTGAGAAGGCCTGTGAGAATAAATGTGTTTTCAACATAGATTTAAAATTAGTGATGGTCAGGCATTCTCTTAACTGACAAGGTAGAGAATTCCACAGGGTCAGTGCTGCAAATGAAAAAGCATGCGCTCGAGATGTTTTAAGATGAACCCTGGGAATCTCTAGCAATCCCTCGACCTCGTCGGTGGATTGGAGAGGGCAATTGGGGGAGCAGGGAGTTAGGAGAGCTTTAAGGTAGTCGGGTCCCTGTTCATGTAGGGCTTTAAAGGTAAGCAAGCCTACCTTATAGGTGATCCACTGCTGTACTGGCAGCCAGTGCAGCTTGCGCAGTACAGGAATAATACGACTGGACCTAGAAGTACCTTTCAACAATCTGGCTGCAGTGTTCTGCACCAGTTGCAAGCAGTGGATATCAACCCCAGACAGCCCTAGGTAGAGGGGCATTGCAGTAGTCAAGATGGGTAGTAATGAAGGCGTTGACCAGTGTTGAAAGGTCACCCGGGGGAATCAGGTGTTTCACCCATGTGATGTTCCTCAGATGGTAAAATGAGGACTTGACCATGGCTGATACATGACACTTCAAGGTCAAGTCATCATCAAAAACAATGCCCAGGTTATGTACCCGATTGGAGGTGATAAGCTGGACACCATCAAGCCAAAGGCCCGATATGTGCCCAGCTCCAACATCCACCCCTGGGTGGCCCGGATCCACGACCAATGCCTTAGTCTTATTCAGATTCAATCTCAGCCAAGTCGAGCTCATCCAGTCTTTGATCTCAGAAAGGCAGCTATTTAGCATGGAAACTGCATTAAGCTCTTTGGGCACCAAGGACATATACAGCGGAAGCGGTCCTGAGAAAGGTGACCAAGATAGTACAGAACTTGCACCACAAAATATAGGAGGACAGATTAAAGGACCTCAATATGTACTTGCTAGAGGAAAGGAAGGAGTGGGGATGTGACAGCAATGTTCAAATACCTCAAGGGCATAAACAAGATGCAGGGGGGGGAGACATCTTCCAGTGCAGGAGGAGAACAAGGGGGCATGATATCAAATTGGAGGAGGGCAAGTTAAGAGGAAATGTGAGAATGTTTTTCTTCACAGAGAGGGTGGTGGACACATGGAATAGCCTACCACAAGAGATGGTGGGAGCAAGCACAGTGGAGGGTTTTAAACATGCCTGGCATAGGCACCAGGGAACCTTGAGGTGGGAAGAAGTGATGAAAAGCCACTGACCAGATAGGATTAGAGGCAGTAAACAAGTATAGGGCTTACAGGCAGCCTGGATGGGATTAGCAGTCCTTATTGCTGACAATTTTTAAGATTCCAGATCACCGGTGTGGCAGTAGGTAGAGGCACCCAGGACATCAGTCCTCCATGCCACTGGGCCAGCTTTGGTCAGTATATTCAGACAATCTTCATAACCTCTGTCCTGCTGGCCCAGAACCATCTTGGTCACCCTGTGATGCACTGTCTCCAGCTTGTCCCTGTCCTCCTTAAGTGAGGACTCAAGATCTAAACACAGTACTCAAATACAGCCTCACCAGTTTAGAGGAAAAAAGTTATGAGAAGAGACTGAAGCCCCTTGACATATGCTTTACGCACACCTGTGCACTTTATAAACAATCCATTCACTATCCCTCTGTAACAGAATCAGATACCAAACCTGCCTCCTAGGAAGGAAGGCCATGCTCAGCCTGACCCCAGCTTGCATCACTGAATTGATAACAGTAGCCAATTCTAAGTACAATATCAGGAGTACAAGCATAACACGCTAAGTGTCCCTTTTTGTAGGACTGCTCTGGGACAATGCTCTTTCTCCTACTGAGCACCACTTTGGCTTAATGAGACCCCCGCAGCCGCACTAAACACTGTAAACATCCAGACCTTTAAATCTGATCTGAAGCAGTTTCTATTAAGCAAGAACATATGTGTTTGCCAGAACTGATCTACTCTTCAAGCACACTTGCTCACTGTACTCTGGGACTTCCCCATGACCTACAACCCAGTCCACTCCCCCCTGCCTCACTGACCCTCTCTCCTGTGCTACCCACAGCCCCATCCACTTCCATTACTTTGCATTTCCTACTTTCACTCGCTCTCTCCCTCTCTCTCCCTCTCTCTCGCTCCCCTCTCCTCTCCCTCTCTCGCTCTCTCCCCACTCTAGCATGTTATCCTCCTCCCTCTCCTCTCTCTCTTCTTTCTCTCTCCTCTCTCTCCCTCTCCCAGTCTCTTTCTCTCTTCCCTCTCTTTCTCACTCTCTCCCTTCTCTCCTTCCTGTTGTCCCAACCTCCCATAACTGTATCTGCTCCCTCATCTAATCCCCCTCCCACCTGATGCAGTTAGATCTTGGACTGTGGTATCCCTGCATCTCTATCCTCCCTTACAACAGTACCTCTCCACCCACCCCTTCTGTTGCCCACTCCTGTTACTCTCATCTAATTAAGACTTGCCCATTCCTCTCTCTCAATTCTTTTATCTGACAAGGTCCTCATAGCACTGTATTATTTCAGTGCTATGCTGTAGTCTTCTTATGTTCTTGGCTGTTTCTTCTACATTTTTAAACCCAGTGCCATAATCCGACAAGGCCCTCCCAGGACTGCACTACTTGAACTCCATGCTGTAGGGATCACTGTCAAAATCATGCAGCATTAACAGCACAGTACAGAATAGCACATACTTACCAGCGCGTGATACAATAGTGTTACCCGTTAATATCACTGTGCCTAAATAGCATGTTGCTAGTAATTTATCCTTGCTTGTGCGCTTTATTTCTTGCAGCCTGTCTTCTTTTTAAATGTCCATTTGCATTGATGCCTTCTGGTGTTCATCAGTGCTAGGGAAGGGGGAAAGAGGGAAAGATAAGCCAAATGCACATCATGTGTTGCACAGCAAATCTTCCCTCCACACCACCCACAATTCAAATTTTTCCCAAGCAAATCCTAATGCCATTCTGTTCATCCTTATGCCTGGAGCTGGAAGTTATACATGATGCCTCTTAGGTATTCCATTCGTGGACAAGACGGATAGTCTGCTACAATAGCCATGACCCTTTTAGCAGTATCCTTGTACTTTTTTCATACTTGTGGTACTGCTGTTCCTGCTATGAGCTGCTCCATGATTGTGGCATTCAGGTGCTGCTCCATGTTAAGGAAGACAAAAAACTTCCAAACTGATGAATGGTATGCTCCAACAAAATGATTGAACCGGCAATGCCATGCCTCTACTGCATTCACAGTTCTTGGTAGATCATCCTGGACTGCACTGCAGTAGCTCCACAGTGCCGCAGGGAACATCAGATGTCTTCTACCTCCTCTTGCAAGAGGTCTTCCTAGCCAAGTGTCCTCAAAATAGTCAGTCAGGTGAGTAAGAAGGTCACCATTTGTTTGATAAAATTCTGACTGCATCACGTCATTAAATGCTGGCAACACATTGTCCACTGGCACATAGGCAAGTGCAAGCAATAGTCAAATATTAAGTGCAAAATCTGGTTTACTGGTGTACTGTTGGCATACATCTGGAAGTTCCTGCACTTTGCGCCATACAGCCTGGCACATGCGAATAAAAAACAGCCCCTCATTTTTGCATGTCAGAAAGCATGTGTGAACGCTTTTATTGCTGCTAGCTAAAAATCTGTTAGGATTGTTTCAGACTGTAGAGGCCCACATACATTTTCAAGTGCAGCAAAAACCTTGGCATATGTTGCTGCAGTTCGGTTTCCCATCAATATGTACACCAGGGGCATTACTGCACCGTACTTCACTGCATGAATGGTGTACAGCTGAGAAAATATTGATGGACAGCACTTAAAGGTTCCATCAGCAAACCAATGTTTGCTACTGTTTAAGTGCTGCATGTCCTGAACAGTGGAAACACAAGAATTCGATCTGGACATGGCCTAGAGTCATGTAACAAAAATTTAAATTTTTCACTGTCTTCACAAAGTAACAGTGCATGAATACTAACACACACCAGGGCACAATTCCAACCAGTGCAATGTGCTATTAGTAGCCGCTACATAAAAGAGCCGCGGTATTATTACAAGCGCTAATATCTGCTCACTGTTCTATTCCGCACTATTAATGCCGTGCGATTATGACCTGATACTGTACCATAGTCTTTTACTGTTGTTGCTTGAAGCTTCTGTATTATGAACTTTGGCATCCCACTGTAAGACACGTGTGTACCTGTAGAAACTACAAGTTTGTAATCTTATTTATTGTAAAAAATCATGTTTTATTGTATGTTTTGTGTTTCTTTTGATGTGGAACCTTTGGAAAAGAGTTCTTACTCAAAGGTTGTTTCCAAACATACAAATAAATAACTAGCTAAAACATGTTCACACCAAAAAAAAGGAAACCGACGAAGGACACAATCTGTGTCTTCTGCATTCTCAAGGTGATCAACATGATGGAACATATGGAGAGGGTTATCTGGTGTTCTCCAGCAGGATGTGAGGAAACATCTTAAAGCTCAGAGGTGGTAAACTCAAAAGTAATGGTAGGAAACACTTTTTTTCTCAGAGGGTGCTGAACCTATGGCATAGCCTACCAGTGTAGGAAATGGCTAGGAAGACAGCACAAGACTTCGAGACAAGACTGGACATATTTCTTACACAGAGAATCTTACCTGCTCTAACACCCAAGGTATTCTGGGTAGCCTGGGAAGTAGAACATGTGTGGATTCTCTATAAATAAGTTGACTGAGCATGTACTGCTAACTCTGGTGGAGCGGCCAGATGGCCGCACTGCTGCCCCGCTCCTCAACATGCCAAGAGAGTCCTCTCCGTTTGTAGATTTTTAACATTCACAGTTTTGTTTTACTAAACTCTTGAATGAAACTATTATTATTTTGGCATTAGATTTATGAAGGTGAATTTAATGATGGCTTACTGTTAGTTAGTAGAGCCAAGTAGCATTGAGTAGAGTCATTCAATGGTCACCTTATTGGTTATGCCTATTTTTCTGGCCAAAGTCGAAATTGTAAGTGTGAGCTAGGAGGT
Organism: Neoceratodus forsteri; assembly: GCA_016271365.2. Lineage (NCBI taxonomy): Eukaryota > Metazoa > Chordata > Ceratodontiformes > Ceratodontidae > Neoceratodus > Neoceratodus forsteri. Next base: position 1,180,767,673 of record CM057454.1, read on the forward strand.
TTGCTCCCAGCTGTTTAACTCTGAAAAGCAGACCTGTGCTGGCACAGCATAGGCCTGGGTGGAATATAACATTATATAGCATTATAATCTTAACAATCCTGGAGTTTTAAGTATGGAGCCAGAAAGAGAGCGCTAACCTGTGGTTCAACATCCAGGGCTGTAAGCCACAACAATCTGCAGGGATGTTGAGTTCTGTGGAGCTTCTGAGGAGCCTTGTGGAAGCACAGTATGTGCTAGAATGATTGATTAAATTCTAAAAGAGGTGTGCCACCTTTGCCTAAGAAGGAGGGGTACTGCTTTCATTGTGATAAGTTAAATTTACTATGGTTAGCAGTGCATTTTCCTTGTTTTTCTTGCTCCCTACAAGTATGCACAGCTGCCAAAAGAAGCAAAAATGGAAAAGGCTTTTGATCTGAGTGATATCCTGGGGCAATGGCCGATAAAACCCTCACAGATTACTTTGTCTGACATGCAAGATGAAGTCAGAGTTAGGGCACAGATTATTGGTACAGAATATGGAGCCTGAAGATTCTGAATAGAGAAGCTGCAAAAGAAATCAGGGTGGACACAGAGGGAGTAAGTGCAAAGCAACTGGATGGAGGTAATTGACAAAGCTACTTGGAGGTAGTCATCTTGAAAAAAATCATTTTATAGAAGAGTTCTTCAGAGCTCTTCTCTGTTTCCTTTTTTCTGACATAAATTATGGATGCTATGGTTAGAAATTAATGGGCTTCTAGTAGGGAGCTATTTTAACATTTTAGAACTTGAGTCTCCCCCCCCCCCCGTGGACCTTATTTCAAGTGACTCAGGGTATTTTGAGTGTTTTACCCTTTCAAGTGTTTTCTGCTGTAAATTAATGGATATATCCGAAAAGGATCATAAAGTAGCCTAGAGAAGGCCCTAAAAGACTTCTCAGCCAGGAGAAAATGAGGTCTAAAGGCCACTGGATTTCCTTGGTTTGTATCTTAAGTGCTGAAAACTTCCGCAGATATGGATTTTCTTGTTTGTTTTTTGTAGCTGTACAGTTTATTTCTGTTTCTGCAATTCTGAAGCTGAATGATTTAACATGGAGTTCAAATAGCTAGCAGTTGTTAAACTGGTGGACTCTGGTGTTTGTGGAGCCTGCCAGACTCAGTCGAGTTTGTTGGAATTTATTTTTCCTATGCTAAGTGTCACAAATGCACCCCACAGGTCAGGCCCTCTGCTCTCACAGTGCCAACCTCAGATTGCAATAGTGTGAACAGGTAACAGACAGGGTAACCCTCCTGTTTGCTTTTTGGGTTTGAATCACCTTTTAGCCTTCAGTTCTGGAGGGTTTCAAACTGTGAACCTTATGCTAGCATACCCAAATGTACAGGCTCAGATATGTACCCTATTCAGGTCTGCAGTACAATCTTTCATTGGGGCACCCAACCAGGTATCCAAAATGAACCCTTTTTAACTCTATAGAGACCTAGGTAGTTCTTACCTTTTTAAGTAAGCTTTAGTAACACCATTCAAGCTCTTTAACAGCTGTCAGACTTAAATACAGGCACTTCACATGCAAAAAGAAACTGAGTAGACATCCAGTCAGTATTTCAAAGAAAAGACTGTTTACTAAAATATGATAAAAACAGGTAACATTAAATACAGAACAATATATCATATCGCTTACAATCATGTAAAACAAAAGAAAGGAAGTTTCAGAACAAGCACACCTACCGTAGATAATTAATTATTTTCTATTACTTTTATAAGTGCTTTCCCAGTCAGAGTCTAGACTCATATGTCACAATCCCATACACAGTGTTTCATTTTTAACTATCTGTCCCTACCCCCTATCGATGAGGTCAGCTAAAACCTCCCTTATTTAATTTCTGATACAAGTGTGTCTGAGGATGTGAGCAATTTTTTTTTTTTATTTATAACTAGCCATTTCCCAAATATGACAGTCTTTAATTACACATTTTTCTTTGAACATAACAATCCCACACTTATGTCCCTTGGCCGAGTTCCTGTGCTAGTGTGATGTGGGGGATTTTATGACTCTTCACACACTTCTGGCTATATGCTCAAAGGAGAGGAACCAGCCCAATTACCTTGCCTCCTGTAACGTCACAGAACTCACATTTGGTTTTCAACTTCAAAAGCCTGGGCAGGTCATAACCAGGTAATAAAATCCCTTTCTGTAAGGAAGTCTTAATTAACTGGTTCTTCTGGTCTGTTTTACAACATCTTGTGGTTTCAGCTACTAATCGTGAAAGTTAAAGGCCAGATCTCTCACGTACTTACATTTCATACACAAACCATTTATTTAAAATATATCATACAGGTAACCAGGAACAGGGGCAGATTGTCACACTCCTCCCCACCTAGACTGAATTTGGGGGCTCTATCCCCTGCATGAGATGAGCTCTACAAGTCAGTTCATTCCTCATATAGATGAGATAAGCCATCTGTGTTCTGATTGGTTGCTCCAGCCCTATGTGAAATCGTCATGTCATACCCTTACAAGGCAAGACTCCATCTTAATAGTCTACCATTCATTTTTCCCATTTGTGTCAGCCAAACCAGGGGGCTGTGGTCAGTTTGTACCTCAAAATGCTGCCCACACAAGTATGGCTCTAAATTCTTTAGGGCCCACACTATGGCAAGACACACTTTTTCCACAATAGAGTATGCCTGCTTCCTGGGAAGTAACTTTTTACTCAGGTACAGTATGGGGGATCTTTCCCTTGGATGTCTGACTCAGCACTGCCCCAATACCCACATCTGAGGTGTCAGTCTGAACTACAAAGGGTCTGCTGTAGTCTGGACTTGTCAATACAGGGGCACTGCACAGTGCCTCCTTCAGTCTGGTAAAGGCTTTTTCACAGGCTGGTTTCCAGGTAACTTTCTTAGGCATTATTTTCTTTATCAGGTCAGATAGTGGAGCAGCCAGGGCACTGTAATTGGGTACAAGTTTCCTATAGTACCCTGCTGTGCCTAGAAAACTCCTGACCAGCATCTGCGATTCTGGTCTGAGCCATGCCTCAATCGCCTCTATTTTTACTTGATTAGGATGGAGCTGTTTCCGGCCTATAACATGCTTGAGGTATACCACTTCAGTCATGGCCACCAGCACTTCTCAGCTTTGACAGTGAGCCCAGCCCTCTGTATCCTGCCCAGCATTTTTCTAAGGTGGTATAGGTGTTTCTCCCAGCTGGCACTGAAGATGGCAATGTCATCCAGGTACACCACGGTGTACTCCTCAGCACTATTTAACACCTGGTTCACCAACCTTTGGAAAGTGGCCAGGGCATTCTTCATTCCCAAAGGTATTACTTTAAATTCAAATAATATTATCAGAGTGATGAAGGCAGACCTCTCCCTAGTGCTGGCAATTAACTCTACCTGCCAGTACCCCTTTGTCAGGTCAATGGTAGTAAGGTATGTCACCCCCCCAACTTGTCCAGGAGTTAGTCTATCCGGGGCACCGGGTGGGTGTCAGACTTCGTGACTATATTCAGTCCATGATAGTCCACACAGAAATGAGTAGTAATAATAATAATATAATAATAATAATTCGTTATTTATAATGCGCCTTTCATAACCAAGGCGCATAACAGTAAAAGCAGTTAAAACATATAAAACAAAACATCAGCACATTCAGTAAATAATACTTGTCAGCTGACACCTTCACTAAATGCTTTATTCCACAGAAATGTTTTTAAAGCCTGCTTGAAACCCCCCATGGTTGTGCACTCCCTAATCCAACAGGGTAGAGAATTCCAGAGGGTTGGGGCCACGAACATAAATGCCCAGGTTCCCACAGATTTTAAGGTAACCCTCAGAATCTCTAGCAACCCCTCATCAGCTGAGCGGAGTGGTCGCTCAGGGAGATAAGGAATCAGGAGCTCTTTCAGGTAGCCAGGGCCCAGTCCGTGTAGGGCTTTATATGTCAGTAACCCAACTTTGAAGGAGATCTGCAACTGAACAGGCAGCCAGTGCAGTTCCCGCAGCACCGGCGTAATATGGGAAGATCTCAAAATCCCCATCAAAAACTAGGCTGCTGAGTTCTGCACTAGCTGCAGGTGACGTATATCAACTCCCGGTGGCCCGAAGTAAAGTGAGTTGCAGTAATTTAAGCATGAGGTCACAAAGGCAGGGATCAATGTAGGCAGGTCTGTGGATGGAACAAGGTGCTTAATCCCGGCGATGTTTCTAAGATGGTAAAAAGAAGACTTTACAATGGCTGACACCTGTGCATGACATGTCAGCCTGAGTCTAACAACACCCCCAGATCTCGCACCTGTTCAGAGGCCTGGAGCTCAGCATTCCATAGGAATAATCCCAGGGAACAGCTTGCCCCCAGCCCCCCTATCCGGCGACCTGGATCTAAAACCATCACCTCCCTCTTCCCAGGGTTCAAATTCAACCAACTGGACTTCATCCAATCTTGGATTTCATCGAGACAGTTATTAAATAACGAGACTGCTCCTTCCTGGTCCGGAGCAAAAGACAGGTAGAGCTGGGTATCATCGGCATAGCAATGAAACCTCAGCCCATACTATCTTACAATGTCTCTGAGGGGAAGCATGTACACCGCAAACAACATGGGGGACAATACTGAGCCCTGAGGGACCCCACATAATAGAGGGATCAAATCAGAGGAAAAAAAAAACAACACCACCCTCTGAGTTCTCCCAGTGAGATATGATGTAAACCATCTGTAGACCAATCCAGAGAATCCACAGATAAATCTCAGGTGCTCAAACAGAACCCCATGGTCGGCGGTGTCAAACACTGATGACAGATCTAAAAGTACCAAAATGGATTGTTTTCTCTGGTCATTCATCATCAGGAGATCATTGAGTACCCGAACCAGCGCAGTCTCGGTGCTATGCCTCTTCTGGAAACCAGATTGGAGAGGTTTGTAGATGTCACAGATGGTCAAGTGGTTCCCCAGTTGTGCAGCCACTACTTTCTTGATCACCTTCCCCAAAAAGGGAGGTTCAAGATCGGCTGTAGTTTGCAAGAGAGTCTGGGTCCAAAGAAGCTTTCTTCAACAATGGTGTCACCACTGCCTCTTTCAAGGAACAGGGATAGACACCGGAGTCAAGGGAGCACCAGACTATCTGTGCCGGAACTGGGCCAATAAGATCACCACAGCCCATGATCAGGGAAGTCGGACCCGGGTCTAAACTACAGCATGTAGGGCACATCCCCTGGACAATCCACATAACATCCACAACTTCCAGACGGTCAAAGGTACTCCAGGAAAATGGAAGGACAGTGACAAAGCCCTGATCCTCCACAACTTGCATAGAATGTGTCGTAAGGATCTCTAACCTAATGTCAACCACCTTATCAGCAAAGAACCGGGCAAGCTCATCACACTATAATTGTGAAAAAGCTCTTCAGAGCTGCATGCAGGCTGGGTTGCACAACCTGTCCACAGTTCTGAAGAGCTGGGCTGGTCAGTTCTGAGCGGCAGAAATTTCCCTGGACAGGAACTTTGCCTGCTTATGGGAAATTTCTGACTGATAGGACTGGTAATGTTCTAACAGTCTAAGGTGGTCGGCATGCAGGCCAGATTTCTGCCAACAACGTTCTAACCTGTGACCTAAATGCCGCAACTCCCTCAAGGCTCCATCAAACTACGGAGCCCAAGAGAGGCCGCACATGGACTGGTGTAATAGTATCCAAAGCTGAGGAGATGGCAGTATTGTGTGCCAAAATCAAGGTTTCAAGATCATTGCAATCCACAGGAAGTTCAGATAGGTCAAGGACCACAACTAGACCATCTGAAGTAATATTCCGTAAAGGTCAGAACTTGACCATCTCCACAGGGGACGGCCTACAAGGGGGCATGCCAAAACTGAACCTCACCGTGAAGTGATCAGACCAACCAACTGGTTCCACCCCCACGTCTGAGGCCTCGATCCCCAGGAAGAAAACCAGGACAAGAGAATGGTCACATTTATGAGTTGCAGTGGTAACCACCTGTGACAGGCCTAGTGAATTCATCAACTGGAGGAAGTGTTGTCCAAATTGCGAGAGTTTGTCATCGATCCAGGCGTTGAAGTCACCCAGGACCATCAGCCTGGGTGACTCAAGCACCATATCGATGATGAAGTCCACCACTTCTTTAAGGAATAGAGCCATCTGGCTTGGGCACAAGAACTATGGGTGAGGCCCAGGGGCTGTGGGATCTCTGGATTACCCCTAAATCCAGCATCTCCTCCACTTCCCTCCTAATGTCCTTTTGGACAGCCTCTAACACCTGATATGCTGTCCACCGTATGGACATGTGTGTCCCTGTCTCCACATTGTGCGTCACTAAGGGGGTTAGTCCAGGTTTGGCACTAAACAATGGGGCAAAGTCTGCTAAAACCTCCCTTACTTCCTGGATCTGGTCCGGGGTCAGCTGGGGAAACAATTTTGCTTCCTCCACAGAGGACTCCCACTTGCTTTCTTCCTGCAAGTCCAGAAGGGGGGTCTCCTTCATCTGTCCCCTCCCCAGGACTACACACTGCAAACACCATGTCAGCCCTATTAGCATATGGCTTCATCATGTTGACATTGTACATCCTTTCTGTCTGTCTTCTGTCAGGTAACTCTGTAATGTAGTTCACGTCATTTATCTTCACTAACTACTTTGTACGACCCTGCCCACTCAGCCTGCAGCTTGTCTTTCTGGACCAGAATAAGGACCATGACTTCCTGACCCACCATGCACAAGCAAACTCTGGCTCTGTGGTCGTACCACACTTTTTGTTTCTGTTGGGCAGCTGCCAGGTTGCTCTGGGCTGTCCCCATAAGCTCCTAAACTAGGAAATAATCCACTATGGGAGTTCCCTGGGTGGCGTGAACGCCTTCTGAGTCCTCCCAGATCAAGTCTAAGGGGCCCCGCATTGCCGAGCGTCCTATAAGAGTTCGAAGGGGGAAAATCCTGTTGACTCTTGGGGCACCTCCCTGTATGCAAGAACAGGTAGGGAAGGTATTTCTCCCAGTCCTTCCAATGCTGTTCAGCAAATGCCTAGAGCATTGGCTTCAGGGTACCATTAAATCGTTCCACAAGCCCATTGGCTTGTGGGTGATATGGTGTTGTGCATCTCTGCACCACCCCACACTTCTCCCACAAACATTTCATCAGGTCTGACATGAAGGAACCCCCTCGATCGGAGATAACCTCCTGCAGAAACCCAACATGGGAGAAAATCCCAATTAAGGCATCTGCCACTTTGTCTGTCCTCAGTGAGGATAGGGCAACTGCCTCTGGGTACCGGGTGGCATAATCCACCACAGTCAGGATGAATCTCTTCCCTGAGGAGCTGGCAGTATTTAAATGCCCCACAATATCCATTCCCACCCTCTGGAATGGCTCCTCCACTATGGGCAATGGAATTAGGGCAGCTTGGGTTTTCTTGCCCGCCATCTCTATTTCTACTGGGTGAAGTTGGGCCAATAGAAATTCTGGGCCAACCGCTGCATGGTGCATGCGATTCCCAGATGACCAGACAGGGGAATATCACGTGCAATCTTGAGCAACTGCTCATGATACCCCTGGGGAATGACAAGCTGCCTGCCTGCCTAGCACCCCTCTCTCTGTCTGCATAGCCTGAGTATACATCAGTCCATTTTCCCAATAAACCTTATGTCTGCCATCACCTCCCTGTGTTCTGTCAGAGTCTGCCAAAGCCCTCAGCTTCTCTAGACTAGTGTCACTTCTCTGAGCAGCTGCAAACTCCTCACACATTCCCAAGGTATGAGACAGGTCCCCTTCAGTCTCTATACTAGGGTCCCTAGCACTAGCATCAGGGCAGTCAGGATCACTGTCATCCCTAAACTGTCTGCCTATCACCCTTCCCTCTGTCTTAACATCATGCATATACATCATTCCATTTTCCCAATAAACCTTATGTTTCCCGTCGCCTTCCTGTACTCCATCAGAGTCTGCCCAAGCCCTCAGCTTCTCTAGACTAGGATACATTTTATGAGCAGCTGCAACCTCCCTACACATTCCCAAGGCATGAGACAGATCCCCTTTGGTGTCTAAACTAGGGTCCCTAGCTCTAGCGTCAGGGCACTCAGGATCACTGCCATCCCTAACCTTGTTACAATGGGTCACCCTTCCTTCCTCAGAGTAACCATCCATAGCTGTTTGGTTTACTGCTACTGGGGTAATTTCTACCTCCCTTTCATTAGTCTCCATAGCAGGAAACACAGGCTGGGGGAACCAGCCTCCCAGTGGTTTCCACAGTGGCTTCTATTGGGTCCAGGGCACCACAATTTTCCTTTGCCGCTTGGCTTCGGGTAACTGCACACACCATCCCATTTGATATTGTTGCCAAGAATTACATCAACTGCTAAAGTTTATGCTATAGCAACCTGATGCACAGTTCCCCTTGTCTCACCCCAGTCTAGGAGAACACTAGCGAGTGGCAATGTTTTCTCCTCACCAGTGAACCCTTGTACAGTTACAAATTTATTGGGTATAAACTGACCAGGCTCTACCAGATCCCCTTTTACCAATGTCAGGGATTCCCCTGTGTCTCTTAACCCTTGTGTCTGTACACCATTCACAGTGACTGGGTGCATGTGTTCCCTCATGTTTACAGGCATGCTTTCAGGGACACAGAAACAACCCACTTCTTTCCTAGCATCGTTTTGCACATTGCCTGTTCTTTTGGGACACTGTCTGGCAATATGCCCAGTTTGTTTGCCATCCCAACATTTGTTTCTTTTCTCAGAATAATCTTTTCTTTGAAACCTGGGGCTAATTGTTTTTCAGTGGAGGTAATGAGGGTTTTAGCTGTCCTGAATACACGCTTTTCCCTTTCTGCCCTGCCACACCTTCCCCATTTGCTCTCAGAGCAGGTCTGCTCTTGACATAGCAGTCTGAGAGTTCAGCAGCCTCTTGCACTGGTTTGGAATCTCGGTCCTCCAGCCACATTTTCAGCTCTGCTGGGCATGCCCCAAAAAACTGCTCTAACAGTACAGCATTTTCAATTTTATCTACAGAGTTTGCTGCTGTTCCTTCCCACCATTTTAAAACTGATGTTGTTTCATGGCTAGCTCCTCGTAGCTCATGTCAGGGCTTCTCCTGAGCTTACGGAATTTATCTCTGTATGCTTCTGCAGTTAATTCATACTTTTTTTTAAAAGTGCAGCTTTAAGTTTGCTGTAATCATTACTGTTCTCATTGTCCATTTGACCCAATGCATCCCAAACTTTCCAGATAAGTAACGGAGAAAACTGGAAGCTCCAGGACCCTCTAGAAATATTTGTCTGAATACAAACTTTTTCAAAGGAATTTAAAAAGGCATCCCTGTCCTCTCCCTCTTTAAATTCAGGTATCAATTTGTAATTTAAGTTGTAACCTAGTCCTGTAGTTCCACTTAAACCCAGGCCACTTACCTGCTCTGGTGCAGGTGGTTGGAGTCGTTGCTTTTCCAATTCATATTGCCTCTGGTGCTCATGCTCTGCTTCTTGCTATTCTCGCTCCCTGTTGTCCTCTGTGGCTTGATGCTCTCTCTCCCTCTTCTCCTCTGCAGCTCACTGCTCTCACCTCTCTTCTCTCTGAAACTCCAGCTCCATCCTCCACAACTCCATCTGCAGCCTAATGGCTTCTGGCTCCAGAATGCTGGTGACCTTCCCCTGCTGCTGTGGCCCTTGGCTTGCACTGGCCCTGCTGTCCTCCTCACAAGGTCTGGACACTGCACTGGCCCCTCCATGACCAAGGTTTGACCCTTTCCAGTCACAACCTGTGACTCAGGGCTCTGGGCATCTGCTGCCATCAGAGCCTCTACAAGGTTCTGCTTGGTGGCTCTTCCCTCTTGCAGGACTCCTCTGTCCTGGTACAACTGGCTCAAATAGTCTGCAGTGTACCCACTGTAGTTGGAAGCAATCTTCTTCCTTAACTATGGCTACTCTAACTTGCACTCAAAAAAAAAAATAAAACAGGTAGGAACTTTGACTGTAAGCAAACTAATATAGTTCTGTTTTCTTTTTTAAAAATAAATCACTGCCTTATTTTGCAAGTGAGCTGTACAGTATTAAGCTGACACACTGAACTGTTAAAGCTTGTGTTACCAAATACTTTAAATCGCACTGCTGCTAACCAAATCCAACACAAATGCACCCCACAGATTATACCATCTGCTCTCATAGTGCCAACCTCAGAGTGCAATAGTGTGGACAGGTAACAGACAGGGTAACCCTCCTGTCTGTTTTTTGGGTCTGAATCACCTTTTAGCCACAAGTTCTAGAGGGATTCAAACTGTTAATCTTATGCTAGCATGCCCAAATGTACAGGTTCAGATATGTACCCTCTTCGGACTGCAGTACAATCTTTTGCCAGGGGCATCCAACCAGGTATCCAAAATTAACCCTTTTTTAACTCTGTAGAGACCTAGATAGTTCTTACTTTTTTAAGTAAGCTTTAGTAACACCATTCAAGCTCTTCAACAGCTGTCAGACTTAAATACAGGCACTTCACATGCAAAAAAAAAAATGAGGACATCTAGGAGGCAGTATTTCAAAGAAAAGGTTGCTTACTAAAACATATTAAAAACAGATGCCATTAAATGCAGAACAATATATCATACAGCTTACAATCATGTAAAATAAAAAGGAAGTATCAGAACAAACACTGCCACCACAGATAATTAATTTTCTAGCTACTACCTTTCTAAGTGCTTTCCCAGTCAGAGTCTAGAATCATATGTCACAATCCCATATACAATGTTTCATTTTTAACTCTATCTGTCCCCGCCCCCTATCGATGAGGTCAGCTAGAACCTCCCTTATTTAATTTCTGATGTGTCTCTGAGGATGTGAGTCTTTGCTTTAAAAAGATCTATAACTAGCCATTTCCCAAATATGACAGTCTTTAATTGAACATTTCTCTTTGAATTTAGGAATCCCACACTCATGACCCTTGGCTGATTTCCTGTGCTAGTGTGATGTGAGGGATTTTATGATTCTTCACATGCTTCTGGTTATATGCTCAAAGGAGAGGAACCAGCCCAATTATCTTACCTCATTAATGTCATAAAACTCACATTTGATTTTCAACTTCAAAAGCCTGAGCAGGACATAAACAGGTAATAAAATGCCTTTCTGTAAGGAAGACTTAATTAACTGGTTCTTCTGGTCTGTTTTACAACATCCTGTGGTTTCAGCTACTGACCTTGAAAGTTAAAGGCCAAATCTCTCACATACTGACATTTCATACACAGATCATTTATTTAAAATATAAATATCATACAGGTAACCAGAAGCAGAGGCAGAGCATCACACTAAGTTCTATATTGTAGTCATGGGGCTACATATGTAAATGTAAGCCTGGCAATGGTGCAAGTGGTAGCTCAGCACAAATGACTCAAGCTGGAGCAACAAAGTGATATATTCAAAAGAGAAACATAGAATGGCAGATAAGGACCACTTGGCCCACCTAGTCTGCCCACTTCCCTTCCTAATCAATAAGCTGCAGATCCTAGTTAACCAATAGCTTACTTTCTCCTACCCCACACCAGAACTGCCTTATGTCTGTCCCATGCATTCTTGAATTCCACCATGGATTTTTACTCCACAACCTCCTCAGGAATGCTGCTCCATGCATCCACAACCATCTACATGAACAAAATTCTCATTACCTCTTAGATAGATAGTTCTATTTTATTTATTATATCTGATTGGATATTAATTCTATTTTTGTATACTTATAAAACATTGTATTGTATTGATTGTGAAGTGCTCAGAGTACTTGGAAAGGAGTGCTATACAAATAAACTATCTATCTCTGAGCCATCCCCCCATCTTCAAATTGTGCCCCCTTGCACATCTCTTTTTCTGAATGATGCTACCCTCTTGGACTTTGTTGATTCCCATGAGGTACCTGAACATTTCTATCATGCACCCCCTCCTTTCCTTGAAGGTATACATATTAAGCTCCTTTAGTCTCTCTTTGTATGTCTTCTGGTGGAGACTCTCTACCATTTTGGTTGCCCTCCTCTGGACAGCCTTCACCCTGTCTATGTCTTTGTGGAGATGGGGTCTCCAGAACTGCATGCAGTACTCCAGATGGGTCTTACCATCTGTACAGAGGGATAACAACATCCTGTTTTCCACTGGTGATGCCTCTCCCTATGCATCCCATTATCCCCCCAGCCCTCCTTATTGCCTTCTCACATTGCTTACCCACATTTAGGTCCTCTGATATAACTACCCCAGATCCCTCTCCATTTTTGTTGTTGTCAGTATCTCACCCCCTACTGTGTACTCTTTCCCTGGGTTTTTGCATTGAATCTCAGCTGCCATACATTTGACCATTCCTCCAGCCTTGCAAAGTCCATTCTCATGCTTTGCACCCCCTTGTGTATCAACCCTGCTATCTTTGTATCGTCTTCAAGGAGACATACTTTTCATTCCAGTCCAGTCCCTCTGCAATGTCAATTATAAGGACATTGAAAAGGACCAGACCCAGTAATGAACCCTGTGGTACCCCACTAGTAACATCCATGTCTTCAGAGTGGACTCTGTTTACTATTACCCTCTACGTCCTGTTGTCCAGCCAGTGTTTTACCCAGGCTACCATTCTGGGACCTACGCCCAGGCTGGCTAATTTGTTTATTAATTTTTTGAGTGGGACTGTGTCAAATGCCTTGCTAAAGTCTAGGTAGTCCATGTTCACAGCCCCTCCCTGGTCTACTACTTTTGTTACCCAGTCAAAGAAATTGATTAGATTAGTCTGACATGACCTTCTGGCTGTGAATCCATGCTGCCTTGGGTCCTGTGCCCCACTGAATTCTAGGTATTCAATAATCCTTTCCTTCAGAAGTGATTGTATCATTTTCTCTACCACTGAGGTCAAACTGACAGGTCTGTAGTTTTCTGCCACTGTCTTGCTCCCACTTTTGTCAAGGGGAATCACATCCACCTTCCTCCAGTCCTCAGGTACCACACCATCCTCCCATGATTTGCTAAAAAGGGTAGTTAGTGGTGTTACTAGTTCTCCCCTTAGTTCTTTCAGAATTCTGGGATGAATCCCATCAAGCCCCATTGCTTTGTCCACCTTCCGTTTTAGGAGTTCCTTCAGAACCCTTTCTTCTGTGAAAGAACTGATATCAACCCCCCCATTCAGAGTGCTTCTATTGATGTGATTAGGTACCCACCTCTTCCTTTGTGAATACTGAGCAGAAGTTTTTGTTCAGTATCCCGGCTTTTTCACTGTTCCTCTCTGCCCACCCACCTCCTCTTCTTCTGCCTCAGTATCCATCCTTTTGATTTTCTTCACTCCCTAATGTACTTATAAAAGGTTTACCTGCTTAACCAAGTTGGCCATCTTTTGCTTGGTTTGGGCCTTCGCTATTCTGATAGCCTTCCTCACTTTCTTCTGCTTTAACTGGTACAGTTCTCAGTCCTTCTTCTATGTTTCCTTATACTTCTTGAAAGCTATCTTTTTCTCCCTAACCTTTCCCACCACCTCTTTTGAGAACCATAGTGTTTTTTATTTTGTTTTGATTTGTTTATTTGCTTCACACAAAGGTCTGCTGCCTCTGCAATGGCAGTTTTGATGTTTCCCCATTGTTGTTCCACTCCTCCTTCTTGTCTGTTTGCTAGTGCTTTTCTGAGACACTCTCCCATTTTGACAGAATTAGCCCTCCTGAAGTCCAGTACCTTCACTTTGTATGGCTTAACTCTACAGTTGAGTTTATCATGAACCACACTGTTTTGTGGTCACTTGTTCCCAGATGGCTACCCACTTCTAGATCTGAGATCCTCTTTCCATCCTCATTTGAGAGTACCAGGTCTAAGATTGCTCCTTCCCTCCCGAGTGGGTTCCAACACCAGCTGTCTGAGGCATGCCCCTGTAGGGCATCAAGAATATCCCTGTTCTTGGATATGGCTGCAGCATAGGTGCTCCACTTAACATCTGGCAAATTTAGGTCCCCATCAGCAATATTTCCCCTATCTCTGGCAACCTAAGGATGCCTTCTATCATTTCCTTGTCCATTTCCTCCCTTGTGACGGGGTCTGTATACAACCCCTGTGTGGATTATGGTGCCATTTCCAGTCTCCAGGGTGACCCACAGTGCCTCCTCTCCTTCCTATTTACCTTTTATTTCCATTGCCTTGATCCCTTCCCTTTCATGGAGAGCTACTCCACCTCCTATTCTATCCTACCTGTCCCTCCTATAGATTGTGTACCCTGGTATGTTGACATACCAGTCGTGGTTCTCTGGGTACCTTGTTTCTGTGACTGCCACAATATCCAGGCATCCCTCTTCTATCAAGGCCACCAGTTCATGGAGGTTGTTGTTATGTGCAGTACAGCTTTAAGAAATGTTATACTGTACTGTTTTAAGGAATGCATCTACTGTTACACTTCCTGTGTGTGTTGAGATAAGTATTCCCCCTGTATCTGAGCTGTATTGAAGTAAACAGAGTAGGCCCAAATTTCGGTGGTGCATGTTTTTCTTTCTACTAAGACCTTGATGTGTTTAAGATACTTATTTTCAGCCACCAAATACAACAAACTGGCGACAAGGATGGTGAAACTTTTCATAGCTCCAGCTTTCTTAATTGCACCATTTTGTGACTTTCTGTACTGGAGGCAAGAATTCAATTTGGAACTGCACAGCACCGTGGAAATTTCAGCCAGCTGTGAGATTTTAACAGGAACAGACTGTGATATATGGTTCAGACAGTTTGATTAGTGGTTATTACTTAATCCTTTCATAAAATCTGCAAATGTTGAGTGACGGGATATACTTATTCGAGCTACTTTTGTACTTTCTTGGGGAGTGCAACATTCAAACTTTTATGCAGTCCATGTGCACTGGACTGGCCGGAGGATTTGCCATATCAAGAGCTAAGGCTAAACTGAATGCACACTACATTTTATCAACTTTTCCAAGAGCTGAATGTTATAAATTCTATAGTTACCAGCAGAACCAAGGTCAGTCATTACAATCTTATTTGGCTGAGATCAAAAGCTTAGCTCTCACGTGTGAGTGGAGCAGGGAGCATCATGAATCTAATTTAGCTGATAAGTTTGTTATGGGGTTGAATAATGAACATTGTATTCAGCAATTACTTCCTGTAAGTGTCAAGAAATCTGTTCAAGAACTTTTACAGTTGGCACAAATGTATGAGGCTGCAGAAAATGAGGCACATGCTAAGATGGACACTAAAAATGAGGTACAAGTAACTGCAATAAAACCCAAATTGAAACAGCTCAAACCCAAGTCTAAACCACGGTTTTGAAAGAAAAATTCAAGCACTACACCCAAACTGCATGACCAGTACAAATGTGCAGCATGTGGGTCTTCTCAGCATAGCAGGGACCAGTGCAAATTCAGAGAAGTTCAATGTCATGCAAGTAAATGTCAGGGTCATATTGTGAAGGTTTGCAGAAGAACTGCAGTGGTTAGTTCAGAGAGCACAAACAGTGCAGTGGTTCCTACTGCACCACAAATACAGACTAAAGAGGTTTCTCTTTTCTATGTGTTACTTCAATTACCATAACTGAGGCATCAGTTGCATTTAATGGTAGATTCTGCTTCCCCAGTTACTTTTATTAACCATCAAACATGGTCTGGTCTGGATAAGCCACCACTGTCTCCTTGTAATAAGTTACTGCATGCATTTGAAGGACAACCAATATCTTGATCAGTGACATTGCAGATGGACTGGAGGGTAAGGTTTGTCTGTTTGCAGATGATAAAAAGATCTGCAACAGAGTAGATTATCCAGATGGGGTGGGCAGAATGAGAAGAGATATGGATAAACTGGCAAAATGGTCAGAAGAGTGGCAACTGGGGTTTAATGCAAAGAAGTGCAAGACCATGCATATAGGGAAGAGAAACCCTGAAGCCACCTATAGGCTGGTAGGGGAGTTGTTGGCAGTCACAAGGGAAGAAAAAGACTTGGGCGACATCATCACCGATTACTTGAAATCATCTAAGCAGACCACTAAAGCAGTAGGTAAGGCTAGGGGGATGTTGGGGTGTATTAGTAGAGGTATCACAAGTCATAAAAGGGAGGTAATAAGAACAGGTTACTCACCTGTAACAGTAGCTCTAGGAGTGGTATATGTTGTTCATCCACACTGTTTGGCATGTCTCCTTTCCCTTTAAGGATCCACCGGAAGTCTTCAAGCTGGCTCCTCCCATCCACCCAGGTGGTATTTACCTCAGCTTCGCCCCGTGATGCCAGATCTTAGCCTGCTGGAAGCTAGGTGTTGTGCATCCGCAGCCAGGGAGGTTGGGTGGGTCCGCGTGGATGAATAACGTATACCACTCCTAGAACTACTGTTACAGGTAAGTAACCTGTTCTTCTAGGATCATGGATATGTTGTTCATCCGCACTCTTTGGCAGACTCCTACCAGTTCTCTAGGAGGAGGGAGGCAAGGTGCACACCCCCTACTTAGGGAACAGAGATTGGAGAACTGAGGCCCCAAAACCAGCTTCCCAGCATGACTCAAGGTCGATGTGGTAGTGGGTGATGAAGGTGTTTGCTGACTTCCAGATAGCAGCCTGGCAGATTTCATGGATAGAGATGTCCCTGGAAGCAGCCACCAATGCAGCAGTATGGTGCACAGAATGAGCTCTTATCCCTCTGGGAGGCTCCTTGCCCGCCAACTCATAGCACAGACCTTTGCATGATGTAATACATCTTGCAATACTCCACTTCACTGCAGGTCTGCCAGAAGCGGCTTCAATGTAGGTGACAAACAGCTGGTGAACCTCTCCCCATATTTCTGCCGCCTCTCCTTATAACAGGAGAGAGCACGTCTCAGGTTCAAAGTATGGAGCCTGCCCTCAGCCTCCGAGGTGTAAGCTGGGTAGTATAGCAGCAGAGTCAGCACTTGGTTAAGGTGAAACTCTGACACAACCTTCGGAAGGAAGTTCAGGTGGGGGCACAGAACAACTTTGTCCCTGTAGAAGACCAGATAAGGGGAGTCCACCGAAAGTGCCTGGAGCTCCCCTGTCCTTCTGGCTGACATGATAGCCACCAGGAAGACCATCTTCCATGACAAGTGTGACAACTCACACTTGTGCATTGGTTCAAATGGCTTGCTGATGAGCTTTCCCAGTATCAGCAGTAGATCCCACGGAGGTAGAGGTTCACACACCAGAGAGGATATGAGATCCAGGCCTTTGAAAAAGCACCCGACCACTGTCTCCTGCACCAACGTCTGCTGACAGGCCTGCGCCCGATAACAGAGATGGTTACCAGGTGCACCATAAGGGTTAATGACCGAAGATCCCCCTTGGAGAGAGACCAAAGGTAGTTGAGAATGTTAACCACCGAACATGATAAAGGGTCCAGGCCCTTGCCCTGACACCAAATGGAAAACCTTTTTCATTTGAAGGCATAACATTTCCTGGTCAAGTCCTGTCTAGATGCTTCCACCACGGTGTAGACATCTTCGGGAAAGACCCAAAGCCTGCAACTCTAGCTGCTCAGGTACCAGGCTGTAAGGTGCAGGGATTGAAGGTACAGATAGGATACCTTCCCCTGATTGAGATCAGGTCCGGGCATGTGCAAAGCTGCTCCGGGTGTCTGCAGCTGAGGCTGAGGAGATCTGGATACCAGAACTGGCGTGGCCAGTCTGGGGCTACCAGGATCACTTTCGCCCTGTCCCTCCTCACCTTGAGAAGCACCTTGTGGATCAAGGGAAAAGGAAGGAAGGTGTAGAGGAAGCCTGGGGTCCACAGCCTTGAGAAGGCATCCCCCTGCAGTGAGCCCTACTGAGGGGAGTGGACATGAAACAACCTCACCTTGGTGTTTTCCCCTGTAGGCAAACAGGTCCACCATCGGTTTGCCCCAATGGGAAAACAGGCTGTAAGCTACCTCTGGATGGAGAGACCACTCGTGGGATGTCTTGCCTAAGCGGCTGAGAGCATCCGCTAGATGGTTCGTGGCTCCTGCCACATAGATGGCTAGGATATCTGTCTCCAATCGGCTCATGAGGGTCCAAATACGGAGTGCCTCCTTGCACAGCAAACAAGAGTGCATGCTGCCCTGTTTGTTGAGGTAGTACATGGTCGTGGTATTGTCCGTCTGGACTTGAATCACTTGACCCTGGAGCTGAGGAGCGAAAGCTGGCAATGCCAGTCTGACTGCTCTGAGCTCCAACAGGTTGAGGTGGCATCGGGAATCCTCGGGGGTCCAAAGGCCATGAGGACTTTCATCACCTATGAGGGCTCCCCAGCACATGAGAGAGGCATCGGTCATGAGGACGACCGTCGGCTCGGGGCAGACAAACAGGATCCCTTCCTGCAACCAGTCTGGAGCGGTCCACCACTGGAGAGCGTGCCACATCTTCTGGGTTACAGTGACCAGCTGGTTGAAATGACTGTGGCGCTGAGTTCACTGGGTGGCCAGCTCCCATTGGAGGGGGCACATGTGCCACCAGGCCCACCGGACCTCCAAGATGCATGCCGCCATGTAACCCAGAAGGTGCAGAAAGTCCCAGGCAGGGTGCAACTACCCAACCAGAAATGATTGGACAAAGGAGGAAAGAACCTCCACCCTGTCTGCCGGGAGCCATGCTCTGGCTTGACAAGAGTCAAGCTCTGCCCTGATGAAGCCCATCACCTGAGAAGGCACGAGTTCAGACTTGGCCTTGTTGATAAGGAGGCCAAGCTGGGAACAGCTCTGAGGGGCCAGATCCCTGGAGCTCTCCACCTCCTGTAGGCAGTGAACTGTCAGAAGCCAGTCATCTAGGTAGGGGTAAATTCTGATCCCCCGACACTGTAGGTGGGCTGCCACCACTGCAGTGCATTTGCTGAAGACCCTTGGGGCCAACGACAGGCCGAATTGCATGGCTCGGAACTTGTACAGGGTCCCTCTGACCCTGAAGCAGAGGAACCGCTGATGGGATGGACAGATTGGGATGTGAAAGAATGCATACTGCAGATCCAGTGAACAAAACCACATGTTTCGCTCCAAGGGTGGAATGATCTGGGATTGAATGACAATCCAAAAGGTACAAGGCCTGAAATATTGATTCAGGTCATGGAGATCTAGAATGGGGTGCCAGCCCCCCATCTGCTTGGGCACCAGGAAATACCTGGAGACAAAGCCTGTGTCTGCTGGAGTATCCACCACAGGAGCTATTGCCTCCTTGACGAGGAGCTGAGCAACATTGTCTTGAAGAGCCGATTGGCTGTGAGTGGACATCCGTTCCTCCTGAGGGGTGTGGGGTCAGCTGGGAGGGTACTGCTCAAACTAATCTCATAGATTTCTTTGAGTGGGTAACCAGAGTGGTGGACCAAGGGGGAGCAGTTAATGTTGCCTACCTTGACTTCAGCAAAGCTTTTGATACTGTTCCACACAGAAGATTGATTAATAAGCTGGGTAGGCTCAGAGTGGGTCAGACGTTGGTCAACTGGGTGGTAAACTGGTTGACAGGCAGAAAACAAAGAGTAGTGGTAAACAGTATACAGTCAGAAGAGATGCAGGTCACAAGTGGGGTACCTCAGGAATCAGTCCTGGGGCCAGTCCTCTTCAATATCTTCATCAGTGACATTACAGATGGACTGGAGTATAAGGTTTGTCTGTTTGCAGATGACACCAAGATCTGCAACAGAGTAGATGATCCAGATGGGGTGGGCAGAATGAGAAGAGATCTGGATAAACTAGCAAAATGGTCGGAAGAGTGGCAACTGGGGTTTAACGCAAAGAAGTGCAAGACAATGCATATAGGGAAGAGAAACCCTGAAGCCACATATAGGCTGGTAGGGGAGTTGCTGACAGTCACAAGGGAAGAAAGAGACTTGGGCGACATCATCACCGATGACTTGAAATTATCTAAGCAGACCACTAAAGCAGCAGGTAAGGCTAGGGGGATGTTGAGGTGTATTAGTAGGGGTATCACAAGTCATAAGAGGGACGTAATAATCCCTCTTTACAAGACACTGGTTAGGCTCTATCTGGAGTACTGCATGCAGTATTGGAGGCCACACCTTCACAAGGACATTAACCAAATTGAGGCAGTCCAGAGAAGGGCAACCAAAATGGTGCAGGGTACTGTATCAGAAAACATGAGGACAGATTAACTGAGCTCAATATGTATACCCTAGAGCAAAGGAGGGAGAAAGGTGATATGACTGAAACATTCAAGCACCTTAAGGGCATTAACAAGGTGAAAGAGTCTAACATGTTTCAATGTAAGAAAAATAGCAGGACAAGAGGACACAGCATGAGATTAGAGGGAGGCCGATTAAGGTGTAATGTGAGGAAATTCTTTTTCACAGAAAGGGTGATGGATGCATGGAATGGCCTACCTCAGGAATTGGTGGATATGAATACAGTGCAGGGCTTCAAACAGGCATGGGATAGGCATAAGGGAGCAATACAGATGAGTATGAATAGATAAGCCATTGACAGAGCAAAGGCCGATGGCACATTCACAAGGTAGAAAAAGAAATGGGCAGACTGGATGGGCCTTGCGGTCCTTAACTGCCATCAACTTCTATGTTTCTGTTTTTCTCTATGCGCGGAAGGTGACCGGTCACTCCTGGGCCAAACAGGTCAGTCCCAAGGAAGGACACATTAGCTAATTTGTGCTGAGTATCCACCAAGAAGGAGGAGAGCCTGAGCCAAGACCTGCGGCGAAAGGCAACTGGCGGCCATCGAGCGGGCACAAGAATCCCCAACGTCCAGGGCCATCTGGAGCTGCTGTTTGGCAACAATTCGGCCCTGGTCTCGGACCTGCTTAACCATGGTCTGCATGTCTGCAGGGAGATGTGGGAGGACTTTGTCTAATGACCCTAGAAGGGCATGAGAGAAGTGTGCCATGATGACAGCCGAACTTGCCTGATGAAGGCCCAAGGAGGAAGCCACGTTATCCTTCCTCAGTGAATGGTCCAAGATTTTGGACTCTTTGTCAGGAGGATGGTTCATGTTGGCAGAACTGCCAGTATGCTTGAACACAGAGACGGTCACCAGGCTCTCAGCTGAAGGGTGCTCTGTGAACCCCGCTAGGGACCCCATGGGCACCGCGTACTTGCAGACCATTCAGGCAGACAGAATTGGACAAGAAGCAGGGCGCTACCAGAGTTCGAGAGCCAGAACAACAATGGCCCCAGCCACTGGAAAGGCCTCCATCAGGGTGTCCCCTCTTTTTAGGATGTCCGTAAGAGGGTACCCCGCCTTTTTCTGGATGGGTTCTAGGGGCATACTGTGGATTCAGAGAATAGGCGATGGATCCCTTGGAAGGAGGAAGGACTTTCCTCCATCCCTAAGCCCAGGATAAGAGTGGAGCCCCGTGATGTCCAAATCCGAGGAGTCGGGATACAGAAGCCTGCCGACCAAATCACTCAACACGCCAAGGGCAGTACGGAGTGACCATGACCAGTAAATGCCAGAGAAGCCTGGTGTCCAGTCTCTTTTCTCTTTGAAGAAGCCCCTCTCACAGGCAGCTTAGGCGGCGGTTCCACCACAATGGGTAGAGAGAGACTGGTTTAGACTGAAGAGGTAGGTTTGCTGGCCTCGCGGGAGGGGGAACAGATGGTTTCAGCTCCGGAGGGGTTGGCTTTGGCCTAGGAGGCGAGAGCCAAGTAATGGCTGGGGAGGGAGCTGGAGTAGGCTGTTGCCACATGAGGTCCTCATAGCACCGACGGAGTTTCCACCGGAGCCTCTCCTCATCCAAGGAGGATGAGGACGACAGATGGCATTGCCTCTTCCTAGAGTGCTTATGGCTCTTCCTTGGCCATTTGGCTTGTGCCTGGACAAGATCAGCTGTTGCCACACGAGGTCCTCGTAGTGCCAGAGTTTCCGCTGGAGCCTCTCCTCATCCGAGGAGGATGAGGACGACCAATGGCATTGCCTCTTCTTAGAGAGCTTTTGACTCTTCCTCAGCCGTTCGGTCGAGGAGGTTCTAGACCTCGACCGAGATCAGGAGGGCTGACTCGGTTGTCCCAGAGAACCCGGTAGGACCGACAACTTTTGGGGGTCTGAAACCGGGTCTTTGATGGGAACCTCAGTGGGCTGGGTCTCCTCATTGGGGGAAGAAAATTACCAGAGTCCTTTCCAAAGAGTCATTGGCTGGAGCCGGCGACAGAGGGTCAATAGGGTCGATGACAATCTCGACCTCGTCAACCACATCTTCGTTCGGCTGGCCCGACAGAAGGTCTGAAAAGCTAGTGGCCGAAGAAGCGATCTTGACCTAAGTTGAGATCACATGCTCTTATGACTGGGACCTCCCTCTGTCCCTAGAGTGCCTTTGTCGGGACAAAGACTTACTCAGTTCCTTCTCCTGTTTACGGGATCGGGAGGAGTGCGAGCCTGCGGGCACCTCTCCCTGGGTGGGGAGAGACTGGCACAACTCCCGGAAGAAGCTTGAGACAGAAGACCCTAGGTTAAGAGGAACGAAGAAGCCCCGAGAGTCAGCGGCATGAGCCACTTCTTCCTTGAATACCTGTATGCGTTCCAATTGTTAGGCAGAGCCCTCAGCTGTGGAAACCGCCCACCTAGCTGCCTTGGACTTCACCAGAGGGTTCCTCTTCTCCGGTCTCCCCAACTTTAAGTGCATCAGGTGGTCGTCCGGGATGTTGGGATGGAATTCCAAGCAAAAGCTGCAGGACGAGGTGTCATGGCCAACACATAAGCAGTAGATGCACATGAGATGGGTATCGGTGCGCAACATCTTCTGGCCACAAGGACACCGGCGAAATCCGGGGGAAGATTTTTCTTCCATAATCGAAGACGCAAAGAAGCAATTGCTAACTCGAACAAGTTTTAATTTCGGTAAAACCAAAGTTTTGAAAGCCAGGGCCTACGAAATGCATGAGCACGAGGGAGGCAACCTGAATCTTCCAGCGGAAAGGAAGATCTGGCGTCATGGGGTGGAGCTGAGGTATAAATCACCCGGATGGGTGGGAGGAGCCAGCTTGAAGACTTTCAGTGGATCCTTAAAGGGAAAGAGGACATGCCAAAGAGTGTGGATGAACAACATATTCACGATCCTAGAATCCCTCTTTACAAGACACTGGTTATGTGCCATCTGGACTACTGCATGCAGTACTGGAGGCCACACTTTCACAAGGACAGTAACCAAACTGAGGCAGTCCAGAGAAGGGCAACCAAAATGGTGCAGGGACTGCATCAGAAAACATATGAGGACAGATTAACGGAGCTCAATATATATATATACCCTAGAGCAAAGGAGGGAGAGAGGTGATATGATCGAGACATTCAAACACCTTAAGGCATTAACAAGGTGAAAAAGTCTAAAATGTTTCATTATAAGAAAAATAGCAGGACAAGAGGACACAGCATGAGATTAGAGGGAGGCTGATTAAGGTGTAATGTGAGGAAATTCTTTTTCACAGAAAGGGTGGTGGATGCATGGAATGGCCTACCTCAGGAAGTGGTGGATATGAATACAGTGCAGGGCTTCAAACAGACATGGGACAGGCATAAGGAAGCAATACAGATGAGTATGAATAGATAGGCCATTGACAGAGCAAAGGCCACTTGCCCATTTATAAGGTAGAAAAAGTATTGGGCAGACTGGATGGGTCTTGAGGTCCTTATCTGCCATCAACTTTTATGTTTCTATGTAACCAATTCAGCCACTAGGCTCGTTTACCACTTTGGTACGCAGAGCTGATTCTCCTAGTACACCTTTAACTTTTCTGGTTTCAAAATGGTGTCAGCATTTTGGGCAGAGACACTCAGGTTTTTCTAAACATTCATATTGATCCAGCAGATTTTGGCCTACTTGCTGCTGTCCAAGTACCACAAAGCAGTAATCCACCCAAGCTTGGGGAGATTTTAGACATGTATCCAGAGCGTGGAAAGTCCTGGGATGTTGCACAACAGCTAAAGCAAAGCTAGTTACAAAGCCTAATGCAGTCTGTAAGGTTTGGAAACCATGGAAACTTCGTTTTGCCTTAAAACCAGTGGTTGGGGCCAAATTGGACAGACTAGAAAAAGCAGGTGTGCTGGAAAAGGTTTCAAGTTATGATTGGGCTACTCCAGTTGTGGTGGTATCTAAATTAGGTGATAAGGTTTGAATATGTGGAGATTTTAAAGTGACTTACCAGAGGAACTTTTTCACAGACTAAGTGGTGGTGTGGGGTTTTCTAAACTGGACCTCGCTAATGCATACCACCTTCAAGAGGAGCTGGATACAGACTATCAGAAATTGGTAGTGATTAATACATACCAAGTACTGTACAAGTACAAACAGTTATTAGTTCTGCGCCTGCTATTTTTCAGAAAGTTATTGAGCAAACGGTGGGTGATATACCAGTTGTTGCTTGTTATTTGGATGACACCATTGTCACAGGGAAAACAGTAGCAGAACATTTACTTAACTTACAAAAGACTTTAGAGAGATTGCAACAGAGTGGATTCAGACTCAGGAGAGAAAAATGACAATTTTGTCAATCAAGAGTCACATACTTAGGTCACACTATTGACAAAGACGGAATTCGTCTGAATGATGAAAAGGTGAAAGCCATTGTGCACATGCCTGAACCGCAGAATATTTCGAGTTGCGCTCATTCTTGGGTATGGTGCGCTATTATGACCATTTCATACTTGGCTTAGCCACTAAATGTGCTGTCCTAAATGAACTGTTACACAAGAGTAAACATAGAAACATAGAATTTGACGGCAGATAAGGACCGCTTGGCCCACCCAGTCTGCCCATTTCCCTACCTAATGGATAAGCTGCAGATCCTAGTTAACCAGCAGCCTATTTCTTCCTACCCCCACACCTCCTAGAATTGCCTTATGACTGTCCCATGCATGCTTGAATTCCACCGTTTTTGACTCCACAACCTCCTCCTCCGGAAGGCCATTTCATGCATCCACAACCTCTCTGTGAAAAAATACTCTTAAATTACCTCTGAGCCACCCCCATCTCTTCAAATTGTGCCCCTTGTTCTTGTACAACTTTTTTGAAAGATGCTACCCTCTTGGACTTTGTTGATTCCCTTGAGGTACTTGAAAGTTTCTATCATGTCCCCCCTCTCCTTCCTTTCCTCGAGGCTATACATATTAAGCTCAAGTCTCTCTTCATATGTCTTCTGGTGCAGACCCTGCACCATTTTAGTTGCCCTCCTCTGGACAGCTTCCATCCTGTCTATGTCTTTGCGGAGATTGGGTCTCCAGAACTGCATGCAGTACTCCAGATGGGGTCTCACCAGCTGTCTGTACAGAGGGATAATAACTTCCTGTTTTCTACTGGTGATGCCTCTCCCTATGCATCCCAGTATCCCCCCAGCCCTCCTTGCTGCCCTCTCACATTGCTTGACCACCTTTAGGTCATCTGATATGACTACCCCCAGGTCCCTTTCCATTTTTGTTGTTGTTAGTATCTCACCCCCCATTGTGTACTCTTCCCCTGCGTTTTTGTTTCCCAGCTGCACTACCTTGCACTTCTTAGCATTGAATCTAAGCTGCCATACATTTGACCATTCCTCTAACCTTGCCAAGTCCCTTCTCATCCTTTCCACCCCACCTTGTGCATCAACTCTGTTGCAGATCTTTGTGTCATCTGAAAAGAGACATACTTTTCCTTCCAGTCCCTCTGCAATGTCGCTTATAAAGACATTGAAGAGGACCGGTCCTAACACTGAACCCTGCGGTACCCCACTAGTAACCCCCCTTTCTTCAGAGTGGAATCCATTTACTTTTACTCTCTGTGTCCTATTATCCAGCCAATTCTTTACCCAGGCTGTCATCTTGGGACCCACTCCCAGACTGGCTAATTTGTATATTAATCTTTTTGTGTGGGACTGTGTCAAATGCCTTGCTAAAGTCTAGGTAGGCCATGTCCACAGCCCCTCCCTGATCTACTACTTTGGTCACCCAGTCAAAGAAATCTATCAGATTTGTCTGGCATGACCTTCCCACTGTGAATCCATGCTGCCTTGGGTCCTGTGCCCCTCTGGCCTCTAGATACTCGACAATTCTTTCCTTCAGAAGTGATTCCATCATTTTCCTACCACTGAGGTTAAACTAACAGGTCTGTAGTTTCCTGCTTCTGCCTTGCTCCCACTTTTGTGAAGGGAAACACATCTGCCCTCCTCCAGTCCTCGAGTACCACCCCATCCTCCCATGATTTGTTAAAGAGGGTAGTCAGTGATGTCACTAGTTCTACCCTTAGTTCTTTAGAATTCTGGGATGAATCCTATCAGGCCCCATTGCTTTGTCCACTTCAATTTTAAGAGTTCTTTCAGAACCCTTTCTTCTGTAAATGGGCTGGTATCAACTTCTGCATCCAGAGTGTTTCTACTGTTTGTTTTAGGTACATCCCTCTTCCTTTGTAAATACTGAGCAAAAATGTTTGTTTAGTATCTCTGCCTTTTCACAGTCACCTCTGCCCACCCTCCTCCCTTTCTTAAGCCTCACTATCCCTCCCTTGGTCTTCCTTCGCTCTCTGATGTACCTATAAAAGGTTTTATCCCCCTTCTTAACTGAGTTGGCTATCTTTTCCTCGGTTTGGGCCTTTGCTGTTCTGACTGCCTTCCCAGCTTCCTTTTGCTTTAACTGATACAATTCTCTGTCCTGCTCCTTCTGTGATTCCGTGTACTTCCTGAATACTTTTTCTTTTGAACCTTCACTGCCACTTCCTTTGAGAACCATAGTGGTTTCTTACATCGTTTCATTTTGTTTATTTACTTCACACAAAGGCTTGTTGCCTCTGTGATGGCAGTTTTTATTATTCCCCATTGTTCTTCCACCTTCCTTCCTTCCCATTTGCTAGTGCATTCCTTAGGCACTCACCCATTTTGGTAAAAGTCAGCTCCTAAAGTCTAGTACTTTTGCCTTTGTATGGCTTGACTCTATTGCTGTGTTTATTGTGAACCATACTGTTTGATGGTCACTAGTTCCTCAGATGGCTACCCACTTCACATCTGTGATCCTCTCTTCATCTCCATTTGAGAGACCAGGTCTAAGATTGCTCCCTCTCGAGTGGACTCCAATACTAGTTGTCTAAGCTGGCATGCCCTCTGTAGGGCATCTAGAATAACCCCACTCTAAGTGGCTGCTGCAACTGCACTCCAGTTAACATCTGGCATATTCAGATCACCCATCAGCAATATCTCCCCTTTTTCTGCCATTCTAAGTATACTTTCTATCATTTCCTTGTCCATTTCCTCCCCCTGAGAAGGGGGTCTGTATACAACCCCTGTGCGGATTGTGGTGCCATTGCCGGTCTCCAAATTTACCCACAGCGCTTCTTCTACTCCCTATTTACCCTTTTGTTCTGTTGCTTTGATTCCTTCCCTTATATATAGAGCTACTCCTCCTCTTTTACCCTCCCTGTCCGTCCTGTAGATAGTGTATCCTGGTATGTTTACATCCCAGTCATGGTTTTGTGTGTACCATGTTTCTGTGACTGCCACAATATCCAGATGTTCCTCCTCCATCAAGGCCACTAATTCAGGAAGCTTGTTACTCAGACTACGGGCATTGGTACTCATTGCTCTCCATTTTTTGATGGCTTTACCTTCTGTTGCAGCATCCCCCACTGACCTTTCTACCTCGGTCTTTTTCTCATTTAGTACCCTGTTTTGTAGGGAGAGGCTGGGATTTTTCTGCTGCTTATCAGTGCTCCCGCCTTGACTAGTTTAAAAGCTTGCCAATGAAGCATTTAAACCGATTGCTCAAAAGACTTGTTCCCTTTCTGGACAGATGCAGACCATCCTGCCAGTATAGGCTGGTGTCCCTTCAGGTGGAACCCCAGTCCCCAATGAAGCCAAACCCCTGTGCTCCACACCATTTTTTCAACCATTCATTAAACTGCATGGTGCAAAGTACCCTCACCTCACTCATGCCATTGACAGGCAGCACCTCTGAGAAGGATACTGTGTGTGCTACTTGTCTTAGGCCCTCCCCAATTCTACAAAGTCCTTCTGCACTGCTCTAATCTCATGATGGCCAAGTCATTTGTCCCTAGGTGGACAATGATGTCAGCTCAGACTCCGTGCAGCTGTTCTCGTGATCCTGAGGATGCGCCTGTCCCTCCAAGCCATGGCATCAGGCAGGCACCTTCCTTCAGTTTTCTCTGCTCCCCCCAGTTCTATCCCCCTAATAATTGAGTCCCCTACCAGGAGCTGCTTCCTTTCCTTGTGGTGTCCTCTGCTGCCTTCCTGTGGGCCTCCCTTGTGACAGTTGTCCTCAGCCTCCATAGTCTCCTCTGTGGGTGCATCCATATGGGAGCTATGCTCCCCCAGAATGGTGTATGGATTGTGGAGTGGAACAACTGACTGGATGTGCCTCTGTTCCACCATCCTTACCCTTCCTGAGCCCACTGTGGTCCAACTGCTGTGTTTTCTTCGCAACCTCTGAGGTAGTGGTGGTGGCTCTGGTGCTCCCTGGATGGGGGAGGTTCCCTTCCTACCGTCCAGTGTGGCCTGGGGGAAGGTTCTCTTACTACTGTCCAGTGTGGCCCGAAGACGGGCAACTTCCTCCCTCAGGGCAGAGAGTTGTCTGCAAATAGGGCAGCATCTCAGCCTCCAGAAAGACTCCCGGAAGACTGCTGCCCCACAGCCATTACATTGCACTACTCCCCACATGTTTATCTACTTTTTTTGTGTGTGTATGTGTGATTGGTTTGTTATATAGAAATACATATATTATACAATGTGTATGCTTACTGTATATTGTCAGTGCAGTGTGCTAGAGAGAATAAGACAGTGATATGCACCTTGCACTCTTGAGAAATGATGTCAGAACCCCAGGTATAAAGGAACTATTTCCAGGGGTGGGTGGGGTGAGGTGGGAGAGGTTGGGCCTAAACTGTGCCCTCACAAAACAATCAGCTAAAAGCTCTGACCCACCGCTGCGATGAGTGCCTTCCTGTCAGCAAGATGCCCTACACAGCAATTTGACAGAGAAAATACCCTGCTAATCAAACAGAGAAAAATCCAGACATCCAAGTCAGACACAGGTAAACCTCCCCAGCCCCAAAACAGCCTGGTGGTTAGTGCTCTGAAAGTAGTCAGCCTCAAAATAAGTCAGCTGTGCTTTAAACTCTTCCTGCACTGAAAATCTTAAGAATTGGAACAAAAGTAAAGCTACATCCACCTCCCTCTGTTGCTTGAAAGACTGTCTTTTCCTGATAATTCTAAGTTCCTTATTTCACCTTTCAGTTAGAAGTAGCCTCCACCTACAGAATATCTGCTACAAACCAAAGACAATTGTAAGGTTCACCTCCCTCTGTTATGAGCACAACTTGCTTTCTTGCAAATCCTATGTTCAGTATTGCAGCTTCCAGCCAGAGGTAGTTTCACTTGAAGAATATTAGGGTACTCCATGGAAGTGGATCAAGGACCACAGTAAGGAAATTTAAGCCATCAAGGTCTCTCTAACTAATGTGAATAATTAAACTCATTATGACCCTAACGTACCCATCACATTGGCCTGTGATGCTAGTCCTGTGGGTATAGAAGTTGTCCTTTTCCATACAGACCCAGAAGGACTGGAGAAGCCGATAGCCCATACTTCACACAAACTCACTCCAGCCAAAAGGAATTGTGCCCAGATTCAGAGAGAGACATTAGCAATTGTGTTTGGAGTCCAGAAATTTTGCCAATACTTGCTAAGTCACAAGTTTCACCTGAGGATGGATCACAAGCCACTGGTGACAATTTTCAGTCCAGAAAAAGGAATTACAGAGACAGCCGCTAGCCGACTTCAACGATGGGCATTAATTTTGTCTGCATATAAGTTTGAGGTTACATACCAACCAATGGACCAGCATGGAAATGCAGATGTCTTGTCGAGGTTACCAATATCCAGAGAAACGGAATTTGATGTGGGACTTAAAAAGGAGTCATTAGTATACCAGGTGAGACCAGATAGTTTTCCAGTACAATTCAAAGATATGAAGGACTTTACTATTGTGTGTGCAATGGAGCTACAACAGTTAGATCATCTTGCAGTACTAGCAAAGAACATTGCAAAAGCGACTAGTCAAGATACAATTTTAAAACAAGTCTGTCAGTATACGCTTGAGGGTTGGATGCAAGGCACAACCTGTTCGGCTGAACTACTACCCTACTAAACAAAGAGACAGCAGTAGTCCATTGCAGAGGGGTGTCTTCTATGGGGATTGCATGTCATAGTACCCCAATGTTATCACTCAAATGTGTTGACTATTTTGCATGAGGGCCATCCAGGCACTGCTAAAATGAATTCCTTGCCAGACTTCACATATGGTGGTCTTCCATTGACAGAGGCATACACCAGGTTGTGCTATATCAATGGGAAATCCAGCAAGAGCTCCAGTTCACCATTGGGAATGACCTGGAAAACCCTGTCAAAGGTTGCATATTGATTTCGCAGAACCTTATTTAAATTCCATGTGGTTACTCTTAACCGATACGAACATACAAACATACGAAATTTGCCAGCAGATAAAGGCCTAGAGGTCTATCAAGTCTGCTCGAATGTGCAGCTAGCACCCCTTATTCTACTGCTGCCCCTCCCTTCCACCCTTCCCCTTCATTGACCCTCCCCCTTGTCCTGTCCCATCCCCTTTTGAAGCAGTCCACAGTTCTACTGGATACCACTTCTGCAGGTAACGCATTCCACCCAGCCACCACCCTCTCTGTAAAAAAGTGTCTCCTCATCTCCCTCCTGAACCTTTCTCCCTCCAGTCTCATATCATGGCCCCTGGTGTCCCTCCCCTCCCTTACTTTGAACAGCCCCGCTGTACCCGTCTTGTTTATTCCTTTCATGTACTTAAAGGTTTTAATCGTGTCCCCCCTGTCCCTCCTCTCCTCCAGTGAGTACATTTTCAACTTCCTCAGCCTCCTCTCATATGATAAGTCCCCCAGCCCCTTGATCATCTTTGTCACCCTGAGCTGCACTTCCTCCAGTAACATAATGTCCCTCTTCAGATACGGGCGCCAGTACTGCACACAGTACTCCAGGTGCAGTCTAAATAATGACCTATACAGTGACAGAATCACCTCCTCCCTCCTTGAGGATATATCCCTTGCAACACAACCCAGCATTTTGTTGGCCTTTGCAGCTGCCTTCCTACATTGTGCCAAGTTGTTCATTGACCCTGTAATGAGCACCCCCCAGATCCTTCTCCTCCTCCTCTGTCTGGGCTAGCTGTACTCACCCCTGCTGGTAACTCCTCCTTGGGTTCTTCATCCTAAAATGCAGCACCTTGCACTTTTTGGCATTAAACCACAGTTGCCAGGTGTCTGACCAGGTTTCAAGCTTTGCCAGATCATCCTGCAACCCCTGCCATCCCCCTAGGTCATCTACCATTGCTCCTACCTTGGTATCATCAGCAAACAGACTGATCTTGCTCTTGACGTTCAGTGATATGTCTGCAATGAATATCCCAAACAACATTGGTCCCAACACCGAGCCCTGTGGAACATCGCTCGTCACTACCCTTGGGTGTGAGAGCTCCCCACCCACCACCACCCTCTGTTGCCTTCCCTGAAGCCAGTTCCCTACCCATCTCACCAGCTTTGCAACTGCCCCTGTGCCTACTAACTTACTTCCCATCCTTTCATGCAGCACCGAGTTGAATGCCTTACTGAAGTCCAGATACAGGACATCCACTGCATGGCTCCTGTTCAGTTGCCTAGTTACCCAGTCATAGAACTCCACCAGGTTGGTTTGGCAGGATCTGCCCTGTATGAAGCCATGATGTCTGCTGTCCTGTAGTCCTCTGGCCTCTAGGAGGGCCACCAGCCTTTTCTTCAGGATAGTCTCCATTAGCTTACTCACGATGGATGCGAGGCTCACTGGTCTGTAGTTTCCTGGTTCATCCTTGGGGCCACTCTTGTGGAGGGGCACCACATGAGCCATCCTCCAGTCCTGAGGTACACACCCCAAATGTAGTGAGGCATTAAATAGGCCTGTCAAAGGTCCTGCAAGGACCTCTGCCAGCTCCTTCAGTACCCTGGGGTGGATGCCATCTGGGCCTGATGCCTTGTCCACCCTCAGTGCCTTCAAACCCTCCCGAACTCTGCCCTCCATGATTTCCCCATCTGTCACCCCCTTCCCCCTGTTTCTGCCATTTCTCCCCCATTGGGTATCATCCCCCTCTTCTCTTTAGTAAATACTGAGCATAGGTACTCATTTAGTGCTTCTGCCTTATTGCACCCTGCTTCCACCCAACCCCCCCCTCCTTCCTAATCCTTACTATGTGGTCCTTACAGCTCCTTTTCTCCCTGCTGTACCTAAAGAAGTCCTCCCCCTTCTTAATGCCTTGTGCCAGCCTGAGTTCCATAGATGCCTTGGCTCTCCTTACTGCCCTTCGATTCTGTCAAGTACTCCTCCCTGTCCTCCCCTCTCCCTGTACTTCCTAAAGGCAGCTGTTTTCCTCCTTACCTTTTCCATGACCTCCTTGCTCAACCAGCTTGGTTTCTTAGCCCTAGCTTTCTTGTTCTGGGCCTTACAGCAGGTTTTGGTTGCCTCCACTATCCCTAGCTTTGTGAGCTCCCACCTCTGGTTAGTGTCCATACTAGATTGAATTCTGGTCAGGTACCCTTTTACCACTTCCCCCATCCTCCCAAAGTCGTCCCTCCTGAAATCCAGCACTCTTGTGCCAGATTCCACTCCTTTCTTGCCCATATCTAATGTGAGCCATACTGAGTGGTGGTCACTCCCTGACAGTGGTTCCTCCACTGTAAGTTCTCTCACAAAGTCCCCATTTGCCAGCACAAGGTCAAGGATATTCCCTAACCTGGTTAGTTCACTGACCATTTGCAGCTTCCCTGGAAGGCATCCAGCAGTACCTGTTCCCCTCTGTTCCTGGTTGTTGGGGTACTCCAGTCCACTCCTGGCATGTTGAAGTCCCACACAATCACCACACTACTCTTCTCGCAGGTCCTCCTGATCTGTCCCGCTAGTTTCCTAACTCCTCCGTCTGAGATGGTGGCCTGTACACCACTCCCATTCTAAGAATCCTATTCTTGGAATCCTGGATTTGCATCCAAATTGACTCCATACTACCCTCCTCCCCTTCCTTCCTTACACACTTCAGTCCTTCCTTCACATATAGTGCCACACCCCCTCCTTTCCCAATCACTCTGTCCCTACGAAATAACCTGTACCCTGGTACAGACAGGTCCCAGTCACTGTATTGGTGGCCCATGTTTCTGTGATGGCTGCAATGTCCACCTCTCCTCTGCCATGAGCACCTGTAACTCTGCAGTTTTCCTCCCAAGGCTCCTAGCATTAAGGGTAACCACCTTCCACCCTCCCCTCCCATCCTGCCCTCCTTTACTAGCATCACCAACAGTACCTGCCATTTGTCCTTTGTCACTGTTATGGGGGTAAGCTCATATGGTTTCCCAACCTGTGGTCTCTGCATGTCTCTTGCCCAATTGCCACCCCCACTCCTAGTTTAAATTCTCTACTTCCTCTATGTATTCCTCCATCCTCTGTTTCAACACTTTCTTTCCCTCCTCACTCAAATGTAGTCTGTCCTTGGCATAGAGACTACTGTCCTCCCAGGTCCCTCCCCACCCCCCAACAGTCGATACCCTTTAGCACAACACCAGGTTCTTAGCCATCTGTTAAATTCCTCTAGTCTCTGCTTTCTTGTTGTGCTTGCCTTGGGCACTGGAAGTATCTCTGAAAAAGTTACTGATCTTCCTGCCCCCTCACATAATTGTCCTAGTTCCAACTGTCTTGTCAGCCAGGTCGTTTGTCCCAAGATGTATAATTAAATGAGGCTTGTCCCTACCCCTTCTAGCTTATTTCAGAACAGATTGATCCACCCTTTCCACTGTCATTCCTGGCATGGCCTCCACCCAATTGCGATTATGCCTCTCCCCCTTGCTACCCCACCTGACTCCTCTTAGTATTGAGTCCCCCAGCACTAAGATTCCACCACTCTTACTCCCTGCTTGCTTCCATTCATCTCCCTCTCTCATTTTTGGCTGCTGATTCTCTCTCGGGGGTTAGTGTCTCCAAATGTTTAGGGATTTCTAATACCGTGGCAAGAATGGACCCCATTCTTTAGCCAGGGCATATTCAAAACTCAAGAAATTAGTACTGTATTAATCTTTGATGTTTGCTGAGAGCGCTCTTCTCAGCACACGCAATGTCCCCAAAATGGCTTCCTTTTGAAGTTCATAAGGTGTCAAGTATTGGTAGCATATTTAAATGTGCCTGAAAGTTCTTTTCGATTAGTCCCATTGCTCCAAGCACTACTGGAACAATTTGTGTGTCCTTATTCCACATCAGTTTGGTTTCTGACTGCATATCTTGGTATTTCATGATTTTGTGTCTCTGTACACAGCACACTGTAGTCACTAGGTGGCTATTTCAATCAGTAATGCTACCTTTGTTCTCTTTTCTTGTATTACAATATCGGGTTTCTTGCTTCCACTTTCTTGGCTGTAGGTATTGGGTGATCCCATGATCATTACTTTTCATTCTCTGTGATTCTTTGTGGTTCATGTTTCCAGTGTCTCTCTGCTACCTGTATGTTATAGTGTTTGCACAGTTTCCAGTGGATCAATCTTGCTACATTGTTGTGTCTTTCAGTATACAGGCCTTCTGCCATGAGTACTTCACATCCAGCCACTAGATGCGCAACTGTTTCTAATTCTGTACTACAGAACCTGCACTTGTCCGTTTCTCCTGTTTTTTCTATGGATTTTGTGAACCATCTTGTGCATAGCCCACTATCTTGGGCTGCCATTATTAGTCTCTCATCTCGTGGCCTAAATTCACCTCTTCTTAACCACTCATGGGTCAGGCCTTGATCGACCTGTGGTTGCTCCAGTAGCTCCCTGTATTTTCCACTATAATTATGGACTTTCCAATTGTTTTTTCTTTTCTGTTGGTCCTTATCCTTATACTCCTTTTTCTGATTCTTTGCGTTTTCTGTTGCTGACAATTCCTTATCTACTTGTGGATTGACAACAATCTCTGCTACCCTTCTGAAGGCTTCTCCTAATTTGATGAGTGAAGTCATTTTAGGCTTATTTTCCTCATGATGCAAGACCTTGACTATATTTGGGTCCAAGGATGTCAGTAAGTATGTATGTAGCCCCACTATTGTGGATCTATATGTGTAATCAATCTCAATGAGGCCCATGCCTCCCTCTGCCCTTGGGATGTATAATCTTGGCATGCACTGATTTTTGTATATTAATTGGTGAGCATGAAACATTTTTCTTGTTTTTATATCTAGCTGGTTCAACACTTTCTGTGGCCAATCTATCACACCAAAGCTGTATGATATCACTGGAAGGGCGAGTTGATTTATAGCTTGCACTTTATTTCGTGTTGTCAAAGCAGTTTTCAAAATTAGCTTTAACCTTCTAAAATATTTCTTGCTTACTTTTACTCTCATTTGTTCATGTTGTGCTGTTGCTCCTTCATCTATTCCCAGGTATTTATACACTGCTTCTTGCTCAAGTTCTTTTATGTCACAAACCTCCGCCAGATTCATGTTTTCTTTATGAGTTAACTTTCCTGCTACAAATGTTGCTTTGACACATTTGTCTAGGCCAAACGTCATCCGTATGTCATCATCTCTCCTGTGTGAATATGCTTGTGAGCAACAAGGTCCCATTTAGATCTGAAATGTTTCCTGCACTCACTACATTCATATGGCTTCTCCCCCATGTGAATAAATACACTGATGGGTAACAAGGTTACATTTTCCTTTACAACATTTCCTGCACTCACTGCATTCATAGCCTATCTCCTGTGTGAATAACTGATACTTATAGTAAATAGCCAGAAATTCATCAAATGACTTCAACAACTACTGAGAGTACCATTAAAGTGTTGAAATCTATCTCTGCTACCTATGGTTTTCCGCAAATGATTGTCTTGGATAACGAACCACAGTTCACGTCTGTTGAATTCCAAGCATTTTGCCGGCAATGTGGTATCCACCATATTTGCTCACCTCCCTACCATCCAAGTTTAAATGGCAAAGTGGAACGCCTAGTTCAGACTTTTAAAAAGAGTATGGATGGACTTCTGGTGACGTCATCCGACCGAATGGCAGCTTAGCTCTAAGCTTTGTGGTGGTGGTGCAAAAATCACTGTTATTCCGGTGTGGTTAGTCAACTGAATTAATTTTAAGTCGAACCTGCAGCTTAAAGAATGAGCCAGCCTGCGAAAATGCGGGGCACAAGTGCTAAGAAATCCTCAGGGAACCGCAGATCGAGATTGGATCGCAGCTTGAGTGTCCCAGTGTCTAGGGCCTCAGAATCAGCCGCGGGCTTGGAGAGAGAAGAGGAGAGAGAAGAGGATGATGAGACAGTATCCAGGGGGAGTTCTATCGATGGCCGGGTGACGGCCCACATTGTTAAAATGCTACAGAGGATCGATAGCAATGTTAAAGATATCAAACAAGATTTAAAGCATCTGGAGAGATGGACGTAGGAGCTCGAGTCAGTCCTAGACGAGCTCCGCGAAGACTCCATGTGGCTTAGCAGGGCAGTCATTTATCTGGCCAGAAGGGAGTGAGAGTTAACAGCAAGGGCGGAGGATGTGGAGTCGAGGGGAAGGAGGAAGACGATCCAAATCTATGGCTTTCCAGAGGGAGCTGAACAAGATGATCCAGTTGAGTTTTTCAAGTCTTGGTTGCATCAGGAATTGGACATCCCCAGCACCGAACCTCTGGAGCTTGAAAGAGTACATCGGGCTCTAGGCCCGAAGCCGAAGAAAGATGCCCCCCCTTGCTCAATCCTGGCTAAATTCACTAGGTACCCTGTTAAAGAGATGGTATTGCATAAGGCATGGGGTAAACGAGATCTAAATCTGGATGGAAAGCGAGTATAGCTGGATCATGATTCCCCCCCGGTTACTATGCAGAAGAGGAAGTGGGTCCTCGCGGTCATTAAACAATTGAGGGAGAAGAAAATAAAAGGCCTTTCTCAGATATCTGGCAAAATTGTTAGTGCACTGGTCCACAGGCAATAAGCTGTATGAATCGCTCCTGCAAGCCAGAAAACCATTACAGAAAGCTGGAATTGAGCTCCCGGACCTCCAGCCAGACATCTGAGAACAGACTCTGATGCACCTGAACTGGTCGACGATAACTAAAGGTCCAGGGAGAAGAGAGAGTTTCAAAACTGTGGACCCTGATGAGCAGCTGTGTAAAGACCTCTGTCAGTTGGGAAAAACCCTGCAGGCCAGGAAAGTTAACTGATGACAGCCAGGCAGGACATACTGGTTTGCTCTCCTGCCTCCTTGCTATTAACAGACTAAGTGGATTAAAGTATCTGGTTACTTATATGTAAAGTTTAATGTTCTAGCTACCTGTGGTTGTTCTCGCCCAATTCTTTGGGCAGGGGTAGCACTGGCAAGGGAAGGAGTGAGTGGAGAGGCCAGTCAGCTGCATTTGGGATTTGGGCCTGGATACCCAGGCGGACCTCAGAGGTAAGGTTTCTGATTGACATGCGGAGGGTCTGGATTCGTTGGATGGCCAGTGAGCCTTCTCTGGCGGGAGGGCGAAGCTAAGCGGTGTGGTGGTTCCAGACCTGGTGGAGTCCGTGTCTGATCCAGCGATTTGTGCTGACTGGCCCTGCACTGGTAAAGTTTCCCTCTTTTCTTCTCC
Source organism: Neoceratodus forsteri (assembly GCA_016271365.2). Classification (NCBI taxonomy): domain Eukaryota; kingdom Metazoa; phylum Chordata; order Ceratodontiformes; family Ceratodontidae; genus Neoceratodus; species Neoceratodus forsteri. The sequence goes on from CM057454.1 coordinate 1,180,805,180, forward strand.
TGTTGATACAGCAGGCGAAAGGGAGTATCAGTTTCCCTGGGTGGGGGGGCTCTCTGCTGGGCCGGGTGTCCAGACTTCCACGGCTTTTCCCAATACACCTGAGGAGCGGCCTAGACAAGGCCAGGTGGGAGCCCCTACTTGTTCCCCACACCCTCTTGTTTTTCTTGTTCATCTGATGAGGTGAGCACCGGTTTAAGTTACATTTGGATGGGGAGGGCGGGGACGATTCTCCGCGCTCCTGTAAACCCATTAGCCTAGATTGATTTAATTATTGCACCACCAATGCCGGAAGCCGATTCAGGAGATAGGTACCCCTGTGGAGGTCAGCTGATCGGGGGTTATTTTTCTGTGCCTTCCTCGACTCATGCTGAAGCCTGCTAAGGGTTTGAGCCTTCCCACTGAAAGCCCACCCTAGGAGACTACCCTCCTTACCATCCATTGTTCGGGGGGGTTTAGGGCTATACAGCAGCCTTTGCTCCTGGGTGGAGGGAGCTTCCCTCCGAGCGTAGTCCTCATGGACTGTAATGTATATAGTTCACTCATGGAATGCAGTGTTTGTTTGAGGATTTGTATGTATATAGTTTTGGGGATGTTGGGGGAAGGGAACTGGGGGTTTAAGGGGAATGGGGCAGGTGACCCGTGGTGACTATGTTTTTGTGGATGTAAGAGGTGCTCTGTGTGCTATCCTCCACGGCAGAGGAAACTGGCATAGGGGCATCGGACAGGGACCAAGGAGGGGACTGAGAAGTTTAAAGAAGGGATTAATATGGGGACCCTAAAATTGTTCACGTATAATGTCAAGGGGCTGGGTTCACCTGTAAAAAGGCATAGTATATTGAGAGATCTAGCAAAAACACAGTGCGATATTGGCCTATTGCAGGAAACCCATCTCTTGGCACTGGAACATAAGAAACTCTGTCGCCTGTGGGTGGGAGAGGTTTTTGCCTCATCGTACAAGAATTCAAAAAAGGCTGGGGTGGCTATTTTAGTGTGAAAGGGCCTAGGTTTGGTCCCACTGGACTCCTTTTCTGATGAAGAGGGCAGATTGGTAGTCCTCACAGGGAAGATTGCAGACAAGGTTATTAATATTGTCAATGTATATGCCCTACGCCGGTCAACCCTGAGTTCTTTAGGTACATGCTTGGGGTAGTGGCTACACTCCCAGAAGGCCAATTAGTCATGGGGGTGACTGGAATTGCATAGAGGATGGGAGGTTAGATAGATCAGGAAGCCAGGGTGGCAGGGAGAAGGGGGCAGGACCTAAGACACTAACCCATCTCCGAAAGGAGCTGGGACTGGTAGACATGTGGAGAGACAATTACCCTTCCAGTAGGGACTTCACCTTCTATTCCCTCCCACAGGACTCATACTCACGGTTAGACAGATTTTATATGCCTAAATCCTGGGTAGACTCTATTGTTGATCAGCAGATTTATCCTATATACCTCTCAGACCATGCAAAAGTCAGTCTTTCGATCTCCCTTGGAGGGCAACATAAGCAATCCTTGTGGCATCTGAATGCTGGGCTTCTTAAGGCTAAGGTTTTCATTTACAAGATAAAAGATGTGATAGAAAATTACCTCTGGGAAAACACTGGGTCAGTGTCGAAGGTGAGGTTCCTCTGGGACGGGCTAAAGGCAGTGGTTAGGGAAGAAGTGATTTCATACTCAACACAGCAAAAGAAGGCCAGGCAACAACAGCAGGTCAGCTTAGAACAAAAAATGAAAGAGCTAGAGGAGATTCATAAAAAAGGAGGAGGCCACAGTATACTTAGGGAGTTGTTATTGGCAAGAGAACAAATGCAACACCTCCTTGGGATAAAAACTGAGAATGCCCTCAGATTTACAGCACAGAAATATTATACTGGAGGCAATAGAGTGGGCAAATGGCTAGCTTTCAGATTAAGGAAACAAGAAGCTGATAGGTTTATTTCAGGGGTGCAGGACCCTAAATCTCCTGGGAGGCGAGTATCAGGAGCTCCCCAAATAGCTGAATGTTTTAGGAGATTCTATGAGGACCTGTACGAGTCAGAGGCCGGAGCATCTCACCCTGACCTGATTAGGCAGTTCCTCGACGGCCTCTGACTACCTAAACTTTCTGCCGGTCTTAGAAGTGAACTAGATAAACTGTTTTCCCTGCTGGAATTGAAAGGGGTAATTAAACAACTTAAGCACAATACGGCACCTGGCCCGGATGGCTATACAGCAGAATACTACCAGAGATTTAGTGACCAGTTAGCCCTGCTGCTTCTCAAAGTCTGCAATGAGGCCCATCTTCTCTCAGAGGCCCAAGATACTTGGGCACAAGCCCTAATATCTGTTATTCTGAAGCCGGACACGGATGCGTCATTGTGTGGCAGCTATCGCCCTATTTCGTTGTTAAATCTGGATGTTAAGATCTTTGCCAGGATGACAGCAAACAGACTCCAGGCAGTGGTGACTCAGTTGATACACCCAGACCAGTCAGGCTTCATGCGAGGGAGACATTTCCATGATAATATCAGAAGGCTGCTTACAGTAATGGCTCATGTTCGATACTGGGGGAAGAGACAGCAAGCGGTAGTGATTACGTTGGATGCAGAAAAGGCCTTTGATCGCCTTGAATGGGGATATCTTGAAGTTCTTAAGAGGTATGGATTTGGCCCGAAATTTCAAGCATGGGTGGATACCTTATATTCTAATCCCTCAGTGAGGGTGCAATTGAATGGACTGTTCTCCTAACCCTTTTCCATCGGAAGGGGCATGAGGCAGGGCTGGCCCCTCTCGCCCCTTCTTTTTGCCCTAAGTATGGAGCCATTGGTGGAAGCTTTCAGGTCGCATGAAGGCATTAATGGGATTTCAGTGGGTGGGGTGGACAACCGCATATCTTTGTATGTGGACGACACCCTCTTGTACTTCAGTGACCCTCAATTCTCCTTGCCAACAGCGATGAAGTTGCTGAGGGACTTTGACTCTATTTCGGGGTTTAAGATTAATGAATCCAAATCGGAGATTGTTCCCTTGGGAATGGGGCTCCCACCCTCGGTAAGGAGTATGACAGATTTAAGGTGGAACACAACTAGTTTCCGATACTTGGGAGGACATATCCCTAAGGATATGGGTAAATTGTTTCAGGTTAACTATCTCAAATTGCTGGAAGGCCTGAGGGAAGACTGTGCTAGATGGGCTGCTTTGCCACTCACTATTTCTGGCAGGGTGGAGTCGGTAAGAATGAACGTCCTTCCAAGGATGCTGTTTTTGTTTGATGCTATCCCTCTGTGTCCTCCGAAAAAGTTTTGGGCGGATAGTCAAAAAATGTTAAGCAGTTTCATCTGGGCTGGTAAGAAACCCAGGTTAAGCTGGGCCCTGCTGAAGTTTCCTAAGGGAAAGGGGGGCCTGGGAGTCCCAGATTTTAAAAGATATTATAGAGTGGCTCAACTACAGCATTTGGCAGTTTATGCGTCCCCTGCTCCAGTGCAGAGTTGGGCCAGAATGGGTAAGCAGCTCTTGCACCTTTATGCCCTTTCATCAATCCTTTTTAATAAAAGGAATCCCAGGGTGATTCAGGGCCTGCCTACTCCTGGGCTTAAAACGCTAGTCATGCTCTGGTTGCTAAATGGTGAAGGAATTAGGGACTCAGCGACTAGTGTTAAGGCAGGAGAAAATTCTTGAAAGGCCTGAATTCAAACCAGGGTTGGAGAATCCAGTCTTTCGGAGGTGGATGAAGCTGGGGCTAGGTACATTTTCACAATTATTCAGTGGGGACATTTTGAAAAGTTTCACTCAGATTCAACAAGAATTCAAAATTCCACCTTCTGATTTCTTTGCCTATTTACAAATCAGACACTATCTGCAAATGGAAGAGGGGGGAGGAGAGAAACATAGGTCTAAGGCCGGTGGTCCACCTATGGACCTCCTTTTGGAATTACTAAGGGAATCCCTGCAGGTGACTCACCTTATTTCCAAGTTGTATGCAGCAGGTGAACCGGAGAAGCCACCATCCAGACTGCGAATCCAGACTCTCTGGGAGAAGGAATTGAACTTGGGAGGGGGGAGATCAGGTGGGAGCACATGTGGAGGATGGCACACAGAACTTTGGCCTCACCTTCATGAAGGGAGTTTAGGTGGAAGGTACTCACAAGATTTTTTAGGGCACCGGTACTAACCAAACATTTTGGTCAATCCTGCTCAGATAGATGCTGGAGGGGTTGCGGGCAGGCGGGGACGCACAAACATATTTTTTGAGGATGTCCTAAAATTAAAAATTATTGGGAGGATATCAGTCTTGGACTGAAGCAGATCCTTCAGGCAGCCAATTTAGATCAGCCCCATCATCTGCTATTAGGGGAACCCCCTCATGGTTTGGTAGGCCCTAGAGCCAATTATCTGTTCCCGATCTTGTTGGCTGCGGCCCAGAAGGCCATTACTAAGTTGTGGCTTTCTAGAACCCCCCCGTTGAAGAACAGTGGCTGTCGTGTTGTTACCAAATTAAGGTGATGGAAAGACTTACAGCTAACCTGAACCTAAAACCAGAGCTATATGAATCCCACTGGCTTCCATTTTTTGAGTACCTGAGTGGAAAGGAGGGAGTTACTACCTTAGAAATTTTGGCAAGAGAAGTCTTAGACTAAGGTACCTGTGAGGATGGATCCCTGGACCACTGGATGGGGCAGGGCTAGTTAGGCAACAGTTATGTACCTTGGGGCAACTTGGGAAGGATTTCTCTCACCACGGGTCGGGGGAAGGGAGGTGGGGGGGCCGCAAAATGGGACGGTAGTTTGGGGGTTTTATGTATTCGTATGTATTGTTACCTCCCTATTTTTTTTTTTTTTTTTTTTTGTTTTTTCTTGCCCTTCCACCCCTATGTTTAGAGGGTGGGGAGGAGTCCCCCCCCTCTTTTCCTTTTGTGTTAAGTTGGAGGCCTAAAGCTAGACCTTAAACGTAATTTAACTCTATAGTAAAATTCTGGGAGTCTTTATATGCTTCAATAGCTAGCGTAGTTCCTATTAGGTGTATTAGTTAGAAGTAGGCCTGATTAATTGTTTGGGCTGTACTGCTTATCCTTCTTTTTTTATCTAGCGAATGTATTCGGCCTCCTCATGTATACCCATTTTGGTTTTTGTTTGTAACCTGCTGTTTGAAAAAAGGAAATAATAAAATTGCAATTTCAAAAAAAAAAAAAAGACTATGGATAAAGCTAATCCTACTACACCGATGGCAATACAAATAGCCCTTTTGAACTTTCTTGCGCTATATTGAACACCACCACATTGTGTCACGGGAATATCCCCCTGCAGAACTGTTTGGATGTCAGATTCAAACTCAGTTGGACCTTCCTCGCCCTTTAGGCTATAAGTCAGTAACCGAAATGCTTCTTAACACCAGATACTTCAAACCAAATGATCTTGTGTGGGTCGGGATGTATGCAGGCCTGAAGAGATGGATAGAAGGCGTGGTGGGAAAAAAGTTGTCTATACTGTTCGACTTGTCTAACCAGAGTAGAGCGAAAAAATATGTGGACCAGTTACATATTAGAATTGAGACAGAACAAAAAAGGGATACCCAGAGTTGGGGTAGTTATCCAGCGTTATTTGTTTCAGAACAAAAGCAGGAACAGACAGTGGAACTACAGCAATTGAGACAAGATGTGGCTGATGCTAATCAGATTCCACAACAACAGCCGCCAGTCCTACTACATCGGTCAGGATGTGTGTAAGACATCCACCAAAGAGGATGGCCTTGTAGAGATATAGCCTAATGACGTCCCTAAAAGGAACACTGCAGTAACTTTGATAGCTTCGTACTATTTTCTGAATTGACTTATGTACTTTATAGCTAAGTCAGGAGGGATTGTTATGTGCAGTACAGCTTTAAGAAATATTAGTACAGTTTTAAGTAATGCATTTACTGTTACACTTCCTGTGTGCGTTGAGATAAGTGTTCCCCCTGTATCTGAGCTGTATGAAAGTAAATAGAGAATGCCTAAATTTCTGTGGTGCATGTTTTTCTTTCTACCAAGACCCTGATGTGTTTATGGTACTTCTTTTCAACCACCAAATACAACACCTGTTACTTAGTTTACAGGCATTGGTATTCATTATCCTCCATTTTTTGATGGCCTTATCCTTTTTTGCCCATCACTGTCCTTACTAAATTCATATGGTCTCTCTTGTGTGTGTGCACATTGGTGTTCAAGAAGGCTCTTTCTTCCTTGAAACATTTCTTATAATCACTACAGTTATACAGTCACTCTCTGTCATGTGAAAACGCTGGTGGACAACAAGGTGCTTTTATTGACAGAAATATTTCTTGCACTCAGTAAATTCATACTTTCTCTCTCCCGTGTGAATATGCTTGTGAGCAACAAGGTCCCATTTAGCTCTGAAACGTTTCTTGCACTCACTACATTCATATGGCTTCTCCCCCGTGTGAAAACATACACTGATGGGTAACAAGGTTACATTTTCCTTTAAAACATTTCTTGCACTCACTGCATTCATAGCCTATCTCCTGTGTGAATACGCTGGTGGTGAACAAGGGACCCTATAAAGCGGAAATGTTCCTTACATTTACTACATTCATATGGCCTCTCTCCTCTGTGAATACGCCGGTGTTGAATAAGGGACCCTTTAAAGCAGAAACGTTTCTTGCACTCACTGCATTCATATGGTCTCTCTCCTGTGTGAATACGCTGGTGTTTAACAAGGCTGCCTTTTAGCCTGAAACTTTTCTTACACTCACTACATTCATATGGTCTCTCTCCTGTGTGTATACGCTGGTGTTTAACAAGGGTCCCTTTTTCAGTGAAATATTTCTTGCACTCACTACACTCATATGGTCTCTCTCCTGTGTGTATACGCTGGTGTTTAACAAGGCTGCCTTTTAGCATGAAACATTTCTTACACTCACTACATTCATATGGTCTCTCTCCTGTGTGTATACGCTGGTGTTTAACAAGGCTCCCTTTTTCTATGAAACTTTTCTTGCACTCACTACACCTATATGGTCTCTTCCTCTCTTTCGGGTCAGTGTGTACATGCTGGTGTTTAACAAGGTTCCCTTTTTTTGTGAAACATTTCTTGCACTCACTACACTCATATGGTCCCTTTCTCCCTCTTGAGTTAGTCTCTGTATGAATACGATGGTGCTTAACAAGGCTCCGTTTTCTTGTGAAACATTTCTTGCACTCACTACATTCATATGGCCTCTCTCCTGTGTGTACACGCTGGTGTTCAACAAGGCTCCCTCTTAACATGAAACATTTCTTACACTCACTACATTCATATGGTCTCGCTCCTGTGTGTATACGCTGGTGTTTAACAAGGGCGTCTTTTAGCATGAAACATTTCTTACACTCACTACATTCATATGGTCTCTCTCCTGTGTGTATACGCTGATGTTTAACAAAGCTCCCTTTTTCTGTGAAACATTTCTTGCACTCACTACACTCATATAGTCTCTTTCGCTCTCTCGGGTCAGTGTCTGTGTGCATATGCTGGTGTTTAACAAGGTTTCCTTTTTTTGTGAAACATTTCTTGCACTCACTACACTCATATGGTCTCTTTCTCCCTCTTGAGTCAGTGTCTGTGTGAGTATGATGGTGTTTAACAAGGCTCCGTTTTCTCGTGAAACATTTCTTGCACTCACTACATTCATATGGTCTCTCTCCTGTGTGTACACGCTGGTGTTCAACAAGGCTCCCTTTTAACACGAAACATTTCTTACACTCACTACATTCATATGGTCTCGCTCCTGTGTGGATACGCTGGTGCTGAACAAGGGCCGATTTAAAGCAGAAATGTTTCTTGCACTCACTGCATTCATATGGTCTCTCTCCTGTGTGAATACGCTGGTGTTTAACAAGGTTCCCTTTTTCTGTGAAACATTTCTTGCACTCACTACATTCATACAGTCTCTCTCCCATGTGAATACGCTGGTGAGAAAGAAGGCTGTTGCTATACTGGTCAATAAACATCTCATCAGTTTGACTGTGTTGGGCTTTCCTGGAAGATGTTGCAGGACTCCAGATCTCACTGTGCTCAGACTTTGTGCTGCCTAAGAGAAAAATAATTAGTTAAAATTTTCTTACATTTGGTCACCAATAATGTCTCAAGTGCTCAACATTTTGGGTGTTTCTTCAAAACTCAAACACACTGTGTGGAGAAGAAAACAACCATAGGACAGTCCAGAGGCATGGAGAACAGAAGCACTGGATGTCTCATCTCCTGCCACACTGGTGCCACAGGTTCAGGAACAGAGCAGGGTCACCTGGGGGCTGGCTGGGGAAAGGAGGATCGGGCATCCCCAGGACAGTTGTCCTCCCCTCAGGAAGGGAGTGACTGTGTTCTGCTGCTCTTCTGCCACCTGAAGGAATCTGTACAGCAACACGGTGGGATCACACAGGGGGAGGGACCCCAACTGCAGGGCACCAGGGGCATCTCCACAGCGGCAGAGAAAGTACAGTTACGTAAGAACTTACCGTAACAGTAGATCTTCGAGAACAGCTCTTGCAGCAGGTTACACCATTAGGACCAAAGCCGGCAGGTGCCAGGATCCCATAGAAATTTTCTAGCTAACAGCATCCAGCAGGGACCGCCCCCGACATTGGCCCCACCCCCGACGTCAGGCATCATACAAAAGGGGGTGGTCCCCCAGAATCCCCAGTTCTCCCGCTGGAGAATCCCAGCTGCTAGATGACATCAGAAGTGGAGACTGAGGACCCGCCTTCAAAGGAGGTATTCAGAGAGGTGTTACAAACACCGAATCCTAGGTAGTGACTAAAGGAACAACTCTACCTCCAGAGGGGATGGTGGGAGGGAAGCTACCTGCTGCAAGAGCTGTTCTTGAAGATCTACTGTTATGGTAAGTTCTTACGTAACTGTACTATCTTACTTCGAGAAACAGCTCTTGCAGCAGGTTACACCATTAGGGCTGATTCCCAAGCAATTCGGGAAATCCCTCTCAAATGAGAGGAGGCCAGGGAGAGATCAAGAGTTGAACCAAAGCCTAACACAGTAGTCCCTGAAGGACTGCTAGACCAAAACCAGCTCTTCGCCGTGATGAAACGTCTAGGCTATAATGCCTGATAAAGGTGTGCACGGTGCTCCAAGTAGCAGCTGCGCAGATGGCTGAAGCGGACACGTTCTTCAGAGCAGCAACGGAGGTAGCCACCCCCCTTGTGGAATGTCCTCTAACTGAGCCCGGTATGGACTTATTACGCTTCTGGTAACGGAACATGATACAATGGATGAGCCACCTAGAAAGCGACTGCTTGGAAACCGGAGCACCCAGCATCCTATGGGCGAAGGAAACAAAAAGCTGATCAGATTTACAGTGTTGCCTGATTCTGGTCAGGTAGTATCTAAGACACCTATGCACATCGAGAGTGTGCAGCAGGGCCTCTCCTCTATTGGAGTATTCAGGAAAATACACTGGCAGGTCGATATCCTGATTAAGTGTGAGGGCTGAGACCACCTTAGGTAGAAATGTTGGATTGGTCCTTATGAACACCCTGTCCTGGTGAAAAACTAAATAAGGTTCTTTGCACATAAGTACGTGTAGCTCAGAAATTCTTCTAGCCGAAGTAACAGCAACTAAAAATAATGTCTTCCATGCCAGAAGACATAGCTCGCAATCCGCGACTGGTTCAAAAGGGGGCAGCATAAGCTGTTCCAGGATGAAGGGTAAGTCCCATGGAGGAATGGGATCCTTAATCGGAGGCCTAAGGTGGAGAACTCCTCTCCAAAAAGGCTTGTGCGGTATCCAACTGAGCTATGGACCGTAGGCCTATAGGAATGTGATAGGCAGAGATGGCACAAAGGTGTACTTTTATTGAGGAGTAGGCCAAGCCTGCCTAAAATAGGGACAGGAGGTAGTCTAGAACCAAACCCTCAAAACAATTTAGGGGGGGAAGTCCCCATGCTTGAGCCCAGAGACAAAACCTGTGCCATTTCATGGCATACATGGCAGGAGTGGCCAGTTTTCTAGCACCCGCTAGAACATCTGCTATCTCTTGCGAGACCCCATAACACATGACAGCTATGTCCCTAGGAGCCAGGCATGCAGGTTCAGAGAGCGAAGGTCTGGGTGGACCAAGGATCCTGCCTCCTGGGACAACAAGTGAGAGCTAATTGGCAGAGACACCGGAGGTTCCTGAGACAGTTGGTACAGCAGAGAAAACCAGATCTGCCTGGGCCAAAAGGGCGCGATTAGTATCAGCGTTCCCTGCTCTCTGTGGGGTTTCAGAAGAACTCTCTGGATCAATGGAAAGTGAGGAAATGCTTAGAGGAGTCTGCCCATCCAGGAGAGGGACAACGCGTCTCACCAGAAACACCAGGCCCCAGATCTAGCGAGCAGAAATTGGGCAGTTTTGCATTGGATAGGGACACAAAAAGGTCTAACTCTGGTGTCCCCCATCTGCGAAACAGATCCTCTACGACCTCCTGGAGTAGTTCCCGTTCATGGACTCTGGTCTGAGAATGGCTCAGACCATCTGCGATGACATTGTCCACTCCTGGGACATGCACAGCAATAAGGTTTGCGCCGTACTGCAGTACCCAATCCCACACCCTCATGGCCTCCCTGCAAAGAGGGTAGGAATGAGTGCCTCCTTGTTTGTTGAGGTAATACATCACCGCGGTATTGTCTGTTTGCATCAGCAGAGTACCTGGTGGAATCTCAGATTGGAAGGCCTGCAAGGCATAAAGGACTGCTCTCATCTCCAAAATATTTATATGAAGATGAGCTTCCTGGGACATCCACAAGCCCTGAAACCTGACCCCGTCGAGGTGAGCTCCCCAACCAGACCCTGAAGTATCCATGGAGAGTGTCACAGATGGAGATGGCGCAACAAAGGGGACTCCCAATGACAGGTGCTCTGGTTCGAGCCACCATTGCCAATCCTGAATGACGGCATTCGTGATCCGAATTGGAAGCTGCAGATGGTCTTGCTTTTGATCCCACTGCACCTGTAATATCCACTGGGTCACCCGCATATGGAGATGGGCTAGAGGGACTGTCACAATGGCCACAGCCATGTGTCCGAGCAGGCAAAGGACCAGTCTTGCTGGGATGATCTTCTTTGCCAAGATATCCCTTATGAGAGATCTGATGTTCCCCGCTCTGTCCTGGGGCAAAAAGGCTTTCCCCTGGACGGTGTCCAGGATTGCACCTATGAACTGCAATCTCTGAGATGGAACCAGGTGCAACTTCTCCTGATTGATAATGATGCCCAAGGAGCCGAAGAGGGAACGAGTACAGTGGATCGCGGACATCAGAGCCTCCCGAGAGGGGGCCATGAGGAGCCAGTCATCCAGGTAGGGAAACATGTAGTGGCCTTGTCTCCTGACAGCTGCCGCTACAACTGCCATGCACTTTGTGAATACCTGAGGTGCTGAGGACAGTCTGAAAGGGAGGGCTCAGAACTGATAATGGCAACCTAGAAACTCGAAGCGTAAGAATCTTCTGTGCGCCCGAGCTATCGGTACGTGCAGGTAGGCATCCTGCATGTCCATTGACACTAAGAAGACACCCTGCTTGAGCATAGGAATTAAACCTGGAAGAGTCACCATGCAGAAGCGTTTGTAAAGCACTGAAGTGTTGAGGTCACCGAGGTCCAAAATCAGACGGAGGTCCCCTGTCTTTCTGGGAACCAGAAAGAAGTGATAATAATACCCTGCACCTCTCTGGTTCCACGGGACGTGCTCTATAGCCTCTTTTCCCAGAAGCGCTAGCACTTCCTGCTGGATGAGCAGTGTATGCTGACCCAAATAATGGGAAAGCAGGGAAGGCCTTGATGGTGGGTGGTCAAGGAATTCTATAGAGTGTCCTCTCTCGACCAATTAGAGGACCCATTGGTTGGCGGTTATCGTCTGCCATCCTGAAAGGTGGCAAGAGATGCGACCCCCAACCTTTTCTTCCCACTGATCCAGAGGAAGGGCGGGGGCCGGGAAGAAGTCATGCTGTGGCGGTGTTGCCTCCCGTAGGCTGGGTCAGCTTTGTATATCTCTTAGGTTGGGCCTTGCGGTTAAAGTTGCCCCTTTGCTGCTGGCCAAGACGTCGCTGCTGCCATTGTTGCTGGCTGTGAAAACGATTCTGGTTCCTATGAAAGGAACCAGTCTTAGGTCTGTACATGGCCTGTACAGTCCTCACTGCCTTCCTGGCGTCCTGTAACTTGGTGATGACTTTTTCAGAACCCTCACCAAACAGGACTTCTCCATTGTAGGGGATGTCCAGGATATTTTTCTGGACGTCCGGGGTAAATCCGGAGACGCAAAGCCATGAGTGTCTCCGGAGACAGATGCCCGAGGCTGCTCCTCTGGCCGCAGAGTCTTCCAAATCATAGGCAGCTCTCAAGACTTTGGACCCCACATCTAACCCTGTGTGAAGAAGGTTCAGAAGTTCCTCATTCTGTTCGTCATCTGGAAGGACTTAAGCCAAGTCCTGGCCCTGTTCCCATAGGGCGTTCTGAAACTGAACCATATGTGTCAGATAGCTCAGTGACCTAATGGAGCATGTAGCAGCCGTATACATGCACCTACCCAGTGACTCCAGTTGCTTGGATTCCTGGTCTGGAGGCTGTGTGCTCAAATGCTGCGGTCGTTGAGACCAGTCATGAGAGGCCGTGATGACCAGTGAATCAGCCAGGGGTTGTTGCGCCAGATACGGGTCCTCCGCAGAGGCCCTGTACAGGCAGTCAGCCTTCTTCGGCATAGCAGGAGTGGAATGGCAGATGTTTCCACGCAGCCTTGGTGACGTCCGCAAAGGTGTCCACCAAGGGTGGCACCACCACATGCTTAGGATCTTTCTGCCGAAGGTATCGAGCTAGGCGCTGTCGTTTGGGGTCTAGATCTTCCATTTCCCATCCCATATTTTCCTGGATGTGCCTCATGATCTCAGAAAAAGAGGGATTCTCCGGAGCTGACCTGGGGAGGTCTCATGGGCCTGGTGATGGGATACTTATCAGAGAAGGAGACCTGGAGGTGTCCAAAGAGTCCAGTCTAGAGTCGTCCCCCCGCGCAGAGTGGACCTTCTTCCTCTGGGTCGCTTGGGACTGGGAGACCCTGAGGGAGACTGTGAAGGGGGCCTTCTACTGTCTCTGGATCTGCCCCTAGGAGGTGGTGTAGGCTCCTTGGGAGTCCGGGGTCTTCCTGCTGGACCCTGGGAAAGAGGAGGAGGAGGCTTCACTGGAACCACATCCTTCTTAATTGTGTGCCACCAAAAGGTGAACAGATCTCTGACCTCCTGAATGTTCATACCGGATGACGGTCCCAGTGTCAGAGTGGGTCTGTCGCTGGTGTCGGGTCCGAGGGCACCACTGGTTCGGGCAACGGCTCCTGCGGGAGCCCGATGTCCTAAGCATCGCCTGTCTGGTCATCGGGAAATGTCAGATCCTCCTCGGAAGAGCCCCAGCGACCGGTATCAACCGGTGGAGGGAGGACAGTCATCGGCTCCTTAGGTCATTTGACCAATGTCGGGTGCTGAACAGACGTGTGGTCCAACGGGTGTTTGGCCAGAGATGGGTAGGCAGCCCACTTGTGGTCCATCATCCGTTTAAGGGACGTCAGGTCCTTGGTCTTCCTGGGAGGGGGATCTGGTCCCCTAGGAGGCTGGGGGGCCCGATCTGGCATCGGGGTTCCCAGCATCTGCCGAGGAAGCAGAAGACTTGGAAGAGGACATGGACCGATGACAGTCAGAAGACTTTGCTGAGGCCCAGGAGGGAGCTGGAGAAGGGTCCGAAGTCCTGGGAGTATTGAGTGGGCGGAGAGAAGCCGAAGAGCTACCTGAAGTCCTAACTTTAATGGGAGGGGGCTGCGAGCGAGCCCTGGAGGGAGAGTGGTCAGAGTGCGTGGAGTTTGAGCTGGTGCACAAGTCCAAGGCCCGGTTTGGGGATCTGGACCTGACCTTCTCCCGGTGTTTTTCCCAGTGTTTTGGGGACTTAGAGGTAGACTGACCTCTGGAGGCCAGGTCTTTGTCCATACTTTTTAATTTTTCTTCTAACAGGAACCCCTGAAGTGCTTTCTGATGGCGGATCCTGGTGCGGCTGTTGAACTGCTAACAAAAGGAGCAGGCCTTCGTGTCGTGCTCCGGGCCTAGGCACCACAAACAGGCTGAATGGAGATCTGTAAAAGGGATCTGTTTGCTGCAGGCACACTTGGAGGACTCGGGAAAGCCGCAGCCAATCGACTGCCACCCCTGCCCCACAACACCCTGCCTGAAGCGCAGGGGCTTCGCTCCGCCAGCGGGTGGTCGGCAGAAACCTAGCTGACCTAGGGAACCACGAGGCCAGGAGGGACAGCGAGGGAGGACTCAGGAAAGCTGCAGCCAATCGACTGCCACCCCTGCCCCACAACACCCAGCCTGAAGCGCCGGGGCTTCGCTCCGCCAGTGGGTGGTCGGCGGAAACCTAGCCGATCTAGGGAACCACGAGGCCAGGAGGGACAGCGAGGGAGGACTCGGGAAAGCCGCAGCCAATTGACTGCCACCCCTGCCCCACTACACCCAGCCTGAAGCGCCGGGGCTTCACTCTGCCAGCGGGCGGTCGGCGGAAACCTAGCCGACCCAGGGAACCACAAGGCTGGGAGGGACAGTGAGGAAGGACTCGGGAAAGCCGCAGCCAATCGACTTCCACCCCTGCCCCACAACACCCAGCCTGAAGCACCAGGGCTTCGCTCCGCCAGTGGGCGGTTGGCAGAAACCTAGCCAACCCAGGGAACCACGAGGCCGGGAGGGACAGCAAGGGAGGACTCGGGAAAGCTGCAGCCAATCGACTGCCACCCCTTCCCCACAACACTCAGCCTGAGGCGCCGTGGCTTCACTCCGCCAGCGGGCGGTCGGCGGAAACCTAGCCGACCCAGGGAACCACGAGGCCGGGAGGGACAGTGAGGGAGGACTCGGGAAAGCCGCAGCCAATTGGTAGGCGAGCGCTCCTCTAGGCACAGCAGCCAATTGGCTGTCCTGCTCCATTGACTTATACTGACTGAGCCTGCTTTACCAAAATCTGTCTGGGACTTGGGAATTTCTTCCCTGTATTCTTGTAAAAATCTCCCAAAAAAAGCTGTCTTCTTATTGTTGCAACTGTAAAGGGAATCTGTTGATTTGTTGTATTTTTTGCTGTAATTCCAAATTCTTGGTAACCGAAGTGGGCCAGACGCTGAGGCGTTACTTTTCCTTCCTTAAATTGTGTAAAACACCTAAAAGTGCTGTTTTCTGATAAGGTAATTGCAAAGGGAAACTGTTGATTTACTGTTTTTGCTGTGATTACAAATCCTTTTTGCATTTGTAAGGTGGGCCAGACACTTGAGGCGCCACAGCCCCACCTCCCACAGCCTTTTGTTGTGCAGATTTAGGCACTGTGACAAGCAGGAACACTTGTTCTGCCTCTATTTAACTGAGTGCACCTTCCTCTGTCTCTCTCCAGACTGCCATCCCTGCCCCACAACACCCAGCCTGAAGCGCCGGGGCTTCACTCCGCCAGTGGGCGCTTGGCAGAAACCTAGCCGACCCAGGGAACCACGAGGCTGGGAGGGACAGCGAGGGAGGACTCGGGGAAAGCCGCAACATTTTTGCCCTCCGCCTCTTCCCCTCTTGTGTGTTACTTTTATAGGCATCTTCCGCCTAAATCTCTTCCCTGCCTCAGCATTACCTAAACTAATAAACTGTTCCACCAGCTTGCTGATCCAACTAATCAGCAACTTCACTACTCTCCCGGTAGCCAACTAACAATATCTCTCTCACAATGGGGAGTTTACTTCTGATACTTCTTTCGCTGTCAGCCATGGGGTTCCCCAAAGAAGATGTCCCTATCACACAAACTATGGTGATCCATCCGCCCAGTCTCTCTGAATCATCCCCATTGTTTGACGCTCAAACCCCCACATATGCCCTACCATTGCTGCATCGATTACAGTGGGGTGACCCACAAAAAGAGACGCAAACCACCATACATGTATTTCAATCAAGGCTCCACTGCTGGATATACAGATCCCCTACGCCTGACCACCAAACTGCTACTCTGTGTCTCGACACAATTCCATAACCCCACATGGAGCACCCCAAAAGAGTGGCAACAGAATAAGAGAAGGAGTACCAAAGACAGCCCCCTCTCCCTATCTCTGGCAGCCCTCATGAAACTCCTGCTCTTTCTATTGCTCTGTATTGGTAACGTGGAAATCAACCCTGGACCCCCTGAATGTATTACCTCTCCAGCAGACCTAACCTCAATTAAAAGCCTCAGTTTTTTGCATATTAATGTATGCAGTCTGTTGAAAAAACTTACACTGATACAAGCCTGGGTTGCCCATACCTGCCAGACTTTCTGTGGTATCTGAGACATGGCTCAAACCCACCACAGCAGACAGGGATGTTAACCTATCCAACTATCAGTTATTCAAAGCGGATCGCCAAACAAGAGGCGGTGGAGTAGCTATATATGCAAAATCCGGTATACCTGTATCCTGTATTGCTGCAGCCTCTGTGCCCAAGGAATTTGAATGCCTATCCCTAAAAGTCTCTCTCCCCAATACAGCAGCTTTTCAGCTAGTTGGATGCTACAGACCCCCCTCTGCTGACCTCAAGCTTTTATCCCACCTGGGGAATCTGCTCAAGCCCAGCACTGAAGAAGTCATTATTCTAGGTGACCTGAATTACAACTGGCTTACCCAGGCAGCTGCACCTCTGGTATCATTCTGTGATACATATGGGTTCATACAACTAATTAATGAGCCAACAAGAATTAATGCAAGGAATAGAAATAACAGCACACTAATTGATATTATGCTAGTGAATAAACCCCATCTATTCACACATGCTGGAGTGCTTATCTGCGATATAAGTGATCACTGCCCACATGAGGTAAGATCTTCCAGCAAAACAACAACCCCTGCAAAATTCCTCATGAGGAGATCCAAGAAAAACATCAATATTGAAGGATATTTGCGTGATCTAGCTCACTCTCCAAGTTGGCAATAGTTTTATCTTGCCCATTCTGTGGAAAAAGCACAGCAGGTGCTAAATAGCATTATAATAAGTGCCCTTAACATCCATGCCCTAATCTCTAGTATCCGAATAAAAAACAAATCCTGTCGTTGGTTTTCAGCTGACCTCAAAGCTGCACTGCTGGAGAAAGACAAACTCTGGAAAACGGCAAGAAAAAACGAAGAATGCAAATGACTGCATGATCTTTAGGAAAGCCAGGAATAGATGCACCAAGAAAGTTAGGGATGCAAAGGCTGCCTTCTACTTGGCTGAGCTAGACTCCTCCTATCATAATCCTGCTAAGTTTTGGGGTACCATCAAAGGTATGGTTGGGCAGGATTCTAGCACCTCCCTACCAACTCAATTACACCACAGTTATGGCCCTATCACTGGCAAAATGGAAATTCTGGGCGCCTTCAATAACCACTTCACAACGGCTGGTCTTGCCTTTGACACCTCTCCAACTAATCTGCTGCGGTAACAATTAAGCTCCCAGTACACTGGTGCTCAGAGAGCTGACTCTTCCTTCAGCTTCAAATCTGTACTGTTGAAGCAAGTAGAGGACCTAATATGGCAGCTGGATACCAAAAAAAGCGCAGGGGCAGACTCCCTGGACCCCTACTTTCTAAAGATTGCATCCCATGTACTTGCAGTCCCCCTAACACATCTCTTTAACCTATCTCTAAACTCTGGTTATATTCTCACACTGTGGAAGACAGCCCAAGTGGTTCCCCTTCTAAAATCAGTGGACCCTATGGACCTTAATAATTACAGGCCCATTTCCATTCTACCAGTGCTATCCATGATGCTGGAGAAATTAGTGAGTACCCAGTTAAGGGAATATCTTGATGATGCTAACCTCCTGAATCCAGCTCAATCTGGAATCAGGGCCAAGCATAGCACTATCACTGCACTAGCCAAGGTCACAAATGACTGGCAAACCGAATTAGATAAAAAGAATAATGTCTGTGCAGTATTTCTTGACCTGAGCAAAGCATTCGACACCGTGGACCACGAGCTTCTACTATCATCCTTGCACTCCATTGGCCTAGATCCACCCTTCCTTAAGTGGTTCGGGTGTTATCTTACCGGTAGGTCACAGCAGGTAAAAGCTGAAGGTGACCTATCCTCATTAAAACCACTGTTAAGAGAAGTCCCCCAAGGTTCTATCCTGGATCCTATCCTTTTTGCCATCTATACAAATAATATTGATTCAACCCTCACCAAATCCTCTGTACACCTCTTTGCTGATGACACTGTTTTGTATGTCAGTAACCCTTCTTCTGCAGCTGCCGTGAAATCCTACAAACAGAATTCTCCTTGTTACAATATCAGCTACTTGAGAAAAGCTTCTGTTAAATGCAAAGAAAACTAAAGCAATGATGTTCACAAATCAAAGCTCCACCGCACCTCCTCTTCAATCATTCTCCCCAGCTATGCACTATACTTGGAGAAAATCTGGAGTATGTAGAAAAATTCAAATATTTCGGTGTGTGGATTGACAGCAGACTCGACTTCACTCATCACTTAGAAGAACTGCTAAAAAAGCTTTGCCAAAGGCTTGGTCTTTTCTATAGATTAAAACCCTTCCTAAACAGAGATTCAAAGATGAGGTTAGTCCAGGCTATTTTTCTCTCAGTTGTTGACTATGCAGTCTTCCTTTGTAGTCACTGCCCCATCTCCTACCTACACAAGTTGGATACCTTATACCATAGAGCAATAAGATTCATAACAGATCTGCCATCCAATACCCATCATTGCTCTCTTTATGCTGCAGTTGGATGGGTTTCCCTACACCTCAGAAGGAAAAGAAATGCAGCTCTATAGATTTACAGGCGTTATCAAAAACTTCAAACTATATTCTGGACTGCTTCCTCAGACCATTCCTAGCTCCTATGCCCTAAGAAGCAACAACATCATCCTGTTCAAATTGCCCAAATTCAACACCCGGCTAGGGAGGGCAGCAATCAGCTATTCTCTAGCTATAGCATGGAACACCCTACAAAAATCCCTAAAACTGTCCAATATTATTCCAATTGCATCCTTTAAACAGCGTTGTACAGTTCTTTTCACAGAGAAATGCAGTTGCTATCGCTAGAGCTAGATTTGTCATCTCACAATCTCCCTCCCAAAAATTCACCATATATGGCATAATCTTTGTTCTTCAGTTCTCCTTCCCAGGCAGACACCCCATCTTATGGCACCCAGTAATACCTTCCACCATCCTAGTATTACATTATGCTGTGTGTTTGCCATGGCCCCTCCACTGGGATATGTATACACTGTATATACTGTAAATATTAGCTCAACTTTCCTATAACCCACTTTATCATGTGAATTTTACTGTACATCACTGTGTTTATAAATGTTTTTTTCCCCTGTATGTATAACTGTTTTATATAAGTGTATGATGTATCTGTTGTGTATCAACAGTTGAACCTTGACCTTATCAGGTCCATCTTGTAAATGAGCCTTGCTCAATGATGCTAGCCTGAATAAATAAAGATTTGATGATGATGATGATGATGATGATGACTTGGAGGGGTGTCCTTCTGTGGAAGGAGTAGAGATGCTGACATTTAATAAAATAAATGCTGGAAGTTCAAGTAAATGAGATTCGCTGAAATGGTCATCCATGAGGCCCGATGTTAGCAGTTGTGGGAAGAAAAGAACTGGGGATTCTGGGGGACCATCCCCTTCTGTATGATGCCTGACATCGGGGGCGGGGCTGACATAGGGGGCGGTCCCCACTGGATACTGCTAGCAACAAAATTTCCGTGGGGTCCTGGCGCCTGCCGGCTTCAGTCCTAATGGTGTAACCTGCTGCAAGAGCTGTTTCTCGAAGTAAGATCACACATTGTGTCCATAACACATGCAGTGGGCCCAGGGCAGAAAATGGCAGAAATACACCTGACCGAAGAATGAGGCCTGATCCACTGCAGGCCACACACTGGCAACTGGAAACCTCCAAGGAAGGTCTTGTGGAAGAGAACAATAATCGTAGGACTTTATAGGCCAGAGAAGTTGGGGTGCTCGGGGAACACGTCTGACAGGGTGATTGGGCAGCACAGGCCACAAAAAACAATTAAAAAATAAACAAACATAGTAGCATATTTTGTTCTATATGCATTTTACTCCTCCTCCTCGGAGCTGGCATGTGACTCAGGCCCCTCCCTTGGGGACTCGTCTCTCTGGTGAGGCTCTCCCCACATCCCAATATATATATATATTTTTTTTATAAAGCTTTTTGTCCTTGCCCCAGAGCTATTCTACACCTTAGCTACAAGGCTACCTCCTGGACCAATCAATAATCAACACAGCATAGCATAAGTGCACCAGAGGGGACCCTCACAGGTACAGCTCCAGGAGTATTTTCCCCCTAGCCCACCTGGGTTAAAGAAGCACCATCATTGGCCACACTATCCTGAACACACCCTTTAGGTTACTGCCATCCCATTATCAATAACAAGGGTCAGCTACATACTAGTGCAATGGCCACCCACTGGGCTTTATACTGATCTTGGCAGCACTTGTTTTTTTTGTGCACGTCTCTGGACATGCTGACCGCTGGTAAACTAAGGTGTTTGTGTTCCCAGAATCACACAGGGAAATTATGGTGCGTGTGTGTGTTACAGAATCACACAGGGAAACTATGGTACTGTATAAAAGATGGTCATAGAATTATATGGTGAAACTATGGTGTTTGGGTCCAGAATCACACAGGGAAGGGAAGGAGTATGTGTGTGCCCAACAGAATTACACAGGGAAACCAAGGTGGGGGTGGGGGTGTAGACCCCAGAATAAAACAGGAAAACTGACATGTGGTTGCAGGCCCAAAAAAAAAAAAAAAATCACACATGGAAAGTAATGTGTATTTGTTGACCTCTAAGAAAAAAACAATAACTCTGTGTGGGCCCAAGCATCTCACAGGGGAAGTAAGGTATGTTTGTGTCCAGAATCATGGAGGGAAACAAGGTGTATAAATGTGTGGGTCCAGAGCCAAACAAGGAATCAAAGGTGTGTGTGTGTGTGTTTGGGGGGGTGTAGTAGAATCATAGGAAAAGTAACAATGTGCAATGGTACATCCCTTCTGAATATAGCAAGAAATGCAGGCAGCTCAAATATGATGCGCAAGTGAATCCCCCAGACAGGTATGAATACCTGGAATGGGAATGCGCCAGCGGAGCTAGAGATGCGCTGGGCACAATTTTCAGATATTCAGACCTGAACATGCAAATGGGGCCATTATGCATGCAAGGAGCAAATGGCCCCATCTGCACGAGTTGTGCCGGGCTGGCTGGTGGAATGCACCAGGTGCCCTGTATAGCATGTGGTGGTGTCAGTGGCAGTCTGTAGTACCACGCGCCCCACACCCCGATCCCTGTAAACAGTTGTTTACACCATCCCTGGTAGTCTAGTGGATCTCCTCTCCCTGCTCCATACCCCGATCCATGTACAATGTTTATTGCAGCATCCCTGGTAGTCCAGTGGATCCTCTTCACACAGGCCCCCCCAGTCATCGGCAGGCAGCAAACTCACTAGCATACCTCCGTGGCTGCCCACCGAATTACAGCCTACGTATCTGCTGCAAGATCATTTGTCCACACTGTGGACCAATGGGCTTGCAGTGCATACTGTAATAGTCATTCACAACTTTGTGAATGAAGTAATTCATTCACAAAGTTGTGAATGCCTTTACAGTATGCACTGCAAGCCCATTGGTCCACAGTGTGGACCAATGAGCTTGCAGTAGATACTGTAAGCTGTCATTCAGTGGGCAGCCATGAAGGTATGCGGGTGGGTTTGCTGCCTGCTGATAACCAGGGAGGGAGCTGGGTGGGCTGGGGTCTTGTGTGGGTAGGGGGTGCCACTGGACTACCAGGGATGATTTATACATTTTGCTATGGGATTGGGGTAGGGAGCAGGGAAGGGGATCCACTAGACTACCAGGGCATACAGTGGGTGCTTGGGCACGGTGTTCGAGGGGGGTTACCACCCACGGATGGCGGCTGCTGTGTTGCGCCCTGCAATACAGCAGCCTGCCTGTGGGTGGCTACCAGCTGAGCCTTTTTTTAACGGGCTCATCTTTGTGCCCATATATGCGGCATGTCTCTGGAATGTGCCGGCAGATACATCGAACATCCTGGGCTGAATACTGGGATGTGCCGCATATGCATGGGCAAGCCCCCTTGAGATACGCTGCATACATTATCTTTGCACAGCAGCACATCGGGAATTGTGCTGCACAATTCTCCCTTTTGAATATTGCCCTAGAGCACATTTCTGGGGTTGTGCTAATGCAACTCAGCTGCGCCAGGCGCAACTCCTTTGAATATCTAGACCATGGACTCCTGACTGTTTGGAGAACAGCAGATTTATACACAGTGTTGCTGAAACCCCGCTAAGAGATGGAAATTCGGGGCTATCGAATGTTTTTAGCTGAATTAAACACTGGAAAGCTCTCCAGTACAGAATTAATGCTATCACTGGTTTTGAACCCTGAGAGCGGCCAGATAAAGGAGTAATTTCAATTTCCTCAGGCTTTAAAAAGGAGAGACTCTCAAAGGACTGTGAATGTAAGTAATAAATGAAATCTCTAGCTTTGTCTTATATTATTGTTATTGTGTTCCACAAGTATAAATTCTAAGTTTTTAGTGAGTTATAAATGTTTAAATTTCCGCATTTATGATTTCTTCTAATGTGGAATCTATTATAGCTTGCCTTTAGGCCTAATACAAGTGCTAATTCAGATCCTAGCATGGAAATGTCTATGCGACAGCAAAAACAAAATATAAAACAGAAATATAAATTTCTGAGGTAATGAACTTGTGCTAAAGCAGCTTGTAGGGCTTGGAGTATGATTCAACAGCTTAAGGAGGCTGTGCAGGTGGGCGTGGTGTTCGTGGATTTGTCCAAGGCCTTCGACATCGTGGATCACAGGGTTTACTTCACAGACTGGGACATTTGGGTTTAGATTCTGAAACATTAGGATGTTTCTCTTCCTATTTATCAGGAAGATCACAACTGGTGCAACTTGGAGATGTTGCTTCTAAACAGCTTCATTTAATCAGAGGGGTACCAAGGGGTTTCATTTTGGGCCCAGCCCTGTTTTTGGGTTATGTAAATGATTTAACAAAAATTGCCACTAAAACAAAAATTTAATTATATGCTGATGATGCAGTTTTACTTGTGTATGGAGCAAATACTTTTGAAGTTGAAAAGAGGTTGAGGGAAGACTTCTCAGGGTTAGAACATTGGTGAAGTAAATCAAAAGGAAGGCAGTATATGCAGTGGTTTAAGGCTCTGAGCTACAAATCTGGTGACATCCAGCAGACCAGACCTGGGTTTGAATCCTACAGCTTCCACTTGCATACTGTGTGACCCTGAGCAAGTCACTTAACTTCCCTGTGCTCCCAGGTCACTCCTGTAAAAAAGCTTTCAGCTTAGTGTGCTACTCCTGGTTAAACAACTAAATAAAAAAAATCAGTACTGAATAGTAAAAAAAACAAAAACCCTTCTTTTCACATCTCAGAAGAATAAAAAGAATCAAAAACATATCATAAACATAAATACATTAAAACAGGAAATATTAGAACAGGTCCCCCATTATAAATATTTAGGGGTATGGGTAGACCAGGGTTTGAAATTTGATGTCGATATAAATGATCTGGTAAGCAAAGTAAAGAGAAAACTTGTGGCTTTTCGAAGAAATAAGCATTGTACCTATATTCGGATGTGAAAAGTTATTGTAAACCAACTATTAATTCCTATTATAGACTATGGTAGTCATATATATGGGAAGGCGACAAAGTCTCTTTTAAGAAATGAAGAAGTTACTTACAATAATCTAGCTAGGTTTATTCTACAATGTGATTTCAAAACTCACCACTGTGAATTATATCAAAAATTGGATTGGTTAACACTAGAAAATAGGAGAAAACTAAAAAGGGCACAACAAACACATAGACTGTTAAAGATGGGAGAACCAAAATATTTGATAGGTAAAATAGAAGAGCAAAGCATTAAACATGATTATCATCTAAGAAACAATGGGGAACTCATTCACAAGCCCAAAATGAAAAAAACATTTTACTAAAATGACATTTAGGGCAGATTATGCCAAAAATTACAACTTGTTAAACTCTATAAAAAGGAAACTGGGTTATAAACCATCTTTGGTTACCAAATACCTGACAGGAATTGAGAGCAAGGTGTCCTGTCCTGTATGTGTAATAGATGATGTAAATGAACTCAAAAGACTTGTGTTAGGTAGTAAGTTTGGTTTATTTTGGGATACTGTATGTAAGTGAATGATGTACAGTAAGTATGTCTGTACTTGCTGAAACTTTTTATTGTTAATATTGTCAGGATCATCTTGAAAAAAGGCTTGTCCTAAAGATGTGAAATAAGATCTCTTTCCTGAATAAAAAATACATATTTTACTAACTAACTAACTAACTAAACAGATCACAACAATTTATAATAGACTAATGGTCCCTATGAGGATCAGATTGGGAATTCTACATTGGCCCAACAGAGGGCAAGTGAACCAGATAGTGGAGTGAAATGTATGGTCGATTAAGGGCAGGGGGGTGTTCACAGTGACCTGTTGTGAACCCCACTGGTTGTCGGTATATAATTCCCACGTCACCTGACGATAATTAGAAGCAAGGAGTAAAATGTGTTGCAGGAAGCTTCTAAAGGTCATCAAAGAGGTTCAGGTATACCTGGCATTAAGGAAATTCCTATTGGGACACGTGATGAAATGTATGTAATTTATGTGAACGTCATGCAGTAATACCTTCGTGAGTTGAAACCTGGCCCAAAGGAGACCTGAAGTTAAGTGGATGTATTTTGTGATGCCCACAGTAGGGCACTTTTGAGGGCAAAGGTGTCTGAAAATGAAGTAAAAATGTATGCACACAGGATGGCGTGCAATGTCTATGGTGACTCAGAAGTGGTTTCCAACTGTCGCTGGTTTATAATTCCTGCCATATTGGTGACAACTGCAGACTTATAGCTAGCAGGTGCTACAGGCTGTCTCTGAAATTTGTCAAATAGTGTGGGTGTTACTGGCAACTCGAGTTGTTTCAATTTGGGTCCAGTGATACACTTACTATGTTCACCATCCATGCACTAGTATCTCTGTAAACTGGCAGTAAGCCTGATCAGGGGCATGAATTGATGAACAAACCTAGTACTCTTTAGGATGCTGCTGGCCGGTTCTAGTGAATGAAGGGAGAACAGTATGCAATCTAATTTATCCCTTTAAAGTTTAAGCTGCATCAACTAATGATGACATTTATTGAAAAATAGGCAAGTATAGTACATAAATGCTTCTAGAAAGCACATTTTGTGGTAACTATAACATCTTGGTTTTATTGAAGAAATTAATTCATTAGGATTATGAACATGGCATGGATGTGAGATTTTAGCACACATGTAAAAATGTACTGTATATTTTGTTTTTAGTACTTGGAAATGTACCACCTGTGTACTTGCTGGAGATGTATTTTAATATTTTTGTGCGTGATTTATAATGTTGTACTGTTATTTTAACCGATCAATAATAAACTAAATGAACCATAAATAAGTTCATTTGTTTTTGTTAATCAATGCTTATAAAGCATGTGGTGGGACTTGATGGACCATCCAACCTTAAATCACTAGGTTACTATGTTGTTATTTCCAAGGCCATCTACTTACTGTTAGTGGTGTTCTTTTCAGGAGGCTGCTGGTATTCGCGCTCGTTCCTGCTCAGTGCATCACTGACGGGGGATTCTTCATTTTTCCCAAATAACTCCATATAGTGTTCTGGGACTTCCAAACCTGTAGGGTTTAAACATGGAGACTGTTAATAGTTCCACACGCTATTTTTGCAAACACAAAATATTGCTAACATACAGTTTTAGGAAAGAAGACCAGTAGTCTGTCAAGGTCTTTTTCTCACCACCTCAATGGAAACACTGTCAACTCATTTTCTTCTAAGAATCTGTCAAGTCAGAAATGAAAGGTTCTCTAGCCACAGAAATGACCAATGGCCCCTTACTGGAGTCTTTTCCACATACTCACCCCCATTCTGTGACGTAGTTCTTCCGGATACATCCCTTGAATTTTCCTACTGAATAACTGTATATTGTGCTTACTATTGTTGCTTGTATCAAATCTGTTTCATGTGTATTACTGTTACCTTGTACTCCACTGTCACCCTGCGCCATGTGTTATGGCCCGGGTCGTGCCTGAAAACGGTCCCTGAGATCAGTGCACTCACCCGGTTATCAAAGTCATAAATAAATAAATAAATACAATGATGTGCCCTATCATTCTCTCATTCTCAGATAGTCTGAAGAACTGTGTTTGATATACTGGTGTTATCCCTGTGCACATGTCACCCAAGTCTTCTCTTTTTCCAAGGAGAAGAGCCCTAGTTCTGCCAGTCTGTCCACACAGTTCATGTTCTCTGAGTCCTCTCTACCAGGGTTTTAAATAACTGATTAGCAGTTTTTTCCTGGGACAATACTAACTGTTCAGAAAGTATTTATATAGGTTTTCTAGAAGTGTTATGTTTGTTAAACACAGTGAGGCAAGTGCTATGCATTTTCACAATGTTTTAGCACTTTTATGAGCAAAATGCTAATCAATTTTTGGAGTTAAATAAATCCCTGCTCTCTACCATTTTGCTAGCTCTCCTCGGACATTTTCCAATTATGTCAATATCTTTTCTCAGTGATGTGGACCAGAACTAAACACTGCACTTGAAATGGGACACGACCAAGGATTGGTACCAGGACTGAACACTGTACTCATGACTGCGAGTGTCTGGGCAAGGCTCAGTACCAGAATTGAACATTGTATTCGAGATAGGGCCTGACCAAGGATTGGTACCAGAACTGAACACTGCACTCAAGATAGGGCCTGACCAAGGACCGGTACCAGAAATTAACACTGTACTTTTCTGGAACAAATTCCTATTCTCTGTTTCTATCTTTAGACATTAAACTGAGGTCCCTTCTGACCACCTCGGGGGAGGGGGATGTATGTTTGTGTGCCCAGATGGAAGTAAAATAACCCAAGGCACATTTTGCAACAGTAGGACATTTTCCCTGGTTTCCTGGCCAGCATTCCCTTCCCATAAAGCAGCTTCATGTAACCCAGGAATTTATTCTCAATAAACTTTACAAGTTAAAAAAAAAAACAGCGTCATGCAATTGTGTAAGGCTGTGTGGTGTTGATGTGTGAAACTGCCATCACTTCCCCATCAGTCTTTCACTACTTCCCATCCCCTCCCCCCTTCCCTCGTCCTCTTCCCCACTCTCTACCCTCCCCCCAATTAGTAATGATCAGAGTCACTCACGCTGACAGAAGGAATGGTGTTAAGGATGGTGATGTGTTTGAGGAGGTCTGGGGGGGGGGGACCATGGATGCTCATGGGCCAGCGTGCTCAATCAGTTGCATTCGGGTTTGTGTGAAATGAGTTGCTGTGGTCTCAGCTGTTCCTAGTGGACAGGTATCCACTGGAGAAAATATATCACAGGATACAAGCAAGGGGGTTAGGTAGAGTTTGCTTGCTTGCAAATGCAGTGAGGGAAGGGGGTGACTTAGATGGACAGTTGGTCTGAGTTTTAACTCACAGGTCCCATGTTTCTATCACAATAACTGCTGATACAGCTGTCGCTGATCAGCACTACTGAAATATAGAAACAGCAGAAAAGGACCCCTTAGCCCACCTAGTCTGCCTTAAAGTTCCTTACCTTACTGTGTTACCACAGATCCTACTCGGTCTCCATCCTTACCCCCTGCTCAGCCCTGTTACTATGAACATACAAAATTTACCAGCAGATAAAGGCCTAGAGGTCTAGCAAGTCTGCTTGAATGTTCAGCTAGCATCCCTTATTCAGCAGCTGCCCTCCTCCACCCTTCCCTGCATTGACCCTCCCCTTGCCCTGTCCCAGCCCCTTTTGGAGCAGTCCTCTGTTCTACTGTATGCCACTTCTGCCGGTAACGCATTCCATCCAGCTACAACCCTTTCGGTAAAAAAGTGTCTCCTTATCTCCCTCATGAACCGTCCTCCCTCGTCTCATATCATGGCCCCGGGTGTCCCTCCCCTCCCTTACTTTGAACAGCCCCTCTGTAACTGTCTTGTTTATTCCTTTCATTTACTTAAAGGTATCGATCATGTGCCCCCATCCTTCCTCTCCTCCAGCGAGTACATGTTCAGCTCCCTCAGCCTCCTCTCATATGCTAAGTCCTCCAGACCCTTGTTCATCTTTGTCACCCTGTGCTGCACCCTCTCCAGTAACTTAATGTCCCTCTTCAGATACGGGTGCCAGTACTGCATGCAGTACTCCAGATGCGATCTAACTAATGACCTATACAGTGGCAGAATCACCTCCTCCTCCTCGAGGAGATACCCCTTGCAATGCAACCCAGCATTTTGTTGGCCTTTGCAGCTGTCTTCCTACATTGTGACGAGTTGTTCATTGACCCTGTAATGAGCACCCCCAGATCCTTCTCCTCCTCTGTCTTGGCTAGCTGCACTCCCCCCAGCTGGTAACTCCTCCTTGGGTTCTTCACCCCAAAATGCAGCACCGTGCACTTTTTGGCATTAAACCCCAGTTGTCAGGTGTCTGACCAGGTTTCCAGATCATCCTGCAACCCCTGCCATCCCCCTATGTCATCCACAACCGCTCCCATCTTGGTGTCAGCAGCAAACACACTGATCTTGATGTCCAATGATATGACTGCAATGAATATCCCAAACAACACTGGTCCCAACACCCAGCCTTGAGGAACACTGCTCATCACTACCCTTGGGAATGAGAGCGCCCCACCCACCGCCACCCTCTGTTGCTTTCTCTGAAGCCAGATCCCTACCTATCTCGCCAGCTTGGCACCCGCCCCTGTGCCTTCTAACTTACTTCCCAACCTCCGATGTGGCACAGAGTTGAATGTCTTACTGAAGTCCAGATACAGGACATTCACTGCATGGCCCTGTCCAATTGCCAAATTACCCAGTCACAGAACTCCACCAGGTTGGTTTGGCAGAATCTGCCACGTATGAAGCCATGATGTCTGCTGTCCTGTAGTTTTTTGGCCTCCAGGAGGATCACCAGCCTCTCCTTCAGGATAGTCTCCATCAGCTTACCCACAATGGATGTGAGGCTCACCGGTCTGTAGTTACCCGGTTCATCCTTGGGGCCACTCTTATGGAGGGGCACAACATGAGTCATCCTCCAATCCTGAGGTACACACCTAGAGCGTAGTGAGACATTAAATAGGTCTGCCAAAGGTCCCGCAAGGATCTCTGCCAGCTCCTTCAGTACCCTGGGGTGGATGCCATCTGGGTCTGGTGCCTTGTCCACCCTCAGTGCCCTCAAACCCTCCAGAGCTCTGCCTTCCATGATTTCCCCATCTGTCACCCCCCATTTCTGACACTTACCCCCTTGGGTATCATTCCCCTCTTCTCCTTAGTAAATACCAAGCAGAAGTAATCATTTAGCTCTTCAGCCTTATCGCCTCCTGCCGCCACCCAACCCCCCTCCTTCCTAATCCTTACTATGTGGTCCTTACAGTTCCTTTTCTCCCTGCTGCACCTAAAGAAGTCCTTCTCACCTTTCTTAATGCCTTGTGCCAGTCTGAGCTCCAACGATGCATTGGCTACCATTACGGCCCATGTCACCTCCTTCGATTCTTTCAGGTACTCCTCCCTGTCCCCCCTCCCCCGTTTTCTTGTACCTCCTAAAGGCAGCTCTTTTCCTCCTTACCTTTTCCATGACCTCCTTGCTCAGCCAGCTCAGTTTCTTAGCCCTAGCCTTCATGCTGTAGGCCTTGCTGCAGGTTCTGGTTGCCTCCGTTATCCCCAGCTTAATTAGCTCCCACCTCTGGTTAGTACCCATGCTAGGTCGAATTCTGGCCAGGTACCCTTTTACCACTTCCCACATCCTCCCAAAGTTGGCCCTCCTGAAGTCCAGCACCCTTGTGCCAGATTCCACTCCTTCCTTGCCCATATCCAATATGAGCCATACTGAGTGGTGGTCACTCCCTGACAGCGGTTCTTCCACCCTAAGTTCCCTCACAAACTCCCCATTTGCCAGCACAAGATCAAACTTATTCCCTAACCTGGTTGGTTCACTGATCATTTGCATCAGGAAGTTGTCCCGGAAGGCATCCAGCTGTATCTGCTCCCTTCTATTGCTGGTTGCTGGGGTGCTCCAGTCCACTCCTGGCATGCTGAAGTCCCCCACAATCACCACACTACTTCTCTCGCAGGTCCTTCTGATCTGTCCCACTAGTTCCCTGTCTAACTCCTCCATGTGAGAGAGTGACCTGTACTCCACTCCCATTCTGAGAGTCCTATTCTTGGACTCCTGGATTTGCATCCAAGTGACTCTGTGCTACCCTCCTCCACTTCCGCCCTTATACACTTCAGTCCTTCCCTCACATATAGTGCCACCCCCCCTTTACCAATCACCCTGTCCCTATGAAATAACCTGTACCTTGGTACAGACACATCTCAGCCACTGTATTGGGTGGCCCATGTTTCTGTGATGGCTGCAATGTCCACTTCTCCCTCTACCATGTGCGCCTGTAAGTCTGCAGTTTTCCTCCCAAGGCTCCTAGCATTAAGGGTAACCACCTTCCACCCCTTCCCCCCCTCATCCTGCCCTCCTTTACTAGCATCACCACTAGTACTTGCCCTTTGTCTTTTGTCACTGTTATGGGGGGTTAGCTCATATGGCTTCCCAATCTGTGGTCTCTGCATGTCTCTTGTCCACTTACCACTCCCCGCTCCTAGTTTAAATTCTCCACTTCCTCTATGCAGTCCACTACCCTCTGTTCCAACACTTTCTTTCCCTCCTCACTCAAGTGTAGTCTACCCTTGGCATAGAGACTACTGTCCCCCCCCCTAGCCCATACCCTTTAGCATGATACCAGGTTCTTAGCCATCAGTTAAATTCCTCTATTCTCAGCTTTCTGGTTGTGCTTGGCTTGGGCACTTGGAGTATCTCTGAGAAAGTTACTGATCTTTCTGCCGCCTCATATAATTGTCCAAGATCCTTAAATCTCCCCTGGACTATATCTATCCTCTTGTCAGACAGGTCGTTCGTCCCCAGATGTGTAATCAAATGAGGCTTGTCCCTACCCCTTCTAGCATATTTAAGAACAGATTGTCCCACCCTTTCTGCTATCATTGCTGGCATGGCCTCCACCCAAATGTGACTATGCCTCTCCCCTTTGCTACCCCTCCTAACTCCTCTTAGTATTGAGTTCCCCAGCACTAAGATTCCACCCGTTACTCCCTCTTTGCTTCCATTCCTCTCCATCTCTCAGTCCTGGCTCCTCTTCTTTCTCCTGCACAGTATTTCCCCTTCTGCCCTTGTTGTGTTCCCCAGCAGAACTTCCCCCCACTCCTGTTTCGTCCAGGCAATTACCAGTTACTGCTCCAATTTCATGACCTCCCTCCTCCTCCTTCCCCTCTAGTACTGCAAAACTATTTTCAGAAGACACATCACCAATGACTGCTTCCTCTCTTCTCATAGTAATATGTTCCCTCCTTTCCACTCCATGACTGTTGCCACTTCCCCTTCCCTCACAAGTCCCATCTCCCCCTTCCGCTTTTCTTTTGTCCCCTGACCTGGTTTCCCTGGACACCGTTCTTCATGGCCTGGGCCCCTCTGTCTCCACTTCCCTTCTTCTGACCCTCTCCTCACCACTGTTGGCTCAAATTGCCCTCCCTCATCTCCCCTCCTCCCTCCCTCCAGTACTGGCCTACAACCTCCTCCACTCTGCCTTGCCTGTCTTAGTTCCTTCTGCAGACACTCAATCCCTTTTCTAAGTTTCCATATGGGGTTGCACACTAAATATCTCCCCACCCTCCAGGCAATTTTTAGAAAGATTAGCGCACTGCAGTTGTTGCAGCCTACCACCCTACCCATTGCTCGTTACCCACCAGCACCCCCCCCACTATTCCAGATCAAGGATACCAAAAACACTCCCCCAAGTCTTCTCTCTGCCCCTCAATCAGTGCAAAAGATTCCTCTCCTGTTCTGTATTTTCTTTACCCCTTTGTCGTACACTTCTAAATTGATTGAGCAACTGTCTTTTACATTTCTTTGCCTCCTGTCCACACCCACAAGAGAATTTAAGCAACTATTGCACCACCATCTTCAAACTCCTACCCCTCATTTCCACAATGCAAATACCAATGCAAACAGGTAACAATGAAAGCTCCTTGTTTAGTAGTTACTTCTCTTCCACTGAGATAGCAGTCACCTCTTTGCTCGCAGCTGTTACTCTTCTGGATATCCGCTTCTGCTATGACAGGTGCATGTCTTTTGCCCTTCTGGGGAAGTGATGTCAGTACCTCTGGTATAAAAGAAATCACGGACCTGGGGGTGAGGTGAGGGTGGGGGGGGAACCAGCTCTGCCTTCCAGAAACAATCAGGAAGCTGAGGCCCTGGTCGGACCATAAGCACCCTTCCCCACTATGCACTAAACTTTGCAGCTAGTGTAGCCCTACTGCACTAAAGACAACTGACTCAAAATGAGTTTAAAGATTACCAGCAACTAAATCCTTTCCTCCTGCCCCTCCACAGCTTCTCAGCAACAGAAGGTTCCCTTGTGTTTATCCCACGTATGCTTAAATCCTGCTACTGTTTTGGTATCCATCACCTCTACTGCGAGTTCATTCCAGACATCCACCACCCTTTCTGTGAAAAAGTACTTTCTCACATCCCCTCTGAGCCCCCCTTTAAACTTCATATCATGCTCCCTTGTTCTCGAGCATCTCGTCCTATGTAAAATGCTACCCTCCTGTACCTTATTAACACCCTTGAGGTATCAATATTTCTATCATGTCTCCCCTTTCCTTTCTAGCCTCTAGACAGTATATATTTAATTTGCTGAGTCTTTCTGATGCAGGCAATGCACCATTTTGTTTGCCCTCCTCTATACTGCATCCACCCCGTCCTTGTCCTTCCTGACAAACAAGGCACAAAAAGACCAGATAAAGGTTTCAAACATGCATGGGATAGATACAAGGGGACCTTGGTAACAGGGCTGGGGGGGCGGGGTAAGGCCACAGATCAATTAGGGACTACGGTAAGGTCTTTAGGGCAGACCAGGTATGCCAGCAGATCCTTTTGTGCCGACACACAGCTTCTATGACATGGGTCCCCCAGAACTGGACACAGTACATAGAAACATAGACTTTGAAGGCAGATATGGACCACTTGGCCCACCCAGTCTGCCCATTTCCCTACCTACTGGCAAAGCTGCAGATCCTAGTTAACCAATGGCCTATTTCTTACTACACCCCACAAGAATTGCCTTATGTCTGCCCCATGTATTCTTGAATTCTCCCACAGTTTTAGACCCCATAACCTCCTCAGGAAGGTGGTTCCATGCGTCCACCACCATCTCTGTGAAAAAATGCTTCCTAACATTGCCCCTAAGCCGTCCCCTCTCTATCTTCAAATTGTGTCCCCTTGTTCTTGCACATTTCTTTTTCTGAAAGATGCTACCCTCTTTGACTTTGTTGATTCCACTGAAGTACTTAAAAGTTTCTGTCATGTCCCCCCTCTCCCTCATTTCCTCAAGGATATACATATTAAGCCCCTTTGGTCTCTCCTTGTATGGCTTCTCTTGCAGACCCTGCATCATTTTAGTTGCCCTCCTCTGAACTGCCTCCATCCTGTCTATGTCCTTGTGGAGATGGGGTCTCCAGAACTGGACACAGTACTCCAGATGGGGTCTCACCAATTGTCTATAAAGAGGGATAACAACTTCCTGTTTTCTGCTGGTGATGCCTCTCCCTATACATCCCAGTATCCCCCAGTCCTGCCTACTGCCTTCTCACATTGTTTGCTAACCTTAAGGTAATCTGATATGATTACCCCCAGGTCCCTTTCCATTTCTGTTGTTGTTACTACCCCCCCCCCCCCATTGTGTACTCTTCCCCTGGGTTTTTGTTTCCCAGGTGCATTATTTTGCACTTCTTTGCATTTAATCAAAAGCTGCCATACTTCTGACCATTCCTCCAACCTTACCAAGTCCCTTCTCATCCTTTCCACCCCCCCCTTGTATCAACCCTGTTGCAGATGTTTGTGTCACCTGAAAAGAGGCATACTTTTCTTTCCAGTCCCTCTGCAATGTCACTTATAAAGACATTAAAAAGGACTGAACCCAGTACTGAACCCTGTGGTACCCCACTAGTAACCCCTCTTTCTTCAGAGTGGACTCAGTTTACTTTTACCTTCTGTGTCCTGTTGTCCAGCCAATGTTTTACAGGCTACCACCCTGGGACCCACTCCCAGGCTGGCTAATTTGTTTATTAATCTTTGTGTGGGACTGTGTCAAATGCCTTGCTAAAGTCTAAGTAGACCATGTCCACAGCCCTCACTGGTCTACTACTTTGGTCATCCAGTCAAAGAAATTGATTAACTTAATCTGACATGACCTTCCCATGTGAATCCATGCGCTTTGGGTCCTGTGCCCCACTGGCCTCTAGGTACTCAACAATTCTTTCCTTCAGAAGTGATTCCATAATTTTCCCTACTGCTGAGGTCAAACTGATAGGTCTGTAGTTTCCTGACACTGTCTTGCTCCCACTTTTGTGAAGGGAATCACATCCACCCTCCTCCAGTCCTCAGGTACCACACCATCCTCCCGTGATTTGTTAAAAAGGGTAGTCAGTGGTGTCACTAGTTCTCCCCTTAATACTTTCAGAATTCTAGGTGAATCCCATCAGACCCCATTGCTTTGTCCACCTTCAGTTTTAGGAGTTCTTTCAGAACCCTTTTTTCAGTGAAAGGACTAAGATCGACCCCCCTATCTAGAGTGCTTCTATTAAGTGAATTAGGTAACGTAGAAACACAGAAACATAGACTTTGACTGCAGATAAGGACTACTTGGCCCTCCCAGTCTGCCCATTTCCCTACATATTGGATAAGCTGCAGATTCTAGGTACCTGCCCCATCTCCTCTTTTGTGAATACTGAGCAGAAGTATTCGTTCAATATCCCTGCTTTTTCACTGTCCCTCTCTGCCCGCCCAACGTCCATTCTATTTAGCCTCACTATCCCTCCCTTTGTCTTTCTACGCTCCCTAATGTACTTATAAAAGGTTTTATTCCCACTTCTTAACTGACTTGGCTATCTTTTCCTCAGTTTGGGCCTTTGCTATTCTGACAGCCTTCCCTGCTTCCTTCTGCATTAACTAGTACAGTTCTCTGTCCAGCTCCTTCTGTACTTCCTTATTACTTCCTAAATGCTATCTTTTTCTCCCTAACCTTCCCCGCCACCTCTTTTGAGAACCATAGTTGCTTTCTCTTTTGTTTTGATTTATTCATTTGCTTCACACAAAGGTCTGTTGCCTCTGTGATGGCAGTTTTGATTTTTTCCTATTGTTGTTCCACCCCTCCTTCTTGCCTGTTTGCTAGTGCTTTTCTGAGGCACTCTCCCATTTTGACAAAGTCAGCCCTCCTAACGTCCAATACCCTCACTTTTGTATGGCTTGACTCTGTAGCTGAGTTTATCGTGAACCACACTGTTTGGTGGTCACTTGTTCCCAGATGGCTACCCACTTCTAGATCTGGGATCCTCTCTCTGTCCCCATTTGAGAGAACCAGGTCTAAGATTGCTCCCTCCCGAGTGGGTTCCAACACTAGCTGTCTGAAGCTTGCCCCCTGTAGGGCATCGAGAATGGCCCTGCTGTTGGATTGGGCTGCAGCAAAGGTGCTCCAGTTAACATCTGGCATATTCATGTAACCTCCCTACAGATGGGGTTGCCAAAAGTCTTCCTTGGGCTTGCCTAAATGTCCTCTGCCAAGCTAGTGTTCTGTGTCCTAGCAATTTAAAAGTGTTTGCATGTGAGTACCCTGTTAGCCTCTGTGTCTGTCTCTTTAAGAGCTGCCTATTTCACAGTGTATAATTAATCTGGGAATGAGCAGAGTAGTTTCGGCCTCGAGTCCCACCCAGGCTGCAATGCTATTGCTCCATTCTGCCATCGCTAATTGCACAGAGGGAGCCCTATTAGGAACTGCAACTGTTTGTTGTTTATCTGCTTTAATAATAATAATATTGTAGTCTATCTAACCTGCCTTCTTTGTAGCATGGACATGTCTGATAATCCCCACCATCTTGGTTCTGGAATGCTAGTTTAGACCAGTCAGTACCTTTGGGGACTCTAAAATGGAGTCTGTCCCCAGGGGTCTTGTGGGAGTCAATTTCTGTAGGAATTGTAGTTTTTGCATTTTGGCGCCTAAATGGACCTGGGGAGGGCTCTAGTTGTGATAGACAGATAAATTAACTAATCAAATCTTTTGGATGACTGGGAAAGTCTCAAGCTGCCTGCAGCAGTGTAGTCAGTCTCAGTTTGGAGTTGGAAGAGTGAACAGCTCGAGATATTCGAGCAGCTGCTCCTGTGTATTAGCAGAGAATATCGGGGGGGAAAGCTGTGTTTGGCTTGCCTGCCACCATCTTCTCTAGTGAAGAAGTCTGCTTAAAATATCGGACTTTATCCGAAGTTGCTGTGCTTGTGACCAGACTCCTGAATTGTGACAAACTAGATTTTCCTGAGTTGGACTGAAGATTTGCCTCAGTTCGATCGGCCTGTCAGGATCTGAGACTGCCAGAGAGCGTACGCTTTGCACAGAGACACTGTGAAGTGCAACCGGACCATCCTCTGAACTGTTGTATTTACTTGCTTTTATTAGAAGTGTGCTGAATGCTGATAGTGGGTTGCGATTTGGTTCCCCACTGCCTGATTGTGTCACGCTTGCTGGAAGCCGCATCTAGCAACCACCAGACTGTTATCCCAATTGTTTACCCAGTCTGGGCCCTGCCACCTTGGCCCAGACAGCTGCTCACACCACAGAGAGAACCATCGATGAGAGACCAGCCCAGGGATCAGCCCCTTGCTCAACATCATGAATAAGAACGACACCACAGTAAATCGTGTGACCCTGCTTCCCCTGGCCATCCAGCTCCTCATCCAGAGGTCTCCATTTCTTCAGTTCTGTGTTCTGTACTGGGTAGCGTGAGTAAACTCCGGTGTTGCTCCCTGCAACAACAGCTCAACCAAAGTGTGTCATCTGATTTAATTGTTTTGCCTAACTATCATGAACTGAGTCACCTGGCTCTGAATTACAAATTGTGGGTTACTGTGCATGATTATTCCTTTCCATCATTAGGGTTCCGACCAGCTGCAATGCTGGGCTGCCCCAGGCAACACTTCTGGCTAGCCTTTACCAACAACTGGGTACCCAGAGTGTGTATGTGTGACTGTGTTGTGGGACTCTAATGTGCATGCCATATAACCTGAATCTTTCAGATCTTGAATCAACCGCCAGATTCTGCCCTTCCCTTGTTACCGCCCCCTTAAATAAATCCAATCTAAATCTTTTTGCATTGAAACTGGTTGTGGTGTACCTCTGTACAAACAGCATTGAAATACTGTTGGTTGTTGTGATAAATTTTATTTTACAGGGGGTCTCCAGGGCCAAGCCAGCTGAACCGGTCCTGGTGGTAAGTGCAACAAGTGTGGGGTTAAAACTGTTGTCAGCGGTAAACTGCAATTGAGAATTCTGTGAATCATTTAGGCAACTAGAAGAAAAAGAGGGAGGCAACAGAGTCCCGGAGGGCTGTACCCAGGTCAGCTACACTACCACAAACCCTGTCCTCTGGGTGAAGGCACCTGTTGTCAGTACCTAGGCCTCTCAACCTGCACTTGGTCAAGCAGGCAGGGGTAGTAGCCCTAGGGATAGCACTACCTAGGGGTTACATTCAGGTTCCCCATCAACAAAATCTCCCCTTTCTCTGCCATCCTAAGGATGCCTGCTATCATATCCATGTCCATTCCCTCTCCCTGAGATGGGGGTCTGTATACAACCCCTGTGCAGATTGTGGTGCCATTTCCAGTCTCTAAGGTGACCCACAGTGCCTCCTCTCCTCCCTTTTTACTCTTTTGTTCTGTTGCTTTTCTCCCTTCCCTTACATAGAGTTATTCCTTCCCCTCTTGTACTCCTCATCGTCTTCTACCCTCCCTGTCTCTCCAGTAGGTTGTGTATACCCTGGTATGTTAACATCCCAGTTATGGTTCTCTGTGTACCATGGTGCCCTTCCCTCTCCCTGTTGGTGAGCATGGATGTGAAATGATATCCAAGGAGGCATCCATGCTTCTGTGCATACCATTCCTACATCCAGTACTCCAGGAGGAGCCTCACCATCGATCTATATATGGATAATACCACGTCCCTCCTTCTGTTGGTGACCCCCCACCATGTATCCCAGCACTCTACTAGACTTTTCTACTGCCACTGCTGGCAGTCTCACATCTGAGGCCAAGAATTAATTGAGCATGGTGTCTGAACTACCATCTAATCTATGGGGTGTCCTTCTATGACAGGGTTGTGCCACATTGGCAGTGATTCTGTAGGGGGAAGCTCACACTGTTCCTCACCTCTGCTGTATCAATCATATGGACAAATAAGTTCAGGCAATCCAACACCCTTCATGTTTTTTTGTTCTTCTCTGTTTCTGCCCTTTTCCAGTTGGCCCGTAGTTGCCTGGACACCCTAGACCCATCAGTCCAACATACACTGGGACTTACCAGCCAGCTAATCTTCCCCAGGGCTCCCCCCCCGGCAGGGTTGATGGGGTCCCCCCAATATTCGTCAGGAGCAGGATCTAGTCTGGAGAGTCCAGTTGGTCGGGTGTGGGGGTCTGCGGGTGTCTTGGTGACATCCAGCTACCGGTAGCCATTTCCTCCATCTTCTGGTTCCCCTAAGTGACGTGGCATGTGATGACATGTGTTGTGCATTCTTGCACACTGCACATTAGCATCTGCAACACCCCCTTTGCCTTTCTAGGCAGTCCTGCCTGCCTTTCCCTTAGCTTCTGCTAGAAGCCAGGCAATCACTGGGCTCTGTGCTCTCTCCCCCGCAGAGGAGGAAAGAAATCCCCCAGACGCTGAATCCTCCTCCTCCTAGCCGGCCTTTGATGCCACACGTTCACTCATGAACCTGGGTCATCAGGGCAGCAAGCAGTAGCGCTACCTCTGCGCCACCACTGCACTGGCAATCCATCCCTATCCAACACTTTTCATGAACACAAACATTCAGTGGAGGAAACCCAAGAAAGTGTGCATACAGGAGTTAAACAGGGACCAAAAACTGTACGCTTTACATGGAGGAAAGAGGCGCTGGATGTTGCACCTCATGCCGTGCCAGCGACTTGAATTCAGGACTGAGCTCAAGGTGTCGGGGTTCAGGCAGAGAGGAGAAGGTTTGAGCGGCTGACAACAGCTCACCTTCTCCAGGAAGGGATGGGTTGAAGGATCCCGCAACAGTATGCCTCCCAGTGGTGGCTGGGAGGTACTTAGATGAAAGCCTTCCACAGCAAGGAGTTGGGTAGCAGCGGACTTAGGAGAGGTGCGCACAGAAGTATGCATGCCTCCCTGGATATCATTGCACATCCGCGACCGCCAACAGGGAGAGGGGATGGCACCATGCAAAGCAAAGAAAATCCCCAGTTTCTGGATAGGCAATGCTGACCTAGTTCCATGCCCACCACTGGATCCTGCCCTTCTGAGTCCCCATGCCCCTATCTTCACCTTCACCCTCAAGGCAATTAGATTTCATATACAGGAGTACTGAGGAGCTAAAGGTGGCCCTGCCTTGGGCGGTGCAAGCCAGAGGGGTTGCCTGAAGGTGAATGTCAGATGGGTCGGGAGTCCAGGCGTTCCCAAGGCAGGGAGGATCTCAGACAGGGCAGGAGTAGCTGGGAGACTGACAAAGAGATCTGGAAAGCCTGTGACCGGAGGGAAAAAGAATAAAAAAAAAAAATATGGACCTTGCCAGTGGTGCAAGGAACTGAACTAAAATAAATTCAGTGGTCAGCACTGTGACATCTGCATACCCCTGGTAAACAGAGTACCAACTCCAGGGAACACAGGATTTTCTAAATTTGGTTTCCTAAATGGGCACTTGGTGATTGTAATGGAAGACAAATGTCACTATTACAGACAGAAAAGAGGGCGCTATGATAACAGCTTTTACCTAATGAGGTCACTGTCTCATAATTCTCCTTCATCACATCCCTGTATAGGTCCTTCTCAGCTTCAGTTAAAATGCTCCACTCTTCTTTAGAAAAAAAGACTGCAATATCTTCAAATGTTATGGGCACCTGAAAGAACACACAATGCATGTCTAAAAGGGTATTACATTGTACATCAGGAGTTCTAGGTTTTTCCCCAGAGATGCTTTCCTAAGGTCCAGCGATACTTCATTAAACAGAACTTGTAAGACCTCTTTTTAAACTATTTTTTTCACCCTGGGCACCTCCAACCAGGAACTCCTTTGGCCTCTGTCAATGCCACCTACGATCCTTTGAGGACCCTCTTACCTGGGTATCTTGGCACTCTTAGGCCACCTATAACACTGTTGCATTGCCCCCTCAACTTGACCTCCTCCCAAGGTGGGACCTGTCTTTCTGCTCCTAAGGAACCCCGTTCCTGTTATCCAACAGCTCATGGCAGACGTGAAGCCCAGTAGCCAATCAGGAAGACAGGAGGAGGAGTGAACCTGACAGTGGATGATAGGACAGGTAGGACATCATTTGCAGAGCCAGTTACCATTTTCCCCCCAGTAGTTTTCCCTCCCTAGGAATGCTGCCCTGCTATTATGCTCACAGGCATTCACTCGAGCATACACGACCACTGCTGGTGTCCGCAGCGTTCCATCCCCCATTCTGCAGCGTCCCAAGTCATGCTGCCACTCAGACTCTGCTAGGTGGTAGTCAGTCCAGATAAGGATAGTTCTCCCTCCCCAGGAATGCTGCCCTGCTATGATGCTCCTAGGCATTCACTCAAGCATACGCAACCGTTGTTGGTGTCAGCAGCGTTCCACCCCCAATTCTGCCTAGTCTGAAGCTGCGCTACCAGTCAGCTTCTGCTAGG
Source organism: Neoceratodus forsteri (assembly GCA_016271365.2). NCBI lineage: Eukaryota > Metazoa > Chordata > Ceratodontiformes > Ceratodontidae > Neoceratodus > Neoceratodus forsteri. Next base: position 1,180,846,086 of record CM057454.1, read on the forward strand.
TGGTAGTCATAGACAGCAGGATGCAAAACCTCTCCTTGAAGGAGGAAAGCTGTCCTCAAGATCCTCAGCCCTCCTTCCCTGCTGAACTCTGATGATACAAGCTTGCTCCCAAACTGAAGTTTCCAGTATAGTGAGTGATAGCAACTGAACTACCCACGTAATATGACCTCTTGTTTCATATAACTGCGACTCTGCATGTCACCAAAGATCTGATACCTTCACTGACAAGCAAGGGCACAATTCTCAGCAGCAAGGGACTGATGCAAAATCATTTCAAGCAGCATCTCTGGCTATGTGGCTGTGGAATGTGTTAGGTGGAATTTTCTCTGTACACATCCTAGCTTCATGTATATCTGTCCCCAATTCCTTCCTACCATGCACTTCTCCAGTGCAGTCTCTCCTTCCCTTTCCTGCTTACTGATAAAGAACCAATGTGGTTTGAAGCACCAGGGTTTTCCTGTACAATTTATAGGCCATAATACTTAATACAATATATTAAAGCAGCTTATTATACAGTCTCTCTGTGATTTTTGTGCCCTGTTCATTTTTTTATTATTCCTTTTTCCCCTTCCTAGTTTGAATTTATGTATTTTTTGAATTGTCTCCCGGTTATATCTTGCAGTGTCTGTATATTGTTTACCTGAAATCTCTGTGTATCCTTATCCTATCTGTAATCACCTCCGTATTTCGTTCTAATCGCTCAGGTCGCACCTGAAAATAGGCATCTGTTTTGTCTAGCACGCTTATCTGGTTAGCAAAAGCTAAATAAATAAACTAATTAACTTGATTAATTATTTAATTGGCTTATAAGTTATGTGAGTTGCCCCATGTAGCTGTGATTTTTTTTTCTAGCCTTTGGAAGTGCTCTCTTAAAGAGCACCTTTACCGACCTTATTAACCAATACCCCCAGAAACACTTTTTGTCCTTTTGCAGCTCCGAAACTCACTTATGCCAAAAGTGCAAATGTAATGTGGCTGGAGGTCACAATGGAAGGGATCGTAAATTGGCTTCATGGAGCAGAGTCGCAGATCCCTTTCACTTCCTTGTCTTCTATGTTGTCCCGGCGCCATGTGATAGGCGTGATTGCGTGGGGCTGGCGCTGAAGAACAGAAGTGGAAGGGATCTTTGGCTGTGGGTTCCATGGGGCCCAATTATGATCCCTTCCACTGTGAAGTCTGGCCACATTAAAATTAAATTACATTTTGCTCCAATGGACTTTGGAGCAGGTAAAGCTGCAGTCCAGATTTTTTTACTCAGCACCAGAAAAGGTGCTCCATAATGCAATGGCTAGAACCAAGTCTTAGCCAATCAACACACACAGACCTTATTGCCCATTTTATTATATAGAACTTTGTTAATGCATCAGTTAGGCTTAACCCAATATAAGTAGGGAAATGTGGCATTAGAGTTTCCAACCTCAACACCCCATTCCCCACCCTGCTTAGACACACAGCCGGGGGAGGGGTCTGTCTTGGGGCCGTTAAACCTAATGCTCACCTCAGTCCACTACAAAATAAGGTGACATGGATACAGCACTGGAGAATGGTGTGAATGTTAGTGTTGATGGCCCCAAGACAGCCCCCTACACCTTTCAGTATGTGGGTCTATGCAAGGTGGGGAACAGGGTGTTAGGGTTAGAAACCCTAACACCACATTTCCCTACTTTTGTTGGTTTAAGCCTAACTGATGACTTCAATCAATCAATCAATCAATATCTTTATTTATCCAGGCGGGCACCATTGAGCAAGCTCATTTACAAGACGGACCTGCGGTCCTACAGTAATAATACAGAAAGACAAGTTACAATAGTACAAACAGTAAAAATAGCTGCTATTATAGTAAAAATGCACATTTATAGGTAATATACACTGAACATAGAACTACAAGGAGTCATGGATAATGAGCTTGTGCTGGATCCAAGCCCAAAAACTGTGCATTTTGTAGTGGGAAATGTTAGGGAGAGGGTAGGCATACCAGATAGAAGATATCAAGCGCATAATGAAGGGAGAGGTGGGGAATAGGTGTGCAAGTGAAGAGGACCCAATTGTTAGAGCACAGTGAGGGACTGGGAGGGCGGAGGACCATACAAAAGGCGACAAAAGCAATTTTTGCCCCAAAACGCGGCGAATTATGGAGGAGAAAAACTGCCGTTGTACTAAGTGCAAGAGAAGGAATATAGTAGCAGGGGCAAAACTGGGAGGGTCCTGGAGGTTGAGGCAGAGGGAGGTGTTGGATGGATGAGGGACCAAATATTTTTTTGGGCGAAAGACGATAATTATCCCCAAGTGCGGTAGCATGTGCTAGAATCAGGCTGCAGCTGTTCAGAGCGTCAAAGAATAAGATATGAGTGTTCGGCAATAAATCCTGTGGATCTGTTGGTGGGCATGCTAGAGGCAGAGGCACACATTTCAGCTGGGGGGCCGCTGTTTGAGGGAGAGAGGTTAGTTAGTGTCTAGTAAAGCAGTTGCAAATTTCCGTAATGCCATCACAGTAAAGCCTTTTGAACAAAAGGGTACTTACTGGGGTTTTCAGCTTAAGTATTTTTTGGGTTTTATTCCATATTGATGGGAGTGAGAATCCAAAGGCGGCTCTCCCGACTCATGTGAGTGCCCTGGGTATATTTAGCAGGAGTTGTGAGCAGCTTCTAAGGGAATAATTCCTGGGCACAATCGGAGACAGACAGTCGACGATGTATTGAGGGAGTTTGCCACTCAGGGCTCTAAGTGTCCAGAGTGCTGCATTAAAGTTGTGCCTATAGTGAAGTGAGGTCCAGTCTGTGGCGGCATATAATGTGCAATGATGGGTAGAGAAGGGGAGGTCAGTGATGAAGCGTATAGCTCTGTGGTAGAGCATATCCAATTTTCCAAGATAGGAAGCCACACAGCTACCGTATATGAAGTCTGCGTAGTCAATTAAGAACAGGAACGTGGCTTGGACTAGTCGTTGCTTTGCGTCTGCTGTAAGAAGTCTTCTTATCCTGTAAAAAAAGGCCAAGTCTTTGCCTTAATTTTTTCAGCAAGTCTTCCAGGTGGTCAGTGAAGGAGAGTTTACAGTCGATCCAGAACCCAAGATATCTGCATTTCAGAACGTACTCTAAGCACTCTCCCAGCATCGTGGTTATTGGGGGGAAGGAGTCAGTAGTGCTTGTGTAGTTTGCGGGGGAAAATAACATGGCTTTAGTTTTCTTAGTGTCTAATAGCAGTTTTTTATTGATTAGTTGGAGCTGCAGGAGATTGAAATCTTTTTGTAGGTCAGTACAAGCTTCTTTTGGTGTGGGACGACTCAGGTACAGCACTGTGTCATCCGCGAATAAGTGAATACTTGCATCCTTGTTTCCCTCATCAATGTTGTTGATATACACTGCGAAGAGAAAGGGACCTAACATGGATCCCTGAGGGACACCTCTTTGTAAGAGTTTTAGGGTAGATAGTTCGCCATCTGCTTTCAGCTGCTGGTATCTGTCTGTCAGATATTCAGAGAACCAGTTTAGAGAAGTAGCATCCAGTCCTAGTGTTTTTAGCAAGTCGAGGAGCAGGTCATGGTCGACTATGTCGAATGCTTGGCGGAGGTCAAGAAACACAGCACATACTGACTTTTTATGCTCCAACTCCAGTTGCCAGTCATTGGTTACTTTAGCTAATGCCGAGACTGTACTGTGGTTAGCTCTGAATCCGGATTGAAGGGGGTTTAGTCATTTTTCTCGGTCGATGAAGTGTCTTAGTTGGCCATTTACTATTTTTTCCTATTGTTTCGAGAGTGTGGGTAGGAGAGAAATTGGCCTATAGTTATTAAGGTCACAAGGGTCTCCAGATTTAAATAGCGGGATAACGTGTGTGATCTTCCATATTTGGGGGGGGGCACCTTGTGTTAGGGACAGGCTGAATAAATGAGTAATAGGCACTGCCAATACGTGGCATGCTATCTTTAGGAAGTATGGTTCAAGTGCATCTGTGCTGGCACTTTTCTTACTATCCAGGTGGAGAATCAAGTCTTCCACTTTCTTGAGGAAAACCGATGAGAATGAGAAATGTTGACTAATGGAGCCAACATTTGGTGGGGTCATGCCTAAGTGTTTTGCAATTTGTTTCCTTAATTTCTGGAGACAGTGTAATCATATCTGTATTGCCTGTTGGAGTGCAAGGCCCTCATTGCCCTGTGCTTCCAATTATAGGACAACAGTCACCAAATTGTCAACAAAACCCTGTTATTACCCCAGCTCATGTTTCCAGTACAGAAAATTGTTCAGGTCCCACTAAAACATAACCCCATGCAAAGGCAACTCTAATCTGCACGACAGATGCAAAATCACATTTTTGACAGGATTTTTAAAATGATAGTTATGACATGCTTGAGGTTGTGTGATAAGAAGACTATGTTGAAAACTTGGGCCCAAAAGCACATTGTGCTCCATTCATTTACCATTACCGAGGTCTGGTGTGGTGACTACGTAACAATGGGCTCATCATGGCTGGATGAGAGGTATCAGTACTCCAGCTTCATAGTAACTTGATCCCGAATGTTTCACCCAAACAGGGCAGCACCGCAATGCTCACAATATAGTAACAAACTGTACCTCTATGCAAAAAGTTTTATTTTTCTGACCCAATCATCTCGGCCAGCCACCACCACCTCTCCTCACCTACATCTCCAGATAAACAAATGAATAATTCAAATGTACAATATACAAACACATAAAAAAAATATGAATGATTAAAAAAAAATATTTAAATAACAGTTTAGTATTAGACTTATGTCTGTCGGGGGGAAGGGCATGACTACCAACACAAAAGTATCAAGGGAAGAGTCTCCACAAAGACAAGTCTCCTGTAGTTTTAAAAAGAAAAACACAACACTAAAATGCAGTTGAAGGAACATGAGTTTAAACATTTAAGGAAAAGAAGAATTTTTTTTAAATATATAAAATGTAGTTGCCAATTTTCTAAACACAATAATACCCTCCAAGGCGGTTGGAATTAGACAATACCAGACCTTCCGGGGGCTATAATTCCCTCTGCTTGTGGTGTCAGGCCTCATTATGGCCCTAGGCTGTTCGATATTGTCCAATACTGCCCAACCTATAACTTATTATTCCTTACATTGGAAACACCCATCCTGTTCCCGTTTGACAAGAAGTTCAGTTGTTTCCCCCTAGCCAGATCCAATCTATGTAACAACAGAAAGCCCATTAGTCCCCATTTCCCTGGTTGTCAAGTGACCCCCACACCACACACTCCCTGGGTCAGACTTGCAAAAGAAATTAATTTCCAGTGTGTTTACCCAGTAAACAAATAGACAAACAAACACCATTAGACAAGGACCCACAACACCATCCCTCCTTTCACACATACACAGGACAAGAGCCAGTGATCCGCACAGTCTACCCTCACCACCACAGCCAACCATCGAGTGAACAGTACTGGTACATTTACAGTATACAACAATGTCCAAAAAAATATGTTACAGGTGATATCCTTTACTGGACTAACAAAATTATTTCTGAGACTAGCTTTCAAGAGATTATACTCTCTTCTTCATGTAACCCCCCTAAATATGGGGGTTCCCAAAAAGTCTTCCTTGAGCTTGTCTAAATGCTCACTGCCAGGCTGGTGTCCTGCATTTTAGCAGTTTAAATGTGATTACCAGAGCCTGTATAGCCACTGGGTACTGTCTCTTTAAGAACTGCCTGATTGCAGCCTAGGTAATCTGAGAAGGAGCTCTGTTGAAAGATGTAACTATTTGTTAAAAATCATTTAGAGTGATAATGATAATGTAGGTTGTCTAACTTGCCTTCTTTATAGCAAGGACTGTTTTGTTTGTCTCCACTGTCTTGGTCCTGGACTGCAAATTGGTCTAATCAGTTCTGGTGGGACCTAAAATGTAGCTGGACTACAGGAGCTATCTGAAGTCAAAATCCATAGGAATTGTAGTTTTGAACTTTTTGCGCCTATTTGGCAACTGAAGGGGGAGCTCTTGCCTTGACTAACAACCAAATCAGCCAACCAAATCTTTTGGACCTTGGGGAAGTCCCAGGCTGCTGGCACTTTTCAGTTAGTTCTGAGCTGAGAAGTGAAATGAGAAGAGCTCAAGTGTATTTTGGGCAGCAATCCTGAGTGGATTTGCATGGAAAAACTGTGAAAGGGCTGAGTTTTTGGCTTGTATGTCTGCCTGCTGCTTCTGAGAGGGAGAGAAGAGAATTATTTTGGACTAAATCCAAGTTTGTGTGACTAAAGTAAGCTACTGAACTGGGCCAGGCTCAACCCGAAGAAGACTGAAGATTTTGCTGAATGCGATCGGCCTGTCACGAGTTCCAGCTACCCCTAAGCTCCCAGTGTGTGCAGAGACTTTGCGATTGTTACCGGGGAGCGCTTGGCCTGGTACAGTTGAATTCCCGTACATGTAAATGTGATATGAGCTGCTAGTGGGTTGTGAGTTAGTTCCCCACTGTGTGACCTGTGCTCTGCTTGCTGGAAGCTGCATCCAGCCTAAAATGGACTGTATCTGAATTTGTCTCCATGCGGTCTGGGCCTTGCCAGACTGGCCCAGCCAGACTACCCACTGCACAGAGAGAAGCCATCGATGAGAGACCTGCCTGGGGATCAGACCCCTGCTCCACGCTTGAACAGGAACGATGCCTCTATGACTTATGTGGGCCCTGCTTCTCCTGGCATTCCAGATCAACCACCTGCAGTCTTGATTTTCATCCAGCCTGTGTCCAGTCTTGGGTATCGTGAGTAAATACCAGGGTAGCTCCCTGCAAAAACAGCTTAATCTGAGTGTGTCATCTGATTGTCTTGTGGTTTTGTTTCCTTTACGAACTGAGCCCTCTGGCTCCGGATTACAAATATTGTGTACTGTGCATGTTGTGTTTTCCTTCACAGGGCCCTAACTAGCTACAACCCCGGGCAACAGTCCTGGCTAGCTCATCTCTTCTCCACTTAGTTACCTAGAGGTGTGACTGTGTGGGGGGGTACTTAAAGTGCATGCATAACTGCTTGATTGATATAACCTTTAAGCTAATTAACCTGATTTTGCCCCTTCCTTGTTCAAGTCCCCTGAATAAATCAGATCTAACTTTTTCTGCATGTAATCTGACTGTGGTTCCAGTTTTTGCTCAAAGTACTGTGCATAACCTTGTTTTACAGGGGGGTGCCCAGGGTTGAGCCAGAGGAATCAGCCCTGTTGGAAAGTACAAACAGTGTGGGTACTTGTGTGGTGTACCAGGGGTATTGTGAAAGTGATTACTGTACAGTGTTCAGGCTACTAGAGGGGAAAGAGGGGGTTTCAGTGTCTCCAGGAGGGCTGTGCCAGGTTAGCTTGACCACTACCAACCCTGAGCTCCGGGTGGAGGCACCCGTTTCAGAACTCAGGCCCCTTAACATGCTACTAGCCAAGCAGGCAGGGGTAGTAGCCCTTGGGATAGCGCCACCTAGGGATTACATTCGGTCAGGAAGAATAGAGTGTTATTTCTCCAAAGCTAGTCTCATAAGAAATTATTTTGTTAGTCCAATAAAAGGTATCACCTGCAGCATCTTATGTTTTCTACATTGCTGACTGGACTGACATGGCTACCACATTACTTTATTCAAACATGCAGTATACAGCACCGATCAACCAATCCATGTTTAATGTATACTGTACATGCTCCCATGACAGTGTTGGTGGCATGTGCCAGTCCCCAGCACAGCAAGTTTTTTGTCAGGGGGTCTGGGTGGTGAGTCCCTGTTGGTATTGCTTGGTCACTTGACTACCAAGGGAAAGGGACTGGGATTTTTTTTCCTATTTTTACATAAATTTGGACTAGGGAATGAGGTAACCTCTGAACTAACAGGGATTCATGGATGGAGGAGTAGGAAGGGTTCTAATATAACCTTGGTCAGGGCTGGGGAAGGAAGGCTAAACAGACAGGGTATCCAACCATAAACAGTGTGCAGATGGAGCTGCACAATATTTAGGAATGAGTTTCTGATGCATAAACCTGCAGCACCACTGCAGGAGATGGATTTACACTTCCAAATGGTTTCCATGCTATGCTCTTCCAAACATGCATTGGAGGAGCCCTCATTTGCATAGGTACAGCACAACATTGTGGGCATCAGTGCTGTTAGGGGTACAACCCGCATCTGTGCCCTGTGAATATGTGCTCTCACCTACCAAAGACATTGCATTCCTGGTATGTGCAACTCAAATTCAGTTTTTGCTGCGTAAATTCTTTCAATATGTGACCCTTAATCAGTAAATATTAAAAGAAAAAGAGATTAGTGTTAGCTAGATAACAATCTGTCATACTTTATGCACATGTAACTTGTCATAGAAGTAAAAAAATGGATAGTTGTGATACCTTGTCATCAGTTTGTGTGGAAGCGCTACACAGAGATAGTGCAGGAATGGTTGAGCACACTGCTTCTGAACTGATATGCACCGACTGGTAATCAGTAGGGAAAACTGATCCTGTGCTTCTATCCAACATCACTGAATGCCGTTCACTAGTAGCCTAATGCAAAGATATGAAACTCTGTAACATTTCGATGTTCAGAATTAGAAAATTAAATGAAAGAGAATTAAATGTACATAGCTGATAATATTTTTACAAAATATAAACTCAAATCATGCATGAAGGACTTTGCACTGTGTATCCATTACATTTCAAGATTAACAAGCATTTGTAAATGCCGAACGTTCGCTTGCAGATATTTGCAATGATGTTTGGCATTTATACAGGCACCCCCAACATAGTTGTATCCATGTCCCTTCAGCACCCATGTCCCAACACAGTACCTCTCTGCAACTCCTCTTGCATCAGATTTACATTTCAGCCTCATACATCTTAATCGTCTGTCTTAGGGACCCTAATGCCCCAGTCGTTGTCAATGTTACGAGCCTGTGTAGGAACTGAGCAATGCACTCTGATAACACAGTCATTTTGTGGAATTTTCTCACCAAATTTTCAACATAGGCATTTTGGGACCTCTGCTCATGAACAGTGTCACTGTGATTTTCTTAATCTGTCCCGAACGGTTAATTCCCCACAGCGCCATTGGGTGCTGCATGTGTGGAAACACATTTAGGCCAGTGTGTGAAAAATTACAGCTGCACTGTTCATCAGGAGGTGTGACAAAATGCCAATGTCAAAAATCTGGAGTGCAAATATTACAAATTGTCGTAGTTAGGAGTGTGAGTGGGAACTGTGCAATGCACGCTTGTAACACTGACATGTTTTGGAATTTTTTCACCAAATTTTCCACTTAGTCACTCTGTGACCTCCACTCATGAAAAGTGTTACTGTGGTTTTCATAATCTGCCCTACACACTGATTTCCCACATCAACCGCGCCGTTGTGTGCCAGATGCATGAAAACACTATTTGGCTAGGATATAAAAAATGACAGCTGCACTGTTCATGAGGAGGTGTGAAAAAATGGCAATGCTGAAAATCTGAAATTAAAATTTTACAAATTTGCGAAGTTACGAGTGTGCGTGGAAACTGCACAACGCACGCTCATAACACAGCCATTTGTTTGAATTTTTTCATCAGATTTGCAGCAAAGACTTGTTGGGACCCCACCTCATGAACAGTGACACTGTTGTTTTGGTAATCTGTCCCAAAAAATGATTCCGTGCAGTGACCAAAAGAAAAATCACCTTTCGGGACCGAATAACAACATGAGAGTGACTGAATTCATGAGGTGGGGTCCCAAGAACACCATGTTGAAAATTCAGTGTCAAAATTCATGAAAATGGCCGAGATATGCACATAATTTAAAAAACACCCATTCATGCCATTATACAGTTTACCAGCATTTCTTAAGTTCACTGTTGGCTTTGAAGAATGCAGACATGTTCCCGGTCCACCAAAGATCATCTTGTCCAGCTCCAGAGGTAAGTATGGAGTGAGGGTGTGTGTAGGAAGGTTGGGTGCGCAGAGGGTGGGTGAGGTTGGGGAGGGCACTGGACTCAATGGGGACTGTTTTCTGTTTTTACGGGTACAGAACGACAAAAGAAAACAAGCTCTTGTCAATGCCGAATGTTGTCTTGCTGGCATTGGTATTGGTAGTGCAGGAGGTAGAGGGATGCACAATAGGACTGGCAGTGAAGAATGGAACGGATGACAACCCACCCAACCCCACCTGCAGAGACTGACAGGCATGGAGGTGTGCCTTTGGATTGTCAGCCATAAAGCTCATGCCATTTCACCCTACCCTGCAGACTCCAACAAGTGTTGTGTTGTGCCTTGGGATCATGGGGCCTTACGCTCACCCCATTCCATAGGGAAATATATTGAGATGGGTGCAGTATAGGAGAATGGGGTGAACTTTGGGGCTGAAGAGTCCAAGGCACCCCTTGATGCCTGTCACTGTGCAGAGGGTGGGTGTGGGTTGGTGGAGGGTGGCGCCGTGGACAATGAGGGACTGTTTTCTTGTTTTGCAAATACAAAGAAAATAAAAAACTTCAGGGGAAGATTTTCTGTTTTTCAGGGCACCTGGGTTTTTTAGAGGGGGGGACTGGATTCGGCCGGGATTGGGCACCCCATTGGCAAAGAAAGCCTATCTGTGTTGGGGGGGGCATAATGCTGAGGGGGATTAGGCACCCCTCTCAGCAAACAAATAAAACTACTGGGACATTATGCCGATGAGGACTGAGCTCCCCCATCGGCAAACAAATTGAACTGTGGAGGGGGCATGCTGACAGGGGGATTGGGCACCCCCGAACTCGGCTCTCGAGGGATTGTGAGAGGCATATGGTGAGAGTTGTCACCATGTTTATTCAAATGCTTCACCCGGGGCACATAATGGAAGCGTGTGAGATCTGTTGCTGCAATGACGAGCCTCTCTCTCATTACAGCAGAAGATTTCTTTCAAGTTGTTGGCACACTTTTCAAGTGCTGTCATAGACTGCTCCCCAGCTGCTTTGGGACACTATCATCACCTTTGTAATGCCTGCACCAAAGCCATCAGCTTGCCAAGTCTGAGAATTTTGCATCCATACTCCAGAACAACATTAATCATCCCATCAGGTTCTGGAAGGTTATTCAGTGTTTTCTCCCCTCCAACCCACTCTCCCTCCCCTATTCTGAAGGTTGATAACTTGATCTTGAACCCTTCTACTGTTACCTCTTACTTTAAAGAGCTAGTGTACTGCATAAAAGTAATATTAGTTTGTAAAAGCAGTCAAGTATTACTTTTCATATCTGAAATACTTTTTCTTTTCCCTTTTGTTAGTTAGAAGATTGTTTGCCTGATGTTAGCAGGTGTTATGTGTGGGACAGCACTCTGCCTGGCAGCTGACTTATCTGTCTATTCCCCCACTACATTATCAGCATTGCGGATGCAAAGACTCTAACATCTTAGAAACAGCAAGTCAGCTGCTTAGGAACAGCAAGTCAGTAACTGCCAGGTCAGTCATTTGCGGTGTCACTGTCAGTGAGATCACAATGCTGATGATGTATTGGGGGTGAATAGAGACATATGGTAGCTACCCAGCAAAGAGCTGTTCCACACACAGCAAACTTAGACCTGGTGGCATGTAATGGAATGTGGGCTACCAGGTAGCATGACTGGGACATGACCATACCAGGATATGCAGTATCCAGGAAGGTGGGGAGGGGTGACATTATATATAAGGCAGTGTATAAAGGCTATGGAGACCAGGCTGCCTAATGGTCCGTAGGTAGAGCACTGTGCTCCAGTGCTGGTGACTTGTGTTTGGGAGTAGACACTAGAGCAGGGCAGGTGATCCGAGGGTAGCAGAGAAGTGTGGCCATGTAGCTGTGCTTTCAGCCCAGAGGGTATCACCACACCAGATTCTGCAGCACCAGTAACGTGCATGCAGTACTGTAGGTGTGGTCTCACTAGGGACCTGTACAGGGGTAAGATGACCTCCCCACTCCTGGAAGTAATCCACCTTGCTATGCAACCTAGCATCCTGTTTGCCTTCTCTGCTGCCTTCCTGCTCTGATCAGAGTGGTTAATTTCCCCAGTTACCAGCACTCTCAGATCTTTCTCCGTGGATTTTGTTAACAGGACAGCCTCCAGCCAGTAATTGTGTCCTGGGTTCTTACCTCCTAAATGTGCAAGACTGACTCTGAATACCTATTATGTGTTGGCATGTAGCAATATGCTTGATATTTCTGCTAAACTCTACTATGAGAGCTATCGCCAACATTTTGAATTGTATTCATTAAAATCAGTGTGTTGTGCCATGTTGCTGTCTCTTTTTCTCTGTCTCCCTCTCTCCTTTCCACTCTCGTTCTCTCTCTCTCTATATATATATATATCACTGTCTTTCTTTGATGTATGCAGTACTGTGTGTGTGTGTGTGTGTGTGTGTGTGTGTGTGTGTGTGTTTTCCAGTATAGTCCTGTACCAATGGATAGAAATAAAGTGTGTCTTCATTTCCCTTGTTTGTCTAATTCCACCTGCTTCTTTCAGACATATAAATCTTGCAGATCAAGTGTGATGGTACAGTATACACCAGTTAGAAAAAGAGACCCCGTGGTCATCTACACTGGTATCTTATCACAGATTGCTTAATGTCTTGTTTGGTGATTAGACCAGAAACTATAGCTTGCTTTGTAAAAAAGATGTTTGCATAGAATGAGCAATCTGTTAATAAGGCCATTAGAATTAACTGCACACATGGATCCACACAAGTATGCACCGTATATGAGCAAGTTGCCTGTGCCATTTTTTTTTCTACTGGCATAAGCTTAGTCTATTCAGTTCTCTTGCTTGGATAGTATCCCCATTATGTACATGCAAACCACTGCAAAGTGATTTGCTGCTGCCTGGTTATTTTTCTGTGCACTTTCCTCACGTGTTAGGAGGGATATGAGACACTACCCCATTTGATCACTCTGTAGCAAAGAATGAGGTGTGTAGTAGAAAAGGAAAGGAAGAAAGTTACGAAATGTGGTTTTATATACAATGGCTTGGACAGTTTTCTAACAAAATGTCATGGCTCATATGCAGTATATGGGTCCCAAAACAGTGGACAAGATTTCATCTATTGAGATTTCAAACAGTGACATCCTTACATACAATTAGTAGTCGGGGTAGATATAATATACTGCTCATGGTGGGAGGGGGGCTTAGGGGGCTTTGCTGCCCAAAACTAAATGATTGGATGTATGTGTAGGAGGAGGGTTTGGGGGTAACATAGCCCCCTGATCTGTGGAAATCTCATCCACCATTTTGACGGGACCCATAAACTGCACCAACTCCAATGTCACTTTGAATATTGCTTGTTAGGATCACTGATGACCTTTTCATATGGTCCCCATCCCGAAAATATTGATTCAAAGGACACAAGAGTTTGTCATCTGGCCTTAGCTTATAATTTGCCAAAGGGTGCAACAATTACACACAGTTCAATGAATGTCATGCAGGGGGCACTCTCTCTCTGTAAAGGAGTGCTTCAATTTAATTAGACATTAAGGAGCTGCTGTCACCTCAAGCAAAACTTTACAGAACATAATATTTAGGTACAATTCAACTTGCATTCTAAATCAGGGTTTTAAATAATTGATTAGCAGGTTTTTTCTTGGGACAATACTAACTGTACAGAAAGCATTTATATAGGTTTTCTAGAAGTGTTATGTTTGTTAAACACAGTAAGGCAAGTGCTATGCATTTTCACAATGTTTTAGAACTTTTATAAGCAAAATGCTAATCAATTTTTAGAATTAAATAAAACCCTGTAAATATATTCTATAGATTTCTCCTCCTCATCTCTTATTACTGAGGAACTTTGCATACGTACATAATCTTTATCTGTTAGGGTTCATCTGCTTCTAAAGCTTGCTCTGTACTTCAAGTCATAATTCCCTGTTGTGACATCACAATCTGTTGCCATGGCAGTAACTGTGATGCCACAAGTAGTGAAGTATGACCTCAGGTGGGGAGAAAGTAACAGGAATATATGAACTCTTCAAGAACAGAGATCCTGTTTTCATGCAAATGACCTCAGTAATGAATAAAGGGGAAGAAACATACAGAACTAATGTGAAATATAAACTAAGCTGTGTCTAAATATGTTTTGTTTGCATTATCCTGAAGGCGTCAACTGCTCTTTAACACTGAATACAAACACAGGAGAGGGAATGTGGTGCCTCCTTCCAGGCTATAGTAAGTGTGACAGAGACTCAGGAAGGCCATACTGTGCATAGTGTTACCAAAGTTAGGGAATAAGAAAAAAGGGCTACACTTTCCACTGGCAAAAGTATTATTTAAAACTATATAAAAAAAGGGGTTCTCCTTTCATGTGTGACATATTCTGCCTTAAATTATGTTTATGCTGCCATCATGTATTTAGAAAATACAACTAGGCGATATGAGACAAACTTGTGTTGCTGTTGACCAGAACTAACAAGTGATATACAGGGCTATATAATGATTATTTTCTCTCTCTGTCTTTCTGTCTCTCTGTCTCTCTCCCCTCTCCCTCCCTCCCAGAGTGATCTATCTATCATATCTGTTTATCTATCTTTAATATCTAACTATAGTATCTATCTCTCTATAATATATATCTATAACATCTATCTACCTAGTTATCTAGCCACACACATACTGTACATACATACAGTACTTGCAAAAAAATGGGTTTCTAAAATTGCCCAGCTGGATTGTGTTTGCCTAGGTTGTTGTCTCAACATAACAGCGTCAAGTAAAGATACAGCACTCTTCCCAAAAAAATTAATATCAACCTCACTTCCTGACTGCCATCAGAAACATGGCCCTCACAGAAACCATTCAACTGTTCAACATAGCTGTTTTTTACTGTATCATGCTGTTTCTCCAATGTTGCCATGTATGTATACCGTATGTTTCGTGCTCTCCCAGGTCGTTCCTGAAAATAGGCATACTACTTGTCTAGTGTACTTACCCGGTAAACAAAAGCTAAATAAATAAATAAAACTGGGCCCAAGGTTACCTGCGGTCATAATCTTCTTACACGCACATATACAAATAATAAAACGAAGTGTTGCAGTGCTTATAGTTTTAATTTCTGGTGGTTTCTTGCTGATTATAAAAAATCTCCCTCCTATCCTTAACTTATTACCAAGAAAAACTCTGCTGCCTACACTGCCACAAATAACATAGAAGCTTTGGCTCCATGTCAGGCTCTGTTTAGTGTGTGTGTGTGTGTGTGTGTGTGTGTGTGTGTGTGTGTGTGTGTGTGTGTGTGTGTGTGTGTTGGGGGTAACCATTATACCAGTAGAAGTAAGCAGATATTTAAATGATTTTATTTCATAGTAATCCTTCTATCTATAGAATGAGTATATAATGAATGATTAAAAAAAAAAAAAAAAAAACAGGTTGTGGAATGGGTGACATTATATACAAAAATAGAGGAAAGGTGTGGAAATGAGTAACTGTGATGGGCTGAGGAAAATAGAAGGCTTAAGGGGTAATATAAAATACATATCTCATTGGGCATAATATTTGAGAATAAAATGTCGTGCAAATGCTCAAATGTACTGGAACTATTTTGGTGGGGTGGCTGAGCTTGTTTTACTATAATAGAATAAAAAAAACCTTAACATCTTCGAAGTTATTTTATTTTTGTGGGTTTTTTTTTACCCAAAGAAATCTTGAACCCATTTCATTATCACAAGAAGACACTCTAAACTGTGCATTGAAGTGGGATTATGACACTTCCCAGGTGGCTGAGGGCACACCCAAAGAGTTTCATTATCTCACCACAATGCACATCTTGGAATGTCTTAATTCTTCAAAAAATAACCCCAAATGTTAACTTATACATGGGTGATGTTAGGAAACTTCACATTCTGAAATTATTCACTATGTTTCTCAGCTTTGTATTGTACAAAATGACACTCTGCATATCCCTTTACTTTGGAAAAGGATCTCACTTCACCAGGCAAATGCATAGTAGCAAACTGCTTTAAAGGTGCAACTATATGTAATTGTTTTCCAACTTTACCTGATTAAGGGAATACTTCAGCAGGTGAAGACTCCACATAGTTGCACTTTGCTGGCAAAGTGCCATTATGTGTAATACTGGTTTCCATTTTTTTCCCCATTTAAGAACACTCCATCCACATAGACCATTTTACTGACCCCCATCACAGCATCAGTACCTCCGCCCATGACCAAACTTGTAGCACCCACCTCCCTCCTCCCTCATTCACAATAAAGTTATAAAAAATTGTTATAACCCTTCTCCCCCTTCTAGTTGCCTATTTCCACTACCCCCGCCCAACTGAACAGGTGAAATAAAAGTTAAAGACCTGTACCCCACCACTCTCTGCCATCCCCACTCACTAGTCACCCCAAAGGATACACATTGTAAACCTGTAAAAAGAGAAAACTGTCCTTCACCGTGGTGACTAGCCACCCTGTTTAAATTACCAGGTCTTCCATTAATGAATTAGTGTTGTACCCTAAAGTAACATGTGACTGTCAGACCACAGAGACCAATCAGCTGTTACTATAGGACATGTCACAAATTAATTCATTCATGACAGAACTGCCATATAGGGAGGCTGTTCACCATGGCAATGAGCAGTTGTCTCTTTCACTTGTTTACTACTGTATCCTTTGTTGTGAGCGAGGGAAGGATGGTGGAGTGCCACAGGGAAGGTATGGTGGGATCTTCAACTGTGCACACTGCATATACTAAGATGCAACATGATGGTGGTGGGGGGAAAAATGGTCTACATGGGTGGGAGGACTTCTTCTATAATTTTCTTTTTTAAAGAAGGAAAACTTTGCTACTATCTGATGGGATGGTGTTGGGGAATGCTGTCCTGCTATGGGATTGCTGACTTCATAACAATTTTGCTGAGGTAGTTGTAATCCACAACATCCCTTTTTAAGAACAAGCTTTTTCTTATAGTGAGTTATGTAATATCATGAGTGCTTCAAAGCACAGTTCCAGAGCTCCTGATGTCACAGAATCCAGGACGTATTAAAAATCTTCTGTTCTTAACACTTACGGGGTCTGTAATTTTACATGCTATAATGGGCACCTGTGCACCTCATTTTTCATTGAGTTTGTCTTTATCTGTGCAGAGACAGAAGGGGGAGGGTAATCTGAATGCAAGGCAACTATGTTTCGATGAAGTGGGGAACAAGTACTAGAACTACAGAAATAATTAAAACGTTGTTACAGGTGAAGCAACTGTTCATTACTGTATTTAACCAACACGTTTCATTGCAGTTGATATAAATATATAGTGGCAATTACATAACCATAATTGATTTTGAAAGGCGTGCGTGGCATTCACATTGTGCTCTGTTTGCGAGTTAAAAATAGATAAGTATGTTACATTTGTTTTGGAGTGATACGAACCTGTGAAGTTTATTGAAGCCATTACATTATAGGGGCCAGCACTGTATCAGGTTGATGTAATTTAATATGCTGCAAATACTAATAATCATAAGAAAAATGTGCCGAAAAGAATATCTAAAAGGTAAGATTAAGGCTTGTTGGTTTCAGAGTCTCGAGAAGACTGCATAATGCATCCCTTACAATCCTTTTGGGTTTTGCAAGGCAAAATACTTTACTATTGTTATACTTAAACTCTCCATGCAAGTTCACAACATGTGCAAGACAACATAAAACTGTAGACTTTGTGGCACGCTGGGTGGGACTAGAGTCCTTCATTCACCCCCCATTGTGCCTATGCTGGTCTGTTTTTAAAAGTCGATGAATATAGATTCACAATGCTTCCAAAAATTGTTTTACAAAAAAGCATTTATGCCTTTAAGATTATATCGTTCAAATGTTCCAAGTTAAAATAACTCACAGAACAGCAACTTATATCGACATCAATGTCGATTGTGTGGTTTCTTTTATACCAGTTTGCCTAAATCCTGTTTTCCCTCAGAACTTGTTGACAAACTGCCTTTTTCCCCTGGAGAAAAGGGCAGACAGCCTTACAGGAACAGTGAGTTAAACACTGTATAAAATAGACTGGCAGCTGTGGGATGGCAGGGCCGAGAACAGTTTTCATTAACTGCTCTTAATTAAGGTAATTATGAGCAGACCCCACCCCGGGAGCTAGCATGACATGTACAGCCCAATCGACCAAGCAGGAGGCCCCGCTGAGGAAGCCAATTTGTGTCGTCGGTCAACCCGGAGCTGCATATGTGGGCTGAGCTGTGTGGAGTTGGTACAACTGGGCTCCGTGAACCAGGGCAAGGCGAGAGCAGAACCACTGGAACTGAAGGCGTCCTCGGCCGAGTTGCACGTGGATCCTGGCTGCAGGGCTAGTCGGGTCAGTTGCCTGCTGATTGCCAGTCAGTTTTACATGGTTTTAGAGATTCACTCTGCTGCCAGGACTCATTGATGACGATGAGCTCGATGGCTGAAGATCTCGTCTCTCCGGAGCCATCCAAGTCGGCCTTCCTGGAGTTCGCAGCAGTAGCCCTCGACCACGGCCAATCCTACTCTGTGGCGCATGGCTTGCACTCAGGCGGACACCCACAGCATAACAAAGGACCCTGCCTGCCCGGCGGCTCTTGCTTGTACAGCTGGTCTCTGGGCTACATCTATGTAGGCACCCTTCAGCACAGACACCCATATCTGTCCTATCAACTTGCACCCACCATGGGCCTGGCGGCCTGGGACCCCCACAGCAGGCTGGAGGAACTCGGTGAGTCCCGCAAGGAATAGTCCTTTTGGCTCCTTTTATTATTCAGTGTAGGTCTGTGTAGTCTGGGCCAGGCTGGTGGTGGTGGGTTCTGATGGGGGGGGCACATGCTTGCTTTTATGTGTAGTGATAACCTTGCAGGACCCGCTTCCTATGCCCTAATCCATCAACGTGTGCACCGCATTTCAGCTCAAAAGCTGCAGTCGCACTGATCCTGGTATGGTCCCTCTCACCCTCTGCAGCTCTGAGTGAAGGAAACGGTCGCCTTTTTATTAACTCGAATCTCGATATAAAAGGACAGTTTCCCAGGTGACAGGAAGCGGGAAGGCGACATTAAGCAGCGGTGGTTTTCTTTGAACAGAAGACCAGGTCAGCCTAAGTGCTGTCATAGAGGGCTTGGACATCTATTGGTGCTATAGGGCCATGCCTGCTACATGGACCACTGCACTTTACAGGAGGGTCGCACACCTCCAAGAAGTCCTACTGTTGCAATACGTTTCTTGCGCATGCGCACAAGTGAACATAAAAACTGTGGAGGGAC
The DNA here is from genome assembly GCA_016271365.2 of Neoceratodus forsteri. Lineage (NCBI taxonomy): Eukaryota > Metazoa > Chordata > Ceratodontiformes > Ceratodontidae > Neoceratodus > Neoceratodus forsteri. Next base: position 1,180,865,240 of record CM057454.1, read on the forward strand.
CTAACAGAAACATAGAAACATCAAATTTGATGGCAGATAAGGACTGCTTGGCCACCTAGTCTGCTCATTTCCTCATCTAATGGATAAGGTGCAGATCCTAGTTAACTAACATCCTACTTCCACCGACCCCCCACTAGAATTGCCTTATGTCTGTCCCATGCATTCTTCAAACTGTGCCCCCTTGTTCTTACACTTCTCTTTTTCTGAAAGATGCTACCCTCTTGAAAGTTTCTACCATGTCCCCCCTCTCCCTCCTCAAGGGTATACATATTAAGCTCCTTTACTCTCTCTTTGTATGTCTTCTGGTGCAGACCCTGCACCATTTTAGTTGCCCTCCTCTGGACAGACTCCATCCTGTCTATGTCCTTGTGGAGATAGGGTCTCCAGAACTGCACACAAAACTCCAGATGGGGTCTCAATAACTGTCTGCACAGAGGGATAACAACTTCCTGTTTTCTACTGGTGATGCCTCTCGCTATGCATCCCAGTATCCCCCCAGCCCTCCTTACTGCCTTCTTACCTTGCTTGCCCACCTTAAGGTCATCTGATATGATTAACCCAAGATCCCTTTCCATTTTTGTTGTTAGTATCTCACCCCCTTGTGTACTCTTTCCCCGGGTTTTTGTTTTCCAGGTGCATTACTCTGCACTTCTTTGTATTGAATCTAAGCTGCCATCCATCTGACCATTCCTCCAACCTTGCCAAGTTCCTTTGCATCCTTTCCACCCCGCCTTCTGTATCAACCCTGCTGCAGATCTTTGTGTCATCTGCAAAGAGACATACTTCTCCTTCCAGTCCCTCTGCAATGTCACTTATAAAGACATTAAAGAGGACTGGTCCCAGTACTGAACCCTGCGGTACCCTGCTAGTAACCCCCTTTTCTTCAGAAAGAATTCTGTTTGCTATTACGCTCTGCATCCTGTTGTCCAGCCAATTTTTTACACAGGCTACCACTTTTAGACCCACTCCAAGGCTGGCTAACTTGTAGATTAATCTTGTGTGTGGGACTGTGTCAAATGCCTTGCTAAAGTCTAGGTAGGCCATGTTCACAGCCCCTCCCAGGTCTACTACTTTTATCTCCCAGTCAAAGAAATCAATTAGATTCATCTGACATAACCTTCCTGCTGTGAATCCATTCTGCGTTGGGCCCTGTGCCCCACTAGCCTCTAGGAACTCAACAATTCTTTCCTTTAGAAGTGATTCTATAATTTTCCCTACTACTTAAGTCAAACTAACAGGTCTGTAGTTCCCTGCCTCTGCCTTGGTTCCACTTTTGTGAAGGGGAATCACTTCCACCCTCTTCCAGTCCTCTGGCACCTCCCATGATTTATTAAAGAGGATAGGCAGTGGTTCTACCCTTACTTCTTTTAGAATACTTGGGTGAATCCTGTCAGGTCCCACTGCTTTGTCCACCTTTAGTTTTAAGAGTTCTTTCAGAACCCTTTCTTCTGTGAAGGGACTGGTATTGGCCTCCCTATCCAAAGTACTTCTATTCTTTGATTTAGGTACCTCCCCCTCCTCTTCTTTTGTGAATACTGAGCAGAAGTATTCATTCAGTATCCCTGCTTTTTCACTGTCACCCTCTGCCCACCCTTCCTTCCCTTTATTAAGCCTCACTATCCCTCTCTTGGTCTTTCTTTGCTCCCTAATGTACCTATAAAAGGTGTATCCCCCTTCTTAACTGAGTTGGCTCTCTTTTCCTCAGTTTGGGCCTTTGCTATTCTAACTATCTTCCCTACTTCCTTCTGCTTTAACTGGTACAGTTCTCTGTCCTGCTCCTTCTGTGTTTCCTTATACTTCCTGAATGCTACCTTTTTCTCCTTAACCTTCCCTGTCACCTCTTTTGAGATCCATAGCATTTTTTTTCTTTGTTTTTCTTTGTTGATTTGCTTCACACAAAGGCTTGTTGCCTCTGTGATGGCTGTTTTGATTTTTCCCTATTGCTCCTCCACCCCTCCTTCTTGTCCGTTTGCTAGTGTGTGTTGGAGGCACTCTTTCATTTTCCCAAAGTCAGCCCTCCTAAAGTCCAATACTCTTGCTCTTGTATGGTTTAAGTGTGTGGCTGTGTTTATTGTGAACCACACTATTTTGCTATGTGGCACTATGTTGCTACAGCAAGGAAACGGGAGTGAAATTGTCCACCACCATGGCCGTAATTCTGGCATTACAATTTCATAGGTACTGTAAATAGTGCGTCTTCATAAAAATACATCATGGAAACATAAGAAATAAGAAAACAATAGAACTACATTCCTTTCTTTACAATTTTCAACATAATATTTTTCCCACTGTTAGATACATGAAATGAATTACAACCCTCCAGGCACACACACATACCTCTCAACCTCTCAGCCTTAAAAAATCATAGCACTGACTTTCAAAAATCATAACAAATGGCCAAAATGTGGAGCTCTTTCTTATTTTAAAGAATAAAATGTCTACAAATAGTGAGCTCTGTATAGTTACTGATAAGGAATTTTGCTATCAACTAAGTTCAATGATTTAATTGTGTGTCCAGAAATAGCTGTGAGATTTTTAAGAACATCAGTAAACCTATGCAGGGCAAGGGTATATCTGAGTGTGAAAATCATAGCATCATGTGAAATTTATAGCAGCTGACAGGAATGCACATACGTATGTGTAATGCCTTCTCTGTCAATTCCTAGCTACATTACTTGTTCTCCCAAGTTCAAGTTTTCCAAATTTAAAAAAAATAAACTTTCTGATCAACTGGAAAGGCCACACTACTGTACTTCAGAATACTGTTACAGCCGGCACAGTATTTCTGCGTTACGGACACATGTGGCACGAGCAACCGTAGGTCAGGAGTGACCTGCGATGTCGGAGTGACAAAGTGGCAACAAAGTTTGAGCTAAACAAGGAAATGTCTCATCCTCCAGCGAGTGAGGGAGTCATCAGTCACTTATTGCCATGCCCCAACTGAATGGTAGAGGAACTGGCACACCATCACTGCAAAATGAGGTTGGCAAAAGTCACCGTAGAAACCCACTGTTGGGGAGCGTACGTGCTAATACCAGTGGCATAAGTGTATGCATCCACATCTGCACTAGAGTAGAAGAAAGCTAGAAAACGGCTGCCAAATGAATGGATGGAAATGGTCCATCACAGGTACCGCACCGAGTCAGCTGGGCAACCACAGACACCTGGCTCATGACTCAATGTGGTGATAGGGCCCACTGCCCCTCCGTGACTATGCCAGGAGCCAATATTGGCTATGATGGTAAATATCAAGATAAGGAAGTCCCACTTGACTCTGGATGATGAGGTTAGGTCCAACGATTGATATGTTGGTTGGTCAGAAAGTGGTCTGAAGCAGGAATAAAAAGGAAAACATTTTACAGAAAAAAAAACACCACATTTTAAGCTGATAACTTGCTATTTTGGTAATGAGGACACAATTATGCATACAATACTATTCATCATACCTCCTCATTGTTTAAGTAAACTCCAGCACTAACAGGGGCATCTGGTTTCTGGTGTGCTGCTGGGAAGACACATGGGACTGCATCCTTCCTAATATGCCTCCGCCATGGTGTAATCCCAATGCTCTTCAAAACAACTGGGTTTATGAGAAACTGTTCATTTGTAAAATGATCAGAACAAACAGCTGAGGAAGTCGATGGTTGCCAGTCCTTCCTATTAATTGCAAGCGTCCATTGTAGACTTCTGGACTGGTCTTTCGGGAAACGAAAGAAACTACATGATGAACGAGTTCTGTTATCACAACCAGGAACACAGCAGACAGGCATTGCTACACAAAGAGAAAAAAAATATATTTGTACGTATGCATCCCAGGCACATATGTGACAAACATTCCAAAAAAAAAGTCTAAAACAGTAATAACAATTTAGCATATCAAGACATAAATTAGTGTTGGAGAGTTTATTAGCGGCCTTTGCTAATCAAAATGGAAACTGATTAGCAAACAGCCAATTTTGATTCTAAAATAGATATTTTTCCTTAAAACCATATAATTACTTATTATTGTACATATTTATAAAATAGACACATTATACATAGCTCTGCAACTGAATTTGCCAATTTTTGACCAACTTGTCTGCATAGCCATTCTTATTACCCAACCTCATGTACCCGGTGCATAAAGTTTTCCAATCACTGCCAAAGCTTAATTCTGCACAACTGCAACACCATTCTGCGCTACAAGTGCAAAAACACATTTTGGCCAGGAGTTGCAAAATAGCAGCAGTGAAATGCATGCGGTGGTGTAATAAGAAGGCTATGTTGAAAATATGAGGTCTAAATATTTAAAATTCCAAAGTTACAAGGGTGCATAACAAAACTGCAAAGAATGGTCATAACTTTGCCATGTTTTCATATTTTGACCTCAAAATTTCAACACAGTTTGATGACCCCACCAATGAATATGACTGAATATTACAACCTGCCTGAAAGGTGAATTCTCAAAGCAACTGAAAATCACCTTCTGAGCAGGAGCTGCTTAGTGACAGTTATCTTTTTCATGAGGTGGGTCTCAAAATGCTATGTTGAAAATGTGGGGTCAATATCTCAAAAAATGACTGAGTTATGCACCACAGTTTCAGCAGCAAGATTGTCTTCGATCGGAGAGCGGATCATGAACCTGGGACCTATTCAGGTGAGTGATGGTGTGGAAGGACGCAGTTGTTGATGCTTCCACAAGGTTAAAAAAAAAAATGGTTTACGGACAAAATAGGGATAGTGATCTGATGGTGGGGGGATGCCACTAGACATCAGGGAATGAACAGACAGTATCAGAGAGTGAGGGGTAGCACAAATGCACTCCACAGGTCAGGCTCTGGGCTCCCACAGTGTCAACCTCAGAGCACAGTAGTGTAAACAGCTAACAGACAGGGTAACCCTCCTGTCTGCTGTGGATCCGAATCATCTTTAGCCTCGAGTTCTGGAAGGATTCAAACTGTGAACCTTATGCTAGCATACCCAAATGTACAGGTTCAGATATGTACTCTCTTCAGGACTGCAGTACAGTCTTTCACCAGGGGCACCTAACCAGGGATCCAAAATTAACCCTTTTTAACTCCATAAAGACCTAGGTAGTTCTTATCTTTTTAATCAAGCTCAGTAACACATCAGGCTTTTTAACAGCTGTCAGACTTAAACATAGATTCAGCATCACATGCAAAAAGGAAAAACTGAGAAGACACACAGGCAGTATTTCAAAGAAAAGGTTGTTTACTAAAAATGATAAAAACAGGTAAAATTAAACACAGAACAATATACCGTACTGCTTACAATCATGTACAACAAAAAAGGAAGTTTCAGAACAAACACTCCTGCAACAGAGAATTATTTTCTAGCTATCATCTTTCTAAGCACTTTCTCAGTCAGAGTCTAGAACCGTATGTCACCATCCCATATATAATGTTTCACCTTTAACTCCATCTGTCCCCACCCCCTTTAGATGAGGTCAGTTAGAACCTCCCTTATTTAATATCTGACATAAGTGTCTCTGAGGATGTGAGCCATTGCTTTGAAAAAAAATCTGTAACTAGCCATTTCCCAAATATGACAGTCTTTAATTAAACATTTCTCTTTGAACTTAATCCCACACTCATGTCCCTTGGCTGATTTCCTGTGCCAGTGAGAACTGAGGGATTTTATAACTGTTCACACACTTCAGCTATTTGCTACCATGAGATGAACCAGCCCAATTACCTTTTTCTCTTGAAACGTCATAAAACTCGTATTTAAGTTCCAACTTCAAAAGCAGCAGCAGGCAATAAACTGCCTCTGGAAGGATGTCTCAATTGACTGTTTCCTCCTGGTCTGTTTACTTCCCTCCTGGTTTCAGCTACTGACACTTTGTTTGGGTCAGGTCACTTGTCACTGCTGACATGTGTGAGACAATTTCAAACACAGACCAGTTATTTATTTTATAGATATCATACAATAATCATAAACCAGGGGCAGAGTGTCACAGGGGGCACCACTAGACCCCAAGGGAAAGATTAGGGGCAGCTATCGGAGGGTGGGGTACCACTAGACACCAGGAAATGAATGAGACAGCGATAGGAGGGTAGGGGGTGACACTAGACACCAAGGAATGAACAAGACAATGATCGGAGGGTGGAGAGGTGCCACTAGACACCACGGAAAATTTTAAAAATATGGGAAATGGTCCGCTCATATGATTAGCGATCATTGCTAATCAAGCTGGCAAATGACTCACCATTACAGATTCTTGGGTCACAAATTATGATGCAAACCCACTTATTTTATGCCAGGCATATAATGGTGAGTAACTGTATGCTGGAGAATTATGGTGACTAATTTATCACATATGCCACAGCAGATGAGACAAATCTTGCTTTCTGGGATGTGACAATGCCCAGGCCATTACAGTTAGAAGCCGTGACCATCACCAAACAGTGAGTTTTGTTACAACTGGGGGGTGTCACATTCCCGTCACACCAGGGCACACTTACAGGACTTTAAGAGGGCTGGGTTCAGAGAAATAGGGAAATACAGGTAAGGAGCACATGCAAGAGGTGGGGAAAAATTGGGGCCAAGGAACACTGGGCGGATAACAAGACAGGGACTGTAATGATGACACAACTCTTTGTCAATGAGGCCAGCAATGGAAAGGTAAAGAAGAGACCATTATGATTTTCTGTGGAAATATCGCTAAAGGTGAAAGTAAATAAAATGGCAAATAAACTACAAGAAGGAGAAGATCCGGCCCAGCCAACCTCAGTACAAAAGAAGTGTCTATAAGTGGGGAGGAGCCTAAACCAATTAAGTGCGATACTATAGAATGCTACAAATTGGTTACAATAAGACCCACTCACCCAAACTAGTATATCAAGGTTCAAATCTTTATTTATGTTCAACTGATACAGTAAATGTACAGTACAAAGCAAACGTTTCGGAACCTATCCTTCATCAGTGCTGTTATTGTGCTGTAACTGTATCCCTTATTCACTTTCTTTGCTTATGCCACTGCTTAATCTTCTTAGATTTAATAAACAAATATTTTATATTCAGTATCTCATTTCCACTGAAGACACAGTCTGTCTGAAATAATGATTTTGTCGCCACGTTATCTTTCACATTTCCTTTGTTGTTGCGCTTTTCCATTTTGTTAAGTATTTTAATGCTGTGCAGAGCATGGCATGACCTCCTGAATTGTCTTCAAATGGCACACAAACTACAAGAAAATACAAAGGAGGGGACGGATAGGGATACATACAATAAAAAACAAAGAGAACCCAGGAAGGCAGTTTGGAAAGGCAAGTCACAGAAACACAGATGCATAGAATTTGTTTGCAGATCAGAATCGCTAACCATCCACTTTACCCTTTTTCCCTACCTGAGTCAGCGGCCGCTGACCCTATTTTGTCTATGGCTTTAGTCTTTTTTACCTACCCCTAGAGATTCCTTGTGCCTACCCCATGCCTTTTTGAATGCCACCACTATGTCTGTCCACACTACTTCTCGTGCTGGGCTTTTCCATGCATCCACCAACCTTTCCATGAAGTAAAACTTTCTCCCAATTCCCCTTTATCCTGCACCCTCCAGCATCATATCTTACCCCCTTGTTGTAGTATAACTCCTTTACTGAAAGATGTCACCCACTTGCACCTAGTTTATGCAATTAAGACACTTGAAGGTTTCTAGCACATCTCCCCGGTCTCTCCTCTCTCCTCTCTCCCAGTGTATACATACCGAGTTCCTATAATCGCTCCCCATATGTCTTCTGGTGCAAGTTCTGCACAGTTTTAGTTGAATAAATAGGGGGTCATGCCAGATCAACCTGACTGAATTTGATGGGGCGATGCAGGAGATTGATCAGGGAGGGACAGTGGATGCGGCCTATTTGGACTTCAGTAAGGCCTTCGACACTGTCCCTCACACAAGGCTAGTAAGTAAGCTGGACAGCTTTGGGATAGGTAGTAAAATAACTAGGTGGGTGGAAAGCTAGCTGGAGAGCAGAAGTCACAGGGACAGATTTTCAAACACCACTCAGAGGGACACAACCTGTGTAACCCTAAGGGTGGCAGTAAGCCCCAGCTGCGCCAGGGGCCCTGCACCAGATTTTAGAAGCTACAGGATCTCTATGCCTAACACCGAGGTTTGCCGCAGACTGCACAATGTTACCAAGACTTGGTCACATCTGCAGTTTTGACCGCATGCATGCGGCACCCCCTCCCATATGGTGCAACACTATGGGACCAGGATCAGTGGAGGGGGGAGGGTTAAGGAACTACAATGGCAGTGCAAAGAGAGCTTCCTGCTCATGGTAGGTGGCAATGGCAGGGTGATGCAGCAATGTAAATATTACAGGACTAATGCCCCTACATAGTGTAGTGCCACCCCTCTCCCCATTCACTATTCCCTGGCACAAGGCAAACAACCGCAAATGGCAATGCACACTACAGTACATGACAACCTACAAGACGACTGTCCGATTGGACACCCTGGTGCTCAGGTAGCATCCTCTCTGTCATATACTGTCCCACCACCCCACCCCACCACTCCCAAATGGCAGCTGGCAGCCAGCACTACCCTCCTCGTACCACTACGGCTGGCTGCTGACTGTGCTCGTATGGACCACACACTTTACATGAATGACAGCTCAATCATGTGACCCAGCTGTCATTCCCATACAGTACGCGGTCCATGCCAGCACAGTCGGCAGCCAGCTGTGGTGGTGCGCAGAGGGTTGTGCTGGCTGTCAGCTGCCATTTGGGACTGGAAGGGGTGCGAGGTGGTGGGACAGTACATGACTGGGTGGGAGGCCACTGGGCCACCAGGCATATCTATAGACCCAAAGACAGGGGTGATCGCAGGGGCTGGGGTGGGGAAGGGCAGTCCTCCAACACACTTGGGTGGGCTGTAAGCAGTGACGTGGCAGGGATCAGGGATTATCATCCACTAGGGGATCTGGGTCCAATATGGATCAGGGCTGGGGGTCCGTTTCACTAGGTGGCATGGGGAGGTTGTTATGTGTGGTGCTTGTGACATGGTATTACCCACAGCACCCTGACAGGTACTCACAGGTGCTGGCCAGCTCCCCCCCCCCGACATATACAATGCCATCTCAAGAGCCTCCGATACACTCTCCTGACCCATATCTCTGCCGTAACACAACTTAGTCCAGTTTCTGTCTGGTCGAAGTGGTCACCCTTGATGAATCCATGGTGGGGCTTTGAAATTCCTGATTATGGGGATGTGGCAGCCCCATGGTGCATACCCCCTTGCTCCCTGCAGCACTGGGTTGTTGGATGCAAACCTGGTGCAAGGGGGCTTTGGTGCAGCTGCTTCCAACCTGGACGCAGACTGCTTTTGAATATAGCGTTAGATGGAAGTTAGGACACAAGTCACCACTTGCGTCAAACTCTGTGGACACAAACCCCTTCTGTTACTAAGAATCATTTGAAAATCAGGCCCAAAGAGTAGTAGTCAATGCAGTGTATGTCAGTAGGATGGAGATGATGAGTGGGGTGCCACAGGGGTCAGTTCCTGGGCCCCTCCTTTTCAACATTTACATCAGTGACTTAGCAGAGGGTCTGGAAAGTAGGGTGTGCCTGTTTGTGGATGATACAAAAATCTGTAATAGGGTGGACACCCCAGCAGGGGTAGAGATCATGAGACAGGACCTGAAGAGACTGAAGGGGTGGTCAGAGACTTGGCAGCTAAAGTTCAATGCCAAAAAGTGTGCATTGATGCAGTTGGGAAGTAAAAATCCACGAGCAGTATACATTTGAGGGGGCAAGAAAACAGAGCAGGAGAAGGATCTAGGGAATCATAATTTCCAGCAACCTCAAGGTAGGGAACCATTGCTGCAAAGCAGTGGGAAAGACAAACGGAATGCTGGCATGCATAGGGAGGGGCATCACTAGCAGAAGAGGGAGGTATTGATGCCGCTCTACAAAGCTAGGATGAGACCGCACTTAGAGTACAGGGTGCAGTTTTGGAGACCACACCTACACATACACGTAGAGGGCTTAGAGAGTTGAGAGAAGAGCGACCAAAATGGGTGCAGGGGAAACCGTTCAAGCAGAGGTGTAAGGAGCTGGATCTGTACACGCTGGAGACCAGAAAGGGGGGAGGACATGATTAAAACTTTTAATGACGTAAAAGGGGTCAACAGGGTAAAGGAATGGAGTGGAGGGCCAAAAACAAGAGGGCATAGTCTAAAGTTAGAGAATGGAAGATACAAAGGGAATGTAAGGGGAAAGTTCTTCACTGAGAAGAGGTGGTGATGACTGATATGGTGGAGGGATTCAAGAGGGCATGGGACAGACATATTGAGTTGGGAAAGGGGGTAAGGGGAGGTTCAGTGATGGAGCAAGGGGAGGGTGGGGCAGACTAGCAGGACCAATGGTCTTTTTCTGCAAACATGATTCTATAATTCTACGATTCCCTACACTGTCCACATCTTTCCAAAGATGTGGTCTCCAGACCTGTACCCAGAACTTCAGGAGAGGCCTAACTAGGGTTTGGGCCAGTGGCATTACCACCTTCTTTCTTCTGCTAGTAATACCCCTTCCTAGAATCCTATCCATCCCAGTATACCACTGATCCAACCCACCAACCTTGGTACACAGTATGGCCACATTTCGATCATCTGAAATGATTATTCCCCAAATCCTTGTCCTTCTTTGTAACCATTACTAACTATCCCCCAACTTCCTATAGCTTACCTGAAGTTTCCTGTGCCCCAGGGGCATGAACTTGAACTTCTTCACACAAAAGTCTAGTTGCCACAATTTGAATAATTTTGACAGCTTTCTTGGTCCCTCCTCATTTTATCCACCCAATGGTGGGTGCCCATCTTGTTACAGATATCGGTGCTATCAGCAAATAGACAAACCTTTCCCTTGTGTCCTTCTGAAATATCACCAATGAAGATACCGAAAATGACTGGAATAAAGACTGATCCTTGAGGTACCCCACTGGTCACCCCCCCTCCTCAGATTGTGCCCCATTTACCACCACCCTCGGTTTCTTGTCCCCCAACCAGTTTCTAACCCAGTTCACAACCTTGTGGTCGTAGCCCAGGCTTCCCAACTTATTTATCGGTCCTTCATGTGGAACAGTTTTGAAGCCCCTGCTGAAAATCGAGGTAGGTGATATTCCGCCCCCCACCCCACCCCACCAATCCACCTCCTTCATCACCCTGTCTGGATTTAATCACCCAGGTTGTGGGAATTTGTGTACATGACCTTCCACACACAAGACATGACCAGGGGTTAGATTAAGAGTCTGGTCATCCTCCACTATGGGTGTAATGTGACATGAAGGCCAGTCGAGTACCATACTACCACTACGGAGTTAAGTAACTGACTGTTACTCTAATTCCTATGAGTGCATTATTGCTATGATAAAAATTATTCCCAAAGAAAAATGATAAAAGCATACTTTTGGAATGTTTTCCTAATGAAGAGGGTGATTTTTAATAAAATAGTTTTTCCAACAACAATTTTAGTAGTCCTGGTTAAGAATCAGATTGCATTATTTCAGATACTTTTGGAGACCCGAACTTGCAGCCCTACTCCAGTTCTAAGGCTACTGGGGATAGAAACTTTCAGTTTATTTTTTTTCTGTTAGCAGTAGTCCTCTGTAACTATCCCGGGTGCCTCCATTTTCTGATTATTGAAATGTCAGTTTGTTCCCAAGGGCTGCATTAGCAGTGAAAACAGGATGTCACTGTACCCAGTTACAGTATGCATTTCTATGCAGCAAGTCTAAATAACTATAAAACCCCACAAGAAACACATAAAATGAAAGTCATTTACAGGAAAAATCCTGCTCTACCACTCCAAAGAAGTTTTTGAAACTGATGGAAGGTAAAAGGGGGTATTTCACACCCCTTCCCTCCTGCTGTTTGTTTTGTTAGTCTGACTCAGCAGACAGACATGCTGTACTCACAAGCACACAGGGCACAGAAAGGATTCAAGATGCTCACGTCTGGTTGCTTCAAAAGTGCATTTTATTTTGGGCTACCAAGCGCAGTACTGCATGTAATGTTTAGGGCACTGAGCTTTATCAGCAGTTTGGTAACAGAGATTTTATTCCAAGACTGGGTGCAGCATTAGACTGGGAGAGCTGGGAGTAATGTTTAGTGTACTCCCAGCTCTCCTAATTGTATGCTGTTCCAATCTTGGAATAAAACTGAACTGAACGGTGGCAATGTAAACAGATACCATTTACAATATGCGAGGTTGTAGATGGGAGGTGGGAGGAGGAGCAGGAGGGGGGAAGCAATTAGCATCACATACAGCGCCAAGCTACACTCCATGGTTCCCTCCTACCACGATAAATTATTAACACACCGAGAACATGCAGATTAATTCACTTGGAAATATAGTACACAGACAGCAAAAGTGCACACTGAATGAAAGCCACACAAGCTCTATTTCACTTCAAAATAAAAAATACAGCATGACAATAGATTTTCTTACACCAGAAAAATTAGATAAAAATAATAAATGGGGTTTAACAATGTCAACAACTTTCATATTTGAAAACAGAAGCTGTTAATACCCTGCTGCTTACCCAAATGACAGTCAGATTCCAACTGCAGTGAAATAAAATACTTCCTCCACGTTACAGGGGTTTTCTACCAACAAACTGCTGACTGCAAAGAGAACAAGTTGCTCCAGTACTGGAAGGCTACACATTAGCAAGTTAGGAGAATAAAATCCACAGACTAATTACTTCCGTTACTCAGGCATGGGGGAAACTAGTGGATCAGTAATGTTTCCTTACCACACGCTCCCAAAACTAGTAATCCTACCATTGCCTCTGAAATTCAGTATTAGCTAATGCACCAGTTCCTGTTCCTGTGGGAGAACCCCGCCCCTTTCCCCCAGAATACACCGTTCTGTAGTCAACTTGTAGTTTTCTTAAACAATTTCTTTACCAATATAAAAATGGGCAAGGAAATCCCTGTGTCCTGATTGGCTTAGATTTGGTTCTAGCCATTGCATTCAGAGAGTAGTGCCAGTGGCTAATAACAAGTCCCTGCCATCCAGTGCAACTCACAAGTCACATACAGAATTTATAAGCCACTTACATCCACATTTCCATCACAAACATGTCTGCAGCCTTTACTCATATATAAAAATCTTCAACTAGGACCTAAAAATAAAATTCCATTAAATGAAATAAAGTAAGTAAATGATGCAATTTTATTTTCACTCAAGAGCCCCTTCTTACACACATACACAAATTAAAAAAAATTAAATACTATTCAGAGTTTCCACTGCTGTTGTTTCTTTATTACCCATGCAAAATACCCCTCCTATCCCAACCAATTTGCCAGAGAACTCCCTGTTCCTTACCTGGCAAAAGATTAAATTGAGGTTCTCGTTCCACCAGCTGAGGCTTATGTGTGTATGCCAATGGCACACTGAAACACAGAAACATAGAATTTAACGGAAGATAAGGACTGCTTGGCCAACCTAATCTGCCCATTTTCCTACTAAATGGATACGCTGCAGATCTTAGTTAACCAACAGCCTATTTCTTCCTACCCCCACTCGAATTGCTTTATGTCTGTCCCATACATTCTTGAATTCCCCCACTGCTTTTAACTCCACTACCTCCTCTGGAATGCTGTTCCATGTATCCACAACCCTTTCCTTGAAAAAATACTTCCTCACATTACCTCTAAGCCCCCCCCCATCATCAGATTGTGCCTCCCTATTCTTGCACATCTCTTTTTCTGAAAGATGTTACCCTCCTGGACTTTGTTGATTCCCTTGAGGTACTTGAAAGTTTCTATCATGTCCCCCCTCTCCCTGCTCTCCTCAAGGGTATACATATTAAGCTCCTTTACTCTCTCTTCATATGTCTTCTGGTGTAGACCCTGAGACATTTTAATTACCCTCCTCTGGATAGACTCCATCCTGTCTATGTACTTGTGGAGATGGGGTCTCCAGAAATGCACACAGTACTCCAGATGGGATCTCACCAACTGTCTGTACAGCGGAATAACAACTTCCTATTTTCTACTGGTGTTGCCTCTCCCTATGCATCAAAGTATCCTGCCAGCTCTCCTTACTGCCTTCTCACATTGTTTGTGTAACCCCTAGGTGGTGCTATCCCAAGGGCTACTACCCCTGCCTGCTTGGCTAGTAGCAGGTTAAGGGGCCAGGGTTCTGAAATGGGTGTCTCCACCCGGAGGTCAGGGTTGGTAGTGGTCAGGCTAACCTGGGCACAGCCCTTTGGGACACCGTAACCCCCCTCTTTCCCCTCTAGTGGCCTGAACACTGTACAATAATTACTTTCACAATACCCCTGGTACACCACACAAGTACCCACACTGTTTGCACTTACCACCAAGGCTGGTTCTTCTGGCTCGACCCTGGGGACCCCCTGTAGAACAAGGTTATGCATGGCAAATAGCAACAGTACAGTACTTTGAGCACAAACTGGAACCACAGTCAGATTACATGCAGAAAAAATTAAATCGGATTTATTCAGGGGACTTGAACAAGGGAAGGGCAAAATCAGGTTAATTAGCTTAAAGGTTATATCAATTAAGCAGTTATGCATGCGCTTTGAGTCCCCCCCCCCCACACAGTCACACCTCTGGGTACCCAGGTGGAGAAGAGATGGGCTAGCCAGGACTGTTGCCCGGGGTTGGCCGGCATCGCAGCTGGTTGGGGCCCTGTGATGGAAAACACAACATGCACAGTACACAATATTTGTAATCCGGAGCCAGAGGGCTCAGTTCGTAAAGGAAACGAAACAACAAGACAATCAGATGACATGCTTAGATTAAGCTGTTGTTGTAGGGAGCTACCCTGGTATTTGCTCACGATACCCAAGACTGGACACAGGCTGGATGAAAATCGAGACTGCAGGTGGTTGATCTGGAATGCCAGGAGAAGGAGGGCCCACATGAGTCATAGAGGTGTCATTCCTGTTCAAGCGTGGAGCAGGGGGCTGATCCCCAGGCAGATCTCTCGTCGATGGCTTCTCTGTGCAGTGGGTAGTCTGGCTGGGCCAGTCTGGCAAGGCCCAGACCACATGGAGATAAATTCAGATGCAGTCTGTATTGGGCTGGATACAGCTTCCAGCAAGCAGAACACAGTTCACACAGTGGGGAACTAACTCACGACCCACTAGCAGCTCATAGCACATTTACATGTACGAGAATTCTACTGTACCAGGCAATGCGCTCCCCGGTCACAATCACAAAGTCTCTGCACATACCGGGAGCTTAGGGGTAGCTGGAGCTCCTGACAGGCCGATTGCATTCGGCAAAATCTTCGGTCTTCTTCAGGTTGTGCCTGGCCCACTTCAGTAGCTTACTTTAGTCACACAAACTTGGATTTAGTCCAGAAACAGTTCTCTTCCCCTCTCAGGGCAGCAGGCAGAGATGCAAGCCAAAACTTAGCCCTTTCACAGTTCTCCCATGTGAATCCACTCAGGATTGCTGCTCAAAAAACACTTGAGCTCTTCTCATTTCACTTCCCAGCTCAGAAATAACTGAAAATTGCAAGCAGTCTGGGATTTCCCTAAGATCCAAAAGGTTTGGTTGGCTGAAGCAAGCCAAAGCAAGAGCTCCCCCTTCAGTTGCAAAAAAGGGGCCAAAAGCCCCCAAACTACAGTTCCTAGAAATTTTGACTCCAGACAGCTCCTGTAGTCCGGCTACATTTTAGGTCCCACCAGAACTGATTGGTCCAATTTGCAGTCCAGGACCAAGATAGTGGAGACAAACAAAACAGTCCTTGCTATAAAGAAGACAGGTTAGACAAACTACATTATCATTATCACTGCAAATGATTTTCAGCAAATAGTTACATCTTTCAACAGCATACCTCTCAACTGTCCGTGATTTTCAGGGACGTCCCTGATTTTGCCTCAAAATTTTGCTCCGTCCCTCCTAAACATTGTGTTTCCATGACCAAACAGTAGGGGTTATAAGCACAAAATAATGTCAAACATTAAAGTTAGAGACTAGTTCTTCCTTAGAAAATGCATTTTACACTAAACCCGTTATTCTACCAGCTTCCTGAGTGGATATCATCAATTTTGAAGACATGTCCCTGATTTTGGTCCTTTGTCCCTGATTTTTTTAAGCCTTGTCCCTGATTTATGAGGCAGGAGGTTTAGAGGTATGTTCAACAGAGCTCCCTCTCAGATTACTGATGCTACAATCAGGCAGCTCTTAAAGAGACAGTACACTAAAACGCAGGACACCAGCCTGGCAGTGAGCATTTAGGCAAGCTCAAGGAAGACTTTTTGGGAACCCCCATTTGTAGGGGGGTTACACCTGCCCATCTTAAGGTCATCTGATATGACTACCCCGGTCCCGTTCCATTTTTGTTGTTGTTAGTGTCTCACTCCCCATTGTGTACTCTTCCCCTGGGTTTTTGTTTCCCAGGTGCATTACTTTGCACTTCATTGCGTTGAATCTAAGCTGCCATACATTTGACCATTCCTCCAACCTTGCCAAGTCCCATTGCATCCTTTCCACCCCACCTTCTGAATCAACCCTGTTGCAAATCTTTTTGTTGTCTGCAAAGAGACATACTTTTCCTTCCAGTCCATCGGCAATGTCATTTATTAAGATATTAAAGAAGACTGGTCCCAGTACTGAACTTGCGATACCCCACTAGTAACCCCCCCTTTCTTCAGAGTGGACTCTTTATTGTTACCCGTTGTGTCCTCTTTTCCAGCCAATTTGTTATCCAGGCTACCACCTTGGGACCCACTCCAAGGCTGGCTAACTTATATATTAATCTTTTGTGTGGGACTGTGTCAAATGCCTTGCTAAAGTCTAGGTAGGCCACGTCCACAGCCCCTCAATGGTCTACTACTTTGGTCACCCAGCAAAGAAATCAATTAGATTCATCTGACACAACCTTCCTGCTGTGAATCCATGCTGCCTTGGGACCTGTGCCCCACTGGCCTCTATGAACTCAACAATTCTTTCCTTCAGAAGTGATTCCATCATTTTCCCTACCACTGAGGTCAAACTAACAGGCCTATAGTTTCCTACCTCTGTCTTGCTCCCACTTTTGTGAAAGGGAATCACATCCACCCACCTCCAGTCCTCGAGTACCACACCATCCTCCCATGATTTGTTTAAAAGGGTAGTCAGCGGTGTCACAAGTTCTACCCTTAGTTCTTTTAGAATTCTTGGGTGAATCCCATCAGGCCCCATTGCTTTGTCCACCTTTAGTTTTAAGAGTTCTTTCAGAACCCTTTCTTTTGTGAATGGACTGGTATCAACCTCCCTATCCAGAGTGCTTCTATTCTTTGAGTTAGGTACCTCTCCCTCCTCTTCTTTTGTAATATGCTGAGTAGAAGTATTCATTCAGTATCCCTGCTTTTTCACTGTCACCCGCTGTCCACCCTCCCTTTCCTTTATTAGGTCTCACTATCCCTCCCTTGGTCATTCTTTGCTCCCTAATGTACCTATAAAAGGTTTTATCCCAATTCTTAACTGAGTTGGCTATATTTTCCTCAGTTTGGGCCTTTGCTAGTCTGACTGCCTTCCATGCTTCCTTCTGCTTTAACTGGTACAGTTCTCTGTCCTGCTCCTTCTGTGCTTCCTTATACTTCCTGAATGCTACCCTTATCTCCTTAACCTTCCCCGCCACCTCTTTTGAGAACCATAGTGTTTTTTCCTTCATTTTGTTTTGTTGATTTGCTTCACACAAAGGCTTCCCCATTGTTCCTCCACCCCTCCTTCTTCCCATTTGCTAGTGTTTTTCTGAGGCACTCTCCCATTTTCCAAAAGTCAGCCCTCCTAAAGTCCAGTACTCTAGCTTTTGTATGGCATGACTCAATGGCTATGTTTATCGTGAACCACACTGTTTGGTGGTCGCTTGTCCCCAGATGGCTACCCACTTCTAAATCCAAGATCCTTTCTTTGTCCCTGTTTGACAGTACCAGGTCTAAGATTGCTCCCTCCTGACTGGGTTCCAACACTAGCTGGCTGAGGCATGCCCCCTGTAGGGCATCAAGAATAACACCACTCCAGTTAACATCTGGCATATTCAGGTCCCCCATTAGCAATATCTGCCCTTTTTCTGCCATTCTAAAGATGCCTTCTATCATTTCCTTTTTCTTTGCCTCTCCCTGAGAGGGGGTCTGTATACAACCCCTGTGTGGATTGTGGTGCCATTTCTTGTCTCAAGGGTTACCCACAGTGCCTCCTCTACTTCCTGTTTATCCTTTAGTTCTGTTGCTTTGATCCCTTCTCTTACATAGAGAACTCCTCCTCCTCCTCTGTTACCCTCCCTGTCCCTCCTGTAGCTTATGTATCCTGGCATGTTGACATCCCAGTCATGGTTCTCTATGTACCATGTTTCTGTGACTGCCACAATATCCAGGTGTCCCTCTTCCATCAAGGACACTAGTTCAGGGAGCTTGTTACACAGACTATGGGCATTGGTACTCATCACCCTCCATTTTTTGATAGCCTTACCCCTTTTAGCCCCATTCCTGCTCTTACTGCCTTTTTCTGCATTTACCCCTGTCCTGCTCCCTACTGACTTATCTGCCTTGGTGTTTACCTCTCTAACTACTGTGTTTTGTGGGGGGAGGCTGGGTTTTCCCTGCTCCTTTTCAGCGCCTTCTCCCTTGTCTAGTTTAAATGCTTCTCAATGAAGCATTTAAACCTATCACCTAGAATTCTGGTTCCCCTTCCAGACAGATGCAGACCAACATGCCAGCATAGGCCTGCATCTCTCCAGGTGGACCCCAAGTCCCCAGTGAAGCCAAAACCCTGAGCCCCACACCAGTTTTTCAACCATTCATTGAATCCCATGGTGTGGATTACCTTAGCATCACCCTTGCCATAGACAGGCACAACCTCCGAGAAGCTTACTGTACGTGCTACTTGTCTAAGGCCCCCAGCCAGGTCACTTGTCCCTCGATGGACAATGACATCCAGCTCCCTCCCTCGTGCAGCTGTTCCCACGATCCTGAGGATTTGCTCCCTGTCCCTCCAAGCCATGGCACCAGGCAGGCACCTTATTTCCCTCTCCCCTTCCTCCCCAGTTCTATCCCCCCAATGATTGAGTCCCCCAACAGAAGTTGTTTCCTTCCTCTGTGGGGTCCCATGCCACCCTCCTGTAGGTCTCCTTTGTGGAGGTTCCCAGCATCCTCCTTGGTTTCCTCTGCAGGTGCCTCCATAGAGGAATCACTCTCCGCTAGAATAATGAATGAATTGTGGAGAGGTACAACTGGAGGAATGCACCTCGGTTCCACCACCCTCTCACTCCCTGAGCCCACCTTGGTCCAACCACTCCTCTTTCTTGGCTACCTCTGAGCTAGGGATGGTGGCCCTGGTGGTTCCTGGGTGGGAGAAGAGGTTCCCCAAATCCTGGCCAAATCAGCCTGGAGATGAGCAACCTCCTCCCTCAGCCCAGAGAGGCTCCTGCAGATGGGACAACATCGCATCCTCCTGAATGTCTCCCAGAAGACTGCTGCTCCACAGCTACTGTACTGCACCACTCCCATCATGTCTTATTTGTAGCCCCTTAACTGTTGTTTTTTATACTTCTTCTTTCCTCTCTCTCTCTGTTTGTTTATTTTTTGTTTTTGTTTCCAATTTTATATAAATGTGTTTTTTTTCCTCTCTACTTTCCCACTGCCTCTGTGCCCCTAAAGCTCCTAATCTTCCTGTTCTATGACAGGAAGTTCCTATTTTCCTCAGTAACCTCCTTCTTTGCTTCTTACTTTCTCAGAGTCACACCTCCAGCAGCTGGGGGCAGGGTGGAGAGCTACTGTTTTTCTTCAAAGATGGTGAGTCTTTTGTGCCTCTGTGATCACCCCCTTCCTGCTCCCAAATAGGAAGTTCCTGTTGTCAGTCAAATCCTGTGCCTATAAAAGTAGAACTAGCTATTAAGAATTTTGAATTTATGTATTCCATGTTACCATTCCATGTGTGTGTGTGGGGGGGGGGATACTACTGGAATACTGCAGAGCTTTGAATTCTTCTGTTTCACGGCAAATAATCACACAATGCATTGAATGTGAAAAAAGACAGATGACTGACAGGTGAAAAACATCTGTGGAGGGACTAATTTACATAAGTTAGCAACATTTATTGATATTTTTTGTGGCTTTGAATTCTTTTAGAGTGTTTGTTTTTTAAAAGCTGCCTATCGGTCCATTTTCTATTAGCAATAAGTCACTTCAGGGATGTTGTTGCAGGTTTACCCATGGATGGGGAGCCGAAGTTGCCCAGCTTCACCTCGTGCCTTACAACATCCCTGACCATGGGAAAAACCTAGTACAATCAATGCTGGAAAAACCTAGTACAACCAATGACCTGTCATGCCTTATTGTTTAAACAGAGCCCATCTGAAATGAAACATCTCTTCTCCACTCAGAGTACTAGTGTACTTTTAAAATTTTTTGCAGCAGGGTGGCCTGGAGCACTGGGGGATTAATTTTTTCTCAGACCTTCTGCACTCCTTGGAGAATGGGGTCTGAAGCCGAGGCCCTACTGGTTCTGTTCTACATGTCCATGTTCCCATTTATTTCATACTGTAACCATATATGAAGTAGTTCCTGTGGAGACTAGGGCTGGATGGACTGCTCTGATGCAAATCAGACCTTCTTCAGTTTGGCATTTATGCATAGACATGGATAAATACGGATTTTATGGAATAAGTCAGACTCTGGGTCCATGGGCAAGAATTACAGACTTTTTTCCCTCAGCGATATCTGCTGCAGGTGTACACAAATCTAATGCAATGACTCATCCCAATATTCTACAGCAGGATTAGTGTTGTATCTGGAGGAAGGGTGGTGTGTGTGTGAGTCACATGCTAATTAACCCTGCTGCAGACAACATGTGGAGGTCAGGATGGACTCTTTGAAGTTCCCGCCTGCCTGCAATCCTTACAGCATGATACCATTGGCACACTACTCTCCATGTTCGGCATCAAGACAAGCAACAGACTGCATCCAATCGGGAAAGCACTAAGAACATGTGTCATGTGGTCATGTGATACCAGGAAGTCAGGGTTAGAGATGCAGCGAAGTTTAACTTCGCTAGCATAGCAGAGGTGAAGTAGCCCACTCTGCCTTGACACATAGCTATGCGAAGTGCCCATTGAAATGCAGTACTTCACCACTTTTTGTTATGATGACACCATGTTACTTCACTTTATTTTCTTTTAAAGGTGGAGTGAGTGAGCATTGTAACAGCCCACAGATCACATGGCTCTTAGTCTGCAAGTCACAAGCTTCAGGCAGAACGTTAATCATGCAAGAGAGTGAAAGACATTCACTTTTGCCTTACCTAGTGTGAGAGAAAGAGCTGTGTTTGAGAGGAAAGAGAAAGATAGCAAAAAATATAAACCACATGTCTGAACAAGAGCACCTTCTGGGCTATTGGTCCTCTCCCTGAAGCAGAAGGTAGTGCTGTCATGGAAGCACCACCTCCGGTGGCACCTACCAGTACCCTCCCCACCAGTGCCACCACCTGCCATGGCCCTTGCGCCAGCGGCTCAGCAGGAAGTGAAAGAGCCGCAGTAGTCACAGCCACAGCAGCAGCAGCAGCAGCAGATTTCCCTGCCCCTGGCCCCAATTGAGCACCAGCAGCAGCCAGTAACAACATCTTGGGCCCCCCTGCCTGTGTCTGGTCCTCCCCGCAGCTCATTAGTGTAGAAGTTCTTCACTACACTGCCTGTAGACACTAGGGTAGTGAAGTACAATCTGTGTGGTGAGGTGGTTCGCTGTGGCCCCACAGGAAGTCATCTGAGCACAGGAGGTCAGAGCACCGACCTATACAACCACCGCCGTGCAGATTGGCAGGCCAAGCTTGCTGAACAGGGTGGAATGTGTTTGCTGGCCCTGCTGGCAAGAGATGGCAGCACTGCCTCCACCTGTACATGATGTCAAGTGGGCTATGGAGCAAGTGGTTGCTCCACAACCTGCAGGTGATGGTGGTAATCATGCACGAATACCTACCACACATGCCGAGTTGGGACTGATGTGGAGTGAGTTAGACCATGTGAACCACCAGATTGACAACGTGAGGCAGCGGTTGGAGCGCATGGAGGTGCATCAGCTCCAAATAATGGGCATGCTTCAACTGCTGCTCTCACACCATA
Source organism: Neoceratodus forsteri (assembly GCA_016271365.2). Taxonomy (NCBI): domain Eukaryota; kingdom Metazoa; phylum Chordata; order Ceratodontiformes; family Ceratodontidae; genus Neoceratodus; species Neoceratodus forsteri. The sequence goes on from CM057454.1 coordinate 1,180,887,316, forward strand.
GCATTGATCATTAGTTTTTGTTTGTCCTTGCACCCATCACCCTCTCTGTGAAAATAATAGTTCCTGATGTTGCCTCTGATCCATCCCCCTCTATCTTCAAATTTTGCCCCATTGTTCATGCACATCTCTTTTTCTGAAAGATGCTATCCTCTTGTATGTTGTTGATTCCCTTTTAGTACTTGATCATTTCTATCATGCCCCTCCCCCCCACAGTTATACATATTAAGGTTTAGACTCCACAATATTTGGGAAACTGGTTAACTTGTTGTCACAGGTTGCAATTTGGGCAATACTCATGCCATCAGCGACTTTACTATCACCAGCGGGGACAACAGCATCTCCCACCATGATTTAAGCCACTGATTGAGCTGTAAAAAAACTATAGAAATCCCTTTACTGACATCAACTATGCACTTCTGCTGCATATCAACATACCCACGGCCACTCTTGCCACTGGCAGCAGTGCCATGGCCAGACGCATCTTTGCATTTTATTTATTTATTTAGAGTCTAGGATTACAAGTACTTTGAGCCAAGGCTCTTTTACAAAGGTTCCACGTCAATTGAGGTACAATGCAAACATTACATAGAGTTGAATAACATTGCAGAAATGGTGTACAGACATTTTTAAGCAGCTGAAATACATTACATTTAGGGGAAAGTGGGTACCGGTGGGGCAGGGTAGCCAGAGGTAGCTGAGGCTTGGAATGGACACAAAAAGAGTGGTGCAGCTGTGGGCATTTGTCAGGCCTCAAAAAAGTGTTTGGGGGGTAGGGGGCAAAAACTGGAGGGATAGGGAAGGGAAGGGTAGGCTGTAGGAAGAGGGAGAGGGGGTAGGAGTAGAAGTGTTAGGAGGGAGATTAGATTATGAGGGACAGTCTCAGGATCTAGAGGCAGCTAGGTGGAGGAGAAGGTTGGCATTGAATGGGTCTAGCTATTGCAGAGAGGAGTTGTCTTTGTTGAGTCCATTAATACAGCTAGGAGCTTGGTATGCAAAGGATCTTTGGCCCTGTGTGGTACGGCACTGAGGAATGTGCAGCATTTGATTTTCTGAAGCCCTGATGAGGCTGGGGTTGTGTGCTGTATGGAGAAGAGTTTGGATTTCAGGGGGAGCAGGATGTAGTATAACTTTCTTAGCCATTAGACAAGCTTGGTACTTGATATGGTTTGATAACTGGAACCACCCTGTATGGGCATAGAGGTCACATGTATGGGTGAGATGGTGGGATCCTGTGATGAGTCAGCAGGCTTTGTTTAGGGCCATAGTCAATTAGAGAGACCACTGAGCTCTGTACTGCTATTCTTAAGGCATCCGAGGTAAGGCATTGCCTGTGCCTGTAGAGGAGACCAATATGTATGTTTGTGGCTTTGGTGATGCTATCTATGTGGATGCCATAGGATAGGTTGCTGCCTATGGTGATTCCCAGATATTTAAAGGAGTAAACCTGTTCGAGGACGGCACCAAGGCAGTTTGTAATATTAAGGGGGTGAAGCCTATGTTTGTTGTGGGAACCACAGAAAAGCATTGACTTGGTTTTATTATAGTTGAGAACCAGCTTTTGACTACTAAACCATGTTTCAATGGAGATGAAACCCTTATGAAGCTTGTTTTGGAGTAGCTGGGGGTCCTGTTGGGTGGTGTGTATGACAGCATCGTCAGCATAGAGTAGGATTTGTTCCAGACAGGATTATGGAAGATTGTTCAAAAACAGGCTGAAGAGGAGTGGCCTGAGAATAGAACCCTGGGGGACTCCTGAGCATACTGGGCTAACATCTGAGAGGACATCAGCAATTTTCACTCTTTGGGAATGGTTTTCCAGGTAGCTCTTAAACCAAGTTGTAGACTTGGGGGAGAGCCCAGCTTTTAGCAGTTCTGTGAGGAGTATTCGATGATGGATGGTGTCAAAAGCCTTGGTCAAGTCTATGAAGACCGAACCATAGAAACATAGAACCATAGAATTTGATGGCAGATAAGGACCACTTGGCCCACCTAGTCTGCCCATTTCCCTACCTAACGGATAAGCTGTAGATCCTAGTTAACCAACAGCCTACTTCCTCCTACCCCCACTAGAATTGCCTTATGTCTGTCCCATGCATTCTTGAATTCCTCCACTGTTTTTGACTCTACAACCTCCTCAGGAAGGTTGTTCCATGTATCCACAACCCTCTCTGTGAAGAAATACTTCCTCACATTACCTCTGAGCCGTCCCCCCTCTATCTTTAAATTGTGCCCCCTTGTTTTTGCACATCTCATTTTCTGAAAGATGCTACCCTCTTGGACTTTGTTGATTCCTTTGAGGTATTTGAAAGTTTCTATCATGTCCCCCCTCTCCCTCCTTTTCTCGAGGCTATTCATCTTTAGTTCCTTTAGTCTTTCTTCATATGTCTTCTGATGCAGACCCTGAATCATTTTGGTTGCCCTCCTCTGGACAGCCTCCACCCTGTCTATGTCTTTGCAGAGATGGGGTCTCCAGAACTGTACATAGTACTCCAGATGTGATCTTACCAAGCATCTGTACAGAGGGCCAACAACTTCCTGTTTTCTACTGGTGATGCCTCTCCCTATGCATCCCAGTATCTCCCCAGCCCTCCTTACTGCCTTCTCACATTGCTGGCCCACCTTTAGATCATCTGATATGACTACCCGAGGTCCCTTTCCATTTTTGTTGTTGTCAGTATCTCACCCCCCATTGTGTACTCTTCCCCTGGGTTTTTGTTTCCCAGGTGCATTACTTTGCACTTTTTTGCATTCAATCTAAACTGCCATGCATTTGACCATTCCTCCAACCTTGCCAAGTCCCTTTTCATCGTTTCCACCCCACCTTGTGTATCAACCCTGTTGCAGATCTTTGTGTCATCTGCAAAGAGACATACTTTCCCTTCCAGTCCCTCTGCAATGTCACTTATAAAGACATTAAAAAGGACCGGCCCCAGTACTGAACCCTGTGGTACCCCACTAGTAACCCTCCTTTCTTCACTGTGGACTCCATTTACTATTACCCGCAGTGTCCTGTTGTCCAACCAGTGTTTTACCCAGGCTACCACCCTAGGACCCACTCCCAGGCTGGCTAATTTGTTTATTAATCTTTTGTGCAGGACTGTGTCAAATGCCTTGCTAAAGTCTAGGTAGGCCATGTCCACAGCCCCTCCCTGGTCTACTACTTTGGTCACCCAGTCAAAGAAATTGATTAGATTTGTCTGACATGACCTTCCCATTGTGAATCCATGCTTCCTTGGGTCCTGTGCCCCACTGGCCTCTAGGTACTCAACAATTCTTTCCTTCAGAAGTGATTCCATCATTTTCCCTATCACTGAGGTCAAACTAACAGGTCTGTAGTTTTCTGCCTCTGTCTTGCTCCCACTTTTGTGAAGTGTGAAGGGGAATCACATCCACCGTCCTCCAGTCCTCAGGTACCACCCCATCCTCCCATGATTTATTAAAAAGAGTAGTAATTGGTGTTACTAGTTCTTCCCTTAGTTCTTTTAAAATCCTGGGGTGAATCCCATCACGCTCCATTGCTTTATCCACCTTCAGTTTTCAAAGTTATTTCAGAACCCTTTCTTCTGTGAAAGGACTAACATCAACCCCCATCTAGAGTGCTTCTATTGACCGGATTAGGTATTTCCCCCTGCTTTTCCATTGTGAATACTGAGCAGAAGTATTCGTTCAGTATCCCTGCTTTTTCACTGTCGCTGTCTGCCCAGCCACCTTCCTCTTTGTTCAGCCTCAGTATCCGTGCCTTAGTCTTTCTTTGCTCCCTAAAGTACCTATAAAAGGTTTTATCCCCCTTCTTAACTGAGTTGGCTATCTTTTCCTCAGTTTGGACCTTTGCTATTCTGACTACCTTACCCACTTCCTTCTGCTTTAACTGGTACAGTTCTCTGTCCTGCTCCTTCTGTGTTTCCTTATACTTCCTGAATGCTATCTTTTTTCCCTTACCTTCCCCGCCACTTCTTTTGAGAACCATAGTGTTTTTTTCTTTTGTTTTGATTTGTTTATTTGCTTCACACAAAGACTTGTTGTCTCTGTGATGGCGGTTTTGATGTTTCCCCATTGTTGCTCCACCCCACCTTCTTGCCTGTTTGCTAGTGCTTTTCTGAGGCACTCTCCCATTTTGACAAAATCAGCCCTCCTGAAGTCCGGTACCTTCACTTTTGTGTGGCTTGACTCTACAGCTAAGTTTATCATGAACCATACTGTTTGGTGGTCGCTTTTTCCCGGATGGCTACCCACTTCAAGATCAGAGATCCTCTGTCCATCCCCATTTAAGAGTACCAGTGAGTTAATTATTGTTCAGGGAGTTGTGAATTGCTCTTGTGAATTCAAGGAGGGCAGATGTGGTGCTGTGGCCTTTTCTGAAGGTGTGCTGTTGTTTACAAAGGATGTCGTACTTGTCCAGATATTCCGTTACCTGGTCAGATACCAGATGTTCAATGGCCTTGATGGGGGGGGGTGGTATGGATATAGACTTATAATTTCCATGAAGGGCCTTGTTCCCACTCTTGTGGACTGGTGTCATGGTGGCGGATTTCCATCTGTCGAGAAACTGGCCAAGGGTGAGGGAAAGGTTGAAAATCCAGGTTAGAGGAGATAGAGCTTTATCAAGAGTAAGGGACAACAGTTTGAGGTCGAGTGAGTCACCACTTATTCTAGATCCAGCAATTGTTTTACAGATGTATCTATGGACTTCACGTGCTTGACTGCTCTGAAGTAAAAAGGGAAGCGATTTGAAAAAGGGTGGGTGGGGAGGGTGCAGGAGGAGGTCTTCATCAAAGAAGTCTGGAGGAAGAACACTACTGAGGTCAGTGAATGTGTCATTGAACATGTTAGCTATAGTGGAAGGGTCAAGGGTTATAGTCCCATCCACATCCAACATTGAAGATGATGTTTTGGGCAGTATCCCTGTAACTTCCTTGAGATTATTCCAGAAGAACTTCCCCTTTCCCCAGGTGTTTGTGAGGGCATCTTTGTAATAGTTACTTTTCTTCAGGCATATTTCTTTGGTGCAGTCATTTCAGGCAGGTTTGTAGTTTTGTATATCTACTTGCCTACCAGTGGCCCGAGCCTGAAACCAGAGGTGGTCCCTAGCTTTCAGCAATGTAAGGAGATCAGCAGTGAGCCATGGATTGCTAAGGCCTTTTACTTTCCTCTTTTTGAAGGGGTTGTAAATGTCACAGGCAGCATTGAAGGAGCTAATGAAGAAGTCAAGCGCAGAGTTGACATCCGATGATAGAAGATAGGTGACCAGTTTTGTTGTCTAAGGTGTAATTTGAGGTACTTCAATTGACCACGTGGAAGGATTCTGCTGTTTATTAGTTTGGGTGGTGGTGGGCTAAATTTGTTAGACCATTTACATGTGACTGGGGAGTGGTCACTTAGCGTATCTGGGAGAACGGAGACTTTTGAGATGCGGGATGGGTGGCTGGTCAGTATCCAGTCCAGGAGGGTGCTTGTCCCAGTCTTACAGTTGAGTCTAGTGGGGGAGTTGACCAGCTGGGCGAGGTTGGCAGCTGAGATGGTATCCTTGTAGCCACCTGTATCTGATCCAAACCAATTTATGTTAAAATTGCCCATTAGGATTATCTGTGCCTGGTGGTTGGGAACGGACAAAGTCAAGGACGGAGTTGAGACCTTTACCTTGATCCTTGGGAGGGATGTGGACAGCAGCAATAGTCAGTGCCTTGTTGTGAACCCCGAGTAGAATTCTGATGGGTAGTATCTGGGTGGTAGAGACTGAGGCGGGGGGTTGAACATGGTGCCCCAAGAAAGAGTCTTTGAGGTAAACAGCACATCCACCACCTTTTTTAGTGATCCTGTCAATTCTGAATATGTTATATCCTGGTAGGATAATTGCACTGTCGGGTATTTTTGGAGTGAGCCAGGTTTTGACAATCACAAGAACATCAGGGTTGTGCTGGTGTGCAAATAATTGCAGGGCATCAAGTCTTGGTAGAAGGCTCCAGATGTTAATCGTTGCAAAGGTGAGTGCCCCAGTGTGACTCTGCTGGAGGTCAGAGCTTGAGATTGTGAGGCCAGAGTTAAGGTGAATATTGACAGACAGAAGTAGTAGTAGCAGCAAGCATTTCAGGGTGCACCAGCGTAGCTGTTTGAGGGAGATTTTATTCAACCATTTCTTACTGGAGAGAAAGCTACTCTGTAAATGATGATCCTAGTAAGTGGTGATGTTGGCCAGAAGTGAGAGTGGGAATAGGCAAACGTAAATCACCCCATCCTGATTCCAGGAGCGGTGCAAGCCTGTCCTGGCAGCAGTTACATATAGAGGGCATCACCCAGTGGATATGGACTGGTCCCTGAGTGCCAGTAGATGTTGTCCAGCTGGAAGCACAGTGGGAGATTGGGATGGCAGGCTCCAGGCAGGAATGCCATGGGAAACAGGGAGGAAACAATAACCAGACAGAGGAGCAGAGAGGGGAAGGCCATAGTGGATAGAGAGGTGAGGGTAGTAGAGGGCGAGAAAGGTCTGAGGGAGGGGGAGAATAACTAGTCAGGAATGGAGGTGAAGCAGGGGAGGGAGAATGCGATGGGTGCAGTAGGAGATATGAGGAGGGTGTCAGGCACAGAAAGGAGGCTGGGGCAGTGAAGGGACAGAGTTGATTAGTAGAGGGGGAGGAGGAACAGGGAGGAGGAAGAGTAGGCAGTAAAGAAATGAGGTACAGGGGAGAGAGAGAGAGTATCCAATAGAAAATGAAAGGGTGGGTCCCTAGGCAGAAGTGGGCAAACTAAGGCCTATTTAAGTAGAGTGCGGGCGGGCGAAATTTATCCTGAAACCCACTGAAGTCTACGGGCACAGAGCCCAGCAGAACAGTTTGAATCAGAGAAGATAGCAGGGCCAATCAGTGGTCGAGTGGAGCACAACAGTCTAATAGGAGATGGAAGCAACAGGCGGCAGCCAATGGGAGCCTTTCAGCACTTCTCGGTTCAGCTTGGGAGATTACCAGCAAGAGGAGGGTCCTTTGCTGGCGAGCAGTGGTGGTGTGGATGGCTGGCCCAGATAGCCCCAGCCACTCAGATGTTTGCCCAATCAGGGACTGAGAGATCTATGGGAAGGAACAGAGCAACAGATTGTGAATCATAGTAACAACAAAGGGTGACGCTGGAGAGTAAATCAGGGGCATGGGCAGTGGAGAGACAGAGGGGAATTAGACAGAGGAGTGGGGGAGAAGGCTGCCACAGACAAGGGAAATAAGCTTGCACTGGCACCAGAGGGAGGACAGAGGGGCGATATAGTAGAATATGAAATTCACAGGGGGAGAAGAAGAGAGATGCAGGGTTTGGCAGCAGGGGGGAAGGTGGAGAGAAAGAGTGAATGCAGAGGGGCAGGAATCACTTCACAACTCTAAAGTACAACAGTTTCCAACTGCACTTTAGAGTTCAATGCTAAAACATTTAGGCAGGTCTACACAATTAATTTTGACTGTGACAAAAAAATATCAAGCAGCTTAGCAATTTAGCCCAGATTTTCAGCTGAGACCCGAAGTTTTTAGAAGTCGAGTGCTAAGAACATCAAGGCTAGTCTACACATTAATTGAGACTTTAACAGAAAAATAAGCAAGCAGTCTAGAAATTTAGCCAACATTTTCTTCCGAAACCCACTGAAGTCGATGGGCACAGAGCACAACAGAACAGTTTGAATCAGTCAAGATTCCAGGGCCAATCAGTGGCCGTGTGGAGCACAACAGTCAAATAGGAGATGGAAGCAACAAGCAGTGGCCAATGGGAGCCTTTCAGCACTTCCCAATTTGGCCTGGGAGCTTACCAGCAAGAGGAGGGTTCCTTGGCGGCGAACAGTGGTGGCATGGACGGCTGGCCCAGGTAGCCCCTGCTGCTCAGATGTTAGCCCGATCAAGGGGTTAAGAGATCTTTCCCTGGAGCTGGAGTCTGCCCATAAACTGTGTATGGCAGAAGTCCCAAAACCACTGTACTAAAAACCACCCACAGTTCCTCTAAGTCCCCCTTCCTGATTCCCTGGAGATTGACCTCCCTTTTTCAAAAACCTTCAGCTACAGAGCATGCACGTCTTCCTGCAGTCATATTTTGGGATTACACAAAAAATTCATAACAAATTGAGATTTTTGAAATTTGGGGTGGATGGGAAGCCAAAAAACAACAACTGTGGCTTACAAATGCAGATTGGGCACTAAACAGATGCAAACGCACAGACGCAGATTGCACACTATAAAGAGATGTAGCTGCACAGGCACAAAAACACCTTAACCAGTGGTCACACAAATCCAAAACTGGAAAAACATTTTTATTATTTATTTATTAAGCATATCGGACATACCTTTGAGTCAGAAACTCATTTACAAAGGTTTCAAGTCAGAGAACGTACAGTCAGACAGTAATACAGGAATTGTTGAACAGAGAGGGTAACAGTGTGGCACAAAGCATCACAATAGGGTATAGTACTCATAAATCACACAAACAGATCAATAAATATAAAAACAAAGGTTTGTTATACAGAGAGGTTTACATTTTCGACATTCAAGTAACACCAATGGTATAGCAGTTAAAGACTACTCAAGCTAACTGGCGAGGCCACAGTAGCAGAGGGAGGATGAAAATCCATTGTCGGGAAAGGAGGGAGATGGGGAGGGAGGGGGAGGGGGATAAGGAAATGATGGGGAGAGGACAACCAGGGCTAGTAGCTGTCACAGGTGCTAGAGGATAGGAGGTGTTCCCTGAGGAGAGATTTGAAGTGGCCAAGCTTATTTTCAGAATCTATGGTACTGGGGAGGGTGTTGATCCAGAGTGGGGCTCTGTAGCTGAAAGTTTTTGAAACAGGGAGGTCCATCCCCGGGGAATCAGGAAGGGGGACTTAGAGGAACTGCGGGTGGTTTTTAGTACAGTGGCAGGTTGTAGAAGGGGGAGAGACCTGTGGGGGATAGCCCTGAGGAGATCTTTCTGGCAAGGAGGCAAGTCTGATATTTAAGCCTGTCATCAAAGTTGAGCCAGCTTAAGAGAGAGTGTAAAGGGAGCAGGTGTGTGTGGTACGGTTACAGCCCAAAGCTAAGCAGCAGGCTTTGTTCAGGGTCATTCTTATTCAGCAGAGGGAGGAATTGTCAGCCACACCATACAGCAGAATACCATAATCAATAACAGAGAGGATAGAAGAGAAGACAGCCAGGCAAAGGGCCTCAGGGGTGAGGCAGTGCTTGTGCCAGTGAAGAAGACCAATTCTGGTATTGACAGCCATGCTGAGGAGATGGATGTGCTTATTGTAGTTAAGGGAGGAGTCCAAGGTAATACCTAGGTATTTAAAGGTGTCTACCTGGTCGAGGGGCTGTAGCAGGAAGTTGACAATACGCAGGGGGTAGCCTTTGTGCTTGTTCTGATGGTGAGCGAACACCACGACTTTGGTTTTCTTATAATTTAATACTAAGCAGTGCTCAGAAAACCATGATTCAGCATCAGAGAAGGCTTTCTGGAGGGATAGCTGGAGCATATGTGGGTCGGAGTGGGAGGAGAAGAGGACCGCGTTGTCAGTGTAAACAAGCACATTCCCGGAGCAGGCGCTGGGGAGAGTATTTAGAAATAGGCTGAAAAGAAGGGGACCGAGTATGGAACCCTGGGGCACCCCTAATCTAACTGGAAGTCTGGAGGAGATGATGTTGCCAATCTTAACTTGTTGAGACCTGTCAGTTAAATAATCAACCAGCTGGTGTCATCTTGTGAAAGACCGGAGTGGGACAGGATGGACAAGAGGAGAGAGTGGTTCATGGTGTTGAAGGCTTTTGACAAATCCACAAAAACCACTCCTGCTAGGTGTCCCTTGTATAAGGCTGAGTGTATGTCTGAAGAGAATTCCAGCAGAGCTGTAGTGGTGCTATGGGCTTTACGGAAGCCATGCTGTTCTTGACATATGAGACTGTACTTAGTGATGTGCTCGGTGAGTTGGTCTAAAATGAGCCTCTCCAAGGCCTTGGGGGGGATAGAGATGGGGTGGTAGTTCCCAGCAAGATGCAGTTGCCATCTTTGTGGATTGGGGTAATTATGGTGGCTTTCCATTTGGCAGGGAATTGGCTACAGCAGAGGGAGCGGTTGAGTAGGGAGGTTGGGGGGTGAGGAGTTTGTCTAGGGTCAGGTGCAGGAGTTTAAGGTCCAGGGTGTCACTGCTAAACCAGGACTTCCCTAAGGCTTTTAGTAAGTAGGGTTTGACTTCCCTTGGGGAAATAGTTTTCAAGCAAAAGGGGGGTAGGGGGTGGAGGATGAGGGCCAAGTTAGAGGATCAAAGAAGTGAGGGGGAGCACACTGCTAAGATCCGAGAAGGAGGTGTTAAGGGTGTCGACTGTATGTTTGGGGTCAGTGGTAATATTGCCATTGGAGTTAATTTTGGAGAGGGGGTGGACACCATTTTCCCATTGAGCTCCTTTAGATTGTCCCAAAACTTTATACCCGAGTCCCAGGATGAGGTGGAGGAACACCCGATGATGTTCAGCCTTAGCTTTACATATTTCCCACGTACACTTATTCCTAGCAGCATGGTAACGTCGTCTGTCTGCTGGTTTGCCCTTGTTAATGGCTATTTGCCAAAGGGAGTCATGGTGGCACATCAGGGCAAGGAGAGTTTGGGAGATCCGTGGTGAGGAGTGGCCCTTGACAAGGCGTTTGGTAAGGGGACAAATAGGTCACAGGCATAGTTGAAGGAGTGGATAAAGTAGTCGAGCACCGAGTCAATGTCGGGAGCATTTTTAATCATTTATTTGTTTATTGAACATATCGGAATTAAACCTTTGAGTCAGAGACTCCTTTACAAAGGTTCCACGTCAGAGTAGTACAGAGATAAAAGACAGAGAACAGACTACAGGTAAAAGCGATGATACGATAATTGGCAGGATACAGTGGTTTTTACAATGTTTCAAAATACAACACAAAGCTATTTACAAATGACAAGAGCAACATAGTCTAGATCAGGTCAAGCATAAAAGCTGAAGACCCTTGTCAGAGGGTATATAACTAAACCATCAGAGAGATTAGTTAGTCACAGGCAGCTTCCTGTCAGATATAGTTTCAGAGAGCAGATTTGAAGGGGCTTAGCTTAGGTTCCACCAGTAAGGTTCTTGGCAGTGAGTTCATCAGGAGGGGTGCCCTGTAATGAAATGTTCTTTGAACCAGTGCTGTTTTACAGTGAGCGACCTGATAGAAGGATTTCTCTGATCCCCGGGTGTGTTTGCTGCATAGATTGGGCTGAAAAGGGATGAGACCTGGGAGGGGTAAGACCGACAGATATTTTTTTGGCCAGGAGGCAGGTCTACTATTTCAGCTGACCATCAAAGTTAGGCCAGTTGGCAAGGGTGCAGAAGGTGCAGGTGTGGGTCAGTTGGTCACAGCCAGTGGCTAGTTGGCAGGCCTTGTTCAGGGACATCCTGATCCTATGAAGAGCAATGTTATCGGCAGCACCATATATCAGTATGCTGTAGTCAATCAGGGATAAAATCGAGGAGGAGATAGCTAGTTGGAGGGCCTATGGGGGGAGACAATACTTGTAACGATGGAGGAGGCTAATGCGTATGTTTACTGCTGTGCTATGAAGGCAGATGTGATCATGATAGTTGAGCCCTGAGTTCAAGGTGACCCCAAGGTATTTGAAATGGCTGACCTGCTGTAGCGATTTGTAATGAAAGTTAAGTATGGTCAGGAGGCGGCCACTGTGCTTGTTTCAGGGATGTGCAAACAACATAGATTAAATTTTTTTATGGTTTAGTACAAGCCTGTGATTAGAGAACCAAGTCTAAGCTTCATTAAAGGATTTCTTGAGTGCCAGTTGGAGGGAGACTGGGTCAGAATGGAAGCCAAAGAGTACATTGTCATCCACATGGAGGAGAATTTTACCCGAGCAGGCACTGGGGAGAGAATTAAGAAATAGACTAAATAGTAGCCCAGGATTGACCCCTGGGGAACCCCTGAGGTGACAGCGAGAGGGGAGGACAAAGTACTAGATATCCACACTTGCTGTGACCTGCCCATTAGGTAATTCCCAAATCAGCATACCGTGTCCTGTGAGGGGCCCAGCTGAGCAAGAGAAGTCAGTAGTAGGGAGTAGTGGATGGAGTCAAATGCTTTTGACAGGTCTAGAAATACTGCACCTACTATATGGCCAGCGTCTAGGGAGGCATGAAGGGTATTAGTAAATTCTAACAAGGCAGTTGTGATAGGGGGTTGGGGTAGGAAGAAGTAGGCTGCTGGTTAACTAGGATCTGCAGCTTATCCATCAGGTAGGGAAATGGGCAGACTGGGTGGGCCAAGCGGTCCTTATCTGCCATCAAATTCTATGTTTCTATGTTTCTATGATACTGTGGCTTTTACTAAAGCCGTGTTGCTCACTGCACAGCAGGTTGTATTTGGTTAGGTGTTTGGTGAGTTGGTCAGCTACGACTTTCTCAAGGGCTGTGGAGAGCGGAAGGAGGATTGATATTGGGTGGTAGTAACCTCAGATGGTACGATCCCAACTCTTATGAATGGGTGTAATAAGGGCAGTTTTCCATTTTGTATGGAACTGGCCCAGAGAGAGGGATCAGTTTAGTAGTGCTGTGAGGGGGTAAAGTACCTCATCAAGTGTAAGCCTTAGTAGCTTTAGGTCCAAGGAATCACTGCTAAATCTGGACTTGGTAAGCACTTTATGCAAGCAGAGAATAGCTTCCACTGAGAGATAGTTTTGAAGTAGAAGGAGGAGCCTCCTGGGGGGGGGGGTCAGTAGATGTGGAGGGAACTGGGGCGAAGAAGTTTTGAGGGAGAACACTGCTAAGATCAGAGACAGAGGAATTTAGTGTGTCAACAATGAGCTCAGGGTCCATTGAGATGCACCCACTAACATACAGTTGGGAGGGAGGTCCAGGGATAGACTTGCTATTAAGCTCTTGTTTATGGGGGATCAATTCCAGAGGGTGAAATGGTGTTTTAAATGTTTAAGATCACCAGGTTTCACATGATGTTGGAAGGTGACTCTGGGTGTTTTTTTTTAACCAAAATTGATCATGAAAGAATGGAGTCCTCAGCTTTGAAAAGTCTTCTCCTTAATTTCAATGACACCCCCCTACATTTCGCTCCTATGAGCTTGTTCACGGGGTTTTTTTCTAGATCTGTGTACTTCTCCCTGTGTACACTGAATTCATTTGACTCAAAAAAAAACTTTTAACTTCTTCCTGGGAACGATACTCTTAGCAGTGAGAAAATGTCTAAATTTGCAAAAGACCTCTCTGTTCTGATTGCAGTTCTCCACGAGTCTTACTCGATAATGAATTTAAATGCAACTGGAGCCAAATTTTTACCGCGAGTAGCGCTTTAGCGTTTACAAAGTTTTAACTAAACTGTGCATTGCATAATGACGTTTGAAAGACGCTTTTTTTTTTGACCCTGCAAGACCATGTGCAAAGCGCAGCAGAGTGGTCACTCAGGGCATTAGGAAGTACTGACATGCTAGTAAGCCTATTGGGGTGATTGGTAAGAACCAGGTCCAGAAGGGAGGCAGATTTGGTCTTAGGATTGTGTCGAGTGGGTGTAGGGACAACTTGTGTGAGGTCGATCGTGGCGATAGCATCTTTGTAAGAGGCAGAGGAGCTAGATTGCCAATTAATGTTGAAATCACAAAGGGTTATGCATTTGGCTTTAGAGGGCAGGTGGGAGAGGTAGTTCACAGTAGAGTGAAATGCAGGTTTTTGGTTCCGAGGGGGATATAAACAGAGGTGACGAGGAGGGGGGCAGTGGCAACACTGACAGAGACTTTCAGGGTGAGAGATTGGGCACCATAGTCCAGCTGGGCAGGTGGAAGAGGTTGGGCCTGAAGAGTGTTTTGAAGGTAGAAGGCGCAGCCACCGCCACGTTTTCTGATCCTATCTGCATAGTAGAGCAAATACCCAGGGATGGAGACAGCGGAGTCAGGGGTTGCTTTGGACAGCCAGGTTTCCACAAGGGAGAGTATGTCAGGTTGGTGTTGGACCATACAACCCTGGGGGCAGTAAATTATACATTTTGTGGGTTGTTGGGGGGGGGGAGTGCTGCAGTAGCAGTCCACTAGCTAGAAAGAAGGAAACAGTAAAAAATACCACAGGCGGATAATTGATTCAGAGTGCAGTGATTACTGTACGGCACAATAAAATGTGTCTGACTTGATGGCACGCACACACACTCACACACTACAGGTAATGCACGGAACATTTAACAGTGCAGTACCCTAACAGAGAAACATTGAATATAGACTTTGACGGCAGAGAAGGACCACTTGGCCCACCTAGTCTGCCCATTTCCCTACCTATTGGATAAGCTGCAGATTCCAGTTACCCAACACCCTACTTCCTCCTACCCCTCACTATAATTGCCTTATGTCTGTCCCATGCATTCTTGAATTCCCGCATTGTTTTTGACCCCACAACCTCCTCAGGAAGGCGGTTCCATGTGTCCACCACCCTCTCTGTGAAAAAGTACTTCTTCACGTTGCCCCTGAGCTGTCCACCCGCTATCTTCAAATTGTGCCCCCTTGTTCTTGTACATCTCTTTTTCTTAAAAACGCTCCTGTCTTGGACTTTGTTGATTCCCTTGAGGTACTTGAAAGTTTCTATCATGTCCCCCCTCTCCCTCCTATCCTCAAGGGTGTATATATTAAGCACTTTTAGCCTCTCTTCGCCTCTCTTCACATAACTTCTAAAGCAGACCCTGCACCATTTTAGTTGCCTTCCTCTGGACTGCCTCCATCCTGTCTATGTCACTGCGAAGATGGGGTCTCCAGAACTGTACGCTGTACTCCAGATGGGGTCTTACCAACTGTTTGTACCGAGGAATACTAACTTCCTGTTTTTTACTGATGATGCCTCTTCCTATACATCCTAGTATCCTCAAGGGTGCGTATATTAAGCACTTTTAACCTCTCTTTTTATTTATTTTTATTTAGATTTTGATAACCAAGTAAGCTCACTGAGACCGAAGGTCCCTTTTTCAGGAGCGACCCGGATTAGTTACAGCCATAACTAACATACATTGGTAGGAGTATACCTTAGGTTAAACATTCATTGGATAAGGCAATAGAATACATTATGGAGCGTATTAGTGACATATACAGATTTACAGTAGCGTTACATCACACATGTGACAAGTTGATACAAATATGCTTAGAGGGAGAGGTAAAATCGTATAGCTTCTGTTGTAGACCCTGCACTATTTTAGTTGCCCTCCTCTGGACTGCCTCCATCTTGTCTATGTCACTTCGGAGATGGGGTCTCCAGAGGGGACTTACCAACTGTCTGTACCAAGGGATAATAACTTTCTGTTTTCTACTGATGATGCCTCTCCCTATACATCCAATATGACTACCCCCAGATCTCTTTCCATTTGTGTTGTTATTAGTATCCCCCCTCATTGTGTACTCTTCCCCTAGGTTTTTGTTTCATGGGTGCAGTACTTTGCACTTTTTTGCATTGACTCTAAGCTGCCATATTTTTGGCCATTCCTCCAATCTTGCCAAGTCCCTTCTCATCCTTTGCACCCCTTCTTATGTGTCAACCCTGCTGCAGATCTTTCTGTCAGCTGCAAAGAGGTATACTTTTCCTTCCAGACCCTCTGGAATGTCACCTATAAAGACATTAAAGAGGACTTGTCCCAATACTGAACCCTGTGGTACCCCACTAGTAATACCCCCTTTCTTCAGAGTGTACTCTATTTACTAGTCCCCTCTGGGTCCTGTTGTCCAGCCAGCTTGTTACCCAGACTACCACCCTGGAACACACTCCAAGGCTGGCTAACTTGTTTTTTAATCTTCTGTGTGGGACTGTGTCAAATGCCATGCTGAAGTCTGGGTAGGCCATATCCACAGCCCCTCCCTGGTCTATTACTTTGGTTACCCAGTTAAAGAAATCTATTAGATTTGTCTGACATGATCTTCCTGCTGTGAATTCATGCTGCCCTGGGTCCTGTGCCCTGCTGACCTCTAGGTACTCAACAATTCTTTCTTTCAGAAGTTATTCCATCATTTTGCCTACCATTGAGGTCAAGCTAACAGGTCTGTAGTTTTCTGCCTCTGCCTTGCTCCCACATTTGTGAAGCGGAATTACATCCACCCTCCTCCAGTCCTCTGGTACCACACCATCCTCCCATGAGTCAGTGGTGTCTCTAGTGCTCCTCTTAGTTCTTTCAGAATTCTGGGGTGAATCTCATCAGGCCCCATTGCTTTGTCCACTTTGAGTTCTAGGAGTTACTTCATGATCCTTTCTTCTGTGAATGAACTGGTATTGACCCATCCCCATCCAGAGTGCTTTTATTCTTTGGTTTAAGTACCTGCCCCTCTTCTTTTGTGAATACTGAGCAAAAATATTCATTCAGTATCTCTGCCTTTTCACAGCCACCCTCTGCCCACCCCTCCTCTTTTTTAAGCCTCAGTATCCCACCCTTGGTCTTGCTTTGCTCCCTGATGTACCAATAAAGATTTTTATCCCCCTTCTTAACTGAGTTGGCTATCTTTTCCTCAATTTGGGCCTTCACTATTCTGGCTGCCTTCCCTGCTTCCTTCTGCTTTAACTGACACAGTTTTCTGTCCTGCTCCTTCTGTGATTCCTTGTACTTCCTGAACACTATCTTTTTCTCCCTAACCTTCCCTGCCACCTCCTTTGAGAACCATAGTGTTTTTTTACCTTGGTTTGTTTATTTGCTTCACACAAAGACTTGTTGCCTCTGTGATGGCAGTTTTGATTAGTCCCCATTTTCTTCCACCCCTCCTTCCTGCCCATTTACTAGTGCATTCCTTAGGCACTCACCCACTTTGGCAAAGTCAGCCCTCCTAAAGTCCAGAACCGTTGCCTTTGTATGGCTTGACTCTACTGCTGTGTTTATCATAAACCATACTGTTCTGTGGTCACTAGTTCCTAGATGGTTATCAACTTCTAAATCTGTGATCCTCTCTCCATCTCCATTTGAAGGTACCAGGTCTAAAACTGGTCCCTTCCAAGTGAGTTCCAGTACTAGCTGTCTAAGGCATGCCCCCTGCAGGACATCGAGAATGACCCCGCTCTTGGATGTAGCTGCAGCAAATGTGCTCCAGTTAACATCTGGCATATCCCGATCCCCCATCAACAATATCTCCCCTTTTTCTGCCATTCTAAGGATACCGTCTATCATTTTCTTGTCCATTTCCTCCCCCTGTTTTAAACAGAATAAAAATATGCACTGCACCACAACAAACAGAAAATAATTATCAAAAATTACTTCAGATATTACTGTGTGTACATAAACACACAAATACTAACACACACTACTAGTACAAAACAGTTAGAAAGACTGCCTTTCTCATGTGAATCCCACTCCATCACAGATGCGCCCCTCCCCCAAAGCACACTTCAGCAGTGTCTGTCAGTTCACAGGCTGAATGTTCTAAATTAACATTCAAAATGCAAACAAAAACAATCAACACTCGATGATCTAAGCACAGGAGGGTTTCCTACAGTCGATGTACTAAATTTAGAACAAAATAATTGGATCAAAACTGATTTTTTAAAGCTTTTCTGATGGTTTGAGTCTCAGAGCTCTGATAGCAAACTGTCTCCAGTTTTGTGCTATACACACTATGCAGAACAGAGGCTGTGCAAGACAATCTAGAGCCCTTGTGACCTGCCATCCCATGAATCAATGCAAAATTCACCTCAAACAACAATAGACAGGTGAAGCAAAGCGAAGTCCTTTCAAATCAATGCACTTTGCATTAAAATTAAGGGGAAGGCTGTAACACAAGGTGAAGTAGCTTGAAGTCCATTGGACACAATGCACTTCATGTTCAGATTTATAGGTGGAGTAATTTGCTTCATGTTGCCGAGCACTACACGGATTTGAGGATAATACGCTTAGTGCTCCACGTAGCAAAATGGGAGCACTTTGCACACCTCTAGTCAGGGTATGTAAACCCTATGAAATCACCACGTGGCACAGAGGAGAAAGAACACTGGTAGTGTGAGTCAAGACTTGAGTTTCATCATCAGGAATGCAGGGGGAGGGAGAGAGAGAGAGACTGTGTGGTCAGGCTGTCAGACGAGCCCAGAATTCAAAAAAGGAAAAACACAGATGATTGTGCAGTAATACTGCATCTGCTACAAAGAAAAAAACAAAACACTCTAAGTGAAACTGAATGCTACTCTTAGTGCTATGGTGCAGTGCTGCTGCCTGTGTAGGGCAGACCAGGAGACAGCAAAGCAATGTGGCCCAGAATTATACAGGAAAACTAGTATGTGTTTGTGTGTGTGGGGTGCAGAATCATACAGGGAAACTAATGTATGTCTGTGGGGGTGGCGCCCAGAATCATACAGGAAAACTAACGTGTGTCTGTGTGGATGGGGCCCAGAATCATACAGGGAAACTAACATGTGTCTCTGTGGATGGGGCCCAGAATCATATAGGGAAACTAACATGTCTATGTGTGTGGGGCCCAGAATCATACAGGGAAACTAATGTGTTCTTTGTGTGTGGGGTCCAGAATCATACAGGGAAACTAATGTGTGTCTGTGTGGATGGAGCCCAGAATCATACAGGGAAACTAACATGTGTCTGTGTGGATGGGGCCCAGAATCATACAAGGAAACTAATGTGTCTATGTGTGTGGGGTCCAGAATCATACAGGGAAACTAACATGTGTCTGTGTGGTCAGGTGGAGGGAATGGACAAAGATATGATAGAAGGCATATTTAAGATGGCAGAGAAATTGGAGATACTGTTAATGGGGGACCTTAATATGCCAGATGTTAACTGGAGCACCTTTGCGGCAGCCATATCCAAAAGCAGGGCCATTCTTGATGCCCTTCAAGTGGCATGTCTCAGACAGCTAGTTTTGGAACCTACTCATGAGGGAGCAATCTTAGACCTTGTACTCTCAAATGGGGACAGTGAGAGGATCTCAGATCTAGAAGTGGGTAGCCATTTGGGAACAAGTGACCACCAAACAGTGTGGTTCATGATAAACTCAGCTACAGAGTCAAGCCATACAAAAGTGAGGGTTCTGGACTTCAGGAGGGCTGACTTTGGCAAGATGGGAGAGTGCCTTAGAAAAGCACTAACAAACAGGCTAGAAGGATGGGTGGAGCAACAATGGGGAAATATCAAAACTGCCATCACAGAGGCAACAAGCCTTAGTGTAAAGCAAATAAACAAATCAAAACGAAAGAAAAAGCCACTATGGTTCTCAAAAGAGGTGGCAGTGAAGGTTAGGGAGAAAAAGATAGCATTTAGGAAGTATAAGAAAACACAGAAGGAGCAGGACAGAGAACTGTACCAATTAAGGCAAAAGGAAGCAGGGAGGGTAGTCAAAATAGCAAAGGCACAAACTGAGGAAAAGATAGCTAACTCAGATAAGAAGGGGGATAAAACCTTTTATAGGTATATCAGGGAGCGTAGAAAGACAAAGGGAGGGATAGTGAGGCTGAATAGAATGGATGGTGGGTGGGCAGAGAGTGACAGTGAAAAAGCAGGGATACTGAATGAATACTTCTGTTCAGTATTCACAAAAGAGGAAGTGAGGGAGGTGCCAAATCCAATTAACAGAAGCTCTCTGGATAGGGGGGGTCGATCCCAGTCCTTTCACAGAAGAAAGGGTTCTGAAAGAACTCCTAAAACTGAAGGTGGACAAAGCAATGGGACCAGATGGCATTCACCCCAGAATTTTAGAAGAATTAAGCAGAGAACTAGTGACACCACTGACTACCCTTTCTAACAAATCATGGGAGGATGGTGTGGTACCTGAGGACTGGAAGAAGGCAGATGTCATTCCCCTTCACAAACGTGGGACCAAGACAGAGGCAGGAAACTACAGACCTGTCAGTTTGACCTCTGTGGTAGGGAAAGTGATAGAATCACTTCTGAAGGAAAGAATTGTTGAGTACCTAGAGGCCAGTGGGGCACAGGACCCAAGGCAGCATGGGTTCACAATGGGAAGGTCATGTTAGACAAATCTAATTGATTTCTTTGACTGGGTGACCAA
The DNA here is from genome assembly GCA_016271365.2 of Neoceratodus forsteri. Lineage (NCBI taxonomy): Eukaryota > Metazoa > Chordata > Ceratodontiformes > Ceratodontidae > Neoceratodus > Neoceratodus forsteri. Next base: position 1,180,907,279 of record CM057454.1, read on the forward strand.
AGTAGTAGACCAGGGAGGGGATGTGGACATGGCCTACCTAGACTTTAGTAAGGCATTTGACACAGTCCCACACAAAAGATTAGTAGTCAAATTAACCAGCCTGGGAGTGGGTCCCAGGGTGGTACCTTGGGTAAAACATTGGCTGAGCAACAGGACACAGAAGGTAATTGTAAATGGAGTCCACTCTGAAGAAAGAGGGGTTACTAGTGGGGTACCGCAGGGTTCAGTACTGGGTCCAGTCCTTTTTAATGTCTTTATAAGTGACATTGCAGAGGGTCTGGAAGGAAAAGTATGCCTCTCTGCAGATGACACAAAGATCTACAACAGGGTTGATACACAAGGAGGCATGGAAAGGATGAGAAGGGACTTGGCAAGGTTGGAGAAATGGTCAGTATGGCAGCTTGTATTCAATGCAAAAGTGCAAAGTAATGCACCTGGAAACAAAAACCCAGGGAAGATTACACAATGGGGGAGGTGGTAACAACAACAAAAATAGAAAGGGACCTGGGGGTAATCATATCAGATGACCTTAAGGTTGGCAAGCAATGTGAGAAGACGGTAGGGAGGCTGGGGAATACTGGGATGTATAGGGAGGTATCACCAGCAGAAAACATAAGTTGTTATCCCCTGTACAGACAGTTGGTGAGACCCCATCTGAGTATTGTGTCCAGTTCTGGAGACCCCATCTCGCAAGGACATAGACAGGATGGAGGCAGTTCAGAGGAGGGCAACTAAAATGGTGCAGGGTCTGCAAGAGAAGCCATATGAGGAGAGACTAAAGGAGCTTAATATGTATACCCTTGAGGAAAGGAGGGGGGGTCATGATAGAAATGTTTAAGTACCTCAGAGGAATTAACTAAGTCCAAGAGGGTAGCATCTTTCAGAAAAAGAGATGTGCAAGAACAAGGGGACACAATCTGAAGATAGAGGGGGGACAGCTCAGGGACAATGTGAGGAAGCATTTTTTCACAGAGACAGTGGTGGACGCATGGAACAGCCTTCCTGAGGAGGTTGTGGGGTCTAAAGCTGTGGAAGAATTGAAGAATGCATGGGACAGACATAAGGCAATTTTTGTGGGGGTAGGAAGAAATAGGCTGTTGGTTAAATAGAATCTACAGCTTATCCTCTAGGTAGGGAAATGAGCAGACTAGGTGGGCCAAGCGATCCTTATCTGCTGTCAAAGTCTATATTTCTATGTGTGTGTGTGGTCCAGAATCATACAGGGAAACTGATGTGTCTGTGTGGGCAGGGCCCAGAATCATACAGGAAAACTAACGTGTCTGTTTGGATGGGGCCCAGAATCATACAGGGAAACTAACATGTCTGTGTGTGTGGCCCAGAATCATACAGGAAAACTAATGTGTGTCTGTGTGTGCAGAGCCCAGAATTATACAGGAAAACTAAAGTGTGTCTGTGTGGATGGGGCCCAGAATCATAGAGGGAAACTAATGTGTGTCTGTGTGGATGGGGCTCAGAATCACAGGAGGAAACTAACATGTGGGTGGGTGCGCCCCCAGAATCATACAGGAAAATTAAGGTGTATGTATATGGGCCCTAGAATTACACAAGAAAACTAAGGTGTGTGAGTGGGATACAGAATCACAGAGGGAAGAGTGTGTGTGTCTGTGCGTGTGTGTGTGTTGTTCAGAATCACCGTGACACAGAAGTTAAGGTGACTGTAAAGGCCCCAGAATCACACAGACAAACTAAGGTATTTCTGTGGGCTCTGAGTCACATGGAAAACTAATGTGCATGTGAGCTCCAGGATCACAGGACAACACAAGTCTGTGTGGGCCCCATAATCACCCAAAGAAACTAAGGTGTCTTTCTGAAGGGGCCAGAATCACATAATCACACAAGAACATTAATGCATATGTTTGTGTGTGCGGGGGCCAGGATCACACAGGGAAACTAATGTGTGTTTGTACGTGTTTGTGCTCCAAGATCACCAAGGGAAATGAAGCCATGTGTGTGGCAAAGCTCCAACATGACAAACAGAAACGAAGGTGTGTGTGAGCTCCAGAATCAGAGGGCAACACAAGTCTGCGTGGGCCCCATAATCGCTCACAGAAGCGAAGCTGTATTTCTAAAGAGGCCAGAATCACATAATCACACAAGAAAATTAATGTGTTTATTTGTGTGTGTGGGTGCTCCAGAATGACACAGGAAAACCAAGACATGTGTGGGGGGGGGGCAGGATCACACAAGGAAACTAAGGTGTGTGTGTGTATGTGTGTGTGTGTGTGTGTGTGTATGTGTGTGTGTGTGAGTGTTGAGGGGGAAGCCCAGAATCACCCAGAATCATACAAGGAAGCTAAGGTGTTTGTAGAGGGCCCCAGTGTTACACAGAGAAACTATGGTATGTGTTGGCTTCAGAACCAAAACATGACCCCCCGTAATCCCCATGGAAAACAGGTGAGTGAGGCACCAAGAATCACAGAGAGAAACTGACACCTGTTTGTGGGTATCAGAATCACACTCTGTGAGCTAGAGGATATGCTACTGTATATGGGTAGGCCATTCTGTGAGATAAAATGAGACCTCTCTCCCAAACATACCACCTTCTGATCACTCCCACTGAATCATACACAAACAGATTTCAACTCAAATGGAGTCATCAGATAGCACAGCCCATTCCTGTGAAAGGATGGGCAACCCTATTTAAACAGGGGCAGAAAATAACATCCTCCCCTTCATGGGGAGAATGTAACTGGAAAGTTCTGGTGAGATATTTCAGAACCCTGACTATAACAAGTCAATTTAATACCACCTACAGTGACCTGTGTTGGAGAGAGTGTGGACAGCTACGTTCCTACTCCCACATTTTTTGGGACAGCCCAAAGTTGACACCTTTTTGGCTCCAAATACGGGACCAGATGCAAACTATTTTAGTGGTCCAAGTCCCTCTCACTCTCCAGAACCTTGTATTGGAAATATCGGAGAAACATATCAGTTTTAAATCCAAATTGCGAAAGAAACTTTTCCACATCTTGAGACTGGCTACGCTCAAATCTATTACTCAGAAATGGCTGTCTCGTGAGCCACCCAGTCTTCAACAGTGGAGACACAATATTTCATTTCATTTTTTTTTTCATTTATTCTTCGGTAACCAGGTAAAGGCTCTGGACCAAAGGTCCCTTTTCAGGCCCGACCCAGACAAAAAAAACATACAAAAATACACAAATACAATCAACAGCAATACAAAACCAAAAATACAAATTACAAATTGCAGTTAGAAACAGATTTATGTAATAAATAACTTTTTAACCTTTGTTTAAAAGTTAAAACAGAGGGAGCAATCCTAACATGAAGTGGGAGTGAATTCCAACACAATGGTGCTGCTATTGAAAAAACTTTAGAGCTTAATCTAAGCCGAGAGCTGGGGACAAAATATAGGGGACCGTTAGCCGACCTCAGGCTGGGAAGCAATTCTTTCATTACAACAAGATCAGAAAGAGGAAAAAGCGAGCCAAAGTATAAACATTTATACATCAGACAGCCAACAAAATATTATATTCTGTAACTAGGGGAAAGCCACCCCAACCGAGAATAAAGATTACACTGATGTGTCCTATTGGGGACTCCTAAAATAAATCTACAAATATTATTATAGACCACAGTTAGTGCTTGCATTTCTTTTGTACCTAAGTTATAATATAAACAAGAACTGTAATTAAAATATGGAAGAAGAGAATAGCAATTGCTAATCTAGTTGCTTGTAAGAGGAATGGCTTGAATTTGTATAACGCCCCCATTCTTTGATTTGCTTTCTTACCATTGACTGAATCTGAGGTGAAAAGGTCAAATGGGGATCCAATAGTGTGCCCAAATACTTAAACTGAGACACTTGTTCAAGCAGACCACCCCAAAAATCAGATATCCTCAGTTCCAGGGTGTCCACCAACATAAATTGCATGCCAAATAACATAACTTTTGTTTTAGTTGAGTTCAAAACCATAGCATTTAAAGTAAGCCAAGAACAAACAGTACCAAAATCCTTTTCTAGGGAACAAGAAAGTTCAGTCACAGAATTTGACTGAGTACAGATTACAAGATCATCTGCATAAAGCAGTGATTCACTAAACCTACAAACTCCAGGAAGCTGATTAATAAAAATAGAAAATAACAGGGGTCCCAAAATGGACCCCGGAGGCACACCACAACTAATTGGCAAAACATCAGAAACCACAGAACCTATTTGAACAAACTGGCACCTGTTACTCAGATAATCATAGAACCAAGATAAAGCAACATCAGAAAACCCCAGATCTTTCAATTTTGTGTAGGCCAAACCATGATCAAGCAAAAGCCTTGGTTAGGTCCACAAACACTGCCCAGGTCATCAAACTCTTCTCAAACCCATGCAGGATGATGTTTGTGAACCCAACCGAGGCCATGTCCATACTAAAGTGCTTACAGAACCCATGTTGTTGCCTTGACAACAAATCATGGATAACCAAATAGGCATCAATTTGCTTAGCCACTAAACGCTCAAGTAGTTTGCTAAGGGGATCCAGTATTGATATTGGCCAATAACCATCCATGGAAGTAGCACAGCTCTATTTTGGAATTGGAACCACTTTAGCTTTCTTCCAGGGCAGAGGAAAAACATCTGTAGCCAATGGCATATTAAAAATATAACAAAGGGGATCCGTAATAGAGGGGATAGCCAATTTTAAGAAGCGGGAATCCAACCCTTCCCCACAGTCAGTCCCTTTATTTGGGAGAGATTGCAGAAGATGAAAAACTTCATTTGATGTCACTTCCTTAAACAAACCTGGGTCCATCTACCAAAGGAACAGAAGAAAAGTATTTAGTATTACCAGCCAGAGGGGAAAAAAGATCTAAACTTAGAAAGATCTGAAAATTTAGAATTCAACAATTTAATAATTTTGGGCAAGTCGCCAGTTTCTTTGTTGTCAACATTTCATTTCTGGTTGTCATATTTTGATTTACGAGAAAGTAAAGAATTTACATTATTCCAAAACTTCTTTGGATCTGCCCAGCTATCTTCAAAACAATCCCTAAAATAAGCTTTTTTAGCATTTCTAACAGTTTGAGAGACTAAATTCCAAAGTCCACGGTAGAGATCCATTGAAACTCTACTGGGAGATAATTTAAATTTAGCCCAAGCACTATCCCGCTCCTTAATTAGTTTCTTAATGCTGGGACCAAAGTATCCAGTAGGAGAACCTCTACACATCCACATCTGGAATACATTCAAGAAATGATCAATCAGTTAACCTCAAAGAAGAATATAACAGGGAATAATTTATCATTTTAAATGATCTAATCTGAAACACAGAAGGAGGGGGTTTAAGACAGTGAAAATGTAGGATACAAAAGGTGGCCATGTGATCGCTTACGGAATCTGTCAAGACACTAGAGGCCCCCACTCTATTAGTCAATACCCAATCCAACAGAGAATGATTCTGTGAGATAGAATTGAGACGGGTAAGCACATTTATACACTGAGTCAATCCATAAGAGAGAAGACATTCGAGCCCCATGGTGCCATTAGCCCTCCAATTCAAATTCATATCTCCAACAACAATAGAATCACTCTGCTTTAAATAAACTTCACAAACATCCGGACATTTTTAAGCCCTTGAAGACCACATTGAGAGGATTATACAAACAGCCCACATGTAACTTCTTCTTTCCTTCAAGAACAAATTGCAAAACCAACCAATCAGTATCACAACCCAAATCCTCACTAGACCTTAAAAAATTAATTTCTAAATGATCCCTATATTAAATCAGGACCCCACCACCCTTTTTTTGACCTTTACGGTCTACCCTAAAAATTTTATAACCCCTAATATGACACACATTATCGGGCACCCCCGGCTTCAACCACATTTCTGATAAAGCAACAATATCAGGCAGATATAGAGCAATAAGCTGTTCGATTTCAGCAACCTTAGGGATTAAGCAACGAACATTCAAATGGATAATTTTAAATCTATGACAGGATTTCAAACAATTATTCAAAGACAATGCTTGAGAGGAAGGCATAGAATCTAAAGAGCAAGGCCCTAGATTCGGTTCAACATCGCCAGAAACTAACAACAGAAAGGTGGTTGAAACACAGTTGCCCAATTTAGAACAAAGTAACGTGCCATAGTGCAAACAAGTACAGTAACCCCTATTCCCACATTGTCTTATGGGCATAGGGCTACTCAACAACAATTGCCATGAGTCAGTAACAACAACACCAACAACTAAGCAATTTGAAAAGCAAAAATCACTTGTCTCATATGAGGCAGTGTTCCCGGCACCAAACCTATATAATTCAAAAGGATCCACATATACCAACATGGAGAAAATCACCCCTAACCTTAGGCTGAGATTGGACAGATTTCTAGAAATCTGGCTCTGCTTGCATGTACAGAAAGAACAAACAGGCCAAGAGATCATGGCAGTCAAGACTGCCTCTCTACAGTAGTGCAATAGAACATTAATTAAACAAAACACCACACACATGGAATGAGCTGCTATGATCTTTATTAATCTTGGGTGTATACTATTTCCTTGGTTAGGTCCTTTTGGTCATATGGTACTAAGAGTTTTTATTATAGTTTAGTTAGTTTTCTGTGTTATATGGTACAAACTTTCTAATAATTGAAACAGATTTGTAAATAAGTTCAATTAACATTTGAGCGTATGGGAAAGAAACCCGTGAACAAGGAGAGTATGAAGGAATAACGTCTATAAGGACTCTTCTTCCAATACTTGAACTGGTTTTCATGCTTCCTTCTCTCCCCTGCAAGAGGATGAAACATATTTATAACCTCATCTGTAACTGAAGACATGTTGGTAACTTAATTTTTTTTAGTTTTTGTTGGAATGTGTAATATGCTATCTTATAGCTGTCCAGCATCAATAAAGATTAAGTTACAAAAAAAAGAATCGCACTCTGTGGACAGAGAAACAAAGGTTTGTGTGTAAGGCCCAGTATCACACTCTGTGGACCAGGACACTAAGGCTTGTGTGTGGGCCCCAAAGTCACAGTCAGTGGACAGGGAAACTAAGGGTTGTTGGTGGACCCCAGAATCACAGTCTGCAGACATAGAAACTAGGGTTTGTGTGTGGGCCCCAGAATCACAGTCTGCAGACAGGGAAACTCAGTTTGTGTGTTTGAGCCCCAGAATCACACTCTGTGGACAGGGAAACTAAGGATTGTGTGTGGAATACAGAATCACACTCTGTGGACAGAGAAACCAAGGTTTGTGTGTGTGATCCAAAATCAATTTGTGTTTGAACCCCAGTCTCAGAAGGAAACTATGATGTGTGTGCGTGGAGGGGGGGCAAAGAATCATACAGGAAACAAAGGTGTGTGTTGAGGCCCCATAATCGTATTCTGTGGAAAAGGAAACAAAGTGTGTGGGACCACTAGTCGTATTCTGTAGATAAGGAAACTTAATTTTGTGTGGGTCCTGACTCCCAGAATTACACAGAGAAAGCAGCAATTGTGGGTATCCAAATCACATTTCATAGATTGAGAATCTAAGGTTTGTATGTGGGATACAGCATGACACTCTGTGGACTGAGAAACTAAGGCTTGTGTGTGGGCTCTAGAATTGTACTCTGTGACCAGGGAAAAGAGCAGTTGTATAAAAGCTTATTGTAATGGTAGATCTTCAAGAGACTCTCCTCCATTAGGCCACACCTTTAGCACTGTAGGCCATCAGCATCAGGACCACATGGAAACTTTTTGCTATCCTGGAGCTGCCTACAATAATGTGCAGCATCGAAGTGTATTGGGAGGAGGTACAGCATAGTGGTTAAGAGCACTGAGTTGAAAACCTGGAGAACTGGGTCTGAATCCTAGAGACACCATTTCCATACTGTGTGACCATGAGCAAGTTACTTAACTTCCCTGTGGTCCTGGGGCACACCTGGAAACAAATCTCAGTTTACTGTATCTTTCCTGGTCAAATAAACTTGTAAAATAAATAAAAATAAATAAGTATAATGTGGGCCCCAACACTCATCCACTTTCTGTTGGAGATTTGCGTCAAAGGGCCTCCTACTGTGAAGAACCAGGAGACAGTACAGCTGCATACACATTTACCGTAACAGTAGATCTTCAAAATAATCTCTTGCAGTAGGTCATTACATAAACAAATATTCCAGCTGCAGGTACAGTATGATTCCATCAGGATGATTTATCAGCACTCTACCTGGGACTGCCCCTGATGATATCACGTGTTGTGTCTGACAGGTATAAAAGGGGGCGGTCCCAGATGCTCCTTGGTTCTTTTCCTCTTCAGAGACCGTATCTGATGATATTGTTGTCAGATCATCCAAGGGGAACCGAGGAGGAACAGGGAGCCCTTACAAATTATATTTTGGAGAGAGCAGGAGCAAGTCGCCCTCCTGAAACAGGAAGTAAGGGGTTAGATGGTGGGGCAGCATGACCTGCTGCAAGGGAATCTCTCAGATCTATTGTTACGGTAAGTTCTTATGCAACTGTACTATCTTCATTGAGGAAGTCTCTTGCAGCAGGTCATTACATATAGTAATGAGTCCCCAGCAGTTGGAAAGCAAAGTGGGGAGGGAGGAAGAACAAAAAATAAAAGTTCAGGACAACAGACCCTGAAGAACTGCCTGGTCAAAGTCGGTTCGCTGTTTGGAAGCAATGTCCAGGCAGTAATGTTCAGTGAAGGTATGAACAGAAGAACATGTAGCAGCTTCACAAATATCATTAGCTGAAACGCCTCTAAAGCATGCCGCTGAGGCAGCCATGCCCCTCGTGCAGAGAGACTTTATCGCTCCCAGGAGTGGTGTGTTGTATTTAATATAACAAAAAGTAATGCAGTTGGCCAACCAAGTGGACAAGCACTGCTTGGAAACAGAAATGCCCTCTTTTCCAGGGGCAAAGGAAATGAAAAGTTGCTCTGATCTGTGACAAGGTTTGGCGTAAAGAAAGTAATATCATAACATTCTATGTACATTCAAAGTATGGTGCAGGGATTCTCCTAGATTTGCCAGCTCTGTATAGTACACTGGTAAGTGAATGGCTGGATTCAATGTGGATTCAGATACCACTTTTTGCAAAAATTTAGGGTTAGTGCCCAAGGAGACCATATCCTAATGGAAATTCAGGAAGGGTTCCTTGCACAACAGTGCATTCAGTTCTGAAATGCGTCTCCCTGACATGATTGTAACTAAAGAAATTGTTTTCTGGAAGAGAAAACATAGCTCACAAGAAGCTGCAGGTTAAAAGGCTTTAATGTAAGTTTTTCAAGCACAAAATTCAAGTCCTAAGGAGGGACCGGAGCCTGGATATGGGTTTTGGGGTGAAGGATACCCTTTAAAAAGGTTTTCATTACCTGTAGCTGAGCCAGTAGTTTGACATCCATTAATACCCGAAAGGCATAAATAGCCAATAAATGCACTTTGGTGGAGGAATACTTGAGACCACTACATGAAAGGGAAAGTAAATAGTCCAGCACATGATGTGGTGGACAGCAATATGGGTCCAAATGTTGATCTTTTGACAACAGGGAAAACCTCTTCCATTTCAGGGAATAGGAGGAATGGGTGGAAGGTTTATAGGCTGCCCTCAGGACTTCTGCTACTTTTGGGGAGACCTAGAATCTAGAGAGGACTATGTCCTCAGGAACCATGCATACAGATGCAAGGAACGGAGGTTAGGATGAAGAAGAGAACCCCTGGCCTGGGACAGAAGTGCAGGACAATTGGGAAGTAGATGAGGGTCCTGGATCATCATTTGTTGTAGAAAACAGGAATCAGACTTGTCTTGGCCACAGAGGCATGGTGAGGATAATTTATTTATTTATTTTTATTTATTTATGACTTTGGTAACCGGGTAGGTGCATTGATCCCAGGGACCATTTTCAGGCATGAGCTGGGCCACATCTGTGGCGCAGAGCAAAAATCTTTAACAAAATTGTAGCAGGACAGCAGCAAATTACACAATATGACAGGGTAGAAAGGTTACAATTGTACAACTGACATTCAACAAAATGACAGTATAAAAGACATAATAACAGGAGAGATACAGGATAAGTCAACAGGTTATACAGGAAGCAATTAATACTAGATCTGACTAGGCTAAAACGCAGTGTAGGCTGGTGAGTGAGCAGTCGAAGAGACCACAGGTTCAAGTGTATATACACAAGAGGATAGGAAATGGGAAAACTGGGGGTGTGGGGCAGGGAGGGGTTGGGGTGGGAAGGAGGGGAGATGGGGATTGGGTCAAGGAGGAGACGAAAGGAACCACAGCTAGATATGGGAGGGATGCCTTGTTCCTGAGTAGTTTGAGCCCTCATCCAAACCCACTTCTGCCCTTTAAATCAGCGCATGCACAGAATGTAGTGTGCCCTCGCTGCGTTTGTTCCAGGTCTCTACTCGGAAAAACAGTGAGTGTGCAGTCACAGAATGACTATGTCATGATCCGTGTTTTTGAGCTGCGAGTCTGACAGGCAAACAGCTGTCATTGACAGCGCGAGTGACAGTCAGCTGAGCCGGGAAAGCCTGAAGGTGTCTGACTGACTCATCAGTGGCAGGTCGTCAGTTAAAGAAAGCTAGCCTGAATTTTTACTTGGAAGGTCCGTGATGCAGTCCAATAGTAGTCAAATTCTTAGTGACTTAGAGGAGGGTGAGCCTGGGGTGGCGGTGTCTCTGCTTGGCATCACAGCAGCCAAGAAATAGCAGCTGAAAAGAAAGCATTCCTTGACCAGATTCCAGAGGCAGTGGTCATCCGACTGGCCCTGTGTACAGCCTGTTAAAGGGAATCCACAGAAAGCGTGGTGCACATTAAGTCCCTGCTCCTCTGTACTTTGGTTATTTAATATCAAAACTTAATTCCCTGTAAATCTGGAGAGAGCTAGTTGCTGACTGAGAAAAAGTTTCCTTTTCTGACAGTAAAGCAGGAGATTGCCCCCCAGCACACTGTATGGCCGACCAGGGTTCGCACTCCCCCGTCGGCTCCACTGCACCCCCCAAATAAACTGCTAGGTGCCATGCTGGGAGCCCACCCCAGCATGGTAAAAAGTCCCCAGTCATCTTAATAAACAACAAAAAAAAGACCTAGAATAAAAAAAAATCCCTCATTGATTATCTTGCCCCCTTCCCAACCCGCACCCACCTTCTGTGTAGCCCACCTCCCCACACCCCTCTCACCCCATACTTACCTCTGAAGCCCGGCGTGATGACTATCGGTGGACCAGGAACACATCTGCACTCTTCAAAGCCGATCGCGAACTGAAGAAATGCCAACAAGCTGTATAATGGCAAAAATTGTTTTTTTCAACTTTGGTGCATATATCGGCCATTTTTTAGAATTGTTTCACCAAATTTTCAACATGGGGTTCTTGGGACCCCACCTCATGAATTCAGTCACTGTCATTTTGTTATTCTGTCCCAAAAGGTGATTTCGTGGTCACTGCTTGAAACCACCTTTCAGGACTGATTAATGAAATAACAGTGCCACAGTTCATGAGGTAGGCCCCCAAAAACCCTATGTTGAAAATTTGGTGATAAAATTCCCCAAAATGACTGTTTTACTAGCGTGCGTTGCGCAGTTTCAACACACGCTCATAACTTCGAGCATTTTTAATATTTTCACTCCAGATCTGCAACATTGCCATTTTACCCTACCTTCTTATGGACAGTGCAGCTGTCATTTTTCACATCTCACCTGAAATGTGTTTTTGCACATGTAGTGCACAGTGGCATGGTCGGTGTGCGTAATCAATGTACATGACAGATTAATAATAACACAGTGACACCATTCATTAGGTAGGTCCCCAACAACCCTGTGTTGAAACTTTGGTGAATAAATTCCCCAAAATGACAGTTTTACGAGCGTGCGCTGCGCAGTTTCTATGCACGCTCGTAACTTCGAGCATGTTTAATATTTTCACTCCAGATTTTCAATATTGCCATTTTACCACACCTCCTTATGAACAGTATGACTGTCATTTTTTGCATCTCACCTGAAATGTGTTTTCGCACATGTAGCGCATATTGGCGTGGTCGGTGTGCAAAACCAATGTTTGGGACAGATTAAGAAAATCACAGTGGCACTGTACATGAGCAGAGGTCTCAAACTGGCTATGTTGAAAATTTGGTGACAAACATCCATAAAATGACTGTGTTATGAGCGTGCACTGTGCAATTTCCCTGCATCCTGGTGGGCAAGCAATGTGAGAGTGCAGTAAGGAGGCCTGGGGGGATACTGGGATGCATAGGGAGAGGCATCACCAGTAGAAAACAGGAAGTTGTTATCCCTCTGTACAGACTGCTGGTGAGACTCTATCTGGAGTACTGTGTGCAGTTCTGGAGACCCAATCTCCGCAAGGATATAGATAGGATGGAGGCAGTCCAGAGCAGGGCAACTGAAATGGTGCAGGGTCTGCAACAGAAGAAATATGAAGAACGACTTAACGAGCTTAATATGTATAGCCTCAAGGAAAGGAGGGAGAGGGAAGACATGATAGAAACTTTCAAGTACCTCAAGGGAATCGACAAAGTCCAAGAGGGTAACATCTTTCAGAAAAAGAGGTGTGCAAGAACAAGAGGGCACAATTTGAAAATTGAGGGGGGACAGCTTAGAGGTAATGTGAGGAAGTATTTTTTCATGGACAGTGTTGTGGATCCATGGAACGGCCTTCTGAGGAGGTTGTGGAGTCAAGGACAGTGGTGGATTTCAAGAATGCATGGGACAGTCATAAGGCAATTCTAGTGGGTGGAGGTAGGAAGAAGTAGTCTGTTGGTTAACTAGGATCTGCAGCTTATCCACTAGGTAGGGATATGGGCAGACTGGATGGGCCAAGCAGTCCTTATCTGCCATCAAATTCTATATTTCTATGTTTCTACCCTCGTAAGTTCACAAACTCATAATCTTTTCAGTCCAGATTTCCAACATTGGTATTTTTCCACACCTTCTTGTGAAAAGTACAGCTGTCATTTTTCACACCCTGGCTGAAATGTGTTTTCATACTTCCTGGGCAGATTAGTACGGTGGCTGTGGAAAATCAGTGTTCGGGATAGATTAAGAAAATCACAGTGATGCTGTTCATCAGCAGAGGTGCCAAAATGCCTATGTTGAAAATCTGCTGCAAAAAATCCCAAAACTAATAACATTATGGGTTTGCATTGAGCAGTTTCTATGCACATTCGTGACTTCACCAGTTTTTTTTATATTTTCTCTCCAGATTTTCAACATTGCCATTTTTAACACCTCCTTATGAACAGTACAGCTGTCATTTTTTACATCCTGTTCAAACTGTGTTTTCGCACCTGTGGAGCCAAATGGTGCAGTCGCTGTGCAAGATCACCTTTTGGCTAAAGAACTGATAGTGTCACTGTTCATGCAGTGGGATCACAAAAAACACATGTTGAAAACTTGGAATAAAAATACCAGGAAACGCCCAGTGTGTTAGGGTTTTCTACCATAACGCCCTACCCTGTAGGGACTGACAGGCATCAGAGGTGTGACTTAGGATTGTTGACAGTAATGCTCATGCCATTCCACCCCACCCTGCAGCCAGTGGCAGGCCTTGGGCCCTTTGGCCCCAGAGTTCACCCCATTCTCCTATACAGTGCCTATTTCAGTATGTTTCCTTATGAAATGAGGTGAGTATAAAGCCAGGACACTTCAAAGCACACCTCAACATTTGTCAATGTCTGCAGGGTAGGGTGAGATGAAATGTCATGACCGTTATGAGCGATTACCCAAAGGCACACCCCAATGTCTGTCCATCTGCAGGGTGGGGGTTGAGTTGACATCAGTTCAATACTTCACTGCCATTCCTATACTGCATCTGTCTAACTGTTTAACATTGTCCTTTCATCAGCCCAGAAGAAACAGTACACAGGTATAATACTATATTGTCTCTATATAGGACGATCTCTATCTGGCAGTATAGGCTAGAGGTTAAAGTAACAAGTGGTGAATGAGCTTGGTACATGCAGCAGACCAGACCTGTGTTTGATTCTCTCAGCCTCCACTTGCACACTGTGTGACTCTGAGCAAGTCACTTAACCTCCCAGGTTGCCCCTTGCCGCTGAAAACAGACACATGGACCTTACCCAGTTACGAAAGACTGAAAAAAAATGTACACCAGGAATTCCTATTTCAAGTGTTCAAACTATGCATTTTATTAAAGTTTATTTTTTTACCATACTTGATCCAAAGGTTTATTTTTAGGATGAAAGGACATGCTAGGTGGGATTGTATGAATGATGATGGCTGGCATAGTCAGGGACAGTTGAGAGGTAGGTGCAGGGCCGTCCCTGTATACCTCGTAGCATTTGGTCACTGAAATGTTGGATGCAGACACTCAAAATGTAGATAAATGAGGGGCACTGGTCTTAATAATATGGACATTCTCAAAGAATTAAGGGGAGAACTAGTGACACCACTGACTATCCTTTTTAACAAATCATGGGAGGATGATGTGGTACCTGAGGACTGGAGGAGGGCAGTTGTGATTTCCCCTCACAAAAGTGGGAGCAACTCCAGAGGAGGGCAACTAAAATGGTGCAGGGCCTGCACCAGAAGACATATGAAGAGAGACTTAAGGAGCTGAATATGTATAGCCTCGAGGAAAGGAGAGAGAGGGGGGACATGATAGAAACTTTCAAGTATCTCAAGGGAATCAACAAAGTCCAAGAGGGTAGCATCTTTCAAAAAAAGAGGTGTGCAAGAACAAGGGGGCACAATTTGAAGATAGAAGGGGGCGCTCAGAGGTAATTTAAGGAAGTATTTTTTCACAGAGAGGGTTGTGGATGCATGGAATGGCCTTCCGGAGGAGGTTGTGGAGTCAAAAACAGTGGTGGAATTCAAGCATGCATGGGACAGTCACAAGGCAATTCTGGGGGTAGGAAGAAGTAGGCTGCTGGTTAACTAGGATCTGCAGCTTATCCAATAGGTAGGAAAATGGGCAGACTGGGTGGGCCAAGTGGTCCTTATCTGCAGTCAAAATCTATGTAAGACAGAGGCAGGAAACTACAGACCTGTCAGTTTGGACTCTGTGGTAGGGAAAGTGATGGAATCACTTCTGAAGGAAAGAATTGTTGAGTACCTAGAGGCCAGTAGGGCATAGGACCCAGGGCAGTATGGGTTCACAGTGGGAAGGTCATGTCAGAAGAATCTAATTGATTTCTTTGACTGGGCGACCAAAGTAGTAGACCAGGGAGGGGTTGTGGACATGGCCTACCTAGACTTTAGAAGGCATTGACATAGTCCCACACAAAGATTAAACAAATTAGCCAGCCTGGGAGTAGGTCCCAGGGTGGTAGCCTGGGTAGAACATTGGCTGGACAACAGGATACAGAAGGTAATAGTAAATGGAGTCCACTCTGAACAAAGGGGGTTACTAGTGGGTACTGCAGGGCTCAGTACTGGGTCCAGTCCATTTGTTTTTTGTATGATGGTATTTATCACCCCCCCATGCATCTGACCGGACTTCTTTTCAGGTCCCCGCATGGATTGCCCCATCATGGTGCACCTGACCCCACCACTCCATATCGCAAGAAGCCCAGGTATCCCCGACATATCCCTTCATTGGGAGGGTCCCTTATCTACATAGGGGAAGAGCCTTTTCAGCCATATCCAACAACTCTGGGTGGTGCTGAGGCTGCTGATGGAGGTCTGGGAGCCCTGGAGTGTGGATTCGGGGAGTCCGTCATCTGACTGGCCAGGGCAACGTTTTCATGGTTTTTCCTCTGAGAAGAGATGTGCCATGACATATAGGATTATGCCGATGTCTGTCTCTCTCCAAGCATTGTGGGTTGGATGTCGTGCTGAACCCCCAGCCTCCACCAGGGGTCAGCAGACACCGAACCACACTCTCACCCTCCCCCCAGAGAAGGCAAGCTGTCAGTGGATGCTCCATCCTTCTCCACCCGACCAGCACTCCAGTGACCTGAGTCCATTCTTGAACCTGGGTCACCGGTGTCGCAAACAGAAAGCCAACCATTGCACCGATGGGGCAGCTGGGTCCAGTCCTTTTTAATGTCTTTATAAATGACATTGCAGAGGGACTGGAAGGAAAAGTATGCCTCTTTGCAGATAACACAAAGATTGGCAACAGGGTTGATACACAGCAGGGGTGTGTGGAAAGGATGAGAAAGAACTTGGCAAGGTTGAAGGAATGGTCAGAAATATGGCAACTTAGATTGAATGCAAAGAAGTGCAAAATAATGCACTTGGGAAACAAAAACCCAGGGAAGAGTACACAATGGGGGGAGAAAGTAACAACAACAAAAATGGAAAGGGACCTGGAGGTAATCACATCAGATAACCTGAAGGTTAGCAAGCAATGTGAGAAAGCAGTAGGGAGGTCTGGGGGGATACTGGGATGTACAGGGAGAGGCATCATTAGCAGAAAACAGGAAGGTGTTATCCCTCTGTACAGACAGTTGGTGAGACCCCATCTGGAGTACTGCATCCAGTTCTGGAGACCCCATCTCCGCAAGGACATAGACAGGATGAAGGCAGTCCAGAGGAGGGCAACTAAAATGGTGCAGGGTCTGCAACAGAAGCCATATGAAGAGAGACTAAAGGAGTTTAATATGTATACCCCTGAGGAAAGGAAGTAGAGAGGGTACATGATTGAAACTTTTAAGTACCTCAATGGAATCAGCAAAGTTCAAGAGGGTAGCATCTTTCTGAAAAGAGATGTGCAAGAACAACAGGACATCATTTGAAGATAGAGGGGGGGATGGCTCGGGGTAATGTGAGGAAGTATTTATTTCATGGAACCACCTTTCTGAGGAGGTTGTGGGATCTAAAACTGTGGGAGTATTCAAGAATGCCTGGGACAGACATAAAGCAATTCTAGTGTGGGGGGTAGGAAGAAATAGGCTGTTGGTTAGCTAGGATCTACATCTTGTCCAATAGGTAGGGGGAATGGGCAGATTACTGTAGGTGGGCCAAGTGGTCCTTATCTGCTGTCAAAGTCTATGTTTCAGCACTCTACCCTTGATCATACCCTGGACAATAGCTGAAAGTCCTGACAGTGGAGTGATACTGGGTCAGACTAAGTCTTTTGTGGGATCCCCTTGTTGAACTGCTAAATAATTGCAGCTCTTAATAAGTTGTTAATCACACAAGGACATCTGAAACATTGAGAGATTAGCATGAGGACTAGAGACTTTTTTAACTTTACTAACAGCACTGAAAACCTGCACTAGTCAAGCCAGACTAGTACAGAGTTCACTGCACTAGCCATGGTCAATTTGCACTAGTGTTTGGGTTAGTAAAACAATGTTAAGATAACCCCCCATTTAGTTTTTTCACAGGCCTGAGAACTAATAACAAACTGTAGCAGCAATCTAAGCATTTACATGCTAATCAGTCGATCTTTTGTTTCCCAATACCAAATTCAGACTGTACAGTCACCTCTGGATACTGGCACCTGAACAAAAGGCAAAACACTGGATAAGCTGGTTTAGCTGCTACCTGTGCTTGGAAGATTAGAAGTGTTTAGGTTCCAGCAGAGAACATTTGATTTCTCTGTACATGCCTAGTGGCCTGTGGGCCATTTGTTATTTTCTTGATCTAAGTGTGCCCACACTTTCCTTATGTGCACTTAGATGTAATCCAAGTCCTACTTCGGCTTATCCCCTGAAGTTCTTCTCCTGTTTTGCATCTCTGGATAAGCAGTTTGTCAGGTATAATATTACTACTTACATCCAGCACTGCATAAATGCAGACAACGTTCCCACTGGCATCCAGGTATGCATAGATTTAGTACAAGAATTAATGCAGAAAGATGTTTTGCATCGAGACAGTCTGTATGAATAATTATAGTTTTATAAAATTATATAAAAACAGCTGTCCAGCAAAGATTCCAGGCTCTGCATATTTATACTTTTTAAATTATAATATAATTGAGTGGAGTACCACACAGCTGTTTGTTCATTTGATTTTGTAGGTCTGCAATTCTGCTTTTGGTATCACTATGTATCTATGTATCTATGTCATATTGCTGGAGCAGAACACAAGAGATTGGCCAAGGTTACTATGGCATGCAAACCTGTATCTTGCTTCGTACAGGAGTCTCAGGACAGTGTTACTAATGCCGAAGTGCTTTTCACTGGATACCTTCTAGGGCATAACCAAGGCCACTGGAAAATTGCGCCTGCAATTTTTTTGCGGAATCCACAATTTTCGCCATTCTCCACAAAAAGTGACACGTTCCGCAATTTCTTGCAATTTCTGAGTTTTTATATTGAACTGTGTAAAAAGTATTAACATTTTTTATAAAATACTCTCAAATATATTGACAATTTTGCATGCAGACTTGGGTTTGGCCGAAACAATGCAATGCAATGCAAGGCAGGGCAAGGGTTTTATGTGACACTCATTTCTTTTGAATTCTTGTCTTATTTGGTTTCAAAATCCACTGGCCAAGCATAAGTACACTTAAACACTTAACATTTGTTTTGTGTTGAGGTAGTCTATCAGAAAACTTCTTATTGCCATACAGACTGAAACAAGAGATGGGAGAAAAGGTGCAAATTATCCCATTCACTTAAATGGGGTGCTAACTATGAAGCCTTTTTGTAAGTGGCAGGGCACATTTTTCCCTGTAAGCATACTTTCATTCAGACTAATTTTGATTCAAACAGCTGAAGAGTTTTGGATGACCCTGCTGATTTTAAACCTGAATAAGCTAGTTGCTAACAGTGATCTCACTCTTAGCAACTACCCCCTAGATGCTCACATGCAAACACTACAGTGAAAACCTGACTAAAGTCTAAAAAAAAAAGCTTATAAAACACAAAATGTATCTACATTTATCTTTAAACAAAATAATTTCTGCCAGAGTAAAACAAAGGCAAATTACAGGGCATCCTGACTACTGTATGATGCAGTAAAAATATTTTGATATTTTTTTTTTACATTTCTTGGTAACCACATAAGGCCCACTAGGCACAAGTGCCTGTTTTCAGGTACAACCCAGGAGCCCTGAGGAGGTTAGGTGACTTTCTCAGAATCGCAGTGTGTAAGTGGAGGTTGTGGGAATCAAACCCAGGTTTACTAGATGTCATCATCTTTAATTTTTAACTAAAACTCAATTATTCACCACTCTATCTGCTTATTTTTTCTTGTACCAAAGTGGGTGAATAGCTGGCTGAGCACTGTAAACAGCTGTTGATTAGGCTTCATTATTCTACAGCCAGAAACAAAAAATGTTTTTATTCTGGCTTTATTTAATATTGATTTGCTGTGGCTCACTTTATAGAATCTATTTAGCACTGTATGAGGCAGATGCTTTTAAATTTTGGAAGATAGGTAACGCTTACGATAGCTTATTAGTTTAGTGTTCTTTTTAGGAACATAAACTTTTCTTTATGTTTTAAATATATTCAAGTGTCAGTGTATTCATTTAGCAAATTACACTGACTAATATATGCTGTAAAAAACATTAAAAGATTTTTTGTGAAGCACTCAGGGTCTATAGTAGAACCCCCGCAATTTCCCACAATTTTTGCAAAATGATCCGCAATTTGGGGTAATCTTTTCCACAATTTTCCAGTGGCCCTGAGCATAACCTACCATTTGAGGCTGCAGCTCATGCTGGTCCACTCTTCCGCAAGATGTTTCCCGACATTCGCAAGGGTGCCGGAAGATGGTAAAAACTGAGGGGGCTGAGAATCAAAAGGGCAATTATGAGGGTACAACGGGTACTTTTTCTATACTAGTTTTTGCCATATAGAAATAAAAAGTGGAGTGGCTACCGCCCCTTCCGCCCCCCAGTTCCGGCACCTATGCGACAGTGAAATAACTAAAAAGTATGAATGTGCAGCAACTAAAACAGCCGCAATTGTGAATTATGCCATAGCACCTGAGTTATAAGAACCTCTTCTGGATTATCTACAGCATAACCCATTCACAATGGCAGTTGATGATAGCAGTGACACAGGAACTAGTTGTTAGGATATATGATGTCAACAGAGGTGAGATCAGTTCAATGTTCTGGCACATGTGCCTGGTTTCAGACTGTAGTGCCACAGGAATATTTGAACAAATAAGTGAAGCTTTTAAGAAGTACTCTGTGCCAGGGGAAAATGTTATTGGTCTGGCCTTGGACAATGCTGCTGTGAACATGGGAAGGCATAAGGGGTTATATAGACACTTTGAGGCCAAAAACCCAAATACATAGAAACATAGAAACATAGAATTTGATGGCAGATAAGGACCGCTTGGCCCACCCAGTTTGCCCATTTCCCTGCCTACTGGATAAGCTGCAGATCCTTGTTAACCAGCAGCCTACTTCTTCCTACCCCCACCCCCTAGAATTGCCTTATGACTGTCCCATGCATGCTTGAATTCCACCACTGTTTTTGACTCCATGACCTCCTCCGGAAGGCCGTTCCATGCATCCACAACCCTCTCTGTGAAAAAATACTTCCTTAAATTACCTCTGAGCTGCCCCCCCATCTTCAAATTGTGCCTCCTTGTTCTTGCACACTCTTTTTTGAAAGATGCTACCCTCTTGGACTTTGTTGATTCCCTTGAGGTACTTGAAAGTTTCTATCACATGCCCCCTCTCCCTCCTTTCTTCGAGGCTATACATATTAAGCTCCTTAAGTCTCTCTTCATATGTCTTCCGGTGCAGACCCTGCACCATTTTAGTTGCCCTCCTCTGGACAGCTTCCATCCTGTCTATGTCTTTGTGAAGACTGGGTCTCCAGAACTGCATGCAGTACTCCAGATGGGGTCTCACCAGCTGTCTGTACAGAGGGATAATAACTTCCTGATTTCTACTGGTGATGCCTCTCCCTATGCATCCCAGTATCCCCCCAGCCCTCCTTGCTGCCCTCTCACATTGCTTGCCCACCTTTAGGTCATCTGATATGCCTAGTCCCAGGTCCTTTTCCATTTTTGTTGTTGTTAGTATCTCACCCCCCATTGTGTACTCTTCCCCTGGGTTTTTGTTTCCCAGCAAGCAATAATACCCGACAGGGTGGGCGGTATTGGGCAATACCAGACCGCCCAGGGGCGTAATGAGGCCCGACGCCACAGGCGGAGGGCCTTATAGCCCCTGGAAGGTCCGGTATTGCCCATACCGCCCACCCTGGAGGGTATTATTGCGCTTAGAAAATGGCCATCTGTACAAATTTTAATTGAGTAGTAAAAAAAAAAGAGGAACTGAGTTTAAAAATGAAGAGAAATAGAAAAAAACATTTTTGTGTTAAAGTAGTTCCTCTGTTTTATTGCTGTTCTATCTGTTGCACCCCACACCCCACAGAGCCATTCTGTTGTAGTTATTTAACCCTCCCATTGAGGAACCTGCATTTCTTTTCAGTCAGAACAGAAGACCGCTGTTAGGTGTGCGACCTTGTGTGACCCTGCCAAGTAAAAGCAGGAAGCGGAGTTACGATGCAGCATGTCAGTGCCTTGTATTTTATTTATTTATGGTTTATAATGCAGAAGTGCTGATTCCCACCATACTTACAGCTGTGAGTATTGTCCTGCAGAAAGAGCGGGTGTTCGGCTGTCTGTGGGAACGGAGAAATGTTTTTCGGTAAAACAAGTCGCAGACAGATGGAGTGAAGGAAGAGGCAGGGGTTATGTTTGTTGTAGGTTTTAATCCAGTGCAGGCAGTTGCAGCAGGATGCTGATGTGGGGACCAACTGCTGCTTTCCGACCAGTAGAGGGCTTCTCAAAATGTGAGGGTGTGTGTTTTGGGAGTGCGGCTAAGTTGGAATGATTGTCATCAGGCATTAGAAACAGCGCAATGTTATTTCATTTCGCGTGCTGTTAGGACTGGGACACATGCTAGCAATGGGTTCAAACTCTGTTGGCCTCTGACACGGAAAGTAACGATTATTGTTGGTGAAAGCAGTCAGAAGTTTACCATGCAGGGTTTATCTCTCGTTAGGCGAGAAGTCAACATGGCGGTAATTTTAAACTTAAACATTCCATGGCAGAAAGATTTCAGAACGGAATCAGGCAGCAGAGAGTGGGACTCATTATTTCCCGGTCTCTGTTGCCTGATACCCGACCGGCTGATTGGTGGCCTTAGCCAATCACAATAAAGATTTCTCCCTACCCATTTTCTAAGGTGCATTACCTTGCACTTCTTAGCATTGAATCTAAGCTGCCATACATTTGACCATTCCTCTAACCTTGCCAAGTTCCTTCTCATCCTTTCCACCCCACCTTGTGCATCAACTCTGTTGCAGATCTTTGTGTCATCTGCAAAGAGACATACTTTTCCTTCCAGTCCCTCTGCAATGTCACTTATAAAGACATTGAAGAGGACGATCTAATACTGAACCCTGTGGTACCCCACTAGTAACCCCCTTTCTTCAGAGTGGACCCATTTACTATTACTTCTGTGTCCTATTCTCCAGCCAATTCTTTACCCAGGCTGTCATCTTGGGACCCACTCCCAGGCTAGCTAACTCGTATATTAATCTTTTGTGTGGGACTGTGTCAAATGCCTTGCTAAAGTCCAGGTAGGCCATGTCTACAGCCCCTCCCTGATCTACTACTTTGGTCACCCAGTCAAAGAAATCTATCAGATTTGTCTGGCATGACCTTCCTGCTGTGAATCCATGCTGCCTTGGGTCCTGTGCCCCTCTGGCCTCTAGATACTCTACAATTCTTTCCTTCAGAAGTGATTCTATCATTTTCCTACCACTGAGGTTAACCTAACAGGTCTGTAGTTTCCTGCTTCTGCCTTGCTCCCACTTTGTGAAGGGAATCACATCTGCCCTCCTCCAGTCCTCGGTACCACCCCATCCTCCCATGATTTGTTAAACAGGGTAGTCAGTGGTGTCACTAATTCTACCCTTAGTTCTTTAGAATTCTGGGATGAACCCATCAGGCCCCATTGCTTTGTCCACCTTCAGTTTTAAGAGTTCTTTCAGAACCCTGTCTTCTGTAAATGGGCTGGTATCAACTTCTGTATCCAGAGTGTTTCTACTGTTTGTTTTAGGTACCTCCCTCTTCCTTTGTAAATACTGAGCAAACATATTTGTTTAGTATCTCTGCCTTTTCACAGTCACCATCTGCCCACCCTCCCCTTATTAAGCCTCACTATCCCTCCCTTGGTCTTCCTTCGCTCCCTGGTGTACCTATAAAAGGTTTTATCCCCCTTCTTAACTGAGTTGGCTATCTTTTCCTCGGTTTGGGTCTTTGCTGTTCTGACTGCCTTCCCAGCTTCCTTTTGCCTTCAAATGTCTTCACATTTGGTTGTTCGTGCCCTATCATTCATAACACTGCCAATCATGGCTCTAAAGCCTTTTGCACAGACCACTGGGTTTGATGTTGGTGATTTCCTTGTCGATGTGTACTATTACTTTGCTAACAGTACAAAATGTCAAGCATCACTTAAAGAGTTTTGCTACTTCTGTGACGAGGAATACAGGAACATCTTAAAGTATGGGGCTACACGCTGGCTTAGCAAAGATGTGTGTATATCCAGAGTTCTCAAACAGTACCCCAGCCTGAAGAGTTTCTTTGCTAGTCAGCCAGATTTGAAATCTGATCCAAGATTATGGAGGCTGAAGCAATGCTTCGCTGATCCTTTGACTGAGGTTTACCTTTTATTCTACCAGTCTATCATGCCCATATTCTCTGACCTAAACAAACTTCTTCAGTCTGAAGAGCCTAAAATACATGTGTTGCGTCAAGAGATCCATAATTTCTTCCAGAAATTGCTGGGTAGATGCATGAAAGTAGATGCATACAAAGGCAAGGACTTAGCTAACATTGATATGCATCAGCCCGACAACCTGCTCCCCCACAAAACGTAATGATTGGTTTCACCACCCATTCAGTTATGAAGCAGAACAACTTTCTCCCTGATGAAGAACGAAATGTTGCCAAAAGCTGCCAGTTGTTTCAACCTGTCTTTTGGATGAGACGTTAAACCGAGGTCCCATCTGCCTGGATTGGTGGTAGTTCAGGTGGATGTTAAAGATCCCATGGCACTTCTCGAAAAGAGTAGGGGAATTTCCCCGGTGTCCTGGCCAAATTTCCCTCATTCACTAAAAATACCACGAACAGCTTAATCTGGTTCAATTTCAGTTGCTTACCATCTGTATTCCCCCCCCCCACTGGTCTCCCCTGAAAAAGGGACTTCTAGGCCCAGTGGGCTTACGGGGTCAACAAAATTCAACAAACAACAAACAAACTTCAGGCATATCAGTATGTCACTGGTCACTTACCTGTAAATGACCTTGTACTGTAAAATGCTGAAGTGCTTATATTTGATCAGCGTACTGTAGCTAGCTTTGACAGTTTGGAGTTCTTTGTGGAAAAATTTCCAACACGGAAGGAAAACGTTGACGGGAATCTGGACAGAATGTATGATCAGTTTACTGATTATCAGCTTGTGGATGCCTTGGAACCAGAACTGGCTGAACTACATCGGGCGGACCATTTATGGCACTATCTGGGTCAGGTGAAGGGGTGTAATGGTCCAAGATTTAATTTGTTGTTTGAGGTGGCCAAGTACATTCTTCTTCTCCCACACAGCAATGTAGAAGAAGAACACATATTTTCTACAGTGGCCAAAAATAAGACCACCTTTAGATCAAGCCTATCAAATCGAACAACGCTACTGTCCAGTCTAACTTGCAAGACCAATCATTTCAACAAAACGCCGTGCTACAAATTTGTCCCTAGCTAGTCTCTGCTCAGAAAGGCTAAACATGCTGCCTCAAACTACAATGCTAACCATACTTCCTCCGAAATATGATGCCTGAACATTTTATGTAGGAGTGGTAATACAACAGTTTCACAATCTTTTCTTGCCATGTTTCATGTGAAGAAGTAAGTAGATTAAACTGTTAGAGTGATGTAAAAAAACTGAAGTTTGTTATTTATATTACCATACATTCATTGATGGGAATCCAAGTTTCAAATACTTTGACGTTAACCAATCTTGTTTTCCTTCTCTTTTATTGTTATATAGAAAATGCCATTCTTTCTAGTGCAGAAAGTAAGTGGATTTGAAAAGTATGAGTTATGAAAAAGGTAAAAGTTTGTCATTTGTCAGCAGCACACTCCATTCATTTACTGGAATTCAGATTGCTAATTATATTATTGGAAATTTAACAAATGTTGTTATTGTTGTTAATATTCAAAGGACACTGTCAACCCCTTAGGTCTCAAAGTGTCCCTAGTTTAAAATACACATTTTATAATTGCCAACATCCGGTAAAGATTTCTGATGTAGCTCATAGCTTGATTCTGACTCTTTCTTTCAAAAAAGTGAAAAACAGATTGCCCACCATACTGGTGTTACCACACAAACACAGCTTTGCTTACATTCCTTGATCAGCTCCAATTGCATCTTTCCTGTTCTTGGGAACACACACAACACAGTTCATCCCCTTATGATGTGGTGGGAGTTTAGGAGGCTACTGTCTCATGAGTGACTGCACTGTTTGGGTGTGTTTGTAATGCTCAGGAAGTATGCGGCAAGAGCAGATCCAGGATTGTAAACAAAACAAGGTTGTTTATAAATATAGATTAGCAGGCATTTCAGTTCTACTAAACAAGGAGACCGACAAAACAAACAACAACATCAGTGAATCTTAAGGAAGGTAAGCAATCATAAAATGTAGGTCTTTAACTGTAACTAATATGATAAAAAACAGGCTGACAGTGTCCCTTTTAATATACCATGGTGAACGTCACTTTCATAATCTCTGCTGCCATGTTTCATGTGGATAAGCATGTGACTATAGAATTCAGTGGATTTGGGGATGTAAAAACTGAAGTTTGTCACTTATCAACATTATATCATTCCTGGGACTTCAAGTAGTTGCAAATTAAATGATAAAGTGATAGCCAACTTTGTTGTTGTTTTATTTTTCTTTTTTTATTTCATTTGTAAAAGGTATGTCTCTCACCTGCTCCAGCACTCTCTCTCTCACCCTCCCGCTGCCACTTTTGACCTCCCCCCACTGGCATAGGCAGGGGGGGTATTTAGGTTGTTCAAACCCCCCCCTGAAATGACCTGCAAAATGTTTTATTTATCCCGATTCTGGTCTCACACACAAGGCACTTGGGAGAAAAAAATCCACTGAAATTAGGGGTGGGATACACGTAACAAAAATGCATTTTTTTTTACTTCAAGAAAAGCCCCAAAACTCACCACAGAGCATGTAAACCCCCACGGCCTTTATATAGAAATCTTTCACAGATCACAGTATATTACAAAAACTGTATATGGGGTCAGTGGTTGATCGCACTATTGGATAGCCAGCCGTGCACAACCACTGGAGGTTCTGCAGACTGTAATGCCAGCCAGAGTCTCCCACAACCCTTATTCCATGTGAAGGATAGTAAAAAAATTCCCATGGAATTAGGGGTGGGGAACATGTTACAAAAGTGTGTTTTTTCTTCAAGGAGAGCCCCAAAACTCACCACAGAGCATGTACACCCCTCCCAGAGCTTCTGGGTGCCGCAAGGCCCCCAGGCCACCGGCTTTTATTTGTCCCATTTCCAAAATGGCATAGCTAAACACTCCCCTCCAAAAGAAATTCCTGGCTACATCCCTGCCCCCACCCACTCCTCGCCCACAGTGACCAGCATTCCAGTTGCTGAAACTTGGGACCTATGTAAACACCAAGGCAGAGAAGTCAGTAGGGAGCAGGACTGGGGTAAATGCAGAAAAAGGCAGTAAGGACAGGGATGGGGCTAAAAGGGGCAAGCCATCAAAAAATGGAGGGTGATGAGTACCAATGCCCACAGTCTGTGTAACAAGCTCTCTGAACTAGTGGCCTTGATGGAAGAGGGATGCTTGAATATTATGGCAGTCACTGAAACATGGTACACAGAGAACCATGACTGGGATGTCAACATACCAGGATACGCAATCTACAGGAGGAACAGGGTGGGTAAAAGAGGAGGAGGAGGAGTAGCTCTCTATATAAGGGAAGGGATTAAAGCAACAGAACTAAAGAGTAAACAGCAAGTTGATGCGTCACTATGGGTCACCCTGGAGACAGGAAATGACACCACAATCTGCATGAGGGTTGTATACAGACCCCCATCTCAGGGGGAGGGAATGGACAAGGAAATGATGGCAGGCATCCTTAAAATGGCAGAAAAATGGGAGATATTGTTCTTGGGGGACCTGAATATGCCAGATATTAACTGGAGCACCTTTGCTGCAGGCACATCCAAGAGCAGGGTCATTCTTGATGCCCTACAGGGGGAATGCCTCAGACAGCTAGTGTTGGAACCCACTCAGCAGGGGACAATCTTAAACCTGGTACTCTCAAATGGGGACAGAGAGAGGATCTCAGATCTTGAGGTGGGTAGCCATCTGGGAACAAGTGACCACCAAACAGTGTGGTTCACAATAAACATAGCCATAGAGTCAAGCCATACAAAAAACAACAGTATTGGACTTTAGGAGGGCTGACTTTGGGAAAATGAGAGAGTGCCACAGAAAAGCGCTAGCAAATGGGCAAGAAGGAGATGTGGAGGAACAATAGGGAATAATCAAAACAGCCATCACAGAGGCAACAAGCCTTTGTGTGAAGCTAATCAACAAAACAAAACAAAAGAAAAAAACACTATGGTTCTCAAAAGAGGTGGAAGCAAAGGATAAGGAGAAAAGGATAGCATTCAGGAAACATAAGGAAACACAGAAGGAGCAGGACAGAGAACTTTATCAGTTAAGCAGAAGGAGGCAGGGAAGGCAGTCAGAATAGCAAAGGCCCAAACTGAGGAAAAGATAGCTAACTCTGTTAAGAAAGGGGATAAAACCTTTTAGAGGTACATCAGGGAGCAAAGAAAGACCAAAGGAGGGATACAGAGACTTAATAAAGGGGAGGTCATGTGGACAGAGGGTGACAGTGAAAAAGCAGGGACACTGAATGAATATTTCTGCTCAGTATTCACAACAGAAAAGGGGGGGAGGTACCTAAACCAAGCAAGAGAAACACTCTGGATAGGTGGGTCGATACCAGTCCATTCAGAGAAGAAAGGGTATTGAAAGAACTCTTGAAACTGAGGGTGGACAAAGCAGTGGGGCTTGATGGGATTCACCCCAGAATTCTAAAAGAACTAAGGGTAGAACTAGTAACACCACTGAATACACTCTTTAACAAATCATGGGAGGATGGGGTGGTACCTGAGGACTTGAGGAGGGCAAATGAGATTCCACCTCACAAAAGTGGGACCATGGCAGAAGCAGGAAACTACAGACCAGTTAGTTTGACCTCTGTGGTCAGGAAAATGATGGAATCACTTCTGAAGGAAAGAACTGCTGAGTACCTAGAGGCCAGTGGGGCACAGGACTCAAGGCAGCATGGTTTGGCGAGAGGCAGCTTAAACAGTTTTTGGTTTGTTGTTGTTAATATTACTAAATGTTCTTTGGCATTTCACAGTTTTCAGTCTGTGTGTCAATTGGATGAAAAACTATTTGTTTTGAAGTCTACAGAGCTAGCAAAACTATATATATATATATATATATATATGTATGTATGTATATATATATATACAGTATTTATTTGGAAAAAATGATAGATTTTTTTTGATTGTTGGTTAACATTTCTAACTGAAACACTATATGTGAACTTTAACCTCCGGTTTCAGTTTCTGGAGTTCCTGCTCCCTGGGATGTTTCTCTGTCTGATTGCTGCGGGGGAAACTGTGGCTCGGTGTTGGGTGTAAACATTTAAATCTGAGCCCTGACTAATGGGTGTAGCTGAACTGTGCAGTATTTTATCTATCTGGATTTTCTTAATGAGTGGTAATCTTTAAAGGGAAGATTATCCCTGAAGCATACTCATGGGTGCGTTCAATAAGTGTAATATGAGAAGGGTGTGTCCCCGTTTTATGCTAAACGGGTCCTTATGAGCAGCTTTAGCGGTTCAGTACTGCTGAATGCAGTTGTAATGGTGTTGCAGACAACTTCTGTAGTTGTAAAAGTGGTCTCTCACGCATTCTTAGGGTGGTTCTGATACTCGGAGAAGTGAAACCACCCTTACAACCTTAAGAGTGGTCTCTATGCCAGTTCTAGAAGAAAAAATTACTCACCTTAGTAATGTTGTTTCTTCTAATGGAGTCTTGCTATATTATGACAATTGCAGTATGACCGCAGGTTAGAACTGCTCCGGAGGTGAAATAGTTAACTTTCCATGCAGGTATGGAACTTAGAGCGCGAGCTCGGTTGAAAACTCTGTCTGTTGTGCTTCAAACGCAAACTGTCAGATCTTTATGAGCTAAAACTCACTAAGGTTCTGTGTGGAAGCTGTAAACATACACTAGCCAACTGGCTACTAACATAAACACTCATTTTTGGCCTAAAACAAAGACTCAAGTCAGGAGACCCAAAAATGCAAAAACACAACACCAATTCACCCAAAAAGGTAGGTGAAAAACAACAAGGTGGGCATAAAAAAAAAAAAAGTGCCAACCCTGTACTGCCCACCCACATCCCCAAAACAGAGGTTCTGAGAGGGGCAGGCAGGGAGGGAGGTCATAATATAGCAAGACTCCATTAGAAGAAACAACATTACTAAGGTGAGTAATTTTTTCTTCAAACAACATGAAGTCTTGCTATATTGTGACAATTACGAACTACACAGCAGTACCCCCATGGAGGAGGGACAGAACCTACCTAGGAAATAGGCTCTGAAGCTGCAGCTGTGCAAAACCGAGCATCACTCCTAGCCTGGATGTCCAGGAGTAATGCTTGGTAAAAGTGTGAACTGTTTTCCAGCTAGCTGCTGACATATTTCTAGAATAGAATGTCTCTGGTGCAGCCAGAGAAGCAGCTGTACCTCTGGTAAGAGTGAGCCTCAGGCCTGAGGGGAACTTTACCAACTCTCATAGCAGAATTGGATACAAGAGACAATCCACCTGGCAATGGATCTTTCAGTGGCTGGCTTCCCTTTACCAACTTTGCCATAGGTGAGGAACAGTTGAAGGGAGTCAAACCTATGACCCTTGCTACGCTCTATGTAGTAACTAAGGGTTCTCTTCACATCTAGGCTGTGCAGCATCCTCTCCCCAGAGGAGGAGTGGTCAGTGAAGTATACTGGAAGTGAAATAGATTGATTAAGGTGGAAATCTGAAACCACCTTAGGCAGGAACTTTCTGTTAGTCTGAAGGACCACCTTATCTCTGTGAAAAGAGATAAACTCCTGCTCCACTGACAACGCTTGTAATTCACTTATGCATCTGGCAGAGGTGATGGCTACCAAAAACACAGTTTTCCAGGTCAAATACTTGAGCTCAGCTGAAGACAAGGGCTCAAAGTGGGGTTGCATAAGCTGAGCAATGCAAACATTAAGATCCCAGGCAGGGACAGGATCCCTGAATGGAGGGTTGGTGTGAAACAACCCCTTAAAAAACTTGGAAAATACAGGATGAGCTGAAAGGGAAGAGGATTTACCTGCTGAAATAAAAGCAGACACAGCTGCCAAGTGCACCTTCAGGGTAGCTGGTCTCAGCCCCAAAGAATTCAGGTGGACCATATAATCCAGGACTGTGGGTAGATCAGCAGAGACTGGGAAATATGCTTTTCGAGCACCATATGGAAAACCTTTTCCATTTGGAATTGTAAGTAGCCCTGGTAGAAGGCTTCCTTCGGCCTTCAATATATCCATTACACCTTGGGAAAGGTGTAAATCAGAAACTCTAACTCTTCAAGAACCAAGCCTTGAGATTGAGAGATTTGAGATTCGGTACCAGACCCTTTCCTGGGCACAGGTTAACAGATTATGATTCCTGGGAAGGACAGGGAGGATGGACTGCTAAGGACAGCAGGAGTGGATACCAGGGCTGTCTGGCCCAATCCGCGCTATCAGAATGACTTTGCATGATTGGGATCTGATTTTGACTAGCACTTTGAACAGGAGAGGAAAGGGTGAAGGCATAGAGAAACTTCCTCCCAACTGAGGGCTAAGGCATCCAGTGGGAGTGAGCCCAACACTGGGGCCTGCAGCAAAAGAGGAAGTTGGTGATTGTCTGGGGCTGCAAAAGATCTATCTGCAGGGTACCCCATCTGGCAAATACTACTCCCAAGACCAGGGGATCCAGTGACCATTCGTGGTGGCCCTGGGAAATCCTGCTGAGAGCATCTGCCAGGACATTGTCCTTGCCTGGGAGGTGAACTGCCATAAGGGAGGTGTTCAGGGAGTAAGCCAGAGACCACAACTTCATCGCTTCGGTGCACAAGGCCGTAGACTGAGTGCCCCCTTGCTTGTTGATGTACTACAGTGTAGTGATGTTGTCTGTTCTGACCTGAATACTCTTGTTCTGAACAGATTTGGAAAAAGCTTGAAGTGCTAGAAAAACTGCTCTGAGCTCCAACAGGTTGATGTGGAGCAGAGATTCCTGGGGAGACCACAGACCCTGGGTGGTGAGGTCGCCCATGTGAGATCCCCAGCCCAAGAGGGACGCATCTGTAGTAAGGATTAGAGAATGAGACTGAGTGACAAAAGGAACCCCTTGTCTCAGGTTGCTCTGATCCTGCCACCACTGTAGGGCTTGGATCAGGGTTCGAGTTACTGGGATCAGCTTGGTAAGATGATCCTTTCTTTGAGACCAAAAAGCTCTCAAATGGAACTGGATGTCCCTCATCTGAAATCTTGCTCCTTGCACAACTGCTGTGGAAGCAGCCATGTGTCCTAGGAGCTGCAGAAAATGCCTTGCTGGCCGGGAGACCTGCAGGGTAAATGTGGAGGCCAGGGAGACTAGGGTCTTTGCCCTGTCTAGGAGGAGGAAGGCCCTGGCTTCCTGTGTGTTCAGTTCTGTGCCTATGAAGGTAAGAAGCTGGACCGGCTCTAGAACTGACTTTGAGAGATTCAGAAGGAAACCTAGAGAGGTAAGCAGCTGCTGCGTTATCTGAAGGTGTAAATTGACCTGGTCTGGGGACTGGCCTACTAAGAGCCAATCGTCCAGGTAAGGAAAGATGGCAATCTTTTGCCTTCTTAGGTAGGCAACTGCTACAGCCAGGCATTTGGTGAATACCCTTGGGGCAGAAGTGAGGCCGAAGGGCATTGCTCTGAACTGGTAGTGAACTGAGGGCAGCTTGAACCTGAGGTACTTTCGATGGGAGCTTCTGATGGGAATATGGAAGTAGGTATCCTTGAGGTCCAGGGAAGCTAGCCAGTCCCCTGGCCTTAGAGAGGGTAGTATAATTCCCAGAGTCACCATTTTGAACTTTGGCTTTAAAAGGTGCTTGTTTAAATATCTGAGATCCAGGATGGACCACCATTCTCCTGTCTTTTTTGGGGTAAGGAAGTACCTGGAGTACAAACCTTTGCCCTGGTGTAGGGGAGGAACCCTTTCCACAGCTCTGAGAGCCAGGAGGGTAGAGACCTCTGCCTCTAGGGCGAGTGCCTCTGATGGATTTGCAGGTGGAAAGATCTGGTTCTCAGCTTTGGAAATTTTTGAAGCTGAGAACCAGTCCCTGGGTTACTACTTCCAGGACCCACTTGTCTGATGTTAAAGACTTCCAGTCCTGGACAAAGTAAGCCAGCCTGCCCCTACAGGTAGAGGAGAATCTGCCTGGCAATCCCATCAGGGTGCCTGCTTGGCAGGGGCTTTGGGCTGAGGGTGGAAGCAGACCTGCTTGTACCCCGTCTGCCTCTCCCTCTAAAGAACCCCCTCTGAGCATAGGCGGAGGAGGAAGCTTGGGCTTGGTAAAAAGGCCTATGAAAAGGCCTGCCCCTGCCTCTAGGAAGCTGCTTGTGAGGAGTGGCCTGCCTTTCCTTGGCCTGTGCACTCCTATAGGTGGTCCTATATTCATCCATTTTCTTCATGTAATTCTCTGTTTGCTCCCCAAATAGAGAATTTCCCACAACAGGAAAATCCATGGCCTTAGACTGGGTATCCTGAGACAGGGTAGTACATCTGAGCCAAGCCATCCTATGAGTACCACAGATGTAGCCATGACTCTTGATGAAACATCATTAGAGTCCACTGCAGCATGAAATTGCACCTTGGATGCCTCAATACCATCCATAGCCACCTGTTCCAGCTCCCTGGCAAGCTGGTCAGGGACTTGTTTCACTAGGGCCAGCACAGTATCCCATCTGGATTTCTGGTACTTCAGCATAAGCCATATAATTTGCTTGTCTGAGTCCCAAAGATGCTGCCATGTACTGTTTCTTTGCCATAGCATCAATCTTCCTGGAGTCCTTCTCAGGGGGTGTGAAGCTAGGGGAATATTAGCCTTGTCACGGCTGCAGCCTGCACTACCCCACATGGCTGCATTGTTGAGTGAGGAAATCAGTGTCGGAGCCTGATAAGGTATACCTCTTGTCCATCCTTTTATCCACAGGAGGTATAGTGTGAGGAGTTTTTAAAACTTTTACTGTCTGTTTCCGAAAAGATTTATGCAAAGGAATAGACAGTCTCCTAGACTCTGGAATATCCATCATTTCTACATAGTCTGGCTCCTCTTGGTCATCAACAGCTTCCTCAACAGGGAGCTGGAGAGTTTCAGCAACTTTTTTATAAAACATGAAATGAGAAGGGGACTCAGAAAGCCTTGGAGGAGAAACCCCTAGGGGTCTATCTGGAGAGATGTCCGGATCAATGGGCACATCCAGATCTTCAAAACCATATTCACTCTCCTCATATTCCTCTTCCCCCTCCCCCGGTTCATAAAAATCCTCAAAATCATAATCTTGAACGGTGGAATCGGCCGGAACCGGACCTTACCTGAAGGTGTCGGTCTGGTCGGAACTGAGAGAGAGACTGGACAATTTGAATTGCTTTTAGCTATTTCCTCAGCAGTTGGGGAGAGAACTTTGGCTCTACACTAGCTGACTTTCTAGTCCTTTTTGCTGGAACTGGCTCCTCAGAACCGCTCTTCGTTTGCCCGAGGAAGTATCGCCTGGTCAGAGGCATCTCGCCCGTCGGTTGGCACCGAACCGCCACATCCAGGTCAGCGGACTTTTGGCCCCTTTCCCTGAGCCTACCAACTCTCTTATCTATGGTGGCAGCAGGAAATTGTGACAAATCTGGCAGTCTGAATTGAGGTGGTCAAACTCAGACAATAGACATAGTGGTGTGTGGGTCAGCCTTAGCAAAAGCTTCCCACAAACACTACAGTGTTGAAACCCAGGGTCTGGTTTTCTTTGGGTTTCTCAGACATAATGCCAGCTAACCAACTTGCCCGTTTATGGCAATCCACCAAACAGACACCTTATCGGTTTCAACCGTGTCACAGAGTCATGGAAAAACCGTAATGAAATCCGCTTTTTAGAACCGAGTAAGAACCGGAACCGCACTCTAAAAAGGACTAGTAGATTTTAACAGAACCTGATCGGTTCAAACTGAACCGATAAAGAATTACAAGTTCCACACAGAAAAATAAATGTAAAACCTATCTATTACTTACATTACCACAGACAGAGCTTGAACCGACCGGTTGCGGTTTAATTTGGCTAAAACCAAAAATAATACTTTTAAACCGACAAAATGAACCGAGCAGAAGGAGAATCTCCGAGCGACTGTTCAGTGAGGCGGAGTAAAGAATCTGACAGTTTGGCGCTTGAAGCACAACAGACAGAGTTTTCAACCGAGTCACTCCTAAGTTCCATGCCTGCATGGAAAGTTAACTATTTCACCTCCGAGCAGTTCTAACCTGTGGTCATACTGCAATTGTCATAATATAGCAAGACTTCATGTTGTTTGAATATTATTTATCAAAGCTGATACACTTCCAAACAAGACTGTTTCCAGGGCACCTAGCTTTATTTATTTATTTATTTAAATCTAGGATTACAAATACCTTTGAGCGAGGCTCTTTTACAAAGATTCTACATCAATAAATAGGACAGTACCACAGAATACAACAGAGCAAATGCAGTTTTAGGCAGGATAAACAGATTAGCACTCAGTTATAAATAAATAAATGGATACATTTAGGATGAGACAGGCAGGGGTGCAGAGGGAATACAATTGGATTACAAAAAAGAGTAAGACACTGGAAGGCATGAGACAATGATTACAAAACAAGTGTCTCACACATAGGGAAAGGGAGCAGGGGTGCCAACTTTTACAAATGTTTCCAGGTGCTCACTGCCAGTAGGTAGTATTTTTTTGTCCTATGGCTAGGCTCCCAGCTCCCAGTTAAGCCTTTTTTTCCTTTTGCAGGTTGCTCTCAAAACATTGAGGGTGCTCAAGTCAACTTTGTGGGTGCTTGAGCACTCCAGTACCCATGGAGTCAGCACCTATGGAAGGGAGCGCTTAAGTCACTCCGAAGCACTTTATCGATCTGTAGATTTTTTGTGCACTATTTTCCCTGGAAGCTAGATTTCACAACCACGTGCTGTATAGTGTTAAATCTCTGTTGTCCCACTGTGTTGTTTGAGGTTTGACTAGTGGCCAGTTAATGAAAACACTAATTTCTACACCCTTTTCACATCTCTGTATCTTCATAGTGTACTCAAGCTGGCTATGAATTGAGTTGTTTTCGTCTACCCTTTTATTCTGATTTAAATGGCCATTTTCTGCAGTCTCGTGATATCCGCCACTCTTTCTTCCCTGTTCTTTTTTTCTTCTTCATAGATTTCAAATAATTATGGCTACCCAAAGGTTTTTAATCAAATTCTCTTTTTTGAAATCCATACGGTCCAGGGGCAATGTCTATTGCATGTTTGCTCCCTTAGTCACAAGAAAAGGGATGTTAGCAGTGGGTTTTCCAACTTTGTGGAGAATCCTGATAAAAACCTGGGGATAGTTATATTAAAAGGAGAACTGCTTTATTTACAATATAACAAAAGTTTTAAAGCAGAGGATGGGGGGGGGGAATGACATCCAGCGAGACACGAGGCCAAGGCTGATCTAAAATGAAGTAAAAGGTGTAGAACTGAGGTACACCAACATGCACTGGTGCAGGTACGCCGTGACATGGCCGGCCGCAGGTACGCCATGACGTGGGGGGCCGCAGGCACACTCCACGTCAGCAGTTGGTATTGTCACAAACCCAGTGCCCCTTCCACACCTTTCACATGCAGCAGCATTTCCAACCACATAACTTGCTTGGATGTATTTTCCTTAAACATTTATGTTTTGCTATGGCTGCTTCCCCATGTTTTTAAGACGTTGCCCTGCTTTTGCAACTTTTCTTTATTTTTTAATGGCACCTTTCACACATATTGTGTCCCATTACAATCCACAAAGTGTTGGCTGCAGCCATGAAGCATACACAGAAGGATTAAGGAAAAGTTTGGGTGGGGATGGGGTGCGGTGTTGAGTACAGAGGGAGAGTGAATTAAGCACTGGGAGGTTAAGTGACTGCTTAGAGGGAGTTGTGGGATTCAAACTTGCTTCTGCTGGGTGTCCAGGTTAACAACATTGTGCTGTAACCAGTAGGATATACTGTTCTGGTCCCCTAGTACTGGTAAGGCCATGGTGGACCACAGGGGTTGGGGTGGTGAAGAAGGTGGAGAGGAGAAACCAAAACAGTGCAAAAGACTTGAGAAATACAGGGAGAGAAAAATCCAAACCAGGATGGTATGTGCCATTCCCGTGTTGCTTGATAAGGAAGGAATTTGGTTTTATACACTATTGAGCCTTTAGTACAAACTGTTTCCCATCATGCTTTACAATCCAGACAACTGAGTGGGAAGAATGTTTCTGCCATTTCAGGTACATAGATTCAAGCAGCACACGGAGCAGAGAGGGATTACTGGAGGATAAGCAGAGTTGTTCAGGGTCAGTGAGTGGTGGTTGTGGGATTCAAACCTGGGTCCAGGTTTACAGCGCTGCCCTCTAGCCACTACATCGCACATCTTTTCTTTTTTTTTTCTTCAAACTTGTTGTTTTTCGTAAAAACATTAAATATAGCAAATGCTGCTCATCCTCATAAAACGTGTGTACAGGCAGTTTACAGTACTAACACGGACATTATCTGAAAGGTGGAGTCGATGATTTTCCGTGAAGTCCTCCATTTCAGTTGCCAGTGGGTAAGCTGACCTAGCTGCAGCTAGAACTACATCCCTGGTTTCTGCCCCACTGGTCTGAAGCAGTACAGTTCAGTGGTTATTGGTAGTTGATGCCACCGTTCAAGGGTTGATCCGATATGGCCTCCTCTGTGTTGTGAAGTTGGAGTTGTCTGTCAGTTGTAAATATTCCCCAAGCCAGGGTTTTAAAAAAAAGCCCAATAAATCCGCACTCTCGCCCCTCCCCCCTGACACTCCCAGAAGCCAAAGGTTCCCAGGCAACATCCCTCTGTACAGACCATTGGTGAGACCCTATCTGGAGTACTGCATGCAGTTCTGGAGACCCCAACTCCGCAAGGACATAGACAGGATGGAGGCAGTCCAGAAGAGGGTAACTAAAATGGTGCAGGGTCTGAACCAGAAGCCATATGAAGAGAGACTGAAGGAGCTTAATATGTATACCCTCAAGGAAAGGAGAGAGTGAGGGGGGACATGATAGAAACTTTGAAGTACCTCAAAGGAATTAACAATCCAGGAGGGTAGCATCTTTCAGAAAAAGAGATGCGCAAGAACAAGGGGGCACAATCTGAAAATGGGGGGGGGTATTTTTTCATGGAGAGGGTGGTGGATGCATGGAACGGCCTTCCTGAGGAAGTCGTGGGGTCAAAAACTGGGAGGGGAAGGATTCAAGAATGCATGGGACAGACATAAGGCAGTTATAGTGCGGGGGTAGGAGGAAGTAGGCTGTTGGTTAACTAGGATCTGCAGCTTATTCAGTAGGTAGGGAAATGGGCAGACTGGGCGGGCCAAGCGGTCCTTATCTGCCGTCAAAGTCTATGTTTCTATGTTTCACAGCAGGAAGGTCATGTCAGATGAACCTAATAGATTTCTTTGACTGGGTCACCAAAGTACTAGACCAGGGAGGGGCTGTGGATATAGCCTACCTATATTTTAGCAAGACATTTGACACAGTCTCACACAAAAGATTAATATACAAGTTAGCCAGCCTTGGAGTGGATCCCAAGGTGGTAGCCTGGATAAAAAAATGGCTGGACAACAGGACGCAAAGGATAATAGTAAACGGAGTCCACAGTGAAGAAAGGAGGGTAACTAGTGGGGTACCACAGGGTTCAGTACTGTGACCGGTCCTCTTTAATGTCTTTATAAGTATCATTGAAAAGCACCTGGAAGGAAAAATATGTCTCTTTGCAGACGACACAAAGATCTGCAACAGGGTTGATACACAGGGTGGGGTGGAAAGGATGAAAAGGGACTTGGCAAGGTTGGAGGAATGGTCAAATATATGGCAGTTCAGATTCAATGCAAAGAAATGCAAGGTAATGCACCTGGGAACCAAAAACCCAGGGGAAGAGTACACAATGGGGGTGAGATAATAACAACAACAAAATTGAAAGAGACGTAGGAGTAATTAAATCAGATGACCTAAAGGTGGGCAAGCAATGTAAGAGAAGCAGTCAGGAGAGCTGGGGGATACTGGGATGCATAGGGAGAGGAATCAACAGTAGAAAA
Organism: Neoceratodus forsteri; assembly: GCA_016271365.2. Taxonomy (NCBI): domain Eukaryota; kingdom Metazoa; phylum Chordata; order Ceratodontiformes; family Ceratodontidae; genus Neoceratodus; species Neoceratodus forsteri. The sequence goes on from CM057454.1 coordinate 1,180,945,682, forward strand.
CAGGAAGTTGTTATCCCTCTGTACAGACAGTTGATGAGACCCCATCTGGAGTACTGCTTGCAATTCTGGAGACCCCATCTCCGCAAAGACATAGACAGAGTGGAGGCTGTTCAGAGGAGGGCAGCCAAAATGGTGCAGGGTCTGCACCAGAAGACATACGAGGAGAGACTAAAGCAGCTTAATATGTATACCTTTGAGGAAAGGAGGGAGAGGGGGACATGATAGAAACTTTCAAGTATCTCAAGGGAATTAACAAAGTACAAGGAGTAAGGGGCAACAGACTTCTAGGAAAACATAAACTGAACTTACAAGCTCAAATGGGCAGACTGGGTGGGCCATAGGCCCTTATCTGCTGACACTGTCTATGTATCTATGTATCTATGTAAGAGGATAGCATCCTTCAGAAAAAGAGATGTGCAAGAACAAGGGAGCACAATTTGAAGACAGAGGGAGGACGGCTCAGAGGTAATGTTAGAAAATATTTTTTCACAGAGTGGATTGTGGTTGCATGGAACAGCCTTCCTGAGGAGGTTGTGGAGTCAGGAACAGTAGGAGAATTCAAGAATGCATGGGATAGACATAAGACAATTCCAGTGGGGAGTAGGAGGAAGTAAGCTATTTAACTCGAATCAGCAACTTATCCATCAGGTAGGGAAAAGGACAGACTAGGTGGGCCAAGCAATCCTTATCTGCCATCAAATTCTATGTTTCTATGTTTCCTCCCCTTCTTCCCTTACACACTTCAGTCCTTCCCTCACATATAGTGTCACCACCCCTTCTTTCCCAATCCCTCGATCCCTACAAAATAACCTGTACCTTGGCATCAACAGGTCTCAGTCATTGTATTGGGTAGCCCATGTTTCTGTGATGGCTGCAATATCCACCTCTTCCTCTGCCATGAGAGTCTGTAGCTCTGCAGTTTTCTTTCCAAGGCTCCTAGCATTAAGGATGACCACCTTCCACACCTTACCCCCTTCCATCCTGCCCTCCTTTACTAGCATCATCAATAGTACTTGCCCTTTGTCACTGTTATGGGGGTAAGCTCATATGGCTTCCAAACCTGTGGTCTCTGTATGGATAAGCCTTGGGAAAGGAGAGTCTCGAAAGCTTGTAAAGCATACAGGACTGCACGCACCTCTATGATGTTGATATATAAGCATGCTTCCAGTGGGTTCCAGGACCCTTGTGACTGAACTACCTCCAGATAGGCTCCCCAACTGTGAGGGGAGGCATCCGTGGTCAGAATCTGATGAAGAATGGGAACCGGGAATGGTACCCCACAAAGAAGGTGATCCAGAATCAGCCACCATTACAATTTGCGAATAACCTGGGACAATATCATAACAGGGGCTTCAAAACATCATTTGTTGTTTGATTCCTTTGGACTCTTAATGTCCATTGAAGGACCCTCATGTGTAATCTCACATTGGGCACAGTAGAAATGGCTACTGACATATGTCCTAAGAGGTAGAGACAGTCCCAGGCCGTCACATGCCGATTGGTAGTCAGTTGGGTTGCTAGCAGAATGAGTTTGTCCGCCCTGTCCCTGGGCAGGAAGCCTAATCCCGGAGAGGTATTTTGGACTGCTCCTATGTGTTGGAGACATTGTGTGAAATCCATTTTGGAGCGTTTGGGACATTGATCGTTATTCCTACAGAGGAAAACATCTGGAGTGTTTGGGACAATGTGACTGCCAATTGAGCACTGGACAGAGCTTTCAGAAGCCAATCATCCAGGTAAGGAAAGACATGAAGGCCTTTTCTGCATAGAGTCTCTGCCACCACCACAAGGCACTTTGTGAAGACCCTGGGGACTAAGGACAGGCCGAAAGGCAGTGCCCTGAATTGGTAATGATGACCCTGAGAACAGAAGTGGAGCTAGCACCTGTGAGCAGGGAGAATCATGATATGGAGGCAAGCATTCTCTGCATTTTTCACCTCAACATCAGGAGCCTCCTTCCTAAAATGGATGCCCTAACTCTATGGGTCACCCAATACCACCCAGACTTACTCTGCATCACGGAATCTTGGCTATCCGCCAAGATCCCAAACTCCTCTCTCAACATCCCAGACTACAATTTATTCTGTCAGGACTGAGGCAAACGAGGCGGGGGTGTAACACTGTACGTTAGGCAATCCCTCTCATGCTCCATCATGTTTAACGAATCTTGCCCTTAGTGCCACGAATCAATTGTGGCACATCTATCCTTCGCCTCCTCTTCCCCTCTCTACATTGGGGCACTACATGCCACCCTTAAGGCCTCACCTGATTCCATTATCAAGGCCATAACTTCCATCCACTCCAAAACATCAAATGGGGAACTTGTACTTCTAGGGGATTTTAACCTTGACTGGGTCTCCCCCTCCACAATACCCACCACCCTAAAAATCGAAGCCCTAAATCTATCCCAGCTAATCCATGAACCTACTCGCCTAAATCATCGATCCCAAAACCACATCCTCCTGGACTGGGTCTTATCCTCCCATCCCCACCATATCTCTGCCTCAGGCATATACTCCGATGCCCCCAGTGACCACTGCGTCACCTATTGCGTCCGCAAAATCCACTCACCACTCTCCCAGCCCAAATTTATCTGGACTCGACCCTTTCACTGCCTAAATGACCCTGTCTTGCTACATGACTTTGTTAACACAGACTGGTTGCTGGTCCTCTCCTTGTTTGATGTCGACCTGGCACTATCTCAGTTCTGCAGTATCTTCCTGAGTATCTGGGACACACATGCGCCCCTAAGAAAAACCAGGGTAAAACGTCACCACCACCACTCCTGGATTACAGCCAACCTCATCGCCTTGTGCCGCTCCAGGGGCAAAGCTTAGAGACTCTACAAACCCTCCCACACAGTTCATGATCTCCAAACATACACACACCTCAGGAATAATTGTACCAAAGCCATCCAGCAATCTAAATCTTCCTACTTTAAAGCTCAATTCACTCAAAACCAAAATCCCAATGCTTCTTTCTGGAAGCTGATCAACTTCCTGCTTGACCTCCCCCATGAAACAGGCATGTCCATCCCTCAAATTAGATGGCATTAGCCCGGCCGGTGGCGCTGAGGGTTGAGGCACTGGGCGCACATCTCGTACCACACGGCGACCGGGTTGGGAGGCGAGCCGGGTCGGCGGGGTCAGCAGGGAGGAGAAAGATTAGCGCCCAATGGTTGCTCTCCTTCTCTGGGGAGGGACCACGTTCTCCTTGTGATACCGCCACCTGTTGGGGAAGCTCAGGGTGGTTGGTGCGGTTGAGGAGAGCCAGATGCGAAAAGGGTAGAAGTTGGCAGAGGGCCGGCTTCGACATGTGCCTCCACGTATGCCGGCAGCCTTGCGCCTCATTGCATGCCGACGTCAGGGAAAAATCAGAGGAAAAGCCCTTCAGCCTGCCTAGATGATGTCCCTCGGAGCCAGTCTCACCACCCGCCGACTGATCAGGGCAGACCTCACTGTACAGCTCACTCAGGGACAGAGGAGGTAAGGTGGGAACCCCTCCTCGCCCCGCCCGGTGAGGTAATCCGGGCCATCAATAGAGGTCTGATGACAGTGAGTGTGGTACTCTAGGGGCAGACCCTGAGTGTCGGTAGGGTTGGGAGGGTGATACTCCTTGGGGGACTGAAGGAGTGGAAGGTTGACTGACAGTAAAAAGGCGTGGGGAAAACAATAAGTAGAAAAAAAAAAATTAGACGGCAATACTGTATCAGATCCCACCACCGTGGCAGACCTCTTCAACAAGTTCTCCATCTCCTGTGCCATCCCCGACTTCCCCAGCCCTCCCTCCCCACTCTTGGCTGAACCTTCCTACACAGCCACTGGCTTCATCTTTCCTCCCACCACACCCCTTGAAGTATACCATGCTCTCTCCTCCCTCAACTCTGCCAAATCTAGCCCTGACAGTATCCAATCTAAAATGCTCTGCATCTCCACAGCACCTATTGCTGCCCCCCTTTCTCACATACTGAACCTCTCTCTATCCACTGCCATTGTTCCTGTAGCCTGGAATTGGCCAAAGTCACCCCCCCTGCACAAAGGTGGAGACCCCTCCCTACCGGGAAACTATAGACCCGTATCACTCCTCCCCTCCCTTGCCAAAGTCCAGGAATCCCTTATACTATCCAGACTGTCTGACCTCCTCACAGTGAACAATTTGCTCTCTCCAGTCCAGTCTGGTTTCCGAAAACACCACTCCACCATAACCCCCATTCTAAGTGTAACTGACTCCATACTCTCAACCATGGATAATAGTCAAATCACTGACACCATATTCATAGACCTGGCTAAAGCGTTTGACTCAGTATCACACCTGCTGCTACTCTGCAAACTCTGCACTTTCAGCATCGGCCCTCCAGCAATTGCCTGGCTCCACTCATACCTCCACAATAGGCAACAATCAGTTCAAATTGGCAACATTCTCTCCTCTCCTCTCCCTATCTTATCCGGTGTTCCCCAAGGATCTATTCTGGGCCCCATCCTTTTCTCTCTCTTCATAAACGATCTTCCCTCCATCTGCCTCTCCTCCAACATCCATCTGTACGCAGATGACACAGTCATTTTTGCCTTGGGTCCCTCCTATGACAGTGTCCTCCCCCTTCTTCAAAGAGACTTCAACAGAGTCCAGTCCTGGCTCCTCAAGAACCGTCTCACTCTTAATGGTAAAAAGACAGTCTCCGTGGTTTTTGGTTCCAGACAGAAGCTGGCAACTCTCCCAGCCCCCCTAGAGCTCTCCACCTTGAACAGCTCACCACTGGAGCAAGTCTCAGCCTTCAAATACCTGGGTGTTTGGCTGGACTGTCACCTCAATTACTCCACTCACATTGAGGCAATCTGCACTAATCTCCAACCAAAACTCGTAGTCCTCTACTGCCACAAATCCTGCTTACCGATCCCCACCCACTGCGAGCTCATATGCAAAACAACCTTGCCAGTTATAGACTATGCAGATGTAGTCTATGGTACAGCCCCTTCATCCTCCCTCTCCAGATTTGATATCCTGCTCAACGCCTTCTGCCAATTCACCACTGCCTCTCCCCCTCTCACTCATCACTGCCTGCTCTACGCCCCACTCTTCATCGCCCGACTCTCCCACAGGCATACTATCCTCTGCGCCTCCCTCTTAGCAAAATTCTGGTTTGGTCTCCTCCCCCCATACCTCGCGTCCCTGCTCAACCAGACCTCCCCCCCAAGCTACTCCTTTCTCCACAGGGACCCTCGTATCTTCCACCTCCCCTGCCCCCGCACCCTTTCCAGCCAACTTGCCTTCTCGTACCGCCTCCCCTTCTCTGGAACTCTTTGACCTCCGACCTTCGCAAGGCCCATTCTTGTTCAGCTTTTACCCAGCTCCTCAGGCTTCTACCCAACCCGCATTGTCCTACGTGCTCAAATGGTCCAAATGCACTACAGAGGCACCACTCAGCCCCTTCCAACTCACCAATGACGCCACCCCTAGTAGACCTCTCCTCACCTATCTCACACTCCTAAATGACCAGACATTACATCTTGATATGTGTACTGTACTGTGTAATTAATTTATTGTGATAACTGCCTGTACTTCCTGTTACTCCCTGTACAAACTGTACCCAGGTCACACCTGGAAACGAGCCTCAGCTCAGTGTGCTTTTCCCGGTCATCAAATTTTAAATAAAATAAATATCCAGGGAACAGAGCCAATTCCCTTTATTTAGAAGAGGCAGAAGGGTTTGCAATGTCACCATCCAAAGCTTTTTGTACTCTATGTAGAGATTCAGGTTTCTGAGACCTAGAATGACATGCAAATCTCCCATCCATGTTGGTACTATAAAGAAATGGGAGTAGAACCCCTCTGCCCTTCTGGGAAGGGGAACTGGTTCCATAGCATTTACATTAGTAAGATTTGAATTTCTTCCTCCAATATGACCTACTAGTTGGGGGGGTAGTGAGAGGGCCTGGGGGGCATATGGGGTGGGAGTTCCATGAGTTCCAATGTATGACATGACTGCAATAGTTGAAGGACCCAGACATCCGAAGTTATGTTTTGCTAACCTTGAAGATGTAGGGAGACTATGCCTCAACTGCTGTGGGAAGGGCCTCTAATCCCATGAGCAAGGAGGAAACCTCACTCAGGCAACATGCATTTGCCTACCGGACCCCCTATGGATGAATTAACTTTCTGGGAACCTCTTGGCTGCCAATTGTCTGGCACAATTCAAAACTGACCTCAAACAGCACCTGATAACAATCTTTAAGTGCACATGCCCCTGAGTCCAGCCAACCTGCTCTCTCTGCCCCCAGCAAGCACTAGGCAGGCCTCAGGTATCCCCTCCCTCTGTCCCTTCTCATGACTTGCCCCAGCAATCAGTTTGCATCATGCTCCTTCGGCACCTGCTACCCCCTCCCCCTTCCCCAACTCACAGTCCTGTGAGTTTCCCAAACAGTCACTACTAATGCTGGCTGCCTTATTATGCCCCCTCACACCCCACCATTTTACTCTAGCATGTCCTCTCCGCTCAGCCTCCCCTCACCCAACCACTTCTCCCTGTACCTTATCATCCCTCTTCCCCCACCTTCTCATCTCCACCGCAGTACTTACCTCTCTGTCTCATACCTCCCTTCTTCACCCCTCTGCCAGCTATCCCTGTCCCTCTGAACTACTGACAAGGCACTTTGTGGCTGCTTATTCCCTCCCCCACCCTCATAAAGTGTTTTTTCTTGTTATTTAACTTGTACCTATGTTTTGAGTTATTCTGTAAGTTCTGAATCTAAGCTGTATTGTTCATTGTAATGTACCTTTGCTTTCTCCTACTGTACTTTGTTTTGCAATCTATGATGTGGAACCTTTGTAAAAGGCTTATGCTCAAAGGTTTTTTCCGAATAACTAAATAAATAAATAAAAATAAAATAGGCTGCCTCTCTTGGGCAATCGACGGGACATAACGGGTAGTCCTTAGGTTGTTACGTGGTCCTGGGAGGGAGTCTTGAGTTTTTCTCTTATTGGGCTGCTGCTTGGGAGTGGATTGTTGTCTATTCACAGGCCAGCGAAAGTTACCCTAATAATTAGTTTTTGTCTGAGTATGGTAGAGGGAGCATACGGATTGCAATATATGACCAGAGGCCTGCAAACATATCAGCATATCCTGGGTCTGAGGGCTGAATAGCTTGTCACCTTTGAAAGAGGCATTAAGAATGGACTGCTAGACATCCGGGACAAACCCAGAAACCAGAAAGTCAGGCATGATGCTGTTACATGAGGTCCCTGCACCCTTACTGGTACCCCCAGAGGTATACCGTAGACAGCTAGTGCTTAGGCATATGTTATACTAACATATAGGGCTAAGGGCATCTACCGTACAAGAGTAGATGTCAGGATATGTATGCACATTATTGTTATACAGTTTGCTTTCTAGTACATATATATTTTCTATGTATTTCTTGCTTACAAGATGATTAGGACATCTGTGTCCTTGTAATGATTATGATATATAAGTCGGCATTGCCATCTTTAGGTGATTTGTACTACTACACTGAGTTATGTAAGACTCTGTAAGAACTGCACTCTTTTGTTTTACAAAAACTCATGACTTCTACAAAATTGTATAATGTTATCTTGGACCGTGGAGCCACCTCTAATTTAGCCAATAGGGCTCATCTCTGTAACTATAAATGTTTTTATCTTACAGTAGCCATAGTAATTATCATAGGTATATAATGTGAGACACTGAGTCTTATACCTCAGAGACCCCAAGAGACACGAAGAAACCTCGAGGTATAGGGAACACTTAGCATTGGCTCCCGGTTCGTATTGGTAAGAACAGCTTAGGGCAATGGTGATTTATCCTTTTGGTAGTAATAAACAAGTTTATTACTCTAATGCAATGTGTCTGTGATAGCTTGCATTCTCAATATTGCCAAGAATCTGAGAGTGAGGTTTAGACCTCCTGACAATTGGCGATCATGTGCAGGCAATATTTGGTGTTTGTAAGCTTTCACTTGTTGCTTAAAACTTTTCCCTTCTTAACGGGGGCAGTAGGTGTGCATTCCTGCATCATCTCTCCCTTTTTCAGACCACTTTGTTGTCACTTGTAAAGTCTGGCTGTTTTTCTTGGGTGTGGTTGATGCCGGCTCGACCCACTCCATGGCAGCTCTGAATTACAACCCTTCAGAGATACAGTAGCCTGACTGTGTCCAAAGTGTTCCTGCTGTGGATCGATACACAGCACGGCACCTTTTTCACAGTTTGATTTTTTGTTCCCTTCCACACAATGGCCACCGTATCAAATACCTGTATCTGCGCAAAACTGAGACTCGATGTCTCAAACTTCCTTGCCTCCCATGAAGGATGGACTGACTTCGCATGGAATGCGAGTCAATCCAAAAACCCTATACTGGGGATTTCAACCCAGTACTGTGAGACAAGACAAACAGCCAATAAGCATCATGCCAAAGGGCTGTTGGTCATAGCTCTCTATGCTGCTCTGGAAGCCTCCGCAGCGAGGTTTCGAACCCTTGATCTGCAGATTTCATCTCTTAAGCAAGAGATGGGTCTGCAGGAAATGGAATGTATTAGACTGCAGCAGAATTTGGAGTCTGAACTCCAAACACTGCGCAATGGAAAGGACTTACTTTTGCATCATTCAGCCCAGGCTGGAGAGAAAGAAATTTATATGCTGAAGAAGGAGTGTGAAAGTTTGAGACAGGATAAGGGGCAGGCTTTGAATATGATTGACTTGTTAAGTAGAGTGAATGAACAGTTGAGTGAAAAGATGGGAGAGCTACAGGACAAGATAAACCAGGTACGTAATGATTTAGAAGTGGTTACTAGGGACAATTGCAAATTGAGCGCCTCGTACAAAGTGTTGCAAAAACAAATGCAAGATGAGGTTGATATGGATGTTGCAAATGTGAGTCATGCAGAATGTGAATCCAAGATGGTGAAACTGCGCCATCAGTGGGAGGTTCTGGCTGGACATGTTAAGGCGATGGGGGGCGTAGCCCCTGCCTTACACATGTCATCCGAAAGGGAGGTATCAGATGACAACATCTCTCAGTACAACACCCAGTCACACCCCTACTATGGCCCAGAAACCCCATCTAGCTATCCACAACATGGCGGGTCCCCACTACACCCACACCATGTCATACGTTGTTGACATCGTGACGCACATCATGGGAGATGCCATCATGGTGGTCCCCATGATGGGGGGGAGCAGGCCCAAGCCTGGTCCCGACGGCACCACCAATAGCTGTAATTAATATGGGAGACAGGCAGGAGATAGAGAGAATGACTGATAATGCGGTAAACAGTGTGCCCATCCCAGAGAGGAATAAGTGAGTTTTAAAAGGCCAAATTAGGCAGCTTATTCACAAAATTGGTACTCAGGAGGGCTTAGTCCACTCGGTAGCGGAGGCTGCAGCTCAGGCAGCCCTGGATGGCACCCGAGGAAATGTATCTCCACCTGATCGCCCCACTAATCCCCTACAAATGGCCTACTCTGTCCAGCAAATAGCTCACAGCATTGGTCAGAAGAGCCCGTCTGACAACCTCAGCTGCCACTTAGAAAAGGTGCAGACTATCCAGTCCAGATCCTACGCCAAACCATTGATCTTGGCTTGTGGGCCAACTCCCCGATGCCATCCGCCAGGCCGGCAATGCCACCTTTGATGAAGTTGCAGCTGAACTCATTTTTGAACACAGCCCAGGTGTAGTAGGAGTGATGCTTGCATACCCTGTGAAACAGAATGCAAAGGAAAGTCCAGCAACTTACCATCAAAGACTCTGGATGGCCTACCGAGCAGGAAAACAACTCGCACAAGAAGCAGCGGATTTAGATCTTCTTAAATATAAGACCCTGTTACTTAGGAACATGATCCCTGCAGTAAGAGAAAAGGCAGAGCCAACCACTTATCCCACCATAGAAAGGTTTGCTGATATCCTTCGGAAAACCGAGAGAATTTATCAACTCTATAGCTGTGATCTGGGCTCTGGTTCCAAGAAAGTAGCTGCCATGGAGCCTACTCAAGAGGCCGCGATGCACTACATGGTGGAAGGGCAGGTCCAACACAAACAGCCCCTCCCTGCAGACAACCAACACCCCCAGCAGGCCCAACAACAACAACAACAATGGGGTGGGAACCTAAACTATCATAAGAATAAAAAGCACCATAAGAATAAGGGCAAACAACAACAAAGACCAGGCCCTTCATATAGGGAGATAGCCGAAGAGAATCAGAAGTTTAGAGAACTCCTGGGGCAAGTGCGCTCTGTAGCAGATGCTGTTCCTGCTCAGTCCCTTGCAGCCATACAACCGGGAACCCAAGCCCCAATGGGCCATGTTGATACTGGAAGAACAGGCCCCTAGGCCCATACAGGCCTGAACCCAGAAGCACCTCCCTATATAGCATCAGTGCAGCATGGCAAAGTGGTTCAAAGGAGCCAGGCCCAACCCCTCCATTCTTCCTCCAACACAGATTGACAATTACAGGCCCCAGTCCGTATTGTAAACAAGCTGGTCTTGGATACAAACGGAAGGCCCTGCACTGAGGCCGAGGTCGGGGGCCGCCTATTTACAGTGTTATTGGATACAGGTGTGGCTGTGTCTGTATTACATGATGACCACCCAGACTCATCTCCTTGGTCCACCAGACGGAGGACCAACATGTCAGGAGTAGATGGTACTAGACTACCTGCATACCGCTCTCTACCTCTATCTGTAGAGTTGGATCATTTGAAGACCTCACATACCTTCCAACTGATGGTATTGCATGATCATCCCAGTATCATTGGAACTGACTTTCTTGCCCCACATGGCTGTGTGGTAGACCTAGCTAACATGCTACTCATACAGATTCAGGGTCAATACCACACCATCTTAATCCCTGATTCGCACGTTGTGGCAACAATATCTGCCAACAACAAGGCAATGATGTCATAGATTTGTTCAAGAACCATGAGTTTTTCCCAAAGCTCCTTCCTATTTTGCAAAGGCATTTGGAAGCATTTGCTATTAACAAACATGACTGTGGCAGAATGCACACTGTCATCGAAGTGGCAGGCCCAGCACATGAGAGGCAAAGGCAATATCCTTTCCCATCTGAGGCCTTGCCTTCTCTTAGGGAAACAATAAAATCACTCCTCAATCAAGGGGTAATCAGAACATGTGTTTCTACTGCCAACTCCCCAGTGTGGCCTCTGAAGAAACCTACAGGTGCCTGGTGACTTACTATTGATTACAGGAAACTGAACCAGGTCACCCCCAGTTGTGTTCCAACTGTGGCCTCTGCACCTGATGTGTTACAACTCTTGACCTCTGACCTAAAATGGTTCAGTGCCCTGGATATTTCCAATGGTTTCTGGTCACTGCCATTGGCCCCCAAAAGTCAATATAAGTTTGCCTTCACCTTTGAGGGTAGACAGTACACGTGGACCTACTTACCACGAGATTCCATAACAGCCCGTCCCTGTTCCATCTGCATATGATGGATGCCCTTGAGGGTTTCTGTACTCCCCAGTGTCTCTTGCAGTATGTTGATTACCTGATGTTGGCAACAGCCACGCAGGAACAATACTTGGATCTCTTGGATGAACTATTGACTCTCATCCAGAGAGCAGGTCTCAAATGTAATCCAGCAAAAGTACAACTATGTCAGAAAGAAGTACTCTTTCTGGGCCTGAGAATAACTGATCAAGGCCACAGCCCTACCTGGAAGAAGATATAAGGATTGCAAGACTTGCCATTGCCTACCAGCGTGGCAACTCTTAGAAGGTTTCTAGGTATGGTGAACTATTCCAGAGATTTTATTTGTGATTTTGCTCAGAAGGCTGCTTCTCTGTATGAGCTACTGAAAAAGGACATTCCATGGACTTGGGGTCCCATACACACCCAGACTGTGACATCACTGAAGCAGGCCTTGGCCTCCACCCCAGCTCTGGTCAACCCCAATCCAGCACTACCATTCCATCTGGAATGTGCCATCTCTGACATTGCCATGTCAGCAGTGCTGGCCCAGAAGGTCCATGGCACTCTGAGACCCATTGCACATGCATCACAGCTCTTGAGCCCAGTAGAACAGAAGTACAGCCTTTGTGAAAGGGACCTTCTAGCCACCTACTGGGCTGCCAAGCACTTTCTGAATATCATTGGGTATTCTCCACTGATTATTAACACCAACCACCTTTCTGCTATCGGACAGAGTGAAGGATGGGTCAGTCTCTAATACCAGGATGACACACTGATCACTTCTTCTCCAGGATAGAGACATACAGGTACACCCAACTAAAATTCCATCCATGCTGGCAGATACACTCCTTTTCCAAGGAGAAACCCATGACTGTACACTGCAGCCACCTGATCTTCCAGATCCAGGTCCTTTCCTCCCTGTCATGCCACAAATACTCGAGAGTACCTCTTTGTGTCGTGTTTTTACAGATGGTTCTGCTTCCTACTACCAGGGTGAACAAATTGCAGGGATGGGTATCTTAGTGATTTACCCCTATGGTAACACTGTTAAAATCTCTAAGCGTTGCAATGTAGCATCATCACAGTATGCAGAGATGTCGGCGGTGGCCTGTGCCCTCGAGTTCATCCAGCATGGGACCAAGGATACCATCATTTTCACAGACTCTAACTGGGTTTGTTGTTCTCTTACAGAATTCCGTCCTTTCTGGCAGAAGAACTCCTTCCTCTCTTCTGATGGCAGTCCAGTGAAGTAAAAGAACTGGTAATATACATACATTCACTGACACAAATATTTGCACACAAACTCTATGTACACAAAGTTAAGGCTCATTCCCTAAATGACCCCTACCGTGCCTTCAATGACACAGCAGACACCCTTGCCAAGGAAGGGGCCCGAGGGGGGGACACCTGGATGATGGATCATCCAGAGGCCAATGCAGCTGTACACATTGCAGCAGTCAGGAATAAACCTGAACCTTTTTCCCCCTTGGACCTCTCAGCAGCCCAACATGTTGATACTGAACTTAAAGAAGTGTTCAGATTCCTTGACAAACGTACCGAAGAGAAACTTCCCACACACAACCCCTACCGGAGGCATGCAGGTAAGTTACACTTGTCACCAGATGACAAGCTCATCTGGTACCAACCAGATGACTCCACCACCAAATTGTGGGTGGTCCTCAGACACCTTAGGTCTGAATTCTTGCACTAAGTGCATGATACACCCACTGGTGGACCCCAGGGAGAGGAAAACACCCTCCAGAGGCTCAAGACCACCGCCTGGTGGCCTAGTGTCACCAAAGATGTTAAACAGTACATAGATAGCTGCCTTGTTTGTGTGCAAAACAGCCTCATTTCCACCAAATGAAACGCCAAACTTTTACCACAAAGACACTCTGGCCCTTGGCATGCCATACAGATTGATTTTATTGGCCCCCTGACCAATACCAGCAGAAACAACAAGTATGCTCTTGTGGTAACTGATCTTTTCTCCAAGTGGGTCAAAGCTTTCCTAACTAAAACATGCACTGCTAAAACCACTGCCAAAATCCTGGTGGAACAAATTTTCTCCAGGCGGGGCCTACCTCTCAAGGCAGACTCAGACAATGGAACCAGTTTTACAGGTGAACTGATGAAAGAATCCCTTGAGCTCCTCAGAGTTCAACAGAAGTTCCACATACCTTACCACCCTCAATCTTCAGGTCAAGTAGAGAGAGCCAACAGACGGATTAAGCAAATGCTTTCCAAATTTATTGAGGACAATCCCAAAACCTGGGATTCCCTATTGCCGTTACTCCTTATGGCAATTAGGGGTACACCCTCTGCCACCACCCAGTTGACACCCTTCGAGGTGATGACTGGAAGACAGATGAGATTGCCTGAACATCTATTGTTTGATCTGCACACCCCCACTGCAGACCGTGTGTCTGTAGACCAATATGTGGAAAAACTCAGGAAAGACCTCATGCACACACACTTGTATGCTGCCAATTGCATGGGCAAGGCCCAGCAACGGTCCAAGATACAGTTTGACAAGCACGCACAAGAAGTGGATTGGCAGGTTGGAGATCAGGTAATGGTCCTCCGATTTGCACATCCCACACACTCCTTCTCCAATGAATGGGAAGGCCCCTACCCCATTGTCAACAAGCTCAGTCCAGCAGTCTATCAAGTTAGATTCCTGCACAACAATAAACTGACTGAAAAATGGTTACATGCAAACCAACTGAAGTTGTATAAAGCAGCATAATTACTTTTCCTCACCCCATTGGGTGGAATAGTACTAACCTACTGTTTGATTTTCCTTTTCAGATACTGACAAGATGGCTATCTTGTTCCATTTTCTCCTTATCTCAGGTGTTATCCCCTGTATCCAAGGCACAGTACCAAACCTCCTACCTCACCTTGATCCTCCAGCATATCCTCCAGAGGGAGTATCCATCAAAATACAAATCTACCCTACAAATTGAGTGGCAAACCACATCGCAAGGACAAATTCTCCCTGTGGCCAAACTCTCCAAGGGAACATTCCAGGGTTGGCCTAATGCTAAATTATCCCCAAATGGTTCTCTGTCCTTGCTACAAACTGCTCTTAGACATTCTGGTTTATACAATATTACTGCTTTAATTGATCCCTCATATTGTAATTCTTTGTCGAAGGACTCTGCTCAAAATTGTTGTGTTGTACACAACATGGCCTCTGCTGCCATGTTCCTTTCTGTGTTACCACCCACTGACAAACAGCTTTTGGAATGTCCAAACACACCCCTGGTCCCTGCAGTGGTCTCACAGGTACTGCCATACCTGGTACACTGATTAACAATTTGCAATTTATGCATATACCTGTTTTGTTTAATTTAACTTACTGGAATATGAAAGAATTTGGTATGTGTCATAATACTAATACTCATTTTACAGTACAGTATTGCTTGATAATTTAGCAACATTTCAGATTCGTACTCAAGACCCTATTGCCGGGGGACATACCACCAAGCAGAAAGGCAATTTCAGAAGACCGAATCCTGATGATCAAAATCATAAACATAATACATGTGAAGTTGACAGTTCTGATGTCACTGGCGCAACAGGCACTGTCACAGGTCTCTTTGGTATAACTATGTCTATCTGGAATAAAGCAGACATTGCTGCTATCAAATCTCATTCAACCAAATTTCAGGTTGGTTTGGTGAATAATATACTACCCTCATTATTGCATGGTGTGGATGGCCTTAGTCAGGAAGAAAGATACATTGTTTACAATATGCATGACATTGCTAAGGCATTTACTGATTCTAAAGAAAAGAGTAACGCACTCATTGCATAAAACAACAAAGAAGCAGATAAACAATATATTGCCCGTGAGCTCCTATGCTCAGCCTATGGCTCATACATTATCACTACCATCAACAATCTCTTCTGTGATCTAGAATCTGGAAGAATCCCTGATATCATACACGACAGACGTATTTCCAAATGGTATTGTCCACGATGTAAAACCCCTGGCTGTATTGCTATGTGTATGCAAAAATCTCTAACTATTCCTCTTTCTACAGCTAGGAATTTGGGTTTTGTGACCAGACACCCTACTACTGGTCCTTGTTTCACTTCTAAGAAATGTTCAATCAGAGATACAATGCTTGTTTCTTTTACTGTCTCTTTACCACACTTTGATCCCACTACAGCTTTGTTTGACAAGCTTGCTTCTGTTCACTCCGTTGGGCACCTTGATGACGACATCTACAGAGAATGCCTGGACTTACTTCTTCTATTGGTCTTCCATCCTTTCCTGGATGCCTAGGTCACTCTGCACACCGACTGCTGTGTGAAGAAACAATATATCTACTTGTGTCGATGTGACATATTTGATGTTATTAAACTTGTATGTGGTTATTCTCCCGACAGCATTGATTGGTCCTTTTTTATGTGCCAATGTTTTCTGATAATTTTAGCAATCTGTTTGGACTGGGGATTATATGTGCTTACGAATGAAAGCTGTGGATCTATTTTATTTATTTTCTCCTTCTCTACTAGCAAGGAATCTCTTGGAATTTTATCTACCACATCTTTTGCTTCATAGAGTAGAGCATGGGAATACTCTCTTGCTTCCAACCGTGATGTTAATTCCTTTGCTCTGATCTGATACAATTCATCTGACCCACAATTACTTTTTGTTCTGATATTTTGCCCTTTTGGAATGGCCCTGATCACATGCCTGGGATGGTTGCTACTGGCCACTAATAAAGTGTTCCCATCAGTGGGCTTTCGGTATGTCAGTTACAAGCCCACCTTGTCCATCCTTTTTAATAATTAAATCCAAAAATGCAATTTTATTCTTGTCTACCACCATACTGATTTTGAGATTTTGGCAACTTTGTTCCATGTTTATTTATTTTATTTATTTCAATCTAGGATTACAACAATACCTTTGAGCCGAGGCTCTTTTACAAAGGTTCCACATCAGAGAGTGCAGTACACACCTCTTTATAACAGACAATGACATTTAACTAACAAGACATGTAGATTCAGGGCACAATGGAGAGCAGGGAATAGTGACAGAGGCAGGACTGCAGAAAAGGTGTGGGGTGATAGGAGATTGCAGAGTGAGGGCAGTAGGAGGTGGGAAGGAGGTAGGAGGTGTTGGAAGAGAGGGTAAGTATGAGAGGGCAGTGGGGGAAGGAGGGGCAGGAGGAGAGAAGGAAGAGGAGGTGAAACATGGGGTGGGTGGCAGTGCAGCCCAGGGGCCTTGTCGTAGACAGACTGTAGAAAGTGCTAGAAGAGGGGCAGAGATTGTTGTAAGTGCTTTGTGAGGAGGTGTGGGCAGTAGGATGAGGGTAATAATTGGCTGAGCAGTCACAGGAGCTGGAGGCAAGCAATGAGAGGCGCAACATGGACTTGAATAAACCAAGTGTGGGGGCAGTGGCTATGTCACTGCCAAGGGAGTTGAGCCAGCTGCTTGCCCGATAGGCAAATGATCATTGTCCTTGGGTTGTGCGACACCGGGGGATTTGCAGAGAGTGAGGTTTGGACCTCCTTGTAATGACGTTGCTCTGACTAGGTGTAAGGAGAGCACAGACTCCAGGAGGAGCAAGACCCATTGTAATTTTCTTGGCTGTGATGCAGGTTTGGTATTTTATGCCACTGTCAAGTTGCAGCCACCCAGTTTGAGAGTAGAAGTCACATGTGTGAGTGAGATGATGGGGTCCTGTGATGAGTCGACAGGCGTACTCAACAAACGAGGTTAACTCATACAGTGTGCCTTTCCAGATTACTAAAATGTCATCAATAAAACACCTCCTCAAGTCTATCTTGTGGGAACCTGTTCTTATCTGAATGTACTGCTTCATTCTCCCATTTTGCCATAAACATATTAGCATAATTGGGGGTGAAGTTGGACCCCATAGTAGCACCTTTATTTTGTAAATAGAAATTCTTTCTAAAAAAAATGTATTGCAAGTTAATACAAATTCTGACATCTGTAACAGTACATCGGTTGGCCGTTCTAAATTTTCTCTGGTGTTAAGAAAATATTCCAAGGCTTCAAGTCCTTCTTTATGGAGAATGTTGGTATATAAAGCAGTAACATCTAAAGTGATCATATACCAATCACCTTCAATTGCTATGTCCTCTAATACTCTTAAGATGTCTCCAGTGTTTTTAATGTATGAGGGAACTTGTTTCACTAGATCAGTTAAATGAAAATCAACATATTTAGCAAGAGGCTCTGTTAAGGAATTATTCCCTGAAACTATTGGTCTTCCAGGATGGTCTTGCAAGTTTTTGTGAATTTTAGGAAGACAACAGAAAGTTGGGCGTACAGGAAAATCCACAGTTGAAAAATCAACAACATTAGTAGGCACCCAATTCCTTTCCTTAATTAAATTAAGGTAGCTGTCAACTACTATCTTATACTCTAAGGTAGGGTGACAACTGAGTTTAATATAAAATTCTTCTTAACATAACTGTCTCAGTATTTCAGCTTCATATTTCTCTGTATCCATTACCACAATGGCTCCCCCCTTACCTGCCTGTTTAATGGTGATATCTCTATTTTCACCACGTTTCTTAAGAGCTAACTCTTCCTGTTTACTAAAATTATGAAAGAAATTCTTATCGTGCATCAGACAGTTTATCTATATCATTCTCACAGCTCTTAAGAAATACTTGTAAGGCTGGGGACATCGGGGTACAAAACTCAGATTGTGGTTTAAAAGTCTCATGAGTCTGTAAACCTACATTCTCACCTGAATTAGGGTCCATATTTTGTTCTTTTCTGAAGAAAAAGGATTTCAGACTCATGTTGCGGCCCAGTTTGTTAAGATCAATAACAGTTTCAAAGGTGCTGAAACTTTTTGTAGGGGTAAAGGATAGTCCCTTGGTCAATGCTTGTATTTCAGTGTCACTCAGCACATATCTTGAAATGTTCACAACATTTACCACTGGATCCTGCCTCTGCCTCATCTCATCCTACAAAATCTCCCTTGTCTTCCATTTTGCTGGCCTCTTCCATTTTGCACCACCTCTTCTTGTTCATTTTTTTTCCCCAGGGATTCCACTATGTTGTTCTCTGGCTGCACCAGGGGTCCTGTTGGGTCTGTTGGGGGGTTGGGGTACCACATTGCTCGAGCTCCTCTTCTCCTGAAAAAAGAACTTCCTCTTCTGGATCCTCTGTGGAGGTGTAATTACTGGCAGAATTTACAGTTACAATTTGACTGGTATTAGGAATAAGTTCTTGATTACTGGGAGGTTGCTGTATTTTTTTACTACTGCTGGACCAGTCAAAAATATGACCTTCTTTATAGTCTCTTTTGTCCCTTTCAAACTTTCCTTTTTACTCAGCTTGATTTTTTCTTCATATTTCCTAATGTTTTCTGCAAAACCATCAAGCAATTATTCATATTGTGGAGTGCTGGAAAACGTTTTCAATACCTCTTCTTTTTTTATAAATTCATCCTAAACCTCCTGCTGAATAATTGCATTTTCTGCAAGAATCAGCTCGATATATTCTTTACTTGCTTTCTAACTTATAGTTTGCCACTTTTCTAAGAAGCCAGCTCTGTCTGTCCCACAATTGTTTTTTTTAACTACCCGGAGCCCCCTTGGTGCTCCGTCAACTTTTAAATATGCACTTCAAGCTTATTTCTTCCCATTGAAGCCTTTTTTGGGGAGGGGGGCAGTACATTCAAACTGTGTGAATGCTTGTTTTATACGAAATGATGCTGTTACTTGTGTGCTTGAATCATTGAGTATACTGGTGTAACTTGCACCACTGCTCGTAGCTTTAAGCACCAATTTACGAAGGAAGCGGTTACCATCGTCACACTGACTCCATTGTGGTGTCATCATGGATTCGTGAGTAAGAGTTAACTTGACATGCAAGAGCGCTATAAGACAATGGTCTCAGCGTGTAAAAGAACAATACTATGTTGTAACCTGTTCCATTCTGTTCCTCTGACTGGACACTTTTAGCCTTTTCTTACAAAAAACCTATGTGGCTTACAAATAAAGTCAGTCAAAGGTAGTAACAAACTGCCACAACCCAGAATGCTGTGCTTTAGTCAATATTGTGCTTAGAAATATGTTTGTAGAGACCAGCACCTTTGCTAAGGCTTTGAAAATATTTAAAACATAGTCACAGTCAATACACAAGACTCACCAGTTCCAGACTTTTCTTTGTTTGTGCAATAATCCTTTAATCGGGCAAATAAGCAGTCAACAAACAATGTAAAAAGAAAATAATCCAGAGCATCTTGTAACGAGAAAACAGTACACACGCCGCTACCCCATGAATAGCTTCTAACTTCCGGTAATGTCACCAGGATCACCTGATGCGTTTGGCTCAACAGGGGCTTTCTCAAAGGTGTGGGGGACATAAAGCAACAGGCACTTAAATACAATATCCAGTTAAAGAGACATATACTTAAAAGAAATACACAGATAGCAGAACACCATATAAACACCTATAGCCTTTCTAATTTTTTAAATAGCAATAGAAACCGTTTGCAAAATACCATAACAAAATCCTTCTGCTAAAAAAGTGCATTCTAACGATCTCATTACTATACTTAGGATTTCCACTGGTAATTATATTTTCCTGTCCTTTGACCAAAAAAGATAATACTTCCTTGTATAAATACTGCACTCTAGTGGTACAACATGACAACTATTTCTTTAAATTATTAAATGCAAACCTGGCCATGTACATTAGGAAGAAAAGGTTGCACATAGTTTTTGACAAACAGAAACAGCACGGAGTGATGCTGGTACAAATCTGTATGAAGAGAGAAAAGAGAGAAAAATTATTTTAAAAACATGATTTATAATAACACAATATACACAGTAAGGTTAAAAAAAAACATTCATTTCTTCAGGAATGGTTTAACTTCAGTTCTAACATTTAAATCTTTTCCTTCCATTGCCTTAAAGGCAAAAATCTAATTTTGTTCCCTTTTTAAAAGCAAATTATTATAGTCACTACCTCTTTTTGACACAACCGTTTTTTTAATACCCAGGTCTGTAAAGATATGTTCTTTTTTATTTCTTGCCTTGAAAACATGCATTGCCAGGGAGTTAGTTAAATCTTCTCCTTCAATAGCCCTTTAATGTTCTCCTATCCTTAACTTGAACATTCTTTTGGTTTTCCCAATATAGAAGCAACCACATTTGCAGCTAGCCAAATATATCAACCCCTCGGTGCTGCATGTGATTAAACCTCTTTCAGGTGTACTTCTGTTATTGAGTGGATTTCTATAGTGTTTTGTAGTGACTACCTTTTGGCAAAATTTGCAATTACCACATTTAATGCAACTGTCATCTCTTTTTGGGATCCACATTCTGGGTTCATTTGTTGTGGGTTGTAAAGAATGTACAGTGCTGTCTTTTATGGTCTTACTCCTTCTATAAACCATTCTTGGCCCTCTTTCATCCAGATTTTTCAAACCCAGATCTTGTTTTGCTATGTGTCAATGTTTTCTGATAATTTTAGCAATCTGTTTGGACTGGGGATTATATGTGCTTACAAATGAAACCTGTGGATCTATTTTATTTATTTTCTCCTTCTCTACTAGCAAGGAATCTCTTGGAATTTTATCTACCACATCTTTTGTTTCATAGAGTAGAGCATGGGAATACCCTCTTGCTTCCAACCGTGATGTCAATTTCTTTGCTTCATTCTAATACAATTCATCTGACCCACAATTTCTTTTTGTTCTGATATATTTCCCCTTTGGAATGGCCCTAATCACATGCTTGGGGATGGTTGCTACTGGCCAATAATAAAGTGTTCCCATCAGTGTGCTTTTGGTTACAGTTACAAGCCACCTTGTCAATCCTTTTTAATAATTAAATCCAAAAATGCAATTTCATTCTTGTCTACCACCATACTGAATTTGAAATTTTGGCAAGTTTGTTCCATGTATTCAACAAAAGAGGTTAACTCATCCAGTGTGCCTTTCCAGATTATTAAAATGTCATCAATAAAATGCCTCCACAAGTCTATCTTGTGGGAACCTGTTCTTATCTGAATGTATTGCTTCATTCTCCCATTTTGTAATGAGCAAATTAGCATAATTGGGGTGAAGCTGGCCCCCACAGCAGTCCCTTTCTTTTGTAAATAGAAATCCTTTCTAAAAAAAAGGTATTGCAAGTTAATACAAATTCTGACAGCTGTAACAGTACCTCAGTTGGTGGTTCTAAAATGTCTCCTGTGTTAAGAAAATATTCCAAGACTTCAAGTCCTTCTTTATGGAGAATGTTGGTATACAAAGCGGTAACATCTAAAGTGATCATATACCAATCATCTTCAATTGCTATGCCCTCTAATACTCTCAAGATATCTTCAGTGTCTTTAATGTATGAGGGAACTTGTTTCACTAAATCAGCTAAATGAAAATCAACATACTTAGCAAGAGGATCTGTTAAGGAATTATTCCCTGAAACTATCGGTCTTCCAGGATGGTCTTGCAAGTTTTTGTGAATTTTAGGAAGACAATAGAAAGTTGGACGTACAGGAAAATCCACAGTTAAAAAATCAACAACATTAGTAGGCACCCAATTCCTTTCCTTAATTAAATTAAGGTAACTGTCTACTACTTTCTTATACTCTAAGGTAGGGTGACAACTGAGTTTAATATAAAATTCTTCTTGACATAACTGTCTCAGTATTTCAGCTTCATATTCATCTGTATCCATTACCACAATGGATCCCCCCTTACCTGCCTGTTTAATGATGATATCTCTATTTTCACCAAGTTTCTTAAAAGCTAACTCTTCCTGTTTACTAAAATTATGAAAGAAAGTCTTATCATGTGCATCAGATAGTATATCTATATCATTCTCACAGCTCTTAAGAAATACTTGTAAGGCTGGGAACATCGGGGGACAAAACTCAGATTGTGGTTTAAAAGTCTCACAAGTCTGTAAACCTACATTCTCACCTGAATTAGGGTCCATATTTTGTTCTTTTCTGAAGAAAAAGGATTTCAGACTCATGTTGCTGCCCAGTTTGTTAAGATCAATAACAGTTTTAAAGGTGCTGAATCTTTTTGGAGGGGTAAAGGATAGTCCCTTGTTCAGTGATTGTGTTTCAGTGTCACTCAGCACATATCTTGAAATGTTCACATTTACCGCTGGATCCTGCCTCTGCCTCATCTCATCCTACAAAATCTCCCTTGTCTTCCATTTTGCTGGCCTCTTCCATTTTGCACCACCTCTTTTTGTTCATTTTTTTTCCCCAGGGATTCCACCATGTTGTTCTCTGGCTGCACCAGGGGTCCTGTTGGGTCTGTTGGGAGGTGGGGTAACACATTGCTTGAGCTCCTCTTCTCCTAAAAAAAAGAACTTCCTCTTCTGGCTCCTCTGTGGTGTTGTAATTACTGGCAGAATTTACAGTTACGATTTGACTGGTATTAGGAATAAATTCTTGATTACTGGGAGGTTGCTGTATATTTTTACTATTGCTGGACCAGTCAAAAATGCGACCTTCTTTATAGTCTCTTTTGTCCCTTTCAAACTTTCCTTTTTTACTCAGCTTGATTTTTTCTTCATATTTCCTAATGTTTTCTGCAAAACCATCAAGTAATTATTCATATTGTGGAGTGTTGGAAAACGTTTTCAATATCTCTTCTTTTTTTTATAAATTCCTCCTCCACCTTCTGCTGAATAACTGCATTTTCTGCAAGAATCAGCTCAATTTATTCTTTACTTGCTTTCTAACTTATAGTTTGCCACTTTTCTAAGAAGCCATCTCTGTCTCTCCCACAATTCTTTTTTTTTAACTATCCGGAGCCCCCTTGGTGCTCTGTCAACTTCTAAATACGCACTTCAAGCTTATGTCTTCCCATGGAAGCCTTTTTTTTGGGGGCAGTACGTTCAAATTGAGTGAATGCTTGGTTTTGTGTTAAATGGTGCTGTTACTTGTGTGCTTGAATCATTACGTATACTGGTGTAACTGCACCCTCTTTCGCTTTAAGGCGCCGAAGGAAGCAGTTACTATTGTTGCGCTGACTCTGTTGTGGTGTCATCATGGATTCGTAAGTAACAGTTAACATGACACGTAAGAGCGTTATAAGACAACCGCTCAGTGTGTAAAAGAACAATACTATGTTGTAACCTGTTCTGTTCTGTTTCTCCGACTGGACACTTTTAACCTTTTCTTACAAAAAACCTGTGTGGCTTGCAAATAAAATCAGTCAAAGGTAGTAACAAACTGCCACAACCTGGAATGCTGTGCTGTGGTCAATGATGTGCTTGGAAATATGTTTGTAGAGACCTGCACCTTTGCTAAGGCTTTGAAAATATTTTAAACATAGTCATAGTCAATATACAAGACTCACCAGCTCTAGACTTTTCTTTGTTTGCGCAATAATCCTTTAATTAGGCAAATAAGCAGTCAACAAACAGTGTAAAAAAGAAAATAATCCAGAGCGTCTTGTAACGAGAAAACAGTCAACATGCCGCTACCCCTCGGATAGCTACCAACTTCCCAGTAATGTCACCAGGATCACCTGACACGTTTTGCTCAATAGGGGCTTTCTCAAATGTGTGGGGGACATAAAGCAACAGACGCTTAAACACAATATGTAGTTAAAAAGACATATACTTAAAAGAAATACACAGATAGCAGAACACCATATAAACACCTATAACCTTACTAATTTTTAAAATACCAATAGAAACCATGTGCAAAATACCATAACAAAATCCTTCTGCTAAAAAAGTGCATTCTAAATATTTCATTACTATATTTAGGATTTTTACTGGTAGTTATATTTTCCAGTCCTTTGATCAAAAAAGATAGTACTTCCTTGTATAAATACTACACTCTAGTGGTAAAACATTACAACTATTTCTTTAAATTATTAAATGCAAATTTGGCCATGTACAATAGGAATAAAAGATTGCACATAGTTTTTGACAAACACAAACAGCACGGAGTGACACTGGTGCAAATCTGTATGAAGAGAGAAAAGAGAGAAAAATTACTCAAAAAACATGGGGCCAGATATTCAAAACATTGCCACGGGGCTAAATTGGCACTGCCCGGCGAGCAAACTTAGCCCAGTGCTAAAAGCAAGCTATATTCAAAAGGAATAGCCCAGGACAAACAGCTTCTGAATATAGCATGGGAATGAGGCCAGGCAAACTGGGCTGGGAGTGCAGGGCAAACTTAGCCCTGGAACAAGACAGCTCTGAATATAGCAACCAGGAAGTGCAAACCACAACAGCAACACTGTGCACAGTGATGTGAAGGTAGGTAGAGGTGAACTATGTTGCCAATGCATGTGCCAGTAAATGCATGAACCCAGTACAGCTGCAGGCAGCAGTGCATGTAAAAGTACAGTGTTCAAAACTGTATAATATTCCCTGAACTGTTTGCGCAGCGCGAACACATTTGCGAGGGTTTAGTGCAGAGCTAAACTGTTTGCCTGGTGCAAACACGTTTGCCCGGTGCTAAACTTTGCCATATTCAAAAGTGACATGCAAATGAGCCTACTTAGGTAGTCTCTGGGCAAACATCCAGATTAGCATCTCATTATGCCCTGATTTGCATGCAGTTTGCACAGCGTTACTGTCCCACATCTCCACCTGTAGGTCAGTCTGGAAGTACAGCGGCTGGCCAGGTCTGACTGCAGTTCCACCTGTAGGTCAGTCCGACAGTGCATGATGATAGCTGCAGGCTACATGTAAACAGTACAGCATAGCATAGAATAATGTACCCCAGGGGACAACACAGCATAGGCACAGATGGTGGTGGTGCTGCATGCAACTGTCACACTGTAGGACATGCTAGAGGGCATAGCAGACACTATAGTAGCAAGGGGCCCAGTAGTGTGAGGACAAAGCACTGCCTATGGTGTGTAGGGCAGTGATGATGACTGCACTGTACACAGAGACAGGCCCAATTTACAGGTGTTTATTGACAATGGACATTACTGTTACGCTGTTGTGTAACCCACAGATACTGCACCTCTGGCATGGAATGCTCACAGTGACATATACATGTCTGGCTGTGTGTGCTGTGGCAGTTGTACAGCTGTGTGGTATGTGGCCGGATACGTATAATCAGAAAGGCACACTGGTGTTGGGGTATTCCCAATACTGGCCCATGTGCACTGTGTGACATGTCTCAGCATTGTGGCCACACCTGGTCTCTGGTGCAACCTGGCCACCCGTACACCCTCCCCTCAACATCCTCCATGCCTACAGTGCTGCATGTGTGTGCTGGCATCCATTGGTGTCCACAGAAGTGTGGTCTGCAGGTGTGTGCTGTATGACCACACTGCCATGGTGTTCACTGGTGGCTAGGTCACCACTTACTGCCTGGCATGGCTGGGACTGGTGGCAGATGATGGCATTCATTGTGATGTCATCTGTGAGCAGCATGTTGTCTCTTTGTCTGGCTTTGTTTATGTGTCATATTGTTTTGTTAGGGTCATGCAAAGCCATGCTAAAGCTGCGTAAACGCCACTCAAATGCCGCACAAATGTCATGCAAAGCTGATTGCCCAGGGTTAAGACTACTTTTTCCTAGGCGGTAATGTGCTTCACACTAAGTGTCACGCTAAGTCACGCAAAACCACTTTGCGCAGCGCTAATCGCTGAATATAGCATTGCTCTGACACGCCCCCTCACTTTTCCCCTCGCATACATTATGAATTTGCCCAGCGCTAATGCAGTTTGCGAACGCTATTTGGCCTTTTGAATATAGCAGACCCACACTAATCCCACGCTAAACCTGCACAAACGGTTTTTGCCCAGTGCAAAGTTTTGAATATCTGGCCCATGGTATATAATAACACAATATATACAGTAAGGTTAAAAAAAAAACATACATTTCTTCAGGATTGGTTTAACTTCAGTTCTAACATTTAAACCTTTTCCTTCCATTGCCTTAAAGGCAAAAATACAATATTGTTCCCTTTTTAAAAGCAAATTGTTATAGTCACCACCTCTTTTTGACATAACCATTTTTTCAATACCCAGGTACATAAAGGTGTGTTCTTTTTTATTTCTTAACTTGAAAACATGCATTGCCAGGGAGTTGGTTAAATCTTCTCCTTCAATAGCCCTTTAATGTTCTCCTATCCTTAACTTGAACATTCTTTTGGTTTTCCCAATATGGAAGCAACCACATTTGCAGCTAGCCAAATATATCAAGCCCTTGGTGCTGTATGTGATAAAATCTCTTTCAGGTGTACTTCTGTTATTGAGTGGATTTCTATAGCGTTTTGTAGTGACTACTTTTTGGCAAAATTTGCAATTACCACATTTATTGCAACTGTCATCTCTTTTTGGGATCCACATTCTGGGTTCATTTGTTGTGGGTTATAAAGAATGTACAAAGCTGTCTTTTATGGTATACCCTCTTGCTTCCAAGCATGATGTTAATTCCTTTGCTTCATTCTAATACAATTCATCTGACCCACAATTTCTTTTTGTTCTGATATATTGCTGTTTTGGAATGGCCCTGATCACATGCCTGGGATGGTTGCTACTGGCCAATAATAAAGTGTTCCTATCAGTGTGCTTTTGGTTAGTTACAAGCCCACCTTGTCAATTCTTTTTAATAATTAAATCCAAAAATGCAATTTCATTCTTGTCTACCACCATACTGAATTTGAGATTTTGGCAAATTTATTCCATGTATTCAACCAACAAGGTTAACTCATCCAGTGTGCCTTTACAAATTATTAAAATGTCATCAATAAAATGCCTCCACAAGTCTATCTTGTGGAGGAAAATGTTCTTATCTAAACGTATTGTGTTATTATATACCATGTTTTTTAAATGATTTTTCTCTCTTCTCGCTTCATACAGATTTGCACCAGCATCGTTCCGTACTGTTTGAGTTTGTCAAAAAAAAAAGTGCAATCTTTTCTTCTTATTGTACATGGCCAGGTTTGCATTTAATAATTTAAAGAAATAGTTGTCATGTTTTACCACTGGAGTGCAGTATTTATACAAGGAAGTATTATTTTTTTGATCAAAGGACTGGAAAATATAATTACCAGTGGAAATTCTAAGTATAGTAATGAAATATTTAGAATGCATTTCTTTATCAGAAAGATTTTGTTATGGTATTTTGCACATGGTTTTTATTGGTATTTTAAAAATTAGTAAGGTTATAGGTGTTTATATGGTGTTCTGCTATCTGTGTATTTCTTTTAAGTATGTGTCTCTTTAACCGGATATTGCATTTAAGTGCCTTTTGCTTTATGTCCTCCACACCTTTGAGAAAGCTTCTATTGAGCGACACGTGTCAGGTGATCCTGGTGACGATACCAGGAAGTTGGAAGCTATCATGGGGTGGCGGCGTGTGTACTGTTTTCTTGTTACAAGATGCTCTGGATTATTTTCTTTTTACATTGTTTGTTGACTGCTTATTTGCATGACCCCCAAGCTATTGCCAGCTGCCTCAACTTCACCTTTTCAGATCTTAGCACAGTCCTCCCAAGCAACTTCTTCGACCCTATTACGGCTACCCCGAGCCCAATTTCCAGCGCCTCCCCCTTTCTACCTTAGAGTCATTACACTGTGGGAGGCCAAAACCTACCTTTCCAAAGCTCTCAGTGGCTCCAGCTACTGCAAAGTCTCTTTTGATATGAAAATCCTTTACCGGGTCTTTGACACTGTCCTCTCCCCCCGACTGACCTCCTTAACCGCTCCCTATGCCTGGGGCAGTTCCCAACCACCTGGAAGACTGCAACAATTACCCCAATACTTAAAAGTAGAGATAGCGCCAACCCCAAGAATTATCAGCCCATCTTCATCCCCCTCAAAAGCCCTAGAAAAAATCTGGGCCGATCAACTCACCGAGTATCTGCTTGCCCACAATTTACCATGTAGAGAGCAACATGTCTTCAGATCGGGTCATAGCACAACCACTGCCCTCATAGAATTCTTTAATTTCATTCACTCTGCCCTGGACAGAAAACATCTTGCCAGAGCCATCCTCATAGACCTCGCAAAGGCCTTCAATATGGTATTCCACCCTCTCCTCCTAGACACACTCCACCTTACTGGTCTATCGCGTGGTCCCCTCTCCTGGTTCACCAGCTACCTTACAGCTAGATCCCAATGTGTCAAGATAAATGATGCCCTATCTACCACCCTGTCTGTCCACTCTGGAGTCCCCCAAGGCTCCATTTTGGGCCCCCTGCTCTTTAGCATCTACTTAAACGCCCTACCCAAATCCTGCTCTGGTAACTTACTGCTATACACTGATGATGCGGTCCTCTATGCCTCGCAACCCAGCCCAACTGTCCTACAGTCCTCCCTCCAAGACTCTTTCAACCAGATTAAAAGCTGGTTCACCGACCGCAGACTCGTGGTCAGTGTCAAAAAAACAAAGGCCATGCTCTTTGTCCACAGGCAAAGCAAGGCCAAGGACGTGGAACTAAAAGTCCTCTCCCACGCTCACCTCCTTCTGGAACAGGTTCATACCTATAAATATCTTGGCCTTACCTTTGACACCTCCCTGTCCTTCCATGCCCATATTAACATTCTATCTTCAACCATTAATGCCTGTACTGGCCTTCTCTAACGGCATAAGGACTGCCTTCCACCAGAAGCACACAATCTGGCTGTCACCTCTTCTGTTCTCTCTCTCATTGACTATGGGCTCCCTATCTATGCAGCCGTTGACCACACCACCCTGAACAAAATTCACCTAGCTATTAACAAAGCACGCCAACTCCTCCTAGGAGCAGACAAATGCTCCCATACTTGCACTGTCTACGCCCTCACCAACTTTCTCACTCTGGAGGAAAGACTACAATATCAAACTTGTCTCCTCACCAAATAAATCCACCTGGGGCTGTCCCCCCAGGGGTCTCTGCCTCCCTACTCTCATGCTGCCCCACTGTAACCACTCATTCCACCATCAAACACATGTGGACCGTGCCCAGAGTCAGGACATCCCTAGCGCAGTGATCCTTCCCTTACAGAGCCCTGGTATGGTACAGAGAGCTCCCCCCAGCCATTACCTCCCTTCCCAAACTAGGGCACATTAAGACTACCCTAAAAAACCACATTCTCACTTTGTGCCACTGCCAGTATAACTGCTAATCATCCTCTCTGACCTAGCCCATCCCAGAGCTGCCCCGGACAATGTCTTCTCCTAGACGGCACCCACTAACTCAGTTTCCCCAGCCTTCAGATCCACAGACTTCTCATGTTGACCAAAGTGCCAGCACGGGGCTTCACTGCCCATACCAGTAAGTACTACTCCCAACTGTTATTTATGACTGAATCTGTATTCAATGCATGGTACTACTAACCATAGCTACCAACTGTATAAGGCAGTTTTTGTTATAGATCACTGTATTTCTGCTACCTGACAACACCCATGAGGCTGCATTTGCTCTGTAAGTGATCCCATTTGTGGTTACATTCAATACCTTAGCTACTACATGTATAGGTCAACAGACATTTAGCTATTGTATGTAAAATACCTCTGTACAAGATGTGATTGTTATACTCCTGTCCTGTCCCATTGTATGTATGTTTTTATGTTTGACGTAGACCCTTTGTAAATGAGTCTATGACTCAAGGGGTTGTAATTCCTATGATATGTTAAATCAATCAATCAATCAATCAATAAATAAATAAATAAATAAATAAATAAAGGATTATTGTACTAATGAAGAAATGCCTGGCGCTGGTGAGGCTTGTATATTGACTGTGACTGCGTCTGAAATGTTTTCAAAACCTGAGCGAAGGTGTGGATCTCTACAAACACACATTTCTAAGAGTGTAACCGCCCTACAAATTGAGATTTACTAAAATGTCTTACTGGGCCTCCTACATGCCCACTGTCGGGCTATTGTCCTGTCTGCAGTAGTTCTATTTGTCTGCATGAGAGTGCCCTAGTAAGCCTCTATGCCTGTCTCTTTAAGAGAGCATCTAGCCTGTGTTTTGGAAATCAGTCTGGGCTGGGTCTGAGTAATTAAGGCTTGTGACCAGCCAGACAGCTTGATATATTACTCCATTCTGCAGTTGCTGTGAGTGCAGCGGGAACCCTGCTAGGAAATGTAGTTATTTCCTGTTTGTGTTACAGTAATAATGAAAAAGGAGTTTGTCTAATCTGCTTTCATTTGCAGCTTGAGCTTTTGAATAGGAGCCACCATTTTGGTTCTGTACTGCCAGTATTGGACCAATCGAATCTCTGGGGGTTATGTGGGAAGGAAATTCTGTAATATTTGTAGTTCTAGGTGTCTGGTGCCTAAATGGATCTGGAGGGGGAGCCCTTTCTGTGACAGGCATTTCCTTCAGCCAACCAAACCTTGTGGATCACAGGAAAATACCCAGAACTGCCAGAAGCAGTGTGTCAGTCATGAATGGAAGTTGGAGAGTGAACAGCTCGAACAGTCAAGTAGCTGCTCCTAGGAGGAGCATAGGAGAATCATTGGGAAGGCTCCATTGGCTGGCCTGCCTTCCATGTTCTGTGGCCTAAGAAAATTGCCTATTTCAGAAATCAGACTGTTCTGATTGCCAGCTTAGACCTGCAGCAGAGGAAAGAAAGTGTGTTAGTGCTACTTACAAGTGGGACCGAAGACGTGCTCCAGAAGTGATTTGCCCTGCCTGGATGAGAAAAGCCAGTCTCAGGTTGAAAGGTTTGTGCAGTAAAGCTGAAATCAGCAAACAAGCAAAATCTGAACTGTGTGCTTAGAGAAATAGCTGATTTAAGTGTGCTAAATGTGTTTCATGGGTCATGATTTGGTTCCCCACGGTAAATCCTGTTATGCCAGCTGGAGACTTTCCAGCAGAAAATTACGAACTCTCGCAGACTCTGTTCATCCTACTTGGGCCTTGCCTTCTCGGCCCAAGCCCCTGTCTGCATTCTAGAGATCATCTCAGTAAAAGACCGGCTTAGAGACTTACCCCTCTGCTCAACACCATCAACCAGGTAGCGACCATCTAGAGGTGAGCCGTATAGTCCCTGCTTCCCCAGGCCCACTATATCAACACCATGAGGTCTTCATCTTGCCTGTCCTACATCCTGGTCTAGGTTGTGTGAGTATAAACCAGGGTAGCTCCCTGCAACAACTGCTATGAATCATTGTGTGTCATCTGATTGATTTGTTTTGGGTTATTGCTAATGGACTAAGCCATCCAGCCAGGGATTACAAATATTTGGTTTGTGCACATGCTAACTGTTTTTCTTGCTAAAAGGCCCCAGCAACAGCTGCAATGCCGGCCAGCCCAGGCAATGCTTCAGGCTACTCAAAAGTAAACAAGTGGGCTCACACGGTTATGGGGTTAAAAACAGTCCACAAGCTGGGACACAATAAAAAAGCCATTTAATAAAAAAAAGACCAAAAACAGTATATTACAAAAAGCATGTGAAGTCTTGAAAAAGTGCTAGGGTGGCATGAAACGTTGACTGCATTGTCTGGGGGTGCTACTCCACTTCACATGCTTTTTGTAATGTATTAATTTTGGTATTTTTTATTATAAAAGGCTTTTTTACTGTGTCCCAGCTTGTGGACTGTTTTTTTTCCCTGTAATCGTGAGAGCCCACTTGTTTACTTTTGAGTGCTTTGTTGCTTATTGTGTGGCTCCAGTTCTTTATTTTTCCTGAGCCGCTTTTCTTGTGATTTGAATTAATGCTTAAGGCTAGCCTCTGTTATAGCTGGGTACCAAGGGTTGCAAGATGCATTATCAGGGACTTACAGTGCATGCTGAATCAGCCTAAAGTAAATCAGAGTGCCAATCTTTTGACTAAATTCATGCCCCTTCCTTGTTCACTTGGTCATCTGCTTAAGGTTTAATCTGGCTAGTGTACATATTATTAGTTGGGTCATAGTGAAAGGTTTTGCATTTTGTATTGCTGATCTTATTTTCCAGGAGGTATCCAGGGCAATCGTGGCAAATCCAGCCCTGGTGGTAAGTGCAAGGAGTGTGAACATATCCTTACTGTCATCCATGTATGCAAATTGTTCTATGGTATTACTGTTTAGGCCACTAGAAGGGTTGGTGGGTGGTTATAGCTTCCCGGAGGGCTATACCAAAGCACTCAAGCTACCCCAACACCATTTTTTCAGGTGGAGGCACCCGTTAACAGAACTCAGACCCTTCAACCTGTGCATATTCCCACAGGCAGGGGTAGTAGCCCATTGGATAGTGTCACCTAGGGGTTACATCTTGGAGGCACCACTGGGATTTGTGCCCTCTAGTAGTAGGAAGTTGAACTTGTAGCCCAGTGAAAAATTGAGAGAGGAACTGAAATGGAGGCACTTACTTTGCCCAAATGGGAAATCCCACTGCACAAGCTGGTCGTGCACCACATGATGGGGTGGAGCAAAGCAGAAGAGGTAGACACTTGCCACGCCATGTTGCTACTTGATATCATAGATACATAGACACTGTCGGTAGATAAGGGCCTATGGCCCACCCAGTCTGCCCATTTGCTCTTGTAAATTCACTTTATGTTTTCCTAGCAGTCTGTTGACTCTTACCTCCAGAATTCCCTTGTGTCTATACCATGCATCCTTAAATCCTGTGATTGTTTCAGCCCCCACGACTTCCTCTGGCAGGGTGTTCCACTTGTCTACCACCTGTTCTGTGAAGAAATTCTTCCTCATGTTTCCTCTGAATCATCCTCCCTCAATCTTCACTCCATGCCCTCTAGTCTTGGAACATCTTTTTTGCTGGAAAATAGTGTAGTCCTGCACCCTGTTCCTCCCTGTAAAGTACTAGCATGTTTCTATCATATCTCCTCTCTCCCTTCTCTCCTCCAGGGAGTACATATTCAAGTCCTTCAACCTGTCCTCATGGGGCTTGTGATGCAATCCCTGTACTATACTATCTTTGTTGTCCTCCTCCGACCCTTCTCTACCCTGTCTATGTCCTTACGTAGGTGAGGTCTCCAGAACTGTGCACTGTACTCCAGGTGGGGCCTCACTAGTGTCTTGTACAGTGGAATTATGACCTCCTATTTCCTGCTGGTGATGCCAATGCCTATGCATCACAGCATCTTATTTGCTTTACCTGCTGTCTTGTCACACTGTTTCTCCTACCATGAGGTCATCAGAGATGATAACCCCAAGGTCCCTTTCCTGCTTGATGCATGCTATATCCTCACCCCCCAGCTGATACGTTGTTCCAGAGTTTTTGTGCCCCATATGCATTATCTTGCACTTCTTTGCATTGAATTTCAACTGCCAAACCCCTGACCATTCTTCGAGCTTCTGCAGGTCCCTTCTCATTCTGTCTACACCCTCTGGTGTGTCCACTGTGTTACAGAGCTTTGTGTCATCAGCTAACAGGGAAATTCTGCCTTCTAGGTCCTCCGTAATGACACTGATGAAGACGTTGAATATGACCAGTCCCAGCACTAATCCTGGTGGTACCCCACTGGTCACTCTTCCTTCTGTGGAGTGACAGCCATTTACTACTACCCTCTGTGCCCTGATGCCCAGCCAGTTACCTACCCACCGCACTACTGTCCTTCCCACTCCCATATTCCCCAGTGTGTTTAATAGCCTTCTATGCAGCACAGTGTCAAAGGCCTTGCTGAAGTCCAGATAGGCCATGTCCACTGCCCTCCCCTGATGTACCTCACTTGTCATCCAGTAGAAAATTTCAATAAGTCTGGTCTGACATGACCTTCCCCTGGTGAAGCCATGCTGCCTTGGGTCCTGTAGTCTGTTGGCTACCAGATGTTCCACCAATCTCTCCTTCAGTAGTGATTCCATGATCTTCCCCACTACAGAGGTGAGGCTGACTGGTCTGTAGTTCCCCACTTCCTCTTTGTTCCCACTTTTGTATAAGAGAACTACATCTGCTGTCCTCCAGTCTTTGGGTACCTACCCTGTTTCCAGTGATCAGCTAAACAGGATTGCTAGAGGTTCAGCCACCACCTCTGTTAGTTCCTTTAGGACCCTGGGGTGTACCCCATCTGGCCCCATTGCTTTATCAACTCTTATTCCTTACAGTTCCTTCAAGACCCTTTCCTGTGTAAAGGGTCTTGTGTCCATTTCTGCACTGTTCCCACCCCTTGTACTCCCTTCGGATCCATTACCCTCCTCTTCCTCAGTAAAGACTGAGCAGAAATACCTGTTCAATATGTCAACTTTACTGTTGTCATCCACCACATGGCCCCCATCCTCCCCCTTCAGTCTCACTATCCCTCCCTTTGCCTTTCTTTTTTCACTTATGTACCTGTAAAAGCGTTTGTCCCCTCTTCCCTCTGATTTTGTGATGCACTTTCCTCTCTGAGCTTTGACTTTCCTTACTGACCTCCCTGCCTCCCTTTGCTTCTCCTGATACTTTTATTTTATTTATTTATTTTGGTCTTTGGTAACTGGGTAAGGCCCACTAGGCACAAGTGCCTGTTTTCAGGGGTGACCTGGGAGCACTGAGCGGTTAAGTGACTTGCTCAGAGTCACACAGTATACAAGTAGAGGTTGTGAGAATCAAACTGAGGTCTGGTCTGCTGCATGTACCAAGCTCATTCACAGTCACAGCTCATTACTGTAACCTCTAGGCTATACTGCCAGCCCAATCTCTATCCCTTTCTGCCTGTGTCTTTTTTTATTGTCCAAATGCAGTCTTTTTGGCTTTCACTTTCTCAGCTACCTCCTTGGAAAACCATAATGGCCTCCTCTTCCTTTTTCCCTTGCTAACCTGCTTAATGCATAATGCTGTTGCTTTTGTAATCACCATTTTAAATATTGCCCACTGTTCATCAACCCCCAGTTCCCACCCCATTCCCATTAATGCCTCTTTGAAGCATCTCCCCATTTTCCCAAAGTCTGGCCCCCTAATCCAGGATACATGTTTTTGTGCAGTTTGGTTCTGCTCCTTCTGTGATTTCAAACCACAGTGACTGGTGGTCACTGTTCAGCAGGTGTTCCCCCACTGTTACCCCATCACACAGTCCCAGTTTGTAAGTGCAAGGTCCAGTATTGCCTTTTGCCGAGTTGGTTGCCTTCTGCCCTGTGGGGACCACTAATGACATACTTGAAGAAACGGTGGGGAAGGTTAAATGTCTGGGAAAGGTTGAAGTACGGGGGCAGGACTCGGATCTATTTGATCAAACCTTGGTTGCCCTCCTTTCTTGCAGCTGTCCCATAGACCCTGAAAAGGTACCCCGTCATTATGCCCGAAGGGTCCCAGAAGACGTGGAAAGTTGTTCATTTGCATAGTGACCCGTCTTCCCCTTGGGGGTCCCCAAGGGTGGAGGGGTTCAAGGACAAGTTGTTATGGCTTCTAGCTGCTGAAGGCCAGACAGCTAAGGAATTGTTGAAGGTTTGGGGGGATTTGGAGGAGACCACTCCCATACATTCCCCTCCAGCCTCTCCATACACTCCCAGGGCATCCCTTTTGTGACCTCCCCCATCGTAATACCTTCTGTACACCTAGACTCCTATCACAGGCTCAGACTGTTCTTTGGTGTCGTTTCTGTACCAGTAGAAACATGAATGTACTACGCTACTCCACTGGTCCAAGAGTGGCAATATTCAGAAGGGGAGAAGAGAAAGAGACTTTTGGAAAGTTTAAGGGGCCCTGCACTGGAAGCTATCTGATTTCTCCGATCCACCAACCCAGAGGCCACTGTGGCTGGTGTACTTCACTGCATTAGAAGGGGTGTTTGGCAGCACGGAATCCAGGAAAGCTTTAATGTGGAAGCTCAAGTCCGCTAAACAATGGAAAAATGAGAAGTTATTTACTTTTGTCAGTCAGATTGAATGGGCCTTGTAGAGAGCCCATAGAAAAGGGGGAGTTTGAGCTGGCCCGGTGGCACTGAGGGTTGAGGCGCTGGACCCCACACCTCACGCCATGCCGGTGACCCGGGTTCGGGAATGAGCTGGGCTGCTGGTGGTTGGCAGGGGAGGGAGTGGATTGAGAGTCCGGAGGACAGCTCTCCTCTCCCAGGAGGGAGGGGGTTCTTGACCTGGAGCCTGACTGACCTCTGGTGGAAGCCTGAGGTACAGCACACTCCCTGCCCTACATCAAGGGGAGAAGATGCGTGGTGGATGTCGGCAGGCACACCTTGACGTCAGAGATGCACACCACACATGGAACACTGGAAAAAGTGCCCCAAGGCTCCTGGAAGATGGAGCACCCTAGCGCAGACCCTACAAGCCCACCTGCCTGTCCTGGTCTGGTGCCCTGATGATTGGACGTGGTTCATGGGTGTATGCCTCCCATCTCGGTCCCCACCCAGGGGAGCAATCTGAGGCTACATGGAGGGACTACCGCGGGGTCCAGGTAAGGTGAGGCAGGGCAAACGTACTTAGTGACTCCAGAGGTGGTGGAGTCTAGGGGCGGGGGGGAGTATAAATAGAAAGACAAAAAAATAAAAAGAAAAGGAGGAGTTCCAGCTAGTGAACTGAACGCAGGAGTTGTAACAACAACCTGGCAAAGACGTAGTGGCTCCTGTGAACTAAGTGATGATTATTACACCTAGTTTCCCACTTCTGCAGACACCCTTATACCACTTTTTTCACTCTCTGAAGGTAATATATAAAATATATAAATATAAATATATATAAAAATATATGAGAATCAGTGTATGGAAATGTAGCTGATAATGAGATCACTTTTATTTAGAGAATTGTGTTACTGTTGAAATGTATATAGTTATTCTGAACAGGTTTATTTTAGTTTATGTTATTGTAACTACAAATAAACAGTTTTGTGGAATTTTACAACTGCTCCTGAATTTTATCTATGCTTCCTGACCTGTGCATCGACGACACAATTGTATAATTAGATAATGAATGGATTTCTGATACTTATGTATCATTATCACTAATCTATAATCTAGTGTGATTTTCTTGTAACCCCTTGTTCCCAGGGGTTACTAGAATCCCATTAGAATCAGTGGCAGGCAGGGAGAGGCAGCTAGTGAAATGCCAGTTTTTCAGTCTCAGCTGAGCTGGAGTGATGATGTCATTTTGGAACTGTCACAGCATCATACGCCACACTCAAGCTAGATGCAGGGAGATAGTTTTAGAATGTTCAGTTAGAGTGTAGAGAGTCTGCAGTTGGAGTCAGTGGAGGATGTTGCAGGTAGTGCATCGCCTCTCTTCAGCTCTGTCAGAGAGCTACCAGTAGTGTTTTTGTTTGTTTCTCACCCTAGTGTGAGCCAATACAGCCCAGTGGTGAAGTAGTGGAAACCAAGTCAAGTGGTTTTCACAGTGCCCCATTCCAGGAGGGATGGGGTGGATTCCAGGATTTAGGGGCAATCCCCTAGTCCAGTTCTGGACTGTGTAGAAGCTGCCTGAGATTCAACTGCTCTGTGCGTACCTGTGACTTTTGTGTGGAAAAGCCCTGGGACACCTGCATTCCTTTTGGTGAATTTT
Source organism: Neoceratodus forsteri (assembly GCA_016271365.2). Classification (NCBI taxonomy): domain Eukaryota; kingdom Metazoa; phylum Chordata; order Ceratodontiformes; family Ceratodontidae; genus Neoceratodus; species Neoceratodus forsteri. Next base: position 1,180,983,427 of record CM057454.1, read on the forward strand.
CTCTGACAAAGGGACTCTGTCACCTAGACTATTTTCTGTTTAAAAGTGTCTGCTAAAGTTGGGGTCTAGTGAAGAGACAGTACCAATTACAGAACTTTTAACTTTCTGACACCTCAGAGGTGTGTAATGTAGTATGTTAAATGTGAAAGACATTTCAAGATATCATCTACAAGTTTTCTGTGAGGGTGTTATTAACCAGATGAATGGAAGAGTATAAATTTGGAAGCAAAAGGTGGTAGACCCCCATCTCAAGCAACCAGTTTACCTCTCCGGGTTCAGTTTGGGCACCTTGGTTTTCATTCAGTGCATTTGGCCAGTGCCTGAAGAAAATAGTTTACCCAAACATGGGTTGGATTCTCTGTTAACCTGTATGTGCTCTTTGGTGGTCGAGGGTGCCACCAGTAATTCCTCATGAAATATGGGAAAGTGTCCTAGTATGGGCAGTGTATGCCTAGTCAAGAGGAAATGTACCAGCTCTGGCTGTGTGTGCCAACCTCCTAATTCAGAACCAGAGTGTTCGCTGTTCAAGTCAGAACATGAGGGTTCGCTGTGTGTGTTCTCTGTACCTCAGTAATCTGCATTACCAGTAGGAGTAGCCCTGTGGGGGTCCATCTTCGCTTTATGATTATACTCTGTGTATGTGAATAAAAGCCACACTCTAGAATCCCAACCTGGTTTGGACAGTACTGTTATTGCTTCCACTGTGTCTGGATTTACTTGGGTGCCCCTGACCAGAAGTACAAACCTAGCATAATTGTAAGCAAACATTTTCTCCCAGGGACTCAGGTTGAGGGCCGTGGCAAATGATCCCACTAGGTGTGAGCAAGGTAGTTGCCACACTTGATTTGCCTGTCTGTGTATGGCAGGCTCAGAAGGAAATGTACTAGTAAACTGCAATGTAAACCCCCATCCCTCTCTTTGGCGCCATGTGGTGAGAGGAGCAGCCCTGCTAGTTAAGCAAGGGGGGCCGTGGGGGGGAGGTTAAATTCTAATTTGAAATGAAGTATTGATAACTATTCAAACTACAAGATGGTTATATTTTATATTTGGATGTTTTAGCACCATTAAAGGGTACCTACACAATTAGTTTTTTCAAACTGCAAACTCCAAAATCTGGTTTCATAGCAATGTAAAGTAAAGACTGCTGTTTACATTTATGCTAAAACTACATTTATGTAAATAACATTAATGCAGTTTCATAGCATTTGAAAAATGTAAACAGCCTTTTAGTTTCCAAAAACAGCCTTGCCTGCTCCCTAAAAAGTCTCTCAAATGTGTTAAGTGATAACATCATTGGAGCCAGAGGCAGAGACCCACATGGCTCCCTATAACGCTAACTAGTTCTATTTTCCTCCTTTGTTTTGAGTAGTTTCACCAGAATGATCAACACCATGTGTTAACATGTGATTTATTTTGAGCAGTCCTCATGTTAGGCTATGGTTTTGTTCATTGTTTACTTTAACTTGCTGAAACTGTTTTGTAATCCAGCTGACTTTCTCTTTGGCAAACCACAGTACAACACTTCAAATACCTGGTGATCTAGTGGTTATGTGATGTCCTGAAATTTATAGCAAAATACTGGTCTGGTCCAATTCCAAATTTCATGTTTTCTTGATAATACACAAATAAGCTTCTGTTGCAGTCCTTTTCCACATGAACCACTTTGTATCTAGCCTGCCTTCTGTTGAACACCCCACCATCCACACTCTGTGCTTAGTATTTCCTTGAGCTGCATATGAGCTTGCAGTCTCATGAAGCGAATTATCACACCTCAGATTGTAACCTTGAACCTCTGAGAGCAGTGCACACCTATACCAATACACTTCATCAGCTGGCACTGTTAAAAAATGCCTCCCAAATCACTCTCCAGTCCTTCTTCTCAGTGTTTGACTTCTCCCACAGTAAACACTAAACAGATCACCACTGTTCTGCACAGTGAAAGCAGTATGTACAGTCAACCTGTTGTGTTTTTTTTCCACCTCATTAACCAACAACTAGGTCTTCCTGGAGGGCCAAGCAATAAGCATCAGGACACAACTGAAAAACTACTATTCATACCCTCATAAGGGCCACACTTACTATGGATAACAATATTAGCAGAAGAGGCATACTAATGCCTTGAGTGAATCCACCCGACTTACAGTGTCAGTCTAATCCCTTACCTTAGATCTACAGAACCCTGCAGGACAGTCCTTGGCAATTCTTCTCCGGTACATTTCTGTGCCCTGCTCCACAATGCAAGTTGGATGGCTACCACTCTTCCTAATCTTGAACAAGCTGTACAAAGTTCCCTCGATACTGTCCCAACAAACCTCAAACCGACCCCTAAGGGTAATCTCCCTACACTGAATTTAAGTAACAATTCAGGTGCAACCCTGCCACTCTGAGTATTTGTTATTGCTGGCTACTTTCATCCACAGTCAGGCAGTGATCACGGTGCTGGCAGCCCCACATCTCAAATCTCACAATGATCTGCTGAACTTCCTCTGTCCTGTCTTCCCCTACCCTGAATATAGCTGTACCCTGATGGAATGGTCTCTTCCATCTCTCTTTGGCATTCATTCTTCTCACCTGCTCCCCACACCAACAACTGGTGAGCTCACCACCCTTCCACATCATGAATGCAGTTAGTACAGTCTCCCATGTTTGTTTTTTTAACATATAAATAATAAACATGATCATCTGGTAAGCCAGGCTGATAGCAGGGCACAAGGGGAAAAATAAGCTTTCCTACCCATATGAAGTATAAGCTACCTAGGATTAGGCACTATTAAATCCCGTGCATAATGATGCTTACACCTGTCATTTATTAGTGCCTAATCAAAGGTAGCCTAGATCTTTTAAAGGGAAGGTACACCCAAAAATCAAGTTAAGCTCCCCTCTAATGTGCCCCAATTTGAAAAAAAAAAATCCAACAACTTGGAAAGCCCTCTGTGAAGAAATATAACTCCTACCTAACTCTGGAGTCTGTTTTGGGAGTCCACGCCCTCAGCTGCCACTCGCCATCTTCGGCTTGTGTTTTGATCTCTGCAGTCTCGCGTTTCAAATTTTGCGTGTGAGGATGACATCATAACGCCTCTACAGTAATCCAATAATTCTGTCCTTTTTGTACTGTGATTGACATTAGAAATGCTGGCAAGCTAACCATTCAAGGTTTTTGATTGGGTGTCTGACCTCCACTGTTAATTGGTTGATGGTGTTACTTCCTTATTGGATGCGGTCTGTTGTGCCAGCAGTCATTGGTTGCCTGACTTCTATTCCCAGAGTAGCCAGCAGTACAAATGACCATCTTTGAGAGTGTTCTGTCCTGATATGTAAATGAGAAGTTTGTTTTTGCAAGCATTGTGTGTGTGTTTTTACATATTTATCAGCAGCTAGGATCTGTGCGTCGCCCTATCGGAGAAAACTTATCTGCCGTAGCTGACATCGGGACTACTTGCATGTGTGATCAAGCAGGTTGGTACTTTGTACTTCAGTCAAGCATGGTTGTTCTCTATTTTCATATTCAGTGGTGTATGCACCTGTAACTGAGTGTTGTAGTGCTCTCCTCCTTAATATAACCCTGCAATGACAAAATCCAGTATTTCTGATTGGTTTTGAACTGACCTTGTGGCTCCCGACATTGCTGTTGTAATTCAGCAATGCATTTATGTGCCTCTGAACTGTACAGTTTTTAAACTTGTCACTCCTACATGGAACAAGAACATACTGCTTTGTGACAATAAGAAATAGGGGGAGAAATTTGCCATTTTATGAAATTCCAACAGTACATTAAAATTTATAAGGGCCACACTAATGCCATAAGGCTGCCAATATTGCTGTGTTACAAAAGTAGGGGTCAGCTCTGAGTTGCGTTGAGGCGTGCCACTCCCAAATGAGCTGGCATATGGAATGCTATGAAATGTGAATGCACTGGTAATATTTTTAGTGCAATGAACTGTGATATCAATTTGACACTCTGCCGCATTTTGTTACTATGCCAATGATTATTGGTATAGCCCGTGGTTACACACTGGTTTACCTTCAACTAACCAAACCCACCCGAACTGTTATGCAATTTCGCTCCCGTTTTTCTAGACGTGACAAAGCAGACAGTTGATTTGCGATGTTACTTGTGCATTCTAATCAGTTTCTTTAGTCACATGTTTAACAAATGGGGGAGCTCCACAATTGAAAGCCGATCAGTGCTTTGGGGGGATGCAATTGCTGCAAGATCACTGGGAATTGTTACACAGTTCTACTAATGTGTGTCCCTGCACTTTGTTAGGAAACTGCAGTGTTTATGGCCTCCCATTTCGTGTAGCATATTGTCACTCATGCAGTTACTGATCATGCAGATGGTGTTCTAGCACAGAAAGCAAACCTTTCCCGATGCACAGTGCATTGCAACTATAGGTATAAGTATAGCACTTCAGTCACCATTGATTCTCTGTGGCCCCGTGAGCCCACACAGCACGAAATGCATTTACTGTTGTTAACCTTCTTATATTGGTCCTCCATGCTGCATACTGTAAGTAAAATGCCCTGCCACATGAGCCCCGGTACTCTCTTGGGTCAGCGTCAGCACCCGGGCAATTACCCAGAGTGCCCCCCCAAAAAAGTGAGACTTGCACAGAACGGGGGAGGAAAACAAAACATAGGCAAGCAATGGCTGGAAAGCATGTGAATGAAGACTGACTGTAGTCTATCTGTGTTTCTGAATCCAGTCTGGTGCTTGAATGCTTCCTCGTGTTGGTTTGGTTGCTGCTGCCATTTAGGGGACCACCCCAAGTCAATGCCCCAGACCATGCCTTGGCTTCAGTGTGCACCTCTGCTGCTCCAGGACCCCTAACTATCATCATCCACCTTCTCAGCGGTTATGTCCCCCCCAGTCAATACCCCAGGCCATGCCTTGGCTTCAGTGTGCACCTCTGCTGCTCCAGGACCCCTATCCTGCTTGTCTATCTGGCAACTCTGGTGGCTAGTCCCATTCGAGGATAGCCTAACCACCGTTGAGACTGGGAAGTGGTACACTGGCAGAGTAATAGCGTACTACCCGGAGAGGTCCGACTCTGATTTGTGGTGGCTAAGAAGCAAAGTGAGTAACTTGGGCAGCAAGGAGGAGATGCAAATCGTCCATGACTGCTGTGCGGTCCTGTCCTCCATCTAGTCTGACTCTAGCGCATACGCACACAACTGACTTAATTAAAATAAATGATTTTGATTCTGCCAGAGCTGAGACCATTAGTAAGTGTCCCATTGAAAGCACGGTACAGCCCGTGTTGGACCTCGCCACTCTTCCATATTTGATTTTTCAACTCCTTCCCCCTTAGATAATTAGTTACATTTCATTCACATTGGCAATCTCCCATTGCAAGACAGAGTCCCATATAACCCCCCAGTGAAAGAGACCGATTTGTATCTTACTTTGTCACGGGAGAAGGATTCTTGCCTCAATGGTTTGCACTCACTCCAGCCGATTAGCGCAACAGCGAGCTTTTTCTAAAGAAAACTAACGCTCTCAACAGGTGCCACTCTCCTTGCCACAGCCACCATGGCAGCACATGCTCATACACTCGCTGAAATTGCAGCCGGACAAATAAAATGCTCTCTGCTTCATATTTTCACATGACTCTACCCCCCTCAGCCTCTCCACGCTCACCCTCCTAATGCAGTTGTGCCCACTCGAACACTCACTATGGTACAGTGCAACTAAGTACCTTTCACGCAGGAATAAAAAAAAAATCCTTCCACCGATCATGGCTCCCTGGGATAAAATAGATGCTGCAGCTTGATGGCTTGGAATTTTTTATATTTCAGCACAATGTTGTGGACAGTCTGTCACTACTAACTCCTGTCAAGGAATAAAGCATACCAGCAATTCTGATACAATCAATTCTTGCTTATTTGTTGATGGGAGTGACATCTCAGAGGCTGCAGCATCGATTACGATCTCTTGACAGCCTGTGGAAAAAAATAAAGATCCCTGTAAAACTAATAACTAACAACTTAATCGTTTGATTATTTATAGAGATAATGTTTTTACAAGCAGTCAGAGACCGAGATTGCTGTTGCAGCTGCTGAGCTAAGTGATCATTCCTGCCAACAAATATAAAACAATCATTGGAACTGCTAGCGTTTCTTGCTTTGATGCTTTATTTCTTGACAGCAGAGACGTAGTGACAGACGGACAGACAGCAAGCAAGCTACATTGTGCTTATTGAGTGTGTGTTTCCCTATAGTCTGTATTTGTGTTAAGTGTACAATATCAGAACAAATAACTCTGACACTAAACTTGGAGAAAACTGTTTAAAACTGCTTATACACACATATCACCACTACCATCAGTACTGTAAACTTACAGACATAAATTCTTTATTGATGTGGCTAATTGAAATGGAGTAGATAAGTTGACGACTGAACAGGGACCATCAGAACGGTACCTATATTTAGAGTGTGTGTGTGTGTGTGGGGGGTGCTGGTTCTGAGTGCATGCTGCTCCGCTGGTAATGGTAACCACACTGCGTTTGTAGATGGCATGTGCATTGCTGATGAATGTCCTTGGCTGGCACTGTTGGACCATGGCGGGGGGGGGGACTTAAATGTAGTATGGCTCCTGAATGAGTGGTTGGCAGGATGCAGAAAACTTGAGATTGCCTGCTCAGCCTCAAGGATAACTGTAATTGCCTACCTACTTACAACTGTGTACTGTCCTGGTTGTAATGACATACCTATAATAGCAGGGAACAACTCTGAACATGCCCAAACACCCTTTTCTGGCATGTTCTGCAAACTCCTAATATGTGTGGGTGGTGATGGTGGAAGTGGGTGTGTTGGTGGGGTGGTTGGGTGTGGGTGTGTGTGGTTGGGGGGTGTGGTGGGTTGGGGATGTGTGGGTGTGGTGGTCGAGTGGTGGGGTGATTGGAGGTGTCTGTCCTGTCTCTAGTGCAACTAACATATTTTCGCCAACACAAAGCACACATTGATGATAGGCCTCATCTTACACTTTAGTGACAGTGACGTAAGTATACCTTACACCCAAATGAGATCTGCAAATTTTACTACACCCAACAGTCATTGGTGTCCTAAATTATGCTGCTTACAAACGAGTCTTTTAGCCTGTCATGTTCCCTTGCACAGTAGTCATTTTTCACATGAAGCACAGTATAAAGAGCAAGAAGTGTGACAATGATGACTGAGCAAGACAACTGATTGTCCACCCTTTCAGTTAGAGGAGTTGTGGTGGTAAGTGGCATTTTAATGACCACATTTACAACCTATGCATTCGAAAGCATACATTTATCTGTTCATATCTATTTTTTTTTTTACCAGCATTCATTTTTACTATGGCTTGTCATGGCAACCACATTGTGCCTTATAGCTCTGAGCCAGTTTACAGTGCAGAAGAGATGATGCAACGCGACAGGAGGTCAGGTGGCAGCAGCAGTAACAGTGATAGTGACACAGTTTCTCTGCCCAGTCCACGACTGGTAACCCTGGACTGGTGTCAGTGTCACAACTGTGTCATTATGCCAACATCACGTGAGTGTTATTGCTGCAAGGAGTCGCCCTGTGCACAGTTCAAGCTGAGACTGCTAAGTAATACAGAACTCCATTGTGTTACACTGTATCCCCGATTTTAAGCCATGTTCCTTGTTGAAGAAGTCTTACAAATCAATGTATTTCAGCTCTATCACTTCCGTGCATGAGCATGTGACATTAATTGGAGTAACAAGTAAACAACTTAATCCTTGTTATGATGTTTTTTTTTTTTTACTTGCCGGCTCCCACAGCTTTCAGAGGAGGCTTTGTACCTCCTCCTCCTACTCCGTCCGCCAGGGCAATCCCCAAGGTATCCCATCCCCTAGTTTCATCTTGCTCATAGGGCCAGGGTGTTTGTATTTTTCCCCAATTTTTTTTGTGTTCTCCCAATCCCAGCCCCCTTAGGATGCCGGCGCTTAGGACAGACGTCCAGAGAGGTGACGTGCAGCTTCACGTCTTCCTCTCATGCACCATATGACATCCCCCATCCCTGACTCCAGTATATCGGAGCCGCCAATCTCTTCAAGGGCCAGTGCTTCCACCAGCACTCTCTACACGGGTGTCGGACGCTGCTGCGTTCCTGGTATCCTATCCCTGAGGGAAGAGAGCATCTGCTGGGACGCTTGATCCTCCCTCCCCCTGCCGACCCCTGGCAACCCGAGTCCGTTCACAAACCTGGGTTGCTGGTGTAGCGTGAGGTGTGGCGCCCAGCACCTCAATCCTCAGTGCCACCAGGCTGGCTCTTGTTATGATGTTCTTAACTGTTTTGGTTATTCATTTGTTGTGGGCAATCATCCAACATCTTATTCTTAACGCCACTCATTAGCCACCAACCCCAACAAATCCGTTTGTGTGTGTGTGCGTGTGTGTGTATAGATATGTATGTATGTGTGAATGTATGTATATGTGTGTGTGTATGTATATATGTGTATGTGTATATACACACACATACACACATACATACAGTTTCTGTTTTCTGACTAGTGTGCCAGTGGTACTGTAGGAGAGTGAAAGACTAATACACATTGTGCATGCATGTTACTGACCTTTGGTAATATTTAATGTGTGGTTATGACATATTCATAATGGCGCTGTTGTGCTGGAACCAAACGGCAACTGCTCATTGCAACACACAGTCCACAACCCTGGTCACCCAAAGCACTCAGTTACAATGAACAAGTTTTGTATATTCAGCAACCTATCATAGAAATACAGACTTTGATGGCAGATAAGGACCACTAGGCTCACCTAATCTGCCCATTTCCCTACCTATTGGATAAGCTGCAGATCCTAGTTAACAAACAGCCTACTTCTTCCTGCCCGCCACAAGAATTGCCTTATATCTGTTCCATGCATTTTTGCATCCCCCCACTGTTTTTGACCCCATGATCTCCTCTGAAGCCATTCCATGCATCCACCACACTGTCTGGGAAAAATACTTGCTCACATTGCCCCTGAACCGTCCCTCCTTGTTCTTGCACATCTCTTTTCTGAAAGATACTACCCTTGGACTTCTATCATGATCTCTCTCTCTCACCTTTCCTCAAGTGTATACGTATTAAACTCCTTTAGTCTCTCTTCATATGGCTTCTGTTGCAGACCCTGTACCATTTTAGTTTCCCTCCTCTGGACTGCCTCCATCCTATCTATATCCTTGTGGAGATGGGGTCTCCAGGACATGCACGCAGTACTCCAGATGGGGGTCTCACCAACTGTCTATACAGAGGGATAACAACTTCCGGTATGCAAAGAGGCATACTTTTCCTTCCAGTTACTCTGTAATGTCACTTATAAACACATTAAAAAGGACCAGACCCAGTTCTGAACCCTGCGGTGCCCCACTAGTAACCCCTCTTTTCTTTGGATTGGTCACTATTTGCTATTAACTTCTGTGCCCTGTTGCCTAGCCAGTGTGTTATGCAGACTACCACCCTGGGACCCATTCCAAGGCTGGCTATCTTGTGTATTAATCTTTTGTGTGGAACTGTGTCAAATGTCTTGCTAAAGTCTAGGTAGGCCATGTCCACAGCCCCTCCCTGGTCTACTACTTTGGTCACCCAATCAAAGAAATCTATTAGATTCATCTGACATGAACTTCCTGCTGTAAATACATGCTGCCTTGGGTCCTGTGCCCCACTGGCCTCTAGGTGCTCAACAGTTCTTTCCTTCAGAAGTGAGTCCACCATTTCCCCTACCACTGAGGTCAAACTGACATCATTCATTTGGTCCTTCACCACCTGCTATTCCCTATGCACCACCAACCTGTGCTGCATAATCATGGCCATGATAGCATCAGACGCCCATATTAGTTGTCAGTAACAAGACATGAACCATTTCCCCCAACCCCAACCTTCCTGCCCTCCCTGCCCAGTGAAAACTGGGAATAAACTGGTACAGTAGTTTTCCAGTTCTTTTTTTCCATTGCACAGCTGTTTGTGGATTGTTCCCAAGTTCAGTTACGGATACATGGTGCCCTACAAATCGCTGCACATGGAGAGTGTGGATCCTTTGCAAATGGTGCATTACATCTCAACACATTGTGTTTTAGAGGTTATGTAACTAAATAGTGTGAACAGCGGCCACTGGCATACTGTGCAGCTTTGCCATTGTGACACACCCTGTGCTCACACTGGAGTGTAGGTGTAACACTTACGCTAGCATTCCCAGTGCCTGTGTACTGGTTACTGCTCCATGTATGTTTAAACCGGATGTTGACACAAAGAAAGCAGCTGTCTGTGTTGTCCTCACATAATGTGGGTGCACATGCAACCAGACAGTTCCTTCCTGGCTATTGTGTCACTGCACTGCTGTGTCCTCAATGCATCCTGTTACAAAGAGTACTGAATGATAGTCCGTCTGGACTTACATTTATACAGCTTGAACTTTGTTCATGATGGCTGTCGTTGTGTTCACATTCTTCTGGAACTCACATAACTTACCTGCAGCCACATTATTATTGGCATACAGTGTACTCCACTTATGCCGTCCCCTTATTTCACGGACAATCGGTTTGCACGTACAAAAACCACTAGCCAAAACCACAGTGCATACATTCCAACACTATTGCTACTTGTTAAAGTGGACATTACCCGCTGTGTGCAGTGGACAGAAAGTGACGTCTAACAGACCAACATTGTGCTTTTAGATGAGGTGCTACGTTGTTAAACGGTCATGTGAATCACCTGTATCAGCTTGTTAAGTTGAATGTAACCTGCTTAGCACCTCACTCTCTGTTTCTGGTCACTGTGTGTGGTGAATTTCGCTGTTGTTGCAGTTTCTTTTGTTTCTACACCATGTCTATTAAGCGAGCAGCTCTAACCTTAGTGCTGAAAGCTGAAATTCTGAAGCAGATTGAAGAAATGCCACCCATGAGTATCCGTGATTTAGCTGCTCATCTCTCAGTCCCTAAGTCCACACTATCTGACATTATGAAATCAAAAGACAGCATCCTCACTGACTGGCACGACAATCAAAACCCCAAACGGAAATGCAAACGCGAGGGGAAAGACAGTGAGGTGGAGGAGGCTTTGCTCCTCTGTTTTATATCAGTTCGAGACCGGGAGGCTTTGATAAGTGGCCCGCTCTTGCGTCAAAAGGCCAAGCAGATTGCAGAAGGGCTAGGTAAGCAGGATTTTAATCCCACAGAAGGCTGGCTACAACGCTGGAAGTCAAGGCGCAACATATGTTACAGGAGAGCACATGGTGAAAAGCTAGATGCCGACATCCCCCTCTGCTAACTCCTGGATTACTGATGTGCTCCCAGACATTCTGGTCAGTAACGGCACTAAAACATCTTCAGTTTAGATGAGACTGGCCTTTACTTTCGTTGTGTGGGAAGCGGGACCCTTACCTTCTGATCTGACCTGCCACATGGTCAAAAGAAAGCAAAGGAGAGAATAGTAACACCAAGCACTTAGAAACTAAATAACATTCAATACTGTACTGAAAATGAATACAGTATAAACAGCTGCCCCCCCTTTCCCCATGCTGTCCCAGTATAAGCCACATGTCTCATGTCACAAATACAAAAAAGTAAACAATGGCTATCACGGATGCTGCTTTAAACGGACAAAAAATGACTGGACAAATGAGTTTGTTTTAAGCGGCCTGCACTGTACATGTCATGTGCTGCTTTTCAAGGTCAAACATGATGGCAGTCTCTGCCTGCCTCACAGACTGTTGTCCTTTATTTTGGACACTGAAATATAAAGATGAATGCTGTGCTAATGATTGCCATTTTGTCCCACTTAGTCCCAAATTTCAGTGCTGACTATAAATGGTGTGATAACGCTGCTTAGGTCCACCCGTGCTCATTATTGACATGATAACTTGTGACCTCAGTAGTGTTGATGGGCCGATGATGCCTTCCACTACGACTGTACTTTGTGGGGCAGATCTTAGTCCATTACCCTGATTGCTGTCTCAAGTAGTGACTGCAAACATCTATTGCTTTCAATGTACCCTTTGTGCATGTAAAAGCAGATAATCCAGTAATAATGCTCTAGAAGGCGAGGATGCCATTGTACTTGTGGGTGATGGTGTTGCCTGCAGTTAATAAATTATGTGGATAGACAGACTTCATAGTTATTAGTAATACAATTAAAAAAAAGCCTGGTGTTACCATCTTACAGTATATACAGTATATGTATATATATATTTATATTTTCGATTGTATATTGTCATCAGATAAGGCCTGCTAGGCCTCTCCAGTCTGCCCATAGGCCCAAAACATGTATACATCAACTCACTCTAAGTTGCCAATGGCTTTTCATCACTCACTTTCTGCCCAGGGCTTCCCTGTGCTTGTCCCAGGCATGTTTAAACCCCTCCACTGTGCTTGTCCCTACCACCTCTTGTGGCAGGCTATTCCAAGTGTTCACCACCCTCTCTGTGTTGAGAAACTTCCTCACGTTGCCTCTTTATTGCCCCCCCCCTCCAATTTCATATCAATCCCACTGTTCTGGTATCTTGTCTACGCTGGAAAATGTCTCCCTACTGCACCTTGTTTGTGCCCTTGAGGTTCTTATGTCACCCCTTACTCTCCTCTCCTCCACTGAGTACATATTGACGTTTTAGTCTCTCCTCATATGTTTTGTGGTGCAAACCATGCACCAATGTGTGGTCTCCAGTACTGCACACAGTACTCCAGGTGAGGCCTTACTAGTGTTTTTTTGTTTTATACAATGGCATCACAATGTCCTGCCTCCTACTAGTAATACCTCTGCCTAAGCACCCCAGCATGCCACTGTCCCTCACTGCAGCCTTTGCACACTGCTTTGATCACTTCAGGACATCAGCTATGATAATCCCTAGGTCCCTCTCCTCTTTGGTGATGTTCAGTTGCTCCCCTCTTATCTTGTAGGTCTCCCCAGGGTACCCCCTACCCAGGTGCATTATCTTGCACTTTTTTGCATTGAACCTCAGTTGCCAGACCTCCGACCATATTTCAAGCTTCTCCAGGTCCCTCCTCATTTTCTGCACCCCTTTTGGAGTATCCACCCTATTGCAGATGCTGGTGTCTTCTGCAAATAGGCTGACCTTTCCTTCCATCCCCCTTGCAATGTCTCTAATGAAAACATTGAACAGGACTGGTCCCGGTACTGATCCTTGTGACGCTCCATTTTTCACCCCTCTTGCCCCAGATTGGATCCCATTTACCACCACCCTCGGCCTTCTGTATGTCAGTCATTTTCAAAGCCAGTTTCTAACCCAATGTATCACCTTATATCCCATGCCCAGACTAATCATCTTGTTAGCCAGCCTTCTGTGTGGGACAGATTCAAAGGCTTTGCTGAAATCCAGGTAGGCAATGTCTACAGTCCCTCCCTGATTCACTTCCCTACTCACCCAATCAAAGACATCAGATTCGTTTGCAAAGAACTTCCTGATGTGAATCCATGCTGCCTCAGTATGTGCCACTGTCCTTTCTTTCAGCAGTGTCTCCATGATCTTCTCCACCACTGAGGTGAGGCTGACTGGCCTGTAGTTCCCCGCTTCCACTCTACTGCCACTTTTGTACAGTGGGACTGCATGCGTCCTCCTCCAGTCCTCTTGAACTATGACTGTATTGAGTGACTCTGAACAAGGTAGCCAGAGGTGCTGCTAGTTCCCTCTGTAGCTCTCTTAATATCCTCGGGTGTATGTCATCTGGCCCCTTAGCTTTATCCACCTTCAGCTTTGTGAGTTCCTCCAGAACTCTGTCCACTGTGAATGGACTAGTGTCCATCCTCCCCCCCCCAATTGCTTATACTCCCCAACTGTGGTCCTTAACCCTCTCCCTCCGCAGTGAATACCAAACAGAAGTATTTGTTCACTAATTCTGCCATGTCAAGATCCCACCTCCTTACACTTTCCCTCCTCCCCTTTGAGCTTCACAATCCCACCCCCCCGTTTTTTCTTCTATCGCTGATGTACCTATAGAATGTCTTCTCCCCTTTTTTCACAGAGCGTGCTAAACCCTCCTCACACACACCGTCAGACACACACAAACAATAATATTATATGTGTATGTGTAATATGGAATTGTTCTTACTCATTCTGAAGATGCTGTCGACCCTCACCTTGTTCATGCCCTTCAAATACTTGAATGCCTCCACCATGTCCCCCTCTCCCTCCCCAATGTGTACAAGCTCAGCTCTTCCAGCATCTCATAAGACTTCCCCTGCAGCCCCCCTAACCATCTTATTTGCCCTTCTCTGGCCCCTTCACTGCCTGTCCTTGTGCCCTTGTAAGTATGGTCTCCAAAACTGGAGCCCATATTCCATGTGTTACCTGGCCCCCAACTATTCACCCCCCCCAGGGCAGTACTTCACCTTTTGGGAGTGCACCACCCACCTCCATCCCTGACTCTCAAAAATAGACCCTTCTTTGCCAGTGGAGCAATTTAATAATAGGGTCCCCATACACTATCACCATTTTTGTCTGTTTTTCCTGTGCTAACTGCAAGACAATCCATGCTGTCCTTATATGGCTTTCTCCACACCCTCACCCCTACCCCCACTGTCCTTTTGTTCCCCTGCAACTCGGACTGTCCCAGCCTCACCTTTCTGCATGTGTCTCCTCCAGTCTCCTCCTGGCTGCCTGTACCTCCTCCCTGCACTTGTGGCACCTCTGGAGACCTTGCTACTCAACTCCCTCCTCCCCACTCTTGTTTTGTTCTCTATCCCTTCACACGGTGCCCCTGCTGTCCCTTTTCCCTGTTAACCATGTTGTCTGCATACTACCCCTTCATTCATGTGTGTGTTATTTATTTACTATTTGCAATGTGGATTCTAAAACATTTCATTTGGATCTCTTCCAGGTTGTACCGCATGTTGGCATACTGAGCCTATGTCCTGTGGCTCTATGGTGGGAGAAGACTTGGTTTCGGTCATCGTGTACTCATACCAGCATGCATTGTGAACACCATCTGTGCACATTTTCCATCACCAGATGATGACTACATTAGGTTTGTACCTTTTCAGGTGTTCTGGATATTCCCTAAAACCAACCCAGAACTAGAGTTCCGATAAGCCACCATGCAACAGTGGACTGCATAGTTCTGATTACATCGGACATTTTGCACATGTGGCATACTTTGCACTCAGAGTAGCAGTATTGTAGTGCACTACAGTTACCACAATCTTGCTATGCATGATTTTTAGGCATATTTTTGCACGTACCGTTGCATACAGAAAAGAAAATGTTGTTTGCCTTGGATGTCTCATTCATTCTATGGTCTGTCTTGTTGTAACTGTCACGAAAGACTGACTTCCCATTTCCCTGCTTCCCTTTGTTAACATAGGGCCGTTGCCAGGATTTTCACAAGGGGGTTTCTTTTTAGGCAGTTTGAGACTTTAAAAAAAAAGCTTTGGGTCTTAGGGCTGCCAGTACCCCAGAAGCCATGGGATCCTAGAATTGCTCTGTGGTGCATTTTGTGGCTTATTGTGAAGCTAAAGAAATCATATCTGAGATCTCCTACACCCCTTGCTCTAAACAAAATTATCTAGCTGGCTGCAGGGTGAATACATATATGTATTCAGTACCAGAGGGCAGCAAGATGCTGTTAATGTAATATACCTAAGACATTGTCTCAGATATATTATGTTATGAGTTTTAATAACTGCAGCTGCATCTACTGGTGTGTAGAGAAGGGGTCTGGGTGCTACCTGGCCCCAAAAGCTTTGTGGTACTAGATGCTTTGTGGTTAATTTTGTGTATTATTTTAAACCAGAATAACTCATCTGTGAGCTCCCCTCCACTTTCTGGTCTCAGGACAATTATTGCTATCTGGGTGGCTCAGATTGTGTGTGTGTATTTATAAAATGGGAAGCCAAGTAAATAAATCCAGCATTCTGATTATATAAAACACATCACATGACCATGCGTATATCAGAGCATGATCACACACCTGCCATTTTATAAGATAGATAACCCACTCTAGGATGTGCGGTCACGCTCTGATATACATACGCCTTGGGTGGTTGACACACCCGGCCTGTGGTCTCATGCATAACAACACACACCAAGGCGTGCATATATCAGAGCATGACCGCACACCTTAGAGTAGGTTATCTATTACATATATAGATATATAGATAGATATGCCCCAGAAACTAGGGGCTATGGTATGCTCAGTGGTGCACTTTTGTGGCTTATTTTAAGTCTAAATAACTCATATCTGAACTCCCTCTACCCCTTGCTGTAACTCCCACTATCCACAACTCAATATACCATGTAAGTAATTGAGTCAGTGCAACATGGCCTATAGCAAGGCTAGCAGGATGCTGGGATGTATTGGTAGGGGTATTGATAGCAGAAGAAAGGAGGAGGTAATACTTCCTCTATAGATCCTGGTGAGGCCTCACCTTGAGTAATGTGCCCAGTTCTGGAGTCCCGCCACCAGAAAGGATAAGGATAGGCTGGAGACAGTGCAGCGCAAAGTAACTAAAATGATTCAGGGACAGCAGGGCAAATCCTATGAGGAGCGCCTCAAGGCACTAAATATGTACTCACTGGAGACCAGAAGGGAGAGGGGAGATATGACAGAGATCTTCAAGTTCCTGCAATGAATTAAAGTGAACTGCAGGGTACTATTTAGCTTGAGTACCAATTTGCGGTCACATGGACACGAATGGAAATTAACAGGAGGTAGGGTCAGGAGATGTGAGGAAGTACTATTTTATGGAAAAGGTGGTGGAAATTTGGAACAGTCTGTCAGCTGAAATGGTGGGTGTAAAAACAGTCAGAGGATTCAAGCAGGACTGGGACATAATGAAGGAAATAGTGGTTACTGGAGGCAACAGAACCAAGGAGGAGACTAGAGAGAGGATGGGAAGGGTTAGTGCCCTGGAGAAATTGTAGGTTCCAGGGATTATAGAGAACTTGGGCAGACTGGATGGACCTCTGGTCTTTTTCTGATGTCATTGTCTATATTTCTATGTTTCTATTCTACGCATCCTGCTTGGAATAAAAATCTGTAACATAATTCTTAGTTCGAATACTGAGTACTACAATTGTTGCCCCCACTCTATTCTCCAATGTGGTAGGTATGACAAAAGGGAGTGAGGGGAAAGTAATTTGACAGTGGCGGATTTCAGTGCAAAGTTACCATCTCTTAAATGCCTACCCCAACCCCACCCCACCTTGCTTCCAAAAGTACAGTGGGTATATTCAAAACACTGAACTGTAGCAACAAATGTCATTCTGCTGGCACATGTGGTCATCTGGAGAAAACACATCACAACTAATTTGATTTAACGGCATCTGGCACAGATGACACAGACAAAAGTGGAACTGAATGACAATGAAAATGGGACCACAGTGAAGACCTCTCTGAACAGCACAATAGTGAGGTGGCAGTGTAGATCCCAGCCAGACCCTTCCAAACACTTACAATGCCTTTCCACTGTGGTACCTCTTTTGCTTTTCTTATGAAATGTTAAAACAGGCATATGAAACAAGACAACTTTGCTTTTTGTATAGAGGGGGATTTAAATAATTTATTTCTAAATTTTCAGCCCACCCACCCAAAAAGCTCCCTTGGCCAACTGCATAGCCTGTCTCTTGATATACAATTATTAAGGGACACATCTTTGGCAATAGTGGCCTGCAAAATTTACCTGCCGGTGACTGATAACATTATAAGCTGAGGTCCCCTACTTCTTTTGTGCTCTCCTGGTGACGTCACCTCTGAGTCTGCCACCATGCTTCATCTTCCTCCAGTGCTAGCTGACAGCGTGGATTGTAGGCAGCGGCTGTGCTGTATTGAGGTCACATTCACGATGCTGATGCGAGCTCCAACTGGCCAGCCAGTCATAGGGGGAGGGTGCGGAGAAAGACTCACAAAACAGCTGCAGTCATCTTACTGGTACTGAGGGAGCTGATTGGCAGCAGATGGGGGGAAGGGGCGCATGCAGAAAGAAAGTGCTGGGGTTCATCATGTGTGCATTAGCACTCTAACAGTAACAAAAATAAACAGAAATGTTGAAAAATGTTTACAAATAATGAAAAATAAAGGGGGAGTTTCAAAAAGGGGGGGTTCTTTCGAACCAGATGAACCCCCCCCGGCAACGGCTCTGTAACATGAGGTTTTTATTTACTCCTCGTGCCATCTGTTACTCATCCTGTCTTTGCCCTGTACACCCAGTCACACTCACTGCATGAATAAAAGGAAACTGTTATTGTTTGCATTGCTGGAATAATTTGTATAAAGTATTTGTAATTACTTATTAAACATCTCAAGTCCCACACTGTGCGTCAATGTCTGTGGTGAAATTACAGAACAGTCTGTGACAAACATGCTGTGGTGCAAGGCAGTCTTCATGAACAATTGATGTCTCTTTGTTGCACGTGGTTACCTGCAGTAATGCATTTGGTTGGTCACTGTACTTTCAATAAAGCATCTGTCTTGCACATTACTGCTGTCATGGTTTTGACACGCAACATCAGTTTATGCAGTGTCTCCATTAGCCAGTACTGTTTCACTTAAAGCGGCTGACCAACTTATTGACCATGTCCTGTTTTGATGGACAAGGAGAGTTTGCAATGTTAGGTGGTACTGCAGGCACGTGCAGGGGAGGAAGGCTGATTATTTGTTGCTTGAGTTTCAGTACACTGACAAGCATGTCATGGATGTAGTCATGGCTCTTAGGCTCAAATAGTGGTCTAGCAATCCATTGCTTCTTGCTATTGGGTACACCACACTATAGCGTTTGGCACCATATTCTGCTGATGAGGAAGTTGGGTTATGGACCACTGCTTGTGGCCAATTAACATTTGCATTGTGGTCCAGTACTGCAAGCATGATCCTTGCTTTCATTCCAGCATGACCGAAGCTCTCAAGCTTTGGGCTGTATTTGCAGAACAAAGCATGGAACACCTCAATGTTGCCAGTGTGACAACATTGAGTTGCACGCTTTAAATCATTTACAAATGTACGATTTTTCACAATCTTCTCCAGCTCATTGTAAGCATGATCACCATATGTCAGTGTGTGGCATGGCGGTGGGGGACAGAAGTAATACACCATGATGTAGTATTCACAGTGGGAGCTGGCATGAAAAGCAGGGGGCCACATTGCCTGCACACAGACATCATGCATGTCCTCACAACTGCATTGGCTGGACACCAGCTGGTAGTACAACAGAGTACTGCAAGTGTTTATTTTATTGATGTTTATTTTCTTTTATTATGCCATTGAACACTACTCCACCAGTGTTGCAAATACATGTCCATGCCGTCAACTGCACACCCACAAAATATGTCAACTCACTTACCATTCTTGGTGTCATCTGATCAGATTCCAGCACTCAGCACCTCTTCTGTAATTAGGATGCATTCACAATGTCATATGTATTTTTTATTAAAATGCATGTTGTGTACACTAGAAGACACACCTGACAGGTTTCGAATGGCTTGTCCTTTATTATGACATTGTGAAGGCGTCTTAGTTACAGAAGAGGTGGTGAGTGCTGGAATGTTTTTTAAATTGTGCACTCCTGACTGGTTTTTGCACCTCCATTCCGAGTGCATTTCTTTAAGTATTTGGCCAAACACTGAAGTCATAGCACACTGAATACATGCCACCGACCAGAACAAACAGTGTAACCCACCCTTCTTCACAAAACTAAATGCACACTGTTTGCCCACAAAATAAGCAGACGTGCACACAGTGTAGACATGCACCACATATGACTAGCGCTGGACAGACATGAAGGGAACACACAAGGCACACCGCAACTCAAACAGAACATTTTTACTAGTATGGGGAATTTGTTACTATCACAGGATGACAGCATTGTGACTCCAACAATGATTGGAGTACATAGGTAGAAAACACAAACCGCTCAGTTTGGGTTGCCATCCAGTAAAATGACTGCACTATGCAAACACCATTATGAACACTGTGTGTCTATCCCTGTACAGACAGTAAAGTAGCATGGATGTCAATAGTGCTGTCTACAGGTGCGGTAGTCACTCAAACAGTCACCAGAGCTTAATATATACTACTTGAAACATAGAATACTGATTATGTGATGATGTGGTGGTGCAGGGGTTGTCACACATGTCTGAGAGACATGCAATAGGAGTACCAGAATTGTGGGGGGAGAATTAATCCTTGACAGGGTCACCAGCAGCTAATGACTGTAGGGAAATGGGCCGGCAGGATGGGACTTGTGGTCCTTATCTGCATAAAATTTGTATGTTTGTGCAACAAGACTGTAGTTAGTTGGTAATTACATGTGTGCTCCAGAGCAGGGATTAGCTTGGAGGATGCAAAAAAAAAAACCTGAGTATATGCTGTTCAACAAGAAGTATCTAGGGAGATACCACAGGCAGGTGCACCCCCCCCCAACACACACACACACACACACACACACACACACACCCATGACTAAGTAAATGGGTCTAGTGGCACAAAGGTCAGCTCAAGCAGTAATACAAGTCCACACAGGGCAATACATGTGTTGTTGCTGATATAAGTTTTATTACTAGGGTTTATATACTGCTGTATTCATGGTGTGAATAACCTGCTATGCAGTAAAAGGTTGTGGACTGCTGGGTGAAAAGGGGTTAGGCACTCAGCAGCACATCTCTTCAGTATTTTCATGAAGAAACTAAGATGATACGAGGACTAGGCGATCTGACGTATGAGGACAGACTTGAGGAGCTCTGCCTGTTTTCATTGGAGGAAAGGAGAGACAGGAGGGACATGATTGAGGTCTTCAAGTACCTCAAGGGAATAAATAGGGTAAACATAGAGGGGCTCTTTAGACTAAAGAAGGGAGGTATCACCACAGAGCATGGTTTGAAGTTGGAAGGTGGAAGCGTAAGGGGGGAAAAGAGGAGGAGGTTTTTCACTGAGAGGGTGGTGGACCCTTGGAATGCGCTGCCAGGTAAGCTGGTTCAGAGATCCACAGTGGAGGGCTTCAAGAGAGGGTGGGACAGACACAGAAAGCGGTTGTATCTGATGATGGCCTGGCCTAGGGGGGTGGGGATGGATGATAGGGGTTTCTGGAACACAAGGGGGGGAAGGCCTCAGCACCCAACTAGGGATCTGAGGTTTGAGCACACTTGATAGACCGTAAGGCCTAATCTGCTGGCAATTAGTATGTTAGTAAATATTAAAAATAGCAGGCATGCATAAAAAATTGGGGAGCAGAAAGAATATTGCATGGCCTGTAAAGGACAGCAAAATATTGGCCAAGGAAGTACAAGTTACAGATAATATCAGCCAGGAAACAGCAAAATAATTTTCACATGTGCACACATAGAAAACCATAGGCTATAGCAAACCACACAGAAAGGCACCACAGAAATGCAAAACAGATGGGGAAAGAAGACGACATGTGCTACTATTTCCAAACAGGCTACAGAGACAGGATGATTGCAGTAACTTCAGTGGGGGAGGGGGTGTTTTTTGGTGTATTATCACTTTGCTGATATTGTTGATGCCTCTTTGTTTATGAACTGTGAGGCACCTTGGTTGTTGATAAGGCACCTAATAAATAGCATTTTATTATTGTGGAACTTGGACACAAGAGACATGCAGCAAGCAGAGCAAGGTAAAGTAATGATATCGCTAAGTAGAAAAAAATTAATTACCACATAATCACAACAAAAAGGTGCATATCAGTAGGTGCAGGATAAAACATTGGGGCTGCAAAAACAATGAGAAGGCACAAGAATGCTGGTCTGAGCTACACATGGAACAGCAAGGGTTAACAGAAGCAAATGAATGCAGGATTTACGAGAGGCTCTGGCCAGGTACTCTGGCAATGAAATATAATTAGGGCTGGGAGTACAAAGGGAGTACAAACAGGAATCAAGCTTTCGCATTTCTCAGCAACACCAGAGAAGAAAGTCAGGGAGAAATAAGTCATGCTTGCTGTAATTTACCGATGTGCCACAGCTGAAACAACAATACCTGGAGACACAGACTTGAGGAGCAGCTATCCTGCATAGCATACAGCAAGTACATGCAGCTGTAGCTGAAATGAATTGCAGAACAGAACACACCGTCACAAAAAAAAAAGAAATGCTTTGATCTGCACTTTGCAATTTAATGTTAGCACAGATACAGTGTTGCAAACTGCACATCAGTTTGTTTCACGTAAGTCAGCAGTCGGTCCCGAGTGAGGTAACGCATGTTGTCTGACTGCCGGCTGGGACAAAAGAAAACAAGTGAAAAACTTAGTTTACACAAGTCAACACAGTCCACCTCAAAAAACACTGCTTGATAATACATCCCTCTTATGAGTTAACATATTTTAGCATAGATTGGAAAACACTTACAGGAGATGATCACAGGGAAGAATGAAATGGGGAAATGTATTAAAACAAAGTCTTAGGGTCGCCTGCACGTCAAACACAGGGGGGCTGTGGGAGAAGACAGTGAAGGAAGGAGCAATAAATGAAGGCTTGATGGAGACCCCCAGTGGCAATAAACCAAACTGACACAACAGGAAAAAACATACCTCCCAGACAAGCTGTAAAAGGAAGGCAGGGAACAGCCAGGATGAAAAATAAAGGGCGTTACATATGTTTTTTCAGCTATTTTGGGTATACTACTCCTTTAAGGATAGGAAATCCTATCATTCCCCTTGTGCCCTGCTACTATCAGCTTGACTTACTGGAAAGATTTGTTTATTTCTGATATGTCAAAAAACCCAGCGGACTGTATTAAGTGCACTCATGATGCAGAAACATAGAATTTGACGGCAGATAAGGACCGCTTGGTCCACCTAGTCTGCCCATTTCCCTACCTGATGGACAAGCTGCAGATTCTAGTTAATCAACAACTTACTTCCTCCTACTCCCCCACCAGAATTGCCTTATGCCTGCCCCATGCATTCTTGAATTCCCCCACTGTTCCTGACTCCACAACCTCCTCAGGAAGGCTGTTCCATGCATCCACAACCCTCTCTGTGAAAAGGGACGGGTGATGAGTTCACCAGTTTTTGGTGTGTGGAGCAGGAGTGAAAAATGAATACCAGAGGGGGACTGAGAATGCCACTCCTGCAGGGTACTGTTATATTCAGGGAAGAGGGAAGTCAGAAGGGGGAGAAAGATGTGCAGATCACTGTGAGATATAAGATGTGAGACTGCCAGCACCATGATCACTACCTGACCCCGGTGTCCTGGCCAGCATTCTCCTTCCCATAAAACCAATTCATGCAATTGTACAAGGCTGTGTATGGGTATTAATGTGTGAATTGCTGCCACTACACTACCAATCTAGCATGGCTTGTAAAGCACTTTGGGATACAGTGTATATGAAAAGCACTATATAAATGCTGATTCTTCTTCGTATCATTATTATTATTATTATTATTTCCCATGGAAAAAGAAAGGCGTCAAGCAAATTTTTGATTTCAAGGAAGTATGAACTCTGACATTGGACTACACAAGAACTTTGCTACAAACAAGTGGTGGATCGTAGGAAGGGGTGCGGGTTGCACCCCCCCCCTCATTTTGACTTACTTGTTTGCTTGCCGCTGCTGCATTTCACCTTGTTGATGTATTATGATTTAGCGATTGTACAAATGTTTACATTCAAAACTATGGATTACATTTGTAGGTTCTGTCAAAAATGTACTAAGAAAGAATAACAACAGGCAATATAAAGGTTTTATAAATATTAAAATGTGCATATCAGGTATGCACACCACCCCAACACCCCCCATTATACCATCCTGGATCCGCCATAACCAGTACACCACCAGGTGTTTGAAGATTTGTACTGCACTGTGGTTTGCCAAAGAGAAAGTTGGTTGGATTAAAACACAATTTCAGAGTGTTAAAGTAAGCAAAATGAACAGAACCATAGCTTAACATGTGAGTAGTGTAAGTACATATAACTTGTCAAATGTCAGATTTCAGCCAATTGGCATATATGAACATATGAACATACGAAATTTGCCAGCAGATAAAGGCCTAGAGGTCTATCAAGTCTGCTCGAATGTGCAGCTAGCACCCCTTATTCTGCAGCTGCCCCTCCCTTCCACCCTTCCCCTTCATTGACCCTCCCCCTTGTCCTGTCCCATCCCCTTTTGAAGCAGTCCACTGTTCTACTGGATACCACTTCTGCAGGTAATTCACCCACCAGCCACCCCTCTCTGTAAAAGTGTCTCCTCATCTCCTCCTGAACCTTCCTCGCTCTAGTCTCATATCATGGCCCTTGGTGTCCCTCCCTCCTTACTTTGAACAGCCCTCTGTACCTATCTTGTTTATTCCTTTCATGTACTTAAAGGTTTCAATCATTTCACCCGTCCTCCTCTCCTCCAGTGAGTACATGTTCAACTCCATCAGCCTCCTCTGTATGATAAGTCCCCAGCCCTTGATAATCTTTGTTGCCCTAGCTGCACCTTCCAGTAACAATATCCTCTTCAGATATGAGGCGCGTACTGCACGCAGTACTCCAGGTGTGGTCTAACTAATGACCTACAAGTAGCAGAATCACCTCTTCCCTCCTCGAGGATATACCCCTTGCAATACAACCCAGCATTTTGTTGGCCTTTGCAGCTGCCTTCCTATATTGTGCTGAGTTGTTCATTGACCCTGTAATGAGCACCCCCAGATCCTTCTCCTCCTCTCTCTGGGCTAGCTGCACTCCCCTCCAAGCTGGTAGCTCCTCCCTGGGTCCTTCATCCCAAAATGCAGCACCTTGCACTTTTTGGCATTAAACCCCAGTTGCCAGGTGTCTGACCAGGTTTCAAGCTTTGCCAGATCATCCTGCAACCTTGCCATCCCCCTAGGTCATCCACCACTGGTCCTACCTTGGTATCATCAGCAAACAGACTGATCTTGCTCTTGATGTCCAATGATATGTCTGCAATGAATATCCCAAACAACAGTGGTCCCAACACCGAGCCCTGTGGAACACCGTTCGTCACTACCCTTGGGTGTGAGAGCTCCCCACCCACCACCACCTCTGTTGTCTTCCCTGAAGCCAGTTTCCTACCCATCTCACCAGCTTTGCAACCTGCCCCTGTGCCTACTAACTTACTTGCCAGCCTTCCATGCGGCACAGAGTCGAATGCCTTACTGCAGTCCAGATACAGGACATCCACTGCATGGCCCCTGTCCAGTTGCCTAGTTACCCAGTCAGAGAACTCCACCAGGTTGGTTTGGCAGGATCTGCCCCATATGAAGCCATGCTGTCTGCTGTCCTGTAGTCCTTTTTCCTCTAGGAGAGCCACCAGCCTTTCCTTCAGGATAGTCTCCATTAGCTTACCCACGATGGATGTGAGGTTCACTGGTCTGTAGTTTCCCGGTTCATCCTTGCCACGTCATTTGACAGGTGGTTACCATGACAACGCCCCACCCTCTTCCTGCCAGCAGAAATTCCACCTTCCACACAGAAAGTGACATGTGGTCATGTCCTAGAACTCGGAAGTCCTCCCCTTTTCTACGCCATATATCCCTCCTCCTCCTCCTCCCGTCACACCCGTGCCTCAGACTCGCACTCGAGTCCCTTCTCCTCCACCCCATCTCCTCGCAGCCTGCCTCAGTGTCCTAGCTTGCACCTGAGTCTCTCCTGCTCCCCTTCCCCTTGCACCCATGTCCTAGTGCCTCCTCCACACCCTCCCCCCACCCATGCTGCAATATCCTAGCTCACACCAGAGTCTCCCATCTCACTCTCCTCGAACCCCTGTTCCCTCCTCCTCCACTCCCTCCCCTCTCACCCATGCCACTTCATCTTAGGTTGCACCAGAGTCCCTCTTCCTCTACCCCCACCCTTCAAACCCCTGCTCATCTCATCTTCCTCCACCCCCTCCTCTTGCACCCATGCCTCAACGGTCCTAGCTTGCACCAGAGTCCCCCACTCCATTCTCCTCCCCTCAAACCCCTGCTCTCCTCCTACTCCTCCCCCTCTCCATCCACATTGTACCCATTCCCTATTCAGTCAATATTGATTCACCCCCTCTTGGTCCAGGGGTATAAGGACAGGATGTGTGTAAATGCTGTGTGGCCTGGATTTTTCCTGGAATGCTACATAAGGAACTTATCATCATGCTGAGATGTGGAAAAGCCATCTGTGTAAGCACACTTGTTTTAAGACGAGGTACATATTTTTTAAAGGGTTAGAAAAAAGTATTAATGTACCCTGTGAAGGCCCTACCAAGACCGCCTTGTAAAATGTGCCTGTTCAATTGCATCTCAACTTGGTGAGGCATTTGTCATTACTACAAAACACAGTGTGAGAGTGTGCATGCTTGCTAAAGGATGAAAACAATCTCTACACTGCTTTGGAAAACAGCATCCTGCAAAAAAAAAAAATGCTCCAACAGCCCTTTATAGATTACAGAAACATGCTTACTATGCTTGTAGGAAAAATGTCCAAGTTTCATGTGAATGTTGCAGAAAAATATAATTCCTACTAAGGCTGATGATTCAAGGAAAAACAAATTACTCTTAATACTGAATGAAAAGACAGTAATCCATATCTGTGTTTTGTACTGTAGAAAAAGATATGTTCCAATAGTCCAGCGAATGTTGCAGAAAAAATATAATTCCTATTAAGTCTGATGATTCAGGAAAACAAATTACTGTTTTAATACAGAATGAAAAAAGTATATAAAATCCACAAACTGTAGATAGAAAATGTCTGCTGGTATTAAATCCATCTGTAGTCATTGCATCATTAGAAGTAAAATGACTAGATTTCTGAAATCACTACTTCCAAATACATTTTCTTCATATTGCTAGCATCCAGTAAACCAAACTGCTTTGAATATGGATAAGCTTGTTGTGCAATTTTTTTAATACTTTCTCTTTATGCCCCCTCCTCGCTGCACCAAAGTCCTCTCTTCAGGGATCCCTAGGCTGTGTGCGCTCCTGTAGTCCCACCCCAGGTACCTCCCTCCAGGTACTGGTGAGCCTTCCTCCATCCTGCCTCAGTTTACCCCCCAGACGGGGAGAAGAGGGACCCCCTATATCCCTCTCTCAGTCCCTTAAGTGTGCATCAGGAAGCGTTGCCAGCCCCATCTATACAGCCTGGTTAAGGGTTGTCTTGGGACAGCCGGGTCCCGTCTACAGGGGCCCAATGCAGGTTTTTTTCACTTTTTCTGGTCCCCAGCCCTCAGGACAGGCACAGGCAAGGGGAGCCTAGGAGCGATGCAAATCTCGATGTGCTGATGCATCAGCTCCCAGCAGACATCCTCCCTCCCTCCCTACTGCATGCTGTCTCACTGCACCTCCACCCATGGTCACCCAGGTGGTGGTATTGCAGCGGGACCTGCATCCCACCCCACCCTGGAGGAGGAGGAGGAGAGAAGCCTCTGAGTGCTCAATCCTCCTCCCCCCCCAGCTGGCCCTCCAGCTGCCTGAGTCTGTTCCTGAACCCGGGTTGCTGGTGCCACGAGCAGTAGATCTACCCATGCACCAGGGGGGCCTGCTCACATCATGCATTCTTAATGTGCTAGCACTGGGAAAGCCATGAGATCATGGGACACACATTTGCATGTAAAAGGGTACTTCTGTTAAATCATATACAGGGTGGGTCTTTTGTTAACAAGCTGGGAAACCCGATGAGCTCATCTTTTACAGAATAGAATGAGACACGAATTTACATGTGAATGGATACTTTTGTTAAATCATACACAGGGGTCTTTCGTTAGTAAGCTGGGAATGTAGAGGCTCCTCATGCATACATAAGAGAATGCCTTTGCTGAGTGTGTGAGAGATTACCTATATCACTGATTGCTTTACCCAAATTACAACTAGGCCATACACCTTAAGGATCAGTAAACTCATCATATTAAAGGTCCCCAATGCCTGCACCCGGTTTGGGAGGGCTGCTTTCAGCTATACCCTAGCAGTTGCATGGAACTCTCTCCAAAAATCCATGAAGCTAGATAGCCTACTACCTCTGGCATCTTTCAAAAGATTGTTCTCCGCCCTTTTTCCAGAGCTCTGTAATTGCTTTTATAAAGCCTAATCCCCTACCCTACCTGACCCACCTTCCTTTTTCTGTCCATTATATTAATTCAATTTCTATCTTCTGAATCACCTATTATATTCTCATAAAAACTAGTTTGCCCTATAATTTATATTTTATGCCTGCTATACCCTTTGTCCCCTTTTTTTCTTACAGGCTAAATGGTTCTACTGTTCCTTGTATATATGTAAATTGTTGTATATAATCATTTCATGTCATTGTATTGCTGTTTATGCTATTCTTGTCTATGTAATAATACTTGTATCCTCATTTGTATGACCACTCAGGTCCATCTTGTAAATGAGCTTTGCTCAATGATGTTCGCGCCTGAATAAATAAAGATTTTGATTGATTGATTGATTGATAAGATGGATGGGATAAATTAGCATGATATCATCGACTATACAATAGAATGGTACATACATTTACATAGTAAGCGTCTAGGAACAGGCTTTCAGAATCTTACAACTGAAAGCACAATGATACGAGGAGGGACTTGCCAGCTGAAAGTTAATCTTACAGTCTTATATAAACCCTGCGTTTGGGCTTTGGTAGCAAAGTTTCCAGAGACTCGTGGAATGTCTTTTATAGAATTTGAGCATATTATCTGAAACATTCACGAAGATGGCCCAGAACAACGCATCACAAACTGACATCCCTGCAGCAGAACAGACCGTCACCCCACCAAATGAGAAGCCAGAAGAGAAGATGTCTATTGGTGCCCCCAGTCCAAGCCCACATTTGTGTATTACACAAGGTGTGACCAGGCATGCCCCACTCAGACCTTGTTGAGAGGAAAGATTTGTGACATTAAAAAGAATCTGGCTGCACACTTTGGTGAGTCTGAAAAAGTTAAATCTGATACTCCTGCACAAGAGCCACCACTACCAGACACTGAAGGGCACCTAAGCATGCATGGGACAGTCATAAGGCAATTCTGGGGGGGGGTAGGAGGAAGTAGGCTGCTGGTTAACTAGGATCTGCAGCTTATCTATTAGGTAGGGAAATGGGCAGACCGGGTAGGCCAAGTGGTCCTTATCTGCCATCAAATTCTATGTTTCTATATGTTACAGTGAGAATCTGATACCATGAAAGATATGAAAATGAAGCCCAAAAGAGAAAGTGACCCGGAGGAAGAGCCAGAGAGTAATGCTGACACAGCCAGAAGCAGCATCCGACCAAGAGTCAGATGATGGTGAAATTCCTACAACTAGCAAGTCCCAGGCTAAGGAAGAAAAAAGGATATGAAAAAGCCTTGTACTGCAGAGGTAAATTCATGTATGGTTTTAAACATAAATAAAAAAGTGTAAGGAGAGGGCAGAGATGTGTGTGCATAGTGTAACTGAACAGATGAGTTAGAGGTTGAACAAGAACCAATGCTGTTTTTGTTTTTGCTTTTATAGAGCAGTGAATCTGTGATGGAGCAGCAGTCATATTCAGACACCATGGATGCTCAAGTTTCCACAAACCTACTGTTTGACTGTGTGTGCTGTTTTAAAGATACTAATGTAGTTATTAATGAGCTATGTGAGGGCCAGTATGTTAAAAATACAGACAGCGATATAATGTGTCAGAAGAAGACAGAAAATACTGTAATCACTACACAATCAGAGCCATTGTGTTCAACTGAGATTAGTCAGGGTCCCTCAAGTGAAAAAACAGATGTCAATGTTAAGCCGCCCCCCCCCACAAAACTGACCACGACATGTATTGTAAGTATGTTATGTACCATAGTATTCGTGGCATAATTACCGTGGTGATAGAGTGCTACATTGTGAATTAGTTGATTCCTTTCTCAGATGGGAGAGAGAGATGATCCAAGTCAGAAAAAAACATTATTGTACCCTTTATGAATTGAGGGCTAGAAAAGCATACAGAAAAGTTTCTGAAGCCATACATATAGAGCAACTCATGCCTGTGATCTTAGTAATCACTGTGAAGCAGCAGGGGTTAAATATGACCAACTGTACCCTGAAAACTGTAAGTCATGTTTTAAATGATGTGAGAAAATCTGATGACCCCATGTGATTAGTTATACATACGTTACAGAAGATAGACAGAGTGATTAAAAAAGAGGCCAGTCATCTGGTCAGTAAAGCCTCCTTAAAAAAATTTCTAAATAGAAGTTCAGGGACCCTGTTAATTTTTTAAAAATGATTTACTCCTGCTCTGTAACAGGGCGTGTATACGTTTCAATACCAAAAGCTTTGTATTTTATTTTAGAGAGAGTCATGGAGAATGCAAGCAAAAAGCACATCTATGGACTTGTGTATCTGATCCTAAGGCATTACTGCAAGCCCTCAGTGTTGAATTTACCCAGGTTTGAAACATACAGTTGTGACATACTTGCCCCCACAGACATATGTAAGGATACAGATGAATATATGAAACAATCTGAGTTGCCACTTTTAGAAAATGTTAAGACCATTTACTGTTATGTTTCTGTGGAAGCCCAAACGTCTTTGTTACCTTTGTTTAAAGAGCATCATAACCATGTTTGTGTCTGATTTGAAGCAGAAAAAAAACAAAACAATGCAATATCCCTGAAATTGTGAAAGTGGCTTCTCAGCTTGTCGCACTGCTCCATGTGCTGAAATGTCACTAAACTTTACACTGTACATTTTTTTTTCACAGTGTAGAAAAATGGGAATCTCCTGCCAGAGCGTACAGTCACTTATTTACAAATAGTAAAATTACAGATCAAAACAATGTGTTTTAAATCTACCTAGAGGACAAACACCATGTGTACTTTTATAGACAGGCCAAGAATGTTTTGACGACATCTCAGAAATGCCCTTTAAAATAATCACAAACTATTTTAAGCAAGAGGCTGCTACTCTTCAGCAAGCGATGGAATATGTTATTATGGAGTTCATGCATAGTTCTTATGATCCGGAAAACCTTTTTGGTTTTCTCTGTACCGCTGTTGATCTCTTAGTGTTTAGTCTGCAGATGGGAGAGGGTGAGGCTGACATCGAACATTATGCAGAAGCTGTCACTTGTCTTGTGTTTAATAAAAGGGATTTAGCACTCACTTTTCCTGTTTGTTCTGATTGTATGTCTGTATTGTATTGATGTTTGTTGTGTCTGCCACCCTAGTGGCCCGGGTTGTGACTGATCATGGTCCTCTGGATCAGTTTGCTCACTTGGTTATCAAATAAATAAATAAATAGACACTCTAATCTGTATAACATGTTTTATGATGTATTTTCAGATGATATGTGCTAAAGAAATGTTCCCAATATTCCAGACAGTCTTGGAGTGTACCATGTGATAAAGGACATACTAAAGGACATTGTAAAGAAAACTGCATTCAGTGTATTCTTTTGAGCTGCATTGAAACCACTGGCAGAAAGGGCAATGACTCAGACTTAAAGTATGCCCCCACTTTTTTGGCATATGTATATAGATGTAATGGATACAAAAAAAAAACATGATCCCATATATAGTGTGAACTGCATCTTTTCTGCTATGAAAAAGGCCCTCAAAGAGCATGCATCTTATTTTGAGTACCATGTGGCCAATGTATGTATGCTTTGTATTCATTTCATCACCAAGGGGGAAGTGGCCGATGCCTGTGTGAAACATGCTGCTCAAGTATTACTGTCTCTGGGCATGTTCAAAGTTGAATGTATAAGGACTCATGTTCCATGTACCATAGACCGCTAATGTTGCACTCCTTTGCATGAATTATAGTTTGCATTAACATGACTGATGAATGTTATAGGGCATATAAAATACTACTAATATGACTTTTGTAGGGTATAAATAAAATATGGTCAAGCACCGATGGCTAGCATAGAAACGTGATAGTGTTGCAATCATTTGCATGTATATTTTGTATTAACATGACTGATGTGTGTATTACAGTGCACATAAAAAACTACTAATATGACTTTTGTAAGGTATGAATAAAATATAATCAAGCGATGCCAGCTAGTGTAGAAACATGATAGCATTGTAATCATTTGCACTTATTACATTTTGTATTAACACGAGAGATGTGCATATAAAATACTGTTATGACTTTTGTAGGATATGAATAAAATATAGTTACGCATTTCGGTTTGTGACTAATAAAATGTTCAAGAAATGAAAGAGTACACACTTTATTTTACTGATGACAAGAGGTTTGCTAGCTAATGGGGGTATTAGTGTGCTGATGAAAGAAGATGACTAATTATCTTCTCCAGAGTACTGTATGGTCCCTGGGATCAGTGCACCTTCCCAGTTACCAAAGTCATAAGTAAATAAAAATAAATAAAATATATTTCAATGCAAAAAAAGTAGGCAGTTTCACTGGTGTCTCAGCTGTGTAAAGCTGCAAAAACAGATCAATAAAGGTGACACCAGGAAAGATGTTGCAGAATAGCTTTTGAGGCAAGATCCTTACACTTTACACGAACCTGCAAGAGTCAAATTCAAGAGAAATCATGTTATTGTTTCTGACATAGATAGACAATGGCAGGCCAGTTTAGTAGATATGAGCCAATACGCAAAGTACAATAAAGGTTTTAAATACATATTGACGTGCATCGATGTGCTGTCCAAGTATGCTTGGGTAGTGACTTTAAAAGACAAATCAGGCAAGGCAGTGATGCAGACCTTTAAAACTATTTTCAAAGGTGGAAGCACACCTCAGAATATGCAGACAGATAAGGGTAAAGAATTTATGAATGCCTCCTTAAATACATTATTAAAACAAAAAAGTACAGCATTTTGTGACAAATAATGAAGTTAAGGCTAGCACTGTAGTGCGATTTAATAAGAGTTTAATGTCACACATGTGGCGTTACTTTATGACCCAGAACACATGGAAATATACTGATGTGTGGCCCAACCTGGTGCACGGCTATAATCATACTGATCACAGAAGCATTAAATGCAGGCTGGTGGATGTTAACCCTTCCAATGCCCTGGGTGTATGGAAGGCCCTCTATGGCAATACTGTTCTTATCAAAAAACAAAAGGGTACCTTTCAGAAAGGTGCTCATGTGAGAATATCAAAACTGAAAGGGGTGTCTGAAAGTGGATATGAACAGACATACACAGATGGGATATTTATTGTGACAGAGATCTTAAAAATACAGAGACCCACCTATATGCTAAAAGACTATCAAGGGGAAGACATCAAAGGTACTTTTTTATACAGAGGAGTTGCAGAAAATTTAACTGGAAGAGGACAGTGTATATAGAGTACAGAAAATACCTGCCAGAGAAAAAGCAGGAAAGAAAAACTTGGTATTCAGTAAAATAGCAAGGGTGGCCTGATAAATTCAACAGCTGGGTCAAGACGACACAGGTTCAGGCCATTTGAAGCAGATAAGATTCAAAATGTTCAAAAATGACTTTTATAGCAACTTGCCTAGCAATGCCTCACATCACTTTTTCCCCAATACTATTACTGTATGTCCTTTTTTACAGTAAAGTTACCACAATCACCTGAACTACCTGGTGAATCGGATGTGGGGCTAGCAGAAATGCAGTACCCCCATACCAGGGACAATGTGCCTGTACACAAAAACAGGTTAAGTATGCTCTATCAACCTCTAAAGAAACCCACAGTAAAACACCGCTGATCGAACTCTATACTGAGTCAGCAGCATTTAAAATTCCAGAAGGCTATTATCGTAACATGGGGAGTGTTATCACTCAAACCAATAAAAGCTTATTTTAAGTAAATGAACTACCTGTGGTTTTGGACAACAAGCCATTAGGAGAGAAATAAGCATTGGCAGTGACATCAAATGCATTCTGTTCATCTCCTTAACAAATGAACCATGCACTCGGAACCTGTGGTGCTTTCAGCCAAATCTGTAGTAACGTCTCTGAAAAACTGAAGCACTCGCATACCCAAAAGCGACCAGGCATAGAGCTTCTCTTTAAGAAATTTTTATTCCACCCAAATACACCTGACGTGTTTTGGACAAAGGTCCTTTACCAAAGGCTAAAAGTACCACAGAAACATACAAGATTTAAATACTAAATCATGTCGGACGTCATAGTGACATAATACAAATTCATTGGTTCAACAATCAAACACCTCCACCAATTAAAAACATACATCAGAGCATTAGAATAAATCCTATCTATACATTTATAATATTACTACTATATATATAATAAATAATTTATTCGCCTATCCAAAAGACTAAAATAAAAAACAAAACCATATGTTTCTATTACAAATGTTTATCTATATTCTAAATAAGGTTTTAATTCCAAATAAGCATTCATACCAGGTTTTTGGTGAGCTTTTAATCGTAAAATCCATTCATTTTCTTTTTTAAAAATTTTATTCCGAGAATTACCACCTCTCTGACCATGATAAACTTTTTCTATACCCAGAAACTTAAACACATGAATTTCATGTTTATCTTGATTTTCCACTATGTGTACCGATGTGGCATATGTTAAATCCTGTTTATTTATAGCACAAATGTGTTCCAGCACTCTTATTTTAAACGCCTTTTTAGTCTTGCCCACATAAAATGCCCCACAACTACATCTCGCTAAATAAATTACTCCTTGTGTATTACACATAATGAGTTGTCTGATATCAAATACTTTTTCTTTCTGATTAACAACACTGAACTCTTTCTCTTTTAGGATATACTGACAAGCACTACAATTTTTGCATTGGTTACATCCTACGATCTCTCCAAACCAACTGTTGGTGTGTCCCATCCGTGTTGTAAAATGGCTGTGAACCAAAGAATCTTTCAATGTTGGTGCATGTCTATATGTCATGATTGGGAGACAAGAAGATATTTCTCGTAACCCTGGTTTACAAGATAACACTTGCCAATGTTTCCTTATCACTTTCCCAATCTCACAACTCTGTGCACGAAAGGTAGTTAAGAAGTGGAACCTTTTAACCCTTACATTTTCTTTATCTTTATCAGTAAGCAATTCATTTCTATTAATGTTCACTGAAGCTCGATAACCCTCTCCTATCACTTTTTTGGAGTACCCCCTACTATTCAAACAAGTTTTAAGTGTTGAAGCTTCCATTTCAAAATCCTTTGCTTTACTACAGTTTTGTTTAATCCTAAAAAACTGTCCTTTAGGAATATTCTCAACTGTATGTGTAGGATGACAACTTGTAGCAAAGAGCAAGGTGTTCCCATCTGTTGTCTTTCTAAAACGATTAGTGCTCACATGTCCTTCTTTCTCCCGATTAATCCGTAAATCCAAATAATTCACGGTATCTCCACTTGCACTATATGTAAATCTCAAATTTTCATTTGTACCATGTTAATAGTTAACAAATTCATCAAGCATAATTTCATTACCTTTCCAGATTAATAAAACATTGTCAATAAAATGCTTCCACAACAACACATTATAGAAAAACGGGTTACTATGTAGGTTAAATATAGTTTCATCTTCCCATTGGCTCACATATAGACTAGCTACCAATGGTGCGCATGTAGCCCCCATCGCTGTCCCTTTAATTTGTCTAAATAAATGTCCATCAAAGACAAAGACATTCCGAATCAAAAAATGAAAAGTTGAACTTTGATCCGACTTGGCAACATAAATTTTGTATTGATGAAACCATAGATGTGGCATTTGAGCAGGCTGTCATAACAGACCAGACAAAAAAGGTTTTTGAGAGTAGAATACCCAGTAAAACCAACATTTTATGTTTTACCTAAAGTTCACAAAAATAGTAAGAATCCACTAGGACGCCACATAGTGAGTGGTTTAGGTAGTCTTACAGAACCTTTATCTCAGTTTGTTGATTCTGCCCTCAGCAATTATGTTAAAGAATTGAAATCTTACATTAAAGACACTAAAGACGTTCTGAGGATGTTAGATGAAATAGTCATTGGTGAAGACTATATGTTAGTTACATTAGATATAGAAGCTCTTTACGCCAATGTTCCCCATGAAGGGGCACTGGATGCAGCAGCATATTTTTTGAATAAATTGGAGGATAGATCAGATGGAGAAATAGAAGTGGTTTTAAAACTTCTTGAACATATTTTGATTCGGAACGTCTTTGTCTTTGATGGAGATTTATTTAGACAAATTAAAAGGCAGTTTTTTAGGATTAAACGAAACTGTAGTAAAGCAGAGGATTTTGAAATGGAAGCTTCAACACTTAAAACTTGTTTGAATAGTAGGGGGTACTCCAAAAAAGTGATAGAAGAGGGTTATCGAACTTCAATGAACATTAATAGAAATGAATTGCTTACTGATAAAGATAAAGAAAATGTAAGGGGTAAAAGGTTCCACTTCGTAACTACCTTTAGTGCACAGAGTTGTGAGATTGGGAAAGTAATAAGGAAACATTGGCAAGTGTTATCTTGTGAACTAGGGTCACGAGAAATATCTTCTTGTCTCCCGATCATGACATATAGACATGCACCAACATTGAAAGAGTCTTTGGTTCACAGCCATTTTACAACACGGATGGGACACACCAACAGTTGGTTTGGCGAGATCGTAGGATGTAACCAATGCAAAAATTGTAGCGCTTGTCAGTATATCCTAAAAGAGAAAGAGTTCAGTGTTGTTAATCAGAAAGAAAAAGTATTTGATATCAGACAGCTCATTACGTGTAATACACAAGGAGTAATTTATTTAGCGAGACATAGTTGTGGGGCATTTTATGTGGGCAAGACTGAAAGGGCGTTTAAAATAAGAGTGCTGGAACACATTCGTGCTATAAATAAACAGGATTTAACATATGCCACATCGGTACACATAGTGGAAAATCAAGATAAACATGAAATTCATGAGTTTAAGTTTCTGGGTATAGAAAAAGTTTATCATGGTCAGAGAGGTGGTAATTCTCGGAATAAAATTTTTGAAAAAGAAAATGAATGGATTTTACGATTAAAAGCTCACCAAAAACCTGGTATGAATGCTCATTTGGAATTAAAACCTTATTTAGAATATAAACATTTGTAATAGAAACATATGGTTTTGTTTTTTATTTTAGTCATTTGGATAGGTGAATAAATTATTTATTATATATATAGAAGTAATATTATAAATGTATAGATAGGATTTATTCCAATGCTCTGTATGTTTTTAATTGGTGGAGGTGTTTGATTGTTGAACCAATGATTTTGTATTATGTCACTATGACGTCAGACATGATTTAGTATTTAAATCTTGTATGTTTCTGTGGTACTTTTAGCCTTTGATAAAGGACCTTTGTCCGAAATGCGTCAGGTGTATTTGGGTGCAATAAAAATTTCTTAAAGAGAAGCTCTGTGTCCGGTCACTTTTGGGTATGTGAGTGCTTCAGCTTTTCAGAGACGTTGCATTCTGTTCATGCATGGGCAACTGCAGTACCTTTTGGGTTTTGGCAGACTCGATGTAGGTGTGGAAAAGACTATAACAAAGAACCCTACAGATATTAGTGGGGGGTTTTACACATTATATATCTATTACACATGAAATAGTGTGCAACAGTCTAGTGCCTTTGCTAAGATACATACCCGTGAGGGACAAAGACAATGAAATAGTGACCATGACCTACGATAAACCCCACTACCAAACAGTCAGTAAACATCAGATTGATGCAGTCACTATTGAAATAATGAAATGACCAAAATTAACCTGTGCCATTCTGGTTTGGAAAGGTGATCGTGAAGTTTCACTTCCACCCCAAGCAAGTACTTTAAAACTTAAGCCACGGTGGTAATTGTCTGACATTATGGGGACCCTGCCTTGTACAGACGTTATTACCAGGCACAGGCAGGATACGGTCTTCTGGGCTTTCATGGACTTCCTACTATGTATGGTTCTGGTATGGGGGGATATTTTGTAGTCTGTTTAGAAAAGCAGCTCCAGTTTTAAGAAGGGGGTTTAAAATTGCCAAACTGCATCTACAAACGGCTACTAAAAATGCTGCAAAGGATGCTGTGGGGCAAGTGACTAGCATTGTCGCTCAAAAGATGTTGGGAGTAGATAAGACCACTCAGGGTGGTTCAGGCTGATGGTGTTCAAGTGAGGGAGAAAAAGAAAGCGCAGAGTACCCCCTTTGCTTCTCATCGGACCACCCAGCTACTTTAAAAGGCATGCTTCAAAACACAAAGTGGCACATAAAAGAAAGAAGTCAAAGTCCAAAGGATGTTTAAGGGGGCATAAAAAAAGAGATCTGTTGTAAAAACAAAACATGGCTTTCATGCACTGTGGGTCGGAAAAATGCACAAAATTAAAACTGGACTTTTTACCATGGCTTCCACACAGTCAATAATTGGAAAACACATTTATGTAGAGATACCCCCTCTGGCTGCCCTTTCAGAAACCTCGCCAATTGAATTTTACAATGCAGGGAAGGATGGAAATTATTAGGATCTAAACAACATGCTTCTTTACCTGGTTTGCGAAATCACTGAAGTGGATGGCTTAGAAATCCCTGCAGCGGCCAAGGTGGGCCTCATCAACTACCCAGTGGCCACCATTTTCAGCCAGCTGGATGTGACTGTTGAGGATCACTCATCAGTCAGAGTAATAACTATTACACCTACAGGGCTATCATAAAACCCGTGCTGAACTTCAGTGAAGAAATCCTTTCTACCCAATTCACGGCAGGGTTATTTTACAAAGACACCCCAGGGAAAAACAAAATCACAGACAGAGCCGGTGACAATGCAGGATTTAGTAAAAGAAGCACTTTCATGCATCTCATTAGAGGGGTGGAGCTTATCGGCCACCTGCACATGGACTTGTTTTTCCAAGGGAAACTGATGCTGAATGGTGTGGATATTAAAATTAAATTGATGCGTAACAGGGACAGCTTTTGTCTGATGAACAGAGATGCTGATCTTTAGAGGCTAAAAATTATGTCTGCCTCTCTGTTTGTCAAATAGGTTAAAGTGACTCCCAGAGTTTGTCTGGGACATTTAGAAGCCCTGCTGTCCTCCAATGCTAAATACCCTATATACAGAGTGGGGATGAAAGTGTTCAGCATCTTTGCAGGGAGCAGGGTCTGCAACCAGGATAATTTGTTTTTGGGACAGTTACTAAATATGATGGTCATGAAATTTGTTGACAATGATGCTTTTAGCAGTTTCTACACTAAAAACCCCTTCAACTTTAAACATTACAACATTAATTTTGTGGCTCTGCATCTGGATGGTGAACAAATCCCCACCAAGTCTCTCCAGCTTGATTTTAGAAATGGAAATGCTGTGAGAGAATATTTTTTTTTTATTCTGTTCCTCACTCCTGCTGCCTGGGCATCCTTCAGGGGTACCCAGAGGGCTGTGCCTCTCACTCCATGTCTGAACCCCTGCTATGCCCAGGACATCCCCACTCCCAATGACTTGGCAGGTCCAGCCCCTTGAATCACCCTCTGGGGCAGGTCCGCCCTCCCTTGGCAGCTGGTACCAAGAATAGAGGGACCTACCTTGTTGCCAGGTCGGCCGTGAGGATTCCTAGGTGTAGAGGGCTGACATTGGGATGTGGGCATGCCTCAGGGGTCCCCGTCATCTCAACAGGCAGCCAGAAGGTTTTTCTGTGCTTAGGGTCCGAGTCATCTACAAGATCTTCTTCAGCCCTGTTGCCCCTCCTGGCCCCTTCGCTCCAATGATGAGGGATTGCTAGAGATTCCCAGGGTTCGCTTAAAGTCATCTGGGGCCCATGCATTTGAATTTGTGTTCCCGTGGAATTCTCTACCTCGCCAGATTCAACTGTGCCTGATGGTGGAGACCTTTAAATCTGCATTAAAAACTCATTTATTTATTTTGGTGTTCCTTGATTTTATTTGACTGCTGCAGCTATTTTTATAAGGTTAGTCATTTTTATGGTTATGTACTAGCGCTATGGTTCTGGAATAGAGCTATTTTATAAATAAACATTGACTGATTGACTAAGTAGATCCCCGATGAGCTTGGCCGTGCAATGTCAGCAAGCATGATGGGCACCGACTGCCAAGTTCCTCCCCTGAATGTAGCCCTGCTAGACTGTGCTGCACCCGACAGCTGCTGCTATAGAGCAGCACTTCCCTGAAACCCTCCCCAGGGAAGGGAGAGCTGTCCTCCAGACGTTCAATCCCTTCTCTCCTCTGCCAACCCCAACTCATTCCTGAACCTGGGTCACCAGTGTGACGCATGGTGTGGTGCCCAGCACCTCAACCCTCAGTGCCACAGGGCCAGCTATGAGAGAATATTTTAATCTAGTACAGGCAGCCAGGAAGCATATAAAGGACTGCTCCTTCCTTGTCAACTGCCAGGAATTCACCCAAGGATACATGCCATTTGCCTTTGCTCTGACTCCAGACCAAGAATGTGTGGACCATTACTCCCCGTTTAGAACTGGGAACCTCAGAGCAGAAATCAGATTTACAGAAACCCTTCCTCACATGGTTAATCTCATTGCCTATGCTGTTTTTGATAGTATCATTGAAATAAATCTGAGAAGAAATGTCATTGTTGATTATATGCGACAAATCATAAAAATGAATACCAAGCAGATGGAAAAAATTTTAGGCAATAACCCCCACGTCCATGACTGCTTTCTGGGCATGATTCCCTGTGATCTGCTACACAAGGAGAGGCTCAGAAATCTCCTCATGGCACTAGTCATCAATACTGACTCCCCTGACCTCCCTAGATAGCACTGCTTAGCAGCATACATCTCAGAAAATGGGCCTGGAGAGTTCTTCGACAGCTACGGTTTTCATCCTGATACACTCAAACGACTGGGGATTTATTTTTTAAAGAAATGCAAAGTGTGTCCTGTACCAAAACACACAGTTGCAAGATACTTTCTCTACAGACTGTGGATTTAACTGCATCTTTTTTTTTTTTTTTTTACACCACAGATGTAAAGGATTTTATGAACAAGTTCTAAAAATGTACTCTAAAAATTTACTTAAAAACGATGCTATGGTGACTAGTTTTGTATGTCGCCCTTTCAAACACTTAAACATGTTAGGGAATGCCCCAGCCATCTTGCAACATGTTTAGACTTGTCTGTCTTGTAATGAGTTTAAAATATGAAATCACTTGTAACTCAAAACATCATTTATAAAATCATATATGAACCCTTTTTTTTATTTGCGTCTCTCTTCAATCATGACACACTGTATAAAATATAAAGGCATTTATTGTATTAAAAAACAGCACATGTCCATAAAATGTGATGCACATCAAAAGTAGGATTGTTGGTGAAGTACAAAAAACAATAAAGATACCTCTTGTTAAAAATGCACATAAATGAGTCATACATCAGCGGCAGGCTAACACAGGAGAATAGTTACCTTTTGTAAAAAATGCTAACATATTCAATATGATGTAGGCCAACATACATCAGTATAAACACCTTTTTATAAAAATATAAATAATATAGGCAATACATATCAGCTACTGAAGTATACAATATTTATATTCATACAGAGAGCCAGGTTGGTTTTGTTAATGTCTTTCATCTTTTGGGTGTCATTGACCATCTGCTGACTGAAGAGGGCTCAGGGGCTTTTACATCATCTGTCTTTTGACTTTCAACATATCTCCTGTTTGCTGGATGACCAAAGATGGATGCCGGTATGTTAGCCTCAGTCGTGGCTCTTAGGAAAACATCCCAACCCTTTGTTTTTTTTTGTGGTCAGGGATAGTGTGCATGGCTGTAGCAGCCCTTACCAAATCAACCATGTGAGACCCAGAAATGACACTACCTTTATACATCAATTCTCCCTTATCATTCCAAAAAAGAATATCCTTCTTTGCCATCTGACTTAATGAAAGTTCAGCATTTTTTTCAGACCTTCGAGAAACATAATTTAAAATGTCTTTTTCCACAGACCTCATGACAGAAAGAGTCTCAGCAGGGGGCTGCCCAGAGACAGCCTCAGAGTCAGGCGTCGATAAATTCAAACTGTTTTTAGCCTGTTCTCCTTGACGTACCAGAGTGAGGTAATGTTGCAACACAGCAGAGTACAGCCTGGCTTTGTCGTAATCTGACACATCAGTCCAGGAAAGTATAAATCTCATTTCAGTATCCAAGCTGTAAATTGCTACTTTTTTCATGTCTTCATTGGAATCGTTCGTTCTCATACAGTCCAACTGCTGTTGAGCTACCAGTAAATTTAGAACAGACAAGTTTCCCTGAAGCCTTTTAAACATAATGGCAATACAGCATTATGTTAACATCGACTCATTATACAAAGGTTGTCAGAAGCTATAAAACCTGACAATATTTTCAGGTTTGTGCGATAAAGTGGTATCAGA
Source organism: Neoceratodus forsteri (assembly GCA_016271365.2). Classification (NCBI taxonomy): domain Eukaryota; kingdom Metazoa; phylum Chordata; order Ceratodontiformes; family Ceratodontidae; genus Neoceratodus; species Neoceratodus forsteri. The sequence goes on from CM057454.1 coordinate 1,181,025,565, forward strand.
ATGCTCCAATACATTTTTTTATGAAAACGCTTTTACCAGAATTGGATGGTCTGGCTATCAGACATGAAAAGGAATGTTGCAATCCAATATCCATTTTTTCTCAATCAATACCCGTAAGGAAGGGTTTTAAAATCAGTTTGTAAAACTCGCTTGTCATAAACTACTTTCTGGGTTTTGGACAGCGTTCTTTTTTGAGAGGCCACCGCTTTTTATTTCTCACTATGCTGGGTTGCCTCACTGTGATTTCTTTAGACATCTGCAACCGTGTGTAATCAAACACCATTTTTTTAAGCTTTCAAAATGAATGTGTTCACTGTTGGCTACATTAAGGGTAAATCCTTTCAGATTAAGAATGGTCCCTTCTCTGGACAGCCAGTAGCTGTAAGTTTTGGGGCCTGCAGACGCAAACTCAGTAATGTGTTTGTCTGCCAGAAGCTTGCTGGTCAACTGCCCTAAATAGCCACCTAGAAGAGGGTTCCAGTTCATAGATGTTTACAAGTTCAGAGAGCAGAAAAGCCCATAAATGAACTTGCTGCCACAATTAGTGGCAGAAAGAAAATTTCCTGTCACCCATATAGTAGTCAAGTCTTGTCTTAAACTGTTGAATATTTCCACTATTGATAATGTCTAAGGGTAAAGAATTCCAAATTGGAGGGATCCTCTGGGTAAATAATTTAGAATGTTTCTTTGTTTTACATAGGTAATTTTTAAGTTTAAAATTATGAGATCTTGTTCCATGATATGTAAAATTCTTTTCTAACCCAATCCTGTTCAACAGATATTCGTTTTGGTAGACATTAAAAGTGTAAATCAGGTCCCCCCTTAGGATTCTGTATTCTAGAGAATATAGTTGAAATGATTCAAGTCTGGTCTCATAATCCATGTTTAACATATTCTCTGTTCTTTTTGTTACTCTATGTTGTATTCTTTCTACTATGCTTAAAGAACCAATGGATATTGGAGCACAGAAAGAGGCACAATAGTCCAAATGTGGGTGACCAAGACATGTAAATATTGGCAATATTACAGATTGTTTCCTACTTTTAATATGTTTCAGGATGTTACCTAAAATCATATGGAATTTTTTGACAGTTTTATTAGTATGGGAATTAAATTTTAAATAATCAGATATAATGATTCCCAGATCTTTTTCTTCAGTTATTTCCATTAAATTCATATTCTGAATCATATAGTTAAATCTAATACTATTTTTTCCCATATGCAGTTACCCAGTCTAGACACAAAATTGACAGAGTCTGTGTCATGATACAAGCACCTGTCCTGTAACATATCTAGCAGTTTGTACAGTTCTACTCTGGCATATGTGGTTGTGAAACTCGCTATGAATATGTTGATGTTGTTAGAATTCAGGTACTAGTCTTTGGTGTACTTCCAACTTTAACATGCTGATCCGGGTCTGTTACTAAGCTTGTGGTTGGTAAATTAGGTCTGTGCCCAAATTTACCCAAAAGGGAATTTAAAAACAGTTCAAATGTGCATTTTCTCTTTCAAAATACTGCTGTATGTACCTTGCTTTATCTGCTTCATTTTTTTTACCCATGATGGGAAACCAGATGCCTCTTGCTTCCCTTTCAGGTGCAGTTTGATGCAGTTTAGCTCTATTGATGACTCCCTGAAATCCCACACTTCATAAATGTTAATGATTCAGTACCCCTTTTCTACAGCCAAGTTTAGCTCCATGGCACAGCAGGTACCAGTCAGGGCCCACTCCATTACAGCGTGTGTATGATGTTGTCTGAAGTCTATCATCAGCACATGCATGACATAATGCAAACAAGAGTTTTTTTTACAATCCTGGATGGCAGCACTAAGAAAAAAGACCTCTAGGTGGTAAAACCCTTGATTCTGCCAAACCAAAGTATTGACGAGGTCTGAAAAGTTCTCATAGATGATGGTAGGGTGCCCCATGGGGTACTGTTTTATTTTGTTGACAGAAGGGTACAGGCTAGTAAAGTCATAATAGCAAATCTTTTCATCTGGCTGCACTTTGTAGTACAGACAGAAGGCATTCAGCCTCTTCCCCAAACAACGATTCCCTAGGGTTGAGTGGTTGTGGTAGCTGCCTGTTCCTCAAGAAATTATTCAACCCCTGATCTGTAGCCAACATTTCTTTCCACTCATGTTCCCACAGTTCTTTAATGGCAAACCTCTTGCTTTTTAAAAAATGAAATTTGTGAATGGTCTGATTGAATAACTGTCCAAAACTAGTGCCTGTCATGCAATTTCTAGCTTTCTCACAGTAACAGATGTTGCAACTGGGAAAAAAAACACCCATTGAATTCAAAGGCAGTGGTCACCCCATCAATTACCCATCCAAAAAATAGGGACCTACTTTAAATTCTCCACCCCTTAGAGCGTGCTGAATAGAAATGTTTTCTTTTTTATCTATGTACATTAACTACTGAATAGCAGGTGTGGAGTACCTCTTTTGCTGACCATGGTATTTATCTGGGGGAAGAACCGCGAGTGTGTTCTCACTCAAAAACAAATATCTCTAGGTGGCCATACAAAGAGAGGCTATGGTCGTGTACTGGAAGGGATCTAAAGAGACTATTTCATACTCTGCTTTGTCACTGTTTTAAAAACTATTTGACTGTTATGTTCATCACTTTCTGCCTAAATATGTCATAGGCTTTTTGAAGAATTTCAGCATCTAACTGACAATAACAGCGAAGCTCTTTTTTTTAGATCAAATTCTGTATGTCAGTTGGCTGTGTACTACTGCATGAACTCTAGATTTCTCACTAGGCATCATATCATCTGCCCCATAAAATGTTGTATCATGCATGGGGCCTACATAACTTTTATTGGCCTTGGTGTTAAAAAAAAAATGCAGAAAGTACCCTATAGTCATTTCATTCTCAAACCCGAATGCCCCTGGAAATTTATTTAATTTCATGAGTATATAGGACAACAGAACTATAAATCTGATATGAAGGGCAGAACCAGACACACATAGCAATCCCCGGTGAACAACCAGAAGTCAGTTTTTTCTTGACTAGCTGGCTAACGATAAGGCAGTTGTCATAGCCTTTGGCATTGAGGGCTATAAATGTGTATTGTTTGAATGGTGCATCTATAAAATGTCTGACAGACTCTTTTACACAATTGTCCCCTTCAGATTCACAGGACCTCTTCCCATCCAATTGCTTAGCAAATAAAAAATTTGGGGTGTGTATACCCTGGTTTCTTGTCTGGCCTCAAAATCAAACACTATATAAATTTTAGAGGTTTTTACTTATGCAAGTGGGGCCATGTAACAGATATGCTTGTCTGTGGTCATCAAAGAGCCACATCTAGCACACAAGAGTCCTCTTGTAAAAAACAAAACATTCTTCACACAGTTTCATTGATTCATGAGGGACCCTGCCCAAAGCCGCTCTGTCCAAATGCCTTTCTAGGCAAACTGAGGATCTACCAATCTTTTTGCACTTTGGGCATGATGTTGCATCAGTTTTCTGTTCGATACAGTTTGGTTCACAACACACATTACAAAACAATGCACAAGAATGGTTATTTTTGTGGCTAAATGGCGTATGACAGTATTCACACAGGTATCTGGCCCTGTCAGAACAAAGCCTATAACACCATTTTTTAATAATACAGCATTTGGATTTACCTTGGGCCTTACCCCAAAAAATAATGTTTATAAATTACCCAAAAATAATCATAACATTCAATATATTACCTCGGCTCTCCATATTCTGGATAACAGTAATAACACGTTTGCCACACTAAGAAATATGAAAAAAAATATATATATATATATTTTATTAACGCTTGTACAATCATTCTAAATATTCCTAATTAGCATAAATATACCTTGTAAACATAATAATAATGGAAAAAACACTGTAAACATAAACAAAGGTTCCAGAAAACCACGTAAACTAACAATACAAATAAGCAACACATTTTAGCAAATAATGTGAATGAATAAGCAATATTCAGCATAATAGCTTGCATTAGCTATATACAGTATTATGCTTTTGGTATACTTAGTATTTAGTATAACCTATTTCTTTTCATGAGACTTGCAACAACTCATTACGTCACTGTTTTGTATTAAACTTTCATAAAACTCAGTTTTAACTTTTTAGATCATGCAAAATATATGTCTCAGTTTACAACTTTTAAACTATATACGCCAAGTTCTGTAGTTACAGGTAAGTTCCCCTTGTTACTTTTCCAGATAAGCCAATTAAAATTACTAATATTAACAATCAAAAATTAATCAGTATAGGTAGCATCAAAATTTCTGGTTGTAGAAGTGGTTTCTTCTTCTCTCTTAACTTCAAAATCTTGGTCAAGTCTGGCCTTGATTGAAAAAATCTCTTTAGCTGTCAGCTTGTCTTTTTCTGGACCCTGGAACCTGAACTGGAACTTTTTCTTGCATCAATTTGGAATGTCACTAATTATCAAAAGTCAGTTTGTAGGATAACAGAAAACATCAGACACCAGGATTTGAACAGTCCCGTAGCAACACTTGTATCAAAGAACTTTCTTTTGGATAGCAAAGTTGTCTTAATAACTGGACTCTGACTTCTTCACATTGATACATCTACACTCAAACCTTAGTACACTAGACTCCATTTATTCACAATACTACATAGCTTGCTTCTGACTGTGAATTTTAAGTCAAGTCTCTGGTCTAGGCTTTAGAAGGCAACATTACTTCAGTCAAAATGCTCAGCAAATAAAACAGAAACCTCGCTCTGTTCCACCATAGAGAGTCCTTTGCAATAAAGTAGTTTGCATCTGGGCCTAATGGCAACACTGCATAGGCTTTCAAGCTTATCCTTAGCATCCCCTTTTGGATACATCAATGGTTCATCAAGGCTGATCCCAGTATTCCAAATTTAGGTGTGGTCTAAGGCTTTCTGGCCTAGCACAAGTTATAAAGCTATTAAATAATCAGTTAAGCTAACAGAACTCCTCACTGTATGGTGCTTAGCCAAAACTAAGGGTTGGTTTCCGAGTTTTGCATATATGAGCCTTGGGGGATGTCATCCCTCTGCTCTGATTGGTCCTTGCAGATGACAAATGGTAACAGTGGCCATACCCCTGTAAGGACTGCCCACTAACTCCAAATCCACTTTAGTCTCCAAAACATTTTTCTTATTTAACTTTGTAATGCAAAATAATATAACTTTTAAATTTACATATTTGAACTTCTCTCATCAAATGGAGCATTTTGGCATGTTTTTCATATTTTCTATGACTAATATTTCCCAAGTTAGACTATTAAAGGTTATAACTATAATTTCATGAAACATCTTAAAATAAAGTGACAGTTTATTTCTAAATATTCTAAGCTACAGAATAATATAAGTTCTGTTCACAAAATGTGTTACTTAAGTCTCTTAAGCATTGGATTCCTGTAAGCACATGGATTTCCTTTGTTTTCTGAAGAGAGTCCATATATCACTGTCAGAAAAACTTATTGTCCATAAACGTTTAGACAGCTTTGCTCCTCACAATAACAAGATAAAAATTGTCATATTTTCAAACTTGTTATTTGTTAGCTTTCATCAGAGACTAGATTTGTCTATGTATCAATAAAGACTACAATGTAAAATACTTTTATGTATAATAACTCTCAAATGCTTGGTCCTGCCATTATGATATTACATTAGTTTATTGCTTAAACTATTGTCTATCAGCTGTGAACATTTCAGACTTGCAACACTTTGTATCTTAAGTTATAAGCAAAATACTTGTCTTAATATACAATGCTAAAGGAGTAGTCCACCCAGAATTTGCAAAAAAAATATGCATATGTTATGCATAGTGTTTTGATATGTATGTTAAGATCTATTGTGTCCTTCCCTCTATCTGCTATTAGAAGTTTTTCCTAAATTAGCCTTTTAGCTGTATGGTAGTTTGGTGTATGGTAGTTTTACGTCCCCCGAGGATCTCCATCACAAATAGGTTTATTGGCTTTCTTTCTTCTACCATGCACCCTGTCTCATGAGACAATGATGCAGCCATGCCCTTAGATTTAACATGTGCACTGCTTTAAAATCAGTTTAAAATCACTTCACAACAGCAGAACTTTGTAACTATTCTTATTCGGGGAGCACAAATGGCATCAGTTACAGTTTAGCAGATACCTGAGAGCAAGCTAACTGGGGTTTCTGTAAGACAACAGCTACTAAATAGCTCCAACTCACTATTTTTGTTTTCTATGTGCATCAGGTCTAGCTAGCAGGAGAGTTTTAATTTCAAAACGTTTAATTTTATCAAACTATACACAACCATAAAAGCACAGAAACTGCCCAGACCATCCATGCTATAATTAATAGACTCTAGCTATTTTCTTACAGAAACCCCACTCAGTTAGATGTCAAATATTTGCTAAACTGTAAATGCAGGTATCAGCATTCTATTAGAAGTTAGTGCTGATTTTGCTCTGTGACAAGATTTTCATTTTTTTTCACAAATGAAGTGTATAGTATGAAGCTGCAGCCTAAAAACTGCAAAATACTTTGAAGTCAGCTTTTCTCCTGCCTGTGGTATGGCATGAAAGCAACAGGATGACACTGACTATTCCAGCTACACATTTGATTCCATTTTACAATGGTTCACTGCACAATAAATTTAGTGTATCACACATTCTCAAATAATAAAACAAATATTCTCCAATCTAAATAACTCACACATACATATTTTTATACTTAATTAAAAAGACACTTCACATTTGTAACAAAAAAACAAGCAAAATAAATAAATAAATAAATGAAAGTGATGTCACAGAGCAAAGTCAGCCCTAACTCCCAGTTCCTTCTAGCAGAATGATGGTACCTATCTTTATGGTTTAACAAATACTTGAAAGCTGAGTAGGTGTTCTGTAAGAAAACAGCTACGGTCTTTATTAATTATAGCATTGATGATCTGGGGCTATTTCTGTGCTTTTTTATTGTTGTGTGTAGTTTGATGAAACAACATTTTAAAATGTAAACACTACTGCTAGCTAGACCTGACACACACCAAAAACACAAATAATGAATTACAGCTATTTAGCAGCTGTTTTCTTACAGAACCCCCAGTTAGCTTGCTCTGGGGTATCTGCTAAATTGTAACTGGTGCCATTTGTGCTCCCTGGATAAGAACAGTTACAAAGCTGTGCTGCTGTGAACTAATGTTAAAGCAGTGCACATGTTAAATCTAAGGGGCATGGCTACATCACTGTCACATGAGACAGGGTGCATTGTAGGAGAAAGAAAGCCAATAAACCTATTTGTGATGGAGATCCCCAGGGATCATAAAACTACCATACAGCTAGCAGGCTAATTTAGGAAAAACTCCTAATAGCAGACAGAGGGAAGGACACACTAGGACTTAACATACATATCAAAACACTCTGCATAACATATGTTCTTTGAAAATTCTGGGTTGACTACTCCTTTAAGTCTTTTTTTCTTTAACCCTTTAACTGCTGGTCACTTTTAGTAATTCTGACCCCCTGCTACTGGCGATTTTCAGGAATCTGGACCCTAAAAGTACAGGCTGATATATTTTTTGGGGGGTATGAGATATCCTAATGAAATTTTCTGTGCATGATGTTAGGGTCAATAGCTACACCTAGTACTAATTTTGTTTTTCTACTGTTAATGTTAATTGAATTACCTAATCTTGCATACTTAGCTAAGATAAAGCTATTTTCAAATATTTTTTTTTTTTTGTGTGTGTGTCCTATTCATATGTAATGAGACAAAGGTTGAGGCTAAAAGCTAACTGAAGGTCACATTAAGATTTATGTAATAGTGTGGATGTTATTTAAAGAAGTTAGAGTTACATTTCCCTGATATTTATTTATTTTTGTACCTCACTACACCACTGTATTGTGTGCATGGAAAAAAAAATCAGATGAATTTGGAATCTGTGTCACAGATTGAAACAGTACTGTAAATAGTAAGGGCAGAGGCAGGCAAAACAATGGTAAATGCATGGCAAATGTGTGTTGCATATGTGGACCTTGTAAGGGTGGTAAAGGCATTGAATATGATAATACTGTCAGTAAAATTTATTTTTATTTACTGTCCTGAACAGTACTTTTTTTTTACATTACTCTGAAGTTGAAGATGATTCCTTGTCCAGGATTCCGTAATCCTTCACTGTGTGGAGTAATTTGAAGCACCTTCCAAAACAAAGTGGGATATTACAGTTAGGACAGTAGTAGCAAGTCTCAGATGCTCCATTCCGTGATTCTCTCTTACATTTACATCCACTGGCTGTCCGGCCATGTGAGGCCTTGGCAGAGCAAACCCTGCAAAATATTGTCGGGTTCTTTTTTGGTGTGGGATGGATTTTAGCACAAAAGTGCCTGCCAGTATGGCGCACCTCTGTCTCTGCACTTGACACAGCTTACATTTCCAGTAGCATTACAAAAGTAAGCTTCTGCAAGTTGTTCTATGAGCTTTACAGCATACTGATAGTGAGTGCCTTTACCACCCTTACATTTGTACATCACAAATGGGTTGAAAACTGAGATGGCCACTAAGTGGAAAAACATTTTTTGTACCATTTTCTTATTTTTCTGACACATGAATAATCGTGGAGCATCTGGTCACTAACATCCATCCCTTCCATCTTACTACTGTACTGCAGAACAGCATCAGGTTTGATCTTTGGGGTTCCATCATGCTTGTTGCCACACAACACCATGTCCCCCTTAGGTACAGTGGTCAACATGTATACAGTCTGTGTTTTCTTGGGCCTTGCACGCCATATGATGTCTCTCATTTTGTGACAGTCATCAGCAATGAGTGAAATATTATCTCCTACATCCAGCAGTGCCTCTTGAAACTGTTGTGGTGGTCCTAATCGGGCTTTGTTGACAGTTCCACAGTACTCGGTTTTGAGGTCCTGTAAGTGTCAAACAAGCTTAGGGCTAGAGTAGAACCTGTCTGTGAACAATATACTATAAAACAGGAAATATTCGCGATCCTATAATATTCGCTATATTCGCTTATCCGACTCATAGCATGAACATTAACAGATTGCCAATATTATCCGATTAGCAGATATTAAATAATGCAATACTAAGCATGTTGGTGCTACAATTTTCTTTATTATAATCACATTATTGCACCACAACAATGAAAGGTTTAATTGATAACAAAGTTAATTCATGTGTCTTGTAAATCTTCGTGTCTTGCTACTTGCTACTCATCCAACTGCTCAGATTGGCTATCTGCAAAAAAAAAAAAAAATAGAGACTTCACTAATACCTTAGACCTAAAACCTTGCTGATGATACAGTAATACAGTACTGCTTGTAAGGGTAGAATAGAGAATACTTACAAATGGGGCAATCGAGGCAGTTGTCGTGTCCTTCTTGTATCCCAGCTTTTAAGAAACCATGGATGCAATCATCTTTCCTCAGCTTTAGCTTATTATAACTGAATTCAAGCCAGCGATCATGCTTCTCTTTCACTGTATTCATTTTTAGGTCCACTTTGACAGTTTCTGCCCCTTCATTCATTTGCTCAGATATCAACCCAGTGTGCCAGTCAGTGAAAGACTGCTTTAACTCATCTTTGAATAACTTGTTCAGCGAGACATCTAGTGGTTGAAGGAGGTCCGTGCATGAAGCAGGTACATAAATTGGAATGTACCCAACCTCCTCCAGCAATTCAAGCACTTCAGTAGTTGTATGTGCCCGGAATAAGTCCCAAATCAATAAACCCTTTTGCTCCTTAGGTAGGCAAAGAGATTTTTTTATTTTTTTCCATATACGGCAATAGAACATCGGAAATGTATTCCTGTGTGGTCAGTACATTTGCCCAATTTGCTACCACTGTACTTCGCATTGTAAAATCTAACTGTGGCCATCACACCATTTTCACTAGCATATTTGCCAATTTCAAAGTGAACCTCTCCTGAATAAGCTGTGTATGATGTTGCCCAGATTTTCTTATGTGGTGGTGGATTGCAGGCAGCTAGTTCACTCATAACAGAGCTCGCAGTTTCTTGGTCTAATCCCGACCTTGTCAACTGTTCAGACGAAACATTTTCAACATCAACAGGGTACTCTCTTTTGGTAGCCTTGCCTGAATTTAACCATTTTAAGATCGACATGTTTACAATCCAGCAGCGTTCAAACACAACACGAGAGAAAGGATGCTGTGCATTTGGTATGTTTTTTTTTATTCAGATGTCCAGGTACTTAATAGCTATGGCAACTGATCTTTGACAGACACTGGCCAATTAGCTAATATGGCAGTTGAAGTTTGAAGTTGACCAGCGTCTTTTTGTGAGACCACATAAGCGGGACAAATACTGGGGTACATCACGATTATTATCGGGCGCGAATAAGTTTATGGTGGGCACGGCGCTAATATTAACGGGCGCCAATATATTCTGCTATACAGTATACCCCTGACCTGGCAATTTCTCCCAATAACTTGATTACAATGTCGTCTGTTGTTTACATTGACATTGTAGTCAATGCATTATTCCCAACTGCTGCTGTTACATCAAGATTATTACAAGAAAGTGGATGAGCATTCTGTTCAAAATATTCTACAGCAGTGTGTGTGATGTCCTGGTCAACGGTGAGATCCTGTATGTTTTTACTGGCATACACCATGAAATTCCACACATACCCTCCCTTTCCACCATTTACCAAGTAACTTTCACACAATTCATATGTTTTTATGCTAAAGCTTAACTGTTTCAAGGGTATATATTGTTTGAATCCTAGACAGCCTTTAAATAATAGAAGAGATTCATCAATGCTAATGTATCAGTCAGGGGTATATCCTGTCATAAATTTGTTCTGTGAAAAATGTAATACATGTTGAATTTTCCTTAGCTTGTCAGGTGGTTCCATGCATATATAATTATCCACAAAATGTAGGAATTTTTAGTATGTTCAAGAACCTGTCCCTGCTCATGAATGAATGCACAATAGTGGAGAGGAATGGGTTAGTGGACCAGTAATCAGACAGTTGTGTTTTTTTCATCAGCCCAGTCAACAAGAAAATACTAAGGAACACATACATCTCAGAATGACCGACTGGTTTCCTGGAAGAAGAACGAGACCATTCAGATTGACTTTCATTGACCAGAAATTGTTCTGCACAAATTAAATTTATAATGCCATCATTACCATCAGTGTCTGACTCTGCGAAAAATATTTTGAAATACTCCAGTGGTGACGGGTTATCAGACAAAGGGACAATGATACCCTCAAAAGGTTCTACCTGCTGTTCACTTTCATACCATATAATTTCTGTTGCACTTCGCTGATATGCCCCAGTAGTATTTATAGCTAATTTTGCTGGGCTTGTTCCCTGCCTCTTCCTCGGCCTCTTCCTCTCCCTTGGATACTTATTGCACCCCTAGTCTTATTTCAGGTTACCTTATCTCTCCTCTACCGAAACTGGCCCTCCTTCACTTGTGGAGTCCTGTACCCATTCACTCCCTGAGCTTTCTTCTTTGTCACTGTCTACATTTTCTTCCATAACACTTTGCATGTCAATATCTAAAACTGTTACTTCTACTGTATCACTTGATGCCATTTGCTGCACTTTGGTAGATATCAATGGACAATTTTCAACTGTAATTTGTTGATCTATGCCATGTACTGTGCCTCTCCCTCCTACATTGTTTTGCCTGCCTTGTCCCCTGACACTTTTAGTACTGCTCAAATTTTTAGTTAGCCTTCCTCTACCTCTTATAGCCGTTTGTTTTCTAATCTTTATTTGGCCTGCCTTGACATGTTGTGTTTTCTGTGACATTCTCATTATTTCCCCTGCCTTTCCCCCTTCTGCTGTTAACAACTGTGTTAGTTTTGTGTACCTTGCCTCATTCTGTTATCTTTGGCCTGCCTTGTCCTTTTGCATTTTTGCTGCATTTATTGTTCCTGCTTCACCCAATTGCACAGTTCTCTGGTAACCCAGATTCAGTGTCTGAATCTGATGAGCATGACTGAGTCACTGCCTGTGACCCCAGCCTAGTCACTATCTGCAAATACTTCATCTACAGCATGACTCACAGTGAACCTTTTTCTTGACATGGCAGACACAATTTCACAGAAGATTTAGAAAAGAGGAAAATGAAAACTGATTCCTGTAAGCTTACAAGTGAGGGCTGACAAACAAAAAACTGTTCTTTTTTTCTATCACAAAGCTTCTTATATGGTCTGGAAATGAGTGCTGGTTCCTTTGTGCTCGCAACTAAGGGCTGACAGAAAAAAAATACTGTTTTTTTTTTTTTATCAGAAGGTTTCAGTATTTATTGGTTTGCAGTTTCTTAAATGAACTGATAATGAAAATGACTGCTAAATCCCGTGTGTTTACAAGTGAGGGCTGACAGGAAACAAAAACTGCTTTTTTATCACAAGGCTTATTAGATGAACTGGTAATGAGATTGAATGCAGACTCCCTTGAGCTTAAAACTGAGGGATGACAGGGAAAAAAGTGTTAATTTTTTATCACAAAAATTCAATTTCTATTTATTAGCCAATTCTTAAATGGACTAGGAAAATAAATACGGATTCCTTTCTCTTTACAAACTAGGGCTGACAGGAAAAAATAAACTGTTCTTTAGTATTTTTTTATTACTGCTATACAAGCTTGCAGTATTTATTTAGTTGTTTTGCAGATGGACTGAAATGAAATTCAGTGTTCAGTCGCCCCTCCTGGCTGCCTCTGTGTGAGCAGTGGTGCCCCACCACCATCTCTATTCACTGTTTAATGCCCATTGTGGAGCCTGTGATTGACTTGAATGGCCCCCCTGGCTCCGCCACTGACTGAATCCTGCTTCTCTCAGGGATGGCAGGCAAACAAAAATAAGTTTGCCCTTTTATTTATATTCCTTGTTTATAGATACAGAGATTTACTGCAGTTTTCTTACGTAAAAGTACAGAAAGTATATCCACAACACTTGAGAATGGGCTATTTTAGCTGTCTGGAAACCAGATTTCACAGAGAAAACAGAGATTTCGCTCATGCAGCAGAGAAGAAACAAAGGCTTCACCTTGTCCTTTCTACTTCTGCTGACAGAATCAACAAAATACCTTTTTTGGATCTTATAATGCTGTTTCAGTAAATAATACATATAAACACAAATGTCCAAATATTTTTTCTACTTTTTTAATGAAAAACATGATTGCGACTTAAAATGAACAAGATTTGTGTCAGACAACAGTTGAGAACCAAGGGCTCCTTGTGGTACCGAATAAAGCCTGCTGCCAGGAAAAAACCTTTTTTTATGTTTTACTGGCTTTCAATAAATAGTATGTATTCACAGAGACTTCTTTGTATGTGTGATATTTTTATACTGAGTAAAGAGAATGAATGGATTTGAAATTCAGCGATAAATACTGCCGTACGGAGCTCTGTAGCAAAGCTCCCCACAGAAGCAAAACGTGCCCAAATGTAAAATGACAGCCTGATAACCTATGCCTTTTGCAGACGTCACTGCAAAGTCTAGGCCTCATGACACATGGCCACACGTCATGTCTTTGATAGATCATATGTGGCCATGGATCACACTAAAGCTGTCACTTGAAAATTTCACCCAGGTGCCAGGAAAAAGAAGGTTCCTTCCAAAACCGAGTATGCTCGGCACCTGAAGCAGCACTAATGTGGAACTGCCACAAGTATACTCAGCACCTGCTTAGAAAGGGTTAAGGAACATAGTATAGGATTTCTCATTACAGGCTCCTGGTACTGGCTAGCACAAAACATTACATGATTTTATCTGATTGTAGTCAAGGACACCTATCTCTCTGGCTATGACTGAAAACAAATCAGGGGGATAGTTCTCTTCAGCCAGTTACAGAAGAGAGGCCTGAAGTATGCCAAGAATGCAAGTTAGGCCCCACATCTCTCTCTCTCTTTGACTACAAGTTAGAATGTGTTCACTAATATCTCATCCTAAATGAACCCTGGGGTCTCTGGTCCAGGCAACACTTATCTGCCGTATATGGGCAAAGAGATGGCCAAGAAATGGAGAGAGAGATTTTTTTCTTTTAAGCATTAACGTATATTTGCTCTGAAGCCTATCTGGTCTAAAAACACCCCAGTGTTAAGCTCTCCAGGGGTTCTTCTCCATGAGAACAGTGGGTGATTTAAATAGTCAGTATCTAAACGCAACTGTAGAAAATCATTGGGACCCGGTTCAGGTATTACCCTAACAACTCTTGAATGGCTTGGTGTATTGCCCTAATGGCATCTGTAAATGACTGAAGCCTGTCAAGATTGACAAACTGGAACCGTTCATAATGCTCAACTATTCTGAATCTGTTTCGCTCCCTTGTGTAACTCTGAATTCTTTCTAAAACAACTGCAGGAGGGGAATGGTGGTTTCCTAACTCAGCATCTTGCAGAGAATCATGATTCTCTGCAAGATGCTGTGATGCCCTATGATGTAATATTTTCCAGGCGCACTTTACTTTCTTGTCAAATTTTCTCCAATTCTTTTTTCCCCATATATTTCTTTTCACCAGCCTATTACTTTTTGTCTTATTTTTAACATTGCCTTCCTTTTTATTCATTCTGTATGGTCCTGTTTTTTAGATGCACTCATGCTTGCCATTCCTGCCATTTTTTTAAACATTTCTAGCAGTGTCAAAGAATACTTCAGCTCTGAATCAGACCCTTTCTTTGCTGAACATAACAAACTAAATGCAGCATTCACAGGAGGACACATTAGTAGGTCATTTTTAAAAACATCTACACTACATTCCTGTTGCTTACCAGTCAATTGTCCAATGCTAATAAGAGAGTCAAACAAGGCCTCAACAAGCTGCAGCAATAACTTCTTTGTCTCATAATCCCCTTTCCCAAACTTGGTAAGCAAAACAGAATTACCATGGTCTGTAGTCCTCAAACTAGTAGAGACCTGGGAAGATACATCAGGATTCTCAGTGTCTGTATCCCTCAAACTGGTGGGTGTCTGTGCCTGTTTATATAAAGTTAAACACCTTGTAGAATTACAATTGGCTTTAATCACCAAATTTGTGGGTGCCAGGGAAGGTACATCAGGATTCTTGGAACTGTTGGAGGCAGGTGCCCCTTGAAGCAAAATTGTGCAAGTATTATTTATAGATTCTAAAACATCACCCCTGGTGACTCCACTCTCAACATTATCCATAATGCCAGTATGTTTTTGCAACCCTTTAGCAGTCTCTTGTGCGTTCTGCACCGATTCCGTCTTTAGTTTCTTTCTCACATGTTGCACCTTTTTTGTAACTATAAACAGAAAAAAAGCAAACTATCACATATTTCAAACAGCTTTTTATAATTATAGATAAATGTAATGAATTCACTGTTTTAGATCTCTATAAAGTGTGTATGTCTGACTCTAACAGATAAGTATAATGTATGTATTGCTGGTCACGTATGTTTAAACTTCCAATAAGTTTTAATTATAAAAAAGCATATTTCAAACATTATAGGTGCACAATATCAATCTAACACATTATTTTTCATCAAAAAATCAGCTATTCACTGATGTTACAAATCTAACCTATCAAAAATGTATACACAGAATCACATATCCTATTTTTACTTAAAACACCTTATATTCATTGATAAAAATAAATACAAGTACCCTGTGGACTGTTTTTGGTGGCATACATCTGTGTAACAGTAACTGTATCTTCAGGTTCACTTATTTCTTCAATATCATCATTTGATTAAGATGCCATTTTGCAGTTCTCAAAACAGTGTCTCTTCTGATTTCAACAGAGACTCAGCCCTGCTGGAAAATGTCCAGTTCTTATATATTGTAGCTTACAATAAATACCCTGTGTGACAACAATAGCCATCTGCTTGTTATTATTTGTATCATGTTTTGCTATAATTATATGTTTCTTTGAATTTCTGCCTGTGAAGTATGGCAGTCAACACAAGGTATCATGGGACCTTGGATTTTCAAAAACATACTGTTTTCCCTCTGAGTTGAAGGAAATAGCTAACTTCAAAAGAAACGGACACATGCCTAACAAAACCTGTGTGGAAATTGTAAAAGTCATGTTCCCAGAGAGATGGGGCTCTAAGATGTCAGGAGGGAGAGTGCTTCCTAAGCAGTCTATGTCAAAAATCTCACAGTGTTGTGAAACAGCTCACCGGGAACTTCTTCTGTTGATCAAAGAGGTAATTCTGACCTGCCATAAAGCAGGCTCACTAATTTGAAAAAAGTATATATAAATATATATTTTTTTTTAAGTGGGATGCTTAGCAATATGCAGATGCATGTGACTAATTTGGAATGCAGGAATGCGAGTGACCTCACAGCCATCATCACCACAGAGCTGTGACTTCACAAGCCGGGTTGGGATCCTTTTATCCCCTCGGATATTGTCAAGTCTGAGGGAACAGTGTGATTTTGTACTTCTGGACTCCTGAGAGAAACACACTCTTGTTCCAACTTTGCAAGACTTGGAATACTTGTGTTTGGACTTTCAAGAGACACTTCTTACTTCTGGACTCCCAAGAAGCACTTCTACCACAGTTAGGTAATTCCTACACCACTATTTACTAACTGAAACTGGGATAGGATCAGTGACTCAGTAAAAAGGTGGTTTGTTTATACTTGTCCTTTCTTTTTATGACTGTACCAATATTGTTATATGTTCTGTGTTTTGTATTTTACTTACTATTTTTAATTTAGTAAACTCTGTTTTCTTTAAAATCCTGCCTGATCATTTTTCTTATTTTGAGTGTGAATGCTGGGACAGTGTTGATATTTCTGACAGAACTGTTAAGCACTTACAGTGTGTCACCCTATGCACCAAGGTAAGGAAGTACCAAGGTCTTGACTGACCCAAAAGGGGACTGTGAACCAGGTTGGATGCCTGCTTGGTTAAGTACTGCACTGTATTTCCATGAAGAGGGTGTGATATTTGGACCTGTTACCTGGGCATGCTAGTGAAAAATGGTTCATAGCTAACCCAAGGACTCGAGACTGGTAGTGGCTTGGACCCAAAACAGACAGGAGGGTTACCCTGTTTGTCTCCTGCTCACACATGGAACTTCATGGCTGGGCACTGTGGGAGCAGAGGGCCAGCCCCCGGAATGCATTTGTGACACCCTGACTCCCCCCATTTCTTTGCATGAAAAAGAAAACAATACAGTGTTTCTTTAGACCAGTTCCCATATCTTTCCAAACATATCACAAATGTCTATTATGTAAATGTGTGTACCATTCTATTGTGTAGCCGATAATATCATTCTAATTTATCACCATCTGCCTTAATTTCTCACACTCTCAACAAAGGCATTCTGTGTTGTGTGTAAGACGTGCCTCTACATTCCCAGCTTGCCA
This sequence comes from Neoceratodus forsteri, assembly GCA_016271365.2. Taxonomy (NCBI): domain Eukaryota; kingdom Metazoa; phylum Chordata; order Ceratodontiformes; family Ceratodontidae; genus Neoceratodus; species Neoceratodus forsteri. Next base: position 1,181,042,868 of record CM057454.1, read on the forward strand.
ACAAAAGCCTGTCCCATCTGTATGATTTAACAAAAGCATGTGAGACTGCTCCTATTTCCCTAAACTAGCATAGTCATACACAGTGTACATTTCTTTGGTATATGTGAGACATTACCAGACATTTAAGAGTTTAATAGGCAACTGTAGGTTTTCTATATTTCTCAAATAAAAAATAATATATTTTTTTAGCTAGTAACTGTGAATGAACGTAAGACAAACTTCAGTGTGATTCCTTTTAGATGTAAATGTAAGCCTATTCTCGGGTGCTCATGCCATGGTCCTTTTATATGTAAATATGTGGCACATTGCAGCATTATTAAGTGGTGAGCTCATCGGGTTCCCCAGCTCTCTAACAAAAGCCTGTCCCATCTGTATGATTTAACAGAAGCATGTGAGACTGTACTAATTTCCCTAAACTAGCATAGACACCCATAGTCTAACATTCTCTCAGATACATAGTAAATAACACTTTAAGATACATTTCTGAGTTCACATTTCTGCAAGACTACAAGACACTGAGAAAGCTACTTAATATGCCAGGCTCACCATCAGAGCCACACAGACCTTCATTACAGAAGTCAGAAAAGGTTGGGTACTTAAAACTATTGGAATCTTTAAGACACTGAAAAAGCTACTTAATATTCGTTCTCACAGAGTCCTCATTTTTGAAGTAGCATAGGTATCCATAGTGCGTATTCCTTTGGTATATGTGAGACATTACCAGGCATTTAAGAGTTTAACAGACAACTATAGACTTTTTATATTTCTCAAATAAAAATTGCTATTTTTTTAGCTAGTAACAGTGTATGAATGTGAGGCAAACTTCAGCACAATTCCTTTTAGATGTAAATGTAAGCCTCTTCTCAGGCACTCAGCTGTGGGTCCTTTCATACGTAAATGTGTGGTACATTCTATTATTCTTAAAGAAAAACTGCACCCTTATATCTTCTAAATGTTATTTGTTTCCATGTCAACAGGCAACTTTTTTCATGTGGCTGTTAAAGATGTATGTAACTACTTCGGTTAGTTTTCACACTTTATACTAGGCCCTGTCACTGTCCTGGGAGGGTCCATTTCATGGTTGTTGAAATCTCATTGTCCCTGAGAGCTGCATTAGCATATGAGAATGTGATGCGTAATCAACCTTTAAATTCCCCAGTATGCCTGTCTGCTTAAATAGTTTTCAAAGAAGCAAGCTGCAAGAATGTGTGAAATACCACATTTACCTTCAGTGAGTTTTACAAGCTATCTGAGTTGTAATGCAGGTTTTTTCCCCTTTAAACTCCATTCAGTTTATGAGGTTTCCAGAGAGTTTTTGCAGGATGTTTTTTTTAATTTCAGCATAGAGATATATAATATAAATGGTTGATTTGACATCATGATCTCATATGCTAATGCAGTTCTCAGGGACAATGAGATTTCAACAACCATGAAATGGACCCTCCCAGGACAGTAACAGAGTCTAGTGTGAAAACTAACTGAAGCAGTTGCATACATCTTTAACAGCTACATGAAAAGAGTTGTCTGTTGACATGGAAGCATATAACATTTAGAAAATATGACAGTGCAGTGTTCCTTTAAAAGATGAGCTCATCGGGTTCCCCAGCTCGCTAACAAAGGCCTGTCCCATCTGTATGATTTAACAGAAGCATGTGAGAACTACAGAAAACAGTAGCCCAACCTAATTACTCTTTTACTAGACTGGCAAAACACATATTTACAGAGGTAAAGACTTCAAGCCGTCAGTCTATAACATGCACTTACCAAGCAGCTAACAGTAAACAGTCCACTGTTGAACCTTCAACTAGTGACATCCTCCCTCATAAAGAATAAAGGGAAACCTGAAGCAGCCTGCAGGCTTTCTTTCTTACATTTAACACCAGAAGACATTTTCTGACTATAGTTTGTGGATTTTATACACTTTTTCATTCTGTATTAAAAGGGTAATGTGTGTTCCTGAATCATCAGACTTAATAGGAATTATATACTTTCTACAGTACAAAACACAGACGTGGATTACTGTCCTTTCATTCAGTATTAAATGAGTAATTTGTTTTTCCCTGAATCATCGGCCTTAATAGGAATTCTATTTTTCTGCAACATTCACATGACACTTGGACATTTTTCTTACAAGCATGCTAAGCATGCTTCTGTAATCTTTAAAGGGCTGCTGGAACATTTTTTTTGCAGGATGCAGCTGTCCAAAACAGTGTATAGATTTTTTTTTCATCCTTTAACAAGCGCAAAGACACACACACACACACACACTGTGTTTTGCAGAGTAATAATAAATGCCTCATCAGGCGGAGAAGTAGTTGACCAATTCAGTGTGTGATCTGCTCAACCCTGGCTTTATAAATGTAATTATTTTTAGAGGGGCTCCTGCTTGTGATCAATATCAACAAACAAATGAAGTCCAGTGTGCCCCCCCAACTGCCCAAAAGGCCTGTAGTGGAGGATTTTTCAGTCTCTTATGTCCCAAATAGGGGCTCTTAGTTATCAAACTTTGGTCAAAATGTGAACAAGCCAAACCACTCTGTCAAAGTGGCCCAATCTAAAAATAATTACATTTATAAAGCCAGGGTTGAGCAGATCACACATTGAACTGGTTTATGATTAGGGGAAAGCTGTGACTACTTCCCTAGTGATTTGCTCCCAGCCACACCTAGCAGACTGCACTTTATAAATGTGAGACAAGGAAGCTGGAGAATTGTCTTTGCAAACAGAGAATGAAACAGCAGGATTCTAACTCAGATCAGCAAGGTACTTTTTACATTATTTAAAGTGCAGGACCAAACCGATTGGGGCCACTTTGACGGAGTGGTTTGGCTTGTTCACATTTTGGCCAAAGTTTGATAACTAAGAGCCCCTATTTGGGACAAGAGAGATTGAAAATCCTCCATTACAGGCCAGTTTGGGCAGTTGGGGGGCACACTGGACTTCCTTTGTTTGAGACGTAGTTGAACAGGCACATTTTACAAGGAGGTCTTGGTATGGCATTAATAGGGTACATTAATACTTTTTTCTAACCCTTTAAAAATATGTACCTCATCTTAAAACAAGTGTGTTTACACAGATGGCTTTTCCACATCTCTCAGCATGATGATGTGTTCCTTATACAGCATTCCAGGAAAAATCCAAGTCACTTAACATTGACACACATCCTGTCCTTATATCCCCAGACCAATGTGGCGAATGAATATTGAATGAATTGGGGATGAAGGTGCTAGGACTCTGGTGTGATGGGGAGGGGGAGTAGTAGGAGGAGGAGAGCAGGGGTTCAAGTGAAGGAGAACGTAGCAGGGTGATTCATGTGTGAGCTAAGATGCTGAGGCACAGGTATGAGGGGAAGGGTGGAGGAAGATGAGGGAGTAGGAGTTCAAGGGGTGAGGGTGGAGGAAGAAGGACTTGGGTGAGACTTAAGATGCTGAGACAGGGGTACAAGGAGAGGGGGTGGAGGAAGCAGGGGTTTGAGGGGAAGGAAATGGAGCAGGGGACTCAGGTTTGAGCTAGGATGTTGCAGCAATAGTGTGAGGGGAGGGGTGGAGGAGGCAGCACTAATACTCAGGTGCGAGGGGGAGCAGGATAGACTCAGGTGCGAGCTAGGACACTGAGGCAGGGTGCGAGGGGGCAGGGTGGAGGAGGGACTCAAGTGCAAGTCTGTGGCATAGAGGTGAAGGATGAGGGACATACGGCATAGAAAAGGGAGGACATCCGGGTTTGAGAATGTGACCACACATCACTTCCTCCGCAGAAGGTGGGATTTCCGCAGGCAGGAAGGTGTTGTCATGGTAACCATCTGTAAAATGACGTGGCACCCACTGATTGGCTGAAATCAGACATTTGATGAGTTATATGTACTGATACTACTCGTGTGTTGATCAAAATAATCCACATGGTTTTGACCATTTCAGTGAAACATGTCTAAACAAAGGGAAAAATGAACTAGTTAACACTATAGGGAGACATGTAGCTCTCTGTCTCTGGCTCTAATGATGTAATCACTTCACACATTTGGCAGCCATTATAGGAAGCAGACAAGGCAGTTTTTTGAAAGTGGAAGGCCGATTTTACATTTTTCAAATGCTTTGGAACCACATTTAGGTAAATTATGTAACTGCAGTTTTAGTGTTGATGTGTACAGCAGCCTTTCCTTTAGTCCCCTAAGAAGTCAGATTTTTGAATAGTTTGTTGGCAAACTGTTGTGCAGGTATCCTTTAAATTTATTTAGTTTTTTTTAACCTTTGCTGATTTTAGTGCATTTCTTTCAAATGTGTTGTGTATGTTTCTCATATTTTGAGAATTACGTGACCAGTTTTGATTAATTTGACTATGGTTCAGGTGATGTCATTACGACATCATAATACTTGGACCTATTTAAGTGGCTGTACGTTGTATGTGATTCACCTTTCAGAAAGGACTGTAAAATCCCAAATGCGTCAGGTGACAGTGGGCGTCTGTGTAGTTTCTACATCTAATAAACTATGGTACAATAAGAATTAATATGGATTTAGACCGAGCATCATTTTTTATTGGTGGTGAGTGCCTAGTTCTCGTTTTTTTATTTGCCTTGCTGTTAAAAGCACCACTTTCCAGGTGAGAACTTTTTTTGTGCTTCTTCATTGGATGGACAGGATCCTTAGGCAGCTAAAGGAACAACTGGTAAGGCAGCTTGCACTTATCTTTCATGAGTCACTGCAGTCATGTATGATACCTGAGGCCTGGAAATTGGACTATACTGCACCAGTCTTCAAGGTGTTAAGGTTAGACCCCTGCAACTACAAGCAACTCAGCCTGACTTCAGTGCTTGGAAAGTCTTGGAATAAAATTATCAAGCAGAGAATAACGGAGTACTTGACTGAGGTACATACTACAGGTACATATGACAAAAATGTCATTATTAGAATTACAAAAAAGGACAGACAACCCACACAGCATGATGAGGAAAAGGCAGAGGCACTCAATGAGTACCTCTGCTCAGTCTTCACACAGGAAGTAGACAGAAATGGACCAACAATGGGCATAAAAAGAAAGTGCCCAAATGAAGGAACAGACATGGGTCCCTTCACAGAGGAAAGGGTCCTAGAGGAAATAGACAAGACAAAGGTAGATAAAACTATGGGGACAGGTGGGATACACCCCAAGCATACTTAAAGAACTTGGGAGAATACTTGCAGCCCCCTTAGCAGTGCTCTTTGACAAATCGTTGAGGAACGGGGAGGTGCTAGAGGATTGGAAGAGAGCAACAGTAGTATCACGACACAAGAGTGGAAGCAAGGAACAGCCAGAAAACCACAGTCTGGTTAGTCTAACATCAGTCATGGGAAAACTTATCGAGTCCCTGCTGAAGGAATGAATTGTAGAATTTTTGGAGCAAACTGGTCAGCTCAACAAAAATCAACACGGTTTCACGGCAGGGAGGTCCTGCCAGACAAACATGGTAGATTTATTTCATTTGGGTCGCCAAAACAGTGGGTCAGAGCGGGTCACTGGATGTGGTTTATCTGGACTTCAGCAAAGCATTTGACTCTGTTCCACGCAGGAGACTAGTCAAAAAACTGGAGAACATGGGTCCGAGGTAATGAACTGGGTCAGAAACTGGTTACGTGGGGGAACTCAGAAAGTATTAGTGAATGGCACTCTGTCAGAAGAAGGGGTGACTAGCGGGGTCCTGTAGGGCTCAGTTCTGGGGCCGATCCTCTTCAACATATTCATCAGCGACATTGCAGATGGACTGAAGGGAAAGGTGTGCCTTTTTGCTGATGGCAACATAATCGGCAACAGGGTGGGACACACCAGAGGGATAGCATAGTATGGAAGCTGATGTCCAAAAACTGGAGGAGTGGTCCAGGACCTGGCAATTGAAATTCAATGCCAAAAAATGCAAGGTCATGCACCTGGGAAAATGTAACCCAGGAAAACTGTACTCAATGGGAGGACAGCAGCTGGTGGCTACTAGGCAGGAGCAAGTCCTTGGGGTGGTCATAACAGATGACCTCAAGGTCAGTAAACAATATGAAAAGGCAGCACTAAAAGCTAGTGGCATCCTGGGATGCATAGGGAGGGGCATCACAAGCAGAAGGCATGAAGTAATCATGCCTCGGTATCAGTCACTGGTAATGCCTCACCTGGAGTATTGTGTCCAGTGCTGGAGGCCACACCTCAGGAAGGACATAACTAGCTGGAGACAGTACAGAGAAGAGCAACAGAGATAATGCAAGGCTTGCATTAGAAACCGTACAAGGCAAGACTAGATGACCTCAAATTATACTCCCTACAGCGATGCAGAAATCATGGGGACATGATGGAAACATTTAAATACCTTAAAAGCAACAACAGAGTGCATGTGCAAAACCTCTCTCAGTTAAAAGACTACAACAGGACTAGAGGGCATGACCTTAGACTTAAGGGACAAAAGTTCAGGAGAAATATGAGGAAATTCTTCACAGAGCACGTTGTGGAACCATGGAATAGCCTTCCGGACAGGGTGGCGGGAGGCAAGACAGTGCGGGAATTCAAGTGGGCATGGGACAGATGATGTGGGATACTCAAGCAGGCAACTTAGTGGGGGGGGTTTGGAAACCAAGGGCAGACTTAATGGATCATATGGTCCCCATCTGCCGACAACTTCTATATTTCTATAGGCACAGTACCTAGCCTCTTCTCAGCATGGATTTATGAAGGGCAGGTCATGTCAAATCAGCTTGATCACCTTCTTTGAGGGACTGGCTAGGACAGTGGACAAGAGCAGTGCCATAGATAAACTGTACCTAGATTTCAGACAGATCATTAACAGTTACGTGCATGATGAGTTTCTGGCAAAGAACACCAGTATGGTGCAGTGTACATGAGGCATACACAGGGTGGAGTGCTAATTGGCTTTGAGGAAGCAGCAGGGGACTGTGGTGGGTGTGCACTATTATGACTATAGAGGGGACTCAGTGTTGTTCCTCAGTCAGTGCTGGGCAACTGCTTTTCAACATTTTCATCAGTAATCTGGAAACTAGGCTGCAGGCTGCTTAAGCTTGCTGATGACACTAAGTTGGCCAAGTCACTGGCCAACACTGAGGATGGAGACAAACCTCAGGAGAATTTTAAGCTGGGTGACAGGCTAGAGTCTTGGACTTCTGTCAATATGGCTAAATGCAAGGTGCTAAATTATGGAATGATAAATTGAGGTAGGACCAACAAACAATGCACTGCTCGTCTTACTAGTGTGGAGAAAGTAAAGACCTGGGGATCCAAATAGCCAGGCTGTGCAGCTGTTGTCAAAAAAGCTGCAAGACTGCTGTGATGTATTAAAAGGGGACTGACCAGCAGATCATGGGAATTAATCCTGACACTTTGCAAGGCCCTTGTCAGGCCCCACCCTGGAGTACTGCATGCAGTTCTGGTCTCCTCACTACAGAATTACCCTCAATGCATTCAAGGTGTAACATAGGTGCACCAGAATGATTAGGGATAGAAGCATAGACAATGGCATTAAAAAAAGACCAAAGGTCAACCCAGTCTGCCCCGGGATATATTGTTCGTATGGGGTTTTATCCCTTCCAGTTCACCACCCTGCTCCCCTCCCTACTGCTACTGACCTGAGCAAACCCCGAACCCTTTACTCTGTCCCAGCCATGCTTGAAACCATTTATGGTCTTGGTGCCCACCACCTCTGCTGGCAGACAGTTCAATGGCTCCAACGCCCTTTACATGAAACAGAAATTCTTCACATACCTCCTACACCTGCCCTCCATCAGTATCTACTCGTGAGCTCCAGTTCTGGACTCTGTACTCCTGCTAAATAGGTTCCCGCAGTTTACCTTGTTTATTCTGCTCAGGAACTTAAAAGTCTCTATCACATCCCCCTCTGTCATCTGCACTCCAGTGAGTACATGGTCAGTACATTTATTTTTTTCTATAATCTGTTTATCTCCAGATTTTCCTCGGTGGCCCCCTTCTGACCGACCTCCCCCAACACCATCACCCAGCTCCTCCAGGACTAACCTTCATCATCATCCCCTGCCACAGGACTGTGGTTGTGCCCAACTACCAATGTGGTGCCTGCGCAGGGTCGGTCTTCGTCCTGCTGCCTGGTCTGTTTTTCCTCCTAGTTTTCGCCCTGGGCCCAAGATGTCTAATGGGTGCGATGTCTGAGCTCTGCTTTCACAGAGACAGCCCTGGTGTCCTGAACCACAGGTCCCTTACCTACACAACGGCATGCATGTGCTGCCACTCAGCCACTGCTGGGTGGCAGGCAAGCAGCATGCCACTCTAACCTCCCCAGAAGAAGAAGAAGAAGAGATGTCATAGGGATGCTCAATCCTTCCTCTCTCCACTGGCCCATGGATATTCTGCTCAGGAGAGATAAGGGGGTTAAAAAGTAGGGTGGTGGCCCTGTACATCAGGGAAGATATTAAGGCAACAGAGTTGCAAGGTAGACAGGGGGAGGTCGAGGCACTGTGGGATACCCTTCATCCTGGCAATGGCACAGCAATCTGCACAGGGGTGATTTGCAGACCTCCAGTGCAGGGGAAGGAAGGGGGATAAGGATCTAGCAAACAAAATTCCCGAGGTGGCATCAAAGGCTGAGAAATTACTGCTGGGTGATTTCAATATCCTAGACGTGGATTGGACGATCCCGGTAGCCATTTCATCAAGGAGCCATGACATCCTGGATTCCTTCCAGTGGGAAGGCTTCAGACAGCTAGTGAGAGTTCCCACCAGGGTCACGGTGATTCTGGACCTCGTACTAACCAATGGAGACAGAGTCACAGATGCCAGAGTGGAAGGTCAGCTGGGATCCAGCGACCACCACATAGTATGATTTAGCATGGGGACAGAGACACAAGCTAGTCACACAAAGGCAAAGGTATTAGATTTCAGGAGGATAAACTATGCTGAAAGGGGTAGATGTATCATAGTAGCCCTGGAGAAGGGGGAGGTAAGAGGTGGAGTTGAGAAGTGGGGGGGGCAATAAAAAGACACCATAGTGGAAGTGATGAACCAATGCATCAAGTTGGTGTCCAATGGGAAGAAAAGGAGGACACCACTATGTTTCTCAAAAGTGGTAGCAGACAAAGTACGAGCTAAATGGGTGAGCTTCAGGAAGTATAAGGAGATCCGAAGGGAGCAAGATAGGGAAGTGTACCTTGAGTGCTTAAGGGAAGTGGGGAAGGCTGTTAGGAGTGCAAAGGTTCGGACAGAAGAGGGATTAACACAGCCGGTGAAGAAAGGGGACAAGACATTATATAGGTGCATGAGCCAAAGAAGAAAAACCAGGGGAGGGATAATAAGACTCAAAGGGGATGAAGGAGAGTGTAAGGACAGAGACCTGAAGAAGGTGGAAATACTGAATAAATACTTCTGTTCAGTATTCACTGAAGAGGGAGAAGGTCAGAGACTACAGCTGGGCAATAGATGCAAAGGGGAGGGAGAGGTGGACACCAGTCCATTCGCGCAGTAGAGAGAGAGTCCTGGAGGAGCTCTCAAAACTGAAGGTGGACAAAGCTAGGGGGCTAGATGTCATACACCCAAGGATATTAAGGGAGCTGTGAAGGGAACTAGCACAGTCTCTGGCAGCCATGTTCACAGAGTCACTCAATGAGTGGTTCCAGAGGACTGGAAGAGGGCACACGTAGTCCCTTTACACAAAGAGCAGTAGTAGGGAGGAGGAGGGGGAACTACAGGCTGGTCAGCTTCACCTCAGTTGTGGGGAACATCATGGAGGCACTGTTGAAAGAAAGAATTGTGGCACACCTAGAAGCCAACAGTGCCCAGGATCCAAGCAGCATGGATTCACAGCAGGAAGGTCATGTCAAACGAATCTTACAGATTTTTTGATTGGGTGACGAAGGAAGTAAATGTGTGTGTGGGGGGGTGTTTCCTACCTCAATTTCAGCAATGCCTTTGACACCATCCCACATAAAAGGCTACTAAACAAGATGGGTAGTCTGGGCATGGGGCACAGGGTGGTAGACTGGGTTAGAAACTGACTAACAGACAGGAGACAGAGAGTGGTGGTAAATGGGATCCAATCCAGAGAAGAGAGCTACCAGATGGGTACCTCAGGGATCAGTCTTTGGGCCAGTCCTGTTCAATGTCTTCATTAGTGACACTGCGGAAGGACTGGAAGGGAAGGTCTGCAGGTTTGCAAATGATACCAAGATCTGCAACAGGATGGATACTCCAAAAGGGGTAGAGAAAACAAGGAAGCTTGAAAAATGGCTGAGGTGTGGCAGCTTGGGTTCACTGCAAAGAAATGCAAAATAATGCACTTGGGACAAGGGAGCACGGTGGAAACATACAGAGGGTTATCATTTTAGATGACCTAAAGGTGTCAAAGCAGATCACAAAGGTTGCGGAGAGGGCCAATAGCATGCTGGGATGCATAGGCAGAGGTATCACTAGAAAAAGGCGGGAGGTGGTAATGCCATTGTATAAAATACTAGCGAGGCCTCACCTAAGGTACTGTGTGTAGTTCTGGAGGCCACACCTCTGCAAGGACATTGCCAGGGTGGAAGCAGTCCACAGAAGGGTGACCAAGATGGTACAGGGCTTGCACCACAAAACATATGAGGCCAGCTTAAAGGACCCCAATATGCATTCACTGGAGGAAAGGAGGGAGTGGGGGGGGACATGATTGAAACATTCAGATACCTCAAGGGCATAAACAAGGTGCACTGGGGGGACATCTACCAATATAGAAGGCATACAAGAATAAGGGGGCATGATATGAAATTGGAGGGGGGCAGGTTAAGAGGAAATGTGAGAACATTTTTTTTTGTTTTAGTTTCTGTTTATCCTCCCCCTCACACTGGAGCCCTGCTCCATTGGGAGGTGCACATGTGTCTGCCCCACTTCAATGCCATACCAGACTCCCACGGTGGACCCACATGAAGCTGTGGCTGTACCCCCCAGGCAGGTATGAGGTGGGGCCCGTACAGACCCTGACAATTCCTTGATTTCCTTGGTTCCCCAGTGGATCACGTAGGTGGGAACTGTCGGCTCTGCACTATGGCGCTCTGGCACTGTATTTTTCCCTGTTCTGGGGGCATGGTGTGCATCCAGGCATTTCCTGCTGATGTCCACCACTCTCCGACCCTCTTGCTAGACTCCATGCTAGCTTTGCCTCCTGCTTCCGCCAGAGGTCAGTCAAGTGCCAATCTGGAATACCCCCTCCCTCCCGGAGAAGACAAGCTGTTCTACAGATGCTCAGCCTTTCCCCCGGCAGCCCTCCACCTACCCGGGCTCAGTCCCAAACCCAGGTTGATGGTGTTGCAAGCGGTAGCAATACCACTGCACCAGCGGGATGGCTTCTATGAGAACATTTTTCTTCACAGAGAGGGTGATGGACACATGGAATAGCCTACCACAAAAAGTGGTGGGAGCAAGCACAGTAGAGGGTTTTAAACATGCCTGGGATAGGTACAAGGGAAACTTGAGATGAGAAGGAGAGATGAAAAAACCCTGACCAGATAGGGCCAGAGGCCGCAAACAAGTATAGGAGTTATGGGCAGACTGGATGGGCCTAGCGGTCCTTATCTGCCAACAATTTCTATGTTTCTACGATCCCGGGTAGCTGGCATGGTGGGAGGTAAGGCACCCAGGACCTCTGCCCTCTATGCCACTGGGCCAACTTTGATCAGTACATTTAGACAATCTTTGTAACATCTGCATTGTGGTTCCGAATCATCTTGGTCACCCTGTGATGCACCATCTCCAACCTGTCCCTGTCCTCCTTAGGTGAAGACTCCAGATCGGAGCACAGTATTCTAGATGTAGCCTCACCAGTTTAAAGGATAAAGGCTGTGAGAAAAGGCTGGAGGCCCTTCACATGTTCAAACCTGTGAAAAGCAGGTTGAGGGAGGACACAATCTTGGTCTTCTGTATACTCAAGGTGATCCACATGACCGAACATATGGAGATGTTTATAATAATAATAACACTTATTTAGTTAAGTGCCTTTCAAATTTTCAAGGCGCTGTACATAAAAACATGAGCACACCAGCATAATCAATACATACAATAAAACAACATAGCAACTATTACAAGTTAAAATAACCAATTACAACATAACCAGAAATGCCTTCTCCCATAGATAGGACTTTAAAGCCCTTTTAAAACTTTCCACCGTCGTACTCTCTCGGAGCTGACGGGGCAGAGAATTCCAGAGGGTAGGAGCCGCAAAACCGAAGGCGCGAGCTCCAGAGGACTTCAAATTTACCCTCGATCTTCCAGCAACCCTCGGCCAGTCGAAATGAGCTGTCTCAGAGGGGTAGGCACAAGGAGCTCTTTCAAGTAGTCAGGACCAAGACCGTGTAGGGCTTTGTAGGTCAAAAGACCCACTTTAAAGGTGATCCACCACTGTATTGGCAGCCAGTGCAGAGTGCGCAGCACCGAGGTAATATGAGACCTTCTCGAAGCCCCAGTCAACAAATGTGCTGCCGCATTCTGCACTAGCTGCAAGCAGCGGATATCAACACCAGAAAGTCCTAGGTAAAGGGAGTTACAGTAATCAAGACGAGATGTCACGAAGGCATGGACCAAAATCGGCAAGTCACAAGGTGGAACCAGGTGACTAATTCTGGTGATGTTTCTAAGATGAAAAAATGCAGTCTTGACAACTGCAGACACCTGATACCGAAGGGTCAGACCAGTATCAAGCTCCACACCCAGGTTACGCCCCCGTTCAGAGGTAGGGATCTGGTCTAGCCCCAGAATTAATCCAGAGGGAGACCCTGCCCCTAAACCTTCAACCCTGCAGCTGGGGTCCACCACCATAACCTCGGTCTTTTCCGGATTCAACTTCAAACCACTGGTATTCATCCAGTCTCGGATATCAGTGAGGCAGGTATTCAGCACTGAGATAGCACTAACCTGGTCAGGTGCAAAAGACAGGTAGAGCCAGGTATCATCAGTGTAGCAGTGAAACCTCAGCTCAAACCGTCTTACAATGTCTCCGAGGGGTAGCATATATACTGCGAATAACATGGGGGAAAGCACCGAGCCCTGAGGTACCCCGCAAGGCAGAGAGAAGGCCCCGGATGAATGCAAACCTGAGACCACTCTCTGCGTTCTCCCCTCGAGGTAAGATGAAAACCATCTGAGTACCACACCTGATAGTCCACAAATGGACCTCAGGCGCTCGAGCAAAACCCCATGATCCACAGTATCAAAAGCTGATGACAGATCAAGGAGGACCAAAATGGAGTGGTGTCTCTGATCTCTCACCATCAGGAGATCATTGAGCACCCGAACCAGCGCAGTCTCGGTGCTATGCCTCTTACGAAAACCAGACTGGAAAGGTCGTATAAACTATGGATGGTCAAATGGTTATCAATTAGCCATACAACTTTCTCAATAACCTTCCCCACAGAAGGGAGGTTAGAGATCGGACGAGTAGTTAGCTAGGTCATCTGGGTCTAAAGAAGCTTTCTTCAGAAGGGGAGTCACCACCCTTCCTTCAGAGAGCTAGGGAAAACTCCCGTCTCTAAAGAACACCAGATAATCCGAGCAAGGACCGGGCCAATAGTCTCACTACAACCCATAATCAGGAAAGTAGGGCCCGGATCCAAACTACAGCATGTTGGGCGCATCTCACGGACAATCCTCATAGTGTCTACGAAATCCGGTAGATTAAAGGAATTACAGGAAACTCCGGGCTTTGCGACAAAACATTGATCAATTGTAACAACCTTAGAGTGAGGTCGGGGACACTGCCTCCGAATGTCTTCACCTTATTCCAAAGAATCGGCGATCTCTTTGCAATCAATTCTTGTAAAGCTCGGCGGATCTGCCGACAGACTGGGTGCACAATCTGTCAACAGTTCTGAAGAGCTGAGCGGTCGATTCGGCGACAGAAATTTCCCTGGACAGGAATTCTGCCTTCTTACGGAAATTGCTGTTTGGTAAACTTATAATGCTCTAGCAAAATAAGATAGTCGACATCAGAGGCAGTCTTCCTCAACGATGCTCCAACCTATGCCCCAACCTCCACAACCCTCTCAACGCCCCATCAAACCATGGGGCAACGGGAGGCAGCACGGAGGGCGAATACTTATTGGTGTACCTGTCGAGAGCAGCTGAGATGGCCCCATTATAGGCCACTACCAGCTGCTCAGGATCAGTGCACGACTCATCAAACAACGAGAGGTCAATAACCGCCATCAGGTCTTCAGGGACAATGTCCCGTAATGGGCGGTACTTGACCATCTCCACAGGGGCCGACCTACCCAGGGGGGCCTCGAAATTGAACCCAACTGAGTAATGATCAGATCAACCGACTGGTTCCACCACCATGTCTGACGCCTCGATCCCCAGGAGGAAAACCAGATCAAGAGAGTGACCTCCTTTGTGAGTAGCTGTGGAAACAACCTGTGTGAAGCCCAGAGATGACATCACCTGGAGGAAATGTTGACCAAAAAGCAAAGATTCGTCGACCCACGCATTGAAGTTGCCCAGCACCATCAATCTGGGCGACTCCAAGGCCATGTCGGTGGCAAAATCTGCTATTTCCTGCAGGAAAAGCTTCTCATCCCCTGGTGGACGGTAAATGAGGGCAATCCTGCACCCCACACCAGCTACCACAGTGCACTCAAATGATCTAGCCTCCTCAACTGGAACACCAGTTAGGCCCAATTCGGTTTTAAAACAGACCGCCACTTCCTCCCCCCGCGATCCAATCTCGGGCGTTGTATAACCGAGAACCCGGCGGGGACAGCGGCCTCTAAAAACGGGGCCGCTTTCCTATCCAACCAGGTCTCGGTAATGCAAGCCAGATCTGCCCTTGCAACGAAGTCCGTAATAAGACCAGTCTTATTGCAGACAGATCTGGCATTGCTCAACAGCGCCTGGGTTGGGCGAGGATGACAAGTTGTCCCAACCACTTGCCCTCCAGAGCAGGAGGTGCCCTTGGGTATGGAAACCAGAAAGGGACTACCTTTATCTGGTGTTTATCTGGTGTTCTACAACAGGATGCAGGGAAACACCTTTAAGCTCAGAGGCAGTAAACTCAAAAGTAATGGTAGGAAGCACTTTTTCTCCCGAAGAGTGGTGAACCTATGGAATAGCCTACCAGTGCAGAAAATGGCTACGAGGGCAGCACAAGACTTCAAGACAAGACTGGACATATTTCTGCTTACACAGGGAATCTTACATGCTGTACCATCTAGGGTATTCTGGGAAGTAGAGCAGGTGAGGATTCACTATAAATAAGTTAATTTGTTTTTGTTAATCAGTGCTTATAAAGCATGTGATGGGACTTGATGGACCCTCCCATCTTAAATCACTAGGTTACTATGTTATTATTTCCCTGGGTATCTACTTACTGGTGGGGGTGTTCTTTTCACAAGGCTGCTGGTGTTCGCTCTCATTCCTATTCAGTGACTCATTGACAGGGGAACCTTCATCTTTCATAAACAACTTCATGTAGTGTTTTGGGACTTGCAAACCTGCAGGAGTTAAACATGGAGACTGTTAGTAGTTCCACGTGCTATTTTTGCAAAATCAAAATATTGCTATCACACAATTTTAGGAAAGAAGGCCAGTAGTCCACCAAGGTCTTTTCTTGCTAGCTCAGTGGGAACACTGTCGACTCATTTTCTTCTAAGTATCTATGAAGTCTGAATTTAAAGGTTCTCTAGCTACAGTAATGACTAATGACCTCTCACTGGAGTCTTTTCCACGCTCTCACCCCTTTTCTCTGAAGTAGTTCTTTTAGTTACATCCCTTGAATTTTCCTAGTCAGTGACATTATGTGCCCTATCATTCTCTCATTCTCAGATATTCTGAAGAACTGTGTTAGATATGCTGGTGTTATCCCTGTGCTCATGTCCCCCTGGAGTCTTCTCTTTTCCAAGGAGAAGAACCCCAGTCCTAGCAGTCAGTCCTCATAGCTCATGTTTTCCGAGCCCTCTGCCACTTTACTCACTCTCCGCTGGACATTTTCCAATCATGTCAATATCTTTTCTCAGAGATGGGGACCAGAACTAAACACTGCACTTGAGATGGGACCTGACCAGGGATTGGTACCAGAACTGAACACTGTACTCGAGAGGGAGCCTTACCAAGGATCAGTACCAGAACTGAACACTTCACTTGAGAGGGAACCTGACCAAGGATCAGTACCAGAACTGAACCCTACTCAAGACGGGGCCTGACAAAGGATAGGTACCAGAACTGAACACAGTACTCGAGACAGTCTGGCCAAGGATCAGTACCAGAACTCAACACTACTCAAAATAGTGTCTGGGACAGGATCAGTACCAGAACCGAACACTGTATTCAAGATAGGGCCTAACCAAGGATTGGTACCAGAACTGAATACTGTACTTAAGATGGGGCCTGACCAAGGACTTGTACCAGAACTGAACACTACTTTTCTGTGAGATTAAACTGAGGTAATTTCTGCCTATTTCTGGTGGGTGTCAAGATGGAAGTAAAATAACCCAAGGCACAGTTTGCAACAGTAGGAAATTTTCCCTGGTTTCCTGGCCAGCATTCTCCTTCTCATAAAACAGCTTCATATAACCCATGAATTTATACTCAATAAACTTAACAAGTTAAAAAAAAAAACAGCTTCATGCAATTGTATAAGTCTGCGTGGGGTGTTGATCTGTGAAATTGCTGTCACTTCCCAATCAGTCTCTCACGTCTCCTCTCTGCTCCTCCCCACTCTCTACCCCCCAATAGTGAAGATCAGAGTCCCTCAGGCTGACAGAAGGGATGGTGGTATGTTTGAGGAGGTCTAGAAGGGGAACCACAGATGCTCAGGAACCAGCATGCTCAATCAATGACACTCTAGTATGTGTGAAATGAGTTGCTGTGGTCTCAGTTCTGTTCTTAGTGGACAGGTATCCACCAGAGAAAATATATCACAGGAAACAAGCAAGGGGGTAAGGCAGTGAAGGAAGGGGATGAATCAGATGGACAGTTGGTCTGCATTTTATCTTGCAGGTCCCATGTTTCAATCACAATAATTGCAGATGCAATGGTTGCTAGTCAGCACCACTGAAACAGAGAAACATAAAATATGTCAGCAGAAATGGACCCACACCTAGTATCCCCTAAAGTTGCCTACTGTGTTGTGTAACCGCAGTTCCTACTCAGTCTATATCCTTACCCTCCCAGCCCTGTTACAAAGGTTTCCCTGTGTCTATCCCATGCATGCTTGAACCCGCTAACATTTTTGTACCCACCACTTCTGCTGAAGAGCTTGTTCCAGATGTCCACCACCCTTTCCATGAAGTAGTACATTCTCACATCCCCTCTCAGCCTCCCCCTTAAAGCAGCAGTACTAGACAACAAAAATCAGATCTTTTGCAACAGTTTATTCCCTGTGCTCTGTTGAACATTTACATGGTAATCGTTCCTGTTTTCACTGTACTATCATCCTGTAATTTACTCAGTTTTTCATTGTTTTTGTTTACATTTCTTCCACCTGCCATGTTGACCTGGAACCCTCTGCTGCCAACCGCACATGTGTATGACTTGCAGTACTACACAGGAACAGCGGGAAAGTGCAGCACAGGGTCCAACTGAAGTAAACAAAAGATATGATTTGACAAGAAGGGGGAGCCCTGCTGAAAATCAGGTCAGAACCACATTTACTGTGGCGCCATGAAATTGGAAATTAATCACTTCCTGGTTATCTAGTACTGCTGCTTTAAGCTTCATATCATACCCCCTTGTCCTCAAGCATCTCTTCCTCTGTAAAATGCTACCCTGCTGTACCTTATTCATACCCTTGAGGTATCTGAAGGTTTCTATTATGTCTGCACTTTCCCATCTAGCTTTGAGAGAGTATATACTTAATTCCCTGAGTCTTTCTGATGCAGGCAATGCACCATTTTGGTTGCCCTCCTCTGTACCGCCTCCACCCTATCTATGTCCTTCCTGACAAACAAGGCAGAAAAGGACCGGACAAAGGTTTCAAACATGCATGGGATAGGTACAAGGGGACCTTGGTAACAGGGCTGGGGGGGGGGATCAGTTAGGGTCTATGGAAGCAAAGTAGGTAGGGATCTTAGGGCATACTGGTTGGACAGCAGGTCTTTTTCTCTCGACAGACAGCTTCTATGAGGCAGGCCTCCAGAACTGGGCACAGTACTCCAGGTGGGGCCTCACCATCAGTCTATACATGTGAAACACCACCTCACTCTTTCTGCTGATGATATAGCTCTCTATGCACCCTAGTATTCTACTAGCCTTTCCTACTACCATTGTTGGCAGTCGCACACGTGAGGCCAAGAATTAAATGGGCACGGTGTCTGAACTACCCTCTAATATATGAGGTGGGCCTTCTATGACAGGGTTGAGCCACATTGGTGGGGGTACTGTAGGGGGAAGCTCGCACCATTCCTCGCTTGTGCTGTATCAATCATATGGATAAAAACAGAGGTTTGCTGGCAAAGGCACCTAGCTTCACCCGAGCTCTTTTCTTCTAGGTTTGCTTGTAAGGACAGAACAAGGAACAACATTATCAGAGCAAGGAAAAATATTAAGGATTCTTTTGGCTAGGCAGATTTACTGTGTGTTACAATTTTCTTTTGTGCTCATAGATTTTTTGTTACTGTTTTTTGCTTAGATTTTATTGCTTTATTGTTCTCTGATTCAAATTGCTGTTGCATGGTGTACTTTCTGCTGCATTATTACAGGGTGTGCCTACAGGTTTGTTACTGTTTTGTGCTTGTAGATTACTGCTATAATCTCTGAGTAAAATTGTTTTTTGCAAGGTATATCTCCTGTGAAATTGTTACAGCTGGTGCTTACAGGTTTTACAGTTTTATCTATCATTAGGCTAAGCTTTCAGAGATAATCAAAGGAGCACATACGAGATACAGACTAAGGGATAATAACTGCATTTGTTGTTGGTTGATTGTTTCTGCTTTTACCTCCTTGTTTGTTTCATCCATGGTTCTTCTTTGTCGGCGGGGAAAGGCTCAACCACCCACTCCCATCCCCAACCACCCCATGCTACATTCCTTTCATAGAGTAGCACACTCATGACTTTTCCTGTAGCAAAGCAAGACTAGGAGGATCAGAGGGGTATCCACACAGCAACCTCACTTACAGGGACACACTTAATTTAACTTGTTATAAAAAGTTATACAAAAACCAACAAAACAAAAAAATAAATAAATAAAATGTTGTGCTTTCATTTTCCTTCTAATTACTCGGATCAGGTTATCAACTCAGCAACTGAATTGTAATGGATATTATTAACTACAGGTGCTGCGGGACACTTTTTGAAAGGACAGTTATACAGGATTTAGGACACATCCTACATGCTGGACCATCGGAGGGCTCAGCTCCGGGCAGCATGGGCACAGATTGCACACCTCAAATTGTATATTCAGAAGGAAATACTGTATATTACAAGAACCGCTCGCTATTTCCCCAACATCCAACTGCAGCACCTTGACCACAGAGGGTAGTTGGTCCGGGAGGTTGGCAGGTGGGTAGGAGGGGGCAAATTGGATGCACCATTACTCAATGCTCACCAACGTATCACCTCTCCAAATCATATAAAAACTACAAACAGGTATCTGCCTCTATCTCCGAAATCAAACAAAGGGGCAGAGGACACTACAGAGCAGGACACTGAAGCACAGGAGCCAGTGCTACAAAACTCACCCAAAACAGGGACCAAAACAAAAAAGCATAACACTTCTGATCATAGGAGACTCCATGATTCGGGGAGTTGATACCTACCACTGGCTGGAGGTAATGGTCAGATGTCTCCCGGGTACATCAGTGTGGACAGATGGTGACCGCATTGCTCAAATCGTGCAGGATGCAGGAGAAAACATCGATGTCCTGGTACACATAGGGATTAACGATTGTGCCAGCGAGTCAGTTGTGGAGACCAAGGAACACCAGACCAGGCTGGGAGACAAATTGTTATCCATTTCATCTGGCATCTTCTTCTCCGAGATCCTGTCAGTCTGGGACAGGAGGGCAGATGGACGGAAGGTCAGAGAAGGTGAGCTAAACATGTGGCTCAAGGGCTGGTGCCAGGAAAAAGGACACAGATGTGCAGGTAACTGGCAACAGTTTGGGGAGCCAAAGTTCTTCAAATTCAATGGATTGCATCGGACTAAGGAGAGAGTCAGTGCATTAGGGCAGAAGTTTGGTGTCTTTGATAGAATATTTAAACTAGCAGATGGGGAGAAGGGTGCAGCATCCCAATACATCGAAAAGGAATAAATGAAAATTACGTACCTACCGTAATTCTTGATCTTCTCTTGTATCTTCACCATTCATTATTGCTTGAGTAGTGCCGGAGGCGTGCACCCGCTACGGGAGTTTTTTGGGGGGGTTTTTTTTGAGTCGGCTCCAACAGCACCGACCTCAAGAGCGACGCACTGCATCATGCATGAGGGGTGGCCGTTAGGTGCCGCAGACTCCTCCTCCATCTCAGTTCTGGTAGCCAGAGAGGCGAAAACAAAGGGTAAGGAAAAAAGGAGAGCGAGGCAAGACAGCCGAGGGACAGAAAAAGGAAAAGATATAAACTGAAAAAGGAATAAGCCGGTAGAGAACAGACAGAGGATGGAGAATTCCTACCCTAAGGGACCGCAGGGCCTCCTTTCCGGGGCAGCTCTAGGAGAGGAACAGATAGAGAGAAAGAGAAAAAAAAGAAGACGGAGAAGAAAAGAAGGCATGCTGAGAGGGGAGAACAGTGCCTATAGACGCATTGGTTGAGAGGCTTGCAAGCTCGAGACTAAAACAAGGGAGCAAGAATCCCTGCTGATAGGACTGAGATAGGGTTCAACTGAACCGCCTGCACAGATCGGACATAAAGGGCAGATTCTCTAATCTCTCAACATGCCAAGTCCCTACATCCTAGCTGAGAACTCACAGACTGCCCAGGCAGAAAATCTGTTCCAGAAAGAGAGCGTCCACCTAGGAAGGGGAACATGCCCCTTAGCACCCTGTTAAGTGCTAACACAGAAGTGTATGGGGAAGGATTATGCCATACAGATGGCAGCTTTGTATGAAAGGATAGAGTGGGAACTTAATCAGACTCCCTTAAGGCAAGGCAAGAGCAACCGCTCAAGGCTAAAAAGTGCCAAATGCACCAGTCAGAATGAGCTGAATAATAACACCTGCCAGGGGGAATCTAAATTTTTTTGAGGCCGAGCCAGGGCACGGTCTCTTAAGCTGTGAACTGCATAATGTGATCAAGGTGCCCAGAAGTCGCACCCTAGGGGCAGTCAGAAAGAGTTCCCTCAGAATAGGTGAAACACAGACCCTGCTCGTTCCTCTTTACTTTGAGGAAAAAAGATCCATTCAATAAGAACGGAAAACAGAAAATGCATTTTTTTTTTCTTTTGGCATAAAGGCCAAAGGGAGGGAGAGGAACGAGATGGGAGGGGGAGATGCCACAGTAGGAGGCCACTGAGGGGAAGGTGGGTGGGTATCAGTAATGAATGGTGAAGATACAAGAGAAGATCAAGAATTACGGTAGGTACTTAATTTTCATATCTTCCCTTGTCAATCTTCACCATTCATTACTGCTTGAGTGAGTACCAAGTTCCCCAAAAGGGGAGGTAGAAACCCTGAGGGAGCAAGACCCTCAGCCTCCTGTTGGTGAGAAACAGAAGGGGAAGACCCTGGGCTAATCAAGAGAGAAGCCTATGGGGGAGAAGAGCTAGGAGGTGCCCCCAAGGATGGAGAGATGGAGGAAGCCCCTGCAGAAGTCTCCTAGCTCTGGAGGAAAAGAGACGGGTCCCCCGGAGAGTGGAGCGAATCACCCTATGCCGGGCCAGGGGTGACAAACTTGATAGACGAAGTCATGCCATCCGTCTAATACAGATCGCTGTCCCTGCAAGCCTGGAAGCCACCTCATTGGCATCATAAGATGTCCTTGCTTGGTGTCTTGCCAGCTCCAGGCCTATAGCAGAGAGGGCAATAGCTTGTCTGGTTTGCTCCGTATCAGGCATTGATGCTAAGATTTGGGAAAGCATTGACCACAAATGCCTACTGTAGGCAGCGTGATGGGCCTGATAAGATGCAATGCAAGACATTGCACGAGAGGAAGAGAACACTCTTCGCCCCCACCGGTCGAACCGTAGAGAATCTGAGTCCGGTGGGCGGTCATGCACCAGGCGGCGGTGCCCACAGGGAGTCTCTAGGTATGCCAATCCCGAGGGTGGGTTGGGGAGAGTACCTAGGGATTCCGAAGGGGCACAATATATCTACGTTGGCAGTCTGCTGGGGCTGGAGAAAGGACGGCTGGTGACTGCCAGGAATGGACAGACGCCTCCTGGAAGGGAATAGGCCAGGATAGTACCACCAAGTGCTGGGCACAGAATTCGCCAAGGAATTCACTCATCTCCCGTTCAGTACTGTCTCGCCTAACATAGGAAATTCAAAGATCCCTCACCATCCTCGAAAAGAATCGCTGATATTCAGTGAAATCAGCATCGGAGGAGAGATGAGCAGTAGGTTCCTCTCCCTCAGAGGAGGGAGACGAGGATGATGGAGAGCTTGAGTGTCCAGAGAACTCCTGCGGCGGTGGGGATAGGAGAAAACCCCCCTCATTCATGCACCTAACATGAGGGGAAGGCCGCCGCAGAACCTCTGAATGCCTCCCAGGATAACGGGCCCATGGGACTGACATGGCCTGGGAGAGCGGGGGGTGGTTGCAGAGGAATGGGAGAAGGGCACCTACGGAGAGGCAACTGTCCTCTGCTAGGGCTCTGGAATCCGAGGAATGGAGCCCGAGCTGGCGGGATCCTGGACAACAGACCAGGTCGCAAAACGGAACCCTGGGGATGCGTAGCCTGGAAGAGCCCAGAAGGGGATCCTCCCCTATGACAAACCTGGGACTGCATGGATCCAGAAGGGCAGCCCACAGCAATGCCACCAGTGGGATCCCTGGGGTCCAAAAGGGAAAGATGGGGCCCAGCGCTACAGCTCCGAGCCACACCCCGAGGGGTGGCAGGCAGAGACCGAGACACCTGAACCCTGCCCCTTGACCCCTCGGACTCCGAGAACGCCCCCCTCCTCGACCCCAGCGACCTCCCACCCCGAGGGGGTGCAGCAGCACCTGGGTCAGTAGCTGCCACGACCACCCCAGGAGGGAAAGCCCCTCCCTTCAGCCCCACTCCATTGCCCCCCCAGGGACCCCAGACCATCCCCAGCCTGGGGGGCCTCAGGGGAGGACGGCAGCGGGGACAGAGGAATAGGTGCGCAGGGCCACCTAGCACCTCATGCCACCGGAGACCCTGACTCTGAACAGTCAGGTTGCCAGGATGGGTCCACGTCTGAATCATCAGCCTCCGAGGAGGAAGAGACCAGCTGGGCCACAATACTGGCAATCCCAGGGGTCCCCAGTGAAACGGCACCGCGAATGGTGCCAGACGACCCCGGACCCCCGCGACACCTAGGCCCAGCCTCGGCTCCCCAATGGTGCTGGTCAGACCCACGGCACGGCCATCGGCGCTGGGACCCCACTCGGCACCGCCAGAAGAGCTAACTGGCCCGTGGCACCGCGGGCGCCAAGGCCAACATCACCGGCGCCCGCCCGAAAGCAGCACCAGGCCCCTACTGATGCCGGGGTCGCAGCAGGCGTGGGCCTCGACACTGAGGGAGCCTGCACCTCCGAGAGGTGACTGCTGAGATGTCTCCGCCCGGCGTCCCCAGGGGACCTCACGCCTCCGACACTGCAAAAGAAGCCTCTTTGGCAAGAGAAGATGAGGGAGCCTCCTCCTCTACAGAACGTATAGGCCTGAGAGGGGACCCGGAGGAAGGGCCCACAGACCTTACCTGGGAATCCCTGGAGCGGCGCCGTCCCCCGAAAGTCAGCGGGGCCTTGCCGATCTTGAACGTGCAGACTTCTAGGACACAACGGTCCATGGAGAAACAGGCGTTGCACGCATCCATATCATGGTTGGGTCCCAGGCAACGAAGACAAACATCATGCCGATCCGTGACGGGAAAATGCCGGCCACAGGAGCACTGACGCATAGGGGCGCGGCCCGCCTTCGACTTACATTTTGCCACCGAACCTAACATGATGCCAAAAAAATTATGAATAAAACAGCAGAAGCTCTCGGGGCCATCCAAGAAATTATAAAAAGAACGGTCTTACCGGGTTTTGACGGCATCGAGAGAAGATCGAGAAGGAGTCTGGATTGAATCCAGCCTAACTGTCACTAACCACGTAGCAGGTGCAGCCTCAATGGCGGGAGAAACAGAACTGAGATGGAGGAGGAGTCTGCGGCACCTAATGGCCACCCCTCGCGCATGACGCAGTGCGTCGCTCTCGAGGGCGGCGCCACTGGAGCAAACTCAAAAAAAAACCAAAAACTCCCGTAGCGGGTGCACGCCTCCGGCACTACCTAAGCAGTAATGAATGGTGAAGACTGACAAGGGAAGATCACCCCCCCCTCTTCAGCTAGTGATCAAACAGGAGTTCAGCATGTTTATACTTCATTTACATCATTAGGTAAGGAAAAAGGTCCGGCTCCCTATATGACACACAGGGGAAATGCCGGTCCTCACCCAACAACTAACACACTGAAATCTGGGCAATGGAAAATCATGTACACAAATGCCGTCAGTCTGGGAAACAAGATCCCAGACCTGGAGGCAACAATAACAGACAAACTGGACATAGTAGCCATTAGTGAGACATGGTTCACCAGTAACCACATTTGGGAGACTTCAGTACCCGGCTATGTACTGTTCAGAAGAGACCGATGCAAAAAGGGGAGGCCCTTTATGTCAATGAAAATATCAAAGCTACAGAAATTTAGAATACATATAAGGAGCCAGAAGAACTGTGGGTCACCCTGGAAACAGGAAATGGGACAGCCATGTGAACTGGGGTTGTCTACAGGCCTCCAGTCCAGGGGAAGAACATAGGCACATTACTGTTAGAAGATATACACAACATGACAGCTAAAGGGGAGGTTCTGATAATGGGAGACTTCAATATGCCAGATACAGATTGGTCAATACCAGCAGGAACATCCGCCAGAAGTTGACTTATACGGATTCCCTGCAGGGGGAGGGTCTCAAACAACTAGTGCAACAGCCCACAAGAGACAGGGCTATCCTAGATCTAATACTGACTAACGGGGAAAGGATCACAGATCACCAGGTAGAAGGTCACCTGGGGGCCAGTGACCATCATGTAGTATGGTTCAATTTGACCACTAGAACTAAATCAGAATCAGAATCAGAATCAACTTTATTGGCCAAGTATGTATACACATACAAGGAATTTAACTCCGTTTTTTTTCCGTTGCTCTCTATATACTTAATAGACATACAATAAAACCAAAAAACAACAAAACAATAAAAACAATAATGCAATAGTGCAAAATGCTAAAATAAATATGCAATAAATTAGCTGATACTTTATATACATGAGGTAAGTGAATTTAACAATATATACATATGTACAACAGAATATATACAGTACATATGTATATGTATAGCATCCTAAAATTTCATTTTATAATTACAGTAAACATTTAATGTTACAGAATATTTCACGAAGACTGTTCAACTGTGTGACTGGCTCAAGTGTTCATCAAAGTGATAGCCTGTGGAAAAAAACTATTCATATATCTAGCTGTTTTGGCGTACAGAGCTCTGTAGCGCCTACCAGAAGGAGGAGCTGAAACAAATTGTGTCCAGGGTGTGATAAATCTGTGATGTTGCCTGCCCGCTTCCTAACTCTGGACGATATAAATCCTGAATGGAGGGCAGGTCAGCACCAATGATTTTGCAGTCCTAACTGTCCGTTAGGTCTGTTTCTGTCCTGTTGGTGGCGATCCAAACCAGACAGTGATAGATGTACACAGAACAGACTGAATTATTGCAGAATAGAACTGGATCACGAGGTCCTGAGGCAGGTTGAACTTCCTGAGCTGACCGAGGAGTACATCCCTCTGCTGAGCCTTTTGACAATTGTGCCTATGTTGACGCCTATCAGGTCCTGGGAAATTGTAGATCCCAGAAACCTAAAGGTTTCCACAGCAGACACAGTGCTGTTAAGTATAGTAAGAGGGGGCAATACTGGAGGACTCCTCCTGAAATCCACTATCATCTCCACAGTTTTGAGAGTATTCAGCTCCAGATTGTTCTGACTGCACCAGAGGATCAACTGTTCAACCTCCCGTCTGTATGCAGACTCATCACCGTCCCTAATAAGGCCGATGACCGTTGTGTGATCTGCAAACTTCAGGAGTTTAACAGACAAGTCTCCTGAGGTGCAGTCATTTGTGTAGAGAGAAAAAAGCAGAGGGGAGAGAACACATCCCTGAGGGGTACCAGTGCTAATTGTCCGGGTACTGGATGTAATCATCCCCAGCCTCACCTGCTGCCTCCTATCCGTCAGAAAGTTTGTAATCCAGTGACAGGTGGAGGCTGGTACAGTGAGCTGAGTAAGTTTAGAGTGAAGAACTTCTGGGACAATGGTGTTGAACGCTGAGCTGAAGTCCACAAACAGGACCCTAGCATATGTCCCTGGGGAGTCAAGATGTTTCAGGATGTAATGCAGTCCCATATTGACTACATCATCCGCTGACCTGTTTACCGGTAAGCAAACTGCAGGAATCTAGCAAGGGCCTGCAATGTCTTTCAGATGGGTCAACACCAGTCGCTCAAAGGATTTCATGACCACAGACGCATGGCGACCGCCTGTAGTCATTTAATCCTGTGATAGAGGATTTCTTGGGCACCGGGATGATTGTAGAGCGCTTGAAACAGGAGGGAACTTCACACAGCTCCAGAGATCTGTTGAAGATCTGTGTGAAAACAGGGGCCAGCTGGTCAGCACAGACCTTCAAACAGGAAGGTGACACACCATCTGGACCTGGTGCCTTCCTGATCTTCTGTCTCCTGAAGAGCTGAATCACCTCTTCTTCAAAAATCATCCCATTCCAAGGCAAAAATATGGGATTTCAGAGGAGCAGACTTTGATAAGATGGCCAAAAGACTTAACCTAGCCCTGGCAAGAAGAAATACAGGTAAGGGGGGACAAGCAAAGTGGGCAGGCATTAAAGATGCAATACTTGAAGCATCATCCCACTGTGTTAGGACGAAAAGCAACAGCAAAAAAAAGAGGAAACCACTTTGGTTCTCAAAAACAGTAGCAGAAAAGATCAGATTCAGGAAATATAAGAGAATGCAGTGGGACAAAGATAGCGAGGCATACCAAACTTCCCCAAGGGAAGCAGGGAAGGCAGTAAGGCAGGCAAAGGCCCAAACTAAGGAAACACTAGTACAAACAGTAAAAGAAGGGGACAAGACTGCCTATAGATACATTAGTGAGTAAAGGAGAAAGTCCTCAGGGGTATTGCTAAGATCAAAGGGGATCAGAGGAAGTGTGTGGAGGAGGACCAATGAAAAGCATCTATCCTAAATAGATACTTCTGCTCAGTATTTACTGAGGGGAAGGCAGGGCAGGGCCCACAGCTCAGCACCATGGACACAGGGGGAAATGAGGAGTGCACGGGTCCCTTCACAAAAGAAAGGGTCCTATAAGAGCTCAGGGTGGACAAGGCACCCTTCACAAAAGAAAGGGTCCTATAAGAGCTCGCTTAGCTCAAGGTGGACAAGGCAGTAGAACCTGATGGCATACATCCCAGGGTACTAAAGGAGCTAAGGGTGGAACTAGAAGAGCCATTAGCAGAACTGTTTAGTGAGTCTCAGAGCACAGGAGAGGTCCCAGAAGATTGGAGAAGGGCTCATGTGATCCCACTCCACAAGGGTGACAGCAGGGAGGAGACAGGGAACTACAGACCAGTCAGTCGTACCTCAGTAGTGGGCAAGACTATGGAGGCACTCCTTAAGGAAAGGATAGTGCAACACTTGTTATCCACAGGAGCACAGGATCCAAGACAGCATGGGTTTACAACAGGAAGATCCTGTCAAACTAACCTCATAGATTTCTTTGACCAGGTAACCAGAGTGGTGTACCAAGGGGGTGCACCTGATGTCGTCTACCTTGACTTCAGCAAAGCTTTCAATACTATTCCACATAGAAGATTGATTAATAATCTGAGTAGGCTCAGGGTGGGTCAGAGGTTGGTCAACTGGGTGGCAAACTGGTTAGCAGGCAGAAAACAGAGAGTGGTCGTAATCAATATATAGTCAGAAGAGATGCAGGTCACAAGAGTGGTACCTCAGGGATCAGTGCTGGGGTCAGTCCTCTTCAATATTTTTATCAGTGACATTGCAGATGGACTGAAGGGTAAGGTTTGCCTGTTTGCAGATGATGCCAAGATTTGCAACAGAGCAGATGATCTAGATGGGGTGGGTAGAATGAGAAGAGATCTGGAAAAACTGGCAAAATGGTCAGAAGAGTGGCAACTGGGGTTTAACACAAAGAAGTGCAAGATCATGCACACAGGGAAGAGAAACCCTGAAGCTACCTATAGGTTGGGAGGGGAGTTGCTGGCAATCACAAGGGAAGAAAGAGACTTGGGCATCATCATCACAGATGACCTGAAATCATCCAAGCAGACCACTAAAGCAGTACGTAAGGCTAGGGGGATGTTGGGGTGTATTAGTAGGGGTATCACAAGTTGTAAGAGGGAGGTAATAATCCCTTTTTACAAGACACTGGCTAGGCCCCATCTGGAGTACTGCATGCAGTACTGTAGGCCGCATAAGGACATTAACAAAATGGAGGCAGGCCATAGAAGGGCAACCAAAATGGTTCAGGGGCTACATCAGAAAACATATGAGGACAGATTAACAGAGCTCAATATTTATATGTATACCCTAGACCTAGAGCAAAGGAGGGAGAGAGGTGATATGATCGAAACATTCAAATATCTCAAGGGTATTAATAAGGTGAAAGAGTCTAACATGTTTCAATATATGAAAAATAACAGGACAAGAGCACACAGCATGAAATTAGAGGGAGGCCAATTAAGGGGTAATGTGTGGAAGTTCTTTTTCACAGAAAGGGTGGTGGATGCATGAAACCGCCTACCTCAGGAAGTGGTGGATATGAATACACTGCAGAGAATTTGATAGGCATACGGGAGCATAAGGGATCAATACTGAGACGTATGAATAGATAGGCCACTGACATAATAAAGGTCTATGGCAGATTCATGAGGTAGGAAAAATGGGCAGACTGGATGGGCCTTGGGGTCCTTATCTGCCGTCATTTTCTATGTTTCTTTGTGTCAGTTCTGGCAATCCAACACCCTTCATTTTTTTTTTTTATCTGCTGTTTCTGCCCTTTTCTAGTTGGGCCGTATCTGCCTGGAGATCCCAGACCCATCAGCCCAACATCCACTTGGACTTGCCAGCCTAATCTTCCTCAGGGCCCCCCCCCCCCCCAAGAGTTGACAGGGTCCACCCAATTTCTGTCTGGAGCAGGATCCAGTCACTGGCTGGTGAGTCCAGTTGGTTGGGTGTGGGGGTCTGCGGGTGCCTTGATGCCATCCTACCACCAGTAGCCTTTTCCTCTATTTTCTGGTTCCTTTAAGTGGTGTGGTGTACAATGACATGTGCTGTGCATTCTTGCACAATGCATGTTGGCATCTGCAACACCCACTGCCTTTCTAGGCATTCTTGCCTGCCTTTCCCTTAGCTTCTGCTAGGGGTCAGGCAATCACAGGGCTCTGCACCCCCTGCCCCACAGAGGAGGAGAGAAGTCCTTCAGACACTCAATCCTCCTCCCCCTGGTCAGCCCCCTGGTGACTCTAGTTCACTTCTGAACCTGGGTCGTTGGTGTAGCAAGCAGTACCTCTACCACTGTGCCACTGCTGCACCGGCAATCCGGCCCCATGTAACACCTTTCTCGAACACAAACATTTAGCAGGGGACACCCAAGACAGTATGCATGCAGGAATTAAATAGGGACCAAAAGTCAGTCTTATGGCAGTGAGGGTTGAGACACTGATGCTGCACCTCGCACCACACCAGTGACTTGAGTTTGGGAGTGAGCTGGAGATGCCAAGGATCAGATGGGGAGGAGAAGGTCCGAGCGTCTGACAGCAGCTCACCTTCTCCAAGGAGGGGTGGGTTGAAGGCTCCCATAACAGTATGCCTCCCAGTGGTGATTGGTAGGTACTGAGCCACAAGTCTTCCACAGTTGGGAGGTGAGTGGCAACAGATGCAAGAGTGGAACACGGAAGCATACATGCATCCCTGGATGTCACTGCACATCTGTGCTCACCAACGGGAAGAGGGGAAGGTGCCACACAGAGCAAGGAAAAGCCCCAGTTTCTGAATAGGCAATCTTGACCCAGCATTATGCCCACCATCAGATCCTGCCCTCCCGGGTCCTGATGCCCCTACCTTCACCTTCAACCTCAGGGTAATTAGATTTCATGTACAGGAGCACTGAGGAGCTGAAAGTGGCCCCACCTTGGGGAGAACAAGCCAGGAGGTTGCCTGAGAGTGAGTCACAGGTGGGTTGGGGTTCCAGGGTTCTCAAGGCAGGGAGGATCTCAAGACAGGGTGAGA
The DNA here is from genome assembly GCA_016271365.2 of Neoceratodus forsteri. Lineage (NCBI taxonomy): Eukaryota > Metazoa > Chordata > Ceratodontiformes > Ceratodontidae > Neoceratodus > Neoceratodus forsteri. Next base: position 1,181,073,303 of record CM057454.1, read on the forward strand.
ATAGCTGGGTGACTGAGACAGATCCCAAAAGCCAGTGACTGGAGGGAAAAATAATTTTAAAAAAAGGATCTAGCCAGCAGTGCAAGGCAGTGACCAAAAATAAAGTCAGTGGTCCAGTACTGTGACACATGCATACCCTTGGTAAACAGAGTACCAAATCCAGGGAATGCAGGCTTTTCTAAATTTGGTTTCCTAAATGGGCACTCTGTTTGTTGTGGCGCACACGGTGACAGTTTTATAGACAGAAAACAAAGGACAATACAATAAAAGTTCTTACCTAGTGAGGTCATGATCTCATAATTCTCCTTCATCACCTCCCTGTATAGGTCTTTCTCAGCTTCAGTTAAAATGCTCCACTCTTCTTTAGAAAAAAAGACTGCAACATCTTCAAATGCTATGGGCACCTGAAAGAACACACAGTGAATGTATAGGAGTGTATTACATTGTTCACCAGGTCTGTTCTTCTGAGATGGCTTCCTAAGGTCCAGCGACACTTCATTAGACAGAACTTGCAAGAAGACCTATTTTTTAAAACTATTTTTCCCCCTGGGCACCTCCAGCCAGGAACTTCTTTGGCCTCTGTGAATGCCACCTCTGATCCTTTGAGGCTTCTCTTACCTGGGTATCCTGGAACTCCTAGGCCACCTACATCACTGTTGTATTGCCCCCTCAACTTGAGCCCCTGCCAAGGGGGGTCTGCCTTTCTGCTCCTAAGGAAGCCCCAGCCCAGTTATCCAACAGCCTATTGCAGAGGCGAACTCCAAGAGTCAATCCGGAAGCCAGTAGGTGTGAGCCCAACAGTGGTTGATAGGGCAGGCAAGGTATCATGTGCCCAGCTAGTTGCCATTTTTTTCTCCAGTAGCTCTCCCTCCCCAGGAATGCTGCCCTACTATGATGCTCCTAGGCATTCACTTGAGCATACATGACCGTTGCTGGTGTCAGCGGTGTTTCATCCCCCATTCTGCCGAGCCCTAAGCCAGGCTGCCACTCAGCCTTTGCCAGGTGGTAGCCAGATAGTGAGATGCGAAACTCTGCTTGATGGAGGAGAGTTGCCCTTGAGATGCTCAACCCTCCTTCCCTGCTGAACCCCAATAATATGAACTTGCTCCCGAACTAAAATTTCCAGTATGACAAGCAATAGCAACTGAACTACCTAAGTAATCTGACTTCTTGCTACGTACAACTACAACTCAGCACATCAACAAAGGTCTGACACCTTCATTGACAAGCAGGGGTACAATTCTCTGCCACAAGGCACTGACACAAAATAATTTCAAACAGCATCTCTGGCTATGCAGTCATGGAGTGTGTAGTGTGGTGTTTTCTCTGTACACGTTTCAGCCTCAGCTGTGATGCTGTGCATCTGTCCACAATTCCCTCCTGCCGTGCACTTCTCCTGTAAAGGCTTTCCTCCCCTTTCATGCTCCCTGGTGAAGAACTAATGTGGTCTGATGCACTGGGGTTTTTCTTTACAATTTATAGGATAAATTAATGGATAATTTACTGTATCCAGAAGATCCATCACCCAAAAGTTCATATGGTCTAGGCTGCTCAGGTTCCTCAACCTCTCCATGACAATTAGCTAGTTTGAAATTGGGAGTATGCCATAGTTTGACTTGCCATCTGAAATACTGTGCCTTGTGGGTATAGTATGACAAGTGTTGGCACACCTTGCACCCAAGGTAGTGCTTGTCCTGCCTGGGAAAGTGCTGCTCCACGAATGGTCTTGGGAGCACCCAAAGGCTCCAGGTACTCTGAAAGGGAGGTTAGGAACAGTAACATGGATCCAGTGAATTTACAACAGCAGAAATGCTCTATGGATCAAAGGGAGGGAAACTAATATGCAACAGTGGTTATAGCACAGGTGTACCAATCATAGGAAGTTTAAACCTAACTATGGATATAGTTAGAGTGTACTAACTCTGAGATGTTACAGTACCAACTGTGAGAAGTTTCAGCTGAAAATGAAATGAAGAAATGAGGATGAGCTATAGAAACGCAACTGGCCAAAAAATGCCTATCATTTGCTGTTTGCCACCAAGGAACGGTGTAATAAATACATCCTGCTTGATCTCGGCTCCCAGTTTGGATCTCAGTTTGCATGTAGTCTCACGTTAATGGCGCCCCAGAGTGTGATTACAGTACCCTTACATTAGCTCTTACAGAATCACTAAAGACAATTTATAACCTTATAGAGGACAATCAGTCTAGGGTTCATTAATGTTGATTCCAAAATTAAAACTGCTATTACATATGCAGGTGAAATATGAGGCTTCTTTAAGGTAGACCCTTATAAATTGTCCTTGAACAAATTATGTAGATACTTGCTGAATGTACCCTCCTATGCTGTGGGTCATACTTTGTGGGCAGAACTGGGTTAATACACAATTGAGAAACTAGTAAACAAGCAAATAATTATTTTCATTGTGGATCTCCAACTTTTGTCATGTATTCTATTTCCTAGAGCTTGCTTAGAAGAACAAATAAAATATTCCAACAAAGGTTTCAGTTTTCACTTAGATTTATTAAACAAAAGTTACATCCTTTAGACCTTGGTATGATAGTGATGTATTGCACCTACAGAGATCTAATCTGGTCATCCTAATTAAACAAAGGTGTAGGAAAGTAACTGCAAGCAAGGATATGCATAAACCACAGAAATCTAAAATTCATACTCTTTCAGGGAAAATTTTAATAAAAAATGTTTGTGTAGTAACTCCAGCGTTACAAAAGTAGCCATAGGAAACACCCATGTAACCGTGTATAAAGCAGCTCTATAACCACTTTAGGGGGAACTCGCGTAGCAAGTGACCACTATACATATACAATTTTGTGTAGCACTTGATGAAAATTGTGTATTTTTTACTTCACTATATCAAGTAAAATATTATCTGCTCTTCATAAATATAATAAAACATAATTTGGAAGAGAACTACATCTCTCCTTAAGTAGTGCTAGGAGAGCAAGATATCACTTTACCAAAGTCAGCCTCTAAAAAATTAAGAAGTAATTCTATTTTATAAAATGACATAGGAAGAAGTATCCACCCCCAACCCCCATTTTGCAAGTGCACCCTGGGAGAGGTAGATGATGGAGTATGTGGTCTTTAAACCCCTTTATAAAAAAGAAAGGGATATGGAACATGGGAGGTGATCAACCAGTTCCCTGATAAACTGGACTTACCTCGGCTTATAGAGGCACAGAAGCAAAACACTGGGTTCCGAGGTTTCTCGGGAGGAGATTAACAGAGCTATTGGTGCCCCCAAAATGGGGAAGGCCACTGGGCCTGATGGCTTCACAGCAGAATATAACAAAGCCATGAGGGATTCCATGGTGGAGCCCCTGTGGGAAATGCTCTGGGAGGTGCAGGAGGGGGGAGATCTTCCTGCCACCTGCTCCGAGGTGGTTATTTGCCTCCTGCTAAAGCCGGGTAAGGAGCCCGATAGTTGTGCCTCATACGGCCTGATATCCCTGCTTAATTGTGACATGAAAATAGTTGCTATCCCTCAACCCCAGGTTCATCGCATGTCCCCTTATCCTAGAGCACTTTTTTTCAGTAATACTCCTCTCCTGTACCTTATCAACTTCTGTGAGGTATTTAAAGGTCTCCATCGTATCCCCCCATCTTCTTCTCCAGGGTGTACATACTGAGCTCTTTTAGCCACTCCTTGCAGGGCTTTTGACATCCGACTCTGTGCGAAGTTCACAAATAAATTTGCAAAACAGCTTTTCGCTTTAACATTTCTGTGGCTACTTGCGTCTGTCCTTATGAGAGTGCACCAGTTCTGTTGGCCATGTACATATCGAACTCCTCATAGGGCTTTTGATGCAGAACCATCACTATTTTAGTAGCCCTCCTCTAGACCACTTACACTCTGTCTATATACTTCCTGAGATGTGGTCTCCAGAGCTGGACACATGATTCAAGGTGAGGTCTTACCAGCGATCTATATAGGGGCAACACCTCCCTCCCTCCCTCTTTTCTGCTGGTAAAACCCTCTCTATGGACCCAACCATCCTATTAGCCGTCCTGGCTGCCTTGTCACACTTCCTGGCCACCTTTAGGTCAACCAGTATGATTACCCCCCAGACCTCTTTCCTGCTTGGTCATTGTCACTCCATCCATTTTGTACTGCACCCCTGGGTTTCTATGGTCCAAGTCCATGATTTTGCACTTTTTTTTGCATTGAAACCAAGATGCAATACCCTTGACCACTTCTCCAGTTTTTTTCAGATCTCTTTCCATCATTTTTAACCCCCCCCCCCGGAGTGTCCAATCTGTTGCAGATCCTGGTGTCATCCACAAAGAGTTAGACCTTCCATTCCAGTTCCTCTGCTATGTCACTTATGAAGACATTAAAGAGGACTGGTCCCAGCACTGAATCCTAAGGTAATCCACTGGTCACCATCCCTTCCTCAGAGCAAACTCAGTTTACCACCATCCTCTGTCTCTTATCCCCTAACCAGTTTCTTACCCAGGTTACCACCTTTTTGCCCACACCCAAGCTACCCGGCTTAGGTACCAATCTCCTATTTTGAATGGTGTTGAAAACTTTGCTGAAATCCAGTTAGACCATGTCCACCACTCCTCCCTGATCTAACTCCTTGGTCACCCAGTCAAAGAAATCCATATGATTTGTTTGGCATGACCATCCCCCTGTCAATCCATACTGCCTCAGATCCCATAACCCATTGGATTCAAGATATTCCACAATCCTTTTCTTTAGCAGTGTTTCCATTAAATTACCCACCACTGAGGTCAGCCTGATGGACCTAAAATTGCCTGCCTCTTCCCAGCTACAACTTTTCTGAAGTGGGACTATATCTGCCCTTCTCCAGTCCTCCGTGACCACTCCAGCCTCCAGTGATCTGTTAAACAGGTCTGACCAAGATGCAGCTAGTACCGCCCTGTTGTGTTTTGTGACCGAAAATAAGTACCTTAAACACATCAAGGTCTTGGTAGAAAGAAAAACATGCCACACTAAAATCTAAGCTTTCTATTTTTACTTCCATTTAGCACATACAAGAGGAGACTGACTTCAGCACACAGGCACACTTACAGGAAGTGCATTCTCTTAAAGCTTTACTGTCTCTAATATTTCTTAAAGCTGTTCTACACATAACAATCCCTCCTAATTTAGCTAGAAAGTACGTAAGTCAATAATTCAGAAATAATATGAAACTATTAAAGTTATTAGTGCAATGTCCCTTTAGTTAGTCATGTCATTAGGCTATATCTCTATAAGTCTATTCTCTTTGGTGTATGTCTTTCACGTCCTGACGGATGTAGCAGGACTCGAGGCTGTTGCACTGGAATCTGATTAGCATCAGCCACATCTTGTCGCAAATGCTGTGGGTTCTACTATCGCTTCCTGTTCTTGTTCTGGAACAAATAATTAAGCAATAAGGCACGACAAGGTGTGTGTGTGTTATCGTGTAATGACGTCACTCCTGGGGTGGGTTGAATCACGAGGCGAAGCAGAGTGCTTCCACCACCCCAGGAGTGACGTTATTACACAATAACACACACCTTGGAGTGCCCTATTGCAATTATACAATGGCTCGATGTTATACAAAATAAAAAAAAATTTCAAAAAGGTTTTAGTAGATTTTTAGTGTGGCAATATATCTTTGTTTCTGAAACAAAAAAAATCAATATCATCCAGGATATCCATACAGTGATGTTATTGTGTAATAACATCACTGTCTCAGGGACACACTGACCAATCAGAGTCCAGGAAATTTCCTTGCCATTGTATAATGCTCAATAACTACCCCGACTATGGGCATCCCTTTTTTGTTCTGTCTCAATTCTAGTACGTAATTGGTCCACATGTTTTTTCACTTTCCTCTTGTTAGTCAGTCGAACACTATCGACAACATTTCCAAACTTTTTTTCCACCATGCCTTCTATCCATCTCTTCGGGCCTGCATACATCCTGACCCACACAAGATCATTGGGTTTGAAGGATCTGGTCTTAGTAAGCATTTCAGTTACTGACATAACCTAGAGGGCGAAGAAGGTCCAATTGAGTTTGAATCTGATGTCCAAACAACAATTCTGCAGGGGATATTCCCATGACACAATGTGGTGTTGTTCGATACATCGCAAGAAAGTCCAAAAGGGCTAGTTGTATTGCCATCAGTGTAGTAGGATTAACTTTGTCCATACTCTTTTTAAAAGTCTGAACTAGGTGTTCTGCTTCGCCATTTGAACTTGGATGGTAGGAAGGTGAGAAAACATGGTGGATATCACGTTGCTGGCAAAATGCTTGGAATTCCAACAGATATGAACTGTGGTCTGTTATCCGAGACAATCACTTGCGGAAAACTATAGGTAGCAAAGATAGATTTTAACATTTTGATGGTACTCGCAGTAGTTGTTGAAAACATTTGATGAATTTCTGGCCATTTACTATAAGCAACAGTTAAGAGTAACCACATGGAATTTAAATAGGGTTCCGCAAAATTAATATGCAACCTTTGCCAGGGTTTGTTAGGTCGTTCCCAATGGTGAACTGGAGGTCTTGCCGGATTTTCCATTGATACAGCACAACCTTCACATCTTTGCACAACCTGGTATATGTCTCTGTCAATAGAAGGCCACCATACATGAAGTCTGGCAAGGGATTTCATTTTAGCAATGCCTGGATGGCCCGCATGCAAAAGAGTCAACACATTTGAGTGATAACATTGGGGTACTAGGACACGCAATCCCCATGAAAGACACCCTTCAGCAATGGACAACTGCTGTCTCTTTGTATAGCAGGGTTGTAGTGCAGCCAACCCTCAAGCGTATACTGATACAAACGTAAAAGTCATGGCACACCACTCACCACAATAAGACTCCATACGCAGAAATGCTGATAAAAAATATTTTTACTCAAGATCTTGGCAGCAGTAAGAACTCAAAACAGGACATAGAAAACTCCTCATGTTTCACCCAATCTTGGGCTTTGTCAAAGGGTAAAACCCCCTAGTGTTGTAAACCTTAATAACACACCAAAGGTAATCACATGACAAATTTTAAAGTGCAAGTGCTCAAATCCAAGCCACCTTAACCAGGACTCGTCCAACCTTGTGATCCCTCTTGCAGGCTTTAACAATGTTGCCTACTACCCTTTAACTCTAGGAGGCATGTGATTCGCTAGATTATCTGCTCAGGAATTATTTGTTTCTGTGGTGCTGAAAAGGGTCACTCATACACTCCTAATGCCTTTGAATGACTTAGCCTATTTGTTATGTATGTATTACTTATCCACTCATATTGCCTTTGATTGACTTAGCCTATTTGTTAAGTAAGTATTATTTATATTTTACCTATTACTGCTTACTGTAGACGAACTATGTTTACCCGACTCTATTGTGTCACTGTACCATGCGCCTACCCATGTCATGTACCCTGTCTGAACCTGTATTTTCATTGTACTCTCCCGGGTCGTACCTAAAAATAGGCATATAACTTGTCTAATGTACCTACCTGGTCAACAAAATCTAAATAAATAAAAATAAATTTTCAATGACAAAATCTTAATAACATATGAAAAAAAACCTTTCGTTATAAAGAACAACACCATCAGGCGATGATATAAATGGAATCCCCCATTCTGCCCACTAATGTGCTCATGTTTTAGTAGCAAACTACATTATCCTCATTTACTTGAGCGCAGTAAAGTGGGCATAAATGAAGGTAAACTGGAGCTCTATTAGTAAAACTTGTAAGGGTCCAAAAAGGGGGATAAATATAACAAATCATACTGTATGGAAACAGATATTCCTACATTAGACTTAGAATAAAAATCCCTTTTGTATCCATTACACGCACCTTTAAAGTAAAACAAGACGGTACTGGGCAACCTAGGAAAAAACAATAATCTACAAATCTGGTACATCTAATTATATAATTATATTTTTTAATCAGCATTTCCGCATATGGACTCTTACTGTGGTGAGTGGTGTGCCGTGACTTTTACATTTGCCTTATTGTGTGAGTCTCAGAGCACCCATTTCTCTGTGTGGCTCTATCCATTTCTGTCGTATACTGATACACTTGTTTCAAAATTGCATCCTTACTATTCGCTTTTGCAATGTCCTTGGTTAGTACTAGAAGCTAATCTAACTGTTGTAGCTCCACTGCACACACAACAGTAGAGTCCTCCATATCTTTGAATTGCATTGGAAAACTATCTGGCCCCACTTGGCATACTAATAGCTCCTATTTAAGTCCCACATCGCACTCCATTTTTCTGTATATTGGTAACCTTGACAAGGCATCCGCATTTCCATGCTGGTCCATTGGTCGATATGCAACCTCGAAATTATAGGCAGACAAAATTAACGCTCATCGTTGAAGTCTGCTAGCAGCTGTCTCTGGAATTCCTTTTTCTGGACTGAAAATTGTCACTAGTGACTTGTGATCCGTCTTCAGGTGCAACTTGCGACCTAGCAAGTACTGGTGAAATTTCTGGACTCTGAACACAATTGCTAATGCCTCTCTCTGAATCTGGGCACAATTCATTTCAGCTGCAGTGAGTTTGCGTGAAGCATGGGCTATTGGCTTCTCCACTCATCCTGGATCTGTATGGAAAAGGACAGCTCCTATACCCACTGGACTAGCATCACAAGCCAATGTGATAGGTTAGTTAGGGTTGTAATGAGTTAAATTATTCACATTAGTTAGAGACAGCTTCATAGCTTGAACTGCCTTACTGTGGCCCTTGGTCCACTTCCAAGGAGTACCTTTATGTAACAGTTCATTTAGGATAGTGCACTTAGTGGCTAAGCCAGGTATGAAATGGTCATAGTAGCGCACCATACCCAAGAATGAGTGCAACTCAAACATTCTGCAGTTCAGGCATGTGCACAATGACTTCCACCTTTTCATCATTTGGACAAATTCCGTCTTTGTCAATAGTGTGACCTAAGTACGTGACACTTGGTTGACAAAATTGGCATTTTTCTCTCCTGAGTCTGAATACACTCTGTTGCAATCTCTCCAAAGTATTTTATAAGTTAAGTAAATGTTCTGCTTCTGTCTTGCCCATGACAATGATGTCATCCAAATAACAAGCAACATGTGGTATATCACCCACCGGTTGCTCAATAACTTTTTGAAAACTAGTAGGTGCAGAACTAAGACCAAAACATAACCGTTTGTACTTGTACAGTCCTTGGTGTGTATTAATCACTACCAATTTCTGAGAGTCTGTATCCAGTTCCACGTGAAGGTATGCATCAGTGAGATCCAGTTTAGAGAACCCCACACCACCATTCAGTCTATGAAAAAGTTCCTCTGGTAAGGGTAAAGGAAATACATCTATGCTAAGTACTGGATTAAGTGTCACTTCAAATTTTCCACATATTCGAACATTACCACCTGGTTTAGATACCACCACAATTGCAGTGGCCCAATCTGAACTTGAAACCTTTTCCAGCGCACCCACTTTTTCCAATCTGTCCAATTCTGCCCCAACCACCGGTTTTAAGGCAAAAGGAAGTTTCCATGGTTTACAAAACTTATGGACTGCGCTAGGCTTTGTAACTAGCTTGGCTTTAGCCATTGTGCAACATCTCAGGCCTTTCCACAACTCTGGATACGTGTCTAAAATCTCCCCAAGCTTGGGCGGATTACTGCTTTGTGGTACCTGGACGGCAGCAAGTAGGCCAAAATCTGCTGGATCAATATAAATGTTTAGAAGAACCTGGGTGTTTCTGCCAAAAATGTTGACACTGTTTTTTGAAACCAGAAAGGTTAAAGGTGTACCAGGCTTGGGAGAACCAATCCTGTGTCCCAACGTGGTAAACGAGCCCAATGGCCAAACTGGTTGCCCTTCAAATGCATGCAGCAACTTATTACAAGGAGACAATGGTTGCTTATCCAGATCAGACCATGTTTGTTGGTTAATAAAAGTAACTGGGGAAGCAGAGTCTACCATTAAATGCAACTGACGCCTCAGTTGTGGCAACTGAAGTAACACATAGAAAGGAGGAACATCTTTAGTCTGCATTCATGGTGCAGTAGAAACCGCTGCACTGCCTGGGCTCTCTGAACTGATTACCGCAGTTCTCCAGCTCCTGCAAACCTTAGCAATATGCCCCTGACATTTACATGCATGACACTGAACTTCTCTGAATTTGCAGTGGCCCCTGCTATGCTAAGACAACCCACATGATGCACATTTGTACTGGTCATGCAGCTTGGGTGGAGTGGTTGAATTTTTCTTTGAAAACAGTGGTTTAGAATTAGATTTTAGCTGTTTCATGTGTATTGTCCATCTTAGCATGTGCTTCGTTTTCTGCAGCCTCATTTGTGCCAAATGTAAAAGTTCCTCAGTAGACTTCTTGACACTTACAGAAAGTAACTGCTGAATACGATGTTCATTATTCAACCCCATAACAAACTTATCAGCTAGATTAGATTCAGGATGGTCCCTGCTCCACTCACATGTGAGAGCTAAGCAGTTGATCTCAGCCAAATAAGATTGTAATGACTGAGCAGGTTTGTGGTGGTAACTGTAGAATTTATAATGCTCAACCCTTGGGAAGGTTGTTAAACTGTATTGTGCACTCAATTTAGCCTTTAGATTTTGATATGACAAATCCTTCGTCTGGTCCGGTGCACACAGACAGCATATAAGTGTGAAGGTTTCACTGCCCAAGAAAGTACAAAATGCAGCTTGAATAAGCATATGCTGTTGCTCAACACTTGCAGCTTATATGGCAGGATTAAGTAATAACCACTGATCAAACCATCTGGACCATGTATCACAGTCTATTCCTGTAAAAATCTCAAAGCTGGCTGAAGTTGCCATGATATTGCACAGTTCCAAATTGCTTACTTGCCTCCAATGCAGAAAGTCACAAAATGGTGCAATACAGTAAGTTGGAACTATGAAAATGTCCACCATCCATCGTTGCCAATTTGTTGTGTTTGGTGGCCGAAAATAAGTACTTTAAACACATCAGGGTCTTGGTAGTAAGAAAAACATGCCACACTGAAAACTAGACCTTCAATTTTTACTTTCATTCAGCATATACAAAAGGAGACTGACTTCAGCACACAGGCACACTTCAGGAAGTACATTCTCCTAAAGCTGTACTGTCTCTAACATTTCTTAAAGCTGTACTACACATAACACTAACTGAGCTCCCTCAGCACCCCGGATGCACCATGTCTGGCCCCATAACTCTATCCACTTTCTGGTTAGTGACCACTTTCCAGACTCTCTCCTCAGAAAAAGGACTAGTGTTCATTTCTCTTCCATCAAAGCTCCCTGTGCTTGTTTGCGGCACCTCCCCTTTCCCCGTGAATGCTGAGCAGAGGTACTTGTTCATGATGTTTGCCTTTTCTTGGTCACCCTCCATGCGGTACCCCCCCAACCTTACAGTCTCTTCCTTTGTCTTCCTTTTTTTGTTAACATACCTACAAAATATTTTGACCCTTTCTGATACTGCCAGAGCTATTCTTTCTTCAGTTTGCAACTTTACACTACTTACTGCTTTCTCTGTCTCCCTTGGTTTTCTCTGATACACATTTCCCTGCCCACCTCTCTCTGGGACTCCTTGTACCTTCTTAATGCTACTCTTTTAGCCTTTACCTTTTCTGCCACCTCTTTTAAGAATAACAGCAGTCTCCTCTTCCTTTTCCCTACTTGCTAGACGCAGAGGTTTATTGCCTTCACTGTGCCCTCTTTTAGTTTGGCCCACTGTTCCTTCACCACACCCCAGGTCATCTCCCTCTGCCAGTTCATTCCTGAGGCATTTCCCATCTTTATAAAATCTGCCCTTCTGTAGTCCAGAACTCTCACCATTGTGTGGTTGGACTCCACAGCTGTTCTTATATTGAACCACACTGTGCAATGATCACTGATCCCAAGATGGTGTCACAGCTTGATGTCTGTAATACTGCCCCTGTTAGTAAGCACCAGGTCCAGTACTGTCCCATCAAAAGTGAGTTAATTGACTAGTTGCCCAAGGAGTGCCCCTGCAGGAAGTCCAGGATGTCTCGGCTTCTAGCTGAAGCCACAGCTAGAAGGCTGCAATATACATCCTGCAGATTAAAGTCCCCCTACCAGCAACACCTCCCCCTTTTTAGCGATTTTACCAACTGCTTCTAACATTTTCATATCTGACTCTTCCTAACACAGGAGGGCAACCCAGCCTTTTTATAAATGGAAGCAGAGTCCAGTGCTGAAAACTTTTCTTTTCACACTATTTAAAATAAGAGTTTCACATGGTTCGGGGTTGGGGACCTCTCCTCTTCAGGCTATTTATAAAGGAGAGCAAGTCACACTGGATTCTCTGCTGGGACCTCTCCTTTCCTCTTCACGCTATTTATAAATGAGAGAAGAGTACAGCAGGGTTCTGTGTTGGGACAACTCATCTTCATCCTACAGTATTTATAAATGACAGAAGAGTCATGAAAGTTTCTCTGCTCAGGGAACACTCCTTTTAACAATCTCTATAAATGAGAGAAGAGTTAAACTGGATTCTATGCTGGGATATCTCCTGTTCACACTATTCATAAATGAGAGAAGAGTCCTGCTGGATTCTATGCTGGGACCTCTCCTGTTCACACCATTTATAAATGAGAGAAGAGTCCTGCTGGATTCTATGCTGGAACCTCTCCTGTTCATACTATTTATAAATGAGAGAAAAGTCCTGCTGGATTCTATACTGGGGCCTCTCCAGTTCACACTATTTATAAATGAAAGAAGAGACCTGCTGGATTCTATGCTGGAACCTCTCCTGTTCATACTATTTATAAATGAGAGAAAAGTCCTGCTGGATTCTATACTGGGGCCTCTCCTGTTCATACTATTTATAAATGAAAGAAGAGACCTGCTGGATTCTATGCTGGGACCTCTCCTGCTCATACTATCTATAAATGAGAGAAGAGTCCCGCTGGATTCTATGCTGGGACCTCTCCTGTTCACACTATCTATAAATGAGAGAGGAGTCCTGCTGGATTCTATACTGGGGCCTCTCCTGTTCACACTATTTATAAATGAGAGAGGAGTCCTGCTGGATTCCATGCTGGGACCTCTCCTGTTCACACTATTTATAAATGAGAGAAGAGTCCTGCTGGATTCCATGCTGGGGCCTCTCCTGTTCACACTATTTATAAATGAGAGAAGAGTCCCGCTGGATTCTATGCTGGGACCTCTCCTGCTCACACTATTTATAAATGAGAGAAGAGTCCTGCTGGATTCCATGCTGGGACCTCTCCTGTTCACACTATTTATAAATGAGAGAAAAGTCCTGCTGGATTCTATGCTGGGACCTCTCCTGTTCACACCATTTATAAATGAGAAAAGAGTCCCGAAGCATTCTATACTGTGGCCTCTCCTCTTCACATTATTTATAAACGAGAGAAGAGTCCCGTTGGATTCTATGCTGTGACCTCTCCTGTTCACACTATTTATAAATGAGAGAAGAGTCCCAAAGGATTCTATACTGTGGCCGCTCCTCTTATTTATTAACGAGAGAAGAGACCCGCTAGATTCTATGCTGGGACCTCTCCTGTTCACACTATTTATAAATGAGAGAAGAGTCCCGCTGGATTCTATGCTGGGACCTCTCCTGTTCACACCATTTATAAATGAGAGAACAGTCCCACTGGATTCTATGCTGGGACCTCTCCTGCTCATACTATCTATAAATGAGAGAAGAGTCCTGCTGGATTCTATGCTGGGACCTCTCCTGTTCACACTATCTATAAATGAGAGAAGAGTCCTGCTGGATTCTATGCTGGGACCTCTCCTGTTCACACTATTTATAAATGAGAGAAGAGTCCCGCTGGATTCTATGCTGGGACCTCTCCTGTTCACACCATTTATAAATGAGAGAACAGTCCCACTGGATTCTATGCTGGGACCTCTCCTGCTCATACTATCTATAAATGAGAGAAGAGTCCCGCTGGATTCTATGCTGGGACCTCTCCTGTTCACACTATTTATAAATGAGAGAAGAGTCCTGCTGGATTCTATGCTGGGACCTCTCCTGCTCACACTATTTATAAACGAGAGAAGAGACCCGCTGGATTCTGTGCTGGGACCTCTCCTGTTCACACTATTTATAAATGAGAGAGGAGTCCTGCTGGATTCTATGCTGGGACTTCTCCTGTTCACACTATTCATAAACAGGGGTTGTGTACAGACCCCATGTCAGGGGGAAGGAATGGACAAGGATATGATGGAAGGCATTCTTAGAATGGCAGAGAAAGGGGAGATACTGTTGATGGGAGACCTGAATATGCCAGATGTTAACTGGAGCACATTTGCTGCAGCCACATCCAAGAGCAGGGCCATTCTTGACGCCTACAGGTGGTAGGCATTAGACAGCTAGTTTCTGAACCCACTCATGAGGGAGCAATCTAGATCTCATACTCAAATGGGGGCAGGAGATCTCAGATCTAGAAGTGGGTTGCCATCTGGGGACAAGTGACCATCAAACAGTGTGGTTCACGTTAACCTAGCTACAGAGTCAAGCTTACAAAAATGAGGGTACTGGACTTTAAGAGGGCTGACTTTGGCAAGATGGGAGAGTGCCTCAGAAAAGCACTAGCAAACAGGCTAGAAGGAGGTGTGGAGCAACAATGGGGAATTATCAAAACTGCCATCACAGAGGCAACAAGCCTTTGTGTGAAGCAAATAAACAAATCAAATGAAAGAAAAGCCACTATGGTTCTCAAGAGAGGTGGCTGTGAAAGTCAGGAAGAAAAAGATAGCATTCCGAAGTATAAGGAAACACAGAAGGAGCAGGACAGAGAGCTGTACCAGTTAAGGCAGAAAGAAGCAGGGAGGGAAGTCAGAATAGCAAAGGCCCAAACTGAGGAAAAGATAGCCAACTCAGTTAAGAAGGGGGATAAAACCTTTTATAGGTACATCAGCGAGCGTAGAAAGACAAAGGGAGGGATAGTGAGGCTGAATAGAATGAACGGTGGGTGGGCTGAGGGGGACAGTGAAAAAGCAGGAATACTAAACGAATATTTCTGCTCAGTATTCACAAAAGAGGAGGGGGAAGTGCCTAATCCAATTAACAGAAGCACTCTTGATAGGGAGGTCGATCCCAGTCCTTTCACAGAAGAAAGGATTCTGCAAGAACTCCTAAAACTGAAGGTGGACAAAGCAATGGGTCCTGATGGAATTCACCCCCAGAATTCTAAAAGAATTAAGGAAGGAACTAGTGAAACCACTGGCTACTCTTTTTAATAAATCATGGGAGGATGGTGTGGTACCCGAGGACTGGAGGAAGGCGGATGTGATTCCCCTTCACAAAAGTGGGACCAAGACAGAGGCAGGAAACTACAGACCTGTCAGTCTGACCTCTGTGGTAGGGAAAGTGATGGAGTGACTTCTGAAGGAAAGAATAATTGAGTACCTAGAGGTCAGTGGAGCACAGGATCCAAGGCAGCATGGGTTCACAGCGGGAAGGTCATGTCAGACGAATCTAATAGATTTCTTTGACTGGGTGACCAAAGTAGTAGACCAGGGAGGGGCTGTGGACATGGCCTACCTAGACTTTAGCAAGGCATTTGACACAGTCCCACACAAAACATTATTAGTATTATAATTAACCAGCCTGGGAGTGGGTCCCAGGGTGGTAGCCTGGGTAAAACATTGGCTGGATAACAGGACACAGAAGGTAATTGTAAATGGAGTCCACTCTGAAGAAAGGGCAGTTACCAGTGGGGTACCGCAGGGTTCAGTATTGGGTCCAGTCCTTTTTAATGTCTTCATCAGTGACATTGCAGAGGGACTGGAAGGAAAGTATGCCTTTTGCAGATGACACAAAGATCTGCAACAGGGTTGATACACAAGGAGGCGTGGAAAGGATGAAAAGGGACTTGGCAAGGTTGGAGGAATGGTCAGACGATGGCAGCTAGGATTCAATGCAAAAAGTGCAAAATAATGCACCTGGGAAACAAGAACCCAGGGGAAGAATACACAATGGGTGGGGAGGTAGTAACAACAACAAAACAGGAAAGGGACCTGGGGGTAATCATATCAGATGACCTTAAGGTTAGCAAGCAATGTGAGAAGGCAGTAGGGAGGGCCGGGGGTATACTGGGATGTATAGGGAGAGGCATCATCAGCAGAAAACAGGAAGTTGTTATCCCTCTGTACAGACAGTTGGTGAGACCCCATCTGGAATACTGTGTCCAGTTCTGGAGACCCCATCTCCGCAAGGACATAGACAGGATAGAGGCAGTCCAGAGGAGGGCAACTAAAATGGTGCAGGGTCTGCAAGAGAAGCCATGATGAGGAGAGACTAAAGGAGCTTAATATGTATACCCTTGAGGAAAGAAGGGAGAGGGGACATGATAGAAACTTTCAAGTACCTCAAGGAATCAACAAAGTCCAAGAGGGTAGCATCTTTCAGAAAAGAGACTTGCAAGAACAAGGGACACAATTTAAAGATAGAAGGAGAAGTGTTCAGGGCAATGTGAGGAAGTATTATTTCACAGAGAGGGTAGTGGATGCATGGAACAGCCTTCCTGAGGAAGTTGTGGGGTCTAAAACTGTGGGAGAATTCAAGAATGCATGGGACAGACATAAGGCAATTCTTGTGGGGGGCAGGAAGATATAGGCTGTTGGTTAACTAGGATCTGCGGCCTATCCTGTAGGTAGGGAAATGGGCAGACTAGATGGGCCTAGCTGTCCTTATCTGCCGACAAAGTCTATGTTTCTATGTTTCTATGAGAGAAGAGCCCTGCTGGATTCTATGCTGGGGCCTCTCCTGTTCACACTATTCATAAACGAGAGAAGAGTCCTGCTGGATTCTATGCTGGGACCTCTCCTGCTCACACCATTTATAAATGAGAGAAGAGTCCTGAAGGATTCTATACTGTGGCCGCTCCTCTTATTTATAAACGAGAGAAGAGACCCGCTGGATTCTATGCTGGGACCTCTCCTGCTCACACTATTCATAAATGAGAGAAGAGTCCTGCTGGATTCTATGCTGGGACCTCTCCTGCTCACACTATTTATAAATGAGAGAAGAGTCCCGAAGGATTCTATACTGTAGCCGTTCCACTTATTTATAAACGAGAGAAGAGACCCGCTGGATTCTATGCTGGGACCTCTCCTGCTCACACTATTTATAAATGAGAGAAGAGACCCACTGGATTCTATGCTGGGGCCTCTCCTGCTCACACTATTTATAAATGAGAGAAGAGTCCCGAAGGATTCTATACTGTGGCCGCTCCTCTTATTTATAAATGAGAGAAGAGACCCACTGGATTCTATGCTGGGACCGCTCCTGCTCACACTATTTATAAATGAGAGAAGAGTCCTGCTGGATTCTATGCTGGGGCCTCTCCTGTTCATACTATTTATAAATGAGAGAAGAGTCCTGCTGGATTCTATGCTGGGGCCTCTCCTGTTCATACTATTTATAAATGAAAGAAAAATCCTGGTTCCATGTCAGAAAAGCAAACACAATATGGCGCCGACAACAAAGAGCAAGTGCTAATCAGCACAAACCAAAATGTTGCTCAGCACTATAGCACCACTCGCACACAGCAACCACCCTATAAGTCAATGAAATATACTTAGCAAATCTACTTTTTATGTGGTGGGGGATGCCCCCACAACCCCAACACATAGGATACTAAACCCTGGGGGATGACACTAGGAGGTCAAACTTGGGGGCTACATTAAGGGACAGCAGTTGGAAGGGGTAGAACGGTTGGACAGACCTACAGACAGGGGATCAAAGTCAGGAAGGCAGGGAAATAGGAGCTCAAACCTCAGGGAAAAAAAACAAAACTGTAGCATCATAAACAAAACAAAAAAAATAGCATCCCCAACATCAGTTCCGAACCTGGACCACCTACATCAAGGCCTACGCCTACGTCTTTATAAGCGACATTGCAGAGGGACTGGAAGGAAAAGAATGTCTCTTTGCAGATGACACAAAGATCTGCAACACAGTTGATGCACAGGGTGGGGTGGAAAGGATGAGAAGGGACTTGGCAAGGTTAGAGGAATGGTCAAATGTATGGCAGCTTAGATTCAATGCTAAGAAGTGCAAGGTAATGCACCTGGGAAACAAAACCCAGGGAAGAGTACACAATGGGGGGGTGAGATACTAACAACAACAAAAATGGAAAGGGACCTGGGGGTAGTCATATCAGATGACTTAAAGGTGGGCAAGCAATGTGAGAGGGCAGCAAGGAGGGCTGGGGGGATACTGGGATGCATAGGGAGAGGCATCACCAGTAGAAAACAGGAAGTTATTATCCCTCTGTACAGACAGCTGGTGAGACCCCATCTGGAGTACTGCATGCAGTTCTGAAGACTCAATCTCCGCAAAGACACAGACAGGATGGAAGCTGTCCAGAGGAGGGCAACTAAAATGGTGCAGGGTCTGCACTGGAAGACATATGAAGAGAGATGAAAGAAACTTAATATGTATAGCCTCGAGGAAAGGAGGGAGAGGGAGGACATGATAGAAACGTTCAAGTACCTCAAGGGAATCAACAAAGTCCAACAGGGTAGCATCTTTCAAAAAAAGAGGTGTGCAAGAACAAGAGGGCACAATTTGAAGATAGAGGGGGTGTGGCTCAGAGGTAATTTAAGGAAGTATTTTTTCACAGAGAGGGTTGTGGATGCATGGACGGCCTTCCGAGGAGGTTGTAGAGTCAAAATCAGTGGTGGAATTCAAGCATGCATGGGACAGTCTTAAGGCCATTCTAGGGGTGGGTGGAAGAAGCAGGCTGCTGGTTAACTAGGATCTGCAGCTTATTCAGTAGGTAGGGAAACGGGCAGACTAGGTGGGCCAAGCGGTCCTTATCTGCTGTCAAAGTCTATGTTTCTATGTTTTGCAAGGTACTTTGTAATCCTAGACTCAAATAAATAAATAAAAAAAAAAATAAATAATGGAGAGGCAAAGATAAGAGAAAAGTGTGCAAGGAAAGAAGAGAAAAAAGCAAGGAAGAAGGAAAGGAGAGAGGGAGGGAGAAAACAGAGAAGGAGGGGAAAAAAAGGAGATATCTGTGCACAAAAGTTTAGGAAAAACCTAATCTGACAGCAAAATAAGAAGAGGGCTAAATATTGCTAAGAATTAGGGCCTAGAAGAACTAGGTTCAATGTACTTGAAGTAATCCTGCCAACATCTGCCACATACAGTGAGTCGTTTATGAGTCACGTGAGATAACTGGTTTAGGGTGGGATACTGAGAAAGACTTTGAAGAACATCTGAAAGAGAAGGCACCAGAGTTGATTTCCATTTCATAAGAATCAGATGTTTGACCAGAAGAAAAAGTATGTTTAGCCATCTAAAATGTGCATGTGAGAGGAGAGAGCTATTGGGGATAAGGATGCCTGGAAGGAATAGCTTGGGTCAAAAGGTAGCTTTTGTCCTGTTACTCTGGAGGCAAGTAAATAGACTTTACGCCAAAGCTTATTATTGGGAGTACACAACCACAAGATACGAAGTAGATCCCCGTTGGCCAAATTACAGCGCCAGCAGTTATTAGTTAATAGGCCCATTTGTTGAAGCACAGAGGGGGTTCTATACCAAAGATGCAGGATTTTAGTTAGTATTAAAGAACTACAGGCATCTGTAAAGGTATTATGTGCAAGATGCCAACAATTACTCCACTGTGTGTCTGAAATATTGTAGTTAAGAAGAGTACTCCATTTATTTTTGACCTGTATAGACTGATCAGGTAAATTATCAGTAATGTCTTTGTAAATGGAGCTATTCAAGTTTACTGATAAATTAGTCCAGTGTGAAATGTATGGGTTTAGAAGAGTATGCTTATACACTAAACTAGAGAGACAGAGTTATAAGCTGCCAGAATTTGTAAAAACTTCCATAAGTCCTGTTCAGGAAGTTTCTATGTAACCTGCAAGTCCGAGAATAATCTAAGAGTGGGTAAATTCTGGCCCAAGATATCTCTGAGAAAGAAAATGCCTTTGTGCCTTTGTTCTGCCACGTACGACAGAAAATTGGGTGATCTTCTAGAGAGACCTGGGGATTGCCCCATAAGGGGGTATAAAACCAAGGTGTTGGATTGGATTTTGGGAATTTGTGGGTTAATTTCCAATAAAGAACAGAGGATGATATAGTCGGGTGAGATTTCAGTTTAGAGGAAATTGGATTAAAAATGAAGGAAGTAGGAACTCCTCCCACGCACAATGTGGATTCCATTGCAACCCATAGTGGTGAGTGAGAGGAGGGTTTCTGAAACCATTTAATGGTTTGGGCCATTCGAAAAGCCCAGAAGTAGCCTTTGAACCAGGGGAGTCCGAATCCTCCTTTTTTTTCAATGTGATCGAAGTTTGTTGCGGTTAAATCTCGGTGGTTTCCCATCCCAAATAAAGTTGCCTATTAATTTATCAATTTTAGAAAAAAAGAAGGATGGTAAGACTAAAGGAATATTGGCAAAGAGGTAAAGAATCTTGGGAGATATGGACAACTTGATGGCTGCGATCCCAATGCGCATTTTAGAAACACCACTCTGCGGCAAAAACAGAGTTTCCCCACATGATCCCGGACCCCTGGTTAAGATACTCAGGGTCTGGAGACATGAGGGAGGAGCCCCAGAAGTTCTAGGGGGCACAGTAATGTTTTATTTTAAAGTGCTCTAAAGTGCCATAAAAGTGTAGGCCCCAGCAGCTGAGACTGCTGAGAAATGTAGTTTAACGGGGACAGAAATCAGGCAGTGCAATGCTGTTGTGTTGGTTTAAACCTGTGATATAATAATATTAAACATTTTTCCTCAAAAAATTGTGTGTTTCGTTTTATTTTTTATTGATTTTATGAATAAGTTTGAATGCCACTGCTGCTGTTATCCCTAATGTTATTTGCTGGCACACGACTGTCTGAACGGATGTGCTTTGTTGTTATGTCTCCGTTCCTGCATGCATAATGTTGCCGGTTTCACTTGATGTTCAGAAAAAAATCTGTACAGACCTGTATGTTGTGCAGTTTTTCTTTAAAATACTGGGGGTATTAAAATTATCAAGCTCTGATTGTCAGCATGGCATCCTGGTAATCTTGTTATATATATTTTTTTCATTTCATGTATGGGGAATCGGTCGCTTACTATATTTTTGAAGTGCTGCGAGTTACAGGAAAAAAGTAGTAATGCACACAGTTTGGTTTACAAGATTTTTGCTTTACTGTTATCAGGATTTAAATAAGAAAACAGTAAAACGTATTTATTGAAGAATGCTAAGTTCAAGTTCTGTACAGCTTTCCTCACGGAGACCTCAGAGCAATCAAACTCAGAACACGTTACTGCTTTTTTTTTTTTTTTTCTTACTGATACCTGTCGAATAAGTAAAGTGCTTGACTTTTTTTTTTGGCTTGCTATTTATACATGTAACCACACCGCCCCTGCTACATTACACAGTTAGCTACCCCTGGTACCCTTAACTGAGCACAGCCTACTTCAGGAACACATTTAGAAATGGTACCACCCCTGGCTTTGGAAATGTATACCACGTCATTACTTCTAGAGATCAAAAGGGGTGGGAGTATATGAAAGCAAATCATAAATGGACCTTAGAAGGTATTTACAGAAACCAGGTCTTGGGGAGAGAACTTTTTTGCTAGGGCTATGTTAGATCTATACTTCTGGAGGAGTACCCAGTAATTCCACACATGGGACGCAATAATGTAACTGTCCAAACCATGGTTGGGGTTCTAGAGTGTGACTTTATTCCAAAAGATGTTTTCCAAAGCAAGGGTGGACCCCCAAGGTTTACACAATGTGGCACAAGGAACTTGCAGAACAACAAAACGACTTATCTGACAGAACTCTATGTATTCCTATATTTCATAGGACACTGAACATCTTGTACTGGCATCCCATATTTCATAGGACAATTATGTTTCTCCCAGTGGCACTGGCAACAACTGAACACACATTTACTGAACAGAACTCTTTCACCTTGTGTTCCAATTTTTCATAGGACAATTACATTTCATTTCAGTGGCAAAGGCCACAACTGGAAAATACTTCTAGCGGCACTGGCCACAACTGACATACAGTACATTTGGCTAATTCATAGCATAACCCGCTTCAGGGGGTAAAATCCTCATCAGCCATTTGACTGAAGTAACCAGGTGCCCTTATTGAACCTGTAGTCCTGAACTGGTTACTCCAGATGGGGGTCTGCCCACCCTTGCTTTGTTCCCAAATCCATACCCAGCCATTCTTCAGAGTTGCACCTTAAACATCCTAAACACACTTAGAAAATGCTTTAAAGAACAAACTTTCACATCCAGCATTTAACACACATTACACTGGTAGTGGCAGAACTAAAGTCCCGAACAATGTGAATTGTCACAATTCTGGACAACACACTTGTCAGCCAACTTTAAACTGATAACAGTCTCAAACTTCTGAACAGAACATGTACTTGCTTTTGGCAGCTAAAACATCAGATCTTATTCAATGTCAGAACATTGCAGGCAGCTTTAAACATTCTGGATCAAAAAGGGGATTGCCCCTAAGATCCATCCTCTAGCAGTCCTTCTCACTCCATCGAGGATGAAAATCAGGAGATTCTGCTGTAGACGCCACTTTCCACCACTTCTCCTGGCAGGCTGGAGAATACCAGAATTTGGGTGAGAAAACAGGCTCTCCTCTCAGAGCCCACAGCTGAGCACTCCTCACACTTCAAACTGCAGCTCCAATTCCCTCCCCTGACTCACTATAATTATAAAGAGGGTAGTAAAAATGTCATCTCCCATTGACTGTATTCCTCTGTGTGGCCAGTGATTAATCCCCAATATACACACAGTTGCTGTGATGGGGTGGCCAGCAGTATCAGTGGGCATAACGGCACTCGTTACATTCCTGTCATCCTAAAAGTGAACAGCAGCCATTTGTAATTGTGGGAACTGAGAGATCCTAATCGGCTGCTGTTGTGTCCCAGTGTGTCAGGCATACAGTAATTGTTAAACAGTCCCTGATTGTGATCAGCACCCCATGTGTCTTCTCCCCCCTTCCCCATGGCTTCCCTGTCTCTCCACTCCAGCAGGTCTCTCTGTGAGTGTCCATGACAGTGCTGCCGTCACGAAGGTCCATTGTCCCCATATGTTTTGTGTGTCACAAGCCGATAGTGTGACAGAGTCCTTTCATTTATTTAGAGGGGATAGAAGGGACACTGGATTAGTCCGTACAGAAGTTTTTTTTGTTTTGTTTTTTTTACCCCTCTTGCTCCTCACTGCTTGCCTTTCCTAAATTATTGATTATCCTCAAATGACACATCCAGAGGCTGCGAGGGAGCCAACAACAGCACTGTAGGGACACAGTCTGGTAACTCAGATTTGTGTTGATGCCATTTCTTTTTCATTCTAGGCTGGGTTTCTATTTCTTGGTGGCTAGTTAAAGTACTACACACAAAAAAAAAAAACTCTTTCCAGATTGAGTGACACTAGTACATGTAGTGCACTATGCAAATCTCAAGAGTTCCCCAACTAGATCTGCATTATGCAATGGCTGGATTTCTAATTCTCGGTGGCTAGTTGGGGGGACCCTCTCAAGCTCAGGCAGGCTGCCGTTTGTACATTTTGTGTCTGTTTTTGGGAGGCGCTGCTCAGGTGGGTCACGCTACTACTAAAGCTGGAGCTCCTTTATTAAACAGTATTCATTCAGTGGATTATAAAAATAATTCCAGATTTGTAATCACAATGCCGAGAAGAAAAAATGAGCCCTACAATTATTTGTATTAGCAATCATTTGAAGGTCGAACTACTTTCTTGCAGAGGAACAACACACATTTGTGATGAATTTTAAACTGTTTTTATATTTTATTTTGCCCTCAAAAGGGGTTCATTTTATAAGTGCAATAACACCCTCTAGGCCCATGGATATACTGAGCATTAATGCACTTCCCAGTTGGTTGGAGGTCACTTGGGCCGCGCTCTCGTGCCTCACAACGCAACTAGGACGTGCATTAATGCCTAGTATACTCATGGCCTGTTGTGGGTTATAACTTACCTAACTACCATCTCAAGATTCTAAACTTCCTCACTTACAGCTGCGTGGCTTATGCTGCTGCAAGAGTTCCAAATGAGCTCATCTCTCTCACCTCAGCTGAGGCCAAGTGAACAAAAGAGTGAGTAGGTGAAAAACCCATTTAACTAGTTATTCACCAACTGCCTCTCCCTACCTAGCATGAACACTGAGGGGGATTCTAGGAACCCAAGGGGGCTGGGTGGTTATATACAGATCACAAACTGGCTGTTGCTGTGTCAATGACTATTTGAACGCATAACTTGCTGCGCTAATCCCAGTTCGGGCAGTAAACAACTACACAAAGGTCTTAAACTGCTGATTACATGTTATATACCTCCCAGTAACACACCTTACTGGCAGTGATTATTTCAGTTTGGTCACCCAGAACTCAAATCTGATAGTTTGACAGTAATTCACCTTCGGATAGATACTGAGCCACTAATGATTGTGCTTTCGATGTAAGTGGGACTGATTTAGTACTTTCTCATATTTTCTGCACTATGATAAATGACGATGATCACAGTGGTGAATGTGCTACCATAGGTTTGGTGGTGTTCTGTGTGTAGAAAGTTTGTTATAGGTGAAGTTTGCTTTATGTCATTCTAACCCTGTCTGCTTTTTCAATTTAATTTTATGGATGTGTGACGCATCAGACAACAATTGCCTCTTTTTTTTTTTATTGCTAAAAAATCATATGGTGTGTTTGAATTGGTATCTACTGTCAAGAAAAAAATGTTAAATGCTACCAGTTTACCCTCTCATGGCTATGCTGCTGCTATGCATAATATGTTGTGAGGCTGAAGTTGGATTAGCATGAGTGTGGTTCTGTGGGGCGTGTGTGCTTGTTGGAGGGTGGCCTGGAGTGTGTTGGATATGAAGTCCATCAGTGGCTAATATCAATTATTTCCAACAGTTTCCATAAATAGAGCCCTGTCCCTTTGATCACCATTGAGTGTGCATTCCCGTTTTGGTAGTCAGCATTACTGTCATGTTCTCTCAGTTCCACAGTACTGACACATCAGGAACCCAGGGATGCACTTGATACCCGCTGGGATAATCACAGTAGTCCTATTTGCTTGAATCTTACTCAGAGTCTGTTCATTCCCTACTGTAAAATCTGGATTGTACATATATCTTTTGTTGTCGTGAAATGCAGTTTTGGTTTCACCTCTGTCATTATTTAGTTGATAATACTTTAGTTGTTTTCCACTGCGGTTTACTTGCATAGTATTGACAGCTGGGCTACCACAACCTTACATTTGTGCTTTCTAACTACACATACTTTTCTGACTGTTTTGCTGTTATTGGGAAGCAGCCGTATTTAGAACCATGTCAAATGAAATTAGAGCATGAGTTCAATATACAGAAGAAGAAATGTTTACTATGTTTTGGCAATGTTATTCTTGTAATCTTATTGGGGACCGTGTGTTTAGTAATAATGTTCAGTTGTCAAACTTGCCTTTATGAAATATTTAAGCAATATAACACAATAGGGTATGGGTATATGGTGGATGTATCATGCCTGGTGTAGTTTAGGTACAAGGCCGCAGGCTGAGTGACAAACACATTGGAAGTGGTAAATACACCCATATACTCACACCCTGTAGTGGTATATGGCTATTATGCAATGGTCCATTTAGTTTTTTTTTGAGATACAAAAAAAATGAATAAATAAATAAACGTGACTTTTTTGGTGTTTTTGTTTTATCTTTTGATATTTGTTACTGTGCTAGAAAAAAACAGTACCTGGTTACTAATATGTTTGTGGTTGTTATGGCTGCAGAGTAGTGAATTACAGTTGCACTGTGTGGAGTGGTATGAAACGCTGAGCCGTACAACAGCATTATCGGAAAAAATCTCACTTAAGCAGGCCATAACAGGTTGTCATTGGAGCGCTTCCAGGTTCAAGTTTACATTGGGGGAGGATTTATGTTTTGGATTTTTTTTTTCTTTTTTTAGTACCGAGGTTTAAAGATGAAGAATGAGACTGCAGAGAAAATGTATCAGAGCACGGGTGGATTCACTGGAGACTGAGCAAGAGACAGGTGAGGGAGAAGGCTATGCCAGGGAGATCTTATGAAGCAGTGAAGGAGTCGACAATGTTTTGAGGTGGAAGTTAGTTTAAAACAAAAAAATTACCAGGAGGAGATGGGCAAGTGTTGTGTGATGATTTCAAATTTTTTTTTTTTTAAGTTGTTTGAGCAGGGCTGACCACCATTGTTTAGTGGGGATGGAAATGTAGCTGTTTTTCCAGAAACGGCTTGCTGTCCGTCACAGGGTTTGCCACTCTTGGACTGCTGATGGTCGGAGTGAATCAAGGGATAGGTTCTTATGTGGCAGACCGGTGGCTGGCACCTTTTTCAGTGGTACACTGGAGGATTTATCATGCTGAAAAGCTGCCAGCCAATCAATCAGACTTGAGGATTCTGTTATCTGGATTTTCCCACTGTTTAATTTTTTTTTTTTTTTACAGGGACGATTAGCTTCCACCTGAGTTTCTCATTTTGGTACACACCAAGTACTTGAAAAACATAATCACAGTACATTTCATCATTACCGTTCTAATTAAATTGACACTTCAAAATGAATATATTGCTGGTAGCTAGGTTTACACCAACGCCAGCAGATTATCAATAAGGTAGAACACAAGCAATTAAAGACATGCATTCTTGTGTATAGGATATCATAACAACCAATGAAAAACCTATTTACAACAACACAGCAACAGTAGTACACACTACAATACTTGTGAAACAACACATGGGGAGCACTAACAGACTCTCCAGAGGGCCAAATGGAAATGCATGGTGGCCCCACCAAACACTTATGTAGACGCAGGTAATGCTCTATTACAAGCAGGCAGTAGGGGCTGTCACAAAGCTGAGGCATGGTTAAGGATAATCAGTAATGTAGTTTTCTTTATCAGTTTCATAATAAACTGTTATGGATAGAAGAGACTTGCTGAGAGGTATCTGATATATCAATCTGCAGTACTGCTTTGATCATAAAAACACATTTTTAATTGTGATTCTTCTTTCCCCCCTTATAGATCAATTTGCCCCACTCCCATTATTAAGGTTACACTAACTGCACCTTTTATCCTGCCTGGATCACCATCTAGTGACAGCATTCACTTCTTAGGACATCACCATTCATGTGCTGGACAGAGTGTTGTATACTAGCGGTGAGGCATAGTAGCATGCCATTTCGAAGCAATTTTTTATCTGTCAACAAAGTTATAGCTGCCCTCTATGATCGATGAATGACGGACAATTTAAAAATGCAGTGGTTGTATACAAACTGCAATCCATTTGATCATGAGAGGGTGTTATGATTGTGTGTGGGGTGGGGTTGGATGGCTACTTTAAATTAAAAAAAAAGGTTGAATTACATTGTGCTGTAACGTAAAGATGATTGCACTGATGATAGTTCATGGCAAGATAAAATCCTATCTTTCAAAATATACTTTTTTTCACGTATTTGGTTTCTTAGTACTTTACAACTTTTATTTACATATTAGACTGATTAGGAAATAAGTAACTAGCTGCGAAGTATCTGAGATATATGGTACATTAAGCAAACTGTCTGCTGGATGTCAAAAACCAAACTATGCATTAAAAATCTAACAGCCTGTGATATAGAGAGGCACTGTGAAAAAAATATGTATACAACATGCAGAATCATAATCCATCTTTGACTTCACATTACTGACATGATCAGTTCATTCAAGAATGATGCATTCTGTTTTGGGCATCACCTAGTAGCTGATAACAATCGGCTGCAATCATTTTAACCTGTCAAAAAAGGTAGAGATGCCCTCTATGATCGATGATGGACCTTTTCAATCTACGTTAGATTCAGTCCCAAATGTGGGTCATCAGCGAGGAGAGTGGTCTGGCACCCAGTGCCTCAACCCTCAGTGCCACCAGGCCGGCATGGAGACATTACTTAAAGAAAGGATTGTGAGGCATCTAGAAGCCGTCGGAGCCCAGGAACATAGGCAACATGGATTCAAAGTGGGGAGGTCATATCAGACGAATCTGGTTGATTTCAACTGGGTGACAAAGGAAGTAAATCAGGGTGGGGCACTGGACATCGACTACTGATTTCAGCAAAGCCTTTGACACCATCCCACACGAAGCTGATAAAAAAACTGGGAAGGCTGGGCATGGGGGCAAGGTGGTAAACTGGGTTAGAAACTGGCCAGCAGACAGGAGGCAGAGAGTGGTGGTAAATGGGGTGCAGTCTGGGGAGAGAGGGGTGACTAGTGGGGTGCCTCGGGGATCAGTCCTGGGGCCAGTCCTGTTCAATGTCTTCATTAGCGACACTGCAGAGGAGCTGAAGGAAAAATTCTGCCTGTTTGCAGATGACACCAAGATTTGTAACAGAGTGGATACCCCAGAGGGTGTGGAGAAAATGAGCAGTGACCCGGAGAAGCTTGAAAAAATTATCTGAAGATTGGCAACTTAAATTTAATTCAAAGAAGTGAAAAATATGCACCTGGAAAATAGAAACCCTGGGAAAGCTACAGGATTGGGGGGGTTGCTGACAGTCACAAAGGAGGAAAGGGACCTGGGGGTTATTATTTCAGACAAACTGAGAATGTCAAAGCAGAATAATAAGGCATGTTGGAGTGCATAGGCAGGGGTATCACCAGCAGAAGGAGGGAGGTAGTAATGCCATTATAGTGTATGTTAGAACATAGTTCCCACTTGATTTCAGTTTCAAGTAAAATGTGATTCTGCTGCAGTAGTGACATTCGTACTGCAGCAGAACGACTTTTCATTCTGCTTCAG
Source organism: Neoceratodus forsteri (assembly GCA_016271365.2). NCBI lineage: Eukaryota > Metazoa > Chordata > Ceratodontiformes > Ceratodontidae > Neoceratodus > Neoceratodus forsteri. Next base: position 1,181,102,082 of record CM057454.1, read on the forward strand.
TATGGACATCATACTATCTCCCCCACGTGCTCCTGCATTGCCCTGCTCATTGCTTCCACCTGCAAAAGTGGCAGTTTCAAAAGTAAAAAAGTTTACCAGCACGTTGTCAAAGCTCCCCACCCTTCCAACTTCTACTGTAACTGGAGTAAATCATTGCAGCCAATGTCCCAGAGTCCGTCAGAGGGATGTGAGGGGTAAGGGGTGACAGGTGGAGGTTGAAGTGTGCTCTGGTGGTGGTCCAGGGGGCAATTCTACGAGAATAGTTAGCGAGTGCAGACCTATCGTCGGTTCTTTGGCAGACCTATTTAATGCTTCACTACATTCAGAGTATGTACCTCAGGACTGAAGGATGGCTCATGTGGTGCCCCTCCACAAGAGTGGCCCCAAGGATGAACCGGGAAACTACAGACCAGTGAGCCTCACATCCATCGTGGGTAAGCTAATGGAGACTATCCTGAAGGAGAGGCTGGTGGCCCTCCTAGAGGCCAAAGGACTACAGGACAGCAGACAGCATGGCTGCATACAGGGCAGATCCTGCCAAACCAACCTGGTGGAGTTCTATGACTGGGTAACTAGGCAACTGGACAGGGGCCATGCAGTGAATGTCCTGTATCTGGACTTCAGTAAGGCATTCGACTCGTTGCCTTATGGAAGGCTGGGAAGTAAGTTAGTAGGCACGGGGCGAGTGCAAAGCTGGTGAGATGGGTAGGAAACTGGCTTCAGGGAAGTGGTGAGTGGGGAGCTCACACCCAAGGGTAGTGACGAGTGGTGTTCCACAGGGCTCGGTGTTGGGACCAGTGTTGTCTGGGATATTCATTGCAGACATATCATGGGACATCAAGAGCAGGATCAGTCTGTTTGCTAATGAAACCAAGGTAGGATCGGTGGTGGATGACCTAGGGGGATGGCAGGGGTTGCATGATGATCTGGCAAAGCTTGAAACCTGGTCGGACACCTGGTAACTGGGGTTTAATGCCAAAAAGTGCAAGGTGCTGCATTTTGGGATGAAGAACCCAAGGAGGAGTTACCAGCTGAGGGTAGTGCAGCTAGCCCAGACAGAGGAGGAGGAGAAGGATCTGGGGGTGCTCATTACAGGGTCAATGAACAACTCAGCACAATGTAGGAAGGCAGCTGCAAAGGCCAACAAAATGCTGGGTTGTATTGCAAGGGGTATATCCTCGAGGAGGGAGGAGGTGATTCTGTCGCAGTATAGGTCATTAGTTAGACTGCACCTGGAGTACTGCGTGCAGTACTGGCGCCCGTATCTGAAGAGGGGCATTAAGTTACTGGAGGCGGTGCAGCGCAGGGTGACAAAGATGATCAAGGGGCTGGGGGACTCATCATACGAGAGGAGGCTGAGGGAGTTGAACACGTACTCACTGGAGGAGAGGAGGGACAGGTGGGACATGATTGAAGTACATGAAAGGAATAAACAAGACAGGTACAGAGAGGCTGTTGAAAGTAAGGGAAGGGAGGGACACCAGGGGCCATGATATGAGACTGGAGGGAGGAAGGTTCAGGAGGGAGATGAGGAGACACTTTTTTACAGAGAGGGTGATGGCTGGGTGGAATGCGTTACCTGCAGAGGTGGTATCCAGTAGAACAGTGGACTGCTTCAAAAGGGGGTGAGACAGGACAAGGGGGAAGGTTAATGAAGGGGAAGGGTGGAAGGGAGGGGCAGCTGCAGAATAAGGGGTGCTAGCTGCACATTCAAGCAGACTTGATAGACCTCTAGTCCTTTATCTGCTGGCAAATTTCGTATGTTCATATGTTCTCTGAATCACCCTGCAGTTGCTGCTATTGAAACAAATTATTTTGTAAGTTTACTGATCCCCCCCCCCCCATTTTTCACTCTCTCTCCCTTTTGTCCTGCTATTGGCCATAACATATACTATATAGAAAAGTGTATGGCTTAATGTTAACAACAAGGCACATTCTTACACTCGTGGTTACTATGACGATATTGTGACCTCTCGAGGTCACCGATTGTCATAGCAACCACCATACCTCTCAAATGTACCACATTACGAGGAACGTTCCTCATTTTACTTCACAAAAGCTCCCTGTTCCACATTGTGAGGACTTGTTCCACATTCAAAGTCAACATTTTAAAGCAAATATCCATAGTAAATGATGCAGAAAATATATTATTCAATTAATAACAGACTTTCTGAACATAAATGCAACATTTTAACAGTGTTTTGAGCTTCTTAGGTAAAGATTTGATTAAGTGTTCCACATTTTGTCCATTTGTTCCACATTTTGACTGGCAATGTTCCACATTTGGGGGACAAAAGGTTGAGAGGTATGGCAACCACTCGGGTAAGAACTGCCTTGTTGTTAACGCAAAGCCATACACTATCCTACATATATAAAATCATGGTCAGGCCTCACGTGGAGCACTGCGCGCAGTTCTGGAGGTTGCAGCTTCGTAAGGACATTAACAGGTTGGAGATGGTCCAGAGAAAGGCAGCTAAGATGGAACAGGGCTTGCAAAACAAGACTTATGGGGAGAGATTAAGGGACCTTAATATGTACTCACTGGAAGAGAGGAGGGAAACAGAGAACATGATAGACACATTCAGTGTTTAAAGGGTATAAACAAGGTGTGAGGTTGGGGACATTTTCCATTATATGAGGAACATAGGAATGAGGGGGCGTAGTATGAAATTGGAAGGTGGGAGGTTAAGAGGGAATGTGAGGAAGTTCTTCACAGAGAGGGTGGGGGACGCATGGAATAGTCTGCCTCGGGAGGAAGTGGTGGTGGTGGGAGTGAGCACTGTGTATGGATTCAAGTATGCTTGGGACAGGCATAGGGGAAACATGCAGGTACAGCCGCAAGTGGCTCAGAAGCAGTAATCCAGTACAAGGGTTTACCGGCAAACTAGATGGGCCAGGCGGTCCTTATCTGCCGACAATTTCAATGTTTCTATGTTAAAATCTGTCAGTGAAGTGAATCTAAGCAGATTCTGACAAGAAAATCATCCTGAACTGATTGTTTCCTGAGAGGATCACCCTGCCTTGGTGTCCCCTGGCCTTGAAAAGCATCACAAGAACTGTTCTGCCTGCCAGCAGACGCTTCCAGGTGACTTAACTAAAACAAAAGCTTGAGACTGTTTTTCCTGTGGGAATAGACAGTCTTTTCTACCCTTTGGCTGCTGCTACTGGTCAGCAGGGTGACTGCGGTATTACACAGAGACATAGACTTTGATGGCAGATAAGGACCGCTCAGCCCATCTAGTCTGCCCATTTCACTACCTACTGGTTAAGCTGCAGATCCTAGTTAACCAACAGCCTATTTCTTCCTACTCCCCACAAGAATTGTCTTATGACTGTCCCATGCATTCTTGAATTCTCCCACAGTTTTAGACCCCACAACCTCCTTAGGAAGGCGGTTCCATTCGTCCACCACCCTCTCTGTGAAAAAATACTTCCTCACATTGCCCCTGAGCCATCCACCCCTCTATCTTCAAAATGTGTCCCCTTGTTCTTGCACGCCTCTTTTTCTGAAAGATGCTACCCTCTTGGACTTTGTAGATTTCACTGAGGTACTTAAAAAGTTTCTATCATGTTCCCCCTCTCCCTCCTTTCCTCAAGGGTATACATATTAAGCTGCTTTAGTCTCTCCTCACAGGGCTTCTGTTGCAGACTCTGCACCATTTTAGTTGCCCTCCTCTAGACTGCCTCCATCCTGTCCATGTTCTTGCGGAGATGGGGTCTCCAGAACGGGATGCAGTACTCCAGATGGGGTCTCACCAATTGTCTGTACAGAGGGATAACGACTTCCTGATTTCTGCTAATGATGCCTTCCCTATACATCCCAGTATCCCCCAGCCCTCCCACACATCCCAGTATCCCATCAGCCTCCCTACTGCTTTCTCAAATTGCTTGCTAACCTTAAGGTCATCTGATATGATTACCCCCAGGTTCCTTTCCATTTTTGTTGTTGTTACTACCCCACCATTGAGTACTCTTACCCCGGGTTTTTGTTTCCCAGGTGCATTACTTTGCACTGAGTCCAAGCTGCCATACTTCTGACCGTTCCTCCAACCTTGCCAAGGCATTGAGTGAAACCAGCAGGGTGACTAAAACTATCGGTCCCCCCCCCCCAATTCTGGGAAGCATCAGCGAGAAGAAGATAGGGCTGGCAGTATAGCCTAGAGGTTAGAGGGACGAGGTGTAAACGAGACTGGTACATCCAGCAGACCAGACCTGAGTTTGATTCTCACAACCTCCACTTGCATACTGTGTGACTCTGAGCAAGTCACTTAACCACCCAGTGCTCCCAGGTTGCCCCTGAAAACAGACACTTGTGCCTAGTGGGCCTTACCCGGTTACCAAAGACAAAAATAAAAATAAAATAAAGATACAGGCCTATCAAGTGAACCCTGTTTACAAAAGTCATCCAAGGTGATGTTTGGAAAGGCTTGACAGGTGAAGACTAGCATCCTTCATCCCTGCAACCCACGTTACAGTTTCCTGTTATCCTGCATCCTCCTGCCTGCTGATGTGGTGCACCACCAACTACCACCTGAAACCCATGGTGCTGCCAAGACCAGTACTAGTAAAGTCTCAGGTCCATCCTGTTCATATCAGCCCAAGTGTTCAACAAACCGTGAGTAAGCAGGGCTGCTCTGCAAAATGATCTGTGTGAACTGTTATCCTTTGTGTTGTAAGTTCTAGCTACAATTACTTTATTTAATTTACAAAGTTTAAGTGCCCCAATGCTAGCCAACCCACATGAACTAGAGGCCTGCACCAGTTTGGGGTACCTCAGTATAGAACTAAAGAGTTCTGAGTACCAGACAGGAGGGTTTATATTTCCTTTTGGTGCATGCTGGTTGGAGGCTGGGCATTGTTCTGTTTATTGCTCACAGTTTTAACCATTTTCCTGTTTCACTGATGCTGCATTCCTTTATGCCAAAACCATATCAAATGCCTATTATAAAAATGTCTCAGAAATGCTGTCATCTGATTGGCTGTTAGGATTCCAACAGCGTTACATGAATTCATGTTATACTGTCATGTACAGCCTGATCACCATGGAGCATGGATTCTTTTTGACAGCATTCCATCCTCTAGCACTGCTGAATGACTGGAATGCTGCATTCTGATTTTGAACTAGCATTCTTAAACTGTTGGTGGAAGAACTATTTTAATAAAAATCTCCCTCTAAATGAAGAAAATCTTCAAAAAGTATACTTTTAACACTTTTCTTTTGGAATATTCTTTTATAATAGCAATAAGGCACTCCCAAGAGTTAGATTAACAGTCTGTTAATCACCCCTTAGAGGTAATATGGCACTCAGCTGCGCTTCGTGCCACATTACACCCCGAGGGGGTGATTAACAGACTGTTAATCTAACCCCTGGGAGTGCCTTATTGATTAAACATGTGTACCTCCCTAGTCCTACCCTAATGATAAATAAATCTGTAGTTATTCTTTATTCCTTACCACTGTCGTCCATGAGCATATTATTAGAGAGCTCCTCTAAGTGCATGTTGGTTACTGAAGTGAACGGTAAAGTGAATTTCTGTGTGGGGGAAGGTTGTTTGGGAAGGGATGTGGGTAGGTACAGTATCCCGGGGGGGTGTACCCAATTAACCAACTAGCCCACAAAAGCATACTCTGGGTGGAGGCACCATAACATTTATACAATCTTTTGGAAACAAACTCCCAAATCATACTGAACAGAGCCCAGTTCCCTCAACCTTGACTGTGTATGTATGGCAGGGGTAGTAGCCTCAGTTAGACCATGGTGTTGGGGTTACACAATTTGGAGGCACCACTGTGATCACCTGTTACCCCAAACGCACCCACACGGAATTACTTGCCCGAGCAGAATATGGGGCAATCCCCAAAGCTAAAATGATGGTTGACACAAAGGTGCACCAACAGGTTAACAGTGTCAGTGGCTCAGTAGGTAGTACACTCACCTATGAGGCCAGATCATCAGAGGGCTGTGGGTTCAGTTCCCACATCTGGCACTTGGGTTAATATCCCAATACTGACACTGTAGTGCAGCATGGGGTTGGGGCGGTGCTGCACTCCTGAGGTGCCGTCTTTCAGATGAGATGTTAAACCACCGTCCCATCTATCTGTATTGGTGGTAGTTCAGGTGGATGTTAAAGATCCCATGGCACTTATCATAAAAAGTAGGGGAATTTTTTATTTGAAAAAGTGGACTAAATTACCATAATATTCACAATAAGATACTGTCAAAAAACATAATAAACGTTACAGTAATCAAAGAAAACAAAAATGTAAAAAAGTTAAACAATGTAAAACAAAATATATTCTGTACAATTTATCCAGGATCCCAATTATCACAGTTTGCCCATAACAAATTACATTTTTCCAAAGAAAATAATCGAGCATCAAATGCTCTGAGCTTCTGTAGTGATATACCAATCTAAGTAGCTACTTCAATATAGGGCACCACCCATTGCTGCATAACCCATACACACCAGGATTGCCACAGAAAGTATTTAATAATGGTAAAAACAACATATAAGGTATCAAAATGATATTTACCATAACCTCTGTCTTTGGGACCAAACATAATTTCTTCATACTGCACTGACTTAAACAATGGTTCCTGCTAAGTATCAGCCAGAAAGTTCCAGAAATGAGTTGCATAAGTACATTCTTTAAATAAGTGCTTTTGGGTTTCCAAAAGTTGTATACAGGAACTTCTAAGACAATATCTATCCTCCAGGGATTTGTGGTTGTTATTACTTTTTAACCCCAGTCTCCCGTAGTTACTAGGCCAAATCAAATTCCAAGTATAAGGTGGGAGTCGGTTGGATTCTAACAATTTCAAAGTGCTGGAAAACTTAGAAGCTGGACAATCTGAGAAAATTACCATCTCCTTCTGTTCGGCTAAAATCATGGTTTTATAAATCTATTTCCGGTCCTGGGTGTGTACAAATTCTGGCAAAAGTGGCCATTTAACTAGGTTTTAACAAGTTCTACACCAAACATAGGCACAGAAGTTATATTACGAAGAGATCTTACTTTTTTCTGAGACCAGAGTGGGAGACTTGGGGCCAGCCATTCTAAAGCTAGTGATTTCCAGAGCTTTATACCTGGTTTTAAAGCATTACCCACATTATATACCACAAAGATGCTGTATAAAAATGCTACCGGATGCCCCGTGTTAACTCCACCTTCTATGAAGGGTCTGTATGTAAATTCTCTCTTAATGGGGTTCAACCTGCTACTCCACAAGCCCTGGAAAAAAAACACTAAACAAGGAGGTCACCACTGATTGGGGAGGAGGAAAAATATAACAAATACACAAAAAGATTGGGATCGGAAGAGTATGAATTAAGGTCACTCTCTTCTTTTTTGATATCTGTTGTCCCTTCCACCCGGACACCAATCTGTTAGCTCTCTGGAGGCATATGTTCCAGTTGTGTTTAGCTATGTCTATGTTTCCAAAATCTATACCAAGAATTTTAATAGGGGATTGTGAAATAACCAGACCAGTAAAGGTTCCAGTGCCAGGTATAGGTGCATTATCTAACACAGTGCCTATACTCTTCATATAGTTGATTCTAACTCCAGAAACTCTAGCATACTGGTCTAAAGCTCTAGAAAGAGCTAACTCAGAAGCATCTGGGTGTAATAATAAAACTAAATCATCCGCATACACTAGTATTTTGAATTCTTCTGAGTTAGTGATCGGTTGTAACCCCTTAATGTCTTGATGTGTCATAACCATATGTATAAAAATATCAGTAATGAATGCATATAATAAAGGACTAAGGAGACAGCCTTGTCGACCTTCCCCCTTCTAACAGGAATGTGTTCATCCCTCCACCCATTTACCTTAGGCACTAGTGTAACATTAAAGTGTCTGTAGCCATGAAATAAACTTAACAGGAATCCCATAGGCCTGAAAGGTGGAAAATAGGAATGAAAGTCCTACCCTGTCGAAGGCTATCTCCTGGTCCAGACCAAGAACAAAACCTTGAATGTTGCCCATGGACACTCTATGAAATATTTCTCTTAAAACCGATAAATTATCATGCTGGCACCTATTTGGGACTGCACAAGTTTGGGCTGGATGTATCAATTTTTCTACTACTTTACTCAATCTAGCTAAGAGAACTTTACTTAAGATATTTAAATATGAGTTCAAGAGACTCAAAAGTCTCCAATTCTCTACCAAGTTTCTATCTCCTTTTTCAAACAATAAAATTAGAATGGCTTCATCCATAGAAGGGGCTAGTCTTGCTGTGGCCGGCATGTAATTATATATAATGACTAATACCGGGGCTAAGATGTCTATGAAAGTTTTATATATACCTGCCTGCAACCCATCTGATCCAGGGGCAGCATCTTTATGTAGAGTAGAAATAGCACCTCTCACCTTATCTAAGGTCATGTCCTTCGACAACATATCTTTATCTGATTCCAAAAGCTGAGGGAGATCCAACTGGGAAACAAAATCTGCATGTACACCACCCATGCGAGGCTAACCAAATTAATTTTTTAGGTATATTTCTACTACACGTAACATATCCAAGGGTGCAGTGACTAACTGTCCTGTGGAGGTTTTTAATCCTTCAATAATTATGTTACCCACCCTACTACTACACTCTTTAAAGGGATCCAGTGACCTCTTTTTAATCTGAGTACTAAATCGCAGTTCTTGCTGTAAAGATCTAGCTGTGTCATATTGGCAAGTTTTCATTTGATTTTTAAGAATAGAGATCTGGGGACCAAAGTCCCTTTTCTGTCTCTCAGAAAGGGAAATCAAGGATTGGAGTTGTCCCTGCAGTTTCAAATAATTCAGATATTCTGAACTAGAGATTTCCTGGGATCTATGTTGAAAGAAAATTTTCCAAGACTTCTTAGTGTCCTCCCACCAATCAGTCAGCGTATCATAACAAGTTACCACCAAAAGCCAAGCCCCCCCCCATTCTTTTATCCAGGCTTTTAAAATATATTCTCATGATCCAAAAGGGATTCATTGAGGTGCCAAGCATTCTTTTTACTCCTGGGAGAGGTGCCCCAGTTCAGGCATACTGTTACCGATTTATGATCTGAAAACTCCCAAGTAGTACTATGCACCTTATCTATTTTCAAAGATTGTGACAAAAAAAGAAAATCAATCCTTGTGGATATTGTACCCCCAAAAATGGTATGTCCTCCTGTTGAAAACTGGGATCTATAGGCATCAGTTAATCCTGTTAAAGAAATAATATTTTTTAAAGCCAAAGTATTTATCACAAAATAATTTGTTAGTGTGAAGTTCCCTATCTGCCAGTTCTAACCCACAATTAAAATCACCCGCCCAAACAATAAGTCTGGACATGCAGAGGAAGGGATGAACTTGTTGAAAAGGGCAACCCTTTGGGCTCTGATTTGAAGCACATATACAGCAATAACACTAAATATTTCCTGAGCATATAAGAAGTCTAGCATAAGTACTCTACCAGGACTGATATCCAGTAATCTGGAGACAGAGAGATCCTGATTTTGAAAAGAGAATGCCCATCCCATCACAACTAGCCTCCCCCACACACCAAAAAGAGGCACCAAGGATCCAATTAGTTGTAGCCTGTCTCAGCTCCTGGTGGGATTTGAGCCTAGTGTCCTGTAGGCACCATATATCACTGGGAAACTGTTGTAAGGATAAAAACACCCCTTTCCTTTTCTTCACATTTTTTATACTATTTACATTAATAGTAGAGATGGGAAAAAAGTCATGGAAAGGAGGGGAAAGTGTGATACCTGACATAAGGGTACTAACCTCTAAGATCAGGAGGTTTTTTTAACTCCTTCATTGTCTTGTGCATTTAGCGATGGAATTCTCCCCTTCCCCTTCCTCAGTATCATCTGTCGTGGTAGAGCCGATTGATGGGGTGTCTGAGTCCTCCTCCCCAATCTCCCCAGTGTTTTTCTATAGGTAAGGGGGCAAACTTGTTCTCCTTTACCAGTAGGGGGGGTGGCTTCTCTTTAGATTTCTTGCCCCCCTTCCCTTCAGTAGAACATATCCGTGAAGTAAAACCAGGCCAAGCTGTTAATCAGGGTAAAACTACTATTCTGAAGTGTAATAAATATAGAACAGACTACGTAAAAAGATTCACTTATTTGGGGATTGAGTTCACACATAAACTGGCAGGGGCATATCCAATCAACAGTACAAAAAGCAAACAGATTATTTCTAATAGAGAAGTTTGCGCATAAATACGGGGGTCAATCAGTTAAGGGCACACTCAGAATATTAAACTCAAAAATTAAGAGTCAGATCCTCTATAGGGCAGAAAATTTGGGGCTATGGCAAACTAGACACTTTAGAAACAGTCATGAATAAAATGTATAAAAGATTATTGGGGTTACCAAAGAGTGCAGCATCTGGCCTGGTTAGATTAGAATTAGGACAAACTTCAATTAAATGTAATGTGGACTCAAGACTAGCTGCCTATTGGATTAAAACATATAATATGTCACCCAACAGATTACAAAGAATGTGTCTAGAAAAACATTGTTACATAGGAAAGCTGGATTTGTCTATCCAAGTATGCATACTCTGGAAAAAAATTATTAAACCTTATGGGTTATTGGAATGCTCAACCCAAAGTTACATAATTTCATTAATAGATATACCGGTAAAGATTAAAACCAGAATTAAGGATATTAGTATTCAAAAGGAAATAAGTGGTGCCACAAATGATAAATAAGCTACTGGCTAGCAGCAAACATCAAGAGAGATTTTGGTATGGAACAATATTTAAATAAGTTAAAAAATCCCCAACACCAAAAATCTTATACTAAATTTAGATTCAGTTATGTAGATAGCCAATACTTAAGAAAATATTATGGCACCTCCAATTCAAAACAGTGTGCTTGCAACTTGGATGCAGACAGTCTAGCTCACCTTCTTCTATTCTGTCATATTTAAATATTTTAGAGGAGACTGTATCTAGGAAATATTTTACTAACTTTGGACATGGAACCTCGCTATCAATACAATCATTTATTAAAAACCTCTAATACAAAGCAATTGGAGGACATAGCGCAATTCTGCAGAAGTACAGAAAGAAAGAAACTGCACATTATCTCCAATAGGGAGATACAGATCACAATTGAGGCCTATTAATGATAAAATAGAAATATATAATATTTAAAGCCCCTTATATTTAAATGAGACTGGGATTTACTTAAACAATGCTTTTAAACATTTTTAGCTGTAGTATGTAACTTATTTGGATTGTAAATGGAGAACAGTAAATAACTATAAGAATCGTAACGTTAATTTATAACGTGCATCTAGATTCTTGTATAAATATAGATAGGGATGGGAAAGAGAAGTAACCCTAGTACAGATGGGAATTGTTTTTAGTTGAGATAGCTTCTGACATCTAGAACAAAACTATACAACTTACAGGACATATATAAACTCCAAAGTGCAATAGTATAACTGTTAAGTTTGATGTATCCTATATTTAAGTGATTCGTGATGCTTGTCTGTACCTATATCTGTATTTATTTATAGAGACTGTGTAAAGTGGAAATTTTAACTTGGTTTTTATACAATTTGTAATGACTTTTTTAAAAGTCGAACAATAAATATTGATGATGACCAGACCAAGCTCTTTTTTGGAAAGTACAGCAGTGAAAGGAGCCTCAACCCCGGGGGGGGTGGGGGGCATGTTTCCTGGGGCTTCTACACGAGGAATGAGAGCAGTCTTAGGGTCCTCTCTATGTCTCTCTACCTCTGTAAGAACCTCTTTTTCTGGAATCACCAAAAATTGGGCTTGTGGTGGAACTACTATGGCTAGGGAAGAACCTGTCACAGGTACAGGGGGAGTATGATCTAGAAGGGATCTCATCCCAATTTCATCTTGTTGTGCTGTTTTTTTGGCCTGAACCTGCTGTGCTTGGCTGATTAACCCCTCATGAGATGAGCAATCTTCCCTATTGTGGGAGGCCCATGGGCATCTCCCATACGCATGCCCTGTCTTTTCACATAAGTTGCACTTGAATAAGTTAAGACAACTGGTGGCTACATGACCGTATTCAAAGCAACGGCTACATTTCATGGAATCACAGGCTGAACTCAGGTGACAGCGGGCCCCACACTTGAAACAGGCCTTTGGCTGACCAATATAGAATAAAGAGCCTCTATCCCTTCCCTCAAAAAGAGAAATTTAGGCAAATGGATAGGACCATTATTCACTGAAAACAGTCTGACCTTGATTTTCCACCCCCCATTCCAAATTTATTTGCTGTCTAGAATGGGGGTTGACCTGTCCAGAATTTCACATCTCTGCCTAAGCCAGAATAAAATGTCTTTGAAATTAACACCTTCATTTTTAAACGTGATAGTAATAACTTTTACAGCTGGTTTGGTGAGAGGGATTGCCAAAAAAGGTAACCATAATGGGGTATTTTTTAATTTATGGTACTGTGACCAGAATCTGTCCAAATTAGTAACACACTTAAAACTGATATCAAAATTGGCATTGCCCACATGAATTAATGCAAATATTTCAGCAGAAAAGAATGTTAAGAGTCTGTGCAGTGGTTCCTCCAAGCCACCTTTGAACAAGGGATGAACTGCATTCTTTCGGTGGGCCGGTTCCCCTGAGTTGTGGAACAAATCCACCAGTTTAAACATAGGTGCAAGCCAGGCTTTCTGTTCCAGATTGTCCAAGAGAGAGGTTTTGGGGCACAAGGATAAAGTTTCATCTAACAAGGGTGCACCTTGAGGAAAAACATTCACATTATTCTGAGGTTCACTGTGCATTATCACAGCAGAAGGCTACAATATATCAGGACGTGGGAGTTCTGCTGAAACATTAGGTTTGTCTGGTAAGCTGGCTTTAGCATAACACTCTAAGGTGGGATCTGACAGGTCTGGAATCCAGTGTCCATCCATAGTAGGTAACCACCCTGCCCCTGCTAATGTACATTCTAGGGACCAATTTGCAGCTGGGAAAGCAACATTATCATTTTTGCTAGTCTTCCTATTTTAAGCATGCTCAGAAAAAGAGAACATCTCAGGGTTTTCTGTAGGTGATAAAACATGCGGAGGAATATCAGACTGTACCTTAGAAGCTGACTGAATGCCTGGGCCCAGTCTCCTCTACTGAGCAGCGATTGGAAACAGTCTCTGGTGGAGTCCACATGGCTCTAGGCACTCAGAAGATGTTCTGATTTCACTGCCAGCTGCACTCCTTGGAAGCAGCCCTGCCCCACCTGTGCACACATTAAGCATTTTTTCAGTATTAGTCATTTCAGCTTGGACCTCGCGCTCCTCCAGCTGATTGTCAGGCCTTGACTGCATGTGTCAATGTTCTTTTTGAACTCTGTGTAGCAGCACAGGATTTGTCAGCAACCTTCCAGTCCTTTTTTTTCCTTTACTGATGGCATCTCAGCAACAATCTGAATTGACGTTTCCCCCACAGAATTCTCCGGTACCTCCATGAGACAATCACATTCAACAGAAGCTGCACTTGGAACATGATTTAGTTCTACCTCAGCAGCAGGAATTTCAAGATCCATTTCTACTTCCCCAAACTCCTGAACAATCAAAGCATTTTGATGGTCTCTAGGCTGGTCAGGTCAGGGAAGGAGACCATCTCCCCTGCCACATCAGCACTGCCTCCTCCTCCTCCTCTGTCTGGCTCCAAATTGGGCTCCTTCATTCTGCTCCCAGGAAGTCAAACCCCCTGCTGGCAGAGTAGAGGAATTTCCCTGGTGTCCTGGCCAGATTTCCCCCATTCACTGGAAATAGCTTACTCTGGTTCAGTCTCACTTGGTATTCATCTGTGTGGGATTGTGAAGGGGGAGGGGCAGCTACAAAGTGGAGTGCTAGCTGCACACTCGAGCAGACTTGACAGACCACGTGGCCTGTATCTGCCGGCAAGTAGTAAGTAAGTAAGTAAGCAACATTTGCTGAACTGTTGTGATGGTGAAGACACAGACCCCAAGAAAGTACTATTAATTTTGGGAGTCCCCCCCGGGACTAGTAATGGGCAAATCAAAGAGATGTTGTCTGCAGAAACAAATATAGGTGCAACTGCAGTATGAAGGCGAGTGATTGACCCCTCCACTAAGACACTGACTGTCCCTCTTGCATGCAGAGAGACTATAGATGTTGCCAAAGTGCCGAGCCATTTGACCACTAAAGGTTCGCACTCTGCCTGGACTTTGGTGCACCATACATGTAAGATGTCCAAGCCCAATGTTCCCCCAAAAGCTAAAGGTTTTCAAGAGAAATTGAGTATTTTGTTATTGGCAGAAGAGAAATCTGTCGATGAAGTCAGAAAAGTAATTGATGTGCTAGAAGGTAACGTGCCTCGAGCTCCAGTAGGCATGCCAAGGTATGTGCCACATGTTATGCAGAATTCCTACAGAAGATTGTGCATGTTTTCTGGGATCAAACCCACTCCAGCAGGCGAGGAGTACCTTGACACCTGGATGAACTATGCCACTCTGTCGGTTCAAGACTGGCAGTGTCCAAAGGCAGAAAAGCATAAGAGAATACCAGAAAGTCTCAGAGGGTATGCCCTCAATGTTATCCATTCCTTAAGGGCCTCAAAGTCCAACGCCACTGCATAAGACTGTTTAAATGCTGATCACAGTATGTTTGGAAGCACTGAGTCAGGCGAAGATCTCATGTAGAAATACAAAGCTACCAAATAGTGCAGAGGGGAGACATTGTCAGACTTAACTCATCTTGACTGAGCATTGCAATAGGTTTTTCATAAAGGAGGCATGGCTTCCTCTGATCTAGACAAAGTGAGAATCAACCAAGTACTCAAAGCTGCTCAATACTCAAGTTTGCTGTTGCTGAAACTTGGACTGAAATACTGAAAAGACAATCCACCCACCTTCAGAGTACTGATATAGGAAGTGAGAGAGGTCGAAAATGAGACGGACTTTTGGGAATCCAATGCTGGAATAACCACAGCGTCCTCTCATAGTGAAAGAGACTTAAGTAGCAATAGTCGTGAACTCCATGGACTTTTGCAAGAGCTCAGAGAGCTGAGAGCCATGCCAAAAGCTAATGTAGCTTCGAGCTGAAGCTGTGAAGTGCAGCAGAACCCCATGGTCATGTCTCCTGACAACAATTTGTCTGTGCTGGGTGCCACACACCAACTAGCTAATTCTACTAATGTTTCTAATTTCTGGAGCAAACTGCAGGAACTAAAAGCTATTGTGGATGACTTAATGAAAAGTACACCTGTACCCATGATGTATCAAAGGAATGAAAACAGTAACAGTGGACCTCCTGCAAGGAATGATGCAAGTCAACCCTTCAGAGAGAGAGAGAGAGAGAGAGAGAGAGAGACACGGAAACTCAGACAAGTACTCCCCAGCCCTCTGCTGGGCCAATATATTCACAATAAGTCAGATAATTCAATTTTGTTGCCAATGTGGTGAGGATGGCCACATGAAAAGCCAGTGTCAGTCTCCAGAAGATTTGCACAAGGTCAATACCAGATTGATGGAAGAGCGCTGAAAGCAAAGAAAAACCCCTGATACTGCAACTAAACAAAGTTTGGACCTGACAGTAGGCAAGTCATCTGTAAAAACGTTTGGACTTCCACAAACAGACATTGATAAGACTTCTTGGTCCTACCATGGGAGCTACTATTACCACTGAAAGAGTACAGACTCGAGCTGTCCTAGATAGTGGATTGCAAGCAACAATAATCTTTAAAGAATGGTATAACAGGAACTTATCTCACACCCTCTTGATGCCACTTGATTGAACACTTGGGGCCTAACCGACAAAATGTACCCTTACTTGGGATACATCAGAGTGTGGATAGCTTTCCCATCACAGATCACTGGTGTAGGAGACACCATAGAAACATTTGCTCTAGAGTGCCCAGAAGCAGGCTTGTACGATGGTGTACCTGTGCTCATCAGAACAAATGCTCATATGTTCAGTCAAATAGCTGAACTGTGCCAAGAGAAGGAAGTCAAGAAAAGGGGTCGAACACTGAGTGTACATGCTATGATTAGACAAGCCTATCAGAAGCAGTCCAAGTCTACCCAAGAGACCCAAGACGATCCAGTGGGTGTCATGTGGAGGAAGGATGCCGAAGAAATTGTGACACCCCCAAATGCTGAATGTAGCATATCTGGCATGGTCTGTTTCTGAGGAAAGGTCAAGAATAAATTGCTGACGTCAGACACTCCAGATGAGCGTGGACTACCTGAAGGAGTACTTGAAAGCCCAGTGTCGTCCTAGTGCAAGCACATGCCTATGCTCAGCGAGTGACTGTCCATGTGATGAACATCACAGACAGAGAGGTGGTCATATGGCGAGGGCACACCCTAGCTAGACTGTACTGTTCTAATACTGCTGTGAAACCATCTGCTGAAAATGAAGTCCTTGGTACTGGGCTAGATTCCAAGTTCTTTGACTTTGGAGACTCCCCAGTTCTGGAAGCCTGGAAAATATGAATCAGCAAGAAAATGGTTGAACATAATAAGGTTTTCTCACTCCATGAATAGGATGTGGGATGTGTGGATGGTGAAGAACATCACATCAGATTGCATAATGAGCGACCACTCCATGAAAGGCCATAAAGACTAGCCCCTGCAGATATAGATGATGTGTGGTGCCATCTACAAGAACTGTTGGCTGCTGGGATTATTCAGGAATCTAGAAGCCCCTGTGCCTCTCCCATTGTGGTTGTCACAAAGAAGAATGGATCTGTATGGTTGTGCATGGATCACCATACCCTAAATAAGAGAACAACACCAGATCAGTATACCATGCTGATGATCCAAGATGCCCTAGATTGTTTATACGGCAGTAAATGGTTCTCTGTGTTAGATCTAAGAAGTGGATATTATCAGATACCAATGACCCCTCAAGATCAAGAAAAGACCACATTCATCTGCCCACTGGGGTTCTACGAATTCTTAATAACGCCACAAGGGATCTCTGGTGCCCCAGCTATATTCCAAAGACTCATGGAGAAGACTGTTGGTGACATGAATTTACTTCAGTGTTTGGTATATCTGGATGATGTACTCATTTTTGGCAAAATGTTAGAAGATCATGAAGCTAGGCTCTTGAAGGTGCTAGATCATCTAGAAGGGTTTGGATTAAAGCCCTTGATTCACAAGTGCCAGTTCTTCCAGACCCCAGTTAAGTACATTGGCCAGATCAGATCTGCAGATGGGATCCCGACTGACCTAAGTAAGGTGGAGGCATTGATGACATGGCCCAAACCATCCACTCTGAAAGAGTTGCAGCATTTTCTTGGGTTTGGTGTTTACCAAATAAGATTCATAAAGGTCTATAGCAGAGTAGTCAAACATTTTCTGAACCTCATGCAAGGCTATCCACCCACTAGGAAAGGAAAGAACCCACTGGTCAAGAGAAATGACCCAAAGTCTTATTACAAACAGAACCATTTGGACCCCGATGGATGCCTGAGTGCAACAAAGCTTTCAAAGACATTATCCATTGTTTGACACATGCCTCTGTCCTAGAGTATTCTGATCTGCCGCCTCTGTCTTACCCCGGCATCACAACAAGCACTTTTCACCTCTCCCCTCCTCCACCCTTTCTCCCCCTCCAACCCCTTGCCTGCGCTTCTCTATGTGTTGACAATGCCTTTCTGCAGCTTATAACCCCCGTGTCCTAACCATGTCTTGTAATACTGTTGCACACCAATGATTATGAATGCTGATGTTCTACCAAATATGTTTGCATCTTCTCTTGTATCCGATTGCAAAGCTGCTAAACATGCAAGTAATTACTGTTCATGTTCCTGCCACAACTGTCGACATCCACCACTAGAAACTGCTTTTAAACCTGAGTAACCTGTTATCTCTGCCATACCTTCTGCTGTACCGCTTACATTTCTGTTGTACCTTGTACTGTTGTAACATTGTTGTGCTGTGCTCAGTCTGATGTAGAACCTTTGTAAAACAGCCTTGGCTCAAAGGCACTTGTAATCCTAGAATTAAATAAATAAATAAATAAATAAAAGGCTCCTCGTCAAGTATATAGAGACAATCACAGGGTTACATGGTTACATAGTTACAGAACAAACACAATAGTAAATTGGATGCACCATTAGTAGTGTACAGACAGAGTTGTAATAGCAGTGGCAACTACACACAAGATAATATACTGGCCTATACCAGGTAGTAGCTAGGCAATTAGAGCCCTTGGTGTATGTACAGACCACTGCAAAGATGGACGCAGCCGGGCACTGATGGTTATTAGCCTTGTTTATATACGATTACAGTGTTGAGTACCAACCAAGGTTGAATCACATTGATGCAGATGCATTATCTAGAAGACCAACAGCCTCTCAGAACAATGCAACGAGGGTCAAAATTCCTGAACAGTGAAAGCTCTTTGTAAGAAATTTGACACTGATAAGCAACCCTCAGTAACTAACTCAAACCAACTAATCAACACCCTTGGTGCCTCAGAAGAATGTTTGCCCACCACCTACTGCAGCTTTGCTGCAATTATTGATTCACTGCCACAGCTTACAAATCAAGATCTGCAATGAGTGCAAAGGACAGATGCAATCATCAAAGACATTCTCTGTACTTTCAAAAACAGAGGTGATGCTAATCAAATCACAACCAAGTATCCTGATGCAAGACCTACAATGTGAGAATGGTCCAAACTGAAAATAATGAATTGACTGTTGTATTGAGAAATACAGGGTCCTCAAGGTTTCAGTAAATCACAGCTTCTTGCCCTCAGAGTTTAAACAGTCTGTCTTATGTGCCTTACATGATGAAATGGGGCATCTTGGCAACGAACAAACACTGGACATAGCCAGATCACGTCCCTATTGGTCTCGCATGGCAAGTGATATAGAAAAGTATTGCAAGACCTGCAGCCAATGTGTATGGAGAAAAGTGCAACCAAAGAGAGCCACCCCTCTAATACATATATCTACAAGTACCCCCATGGAACTGGTGTGCATGGACTTTCTCAGTCTAGAACCTGACTCAAAGTATGTTGCAAATATCTCAGTGGACACAGATCATTTTTCTTGCTATGTACAAGCATATCCCACTAAGTACCAGAAGGTCTCCACGGTGGCAAAAGTGTTAGTAGAAACATTTTTCATTCATTATGGAGCTCTGCAACAAACTAATTCTGACCAGGGGAGGGATTTTGAAAGCCGCTTGATAAAAGAGTTACTGTCATGATGGGGTATACACAAGTCCAGAATAACTCCCTACAACCCTCAAGGTGTTCCTCAACAGGTCAGTCAGACTCTCCTTAATATGTTGGGAATGTTAGACCCAAAACACAAATGCCAATGGAACCAGCGAGTCAGTGCCCTGGTCCATTTGTACAATTGTACCCGAAGTGATACCACTGGGTTCTCGTCCTACAGTCGTATGTTTAGAAGGGAAGCCAGATTATGTGTCGACCTGTGTTTCAGTGTCTCGGCTGATGAGTCTAGGCCGGAGAGGTACCTGCATTATATTCAGAGACTGCAAGGTCAGCTTAATGCTGCATACAAGCTAGCCACATAAACTGCTGTTAAGCGCAACAAACTCAATAAAGACAGCCATGCTAAGAAAGTTAAAGTGCAAGGACTGCTTCCAGGAGACCGTGTTCTCCTATGCAATTTAGCATCCCAGGCAAACAAAAGATATCAGACAGATGGTCCAGTATCCCTCATGTTGTTTTGGAGAAAATGCAAGAGATGCCAGTGTACAAAATTGAGCTAGAAGGAACCAAGAACAGACAGTGGACTGTCCACTGCAATCACTTACTTCCTATTGGGCAAATGGCAATCCCCAACAGGGATGTAGCTGAACCTCCTGTAATCCAATCTGCCCCACACAGACATTACAACAAAAGTCCAGAGAAACTCCTGAATCCAATCCCGATTTATCAGAGAAAGCTGCAGAACAAGATAATTCTTACTCAGATACTGACATTGAAGTGTACTATCCTGCTCTAGATCTTGCTCAAATGTTTCAAAGTGATGACAGTTTCATTGATCCAGCAACCTTGGCACCTGAAACAGCACTAAATTCAACAAATGTTATTCCAGAACTGTAACAAATTGAAATCTCAGCAGAAAAGCATACATCTGAAGTGGCAAGTGAGATGAGTGATGAAGTCGTTGAGTTTGTCAGAACACACAGAATCTGAAGAATCTGAGCAACCAACTGAAGTCAAAAAAGACAAAATGTATGCTATTTTCTCACCTACCGCCATCCCAGTGCACTGACTCATTCCTTAATATCACCTCCCTCAGTGGAGATACCCTTGAATGCGTCCACTCCTTTAAGTATCTGGGCATGACTCTGGACTCACCTCTCTCCCTGAAGTTGCATGCCTCCAATGTATCCAGAGCTCTAAATCAGTGTCTAGGCCTCCTTTACAGGATTCGTCCTTTCCTATCCTCTGCCTCTTGTCGCAAGATTGCAACTTCCTCCCTTATACCTCTCCTAACCTATGAGGCCCCTCTGCTTGCCTCTGCCAACTCTTTGACTCTCTCTTTACTATCCCAGGCCTACCATAAGGTGGGTAGATTCACTCTGGGGTCCGACTTCCGTATTCACCACTGTAATGTCCTCTACTCTCTTGGTTGGCTACCCTATGTGTCTAAATTAAGGTACTACTCCCACAGCCTCTTATTTAAGCTGGTGCATAAATACACCCCTCCTTGCCTAACTGGGTTAATATGCCTGAGACAACTCTCGTGTTCCCTCAGATCTGCCTCTCTCTCCCCCTTCTCATTATTCCTAAGATGCGTCTTGCTACCACCCATAAGTCCTTCGCCTTCGCTGCACCTTCTGATTGGAACTCCCTCCCTCCCACTGTCCTATCCTGCTCCTCTCTCCCCAAGTTCCAATCTGCTTTGTTTGCCTCACTTGCTTCCCCTGTTGCTTGTTCCTGCTTTCACTAGTCTCAGTAATCTGACTCCTTTAACTCTTAACTGGTGCCTCCAACTGTCTGTCAGTCTTGTAATATTTATGTCGGCTATACATAATGTACATACATATATTGATGTGCCTGTGGTTTGTAGCAAAAAGTTACTACCTACTTCTTTTGTACAGTCTTCCCTGCATGGTTGTTACATTATTCTGTACCTAATGTTTATACATCATATTTGCCTACTATTGCAGTATGTGAATTATACTGTGACTCTGAATGTATATCTAGCTGTTTTTTTGGTTTTGAACTATATTTAGTTGCTCTCTGTAAGAATTGTTTCACCCCCAGGTCGACCCTGAAAAAGGGACTGTACTTGTCTCAGTGAACTTACCCGGTCACCAAAACTCAAATAAAATAGAACTCCCAGAGGAGGTACAGGAAACTCTTTCAACTCTGGATAGTTCATTGCTGGTTGATGAGCTGGAAGTAATGACCCTGGAAGCCGAAGAAGAGGTGGTGCCAGTGTGACACTCTGTACGAAGCCACAAACCTATTGT
The DNA here is from genome assembly GCA_016271365.2 of Neoceratodus forsteri. Classification (NCBI taxonomy): domain Eukaryota; kingdom Metazoa; phylum Chordata; order Ceratodontiformes; family Ceratodontidae; genus Neoceratodus; species Neoceratodus forsteri. The sequence goes on from CM057454.1 coordinate 1,181,123,500, forward strand.
AAAACTCACATATGACACCCCATGAGATCCAACTAATCTGCCAATGTTTGTGGTGCACAAAGGGATTTATGTTACACACAGATCCTTACCCAGAATTGTCTTATGCCCTCCAGAAGTTAAATCCCCCAGACTGGGTATACCCCAAAGGTTACAAATGGAGGCTGAAAAGTAAAAAAGTTTTTAAAGTTGGAATGCTAATGAAAAGATGGTCACGGTTTAGAGCTCTAAGAAATGTTGATCGCATGCTACAGCATTTAATGAAGAAATCAGAAAGCCAGCTGGTACAACATTTTAAAGTTTAAAGCTAAAGGCCTTTTGTATTTTCTTTAATGTATGTTTGTCTGCTATTTAGCCTAGACTGTTAGTTGTACATAATAGAGAGTATTTGTCTAGATAGACTTGTGATGTAAATATGTTACAGAAACGGGTAATTGTGCCAGGACCTGGTTAAGGGCTTAACGAGGATGCCAAGATTTTAAGGCACGAGAGTGTGTAACCCCCTTCAAAAGTGTGGGGCTTACCATCCACCCTGCGGGACTCACAATCCCTCCTGCCACCAGCCCAAGTCCTGCAGCTCCTCAGTAGTCTCCTGCTGGCCCCTGCATATGTTTGCTGCTGAAAGTGGGGCTGAAGGTGCAGAAAAGCGAAGCACCGGGTTGCAACACTTGCGAGTGTGAGCCAGCAAATCTGTACATGCGTAATGTGCATTTTTAGAAATGCCACTCCGCAGCAAAAACAGAAGTCTCCTCTGTGATCCCAGACCCCCCACTAAGATACTCAGGGTCTGGACACATGAAGGAGGAGCCCCAAAAGTTCAAGGGGGCACAGTAATGTTTTATTATAAAGCGCTCTAAAGTGCCATAACAGTATAGGTCCCAGCAGCTGAGGGTGCAGAGAAATGTAATTTGAAACAATGTGGAGCCTGCTAGGTGCCTGGGGGGCTCCATAATGGAAGGTGTGACAGCCAAATGGCAGCCTCTACCCTCACAAGTGTGCAGTCGCTAGAAAGGGCACAGAATGGGCTATCAAACCCATAAACATTTAACTGCAACTCCAATTGGTTTGGCTACTAGAGACTCTCAAACTAAGGACTGCCACAAACTGTTTTGCCAGCAGCCATTTTAAAAGAGACCTTGTGACATGCTCCTGCCAATCAGATCTCGCAGAAGTATTCAAGGACTGTAAAAATGGCTTCTGGGAGAGGGTGTGATCAATGTACTTGGTGGCAAAGCAACAACCAATCAGGCGCTCAGTATCAGCATGGACAGCCCAATCATCCAAACAGAGGCTGCAATTGTTCTGAGGGGGAAAAAGAATGTTGCAGCTTGAGGCTATGTTTCTAGATAGTTTTGAAGGGAGAGACTGTTCTGTGACAGTTGGTGGGGAGCCCTCAAGCCTGTCAGAGGGGATCCCAGCTGATCTCTAGCCTAGTGAAGTGATTTTCTGAGGAAGAAAAGGTTTTTCCTACCTTAAAGAAAATAATTATCCTGCCTGTTGCTGATTTGACAGGTTTTGTCAGAGAAAACCTGTCAGTTAAGTAAATTTAAGCAGAGTCTGACAAGAAACATATCCCAAACTGATTGTTTCCTGAGGGGGATCACCCTACCTTGGTGTCCCCTGGCCTTGAAGATCACTACAAGAACTGTTATGCCTGCCAGCAGAAGTGTCCAGGTGACTTTTAACTACAGTAAAACTAAAGCTTGAGACTGTTTTCTCTGTGGGGAATACCCAGCTATTTCCACCCTTTGACTGCTGCTACTGACCAGCAGGGTGACTGCAGTATTAAGTGAAACCAGAAGAGTGACTAAAACTACCTGTCACCCCCACATTCTGGGGAACATTGCTGAGAAGAAGATATAGGCCTGTCAAGTGAACCCTGTTTACAAAGGTCATCCAAGGTGATGTTTGGAAAGGTCAGCATCCTTCATCCCTGCAACCCACATTACAGTTTCCAGTTTTCCTTCATCCTGTGTCTGCTGATGTGGTGCACCACCAACAATCATCCGAAACCCACGGTGCTGCCAAGATCAGTACCGGTAACATCTCAGGTCCAGCCTGTTCATATCAGTCCAAGTGTTCAACAAACTGTAAATAAGCAGGTCTGCCTTATAAAAGATTTGTGGGAACTGTTATCCTGTGTTGCAAGTTCTAGCTACAATTATTTAATTTAATTTACAAAGTTTAAGTGCACCAACGTTAGCCAACCCTTTGCAACTACAGGCATGCACCAGTCTGGGGTACCTCAGCACAGAACTGGGGGGTACCAGAAGGGACGGTTTCTATTTCCTTTTGTTGCATGCTGATGGGAGGCTGGGCGTTGTTCTGTTTATTGCTCACAGTTTTAAATGTTTTCCTGTTTCACTGATGTTGCATTACTTTATGCCAAAACCAAATTAAATGTCTAATCTGTATACTCCAGATATTCCCGGCCTATTCCTACCCTAATGATAAATAAATCTGTAATTATTCTTTACTCCTTACTGCTGTGTCCATGAGCATACTATTAGAGAGCTCCTCTAAGTGCATGCTGGTTACTGAAATGCAAGGTAAAGTAAACTTCTGTGTGGGGGGAGGTTGTATGGGAAGGGAGGTGGGTAGGTACAGCATCCCAGGGGGTTATACCCAATTTACCATTCTGGCCCACAAAATCATACTCTGGGTGGAGGCACCACACTATTTATGCAATCTTTTGGAAATGAACTCCCAAACCATATCGAACAGAGCCCAGGCCCCTCAATCCTGACTGTGTACATAAGGCAGGGGTAGCAGCCCTTAGTTAGACCATGACATTGGCGTTACACATGAATGATTTAGGCAAAGGGATTGAAGAGGCCCAATTGCACTTTAATACCGGCAATGACAACAATATATGCAGGCAGACCCAAGGTAGGGAAGGTAAAAGAGGATTCTCAGTCTGCCTCCAATATTCTTCAGCAGAATCTAAAGGACAGACTACTGATGAATACCAATAAAACAAAGGTTATGCCATTGAAGCAAAAGACAGACACATCTTCATATGAGTTTGATACTACTACACTGCAAAAGTAGAAACTGGAATTAGTTAGATATTATAAATACAGTATGTGGGCATCTGGCTTGATGATCTTTTGGACTCTGAACAGCACAACTAATAACTTGAGCAGGCATTTAAAGAAATGATTAAGCTTCTTGTATAGGAATAAAAGATGTTTTAACTTAGGTATAGATTGACACTGATGTAAACGACTCATCCATCCTTCCATCTGCTTACCTACAGCACCTACATAGATATTTGGCTAAACCAACTTTGTTCCTCACTCACCTTTAGCTGTTCCATTTGCACTTTGTGTTCTGGTCTCAACTGCCCCTGCTCCATATTTTTCTGCTTCAAACCCATCCTCTCATTCTGGCACACTGGCTTGGTCTTTGCACCAACTGGAATCTTTTTGGTTGCTCTGAAACAAAGGTCATTTGCTGTAATCTAGTCTCTTCAGGTGTCTGTGTTTCATTAATCAGCATTATAATGATTACTGTGATGGTTTTCCACTATATGATTTCCACTGTCTCCCACAACAATACTGGGGCCACCTGGCTGCATCTTGGGGCAGTAGGAAAGTGATAACATCAACACTGCTGCTCCAAGATCAGCCAGTAAGCAGGGCACAAATGCTCAGCAACCAGATTCTTCACTCCCCAGGAACTAGGCTTCTTACCTCTGCAAAGAGACTGACCAGGCACCTCCCCTCCATAATTAGGACTGACCAGACACCTCCCCTCTACAAATTGACTGAATAAGCATCTCTCCTCCAGACAACACCTTCTCAGGCACTGAACTCCACAAAAGGCCTAACCAGACACCTCTGCTTCACAATGGACCCTTACCAGACACTGACACCTCCCCTCCACAATGGGACCTGACCAGACAACTCCCCTCCACATTAACCAAACAGGTACCCCTGCACCCATGAAGGGCCTTCTCTGGCACCTCCCCTTCACAAAGTGACTGAACAGGCACCTCAACTCCACAAAGTGTCTGACCAGGTACCTCAGCTCTGCAACACACCTGATCAGGTGCCTTACCTTCGTAGACTGCCTGCCCAGGCATCTCCACCTCCTCAAAGTGTCTGACTAGGCACCTCACCTCCACACAAAACCTGCACTGGTACCTCACCTATGCAGACTGTCTCACCAGGCATCTCACTTTCATGAAGCCACTGAGCAGGCACCTCCCTTCCACAAAGGGCTTTATGAGGCACCTACCCTCCACAATGTGACTGACCAGGCAACTCCTCTCCACAAAGAGCTTGACCAGGCAACTCACCTCCACAAGGCACCTTACCAAGAATTTCACCTCCACAAAGTGCATGACCAAGCACCTCACCTCCACAAGGTGCCTGACTCCATGTCTGCTCCAGTATGGGAATCCACTAAGTCCTGGTGTCTGGTTCTGGATATGGATATGAACATTACCATACAGTACTTTACCACTACATACAGTATATATGGCATTTCAAAGTATTGAGCTTACCTTGAAATAGAGAGTGATTTCACCGTTTGATTAACTGTACGAAACAGTATCAGCTTTTTCTGACTGTATGGGACCTGGCGCACCTACAGAACAAATGACAGTGTGTAAATAAAATGTCTAAGACAGACCAAAGATTTGGATCCCTGAACTCTGGGTGTCATGTTGGCAGGCCAGAATGCCCTAGCAATTTAAATGTTTAGAAATGGGGCAGGTAGTGTACATTCAGTTTCCGGAGGTTGTTTCACAGGATAAGGGGTAGCTGGAATCCATGCCCACAAATGGCACTAAGGATTGAGGTCACAGAAGATTGGGAAAGTGGGAAAAGGGATTCCCCATTGGGAAAGTGGGAACAGAGATTCCCCAAGCATGTCAATGCCCACGTATCATAGAAAGAATCCAGAAAAGGGTTGCAGTACACACTACAGGGTACAGCAGTGGGACACCGTTCACCATGGCAGAGCTGCAAGAACTGTAGTCTAAGATTACTATAGTAAACTGTTTAAAAGTCACATAATTTGGATCCCTGGACTAGACTACAATGATGTGTACTAGAGAAAAAAACATCTGTTCCCTAGTAAAGTGCTTGAACCCCTGTTGTCAATGTTGTTTCTTTCACTCATGCCTAGTTCCTATTTCTAGTCTCTCCTGCAGCAAGAATATTGAGTGCAAGAGGTTCTGAGTGAGCAAAATATCCATACTACTAAATATGGAAGCACACTGAGTCACACCCACCACCATTCAGGGCATCAGTGCTGATCAGTCAGTATGCCCCTGTATTCCAGTCTTCTGTTACATCTCTGTATGCTTTCCTGGAACAAATACATTTAAATTAATACTAGCAGTGAATACAGGGTGTCAGAGTAACAGAGGGCAAAATCATGGTAGAGCATGGTTAGAGGGGAAGTGGAGGTAGAGGGAGCAGAAGTGACACTAGATACTAATAAAAGCGTAGGTACAAATGATATTGACCCGCTGTTTCTTAGATTAGGGTATCAACACCTTACAGCGCCTATGACACACCTGTTTAAACTGCACACATTATCCCTCTTTTCAAATCAGGGGACCCCTGTTAGTAACAATTATTGACCCATCTCAATTCTGCCCCCTTTAGCCAAACTTCTAGAGAAGATCATAAATTCTCAATTGAGGGATTTCCTTGAACACTCTGATCTCATGAACCCCCTTCAATCGGTCTTCAGGTCAAAGCACAGCACAGTACAGTGGCAGCCCTAGCTAAAGTCACAGACGACTGGCTAACTGCACCACAAATACCACACAGGAGCAGTCTTCCTTGACTTAAGTAAGGCTTTCGATACGGTTGACCATGACATACTGCTCCAAACCTTAACCAGCACTGGAATGCATGAAATGACCGTGAAATGGTTCTCCTCATATCTACTAAACAGAAAACAGCAGGTAAAGGTTGATAAGGTTTTCTCTACCCTTCCGTGGGGGTTCCCATGGGGATCTATTTTGGGACCACTACTCTTCATGATTTACATTAACAAAATAAACCGTAATATAAGCAATGCTAAGATCCACTTCTTTGCTAATGACACCGTGTTCTACATCTCAAAGCCGTCACTATCCAGTGCTTCTACGGACCTTCAATCTGATTTCAACCAATTGCAGCAAAACCTATTCCAGGCCAAACTCCTCCTAAATTCAAAAAAAAAAAAACTAAGGTGATGTTCTTCTCACCCCAAACCAGCACAACATCCCAAAAAACATCCCACTCCAGCCCTTACCATCTCCACCCTCTTCGGGGAATTTATTGAAATGGTAGACACATTCAAACATCACAGCATGTGGCTCAATCACTAACTCTCCTTTGTGCTGCACAGAGACCCTATGCAAAAAACTAAAAGTAAGGTTAGGATTCTTTTACCTGAAAAATAATCCTCCCCCACATAAGACAGAAACTAGTTCAAGTGATCCTTTTACCCTTAATCAACTACATTGATATTATATATAGCCATTGCACTACCACCACCCTGAACCACCAGCTAGATGTGCTCTATCACAGAGCTATTAGATTAATCAGAAATGCATCCTATAAAACACAGCACTGCACCCTGTTTGCTCTTCTGGGATGGACCTCCCTTGCACTCAGAAGGAAAAAGGTATAATCACATGAGCCTACAAAGTACTCATGAATGAAGCCCCCAAGTATATGTCAAACCTGCTTAAGTGCTCGTCCAGTCACTACACAATAACAAGCATTTGTCAATGCTGAATGCCTCACTGGCAATGGCATTGGTAGTGCCGGAATTAGAGACGCATAATAGGAATGGCAGTGAAGTACTGAAGTGACGCCAACCCCACCCCCACCCTGTAGAGACCGACAGGCATTGGAGTGTGCCTTTGGGTCGTCGGCTATAACGGTCATGCCACTGTACCTCACCCTACCCTGAAGACACTGACAAGTGTTGTGGTGTGCTTTGGGGTCCTTGGGCATTATGCTTACCCCACTCCATAAGGCTATATGCTGAGGTGAGTGCAGTATAGGAGAATGGGGTGAACTTTGTGGCCAAACAGTGCAAGGCACACCACGATGCCTGTCACTGGCAGCAGAGTGGGGCTGGGGGTGGAATGGCGTGAGCATTACAGCAAATGAACCCAAGTCACACCACTGATGCCTGTCAGTGTCTACAGGGTGGGGTGCTACAGTTGGAAACCCTAACACTGTAGGCATGTGTTGGTATTTTCACTCCAAATTTTCAACATGGGATGTTTGTTAGCTGAAACATGGTTTTGCACAGCGGCTATGCCATTTGGTGACCCAGGGACAAAAACACATTTTGGGCAGTATGTGAAAAATGACAACTATATTGTTCATGAGAAGATGTAAAAAAAATGGCAATGTTGAAAATCTGGACTGAAAATATGAAAAATTGGTGAAGTTATGAGCATGCATAGAAACTGTGCAACACACGTCTATAACCCAATTATTTTGGGGATTTCTTTAACCAAATGTTTAACACAGGCGTTTTGGCACCTCCCCTCATGAACAGTGGCACTGTGGTTTTGTTAATTTGTCCGAAATGTTGATTTTGCACAGTGACCACGCCATTGTCCGTCACAGGTGCAAAAACACATTTAGGGCAGGGTGGTAAAAATGACAGCTGTACTGTGTAATAGTGCCCCTTTCCTTGCATTTTTCAGAACCAGTCCAGGACCTGAAGTCTTTATTTCTCCTTTGCTTATGTATCAATCCCTGAGTCTGTTGCACAACAGCATTTATTATTTTTTTTTCCTAGAACTTTCCTTTCTTTTCCAAGCTCTATGCTACTGTTATTCTCCTACAAATAGCGTCTTGGCCACTTGCTATTCTTTTTCCGCTTTAACACTGTCTTCAGGATCTTTGGTACTGGATGTCTGTATAAAATACAAGTCCAGAAACGAGCTAGGTTAAAATATTAATTAGGACTAAAAAAGTTTGTTTATCAAGTAGCCTTGTAAATAGTAATTTCTGTAAATAAGCGCTTTTAAATGGGTTTCTACAATTAGCGCTTAGTCCTGCAACCGTAGTTGCGAGTAGGGAACTTTAACTCTGCCACTGAGTGAAAAGACAGCCCTTTAAGCCTCGTGTTTTAAGATGTATAAAATCTAAATAGTAAAATTGCTTTCATGTACGTTTCATAACCTTTCTGGCTGAAATAGCAGTCTTTGCCCCTCAGCGGTCAGGAAACTAAACGGAAATACAGTCCTGAATCCTGACAAAGCTCAGCCAAGCACTCGACTTAAATGAAATGACTTAGCTGGGCGCTGGGTGCTGTTTGTTTTTCCTGCTGAACTTTACACTGAGAAGGGTCTGCCTGCCCTTGAACTATATGGTGGCTTCTCTGAGTGACTGTTCGTTTTTATTAATTTTCCTTTAATGTGCTAACTTAGGCTTATGTATAGGTATTTCACAATGTAATATTAAGATATTTAAATACCCGAGTTTCCTTAAGATAAGTCTTTATGGAACTCACTCATCAGTCGTGTATCTGCTCAGAAGCTTGCCTAGCTTGAGTCTGTATAGGGATGGGCAGCCCTGAGTATTCCCTTTTTATTTTGTTAGTCAAACTCCTCCCCCTGTTCTTATGGGTGGAGGTTCAGTAATATAGCCCACAATATCAGTTTAGGGGTAAAATTAAGTTCTAAAAAGGTTATTGTATTAAAACACAGAAAATGGCATTGATTATTCTTAAAAATGAACCATTATATTGGAAGTATGAAATAAAATACTGTTGTCATTTGTATAAAAATGTATTTTGATATAATTGATGGGAGGGCTCTTCAACTTATAGGAGAAGCTACAAGCATATTTAAGGTTCTAGATGAGACTCCCAATTCAGATGTTCGTGGGGAGAGGACCTGTGTGGTGGTCTCTGGCAGAGGTCAGGCACAGATAGAAGGTGACAAGATAGCTCTCTATTTTCTAGCCAAGCTGTGCTTTATGGTTTTCTTTTGATTTATTTATTTATTCTGTTTGAACAAAAAGTCATTTGTTTGTATTTTTCTTGATTTGTTTATTTTTTTAAATAAAAATCATATACCCAATTTGCTGTTTCTGGTAAAAGTCATTTCTACACCCCATGACATACTGTTCATAAGGAGGTGTGAAAAAAATGCCAGTGTTGAAAATCTGGCATAAAAATATTGCAAATTTGCGAAGGTACAAGGGTGCGTGGAAACTGCGCAATGCACACTTGTAATACAGTCATTTTATGGAATTTCGTCACCAAATTTTCAACATAGGCATTTTAGGACTTCTACTCATGAACAGTGTCACTGTCATTTCCGAAAACTGTCCTGAAAATTGATTTCACACAACGAGCACACTATTTTGCGCCAGAAGTGCGAAAACACATTTCAGCTGGATATGTAAAATAACAGCTGTACTGTTCATAAGGAAGTGTGGAAAAATGCCAATTTTGAAAATCTGGAGTGAAAATATCACAAATTCATGAAGTTACGAGCGTGCGTGGAAACTGCGCAATGCACGCTCGTAAAACAGACATTTTTTTGATGTTTCCTACCAAATTTGCAACATAGGCTTTTTGAGAGCCCCCCTCATGAACAGAGGCACTGCTGATTCGTTAATCGGACCCCAAAGCTGATTCTGTGCAGTGACCGCGAAATCACCTTTTGGGACCGAATAAGGCGATGACAGTGCCTGAATTCATGAGGAGGGGTTCCAATAACTCAATATTGAAAATTTGGTGCCAAAATTCCCAAAAATGGCTGAGATATGCACCTAAGTTGAAAACACCCTAGTTATGCCATTATACAGCTGACCAGCATTTCTTCAGTTCGCAGTCGGCTTTGAAGAGTGCAGATGTGTTCCCGTCCACCCAAGATCGCCGCTACTGACTCAGAGAGGCATGGGGTGAGGGCGGTGGGGAGGCAGGCACAGAGGGTGTTCGTGAGGTTGTGGAGGAGGCAGGAGACCATGAGGGACCATTTTCTTTTTACAGGTTTAAAAAAAAAAAAAACATTGCGGGACGGTTTTTCTTTGTGAGGGATTTGGCATGCTGGGTGGGCTCTGGCGTGCCACCTAAGTGTTTTTTTTTGAGGGATGCTGCAGCCAACGGGATTGGGCACCCGCCAGCACATACTGAAAGGGTGGGAACAAGTCGAGGGGATTGGGCACCGGCACACAACAATCTAAGGAGACATTATGCAGACGGGAGTAGGCCCCCATCAGCAAAATAAATGGGATGGGGATAAATGCCGATGGACTGGGCCCCCCCATCGGCAAAGAAAAACCGTTGGGAGGGCATACATTTTAAATGGGAGGGGGATCATTATGCTGACGGGAAGTGGGCTCCCCGGTCGGCATTGTGACAGGAAGCGTCTGCAGTAACTGCCGCCATGTTGCATGCACGTCGGGAGACGTGTTGTGGTCCCACTGCATGAGAGCTTCGGTCTCATTGCAGCTGACCTTTTCTTAGATCTGGTGGCCACATTAGGGATGCAAGATGTCAGCGCCTGCTCTGGCTGATTGGGGAATGAGGGATGCACCTACAGATGCGTGCCCTGCACTTGCCCAACAGTGACCGCACCTCCAAATCTGCTACTACCGCAATATGTTGACTGCGCATGCACGAGCCAACATAAAAAAAAAAAAAACACATAGAAACATAGTCTTTGACGTCAGATAAGGACCACTTGGCCCACCCAATCTGCCCATTTCCCTACTTTTGCATAAGCTGCAGATCCTCATTAATCAACAGCCTACATCCTCCTACCCACAACTAGAATTGTCTTATGTCTGTCCCATGCAATCTTGAATTTCCCCACTGTTTTTGACCCCACTACCTCCTCTGGAAGGCTGTTCCATGTGTACACCACCCTCTCTGTAAAAAAAAATACTTTCTCACATTGCTCCTGAGCCATCCCCCCATCTTCAAATTGTGCCCCCTTGTTCTTGCACATCTCTTTTTCTGAAAGATACATAGATACATAGACAGTGTCAGCAGATAAGGGCCTATGGCCCACCCAGTCTGCCCATTTAAGTTTGTAAGTTCAGTTTATGTTTTCCAGGAAGTCTGTTGCCCATACCCTGACCTCCAGAATTCCTTTATGTCTATCCCATGCATTCTTAAATCCTGTGATTGTTTCAGCCCCCACCACTTCCTCTGGCAGGTGTTCCACTTGTCCATCACCCGTCTCTGTGAAGAAATTCTTCCTCACGCTTCCTCTGAATTGTCCTCCCTCCAACTTCATCCCATGCCCTCTAGTCCTGGAACATCTTTTTCGCTTAAAAATAGTGCATTCCTGCACCCTGTTCCTCCCTGTAAGATACTTGTATGTCTCTATCATATCCCCTCTCTCCCTCCTCTCCTCCAGGGAGTACATGTTCAGTGCCTTCAACCTGTCCTCAAAGGACTTGTGATGCAATCCATGCACCATCTTTGTTGCCCTCCTCTGAACCTTCTCTACCCTGTCTATGTCCTTACGTAGGTAAGGTCTCCAGAACTGCACAGTGTACTCCACTACCCTCTTGGACTTTGTTGATTCCCTTGAAGTACTTGAAAGTTTCTATCATGTCCCCCTCTCCCTCCTTTCCTCTAGGGTATACATATTAATCTCCTTTAGTCTGTCTTCATATGGCTTCTGGTGCAGACCCTGCACCATTTTAGTTGCCCTCCTCTGGACTATCTCCACCCAGTCTATGTCCTCGCGGAGATGGGGGTCTCCAGAACTGCACACAGTACTTCATATGGGGTCTCACGAACTGTCTTTACAGAGAGATAACTTCCTGGTTTCTACTGTGGTGCCTTTCCTTATGCTTCCCAGTATCACCCCAGCCATCCTTACTCCCTTCTCACATTGCCTGTCTACCTTTAGGTCATCTGATACAACTATGCTGAGGTCCCATTCCTTTTTTGTTGTTGTTAATACCCCCCCCCCCCATTGTGTGCTCTTCCACTGGGTATTCGATCTTTGTGTCATCTGCAAAGAGGCATACTTTTCCTTCAAGCCCCTCCACAATGACACCTACAAAGACATTAAAGAGAACTGGCCCCAGTACTGAACCTTGCAGTATCCTGCTAGTAATCCCCTTTTCCTTGGAGTGGACTCCGTTTACTGATACCCTCTGTGTCCTGTTGTCCAGCCAATCCTTTACCTTGGCTACCACCATGGGACCCACTCCCAGGCTGGCTAACTTGTTTATTAATCTACTGTGTGGGACTGTGTCAAATGCTTTGCTGAAGTCTAGGTGACATTCCACGCATCCTCACACGCTTTTGGGGAAACCACCATCAGCCACCTTCTACCCACACAGTGGTACAATGCACAACGAACACTCAAGATTAGCCACCTTTTAAGCCCACAGGCTCTTACAGATCAATGGCAAATAGTGTATGTTGTAATTTCAGGTCATTATTGAAAATGGAGCTACCTGTTTGTAGGTCTATTTCTGCTTTTAAATCATATTCATGTGACCTTTCAAGAAACAGAAGGTGTTTTTTGTGTAGAGCGTAATCTAATTGCTAAGCAGTTACATTAGGTCTGCTTCAATTGGCTTTGGATAGTGATGTCACAAAAGGTGGCCTGACGTAATTGTTTTCAGCACAAGCTCTCTTCACTGACCATCCTGTTAGACTGGCTATCACTCGTGTTGACAAGTGTTTGCTCGGCAAGGTCAGTTTATGTGGCTATAGCTTCCGTACTTCAGAATCAGCAATAATATACTTTATTATGTTTTCTGAAGATACTGAAGGATTGCTCTATATTTCTGTTCCCAGCACAGTTACCCCCTACTCAGACACAAAGGGCAACCCTAGAAGGTACTGTATATGCCAAGTGCTGTCCAGACCCTAGCCTTACTGTCTGCTGAGCTTCACTTATCTTCACCGACTGGGAGAGAGACCAAACACAGAGGGAAGGCAGACATTGACAGGTACAGAAGCGAGGATTCCTTGACAGCAGTTCTACCTTGGTGAATCCCCCTTGGAGTGCACAATCCAGGCCCCTATCTCTGCTGAGGAGACTTCTCTCCTCGATCGCTCAGCTCAGACCCAGCTAGCAGCTGCTCTCTCAGCATAAGGAGCAGTTGGAACACTTACCCAGAATTCCTGGCTGCTGTGTGTAAATCTGCATTTGTACTGCTGTACCACTACTGAAATAGTGGTCGACTAATAAAAAACTTTCAGCTGGAAGCAACAGCTCAGACACAAAGGGCACCCCGCTAGGAGTCATACAACAAGAGTGGTCCAGCCCCTAGCCCCACTGTCTGCTGTACCCACTACTGAAATAGTGGTCAGCTAATAGAAAACTCTCAGCCAGAAACAACCAGAAGCAACAGCTCAGACACAAAGGGCAACCCTAGGAGGCATACGCCAAGTGCAGTCCAGCCCATAGCCTTACTGTCTGCTGAGCTTCATTGATCTTTACAGACTGGGGGACAGACCCCTCCTCTCCTCCAGTCTCCAGTTGTGCTACTAAGTGGCAGACCTTAACAAACTGATTGTTTTTTCAGCAGGAAGGAAAACAAAGGTTCTCCCCCACCCACCCCTCATGTCCTCTTCCTATATAGGTTCTGCTTGTCACTGCCCACTTCCTACCTGAAGGAACACGTACCCAGAATTCCTGGCTGCTGTATGTAAATCAGCATCTGTACTGCTGTGCCACTAGCATTTGTACTGCTGTACAGCTCAGACACAAAGGGCAACCCTAGGAGGCATACGTCAAGTGCAGTCCAGGTCCAGCCCCAGCCTTACTGTCTGCTGAGTTTCACTGATCTTCACTGGCTGGGAGAGAGTCCAATCACAGAGGGAAGGCAGGCTCCAACAGGTGCAGAAGCAGGGATTCCTTGACAGCAGTTCTACTTTGGTGAATCTCCTTTGGAGTGCACAGCCCGGGCTCATATCTCCACTGAGGCAACTTCTCTCCTTGATCGCTCTGCTCAGATCCAGCCAGTGGCTGCTTTCTCAGCATAAGACAACACTCCATCTTCCAGTCTGCTAGAAGGAAGAGGTGGAGTTTCAGTACAACTCATAAAAAAAATGTTTCTTTTCTTTCAGACAATAGTGTATTGTTTTCCATATACTACTGCCTCTACTTTCTTTATCCTCAAAGGCATCCTACTAGATCATGTACATCATCGCCTGCCAGAGGTGCGCTGAATCCTTGCAGAGGGCATGCATTCAGGCACTAGGATACTGCCTCACTTGCTGGACAATACAATATACGAAAGCTCAACTCAAAGAAGCATGGAATCAAATAAATCGTCTCCACAATGTCATTAGAAACCACATACCTGCTCGCCCCTGTACACCACACCATCTCCACCAGGAGGTCATTCCTCGATGCTTAACCACCCCTGGTCCAGGGGAATGGCAGGTAGTAAAAGGGGGTAGGAAAACATTGCACAGGCCTCAACAGCAGTCTTCGTACCAAGAGGCACAAATCAAAATAACTAATAGATACACCCCTCTAGCCACGGAAAGCAAACAGGCATAATAACACACCACCAGATAGGGCACAAAACAGGAAAGAGCAAGGAAAGCACTGCAAAGGCATCTATTAATAAGAAGCTAAGGAAAGTTCTGATTGTAGGTGATTCCATGATCTGAAGAGCAGAATCACACATACAGCAGGGTCCGGAGACAGAGGCCATAGTTAAATGTGTACCAGCACCTCTGCAAAAAGAGACACTGACCACATACATACGTAGGTGAATAAAAAGAGAAGGTAAATGCACTGGCATTTTCATCCACATAGGTACTAACGATCTGGCAAATCAGACAGTCAAAGAGACAAAACAGCACCTCTCTCACCTAGGTGACAAACCGTGCTCCAACTCCTCAAACATTGCCTTCTCTGAGGTCCTCCCAGTATGGGAGAAAGGAGGCAGTGTGGATAGGATTCAGAATGAGCAAACTGATGAGCCAAATAACTGGCTCTAGAGCTGGTGCCAAGAAAAAGGATACCTATTCATAGGAAACTGGTGCAACTTCTGGGACAAAGGACTCTTCAGATTCGATGGCCTGCACCTCACTCAGGAAGGCATGAGGGCTCTTGGTCAGAAACTGAACGTAGCTGTAAACCTAAGCTAACCTAAGCTTTAAACTAAACACTGGGGAGAGGACAGCAGCAGCTAATGGATCTGCTACCTCTCCTCCAAAATACAAACAAATCAGGGGCGCAAATGCAAAGGAGGAAATTAATCTAGCGGATGATGTCAAGACAATAAATCATTCGAACATACAACAGGGCACCAAAAAGGGGGCAACCATGCATGGAAATCTATGTTCACAAACTGAAGGAGTCTGGCAAATAAATTAGCGGACCTCACCACCTCCATCGCCGAAGCTGATCAGGATTAGGTCACCATCACAGAAACATGGTTCAACAATAACCCTGACTGGGACATGACTATACCAGGATACTGTCTATTTCGGAAAGACAGAACTGGTAGAAAAGGGGGGTGGGGTTATAGCTATGTGTGTAAGAGAGGGAATAAAAGCTACTATGACTCAAAATGACAATACTGAAACAGAGTCACTTTGGGTCACTCTAGAGGTAAACAATGGAGCAGCAACTTTGGTAGAAGTGTTCTACCGTCCCCCAGCAACAAGTGTGGAGGGGGACAAGGAAATACTGGAAAACATACACAAAATGAGTGACAAAGGGGAGGCGCCTGTACAGGGTGACTTCAATTTACCTGACGTAAACTGGGATACACACATAGTGAGTTCAACCAGAAGCAAGGACTTTCTAGAGACCCTGCACGTATTGGGCCTGAAACAGCTTGTAAAGGACAAAACAAAGGGGGAAGCAATCCTTGACCTGCTACTAGCAAATGGAGCAATATCACAGAGGTAGAGGTTGGGAGCCACCTGGGGACCAGTGACCACTGTATGGTATGGTTCCAGGTCAAGACAAAAACAGACACAAAGCACTCCAAAACAAAAGTCATGGACTTTAGACGAGCAGACTTCACAAAAATGAAGCAAAGTCTTAAGCGGAGTCTGGCTAACATTACACGGGGGATAGACGTTGAAGACTACTGGCTACAGCTCAAAAGGGCTATACAAAATACTGCAAACCATTGCATAAGAAAGGTAAGCAAAGCTAAAAAGAAAAGAAAACCACTCTGGTTTTCTAAAGAAATAGCAACTAAGGTCAGGGAGAAAAGAATGGTTTGGAAGGAAAAGTTCGCCTCTTTGCAGATGACACAAAGATCTGCAACAGGTTTGATACACAAGGAGGTGTGGAAAGGATGAGAAGGGACTTGGCAAGGTTGGAGGAATGGTCAGAAGTATGGCAGCTTGGATTCAATGCAAAGAAGTGAAAAATAATGCACCTGGGAAACAAAAACCGAGGGGAACATAGCACAATGCGGAGGGAGGTAGTAACAACAACAAAAATGGAAAGGGACCTGGGGGTAATCATATCATAGGACCTTAAGGGTAGCAAGCAATGTGAGAAGGCAGTAGGGAGGGCTTGGGGGATACTGGGATGTATAGGGAGAGGCATCACCAGCAGAAAACAGGAAGTTGTTATTCCTCTGTACAAACAATTAGTGAGACCCCATCTGGAGTACTGCATCCAGTTCGGGAGACCCCATCTCTGCAAGAGCATAGACAGGATGGAGGCAGTCCAGAGGAGGGCAACTAAAATGGTGCAGGGTCTGCAAGAGAAGCCATACAAGGAGAGACTAATGGAGCTTAATATGTATACCCTTGAGGAAAGGAGGGAGAGGGGGGACATGATAGAAACTTTTAAGTACCTCAGTGGAGTCAACAAAGTCCAAGAGGGTAGCACCTTCCAGAAAAAGGGATGTGTAAGAACAAGGGGACACAATTTGAAGGTAGAGGGGGGACGTCTCAGGGGCAATGTGAGGAAGTATTATTTCACAGAGAGGGTGGTGGACGCATGGAACATCCTTCCTGAGGAGTTTGTGGAGTCTAAAACTGTGGGAGAATTCAAGAATGCATGGGACAGACGTAAGGCAATTCTTGTGAGGGGTAGGAAGAAATAGGCTGTTGGTTAACTAGGATCTGCAGCTCATCCTGTAGGTAGGGAAATGGGCAGACTAGGTGGGCCAAGTGGTCCCTATCTGCTGTCAAAGTCTATGTTTCTATGTTTCAGGAAATATAAACAAACCGGATCTGACAACAACAGAGAAGAATATACAAGGAGACACAGAAGGAAGCAAACAAAGCGATCAGGACAGCAAAGGTAGACACTGAGAAGAGGATAACCAAGGAGGTTAAAAAGAGTGACATTTTATAGATATGTCAGTGAGAAGAGAAAGGCATCAGGAGTTATTGCTAGACTCATAAGGGTGAATGGGGAGATCACAGATAATGACAAGGACAAGGCTAAAATTCTCAGCAGTTACTTCTGCTCTGTATTCACTAAGGAGGAGGAAGGATGCATACCAAGCAATGCAACACCCAACAAGGAAGGAGTCTGAATACACTCAGGTCCCTTTACAAAAGAAAGGGTCCTAAAGCAACTAGGGAAACTCAGTACAAACAAGGCCATGGGACCAGATGAAATTCACCCTAGATTACTAAGAGAATTAAGAGAATTAAGAGACGAGCTGGCAGCGCCCCTGGCTGAACTTTTCAACCTATCATTCAAGTTGGGTAGGTCCCCCAAAACTGGAAGAAGGCAGCAGTTGTCCCTCTGCACAAAAGCGGAAGCAGGGAAAGTGCAAACAACTACAGACCGTATGCCTAACCTCAATTGTGGGCAAAATAATGGAAACCCTGCTCAAGGAGAGATTATATCCTTTCTAGATGAAAACAACAAATTAGACACAAAATAGCATGACTTTACAACAGGAAGGTCATGCCAAACCAATCTGATAGACTTCTTTAACTGGGTGACTAAAATAATAGACCTGGGAGGAGCAGTAGACATAGTATACCTGGATTTCAGCAATGCCTTCAACTCGGTCCCACACAGAAGGCTGCTCAACAAACTGGACAGAATGGGAGAAACACAGCAAGTAGTGAAATGGGTAAGGAACTGGCTCACTGGAAGGACACAGAGGGTACTTGTAAATGGCTCACTTTCAGAAGAAAGAGGAATAGATAGTGGAGTGCCACAAGGATCAGTACTCGGTCCAATCCTAGTCAATATTTTTATTAGTGACATAACTGAGGGACTAGAGGGGAAGGTGAGCTTATTCGCAGATGACACAAAAATAAGCAATAAGGAAGACACTCCAGGTGGGGTAGAAAAGAAGAAGGCCAACCTTAAGGCTCTGGAAAAATGGTCAGAAACATGGCAACTGAAGTTTAACACAAAAAAATGCAAGGTCATGCACCTAGGATGGGCCAACCCAGGAGAGGACTACTACCTGGGAGGAGTACAACTGGAATCTTTCAAACAAGAAAGGGATATGAGAATAATTATAATGGATGACCTAAAGAAGACCAAACAGTGTGAGAAAGCGGAACTATGGATGAATGGCATATTGGGCTGCATAGGCAGGGGAATAACCAGCAGAAAAAAGGAGGTCATCCTGCTACTCTATAGATCTGTGGTGAGGTCACACCTGGAGTACAGCGTACAGTTCTGGAGACCACACCTAAAAAAGGATATCAAGAGACTGAAGACAGTGCAAAGGAGAGCTACAAAAATGATACACGTCCTACAGAACAAAAACTATGAAGAGCATCTGTAAAACCTGACCATGTACTCCCTGGAGCAATGGAGTGAGAGGGAGACATGATTGAGACCTACAAGTTCCTAAATGGAATAAACAAGGTGCAGGTTCAGGAACTGTTCCAAGTCAGAAAGCACACAAGAACTAGGGGGCACAACGTGAAGCTAGAGAGGGGCAAATTCAGAGGTAACACATGCACGTTTTTCTTTACCAAGAGGGTGGTGGATGCATGGAACCGCCTTCCTCAGGTGGTGGTGGGGGCAAAAACAGTGGTAGGTTTCAAGAATGCTTGGGACAGGTACAAAGGCACCAGCACACTGACTAGCAGTTAAGGTTGGGCGGGTAGGCCTACGGGCAGACTAGATGGACCATATGGTCTCCTTCTGCCATCACTTTCTATGTTTCTACAGTATGTCACTAATTTGAGCCTGTTGCTCCCAGCTCTGCTCAAGTGGAGTTCTCGTTCAATAGTAATTCATCTGAGGAGGAGGACTTGCCCGTGGCTAGTAATCTGCCTTTGACATGGTAAGGGCAAGTCTCGTTAGGGTTTCGGTTTTTTTTTATGTCTCCATGACTGAAGTGCGGTATAGTATCAGAGGTTGATGTTCTCGTCATTGTGTGGTACCCGTGCTCCTAGTCTGAAAATTATTTATTTATACATATATTTGTTATTTCCTTGTTTTGAAATGCATAACCCGTTTCATTTGGTTTTTCTTCCTCCTTCTACGGAATACGTTAAATTCCAAACCGAGGTAGTGACACGGTAAACGTAATACTCCTAGCAAGGTGGCTAGTCATCTGACTGTTGTTTACATTCAATAAGTGTTACTTGACCCCCAGTTGCTTAGTGTCTGTAGTCTCACATAAGATGTCGATGTAGCCCTCTGTATAAATTTTCTTATTTTGCAGTTCAGGTTCTCTGCCTGACATCGCTACATGATAGATTACAGCTGTTCCGACTTTGACTTGCAACTGTAGAACCTCATAAGAAATTAAATGAAAAAAGTAATAAAAAACTAAGAAAGAAAGATTCGTGCTCAAATGAGTGAACGCTTGTCTATGTGATGAGGCTGGTGTAATGTCCATCTGGAGTTTTTGGATCACGTCCAGTTTGAAATCTATTCTTGCCCTCTTATTCTCATTCTTGCTAAATTCTGCTGAATATCCCTCTCTGTGTATAGCAATTGTATGATGATGATGTAGTGGTCTTTTGTTTTTCTGTTTGTCACTCTTAAAGTAAACTGATGTTTTATGTCTTGGGGAAAAATGGACCCACAGGTTACAGAAAGCTGTTAATCAAATAACAGTATGGTTGTGTGTGTGTGTGTGTGTGTGTGTGTGAGTGTGTGAGTGTGAAGAAATAATGCTTTAGTATGTATGATGCTAGTGGCTATGTACATCCTCTATATGTTTTCTTGAATTTCCTATTGTGCAGAACTAATATTTATTCCCCTGCCCTACCCTATGCCCTCCAAATACCTCTTCATTTCCCTGACTGTTATTCTATGCAGAAAAGTCAAGGAAGTGAACTAATTCTTTTCAATCCTTTTTTTGAGTGGGGGAGGGTATTGTATCAATTATTATTATTATAAAGTAATCATTTCTTGTGAAGATCAGATGTGAGCTTGTGCCAGTAAGCATATCAGACTTAATCTAAACCCTCTCCATGTCATCTAATATTTCCTTCAAGAGCTTCCACTGCCATGCATTATGTCTGTTTATGTCTATCCTTTCTATTTGATATTCTGCACGCCTGCTCTCTTGTCATGCCTATGTTAGAACACAGAAACATAGAAATTTTTGGAAGATAAGGACTGCTAGGTCTATCCAGTCTGCCCATACACCCTACACTTGTTTACGGCCGGTGACTCCATTTGGTCACGGCAGGGATGCCAACTTTTAAGAATCTTTGTGGGTGTTGATTGCCAGTAGGTAGTATTTTTCCTGTGACCAGGTTCCCTAATAATCCTTTGTTGCAGGCTGTGCTTGAAATATTGAGGGTGCTTAAGTCAACTTTGTGGGTGCTAGAGCACCCAAGCACCCATGGAGTTGGCTCCTATGGGTCACGGCTTATCACCATTCCTACCCACCTCTAAGGTTCCCTTATGCTTGTCCCAGGCATATTTAAATCCCTCCACCATGTTTGCTCCCACCACCTCCTGCGGCAGACTATTCCATGTGTCCACCACTCTCTCTGTGAAGAAAAAATTCCTTACATTTCCCTTTAACCTGCCACCTTCCAACTTAATTTCATGCCCCCTCATTCTTGTACTCCTCCTATATTGGAGGATGCCTCCCCCCTGCACCTTGTTAATGCCCTTTAGGTACTTAAATGTTTATCATGTCCACTGCTCCCTCCTTTCCTCCAGTGAGTACATACTGATGTCTTGTAATCTCTCTTCATATGTTTTCTGGTGCAAATCCCGTACCACCATAGTTGTCCTTTTCTGGTTCACTTCCATCCTGTCAATGTCCTTATGAAGAAGTGGCCTCCAGAACTGTACACAGTACTCTAGGTGAGGCCTCACTAGTGTTTTGTACAATGGCATCACTACCTCCCACCTTCTGCTAGTGATTCCTCTGCCTATGCAGCCCAGCGTGCCACTGGCCCCCTCTGCAGCCTTTGTACTCACTTTGATACCTTTAGGTCATCTGAAATGATAGCCCTCAGGTTTCTTTCTTCCTTGGTAACCGTCATCAACTATCACCCATCCTGTAGCTCTCCCCAGGGTTACCTCATCCCAGAGGCATTATTTTGCACTTCTTTGAACTGAATCTCAGCTGCCATAGCTCAGACCATTCTTCGAGCATCCCCAAGTCCCTCCTCATTCTCTCCACCCCTTCTGTAGAATCCACCCTGTTGCAGATCTTGGTGTCATCTGCAAACAGGTAGACCTTCCACAATGTCAGTAATTAGGACATAGAACAGGACTGGCCCTAGGACTGATCCCTGAGGTACCCACTGGTCACCCCCCTCTCCCCAGACTGGATCCCATTTACCACCACCCTCTGCCTCCTGTCTGTTAGCCAGTTCCTAACCCAGTTTACCATCTTGTTAGTCAGCCTATGTTTCTATGTAAGCAGTGCCTCCATGATCTTGCCCACTATTTAGGTGAGCATCACTGGCCTGTAGTTCTCTGCCTCTTCCCTACTCCCACTTTTGTGCAAAGGGATTGCATGTGTCCTCCTCCAGTCCTCTGGAATCACTACTGTGTTAAGTGACTCAGTGAACAGCTCTTGCCACAGCTCCTTTAAAATCCTCGGGTGTACGCCATCCGGTCCCATTGCTTTGTCCACCTTCAGCTTTCTGAGCTCCTCCAAGACTCTCTCCAATGTGAATGGACTTGTGTTTACCTCTACCCCCCCTTATATCTGTTACCCATCTGCAGTCCCTGACCCTCTCCCTCTTCTGTGAATACTGAACTGAAGTATTTGTTCAGTATTTCTGGTTTATCCAGGTCTCCCTCCTTACATTCCCCTGTATCCCCTCTGAGTCTTACAATGCCTCCCCTGATTTTCCTTCTTTCACTGATGTACCTATAGAATGTCGTCACCTTTCTTAACAGTCTGTGCTAATTTTTCTTTGGCCTGCACCTTGGCACTCCTTGCAGCCTTCCCCACTTCCCTCAGATTAGTTACACCTCCCTGTCTTCCTCCCTCTAAGTCTCCTTATGCTTCCTGAAACCCTCCTTTTTGGCTCTTACCTTGTCTTTCATCTCCTTCAAGAACCATAGTGTTTTCCTCCTTCTCTTGCCTTTGTTTACCATCTTAACACAATGGCTCATCACGCCTCCATGGGCCTCTTCAGGTGTTCCCATTGCTCCTCGACTCCCCCTCCCTTATCTCTCCTCACCTGGGCCTCTTTGATATACCTCACCATACTGGCAAAGTCTGCCCTCCTAAAATCTAAGACCTTTGCCTCTGTGTGGCTAGCGCGTGTCTCTGCCCCCACGCTAAACTGCACTATGTGGTAGTTGCTAGATCTCAACTGACCTTCCACCAGGATATCTGTGATTCTGTCCCCATTGGTCAGTACAAGGTCAAGAATCACCCTGGCTCTGGTGGGATCCATCATCAGCTGTCTGAGACCTGCCAGCTGTAGAGAATCCAGGATGTCATGGCTCCTGAATGACAAAGCTGCCGGGATGGTCCAATCCACATCTGGGATACTGAAATCACCCAGCAATAATACCTCGCCATTTGTTTACATGTTCTGAATTTGATCCATCAAATCCCTATCCCCCTCCTCCCCCTGTGCAGGAGGTCTGTAGATCATCTCCGTGCAGATTGCTGTGCCACTGCCTGGCTCAAGTGTGACCCACAGTACCTCGGCCTTCCCCTTTTTATCCTGTACCGCCATTGCTTTTATGCCTTCTCTTACATACAGGGCCACTCCCCCCTCCTGATGTCTTGAAGCTTTGCTTTTTTTGTAAGTTAATTCTGCTATATTTTTTATTTCTTATCCTTGACAATGTCAAAATTATAAAATAATTTTCAGAAATAAATAACTGGCATTTCAGCTGGTGCCAAGCTGTTTTTGAAATGCCAGACTGTGGTGTGTGTGTGTGTGTGTGTGTGTCTCTTGATTTATTTTTTTAGTTGTGAGGCATCCTACTTTACTGTCTTATTTCAGTAGTTCATTTCGCTCACATGAAGTTGTAATACTTGCATTACCCGATAAACTATACGTACAAGTTCCTGTTCATTAATCTGGCCCTTGTTGGACAAACCACAAAAGTGTGTGTGTAGATATATATATACACACACACATATCTATATTATATATATATATATATATATATATATATATATATATATATATATATATATATATATATACATATACATATATACATACATATACATATATACACACACACACACACACACACACTGTATATGTTTGACTAGCCCTAAAGGGTCAAACTTTGCACCTTAATAAGTTTGCCACCATTCAACAGAGTTGCCTGAAATTTGGAAGGCACAATCAAGAACCATACATCTTGGGATCTGCTAACTTTCGTAGTGGTCAGAGATATGGCTGTGGAGTTATTAAGTGAGATCTGCACGTGCATTTATGGTTTTTGGTGAATTCTTTGCTCGCGCCTACAGGTCGCATGGTTTGCGCGACTGGTCTGAAAACTTCAGGGAATATGCGGCCAGGGTCCTCAATGTGCCTTTTGAAGATTTCATGAAAAAATATTAAACAGTTCAAAAGTTATTCAAAAAACAAGTTCCCATTAAAAGTCAATGGGAAAAGTTAAAAAAAGTTCAACAGTGTCGCAAATGGCCATAGTAGTGTTGCAAATCTGCCATTTTGTTTTCAGTTGGTGATCAGAAAAATGCTTGCCATTTAAAATTGGGACCATCTAGGGACACAATTATTTTTGTGTTTACCTAGTCGGACCCTCAGGGTGCTAGCCATGTCTTTATTTTGGAGTTAAACACCCCAGAAATATGTTTTTCAAATTTCTAGAAAAGTAGCATTGCAAAGTAGTGTCACGCTCATGACACTTTAATGATTTCATTTGCGAAAGTGTCGTGATTTGAGACACTATTTTGCGACACTATGCCCAAAATAACAGGAATTCTTTGCCACCCTGCTGCAAAAGAATGGTTTGGTCAACATGCCACAGATGTGCGTTTTCACGGTTTGGTGAAAAAATATTGGAGGGCTGCAAAGTTACGGCACTCCGGAGTTGACACTTTTTCCCATAGGATAACATTACGGCGTCTGTCGAGCATTTCAGGGCCTGTATCTCAAAAACCGTGTGAGATACGGACTTTTTGTCGGGAAAATGCTTAGCCTCCCCCAAATAGGGGCTAAGCACAAAAATAGCCAGGAATGTCATAATTCATATGAAATTTTCATTTTTTTCCTACATCGTACGGTTCCTGAGATATAAGCAATTTAGTATTCCAAGTCCTCCTTTTCTGCTCCGAGGCCCATCATAATGCATACATTCTTTGTATTCACTGTCTTTTTCAATGCAGTTTTTGGGGAAAAGAAGGGTGTGCCCTTTCGTTACTGTGCTGGTTAGCATTTCCAGTTGCATTTCCGTTACTGTTCACGTCACCATTCTTGTGTACGCTACCATGTGCGTTATGGTTTGCATTTTCGTTTGCGCTTCTGTTTGCGTTACTGTTAACATTTGCATTTCCATTACTGTTTATTTTTTCGGGTTTTTTTGTATCAGCCTGTGCATTGCCATTTGCGTTTGTGGTCGCCCTTCCGTTTGCGTGTGTCTTTCGTTTTGCGTCATCGTCACTGTTACCGTTACCACTGGCATTTCCAATCACATTACCATGACCGTGCGTGTTACAGTTTGTGTTTCCATATGTGCTTGCATTTGCATTTCCGTTTCTGTTTCCTTTGGCATTATTGTTGCTGTTACCCTTACCATTTACATTTCCAATTGCGGTAGCGTGATCATGCACGTAACGGTTTGCATTTCCGTACGCGCTTGTGTTTGCGTTTCTGTTTCCTTTGGCATTATTGTTGCTGTTACCATTACCATTTGCATTTCCAATTGCGGTACCATGACCATGTGCTTTACCAGTTGTGTTCCGTACATGCTTGCGTTTGTGTCTCCGTTTCTATCACTTTTCGCTTTGGTGTCACTTTGCGCATGCGTTTCTATTACCATTTGCTTTACGATGTGCATCACCATTGCAGCTTGCGTTAGCTTTGCAGTTCCTGTTACAATGTAACAAGACATCACGTGGTGGGAGCGCGGGGCCCTCCCGCCACCGCATTCCATTCACTATTTATCGTCCTCATTCTCAAAAAGAAGGGAAATTAGAGGCAAAAAACTCTGTTTAATGCATCAGTTAGGGTTGTTCCACAGTGACAAAAGCGAGGAAAGTCGGTGTTATTGTTGACATCCCCCTTGGACCCCAGCCCACCCCAACTGGCATCGGGTGCGTGTTGGGGTCATTGGTCCCAAGTCCTCAGCCCATTCCCTATACCTCTCCTTCTTTACACATGTGATGGGGTAGAGTTAGGGCCTGACGACCACGCGCACTCGGCGCCGGGTTGGGGGGTCCAAGGAGGGCTTTCAACCATAACACTGAATTTCCTCACTTCTGTCACTGTGGAACAACCCTAATGATGCAGCAAACAGAGTTGTTTGCTTTCTATATATATATATATATATATATATATATATATATATATATATATATATACACACATACACACACACACAACACACACACACACACACACACATATATAAATAATGGTAGCACGGTAGTGCTACCATAGTTAGGGTTGAGGAGCCATTTACATGTTAAACCCAAAATTTTGTACCTTAATAACTTTGCAACCGGTTTGACGGATTTGCCTGAAATTTGGAATACACGATCAAGACCCATACGCCTTGGGCTCTGCCAAGTTTTGTACCAGTTGGATACACGGCTGTGGAGTTATTAAGCGTGATCTGCGCATGCATTTATGCTTTTTCTGGAATTCTACGGTCGCACCTACAGGTCTTCAGGGAACATGTGGCCGGGGTCCCCGATGTGCCTTTTGAAGATTTTGTGAAAAAATATTAAACTGTTCAAAAGTTATGGCAGTCCGAACTTCTGCTTGCTTCCCGTAGGATAACATTACGGCGTTCGCCGTGCCTTTGAGGGCCCATATCTCGAAAACGGTGTGAGATACGGAGTTTTTGTCAAAAAATTATGGGGCTACGTACAAAACTAGCCAGGAAAGTGATAATACAAATGACTTTTAAATTTTTTTTCTATGTCGTATGGTTACTGAGATATAAGCAATTTACTATTACAACTACTGATTTTTGTGTTCCGAGAGTCATTATTTTGCATACATTCTTTCTACTCACTGTCTTTCTCTATACAGCTTTTGGGGGAAAACCAACCTGTGCGCTTACATTACTCTTACCATTACCGTTTCTGCTTGCGGTTCCATACCTGTTTCACTTACTGTTTATGCCACCATGTGCGTTACCCTTTGCGTTTTCATTTGCGGTTGCGTTTCCATTGTTTTTAACATTTCTGTCTACAGTACTGTTCCTCTTTCTGTTTCGCTTTGCGTCACCATGCGCATTACGATTTGTGTTTGCGGGCACAATGTTACAATGCGACAAGACATCACCCCCGCGCTCCCGGCGCTGCATTACATTCACTATTTCTCATTATCATTCTCAAAAAGAAGGGAAATTAGAGGCAAAAAACTCAGTTTAATGCATCAATTAGGGTTGTTCTACAGCGACAAAAGTGAAGAAATTCGATGTTAGGGTTGAAACCCCCTTTGCACCCCTCCAGTCCACCCCCAACTGGAATCGGAGTGTGCACTGGGGTCATTGGTCCCAACTCTCACCCCACCCCATGTGCAAACAAGCTGAGGTGGTGCAGTATAGGAGAATGGGGTGAGAGTTAGGACTGACTACCCCAACGCACACCCCGATGCCTGTTAGTGGTGGGGTGCAAGGGTGGGAACCCCAACATCAAATTTCTCACTTTTGTCACTGTGGAACAACCTTAACTGATGCATTAAACTGAGTTTTTGCCATGAATATATATGCACAACACACAATACATATATATATATATATATATATACATACACACACACAGTATATATTAATATATTTATATATATATATATATATATATATACACACACATACATACACACACACACACACACACACACACACACACGGTAGTGCAGGTATAGTTAGGTTGCACTTCTATGCTACAGACAAAATTTTGCACTTTAATACCTTTACAACCGTACGACAGATTTGCTTAAAGTTTTGCATGCGCTGGCTAGTACTATAGATCTCTGGATCTGGCAAGTTGTGTTCCGGTTGGTGGTACAGTTGCAGAGCTGCCAAAAAAAAATTAAAAACACCACTTTTTGGACTATTTCTTTGCTCAGTGGTACAGCCCAAATAGTTTGGGTTTCTGGTCTGAAATAGTCAGATAATATGGTTTGTGGGTCACTGATGTGCCTTTTGAAGGTTTGGTGAAAAAATATTAATCCATTCAAATGTTATTAAAAATGTAATTGTTTCATTATAACTTATGGGAAAATAATATATGTCTGGTTCAAAAGCACTTTTAGCTTTCACAAAAGCACTTTTGGCTGCTGCAAATTGGTTTTTCACTTTCATGCTGCCGCTATCTTGTTTTCGGTTAGCGACAGCAAAACAAAGTGTAATTCAAAAGATACTGCCCCTTGGTAAACACAAACAGTTGTGTTTACATAATCAGGGCACAAGGAACATGAACCCAGCATTACTTTTTAAAAATAGTGGCCAGAAATAAGTTTTCTCGTTTTTTGGCGTTGGTAGTGCCGCAATTTGCGGCACTTTTTTGCGAAAGTGGTGCATACTGCAACAATTTTCCGGCAATCATCGGTTGTTAGTGTAAACCGCCACAAACTGCAGCACTGTTTCATGAAAACTGCCACAATTGTAGTAAATACCAATGGGAAAACCCATTGGCACCAGTACAATACCCAAAAACTTTTCTGGCCAAGTTTTGGCCAAATTAACCTCAGAATCATGTTCCTCTGCCCCCATTTAGGTAAACACTTGTTGGCATTTACCTAATAAAAGGAGTTTTTCTCCTTTTACTCCCTATCAGGGGGCTGAGGTTGGTTTTATTTAAAAAATAATTTCTGCCAACATCAGGATGCCAAATCCCTGTGTCAGCAATACAGGCTCCCTCCCTACTGTCAGACACTGGGGAGCCCACTCCCAGTGTCCCAAAATATTTCTTAAAGAAAAGGTCTTGCTGACATGGGGTGCCTATCTCCATGACAGTACCATCACTCCCCGCCAGTGTGGGTCATGGGGGAGCCCACTCTCAGTGTCCCCAGTTATGTTGTCCTCCTCCCATACTGTGGGACACTGGGGAGCCCACCCCCAGTGTCGTAATATATATATTTTTTCACTGCAAAAAACTCTGTTAATGCATCAGTTAGAGTTCATAGCATAGCAACAAAAGCATGGAAAAGTGGTGTTTGGGTTACCACCCCTATCACCCCACCCTCTACACACCAACAGGCATCGGGAGGCGCGTTGGGACGTCGGCCTAACTCAATATCTCAGCAACCACAGGAGTGATGAAAAAAATTCAACTGCTGTTGTAATCATGACAGTGAGACCTTCACACAAAGTATGTCAATGAAATTGTATCTTGCATCGTTTACAAGATATGAGTGCTGAAAAGGCACCCTTAGGATCCTTGGAACACTTTTTTGCCAATATCTCTAATGGTAGCAAGCAAAAAAAAAAATTCCACTTCTGGTGTAATCTATGATTTCCATACTTGTTTCTGCAGGTTAGATCACTTAAAGGTGATCTAAACTGTGGGTAGTGAAAAACCCGTATCTCACTTAATTTTCGAGATACAGGCACCGAAAGGCATCACGGGGTGCCACAATGTTATCCTATGGGAAATTTCTCAAGTTTGGAATGCTGTAACTTTGAGCCCATTGAATGTTTTGGCACCAAACCACCAAAAGGTACATCTGTGGGACCAGGGCTTTCCACCCAGCAAATTTCAGCCCAAAAGCCCCAACTGTTTTGTTGCAGGTGGATGGCAAAGATTTGCAGTCTTTGAACAAATTACTTTTTGCAAATTGTGACAGTTTCGCAAAAAAATAGCACGACACTTTCATGTTTGTGAAAGTGTCACATTAGTTTCTGCTGCAATTTGTGAAAGTACTGTGGCTCCAAGTCTTAAACAGGCATTTCTGGGGGGTCTCCCCCCCAAAAAAGATAGAGCAGTCATCCTCAGGACCCAACTAGGTAAGCCCAACAGTCAGTGTTTACCTAGGTGGTCCCAAATGTAAACACCAGGCATTTTTCTGTCTTGCTAATTGAAAACAAGATGGCCACTGCATGAAAGTAAAAGGAACATTTTCAAAAGTAAAATGTACTGGCGGCAACTTTCATGAGACACATATATTTTTGCCCATTGACTATAAAGGGAAATTTGCTTTTTGAATAACTTTTGAATGGTTTAATATTTTTTCACCAAATCTTTGAAAGATATATCAGTGACCCAGACTGCATCTACCCTGAAGATTTCAGACCAAACAGACAAATTGGGCAGGCTGTGGGCGCAAGCAAAGAAACGCACAAAAAGTCAAGTTTTTTGTGTTGTTTGGTGTTCTACAGCTCTGCAACTGTACATCCAGCTGTAACGCAACTTGCCATATCCAGAGATCTATGGTACAAGAATGCGCACACAAAATTTCAGGCAAATCCGTCATACAGCGACAAAGTTATTAAGGTGCAAAATTTGAGGTTTAACATTAAAGTGCTTACTCAACCCTAACTATACTGGCACTACCGTGGCAGTATAATATATATGTGTGTGTGTGTGTGTGTGTGTGTGTGTGTGTGTGTGTATATATTCATTCATTGCAAAAAAAACTCTGTTAATGCATCAGTTAGGATTAATAGTACAATGACAAAAGTTTGGAAATGTGCTGTTAGGGTTCAAAACCCTAACTCCACATTCCCCACCACCCACCTCCACTCACACACACGGAAGCTGGGGAAGGGCCAAGGCAACACAACCAATCAGAGACAACCAGCACCAGGTAACAGAAGTAATGTACAACTCTGTAAATGTACTGCAAGACACATCCATCATCATGGCTCACCAACTGTATGAGTTCTGCTGCCATCATAGTGCCTTGTGGGTAGACACGCATGCTGGACAACTATGGGAGATGCCCCA
This sequence comes from Neoceratodus forsteri, assembly GCA_016271365.2. Lineage (NCBI taxonomy): Eukaryota > Metazoa > Chordata > Ceratodontiformes > Ceratodontidae > Neoceratodus > Neoceratodus forsteri. The sequence goes on from CM057454.1 coordinate 1,181,153,859, forward strand.
CAGTAAGCATTTTCGTGTTACAGACAGCAATAACAAGATTTAAGCAGATGCCTATATTTCAGTAGTGAAGAAGTGATGAAACACACAGTATGTTATCCACAGATAGTTTCTTGGAACTGAGAGTTAGTATAAGCCTACCAATAGTCACTGGATGTTTGCATTTATTTTTCTGACAGAGTGAGTCAGTCCTAATAACACATAACAGATTTGTTTATTTATTATGCCATTTTATATATGCACAAGCGCCTTGGTTGTGAGAAAGGCACTTTTTTACAAAGACTGATTTGATTAAAAAGTAATTATTTGTAGTATAGTTTACAAGTAACATGTGAAAGCAACAGCTGTAATATCCAAAGCTAACATTAACATGCTGCTAATGAGTATTTCCACGTAACAAAGCAGTATAACATGTGATGGTGCTAGTTTCATACCTGAGCAGTATCTTAAAAGTAAAAGTGTCAACTGTATCTGTCCTGCTACCACATGCCCAAGTGGTAGCAGCGATACCTGTAGCAACCCAATTGTTGAACAGTGACACATAAAAGTCAATATTTTGGAAATGTGTACAGACGAAGTTTCATTGTATGAAGAAGATATGCCAGCAATAATGTGTCATCATGCTGTGCTGACACTATAGAGTTAATGATACTATATTTGTTTTTCATTACATAGTGTTATGTGAAATAAGTACAATGCTGTGATCATTGTGGTTGCAAATGTGACGGAGTGGTATAGTGTCCTACAATCTTGCATGTGTCTTGTATGTGTGTGTGTGTGGGGGGGGGGAGCAGGGTGGGAATGTGGAGTTAGGATTTTGAACCCTAACAGTACATTTCCAAACATTTGTCACTGTAGTATTAACCCTAACTGATGCATTAACGGAGTTTTTTGCAATGAATTTCCTTTCTTTTTGAGAAAGTGTAATGTAGGTGGTATGTGTTAGTGGGAGCGTGGGCCCTTCAGGCCCTGCACTCCCTTTACATTGTCCATTTGTTGCATATTGGTATGCATATGTGGAAGCGTGGGCCAGGAGCTATGCAGCAGCCCTATAGGGCAAGGAACTCTTGTAACACTAATTTACTAATATCTCAGCAACCGTAGCAGCCAGGAAAAAAAATCAGTGTTGGTGTAATCATGACGGCGAGTACGTCACGCAACATACATTAACCAAATCCATATCTTGCATCATTTCTGACATACGGGCATGAAAATGCACTGAAAAGGAACCCTTGTAACATGCTTTCACCAATATCTCTGTAATCGTAGCAAGTAGGAAAAAAAATTCCACTGCAGGTGTCATCTATGATTTCCAAACTTGTTTCTGCAGATTAGCTCACCTAAAGGTACGGGTACCGAAAGGCGTCACGGGCACCGCAATGTTATCCTATGGGAAATTTGTCAATTTTGGAATGCTGTAACTTATTGCCCCTTGAATGTTTTGTCACCAAACTTCCAAAAAGCACATTTGTGTGACCAGGGCTTGCCATCCTGCAATTTTCAGCCCAAAAGACCCAACCATTCTGTTGCAGGAGGATGGCAAAGATTTGCAGTTGTTTTTAAAAAATACTTTCGTAAATCACGAAAGTTTCGCAAAAAGTAACACAAAACTTTTGCATTTGAGAATGCATTTTGGCTGTTTCTTTCATGATTTGTGAAAGTATTTATTTAAAAACAGTGGAGGAATTCAAGAATGCATGGACAGACTGTTTCGGGGGGGGGGGTTGCCCCCCAAAAAGATAGGGCTGGCATCCTTAGGACCCGACTAGGTAAACCCAACAGTCAGTGTTTACCTAGAGGGTCTCAAATTTAAACACCAGGCATTTTTCTCTCTCACGCACTGAAAACAAGATGCCCGAATCACGAAAGTAAAAGGGCCATTTGCAAAAGGAAAAGTGCATTTGCAAAACTTTCATGATGCACATATATTCTTGGCCCCCTACTCTTCAGCCTATATCTGAACTCCCTCCCATCCGCCATCTCCGGTAACCTGCTTCTCTATGCGGACAACGCCGTCCTGTACGCCTCCAATTCTGGCCCACTTAAACTCCACCAAACACTCCAACACAGTTTCCAAGAAGCAGAACATTGGTTTTCCACCCAGCAACTAATAATTAACTACAAGAAAACTAAAGTCATGGTCTTCTCACACCCTCAGAACCCCCACAAGAACCTCTACCCCCCAATTTTCATTGTCAATCACACCCCTCTTGAACAAGTTAGCAACTTTAAATACCTAGGGATCACTCTAGACCCAGCTCTCAGCTACAAGGAACATATTCTACACCTAACCTCTACCCTAAACTTGAGATTAGGTGTGCTCTATTAGTACAAACACTGCCTCACTCCCGAGGCTCTACGGCTCACCATAAAATCATCTGTCCTCTCCCTCCTAGACTACTGTATCACCATATACAGTGCAGCTCCAACCTTCACACTAAACAGACTCCGCCTTGTACTCAACAAAGCCTGCCGCCTCATCCTCAGTTGTGATCGTCTTATACACATATGTTCACTCTATAACTCCACAAATTGGCTAAACCTAGATAGCAGAATCAAGTATCATACCTACCTAATGTCAAAGAAGATACGCTTAGGTCTAGCCCCCCCCCACTCTCTCCACTACTACTCGCCCAACAACACCAGTCAGATCCACACAAAACTCATACATACCATTATTATGGGTACCCCGCCCTCGTACCTCTCACTTTCAAAGATCCTTCAGCTACCTAGCCCCTTAATGGACTAACTCGCTCCCTATCCAAATAGCCAACAAAACAAGGCTATGACCCTTTAAATCTAGACTAAGGAAGCTCCTCCAGGACTCAAACATATGTGCTTGCCCCTGACACTGTCCGACAGCATGTTGTCCTATACCGCATCAAACTGTTTCCCGATCACGGTCTTAAAATCTCCCCTATAACACTAACTGACTATCAGCCTGTTACAGTACTCCTGCAACTATGTGGCTGTGCTAAAATGCTCATCAATTACTATCCCGTTCTTATGCCTCCTACTGATCAATCTTTGACTGCCATGTACTGTGATGTAATGTAATGAAACGTATCTTAATATGTACTGTACTGTCCCATCAGCTGTGTCACAAATGACTGCCATGTACCGTAATGTAATTTTAATATGTACTGTACTGTACCATCAGCTCTGTTAACAAATATTGCTCTGTACCTTAATGTATGACATGGAACCTTTGTAAATGAGTCTTTGACTCAAAGGTCTTTCTGAATATTTCAATAAATAAATAAAAAATAAATATTGTTCCCCATTGACTATAATTGAAAATTTGTTTTTTGAATAACTCTTAAATGGTTTAATATTTGTACACCATATTTTGCAAGGCACATCGGTGACCCAGACTGCATGTACCCTGAAGACTGCAGACCGAACTGACAAATCCTGCAGGTGCGAGAAAAGAAACACATAAAAAGTCCGTTTTTTGCATATTTTGGCATTCTGTAGCTCCGCAACCATGCATCTGACCATAAAACAACTAGCCAGATCCAGAGATCAATGGTATCAGACCAGGCAAGTCCATGGTATGGTGGCAAAGTTATTAAGGTGCAAAATTTTAGGTTCAACATTAAAGTGCTTACACAACCCTAACTATACTTGCTCTGCTGTGCTAGTATAATATATTATATATATATTCTTTGCAAAAACTTTGTTAATGCATCAGTTAGGGTTGTTTCCACAATGACAAAAGTGTGGAAATTCAACGCTAGGGTTACCAACCAACCACCCTCCACACACCAACAGACGTCGGGGTGTACCATGGGGTTGTCAGACCCAACTCTCACTCCATTCCATGTGTAAGCAAGCTGCCATGCTACGGTACAGGAGAGTGGGGTGAGAGAAATGACAAACCCATGGCACACCCCGATGTTTGTTGGTATGTGGAGGATGGGGTGGTAACCCTAATGTTGAATTTCCACACTTTTGTCGCTGTGGAAACAACCCTAAGTGATGCATTAACAAAGTTTTTTGCAAAGAATTTACTTACTTTTTGGAAAAGTTTAATATAAATAGTGGGAAAATGAGATGTGAGGTTGAGCTAATACCCACCACTTCATCCTCCACAGACCGACAAGATGCCATGCTGTGCACATCATGAGGGCCCAACTCTCATCCCATTCCATGTTTGAACAGGTTGACATGCTACAGTACAGAAGAATGGGGTGAGAGTTAGGCCTCATGATCATGGCACAGCCCGCATCTGACGGTCCATGGAGGATGGGGGTGGTGGGTGGGTTAGGATCTCAACCCTAATATCTAATTTCCCCACTTTTGTCACTTTAACCCTAAATGATGCATTAACGAAGTTTTTTGCAATTCATTTCCTAACTTTCTTAAAAAGTTTAATATAACTAGTAAATAGTATGTGTTGGTGGGCACCATGCTCCCATCAAATTGCCCATCTGGGCATAATGATGTGCATCTGTGGGAGCGTGGGCACTCTGGGCCATGCACTTCCACTTTCACATACGTATGTAGCCGTACAGCAGCCCTATAGGGCAAGAAACACTTGTAACAATAATTTGCCAATATCTCAACAACCATAGCAGCTATGAAAAAAGATAGGGCAGCAAAAGGCACCATGTGAGTTGCAATGTTATCCTATGGGAAATTTCTCAACTTTGGAATGTCATAACTATGTAACCAATGCAACTTCTTACACCAAACCAACATACATCACCTCTGTGGGACACTCCCTTTGCACCCTGCAAATTTCAAGCCAAAAGTCCTTACCATTTCTTAAGCAGTGAACTGGCAAGGTTTTACAAATCCTGGTTCATGAGCTGTCAAAATCCCTATTTGTGAGCCAAATCTCTGTTCGTGAGGTGACAAAATCCCTGTTCGCGAGGCAATCCATGTTCGTGAGATAGGGCCATCTGGTCTTTATCTCACGAACAAGAATTTTGCTAGCTCACGAACAGGGATCGGCTCATGAACGGGGACTCTGATAGCTCATGGACGGGGATTCCCTGTTCACGAGATAGGGCTATATGGTCCTAATCTCATGAACAGGGATTTCCCTATTCGTCAGGTGTCAAAATCCCCATTCGTGAGCCGATCCCCATTCGTGAGATATGGCCATCTGGTCCTTATCTTACGAACAAGGATTTTGACAGCTCACAAATGGGGATCACCTCACGAATGGGGATTTGGAGACCTCACAAACTGGGATCAGAAGCGAGTCAGAAACAGGGATTTTCAAATTAAAAAAACAACAATTTTTTTAATAAACTAATGGAAACCAAACATGTGGTTTCATAGAGGGCATTACCCTGAATAAAACCCATAGATTTGTTTTCACAAAATGCATTTGTGGGGCAAGTGACAGCATTTTCTTTTGGGCTAAAAGTGAAAACAAGATGGCAGCTCACGAATGGGGATATTTTTCTCACAAACGGGGATTTAATGAATTCCCATTCGTGAGCTGAAATCATTATTTGCAGCTGTACATCTGTCCAAAAGACTGAACTGAGCATGCTCAGAACACGGATTTTCAAAATTAAATAACTTTGGAGCAGAATAATATTTTTTCACTAAACAAATGCTGGCTTGCCCCTTAGGGTAAGCTCTTTCTACCCTTAAAATTTCAGACTAAAATTAAAAACACCGTGGCTGTAGGGCAATGAGGAAAATTCAGGAAAAATTGGCAAAAAACCACGAAACACACACTTTTTTACATATGCTGTGTGCAACATCTTCACATCTGATCAAAACAAAACTTGGCAAGTCAAGAGATCTACCCCACAGGACAGCACATTCCAAATTGCATACAAATCCATTGAGGGGTTGCAGAGTTATTAAGGTGCAAAATTTGGGGTTTAACATTAAACTGCACACTCAACCCTAACTATAGAGGCGCGATCACACCTCTATATACATATATATATATATATATATATATATATATATATATATATATAATATGGATATGACATGGTCCGACAGAGATATCATATTTATCTTCACGAGGGCCAGTGATATCATATCATCTCACGGTGGCTTCCGCCACTTGAGATATCATGATATGACTGGCCTCGAGTGAAGATAAATATGATATCTTCAGTCGGGCCATGTCATATTCTGTTTATACAATGTATGCTTTGCCCCCACCCCTGCAATACAACTCACCACATGCCCCTCTCAATGCAATGGGTGATATCAAGGTGATGGCCCTAGCAATAGAACCCCACTTACAGAAAAGCTGGCAAAACAGCAGATGTCATTTATTGTTTAAAAATATCTGGTGGATCCTGCTATTTATGGTTAGTTTTAAAAATTCTTATCTGGTTCATCCTGCCATGCCCTCCCCCCCAACAGAGGTCCACATGCCCCCCAACATAACAGATTACATAGAGTTTTGAAATATCTGGTTGATCCTGTCAATTTAAATTACTAAAATATCTGGTTGATCCTGGTATTATTTTGGTGAAAAGTTATTTTTTAAATGGTTATCTGGTTGATCCTGCCACTCTTAGTACTTTCACTTTCCCTACAAGTGTAGCGTGACCGAGCGCTATGCACACTGACTATTTGTATATTGCCAAATCTTTTGTAGGAGGTGCCCTGGGTCAGTAGTCATAATTCCCCGTCATTTCTTTGTTAAATCGTGTATTTTTGTAGAAAGCTTGAACTGCACATAGAGTGCAGCAGTAACGAGCAGTGGCTTTCAACAGTAAAATGAGCGCGGGCGTCTGTGGCGGCAGGCGGCTCGCTCGCGCGGTAACCGCCCATTCGACTGCACTCTATGTGCGGACCAGCTTATTGAAAAAATACAAAGAAATAACCGAAATGCATTTCTGCAACGAAATTTTCTAAAAATATGGCAATACAAATAGTCAGTGTTCATAAGCAGCTTCGATCCTGCAAGAGAAAGAAGAATAGTCTTTCTAATTAACAGGATCAATAAATAAGTTCGATATGACGTATAGGAACATGGAGATAATATATGGCGTATAGGAACATGAAGATAACAATGTTATCTTCACTGGCCATCTGAGATATCATGTTTTATACTGCCATTTATCTGTCTACATATACATATATATTATATATATATATATATATATATATATATACATACACACACACACACATATATATACATATACACACACACACACACACACACACACACATATACACACATACTGTATACATATATACATACATACATACATATATACACACACACACAAACACATACACACTTGTTTTTTTAATTGTTTTGCTGACATCAGGGTGCCCAATCCTTATCCCAGCAATTCAACCCCCCCACAACAATACAACAGTGTGAGATACTGGGGAGCCCCATGTCCAGTGTCTCCAGTTATGTCCCACCTCCATACTGTGGGACACTAGGGAGCCCATCTTCAGTGTCCCGAAATACTGCTGAAGTTCCTGTAAAAAAAGAAAACAGTCCCCCAATGTCTTTTTTTTTTTTTGTTGAAATTTATATTTATCCTCCCCCTCGTGCTGGAGCCCGCTCCATGAGGAGACACTCATGTGACAGCCTTGCTTCACCAACCCACCTGATTTCCATGGCAGACCCCCATGAAGCTGTGGCTGTACCCCTCCCCCAGGTGGGTACCAGGTGGGGCCCCTACACCCAGACACACTTCTTTGTTTCTTTGGGTCCCCAGTGGATCAGGTAAGTGAGAGCTATTAGGGTCTACACTTTGGAGCGCCATTCTCTCGGCCTCCGGCATTGATTTTTCCCTGTTCGGGGGGCATGGCATGCACCATGATGTTAAGGCATTAATCATCGACGTCCACACTGCCCCAACCCTCTCTCTGTGCTCGCTTGCTGTGCCTCTGACTTCCACAGAGACCAGTCAAGCACCAAGCCTCAGACCCCCCAGAGAAGCGAGCTGTCTCGGATGCTCAAGCCTTCTCCCCCGACTAGCCCTCTGCCCCTCTGGGCTCATTCCCGAACCTGGGTTGACGGCATCACAAGCGGCAGCACTACCGATGCACCAGCGAGCTGGCTCAATGTCTTTTTTTTTTGCCCAGAAACAAGAAAACAGTCCCTTGTCATCTCCCTGTCCCCCTTCCCCATCCTGACCCTCCCTTTGTGCACCCACCTCCCCTTACCCCCATACTTGCTTCCAGGGGTCGGCAACTGCAATTTCCTCTGGATCAGGACATGTCTGCACTCTTCAAAGCTGAACCACAAACCGAAGAATCGAGGTAAGTGCTGTATAATGGCTGTCTATGGTGTTTTTAATTTATGTTGATATGTGAGCCATTTTTCAAAATTTTTTCACCAGATTTTCTACATGGACTTTTGGGGACCCCACCTCATGAACACTTACACTATTGTTTAACTGCTTGGCCCCGGAAGGTGATTACTCTATGCTGATGATCTTGTTATATATGCTCACTCTGACAACATCTCTCACCTGAATTCCACACTGTCATCAGCCTTCCACCTTACACAGCACTGGCTTGAAGCTCATCGCCTTATACTCAATGCTAGCAAAACTAAGGCCATGCTCTTTGGATCAAAGCATAAGCTTAGAGCCTGCACATCTCCACTGACAATTCCTGATATCAATGGATCCACCCTTGAGATTGTAAGTTCTTTCCGCTATCTTGGGATACAGCTTGACCAAAATCTTAATCTGAAGCAGCATATCCAGGAGTCGTTAAGAATGTCAACTGTAAGCTGGTGCTGCCTACAGGACGAACTTTATGCTCACACCCCCGCCAAACTTGCTGTTGCCAGGGGTATCCTATTACCCACTCTGTCTTATTGTGCACCTATCCTCACCATGGCAAATAAAACTGTTCTACAGAAATGGGACACCACCTACAATAATGTCTGTAGATATGCAGCTAAAGTACCACGTCTGATGCACCATTGCCAACTATACAAAGGGTTAGGTTGGCTATCCCCTTCCTCCACGAGGCTATACTACCTTTGCAGCCTATCAGACTCCATAATCAGAGTGTCAAAACCTTCCACATTGTCTGAAGTACTCCAACCTGTAGTACCATCGCGTGACCTGAGGTCATCAGACAAGTCTTTTTTATCAGTTCCCCAATGCCGTACTTCCAAGGGTGCTGGTGCCTTCAGGTGTGCTGCCCTCTCGCCTGGAACTTACTGCCTATGGATCTGAGAAGTGCTCCATCACACCTAGCCTTCAGAGTGGAGACTTGGCTCATACTTCTACTAAGGACCATTGCACTTGTTTTGATCCCTTAAGCTTTGTAACCTGTCTAAATCAATCCTCCTTGCCATATTCTCAATAGCCTACCTCCCTCGATTGCTCTGTCACCTGGTTTGTCTGATTGCACTTTAATGAACTGTCTATAAAACTGCCTGCACTTACAATGTAATGCTTACAAACCTCTCATATGGACACTCTATTCCAATCATGTTTGCTGCCTAATTGCTTTAACGTTGTAATATGTATATTATTCTGACCTTTTTTACTGCATATCCAACATTGTTTATTCTCTTCTGACTGTGTATAATTATGACATAATCCTTCTTTTGTTTTATCCTTCGTCAGTTCTACTGTGTAGTACTAAACCATAAGATGTATCTATTGTTAATGGGTACTGGTCCCTCTTGCTTTCCTCTCTCCTCCTCTCACTCCTCTCCCTCAGTCCTACCTGGTCTCAGTTCCAAAACCCTTTTGTGCCTTTCCCGCCAACCCGTATCAGCTAGCACTTCGTATCGTCTACACCTAGCCGAGTTCCAGTTCCATAGCCCCGGGTCTTTTTAGCGCCCTTTTCGGCAAAAGCCATAACTAGCCGTACTTTGCCGCATGAGTCCCTGAGCCCAGCCGAGTTTTAGTTCCACAGCCCCGGGTCTTCTTAGTGTCTTTTCCCGCTAAAGCCGTAATCGCGCCGCTCCTTGCCATATGTACCTTCAGCCTAGCCGCCTCTCCTGATCCAGCTCCATTGCTATTGGATCCCTTTGTGCCTTCCCATTAAATGCTGCACCTTGAAATTGTGTCCCTCAGCTCCTCCTTGCCCCTTACCCTCTGGCGTCATCCTCTTGCTTTCTGCAACACTCTTCCCCCTACCTGACGTTATCTAGCCATACTTTGCCGTATGCATCTTTGTGCCCAGCCGAGTTCTAGCTCCATAGCCCCGGGTCCTTTTAGCGCCTTTTCCATAAAGCCGCAACTACCCGTGCCGCCCACATGAGTCCCTGAGCCCAGCCGGGTTTTAGTTCCGCAGCCCTGGGTCTTCCTAGTGCCTTTTCCCACTGAAGCTGTAATTACGCCGCCCCTTGCCGTAGGTGCTTCAGCCTAGCCACCTCTCCTGATCCGGCTCCGTTGCTATTGGATCCCTTTGTGCCTTCCCACTAAATGCTGCACTTTGAAACTGTGTCCCTCGACTCCTCCTTGCCCCTTATCCTCTGGTTTCATCCTTTTGCTTTCTGCAACACTCTTCCCTCCTACTTGCCATTTATCCCCTCCCCCCTGCTCTGCCGTCCCTTGCCCAGCACCGCAAGGCCGTTAGCTGCTATCTTCCGTCCTTTCGTTCATTACCCTCCACCTCTCATCAGTTTCACACCTCCCTTGTTGTCCTAAATCCCCTTACCTTCCCTTTCCTCTCTCTGCCCCTAAATGTAGATCTCTATTCCCGTACCCTCTGCCTATTTGAAGAGCCAGTATGCCTGCCTTTGAAAATCGTATGTCTGTACTTGTACCGCTGTACCTTTGCCTGTATTATGTTAACTAAACTGACCTATTTTGTACTGTAATTGTGTCTCCCGGGTCGTGTCTGAAACTAGTCACCTGTTGGCTAGTGCACCTACCCGGTTAACAAAAACTAAATAAAATAAAATAAAAATAAAATCCCCTTTCAGGACCAATTAATGAAATGACAGTGCCAGTGTTCATGAGGTAGGGTCCCAAAAGCCCACGTTGCAAATCTGGTGAAAAATTTATAAAAAAAAAAAATGGGAGGTGTTACGAACGTGCGTTGCACAGTTTCTACACAGGCGCATAACTTTTGTAATTTACAATATTTTGACTTTAAATTTTCAACACTGTCATTTTTACACAACACCTCAAACAGTACAGCTGTCATTCTTCACATCCTGCCTGAAATGTGCTTTCACTTCTTTGGTGCAGAATGGCATGTTCATTGTGTAAAATCACTTTTTGGGCTCAGTTAACAAAATTACACTACCACTGTTCACGAGATAAGGTCCCAAAAAGGCCATGTTGAAAATTTTGTGTAAAAATGCCTCTAAATATCCGTTACATCGTCCGTTGAATTATAACTTTTTCCATATTTTGCATGAATTTTATGTTGCCATCTTTTCTCAAATACTTCTCATGAATTAATACAGCTGTCATCTCCCACGTCCTGTCCAAAATGTGTTTCGCACCTGTGCGTAGAATAGCATTGCCGTTGCACATAATTACATTTTGCCTTGTATTTCACAATTTCTCTGTACCAGGGTACATGAGGTGAGGTAATAAGATGGCTATGCTGACAAGGTGTTCACTGTTGTTTGACACATGGAATGGCTCTGCACTTCCACACTTACATACATTTGCGCATCTACGGATGGACTGGAGTGTAGGGTCCAAAAGACCCCACGCTACCACAGTCAAGTAAGGATACTATTATACATTCTCAAAAAGAAGGGAAATTCACTGCAAAAAACTCCATTAATGCATCAATTAGGGTTGATAGTACAGTGACAAAAGTCTGAAAATTCGGTGTTAGGGTTGCCAACCCTACCACCCCACCTCCACCCCTCCACCTGCCACACACAACTTGCGCTGGGGTGTGCCTTGGGTTGTTGGGTCTAACTCTCAGCCCATTCTCCTACACTGTACCATCTCAGCTTATTTACACATGGAATGGGGTGAGAGTTAGGGCCAACGACCCCAAGGCACTCCCTGATGCCTGTTGGTGTATGTAGGATGGAGGGGTTGGGTGGTATATTTTACAGATCTCCACTGTAAGCACTTAATTTCCTCTGGAGTACAGGAAGTAAACATATCAGACTCTGTATTTATCCTCTCCGTGGCCGCTGTTACTCTCTTTCGAGAGCTCTAGCTCACTTCCACTATATCCATAATTAATCTGAATCCTTCTGTTCCATTTGTCAGTCTACACACCTGATGTCCAAGAGTTGTGATTATTTTGTGATAAATTGAGATGAAGCTATTAATTTGTTTTCTCTCTACCACAGCTGGTATGTGTCTATCATATACAAGGGAGTCAGCAGATCTTGTTAATTGTGATGCTGTCATACATGCTTTGTTTTCACTGCCGCACAATCAAGACAATTAGACCTGCATGATATACAGCTGCAGTCTGCCACTGCTGCAAGTGCAGTTGATATAGATTAGCTGGTGGGTATTTTGATGGGTTGTTATTGTCTGCAAAACCCACAGAGATTGCAATGGTCCATTGTGAGCTAAGTAATAGTTACTATTCCACCAAGGTGCTGGTGGAAGAGGACCCCAAAAGAGCTGGAAGCTACTGTACTCGCAGTAGGTGACTCAAATGTCTGGGGAATGGATTTGGCCACAGGTGGCAAGGTGGACAGTGAGCCTTTGTGGCTTCCTATTGGCACAGCTTGGTAGGAGTTGGAGCAGATCCACAGGTTCACACAAGTGGTTGCTTGGATGGGAGGCTGGAGGTCGTTGTTCACCTGGGGATGAATGATCTAGACAAGGATGGTGTTAATGCAGAACAAGTGAAGGAGGACCTCAGGGAGTTGGGTGGGTGCCTTCGGGAGGTACCAAGCTACAGTGTGTAACATTCTAGGTGGTATTTCTGGTCCATGGTGGGGGGAGGGTGCAATCTCGGTTTCAGAAACCTCAACCAGTGTTTGAAGGGTTGGTGTAGGGAGAACTGTTATGGCTTTATTGGAGAGTAGGACTTCAACTGGAGTGATGTGGGCCTGTACAAGGGAGATGGCACACATCTGTCCAGGAATGTTACGTAGCCCTCAATGAATGATTTATATGCTTCCTTAGAGAGCTTTTAAACTAGCCAAGGGGGGGGGGCATGTGAAAAGGGAGACTCAAGCACTCCATCCCTACAGGTTTCAGCAGCTAGGATGAAGCAGCAGGAGGGTAACTTGTTCATGAGTATGCTTGCCTAGGTTAATAATAGTAAGGCAGAGGAAGGGATCCATCAAAAGAGGGAATCTGGAATTGGGGAGAGGACACAGATGGGAGGGCAGGATCAGGAGGGGGACACATACAGAAACATGGAAGGTCATGTAAACCAATGCCTGCACCCTGTGAACCGGAGTCTCAGCACTGGTGGCCCTAATGACAGAGGCTGACCTTGATATATTGGCAATAATCTAAACATAGTGACATTGCAAACCATGACTGGGAGGAAACTGTACTGGATTGCAAGCTATTCAGGATAGATAGAGAGAAAAGAAAATGGGGCAGTGAGTGGTCCTGTTCATTTTGGAAGGAATAAAAGCAACCACAGGATAGGTTAGATGGGAGAGGCTAAGGCACTGTGGGTCCCACTTGAACCAGGCATTCCAAAAGCAATGCAAACAGGGGTGAGCTACATGCCTCCACTTCGGGGGGGTGGTGGCCCGGGAGCTATTGGAGGAAATGCAGAAGTGACAATAAGAGGGGAGGTACTACTGTTGTGGGTTTTTTTAATATGCCATACTTGAATTGGTCCATCCCTGGGGCTGTCTCAACTAGGAGCTGAGATCTCTCAGAGTCTCTGTGAGGGCATGCGTCCAGTAGCAGGTGCGTGGACCCACCAGGGACAAGGCTATAATGGATCTAGCATGGATAAATGGTGACAGAATCAGAAAAGACCGGGTGCAGGGTCACCTGATGTTCAATGACCACCACACATCTTGATTTACATAATGAACAGAAACAAAGGCAAATCACATAAGGAGAGTGTTTGGAATTCGGGGGGGCGCTGGATGTTGCCATGATGGGGAGGATAATTTAAAGAAGCCCTGGTGGGGAGGGAGGTGGGGGAGCGGTGCAGTGGGTACACCTACTGGGAGTCACCTTAGAGGTGACAAATCAATGTACCCTGCATAAGGCTGAAAAAGAAGGGTAAGAGAAAGAGTAAACCACTGTGGATCTAAAAAGATGTTGCAATGAAAGTAAGGGCCAAAAGGTTTAGTCTCAGGAGATACAAACAGACACAGATGGAAGGGACTGTGTGATGTACCTAAACTGTGTGCAGGAGGTGGGGAAAGCTGTTAGGAGAGCAAAGGTACAGATGGAGGAGAGCTTAGCACAGACAGTGAAATCGGGGGACAAAAAAAGTTTCTGTAGGTACATCATTGAAGGGAGGAAATTGAGAGTTGGAATTGTAAGCCATTGACAGAAGAAAGGGTCCTAAAAGAACTCCTAAAACTGAAGGTGGACAAAGCAATGGGGCCTGGTGGGATTCACCCCATATTTCTAAAAGAACTAAGGGAAGAACTACTGACAACACTGACTGCCCTTTTTAACAAATCATGGGAGGATAGAGTAGTACATCTAGAGTACTGCATGAAGTTCTGGAGACCCCATCTTTGCCAAGTCATAGACAGGGTGGAGGCTGTTCAGAGGAGGGCAACCAGAATGGTGCAGGGTCTGCACCAGAACACATACAAAGAGAGACTAAAGGAGCTTAATATGTATACCCTCGAGGAAAGGACGGAGAGGTGGGACATGATAGAAACTTTCAAGTACCTCAAAAGAATCAACAAAGTCCAAGACGGTAGCATCTTTCAGAAAAAGAGATGTGCAAGAACAAGGGGGCACAATTTGAAGATAGAGGAGGGATGGCTCAGAGGTAATGTGAGGAAGTATTTTTTCATGGAGAGGGTTGTGGATGCATGGAACTGCCTTCCTGAGGAGGCTGTGGAGTCAAAAACAGTGGGGGAATTCAAGAATGCATGGGATGGACAGACATGCAATTCTAGTGGGGGTAGGAGGAAGTATGCTGTTGGTCAACTAGGATCTGCAGCTTATCCATTAGGTAGGGAAATAGGCAGACTAGGTGGGCCAAGTGGTCCTTATCTGCCATCAAATTCTATGTTTCTATGTTACCTGAGGACTGGAGGAGGGCGGATGTGATTCCCCTTCACAAAATGGGAGCAAGGCAGGGGCAGGAAACTAAAGACATGTCAGTTTGACCTCTATGGTATGGAAAATGATGGAATCACTTCTGAAAGAAAGAACTGTTGTGTACCAAGAGGCCAGTGGGGCACAGGACCCAAGGCAACATGGTTTCACAGTGGGAAGGTCATGTTAGATGAATCAAATAAATTTCTTTGACTGGGTGACCAAAGTAGTAGACCAGGGAAGGACTGTGGATGTGGCCTACCTCGACTTTAGCAAGGCATTTGACACAGTCCCACACAAAAGATTAATAAACAAGTTAGCCAGCCTGGGAGTGGGTCCCAAGGTGGTAACCTGGGTAAAAAATTGGCTGGACAACAGGATGCAGAGGGTAATAGTAAATGGAGCCCACCGTAAAAAAAAGGGGTTACTAGCAGAGTACCATAGGGTACAGTATTGGGACCATTCCTCTTTAACGTCTTTACAGATGACACTGTGGAGGGAATGGAAGTATGCCTCTTTGAAGATGACACAAAGATCTGCAACAGGGTTGAAACACAAGGGGGGTGGAAAGGATGAGAAGGGACTTGAGGAGGTTGGAGGAATGGTCAAAAGTATGCAGGCTTAGATTCAATGCAAAGAAGTGCAAAATAATGCACCTGGGAAACAAAAACCCAGGGGAAGTGTACACAATTTGGGGGGGGGATACTAACAACAACAAAAATGGAAAGGACCTGAGGTAGTTATATCAGATGACTTAAAGGAAGGCAAGCAATATGAGAAGGCAGAAAGGAGGGTTTGGGGAATACTGGGATGCTTAGGGAGCGGCATCACCAGTAGAATACAGGAATTTGTTATCCCTCTGTACAAACAGCTGGTGAGACCCCATCTGGAGTACTGCAGTATGCAGTTCTGGAGACCCCACCTCCACAAGGACATAAGACAGGATGGAGGCAGTCCAGAGGAGGGCAACTAAAATGGTGCAGGGCCTGCACAAGAAGCCATATGAAGAGAGACTAAATGAGCTTAATATGTATATCCTCGAGAAAAGGAGGGAGAGGGGAGACATGATAGAGACTTTCAAGTACCTCAAGGGAATCAACAAAGACCAAGAGGGCAGCATCTTTCAGAAAAAGAGGTGTGCAAGAACAAGGGGGCATAATTTGAAAATGGGGGGGGTGGCTCGGGGGCAGCATGAGGAAGTATTTTTTCATAGAGAGGGTAGTAAATGCAAGGAACTGCCTTCCTGAGGGGGTCGTGGGGTCAAAAACAGGGGGGAATTCAAGAATCATGGGACAGACATAAGGCAGTTCTAGAGGGGGATAGGAGGAAGTAGGTTGTTGGTTACCTAGGATCTGCAGCTTATTCAATAGGTAGGAAAATAAGCAGACTAGGTGGGCCAAGTGGTCCTCATCTGCCATCAAAGTCTATGTTTCTATCATTCATGAACTGAAGGTGGACAAATAATGCTGAAAGACAATAGGAAGAGCCAGTGGTATGCTCTGGAACATAGGTAGGGATATGAAGAGTAAAAGGGAAGTGGTGGTACCACAGTAAAAAACCCTGATGAGGCCTCACCTTGAAGACAGTTTACAGTTCTTGGGGTCGTATCTTCATGAGGATGTAGACAGTGTTGAGGTGGTTTAGAGATGGGCAAGTAAAATAGTGCGAGGCTTGCACCAGAAGACATATGAGGAGATAGTAATGGACCTCTAAATGTACACGCTAGAAAAGAGGAGGGGATAGGGGAGTATGTTAGACATTGTCAAGTATCTAAAGGGCATAAGTAAGGGGCTAGGGTGGGACATCAAACTTTCTGATGCAGGAGTGCTGAGCCAGGTGGTCCCACCTGAATGTGAAACTTATTTTATTCATCGAAGACCAAGTAAGAAGAAAGTGGAACAAATACAACTTCTCTGAAGACCAGTTGGCTAGGTCACTGATGGATTTATGCAGGCTTTTACAGGTAAAAATATTTTTTTTCTCTTCCAATGGTGCATTACAGTGCACAATAATACCCTCCAGGGTGGTCGGAATTGGACAATACCAAACCCTTCAGGGGCTATAATGCCTCAGGCCTCATTACGCCCCTAGGTGGTTCAATAATCACCCACTACTGCCCAACCTGTCAGGTACTATTGTTTACACTGGAAACACTCATCCTGTTCCCATTTGCAGAGAAGTTCAGCTGCCCACCCCCCCCCCCAGCCAGACCTGATCAACGTAAACAGAAAGAAGGTCCATTACCATTTCCCTGGTTGTCAAGTGACACCCCCCACCACCACCACCACCCACCCTGGGTCAGACTTGCCAATGAAATTTCCGGTGTATTTACCCATTAAAGAAACAAACAAACATACAAACAAACACTGTTAAGCTAGAACCCATGACACCATCCCCCGTCCCCCCCAAAACACACACACACACACCAGTGACTAGCACTGTCCACCCACACCGCCACGGCTAACTGTCGACTGAATGGTACTGGTGCACTTACAGTATACAGTAATGTAGAAAACAAATATGTTGCAGGTGGTAACCTTTATTGGACTAACAAAATAATTTCTGAGACTAGCTTTTGAGAGATAATACTCTCTTCTTCAGGTCAGGAAGAAGACAGCTTTATCTCTCGAAAGCTAGTCTCAGAAATAATTTTGTTAGTCCAATAAAAGGTATCACCTGCAACATATTTTGTTTTCTACATTGTTAATTGGACTAACACGGTTACCACGTTTCTTTTTTGAACATGCAGTATACAGCACAGATCAACCAATGCTTATTTAATATATACTGTACATGCTCCTATGACGATGTTGGTGGGCTGTGCCAGTCTCCAGCACAGCACGTTTTTTGCCGTGGGGTGGTCTGGGTGGTGGGTCCCTAACTATTAATGTTGCTTTGCCACTCGACTACCAAACGAAATGAAATGGGATATTTTTCCTGTTTTTACATAAATTAGAACTAGGGAATGAGGTAACCTCTGAACTAATATGGATTCATGGGCATGGGGGTAGGAAGGGTTCTACTACAACCTTGGTTAGGGCTGGGGAGGGATAGCTGAACAGCCAGGTTAACCAACCAACCATAAACAGTGTGCAGATGGAGCTGCACAATAGTTAGGAATGAGTTTCTGATGCATAAACCTGCACCATTGCTGGAGATAAATTTACACTTCAAAACTGTTTCCACACTGTGTTCTTCCAAACATGCACTGGAGGATCCCTCATTTGCATAGGTGCAGAACAACATTGTGTGCATCGGTGCTGTTGGGGGTACAACCCACATCTGTGCCCTATGAATATGAGCTCATCGCCCAGACACAGTGCATTCCTTGTATGCACTGCTCAAATTCAGTTTTCACTGTGTAAACTTTCAATAATTGACCCTTAATCAGCAAATATTAGAATAAAAGGAAATTCGACAGTGTTAGCTATGCAACAAACTGTCATACTTTATACACATGTAACTTGTCAAAGAAGTAAAAAAATTGGATAGCTGTGATACCTTGTCAGTTTGTGTTGAAGCGCTACACACAGATAATACAGGAATGTTTGTGCACACTGCTGCTGAACTGATCTGCACCGACTGGTTATCAGTAGGGCAAACTGATCCTGTGCTTCTGTCCAACATCACTGAATGCAGTTCACTAGTAGCCTAATACAAAGATATGAAACTCTGTTACAGTTCAATGTTCAGTATTAGGAAATTAAACAAAAAAGAATTAAATGTACATAGCTGATATTTAATTCTGGCATTATAATTTCATAGGTACTATAAAAAGTGCGTCTTCATAAAATCACATCATGGAAACATGAGAAATAAGAAAACAACAATAGAACTTCATTCCTTTCTTTACAATTTTCAACTCAGAAACTCTCTACACACATTGCCTCATTGTTTACCGAGTTAGGCTGGGCAGAAAATGAGATTATACCATGGACATAAGTGAACAGCCAATGAAATCATCAGACTGGCAGTTTACCACTGGTGTAAATCCTCTGATAACCAACAGCTGTTGATGAGTATATCCAATATATCCTCTGCAGCATAGGAATAAATACAATAAAAATAAAAAAAACAAAGAAACCTCTTTAATATTTGCATTTTTATTATAGTAAAAAAAATTAACCGTGGTATAATCACAATAAGTCACTTGGAGGATGTGGGTTATCGGGGCATTTACCATGGCTGGCGAGGATTTACCCACTCGGCTATGCCTCGTGGGCAAACCACTCCAGCTGTGGTAAATCCCCTGATAACTCACACCCCCTCGTGGCTTATTGCTTAATTACATCATTTAGAACTACCGCAGCAGCATGAGCCCTTTTGGCTCAGCTCCGGGGAAACAGTTTAGAATCTTGTTGAGGGTGAGTTCCAGCTTAAAGAGAAGAAGAAGGAGGAGCTATCTGTACTGCAGAGGACAAGAGATGCCTGCTAGCTTTCCTTGGCTGGGTGGAGGACTTCTATTCTCAATTTTCTCACCCTAGTGTGGGGAATATCCATCGTTTGCTTAAGAAGTGGTGAAGAACTGTGTCAATGGAGCCCCAGTGGGTTAAATTTCTTTCAAACGTGGAATGGGACTGAGAAATCAGTGGTTCTAAGGGACAACCCCTGATGGACTGAAAGATTGTCACAGCTGCCCAAAGAAAAGAGACAGAGTTTTTCTGTTAAAGCTATGGACTTTGAGAAAGAATATTTTTTCAAGTGTATTGTCAAATGCCTGTAACAAGGGAACACCAAACCGTGAGTACAATGTGCATTCGGAGATAGACTTATGGGATGCCTGGTGCTGCATGTGCACCTATGCTGGTTAGATTTCAGGCACTTAGGCCTCTGTTCACCACACAAATGTGCTGTTTGAGTTACTAACTGAAAGGATGTGTTTAGTAATCCAGTGGGGTTGAAGAATCCAGTTTTTGTGTGTCCTAGAGTAATGGCAGTGTCTGACTAAGGCCAGGTTGGGCAGAACCCTTACTCATGGTCAAACTGAAGATCTAATTGATTACCAAACAGGCACAGTTGCCTGAAAATGTTAACAGTGGTCCTTCTTGTCAGGGTCCCAACTTAAGTGTGTGGTAATTCCCACTAATTAATGCTTGCAAGAAATCCAGAGATCCATAAGCAAAAGGGAGAACAGTTTATGTTTTGGAAAATGTTCATGTTGGAATGTACAGTACTGCCTGTGTGTGTGAAAATTGTTTCTACTAACTGCAGAAGTTGTTGTCCATCTGTTCAAATGGTTTTCAACCTTGGGGGACCACCCTAGTTCTGCTTTAACATTTTGTCAGAAACAAAACCATATAATACAATCCCAATTTTATGGCTGTAGATAATCTATGTGTAATGTTATGGGGCCCCCTCATATAGAAGACATAGCATAGCCATGGCACCCCACTCCAAGACTCAGAGTAAATGAACACAGAAATATAGAATTTGACGGCAGATAAGGTCCGCTTGGCCCACCCAGTCTGCCCATTTCCCTACCTAATGGATAAGCTGCAATAGTTAAATATGAATGTTATTTTGTGCTCCAACCCCCTGACCTCTTAGATGCCAAAGCCAGGTATCTACCCTAATGCAGGGGGCAATACCCAATTTCTGCCAACTTGTGGTTTGTTGCCTTGTCTGTAGAACAAATGGGGCCGGGGGTCCTGGTTGCAAAAAGCCACTCTTAGCCGGAGTAAGGGTTACATACATAAACTGGGACTAGGGAATGAGGTAACCTCTAAACTAACAGGGATTCATGGACATGGGGGTAGGAAGGGTTGTAATGTAACCTTGGTCAGAGCTGGGGAAGGAAAGCTCAACAACCTGGATAACCAACCATAGACAGTGTGCAGACAGAGCTGCACAATATTTAGGAATGACTGCCTGATGCATAAACCTTCACTGCTGGAGACAGATTTACACTTCAGAACTGCTTCCGTTCTGTGTTCTTCCAAACATGCACTGAAGAATCCCTCATTTGCACAGGTGCAGCACAACATTGTGGGCATTGGTGCTGTCAGGGGTACAACCCGCATCTGTGAATGTGTATGAATATGTGCTCACCCGCCCGAGATGGCACATTCCATGTTTGAACAGCTCAAATTTGTTTTTCACTGCGTAAACATTCAGTATGTGACCCTTAATCAGCAAACATTAGAATAAAAGATCAGACAGTGTTAGCCATACAACAAACTGTCATACTTTATATACATGAAACTTGTCACAGAAGTAGAAAAAAGTTGGATAGCTGTGATACCTTGTCCTCAGTTTGTGTTGAAGCGCTACACACAGATAATACAGGAATAGTTGAGCACATTGCTTCTGAACTGATCTGCACCGGCTGGTAATCAGTAGGGCAAACTGATCCTGTGCTTCTGTCCAACATCCCTGAATGCCATTCACTAGTAGTCTAATGCAAAGATATGAAACTCTGTTACAGTTCAATGTTCAGTATGAGGAAATTAAACAAAAGAGAATTAAATGTACATAGCCGATAACCTTTTACAAAATATAAACTCAAATCATGCATGAAGGGCTTTATACTGTGTATCCATTCAATTTCTGGACTAATACAATGGAGAGACTTAATGGCATTATATTGCTACAGCAAGGAAATGGGAGTGAATTTGTCCTCCGACCATGGCCGTAATTCTGGCATTATAATTTCATGGGTACTGTAAACAGTGTGTCTTCATAGAATCACATCACGGAAACATAAGAAATAGGAAAACAACAACAGAACTTCATTCGTTTCTTTGCAATTTTCAACTCTCTACATACATTATCACATTGTTTACCTAGTTATTCTAGGCAGAGAATAAGAGGATGTCATTTAGAACTATCGCAGCAGCATAAGCCCTTTTGGCTCAGCTGCAGGGAAGCAGTTTAGAATATGGTGAGGATGAGTTCTAGCTTGGTGAGTGAAGACAAAGGAGTTATCTGTACTGCAGAGGGCAAGAGGTGACTGCTAGCCTCTCTTGGCTATGTGGAGGACCTCTATTCATCAATTTTCTCACCCAAGTGTGGGGAATAGTCAGTGTTTGCCTAAGACATGGTGGAGAACTGTGTCAATGGAGCCTCAGTGGGTTCAAGTTCTTTGAAAAGTGGTACGGGACCGAGAAATCAGTGGTTGTAGGGGGCAACCCCCTGATGGACTGAAAGATTGTCACAGCTGCCAGAGAAAACAGACAGAGTTTCTGTTAAAGCTATGGACTTTGAGAAAGAATATTTCTTCAAGTGTGTTGTCAAATGTGTATAACAAGGGAATACCAAACTGTGAGTACAATGTGCATTTGGGGATAAACTTATGGGTTGCCTGGTGCTGTATGTGCCCTTACCCTGGATATATTACAGGCACTCAGGTCCCTGTTCACCACAAAAATTTGCTGTTTGAGTTACTAACTGAAAGGGTGTTTAGCAATCCAGTGGGGTTAAAGAATCCAGTTTTTGTGTGTCCTAAAGTAATGGCAGAGTCTGACTTAGGCTAGGGTATGCAAAACCTCACTCATGGTCAAACTGAAGATCTGATTACCAGATAGGCACAGTTGCCTGAAGCTGTTAACAATGGTCCATCTTGTCAGTGTCCCAATTTAAGTGTGTGGTAATTCCCACTAATTAACACTTATCAGAAATCCAGAGATCCCTAAGCAAAAGGGGTGTAATGTACAGTACTGCCTGTGTGTGTGAAAATTGTTTCTACTAACTGAAAAAGTTATTGTCCATCTGTTTGAACAGGTTTCAACTTTGGGGGACCACCCTAGTCCTGCTTTAACATCTTGTCAGAAATAAAGTCATACAATACAATCTCAATTTTATGGTTGTGGACAATCCATCTATGAGACCGAGAGAACTGTTATTGGACCTCCTTAGATAGGCGACACAGCATAACCCTGGCACCCCCAGAGTAAATATAAATGCTATTTTGTGCTCTACCCCCCCCCAACCTCTTAGATGCCCAAGCCAGGAATTTACCTTAATGCTAGGGGTGATACCCATTTTCTTCCAACTTGTGGTTTGCTGTCTTGTCTGTGTAACAAGAAGGGGGAGTCCTGGTTGCAAGATGCCATTGTTGGCTGGGGTAAGGGTTACAAAACTGGGGGCTTGTCTGGAGATTTGGGGGAGAGGAAAAGTTGCCATGCCAGTTCAAGTGTAGAGGGTATGTCTGTGGTCTTTCTATCTGGTGGCGGTCCACCATACCAGGAATTGTTGTGAGGAAAAAGTTTATTTATTAATGACATTTTGATAACCGGGTGAGCCCACTGAGACAAGAGTACCTTTTTCAGGGGAGACCCAGATTAGTTACACTCAGTGCAAACAGGCAGTTCATGTCATGTAAAATTACACAATACAGAAATGGGACAGCTGTGAAGGCATGAAAATTACATACAAGGCACAGGGAAGTTAGTTATATACATTAGTTACACAGCAGTAGCAAGTTTAAATTGTGCCAAGGAAAATGACATCCAAAGACGTGCGGCATTGTGATTTTCTGTGGAGAAAATGTGCTGCTTTGTACTGTTTTGCTGAGAATTTAATGCTAAAGACTGTTTTACTTAGATGGAGAACTCTGTTGAAAAGTGCTTAAAAAAACTTTAAATTTCAAAATTGCAAAGTTCCCTGAGATTTTGGGCAAAATAACATTTATTTCTGTGGATTACAATGTTTTCAAGTGCTTGTGGATTACATTACTAGAGTTACTAAAGGAATTGTACAAACGTACTTAAAGTGCTGTAAAAGCACTGCTGAACTATGAAAATCTAAGCAGAGGAAAAAAAGTTGTTTTTTCAGTTTAAAATGGTTGACCAGCGCAAAGGTCACAGTGTGCGAGAAGGAGAGACAGCTGCCATCTCATTTGCATGGCATTGAGTGATTGGCCCTGGCATGCAAGACCCTTCCCCAGCTAAAGTTCTATGGACTTGCTTAGTTGTTCGGGGAGGAGAGAGAGAGGAAGCATGCAAGGCATCTGGCTGAGCAGTAGTAGTGTAGTTGAAACTGGACTTCTTTTAATAGAAATCACTGCAAAAAGTGTAAACACATTTGAATCTGGCTTCTCCCATATAGCAAGTGCTCCAGTTACTACCACTAGTGTGTGTATTGTGGGAACTGTCAGGCGGGACCACCCAGAAGCAACAGAAACTGCATCGTAGTCGGTGGCAGGCCGCAACATTAGGAGTGAACCAGCTACTTTGTAAGTACACCAGCAAACATCTGGCAGCAAAATAAATAAAAGTGTGGGTAGTTTAGTGTTTGAGCAAAGCAAGTTTTCTGAAGTAAGCAAGTGCCTGAGAAAAAAAACAAAGTTGTGTAAAGAGAGCAAGGACTGAACTAGCAGCTGAATTTAGTGCAAGGAACCAAACTGTGTATACTAAGCCCCTACTGAGCAAGTTCACCAAGTGTGTGAGTAAAGAATTTAAACATTGAGCAGCATAAACAAGATTTCTGAGCCAAAAATATGTTAAGCAAAGGAGCAACGTGCTATGCAAAAGAAAAACGGAAAGCAAAACAGTGGTGGCACAGAGAGAAATCAGCAACCAAGCTGGGGCAGGGGAGGGGGGCCTAGAAGCAAAAGCAATGTAAACAAACAAACTGAGGAATACCATGCTAAGGCAGGGGCCAGATTGTTAAGACCACCAGAGCGTTTACAAGGTTTGAAATTAAAACAAAAACTAAAGCAGCAGGTTTCAGCAACAGAAGAGAGACATTTTCTTTTAGAACAAACCAAGTGTGTCAGAGTGCACATAAGGCGGATCAGTAACCTCAGATGTGTGTGTTATTTTACAGACAAAGTGGCTAGCCGAAGGAATGGGTATCTGCTCCATACCAGGATCTGGATAACCCAGCAAGAGAGAGATTTACAACAGTATGGACAGCTCCATGGATTTGAAGCAGCACTAGCTAATGCTGTCCTGCTGAATTTTTCTGTGAATATGTGTGTGTAGTCTGCATGAAAACAGGGAGAGGTGTTCTGATGATTCCTCATTGCAAGGACTATAGAGAACAATATGGCATGAGCATGGACATTGGTACTTTAAAAGTAAATACTAAAACTGTATGTCTGGCTCCGACGTGGGGGCTTGGTGAGGGCTCAAACTGTAAACCTCAGATGACAGTTGCATGTAGGCAGGGTGAAACAGAAGAGTTTGTGAGAGAATTCTTTGAGGGTGTGACTGAAAGAGACTCTCAGTGGCAGGCAGAGGTAGATCTTTCAGGCCAAGAAGAGGGTGAGAGAGACCAGCCAGAAACTGAGTCTGTGGATCCATGGGCAGCAGACCCTAGTCCAAGCTTGACTGGTGAGGATGAGATTGAAAAAAAACTTGCAATGGGAGGCAACTTCCTCAGAAATTAATGAGGAATGGACTGTGTTAGGGGCTGACCCAGCTATTTGCTCCTGGTCAGAGCAAGTAGAAAATGAAGAACTTGAATTGCTTAGTAAGGCGACCGGTAGCGAGACTGGGCTAACAGTGGTCCTAACAGCAAGTGAGCCATCAAGGACTGAGCAAGGCTCAAGAGAAATGGTAATGATTACAGGGATGGACTGCAGTTTCCCTGTGACTGGCTTGACCAGATCTGGCCACCCCCAAGTCAAGCCGCTGGCCTAAACCTACCTTAAGTAAGTAAGTAGTAAAATTTATTTTTAAAGCGCTTTTCAAAGCCAAAGCGCTGTACAAATAAAACAATTAAAATACATACATATAACATACAACAACAAATAACAATATGATTACAATCACTCTCCATATGCCTGTTTAAATAAATAAGTTTTTAATTCTAACTTAAAACTCTCAACGCTCTACCACTATGCTGCCACTCTAAAAGTGGTAAAGAGGAACACCTGATCAAACGCAGAGCTGAGAAAGAATTTGGACAACAGTACCAGTTTTTCAAAAGATGAATGTGGGAAGAAATTGAGGACCACAGGGAAGAATGGTTGCTGGAAGAGGCCAGAGCTACCACTAACTATGACATGTGTATTTATAGGAATCAAAATTTGCCAAGACAAGTTAACGTTGTGTAGATCGGGTCACAAACCCCCATACTGATTACGTCAGAGTGACTGACAGACATGGCACAGACACAGTCCACACTTTCAGAATTGTCTGACAAGATGCGGCAATTCTGGCGAGCATTATGGACTATGGTCTTCTAGCTCTGTATAACCTATGATACCTACCTATGATTATCTATGGTCCTTACCCCAAGTGGTACTACCTTTGGGTACCAACACCAGAAAATGCCAGTTTGAAAAGAAAGCAACACCGGAGATGTCCAGCATGGTGGGTTCACCACATAACTTTGCAAGCAATCAGCTGAAGAAAGGAGATCCGAAGGCCAGAGTACAGCGTCCCCCCTTGGAGCAACAAAGGATGTCGTGTCTGCAGCTTTTTTCCTTTATCAGTAGCAGACACATCCAGAGGTGGCATGGAAGGCATGTTCCGAAGATTTGTCTTCAACCGAGGAAGGAGACAAGATCCAGACCAGATCCAGAGAGGTGACACAGAACTGTCAGCCTGCTCTGTGGAAATGGTAGAATTAAGTTTTCCCTCTTACTGTTAATGTTTGATTTACTAATCCACTAAAGACAGATAGGTACACAGACAGACAGACAGACAGATATTTTATTTATAAAGCGCCCATTTCTATAGACTCTGGGCGCTGTACAGACAATTCGGTAACAAAATACATTTAGGCAGCAGCTCAACACAAACTTAAAATTCTATCCATCCCATTAAAACTAAACTCAATCATTACAAGCCTGCTGCAATAGATACGTTTTTAATGCTTTCCTAAAGGCTTCTACCGAAGGAAGAGGAGGTGTCCCTACTCTGTTGGTCCAAAGGACATCTGGATCTAGACTACGAACATACATATGAACATACGAAGGTGCCAGCAGAACAGATCTACTGGTCTATCAAAGTCTGCTCGATTGTACAGTTAGCTCCCTGGCAAGCAGCTGCCCCTCCCCCAACCCCTTAATCTCCCATTGTTGTCCTTCCCGCCCATCCTTACCCACCCCTGTACCCTGTCCCAAGCCTTTTTAAAGCCAATCACATTTCTGCCTGATATCACCCCTTCTAGTAGTGTGTTACACCTTGCAACTACTCTCTGTTAAGTAATGCTTCCTCATCTCCCTCCTGTATCTCCCCCTTTATTCTTAGCCCATGTTCCCTAGTCTCCTTCCCTCCCTCTCCTTAGTTTCAACACCCTTTCCACCCCCCCTTTGTTGACACCCTTCATGTATTTGAATGTCTTTATCATGTCCCACCTCTCCCGCCTCTCTTCCAGTGTGTGTACATATTCAGTTCCTTTAGTCTCATCTCATAATCCATTCCCTCCATCTCCTGAATCATCCTTGTCACCCTTCACTGCACTTCTTCCAGCAGCTTGACATCCTGGCTCGGGTACAGCCTCCAGAACCGCACACAGTACTCCAAGTGAGGCCTAACCAGTGCCCTGTAGAGGGGCAAAATCACCTTCCTGTGCCTGGACATGAATCTGCGTGCTATACACCCTAGCATCCTGTTTGCTTTTGCCACCGTCCTCCTGCATTGGGCAGTATTGTTCATGCTTGCTGTTATCAATACCCCCAGATCCTTCTCCTCCTCCTCAGTGCTCCCTAGCTTGACCCCCCCAAGCCAGTATTCTCTCCTTGGGTTCCTTGCCCCAAAATGCACCTTGCATTTTTTTGCATTGAACCCCAGCTGCCACTTCCCTGATCATTCCTCCAACTTTGTCAAGTCCCGCTGTTGTTGCACCCATCCCTCTTCATCGTCTACTACTGCACCCACTTTGGTGTCATCAGGGAACAGGCTAATCCTGTTCACCACCCCCTGCACAACGTCTGAAATGAATAACCTGAACAAACTAAAGTTTCCAGTAGGCTTCAAGCCTATGGCAAGAACAGTTCTGACTTGGCTTTGGTCTACAGTGACTTTTCTTGAATGTGAGTGCTCTGTGCATTCGGGACATCTCACCTTTAGCAGGACAGTGTAGGGTACCCCTTCCCCAAAATATTTTGTATGTATTATTTTGGTACTTTTATGTTGCCTTTTGTAGAAAACCCTTTAAAAAAATGTTTATTCGATTGAACAGTATCGTGCTGGCGGGAGATTTGGTTACTGTTTTTTTTTGCAGGTTGTTTCTTGTTTCCAGGTCATTTTCTTTACAGGTGCGCTTGGAAGAAGAAAACAAGACAAGAAGAGGATGTTTAGGTCTGAATGGAGTCCTCCTTTTTGGGTGTTTTTGAATGTTTTAACTAGGAAATATGAAATATTTTTGCTTTTCAGGTTTAAAGTGGGTGGTACTGGGGTATGGGAAATTCACAGCAATGTCATATGCATGTTTCTAAAGCAGTACACAGTGTAAATTGTGAAATGTGTGTGGGTATAGGTTACCCCTTGGGTAGTGAAGGTTAGATAACATTCCCTAGTGGGCTGTGGGATGGATAGGTTAATGGCTCTGAACCAGGTAGGGGTCACCAGTTCTATCTTGTTAGGGCATGTTTCAGGCAGTTCCTTGGAGCCACTGGAAAAGAGTCCTATGCTAGTTTGTCAGGCAGACCTGAAGTTGCTTTAGCAGACCTCTGTTCTCTGGGTAACCTGCCTATGCCTCGGCATGGGTAGGGGGGCCTGGCCACCTCTCCCTGAGGAGCACCCAAGGGTTGGATGGCCTGTGTTGCAGTCCAAAGCCCTTGCTGCATACAGCAAGGTTCATCTGTTGGCAGTGAGTGTAACCACCTAGCCCCATGGGATTACTAGAATACCATCAGTATTAGACCAGGTAGGTCTCTGGGCAGCAGCAGAGGGTTTTTATAGAAACTCTCTACACACATTACCTCATTGTTTACCTAGTTAGGCTGGATACAGAACGAGATGATGTCAGCAACATAAGCCCTTTTGGCTCAGTTGCAGGGAAGTAGTTAGCGAGTTCCAGCTTGGAGAGTGAAGAAGAAGGAGCTCTCTGTACTGCAGAGGACAAAAGGTGCCTGCCAGCCTCCCTTGACTGGGGGGAGGACCACTGGTCATCAATTTTCTCACCCTAGAAAGGGGAATATCCAGTGTTTGCCTAAGAAATGGTGGAGACCTGTGTCAATGTAGCCCCAGTGGGTTCAAGTTCTTTCAGAACTGGAACAGGACTGAGAAATACAAAAGTTACATGTCCTGGGCCTTGATTCCACTGCCCTGTTCTGGGTTCAGAGTTACCTTTCCTGCCATACACAAAGGCTCAAATGGGCTGGCTCTCTCTCAGACTTCCGATCCATAACCCATGGTGTTCCACAAGTCCATTCTTGGCCCTTTGCTGTTCTCCCTACTCATTAATTATCTACTTTACAACTGTGGAGGGGCATCTGTGCAACTTTATGCAGGTGATGCCATTGTCTATTGTTCCTCTTCTGATGTTAGATGGATCAACATGCAATTAACATATGACTTCCATGCCCTCAAAGATTGGTTCCTGGAGAATCCATTTATACTCAACACCAAGAAAATGAAAAGCATGCTGTTCTTCCAAACTCCTTCATCCTTTCCTCCCCCCCCCTCCCCTAGTGATCCTCTCCCACAATGGAGATGCCCTTGAGTCGGTTCTTACCTTTAAGTACTTGGGGTCATCTTAGATACCTCCCTTTCATTGGATGCCCAGGTCTCCCTCATTACCAAATCTCTGAACCAGAAGCTGGGCCTTCTCTATCGGATCTGACCCTTCCTTACAGCAGTTGCCAGTCACAAGATTGTGGCAGCCACCCTCCTTCCCCTAACTTACAGTGCTCCACTCTTGCTCACAACCAACTCTACTGTCTTTTCGTACCTCAAGCAGGCCTACCATAGGGTGGGTAGCTTTGCACTAGGGGTCAATGCCAGTCACCATCACTGTGAAGTCCTCGCTTTCCTTGGCTAGTTACCTTGCAGGGTTTTATTTAACTCTAAAAATTGATTGGCATTTTGCTCATAAAAGTGCTAAAACATTGTGAAAATGCATAGCACCTGCCTCACTGTGTTTAACAAAGCATAACACTTCTAGAAAACCTATATAAATACTTTCTGAACAGTTAGTATTGTCCCAAGAAAAAAACTGCTAATCAATTATTTAAAACCCTGCCTTATGACTCCCGGCTTTGCCTTGCAACTCTTTGTCTTGTACACAAACTGGTCCACAAATTTTCCCGTCCCTGAATTAGTGAGATTACTCAGCTAAAACCTCCATGTAGGGCTATACAGTCTTCCTCCCTCCCCTTACTCACTGTGCCCAAAATCGAGGTTAGCAGTTGCATGTAGGTATTTTTCCCCACTCAGCGGCATCCAACTGGAATTCCCTACCTCCCTCTATCCTGTGTTGTACCTTGCCTTCCCAGTTCTGATCTTTGCTTTGTCCTTCCTGTCACCACTGAACTCATGACCACCCCAATCTCTTCTTCTTATCTCACCCTAGCCTTGCCCTTGACTTGGTTACTCTGGCTCTCTGCTCCTCTATTGCACATATTGCCACCTCTAGTTAGCCACTTTGAATTTAGCATGTTTTTGCTTCCCAGAGTAACCCTGACTGATGTTTAACCCACATGATGACTGTTTGCTTACTTTGCTCAATACTGTATAACAAATTCTTGCAGCCATTGCTGTGGTGCACATTGTGTATGATCTACCACTATTGTTTGCAACTCGCTTTGTAATTTTACGCTTTGCATTCTGTCACTGTTTTGCACTATCTTCTCTATTCCTGGGTCCCCTCTGAAAAGGTACAGCAATGTCTCAGTGGGCACATCGGTCACCAAAATTGAAATAAATAAATACATCTGAGGTTCTAAGGGGCAACCCCCTCGATGGACTGAAAGATTGTCACAGCTACCCAGAGAAAAGAGATAGAGAGTTTCTGTTAAAGCTATGGACTCGGAGAAAGAATATTTCTTCAAGTGTGTTGTCAAATGCCTGTAACAAGGGAATACCAAACAGTGAGTACAATGTGCATTTGGAGATAGACTTATGGGTTGTTTTGTGCTGTATGTGCACCTACGCTGGCTAGATTACAGGCACTCAGGACCCTGTTCACCACAAAAATTTGCTGTTTGAGTTACTAACTGAAAGGATGTGTTTAGCAATCCAATGGGGTTGAAGAATCCAGTTTTTGTGTGTCCTAAAGTAAAGGCAGAGTCTCACTTGGGCCAGGGTGGGCAGAACCTCACTCATGATCAAACTGAAGCTCTATCGCATTACCAGATAAGCACAGTTGCCTGAAGATGTTAACAATGGTCCATCATGTCAGCGTCCCAATTTAAGTGTGTGGAAATTCCCACTAATTAACGCTTGTCAGAAATTCAGAGATCCCTAAGTAAAGGGGTGGACAGTTCATGTTTTGGAAAATGTCCATGTTGGAATGTACAGTACTGCCTGTGTGTGAAAATAGTTTTTATTAAATGCAAAAGTTGTTGTCCTTCTGTTCATATAGTTTTCAACCTTGGAATACCACCCTAGTTTTGCTTAAACATTCTGTCAGAAATAAAACCATACAATACAATCCCAATTTTATGGCTGTTGTGGACAAGCCATCTGCGAGTCTGAGTGTAATGTTATGGGGCCCCCTCAGACAGGAGACACAGCATAGCCCTGGCATCCCACTCCAAACCTCGGAGTAAATATAAATGTTATTTTGTGCTCCACCCCCCTGACCTCTTAGATGCCAAAGCCAGGTATTTACCCTAATCCCGGGGATGATACCCATTTTCTGACAATTTGTGGTTTGTTGCCTTGTCTGTATGTAACACATAGGGGGGTCCTGGTGGCAAGATGCCACTCTTGGCCAGAGTAAGGATTACATACATAAACAGGGAGTAGGGAATGTGGTAACCTCTCAACTAACAGGGATTTGTGGACAGGGGGGTAGGAAGGGTTCTAATATAACCTTGGTCAGGGCTGGGGAGGGAAAGATCAACAATCTGGGTAACCAACCATAGACAGTGTGCAGACAGAGCTGTACAATATTTAGGAATGAGTTTCTGATGCATAAACCTGCAGCACCAGTGCTGTACAGCGATTTACACTTCAGAACTGCTTCTGTACTGTGCTCTTCCGAACATGCACTGGAGGATCCCTCATTTGCATAGGTGCAGTACAATACTGTGGGCATTGGTGCTCTTAGAGGTATAACCCATATTTGTGCCCAATGAATATGTGCTCACCCCCCAGAGACAGCACATTCCATGTATGCATGGCTCGAATTCGGCTTTCACTGTGTAAACGTTTTCAATATGTGACCCTTAAAGGAAATCTACTGGGAAAGAAGCTCAATCTGCAGTTCATAGATTGTGGCTCGAGCCCACCCCCGATTCCCAATATTTATAAAAATAATAAAAACACCTGAACGCTCGTCAAAATAATTTTACCAGGGGCTGCAGCTGGCATAATGACAACTAGAGTGCAGCCCCCTTGGAGATGATGCTGGCAAACACTGTGAGATGATGACATGGTGTTGCCTCTTACCCCCCCATTGCCAACATGTACAGAGATATTCAAATCTCTGTTTATACTCTGTTGGGTGTTATTTTTTTACAAAAGGTGCACATATGCCATGTGGGTGCAGCATTCACATAGCATATATGCATCTTTTGTAAAAATAACACCGGGCAGAGCATAAACAGAGATTTTAATATCTCTGTACATATAGGTAATGGGGAGGAAGAGGCAACACCGCATCATTATCTCGTGGTGTTTGCTAGCGTGATCTCCCAGGGGACTGCACTCCAGCTGTCAATATGCCAGCTGCAGCCCCTTGGAAAATGTTTTTTTTACGAGTGTTCAGGTATTTTTATTATTTTATAAATACTGGGCGTAGTGGGGGAAAGGGGAGCTCGAGCCACAATCTATGCAACAGTGGATCGAGCTTCATTCCCAATAGATCTCCTTTAATCAGCAAATATTAGGGGAAAAAAGATCAGATAGTGTTAGTTAAACAGCAAACTGTCATACTTTATACACATGTAACTTGCCATAGAAGTAAAAATAAAATGTGGATAGCTGTGATACCTTGTCATCAGTTTGTGTTGAAGCGCTACACAAAGATAATACAGGAATGTTTGAGCACACTGCTTCTGCACGGATCTGCACCGACTGGTGATCAATAGGGCAAACTGATCCTGTGCTTCTAACCAACATCACTGAATGCAGTTCACTAGTAGCCTAATGCAAAGATATGAAACTCTGTTACATTTCAATGTTCAGAATTAGGAAATCAAACAAAGAATTAAATGTACATAGCTGATAACATTTTACAAAATATAAACTCAAATCATGCATGAAGGACTTTATACTGTGTATCAATTACATTTCAAGACCAATACAATGGAGAGACCCAATGGCACTATATTGCTACAGCAAGGAAATGGGAGTGAATGTGTCCTCCGCCATGGCCGTAATTCTGGCATTACAAATTCATATGTACTGTAAATAGTGTCTTTTCATAAAAATACATCATGGAAACATAAGAAATAAGAAAACAACAATAAAACTTCATTCCTCTGGGATGCATAGGGAGAGGCATCACCAGTAGAAAACAGGAAGTTATTATCCCTCTGTACAGACAGCTGGTTAGACCCGATCTGGAGTACTGTGTGCAGTTCTGGAGACCCAGTCTCCGTAAAGACATAGACAGGATGGAAGCTGTCCAGAGGAGGGCAACTAAAATGGTGCAGAGTCTGCACCAGAAGACATATGAAGAGAGACTTAAGGAGTTTAATATGCATAGCCTCGAGGAAAGGAGGAGAGGGGACATGATAGAAACTTTCAAGTACCTCAAGGGAATCAACAAAGTCCAAGAGGGTAGCATCTTTCAAAAAGAGTGTGCAAGAACAAGGGGCACAATTTGAAGATGGGGGGGCTCAGAGGTAATTTAAGGAGTATTTTTTCAGAGAGGGTTGAGGATGCATGGAACGGCCTTCCGGAGGAGGTCGTGGAGTCAAAAACAGTGGTGGAATTCAAGCATGCATGGGACAGTCATAAGGCAATTCTAGGGCGTGGGGGTAGAAAGAAGTAGGCTGCTGGTTAACTAGGATCTGCAGCTTATCCAGTAGACAGGGAAATGGGCAGACTGGGTGGGCCAAGCGGTCCTTATCTGCCGTCAAATTCTATGTTTCTATATATTCCTTTCTTCGCAATTTCAACATAATATTTTTCCCAATGTTAGATACTGCATGAAGTGAGTTACAACCCTCCAGGAACATACATCTGTGTACTGTTTTTACTGTTATTCCTAGCCACATTACTTGTTCTTGAAGTTCAAATTTTCCAAATTGAAATAAAATAATTAAGAACTTTCTGATCAGCTGTAAAGACCACACTACTGTTCTTCAGAATACTGTTGCAGGCGGCACAGTATTTCTGCATTACGGACACATATGGCACGAGCAACCATAGGTCAGGAGTGACCTGCGATGTCGGAGTGACAGAGTGGCAACAAAGTTCGAGCTAAACAAGGAAATTTCTCATCCTCCAGCAAGTGAAGGAGTCATAAGTTGCTTATTGCCACACGATTGTCAAATGGTAGAGGAACTGGAGTGCTATCACTGCAAAATGACGTTGGCAAAAGTTGCTGTATACACACACGTTATGGATGAGTGCACATGCTAATACCGGTAGCATAGGTGTACACATCCACATCCCCACTAGAGTAGAAGAAAGCTAGGAAACAGCTGCAAAATGTATGGATGGAACCGGTCCATCATAGGTACAGCACCAGGTCAGTTAGGAAACCACAGACTCCTGGCTCATGACCTGGAGTGATAGGGGCCATCCACCACCCCCTCGACTACACCAGGAGCCAATATTGGCTATGAAAGTAAATATCAAGATAAGGCAAATCACGTTTGGCTTTGGATGATGAGGGTAAGTCAATCGATTGATATGCTGGTTGTCACACACGCACTCTGGGGGTCAGGCCTTCTGCTCCCACAGTGCCCAACCTCAAAGTGCAATATGTAAACAGAAGACAAACAGGGTAACCGTCCTGTCTGTTTTGGTCCAAGCAACTACCAGTCTCGAGTCCTGGGGACAAATAGGAACCCTTTTTCGCTAGCACGCCCAGGTAACAGGTACAAATATCACACCCTCTTTGGGGAAAGCAGTGCAATACTTAACCCAGTGGGCACACAACCTGGTTCACAATACCCCTTCTGACTGAACTGAAACCTAGGTATTTCCTTACTTTGGTGCATACGGTAATACACTATAAGCGCATAACAGTTCTGTCAGAATTATCATTACTGTTCCAGCATTTACACTCAAAATGAGAAAAAAAAGCTCAGGCAGTATTTCAAGGAAAACAGAGTTTACTAAAATTAAAATAGTAAATAAAATACAAAACACAGAACATATAACATTAATGGTACAGTCATAAAAAAATAAATGGACAATTGTACACAAACTGCCTAATACTGAATAGCTGACCCTACCCCAGTTGCAGCTGGTAAATAGTGGTGCTGAAATTACCTAATTTTGGTAGAAGTGCTTCTTAAGAGTCCAGAACACAAGTGTCTCTTAAAAGTCCAAACAATAATGTGTCCCCTCAGGAGGACAAAAGTAAAAAAAGTACAATTCCCTTTGCAACTTGACAATATCCCACCTAGCTTGTGACTTCACATTGCTAAACATTCCAAATAAAAAAATATATATATACTTTTTAATTAGGGAGCCACAGAGTGTAGATATGACAGGACAGAATATCCCTTTGATCTTCAGAAGAACATCCTGAAAGACACTTCTATCTGTATGAGGATTTTCACAGGTATCAATCAGAATTTGCTTTCCTCCTGATAGGTCATAAGATGCAGTCTATTATGGCCAGTTTCCTAGGTTCAAAACAGTTGTCATTTTACAACCTGTTACAACCTGGTGTATACCTGCTAACAAAGGCTTCTGACAGATAGATGTCAAAAGGAAGCTCCCAGTTTATCCACTGGATCACTGAGAGTGTAAACTCTCCTTTCCTCACTTTTAAAATCCCAGGTCCCATGAGGCTTTGCTGTTTGGCCTGTTTCATAAGCAGATGTCTAAACATGTATTTATATCAAAATGATATGCTAATAACTAGCAGATGGTTATCACATCACAGTGGTTGGTCAGAAAGTGGTCTGAAGCGGGAATAAAAAAACAAACAAAAAAAACACCACATTTTAAGCTGATAACTCATTATTTTGGTAATGAGGACACAATAATACATACACTACTATTCATCATACCTCCTCATTGTTGAAATAAACTCCAGCACTAACAGAGGCATCTGGTTCCTGATGTGCTGCTGGGAACACACACGGGACTGCATCCGTCCTAATACGTCTCTGCCTTGGAGTAAACCCAATGCTCTTCAAAATAAAAGGGTTTATAAGAAACTGCTCATTCGTAAAATGATAGGAGCAAACAACAGAGTAAGGCGATGGTTGCCAGTCCTTCCTATTAATTGCAAGCGTCCACTGTAGACTTCTGGCCTTGTCTTTCGGGAAAGAATAGAAACTACATGGTGAACCAGTTCTGTTACCACAGCCAGGCACACAGCAGAAAGGCATTGCTACACAAAGAGAAAAAAATAATATTTGTATGTATGCATCCCAGGTACATATGTGACAAACATAAAAACAATAAGTCTAAAACAGTAATAATTTAGCATATAATGAGTAACTGTATGCTGGAGAATTATGGTAACTAATTTATGACATAATGCCACAGCAGATGAGACAAATTTAACTTTACGCAATGTGACAATTTCCAGGCCATTACAGTTGGAAGTCATGACCATCACCAAACAGTGAGTTTCGTTACAACTGGGGGGGGGGCACATTCCAGTCACACCAGGGCAAGCTTACAGGACTTCAAGAGGGCTGGATTGACAGAGATAGGAAAATAAAAATAGGGTGCACATGCAAGAGTTGGGAAGGGGGAATGGGGTCTAAGGAACACTGGGTGGATAAAAAGACAGGGATTGTAATGATGACATAACTCTTTGCCAATGAGGTCAGCAAAGGAAAGGTACAGAAGAGACCATTATGAATTTCTATGGAAATATCGCTAAAGGTGAAAGTAAATAAAATGACATGTAAACTACGAGAAAATACACAGGAGGAGAGGGGCAGGGATACATACAGTAAAAAAACAAAGAGAACCAGGAAGGCAGTTTGTAAAGGCAAGTCATAGAAACACACATACATAGAATTTGCTTGCAGGTAAGGATCGCTAGGCCTATCCATTCTACCCTTTTTCCCTACCTGAGTCAGCGGCCACTGACCCTATTTTGTCTGTGGCTTTAGCCTTTTTTACCTACCCCTAGAGATTCCTTGTGCCTACCTCATGCGTTTTTAATGCCACCACTGTTTGTCCACACTACTTCTCATGGTAGGCTTTTCCATGAAGTAAAACTTTCTCCCAATTCCCCTTTATCCTGCACCCTCCAGCATCATATCTTACCCCCTTGTTGTAGTATAGCTCCTTTACTGAAAGATGTCACCCATTTGTACCTAGTTTGTGCAATCACGACACTTGGAGGTTTCTAGCACATCTCCCCATTCTCTTCCGTCTTCTAGTGTATACATATTGAGTTCCCATAATCGCTGCCCATGCGCCTTTTGGTGTAAGTCCTGCACATTTTTAGTTAGAGAAATGGGAGGTCAT
Source organism: Neoceratodus forsteri (assembly GCA_016271365.2). NCBI lineage: Eukaryota > Metazoa > Chordata > Ceratodontiformes > Ceratodontidae > Neoceratodus > Neoceratodus forsteri. Next base: position 1,181,191,543 of record CM057454.1, read on the forward strand.
GCCAGACCAACCTAATTGAATTTGATGGGGTGATGCAGGAGATAGATCATGGAGGGGCGGTGGACGTGGCCTTTCTGGACTTCCGTAAGGCCCTCAACACCGTCCCTCACAGAAGGCTAGTAAGTAAGCTGGATAGCTTAGGGGTGGATAATCAAGTAACTAGGTGGGTGGAAAGCTAGCTGGAGGGCAGAGGGCAGAGGGCAGAGGTCAGAGGGCCTGATTTTCTAACACCACTAAGAGGGACACAACTTGCCTCCCCCAAGGGTTGCAGCAAGCTCCCCATGTGTCTTCTGGTGCAAGTCCTGCACAGTTTTAGTTCAAGAAATAGGGCATCATGCCAGACCAACCTGACTGAATTCGATGGGGTGACGCAGGAGATAGATCAGGGAGGGGCGGTGGATGTGGCCAATCTGGACTTCAGTAAGGCATTCAACACCATCCCTCACAGAAGGCTAGCAAGTAAGCTGGATAGCTTAGGGGTAGGTAGTAAAATGACTAGGTGGGTGGAAAGCTAACTGGAGGGCAGAGATCAGAGGGCCTGATTTTTAAACACTACTCAGAGGGACACAACCTGTATCCCCCTAAGGGTTGCAGCAAGCCCCAGTTGCTCCAGGGACCCTGCATCAGATTTTAGAACTTGCAGGGTCCCTGTGACTAACACCAAGGATTGTCACAGACTGCAAGATGCTACTGAGACTTGGCCACATCTGTGGTATTGACCACATGCGTGCGACCCCCCCAATATGGCACAACACTATGGGACCGGGATTGTGGGGGGGGGGGGTTGAAGAACTACTACAGCAGGACAAAGAGGGGCACCGGCTCCTGGTTGGAGGTATTGGCTGGGAGACACAGCAATGTGCCTATAACAGGACAAGTGCCCCTAGATAGTGTAGTGCCACCCCCCCCATTCACCATTCCCTGGAACAAGGCAAACAACCTCAATGCAACACACACCACAGTACATGACCACCTATAAGACGACTGTCCGATCAGACTCCCTGGTGCTCTGGTGGCTCCCCCACCCTGTTAAGTATTGTCCCACTGCTCCGCACCCCCCACTTCCAAATGGCAGTCGGCTGCCAGCACTACCCTCTTCACACCACCACGGCTGGTTCCTGACTGTGCTTGTATGGACCAAATACTGTACAAGAATGACAGTTCAGTCATGTGACCCAGCTGTCATTCACATACAGTACGCGGTCCATGAAACACAGTTGGCAGCCAGCTGTGGTGGTGTGCAGAGGGTTGTGCTGGCTGCCTCCTGCCATTTGGGATTGGGTGATGGTGGGACAATACTTAGATTGGAAGGTGCAGGGACCACTGGGCCACAAGGCATTTGTATAGACAAAAAGATGGGGTGATTGCAGGGGTTGGGGTGGGTAAGGGCAGTCCTCCAAAACACCTAGGTGGGTTGTAAGCAGCAACGTTGCAGGGATCGATGTCCACTAGGGGATAGGTGTGCAATGTGGATCAGGGCTGGGGGGTCTGTTTCAGTAGCTGGCATGGGGGGCTTGCTATGTGTGGTGCTTGTGACCATGGAGCTACCCACAGCGACTTGACAGGTACTCACAGGTGCTGGCCAGTTCCTCCCCCCCCCCCAACACCCACAATGCCATTTCAAGGGCACTGGGTACACCTCTCTGGCCCATATCTCTGCCGCAACACCACTTAGACCAGTTCCTGTCTGGTCTAAGTGGTCACCCTTTATGCATCCATTGTGGGGCTTTGAAATTCCCAATAATGGGGATGTGGCAGCCCCATGGTGCATATCCCCTTGTGCCCTGCCACACTGGGTTGTTGGATGCAACCCTGGCACAACGGGGCTTTGGCGCAGCTGCTTCCAACCTGGATGCAGACTGCTTTTGAAAACAGTGTTTGATGCAAGTTGGGACATGTCACCACTTGCGTCAAACTCTGTAGGCACAAACCCCTTGCATCACTCCAAACTTTTTGCAAATCAGGCCCAGAGAGTGGTAGTGAATGGGGTGTATGCCAGTGGGAAGGGGGTGATGAGTGAGTTGCCACATAGGTCAGTTCTCGGGCCCCTCCATTTCAATATTTGCATCAAGGACTTAGCAGAGGGTCTGGAAGGTAGGGTGTGCCTGTTTGTGGAGGATATGAAAATCTGTAATAGGGTGGACACCCCAGTGAGGGTAGAGGTCATGAGGCAGGGCCTGAAGAGACTGTGGGGTGGTCGGAGACTTGGCAGCTAAAGTTCAATGCCAAAAGTGTGCATTGATGCATTTGGAACATAAAATCCACAAGCAGTATACACTGGGGGTTTCAAGAAAATGAAGCAGGAGAGGGATCTAGAGAATCATAATTTCCAGCAACCTCAAGGTAGGGAACCAATGCAGCAAAGCAGTGGGAAAGGCAAATGGAATGCTGACATGCATAGGGAGGGGCATCACTAGCAGAAGGGGGGGAGGTACTGATGCCTCTCTACAAAGCCATGGTGAGATCGTACTTAAGAGTACAGGGTACAGTTCTGAAGACCGTACCTATGCAAGGACAAAGATGGCTTAGAGAGTGTTCACAGAACAGCGACCAAAATATTGTAGGGGATGCAGGGGAAACCGTTTGAGCAGAAGTGTAAGGAGCTGGATCTGTACATGCTGGATACCAGAAGGGAGAGGGGGGACATGACTGAAACTTTTAAATATGTAGAAGGGATCATCAGCATAGTCTAAGGTTAGAGGGTGGAAGATAAAAACAGAATGTAAGTGGAAAGTTCTTCACCAAGAGTGTGGTGGAGGCCTGGACCAAACTGCCAGAAGAGGTGGTGACGGCTGATATGGTGGAAGGATTCAAGAGGGCATGGGACAGACATATGCGGGAGAGGGTCAGTGATGGAGCAAGGGGAAGGCAGGGGCAGACTAGCTGGACCAATGGGTCTTTTTCTGACAATATGATTCTCTACACTGTCCACATTCTTACAAAGATGTGGCCTCCAAAACTGTACACAGAACTCCAGCAGAGGCCTAACTAGGATTTGGGTCAGTGGCATTAAATCTACCAACTTGCTGAGGTCTAAAACTGGGATGTCCATCCTGACCATGACACCCCCAACACCATGTCATGCCCACAGGCACCACCACAGACAAACACTGCACACAATCAATTACATTTTGCTGCTTGCTCTGGCCATGCCGCCCACAGTAACACCAGTAGCAAACATCCAGATTAAACAATACATCATTCTGCTGCAGCAAGTTCCAAATCATGATGTACAGAAAGTTCATTAGAAGCAAACCTGCATTAAATTGTGATCAGATATTCGAGCTGCATGTGTTGCTCCTCCGGACAGTCCCATCCAACCCACTTACACTCACCTCATTTGCTGAGCAAACTTCACTTCAGTGACTCCCACCACCACACCAGATTGTTTTCACACACTTCCCTACAGCTGATCAGGTCCGGGTACCTTAGTTCACTGCTGCCGGTCTCTTTTCTGTCAGGAGTCCGTCTCAGCTGCTGGCAGGTAGACGTCCACATGCGCTTGTTTGCACTACTACCCAGTCTAATCTAACAGGAAGGAACATGCTTTACTGTGCTCCCACTGACATGCTTGCGGTGCAACACAGGCACAAGGGTTGAAGTTGCAAACTGCTGTCCAGCCTGAGCAGCACCACAGTGGTGCTGAAATAACTGTCACTCATGGATTAGCATTCAGCAAAATAAGGGACAAAACTGGGACAAGTAAGCAAAAACCAAGACAAAAGTGACATTTTGCAAAACTTGAGGGGACACTGGGACATGCCGCCTAAAATGGGGACTGTCCTGGGAAAATAGGGACTGTTGGTAGTTTTACATTACCACCTCCTTTCTTCTGCTAGTAATACCCCTTCCTGTACATCCCAGTATACCACTGACCCAATCCACCAACCTTGGTACCCAGTATGGCCACATTTCTATAATTTGAAATGATTAGTCCCAAATACCTGTCCTTCTTTGTAACCGTTACTAACTACCCTCCCCCAACTTTCTATAGCTTACCTGAGGTTTCCTGCGCCCCAAGGTGCATGAACTTAAACTACTTCACACAGAATTCTAGTCGCCACAACTTGAATAATTTTGACTGCTTTCCTATGTCCCTTCTCATTGTATCCACCCAATGGTGGGTGCCCATCTTGTTACAGATATCGGTGCCATCAGCAAATAGACAAACCTTCCCCTTGTGTCCTTCTGAAATATCACCAATGAAGATATTGAAAATGACTGGAATAAGGACTAATCCTTGAGGTAACCCACTGGTCATCCCCTCCTCAGATTGTACCTCATTTACCACCACCCTCCGTTTCCTGTCCCCCAACCAGTTTCTAACCCAGTTCGCCACCTTGTGGCCCATGCCCAGGCTTCCCTACTTATTTGCCAGTCCTTTATGTGGAACAGTTTTGAAGCCCCTGCTGAAAATCAAGGTAGGTGAAATCTACTGCTCCCCCCCCCCAATCCACCTCCTTTATCACCCAGTCTGGGATTTTATTACCTAGGCTGCGGGAATTTGTGTACATGATCTTCCACACACAGGACATGACCAGGGGTTAGATTAACAGTCTGGTAATCCTCCACTATGGGTGTAATGTCACAGGAAGTGCAGCTGAGTACCATACTGCTACTATGAAGCTAAGTTACTGTTACTCTAATTCCTGGAAGTGCATTACTGCCATTATAACAAGCATTTGTCAATGCCAAATGTTGTCTTGCTGACATTAGCACTGGTAGTGCAGGAGTTAGACAGATGCATAAAAGGAATGGCAGTGAAGCACAGAAGTGACACCAACCCCACAGCACCCTGAAGAGATCGACAGGCACTGACTGAGGTGTGCCTTTGGGTGTCAGCCATAATGCTGATGCGATTTCACCTCACCCTACCCTGCAGAGTCTGACAAGTATCGCGTTCCGCCTTGGGGTCCTTGGGCCTTACGCTCATCCCATTCCATCTGGAAATACGTTGAGATGGGTGCAGTATAGGAGAATGGGGTGAACTTTGGGGCCGAAGAGTGCAAGGCACAGTTTGATGCCTGTCAGTGGCTGCAGGGTGGGGGTGGCGGTGGAATGGCGTGAGCATTAGGACTGACAATCTAAAGTGACACCCCTGACGCCGGTTATCTCTACAGTGTGGGATGTTATGGTTAGAAACCCTAACGCCCCGGGTACTTGCACTCCAAATTTTCAACATGAGATATTTCTCAACCCACCTCATGAAAGCTCATGCTCATGAACAGCGGCACTGTGATTTTGTTAATCTGTCCTGAACGCTGATGTCCCAAAGTGATTGCGCCATGCTGTGCCAGTAGCTCAAAACCACATTTTGGCCAGAATGTGAGAAATTACAACTGTACTGTTCTTAAGAAGGTGTGCAAAAATGGCAATGTGGAAAATCTGGTGTGAAAAATATAAAAAATTCTTCAAGTTATGAGTCTGCATGGAAACTGTGCAATGCATGCTTGTAACACAGTCATTCTGTGGAATTTTCTCATCAAATTTTCAACATAGGCATTTTGGGACCGCCACTCATGAACACTGTCACAGTGATTTTCTCAATCTGTCCCGAACATTGATTTCCTACAGCGACTGCACCATTGTGCACCACATGTGCAAAACCACATTTCGTGCAGCATGTGAAAAATAACAACTGTACTGTTCATAAGAAGGTGTGCAAAAATGGCAATGTTGAAAATCTGGAGTGAAAATAATAATTCTCGAACTTATGAGTGTGCATGGAAACTGCACAACGCAAGCTCATAATATAGGCATTTTGTCACCAAATTTTCAACATATGCATTTTGGGACCTCCGCTCATGGACAGTGTCACTGTGATTTTCTTAATCAGTCCAGAACATTGATTTTGCACACCGACCGCGCCACTGTGCACCACATATGCGAAAACACATTTCGGGTGAGATGTGAAAAATGACAGCTATACTGTTCATAAGGAGGTGTGGTAAAATGGCAATGTTGAAAATCTGGAGTGAAAATATTAACACCGGTTATGAGCGCATGAGGAACTACACCACACACTATGAGCAACGAATTTTGGGTTTTTCACCAAATTTGCAATATAAGGTTTTGGGAGCCTGCCTCATGAACTGTGATACTGTCATTTCATTACTCAGTCCTGAAAGGTGGTTCCACACAGTGACCGTGAAATCACCTTTCGGAACCAAATAACAAAATGACAGTGACTGAGTTCATGAGTTGGGGTCCCAAGAACCCCATGTTGAAAATTTGGTGAAAAAATTCCCAAAAATGGCCGAGATATCCACCAACGTTGAAAAAACCCTATTTATGCCATTATACAGCTTACCGGCGTTTCTTCAGTTCACGGTCTGCTTTGAAGAGTGCAGACGTGTTCCCGGTCAACCGAAGATCATCGCACCAGCCTCCGGAGGTAAGTATGTTGATGAGGGGGGTGTGGGGAGGTGGGTGCGCAGAGGGTAGGTGCGGGTTGGGGGCATGAGAGACTGCGAGGGACCGTTTTCTGTATTTACAGGAAAAACAAAAAAACAGCAATGTGGGACGCTTTGGGCATGCTGGGGTGGGCTCTCAGCGTGCCAGCATACCTGGGTGTTTCTTTGAGGGGGGACTGGAGCCAACGGGGATTGGGCACCCCGTCAGCCATACAGTGTGCTGAGGGGGGGCATGAGCATGCTGGGGTGGGCTCCCAGTGTGCCACCTAGCTTTGTTTGGGTGGGAGCTGGAGCCGGCGGGAATTGGGCACCCTGTCGCCTGCATGGTGTGCTTTCGCGGGTGGATCAGCATGAGCCGAGGGGGATTGGGCACCCCTCGGCACACAACAAATCTGGGGGGGGGCATTATGCCAACGGGGATTGGGCTACCCCATCGGCAAAAGAACTGGTGAGGGCAAATGCCGACAGGGGGACTGGGCAACCCCGACATCGGCTGCTATGGGAACTGCGAGAGGCGGACGGCTGCGCCATGTTTATTGAAAGGTTACACCAGGGAAGGCACACACTCCAATAAGGGGGCACTCCCTCATTGCAGCGGCTAAATCCTTTCAAGGTGGTGGCATGCTTTTGCACTGCTGTCACAGACAGCGTGCAATCTAATTCATGCCACAGAGTCCAGCCCGAAAAAGCAGTGGTGCCACTGGCCACTACAGGACCGCACCTCCAAAACCTACTATTCCAAGTTAACGCAATATGTTTCTTGTGCATGTGCAAGACAACATAAAAATGATTCCATAAGAAAAGTGATAAAAGTGTACATTTGGACTATTTTCCTAATGAAGAGGGTGATTTTTAAGTTCTTCCACAAACAATTTTAACAATCCTGGTTAAGAATCTGAATGCATTATTCCAGATTCTTTTGGAGACCCAAACTTGCAGCCCTACTTCCAGAGGCGTGCACAGGGTCAGTGAACAAGAGGGGCCAGAATTCCCACAAAGCTAGGGGAGTTTGGGGGCATAATTATAATTTAGTTGGAGGATGATTTTTAACTGGGGGGGGGCCTGAGCCAAGGTAGCCCCCCAGCACATGTCTATGCCTACTTCAGTTTTAAGGCTGTTGAGGATAGACACTTTTAGTTTATTGTTTCTGTTAGCAGTCGTCCTCTGTAACTACCCTGAGTCCCTCCATTTTCTGATTACTGAAATTTCATTTTGTTCCCAAGAGCTGCATTAGCAGTGAGAACAGTCTGACACTGTACCCAGTTACAATATGCATCTCTATGCAGCAAGTCTAAATAACCATAAAAACACACAACGTGAAAGTGATTTACAAGAGAAAAAAATCCTGCTCCACCACTCCTAACAAGTTTTTGAAACTGGAAGGTAAAAGGGGGTATTTCGCACCCCTTCCCCTCCTGCTGTTTGTTTTGTTATTCTAATTCAGCAGACAGACATGCTGCACACACAAGTACATAGGGCACAGAAAGGATTCAAGATGTTCACTTCTGGTTGCTTCAAAAGAGCATTTTATTCCAAGACTGGGGTGCAGCATTATTGGGAGAGCTGGGAGTAGTATTTTGTGTACTCCCAGCTCTCCTAATATTATGCTGCGCTCAATCTTGGAATTAAATTGAGCAGAATGTTGGCAAGAAAACAGCTACCCTTTACAATATGTGAGGGTGTAGTTGTCCTTTAATGGAAGGTGGAATGCGGAGCACAGGGGGGAAACAAATAGTCACATCCAGCTCCAATCTACACTCCATGGTTCCCTCCTACAAGCAAGAAATCATTAAGAAGAGAAAATGCAGATTAACTCACATGCAAATTTAGTATACAGACAGCAAAAGGCCCTACTGAATGAAAACCACACAAGCTATATTTCACTTCAAAGAAAAAAAATACAGCATAAGAATATATTTTCTTATACCAGAAAAATCAAATTAAAATAAAAAATAGGGTTTAACGATGTCAACAACTTTCATGTTACAAACATAAGCTGTAAAATGGGAAGCTGTTAATAAACTGCTACTTACCCTATTTGCCCGTCAGACTCCAACTGCAGTGAAATAAAACACCTCCACCAGGTTACAGAGGTTTTCTACCAACAAACTGCTGACTGCATAAAGAATTATTTGCCCCAGTATTGTGAGGCTGCATGCACATTAGCAAGTTAGCAGAATAAGGTCCACAGACTAATTACTTCCGTTACTCAGACATGGGGAAACTAGTGAATCAGTAATTTCCTTACCACACTCTCCCAGAACTGGTAATCCTGCCACTGTCTCTGAGACTCAGCAGCTGCCAGTGCACCATTTCCTGTTCCTGTGGGAGAACCCCTCCCTTTTCCCCCAGAACGCACTGTTCTGTAGTCAACTTGTAGTTTTCTTAAACTATTTCTTTACCAATATAAATCGGGTTGCCACCTGTCAGGTTTTTTTACCTGGTGATCAGATTTTCAGGGTCCCTATCAGGCAGTCTGGTTTTGCTCTGTGCTGGTCAGATTTTTGAGACATTTTGAGTGCTGACATACTTTTGAAACAGATTTTGTCATATCATTCATTGTTTCAAGAAGGGAGTATAATGTAGTATAGTGCAGTGGTTTAAGGCTCTGAGCTGCAAATCTGGAGACCTGGGTTTGAATCCCACAGCCCCCACTTGCATATACTGTGTAACCATGAGTAAGTCACTTAATTTAGAGAGGGGGGACATGATAGAAACTATCAAGTATCTCAAGGGAATCAACAAAGTCCAAGAGGGTAGCATCTTTCAAAAAAAAAAAGAGGTGTGCAAGAACAAGGGGGCACAATTTGAAAATAGAAGGGGGGTGGCTCAGAGGTAATTTAAGGAAGTATTTTTTCACAGAGAGGGTTGTGGATGCATGGAATGGTCTTCCGGAGGAGGTTGTGGAGTCAAAAACAGTGGTGGAATTCAAGCATGCATGGGACAGTCATAAGGCAATTCTAGGGGGTTGGGGTAGGAAGAAGTAGGCTGCTGGTTAACTAGGATCTGCAGCTTATCCAATAGGTAGGGAAATGGGCAGACTGGGTGGGCCAAGCGGTCCTTATCTGCCATCAAAATCTATGTTTCTATGTTTCTCCCAGATTGCACCTGTAAAAAAAGCTTTCAGCTTAGTGTGTCTCACCTGGTTAAACAACTGAAAAAAAAAGAAATAATTCATTGTTTCAGCTGCATGTCCAGCTTACAAACAAGTTCTATTGTCAATATAGCCCTTTGTTTGTGACAGCAGTCAACCAGGGAGGTGTAAAGTATGGCCATTAGCACGTATTTAACCTAATCTTTTCCTCTACATCTTAAAGTGGCAAAACTGGGCCAAAAGCCTACCACCACCTTTTGTAGTGGTAACAGAGCCAGTTGTCTTCCACTTTAATTTGCTTGTAAACATTTTCATATTTAACAGAATTTAAGCATTTTAAATGCTTTCAATTGTGTTTCCTCAAGAAAAGAGTATGGTCACTTCTTTGGCTTTGAAATAGTACTGTGGCCATGAAAAAGAAATGGAGCCAGAAAAATATATAAAGTACAGATTATAGGAAACAATTTATTTATTATGTATTATTACGCTATTTACAGTATTTCCCTTGTCTCCCAACAGATCATATCTGTAAATGAGATTTATTTTATCTCTGTGTGTTTATCTGGTAAAGCAATGTCAATAAATAAATAAATACATAAGTGAATAACTAACTAGGAAGAACAAAGGAAAGTAACGTTAACAGGTACAGTACAGTATCTTAACATTTTTGTAGAACTGCTGCTTTAAAGGGGCACTGTCAGCTTTTCCCCTCTGTTATATTTAATTTTATAGTAGTGGATCTCTAGGCACATACCTGGGTAAACGATGATGCAGAATGCCCCTGCATAGATGAAAATACAATCTGTGTACCTGTTTTTTGTAAATTAATAATTTTTACATCACATTCAGGACACTGCCAACAGCAGATTCAAAGTGAAAATGCACCGAGAATGCTCGTTTACTGTGAGTGCTGTCCCTGAGGAGCACATTTTAACATCATCATCCCAATAACCACTTAATGCAGTGCATCTAGTTATTTTAAGGTTTTCCTGATGTTTGTAACAGAAAAACAAGTGCTCGTTCAGCCACAAAAGAATTTTGAACTCTAGTGCCAAAATCCTACACGTGCGCAATAGCGCCAAGAGGAAAGATCCTGCGCACGTGCAAGAATGTGCCGCTATTGCACATGCGCGGGATTTCGGCACCAGATTTCAACTCTGTTTTGCGGCTGAATGAGCACTCGTTTTTGTGTTAGAAATACCAGGAGCACCTTAAAATAACTAGATGCACTGCATTATGTGATTATTGGGATAATGATGTTAAAATGTGCTCCTTGGGGACAGCGCTCACGGTAAACGTGCGTTCTCGCCTTGAATCTGCTTCCGGAGCAGAGCATTTAAATTTGTCCCATATGTAATTTAACAATTTTTAATTTACAAAAAACAGGTACACAGATTGCATTTTCATCTATGCAGGGGCATTCTACATCATTGTTTACCCAGGTATGTGCCTAGAGATCCACTACTATAAAATTAATTATAACAGAGGGGAAAAGCTGGCAGTGCCCCTTTAGGTGTTGTCTTTTATTAATACAACAAATGGCTTTCTAGGAGGAGCAATGCATGATGAGTCATGAAAAGGGGTGGGGCTGGGGCAGAGCTTAATATCCAGTTTTTGCCTTATCCAAAGATAGCAACCCTAAATATAAAATGGGCAAGGAAATTCCTGTGTCCTGATTGGCTTAGACTTGGTTCTAGCCATTGCCTTCAGAGAGTACTACCAATGACTAAAAACAAGTCCCTGCCAACCAGGTAACTCACAAGTCACATACCTCACACACACCTGTTTACTGTATGAGAAGTGCAGCTTGCTTACACTCAGGAATAGGATAAGATTTAATACGTGTCTACTGGGGAGAAAAGCCATGCTTGGTAACACCCCTCCATGAATTGCAGACCTACTACCTGTAAACAACACCAAATGCAACAACAGAGGGAAGGAGTAAAACATGCTCAGTGTCCCTTTCTAAAGGACAGCCCTGGGACAAAGGTCTTTCTTCTACTGAGCCCTGCTTTGACTCAGTGAGTTACCTGTGGGCCACGCAAAAGGTCGCAAGCCAAAGGATCTTCAAAAGTAAGCCGAAACAAGTCCTTATCACCAGGAATAACTGCCACTGCCAACCAAGAAACTGCAGCCCCTCTGAGAGCAACCAGAGCCTCCCACCAAGTTTTCACTGTCTACTAGGTACATCACTGGTATTGCAGCATGCATTTGGCTATCCAACTTTCCCACCTGTCCTAGCGAAGTAACCCTCCTGATGCAGCACTTAACCCTTTCCTCCCCTCCCTCACCCTCTCTCCCCATCTGTCTCTCCTTCTCCCACTCCCTCTCTCCAATCCCCTTCTCTCTCTTCTTACAAATATCTCTCTCCCCCCCGTATTGACCCCTAGCACCATGTGCATTTCTCTCCTGTCCTAGGAACCCCCTCATATCACATAATAATTACTGCTCTTTCCCCTCACACTAGGCCCCCTTGTTCTTCCTTCCCCCATGCTCTACCTTACTGACCCTCTACATCTCTAGCAGGCATTGACTTGGTCAAAACTGGCCACTCTTATAGCCTCTGCTTATGTTACCTGAAGCTCATAATGAAACAGACCACACTTATCTGCATATGTACTTCTTAAGTGATCTCCTCAATTGTTGCCTTTGTGTAGGTTCAAATGATTTTCGTTCAGATCAATTAAATATTAAAAAAGACATTGTTGCCTTATCTAACATACTGATTGATATGGGGTTGTGAGGTTGCCTTCTCAGAAATATTACCTGTTTCTAAGGCTAGTGAGTCCTTTAATAATAGAATACATGCTTTCAATAACTGGCTGCATTTTAAATGTCTCCAACAAAATCAGGTGTGCTTAACCCATTGGGAGGAATTTATCGATAGGCCGGAGTTATATTGCAGAGATGGTCTTCATCTGAATCATAGGGGCAACCATCTTTTGTCTGAACATATACTCAAATACATCAATGAGCATTTAAACCACTTAACTTGGGGGTGAGTCATATCTCTCCCCCTTATTTGCATTCTAGAAAGGTTTCTGTCCCTCTGGTCTCTAATTGTTTATCCTTCTTATATTTCAGTGCTAGAAGTCTATGTAATAAATCTGATGAATTGCAAGCTTTACTTGCAATAGATAATATTGGCATAGTTTTGATTACTGAGACTTGGGGAAATGATAATTATGACTGGGACTTTTCTCTTCCAGGATACTATTGTTATAAACTTAACAGACAGAATAAGAAAGGCAGTGGGGTAGCTATTTTCCTTAAAAAATCTTTTAATTCAGTTAATGTCTCTGATAAAATCAGAAATTCCGTGGATCTTTCAGAATCCTTATGGATTAAAGTGTAAATAAATAATATAAGTAAGTTTATTCTTGGTGTTTGCTACCTCCCTCCTAATGCTTCTTCAAATCAGCTGGACTGCCTAATTTCTGAAATTGATTCCGCCTCTTCCCTAGGTGATCTATTACTAACCAGGGATTTTAATATGGGTGAAATTGATTGGGTAAAACACTGTTCTATCTCTAGTGCTGGCAAAAAGTTAAACATTTGTCAACAATGTAATCTTACCCAGGATGTATATTTCCCTACTCGAGAGAATAATATTTTAGTTCTGATATTGCACAGTGGTAATCTAGTACCCCTCAATCTAAATGTCACCCCCCCCCCGTTGGTAATAGTGACCATTTGTTCAATTAGGTTTCAATTGAAACAAATATCTGTTCCTTTAAAAAATAATTCTTCATTATTCTATCAGTATGATATTGGTGATATCTCCTCCATTACTAGAAGTTTGGATTGCATTGACTGGCATTCAATTTTGAATTCAGTTAGCATTGATGTTTTCTTTTTACTATTACATAAACAAATAATCGATTTAAGGCATAAATAAATTCTGACTAAGAAAAAAATGACTTCAGGTCGATATTCATCCAAATGGATGAGTAAATCAATTAAAACTTTAAAAAAAGAAAAATAGAAGGTATGCGGTTTATCTTAAATCTCGCAGTCCTTCTGACTGGAATTTATTTAGGAGTATTCAGACTAAATGTAAACGGTCTATCAGAAAAGCCAAAAAGTCATGGGAATATAACCTAGCATCTAATGCAAAGAAGAATAATAGCAAAAGTTTCTTTGCTTACATAAATTCTCTTAAAAAAACATTTTGTCCTGAAGGACCTATTTTGGTTGACGGTACACAACTTACTACACCCCTGGAAATGGCTAATATTTTCAATTACAAATTTTGTAAAATATTTTCCAACGAACAAAGGGCAGATTCTAGCAGTAATCTAACTGGAGGTTACATCAATATCTCTATGGAAAATGTACATGTTAAATTAATTTTTTTAAAAGGTAAGCTAAGTGTATCCCCCGATGATATTCCTGGGTACTTCTTATATTTACTTGCCGACAGTTTGGCACTTCCATTAAAACTACTGTTTGAAAACTGTATTAAGTTAAATTTTGTCCCTGAGCTATGGAAAACTGCCTATGTTGTCTCAGTTCATAAAAAAGGGACCAAAAGCAATTGTGAAAATTATAGACCGATTAGCCTGACTGCTCCCATGTGTAAAATAATGGAAAGTTTAATTAAATATATTATTTCTCCAATTCTAACTCCTCTTGACACAGAACAACATGGTTTTAAGAAAGGCCGTAGTTGCCTGACCAATCTATTATGCTTTTATGAGGACATGAGTTTGTAATTAGACAATAAATTAACATATGATGTTATATATGTTGATTTTAGTAAGGCATTTGACTTATTACCTCATTGGGCCTTATTACCAAAACTTGTTTCTCTGAATATCATCCCTATTGTTGTGAGATGGATGCTAAATTGATTGAATGTTAGAACCCAGTGGGTTTTGATCAATGGACATCTGTCAGAATCTGCACTGACAATATAAGCATACATATTGTATAAGATATATATTTCTATATAACAAACCAATCACACACACACACAAAAACAAACAAAAATAAAAGTAGATAAACATGTGGGGAGTGGTGCAATGTAATGGCTGTGGGGCAGCAGTCTTCCGGGAGTCTTTCTGGAGGCTGAGATGCTGCCCTATTTGCAGACAACTCTCTGCCCTGAGGGAGGAAGTTTCCCGTCTTCAGGCCACACTGGTCAGTAGTAAGGAAACCTTCCCCCAGGCCACACTGGACAGTAGGAAGGGAACCTCCCCCATCCAGGCAGCACTAGTGCCACCACCACTACCTCAGAGGCTGCGAAGAAAGCACAGCAGTTGGACCACAGTGGGCTCAGGGAGGGTGAGGCTGGTGGAACAGAGGCACACCCAGTCAATTGTTCCACCCACAATCCATACACCATTCTGGGGAGCATAGCTCCCCATGGATGCACTACAGAGAAGACTGATGACAACTGTCACAAGGAAGGCCCACAGGAAGGAGGCAGAGGACATCACAGGGAAGGAAGCAGCCTTTGTGGGGACTCACATTAGGGGATAGAACTGGGGGAGCTGGGAAAACTGAAGTAAGGTGCCTGCCTGGTGCCATGGCTTGGAGGGACAGGAAGCATCCTCGGATCATGAGAACAGCTGCAAGGGAGTCTGAGCTGGATGTAATTGTCCACCTAGGGACAAATGACTTGGCTCATCATGAGATTAGAGCAGTGCAGGAGGACATTGCAGAGTTGGGGAGGGGCCTAAGACAAGTAGCACACACAGTATCCCTTCTCAGAGGTGCTGCCTGTCAATGGCATGGGGAGGCGAGGGTAATTAGCACCATGCAGTTTAATGAATGGTTGAAAAATGGTGGAGCACAGGGGTTTGGCTTCATTGGGGACTGGGGTTCCACCTGAGGACACCAGCCTATACTGGCAGGATGGTCTGCATCTGTCCAGGAAGGGAACAAGTCTTTTGAGCAATCGGTTTAAATGCTTCATTGGCAAGCTTTTAAACTAGTCAAAGAGGGAGGCATTGATAAGCAGCAGGAAAATCCCAGCCTCTCCCTACAAAACAGGGTACTAAATGAGAAAAAGACTGAGGTAGAAAGGTCAGAGGGGGATGCTGCAACAGAAGGTAAAGCCATCAAAAAATGGAGAGCAATGAGTACCAATGCCCGTAGTCTGGGTAACAAGCTTTCTGAATTAGTGGCCTTGATGGAGGAGGAACATCTGGATATCATGGCAGTCACAGAAACATGGTACACACAAAACCATGACTGGGACATAAACATACAAGGATACACTATCTACAGGAGGGACAGGGAGGGTAAAAGAGGAGGAGGAGGAGTAGCTCTTTACATAAGGGAAGGAATAAAAGCAACAGAACAAAAGGGTAAACAGGGAGGAGAAGAAGCACTGTGGGTAAATTTGGAGACAGACAATGGCACCACAATCCGCACAGGGGTTGTATACAGACCCACTTCTCAGGGGGAGGAAATGGACAAGGAAATGATAGAAAGTATACTTAGAATGGCAGAAAAAGGGGAGATATTGCTAATGGGTGATCTGAATATGCCAGATGTTAACTGGAGTGCAGTTGCAGCAGCCACTTCGAAGAGTGGAGTTATTCTAGATGCCCTACAGGGAGCATGCCTTAGACAACTAGTATTGGAGCCCACTCAAGAGGGAGCAGTATTAGACCTGATTCTCTCAAATGGAGATGGAGAGAGGATCACAGATGTAGAAGTGGGTAGCCATCTGGGAACTAGTGACCATCGAACAGTATGGTTCACAATAAACACAGCAATAGAGTCAAGTCATACAAAGGCAAAAGTACTGGACTTTAGGAGGGCTGACTTTGCCAAAATGGGTGAGTGCCTAAGGAATGCATTAGCAAATGGGCAGGAAAGAGGGGCGGAAGAACAATGGGGAATAATAAAAACTGCCATCACAGAGGTAACGAGCCTTTGTGTGAAGCAAATAAACAAAACAAAACAACGTAAGAAACCACTATGGTTCTCAAAGGAAGTGGCAGTGAAGGTTCAAGAGAAAAAGAAAGCATTCAGGAAGTACAAGAAATCACAGAAGAAACAGGACAGAGAACTGTATCAGTTAAAGCAAAAGGAGGCTGGGAAGGCAGTCAGAACAGCAAAGGCCCAAACCGAGGAAAAGATAGCCAACTCAGTTAAGAAGGGGGATAAAACCTTTTATAGGTACATCAGGGAGCAAAGGAAGACCAAGGAGGGATAGTGAGGCTTAATAAAGGGGAGGGAGGGTGGGCAGAGAGAGACTGTGAAAGGCAGAGATACTAAACAAATATTTTTGCTCAGTATTTACAAATGAAGAGGGGAGGTACATAAAACAAACAGTAGAAACACTCTGATACAGAAGTTGATACCAGCCCATTTACAGAAGAAAGGGTTCTGAAAGAACTCTTAAAACTGAAGGTGGACAAAGCAATGGGGCCTGATGGGATTCATCCCAGAATTCTAAAAGAACTAAGGGTAGAACTAGTGACACCACTAACTACCCTTTTTAACAAATCATGGGAGAATGGGGTGGTACCCAAGGACTGGAGGAGGGCAGATGTGATTCCACTTCACAAAAGTGGGAGCAAGGCAGAAGCAGGAAACTACAGACCTGTTAGTTTAACCTCAGTGATAGGGAAAATGATGGAATCACTTTGAAGGAAAGAATTGTCGAGTATCTAGAGGCCAGAGGGCTCAGGACCCAAGGCAGCATGGATTCACAGCGGAAGGTCATGCCAGACGAATCTGATAGATTTCTTTGACTGGGTGACCAAAGTAGTAGATCAGGGAGGGGCTGTGGACATGGCCTACCTAGACTTTAGCAAGGCATTTGACACAGTCCCACAAAAGATTAATATACAAGTTAGCCAGCCTGGGAGTGGGTCCCAAGATGACAGCCTGGGTAAAGAATTGGCTGGAGAATAGGACCCAGAGAGTAATAGTAAATGGAGTCCACTCAGAAGAAAGGAGGGTTACTAGGGGCACCTCAGGTTCAGTATTAGATCGGTCCTCTCAATGTCTTTATAAGTTACATTGCAGAGGGACTGAAGGAAAGTATGTCTCTTTGTAGATGACACAAAGATCTGCAACAGAGTTGATACACAGGGTGGGGTGGAAAGGATGAGAAGGGACTTGGCAAGGTTAAAGGAATGGTCAAATGTATGGCAGCTTAGATTCAATGCTAAGAATGCAGTAATGCACCTGGGAAAAAAACCCAGGGAAGAGTACACAATGGGGGTGAGATACTAACAACAACAAAAATGGAAAGGGACCTGGGGGTAGTCATATCAGATGACCTAAAGGTGGGCAAGCAATGTGAGAGGGCAGCAAGGAGGGCTGGGGGGATACTGGGATGCATAGGGAGAGGCATCACCAGTAGAAAACAGGAAGTTATTATCCCTCTGTACAGACAGCTGGTGAGACCCCATCTGGAGTACTGTGTGAAGTTCTGGAGACCCAATCTCACGAAGACATAGACAGGATGGAAGCTGTCCAGAGGAGGGCAACTAAAATGGTGCAGGGTCTGCACCGGAAGACATATGAAGAGAGATGAAAGGAGCTTAATATGTATAGCCTCGAGGAAAGGAGGGAGAGGGGACATGATAGAAACGCTCAAGTACCTCAAGTGAATCAACAAAGTCCAAGAGGGTAGCATCTTTCAGAAAAGAGGTGCAAGAACAAGAGGGCACAATTTGAAGATGGGGGTGGCTCAGAGGTAATTTAAGGAAGTATTTTTTCACAGAGAGGGTTGTGGATGCATGGAACGGCCTTCCGGAGGAGGTTGTGGAGTCAAAATCAGTGGTGGAATTCAAGCATGCATGGGACAGTCATAAGGCTATTCTAGGGGGTTGGGGTAGGAAGAAGTAGGCTGCTGGTTAACTAGGATCTGCAGCTTATCCAGTAGGTAGGGAAATGGGCAGACTGGGTGGGCCAAGCGGTCCTTATCTGCCATCAAATTCTATGTTTCTTTGTTATATGTTATGGGTAGAGTTACTAGTGGAGTACCCCAGGGCTCTGTTTTGGGACCCACCCTTTTTCAGATATTTATTTCAGATATTACAAAAAATTGCTTTTCTAATATCCTTAAATATGCTAATGACATTAAAATTGGAGGACTATGTTCCAGCCAGGAAGAAATTGAACAAATCCAAGCTGACTTAAATAGTATCACTAAATGGATTAACCAGTGGGGTATGAAATTTAATCATGACAAATGCAAGGTTATGCACTTTGGGGTATTTAATCCTTGTCATTCATATATGCTAGATAATAAAGTACTGAACACAACTAAAATAGAGAAAGATTTGGGCGTGTTAATTACTGATGATCTTCAGCCCGATTTTCAAATAAATTCCATCATCTCAAAGGCTAATAGGGTTATCTGATCCATCCTAAGGAACTTTAAACCTAGGGACAAGAATGTTTTGATGCCTCTGTACAGAGCTTATGTTCGGCCACATCTAGATTTCTCTTCTTCTTTATGGTCCCCCTTCAGGAAATATGATATATTGCATCTTGAGAAAGTCCAGAGGAATTTTACTAAAAAGATCAGTGGTTTACATTTTGACACTTATGAATCTAGATTAACTAAATTAAATTTAATGTCACTTTCTACAAGGCGATTAAGAGGAGATTTATTGCTCTTGTTTGATATTATGAATGATCCTTATTTGATCAACAATCTAGAATTATCATTTAAGGATGGCATTTTTAATCTTAGAGGTCATCCACTCCAGTTGAAATGTAAGAGTTTTCATCTAATGCCCAAGAAATTCTTCTTTACAATCCACATTATCAAACCTTGGAATTCCCTTCCTACAGAAATAATTTCAAGTTGTTTGAAGAATATATTTAAAAACAGGTTAGATAAGTATATTCAGGTTAGTTCATTACTTTGTTATTATTAGTATTGGTAGCAGTTTTGGGCCTCATGTCTCTCTTGCTACCTAACCACCTTAGTATGAACCTTAGTATGAATGTATTACATACCCTGTCTTTGTTGTAAATGCATATTCTGTAACCCTATGAATGACGTGGCACCTTTGTAAAAGAGTTTATACTCAAAGGTTGTTTCTGAATGATCAAATAAATAAAGTAAATAAAAATAAACAGAATTTATAAGCCACTTACTTCCTAATTTCCATCACAAACATGGCTGCAACCTTTACTCATATATAAAAATCTTCAACTAGGCCCTAAAAATAAAAGTCCATTAAATTAAATAAAGTAAGTAAATAATATAATTTTATTTTCACTCAAGAGACCCCCCTTACACACATACACAAATTTAAAAAATAAAATACTATTCAGAGTTTCCACTGATGGTGTTTCTTTAATAACCATGAAAAATCCCCTTCCCCAGTTGGCCAGAGAACTCCCTGCTCCTGACCTGGCAACAGATAAAACTGAGGTTCTGGTTCCACCTACTCAGGCCCATGTGTGTATGCCAGTAGCATATTGAAACATTTTGAATTTATGTATTCTATGTTACCATTCTGTGTGTGTGTGTGTGGGGTGCAATCTACTACTGGAATACTACAGATCTTTGAATTCTTCTGTTCCATGGTAAACAATCACACAGTGCATTGAATGTGAAAAAAGACAGATGACTGACAGGTGAAAAACATCTGTGGAGGGACTAATTTACATAATTGAGGAACATTTATTTATATTTTTTGCGGCTTTGAAAACTTTTAGTGTTGATTTTTTAAAAGCTGCCTATCGGCCCATTTTATATAAGTAATAAGGCACTTCAGGGACATTGGTTGTGGTTTACCCCACGGATGGGGGATGAAGGTACTCAGCTTTGCCTTGTGCCTTACAATGTCCCTGACCACAGGGTAAACTTACTACAATCAATGCCCTGTCATGCCTTATTGCTTTAATAGAGCCCAGCTGAGATGCAACATCCCCTTTCCACTCGGAGGACTAGTGCACGCTTAACAATTTCTGCAGCAGGGTGGTCTGGAGCACTGGGAGGTTACCATGTTCTCAGACCTTCCACACTCCTTGGGGAACGGGGTCTGAAGCCAAGGCCCAGTGGGGTCTGTCCTGCATGTCTGTGTTCCCATTTCTCTTATACTGTAATCATATAAGATATAAGAAGTAGTTCCTGTGGAGACTAGGGCTAGGTGGACTGTTCTGCTGCAAATCAGAACACCCCCGTCCCCAATCCAGCATTTACCCATAGACTCTGATACATACAGACTTTATTGAATCAGTTCAGCTCCAGGTCCATGGGCAAGAATTACAGTTTGTTTGTTTTTTTCTCAGCACCAACTGCTGCAGCTGTGCACAAATCCAATGCAATGACTCCTCCCAATATTCTACAGCAGAATTAGCAGCTGGTCTGGAGGAAGGATGATGTGCATCAGTCACACACTTATTAACCCCGCTGCAGGCAACATGTGGAGGTCAGGCGGGACTCCTTGAAGTTCCTGCCTGCCTGCATTTCTCAGAGCATGATGCCGTTGGCACGCTTCTCCCCATGTACAGCATCACTATAAGCTGCAGGCTGCATCCAATAGGGAAAGCACTAAGAACATGGGTCATATGATACCAGGAAGTCAGGGTATATAAGCCCTGTAAGTGCACCATGTGTTACAGAGGACAGAGTGCACTTGTAGTGAGAGTCAGGACTTGGGGTTTCATCATCACGAATGCGAGGCGAAGGGGAGAGAGACTAGGTGATCAGGCTGGCAGTTGAGTCCAGAATTAAAAAAAGAAAAATCACGGATGACTGTGCAGTAATACTTCACCTGCTACAAAGAAAAAAAAAACACTCTAAGAAAGTGACTGAGTGAAACTGAATGCCATTCTACTCTGGGCACTGTGGTCAAATGATGCTGGCTGTGTAGGGCAGGCCAAGAGACAGCAAAGCAATGGGGCCCAGAGTTACACAGAAAAACTACAGTGTCTGTGTGGGTGGGGCCCAGAATCACAGCAGGAAACTAATGTGTGTGTGAGAAAGCCCCCCCCAAATCAAACAGGGAAATTAAGGTGTGTGTATATGGGACCCAGAATTACACAGGGAAACTAAGATGTGTGAGTGGGATACAGACTCACACTGGGAAGATTGTGTGTGTGTGTGTGTTTGTTTCAGAATCACTGTGACACAGATGTTAAGGTGACTGTAAGGGCCCCAGAATCACACAGAGAAACTAAGGTGTTTCTGCGGGCTCCGAGTCACATGGAAAACAGGTGTGTGTGTGTGAGCGTCAGAATCACAGGGCAACACAAGTCTGTGTGGGCCACATAATCACCCAGAGAAACTAAAGTGTGTTTCTGAAGGGGCCAGAATTACATAAACACATACAAAAAATAGTGTGTTTGTGTGTGGGGCTCCAGGATCACACTGGAAAACTAAGACATATGTGTGTGTGTGTGTTGTGGGGGGCAGGATCACACAGGGAAACTAAGGTGTGTGTGTTGGGGGGGACCCAGAATGACACAGGGAAACTAAGGTGTTTGTAGAGGGCCCCAGCATTACAAAGAGAAACTAAGGTCTGTGTTGGCCCCAGAACCAAACATGGCCCCCGCAATCCCAATTGAAAACTAAGGTTAGTGTGGTACCAAGAATCACAGAGAGAAACTGACACCTGGTTTGTGGGTATCAGAATCACACTCTTTGGATAGAGAAAGAAAGGTTTGTGTGCATGGGCCCCAAATCACACTCTGTGAATAGGGAAACTAAGGTTTGTGTGTGGGATACAGAATCACACTCTGTGGACAGGGAAACTAAGGTTTGTGTGTGGGCTCCAGAATCATACTCTGTGGACAGGGAAACTAAGGTTTGTGTGTGGGATACAGAATCACATACTGTGGACAGGGAAACTAAGGTTTGTGTGTGGGATACAGAATCACACTCTGTGGACAGGGAAACTAAGGTTTGTGTGTGGGATACAGAATCACACTCTGTGGACAGGGACACTAAGGTTTGTGTGTGGGCCCCAAATCACACTCCGTGAACAGGGAAACTAAGGTTTGTGTGTGGGCCCCAAATCACACTCCGTGAACAGGGAAACTAAGGTTTGTGTGTGGGCCCCAAATCACACTCCGTGAACAGGGAAACTAAGGTTTGTGTGTGGGCCCCAAATCACACTCCGTGAACAGGGAAACTAAGGTTTGTGTGTGGGCCCCAAATCACACTCCATGAACAGGGAAACTAAGGTTTATGTTTGGGCCCCAGAATCATACTCTGTGGACAAGGAAACTAAGGTTTATGTTTGGGCCCCAGAATCACACTCTGTGGACAAAGAAACTAAGGTTTATGTTTGGGCCCCAGAATCATACTCTGTGGATAGGGAAACTAAGGTTTGTGTGTGGGCCCCAGAATCACACTCTGTGGACAGGGAAACTAAGGTTTGTGTGTGGGCCCCAGAATCATACTCTGTGGACAGGGAAACTAAGGTTTGTGTGGGACCCAGAATCACACTCTGAGGGCAGGGAAACTAAGGTCTGTGTGTGTGACCCAGAATCACACTCTGTGGGCAGGGGAACTATGGTTTGTGTGTATGACCCAGAATCACACTCTGTGGACAGGGAAAACAATGTTTGTGTCTGGAACCCAGAATCAGATTTTTGTGGACAGGGAAACCAAGGTTTGTGTTTGGACCCCAAAGTCTCACAAGGAAACTATGGTATGTGTGTGTGTGGGCCAAAGAATCATACAGGAAACAAAGGCATGTGTGGAGGCCCCAGAATCATATTCTGTGAAAAGGGAAACTTAATTTTTGTGTGGGTCCTGACACCCTGAATTACACAGAGAAAGTAGCAATTATATGTGGGTATCTGAATCACATTCTGTGGATGGAGAAACTATGGTTTGTGTGTAGGATATGGAATGACACTCTGTGGACTGAGAAACTAAGGCTTGTGTGCGGGCTCTAGAATTGTACTCTGTGACCAGGGAAGACAACAGTTGCGTAACAGCTTATCATAACGGTAGACCTTCGAGAGACTCTCCTCTGTTATGCCACATCTTTGGAACTACAGGCCATTAGCACCAGGACCACATGGAAATGTTTTTGTTATTCAGGACCTACCCACAATGATGCGCAGTGTCAAAGTGTATTGGGAGGAGGTATAGCATAGTGGTTAAGAGCACTGAGCTGCAAACCTGGAGAACTGGGTCTAAATCCCACAGTCACCACTTGTGTACTTTGTGACCATTAGCCAGTCACAACTTCCCTGTGGTCCCAGGACACACCTGGAAACAAGCCTCGGCTTACTGCATCTTTCCTGGTCAAAAAATCTTGTAAAATAAATAAAAATAAATAATTAAATATAATGTGGGCCCCAACACTCCTCCACTTTCTGTTGGAGATTAGCCTCAAAGGGCCTCTTACTGTGAGGAACTAGGAGACAGTACAGTTGTGTAAGAATTTATTGTAACAGTAGATCTTCAAAAGAATCTCTTGCAGCAGGTCATTATATAAAGGAATATTCCAGCTGCAGGTATGATTCCATCAGGATGAGTTATCAGCAGGCTACCTGGGACTGCCCTTGATGACACCACGTGTTGTGTCCTGACAGGTATAAAAGGAGGCGGTCCCAGATGCTCCTTGGTTCTTTTCCACCTCAGCGACCATATCTGCTGGTATTGATGTCAGGTCATCTGAGGGGAACGAACGAGGAACAGGGAGCCCTTACAAATTATATTTTGGAGAGAGCAGGAGCAAGTTGTCCTCCTGTAATAGGAAATAAGGGATCAGAAAAACTAATATTCTTCAGGTGAAGCTACCTCTGGCTGAATGCTGCAATACTGAACTTAGGATCTGCATGAAAGAAAGTCGTGCTCATAGCAGAGGGAGGTGAACCTTACTTTACAATTTACAATTGTTCTTTGGTTTGTAGCAGATTCATCAGAAAAGCTAATATTCTTCAGGTGGAGGCTACTTCTAACTGAAAGATGAAATAAGGAAATTAGAATTATCAGGAAAGACAGTCTTGCTCTCTCTCAGCAGAGGGAGGTGTACCTTACTTTACTTGTTACAATTTTTATTATTGTTTTCAGTGCAGGGACTTGCAATATTGTTTGCAGATTGGGAGTTTAAACCCAGAGAGTCCTTGTGCACAGCTGACTTGTTTTGGGGCTGATTCCTTTCAGAGCACAAATCACCAGGCTGTATTGGGGCTGGGGAGGTTTACTTGTGTCTGACTCGGATGCTTGGATTTTTCTCTGTTTGATTAGCATCTTGCTGACAGGAAGGTCAACACTCATCCAAGTGGTGGATCAGAGCTTTCAGCTCATTGTTTCATGAGGGCAAAGTTTAGGCCCTCACCCCACCCACCCCTGATAACATGTTCTGAAAGGTCAGTAGGGAGCAGGACCAGGGTGAATGGAGAAAGCAAAGTCAATGAGGACAGGGATAGTGCTACAAGAGGTAAAGCCATCAAAAAATGGAGAGCAATGAGTACTAATGCTCGTAGTCTGGGTAACAAGCTTCCTGAATTAGTGACCTTGATGGAGGAGGAACTTCTGGATATCGTGGCAGTCATGGAAACATGGTACACACAGAACCATGACTGGGATGTAAACATATCAGGATACACTAGCTATAGGAGGGACAGGGAGGGTAAAAGAGGAGTAGGAGGAGCTCTCTACATAAGGGAAGGAATCAAAGCTACAGAACAAAAGGGTAAACAGGAAGGAGAGGAAGCACTGTGGGTCAATTTGGAGACAGACAATGGCACCACAATCTACACAGGGGTTGTATACAGACCCCCATCTCAGGGGGAGGACATGGACAAAGAAATGATAGGAAGTATCCATAGAATGGCAGAAAAAGGGGAGATATTGCTGATGCGGGATCTGAATATGCCAGATTTCAATTGGACTACATTTGCAGCAGCCACTTCTAAGTGTGGGGTCATTCTAGATGCCCAACATGGGGCATGCCTTAGACAACTAGTATTGGAACCCACTCGAGAGGGAGAAATCTTAGACCTGGTACTCTCAAATGGGGATGGCGAGAGGATCACAGATTTAGAAGTGGGTAGCCATCTGGGAACTAGTGACCATCAAACAGTATGGTTCACAATAAACACAGCAGTAGAGTCAAACCATACAAAGGCAAAGGTACTGGACTTCAGGAGGGCTGACTCTGCCAAAATGGTGAGTGCCTAAGGAATGCACTAGCAAATGGGCAGGAAGGAGGGGTGGAAGAACAATGGGGAATAATCAAAACTGCCATCACGGAGGCAACAAGCCTTTGTGTGAAGCAAATAAACAAAATAAAACGATGTAAGAAACTACTATGGTTCTCAAAGGAGGTGGCAGGAAAGGTTAGGGAGAAAAAGAAAGCATTCAGGAAGTACAAGGAATCACAGAAGGAGCAGGACAGAGAATTGTATCAGTTAAAGCAAAAGGAAGCTGGGAAGGCAGTCAGAAAAGCAAAGGCCCAAACCGAAGAAAAGATAGCCAACACAGTTAAGAAGGGGGATAAAACTTTTTATATGTACATCAGGGAGCGAAGGAAGACCAAGGGAGGGATAGTGAGGCTTAATAAAGGGGAGGAGGGTGGGCAGAGGGTGACAGTAAAATGGCAGAGATACTAAACAAATATTTTTGCTCAGTATTCACAAATGAAGAGGGGGAGGTACCGAAACCAAACAATAGAAACACTCTGGATACAGAAGTCGATACCAGCCCATTTACAGAAGAAAGGGTTCTGAAAGAACTCTTAAAACTGAAGGTGGACAAAGCAATGGGGCCTGATGGAATTCATCACAGAATTCTAAAAGAACTAAGGGTAGAACTAATGACACTACTGACTACCCTCTTTAACAAATCATGGGAGGATGGGGTGGTACCTGAAGACTGGAGGAGGGCAGATGTGATTCCACTTCACAAAAGTGGGAGCAGGGCAGAAGCAGGCAACTATAGACCTGTTAGTTTAACCTCAGTGATAAGGAAAATGGTGGAATCACTTCTGAAGGAAAGAACTGTCGAGTACCTAGAAGCCAGAGGGGCACAGGACCCAAGGCAGCATGGATTCACAGCGGGAAGGTCATGTCAGATGAATCTAATCAATTTCTTTGACTGGGTGACCAAAGTAGTAGATCAGGGAGGGGCTGTGGACATGGCCTACCTAGACTTTAGCAAGGCATTTGACACAGTCCCACACAAAAGATTAATATACAAGTTAGCCAGCCTGGGAGTGGGTCCCAAGATGGTAGCCTGGGCAAAGAATTGGCTGGAGAACAGGACACAGAGGGTAATAGTAAATGGAGTCCACTCTGAAGAAAGGGGGGTTACTAGTGTGGTACCTCAGGGTTCAGTACTAGGACCGGTCCTCTTCAATGTCTTTATAAGCAATATTGCAGAGGGACTGGAAGGAAAAGTATGTCTCTTTGCAGACAACACAAAGATCTGCAACAGAGTTGATACACAAGGTGGGGTGGAAAGGATGAGAAGGGACTTGACAATGTTGGAGGAATTGTCAAATGTATGGCAGCTTAGATTCAATGCTAAGAAGTGCAAGGTAATCCACCTGGGAAACAAAAACCCAGGGGAAGAGTACACAATGGGTGGGTGAGATACCAACAACAACAAAAATGGAAAGGGACCTGGGGGTAGTCGTATCAGATGACCTAAAGGTGGACAAGCAATGCGAGAGGGCAGTAAGGAGGGCTGGGGGGATACTGGGATGCATAGGGAGAGGCATCACCAGTAGAAAACAGGAAGTTGTTATCCCTCTGTACAGACAGCTGGTGAGACCCCATCTGGAGTACTGTGTGCAGTTCTGGAGACCCAATCTCCGAAAAGACATAAACAGGATGGAGGCAGTCCAGAAGAGGACAAGTAAAATGGTGCAGGGTCTACACCGAAGACATATGAAGAGAGACTTAAGGAGCTTAATATGTATAGCCTCAAGGAAAGCGGGGGACATGATAGAAACTTTCAAGTACCTCAAGGGAATCAACAAAGTCCAAGAGGGTAGCATCTTTCAGAAAAAGAGGTGTGCAAGAACAAGGGGGCACAATCTGAAGATGAGGAGGGCGGCACAGAGGTAATGTAAAGAAGTATTTTTTTCACAGAGAGGGTTGTGGATGCATGGAACAGCCTTCCAGAGAAGATTGTGGAGTCAAAAACAGTGGTGGAATTCAAGCATGCATGGGACAGTCATAAGGCAATTCTAGGGGGTTGGGGTAGGAAGAAGTAGGCTGTTGGTTAACTAGGATCTGCAGCTTATCCATTAGGTAGGGAAATGGGCAGACTGGGTGGGCCAAGTGGTCCTTATATGCCATAAAATTCTATGTTTCTATGTAGAGGGTGGGGCAGCATGACCTGCTGCAAGAGATTCTCTCGAAGATCTATCAATCAATCAATCAAATCTTTATTTATATAGTGCCTTTCCAAATCAAGGCACTTTACATAGTATAAAACACAAATATATCTACTATTACGGTAAGTTTTTATGCAACTGTACTATCTTCATCGAGGAAATCTCTTGCAGCAGGTCATTACATATAGCAATTAGTCCCTAGCAGTTGTGAAGCAAAGTGGGGAGAAAGAACAAAATAAGAGTTTTGGACAACAGACCCTGAAGAACTGCCTGCTCAAAGTTGGTTTGCTGTTTGCACGCACTGTCCAGGCAGTAATGTTTAGTGAAGGTATGAACAGAAGAACATGTAGCGGCTTAACAAAATTCTCTAGCTGAAACCCCTCTAAAGCATGCCGCTGAGGCAGCCATGCCCCTCATGGAGACTTTATTGCTCCCAGGAGTGGTTTGTTGTATTTAATAGAACAAAAAGTAATGCAGTTTGGCCAACCAAATGGACAAGCATTGCTTGGAAACAGAAATGTCCTCTTTTCCAGGGGTGAAGAAAATGCTCACAATGTGACTCTGGAACAGTTGGAAAGCAGCAGTGACACTGAAGAAGGCACAAGTAATGGAATTTGTCCTAGATGGGGAAAAAAGGTCTGACTACATCCCACCCATGAATCCAGCTATGGGGATATTTCTAAAAGCATGTGAGCAGGATGTGGTACGACTGAAGAGCACACCCCCCAGCAACATATCGTACCAACTGCAGCAGGGAGGAAAAAGAGGCATTACAAAGGCTTCAGGACTGGCATCCCATCACCATAAAGCCTGCCAACGGGGGGGAGGGGTTGTTGTGATTGCCCAAGCTAAGTACATTCAAAAAACGCTATCCCAGGTAAATGATGCTGAGTTTTATTAGGAATTAACATTTGACACAGCAGCCACATTTAAAAAAGAAATTGATTGTATATTGGATGAGGCTGTAATATGTGACAACATTAGCCAGGAAACATGCACCTTCCTTAAAGGAACACCTGGTGAGGCATACTATTTATGGCCTCCCAAAAATCCACAAAAATCTTGAAAATCCACCCATGAGGCCTATAGTCTCCAGTGTTGGTTCCATTATGGAACCACTGGCACAACTTTTTTGATTTTTATATCATACAGGTGGCCCATAATTCCAGGACATTACTCACATCCTTGAGATAATTCAGGATATAGCAGTAGAACCTGAGTGGATACTTGCCACACTTGATATAAAATCCCTGTATACCAACATTCCACACAATGAGGGACTTGAAGCATTGAGGAAGGTCTTGTGTGAGGGTACTACATACCACACCACATTTATAGAATTTATTGTGGATCTTACTGAAATCATCTTGACCTAAAAATGTTTTTTTTTCCTTTCTATCAGTTATATATCATCAAATCAAGGGGACGGCAATGGGGGCAGCGAAGGCCCCCAACCATGCCACCATATATCTGGCACAATGGGAAAAATGCTACATACATCATCCAGAGACAAATCCATATTTTGATTGCATTGATTTCTATCACTGTTTTATCGATGACATCATACTAATCTGGAGGGGTGGGTTCATGGAACATGAGAATTTTGTCAGATACTTGGAAGGGACTAACCCCAATCTTAAATTCACACTTACAGATGACACTTCCAAAATTCATTTTTTGGATTTAGAAATCAGAAAGGATGGTCAGGGGTGTTAAATACAAACCTCTTCGGAAAGGCAACAGACAGGAATTCCATCCTACATTTCCAGAGTTGCCATCCCAGACATGTGACCCAAAATCTACCCCTTGGACAATGCATGCATGTAAAACGCAACTGTAGTACACCAGAAATGTATGATGTCGATGCTAAAATTCTAGCTGATTGTTTCTTAGCAAGATGCTACAGTCATAAGTGTCTGGAAATAACTAAAATAAGTGGATCAACTAGATAGACAGTCTCTGTTGATGACAAGTAGACAAACTAGAGACAGCAGTTACAAAAATAAAAAGAGAAATAATAAACTTTGAGGTCCTAATCTTATCACAACTTTCAATGCACAGGCCAAAGATCTTGAGAGGATTATTAGAAGCAACTGGCACATCGTTAGTATGAAACTAGCATTGAAAGAAGTGGTCACTCCAGGTCCAGTGATTACCTACTGCAAAGATTGAAATCCATCAGACATCTTGGTCCATATTTTTTATTTATTTTATTTTATTTTTTATTTATTGGGAATTCAGAATTAACACCTTTGAGCCATAGGCTCTTTTACAAAAGTTCTACTTTAAAAGTTTGTAAAAAAAAAGACAATAACAAAACACTGGAATTGGTTTACACAGTCCAGGGTTACTTAACACAGGAAACAGTACGACTAGACATAGTAGTTAGGTTCAATACAATGAAAAAACAGGGAATATCTTTACAAATTGTGGAGTACACGGACAGAATTATACAGAGAATTATAATGCAGCAAAATTAAGCCTTGTCATGGGAGTACAGTAGAAGAGTTTCAAAAGTAGCAGGGATTGAAGATACAAACTGATATAGACATACGAGAGAGGGTGTGTGTGTGTAAGTGTAGGGAGGTTGTTTAGGGTGTAGGAGGGTTTGGGAGGTCAGAAGACATTCAGGACCTGGGCTAGTGGACAGGGAGGTAGGAAGAGGGGGCAGAAGAGTTGGAGAGCTAGTGGAGGGATAGAGCAATTGAGGGGAAAGGCAGAGGTGAAAAAAGAGAAAAAATGTGTAGGGGGATTTTGGGAGGTGGATAGAGGCATAGACACAGAGAAAATGGAGATGAAGGGAGACAGGGGTGTCAGCCCGGGGGTAATTAAGTGAAGCAGTCACATGAGGCCTGAGTCACAAGGGTATGATGAAGATTACGTTTGAACATGCCTAGAGTGACTGAATTGGTGACTTCGCTGCCCAGCGAGTTGAATAACTTAGAGGCTCTGCCTGCAAATGGCCGCTGGCCCTGAGAAGTGTGGCAGTGGGGGACAAGTAGAGTGGAGTTATCAGAGCTTCTGATGTGGCAAGTGCTGTTGGTTGGTCTAAGGAGATTCTATATCCCAGGGGGCATAAGACTGAGGGATGCCATTTTAACTACCAGGCAAGTTTGGTAAGTGATTCTTCCCAGAAGCTGAAGCCAGTTAGCCTACTTATAGAGGTCGCAGGTGTGCGTGCGGGGGGCAGCATCAGTCATTAATCTACAGGACTTGTTCAGCACAATGGTGACACGCCATAAGGCAGACACAGAGGCAGCTCCGTAGATAACAAGCCCGCAGTCAATGACTGATACAATCACACTTTGTATTGCAAGCTTAAGTGCTTCAGGAGTCAGGCAGTGCTTATGTCTATACATTATGTCTATCCATAGCCTTGAACCAGTCTGTGGTAAGAAGGAGAAATTGCCTACAGGAATGTTTAAATGTGGGAACTGTTCTGCATGTGCCTACATCATGGTGGGGAAAAAATGTTTTTAGCCAGAACCAATGAAAGCCTGCAGGTAAACTCTTATTTCTTGTAACACTGAGGCTATTGTGTACATTGCCACATGCACCTGCAAATGTTATTATGTTAGAAAGATAAAAAGGAAGCTCAGAGAAAGAATCCTTGCACACGTTAGACGTATCAGACATGGAACTGCACAGAATGCATTAGCAGTCCATTGCCAACGTGCAGGTCCCGGACATTCCTTTATCTTCAGATGACTTGAAAAGGCAACACTGGGCCCCAGTGGTGGGGACCTTAATAAACTTTTATGCCGTGAAACCTACTGGCAATACAGGTTGAAAGCTGATTGTTACCCCTGTCTCAACGAGCTCTACCAGCTAGCTCCCTTCCTTAAAAGGAGAAGATGACTGTGTTTACTTCTTTTGGCAAGTCTCTATTCCTGCACTGCCAGTATTTGTAAAACATGCATATACTAACTAGCATTGATTTTTGCTTCTTAGGTTAAGGATTTTTCCATGTGGTTAATGAATAATGAAAATTGATAATTAGTCCCTCCCTTGGACTCCTGGTAACCCCTAGCATGTATTCATATTTATATGACTCTGTGCTCGGCTACCTTCCTAGCCCTACCTGCCCACAGCTTTCCTCATGCTTGTACCCTTTGGTATTTAAAATGGTATTTGAAATTTGCCTCTCTGCTCACAGTTTGTAATGTCTGTATATTAAGTTATCTGCTCCTGTGTATGTTACTGTATGCTTCTCTTTTTTGCCTGTCCTGCCTCATCTATGAAATATCTGTATATTTATCTACCTGACCTCTGTTTTGTAATCTGCTTCCTTATTTCCTGTAACCTCCCGGGTCGCACCTGAAATTAGGCATCTGTTTTGTCTAGTGTGCTTATCTGTTTTTTTTTGTTTTTATTTTTGTTAGTTGTTTAACCAGGACTAGAGTTGGTTAACAAAAACTAACTAAATAAATAAATAACTTTGTTCTTATTTATACATTTGTTCTTACTACCTAGTCATTCCGAACTGCTATATATTTTCCCCTTTAAGCTCGCTTTCATTTCTTATTATCACCTCCCTTCCACACCCCCCCCCATGTGCTTGCAGTTTCAAAAAAATAATCTTTGATTCAGCTGAAATGATAATAATTGTTATTTTGGCCATATTAGGAATAGTAGCTGATTATTTCCAACAGGGTCTTGTTATTGCAAGCTTTTCTAATCTTTTTAAAATTTGAGAAACAATCAGTTTTTGTAATTTTAATGCAGCAGTGTTGCACTGTTGCACGATTGATAGGGGGTTGTAATTTGATATTGAATTTCTTAAGCTTTGCCTGATTTTTAGCACACATTTTATTGTACTTTATACATCATTTTGCACTTTGTCTTTGTGTAAGCATTTGTGGTATTGCACTATGCACTGTCACATTAATGGAATGGGAGGTTCATAACAGCATGGGCACTATAAGAAGGGGAGCTAATTCAGTGCCCCAACATCTTTGAAGAAGCATCAGAGCACTGTGAAACGTCGACTATGCCCACACACTGAGGGGGTGCACTTTTCCATGTAGACTATTCGTATCTATTGTCTACAATTAACGTATGATTGTGTCCTATTGCTTTGGATCATTTGTGTCCTTCCAGTTAGCCAAGTTCTTTCTTTTTGTCTGCAGCTCACAAGAAGCTGCAGGTTCACAAGGCTTTAATGTAAGTTTTTCAAGCACAAAATTCAAGTCCCAAGGAGGGACCACAGCCCGGATAAGGGGCTTGAGGTGAAGGATACCCTTTAAAAAAGGTTTTCATTTCTTGTAGTTGTGCCAGTGGTTTGACATCCACCAATATATGAAAGGCAGAAATAGCCGATAAATGCACTTTGATGGAGGAATACTTGAGACCACCATCTGAAAGGGATAATAAATAGTCCAGCACACGATGTGGTAGACAGCAATATGGGTCCAAATTTTGATCTTTTGACCACAGAGAAAACCTCTTTCATTTCAGGGAATAGGAGGAATGGGTGGAAGTTTTATAGGCCACCCTCAGGTCTTTTGCTACTTTTGTGGAGACCTGGATACTAGAGAGGATTACATCCTTGGGAACCAGGCATGCACGAGCAAGGAACGGAGGTTGGGATGAAGAAGAAAGTCCCTGGCCAGAGACAGAAGTGCAGGACAAATGGGAAGTAGATGAGGGTCCTGGACCATCATTTGTTGTAGCAACGTGAACCAGATCTGTCTCAGCCACAGAGGCATGATGAGGATCATGGAAGCCTTGTTCCTGAGCAGTTTGAGTGGAAACCTCTCTACAAGAGGAAAGGGAGGAAGGCATAAAGAAATCTTCCTGTAGAACAAGATAAAACATCCAGCCGCAAAGTTCCAGGACCAGGCTCTAGTGAGCAATAGTGAGGCAGTTTGGCATTGTGTGTAGAGGTGAACAAGTCCACGTCTGGCCAACCCCAGAGTAGGAAGACTTCATCCAGAACATCCTGGAGAATCTCCCATTTGTGTTTTGAATTGGATCTGCTTAGTGCAACTGTCAGAGTGTTGTGAATGCCTGGGACATGTACTTCTGTGAGATGTATCCCTCTGTGGATTGCCAATACCATACTCTCATGGCTTCCCTGCACAGGGGATATGAATGGGTGCCCCTTGTTTGTTCAGGTAGTGAACAACTGTGGAACTGTCTGTTTTGATCTGAAGACAGTCTTGGGGAAGGAGGGTCTTGAAAGCTTGTAGAGCATATAGGACTGCATGCATCTTTAAGATGTTGATATGTAAGCATGCTTTCAGTGGATTCCAGGACCCTTGTGACTGAACTACCCCCATATAGGCACCCCAACTGTGAGGGGAGGCATCCGTGGTTAGAATCTGGTAAGGAATGGGAACCTGGAATGGTACCCCACAGAGAAGGTGATCCAGAGTCAGCCACCATTGCAATTTGTGGATAACGGGGACAATATCAGAATAGGGATTTCAAAATCATTTGTTGTTTGATTCCATTGGGCTCTTAATGTCCACTGAAGGACTCTCATGTGTAATCTTGCATGGGGCACAGTACAACTGACTGCTGCCATATGTCTTAGGAGGAGGAGGCAATTCCAGGCCAACACATACTGACTGGTCCGTATGATCTGTCTGCCCTGTCCCTGGGCAGGAAGCCTAATCCCAGAGAGGTATTTAGGACAGCTCCTATGTATTGGAGACATTGTGTGAAATCCATTTTGGATTTTGGCACATTGACTGTGATTTCTACAGAGGAAAACATCTGGAGCGTTTGGGACCATGTGACTGCCAACTGAGCACTGGACAGAGCTTTCAGAAGCCAATCATCCAGGTAAGGAAAGACATAAAGGCCTTTTCTGCATAGAGCCGCTGCCACCACCACAAGGCACTTTGTGAAGACCCTGGGAACTGAGGACAGGCCAAAAGGCAATGCCCTGAATTGATAATGATGACCCTGAGAACAGAAGCAGAGGAAGCGCCTGTGAGCAGGGAGAATCGTGATATGGAGGTAAGCATCTTTCATATCCAAGGAACAGAATCCATCCCCTTTGTTTAGAAGAGGTAGAAGAGTTTGCAATGTCACCATCCAGAACCTTTTGTATTCTATGTAGAGATTGAGGTTTCTAAGATCTAGAATGGCATGCAAATCTCCCGTCTATTTTGGGACTAGAAAGAAATGGGAGTAGAAACCCCTGCCCTTCTGGGAAAGGGGGACTGGCTCTATAGCATTTTACATTAGTAAGGCTTGAACTTCTTCTGCCAATATGAACTCCTGGTCAGGAAGGGGGTAGTAGGAGGCCCTGGGGGGCATATGGGGTGGGAGTTCCATGAGTTCCAAGGTATGACCTGACCGTATTAGTTGAAGGACCCAGACATCTGAGGTTATGTTTTTTCCAACCTTGAAGGTGTAGCGAGAATATGCCCTGACTGCCGTGGGAAGGGCCTCCAATTCCATGGGCAAGGGGGAAACCTCAGGCAATAGGCTGTCTCTGTTGGGGGGGCAGGAGGAACATAATGGGTAATCCTTGGGTTGTTACGTGGTCCTGGCAGGGACTTGAGCTTTTCTCTTATTGGGTTGCTGACTGGGAGCAGATCATTTTCTGTTCACAGGCCAGCAAAAATTATCCTTATAATTGGTTTTTGCCTGAGTATGGTAGAGGGAGTGTACAGATTGCAACGTACAACCAGAGGCCTGCGAGGATGTCAGCATATCCTGAGTCTGAGGACCGAATAGCTTGTCACCTTTGAAAGGGGCATTAAGACTGGACTGCTGGACATCTGGGACAAACCCAGAAACATGAAGCCAGGCATGACACCAGACAAATGCCAGCCGAGAAAGCCCTGGCCATAGAGTCCACTGCATTTAAGGCGGCCCTCAATAAATGGTGTCCCACGGCCGAGGCAGTAGTTCATTTTGCTGCCAAATCTTCCTGTGGGGCAGAGTCTGGAAGGGACTGAATGGAGGACTGTGTGGCCTTCAAGATCTCTTCCTGATATTTTACAAGTTGGCCCCATATAATTTAAAATTCTGAGGGTCCAAGTGGAAGAGGAATATACTTATTTTCCCATAGCATCAAGCCTCCTCGATTCCTTATTCAGAGGCTGAGCACTAAGATGTTGGTCTTACTGACCTAATGTGCTGCATTGATGACCACAGAGTCTGCCTGTTGAGGGGAAGTAAAAAAAGGATGTTCCATCGGGGCTTGATAAGTCCTGTCAGCTTTCCGGGGAGCCAAAGGAATAATAGAGGACTGTTGCCAAGCAGCCAAAATGGCATCCTCATATGCCTCAAGCAAAGGAGGAATCACCACCGCGGGACTATCAGGAAGACCTAGATAGTTGGCCAATTTCCTGCAGGAGGTATTTTGCTCCATTTCCTGGAACCTAAATGTTTCCTGAAGATGAATCATGATATCAGAAAAACTAGGGTCATCAGAGGGAGAACAGGGAAGTACAGGAGAAGTCTCATCCTGTACTGATGAGGCAGAGGAAACCAACAGAGGGGAGAGTGGTTCCTGCCTCATAACATCCTCCTGATCTTCTAATTCCTGGTCTTGCAAATCAGGGTCCTCCATTTCAATGTCCTGATGAAGAGGCCCTTGAGAAGCTGGGGAGGAACCGGCAGTTCTAGAAACAGAAGAGTGTCTAGAAAGCATTGAGATAGTGATAAAAGGAACACTCCCTTGGGAAACAGAAGCGGACTTCGTAAGGCCCCAAATAGTCTGTACCAGAGCCTGGACATCCACCATGGTCAGCTGAGTAGAAGCTGCAGAGCTTGGAGTGGAATGTACAGACTGAATAGGTACAACCAAAGAGACTGAGTTTGGTTGTGATATCAATCTAGCCATCGATGAAATGTAAACAAACGTACCCAGCAATATCGACGGAACACCTGTCGATGAATAAGAAGAACTCATAATGTCTGGACCAAGCCTTGCAGGCAAGAACATCGTGGACACCGAAGGAGTTGTTGATGGATGATTAGAAGCTCCCATCTAAGGCTGTGGCAGTGGTGGAAGCTGCAGCTGAGGAAGTCCCACCAAAGTCGTCAACGGGGGAGCCATCAATGAGCAGACAGAGCATGTGCCAGAGGTCATCAATGGTGTAGTAGATGACTTGGCTTGAGATTTAGCAAGTTCCAGCTCTTTAGAGTGGGAGGTGCTAGCCATCAACGGGGAGGAGACAGGAGTAGTATGTTTACTCTTTGAAGTGTGTTTCTTTGGCTTTTCCTGACTGTCAACCAGCTCGTCGGCAAGGGATTCTCACCTGAATGTAGGGAGCCTGAAGACGAGAACTCCTTCAACTTCATGTGGTGTTCCCATTCCAGGAAGCCAACTTTCTGCTCCATGAGGTGCACTGGAAGTGTCTGGAGTTGTCAATGTTTAGTCACCTTATTAAATCATTGACACAGGACACAAGCACGGGTATCATGTGCTGGACCCAGGCACTTCACACAGAGCTCATGCAGGTCCTCTGTCATAATATAGATAACTGGGTAGTCAAATTCACAGATGACACTAAATTAGGAGGCCCAGTAAGAACACCAGAAGACATAGAAAGGTCAAGAGCTGATCTAAAGAAAATTGAACATTGGTCCGACTTCAACAAAATGCCTTTCAGTGTAGAAAAATGTTCAATAATGCATTTGGGGAAAAACAATAAATTAACAAATTATACACTTGATGGGAAATAAATGAAACAAAATCAGTTATGAGTGAGAGAGATTGTGGCATTGTGGTTGACAGGGAATTGAATTTTAAACAACAAAGAAACAGTAATCCAGAAGACAAACCTAATAATTAAGAAATAAAAAGGAGAATTTTAAACAGAAATAAGGAATGTATGCTTCCCTTATATAAAACATATGTTAGGCCACATTTGGACTACGGTTCTTCATTGTGGAATCCATTCACAAGGGGTGAGACAGATAAATTGGAGAAAATACAGAGGAAATATACCAAGATGATTGGGTCTCTTAGAGATTACAGCTATAATGATAGGTTGAAATATCTAGGTCTATTCTCTTTGGAGTAAAGAAGAATGAGAGGGGACCTACTATTGTTGTATAAAATAATGACTGATGAAGAAATGATGGAAGAATTGGGTATTTCTGTCATGGACAAACCAGAAGGACTAAGGGGACACAAGAGACATATTAAAATAAAGAGAATAAAAATAATAGATACCACTTCTATATGAATAGAACAGGCCGACTATGGAATAAATTGTCAAATCATGTACCAACTAGTAGTTCACTAAATATCTTTAAAAAACAGATAGATAATATGATATTAAACAAGGGGTTAATATGGACTCACTAATGGCGGGGAATGGTAAAATATGGGCAATTCACTTTCTTCCGTTCTAGTCCCGGTATAAGAACCCAGTATGATCTTCTGGTCACAGTAACACTTTCTAAAAAGAGAATCCGAAGACAACATGAGTTTTTCAGTAGACAAAGTGCGACAGTACTGGTAACGCTGCGTGGTAGTAGACAAGTTTGAACTTTTTGTTGACGACTGAAGCTGGACTCCAGACAGAGCACATGCAGCATTCAGGTTGTGGTAGGAAAAGAACTGAGGAGCATCTGGGACCCCCTTCCCTTTATACCTGTCAGGACACAACATGTGGTGTCATCGGGGTGGTCCCAGGTAGACTGCTGATAAATCATCTGGATGTAATCATGCCTGTGGCTGGAATATTCCTATATGTAATGACTCATTGGAAGACATTTCCTCAATGAAGATCAATCAGTACCAAGCGAACAAGGAGAGGCATGGGACTGGAAACTGGATAAACTGAATAAAGCCTTAGGCACAGCATCTGATATAACCCTCAGAAGATAAAAAGGGACAAATGGAGGGTATGGCATGGCTGAATGGAGGACATCTTCTTGAAGATGTACTGTTAAGGTAAGTTCTTAGGTGACTGTTCTATCTTCATTGAGGATAGTTCCTCCATTAGGTTAGACATTTGGCATGATTTCTTTACAGTTAATCTTTTTATTGAAATCTTTGCAGTTTACACACATCATATTTAAAACATTCATGTATCAGAAATATACATAAACTACTGAGTACATTTGACTGTCAGAGTTTGTAACCAGGAATACAACATGTCCAGTAGTTAAACAGTGTGTTAGTACAAGAACTACTGGAGTAGAGACTTGAGTTAGTGATAGGATTGACATTTAGAACAGTTGCTAATATGCTCAGGATAGAATACAAAAAGAGGGGGGATCCATACCCAGCTGATCCACAGTCTACGAAACAGAACTGTTCCTTTACCCTTTATGGCCTCGTTTGCAACTTAAGGTGGGTAGAGTAGGTGTTCTCTAAATGTCCATTATAGCATGAGACATATTGAAGGTATGGAGACCACAGGGACTCGAACTTTCCCATTTGACCCTTAGCCTGATAGAAGTCCTAGCCATGAATGCCAGACTATCTTAACAGTTTGTGCCATACATAGATGTTCAGGATATTAGGTGATCTCTATTTAGTAAGGATTTGTCTCTTGGCTTCTACTGTGGCTGCCAGAAGCCACTGCATATGTGACACGGGTAGGGGAAGACCAGCGATTGATAGCCAAGCATCAGAATCTGAGGGATCATTGGAATGTGCACTTGCAGTATGTCTGAGCATTGCTTAACCACCATGGTCCAGAAGGGTACAATGAGAGGGCATGACCAAATTATGTGCAACAAATCAGCTTCTGGTGCAGCACATCTCCAGCACAGGTCCTGAGAGGTCACCCCTAATTTCATGAGTTAGGCTAGGGTTCTATACCATAGGTGTAATATATTTTTTTTGTATCAGGCAGCTTTTTTGGTCTATGCATGCACGCTGCATCAATTTCCAGCAAGCTCGCCATTCCTCGTCAGTGATGGGTACCTGAAGGGCAGATTGCCATTTGACTTTGGCCCTTGTAGTCGGATCCGGTTGGGAGTCTCTCATCACACTATAAAGGGCTCACGCGTTAACCCTGTGGGGTTTCAGCCACACTGCCCATGGCACCTGAGGGGCTGGGGAAGGTCTGGCCCCCTTATAGACCTTACAGTGGCATAGTGCTTTTGCTCATGTGGTATAGACAGACCTGATCTGTAAATATTTCCAAAAGTCCCGTTTTGGCAATCCAAATTTCTCCTGGAGCTTTTGGAAAGTTTCAATATGTCTCATGTCTGGGGTGAGTAAGTCACATATCCTATGGATGGAGTTGTTCTCCCATGTACCCCAATGTATTGGTTTACCTTCAATGCACAGTTCAGGGTTTCCCCAGAGGTACACAGGGAGGCTGATCTTAGCACAACATTTAGAGATACCTGTCACAAGCAACCAGGCTTTACGAGCTGAAGCTATGGTCACCCACTGTGTTGTCCCACTCCTAAGAGGCCCGGTTAGTGACATGAATGGATGTGCAGCTCCCAGAAGGTTCTGTTCTATACGGCACCAAGGGGGGAGTGGAATGTCTATGGTTTGAAAGGTGACCAATGACCTAACAGTAATGAAAGCAAGCATATAGTGTTGGAAGTTTGGCAGGTTCCTGTTTCCAGTGGACCCTTAGTTTGGCTCTACTGAATCTTGGTGGGGATGTGCCCCATAGATAATGCCCAATCAGGGAGTCCACCTTCTGGAACCATTTGTTTTGCACAATAATAGGGAGGTGAGCAAGAATATAATACATTCTGGGAGCTAGCATCCTCTTGATGGATTCAATTTTACCTGGCAGCGATAGGTTCAGATGTTGCCATCTGTTTAGTCCTTCTGGAAGGTATGTATTAAAGGCAATAGGTTCAGGGGGCCTAGTTTGTGCAGCTCTGGGGACAGGTTAACTCCTAAGTATTTAATGTGTGAGCCTGCCCAGACAAGGTCAGAGTGAAGGCCCATATGCTCTGTTGTGTGTTTGTTAATGGCAGGATTTCAGATTTAGTCCTGTTAATCAATTTTTAACCCTGCTAGTTGTTCGAACTGAGGAAAAATATCCAAGAGGTGGTCTAGGCTGATTGTAATGTCACTGGTCAGGATAAGACAATTGTCAGCATATAGCTTGGTTTTAAATTCCTCCTGTCTCGCTGTTATCCCGGGTATGAGTCTGTGGTTGCGAATGGCCGCTACCACTGGTTCAATGGCCAGGATAAAGGGTAGGGGAGACAGTGGGCAGCCTTGTCTGGTGCCTCTCTGGAGGGTGAAAGGGTCAGACAAGAGACCATTTGTAAGAACTTTAGTCGCAGGATTATTATAGACGGTAGCTACCCACCTGCGGAAAATGGGTCCTATATTAAAATGGGTCAAGGTAGCCTGGACGTAACCCCATTCAACCGAGTCAAAAGCCTTCTCAAAATCAATGGTGATAGCTGCTGCAGGGGAGGGCAATGTAGAGGCCTTCTGGAACAGAATGACTAGGGCTCTCAGGTGGTCAGCACTTGAAGCGTCCATTCACAAAGCCTACTTGTAACTCATGAATTAGGGTTGGTAGTACTATCTCCAGTCTAGTGGCAAGCGCTTTCGCCAATATTTTGGCATTAGCGTTGATTAAGGATATAGGCCCATAGCTGGCCGGGGAAGGAGGGATCCTTCCCTTCTTTGAGGAGAAGTGTTATCATTGCTTCTTTCAAGGTGTTCAGGAGCATGGGCTGCTCTTAACATATGGAGCATAGGTTAACAGACGGCTACTTTGTTGAGGCGATAAAAATCAGCCAGAAAGCCGTTGCTTCCTGGGGACTTCTGTGGTGCCATCCCTTCTGTGGCTTTATGGATTTCCGATTCCTGGAGCGGGGCATCCAGGAAGTTCCTCTGTGCCTCAAAGAGAGAAAGAGGGAAGGGGGAGCTGGGACATGAAGGTGTTGAAGTCAGTACCATGGAATGGGTTCTGGGATTTATATAAGCTCTGATGGAAGTCTGTCATGACCCTATTGATTTCCATAGGTGACTGGTGAGTCCCCCCCGCTTTATCCTTAAGCCTCTCTATATGTCTCTCTGCCTGTTGTTTTCGAAGGCAATATGCAAGGAGCTTTCCCGCTTCCCCCCCCTGGTCCCAGTATTTGTGTCTCAAGCTTGCCACCTGCAGCTCAGCTTGCCTTGTGGCTAGTGTGTTAAGTTGAATTCTAAGGCTGGTAAGCTCGAATCGAAGTGCTTGGTTTTGTAGCATGTTGGGGTCCCTCTTATACTCTGCCTCCTTCTGTTTAAGCTGTGCCACTAGCTGCGTAGCTTCAGCCTCTCTAAGTTTCCTCCTATGGGCTACGTAAGCTATAATCCTGCCACGTATTGTGGCCTTAAAGGCCTCCCATATGATTTGGGGGGGGGGGGCACAGGTCTCTGGGTTATCCTGGGAGTAATTATCAATTTCCAGCCTCAGCTAGGTCTGGAACTGTTGGTCTGCCAATAGAAGGGGGTCGAGCCACCAGGTTACTGATCTCTTTTTCCCGGGGAGCAGGTATATCTCTAATTTTATAAGGGTGTGGTCCGAGATGTATAATGGGGCAATGGTGACCTCCGAGACAGGTGGGTTCAGGGTGGTCAAGGTGAACCAATAGTCAATTCTGCTGGCCATGACTCGGAGCTCTAAGTAAAAGGTGTAATCCTTCTTAAAGGGATAGAATGTACACCACGTATCAGTCAGGCGGTGTAATATCAGCAGCTCAGACAAGCTGGTCAGAGCACTGGTGTACAGTTCAGGCTTAACATTGGATCTGTCCAGTAGATGGTCTAATGCCATATTGAAATCCCCCCCAAAATGATGTCTGGCTAATCCCGACATATCGAGCAGGGCTTCTGATATGTCATTAAATAACTCTGGCAGATCTTCGTTCGGAGCGTATATATTACCTAAGACAAGAGGGCTCTCTCAGAGGAAATCTTGGCCAGGATCCACCTTCCCTCTTTATCCCCTCATTGATCGATGAGAGGCCATTTAAGTTGCTTGTGACATAGTATAGATACCTCTCTCTTGGCACTGCCAGAGGAGCTATGTACTTCCTACCCTACCCATTCCCGGGTCAGTTTCTTCACTTCACCATGCTTTATTTTAATTTCCTGAAGGAAAGTGACCTGTGTTTTTATTTTCTTTAATCTGGCCATCACTTTTTCCCATTTAATCAGGTTGTTCAAGCCTCTTACATTCCAGGAGGTAAACGTCACCAGTAGTGTGGAAGCCATAGTGATTCAGTATAAATACCCTCTATCCGTTTATCTCCCCCCTGTGTCTTTTTCCAGGTGCCTAGCAGCCAGAAAAGGACCATTCCCCCTTCTTGCTATCCTCCAAGGTTCTCTTCGCACACATATCCTTTGGTATGTGTATATCCATCAGTACATTTGTTACAATCACCCCAATGTCACCACAATTTCCACTTCCCTGGGGCTAGAGTACTCACACCAGTTACTGTCCATTAAAAGACTCTTTTCAACTCTTGGCATTCAGTGTGACCATTTACAATATTTCCCCTGTTGAAGTACAACGAGTTGGGGGCCTTTTGAGGTCAACATGCTGGAAATTGAGCCCCCCATTTGCCCAGAGGAGCCAGCCATGCACTCCTCTAATGGCGAAGGGGGCCCTCTCAGGGGCACCATCCAGTAACAGTAACATTGTTAATGAAACTAGTATGTAACATAGACAGTACGTATGAAGCCACACACAAAAAGAAAACTCTTCAAAGAGAAAGGGGAGACCACCTAGGGCCCGAGCTGAACTGTAGCCCTGGGGCTCTAAACTTTGGGTTCAACACCAGCCACCCTGATGTGGGGCACCGGATGAATACCCTGTTTGTTTAGTGCTGTCAGCGTTGCCTTATTTATTTTGTTTATTTGTATTTCGGATGACACCTTTGAGCTGAGGGCTCTTTTAAAAAGGTTCCACGTCAAGGACAATAAGGTACAAAACATAACATGATCATTACAATGGAACTTACAACAAAAAAAAAAGACAAATAAGGTTACAATAACAGCAGCCAAAGGCATTGTCAAGGAATTGTGTTGTGAGTTAATTATACAGTACAAGTCATAGGCGGCTCAGTGAAGCTTCGTTAGGAGTGGGTTAGTGGGAAAAGAGAAAGAAGAGTGGTGGTGAGGGGGTGGTATGGGAGACAGAGAGGGAGGAGGGGAGAAATGGGGAGGGCATTGCATTGGGTATGTGGTAGATGGGAAACAGCAAGGGAGGAGGAAAGCGGGGGAT
The DNA here is from genome assembly GCA_016271365.2 of Neoceratodus forsteri. Classification (NCBI taxonomy): domain Eukaryota; kingdom Metazoa; phylum Chordata; order Ceratodontiformes; family Ceratodontidae; genus Neoceratodus; species Neoceratodus forsteri. Next base: position 1,181,235,413 of record CM057454.1, read on the forward strand.
GAAAAAGAAGGGTATTTCCCTTATAGCAGCATAGGGCAAGGCCCCTACATATTGTAGGAGAGGTAGCCAGAGAGGTTGTGGCACTTGGATGGAGAATCATATCGCCACACTCGTTCCCCAGCGAGTCAATGTGTGTCCGGAGGTATCCCTAATGAAAGGTCCTCCATGCGGTGTACAAGGCAGCAGCCACTTTTCAGCAGACATTAAACTCTGGTTTTCCATCTTGGGAGGTCATTCCTCAACTGCTGCCAGCTGTGGGGGGGGGGGTCGTGGTGGTATGGGGAGAGAAACAAAAATTAGAGGAGGTGTTGAGGGTGTCCCCTGCCAGAGGTGCTAGAGCATTGTCCTGAACAAAACCTTGGTTTAAACTAACTAAAAGCTCACATTCTTTCTGGCTTAAAGGGACCCAACTGTCAAGCAACAACCCCTGTGTTCTTGGTCTGGCTACACGTGAGCCTAGGAAGGCATCCCCACATACTTCCCTCCTCCCCTCCCCACAGTACAGGCCAAAACCATTTATCTACCTGTGTCAGAGGAACAATAAGTTAGTAAGGATACCAGGTCCACCTTAGGCAGGGTGGTATACATTATCTGAGGCTGAAGAAGTTTGGATATTTTTTTCAGGGAGTCCACCCCTCCCTCTGTATCCTCTGGTGTGCAGCTGGCCCAGTCTACAAGTAGAGAGTGACCATTCTCCAGTCTCATTGGGTCCCTCTGCCCCTCACGCTGTCTCTCCGGCATCTGCTTTTGAAAAGTCTAGTGCTGATGGCAGGAGGTCTTGCAGCAGCTCATACCTATTTGAAGTTTTGACTGGGGTGAGTCCTGGCGAGCAGCTGCTGGCATCCAAGTGCAAAAGCCATGGTTGTCTGCTGCATGACCTCTGTCACCTGGCCAATTGAGAGGATCCGTCCCCAGCTTTTCCCTTTTTCTTCGGACGTTCTCTGGTTGCCGTATGCCATGTCAGGCTGGTAGCCATGGTCCCTCTCTCTACTCGGTGATCCTGCCTTTCTTCTGGCTGGCAAACCTCCATTTTAGATTCTTCTGTGCCGCGAGGTGTGCCCAGCGGTCTAGACTCCTGGTATTCCTTCACATATTGCTCTGCCTCAGCGGGTCTCTCAAATGTGAGTAATTCCCCATTGATCTGGAGTCTCAGAAGGACCGGGTATCTGAGGGAAGTAGGGATATGTAGTTGGTAGCATTGCTGTTTGATGGCGGCATATGCTTGCCTTAGATTTGACGGTTCCAAAGAGAAATCCTGAAACATCTGGATCCTGTTGCCCTGCCACTGAAAGGCCCCTTGCTCCCTGGCCATCCTTAACTAGAACTCTTTCTCCAGATATTTTAAAAACTTGCACAAGACTGGTCTAGGTCTCTCACCGGGCCAGGGATCTGTGTGCCCGCTCTCTGTCTGGAGGAGCCCTATTGTTATTTTTGGTGAGAGAAGGCAGAAAGTATTGTAAGAAAGTTTGCCATGTCCCGGCCCTCTGCCCCTTCAGGGAGGCCGATTATTTGGATGTTCTTCCTTCTGGCATGATTCTCCAGATCATCAACCTTATTCAAGATATTGCAGCTTTTGTTGATGATCGTGGAGTGTGCCTTGTTGGAGCTGCATGTTAGTGGTCATATCTTGAAGCCCCTGCTCCGTAGTTATGCGGGATGCAAGTAAGGCTAGGTCCGTATTTGGTTTTGGGCAGCCAGTTTCAAATCTGCAGTGTCTGTAAGTATTTTATCAAGTTTTGCTATCGTTAAGGTCATCCCTGATGATTTCTGAGCATCATATGGCATTGTCACCGCATGGACACGGGAGAAGGCGGCCATTGTTACCCCCTGGAGGATGGGTCCCGTGAAGCTTTCAGTGCAGTTATATGAGAAATAGAGCTTACCCACTTGGTCTGACCTATTACCACATGCTGCTGGCAAAACTGGCACCTTGTTGCAAACGGCTTTTCCTTCGGACGATCTGGTCAATTTTGCTCTTGTTCTGCAGCATTCACATTCCAGTTCTCTCCTATACCAATTTTATTGCTCTGCAGCTGGCGCTTTCGATGGATGGATGAAAACTCTTTTCCCTGATGTTCTCCCTTAGTCAATTACATTGCCACTATGTTTGATGGTAAGCTCCGCCCCCCCCGGCATGATTTCTAAGCAGTACAATGCAGCCTAGGAGGATGGCATAGAGTTATGTGTGATCAAGACAGAAGGTCTTGCAGTACAGCAAGCCCAAAGCCAGCATGTCTATGAGAAACACATATCTGCACTGTAATGTTGAGTGAAAATGTGAACAGTGCTCCAGTGGCAGCAGCAGATATATCAGCAGAAGGGATATTTCAGAAATAAGCAACAGAAATGGCCATACCACTTGTGGAGTGACCGCGAACAGCACCAGGAAGTTTATAACCATACTTCCTATAGCAAAACATAATACAATTAGTTAGTGTTTGGACATGTATTGTTTTGACAAGGGAGTGTCCTGTTTCTCAGGTACAAAAGAAACAAAAAGCTGAGAAGACTTTCTGCAGTCTTTAGCATGAGTAACATAGTATCTCAGTGTTCTTCGTACATCAGCAGTATAAAGGAATGTCTCACCCTGGTTGGCATGCTCAGGATAATAAATAGAAAGTGTATCTTTTGGTTCTGTGTGAATTCGGACACCACGTTTGTTAGAAATGTAGTATTAGTATGCAAACAGACTCTGTCTTTGTGAAAAATTAAATAAGGAGGTTCACACATTAAAGCCTGAAGCTCAGAAATTTGTTGAGCAGAAGTCATAGTAAATGGAAGGCTACAGCCTGTAGTTCAAGGGGGCAGTGCAACTGGTCACACCCCCATCCTGCCCATTTAAGGGCTGCTCTCCTCACTCCACACATGCATTTTTTTCCTTACAGCTGGAGGCTGTATCAGTCTGTCTTCTCTCCTGGGGCTGTGGGCTTCCCCCTGCCACCTCCCCCCCGGGTGTGCTTGCTTGGACTCTGCTTGGCTTGTGCTGGACTTCTGTTTTTCTGTTCTCCTGCTTTTGGTTTGTATTGCTGGCCTCTGGCAGCTCCATGCTTCTTTGTGTGCTGCTTTCCTTCCTGCTACTGTCCTTGTGTTTCCCTTGTTTGTTTCTTTTGGGCTTTTTAGTTTTCAAACACCCTATTTATACATTGCTAACTGTGCTTCAGGATACACACTGTGTTTCCTTGCCTCTAGCTGCCCTGTGCCTGTACCCCCAGGCTCCATTTCTCACCTGATATTGCGGGCCTCTGTCCATTGCATGGTTCTCTGTATGCTTTAGCTGAACCTGCTTTTCTACCTAACAATCCTCAGTCCCTGCAATTATTATTGTATGTTTCAGCTCACACTGCAGTCTGCTGCCTTGCTTCACTTAACTGATTACACCTGATTCATGGCTCTGCTGCCTAGTTAACTACTCACTGTTTACTGCCTTACAAATGCTTAACTCTGCCTTAAAGGCATTTACGGTATCATGCTTCTCATTCAGTTCGCTATTCGTACTGAAATCATAGCAATCATCTGCTCATATCATCCAATGTCTTGTATAAACTTCTATTTACTCCCCTTCGCAGCTATCACTCTGTCCCATTGCCATGCCTGCTCCAGAAGTGTCCTGCCCTTCTGCATTGCTCCTCACTTACATGTTTGTGTTATTTAGGCTTATTTATTGCTACTCCCACTTTTACCAAACCTTACTCATATCAAATCCTCAGCAGTCTGTTTCTGATGATAACCTAATCCTGCTTTCATGGCTGGCATGTATTTAACTTATTTCATTAGCTGCTTGGTGTTGCGGCGTCATATTTGTGGCTTCTTTGTTTTTCCTACGGCAGGGGACTGAGGAGTCACAGCGGTCATTATGGCCCCAGATTGCGGGAGCAGCTTCGCTTTTGGCATGTATTGTATAAGCCCCTGGCTCGCTTGGCCTTCTGCTGCACCGTATAGCCTTCATGGCACTACGCAACCAGCAATTCCAGGCAACTCTGTACTGAAGGGATCTTGGCTCTACCCAGCCTTCTACCATCCCCTCACTAATATTATGCACCTGGTTTACTCAGTCATCCCAGCCTTCCTGTCCCTTGCACTACCAGCAATGCTCATCCCCTTCCAAGTCTGGCAGCATATCATGTTTATCTGCTTCGAACCACACCTCCCACCGTACTGGCTTGCAGCCTCCTCCTATCTAATCGGCTTCACAGCCTCCTCCTTTGTCGGCCCTGGGCTTTGCCTGGCCTTACCGTTCTCTTACTAATAGCATACAACTCAATTCACTCCCAATTTGGCTTCCTAATGGACTTGGTCAGCATGCATTCCTGTGGTTGACAAATGCTATTTGTCTTACCTAGACCTACGAGAAGGTCTATATTGCTCAGCCTGACCTACATACAGCTCTCTCCACATTAGCTCTCATTCAGTCAAGACCCACGTGAGGGTCCACAGTGCTCGGTCTGACCATGTCTGCTATCATCCATCATGACCCACATGTGGGTCCCATGCTCATTACAACTCACTCCTCCACATTTTGGAGACATGCTGACCATATCCATTACTTCCAGGACTAAAGGCTAGCCCTGTGGTCAACAGTCTTTCTCTGCACCCCAAAGTCCACATCTTCAGCATACAAAGCTTAGGGCGGGGTCCTTCTCATCTGGTCCATAGTTGGGAAGGTCCTCACTCTGGGTGGACCTTCAGTTGTCAACCATACCATTGGCACCTCTCAATGTAGCATTTAACACTTCAGAGGTGATGGGGTGAGCCTCTCATCGGAAGGGCCCCTTTAGCTGTCTGAGCAGGTTTGGAGGCACCTTTTTCATGCTATTCTCCCTACAGCTGCCTCTGGTTCACCTGGTTTGTTCACAGATCAGTAGGTCAGCTGAGTGCCTTGGCAGTTGTTAGTCTCCTCCTACCGCCTTAGTCGACTCATTGCAGAGTGTGCTCGCAACCCTCCACAGCATTCCCATTAGAGGGATAGAGGAAGAGTGTTCCCCGAAATTGCAATTCCCTTGGATTGGTCTACTACATTACAGTAACAGAGTTGTCACTAACCAGATCTGTCCCAAAGCGTGGTGGGAAGATGACCTAGGCCTTGGATCCCCAGAGGTTTCCTCCTCAAAATGTTTTTTTCCTCTCCTCCAAGCCAACGGTCATAATACAAGATAGGCATCCTTGTAGTCCCTAGGTCACATAGGTAGGTTTCTGCTATTGGATGGAGTTGGGTAGATGTCCCGTAATTGTCCTTTCTCCCCCGTGGCTGTTCTCGCTCTCTCTCTCCTTAGGAAGCCAAGCCTCCACACCTTATAGTCAGACCTCCGAGTGGGTCACTATTCACCTGTCATTTCATGCCTACTTTACTCAAACAATACGACCAACTGACCTATGCTACCAGCTGAACTCCATTACCAACCAACCTAAGTACAGGTCTTCACTGACCCATGCTGCCACCAGACCTATGTACAGGCCTTCATTGATCAATGCTACCAACTGAACCCATGCTAAAAACCAACCTACACAGGTCTTCAACTCCGATAAGTGTTCATCACCTTGTATGCTTTGCTCGACATTCTTTTTGGGCTGCTTCCTAAGGTACCTTTAGCCAAGGGAATCACTCCCACAGCCCATCAAGGGGTGGAACCCTCCACTAGGGTTCCTTGCCTTCGTACCCCTACAGGGTGGTATATCCCAAGGATAGAAAAAAAAGCCAAAGATTATCTATATTACACAAGCATGAAACCAGTTGCACAGGCACACTGAATTGGAAGGCTACAGCCTGTAGTTCAAGGAGGTAGTACAACTGGCCACACACCCCCATTCAGCCCATTTAGGGGCTGCTCTCCTCACTCCACACACAAGCATTTTTTCCTTGCCCCTCCATCCACCCCCCCTCCTCCAGTGGCACACCTCTCTCTCCCATGGGCTGCTTCCTAAGGTACCTTTAGCCAAGGGAATCACTCCCATGGCACCTCAAGGGGTTGAACCCTCCTCTAGGGTTCCTTGCCTTCATACCCCTACAGGGTGATATATCCCATGGATAGAGAGGCAAACAGCCAAAGATTATCTATAGGCAAATAGCACAATGCCATCCAGGCATAAATTAACTATATACATAATATATATGTACACACACGTGTACAGAGTGTGTGTGTGTGTGTGTGTATATATATACACATATATACATACACACACACACACACACACACATTTACATACACACACGCACAGAAACATATATAGTCACACATACATACACAAAATTCAACAGTATGAGTAACATTTTTTGCAGTGGAAGCACTTAAGGTAGTAAGTGAGATCTCAGCCAGACTGTAGGTGAACCTTCACTCCTCCAGGACGTAAACCCACAAAGAGGTAGACTGGCAGACCTATACTCTCTGGTATGCACAATCCACAAGAGAAGAAGGGATGGAACAGGAAGGGGGAAGGGGAGGCAGGAAGTGGAAGGGGAGACAGGTCAGAGAAGGGGAGGAGAGGTTAGGGAAAGGGAAGAAAGAAGAAGGGTGAGAGGGGTAAAAGGGGGTGCCCTTACCCACAGAAGCAGAAAACCTAAGGGTATGAACACTGCTCGATGGAAACCCAGCCAGTGTTGATAGGCCTTCGGCATGCCTGAAGAGGGGCAGTAGGGGAAGAAGGTAGAGGAAGTAGAACCACTGAGAGAGAGAGAGAGAGAGAGAAAGAAAACAGGAGAAGAAGTAGGTCAGGAAAACCGAAGGGTACGAACACTGCTCGATGCAAACCTAGCCAGTGTTAATAAGCCTTTGACATACCTGGATAGTGGCAGTAGGGGGAAAGGTGTATAGGAAGTAAGACAGTTGAAAGAGAAGAGGAAGAGCAGAGGTAGATCAGGAGCAACTGTAGGAAGGAGAAATGTGGATTCTAAGATGAGATAGTGGCTAAGTAGACTAGGAAGATGAGACAGTGCCCAAGTAGACTAGGAAGAGTGGATATCCAAGAAGAGGAAGTTCCAAATATTTGGAAAGTGAAATGAAAAAGCAGCTCGCCCTGAACTGGAAGTATGGGCAGGGAAGGCGAGGATTCTATGGGGAGAGTTGCAAAGGGAATGGCTGGGAGTAGGTGGGGTCGAGAGGAGGGTGTTGAGGTAGAGAGGTAGGGAGACGAGCCAAAATTTCCCAACAAAAGAGGCACTGTGAGCAAGGCACCTTGCCACAAGAGGGGGAGAAGGAAAGAGTGGTGTAGAGGTCACAGTGGTGTGTACGTGTAAGTAAGTAAACTGTTATTTATTCAGTGCCCAATCCCAGAAGCTCTGGTCACTTTACACAGTGGTATAAATTCAGAAACACAATAAGAGAGTCATTAAGTCAGAATCAGTTTACAGCACATCACTAATAAATATTAAATACAGCTCTAAAACCCCAATATAAAATACTAATTTACAAATTAAAAGCTTGTTTGAACAGATGCACTATTAACGTGGTGGATGGGCAAGAGCAAAGCGACAGAAGGAGTTGAATGAGTGTCCAGTCTGGTGAAGATGGACTTAGGGGCAACACTGTAAACTGTGTCTCCAAAGTCAGAAATCAGGAGGATCCTCTTCTGGATGATTTACCCGTGGGCTGGAAGAGGAACGCAGCCACAGTGTCTGTATACAGCACAGAGTTTGGGATGTAGCTTTTTGTGGATAGCATCTACATGTTCAGCAAAGTCAAGGTTGCTGTCTATTCAGAGCCGGAGGCATTTGACGGAGGAGACATCCTCTAATATGGACCCCTCTAGGGTATGGAATATAGGGGAGGCAGTAAGCCTGGTGAGCTTTTGCCTGGTGCCAAAGGTCATAGAGATCGTCTTTTTGGCATTGAGAGACAGTTGATTTGTACGAAACCAACACTGGACATTATTGAAATCCAGCTGGAGGCTGGACACCACATCAGAGGGGGAGGCTCCAGAGGCATACAAAACAGTATCATCAATGTACATATGGATATGAACTGTAGAACAGGCAGCAGGTAGATCACTTAGAAATATCGAGAAGAGCATCGGTCTGAGTACCGAACCTTGAAGGACACTGGTGTTGATTGGGGGACATGGTGTTGCCAGTCCTAACTGATTGGAACCAACCCATATAATAGGAACAAAACAAGCGGATGGTGGTCTTGGAGAGACCAGCTGCTGCAAGCCTGTTGAACAGAAGGGTGTGGGTAACAGGCTTTGGCTAAGTCGACAAAGATGGCAGAGGTGATATGTCCCTGATCCATCCCAGAGAGGATGGAATCAGTGAACCAGAGAAGGGAGTTCATAGTGGAGTGGGTCTTATGCAAACCAGATTGGAAGGGGGTGAAAAAAGAGGAGAAATCAAGGAAAGGAGGAGCTGGGCCAGTACCAGATGCTCTTGGAGTTTTGCCAGGACTGGGAGTAGAGATAGTTACCTGGGTTAGAGGAATCCCCACTTTTTGCAAGGGGGATGACTGTGACAAGTTTCCAGGCATCAGGGACAGTGGCTAGTGTGCAGGAAAAATTAAGAAGGGTGTAGAGTGGAAGAGCAATGACGTGGGCCAAGAGATATAGGATCTTAGTGTCAAGCCCATCTGGGTGTTTGCCCTTATGAGGGTTAAGGGCTAGAAAAGCTTTTAGGTTGTCATTAGGGGAGACCAGTAGGAAGGCAAAGCAGAGGAGAGAGGAGTAGTTGAGAAGAGAACTGGCTGTGGCGGATCTGCAGGGTGGGTAGGGATGCTAAGAGGGTGGAAGCACAGATTGTAAAGAAGATGTTGAATTCAGTAGCTACAGAGGGGGTCAGCGATAGTGATGTCACCTACCTTTAGGACTGGTGGAAGAGACGGGTGTGGGGGAGTGCATTAACTACCTTCCAGAATTTAGAAGGATTGTTGAGATTCTCGTGGAAGGTGGATGAGAAATATTCCACTTCGGCAAGTTGGATGGCCCTAGTGCAGGCGTTATGGAGGGTACAATATTTAAGCAGGTCACCAAGAACACCTGATGCCTTGTAGGTCCTCCATGCTAGGCCACAAGCACGTTGGCAGATCAGTAGTTCAGCTGATACCCAGGGGAGATGTGAGCCTTGGACTCTGTTTTTTCCGATTGGGGTGTACCTGTCCCAAACTTTTGAGAACTGGGTTTGGAAGTAGCGCAGGGCTGAGTCAATAGAGGAGTTGTTTGCAATAGGAGACCAATCGGTTCCAAGTTCCTCATGGAAAGATGTCAAGTCTAAGGACCAAAAGGAGTGGAGATAGAGGATATTAGACTGTGCTTTGGGGCAGTGGATTTTATGCACACAGTAGACCATGTGGTGGTCACCGAGTACATCTGGCAGGATTCCTGATGTCACTACCTTGTCGGGATGTGACACAAGTACCTAGTCAGGCAGGGCATGCTTCCCAGATGTATGGTTTAACCGAGTTGGTTCAGAGATCATTTGTGTTCAATTCAGGGAAGAGATGTGGTTACAGACTTTGGATTTGGTACTGGAACGCCAATTTATATTGAAATCTCCGAGGATGAAGAGTTCCCCAGTAGAGGAGTGGGTGATGAGAGTTGAGATGAGGTCAGTGATAGAGGTGGCAAGAAGGCTTGGGCTGCAGTAAACACCACCCACAAAGATACATAAGGAGCAGGGGAAGGACAGGTTTAGTAGCAGACATTTGTAGACAGAAGTGGTGAGGCAGATAGTGTACTGGATGGGACAATCAGAAGTATATGGCCACCCCCCCCCACCCCTGGCGGCCCGGTCTTGATGAATGGGGGAGTAACAAGGGATGGAGATGACAGAGTCTGTAATTTTAGGTGAGAGCCATGACTCAGTGATGATCAGAACACTAGGTTTCAAACTAATCATAACAGGCTGGAGTAGATAAATCTTTGGGAGAAGACTCCCAATATTGAGGTGGACTATTTTTAATCCTTTTGGGAGGACGCTGGGGGGGGGGGGATGAAATGGCCCTTGGTTGGGTTCAATGTCACCCGTTGATAGAAGTAAGAGAAAGACAAACTGTTTATAGGGGAATGGATATGCGTGTCCGAGGGAGATATATCTTATGAGGTGAAAAAGAAGGGATATGAGCAGTGGAGTGGCTAAGTGTGAACAGAATGGAATGAAGCAATGCTAAATGAAGACCGGGAGAGTGGAGGACAGAGGATCCAGGGCACCAGGCAGAGTGAAGGAGGGGGTGGAAAGAAGAAGATGGAAAAGTAGGGGATGAAGACTGGGGACAGGGGATTGACGCTCGTAGTGCAGGGAGAGAATTAAGAGGGACGAATGTCCGGGAACACAGGAGGAGAAAGTCAAGTCAAGTCAAGTCATGCTTTATTTATAAAAGGTGCTTTTCAAATACCAAAGTGCCTGTACAACATACAATCATAAAAACAATTTAATGCAATTAAAATCCCAAACCATAAAATGTAATTCAAACACATTAAATAGCATCAGGAAACGCCAACTCAAATAAATAGGTCTTCAATGCAGACTTAAATGTTTCAGTGGACAGGCACTCTCTCACCCGACAAGGTAAAGAATTCCACAGGGTCAGGGCCACAAAAACAAAGGCTCTGGCCCCCGAGGTCTTCAAACAGACCCTGGGAACCTCTAGCAATTGCTCGTTAGTGGAACAGAGTGGGTGGGGCAGGGCAGTAGAGACAAAAAGGAACAGAACCAGCATATGGCGGTCTCCAAGAGACCTGCTGCTGCAAGCTTGCTGAGGAGAAGGGTCTGGGCAACAGTGTCGAAGGCTTTGACCAAATCGACAAATATGGCAGACATGATGCATCTCTGATCCATCCCAGAGAGGACAGAGTCAGTGAGCCGGAGAAGGGAGGTCACAGTGGAGTGGCCTTATGCAAACCAGATTGGAAGGGGATGAAAAAGGAGGAGGAGTCAAGGAAAGGAGAAACCTGGTCCAGTACCAGAAGCTCTTGGAGTTTTGCCAGGATTGGGAGTAGCCATATCGGGTGGTAGTTACCTTGGTTAGAGGAATCACCACCTTTTGGAAGGGGGATGACTGTGACAAGTTTCCATGTGTCAGGGACAGTGGCTAGTGTGAAGGAAAAATTAAGAAGGGTGTAGAGTGGAAGAGCAATGACGTGGGCCAAGAGGTATAGGAGCTTATTGTCAAGCTTGTCCAGGCTTTTGCCCTTATGGGGGTTAAGGGCTAGAATAGCTTTGAGGGTGTCATTAGGCGTGACTGGTAGGAAGGAAAAGCAAAGGGGAGAGGGAGTATTTCAGGAAGGAACTGGATGTGGTGGATCTGAGGGGGGTAGGGATGCTAAGAGGGCGGAAGTACAGGTTGTAAAGAAGATGCTGAATTTAGTAGCTACCGAGGGGGGTCAGTGATAGTGATGTCACCTACCTTTAGGACTGGTGGAGGGGACTGGGCAGGGGGGAGAATAGTGCATGGACTACCTTCCAGAATTTAAAAGTGTTGTTGAGGTTCTCGTGGAAGGTAGATGAGAAATATTCCACTCTGGCAAGTGAGAGGATTGAGCTGCAGTAAACACCACCCACAAAGATACATAGGGAGCAGGGGAAGGACAGGTTTGGTAGCAGACATTTGTAGACAGAAGTGGTGAGGCAGATAGTGTACTGGATGGGACAATCAGAAGTATATGGCCACCCCCCCACCCCTGGTGGCCCGGTCTTGATGAAAGAGGGAGTAACCAGGGATGGAGATGGCAGAGTCCATAATTTTAGGTGAGAGCCATGACTCGGTGATGATCAGAACACTAGGTTTCAAACTCATCATAATAGGCTGGAGTAGATCAATCTTTGGAAAAAGGCTCCTGATATTGAGGTGGACTATTTTTAATCCTTTTGGGAGGACGGTGAGGGGGAAGATGAGATGGCCCTGGGTTGGGTTTGATGTCACCCGCTGACAGAAGCAGGAGAAAGATGAACCATTTACAGGGGGATGGATATGCGTATCCGAGGAGGATATATCTTATGAGGTGAAAAAGAGGGGGTGTGAGCAGTGGAGTGGCTAAGTGTGAACAGAATGGAATGGAGTGATGCTAAATGAAGACTGGTAGAGTGGAGGACAGAGGATCCAGGGCACTAGGCAGAGTAAAGGAGAGAGTGGAGACTAGAAGATGGAAAAGTAGGGGATGAGGATTGGGGACAGGGGATTGATGTTGGTAGTGCAGGGAGAGAAGTGGGAAGGACGGATGTCAGGGAACACAGGAGGGGAAAGATGGCAAGGACGAGGGGGAGCATAATGTGAGGAGAGGCTAGGAGAGGGAAATTAACCTAAAAATAGCAGGAACAGTGATAAGGTAACAGTGATAACAAGGGAGGTGACGAGGGGGGAGGAGGTGCTTGGTCAGAATAGGTGGGGAGTAAAAAGAACTTGTGAAGAGGGGAGATTAAGGAAGAGTAGGTTCTTACCTAGGTAGGTAGGGGAGGAACAAGAGGAAAGGAAAAAAAAATTAAGGGGGGGGAAGGTGCATTGTTAGGTAGGTTGGAGAGGTAGGGGAGAATATGGAAAAGTAGTTATAGAGTGGACTGACAGGCAATAGTAGAAAAACAGTAGCTGGTTATTTTCCTCAGTGGTTTGCTAACAGCGCAGTTTAGTCGAGTACAACAAGACAAAAACAGAAACAAGATACGGTCCTGGAACTAGGGTTAAATACTTGTATCAAATCCATATTATATGTACTGTGGAGAAACAAGTCACTTTCAGCTGGACTGAAAGGGGTTTAAACACTGTAAAACGTAGAACTAAAAATTTTGATTAGGATACTATTCACCATTATTGGGAAGCAGACTAGAAATTTGATAAACAGTGACTAAAGCAAAGAACAAACAGGAATATCCCTTGACATGCATCTACACTAACCTGGGTAAAGCCCCCAAATCTATTAAGTAGTCCACCAACCTAATCAACGACTGCACAAGCACTAACAGTGGATATTTCTAAGCAGTCATTCACATGCTCCTACACCTTATATAGCTAATTCTTGACTGAGACCTGGGACAACAGAGAAAATCTAGAAACAGGCATCCTAGTATGCATCCCCAAGTTACCAACTTTAAACAGCCCCCTATGGCTCCCAAGCTATAGTATCGTAGATAAGGTGATGTAGAGATAATAACATTTTACAGACATTCAAGTTACACTTTACTGTCAGGTATCACTTGAGCTGCTCAATTTGTTAAACTAGAAACACAGAATTTGATGGCAGATAAGGACCACTTGGCCCACCCTGTCTGCCCATTTACTTACCTAATGGATAAGTTGCAGATCCTAGTTAACCAATAGCCTACTGCCTCCTACCCCCCACTAGAATTGCCTTGTCTGTCGCACGAATTCTTGAATTCCCCCCATTTTTGACTCTACGACCTCCTCAGGAAGGCTGTTCCATGTATCTACAACCCTCTCTGTGAAGAAATACTTCCTCACATTACCTCTGAGCCATCCCCCTCTATCTTCAAATTGTGCCCTTGTTTTGCATATCTCTTTTTCTGAAAGATGCTACCCTCTTGGACTTTGTTGATTCCCTTACGTGTATTTGAAAGTTTCTATCATGTCCCCCCTCTCCCTCATTTCCTCAAGGCTATACATCTTAAGTTCCTTTAGTCTTTCTTCATATGTCTTCTGGTGCAGACCCTGCATCATTTTGGTTGCCCTCCTCTGGACAGCCTCCACCCTGTCTATGTCTTTGCAGAGATGGGGTCTCCAGAACTGTACACAGTACTCCAGATGTGGTCTTACCAACTGTCTGTACAGAGGACCAACAACTTTTTGTTTTCTACTGGTGATGCCTCTCCCTATGCATCCCAGTATCCCCCCCAGCCCTCCTTACTGCCTTCTCACATTGCTGGCCCACCGTTAGGTCATCTGATAGGACTACCCCAGATCTCTTTCCATTGTTGTTGTTGTTAGTATCTCACCCCTCATTGTGTACTCTTCCCCTGGGTTTTTGTTTCCCAGGTGCATTACTTTGCATTGAATCTAAGCTGCCATACATTTGACCATTCCTCCAACCTTGCCAAGTCCCTTTTCATCCTTTCCACCCCACCTTGCGTATCAACCCTGTTGCAGATCTTTGTGTCATCTGCAGAGAGACATACTTTCCCCTCCAGTCCATCTGCAATGTCACTTATAAAGACATTAAAGAGGACCAGCCCCAGTAGCGAACCCTGCGGTACCCCACTAGTAACCCTCCTTTCTCCACTGTGGACTCCATCTACTATTACCCGCTGTGTCCTGTTGTCCAACCAGTGTTTTACCCAGGCTACCACCCTGGGACCCACTCCCAGGCTGGCTAATTTGTTTATTAATCTTTTGTGTGGGACTGTGTCAAATGCCTTGCTAAAGTCTAGGAAGGCCATGTCCACAGCCCCTCCCTGGTCTACTGCTTTGGTCACCCAGTCAAAGGAATCAATTAGATTTATCTGATATGACCTTCCCACTGGGAATCCATGCTGCCTTGGGTCCTGTGCACCACTGGCCTCTAGGTACTCAACAATTCTTTCCTTCAGAAGTGATTCCATCATTTTGCCTACCACTGAGGTCAAACTGACAGATCTGTAGTTTCCTGCCTGTCTTGTTCCCACTTTTGTGAAGGGGAATCACATCCACCCTCCTCCAGTCCTCAGGTACCACACCATCCTCCCATGATTTATTAAAAAGTGTAGTCAGTGGTGTTATTAGTTCTTCCCTTAGTTCTTTTAGAATTCTGGGGTGAATCCCATCAGGCCCCATTGCTTTATCCACCTTCAGTTTTAAGAGTTCTTTCAGAACCCTTTCTTCTGTGAAAGGACTAATATCAACCACCCTATCCAGAGTGTTTCTATTGACTGGGTTAGGTATTTCCTCCTGCTTTTCCATTGTGAATACTGAGCAGAAGTATTCGTTCAGTATCCCTGCTTTTTCACTGTCGCTGTCTGCCCAACCACCTTCCTCTTTGTTCAGCCTCAGCATCCCTGCCTTAGTCTTTCTTTGCTCCCTAATGTACCTATAAAAGGTTTTATCCCCCTTCTTAACCAAGTTGGCTATCTTTTCCTCATTTGGGCCTGACATTTAATAATCGGTTGCCAGCCGATTTAATATTATACTAGTAAATTAGCAAATATGTTCCTCCTGCTCCCTTGGTCATCTTATGGAAAGGGGGCACCTGGGTGTCTGTATGCTGATTAGTCCCAAGTGTATTTAACAGGTGATAAAGGAGGGAGTGGGAGGGTGGGCAAAAAAAGACAAGTCAGTAGCACCAGAACAGGGCTCCTGCCCAACTGCCCAAACAAAAGTCAGCTAAAATGTTGCAGGGTGAAACAGAGCCCAGATCCTGCTGCCTCTCACAACCCCTGGTTCGGACGATTGTGCTGTTAGCAAATGAGGGAGATCAGTTTAGTACAAGGCTGCCTTGACTGAAAGTGGCACCTTTACAATGCACAAACCTGATTGGTCATCGCACCCCTTGATGGTAAACTACAAAAGTCAGTTTAAATGTTGCTGGGAAAACATAAAGCCCTTCCCTGTGAAGGGTTGCTGCAACCACTTCTTAGCATTTTGCAAAGACCCACTGTGCAGAGGAGAAGCCAAAGTGTAACACCTTGAATTGATAGTGCCTGCCCTTCAACATAAAAGTGTAAGTACTGTCTGTGACACTTTTTGATCTTAATGTGAAGATATGCTTCCTTCATGTCTAGGAAACAAGGCCAGTCCCCTGTTAGCAATAGGGGAATAAGTGCTTGCAGAGACACCATTTGAAACTTTTTGTTTTCAATGTACAGACTGAAGTCTCTGAGATGCAGTAGAGGACTTAGAACTCCTGTCCATCATGGGGCTATGAAGTACAGTGGAATCTGCTTAAATGCACACCCATTTTGCAACAAGAAAATGTGCATTTAAGTGGAATGTGCATTTATCAGAACTTGTATGTTTACAATGCAACATAAAGAAAATAACTGAGACCTGACACTGTAATGGCATTCCACATTTATTTATCTTAGCAATATATTTTAAATGTTAAACATGTTACAATGTGCTGCTGTGCAGCATTGGCAAATAAATTAATGAAGCACAATGCTATAAAAAATATCAAAGCTGATCATCTGACCTCATTATCTGTCATGGTTGTGGACCCGAAAAAGGAAATGATCTTAGTCAGTTTGCAATTTTTCAGTGCCAGCTGAGTAATAAAGGGTGTTAAATATTGCTTCACAACTGCTTAGAATCACCTCTGCACATAAGAGGTGCTAACTACCTAGGGAGAGCTGTGTTGGTGAATTGTGAAACTGTGCATTTAGCCAAAATGTGCACGTAACAGATTTTTTTGTACTACGTGAATAGTAAAAAAATTGGGAAACTGGAAAAGTGAGCACTTATCAGGAATGTACACTTATCTGATGTGCACTTAAGTGGAATCCACTGCACCTGCAATAGGACCCTTTGTTTCTGTCTTGTAGAGGAACTGATCTGATGGCACGCTTTCAAAACCAGGTCTCGATCTCCTCCTTTAGAATGGACAAGTGGCCCGGAGGATAAAAGGAAGGGGGCACAGGATGATCTGGAGGAGTTTATATCAATTCCCGAGCATGCTCCTTTGCAATTATCTCCAGAGACCATTCATCTGTGGTGATCTCCCTCCATTGTTTCAAATGCAAGCATATCCAGCCCCCCCCCCATCACCTCTGGAGGCAACAGTTAAGGGAGGATGGAAAAGAGTCAGGTGGAACCTGGGGTGACAAAGCCACTGGAACAGATTCCTTTAGGAGCCTTAGTATGGGCATCAGGGAGGAGAGGACCAGGGAAGGGGCCACCACCTCTACCACAACCTTGGTGATGATAAATACAGTTATGTAACCCCCCCATGGGGCTTACCTTTAATGCCTCCCAGTTGCTCCTGCTGGCATCCGCCCGTTTTCTATGGCACTTTGACACCTGGCCCAAGTCCACAGTTTCCCAAGGTGTGCCCCACATAGCCCCATACATTGCTTAGCCCAGTTTCTGGCTTAAAACTAAATCGCTGGCATGTTTTTCTATGAGCCAGCGATCGCGCAATGGGTGGGCTTTGTTGCTGCTGACCACTCGATGTGCGGTCAAACTGGAGGGTGTCTCTTACTACCACTGCCCGTATAGCTAAATGGGGACCAGTGACCTCAGAGGGGGTTGAGAAAAGCCCCAAAAGTGTTTAAAAATAATGTTTGGAATGGTGCTCTACCGATGGCTAATTAATATTTATGAGAGCCCTATGAATATTAATAAGGATACTGCCTGCCATCTAGGGGCACAGTATTGCGGTGACAGTGACAAGAATTGTATAAGGTATTGATGTAAATAAATAAATGTATGCAACAGGGCACTGTTGTGGCTATGTACCTGTGGGGCTATTATTTAAATAAAGTCATATTTCTAGCTGCACCAGAACTTTATATTTGGGGACTGCATAAACTGTTATTAAGAAACTGTAGCAGCCACCATCTTTACAGCCAGTAACCAATCAGAAGCCAGCATTTACAGCAGGGACTCCTTGGACAGTACCAGAGACTTGTGGGGAAAAAGGGAGTTACAATTTTGGGTGCCCAAATGCTGTCCCAATCAAGGGACTGGGACTGTGATTATCAGTCTGGGCAGCCAATCGGATTACAGAAACTTTGCCCTTTATTTATAGAGGAACTGTTTTGAATCAGGGCAGTTCCAGTGAGTGTGTCTGGAGCTCCTGAAGGGCAAGGAGGCTCCCTGCAGCTCGGCGAACTTGGGGAGAGGCCCGTGTTGCCTCTTCTCAGCCAAAATGCCTGCTGATTAGTTGGAACAGCAAAGTCTGCAGAACCAGCTGCAATTTCCCCAAAGAGGGAAAGACAGAAAAGGTTATTCCCCAGAGTTAATTTCAGACTGAAATTGGGGTCAAAGTTGCTGAGAGATCCCAAATCTGCATCTTGAGGAGAAGCTGTTTTTGCCTTAAGGACTGTGCCTGGATTTAATGCTTGTGCTCACCAAAATTGTCTCCAGCCAATTTGCCAGAGGGAGACCCGTACTGCTGTGCGCCAGCTTACATTTCCAGGACTGCAATTTGCAAGTGAGAAAACTGTGTGATCTATTACTGAACTGTATCCAAGCTGAGCCTGTAATGCCAAGTAATGTGCCGAAGACACTGTTGCTGCCTGTGAAAGCCAAGCTGCCAGACAACCAGAGAAGGGAACTAGCTCCTGCAGAGAAGATCATCGCGGGTTGTGGCCACCCTTGGGGGCTACGCATTGATGAGGTGGTGAGTCATGTCAGCTCTGGTCCCTGTATCCTGGTCATTGCCAGAAAAGACAAAGTCCTGCAGCTTGCAGCCACATCTTGCCTTGAGGAAAGCCATCTTGGAAATCAGCCCAGATCCCGAGGTCCAAGGTTTAGTGAGTAAAACAGGGTTCTACCCTGCAACACCAATTAACTTGTTTTTTCCAACTGAGTTGCCTTTCAAGTTTGCTTGGTGGTTTAGACTGTTCTTTGTAGGCCATTGGGCCTGGGGATTACAACTGCTGGGTGTTCAAAAAGTGGTTTATGTTATTACAGCCAAGTACAAAAGAAAGCTTAACCATTTCTCTCTTTAAGGGCCCCAACCAGCTGTAATGCCAGTCGACCTGCGGCAATGCTTCAGGCCTGCACCTAATTAATCTCTGGGTACCAGCAGCCAGTGGTCCAGTTAAGGGGTGTATTGGAGTATTTTACACCCAGTTTTGCCCTTTTTATGCCCTGTGTAGAGTACTGGGTAGTATCATCATGACCAGGTGTTTCCATGGACTTCCGGCATTTGCACTTCAGTTCACCAGAACTGTGTGACCACATCACAAAATACTAATTGGCATACCAAAATACTACCAGCTTGGAAAATTAGGAAGTTTTTACTTACTGGCCTAAAAAGTTATCTGGAGCACTACCAGCAGCTTAAACTGGACAGTCCAGAGTGGTTAATACATTTGTTTGAATGTTATACAAAGCCAAAATACTGCTGATGTCAAAAGTACCATTTAATCAAACTTTAGTTTGCTTCTCCTTATTTAAACCCCTTAATAAATCAGTTTGTTGTTTAAATGCTAAACTGGTTCATGAGCATATTATTACTGAGTGCCGGTTTAATGCAAGCAACTGAAAGGTTTTGTGATGTTATTGCTGGTAACTATTCTTTACAGGTACGCAGGGTGTATGCAGAGTTCCAGACCCTGTTGGTAAGTGTGGTCACTGTGAGCATATTATTAGCACTCTCCATTAACTGGGTCATTGAATGCAAAGCAAGGTGTTTATTGTAATTTCAAGTGTGGGGCCACTAGATGGGGCAGTGGGTAGGTACAGCTTCCCAGAGGGCTGTATCATTTCAAGTTCTAACCCACTAATTCATTACTCTGGGTGGAGGCACCATATTTGTAGTTTTACTGTTGGTAGTGACACCACAGTGTCCCTTGATAGCGAACCCAGGCCCCTCAACCTCCAGTCAAGGAAGCAGGCAGGGGTAGTAGCTCTTGGTATAACGGCGCCAGGGTTACAGTTACAATACATCTAGCAGCAGGCTTACAAAAGAGCCCTAACACTCTCTAGTGGGTGTGGGGGTAAAGAGACTTAACAAATCTTAGTGTCATTTAGAGGACAGAAGGCCACAAAGTGCTTCTTCAGCATCATATCCAAACAGTTTAGAGCCCGTTAAAGGAGAATTCACAATAAAACATCCTGCTGCATGTCAATAGCAAAACCAGGTACTCAGAATCAGGAATAAATGTCTAAGACAAATACCAGAGACTGCGGTCCTGGGAGAGGTATCAGACACATCATAATCCGAATGTAGTCAATGTTTACTCACTTCAGCTCCAGAAGATCAGGTTTTGATCAGCTCAGTCTTGGAAAGACCATCAGGTAAAGCCTGGGCTGCAGTGCGAGCAACTTCCAGAGCCTATCCTGATATTTTACCATATGGACCTGGTAATTTGTGATCTCAAGGCTCAAAGATACAGAGGCATAAGTATGTTTGCCCATAACCTCCAGCCTCCAGGATTCCTTCTCAGGAGACAAAGCACTCATGTTTCTATGGGTTTTAGAGCGATCATGAGTAGCCATAATGAGCACAGAGTCAGTCTCAGGCAGAGTAGCATAGTAAGGCTTAGCAGAAGGAGCAATCGATCATGTGCAGACATAATGAGCACAGAGTCAGTCTCAGGCAGAGTAGCATAGTAAGGCTTAGCAGATGGAGCAATCAAACATGTGCAGTCATAACGAGCACAGAGTAAGTCTCAGGCAGAGAAGCATAGTAAGGCTAAGCAGATGGAGCAATCAATCATGTGCAGACATAATGAGCACAGAGTCAGTCTCAGGCAGAGTAGCATAGTAAGGCTTAGCAGATGGAGCAATCGATCATGTGCAGACATAATGAGCACAGAGTCAGTCTCAGGCAGAGTAGCATAGTAAGGCTTAGCAGATGGAGCAATCGATCATGTGCAGACATAATGAGCACAGAGTCAGTCTCAGGCAGAGTAGCATAGTAAGGCTTAGCAGATGGAGCAATCAAACATGTGCAGTCATAACGAGCACAGAGTAAGTCTCAGGCAGAGAAGCATAGTAAGGCTAAGCAGATGGAGCAATCAATCATGTGCAGACATAATGAGCACAGAGTCAGTCTCAGGCAGAGTAGCATAGTAAGGCTTAACAGATGGAGCAATCGATCATGTGCAGAGATAATGAGCACAGAGTCAGTCTCAGGCTGAGTAGCATAGTAAGGCTTAGCAGATGGAGCAATCGATCATGTGCAGTCATAATGATCACAGAGTCAGTTTCAGGCAGAGTAGCATAGTTAGGCTTAGCAGATGGAGCAATCGATCATGAGCAGAGATAATGAGCACAGAGTCAGTCTCAGGCAGAGTAGCATAGTACGGCTTAGCAGATGGAGCAATCGATCATGTGCAGACATAATGAGCACAGAGTCAGTCTCAGGCAGAGTAGCATAGTAAGGCTTAGCAGATGGAGCAATCGATCATGTGCAGACATAATGAGCACAGAGTCAGTCTCAGGCAGAGTAGCATAGTAAGGCTTAGCAGATGGAGCAATCAATCATGTGCAGTCATAACGAGCACAGAGTCAGTCTCAGGCAGAGAAGCATAGTAAGGCTAAGCAGATGGAGCAATCAATCATGTGCAGTCATAATGAGCACAGAGTCAGTCTCAGGCAGAGTAGCATAGTAAGGCTTAGCAGATGGAGCAATCGATCATGTGCAGAGATAATGAGCACAGAGTCAGTCTCAGGCAGAGTAGCATAGTAAGGCTTAGCAGATGAAGCAATCGATCATGTGCAGACATAATGAGCACAGAGTCAGTCTCAGGCAGAGTAGCATAGTAAGGCTTAGCAGAAGGAGCAATCGATCATGTGCAGACATAATGAGCACAGAGTCAGTCTCAGGCAGAGTAGCATAGTTAAGGCTTAGCAGATGGAGCAAATCAAACATGTGCAGTCATAAGAGCACAGAGTAAGTCTCAGGCAGAGAAGCATAGTAAGGCTAAGCAGATGGAGCAATCAATCATGTGCAGACATAACGAGCACAGAGTCAGTCTCAGGCAGAGTAGCATAGTAAGGCTTAACAGATGGAGCAATCGATCATGTGCAGACATAACGAGCACAGAGTCAGTCTCAGGCAGAGTAGCATAGTAAGGCTTAACAGATGGAGCAATCGATCATGTGCAGAGATAATGAGCACAGAGTCAGTCTCAGGCTGAGTAGCATAGTAAGGCTTAGCAGATGGAGCAATCGATCATGTGCAGTCATAATGATCACAGAGTCAGTTTCAGGCAGAGTAGCATAGTTAGGCTTAGCAGATGGAGCAATCGATCATGTGCAGAGATAAAGAGCACAGAGTCAGTCTCAGGCTGAGTAGCATAGTAAGGCTTAGCAGACAGAGCAGGGTATTGCTCATCAGCCTTCCTTGGAACTGCAGGCAGGATATTAGGCCTATCCCAGGCAGGACAGGTTGCGTCCTGTAAGGCATGATACACTGGAGGAATTATAATGGAAGATGTGCAAGAAACCTCCAAAAACTCCATAAGAATACTTTCAGTGGAATCTTCCTCTTCAACAACAAAGTCCATGGCAGAGTGCATCTTCTGCATCATGGCTTGGAAAGAGGGATACTAAGGGGGGAGACCTGCATTTATAAACCACAAAGTCTTCACTACAGGATGACAAGAGTGGAACAAGGGGGCAGATTCCCTTCTTCAAACTGCCCCTTACTCTCATATTCATCCTCCAAATCCCCCTCATGATCCAGGAAGTCAGTATTATATTCAACCTCGTTGTCTTCATGAACAATGATGGGAGCCACAGAGGGAACTGATGACGCCAGCAGTGGCCGAGGAGGAGAAATCTGCAGCGTGCAAGTAGAAGCTGTCACAAGGGCCCTATAACAGGCAGCCCTGTTGATAGCACAGTTATCATCTGCAGCAGCATGACAGCAGGAGTCATAACACATCAGAAATCGACACCAAGCACAGCCTGGGAGTAAGACCTGTGTCAAAGGGACGGAGCCCTATGACGTTGTCAATGCACTGTCCATAGTAGGTATGGCAATACCAGAATCACACACTGTGGACAGGGAAACTAAGATTTGTGTGTGGGCCCCAGACTTGCACCCTGTGGACAGAGAAACTAAGGTTTGTGTGTGGGCCCCAGAATCACACCCTGTGGTCAGGGAAACTAAGGTTGGTGCATGGCTCCTAGAATCACACTCAGTGGGTAGGGACACTATGGTTGGTATGTGAGCGACCGGAATCACACTCTGTGGACAGGGAAATGAAGGGTTGTGTGTGGGCCTCAGAATTACACTCCATGGTTAGGACATTAAGGTTTGTGTTTGGGCCTCAGAATCACACTCTGTGGGCACAGAAACTAAGGTTTGTGTGTGGGCCCTAGAATCATACTCTGTGAATAGGGCATCCAAGTGTTGTGCTGGTTCCAAAAACACATGGTTTGTGTAGTGGCTTTAGAATCACTTTCTGCAACAGAAAAATAACAAGGTTTGTGCATGGGCTCCAGAATCACACAGGGAAACTACGGTGTGTGTGTGTGTGTGTGTGGGCACAAGAACCACACAGGGGAACTAACATTTATTTGTGGGTATCAGAATCACACTCTGTGATCAGAGAAGCTAAGTTTTTTTATGTGGGCCCAGGACACTCTGTGAACAAGGACATTTTTTTGTTGCTTACCAATAATAAAAGATCGTTGACGGAATATCTTCTGTAGAGCCACACCTTCGAAATTGTAAACCATCGGTATCAGGACCACTTGGAACCCTTTGCCTAGCTGGGGCCTCAACGTTAATACACATCACTACCTATATAACACATGCAGTCCCATACCCCCTTAGTTTCCTGCTGGAGACAAGCTGACGTCATATCATATGGATAGTACAGGAGACCACAATCATGACCAGGCACATGGTAGAGGTGACAGTTCTGGAACAGAAAGACACTTAAGGGTGCAGAAAAGGAGAAAAACCAGCATTCAACAAGAGTCCTGTCTTCCACAGCATGCCACCTAAAATCTAAAATACATTTTCTTAAGGATGGAATAATGGCAACCACAGAAGAGTGCACTAGGCTGAAAGGAAAAAACCTCAAGGACCAAAGCATCAAGCTGGCTCAGTTATGAGGTCACCCAGGCAGTAAGGGACAAGAGGTTAGCCTATAGGAAATTCTGAAAGACCATGAGTGAGGTGGATAGGGAGAATTGTCTAAGACTGGCTAGTGTGGCAAGTAAGGTAGTCCAGTGGGCTAAGGCATATAACGAGCTGCAGATAACTGAGGGAATTAAGAAGGGCAAGACAGCCTTTTTTGACTATAAGCAAGAAGAGGGACAAGAAGGATGGGACTGTTAGGCTGAAGAAAGGGAATGAGTGGGTGGAGGAGAATGGGGAAAGGCTGAGGTACTGAATGAATACTTCCATTGCATTTTCACCAGAGAGAAAGGTGGACCAGTGTCTATGGGGGGAGAACAGGAGCTGGGGGAGGGTGCATGGATGTTGGGGTACAGGAGGATAGGGCGAGAGAGGGGCTGCTAGCATTGAAGGTGGACAAACCACCCGGCCTAGACCTTGTGGTCAACGAGGTCAAAGGCTTTTGTGAAGTCCACAAACACAGGGCCAGTGTAAAGGCCTTCATCACTGGCTTTATTGATGTGGTGAATTAATTTTATGAGGGCAGTCTCGGTGTTGTGGCCGGCCCGAAACCCATGTTGCACCTCTGTTAGCAGGTTGCGTCTCTTGAGAAATTCAATAGTTTGCCCATGGATGACTTTTTCAATGATTTTTGAGAGAGGAGTCAGGAGGGAGATGGGTCTGTAGTTGGTAATATCATCTTTTGGTCCAGATTCATGAAGGGGGTTGATAACTGCAAATTTTCATTTTAAGGGGAAAGACCTGGAGCAGAGGGAGTGGTTAAAAATGTTGGAAAGTGGAACGGCTGCGGATTCATAGACCAGTTGGAGGATCCAGTAATCAATGTTGTCTTGCCCGATATAAGGCCTAGGATTATTTGTTTTAATAAGTTTTACCACCCCTTTTAGGAAAAGGTAATGGAAGTAGAAAAATGGTCTGGGGGTTGGGGGGGGTTGGATTGTTCTTGTCTAGGTCGCCGAAGTAGGAATTGAATAGTGTGGTGATTTCCAGGGGATCGGTGACTGGTTGTCCCATGGAGGACAGGGTGATTTGTTCACTACTTTGTCCCCTTCAGGTAAGATCATAAACAAGCTTCCAGGTGAGCTTAGGGTTGCCCCTAGAGCTACTCTGTTTTTCAATAATGAAATTGTTTTTTGCAGAGCAGACAACAGATTTACATTTGCTGCGGGGCACCGGAGGAGTGGTGTGTAAATAATTAAAACTGCCAGCCCAGTGGTACAGCGCAGCTAGTGCTGGTCAAGCAGTGAAGTGCTGCACAGCTTACAGAGTGCATGTTCAAGCTGGCTCCTGCTCAAACGTGTGAGCTGGCGGTCTGCTCACAGATCCTTTTAGTGCCATGGCACCCCACATTAAAGCTGCCCTTGCATTTCAAGACTGGTGTCTTTTCATGTGCTCTGATCCCATGAGACTGCCAGAGACATTGGTGGGAGTCCAGCGACCCACTAGGGGGAGAAAAGAGAGTAAAACTCTGTATAACTGCCTATGTGTACTGTTAGTTTAACAGCAGCTGAGGCTGCCCTGTGAATGTGTGTTTCTGCCGGTCGCCTCTGGATCTAGTGCTTAAACACTAGCGACTGGCAAAGAGAAACTCTTTTAGTGCCCATTCCACAACCGGATAACATAGCAGAGGGGCACCTTTTGGGGCACAATGAATATTTACTTTTAAAATGGTACAGAAACCCTTAAACAAGATTTAAAGATGGGACTCCATGTAGACTGTTTTGATGAAAGCCATCTTGGCAATCCCTGACCCTTTCTCAATCCAATCAGTATTCAAGGAGTGCAAAGGACTGCTGCTATAGCTCCTGGGTTGGAGACAGGACAATATTCTTGGCACCTTCACTAGCATCCAATCAGGTGTTGAGGTAACCTAATCCATATTAATTTTACAGATGGGACAGCTGTGTCAACCAACCAGATGCTGCCATATTCTTCTCGGACTATGGGGGAGAATTCAGCTCAAGGCATTTCTGCCTGATGCTCTCCGTGAGAAGGGAGTTTCGCCTGTTTCTGGGGAAAAAGTCTGGAAGTAGGCCTAACTCTTCCACAGCCAAATTCTTGGAGACTTGTCCAATGCATTCTATAACCTGGAAAGCCAGAGTGTATGTCTGAAGAAGCCATCTGAGAGAAGCCCTCAGCCAGTGAGGAGGGTTGGACTATGTCCTTGTGCAGAGCCTGAAGTATAGCCTGGTTTAAACAACTAGAGTCAAGAGATGTGTACAGAAAATTCCCATTGGCTGGGAAATCCAGTTTGAGATAACCAGAACTGATTTGTGGTCTGAACCTGCAGTTTGGAAAATATTCGAGAGACTGTTTGGCACCTCTAGCTCTGGGAGGTGAAACAAACCGATTTCCACAGGTATTCACATCTATCATCTAATCTACCTAGAGAGAAAGACTGTGTGATTACTCAAATTCAGGAGAAGAATCCTTGCCAGGTGAGGACAGTCTGGGAAATCAGCCAGGTATTGTCACAGCCAGGAATTACCCATCGTTTCGAGCGGGGTAAGATGTGTGGCCCTGGTCCCCAGTACTGGTGTGTTCCAGCACCCGTGACAAAGCAGCCAAGAAGGTAACAAGCTGCCCGAGTCTGCCACATTGCAGAGGTGACCAGCTGCAAGACTCCTGCTACAGCCAAGTAAACTGCTAACCTGCTGGTATTGTACGAAGCCCCAGCTCATCTGACTGAACCTGCTGCTGTTGCTCAGATCCTGTGTGAACTGTGTTTCAGAACTGTGAATAAAGTCGGGGCCTGCCCTGTCCTGGGGATTTTACAAAAAGCTGCTGCTAATTTTCTGTTTCTATCTAAAAGTACACCAACACTGCGCCGTACAAGCCTGCAATTATACCACCTCAGTATCCAGACTGACTCTGGGGAACACTAGTACCAGTGGGGAGGTGGGTTTAAGTTCTGCTGTGTTGTTGTTGGGGTGTGGTCACTGCTTGTGTTTACTGCTGTTTACATGTTATACCAGCTTTATCAAATACTACAGTTGATTTTTATTTCTGCATCCCATCCACTTACTCCTTTAATAAAATAATTTATTGGTGTGTTTAACACTATCTGTGAGCATATTATTAGCAATAGCCCTTAACTGTATGCACAGTAAAGTAGTGCACCCGTTTCTTGTATTCCGTGTGTGGGGTGACTGAGAGGAGTGGGCAGGCACAGCATCCCAGCTGGCCCACTTCAACTATGGGTGGAGGCATCATGCTAATCAATTTGCTATGGGGGAAAAGAACCCCCTTTTCAGATCCAAAACAGAGCCTAGGCCCCTGAACCTTGCTGATCCTGCGAGGTAGGGGTAGTAACCGAAAGTTATATGGTGACCGGGTTACATATGTTTTCTTACCTGGGTTTATGCACATTGTCAGTTCTGAGTCTAGTATTCATTATACCTGTCCTTGACCCTTAGTTAATTCATGTTTATGTTGCGTTTATTTGTGACTTGTCTAATTGTAATTTGCAGATTTTAATATTTTTATATCATATTTTATTTATTGCACATGTTGTCAAGGTTTACTTTACTTCTCTTCCTTCTTACCCCAGGATGCATCTGGCAACAAGCTGTTATGTCTTTCCTAATAAAACTTCTGCAATTACTAAATAACAAAATAAATGAAATAAATAAATAAAAATATACTGTAGGACTGAATGTTGCTCACCCTTTAACTGTTGGTTTAGTTAGTGGTAATGGGTGTTGTAGTCACACTGCATACATGTTCCACTAGGAAGGAAATATATTCAATTCAGTGCTTCACAGTAACTGGTAATTGGTATTTTTCTTTTAAACTTAGATTGTAGGCTTGTAGTGACACTATACTTTCTTTCTGTGTTGTCTTTACTTATAATTGTTTTTGGGCTGTTGAAAATTTAAAACATAGTGGTGGTGTAATTCTGTGCTGTCTTTAATTGCTGCAAATTTTTGCCCCCCCCCTCCCCCAACTCTTAATTATATGCCCTGATAAATCTGATTGACAGGAGCTAAACACAGGGTATAGCAAGAGGTGAAGTAGGAGGGGCATAAGGGGAAGAAGACCACCCTCAGCATGACAAGTGTTTCGACTCATTTATTTATTTATTGGTTTCCTTTTCCTTAAAAAAAAAATATATATATCTGAGGATCAGTTACAGGATTTTTAGTACTGTAAATAAATAAAAAGAGAACTAAGAGAGCTTCAGTAGCAGAGAAGTAGTGGAATTGCATTATAATGTGGGGAGTGGTGCAATGCAGTGGCTGTGGGGCAGCCATATTCAGGCAGACCTTCTGGACACTGAGGTGCTTCCCTATCTGCATGCATCTCTTGGGACTGCGGGATGAGGTAGCCAGACTCAGAGCGGAAGTAAACTGGGTCAGGAGTACCATCACCCCTATCCAGGGACCACCCAGTCCAATGCAGCTGCCTCAAAGGATGCCGAGAACGAGGAGCACTTGGATGACAGTGGGCTCAGGGAGGGTTAGAGCAGTCAGGCAGAGGCACATCCCAGATCCTATCCTCTCAAGAACTCATATGCCACACTGGCAAATGAGGACAACCAAATAAAGGTACCCAGGAAGTGGAAGGAAAGGATGTGGAGGTTAGGCAAGGAGGTGACCTCAGTGGGAAAGTAATGGACCCCAGAGGAGGAGAGCGAATCCTGGTGGGGGACTCCATCGTAAGAGGGATCCAGCTAGGAACACAGGAGGGGGAGGACAGGGAGGTGAGGTGCCTACCAGGTGCCACGGCATGGAAGGATGGAAGGAAGATACTGGGGATCACTGGGAAGGCAAGGCGGGAGGGTGAGCTGGATGTCATTATCCACCTAGGTACTAATGACTTGGCAAATGGGGAGCCAAAGGAAGTTCAGGAAGAGTTTAGAAAACTGGGGAGGGGTCTCAAGCAAGTAGCTACTTCTGTCACTTTCTCAGAAGTATTACCTGTGAGAGGCAAGGGAGAGCATAGGAGTGCATGCACCAGGAACTTTAACTCATGGTTGAAGAACTGGTGCTGTGAGGAAGGGTTTGGATTCATTGGTGACTGGGGACCCACCTGGAGGGATGGAGGTTTGTTCAAGCCTGACGGCCTGCATCCATCCTGGAGGGGAATCCAAGCACTCAATGATAAGTTTAAATGCTACATTGACAAGCATTTAAACTAGCAAAGGGGGGTGGCAGGCCAGCAAGGACGGTACCTACTTGCTCACCCCCCACAGCTAGTAGTGGAACCAGTGAACCAGAGGAGTGGCTATCTCTGCAAAGCAGTGTGCAAAAGATGGAGATTAGTGTCCAAAGGTGGATAAGCAGAAAAGGGCAAAATTCAGCAGAAGGGCAGACAGCAAGGAGAACCAGAGATAAATGACAACCAAGGAAGAGGCTGGAGTAGAACAGTGAAGCAGTCTAGGGAGGTCAAATCATGGAAAGCCATGTGTGCAAATGCCAGGAGCCTTAGCAACAAGATGGAAGATCTGGAGGCTGTCATGGTACAGTCAGACCTGGACATTGTGGCCATCACTGAAACCTGGTGTAATGATAACCATGACTAGGAGATGGCCATACCTGGCTACAACATATTCAGAAGAGACAGAGCAGGCAGGAAGGAGGAGGGTGGCACTGTATGTGAAAAATGACATAAGGGCCACACAGATCCAGGAGGAACAAAATGGGGGAGAGATACTGTGGGTTAAGCTGGAAAGGAAAATGGGGCCAGCCATCTGCACAGGTGTGGTCTACAGACCACCAGCCCAGGAGGAAGAAACAGATAGGGAGCTGATGCTAGCCATCCAAAGGATGGCAGACATGGGTCAGGTAGTACTGGTTGGAGACTTCAATATACCAGACGTGAACTGGAGCATCCCAGCAGCAGCATCAACTAGGAACAGATTTATCCTGGACTCCCTTCAGGGTGCCTTCCTCAGCAACTGGTCATGGAACCAACTCGGCAGAAGGCAATACTGGACCTTGTGCTCACAAACAGGGACAGTGTGATGGGGTAAACAGTGGGGAGCACCTGGGTAACAGTGACCACCAGTCATTGTGGTTTGAAATCACAGAAAGAGCAGAACCAAACCACACAAAACACGTATCCTGGATTTTGGGGGCAGACTTTGGGAAAATGGGAGATACTTGAAAGAGGCATTAAGGGAATGGGACAGGAATCAGGGTTGAGGAACAGTGGGCAGTATTTAAAATGGGGATTATAAGAACAACAGAATTATGCATTAAGCAGGTTAGCAAGAGGAAAAGGAAGAGGAGACCATTATGGTTTCCAAAGAGGTAGCAAAAGTGAAAGCCAAAAAGATTGCATTCAGGCAATACAAAAGACACAGGCAGAAGGGGATAGGAGAAGTACCAGGAGAAACAAAGGAGGCAGGAAGTCAGTAAGAGAAGCCAAAGCTCAGACAGAAGAACATTGCAAAATCAGTGGGTAAGGGACAAAACCTTTACAGGTACATAAGTGAAAAAAGAAAGACAAAGGGAGGGATAGTGAGACTGAAGGGTGAGGGACGGGAGCAGCGTGGAGGATGACAACAGTAAAGCTGACATATTGAACAGGTATTTCTACTCAGTCTTTACTAAGGAAGAGGGGTAATGGATCTGAAGAATGTACAAGGGGTGAGAATGGTGCAGAAATGGACACAAGTCCCTTTACAGAGAAAGGGTCCTGAAGGAACTGGAAGTAATAAGAGCTGATAAAGCAATGGGGCCAGATGGGTGCACCCAGGGTCCTTAAGAACTAAGAGAGGTGGTGGCTGAACCTCTGGCTATCCTGTTCAGCCAATCACTGGAAACAGGGAGGTACCCAAAGACTGGAGGACAGCAGATGTAGTCCCTTATACAAAAGTGGGAACAAAGAGGAAGCAGGGAACTACAGACCAGTCAGCCTCACCTCGGGTAGTGGGAAGATCATGGAAGCACTACTGAAGGAGAGATTGGTGGAACATCTGGTTGTCAATGGACTACAGGACCCAAGGCAGCATGGTTTCACCAGGGGAGGTCATCTCAGACCAACCTCATTGAATTTTTGACTGGGTGACTAGGAGGTGGATCAGGGAGGGCAGTGGACATGGCCTATCTGGACTCAGCAAGGCCTTTGACACTGTGCCACATAGAAGACTATTACACAAACTGGGGAATATGGGTGTGGGCAGGACAGTAGTGTGGTGGGTAGGTAACTGGCTGGGTGGCAGGACACAGAGGGTGGTGGTAAATGGCTGTCACTCCACAGAGGGAAGAGTGACCAGTGGGGTACCACAGGGATCAGTGCTGGGACCGGTCCTATTCAACATCTTCATCAGTGACATTGCACAGGATCTAGAAGGCAGAATTTCACTGTTCGCTGATGACACAAAGCTCTGTAACAGAGTAGACACACAAGAGGGTGTAGACAGAATGAGAAGGACCTGCAGAAACTTGAAGAATGGTCAAGGGTTTGGCAGTTGAAATTCAATGCAAAGAAGTGAAGATAATGCATATGGGCAACAAAACCCTGGCACAATATATCAGTTGGGGGTGAGGATATAGCATGCACCAAGCAGGAAAGGGATCTTGGGGTTGTCATCTCTGGATGACCTCAATGTAGGGAAACAGTGTGACAAGGCATCAGGTAAAGCAAATAGGATGCTGGGATGTATAGGCAGGGGCATCACCAGCAGGAAAAGGGAGGTCATAATTCCGCTATACAAGACACTAGTGAGGCCCCACCTGAGTACAGTGTACAGTTCTGGAGACCATACCTACGTAAGGACATAGACAGGGTAGAGAAGGTTCAGAGGAGGGCAACAAAGATGGTGCATGGGTTGCATCACAAGTCCTATGAAGACAGGTTGAAGGAACTGAACATGTACTCCCTGGAGGAGAGGAGGGAGAGAGGGGATATGATAGAGACATACAAGTATCTTACAGGGAGGAACAGGGTGCAGGAAAACACTATTTTTAAGCGAAAAAGATGTTTCAGGACTAGAGGGCATGGGATGAAGTTGGAGGAGGACAATTCAGAGGAAACATGAGAAAGAATTTCTTCACAGAACGGGTGGTGGACAATGGAACATCCTGCCAGAGGAAGTGGTGGGGGCTGAAACAATCACGGGATTTAAGAATGCATGGGATAGACATAAAGGAATTCTAGAGGTCAGGGGTAAGGGGAAATAGACTTCTAGGAAAACAAACTGAACTTACAAGCTCAAATGGGCAGACTAGGTGGGCCATAGGCCCTTATCTGCCGACACTGTCTATGTATCTATGTAGTCGACTCCCCAGGAATGGACAGCATGATGGGAACAAAAAAGTGCAACTCCAAACGTTTCTCTGCAACTGCAATGACTGACCTCCCAAACACCCACACTTGGGATGGCCACGGTTACCCAGGACCAGAATAAAGAGTTCTGGTGGGTGGTGGAGCCACTCCATGTGAGAGTGCAGGCCAGTGCTCTATGTTAGTGCATGTGTGTGTCACCAGTGTATCTGCGCACTTATGTCAACCCTCTCATGTCACTGCGGACAACGTCCCTCTTATTGACACCACCAGCCTGGGACAAGGGGAAAAGTCCATTTGATGACCCCAATAATAACTGGAAGCCACAGTACACCTAATATAGTGAGGGTCTCACCAGGCCCAAGAGAATCCGACCTCCTTACAGAGACACCAGCTGGAGGTGCAATGGGATAATGGCAGCTGCTTGGGAGAACCACAGTGGGCTCTGTGCTTAGTTACCCAAAGGGCAATGCTGGCATACCCAATGTGTAACACATTCCAGTAACCAGGACAATCACCCACAGCCAGTACTCCACTGCTATCTTTAAACAGGGAGCCATGTCTCTCAGACTTGCTGCAGTCTATAACTGACCAAATGACTGCTCTTGACAACTTATGGCACCAAGCCCTGGCATCTGGCCATCCTGCAGACCGTCAACTATACCGTGCTGCCCAAAACTCCTACACCTGGGCCATTCACCAAGCTAAGGCTGCTTACTACCAAACTAAACTCACCACCTTCTGGGGGCAGGGACGTAATTTCTGAGAGAATATTAAGGAACTCTGGTAAATTCCCCCCCCCCACTGATCATAAATGGGGCCCCTACCCAAGATCCTGACCAGATTGCCAACACCTTTAATGCGGCTTTACTGACCTTAGCTCAGTACTCCACCCCCTCCATTGGGCTGTCCCCCCCCCACACTGGTGTCACACTGTTCCACTTCAAGACCATCTCCCCGAGTACTGCCCACTCCTACCTCTCCAAGTTCCTTGGCAAATCCAGACACAGTGGCGATACACTAGACCTTAAGCTGCTCAACCTGATTCTAGACACAGTCCTAACCCCCACTGACCAAAATCTTGAATATGTCACTATGCCTTAGTCAGTTCCCTTCCCAATGGAAATGAGTAGTGATCATTCCCATCCACAAGAGTGGTGACCGAACCTCCCATAATAACTACAGGCCTATCTCC
Source organism: Neoceratodus forsteri (assembly GCA_016271365.2). Classification (NCBI taxonomy): domain Eukaryota; kingdom Metazoa; phylum Chordata; order Ceratodontiformes; family Ceratodontidae; genus Neoceratodus; species Neoceratodus forsteri. The sequence goes on from CM057454.1 coordinate 1,181,268,441, forward strand.
ATTCTGCACCACCCAAAGCGCTCGGAAAAATCATCACTTACCAACTCACTGAATTCCTGGAATCACATAACCTCCTTTGCCAGCAATAGCATGGATTCAGGAAGGGTCAAAGCACCACCACTGCCCTCCTGGAGTATACCTCATACATGCACGTGTAACCCCCGGACCCCTGCCTTTTTGCAAAAACGACAGGTGGCATGCTGTTGAAGCTGACAGCAGTACCTGGTGGGGACTGGGTTCAGGGAGGATGAGGTTACTCGGCACAGGGGGCCTAGGTTTGGCTACTCTGCACAGGGGCACCCAAGTAAATCTGAACACAGGAAGCAATAACTGTAATGTCCAGAACCAGGAATGGGATTCTACAGTGTGGCTTTTATTCATATCCAAACTGAACAAGCAAAGCATAGACGGACCCCCATGGGGCTACATTCCTGGTAATGCAGATTAGAGACAACAGAACACTTTTTCACATTTCCAGCCCTCAGGCTCTGAACCCACCAGGCACACAGCCCGGACTTGCACGCAGCTTTGGGTACACAGCCTGACTTGTACACTACTTGGGTTTTCCCCACTGGCCACTTGATCCGCGGTCCGTTTTGGGAAATGAACCAATTTTCCAATTGGTGGCTCCCCAAACCACCTTAGAGCCTTCGACTCCTAGAGGGAATTTTCCTTCCAATCCCACATCTGCGTACTTCCTCATCATTGGCCAAGTGCATGAGGCAAAGTAGAAATCCACAGAGCAAACCGAGAGGGGGACCTGGTCACTAAAGTTGGGGGGTCTCTCACCCAGCTCCCACAATCCATACCGCCATTTCTCTGGAAACTAAACAACTCTTTTACTGAAAGCTTGGCAATGTAGATTACTGGGTAGACGTACTACATCTCCTCTACATGTCTTGACTTCCCTATGTGCTGGACTTGAACATACTTTTACTTTTGGCTAAGCCTATTACTCTAGGCCTCCCACTATTTCAGTAGTCCAATCCCCACTATCACACAAGTCCCAGGGTGAAAACACCGGCCCTTTAGAAAGTGCAGAAACTCACCCTCCGGTTGCAGGTGCCCCACAGGCAAATCACAAAATCTTCTTGTTTCCCAAAACTCTTGGACCAAATAAGGCAGCTTCTCCACTAGCAGTAGCCAGGGGGTTGCCCATGGAATATGCAGGCTAAACTTTTCTGCCCCATCCCCTCACCGAGACCCGATTCAGCGGTCTCCACCGCTTTAAAACTAGCTTATGTGTCTCTCTTTAGGTGGAAACACACACCTTTTTCCTAAATGTAGCCCTATGTCAGGGCTGAGGTTCCAAGAACCTAACACAGAGCTGCTGTGCTCCTTTCACAGCAAGCTCCAAACTCCAACTGACCTAAAGACTACTGTTGAAACCTCCCAACATTCTATTCCAACTCCCTGCTGCAGATTCCACTGTGGCTCATGCAGCTGCGACAGTTCTATGGTGATGTCATCCCTCAGTCTCAGCTGAGACTGAGAACAGAGTGAGACAGTGTGAAATCCATTTAACTGGAGTTTCACAAGCTGCCTTCGCTGCCTACCACTAGGTCTTACTGGGATTCTAGTAACCCCGGGTTACACTCGGCCTTGACCGGGAGAATGACTGCCCGCAGTCATTGTTTACCCGGCTTTAGGCCGTCCCACCCTATGTGCTACCTGCAGAGGGGGGTGATCAGGCCCCCTTCTACCATGTGCAAGCACAGGCAGGCAACACTAAGGGCTTAGAGGCCTTTAGCTGACATATCAGCCTCTACACTACCCACTTACTATGGATGCTTAGTAGCTCTGGTAGAACTGTCCAGAACATAGCCCTAATAGCTCAGCACTGCAACCCCTACTGCAGGTCAGGGCCACAGCCTGTCTATCCCCCTAGCCCTCTAGGGAAAACATATCTGCCTCTAAATTAATACCCAAAACCTAGGGGTGGCAGTGGATGTCAAGATGAACAACTCTGAGACTTGTAGGAGGGCAGCAGCCAAGGCCAACAGGATGCTGGGATGCATCACTAGGGGGATCACCTCCAGAAGGAGGGAAGTGATACTCCCTCTGTATAACTGCTTGGTGAGGCCGCACCTTGAGTACTGCGTGCAGTTTTGGAGGCCACACTTAAAGAGGGACATTAACCTCATGGAAAGGGTCCAGAGGAGGGCTACCAAAATGATTTGGGGCTTGGGGGACAGGACCTATGAGGAGAGGCTCGAACAGCTAAATATGTACACATTGGAAGAGAGAAGGGACCGGGGGGACATGATAGAGGTCTTCAGGTACATGAAGAGGGTAAATAGGGGAAGAACAGTCAGGGTGCTTCGAAGGAAGGAGGAAGGGGCCACTAGAGGGCATGGGTGGAAGCTGGAGGGGGGAAGATTCAGGGGAGAAAGAGGGAGATGCTACTTCACTGAGAGGGTGGTGGAGCCATGGAATGCACTGCCTAGGGGGCTGGTGGAGGCAGAGACAGTGGAGGGGTTCAAGAGGGGGTGGGACAGGTACAGGGTAAGGGTTCTGGAAGCAAAATCCAGTGCAGCAAGAATATCCGGAACTGGGAAGGGAGAAGCCAGAGAAGGCGAGGGGGACATCAAGGTCAGCACCCAGGGTGGGGGCTGACCAAACGAGCAAACACAAAAGACCGTTAGGCCTATTCTGCTGGCATTTTAGTATGTTAGTAAAACAAAAACAACCCGGGGACCTCCCCAACCTTGGGCAACCTGCAACACACACCAAGAATAATACCACACTATTATATCAGTATACTGCCTCCTCCCTACCCCCACAACCACACCTGTGGAAGGAAAGGGTTAATACAGTAACAACGACAATAACAACACCACAGTACTTTAAATTACTACACACTAAAGTACTAATGAGGAACTCCGATGAGCCCCTCCTCCTCTTCTTGTCTTCTCTTCTATCTTCTCCAGGAACACCTGCAAGAAAAAGAAAGACAACACACACTCCTAATCTGCATACACAGTCTACCTAAAACCCCTACCATCAAAACACTGAAGAATCCCAAAAAGATATATTTTTTTTTTTTAGAAAAAAGGTAGAAAACAGTATATACATTAGAAAGCAGTAGAAATCAACAACATTATTTACAATACACATTTGGGGATGGAGTGCCTAAAGGTCCAACTAGTGACCACAATGCCCTGAAGCTAGTCCAATAAAGAGTCTCTCCTGGGCCGGGCCGGTGAAGCACAGTTCTAACAGGCCAAAGTCCCGAAGAGGAGAGTCTTTGAGGACAGTTCACACATTTTGGAGTCTGCTAGTGTAGGGTGTATACTGCAATGTCATAAAGATAGAAAAGTTTGGACTTACCAGCCCCTTGCAGATTGGAAAATTCTGAACCGACCTGCACCTTTGACGAAGACTCCCTGGCAGCATTTCTTCCGATACAGCTGGGCGGACATCTTCCAGGAACCACAGGAGGGCACATCTGGGAACACCTGGGGTGATGTCATCTCTGGAGATGGAACCTTAGAACAGGAACAAAAAGGAAAACAGCTGGTCTGACGTCATCCGATTACCAGGCGATGAAGCAGGATACAGCTGGGCTGGTGTCCTCTCTGGATCTGAAGTCATCTGGTGGGCCAGTTGATGGATTCTGGAAAGGCCAGTACACTGTAGAACTGATGAATGTGGGGCACCCGAGTCCTGGATGTCCATACTGGCGAATCAATAAAGGCACTTCACAGGCTGGTGTGGCAGTATTGACTACCACTGTTCGGCTTTCCATTTAGTAGGCACGGGCACATTTGCTGGGAGGTCCTTGCACTGAGGCCAATAGTACCGGGGGTCAGAAGCTTGAATTATTACCCCGTCTGGGCGCACATAATTCACACAGTGGGAGATTTCACGTCCCTCTCCGTCCACTATTCGCACTCTGTCCATAAACAGTGTCCTGCCTCTCTTCCACTGGGTATATTTCTCATGAAACAGTCTGTCCTTTACATGCTTGTTTGCCCCAGGATGCACACCTTTCATTGCTTCGGCCCAGATCCAGGATTTCCTGCTGTTCTCAATCTCCTCCAAGACTCTCCGAGGAAAGGTAGGAAAGGTCATACCATAGATCTCATTCGCCTTTCTACGAACCAGTCTCTCCTCTTTACTAGCTTTGGTCAACCTGAGACCGCTGGCCTGGCTTGGGGGTGGCCAGTCCTGGTTCTGCTAGCTATGCATCCTTAACGAGATCAAAAATGGATCCCTGACTACTTCTTCTTGCAAAGCCAGGGCAGTGGCATTACCACTCTCTTCCATGCATTCCTCCGAGGCAAGAGCTTGAGGCTGTGTACCCGTTCCTTTTTTACAAGGCCACATAGGTTCCTCATCTTCTTCCTCACTAAGGATCTGAGCCCAGGAGTGAGCAGTCGTCCTCACTCCTGAGACTATCCACTCATCACTAGGCGCGGAGGTCGACACCTCCCATTCAAAGGCCTCCGGCATCTCATCTTCTCCTATGAGACTTGGGCTAGCCCCAGGAGTCTACTGATGCTTTATCTAAACTTTCCTCCTGGGATCCAGCATCCGAAACTTCAACTTCTGGTCCTGTTTCTAACTCTGCACCCTCTAGCTTTGTGCCACACTCCCCCAAGGGGCCTTCTTTCACAGGCTCTGCCTGGTGCTGTGTGCTGCCAACTGCAGATTCCTGAACCTTTTTCCATGTGGGAGCCAAACAAATTTGAGGCACTTTATACAAGCCATATTTTTCTAGGCATCCAGCACAGTGAGGAATCATGAAGGCGTCCCTTCCAGGTCTCAAGCATATTTGATATACATGCACTGGAAAACCAGGAATCGCCACATGAGGAGGCAGTTGTCCTCCATAGCACCACTTTTCAATGTCCCTCAGTCTATTCACGGCTGCTGTTACTGCAACCCGGGCATGATCCGGATAGCGAGCTGGTCCTGAGGCCATAACTGCAGAAAAACAAACAAAAGCTCACTGTAACAAAAGTCCCACTTTACTGAACACTTTCTTTACTTTTAAAATGGCTCCTCTGCTGCTGTGTTTACTTTACTACCCCACCCTGTAATGGCGGCGGCAGCACTCCTGTGCATTAACATTTAGAAACTGGGTCAAGCCACTGCGCACCGAATTTACACACACTACTGATAACTTTTGCTCAAACTGCACAAACTTGCACTGTTCTTATTTTAAACACATTTACATGACTTTCCACGGACTTTTTACATGCTGGAAACATTTCTTTGACTCACAGTCCCTTAAAGCTTCAGGTTTTTAAGCACAGGATTGCCTGTAAAACTAGTGCTGCCCATTTGGCTACAACTCACAGTCTCTCTCTGGCTTTAAACTTTAAACTGAGGCTGAACTCATTACTATGCACACAGTCAATGGCTTAACAGACTTTCACTTGCTGGCAGGACTTGACACAGTCGTTACTTGCAAAGCGACTACACTGCTGCACACATATTTTACTGGCATAGGGCAGAAAAATCACTGTTTGAGCAATTTCACTGTTAGTACTTACTGTTATCAGTAGCTGTTTGCTGTGATGGGGAAAAACAGCCTGCAGCCAGTTCTTGGAGGCCTCAGAACAGAAATGGGCGGGCAGTCCTGCCGATCATCTCCTCGACCACCACACTTGCAATTCAAACGAACGATTAGCGGGTTGAGCCCGATTTTAAACAAACAAGTCTAATTTTGGAAGGTTTACGTTTTTAACACTCCGCGATGCTCCTCCACAAGCCAGTACACGCACTCCACTCACACTCCCTCTCGAATGCTGGGGCAGTCACTATAAAGCTGGCTGAGGGGCGGGACCAATTGCTGCCTCACCAATCACACGACGCCATGCAAATGAGCCTCTTCTTCCTTGCGAGTGCTCTTCTCACGGCGATCGTTGAGCAGGCAAATTTAAACTGCAGAATGCATTTTTTTTTTCTTTTCAACTGACTCCACGGCGGGAGCCCATTTCAGCCATTTAACATAGCCATTACACCTGCAAGTCTCTCAGTTCATTCAGAAAGCATTTCCAACGTCCAGGGCACAATTTTCCTGTTGCTACCCCTAGTCTTCCACACTTTTCTTTACCACAGTTCATTTTAAAAGCAGGCAAAAACGCTGTAAACAATTGATGCAGGACAAGGGCACACTCTTTTAGCTTTACTGCTCCTTGGTAAACAGTTGGCATTTTAAACAGCAACATAAGATCCACAGCATACAGCAACACACTAGTTAACTTGCTTCAGCTTTTGGGCTACCCACTGCCAGATAGCCAAAACGCTAGCCCCTTGCCCGAGCACCTTCCTCACAGAATTAAAATCCAAAGCGGTGCCTCCATTTTTGTAATCCCCGGACCTCTGCCTTTTTGCAAAAACGACAGGTGGCATGCTGTTGAAGCTGACAGCAGTACCTGGTGGGGACTGGGTTCAGAGAGGATGAGGTTACTCAGCACAGGGGGCCTAGGTTTGGCTACTCTGCACAGGGGCACCCAAGTAAATCCGAACACAGGAAGCAATAACTAATGTCCAGAACCAGGAATGGGATTCTACAGTGTGGCTTTTATTCACATCCAAACTGAACAAGCAAAGCATAGACGGACCCCCATGGGGCTACATTCCTGGTAATGCAGATTAGAGACAACAGAACACTTTTTCACATTTCCAGCCCTCAGGCTCTGAACCCACCAGGCACACAGCCCGGACTGGCACGCAGCTTTGGGTACACAGCCCGACTTGTACACTACTTGGGTTTTACCCACTGGCCCGGCTCCCCACCGGCCACTTGATCCGCGGTCCATTTTGGGAAATGAACCAGTTTTCCAACTGGTGGCTCCCCAAACCACCTTAGAGCCTTCAACTCCTAGAGGGAATTTTCCTTCCAACCCCACATCTGGGTACTTCCCTCATCACTGGCCAAGTGCATGAGGCAAAGTAGAAATCCACAGAGTAAATCCGTAGAGGTGGACCTGGTTACTAAAGATGGGGGGGTCTCCCACCTCCAGCTCCCACAATCCATACCCAGCCATTTCTCTGGAAACTAAACAACTCTTTTACTGAAAGCTTGGCAATGTAGATTACTGGGTAGACGTATGTCACATCTCCTCTACATGTCTTGACTTCCCCATGTGGTGGACTTGAACATGCTTTTACTTTTGGCTAAGCCTATTACTCTAGGCCTCCCACTACTTCAGTAGTCCAATCCCCACTATCACACAAGTCCCAGGGTGAAAACATGGGCCCTTTAGAAAGAGCAGAAACTCACCCTCCGGTTGCAGGTGCCCCACAGGCAAATCACGAAATCTTCTTGTTTCCCAAAACTCTTGGACCAAATAAGGCAGCTTCTCCACTAGCAGTAGCCAGGGGGTTGCCCCTGGAATATGCAGGCTAAACTTTCCTGCCCCATCCCCTCAGGGATGGGGCACTGAGACCTGATTCAGTGGTCTCCACCACTTTAAAACTAGCTTATGTGTCTCTCTTTAGGTGGAAACACACACCTTTTTCCTAAATGTAGCCCTATGTCAGGGCTGAGGCTCCAAGAGCCTAACACAGAGCTGCTGTGCTCCTTTCACAACAAGCTACAAACTCCAACTGATCTACAGACTACCGTTCAAACCTCCCAACATTCTATTCCAACTCCCTGCTGCAGATTCCATTGTGGCTCATGCAGCTGCGATAGTTCTATGGTGATGTCATCCCTCAGTCTCAGCTGAGACTGAGAACAGAGTGAGACAGCGTGAAATCCATTTAACTGGAGTTTCGCAGGCTGCCTTCCCTGCCTACCACTAGGTCTTACTGGGATTCTAGTAACCCTGGGTAACAAGGGGGTTACACATGATGCTCTCGACCAAGAGGACTTGGTTGGATCTGTGTACACAGACCTCACCAAGGCCTTCGATACGGTCAATCATTCCGTTATCAGACTCTCTCCATTCCACTGGCCTGTCCCAGGAGGTCACTGCCTGATTCAACCACTACCTGCAAGGAAGATTCCAGCAAGTGAAGATAAATGGCACCCTATCCACTAGTCTGCAGGTTCGCTCTGGGGTACCCCTGGGCTCCATTCTTTGCTCACTCCTATTTACCCTGTACCTGAACTCTCTCCCCTCGGCCTGCACTGGAAGTCTCCTCCTCTATGCGGACGATGCAGTGATTTTCAGTCACCACGCTGACCCCACCCTGCTTCAACAGGACCTGCAGCTCTCCTTCAAGAAGGCTGAATCCTGGTTTTCAATCCATACACATATTCTCAATTATAAAAAGACAAAGGCAGTGCTATTCTCACATCACCAAAATAAGTACAAGTGCTCCACCCTCTCCATCCTCAATTCTCATGGCACCCCCCTGGAATCTGTTCCCCAGTTTAAATACCTTGGTATCACCCTCGATCCTGCCCTCTCCTTCCATGAACACATTACTGCTACCTGCTCCGCACTTAATGCCAGAATTGGCCTCCTCTACAGAATTAGGTGTTGCCTCCCCCTGCTGCTCTTAGACTGGCTATCTCCAACTCCATTCTATCCCTGGTAGACTACGGCATAGTCATCTATGGGTCTGCCTCAAACTCTGCCCTAAGAAAAAATAAACTTGCATTAAACAAAGCTTGCCACCTGGCCACTGGCTGTGACAGGTTGATGCATACCTGCAATCTCTATCAACGCTCGGCCTGACTAAATTTCCAAGGGCGCCTCTACTATCAGACTTGCCTACTAGCAAAAAAAATCTCTATGGGCCACTCACCCCATGGTTGTAACCTTCTCCTCTCTCCAGGACAGCACAGGCGGGTGACCAGACACACCGACCAAACTGCTTTCCAAGCCCCCTTTTATAGAACCACCACCGGTCAAAGGTCCTTCAAATATAGGGCCCCTTTATGGATGAACTCCAAACCCAGTTTCCTCCTATCCATACCCAGGCTGGGCCCTTTCAAAAAAGAATGTCGGGATCACATACAGGTTTCATCAAACTGTGACTGCACGTAACATTGTCATAACCCTCCAACTATTTCTTCTCCTGTACCTTAGCCCCACGACAATGCCCATTGGGTGGCTTTCTGGTCTCTACTATATTTCCAGCTCCCCTTTGGTCCACTTCCTGGGCCTGTTTCTAACTTTCTCCACCATAGTTCCGTTGCTCCTATCTCAAATATTTATTTTTTCTCCTCTGACTTATTTCAACAATTTTGGTTACTCCCATGTCAATTGACGATGCTTATTGTATTGCATCATTATTAGATAACTCCTTATTGTATAATTTTCTCTCTGTATATAATTACTGTCATTGTTCATGATATCTGCAACACTTGCCTGCCACACTTTGCACTGATGTGGAGCCTTCGTAATAGCTCCTATTATATAATTTTTTCTCTTTGTGCACAATTACTGTCATTGTTCATGATGTCTGTCATACTTGCCTGCCACACTTTGTACTGACGTGGAGTCTTTGAAAAAAAGAGTCCCTGACTGAAAAGTTGTAATTCCGAGACATCAATAAATAAATAAAAGCACTTGATTATGCTCAGTGTTTCTTGTGTTGCTTTCTTCTGTAGCTCATGAAATGTCATAGTTATTGGTGGCTGTCACAGACGGGTTCTCTCCCAGAACTCAGTCCGCATTGCTACCAATATTCACAACCCTTCAAATGCCTGAATGATCAAGTTGATATGCTGCCACCATCCTGCTTGGCTCTCACTCAGGCTATCTTTATGTCCAAATTCCACCAGAGCCACTGCTCACCCAGTACAGTGACCTCTCTCAAAAGTGCTAACAGCCATCCCTTTTGTCACAGTTGAGAACACTTTTGTTTTAGATAGCCGAGTAGTCTGTCTCTTGAGAAATGGATCATGGACTTGTATATGGGAAGTGGCCCAAAACACTAAAAAGTGCCAAGGAAAATACTCCATGATATCTGTATATAGTACAGAATTATACACGCTACAGGCTATGGGGAATTCAGGATACTGCAAACAGAAAAACACATTTGAAAAGATAAGAGATTGCACAGAAAAACCTCAATAAAATTTCTAAATAGTAGAAGCTTACCCTCAGCTGGGATTTGGTGAGTTATGGCAGATTTAAACATGTGATATTACAAGTTCAATGTCCCAATGCAATGGACTTACTCAGAGAAACCTAAAACATAAAAAGCCATGGCAGGCCATTCCCTTGCCTGCATCATTGGTCTTGCCTCTGTGACATCATATTCTGTACATTTCTTTTGAACTAGGAGCCACTCTACCCCAGAAGGTCTGGAGAGTTATGGCAGATTTGAACACGTGATGTTACAAGTTCAATGTCCCAACATAACTGACTTACTCAGAGAAACCTAAAACAGAAAAAGCCATGACAGTCCATTCCCTTGCCACATCATCGGTCTTGCATCTGTGACATCATACTCTGTACATTTCTTTTGACCTATTTATTTATTTTCTTTTGGTAACTGCGTAAGTGCACTAGGCATCATATCCTGCTTATTTTCAGGCATGACCCAGAAGAGAACAATATAACAATACAGCAAGAGTACCGTAACACAATACAGCAGTGACAAACAATCAGATGCATAATGCTGTAGAACTGTCCAACAAATACAATGGCAGAGGACAGCCACAGAAGATAATACTCCACCTGGATGACAGCAACAGTAGTGAAGTTATTGCAGCAAACAATTATAACAAAAAAGCAATATTGATTCATTCTGGATACCTAGCTGTGGGAGAACAGGCCGGAAGGCACAGCTCACAGTATATACAACACAGTAAGGTAGACAAGGCACAAGGACTAGGGATGGGAGAAGCAGACAGAGACACTATGACAAAAGGCAAATACTGAGGGTGGACAGGTCACAAGCAGATAGTCAAAGTAGAGAGATAGTGACAAAGTAGAGAGACAGAGCAGAAGTTAAGTGTAATCACAATTACCAAGAGCGAAGAGGTGGGAAAATAGGGCATGCTTAAATGTAAGGTGCTTCTACCCCAGAAACCTAGTCCAAACTAGTTTTGTATTTTCAGACGCTCTCCTACAATTCCTCCGGCTCACAGCCTAGCAGGGTGCTAGCTGGCTGGACCAGCCATTTGTTTATGGTCAAAACATAGCTCCTTTTAGATGAAAGGAGCTCAGCCCTTTGATATTTAAGTAAAACAAGCAGCCTTGTATATGACAGGAACTCTTGCTGTCCACACCCAACCTGATTCTCCAGCCAGGCAATTTGGAACACAGTAATTTCATTTCCCACATAGCTTTCATATTAACTGAAATATTTTTAAAATAAAATAAATAATAAAATGTAATAAAAAAATGTCCTGGGAGTTATATCTGTCACAGTGGCCTATTCAGATTTACCTGGCTGCTCTTTTTAATTAGTCTGGTAGCTCCAAGTATGAATAATATTATTCCTTTATCTTTCTGCCATCTTTGTCCGGTATCGGTTTATAAGTCTTGATATTTGATAACAATCTTTGGTCTCTTTAGTGCGGGCGCTGAAATCGCTTGGGACAGACACTTCTATTTGTAGCACTGACTCTTCATATTTCTTTTACAAACAGACCTCTATTACATAACCATCAGCAATTTCAGAATTTGTTTCAGAATACATATCTTCACAGTAATGAGTCTGGTGATTTCTCTTTCTTTATTGATTTCCATACATTTCATAAATTGCATGCACATTACACGTCATTAAAACAAAAACTAATGACTCAGAATATTATTTGATTGCTAATACAGTATTCTTTCTTTATTGGACTGCTCTGCCCCCCCCCCCCCACACACACACAGACTGGATGGGAGATAAACTGGGGGATTAAGAGGAGGAATAGTTAATCAATGTACCACCTAATTTACATACTAAAGAGGCAAACTGAATGGGACACAACAGATGTGTCTGTTAGCTGGATTATACCCACAAGTAAACACAGGTTTTCTGGATTAAACCAGCAAATTACAACAGAGTCATTCAGTCTAGCCTGTTAGACTTACGTATAACCAGATAGCATATTATAGATAATGAGGCACAGATTAAAGAAGTCTGAATGTATTACAGTATTTGTGTACTGGCCCCACATTATTAACAGCCGATATATGGATTTCTATATGATGACTAGTTCTTTCTCACCTGTGCGAATACGGTGATGCATTCTGAGATGGCTAGTACAACAAACTCATCTCACATTCTGTACATTAAAAAAGGTTTCTAGCATGTGTGTGTACGGTGGTGACTAACAACTGACCTTTTTTGACTGAAGCTTTTTGTGCATGGACTCCATGGGTATTACCCCTCTCTTGGGTGTCTGCAATGTTCAAGGTTTTCTAATACCATGATAAGAACGGACTACATTCTTAAGCCAGGGCACGTTCAAGGAAATCAGTATTTAATTAATCCTTTATCCTTTTCAGCCTGGAATTGTTTTTTTCTGAACTGGCAGTTTGATGCACAGTAATCCAGGAGTTTGAAAAAAAAAAAAAAATACTCATAGTTTTCCTGGGTTGATGCTGTCAATCTAAGGGGTATAATCCACATGGTGTTCGGTTCTGCACTTCCCCCAATTAAAATGAGGTATGACAAATGTGCTGGTAACATGGCATGGTGGATGCTGGAATGCAGAAAGTGCAGGCATCTCAGTGCCACTCTCAAAAGCGCATAGGCAAATACGCACTTTTAAAGAGAAAAAGGATAGGCTCCTTAGATTAACATTTGCTTAAAGTGCTCTTCCCAACACCACAACATTCCTCAGATGGCTTCCTTCTGTAGTTTGCACAGCGTCACAGATACTGGCAGCATATCCGGATGTCTCAGAAAATTCTTTGTAATTAGTCCTGTAGCTCAAAAGACTACTCTGACTATTTCTGTGTTTTGACCCACATTCATTTTGTTTCTGTTTACATATCCCAGTATTTGATGATCATGTGTCTCTGAGTAAGACACTGTAGTCACTCGGAATGGACACTTCAGTTACATGAGATACCTTTGTTCATGTTCTTGTATTGCAATATCTGGTTTTCTGGCATCTGCTTGACTGACAGATAATGGGTGGTCCCATGTGATCATCACCTTTTCATTCTCTATGATCCTTTCAGGTTTGTGATTGCAGTGTTTTTCTGATACCTGTATAATACAACATCTGCATAATTTCTAGTGGCTCACTCTGGCTACATTATTATGTATTTCTCTGTGTAGGCCTTCTGACATGAGTACATCATGTCCTGTCACTAGATGGGAGACCATCTCTCTATAATTTTTTTTATGCAGTTGGTAAACCCCCTTGTATGTAATCCACTGTCTTGGGATGCCAGTATCAACCCATCCTCGTGGCTTGAATTCCCCTCTTTAACCATGTCTGGGTCAGTTTTTGGTCAACATGGGGTTGCTGCAGCAGATCCAAGTATATTCCACAGTAGTTGTGGGTTCACTCCCATGTGAAAATGCTAGTGAGCAACAAGGGTCAGTATAGTACTGAAAAGTTGTTTGCACTCACTGCAGTCATACACTGTCTCTCTTGGGTAAAATATGCATAAAGACTGATTTTATGAGGAAAACATTTCTGGCACTCACTTCATTATTCTGATCTCCATCTTGTGTTGTGTCTTTAATGTTCAGGGTTTTCTAATACCATGACATCTCTACCCCATATGAATACGCTGGTGAACAATAAGGCTCTGTTTATCACAAAAATGTTTCTTGCACTCATTATAGTTATGTGGTCTCTCTTCTGTGAATACGCTGATGAACAGCAAGGCGCCATTTTTCCGGGAAACGTTTCATACACTCACCACATTCATACGGTCTCTCTCCTGTGTGAATACGCTGGTGGACAACAAGGTGCTTTTTATAACGGAAACATTTCTTGCACTCACTACATTCATACGGTCTCTCTACTGCGTGTACACGCTCGTGTTTAACAAGGGTCTCTTTTTCCTTGAAACATTTCTTGCACTCACTACATTCGTAGGGTCTCTCTCCTGTGTGAAAACGCTGGTGGACAACAAGGTGTTTTTTATTATGGAAACATTTCTTGCACTCACTACATTCATACGGTCTCTCTCCCGTGTGAATATGCTCATGGGCAACAAGGTCCCGTTTAGCACTGAAACGTTTCTTGCACTCACTACATTCATATGGCCTCTCCCCCGTGTGAATACGCTGATGGACAACAAGGATGCGTTTTGCTTTGAAACACTTCTTGCACTCACTGCATTCATACAGCCTCTCTTCTGTGTGAATACGCTGGTGTTCAACAAGGTTCTCTTTAAAGCGGAAACGTTTCTTGCACTCACTACATTCATACAGTCTCTCTTCAGTGTGTACACGCTGGTGTTTAATGAGGGTCTCCTTTTTCCTGAAACCTTTCTTGCACTCACTGCATTCATATGGATTCTCTCCTGTATGAATACGCTGGTGGACAACAAAGTGCTTTTTATAACGGAAACATTTCTTGCAATAACTACATTCATATGGTCTCTCTCCCGTATGAATACGCTGGTGGACAACAAGGTGCTTTTTATACCGGAAACATTTCTTGCACTCACTACATTCATACGGTCTCTCTCCTGTGTGAATATGCTCATGTTCAACAAGGTCCCGTTTACCACTAAAACGTTTCTTACACTCACTACATTCATATGGCTTCTCCCCCGTGTGAATACGCTGATGGACAACAAGGTTGCGCTTTGCTTTGAAACATTTCTTGCACTCACTGCATTCATATGGCCTCTCTTCTGTGTGAATGCGCTGGTGCTGAACAAGGGACCCTTTAAAGTGGAAACATTTCTTGCACTCGCTACATTCATATGGTCTCAATTCTGTGTGTATACGCTGGTGTTTAACAAGGGTCTCTTTTTTACTGAAAGCTTTCTTGCACTCACTACACTCATACGGTCTCTCTCCTGTGTGAATGTGCTCATGGGCAACAAGATGCCTTTTATAAAGGAAATCTTTCTTGCACTCACTACATGCATATGGTCTCTCTCCTGTGTGAATATGGTCATGGGCAACAAGGTCCCGTTTAGCACTGAAACGCTTTTTGCACTCACTACATTCATATGGTTTCTCTCCTGTGTGAATACGCTGATGGACAACAAGGTTGCGTTTTGTTTTGAAACATTTCTTGCACTCACTGCATTCATGTGGTCTCTCTTGTGTGTGAATACGTTGGTGATTAACAAGGGAACCTTTAACATGGAAACGTTTCCTGCACTCACTGCATTCATATGGTTTCTCTCCCTTGTGAATACGCTGGTGGACAACAAGGTGCCATTTACCTCTGAAACACTCCTTGCATTCGTTACACTCATATGGTCTCTCTCCTGTGTGAATACGCTGGTGAACAATAAGGGACATTTTATCACGGAAACATTTTTTGCACTCACTACATTTATATGGTCTCTCTCCTGTGTGAATACGCTGGTGTTTAACAAGGGTCGCTTTTTCCTTGAAACTTTTCTTGCACTCACTGCATTCATATGGTCTTTCTCCCATGTGAACACGCTGGTGGGCAAGAAGGATGCGTTTTGCTTTGAAACATTTCCTGCACTTACTGCATTCATATGGCCTCTCTTCTTTGTGAATACGCTGGTGCTGAACAAGGTATCCTTTACAGGGGAAACGTTTCTTGCACTCACTGCATTCATATGGTCTCTCTTCCATGTGAATACGCTGGTGAGCAAGAAGGATGCGTTTTGTTTTGAAACATTTCCTGCATTCACTGCATTGATATGGCCTCTCTTCTGTGAGAATACGCTGGTGCTGAACAAGGGACCCTTTAAAGCGGAAACCATTTTTGCACTCACTACATTCATATGGTCTCACTTCCATGTGAATACACTGGTGAGCAAGAAGGCTGTTGATATACTGGCCAAGAAGTACCTCAGCTGTTTGATTCTGCCAGCACTTCCTTGCAGATGCTGGAGGGCTCTGGGTCTCATTGTGCTTTGACTTTGTGCTGCCTAAAAGAAAAACAATTAATTATAATTTTGTCACATTTGGACACCAAGAACATCTCAAGTGCTCAACATTTCTGATATTTCTTCAAAACTCAAGCACACTGTATAGAGACAGGCTAAAGTAGTGGCATGGAGAACTGAGGCACCGGATGCCTTATCTCCTGCCACGCTGGGTTCATGGGTTCAGGAACAGAGCAGGGTCACCTGGAGGCCTGGTGTGGGAGGAAGGACTGGGTGTCTCCAGTACAGCCCTCCTCCCTCAGGGAAGGGGTGACTGTGTTCTGCTGCTTGCCTGCTGCCAGTAGGAATCTTGGCAGCAGCACAGTGGAACCATACAGGAGGAGGCACCCCACACACAGGACACCAGGGGTGTCTCCACACAGGCAAACTGCACACATCATGGCCACTGGACATGTGGTGGGCCATGGGCAGAAAATGACAGAAAAACACTTGATGGGGTAGAAGAAAGTAGAGTGTTGGGTAACTGGAATCTGCAGCTTATCCAATAGGTAGGAAATGGGCAGACTAGGTGGGCCAAGCGGTCCTTATCTGCCATCAAAGTCTACATTTCTATGTTGCTCACAGAATGAAGCCTGATCCTTTTCTACTGCATGAAACAGCCTTCCTGAGGGGGTTGTGAGGTCAAAAACAGTGGAGGAATTCAAGAATGCATGGGACAGACATAAAGCAATTCTAGTGGGGGGGTAGCAGGGAGTAGGCTGTTGGTTAACTAGGATCTGCAGCTTATCCAATAGGTAGGGAAATGGGCAGACTGGGTGGGCCAAGTAGTCCTTATCTGCCATCAAAGTCTATGTTTCAATCCACAGTTACCTACATAATAGTACAAAGGCCAACCACTGGACTTTATGGTGGTCTTGGAAGCACTTGTTTAAAAATATGTGCATGTCTCTGGACATGCTGACTGCTAGTAAACTAAGGTATCTTTATGCCAGGAATCACTTAGGCAAACTAAGGTATATATGCTGGTCCCAGAATTACACAGGGAAACTAAGGGTGTGTGTGTGTGTGTGTGTGTACATGTATCCCAGACTCGCACAAGGAAACCTATATGTGTGTGTGTGTGTGTGTGTGTGTGTACCCCAGCATCACACTGGAAAACTGACATACGAATGCATGCTCCAAAAATCATGCAAGGAAAGTAATGCGTATTTGTTAGCCTCTTACTCACAAAGGGAAACCCATGACTCGGTGTGGATCCAAGCATCTCACAGGGGAAGTAACACATGTGTGTGCCCAGAATCATGCAGGGAAACAAAGTGTATAAGTGTGTGGGCTCCAGAGCCACACAAGGAATCGAAGGTGTGCATGGGTGTGTGTTGGCCCAAAAATCACATAGGAAAACTAAGGTTTGTGTGTTGTCCCCAGAATTACACACAAACATGTATCTGTGTGTGGGTGGGTGAGGGGGCAGAATCACACAGCAAAAGATGTCTGTGTTAGGCCCAGAATCATACTTTGAAACTAAGGTGTAGGGATGTGTGTGTGTGTGTGTGTGTGCACGTGCATCTGTGTGCGTCTGTCTCTGTCTGTCTCTCTGTCTCTGTCTCTGTATCTGTATCTGTGCCTGTCTGTCTGCCTGTGTGTGTGTGTGTGTGTGTGTGTGTGTGTGTGTGTGTGTCGCCTGTCCGTGTGTCTGTCTGTGTCTGTCTGTCTGTCTCCACCTGTCTCCATCTGTGTCCTTGTGTGCCTGTGCCCGTGTCTGTCTGTGTCAGTGTGTCCTTGTGTGGGTGTCTGTCTGTCTGTGTCTGCCTGTCTGTGACTTTCTGTCTCTTCTCTGCCTGCCTGCCTGTCTCAGCCTGTCTCCGTGTGTGTCTGTGTCCATGTGTGTCTGTGTCCGTGTGCATGTCTGTATGTATGTTGGTGTGTGCATGTCCGTGTGCGCCTGTGTGCATGCCTGTCTGTGTGTGTGTGCCTG
This sequence comes from Neoceratodus forsteri, assembly GCA_016271365.2. Taxonomy (NCBI): domain Eukaryota; kingdom Metazoa; phylum Chordata; order Ceratodontiformes; family Ceratodontidae; genus Neoceratodus; species Neoceratodus forsteri. The sequence continues at coordinate 1,181,286,282 of CM057454.1, forward strand.
TCTGTCTGTGTGTGTGTGTGTGTGTGTCTGCATGTGTATGTTTGTCTGTCCCTGTCTGTGTGTGTGTGTTGGTGTGTGCATGTCCATGAGTGCCTGTGTCCATGTGCGCCTGTGTGCATGCCTGTCTGTGTGTGCGTGCCTGTCTGTCTGTCTGTCTGTGTGTGCGTGCGTGCCTGTCTGTGTGTGTTCGTGCCTGTCTGTCTCTGTGCGCCTGCATGTGTATGTTTGTCTGTCTGTGTCTGTGTGTCTGCCTGTGTGTCTGTCTGCCTGTCTGTGTGTGTCGGTCTGTCCGTCTCCATCCGTCTCTGTCTGTCTGCGTGTGTGTGTCTGTCTGTGCATGTGTGTGTGTGTGTGTGTGTCTGCGTGTGTGTATCTGTGTCTGTCTGTGAGTGTGTGTCTGTCTCTGCCTGCGTCTGTGTGTCTGTCTCTGTCTCTCTGTCTGTCCGTCTGTGTCCATCTGTGTCTGCGTGTGTGTGTGTGTGTGTGTGTGTCTATCTCTGCCTATGTGTCTGCGTCTCTGTCTGTCTCTGTGTTTTTGTCTGTGTGTGTGTCTGTGGCTGTCTCTCTCTCTCTGGCTGTGTCTGCCTTTCTGTGTGTGTCAGTGTCTCTCTCTGTCTCTGTGTTTTTGTCTGTCTGTGTGTGTCTATCTCCATCTGTGTGTGTGTCTGTGGCTGTGTCTCTCTTGGTCTGTATGTCTGTCCATCTGTGTGTCTTTCTGTGACTTTGTGTAGAATCATGGAAAAACTATCATATGGGGGCCCCAGACAAACAAGGTAAAGATGTTGTGTATCTGGGGCCCAGAGTCACACAAGGAAACTATGGTATGTGTTACCCCCAGAATCACACATGGATACCAAAGTATGTACACAGAGAAATTAAGGTGCGCATCTGAGCTCCAGAGTCACACAGGAAAACTAAGATGTCTATGTAGGGGCCAGAATCACACAGTGAAATTGTGTATGTGTATGTGTTCGTGTGCGCGCGCATGCGCATGCATGTGTATGTTTGTGCAGAACCATAGATAAACTAATATATTTGCGTGGGCCTCAGACACACAGGAAAACTGTGTTTGGACCCAGAATCATACTCAGTGGGTAGGGGAAAGTATGGTTTGTGTGTGGACCCCCAAAATCACACTCTGTGGATGGTAACTAAGGTTTGTGTATGGGCCCCAGAATCACACTCTGTGGACAGGGAAACTAAGGTTTGTGCGTGGGCCCCAGAATCACACTCTGTGGACAGGGAAACTAAGGTTTGTGTGTGGGCCCCAGAATCACACACTGTTGGCAGGGAAACTAAGGTTTGTGTGTGGGACCCAGAATCACACTCTGTTGGCAGGGAAACTAAGGTTTGTGCATAGGCCTCAGAATCACACTCTGTGGACAGGGAAAGCAAACATGATGGTTGGAAAAAATCTGTAGGGGATGGGGGCCAGTCCACTTTATATAGATGGAGCCATGGAGGAGCTCCAGCCAGCATATAGTGGGGAACCCCAGCTATGAAACAATTTCCCACTTGGTATTAACGCCAGCCAGCTATTCTCTAATGTGCTGTATTATGGCTGTGTGGAGGAGATACCTTCAAAGAAAATCCTAAGAGAGCCGAGGTGATGGCCAAGATGCTGAATGAGTACTACACTTCAGTGTTCACCGAAGGGCCACCTTGGGAGAGGATGCTCATTTGGGGTATCCATGGTTATCAAGGGTTGCCATGATGCAGCTTGCTTACATCACTCCAGGCCGGATGATAGACTACCTTGTAAAGATTTAGCCAGGTAAAGCCCAAGACTTAAATTCAGAGCTATTGATAAAGTTTGTCCTAAACCGAGAGGAGGTGAGTTTAATAACCTAGTTTTCAAAAGGGAGGTTTCTGGATTATGAGTTTAAGATATTGAATGGATTTCTGAAACTGTATTTGTTATGTATTCTGGTCACTAGCCTATAACCTAGCATGATTTTCTAATCTGAAATTAAACATTGATAAATATTCAAAGCACAGGAAGAGGAAATTGTTTAACCAGGAGAGGCACATTAAGCTGAAGCTTATTTACAGGTGCAACCTGGGAGCACAAGGAAGTTAAGTGACTTGCTCAGGATCACACCGTATGCAAGTGGGGACTCTAGGATTCAAACCCAGGTCTTCAGGTTTGCAGTTTAGAGCCTTAAACCACTGTGCTATACTGCCACAGGATGGGTGGGTGTATTTTATATTAGGATGCTTTAACCCCACTAGGTTTAAGTGTTATTTTTAAACCTTTGCTGATTTTAGCACACTTCTTTCACGTATATTGCATATGTTTTTTATGATTTGTGAATTATGTGATTTGTATTGCTTTATTCAAATATGGTTTATGGTGACGCCGATATGACATCATAATACTTGGACCTACTTAAGTGGCTGTATGTTGTATGTGAATCGTCTTTGAAAAGGACAGTAAAATCCAAAACCAGTCAGGCAATAATGGGTGTCTGTGTATTTTTTGCACCCAACAGACAATGGCGCAAGAAATATTAATATGAATTTAGACTAAGCATAACTTTTTATTGGTGGCGAGTGCCCAGTTCTCCGTTTTGTATTTAGTCTTGCTGTTGAGAGCACCACCTTCCCAATGTGATCTTTTTTTGTGTTTCTGCATCAGATGGACAGGATCCAGATGCCACAAAATGAACAACTGATGCTGCAGCTTACGTTATCATTCACGAGTCACTGCGGATAGGTGTAACGTCAGAGGACTGAATAGTGGTCAATGTTGTGCCCGTTTTCAACAAGGTGTCAAGGTCAAACCCCAGCAACTACAGGTAGGTCAGGTCAGCTGCCTTCAGTGCTGGGAAAAGTCTTGAAATAAATGATCAAGGAGAAATAATGGAGTACTTGCCTGAAGCAGAGTACCTTGCCTCCTCTTAGTAAACTCAAAGGTAATGTTAGGAAGCATTTGTTTTCTCAGAGGGTGTTGAACCTATGGCATAACCTATCAGTGTAGCCAATGACTAGGAAGACAATACAAGATTTCAAGACAAGACTAGACATATTTCTGCTTATACAGGGAATCTTTCCTGCTCTACCACCCAGGGTACTCTGGGCAGCCTGAGCAGTAGAACAGGTAGGGGTGCTCTATAAATCTAAAATTCTTAAAATGTCTTCTGAACATATAGACCAATCAAATGAGGAAGCAGGTTTTCTTTGGTGACATGCTCCATTAAAGGTTCAGAACAGTACCACTGTGATAAATGAAAGAATATTAAATTTATTAGCAAAACAACACGTTACTAGTTGGAATCAGCTACTAATAGGAAATTCTACGATTCCAAGATTTCCCCAATTCCTCTAATAATAAAGAATCCAAAAATCAATAACTGTATTCATTATAATGGAATATGTTCTAAGCTTAGACTATATATAACAAAGCATCAAATACAAGAAAGAGAACTTCAATCACAAATTGATAAAGAGAATTAAACAATTGGTCATATGAAAGTCAAAAGACTATCAAAATGTTATGCTCTGTTGGCAACACCATCTCTCCATAGGAAAACCAAACAATCTTGAGAAACGGATGTAGGGGCTTAAATACAGATAAGCAAATGGAAAACAACTGCCATGGATACCAATAAATATCTAGTGTCGGCTAAAAGAAACAACTATTCAGCAAAAAATAGAGCATATCGCATGATAGGCCTATATCCATTTATGTAGGTTCATATTGTATATGCTGTAATATACCTTAGAATGAAGACACTGTCTCTTTAAAAGGTATAGGAATGAACTTACAAAAATAGCCTTGATTGTTCTGATGGCTAGGGTGGATCTGGTACATTTCAAGATAAGGGGGACAGGTATTTAGCCCAGGAAAGCATAAAATACCCCACTGTGGCTTTCCATGATAGGGAAAGGTAATGTAGTGACCTAGTGGTCAGGGGTTAAGCCAAATGCATGGAGCAGATGTCACTGGGGTTGACATGGAACCACAGTGACACCTGTAGAAAAAGAAACTATTGCACCCTAATATCTGTATTGTCTTAGAACCATTTACCCCACCCCAGAGAAACAATAAGGTGGGTGTGTCCTAAAATGATCCTCAAGTATATTATCAGACATACACTTCGAATGCAGAGCAGTTGAAAACAGTTTAGCCGGATGTCTGTCCCAGCTGGCATATACTTTTAGACCAGAAGTATTTGTGTAGGCCTGGAAAAAGCTCTAAAACCAGACCTGAGTGTGTGGAACTTTGACTTCACTCATACTGAACAGAAAATTCTGATTTTTAAGTCAGAATTTTGGAAACCAAGACTTTGCACCAAGGAAGCACCTAAAAATGTTTTTAAAAAGGACTTTTCAGAGAACTGACTTGGAACACACACTTGCTACAAGATTATTGCTTAAGGACTCATCTGCACAAGAACATTTAACATCTTGTCTGGGCTCTAACATCAAAACAAGGTATAGCTTAGAATAACAGCATCTAGTGTTTTTCTGTAAATCATCTAGTTTTACTTTTGAAATTGTCTGCATTTCTAAGTTCTTCCAAACTGTAACAATTCTATAATACTTTTTTTTTAAATAAACTTTTATAATATTCTTATCAACTCTGCCTGGGGTCTGGCTTTGTGATTTAACATTTTAACAGAAGGGCTTTGAAAAGACTGTGTCTTGACCAAAATAGAACTGCTCAGCTGTCGTATAAAATTACCTAGGCAAGATGTAGCCAGTGTCCATGGTGGGATTCAAATACTGAAAGCAGTGCAAAGTCATGGGAACTCAAAACTTCAGAATCCACCCTCCCACTGGGAAAAGGAAGGCTGGTAAGTCTTCCTGAAAGCCTTATTCCTGCTCACGAGTTCCTGATTAGGGGGATCCTCTCTGCAAACAGGAGGTCCTACCAGGCTGCCCGAGGTTTGGGGGCCAGGGGCTCATGACAGATTTGGTAGCAGAGGTGGCATTTTGAACGGTCTTGCAAAACCACCACACAATCAAGGGCAGAACTGGGAAAGGACAAAAAGGCACTTGTTTGCAGACGACAGACCCTATCCTGTTTGAATTTTGTTTTGAGCAGAGTATTGTAGATAGAAGAATGTCTGTTCGGTACAGCAAGATGTACCTGGAACAACTGAGGAAGATCTGTGGGGAGAAGGGCATTCCTAGTGAAAACCAAAATAAAAGGCAACTCATGGAGGCCCTTTCTGGCAGCTGAGACGGAGAACGCACCACCCCACTTAGTGCCAGAGGTGGTGACTTCAGAGGTTCAGAGCCCAGAGGAGAAGGAGCCATCTACAGACCAAGAGCTTGAGCTAAGGAGACTGTAGATGCAGGAGAAACAGCTTGAGATGGAGCAAAAAAGGTTTGAGATGGAAATGGATGACCGACAACAGAGAGAGGCCAAAGAACAACAGCACCAGGCTGAACAACAACAGCGCCAGGCAGAGGAACAATGGCAACAGAGAGAGGCCAAAGAACAACAGTGCCAGGCAGAGGAACAATAGCAACAGAGAGAGAGGCCAAAGAACGATAGCACCAGGTGGCAGTGGAAAAACGGCAGCACCAGAGGGAACACGAGCTGAAAAAGCTGACGCTCCAACCAACAACAATCCCTGAGCAGGTAAGTAGTGGGGGTGGGTTTGAATCTCCAGGACTGGGGTACAAACTAAATTCAAAATTAATTGCTGAGTTTAAGGAGGAGGAAGACATGGACATGTTTTTAAATTCATTTGAAAAGGTCTGTATCCAGGCCAATCCAAGAGACCTGGAGCTTTCACCTGTCTTCACTACTGATTGGTAAGGGGAAGGAAGCATTGGGGCAGATGGACAATGTTAAAAGTAAAGATTTTGACAAGTTAAAAACTGCTTTATTAACACAATATGATCTGAACCCTGATGCATACAGAGCAAGGTTCTGGAAACTCCAAAAAGGGATGGAAATGAACTCTGAGAAGGCAGACACAAAACAGCATCAATATTTAAAACGTTGGTGGGAAGGAGTGAAAGCAGATTCTGTTGAAGCTATTGAAGGGCTGGCATTGCTTGAACAGTTTTACTGGATTTGCTCACCTGACTTAAAGCTTTGGCTAGAGGACAGAGATCCTAAGACTGCCAAAGGCTGTAGAGCTGGTGGATCGCTATGCTCAAAGCAGGGCTGCTCCCAAGGGCAATCATGGGGTGAAAGGGAAAGTGGGCATTTTGGACAACCAAAAACCACAGGCCCCCTGCAAAAAGAAGGGACTCCCCAGATGCCCCAAAGAGAGGTTGGGGACAAGAAACATGATGAATGCAGGTATTGTCACCAGATAGGCAATCTGTCTAGGCAGTGTCCTAAGAAAGCTCAGAAGGTAAAAAGGCTTATGCAATCTGAGACTATAGCCCACTGTATAGCTGAGGCTCTTCCTAACAATATGAGGGGGCACATTCACCCAGTCATGGTGAATGGGGTACAAACTAGGGGGCTATGGAATACAGGAGCATCTCTACCCTGGTAAAAAGAGATTTGGTGGGGGATGAACAAATACTGCCAAACCAGTTTGTCTCTGTGAGGGATTACACAGGTGAAAGGAAAAACGTATCCATTAGCCAGTGTTACCCTGTATTGGGGAGATGCAGGTGAAGGGGTAAGGAAGGTGGCTGTAGCTGAAAAACTCATTGTGGATGTTATTGTGGGGAATGATGTTCCACAGCGAGTGGTTTGTGCTGTGACCAGGAGCCAAAAGAATACAGGCTCCTGTGATCTTCAGGACCCCACAGAAATTCAGACAGCAGAGGTTGGGAGACAGGCCAGCCAACCTGTAGCTCTTGTAAAAGAGGGTAATAACAAGGGGATGGAACTTCCCCTAGTGGCAGTTAACTCAACTGATACTGAAGGCTGCTCTCAGGAGGAAAGGGTGACACATAGCCCAAGGGAGGGGGAAGGTTGTGATACTGAGTCCCCTACTGCCACAGCTATGGACCTCAGCCTGGGAACCCATGGGGGCATGCCCCATGCTCTGGGTAAGTTGGAAGATGTAGCAGCTGCTCAACGGACAGACCCTAGCTTAGAGAAGCTGAGGGCATGTCCAGAGTCTGATAGGATGCAGGGAGGTGACGGAAAACATAATGTATTGGGAAAATAGACTGCTATACACACAGCACATCAGGACAGAGGGGGGTGATGTGCAGGCAGCTTGTTGTTCCCCAGGAGTATCGTGGGTTATTGCTCAAGGTAGCTCATGATATTCCTATGTCCAGACATTTGGGCATTACTCACACTACACAACGCTTAGCCCACAATTTCTATTGGCCCAATATTACCAAGCAGGTGAAGGAATACTGCAAATCCTGTCACCAGTGTTAGGAAATAGGGAAGGCCAGAAGCAAAGCCAAGGCTGCCTTGATTCCCTTACCACTTGTGAAGGAGCCATTCCAGAAGGTTGGAATGGATATTGTGGGTCCTTTGAATACCCAAAGTTCCTCAGTAAAAAGGTATATATTGACAGTTGTTGATTATGCTACCCACTATCCCGAAGCCATCGTGCTGTCCTCCACTAAGGCGGACAAGGCGGTAGATGCTTTGCTGGGGATTTTCGTCCATGTGGTGTTTCCACAGGAGGTCATCTCTGATCGAGGGGGTAACTTCATGTCGGACCTAATGAAGTGCTTGTGGGAGAAGCGTGGTGTCGTACAGAGGTGCACAACGCCTCACCATCCACAAGCCAATGGTCTCACAGAGAGATTTAATGGGACCCTAAAAAATATACTTATGGCACCTGCAGAACAGCATGGGTGGGACTGTGAGAAATACTTGCCCCACCTGTTGTTTGCCTACAGGGAAGTGCCACAAGAGTCAACTGGGTTTTCACCCTTTGAGCTCTTGTATGGATGCAGGGTGAAGGGACCCCCTGATTTAATACGAGAGGACTGGGAAGGTACGCATGCCACCCAGGGGACTCCCACAGTGGAGTATGTGTTAAAATTCAGGGAGACACTGAAGGAGCTTACGGGCGTGGCTCAGAGAAACCTGGCAGCTGCCCAGCAAAAACAAAAGACCTGGTATGATTGTGGAGCCAGAGCTTGGTTGTATGGGGCAGGACAGGAGGTAATGGTTCTGGTAGTACTTGTCTGGAAGGACAAGCTGCAAGCTGAGTGGCAGGGCCATACAAGGTAGTATGGCAGGTAAACAATGTTAATTACATTGTGGAGTTTCCTGACCGAAAACATGCTCACAGGATGTATCGTGTAAACATGAAGCTATATTTTAATAGGGCTCACACGGTACTAAACAGGAAGCCCTCAGTGTCTGCCATCCACCCTTCAAACTCAAGTCAGATAGACTCTGAGCACCCTATTCTTACCTACGCTATGCTGACATCATCCAATAATAATGTCTTACTTAGTATAGGCTTCCTTCCATCCTCCTTGGTGTGCTAGGAACCCAAGTGTCCCTCCCCCTAATAGGGGTGTACTACTTGCCATAATCTACTCACTGACCCTACTCTGGGTGGACAGGCTCATACACCCATTCCCCCCAGAACCAGTGGGCAATCTACATAATATCTCCCCACATGACTTCCTTAGCAGCTACCCTATCTCAAGTATATCTAGTCTCTTAACAGAGCATGAGATCATAAAAAAGGGTGTATGCTATGACCTGCTTTACTATATGAGCAGGACATGACGAAGACACCTCATGTCAATACCTAGCACTAAACTGCTCAGGTTACTAGTCTTGTTACTGCTCCTATCAGGTGATATCCAACCTAACCCTGGCCCATACGCACTAACACCTTGGAGCACCCCCTCAGGACCATCAATGGGCAGCCACCAAGGGTCTGAAGATAGCACATATGAACATACGTGGTCTTAGACCAAAAATACATGAAGTCCAGGCCTGGTTGGACCTCTCTACAAACCGGACTTACTAGCCATCTCTGAAACCTGGCTAAAGCCCACATCCATGACCACGAGATTCAAGTGGTGGCTACAATAACTACGCAAAATGACAGAGAAACCAAAAGAGGTGGGGTCTAATCTATGCTAAGGATGACCTTCTCGTGTCACCTCTACCCCAGCAGACTAATCCTACTGCCGAGGGAGAGAGCGTATACATCTGGATAACCCTAGGGCATGCCAAACAACTAACAGCTGGCTGCGTCTACCACCCACCAAAATCAGCCCTCAAATCCCTTGAAGCCATCACAAATGATACGGCTACCAAGGTAACAACAGAGCAAATAATCCTGGGCGACTTCAACATTAACTGGGCCTAGGACCCTGGTCATGCCTCAGTCACTTACCCATGAAGCAGGTCTGACGCAGGTCATCTCTGAACCGACCAGACTTAATTACAAAACTGGGAACCACACCACCCTTGACTGGGCTCTGGTGTCTAACCCCACTAATATACAGAGTGCAGGCACAATGGTAGACTCCCTGAGTGACCATTCCCCAATCTTCTGTATATGGAAAAACAAACCACCCAAGGTCCAACCTAGAATTCTCTCTGCCTGTGACATCTCCAAGTTCTCTGAACTACAACACAATCGCTACCTAGGCAGTCTGGACTGGAACCCCATAAATCTTCTCCCTACTCTTACTGAGGCTGTGCAATACTTCCAGGACGAACTAACCACAGCGGCCAACCTCTTCGCTCCAATGAAGAGAATGAGGGCTAAAGGCAGCTGCTACAAGTGGATCTCTCCCTTCCTCAAAGCCCTAATGGCTACTCGGGAAAAAGCCTGGAAAAAGTTTAGGCTCTCCTCCCTCCCAGCAGATCTCCCTGAATACAAAGCCCTGAGGAACAAAGCCAAGAGTGCCATAAAACTTGCTAAAAGAGATTACTTAACACACCTCCAGAAAATCAGCCTGGGCAACCCCAAGCAATTCTGGAATCATATCAATGACCTGATCAAGGGCAGCAAAAAGCCGGAGTCCTGTCCCATGGAGATTAATGGTCAGCTCACCACTGACCCTTCTCAAATATCGGCTGCCCTTAACAGGCACTTCTCAGACCTCGAGGCCTACAAGACCTGCCTGTCTCCCCAGACTCTCCCACCTACCTCAGATGAACCACCTCACATGGAAAGACCCCCATTTCACCTGAGACTGGCTAAACGCACTGAAGTACTAAACCTCCTAAGGAACCTGAAACCGAAAGGGTCAGGGGGACCCGACAGTATCAATCCTTGGCTACTCAAGGCAGGAGCTACCTCCTTAGCCTGGCCTATAACCATGCTCCTCAATCGATCACTGAAGGAAGGAGCAGTCCCTGACCCATGGAAACATGCCAATGTTGTCACTATTCACAAAGGGGAGCTCAGGGAAAAACTCAACAACTACAGGCCCATCTCCCTCCTCTGCTCACTTGCTAAGGTGCAAGAAAGAGTCACCTACAATCAACTCAGGGACTACCTGGAAGCTCATCAGCTCCTTGCCCCCTTCCATCATGGATTTAGAACAAACCATGGTACTGGCACAGCCCTCATTAACTTCACGGATGAAGTTCTCAGGGCAATGGACAAAGGGATACCCACTGGTGCAGTCTTTATAGGCTTATCCAAGGCATTCAACCTCATCGACCACAACTTGCTGCGACAGAAGCTGCAAAATATAGGCCTAGACAATCATGCCCTGAAGTGGTTTGGGAGCTACTTATCAGGCAGGGCACAGAGGGTCTCATGGAAAGGGACCATGTCTGACCCACTACCCCTAAACCAGGGTGTGCCTCAGGGCTCAGTTCTAGGCCCCCTCCTGTTTTCCTTGTTTACCAACGATCTGCATACCCACTGCAGGGAGAGCTCGGTTGTGCAGTTCGCTGATGACACTGTCATCTTCCAACCCCTGCATGACGTGGTTGCCCTAGGCCCTCTACTCCAAAAGGATCTCACTTCACTAGAGACTTGGCTATGTAAGAACAGAATGGTACTAAATGCCGACAAGACCAAGGCAATGCTATTCGGGCCAAGATCCCTGGGATTTGACAGGTTCTCATCCCTCTCCTTAACCTCACTCTCCGGTAAAGCCATTAACGTAGTCCCCTCCCTTAAATACTTAGGCCTCACGCCGGAACAGAATATCACATACAAGGAACAAGTGGACCAGGTCACCAGGACCCTACATCGGAAACTTGGCACCCTGTACCAGCTCAGGGACCAACTCATCCCTGAAGCCAGGCTCTCCATAGCTACCAGCGTCCTTCTACACAACCTGACCTTTGCGGCCCCTATTATACAGGGCATGGCTAAACAAGAGATTACCAGGATGCAAACCCTATATAATAAAATAGCTCATTTCGCAACCTTAGACCACCTGAGATATCACCACTGTGACACTTTGGCCATTCTTCGTTGGCCCACATTGGTCACCCGCTTCCAACACCCCTTGCTTGTCCAGGCCTACAAGCATCTCAAACCCCACGCTCCGCCAAGCATTGCTGGACCATAACCCTCAAACACAACCCAAGGAACATAAGGACCTCAGATAGAACGCTATTAGAAGTCCCTAGGGTAAGGACAAACACTGGCAGAAGATCCTTTTCCTCCCAAGCAGCCTGCCAATGGAACAAGCTCCCTCCCCAGGTCCAGGCCTCCTCCTCACTCATGAACTTCCGCACCAGGCTTAAGTCCCATCTGCTGACCTCAAGCGCATGCCACTGCCATGGCATTAAAGCCCTAAGGTACTCCCTCTCTCCAACTCCCGCCTCCTAGCTTAACCTTCCTACTACCTGCCTTATACAGACTGCTCGCCAGAGGCCATGTGTAACCCCTGAATAAACTATAGGCAAAGTACTACCAATTGCTTACATGTCATGATGATAGCCATGCCTGTACCCATGCCTGCATCCACTGCTTTTCTTTTACCGTGCCTGTAAGCCATGTCTGTATCCACTGCTTTTCTTTTACCATGCCTGTAACCATGCCTGCATCCACTATTTTTCTTTACTGTAACCACCTCATGATGTAACTCACAATGCCTCAAATGTTCCTTATGTTCCTTATGTCCTTGTTCATTCTTATAACTTGTATTGTTATCCCAGGTTGCCCCCTGAAAAAGGGAACTTCGGGGCTCAGTGGGCCTACCCGGTCACCAAAATTTAATAAATAAATAGGTGGGGAAGACCCCCTTCTCGACTTGTTAGCTGAGAGCAAGCAGGCATCATCTGTAGAGACCATCATGCTGTCACCCCAGTTGACAGCTGGGCAGACCCAAGAACTGAGGAAACTTTTGAGAGACTTTGCCCCTTTATATATGGTACAGCCTGGATGGACACCGCTACAGGTGCATGACGTTAGACATGGGGACCCAAGCTCCCATAGGTAGGACAGCTTACCGAGTATCAGAGACAGTCCTCAAGGACATTAGGATGGAGGTGGGGGAGATGCTGGATCTAGGGATGATCCAGAAATCTCACAGCCCCTGGGCCTCACCTGTAGTACTTGTACCAGAACTGGACAGGACTACACGATTCTGCGTAGGTTATTGTGGGTTTAACGCCATCACAAATCTGATGCCCACCCAATGCCATGCACAGACGAATTGCTTAACAAACTTGGGGGAAGGGTGACATACTTGACTACAGCAGACCTGACAAATAGGTACTGGCAGGTAGAACTGACAGGACTAGGGAACGCTCAGCATTCATCAACCCAATCAGCCTGTTCGAGTACAAGGACATGTCCTTTGGGATGAAGAATGCCTCTGCTACATTCCAGCAGTTAGTAAATCAAGTTTTACAGGATACGGAGGTCTTTGCAGTCACCTACCTGGATGATACTGCTATCTTCAGCAATAGCTGGGAGAAACACCTGAGAGAGGTGTTGGACCGAGTACAGGCCGCAGGTCTGACTATTAAGGCAGATAAGTGTAAGGTAACCATGGCAGAGGTCACTTATTTGGGACATGTGGTTGGACGAGGCCAACTTCGACCAAACCAAGCAAAGATAGAGGCTATTGCATCATGGCCTACACCTGAAACTCAGAGACAAGTCAGCAGCTTTCCTGGGACAGCAGGGTATTATAAAAAATGTGTTCCCAACTACAGCTCTCTGGCCGCTCCTTTATTTGGGTTGCTGATAAAGAATAAGCCCAGGAAAGTAAAATGGGATGCAGACTGTGAGCAGGCCTTCACGCAATTCAAAACCTTGTGTGCAGGGCCCCAGTGCTGGCTTGCCCAGACTACAACAGGCCATTTGTGGTACAGATGGATGCCTCAGATGTGGGAATAGGGGCAGTCCTCAGGCAAGTATCCAATCAGGGGAGAGACCACCCCATTGTATATTTAAGCAAGAAGTCGCTTTCATGGGAACAAGCCTATTCAACAGTAGAGAAGGGGTGCCTCGCCTTAGTTTAGGCATTAAAAAAACTGAAACCATACCTGATGGGAGGCATTTTAAGATCCAAACAGACCACAATCTGTTAATAAGGGTGGGCCAAATGGGGAAAACAAATGGGAAACTTCTGAGATGGAGTATTGCCTTGCAGGCTTATGACATGAGAGATTTCGCATTGGTCTGGATACAAAAATCGGAACACAGACAGCCTATCCCACATACTGGATCTATAACAGAACTGAGAAGAATTGCCTCCATTAGGTGTGTGTCACCCCCAGTTCTGTTTTAGGAGGGAGGAATGTTGCATGATGGGTCTATATCCATTTATGAGGGTTCATATTGTATATGCCGTAATGTACCTTAGAATGAAGACACGTCTCTTTAAAATGTTTAAGAATGAACTTACAAAAATAGCCTTAATTGTTCTGATGGCTAGGGTGGATCTGGTACATTTCAAGATAAGAGAGACAGGTATATAGCCCAGGAATGCATGAAATATCCCACTGTGGCTTTCCATGACAGAGAAAGGCAATGTAGTGACCTAGGGGTCAGGGGTTAAGTCAAATGCATGGACCAGATGTCACTAGGGTTGACATGGAACCACTGTGACACCTGCAGGAAAAGGCAAACTGTTGCACCCTAATACCTGTATTGTCCTGGAACCATTAACCCCACCCCAGAGAAGAAATAAGGTGGATGTGCCCTAAAATGACCCTCAGATATATTATCAGACACACACTTCGAATGCAGAGCAGTTGAAAACAGTTTAGCTGGAAGTCAGATAATCTGTCCCAGCTGGCATATACTTGTAGACCAGACGTATATGTGCAGGCCTGGAAAAATCTCTAAAACCTGACCTGAGTGTGTGGAACTTTGACTTCTCACATACTGAACAGAAAATTCTGATTTTCAAGTCAGAATTTTGGAAACCAAGACTTTGCACCAAGGAAGCACCTGAAGACGTTTTTAAAAAGGACTTTTCAGAGAACTGACTTGGAACACACACTTGCTACAAGATTATTGCTTAAGGACTCATCTCCACAAGAACATTTAACATCTTGTCTGGGCTCTAACATCAAAATAAGGTATAGCTTAGAATAACAGCATCTAGTGTGTTTCTGTAAACCATCCAGTTTTACTTTTGATATTGTCTGTATTTCAAAGTTCTTCCAAACTGTAGAATTTCCTGTATTGCTTTTATTTTAAGTAAACTTTAATGATATTCCTATCAGCTCTGCCTGGAGTCTGGTTGTGTGATTTAACATTTTAACAAAAGGGCATTGAAAAGACTGTGTGCCTTGACAAGACAGAACTGCTCGGCTATCATATAAAACTACCAGGGCAAGATGTAGCCAGTGGCAGTGGTGGGGTTCAAATACTGAAAGTAGTACAGGGTCAAAGGAACTCAAAACTACAGAATCCACCCTCCCACTGGAAAAAAGAAGGCTGGTAAGTCTTTCTGAAACCATTACTGCTGCTAAAGGGTTCCTGAATAGGGGGATCCTCTCTAGAAACAGGACGTCCTACCGGGCTGCCCGAGGTTTGGGGGCCAGGGGCTCATGACAGAGCATACCTCACTCCCTATCAAATATCAAAATTTCCACCACACAGTAATATGTGTTAACATAAGTACAGAAAGATTGGCACATTATTTTGCAACTTATGGGAGTGTGTAGTAATACAAAAATGGTGGCAGGAAACAGCTATAAATATATCGAGAATGATTCAACTAAATATCCCTTGCAAGCCAGAAACAGTGTTATTACATAATTATGGAAATACTAATTTATCTACAGAAAAATCTAGAAGTATATATTTGGGATCCATGGCAACTAAAAGAATAATCCTAAAAAATTGGAAAATCCAGGACCTCCCCTTGGATATACATATAGAGAATTGTGTATGAGCAGGCATAAAGAACAAGGGTATGCCTGAATCGAGAGTTTTCCTTGGTGTCAGTAGACCTCGAGAGCACAGCTCAAGAGGTCTCCTGTCACCAAGGAAACTGAGATTCCAAGCATACCATTGTCTGTGTATGCCTGCTCATACACAATCTTTTATAACATATGGGAAGGCATTCACAATTTTACACTTCAACGATGTAAACTTGCACTGAAGCTGAGCACAATTTCCATAGAAACATGTAATCTGGACACCATTTGACCAAAAACTAATTTTATGGTGCTTATTTAAACAACATACAGCAGCATCGCTATTAGCGAGAACAAGTTTTTTCTTTCTTTCTAATGAACAAGTTGCCTAGGGGGAGAGACAAGTAAAACAGTAGATTCACAACAAAATAGCAGACTTATCTGTTGCTGTTTTCAGAGCATCCACGCAGAGGTCTGTATACTAGCTGACAGCTCTGGCAACGGTTGGTACAACTTGCGAAGATTTCATCATGAGCACTGATCTGATGTTGCTGTGCATTAGCAGTGACGTCTTCAGTGAAGCACAACAGGAGTTTGACGTCACTACTAACGCACAACATACTGATTCCAGTAATCGATTTCTATACACAACAGCACTCTCTCATACACTACAATGAGTGGTGGTACACCTTAAAAGAATCTGCTAGCTTTGAAAAGATAGCCTGTGTTATAGAGGAATTTGACTCAGACCAAAATATTGCATGGAAGGAACTACTAAGGATATTTCCACCATTAAAGGAAAATTGCACTTAACCTCTAAGTCATTTTCCCAACAGAAGCTGTGTTTAAGTACTGGGTAAATTTCTGTTATTGTCCCATCTATACAGGCCTTTTAATATCCTCAGTGAGTATTTCTGCTATAAAGTCTGATGTAAAGTGCCATTATAGAACTGTATGATGTAGTTTATGTCAGTCACAGAGTTCTGAAACAGAATATGAATGCATTGTGCCAACAACAGAAGAGTAGAACAGGGACATAAACTACATCATACAATTCTAAAATAGTTACCAGCAGCATGTAAATCATAAACACCCACTAAGATAGCTAAAACGCCTGGGTAGATACAGCAGTAACAGAATTTGAACCAATATTTAGATAACACCTTCTACTGGGGAAAAATGACTTACTGATTCAGTACAGTTCTCCTTTAATATCAATATAAATGTATACATAACATTATTATATGAGAGTTCTTTTTGAATTACTGATTCTTTTGTATTTACATATGATTTTTACACCTGTATACGTCATAAAATATATGGAATGTAGTATACGTACGTATTTAATAAAAATATTTAAAAAAGGTAGGGCCGTCCAATAAACAAGTTCATTTTTTTTGTTAATCACTACTTATAAAGTATATGGAGGGGCCTGATGGACCATCCAACTTTAAATCACTAGGTTATTATATTATTTCCCAGGCCATCTACTTACTGGTAGGGGTGTTCTTTCCATGAGGCTGCCGGTGTGCACCCCCATCCCTGTTCAGAGTATCACTGACAGAGGATTCTTCATTTTTCAGAAACAGTTCCATGTAGTGTTCTGGTACTTGCAAATCTACAAGGGTTAAACATAGAGATTGTTAGTCATTCAATGCATTATTTTGCAAATACAAAATATTACTAATGTACACTTTTTAGGAAAGAAGCCAGTGATACACCAATGTCTTTCCCCACCAGCTTTGTTGGAATACCATAGCCTCATTGTCTTGTAAGTCTCTATTAAGTTTGAATTTAAAAGTTCTTCAGCTACATTAATGATTGATGACCCCTCACTGGAGTCTTCCACATACTCACTTTCCTTCTGTAAAGTAGTTCCTCCAGATATAGCCCATGAATTTTCCTACTTTTCAGTGACATTGTTGCCCCATCATTCTCTCACTCTCAGATATTCTAAAGAGCTGCATTTGATATGCTGGTGTTATCCCTTTAAACAATTTGAGTACTGTGCTCATGTGACCTTTGAGTCTTCTCTTTTCCAATGAGAACAGCCTTAGTTCTGCCAGCTGGTCCTTACAGCTCATGTTCTCTGAGCCCTCTACCACTCTGTTCCTCTCCTCTGGACATTTTCCAATCATGTCAATATCTTTTCTCAGAGATGGGGACCAGAACTAAACACTGCACTTGAGATCAGACCTGACCAAGGACCGGTACCAGAACTGAACACTTTACTCGAGATGGGGCCTAACCAAGAACTTGTACCAGAACTGAACAATACTCAAGATGGTGTCTCACCAAGGATTAGTATAGAACTGAACATGTACTCTAGATGTGTCCTGACAAGGAATCGGTACCAGAACTGAACATTACACTTGAGACAGGGCCTGATCAAGGACTGGTACCAGAACTGAGCACTTTACTTTTCTGTGATAAAGTCCATGTTTCTATATTTAGATGTTAGACTGTGGTCCCTTCTGCCTATGTCTGGTGCTGTCCTGGTGGGTGTCTAGATGGAAGTAAAATAACCCAAGGCACTTTTTGCAACAGTAGGAAATCTTCCCAGGTGTCCTGGTCAGTATTCCCCTTCCCATGAAACAGCTTCATGTAATCCACAAATTTATTCTTAATAAACTGTACAAGTTAAAAAAATAAAACAGCCATGCAATTGTGTAAGGCTGTGTGGGTATTGATGTGAGAAACTGCGGTCACTTCAGTACTAGTCTCTCTCCCCTTCCCTTCTCCTCCTTTAGTTTCTCTTCCCCACTCTATTCCCTCCCCCATTATTAGAGCTCAGAGTCCCTCAAGCTGATGGAAGGGATGGAGTTGTGTTCAAGGATAGTTTCCATCTGCTAACAAGCACCTGAACTGGCAGTTCATTCACGGACATGCTCAACAATCTGATGCTGCACCGGAGATTACCTGCGTACTGTTGTTGGAAGCAGCTGTAGGCTGCCTGGACATTCAATTTCTATTCATCACTTGGTGAATAGGGGGCTTTGGTCAGCCAGTTACCGAGCCAGATGTCCACCTTGGGGGCTCTCAGTCTTTAAAAGCCTGCGCTGGTCACTAGCTCTGTGAAAAGTTTCCATCTGCCAACAACCACTTGAGCTTGTGGCTCATTCCAGGGCCTGTTCAACAATCTGATGCTGCACCAAAGATTACCTGCCTACTGTTGTTGGAAGCAGCTGTAAGCTGTCTGTACATTCAATTTCCATTCATCACTCTGGGAGTAGGGGGCTCAGAGGAGCCGGATACCGAGCACGACGTCCACCTGGGGGGGCTGGCTCTCAGACTTTAAAAGCCACACACACTGCGCTAGGCATGAGTGTAAAGGCTGTGTGGCACAAGCACCACTGGGAAAAATTTAAGTTACTAACTTAGACCGTAGCTTTAGGAATTTTATGTGTTTAACTTTTATAGAGTAATTGTTAGCTTGTTAAAACTGTTGTTTGCTCTCGATACTCGGGTATTCGGACAAGACTCTGATATACATATTTTATTGGTGTTACAACTTTATTGGCAAACCATAGCAACATTAATTTACTTTTTTAAAATTTTACTTAAAATGAACTAAAATTAAAAGGAAAACTCTAATATGCCTAACAGTAATATTTGCATTTAGGTTACCCCAAGTTTGATGATTTTGTAACTAGTTTCTTAAGATGAACTCATTTTCGGTGGTAGGATTATTGCTGTTTGTGTTTTGGTCTTTTTACATCTCAAACCACTCATATGGTATAGCACCTTGTGAAGAAGTTCAACACAAATATACAATAAAAACAGGTAGCTTTTTGATAGCTCTGAGAATAGAGACAAAGGCACAAACGGTTTACTGATCCCTCTGAAGAGAAATAAGAATGCAAAGCAGCTAATAAGTATAAAATTTGGCTTAAACAGCAGTGAAGGGAGTGTACAATACGATGCCTGAATAGGCTTCATCTACTTATATTATTGTAAGCAGGAGACATACTGTAGAAAGTAACCCTGGACCCATTAGTCACAAAAAACTTTAAATAGGCCACAATAACGCTCATAGTTTATTACACAAAATTGATGAATTAAGAATATGGTGCAAATAAAATACCCACATTTACTGGGAATCACTGAGGCCTGGTTGGACAGTACAATAACCAACTCAGAAATAAAAATACAGGGCTACAATCAAACACGAAATGACAGACATAGGTGGGGTGGTGGAGTGCTACTGTATTTAAAGGAGGAGCTAGGACCTTACAAACAAGAAATTCCCTTCAAGGTAAATGGTATTGAAGGTATATTATTAGAAATTAACAAATTTAATTTAACGGTAGGGACCATCTAGTCCCCTCCCCACATAAAAAGATATTTTGATGATTTGGCTGCTTTTCTGGGGAACCATGTTACGACCGAAAACAACATATGTATGGGTGATTTTAATGCCCACTGGGCTGAGGCCAGGGGTAAAAGGTTAAACAAAGTCATGGCCCCCTTAATTGTTAAAAAACTAATACAAGTACCAACCTGCATTAATTTTAAGGGAGACATGAAAACTATTTATTTTTCATGACAAATCACTTCAACAGACAACAACTGGCAGGTAGGAGAACCACTACTGGGGGAACACTGTTATCAAATGTACAGTTAATTTGGAACTACACTATAGTCTGGTGGTCATCCCTTTAGTGGTCTGGTAGATCTATATATAATATTATTCAGGGTGTGTATTGGGAAATACCAGACCGTCCAGGCGTGTAATGAGGCCTGATGCTGCAGGGCCTTACAGCCCCAAGAAGGTCCAGTATTTCCCAATACCGCTCACCCTGGAGGGTATTACTGCACTTAGAAAATGGATCATTGTTTATATATTATATATGTCAGGGTTGGAGGGCCACTTTAATATCTTTGCAACCATTTGACCGATTTGCTTGAAATTCTAAGTGTGCAGCTTCCAACCAAAGATCTTTGGATCTGGAAAGTTTAGTTCTGGTTGGATATATGGGTTGCGGAACCATAGAGTGTCCAAAAAGTGAAAATTACCCAACTTTTGCACATTTTTGGGCTGGGCTTAAAGGACTGAAGAATGCATCTGAGTGGATTTAGACTTGCATGTCTATATTCGACCTGGGTTAAACTGGTGCCTTTTGAAGATTTGGTGAAAAAAATCTTAATTCGTTCAAAAGTTATGCAAGTTTTGCATGTCCCATTGTAGCCTATGGGAAAATTTACATGTGCATTGTGAAACCTTTGCGATCACATTTTGTTGTCATGCTCCCTAATTTTGTTTTCATGCTGCCGCCATCTTGTTTTCAGTTAGCGAGAGACAAAAAAAGTTGTAACTTGAAAAATAATACCTTTTGGTAAACACCAACAGTTGTGTTTACCTAATTGAGTCCTTAAGAACATGACCCTGGCATTAGTTTTTCAGTAGGTGGTCTGGAAATATGTTTTTCAATTTGTTTCCGCCATTATGCCATTTTTTTTGCCCTGGTCTCACACACGTGCCTTTTGGTGGTTTGGTCCCAAAACATTTCACAAGCCCACACTTGGAGCATTATGAAGTTGAGAAATTTCCCATAGGATAACACTGCGGTGCCCGTATCTCAAAAACGATTCACAATACGTATGTTTTGCTACCCACAGGACTAAGAACGCGTGGAGGTTTCAAAGTCATGATTATAACTGCAGTGGAATTGTTTCCATAGTTGCTACGATTACTGAGATATTGCCAAATAAGTGTTACAAGGGTTCCTTTTCAGTACTATGGGGCTGCTGTATGGCTCCGTATTTAAGTGTAAGTGGGAGCGCAGGGCCCAAAGGGGCCGGGCTCCCACAAACACATACGGCTAACCACTTACATTACACTTTCTCAAAAAGAAGAGAAATTCATTGCAAAAAAACTCCACTAATGCATCAGTTAGAGTTGATGTCACAGTGACAAAAGTTTGGAAATTCGATGATAGGGTTACCAACCCTATGATCCCACCCCACAGCTTACAGGCACTAACAGGCACTGGGGCATGCCATGGGGTCGTCAGACCTCTCACCCCATTCTCTTATATTGTAGAGTGTCAGCTTCTTTACACATGGAATGCATGAGAGTTGGGCCTGGCGACCCCATGGCATGCCCCAATGCCTGTTGGTGAATGTCAGTGGCGGGGTTGGGTGGTAACCCTAACATCGAATTTCCAAACTTTTGTCTCTGTGATATCAACTCAAACTGATGCATTAAGAGAGTTTTTTTTCCAATGAAGATATATATATATATGTGTGTGTATTATATATATATATATATATATATATATATATATATACACACACACACACACACACACACATACATATATATATATAATATAGATGTATATACACATACATATATATGTGTGTGTGTGTGTTTGGAAAAACTACTTTTCTATGTTAACATGCCAAATCTATTACGTATTCCATTCATTTTGTGACAAAATTGTTCCTCCACCTGCATTGTGGTATTGGTTTTCTTTTTGGTAAGGACTTCTCCTAATTGAGTCCCTGTAGTTGTCGGTGTGGAACTGGCTGTTATGGTTACCCCTGTACTCCACTACACAGACACACAGAGGTAACACTTTTGTTTTGCTGGGTTTTTTTTCCAGCTTACTTATCCATGGATTCAACCTTTTTTTGTTCAACTACCATTTTTATTTCTAGTGTGACTGTGACCACGGAGCTCACTGGTAGGGTTGGGATGGTGGCAGGGCTTAGCACATCAGGAAACCACCGAAATGAGGTAATGAGATCCTCCATTTCTGCAGTAGGGATAAGCGGGCATCACATAAATAAACGGTAGCTGGGAGAGAGAGACACATACACACACAGACCGCGCTGCCTCCAGTACCTCCAGTGTGTGTGATAGGGGCAGTAGCGCTCTGCAAGTTGCCATATCTCCTTGGAGTGAATTTAGGTTCTGGCAACATTTATTTTCTGCAGCGGGAACTCATATAAATAAAATGTTAGCTGAGGGGGACAGCGTGAGAGAGACACAGAGCATGCTGCCTTTGGTACCACCAGTGTGTATGATAGGGGTGGTAGTACACTGTAACTCACTGCATCTCCATGAAGTGAATTTCAGATCTGGCGATGTTTATTTTATTGACAAGTGTGTTGTTTTCTTTTTTCCATAATGACTGCTGAACTTGCTAGGGGGTAGATATCGTAAATCGAGTGGTATTTCATGGCTCACTTAGCGAGCTGCAAAAATGGCAACTGTTCAGCTTCAAATTAGGGTTGCCCATTGATTCCATAGGTAATGAAGCAGCCCGAATTGGCACTTGTTTTTTAGCGGGCTCTATTGAAAAATACTGGCTCGCATAATTTGGCGTGTTAGCCAATCAGAATGCTAGAACTGTGGTACCCATTTTCTAAAAGAAATTTAGAGTTTTTTAAATGACTTGCCTAGGGTAAAATGGCAATGATTGGACTTAATTCCAGACTTGAAGGTGACAGTGAATGTCTTCTTTGAGGAGTTTCTGACAATCTGTGATATATTCTCTCCCATATTTCAATAAATGGGAAAATGTTAAAATACATTAGAGTACATAATAGAAAATACTACAGATACAAATTTGGGTCTGCCACCAACTCAATAGACTTTTGGAAAACTGTTTCGACAATTATAATCACTAACTGACAGAAAAGAGGACGTTACCATAGCAGTTCTTACCTAGTGAGGTCATTGTTTCATAATTCTCCTTCATCACATCCCTGTATAGGGCCTTCTCAGCTTCAGTTAAAATGCTCCACTCTTCTTTAGAAAAAAAGACTGCAACATCTTCAAATGTTATGGGCACCTGAAAGAACACACAGTGCATGTCTAGGAGGTTATTACATCATACATCAGGTGGTCTTTAAAGATGCCTTTCTAAGGTCCATCAACACTTTATTAGGTAAAACTTATAATAAGATCTCTTTTTAAACTATTTTTCCTCCGAACACCTCCAACCAGGACCTCCTTTGTCCTCTATTAATCCCACCCCCATTCCTTCAAGCCAAGGCTCCTCTTACTTTGGTATCCTGGGAGTCCTAGGCCACCTACAACATGGTTGCACTGCCCACTCAACTTGAGCCCCTCTAAGGATTGTATTTCTGCTCCTAAGGAAGCCACATCCCCATTATCCAACAGCCCACAGTGGAGGTGAAGCCCAGGAGCTAATTCAGAAGCCGGGAGGAATGAGCCTGACAATGGATGATAGGGTGGGCAGGGCATCATCTGCCCAGCCGGTTGCCATTTTTTCCCCAGTAGTTCTCTCACCCCCCAAGAATGCTGCCCTGCTATGATGCTCCTAGACATTCACTCGAGTATACATGACCAATGCTGGTGTCAGCACCGCTCCATCAGCCATTCTGCTGAGTGACAAGCCATGCTGCCACTTAGCCTCTGTTTGGTGGTAGTCAGACGACAGGATGTGAAACTCTCCTCAAATGAGGAGAGCTGTTCTTGAGATGCTCAGTCCTTCATTCCTGCTGAGCCCCCCCGATGACACAAACTTGCCTCCAAATTGAAGTTTCTGGTAAAGCAAGTGAGAACAACTGAGCTATCCACGTTACATAAAACTGCGACTGCATATCACCAAAGATTTGATACCTTCACTGACGAGCAAGGGCACAATTCTCAGCCACAAGGGCTGATGCTAAATCATTTCAGACAGCATCTCTGGCTATGTGGTCATGGAATGTTACATAGATACATAGACAGTGTCGGCAGATAAGGGCCTATGGCCCACCCAGTCTGCCCATTTGAGCTTGTAAGTTCAGTTTGTTTTCCTAGAAGTCTGTTTCCCCTTACCCCTGACCTCTAGAATTCTGTTATGTCTATCCCATGCATTCTTAAATCCTGTGATTGTTTCAGCCCCCACCACTTCCTCTGGCAGGGTGTTCCACTTGTCCATCACCCGTTCTGTGAAGAAATTCTTCTCACGCTTCCTCTGAATCGTCCTCCTCCAACTTCATCCCATGCCCTCTAGTCCTGGAACATCCTTTTCGCTTAAAAATAGTGTTTTCCTGCACCCTGTTTCTCCCTGTAAGATACTTGTATGTCTCTATCATATCCCCTCTCCTCCTCCTCCAGGAGTACATGTTCAGTTCCTTCAACCTGTCTTCATAGGACTTGTGATGCAATCCATGCACCATCTTTGTTGCCCTCCTCTGAACCTTCTCTACCCTGTCTATGTCCTTATGTAGGTATGGTCTCCAGAACTGTACACTGTACTCCAGGTGGGGCCTCACTAGTGTCTTGTATAGCGGAATTATGACCTCCTTTTCCTGCTGGTGATGCCCTGCCTATACATCCCAGCATCCTATTTGCTTTACCTGATGCCTTGTCACACTGTTTCCTATCTTGAGGTCATCAGAGATGACAACCCCAAGATCCTTTCCTGCTTGGTGCATGCTATATCCTCACCCCCCAACTGATATATTGTGCCAGGTTTTTGTGCCCCATATGCATTATCTTGCACTTCTTTGCATTGAATTTCAACTGCCAAACCCTTGACCATTCTTCAAGTTTCTGCAGGTCCTTCTCATTCTGTCTACACCCTCTGGTGTGTCTACTCTGTTACAGAGCTTTGTGTCATCAGCTAACAGTGAAATTCTGCCTTCTAGATCCTCGCAATGTCACTGATGAAGATGTTGAATAGGACCGGTCCCAGCACTGATCCCTGTGGTACCCCACTGGTCACTCTTCCTCTGTGGAGGACAGCCACTTACCACCACCCTCTGTGTCCTGCCACCCAGCCAGTTACCTACCCACCACACTACTGTCCTGCCCAAACCCATATTCCCCAGTTTGTGTAATAGTCTTCTGTGTGCACAGTGTCAAAGGCCTTGCTGAAGTCCAGATAGGCCATGTCCACTGCCCTCCCTGATCCACCTCCCTAGTCACCCAGTCAAAAAATTCAATGAGGTTGGTCTGACATGACCTCCCCTGGTGAAACCATGCTGCCTTGGGTCCTGTGGTCCATTGACAACCAGATGTTCCTCAATCTCTCCTTCAGTAGTGCTTCCATGATCTTTCCCACTACCGAGGTGAGGCTGACTGGTCTGTAGTTCCCTGCTTCCTCTTTGTTCCCGCTTTTGTATAAGGGACTACATCTACTGTCCTCCAGTCTTTGGGTACTCCCTGTTTCCAGTGATTGGCTAAACAGGATAGCCAGAGGTTCAGCCACCACCTCTCTTAGTTCTTAATGACCCTGGGCACCCCATCTGGCCCCACATGTTTGTCAACTCTATTACCTCAGCCTCCTTCAGGACCCTTTCTCGTAGAAGTGACTTGTGTCCATTTCTGCACCATTCTCACCCCTTGTACTCCCTTCAGACCCATTACCCCCTCTTCCTCAGTAAAGACTGAGCAGAAATACCTGTTCAATATGTCAGCTTTACTGTTATCATCCTCCAGACTCCCATCCTCCCCTTCAGTCTCACTATCCTCCCTTTGTCTTTCTTTTTCACTTATGTACCTGTAAAAGGTTTTGTCCTTTAACCACATGATTTTGCAATGTGTTCTTCTGTCTGAGCTTTGGCTTCCTTACTGACTTCCCTGCCTCCCTTTGTTTCTCCTGGTACTTCTCCCTATCCCCTTCTGCCTGTGTCTTTTGTATTGCCTGAATGATATGTTTTGGCTTTCACTTTCTTTGCTACCTCTTTGGAAAACCATAATGGTCTCCTCTTCCTTTCCTCTTGCTAACCTGCTTAATGCATAATTCTGTTGTTCTTATAATCCCCATTTTAAATACTGCCCACTGTTCCTCAACCCCTGATTCCTGTCCCATTCCCCTTAATGCCTCTTTCAAGTATTTCCCCATTTTCCCAAAGTCTGCCCCCCTAAAATCCAGGATACATGTTTTTGTGTGGTTTGGTTCTGCTTTCTGTGATTTCAAACCACAATGACTGGTGGTCACTGTTACCCAGGTGCTCCCCCACTGTTACCCCCATCACACTGTCCCTGTTTGTGAGCAGAAGGTCCAATATTGCCTTCTGCCGAGTTGGTTCCATGACCAGTTGCTTGAGGAAGGCACCCTGAAGGGAGTCCAGGATAAATCTGCTCCTAGTTGATGCTGCTGCTGGGATGCTCCAGTCCACGTCTGGAATATTGAAGTCTCCAACCAGTACTACCTCACCCTTGTCTGCCATCCTTTGGATGGCTAGCATCAGCTCCCTATCTGTTTCTTCCTCCTGGGCTGGTGGTCTATAGACCACACCTGTGCGGATGGCTGGCCCCATTTTCCTTTCTAGCTTAACCCACAGTATCTCTCCCCCATTTTGTTCCTCCTGGATCTCAGTGTTCTGGGTGGAGTTTTCTCTGTGCATGTCTCAGCTTCATCTGTGATGATCTGTATCTGCCCACAGTTCCCTCCTATCATGCACTTCTCCTGTGCAGGCTCTCCCTCCCTTTCATGCTCCCTGATAAAGAACCAATGGGGTTTGAAACACCAGGGCTTTCCTGTACAACTTATAGGCTGTGATATTTAATAAAATATATTAAAATATCTGATTATATCTCAACTCAACTCTATCTGTAAAAAGCACAAGTCAAACAAATATCCAAGCGCTTGTACAGAATGATGAAAAGATTCATCAGTTAAAACCATAAATAGCAATTTGAAATGCAACAACATACATACAATAATATTCAGTAATCAATAATTCATTCAGAGTCCAAGAATGCGAGACTGAAGAGATGTGTTTTTACGGCAGATTTAAAGCTCTCCACAGTCAGGAACTCCCTTATCCAATGAGGTAGAGAGTTCTACAAGGTAGGGGCAACACATGCAAACGCTGTGAAACCAGAGGTCTTCAAACGGACCCTGGGAACCCTTTAACAATCCCTCTTCGGCGGAGGTGGTGGTAGGGGCACAGAAGTTCTTGCAGCTAATGCAGTCCCTGTCTGTGTAGGGCTTTATAGGTCAGCAAACCAACCCTGAAAGTGACCCGCCACTGAACTGGCAGTCAGTGCAGTCTGAAGAGCAGAGGCATGACATGGCAGGATCGAGTAAGCCAGTCAGCAGCCTGGCCACTGCATTCTGCACCAGCTGCAAGCAGCAGAAGTCACCCCTAGGAGCCCTAGGTACAGAGAGTTGCAATAGTCAAGGCATGAGGTCACAAAGGCATGGACCAATGTTGGAAGGTCACTGGGCGGGACCAGGTGCTTGATCCAGGCAATATTCCACAGATGGTAAAATGAGTATTCAACGATAGCCGATTTCCAAGATTTAAGGGTCAGTCCATCATCAAAAATGATGCCCAGATTGTGCACCTGCCCAGAGGTCAACAGCAGACTGCCCCCGAGCCAAAACCCAGAGGGCTGCCTGGACGATGGTCCCTCAGTCAGACGACCTGGGTCCTCTCTGAGATTTCCGTGTGATGCTCTTTTTTTTTTATTTCTCCTTCCATTCCACTTTTTATTGGCAGCACCCATCTCTTTCCCCACCTCCCTTCGGACATGTTCACCATTTCCTCCTTCTGTGTTTCAGGTTAATCCCTGGTCCGGTGGGGGAAGAGTACTCACTGTAAACTGGTTCTCCCCATTGGTAAAAAACAACACCCAATCATTTGAAACCCTCAACCTCAAGCAGCCTGTCACCGAACCAATCTACTTCAACCCTCACTGCTCCAATTATTCTTTTATCAAACATGTCCCATTATTCCACCCCACCACATTCTTTCCATGGCCACCCTTCTAGATGCTTTCAGTGATGGCCAGTGGATGATTTACTGTGTCAGAATACTCCATATCCCCAAAGATCATATGGTCTAACCTGCTTAGGTTCTTCAACCTCTCTGCACCAACTAGCTAGTTTGAAATTAGGAATATACCATAGTCTGACTTGCTATTTGAAATGTTGTGCCTTGAGAGCACAATAAGACAAGTACTGGCACACCTTGCACCCAAGGAAATGCTTGCCCTACCTGGGAAAGGGATGCTGCACGAATGGTCCTGGGAGTACTCAAAGGCTCCAGGACAGGAGTTTAGGAACAGTATGCAGAGTCTGTAATCCCCTCAAGTCCCTATTTGGTCCAAAATTCTTCTTAAAGAAAACAAATACTGCTTACTGTTACATCTCACACATCATCACGTAAGGTTAAGAACAAACCTCAGCAATGCTCCACATGTAAACTATTGCAAAAAGTTATTATAGAATTCTTACTACCATATTTGCCTTCTTCATTTATGCCTAGCTCCCATAGAAATACTGATGTTATCTATGCAGTACCATTCATAACTCCAGCAATCTTACCAGGCTACTACCAGTGGTTAGTAACTATTTTTACGTGGTCTTAATTGTGTGGTTGTCTCTGTGGACCAAGTTTATTTCCACGTATCAGTTGCAAAATGTTCCCTTTTAAAGTGGGGCCAGTACACTTTAAATATCACAATCTGATCTTAATTTGTGGCACAGGGATCACCAGACAGGCTACACTGGGTTTCCTGATAGTGAATCACATTAGTAGATATCACTTGGGCCACCAGTTTTGCCACACAACAACTGTGGAGTAAACAGAAAGATCACCAACCAGGCTTGGGATCCTCTGCCACACAACATCACTTTAGTTAGATGTCTGCATACCTCTCAAGTGTCCCTCATTACGAGGGACATCCCTCATTCTGCCCCTTAAAATTGCTCTGTCCCACATTTGTCCCTCATGGAAAAGGTACTGCCCACACAAAGGTGCTGCTTTAAATTCAGACTTTGAAGCAGAAACTATTAATATTTTAAAATACTAAATCCAAAATAAACTTTATACAAGTAAACACTATAGTTTGTACAGTGTTTTAAGCCTGCATCTCCATGTTTGAAGATGTGTCCCTCATTCTGAGGGTCTGCGTCCCTCATTTTCAGTGTCCAAAAATGTCCATGTTCCTCATTTCAGTGACAAAAGGCTGAGAAGTCTGGATGTATAGAAACGTAGAAGTTGATGGCAGATAAAGACTGCAAGGCCCATCCAGTCTGCCCATTTCTTTTTCTACCTTACAAATGTGCCATCGGCCTTTGCTCTGTCAGTGGCCTATCTATTCATAGTCATTTGTATTGCTCCCTTATGCCTATCCCATGCCTGTCTGAAGCCCTGCACTGTATTCATAGTCACCATTTCTTGAGGTAGACCATTCCATGCATCCACCACCCTTACTGCGAAAAAGAATTTCCTCACATTCCCCCTTAATCGACCCCCCCAATCTCATGCTGTGTCCTCTTGTCCTGCTATTTTTCTTATATTTAAACATGATTAGACTCTTCACCTTGTTAATGCCCTTAAGGTGTTTGAATGCCTCGATCATATCACCTCTCTCCTCCTTTCCTCAAGGGTATACATGTTGAGCTCTGTTAATCTGTCCTCATATGTCTTCTGATGCAGTCCCTGCACCATTTTGGTTGCCCTTCTCTGGACTGCCTTAATTTGGTTAATGTCTTTGTGAAGGTGTGGCCTCCAATACTGCATGCAGTGCTCCAGATGGGGCCAAACCAGTGTCTTGTAAAGAGGGATTATTACCTCCCTCTTACGACTTGTGATACCCCTGCTAATACACCCTAACACCCCCCCTAGCCTTACCTACTGCTTTAGAGGTCTGCTTGGATGACTTCAGGTAATCAGTGATGATGATGATGCCCAAGTCTCTTTCTTCCTTTGTGACTGCTAGCAACTCCCCTCCCAGCCTATAGGTGGCTTCAGGATTTCTCTTCCCTATGTGCATGATCTTGCACTTCTTTGCATTAAACCCTAGTTGTCACTCTTCTGACCATTCTGCTAGTTTATCCAGATCTCTTCTCATTCTGCCCACCCCATTTGGATCATCTACTCTGTTGCAGATCTTGGTGTCATCTGCAAACAGACAACCCTTACCCTCTAGTCCATCTGCAAGGTCACTAATGAAGATGTTGAAGAGGACTGGCCCCAGGACTGATCCCTGAGGTACCCCACTTGTGACTTGCATCTCCTCTGACTGTATACCATTTACCACCACTCTCTGCTTTCTGTCCGTCAACCAGTTTGCCACCCAGCTGACCAACTTCTGACCCACCCCGAGCCTACCCAGCTTATTTATCAATCTTCTATGTGGAACAGTGTCAAAAGCTTTGCTGAAGTCAAGGTAGGTGACATCAACTGCTCCTCCTTGGTCCACCAATCTGGTTACCCAGTCAAAGAAATCTATGAGATTAGTTTGACAGGACCTTCCTTTTGTAAACCCATGCTGTCTTGGATCCTGTGCCCCTATGGATTCCAGGTGTTGCACTATCCTTTCCTTAAGGAGTGCCTCCATAATCTTGCCCACCACTGAGGTAAGACCGACTGGTCTCTAGTTCCCTACCTCCCTCCTGCTACCACTCTTGTGGGTGGGATCACATGAGCCCTTCTCAGTCTTCTGGGACCTCCCCTGTGCTTAGAGACTCACTAAACAGTTCTGCTAATGGCTCTGCTAGTTCCACTCTTAGCTCCTTAAGTACCCTGGGATGTATGCCATCAGGTCCCATTGCCTTATCCACCCTGAGCTTAGCAAGCTCTTGTGGGACCCTTTCTTTTGTGATGGGAGTAGTGCTCACCTCCCTCCCCCGTGTCCATGGTGCTGAGCTGTGAGCCCTGCCCTTACTTCTCTTCAGTAAATACTGAGCAAAAGTATCTATTTAGGATGGATGCTTTTACAGGGTCCTCCTCCTCACATGCTCCCTTTTCTCCATTAAGCTTAGCAATACCCCCTCTGGACTTTCTCTTTTCACTAATGTATCTATAGAAAGTCTTGTCACTTTCTTTTACTGTTCGTGCTAGTGTTTCCTTAGTTTGGGACTTTGCCTGCCTTGCTGCCTTCCCTGTTTCCCTTAGGGCAGTTTGGTATGCCTCCCTATCTTCATCCCGCTGTGTTCCCTTATATTTCCTGAAGTCTGTGGAGTCTTTCCTTAATAACTTGTTGGACTAAATTTATTACAATTGCACTGCAACAAGGTTAAAAGTCCCCCTCATATTACAAACTGCAATAGTCACTGCCACACAACAAGGCCTCATTCAAGGCTATATCCAAATTCAGCACTGTTCTAGGCACTGTGCTAATTTTCAAGCTTACCTTGAAAAACAAAAACATGCAATTTCAACAAGCACTCAACTACACACAATACACACTACAATGCATACACACACGATACACAAAGTCTCATTTTACCACACCTAAACATTTTACAGCAGCACATAGTGGAGCTTCGGTTCCCTAATTACAGCAAAAATCCACTAAATTAGATTAAAACATTGTATTCCTGGTTGTTATCCCCCTTACATACGATACTGATGGTACTTGGTCTCGCTATTGTTGTCTTACCAATCTGTAGTTGCCAAACACAGTGTGCACCTCTGCTGTCATCCTGTTTCTGCTGCCTTTCAGAAAATGGCCGTCAGCACAGTAAGGTCCATGTGCCATTTGTTATATAGCCATAGCTATGCTGAGACATCATAGAGGGTATGCAAACCCATTGGCAGAAGGACAACAATTTGCTCTGCCACTGCACTGCTTCTTCAACCATTCACCAGCCCTCATGTCAGATGTACTGTATCTTATGTCCTGACATCAACTGAGTGACAACATCAAAGTTCCTGTGTTGCCACAACATCCTGACTATAACCAGTGCTTATCACTCCAATGTAATGGACAAACTTGTCTCATGGTTAATATTATCTTGCACAGTCTGCAATCCCCTCGAGACTCTATTTGGACTGCCTGATCCAAATATTAAAAAGAAGCAGTTTTCCTAGAACTAGAGGACATACTGGAGCAAGAACTCTCTGGCTATTTCCCAGAGTCAAATCAACAAATAGATCTGACTTACTGACTCGTCTCTAAATTAAATAATGACAATTGAAAAATGCTTTACTTCTGATTTTCCTGAATTAAATTAAATTACATACAACCTTATAGGCCAAGCTTAATTCTGTTCAGCCAATAATTGAGTATGTCTTGCTGTAAAATAGTTTAAAGATACATTTAAAACAAGAATGTTTATAGCGTCTTTGCAATATTTAGTTGTAACATTAACATTTTACAGTTTAAAGAAAATGTCTTGTTTGAAACTAGCTGCAGAATGGGGGAAAACTTATTTGGGAAGTGAAAAAGAACACACTTCAAGAAAGCAACAGGCTAAACCACAGTTTCCTTTGTAGTAAAAAGAATTTTAAACTGAGATATTTTTGTTGCCACCTTGCATAATTTTGCAAAATTGTACCATGTGTTGTCCCCTTGCATAATTTTGCAAAACTGTATCATGCGTCGCCACCTTTCATAATTTTGTAAAATTGTATCACGAGGTAAATTTCTACCCTTCCATCCAAACATATAAATTTAGACCCCATTTAAGCTAAAGGAGGGCAGAATAGGGGAAGGAGCTGTGACAGCACATCGTTCTGCCTAGGACTTTCACATGAGACATCAAGGTATGGCACTGTGTATTTTAAATTGCTATTATCTCTGATAATGAGCAGGGATGGATGATACCTGCATTTTATATTATTTTATTTTTACTTTTTTGTATGACTGTATCTAAAAGTAGGAGAGACTTCCTCTCCAGTTAAAGACACATTGTTTGCTTGTACTGCTAATCCAAATGATGTTAATTCTGCATACCAGTTTTACATAAAGAATTAAGACAATATGGCATTTCCTGGTATTTCTTTTCAGTTAAATATTTTTACTTATAAAGTTGTTGACTTACAATCCAGGGGTAAAGCTTGATTGTGACTTTTGGTATATACAGTATAAGTGGTAGAAGAATATTAAAAGAACAAAAACTATTAAAGTTTAGGATAAGGTAATTTTAATCAGATAAATAGACTAGACCATGATTGAGTTAGTGTGGTTTTAACTGAACACGCAGCCAAGTGCATGCAACATGCACACCCGGTTAGACTTCCCTATTCAAGCAAAATTTCTGAATGGGGTGGTTGCTCCCAAAGGTCTTGATGAGGTCAAAAGGCCATCCCATGTACACGGAGTAAACCCAAGAAGGCAAGCTGGGGGTCAGATTTGAACCCCAGCCAGCACAAGCGATGGTGATGGGGCATGGATCTAGTGAATTTACAGCAGCAGAAAGACCCTATAAATCAAGGGGAGGGAAACTAATGTGCAATTGAAGTTACAGCATAGGTATACCAATTGTAGAATGTTTGAGCTGTGATTAAGGTACCCTTATATTAGCTCTCACAGAATCACTGAAGACAATTTATAATCCAAGTCTGATATATTCCTTGATGAAGAAATTCATCAAATCTTGTGACAAAATTTAATAAGGCCCCAGGACTGGATAGATTGGTGGCAGGCACGCTGAAATATCACAAAGAAAAGTGACTGTCATTACCGCATTGCATGTTTAATTTCCTGATACAATGTTCTATTTTTCCTGACCTCATGGGATAGTATTATTTTCCCTATCCAAAAAAGGTACAGTATTTTAAATGTTCCTCTGATGTATTATTCAATTAATTTGATTGGTGCTAAACAAAAACAAAAACATTTTTTATGCATACTGTTGTCCAAGTTACAGAACTGGGTGAATGGAAATCAAATTATTAACTAATTACAAAATAGTTTTAGGGAATCAGTAGATCAGCACTGCATGATTTTGGCACATCTGGCTTACAAATATGTTTCTTCATTTTACAATTTTGGGCCAGAAAAGACACATCATGCTGAGGGTTGGTCTCACAGTATGCAAGTGGTGGCTGTGGGTTTCTAACCCAGTTCTCCAGGTTTGCAGTTCTCTCAACCACTACACTATACTGCCTCCCTTATACAGGTTAAAATTAAGAAAGTGAAACTTCTGTTTTATAGACTTGAAATTGGCTTTTGGTAATATATGTCATAGAACACCTTGTAACTCCTCTCCAATTCTTTCACCAGGGTAGCACACTAAACTGAACGCTTGTTTACAGGCATGACCTGGGAGCACAGGGAAGTTAAGTGACTTGCTCAGGGTCACACAGTATGCAAGTGGGAGCTGTAGGATTCAAACCCAGGTCTCCAGATTTGCAGCTCAGAGCCTTAAACCACTGCACTATACTGCCTCCCCACTTCCTTTATAGTCTGGGCATTGATGGACTTTTGCTGGACATCATAGTGAGATGGCAAGAGAATATATGGTTAAGGGCAAAATATATCATAAAAGGAGGTTTAACAAAATCAGTCAATACAAAATTACGTGTTCAACATGGAGGATGGTGGTGTGGGGGAAGAGGAAACCATCAGGACCAGGATAAATGGTTCAGATAAGAGAGGGTTAAAGGGGACACCTATTCAGAGGGGGTCTGAGTTAAGTGGGCAAAATAACGAGGGAGGCAGAAAGGGGAGGATGACAAGGGGGTCGCTAATAAGGCAGGAAGACTCCCATGGAATTGTGATCACGAATAAAGGGGGGGATGGGGTGGCTGAGAGGGTATAGTGGAGGTAACCATAAGGATGATGGCGGTGTTAAGGTTCTGTTATTGGGAGACTCAATGATTAGGGGTATCCAGTGGGAGGGACAGGGGGGTGGATGCCATAGCCAGGTGAAGGTAATGAGTATCTCTGGGCTGACAGTGCACAGAGCAAAGTTCATGGTGTATGAACTGGTTAGGGATTGTGGAGGGAAACCGGATGTCCTGGTGCATTTGGGAACTAACGATCTAGAGGGAAATAACGTTTTGGAAATCCAAGCAAGGTTCCAAGAACTTGCCAGAGTCTGTCGGGATAATGGATGCAACATTTCCTTTTCGGAGATGTTGCCAGTACCAAAGGCCTCAGTGGAGAAAAAAATAAAGAACACAGAGGTAAATGACTGGCTCAGGAAGTGGGGTGAAGAGAGTGGGTTGGGGGTGTTAGGGAACTGGAAAGGAGTTTGGGAGAATAAGGGACTATATGCCAAGGACAGCCTTCATCTTGCCCCATTAGGGAAGGAAGTCCTTAAACAGGGGATGGCCAACTACATTCAAGAAAGGTGGGGTTTAAACTTGTGAGGGGGGGAGGTATAAGGAGGGCTGACCAGAAGTCCTCTCCTCCAGATGAGGGAGTAGCCTTCAAACCCGAGGGGAAACAGACTGGGGGTGGAGGTTTCAGGAGGAGCAGAGGGAGGATGGAAGTATAAGGAACCTGGGTGGGGTTCAACAAAGGGATCAGGGATAAGGGGTGGAGGTTGGTGTTAGTAAATGCCAGGAGCTTGGGAAACAAGTTGCCAGAGTTTCGGCCATGCTGTTCGGGGTGGCGGCGGTCACGGAGACGTGGGCCAACAAAAATCATGACTGGGACCTAAACGTGCAAGGGTACACTATGCTTAGGAAGGATAGAAAGGAGGGCAGAGGGGGTGGAGTGGCTATGTTCATTAGAGATGACATAGAAATTGCTACGGTAGAAGAGGCAGAGAGAAACGTGAAGGCATTATGGGTCACCTCACGATCCCCAGCAGGAGATAAGGTCAAGCTGGGTGTAATATATAGGCCCCCCAGGATGAGTGATGTTCTAGAGGATGGTTTGCTGGACAACATCATTGCCCAGTGTGGACCAAAAGGGGACGGAGTGGTGTTGATGCGGGACCTTAATATGCCAGGTACAAACTGGGGAACCATGTCCTCTAAGGTGACCAATGAGCAGAGGCTGCTGGATGGCTTCCAGGATGTGTTCTTAACACAGCATGTGATGGAACCCACAAGGGAGGGGCATGTCCTGGATGTGGTTCTGGCAGATGTGGACCTGGTAAGGGACCTGGTTGTAGAGGACGCCCAGACTAGGAGCGACCACAATACTGTCTGGTTTCAAATAAGCATGGGGGGGGGGGTGAGATCTAGGACACTGGCCCTGGACTTCAGCGGGGCAGACTTTGTGGGCATGGGAAATATTCTCAAGGATCACTTGAAGGGGATTACATCAATGACAAGTGTGGAAAGGAGATGGGAGGTCATAAAATGGGGACTTCATGAGGCAGTCAGGATCTGCGCTAAGTTGAAACATAAGGGAGCAAGGTCACATAAACCATGCTGGTGGTCCAGTGAGCTACAGGTAGCGGTCAGAGAAAAGAAGGTGGCCTACAAAAAATATAAAACAACAAGAGGGGATAGGGATAAGGAAGTGTACCATCTTGCATCTAGAAAGGTCACCCCGATGGTGAGGGCAGCAAAGTTCAGTAAAGAGCAGCGGCTGTACAGGGGATACATGGAGGGGAAAAGGGGTTCTTCCGGTACATTGGGGAGAGGAGAAAAACTAAGGGCCATCTCAGCAGATTGAGATCAGAAGGAGGGTGGGTGGAAGAGGCGAGGGACCAGGCAGAGGTATTTAACGAGTACTTTGCCTCTGTGTTCACTAGGGAGGCACGATGGGGATAGAAGTGGTAGTGAGTAGGATCAGGGGAGCAACAGAAATGGAGCAAGAGGGAAGGAGAGATACCCCAGGGGTGTCACAGCTGGATAAGGATAAAAAGGCCAGTAAGGTGGAGGGGACGGATGATGCTATCTCCGCCAAAAGGGTGTGGTTAGCCCTCAAGGCCCTAAAGAAAGACAAATCTCCTGGGCCGGATGGCACTCATCCGAGAGTACTATGGGAATTGGTGGACATACTGGCTGCACCCCTGGTGGAGCTCTTCAACAGGTCACTTGTGACAGGGAAGGTACCTAGGGATTGGTGAGAGGCACATGTGGTGCCAATCCATAAAGGGGGGTTGAGGGAAGTACCAGGTAACTATAGACCCATCAGTTTGAGCTCGGTGGTGGGAAAATTAATGGAGAGTATACTAAAGGAACGATTGGGGGTGTACTTGGAGGAGGTGGGAGGTCTGGATAGTTGGCAACATGGGTTTGTGCCAGGTAGATCATGTCAAACCAATCTTGTTGAGTTCTATGAATGGGTAACATCAGAACTGGACAGGGGAAATCCTGTGGATGTATTATTCTTGGACTTCAGCAAGGAGTTTGACTCTGTCCTCCCACAATGGTCTGGTGGAGAAACTGATGGGGTTAGGAGTAGGCCCTTTGATGGTCAGATGGATTGAAAACTGGCTAGCTGGACGATTCCAGAGAGTAGTGGTCTGTGGGGAGCCTCGAACCCTAGAGAGGTTGGTAGTGGGGTACCGTAGGGCTCGGTCCTGGGTCCGATCCTGTTTAATGCATACATATCGAACATCAGGGAGGGTATAGGGTGTGAAATGAGTCTCTTCACTGATGACTCCAAGATGGGAGCAGCAGTTGAGGGAGAAGAGGGGAGGTTGGCCCTGCAAGGGGACCTGGACACCCTGGAAAGCTGGGCTCACACATGGAAATTAAATTTCAATATCACCAAGTGCAAGGTGTTGCATCTTGGGTGAGAAAACCTAAACAGGTACACCCTGGGAGGGAGGCGCTGGAGGCCTCAATAGGGGGAAAAAGACCTAGGGGTC
The DNA here is from genome assembly GCA_016271365.2 of Neoceratodus forsteri. Classification (NCBI taxonomy): domain Eukaryota; kingdom Metazoa; phylum Chordata; order Ceratodontiformes; family Ceratodontidae; genus Neoceratodus; species Neoceratodus forsteri. Next base: position 1,181,323,812 of record CM057454.1, read on the forward strand.
ATGGTGGATGCATGTATGAATAACTCTGAGCAGTGCAGGAGAGCGGCTAGCAAAGCAAACAGGATATTGGGATGCATCGTAAGGGGGATCACTTCTAGGAGCAAGGAAGTGATTCTGCTGCTGTACAATGGACTGGTTAGACCACACCTTGAGTACTGTGTACAGTACTGAAGACCACATTTGAAGAAGGACATACAGCTCCTGGAGAGGGTATAGAGGAGGACAACTAAGATGATATGAGGGCTAGGGGATTTGACATATAAGGACAGACTCGAGGAGCTCTGCCTGTTTTCATTGGAAGAGAGGAAAGGAGAGACAGGGGGGACATGATTGATGTCTTCAAGTACCTCAAGGGAATAAATAGGGTAAACATGGAGGGAATCTTTAGACTAAAGCAGGGAGGTATCAACAGAGGGCATGGTTTGAAGTTGGAAGGTGGAAAGGTGAGGGGGAAAAAGAGGAGGAGGTTTTTCATTGAGAGGGTGGTGGATCCTTGGCATGCACTGCCTGGTGAGCTGGTTCAGAGATCCACAGTGGAGGGCTTCAAGAGAGGGTGGGACAGACACAGAAAATGGATGTATCAGATGATGGCCTGTCCCAGGGGGGTGGGGATGGATTATAGAGGTTTCTGGAACACAAGAGAGGGGAGGGCCTCGGCACCCAACTAGGGATCTGAGGTTCGAGCAGACTCGATAGACCGTAAGGCCTAATCTGCTAGCAAATAGTACAGTATGTTAGTATAATGGCACCCCTGCTATTTAATATATATCTTAATGGTATTATTAGACAGTTTTAAGAACTAGATTTTCACTTTCCTGAAGTAGCTAATAAAATCATTCCCCCTTTGGCCTGCGCTGACAGTGCGGTACTTCTTTCCACCTCTCTCATATGACTTCAAAGAAAGTTAGACAAGTTTCTTCTTTATGTAATACGTTTCTGGTTATGAATCAATCCAAAATATAGTTATTGGTCCTTGGTAGCACATCCACATATAAATGTTGGCTATATGTTAAGGGCATTATACTACAGATGGTCAAAACCTAGGACTATTTGGATCTTAGAATTGTAAATAATTTAAACAAGAACAGTCATTCTGAATATCTCAAATAAAAACTTACAAAATCAACTAGTGGAATTGTGCATTTTATGATAAACTACAGAGAACAATCAATCCAGGGTTCATTAATGGTAATTAATTCCAAAATTAAAACTACTATTACATATGTGGGCAAAATATGGGGCTTCTCCAAGGTAGACCCTAGAAATAGTCTTGACAAGTTATGTACTGGCTGAATGCACCTTCCTATGTTGCAGGTCATATCTTGCGGGTAAAACTGGGTCAATACACAACTAAGAAATTGTTAACAGAAAAAATAATTTTTATCATAGATTGTCAACTTTTGTCATTTATTAGGTTTCCTAGATCTTCCTTAGAAGAACAAATAAAATATTCCAATAACGGCTTACATTTTCACTGAGATTTAATTAAACAAAAGTTATATCCTTTAGGCCTTGGTATGATACTGATGAAGGCATTTAGTCTATGGAGGTCTAATTTGGGCGTCCTAGATTAAAAAAAAAAAAAAAACATACGAAAGTAGCTGCAAGCAAGGATATACATAAAATACAGGATTTTAAAATTAATATTCATTAACACAAAATGTTTGATACACAGAATTTGACGGCAGATGAGGACAGCTAGTCTTCCCCCTTTACCCTCCCCCCAAAAGCATCTCTTTTCTACCCTTTTCTTTTTGCCTCTAGGATTCCCTTGAACGCCTTCACTGTTTGTCCTACTCTTACCTCCTTGGGTAGGCTGTTCCAGGTTTACAACACTTTCTCGGTGAAGAAGTACTTCCTCACATTTCCTCCGAGCCTACCTCCCTCTAACCTCATTTCATGTCCCTTCGTTTTTGAACATTCTTTTTTCTGAAACATGCTCCCCCTGGATGCTATTAAACCTGTGGGGTATTTAAAAGTCTATCACATCCCCCCTCTCCCTTCTCATCTCCAGCATATACATCTCAAGGTCCAACTAGCATCTCCTCATATGTCTCCTGGTGCAGCCCTTGCAGCATCTTTGTAGCTCTCCTTTGGACTGATTCCAGCTTGTCTATGTCTTTTTTGAGTGTGGCCTCCAAAACTGTTAAAAGTATTCCAGATGAGGCCTCACCAGTGATCTGTAAAGTGGCATCATCACTTATTTTCTGCTGGAAATGTCCTTCCCTATGCACCTCAACATTCCACTGGCCTTCTTCACCACTTTCTCACACTGTCTGTCCACCTCTGTAATAATCACCACAAATCCCTTTCCTTCTTGGTGGGTGTTAGGAATCCCCCACATGAATACTTTTGGGTTCCCATACCCAAAGTGCATAATTTTATATTATGTTTTGCATTAAATTTCAGCTCTGCCGGCCTGGTGGCGCTGAGGGTTGAGGCGCTGGACGCCACACCTCACGCCACGCCAGCAACTTGGGTTCAAGAACGGACTCGGGTTGCTGGGGGTCGGCAGGGGGAGGAAGGATTGAGCATCCCAACAAATGCTCTCCTCCCTCGGGGGGGGTGGGGCGCCAACCCCGAAAATGCCAGTTGGAGCACTGGCACTCGAGGGGGCTTGAAGGGCTCCATTCACGGAGTCCAGGGTGGGGGAACGCTGGAAGGCACTTGAGAGAGACGTGCGTCCGCACGTCGCCTCTCTGGACACTCTGCGTCCTTGTGCTGACATCCCAGGGGGTGGGACTATGGGGGGAGAACATAAAAATGGGAAAAAAAATATAGGGGGACCCTCGATCCCCAGGACAGACCCCGCTGTGCAGGAGAGGAGGATAGAGGCACTCTAGGGGCAGATCCGGGGGGTGGGGGGAGGCGAAAAAATTAAATACAACAAAAAAAAATTCAGCTCCCAAACTCTTGACCATTCCTCAAGCTGACATAGGTCTCTTCTTACCCTTTCCACTCCCGCTGGTGTATCAGCTCTATTTCAGATCTTTGTGTCATCAGCAAATGGACACAATTTCCCCTCCAGTCCCTCAGTGATGTCACTTATGAAGACATTAAAGAGGACTGGCCCAAGCACTGATCCCTGGGGGACACCACTTGTCACCTCCCTCTCCATGGATTGAGCTCCACTCACTATCACTCTTTGTGTCCTCCCACTCAGCCAGTTTCTATCCCAGTTCACCACCCTGTGCCCCACTCCCAAGTCTATCCAGCTTATTAGCCTTTTATGCAGAATGGTGTCGAAGGCCTTACTAAAGACTAAGTAGGTCACATCCACCGTCCCACCCCCAAGCTACCATTCTGGTTTCCTAACTGAAGAAGTCTATTAGGTTTGCTTGTGCAGCAACTGCAGCGCAACAAAAGAAGCAGTAGAAAAAAATCAAGGTAACCTTGTGTAAAGCAGCTGTACAACCACTTTAGGATTAACTCAGATGTGTAGCAAGTGACTGCTGCACATACACAATTGTGTGTAGCAGTTGGTGAAAATTGTGTTTGTTTTTGCTTCACATTGCTAAGTAAAATACTAGCAGCTCTTCAAAAAAAATAGATAATTTGGGAAAGAACTATACTCTATCTTTAATTAGTGTAAGGAGAGCTGGCTATCACTTTACCAGAGTCAGACTCTAAATATTTAAAAGTAATTATCTGTTTTATAAAACAACATAGGAAGAAGTACCCACCCCCCAATTTACATGTGCAGCCTGGGAGAAGTAGATGGTATAGAGTATGCAGGCTTCTTTTGACCCCCTTCATAAAAAAACAAAATGATATATGGTTGAAGGATATGCTGGAAGAATTGGCCGGCTCCATTGCAAATCTGTTAGCAACTGTATTTATTACCAATGACAGAACTGTCTTGACCAAAGTATTTGCCTTTTTACCTGCCTTAAAACATGTCTAGATTTTACCTGATAGTTTTGGAAATCTCAAATTACAAAAACTGCAAGATCTTTTTAATAATGTCTAATAAATACTTCACATAAAAATGAACTGAGTCTAGCTTCCCCCTGTTGATAAAAACTGTCTTGTACAAAGTAATGCTTTTCTTTCTTTTTGTGAACTATAACCTCCTGTTTAGAAGCTAATTCTCAAATGCTGGAAACCTAATTTATCTGCAGTGTGTTGATCTTCTAGTTGAGGCAGTGTCTCCTGTGCAATACTTATTTAATGTATCAAACGTGTGTGATGGACTAAGATGTGAATGTTTTATCTGCATCAAATGTGTGCGATGTACTAAGATGTGAATGTCTTTTGTCTGTACGTTGTACTGTGGACTGTCACACATAATACACAGCTTGTGTATTTTATTGTTTTGCACATTTTGATTATACCTACATTTTCCATGTTTGTATTTAAATGTTTCAATATTGTCATAAAAGCCTTGAAAGCTAAATAAAAAAAAACGAAAAACTGATTAAAATACCCCAGGCCCCATCACCACAGATCAGAGGTGGCAAAAGTAATAATGAGAGATACAGGATCAATGGTGTAAGGCTGGTTCTCCTCTGACAAGAGATATGCCACTATATACCCACAGAAACATAGAATCGGATAGCAGATAAGGGCAGCTTGGCCCACCCAGTCTGCCAATTTTTTTCTTACTTTCATTTTAGCTGCAGAGCCTACCTGAACTATGGGTGCTGTCCCTCCATCCCACCCCTCAAGACCTCATGTGAGCCTTGTCAATCCCAGGCATTTGGAACACCACTACTGTTTTCGACTCCACTACCTCTGTTGGAAGGCTGTTCCAGAAATCCCCACTCTCTTTCTGTTAAGAAGTACTTCCTCACATCTCACCCGAACTCCCAGCTTCACGTCCCTTATCCTAGAGCACTTTTTTTTTTTAATACTCCATTTCTGCACCTTACCAACTACCGTGAGGTCTTTAAAGGTCTCTGTCATATCCCCCCCCTCATCTTCTTGTCCAGGGTGCACCTACTGAGTTTCTTTGGCCTCCCCTCGTAGGACTTTTGAAGCAGACCCTGCACCATTCTGTTATCCTTCTCTGGACCACTTCCATTCTGTCTATAACCTTCCTGAAATAATGTCTCCAGAACTGGATACAGTATTCCAGTTGAGGTCTAACCAGCCATCCATATAGGGGCAGCACTACTTCACTCTTTCTGCTGGTGATACCCCCTTCATATGCACCCCAGCATACCACTAGCCCTCCTGAGTGTTTTGTCCTACTGCCTGGCCACCTTCAAGTCATTCAATACGATTACCCCCGATCACTTTCCTGCTTGGTCACTGTCAGTATCACGCCACCCATTTTGTACTGTGCCCCTGCCTGGGTTTCTATGGCCCAAGCGCATTATTTAGCAATTTTACACATTGAAACCCAGCTGCTATGGCCTTGACCACTCCTCCACTTTTTGCAGATCTCTTCCCATCCTTCACACACACACACACACACACACACACCCCCACCCAGAGTGTCCACTGTGTTGCAGATCCCGATGTCATCTGTGAAGTGGTAGACCTTCACTTCCAGCTGCTCTGCTACTTATAAAGACATTAAAAAGGACCAGCCCCAGCACTGAATTCTGATGTACCCCACTGGTCACCCTTCCTTCCTCAGAGCAAATTCCATTTACCACCACCATCAGTCTCTTACCCAATAACCGGTTTCTTACCCAGGTTACTACATTTTTGCCCACCCCAAGCTACCCAGCTTGCTTAACACTCTATGTGGAATGATGTTGAAAGCCTTGCTAAAATCCAATTAGACCACGTCCGTCACCCTCCCTGATCCAACTCCTTGATCACCCAGTCAAAGAAATCTGGAAGATTTATTTGGCATGATCTTTCCCCTCTGAATCCAAACTGCTTCAGATCACGTTACTCACCTGATTCAAGATATTCCCCTATCCTTTCCTTTAGCAGTGTTTCCATTAACTTACCCACCACTGACATCAGGCTGACGGGCCTATAAATGCCCTCCTCTTCCCTGCTACCAGTCTTCCAAAGTGGGATTACATCTGCCTTTCTGCAGTTCTCCAGAACCATGATGATCTCCAGTGATCTGTTAAATAAGTCTGTCAGAGTACAGCTAGTACCTCCCTGGGCTCCCTCAAAACCCTTGGATGCACCATGTCTGGCCCCACAGCCTTGAACACTTTCTGGTAAGTGAGTGCTTTCCAGACTCTCTCCTCAGAAAAAGGACTAGTGTCCATTTCCCTGCCATCAAAGTTCCTGCTGCTTTTTTGTGGTCTCTCCCCTTTCCCTTCCACCGTGAACACTGAGCAAAGTATTTGTTCATAATGTCAGCCTTTTCTTGGCCCCCCTCTGTGCAGTTCCCCTTCCCAGTTAACTTTATAATCTCGCCCTTTGTCTTCCTTTTTTCCGCTAACAAATCTAAAAAAATGTCTTGTCCCCTTTTGATGCTGCTTGAGATATTCTTTCTTCAATTTGCACCTTTGCAGTCCTTACTGATTTCCCTGACTCTCCCCATTTTCCCTGATCCACACTTCCTTATCCTTCTCTTGCCGGGTCTCCTTTTACCTTCTGAATGATGCTACTCTTTTAGACTTAACCTTTTCTGTCACCTTGTTTGAGAACCATAATGGTCTCCCCTTCCTTTTGCTTACTTGCTTGATGCAGAGGTTTGTTGCCTTCACTATGCCCTCCTTTAAGTTTGGCCAACTGTTCCTCCACTCTGCCATCCCAGGTCATTCCCTAGCTTTGTAAATTCGCCCTTCCGTCCAGGATTCTCACCACTGTGTGGTTGGATTCTGCAGCTCTTCTTATGTTGAACCACACTGTACGAGGATCACTGGTCCCCAGATGGCTTCACACCTTGATGTCTGTAATACTGCCCCCACTATTAAACACCAGGTCCAGTATTGCCCCATCATGATTGGGTTCACTGACTAGCTGCCTGAGGAATACCCACTGCAGGGAGTCCAGGATCTCCCTGCTTCTATGTGAAGTAACAGCTAGGAAGCTCCAGTTTGTATCCTGCAGATTGAAGTCCCCACCAGCAACACCTCTCCCTTTTTGGTCACTTGGCATTATTTCACAGAAATGGTAATGGCAAGGTGGAATGCACTGCCTGAAGAGGTGGCATCCACAAAATCGGTGGGTAGCTTTAAGAGGGTATGGGACAAGGTCAGGAGGAAGGTTGCCAAGGGGCACCAGAGGGAGGGGTGTCAGCAAGTACCGGCAAATATTCAGCTTTGAGGGTAGGGGTGGGAGGGGCAGCTGCAGTATACAGTCTGTTAGCTGCATAATCGAACAGACTTGATAGACCGTTTGGCCTTTATCTGCAGAAGATTCATATGTTCGTATTTATAAATGAAAGGTGAATCCTACTGAGTTCTGTGCTGGTGCTTCTCTTCACTCTATTAAAGATTTAGGCAAATGAACTGAAGGGGCCCAACTGCGCTTTACACTGACAACACAACAGTCTACGTAGACAGATCCAAGGTAGAGCAGGTAAGAGGCTCTTCCATCTGTCTTCAATATTCTTCAGTGGAATCTAAAAAAGGACATACGCTGACTGATATCAATAAAGCAAATGTTATGCTGTTTGACACAGAACATATCTTCACATAAATTTTATAGTACCACAATGCAAAGAAAGGACTTAGAATTAACTTGATAACTGGTAACTTCAGTAGGTATTTCAAACAAAGATTGGGCTTCTTGTACAGGAACAGAAGATGTTTTGGGTGGGGCACTGTGGAGCCTGAACAGAGTGGCAGCAAACTTTAACGACTCTCTGTCTTGAGTAGATTAGTGGCTAAAATCACCCTCCTAGAGCTAAAATCCACAAAAAATATTATCACTATCAGAAAGAGGAGTGTTGATAACCTAAAATGGGAAACCCTCATAAAATAAGAGGTGGTGGATCGAGCAGCAAACAGTCCAGGAGTTCTCATCCCACAAGGTCAGGCCCTGGAGTGCGGACCGATTCACCACAGGACTTAGATGAGACAATGTCCTCTATAGGCCTAAAACTTCAAAGACTGATAACTTCAGTCTCGGACTTGAACGCAAAGATGGATTCTTTTGGGGCAAGAGTGAATATGGTTGAGCAGATGGTGGAAACGCTGCAAACAGATATGAGCAATGTTAAGAGGCAAATGGAATCCACCTCGGCCACCACCATGCTACTTACGAAGGAAAACCATCACTTACGAGCCCAGCTAAAAATGCAGGAAAATCAAGCCCGCTTGTCCCACATCCGCATCCTTGGTATACCCGAGGGGATCGAGGGAGATCACCCCATCATGTTCCTATAGGACTGGTTGGAGACAAAGGTGGTTCCTGAAGGACAATCTGTATGCATTGGATTACAGAAAGCTTACTGGATTACTCCTCGGGGCTATCGGGAGGAGTACGATACTCCATGCATTCTCTTATTAGTCACAGATGGCGTAGGGACCCGGGACAAGATCTTGAGATGGGCCAGGCAAGCAATGCCCATCACCCAGAATTACTGCTCTGTGTACTTGTTCCTGGACATAAGCTACGCTACACGGACATGCCAAAAAAAGTTTGACGCCGTTAGAAAGTGGTTACAAGAGGCTTCTATCATGCACGTAGTAATTTTTCCTGCTAAGCTGCAAATCGTCTATGATGGAAAAGTTTGGATATTCTCTGATCCCACTGACGCGGGTAAGTGGGCCTCTCAATTTACCTCCAGCAACCAGAGCCAACGCAAAGATTGTGGGGCACAGGACAGTGATCTGGAAGAGCAAGAGGAGGGTTGAACTTTAACTTTGCCTTAAGTACTGTTCCATTTTTATTACAATCGGTTGTGGGACTTGCACATAAAAGTGACTCTTTGATTTAGCTTTGCTGGGACATTACCTCATCTTCATGAGGGTTTCCCCCTCAAAGATATTTTTGTTGATGGGTTTGACAGCTCATTACAGCGTTTAGCACTGTGTAAAGTTCCTTATGCTTTTTCAACTGCATTGTTGATTAGCTCTGAGTTTAACTGTATTGCTTACTGGTGGGTCCATTAATATTTGTCTGTGCAACCACAATGATTAAATGGCCCCTAGTTACTATCACTGTGTATGAGGGTGTTTTATGGGTGAACACGTAGAGCGGGAGTTTGCTGCTGTAATAGATTTATAGTGGGAACCTGATATACTTGAAGATTATATATATATATATATATATAATATATATATATAGTATATATAGTGTATATATATATATATATATATATATATATATATATATATATATATTTATATATTAATATTTACTGAGATCACTGTGAGACTTGCATTTTCTGACTATGCTTTAGAACAGAGAGGGTGAGAGCCTCTGTTTCAACTATTCAGTCATTTTTGGACATTTGGACATTACATATCTGGACATTTTTTTTGTTTGTTTGATTTAATTTATTTTGTGTTTTCTTTATATTTTATTTGGTTTAATTTGGGTAGTTTATACTCTTGTTTTGTTGAGTTTAGGTGTGTGGGTGTGGGGTTTTTAATATGTGTAGAGGGCCTGCCACCACGGTCGTACGCTATTCGCCCTCTGCTCTTCGAGCCCTCCGACCTTTCTTTCCCTTGCCATTACAGCTGTCAACTTACAAGCACTGTAGAGTGCTGGGGATTTGTGGGGGGAGGATGGGTTTTGGGGGTTGCAAACAGTGGAGGCCGAATGAGCGGGGACATCGTATTGGGGTAGTGGAAACCAGAAGACACCCTGGGGCAAAATGGACTCTGGAGCGAGGTTATTCTTGTCTGGTTTCCATACCCAAGGGCACCACTACTACTAATGATACTGGGCAAGTGGTCTGTATCGCTCCAGAAGCCCGTCCAACCTGGGCGGTGTTGTGCAATGCCAGATCCATAAGAAACAAGGCTGCAGTTATTGCAGATCTTGTTGAGTCTGTGGATCTGACTTGCATTAACGAGACCTGGCTGGATGAAAATGCTGGTCCAGTTTTGGAGGCAGCAGTTCCAGCTGGGTACTCAGTGTTATACGCCCGAGGTTGGACTCGGTGGGGGGGGTTGCTGTCTTTTTCAAGACCGAACTGGGCCTCGCAAGTGTACCAGCTGAGGGAGCAGAGTCCTTCGAGTATACTGTAGTGGCAGGTGTGGGTTGTAGAATTGTTCTCATCTATCATCCACCAGGTGATGAGAAACATTTTCTACAGGAAGTAGCCAACTTCGTCATTGACATGGCATTTGAGTCACCCAGGCTGATGGTCCTGGGTGACTTCAATGCCTGAGTCGATGACGAACTTTCGCAGTTTGGACATTTCCTCCAATTAATGACATCTTTGGGCCTTACACAAGTGGTTACTTCTGCCACTCATAAGAGCGGTCACTCCTTGGACTTAGTTTTCCTCCTGGATACTGAGGCCTTTGACGTGGGGGTGATACCCGTCAGTTGATCTGATCACTACACTGTGGGGTTCAGTTTTTGCACTTGTAGGCCTACCCCTGTGGAGATGGTTAGGTACCGCTCTTTGCGAGATATTAGCTCTACAGGCCTGGCAGCAGTGTTTGACCTATCAGAGTTTTCTGGAGTGAGCAACGATCCTGATGCCTTAGTGCTGGCCTATAATAGGGCAATCTCCTTGACTCTTGATCAAATGGCTCTTGTCCGTGTTCATCCTCTCCCCCTTCGACCTTGGTCCCCCCTGCTTTGATGGGACCTTGAGGGAGATGCGGTGACAAGGACGAAGATTAGAGCGTTGTGGTGGAGAACTGTCCTTGATGCCGACCACCTTAGACTGATGGAACATTATCAACTCTATCATTCTGCAATCTCGTGTAAGAAGGCAGAGTTCCTGTCCGGGGAGATTGTGGCTGCTCAGAACCAACCAGCTCAGCTTTTTTGAACTGTTGACTGACTGTGCAACCCAGCCTATCTCCTGGTTCGGAAAGCTTTTTCACAAATAGAGTGTGATGAGCTTGCTCGCTTCTTTGCAGATAAGGTGGCTGACATCAGGGCAGCACTCCAGCCTGCTCTCTCTATGGGAGAAGCTACAGATCGACATTTGGTTGCATCCCCCAGTCTCTCCTGGAGTTCCTTATAACCGGCCTGAGTTCACTGATGTCATGAGGATTGTCCATAGTATGCGCCCTACTTGCTGTAGTTTGGATCCAGGCCCGACTTCCCTGATAAAGGGTTGTCTTGACATCACTGGCCCAGTCCTAGCACGGATAATCTGGTGCTCCTTGGATATGGGTGAGTTTCCTAGCTCCCTGAAGGAGGCAGTGGTGACACCCCTCCTGAAGAAAGCTTCCTTGGACCCCGACTGCCTTGCCAACTACAGGCCAATCTCTAATCTTCCTTTTGCTGGGAAGATTATTGAGAAAGTAGTGGCTGCACAATTGGAAAACCATTTAACCATCCATGACATCTATGAACCACTCCAATCTGGTTTTCGAAAGATGCATAGTACCGAGACAGCGCTGGTTCGGGTGCTCAATGATCTCCTGATGGCTAGAGATCAGAAGAACCGTTCCATTCTGATTCTTCCTGATCTCTCATCAGCCTTTGACACTGTGGACCATGGGGTACTTCTCGCGTGCCTGGAGTTCATCTGTGGCCTGTCGGGTACAATCTTCAGTTGTTTTAGATCTTTCCTCACTGACAGAACTCAGAGAGTGGTGTCAGGGATAAATTCTTCCTGCCCAGTCTCTCTGTCATGTGGGGTCCCCCAAGGCTCGGTGCTGTCCCCCATGTTGTTAGCGAGTGTATATGCCTCGGAGACATTGTAAGAAGGTATGGGCTGAGGTTTCACTGCTATGCAGATGATACCCAGCTCTCATATCTTTGCACCACCAGGATAGAGCTCTTGGTCTTTAATAGCTGCCTCACTGAAATCCAGTGCTGGATGAATTCCAGCTGGCTGAAGTTGAACTAAGAAGATGGAGGTAATGTTTGTGGACCCGGGTTGTAGGGTAGGGGGATGGAGCTGGTTTGCCCTCAGGTTTATTTCTGGGAGGTGTCCAGCTCTACCCTGGCTGAGTCAGCGGAACTGGGGTGATCTTTGACAATGGCGGACACACTCGTTCACAGGTGTCGGCAATTGTCAAACTTTCCTTTTATCATCTTAGAAACATCGCCAAGATTAAGTACCTTGTTCTGCCCGCTGATCTGCCTATGCTGGTCCACGCTTTTGTGACCTCGCGCCTTGATTATTGCAACTCCCTTTATCTAGGGCTTCCTGGGGTTGATATCCGCCACTTGCAGCTGGTGCAGAACGCTGCGGCCCGGTTATTGATGGGTACGTCTCGTGCTGGTCATATTTTGCTGGTGCTGCATGATCTGCACTGGCTGCCAATTCAGTGGCGGATCACCTTTAAAGTTGGTCTTTTGACTTACAAAGCCCTACACAGACAGGGTCCGGACTACTTGAAAGAGCTTTTGGTTCCCTACTGCCCTAAGCAATCTCTCCAATCGGTGGACAAGGGGTTGCTAGAGATTCGGAGAGTTTCTTTAAAATCTTCACGCGCTCATGCCTTTATGTATGCTGCTCCGACCCTCTGGAATTCTCTACCCCGTCCGCTTCATCAGTGTGCGTCCGTGGAGGAATGTAAAAAGGCCTTGAAGACCTATTTGTGGTCAAAGATTTATTTTAATTAATTATTGTGATTTTAGGAGCTCAGATTATTATGGATTATGTTTTATTTATTATATCTGTAAAGTATTGTAAGGCACCTTGAATTTAAGAAAGGCACGATATAAATAAAGTTTTATTATTATTGTATAGTATGACGCCACTAGCCCCAACTTGGGATGTGTTCTGTTAGACATTTAAAACAAAAGACTTTAGCCTAGCGAAATAGTCATACTGTTCATGGGCTCTGTGATGCAGCTGTTAATCTTTACCTGTCTTTTAGATATCATTTTTGCTATCCCCTCACATGGGTATCAAAACATTTGGGATGCATGTATCCTTAGATTAATGGGAGGGATTTTTCCTCTCTCTATGGTTATTATGTAAATGGACTATCCTAGGCATGGATTTGTTATTTGCTCTAATAGCATATATATATATAAAAAAAAATGTTTTCAACTTGCAGCATGGACTGAATGTGAAGTAAATGACTCAGATCCATTCATCCATCCATGCATCCGCCTATCTATAGTACCTACCTACCTAGATATTGGGCTTACCAAGTATGGTCCTCACTCACCTTTAGCTGTTCCATTTGCACTTTGTGTTCTGGCCTCAGCTGCTTCTGCTCCATCTTCTACTTCATACCCATCCTCTCAGCTGGCCACACTGGCTTGGTCTTGGCACCAACCAGAATCTTCTTGATCCCTTCGAAACAAAGGGCACTTGTTGTAATCTGGTCTCTTCAGGTGTCTGTTTAATTAGTCAGCATTATTATTATTATTATTATTATTGTTATTGTTTTCCACCATTTGGTTTCTGCTCTACCCCCCCACTCCCCAACAATATTGGGGTCACCTGGCTACATCTGGCTGGGTCATGAAAGTGATAATACTGATACTGCTGCTCCAAGGTCAGCCAATAAGAGGAGGGGGGGCACAAGTGCTGGGCAACCAACTTTTTTACTCCCTAGGAACCAGGCACCTCCCCTCCACAATGGGGCCCGACCAGGCACCTCCCCTCCACAAAGTCACTGACCAGGTACCTCCCCTCCACAGTGGGGTCTGACCAGACACCTCCCCTCCACAATGGGGCCAGACCAGGCACCTCCCCTTCACAAAGTGACTGAACAGGCATCCCCCTCCAGAAAGCATTTTCTCACGCATCTCAGTTCCACAAAGTGCCTGACCAGGCACCTCATCTCCACTAGATGGGCCTTGCAGTCCTTAACTGCCGTCAACTTCTATGTTTCTGTAAAGTGCCTGACCAGGCACCTCAACTCCACGAAGTGCTTGACCAGGCACCTCATCTCCACAAAGTCACTGACCAGGTACCTCCCCTCCACAGTGGGGTTTGACCAGACACCTCCCCTCCACAATGGGCCAGACCAGGCACCTCCCCTTCACAAAGTGACTGAACAGGCATCCCCCTCCAGAAAGCATCTTCTCACGCATCTCAGTTCCACAAAGTGCCTGACCAGGCACCTCATCTCCACTAGATGGGCCTTGCAGTCCTTAACTGCTGTCAACTTCTATGTTTCTATGTAAAGTGCCTGACCAGGCACCTCAGCTCCACAAAGTGCTTGACCAGGCACCTCACCTCCGAAAAGTGACTGAACAGGTACCTTAACTCCGCAAAGTGACTAAACAGGCACCTCAACTCCACAAAGTGCCTGACCAGACACCTCCCCTCCACAATGGTGCCTGACCATGCACCTCCCTTCCACATACAGCCTGACCAGGCAACTTACCTCTGTGAAGCACCTGACCAGGCACCTCACCTCTGCCGAGCACCTGCCCAGTTACCCTACCTCCTCAAAGTGCCCGACCAGGCACCTCACCTCAACACTGCACCTGCACAGGCACCTCACCTACACAAACTGTCTCACCAGGCACCTCACCTCCACAATACACCTGAGCAGGCAACTCACCTATGTAAAATGCCTGCCTGACCAAACACCTCACCTCCACAAAGTGCCCAACTCCCTGCCAGCTCTAGGGTGGGGTTTCAGCCAGTCCTGGTGTCTGGTTTTAGTTTGCACCTCGATCTGAACATTAATGTACAGTACTTTACCACTACACATAGTATATATTCCATTTTAAAGTATTGGGCTTACCTTGAGACACACAGTGATGTCACTGATTAGCTGTACATATTAGTATGAGTTTTTCCAGACTACAAGTGACCCAGCACACCTACAGAACAAATAACAGTGTGTAAATAAAATGTGCGAGACAGACTAAATATGTGGACTGGCTAATGAACATGCCAGCCCTTATAAATATTTCATCATAATTACACAGATGGAGGTTAGATTTCATTACCAGTTAAAAATTCTTATTTTAAACTTTAAATGTATTTCTTTATTTTAAAAAAGGTAATTTTACAAGGACAATATGAAACTTCAGGCATGTATAATTATGGCCAGTAACTGCATTTTTTGTGTGTGTGTGTGTGTGTGCGTGTGTAAAAGCATGAGGTCACCAAGACATGTGATTACTGGTCTATAATCATACAGCCAGTCATGTCTTACTGGTTTTATATGGAATACTGTCAGAACACATCATCACCCAGGGCTCAGCCTGCAACAGCTTACCAAATTTCCCAACCCTCAACACTTGTAAGGATACCTCAGTAACTGCCACCACTCAAAAGTGATTCTCTTACATGGGTGCTTTCTTGGTCCAAATCCCACCACAGCCACAGCCCACACAGTACAATGCTCCTTTGGCGAAGGGTAAATGGCCTTCCTTTGTCACTCAATCTGGAGAAAATACTTTACTTCTTAGAACATTGCAACTGCAGCCTTCTCTCTTTGAAGATGGATTGTGGGTTTGGCAATACCAACATTTGTCTATTCCCCCAAAAGATTTAGTCACAGAGGCATGAAGTACCTATCTCATTAAATTTTCAATATTGTGTGGCTAAGTTTATATACAGAGTTGTAGACTCTGGGACTCCATAAAATATCTCTAAATTTTTGAGGCCGTATAGTGATGGTTATTACTCTAGATATAGGTCAGAAAGCAGGTTTTTTGAGATTCCACTCATGAAAACTAAAAGTGGGCAAAGGTCCTTTTCATATATTGCTCCATCTATTTGGAACGAAATTCCTTATGATATTAGGTGGTTATGTTCTGTTGAAAAGTTTGCTGATGCACTAAAGATGTATTTTGAGTCTCAATTTAATTGTATGTGTTTTTTATGATTTAATTTTTTTTAACAAAGACAATTTTGTCTGCAATTTTGTTGTATTGTATGTGTATGTTTGATTATGTACTGTTTTTATGTAATATATGTGGGTCGCACCTGTAAAAGGAACTTGTTTCCAGTGTGCTTACCTGTTAAGCGAATAAACAAACAAACAAACAAGTATATACACATAATATTTATTACACAGTAGCTACACATTCTACTGGATCTCACACATACACAAGACTATAGGAATTATAGGGCTGCTACTGAAATTAGAAAGAAATTATCTGGACACTGCAGAAGAAACAAACAGCTTCTTAACTCTAGCAGAGTAGAAAGAGTCTAATAGCACAGGGTACCTTAGTGAGCTGTGGCAGACTCCAGCTCTTAGACAGTGTATGTACAGATTCCCAGCACATACAGACTTGCACTTCTCACATTCAAACTTAAGCCTGCTTGCAAACCTGGCTCCACCCGCCCTAGTCATCCCCCTGCTCAGTGACATCATGTCCAGGACCAGACTCTTCTAAAGAAACTAGTTGAAACTCGACCCATATATTTTGTGTACGCAAGGACAACTCTCATTGTTTTACTTACTGCCTACTCTACAGGAAATTGTCTGGGTACCAAAACAGTTTCCTGACATGAAACAAACTTCTCTACTTTGAAGTTCGCCCATTAACTTACCAGACACAGGGGTCCTGTCATTTATAGGACAAAGAGACTGAAATTACCCTCAGAGACAGCTGTTCTATCTTCTAATAAAAATCATCCTTTTATTGTCAGGAAGGCCACTTTATTCCTTCAGTTGATTAGATTCTAAATGATATCAGTGCCGATAGAAATAATAATTAAAAAAAATATATATATATTGTCACATCTCCCCCCTTCCGAGAAATGAAAAATACATTCCTTTAACACCCCTAAAGGATGTTAATTATTTCATATGAGATAGCTGGCTCTACTTGCTATGCCCTCTGTTCACTCTCTGTGTGAACACCATACTGGTCACTTACAGCACCTCTCCCCATTTTCTTTTCTTCTTGGTCCTAGCTATTGTCTAGACAACCCATCAGCATTTCTATGCTGTGATCCACTGCGGTGCCTGATGTCCATATTATAGGACTGCTGCACTAGGCTCCAACTTAGCAATTTGGGGTTTTGCCTACTGTTCCTATGCAGACACGTGAGTGAGTTGTGGTTGGTGACCAGGGTGAACTCCCTCTCGTACAGATAAGGTTGCAGCTTCTGTAAAGCTCAGGCAATACCTACACACTCCTTTCTGACTGTGGAATAGGCCTCCTCTCTGTGCAGCAGCTTCCTACTCAGGAGCACAACTAGGTGTTCCTCTCCAGCATGCGTAACCCGACTCAGAACCATGCCTAGCCCATAATCAGATACATCTATGTGCAGAAGGAACTGTACAGAACAGTCTGAGCTGGTGAACACAGATGCCCAACACAACGCCTCCTTCAGCTGGTAGAACACAGTATCACAGGTTTCCATCCACTGAACCCTGTCCGGCATTTTCTTCCTGCTGAGATCAGACAGGGGTTTGGCTATGCTGCTTAAAGTTGGCATAAACGTACAGTAGTAACCTGCAGTCCCTAGGAAGGCCAGTACTTTCTCTTGGTCTTAGATGTGACCCATTCCTGTAAGGCCTACATTTTCATTAGTTGTGTTCGGATGCACCCATTTCCCACCCAGTGTCCAAGGCACGACTCCTCCGCCATGCCTATCTGGCACTTCTCTGCCTTGACTGTCAGTAAGCAGTCTACAGTTGGCAGGACACCTCAGTCACATGCCTGATGTTATCCTCACAGGTCTGGCTATACACGGTGATGTCATCCATGTAAGCCAGCACAAAAGCTCCTGCCCCATTTAGAATGCGGTCCACGGGCCACTGAAAGGTGGCTGGTGGCCTACCGCATTCTTCATCCTGAATGGCATTATTCTAAGCTCAAATAACCTAAATAGTGTGATGAAAGCCAACCTCTCTCTGGCTTCAAGGGTCAGGGCATTTGGCAATAGCCCTTTATCTAGTCTATGGTGGTCAGGTACATCAACTCCCCTAACCTCTTGAAGACATCATCTGTACCAGCATGGATATGCATATGACTCTGTACAGTTATTGGAGCGTGTGGTAGTCAACACAGAACCTCATACTCCCATCCCCTTTGGGGATCAGTACCAGAGGGGAGTCCCAGGGACTACTGGACTCCTAGACCACCTGGAGAGCAACAGCTCCTTGATTTCCCTCTCTATTGCATGTTTTACACCCTCAGGAACTTGGTAGGATAGCTGCCTCGGTGGGGGGCCTGGGCTCCTATATTGATATGGTGCTCTTTGAGTGCAATATGCCCTGGCTTCCTGCGAACATCCCCTCAAACGTTTCAGCACCCTATACATTTCTGTAGCTTAGGCCACTGTTAGCCTCCCTGAAAAGGTGATAACATCCACTGAGGTTTCTTCTTTAACCTGTCCCAAGAGATCCACCAGTGGGTCTGCCCCGTCTACTCCTTTGGGTAGCTACACAAAGCCAAAATCATCTCACCCAGTTCATGGAAGGGCTCAACATGTTCATCTGGTAGATCCACTGCTTGCATCTACTCTAGGGCAGTTCCACCACACAGTTAACATTGTTCACCCTACAGATGACAGAGTACTGACCCACCTAAGCCATTTGCAATTTATTCCATCGGATGGGGCTGAGCATCATAACCTGTTGTCAGACTTCATACTCCTGGGCTCTGGCCCCAAAGTCATACTATGTCATCTGTCTCTGCTGTGTAGGGGCTAAGTGCTCCTGGGTGAATCCCATTAGCTCCCTAAGCCTAGACCTGAAATTCAGGACATACTCCACAACAGATTCCCTTGGGGAGCAAGCTAACCCTCTCATTCATCCCGTACCAAATTAAGGAGGCCTTTGGCCTATGATCAAATAGGAGTTTGAAGGGCAACAACTCTAGTCTCCTGAGGGGCTTCACTGTATGCAAATAAGTGATTGGGTAAGTATGTGTCCCACTCTATTGCACACTGGTCAGCGAATCCTCTCAACATGGTCTTAAGAGATATATTTAATCTCTCAACCAGATCATTAGTCTAAGGGTGTTATGGGGAAATCCCTGCGCTGTCTCACTCCACAAGTCACCCAAAGACTAGTCATCAAATCAGACATGAAGCTGGTGCCCTGGTCTGACAATCTCCAGTGGAAAGCCCACCCAAATAAATATCCCCAGCAGACTGTCAGCACTTTCTCAGCCTCAATGGAGGACAAGGGCACTGCCTCTGGACAAACTGTGGCGTAATCCACAACTACCAAGATGTACTGCATGTCAGTGTGACTTGGGGTGCTAAGTGGCTCTACAATGTCCACAGCAACTCATCTTAATGACTCTTCAATAACAGGCAGGAGAGTCAAAGCCACCTTAGCCTTGTCCGCAGCCTTTCCCACCCTCAGACACTGTGGACAAGTCTGGCAGCAGTTTGCCATGTCTTTAAAAATACTGGGCAAGAAAGCTCAGGGACTGATCACGAGTTAAGGTGGACATTCACTTACAAGGGCAGAATGAAAATAAAAACATAGCTGAGACAGGTAAAGACGTATAGCAGACAATTAGTGAGGTAGTAACATTGGGTGGAAGGTAAAAAAAAGCAGTACCTGAAAGAACAGTTTGACAATCGAATACATATATTGCTGATAGAGAGAACCGTACAGAGGAGATTTTCTTAAACTGCATACAATAATCTTACTTTCATCAATTGAGGCAGAGACTGAACCCCAAACAACTGCCTTAAGCTTGGAGCAAAATAGTTCTAGGCTTCAAATGCAAAATTGTTATACCTAAATCATTTATATCTACTAACTTTGCATTTTAGTAAAGTGTACCTCCCCTGGACGTGTAGCTTGAACTAATATCTGTGCACTGCC
This sequence comes from Neoceratodus forsteri, assembly GCA_016271365.2. Taxonomy (NCBI): domain Eukaryota; kingdom Metazoa; phylum Chordata; order Ceratodontiformes; family Ceratodontidae; genus Neoceratodus; species Neoceratodus forsteri. The sequence goes on from CM057454.1 coordinate 1,181,343,485, forward strand.
ACTATATTCTAATGACTGATCACCAATTGGTTTGATTCAAGAAAACAGTTTAAATCAAAGGTCTGTACAGTTCTTCATAGTCAATACAGAGTTAAGCACAGAGCATCGCAGTACCCTAAAAATGCGTTCGTCATTTGGATGCCCCCTATCACCAGCATTTCCTGTATTCTTATTTTAACAAGATGCAAAGGGAGTGGCATCAAAGTTACTGGACGATGCATATCACCAAGTGTTTTACAGTGTTTTGCCATACCTGCAGTGCTATGATAAGCAGTGCAAAGTTCAAAAGAGAGGTTACACCCATTCTCAGCCAGGTTCTTCTAACACAGTGTTTCTCTTCCCCATGCTGCTGCATATTTTTTAAAGGAAGCAGCTATAAATTAATTAATTAGAGGAAAATCACAAAACAAAAACAGAGGTCCATTCCGGCATACAAGTTATTCTGACAGTGTAAATCATGAGGAAATTCTAGGTCAAAAGGGGGAAGCCCAAATTTCGTGAGCCTTAAGAGTGAGGTGGAGTTCACTGCATCCAAAAGACTGATCATCCATCGTTCCTGTGTTCCATCACCTCTAAGTCACCTCTGGTGTGGATTCCTGCTGGAATTAAATCTGTCGATGACTGTGCTGGAAACTGATCTCCTTTCCCGACATCTGCTTCTTGAGCAATTCCTGGGGGTAGAGGATTTTCTGGGCAGGTAACTGTACTGGGGTCTGAGTAAAAATGGTTTAACCTTCCGGAGGTTTAAATCAGAGGTTCTGGTGTTTTGCATATTGAGCCCTGCATTATACGAAGATGGTGTGTTGCTCATAAGCTTTTCTTCCCCCCTAAGGCATTCAGGTTATTTGGAGACTGTCTTGCTTTGATGATTATGCAGAGAGCAGGGTTGATTGATAAGACCCTCGAGGAAATGGACTCTTCAACGCTCGAGCTGAGGGTTCTAAAAGCAGCAGTACTAGATAATCAGGAAGTGATTATCAAAATTCTGTTTTTTGGCTGGAAGCATGCAGTTATAGTTCAGGTTTCCATATCTGTAAATATTTTTTCTAGTGATCTTTAGTTTTTTAGATATTTAAAAATTTATTTCCATTGTTGTGGATACACAGTATATATGGCTGTGCCCAGTCTGCAGTGGAACACGTCGCATCACGTCTTTTGTTTACTTCCGTGGGACCCTGCGCTGCATGTTTCCACTGTCCCTGTGTAGTGCTGCAAGTCATGCGCATGTGCAGTTGGCAGCAGAGGGTTCCAATTCAACATGGCGGGTGGGAGAAATGTAAACAAAAACAGAAAAAAGGAGCAAATTATGGGGTGATTGTACAGTGAAAACAAGAGAGATTACTAGGTAAGTGCTCAGCAGAGCACAGGAAACAAACTATTGCAAAATATCTGATTTTTTAATCTAGTACTGCTACTTAAATGATGCCGATTTAAAAATGGCAGTTGGTTATTAATTATTCCAGTTTCCTGACACTTAGAGATAACTTTCCAAACATGATCAGATGAATGACAAAGTACCTGAGGGGCACCATTTTTAGAGATTAGGGTTGCAGAGTATTTCATATGATAGGTCCATCCTTTTTTTGTTTTTTTTACTTGTCTCACTTCATTAAATTCTGACTGGGATGTTAACATACCAGGGTACACAACCTACAGGAGAGACAGGGAAGGGAGAAGAGGAGGAAGAGTAGCTCTCTATGTAAGGGAAGGGATAAAAGCAACTGAACAAAAGAGTAAGCAGAGAGGAGAGGTGGCACTGTGGGTCACCTTAGACTGGAAATCACACCACAAACCGCACAGGGGTTGTTTATAGAACCCCATCTCCGATGGAAGGAATGGACAAGGATATGATAGAAGGCATCCTTAGGATGGCAGACAAAGGGGAGATATTGTTGATGGGGAACCTGAATATGCCGGATGTTACCTGGAACACCTTTGCTGCAGCCATATCCAAGAGCAGGGCCATTCTCGATGCCCTACAGTGGGCATGTCTCAGACAGCTAGTGTTGGAACCCACTCAGGAGGGAGCAATCTTAAACCTCATACTCTCAAATGGGGACAGTGAGAGGATCTCAGATCTAGAAGTGGGTAGCCATCTGGGAACAAGCGACCACCAAATAGTGTGATTCACGATAAACTCGGCTGCAGAGTCAAGCCATACAAAAGTGAGGGTACTGGACTTCAGGAGGGCTGACTTTGTCAAAATGGGAGAGTGCCTTAGAAAAGCACTTGCAAGAAGAATGGGTGGAGCAACAATGGGGAAACATCAAAACTGCCATCACAGAGGCAATAACTTTTGTGTAAAGCAAATAAATCAAAACGAAAGAAAAAGTCACTATGGTTCTCAAAAGAGGTGGCAGAGAAGGTTAGGGAGAAAATTATAGCATTTAGGAAGTATAAGGAAACACAGAATGACCAGGACAGAGAACTGTACCCGTTAAGGCCGAAGGAAGCAGGGAAGGCAGTCAGAATAGCAAAGGCCCAAACTGAGGAAAAGACAGCCAATTCAGTTAAGAAGGGGGATAAAAGCTTTTATAGGAAGTGTAGAAAGACAAAGGGAGGGATAGTGAGGCTGAACAGAATGGACAGTGGGTGGGCAGAGGGGGCAGTGAAAAAGCAGGGATACGGAATGAATACTTCTGCTCAGTATTCACAAAAGAGGAGGAGGGAGAGGTACCTAATCCAATTAACAGAAGTACTCTGGATAGAAGGGTCAATCCCAGTCCTTTCACAGAAGAAAGGGTTCTGAAAGAACTCCTAAAACTGAAGGTGGACAAAGCAATGGGGTCTGACGGGATTCACCCCAGAATTCTAAAAGAATTAAGGGGAGAACTAGTGACTCTACTGACTACCCTTTTTAACAAATCATGAGAGGATGGCGTGATACCTGAGAACTGGAGAAGGGCGGATGTGATTTCCCTTCACAAAAGTGGGAGCAAGACAGAGGCAGAAAACTACAGACCAGTCAGTTAGACCTCTGTGGTAGGGAAAATGATGGAATCACTTCTTAAGGAAAGAACTGTTGAGTACCTACAGGCCAGTGGGGCACAGGACCCAAGGCAGCATGGATTCACAGCGGGAAGGTCATGTCAGACGAATCTAATTGATTTCTTTTACTGGGTGACCAAAGTAGTAGACCAGGGAGGGGCTGTGGACATGGCCTACCTAAACTTCAGCAAAGCATTTGATACAGTCCCACACAAAAGATTAATAAACAGATTAGCCAGCCTGGGAGTGGGTCACAGGGTGGTAGCCTGGGAAAACACTGGCTGGACAACAGGACATAGAAGGTAATAGTAAATGGAATCCACTCTGAAGAAAGGGTGCTTACTAGTGGGGTACCACACAGTTCAGTACTGGGTCCAGTCCTTTTTAATGTCTTTATAAGTGACATTGCAGAGAGACTGAAAGGAAAAAGTATGCCTCTTTGCAGATGACACAAAGATCTGCAACAGGTTGATACACAAGGTGGGGGAGGATGAGAAGGGACTTGGCAAGGTTGGAGAAATGGTCAGAAGTATGGCAGCTTGTATTCAATGCAAGGAAGTGCAAAATAATTCACCTGGGAAACAAAAACCCAGGGGAAGAGTACACAGTGGGGGGGGGGGAGTAACAGTGACGCCTGGCCAGCTGGTTATGACTGTTCTATAATATTTGTAATATAAAAATGTAGTGTATGATTGTGTCACATAAGGCAGCTGTGCAATGAGTGCCCCCCCCCCCAGGTTTCAGTTACTGTCAAGTGACCTGAAAACCAGGAGGTACTTAAAAGGCCAGAGAGACTTAATTAAGGGTCTCCTGTTTTTCTGTTTAAATTAGAACTGACCTAGCTGCAAGGATATATGGCTTGGAAAATTTTATGATACCTATATGAAAAACATGTTATACCACCATGGTGCTAAAGTTATAAAATCCTTTGATATGCCTTGGGAATAGGAACTGCTCAAGATCAAAGAGAAAATGTTAAAGAGTCATATTTGGGAAATGAGTTTTTGCTGATGTCACCTTATTTAAAAACACCTTCTCATAGGACATCATGTTTGTATTTTTTTTCTATCCTAGAAGGAGGAGCTAGATGACTCATAGAACAGGTGTGAGAGAGACACAGTTTATACTAAGACTTGTGTGATCTTTGTGAGATATATTCCATCTTGGGAGAGAAAAACACACAACTCTCCGATAAGCACTTAGAGGTAATACATTAGATAGAAAAGTATCTAACTGTATGTTGGTAGGGGTTTGTCTGTAGTTTTCTTGTTAGTGATTGTATGCTTTATGATATAGTGTTATGTGTTTACATTTTTCATATTTTTATCCATTTTTAGTAAAATCTATATTTGAAAGATACTGCCTGGGTCTTCCAAGTTTTTTTTTTTTTTTTTTTGTGATGTACAGAGGGTTAAGATTGACAAAACTGTTCAAAAGCTTGATGGTGTTACTAAACTGGGAAAAGGTAAGAATACACCTAAGGTCTTTTACAGAGTTTTAAGGGTTCATTCTGGATACCTGGTTAGGTGCCCTTAGGCAAAAGATATATTGCATCCCCCGAAGAGAATATTATCTGATCCTGTACATCTGGGTACACTACCATAAGGTTCACAGCTGGAATCCCCCCAGAACTTGAGATTAAAGGTGATTTGGACCCACAAGCAGACAGGAGGGTTACTCTGTCTGTTACCTGTTCACACTCTTGTGCTCAGAGGTTGGCACAGTGGGAGCAGAGGGCCTTACCTGTTGAGTGCGTCTGTGACAGATTTGGTTGGCAGCGGTGCAGCTAAGATTGGTAACACAAGCTTTAACTGTTCAGTGTGTCAGCTTAATACTGTACAGCTCACTTGCAAAATAAGGCAGCGATTTATTTTTAAACATAATTTTGCTTGCAGTCAAGTTCCTACCTGTTTTATTTTTTTCCTAAAGTGCAAGTTTGAGTAGCTGTAGCAGGAAAGAAGATGACTTCCAACTACAGCGGGCACACTGTAGACTACTTTAGACAGCTGTGCCAGGACAGAGGAGTCCTGTATGAGGGGAGAGCCACCAAGCAGAACCTCATGGATGCCCTGATGGCAGCAGATGCCCAGAGCATTGAGTCACTGACTATGACTGTAAAGGACCAAACCTTGAGCATGGAGGGGCCAGTGCAGTGTCCAGATCCGGTGAAGATAACAGCAAGGCCAGGGCCAGTGCCAGCGAAGGGCCACAGCAGCAGGGGAAGGTCACCGGCATTCTGGAGCCAGAAGCAATCAGACTACTGAATGAGTTGCACAGAAAGGAGCTGGAGTTCCAGAGAGAAGAGAAGTGAGAGCAGCAAGCTGCTGAGGAGAACAGGGAGAGTGAACTGTGAGAGAGGGGCCATGACAAGTGTGAGCGCCAGAAGCGATATGAACTGGAGAAGCTACAACTCCAACCACCTGCACCAGAGCAGATAAGTGGCTTGGGTTTAACTGGAACTACAGGACTGGGTTACAAATTGAATTCCAAATTTATAGCTGAATTTAAAGAGTGGGAGGATATGGACGCCTTTTTAAATTCCTTTGAAAAAGTTTGTATTCAGGCTAAAATTTCTAGAGGGTCCTGGAGCTTCCAGCTATCCCCGGTACTTACAGGGAAAGCTCAGGATGCATTGGGTCAAATAGACAATGAGGACAGTAATAATTACAACAAACTTACAGCTGAACTTTTAAAAAAGTTTGATTTAACTGCAGAAGCATACAGAGTTAAATTCCATAAGCTCAGGAGAAGCCCTGATCTGAGCAATGAGGAGATAGCCACGAAACGACGTCGGTTTTCAAAACATTGGTGGGAAGAAATTGAAGCAAACTCTGTAGATAAAACTGAAAATGCTATTTTGTTAGAACAGTTTTTTGGGGCATGCCCAGCAGAGCTGAAAACCTGTCTGGAGGACAGAGATCCCAAAACAGTGTAAGAGGCTGCTGAACTCTCGGACAGCTAGGCCAAGAGCAGACCTGCTCTGACAGCAAATGGGGTGGGTTTGGCAGCACAGAAAGGGAAAAGCGCACCTTCAGAGCAGCTAAAACCGTCAGTTCATCTACTGAAACCAGTTAGCTCCACGTTCAGAGAAAATATTTCTCTGAGAAAAGAAACGAATGTTAGGTCTATAAAAGAAACTGGGCATATTGCCAGACAGTGTCCCAAAAGGGTGAGCAATATGCAGAATGGGGCTAGGAAAGAAGTGGGTTGTTTGTGTGTCCCTGGAAGCATGCCTGTGAACATGAGGGAACACATGCACCTAGTCACGGTGAATGGGGTACAGACACAAGGGTTAAGGGACACAGGGGCATCCCTGATGCTGGTAAAAGGAGATCTGGTACAGCCTGGTGAGCTTATACCCAATGAATTTGTAACTGTGCAAGGGTTCACTGGTGAGGAGACCACACTGCCACTCACTAGTGTTCTCCTAGACTGAGGTGAAACAGGGGGAACAGTGCAACAGGTGGCTGTAGCCAAAACGTTAGCAGTTGATGTCATCCTTGGCAACAATCTCAAACAGGGGATGGTGTGTGCAATGACCCATAGCCAAGCGGCAAAGGAAAACTGTAATTCCCTGGACCCCAAAGAAGCCACTGTTTAAACCACTGGGAGGCTGGTTCCCCAGCCTGTGTCTCCTGCTAGGGAGACTAATGAAAAGGGGGTAGAAATTTCCCCAGTAGCAGTTAAACACACAGCTACGGAGGGTTACTCTGAAGAAGGAGAGGTGACCCATTGTCAGAGGGTTAGGGATGACAGTGATCCTGAGTGCCCCGACACTAGTGCTAGGGACCCTAGTTTAGAGACTGAAGGGGACCTGTCCCATGCCTTGGGAATGTGTAAGGCATTTGCAGCTGCTCAGAAAAGTGACCCTAGTCTAGAGAAGCTGAGGGCTTGGGCAGACTCTGACAGAGCACAGGGAGGTGACGGTAAACATAAGGTTTACTGGGAAAATGGACTGATGTATACTCAAACTGTGAAGACAGTGGGAGGGGTGATAGGCAGCTTGTCATTCCCCAGGGGTACCATGAGTAGTTGCTCAAGACTGCACACAATATTCCCTTGTCTGGTCATCTGGGAATCGCACGCACTATGCAGATAATGGCCCAGAATTTCTATTGGCACAACTTCACCCAGCAGGTGAAGGAGTATTTTAGGTCTTGTCACCGGTACCAAGAAATGGGGAAGGCAGGTAAGAAAACCGAAGCAGCCCTAATTCCATTGCCCATAGTGGAGGAACCATTCCAGAGGGTGGGAATGGATATTCTGGGGCCTTTAAATACCTCCAGCTCCTCCAGGAAGAGGTTCATCCTGACTGTGGTGGATTATGCCACCCGGTACCCCGAAGCAGTCACCCTATCCTCAGTGGGGACCGACAAAGTGGCAGATGCCTTACATGAGATTTTCTCCCGTGTTGGGTTTCCGCAGGAGGTCATCACTAATCAAGGGGGTTCCTTCATGTTGGACCTGATGAAATGTTTGTGGGAGAAGTGTGGGGTGGTGCAGAGGCACACTACACCTTATCACCTGTAAGCCAATAGGCATGTGGAAAGATTTAACGGTACCCTGAAGTCAATGCTTCAAGCGTTTGCTGAACAGCATGGGAGGGACTGGGAGAAATACCTTCCCCACCTGTTGTCTGCATACAGGGAGCTGCCCCAAGAGTCAACAGGATTTTCCCCCTTCGAGCTCTTATATGGATGCTGGGTATGTGGGCTCCTAGACTTGATCCAGGAGTATTTGAAAGGCAAGCACGCCAGCCAGGGCACTCCCATAGTGGATTACGTCCCTAGGTTCAGGGAAAGACTGAAGGAGCTTATGGGGACAGCCCAGAGCAACCTGGCAGCTGCCCAACAGAAACAAAAAGTGTGGTACGACCGCAGAGCCAGAGCTTGCTTGTACACGGTGGGTCAGGAAGTCATGGTCCTTATTCCAGTCCATTAAGACAAGCTGCAGGCTGAGTGGGCAGGACCATACAAAGTGGTTAGAAAGGTAAATGATGTGAACTATATCACAGGGTTACCTGACAGAAGACAGACAGAAAGAATGTATCACGTCAACATGATGAAGCCATATGCTAATAGGGCTGATATGGTGTTTGCAGTATGTAGTCCTGGGGAGGGGACGGATGAAGGAGACCCCCTTCTGGACTTGCTGGAAGAAAGCAAGTGGGAGTCCTCTGTGGAGGCAGTTAAATTGTCTCCCCAGCTGGCCCCAGACAAGATCCAGGAAGTAAGGGAGGTTTTAACAGACTTGGCCCGTTTAGTGCCAAGCCTGACCAACCCCTTAGCGACGACAATGTACAGCGTCAGAAACACAGACGCCCATACAGCGGACAGCATATCGGGTGTCAGAGGCTGTCCAAAAGGACATTAGGAGGGAGGTGGAGGAAATGCTGGATTTAGGGGTAATCCAGAGATCCCACAGCCCATGGGTCTCACCCATAATCCTTGTGCCCAAGTCAGATGGCTCTACTTGTTTCTGTGTGGACTATCATGGACTGAACAGAGTCACGAAGTCAGACGCCCACCCGATGCCCCAGACGGATGAACTCCTGGACAAGTTGGGAGGGGCGACCTACCTTATGACTACTGACTTGACAAAGGGGTACTGGCAGGAAGAGTTAACTGACAGAGCTAGGGAGAGGTCGACGTTCATCACTCCGATAGGATTATTTGAATTTAAAGTGATGTCTTTTGGAATGAAAAACACCCCAGCCACTTTCCAAAGGTTGGGAACCAGGTGTTAAATGGTGCTGAGGAGTATGCCATGGCGTACCTGGATGACACTGCCATCTTTAGTGCCAGCTGGGAGGAACACCTGTCCCACCTTAGGGAAGTGCTGGGTAGGATACAGAGGACTGGGCTCACTGTCAAAGCTGAGAAGTGCCAGGTGGCCATGGTTGAAGTGGTATACCTCGGGCATGTTGTAGGCTGAGGACACCTCAGTCCTAACCAAGTAAAAATAGAGGTGATCAAGGTATGGCCCAGACCAGAAACGCAGAAGCAGATCAAGAGTTTTCTACACACAGCACGGTATTACAGGAAATTTGTACCCAATTACAGTGCCCTGGCTGCTCCCCTATCTGACCTGGTAAAGAAAAAGATGCCTAAGAAAATTACCTGGGAACCAGGCTGTGAAAAAATCTTTACAAGACTGAAGGAGGCCCTGTGCAGTGCTCCTGTATTGACAAGTGCTGACTATAGCAGACCTTTTATAGTCCAGACTGATGCCTCAGATGTGGGTATTGGGGCAGTACAGAGTCAGACATCCAACCAAGAGAAAGATCACCCTGTAGTTTACCTGAGTAAAAAGTTACTTCCCAGGGAGCAGGCTTACTCTACTGTGGAAAAAGAGTGTCTTGCCATAGTGTGGGCCCTAAAGAAGTTAGAGCCATACTTATATGGGCAGCATTTTGAGGTACAAATGGACCACAACATCCTGGTTTGGCTGACCCAAACGGGAAAAACTAATGGTAGACTATTAAGATGGAGTCTTGTCTTGCAAGGGTATGACATGACGATCTTACATAGGGCTGGAGTGACCAATCAGAACGCCGATGGCCTATCGCGTCTGTATGAGGAGCGAACTGCCTTGTGGAGATCATCCATTGCAGGGGATAGAGCCCCAAATTCAGTCTAGGTGGGGAGGATTGTGATGCTTGGCCAGCTGGTTAGGATTGTTCTATTATATTTGCAATACAAAAATGTAGTGTGTGATTGTCTCACATAAGGCAGCTGTGCCATGGGTGCCCCCCCCCAGGTTTCAGTTACAGTCAAGTGACCTGAAAACCAGGAGGTAATTAAAAGACCAGAGAGACTTAATTAAGGGTCTCCTGTTTTTTTGTCTTAATTAGAACTGACCCAACTGCCAGGATAGAGGGCTCGTAAAGTTTTATGATACCTATAGGAAAAACATGTTATACCACCATGGTGCTAAAAGTTATAAAATCCTTTGATATGCCTTGGGAATAGGAACTGCTCAAGATCAAAGAGAAAATGTTAATTAAGGAGTCATATTTGGGAAATAAGTTTTTGCTGATGTCACCTTATTTAAAATACCTTCTGATAGTACATCATGTTTGTATTTTTTTATATATTCTAAAAGGAGGAGCTAGATGACAGTATAAACTGTGTCCCTCTCTCACACCCCTTCTAAGACTTGTGTCTGATCTTTGTGAGATTTTTTCCATCTTGGCAGAGAGAAACACACAACTCGCTGATAAGCACTTAAGAGGTAATACATTAGATAGAAAAGTATCTAACTGTATGTTGGTAGAAGTTTGTCTGTAGTTTTCTTTGTTTTTTTGTAAGTGATTGTATGCTTCATAATATAGTGTTCTGTGTTTACATTTTTCATATTTTTATCCATTTTTAGTAAAATCTATATTTGAAAGATACTGCCTGGGTCTTCCAAGTTCTTTTTTTTTTGCATGTGACGTATAGAGGGTTAAGAATGACAAAACTGTTCAAAAGCTTGATGCTGTTACTAAACTGGGAAAATGTTGCATCCCCCGAAGAGAATATTATCTGAGCCTGTACATTTGGATATGCTAGCATAAGGTTCACAGTTTGAATCCCCCCAGAACTTGAGACTAAAGGTGATTCAGACCCACAAGCAGACAGGAGGGTTACCCTGTCTATTACCTGTTCACACTCTTGTGCTCGGAGGTTGGCACTGTGGGAGCAGAGGGCCTGACCTGCTGAGTGCGTTTGTGACAATAACAACAACTAAAATGGAAAGGGACCTGGGGTAATCATATCATATGACCTTAACGTTAGCAAGCAATGTGAGAAGGCAGTAGGGAGGGCTGGGGGGATACTAGGATGTATAGGGAGAGGCATCACCAGCAGAAAACAGAAAGTTGTTATCCCTCTGTACAGACAGTTGGTGAGACCCCATTTGGAGTACTCGCCTAGTTCTGGAGACCCCATCACAGCAACGACATAGGATGGAGGCAGTCCAGATGAGGGCAACTAAAATGGTGCAGGGTCTGCAAGAGAAGCCATATGAGGAGAGACTAAAGTAGCTTAATATGTATACCCTTGAGGAAAGGAGGGAGAGGGGGGACACGATTGAAACTTTTAAGTACCTCAGTGGAATCAACAAAGTCCAAGAGGGAAGCATCTTTCAGAAAAAGAGATGTACAAGAACAAGAGGACACAATCTGAAGATAGAGGAGGGACGGCTCAGGGGCAATGTGAGGAAATATTTTTTCACAGAGAGAGTGGTGGACGCATGGAACCACCTTCCTGAGGAGGGTATGGGGTCTAAAACTGTGGGAGAATTCAAGAATGCATGGGACAGACATAAGGCAATTCTTGTAAGGAGTAGGAATAGGCTGTTGGTTAACTAGGATCTGCAGCTTATCCAGTAGGTAGGGAAATTGGCAGACTACGTGGGCCAAGCAGTCCTTATCTGCCATCAAAGTCTATGTTTCTATGTTTCTGTAGCAAAGTCCTGGAAAAGGTAGATGTGGTTTCCCTTCCAAACAAGCCGTCTCCTCTGCCTGGCTATATACAATATTTCTTCCTTAGTGGTAAAGCACAATTTTTTTTTATTTAAAATTTGGTAACCAGGAAAGGCACACTAAGCCGAGGCTCGTTCCCTGGTGTACCCTTCCTGGGTACAGGGTAACACACAAAATGAACAGTGTTAAAACATAATGAAAAGGTTGTGGTTACAAGACCAACTACAGCATTGAAGCTCTTACATACAGTAATAAAATAATCACAATACAGATACAGGTTACAAAAAGCCATTCTGGCTTAGGACAGACAAGTAACAAATAGGCTTAGAATGTTCAGATTAATTATAGTAGGTGCAGGGTACATTACTCACCACCAGAGCATTGGGAACTGGGAGAGGTGACACTGGCTTCTAATGCAGGGATGCCGCTTGGGTAGCGGGGAAGGGGAAATGAGAGCACTGTGGGGAAGGGGCAGAAGTCTGAGAAGTCTTTTGAGGGAGCAGAAAGAGGAGGATAGGTGAAGATCAGAGGGACATTTGTCCCAGAGAAGTGGGAGATGATAGGAGAAGGAGAGCTGGACTGTGGCAGAATGGGGGTGAGGTATAGAGAAGGTACGTGGGTCTCTGTGGTAAAGGGAATATGTAGAAGTGGTCACTTGAGAAAGGTGGGAGAAGAGATGGGGAAGAGTACTAAACCAGAACTTGGCAATGAGGAAGGCACAGTGAACCATTCTCCTGTGAGATAATGGTGCTAGTGAGAGAGCAGAATAGAAGAGACAGTGGTGTGTGAGGGTAGGAGTGGTGATGGCAAAATGAATATAGGAGTGTGTCCAGTTTGGAGGAGGGCTTGACAGGAACAGTGTCATAGACCACGTTTGCATAATCAATGACCGCCAAAATCATCTTGAGTACCACCTCTGGTTTTCTAAAGAAGTAGCCACTAAGGTCAGGGAGAAATGGTCTGCTTTTAGGAAATACAAACAAACCAGATCAGACAAGGACAGAGATGAACACAAGGAAAAACAAAGGGAAGCAATCAAAGAAATCAGGACAGCAAAGTCAGCAGCTGAGGAGAAGATAGCCAAAGTGGTCAAAAAGGGAGACAAAACCCTTCTACAGATACATCAGCAAGAAAAGAAAGACATCAGGGGTACTGTCAGACTCAAAAAGGAAAATGGGGAGGACACTGAGAACGACAAGGACAAAGCAGAAATCCTCAACAGTTTGAAAGCCCCCTCTCTAAAGAGGGGCTTATGTTCCCATTAAGGCATCTCTTTCCCTCTCCTCCCTCCCCAAGAGCTGGGAATGGGTTAGTGCTCTGGAGGATTTTGATCGCTGGACGCCTCAAGGTGGCAGCAGAGAGTAGGTTTAGGGCATATAAAAAGGAGCAGACAAGAAGTATCGGGGCCTTTCCAGCCCAGGCAGTAGGCCTGGGGCTGGAGGAGTAGAGTTAGGAGCAGATGAGGTGGGCAAGTAAGGGAGCTCGGTGGTCCAGAAGGACCAGTAGGGACCCCCCCCAAAAAAAAGTAGAGTCAGGACAGCTTTTTCATGCATCGTGGCCGACGAGGAGTGTGGGGAATGGAGCTCCGTGGGGGAAGTATGTAGCCAGGTCCTGCGTCGTTGGGGGCAGGGACAGTAGGTGACTTTGTAGGCCAGGAAAATGTAGGAGGCAAAGCACATTTTATTTTTCAGGTGCCCAATCCATGAGGCTTAGGGCGCCATATAATCAAAATACAGCAAGAGCAATTAAAACGCAATAATTTAAATGCAAAAATATTATTTAACATATTAAAACAGACCGCCCAAAATGGGAGGCCTGGCTTAGCAGCAAATTCCTGAAGGGGCCATTCTTCCAGAATATCTAAGAAGCAGCAACTAAAAGACAGTGTCTGGGAAAGCCTGACTAAATAAGAAGGTCTTGAGGCAGGCTTTGAATGGCTCAACTGAAGGGACCTCCCTTACTGATGATGGTGAAAGTGAACGACACAGGATGGGGCCGGTGACACTAAAAGCTCTGTCTCCAGAAGTTTTTAACCTCATCCTGGGAATTGCAAGGAGGACTGGAGGGGACGGACCGAGGTAGCAGGTGTTAGAAGGTCCAACAGGTAGCCAGGGCCCAGTCCATGTAGGGCTTTAAAGGTGAGCAAGCCCACCTTAAATACAATCCTCCACCAAACCGGCAGCCAGTGCAGTGCTCACAGCACCAGGGTGATGGGGCAATATTTTGGCTGCCCTGTCAACAGCCTGGCAGCTGCGCTCTGCACTAGCTGCAGTCGGCAGAGCTCTTGGAGACCCCTAGATGGTGTACCCCAGATCACCAGGGCTGGGAGGTCAGTGGCAGGGCCTTCCCTGAGGGGAGCTGGAGGCAGTGGCTCCCCTCGTACCCAGTGTGGCAGGGCGGCCTGGAGTTGTAGAGGGAGATGGGGGGCCCTTCACCCAATTTATGGGGCCTTCTTTGGAGGGGCAGGCCCTGGGGCGCCGGTACATTAAAGGCTGAGTGGGTCACAGGCCATTTGGCAGATCTTGGTGGGCAGCCCTCGTGCTGGAGCTTAACTTAAGCCCAGGCAGTGTAAAAGGGGATGTGGGCCGGGCAGGGACCCCTGAGGAAGACAGCCAGCAGAGTCTGGAATGATTTGGGCCACACGTGAGAAAGCAGGTGCTGAGGCAAAGCCAAGTGGAGATGGCATGTGTTGTATTAGCACCCGGTACAGTGCCAACTGTTGGAAGTGGGTCAGGGGCCTGGGTTGTCAGTAAAATTCCTGGAAGCACTGTGGCTTGGGCCAGAGCCAAGAGGTCCAGGTAGGGAAGGCAGCTTGCTTTCCCACATCAGAGTTTGACGGGATGACCAGTGCCAGTGAGAAAAGTCAGTGACCCAAGAAGGAAGGAAAACTAAAGCGTTGGCTTACCAGATCCAAAGAAGCCAGGAGACTGCAGGGATCTGAGTTCAAGTAGCTCTTGGGTAAAGCATGAGAGAGAGAGAGAAATCCTTGCTTGTGAATGCCTTGTATCCATAATTTCTGCTGCCTTAGAATGTCCAGTCAGTGTTTGTAAAAAAAGGTTAATTAGCCCCATGGTGCTGCTTTATCTAATTAAAATGAAGTATGTGACCCCTGTATTACTGGAAATCATCTGCAGTACAGGTGCAGAATAAAAGCCAGTTTGGGGAGGAAATAGTGGTCATGTGCCTTATTTAAACTGAGAGGGGGAAGCAAATACAATGGAATCCTTCTTTTCCCCCTTTATGTTCAGTTTGATTAATTTTTCAGGAGTTGCATTCCAGTTGCAGTATTCATCCCGCCTGGGACGGGAACATAGGGGCCCCTGAGACAGTAGAGGTACAGAGTGGAGTTCCTGGTCTGGTGTGTGCAGCCTTCAGGGAGGAGAAAATCAAATACTGAGGGAGAAGGTAGAGTGCACAAGTACTGAAGACACCTGAGGTAGGATAATTTTCCCTGCCTTAAATTGGAATTGCATTTGTCTCGTATTTTACTCTAGCTGTCTTTAGGGGGGTGTGGTGGTTCCAGATGCAGTTGAGAATGCTACAGAAGGATATGTCAGGGTCAACTTCGAGTGCCGAGAAAATGGGTTGCCAATCAGTCTTGGCGAGATCTTGTTGCAAGGTTGCCATGTCTAGAATATGGAGGGGGCGGGACCAGATGTATTTAGGGACAGCGTGGGGGAGTGTATCTTGCATACGTAATAAGTGATGCAATGATCACTGAGGGCATCCAGTAGGATGCCTGCTGCAGTGGTAAGGTGGGGCTGGGAGGATAACAATCAAGCAGGGAGTGGTTTTGGGAGAGAGGGTTTATGCGGGTGAGTTCAAGGATCAGTTGTGTGAGGTTAACAGCTTTGATCCTGAGGAGTGTATGGTTAGAGGAGGGGACGAATCAGTCTAGGATGAAGTGACCTAGAAGCAGGAGTTCTCCATTAGCTGTGTGTGAGGAGATAGAAGAGATGGTGGTGACTAGGGCATCAGGTGAAGTTTTAGGAGGGGCATAGAGAGCACCTATGTAGAGTGGGGTTAAGGAAGGGAGGGATAAAAGGGCAATGATAAGTTTGTGGGAGGATGGACAGAATTCTTTAAAAGTGATGGAGCAGGAGAGAGGCTGCCTGGTATACAGTTAGTTCAAATTCATGATTATCAGTCTAGGTCTACCACCCGGCAGGGATAGATGAACTAAAGATCAATGTGCCCTTTCAATATCCAAAGTCCATTGCCGGTGGTAGTTCAAAAGTTCAGGAAAGAACTGTTGTAGAAAAAGAGAGATGTTGTCCTCCTCAACTCCCTCCGGAGACCAACAGCCCTCAGACTGTTCCTTCTTTCCCGATTCTCAAGATCCTCTCGTTTTCCCACTAAAAACAGAATCTGATTTTTATGTATTTCTGTAAGTTCTTCTACATAATACAGCAAGTCCACAATCGAAGTTAGCCTGCTCTCTAACTTTGGTTGAATAAACTTCAGTCTTAGATATAGAGACTTTTAAATCTTCAAATCCATCTGAATACTTGCCAACATTTTTTTTATATCTCCCAGTTCAGTTTCTCTGCCCCCTCCAACAACAGATTTCCCATGCTGTCCTGCATGTTTGGCCACATCCTTGGCTTTCACTCTGGTCGGTGACATTTTTCACAGTGTTAGCGCTATTTGAAACGTGGAAAAAATAAATAAAAGAAGTTGCCAGGTACACTAAATATAGTATTGTTCATTCACCCAGGATTTCTTTAATTGAATTATACAGCTGTCACAGCGGTAACAAGTATTTTGTTTCATTATTTTTCAGTTCTGAAACTAGGTGCTGGTGGAGTTGTCAATTCAAGCCACCATTCCCCCCCCTCCCTCCCCACCTTTGTTTTTTGTTTGTTTGGCCCCTGTGCAGTAAGAGGATTAGTTTCTTCTGGTGAACCATTCATTTAATCTTGTCCTTTGGCAATCCTGCAAATCTAAGAATGAGTTGAATTGCGACATCTCATGAATACTGGACCACAAAGCGTTCCTCAGCTATTTTTAAAACTCAATCCAACTAGCAGCACATGATGCACATTACGTCTCTTCTGCACCCAGCTAGGATGGTTGGTTGGAGGGGGCAGAAACATCCTGAACATAATGATCACATCTCTTCCTCAAGCCTACAACCCTCTTAAAGATGGTCCGAAGGAAGTGTCCTTAAGCCTAATTCTGATGAAAAGTCAATAAATAGCCTGATAGAACTCTTTACAGCCAATGTCTGGTGTTGACAGATATGACCTCAGGTGTACTTTCTCATGTTGAGTGCTCTCGTGCCGGTGCCTTGGTTCATACCGCTGCATTAGCAACCCAGTCTTTAGACAGTACCGTTAGTTGGCTTTGGCCTTCTTTCTAAATTTCTATTTTATCTTTTGTACTGTTAGTTATTAGACATTTTACTTTAGTTGTTAATTCTTATTTGTTACTTAAACCACCTCAGTTTAGAGATCTTCGGCAATTCAGATATCTGATTACAATATCATATCCTTTAGTACTAGCACATTGGTTTTTTTTGTTAACTTTACTCTACAGTTTTACAATGTCTGCAAAAAAACTTAAGTATTGCTTCATGGAATGTGAGAGACCCGGATCCCCTGATAAGCAGAAGAAAGTGCTCAACTATTCCCAAAAGGAGAAAGTGGATATAGCCCTACTCGAAGAAACTCATTTGACCTCTGCAAAAGCACTTAAACTTAACAGAGTATGGGTAAGGCACATTGAATCCAGCTGTTAGAATGCCAAAAAGAGAGGTACCTGCATTTTGGTTAGGAAGGGAGTTCTGTTTGTCAAGATTAAGCACACAGAAGACCCACAATGGCATTTTGTTTTCAGAGGGAACTCTAAATGGCAAAAAATAGTAATCTGTAATATCTATGCAGCAAACAAAAACCAAACCAAGCTTTTAAAAAAAAACAGCTATACATTTAAGCTCCTATGCGGATTTTCAAGTCATTGGAGGTGGCGACTTTGATGAGGTACTTGACCCTTTTCATGACAGAAGCAGCCCCACCAATTGAATCAAAGCTAGCAGCCCTAGAAAGGCCCTAATTACTCTTAAAACAGACTTAGGCCTGCACCCAGAGGGAAGGGACTACAGTATATTTTTTTTATTCCTCCAGACACAATTCGGCTCGACTATGTCTAGTATCTAAGAGTCTAAGTTCAGCCTTGACTTCTGCAAGTATTGGGGATATTGTGATCTCAGTCCACAGTCTGGTCTCCCTGTATCTCGATATCGATGGAGACATTGGCAAAAACTCATGACTGACATCCAACAGCTCCTTACTTAACGATGCCAGAAGCCAGAGCAGTAAAATTTATGAATTACACCACATACTAAAAGAACCGAAAGCGGATGATTTGTCCCCAGACAAAATGTCGCGCAGAGAATAGCGCGGTTAAAAAGCCGAGTGGACAAAATAAACCTGATTAAAAAGTCACATACCACATACAGTCGCGGACTAAATGTCGCCCACGGACACAGACTGAAATTAGCATTTGAATGGGAGATCTGTATGCAGCTTATGGGTTTTGTCTGCTGCTTATGCTCATAGCATGGATTCACAGTGGGAAGGTTTGGGAGAACTTTGGGTTTTGTCCGTTGCTTGTGCTCACAGCATGGATTCACAGTGCGATCTGTATGCTGCTGCTTATGCTCACAGTAAATGCAGCTTATGGGGAAATGGAAGAGTGCTTTTTCTTGAAACTGTTAAAACTCGTAAAAACTTTAATTTACTGGTCAACTAACAAAAAACTTGTTAAAAGTTTAATTTCAGTGCTGTGACAACATAAGTTGAGAGCAATTTGATTTCATCCGTTACTGGTAAACTGAAAAAAAAAAAAGCTGCAGATTTAAGTTTGATTAAGGTGATGGGGCAACGTAAGACAACGAAAAAAAGT
This sequence comes from Neoceratodus forsteri, assembly GCA_016271365.2. Taxonomy (NCBI): domain Eukaryota; kingdom Metazoa; phylum Chordata; order Ceratodontiformes; family Ceratodontidae; genus Neoceratodus; species Neoceratodus forsteri. The sequence goes on from CM057454.1 coordinate 1,181,361,846, forward strand.
GTTACAGTTTGAATGTCTGAATGTCATATTTTAGCAGTGATAGAGGACTTTTTTATTATTAAAAACATGTTGTAGTTTGCTGTGGCAGCCTGTGCAGTATGTTGTTGAAGACTGAAAATTATGTCGCTGTTTACCAACGCAGCAACATTCTAGGCAGTACTTACTCTGGCAATGTATCGCCAGCGACTTTTCGTCCTAGTGCCAGAAGAACAAAGTATTGACATTTGTGGGGTCATGGAGACATGGTTTACTAATGGAGACTGGAATACTGACATCACTGGGTACTACAAAATATATAAAAATCGAACTGAGAAAAAAGGAGGCGGTATTGCCCTATACCTAAAAGAGACCATTACAGCAACTGAACTTAAAGACACACAGGGATACAACAATGAAACACTCTGGGCCCAAATTAAAACTCCACATAGAACACTAAATCTAGGATTAATTTAGTGCTCCCCCGACCTTGATAACACAGGAAACGATTCATTACTAACCGAACTTGAAAAAAGAAACATGCTCGGAGAACATATACTTATGGGAGATTTTAATTTCCCAAAATATTGTGGAAAACACAGAAGGGAACAAATTATGTTAAAAATCAATTAATTGATATCATGGCACGTCACAATCTAGAACAACTGATTACAGAACCCACTAGAGGAAACAATATTTTGGATTTAATTTTTTCAAACAATCCAGGCATTATTGATAATATTAGATTATTACTACCCTTGGCAGATAGTGACCACAATACAATCTATTTTGAATATAAAATCAGTCACAATATAACAAAAGGTAAGACCAAAATAAAGGACTACAAAAAGGCTGACTATAATAGTATGAAAAACTACCTAGAGAAATGGAACTGGAGGGAAGAGTTGAAAGGGAAACATTTGGCAGATACACAGAATATTAGTCATACACACATTACATACTGTATTGAGAGATGGGTACCAATAAGACATAAATATCTTAACTTCTGAAGGGTACCACCATAGTGGACACACAATATATACATCTCTAAAAATGGACAAAAACAAATCGATTCCACAAAGGTAGAATCTGCTCTAGCTATGACCAAACATAGATTTTGGGAAACAGGAGAGAAGTCGGGCAAGTTATTAGCCCATAGGTTTAAGAAACGCCTATCAAAAAATTTAACTGCAAGCATGGAGGACAAAAAAAAAAAAAACTCAATAAATGTTGCCAATAAAGATATTAACAAAATCTTTCCAGACTTTGATAAAAAAAAACTGTACTCTAGTAAGGTGACTGATGGCAGCTCTCTCTTGCAGACTTTTATAGACACCCCCTCCATTACAGCACTAGAAGATCTAGACAAAGAAGCATTAAATAGACAGTTATCCGCAGAGGAGATTGCACTGCTTATTGGAGATCTACCCAATAACAAGACTCCTGATCCAGACAGCATTCCTGGCGAACTCTATAAAACATTGGGACCTCTCAACCCAAAAGACCTCCTCAAAACATTCAAAGAAGCTTACCTTAATTACCGGAGTCCCTTAAAGAGCAGCTGACGCTTACCTGGATTGTCGTTTTGGCCATAGCTTAATTAGAGCATGTCCAAATAGGTTAAACTGTTATAAAATCTGTTTTCCAAAAAATCCTGTGGTGGTGTTTTTTTTTCAGGTGTTAAAACTGCCATGAGCGTGCTTGTTTATCGAAGAAATTCTGTCAAGCGTAGGTCAGATGTCAGCATGGTGTGACGTCAAGTAGGGAATTATTCTGCTTTGCCTGGACTCCTGAACTTGCAAGGGGGACAGTTCCACATTACTGATGCAGCAATTTTGTGTATGTATAGTGGACTGCTGGCATGACAACCTGATTCTATAAGGGAAACCAGTGGTGCTGTTCATTGGGGGAAGTGGGTTGTCAGCAGCAGCACGATGTAGCTGCTAAGTGGGAGATTACAGTAGAAGGGGGACCATGGAGTGTAGCAGGCATGGAGCAGGACAGTAGATTCAACCATGTTGCTCCATATCAGACAACCTTTTCATTAATCGGGTCACACTGATAACTGTGGGTAAGTATATTACAGTTGGTAACAAATGTGAATTTATGCATTATCAGCTTGGCATCCATGTCTGCAGTGCTTGGGGAGCAAGACACAGTCTACTATTCTCAACTAGCCTGCACAGCAGAGGAGTTGGTGGTGTATCCACATTTGAGCACTTGGAGTGAAGTAGGGACTCTGTTAGAAAGCTAGAAATTGCATTAATGCATCAACAGTACAAATTTGGGCTATGGCTGATCCCCCAACCGTGCATCATCCCCCGTCCAGCATTTTTCAAGTGAGGGCCCCAGGTGTAATTGACTTAGTGAGATTATGCATGGGATCTGCAGACATGAAAGCCTGGCTCAGACTAGCCACCAGTTACTCTAGTAACACTGGGGCATATGGGCATCTGAGAAGCAAGTACTGTGGGAGGAAACCGGTTGCACCAGGATAGGCAAAAAGCAGTATCTGATGTTTCAAGTCACTGGAGCCATGGTCATCCCACTCCACGCCTTCTGGGAGCTCATTTATGTGGACATTGTTTCGTTGGGCTCTGATTTCCTTGTCATTAACTTTAGATGCAAGATTCTGCAGTCTCTACCAGTCGCCATTCCCTTTGCCAGTTGGGAATGTGTTCCTCAATCGTGCGGAGTCTGCTGACCCCTCTCCTTGATCTCAATGAGCCAGTTACCCTGGGTTGAGGCAGTCTCTGTCAGCACCTCAAGGACCCCTTGCAGGTGAGTAATGTGAGAGAACATTTTAGGGACTCCACTTTAATTTCAGTCCATAAATTGTTAATGAAGGTACAATCGGTACAGTCAAGGGAGACATCAAGGCTCAGCTACGGCACACCCAGGGTTCATATAAAGAAGGTACATAAAGTAGAAGGGGATGAAGCAGATCATAGCATTTTTCTACAGTCAAGTTAAAAACAGAAAATGGGGAGGGGTGGAGCAAACAGCCTAGCAGAACAGACATGCCTTATTGCAGCTGTCAGACTGGGGAGATATTTAGATTAAAACTACGATTTTCCTGAAGCAGAGTGTTTAAAATCAACTTGGACTTATTTGCTCATCAGATATACATCTGGAGTTAAGAATTTTAAAATGGGTCATACCAGAGGAGCTGGAAGGCAAGATAACAGAGGAGAAGGGCCTTGCAATCCACCCGCCATGTTGAATTCTGGGGATGTTGCTGGAGAGCAACCGGCGACGCTCGAGTCTTTGTAGCGGGCAGTGAGTCTTTTAACCCAAATCATCCAAAGACTGGATAAAAAAAATGGATCACCATTCAGAGAGCTTGGTTCTGGTGGAACAAAAAATGGACGCTTTGACTAATCGGTGGCAGAAGCTAGCCATGTGGCAGGGAAAGCAGTTGCAGTTTTGGCCAACATGTTAAAGGACCAAACGGCTATAAAGACTCGGTTGTAACAACTGGAAAAGTTGGCCAGATCCACGTATGTGCACCTTCTGGGAGTTCCAGAGGGTACAGAAGAGGGAGACCTGATTATACACCTGGAATGCTGGCTGCTAGAGGTGATCAGTCTTGGTTATGCCATACCAATAACAAAGGCCTACAGAATCACATTACGCAGAGCTACTACATGTAGGGATGGCCCCAAAACAATTCTCTTCTCGGTTACCACTTCGAACCAATGGGATCAAATACTGCGTGCAGCAAGAGAACAAGCACTAGTCCTTACTGGGAAGCTAGAGTCCCCGATTATTCTTATACCACATGTTCTTGATGGGGTTTCGCTAAATTGAGAGCAGCAGGTATCAAATATAGTTTGATGTTTCCAGCATACTTACAGTTCACTTTTCAAAATAAAACATACAGCTTTACAGACAGCAGCAGAACTCTTTGCAGACAAACTACCACCGGTGAATAGGCATCTGGAGAATGTGGAGACTCAATCGGATTATGGTATTATCTGAAAAGACTTGACCCATTATGGTCTGGACATTGAAAAGAAAGAATTATGCTCTGCATTTTGTAACTGATGTTTGGACTCTGATTTACCCAACTATAGGACTTAATGAGGTTTGCATATTGCACTAAAACCCCTACATGCCTTCTCTCAAATCCATCTTTCAGATGAGACGTTAAACCGTGGTCCCATCTGCCTGGATTGGTGGTAGTTCAGGTGGATGTTAAAGATCCCATGGCACTTCTCGAAAAAAAAGTAGTGGAATTACCCCGGTGTCCTGGCCAAATTTCCCTCATTCACTAAAAAAAATACCACCAACATCTTAATCTGGTTCAAGGTCAGTTGGCATTCATCTGTATCCCCTCCCCCGGATCGTGCCTGAAAACAGGCAGGATTTGTCTAGAGGACTTACCAGGTCAACAAAAACTAAATAAATAAAATGTTGTGTGAAATTGTTTATTATAGTTGGATAATACTGAGGCGGAAGGGTGGAGGGTATACCAAATCTCAATCTAAATATCTGCTAATCCAGGGTATTTTGGGTATCTCAGTAAAGGGGTGTTATGGTAACCCAGAAGAGGTTACATCGGTTCTTTGATGCCGTTCGTGAGTTTGTTCCAATCCTACTGTGTCAAGGGCTATAATCATGGAGGAGTTCCTGTACTCATGGTGCCCTATTATTTTAATCCGAACACTTACAGCACTGTCTCTGCAGCCTACACCGAGCATGACTATTAAACTCTCTTTGCTTTTAGCGCTTGGGATAGCATCTATTGACGCAGGTTTCTTATTTGGATGCCATAGGAGACACCTTTCAAACTGTAAGGGTACTGCTGTTTCCTGTTTTAAGCTAAAGTTCAAGTTGATCAGTTTGTCATTCTCTCTTACACCATTTTGTATTACGAGGGTGGGAGAGTTTTGTTGGTATCTACATGCCTATGCTGCCATAAGCCATGTACGTTGATTGTTTAGCAAGTTCATAGGTTCATAGGTATAGTGTTACAAGTCTAATTAGCTACATGAGCCATAAATGGACTTGCCACTAGTTAGTGGGCAAATTCCCATTTTTTCTCGGCCATATGTTGGTCTAACAAAGGGGTTCTTCTTCCCTCTCTCAGCTATGGGCTGCACCTATTCGCTCGCTACCCCCAGACTCACCTTACTCGATGGCACACGACATACAACAACATCTGTCACTTTGCCCTTGCTGTCCCCCGCCTCACCCATCGCTGTGAGTTACACGATAAACTCCGATGGCTCTCCCCAGCTAGGTACCTGGACTTCAGGTGGGCTGCCTCATGGACAAAGTGGTCAGAACTGGCACCCCCCCAGAGCTGGCTCTGCTCCTGCCGCTAACTGACACCACTACCTACCACCTTAGGTCCCAGGCCCCGGGGATGCTCAAGGTCCCCTCCACCCGCACCCTCATGGGTGGCCGGGACTTCGCCGCATATGCGCCCAGGCTCTGGAACTCCTTCCAGTGCAGACCCGCTGTCTCCTCCCACCTGCGCTTCCGTAATCTCCTCCGGGTTTCTTGAAACTTGCCTCTGTGTGTGACTGCCCTAAGCCTCCCTAGAGAATTCTCTATACAGTTGCTCTTCCGGCTTCAAAGCTTGCCTCCTCAGATACTACCCGATAACTCCTGCTGTTCTCCTTGACTCTACCACTATACTAGGGCATCGACCCAGGGTAGGGCATACTGCCCATGCCAAGGTTCCCTGGACATTGCCTTTCTAAATTGTTTCTAATGTGAAAATGTGTATATGCTTTTGTTGCAATCTGTAGGTGACCTACTCACCCTGAGGTAATTACCCTTAACAGTTATAAGTTGTATTATGACCGTCCACACCCCTGGACTATATTACTATCTCCCACATGTTGTCATGCTGTACTTACTCTCTACTGTAAATAATGTCTGTATCCCTATGTTGTACTCTCCCGGGTCGTTCCTGAAAATAGGCATAATACTTGTCTAGTGTACTTACCCAGTCAACAAAAGCTAAAATAAATAAAATAAATTAAATAAATGTTTCTATATTGCTGGCATTCACAATATCTGATTTGATTAAACCAGCACCCTCATTTGGTGCTTTTGTATAATTCACCCCGTACTTGGCAATTGTGAAGCCTGGTTGCCCTATGTGGTGTAACCCTTGCACTCAGGCCTGCACATTCCTAGAGCAGTTTATTCTTGAAAGCATTATAAATGTAACAGAGGTCTCTTCTGATACCCCGATATTTCATAGAATATAAACCCAGGACCTGTAGTCTATGTGGGTATCTTTATTTTTAACGATACCTATTCTTTTGGTAAATTTCCTTTGCACTCTCTCTATTTCAAACTCCCTGTACTCCAAGGAACACTGAGAGGAGCACCCTACTCCAAGATGGGCCTGACAGGGGCTTTATACAGAGGTAACAGGACCTTATCACTTCTACTGTTTATATTTCTTAGAATGTTACCTATTATTTTATTAGCTCGTTTCGCAACCTCTGCATTGTGTCCATCAAAGGACAGTAAAGCTGTATGCTGTATGTTTTATCTTGAAGTATTACGTACTGCTGAAATGTGGAATTTTTTATTAACCACTATAGTTAGCGGGAATTGGTTATTAGTGTGTATTATCCTCCTCCTATATTCCGAAGCATTGCAATACTAATGGCTTCTGATGTGTTTAAAAAAAATAACGTTTTTCACTGTTAGGGACCCTCCATTTGGCAGAAACAGACTATAGACACTGTACTTACTAGATTAATTCTATATGGTGACCTGTTATATTGTTTGCTATATCTGGAAATGCATGTTTATGCCTATATTTTTTTTTGTATTTTAAAATACAATAAACAAAGTTAAACAAAAAAAAAAAACAGAAAATAAAAAAAATGCTTATTAAGTGTGCCAGGTTCCGAAAATGCAATGCAAGATTTGCTCTTGTCGTCAACACGGAAGGGTAGTGGTGCTCCTTACATACTGTCAGGTTTATTCTGTGATCTTAGTTATGGAACTGCGTCAGCCTTTGCATTTGTTAAAAGCATTAACTCTTTCAAGTTTTTAATGTCTATAGCCTGGAACAGTTTTGTTTAAAATATCTGTGCCGTTTCAAACAACAGATATTTTAAACACAACCCGTTTTACTCAACCACGTGACCCGCCTGCACCCGCTCACTAAAGCCTTTCTCTACATGATGTCATGGCACTATGCGAATGGGAGCACCGCAGCTTGCAGGCACGTGAACACTTGGTTATCTGAGCAGAAATAAAAAGGGCTGAAAATGTGGTTTCAGCTTTGCAATTTTGTTTTCTGACAACAGAACAGTATAAGGAGGGCAATCACTGAACAAATAAAAACTTGCAGGTACGTTCCTGTCACTGGCTCTTTAACAGAGCATTTATTGCATTGATTCCAAAGAAAGACAATAATCCCCAACTTGGTGAAAGCTACAGGCCCATCTATTTACTAAATGGAGACTATAAAATCTTAGCTAAGATCCTTGCAAACAAATTTAAAAATGTAATTGTCAAACTTATTGAAAGAGAGCAGGTGGGTTTTATGCAAGGGAGATCCAGGATGGAAAATATCAGAAGGCTTATAAGTGTCATACATAATGCTAGGATTCTTAAAGACATCAATTGTGCTGTCTACTGACTTCTTTAAGGCTTGAATCACTTAAGTGGACGTATTTATTCAAAATCACAGAACAATATAAATATTGGAGAGTTTTTTTTATCAACTGGGTTAAATCTTTACACAGTAACCCCACTGCCGAAGTAATTACAAATGGCCTAATTTATTCCCACTTAAGTTTTCCAGAGGAACAAGGGAAGGATGCACCCGTCACTGTACTGGTTTTAGTCCTAGAACCCCTGATTAGACACATTCAAAAATTCAAAGAGGTGAAGGGACCGACAGTAGGCAAAATAAGCAGTAAGACTTTTGCCTCTGCTGATGAGCTCTTACATACTCTAACTAAGCTTAAGCAATCCATCACAGCACTTCAGCCCATACTCCAAAAATTTCTCAGAAATTTCAGGGCTGGTACTTAAATGGAACAAACCCCCAAGTCATGCATATTTATTACACAGGCCCCTTCCAAGATGAGACTGGCATGCTGAAAAAATGATGCTGGAAGTCAAATGGAATCATGTATCTGGGCCTTAAGATCTCAAATATCATTGACTCTCTAACAGATTTAAATTTAGACCCCTTGCTGAAAGATATAAGCTCAGACTTAGACTAATGGAGTAATCTTTTTATGTGGTTAGGGGGGAAAATAAATTCAGTTAAAATTATGGTAGCGCCTTATTTTATCTCTTCAAAAACATTCCCTTCAAATTTCTCAAGTTAAAATTCGAAAACATTTCAGCTATCATCCAAAAATTCTTATGGGGTACAAAACTCATTTGCCAGACTCAGAGCTCCTTGGACAATGAGCAGATTTGGACTTCTGTGATGCTTATGTCTAGAAATAGAACAGCAATTAGTTAGACCTTACAAACCTTTGGATCTTATGCTTATAAAACATCCCTTGCCTAACAAAATTAACTGCTGCATCTCAAACTCTATTAAGAATATTAAATGTATACAGTCTCTGCTAAAAATTCCTAATCTGCCGGCACATCTAGAAACCATTTGGAAGAACCCAAACTTCTTAACCGCTGATGAGACTCTTCAAGACCTAGAGTGGGCAAAGTTTGGCATTACAAATGTGGTAGATCACCCGGACCCCACATCTAGAATATTAATATAATTTGAAGAAACTAGACAAGAATTTGGCCTTAAGAGGTCTTACTTTGCCATTTATCTTCAACTCAGAAAAATTTGGGTGAACTCTATATTAGATATGCATCTCAAACTGATGATTCAGAATGGCAAATGATAGACCTAGAACAAGCTATATCATCAGACAACTAGTTGTGGGCCTGTTCCAATGCTCATCATAACTGCAAGGAGGTTCAAGGCAGAACTATGCAATTAAATATTCTGCATCAATATTATTTTTCCCCCTAAGAATAGAACAAACGAGCTATCCTGGAGGGAGAAACTTTTGGAGATGTAATGAGTCAGACACAAATTTACTCCACATGTAATGGAGCTGTCCCCAAATTGTCAGTCTATGGAAAGGAGTACATGAGATACGCAAACAGGTTACTGGCAAAAATATAGCACTTCCCCCATGGTTTTTCTCCTTGGACTTGCAATCTAAATCTTTTAAAATATCACAGTCCTACTGGGTCCTCTCAGCAGCACTGTCACTTATGACTACTTCTTTCTAAGTGGAAGGAGACTAAGCCTCCTATGATGGAGGACTGGTACGATAGCAGGACTAGAGTAGCTAATAATGAAAGAATATTTCCTAAACCATCTTGAGCGGTATAAAGAGATGTGGGATCCCTTCTTCACATACCCTCCCACTAAAAGCCAGCACTGAGGCATACTTGGTAACAGTCACCAGAGGCCTGCACTCTCAGGAAAAATATCTGCATTTCTATGCAGGGAGCCTGCTTGGTGGGATGGTGGCACACTTCAAAGTAGAAGGGTTGCAGAGCTAGGTAGCACAGGGTAATACAGGAATTAGCATCCCACATGGCATGCAACCATTTGAGAGAGGGATGATCCATAACCAGGGGGAACTGTCTCCCAAGGAAATAGTAGCGCAAAGCCACTACCACCCACTTTACCGCTTGACACAAAGATCTGCAACAGTGTTGATACATGGTGGGGGGACAGAATGAGAAGGGAGTTTGCAAGGTTGGGGGAATGGTCAAAAGTATGGCAGCTTAGATTCAATGCAAATAAGTGCAAAGTGGTGCTCCTGGGAAACAAAAACCCAGGGGAGGAGCACAAAATTGGGAGGGAGGTACTAACAACAACAAAAATGGAAACGGACCTGGGGGTAGTCATATCAGATGACCTAAGAGTAGGCAAGCAATGTGAGAAGATAATTACGAGGGCTGGGGATATATTAGGATGCATATGGAGAGGCATCACCAGTAGAAAACAGGAAGTTGTTATCCCTCTGTACAGACAGTTGGTGAGACCCCATCTGGAATACTGCATGCAGTTCTGGAAACCCCATCTCTGTAAGGACCTAGACAGGATGGAGGCAGTCCAGAGGAAGGCAACTAAACTAAAATGGTGCAGGGTCTGCACCAGAAGCCATATGAAGAGAGACTAAAGGAGCTTAATATGTATACTCTAGAGAAAAGGAGGGAGGGGGGGACATGATAGAAACATTCAAGTTCCTCAAGGGAATAAACAAAGTCCAAGAGGGGACCATCTTTCAGAAAAAGAGATGTGCAAAAACAAGGGGGCACAATTTGAAGATAGAGGGGGGACGGCTCAGGGGCAACGTGAGGAAATATTTTTTCACAGAGAGGATGGTGGACGCATAGATTGGCCTTCCTGAGGAGGTAGTGGGGTCAAACACAGTCAGGGAATTCAAGAATGCATGGGACAGACATAAGGCAATTCTAGTGGGGAGGGGTAGGAAGAAGTAGGCTGTTGGTTAACTAGGATCTGCAGCTTATGCTAAAGGCAGGGAAATGGGCAGACAGGGTGGGCCAAGCAGTCCTTATCCGCCGTTAGTCTATGGTTCTATGTTTCCTTATTCAGTGTGGCATATTACTGCTCTCGAGAAAAATATTTCTGGAAGAGATATAGGAGGAGGTGAATCCCATGGGTAGGGGAAGGTTGGTGACCAGTAGTAATCACCAGTATGGGTGCCTTAGCATCAACCTCTTTGGGAAAGTGGTTGTGGGTAGTGCTTAGGAAGTGTAATGGTAGTGGTGCCCTCGTGGCATGGGCAGACTCAGTTTTTGCAGATGGAAAGTTGGGCACATAGGATGCTAGAGAGAAGGGAGCATCCTGTCCCAGGTGCTCTTACTGGGATTGTGTCCCCCGGCAACAGTGAGGGATAGGTAAGGCCACCTTGGACAGGTGTGCCCACCAAGGGAAACCACAGACATTACCAGCAGGACACTGGGTGCTAGGGAGCATGAATGTGCCTGGGAGATGGGCACACACTCTGCTGCACCATGTAACTGTCTGCAGAACACAGGCCTGAAGCAAAACACAGCCCATTGCTAGCTCCCGCCTGGCGACATGGGTGCCACCTGACCTTCAACACTTGATAGTGAGAGATTGCCAGTCTGATGGTACAGAAAAGTGTGTTATTTACCCAGAACTTTGGGTGCGATGCTGGCAGACATTAAAGCTCTAACAGTTTAAATGTTTAGAAATGGCGCAGGTAGTGTAAATTCAGTTTCAAGAGATCATTTTATAGGATAAGAGGTGGCTAGGATGCACGCCCACAAATGGCACTAAGGGACTGAGTTCACAGAAGATTGAGAAAAAGGGAATAGAGATTCCCCAGAGATGGTGATGCCCAGGTATCACAAGGAGAGTTCAGAAAAGGGTTGCAGTACATACTGTAGGGTGCAGTAGTGGGACACTGTCCACCATGGCAGAGCTGCAAGGACTGGAGTCTAAGATTACCATAATTAACAGTTTAGAAGCCACATGATTTGTGTGCTTGGCCCAGCTTACACTGATGTGTACCATAGGAACAATATCTATTCCCCAGTAAAGAGAACCAAGTTTTTTGAACCCCTGTTGGTGTTGTTTCTTTCACCAATGCCTGGTGCCTATGTTCAGCATCTCCTGTAGAAAGAATACTGAAACCAAAGTCATTGAGTGCAAGAGGCTCCGGGTGAGTGAAACATCTATACCCCTACATATGGAAGCACACTGGCCATACCTGCCCCCATCCAGGGCATCAACGCTGGTCAATCAGTGTGCCCCCTGAAGGGGGAGCTGTACTGTCTGAATCTCCCAATTCCCTCATTCAGGACACATCTGTAATCAAGTTCTCTCTTATAGCTCTGTATGTTTTCCTGGAACAAATTATTATTTTATTTATTTATTGTATTTAAAGTTCCTAAATCTGGAGGGCTATACTATGTTCAGAAAAGATAGGGGGGAGGGAAGGGGGGTGGTGTAGCACTGTTAGTCAGAAATGGCATGGGTATTGGATGGGTAAAGGAGGCAGAGGGGAACGTGGAGGCTATTTGGCTCACTCTGCTGATGCAGGGGGGTAAGAGAGTAAAGGTCAGAGTGGTATACAGACCACCAGCACTGGTGGAGGGTCTGGAAGAAAGTTTGGTGGCAACTCTTGAGGGACACTGTAGACTGGGAAAGGGGAAGGGTAGTGGTAATAGGGGGACCTCAACATGCCAGGAACAGACTGGGGGACTATGACGTCACCAGTGGCCAGGGAGCAGTGGCCACTGGATGTCTTCTAGGATGCGTTTCTAACACAACAGGTGGGTGAGCCAACTAGGGAGCCCAGACACTGGATATGGTCCTGGCGGACAGTGATCAGATTAGGGGCCTAGAGGTGAGGGACCCAATTCAAGTCATGGAGGGTGAGAGGGACCTGTGGGTAGTGGTAGATGTCAAAATGAACAACTCAGAGACCTGTAGGAGGGCAGCGGCAAGAGCAAATAGGATGCAGTGATGCATCGCCAGGGGGGATTACCTCCAGAAAGGTGGATGTGATCCTTCCACTGTACAACTGCTTGGTTAGGCCACACCTCGAGTATTGTGTGCAGTTTTGGAGACCACATTTATAGAGGGACATTACACTCCTAGTGAGGGTCCAAAGGAGGGCAACCAAAATGATCTGAGGCCTGGGTGAAAGGACCTATGAGGAGAGACTCAAGGAGTTCGACATGTACACCCTGGAGGAGAGGAGGGATGGGGGGGACATGATAGAGGTCTTTGAGTACATGAAAGGGATCAATAAGGGAGGCCCAGTCAGGGTGCTCCAAAGGAAGGAGGATGGGGCAACGAGAAGTCACGGGTGTAAGCTAGAAGGGGGCAGGCTCAGAGGGGAGAGGAGGAGATGCTATTTCACTGAAAGGGTGGTGGAGTCATGGAATGCACTGCCCAGGGAGCTGGTAGAGGTGGAGACTGTGGACGGGTTTAAGAGGGGATGGGACAGGTACAGGGGCGGATAAATCTGACCAGGCCCAATACAGGTAGAACATCTGGGACTGAGGACAGTATAACCCAAGGGGGGGACACCAAAATCGGCCCTCAGTGCGGGTGCTGAAAATCAAGCAGATTCGATAGACCGTTAGGTCTAATTCTGCTGGCATTTTAGTATGTTAGTAAAGCTGATAACAGGGGTCGCGTTAACGCACTAGTGACATCCTCATCGGAGAAATTTCATCTCTTTGACGCACTGATTAGGATTCAGTGCATCTTGATTGACGCAGCACTCCCTAGCTTTTAATCGCAGCTGGAAGGGGAAAAAAACAATTTATTTTGCTTGCCTGTGAGCTGCAATACAAAAGCCACCATACGAAGTGCACAGCTAGCACTTAACCCTTTTAATTACACTGCCTGAGCTTGGGATCGCGAGTCAGCTCTCATCATTACAATACAGGGGCTGAAAGAGGCAGCATGTTAAGGGTGCTTCCAAAAGCTCCTTGTGTATCTGCAGTGTTAGGAGAAGCATGTCCGCGCTCCATCTTAAGTAAACGGCACATTGTGCTGAAATCGGATGCGGAGAGTCGGCAAGCAGAAAAGGAAAGGGGCGTGACATATTTTAATATGTTTCCAGAAAGCTTAAATTCCCAGGGCTGAAACTGCATGCAGACCAGTCAGTGAGCACAAAATGGAAGGGGCGTGATATATGCAAACGATGTTGCTGGATAGCTGAAACTGGATACGGACGAGTCAGCCGGCTGAAAACTGAAGAGGAGTGAAGTATGCAAAACATGCTGGAGAACTGAAATTCCTTTGCAAAGCCAGAAGAAAGAAATGATTAGAGCGAGTGCATGTGAAGAGAGGGACTGGGAAGTATGTAAACAGATGGAACACAAGACTGGGGATAGAGAATGGGAAGTATTCAAATAGTGATGAGCTGCAATTTGGAAACGTCATGGGAGGAAGCCAGTTCAAATATGAACAGTCTAAGCTAAGTAGCATACAAGAGGAGGAAGCTAGCACTGGCTTCAATGGACCTGTACCTACCAGGCTCTTGTGCCCTTACCACAGTTTCAGTTTTGCTGGTATAGGTACAGAGTGTGCTGTGTGTACACTTTGTGTAAGAGCCTGAGAATGTAATGTACTTTTACAGTCTGAGAAAGAAATCATAACGTGGCAGGTTACAGGTATTGTGTAAGTGTTTACCACTGCCAAATATCCTTGAATACTACAGCAGGGAAGGATATATTGAACTCCTACACACACACACCCCTAACCCTATAAACAGCACAGAAGCATTGGTACAGTAGAGAAACAGATAAGCTGGTAGACACCCTTCCCATGGCAGCCAGGTTATTGTGAAAATAAAATTATGATAAACAGCACAACTGTGTCAGAGAACTTAAAAAAGTTATATATTTTTCTTTTTTATCCTGGAAAGCCCAGCCTGGATTCAACATCTTGTTTCTTGTGTGGTCCTGCTTCTTCCAATTCCTGCAGCTTGGTGGACGGGAGCACTGAGAAGTTAAATGGAGGCAGGTTTGAGGCAGTATAACACAGTGATTTAAGGCTCTGAGCTACAAATCTGGAGCCCTGGGTTTGAATCCCATAGCCCCCACTTGCATATTGTATGATCCTGAGCAAGTCACTTCACTGTGCTCCCAGGTCACACCTGTAAACAAGCTTTCAGCTTAGTGTGTCTCTCCTGGTTAAACAATTGGAAATTGCTTGCCCAAACATAAAGTCACACAGTCTGTATTTGGCTTCAGTGGGGTTTGAGCCTGTGGTCTCCCAATTCCCAGACCAGTGTTACCATTATAACCCACAGACTTACCCTTAAGATACCCACACGTCTCCTAACAGACCTCACTGCCTCAATGCATACATTTTGTAAGGGAAGAAGGTGATTCTGCCATCACACAGATCACTGGTCAGACCCCACCTGGAGTACTGCATTCGGTTTTGGCATCCTTATCTAAAGAGGAACATTAGATTTCTAGAAGGGGTGCACTGCCAAACAACAAATATGATCCCGGTCTGTGGAGTTACCATATGAGGTTAGACTGAGGAAGCTGAACTTGTATTCTCTGGAGGAGAGAAGGAACAGGGGGATATGACTGAGACCTTTAAGTACATGAGAGGAATAAAAAGGACAGGCACACAGGGACTGTTCAAGTGAAGAATGGGGAGAGACAGTCGTCATGATTTGAGATTGGACGGTGGAAGGTTTAGGAGGGAAATCAGGAGGCATTTCTTTATAGAAAGGGTGGTAAAAGAATGGAACACACTGCCAGCAGAGGTGGTGGCCTATGAAACAGTGGGATGCTTCAAGAGGGGCTGGGATAGGGGAAAAGGGAGGGTCATGGGAGAGGCAGCTGCAGAGTAAGGGTGCTAGCTGCAAAATCTAGTAGACTCGGCAGACCAAATGGCCTTTTTATGCTGGCAGTTTCGTATGTATGTTCGTATTTAAAAGTCAGCTCCTGGTTTTGCCAAAGTAGCTCCTGGTTGGCTAGAAAGTGCCGATACCCAGGAGCTATTCCAGGCTCCTGGCCATTAAATCCTTATTTCGACCCCTGCAATACCTCCTTCCCCGATGTGCCTTCTGTTGGATGGTAAATGCTTTGGTGTACGCGGTGGTGTCCTGTGATGTTGCACCTGCTAGGTCTGTTTTGGGAGTCTGGCATGAGGAGTACCGAGGAAGAGAGCGACTGTCAGCCCACTAATTTTCTGAGTGCACAGGGGTAAAGAGAGAGAGATGGACAGACTAAATGGATGCTTTTTTGGGTTGTGTTCTGCTTATGTGTGTGTTTGGGGGGTCCTCATTTACTTAGGATCAGCAAGGCTCATGATGGATCGGATGGCCGATGCAGAGAGCAGGGGTTGAGCAGCATGAAGGAGGGTTCCATAAGCTGTGCAGGTCAGACATAGAAAGGTGTTCTGCTTGCCCAGTGCCGTAACTACAGAAAAAATTCAAGGCTAGCTTATTTAAATGAAGTTATCAATGGCACTGCTAATGCACCTTCAATGTAATGTAAAGAGAACAGCAAAACACCAAGCGCCTGATGTATTACATACAACACAGATGGGTTCATTATTAACCCTTCTGTGTTTTGTACTGCATCAGGGGCTGGTGTTTTCTGCTGTTCTCTTGACAGTTCACTGAAGGTGCGGCATTAACAGCGCTGCTGACGACTTGCCATTTAAATCAGCCAGCCCAGATTTCTTTCTTGTTTCACAGCCAGCAGAGCAGCTTTTACTCATGTGTCTGACTCGCACATCAGCTGCCTACGTCCTCCGATCTTCACACTGCTCACTGTGCTGACCCAACTAGGAGGACTTAAGTTGAACTTGCCATAACAGATTGACGGAACTTGGGCTAAAACTTTTCTCTTACTGGGAGGCAGTGAGTGTAATGAGACCTACCTGGAGGGTGGCAATGCTGGAGTTGGGGAAAAAATGAGTGATGCACTATGCAGGCTCTAGTCGCGGCATTGATTACACAGCAGCATGCAATAATTTAGCCATATTCAGTGAAGTGCTGTGACTCGGATATGAGAGGCAGGGGTTCCATTAAGTGTCCGCCCAACATGCATGCTCATGAACAGAAAGTCTGTATCACGTGGTGCCTCTTTCAGTCTTCCATACGCACACGTGGTACACAGATCGTGTTAACTACACCTATGCATTAACACGCAGTTACTTTAAGCTACTCAGCCATTGGAGAAGGATCTCCTTTAGCAGTGCAGGGCAGTTGAACTATTTGGCATGTTAAAAACATTAAAACTTTCTCCTCCTGAGAAGAACTCATTCTAAATATTCTTTCTTCCTTCTGTCTGAGTTTTTTTGATAAAAAGAATTACTCTGGACAACAGCTTTTTAAGATGGATCAAAGGCTAACAGCATGACTGTAGTGTAGGAGAGTCTGAGGGAATAGTGGCCTCAGTGAAACGGATCAGAAACCAGATTTTTATTTTCATTTTTTTTATACACATTATTTCTGACTTTGGATGTAACGCTGACAAAAAACAAAGGAGGCAGAGAAAGTGACTCTTAAAAAACAGCTTGCTTTGAGTAATTACTGAAGAGCTTGCTAGTTGGCAAAGCACTCAGGATTTGAAGAAGACAGTCTGTAGAACTCAGACTTTAGTCTTGGGGGCTGGATGTTGAATTTCTGAGTAACCGTTGCATTTCTCTGATTGACTAGTCAGCACAATCTGGCTAAAGTGGTACACTGCCTCTCTGTACTGACTTTAATATTCTTTCTAGATTTTTATTTTTTTTGTCTTTGGTAACTGGGTAAGGCCCACTAGGCACAAGTGCCTGTCTTCAGGGGCAACCTGGGAGCACTGGGTGGTTAAGTGACTTGCTTAGAGTCGCAGAGTATGCAAGTGGAGGCTGTAAGAATCAAGCCAAATTAATAAAAGCCATTTATTTTGGTGTTCACGAAAGTTTATAATTTCAGTGCATTGACCCTCAACTTTTGGCTTCTGACCCCCTACTTTGGAAGCAGGGGGTCAGACTGACCCCCTCATTTCCAACCCTAACGCAAGGCCTGTGATAACCAGGAAAGGCAGACTGAGCCAAGACTCAAATAAACTTAAATAACTACTAGCAGTGAACACAGTGTATCTGAGTAGCAGAGGGAAAACGTATGGTGGAGCAGGATTAAAGAGGAAGTGGAGGTAGAGGCAGCAGAAGTGTAAGAGGCTGGGGAGGGGGAGTGAGGAGAGAATTAATTTAGAAACTGTTAACCTCAGGAGACGCACACTGAGCCGAGGCTCATGTACAGCTGTGACAGTGGAGGAAGGGTGGGAAGTACTATAACAAATCAGTAACATCGAAAGCTGCAAGCCCGCTATTACCTGACATGAATGTGCAGCTCAAATTATTAAGTGGCTGTAAGTAGAAGTAGGAATGGGAGAGAAGAGAGAGAGTTATAGGAACAGGTATGAACAGAGAGACTACAAAGGCGAGTACGGTCAAAAGTAGCACATTGCAGAATTAGAATCAGTCTACCCCCAATAAATCTCATACCAAAAATTAGGTTTATATGTTACTGCGTTTTAAGTTATAAGATATTTTGTAATACTGATTTCACTCCCTGTTCAAGCCACCAATGATGTCACAACCAAAACTCACAGATTAGTCCTCCCTATCAGCAACCTTATATGACTTATTTCTTCAAAGTTATTGCAACTGTAGCTGTAGTATTTATTTAAAAAACCAAAACTGGCACAGGGTTGCCTGCAGTGCTTGCATTTCCAGAATGTTCAGATGTATGGTACTGTACTTTAGAATGCATCAGGAGGTGGTTTTGGAATGCAGCGCTGAACAAAAGGTATAGACAGCCAAAGTGGAGCGCAATTTTAGAATGTTGGGGGGACATGTAATCTCGGCATGTGGATGAAGAATTTAGTGGGGACTGGCAATTCTGGAATATAAGTAAGGATATATACTGTTGAAATATGGCAGGAGACACCATTTTATTTTGAAACTGCTTGTCCTTGCCACATTCCAGAATTGTGTGCTTCCACCACATTTTAAAATTGTGCATCACATCCCCACCACAATCCAATATTGTGCATCCCAGCCATATTCCAGAACAGTGCATCCTCGCCACATTCCAAAATTGCACATCCACACCATGTTCCAAAGTTGTGCTTCAGAGCCACATTCTGAAACTGTGCATCACTGCCACATTCCAAAGTCGTGCAGCACCGCCATAATCCAAAGTCGTGCGATACCACCGTATAATCCAAAGTCGAATGCGATACCGCTTATAATCCAAAGTCGCGCGGCACTGCCACATTCCGGAACTGTACAAGTGTTCGTCAGTGCTACATTCAAATTGGTCAGGCCATATTCGAAATTGTACCTGCCTGCCACATTCCGAAATTGTGTAAACTTCCATGCTCCAGTATTGCCTGTCATTGCCAAACTCTGAAAATGTGCATTCCTAACCTATTCCAAAATTGCACACAACATTCTGAAGATGAGTGCCACTGCCACATTCAAACATTGCATGCTCAAGTTACATTCTAAAATTATGCATCCCTGCCTCATTCTGAAATTCCATGCAGCTACCAGATTCTGAAACTGCGTCACTGCCACCTTCTGAGATTTTGTGTCCATGCCACATTCTGAAATTGAATGTTGCCACCACAATCTGAAATCAAGCATACCAATCACGTTTTGAAATTTTGCACCACTATACCACATGCCAAATTAAACCATCCAAGACACATTACGAAATTACATATGCCTACCACCTTCCACAACTATCTGTCTCTTGCATTTCAAAATTATGTATCTCTGCCACATTCTAAAACTATATGACACCGCCACATTAAGAATTTTAGCATCCCTGCCACTTTCCAAAATTGTGTATCCCACCTACTTTCTGAGATTGTGTCACTGCTGCATTCCACAGCTGCAGTCTGGTGACATTTCAAAATCTCATCCTTGCACTATTATAAAAACTGCACATATTTTTGTCATTCTAAAGCCATGTTTACTGCTGTATTCCAACCCCCCACCCCATCACATTCCTAAGTACTGTACTTTGCATCTGCACATTATGGAAATGCATGCTTTGACTCACTCATTGTCAGCTTTCCTTTTCCAGATGTTTAATATCACTGCAGTTTTACGTAATGTGGAAGGAATAAGTCTTGTAAGGTAGTTTGCAAGAAGGACTAGGCTGGTAGTTCTGGTTGTGACATCAGCAGCTCTTTACTGAAGCTGGCTTTTTTGAACAGGCAGTAAATTTAGGGTTACAAAATGACTTGTCATTTTTAAACAAAGTAACTCAGAGATCTCATTTTTGGCATGAGGCTGACTGGGGATATGCTGATCCAAATTCTGAATTTACTGATGCTAGAAATTTTGGCCAGACTCCCACTGGGAGCACTACACCCTTATATATTATAAATTTTATCACTTTGCTTGTCACAGGTTAACTCCATCATGGGGCTGTGTGAATGGACCTAGGAAAAAATGGTACTGGAAAGAATGGCTCCGGAAAAGCAGCACACTGAATAAATGGCACTGGAAAGAATAAAAGGCGAAAAAGGGGCACTTTCTCATTTCATCATGCTTAATTGCATTAGCAAACCCTAACATTAAACTTAACCCTGACCCTAAACCTTTATCAAATAAAAAGTCCAACCAAACTCTGCTCTGTGTATATATGGAGTGTCACTTACCAGGTAATTTGTGCAGTAACAGAGATCTATGCTTCTTACCAGTAACCCAAACCCCATGCATACACAGTGTCAGGATGCACCTGGGTAAAGAACCTTCTGGTGAAGATACTTGGATGATGGTGTAGCTATCTATTAACTACACTGGTGTAAACAAAACTCTACAGTGCCAAGAATCCCCCCACACATCGGGCGGACATGTATACAAGCATCATGGAGTTATCAGATAAGTCAGGGGTTCCCCAACATCATGTTACCCAATAACATCTAGCACCATGTACATGTAGCAATGTGCACGACCCTGCCCTTAAAATACATCTGACATCATGCTGCTAACACCTGCCATTCATTGTATTGTCGGATTACATCTTTCACCTTAACAGGTTCACTTCACAGTGAGCTGGTGCCTTTTTTCCCCTGTGCCATTTATTCCTTTTTCTCCATATGCCGTTCTTTCTGGAGTCATTCTTTCCGGGGCCATTCTTCCTGGGTACGTGTGAACCTCCCAAAGCTCAGCCACACAAACTATGACTGTCAAACTGTGCGGGGTTAGCCAGAGTTCTCCTACCTACAGACCATTGTGCCAAGTGCAATCACTGAGCCAGGCACTGAAAAATGAGATGGAAGAGATAAGAGGGAGAGATGCTTTGTATGCACACAGCCTCTGGGACTCCTAGGGGGCTATCCTGGGCACATGTTATGTTTCAGCTTCGAACCACAGTTTACGGTTTAACTGGTTCACCTGATTCACACCATTTGGACCACAGCAAACTAGTCAAACCAAATAGTCCACCTGTTTCCCCTGGTAGCTTTCACCATTGTCTAAAATAATTTAACACTCAAAGTTCAAGGTTTTTGACACTTTTGGAGTACCGAACCTGCAGCTCTAATCCAGTTCTAAGGCTGTTGGAGACAGAAACTTTTAGTTTATTTTTTTCTGTTAGCAGTAGTCCTCTGTAACTACCCCAGGTGCGTCCATTTTCTGATCATTGAAATGTCAGTTTGTTCCCAAGAGCTGCATTAGCAGTGAGAACAGGCTGTCACTGTGCCCATTTACAATATGCATCTCTATGCAGCAAGTTTAAATAGTTTAATTAATTTTATTTTATGACTTTGATGACTGGGTAAGTGCACCGATCCGAGGGACCGTTTTCAGGCACGGACTGGACCATATAAAAATAGCACAAGAGCATAAGATACACAAAGAAATTAGGGAACAGAAAGGCAGGAAACACACTAACCTCCAACAGTTACAATGAGCAGTTGCAGAGACAGAGTTGTATTACAAATGGTACAGCAGGTAGAAACATCAGTTTACAACAATAGATTAACAGATCCAACCGTAATGGACGGTGGGCAAACAAAACATGAAGTTAAATACAACTGAAAAAAATTACAGTCTAGACGGTGGTACAGCAGGTGGGCAAGTCTAACAACTGTTGAAAAACGGATACACATCACAAAGGCAAGCAGGTTCCCAAAGTAAACATACAATGAAATAAGAGCGAAGGGGTTGGACCTTGCAGAGGGGTATTCTCTGGGAGGTGCAAGCTGAATGGGGCAGGCAAGGGATGCACTGGTGGTGGTGGGGGGGGGGCTATTCCAGCAAGCCGTGGCAACTCGACACATCCAAAAGCCAGGCTTTAAAGTGGGAGTTAAACACAGGATGAGTGTCCAATGAGCGGATAGGCGCAGGAATACCATTCCACAGTGAGGGTGCAGCAAAAGACAGAGCTTTCCCTCCCATGTTGGTAGAGACACGGGGGACCTCAAGGGGAGGGACTGTAGAGGAGCGGAGACACCTAGGAATAGTCCTTGGTTTGAAGAGGGATGAGAAAGGGGACACATGCCCAGTGCAGCTAGCATTGTTCACAATGCAGTCAAGGGTGAAGTCAAATCAGCCTTGAAGAGGAAGCCACCCTAGCATCTGATAGAGAACACAGTGATTGGTTGAGAACGGGGCTAGAAGAGCAAAGTGACAGGCACTGTTGTAGGCAGAGAAAAGTCTGGTGGGAAGGGCAGAATAGATAGGGGAACAGTAATCAAAGATGGGGAGCAAACTGCCTTGGACAATAGCTAGGCGGGCCTCTGGGGTGAGGTAGTGCTTTAGGCGGTATACAGCTCCAAGTTTTTTGATGTACCCAAACTATAAGGGTGATGTGCTCAGAGAAGGAGAGTGAGCCGTCAAGCGTAACACCCAGCTATTTGAAAGTGGACACATTTTCAAGGGCCATACCATCGGGGGAGTGTATAATAAGGGAAGAGTCAGATTTGTTGGTTTTGGCTACGTAGGGCTTTGACCCAAATAGCACAGTCTTGGTTTTCTTTTCATTGGCCAGAAAAAGGTGGGAAGGGAAACTGTTATGGGCAGAGTCACAGTTCTGAGTAAGGGTAGAGGTACTACAGGGGGGTGACTTATCACTGTGAAATAGGACTAGATCATCAACATATAGAAGGGAGTTGCAGGTAAGGCTATCAATGGAGAGAGAGTTGACAAATATAGAGAAGGGGGCCCAGGATTGAGCCCTGGGGAGTGCCAGTAGATACAGACAGGGCAAGGGAGCTGGCCGATCCAATGCAGACAAGTTGGGGAGCGGCCCAAGAGGTAGCTACTGAACCAGGTGGTGGTCTCAGATGAACAACCAAGGAGGTGTAGTTTGGAGAGAAGAAGGGCATGGTTGACCATGTCAAAGGCTTTTGACAGATCAAAGAAAGACAGTGCCAGTGGCGCACCCATGGTCCATGTAGGTGAGGACGTGGTCTGTAACTAGGGCGAGGGCAGAAGTGGTAATATAATTTTTATGAAAACCATGTTGCTGTCTGCACAAGAGGTTGTGCTTCTCAAGGTATTCAGAAAGCTGGTGGTGGACAATTTTTTCAAGGAGCTTACTTAGGTGGGGGAAGATGGAGATTGGGTGATAATTGTCAGAAGAATGCGGGTCACCAGCCTTGAAAACAGGCACCACCTTCATAGTTTTCCAAGGGTCAGGCATGGATGAGGTGGATAGGGCAAGATTAAAAATGAAAGTGAAGGGTTTGGCTATTACAGGGGAAATAAGTCGGAGTAGGACTGGGGAGAGGCCATTGGAACCAGGGGAACCCCAATTTGGGAGACACTTGAGAAGTTTGAAGGTGTCCTTAATAGAGATGGCCTCGAAGTAGAAGAAGGAAGGAGTGGAGAAGGAGCTGTGATAGGGGACAGCAGGCTGAGAGTTGGTGCAGGTTCCCGAGAGCTTACTAAGGAGGGCAGAGATCAGTGAATTTAACATTGAAAGCCTGGGCTACTTCCGATGGGTCAGTAACAGAACCATTGTGGGAATTTAGCTGCATGCAAGGGCTCTCTGAACAAGGATTGAGAAGAGAGCCTATGGCTCCCCAGAATTTCCTGGGATTGTCAAGGATATCCTTCTGAAGGTTAAGATAGTAGTTGCGCTTTAGGGTTTTGACCAGGTGTTTACATTGGTTTCTCAGGTGCCTATACTCATTCCAGAGGGTTGGGGAGGGGGATGATTTATGGACTGCCCACTTACGGTCCCTGGCTTTCATGAGTGAAAGGAGTTCCTTTCTAATCCAGCATGTACACCCCCACAGTAATGAGAGGCAAGTGACGATCTTGTAATGACAGTAGGACCTTCGTAAAGAATGACACGTTGATATGGGTATAGAGGTCCCACCAGTTTTCTGACTTTACGGCCTCCAAGAGTTGAGTGGTGGCCGGGCTGTTAAAATTGTGAAAAGATAAGAGCTTTTAGGGGGCACCTGGTCTTAGATGACCAAACAATTTAGGTGGGAAGACTGATCACTAATACAGTCAGACAGCATCCCTGTTTGGAGAACACAGTCCTCCCTATTAGTCACGACCCAATCCAGTAAGGTATGAGTGGCAGTACGTGGGTTGTGTCTGGTGGGGATCATGATGGTCAGCACCAGGTTATACTGTTTTAAGAGGTTGGCATAGTCCTGTTTATGGGCACTTAGCCAGATGAGGTTGTAATCACCAATGAGGACAGAATCCCTGGGAGAGCATTCCAAAACCCGAAAGGAAGTTTTGCAGTCCTTGGGAGCCTCCAGCTGGAGGGTTATAACAACACCCTAGGAAGAGTTCTTTAGCAGAGCTCAGGGTCAGCTCAGCGATGAGCCAATCACTGGAGAACGCAAGATTGGAGCAGAGGGCAACGGTAGCAGAGAGGGGTTGTCTAAGGAATATGGCAATGCCACCACCCTTTTTCTTGCCTGCCCTGTGATGGCATAGCATAGAGTTGCCAGACAGTTTAAACATGGCACCAGGGAGGTGCAGTTTTAACCAGGTTTTGGAGATGCTACATACAAGGGGTTTGTGGAGGGATACCCACGCTCTGAGGTCAGGAAATTTGGAAGGGAGGCTGCAGACATTGATATGGGTGATAAGAAATCGGGGTGGTCCTGAAGCTACTGGTTGAGGTGATAGTGGCGTTGGGAGGTCCAGGGTTGCTCTCTATGTCCCCTGTGAGGAATAACAGTGAGAGAACGAAGGTATAGGGGCACAACAGACTGGGAGAAGAAAGGAAGAAAGAGAACAGGAAGTAGCCCAACAGTCGGCACTCAAGGTTAGAGAGCAAAGTAAGGGTAGCGGGGCCAAGCAAGGGATCATTCCCATCTGATCCAAGAGATGGGGGAGTCAAGAGGAGGACTAGAGTCATAGAAGGAGGACAGAGTTTCTTGATCACATGCCAGCACAATAGCACAAGAATCCACGACTAGAAGGAGAGAAGAAAAAAAAACAAAACAAACAAAAAAAAAAACAGAGGAAAGAGTAAGGATTCCAAACAACAGTGAAGGAGCCAGAAGTAAGACATGATGGGAGTGGTGCAGTGCAGTGGCTGTGGAGCAGCAGTCTTCTGGGAGACGTTCTGGAGGATGCGGTGTTGTCCCATCTGCAGGCACCTCTCTGGGCTGAGGGAGGAGGTTGCTCATCTCCAGGCTGATTTGGCCAGGATTTGTGGGACCTCCTCTTCCATCCAGGGACCACCAGGGCCACTGCTGTTGCCTCAGAGGTTGCCAAGAAAGAGGAGCAGTTAGACTACAGTGGGCTCAGGGAGGGTGAGGGTGGTGGAACAGAGGTGCATCCCTCCAGTTGTACCGCTCCATAATTCCTATGCCGTTCTGGTAAAGTGTGGTTCCTCTATGGAGGCGTCCGCAGTGGAGACCAAGGAGGATGCTGGGAACCTCCACAAGGGAGACCCACAGGAGGGTGGCATGGGACCCTGAAGGGGAAGGAAACAACTCCTGGTGGGGGACCCCATTGTTAGGAAGGTAGAACTGGGGGAGGAACGAGAGAGGGAGGTAGGGTGCCTGCCAGGCACCATGGCTTGGAGGGACAGGGAGCGAATCCTCAGGATCACCGAAGCAGCTGCACAGGGGAGGGAGCTGGATGTCACTGTCCACCTAGGGACAAATGACCTGGCTAAGAAAGGGATCAGAGCAGTGCAGGAAGAGTTTGTGGAGTTGAGGAGGGGCCTTAGACAAGTAGCACGCGGTAACCTTCGGAGGTGCTGCCTGTCTATGGTGTAGGTAGTTAGGTGCTCCACACCATGGGATTCAATCGGTGGTTGAAAAACTGGTGCAGAGCTTAGGGATTTGGCTTCATTGGGGACTGGGAGTCCACCTGGAGTGATGCAGGCCTATACTGGCATGATGAGCTGCATCTGTCCAGGCGGCGAACCAGGATCCTAGGTGATAGGTTTAAATGCTTCATTGGCAAGCATTTAAACTAGCCAAGGGGGGAGGCACTCGAAAGGAACAGGAAAATCCTAGATCCCCCAAAAAAGTCAGGGTAGTAAGTGAGGTAAACACCAAGATAGAGTTGTCGATAGGGAGAAGAGCAGGGGTAAATGGAGAAAGTGACAAAGGCAATAAGGACAGGGATAGGGCAAAAAGGGGTAAGGCCATCAGGAAATGGAGGGTTATGAGTACCACTGCCCGTAGTCTGGGCAACAAGCTCCCTGAACTGGTGGCCTTGATGGAAGAGGGATGCCTGGATATCGTAGCAGTCACAGAAACATGGTACACAGAGAACCATGACTGGGATGTTAGCATACCAGGGTACATAATCTACAGGAGAGACAGGGAGGGGAGAAGAGGGGGAGGAGTAGCTCTCTATGTAAAGGAGGAGACAAAAGCAACTGAACAAAAGAGCGAACAGGGAGGAGAGGAGGCACTGTGGGTCACCTTAGAGACTGGAAATGGCACCACAATCCGCACAGGTGTTGTATACAGACCCCCATGTCAGGGGGAAGGAATGGACAAGGATATGATAGAAGGCATTCTTAGGATGGCAGAGAAAGGGAAGATACTGCTGATGGGAGACCTGAATATGCCAGATGTTAACTGGAACACATTTGCTGCAGCCACATCCAAGAGCAGGGCCATTCTCGATGCCCTACAGGTGGCATGCCTCAGATAGCTAGTTTCGGAACCCACTCATGAGGGAGCAATCTTAGACCCCGTACTCTTAAATGGAGACAGTGAGAGGATCTCAGATCTAGAAGTGGGTTGCCATCTGGGAACAAGTGACCATAAAACAGTGTGGTTCACGATAAACTCAGCTACAGAGTCAAGCCATACAAAAGTGAGGGTACTGGACTTCAGGAGGGCTGACTTTGGCAAGATGGGAGAGTGCCTTAGAAAAGCACTAGCAAACAAGCTAGAAGGAGGGGTGGAGCAACAATGGGGAAACATCAAAACTGTCATCACAGAGGCAACAAGCCTTTGTGTGAAGCAAATAAACAAATCAAAACGAAAGAAAAAGTCACTACGGTTCTCAAAAGAGGTGGCGGGGAAATTCAGGAAGTATAAGGAAACACAGAAGGAGCAGGACAGAGAGCTGTACCAGTTAAGGCAGAAGAAAGCAGGGAGGGAAGTCAGAATAGCAAAGGGCCAAACCGAGGAAAAGATAGCCAGCTTGGTTAAGAAGGGGTATAAAACCTTTTACAGGTACATCAGGGAGCGTAGAAAGACAAAGGGAGGGATAGTAAAGCTGAACAGAATGGACGGTGGGTGGGCAGAGAGGGACAGTGAATAAGCAGGGATACTGAATGAATATTTCTGCTCAGTATTCACAAAAGCGGAGGCGGGGGAGGTACCTAATCCAATTAACAGAAGCACTCTTGATAGAGGGGTCGATCCCAGTCCTTTCACAGAAGAAAGGGTTCTGAAAGAACTCCTAAAACTGAAGGTGGACAAAGCAATAGGGCCTGATGGAATTCACCCCAGAATTCTAAAAGAATTAAGGGGAGAACTAGTGAAACCACTGACTACTCTTTTTAACAAATCATGGGAGGATGGTGTGGTACCTGAGGACTGCAGGAAGGTGGATGTGATTCCCCTTCACAAAAGTGGGACCAAGACAGAGGCAGGAAACTGCAAACCTGTCAGTTTGACCTCTGTGGTAGGGAAAGTGATGGAATCACTTCTGAAGGAAAGAACTGTTGAGTACCTAGAGGCCAGTGGGGCACAGGACCCAAGGCAGCATGGGTTCACAGCGTGAAGGTCATGTCAGACAAATCTAATTGATTTCTTTGACTGGGTGACCAAAGTGGTAGACCAGGGAGGGGCTATGGACATGGCCTACCTACACTTTAGCAAGGCATTTGACACAGTCCCACACAAAAGATTAATTGTCAAATTAACCAGCCTGGGAGTGGGTCCCACGGTGGGAACCTGGGTAAAACATTGGCTGGACAACAGGACACAGAAGGTAATTGTAAATTGAGTCCACTCTGAAGAAAGAGGGGTTACTAGTGGGGTACCACAGGGTTCAGTTCTGGGTCCAGTCCTTTTTAATGTCTTTATAAGTGACATTGCAGATGGACTGAAAGGAAAAGTATGCCTCTTTGCAGATGACACAAAGATCTGCAACAGGGTTGATACAAAAGGCACGCATGGAAAGGATGAGAAGGGACTTGGCAAGGTTGGAGGAATGGTCAGAAGTATGGCAGCTTGGATTCAATGCAAAGAAGTGCAAAATAATGCACCTGGGAAACAAAACCCAGGGGAAGATTACACAATGGGGGGGGGTTAGTAACAACAACAACAAGCATTTGTCAATGCCAAATGTTTGCTTGCTGGCATTGGCATTGGCATTGGTAGTGTAGGAGTTACAGAGATGCATAATAGGCATGGCAGTAAAGTATTGAACTGAAGTCAACCCTACCACCACCCTGCAGAGACCGACAGGCACTGGGGTGTGACTTTGGGTCATCAGGCTTAACGGCCATGCCATTTCTCCACACCCTACCCTGCAGACACTGACAAGTGTCACAGTGTGGGGGTGCAGGCTTGGAGTCTTTGGGCCTTATGCTCACCCCATTCCATAAAAAATACGGTGAGATGGGTGCAGTATAGGAGAATGCGGTGAACTTTGGGGCCAAATAGTCCAAGGCACACCTCGATGCCTGTCACTGGCTGTGCAGGGTGGGGGTGGGGGTTGAATGACAAGAGTATTACAAGGGACAATCCCAAGATACCCCCCCTCATGTCTGTCAGTCTCTACAAGGTGGGGCGTTATGGTCGGAATCCCTAACATCCCAGGCGTTCGTTTGTATTTTCCCTCCAAATTTTAAACGTGTTTTTTGTGACCCCCACCTCATGAACAGTGGCAATATCAGTTCATTAGCAGAAAGCTGATTTTGCACAGCGACTACGCCATTTGGCACCACTGGTGCGAAAACACATTTCAAACAGGATGTGAAAAATGACAGCTGTACTGTTCATGGGGAGGTGTAAAACAGGCAATGTTGAAAATCTGGAGTGAAAATATAAAAAAAGTGGTGAAGTCACAGTGTGCGAGAAACCAAGCAACACACACCCGTAATGTAATTAGTTTGGGGATTTTTTTTTACAGCAGATTGTCAACACAGGCATTTTGGGACCTCCGCTCATGAACAGTGTCACTGTGATTTTCTTAATCTGTCCTGAACACTGATTTCCGACAGCGACCACGCATTTCTGTGCCGGAAGTGCGAAAACACATTTTGGCCAGGGTGTGAAAAATGACAGCTGTACTGTTCATGAGGAGGTGTTGAAAAATGCCAGTGTTGACAAGCTGGACTGAAAATATTACAAATTTGTGAACTTTCGAGGGTTCGTGGAAACTGTGCAATGCACACTCGTAACACAGTCATTTTATGGACTTTTGTCACCAAATTTTCAACAAAGCCATTTTAAGACCTCTGCTCATGAACAGTGTCACTGTGATTTTCTTAATCTGTCCCAAACATTGATTTCACACACCGACTGCGCCATTGTGCGCTACATGTGCGAAAACACATTTTGGGCAAGATGTGAAAAATGACAGCTGTACTGCTCATAAGGAGGTGTGGCAAAATGGCAATGTTGAAAATCTGGAGTGAAAATATTAATAATTCGCGAACTTACGAGCGTGCGTAGGAACTGCGCAATGCATGCTCGTAAAACAGTCATTTTTGGGAATTTGTTCACCAAGTTTTCAACATAGGGTTTTTGGGGACCTATCTCATGAACTGTGACACAGTCGTTACATAAAATCGGCCCCGGAAGGTGGTTCCGCGCAGTGACCGTGAAATCACCTTGTGGGACCGAATAACAAAATGACAGCGTCAGAATTCATGAGGTGGGGTCCCAAGAACCTCATGTTGAAAATTTAGTGAAAAAATTCCCAAAAATGCCTGAGATATGTATCAAAGTTGAGAAAACCCTATTTATTCCATTATACAGCTACCTGGCATTTCCTCAGTTCGCGGTCGGCTTTCAAGAAGCGCAGGCGTGTTCCAGTTCACCAAAGATCGTTGTTTGGAGGTAAGTGTGGGTGAGGTGGGGTGTGGGGAAGCAGGGTGCCAGAGGGTGGGCGGGTGGGGGAGGGGGCAAGACAACCAACCAGGGACCGCTTTTGTTTTAGGTCTTTTTTCCTTTTAGGAAGATGACGCGGGACTTTGCTACGCTGGGGTGGGCTCCCAGCGTGGCAGCTGGAAGTTTGTTTTTGGGGAGCAATGGAGCAGACAGAGGATTGGGCACTCCTGTCGGCTATACAGAGGTTTGCCGCTGGGGTGGGCTCCAGCGTGCACCTGGAAGATGTGTTTGGGGGCAGCAGGCGGACGTTGCCACGCTTGGGTGAGCTCCCAGTGTGGCACCAGGAAGAATGTGTTTGGAGGGGCCAGCAGACAGACGTTTGCCACGCTGGGGTGGGCTCCTAGCGTGGCACCTGGAAGTGTGTGGGGGGAGGAGCTGAGCTGATGGGGGATTCAGCACCCTTGTCGGTCATAAGTATGGAGGAGTGCATGAGCACGCTGGGGTGGGCTCCCAGCGTGCACCTATGTGTTGGGGGGGAGAACTATCTATGACAGACAGTTCAGATGCAGTACTGACGTAGGCAATTTGAATACTGCTGACAGCAGTATGCAAATTGTCTGCAGTGTCTTCCTTTCAACTGTATGCCACTGCACCTGAACGGCTGTCATAGACAGCTCAGACTTTCATTGGCGCGGTGCAGCCGCGCCTAGAAAAGGGAGCAGGGTATTGGAAGTAGGGGAGGCACACCTACGAATTCTCGTATGGTGGCACTGTGTTTCTTGCACATGCGTGCAAGCAAACATAAAAATGGAAAGGGACCCGGGGGTAATCATATCAGATGACCTTAAGGTTAGCAAGCAATGTGAGAAGGCAGTAGGGAGGGCTGGGGTATACTGGGATGTATAGGGAGAGGCATCACCAGCAGAAAACAGGAAGTTGTTTTCCCTCTGTACAGACAGTTGGTGAGACCCCATCTGGATAATGCGTCCAGTTCTGGAGACCCCATCTCTGCAAGGACAGACAGGATAGAGGCAGTCCAGAGGAGGGCAACTAAAATGGTGCAGGGTCTGCAAGAGAAGCCATACGAGGAGAGACTAAAGGAGCTTAATATGTATACCCTTGAGGAAAGGAGGGAGAGGGGGGACATGATCAAAACTTTTAAGTACCTCAGTGGAATCAACAAAGTCCAAGAAGGTAGCATCTTTCAGAAAAAGAGATGTGCAAGAACAAGGGGACACAATTTAAAGATGGGGAGGCGGTTCAGAGGCAATGTGAGGAAGTATTTTTTCACAGAGAGGGTGGTAGATGGATGGAACAGCCTTCCTGAGGAGGTTGTGGGGTCTAAAACTGTGGGAGAATTCAAGAATGTATGGGACAGACATAAGGCAATTCTTGTGGGGGGTAAGAAGAAATAGGCTGTTGGTTAACTAGGATCTACAGTTTATCCTGTAGGTAGGGAAATGGGCAGACTAGGTGGGCCAAGCGGTCCTTATCTGCCGTCAAAGTCTATGTTTCGATAGCAGTGACGTAGCCAGCAGAAGGAGCAATGACAGATTCATGGTGAGACAGACCGACAGAGAAACTAAAAGTGCAGTACAGGTCAGCAGTTGGCTGCAGACAAGTGGACAGGGCTGCCGGTAACAGAATACGACACAGCAGGTACCTCTGGAAGTTCAAGACTCAGGGGACCTCAGTGAGTGTTGTACACAGAGATGTAAGAACAAGGTAGAGACAGACTGTGTAGCAAGTGTGTGTGGGGGAATGAAAACCAGACAGCAAAGGCTTTACTGAGAAAATGGAAGGGGGAGGAGTTAACTGTTGCTAAGGTGGGAGGACAGGCAAAACCAAATGACTGCGTGGACAGGGGTGCAAAATTGGACTAATAGGTTCTAGCAGACCTTAAAGGTAGGACCACGCCTGGGTGGGATGGGCAGACAGAAGCAAATGGTGCCGCGGTCACACAATGCAGAGGAGCTCTCGCAGAGGGTTCAGGAGGTGGGGAGGAGGAGGAGAGTCCCAGGTGGCACCTGGCTGCCCCACGAACCCAAGCTGCAGAGGCTGAGCAGGGAGGGAGAGGTGCTGGAGCGACAAACAGAGATACATGGGATTAAATACAGGTAGAGAGTAGAGGGATGTGGGGGGAGTAATCAGAGCTCAGCCTCGGGACACAGCAAGCAAGCCCTGAGAAGGAAAAGTAAACCTGGCATAATAACACGGCTACAGGGGATACAGGCACAAATCACACTGCTGGTACTGAGGGAATTGAATCAAACACAGCGAGTTAACATTGCAAACACACAGTGGCAGCAATATGCACAAACTCATGCAGTTACAGAGGGAATTGACCAAAGCATAGAAAACAGTGAAATTAACCAGCAACCACACAGTGTAATACAACAGAGGATCCGCTCGCTGGAGAGCCAGCTAGAGCGCCTTAAAGGGTAGGAGAATTAAAGTCCTTGGCCTAAAATACTACCAGTCTTAGTGAGCTGACACTTCCGACCGGCATGTGGTGTGGCGTACTCAGGTGAATGAAATGCAGTCCAAAAGATGGCACCTGCCCGACTGAGAAGCAGTAGGATGGCAGCTGTGCAAATTACCTTTTTGATCCATGACAGGAGCTCTTGCAGAAGGTCCAGGAGGTTGGGGGAGAGTCCTAGGAGGCTGGCTGCCACACGAGTCCAAATTGCAGGGTGGACTGGTGCTGCTCCAGCAGTCCTGCTGCTGGGCTGGGAGGGAGAGGTGATGTTTGCGCCATGCAAGGAGCTCTTGCAGAGGGTCCAGGAGGTGGGGAGGAGGAGAGTCCCAGGTGGCTGGCTGCCCCACGAGCCCAAGTTGCAGGGCGGACCGGTGCTGCTCCAGCTGTGCTGGGCTGGGAGGGAGAGGTGATGTTTGCTCCATGAGAGGAGCCCTTACAGAGGGTCCAGGAGGTGGGAAAGAGGAGAGTCCCAGGTGGCTGGCTGCCCCATGAGCCCAAGTTGCAGGGCAGACTGGTGTAGCTCCAACTGGGCTGGGAGGGAAGAGGTTATGTTTGCTCCATGAGAGGAGCCCTTGCAGAGGGTCAAGGAGGTGGGGAGGAGGAGAATCCCAGGCAGCTGGCTGCCCCATTAGCCCAAGTTGCTGGGTGGGCTGGCGCTGTTTCGACTGTCCTAGGGCTGGGCTCAGGGGAGGGTGCATAAATACCCACAAGAAACACACACAAAGTGAAAAGCCATTTACAAGAAAAAAATCCTGCTCTACTACCCCCAAGACATTTTTGAAACTGATGGAAGGTAAACGGGGGTATTTCACAACCCTCCTATTTGTTCTGTTATTCTAATTCAGCAGACATACACGCACACATAAGTACACAGAAAGGATTCAAGATGCCCACTTCGGGTTGCTCCAAAAGTGCATTTTATTTTAAGACTGGGTGCAGCATAAAACTGGGAGAGCCGGGAGTAGTGTTCTATGTACTTCCAGTTCCCCTAATTCCAGCACTCAATGTTAGAATAAAATGGAACTGAATGATGGCAAGAAAACAAATACCATTTACCGTGTGAGAGCAGGAGCACAGATGGAGGAAACAAGAGACACTGAGCGATACTGAAGGATTACGGCCAGATCGTTGCTGGCCAAGCAGCTTCACAGACCATCGGTAATGTGTCTCTTGTAGGGGTGTAGCTAGGAACATAAAGTTTGTACACCATTTTTAAAGTTTGTACACCATTTTGAACACCGTAACCTTCTTTGTTTCCCCACCCTCTTTTTGTTGACCTGTTTTGTTTCCCCTACCCTGTTTGTTGCCCCCAGTTGTACCCAGTATGTTGCCCCTAGATTTAACCTGTTTGATGCTCTACATTTGTATACCCCAACGCTTTAAGCACGGGAGAAAAATAAAGCAGCACCCAATTGTATGCATTTGCACAGTGACTTGCTTACACAGAGCAACTACAATCATATTTTAACATCAGAAGGTGGGACAAATATTGCCCTTAGTGTCAGGGGAAATGCCGCCCTTCAAAAATAAATTTGTACACCATGGCTTACATTGTGTATGTAC
The DNA here is from genome assembly GCA_016271365.2 of Neoceratodus forsteri. Taxonomy (NCBI): domain Eukaryota; kingdom Metazoa; phylum Chordata; order Ceratodontiformes; family Ceratodontidae; genus Neoceratodus; species Neoceratodus forsteri. The sequence goes on from CM057454.1 coordinate 1,181,395,837, forward strand.
TGCCTACAGCCTTAGTCTCTTGAAGCTGCGCGAGCGAGTGACACAGCAGGTGAGAGAGTGAAACTGCATGCGCTTTCTACATAATCACCATAAACAAAGCAGGCATGACACTAAATGCAGGCAAATTATTTTTTATCTCTGGCGAATGATGGTAGCAGAAATACAGAAAATATTACTGAATACAGAAAAAAAAAAAAAACAGACTACATCAGACATCAGCATAATATTTGTTTGTTCTTTCTTCTGTGGGGGCACTCCGCCCCCCACACACCCCCCCCAGTGCTGGTTAGTTTAGTTGTCTAGTGAATGGTTTCTTTCTTCTGTAGGGACGCTCCGCCCCCACACCCCCCGGGTCCTATGTGTTAATTTATTGTTGCTATTAACTCCCAGAACATCTTCTTTCTTTTGTTTTTTAGTTAGTTTAGTTATTTAGTGAACTGTTTCTTTCTTCTGTGGGGGCGCTCTGCCCCCCCCACCCCCTTCAGTCCAACGTGGTAATTTGTACATTTGCACAATTAACTGTATGTCGCATTTATTAAGCACCAGAACTATTATATTACTATTCTATTAACTATTATGTATAACTCGAGGGCAGGTCTGTGATTCAGGCATAGATGGGGAGAGACATGACTGAGTGGCGTTGCTTTAGACGCAAGCCTCTTACCGCAATCCTTTCTTGTTTCCTTGTGCAACTGGCCGTAATCATTCAGTGTCACCGAGACATCAACCTTCAGTCTGCACTCTATGGTCACCTCCAACCAGAAGAAATTTTTAACAACCCGAGAACATACAGATTAATTCAGATACAGATATATTATACAGATAGCAAAAGGGCCCACTGAATGAAAACCACACAGGCTGTGTTTCAATTCAAAGATAAAACTACAGATATTTTCCTTACACCAGAAAGAGCAGATTAAACAGTAATTGGGTTTCAACAATGTTAACAGTTTTCATTTGAAAACAAAAGTTGCAATATGGGCAGCTGTTAATAAACTGCTGTTTACACTAATGCTAGTCAGACTCCAACTGCAATGAAACAAAAAACCTCATCCACATTACAGGGGGTTTCTACCAACAAACTGCAGACTGCATAGAGAACAAGTTGCTCCAGTACTGGAAGGCTGCACATCAGCAAGTTAGAAGAATAAGTTCCAGCATAGACTAATTACTTGCGTTACGCAGGCATGAGGAAACTAGTGATCAATAATGTTTCCTTACCATACTCTCCCAGGATTGGTAATCCTGCCACTGTTTCCAAAACTCAGCAGCAGCCAGTGTACCATTTCCTGTTCCTGTGGGAAACCCCTCCCTTTTCTCCCAGAATACACTGTTCTGTAGTCCACTTGTAGTTTTTAAACAATTTCTTTACCGACAGAGTCCAGCTGAGATGTAACATCTCCTTTCCAGTTGGAGAACTATAATGCACTTCTAATAATTCTGCAGCAGGGTAGCCTGGAGCACTTGGAGGTTAGTTTGTTCAGACTTTCTGCACTCCTTGGAGAACGGAGCTTCAAGCAGAAGCCCAACTGGTTCTATCCTGCATGCCTGTCTGTGTTACCATTTCTTTCATATTGTAATCATATAAGTAGTAGTTCCTACAGAGACAAGGGCTGGGTGGACTGTTCTACCACAAATCAGACCCCCCCCCCCGGATCCAGTTTTTACCCACGGACACAGATAAATACAGACCTTACTTGGGGGGGTAGTCATATCAGATGACCTAAAGGTGCGCAAGCAATGTGAGAGGGCAGCAAGGAGGGCTGGGGGATACTGGGATGCATAGGGAGAGGCATCACCAGTAGAAAACACTAAGTTATTATCCCTCTGTACAGACAGTTGGTGAGACCCCATCTGGAGTACTGCGTGCAGTTCTGGAGACCCAATCTCCGCAAGAACATAGACAGGATGAGGCTGTCAGAGGAGGGCAACTAAAATGGTGCAGGGTCTGCAACCGAGAAGACATATGAAGAGAGACTTAAGGAGCTGAATATATAGCCTCGAGGAAAGGAGGGGGGGACATGATAGAAACTTTCAAGTATCTCAAGGGAATCAACAAAGTCCAAGAGGGTATCATCTTTCAAAAAAGAGGTGTGCAAGAACAAGGGGCACAATTTGAGGATAGAAGGGGTGGCTCAGAGGTAATTTAAGGAAGTATTTTTACAGAGAGGGTAGTGGATGCATGGAGCAGCCTTCCCGAGGAGAAGTTGTGGAGTCAAAAACAGTGGTGGAATTCAAGCATGCATGGGACAGTCATAAGGCAATTCTAGGGGGTGGGGGTAGGAAGAAGTAGGTTGCTGATTAACTAGGATCTGCAGCTTATCCATTAGGTAGGGAAATGGGCAGACTGGGTGGGCCAAGCAGTCCTTATCTGCCGTCAAAATCTATGTTTCTATACAGAAAGAGTCTAGCTCTGGATCCACGGGTAAGAATGACAGAGGTTTTTTTTTCTCTCTCACTGGCGTCTGCTGCGACTCTGCACAAGTCCAATCCGATGACTCTTCCCAGTATTCTCCAGAGGGATTAGCCGGGTCAGGAGAGTGGTGTGTGTCAGTCACACATTAACTAACCCCAGTGTTAGCAGTACATGGAGGTCAGGAGGGACACCTTGAAGTTGCCACCTACCTGCATTCTTCAGGGCGTAATGCCATCAACCTGCCATGCTCCACGTACAACATTAGTACAAGTGGCATCCAATGGAGAAAACACTAAGAACATGTGTCATGTGACACCAAGAAGTCAGGGTATGTAAGCCATGTAAGTGTAACCCCTATTCTGAGTGTCTAGGGGTCCAGATGGTAAAAACAGAGGGGAGCACAAGCCAAGAACCAGAACTTAGATCCCAGGAGAAAACAGACTGTTCAGCCTACGTTTACTAAAGATTCACCTGGAGAGTACAAGGTGCTGGCAGTCCTCTACCTCCAGATGGGCAGAACAAGTAGGCAGGCTTCAGCTTGAAGGATGAAGCATGCAGGCAGGGCAAGGACCTTGATAGGAGACAAAGCAGATTAAACACAGCACGGCAGCAAATTCATGAGAGGCACAACAGATTAAAAGAATAAAAATTATTTAATTTTAAATAAAACCAGAAACATACAACTCCATGTGGCTAGAGGCACAAGCAGGAAGGCACAAGGAGCAAACATGGTAAGTAGCAGCATGAAGCTGCAACACAAAACTTGTGCCTAGGCAGGCCAAGAAATGGACTTCACCATCTCAAAGAGCCCAGAGGTTCAAGTGGAAAATGGGCACAGGTAAACATGAGCCTTACACTCCACCAGGGCTCACTCTAAATCACCCCTGGGTCACAACTCTTGCCTGGCACCCTACTGCTGTGTGTCCCACCTGACACAAAGCCAGAAATAGATGCAGGGAGCTCTTCTCTGTGATTGGCTCCCACTGACTCACTCTTTTTCTCCTGCAGCCACGGGTCAAGGCCGGCACCCCAACCACTTCCTGACCCAAATTTACCTTAGGGACGTGTGTGGCCTGGCACTTCACTATCAGCAGGCTGACAAAGTCCTAGGCAGGAAGGAGGGGTGGAAGAACAATGGGGAATAATAAAAACTGCCATCACAGAGGTAACAAGCCTTTGTGTGAAGCAAATAAACAAAACAAAATGATGTAAGAAACCACTATGGTTCTCAAACAGTTGACTATAACTTACAACTGGCAAAAGGAACCTGGAGTGTTGTGGTGAAGCCTTGGAGTTGGTGGAGGTCATCAGAGGTGGGTGTAGGTGATGCTGGGCTTTCGGTGGACCCTACCAGGGTTAAAGAAGAGGAAGCTGTGTGTGCAGGAACCCTGAAAGACAACAAAAATTAAAAACCTGAAGGGTAACCCCCCTTTTTTATGACCAAGAGCCCTACCACATGGGCTGGGTGGCCCAGTGGCAGGATGAAGTCAGCTTGGACCAGGCAATGGTGAAGATACCTTCTGGAAATGAAAAACTGGAATGGAGCAAGGGCCTTACTCCCCTGTGGTTTGGAGATGGCACAATATTAAAGGTTTCTAGGGAGTGTGGCTAATGCGGCAAGATAGTGGACGTGTTTTAGCTGGGCACTTCTGGGCACAATATTCTACATGGACTAAAACTTATGGAAGAGAAAGAGACTAAACTTAAACCCGCAGTACTTAGTGGTGGAGGGCAATGCAACTGAAGAAAAAAAACAAGCAGCTCAAGTTAAATTCTGAGCCAACAGAAGTGCAGAGAGTGAGGCCATTCACACGAGGTCTGTACCAGATTGCAGGCCCAGACAGCAGCGGAGCAGGAGAATACTATGACTGAACTGGAGAGAACACTGGGAGGTGAGCCAGCTACCCTGGCCACCATGCACGTCGAAATGAAAGCTGGGTTCACCAACATAGCAGCACAAATTACTCATATCCAGGGAATTGCCACCAAACTCTCTAAAACATCAGTTGCCCACTCTACCAGGATTGATAAGCTGGAACAGTGAGTGAATGAGCTGCAGGACACCACTGTGTCAGTTACCTGGGATAGCAACACACTTAAAGAAACCATCGAGGAGCTGAGGAAAAGAGTCAATGACCAGGAGAACTGGTTCCACAGATCCAACCTGCAAAATTGTCAGTCTCCCGAAGGAGCTCAGGGCGAGATACCAAAGCAGGACTACAGCAGTGGTTGGTTAAGCACCTTAAAATGGAACCAGGTGCCCTGCAATTCAAGATCAAGCAAGCTTACAGGTTAGTTCCCCTCCTAAATCCTGTGGCCGTCATCGACACTGTCTTGTTAAATGCTTCTGGTATACAGATAAGGAGGTTATGCTCAAAGCTGTTAAAATCCAACGTCTGATCTCAGTCAATAAAGGGAGGGTCCTGATTTTTCAAGACTATAGCAGAGACCTACAGGTACGGTGACAGAAGTTCAACCATGTTACATCCCAGCTGTATAATTTTAATTGGAATTTTGCCTTTATGTATCTGGCAAGGCTCTGACTTGAGAAACCAGGTAAGCCCTCCAGAATCATTACAAACTATCTTGAGGCTGAATGCTGTTTCTGAGGAATAGACCGCTCAAGAAGGCCATTCGTCTGCCCGGTACACTGCCCCAGCTAAAAGGTGAAGTGAATCATGATGCTAATTCAATACTACGTACTGTAGCACTGTCCTTTCTGCTGAGACAGAGGCTATTGGGGGGGGGGTCCCCTTACTGACCCTGCTGTACATAAACTCTGCTTCGACAAGTTGTTGTGCTAAAATGGACTAGAACAGGATCAGAAATGTGTGGAGGACTACAGGTGGACATCGCAGAAAAGTATGGCCATGCCCCAGTTGATAGATCTAACATACCGCTCCTTTCAGTTTGGCGGTATATAGTTGTCACTTTGTCCTCACTACTATTGAGGCTCACAGATTTTATGTTTGCTTGCACACATACGCAAGAAACATGTTGTGGCAACTTAGGAGAGAAGCGGGTTGTGAAGGTGCGGCACTGTTGCGTCCAATGCCGCCACTGATTTTATGGGACTGGCTGTCACCAATGCAAGCGCAGGCTGGTGGTGACACTAGTTTGCAAACATGCCACCAACTTGAAAGGATCTGGCAGCAGCAATCAGGGAGTGCCTCATCATTGCAGCATCAGCCTCTCGCTCTGTCCTGAATAGTTTGCATGCAGGTGAGAAGCTGACGCTGTGATGCTGGGCGGTACCTGTTTGTTGTGGCAAATGCCACCTTCCCGACCTCATGTCTGCCCTGTGGGGTCCCAGGGAGCCAAGTGGTAAAGCTGTCTGTTGTCTGAAGTGCCGACAGGCTAGCAGTTGGAAAAAAAGGTTTTATACCTCATGAGGATCTCAAATTCTGTCTTCTGGAGCCTGCAGGATCCAGAGCAGTTAAAAAACAAGCATTTGTCAATGCCGAATGTTTGCTTGCTGGCATTGGCAGGGGTAGTGTAGAAGTTACAGAGCTGTGTAATAGGAATGGCACCGAAGTATTGAACTGAAGCCAACCCCACTACTACCCTGCAGAGAGTGACAGGCATTGGGGTGTGTGTTTGGGTCGTCAGGCATAACGGCCATGCCATTTCACCACACCCCACCCTGCAGACACTGACAAGTGTCACGGTGTTCCTTGGGGTCTTTGGCCCTTATGCACCCCATTCCATTAGAAAATATGGTGAGATGGGTGCGATATAGGAGAATGGGGTGAACTTTGGGGCCAAAGAGTCCAAGGCATACCTCGATGCCTCTCACTGGCTGCAGGGTGTGGAATGGTATGAGCATTACAGGAAAGAATCCCAAGTCACACCCCTGATGCCTGTCATTCTCTACAGGGTTGGGCATTATGGTTGGAAACCCTAACACCTCAGGCATTCGTTGGTATTTTCACTCCAAATTTTCAACATGTTTTTTTTGTGACCCCACCTCATGAACAGGGGGAATATCAGTTTGTTAGTCGAAAGCTGCATATGCACAGCGACTATGGCATTTAGCACCACAGGTGCAAAAACATTCCGAACAGGATGTAAAAAATGACAGCTGTACTGTTCATGGGGAGGTGTAAAAAATGGCAATGTTGCAAATCTGCAGTAAAAATATTTAAAAAAATGGTGAAGTGATGAGCGTACATAGAAACTGTGCAACGCACACCCGTAATATAATTAGGTTGGGGATTTTTTACAGCAGATTGTCAACTCAGGCATTTTGGTGCCTCCGATCATGAACAGTGTCACTGTGATTTTCTTTATCTGTCCGAACAATGATTTCCCACAGCGACCACGCATCTCTGCGCTGAAAGTGTGAAAACACACTTCGGCCATGTTATGAAAAATGACAGCTGTACTGTTCATAAGGAAGTGCTGAAAAATGCCACTGGTGAAAATCTGGACTGAAAATATTACAAAGTCATGAACTTACAAGGGTGCATGGAAACTGCGCAATGCTCACTCGTAACACAGTCATTTTATGTCCTTTTGTCACCAGATTTTCAACTTTGCCATTTTAAGACCTCGGCTCATGAACAGAGTAACTGTGATTTTCTTACTCTGTCCCAAACATTGCTTGCACATCAACAGCACCATTGTAAAGCTACATGTCTTACACATTACAGGCGACATATATAAAATGGCAGCTGTACTGTTCATAAGGAAGTGTAATAAAATGGCAATGTTGAAAATCTGGAATGAAAATATTGAAAATTCGCGAACTTACGAGCGTGCGTAGGAACTGCGCAACACGCGCTCGTAAAACAGTAATTTTTAGGAATTTTTTCACCAAATTTTCAACATAGCCATTTTAAGACCTCTGCTCATGAACAGTGTCTCTGTGATTTTTTAATCTGTCCCATACATTGATTTCACACACTGACTGCGCCATTGTGCGCTACATGGGCCGAAACACATTTTGGTCCAAGATGTGAAAAATGACAGCTGTACTGCTCATAAAAAGGTGTGGTAAAATGCAAATGTTGAAAATCTGGAATGAAAATATTGAAAATTGGCAAACTTACGAGTGTGCATAGGAACTGTACAACGCATGCTCGTAAAACAGTCATTTTTTGGAATTTTTCCACCAAATTTTCAGCATAGCCATTTTAAGACCTCTGCTCATGAAAAGTGTCAGTGTGATTTTCTTAATGTCCTGTACATTGATTTCGCACACCGACTGCGCCATTGTGCGCTATATGGGTGGAAACACATTTTGGGTGAGATGTGAAAAATGACAGCTGTACTGTTCATAAGAAGGTGTGGTAAAATGGCAATGTTGAAAATCTAGAGTGAAAATATTGAAAATTCGCGAACTTACGAGCATGCGTAGGAACTGCACAACACATGCTAATAAAACAGTCATTTAGAATTTTTCCACAAATTTTCAAAATAGTCTTTTAGAGCCCACCTTATGAACACTGGCAGTGTCATTTGTTAATCATTCCAGAAAGGTGATTTGCACAGTGGCTGTGAAATCACCCTTGAACCTGAGTAACACCATGACAGTGCAAGAATTCATGAGGAGGGTCCCAAAAACCCCATGTTGAAAATGTTGTGCAAAATTCCAAAAATGCCTGAGATATGCAATAAAGTTGAAAACCCTATCTAGCCCATTATACAGCTTACCGGCATTTCCTCAGTTCGCGGTCGGCTTTGAAGAGTGCAGACGTGTTCCCGGTCCACCGAAGATCATCGCGCCATGCTCCGGAGGAAAGTATGGAGTGAGGGGGTGTGGGTGGGTGGGTGCGGGTTGTGAGGGGGTGGGGAGACTGCGTGGGACCGTTTTGCTTTACAGGTTGTTTTTTAAAAAGATGGCATGGGGCGTTTGCCATGCTGGGGTGGGCTCCAGCGTGGCACAAGGATGCTGGGGGCGTGAGCCGGCGGGGAGTTAGGCACCCAGCCGGCCCATAGCATCAGTTGCCATGCTGGGGTGGGCTCCCAGTGGCACCCCAGTGTTCGGGGAGGCAGTGGAGCCGATGGGGGTTAGGCACCCGTCGGCTATGTTAACACCCACTCTGGGGTGGGCACCCAGCGTGGCATTTGAAGGCTTTAGGCGGAAGCGCAACCACGATGGGGATTGGGCACCCCGCTCGGCTATAGAGTGTGTGGGTGGGGGCTGTGTGTGTGTGTGTGTGTGTGTGTGTGTGTGTGTGTGTGTGTGTGTGTGTGTGTGGGAGCTGCGCGCGGGCAGGTGATATCTTACCGCTGCTCACCGGGCGTAACTCCCTTTCAACTGTTGCCACTGCATTTTGGAGCTTGTCATGAGCAGCTAGCATGCATTGGCTTACAGGGGCCATGCCTGCCAACACACTGACTGAATTGGAGGAGGGGGTGACACACCTCCGAAAACTCGGATGATGGCACTATGTTTCTTGCACATGCGTGCAAGCAAACATAAAAATGGCAAGTCTAACCAGAGAAAAAAAGGTGCTTCCAAGCTAGCTGCAAGCAGGAAGCAAGAAAATTATCAGTGCAGCAGGAGTCAGGGAATCAGGGATCCAGAGTGTCCCACGGTAAATCCACATCACCAGCATCCCCATCTGACCAGCAGCCCATGCACCACCTTTATGCGGACTCCTCCTATTATGCTCAATTGCCACACAGACTCAGTACTGTAATTGTGTCTAGTACGATTGCCCAACTCATATATGTCCGGCAAAGTTTTACCCAGCACCAAGTCCCCGAAATGCAGTTGCCCATCTATTTTCATTTACCAAAAATCAAATTCCCAACAGTAAAACACACAAGTATGAGGCACCAGATATTGGAATACAGGCAACTATTGCCATCACTTATACATCCTTTCTCTGCCTCACCCTTTAATGTGTCACTTCGGCCTTGGGCTCAATTCTATCTCATGCACACCCTTTGTTATTTGTGTCTTGGTGCCCCTTTCCTTACTGTGCCAAAAACACCTGAGGAAAGCTGTGCAAATGCAAAAAGAACAAGCGGTATGCTAGATGTGCAGAAACTACGGGGTAACACAGAGGAGGCTATCACAAGGCAAGCTATGAAATAGATGTACCAAGTACAAAGTAAAAAAATATACAAAGTCTTGAGTATGGTCAGAAGAAATATCCATCTGGCACTCATATGTTTGCCTAGAGGAGAGTATTTAAAATATTAGGACAGATCGTTTAGTTGCCCGTTCCCCCGTGTGCCAAAAACACCTGAGGAAAACCATGCTCAGCAAAAAGAACAAGCAATATGCGAGATGTAGCGTAAATATGGCCAAGTCAGTAGAGAGATCCATCTGGCACTCATTTAAATCATATTATTACCAAGAGGAGAGTATTTAAAATATGAGAATAGATTGGATGAAAGCTGTGAACAGCAAAAAGAACAAGCAGTATGTGAGATGCAGTGCAATAACACTGGTTCCAGTCCTGAAATGCGGAGGTAACACAGAAGAAACTATCTATCCCCAGGCAAGCTAGATTTCTATGCATTTAACTTTATTTGTATTTGGGGCACTCACCCCTCCCCCCAGCAGCTGGTAGAACTATCAGAAAGGAAATGCAATGGGGACCCATAGAACTCCAGTACTACCACAAACCCAACTTGGTGAAAGGTCCGTTGTAAATGTCACGGAAAAATACCGTCAGTAAAATTAGTGTCGGGAAGCTAATCTTGACAGGCAAACAGTGTTGGGAGAATAGATAGTGGGCATATGCATGTCAGGAAAACATACAGATCCCCTGGTGTTACCTCAATTCAGCAGCAAGACTTGAACTCCAGACTAACACCGGTGAAATCATGGGCTGACATGACCCAAGGAACTCCACAGAAAAACTCTGGCCACCTGAAGTGACAGGTATGGTGTTTAGGCCCAGTCAATATGAGCAGTTTGCAGACAGGACTTTCTTTTCAGTTGGGAATGTGGACTACTACTAATATTTAATTGAAGTTTGATGTTTTCCTGTTCCTTTACAGGCTGTTAACTTTAAACCTGTTTCTCACTGCTGCATAGGGTACCAGAGAATCTCTTTAAAGCGAGGGAGGGTGAGTACAATCCATGGTTATGTTATATATACATATATATATATATACACACACATATATGTTATATAGAGGGTTTGAAGGCACTAAGGTTGGACAAGGCGCCAGGCCCAGATGGCATCCACCCCAGGGTACTGAAAGAGCTGGCAGAGGTCCTTGCAGGACCTTTGGCAGATCTGTTTAATGCCTCACTACATTCGGGTTGTGCACCTCAGGACTGGAGGTTGGCTCATGTGGTGCCCCTCCACAAGAGTGGCCCCAAAGATGAACCAGGAAACTACAGACCAGTGAGCCTCACTTCCATCATAGGTAAGTTAATGGAGACTATCCTGAAGGAGAGGCTGGTGGCCCTCCTAGAGGCCAAAGGACTACAGGACAGCAGACAGCATGGCTTCATACGTGGCAGATCCTGCCAAACCAACCTGGTCGAGTTCTATGACTGGGTAACTAGGCAACTAGACAGGGGCCATGCAGTGGATGTCCTGTATCTGGATTTCAGTAAGGCATTCGACTCAGTGCCACGTGGAAGGCTGGGAATGAAGTTAGTAGGCAAAGGGGCGGGTGCAAAGCTGGTGAGATGGGTAGGAAACTGGCTGCAGGGAAGGCAACAGAGGGTGGTGGTGAGTGGGGAGCTCTCACACCCAAGGGCAGTGACGAGCGGTGTTCCACAGGGCTCAGTGTTGGGACCAGTGTTGTTTGGGATACTCATTGCAGACATATCATGGGACATCAAGAACAAGATTAGTCTGTTTGCTGATGATACCAAGGTAGGCGCGGTGGTGGATGACCTAGGGGGATGGCAGGGGTTGCAGGATGATCTGGCAAAGCTTGAAACCTGGTCAGACACTTGGCAACTGGGCTTTAATGCCAAAAAGTGCAAGGTGCTGCATTTTGGGATGAAGAACCCAAGGAGGAGTTACCAGCTAGGGGGAGTGCAACTAGCCCAGACAGAGGAGGAGAAGGATCTGGGGGTGCTCATTACAGGGTCAATGAACAACTCGGCACAATGTAGGAAGGCAGCTGCAAAGGCCAACAAAATGCTGGGTTGTATTGCAGGAGTATATCCTCGAGGAGGAGGAGGAGGAGATTCTGCCACTGTATAGGTCATTAGTTAGACCACACCTGGAGTACTGCATGCAGTACTGGCGTCCGTATCTGTAGAGGGACATTAAGATACTGGAGGGGGTGCAGCACAGGGTGACAAAGATGATCAAGGGGCTGGGGGACTTATCATACGAGAGGAGGTTGAAGGAGTTGAACATGTACTCACTGGAGGAGAGGAGAGACAGGGGTGACATGATTGAAACCTTTAAATACATGAAAGGAATAAACAAGACAGGTACAGAGGAGCTGTTCAAAGTAAGGGGGGGGCTACCAAGGGCCATGATATGAGACTGGAGCGAGGAAGGTTCAGAAGGGAGATGAGGAGACACTTTTTACAGAGAGGGTAGTGGCTGGGTGGAATGTGTTACCTGCTGAAGTGGTATGTAGTAGAACAGTGGACTGCTTCAAATGAGGATGGGACAGGACAAGGGGGAGGGTTAATGAAGGGGAAGGGTAGAAGGGAGGGGCAGCTGCAGAATAAGGGGTGCTAGCTGCACATTCGAGCAGACTTGATAGACCTCTAGGCCTTTATCTGCTGGCAACTTTCGTATGTTCGTATATATTATTGGGTTGTTCAGCTCAATGGCAACTGCTGTTCAGTTCATGTGGAGTTTTTAGTTTAAAACAGCTGTGTGGTCTGTATCTGGTCTGCATCTGTCCAGGAAGGGAACAAGTCTTCTGGGTAATCGGTTTAAGTGCTTCATTGGTAAGCTTTTAAACTATTCAAGAGGGAGGCACTGACAAGCAGCAGGGAATTTCCAGCCTTTCCCTGCAAAACAGGGTAGTAAATGAGGAAAAGACCAAGGTAGAAAGGTCAGTGGGGGATGTTGCTACAAGAGGTAAAGCCATCAAAAAATGGAGAGCAATGAGTAGCAATGCCCATAGTCTGGGTAACAAGCTTCCTGAATTAGTGGCCTTGATGGAGGAGGAACATCTGGATATTGTGGCAGTCACAGAAACATGGTACACACAGAACCATGACTGGGACGTAAACATACCAGGATGTACTATCTACAGGAGGGACAGGGAGGGTAAAAAATGAGGAGGAATAGCTCTCTACATAAGGGAAGGAATCAAAGCAACAGAACAAAAGAGTAAACAGGGAGGAGAGGAAGCACTGTGGGTAAATTTGGAGACAGGCAATTGCACCACAATCTGCACAGGGGTTGTATACAGACCCCCCCTCTCGGGGGGGGGGAGGAAATGGATATGGAAATGATAAAAAGAATACTTAGAATGGCAGAAAAAGGGGAGATATTGCTGATGAGGGATCTGAATATGCCAGATGTTAACTGGAGTGCAGTTGCAGCAGCCACTTTGAAGAGTGGGGTTATTCTAGATGCCCTACAGGGGGCATGCCTTAGACAACTAGTATTGGAACACACTCAAGAGGGAGCAATCTTAGACCTGGTACTCTCAAATGAAGATGGAGAGAGGGTCACAGATGTAGAAGTGGGTAGCCAACTGGGAACTAGTGACCATCGAACAGTATGGTTCATGATAAACACAGCAGTAGAGTCAAGTCATACAAAGGCAAAAGTACTGGACTTTAGGAAGGCTGACTTTCCCAAAATGGGTGAGTGCCTAAGGAATGCACTAGCAAATGGGCAGGAAGGAGGGGTGGAAGAACAATGAGGAATAATCAAAACTGCCATCAAAGAGGCAACAAGCCTTTGTGTGAAGCAAATAAACAAAACAAAATAATGTATGAAACCACTATGGTTCTCAAAGGAGGTGTCAGGAAAGGTTCAAGAGAAAAAGAAAGCATTCAGGAAGCATAAGGAATTGCAGAAGGAGCAGGACAGAGAATTATATCAGTTAAAGCAAAAGGAAACTGGGAAGGCTGTCAGAAAAGCAAAGGCCCAAACCGAGGAAAAGATAGCCAACTCAGTTAAGAAGAGGGATAAAACTTTTATAGGTATATCAGGGAGAGAAGGAAGACCAAGGGAGTGATAGTGATGCTTAATAAAGAGGAGGGGGTGGGCAGATGGTGACTGTGAAAAGGCAGAGATACTAAACAAATATTTTTGCTCAGTATTCACAAATGAAGAGGGAGGGTACCTAAACCAAACAATAGAAACACTCTGGATGCAGGAGTTGACACCAGCCCATTTACAAAAGAAAGGGTTTTGAAAGACCTCTTAAAACTGAAGGTGGATAAAGCAATGGGGCCTGATGGGATTCATCCCAGAATTCTAAAGGAACAAAGGGTAGAACTAGTAACACCACTGACTACCCTCTTTAACAAAAATCACGGGAGGATGGGGTGGTAACTGAGGACTGGAGGAGGGCAGATGTGATTCCACTTCACAAAAGTAGGAGCAGGGCAGAAGCTGGAAACAACAGACCTGTTAGTTTTACCTCAGTGATAGGGAAAATGATGGAATCACTTCTGAAGGAAAACATTGTTGAGTACCTAGAGACCAGAGGGGCACAGGACCCAAGGCAGCATGGATTCACAGCAGAAAGGTCATGTCAGATGAATCTAATAGATTTCTTTGACTGGGCGACCAAAGTAGTAGATCAGGGAGGGGCTGTGGACATGGCCTACCTAGACTTTAGTAAGGCATTTGACACAGTCCCACACAAAAGATTAACATACTAGGAACAAATGACTTGGCTCATCATGAGATTACAGCAGTGCAGAAGGACTTTGTAGAATTCTGGAGGGGCCTAAGACAAGTAGCACACACACAGTATCCTTCTCAGAGGTGCTGCCTGTCAATGGCATGAGTGAGGTGAGGGTACTTTGCACCATGCAGTTTAATGAGTGGTTGAAAAAATGGTGTGGAGCGCAGGGGTTTGGCTTCATTGGGGACTGGGGTTCCACCTGGAAGGACACCAGCCTATACTAACAGGATGGTCTGCATCTGTCCAGGAGAGACAAAGTCTTTTGAGCAATCGGTTTAAATGCTTCATTGGTAAGCTTTTAAACTAGTCAAGGAGAGCACTGATAAGCAGCAGGAAAATCCCAGCCTCTCCCTACAAAACAGGGTACTAAATGAGAAAAGACCAAGGCAGAAAGGTCAGTGGGGATGCTGCAACAGAAGGTAAAGCCATCAAAAATGAGTAATGAGTACCAATGCCCGTAGTCTAGTAACAAGCTTCTTGAATTAGTGGCCTTGATGGAGGAGGAACATCTGGATATCATGTGCAGTCACAGAAACATGGTATACACAAAACCATGACTGGGACGTAAACATACCAGGATACACTATCTACAGGAGGGACAGGGAGGGTACAAGAGGAGGAGGAATAGCTCTTTACATAAGGGAAGGAATCAAAGCAACAGAACAAAAGGGTAAACAGGGAGGAGAAGAAGCACTGTGGGTAAATTTGGAGACCGGCAGTGGCACCACAATCCGCACAGGGGTTGTATACAGACCCCCTTCTCAGGGGGAGTAAATGGACGGGGAAATGATAGAAAGTATACTTAGAATGGCAGAAAAAGGGAAGATATTGCTGATGGGTGATCTGAATGTGCCAGATATTAACTGGAGTGCAGTTGCAGCAGCCACCTCTAAGAGTGGGGTTATTCTAGATACCCTACAGGAGGCATGCCTTAGACAACTAGTATTGGAACACACTCAAGAGGGAGCACTCTTAGACCTGGTTCTCTCAAATGGAGATGGAGAGAGGATCACAGATGTGAAGTGGGTAGCCATCTGAGAACTAGCAACCATCGAACAGTATGGTTCACAATAAACACAGCAATAGAGTTAAGCCATACAAAGACAAAGGTACTGGATTTTAGGAGGCTGACTTTGTCAAAATGGGTGAGTGCCTAAGGAATGCACTCGCAAATGGGCAGGAAGGAGGGTGGAAGAACAATGGGAATAATAAAACTGCCATCACAGAGGTATCAAGCCTTTGTGTAAAGCAAATAAACAAAACAAAATGATGAGAAACCACTATGGTTCTCAAGGAAGTAGCAGTGAAGGTTCAAGAGAAAAGCATTCAGGAAGTACAAGGAATCGCAGAAGGAGCAGGACAGAGAACTGTATCAGTTAAAGCAAAAGAAGGCTGGGAAGGTAGTCAGAACAGCAAAGGCCCAAACCGAGGAAAAGATAACCAACTCAGTTAAGAAGGGGGATAAAACTTTTATAGATACATCAGGGAGCAAAGGAAAACCAAGGGAGGGATAGTGAGGCTTAATAAAGGGGAGGGAGGGAGGATGGGCAGAGGGTGACTGTGAAAAGGCAGAGATACTAAACAAATATTTTTGCTCAGTATTTACAAAGGAAGAGGGGGAGGTACCTAAAACAAACAGTAGAAACACCCTGGATGCAGAAGTTGATACCAACCCATTTACAGAAGAAAGGGTTCTGAAAGAACTCTTAAAACTGAAATGGACAAAGCAATGGGGCCTGATTGGATTCATCCCAGAATTCTAAAAGAACTAAGGGTAGAACTAGTGACACCACTGACTACCCTTTTTAACAAATCATGGGAGGATGGGGTGGTACCCAAGGACTGGAGGAGGGCAGATGTGATTCCCCTTCACAAAAGTGGGAGCAAGGCAGAAGCAGGAAACTACAGACCTGTTGGTTTAACCTCAGTGGTAGGGAAAGTGATGGAATCACTTCTGAAGGAAAGAACTGTTGAGTATCTAGAGGCCAGAGGGGCACAGAACCCAAGGCAGCATGGATTCGCAGCAGGAAGGTCATGCCAGACAAATCTGATAGATTTCTTTGACTGGGTGACCAAAGTAGTTGATCAGGGAGGGGCTGTGGACGTGGCCTGCCTAGACTTTAGCAAGGCATTTGACACAGTCCCACACAAAAGATTAATATACAAGTTAGCCAGCCTGGGAGTGGGTCCCAAGATGACAGCCTGGGTAAAGAATTGGCTGGAGAATAGGACACAGAGTAATAGTAAATGGAGTTCACTCTGAAAAAAGGGGTTAGTATTGGGGTACACTTGGGAGTTCAGTGATGGGACCCGTCTCTTCAATGTCTTTATAAGCTTACATTGCAGAGGGACTGTAAGGAAAAGTATGTCTCTTTGCAGATGACACAAAGATCTGCAACAGAGTTGAGGCACAAGTTGGAGTGGAAAGGATGAGAAGGGACTTGGCAAGGTTAGAGGAATGGTCAAATGTATGGCAGCTTAGATTCAATGCTAAGAAGTGCAAGGTAATGCACCTGGGAAACAAAAACCCAGGGGAAGAATACACAATGGGGGGTGGGATACTAACAACAACAAAAATGGAAAGGGACCTGGGGGTAGTCATATCAGATGACCTAAAGGTGGGCAAGCAATGTGAGAGGGCAGCAAGGAGGGCTGGGGGGATACTGGGATGCATAGGGAGAGGCATCACCAGTAGAAAACAGGAAGTTATTATCCCTCTGTACAGACTGCTGGTGAGACCCAATCTCCGCAAAGACATAGACAGGATGGAAGCTGTCCAGAGGAGGGCAACTAAAATGGTGTAGGGTCTGCACCGGAAGACTTATGAAGAGAGACTTAAGGAGCTGAATATGTATAGCCTCGAGGAAAGGAGGGAGAGGGGGGACATGATAGAAACGTTCAAGTATCTCAAGGGAATCAACAAAGTCCAAGAGGGTAGCATCTTTCAAAAAAAGAGGTGTGCAAGAACAAGGGGCACAATTTGAAGATAGAAGGGGGCAGCTCAGAGGTAATTTAAGGAAGTATTTTTCACAGAGGTTGTGGCTGTATTGAGCGGCCTTCAGAGAGGTTGTGGAGTCAAAAACAGTGGTGGAATTCAAGCATGCATGGGACAGTCATACGGCAATTCTAGGGGGTGGGGGTAGGAAGAAGTAGGCTGCTGGTTAACTAGGATCTGCAGCTTATCCATCAGGTAGGGAAATGGGCAGACTGGGTGGGCCAAGCGGTCCTTATCTGCCATCAAATTCTATGTTTCTATGTTTCTATACAAGTTAGCCAGACTGGGAGTTGGTCCCAAGGTGGTAGCCTGAGTAATGAATTGGCTGGAAAAAGAGGACACAGAGGCTAATAATAAACAGAGTCAACTCTGAAGAAAAGGGGGTTACTAGTGGGGTACCGCAGGGTTCAGTGTTCGGACCGGTCCTCTTCAATGTCTTTATAAGCAACATTGCAGAGGGACTGGAAGGAAAAGTATGTCTCTTTGCAGATGACACAAAAATCTGCAACAGAGTTGGTGCACAAGGTGGGGTGGAAAGGATGAGAAGGGACTTGGCAAGGCTGTAGGAATGGTCAAATGTATGGCAGCTTAGATTCAATGCTAAGGAGTGCAAGGTAATGCACCCGGGAAACAAAAACCCAGAGGAAGAGTACACAATGGGGGTGAGATACCAACAACAACAAAAATGGAAAGGGACCTGGGGGTAGTCATATCAGATGACCTAAAGGTGGGCAAGCAATGTGAGAAGGCAGTAAGGAGGGCTGGGGGATACTGGGATGCATAGGGAGAGGCATCACCAGTAGAAAACAGGAAGTTGTTATCCCTCTGTATAGACAGCTGGTGATACCCCATCTGGAACACTGCATGCAGTTCAGGAGACCCGATCTCTGCAAAGACATAAACAGGATGGAGGCAGTGCAGAGGAGGTCAACTAAAATGGTGCAGGGTCTGCACTGGAAGACATATGAAGAGAGACTTAAGGAGCTTAATATGTATAGCCTTGAGGAAAGGAGGGAGAGGGGGGACATGACAGAAACTTTCAAGTACCTCAAAGGAATCAACAAAGTCCAAGAGGGTAGCATCTTTCAGAAAAAAGAGGTGTGCAAGAACAAGGGGGTACAATTTGAAGATGGGGGGGCAGCTCAGAGGTAATGTAAGGAAATATTTTTTTCACAGAGAGGGTTGTGGATGCATGGAACGGCCTTTCACAGGAGCTTGTGGAGTCAAAAACTGTGGTGGATATCAAGAATGCATGGAACAGTCATAAGGCAATTCTAGGGGGTGTGGGTAGGAAGAAGTGGGCTGTTGGTTAACTAGGATCTGCAGCTTATCGAGGCAGACTGGGTGGGCCAAGTGATCCTTATCTGCCATCAAATTCTATGTTTTTATGTCATGTTTCTATGGTTCACTTTACGTATCTGGTTAGGATGCAATCACTTTAAAGTCATCAGGCATGTGGTTACATACATTTTTATAAATGGAGGGCAGCAAATGTTTTAGGCAGTTAGGTTTTCCTCTGCTTGTCAGGGTAAGGTACAGTTTTGACTTCAATGGGGGTCTGACTCGAATGCCACAGCACAAGTACCTTTCCAGAGGGTTTTCCACTCATTTCAGTTTCCAGCACAATAACAGCATAGTCTTTAGAGACGATGGCACCTACAGTAACTCTGGGCAAAATGAGTCCTAATCAGAAATAAACATTTGGCAGCGCACTTTTTTATTTGTCATACTTCAAACAAACAGATCACTTATTTCTTTATGTTTCAGATATGTATATTTAAAATAGTTGTCAACTATGTTTTGTGGTTTATACTTCATTATGGGCAAATCACCCCAATCAGGATTTAAACCTATGATCTTGTACAAGTATGACTGCACAAATCAGTAAATATTAAGGTCACCTATACAGATTTTAATAACAAAACACAGGTGACAACTCTTTAAATATACACATCTAAAACAAAAAAATAATCAACCATTTGCATGAAGCACGAAGGAGTCCCAGCCGTATGTCAGCACTGCAGTGCTTCACAACTATAAACAGTCAGCTTGTCATGCTTGATATCGTATACTTCTATATGCACAGCTGATAAAATAAACAACTAAATAAAACAAGCTGAAAAAACCTCAGTGACAAATTACTTGTCACAGGAACAAAATTGTTATCTTCTCCAGTAGCGTAACTGCTTTTAACTTTTGCCAGGCTTCATTAGTAAAATGCATGTAACCACATGCCTGTCAACTTCCAAATGATTGCATCCTAACCAGGTACATAAAGTGAACCATGGGGCTCTGTTTTAAACTAAAAACTCCACATGAACTGATCAGCATTTCCATCATGGCATCCACTCCTATCCCACAACCCCACCCCCATTCTCACTAACTTTGAGATAAGGCGAGCTGTCTGAAAGTACCTGGTTGTGTTGCAGAAGATGTGGGATAAAGGATGGACTGACTGTTGCCAGTGTATGGCTTTTTGGAATGAATTTTGATAACAGACCACACTACAGTAGTTTTATTTATGTAAGAACTGAAAATTACTTTTACTGAATTGGCATCACATTAAAAGTAATGAAGTAGCAACAGCTGTAGGTGTTCATGCTTCATGGATACAAAACATCAAATAGTGGTGAAAAAGTTGGCAGGTGATCACAATTAGGGAGTAATGTTATGCTATGTCCTTGTGAGCAGTAAAACCAGTTCCCCGACACAAAGTTCTGAACGCAGGATAATGCAGTGCTGTAATGCTCCTTGACTACGGCATACTCATTTATAGCGCTGCCACCACCTCGGCCCTTAGTAGGCTCCATCTCTCAAGACAGAAAGAAAATGCATACCATTGTCTTAAGAAGGTACCTGTTAAAACAGCCAGAGGGTGCTGATGTGAGGTTTAAAAAGAAAACTTTGAAGCACTGCTTTAAGCATAATTACTGGTAGTGTATTAAACCAACATTTTTATTAAGTCCTTTTTCTTTAGTGTCAAAATATTGTATCATTTTTTTTTTCAAATGTTTTCCGATCTTGGCTGTTTTTGAAGTTCCCTTTTAACACTCTGACAGTAAAATCACTGGTGGAGTGATCTGATCTAGAAAAATGTTCCCCTACTGGCGAATTTTCATTTTTATGGTTAACTTGTGAATCTGTGGTGATTCATTCTTGTTTTGAGTTCCTGTCCAGTTTCACCAATATAGAAGCCTTCCTCACATTTTCTGCATTGTATCATGTATGCTACATTGCTGGAAGAACAGGTATCGAGTTTTGGATTGTAAATGTTTTTCCATTGTGACTGACATGTCTCAGGAAAGATATGTGTACATAGTTTGCAGCGAGGTGCTTTGCATGGTTTTGTATCTTTGTCACCTAATTGGGGCTCAGAAGGAAGTTTGCTTCACACCAGTTTCTGCTTCAGGATTGGTGGCTGGTGGAAGGCAAGCGCTGGTGGAGTGGGAAATACATTTTTTAGAGTTTCATCTTCAGACAGTAGTGGCTGTAGATCTTTATTTTCTGCAGTTTTTCCAGCTCTGGGTTGTAGGTTCACAGATTCATAGAAGTGTGATGGCAGAAAAGGACCGAACTAGGCCCACCAAGTCTGCCCATTTGCCCAGCTATCTGCTTGCCTGTGCCTCCCCACCTTAACATTCCCATGTGGTTGTACCATGCCCTTTTGAATCCCTCCACTATTTCCTCTCCAACGACTGCTTCTGGGAATCTGATCCACTTTTCTACCACTCTCTCCGAGCAATAGTATTTTCTAATGTTACCCCTGAACTGTACCCCCTCCACCTGCAGGCCATGCCCCCTCATCCTCTGACTTCCTTTCATCTTGACGATGCTCCCCCCGGCACTCTGTTTATACCCTTAAGGTACTTAAAGGTCTCGATCATGTCCCCCCTCTCCCTTCTCTGCTCCAAGGAGTACATGTTCAAATTTCTCAACCTTTCTTCATAGGGTAGGTGGCTTAACCCTTCTACAATTTTTGTTGCTGTCCTCTGAACCCTATCCTCCCCACATCCTTCCTGAGGTATGGCCTCCAGAACTGGACACCGTACTCCAAGTGTGGTCTAATCAAATGGGTGTACAAGTGTACTATGACCTCCCTATTCCTACTGGTGATCCCCCTTCCGATGCATCCCAGCATTCCACTCCCCCTGGCCACTGCGCTCCCGCACTGCCCTTCCACCTTCAGGTCCCCAGATATAATGATGCCTAAGTCCCTTTCTTGCTCCATCTCCTCCAGCTCTCTGCCCCCCCCAATACGGTATCCTGCCTTCTGATTTCTGTAGCCCAGATGCATGATTTTACATTTTCCTGTAATGAAGTCAAGCTGCCACCTTTTTGACCATGCCTCAAGTCTCCCCAAGTCTCTCTGCATTTGTTCCACCCCTTCCTTCATGTCCACCCTATTGTAGATTTTGATATCATCTGCAAACATACTCACACCCCCCCTCAAGGTCCTCCACAATGTCCCCTGCGAATATATTGAACAGTAGGGGCCCCAGCATTGATCCCTGGGGGACCCCGCTCGTGACCTTGCCTTCCCCAGATGCCACCCCATTTATTATGACCCTCTGCCTCCTTTTCCCCAGCCAGTTTCCCACCCATTTGACTACCCTCTGCCCCAAACCCAGTCCTGTCCTTTTACACAGCAGCCTCCCCATAGGCACTGAGTCAAACACCTTTCTGAAATCCAAATAAGCTACATCTACTGCTCTGCCTTGATCTATTTCCTTGGTGATCCCGTCAAAAAACTCTATCAAATTTGTTTGACAGGATCTGCCCCTAGTAAAACCATGTTGTCTTGGATTCATCAGGCCGTTTGTCTTCAGGTAGCTGGTGATCCTGCCTTTTACTAGCTTCTCCATGAGATTGCCTACCACTGATGTCAAGCTCACGGGCCTGTAACTTCCCACTTCCTCCCTCCCCCCTTATGCAGAGGGACCACATTTGCCTGCCTTCAGTCTTCAGGCACCACCCCCGTTTTCAGGGACCGATTGAAGAGTGCAGTCAAGGGTAACGCCAATACCTCCTTTAGCTCACTTAACACCCTTGGGTGCACCCCGTCTGGCCCCATTGCCCTGTCCATCTTCATGCAGCCCAGTTCTTCCAATATTTCCTCCATGAGAAACGGCCTCATCTCCACCCCCACTTCCCCAGCCATTTCATTACCTGCTCTGCTGCCTTCTTCTCCTTCTTCCTCCCTCTTGAACACTGAGCAAAAGTAGATGTTTAGTAGGTCTGCCTTTCCTCTGTCTCCTTGTAGCGCCACCCCCTCTTTTGTTCTTAACTGAGGAATCCCCTGCCTATTCTTCCTTTTCTCATTTACATATCAAAAGAAAGTCTTATCCCCTTTTTTGACCCCTCTCGCTATTTGCTCCTCTGCCTGTGCCTTTACTCTCCTTACCTCTACCCCAGCTTCTCTCTAGCTCACCTGGTATTTTACCCAGTTCGCTTCCGTCTGAGTTGTCTTGAACCACCTAAAGGCTTTCCTTTTTTTACTACTACCCTCGTATACCACAGAGGTTTTCTCCTCCTCTTATTTTTACTCTCTCTCTCTCTTGGCACAGATGTCAGTGGCCCCTACAATAGCTTCCTTGATCTCCCCCCCACTTTGCCTCCACCTCCATCAACTCCCCCACCTCCTGCAATGCCCTCTCCATTATTACCCCTATTCTCCTGAAGTCCGTCATCCTGAAATCCAGGACCTTTAACCTAGACTGATGAACCTCTGCAGTGTTTCTTATTTTAAACCTGACATAGAAACATAGAATTTGATGGCAGATAAGGACCCCTGGGCCTACCCAGTCTGCCCATTTCCCTACCTACTGGTAAGCTGCAGATCCTAGTTAACCAGCAGCCTACTTCTTCTTACCCCCACCCCCTACATACATAGATACATAGACAGTGTCGGCAGATAAGGGCCTATGGCCCACCCAGTCTGCCCATTTGAGCTTGTAAGTTCAGTTTGTTTTCCTAGAAGTCTGTTGCCCCTTACCCCTGACCTCCAGAATTCCTTTATGTCTATCCCATGCATTCTTAAATCCTGTGATTGTTTCAGCCCCCACCACTTCCTCTGGCAGGGTGTTCCACTTGTCCACCACCCGTTAAACCCTAGAATGGCCTTATGACTGTCCCATGCATGCTTGAATTCCACCACTGATTTTGACTCCACAACCTCCTCCAGAAGGCCGTTCCATGCATCCACAGCCCTCTCTGTGAAATAATACTTACTTAAATTACCTCTGAATCGCCCCCCCCCCATCTTCAAATTGTGCCCTCTTGTTCTTGCATGCCTCTTTTTTTGAAAGATGACCATGTTGTGGTCACTTGTACCGAGATGTTCCGCCACCGATGCCTCTTCCAATCTTCCCCCATTCATCAGGATCAGATCAAGAGTAGCTCCTGCCCTGGTTGACTCCCTGACCAGTTGATTTAGGAGGGCCAGCTGCAGGGAGTCCAATATTTCCCTGCTGCTAGTTGAAGCAGCCGAAAGGGTGTTCCATTCTACGTCCAGTAGATTTAGGTACCCTATCAGCACCACCTCCCCCCTTGACACCATTCTCATGAACTCGCCAGCCATACTTCTATCCACAGGTTCATGCTGTGCTGGGGGTCTATACACTACCCCCATAAGCACTGATTCCCCCTTCCCCTCTGCCAACGAGTCCTTCTGCCTCTCCCCATTTACCCTGTTATTCTGATGCCGATACCCTCCTTTACATAAAGTGCAACCCACCCTTTTCCCTCCTTGTCCTTCCTGAACTATTTGTACCCTGGTATCGCCATTTCCCATCCCTGCTCCTGGTGGCACCACGTTTCTGTTACCCCTACTATGTCAAGGCCCTCCTCTGCCATTTTTGCCATTAGAGTAGGGATCTTTCTACCTAGACTTCTGGCATTCGCACTCATAACCCTCCATGCCCCTCTCTTCTCCTTCCCTATACGTTTGTCTCCTTTACCCTTTTGTTGTGTGTTAGGGCTTTTTGCTCCCCTCCTGCCTCCTGCCTCAACAGCCAGGCTTTTCCCTGCTCCCCCCCATTTAGTTTAGTTTAAATGGTAGCATCTGTCCACATAATCATTCAGTTTACATTTGAGCACTGCTCTCCCCTCCTCATTTAGGTGCAGCCTATCTGAGGTATATACGCTCGTGTCACTCCATGTTGACCCCCAATCTCCTATCACACCATACCCCTTCTGGGCACACCAACCTACAAGCCAATCATTGAATTCCTCAGTATTTTGCTTTGCCTCCATGCTGGCCCTAGGTACAGGTAGCACCTCTGAGAAGGGATTTGAAGTCCAAATTGCTGCAGAACCTGGCCAGTGCCATAAACTTGGCCTGCACCTCCATCACACTGCTCTTTGCAAGGTCGTTTGTACCTAGGTGGAAGATCGGATGCGTTTTCTCATCCATTTCCCTCCCCCTTTAGGAGATCCACTAGATAACTTTGGCAGCCGTCATATCTGGCAGGCACTCCACCCATATTTGTTTCCCTCTCTCTTCCCTTCTCCCCCATGTAACTCCTTTTATAATAGAGTCCCCCAATATTAAGACTCTATCCCCTTTTTCCTCCTGGACACCCCTCCCTGCTGCCATTCTCCTCTTTTTTTCCAATTTCTTCCCCTCCATCCCCTTGCTTTCTCCCCCCCCTCAAATCTACCTGAGCCTTCCTCACCTCATCCTAAATCTGTACCCTTTTCTGGGTCCCTTCCTGTTTTTCTGGTTTCTTCATGCCACCCTTACCCTCTTCTGAAGCTTTTCGATCCTCTCTTTCTCCAACCTGCTCTTCTCCCTCACCCTCACCCAAATCTTAGTTTTCTGGCACTTCTATTGTGCTACCCTTCCTTGTGCATTGCTCCCTTTGATCTCCCCCCCGTGCTTTTCTTTCTTTTCCTTGTACCCTGACCTTTATTGCTAGGCCCTGCTCCACTTCCCTTCCTGCTGAACCCCCCTTTCCTGTTGTCTCTGCTTCCTGCCTGGTTTTATTCCACCCAACGTCCTCCTTTCCCTTTCTTATCTGTTCACGCTCCTCACTCCCTGGTCCCCTTGCTGCTGATTCTGGGTCCCCACTCCCCCCCCCCGCTACCCTCTGCCCTCTTCCCGCATTACTCCCCTCTCTCTCTGGTCTTCAGTGACCCCCCTCTCCTTGCCTGAGCTCCTCCTGCCAAACTGCCCCAGTTCTCCCAGCCCACCTCCAGTTCCTCTCCTTGTGCTTGAGGTATCACCCCCCGTATATGTTTGCAGGCCACCCCATGCCCCTTCCTTTTCCATTCTACCAGCTGTCTCTGAACTCCTTCCACTTCCTCCCTGAGCTTTGCCAGCTGGTGGCATACTGGGCAACCTCCAAATTTCCAAGCCCAGTCTAGTACCATGGCTGCCCCACACCCCGTGCATCCAACCACCCTCCCAAAGATGCCAGCTCTAGCTTCATTTTCAAGCCCTCAGTTGCCTTCTTCCCTCCTACCACTTTCATCCTCCTCACACATCCCCTCTACCCTCCTCTTCCCACATACAACTTAAAGGCTCCTTCACACTCCTTATCTCCCTGTTGCTTATAGTAGCAGGTGATATTGTACTTAATCCCAGTCATCTCACTTTCATCTTGCCAAAAGCTGAAAGTGACTCTTTCCAATATCCAAAGCCAAATCCAAAGTTGCAACCACTCACAGTCAATCTCATACTTGATGTGCTAGTAATCTCGGAATATTGGCTCTTCCCCATGATTCTGGATTCAGCTGTTGCCATTCCCAGTTACATGATCATTCGGCAGGATTGCACTAAGAGGGGTGATGGTGTTGCTATCTACCTGTCCCATAGCATCCAGTGTGAGACTGTGCTCTCTGTCTTCTCACCTCTGCCTATGAGTTGTTTCTCCTCAAGTTCTCCCTCCCCTTATCTGTGCCTATATTTGCAGCTGGTGCCTACTGCTGTCCAGCCTATCTCCACCTTCAATAACTGAGCTTTTCACCGCTATCTCCTGCCATGCCTCCTCTGGTGAGCTTCTCATCCTTGTTGACTTTCACCTCAATTTGTTCTTCCCCTCTCTAAATACATTGTGCCAAAACATAAAGTCCTTCTAGATTTCCCAGTTTATGATTGACCCCACCTGGTACAGAACCCTTAATCACTCCCTCCTAGACTAGGATCTCACCTCCCATACCCACCATATTGAGGATGCTGGTACAATCCCTGACACCCTCAGTGACCACCATATGGTCAACTGTGTGCAAGGTTCATTGTCCAAAAGCCATCCCTAAATTCATCCACTTCTGGTCCTTCAAGTCACAGGACTTGCCCTACCTTCACGCTGATCTAGTGGTTACTGACTGGTTGCCCATCTCTACAGCCAGCAGCATAAATTCCACCCTCCAATATTTCAATTCCAAGTTCATGCCTGCCTGGTCTGTACGTGCCTCTATTAGAACAAGCATTTGTCAATGCCAAATGTTGTCTTGCTGGTGTTGGCATTGGTAGTGCAGGAGTTAGAGAGATGTGTAATAGGAATGGCAGTGAAGTATGGAACTGACCTCAACCCCACCCCACCCTGCAGAGACTGACAGGCATTGAGGTGTGTCTTTGGGTCGTTGGCCATAACGCTCATACCATTTCACATCACCCTACCCTGCAGAGTCTGACAAGTGTTGCATTGTGCCTTGGGGTCATTGGGTCTTACACTCACCCCATTCCATGAGGAAGTACATTGAGATGGGTGCAGTATAAGAGAATGGGGTGCACTTTGGGGCTGAAGGGTCCAAGGCACACCTTGATGGCTGTCACTGGCTACAGGGTAGGGGTTGGGGGAATAGCATGAGCATTACAGCCGACAATCCAAATGCATACCTCTGGCACCTGTCAGTCTCTACAGGGTGGGACGTTATGGTTAGAAATCTTAATGCTCCGGGTGTTTGTTGGTATTTGCACTCCAAATTTTCAACATGGGCTTTTTGCGACCTCACCTCTTGAAAGCATTTGGGACCTTCGCTCATGAACAGTGGCACTGTGATTTTGTTAATCTGTCCCGAATGTTGATTTCCCACAGTGACCATGCTATTCTATGCCAGATGTGTGAAAACACATTTCAGACAGAATGTGAAAAATGACAGCTGTACCATTTATAAGGAGGTGTGAAGAAATGGCAATGTTGAAAATCTGGAGAGAAAATATTAAAAATTGTCAAAGTTACTAGTGCGGGTGGAAACTACAGATGGCTAGCTCACAACAAAGTAATTTTGTGGAATTCTTTCACCAGATTTTCAACATAGGCCTTTTGGGACCTCTGCTCATAAACAGTGTCACCGTGATTTTGTTAATCTGTCCCGAATGTTGATTTCCCACAGTGACCACACCATTATGCACTAGATGTGCGAAAACACATTTCAGACAGGATGTGAAAAATGAAAGCTGTATTATTCATAGGGAGGTGTGAAAAAATGGCAATGTTGAAAATCTGGGAAGAAAATATAAAAAATTCTTGAACTTACGAGTGTGCGTGTAAACTGCACAATGCACGCTTGTAACAGTCATTTTTGGGAATTTTTTAATCAAATTTTTAACATAGGCATTTTGTGAGCCCACCTCATAAACAGTGACACTGTAATTTTGTTAATCAGTCCCAATAGGTGATTACGTGCAGTGACCACAAAATCACCTTTCGGGACTGAATAACTACATGGCAGTGACTGAGTTCATGAAGTGGGGTTCCAAGAACTCCATGTTGAAAATTTGGAACCAAAAGTCACAAAAATGGCTAAGATATCCACCTAAGTTGACCCCCCTTCCCACTGATGCTATTATGCAGCTTACCAATATTTCCTCAGTTCCCGGTCGGTTTTGAAGAGTGCAGACATGTTCTCACTCCACCAAAGATGGTCACGCCAGGCTCCAGAGGTAAGTATGGGGTGAGGAGAGTGTGGGGATGTTGGGTGCACAGAGGGTGGGTGCGGGTTCGGGGAAGGGCTACAACAGACAGTGAGGGACTGTTTTCTTGTTTACAGGTGATTGAAAAAAGCACTTTGAGGGAAAGTTTTCTTTTTTCCAGGTTTGCTTTGGGCACACTGGGGTGGGCTCCCATTGTGCCACCTGGGTGTTTTGGGGGTGCTGGAGCTGACGGGAATTGGGCACCCCATCGGCAAAGAAAACATGTCTGTATTTGGGGAGGGGCATGATGCCGAGGAGGACTGGGCACCCTCCTCGTCAGACAAATTAAATTAGGGGTGCATTATGCCTACAGGGATTGGGCTCCCCCATCAACAAACCAATTGAACTGGGGAAGGGCCATGTCAACAGGGGAATTGGGCACCCCTGAAGTTGGCTTGCTGGGGCTTGTGAGAGGCAGATGCCCTGCAATGACAGGGAACTCCCTCATTGCAACAGCAAAATTGTTTCAAGTTGGTGGCACACTTCTGCAGTGCTGTCATAGACAGCATGCTATTTCATTTGAGCCACAGAGACCAGCCCCAAAAAGCAGTGGCACCATTAACCGCAACACAACCACACCTCCAAAACCTGCTACTACACACCAAGCTACCACAACATGTTGCTTGCCGTGCATGTGCAAGACAACATAAAAATCAGGGTCTGAGGTTCCCACCTGCCAAGAATCATAGCAGAGTTACTGGCCTGTCTCCTACACAAGACATTGCTTAGCAGACTCACAAGTCCTCTAGCTCCCCTGCCAAAGTAATCAAGCACCAAACCTTTTGTAAATGTCTGTAGAAGAGCTACCAGGCTGATGAAGTTCAAATACTTCACATCCATGCTCCATAACAACCCTAGCCACCCCTCCAAGTTCTGGAAGGTTATTATGCCCTTTTCTCAACCCCATCTCAGTCCCTTCTTTCCGTCCTAAAGATAGATAAAATTCCTATTTGTGATTATTCCTCTGTTGCCACAGCATTCAACTCCTTCTTTGCCACCTCTGCCCACTCCCTCCTCCCAACCCCCTCCCCCTCATCCCACTACCGCACCTACCCCATCTCCTTCTCTCCTACCACTCCCACTGCATCTCTTAAGACCCTCCTGTCTCTAAACCCCCACAAGGGTCTGAACTCTGATGGTCTAGACTCCAAACTCTTGCCTCTCTCTGGCCCTTGTGCCTCTGCTCTTGCTATTACACTACCTATTACTTCCCTTCTCAACATCTCCCTCTTAGCCTCTGTCCCTGATTCTTGGAAACAGGCTACAGTTATCCCCTTTCATAAAGGGGGTGATTCTAGCCCTCCTAGCAACTACCACACTATTCCCCTCCTTCTCTCCCCCTGGCCAAGTTCCAGGAATACCTTATTCTGTCCCAGCTCTCCCTCTTCCTTAATTCTTTTGTCTTCTTCACTCCTTACCAGTCTGGCTTCCAGATGTTCCACTCCACCTTCCTCTTCCATCTTACTGACACCATTCTATATGGCATGGATAAGGGCCTGGCCACCTCCACCATCTTTGTTGACTTGGTCAAAGGCTTTGACACTGTTGCCAGCCCCTTCTTCTGGTAAAGCTCAAGGCAGTGGGTCTGTCTGACTCCTCAGTCAGGTGGTTCTGTTCATACATTGCAGGCAGGTCTCAAGCTGTCCATATTGCAGAATCAATCTCCCCCCCACTCCCTAGCAGCTCAGGTGTACCCCAAGGGTCCATCCTTGGCCCTGTACTCTTATTCATCTTCCTAAATGACTTACTCACTGCCTGCTCCTCTGCATTCATCCATATGTACCCCACAAGAGGCTGATCACGAAGTTGGTGGATCTTGGGGTTAAGGAGAAGATGACCAGATGGATGGGAAACTGGCTATAGGATAGAGCTCAGAGGGTGGTAGTGGAGAGAGAGTTATCTAGCACCAAAGAGGTCACCAGTGGTGTGCTGCAGGGCTCGGTGCTGGGACTGGGGTTGCTCAATGTCTTCATCAATGACATTGGGGATGGCATTAATGGCAAAATGTGCCTATTCATGGATGACGCCAAGCTCTGTGAGAGGTGGACACAGCCAAAGGGATATGACCTACAGGACAATCTGAAAAAGCCTGAGAGGTGGTCCAGGATCTGGCAGCTTGGTTTCAATACCAAGAAATGTAAAGTTATGCACACTGTAGCCAAGAATCCCAGGACAGAGCACTACCTGGAAGGGGTCCAGGTATCTCCAGTGGAGGAGGAGAAGGACCTGGCAGCGATAATCACTAGCAACCTGAAGCACTCCATGTAGTGTAGAAAAGCAGCCGCAAGGGTAAACAAGATATTGGGATGCATAGCTAGAGGGATCAACAATAGGAGAAAGGTGGTTATGCTGCCCTTGTATAGGTCACTGGTGAGTTCACATCAAGAGTATGGAGTTTGGTACTGGTACCCGCATCTCAAAAGGACATTAAACTGCTGGAGACAGTCCACAGGAGAGCTATGAATATGACTGTGGATCAGTGGGGTAAGGCATATGAGGAGAAGTTGAGGGCACTGAACATGTGCTTCCTGGGGAACAGAAGGGAGAGGGTGACATGACTGAGACCTTCAGGTACTTGAAAAGGATAAATAAGGTGGATAAGGAGGATCTCTTCAAGCTAAATG
The DNA here is from genome assembly GCA_016271365.2 of Neoceratodus forsteri. Lineage (NCBI taxonomy): Eukaryota > Metazoa > Chordata > Ceratodontiformes > Ceratodontidae > Neoceratodus > Neoceratodus forsteri. Next base: position 1,181,426,550 of record CM057454.1, read on the forward strand.
ATGACTATAACACAAAGACGCATTCTTAAGCTGAAGGGGGGGTTCAGGAGGGGGGTCAGGAGGCACTTCTTTGTGGAGAGGGTGGTGGCCAGTTGGAACATTCTGCTTGAAGAAGTGGTCTCATTGAATATAGTGGGCAGCTACATGCGAGGCTGGGACTGACATAGTGGGAAGTAAGGGTCAACAGTAGGGTAGCTCAAACTGTGGAAGCTGCAATATGAGTAGACTGGACAGACCAAATGACCTTCTTCTGCTTGCTTATTCCTAAGTTTGTATGTTCGTATATATGTATGCAGATGATAGAATACTTTTTATTTATTTATTATATTGGCTGCAACACATTTGAGCTTGAGAAGCTCTTTTACAAAGGTTCCTCATCAATAGGTGAAACAATATATACAAATTGAGAGTCACAGAATAGACAAATACTCTTTGCCTCCAACTCTTTTGCCCCTGACTTCACTGCCAGGCTCCAACTGGACTTTACTAACATGCAGCACTGGTTTCTGGGAAATCAGGTGTCCCTCAATGCCAAGAAAACAATCTCTATGACCCTTGGCATTTAGCAGAGGCTCACTAGGCTCACTCCTCTTCTTTCATACCCTTGATAGTGCAGCAATTGAGGATGTCTGCTCATTTATGTACCTCGGGATCTGGCTAGACAGGCACATCAATTTCTCTACACATGTGGATGTCATCCACTGGAAGGTTCACTCCAAACTCAGTGTAGTTTACAGGAACAAAGGATATATCCCACTTCCTGCCCAGAGAGAGATCGTCTCGAAGATTATACCATCTTTGACTATAGTGATGTACCCCATTGGTGGCGCTATCCCAAGGGTTACTACCCCTGCCTGCGTGGCTAGTTGCAGCTTAAGGGGCCCTGGGTACTGAAATGGGTGCCTTCAACTGGAGGACATGGTTGTTAGTAACAAGACTAACCTGGCAACAACCCTCCAGGACTCTGTAACCCCCCTCTTTCCCCTCTAGTGGCCTAGGCAATATGCAACAAACACCTTCACAGTGGCCCCTATTCAGTATGCAAATCCCCACACTGTTTGCACTTACCACCAGGGCTGGTTCCACCAGTTTGACCCTGGAGACCCCCTGTAAAACAAGGTTAGGCACAGCAAATAACAACAGTACAGTGCTTTGGGTACAAACTGGAACCACAGTCAGATTAAATGAAAAACGAGTTAGATCTGATTTATTTAGGGGAATTGAACAAGGGAAGGGTGTAATCAGGTTGATTGATTCTAAAATTGATCTAGTCAGGCAATTATGCATGCACTTTTAGTCCCTGCACACTCACATGCTCTGGGTACCCAGTTGGAAGTAAGGTGGGCTAGCCTGGAACATTGCCCGGGGTAGGCCGGCATCGCAGCTGGTTGGGGCCCTGTGATGGAAAGAAAAGGCATGCACAACCACACACAATTTGTAATCTGGAGCTAGGAGGCTCAGTTTGTGAGGATTATACAAAACAATTAAATCAGATAACACACTTTGATTGAGCTGTTGTTGCAGGGAGCTACCCTGGTGTTTACTCACGCTACCCAGTACAGAACACAGGATGGATGAAATGGAGACTGCAGGATGACTTGCTGGTTTGCCAGGAGAAGCAGAGCCCACTCAATTCACCGTAGTGTCATTCCTGTTCATGATGTTGAGCAGGGGGCTAATGACCAGGCAGGTCTCTCGTCGATGGTCTTCTCTGTGGCATGAGTAGCTGGCTGGGCCAAAGTGTGGAGGCCCAGACTAATTGGAGATGAATGCGGATTTAGTCCAGTAGGTGCTGGATGCAGCTTCCAGCAAGCATGGCACAATTAAATAGTGGGGAACCAAATCATGACCAACTAGCAGGTTGCAGCACATTTATAGTAAGCAATCACCATACCACCAAACGGACAGCAGTCCGGTCGCAATATCAGTGTGTGTCTCTGAGCAAAACCGGGAGTTCTATGGTGAACGGATGTCCTGACAGGCTGATCGTGTACAGCAAATCTTCGGCCTTCTTCAGGTTTAAATCTGGTCACTCTTCAGTGGCTTTGTCTCACTCCAATTCGGATACAGTCCAATTGATAAGCCTTTCAAAGGATTCCCTTTCGAGGGACAACAGGCAGACAGGCCAAAGTCAACCTTTCTACCAATTTCCTGTGTGAACGATGCAGAAGCAGCTGCTTGAATCACTCTAGCTGTTTACTCTTCAAACTCTAACTCCAGACTGACACACTACAGCAGGCAGCTTGGAAATTTCCCATCAGTCCAAAAGGTTTTGGTTGGTTGATCCATCAGTTTGTCAAAGCAAAGTCTCCCCCTCAAGGTCCATTTAGGTGCCAAAGTGCAAAAACTACAATTCCTACAGACATTTGCTCCCACAAGACCCCTGGGGACAGACACCATTTTAGAGTCCCCAAAGGTACTGATTGGTCCCAATGGGCAGTCCAGAACCAAGATGATGGTGCAATACTGAGATGTCCATGCTACAAAGGATGGCAGGTTAGGCAAACTGCAATAGTATTATTATTAAAACAGATAAATAGTAAACAGGCAAAGTTCCTAGCAGGGCTCCTTCCTCGCAAATAGCGATGGCAGAATGGAGTGATAATACTGTAGCCCAGGCAGAACTCGAGCCTGAGACTACTCTGTCCCTACCCAGATTAATTTTGCACCACAAGATAGGCAGCTCTTAAAGAGACAGGCATGGAGGCTAACAGGGCAATCACATGCAAACACTTTTAAATCGCTAAGACACAGAACACCAGCCTGGCAGTGGGCATTTAGGCAAGCCAAGGAAGACTTTGGGAACCCCCCATTTGCAGGGGGTTACACCGACGTAGTATACAGTGCTGCTACCAAGTCCACCTGGCCAGATTGGATCACCTCTTTCACTCCTTTTACTGCTTTGTCCTGGACTGTCCTCCCCACTGATACCACCACTGCTCCCTGCACCTCCCTTCTCCTCCATTGAGTCCAGATACTTTGCTCATTGTGCTTCTTTATCTCTAAATATTGGCTTTGCTCTCTCTCCCATCTACATTGCTTCCTCCTCACCCCTCCCGACATCCACACTTCCTACCAGCTTTGCAACTTTGTCTCTCGCTCCCTGGCACTTCCCTCAAGGAAATGCACTGCTGGTCAAGCTGCCTTCTCCTTCCAGTTCCCCAAACTTTAGGGTTATTTCTTGCCTGACAACCGCTCTTCCCCTTCCCGCTACTTACTCACCTCTGTCCTCTGTGACTTCACCACTCACTCCTGCAGATGCCCTGACACTGGATCCAGGCCTGCAGCCCTCCACTCTCCTACCCCTGCTCCTCATGTCACACTCCCTTTCACCCTGTACCTACACTAGTGCAGTCCCCTTGTCCACCCTTCCTTTTTCACAACCATTGGATCCCTCCCTAAACTCAGTATTGCTTTCTGCACATTACAAATGTTGTTATCCTCCAGCACTTTACTGTATCGGGGTGTATTTTACTTACACACTATCTGCCCTTGCAGAATTGATATTTGTAATGCTTACTTACCTATTTGTATTAATTGTAGTTATTGTCCTTGGTGTACCTCTCTTCCTCCCCCTCCCCCAGGACACACCTGGAAGTGAGACATTACCAGCTCAGTACAGTATGTCTTTCCTGGTAAAACATTTGAAATAAATAAATAATTACACAAATAAATAAATAATCCTTTATCCGCCAACCAATGCTGCAGAATGTATTCCAGGCTATGAAAGTCATGGATGGCTATTTAATATCCCTGGATAAAAAAGTTGCAGCTGTACAGGAGAAAATCCAACTGTGTGACCAGCAAAGTAATCATGCTACTGTGTTATTAAAGCCAAAGAAGCGACTGACATGGCCAGAAAGTCATTAGCTGCAAACACAGGACTCATTAAAGAGAATCGAGTTCTCAGGTAATGTCTTGAAAATGTTGAGAATCAGGGTGTGCTGCCAGTTTGTGCATCATCAGTATACCTGAAGCCATGGAGGTGGAAAATCCTACTGTATGGAGTGGTTGTTTAGTATTTTGATCTCTCCCCCACTCCAGCTGTGGTAAAGGCATATAGAATAACACCACAATGGACCTTTAGATGATCAGAAGGGACTAGGACAGTAGTGGCAAGCTCACTTGATAGAGACAGAATATTAAAAGTGGTAAGAAGATTGAGCTGGTGACCTCTGAAGACAGTTTAAAAATGCCTATGTTTCCACACCTGTTTCTCCTTCCTAAAGGTGGCGATCCTTCTATTCCTGGTAACTATTGTCCCATTTCTCTCCTCCCCACCCTTGCCAAACTCCAAGAACATTTGGTGCTATCTCAGTTCTCCCCTTTCCTTGACTTTTCCTCCTTTTCACCTGGTACCAGTCAGAATTCTACAAAAAGCACTCCACCTCCTCTTCCATCCTCCGACTAACTGATACCATTCTCATAAGGATGATCAGGGCCAAGTCACATCAGCCATCTTTGTCGACTTGGCCAAAGCCTTCAACACTGTTGCCCATCTCTTTCTCCTATCTAAGCTCTCTGCATCAAAACTGTGCTCCTTGGCCACCAACTAGTTCAGCTCTTGCCTCATGAGTAGGTACCAATCACCCCATATTGGAGATTCCCTTTCTCCTTCCCTCCCAATCACCACTGGGGTACCTCAAGGCTCAGTCCTCAGTCCTATCTTATTCTCAGTCTTTCTAAATGACTTTCCTGCTGCCTGCTTCTCAGCGTCCATTCACATGTATGCTGATGCCACAGTCCTATTTGCCTCTGGCCATTCCCCTGCTGACCAGGCTTCAATTGGACTTTAATAACATCCAGCTCTGGTTCCGCTCAAATCAGCTGGCCCTTAGCACCAAACAAAATGGTCTCTATGACCTTTGACACTCGGAAAAACTCACTAGAATTGGCTGTCCCCCCCACCCGCCTTCTGTACCCTAGATGGGTCAACCATTGAGAAAGGGCTATCCTTCAAGTTACTCAGGGTCTGGCTTGACAACCACCTTGATGCCTCTGAACACAGTAATGCCATACGTAAACAATCTACCCTAAAGTGGGAGCATTGTTCTGCCACCACAGTTGCATCCTGCTCCTGGCCCATAGAGCTGTCGTACAGAAAATGATCCTCCCCATATTTGACTACAGTGACATAGTCTACAGCTCTGCCCCCAGGTCTACCCTTTTCAGACTGGACTCTCTCTTTAACTCATTCTGTCACTTTGCTTTAGACATTCCTACACATACTCATCACTGTACTCTTCATATGTTCATCTCATTTCCCTCCCTTAAAGCTAGGTGTATGGCACACTGCTCCTCGTTTATTGCAAAGTATTGGTTTGGCTCATTCCCTTTCAATGTGTCCTCTACCTTCTCCCTGCCTCACTCCAACTTCTATGCCCTCCGCAGCTCCCACTCCACTCAAACTCCCACTCCCTTGCACTCTCCCCTAAGTCCTCCACTGCTGGCCTGTCTGCCTTCTCCTACCACTTCCCAAAGCTCTGGAATTCCCTCCCTCTCTCAATCTGTTCAGCCACATCTCCCTACTCTCTATCCTCCCTCCTGTGTAGCCTCTCCTCCCACACCTGCAACTGTAACCTCACCTAATTTCACTCCAATATCCAATCTGTCTCCTCCACCATCTCTTACCTACCTTCCTTTCCCTATACCACCCCTTTTCTATTCCTCCTCCCCCTCCTCTCACAACTCTATCCCCTCCCCTCTTCTATCTCACCCTATCCCCTCCCCTCTGCCTGCCTTTCCCTACTCCACCTCTTCTCCTCTCCTTTCCTTCTCCACCTCCTCTCATAACCCTTTCCTTACTCCTAATCTTTCTACTCATCAATCTCTCCCTCCCCACACCAGACCCACCACTCGTCCTTCATCGTAACTCTGTTTCTATGTTTCCCCTTAAGCCTGCTTTCTCCCCCCCATTGTAACATGTATTGTTCTACTACTAGCCGGTACTGGCATGCATTTGGCTTGCAGCTATAATTTCCAATGCAGTGGTGCATGGTTTGAGTTCTCACACTGTTTGATTATCTATTTATTCATTTGCATTGCTTAAATCCATGTATACACAATTTACTGTGCATTGTTGCTTTCATACTTATTTCTCTGCTGTTTACAGTTGTAAAATGTGGCTTTAGATTCTGTGTATTTTCAAGAGTACTCCCCTTTTCCTTCCCAATGACACATCTGGAAACAAGCTATTGTTAATTCAGTATGTCTTTCCTGGTGAAACTTTTTAAATTAATAAAATAAATACATAAATTTCACTCCATTCGGGTCTCATTGAGGACGTTGGGAGTTCCACTCAGTCTGCAATTCCCTGCAAAGCTAGAACATAACATGTTTAGTAACCCAAAGAAAGCAAGGGCCCTATTGGCAAAAATTAAGAAAGATTCTGGATCCAAGGAATCAGCACTGGAGACAGAGGAGGGCTGAGAAATCCTCTTTTGTTTAACTGGACTTTAGCAGCTACGTTCATACAATTGGCAGATACTGGGTTATGGGGGTTGGCTAGTCTGAGGTCAGGGCTAATTCTTGGGTGAAATGTCATTGTGTGTTTGTTTAATTTGTGAACAGATTCTTAACTTCCTTCATTTTTGCAGGCTTTAGACATTTGTGCATCTATGCTGAACTGATAAGACAGCACCAACTTCATGGCTGCCCTGGTTGTTCCTCTCCCCCACTTGCTGCTTGATTTTGGCCGACAAGATTACTTCTCAAGCTGGCTTGCTTTTAGGATCAGTTTTTATGCTGGTCCTGCTAATCATGTGTTCAGCTGAGGGGAGTTTAGAATTTTTACTTGCTAAAGCAATTTTAGCTGCAAAATTACATTGCAGTATGCATTTGTACAGTATAATAAAATATGTATTTTCCATATTTTCTGTGTCTCATCTCAATATTTGCCCATGTGTGACTGTTAGTAATGTGGGGATGGACAACAGTTTCTAACTGAAATGTTACTTTTTGACCCCTTTTAGGGCACTGGCTAAAATTAACCTAAATCTAGCCTTTCTATTAGGGAGGAGATTAACTGCATAAAAGATGGATTGAGGACTTCATAAGATGCTGAGACAAGACCTTTAGTAGTCACATGGCTCATTCAGAAGGATTTTGATAACTAAGGTTGTACATATATGTATAATAAATGTTGGTAGTTTACCAACTTCCTACTATACTCCTGTTAAACTCTGTTTTGCAAATCTTGATTTATACCATGAAGTTATTAGTCCTCAGTCATGTAACCACTTGGTCAGAATGTACCATAATCCCACCATCATGCATTATGTAGATGCTATCTATGCACTTCCACTGTAGAGCAACTGTATAGGTTTTACTTATAGAACCAATAAAATATAAGTTAAAAAAGTAAAGCGTATCCAAAGTTTCCTTCCTTCCCTTTGGCTCTGCAACACTTCAACTGCATGGTGTAGCATTTCTTTACAGGGATCTCGCACTGAGCATGTACAAGCCACATGACCTGCAGCAATTAATCAATGACTCTGAAGATCATGATCTCCTCACACTACACATGTAACAGTGCCATTTTCCTCTCTCTCTCTCTCTCTCTAGCAGAGAAGGACGTGTGCATTCAGAGGCACAGCTCTTCAGTTCTTTAGAAAAAGAGTAGTTTTTATCCAAAAAAAAAAAACCATTGACAACATCAGAGAATCATTCATTATCAATATACAGAAGTTAGCAACTGACTGCAGTGTAGTTTCTCTGCAGAGCATGACAGTAGTAATTTGTACGCTGCTGCAGAGAGGAGTGGCACAGTGTAGTACAGTGTGATTTCTGCAGCTACAGCCTGAAGCAGGGCAGGTACTTGGGGCAGCCCAGCAGGGCAGGTACTTGGGACAGCCCAGCAGAGGACAGGCAGGGGATCTTTGTGATGAGGTACCTTTGGAAATGAGCCTCTCGCTCAAAGGTTGTAAACTGACATACAAATAAATAAAATAAAATAAATATGTTTAAGCAATAAACCACGACTGGGTGTGGGTTATGCTGGGATTTATCCACATGTGGTGTGGTTCGGTCATGAAGTTGCAGGCTGAGTGACCAAATCACACCAGAAGTGGGTAAATCCCAGCATAAGCCACACCCTGGTGTGGTTTATTGTGATTATACAATAGCCCTGTTCACTTTTTGTAGCAAAAAATTTATGAAATGTACAGTTTTCTGCCTCTTTAGATAATTATCATTAACTTAATCCTTGCATCAGACAAAATAGTTTCCTGTTGCTAAGTAGAGAAAGCATCCCCCCCCCCAGCTTTCCCCAGGCTTCATTTATTTTTTTGCTATACCTGCAATTCAAACATGGACTGCATTGATTCACAGAGGCCAGCAAAAGAAGGCGATCATACTTATTTAAAGGTCTACTAAAAATTGTTCTGTTAGCCATCTTGATGGTCTCACAAACTCAGACACTGAGTCCACGAACTGTCCTGTCAGTGAGGCTTCATATTTTTTTATCTTATTTGCGCACTTGCTACTAAGTAATGTTTCTTTGTTTTTTATGTTTGCTTGCTCACATATGCAAGAAACATTATCTGGCAGCTTAGGAGAGAAGTGGAGTTGTAGAGGTGCAGCACTGTGGCAGCCAACAGAGTAATTGCATTTGGGGGCTTGGCAGTGGTGGACCAATGGAGGCACAGTGTGCTGATGACACGGCTTCCAAAAGTGCCACAAAGTTGTAACATTTTCACCACAGAAATCAGGGGCCGCCTCATCATTGCAGTGTCAGCCATTCCGCTGCAATGAGGGAGCGACCCATCATTGCAGGGCGGAACACTGCCTAGTGTAATATTGTTTGTGAATGCGGTGGCAAGCTGCCACCATGTTCACAAACAATATTAGGCAGCCCCCAGTGCTGCGGGGTGCCCAATCCCCCTCAGCATCTTGTGCCACCCCCAAAATAGTATTTGTTTGCCAACAGGTGACCCAATAACCATCAGCTTCATTCCCTCCCTTTCCAGTGAAATTTGCCGACAGGGGAGCCCACTCCCCGTCGGCATAATGTCCTCCCAAAAATGTCGGTTTTGTGCTGAGAGGGTGCCCAATCCCACTCTGCTCTTGTCGCCCTGTCAGCTGAAGGGGGGGTGCCCAATTCTGGTCGGCTACAGCCCCAAAACACTTGGGTGGCACGCTGGGAGCCCACGCCATCCGTACAAATGTTCCTAGTAAAAAAAGTCCCACAATGTTTTTTTTCTTTTTTTCCTGTAAATCAGAAAGTGGTCCTCGCTGAGCCTGGTGGCCCACCCTCAATCCGCCCACCCTCTGCACCTCTGCCTCCCCACACCCCTCTACCTACTACCTCTGGAACCCAGCGCGATGAACGTAGGTGGACAGGGAGCATGTCTGCACTCTTCAAAGCTGACCGCGAATTGAAGAAATGCCGGTAAGCTATATAATGGCATAAATAGGGTTTTTTCAACTTTGGTGTATATCTCAGGAATTTGTGGCAATTTTGGCACTACACTTTCAATATGGGGTTATTGGGACCCCTTCTTATGAATTCAGTCAATGTCATGGCATTATTCGGTTCCGGAAGGTGATTTCATGGTCACTGCGTGGAACTCCCTTTTGGGACTGATTAATGAAATGACAGTGTCAGTGTTCATGAGGTGGCCTCTCAAAAAGCCTATGTTGCAAATTTGGTGGAAAAATCCAAGAAATTACTGTTTTACGAGCGTGCGTTACGCAGTTGCTACGCACGCTCGTAACTTCACAAATTTGCAATATTTTCATTCCAGATTTTCATACTTGCCATTTTACTACACCTCCTTATGAAAAGTACAGCTGTCATTTTTCACATCCTGGCCAAAATGTGTTTTCACTCTTCCGACGCAAAACAGCCTGGTTGCTGAGGGAAATCAGTGTTCGGGACACATTAAGAAAATCACAGTGACAGTGTGCATTAGCAGAGGTCCTAAAATGCCTATGTTGAAAATTTTGTGATGAAAGTCCATAAAATGAGTGTGTTATGAGCGTGCATTGCGCAGTTTCCATGCACACTCGTAACTTTGCACATTTGTAAAATTTTCACTCCAGATTTTCAACATTGTTATTTTTCCACACCTCCTTATGAACTATATAGCTGTCATTTTTCACATCCTGGCTGAAATGTGTTTTTGCACTTCCGGTGCAGAATAGCGTGGTCGCTGTGGGAAATCAGTGTTTAGGACACATTAAGAAAATCACAGTGATACTGTTCATGAGCAGAGGTCCTACAATGCTTATGTTAAAAATTTGGTGACAAAAGTCCATAAAATGACTGTGTTATGCACATGCATTGTGCAGTTTCCACATATGCTTGGAAGTGTGAGGATTTTTAATATATCCACTACAGATTTTCAACACTGACATCTCTTCACACCTCCTTATGGATGGTACAACTGTCATTCTTCACATCCTGCCTGATCTGTGTTTTCGTACATGTGGTGCATAATGGCATGGTCATAGTTGGCACTCAACGTTTGGTACACATTGGCAAAATCACACTGCCACTCTTCATGAGAAGAAGTCCCAAATGCTTTAATGAGGTGGGGTCACAAAAAGGCCATGTTGAAAATCTGTAGTGCAAATAGCAACAGGTGCCCAAGGTGTTAGGGTTTCTAACCATAACGTCCTACCCTGTACAGACTGACAGGCATTGGGGTGTGCCTTTGGATTGCCGACTGTACAGCTTATGCCATCCCACCCTGACCCCCAGCCACTGACAGGCATCGAGGTGTACCTTGGACTCTTCAACCCCAGACTTCACCCCATTCTCCTATGCTGCACCCATTTCAGCTTATGTCCTTATGGAATGGGGTGACTGTAAGGGCAAACACCCCAAGGCACAGCTCAACACATGTTGGTGTCTGCAGAATAAGGTGAGGTGACATAGCATGACCGTCATGGGCGACGATCCAAACACTTACCCCAATGCCTATCTGTCTTTACAGGACGGAGGTGGGGTTGGCATAAAGTTCAATACTTCACTGCCATTCCTATTCTGCATCCATCTAACTCCTGCATTTCCAATGCTAATACCAGCAAGCAAACATTTGGCACTGATAAATGCTTGTCTGTCTTTGTTTTCTTACTTAAGCATTAGTTTTACATTAACCTGCTTCATTATGTACCCACTAACTACTACAACTGCTTGTTTTAGGGTGACTCTGGTATCCTGGAAATGCACACACAGAGTAATTTGTCTGAAATGTAATGGAAGGATGGAAGTTATTGTAGCTGTCAAAAATGTTTTAAGTTTTCCTCTCCTGCTGTCCATATCATAAAGATATCATCAATCTATCTATAGTATTTTAATGGTTTATGATGTTGTGTGCTGAGGAATTTTTCTTCTAGATCTGTCATGAACAGATTGGCGTACTGTGGTGCCATCCTGGTGCCCATATTTCTTCCCATATTTTGACAGTAAATGTCGGTGTTGAAGCTGAAATAATTGTGTGTAAGGATGTATTCCATAAGTTTGGCTATCACATCTGGTGGATATTTACTCTCTGTGGTGGCTTTTTTTTTTCCCTATTCAATTTTTATTGATGCATAGAAAATACACCAAACTGACATAACATCACTTAATATGATACTACTCCAATTGTTATTATATGTAATGCTATTAACACTGTACTGTTACAGGAGCCTTGATAATGCCTCTTGTCTACATAGTGTGAACAGAGTCCCCATTTGGGTCAATACATGTCCATTTTCGTATAGTCCATATAAGTTTATTTGTCCATTTTCTTCTGTTCTCATACTACTGGTATCTATTTAACTTTCCTCCTAAATAAAGCTCCTCTATCTATGTCAAAACCTCACAGATTAAGAACTATGTACACTTTAAATAAATCATAGAAACCATAACAAATAATAAAAAATATTGTGTGAATGATGAGTTCATCTTCATTTTTTCCTCTTCCCATTATTATTTCTTTTTCCAACCTATAGATTCTCCCCTTATCATAATAATAATAACAATTGTCCATGCCAAACGTTCGCTTGCAGGTATTTGCAGTGGTGTTTGGCACGTATGGTGCTTTACCCTAATGCCCTGTGCGATTGCTGGTATTTGCACAATAAATTTTCAGCATAACCTTTTTGTTACCCCCATTGTGCGCTACATAGGTGGAAACACGTTTTGGGCAGGATGTGAAAAATGACAGCTGTACTGCTCATAAGGTGGTGTGGTAAAATGGCAATGTTGAAAATCTGGAGTGGAAACATTGAAAATTCTCAAACCTACGAGCGAGCATGGGAACTGTGCAATGCACACTCATAAAACAGTTATTTTTAGGAATTTGTTCACTAAACTTTCAACATAGCCATTTTAAGATCTCTGCTCATGAACAGTGACACTGGGATTTTCTTAATGTGTCCCATACATTGATTTTGCACTTCGACTGCGCCATTGTGAACTTCATGGGCGGAAACATGTTTTGGGCAGGATGTGAAAAATGACAGCTGTACTGCTCATAAGGAGGTGTGGTAAAATGGCAATGTTGAAAATCTGGAGTGAAAATATTGAAAATTCGCAAACTTACGAGCTTGTGTAGGAACTGCACAGCGCACGCTCGTAAAACAGTTATTTTTAGGAATTTGTTCACCAGATTTTCAACATAGCCATTTTATGATCTCTGCTCATGAACAGTGACACTGTGATTTTCTTAATATGTCCCATACACTGAGTTCACACAGCGACTGTGCCATTGGGTGCAACATGGGCAGAAACACGTTTTGGGCAAGATGTGAAAAATGACAGCTGCACCACTCATAAGGAGGTGTGGTAAAATGGCAATATTGAAAATCTGGTGTGAAAATATTGAAAATTCACAAACTTACGAGCGTGTGTAGGAACTGCACAATGCACACTCATAAAACAGTCATTTTTACGTTCGCTTGAGCGCATGCGCAAGGAACGTTTTGGGAGAGTAGCACACTTGGAGGTGTGCCTCTCCCACCCAATGCACTCCTCCCTTGAGCAGGCATGGCGGTCTTGCACCAATGGGTGCAGGAGCTCAGTATGACAGCAGTGTTCTTCTGCTTCAAAGGAAAACACCGCTGCCATACTGAGCGCCAACGCCATCCCCTCTGTCAAACACTCCCTCCCCGCGCGCGTCACCCCACCCCACAAAGCTTTCCTGCCATGCTGTGAGCCCACCCCAGTGTGGCAAAGTTGTTTGTTTTGCCGACGGGGGTGCCCAATCCCCCGTCGGCTCCACGGCCCCCCCAAGCCATCCTGCGAGCCCATCCCAGCATGGCAAACCGTTTGTTTGGTTTGCTGACAGAGGTGCCCAATCCTCCGTCGGCTCCTCTGCCCCCCCACACATCTTCTGCCACGCTGGGAGCCCACCCCAGCATGGTAAACGTCCCTCGCCATCTTTTTCTTTTTAATTCCCTGTAAAACAAAAATGGTGCCGCAGCTGCCTCCCAACCCCCACAACCCGCACCCACCCACTGTGCACACAGCTTCCCCACCCCACCCCATACTTACCTCCAGACTCTGGCGCGACAATCTTCGTGGACCAGGAACACGCCTGCACTCTTCAAAGCTGACCACGAACTGAGGAAATGCCGTAAGCTGTATAATGGGCATATAGGGGTTTCAACTTTATTAGACAGTTCAATATTTGGTATTTTCAAATTTTCAACATGGGGTTTTGGGACTCCTTCTCATGAATGATTTCACTCTCATGGCGTTATTCAGGCCTGAAGGGTGATTTCACAGGCACTTCACAGTCACTGCGTGAAATCACCCCTCGGCCTCGGATAATGCCATGACAGTGACATCATTCATGAGAAGGAGTCCCAAAAACCCCATGTTGAGAATTTGGTGCAAAAATTCCAAAAAATGACTGTTTTACGAGCATGCGTTGTGCAGTATCTACGCAGGCTTGTAAGTTCGCAAGTTTTCAATATTTTCACTCCAGATTTTCAACATTTCTATTTTATCACACCTTCTTATGAGTTGTACAGCTGTCATTTTTCATATCTCACCAAAAACATGTTTCTGCCCATGTAGCGCACAATGGCGCAGTCGGTGTGCGAAATCAATGTATGGGACACATTAAGAAAATCACAGTGATACTGATCATGAGCAGAGGTCTTAAAATGGCTGTGCTGAAAATTTGGTGAAAAAATTCCTAAAACTGACTGTTTTATGAGTCTGCATTGCGCTGTTCCTACGCACGCTCGTAAGTTTATGAATTTTCAATATTTTCACTCCAGATTTTCAACACTGCCATTTTACCACACCTCCTTATGCGCACTGTAGCTTTCATTTTTCACAACCTGCCCAAAACGTGTTTCCGCCCATGTAGTGCACAATGGCACACTCGGTGTGCGAACTCAGTGTATGGGACACATTAAGAAAATCACAGTGTCACCATTCATGAGCAGAGATCTTAAAATGGCTATGTTGAAAATGTGGCTAAAAAATTCCTACAAATAACTGTTTTACAAGCGTGCGTTGTGCAGTTCCTACACATGCTCGTAAGTTTGCGAATTTCCAATATTTTCACTCCAGATTTTCAACATTGCCATTTTACCACACCTCCTTATAAGCAGTATAGCTGTCATTTTTCACATCCTGCCCAAAACGTTTTCCCCCAATGTAGTGCACAATGGCGCAGTCGGTGTGCAAAATCAATGTATGGGACACAGTAAGAAAATCACAGTGATGCTGTTCATTAGCACAGGTTTTGAAATGACAATGTTGAAAATTTGGTGAAAAAATTCCTAAAAATGACTGTTTTATGAGCATGCGTTGCACAGTTCCCACGCGCGCTCGTAGGTTTGAGAATTTTCAATATTTCCACTCCAGATTTTCAACATTGGCATTTTACCGCACTTCCTTATGAGCAGTACAGCTGTCATTTTTCACATCCTGCCCAAAAACGTGTTTCCACCTATGTAGCACACAATGGGGGTAACAAAAAGATCATGCTGACAATTTATTGTGCAAATACCAGCAATTGCACAAGGCATCGACAAATGCTTGTTAGGAATTTTTTAACCAAATTTTCAACATAGCCATTTTACGATCTCTGCTCATGAGCAGTGACACTGTAATTTTCTTAAAGTGTCCCATACACTGAGTTCGCACACCGACTGTGCCATTGTGTGCTACATGGGCAGAAACACGTTTTGGGCAAGATGTAAAAAATGACATCTGCACCGCTCATAAGGAGGTGTGGTAAAATGGCAATGTAGAAAATGTGGAGTGAAAATATTGAAACTTCACAAACTTACAAGCGTGCATAGGACCTGTGCAATGAACACTCGTAAAACAGTCATTTTTTGGAATTTTTTCACCAAATTTTCAACACAGCCATTTTAAGACCTCTGCTCATGAACAGTGCCACTGTAATTTTCTTAATGTGTCCCATACATTGATTTCACACACCGACTGTGCCATTGTGCGCTACATGGACGGAAACATGTTTTGGGCAGGATGTGAAAAATGACAGCTATACTGCTTATAAGAAAGTGTGGTAAAATGGCAATGTTGAAAATCTGGAGTGGAAATATTGAAAATTCACAAATATATAAGCGTGCGTAGGGACTGCGCGGCACACGCTCGTAAAACAGTCATTTTAGGAATTTTTTCACCAAATTTTCAACATAGCCATTTTAAGACCTCTGCTAATGAACAGTGACACTGTGATTTTCTTACTGTGTCCCATACATTGCTATCACACCCCGACTGCGCCATTGTGTGCTACATGGGTGGAAACACGTTTTGGGCAGGATGTGAAAAGTGACAGCTGTACTGCTCATAAGGAGGTGTGGTAAAATGGCAATGCTGAAAATCTGGACTGACAATATTGAAAATTTGCGAACTTACGAGCCTGCGTAGGAACTGCACAACGCACGCTTGTAAAACAGTCATTTTTAAGAATTTTTGCACCAAATTTTCAACATGGGGTTTTTGGAACCCTTCTCATAATGATGTCACTGTCATGGTTATTCAGGCCCAAAGGGTGATTTTGTGCAGTGACTGCGAAATCACCCTTCGGACCCAAATAACGCCATGACAGTGACATCGATTTTGAGAAGGGGTCCCAAAAACCCCATGTTGAAAATGTGGTGCAAAAATTTCAAAAAATGCCTGAGATATGCAATAAAGTTGAAAACCCCCTATCTAGCCCATTATACAGCTTACTGGTATTTCCTCAGTTCGTGGTCGGCTTTGAAGCATGCAGACATGTTCCCAATCCAGCGATGATCATCACGCTGAGCTCCGGAGGTAAGTATGGGGTGAGTGGGGATGTGGGAAGGCAGGGTGCACAGTGGGTGGGTGCGGGTTGGGGGGGGGGCTGGAAGACTACGTGGGACCGTTTTTGCTTTTCAGGTTGAACAAAAAAAAAAAGATGATGCAGGACATTTACCACGCTGAGGTGGGCTCCCAGTGTGGCACTAAAACTTTGTGGGGGTGTTTGGGGACATGGAGCTGACGGGGATTGGGCACCCCTGGCCGGGCAGACGATGTGGGACGTTTGCCACACTGGGGTGTGCTCCCAGCGTGGCACCAGAGCTTTGGGGGGCCTTTGGGGGGACGTGGAGCTGACGGGGGATTGGGCACCCCCGTCGGCAGAGGACCCAGGACGTTTACCATGCTGGGGTTGGCTCCCAGCGTGGGACCAAAGCTTTGGCGAGGGCGTGAGGCTTACCAGCACTGTGTATGACAGCGGTGGTTTTCTTTGAAGTGAAGACGACCGCTGTCATACACAGCTCCCACACCCATTGGTGCAGGACCACCACGCCTACTCAATGGAGCAGTGGATTGAACGGGAGAGGCACACCTTCAAAGTGTGCTACTCTCCCAAAACATTCCTTGCGCATGCATGCAAGCGAATGTAAAAAGGGCTGTAAAAACAAATATTTAAGCTAACACTGAACAAGTGATGGCAGGAGGTTAGGACCTTGACCTCTTTTCACTTCTCTCTATGCCCGTCTTGCTATTCTAAGAGGAAGCTGATGGTACTTACATTTCCTGTCTCAATTTCAAACACAGTTTCCTAAAATCAAGCCTGTGCTTCCTGGCTAGAAACCAAGTCCGCAACTCCCTCCCCAGATCATTAGGCTAAAAACCCCTCTTGTACCAATCCCTCCCTATCTGCCCAAATATTTCAGTGTTAAGTTGTAGAGATGCCGTAATTTTTTCCATTTTATCTAACTCATTCACCTTGTCCTTCAAAATCTGGATGGTAGGTAGAGTCACGGACAGCCAACAGACCGTGATACACTTTAGGGCCGCCAGTCTAAAGATATGGTATAATTTCTTCTGGGGTCTAGAAAGTTTTAACTGCTCCTTATTCAAGAGACCTAAACAAAGGGCACCAAAGGATCCAGGCAAAGTCACCCCCAGAATTCTCTGGATTTGATCATGAACCTGTTGCCAGAAACAGCTAAGCTGTGGGCACTCCCACAAGACATGGAAGTGAGAGCCCACTCCCCCACATCCCCTCCAACATAAATTTGTGTATTCAGGGTTAAAATATCTGTTAGTTGTTGGAGTTCTGAAAAAACGCATCAAAACCTTCCAGTGGTACTCGCCCCAAGAGGAGGAGGCCATGATGCACCAGCTCTGGGTGTTTTTTGCCACTTTGAGCTGTCAATTTGTAAGTTAGTTTCCTTCTCCCATCTTATCTTGACTGTAATGACTTGCTCTGGGTGTTGGTCTACCAGCAAGCCGTAAGTTTGGGAGATAGGTTGCACCTTAACTCAAGTTAATCCAGCTATAAAATAGTTGTTCTAGAGCTGCCAGAGGTCTTAGTATTTGTTGTAGATGAGGGGGTTGTTGAATGAAATGCCTTATTTGTAGAAACCGAAAGTGGTCCTCTTTTCTAAGTCCATATTTTAACCTTAGCTGTTGAAACATAACACAAATATCCCCATCTGAAAAATGAGAGAGCCTAGTAAGGCCCTTACATTCCCAAAACCCATATCCTGGGTCCGAGTTAGGAGGGTTAAATGTTTCTTGGTGGTGAATGAGAGACAGTGGACCCAGCCCCCTGGGACCCCCAGTCGTTTATGTAAAGTTAATAGTGATTTCAAGGTGTGTCTAGTCCACGGGTTCCCCACCTTGTTCACCATGCCCGGGGAAACAGAGGCGGTAGGCACAGTGCAAAGAGCCAACTTCTGGGCTTGTTCCAGCTCCATGGTATACCATCTTGAGTCCATCCTCTGCTTCATCCAGGCACAGAGCCAAGGAGCCTGTGCTGCCAAATAGTAATCAGTGATGTCTGGTAAACCCAGCTGTCCTCACTCCCGCCATGCACAAAGTAGTGTTCTTTTTAGCCTAGGCCTTTTACCATTCCATATAAAACATGATATTAAACATTCTGTTTCCTTTAGAAACTGATTAGGAAGGGTGATCGGAAGGGTCTGGAACAGGAAAAGTAAACATGGAAGCACATTCATTTTGATGGGATGTACCCTTCCTAATGAAGTCAGAGGGAGTAGTCTCCACCTGCCCAGGTCCTGCCCCAAAGAATCTTGGAGTCTAAGATAGTTGGCAGAAAAGAGTCGAGTTATATCTGCTGGTACCCTTATTCCAAGGTATCTAACTGTATTGTTAGCTGCCCATGTGAAGTGAAAATGGGACTGTAATTTGGGCGGTGGGTGCCCACTTAGAAGAATTGCTTCTGACTTTGAAGGGTTAACTTTATATCCTGCTATTGTTTGGAAATGCTCTAAAATTGTCATAAGATGGGGGAGAGAACTGACCGGATCACCCAGGTATATTGGTGTATCGTCAGCATACAGCAAGATTTTATGAGTCTGGGATCCCACTGTGACTCCTACCACCTGAGGCTGTTGTCTAATCTGTTCTGCTAGGGGTTCTAGGGAAACAGCGAACAAAAGCGGGGAGAGTGGACATCCCTGGCGGGTCCCTTGAAACAAAGGGAATCTAGAGGAGGCACAGCCATTCACATTTATCACTGCTTCTGGGTGGGAATATAGTGTTGATACCACCCCTATAAAGCTATCCCCCAGATTGAATTTCTTAAGGACAGCTTGAAGAAAAACCCAATCCACTCTATCGAATGCCTTTTTGGCATCGATACTTACTGTTAGTTGGAGTATAGGGGATAATCTTTGGAGGAGATTATATTCAAAATACGCCTGATGTTGTCTTGTAGAAAGCTACCTGAAATAAATCCAGTTTGATCAGGATGTACAAGGTCACTAATAATTACTTGTAATCTTTGGGCTGGTATGCCAGTGAATATCTTTAAATCTGTATTTAAAAGGGAGATGGGTCTGTAAGATCCACATTCTGTAGGAGGTTTACCAGGCTTAAGCAACACTGATATCCTGGCATAATTCCACCACGGGGGAGCAGGGAGGGACATTTTTAGGACCGCACTGAAAGCCTCTAGGAGGGTAGGGAGGAGGTCCGCCTGAAAAGTTTTATAGAACTCGGGGGGATAGCCATCCAGTCCTGGGGCCTTAGCATTTTTGAGGGAAGAAATCTGATTCTTGAGCTCTTGCATTGTAATGGGTGACCCTAACTTCTCCCTACAATCCGTGTCTAAGACTGGGAGGCGAATTCCCTCTAGGTATTCTGCAATTTTATCCTCATGGTCTGGACCTCGCTCTGCCACTTATAACTTTTGGTAGAAGTCAGCAAAGCACTTCATTATGTCTGACTGAGACATAACCATACCTCCGTCTGATTCCCTCCTAAGTTTCAGCACTGCTCTGGATGCTGCCTCTTTGCGTAGCTGGGCAGCTAATAATTTGCCTGCCCTATTACCTTTTTCATAAAACATCTGTCTAGCAAATCGGCAACTGGCCTCTATCTTTTGATTCACTATTTGGGGCAGCCTTTCCCCTAGCCAGGTCAAGCTCTTTCTTTATTTCTCCTTGATTTTGTTGCTTGTGTTGAGATTCTAACTCAAAGATTTTTTTTTCCAGCTCTATCTGGGTTTCTCTTCTTTCCTTATTAACTTTACATGCATATGAAATATTTTTACCCCTTAAATAGACTTTCAGCATATCCCAATAAATTGTGTGTGTGTGGGGGGAGGTATCTGTCTGATTGTTTAATGCATGAAACTGTCGAATCTCCTCTTTAACTAATGTTTTAAATTCCTCTTTATTAATTAGGCTCAGGTTTAATTTCCAAGCTGAATGGCGACAGGGGGTCCCCAGTAGCAGCCTCAACAGGACAGGAGCATGGTCTGATAGGATAAAACTACCTATCTGAGCAGAATCCAAAGCCCAGGCCCAGTTTGTGGGAATTAATAGATCTATCCTACTGTAGCCAGAGTATCTGGACGAGTAGAGAGAATAATCCCTCATTGTTGGGTGTAAAAATCTCCAGGCATCCATCATGCCATACTCGTGAATAAATCTATGGAGTGTTGTTGAAGCTTTATACCATCTGCCTGGCTGTGTTCCTGATTTATACAAACAGGGGCAAAGTGTTATATTAAAATCCCCTCCCACTATCCATAGACCAAAGTCCAAGCTCAGGAAATCTGATAGCATCCTTGTTAAAAAGGCTGTTCTAAGGTTTTCCTCATTAGGGGCATATATATTTAAAAAGCAACACCTGTGGGCCCCTAGTTCTGCCTCCACATAAATGTATCTGCCCTCGGGATCAGACTTCACCTCTAGCTCCCTAAATGGGAGGGTTTTCCTCATAAGTATGGCTACTCCCCTTTTATGAGGCTGGTCCTGATTTGAAGAAGAAAAAAATGTGTTCCACCCAGGATCTTTTCAATTTTAAATGTTCCGTTCCTGTAAGATGAGTCTCTTGGAGCAGGGCAATGTCTATCTTATGTGGTGGCTTTTTGCAGGTATTCATAGCATGCCATTATGCCATCTCTGTAAGGGACGTTGCTGTATAAAGGATTCCACACCCATTGTGACCAAAACAGTGTCAGGTGGTAACTGGTCTATACTGTGCAGTTTGTTTAGAAAGTCTGTAGTATCCCATATGAAGCTGTTTGTGTGTTGCACCAGTGGTTTGAGCATACCTTCTATGAGTCCAGAGATCCCCTCAGTTAATGTGTCAATGCCAGATATAATTGGTCTGCCAGGGTTTCGGATGTGTGAATGTTTGGTAATGTGTAAAAGGTTCCTGGTGCCGGCCTTCTTGGTATCAGATTTTCCAGTTCCTTATGGGTATATTCTGGAAATGTGCTGATTAGTTGATAAGAAGCCACCAAACCCAAAGCAGAAACTGGTGCGAAGCAAACTTTCTGCTGAGCTCCAGCTAGGTGACAAAGGTACAAAACCATGCAAAGCACCTTGCGGCAAGCTATGTACGCATATCTCTCCTGAGACATGTGTCAGTCACAATGGAAAAACATTTACAATCCAAAACTCGTATACCTGTTCTTCTAGCAATGTAGCATACATGATACAATGCAGAAAATGTGAGGAAGGCTGCTATATTGGTGAAACCAGATACGAACTCAAAACAAGAATTACCACAGATTCACAGTTACCCATAAAAATGAAAATTCGCCAGTAGAGGAATATTTTTCTAGACCAGATCACTCCACCAATGATTTTACCATCAGAGTGTTAAAAGGGAATTTCAAAAACAGCCAAGATCGGAAAACATTTGAAATAAAAATGATACAATATTTTGACATTAAAGAAAAAGGACTTAATAAAGATGTTGGCTTTTTAATACACTACCCGTAATTATGCTTAAAGCAGTGCTTCCGAGTTTCTTTTTAAACCCTCACATCAGCACCCTCTGGCTGTTTTAACAGGTACCTTCTTAAGACAATAGTATGCATTTTCTTTATGTCTTGACTTTTTAGAAATGTTAATTAAGGGTTCAGAGTCAGAGTAAAATTAGGCAGCCCTTTGATCTTTCAAGCTGATCTCTCCAACAGACTCGCTCCAGTGAAAATTAGTCTTCCTGTTTGTAAGAGGTGCAAATTGACTGCAATGCTTTGATCTGTAACCTGTGAGTCTAGGTTTTGAATACACATCCAGCGTTTATATCTGTCATACTGCTCAGCTGTTTTCACTTTTAACCTGAGGAAGAGTTTACCTCTCGAAAGCTAGTCTTAATTTTTTTTTTCATTTTTATTTATTAAACTCTAGGATTACAAATACTGCTAATTTATGAAGGTTCCACATCAAAGGATGTAGGATAACATACATACAGGTGAACAATAATTACATTCTTAAAACACATAGATGACTAAACATTATTTATACAGTCAGTAGTGGAGAGAGACAACATAAGCTAGCTACAAACAGATTTCAGGGTGAACTGTATATGGGATAGGAGAGAGTCAGGAGAAAATCGGCAGGCTGAAGGGCTACTGTCGGAGGGTACAGGTGGATGGCAAAAGTGTGGGGTGGGTTGGCTGGAGGGGCCCCATGAAAGAAAGTGCCAGTTGGGAGGGGAGGGGTTGGTGAGGGAGGGTAATGGATGAGAGGGGGGAGGCTGGAGTAAATAGAGTGAGGCAGTACAGCCGGTTACAGATGACCTACGACTAGGGTAAAAGGAGATGACCGTTGCTTAGGAGAGGCAGTCACATTGGGTAGCAGAGGTGAGGAATAGTTGTAGTTGCCTTTTAAATGGACCTAGCGTCACTGCTGCAAGTGTTTCTTTGTTGAGGGTATTGTACCACTGAGGAGCCCTGTGCATGAGCGACCTCTGATCCATAGTGGTCCAGCTTCTGGGGACCTGAAAGGTCTGTTGTTGAGCACTCTGTGTAAGCTGGGTGCTGCTGTAGGCATTAAGGAGTTTTGCCACTCCTGATGGCATGAGCCTGAGGAGAACTTTTTTGGTGAGCAGACAGGTCTGGTATTGTATTCTACTAAGGAGTGGTAGCCATCCGGCCTGGGCATACAGGTCACAGGTGTGCATTAGGAGAGCGGCACCTGTTAGGAGCCTACAGGCCTTATTGAGTGTCACAGATATCCTCTGGAGGGCAGTAGGGGAGGCAGAGCCATAGATGACTAGACCGTAGTCGATGATGGAGGTGACAGAACTATAGATGGCCAGCTTAAGGGCTTCAGTGGTCATACGGTGCTTGTGGAGCAGGCCAATCCATATATTGGTGGCCTTAGCTACATTACCAATGTGCTGTGAGTAAGAATGTGAACTGTCCAAGGTGATGCCGAGGTATTTAAACTCAGGAACATGTTCAACTGAAGCCCCCACATGGTTCCCGATGGTGAGGGACAGAGGTTTGTACTTGCTCTGCGGGATGTAGAATGTTATGAGCTTGGTTTTGCTATAGTTCAGTACAACTTTGTGTGAGCTAAACCATTCTACAACGTGCCTGAAGTCACATTGCAATTGACTCTCAAGCTGACCAGTATCTCAGTTACTAGTAAACAGTACTGCACCATCCGCACAAAGTAATATCCTCTGTTGGCAGACGCTAGGGAGACTGTTAGAGGAGAAATAAAAGATTAATGGCCCCAGTATTGACCCCTGAGAGGACTGGTTTTTCATCAGAGGTGACTCCAGCAATCCTGACAAGTAGGACCCTCTCCCCTAGGTAGCTAACAAACCAAAGCAGTGCATCATTGGAGAGCCCAAGAGCAGTCAGTTGCCGGAGTAGGAGTGGGTAGTTAACAGTATCAAAGGCCTTTATCAGATCAATGAATACTGCCCCCCCCAACGTGTTCCTTGGTCAAGGGTGTCATGGAGGAAACTGGTAAATTTCAACAGTGCCGTGGTGGTACTATGCCCTTTTCGGAAGCCATGTTGTTCTGGGCATTGGATTTCATATTTGTCCGGGAACTCTACAAGCTGGTCAGAGACTATTCATTCCAGAGCTTTAGATATGGGGGGGGAGATGGAGATGGGGCTGTAGTTGGTGTGCAGTGACTTCTCTTCACTTTTGCGTACTGGTGTGATAGTCACCTGTTTCCAGAGTGATGGGAATTGACTAAGTCTTAGGGAAAGGTTGAAGATCTTTGTCAGAGGTTCAAGGATCTTATCCAGGACTAGCGCAAGCAACTTCAGGTCAAGTGAGTCACTACTGTAGCCAGTTTTGCTGATGGCCTTGCATATATAGGTTCTGGCTAAGTGCATTAGGATCTCTCTGAAGAAGAACTGCGGAGCTGTGTGTGCTTGGGACACAGCGGCAAAGGTGGAGTTGGAGGTGGGGGCATTGAAAAAATATAGTGGAAGGATACTGCTCAGGTTGGAGAATGCACTGTTGAACGTACTGGAGATGGTACAGGAGGCTGGCGGCAGTCCGTCAGCAAGGGGTTGGGGTGCTATAAAGAATTAAATGAGAATGAGGTGGGGTGGCTAAGGGTGGGGTGGAAAGACAAAGGGAGCTAACGCTGCAATTAAGAGAGTTAGTCCAATAAAAGCTATCACCTGCAACATATTTGTTGCATTTTTTCTCTACATTTTTGACCGGACTAACACAGCTTCCACATTTCTCTTTTTTTACTCAAAGGTTGTATCCGAATTACCAAATAAATAAATAAATGAAATACAGTGCTCTAAAATATTCCAAATGGCCCTTTCCTGTGATTCCAATACATGCCTTAATATTAAGGGAAAGTTTGAAATTACATTATGTTGTGTCTCCAAATAACAGAATTATTGAAGTTAGTTTTAAACCTCACTACAAGAACAAAAAAGAAAAGCGTACACCTCATAACTACAAGGGCAACGGTCTATTAAAAATGAGTTTTATTAGCAAAATGCCAAATGTTTGGCATTTTGCTAATAAAACTCATTTTTAATAGATTGGTGCCCTTGTATTCATGAGGTGTGTGTGCTTTACCTTTTCGTTCTTGTAGTACAATTTTTTAGTATGGTAGCACCACGTCCTAGTGCTGACTCCACAGTGATGGTTTCAAACCTACATAGCTGCAGCTGGCTCAAGTTGTATGCACTGATGTGTCTATTTTTCACTTACACTTCAATCGTTCTGAAAACCAGTAACTGAACTGTAACCGTGATATCTAAAAGTTGTATAGCATGTTTTACTCTTTCTGCATACGCATAATCCATGATATATTTGTCACAGTTCAAGTTCACTTCAGTGTTTTAAAACATAGCGAACAAGATTGTTTATTTAAACTAGATTCCAACATAAGAAAAGCATAAGCTGTAAATCAGAGCACAGAGTGAAATTTGAATCTTTAATGAGCTCTTTTATGAGCCTGCGGTCAAAATCTTACCATGGTTCCTAATGGTGGTATTTTTGTGTTATTAGCACTAGGCAGTGCCTCCATATGAAACCCCCTACCTGGGACCCTGGGCTCAGGGAGAAAACTGTTGCTCGGTATTTTGAGTAGGTTTGACTTCTAGTCAGGAGCACCCAAGTAACTCCAGACACAAGAAGCAATAACTGTAATGTCAAAAACCAGAAGTTGAGATTCTAAAGTGTGGCTTTTATTCACATCCAACAGAATAACAACGAACAGATGGACCCCCACAGGGCTACACTCCTGGTAATGCAGATTTATGGAGATCAGAACACATCCTCTTTACATTGAAACCCTCAGGTCTCGAAACACTCTGGCCACTCTGCGTTAACTCAACTCTTTTTTTATTTTCCTGGCTCGACTCCACTGCCAGCCCTTTGGACACTTTCCATACAGCATGGAACATTTACTGGTGGCTCCCTAAACCATCTATGAGCACTTCTGGCTCCACAGGGAATCTTCCTCATCAATCCTACGTCTGGGTACTTTCCTCAGGCACTGACCAAGTACCTGAAAGAAAGCAACAGGTGTCCAAAGCAAACCCGTAGAGGTGAATTTGGTTACTACTGATGGGTGGGGTTTCCCACCTCCCACTCCCATAATTCATGCCCAGCCATTTCTCTGGACTGTAACACCTCATCCTTAAAAACACTTTGCTGTGTAGATTCTCTTTAAATGTATGTCGTATCCAGCCTACTGTTTTTCCATCCCATTTGTGCTGAACTTGAACATACTTAAAAAGTGGCTGTGTCCATTACTCTAGACCCTCCACAGAGTTAAACAGTCCAATCCCCACATCTTCCAAACTGTACTTGGCTGTCTTTTCCTGACCCCACAGTAACAGCCACTTTAGTTTCATTTTGTCTCAGGTGAAAACACATTGGCCCTTTAGCAGAGCGAACTCACCCCTTGGTTGCAGGTGCCCTACAGGCATTATCTCTTCCAAAGAAATCTTGTCCAGAACTTCTTGTGCATCAGCACAAACTTAAACTCAGGCAGCTTCTTGTTTCTTAGCTGGACCAGGTGGTTTGTCCCTGGAAACAGGCTGATTCCTTCCCCTCATCCCCGCAGGGATGGGGCCCTGAACCACGGAAAGTGGTCTCTACCACTTCACTTGGCTCTTCTTGTGTTCCTCTCCAGGTGAGAATGCACACCTCCACAAAAAAATAGCTCTTTGACAGAGCATAGGACTCTGAGGGCCTGCTTCCAGCAGAGCACCTCCTTCCTCTACTACAGACTGCAACAGACTGACTTCAAATTCCCCAACGTTCTACTCTAACCTCCAACTGCAACATTCCAGTGTGGCTTATGCAGCTGCGACAATTCTAAATGATGTCATAGCTCCAGCTCAGCAGAGACTGAAAACAGAGCAAAACATAGTGAAATCCATTTAACTGGAGTTTCACTAGCTGCCTTTCCCTGCCTGCCATTAGGTCTTACTAGGGTTCTAGTAACCCTGGGTAACAGGGGAGTTACACTCACCCTGGGCCAGGAAAATGACTGTCCGCAGTCATTAGTTACCCAACCTAGGCCATCCTACCCTATGTGCTACCTATGGAGAGGGGTGATCAGCCCCCTCCTACCATGTGCTAGGCACAGGCAGGCAACACTAAGGGCCCAGAGGCCATCGGCTGATGCATCAGCCTCTACCCGCTGACTATGGGTACCCAGTGGCTCTGGAAGAACTGTCCAGAGCACAGCCCATAAGAGATCAGTGCAGCGACCCCTACGGCCATTCAGAACCACTATGTATATCCCCCCAGCCCGAGGGAAAACCTGTCTGCCTCTAACTCAAAATTCCCAAAAACAAAACAAACAGGGGACCTTCCCCCAGCCTTGGACACCATGCAACCACCACCAGGAGTGAATACCATATGCTATGCATTACTCCCACACTCCCCCACAACCATACCTGTGGAAGGAAATGTTACTCACAGTAACATCAACAACAGTACTTTGAACACTACACTCTAAAGTACTACTGAGGAACTCCGATGAGTCCCTCTTCCTCTTCTTGTCTTCTCTTCTTATCTTCTTCAGGAACACCTGCAAGAAAAAAAAAGACAACACACACTCCTGGTCTGCATACACAGTCTATCTAAACCCCTACCATCAAAACACTGGAGAATCCAAAAAAATATATATATATATTTTTTTTTTAGAAAATTAGAAAAAACAATATAAACATTAGAAAACAGTAAAAACAATGACATTATTTACAATACACCATATTTGGGGAATGGAGTGCCCTAAAAGTCCCATCTGGTGACCACAGTGCCCGAAGGCAAGTCCATTAAAGAGTCTCTCCTGGGCTGGAGCCTGGTGAAGCACAGTTCTAGCAGGCCAAAGTCCAGAAAGGGAGAGTCTTTGAGGACAGTTCAAACATCTGGAGTCTGCTAGTGTAGGGTGTGTACTGCAATGTCATAAGAATAGAAAAGTTTGGACTCACCAGTCCCTTGTAGAACACCACAATACCACACCTGATCCTCAGCCGAAGACTCTCCCTGGCAGCATTCTTCCAATACAGCTGGGTGGACATCTTCCGAGAAACAACAGGAGGGCACATCTGGAAACTGCTGGGACAATGTCATCTCTGGAGATGGAACCTTAGAACAGGAACTCAAAGGAAAACAGCTGGTCTGAAGTCATCCGATACCCAGGTGATGAATCAGGATACAGCTGGGCTGGTGTCCTCTCTGGATCTGAAGTCATCTGGTGGGCCAGTCAATGGATTCTGGAAAGCCAGTACACTGTAGAACTGATGAATGTGGAGCAACTGAGTCTTGGATGTCCAGACTGGCGGAACAACATAGGTATGGTAACGGCTGGATTGGCAGCACTGGCTACCACTGCTCTGCTTTCCATTTGGTAGGCATGGTTACATTCGAAGGAAGGTCTTTGCATTGTGACCAATAGCACAATGAGTCAGGTGCTTGAATTATCACCCCATCTGGGCACTCATAATTCACACTGTGAAAGGCTTCATGTTCCTCTCCATCCATAATTCGAACAGTGTCCATAAACACTGTCCTGCCTCTTTTCCACTGGCTGTAAGTTTCTTGAAACATTCTGTTCCTGACATACTTGTTTGCATCAGGATGCACACATTTCAATGCTTCTTCCCAAATCCAGGATTTCCTGCTTTTTTCAATCTCCTCCCAGACTCTCAGAGGAAAGGTAGGAAAGGATATCCCACAGATTTCATTTGCTTTCCTACGAACCAGTCTTTCCTCTTTACTAGCTTTGGTCAACTTGAGACCTCTGGCCTGGCATGGGGGACAGCCACTCCTGGTCCTGCCAGCTACACATTCTTAATGACACAAAAAATTTATCCCTGGCTTCTTCTTGCACAGCCAGGGCAGTGGAATCACCACTCTCTTCCATGCATTCCTCTGAGGCAAGAGTTTGAGGCTGTGTACCAGTTCCTTTTTCACAAGGCCACATAGGTCCCCCCTCTTCTTCTTCCTCACTGACCATCTCTGCCCAGGAGTGAGCAGTCATCCACACTCCTGAGACTGTCCACTCTTCACTGGGCGCAGAGGTTGAAACTTCCCAATTAAAGGCCTCCCTCATCTCGTCTTCACCTATGAGACTTGGGCTAGGCCCCTCTCTCCAAGGATCTACTGATGCTCTTCCTGAAATGTCTCTCTGTGACTCAGACTCTGAAACATCAGCACATTGTTCTGTCTGTAAATCTGCACCCTCTAGCTTCATGCCACATTCTGAGGGGCCTTCTCCAACAGGCACTGCCTGCTGCTGTGTGCTGCCAACTGCAGATTCTTGAACTTTTGTCCATGTGGGAGCCAAACAAATCTTGGGCGCTTTAAACAAACCATATTTCTGTAGGCACCCATAACAGTGAGGTACCATGAAGACGTCCCTTCCAGCATTTAAGCACATCACATACACTTGCACTGGATATCCAGGATTCGCCACATAAGGAGGCAGTCATCCTCCATAGTAACATCTCTCAATGTCCCTTAATTTGCTAACTTCTACTGCTATCACAGCCTGGACATGATCCGAGTAATAGGCTGGTCCTGAAGCCATGACTGCAGAGAAAAACAAACAAATGCTCACTGTTATTTCAAGTCCCACATCAATGAATTTTTTTTTATTTTAAAATGGCTCCTCTGCTACTGTGTTTACATTACTACCCCACCCTGTAATGGCAACGGCAGCACTCCTACGCATCAACATTCTGTAATTAGGTCAAGCCACTGTGCATCTGATTTACACACTCTACTGATAACTTTTTTCAAACTGCACAAACTTGCACTGTTCTTTCTGCTAGCACATTTATATGATTTGCCACTGATCTTTCACTTGCTGAAGACATTGCTCTAGCTTGCAGTCCCTTAAAGCCTCAGTATTTCATAGCACAGGACTGCCTGTATTTCTTGCTGCATATCTTATACAATTAACAGTCTCTCACTTGGCTTTGAAAATTATACTGATGCTGAACCTACAATTATGCTCACAGTCGGTTGTTTAGAATTCTTGCTTTTAGCTAGTTAAACTGACACAGTCCTTCTTTGCATAGTGATTACACTACTAACGCACAGATTCAGCTGGCTTTTGGCAAAATCGCTTAGTGTGAGTGGTTTCATTTGGCTGGTATTCACTGTTGTCAGTAGTTTTCTGCGATGCAAAAACAGCCTGCGGCCAATCTTGGAGGCCTCTGGAAGGAAGCAGGTTAGCAGTCCTGCCAATCGTCCCTCTGAACACCACACTCAAAGTCCAGTCAATTGAGATGCGGGTTGAGCCCGAATTTAAACAGAAAAGTCAGTTATTTAAACATTTTACATCGCTTTAGTCACCGTGACGCTTCTTCTAACAAGCCAGTTCGCACACTCCACTCACTCTCCTTCTCGAATGCTGTGCAGTCGCTCTAGAGCTGGCTTGGGGGCGGGACTGATTGCAGTTTCACCAATCACTCGACGTCATGCAAATTAGCCTTTTTCCTCTCGAATGCTCTTCTCCTCATGGCGATTATCAAGCAGGCAAAATTTAAACTGCAAACCACTTTTGTTTTTCTCAATGACTCCTCGGCGGGAGCCCATTTCAACCATTTATCATGGCCATTAAGCACAACATGTCTCTCAGTCCACACAGAAAGCATTTCCAACATCTAGGGCACAATTTTCCTTTTTGCTACCCACAGTTTTCCACACTTTCCTTTGTCACAAACACTTTAAAAAGCTGGCAAATGTTGTAATTTAATGCAGGACAAGGGCATACACACTCAGGCTTTACTGCTCCTTGGTAACAGTTGGTAATATCACAGCAGCACATAGACAGCAGCACACACTGGCACATTTAGTTTACATTGCTTCAGTTTTTTGGGCTACCTACTGCCAGACAACCAAAATGCTAGCCACTATCCGAGCAACCTTTCTTGTGTTTTCTCCCAAATTTAAACAGAATCCCAGTGGTGCCTCCATTTTTGTAACCGGTGGGTTACCCCAGGGGTTGGGTTGGTGGTATTTTTGTGTTATTAGCGCTGTGCGGTGCCTCCATATGTAACCCCTACCTGGGACCTGGGCTCAAGGAGAAAACTGTTGCTCGGTATTTTGGCTAGGTTTGACTTCTAGTCAGGGGCACCCAAGTAATTCTGGACACAGGAAGCAATAACCGTAATGTCCAATACCAGAAGTTGGGATTCTGAAGTGTGGCTTTTATTCACATCCAACAGAATAACAAAGCATAGATGGTCCCCCACAAGGCTACACTCCTGGCAATGTGGATTTATGGAGATCAGAACCCATTCTCTTTACACAGAAACCCTCATGTCTCGAAACACTCTGACCACTCTGCCTTAACTCAACTCTTTTTCGGTTTCCCTGGGTCAGCTCCATTGCCAGCCCTTTGGACACTTTCCATATAGCATGGAACATTTACTGGTGGCTCCTTAAAACAACCACCTATGAGCACTTCTGGCTCCATAGGGAATCTTCCTTATCAATCCCATGTCTGGGTACTTTCCTCAGGCACTGGCCAAGTACCTGAGAGAAAACAACAGGTGTCCCAAAGCAAACCCATAGAGGTGAATTTGGTTACTACTGATGAGGGGTCTCCCACCTCTTGCTCCCATAATTCATACTCGGCCATTTCTCTGGACTGTAACACCTCATCCTTAAAAACACTTTGCTGTGTAGATTCTCTTTAAATGTATGTCACAACCAGTCTACTGTTTTTCCATTCCATTTGTGCTGAACTTGAACATACTTAAAAAGTGGCTGTGTCCATTACTCTAGACCCCACACATAGTTAGGCAGTCCAATCCCCACATCTTCCAAACTGTACTTGGCTGTCTTTTCCTGGCCTCATAGTAACAGTCACTTTAGATTCATCTTGTCTCAGGTGAAAACACATTGGCCCTTTAGCAGAGCGAACTCACCCCTTGGTTGCAGATGCCCCACAGGCATTGTCTCTTCCAAAGAAATCTCATCCAGAACTTCTGGTGCATCAGCATGAACTTAAACTCAGGCAGCTTCTTGTTTCCTAGCCGGACCAGGTGGTTTGTCCCTGGAAACAGGCTGATTCCTTCCCCCATCCCCGCAGGGATGGGGCCCTGAACCACTGAAAGCAGTCTCTACCACTTCACTTGGCTCTTCTTGTGTTCCTCTCCAGGTGAGAACACACACCTCTACAAAACAATAGCTCTTTGACAGAGCTTAAGACTCTGAGGACCTGCTTCCAGCAGAGCACCTCCTTCCTCTACTACAGACTGACTTCAAATTCTTCAGTGTTCTACTCTGACCTCCAGCTGCAACATTCCAATGTGGCTTATGCAGCTGCAACAGTTCTAAATGATGTCATAGCTCCAGCTCAGCAGAGACTGAAAACAGAGCAAGACATAGCGAAATCCATTTAACTGCAGTTTCACTAGCTGCCTATCCCTGCCTGCCACTAGGTCTTACTAGGGTTCTAGTAACCCCAGGTAACAGGGGGGTTACATTGACATTAACTTATACTGGGGCTATTTTTGGCGTGTTTTAGATACTTTACAAACATAAACGCATCAAAGCAGTCTTACATTAGTTTTCTGTGTCCCACAGTGGCTTAATTAGTTCCCAAGTATAACTCTGTTCAAATGTTAAGCAATGGATGGCTATAGGTGCAGAAACTCTTAGGTGAGACTTCTTTTTGTGACACAGAAATGGTATCTATTTTCTCCCATGAAATCAGTTCACACAATCACAAATTTCCTTTTCTATCACCCTGTTCAAAACCTGGCAATGTTTCAAATAGCAATCTGGGGAAACTTGCCACCTACTCATTTTTATGTTTGCTTGTGCCCATGCACGAGGAACATGTGGCAGTTTAGGAGAGAAGTGGGTTGTGGAGGTGCAACACTGTTGAGACCAATGCTACCACTGCTTTTGCATGCTTGGCCCTGTGTCACCAATGCAAGCACAAGCTGCTGGTGACACTAGTTTTACAAACGTGCCACCAACTTGAAATGATTTGGCTGCTGCAATGAGGGGGCAACCCGTCATTGTAGGGCAGTGCCTTGTGTGATGTAACCAGCTGTGGAATTATGCCAGAGTCAGCTGGGGCTCTGCACCGGTACCTCATCAAGAAACCCCAGTACCTGTATAAAAAGCAATCTATGCTGCCAAGCCGGGGCTTTGGCTCCGGAACCTATTTTTTCAATGGGGTTTTAGCCCCAGTAGTTCAGGGCTGTTTCCTCCCTGGCCATGTAACAGTGAAGCCAGAGTTGTAAAAAGAGAAAATAAAGGTTCAGACATACCTTACATGCCAGCAATATCTCTGTGCCATAAATTTAAGTCTAGCAGCTATGGCAGTCAAACTTGGCTCGACTGAGTCTGGAGTGATAGCCGGCAGATTTATGATCCAATTTACTATTACTGATTGGTCCAGCAGTCTACCTTTCATGTGTGTATCTCATGCACACAATATGGCTAGTGGACCCGGACCAATCAATAATGGATTCTACCATGGGAATGTTGTTTTAAGATTCCTGCTGCTGGCATGCTGTACCAATCTCTCTTAAGGTGGGGCTATAACTAAGACTGCCTCAGGGTGAGCCTTTTGTAAAGATTCATTTTTGGTCACTTGTTGCGTCACTGCTTCTGCTTGAGCCTGCCTGTTTTCTATCCTACCATCCATGCTGCCACTGCTGCTAATAACAGGAGAAGTTTAGTTACCCTATTGCAAGTGCTGGCTATCAAACAGTTATGGGGCCAGAAATAAGACATGATGGGAGTGGTGCAGTGCAGTGGCTGTGGAGCAGCAGTCTTCTGGGAGACGTTCTGAAGGATGTGGTGTTGTCCCATCTGCAGGCATCTCTCTGGGCTGAGGGAGGAGGTTGCTCATCTCCAGGCTGACTTGGTCAGGATTTGTGGGACTTCCTTTTCTATCCATGGACCACCAGTGCCACTGCCGTTGCCTCAGAGGTTGCCAAGAAAAAGGAGCGGTTGGACCACAGTGGGCTCAGGGAGGGTGAGGGTGGTGGAACAGAGGTGCATCCCTCCAGCTGTACCTCTCCACAATTCCTATGCCATTCTGGCAATGTGTGGTTCCTCTATGGAGGCACCCACAGTGGAGACCAAGGAGGATGCTGGGAACCTCCACAAAGGAGACCCACAGGAGGGAGGCAGGAGAAGGAAACAACTCCTGGTGGGGGACTCCATTGTTAGGAAGGTAGAACTGGGGAAGGAAGGGGAGAGGGAGGTAAGGTGCCTGCCTAGTGCCATGGCTTGGAGGGACAGGGAGCGAATCCTCAGGTTTGCTGGAGCAGCTGCACAAGGGAGGGAGCTGGATGTCATTGTCCACCTAGGGACAAATGGCCTGGCTAAGAAAGGGATTAGAGAAGTGCAGGAAGAGCTTGTGGAATTGGGGAGGGGCCTTAGACAAGTAGCACGCATGGTAACCTTCTCGGAGGTACTGCCCATCTATGGCGTAAGAGAGGCTAGGGTGTTCCGCACCATAGGATTCAATCAGTGGTTGAAAAACTGGTGTGGAGCTCAGGGATTTGGTTTCATTGGGGAATGGGGGTCCACCTGGAGTGATGCAAGCCTATACTGGCATGATGGGCTGCATCTGTCCAGGAGGGGAATCAGGATCCTAGGTGATAGGTTTAAATACATAATTGGCAAGCATTTAAACTAGCAAAGGTGGGAGGCACTGGAAAGGAGCAGGGAAATCCTAGCCCCCAAAAAAATCATGGTAGTAAGTGCAGTAAACACCAACATAGAGGTGTTGATAGGGAGAAGGGTAGGGGTAAATGGAGAAAGTGACAAAGGCAAGAAGGACAGGGATGGGGCAATAAGGAGTAAGGCCATCAGGAAATGGAGGGTAATGAGTATCAATGCCTGTAGTCTGGGCAACAAGCTCCCTGAGCTGGTGGTCTTGATGGAAGAGGGATGCCTGGATATTGTAGCAGTCACAGAAACATGGTACACAGAGAACCATGACTGGGATGTTAACATACCAGGGTACATCACCAACAGGAGAGACAGGCAGGGGAGAAAAGGGGGAGAAGTAGCTCTCTATGTAAAGGGAGGGATAAAAGCAACTGAACAAAACAGTAAACAGGGAGGGGAGGAGGAGAAGAGGCACTGTGGGTCACCTTGGAGACTGGAAAGGGCACCACAATCCGCACAGGGGTTGTGTACAGACCCCCATGTCAGGGGAAGGGAATGGACAAGGATATGATAGAAGGCATTCTTAGAATGGCAGAGAAAAGGGAGATACTGTTGATGGAAGACTTGACTATGCCAGATGTTAACTGGAGCACATTTGTTGCAGCCACATCCAAGAGCAGGGTCATGGTTGATGCCCTACAGGTGGCAGGCCTCAGACAGCTAGTTTCAGAACCCACTCGTGAGGAAGCAATCTTAGACCTCGTGCTTTCAAACGGGGGCTGTAAGAAGATCTCAGATCTAGAAGTGGGTTGCCATCTGGGAACAAGTGACCATCAAACAGTGTGGTTCACGTTAAACTCAGCTACGGAGTCAAGCCATACAAAAGTGAGGGTACTGGACTTTAGGAGGGCTGACTTTGGCAAGATGGAAGAGTTCCTCAGAAAAGCACTAGCAAACAGGCTAGAAGGAGGGGTGGAGCAACAATGGGGAATCATCAAAACTGCCATCACAGAGGCAACAAGCCTTTGTGTGAAGCAAATAAACAAATCAAAATGAAAGAAAAAGCCATTATGGTACTCAAAAGAGGTGGCTGTGAAAGTCAAGAAGAAAAAGATAGCATTCCGGAAGTATAAGGAAACACAGAAGGAGCAGGACAGACAGCTGTACCAGTTAAGGCAGAAGGAAGCAGGGAGGGAAGTCAGAATAGCAAAGGCCCAAACTGAGGAAAAGATAGCCAACTCATTTAAGAAGGGGGATAAAACCTTTTATAGGTACATCAGCAAATGTAGAAAGACAAAGGGAGGGATAGTGAGGCTGAACAGAATGAACGTTGGGTGGGCAGAGGGAGACAGTGAAAAAGCAGGGATGCTGAATGAATATTTCTGCTCAGTATTCACAAAAGAGGAGGGAGAAGTGTCTAATCCAATTAACAGAAGCACTCTTGATGGGGGGGGGGGTCAATTCTAGTCATTTCACAGAAGAAAGGGTTCTGCAAGAACTCCTAAAACTGAAAGTGGACAAAGCAATGGGGCCTGATGGAATTCATCCCAGAATTCTAAAAGAATTAAGGGAGAAACTAGTGAAACCACTGGCTACTTTTTTTATTAAATCATGGGAGGATGGTGTGGTACCCAAGGACTGGAGGAAGGCGGATGTGATTCCCCTTCACAAAAGTGGGACCAAGACAGAGGCAGGAAACTACAGACCTGTCAGTCTGACCTCTGTGGTAGGGAAAGTGATGGAGTCACTTCTGAAGGAAAGAATTGTTGAGTACCTAGAGGCCAGTGGGGCACAGGATCCAAGGCAGCATGGGTTCACAGCAGGAAGGTCAAGTCAGACGAATCTAATAGATTTCTTTGACTGGGTGACCAAAGCAGTAGACCAGGGAGGGGCTATGAACATGGCCTACCTAGACTTTAGCAAGGCATTTGACACAGTCCCACACAAAAGATTAATAGACCAGCCTGGGAGTGGGTCCCAGGGTGGTAGCCTGGGTAAAACATTGGCTGGACAACAGGATACAGAGGGTAATTGTAAATGGGGTCCACTCTGAAGAAAGAGGGGTTACTAGTGGGGTACCACAGGGTTCAGTATTGGGTCCAGTCCTTTTTAATGTCTTCATAAGTGACATTGCAGAGGGACTGGAAGGAAAAGTATGCCTCTTTGCAGATGACACAAAGATCTGCAACAGGGTTGATACACAAGGAGGCATGGAAAGGATGAGGAGGGACATGACAAGGTTGGAGGAATGGTCAGAAGTATGGCAGCTAGGATTCGATGCAAATAAGTGCAAAATAATGTACCTGGGAAACAAGAACCCAGGAGAAGAATACACAATGGGGAGAGGTAGTAACAACAACAAAAAAGGAAAGGAACCAGGGGGTAATCATATCAGATGACCTTAAGGTTAGCAAGCAGTGTGAGAAGGCAGTAGGGAGGGCTGGGGTATACTGGGATGCATAGGGAGAGACAACAGCAGCAGAAAACAGGAAGTTGTTATCCCTCTGTACAGACAGTTGGTGAGACCCCATCTGGAGTACTGCGTCCAGTTCTGGAGACCCCATCTCCACAAGGACATAGTCAAGATAGAGGCAGTCCAGAGGCGGGCAACTAAAATGGTGCAGGGTCTGCAAGAGAAGCTGTGTGAGGAGAGACTAAAGGAGCTTAGTATGTATACCCTTGAGGAAAGAAGGGAGGGGGGGACATGATAGAAACTTTTAAGTATCTCAGTGGAAGTCCAAGAGGGTAGCATCTTTCAGAAAAAGAGATGTGCAAGAACAAGGGGACACAATTTAAAGATGGGGGTTGGGGTTCAGGGGCAATGAGAGGAAGTATTTCACAGAGAGGGTAGTAGATGCATTGAACCGCCTTCCTGAGGAGGTTGTGGGGTCTAAAACTGTGGGAGAATTCAAGAATGCATGGGACAGACATAAGGCAATTCTTGTGGGGGGGGGTAGGAAGAAATAGGCAGTTGGTTAACTAGGATCTGCGGCCTATCTTGTAGGTAGGGAAATGGGCAGACTAGATGGGCCAAGAGGTCCTTATCTGCCATCAGAGTCTATGTTTCTATGTTTTCAGGGCATATGTCCGATCAGTCAATTGTTTAAGCTGTTAAAGTTTTTGTGTCTGCAGCTGCTCGCCGGCTCTGCTCCAGTTCCATACCATAGCTGCTGCTGCTGATTATTAGCATCCGGTATCCTACCTGCTGATATTCTACAGGTTGCTCAGAGCCTCCAACATTTACCATTGCCCCTGGCCCACAGTGTGCTGCTGCTCAGTACTGCTGCTACTAGTGATCCATCCCTTCTAAAGAACGCAATTCTCAAACTGAGTCCCATGGTCCACTGCTGTAAGGTCCAGTGCTGGTACTGCTGTCCTCCATGTCTTCTGTCCGCGCTCCCCCCTCCCCCAATATCCCAGTCATAACTGAGCTTCCTGGACTCTGGCCACTTCAAAAGAAAACAGCACATCCTTGGACCTTGTCCCCCAGTGCAGACCACCTTTTCATCAGGTTAGTGACATTGTGTCCATGGTTCCGAAGTGAGGGATGCTCTTCCATATGGTATGGGCAGAAAATAATGCAGCTTCTTAACTTCACTGGCCCTTGCTGGCTGCACAAGTATTATGGTATTGGTAGTAGTAGCATTAAAACAAAAGCCAGTGCAGTGAGTTAGAAGAACAGGTCAAAAAGTGTTGCAAATGATAAGTTGACATATTAGACCAAGAGCTGCTCAGTCCATGCAGAGAAATAGCATCATAAATACGGTGGGGGGAAGGGATGCACAAGACAAAAGGGCGCCACCAGAGTTCAAAATTGATCTCTCTATTGTCAAAAGTTGTAACTTCTAATACAGAATTCATTTTGTCAGAAATTTCCCTAACAAATAATGTATTAAACATCAGAAACTCATCCCTTATGTAGTTTTATTCCTTAATTTATGTGGAGTACGCTGCATAAATGAACAAATTAAACACCATGGGGGACAACTTCAAGTTTGTAATGTGTAAAACAGAATTTGTTAGGGAAATTCCGGCCAAAAAGAAGTCTGTATTTAAAGTTACAACTCTATGTCAAAATGAAGAGGGACATCACCTTATGAACTCCCATTCGTCTAGTGCGACATACTTTCAACTTAGAACAAAAGACTGCATAATATCTGAATCTGCTGAATATCAAGTAAATACTTTGGCAAGAACTGGCATTTTGTTTAAGTCTGTAGATTTTTTTGTTTAGTTTTCCAGAGTGTGCCTGTCATTTTTTATGTTAGCTTGTGCACATGCGCAAGAAACATGATGTGACAGGTTGCTGGAGTAGCAGGCTGTGGAGGTGCAGTCATGTTGTGGCCAGTGTTGCCTCTGCTTCTGGGGGCTTGTTTCTGTGGCACTAGTAAATGAGCACGGTGTCTATGATAGCAGCTGTAAAGTGTGAAACCAACTTGAAGTGATTTTGCCGCTGCAATGAGGGATCGCCCCCTCATTACAGGGCATGCCTTGTTTATCACCAATAACTATACTTCTTAAGCAGAACATGGCAGCATTACCAGGAACAGCTCCTGGGAGCTAGGAGAAACAGCGAGACACAGCGGGGGCCCTTAACCGAGTACGTTCTGTTCTCTGGGAACTATGTGTGTGTGTGTGTGTGTGTGAGAGAGAGACAGAGAGAGAAAGGCAGTGACATAAACCAGCTTCTCTCACCGTCTCTCTGAAATCCATAACTGTTTGCATGCCGCAAGGGAATGAGCTGCCCACAACAGACTCTACAGCAGCACCGCAGACAGCACGGCACAGTGAACAGGACATGAAGAATAATAAAAAACCTATGAATGCCAAGGAAAATCATTTTCCCTGCACTGCTTGGGCTTACCATCTCTGTCTGACTGCCATTCCCTGAGGTAAAGTGCACTCTTCTGCTCCTGTCTTGTTCTCCCGCTTGTTCATCACTCCATGTCTTGGGTGTGCGTGTTCTGTCGAAGAATGTGCTCCAGTATCACAAGAATGTTTACAAAGTAACTGCACGGTGGTTTGGTGGGAGAGTGAATGACACTGCACCACCACCCACCACTGGGTGTGCTGCTACGCGGCAAGAGACCAGCGGGCAATGATGGAGATGTGAGACACTTGTCCACCTATCCAGGTTATTGTCTGCCAAGTGCCGAGTTGGGTTACGTAGAGCTGGTGCCTGCCTTGCGGTGACATGGCTCGGATCTGAGAGACTGGCCTTTACACCATACTGCAAACTAGCCTTCGGTGGGGGGGAGGGGCAGGGTGTGAGGATCTCCTGCTGCTTGTTGCTCTGTAGCTTCTTGTGAGCTGAAGGATTTACTCTCAGCTGTTGCATGCTAGTTACATGGCTTTCCCCCACCCCGTGGAAACCATTAGTATGGTATGTTATCTATACAGCACTGATCAGAACCCAAAGCCACAAGAGAAATGCAGTATAATTCATAAATGCATTGATGGCAACAGTGCAGCAGTCGGCAGACAACTAAAAACACAGATAGTAGCTTTGTATTTAGGATCGTTTAGCATTTTTTTAAATCTTTTTTATCAAAAAGTGTAATCATAGCATGCATGTTTTCTGTAGATGCATCAGTCGGCCAGTGCATGCAGACCAACTGCAAAGTTTTGCTAATTTCAACCTATAAATCTGGAACGACTTCTGTACAGAAGTATATAACTCAGGCTCCCAACATCACCTGTTCTATAAGATTGCTTTTCCATGGCTTCAGAGTTTAACTCCTTGTTTCGCTGGTATCCCACAATGCTTTACATCACCTGAAAGTACATGGCCCCAAAAATGTTCTGTAAACATATACTGGGTTAGTGAAGGCCTTGGTTCACTTTGTCTATCCAGACTGCTTTATAGCCAGTTGGAGAAGATTTGATTGTGCAGAAATTTTGCAGAAGTATCACCCTGAAGTAGTGTTAAAAGACATTGTGGATGTGTAACCAGAGAAGGCCTCGGACCTATCTGGAAGTGACGAAGCTTAAAAAGCTGCTGACGCCTTCAAGATAACTTTGAAAAACATAATAATTAGGTATAATTCAGCTTGCATCCCATGTATGGTCTACAGATTTGAAAGAGTGAAAGGGACCTGATGATGGTGGTAGACACTAGAATGAATAACACTGAAAACTGCAGAAGATCTACGGCAAAGGCAAACAGGATTCTGGGCTGCATAGCCTAGGAAACAACATCCAGAAGGAGGGAGGTGATCCTCCTTCTGTACAATGCCTTGATCAGGCTGCATCTTGAGTACTGTGTGCAGTTCTGGAGACCTCACCTTAGGAAGGACATGGCATTGTTGGAGAGGGTTCAGAAGAGAGCAACCAGGATGATCTGGGGCATGAGTGATAGGACCTATGAGGAAAGGTTAGAAGTCCTTGGGCTGTACTCACTGGAGGAGACGAGAGACAGGGGAGACATGACTGAGGTATTCAAATATGTGAAAGGGATTAACAGGGGCAGAGCCAAAGAAATGTTCAGACTAAGGAAAGGGGGCACAACCAGGGGGC
Organism: Neoceratodus forsteri; assembly: GCA_016271365.2. NCBI lineage: Eukaryota > Metazoa > Chordata > Ceratodontiformes > Ceratodontidae > Neoceratodus > Neoceratodus forsteri. The sequence goes on from CM057454.1 coordinate 1,181,467,337, forward strand.
ATGAGTGGAACTTGGAGGGGGGAACCTACATGGAAGAACATAGAAGGCATTACTTCACTGAGATGGTGCTGGAGCCATGGAATGCATTGCCTGGGAGGCTAGTGGAGCAGGGCACAGTGGAGGGCTTTAAGAGGGGGGTGGGACAGATGCATGGGTATTCTGAAGCCAAAGTTGACCCTCTCGGGGGTTGGGGGAGGAACTAGTGCCCAATATGGGCTAGCTAACGAGCAGACATGAAAGACCGTTGGGCCTACTCTGCTGGCTTTTAGTATGTTAGATTTCTCCTCCCATTTACTTATTACTGAAGAAATTTGCATGAATCCCTTACAGTTTGTCTGCTTCTATAGCTTGAGCCCTACTTCAAGTCACAATTCACAGCCTTCTGCTGTTACATCACAGTCTTGAGCTCAGGGAGAAAGCAATTGGAATAGACAAAATATTTAGGAGCAAAGCTCCTGTTACATAGAAACATAGAATTTGACGGCAAATAAGGACCGCTTGGCCCACCTAGTCTGCCCATTTTCCTACCTAACAGATAAGCTGCAGATCCTAGTTAACCAACAACTTACTTCCTCTTACCCGCCCCTAGGACTGCCTTATGCCTGTCCCATGCATTCTGAAGTCCACCACTGTTCTTGACTCCACAACCTCCTCAGGGAGGCTGTTCCATGCATCCACAACCCTCTCAGTGAAAAATACTTCTCACATTACCCCCGAGCCGTCCCCCTCTATCTTCAACATGTGCCCTTGTTCTTGCACATCTCTTTTCTGGAAGATGCTACCCTCTTGGACTTTGTTAATTCCCTTGAGGTACTTGAAAGTTTCTATCATGTCCCCTCTCCCTTCTTTCCTCAAGAGTATACATATTAAGCTCCTTTAGTCTTTCTTCGTATGTCTTCTAGTGCAGACCCTGCACCATTTTGGTTGCCCTCCTCTGGACAGCCTCCACTCTGTCTATGTCTTTATGGAGATGGGGTCTCCAGAACTGTACACAGTACTCCAGATGGGGTCTCACCAACTGTCTGTACAGAGGGATAACAACTTCCTGTTTTCTACTACTGATGCCTCTTCCTATGCATCCCAGTATCCCTCCAGCCTTTCTTACTGCCTTCTCACATTGCTTGCCCACCTTTAGATCATCTGATATAATTACCCCCAGGTCCCTTTCCATTTTTACTGTTGTCAGTAAAAAATGTGAGGTAATGTGTTTTCATGCAAATGTCCTCAATAATAAATAATGGGGAGGAGACATACAGAACTAATGTAAAATACAAGCTGACCATGTCTAAACATTATGATTTGTGAAAATTCTGTTGAAGGCATCAGCTACTCTTTAAGGACAGTATTGAAGCAAGAGTAAGCGAAAGTTTGTTCTTTGCCAGGGTTCTTTGGTTGAGAGTGCTCCAGAGCAGAAAGGCCATTTCTGTGCCTGAAATCTCTGCTTAGACCGTGTAAAAAAAGAAAAGTGTTACCCTTTCCTGAAAGGAGGAGACAGTGTGACTTGGTGGGTAAGTGCAGAATGGTGAGCACAGGTCCAAATCCACTTAGATCCTTGTCATCCTGTGACCTGGAGCAAATATACACTCCCAGTGCTCCATGTCATCTATATAATGGTTAAAAGATATGCACACAGGAAATAATACAACAGAGGTGTAACATTTTAAGTGGGAACTTTAATTTCTGCCTATTTGCACATTTTATCTCCAGCCATGTGGCAAAAAATACTGCTTCTTTCTGTTTACTGCATCTCAAAACAGCAACACGTGATGGTGAAAATCTGCACCTTAAGTGTCTTTAATCTGTTGTACCCAGTTTCTCTATTCTTGCAGTATGCCTTTGTATGTGTTTGTTACAGCATTTTGTAAGACTTGAAGTAAGGAATTTGGCAGATATTTGCATCAGCTACTAATCTAAACTAAGAGACCTCAATATGTACTCACAGGAGGAAAGGAGGGCGTGGGGGAACATGATAAAAATGTTCAAGTTCCTCAAGGGCATAAACAAGGTGCGGGCTGGGGATCTTTTCATTGTAGAAAAGACACCAGAACGCAGGTACACAATATGAAAGTGGAGGGGGGTAAATTATGAGGTAATGTGAGGACGTTTTTCTACACAGAGAGTGTGGCGGACACTTGGAATAGTCTGCCACAAGAGGTGGTGACAGCAAGCACAGTGGAGGGGTTTTAACATGCCTGGAACAGGCACAAGGGAACTTTGGGTGGGGAAAGAGTAATGAAAAGCCTTTGATCACTTAGGATCAGTGGACACATACATGTACAGGGCATACAGGCAGACTGGATGGGTCCAGTGGTCCTTATCTTCTGACAATTTCTATGCATCTATATATTTACACTCCCAGTCTGGCAGGAAAGTCGCCTGGTGTCACACCGTGGCTACAGCATTTCAGGGGACCCACTTCCTATTTTTATTTGCCCTCTTGTTTGTGCTTAAAACTCATTGTCTGTTGTGCTCGGACCCGAGTCAGGACGCCACTTGCACACACTGAGCTGTGGACGAACATGATGCCTCTGACCTGGAGTGGGGGCACTGTGTGGGAAGGCTCTCCTGTGAATGATAACACATGCAGATGTCAAGAATTCATAGTAGATCACAGTGAAGCTCTCTGCACTATGTAATTGCTTTTCATAAAGAAATGTGGAGTGCCCAGATCAATTTTACAGCAATCATTTCATTTTCCTGTAATGTAAACAGCTTTGTGTGTTCCTGTATGTAAATTTTCACCATAGACAGGCTCCAGTTCCTGTAAAACACAGGGATTTTTAGATCTCGGATGAACCCTCCACATGTCTGAAATGTAACTATTTTTATGCCAGCTTTTGGGAGAAACAGTTTGGTAAACTCCATTCCTGTGGTATTCCATTTGATGAAGTCAGACAGGTCAGAAATGCAGTGTTGTACAGCCAGATTGACAGCCTTATTGTAACTGTACTTGTACATTGATTATACAGCATGGCAGGACAGATGCTCATAGACACACTTGTTCAGGTGAAGTCAAACTCTTGTATTTCTGACATGGAGTTAACATTGGTTTTACTTCTGGGTCACTGTGCATGTGTGCGTGTGTGTGTGTGAAATACACATAATGAGGTACTGCTGAAAATGATTATACACGTATCTCGTTAAACTGTCTGTCACAGCCAGTATGGAGCAAAAATTCAATTTACCAACTCACTGAAGCTGAATGTGGTGTGAGTAGAATGAGAGAGAAGTCGGAAACCACAACATTCACTTGTGATTTGGCAGTGTGGTGCACCTGTTCCTGTGAGGTCAAGATTTCCGGCTTATATTAGTTTTTGTTTTGTTATGCTCCTTACATTGGCTAGCCAGACAGCTGCTGTGTTGTGTAGGAGACACTATCTTTAACTGGGCTGTTTAGCTTGACATTTTTTTGCAAGTTAGTAGGACTGCCAATTCTGATCCCTGAATCATTTTTATGTTTGCTTGCGTGCATGCACACAGCACATGTGCAAGTAACATCCTGTGACAGTACCACATTTCACAGGTGTGTCACTGTTGTGGTCAATTCACCAGATGCTTTAGTGGAAGCACCCCATAGCCACCAGTCAAGGGGGGAGCTGCCAGTGACAGCAACTTCAAAGAGATCCAGGACACTGAAGCGAATCTGCTCCTGCAATCACAAACAGTTTCATCACTGCAGTGGCACCCCCCCCCCCCGCAACTTTGTCAGCTCCTGCCACCCAGGACTCTGTCCCTGGCCCTTGCTCTGCCAGCAACTTGATTGTTTGGTGTGCTTTTCCTGGTGAAGCAAAGAATGAGCCATGGCTCCTGCCACCTGACACACACTCCAAGGAAAGTTGACACAGGGGTGCCCAATCCACGTGTCGGCATGTATGCCCCCTCCCTCCATTAATGTGGCACACTCGGACCCCACCCCAGTGTTCCAAAATGTTTCTGACACCGGGATGCCCACTCCCCATATTAGATGCACCTGCCCAAACCCATCTGTAATCTGCTGACATCGGGTGCCCAATCCCCGTGTGTGCTTGCTCCCACCACCTATGTGGCACACTGGTGGCCCATTCCAGTGTGCTGAAATGTTTTTTTTTTAAACCTGTGAAAGAAAGAAAACCATCTCCCTTGTTTCTTTCTTTATTTTTTTAACCTGTAAAAAGGAAGATGGTCCACCATTATTCCCTCCCACTAAGCATCCACCTCCCCGCACCTCCTCACCCATACTTACCCTCCGAAGGTCAGGAGCAGCAATATTCTCTGGGCTGGGACACGTCTGCACTCTTCCAAGCCAACCGGCAAACTGAAGAAATGACAGTAAGTTATATAATGGGAGTCAATGGGGGGGGGGGTTCAACTTAGGTTGATATCTCAGCCATTTTTAGGAATTGCGGACCCAAATTTTCAACCTGGAGTTCTTGGGGCCCCACATCTTGAACATGTCACTGTCATTTCATTACTCAGTCCGAAAGGTGATTTTGTGATCACTGCACAGAATCACCTTTAGGGATGAGTAACAAAACTACAGTGCCACTGTTCATGGAGTGAGGTCCCCCCCCCAAAAAAAAACATGTTGCAAATTTGGTGAAGAAAGTCCAAGAAATGACTGCGGTACAAGCATGCATTGCGCAGTTTCTATACAAGCTCGTAACATCACCAATTTTTTGATATTTTCACCGCTGCCATTTTTCACACCTCCTTATGAACAATACAGCTGTCATTTTTCACACCCTGCCTAAAATGTGTTGTCACACTTGTGGTGCAGAATGGCGTGGTCACTGTGGGACATCGACATTCAGGACAAATTAACAAAACCACAGCGCCACTGTTCATGAGGGGAGGTCCCAAAATTCCCATGTTGAAAATTTGATGAAAAAATACAAAAAAATGATTGTGTTGTGGGTGTGCATGTCGCAGTTTCTACACACGCTGGTAATTTCACTTTCATTTTGCACACCTCCTCATGAACAGTACAGCTGTCATTCTTTACATCCAGCCTAAAATGTGTTTTCCCACCTGTGGCACAAAATGGCATAGTCACTTTGCGAAATCACCTTTTGGGATTGAGCAACACAATTATAGTGCCACTGTTCATGGGGTGGGGTCTCAAAAAGCCTATGCTGAAATTTTGAAAGAAAATACCAATAAATGCCCAGACATTAGGGTTTCCAACTGTAATGCCCCACCCTGTAGAGACTGACAAGCGTTGGGGCTGTGACTTGGGTTTGTCTGCCGTCCCCCCCCCACAGCCACTGAAAGACACTGAGGTGTGCCTTGGGGTCTTCAGCCCTAATGTTCAGCCCATTCTCCTACACTGCACCCATCTCAGCTTATTTCTTTATGGAAAGGGGTGAGTGTAAGGGCTGAAGACCCCAAGGCGCACTGCGACACCTCTTGGTGTCTTCAGGGTGCAGAGAGGTGGAATGGCGTGAGCGTTATGCCTGATGACACAAAGGCACACCCCTAACACCTCTCAGTCTCTGTAGGGTGGGGGTTGGCATTAGTTCAATACTTTACTGCCATTCCAATTATGCATCTCTCTAACTCCTGCACTACCAATGCCAATGCCAGCAAGCAAGCATTCGGCACTGACAAATGCTTGTTGGATGTTCTGGTGGTATCTACCGTGATGGTGGGAGGGGGGCTATTGTTGCCTTCTCGATCATGCTTTGTGATATGGGTGCCAGCAGGACCATCAGGTGAGAGCAAATTTAGCATGTTCATAGAAACATACGATGAAGTCAGCAGATAAAGGCCTAATGGTATACCTACTATGCTTGAGTGTGCAGCTCTCAGTGTTGTGCACTGATGCTGCAACTCCCAGCCCTCCCACCTTCCCCCATCCCACCAATTAATCCCAATGTTTTACTATTTTCCCTTCCCCATTTTGAAGTTGCCCTTAAGTTTATCCCACCACCCTTAAATCCCCCATTGATGCCCTCAACACTAGTTCCTCAGGCAAAGCAATTCATGCTGTCACCACCCTCTTAGTGAGAAAATGCCTCATCTCCCTTCTGAATCTCCCCCCACTCCAACTTTAGACTACGTCCTCATGTAATTCCATCCTTTCTCATTCTAAACAGATTCTCATAACTTACCCTATTAATGCCCTTCAAGTATTTAAATATCTCGGTCATATCCCCATGTCCCTTCTATCCTCAGGAGAGTACATATTTAGCAACTGTAACCTATCCTTGTAGGGCTTTTCCCTCAACCCACTCAACATCTTGGTTGCTCTCCTCTGTACCCCCTCCAACAGTCTGATGTCCTTTTCATAAGTATGGATGCCAGAATTGCACACAGTACTCCAAGTGAGGCCGCACCAATGGTCTGTACAGCGGCAGGATCACCACCTCAATCCTTGAGGTGATTCCCCTTGCTATACACCCCAGCATCCTATTAGCCTTAGCTGCCACTTTCCTACACTGTGCAGAGAAATTCATATGGCCTGTGACCAGCAAACAAAGATCTTTCTCCTCAACGGATACCAATAATTGCACACCTCCCAGCGTATACCTAAATCCAGGATTTTTGTTTTCAACATGCATAATCCTGCACTTCTTCACACTGAAGCTCAACTGCCAGGCACTTGACCACCACTCCAATGTTTCTTTGTCCCTCTGCAGCACCCCTTCCCCCACAACTGCACCCAATTTGGTACCATCAGCAAATATACTTATCTGACTCTGAACCCCAAACTGACATTTCCACTACACAGATGTTGAATAACATTGGTCCCAACACCTAGCCCTGTGGGACCCCACAGATGACTTCCCATGGTGTTGATGATTCCCCCTCCCACTACCCTCTGCTGCCTCTTATCCAACCAGCTGCCAATCCACCTGATTACCCTATCATTCACTAAAAATACCACCAACAGCTTAATCCGGTTCAAGGTTGATTGGCATTCATCTGTATCCCCCTCCTCTGGGTCCTGCCTGAAAACAGGCAGAATCTGTATAGTGCACTTACCTGGTCAACAAAAACTAAATAAATAAATAAAAATACCTAACTCCCAGATCCATCAATTTGCCCATCAGTACCCTGTGTGGCACTGAGTCGAACACCTTGCCGAAGTTCAAGTACAGAACATCCACTGTCTTTCCCTCATCCAAAGCCCTCGTCACCCAGTCATAAAAATCCGTCTTTCGGATGAGACGTTAAACCGAGGTCCCATCTGCCTGGATTGGTGGTAGTTCAGGTGGATGTTAAAGATCTCATGGCACTTATCGAAAAGAGTAGGGGAATTTCCCCGGTGTCCTGGCCAAATTTCCCTCATTCAATAAAAATAGCACCAACGGCTTAATCTGGTTCAATGTCAGTTGGTATTCATCTGTATCCCCCTCCCCCGGGTCGGGCCTGAAAATAGGCAGGATTTGTCTAGTGCCTTTATCCGGTCAACAAAAGCTAAATAAAATAAATAAATAAATAAAATAAATAAATAAAAAATCCACAAGACTGGTCTGACAAGACTTTCCAAGTGTGAACCCATGTTGCCTTTCGACTAAGTGACAATTCTCCTTCAGAAATGACATTATTTTTCCCCTCAGGATAGTCTCCAATAGTTGACCCACAACAGACATGAGACTAACTGGCCTATAGTTCCCAGGATCTTCCCAAGAGCCTCCTTTGTGGATGGGCACCACATGTGCCACTCTCCAATCCTGAGCACACAACCCAGTTGGACACACATGTTGAAAACATCTGTCAGAGAGTCCACTAACACCTCCACAAGTTCCCTCAGAACCCTCAGCTGTATCCCATCTGGTCCTGGTGCTTTATCTGTTCTCAGAGCCTTTAGACCCTCCAGTACCCTCTGCCTATTAATCTCCTCATCCACCATCCTTCTTGCTTCCTCAACATTCCACTCATTTCTCTGCCCATGGTGACTAGGTAATCCCCTCTCCCTTGTAAAAATTGAACAGAAATATTCATTAAACACCTCTGCCTGTTTATCCTCTTATCTACTCATCCCTCATCTGTCTTAATTCTAGAGATCTGCTCCCTGCATTTCGTTCTCTCTATGATGTACCTGAAGAACCCCTTTTCACTCTGCCTAATCCCCTGAGCAAGCCTTATTTCCTTCTCCGCCATGGCAGCCCTTACCATCCTTGTCACCTCCCTGGTACTCCTAACAAAATTCTCCTTATCCTGTTTTTTTACCAGTCCTCTTATAGTTTTTAAAAGCCACACCTTTTTTCCTCACCCTCATCTGCACTTCCCTGGTCCACCAGCTTGGTTTATTAGACCTTGCCTTCTCAGCTTTTTTAATTTTTTTTATTTTAGTCTTTGGTAACCGGGTAATGCCCACTAGGCACAAGTACCTGTTTTCAGGGGTGACCTGGGAGCACTGGGCGGTTAAGGGACTTGCTCAGAGTCACACAGTATGCGAGTGAAGGTTGTGAGAATTAAACTCAGGTCTGGACTGCTGGATGTATCAAGCTTGTTTACACCTTGTTCTTCTAACCTCTAGGCTATACTGCCAGCCCACACTTTTCCACACAGTACAAGAGTTAGTGGCCTCCAGCAGTCCCAACCTTATGATGTCCCATTTTTGGGTGGCGTCCATGTCAGGTTTTATACTAGCCACGTGTCTCCCTAGTACATCTGACAGCCTACTGAAACCAGCCCTTCTAAAATCAATAATCTTTGTGGCAGTATTTGTCTCCTCACTGTCCAACTCAAGTCCAAACCATATAGTGCTATGATCACTCCCCACTATGGGTGCGTCCACTATCACTTCCCTTACTTGCTCCCCATTCAACAAGACAAGTTCTAATATATTACCCACTCTTGTAGGATCTCTTATTAGCAGAGTCAGGAACACATCCTGAAATGCATCCAGCATAACCTACTCCCTGCTGCTATTAGATGACATGGTGGCCCAATCTGCCCCTGGTAGGTTGAAGTCTCCAACCACAACTGTGTTGTCCCTTCTACAGTTCCACTGTATCACACCAACTAACTCCTTGTCCTTTTTCTCCGGCTCAGACGGAGGTCTATACACCACTCCTAGCTTAACCCTTTTGGTTTCTGACTTGCATATAGTAATCCACGAGAATTCCGTATCCCCTTCCCCCTTCCACCTGTATCTCCTCCCCCTTTCCACCCTATGACAATCTATTCCTTCCTTTATGTAGACAGCCACCTCTCCTCCCCTACCATATTCCCTATCCCTCCTGAACAACATAAAGCCTGGTATTACTAAGTCCCATTTTCTATCCTGATTTGCCCACATTTCAGTAATGATGGCAACATCTACTCCCCCTTCCGCCAGAGGTACTTGGACCTCTGGCATCTTATCATCTAGACTCCTTGCATTCACGGAGACAACCACCCATCCTTTCCCATAACACTCTTCCCTTCTACTTCAATCCTCATACCCCACACCAGTGCCATCCCTATGCCCAACATTCCCCCCAAGTGAGGTAGGCAATGACCATCACTGGCCTCTAAATGCTTGATATGTCCCCCCCCCCACTAGTTTAAACAAAAAAAAAAGATGTCAGAAACTCATTACATTTATTTTTCAGGCAGTACCCTCTTAACTGAGATGTAATCTGTCTGGGACATACAGACTACTGTCTGCCCTTGACTCCCCCCAATTCCCTACCAGCTCAAATCCCATAGATTTACACAATCCCCTCAACCATTCAATAAAATCACTGATTTTCTGCGTGTCATATAAACTAGCTCTAGGCACAGGCAGTACCTCTGAGAAGGCAACTGACCTTGCTTCATTACTATACACCCTTGCTGATTCCTTAAACCTTGCTAAGACCTCCTTAGTACTGTTATTTGCTAAGCCATTTGTTCCTAGATGCACTATGAAATGAGGCTTCCACCTCTGTCTCCTATCCCCCGCCAGGGTTGATATGCCTCACTCTATGCACTGTCATCCCCGGAAAGCAATGCACCCATACTGAGCTCTTTCTGTTCCTATTCCACCCCCATCTAGTACCCTTAACAATGGAATCACCAAAACTTATGACCTCATAATCCCCTCTGTGCTGTCTGAACTTTATTACCTCATCCATGCCTCCTTGCCCCACTGATTTAACCTCTCTGATAGTTACCTCATCACCCTCTGCATGTATCAACCCCCTTAGAACATTTTTACTCCCTCTCCCATAGCTATTGCATTCCCATCCTCATACTCCGAAATCCCCCCACTAGCTACCAAATCCAGAAGTTTATCTCCTTTTAATTTCCCATCCTTGTCATTGCTCATGTCTCCTTGCCCTACTGATTTTACCTTTGATACTTACCTCATCACCAACTGCAAGTATCACCTCCTCCCTCAGACTATTACCCCACCTCCCCCACAGCTACCGCATTCCCCACTTCATCCTCTGAAGTCCCCCCAATAGCTACCAATTCCAGAATTGTACCTACCTCTAAGTCCCCACCCCTTTCCACCTTCCCATCCTTGCTACTGGTAACTGACTTATCCCCAATACCCCTTTGCATCACCTTTCCACCCACTTTGAAATTCTGAATTCTAGTACAAATACCCAACCCCTTCCTTGCTATCCCATTCCTGTCCTGATACCTACGAGTTATCAACAACTCCCCTATCACCTCCTTTACCCCCCCGTCCCTTCAATTGCTTCTTTATTCCCCAACCTCACATTCCCTACTCTTCCCCTTTCCCTATTTCTATCCACCGTTATCCCACACCAATCCTGTTTGACTATGCCCTGCAGATTACCTAATGGAGCATACCTATTCTGAACCCCAACTAAATTCCCACAGCCATTCCAATTTCCTGTTTCCTCCTGCTTAGACCTCTCTTGTCCCCCTTTCCCACTCCTTCCCATTACCTGACAACCATCTTTCCTCCAATCACCATTAACACATCCAAACCATGATCCCCTGCCATAACCCTTCCTTTTCCCCAAATACATGCATAACATTACTCACCCCCTCCTTCTGCCTACCTTCCAGCCCCCACTCCCCCAACTCACTCTTCCACTGCCATACATTGGTCCCATCGTACTTGCCTCCTCATTCTCCAACCTCATGCTTCCACCACTCTCCCTTCCTACCCAATATCTCCAGCACCCTGGAATAATTGTCTCACTGGAAGTGACCCCAGCATGCACCCCCCCCCAATATCCCATTCCCTCTTAACCCACTGGTAATCTCGTATTCATTGCATACACTCATATCACCCCCTCTGCCTTGCATTTCCAGCTCCTTTCTCATTCTAGTGATCTCAGATTCAAGCTGAGTCAACCTTCTACGAATTGGACAAAAAACAGTCTCCACAACATAGACATATACTGTACGATGCCGCACTGCATCCATTACAACCAACTAACCCGACCTGATCCCCCTCTTACACCTTTTTTCCACTGCTCCCTACTAATACCAGTCCATTGTCCCCACCCAACATTCTTTTGTCTCCCCCATCTGCAGAAACATCCCCTCTCAAAATGCATAGTAAGACCCTGCTAGTGTCCTTCAATGATCAGTCACAAAAGTGTATGCTCCTAAACTGCAACCCAAAATTTAAAATATTCTCAAGTCTGGGCACTCAGATCCTCTAAAGATATTGACTAACTGGCTGGCCCGGTGGCACTGAGGGTTGAGCCACACCTCACGCTATGCCTGCGAATCAGGTTCGGGAACGAGCCCGGGCCGTCGGGGTTCGGCAGGGGAGGGACTGGATTGACCATCGGCTGACTGCTCTCCTCTCCCTGGGAAGGGGTCAGGGATTGCACCACGCTGCAGTGGCCCTCAATGGAGATCAGGTGTTCCACAGTCACAGTGCTTCTAGAGGGAGGAGTACGGTGGACGCTGGCACACAAGTGCCCAGATGTCATTGCATGTCCATACTCCTAGGAAGATGAAACAACACGGTGAAAAAATAGCGGTAGGTCATGGCGGCTTAATGGATGTGACTCTGCACACCCTCGGACCCGTATGGAATCGCGTCTGGGAATTAGATCTGGACCCAGTGGGTGGGAGTAGGGGTCCCTGCTGCGGGTACTGTGCGTGCTAGCTCTATACAAGTGAGCTGTCAGGGTCACACAGGGTGCTGAGGACGGCGGCTGGATGATGACAGACCTAGTCGCAGAGAGTAGAAACAATGTCTTGATAAAAAAAAAAAAAGATATTGGCTAATCAGTTCTAGTGTAGTTAATAATCACATCAACAAACATTTCCCAACTGTATCTCTGTGAAATATTAATCCCTCAGCTAGAGTTTATCCTTTCTAGTTATCACAACTGCCATTACATTCCCCAGATCAATCAGAAATGCTACACATCGAAGCCCTGCTAAGCACACTCCTTCAAGTTATCCCTCAATAATGATGATGATAAAGTATATACAGTACTAGCCTTTAACACAAAAACACTTAAAACAGTGTCTTGCTAGGACCAACAGCTTTAAAGTAACTACTTCAAATTTACATCCATGCCGACTTTACATCCTGTAACAGTGTGTAAATATTAAGGCCCCTAAAAATGAATTCAAACCACAATAATATCACAGTAAAATTGACTGTGACAAATGTTCAAGTGTGTATCTACACAATAACAAATGGAAGGCTGTAGCCTGTAGTTCTATTGGGGGGGGGATAGCTTCTTCCCCATCCTCTATATAAACATTCTGCTAACACTCCCTCCGTTTCGAGCGACTCGCGCTCGTTTCTCGGCAGCGCACCTGGTCGGGCTCTCTCTCTCCCCCCCTTTCCTCCTGTCGTGTTTGTTCATTTGTGCTGCCCTGCCCTTGTCTTCTGCCTTGCTTGTCGTTAACCCCTCCCCCCCGTGGGCCTCGCTCTTGTGCTTTCCCTCCCGAGCATCTCTCTTTTACCTCTGGTGCTTCTTTTTTGGGCTTCTTCTCCTCTGCCAGCCATGCCTCAGTGCCTCCTTCGGCTTTGCTTTTGGGCAGTGTTGGTGAAATTACTTTTCCTGTACTTTTGGACCTCGTTCCAGCTCTGTGCAGTCACTAGCAAGGATGGAGAAGTACTGGAAAATGTAATACACCTTACAGTTACAATTACTTATGTCTTTTTATACAAATGAAATACGTAACTGTAACTGATTACATTTATTTTAAAGTAACTAACCTATTACTTTTAAAAAATGTAATATTTTATAGTTGTTTATTATTTTTGTATTGTTTTTGCATAAAAATAAATAAGTTACTATAATTGTAAGGTGTATTACTTTTTCTAGTACTTATCCATCCTTGCTAGTGACTGCACAGAACTTCCTGGAAGAAGTTTCCAAACGTAATAGAAAGTAATAGAAAAAGTAACTTACCCAACACTGCTTCCGTGCCTGCTCACGTTCAGCACGCAGCCTGCTGCCACTGCACTTGTGCTGTAATTTGGACATTCCTGTCCCTGCTGCCTGTGTGCACCTGGCATGCTCCAGCTCCTGGGCAACTCTATGCTGAGTCCTGCTCCATTCCAGCTGGTTTCTCCGGACTTTTGCCTCGCCTGCCTTCCCCAGTGCTGGAATGCTGTATTGCACTGCAGCGTCTGGCCAGTGCCACATTTTCTGTCTTTCTCGCCACTTGGCGCCGTGGCTTCCTGGACCATTCATTCCTTCCTGGAGCTTGCTGTCTCTACCTCGTCTGTTTCTCGCCAAACCAGCAGTCATGTCTGGAAACTTAACTGCACAACTGACAGCTAACAAGGACATCTGCCCCTATCCTGCTGCTATAATTGCTTGTGGACAATATGCATTCATACGACCTAGCCTGTCCCTCACTCTGCTGCTCCTCTATGGGAATCAATGGGGGATCCTTCCCCGCTCATACTCCTCACATTTACTCTGCTGCAGGACTAAACAAGTTCCAACTCACTAAGGAGGCTCAATCGCTTTCACTCAATACTGCATTTGAACTACTACATACGCCATTACTTGATCTTTCAACTGTTCAGTGCCTGACGACTTGATCTGACACACAGCAGCACCTGTAGCATGTCAGGTATGATTGTGCATACTACTGCAGGTCACTCTCCATACTTCCTGATTGCATTGCAGACCTTTTGGGCCACTGTTCCCACAACCCCTGCAAAGCCTCGCTTATTCCCAGGTTGTCTCACTCTACACGATGAAGGGACCTTAGCTCTGCTGTTCCGCGATTTCTACTCCTACCGGCCTAGATGGAGGCCTCCATACTGTCAACGGTTCAGCCTGCCTATGTGGAGTCTGGCTCGACTCATTCACTTCTACTACTTGTCAGGTGGACCTACGCGGAGGTTCCGTCGGTCCAGCTAGCCTACATGGAGGTCTAGCTCGACTCATTCACATCTACTCCTCCTCTAACAGACCTATGTGGTGATCCTGCCGATCCAGCTAGCCTACATGGTGCCCTAGCCCAACGCTCTCACTTCTACTCCTCAAGCAGACCTACGTAGGGGTTCTAGTGCTCCAGCTTCCCCTATGGGGCCCTAGTTCGCAATTCGATCACCTTACACGCTGTCCGCTCTGAGACAATGGGTCCCTCTGGAGTATCAACCGGGGAACCCCATATCGTCTAGTGTGAATTGTGTATCATGCACTCCTGCTGCCATGCTGGCAGATTGCACGGTATCATTCTGCACCTTCCTCTCTACATCTTGAGGGTTTCAGCTTCGGACTGGCTTTCTCGATGGCCTTTTGGCATCCCATTCAACTCATCCAGTCATCCTGTACAGGATCTCCAGTTCAGCCTGGCCTCTGTGGAACCTTGGAAAGCTCACAATCATCCATGCTTACTACACTGATGAAGACCCGCGGAGTCCCGTCATCCCAAACATCGTGCCCACAGTGGGCATATCCTCATTGTGCCCACTTCCATATTATCTGTGGACTTACTTGGGGTCTTTTCCTCCTTATACTGGACTTTGTGCCACTACTGCAATGGCAGACCGTAGGGGTCTGCCATCCCAAATACATACCCCACAAAGGGACCCTTCAGGTAGACTCACACGGGGTTCACCCCCGTTCCTGCGGAGCAAGTCATATTATGGGAATAGCGATCTTACGTGGGAGGCTAGCCATCCTCAATCCATAGAGCCTCAGGCATTCTTCTTGTTCAAACAGCTTCCATATTCTCAAAGCAGACCCCGTTGGGGTATCATCTTCCTTAAGCTAACCACCAATACCTACACGATCACCCGAGCATTTGCACACTGCTTACTCTGGACCTCAAGGGATTCATGCTCCAGCTTGCCCTTCCGGGCCTACCCTACCGCACGCTCATTATTTCTTCTACTGCACTCCATTCTGTTTCTGGTCCAGTTCCACCCTGGTATCATCTATGCCACACATCTCCATAGAATATTACTTAATCCTGAGACATTTTAGGACAGTTCTCCCTTCAGATAATTTGCTCAATTGTAATCTTCTATTGCACTGGAATTCCAGCTTCAGGCAAACCTCCCCTTTGCATGGACTCCTGCCTCATCACCATTCCCTGCTGGGATCACTGACGATCATTTTATCCTCCAAGATTTCTACATCCTCGACTGTAGTCCCTTTGGCACTCATCTTCAACCATGTTGACTGTCCATGAACACTTTACCACCACTTCACTCACCGCTCCCTCAATCTCAGATTAACTATTGTCCTTGTCCAGACATCACTCCTAGCTGGATCTCCATCTGCTGGACCTCCTCTTCAGCGTCAACTTCCTGCCCATCATCGACTTAGACAACAGGACTTGGAAATCAAACAAGGAAATCTAGCCTTCATCTGCCTTTCTACATTAACTGTGCATCGACAATTGTCTTCCCTTATTTGCTAGACTGTACCTAGCTCTGCTCCTGTCAAGGAAAACATTTGCTGATCCTACCTCCATTTCTCTCTTGACAGCATTGAAGGACATCCGTTATCCTATGGATCTCCACCACTAAGGCCTACCATTACGGCCTATGGTCTCAGCTTTTCCTGGGATATCTTTTCCAACTGCTGTTTCACCCTGTCAAGGGGGAAGCCTAGTGCTTGCTCAAAGCATTCTGTTTCACCTTGGCAAACCTACGTAGGGGTCTCACCTTCATACTATAACCTGTGCACTGGTGGACCACGTGGGGTCTCACCATGTCTCTGGTTTTGCCCGCACAGGGCCTGGCTGCTTTCTCATCTGCATTCTGTCTCCTCTCGGCTGACCCCCGTGGGGGTTTCACTGTCTCTACTGGAACCCAAGCAATAGCAGACCGCATAGGGGTCTGCCATGTTCCCTGCTTCACCCCGCAAAGGGCCTAGCTACATGCTTAACGTACTCCTACTACGTCCTGACATGGGATCTATCTGCTTGCTCTACACATTCCTGCTTTGCCTTGCAAAGGGGACTGGAGGTACCTTATTCCTGCTTCACCCTGCAAGGGGGGCCTGGCTGCTGCTTAACACATTCCATCCACCGTGGCCAACCCTTCTAGGGTCTAGCCTTCTCTGCTGGAAATATGCAATATCAGATCATGTGTGATCTGCCATTCTCTCCTACTCCGCCCTCAAAGGGAACCTAGTTGCTTGCACATCGTAATCCATTACATCTACCAGAATGGGCTTCCTCCTTCATCGCACTCAAGGATCAACCATCGACCAGTTCTATATTCTTGACCCTTCTAGATATGATTCAGTGAACAACTGCTAGCCTAGCTGCCTGACTATGCACTTTCCTCTCATTTTCCACCAATAGACTTTTGGACTTGGACTCACTAACTTCCTAAGATATGGTGTCTCCATGGTGGACTCTTCATTCACCAGCACTTCGTCTTCCAGGATTACATGCTTGCCATCAAACTCAGGATATACCTCTTTGACCAACACTCTGGATCTAGCTATAAGACAATTTAGCACTACTTGCCTAATTTAGGATTACTCCCCTTTTAGTAAGCCCAGAGGACGGGCAGGTCAGTAGGTAGCCACATGGATCCTCAGAGATTTCCCCCCAAGGGTTTTTTTCGTCTCCTGCATGCTACTGGCTACACTCTCAGGAGCTGGAGGAGGAGGTAATCACATCAGTAATTACATTCTCTTTGGGCCTTCCACCTACACTTACCTAGCATCCCACCAAGGTGGGATATAGAGAAAGGCCAAAGATCAAGACTCTTATCTTCAACTATGTTTCATCCATCTCAAATATATCTAAGCACCAACCAAATCATCTGGTTCCTATGTGCTACAAACACTGACCTACTTACCAATCCAGTTCAAATGTATCTAAGCACTAACCATATAATTCAGCTCTTAAGTACCACAAGCACCGAGCTACGTACCACACACAGAAGTAACTTTACTACACAGCCAAACCCATCTTATTAGTTAACATTCTAAAATTTAAAATTGTACCATACCACACCCTCTTCCCCCTTAAATTAAAAGTATACCTTATAAATAAAAACAATAGACCCACCACTGTGCAGTGTCTGGCTGCCACTACCGTTTAGCTGAGCATTTAAGAATGTTAACTGTAAATAAGCAGATATGCATATCCCCACCTTTATAAAAAGATGCATTGATGCTCATACTCTGTTTCAAATATACAACCCTCAAATGTTAACCTTTCCCTACTTAACTACTAACCCAATCCCCTGAGATATGATGCCCTAACCTTTAA
This sequence comes from Neoceratodus forsteri, assembly GCA_016271365.2. Taxonomy (NCBI): domain Eukaryota; kingdom Metazoa; phylum Chordata; order Ceratodontiformes; family Ceratodontidae; genus Neoceratodus; species Neoceratodus forsteri. The sequence goes on from CM057454.1 coordinate 1,181,484,890, forward strand.
ATAACAATAAAAAGTTAACCCCTCCCTACTTACTTTATATCCCAGCCCCTTGCATTATGACCCCGTAACTTTAAAGTTAACACCCTAATATATAACACCCAAAACATAACCCAGATAGACCATCTTAGGGTAGCTGATTCATTCCACTGGGGTGTCAAACAGCCAAGGCATACTGATGAGTCCTGGTAGGACGAAACACGTGTCTATGTCTTCTGTTGGCACCCTTTGCAAACTGTGTGAGAGGCCTTTTGGCACCATTCATTTCTGCTTAAAGTTGGACCAGCATAATATTCTGTGGAGATTTGCATATGCAGCCCATGATACTTTGCATTGTGGGGGCTTGTGTGATTTTGTATTTCTTTGAAATTTGGCTTCCCGGCCAAATGCCCTTTGGGGTAACCATTGCCTCAGTGTTTGCGCACAGAGGTTCTCTGACCCTAATATATTAATACATTCCTAAATATAACCGTATACCCTTTTATAAGCAATACACAGAGTGTCTATGCACACAATTTCTAGTATAACTTATTCAAAATGACCCATTTCCTTTTCTGGGTTTGATTTGCTCATTCAAAACAATGACAACCTGCCCCAATGCTCATTTCCACCTCTCCTCTGAAACAGAGTATTTAATAAATATGCGGAGGTGGAGGGGGCCCAAACTTCTCCTCGTCAGCAGTGCTCAGCTCCAATTCTTCTCTGTGGCTCTGATGCCCTTCTGCAGCACCAGGGGCATTACTGAGACACACAGCATCAAAATGTGCCCTCTGACTCCCATTTCACACTGAAGCTTTTGGCAGCTGAATAAAGAATAACAGCTCATAGTTCCAAATAAGACCAACTGCTTTTAGAATTTTAAGTCCAGCACAAATCCACAATCTGACAGTCGCTAGTTTAGAAGTGGTGCCCAAGCTTCCCTCTGATTGGTTAGTTGCTCTGTGTCACAAGCAGCAATTTAAAATCCCAATACCATACGACCTGCAGCTGAATTAATCTTTTAAACGTCTCCCTGTCAACACTGCTCAGCTCCAATTCTCCTCAGTGGCTCCAATGACCTTCTTGTTCTTTACCTCTTACTTCCCGTTGTGGAGCCCTCTCATTTCCCACCCTTTGCCAGTGAACTTACAGGAGACAATGTGGAGTAAAAATCAAGTGGTGTGGTGTGCGACAGTTTGCCCCTCCAACATGGCTGCAGAGATCAGTTGTTTGGACCAGATCTGGCTTCTGCCTCTGCCAGGTCTTGATCTCTGCCGCAGTTGTCAAATCTCTAGTTAAGTTCAACAAAACCAACTAAGTCTGTGGGCTCTGATCTGGAGTCGGGGGGTGCTTCCCAGCTGTGGCACTTGTTTTTTGCTGTTTATTTTTCCTCCTAGAGCCACCAGACTGCCTACCTTAAAGCTTCTAGCATCCCCTTCAGGTCTCCGGCCGCCATCTTCGGGAATTGGGCGCTCCTTGTGGGTCCCACAGCTACCCCCATGGTGGGGTGGAGGGGAGCTTCTCCCCCTTAGCTCAACCCCCTCTGAACAGTATCCAGTGCTGCGTATCCACTGAGCCAACCGGTCTTCCTCGCTAGAGACGGCCATCAAGCCGCCACATCTGGTGCCCGCATTTCCTCTGTTCTCCCTCCCAGTCGTCTATGGTGTGCAATGACGCCCAAGGACCCGAGCACACGCGTGTCCACATGCCCCTGATCCTGGCATCCTGACACAGTATGAGCCCCATAAATCCTACCCGTGTTCAGTGATCCCCAGCCATCGCCATGGGCCGCCTGAGCACCGGCAGCAGCCCACCTCCCCTCCCCGGAGAAGGACAGCAGTCCTACGGATGCTCAATCCTTCTCCTCCCTTGCCAACCCCTGATGGCTCTAGCTTGTTCCCAAACCCGGGTTGCCAGTGTGGAGCGAGGTGTGGCATCCAGCACCTCAACCCTCAGCACCACCGGGCCGGCTGTCATCTGTGGCACTTGTAAATTCTCTCAGCGAGCTCTGGGGGTGTGATCATATAGGAGTACTGACTAGACTCAACTAATGTTTTGGGGGTTTAACCCTTACGATGCATGACCCTTGCAGTTGATCATTACCTAATAGCTCATGTGATGCTGCAGCCTTGCTGCACTGTCTGTTGTCTGCCAACATGAAGGACCAAACTTGATTAGAAGCTCAGGACCAGGGGCTCCGATGCCCACCTTTTTGAGGACTCTTTCCCTGCATGTCAGTTTGCACTCCTAATGAACGTCCCCGACCATATCATGGGATATGCGTACCGGTGGCCTCCCCCCAAAATGCTAGAACAACCATGGAGCTTTCCAGGCTTGCCCTGCTGGTTTATGCAATCGTCACTTAAAGCTCTCACTTCCATCTGACATGGGGGACTGGATGCCCAGAGACACAAGAAAAAGTTCTGAATTTGTTTAAAAATTTCTAAACATTATCTTATTCTTATTTGTCCTAACAGTGGCATTTACTCCCTATTTCAGTTTGGTTGATGGGGCCCTGACCTTGGAACTCTGCAGGGGTCTGTATGACATGGGTTAGACTCCAGGACCCTCTCCAGTGGGGGACACATTTTCAGGGAAGGGGGTGAAACCAGCATTTGCCTCCTGGTCAGAGCGGCTAAGGCACACAGCGAGGGGCAAGGGATGGGAGGCAGCCCCATTGATGTTCATGGCCACCGGGGTTTTGCTCTTGCTTCTAGTTGACAGTGGGCAGGCTCTCCATCCATAAGTCTGCTTGTCCCTAATTTGACTCATAACCTTCTTGAAGGCTAGGAGGTGTTCTGCCTCACCAAATAATTCTCTCGCTCTCATTCTCTTTTTTTTTTTATGTTTGCTTGCATGCATGTGCAAGAAACATTATGTGGCAGCTTAGGAGAGAAGTGGGCTGTGGAGGTGTGGCACTGTGGCAGCCAACGCCGGCACTGCATTTGTGGGCTTGGCACAGTTCACCCAATGCAGACCCAGTGTCCGCATGATACTGGTTCTGCAGAAGTGCCACCAACTTGAAACGATTTGGCCACTGCAATGAGGGGCCACCTTGTCGTTGCAGCATCAGCCATTCTGCTACAATGAGGAAGTAACCCGCCATTGCAGAGTGGTACCTTGTCTGGTATAACATGTCCCTAAACATGGAGGTGGCATAGCCGCCGCCTCCAAGCCCGATGAAAGCCGACTGACTGGGGTGCCCAAGCCCCCTATCGGCATGCCCTGACCCAGTTCATTTGCTGATGGGGGAGCCCACTTCCTGTGGGCATAATGCCCCCCCCTTTGTTGTGTGCCGAGGGGGGTGCCCAATCCCCCTCAGCATCATGCCCCCCCCAAACAGTCATTTTTTGCTGACGGCAGGCCTAATCCCCATCGGCTTTAGTTTCCCCACCCCAAAAAGGCAGATGGCACATTGGGAGCCTACACCAGTGTGTGGAAAGCAAGCCTGCAAAAAAAAAAACTTCCCACAACGTCTTTTTTTTTTTTACCCTCCGGAAAGAAAACAGTCCACGCTGGTCGGGTCCCCTCTCCCAACTCGCACCCACCCACTGTGTACCGTACCTCCCCACAACCTGCCTCACCCCATACTTACCTCCGGAGCCCGGCGCAACAATCTTCGGTGGATCAGGACCATGTCTGCACTATTCAAAGCCAACCGCGAACTGAAGAAATGCTGGTGAGCTGTATAATGACATAAATAGGGTTCTTTAAACTTTGGTGCATATCTCGGGCATTTTGGAGAATTCTGGCACCAAATTTTCAACATGGGGTTATTGGGACCCCGCCTCATAAATTCAGTCACTGTCATGGCGTTATTCTGTCCTGAAAGGTGATTTCACGGTCACTGCATGAAATCACCTTTTAGGACCGATTAACGAAACAACAATGCCACTCTTCATAAGGTGGGCTCTCAAAAAGCCTATGTTGCAAATTTGGTGAACAAAGTCCAAAAAAATGACTGTTTCACAAGCATGCATTGCCCAGTTTCTACGCAGGCTCATAACGTCACAAATTTGTAATATTTCCACTCCAGCTTTTCAACACTGGCATTTTTCCACACCTCCTTATGAACACTACAGCTGTCATTTTTCACATTCTGGCTGAAATGTGTTTTCGCACTTCCGGCACAGAATAGTGCGGTCGCTGTGGGAAATCAGTGTTTAGGACACATTAAGAAAATCACAGTGATGTTGTTCATGAGCAGAGATCCTAAAATGCCTATGTTGAAAATTTGGTGACAAAAGTCCATAAAATGACTGTGTTACGAGCGTGCATTGCGCAGTTTCCACGCACCCTTGTAACTTTGCAAATTTGTAATATTTTCACTCCAATTTTCAACACTGGCATTTTTTCACACCTCCTTATGAACAGTACAGCTGTCATTTTGCATATCCTGCCCAAAATATGAATTTACACATCTGGCGCAGAATAGCTCAGTCACTGTGGGAAATCAATGTTTGGGAAAGATTAAGAAAATCATGGTGACAGTGTTTATAAGCAGAGATCACAAAATGCTTATGTTAATTTGGTGAATATATTCCACTTAATGACTGTGTTATGCGCATGCTTTGTGCAGTTTCCCCATATGCTCAGAAGTGCAAGCATTTTTAATATTTTCACTACAGATTTTCAAAATTGCCATCTCGTCACACCTCCCTACGAATGGTACAGCTGTCATTCTTCACATCTTGCTCGATCTGTGTTTTCATACATCTGGCGCAGAATGGCATGGTCGCTGTGGGAGCTCAAAGTTCGGGATACATTAACAAAATCACACTGCCACTGTTCATGAGAAGAGGTCCCAAATACTTACATGAGGTGGGGTCACAAAAAGGCCATGTTGAAAATTTGTAGTGCAAATACCAACAAACACCCAGGGCATTAGGGTTTCTAACCATAATATCCCACCCTGTACAGACTGGCAGGCATCAGGGGTGTGCCTTTGGATTGCCGACTGTAATGCTCATGCCATCCCAACTCCACCCCCAGCCAGTGACAGGCATCGAGGTGTGCCTTGGACTCTTCGGCCCCAGAGTTCACCCCGTTCACCTATGCTGCACCCATTTTAGCGTATGTCCTTATGGAATGGGGTGTCTGTAAAACCGAACACCCCAAGGCACATCTCAACACGTGTCGGTGTCTGCACGACAGGGTGAGGTGACATGGCATGAACGTTATGGGCTACGACCCAAACACATACCCCAATGCCTGACCGTCTCTACAGGGTGGAGGTGGGGTTGGCGTGAAGTTCAATACTTCACTGCCATTCATAGAAACATAGATTTTGACGGCAGATAAGGACCGCTTGGCCCACCCAGTCTGCCCATTTCCCTACCTAATGAATAAGCTGCAGATCCTAGTTAACCAGCAGCCTACTTCTTCCTACCCCCACCCCCTTATGACTGTCCCATGCATGCTTGAATTCCACCACTGTTTTTGACTCCACAACCTCCTCCAGAAGGCCATTCCATGCAGCCACAACCCTCTCTGTGAAAAAATACTTCCTTAAACTACCTCTGAGCTGCCCCCCTTCTATCTTCAAATTGTGCCCCCTTGTTCTTGCACACCTCTTTTTTTGAAAGATGCTACCCTCTTGGACTTTGTTGATTCCCTTGAGGTACTTGAAAGTTTCTATCATGTCCCCCCTCTCCCTTCTTTCCTCGAGGCTATACATATTTAGCTCCTTAAGTCTCTCTTCAGGTGCAGACCCTGCACCATTTTAGTTGCCCTCCTCTGGACAGCTTCCATCCTGTCTGTGTCTTTGCGGAGATTGGGTCTCCAGAACTGCACGCAAATCCAGATGGGGTCTCACCAACTGTCTGTACAGAGGGATAATAACTTCCTGTTTTCTACTGCTGATGCCTCTCCCTATGCATCCCAGTATCCCCCCAGCCCTCCTTGCTGCCCTCTCACATTGCTAGCCAACCTTTAGGTCATGTGATATGACTACCCCCAGGTCCCTTTCCATTTTTGTTGTTGTTAGTATCTCACTCCCCACTGTGTACTCTTCCCCTGGGTTTTTGTTTCCCAGGTGCATTACCTTGCACTTCTTAGCATTGAATCTAAGCTGCCATACATTTGACCATTCCTCTAACCTTGCCAAGTCCCTTCTCATCCTTTCCACCCCACCTTGTGCATCAACTCTGTTGCAGATCTTTGTGTCATCTGCAAAGAGACATACTTTTCCTTCCAGTCCCTCTGCAATGTCGCTTATAAAGACATTGAAGAGGACCGGTCCTAATACTGAACCCTGCGGTACCCCACTAGTAACCCCCCTTTCTTCAGAGTGGACTCCATTTACTATTATTCTCTGTGTCCTATTCTCCAGCCAATTCTTTACCCAGGCTGTCATCTTGGGTAAAGAATTGGCTGGAGAATAGGACACAGAGAGTAATTCCTGTTCTGCATCTGTCTAACTCCTGCATTTCCAATGCTAATACCAGCAAGCAAACATTTGGCACTGATAAATGCTTGTCTTTCTTTGTTTTCTTACTTAAGCATTAGTTTTACATTAACCTGCTTCATTATGAACCCACTAAGTACTACAACTTCTCCACCACAGGTTTGCAAGGGAGATCTGACTGAGTGGTTTTGCTCAGTGCAAGGGGTGGGGATGATTGCTACTATTGTCTGGAACTTTTTTTCATTGTAATAGTGGGTTTACTAATCCCTAGTTGTGTAGTTATGTTTGCGTCTCATCAGTTCAAAATGAGACAAAGTTCAGTGTTGGGCTTTTGGGAGAAGGGGGGATGTGGGACAGTTGAGTAGGAGGGTAGGGGGTTAAAGGAGGAAAAAAATATGCCATTTTATTGGACGCTATTTATATTGTATGACTTAACTTTGTTATATGCCACAGAAGTATCAGAGTTGGTTAAGCTCTACACTAGTACCAAATGTCTGCTGTTCCTGCACCCAAGGAGATGATAGAATTAATATTTCTACATGGAATGTGAATGAACTTATAAATGTGATCAAAAGATAGAGGGTGGCAACAGAGGTGAGGTGGTCTAGGGCGAAAATTTGCAAAAACAAAACAGAGAGAGAGTGTATGGGTGGAAAATGGGTCACTTCATGCGTCTTCTGTAATGCTCGGGGGGGGGGGCATCTGTTTACCCCATGGAGTCCGTGTGGATATATACAGCACCCGGGTTGACTCAGCTGGTAGGTATGCCCTAGGTAGGTTACATCTCGTTGGAGTAGGAGAACTTTGAGTCAGCTCCGTTTATTCCTCTGATACAAACGACCCTGTTTTTTTCCAACATTTGGCTATTGATTTGGCTTCCATGCAGGGACCGCAGGTGGTAGGGACTGATTTTAACTGCATCGATGACACGATTCTGGACAAGTCCAACCCCTCCCCTGTAGTGGTCTCTAAAAATGCCAAGGCATTTATGGAGGCAGTCCTTAAGGAAAGGATAGTGCTACACCTGGAATCCATAGGAGCACAGGATCCAAGACAGCATGGGTTTACAAAAAGAAGGTCCTGTCAAACTAATCTCATAGATTTCTTTGACTGGGTAACCAGAGTGGTGGACCAAGGGGGAGCAGTTGATGTTGCCTACCGTGACTTCAGCAAAGCTTTCAATACTGTTCCACATAGAAGATTGATTAATAAGCTGGGTAGGCTCAGAGTGGGTTAGAAGTTGGCAAACTGGTTGGCGGGCAGAAAACAGAGAGTGGTGGTACACGGTATACAGTCAGAAGAGATGCAAGTCACAAGTGGGGAACCTCAAGGATCAGTCCTGGGGCAGTCCTCTTCAATATCTTCATCAGTGACATTGCAGATGGACTGGAGGGTAAGGTTTGTCTGTTTGCAGATGACACCAAGATCTGCAACAGAGTAGATGAGCCAGATGGGGTGGGCAGAATGAGAAGAGATCTGGATAAACTAGCAAAATGGTCGGAAGAGTGGCAACTGGGGTTTAATGCAAAGAAGTACAAGATTATGCACATAGGGAAGAGAAACCCTGAAGCCACCTATAGGCTGGGAGGGGAGTTGCTGGCAGTCACAAGGGAAGAAAGAGACTTCAGCATAATCATCTCCAATGACCTGAAATCATCCAAGCAGACCACTAAAGCAGTAGGTAAGGCTAGGGGGATGTTAGGGTGTATTAGTAAGGGTATCACAAGTCAGAAGAGGGAGGTAATAATCCCTCTTTACAAGACACTGGTTAGGCACCATCTGGAGTACTGCGTGCAGTACTGGAGGCCACACCTTCACAAGGACATTAACCAAATTGAGGCAGTCCAGAGAAGGGCAACCAAAATGGTGCAGGGACTGCATCAGAAAACATATGAGGACAGATTAACAGAGCTCAATATGTATACACTAGAGCAAAGGAGGGAGAGAGGTGATATGATCGAAACATTCAAACACCTTAAGGGGCACTAACAAGGTAAAAGAGTCTAACATGTTTCAATATAAGAAAAATAGCAGGACAAGAGGACACATCATGAGATTAGAGGGAGGCTGATTAAGGGGTAATGTGAGGAAGTTCTTTTTCACAGAAAGGGTGGTGGATGCATGGAGCGGCCTACCTCAGGAAGTGGTGGCTATGAATACAGTGCAGGGCTTCAAACAGGCATGGGATAGGTATAAAGGAGCAATACAGATGAGTATGAATAGATAGGCCACTGACAGAGCAAAGGCCGATGGCACATTTATAAGGTAAAAAAAGAAATGGGCAGACTGGATGGGCCTTGCGGTCTTTATCTGCCATCAACTTCTATGTTTCTATGTTTCAAAGCCTTTGGATAGGTAGAGGAGGTGTTTAATCATGAAGATGCTTGGAGACATACGCATCCCAGTGGGTGAGAGTACAGCCTTTTTTTCATGCCCACTACTCCTACACCAGGCTGGATAGACTGTTAGTCAGTGCCCCACTTGTGACTAACATTTGCTCCATTGAATACTGCCCTGTTGTGATATCAGATCATACCTTGCTCACTATGGCCATCACAGTTCTGGGTTCGGCCATGGTGTGCCGACCTTGGAAGCTAGACTCCTTGTTACTTAAAAACTGAAACTTTGTTTCTCACATGTTGCGTTCCATCCAAGAATTTCTACATTACACCAAAATGGGTGATACCTCAGATGGGTGTAGGTGGGAATCTCTGAAAGCATACATTCGAGGGCAGGTGATTGCCTACTCTGCCTATAAAAAATATCAGGCAGAGAAGGAGATGGAACACCTCAGAGTGAAAACAGCAGCATGTGAGGAGGCTCACAAAAACAGGCCCCATCCAAACCTTTATAATGTTGTGTAAAAGTTGAAGTGGCACTTTAACATGCTCAGCTGGTGCTTACTTCAATGGAGATGGGGGGGTGCTTGGCATGGCAACTGTTCAAGAGGGAAGGTGAATGCACCACTGGACAAATACGCAAGCACTCAGAATAAATAACCTTTGACTCGGAAGATATGATGGGGGAATTTACTTCCTTTCATAAATCCCTTTATACAGTACATCCAAAGGCTCACCTACTGTCAGCCAAGTGGACAACTTCTTCACAAAAGCCCAAGTTCAGTCCCTAAGCCCTAATGTATCCCAATAACTGGACTCTCCCCTAAGTAGAGAGGAAATTTACAGTGCAAATAAAGCCCTCAGGGTGTCAAGACACCAGGCCTTGATGGACAATCCTTTGACTTTTTCAAAACTTTAAAATCTGACCTAGTCGAGCCTTTGTATGATATGCTTGAGGGTCTGAAGTGAGGAATGTTGCCTCCCTCCACGCCGTCAGCCGCAATCACTGTGTTTACAAAACCGGGCAAGGCCCCAACCTTATACGCCTCATAGAGGCCAATTTCTTTACTCACAGAGGACTACAAGATACTGAGCAAAATAATAGCCACAAGAATTGAACCCATTCTTGCCATCCTGAGTTCATACAGACCAGGTGGGCTTTGTTAAAGGGTTGCAGGGGAAACATGTTCGCAGAACACTGAACATAATCCATCAGTGGTCAAATACCCGCCTTAAGCACGATCCAGCGGTCCTTGCCCTGGACTCAGAAAAAGCCTCTGACCACGTGGAGTGGGGGTATATACTAGAAACCCTTTATGGGGGTATATACTAGGAATATGGGAATAAACCCATGGCTATCAAACTGGATCTGGGTAATGTATTCCTCACCCACAGTGCAGACAGTGATAAATGGGAGTCTGACCTCATCTTTCCCCTCTGGGAAGGGTACCAGGCAGGGCTGCTCACTATCCCCACTACTGTATATTATGATCCTTGAAACTTTGGCCATGGCAATAAGAGGGGACCCAGGTGTTCGGGGCTTTGGGGGAGGGAGTGATCACAAAGTTGCCCTCTTTGCTGATGACCTCCTTCAGTACTTGGGGAGCCCTGGACATGACCTGCCAGCCATCCATGCTCTGCTGAGAGAATACAGTTCCCTCTCAGGGCGTAAAATCAACTGGACAAAGAGTGAGCTGATGCCCACTGGAGTAAAGGACAGGCCCCAACTGGTGGCCAACCTAGGGGGCTTACAAATGGTCAGTCAGATCTACTACCTTGGGATATGTATACCAGCTAAGCTTAACTTATTGTATGTCAAACATTTTAAGCCCCTGACTCTTAAATCTCGTATGAGTGTGATACATGGCAGTCACTGCCCTGCCCCTAACTGGGGGTATTAACACTGTTAAAATGGCCATACTCCCCAGGTGTTTATACTTGTATCAGTCTCTTCCTATACATGTCCCGTTGGCCCATTTTAGGCATTTAAACTCTATCATATATAAGCTCTTTTACGGAAGGGGAAAGCTGACCACATCAAAAGGGCACTCTTACAATTGCCCAGCCCAGTTGGAGGCACAGGCCTCCCCAACTTTCATAGATACTACTGGGTGGCCCAACTGGCCTTCGTGCGTGTGGGGAGGGATGCTCCTAAACTGTGATAGTTCATGCTAGAGGAGGAGGAACTGAAAAGGGATTGGTATTTTAAATATTCTTCTGGTGAGCTGTCATCCCCTTCCATACTGGGGGGCAATCCTTTCACAGCAACATCTATTACAGTGTTGAGGGTGGATAGTGCATCGTAGGTTGAACCACCCATTGCTATCTTCTCCGTGGGCTGCCATTATTTCCACCATGAAGAATAGGGGTTGCCGCTCCGTGCATCTTCACCAAAGACTGCTGGCCTGGTGCCGCCTGGGGATGAAATCAGTAATGCAGCTATACAGGGAAGTAGATTATTAGAATTCTCAGAAATGCTGGAGGAGTGGGGCATCCCAGTGAGGACTACTTTGTATATCAAGCAGTGTGACATAGACTGGGTTTATTTCTTCAAATCAGTCAAATTTTATTTGATACAGCACACTTTCTCATTAAGAATCAAGGCGCTTTAAGTCGGCCTGGTGGCGTAGAGGGTTGAGGCGTTGGCGCCTTACCTCGACCCACACCGGTGACCTGGGTTCGGGAACAGACTCAGGTCATCGGGGGTCGGCAGGGGAGGATAGGATTGAGCGTCTGACGGACTGCTCTCCTATCCTGGGGTGGGTTAGGGACTGGCCTCGCCATGTAGTGGCCCCCAATGGAGATTGGAGGCACTACAAGAAGCGGCGCGCAAGGGGAACAAGAAAACCGGAAAAAACGCTCCGAAAGTCTAGCCGGATGATGGCTGCTGGCCTCAGGCACCTCTGAAGACTCCCCTGGAGAGCCACAGAATGCCTCAGCAGCTCCTGGGACCAAGAGAAGTAGTGTACTGGTTCCTCCCGCCGGTGCCTTCCCCCTCGGAGGAGTTGGGACCCACCCGGTGAAGGGTTACACCGGACTACCCCGCAGAAGGCTGCAGATATGAGGTAGGTGGTTGAAGGAGGAATAGTAGGGGAATGCTTGTGGACCATGGTGGCCCGAAGGAGAGGCAGCTCTGGGTCACGTAGGGGGATAAAAAGATAATGCAAAAAAAAAAGAATCAAGGCACTTTACAAGTTAGAAGACAAATAAAAATTGTAAGATATCAACAATAAAACAACAATAATACTCTCCTGGTTAGTTCATTTTAGTACAGCTAGCTCTGATCAGGCTGAAAAGTCAGCCTTAATAAAAATGCCTTCAGCTCCTTCTTGAAGGATTCTAATGTAGTAATCTCTCTCATCACACAAGGGAAAGTGTTCCAAAGGGTTGGTGCCATATAAGAAAAGGTGCAGGCACCAGATATTGCAAAGCGCACCTTTGGAACTTCTAAAAATCCCTTCTCAGCTGAGCGGAGGGGACAGGAGGGATGGTGGGGTCAAAGGAGATCTTGCAGATAGCCGAACTCCTGACTGTGTAGGGCTTTACAGGTCAGCAAGCCAACCTTGAAGGTGATCCACCACCTAACAGACAGCCAGTGCAGACAGCACAGCACAGGCATAATGTAACATGATCTCAGCAGACCAGTCAATAACCTGGTTGCTGCATTCTGCACTAGCTGCAGAAAGCAAAGATATCAACCCCTGCTAGCCCCAGGTAAACAGTATTGCAGTAATTGAGCCGCAAAGTCACGAAAGCATGAACCAATGATGGCAGATCGCCCAAGGGTATCAGGTGTTTAATCCTGGCGATGTTCCTAGATAATAGACACTCTGAACCATGTCTGAAACCTGAGACTTAAGTGTCAAGCCGCAGTCCTGAACAACACCAAGATTTCTTACCCCAGCTTAAGTGAGCAACTGGGAATCCCCAAGCCTAAGCCCAGAGACTCAACCAGATTTCCCACTCGCCCTCGGGTGGCCAGCTTCCACCATTAGTACTTCAGTCTTATCCAGATTCAACCTCAACCAGTTGTCCCTCATCCAGTCTTGGATCTCAACGAGGCACCGGTTAAAACACCAAGACTGCCTCCTGCTGCCCAGGTGCAAATGACAGGTATAACTGAGTTTTATCTGCATAGCAGTGAAAACTCAGCCCATACCATCTTATAATGTCCCCTAGTGGCAACATATACATCGCAAACAACATGGGAGAAAAAGATAGAGCCCTGTGGGACCCACATGGGAGGGACAGGGATGTCAAGAAAAAATTCCTGAGACCACCCGCTGCATCCTCCCAGTAAGGAATGATTGAAACCAGTTGAGAACTGTACTAGCCAGTCCACAACAAACCTGCAGGCACTCCAACAAACACCCTATGGTCCATGGTGTTAAATGCCTCCAAGAGACTGAGGAGGATAAGGATGGAATGCCTTCCTCTATTCCCTCACCTCCAGGAGATCATTAAGGACACTCACCACGGCTGTCTCAGTGCTGTGCTTCTTCCTGAAACCCAGCTGGCAAGGGTCATAGATGTTGTGAGTTGACAGATGGGTTTCCAGCTGAAGGGCCACCACCTTCTCAATAACCTTTTCCACAAAGGGAAAGTTAGAGACCGGTCTGTAGTTAGCCAGGCAGACCAGGAATAGTGATGATTTCTTTAGTAGTGGTCTTACAACAACCTCCTTCAGGGGCCCAGAAAAGACCCCTGTCACTAGAGAACACAGGATTATCCTATCTAGACCGGGCTGATGACCTCAACACAGCCCACTAAAAGGCATGTGGAGCCTGGGTCTAAACTATAGCAGGTTGGCCTCAACTCCTGGATGACCTTCACAACATACAGGACTGCCATCTGGTCGAAGTCAAACCAGACAGACCAAAGGCCCATGACCCGCAGCCTATCACTGCACACCCTATTAGAGAGCGCTGACCAGATCTCTGACCTGATGGAGGCAATCTTATCAGTAAAGAGCAGAGCAAACTCGTCACACATTCTTTGTGAAAAAGCTCCCCCAGACTGAAGACAGGCAGGATTACATAGCCTGTCAACAGTCCGGAAGAGCTGAGCTGGTCTGTTAGTTGCTGCACCAACCTCCCTGGACTGGAACTCTGCCTTCTTACAGGAGATTGCGGATTGATAGTCCCTGTAATGAAACATCAATATTACTCGGTATAACTCTGTTTTCAAAAGTGGAAGAAGGCGTTAGCCCATTGAGACCACCTTCCCCACACCTGTAGGGTGTATTGAAATTCCATGGTTAAGGATGTAGTCATCCAAGGCATGTTTGAAGGCATCAAATTATTCTTTTGTCTACCAGATTTGGGGGTAGTGAGTTCCATAACCTACTTGTTCTAACTGTGAAATAGTTCTTCCTTCTGTTAGTTCTAAACTAAAGAACTCTAAATTGTCTATTGTGACACCTCAAGCCCTCAGGTTTTGCCACCCATTCCAACCCACATTCCTCGGTGAGATAGGGGTCATTTAGGATATTATAGAGCATTAGCAGATCTCCTCTTAATCTTCGAGTCCTTAGATCACAGAGTTTAAGCTTGCTCAATCTATCAGGGTAGGCTAACTTACATAAGGGTGATATCAATTTTGTAACCTTTCTTTGTACCGATTCTATGATTTGTATATCCTTGTTTAGATATGGGGACCAAAATGCTACACATGAGGTCTTATATACATTTTGCATAGCAGTAGAATACCGGCTTGACTTCTGTTGACAAATGCTTTTCTAATTGATATTAAGGTACAATTAGCTCTATGGGAGACCCATCTACATTGATCTGCATTAGGGAAGTCTTTGTTGTTGATAATTCCCAGATCACCATCAGATTCTACCGCTTTTATAGGCCATGAGCTAATACTATCAGCTATATACGGATTTTTTATTCCAAAATTAACTGAACATTTATCAGTATTATACTCCATTTTGTTGTTTTTTGCCCAATTATCTAACTTCATTAGATCTTGTTTAAAGTCATCGGCCCTGATTCTAGAAAGGTTATGCCTGGCGTAACAGCACTTGCACCAAGTAGAATGGCGCAAGTAGCAACTTACACCAGCAGTTGCAACATGCGCAATTCTACAATGTGGCCTGTGACCGCTGAAGAGCTACTATGCCAGCAGTTGCGCCATACACCCCCTGTGACATGGCGCTAGGGGGTTTACGGCAGCAGTTGTGCCCCATCCCAGAAGGACAGCAACAAAGTCCCCAATGTCGGGATTCTACAAGAACCCCCGAGGAGAACCGGCAACGCAAGATACACCAGCATTTAGCTGGTGTAACTTACGTACGCCCCCACGGGGGTTCTGTAGACCTGCCAGCAGCCCAGCAGACAATCCACAGGTGCCCTCCCCCTCATGCCCAGCATACCCCAGTAGGTGCCCTGCAGGGCTGCCCACCCCTGCCCCTGAATCCTCAAAATCTGCAGAATCTGCGCCATAGGCTACCCACCTCCCTGTCCCCCTGAATCCCGAAATGTGAATGCCCGCAAGGCTACCCACACCCCCTGCCTGCCGAATCCCTGAAATGTGAACATGACCGCAGGCTGCCCACACACCCTGCCCCAGACCCCCATCACTAAATGCCCCGCAGAGTGGCGCTGTCAACCCCCCACCCATGCCCAGACCTCGAGTCTCTGCCGCAATCACTGGCCGTACCCCAGACCATCCCTGGTAGTCTAGTGGCCCCCATCTAGCCGTGCCAGTCCTCCACACCCCCACCGTCCCCAGCGGCGCTGGTACATCCCACCTCTCAGCTCCACGGCCAGTCGCCGACTGAGTTAAGTCGGAGCGCTATTGAGCAGACGCCTCAGAAATTAATTTCTGAGGGCGCTCATCCAGTAAGCGCCCTACTGAACGCAGTCGGCAGCTGGCCATGGAGGTGAGAGGTGGCTGTGCCAGCCGGCTGGGAATGGGGTGGGGGGTGCTGGGTGGGTGGCACTGCTGGGTGAGGGGGTGGGGGGCCACTAGATCACCAGGTGTTACTGTACTGGACGAGGGATATATGGGTATACTGTACATACTGTACAGTACGCTGGCAATGGTGCGGCAGATGGTGTTGGGGACACCGTGGTGGTGGCACAACAGTGGGTAGGGGGCCTCTAGCCCTGCGGGGCACTGGCAGTGTGGGCGATGGGGAGGGGGCACTTGCAACTTACGACATCCTCGCTAGGTACGCCCTCTGTTCGGCGTACCTGGCTGTATGTCACAAGTCGCAGGACCTAGATGCAGGGACCCTGCCCCTTCTAGAATAGGGCGCAGGGTCCATGTAGCACCGGTGATTGGTGCAAGTCACGTCTGGCAGCCACTTTCGCCAACTTTCTAGAATCAGGGCCATCAATCTTCAGTTATGTATCAACCTCAGAAAAGATTTTTGTATCATCTGTAAATTTGACTAATTTGCAATTTAGGTCATCGTTTATGTCTCTAATAAAAATCCCAAATAAAACAGGTCCCAAAACTGAGCCCTGAGGGACTCCGCTAGTAAACTTAATTACACCTGACAGGTTGTCTGCCACTCTAACTTGTTGGGTCCTATTAGACGGCCATGAAGATTTCCATTTAACAATAAAGGGGTTTAGGCCTAGTGTTATCATTTTCTTTAAGGGTAAGTGGTGAGGGACCTTTTCAAATGCTTTTTTGAAGTCAAGCAATACCATGTCCACTGGAACTCCCCTATCTAAACTTCCACTAATATTTTCATAAAAGGAGCTCAAATTTGTGGAACAGGCTCTGCCTTTCAAGGAGCCATGTTGTTTCCGATCATTTAGGTTCCTCTCCTCAATCTCCTTATCTAGCCTTTGCTTCAAAAGTTTCTCCATGCACTTAAATACAACTGATGTAAAGCTAATTGGCCTATAATTACCAGCTGTCTTTCTACTCCCCTTTTTATGTTTGCTTGCGTGCATGCTCAAGAAACATTATGCGGCAGCTTAGGAGAGAAGCGGGTTGTGGAGGTGCGGCAGTGTGGCGGCCAATGCCAGCACTGCATTTGTGGGCTTGGCGGTGTGCACCCAACGCAGGCCTCCAGTGTCCTGATGACACTGGTTCTGCAGAAGTGCCACCAACTTGAAATGATTTGGCCGCTGCAATGAGGGGCTGCCTCGTCATTGCAGTGTCTGCAATTCCACTGCAATGAGAGAGCGACCTGTCATTGAAGGGCGATACCTTGCCTGGTGTAACATTACCAGGAACATGGCGGCTCTGTGCGGCCACTCAGAGCTGATGGGGGTGCCCAATCCCCCTGTCGGCATGCCCCCGACTTACTTCATTTGCTGACGGGGAGCCTACTCCCTGTCGGCATAATGTCCCCGCCCCGAATTTCTGTTGTGTGCCAAGGGGGTGCCCAATCCCCCTCAGCATCATGCGCCCCCCCACAGTCTTTCTTTGCCGATGGAGGGCCCAATCCCTGTTGGCGTCAGTTCCCCCCCAGTGCAATTTGCTGACAGAAGCCCACTCCCGTCAGCATAATGTCCCCACCCCCGATATCTGTTGTGTGCCGAGTGCCCAATCCCCTCGGCATCATGTACCCCCCACCCTTTCTGTGCCAGCGAGGGGCCCAATCCTATCAGCTTCAGTCTCCTCCCACAAATGCAGGTGGCACACTGGAGCCACCCCAGTGTACCAAACACACTTACAAAGAAGAAAACCGACCAGCGTTATCTTTGTTTATTTACCTGTAAGCGAGAAAATGGTCCCTCGATGTGTCCGGGTGCCCTCCCCAACCCACACCCACCCTCTCGTGCCCACCTCCTCGCACCCCGCCTCACCCCGTACTTGCCTCCGGAGCCCGCGACGATCTTTGGTGGTCCGGGAACATGTCTGCACTTTTCAAAGCCGAACGCGAACTGGAGAAATGCCGGTAAGCTGTATAATGGCATAAATAGGGTTTTCTCAACTTTGGTGCATATCTCAGGCATTTTGGGGAATTTTGGCACCACATTTTCAACATGGGGCTATTGGGACCCCTCCTCATGAACTCAGTCACTGTCATGGCATTATTCAGTCCCGAAAGGTGATTTCACAGTCACTGCGTGGACTCACCTTTTGGGACCAATTAACAAAAGCGACAGTGCCACTGTTCATGAGTGGGCTCTCAAAAGCCTATGTTGCAAATTTAGTATCCAATAAATGACTTTTACGGCGTCGTTGTGCAGTTTCCACTACGTCGTAAGTTCGTGGAATTGGTAATATTTTCACCCAGATTTTCACATTGCCATTTTCCACACCTCCTTATGAACAGTACAGCTGTCATTTTACACATCCTGGCCGAAATGTGTTTTTGCACTTCCGGCGTAGAATAGTGCGGTCGCTGTGGGAAATCAGTTCTCGGGACAGAGTAAGAAAATGACAGTGACACTGTTCATGAGCAGAGGTCCTAAAATGCCTATGTTGAAAATTTGGTGGTTAAAGTCCATGAAATAACTGTGTTACAAGCATGCGTTGCAGTTTCCACACACCCTTGTACCTTTCGCCAATTTACAATATTTTCATGCCAGATTTTCAACACCGGCATTTTTTCACACCTCCTTATGAACAATACAGCTTTTATTTTTCACATCCTGGCCGAAATGTGTGTTTGCACTTCCGGTGCAGAATAGCACGGTCGCAGTGGGAAATCAGTGTTTGGGACAGACTAAGAACAAGCTAATGAGAAAGGAGGAGTGAATGAGCTCAATGGAGCTCAGTCAGGACTGCTGCGGATTGCTCTGTGGGCAGAAAAAGGCACCAATACAGGCAGGAGCCCAGTACAAAAGGGCAGCCTGCAGTGTCGGGAGAAACAGAACGAGCGAGTGAGAGAGGGGGAGAGAGCGAGCTCAACGGAGCTCTGTCGGGACTGCTGTGGATTGCTCTGTGGGAATAAAAGGTGCCAACACAGGCAGGAGCCCAGTACAAAAGGGCAGCCTGCAAAGCCGGGAGAAACAGAATGCGCGAGTGAGAAAGGAGGAGTTAGCAAGCTCAACGGAGCTCTGTCAGGGCTTTAGAGTTGCCCACCCACCTGCCTAGGGTCCTGTGTTGTCCTATATTATAGCAGGGTCTCTGGGGTGGAGACAAAGCAGCGATTGCATACTTTTAGGATTGCTGTAATAATACAGATTTATTTGTTCTGTTTATTTTTCTAACTAAGCCGAGCAATACTTGGAGAGCAATACGATTTCTAACTGGGTTAAGTGAAACTATGAGGGCTGAGAACAAAAAGTACGGTAGCTGAGGGGTGAAAAACGGACAATGAGGCTTTAGGATTGCTACAGTAATAAGTATCTGATGGATGAGATTTGAGACTGAATTAACCCGATTGGCAAGGGGGCAGTAGGGGACTAGTGTGGGGGGACAGGGATTTGAGTAAAAAGAGCCCTAACAGTTGTAGTTGGGTACAGAAACCGGGAGTAAGAGCCTGTAACATAAGATGGGGGCCAAAATGGGGCAGGTGCCGCATGTCAATAGGGCAGGCATCTTTGGAAGGGTAGTGGGGTGTA
Organism: Neoceratodus forsteri; assembly: GCA_016271365.2. Classification (NCBI taxonomy): domain Eukaryota; kingdom Metazoa; phylum Chordata; order Ceratodontiformes; family Ceratodontidae; genus Neoceratodus; species Neoceratodus forsteri. Next base: position 1,181,504,095 of record CM057454.1, read on the forward strand.
AAGGATGTGGGTCTGCCATGATCCTGGACTGGGCTTGGAGGATGAGGGGGTGCATGGTCTGTAGACAACTGGCTAGTTTGCGGGAGGAACTGTGGGAGGTTAGGGAGGAGTTTAAGTGGCAGGGCAGATAAGTATGGTAGGTATCCTGGCTGGGGGGGGAACTAGGGGATGGCAAGGGGGGACGGAGGAAGAACAACTAGGGACTGAAACCCACCCAGTATCAGAGACACTAGCAGAAAAGAGAGGAGAAGGGAGGAGTGCCTGAGGTGAGGGGAGGCCTCCTGATGGAGGGGGAGGAAGAGACCATGAGGAGTACCAGGGGAGAGCAGATGGTTGCGGTAGGAGGGACCAGGGGTGGGACCAGGGGGCCATGAGGAAACAAGTAGAGGGGAACCAATAGGGATGTAGGAAGGGTATCGACTAGAATAGATTCGAGCCTCTGCTATTGGAGAGAGAGGGAGCAGGAACATACTGAAGGGGGGAGGACAAGCGGGGCATGAGAGGGATGGCAACAGGTAGGGGAAGAGATAGCGAGGATGAAAGGGTAGAAGGGGGGCTAGTAAGCAAGGGGGGTGACTGGAGGATAGAAGGCTATGGGAAGGGGGAAGGATGGAGGGGCATCACTATCTGGGTCAAAGGGAATGGGGGCTCTAAATCAATGACACCGGGGATAGGAGAGGGGCTGGAAATCAGCAGGGGAGGTCGACATGGGAAGCCCGGTAGGAAGTAGTCAGGCTGGGAAGGGTTAAAGGGGGATGGGAGGAATAAGGCAGAGAAACGGGGTGAGGCAGAAGTAGGGGGAGCAGATACAGAAGTCATAGAGGGTGCAGCTGGCGGGGATAAGGGGCAAGGAAGAATGAATACTGGGTTGGTGGAAGGGGCATTAGAAAGGAAAGGGGCTAAGGGACAGGGGGGGTACTTGTCCTGGGGGGATTCTATACTGAAAGGGGTGAGATGGGGGGAGGCACAGCCATATTTGAAGCTATCCCCGGGTTGACTGCAGGAGGGGTAGGGCAGGTACTGCTCAAATGCGCAGCAAGGGAGAGGAAGAAACCTCAATTACCGTTGCATGTGGGTACAAACAACTTGGCGAGGGAGACTGTGGAAGTAGAGAGGGGGAGGTTCTAGGAGTTGGACAGGCAGTGTAAGGGGGTGGGAGAGTCAACAGCATTCTCAGAGGTACTCCCGGTACCATGTGCAAGCATGGGGAGGAAGGGTAGGATTGAGGAGTTCAACGAGTGGCTGAGGGATTGGTGCCACACCAAAAATTATGGGTTAGTGACTAACTGGGTTAGGGTCTGGGGGAACAGTGACTTGTACACGGGGGACAGGCTACACTTCAGCAGGGAAGGGAGCATTAAAGGTGGGATTAGAGGGGTATATCTCTACTAAGGTGGATTTAAACTAGTGGGGGGGGAGGGTGGCCAAAAGACTGAAGTTGGTAGAAAGGTCCAGACAGGGGAGCCTATTGAGCTCACCCCCTAGATATAGGTAAAGGCGGAGGCATAGTAACCCAGGGAGGGGGCGGGCAGAGTGGTCTGAGTGTAATACAGAAGGCACCACCACCTGGTTAGAATAACAAGGAGAAAGGGTGTGGACTACCGGGAGGAGGGACACAGGCCAAGGAGAAGGATGAGGAGAAGGAGGGGTACAGGTGGAAGATGGTCTCTTTCAATGCAAGAGGCCTAGGGAACAAAACTGCAGAGCTTCTGACACTCCTTTCAGAGGAGAAGGTGGACACTGCTGCAGTGACAGAGACGTGGGGTCCCAAGAAACCCATGTTGAAAATGTGGGGTCAAAATTCCTAAAAATGGCTGAAATATCAACATAAGTTGAAACCCCCATAGATAGCCGTTATACAGTGCTTACCTTGATTCCTCAGTTCACAGATGGGCTTTGACAACATAGACCCCGACAGCAGACAAGGACCGCCTGGCCCACCCAGTCTGTCCACTTCCCTACCTATTGGATAAGCTGCAGATCCTAGTTAACCAACAGCCTATTTCTTCCTACCCCCCCCACGAGAACTGCCTTATGCCTGTCCCATGCATTCTTGAATTCCCCCACTGTTTCTGACCCCACGACCTCCTCAGGAAGGCTGTTCCATGCTCACCACCCTCTCTGTGAAAAATACTTCTCACATTGCCCCTGAGCTATCCCCTCTATCTTCAAATTGTGTCCCCTTGTCCTTGCACATCTCTTTTTCTGAAAGACGCTACCCTCTTGGACTTTGTTAATTCCCTTGAGGTACTTGAAAGTTTCTATCACGTCCCCCCTCTCCCTCCTTTCCTCAACGGTATACATATTAAGCTCCTTTAGTCTCTTTTCATATGGCTTCTGGTGCAGACCCTGTACCATTTTAGTTGCCCTCATCTAGACTGCCTCCATCCTGTCTATATCCTTGCGGAGATGGGGTCTCCAGAACTGCATGCAGTACTCCAGACGGGGTCTCACCAACTGTCTGTACAGAGGGTTAACTTCCTGTTTTCTACTGGTAATGCCTCTTCCTGTACATCACAGTATCCCCCCAACCCTCCTTACTGCCTTCTCACATTGATTGCTTACCTTTAGGTCATCTGATATGACTACCCCCAGGTCCCTTTCCATTTTTGTTGTTGTTAATACCCCCATTGTGTACTCTTCCCCTGGGTTTTTGTTTCCCAGGTGCATTACTTTGCACTTCTTTGCATTGAATCTAAGCTGCCATACTTTTGACCATTCCTCCAACCTCGCCAAGTCCCTTCTCATCCTTTTCTCTCCTTCCCCCTTGTGTATGAACCCCATTGCAGATCTTCGTGTTGTCTGCAAAAAGAGGCATACTTGTCCTGGTCCTCAGAAGAGCACAAGTACCGACCTTGGAGGGTAAGTTAAGGGTTAATGGGGTGGGGAGGCAGGTACTAGAGGGAAGGTCAGGATGAAGGGCAAGGGAGATTTGTGGGACCATTTTCTTTTTACAGGCTTTAAAAAACATCGGGGACAGTTTTTATTTAACAGGGAAAAAATGTTTACTCCCAGACACTGGGAGTAGTCTCCCAGTGTCGGAGGGGAGGAGGAGTTTAGCTAATGCCGACATGGGGACTGGGCACCCCGATGTCGGCATGGGGAATGGAGGGAATGGGGCAGGCAGCATGCAGTGGGAGGGAGTAGGAGGGATCATTTGGATGCCAGGGGAACAGAGGGTGCGGGATGGGCAGCATGCAGTGGGAGAGCGGGAGGGCTCAACTGAATGATGGCTGGGGGAACAGAGGGTGCAGGTGGGCAGCACGCAGTGGGAGGGAGCAAGATAGTTTCATTGCATGATGCCAAGTGCAGGGACAAGGAACGGAGGGATGGGGAGGATAGCATTATGTAAATTAAAGGAATGAAGCACTCTCACTGTAGTGATTTCATTCCTTTCAGGTGCAGCCGCTTCCCCGCTGTGAAATTCCAACCACTGTCACTCTCTGCTTGTGTGGTCGAGCCCCCTGTAGAGTGCTTTGCATTGGAATGGTCCCAGACACACTTCTCAAATGTCATTCTACCACAAGATGTTTGTTACGCAAGCGCAAGGAAACATGAAAATGGAGCTGACTGGTGGCAAGGAAACAGATACCCTTTACAATATGTGAGGGTATAGTTGTCCTTTAATGGAAGGTGGGAGGAGGAGCGGGGGGGGGGCAAAAAGTCACATCCAGCTCCAATCTACACTCCATGGTTCCCTCCTACCAGAAGAAATCATTAACAAGCTGAGAACACCCTCTGGCACCAAACCCTCCCAGTCTTTTTTTTTTTCATTTTTCTCTGTACTTCGCCATAGTGCTTAGCTATCCACCTTAGCCCACTAAAATCCGTCACCCCACCACCTCCTATTGCTCGCCACCCCCGACTGCCTCAGCCCACACTACTTTGCCTCTCCTGCCTTGCTAAAAATGCTTTGCTTAGTCCCCACCACCTGTTCCTGCTCACCCTGACCCTCCTTTTCCCTTTATGCCAACTCCCCCCCTCCGCCTACCCTACCCCCTCCACCTACTCTCACCTTTCTATACTACTACCCAAAACATTGTACCATGGCTTTTACTCTGGAAGTCTTAAACAAACATCACCCAATTAATACCTGGGTGCAAAGAGCCATATTTCCTAATTGGAAATTGCCACATCATTATAACTCACTAACGATCACCCTCTACTAGGACTCCAGAAGACAATCCAAGCATCTTAAAAAGTACAAGCAGAAACAAACTCCAACCTATCATGAAATACGAATGGCATCGCTGAAACTCCTGCTCCTCCTACTTTTAATATCTGGTGGGATACACCCAAACCCTGGTCCTGTTGCACTGAAGCTGACAAAAACAGGGAAAGTTGGTAGTGGTCTCTCCATTATCACTCTAAATATCTGCAGCCTCCTTCCCAAATTGGCATCTCTTCAAACTCTCGCTGGACAAAAAACCTGATATACTAGCCATTGTGGAAACCTGGCTATCTCCCAGCACCGGATCATGTGGTCTCGCTTGAAGGCTACAATCTTTTCAGACTCGACCGGGCAAGCAAGAAGGTGGGGGCTGTGCTATCACATAAGGACAACCTCTCCTATCAGCACGGCAGCTTCACCCCACAAATATGCAGATGCAACTCCTCCCTATCAAACTGCTTCTTGTGCACAAAACAAAGTTCTCACAGTGGCCGCAGTCTATATCCCTCCAAAGACCACCGTGCCAGTATTAAGTCTGTACTTGATTTTGTTAGTCTGCAGCCTCTGAAAAGAGCTCCTCCTCCTCGGGATTTCAGCATAAACTGGCTCGCTCTGACACTGGCTCTTACAAAAGATGACATCCTAGCAGCAAACCTGACTCGGATGGTAACCTCCCCACCGGAAAAATTACAAAACTGGTACAAGCACCCTTATTGACTGGGTTCTCACAAATCACCCTGACCGGATAAAAACATTAAAGTCCTCCTGACTCCCTCAGTGACCACTCCCCAGTGTCCTGTACCTGGTCTAATAAATTTCTCAAGCCACCCCCAAAGTTATAACAAGCAGAGTATTGTCTTATGGGAATCTTATCAAGTTGAAAACCCATCTCCTACAACAGGACTGACGCCAATCCTTGAATCAACTGATATTAATACCGCACTAGAATACTTCATTAAATCTTTCAACTCTGCATGCGACTTATACGCCCAGTAAAAACGAAAATCAAAGCGTATCAAATCCATGGATTACTGCCAAACTACTTGCCGAGCTCAAGGTTTGGGACCACCTCTGGGCAGTTGCCAGAGACACAGGCTCACCTCATGATACCCTAAAATACAAGCAGGCACGAAATAGATGTACCTCACAAATTAGGCAAATGAAGAGCGCTTATTTCAAAAATGCCTTGAATCCACCTGGGGTGATGGAAGAGCTTTTTGGGACAACATCCGAAACATAATGGGTAAACAATCAAAATCGTCACCTACCATTATGAAAGTTGATGGATCCACCACTTTGACCCAAAGTCTATTGCAGATGCGCTTAATAAGACATTCACAGACCTTAGTGGGGTCCTCCCCAGATTTCTTCTCGGACTTACCTGTGCCTAGCCTAGTATCACAAAACACCCTCGTGACAAACCACAATTTTACTTAAGAAACTCCAAAGTAACGAAGCACACAAGTACATAAGGAAGGCCTGTCTCAAATCCAGAACAAGTAGTGACACGCTAGATCTAAAAATCCTGTCTCTCACCCTGGATGAAGTAATTCACCCCTTGCAAAAATTCTTAATCTGTCACTTTGCCAAAGTCAATTTCTCAACAAATGGGAATGAATCACTAGTCACCAAGTGCACAAAGGGGGGACAAAACCTCAACAGGAAACTATAGACCAATATCAATACTCCCTCCCTCTCCAAAGCACTTGAACGAATAGTGGCAGACCAACCTCTGATTACCTGGACAAATACAATCCACTCTGTAATCAACAGCACGGCTTTAGGAAAGGACATAGTACAACAACAGCCTTACTTGATTTCTCTGGAGAAGTCCACTCAGCCCCTGGACAAAGGGTGCCAAACAGGTGCAGTCTTTATCGATCTTACAAAAGCTTTCGACACAGTCCATCATGGCCCTACTTACCTCCCTACTTTCTAGCCTAGGCCTGGCAAGGTCCTTGTGCTTGGGTAAAAGTTACCTGTCCAATCGGTCACAGGCTGTAAAATCTCTAATGAACTCTTCGACTTCAAACCAGTTCTCTCGGTGTACCACAGGGATCAATTCTTGGACCGCCTCTCTTTAGCCTGTTCCTAACTCCCTCCCAGATATCTGCCAGGAGAAATAATCTTATACGCTGATGATGCTGTAATTCTCTCTTCCCACAAGGATCCAAACTCCTATGAAAAAGCCTGCAACTTGCTTTCTCTAGTGTTGAAAGGTGGTTCCTGGATAGTAAACTTGTGCTAAACCACAATAAAACAAAAGCCATGCTCTTCTCCAATCACCAAAACAAAATAGGCATACCCACTCACCATACAAACCTCTGTGGGAATTACACTGGACCAAGTAAATACTTTCAAATACCTTGGCATCACTTTTGACCAAGGGCTCACCTTTGCAACCCACATTGACAACATCATGAAACAGTGAACCAACGCTTTGAATACTATTCAGAATCAATTTCTAAATCAAGCGGCATTGAGAATAGCTATACAGAGTTCCATAATCTCAATCATTGACTATGGCCTTATTATTTATGGCTCAGCTACCTCCACTGCTCTAAGGCGATCTCAATCACTCTAAATAAGGCCTGCCTGCTCCTCACGGGGCTCAAAGACTGACTCACACGCAGGATCTGTACTATGAATCAGGCTGGTTGAACCTATCAAATCGCCTTATTTATCTCACCTGCACAATGGCAAAAAATCTATCTTGGGACTGACTCCATTATGTATTCAAAACCTACTCCGACTGAATCCTGGCTCACGACCTCCACCAGATCTGAACGCCAACCTTTCCTGGTTCCGAGATGCCGGACTGCACAGGGACAAAGATCTTTACATACAGGGCCCCGACATGGTTCAATGCGCTTAGTCCACCTACTCTATCCTCAACCTCGCTTAGCTTTCAAATCCATGCTCTATGCCCACCTCACCACCACTAGCAACTGTGATTGCGCTAGATAAAGACTACTACCCTCATGTCTATCCTCACATCTGAGGCCTCTTCCTCCTGACAAATGAACCTCTGGTACCTCTCTACTTCCTGTCTCCCACCCAGACTCACTCCCCTTTTTCCTGTCCCTCTCACTTACTCTCCGCCACCACCTTCCTCCTCTCTAGCCTCCTTTGGCGCCTAATGATCACCCTCTCCTGGAAGTTTCCTTAACCTCAAATTGTCTACCGCTGAACCTGTTATAGCTTGTTTTTCATGAAACTTAAAACGCTATTGCCTTAAACTGTTAATAGCAAATTTATGATGTAACTTTCCTGTCTGGTTTTACCTGTAATGTGTATCGTGCTTTGTTAAATGTTCTTTGTGACGTGGAACCTTTGTAAAAGAGCCCTGGCTCAAAGGTATTAATTCCTAGACTAATAAACTAAACTAAACTAAACATGCAGATTATTTCACACGCAAATGCAGTATACAGATAGCAAAGGGGACTATTGAAAGGGAACTACACAGGCTATATTTCAATTCAAAGAAAAAAACAACTACAGGTATTTTCCCTATACCAGAAAGACTACACTGAATAATAATGAAGTTTTAACAACTTTCATATTTGAAAACGGAAACTGCAAAATGGGAAGCTGTTAATAACTTGCTGCTTTCCCCTAATGCCAGTCAGACTCTAACTGGAGTGAAGCAAAATACCTCCTCCATGTTATAGGGGTTTTCTACCAACCAACTGGTGACTCAGTGTTCCCCATTCTTTGTTTTAGGGCGGTGGGCCACCACCCTATATTTTATTTTACCATCGCTCTATAATTTTTACCACCACCACCCCCCTATATTTTTATCCATTTTTTTATAAAATCCTCCAAAATTGTCTTTTATTGACATCCTTTATTGCAATACTACCCATTTAATACCAGCACACTATATGTTACTTAAAAGCTACTTATGCACATGTACAGTGCATACAGGAGGTCCCGAAAAATAACGCACCATTTGACCCAATCACCATTGCCACCGCCCTATATTTTCAGAGAGTGGGGAACCCTGTGACTGCATAGAGAACAAGTTGCTCCAGTACTGTAAGGCTGCACATTAGCAAGTTAGGAGAATAAAGTCCACAGACTAATTACTTCCGTTACTGAGGCATGGGGGAAACTACTGGATCAGTAATGTTGCCTTACCACACTCTCCCAGAACTGATAATCCTGCCACTGTCTCTGAAACCCAGCGTTAGCCAGTGCACCATTTCCTGTTCCTGTGGGAGAAACCCTCCTTTTTCTCCCAGAATGCACTGTTCTGTAGTCCACTTGTAGTTTTTTTAAACAATTTCTTTACCAATAGAGCCCAACTGAGATGCAACATCTCCTTTCCAATCACAGGAGTATACTGTGCTGCTAACAATTTCTGTAGCAGGGTGGCCTGGATCACTGGGAGGTTAGTTTGTAGACCTTCTGCACGCCTTGAAGAACGGGGCCTCAAGCAGAAGCCCAACTGGTTCTGTCCTGCATGTTTCGCCAGAGGCAATTCAAAGCAGTTTGAGTCTCTACTTGCAAATCTAGCCCTAATGCAGCTTATCCAGGAGCCTACTAGATGGTCGGCTAATGGTACCACAAGCTCTCTACTGGACTGGATTCTGTCTAATTGTCCTGAGTGGATCAGCTGTGCGGGAACTCTATCCCACTCCATCTCAGATCACACCCTGGTTTTCTGTGTTTGGAAAATCCCCTCCCCAAAAATTCCCCACAAAATCATTCATATCAGAAATTTCTCTAGGTTTGATTTAGCGGCATTTCAGGAGGATCTGAGGCTCACTGATTGGTCTGGGGTGTTTAGTGCCCCTGATCCCTCTACTGCTGCCACCCAGTTTCTCAATACCTTTGGTGCCCTGCAGGACAGGCATGCCCCCATTATTAGGTGGAGGGTAAGGGGGTCTGCCCAAAATGGTTACATGGGAGCCTCTTGGCCCTTATGTGGGCTAGAGACAAGTGCTTGGCTCGCTTCAAAAGCACCCTTGATCAGCCCATCTTTCAACAATATAGAAAGCTCAGAAATGAGTGCAAAAAAGCCATCAGGGTGGCTAAGAGTGACTTCTGTAAGTCTGCCCTACTTAGCTCTGCCAAGGACCCACATAGGTTCTAGAGGAACATAAAAAACCTTGTCAGTGGCTCCTCGAATTCTGGGGTATCTGACATGATCATTGGTGGTGACACTTACAACAATCCACTCATGATTGCAAATGCTTTTAATTCCCACTTTTCTGACCTAGCAGCGCTCACCTCCCTTTTCCCTGTGGGTGAGAGCTCCAGTGGCCCCTCAGCCCCTGTTCTGCAGGAGATTCATCCCTCCCATCCATTATTCTTTCTCTGGGCTGTGTCTGTCATGGAGATGCAGAGACTTCTCTCTGGTCTCTCCCTGCACTCCAGTGCTGGCCTTGATAATCTGGAGCCCAAGCTTCTGAAGCTAGGTGCCCCCTGTATTGCCTCCCCAGTGGCGCATATCCTCAACCTGTCCCTTGCCACGGGGGTTATTCCTGACATCTGGAAGGTGGCGAAGATTGTACCTGTACCGAAGTAGGGAAATCCAAAAGTCATGGATAACTATCGGCCGATCACCATCCTATCGACCATTAGTAAGCTCCTTGAGAAAGCTGTGGCTAATCAACTCACAGAGTACATTCAGGCCCATGAGTTGCTATCCCCAGCACAACATGGTTTTCGAAAAGGGTGCAGCATGTCCACGGCCCTAGTCTCTGTCTCATCTAGCATCAGGGCTGCCATGGACCAGGGTAAACTCTCTGAAGCTATATTCATTGACCTATCTAAGGTCTTCGACCTTGTAGACCATGCATTGCTCTGCACTCAGATGCGGTCCCTTGGCCTGTCACCTCCTGCCCTGAAATGGCTAACAAACTACCTTCAGGGCAGAGTACAGCTGACCAAATTCAACAAGGTCCTCTCCGATCCTACTCCAGTGACCTCGGGTGTCCCTCAGGGCTCTGTCTTGGGGCCCCTTCTCTTCTCTTCTCTCTATTTGTTAACCATCTCCCAGCCACAGTAACAACCTGTAGTGCCACCCTTTATGCGGATGATCTGGTTATCCTGGCACACTCCCGGGACATTGTGACACTCAACCATCAGTTGATTGAGGACTTTAAGAATATTCAGTCCTGGGTAACCAAACACAAGCTGGTCCTCAACCCGAGAAAAACTCAGGCCATGCTGTTTGAGTCATCGGCCAAGATAAAAGCCTCTCCTGCCCCGCTGAGCATCAATGGTGCGGATGGTGCTCCCCTCCTAACTGCAACTTCCATCAAATACCTTGGGGTGACACTAGACCCCCAACTGGACCTAGGGAGTCACATCCTAAATGTCTGCAGAACTGTAAACTGGGTCTCGCCTACAGGGCAAAGAAAAATCTGACATGTGCTGCTCATCTGGCACTTGCCAGAGGTGTGCTGCTTCCCTCGCTAAGTTATGGCCTTCACCAATTTGCCCACACCTCCAAGGCTCTCCTTACTCGGTGGCACATGACCTACAATAATATTTGTCGCTTTGCCATGGCAGTCCCTCGCCTCACCCATCAGTGCGAGCTATACGAAAAACTAGGCTGGCTTTCCCCAGTGAAACACTTGAACTTTGGGCTGGGCTGCTTCATGGGTAAAGTGATCAGAACTGGCACCCCCCCCCCCGGGCTGGCACAGCTTCTCTCACCTCCCGACCTCTCCTCCTACTCCCTCAGGTCTCAGGGTCCCGGGGTGCTAAAAGTCCCCTTTACCTGAACCTTCACGGGGGATAGGGACTTCGCTGCATGTGCTTCCAGGCTCTGGAACTCCCTTCCTGACCATATTCGCTCCACCCCCTCCCACCAGTGCCTCCCGAAGTCCCTGAGGGAGCATCTGAAATTGACCTCTGCGTGTGAATGTCCCAAGCCTCCTTAACTCAATGGTCTCTGCGTTGGACTCACACTTGGTCACACGAGATTTACTTGACTACATACTTCGGAACTAATTTGTTTCTGAGGATCTGCTAATGTTCTCACGTTCATTCCTAATGTTATTATGCACACTATGGCAAACGTCTGTGCCACTGAATGATCTAGACTATTTATTGTTGTACATATGTATATTAATTAATACTGCTTACAGTAGACTATTCTATGTTAGACTGTTTCTCGTGACTCAATGTACTTAGCTCTACTCACTGTTATGTACTCTGATGTATCTGTATTCCTTGTTGTACTCTCTCCTGGGTCGTTCCTGAAAATAGGCATATAACTTGCGTAGTGTACCTACCCGGTCAACAAAAGCTAAATAAATAAATAATGTTTATTTATTTGCTTTTGGTAACCGGGTAAGTGCACTAGACAGGATTGCCTATTTTCAGACACGACCTGGGAGATTACAAATCAAAACAAGTTACAGATAATAGTACAGGGAGGAGGCTGATACAATGCAGTACATAAAGAGATCAACAACCTTGCAGGGGAGTAGAATTACATAGCACAAAAGTGAATGGTACACATTGCTTAAACATTACAGTACGAAAGAGATACAACAGCTTACAGAAATAAGTAACATGTCATATTCCTTTCTTTCATATTGTAATTATATAAGTAGTAGTTCCTATAAAGACTACCATAGAAGCCATATGGAGATGCAGAACATGCCAGGGTTCTAGTGTTCCCATTCACGCATAATTGTGCATAAATTGTGTAACAAATAAGAAATTCAGGTCAGTTATGTGTGGAGGGAGTCACTGCATGCAGAAGACTACATTCCTCTTAGTATGAGCACACTGCCCCCTTAATTGTGATCACCCACTTGATTGTATGTTTTTTAGTCTCCTTCTTTTGACTTTCTATGGCTGGGGCCGATTGGTTCCTTCAACAGTTCCCCCTACCACTACAGCAAGCTGAGTGGGCAGTTTTGGAGTGGAGGTTGGATCAGGTGTGGCCAGTGGGATTTGCATGCAGAACTGCCTGCAGTACTCGAGTCGACTCAGAGGGACAAATGCCTTGGCACCAGCCAGGAGAACCAGCAGTTTAGGGATCCAGCGGAGACCCACCTGGCCAACGCATATGGATCCAGGGATGACAGACAGGTAAATTGTTTACAGGCCTTCAACGGGCCGGGAGAGTGCGAGTGTGCACTGCCTCACTGTCAGCCCAACTGTCACAGTGGATCCTCCTCAGCTGCTGAGCTTGCTAAAAGTGAGCTCCGATAACAGTATGCATTTATTTATTTTAAGCACAAGGGTGCTTCTGTTATTTCCTGGTTTCCCACCATGACAGAATTGCGATCAGGACTGGGATGGGGAATTAAGGAATCAGCGACACAAATAGAGGGGGCAGCAACAGGATATGGTTTGAACAGCAACAGAATGTGGCTTGGAACTACGACACCAACAAGCGGGAGGGCAGGGTAATACTAGAGTTGCTGCTGGGCTTGCTGAGGGGTCAAAGCAAAAGCACATGATGAATAGAATAGACTCTTCAGCTGTTGTCAAGTGTGAATCATTTTATGTTAAATGGCATGGCTTACAAGATACAGTGGCATTTAAGCTGAAACCCTCTGTTAAGGAAGGGGCTATTTTAAACAAAAAAAAATCCTCCTTATGTTGTTTCTACCCATTTAAAACTACATACAGTACCTCCTGAAAACCTTTGAAAGGGTACAGTGTACCTTCAAAACTCATTTTGTACCCCTGAAAATTTTTTACAAGGGTACACTACACCCTTTTTAGGTGGCTGTGGTAGGAACACTGCAGGGTTCCCACTATTTTATAGCTGGTCCCCAGCTATATTGTAATCATACCAGAAGTAGTCCCTAGAGACTCCCACTGAATTCTATGGACACACAGCACCATGTCAGTTTCCCCACCTCTTTTTACAGCAGGTCCCCAGCTCTATTGTAATCATACCAGAAGTAGTCCCTAGAGACTCCGACTGAATTCTATGGACACACAGCACCATGTCAGTTTCCCCTCCTCTTTTTACAGCAGGTCCCCAGCTCTATTGTAATCATACCAGAAGTAGTCCCTAGAGTCTCCCATTGAAAACACTGCACCATGTCAAGGTTTCCACTACTTTTTATAGTTGGTCCCCAGCTATATTGTAATCATACCAGAAGTAGTTCCTAGAGATTCACACTGAATCCTATGGACACACTGCAACATGTCACTAGCTGAGCTGCTGCCTCGTGCTGTGTTACTCGCTGCAGCTTGCACGGTGGCTGCCCCACCCAGCCAACTGTCCTGCCCTGGGCAGGCATTTGATTTAAAGCCGATGCCTATTATGTAACCTGGTCATGTGATCGTGCAACCCCGCAACTATCTCCCCAATTTCCCATTTGCACATTATAGACTTCTGCCACTAGATCTTCTCTGCATGTAACAACATTTTTACCTCACCCTCCTCTAACTAAGTTGTGTTAACACCCTTAAGTCCCCTACATTAATTTCATTTCCTGTCCTACCCTGCTATTCTCACTGTCCCAATCTCCACAGCCCCTTTCTCTCTGTGGGTAGATTCAAACCTGGTCTCTGGAGGCTAGCATCCTACATTAGGCACCCACTTGAACCTTTAGGCTGCATAATCTGCTAGAAATCTCCCTGCTGCAGCTTCTGTCATCCATTCCTTGCTATCTAGTGGTCACTAGTGGTATTTCACCACACATTTACTACCAGATACTGTATGCTGTCCAATTACTTCCTAGCCTGTGCATTGCCATCTACCTTAACCTGAGGATATACTCGCTCAGTTTTTCAAGCTGTTCCCCAATAAACCCAATCCTTTAGCCTGTCTTCGCTCTCTGCTTGTCTGTTTTATAGCTGTTTTTTTCTTGCCTTTCTCTCTCTGTCTCTCCCTACCTCTTACAGTTATGTGGCCCTCTGGACATCTCGTATCCTATTATACATTATAACATACATTTTATCAGATAAACTGGTAGCACTAGGTCTCACCTCTGCTATTAAGGGGCTGACATTACCACCTCCAACAGTGGTATACAACAAACCTTTACCCAGCCTCTTGCCTATCCTTTTTCTCTTGAAAAAAGCAGCCTTTTGCCTAGGATCTTAGCATGCACGGAACCGAACATGGTTTATTCCCAGCAGCTCACTCACTAAACTAATACCCCTAGTCCTTCTTCATATTCTGGCAGATGATGTTGCGCTGAACCCTGGACCCACTGGTCCTCAGTTCATTCCCTCCATTCCGTCCGCTTACATCTGTCCTACCATTAAGGGCCTGAAAATTGCCCACATAAATGCCCAAAGTCTGCTCCTGAAATGGCTGAAGTAGGGGCTTGGGTTACTCTTTATAACCCTGATGTGTTAGGCATTATTGAGTCGTGGCTTGCACCTAGTAGCCTATCGCATGAAGTAGCTTTGCATGGTTACTCCTGCGTTAGGCAGGACAGGCCAGGTAAGAAAGGGGGAGGTGTTCTCGTTTATGTTAGATCCAGCTTTGCAGCTTCTGAAGTTGCTTATCCCCCCCCCCCGTTGCATGCATCTTCCTTACCCTAACCCTGGGTAAGGTTAAACAACTAATCATACGATATGTCTATCTTCCCCCTAAGGATGCTAATAATGTCCTCCCCTCCCTAATAACTTCCCTTTCTGACCTCCCAGACCACTGTCTCATACTCTGTGGTGATTTCAACCTTGACTGGTAGAAACAAAATAAAAACAAAGTTAATTCAATACTAGCTGACTCCAACCTTACCCAACACATCTCTGAATCTACCAGATTGAACACTAAGTTAGATAACCACTCCCTACTGGACTGGGTAGTTTCCCATTTCCCTCACAGGGTACAGTCTGCTAGTGCACTATCTGACTGTATTAGCGATCACTCTCCAACTCTCTGCTTATGGAGTAACAAGTGCCCAAACCCTCCTCCCAAAATTACAGAATTAAGAAATTTGTCACTCTTTGGCCTACTCTATCAGCCTTTCTGTCATCTCTCTCCACTGCTGACTGGGGCCCAATTAAATCTTTACCAGATACTGATCAGGCCTTAGACTATTTTATTCACACCTTGAATGCAATAATTAATCAACATGCTCCCCTCACAAAAAGGAGGTCAAAAGGCTCAAAAGCCTCTTGACTTAACAAGGACCCAAGGCATATCATGTTCCTTCAGGATGCAGCATGGAAACAATTTAGGAAGAGAGGCAAACCCTCCGACTCGCAAGCTTTCAGACAACTTTGAACCTCTTGTAAGAGTAAGCTCTGCAGTGCCAAGCATATGTATTATCTGTCATTCCTTGCAGACAGACAGCTGGTCAGGGAGCCAATGAGGGGAAGCAACTTGTTGGACGTGGTCCTGACTAACGGGGAGAGTGTGGAGGAGGCGCGGATGGGAGAAACCTTGGGCACCAGTGTTCACAGCGCAGTACGGTTCAGGGACAGGGTAGGGAGGGACACAAGTAAGACTAATAGGACAGGCAAGGACTTCAGACACACACATAAGATGACTAAGATAGGAAAAAAATGGAAAGTACAGAGAAGATAGAGACAGTGGAGGAACTCTGGGACGCTATCGGGGAGGCATTCAGGAAGCAGCAGAAATGTGCATTAAAAAGGCCAATAAGAGCAAGAGGGGGGAGGAGACTGCTTTGGTTCACTAGGGAGGTGGCTGGGCAGTCAGGGAAAGGAGGAGGGCTTTCAGAAAATTTAAGTTGACACTTAGACAGGAGGATAGGAAGGAGTATAGGGAGAAGAGGAGTTTGGCAGGGAGGGAGGGAGATCAGAAGGTCAAAAGCAGCCACTGAGGAGAAAATAGCCAAAATGGCCAGGAGGGGGAATAAAACCTTTTTTCAGATATGTGAGGGAGAGGAAAACAGCAGGGCAGGGGATTGCTAGACTGAGGGGGGAAGGAGGGATAAACTTAGAGCAGGACTACAAAAAGGCAGAGGCACTAAATGAGTATTTTAGCTTGGTGTTCACGGCGGAGGTGAAAGGCAGGGGTCTGGTACTAGCACCTAAGGGGAAGGTGAGCAAATGGGTGGATCAGAGCCCATTCATTGTGGACAGGGTCAGGGCTGAGCTGGATACACTATGGGTGGATCAGAGCCCATTCACTGTGGACAGGGTCAGGGCTGAGCTGGATAGACTAAGGGTGGACAAGGCAATGGGGCCTGATGGGTTACACCCCAGAGTGATGAAGGAATTGAGGGAGGAGCTGGCTGTACCCTTAACAAGGCTCTTCAACCTGTCACTGGATACAAGGAGGGTGCTGGAGGAGGGCTGACGTAGTGCCCTTGACAAGGGAGGTAGCAGGGAGCTGAAGGAGAACTACTGCCCAGTTTTCCTCACGTCTGTCATGGGTAAGGTAATGAAGGCATTAATCAAGGAAAGGGTGATGAATTACCTGGAGGAGTGTGTCTTGCAGGACAGCAGACAGCATGGATTCACCAAGGGGAAATCATGCCGGACCAACCTAATTGAGTTCTCTGACTGGGTGACTCAGGTAATCAATCAGGGAAGGGCACTGGACATGGCCTATCTGAAGTTCAGCAAGGCCTTCGACACCATCCCTCATAGGAGGGTGGTGAGCAAGATGGAAAGCATGGGATTGAAAGGGAAAATAGCAGACTGGGTGGAGGCCTGGCTAGCAGGGAGAACTCAAAGGGTAGTGCTTAATGAGGTGCACTCCAAGATGGCAAGGGTAGGGAGTGGAGTGCCACAGGGGTCAGTTTTGGGTCTGCTCCTCTTTAACACCCACATCAGTGATATTGCAGAGGGTTTGAGAGGGAGGGTGTGCCTATTTGCCGATGATACAAAAATCTGCAATAGGGTGGACACCCCGAAGGGAGTGGAAGACATGAGGAGGGACATCAAGATGCTCAAAGAGTGGGCCGGGAAATGTCAGCCAAAATTTAATGCCAAGAAGTGCACTGCGATGCACTTAGGGAGGAAAAATATGTGAGCATGGTACACGCTGTTGGGGGAGGGATTCAAAGAATCAGAACAGGAAAGGGATTTGGGGATCATAGTCTTCTCAAACCTTAAGGTAGGTTTCCAGTGTAGTAGGGAGGTGGGAAGGGCCAATGAAATGCTGGCATGCATAGGCAGGGGCATTACTAGCAGAAGGAGGGAAGTTATAATGCCCCTTTACAAAGCCATGGTGAGGCCGCAGTTAGAGTACGGAGTTCAGTTCTGGAGACCACACCTCCACAAGGATATAGATGCACTGGAGAGGGTTCAGAGAAGGGCAACAAAGATGGTGCAGGGTATGCAGGGGAAGACATATGAGCAGAGATGTAAGGAGCTGAATTTGTACACACTGGAAACAAGGAGGGAAAGGGGGGACATGATTGAAACCTTTAGATGTGTAAAGGGGCTTGTTAAAGTAAGTGAAGGGGGTATGCGGAGGAGGAAGGAGGGAGCCAGAACTAGAGGTCACAGCCTCAGATTGCAAGGAAATAGGTTCCAGGACAATGTGAGGGGGCGCTTCTTCACAGAGAGGGTGGTGGAGCCGTGGAACAGACTTCTGGATGAAGTGGTGGGGGCTAAGACGGTGGAGGAATTTAAGCAGGCAAGGGACAGGCATATGGGACTGAGTACTGGGGGAAGGGTGGGGGCAGGCAGGGAAGGGATATGTGAAAGGGGTGGGTTGGGCAGACTAGATAGGCTGGAAGGGTCCTTTTCTGCCATCAGATTTCTATGATTTCTATAATTTCAGACCGAATGCCTCAGTAACCCCAAGGCATTCTGGAAACAAGTCAGTGGTTAGGCCTCGAAGACGCCCTGGGGCGAAATGGGTTCTGGAGCGTGGTAATCCCATTCTGGTCCCCATACCCAAGGGCACCTCTTTTCTTAGAGGGCAAGTGGTTGGGACAATTCGTCAACCTCGTCCAACTCGGGCGTTGTTGTGCAATGCCAGATCTGTCTGCAATAAGACTGCTGTTATCGCGGACTTTGTTGCTAGGGCAGATCTGGCTTGCATTACCGAGACCTGGTTGGATGGGAATGCGGCCCCATTTTTAGAGGCTGCTGTTCCCACCGGGTTCTCGGTTATACATCGCCCGAGATTGGATCGCAGGGGGGTGGCGGTCTGTTTTAAGACTGAATTGGGCCTAACTGGTGTTCCAGTTGAGGAGGCCAGATCATTTGAGTGTACTGTGGTAACTGGTGTGGGGTGCAGGATTGCTCTCATCTACCGTCCACCCAGGGATGAGAAACTTTTCCTGCAGGAAATAGCAGATTTTGCCGCTGACATGGCTTTGGAATCACCCAGATTGATGGTGCTGGGCGATTTCAACGCATGGGTCGACGACGAATCCTCGCTTTTTGGTCAACATTTCCTCCAGGTGATGACATCACTTGGCTTCACTCAGGTTGTTTCCACTGCTACTCACAAGGGAGGTCACTCTCTTGATCTGGTTTTCCTCCTGGGGATTGAGGCATCCGATTTGGTGGTGGAACCGGTCAGTTGGTCTGATCATTACTCAGTTGGATTCAATTTTGAGGCCCCCCTGGGTAGGTCGGCCCCTGTGGAGTTGGTCAAGTACCGCACATTGCGGGACATTGTCCCTGAAGACCTGATGGCGGTTATTGACCTCTCGTTGTTTGACAAATTGTGCTCTGATCCCGAGCGGCTGGTGGTGGCCTATAATGGGGCCATCTCGGCTGCCCTTGACCAGAGTGCACCAACCCGTGTTCGCCCCCTTCTGCACCGTCACATTGCCCCTTGGTTTGATGGGGCACTGAGAGGGTTGTGGAGGTTGGGGCATAGGTTGGAGCGTCGGTGGAGGAAGACTGCCTCGGAGGACGACCATCTTATTTTGCTAGAGCATTATAAGCTCTACCAAACAGAAATTTCCCGTAAGAAGGCAGAATTCCTGTCCAGGGAAATTTCTGTCGCTCAGAATCGACTGGCTCAGCTCTTCAGAACTGTTGACAGACCGTGCAACCCAGTCTGTAGGCAGGTCCGTCGAGTTTTTATGCAGAATGACTGCGAGGAGATCGCTCAATTCTTTGCGAATAAGGTGGAAGATATTCGGAGGCAGTGTCCCCGACCACACTCCAAGGTTGTTGCAGTTGATCAGTGTGTTGTCGCAGAGCCCGGAGTTTCCTGGAATTCCTTTAATCTTCCGGACTTCGTAGACACTATGAGGATTGTCCGTGAGATGCACCCAACATGCTAGTTTGGATCCGGGTCCTACTTCCTTGATTATAGGATGTAGTGAACTTATTGGCCCGGTCCTTGCTCGGATTATTCGGTGTTCTTTGGAGACGGGAGTTTTCCCTAGCTCTCTGAAGGAAGGGGTGGTGACTCCCCTTCTGAAGAAAGCTTCCTTAGACCCGAATGACCTAGCTAACTACTGCCCTATTTCTCACCTCCCTTTTGTGGGGAAGGTTATTGAAAAAGTTGTGAAGGCTCAACTCGATAACCATTTGACCATCCATAGTTTATACGAGCCTCTCCAGTCTGGTTTTCGTAAGAGGCATAGCACCGAGACTGCTCTGGTTCGGGTGCTCAATGATCTCCTGATAGCGAGAGATCGGAGACACCGCTCTATTCTGGTTCTCCTTGATCTATCAATAGCTTTTGATACTGTGGATCATGGGGTTTTGCTCGAACGCCTGAAGTCCATTTGTGGGCTTTCAGGTGTGGTCCTCAGAAGGTTTTCATCCTACCTCCAGGGGAGAACACAGAGAGTGGTTTCCAGTTTATGTTCATCCGGGGCTTTCTCTCTGCCTTGTGGGGTACCTCAAGGTTCGGTGCTTTCCCCCACGTTATTCACAGTATATATGCTACCCCTTGGAGACATTGTAAGATGGCACGAGTTGAGGTTTCACTGCTATGCTGATGATACCCAGCTCTACCTGTCTTTTGCACCTGACCAGGTTAGTGCTATCTCGGTGCTGAATAACTGCCTCACTGATATCCAAGACTGGATGAATACCAGTGGTTTGAAGTTGAACCCGGGAAAGACTGAGGTTATGGTGGTGGATCCCGGTCGCAGGGTTGAGGGTTTAGGGGCGGGGTCCCCTCTGGATTAGTTCTTGGGGTAGACCAGATCTCTACCTCTGAACGGGTGCGTAACCTGGGTGTGGAGCTTGACACTGGCCTGACCCTTCGTTATTAGGTGTCTGCAGTTATCAAGACTTCATTTTTTCATCTTAGAAACATCTCCAGGATTAGGCACCTGGTTCCACCAGGTGATTTGCCCGTTTTGGTCCACGCCTTTGTGACATCTCGTCTTGATTACTGTAACTCTCTGTACCTAGGGCTTGCTGGGGTTGATATCCGCCGCTTGCAGCTAGTGCAGAATGCAGCAGCACATTTGTTGACTGGGGTGTCTAGAAGGTCCCACATTACCCCAGTACTGCGCACTCGCACTGGCTGCCAATACAGTGTTGGATCACCTTTAAAGTGGGTCTATTGACCTACAAAGCCCTACATGAGTTAGGTCCTGACTACTTGAAAGAGCTTCTGGTGCCTTACACCCCTCTGAGACAGCTTCACTCAGCTGACGAGGGGTTGCTGGAGATACCAAGGGTGAATTTGAAGTCCTCTGGAGCCCGTGCCTTTGGTTTTGTGGCTCCCACCCTCTGGAATTCTCTGCCCCGTCAGCTCCGAGAAAGTACAACGGTGGATAGTTTTAAAAAGGCTCTAAAGTCATTTTTATGGATTCGGGCATTCCCTGCTGTATTGTAATTTGTTTATTTTAAATATTTTATAATGGCTGTATTGTTTTATTGTATGTATTGATGTGTTGATGTCATGATGTGTTGTATAGTGCCTTGAAATATTTGAAAGGTGCTTAACTAAATAAATTTTATTATTATTATTAATACATTGATCAAAGATAACTCCTCGGTCTCCCTTAGCACCCTACAAGCAGGAGGTACCACTCTATCTGACCCCCAATCTATTGCGGATGACTTAAACCACTTCTTCACTAATCTCACTAGCTATACCTCACTTTGCCCCCTCTCCTGATTTTTGCCCCCCCCCTCCCCTCATAGACAGTTTCTTTCTCATCTGGAGTTTTACCTCAAACTAGCTATGCGTAAAGAAGTGTTTAGCTATTATTGAAGTTAAAGGAAGATAGTTCCCCAGGTTTTGACTCCTTAGAGCCCCATTTCCTAAAATTCGGAGCTTCAACCCTTGCTGTTGCTGTTCATGACCTGATAAACAAGTCCCTTGTTACTGGGTGTATACCAGCAAAATGGAAAGTAGCAATAGTCGTTCCACTGCACGAGGGTGGCATACACGCAGTTGAAAACGTCAGACCCATATCAGTCCTCTGTCCCTAGCAAAAATATAATATCTAATTTTCAACCAATTTCAATTATACCTTGAACATCATCACCTCCTTACCGATTCTCAGCATGGCTTTAGAAAGAATTATAGCATCCTCACAGCTCTGACCAAGGTATCCACAGAGATCCTCAGTTCACTTGACAAACGGCTTTACACCGGGGCCATTTCTGTAGATCTAACTAGGACCTTCGATTTTAGTAAACCATAACCTTCTGTTGCATAAACTACATTCCCTGGGCATGGACCGACAGTTACTCTTTTGGCTCCAGAATTACTTACATGGTCACTCCCAAGGAGAAAAATGGTCAGGGGCTCTCTCTTCCTTTAAAACTATAACTCATGGCACACACCAGGGATCTATCCTGGGGGCCCCTTCTGTTCTCTCTATTTATAAATAAATTATCCATACATTCTGGTGGGTCCTTGGTGCAACTCTTTGCTGATGAAACTATTTTGTACCGCTCTTCTTCTGCTTTCCAATGGCTTAATCATAATTTGGAAACTGACTTCCAGACACTCGAGAAGTGGTTCCTTAAGAACCACTCAGTCCTTAACACCAGAAAAACTAAATCAATGTTTTTTTCCAACCCCTCTTCTAAAGCGGCTCCCCATGGTACACTTCATATTCATTCTACTACAGGGGTAACACTTGAAACAGTTCAGTCTTTCAAATAATAAGGTATCTTGCTAGACCCCCCCCCCTTTCTTTTTTGAGCTGCATGTAACTCAGATTACCAAAAAACTCAACCAGAAACTTGTCTTGCTCTAATGCATTTTCCCCCTCCTCTCTCACGCGTCCTGCCAAAAGATTGCCACCTCCTCCCTTTACTTTCCTATGGTGCCCCTCTACTGCTATTTGCCAAGATGCATACTGTTGACACAGCGATTATTTTACAGCGAAGACCATTACAGTGACAATTTCGAGATTGTCACTGTAATGGTCCCGCTGTACACTGGCGACATTTCCGTCAGTGTTTTGACCCCTCCCGTATCTCCGACTCAGAGTTAATTATTATAGTAATGGAGGGGGATAAAGCACAGCCCCCCAGCAAAAAAAAAAACCTGTAACTTGGCGACGGGCGAAATTTTGAAAGTTGAAATTTCACTCATCGCTGTAGTGGAGTTCGACAACTCTGCTGTCGAAGTGCTTTGGTGGAACCCTGCCATGACCACCATACTCTCCCGCCTGAGAATGCTCTACTACCGGATGGATGGATTTACTCTTGGAGCTATCTCGTGCCGCCACCACTGTGAGGTTTTAGAGTCTTTAAGCTGGCCTGACTATGACCAAAGATTGCAGTTTTCCTCCCTTTGCTTTATTTATAAGCTTACCTTCTTCTTCTCTCCCCCTTGTCTGAGTGATTTACTGCAATGGAAACCCTCTCCACATCCACTTGGACCCTCTGCTGAACATTCCTTATCCCCGCCCGACAATTGGCAAGCGTTCCTTTGCCTTTTCTGCACCCTCCACATGGAATGCACTCCCCTTCTCCTCCCTCCCTCTCTCCTCAATTGCTTTGTTTAAGCGCTTCCTCTCCACTTACATACTGCAGCCAAAACCCACTACTTGTTTTGCCTAATTTGTTTAATTACACGAGTCATAACCTAATCGATGGAATCTGCTTCAGTAGTCTGTCCTCAGCTATTTGCTTACTAACTGTGATTATTTATGTCAGAACCATGTACCATCCATGCCGCATTGCTGTATGCATGTTCAGGTGTTGGTTTACCTTCTACTGTACAATCCGAGTGTCTGCTTTGATAGCAATGGTATGGAATATTCATTTGCACTGTTCGCTGTGATCAGTTAGAGGTGAATGGGGAAAGAAGCTTCTAGCTGGATGCTGTGAGTAAGTAGACTTGAAAGATTTTCTTAGCTGGTTTTCTGTGTGTTTCCAGAAGACAATTTGGTGTTTGTACGTGTTTAAAAGCTAGAGGCTGTGAGAGTAAGTGAACTTGAAAGATTTTCTTAGCTGGTTTTCTGTGTGTTTCTAGCAGACTATTTGGTGTGTGTGTGTGTGTGTGTTTAAAAGCTGCTATCTGGCCTGTAAGTGCAGGCATCATATTACAGGGGATTAGTGCTGTTTGAAAGTAAGGTAGGACTCCCAACTCAGTCAGTCTTCAGTTAGAGGTGAATGGGGAAAGAAGCTTCTAGCTGGATGCTGTGAGTAAGCAGACTTGAAAGATTTTCTTAGCTGGCAGTGCTTGGAGGTGCAGTGAGGGGCAGGCACAGGGCTGATACACTCTCGTGAGAGTCTGGTATAGGCCCTAGTCCCACCCTCCCCACCCCTCCATCCCCAGAGCTTGGCTCATTTATAGGGGAACACCTGCCCTGCAATTGGAGGAAAAGGCTTCAGGTGCAGCTCATGTAGTTCTAGCCACTGGGGGCTGGGTTTAAGGGCTGGGAGAGAGGAGCTTAGGGAGTTGTACATTTTCCCTATAAGTTTTACTGTGTAGTACTGCACCTAGTAACGGGGGTACCTGTTTACTGTGGGACTGTATCTAGGATTAGTGGGTGACCTGATTAGTGGGTAGGGATGTATCTTGGACTAGTGGGGAGCCTGGTGGTTCACCCAAGGGAACCAATTTGGAGGGGGATGGGACCACGTGTCATTAGGGCAGACATCTTTGGGAGGGTGGTGGGGTGCACAGGGTGTGGGGCGGCCATGATACTGGACTGGGCTTGGAAGTTCAGTGGTTGCCCAGTGTGCTACCAGCTGGCACAGCTTAGGGAGGAGGTTGAGGGGATTAGGAGACAGCTGGAGGGAGGGGAGAGGTATGGTTGGGGAATAGGGCAGGGGCTCTCCCACGGGGTTGCACCAGGCACTAGGGGCTGGGGCATAGGGAAAGGAGTGCAGGAGAGTACTCTGGGGTCACATAGGGACCCTGACAGAGGGGTCCCAAAAAGAGGACACTACCAAGGAAGCAAGCAGGTATCTGGGGACCCTTACAGAGGGGGTCAAAGGGAGGACATTCTCAGGGAAGTAGGCAGATGGCTTGGGCAGGACAGAAGGAAGCAAGGGGGAAGGTGGATCAGACCTTAAGCTCAGTAACCGCTTCAATTCTGTTCTTCTGCTTGAGGATGAGGGGGGTGATGTAGCCATAACAGGGGTGGTTGGAGATGGAAAGGGAGTGGAGGGCAGGAGGCAGGGGCTGGATAGCAGGAAGAACAGGGGGGAACTTGGAACATGGGAAAATGGGGGGAGCGATGGATCAGAGCTGGAGGAGGAGGAGGAGGGGGTAGAGAGAGGAAAGTGCAAGGAGAAGGACCAGTTTGGAGGAAAAGACAAGGAGAGGGACCAGAAGTACAAGGATACAGTAAAGGCAGCTGAGGGTTTATGCCAGGGGAGCATGACAGGCAAGGAGAGGCTGAATGGAGACGGGATGGAAGGGAGGACAAGCCAGGCAAGTTTAGCAGATGTGGGGGAAGGACCAGTCGTGAGCAGTGGCGGGGAGGGTAGCAGGGTACAAAAGGATACTCGGGAGGAGGAGAGACATAGGATAGGAGGAGAGGGGGTGGCCAGGGTAAATAAGGAGGGTGGCAGGGGGGCACCAGATAGGGGAAGAACAAGGAGCTGGGTGGGGGAGGGCCGGTAGAAAGGATGAGGGACATGGAAGGGGGAAATGGAGGAAAATGGGTGGTCAGAGTGATCCTGTTGGGTGATTCCATGATCAGGGGTATCAAATGGGATAGGGAGGGGGGAAGCCTGCCCGGTTAGAACAAAATGCTTCCCTGGACTAACGGTGCACAGGGCCAAGCATGAGGTATATCAGCTGACAAAGGATTGTGGAGGTTCCCCGGATATACTGGTCCACCTAGGTACCAATGACATTGAGGAAAATAGTGAGCTAGAGATACAGGCAAGGTTCAGGGAGCTTGCCAGGGTCTGCCATGACATAGGATGTGCGATTTCCTCTTGGAATCCTGCCAGTGCCAAGGGCTAGTGGGGAACACAAGAGGAAGATTAGGAGAAAACCAGTGGCTCAGGGAGTGGTGTGGGGCCAGAGGGTATGGGTTGATGGGGATTGGGGGAGACCTGGGAGGATAAGGGGCTATATGCTAGAGATAGGCTCCATCTCAATTTGGAGGAAGGGAAACTTAGGTTGAAAATAGAGGGGTTCGTTGGTGAAAGGTGGAGTTTAAACTTGTGAAGGGGGGAAGGATGGGAGAAAAGGCTGTCAAGGGGGGTCCGACAAAGGAGGGACTCAGTCTCCACCCCCCTGGGGAGCTGGAGGAATGTGGGAAAAGGCCAACTGGTAAGGTGCTGACCGGCGGATGACTGAATCCCCATTGGAACGTGAGCAGGGGAAATGGAAGTACACAGAAAGGGTGGAAAGTAGTCCTGCTAAATGCCAGGAGCTTGGGCAATAAAATGCCTGAGCTCCAGGCGGTGCTAACTGAGGGAGAGGTGGATGTGGCAGTGGTCACTGAGACCTGGACCACTGCACGGCATGACTGGGACCTGAACCTGGAGGGTTACACCATGTTCAGGAAGGACAGGGGGGAGGGAAGGGGAGGAGGGGTAGCAATAATAGTCAAAAACTGCATTGGCATAGGAGGAGGTGGAGGGAACTGTGGAGGCGATTTGGGTCACCTTGACAACAAATGAGGGCAAGAGAGTAAAAATAGGAGTGGTGTATAGACCCCCTGCCCTGGTGGAGGAGCTGGAGGAGAGTCTGGTGGCAGATGTTGGGAGACACTGCAAATTGGGCAGGAGAAGCGTGGTGGTGTTGGGGGACTTAAACATGCCAGGAATGGACTGGGAGACTATGACATCCTTGGTGGCCAGAGAACAGAGGTTGTTGGATGTCTTTCAGGATGCGTTCCTAACTCAGCAGGTGGGGGAACCGACCAGGGAGGTGCAGATACTGGATGTGGTCATGGCAGACAGTGACCAGACTGGGGGCCTGGAGGTATGGGACCCGTTGGCGGGGAGCGACCATGCCACAGTCTGGTTCTGCCTGGACCTAGGAGGGGTAGAAGGCTGCACAAAGACGGAGGTAACTGACTTCAGGGGGGCGGATTTCAAGGAAATGGGAAGGATCCTTAAGAAGCATTTAGATGGGATTGGGCCAGACATGGACGCTGACAGTAGGTGGGAAATCATCAGGAGGGGGGTACAGGATGCTACCAGCACCTGTGCAAGAGTAAGACGAAAATGCAGTAGGGCCTGTAAACCCTGCTGGTGGACCAGGGAGGTTCAGGAGGTGGTGAGGGGAAAGAAGGTGGCTTATAGGCATTTCAAGTGCTCAAGGAGTGAAAGAGATCGAGGGTAGTATGAGCTGATGGCCAGAAGGGCCACTAGGGTGGTGAGGGCGGCTAAGGCAAGGAAGGAGCAGAACCTGGCCAGGGAAATTAGGAAAGGAAACAAGGGGTTCTTTAGATACATTGGGGAAAAACGAAGGGAGAAGGGGCAGATTAGCAGGATTAAGACAGGGGAAGGATGGGCACAAGATCTGGGGGAGCAGGCTGAGGTACTAAATGAGTACTTCGCCTCAGTTTTCACTAAGGAAAATGGGGGAAGCTGCATCATACATGGGAGGAGATGGTGAAACTGGGGAGGGGGACTTGCCGATCGTCGGGTCTGGGGAGAGGGTGGGCCATCACTGGCAGGAGGGGGGAAGACAAAGCAGGGGGACAAGGTAGTGGAGGTGGAAGTCATGGCAGAGAGAGTGAGGGAAGCCCTCAGGTCCCTTAAGACGGAGAAAACACCGGGGCTGGATAAATTGCATCCCAGAGTGCTGAAGGAACTGGCGGATGTCCTGGCGAAACCCCAGGAGGAGCTTTTCAGCATCTCTCTGAGGACAGGGTGGGTGCCCCAGGACTGGAAGGTGGCGCATATAGTGCCTGTCCACAAGGGGGGATCAAGGGAGGTGGCAGGGAACTACAGGCCAGTCAGCCTGACATCGGTGGTGGGCAAGGTGATGGAGGGCATTGTCAAGGAGAGGCTGGGGGACCTGGAAAAGTCGGGGTGCCTGGACGATAGACAGCATGGCTTCATCCCGGAAATCATGTCAGACAAACCTTGTGGAGTTCTATGACTGGGTGACAAGAGCCTTGGACCTGGGTAGACGGTGGACATCCTCTATCTTGACTTCAGCAAGGCATTTGACTCTGTTCCTCATGGGGGCCTGTTGAATAAGCTGGGAGAAATGGGGGTGGGGAACTAGATGATCAGATGGATAGGCAATTGGGTCCAGGACCGGACCCAGAGGGTCGTAGTTGGCGGGATAGTCTCATCTCCAAGGAGAGTCATTAGTGGAGTCCCTCAGGGATCAGTCCTTGGGCCCTTCCTGTTCAATGCCTACGTCTCTGACATAAGGATGGGTGTCAGGAGTGAGATGAGTCTCTTTGTGGATGACTCGAAACTGGGGGCAGTGGTGGATGGGGAGGAGGGGAAGGTGGCCCTACAGGGGGACCCAGAGGCTCTGGAAAGGTGGTCTAGAAAGTGGAAGCTGAGGTTTAATGCAGGGAAATGCAAGGTACTGTATCTGGGAGCCAGAAACCCAGGCCAAGAGTACACCCTGGGGGCGGAATGCTACAAGTCTCAATGGCTGAGAGGGACCTGGGGGTGGTGGTGGATGTCAAGATGAACAACTCTGAGACTTGTAGGAGGGCAGCGGCCAAGGCCAACAGGATGCTGGGATGCATCACTAGGATCACCTCCAGAAGGAGGAAGTGATACTCCCCTGTATCACTGCTTGAGTGAGGCCACACCTCGAGTACTGCATGCAGCCTTTGCAGGCCACACTTAAAGAGACATTGAACTCCTGGAGAGGGTCCAGAGGAGGCAACCAAAATGATCTGGGGCTTGGGGACAGGACCTATGGGAGAGGCTCAAGAGCTAAATATGTACACATTGGAAGAGAGAAGGGACTTGGGGACATGACTGAGGTCTTCAAGTACATGAAGGGGTTAAATAGGGAGGAACAGTCAGGGTGCTCTGAAGGATGGAGGGGGGCAACTAGAGGGCATGGGTGGAAGCTGGAGGGGGGGAGATTCAGGGGAGAAAGGAGGAGGTGCTACTTCACTGAGAGGGTGGTGGAACCATGGAATGCCCATGGGGCTGGTGGAGGCAGAGACGGTGGAGGGGTTCAAGAGGGGGTGGGATAGGTACAGGGGAAGGGTTCTGGAAGCAAAGTCCTGTGCAGCGGGAATATCCGGGACTGGGAAGGGAGAAGCCAGAGAGGACAAGGGGGGCAGCAAGGTCAGCTCCCAGGGTGGGGGCTGACCAAACGAGCAGACACAAAAGACTTAGGCCTATTCTGCTGGCATTTTAGTATGCTAGTATGATGCACTAATGTAAATATGCTGTTTTATGTATATAGGCTGTACATTTTGTATATTTTTCTCACCAGTCTTGTATTATAATGTTTACGTGGTACATATTTATTTCACACTTACTTTGCACAGTTGTTGGCATATGTTTCTTATGCTTGTACCTTAGATCCGGGTCACCCCTGAAAAAGGGACTGCATTTTCTCAGTGGCCTCACCCGGTTACCAAAATTCAAATAAAATAATGTGAGGGTTCTCACTTCTTTTTATAGCTGGTCTCCAGCTATATTTTAATCATACCAGAAGTAGTTCCTACAGATTCACACTGAATCCTATGGACACACTGCACCATGTCAGGGTTCTCAGTTCTTTTTATAGCTGGTCCCCAGCTATAGTGTAAGCATACCAGAAGTAGTTCCTAGAGACTCCCATTGAATCCTATGGACACCCAGTACCATGTCAGGATTCCCAGTTCTTTTTATAGCTGGTCCCCAGCTATATTGTAATCATACCAGAAGTAGTTCCTAGAGTCTCCAATTGAATCCTATGGACACACAGTACCATGTCAGGATTCTCAGTTCTTTTTATAGCTGGTTCCTCACCATGTTGTAATCATATCAGAAGTAGTTCCTAGAGACTCCCATTGAACTCTTTTTTTTTTTTCTTCAAACAAATTTTATTTTTTCAAAATAGTGATACAGACAGTGAAATCACTGGAATATGCTTAGATAACATAACAGTTAAACATAACTTATACAATATATGTAATGCAGTATAAGACAATCTAAATAAACCTGCACACAGTACAAGTTCTGGTCAGTGTTCATATTAAAATGTTTACCTTTCTACAAATTTCCCAGCCATTTCAAGAAAGGGGCCCGTGTGACTTCATATTTCTCTGTTGTCCAGGTACTTAAGTGGCTAATCTGCTCATATAGAGCCAAATTAAGTGTTTGCCCATTCTTCTAGACATGGGGGATATTTATCTTTCCAGTGACTCAATATGAGGCAGTTAAAATCTAGGGCAACTAACAGAAGCCATTTCTTTCTGAATGTACCAATACTCAGATTACCTGTGTTACCCAATACAAAAACTCCTGGTTCAAATGGTATTTCTAGTTCTAAAACCTGCTTACATGCTATCCATATGATTATCCAGGAAGGTCTGATTACCGGGCAACTCCATAGCATGTGCATGAGACACACCCTTGGTAATCCACACCCCCAAAAACTGTCATCAGCTGCCAGCCCTAGTCTTTGCTTGTTAGCTGGGGTGAAGTACCAGTCGTATAAAATCTGGAACTGAAGCAAGCTTTGCTTGGTTTGTATGCATTACGCCATAATAATTCCCATGTTGGCTATGAAAAAGTATACTCCAGTCTACCTTCCCATGGTCTCTGTGTACCCTCATTCAGGTCTAGACCCATATACACAGTCTGTACAATTGACCTTTTTGCTCCTCACCATCGTGAATAGGCTTGATAATTCCTTTGGGGATTGAAAAGCGAGATTTGTATCCTGGGTATTTTGTAAAGCATACCATAGTTGTAAATATGTATGTAATTCAGTGTAAGGTAATCTATACATTACCCTCAAGTCGGAGAATGATCTGAGGATCCCGTCCACCAGGGTAATTACATCCCCAACGGTCTCAGCTCCTAGCTTTCCCCATATTTCATTAGACAGAACCTTTCCCCCCATCTGAAGCTCCCACTGAATCCTATGGACATACAGCACTATGTCAGGGTTCCTACTTCTTTTCATAGCTAGTCCCTGGCTGTACTGTAATCATACCAGAAGTAGTTAGTACAGACTCCCATTCAATCCAATGGACACACAGCATCATATCAGGGTCCCCACTTCTTTTTATAACTGGTCCCCAGCCATATTATAATCATACCAGAAGTAGTTCCTGGAGACTCCCACTGAATCCTACAGAAATACCGCACCATGTCAGGGTTTCTATTTCTTTTTATAGCTGGTATTCATGAGTGACACTGAGAAATTAAGGCACGTGAGAGGGGCCCAGAATCACACAGGGAAATGAATGTGTGTAGGCCCCAGAATGACACAGGGGAATTAATGTGTGTGTGTGTGTCTATCTGTGCATGTGTGCCCCAATATCACAAAGAGAAGCTAAGGTGTGGATGTGGGGGTCAGGATCACACAGGGAAGCCAAGGCGTGTGTGGTGGGCCCCAGTATTACAAAGAGAAACTAAGGTGTGTATTGGCCCCAGAATCATACATGCCACCCACAATGCCACTGGGAAACTAAGGTGTGTTTGCCCCAGAATCATACATGCCCCCGACAATCCCACTGGGAAACTAAGGTGTGTCGGCCCTAGAATCATACATGGCCCCCAGAATCCTACTGGGAAACTAAGGTGAGTATGGAATCAAGAATCACAAAGAGCAATTGGCATTTGTTTGTGGGTATGAGACTAACACTCCACAGACAGGGAAACTATAGTTTACAAGCCTCAGAATCACACTCTATGGACAGAGAAACAGGTTTGGGCGTGGGACCTAGAATCACACTCTGTGGATAGGGAAGCCAAGGTTTGTGTGTGGGCCCCAGAATCACACTCTGTGGTCAGGGAAACTAAAGTTTGTGAGTGGGACCCAGAAACACACTCTGTGGACAGGGAAATGAAGGTTTGTGTGTGGGACTCAGAATCACATTCTGTGGACTGGGAAACTAAGGTTTGTGTGTGGGGGCCCCAGGATAATATGCTGCAGCAGAACTATGAGGGAGCAGCAAGGGGTGCAGAGAGCTGACAAACCTGCCACTAGTCCTCCCCACCAATGGCTGCCACAGCCCCGAAGTCTTGACACTATGAACTGCCAGCAACTGCCAGCAGTTTTGAACTTTGGCACCTTAATTCCTCCCTCTCCAGCCTCGATTCAATCAGCAGGCAACAGCTCCAAGAGAGAAGGGCTTTAACTTTTCAAGCCACTACTCTTTTGTTTGCTGAGTCGGCTTGTGTGACTCAGTTCTAGCAGAACCACAAGGGAGCAGCAAGGGGTCGAGTGAGCTGACAAATCTGCCACAAGCCCTCCCCCCAAGAGCTGTCAGAGCCCTGGAGTCCCAACACTGCAAACTGCCAGCAGTTTTGAATTATGGTGCAGAATTCCTCTCTGTACAACCTCCTGCCAGTGATCCCGCCAACGAAAGGACTGTTTAACTTTTGAATCTGGCACCAAAGCTGACTCTCCAGCCCCACAGCCAATCAAGTGGCTGTTCTCTATAGTTGAGGCATGGATTCTTTCAGTATTTCAGACATGCACTATAAGCAGCCCCTGTGCTGCGCCCCCCTCCTTGAAGGACCATGTGGCAGGGATTAGCGCTATTGTCTGCACCGAGCCTGCCAGTCAGCTGGTCACTCTGTTCCTCTATTTTTGGACTTTCATCGTTATTGTTGTGTAAGTAGGGATTCTAAATATATAAGCACACTAAGTTCTGTTGCAGTCTCATTCTGCTACTCTAATAATATTAATAATAATATCCTTTATTTTTTGCTGTGCCTTTCTGAAATCAAGGTGCCTTAACAGTAAAATGCAAAGAGATAAAACAGGATGCAGTAAAAAATGATAAATACAGGGTTTCATAAAATTCAGAATAAAATACCATCAGATAAAGTAGTTTTGATGCCACAAGTGGGTCTTTAGGGCCTGTTTAAATCCCTCCATGGTCACGCACCCCCAAAGCTGACCGGGTAGAAAATTCCAAAGGGCTGGGACCGCATACATAAATGCATGGGCCCCCGAAGATTTTAAAGAAACCCTTGGGATCTCTAGCAACCCCTCATCAGTCGAGTGGAGTGATCGCTTGGGCAGTATGGCACCAGAAGCTCTTTCAGGTAGTCCAGGACAAGTCCGTGTAGGGCTTTGTAAGTCAGAATTCCGACTTTAAAGGTGATCCACCACTGTACCAGCAGCCTGTGCAGTTCATGCAGCACCAGAGAGATATGACAAATCCAGGGAGTACCCATCAGTAACTGGACTGTAGCGTTCTGCACTAGCTGCATGAGGCAGATATCAACCCCAGGTAGCCCTAGATAAAGAGAGTTACAATAATCAAGGCGTGAGGTCACAAAGGCATGGACCAATGTAGGCAGATCACTGGACGGAACTAGGTGCTTAACCCTGGAGATGTTCCTGATGGTAAAAGGAAGATCTGATGACTGCCGACACCTGTAATTGCAGTGTCAGCCCGGCGTCAAAAATCACTCCTAGGTTTCACACCCATTCAGAGATAAGGAGCTGTGAGCCACCGAGAAAAAGTCCCGAAGGTAAACCTGCTCCCAATCCCTCGATCCGATGTCCTGGGTCCACAACCGTCACCTCAGTCTTCTCTGAGTTCAACCTCAGCCAGCTGGAATTCATCCGATCCTGGATTTCAGCAAGGCAGTTGTTAAATACCAAGAGAGCTCTATCCTGGTCAGGTGCAAAAGATAAGTAGAGCTGGGTATCATCAGCATAACAATGAAACCTCAGCCCATACCGTCTTACAATGTCTCTGAGGGGTAGCATGTACACTGTGAATAGCACAGGGGACAACATCAAACCCTGAGGTACCCCACATGATAGAGAGACTGGGTCAGAGGAGTAAATCCCCAACACCACCCTCTGAGTTCTGCTAGTGAGGAAAGATCTAAACCTCCAGAGGACTGTACTAGACAGACCTCAGATGAACCTCAGCCATTCGAGAAGAACCACATGGTCCACAGTGTCAAATGCTGATGAGAAATCTAGAAGAACCAAGATGGAGCAGCTCTTCTGATCACTCGCCATCAAGAGATCATTGAGCACACAAACCAGTGCAGTCTCGGTGCTATGCCTCTTTCAAAAACTGGATTGGGGAGGTTCATAAATGTCATGGATGGACAAATGGTTCTCCAGTTGTAGGGCCACTACTTTCTCAATCACCTTCCCCACAAAGAGAAGGTTAGAGATCGGTCTGTAGTTAGCAGGACAGTCTGAGTCCAGAGAAGCTTTCTTCAGGAGGGGTGTTACCACCACCTCCTTCAGGGATCTAGGAAACTCACCCATCTCAAGGGAGCACCAGACTATCCATGCTAGGACTGGGACGATGGTATCATAACTGCCCATAATCAGGGAAGTTGGGCCCGGATTAAAACTACAGCACATAGGGTGCATACCCTGGACAATCTGCATGACATCAATGAACTCCGGCCAATCAAAGGAGCTCCAGGAGAACTGAGGGACAGTGACCGAGCACCAATCCATAGCATCTCCTATAGGGTGTGCTGGTTGGAGCTCCGCCCTGATGTCAGCCACCTTAGCCGCACAGAAACGAGTGAGCTATTCACACTCCACTTGTGAAAAGGCTCTCTGAACCTGCAGGCAGGCTGGGTTGCACAGTCTGTCTACCATTCGAAAGAACTGAGCCAGTTGGTTCTAAGCAGCCGCAATCTCCCCAGACAGGAACACTGCCTTCTTACAGGTGATTGCAGATTGGTAGACTTGATAGTGTTCCATCAATCTAAGATGGTTGGCATCTAGGGCGGATTTCCACCAGCAATGCTCTAATCTTCGTCCTTGTCGCTGCATCTCCCTCAAGGTCCCATCAAACCAGGGGGACCGAGGGTGAAGGGAGAGAGGACGAACATGGATGGGAGCAATGGCATCCAGAGCCATAGAGATGGCCTTATTATAAGCCAAAACCAATGCATCTGGGTCATTGCTTGCTCCATGAATCACTGATAGGTCAAGTGCCACCGCCAGGCCTTCAGAGCTTACATCTCGCAAAGGGCGGTACCTGACCATCTCCACAGGGGTAGACCTATGAAGGGGGGGTGCAAAAACTGAACCCAACAATGTAATGATCAGACCATCGGACAGGTTTCACCTCCAAATCAAAGACTTCGATCCCCAGGAGGAAGACTAAGTCAAGGGAGTGACCACGTTTATGAGTAGCAGAAGTAACAACTTGTGTAAGGCCCAAAGATGTCATCGGTTGGAGGAACTGTTGTCCAAATTGCGAGAGTTTGTCATCAACCCAGGCACTGAAGTCACCCAGGACCATCAGTCTGGGTGACTCAAACACCATGTCAATCACGAAGTCTGCTACTTTCTGAAGGAAACGCTCTCCTCATCCTCTGGTGGATGATAGATGAGGGTGATCCTACAACCTACACCTGCCACTACAGTACACTCAAATGACTCAGCCTCCTCAACTGGTACACTTGTGAGGCCCAGTTCGGTCTTGAAGCAGACTGTGACCCCCTTCCCCCGCAGTCCAATCTCGAGCGGTGTAACACCGAGTACCCGACGAATGGCGGCCTCTAATGTGGGGCCTGCATTCTCATCCAGCCAGGTCTTGGTGATGCACATCAGATCCACTGACCCAACAAGATCTGCAATAACTGCAGTCTTATTTTTGATGGACCTGGCGTTGCATAACACCGCTCGAGTTGGACAGGTTTCCGGGCCTGCCCCAAGCTGCCTGCCCACCAATATTGGTGGTGCCCATGAGTATGGAAACTAGACATTTTTATTTTATTTTAGTCTTTGGTAACCAGGTAAGGCCCACTAGGCACAAGTGCCTGCTTTCAGGGGTGACCTGGGAGCACTGCACAGTTAAGTGAGTTACTCAGAGTCACACAGTCAGGTCTGGTCTCCTGGATGTACCAAGCTTGTTCACACCTCGTTCCTCTAACTTCTAGGCTATACTGCCAGCCCGACATAGTGAACCATGTTCCAGATTCCATTTTGCCCCAGGCCGTCTTCTGGGTTTTACTACCCCAATGTGATGGCCTCGCTCATTTGACCTCCACCATTCGCACCCCCCACCCTGCCGTGAATAGTGCCCAGAGCTCTACAATGCTGGTAGGTTGAAAACTGCAATGGGGGGGATAAAAGGGAGTAGGGCACAAAGGGTGGAGGATGAATAGCGCATGACTGTGGGGGCAGGCCTCCTACACATGCTAAAGAACCCAAACAACAATGACACACACCAAGCCCACGCAAACAACAAAGAAACCCCAACTAATTAACTAGTCTAAACTCAAAGAAAAATAAATAATAAATATAAAATAAAAGAAATAAATAAAAATGCTCCCTCACTGTCTCTTGAGGGAAAAGAAAAACAAAGTGACCCCCAACCAATCAACCACCCTTAAACTAATAACTTAAGATCAAACAATAAATGCAACTTAAAATGCACCCTAATAGCACCAAATGCATTAAACCGAATCATTTAAAATAAA
The DNA here is from genome assembly GCA_016271365.2 of Neoceratodus forsteri. Taxonomy (NCBI): domain Eukaryota; kingdom Metazoa; phylum Chordata; order Ceratodontiformes; family Ceratodontidae; genus Neoceratodus; species Neoceratodus forsteri. The sequence goes on from CM057454.1 coordinate 1,181,540,012, forward strand.
ACATGGATAAAAACAGCACAATCAAAGGTCCAGGGAAGCGATTTAGAGGGTGCAGAAGACCAGTCATAGAGTAAACAGTGAGTTCTTTAATACCATAACTCAAACTAAAGTACATAAATGTAAAATGAAACAACAAAGAGAAGTCATCTTATTTATGGGTCAGTGAAGCGTGTACGTTTGGGAAGAGTAGGGCAGGGGCATTCAGTCAATCATGGGCTCCACAATGGGCACTAAACATTGAATAAAGATGGTGGTGGGGCACCACTACTCACACTGGGGCAGCCAGCAGGGGCAACCCCCCCAGCCCCAACTCTAGCTCTGCCACTGCCACAGGTCCTCTCACAACCAGGAGGCCAAATGATAAATAGGGAATCTCACTCCCGGCAGAATGAATATAAATATGTCCAGTAGCCTTCCAATCCCTCAAGCACTATCACTGCGGTGGGGAGGTAGTGAAAAAGCAGGCACTCTCACTGCCAGTAGATGACAAAGCAACAAATAATAAATAAATAGTCTGGCTGTGTCTTGTAGAAATAATTTGCTTTGGTATCACTATTATGCTAAGGGCAGGGTTCCAAAAATCCCAACCTGGGAGCTGAAATTGCAGAGCTGTGGCACCAATGTGGATCTCCAAAGGGCCAACCCACTGGTAGGCCCTCCGAAAAACCTAGAGGCCTCCCAGCTTAACCCGCCAGCTACCTGGCAGGGTCAAGGCCGCAGTCCCCCTGTAAAGCCATGTGCCCCACAATCAGACACTCCTGAAGGGTCGGGACCAACTGCTCCCCGCATCAGAATACTCTGCACCTCTTAATGTTCCAACTCACCTCTCCGGGCCTGGAACTGCACTCAGTCCAACTTCCTCGCACAAAAAACAGCCAAAGTCCGGGAAAATCTTTACTGTGAATCACAGCCAAACAGTTCCCACAGCTCATCTCCTCACCGCTGACCTCCTTCCCTCACGGGTCACAGTTCCAACTTCCTAGTTGGCCGGCTATTGAGCAAAGCCGGGCCAACCACAGGAATAACAGGGACCCCCAAAAGTCCAGTCACTAACTAAGGGCCAAAGACCAGCCAAGAGCACATCCAAGCATCCAGGACAAGAGGACTAAGACCTCCCCGAATGTCCAAAAATCAGTCCGGGAAGAATAATCAAGTGGGTCCAGGTAAATCAAGGAAGCGTTTAACTAAATCAGCAAGATGTAGTAAGTGGTGTTGGGGCCAAATGAAATGGCCCCCAGTGCACACTTCGAGGGGTTTCAGAAACGCCCCGATATCACTCAGATGCTCAGCTGTCCAGTTATCGCTCCTACTAGGCTCACAAAGCCCCTGCAATATAGTGACTGGTGTACAAATTAGAATAGGGTAGTAAAGGAGAGCAGGACAAATGAATAAGTTAAAATATTAAGCGAAATAGACAATAGCTGTCGGAGCGACCATCGGCGCACCCAGCCAGTGGCCATATTTTCTAGACTATAACCTATCTCTTTGTAATTACCAGTCACAGATCCCAGCAAATCACCCTATACAGGGTGGACCTACTTTGCAATATTAGCCATTTTATTCTGCTATTGCTTGTATCTATGAGTGTAGGCAGTCTCTTTTAACTGCCAGTACATCTAAACATAGCCAAAACCCTATCTAGGGCAAGTGAGGATTGTAATATAGTACCACTGTATGTAGTCTCTTGCCTTCTATGCTAATCTCGCCAGTTCTTACTGCTGATGCCTAGCCACGGTGAGATTACCTCTCTCTTTCCTCTCTCTCTTTTCGCTGCCAGCTCCATGCCACCACACTTATCTGCAAATATTGGTTTAGGACTCTTACCTCCTACCTCTCCTCTGCCCTCTCCCCTTCTTCCCTCTCCTCCTACCAGCTTCGCTCCAGAGACCCTTGCACCTTCTCATTTCCCCACTCCCACTCCAACTCAGGGCAGGCAGCATTCCCTTACCGCCTACCCCACTTCTGGAACTCTCTCCTCTGCTCACACCATCTATCTCCCTCTCTACTCACCCTAAAACATGCTCTTTCCCAATTTCCTTCTACTTCCTGTACTTGTGCCCCTACATCCTGATCTCTCCACTTCTAGTACACTCCCCCTTCACTTCGCCTTCCCCTTCCCGTCTGTCCCCCACTTTCCTATACTCCTACCTAACCGCTCCTCCTCCCCCGTCCGTCCCCCTAGCTTTTGCTTATCTCAGTCACCTATTTCACCCCCACCTTCCCTTCTCCTGGGTATGTGAAAAGGATACCTGTATTGCTCTTACTTCTTGTAGCTTTTTCAGTACACCTGTTTAATCTCTTTTCTATTGTAAACGGCAACCCCAGTCATGTTAATGCTGTGAACCCATGCACCTCATGTACCATGCTTTTATGCTGTTATCATGTACAGTACACCTTATATACCACGTTCTCCTCCTCCTCCTTCTCCACCCAGGTCACAACTGGAAACGAGCCTCGGCTCAGTGTGTCTCTCCCTGTTACCAAACTTTAAATAAATAAACAGACAGCCTCATATAGTTTGCCATTGCCTCTGAACACAGCCAAAACCCCATTAGGGTAAGCCACCCTTGTCACATAGTACCTCTTGTTTTAGTTTGTTGCCTCATATGCTAATGTCTCCTAAACTGTAGAGTTTGCTGGTTCCTTCAAGTACCTAACCTCACGCAACCCCCAAGGGTGATCTATTCTGCATTCCCTTACCTTTACTGTTCCTGCTGCCTTTTTTGCTAACATAGTCTGTAACCCTAAAACCCCCAGACCACCAGGAATTAGCTTACTATATCAAGACTAAGCCTAATACTATTCTTTTCCATTGCAAGCGTTGATACCTCTAAACACTACTGAAACCTGTATTCTGTTAACTGCCAGTTCTCTCAAAATCAGACATACAGCCTACCTGTTAATTCCCTGCCCTTATTGCTAGCATGACTTGGCTTTATATTGGCCAGTTGTTTTGAACCTTAGCCTTATGCCTGCCCTAGGAACAGTGGTCAGATTGGAAATGTGGTGGAACTCAATGCCAGTGGGCTCATGCTCAATTTAATCCCTGCCTAGGAAGGACTGTTTAACAACTCCCAATCTAAGTCTTTCCTGCTGTCTTTTGTTAATTCCTGTTACCTAGCTGTTTAACTGCTACAAATTAACCTGCTTCCCCACCCCACCCTGCTTTGGGGCCTCCTTACCCCTACACTAATGGCTCATTTATACTTCCTTCTTGTCTCCCTATCAGTCCTCTCGGCCCTTCTATTCACACCCCTTAGTTACTCCTTTGTCTGTCCTTTTCTGCTTCCTTCTACCTATCTCCTCTACGCTCCCAGTTTCATAAGTCATTTGCCATGCTGCATTCCTCCTGTTTAGCAAAATTTGTAGCCCACGTCTGGAACTACAATGTTTTTGTACTTAAATGAATCATTCACTTGTGTAGTGTGAGCCTCTGGTCCAGATGTTAATGCTTTGTGTTATCCAATTTATGTATTGTACAACTCTGGCTCTTTTGTTATCGATATTCCTTGTGCTTTGTAAAGGTCTACTGGTGTACTCTCCAGGGTCGTACCTGAAAATAGGCACACGTATGCCTTGTGCACCTCACCTGGGCAACAAAAACGAAATAAATAAATATTCTGTAGAAAGGGAAGGAAAGTTATATGTGCGCCATAGAATCACACAGGGAAAGTAAGGTGTGTGTTGACCCTGATCATATGCTGTGGACAGGAACACCTAGGTTTGTGTGGGACCCAGAATCATACTTTGTTGACAGAAAAACCAAGGTAGGTATTTGGGCTTCACAGTCTAACAAGGAAACTGAGGTATGTTTGTGGGTCCCAGAATCATATGGGAAACTACAGTAAATGAACTCCTTGTAACCCCCCCCCAAAAAAAGTTTTCAACTTCTACCCAGATGAGAGCATTATATATACATCAGGTAATTTGGTATCACGTAATAATAGCGACCCAAAATGAGCGACTACAGAAATAGTGACTCATTTTGGGCACTATTATTCTGGGCTACTCTGCAGAATAGCGAGGGTGTGGGACAGCAAATATGGGAAAGGGCGAACGGAAGGGGGTATAGTGAGGGGAAGGGGAGGGACAGGGAAGGGGTTTTCAGGGACTGGAGTACCTGCTGCTGCAGAGCTAGCTGTGTGCTGGTGTGGGATGCTAGCTCTGGCAGAGCAGGTTCTGGGTTCAGAACTGGGTGCAGGTTGCATTTTGCCGACTTTATTTTTTCTAGATCTGATTTTGCCCTCCCGACATGCACCCCCTGGAGTTGAGAATCTAATTCAGAGGGTGCGGGGCAAAACCCCACAGGGGCACTCCCAAAACACTTTTGTAAATCTGGAAGATGGGTCTCCTTAAACTGTATATCGCCGATTTGCTTTTCGGTGATATACGCTTGCCATAATAGCGATCGCTATTATGACATGGAACCGGTAATTCCTTAGGCTAAATCCAGGTGGCCCTGCAAGAGGCTTTTTAACCTACAGGAAAGCATCTTCTACAGCCCAAAACTGGTACTCAATGCCAAAAAATTGAACGTTATGCTCTTTAGGCCCCATCCTAAACCAGCAGGAACACCGGAGGAGCTGGACATTGTAACATATGCAGGAAGTAAGCTAGACGTGGTCAGTGCCTACAAGTAGCTGAACTATGGATAGATGAAAACTGCAAATGGAATGTTCATATCGATCTAATGACCAAAAGCCTAAATACAAACCTAAGGGCACTTTATCAAAACAAAGTACCAAGGGAAGCCAGAATTAGGATTGTAGAGACAATGGTACTACCTGTTCTAGACTATGGTGATGTCTTGTATGGAGGTGCATCCAGTACTGAATTGCATAAAACTGATATATTTTACAGCACGTTTGAGACATACATACTGGGTGCACACAAGGCACTACCGCTTACTATACAGGGAGTTAACATAGATACTTAGATACACAGAAAATGTCAGCAGATAGCCCACCCAGACTGCCCATTTGAGCTTGTAAGTTCCCTTTTCGTTTTTCTAGAACTCTGTTGCCCCTTACCCCGACCTCCAGAATTCCCTGATGTCTAGCCCATGCATTCTTAAATCCCATGATTGTTTCAGCCTCCGCCACTTCCTCTGGCAGGGTATTCCACTTGTCCACCACCCTTTCTGTGAAGAAATTCTTCCTAATGTTTCCTCTGATTTGCCCTCCCTCCAACTTCATCCCATGCCCTCTAGTTCCGGAACATCTTTTTCCCTGTAAAATAGTGTATTCCTGCATCCTGTTCCTCCCTGTAAGGTACTTGTATGTCTCTATCATATCCCCTCTCTCCCTCCTCTCCTCCAGGGAGTACATATTCAAGTCCTTCAACCTGTCCTCATAGGACTTGTGATGCAGTCCCTGTACCATCTTTGTTGCCCTTTTCTGAACCTTCTCTACCCTATGTCCTTATGTAGGTATGGTCTCCAGAACTCTACACTGTACTCTAGGTGGGGCCTCACTAGTGTCTTGTATAGTGGAATTATGACATCCCTTTTCCTTCTGGTGATGCCTCTGCCTATGCATCCCAGTATCCTATTTGCATTTCCTGCTGCCTTGTCACACTGTTTCCCTACCTTGAGGCCATCAGAGATGATAACCCCAAGGTCCCTTCCCTGCTTGGTGCATGCTGTATCCTCACCCCCAACTGATATGTTGTTCCATGGTTTTTGTGCCCCATATGCATTATCTTGCACTTCTTTGCATTGAATTTCAACTGCCAAACCCATGACCATTCTTCAGGCTTCTGCAGGTCCCTCCTCATTCTGTTTACACCCTCTGGTGAGTCAACTCTGTTACAGAGCTTTGTGTCATCAGTGAACAGTGAAATTCTGCCTTCTACATCCTGCGCAAGGTCACTGATGAAGACGTTGAATGAGACCAGTCCCAGCACTGATCCCTGTGGCACCCCACTGGTCACTCTTCCCTCTGTGGAGTGACAGCCATTTACCACCATCCTATGTGTCCTGATGCCCAGCCAATTACCCACCCAGTACACTACTGTCCTGCCCACTCCCATATTCCCCAGTTTTTCCTTTAGGACCCTGGGGTGCACCCCATCTGGCCCCATTGCTTTATTGATGCTTATTCTTTCAAGTTCCTTCAGGACCCTTTCCCGTGTAAAGGGACTTGTGTCCATATCTGCACTGTTCCCACGCCTTGTACTCCCTTCATTCCCATTACCCTCCTCTTCTTCAGTAAAGACTAAGCAGAAATAACTGTTCAGTATGTCAGCTTTACTGTCGTCATCCTCCACGTGGCCCCCATCATCACCTTCAGTCTCACTATCCCTCCCTTTGCCCTTCTAGGTTGTTTGTAAGGACAGAGCAAGGAACCTTGTCAGAGCAAAGAAAATGAGTAAGGGTTCTTTTGGCTAGGCAGATTTACTGTGTGTTATTTTCTTTTGTACTCACAGGGGTTGTTACTGTTTGCTGCTAACATTTTACTACTTTATTTCTCTCAGATGCAAATTGTTATTGCTGGGTATACTTTCTGCTGCATTATTACAGGGTGTGTCTACAGGTTTGTGCTTACAGATTACTGCTGTAATCTTCTGATTCAAATTGTTTTTTGCAAGGTATATCTTCTGTTACTACTTTATTTTTCTCTGTAGCAATGTGTTTTTCACAGGGTATATCTTCTGTGAAATTATTGCAGGTGGTGCTTTACAGGTTTTACAGTTTCATCTATCATTAGGTTAAACTTTCAGGGCTACTGCATTTGTTGTTGGTTGATTGTTTCTGCTCCTACCTCCTTGATCTTTCGTCTGTGGTTCTTCTTTTTGGAGGGGAAGGGCCCAGCTACCCAACCCCATCCACCCCATGCTACATTCCTTTTATAGGGTAGCACAGTCGTGACATTTCCTGCAGCAAAGCAGGAAGGGGAGGATCAGAGTAGTATCCACACAGTGACCTCATTTACAGGGGCACAAGTAATTCAACTTGTTATAACAAGTTATACAAAAACAAACAAAACACAAATCAAATTTTTGCTTTCATTTTCCTCTTCCTAATTACTCTGAGCAGGTTATAAACCCAGCAACTCATCTGGAATGGATATTATTAACTGCATGTACTGTGGGGCACTTTTCAAAAGGGTAGTTATATGGGATTTAAGACACTGTCCTACATGCTGGACCATTGGAGATCTAAGGGCTCAGCTCCAGGCAGCATGGGCAGAGATTGAGTGCCTCAAATTGCATATTTGGAGGAAATATATTATAAGAACCATCCATTTCCCCAACATCCAACAGAAACACCTCAACCGCAGAGGGTAGTTGGTCTTGGAGGTTGGCAGGTGGTTAGGAAGGACAACTTGGGTGACCCATCACTCAGTGCTCTCCAATGTATCACCTCCACAAACCATATAAAAACTACAAACAGGTATCTGCCTCTATCTCCAAAATCAAACAAAGGGGTAGAGGACACTGCAGAGCAGGACAATGCAGCACAGGAGCTAGCACAACAAAATTCACCAAAAACAGGGACCAAAACAAAAAAAGCAAAAAGGAAATCCTAAACACTTCTAATCACAGGTGACTCCATGATTTGGGGAGTTGATACCTACCTCCAGCCAAGGGTAATGGTCAGATGTCTCCCAGGTGCGTCAGGGTGGAGAGACACTGACTGCATTGCTAAAATCGTGCAGGAAGCAGGAGAAAACATTGATGTCTTGGTACACATAGGGACTAATGATCTCGCCAGCTGGTCAGTTGTGGAGACCAAGGAACACCTGAACAGGCTGGGTGAAAAACTGTCATCCATTTCGTCGGGAATATCCTTCTCTGAGATCCTGCCAGTCTGGGAGAGGGGGGCGGATGGACAAAAGGTCAGAGAAGGGGAGATAGGGGAGCTAAACGTGTGGCTCAAGAGCTGGTGCCAGGAAAAAGGACACAAATTTGTAGGTAACTGGCAACAGTTTTGGGAGTGCAAGTCATTTAAATTTGATGGACTGCATCTGATTAAGGAGGGAGTCAGTGCATTGGGACAGAAGTTTGATGTCTTTACAGAATATTTAAATTAGCAAATGGGGAGAGGGATGCAGCACCTGATACGTTGAATGGGAAGAACACCCCTTCCCCTCAGCTAGTGATCAAACACAGCATGTTTGTAGGTCATTTGCATCACCAGGTAAGGAAAAAAGGTCCGTCTCCCCATATGACGCACAGGGAAACATCGGTCCTCGCCCAACAACTAACACACTGAAATCTGGCCAATGGAAAATTATGTACACAAATGCTCACAGTCTGGGAAACAAGTTCCCAGACCTGCAGGCAATAATGATAGAGGCTGAACTGGACATAGCATCCATTAGCGAGACATGATTCACCGGTAACCACACTTGGGAGACTTCAGAACCCAGCTATGTACTGTTCAGAAGAGACCGAGGTGCAAAAAGGGGGGGGTGGAGTGGCCCTTTATGTCAATGAAAATATCAAAGCTACAGAAATTCAGAATACACATAAGGAGCCCGAAGAACTGTGGGTCACCCTGGAAACAGGAAATGGGACTGCCATACGAACTGGGGTTGTCTACAGGTCTCCAGACCAGGGGGACGACATAGACACATTACTGTTAGAAGATATAAAAAACATGATGACTAAAGGGAAGGTTCTGATAATGGGAGACTTCAACATGCCAGATACAGATTGGTCAATACCAGCAGGAACATCTGCCAGAACTAGACACATACTGGATTCCTTGCAGGAGGAGGGCCTCAAACAACTGGTAGAACAACCCACAAGAGACAGGGCAAGGCTAGACCTAGTACTGACTAACGGGGAAAGGATTACAGATCTCCAGGTAGAAGGTCACCTGGGGGCCAGTGACCATCACATTGCGTGGTTCAATTTGGCCACTAGAACTAAATCATCCCATTCCAAGGTAAAAATATGGGACTTCAGAGGAGCTGACTTTGATAAGATGGTCAACAGAGTTAAGCTAGCCCTGGCAAGAAGAAATACAGTTGAGGGAGTATAGGCAAAGTGGGCAAGCATTAAGGGTGCAATACTTGAAGCAACATCCCATTGTGTTAGAGAGAAAAGCAAGAGCAAAAGAAGAAGGAATCCACTTTGGTTCTCAAGAACAGTAGCAGAAAAGGTCAGTGCCAAAAGACTGGCCTTCAGGAAATATAAGGAAACACAGCAGGACAAAGATAGGGAGGCATACCAAACTTCCCTAAGGGAAGAAGGGAAGGCAGTAAGGTAGGCAAAGGCCCAAATCAAGGAAACACTAGCACAAACAGTAAAAGAAGGGGACAAGACTTTCTATAGATACATTAGTGAAAGGAGAAAGTCCAGAGGGGGTATTGCTAAGATCAAAGGGGATAAGGGGGAGTGTGAGGAGGAGGACCAAGGAAAAGCATCTATCCTAAACAGATTCTTCTGCTCAGTATTTACTGAGGAAAAGGTAGGTCAGGACCCACAGCTCAGCACCATGGACACGGGGAAGGAGGTGTGCACTAGTCCCATCACAAAAGAAAGGATCCTACAAGAGCTCGATAAGCTCAGGATGGACAAGGCAATGGGACCTGATGGCATACATCCCAGGGTACTAAAGGAGCTAAGGGTGGAACTAGCAGAGCCATTATCAGAACTATTTAGTGAGTCACTGAGCACAGGAGAGATCCCAGAAGACTGGAGAAGAGCACATGTGATCCCGCTCCACAAGAGTGGTAGCAGGGAGGAGGCAGGGAACTACAGACCAGTCAGTCTTACCTCAGTAGTGGGCAAGATTATGGAGACACTCCTTAAGGAAAGGATAGTGCAACATCTGGAATCCATAGGAACACAGGATCCAAGACAGCATGGATTTACAACAGGTAGGTCCTGACAAATTAATCTCATAGATTTCTTTGAATGAGTAACCAGAATGGTGGACCAAGGGGGAGCAGTTGATGTTGTCTACCTTGACTTCAGCAAAGCTTTCAATACTGTTCCACACAGAATATTAATTAATAAGCTGGGTAGGCTCAGGCTGGGTCAGACGTTGGTCAACTGGGTGGCAAACTGGTTGGTAGGCAGAAAACAGAGAGTGGTGGTAAACAGTGTACAGTCAGAAGAGATGCAAGTCACAAGTGGGGTACCTCAGGGATCAGTCCTGGGGCCTATCCTCTTCAATATCTTCATCAGTGACATTGCAGATGGACTGGAGGGTAAGGTTTGTCTGTTTGCAGATGACACCAAGATCTGCAACAGAGTAGATGATCCAGATGGGGTGGGCAGAATGAGAAGAGATCTGGATAAACTAGCAAAATGGTTGGAAGAGTGGCAACTGGGGTTTAACGCAAAGAAGTACAAGATCATGCAAGTAGAGAAGAGAAACCCTGAAGCCACCTATAGGTTGGGAGGGGAGTTGCTGGCAATCACAAGGGATGAAAGAGACTTGGGCATCATCATCACAGATGACCTGAAATCATCCAAGCAGACCACTAAATCAGTAGGTAAGGCTAGGGGGGATGTTGGGGTGTATTAGTAGGGGTATCACAAGTTGTAACAGGGAGGTAATAATCCCTCTTTATAAGACACTGGTTAGGCCCCATCTGGAGTACTACGTGCAGTACTGGAGGCTGCACCTGCACAAATACATTTACAAAATGGAGTCAGTCCAGAGAAGGGCAACCAAAATGGTCCAGGGACTGCATCAGAAAACATATGAGGACAGATTAATAGCGCTCACTATGTATACCTTAGAGCAAAGAAGGGAGAGAGGTGAGATGATCGAAACATTCAAACATCTTAAGGGCATTAACACGGTGAAAGAGTCTAACATGTTTCAATATAATAAGAATAGCAGGACAAGAGGACACAGTATGAGATTAGAGGGAGGCTAATTAAGGGGGAATGTGAGGAAGTTCTTTTTCACAGAAAGGGCGGTGGATGCATGGAATGGCCTACCTCAGGAAGTGGAGGATATGAATTCAGTGCAGGTCTTCACACAGGCATGGGACAGGCATAAGGGAGCAATAAAGATGATTATAAAATGGCCAAAGGATTTCAAGCAATCTGATTGGTTGTTAGCCATACATTAGATGTGTCTAATGCACAGCTAAAACTAGAACCCCCATTTAGAATACACAGGCCCATTTTATAAGAGCAATAAGCCACTCCGGGGATGTGCATTAGACAGTTCTAATGCACGGCTAGGGGACTGGACGCACTCAGCCTGTGGCCTCGTGTCTCACTACGTCCCTCTAGCCGTGCATTAGAACTGTCTAATGCACACCCCATCGTGTCTTATTGCTTATGTATGAATGCATAGGCAGAGTACAGACCTATGGCACATTCATTAGGTAGAAAAAATGGGCAGACTGGATAGGCCTTGCGGTCCTTATCTGCCGTCAACTTCTATGTTTCTATGTTCTTTTTTCACTTATGTACCTGTAAAGGATTTTGTCCCCTCTACCCACTGATTCTGTGATGCTCTCTTCTGTCTGAGCTTTTTTTTTTGTTAGCACTTTTTCTCCCTGGCCACCAGTCTGCTAACCTCTACATCCAGGCATCCCCTCTGAAGATTATGTCCGGCCACCATCCCGAGGACACCCCAGCTCCACATTCAGGCCTGCAGCACACCCCTGTGGCTTTCCCCCCGCAGCAGGGAGGTGGAGAGCCCCCATCTCAAGCTCTCATACCAGACCAGGATCCAGTTAAGTGATCCTCGGTGCTGAGCTAGTCCCTCCGGGGACGGCCATCATGCCTCCACGACTGGTGCCCATATTTTCCGTGTTCTCCTTCCCCATGACGTCTGCAGTGTGCAATGATGCCAAGGGATAGGAGCGCGCACACTACTGCATGCACTCCTTCCCGGCATCTGCTGTAACACACCCCCCAAGTCTGTCTGTAACCTGCTGTCACCCCCAGCCACCGTTAGAGGCCACTAGGACACCGAGACATCCCACCCCCCTCCCCGGAGAAGGAGAGCAGTCCTACAGATGCTCGATCCTTCTCCTCCCCTGCCGATCCCCGACGACCCAGGCTCATTCCCGAACCTGGGTCACCAGCGTGGTGCGAGGTGTGGCGTCCAGCGCCTCAACCCTCAGCATCACCGGGATGATTCTGTCTGAGCTTTGGCTTCCTTTACTGACCTCCGTGCCTCCTTTTATTTCTCCTGGTACTTCTCCCTGTCCCCTTCTGCCTGTGTGTTTTTTTTGTATTGCAGGAATGCAATCTTTTTGGAAAACCATAATGGCTTCCTTTTCCCCTTGCTAACCTGCTTAATGCATAATTCTGTTGCTCTTGTAATCCCTGTTTTAAATATTGCCAACTGTTTCTCCACCCCTGATTCCCTTCCCATTTCCATTAGTGCCTCTTTCAAGCATGTCTACATTTTCCCAAAGTCTGCCCTCCTAAAATCCAGGATACGTGTTTTTGTGCAGTTTGGTTCTGTTTGTTCTGTGATTTCCAATCACAGTGACTGGTGGTCACTGTGTTCCCCAGGTGTTCCCCTACTGTTACCCCTATCACACTGTCCCTGTTTGTGAGCATGAGGTCCAGTATTGCCTTCTGCAGAGTTGGATCCATGACCAGTTGCTTGAGGAAGGCACCTTGAAGAGAGTCCAGGATAAATCTGCTCCTGGTTGATGCTGCTGCTAGGAAGCTCTAGTCCACATCTGGAGAACTGAAGTCTCCAATCAGCACCACCTCCCCCTTGTCTGCCTTCCTTTGGATGGCTAGCATGAACTCCCTATCCATTTCTTCCTCCTGGGCTGGTGGTCTGTAGACCACCCCTGTGCGGATGGCTGACCACATTTTCCTTTTCAGCTTAACCCACAGTATCTCTCCCGTTTTGTTCCTCCTGGATCTCTGTGGCCTTTATTCCATCTTTCATATAAAGTGCTACTCCTCCTCCTTTCCTGCCCTCTCTCTTCTGAATATGTTGTAGCCGGGTATGGCCATCTCCCAGTCGAGGTTATCATTACACCAGGTCTCTGTGATGGCCACAATGTCCAGGTCCGACTGCACCATGGCAGCATCCAGATCCTCCAGGGAATGACATCATAATTCACACAGGGGTTATATACAGACCCCCGTCTCAAGGGGAGGAAACGGACAAGAAAATGATAGAGGACATTCTCAAAATGGCTGAAAAAGGGGAGATAATGTTGATGGGGGACCTGAATATGCCAGATGTTAACTGGATGACATGTACTGCAGCCACATCCAAGAGCAGGGTCATTCTCGATACCCTGCAGGGGGCAGGCCTTAGACAGCTAGTTGTGGAACCCACTCGGGAGGGAGCAATACTAGACCTGGTACTGTCAAATGGAGACAGGATCACAAATTTAGAAGTCAGTAGACATCTGGGAACAAGTGACCACTGCACAGTGTGCTTCACAATAAGCACAACCATGGAGACAAGCCATACAAAAACAAGGATACTGGACTTTAGAAGGGCCGACTTTGGCAAAATGGGTGAATACCTGAGGAATGCACTAGCAAATGGCCGAAAAGGAGGGGTGGAAGAACAATGGAGAAAAATCAAAACTGCTATCATAGAGGCAACAAGCCTTTGTGTGAAACAAATGAAGAAAACAAAGCAGAGTAAAAAACCACTATGGTTCTCAAAAGAGGTGGCAGGGAAGGTTAAGGAGGAAAAGACTGCATTCAAAAAGTATAAGGAATCACAGAAGGAGCATGACAGGGAACTGCATCAATTAAAGCAGAAAGAAGTGGGGAAGGCAGTCAGAATAGCAAAGGCCCAAACTGAGGAAAAAAACAGCCAACTCGTTTAAGAAGGGGGATTAAAACTTTTATAGGTACATTAGGGAGCATAGAAAGGTTAAGGGAGGAACAGTGAAGATTAATAAAGGAGAGGGGAGGTGGGCAGAGGGAGACAGTGAAAAGGCAGATATACTAAATGAATACTTTTGCTCAGTATTCACAAAAGAAGACAAGAAGGAGTTACCTAAACCAGACAATAGAAGCACTCTGGGTAGGGGGGTTGACACCAGTCCATTTACGGAAGAAAAAGTCCTGAAAGAACTCCTAAAACTCAAGGTGGCCAAAGCAGTGGGACCTGATGGGATTCACCCCAGAATCCTAAAAGAACTAAGGGAGGACCTAGTGACACCACTGACCACACTTTTTAACAAATCATGGCAGGATGGGGTGGTACCTGAGAACTGGAAGAGAGCAGATGTGATTCCCCTTCACAAAAGTGGGAGCAAGGCAGAAGCAGGAAACTACAGACCTGTTAGTTTGACCTCAGTGGTAGGGAAAATGATGGAATCACTTTTGAAAGAAAGAACTGTTGAGTACCTAGAGGCCAGCGGGGCACTGGACCCAAAGCAGCATGGATTTACAGCAGGAAGGTCATGTCAGATGAATCTAATTGATTTCTTTGACTGGGTGACCAAAGTAATAGACCAGGGAGGGGCTGTGAATATGGCCTACCTAGACTTGAGCAAGGCATTTGACACAGTCCCGAACAAAAGACTAATAATCAAGTTAGCCAGCCTGGGAGTGGGTTCCAGGGTGGTAGCCTGGGTAGCAAACTGGATGCACAACAGGACACAGAAGGTAATAGTGAATGGAACACATTCCGAAGAAAGGAGGGTTACTAGTGGAGTACCACAAGGCTCAGTACTGGGTCCAGTCCTCTTTAACATCTTTATAGGTGACATTGCAGAGGGTCTGGAGGGAAAGGTATGCCGCTTTGCAGGTGACACAAAGATCAGTAACAGAGTTGATACACAAGGTGGGGTAGAAAGGATGAGAAGGGACTTGGCAAGGTTGGAGGAATGGTCAGACATATGGCAACTTAGATTCAATGCAAAGAAGTGAAAAGTAATGCACCTGGGAAACAAAAACCTAGGAGAAGAGTACACAATAGCAGGGGAGGTACTAACAACAACAAAATTGGAAAGGGACTTGGGGTAGTCATATCAGATGACCTAAAGGTGGGTAAGCAATGTGAGAAGTCAGTAAGGAGAGCCAGGGAGATACTGGGATGCATAGGAAGGGGCATCACAAGTAGAAAAAGGGAAGTGCTTATCCCTCTGTACAGACGGTTGGTGATACCCCATCTGGAATACTGTGTGCAGTTTTGGACACCCCATCTATGCAAGGACATAGACAGGATGGAAGCAGTCCAGAGGAGGACAACTAAAATGGTGCAGGGTCTGCATCAGAAACCATATGAAAAGAGACTGAGAGAGCTTAATATGTATACCCTTGATGAAAAGAGGGATGGGGGGACATGATAGAAACTTTTAAGTACCTCAAGGGAATCAACAAAGTCCAGGAGGGTAGCATCTTTCAGAAAAAGAGTTGTGTAAGAACAAGGGGGCACAATTTAAAATTGAGGGGGGAATGGCTCAGGGGTAATGTGAGGACATTTTTTTTCACAGAGAGAGTGGTGGATGCATGGAACTGCCTTCCTGGGGAGGTTGTTGGGTCTAAAACAGTGGGGGAATTCAAACATGCATGGGACAGACATAAGGCAATTGTAGTGATGGGTTGCAGGAATTTGGCTGTTGGTTAACTAGAATCTGCAGCTTATCCAATAGGAAGGGAAATGGGCAGACTGGGTGGGCCAAGTGGTCCTTATCTGCTGTCAAAGTCTATGTTTCTATGTTTTCATCTTGTTGCTAAGGCTCCTGGCATTTGCACACATGACTTTCCATGATGTGAACTTCCTGGACTGTTTAGCTGTTCTACTCCAGCCCCCTCTTTGATTGTCCTTTATCCCTGGTTCTCCCTGCTGTCTGCCCTTCTGTTGAATTTCCCCCCCCTTTCTGCCTATCCCCTTGGGTGCTTATCTCCATCTTTTGCACATTGCTTTGTAGCGATATCCCCTCCTCCTGTTCACTGGTTACACTGCTTGCTGTGGGGGTGGGCAGTTAGCCACCCTCCTTGCTGGCCTGCCACCTCCCTTGGCTAGTTTAAATGCTTGTCCATGTTGCATTTTAACTTATCATTGAGTGCTTGGATTCCCCTCCAGGACAGATGCAGGCCATCAGGCCTGAAAAAGCCCCCATCCCTCCAGGTGGGTCCCCAGTCACCAATGAATCCAAACCCTTTCTCGCTGCACCAGTTCTTCAACCATGTGTTAAGGTTCCTGGTGCATGCGCCCCTACGCTCTCCTATGTCTCTCACAGGTAATATTTCTGAGAAGGTGACAGATGTAGCTACTTGCTTGAGACTTCTCCCCAATTTTCTAAACTCTTCCTGAACTTCCTTATGCTCCCATTTGCCAGGTCACTAGTACCTAGGTGGATAATGACATCCAGCTCACCCTCCCATCTTGCCTTCCCGGCAGTCCTCAGGATCATCCTCCCATCCTTCCATGCTATGGCACCTGGTAGGCACCTCATCTCCCTGTCCTCCCCCTCCTGTGTTCTTAGCTGGATCCCTCTAACGATAGAGTCCCTGACCAGGATTCGCTTCCCCCTGCTCTGGAGTCCATTGCTCGCCCCACTGAGGTCACCTCCTCGGTTGGCCTCCACATCCTCCCCTTCCACTTCTCTGGGTACCTCCGTTTAGTTGTCCCCGTTTGCTAGTGCAGCATATGAGTTCTGGAGTGGAATAGGATTTGGGATGTGCCTCTGCCAGACTGCCCTAACCCTGCCCAAGACCACTGTCATCCAAGTGCTCCTTGTACTTGGCATCCATGGAAAAACAAACACAAAATATAGCAATTCACACCACAGAGACTGAAATAAATTAACACAATTTATTGTGAGGACGCAAAAAACATACCCCGGTGCTTTGAGGGATCAGTCCCTCTTCATCGGGGGGGGGGGGAATCAACAGCAACATTGCATGCCTTTTAAAGTGCATTAGTAATCACGTTATATAATACATGCAAGCTTAAGTGTCCTTTCAAAAAACATTTAAAGGTGTATTCAGCAACTATAAAAACACAATAAATATTTCCTATACCATCAAAGTGCAATATTACAAAAAACACAAATTCACAAATTCAAATCCCCACAAGCGACGTTATTATTAGGGTAAATAATTTTATGCCAAAGAGATGAAACCTATCATACATTAAATATATTGTGTAAGTTAATAATCCATGATAACTAGCAGCATAAAAAAGTGTTTGTAAACCCAAAATAAATATCACAACCACAGAAAAAATTCCAATTATTTTTACATTTTATGTAGGATCTGCTGAAGAGCAATCACAAATTTCCTTATAATTCAGGGTTTTATTTAACTCTAAAAATTGATTAGCGTTTTGCTCATAAAAGTTTTAAAACATTGTGAAAATGCATAGCACTTGCCTCACTGTGTTTAACAAACGTAACACTTCTAGAAAACCTATATAAATACTTTCTGTACAGTTTGTATTGTCCCAAGAAAAAAAACTGCTAATCAATTATTTAAAACCCTGCAATTAATTTGTTACTATAATATAACTTATATTTTCAGTTGTGCAATGCTTGCCTATGGGGAAATGATAGTGAACTGTAATGAAAAGGTGAAGACAGTTACAATATTGATAAAGGCCCAGAGTCCGAATATTTATTTTATTAGTGAAAAAGCAGGTAGATAATGGGAGGGGAGGGAGGAAAAAAGGAAGGGAAAAGAAAGGAAGGACAGTAAAAGGAAATGGGGGTGTAGGGGGAGGGAACAAAAGAAAAAGGGGTGGGGTGGTTGGGGGGCTGAGGGGGGGTGAGAGGAATTTAATGGGAAAAAGTGGAGAGAAAAGGAACAGGAAATATGTTGAACCAGGAAAATGTATAACATTACTTAAATTATTTATTTTTAATTTTAATTTATTTGTTTTAGGATTACAAATACCTTTGAGCCGAAGCTCTTTTACAAAGGTTCCACGTCATTGGTACAATTGAGACAAACATAAGCAAAGATAACAGTTTATAAAATTAAAAAAAAAACAGTCTTGTAGAGGAAAAAAGAACAATAAGGTGAAACTTTGGGGAGGGGAAAGGGAAAGGAGGAGGGTGAAATCAGGGACACTAAGTGGGTGGGAGAAAAGAGGAGGTAGGTGGGGGGGACAGAGAGAGGAGAGGTGGCAGGCGGGTAAGAATAGAGGTAGTGCAGCTGGGTGGCATTTGTCATGGGCCAGCAGGGAAGGTGAAGATGGGGGTGCTGGCAAAGTGTAGAAGTAGACGTGGATCCAAAAGGGCATCTTCAGCTATTAACTGTTTGATATTATTGATTCAAGTACTCAATTTTTTTTTTGTTATTACAAATAAACAGATAAATCCCTATCTTTATTCAAACCTTTGGGAAATAAGCTTTTCAGAGAAAAAATCCATCTACATTCCCTTTGGAGCAACATTTTCTATCTTCCCTTCTTGCTTGTGGTTTAACATGATCTATAATGGTGACAGGGTTGATACACAAGGTGGGCTGGAAAGGATGAAAAGGGATTTGGCAAGGTTGGGGGAATGGTCAAATGTGTGGCAGCTTAGATTCAATGCAAAGAAGTGCAAAGTAATGCACCTGGGAAACAAAAACCCAGGGGAAGAGTACACAATGGGGGTGAGATACTGACAACAACAAGCATTTGTCAGTGCTGAATGTTGCTTGCTTGTATGTGTAGTTTAGGTATTTGGAAGTCATTGGAGTGCAAATATTGAAAATTCGCAAACTTACGAGTGTGCATAGGAGCTGCGCAACGCACGCTCGTAAAAGAGTCATTTTTAGGAAATTTTTTCACCAAATTTTCACATAGCCATTTTAAGACCTCTGCTCATGAACAGTGTCACTGTGATTTTCTTAATGTGTCCCATACATGGATTTCGAGACATCGACCACGCCATCTGTGCGCTGTATGGGCGGAAACACGTTTCGGGCAAGATGTGAAAAATGACAGCTATACTGCTCATAAGGAAGTGTGGTAAAATGGCAATGTTGGAAATCTGGAGTGAAAATATTGAAAATTTGCAAACTTATGAGCGTGCGTAGGAACTATGCAACGCACGCTCGAAAAACAGTCATTTTTAGGAATTTTTTCACCAAATTTTCAACATTGCCATTTTAAGACTTCTTCTCATTGACAGTGTCACTGTTATTTTACTAATGTGTCCCATACACTGATTTTGCACACCGACTGCACCATTGTGCGCTACATGGGCGGAAACACGTTTTGGGCAGGATGTGAAAAATGACAGCTGCACTGCTTATAAGGAGGTGTGGTAAAATGGCAATGTTGAAAATCTGGAGTGAAAATATTGAAAATTTGCCAGCTTACTTAGCGTAAGTCAGAATCCGCGCAGTAACGCCGCGCCAGAAACTGTCATTTTTAGGAATTTTTTCACCAAATTTTCTACACAGGCTTTTTGATAGCCCACCTTATGAACACTGGCAGTGTCATTTCATTAATCAGCCCTGAAAGGTGATTTCATGCAGTGATGGCGAAATCACCCTTCGGGACCGATTAACGCCATGACAGTGCAAGAACTCATGAGGAGGGGTCCCAAAAACACCATGTTGAAAATTTGGGCCCAAAATTCCCAAAAATGCCTGAGATGTGCAACAAAGTTGAAAAAACCCTATTTATTCCATTATACAGCTTACCAGCATTGCCTCAGTTTGTGGTCGGCTTTGAAGAGCGCAGACGTGTTCCCGGTCCACCAATGATCGTCGCGCCGAGCTCCAGAGGTAAGGTATGAGGGTGAGGGTGTGGGAGTCAGGTGCGTCAGTGGGTGGGTGCGGTGTGTGCAGTGAGACTGCAAGGCACCTTTTTTATTTACAGTTTTTGTTTTTTTTTAAATTAAGACGTATATAGATGCTTTGCTATGCTGGGGTGGGCTCCAGCATGGCAGCTAGGAAAGGCTGTTTGGGGTGGTTGGAGCTGACGGGGATTGGGCACCCCATTGGCCATATCAAGATTTGCCATGCTGGGGTGGGCTCCAGAGCATGGCACCTGGAAAGGAGTTTTCAAGAGTGCAGCAGGTGGAGCCAGGGAGTTGGGCACCCCGTTGGCTATAACATTTTGCCACACTGGGGTGGGCTCCCAGCGTGGCACCTGGGCAGCTATTGTTGAGGGGCGTGGAGCCGACGGGGGATTGGGCACCCCCCGTCAGCCATACAGTGTGTGGGGAGGAGGGAGTGCATCAGCACACAATATGCGTGCTTGCGTGCGTGTGTGTGGGGAGAGAGCTCTGCTCACTGAAGTGGAGCTCTCCCTTTCAACTGTATGCCACTGCATTTTCGACTGCTGTCATAGACAGCTGCAGCAGTCATTGGAGGAACTGCGGCCGCACCTGCAAACTCAGTGACTGAATTGGAAGACGGGGTGCCACACCTCCAAAACTCAGAAGATACATAGATACATAGACAGTGTCGGCAGATAAGGGCCTATGGCCCACCCAGTCTGCCCATTTGAGCTTGTAAGTTCAGTTTATGTTTTCCAAGAAGTCTGTTGCCCCTTACCCCTGACCTCCAGAATTCCTTTATGTCTATCCCATGCATTCTTAAATCCTGTGATTGTTTCAGCCCCCACCACCACCTCTGGCAGGGTGTTCCACTTGAAACCACCCGTTCTGTGAAGAAATTCTTCCTCACGTTTCCTCTGAATCATCCTCCCTCAAACTTCATCCCATGCCCTCTAGTCCTGGAACATCTTTTTCACTTAAAAATAGTGTATTCCTGCACCCTGTTCCTCCCTGTAAGATACTTGTATGTCTCTATCATATCTCCTCTCTCCCTCCTTTCCTCCAGGGAGTACATGTTCAGTTCATTCAACCTGTCCTCATAGGACTTGTGATGCTATCCATGCACCATCTTTGTTGCCCTACTCTGAACCTTCTCTACCCTGTCTATGTCCTTATGTAGGTAAGGTCTCCAGAACTGTACACTGTACTCCAGGTGGGGCCTCACTAGTGTCTTGTATAGTGGAATTATGACCTCCCTTTTCCTGCTGGTGATGCCCTATGCATCCCAGCATCCTATTTGCTTTACCTGCTGCCTTGTCACACTGTTTCCCTGCCTTGAGGTCATCAGAGATGATAACCCCAAGATCCCTTTCCTGCTTGGTGCATGCTATATCCTCACCCCCCAACTGATATATTGTGCAAGGGTTTTTGTGCCCCATATGCATTATCTTGCACTTCCTTGCATTGAATTTCAACTGCCAAACCCCTGACCATTCTTCAAGTATCTGCAGGTCCCTTCTCATTCTGTCTACACCCTCTGGTGTGTCTACTCTGTTACAGAGCTTTGTGTCATCAGCAAACAGTGAAATTCTGCCTTCTAGGTCCTGTGCAATGTCACTGATGAAGATATTGAATAGGACCGGTCCCAGCACTGATCCCTGTGGTACCCCACTGGTCACTCTTCCCTCTGTGGAGTGACAGCCATTTACCACCACCCTCTGTGTCCTGCCGCCCAGCCAGTTACCTACCCACCACACTACTGTCCTGCCCACACCCATATTCTCCAGTTTGTGCAATATTCTTCTATGTGGCACAGTGTCAAAGGCCTTGCTGAAGTCCAGATAGGCCATGTCCACTGCCCTCCCCTGATCCACCTAGTCACCCAGTCAAAAAATTCAATGAGGTTGGTCTGACATGACCTCCCCCTGGTGAAACCATGCTGCCTTGGGTCCTGTAGTCCATTGACAACCAGATGTTCCACCAATCTCTCCTTCAGTAGTGCTTTTATGATCTTCCACACTACTGAGGTGAGGCTGACTGGTCTGTAGTTCCCCGCTTCCTCTTTGTTCCCACTTTTGTATAAGGGGACTACATCTGCTATCCTCCAGCCTTTGGGTACCTCCCCTGTTTCCAGTGATCGGCTAAACAGGATAGACAGAGGTTCAGCCACCACCTCTCTTAGTTCTTTAAGGACCCTGGGGTGCACCCCATCTGGCCCATTGCTTTATGAACTCTTATTACTTCCAGTTCCTTGGGACCCTTTCTCGTGTAAAGGGACTTGCGTCCATTTCTACACCATTCTCACCCCTTGTACTCCATTCAGACCCATTACCCTCCTCTTCCTCAGTAAAGACTGAGCAGAAATACCTGTTCAATATGTCAGCTTTACTGTTGTCATCCTCCACACAGCCCCCATCCTCCCCTTCAGTCTCACTATCCCTCCCTTTGCCTTTCTTTTTCACTTATGTACCTGTAAAGGTTTTGTCCCCTCTACCCACTGATTTTGCAATGTGTTCTTCTGTCTGAGCTTTGACTTCCTTACTGACCTCCTGCCTCCCTTTGCTTCTCCTGGTACTTCTCCCTATCCCCTTCTGCCTGTGTCTTTTGTATTGCCTGAATGCAATTTTTTGGCTTTCACTTTCTTTGCTACCTCTTTGGAAAACCATAATGGTCTCCTCTTCCTTTTCCTCTTGCTAACCTGCTTAATACATAATTCTGTTGCTCTTGTAATCCCCATTTTAAATACTGCCCACTGTTCCTCAACCCCTGATTCCTGCCCCATTCCCCTTAGTGACTCTTTCAAGTATCTCCCCATTTTCCCAAAGTCTGCCCCCCTAAAATCCAGGATAGGTGTTTTTGTGTGGTTTGGTTCTGCTCTTTCTGTGATTTCAAACCACAGTGACTGGTGGTCACTGTTCCCCAGGTGCTCCCCCACTGTTACCCCCATCACACTGTCCCTGTTTGTGAGCACAAGGTCCAGTATTGCCTTCTGCCGAGTTGGTTCCATGACCAATTGCTTGAAGAAGGCACCCTGAAGGGAGTCCAGGATAAATCTGCTCCTAGTTGATGCTGCTGCTGGGATGCTCCAGTCCACGTCTGGAATATTGACATCTCCAACCAGCACTACCTCACCCTTGTCTGCTATCCTTTGGATGGCTAGCATCAGCTCCCTATCTGTTTCTTCCTCCTGGGCTGGTGGTCTATAGACCATACCTGTGCGGATGACTGGGCCTATTTTCCTTTCCAGCTTAACCCACAGTATCTCTCCCCATTTTGTTCCTCCTGGATCTCTGTGGCCCTTTATGTCATTTTTCACATACAGTGCCACTCCTCCTTCTCTGCCTGCCCTGTCTCTTCTGAACATGTTGTAGTCAGGTATGGCCAGCTCCCAGTTGTGGTTATCATTACACCAGGTTTCAGTGATGGCCACAATGTTCAGGTCTGACTGCACCATGACAGCCTCCAGATCTTCCATCTTGTTGCTAAGGCTCCTGGCATTTGCACACGTGCTTTCATGATTTGACCTACCTAGACTGTTTTGCTGTTCTCTCCAGCCCCTTCCTTGGTTGTCCTTTATCCTGGTTCTCCTTGCTGTCTGCCCTTCTGCTGAATTTTGGCCCTTTTCTGCCTATCCACCTCTTGGGCACTAATCTCCATCTTTTGCACACTGCTTTGTAGAGACAGAAACTCCTCTGGTTCACTGGTTCCACTGCTTGCTGTGGGGGGTGAGCAAGTAGGTACCCTCCTTGCTGACCTGCCACCCCCCTTTGCTAGTTTAAATGCTTGTCAATATAGCATTTAAACTTATCATTGAGTGCTTGGATTCCCCTCCAGGATGGATGCAGGCTGTCAGGCTTGAACAAACCTCCATCCTTCCAGGTGGGTCCCCAGTCACCAATGAATTCAAACCCTTCCTCACAGCACCAGTTCTTCAACCATGAGTTAAAGTTCCTGGTGCATGCCCATGCTCTCCTTGCCTCTCACAGGTAGTACTTCTGAGAAAGTGACAGAAGTAGCTACTTGCTTGAGACCCTCCCCAATTTCCTAAACTCTTCCTGAACTTCCTTTGGCTCCCCATTTGCCAGGTCATTGGTACCTGAGGTGGATAATGACATCCAGCTCACCTCCCTCTTGCCTTCCCAGTGATCCCCAGGATCTTCCTTCCATCCCGCCACGCCGTGGCACCTGGTAAGCACCTCACCTCCCTGTCCTCCCCCTCCTGAGTTCCTAGCTGGATCCCTCTTATGATGGAGTCCCCCACCAGGATTTGCTTCCTTCTCCTCTGGGGTCCACTGCTTTCCTCGCTGAGGTCACCTCCTTGGCTAACCTCCACATCCTTTCCTTCCACTTCTCTGGGTACCTCTATTTGGTTGTCCCCATTTGCCAGTGTGGCATATGAGTTCTTGAGTGGAATAGGATCTGGGATGTGCCTCTGCCTGACTGCTCTAACCCTCCCTGAGCCCACTGTCATCCAAGTGCTCCTCGTTCTTGGCATCCTTTGAGGCAGTTGCATTGGACTGGGTGGTCTCTGGATAGGGGTGATGGTACTCCCTGACCTAGTTTACTTCCACTCTGAGTCTGGCTACCTCATCCTGCAGTCCAGAGAGATGCATGCAGATAGAGCAGCACCTCAGTGTCCAGAAGGTCTGCCTGAATATGGCTGCCCCACAGCCACTGCATTGCACCACTCCACACATTATACTGCAATTATACTGCTATTCCACCACTTGTCTGCTACTGAAGCTCTCCTAGTTCCCTTTTTATTAATTTACTGTCCTAAAAATCCTGCCACTGTTCCTCAGATACTTTTCTTTTTAAAAAAAAAGAAAATAAACCAAGAAATAAATAAATTAATCAAAACACTTGTTGTACTGAGGGTGGGCTTCTTCACCCTTATGCCCCTCCTACTCCACACCCCTTACTATACCCTGTGTTTAACTCCTGTCAATCAGATTTAACAGGGCATATAATCAAGAGTTGGGGGAAGGGGGGGCAAAATTTGCAGCAAGCAAAGACAGCAAAGAAATACACCACCATTGTGTTTTAAATCCTCAACAGCCCAAAAACAATTCTAAGTAAAGACAACAAAGAAAGCACAGTGTCACCTAAAGCCCACAATCCAAGTCTAAAAGAAAAACAGCAATTACCAGTTACTGTAAAGCATTGAATTGAATATGCTTCCTTCCCCTTCTGGCTTCTATAACATTCAAAAATACATACATTTCTATCTCAGCTCTTTACCCTTACCATCAAAAGGTAACTACAATCACAATAATCTAACTTCTACTAATATAGATTCTATCACAAAACCAGAGCACAATGCAAAAACATCTGCTACTTAGCAACAACAAACAGGTGACAACATACCAAGTTGATGTAGCTTTTTTTAAAATAGAAAAAAAATGTAATCTTTTAAACCAGTAGAAATCAGCAGTCCCAAAAGCACCTTGAACTACAAGAAAGAACACAGTACCACACTACCACAATAACTAAACAGTTCTAAAACATTGGAGAAAGAAGAAAAATCAGAGACTGCACAAAAGATACAATGTACTATAAAGTATTAGGCAATAGGTATACGCAGTTGTTTAACAGGAAAATAAAGTACCTACCAAAACAGACAGAATACCCAAAATGACACTTAGGTTCTCAATATCAGACACCACCAAAGGACACACAGAAAGGGTTTAAACTATAGTATTAAAATTAACCACATCAGAGTAGAAAGATCACACTAAATAAATGTGTTGATCCTTCTGACTTCCAATGAATATCTACCACACAAATTTTATATCTTCCTGGAGCCTACAGGGTTGTCTTTCACAGTCACATAAATTTACATAAAACAAAACAATTTTTAAGCTGAAAATTATAGCAATTATTGGAACTATGTTTCTTGCACATGCGTGCAAGCAACATAAAAATGGAAAGGGACCTGGGGGTAGTCATATAAGACGACCTAAAGGTGGGCCAGCAATGTGAGAAGGCAGTAAGGAGGGCTGGGGGGATACTGGGATGCATAAGGAGAGGCATCACCAGCAGAAAACAAGAAGTTGTTGGCCCTCTGTACAGACAGTTGGTAAGACCACATCTGGAGTACTGTGTACAGTTCAGGAGACCCCATCTCCGCAAAGACATAGACAGGGTGGAGGCTGTCTAGAGGAGGGCAACCAAAATGATGCAGGGTCTGCATCAGAAGACATATGAAGAAAGACTAAAGGAACTCAAGATGTATAGCCTCGAGGAAAGGAGGGAGAGGGGGGACATGATAGAAACTTTCAAATATCTCAAGGGAATCAACAAAGTCCAAGAGGGTAGCATCTTTCAGAAAAAGAGATGTGCAAAAACAAGGGGGCACAATTTGAAGATAGAGGGGGGATGGCTCAGAGGTAATATGAGGAAGTATTTCTTCACAGAAAGGGTTGTGGATACATGGAACAACCTTCCTGAGGAGGTCGTAGAGTCAAAAACAGTGAGGGAATTCAAGAATGCATGGGACAGATATAAGGCAATTCTAGTGGGGGGTAGGAGGAAGTAGGCTGTTGGTTAACTAGGATCTGCAGCTTATCCATTAGGTAGGGAAATGGGCAGACTAGGTGGGCCAAGCGATCCTTATCTGCCATCAGATTCTATGTTTCTATGTTAAACGCAAGTCACTTTGTGAACTCTTTTGAAGTGTGCACCTAAGGCAAAGCTAAGATTAACATTTCTAATGTCCCTTAGATGTTCAAAAAACCTCTCCTTATCTTGTCTAATAGTTTCCCCACATAGATTAAATTATATTCACACTGTGCCACACACACAATAAACTGTAGAGCAATTCAAGAAATCCCAGATCTCTACAGTGATTTCTTCCATGGGATGTTTAAAAGTTTTCCTTGATATGTTTGCATATCTGGCAATGTCCACATTGATAGCATCCCATTGGTTTTGGTGGTAGCCAAGAAGTGCTTCTTTTTCTCTCAGGTACGCAATGGCTATGACTCAACAGGTCCCCAAAAGTTTTGGCCCTGCTATATGTCACTTACTACAGAAAAGGTTTGGGATACAAGAAGGAGTATAGCACAGTGGTTTAAGATTCTGAGCTACAAACCTGGAGACCTGGGTTTGAATCCCACAGCTTCCCCATGCATACTGTGTGACCCTGAGCAAGTCACTTAACTTCCTTGTGCTCCCAGATCACACCTGTAAACAAGCTTTCAGCTTAGTGTGTCTCTCCTGGTAAAAAAAAAAATGAATATTGCAGTGTTCCAAAGGTCCCCAGTTATTTAAAGGAAAACTACACCCAAAACTTGAAAAAATATATGCTGTGCAGAGTGTTTCATTTTCTATGTGAAGTTCTAGTGTTTCCTTCCCTCTGACTGGTATTAGGAGTTTTTCCTAAATTAGCCTGCTGGCTTTAAGGTAGTTTTACGACCCCTGGAGATCTCCATATGAAATAGTTTTATTGCATTTCTTTGTCCTACAATGCATCTTGTTACATGTGATGGTGATGTAGCAGAGCACATAAATCCAGCAGAAAGCATTGCATTACAATCAGTTCACAACAATAGAGATGGCTATATTTTAAAATCTGTAGAATTCAGCTTGGTGACCACCCTCATCCTAAAGGCTTTACTGTCCTGAAAAACTTTGCTGCTGGTAATTTTTGTGCAGCTTGTAAAGCTTCCAAGATATTTAGTTTGTTTGGCATGTGTGTGCTGAATGTTGGGTCTCTCTTACATCACAGTCACATGAGACAAGATGCACTGTGGGAACAAGAAATACAATTACGCTTTCAGGTATGAAGATCCCCAGGGTCGTAAAACTAGTATAAAGCTAGCAGGCTAATTTGGGAAAAACTCCTAATACCAGTCAGAGGGAAGGAAGCACTAGAACTTCACATACAAATTAAAACACTGCACAACATATATTTTTTCAAGTTTTGGGTGTAGTTTTCCTTTAACAAGACTTTTTTCACCTTTGGTGCCACACTGTTGAACTCTAAAATAAAATTCATTTCACCTTCCTTCTGAGGGTCCCTGCAGATCCTTTCTCTCTCTTGTTTCTGCTTGCTGCATGGCATCCAATAACGTGTCCCTTTTGTACCCTGTGGAAGTGTGTTGGTGACCCCTTGGGAAGACTGCATTCTATAGCTTAAAAGCCTACTGCAGTAGCACCTCTTGCTTTTCTTTCTAGCCTCGTTCTTGTCTGAAATCCTGTTTTTCTGCTTTCTTCAGGCAGACCACCTGAATGAAAGTCCCTTTAGAGCTATCCCTTTATTTTCCATTCCCTTTCCTGCAGTTTGACATGAGGGTCCCAGCCCCCCTTTGATGGAACTATTCCTTTTTCCATGGAAGGTGCCATGCATTGTTCCCCTTTTCCAAATGATGCCTGGCGCTGGACAGGTTATTTAGTATTGTAAGAATACTTTTATGGTGGTAAATAGCAGTAAATAGTAGTCACGTTGTGAGAGCCAGAAACGCCCAATCCCTGGGAGCCATGTTACTATGCCAGAAGGGAATGCATAGTAACACACCATGTTTACATACTCTAAAAACTGATTGTTTGGTGCACCAAAAACATTAAACCCCTTAAAATTAAGACAAAATGCACACAAGTAAAATGTTTCAGGTAGCTGTGCAGTAGTTGTGAAACTGTACAGTTTGTCTCTTCATTTCCCCAAATTCTGTTTTGTTTGCAAACAAGCCACAAGTCACCCTATATGCAGGCATTATTAAAATAAATGTACAGACCTTATTCTTTTGTTTACTTACTAATTTAATTGACTTACTAATTGAAATGAATCTTTGGTAAATTTTGTATATTTTGTACATAGTAGTTTGTTTTCCATTTAAAATATAGGACTTAGCAGAGGAAAGTTCTAGCAAACAGAGTGTTGTTGGATCCTTCTTCTGAGCTACCCAGTGTCCTTCTAGAAGCCAGCTGCCCCTTTTTCCCTAGATTTATTCCCTGGCCAGGTGAAGGGAAGGGCCAATTCCCAAAGTATGCTTTCATTTTGTTAATAAAGGTCTATTATTTGGTTTTAGACATCTGAAAATACAAAGATATGTTTCTATGTTATGGTTTACTGTTTGTACATTAAAAATAAGATGTTTTGAAAGAACTGCATTTGAAAAGACTGAATGGGCGGAGTCTAAGGTGGTCGCCTAATACTTTCCAAGTATAAAGGGAGGTAAACTAGATAGCCAGATCAGATCAGTTGTGGGTTCAGCATAGTATTGACCCTGGTGTGGGAGATCTGCAAGCCTCTTTCAGATCCCAAAGGAAGTTTGGGCTATTTTCCCAACTTGTAGCAATCTTCTGAAGCTGAACAGTTATGATGCTGTAATTTCAATGAAGATTATGGATGTTGTTTCTTTTATTTATTTTTCTTTATTTTGTCGTATAAAGTCTGCTCTTTTTGTTTGTCAACCTTTAATAAAGAACCAGCTTGGCACTTATTTAGCCTTGCTACACCTGATTTCTGTGTCTGTGTGTCCATCCATTTCTCACTGCCTCTGACACCCCCCTTTCTAGAAACCTTGTAAACATCTCATCTGCCTGGATTTTATGGGATTCTGGTTCAGAACAATATTGTCTTAGCATCAAAAACTGGCCATATGGGATGATCTGAATCCACTTTAGTGGTGGGCACTAGCAGCATGCAAAACACCATTGCCAGCCGTGGCTTTCCCGAAACAAGAAGACGTCACCCTACCCTCTTCTTTTGATACGGTTAATGTTAAATCCTTAAAATCAATGATCTCTTCATCCATTTTATGTGAAAACCTAAGAGTCAACTCATTTGTGTTTAGATAATCAATAAAGGCTAAAGATTCCTGTCTAGTGACCTTCCATATTAACCCTTAGGCTGCCAACACAGTGAACCTGTACTGGAATTCTGGATTGATATATCAGTCCATGGCACAGCAAGGGTTAACAACAAATCATCTATGTATCAACTCCGAAGAACGATTTTATTGAAAAACACATAGTTCTCAGTAAAAGCGAATTATTCTTCCCACCAACCTAGATAACGGTTGACATAGCTTGTGGCCACTGTAGGCCCCATAGCTGTACCCTTTGCTGTAAATAAAACTTGTTGAAAAGAAAATAATTGTGCTTCAAAATGTATTCTACAGCCTTAACAACAAATCTAGGTGGTGGTATTCCTGGAGTCAGATTCTGATTGAGAAAGAAGTATAACGCTTCTAAACCTTTTTCATGGGGGATACAAGTGTATAAGGAGTTGACATCCACACTTATCCACATGTACCTATCAATCTAATGCAAGCTGTCAAATTTCTCAAATCTCTGATGTATGATCTCAATCTGTAAACCAATGGTTGTAAGAAGAAGTCACAAAATTTAGATAGATTTTCTGAAAGTGAACCTAAGCCAGAAATTATTGGCATACCGGGGGGGGGGGGGATGATGTTCTTATGGACTTTGGCAGATAGTAAAAAGTCAGAACAATGGATTGTTCCACTTTAATAAATTTATTTTCCTTTTCAGTTATAAAGCCCCTACGGAATGCATCATCAATAAAATCAAAAAGACTGCTCTGGAACAGTAAAGAAGGATCCTTACCCAAAATTAAGTGTGTTTCAGGGTCAGATAACAGTCTAAGTGCCTCAATTTCATATTGATTCTTTTGCATAACAACAATATTCTCACCCTTATCTGACTTCTTAAATACTAATCCGTCCATTTTTTAAGGACTCCAATGTTTGTTTCTCCAAAGCAGTCAGATTAGAGGTGGCAAAGTACTATTTTTTTGCAAACAGCTCTTCAATTTCCTTCAAGACCACTGTTTGATAAGTGTTTACTGCTGGATCTAGTATGCTAGGGTGGACAGCAGGTTTATGTCTGAATTTCTGCTATCTTAAAGCAGGATTTACCCCACTCCGTCTTCCATGTGTTGGGTCCCCTCACTGATTGGTGCTTCAGTCTAGATGAGCCCCCATTTCTGATGTTCCTCCCATTTCTTTATTTGCAAAAATATTTCAGATTTATTTTTCTAAATATTCTGAAAATCTCAACCTGCAAGGCAAACCTATTAACAGTAGGAGATGGTATGAAAGAAAAACCTTTTTATAATACACCCTTTTTTAAGTCTGTTAATTCTTGGTCACTTAAATTATTTATTTTTGTCCTTGGAGTGGGTAAGCCTCTTTGATGTTTTTCCCTCCTCTTTTTCCTCTTCTGGTTTTCCCTTTTCTTTTTCCCTTTGTTGTTCCTTTTTGTCTAAAAAAATGACATTTTGTTGTTTTTCAAGTGCAGTTCAGAAGTGCTTGCAACCACAGGTGCAGCATTATGTGGACGGGGTGGGGGCAGGGCAGCTGTAACTGGAGCCTAAGCACACTCTTGGGTCTTATTTGACCTCTCCTGTGGAACTCCTTACCTGGGATATTAAGACCGTTAGATAAAAAATTCCAGATAAATGCAATAAAGGAATGGCTTATCGAGCATATAAGTATTGAGGGGGATCTAGTTTAGGAATAAGTATAGAAAATCTGTTTGTATCTATCTTATGTGTTGAGTGTATTGTGTTGTTTTAAGTTATTGTAAATATATATGTATTTTATTTTCTTTTGTTATTTTGTCTAAAGTAAGGGATGTTATATTTATTATATTGATATAACTAATTGTATAATTGACCTGAAGTGTAACTGGTTTTTGATTCTCTGGACCTCACTGTAAATAAGCTTTGCTCAGTGGAGTAATCCATATTCATTATCTTATGAATAAAAATTTTATCTACCTATCTACCTATTTGTGTTTTTATTGCATTTCCAATTATTATTTCTGTTTCTGCTTCAACCTCAAGATCCACTATGGTTCTGGCTAAGATTACGACCCAACTAGACAGTTCTTGAGGGTCTGTCCCAAACAAATACTTGTCCTTTTATATATTCTTGTCAGTCTCTTTCATGTTTTGTCTTTCTTCTCTTTACTATTTCTTTTTCATGTGTATTCACACTTCTACTGAGTTCCTGCTCCTTAGTTTTAAATAGTGGATGCTCTTTAAAAGCTTGTAACTCTTTTTGTGACTTTTCAATATCTGAATGGACTTCCTCATAGTTTCATTTGTCCTCCTTAACCAAAATTTGTATCATTTCCTCAAAACAATGTGTGAGGGTCCCCTCCCATTCTTTCCTATGCTTGAAATTGTCAATTCCCACTGAGGGTTGGATGTCCAGCCATAGCCCTCCTGGTACTCGCTTGTTCAGTAGCTATTCTCCCTCTAAACTCTCAACATTGTAAAATAAAGACAGCTCATGCTTTAAATGCTTCTCTGATATGGGGAAAAAGGATTTAAGTTCTTCAATGTTCTCAAGAGGCTCACTTACAATTGCTGGGTCCTCTTGTTGTTGTCTTAGCATCTGATCTCTTTTAAACCTTTCAGTTAACTCAAGGCATGACTCCTGTTGCTCTTTTTCATCCGATGTTTCTGTTTAGAAAATGGGCATCACAAAAGTTAGAAGCTGATTGGCTATTCCCCCTGCCACCAGTATTGTTATTTTTTAACAATGCCCGGCAAATAACAAGTTCTTCTTGGCAGCACCCATCACCACCTTGTATCCTTGTGCCTACCTGAAACATCATACCAGCCAATTTTTTAACTCATTTAGCAAGATACTGATCCAAAGGCCCCCCATGCAACTCAGTCCTCCTCAGACCAGTCCCTACACCTCTTACACACAGTACCATAAAAAAATCCCAAAAAAGTTTTGCTTTCTTTGTCTTAAATCATACAAACATGAGCAGAACACCACTGTCCCTGCCACTCTCATCCCTCGAACAGCACCGTGCTCTCACACATGCTAGCCAACAGCACTACTCCATCTCCGGGACTGAGTATAGGAAACCACCACTCCACTTCAGGGCCTGACCATGATAGAAGTCCAAAAAACAACCTGACGCTTGCCCACAAACAAATTATCCCCACAGTAAATCAAAATACCTTATTTTTCCCCCGACTTCATCAGCCCACTTGATTTGTAGCTTCCCGGTCCAATGTTGCATTGCAGACATCCACATTATTCTCACTGCACTGCTACCGCAAACCCCCTGCTCAAACTGTAAAAACAAAACCATTTTTTTCCTAAACAGATCACAGTAGTGCGATGCAAAAACTATTGCAAGATTCCTCAAATACCAACAATAACAAAACCCTGCACTGTACTTATTTAATACAAAAAACTGCCTTCTCATAACCAACAGCACCCTCTAGTGTCAGTAAAGGAACTATTTTAGAGAACCTGACACTTCTGATCATTTTTCATCAATTTATTTATTTATTTGTTTTTGTTAACTGGGTAAGGCACACTAGACAGCCAAGTGCCTATTTTCAGGTGCGACCCGGGAGGGTTACAAAGGTAGAAGCATACAATAACAGTGAAGGAGTCAGTTACATACAAGCATACAATAGCAGTGAAGGAGTCAGTTACATACAGATGGTGCAAAAACAGCTTAAGATAGGCAGCTAACATAATAAGTAAAACATTTGGCAAACAAGAAAATAATAGACATAACCTTGGAGGAAATAAGGAAGCAAGACATCATTATAGTTCAGTAGGACATGATACATCCAGTAGTGGGACATACAAGACGATTGTTGGACACATTTGGTGGGCTTGAGGAAGGGCAGCAGGATACATAACAGGAGGAATTAGTGCAAACAGTAGTAAGTGCTGGGGGCGAGGGTGGGGGCTGAGACAGGATAAATGGGGGAGGGTCTAGACAGGAAAATGGGGGACAGTGAGGTGTGGGGCCTAGATAGAAAGGGGTGAAACCATTTTGGAGGGAAGGGTAGAGAGGGAGAATAGTGAGCGGGTGACCACTACTAATTCGGGAATGTAAGTGCAGGGGACACTGAGAGCCCGTAGTATACAGGTTGATTAGGTGTACTACAATATCTCAGCCTCTTTGGTTATAAACTTTATTAAAAAAAATAATGTTACCCCATTCTCTAAGTGTAATAATACCCTCCAGGGTGGACACTATGGGATATAATGGACCTTCCAGGGGCTATAATGCCCTCCGCTTACAGTGTCGGGCCTTCTTACGCCCCTGGTTAGTCCATTATATCCCAATAATGCCCACCCAGTTGGGTATTATTACTTACTTCATTCTACTCATTTGAGCACAATTCCTCTTCCAATTCCTCCATGTCTGTCATTCCCGACATGCTGGGCTCAGTGAACACAATGCTCAGTGGGGGACACGAGTGGCTCGGTTTTCCGACTTTGTCTCGGTCTTTTATTATGGCTTGCAGAAAAACTTTAGGGTTTGCAACAAATAGCAACATTTGTGCCAAAACCATCTGATGCGAAACCTTACTTCACATAGCAGATAAAGAGTGCTTACCTCCACTTATTGTGTGACACTCAGTTGATTGTAAAGTTTTAAAGTCTGCTAAGTGAAATGTGCACAGTCCTAAATCACAAAAAGCTGTGGCACGTAAATGACAATGTTAATGGCCATCAGTCTTACAGCCCATAGCTGCACAAATTAAGGACACTGGATGCCAAAACAACTACAAATAAATACAAATGTAGGCACTTTCAAGCCACGCTGGGGATCAGCCGCTAAAACTGACAAAACTTTAGACAAACACAAAATAGCAGCAATTCACACCACGGAGACTGAAATGAATATTTATTGTGAGGATGTAAAAAACATACCCCAGTGATTCTAGGGACCAGTCCCTCTTCATTGGGGAGGGGTTTGAGTCAACAGCAACATTGCACACCTTTTAAAGTGCATTAGTGATCACATTATATAATACACGCAAGCTAAAGTGTCATTTCAAAACAATTATAAAAACACAATAAATATGTGCCTATACCATCAAAGTGCAATATTACGTAAAACACACAAATTCACAAATTTCAAATATCCACAAGCGATGTTATTATTAGGCTAAAGAACTTTATGCCAAAGAGATGAAACCTATCAAACATTAAATATATTATGTAAGTTAATAGTCCATGACAACTAGCAGCATACATTTTTTTTATAAACCCAAAATAAATATCACAACCACAAAAGAAATTCCAATTATTTTTACATTTTATGTAGGATCTGCTAAAGAGTGATCACAAATTTCCTTACAGTTAATTTGTTACTATAATATAACTTATATTTTTCAGTGGTTCTATGTTTGCCTATGGGGGAATTATAGTGAACTGTAATGAAGGGGTAAAGACAGTTACAATATTGATAAAGGTCCAAACAGAGTCCTAACGTGTTTTGGTAGTTAAAAAGCAGGTAAATAATGGGAGGGGAGGGAGGAAAAAGGAAATGAAAAGAAAGGAAGGACAGTAAAAGGAAATGGGGGAGTAGGGGGAGGGGAGGGAACAAAAGAAAAAGGGGGAGGGGTATGAGGGATTGAGGGAGGTTGAGGGGGTTAGAGGGATTTAATGGGAAAGAGTGGACAGAAAAGGGATGGGAAATATGTTGAACTAGGAAAATGTATAAAATTACTTAAATTATTAACTGTTTGATATTATTGATTCAAGAACTCAATTATTTTTATTATTATTACAAATAAACAGATAAATCCAGATCTTTATTCAAACCTTTGGGAAATAGGGTTTTCAGAGTAAAAATTCACCTACAGTCCCTTTGGAGCAACATTTTCTATCTTCCCTTCTTGCTTGTGGTTTAACATGATCTATAATGGTGAAACACAAGCATCTTGAGTCACTATTGTGAACACTTTTGAAGTGTGCACCTAAGGCATAGTTAAGATTAACATTTCTAACATTAACATGGACAAGCCTGGAGGTCCAGAGGCAGCTACAGTACATACAATAAAGCTCATGTTTAATATATGTAATAAACACTGGCAGGTCATCATTCCTGTTCAGGGGACCCTCAGCTTAACTCCTTGCCTATGCAACTCAGACTGAAGGTAAAAAACAAGAAGGCTTGGCCCTATCAGAAAGTGGGCAACCCAAGAAGCCATGAAACCACTAGTTTGTTTCCCTGGACTATGATAAGGGATAATTTCACACAGAGCATGGCTCACCAGTCTATTCTATAAGATCTTCCTTCAGATCTTGTACCTGTACACTTAGAGCTTTCCCTAAATTGTTCCACTTGCCCTGACATTGTACAATGTATGCTCTAATCTGTAACTGCTTAAATTAATTCTATTGTACTGCAGATGCCTTTGAATTGTTTTGCCTTGCATTGTTTAGTATTGTAATTGGAAACTGCTAATGCTGATCCTATCAGAGTGGTGGACCAAGAGGGAGCAGTTGATGTCACCTAGTTTGACTTCAGCAAAGCTTTCGATACTGTTCCACATACAAGATCGATTAATAAGCTGGGTAGGCTCGGGTGGGTCAGAAGTTGGTCAGCTGGGTGGCAAACTGGTTGGCTGGCAGAAAACAGAGAGTGGTGTTAAATGGTATACAGTCAGAAGAGATGCAAGTCACAAGTGGGGTACCTCAGGGATCAATCCTGGGGCCAGTCCTCCTCAATATCTTCATCAGTGACATTGCAGATGGACTGGAGGGTAAGGTTTGTCTGTTTGCAGATGACACCAAGATTGCAGCAGAGTAGATGATCCAGATGGGGTGGGCAGAATGAGAAGAGATCTGGATAAACTAGCAAAATGGTTGTAAGAGTGGCAACTGGAGTTTAATGCAAAGAAGTGCAAGATCAGGCACATAGGGAAGAGAAACCCTGAAGCCATCTATAGGTTGGGAGGCGAGTTGCTGGCAGTCACAAGGGAAGAAATAGACTTGGGTATCATCATCACCGATGACCTGAAATCATCCAAGCAGACCACTAAAGCAGTAGGTAAGGCTAGAGGGATGTTGGGTGTATTAGTAGGGGTATCACAAGTCGGAAGAGGGAGGTAATAATCCCTCTTTACAGGACACTGGTTAGGCCCCATCTGGAGTACTTCATGCAGTACTGGAGGCCACACCTTCACAAGAACATTAACCAGATTGAGGCAGTCCAGAGAAGGGCAATCAAAATGGTGCAGGGACTGCATCAGAAAACATATGAGGACAGATTAACGGAGCTCAATATGCATACCCTACAGCAAAGGAGGGAGAGAGGTGATATGATCAGAACATTCAAACACCTTAAGGGCATTAACAAGGTGAAAGAGTCTAACATGTTTCAATATAAGAAAAATAGCAGGACAAGAGGACACAACATGAGATTAGAGGGAGGCCAATTAAGGGATAATGTGAGGAAGTTCTTTTTCACAGAAAGGGTGGTGGATGCATGGAACAGCCTACCTCAGGAAGTGATGAATATGAATACAGTGCAGGGTTTCAAACAGGCATGGGATAGGCATAAGGGAGCAATATAGATGAGTATGAATAGATAGGCCATTGACAGAGCAAAGGCCGATGGCACATTCATAAGGCAGAAAAAGAAATGGGCAGACTGGATGGGCCTTGCGTTCCTTATCTGCCATCAACTTTTATGTTTCTATGTATTGTACTGCTGATGGTCTTGTATTGTATTATAATGCATGGGTAATTTAGATTACTGCATATGGTACCCATTTAAAATGAGCATTGGCTCAACTGGGGTCTAACCGTGTTCATATCATGTAACGATTATTATGAATAAAATTGTACTGACTTACTTACACTGTCCATCGTCGGCTGTATGCTTCCTTTTATAGCAACAAGAGGATACATGCATTCTGCCTCTGCATAAAGAGAAATCCTCTTGAAAATGATCCTCTCAATGTTAGACTATCATGACATTGTCTATAGTGTTGCTTCCAACACCAGACTAGACCCTCTTTTTCATTCTTTCTGCCACTTCACCCTATGCTGTCCCCCTTGTAGCCACCATTGTTCCCTCTATTTCTCTCCCCCCCACCACCCTTAGAAGCCAGGTGTCTCTCTCACTATGCTTCCTTTATTTCCAAATTTTTTTCTTGGCTCCCTTCATCCCCTTGATTTATTTTTTATTTTGTCATTTTGGCCACTCTGCCCACACTCCATAACTGACTCTGGTTTCTTCACTATTCCTTGCATGAAATCATCTGCAGGCCAAGTCGCTTTCTCCTTCTGGTTCCCTAAGCTCGGGTCTTCCCTTCCCCCTGCTATCTGCTCTACTTCATCCCTCTTCTACCTGAAATCCCTGCTTCATGACTTCTCAAGTGACTACTTCAACAACCCTTTACTGCAGTATGACCTGGCATCTACACCACACAGCAACCTCCCTTCCTATGTATTTCTTACCTGGGTTTATGCAAATGGTCTACTCCAAATCTATCATTCATTACACCTGTCCTTGATCTTAGTAATGCATGTTTATGCTATGTATGTGACTTGTCTAATTCAAATTGCAAATTTTTATATTATGATATTTTATTTATTGCACGTTACCAAGTTTTACTTTACTTTACTACTTTTCCCTCTCACCCCAGGATGCATCCAGCAACAAGATGTTGTCAGCTCAGTATGTATTTCCTGGTAAACCTTTTGCAATACACAAATAAACAGATAAATAACTAAATAAAGAAATTAATTAAATAGATAATTATTCTGTAGGACTGAATGTAGTTCACCATAAAAGTGCTGGTTTAGTTGGTGGTAATGGGTGTAGTACTTACAATGTATACATATTCCACTAGTCCACTCCTCAGGACTGGACAGCATGGTTGGCACAAAGAAATACTATACTTGGTACTGTACTTGTTGTGTAAGTTGAACAGTAGGCAGTCGCCCATAGTGTTCATCTCCTGCATTAGCAAGTCAATTGTCCCTTATTCTGATAGTAGATGTGGATCTAGCCTACCCTTAAATGTACTTCAGGTATCGGCCTCCACTATCTGTCCTGGCAGCTTATTCCATAGTGGAATTATCCTCTGGGAGAAGTAGTTCCTCCTTAATTCACCCTTGGGGTATGTCAGTTTTAGCTGATATTTATTGCAAAGTGCAATGTCTCTGTAATTTATGTAGAGGTCTAAGCTAGCCATTAACTTACTGTCCCTTGAAATCCTATACATTTGAAGCAAGTCTCCCCTTATGTGCCTAAGCTCTAAGGGGTACATATCAAGCTCTCTCAGCCTGTCTTCATACGACATATTTCAAAGGCCATCAATCAACCTAGTCACCCTTCTCTGCACTATCTCCAGGCCATCAATTTCGCTTCTTAAATATGGACTCCACAACAGTGAGTTGTAGTCGAGATGGGGCCTGACAACTACTCTATACAGGGAATGATGCAAGCCCTATTTCTGCTTGAGTGTAAGCCCAGGCATCTCCTACAACTGCAATGGCTGACCTCCCTGACACACTCACCTGGAATGGCCACAGGTACCCAGGACCAGAATAGAGAGTTCTGGTGGATGGTGAAGCCACTCCATGTGAGAGTACAGGCCAGTGCTTTATGTCAGTGCATGTGTGTATTGCTAGTGTATCTGTGCACTTATGTCAACCCTCTCATGTCATCGCAGGGCAACCCCCCCCCCATTGCCACTGTCACCCTGGGATATGGAAGGCATGCTGGGAAGGGGAACTCTAGGACCCCAATAATGACTGGAAGCCACAACCAGCCTGCTACAGTGAGGGTCCCACCAGGCCCAAGGAAACATGACCTGCCTGAATAGACACCAGCTAGCTGTGCAATGGGGTAATGGCAGCTGCTGGGGGGACTAGCTGTGCAATGGGGTAATGGCAGCTGCTGGGGGAACTAGCTGTGCAATGGGGTAATGGCAGCTGCTGGGGGACTAGCTTGCAATGGGGTAATGGCAGCTGCTGGGGGGACTAGCTGTGCAATGGGGTAATGGCAGCTGCTGGGGGGACTAGCTGTGCAATGGGGTAATGGCAGCTGCTGAGGGCAGGGGTCACAGTGGGCTCTGTGTTTAGTTACCCAAGGGGCAGTGCTGGCATGCCCAAGGTGTAATACATTCCAGTAACTGGGACAAACACCCAAGGCAAGTACTCCTTTGCTATCTTTAAACAGGGAGCTATGTCTCTCAGACTTGCTGCAAGAGCACTTGATTATGCTCCCAATATTCTTTGTGTAGCTTTCTTCTGTGGCCCATGAAGAGTCATAGTTATTGGTGGCTGTTGCAGAGTGATTCTCTCCCAGAACCCAGTCTGCACTGCTACCAGTTTTCACAACAATTCAGATGCCTGAATGGTCAAGTTGCTATGCTGCCACCATCCTGCTTGACTCTCACTCAGGGTATCTTTAGATCCAAATCCCGCCAGAGACACTGCTCACACAGTACAGTGACCACTCCCAAAAGTGCAAACGACCCATCCCTTTTGTCACAGCTGAGAACGCTTTTGCTTTAGATAGATGAGTTAAAAATCAACACAGAAAACATGAAGTATATAAAAATATTTATTTATTTGTTTACTTTATTTGTTGAATTTTGCTGACCCGGTAGGTCCACTGAGACTAGAAGTCCCTTTTTCAGGGACGACTGGGGGGGGGGATACAGATGGTAAGCAACTGAAATTGAACTAGATTAAGCTGCTGGTGGTATTTCTAGTGAATGGGGGAAATTTGGTCAGGACACTAGTGAAATTCCCTTACTCTTCTAGTAGAGGGACACGTTTGGTTGTCGAAGGATGGTCACTTCTCCTGCAACTCAGGCAGAGATTGACATGGAAGGGGCTGGGGAGTTGGCCTTCTCCCCTGCCTTGCATTTTCCAGAGGCTGAAGAGTTTCACGATGCCAGTGGAAATCTACCTCCTGGTGGAGAAGAGGACGAGAGTATGGACATACAAAAAGATAATCTCTCAGATTTAAGCATGGAGATTTTAAAAAAAAAATTGTTGACAACCCGAAACTGGAAACAGTACCAGATGTGGATGAAAAAACCTTGTATATGCTCCTGGAAGCTGAGGAAACCAAATTTAAACAAAAGCAGCAGGAATTAGAAAAAGCATTACAGAAGGTGCATACAGATGTTTCACAAAGCACCACATCACCAGTAGAGCCTCAGCAAACCCAAACCCCAAGGATCCTGGTAACACAGTCATCAAAGAATGTAGAATTTACAATGGTACAAGGTAACGTTATCTTTCAGACTGCACACAATCAAAGTAATGCCACTATTTTTGCCGTTTCGGCCAAAAGTACTAAAGATGATGTCCCACACCCATTTTCAGTCCCGATAGCACAGCCTTGGTTATAGCTGGGTCCCAGGAGCCATAGTAACCAGGTTCATTTCCCGATTGACCCTTTTTCTATCAACAGTACTGAAATAAAACAAACTGTTGGAACAGACAATAACAGTAAAGGATCGCAGGGAAACCCTGATGACATTACTTAGATTTTAAAAGGAAATGAAGATACGCTCCTAGGAAAGGGGTTAGAAAATAAACAAATTGCCTTGTTAGAATTAATACAGGATGATGAGGTGCAACAAAGAAAAAAAGGACGAAGGTCACAAAAAGATAGCAGGGGGAAAACCAATAAACAAACTGAGGAAAAAAACATAAAAGGTTTCTTTGGCAGCCCCAACACTATCCCTCAACATGAACCAGGAAAACCCTTGATGGGAAGAGAGAATGCAAGGACTAGAGTCAAAAACAGTGGGGGAATTCAAGAATGCATGGGACAGACATAAGGCAATTCTATTGGGGGGTAGGAGGAAGTAGGCTGTTGGTTAACTAGGATCTGCAGCTTATCCGTTAGGTAGGGAAATGGGCAGACTAGGTGGGCCAAGCAGTCCTTATTGGCCATCAAATTCTATGTTTATATGTTTTTTACTGACATTAATTCTACTGCACCTTGGTCCCCAGGCACAGCATTAGAACTGTCTGGGTGGAAACAAAGCAAAACAGGTCAGTGGTACCCAGACCCTGACTGGGATCCAACGTCATTATCTCAAAATGATCCACAATGGCACCATCAGCTTGAAATAGCTAAACAGGGCCAAGATAAAAATGATGGCATACCTTAATCTCCTAAGGAAGGAACACAACATCTCAAATGTACTACAACAGCACAACATACAGCTTTTGAACAAAATACAAACCACTTAGGTAATGGAAAGTCAGAGGAAAAACCAAATGAGCAAGAAGAAAGTCATAAACAGGAAAATAAAAAAGTTACAGGGCCACAAGAAAAACAACAAAAGTATTCAGATTTTTTTAAATAAAACTGAAGCAGCCCCAAGAAATGCAGTACGCCTGCATTATAAAGGTGGTATGGTATGGTTCAATTTGACCATTAGAACTAAGTCATCCCGTTCAATTTGGCCACTAGAACTAAGTCATCCCATTCCAAGGCAAAAATATGGGACTTCAGAGGAGCTGACTTTGATAAGATGGCCAACAGAGTTAAGCTAGCCCTGGCAAAAAGAAATACAGGCGAGAAGGTACAGGCAAAGTGGGCAAGCATTAAGGATGCAATACTTGAAGCAACATCCCATTCTGTTAGAGAGAAAAGGAAGTGCAAAAGAAGAAGGAAACCACTTTGGTTATCAAAAAGAGTAGCAGAAAAGGTCAGAGCCAAAAGGCTGGCCTTCAGGAAATATAAGGGAACACAATGGGATGAAGATAGGGAGGCATACCAAACTTCCCTAAAGGAAGCAGGGAAGGCAGTAATGCAGGCAAAGGCCTGAACCAAGGAAACACTAGCACGAACAGTAAAAGAAGGTGACAAGACGTTCTATAGATACATTAGTGAAAGGAGAAAGTCCAGAGGGGGTATTGTTAAGATCAAAGGGGATAAGGGGGCATGTGAGGAGGAGGACCATGTAAAAGCATCTATCCTAAATAGATACTTTTGCTCAGTATTTACTGAAGAGAAGGTATGGCATGACCCACAGCTTAGTACCATGGACACAGGGGGGAGGAAGGTGTGCACTAGTCTCATCACAAAAGAAAAGATCCTACAAGAGCTCAATAAGCTCAGGGTGGACAAGGCAATGGGATCTGATTGCATACATCCCAGGGCACTAAAGAAGCTAAGGGTGGAACTAGCAGAGCCATTATCAGAACTGTTTAGTGAGTCTCTGAGCACAGGAGAGTCCCAGAAGACTAGAGAAGGGTTCATGTGGTCCTGCTCCACAAGAGTGGTAGCAGGGAGGATGCAGGGAACTACAGACCAGTCAGTCTTACCTCAGTAGTGGGCAAGAATATGGAGGCACTCCTTAAGGAAAGGATAGTGCAACACCTGGAATCCATAGGAGCACAGGATACAAGACAGCATGGGTTTACAAAAGGAAGGTCCTGTCAAACTAATGTCATAGATTTCTTTGACTGGGTAACCAGAATGGTGGACCAAGGGGGAGCAGTTGATGTTGCCTACCTTGACATCAGCAAAGCTTTCGATACTGTTCCACATAGAAGATTGATTAATAAGCTGGGTAGGCTTGGGGTGGGTCAGAAGTTGGTCAACTGGGTGGCAAACTGGTTGACGGGCAGAAAACAGAGAGTGGTGGTAAACAGTATACAGTCAGAAGAGATGTAAGTCACAA
The DNA here is from genome assembly GCA_016271365.2 of Neoceratodus forsteri. Classification (NCBI taxonomy): domain Eukaryota; kingdom Metazoa; phylum Chordata; order Ceratodontiformes; family Ceratodontidae; genus Neoceratodus; species Neoceratodus forsteri. The sequence goes on from CM057454.1 coordinate 1,181,583,017, forward strand.
GTGGGGTACCTCAGGGATCAGTCCTGGGGCCAGTCCTCTTCAATATCTTCATCAGTGATATTGCAGATGGACTGTAGGGTAAGGTTTGTCTGTTTGCAGATGACACCAAGATGTGCAATAGAGTAGATGATCCGGATAGGGTAGCAGAATGAGAAGAGATCTGGATAAACTAGAAAAATGGTCGAAAGAGTGGCAACTGGGGCTTAATGCAAAAAAGTGCAAGATCATGCACATAGAGGTGGAAGACTAGGTTTGCTGGCCAAGGCATCTAGCTTCACCTGAGCTCTTTTCTTCTTGGCTGCTTGAAAGGACAGAACAAAGAACCTCATAAGAGCAACAATACGGATTAAGGCTTCTTTTGGCTAGTCAGGTTTACTGTGTGTTGTTATTTTTACTTTGTACTCACAAGGATTGTTACTGTTTGTTGCTAACATTTTATTGCTTTAGTTTTCTCTGATTCAAATTGCTGTTGCTGGGTATACATTCTGCTACATTATTACAGGGCATGCCTACAGGTGTGTGCTTATAGATTACTGCTGTAATCTTCTGATTCAAATTGTCTTTTGCAAGGTATATCTTCTGTTACTGCTTTATTTTTCTCTGTAGCAAAGTGTTTCTTACAGGGTATATCTTCTGTGAAATTATTACAGGTGGTGCTTTACAGGTTTCACAGTTTTATCTGTCATTAGGATAAGCTTTCAGGGCACTGCATTTGTTGATGGCTGATTGTTGCTGCTCTTACCTCCTTATTTCTTTTGTCTGTGGTTCTTCTTTTTCAGCAGGGGAAAGGCCCAGCCACCCACCCCCATCCCCAACCACCCCACACTACACTCCTTTCATAGGGTAGCACAGTTGTGACATTTCCTGTAGCAGAGCAGGAAGGAGTGGATCAGAGGGGTATCCACACAGTGACCTAATTTACAGGGGCACTAGTAATTTAACTTGTTATAACAAGTTATACAAAAACAAACAAACAATACACAAAATCAAACTTTTGCTTTCATTTTCTTCCTTCTAATTATTCTGACCAGGTTATAAACCCAGCAACTTACCTGTAATGGATATCATTAACTGCAGGTACTGTGGAACACTTTTCAGAAGGGCAGTTTTACAGGATTTAGGACACTGTCATTCATGCTGGGCCATTGGAGAGCTAAGGGCGCAGCTCCAGGCAGCATGGGCAGAGATTGCACACCTCAAATTGTATATTCAAGAGGAAATGTATTATAAGGACCACCCACCATTTCCCCAACATCCAACAGAAGCACCTCGACCACAGAGGGTAGTTGGTCTGGGAGGTTGGCAGGTGGTTAGGAAGGGCAAATCGGGTGCCCCATCACTCGGTGCTCTCCAGCATATCACCTCCACAAACCATATAAAAACTACAAACAGGTACCTGCCTCTATATCCGAAATCAAACAAAGGGGCAGAGGACACTGCACAGCAGGACACTTCAGCACAGGAGCTAGCATAACAAAACACGCCACAAACAGGAACCAAAACAAAAAAAGCAAAAAGGAAATCCAAAAAACTTCTGATCGTAGGAGACTCCATGATTCGGGCAGTTGATACGTTTCTCCAGCCAGGGGTAATGGTCAGATGTCTCCCAGGTACATCAGCATGGAGAGACACTGACTGCATTGCTAAAATTGTTCAGGAAGCAGGAGAACACATTGATGTCCTGGTACACATAGGGACTAATGATCTCACCAGCCAGTCAGTTGTGGAAACCAAGGAACACCTAACCAGGCTGGGTGACAAACTATCATCCATTTTGTCCGGCATCTCCTTCTCTGAGATACTGCAAGTCTGGGACAGGGGGACAGATGGATGGAAGGTCAGAGAAGGGGAGATAGGGGAGCTAAACAGGTGGCTCAAGGGCTGGTGCCAGGAAAAAGGACACACATTTGTAGAGAACTGACAACAGTTTTGGGAGTGAAGGTTCTTTAAATTTGATGGACTGCATCTGATTAAGGAGGGAGTCAGTGCATTGGGCCAGAAGTTTGACGTCTTTACAGAATATTTAAATTAGCAAATGGGGAGAGGGATGCAGCACCTGATAGATCGAATGGGAAGAACACCCCTTCCCCTATGCCAATGATCAAACAGGAGTTCAGCATGTTTGTAGGTCATTTGCATCACCAGGTAAAGGAAAAGGTCCAGCTCACCATACGATGCACAGGGGAAACACCGGACCTTGCCCAACAACTAACACACCAAACTCTGACCAGTGGAAAATCATGTACACAAATGCTCGCAGTCTGGGAAACAAGATCCCAGACCTGCAGGCAATAATAACAGAGGCCAAACTGGACATAGTAGCCATTAGCGAGACACGGTTTATCAGTAACCACACTTGGGAGACTTCAGTACCTGGCTATGTACTGTTCAGAAGAGACCAAGGTGCAAAATGGTGGGGTGGAATGGCCCTTTATGTCAATGAAAATATCAAAGCTACAGAAATTCAGAATACACATAAGGAGCCAGAAGAACTGTGGGTCACCCTGGAAACAGGAAATGGGACAGCCATACGAACTGGGGTTGTGTACAGGCCTCCAGACCAGGGGGAGGACATAGACTCGTTACTGTTAGAAGATGTATAAAACATGACAGCTAAAGGGGAGGTTCTGATAATGGGAAACTTCAACATGCTGGATACAGATTGGTCAATACCAGCAGGGACATCTAACAGAACTAGACACATGGTGGATTCCTTGCAGGGGGAGGGCCTCAAACAACTGGTACAACAACCCACAAGAGATAGGACTATCCTAGATCAAGTACTAACTAACAGGGAAAGGATCACAGATCTCCAGGTAGAAGGTCACCTGGGGGCCGGTGACCATCACATGGTATGGTTCAGTTTGGCCACTAGAACAAAATCATCCCATTCCAAGGCAAAAATATGGGACTTCAGAGGAGCTGACTTTGATAAGATGGCCAACAGAGTTAAGATAGCCCTGGCAAAAAGAAATACAGGTGAGGGGATACAGGCAAAGTGGGCAAACATTAAAGATGCAATACTTGAAGCAACATCCCATTGTGTTAGTGAGAAAAGAAGTGCAAAAGAAGAAGGAAACCACTTTGGTTCTCAAACACAGTAGCAGAAAAGATCAGAGCCAAAAGGCTGGCCTTCAGGAAATATAAGGAAACGCAGCAGGATGAAGATAGGGAGGCATACCAAACTTCCCTAAGGGAAGCAGGGAAGGCAGTAAGGCAGGCAAAGGCCCAAACCGAGGAAACAATAGCACGAACAGGAAAAAGAAGGTGACAAGACGTTCTATAGATACATTAGTGAAAGGAGACAGTCCAGAGGGGGTATTGCTAAGATCAAAGGAGATAAGGGGGTGTGTGAGGAGGAGGAGGCCATGTAAAAGCATCTATCCTAAATAGATACTTCTGCTCAGTATTTACTGAAAAGAAGGTAGGGAAGGGCCCACAGCTCTGCACTATGTACACGGGGGCAGGGAGGTGTGCACTAATCCCTTCACAAAAGAAAAGGTCCTCCAAGAGCTCGATAAGCTCAAGGTGGCCAAGGCAATGGGACCTGATGGCATACATCCCAGGGTACTAAAGCAGCTAACGGTGGAACGAGCAGAGCCATTATCAGAACTGTTTAGTGAGTATCTGAGCACAGAAGAGGTCCAAGAAGACTGGAGAAGGGCTCATGTGATCCCGCTCCACAAGAGTGGTAGCAGGGAAGAGGCAGGGAACTACAGATCAGTCAGTCTTACCTCAGTACTGGGCAAGATTATGGAGACACTTCTTAAGGAAAGGATAGTGCAACACCTGGAATCCACAGGAGCACAGGATACAAGACAGCATGGGTTTACAAAAGGAAGGTCCTGTCATACTAATCTCATAGATTTCTTTGACTGGTTAGCCAGAGTAGTTTTGCACCTCGGTCTCTTCTGAACAGTACATAGCCAGGTAATGAAGTTTCCCAAGTGTGGTTACTGGTAAACCACATCTCGCTAATTGCTACTATGTCCAGTTTAGCCTCTGTCATTATTGCCTGCAGGTCTGGGATTTTGTTTCCCAGACTGTGAGCATTTGTGTACATGATTTTCCATTGGTCAGATTTCTGTGTGTTAGTTGTTGGGTGAGGTCTGGCATTTCCCCTGTGCATTGTATGGGGAGCTGGACCTTTTTCCTTACCTGGGGATGCAAATGAACTACAACCATGCTGAACTCCTGTTTGACCACTAGCTGAGGAGGGAAGGGTGTTCTTCCCATTCGATATATGGGGTGCTGCACCCCTCTCCCCATTTGCTAGTTTAAATATTCTGCAAAGATGTCAAACTTCTGCTCCAATGCAGATGCAGTGACTCCCTTTTTAGTCAGATGCAGTCCATCAAATTTAAGAAACTTTCGCTCCCAAAACTGTTGCCAGTTCCCTACAAATGTGTGTCCTTTTTCCTGGCACCAGCCCTTGAGCCACATGTTTAGTTCCCCTATCTCACCTTCTCTGACCTTCCATCCATCTGCCCCCCCCAGACTGGCAGGATCTCAGAGAAGGAAATGCCGGACAACATGGATGATAGTTTGTCACCCAGCCTGGTCAGGTGTTCCTTGGTCTCCACAACTGACCAGCTGGTGAGATCGTTAGTCCCTATGTGTACCAGGATGTCAATGTGTTCTGCTGCTTCCTGAGCAATTTTAGCAATGTAGTCAGTGTCTCTCCATGCTGTGCTGATGTACCTGAGAGACATCTGACCATTACCCCTGGCTGGAGATAGGTATCAACTCCCCGAATCATGGAGTCTCCTATGATCAGAAGATTTTGGATTTCCTTTTTGCTTTTTTTGTTTTGGTTTCTGTTTTGGGTGAGTTTTGTTGTGCTAGCTCCTGTGCTGAAGTGTCCTGCTCTGCAGTGTCCTCTGTCCCTTTGATTTCAGAGATAGAGGCAGATATCTGTTTGTAGTTTTAATATGGTTTGTGGAAGAAATATGTTGGAGAGCACCGAGTGATGGGGCACCTGATTTGCCCCTCCTAACCACCTGCCAACCTCCTGGACCAACTACCCTCTACGGTCGAGGTGCTTCTGTTGGATGTTGGGGAAATAGTGGGCGGTCCTTATAATATATTTCCTCTTGAATACGCAATTTGAGGCATGCAGTCTCTACTCATGTGTCTGGACCTGAGCCCTTAGATCTCCAATGGCCCAGCATGTAGGACAATGACCTAAATCCTGTAAAACTGCCCTTCTGAAAAGTGTTCCGCAGTACCTGCAGTTAATGATATCCATTCCAGATAACTATCTGGGTTTATCACCTGGTCAGAGTAATTAGAAGGAAGAAAACAAAAGCAGAAGTTTGATTCTGTGTTTTGTTTGTTTGTTTTTGTATAACTTGTTATAACAAGTTAAATTACTAGTGCACCTGTAAATGAAGTCACTGTGTGGATACCTCTCTGATCCGCCCCTTCCTGCTTTGCCACAGGAAATGTTACGACTGTGCTACCCTATAAAAGGAGTGTAATGTGGGGTGATTGGAGATAAGGTGGGTTGCTTGGCCTTCCCCTGCCAAAAAAGAACAACCACGGCCAAAAGAAACAAGGAGGTAAGAGCAGAAACAATCAGCCAGCAACAAATGCAGTAGCCCTGAAAGCTTATCCTAGTGTTAGATAAAACTGTAAAACCTGTAAAGCACCACCTGTAATAATTTCACAGAAGATATATCCTGTAAGAAACACTTTGCTACAGAGAAAAATAAAGCAGTAACAGAAGATAAACCTTGCAAAAGACAGTTTGAATCAGAAGATTACAGCAGTAATCTGTTAGCACACGCCTGTAGGCACACCCTGTAATAATGCAGCAGAAGCAATACCCAGCAACAACAATTTGAATCAGAGAAAAATAAAGCAATAAAATGTTATTAACAAACAGTAACACTCCATGTGAGTACAAAATAAAAATAACAACACACAGTAAATCTGCCTTGCCGAAAGAAGCCTTAATCCTTTCCCTTGCTCTGGTAAGGTTCTCTGCTCTGTCCTTTCAAGCAACCTAGAAGAAAAGAGTTCAGGTGAAGCTAGGTGCCTTGGCCAGCAAACCTAGTCTTAAAACCAAGTCTTAAGACTAGTAGTAATAAAGATTCCTTTAGACATCCCTTCACAGGACAACAGTTTGAGATTAGGCAAAGTATAAATTGTACAACAGAATGGGTAGTATATGTACTTCAATGTCCATGTGACAAACTTTCTGTTGGTCAAACAACCAGACCCTTAAAAAATCACATTCAGGAACACAAAAGCGATAATAAGAAGTGTGGAGACCTCACAGGTAGCTCTACACTTTACACTAGCACAACATACAGGGGCATCAATTAGATTCTGGGGCCTACAAAGTATACCAGAAATGGCAAGAGGTGGGAATAGACAAAGAGTTTTAGATAAAACAGAGATGCAATGGATATTCAGGCTTAAAACCCTAGATCTGAGAATAGGAATGAATACATACATCAATTGGCAGGCTTGTGGATAATAGTTTTAATATCCACAATATTTAAATAATACGAATGTATACTGAGATAGGAGAATGAATGAAAAGTTACTTGTCAAGACTCCAACCATAGAGAAGATGTCAAAAAAAAACACTCCATCTAGGCCAAAACAACCTCCCCCCCCAACTAACTCAATCCTCTCCACTCCCTCTATACAATAATTCCCTCACTCCATACTAATGTTATTGGGGAATAAATAGTAATTAAAAGAAAAGGTGTACTTAGAAAAATTGAGGGTTTGAAAACTCCCCCCACCCCACCCCCCACACACAATGATTTTAAGATCATAGTCTTGGTTAATCCTTAGTTTTCACATTAAATAGATTATTTCATTATGTTATACCCTGTAAAGATTTTATTGATACTGACAATGGTCTGTACATGGCTAATAATGTAATAGCTATCTTTAAGAAAATAGTTATCAGAAAATTCAAAGTACACAGTGCAGGGAACAGCTATATTGCATTTAGTTTATTTATTCATATCGTGCAACAGAGAATCCTCAAAAACATAAACTTGAAGTGAAGTTTATAGAGAATAATAAGCACAAGTACACACAAGCTCCTTGCAAAGCCTCTAAGAGCCTGGTTGCCCAGGCTGTATGTTCATACAGCACAGCATATAGCTGCTAAGCAACAACACCTCATGCTTCGGCGAGGTGATGTCACGTGTTAACACCATGTGACTTGGTGGTTAGGCTCAAGAGGAAATGCTGGCAGCCCCAAAATCAATCGTTGTGAATGCACCACAAACAGAGACATTTAACATTTCTTACTGAAGTAAGTAAAATCCTTAAAATGCTTAGAAGCAAAGTGAAACCTGTCTGAATTGCAGGGTAGTAAACACAGACTGTTTTTGATCTTACAGGCTAAAAGAACGCTGAATATAGTTCAGTACTTAAAAGAAAGAAAACGAGTGCCTCTTCCTAACAAGCAGGTATTTTATTAGGAAATAGCTAACAATACATTAAGTGGTACTGTGGAAACTGAGAACTTGAATAGGGTAATGAACACAGACTGTTTTTGATTTTACAGGCTAAAAGAACGATGAACATACGCAGTAAGAAAGGCTGGTACCTAAAAGAAAGAAAACGGGTGTTTTTCCCCCCCAAAAAAGCAGGTATTTTACCCAAAAAGAAGTCTATAAAAATGTAAGTGGTACTGTGGATACTGAGAACTTGAATACTTACAAACAAAAATACAGGAGTAGCAAAATGGTTTATGTTGTGCAAAATCTTTTACAGGCACTCAAGATGCTGAACATAAGGGGAGGCAGTATAGCGCAGTGGTTTAAGGCTCTGAGCTGCAAATCTGGTGATATCTAGCAGCCCAGACCTGGGTTTGAATCCCACAGCTTCCACTTGCATACTGTATGACCCTGAGCAAGTCACTTAACTTCTCTGTGCTCCCAGGTCACTCCTGTAAAAAAAGCTTTCAGCTTAGTGTGCTACTCCTGGTTAAATAAAAAAAAAAAAATGAATAGAGCTTGTAGCACAAAGTAAAAAAAAATAAGTGAATTTAACCAGTTTCCACAGGTAGAAAATGTTTAAGCAACTTAATGGATGAGAGGATAGAACTGAAAATTTAATAATAAAATGAAACATTTTAAAAGGTTGTCTAATGTCCTATTATAGCTAGCTGGGAGAAAAACAATATAAACACTCCAGAAAGGGGAACTGAAGAACTAGAGCGACTGAAATAAAACCTAAGGAGACTACTTAAGTATGTCAATGCTTATCAGTAAGAATACACAAATAGAGTTGAAACCTTTGCAACACATAAGGTTGCCAGACAGTTAGAAAAGTGGGTTTAAGCCCTGGAGAGTAACATGGCTAATAACAAGCAGGCAATGCAGAGAGAAATGTATACTAGTATGGTAAATGAACTAGAAATAATAACAGAAAATAAAATTGTAAAGTCACTGAAAACAAAGTGTCAGTAAATGGTGAAGGTAATTGTGGCAGCTTTTTATTTTTTTTTTAAATAGGTATTTCACCTTAATTGCTGTTTAAAGCTATATAGTACTTCAAATGTGAATTATTTTCAAACTAATACATGCATTTATAATTTATTAGAAGGCCCTTTGAAAAATAAGATTTGAATGGAGATATGGATTCCTTCATTTTTTTGTCTGAGGAACACCATTAACCTATTATACCAGACCAAGCAAATATTGTCTCAGATAACCCTTTCTCTGTCCTCTCCACATCATCCTGGGGAGAACTAAGATGGGGCGGGGGAAGAGACGGATAACCTTTCAATAGCCTCAGAACCCACAAAAATAGAGGATTTCAAGTATTCTGGGAAAAAGAAGAAAAAGAGGAAAAAGATTTAAGCAATAATGCACAACAGGGTGTGTGTTATGCTGGGATAACGTCACTTCTGGAGTGCATTATTGCTATTATACAGTGGCTCTTTTTTTAATAGAATAAAAAATAGAGAAAAAAGTCTTTTTTGTCTTTTTTTCTCATTTTTTTGTGAGTTGAAGGGTATGTTTTGAAAAAAAAATCCACAGTTTATGTTTTGGCCACTAGATGGTGCTGCCAGTGTAAAATGCCTGTTGCTGCCTTCCTTACAGGTTTCTTTTTTTAACCACACATTTGTCTCGGTCCCGGGTCTCAGTCTGTCCCAGTGTTGCCCCCGGTTTTCTTTTTGGTTTTTACTTTATTTGGAATATGGCCATTTATAATGTTAAGAACAACAGTGGTCAGCGAGTCAATGGTACAGTGAATGTATCACGGTACAGTGAGTGAGCCAAAGAGCGGCCGCCAAGCTGATGAGACACTGTAGCTGCTGAGGTACGGTTGCGCTCTACAAAGCCGATTAAAGGTATGGCTTTGTCACAGTTTGTATGTATTTTCTTTATTTTTGTTCAAACTAGGGAAAACAGATGCCAGGATGAGCGAGTGGTTGGCACGCTGTTGTGGCCATGCGCTGTAACAGCCATGCATCCCTGACTCGGCAAAGGGAAGTCTTCAAGCTTTCATGGGGGAAGGTGTGTGTTATTTTTTTTTCTTTTACTTTTTTTGAAGGTGGCAGTAAGCGGGGGGGGTGTTAGGACAATGTGCTTTTCTGGCGAGATGAGTCAGGGACAGTTGGTGAAGGTAGCGGCAAGCGAAAATCACTGAAACGCCTACTGACCAGAGATTAGTGCAGCAGGGTTTGTGACGTGATTCCCGTAAGGACTGGTCATCTGTGTGATGGGACTAGATCCATGATGTTGTGCTGGGATAACATCATGGGTCCAGTCCCAGAGTGACCAATTAGAGTCTAAGATTTTTTTTGCCACTGTATAATTAGATTTAAATGGACCTTTTAACTTACAACTAACCAAATCTGCATTGTGTATCATCTGTTAATGTGTGCAGCTTGCTAAACCAAAGAAAAAAACAAACTGTCTTTCAAACCATGCATGATTATGATCTCGATATAATATTTTTACATAAAACCTGGATGTGCTCAGATATCCAGATTCAACTGTATAAAGCAGAATGGTATTGGGGACCATCTTTTTGGTCTTTCGAGCTTGATAGGTCAGATGATGTAGGGATTCTCTTTAAAGGAAACTCTTTTAATTTAACAAAATTAATTGATTTAATACCTGGAAGAGTGCTCATACTGGATGGGGTATGCCAGTCTCAGCCTAGCAGGTTTATAAATGTCTGTTCACTTCAGTCTAAAGCTGAATGGGTAAAAGTGATTGAGGCAATACAACCTTTCCTAGTTACAACCAAAATTCTATACTTAGGGGGAAACTTTAATTGTGGCCTTCAAAATCCTAAAATACAGAAAAATGTATCTAAGAAAATTTACTGTGATTCAAAAATGTTACATAAATGTGTTACGAATGCAGATCTTGTAAACTGTGCAGATCATCAGGAATCTGGGCCTGTTTTTACATATCAGAGAGGGAAACTAACTTCTACCATTTTACTAGTACTAGTACTAGTAGACAAGGGAGGCAGTATAGCACAGTGGTTTAAGGCTCTGAGCTGCAAATCTGGTGACATCCAGCAGACCAGACCTGGGTTTGAATCCCACAGCTTCCACTTGCATACTGTATGACCCTGAGCAAATCATTTAACTTCCCCGTGCTCCCAGGTCGCTCCTGTAAAAAAGCTTTCAGCTTAGTGTGCTACTCCTGGTTAAATAACTAAATAAAAAAAAAAGTAATCACCATAGCAAAAACAGTGTTTAATATTATACCAGTACAATTTTCTGGCCATCTGCTTTTAAAAGGATCATTCTCTGATTCACTCTCTATACAAAGTAAAAATAATAGGTGGAAAGTGAACCTTTCACTGTTAACAGAGGCATCAATACAAACCTCTGTAAGAAGATTAATGGAGACTAGAGCCTCTGTCTTCGATTCATATATAAAAAAAGGGGATTGGTGGGCAGATACAAAACAGCATCTGGCAGACTATTTTCAATGTTTAGGAAAGTAAAAAGTAAAAGGGCATTTTTTTAAATATTTAAAACTAAGGGTACAGCTACAACACCTTATGACAACAGCATATAACACTAAAATCAACTTAACTGAGCAGATTACTAACTTACAAAAAGAGGTATATGCTCACCAATATGACAGAGCACAAACTATTAAATACAATTTTCTATATGGGACCCAAAAAAGGCCCCATGGAGACCCTTCTGAAATGTGTAAAAACAAGAGACTAGCTACTACCTTTGTGGAGTTAAAGATGAACAGGGTGTACTGACTTCAGACCCTGAAAAAATGCAGGAAATCATGGCAAAACATTTAAAATATTTCCAAACAGTAGATAAGGTGAACATATGTATCATAACACAATATTTGTCTTCAATACACATAACAAAGGATAAAAATATAGCAAAGGAAATGATACAACCCATAACAGTACAGGAAATAATAAACACTATTAAACAAACAAAATCAGGATCTTCTCCAAGTTTGGATGGTATTTCATATGAATTATATAAAACCTTTGTGGAGGAACTTGCACAATGTCTAGAAAAAGTATATAATTATCTATTACTAAGTAAAAAGATTCCTAAATCTTTTACTAAAGGGCTGGTAATTTTTTATTTAAATCCGGAGATAGGGCACTGATAACAAATTGGAGGCCAATTAGCCTATTAAATACAGATTTTAAAATATTATCCAACATTCTAAATGTTCGTTTACGACAATATGCAACTACAGTTTTATACCCGACTTAGTTTAGTGGTCTACCAGGCAGAAAGATACAACAAGCCTTAATATTAGTTAAAAATATAATAGAATTTCATAACCAACACAGTTACCCAGGTTTTTTGATATCATTGGATTTGAGCAAAGCCTTTGATAGGGTTAATCATACCTTTATGTTTCAAACTTCAGCTCATTGTGGAGTTCCTAAACCCTTTATTACATGGCTACAGTTACTGTATTCTTCAGGTACACTATGTCCAATAATATTAGTAAAGTTAGGAACTAAATTGAAAATAATGGAAGGTGTTAGGCAGGGGTGTCCTTTGAGCCCCATTGTATATATTTTCTTTAGATCCATTACTACAGCATATTACATCCCAAAAAGTGATTCAAGGGCTAAGAGGCCTACAGCCAGAGGACGAGGTACACATTATTGCATATGCAGATCACATATGCATTTTTTTTCACAAAATAAGGAGAGTATAATTAAAATGTTGGAGGAGATTAAAACCTCTAGTGGTGGGTGCAAAACTAAATCATGAAAGATGTACAGGTATTGGATTAGGGCCGGAACAAACTACCACCACTGAAATAGCAGGAATTACTTTAGTTCAAGAGCCCATCAAAATATTGGGTTTACGCTTTGGGAAAACTGAAATGGGGCCATGTAATTGGGAAAAAGCACTCACAGTATGTAAGACAAAGATCCAAAGATGGAAAAGATGGAAACTTTCCAAATTAAAAAAAGTGGCCATGATAAGTTCTTAATCACGTGCCTACTATACACTGGTATGATTTTTCCTTTACCTCTTGCCCTTGAAACAAAAAATTATAGCATTTCTTTTCAAATGTTGTGGGGGAGTCATTTAAACCCCATCAAGCAGATGTATACCTATTTAGCAAAGGACAAAGGGGGCTAAGGTATGATAGGCCCGTTAGTGTTTTTTCCCACACTTTTTTGGTCGCAGACCTTTAAACCGGGACTAAATCAAATATCATCCATTACAGAAAAGTGGATTCAAAATAACCTTAGTGGTTTCTTAAGAGTATGGCTCACTACACCACCAAAACAGACTAAATATGTCATTGTTCCTCTTTCTATAAAACTCACAGTACAGAAATTGATGAAATGGAACGTAAGTAAAAAGATGTCAAAATTTAGATAGTTCTCAGCTTTACAAAATGGTTATGATAGGTCAGTTATTTGCCATACCAGTCTTCAAAAACTGCCAAGAAGAAGATACATAAAAAGTGGTATAATTATTAAATACTGCTAGAATTCTGGAAAAAATGTGGGAGACAGTATGGCTTTGTGCCTATGGTAGACTAAATATTAGGGGCAATAATAAACATTAGGCACTAGAGGAAAGTACTTGTCCTTATCCCTCATGTGCAGCCCTGGAGGAAAATATGGAACATTTCTTAATACACTGTGAATACTAAAATGGATTGTGGAACTATTTAAGACATTCCTGGCAACTCCCATGGTTATCGACCATTACTTACAACAGTATAGCCTTAGGATTATACCCACATTCACTAAGGAGATCATAACACTACCTTGCATTTATTTTTTCAGTGTTGAAATTTTATCTATGGCAGGCTAGATGTCAATGGGTTATTCAGCAACAACTCATGTCATATGAAACAGTGAAACTGTTATGCAAACATGCCTTTAAAGTTAGCTATGAGTATGAAATTTATCATACCCCTATGACAAAAGTCCATATGTGGTAGAGAGGCCTCTCCTTTTTCATAAAATATAAATAAATGCCTGTGTTTCTTTTGAGCCCTGAGTTTAGAAAAAAAAGAGAGGTAAAGAAGAGAAAACTAAGTATACATAATGTATAACAACCCAGTTTATAATTTACAAATTATGAATTATGTCTTATAATTTGACTTTTGGAGTTTTGAGTTTCTGAAATTGTTTTTGTATGTTTCTGAAGTTGTGTCTTATGTGTTTTTCAATAAAATATTCCCCATCTCTTTTTGAAAAGTGCCATGGGATATTTAACGTCCACCTGAACCACCACCAGAACAGGCAAACAGGACCTCAGTTTAACGTCTCACCTGAAAGACGGTGTCACAACCCCACTCAGCAGGTCAGGCCCTCTGCTCCCACAGTGCCAACCTCTGAGTGGAGTATTGTGAACAGGAACAGAACCAGGGTAACCCTCCTGTCTGTTTTGTGGGTTTGAAACACCTTTGGTCTCAAGTTCTGGAGGGAGTCAAACTGTGAACCTCTTACTAGTGTACCCAATGTACAGCGCCAGGTAATTCTGCTCTTTGGGGTGGGGCCAGACATCTTTCGCCTACGGGCACCTAACTAGGTGTACAAAATGAACCCTTAAAGACTCTATGAAAGACCTCAGATAAACTCTTACCTTTTCCCAGTTTAGTATTACCATTAAGCTATGCACAGTGTCAACTTTAACCATATATGCTTCACTTGTCAAAGAAAGAATTTCAAAGGCACACCAAGCAGTCTCTTTAAAATAGATAAAAATTTAAAACGTAAATACAGAACAATATATCACAACACATACAATCACTTAAAACAACAAGGTTTAAAAAAAAGTGCAAGCAAATTCCTACCACCAGACACTTAGACTTGTCTATCTAATGAATATCTTCTAACAGTGCTTGAAGTAGATGTTGTTGCTTCAGAGAGTCCAAACAAGAATGTCTCTAAAGGTCAGCCACAGCATAATTAAAAACTGTCTTTGAACCTGCCCTTCCATGATGTCACCTAGCTCCTCTTCTGTTTATTAAAAAGTATACAACCAGGATGTCTTATACTTAGGAAGTATATTAAATAGGTGACATCAGCAAAAACTCATTTCTCCATATGACTTCCCAATTAAGTCTGTGATTTTCCAGTATCTTCTTTCATCCATGAGCAGTTTCCTGCTTTTCAAAGACATCAAAGAACCTTTTATGACTAACTCAGCCAGATCTCACTGAAGTATAATATGCTTTGTAACACCAGCTGAAATTAACCGGGCTTCCTCTGAAGACGCCATAAAATGGATATTTTCATTTCCTTTGGCTTCAAAGAAGCACAGCTCAACAACAAGACCATAAAATGTGAGTCTTTATAAGTTAGTCACATTACAGAGATCTGCTGTTTAACATATATCCTGTCAGTTTAAGTGATATCTGGGGAAGGGGTGTCATCCCAGGAGCACAGGATTTCTCATGACAAACAATCACACTACATTTTTATATTACAAAAATTATAGAGTAATCAGAACCAACTGTCCAAGTGTCACAGACGGCGCCTCAGGAGTGCAGCACCCCCCTCATACTACACTACAGTGTTAGTATTGGGACTTAACCCAAGTGTCTGGTGTGGGGATATAACCCACAGCCTTCTGATCTTTTGGCCTCAGAGGCGAGTGTGCAACCTGCTGAGCCACTGACACTAAAATAACATTTAACACTCCATAATATTTACATATGGTACAGGATTATACGCAATAAAGACTACGAGGAATACAGGATATCACAGAAAAGAAAAATAACACATTTGAAAGGACAGAGATCATACAGAAAAACCTCACTAAAGTTAACTAAATTCCAAAGCAGTAGAAGCTTACCCCAATTGGGATCTGGTGAGTTGTGGCAGATTCAAACACATGATGTTACAAGTTCTATGACCCAACACAACTGACTTACTCCGAGAAACCAAAAACAAACAAAAAAAGCCATGACAAGCAGTTCACCTTGCCAACATTCATCATCAGCTCTGCCTCTGTGACATTGTCATCGAGGCACAGGTCAGGAAGCATAGGAAAACCAGGAGCAGTTATAAAATTCACAAGTAGCATTTTATTATTAGTAGTAAAATAAAAAAAATAAAATTGTTCAGTAAAACTATTTACAAAGGCAGTACAAACAGAGAAAACAACGTCCTTCATCTGAGGGTATCTCTAATTCCAAGTTTCAGTATCTCTAGCAAAAATATTGCTGCTCCTTTTATACACTTCTTCATCCTGAGCTCATTAAGGAGACATCCTGTTTCTCACAAAATGTACCAGAATTCTTGTCAGTTTTTTTGCACAGCAGGCTTGCAAACAGAACAGTGTCTCAAGCTGGCCTCCTGTTGACAGCTCTGTAAAAGAGTTTGCATACAAGCCTGAAAAGAGCTCAAACTGCACCTCAGGTTAACCCCCCCCCCAAATTACAAATGGCTTTTTGCAATCATTTCAACAACAAAACCATATGCATTTTCAAATCAAGGGATCACAGTTTTACATAAAGATTCACATATATTTTATAACCGCAGATATGCAAGGGTAAAGAAAAGGCAGAAACAGCAAGTGAAGGCAGAGAGAGAGAGAGAGAGAGAGAGAGAGTGAGAGGTGGAGAATTGTGAGACCGTCAAGAGTGATCAGTTCCTAGGTCTCATGAAAACTGGTTGCACAACTAGACAGACAAGAGACAGAAAAGGAGAGAATAGAAAAAATCCTAGTGTTTAACTCTTTCTGAATAACAAATGGGACAGAGCCTTATTCAACCCTGTCACAGACATCACACCCTGTACATTTCTTTTGATCTAGGAGCCAACCTCCCCCGATACCGAGTCCAAACTAGTTATACATATTCAGATGCAGTCCTATTATTCCTCCAGCTCATGGCCTGGCAGGGTGCCATCTGGCTGAACCAGCCATTTATTTTTGGTCAAAGCATAACCTTTTTTAGCTGAAAGGAGCTCAACCCTTTGATATTTACATAAAACAAATAACCTTATAGATGACAGAAACTCTCACTGCCCACATCCAACCTACCTCTCCAGCCAGGCAGTTTGGAAGACTGTAATAAAAATGATAATATAGTCTAGTTAAAAAATGTCCTGGTTGCTACATCTGTCACAGTGGCCTATTCAGATTTACCTGGTAGTTCTTTTTACTTTTTTTTAGTCTTTGGTAACCGGGTAAGGCCTACTAGGCACAAGTGCTTGTTTTCAGGGGCGACCTGGAGTACTGGGCAGTTAAGTGACTTGCTCAGTCACACAGTATGCAAGCGGAGGTTGTGAGAATCAAATCCAGGTCTAGTCTGCTGGATGTACCAAGCTCATCCACAGCTCATTACTCTAACCTCTAGGCTATACTGGCAGCCTAGTCCAGTGGCTCCAAGGATGAACAGTATTATTTCCTTATCGTTCTGCCATATTTGTCTGGTATCTGTTTATAAGTCCTGATATTTGATAATAATCTTTGGTCTTTTCTTGTGCAGGACATTGTAATTGCTCAGGACAGCCACTTCTAGCTGTAGCACTGATTGTTCATTTTTCTTTTAGTCTGACCTCTTTATTACCTAACCATCAGCGATTGCAGAATGTGTTTCATATTACATATCAATGCAGGAATGAGTCAGTGGTCATTTGTCCTTATTGATTTCCATACACTTCATAAATTTCATGTACATTACACTACATTAAAACAATAAAAATAAATCACACAGAATATTATTTTATGGCTAATACAGTACTCTTTATCCTTTTATTTAAAATAGTTCACTATTTGTTTGTGTTTGGACTGCCCAGTCCCCCACACACACACATATACACAGACTGGACGGGGCATAAATTGAAGGATTAGGAGGAGGAATAGTTAAATACATTTAGCACCTAATTTACATACTAATGAGGCAAAACTGAATAAGGTACAACAAATTTGTCTGTTGGCAGGGTTACACGTGTACATAAAAACAGCTTTCTGGATTAAACAAGCAAATTACAACAGATTCATTCAGTCTGGCCTGTTTTACTTATGTATAACCAGACACCATATTAAGATAATGAGGCACAGATTATGTATAACCAGACACCATATTAATGATAATGAGGCACAGATTATGTATAACCAGACACCACATTAATGATAATGAGGCATAAATTAAAGAAGTCTGTCTGTATTACAACATCTGGTTTTCTGGCCCCCACTTTATTAACAGCTGATGTTTGGATTTCTACATGATGACTAGTTCTTTCTCACCTGCATGAATGTGGTGATGCATTCTCAGACTGCCAGTACAACAAAACTCATCTCACATTCTGTACATTAAAAAGGTTTCTATCGTGTGTGAACGATGGTGACTAACAACCGATCTTTTTGACTGAAGCATTTTGTGCACTCATTACATGGGTATGACCTCTCTCTTAGGTAGTGTCTACAATGTTCAGGGTTTTCTAACACCACGATTGAATAGACCACATTTTTAAGCCACAACATGTTCAAAGAAATCAGGAAATCATACATAATTAGTCCATGATCCTTTGGAGCCTAGAGTTATTTTTATGTTGGCTCGTGCGCTTGCGTGCCAGCCAACATCTTGCGGTGGTAGCACATTTGGAGGCGTGGACAGTGTTGGGCAAATGCAGGGCACGCATCAGAAGGTGCGTCCCTCATTCCCCAACCAGCCAGCAGCAGGCTCTGACCTCATGCATACCAAATGTAGACACCAGAACAAAGAAAAGGTCCGCTGCAATAAGAGCGATGCTCTCGTGCAGCATGATTACAACATGCCTCCCAAAGTGCAGGCGACATGGTGGCAGTGACTGCCACCGCTGCCTGCCACAATGCCGACAGGGGAGCCCACTCTCCATCAGCAACATGTGCCCCCTCACATGTACAATGAATGCTGAGGGGGTGGCCAATCCCCATTGGCATCACGCGCCCTGCCAAGAGTTTTCCTTTGCCGATGGGAGGCACAATCCCCATCAGCGTTTATCCCCGTCCCCTTTATTTTGCTGATGGGGAGCCCACTCCGTCAGCATAATGTGTCCCCCACCCCTTTAGTTGTTGTCGAGGGGGTGCATAATCCCCTTGGCTCTGTGTCCCTCCTCAGTAGTATATGTGCCGAGGGGGTGCTCAACTGTCTGGCTACAGAATCCCCCACCAAAAAAGAATTATGTGTCACTCAGGAAGCCCACCCCAGCATGCCAAATGCCCTGCAAAAAAAAAAAAAAGTCCCAAGATGTTTTTTTTTTATTTTTAAAGCTGTGAAAACCAAAAATGGTCCCTCGCCATATCCCTGCTCCTATCCCACAACCCGTGCCCACCCTCTGTTTACCCTACCTCCCCACACCTCCCCTCACCCCATACTTACCTCTGGAGTCCGGCGCGATGATCTTCGGTGGACCGGGAATACATCTGCTGTCTTCAAAGCCGACCGCGAACTGACGAAATGCCAGTAAGATGTATAATGGTATAAATAGGGTTTTTCAACTTTGATGCATATCTCGAGCATTTTTTGGAATTTTTGCACCAAATTTTCAATATGGGGTTTTTGGGACCCCTCCTCATGAATTCTGCCACTGTCATGGCGCTATTTGGCCCTGAAAGGTGATTTTACGGTCATTGTGCAGAATCACCTTTCGGGACAGATTAACGAAACAACAATGCCAGTGTTCATCAGGTGGTCTCTCAAAAGCCCAGGTTTACAAATTTAGTAGAAAAAAGTCCAAAAATGACTGCTTCTGGCGTCGTTCTTGATTGCTACACGCATTAACTGCGAATCTGCAATATTTTCATGCCAGATTTTCAACACTGGCATTTTTCCACACCTCCTTGTGAATAGTACAGCTGTCATTTTTCACATCATGGCCCAAATGTGTTTTTGCATTTCCGGTGCAGAATAGCGCTGTCGCTGTGGGAAATCAGTGTTCGGGACAGATTACGAAAATGACAGTGACATTTTGTGACATTGCCTATGTTGAAAATTTCATGACAATACTTCCATAAAATGACTGAGTTATGAGTGTGCGTTGTGCAGTTTGCCTATGTTAAAAATGTGGGTGACAAACTCCAAAAAATAATTGGGTTATGGATATGGTTTGCGCACTTTCTATGCATGCTCATGACTTCATCAATTTTTCTCATATTTTCACTTCACATTTTCAACATTGCCATTTTTTATGCCTCCTCATGAACAATACAGTTGCCATTCTCCACATCCTGCCCAAAATGTGTTTTCATCCCTGTGTCATCAAATGGCATAGCCGCTGTGCAAAACCACCTTTCAGCTAACAAACTGATTGTGCCACTTTTCATGAGGTGGGCTCACAAACAGCCCATGTTGAAAATCTGGAGTGAAAATACCACCACACGCCTACAGTGTTAGGGTTTTCAACTGTAGCACCCCACCCAGTACAGACTGACAGGCGCCAGGGGTGTGACTTGGGATCATCGGATGTAATGCTCGCTCCATTCCACCCCCACCCCCACCCTGCAACCACTGACAGGCATTGTGGTGTGCCTTGCACTGTTCATCCACAAAATTCATCCCATTCTCCTATACTGCACCCACGTCAATGTATTTTCTTATGGAATGGGGTAAGTATAATACCCAAAGACCCCAAAGCACACCACGACACTTGTCAGCATCTACAGAGTACGGTGAGGTACAATGGCATGAGCGTTATAGCTGTCGACCCAAAGGCACA
Source organism: Neoceratodus forsteri (assembly GCA_016271365.2). Lineage (NCBI taxonomy): Eukaryota > Metazoa > Chordata > Ceratodontiformes > Ceratodontidae > Neoceratodus > Neoceratodus forsteri. The sequence continues at coordinate 1,181,603,141 of CM057454.1, forward strand.
CCCCAATGCTTGTTGCTCTCTGCAGGGTGGGTGTGGGGTTGGCATCACTTCAATACTTCACTGCCATTCTTATTATGCATTTCTAGCTCTGGCACTACCAATGCCAATGCCAGCAAGACAACATTCAGCATTGACAAATGCTTGTTTTTTTTTATTTGCAGTTGTATGCACTGTGATTTTGGAGTTTGGAGGGGGGGAAGAGACTCACAAGCTTCCCAGGTCGATGCTGTCCATCTTAAGTTTATAATCACACAGTGTTCAGTTCTGCACTTCCCATAATTGAAAAGAGGTATGACATATGTGTTGGTACCCATGATGACATGGTATGGTGGATGGTGGACTGCTGGAATGCAGAAAGTGCAGGCATCTCAGTGCCATTCTCAAAAGTGCTTAGGTAAATATGCCCTTTTAATGTGAAAATGGCTAGGCTCCATAGGGTTAACATTTGCTGAAAGTGCACTTCCTAACACCTCAATGTTCCCCAGATGGTTTTCTTCTGTACTGTGTGTGGTATGGCAGCATATTCAGGTGTGTGTGAAAGGTTTTTTTAATTAGTCTTGTAGCTCCAAAGACAATTGTGACTATTTCCGTTTTTGACCCACACAGAAACATATTGTAGAAACACAGAACTTGACGGTAGGTAAGGAACGTCTGTCCCACCTACAGTAGGCCACCCACTTCCCTACTTACAGCTTCAGCTCCAGATCCTAGTTAATCTGCAGTGTACCTCCTCCTCCTACTACTGTTAATTTTGCCTTCTGCCTGTCCCATGCATTCTAGAATTTGACAAATGTTTTTGCTCCCACAACATCCTCCGGGAGGCTGTTCCATGTGCCTACCACCACCCTTTCTGTGAAAAAATACTTCATCATTTTGCTCCGGAGTCTCCCCCTCCCCAGCCTCATATTCTGAAAGATACTGCCCTCTTGAACTCTGTTGATCCCCTTGAGGTATCTGAATGTCTCTATCATATCCCCCTCTCCCTCCTGTCCTCCAGAGTATACATATTGAGTTCTCTCAATCTCTCCTCATATGGTTTCTGGTGGAGCACGTGCACCATTTTCATTGCCCTTTTCTGGACTGCCTCCAACCTGTCAAAGTCCTTTCAGAGAGGAGGTCTCTAGAACTGCATGCAGTACTCTACAGTCGTGGACAAAAATATTGGCGACCTTGCACTTTTTTCAAATAACTCACAATTTCCTCTAAACATAAGTTGAAATTAACAACAGTATTTGGTTTCCTCAATTCTTTATTTCTCTGTTAATATTACAGAACCTTTGTTTTTAATTCAGAATGTAATATATCCTTTTAAATCAGAAAATGAAAATAAATGGCATCGACAAAATTATTGACACCCTAGACTTAATATTTGGTAGCACAGCCTTTGGTCAAAATAACTGCAATCAACCGCTTCCTATAGCCATGGATGAGCTTCCTGCACCTCTCTACTGGCAGTTTGGCCCACTCTTCTTGTGCAAACTGCTCCAGTTCTCCCAGATTTGAAGGGTGCCTTCTCCCAACTGCTATTTTCAGATCTCTCCACAGGTTTTCAATGGGATTTAGATCTGGACTCATTGCTGGCCACTTCAGAACAGTCCAGTGTCTTGTCTTGATCCATTCCTGGGTGCTTTTTGAAGTGTGTTTGGGGTCATTGTTCTGCTGGAAGACCCATGACCTTTCATACCTTGTGTCTGAAGGTCAGCTTGAATCTGGCAGTTGATCGAGGTGCTTTCTCCACCATTCAAATAATCCTGTGCTGCAATCTTCGATCAAGTTTTCTCTTGCGGCCATGCCCAGGGAGGTTGGCTACAGTGCCATGGGCCTTAAACTTCCTGATAACATTACATACGGTAGAAACAGGAAAATCAAGGTCTCTGGAGATTGATTTGTAGCCTTGAGATTGTCCATGCTTGGCTACAATCTTCTGTCTGACCTCCTCAGACAATTCTCTGGCTGTCTTTCTTTTCTCCATGTTCATTGCGGTACACACAGTGACACGAATCAGGAGAATGAGTCCTTTTCTCTATTCAAACTGGTTGAATGAGTGATTTTTATATTGCAGGCACCTGCAACTCACCACAGGTGAGTTCAGTTCCAAAGTGAAGGAGAACCACCTGCTTGAAATCTAATTATTTCTAACTACTTCTAAAAGGTGCCAATAATTTTATCTGGGCCATTTAAGGATTTCTGTGTGGAATAAGCTAAGACTTAGTAAATTTTTCTGCTTTTTGTGTTTTATTCCATTGCAAACCAAAGCAATACATATGTGGATACCAAAATATTTTTTAATTTCAACAATTTTCTGGAAGGAATGGTGCATTATTAGAAAAAACTGCAAGGGCGCCAATATTTTTGGTCACGACTGCTAGATGAGGCCTCACCAGCTGTCTGTACAGCAGCATTACCTGCTCATGCTGTCTACTGGTGATACCTCTCTCTAAGCACCCCAGCATTCCATTAGCTTTCCTCACTGCCTTCTCACATTGTTTAGCTACTTTGAGATAATCTGTTATAACTACCTCCAGGTCCCTTTCCATTTTGACTGTTGTTAGTCCCTCCTCCCACTGTATATTCCTCCTCTGGGTTTTTGTTCCCCAAGTGCATGATTTTGCACTTCTTGGTATTGAATCTGAGCTGCTGCATTACTGACCACTCCTCCAACATGCTTAAGTTTCTCATTTGCTCCACCCCCCGGAGTGTCAACCCTACTGCAGATCTTGGTGTCATCTGCAAAGTGGTATACTTTTCCTTTGAGTCCATCCACAATGTTACTTATAAAGACATTAAAAAGAAGATCGGTCCCAGCACTGAACCCTGTGGCACACCACTGGTTACCCTCCTTTCTTCAGATTGAACTGTTTACCACCACAGAGTCCTGTTTCTAAGCCAATTTTTTGACCCAGTTTACCACCCTGGGACCTACTCCCAGATTGCCCAACTTGTTTACTAAATTCTCGTGTGGGACAGTGTCAGATGCCCTGCTAAAATCTAGATAGGCCATGTCCACTGCCCTTACCTGATCTACTACCCTTGTCACCCAATCAAAGAAATCTATCAGATTAGTTTGACTTGACCTTTCTATTGTGAATCCATGTTGCCTTGGGTCCTGTGCCCCACTGGCTTCTAGATATTCTACAGTCCTTTCCTTTAACAGCAATTCCATCATCTTTCCCACCACTGAGGTCAAACTGACCGACCTTGCTCCCACTCTTGTGAAGGAGTATCACGTTCGCTCTCCTCCATTCCTCTGGTGCTACTCCCTCCTACAATGATTTCTTGAATAGGGTTGTCAGTGGTGACGGTATCACCTCTCTGAGCTCTTTTAGTACTCTGGGATATATTCCATCCAGACCCTTTGCCTTATCCACCTTCAGTTTCAAGAGTTCCTTAAGGACTCTCTCCTCTGTGAATGGGCAGATGTCCACCCCCCTTTCTTGTGTGTGTGTCTACTTGCTAATATCGGTCTATCCCCCTTCCCTTCTTTTGTGAATACTGAGCAAAAGTATTTATTCAGTATGTCATTCTTCTCCAAGTCCCCCTCCACCCACTCCCCCCCTTTACTAAACCTCATTATCCCTCCCGTGGCCTTTCTTCTTTCCCTTATGACCCTGAAAAAGATTTTGTCCCCCTCCTTCACTGTCTGGGCTATCCTTTCCTCTGTTTTTGCCTCTGCACTTCTGACTGCTTTACCCATCTCCCTCTGCTTTGCCTGATACAGTTCCTTGTGTTCCTCCCTTTGCGTTTCCTTGTATTTCCTGAATGCCCGGTTTTTCTTTCTAATCTTTCATAGAAACATAGACTTTGATGGCAGATAAGGACTGCTTGGCCCACCCAGTCTGCTCATTTTCCTACCTATTGGATAAGCTGCAGATCCTAGTTAATCAAAATCCTACTTCTTCCCACCACCCACCAGAATTACCTTATGTCTGTCCCATGCATTCTTGAATTCCCTCATTGTTTTTGACCCCATGACCTTCTCAGGAAGGCCATTCAATGCAACCACAACCCTCTCAGTGAAAAAATACTTCCTTGTTTTGCCCTTGAGCCATCCCCCCATTATCTTCAAACTGCCCCCTTGTTCTTGCACATCTCTTTTTCTGAGAGATGCTACCCTCTTGGACTTTTTTGATTCCCTTGAGGTACTTGAAAGTTTCTGTCATGCCCCTCCTTTCCTCGAGGGTATACATACTAAGCTCCTTTAGTCTCTGTCTCTGTATGGCTTCTGGTGCAGACCCTGCACCATTTTAGTTGCCCTCCTCTGGACTGCCTCAATCATGTCTATGTCCTGGTAGAGATGGCGTCTCCAGAACTGCACGCAGTACTCCAGATGGGGTTTCACTAACTGTATGTAGAGGGATAACAACTTCCTGTTTTCTACTGGTGATGCCTCTTCCTATACATCCCAGTATCCTCCCAGCCCTCCTTACTGCCTTCTAACAGTGCTTGCTTACCTTTAAGTCATCCGATATGACTACCCCAGGTCCCTTTCCATTTTTGTTGTTGTTAGTACCCCCCCATGTACTCTTCCCCTGGATTTTTGTTTCACAGGTGCATTATTTTGCACTTCTTTGCAGTGAATCTAATCTGCCATACTTTTGACCATTCCTCCAACCTTGCCAAGTCCCTTCTCATCATTTCCACCCCCTTTGTGTATCAACCCTGTTGCAGATCTTTGTGTCATCTGCAAAGAGGCATACGTTTCCTTCCAGTCCCTCTGCAATGTCACTTCTAAAGACATTAAGAAGGACTGGACCCAGTACTGAACCCTGCAGTACCCCACTAGTAACCCCCCTTTCTTCAGAGTGGACTCTGTTTACTATTACCTTTTGTGTCCTGTTGTCCAGCCAATTTTTTACCCAGGCTACTGCACTGGGACCCACTCCCAGGCAGGCTAACTTATTTATTAATCTTTTGTGTGGGACTGTGTCAAATGCCTTGCTAAAGTATAGGTAGGCCATGTCCACAGCCCCTTCCTGGCCTACTATTTTGGTCAACCAGTCAAAGAAATCTATTAGATTCATCTGACATGACCTTCCTGCTGTGAATCCATGCTGCCTCGGGTCCTGTGCCTCGCTAGCCTCCAGGTACTCAACAATTCTTTCTTTCAGAAGTGATTCCATCATTTTCCCTACCACTGAGGTCAAACTAACAGGTCTGTAGTTTCCTGCCTCTACTTTGCTCCCACTTTTGGGAAGGGGAATCACATCTGCCCTCCTCCAGTCCTTAGGCACCACACCATCCTCCTATGATTTGTTAAAAAGGGTAGTCAGTTGTGTCACTAGTTCTCCCCTTAGTTCTTTTAGAATTCTGGGGTGAATCCCATCAGGGCCCATTGCTTTGTCCACCTTCAGTTTTAGAACTTCTTTCAGAACCCTTCCTTCTGTGAATGGACTGGTATCGACCCCCCCCATCCAGAGTGTTTCTATTGATTGGATTAGGTGCCTCCCCCTCCTCTTCTTTTGTGAATACTGAGTAGAAGTATTCATTCAGTATCCCTGCTTTTTCACTGTCACCCTCTGCCCACCCACTCCCCCCTTTATTAAGCCTCATTATCCCTCCCTTGGCCTTTCTTCACACCCTAATGTACCTATAAAAGGTTTTATCCCACTTCTTAACTGAGTTGGCTATCTTTTCCTTGGTTTGGGCTTTTGCTATTCTGTCTTCCCCGCTTCCTTCTGCTTTAACTGGTATAGTTCTCTTTCCTGCTCCTTCTGTGTTTCCTTATACTTCCTGAATGCCATCTTTTTCTCCCTAACCTTCCCTGCCACCTCTTTTGAGAATCATAGTGTTTTTTTTCTTCATTTTGATTTATTTGCTTCACACAAAGGCTTGTTGCCTCTGTGATGGCAGTTTTGACGTTTCCCCATTGTTTCTCCACCCCTCCTTCTTGCCCGTTTGCTAGTGCTTTTCTGAGACACTCTCCCATTTTGGCAAAGTCAGCCCTCCTAAAGTTCAGTACCCTCACTTTTGTATGGCTTGACTCTACAGCTGTATTTATGGTGGACCATATTGTTTGGTGGTCACATGTTCCCAGATGGCTACCCACTTCTAAATTTGAGATCCTCTTTCCATCTCCATTTAACTTCTTTTGAAAATCACAATGATTTTCTTTTTCTTCTGGCTTTGTTCACTAGCTTCACACAAAGGCTTGTTGCCTCTGTTATGGCTCTCTTGAGGTTCTTCCTCTGTGCCTGTACTCCCACTCCCTCACCCTGTGCCAGTGTTTTCTTGATGCATTCACCCTTTTTAGTAAAGTCGGCCCTCTTGAAGTCAAGGACTTTGGCTTTAGTGCAGTAATGAAAGTGAACAGGAACACGCAGGAACTCCGTTCCTGTACATTTTTTGCAGCAGGAACAGAGTTCCTGTACTTCTTCCCACTGACACTAGAACTGAAATTCTTGAACCAGCAAAATAATGACAGTTTCTGGGCCTGTGACCTGAAATAAGGGTTTCCGGAACAACATTTGACTTGTACAACAATGCTATGTTCCTAGAAATACTTCAATATCTCTAACTGAATCTACTAGTTTCTACATTAAATATTTGCCAATGCCTGAGTTCCTGTACTTCTTGTCTACCACTTGCACCACTGCTTTAGTGTGGCTTGATTCTTCTACTGTCTTTACCCTGAACCATACTGTATGGTGGTCACTGGACCCCAGATGGCTGACCACCGATACATCCATTATTCTGTCTCCATTTGTAAGCACCAGGTCCAATATCACCCCTCATGGGTGGGTCCCCCTCCACCCCCCCAACTTGCGTGAGGCATGCCCCTTGCAAGGCATCCAGAATGACTTTGCTCCTGGATGTGGCTGCAGGATAGGTGCTCCAGTTAAGGAGCAACTGACACCATCTGGCCGAAAGTGCTACATTGCAGAATTAGAATAAGCATATCCCCAGTAAATTTCATATAAAAAAGTAGATTTCTATGTTACTTCGTTTTAAAGTTATTAGCTGTTTTGTAACCCTGATTTCACTACCTGTTAAAATAAAGCCTGTTTCAGTCAAGAGCTGATGATGATGTAATCTAATGACCTCACATTCTAGCATTCCCTTTTAGCAAGCTTATAGGATCTGTTTCTCTAAAGTTGCAAAGATCATGTGCAATGGTTTTCACAAGTAAAACAGGCAGCATGAGTCAGTAAACATGGTTTTAAAAACTTTGTGTGTTTCAGGTTTTGCAACAGAGTGACAATATTTTGTCTGGGTGCCTTTATGTTGTGGTCCCTTTTTCCTGGGTTGCTGGATGCTGGGTCATAGCACAGTGTTGTGAGGTTTGCAGACTGAATACATTTCTGATGTGGTGAAAGGCTGAGATCATTCACAGTCACGCCTATCATTCAATTGAGGAGATTTCTAAGAATGGCACTTTAAAACAATTATTACATATCCTTGTCAATGGGGGTGGGGCAGACTCATCTATGTTCTACTCTAAATTAAAATGATCATTTTACCAGAGGTAACATTTCCACCCAGTAGGGATCCAGAAGCAAATGATTTGATACCTTTTAATGGACCAAAATAGATGCAACAACAAGAACAAAGTGCTCTAGCTTTCGGACCAACCAGTCCTTCTTCAGAGATTAACACATATAAGGCCCCTATTAAAACATATTGTAAAGCAGATACTGACAAACAGCAGTGAAGTTACCAACATTACAATACTAGCAGCAATACAAATTCCTAACAGGCACAGTACAGTAGCACTCCAAATGGCTTCAGCAGCCTGGAGGCATGCTGACTCAGCATCCAGCAACCCTGGAGAAATGGACCACACCAAAATGGCATTAAATAATACCATTTTGTCAACTGTGTTACAAAACCTGAAACACATACAGTTTTTATAGCAATGTTTTTGAATGGTGCTGCCTGGTTTACTTTTGACAGCTATTGCACATAATCTTTAAAACTTTGGAGAAACAGATCCTATAAGCTTGCTGACAGGGAATACTGGACTGTGAGTTCCCTAGGTGACATCAGCAACAGCTCTTCAGTGACACCTGCTTTTATTGAACAAGTAGTCCAATCAGGGTTACAAAATGGCTAATAACTTTAAATGAAGTAATGTAAAAATCTAGTTTTTGGTATGAGATTTACTGGGGGTATGCTTATTCGGATTGTACAATGTAGCACTTTTGGCATCAGGAATATTTAGGTCCCCTACCAACAACATTTCTCCTTTCTCTGCCATTTTAAGGATGTTATCTAGCACTAGCATTACCCTATCTGTTTCCTCCCCTTGCTTGGAAGGAGGTCTGTAGATAACACCTGTGCAGACAGTAGTGTCATTTCCTGACTCCATTGTAACCCACAGTCTCCTCCCTGTTTGCCCATTATCTCAGTCATCTTGATCCTTTCCTTGATGTAGATTGATGCCTTCATTAGGGAGGAAGTATAGTGCAGTGGTTTATGGCTCTGAGCTACAAATCTGGAGACCTGGGTTTGAATCCCACAGCCCCCACTTGCATACTGTGTGACCCTGAGCAAGTCACTTAACTTCCCTGTACTCCCAGGTCACACCTGTAAACAAGCTTTCAGCTTAGTGTGCCATTCCTGGTTAAACAATTGGAAAAACAAAAAGATTGCTACCTGCCCTCCCTGTCTTTCCTGTAGACTGTGTACCCAGGTATATTAACGTCCCAGTCATGGCTTTCTGTATACCATGTTTCAGGTGACTGCCACAATATCTAGGTATCCCTCTGCCATCAATGCCACAAGGACAGGGATCTTGTTACCCAGACTGCGGGCATTTGTACACATGGCCCTCCATGTTTTGATGACTTTGCCCCTATTTGTTCCAATTCAATCCCTTCCACTTGTGTCTCCTCTGACATTACCACATTTCAGTCCTTTGTGTTTCCTCATCCTTAGTATCCTCTTGTCTGTCTACCTTGACTTGTGGGGGAGTCTAGTTTTTTCTGCATAATTCCACCTCCCCCCAGCTAGTTTAAATGTCTTCCAATGAAACATTCAGATCTTTCACTCAGGATCCTGGCCTTCCCCTCGGACAGATGCAGATCATCCCCCGTGTACAAGCCCACATCTCTCCAGGTGGACCCCCAGTTCCCAATGAAGCCAAAACCCTCAACTCTGCACCAGTTCTTCTGCCATTTGTTGAATTCCCTGGTGTGGAGCATCCTGGCATCTCCCATGCCGTAGACAGGTAGCACTTCTGAGAAGGTTACCATGCGTGCTACATGTCTAAGACCCCTTCCTAAATCCATGAACTTTTTCTGCACTGCCCCAACTTCACTGTCAGCCTGGTCATTAGTCCCCAGTTAAACAATAATGTCTAGCTCCCCTGCTGTGCTGTTGCCTCCACGATCCTCGGGATTCTCGTCCTATCCCTCTGAGCTGAGGCACCGGGTAGGCACCTTACCTCTCTCCTATTTTCCTTACCCACCTCCAATTCTAGCCCCCCCAATAATGAGTTTCAAACTAGGAGTTGCTTCCTTCTCCTCTTGGGTCCCTTGCCTCTACCCCTGGAGTCTCCACTATGAAGGTTCAGTGTGTGGCAATCTAGCCACTGTGAGTCATATTTGCAGACATATTTCATTATATTTTTATGTGATTTTGTGTATGTGTAAATGCCACATGAATGCCAGTATTAATGAAAGGGTCACATAGAGAGAGAGAGAGAGAGAGAGAGACTGGATTTTTCAAATATTTGACCTTCCTCTGTGATCTGAGGGGAATGTTTGCTGGGCAGGAAGCCAAATTACTTCAAGGGTTGCTCAACAAGGATGTGCCAGAAAACCATCACCTGTTGTAAATCTTTGTACTTCAAAGGCAGGATGCTTGAGAAACCACATTTTGGGAAATAACCCTTCTTGACAAGTTGGTGTAAATTATCTTACCAGTAAGGCAGTAGGGCATCAGAAAGGTAGCCAGGAAATTGGGTTGTGGGGAAAGTGCAAGAGTGACATCTACTGGCCTAAAAGTTAGGACCAGACCAGTGATTTTTGAGACACTATTTAAAAAGCTTGGAAACGGGTGCTCACTCTCATTTTCCTGTAGCATTTCAAAGGACCCACTTCCTGACACACAATAAGCAAGACTGCTACAGAAGGACTGAAACCTTTGAAAACCCACTTATTCTTCTGGACTTCAATTCATTACGGATTGAAGGTAGAAATGAGCTAAAAGTTATAGTGTGTTTTCTTGTACGTATCCACTTTTGAGTTATTCTGTGTTCAGATTTATGAAGCTTTTAGTTGTTTAAGTATTTAGTAAAAAAACATTTTTTTTAAAGAAAACCTGACTGAGCGAGATTTGTTTTATATTGTGTGTGATTGTGGGGTGTCTATTATTAATCTGTGAACAAACTGTTATAGCTAGGGGGTGCCACCATAAGCAACCAATCGAGCAAGGATCTCTAAGGGAAATCTGGGTAAGGATAGGGAGAATACAAAAGTCTCAGGAAGGAGTCTGAGGGCATTTGAACTACGTTATTGCATGCCCCGTGGGAGAAGACAAAATCAGGGTCACGTGGTTACTAAGAAGAGATCATGACACCTGGATCTTTCCCCTTAGTGCAACAACCAAGAAGGGTTATCTCTTAGCTACAAAACTCGAGACTGGTATTGTACCTTTATCCAGAGTTTAAAGAGGACACCCTGGGACCTCATGGTGGGTGTTGAGCTGTAAATTCAGCAAGCACTCTGGAAGGACATGAGGAGGGTATTCCTGCCCCTCCCCCCATCACAGATTGCACTTAGGGGTGGGCACTGTGAGCTCAGTGGACTTGACCCCACAGGAGTGGGTTTGTGACAGATCTGGTGTGCAGCAGTGGGATCAGAGAGATCTGGCTGCATAGTGTTGTGATTCGAGAGATAGTGGCACAGGCGTAACAGCTGGATTCAAGGCCAGTGTATCAGATTGATAAACTGAAAACAAGCCACGCACAATCAAGGCAAAGATTTGGAAAAAATAATTTGGTTACAGTATAAAGTTCACTACCTGCTTTTTTTCCAGTGTAAGCTAGTGTAGTAGTAGTAGTTAAGGAAGAAGATGGCTTCCAGCTACAGTGAATACACTGCAGACTACCTAAAGCTGTTGTGTCAGGAAAGAGGGGTCCAGTACAAGGGGGAATCAAAAAGAACCTCGTGGAGGCTCTCATGGCAGCTGATGAGTAAGCAGTTGCCCCAATCCTTCAGTCACAACAGGTGACTGAAAGGGACCAGACCTTGGGTGTGGGGGTGCCAAGGGACATTGCAGAGTCCAGTGCCAGGGAGGAGGACAGCAAGACCAGAGGGAACCCAGGGCCACAGCACCGGAGGAGGGCCACCACAAAGCTAGAGCTTGAAATTATCAGGCTGCAGCTGGAGTTGAGGAAATTGGAGCTGGAATTTGAGCAGAAAAAGTTTGAAGCCCAGCAGCAAAGGGAATTCAAGTAGAGGAAATTCGAGTTGGAGTTGTGGGGAAAACAGCACCACAGAGAGGCCAAGGATAAGGAAAAACAGCGTCAGAGAGAGTTTGAACTGGAGAAGCTAAGACTCCAATGACCAACACCAGAGGAAGTAAGTGACAGGGGTGGACTTGAAGCTCCAGGGCTGGGGTATAAGTTAAGCTCCAAATTAATAGCTGAATTTAAAGAGGGGGAGGATATGTATGCATTTTTAAATTTGTTTGAAAAGGTCTGTATCCAGGCCAAGGTATCCAGGGAGTTCTGGAGCTTCCAGCTATCCCCACTACTTAAAGGGCATGAGGCACTAGGCCAAATGGATAATGAGGGCAGCCAAGACTGAGAAACTTCAAACTGCTTTGCTTGAACTGACTCCTGAGGCCTACAGTGTTACATTTTGTAAACTCCACAAAACCCTTGACATGAGCATTGAGGAACTCACCACAAAGCAATGTCAGTTTTTGAAACATTGGTGGGAGGGTGTGGTAGCAAACTCTGTGGGGAAAATTGAGGAGGTTGTACTTTCAGAGCAGTTCTTTTGGGCTTGCCAAGCAGAGCTAAAAACCTGGTTAGAGAACTGGGATCCAAAAACAGCACAGCAATCTTCTGAGCTCTCAGATCACTAGACCAGGAGCAGGCCTGATCTGAAAGGAAGTGGGGCAGGTGTGGCAGGGCAGAAAGGGAAAAGGACACCTTCAGGGCAGCTAAAACCCTCACAGCCTTTGCAGAAAGGGGGAAGCCCCAGGTTACCAAACAGGGATTCCCTGTAAATAAAGAATGTTGAATGTTGGTTTTGTAAGCAACCAGGGCATCTTGTTAGACAGTGTCCTAAAAAGGGACAGAGTGGGCAAAGTGGCCCTTGGACAGAGTTGGGTTATTTGTGTATCCCTGAAAGCATGCCTGTAAACATGAGGGCGCACATGCACCCGGTTACTGTAGATGGGGTGCAAACCCATGTGATAAAGGACATGGGGGAATCTCTTACCCTGGTAAAAGGGGGTTTGGTTGGGCTTATACCAAATCAGTTTATCACTGTGAGGATTCACTAGGGAGGAGAAAACTGCCACTTGCTAGTGCTCTCTTGGACTGGGGTGGGACCGGAAAGATGGTGTAAAAAGTGACAGTTGCAGACAACCTCACCCTGGATGTGATTACAGGGAATAACATACAGAAGGGGATGGTGTGTGGTTACCCACAATCAAACAGCAAAGGCTGCTTGTTGTTCCCTGGACCTCACAGAAAATCCTGTGGGGAAAAAATGGGAGGCTGGTTCCCCAGCTTGTGTCTCCTCACATGGAGAGTAGTGAAAGGGAGGTAGGACTTCCCCAAGTAGCAGTTCACAATACAGCTATATAAGGCTACTCTGAGGAGTGAAGGTTATTACAAATGGTCAGAAGGTTAGGGATGGCAGTGACCCTGAATGCTGTGATTCTAGAGCTATGGACTCCAGTTTAGGAACTCAGGGGGACAAGTCCCATGCCTTGGGAAAATGTAAAGATTTTGCAGCTGCTCAGAGGACTGATCCTAGTTTGGAGAGGCGGAGGGCTTGTGCAGAACTGGATGGGACACAGGGAGGTGACATAAGACACAGGGTATTTTGGGACAATGGACTGTTGTATACACAGGATGTGAGCTCAGAGGGAGGAGTGATGGGCAGGCAGCTTGTCATTCCCCAGGGGATCAAGAGTGGTTGATCAAGGTCGCTCATGATATCCCCATGTCCGGACATCTGGGCATCGTGCGCACCATGCATCAATTGGCCCAGAATTTCTATTGGCCCAACTTCACCCAGAAGGTGAAGGAATATTGCAGGTCTTTTCACCAGTGCTAACAAATAAGGAAGGCAGGTAGTAAAAACAAAGTTACCCTAATTCCCTTTCCCAGAGAAGCCATTCCAGATGGTAGGAATGGATATTGTGGGACCTTTGAGTAGCCCAAGCTCCACCGGGAAGAAGTTTATCCTGATGGTGGAGATTATGCCACCCGATACCCAAAGGTGTTTGCCCTCTCCTCACTTAGGGCAGATAAAGTGGCAGACGCCTTGCTAGGGATTTCCCCCCATGTCTGGTTTCCGCAGGAGGCTATCTCTGATCAAGGGGTACCTTCATGTTGGACCTGATGAACTGTTTGTGAGAGAAGTGTGGGATGGTGCAGAGGTGCACGACACCTTATCACCCACAAGCTAATGGGCTGGTGGAAAGGTTTAATGGTACTCTACAATCGATGCTCCAAGCATTTGCTGAACAGCATGGGAGGAACTGGGAGAAATACCTTCCCCTCCTGTTGTTCGCATACAGGGAGGTGCCCCAAGAGTTGACAGAATTCTACCCCTTCAAACTCTTATATGGACACAGGGTGCAGGGGCCCCTAGACTTGATCCAGGAAGACTGGGAAGGCAAGCACGCCACCCAGGGAACTCCCATAGTGGAATATGTCCTTAAGTTTAGGGAGAAGCTGAAGTAGCTTATGAAAGCAGCCCAGAGCAACCTGTCAGCTGCCCAACAGAATTAAAAAGTCTGGTATGACTGCAGAGTCAGAGCTCGCTCGTACAGTGTAGGTCAAGAAGTCATGGTCCTAATTCTGGTCCGGAAGGACAAGCTGCAGGCCGAGTGGGCAGGACCATACAAGGTAGTCCAACAGCTTAATGACATGAACTATATTGTAGAACTGCCTGACAGGAGACATACCCATAGGATGTACCATGTCAACATGATGAAGCTATATGCAAACAGGGCTGACATGGTATTTGTAGTGTGTAGTCATGGAGAGGGGATGGACAAAGAAGACCCCCTACTGGACTTGCTAGAGGAAAGCAAGCGGGAGTCATTTGTGGAGGCAATCAAACTGTCACCCCAGCTGACCCCAGAACAGTCCCAGGAAGTGAATGAGGTTTTAGCAGGATTTGCCCCTTTGTTTACGGCCAAGACTGGATGAACCTCCTTTGCAACACATGATGTAGACACGGGGGATGCAAGCGCCCATACGGTAGACAGCCTACTGGGTGTCTGAGGCCATCTTAAAGGGCATTAGGAGGGAGGTGGAGGCAATGCTGGATTTAGGGGTAATCCAGAAGTCACACAGCCCCTGGGCCTCACCTGTAGTCCTCGTTCCCAAGCCAGATGGCTCTACTCATTTTTGTGTAGACTATCGTGGACTCAATGCCCACCCAATGCCATGGACAGATGAACTATTGGACAAGTTGGGTGGGGTGACATACCTTACCACCACTGACTTGAAGAAAGGGTACTGGCAGGTGGAGTTAATTGCTGGAGCTAGAGAATGGTCAGCCTTCATCACTCCAGTAGGGTTATTTGAGTTCTGGGTAATGCCTTTTGGAATGAAGAACGCCTCTCTGCCACCTTCCAAAGGTTGGTCAACCAGGTGTTACATGGTACTGAAGAGTATGCAGTGGCTTATCTGGATGATATTGCCATCTTCAGTACCAGCTGGAAAGAACACCTGACCCACCTGAAGGAAATGTCAGGCAGGATACAGAGGGCAGGACTCACTGTCAAGGCTGAAAAGTGCTAGGTGGCCATGGCGGAGGTGGCATACCTAGGCCATGTAGTGGGGCAGGGGCAGCTTCATCCCAATCAACCCAGGACTGAGGCAATAGAGGCATGGCCTATGCCTGAAACTCAGAAGCAGCTTAGGAGCTTCCTAGGGACTGCAGGGTACTATAGAAAGTTTATACCAAATTACAGTACCCTGGTAGCTCCCCTATCTAGCCTGCTAAAGAAAAGACAGCCCAAAAAGGTAAACTAGGAACCAGCCTGTGAACAAGCCTTCTCATGGCTAAAAGAGGCACTGTGCAGTGCCCCTGTGTTGGCTAATGCAGACTACACTAAGCAATTTGTAGTCCAGACAGATGCCTCGGATGTGCAGAATGGAGCAGTCCTCAGCCAGACATCTAATCAGGGAAAAGACCACTCAATCGTATAGTTGAGCAAAAAGTTACTCCTTTGGGTTACTTAAATTTAAACTTATCTTTCTTTTAAAACAGGGCATATAAAACTACTCATAAGGTCTGAAGAAGGGACAGGATGGTCCTGAAAACATTTACCCAGGAAACTGCATATGTTTAAAAAGATTGTTCATGGTGCCTGTTTGAAATATTTGGATAAGTGCTGTTGTAACCTGAGTATAAAAGGGTTAATGCTGTTCATGGCCATTTGAACAAATTACAGACTTAATAAGAAAAGTGATTATGGGTTGAGAGTCTTAATTATTTTTTAATTGTCAAAAAGTTATTTCCCCAGGAGCAGGTATATTCCACACTTGAATAGGAATGCCTTGCGCTTGTATGGGCCCTGAAGAAATTCGAGCCATATAGGAGGCACTTTGAGGTACAGACTGATAGTAATCCCCTAGTGTGGCTAAATCAGCTGGGTAAAAGAAATGTTCATCTCTTAAGGTGGAGTATTGCCCAACAGGCCTATGATATGACCATTATGCAAAGAGCACTGGGTCAGCCAATGCAAATACAGATGGCCTAGCTTACCAGTTGGAACAGTAACAACATTTGTGAAAACCTTACCATGCAGTAGGAGGCGTGTTCCCACAAAATCAGTCTAGGAGGGAGGGAGGGATATTGCGAGCCAGCCACTGCCAGTCATATCTGCAGACATATTTTATTATATTTGTGTGTGATTTTGTGTATGTGTAAATGCCACAAGAATGTCACTATTAATGAAAGGGTCACCCAGACAGACTGGAGTTTTCAAATATTTGACCTTCCTTTGTGACCTGACGGGGAAGCTTGCTGGGCAGGAAGCCAAACTACTTCAAGGGCTGCTCAACAAGGATGTGCCAGAAAACCATCATCTGTCATAAACCTTTGCATTCCAAATTCTGGATGCTTGGGAAACCAGGTTTTGGGAAATAGCCCTTCTTGACAAGCAGGTGTAAATTGCCTTACCAGCAGGGCATCAAAAAGGCAGCCAGGAAATTGGGTTGTAGGGAAAGCGCAAGAGTGACATCTACTGGCCTAAAAGTTAGGACCAGACGAGGGATTTTGAGACACTATTTAAAGAGCTTGGAAACGGGGTCGCTCTCATTTTCCTGGAGCATTTCAAAGGACCCACTTCCTGACACACAAGAAGAAAGACTGCTACAGAAGGAATTAATTCTTTTTTTTTTTTTCTATTTTATTCTTTATACCCCACACCCCAGCAGCCGGTAGCCCGGTATTCTCAGCCAGTCACGAACCACCAGCTTCCACCCCCATATTGGCCTCGGGCCCGACTTCCGCAGCTTACCCCCTGACGGGGTGGGGCTGCGCACTGCGCATGCCACAGATGTCGGACCAGGTCGGAGGGTTGGCCTGGGGGGGCCATCAGCCGTGGAGCTTCATTTAGCTCCGGGCGGTTGCTTCATTTTCCTGTTTTCGGAGGCGGGTCAGGCAATGACGCTGGAGCATTCTGCCCCGCCTCCAGTGCGCCTCTGTTTGTGCCGGAAGCTGTGTGACTCCTGGTCTCCATCAGGGTTATCCAAGCCCGGACACATCCCTCCTCTCCCTGGAGAAGGAGAGCAGTCCCTAGGACGCTCCATCCTTCTCCCCTCGCGGCCCTCCAGCGACCCGGTCCGCTCGTGGCCCGTGCTGAACCCACCGCTGCGCCTCAAGGGCCCAGAAGGAATGAATTCTTTGAAACCCACTTATTCTTCTGGACTTCAATTCACTATGGATTAAGGTAGAAATTAGATAAAAGTTATACTGTGTTTTCTTGTACATATCCATTTTTGTGTTGTTCTGTGGCCAAATTTATGAAGCTTTTAGTTGTTTAAATATTTAGTAAAAAACATTTTTTTTTAAATCTGCCTGAGCGAGATTTGTTTTATACTGTGTGTGATTGTTCTGCATATATTAATAATCTGTGACCAAACTGTTATAGCTAAAGGGGTGCCACCGTGAGCAACCAATTGAGCAAGGATATGTAAGGGAATTCTGGGTAAAGATAGGGAAATGCAAAAGTCTCAAGGAGTCTGTGGGGATTTGAGCCAGGTTATTATTGCATGTCCTGTGGGAGAAGACAAAATCAGGGTCACAAGTCTACCCCGAAGAGATTGGGATGCCTAGATCTACCTACCCCCTTAGTGCAACAACCAAGAAGGGTTATCTTTTGGCTACAAGATTTGAGACTGGTATTGTACCCTTATCCAGAGTTTAAAGAGGACACCCTAGGACCTCATGACAGGTATTCAGTTGTGAACTCAGTGAACAATCTGGAGGGCACGAAGAGGGTATTCCTGTCCCCCGTCATGGACTGCACTTAGTTGTGTGCACTGTGAACTCAGTTGACCCAACTCCCAGGAGTGGGTTCATGACACCCTGCATCCACCTTGTCCATCACTGCTGGTGCCCCCATGGGATAGCCTTGCTCAGCCAGAATGATGTAGGTGTTGTGGAGTGGAACTACAGGTGGTATGTGTCGCTGCCCAACCTCCCTCACCCTTCCTGAGCCCACCGTTGTCCAGCCACCCCTCTTTACTGGCATTCTTAGAGGCAATAGGGGTGACATTGGTGGGCCGGGGGGGCATCTCCCAAATCCTAGCCAACTCTGCCTGGAGATGAGCAACTTCAGCCCTCAACCCAGAAAGGTGCATGCAGACAGGGCAGCATCGCAGCCTTCAGAATGTCTCCCAGAAGACTGCTACGTAACAGCCACTGCATTGCACCACTCCCAACATTACTATTGTTGTCTTCCCCCATTTTCCTTCCCTTTACTCTGCCTTAATGCAAGAGTGCAGTTCTAAAGGTGTCTAATTTGTGGTTTTATGTGTAGCTGTAACTTCTATCACCCTGTCCTGAAGCAGCAAGTTGAAATCAGTATCTGGGTATACTCCTGTAAAGGTGAACTGGCCCAGGGAGGGCGGGGTGGAGGAGGGTAGGGCGGGCCTAATCCCCTGCAAGAGCTGTGGAAGAAAAGAATCAGCCAATCATCTCCTTCAATGTGAGAGAGAGAGAGAGAGAGAGATCAAACTGCAAAACCCGTAAGAACAAAACAGTAACTCTGCTTAGCCAAGAGAAGCCTTAATGTTTCACCTTGCTCTATCCTTTTAAATACACCTAGAAGACAAAGCGGTCAGTTAAAGCTAGGTGCTTTCTCTCAGCAAACTTTAATCTTCCACCTCAATTTTGTTTCTCTTTACATATCCTGGTATTTTATTTATTTATTTATTAGAGGTATCGGAATTACAAACCTTTGAGCCAGAGACTCATTTACAAAGGTTCCACATCACATTACAAACAGTACAAAATAGTGTTCAGAGATATAATACAAAGGCAGTGATGGAATAGTAATTACACATATATACAACAACTATACATTAGCAAGCAGTAAGTAAAATATGGGCATTCAGAAGTTGGGGGAGGAAAACAGTAGGAGTGCAATGATCAGAGGTTAGTAGGATGGAGATCCTTTGTCGTACCTCAAGAGTAGTCAAGGACTTAGGTTAAAGGCCCAGGTTCATGCCATAAGGGGAGTGAGAGGGAGAGGGGGGGAACTGAGGGGGAAACAGCAGGGGAAAAGAGGCAAGCCTGGAGAAGTCATACATTCCATGGTTAGAGGGAGCACCAGGGAGTGGGCTAGTAGCAGGTGCCTGAGGAATGGAGGTGTTCCCTGATGGTGGTTTTAAAGTGGCCTATTTTATTTTCAGAGGCGATGGCACTGGGAAGGGCATTCATCCAGAGGGGGGCTCTATAGCAGAAAGATCTCTGGCCTTGACTGGTTTGACAGCAGGGAACCAGGAGGGAGGGTTTGGTGGAGCTGTGAGTAGATATCACCGAAGGTACAGGTTGTAGCAGGTTAGTGAGGCCGGGGGGTGGGGCTAAGCCGATTGGTGATCTTTTTGGCTAGGAGGCATGCCTGGTACCCAAGTCTCCCATCAAGGTCAAGTCAATTGGTGAGACTGTACAGAGCACAAGTGTGTGTGTCAAACCAGAGCAGCCCGTAGCAAGGTGACAGGCTTTGTTTAGAGAAACACAGATTCTGCAGAGGGCAGAGGTATTGGCTGACCCATAAACCAGGACCCCTAATCAATAAGGGGTAAGATGGATGATGAGACTGCTAGTTGGAGGGCTTCTGGGGGAGACAATGTTTGAGCCAGTGAAGCAGACCAATTCTGACACTGACCGTGGAGCTAAGGTGGTGTATATGTTCATGGAAGTTGAGTGCCGAGTCAAGGGTGACCCTGAGGTATTTAAAATTGTCGACCTGTTCATAGGGTAATAGTTGGGAGTTGTGAATAATTAGTGGGTAGCCTTTGTGTCGGCTCTGATTGTGAGCGAACATCATGACTGTTTTTTTTGTGGTTTGGAACCAGGCGGTGGTCAGTGAACCAGGATTCGGCATCTCTGAAGGACTTCTGGAGGGACAGCTGTAGTGAGTGAGGATCGGGATAGGTGGAGAAGAAGACTGCATTGTCGGCATGTAGGAGTAACTGCCCAGAACAGTCCTTGGGAAGGGTGTTCAGAAATAGACTAAAGAGGAGGGGCCCAGGATGGAACCTTGGGGCACCCCTGACTTAACCGGGAGGCAGGAGGAGAGTATGACATAAATTTTAACTTGTTGTGACCTACCGGCTAGGTAGTCAGCAAACCACTTGGTGGTGTCCTGGGAGAGACCTCTGTGAGAGAGAGCAGATAAAAGAAGGGAGTGGTTCACGGTGTCAAAGGATTTGACAACTCCATAAAGACTGAGCCAACCAAACACCCTCTGTCCAGGGTAGTATGGATAGTACTGGAGAACTACAGCAGGGCAGTAGTGGTGCTGTGCCCTTTGCGAAATCCGTGTCGTTCCCAGTAGAGTAGGTCATATTTGGTGAGCTGATCAGAGATAATTTTTTCAAGGGCCTTTGGGGGAGGGGGGAGAAGGGAGATGGGGTGATAGTTCCTGGAGGAGGTGGTTGCCATTTTTGTGGATAGGGGTAATAACGGCATTTTTCCATTTTGAGCGGAATTCATCATGGCAGAGGAAGCAATTAAGTATCTTGGTTAGAGGGGTGAGGACTATATGCACGGTCAAGTAAAGGAGTCCATGGTCCAGTGAATCACTACTGCAACGTTACTTACCTAAGGCTTTTAGGATGTAGGATTTAGTCTCACAAGGAGTGAGGGTTTTAAAGTGAAAAGGTGGGGGGTGGTCAGGGGGTGGGGTGGGGTATGGGGATCAAAGAAATTTGCGGGGAGTACATTACTGAGGTCAGAAAAGGAGGAGTTGAGGGAGTCTGCGATGGTCTGTGGGTCAGTGGAGATACCGCCGTTGATAGTGAGCTGGGTGGGGGGAGCAGATACAGTTTTCCCATTGAGCTCCTTCAAGTTATCCCAAAACTTGCAGCCAGAGCCCCAGGAGGTGGTGAGGGCTGCCCTGTAGTGGTCAAGTTTGGCCTTGCGTATGTCCCAGGTGCATTCATTCCTAGCAGCCCGATAGCATTGTCTATCAGACAGTTTGCCTGATTCAAGGGCTAAGTGCCACAGAGTGTCTCTGTGGCGCATTTGATCTAGGAGATCCTGAGATATTCAGGGGGTGTTGGAGCCTTTGATAACACGTTTAGTGAGCAGGGCAGATATGTTGCAGGCAGTGTGGAAAGTACGTATAAAGTAGTCAAGAGCCATGTCTATGTCAGGAACCAGGTCAAGGGATGACCAGTCCCAGTGGGCTAGGTAGTTTTTGAGGTGACCCAACTTACCCAGTTTGAGCAGATGCTGAAGAATGGTTTCAGGGGCGGGTTTTTTGTCTTACAAGACCAGGTGCAGAATACCGGCGAGTGGTCACTCAGGGCATCAGGGAGGACCAAGATGCCAGAGATTTTATTTGGGCGACTGGTAAGTACCAGGTCAAATAACGTAGAGGTTCAAGTTTTGGGATTTAAACGAGTAGGGCATGTTACAATTTGGAAGAAATCCAGGGCAGCAGTGGCATCCTTAAGGGGCGCCGCAGCATTAGATAACCAGATAACATTGAAGTCCCCTAGAGCAATGATCTCCGATTTGGGGGGCAGGAGGTAGAGGTAGTTCAGTAGAGACTGAAACGCATGTTATTGGTTCCTGGGAGGTACAGACGGAAGATATAAAGAGGGGGGCCCTGGCCGCTGTAGTGGTGATCTTCAGAGAGTGCCTGGGCATCGAAATCCAACTGGACAGAGGGGAATGCACGGCTCTACAAGAGTCCTGGATGTAAATAACACAGCCACTCCCATGCTTCCCAGCTCTGTCCTCATGGAAGAGGGTGTACCCGGGAATAGAGACAGCCAAATTGGGGGTGTCCTTAGAGAGCCAGGTCTCTACAATGTATAAAATGTCTGGTTGGTGCTGGGCTAGCCAACCCTGGAGGGTAGCAACTTTTTTGAGTAGGCTGAAGATATTAATGGATGCGATACAGAGCCCGTTTGTGTCAAAGGATTTTGATTTGTGGGCAAAGGGGGGCCCAGGGTTCGAGTGAACGTTCCCCGACAGCAGCAGGAGTAGGAAGGCTCTTAGGAAGGTATACTTGAGCTGCTTGTAAAGGGTGGCACTGATGCAGAAGGGGCGGGTTGGTTTGGTGCAGATGACTAGGATGGGGAGGGCACATAGGTGGGGTGTGGCAAGGAAGAGGATAGACAGGCTGATGATCTTGTGTCTCTCCCTGCATAAGACACTGTAGTCACTTGGAATGGACACTTCAATTAGATGACCACCACCTTTGTTCATCTACCTGTATTGCAACATCTGGTTTTCAGGCATCTACTAGACTGACATCACATTGGTTGGTCCCATTTGATAATCGTATCTTCATTCTCTGTGATCCTTTTGGGTTTGTGATTGCAGTGTTTTTTTTCTGATACCTGTAGATTACAGTGTTGGCATAGTTTCCAGTGACTTAGTTTGCTACATTATACAGAGAATACTGTATGGACAACTATGCACAACCAGTGTGTTCTGCCACAAAGTGGTTCTGATTCCCTCGGACCTCGAGAGCTAAGCTAGAGACGTCCATGGGAATCGGAACGCCAAGGTGGTAGAATACACTGGTCATGCATAAAATGGTCTCATCCTGTATTTTTTTATAATGTATATTATGTGAAATGTGTGCACTGTGTTTTTTTATATTTCACAACTAAACTGACTTGTGCAGTCTCTAGAGGTTCTAGAATGTAGTTCTACCACAGAAGGGGCACAATCACATTCCATGACCTCTGAACTGTGGTACAACAGCATTTTAAAAAGGATGGATTTCTATATAGAACAATGCTCTACCATACAGTATTATGTCTTTCTGTGTACAGGCCTTCTGACATTAGTACATCACATTCTGCCACTAGATGGCAGACTATTTCTAGCTCTGTAAAACATACATTTGTATGTTTTTTCTGTTTTTTCTATGCAGTTGGTGAACCTCCTTCTGTGCAGTCCACTGTTTTGGGATGCCAGTATCAACCCATACTCTTGTGGCTTGAATTCCCCTCTTTTTAATCACTTACGGATAAAAGTTTCTGGTCAACATGGGGTTGCTGCAGCAAATCCAAGTATATTCCACTGTAGTTGTGGGTTCTCTCCCGTGTGAATACGCTGATGAGCAACAAGGGTTCGTTTAGTACTGAAATGGTTTTTGCACCCGCTACAGTTATACACGGTCTCTCTTGGGAGAATACGCTGGTAGGCATAAAGACCAATTTTATATGGAAAACATTTCTGGCACTCATTACATTATTGTGGTCTCCGTCTTGGGTAGTGTCTCAAATGTTCAGGATATTCTAATACTGTGACATCTCAGTCCTTTATGAATACAGTGGTAAACAATAAGTCTCTGTTTAGCACTAAAATGTTTCTTGTACTCATATTCATGTGGTCTCTCTTCTGTGAGTACGACGGTGAACAGCAAGGAGCCACTTATCCTGGAAAACATTTCTTATACTCACTACATTCATACGATCTCTCTCCTGTGTGACTACACTGGTGGACAACAAGGTTCTTTTTATAGTGGAAACATTTTTTGCACTCAATAATGTTGGAGGTCTTTGCCAGGAGTCTGACCAGATGGTAAAACACAATGCAGAAACAGGTGTTGCAGAATAAAATTTTATAACCCGGCACATATACAGCTTACCATAGCTGGGAGTCTGGAACCTCTGAACACCCAGTGATAATGCATGAAACTCATAGAACAAAGCTCTTACATAAGGTTATGTACTTGTAGATAAGAATGTCTGTTACCTGGTAATGGCTCATCTGCTGAGAAATAAAGCATTACCACTGGTCAGTTAGGTGGTGGCTATTAACACCCAAAACTGTTGGGTTTTGCACATACAATACACATAGATAAGCAATAGTGCTGACTAGTACTACTTTTGGGTTACAACAGAGCAATTCAGTAGTTGTGCTGATCAGTGGGTGGCATGCTAAGACCATAAATATATCATATAATATACCATAGCAAGAATGCATAAATACTGATTTCTCTTATACTGTAAGACGGAGGTCCACATGAGGGATTACAGGTTAGGCAGGTCTACACCGTTTACCATGATTTACCATGTCTGGTGCCCATACCCAAGGGCACTACTGAATCTAGTAGGCAGATAGGCCTGACAGCCTCCGAGGTTTGTCCAACTTGGGTGGTGTTATGCAATGCCAGGTCCGTCAGGAATCAGACCGCCATTATTGCCGATCCTGTTGGCTCGGCTGACCTGGCTATCGCATCACCGAGACCCGGCTGGATGAAAGTTCAGGCCACATAGTGGAGGCCATGACACCAGCCGGGTACTCGGTGATACACCACCCAAGATTGGACGCGGGGGGGGGGGGGTTGCAGTCTGTTTCAAGACTGAATTGGGCCTCACTAATGTAGTAGTGGGTGAGGCTGAGTCCTTTGAGTGCACAGTTCTAGCGGGTGTAGGCATTCGAATCGTTCTCATCTACCGTCCACCCAGAGATGGGAAATGCTTCTTACAGGAAGTAGCAAACTTCCTCGTCGACATGTCATTTGAGTCGCCCAGATTGATGGTTCTGGGTGATTTCAACGCCTGGGTCGATGATGAACTCTCGTAATTTGGTAATCACTTCCTCCAATTAATGTCTTCGTTGGACCTTACACAGGTAATTTCCACTGCTACTCATAAATCTGGGCACTCTCTGGACTTAGTCTTCCTCTTAGGGATTGATGCATCCGACGTGGGGGTGGAACCATTCGCCTGGTCAGACTACTACACCGTGAGGTTCAATTTTTGCACCCCTCTGAGAAGACCTTCCCCTGTGGAGATGGTCAAGTACAGCCCATTACGGAATTTTATTTCCCAAGGCCTTGCGGTGGTCCTTGACCTATCATCCCCCGTGTTGGTGAGCAGTAATCCAGAAACGCTGGTGGCAGCCTATAATGTGGCCATTATGGTGGCCCTGGATTTTATTGCTCCTGTTCGTGAGCGCCCCCTATCCCTTCACCCCAGGTCCCCTTGGTTTGATGGGACACTGAGGGAAATGCGGAGACAGGAGTGAAGGTTAGAACATTGTTGGCGCAAGTCTGCCCTTGATATCGACCGCCTTAGATTGATGGAACATTATTCTATCTATCAATCTGCAATCACCCGTAAGAAGGCAGAATTCTTGTCCAGGGAGATTGCAGTTGCTCGGAATCGACCGGCTCAGCTGTTTCGGACTGTAGACAGACTGTGCAACCCAGCTTGTCTGCAAGTTCGAAAAGTCTTTTCACAATTAGAGTGCGAGGAGCTCGTTCATTACTTTGCAACTAAAGTGTCCAACATCAGGGCGGACCTCTGTCCGGCAATCTCTAAGGGTGATGTCTTGAACAGTGTGAGTTCACAGTACCTCAATTCTCTTGGAGTTCCTTTGGTCGACCAGACTGCGTGGATATTATGAGGATCATCCATAGTGTGCGTCCCACAAGCTGTAATTTGGACCCTGGACTGACTCCCCTAATTTTGGGTTATATTGATATCATCAGTCCAGTCCTGGTGCAAATAGTCTGGAGCTCCTTGGAATCAGGTGAGTTTCCTAGCTCCCTGAAAGAGGCGGTGGTGACACCTCTCTTGAAGAAAACTACCTTGGACCCAGACTGTTTCTCAAACTACAGATTCATCTCTAACCTTCCCCTTACTGGGAAGGTTATTGAAAAGGTAGTGGCAGCCCAATTGGAAGACCATTTAACCATCCATAATATTTACGAATCCTTCCAATTCGGTTTTCGTAAAAGACACAGCACCGAGACTGCGCTGGTTCGGGTACTTAATGATCTTCTGAGGGCGAGAGATCAGAAGAGACATTCCATTCTGGTTCTCCTTGATCTCTCGTCAGCTTTTGACACTGTGGATCACCTGGTGTTGATAGCACGCCTGAGGCAAATTTGTGGAATGTCGGGAACTGTTTTACAATGGTTCACCTCCTTCCTCACAAAGAGTTGTGTCGAGAGTTTTTTCCTCTGGCCCAACTCCTTTGTTGTGTGGGGTGCCTCAGGGTTCCGTGCAGTCACCCATGTTATTTGCAGTGTATGTGCTGCCCCTCGGAGACATTATAAGACGGTATGGGCTGAGGTTTCACTGCTATGCAGATGATACCCAGCTATACCTGTCTTTTGCACCCAACCAGGATGGAGCTCTCGCGGTGTTTAACAACCGTCTGGAAGAAATCCAGGGTTGGATGGATTCTAGTTGGCTAAAGTTGAACTCAGAGAAGACAGAGGTTCTGGTTGCGGACCCGGGAGGTCAGATAGAGAGGTCGTGTGGGGGCACGCCCTCTGGAATATTTCTTGGTGGCGTGTCACTTCCGACCTCTGAACGGGTGCATAGCCTTGGGATTGTCCTAGACGACAGGCTGACATTACAGTATCAGGTGTCAGCCATTGTCAGGACTTCCTTTTACCATCTTAGGAATATCGCCAGGGTTAGGCACCTTGTTCCGTCTGACTCTTTGCCAGCGTTGGTCCACGTCTTTGTGTCCTCGTGTTTGGACTATTGCAACGCCCTTTACTTTGGGCTTTCTGGGGTTGAAATCCGCCACCTACAGCTGGTGCAGAACGCTGCATCCCAAGTTTTGACTGGGACAAGTAAATCCTGTCATATTACCCTGGTGCTGCATGAACTGCACTGGCTACCCATACGGTTGAGGATCACCTTTAAAGTCATTTTATTGACTTTTAAAGCCCTTCACGATCAGGGTCCGGCCTATCTGAAAGAACTCCTGGTGCCTTACTACCTTGGCCGATCGCTCCGCTCGGCCAATGAGGGGTTGCTAGAGATTCCGAGAGTGAGTTTAAAATCTTCTGGCAGCAGAGCATTTTCTCATGCTGCTCCCACTCTCTGGAATTCTCTACCATGCCAGTTACGGGAGTGCACCTCCGTGGAGGAATTCAAGAGGAATTTGAAAACTTATTTGTGGCAAATGGCCTTCTTGGCCTTCTTGGATGCCTAAGTTAATTTTATTCTGCCGAGATTTTATTTTGTATTTATTAATTGATTTTAATTGATTTTAATATCTGATGTTACTATGAAATGATTTTATATGCATTACTGATTTATATTTGATGTGATTTTAATGTGCTCAGTGCCTTGGTATGCTGAAAGGTGCTATACAAATAAACTTATTATTATTATTACACTACATTCATACGGTCTCTCTTTTGTGTGTACACGCTGGTGTTCAACAAGGGTCTCTCTTTCCCAGAAACATTTTTTGCACTCACTACATTAATATGGTCTCTCTCCCATGTGAATACATTGGTGGACAGCAAGTTGCCTTTTATAACGGAAATATTTCTTGCACTCACTACATTCATATGGGCTCTTTCCCGTGTGAATATACTCGTGGGCAACAAGGTCACGTTTAGCACTGAAACATTTCTTGCACACACTACATTCATGTGGTCTCTCTCCTATGTGAATACGCTGATGGACAACAAGGTTGTGTTTTGCTTTGAAACATTTCTTGCACTCACTACATTCGTGTGGTCTCTCTTCTCTGTGTACACGCTGGTGTTTAAAAAGGGTGGCTTTTTCCCTGAAACATTTCTTGCACTCACTACATTCATACGGTCTCTCTTGTGTGTGAATACGCTGGTGCTGTACAAGGGTGGGTTTTTCCCTGAAACATTTCTTGCATGCGGTGCATTCATATGGCCTCTCCCCTGTGTGTATACGCTGGTGTTTAACAAGGGTCTCTTTTTTCCTGAAACATTTCTTGCACTCAGTACACTCATACAATTTCTCTCCTGTGTGAATACGTTGGTGGACTACAAGGTTCTTTTTATAACGGAAACATTTCTTGCACTCACTACATGCATACGGCCTCTGTCCCGTGTGAATATGCTCGTGGGCAAGAAGTTCCCGGTTAGCACTGAAACGTTTCTTGCACTCAGTACATTCATACGGTCTCTCTCCTGTGTGAATACGCTGATGGGCAACAAGGTGGTTTTTATAATGAAAACCTTTCTTGCACTCAATACATTCATACGGTCTCTCTCCTGTGTGAATACGCTGATGGAAAACAAGGTTCCATTTAGCAATGAAACGTTTTTTGCACGCACTGCATTCATATGATCTCTCTTCTGTATGAATACGTTGATGGGTAATAAGGCTGCGTTTTGCTTTGAAACATTTCCTGCACTCACTGCATTCATATGGCTTCTCTTCTGTGTGAGTACGCTGATGGGCATCAAGGATGCATTTTGCTTTGAAACATTTTTTGCACTCACTGCATTCATATGGCCTCTCTTCCGTGTGAATACGCTGGTGCTGAACAAGGAGTCCTTTAACATGGAAACGTTTCTTGCACTCACCACATTCATATGGCCTTTCTTCTTTGTGAATACGCTGGTGAACAACAAGGTGCCATTTACCTCTGAAACGTTTCTTACACTCACTACATTCATACGGCCTCTCTCCTGTGTGTATACGCTGGTGTTTAACAAGGGTCTCTTTTTTCCTGAAACATTTCTTGCATTCACTACACTCATATGTTTTTTCTACTGTGTGAATACGCTGGTGAATAACACGGTCCCATTTAGAACAAAAATGTTTCTTGCACTTACTACATTCATACGGTTTCTCTCCAGTGTGGATACGCTGGTGTATAACAAGGTACTGCTTGCTACAGAAACATTTTTTGCACTCAATACATTGATATAGACTCTCATTCATGTGAATACACCAATGAGCAGCAAGGTTCCCTTTAGATTTTAAATGTTTTTTGCAGATGCTGCATTCATACAGTCTCTCTTGTGTGTGAATATGCTGATGGGCAAGAAGGCTGTTAATATACTGGCCATCAAGTGTCTCAGCTGTCTGACTCTTCCGAGGTTTCCTTGCAAATGCTGGAGTACTCTGGCTCTCTCTGTGCTTTGACTTTGTGCTACCTAAGAGAAAACAAATTAATTAGAATTTTCTCACATTTGGTCACCAAGAATATCTCAAGTGCTCAACATTTTTGATGTTAATTCAAAACTCAAACACACTATTTGGAGAAGAAAATAACCATAGGCCAGCACAGTGACATGGAGAACTGAAGCACTAGATGCCTCATCTCCTGCCACACTGGTGTCACCAGTTCGGGAACAGAGCAGGGTCACCTGGGGGCTCACCAGGGGAGGGGGGATTGGGAGTCCCCAGGACAGCTCTCCTTCATTCAGGGAGGGGGGTGACGGTGTTCTGAGGCTTTTCTGTCACCTGCAGAAATCTGGGCATCAGCACAATGGAACCACACAGAGGGAGGGACCCCACATACAGGACACCAGGGCATCTCCAACAAAGGAAGAGTGCACACATCATGTCCACTGGACTCGTGGTGGGCCCAGGGTATAAAATGGCAGAAAATCAGCTGACCACAGAATGAAGCCTGATCCAACGCAGGCCCTGCACTGGCAACTGGAGACCTCCAAGGAAAGTCTTGTGGAAAGGGACAATAATGGTAGGAGGAAAACCCTGGAGAAGCAGGGTGTTGGAACTGGGGGACCAGTCTCATAGGGTCAGTCAGGCCGCAAAAACTCTACATGAAAAAAAGGAAACATATCAGCTAGTGTTGCTCAGATAGTATCCTAGAAATTAGGATACCAACAGATACCTCCCATTTGGCTAGATAGTTAGTTGCTATGGCAGGATAGTAGTGCTATCTGACTATGGATCCTGTTCTCTAGAATCCAGTGCATGGATCCTACAAATGTTGTGGATCCTAGCAACAGATCCAGCTCGGATCCTAACTATCTGACCTAGGGTCCCTAAATCCTAACTAGGATCCATCGCTATCCGACCCTGGATCGTACACCTGTCTTTGGTAGAATTTCTGGTAGGATCCTAGGTAGGATACCTATCTGACAGATCATGGTATGATCCACAAAAGCACTCTCTGAGCAACACTAACAGCAGCACTTTCGTATAAAGCTTTTTGTCCTAGTCCCAGAGCTACTCCACACCTTACCTCAGAGGAAGTTCAGGGACCCTCCCCCCCACTGCGAGGCTACCTCATCAGTGATTAACAGAGCATGGCCTGAGACCACTAGAGGGGACCTCACAGACACAGCTCCAGGGGTATTTTTCCCCCAGTCAACCTGGGTTAAGGAAGCACCATCATCAGCCACACTATCCCAACCACATCCTTCAGATTACTGCCTACCCGTGCTGCTTAACAAGGGTCAGCTACATACTAGTGCAAAGGCCACCCACTGTGCTTTATGATGGTCTTGGTAGCACTTGTTTAAAAATATGTGAATGTCTCTGGCCAAGCTGACTGCTGTTAAACTAAGATATGTGTGTGCCTGGAATCACTCCAGAAAAGTATGGTATATGTGTTGGTCCCAGAATTACACAGTGAAACTACTGTGTTTGGGTCCAGAACTACACAGGGAAAATAAGGTGTATGTGTGTGCCACAGAATCACACAAGGGCATCAATATGTGTGTGTGGAGGGGACCCCAGAATCACACAGTGAAACTCTCTGTGTGTGTGTGTGTGTGCAGGGTGCGAAATTCCTATACCTTAGGTGCCCCAGGGCAGGCACTTTTGTCACAGGACACCTACTGCAGTTTAATGCCTGCCCTGTGGGGCACCTAAGGTATCTGACAGAGTCCCGTATTTTTCCTGTTGTATGCTGAGCAATGCGTCGGTGTGTGGACTTTTTTTTTTTTATTTAATCACCGGCAGCGGTCACGGAGGGGAGGGTCGCTGGAGAGGCGCAAGATGGAAGCGTCATTTTCCTTTGGGCGGGTGGAGGAGCGCGGAGCGAGCCAGTCACAACAGAAGCCCTTAAGTTACACATATCAGCGGAGTTGAGGGAAAGAATGGGCTGACGGTCCTCCTCTCATTTGACAGGCACATCTATCAGCCAGCTGCTCAAGCGAGGGGTCGGACTATCGCTGGTGGAGGCGGGCTGCAGGAAACTGACACCATTCTGGGACAGTCTTTGCACAGTTCACCCGGCCCCCTCGCACAGTGTGTCAAGCGATTCCTGTAAAGCGTGCCACTCTATAATTTTCTGTTGGTGAAGCAAGTCGTGAGTGGCACGCTTACAGCTTGGATGGACGTCCCCATTTGTTTGTGATCGCATTTGGCGATCATCAACCAGGTACCTATTCTAAAAAAAACTCTTAAGAGCTATTCTAAATCCAGTGAGAGACTGAAAAGTTCGAAGTGATGGGGGGTTGAGGGGAGCACGAAGGGATGGACTCTAAGTCACAAAGGACTGAAGTAAATTAAAAAACAATAAAAGCTCTTTTAAGAGCTAAAAAAACCCGTTATTCTTAATTTTAATCATCCAAGCAGGGCTCAAATCAAACAATTTACAAGTGCCTGCCCTGCTGCAAGCGATAGTGGAGGGGAGAGTAAGAACACCTGGAACGATCTCTTCACAACTTGGTGAGAAAATTAGAAGCCTGTGACTAAAACTGCTGCTGCAGCTGCTTGTGTTTATATAATAAATATAAAAAACCTTGCCATACAGAATAAACTAAAATAACAGCTTACTACAAGGGGGCCATTCTCAATGAGCGGCTATAGGCTGTGCTGCAGGCAGCAGTCTTTTTTCTGTAGTACTAATTACAGTTGCAGCAGGGTACAGAAAATCAGAAGTAAAAAAAAAAAGAAATCCTCCTTCCTTACATTCCATGTAATTAAAAAGCTGTTTTTTTAAGTGTGAAGTAACTAACTAAATTAAGCCCTGCCTTGAACATCTACATTAAGAACTACATGGAGCTGAGGGAGTCAGCTTGGCTGTTAAGAATAGGGGTTTAGATACCTAAAAAAACCTCATTAAGAAGTTTTATGTAAAAGTAAATTTGTGCAGCTTACCTAAAATCTGATCCTGTGAGTGTGTGATCCTATTGCTTTTGAAAAAGCAACTCTGTTGTGGAACTTTTGCACTACCTAAACTATAGATATAAAAAGGCTCTTTCTTTGAAGCCATAAAGACGTACTGTCTATGCCTGTTCTGTACTACCTTAAATCTAAGTAAACTCTGAGTCCAGATCTTTAGCATTTAATTTGGGCTACCTAACATCAGAATTAAAAAGGATTTGTCACCTTTGTGTGTTGTGGAGCTTTTGGGTTGACTGATTGCCCTCCTGCCCTCTTAAGGACTAGTGAAGGACCTACTGATTTGTCCTCTTGAGGACTGAAGGAGGGCACCACAGAGGGTAGTGGCTAGGCAGGACATGAGAGAAAAAAAATTAAAAAGCCCCACCACTTGTGTGTTGAATTTGTGGGGTGACTGAGTGTTGTCATCTCCTCTTAAAAATAAATTACACTTTGTCACCGTTTTGTGCTGTGGACGGTCTGTCCTCTCATCTTAAGGAGTATTGAGGTCTGAGGGCACTAGCCAGGGAGTGGTTAGATAGAAGGGAAAACAAATAAAAACCCTTTCTTTGGGACTGCTGTACTAGTCTATACTACACTGCATACTGAATTGTCCTCAAATAAAAAAAAAAAAAAAAACCCTCGTCAGTTACAATCGGTGCTTGTTGGGTCATGCACGGGTAGTGGCACTGAAATAAAAATCACACAGAGACCGTTTAATTTCTTAATATTTGTTTATTATTTACAAGCCGACAAACCATTCAACTTTCTACTAGCCTGCCTGTTATTAAGCAGCGAGCATTTTGTTAATACAGTCAGGTAGTTACTTGTCGTACAACCAAAGCACTGAATAGACAACTTGGTCTCATTGGTAAAAAATGGGCGGCATGTAAAACGTTTCCTGGGCATGTACTTGTGCTGCTTACATGCCCCAGTGGGCATGTACTTTTTTTTTTACAAATTCCATGCCCTGTGTGTGTGCGTACTCCAGAATGACACAAGGAAACCAGTGCATGCATGCATGTGTGTGGGCCACAGAATCCCACAGGAAAACTGACATTCAGATGCAGGCCCCAGAATCACACGGGGAAAGTAATGTGTGTTTGTGGGCCTCAGACTCCAAAGGAAACCACAGTCCTATTCCCACAGGGAAATAAGGTATAAGTGCGTGGGCCCCAGAGCCGCAGAAGGAACCAAAGGTGTGTGTGTGGGGTGCTGCATGGCCCCAGAATTACATAGGAAAATTAAGATGTGTATGTGTGTGTGTTGGTCCCAGAAATACACACAAATGTGTGTCTGTGTGTGAGGAGGGGCAGAATAACACAGAGAAACTAATTTATGAATGTGTGTTTGTGTATGTGTTTGTTGGGGGGGGGGGTCATGAGAAAACTAGCATATGTGCGTGTGTGTGCCCCAGATACACAAAGAAACAAAGGTGTGTGTCTGGGCCCCAGAGTCACACAGGGAAACAAAGGTGTGTGTTTATATGTGTGTGTGTGTATGCACGCACACACTTCTGTGTATCTGTGTAACAGAATTACACAAGAAAACTAAGGCATGTGTTTGAGCCCCACGGTCACACAGAAAAATCATGGTGTGTGTGTTTCAGCCTCAGAATCACACAGGGAAACTAAAGTTTGTATTTACAGTATTAGAGTCGCAGCTTTGGACAGAAGATCTAAGATTTGCGTAGTGGGCTTGTAGAAATAATTAGGTAAAAATAAAACATATTTCCATACAATTAATTAGTGACAATGTCCAGGATTTTATTATAATGTCTAACCAAAATATATTATCATGAAGGAATACATGGATAAACATATGAATGGTGTACAGAGACAAACCCCAGGGTGGGGGCTGACCAAACGAGCAGACACGAAAGACCGTTAGGCCTATTCTGCCCGGCATTTTAATATATACAAAACAAGTGTCTATTATATGAACAGAAAGCACGGAAGTTCACTTTAAAACCTTGCATATGGAGAGAACTAGCCACTCACGCAGGCAGTTCTTTCCAAGCATATGGAACAAACTGCCTGTGTGAGCAAGGAAAGAAAGGGTCACATTTCCAGGCAAATAATACAGGAAAACAGGACAGAATCTGCGGATACAAACACATTTGTTGTTCTCCACAGTATCTGGTACCGAGGCTTCCATCAGGCAACATCAAATATCTCGGACACACTGGCTACAGCATCATCATAAAGCAAGAGGCTCTGCATGGAATGTCAACAGAAGCGCTGGTTTGGAAGGCACTAACACAGAAAAAAGGCAAGGATGGATTCTTTGGGAAACTGCTGCATTTTTATGAACAATATTTCTAAGTCTATGACCACCCATTTAAAACAGCAGTGCATGTTATGGTGAACATGTTGACCGATACTTTTAATTCCATTTTAGATTGCCCCTTACCTCCTGTCGTATGCCATACCCTTCATTCCCTGTTATGAGTCTGCTTTAGCACTTTCTTTGCATATGAAATAATAAAAGGAGTGCTTCTTTTAATATGACTTGGACCAAGATTTCATCAGTATTCTCAGCTGATACTATACATGTATTGTTCTATAAGGTGCGGGAGTACTGTCTGCTGCAAATTAGTTCATTATAGTCACAAGAAAAGTGATATAAACACTAAGTGTTCAAAAACAAAAGAAAATAAAGTTGAAAATCTAGACCAAGCTATATCAAAGGAGCCCTCATTATATTATTTCAAATGTGACATATAACTGTGCCAAAGCAGACTCAAATTGTGGAAAAAGTGCATCATACAAGGCAAGAGAATTGGTATAGGCTGAGATTCTCACTGCTAATATGCACTGTTGTTTTAATACCCTCTTGTGGAATTTTGTTTTCTTCCAAAGGACACACTGTGAAGCCTGTAGGGCCTACAGAAAATTAAATAAAGAGAAAACTGCTTTCCTTCAAACGTATAAATTATGTAACAAGCCAGTCTCCTGGGGTTACTAGAATCCGATCAGTGTTAGCCCAATGCAGCTGGTAGGGAGCTCATTAAGGGCTTTCTACATAATGACATCATTGTTTACACAGCTAGACTGGGTAGAGGATGATTATGTCATTTAGAACTCTGGCAGCAGCATAACTACTTTTGGAGTCAGCTGCTCTGGGAAGCATAGAATGTTCAGCAGTTAGTCTGTGTGCAGCAGTAAGAGGTACAGGAGATCTGCCAGTGGAGCTCTATAAAAGGCAGCTATGTTCATTTCTCAGCCTAGGGAGGCATCAACCTGCCAGTGAAGTGGTGGAAATCATTGTTTACAGGACTCTAGAGGTTCATTCCAGGGGAAGTGAGAGGGACTGCAGGTCCGTGGATTCAAGGAGCAATCCCCTGAAGAGCACTGAACATTTCAGCTCCCTAAAGGGAGGAAAATGTGTGAGGATCTGATAAGCTACCAGAGAGGAAAGAGGTGCCATTTGTTCTTTCCATGTCTGTAGTAAAGATATCCACAATATTTTGAGTACAGAAACATGGGACTGTTTTTGTGGGAGTTGTCTAAGGTGTATTTGCCCAGAGTAGGCTAGAATACACTGGTCAGGACCCCTTTTTCTTACCACAAATACGCGGAGTTTGAACTTTTAAAGTTGGAAGTCTTTAGCAATTCAGTGTGGATTGGAGGCTCATTTGGTGTAACCCTGAAGAAATGGCAGAGGCTGGTTACGGCAAAAGGTGAGCGGGCGCCCATATGGCACTTCAGTCAGGGCTAACTGGTTTATGGATAGGCACCAGGTTTCCCTGGGCAGGTTCAGCACCAGGAGGATTTTTAAGTGTGTGGAACATCCCACAAGTATACACTACAGAGAATGGAAATGCTGAAATGCTTTAAGTGTGTGGAACATCCCACTGAAATACACTTTACAGAGAGAGAGAGACTGTAGAGATCCTTTACGGAAAGGAAAAACAGTTTTTCTGGAAAATATTCTGCATGGAAAAACAGTTCTGCCTAGCCCCGGTCATTTGCTCAGCAAAAGAATGTGGTACCTGTTTGCAATGTCTAGCTTTTCGAGGCCCACCTGTTTCTTTTAACATCTTGTAAATAAAGCCATACTGCACAATCTCAGTTACAGCTATGGACATTCAAATCCTTGCTTCTGGTGTCAACTGTTATTGGGGCCCGCTCAGAAGTTAGACCTGGCATATGCCCGACATCCTCTCCCCAGACCTGGAGTAAATAGAAATGTTCATTTTCTTGTACCCCCACCCCCCCATCTCTAGATAATGAGCCTGGTATACACTCCAACGCTAGGAGTGGTACCATTTTATGTAACGCCTGTCAAAGTGTAAAAGTGCTGCCATGTAGTGGGCACTGGTTTTCAGGTGGGTCCCCCACTACAAAAAGTGTAAAGCAGCTGGAGGGGAGTTACACAAAAAAAATGTGGGGGCTTGCCTAAGGATTTCTGGGTAAGAGGAAAAAATGCTGAGGGAATGTCTAGGATCTTTCTGTCTGGTGGCAGTGCACCATAACAAAAATTATTGCCAAGAAGAACAAAGGTCTATGCCAAGAAAATGCCATCCTAAAGAATGTGCTGCCTGTGTTTTCTGTGAAAGAAAGTGGAAAATGTGCTGCTTGCATGCTTAAATGGACTGTGAACCGAACAATGTGTGCCCTTGTATTCAAAAGTGCTTAAAACTGTTTAAAAGTCACAAGTTCCATGAAAAAGTATTTGTGGACTTAAAAATTAATAATTTTTCAGTGCCCAGAAAGTTTCAAGTGTATTGAAAATTGGGGGAGTTACTAGAGGAAATGTGCAAAACAGTGTGCTAAAATGCCCCAAAAGCACTTTGCCCACTGAAACTGTCTGCCGAGAAAAAACTGACGGTTTGCAGTTTAAATTTTGCCTACTCGATGATCGTTGGGAAGGAGTGCAGCTGAGAGACAGAGAGAGAGAGAGAGGGAGCTCACTTGCATGACGTTGTGTGATTGGACAAGCCAGCCAAGTCCCGCCCTTGCCTGGAGTCTCTGAGCCAGAGGAGTGTTCGAGGAGGAAGTGAGCAGGAGGAGCAGCAGCAGGAGAAATCGTCAAGGAGAAACAAGTGCCTCAAAACTTTACTTTCTGGACTTTAAAGTGTAAAATCGGGCTCAACCCTCTTTCCGACCACCAAAGTAGCGATAGCAGTGTGTGCATAACCGAACCGCGGGACCCACAGCCCGACTGACCCAAAAAGTCCACCAAATCGGCAGCAAGGCCGCATACCATCCACGGAAGGGAACCAGCTACTTTTCTGAGTGAGTACAAAAGCAAATGTGGAACCAACTGTCTGCAAATGCAAAGATTTAAGGCCAATGCAGATATACTGAGCAAATAAGGGACTTTGGAGTTAGGACTAAGCTGCAGCTACTGTAGCAAGTAGCAAAGCACGCTAAGAGTCTAACCATGGGCAGTGCTGAACAAATGTCTACAAGACAGTTGGAAAAATGTATTGCAATAAATGCAATGAATTTGTGCTAAAGGTGAAGTTGCAATTGTGCACAGGGAAAACAGCAAAATGCAGGGTTGGAAAGGAATTACCAGTTAAAGCAAAATGTTTGTGTGATGTAGAAAACTTTCAGTCGCCATACTGAGGCATAGCAAGCAGCAATATTAACAAAATAACAGGTGCCATGTTGAGCAAATTGTTTTGTAAGAAGCAAAGTGTTTAATCAAAAGTGAAAAGCTGTGAAACAGAATGCAGAGTCAGGCAGCATAGTAACAGGCAAATTAAAATTGTGCAGTGTGTACCAAGTCAAACCCAGTACTAAAAGACAGAACAGTATTGCAGGATTTGTGTGTGTTTGCAGAAAATGGCATCCGGGCCACCTAGGTACCCCCTCCATGCCAGAGCATGGATCACCCAGCAAGAGAGGGAACTTAGCCATTTTCAAACACTGTATAATTGTGAAGCAGCACCAGCTGATGTAGCCCTACCAAATTTCCCTGTAAATGTTTGTGTCTGTCTAAAGCCAGGAAGGAATGTATTGTTAATCCCACACTGCAAGGACTGCAGAAGGCAGTATGGGATGTGTGAAACAGGAGACATAGTAAATGCCAAAGCAAAAAACATCTGTTTAGCCCCTATGTGGACATTGGCAGGGGACCACATTAGTGCAGAGCAGCAAAAGGCTGGGTGCAACCAGAAGGAAATGGTCTTTTCCACAGCAGAAAAGGTGGAAGCAGACCCCATAGAGACAGAGTCTGTAGATCCATTGGCAGCAGGACTAAGTCCAAGCCTCATGGGAAAGGATGAAATAGAAGAGGCTCTGTGTTTGGGAGGCAACTACCTCCCTGTGCAGTAAAGAATGGACAGTTTCAGGGGCTGAAGGAGCTGTCAGCTCCTGGGCAGAGCTTGTAGAGCCAGAAGAAATGGAAGGCATTGGGGAAGCAATTGGTGGGCATAGAGTAGCCACTAGCCCTGACCATAGTGTAGCCTTCAGAGACAGAGGAGGGCTCTAGCTACATGCAACCAAGTACAGAGATGGACTGCTTTTCCCCTGTACTGAGTTTTTAAAGCTGGCTTGACCAGGACTGGCCACCCCCAAGTCAGGCGACTGGTTTAACCCTGCCAAAAGGCAGCAAAGAACAATGTTTGATTAGATGTAGGGCTGAGACCAAATATAAACAGACTTTTCCAGTTTTCCCAAATTGGATACCATATTTACCAGTTGCACAAGGCAGCCTAAATATGGTCAATCCATTGGTCCTCTTTTATATACAATATTTATAATAGCTAATATCAGGCTTTTGTTGTTCACAACACACAAAACATGGGCCCCTTTTTTTAGTGCAGGCTAATGGGCTGTGGTTTCATCAATGGCGAGGAGGCTCCCTTGGGTTAGTTAGGCAAATACCACAATCACTTCCTTACCTTAGAGAAGTTTGTGTTAAATTAAAAATCTGGCATGTCTCTGGTCAAGAACTATTAAGTACTCCAAGAAAATTTCTATACAAAAGCATTTTAGCTTCCAATTTTCAGGAACTTGTAACATTTCCTTACTGTCCTCCAAATCTCCTCTCTTCTTTGATAGAGCTACATACTAATACTAGGATCCCAAAGAAAAAGAGGGACACACACTGACTTTGTTGCCATGAATGACTGGATGTAAAGTCAAATCAGAAACAAACAAATGGCTGAAAGAATGTGTTCAAGGCCAGGGTGCCAGCAAGAATTAGAAACAATGGAATATTTATTTTTTACATGCTCCTATATTGCTGGTTTTTGTAAAGAATGATCACACAGATGGCAGGAAAACTGTTTTAAGCAAATAACTTACACAACCTTAATTTATGGATAGTATGATAATCGCTGGACTAGATGGGAAATAAGTACTTTGAATGTTATTTTAACAGTTATAAAATGGTATATATGGAACACAAGGGGGGGGATTCAAAAACAATCTGAAGGTGCAAAACCTTCCTTAAGTCCACAAAAGTTCCGTAGCTGCGGAAAGAAAGTGTAACTTGCTCTGAGTGCTATATACAAAACGGCTGCGGAAAAAAATACACTGAGGGCTGTGGAAAAAAGTGCAGCTACGGAAATTCCTGGAGTGAAAAAGGCCATTGAAATGTATGGCATATCCCCTTACAGGCTATTCACAGCCAGTGTTTTTCCACAGTTGAGGAAAAAAATGTCGCATACATGCTGCAACACGAAGAGTGAGGCATAACTCTCCCCGAATAACGTGCAGTGTACCAACGAATAGGATATAATTATAGTGGAGGTGCAGGCACAAGTAATAGCAAACCTAGAGTAGTGTCAGTTGTTACAACAAAAATAGCACACATTTTCATTGAAATACAACAAACTAGATCCACTAGATCCAGTGCAGCCCATAAAGGAGCCTCACAGGCAGTAAAGGCAGAGCTGGTAACAGCCTGCAGTGAGTGCTACTGAAACAGACAACATAAACAGTCCAGTTAGAGACACAACCATCAGATCCAATAACAGTTACAGACAGCCACTGTGGTGCATGGCCCTGCTGGTACCAGTGGTGCTGGAGTGGTCTCAGCTGAGGGACTGGCTGCTGGTCTCTGAGTACTTACTGTTGCCTCAATGGCAACTCTGTCAAAGTCTGCTGCTCCAGTTAATATGGATCACCTGTTGTGCCCGCTGAGCTTTTTCCTCAGCTAAGTAAAGAATGTTAGGGAGAGTTCAGCACTTGTGGATTTCTGTAACTTGCCTGTTTTACGGATTTCCGCAACTGCGGAAATTTTCTTCGTGAATATGGTGTAACTAGATTTCCGCAGTGCTACGAGTCATTTTTCCGCAGCTATGGAAATTTTGGCACTCTTTGTGAATCCAGCCCGAGGTGGTTATTTACGTTGCAACAAAAAAGATATATCTCATATAGAGCTTGTACAGAAAATAGAAGCTGAATTGCGGACTTCATACTTCACAGAACTTAAGCAAGAAATACAGGTTGTTGTGTTGCAAAACTAGAGGAGCCTAGCGTGGATAATTGATTCAGATTTTTCTGTTACATGAGGAGTTTTTCTTTGTCAATTTTTATTTTGCTTTTTCCTCCTCTGAGTTGTTATGTTTCTTATTTAATTTCTTTTCAAAATAAGGGTAAGTATTAGCCTTATGTCAAAATGTTTCAAAAGCTGTTTTAATTTTCTTTCTCGAAATACTGTTGGCTTGATTTGTTTATTCCCTTTGTTCGTGTATGATTTTGCATTTTTTTCCTTTCTCTGTACATGATTGTGTGTGATTATTATTAATAAAACAAAATTCCCCAATTCTTTTCAAGAAGTGCCATGGAATCCTGTACAACCACCAGAACAGGCAGATGGGACCTCAGTTTAACGTCTCATCCGAAAGACGGCGCCTCAGGAGTGCAGCACCCCCCTCATGCTGCACTACAGAGTTAGTATTGGTATTCAACCCAAGTGCCTGGTGTGGGAACAGAACCCACAACATTCTCATCTTCCAGCCTCTGAGGCGAGTGTGCTACCTGCTGAGCCACTGATACTGCTGGCCACAGAGTCCACCTTAGGGTGAATTCCCAGAAAGGCCGGGGCCTGTTAATGGCAGTCTGCCTTTTTAGGCAGAGGAGGTGTGGTGGAGGGATGATTCCAGGCTGCCCTATTGACGTCCTCATAGGACTAAATTAAGGGACGCACCACCATGGGGAGTGCACCGTACTACCGAAGATAGTGTGCTAACCGGCACCTCTCCGGGTCCTGCTCCTTTGTCTTCCAGACCATAATGGACTGGATGTGGTGCATGACATCCATAAAGGATGGGTCGTCGGGGGGGGGACGGACTTGGGGACCTCTCAAGGTTGGTCACCCCCCCCCATAGGAGTCACCCAGACAGGAAGAAGATCCATCAGAATCGGAGTCATCCTGAGTTGTATCAGAATCAGGGACTGATGTTGGAGGCCGGTGCTCGTTCTGTTGAGAACCCAAATCAACATCAGGTTGAGCCCCTGAAGACTCCAATGTGTGGGGTTCACTCAGATCAACCCTGTCCAGGATCTGGGGCTGAGGATCCTGTGGAGGGCAGAGGGGAGATGTTGGTAGTGGCCCTTGAGGGACAAGGGTCTGCCTTTGCATGAAGAACCACCATGTTGAAAAGAGGGCATTATAGTCCACTTGGGGTGCAATATTGAATACTGGCAAGAAAGGCAAAGAGGGGTACAGCAGCTAAAGATCCGGCATAGGGTACCCCGGTGAAGGGCCACCTGGCATTGATTGAGGATCTGACATCGACCTGACAGGCACTGGCTGCAGCGCAGGTTGTGGCTGGGGTGACAACAGGGTCTGGCCCTCGGGCTGGGGCTGCAGCAGCACTGGTGGCAGTCTGGCAGGTGACAGCCTGGAGCATCCAGGGGAAGGATCCCTGACACTGGTCCAGCTGAAGAAGCTGGTACCAGAGGGGATGGAGACTCCTGCATCAGAGGCTACGCCGGTGTGGAAGAGATGGCGAGCGCCTGCTGCGGGTTTTGCCTAGAAGGTCTGATGTTGGTCCCAGAAGTAGGAACTGACAAAGGCAGCACCATGGCCAGGGGGGTGACAGTGGTAGAGCCTGACACCCGAGGAATCAACATCGGCCAAGTCACCTGGCTGAGAGCCCACTGAAGATATGGGCCTGAGCGGCAGGGGCTGGGGGGCAGGAGATAAAGGCCCCTGCCCCGAAGAGCCACCATCCAAGATGGAAATAATGGCAGGCAGAGAAGCAATCGAGAGCTAGGAGGAAGAGAGGGCTGGAGGGGCTGAAGAGGTAGACCCATCGTGGGAGGACAACCCAGACACAGCGAAAGGCCTAACAGATGACCGGGAACAGGAAGCTGATCAGTCCTGGTCCCTGTGTTTGTCCTGGTGCTTGTGCTTCCCTGGCTTCTTCTTGTGCTTAGAGGAAGAGGCCCCAGAGGACTGTGCTGGTGAGGCTGAGGAGCTCCTGGCCTGCAGCTCCTTTTCCATTGCGACCAACTTCGGCTTTAAAAGATGGCTCTCCAGTGCTTTTAAATGATGTCTTCGAGTGGCCTGGTTGAACATCTGGCGATGCTGGCAGGCTCCAGTGTTGTGGTTGGGGCCTAGACAGAAGAGACATGCAGCGTGGCCATCCTTTCCAGTGATCAGTTTGCCACCAGAGCGGTTGGATGATGAAGCTGGTGGAGAAGACACAAACCTGATGTAGAAAACACCAAAAT
Source organism: Neoceratodus forsteri (assembly GCA_016271365.2). Taxonomy (NCBI): domain Eukaryota; kingdom Metazoa; phylum Chordata; order Ceratodontiformes; family Ceratodontidae; genus Neoceratodus; species Neoceratodus forsteri. The sequence continues at coordinate 1,181,645,453 of CM057454.1, forward strand.
TTTGATGCTTGGTCGAAGTAGAACTGAAAATAATCGAAAAATTAAAAAGCATGGGACATGCCAATCGACTGTAGCTGCAGTGTCCACTGAGGTCTGATGTGCAGGGGTTGACGGTGGGAAAGGAACTGAGGTAGGTGTGGAGATCGCCTGCCTATATAGGCTAGGCTGACGTCAGTTGACTGACGTCGGTGGTGGGTGACCCCCCCTCCCCCGGTAGTATACTGCTAACTAGTAGTTTTCTGTGTGGTCCTGGCACCTGGCATCTTAGTCCTACTGGTGTGGCCTGCTACAAGAGCCTTCCTTGAAGCAAGGTCGTTATGCCCATGTGGTCGACAGGGGAGGCAATAAACCCAACATCAATGGCGACGTACTAGCCATACTAGGCCTGGTAACATCTATGCTATGCCCTGACCTGGAAGTTTGGTTGATGGGTGGGGGGGGATGTTGTCACTGCCAAAGCAGGAGATGTTGCTGAGGTCGCACCTGCTGTGCGGAGAAGCAACCTGGAGCTTACGGGGGAGGATTTTTCCTTCTCATTGTCCTTCTCCCAGTGATTATGCTTATGATTCCCAGAGGTCTTCACCCAGGATTTTGATGACCTGGACCCACAGGAGTGGGCCAGCAATGCAGCAGAACTCTTCTGCTGGAACTCCTTCCCAATGCAGGCTACTTGCTGTTTCAAAAGGTGCTTTTCTAAGGCTCCTTTTCCCTGCTGCCAAATAGCAGTGTTTAACCCCTCGCAAACTGGGCAGGCTTGCATGCTGTGGTCTTGGCCAAAACCACAAAAGCAGATGTCGGGAGACTCGCTGGAGTAAATCTTCTCATTGCATTCACAATATCAGAAGAGTTTTTATAGTTCCTTTGACAACATACAAGCCATTGAAAAATTACTTATAAAAGTAATTACTTTACTATGTTAGAAAAAAACCAAAACAACAGCAATTGCAGCAGTGTTTCTGTGAGCGGTCTGGTGAGTATAGTCAATGGCAGGAAAAGAACTGAGGAGGGATGGGGCCACCCACATTTATTTCGCAGCAGACATCTGACGTCGTCATAGGCGGCCCCTGGTGGACTTCTTACGAACATACGAATATGCCAGCAGAAACAGACCTCCTGGTATATCAACATCTGCTCGAGTGTGCAGCTAGCGCCCCTTAGTTGCAGCTGTCCTACCCCCTCCCCTTTTGTCCACCCTAGGCCATTCTTGCAAAAGGTTTGCATGTGGCCCTAGTGCCTGGTGGCTATAAATTCCATTTGTGTGGCCTGATGAAAGAGATATCCTCAAAGAAGGTCTACAAGTACCACACAGGGGTGAACAGGGTACAGAAGGGAAGTTTCTTTCAAATGAGAAGGTGCACCAGAACCAAGGGGCATGACATTAAACGTGTGTGTGTGTGTGTGTGTGTGTGTGTGAGAGAGATGTTAGCAAATATTTCTTCAATGAAAGGGTGGTAGACAACTGGAACAAAATGCCATCAGAAGTGGTGAAGGCAAAAATAATGGGGGGCGGCTTCAAGCATGCATGGGACAGGCATAGGAGTGCATAAGAAAACAGGCAGGAAAGAGCGATGGTTATCAGAAGCCAATTAGGGTCTGCAGAGAGAGAGAGAGATGAGGCAGGGAACATATGGGCAGATCAGGTATGCAAAATGGTTCTTTTCTGCCAACACATTCTATGTTTCTTCATTAAAAAAGCATTTGTCACCTTGCTTTTCAAGTCTTACACTGACAATGCTACATGAGTACGCCTCTTAGTGCATTAACACTCCAATTAAAACTTTTCTTTATGTACTGTACTCTGGTAGAGAAAGAAACTTTTCTTATGCAGCTGGGGTGGCAGTCTTCAGAGAGATGTTCTGGAGACTGTGGTGCTACTCCGTCTGAAGGCACCTCTCTGGGTTGAGGGAGGAGGTTGCTCATCTCCAGGCTGAGATGGATAGGATTCGGGAGGCCTCCTCCACCACCCAGGAATCACTGAATCCACACCGCTGCCTCACAGGATGCCAGGAATAAGGGACAGTTGGACAAAGGTGGACTCAGGGAAGGTGAGGGAGGTGTGGCAGAGGTGCATTCAACCTGAGGTTCCAATCCAAAATTCCTACACTGTTCTGGCATGGGAGGACTGTCTTGATGAGACACCCACAGTGGTGGGCAAGGTGGATGCAGGGATTATCCACAGTGGAGACCCCCAGAGGGATGGCATGGGACCCCAGAGGAGAAGGAAGCAACTCCTAGTGGGGAACTCTATTATTAGGGGGGTAGTCCTGGGGGCAGGAAACAGGGAGGTCAGGTGCCTACCAGGCGCCACCGCTTGGAGGGATAAGAGGCGAATCCAAAGGATTGCTGGGGCAGCAAGGCAGAAGGGTGAGCTAGATGTCAGTGTCCACCTGGGGACAAATGACCTGGCTTGGGACGAGTTGAGGGCAGTGCAGAGGGAGTTCGCAGAGTTGGGGAGGGGTCTTAGGTGGCATGCATTGTAACTTTCATGGAAGTGCTACCTGTCTATGGCATGGGGAGGCCAAGGTACTCCGCACCAGGGGATTCAATGAATGGCTGAAGAGCTGGCACAGAGATGAGGGATTTGGCTTCACTGGGGACTGGGGGACCATCTGGAGAGATGCGGACTTGTACAGGAGAGATGGCCTGCATCCATCTGGTGGGACACCGAGATCCTTAGTGAGAGGTTTAAATGTTTCATCATTGGCAAATGTAAACTAGCCGGGGGGGGGCAGAATTAAGCAAGAAAGAATCGACTGCCCCCCCCAGTTAAGGTAGACAGATATTAGAGCTGAGAAAGGAACATTGAAACTAGCCAACGGGGATGGCAGAATTAAACAGGGAAAAACAAACTGCCCCCCACTACACACAGAGAAAGGTAGACAAACAGGCTGATACTATGGCCATGGAAACAACAGAAGGAAACACAAAGGGATGTAATAGAGGGGGAGGCATGGAGTGAAGGCATAGGGATTGGGATGGGGGGAGCTGATAGAGGTGGGGGCATCATAACATGGAAAGCCACGTGTACAAGTGCATGGAGCCTGGGAAACAATGTCCCAGACCTAGCAGCCTTGATGGTGGAGCAAGACCTAGACATTGTCATAATCACTGAAACATGCTACGCAGGAAACCATGACTGGGATGCAACCATATCAGGGTACACAATCTTTAGGAGAGACAGGGAGGGATGGCTATGTACATCACAGAGGGGATCAAGGCAACAGAGATGGGGGAAGACAGGAAGGGGAAGAGGCACTATGGGTCACAATAGGGACGGGAAATGGCACCATCATCTGCACTGGAGTTGTCTACTGACCTCCAGCACAGGGAGAAGAAACAGACAGGGTATTAGTGGAAACCATACATAAAATGACAGAGAAAGGGGAGGTGTTGCTGGTGGGGGACCTAAACATGCCAGATGTTAACTGAAACACATATGCAACAGCCACTGCCAGAAGCAGAGACACCTTGGATGCCCTGGAAGGAGCATGCCTCAGACAGTTGGTGAAGAAGCCCACATGGGAGGGAGCAATACTAGATCTGGTTCTCACAAATGGTGACAGAATAACGGATCTATCAGTGGGCAGCCATCTAGGGTCCAGTGATCACCATACAGTGTGGTTTAAAGACAGTAGTAGAGTCAAGCCACTCAAAAGTAATGGTCCTGGACTTCAAGAGGGTAGACTTTGCAAAATGGGGGAACACCTCTGGAGAATCCTGGTGAAGGGGGAAGGGGGTGGAGAAACAGTAGGAGAAACGTAAAGGAGCCATAGCAGACACAACAGGCCTCTGTGTAAAGCTAGTAAACAAAGTAAAAAGAATAAGAAAAAAACACTATGGTTTTCAAAAGAAGTGGCAGGGAAGGGGTTAGGGAAAAAAAAACAGGCGTTCAGAAAGTACAGGGAAACACAGAGGGAGGGAGACAGGGAAATGGACCAGGCAAAGCAGAAGGAGGTGGGGAAGGCAGTCAGGTGCGCAAAGGCACAAACTGAAGAAAGGATAGCAAAATTAGTAAAAGAAGGTGACAAAACCATCTTCAGGTATATCAAGGAAAGGAAAAAGACCAATGGAGAGACTGTGAGTTTTAATAAGGGGGGTATCCAGAGGGGGACCTAGAAAAAGCAGAAATTTTAAATGACTACTTCTACTCAGTATTTACAAATGAAGGGGAAGAGGAGGGATCAAAATTAGGGGGTAGAAACACACATGGGGGTGAGGTGGACACCAGTCCATTCACGAAGGAAAGAGTCCTAAAGGAACTCTCGAAACTAAAAGTGGACAAAGCAATGGGACCGGATGGGATGCATCCCAGAACACTGAAAGACCTCAGGGAGGTACTAGGGGCACCACAGACAGCCCTATTTAACAAATCACTAGAGGAGGGAGTGGTACCAAAGGGCTGGAGGAGGGTAAATGTGGTACCACTACACAAAAGTGGGAGCAAGGTCGAGGCTGGAAATTACAGAATGGTCAGCTTGACCTCAGTAGTGGGGAAAATCATGGAATCCATGTTAAAGGAAAGGATTATGGCATACCTGGAGGCCAGTGGGGCACAACACTTGAGGCAACATGAATTCACAGCAGGTAGATCTTGTCAAACAAATCTGATAGATTTCTATGACAGGTTAACCAGGGTGGTGGATGAGGGAGGGGTGGTGGACATGGCCTATCTAGATTTTAGCAAGGCATCTGACACCGTCCCACACAGGAGGCTAGTAAACAAGTTGCACAGTCTGGGAGCAGGTCCCAAGGTGGTACATTGGGTCCAAAATTAGCTGAGCAGCAAGATGCAGAGGGTGGTGGTAAATGGAGTTCAATCCCAGGAGAGGGGGTTGGCAAGTAGGGTGCCACAGGGCTTGGTTCTGGGGCCAGTCCTCTTCAAGGTCTTCATTAGTGACATTGCAAAGGGGCTGGAAGGGAAGGGAAGGGAAGGGAAGCCTCTCTGCAGATGATACCAAGATCTGCACAGGGTATACACTCCAGATGGGGGGAAAATGAGAAGACACCTAGGCAAATTGGAGGAGTGGTCAAGAGTGTGGCAGCTTAAATTCAGTACAAAAAAAGAGAAAAGCCATGCACTTGGGCCACAGAAATCCTGGAGAGGAATACAAAGTGGGGGGTGGATACTGACAACATCAAAACTGGAAAGGGATCTGGGAGTAAATACAACACATCATCTAAAGGTGGCCAATCAATGTGAAAAGGTGATGTGGACGGCCGGCAGGATGCTGGGGTGCATAGGGAGGGGCATCACCAGTAGAAAACAGGAGGTGGTGATGCCACTGTGCAGACAATTGGCCAGGCCACATCTGGAATAATGTGTTCAGTTCCGGGAGACCGCATCTCTGGAAGGACATCGACAGAATGGAGGTGGTCCAGAGAAGGGCAACAAAAATGGTAAAAGGAATGCACCAGAAAACACACAAGGAAAGACAAAAATACCTCAATATGTATACCCTGGAGGGAAGGAGGAAGAGGGGTGATATGATAGAGATATTCAAGTACCTCAGGGGAATCAACATGGTCCAGGAGGGGAGCATCATTCAAAAAAAAGAGATGTGCAAGAACAAGGGGTCACAATATGAGGCTTGGGAGGGACACTCAGGGGTAATGTGAGGAAGTATTTTTTTCACAGAAAGGGTGGTGGATGCATGGAACAGCCTACCAGCAGCAGTCGTAGAGGCTAAAACTATTGCTGAGTTCAAGAAGGCATGGGATAGACAGAAGGGAAATCTAGTGGTAGGAAAAAGAGGTTAAGCTGCTGATCATGTAGGATCTGGAGTTTAAGTAGGTAGGGAGATGGGCAGACTAGGTGGGCCAGGCGGTCCTTATCTGCCATCAAAATCTATGTTTCTGTGTAGCAGGGGTAGATTCCTGGATGCTTTGCCATTGACGGAGGCCATCCTCCTTTGAGAGGGTGGCCCTGAGGAACAAAAAAGATGTAGTGCGGTGTGGGAAGGGGGGAATAAAATATACTGTCACCACACACGCAGCTGTAGCTAGGAGGTGACTTAACCTACATTGCGTTTATTAAAAAATACTGTATTTATGATGTATTTTTATGTTTTTTGTCTTTACTCCTCATCTATCTTTCCTGATTTTATTACCTTACATAATGTGCCGTTATGATAATGGTTTTGTTATATGATTATTCCAAGTTTTGTACCCCATGGAGGGACTACTGGCGGCAGCTGACCTATCTAGGGTAGTTGCTGCATGTGTGGTTGGCACAGGCAAGGCGGCTGACACATACAGTAAGGTGGTCTCCAACACATCTGATGCCATTGCACTGGTCTGTGTATGACCTAGGTCGTCTCACTTGAGATCCCCCTGGTTTGATGGGGATCTCAAGCTGATGAAGACAAAAGGTTGGAGGTTGGAGTGCTGCTGACGGAGAACCAGATCGGACGAGGACAAACTAGCCCAGCGTGCTCATTATTTGGAGTACCAGGGGGCAATCACCCATAAGAAAGCAGCATTCCTGTCCTGGGAGATTGCTGCAGGGAAGAACCAACCTGCTCAGCTTTTCCAGACTGTTGACAGACTTTTACATCCTGCCTGTCTCCAGCCGAGGAAAGCTTTTTCAGTTGCATTATGTGAGAAGTTTGCTCGGTTCTTCTCTGATAGGGTGTCCTCCATCCATCAGGGAATTCCATTAGTGGACTATACAATAGAGCACAGTAGTCAACCTGGGGCGAATCAAGGCATCCCGTCCCTCTAGGAGGAGTTTAAACTGGTGGAGGTGGCCGAGGTCATTGAAGTTATTTTTGGGCTAAAGCACACATTTTGCGAACTGGACCTGTCTCCAACACATTTCTTGATGAGATGCGTAGGTTCCGTTGGCCTGGTTTTCACTGGAATAGTCAGGTGCTCACTGACAGAGGGGGTATTTCCTGATGCCTTGAAAGAGGCTTTGGTGAGGCCTCTTCTGAAGAAACCATCTCTGGACCCTGACGTTCTAGTGAATTACTGTACTATCTCCAACCTCCCCTTTTTGGGTAAGGTTGTCGAGAAAACTGCGGCACTGCAGCTCGAGGAACACCTCGTGACCTTTGACATCTACGAGCCTTTCCAGTCTGGTTTCAGTACCAAGCATAGCACCGAAATGGCGGTAGTTAGGGTGTTTAATGATCTCCTCAGGGTGAGGAACAGAGGAGAACAGTCTTTTCTTGTTCTCCTAGATCTCTCTTCAGTCTTCGACAGTATAGATCACATGGTGCTGCTCAACTGCCTCAGAGTACTGTGGACCTGCCGGCACTGTCATCCACTGGTTTGAGTCCTTTCTCTTGGGAATGAAGCAAAGGGTGGCTATGGGGAATTTCTCCTCCACCCTGAAGCCCCTGCCCTGTGGTGTACCTCAGGGGTCGATCTTATCGCCCATGCTATTTGCAGTGTACATGCTGTCCCTGGGTGAGATCATTAGACATCACAATGTGGGTTCTCACTGCTATGCAGATGATACCTAACTGTATCTGTCCTTTGTCCCTGGAACATCGGCCACCGTAGAAGTGCATAACAACTGCTTGGCAGAGATCAATGACTAGATGTCCTCCAGCTGGTTGCGACTGAACCCAGATAAGTCTCTCCCTCAGACTGCTCACAGACTGACTTCAAATTCCACAACATTCCACTCTAACCTCCAACTGCAACACTCCAGTGTGGCTTATGCAGCTGCGACAGTTCTAAAATGATGTCATCCCTCAATCTGAGCTGAGACTGAGAACAGAGTGAGACAGTGTGAAATCCATTTAACTGGAGTTTCACAAGCTGCCTTCCCTGCCTACCACTAGGTCTTACTGGGATTCTAGTAACCCCGGGTAACAGGGGGGTTACACATGGATGAACTTGCTCAGCCCTGGAGCGTAAATGTGAGTCGAAATGTTCTGTGCTTAACCTTATTCAAAATGGCCACCTGGGGCCAAGTGAGATCTCTCTCTTTGTGAGTCAAGCATTTTTTCAATACTTATGAACTTTAAGCTGGATGCTGAATCATGTCCTGCTTCAATCTAATGCTCTGCCATTGTATGCTGTTTGCTCTCTGTTCTTACTGCAGTCATATGTTAAAATATTCTCACTTTAGTGCCCTTTTTGTATGTCCTAGATACCCTAGACTGTATGGACATGTCAAAAGACACATTAGATGAGCTGTGGAACAGAACAGATAAATTGTTTTACATCAAATTTGCTGCCACGCCTAGGATGTGAAAAAGCTTTAGTATGGGAGGACTGGCTACAACTATCACACTTAGAATTCCCAACCAGCCAGTCCAGTGGCCATGTTCTTTGTACTTGTTTGTTCTTGGTAAGCAAAGTACCACTTTTTCCTTGACGTTTTTTCCTCTTCTGAAAGCTACGATGGGGATGCCTTACTGATTGAATCGAAGTTCTGCTCTAATCCAATTTTGTCTCTCCTTTTAGTACACTCCAGCGTTTCCTTGTAATGTCTGTGATTTCATTAGCATATGGATTATACTGAGTGCTGAACGCCATTCTCTCTCTCCCATTCCAGCTTTGTTCTTTTTCTGTAATAATGCTTCTCTCTGTGTCTCCACAGCTCACCTTTTAGTTCTAGCCACTATCTTTCTATCATCATTCCTACCCTGGAACCAGTTCATTTCTGCAGCTTGCTTTTTTATTTCATCCTCTGTGCTACAGTTCCGCTTCATTCTGCGGACTCACATCATACCTCATGGGGATTTCTAGGTATTTTGAGCCTGTGGCAGTCAGGGGTGGGTCATATGTAGGTTGCAGGACCATCCTCAAATATTGGCCTCTGGGGTATGGGAGTGTTTTTCTGCAGAAACTGGCATATTTAATGGTTGAAAGTCCAGGTAAAGTCCAGTGTGCCCTGTCCATACAGCCTTAAAAAGCCTGTGATGGAGAACTTATATTTAAATTCACATCCCAACTGCTTATGCTTTTAAACAGAGGTTCTTGATTCAGCCAAGATTTGAATAAGCCTAAACACCATCTCCATGGTGACCCCAGTTGGTTAGGTTCCACACTATACTAATTTTCAGTTTTACCTCACTGATCTGAGTTGAAGTCTTGCTGTTTTCATTCTCTCTGTGTGCAAAGATCTCCCTTCAGCTTCCTTATCTTACATTAATAGAGTGCACCCTTGTGAGGTACCCTGGTTTTGGCTGGGAGCAAACCTCTAGGAAAGAGCCACTTTTCTCCCCAATTATAAAACTATTCATGGTTGACCAGGTGTTGCATGTCCCCAGACTACTAGTACCAGGAGATTTCAATACCTGGGTCAGTAATGAAGCCTCGATGTTTTGTCAACAGGCAGTTGCCTCTGTTACCCACCTGCATGGCCACACAATGGACCTGGTCTTCTCATCGGTTCTTGACATCAGTGCAGTCAAGGCTGATCCAGTCATTTGGTTGGATCACCACGCCATGTCATTCCTTTTCCGGGGCCCCTCATACAAACACCCCCACTCCCATGCAAAATGATCCCCTATCACCCAAAATATAATTAGGAGCCTTGCAAACTCGAGAAAGTAGTGGCCATCTTGGCTATGATGACTACTTGTACTCAGGTCTCCAAGACTGCCATGAAGTATGATAACATGGTCCTCACGACTGCCCTGGAATCCCTGTTTATTTATTTTAGTTTCTGTTGACCAGGTAGGTGCACCAGACAATTTAATGCCTATTTTCAGACACAACCTGGGACAGTTACACCATACAAGACACAATGGGTGTGGTAGAATAAAACAACCCTAGCATCCTACGGTGTCAGTCCCCTGACATCCTTCCACAGCTTATCATGGTACTGTGATAAGCTGAAGTGGTTGAAAACTAAGGGTCAGAAGATGGTGTGTTCTTGATAGAGGTTCTTCTCTGCCAAGGATAAATTGTCACTGAGGGTGACTACGGTGAGCATCAGCAGTTAATCTCCTTGTAAAAAGCAGTGTTCCTGTCAAGGATGATTGCTGCAAGGAAGAATCCGCCATCTTAAGTCTTTCACACTGTGGACAGGCTCATTTACCCCCCTTCCCCCACCTGTGACATGAATGGGCCTTTTCTGTTGCAAAATGCAAGGTGTTTAGCTGGTTCTTTCTTGACAAGATATCCTCTATTTGGACTGGGATCTCCTCAAGAGTCCTTTCATGTGTTGCTCAAACCCGATCTGGAGGGGCAGTGACAATCTGCCCCCCTGGACAGAGTTTCATCAGGCTGTTGAAGAAGAGATGCTTTGAGCGATCTCAGGCTTGCACCCTACCTGCTATCTACTGGATCCTGGGCCTACATGGCTGCTGATTGGCTTCCTGGAATCCCTGGAGCCAATTTACGCTGAAACGGTCAGCTGCTCCCTGATAGAGGGTGACTTTCCTACAGTCCTAAAAAGGGTTGTGGTTAAGCCCGTTCCTAAAGAACCCATTTCTGGACCCTGACAACCTGGTGAATTAAAGACCGCTTTCAAACCTTCCTTTTTTTGGGAAAGTAATTGAGAAGTTTGTTGTGATGCAGCTTGAGGCTCACCTGGAACAATTCAACATTTACGAACCTCTCCAATTATGATTTTTGCTTCATCATAGCACTGAGACTGCTCTTGTCAGGGAGGTCTATGATCTCCTCACTGCGAAAGATCAAGGATTGTGTTCCACCATAGTTGTTTTGGATCTCTTGTTGACATGTGACATGGTATACCATGGTGTGCTATTGGATCACCTGAGGAACTATGTGGGACTTGCCAGCACAGTTATGAGCTGGTTCGAGTCCTACATTACCAGGAGGATGCAGCAGGTTGCTCTTGGTAATTTCACTTCTGGAGCTGCTGTGCTTATGTGTGGAGTTCCACAAAGCTCGATCCAGACACCCCTGTTGTTTACCTTGCAGCTGGGTGAGATCTTTTAGACAGCAAGAAGTTGAGCTGCACTGCTGTGCAGATGTTACTCAACTCTAACTGCCTTGCAGTCCTGACAGGAGGAATGCAGCTCTTAGTGTCAGGACAGTGTCTTTGGGAAATCAGCAACTGGCTAGCCTCAATCCAAGTCAGACTGAGGTATTGTTTATCAAAGTATTTCATTATGGGTCAGCCATGACAAGTGCCGATTCTTTGTTGCCATCTCCAAATAGCCAAACATTTAGAGCTGTGGATCAAGTCAAGGTTCTGGGGGACACTGCGGATTGCAAGCTGAAACTAGAACAACAGGGGCCCGATATTCAAATGTTTGCATGAGCCCTAACTAGTGTCTGCCCGTGCAAACCAGGCTTTGCACTGGAGCCCAATACTGAAAGGGCTCTGTTGTGCCGGTAAACGGATGAAGTGCCCATTCAAACCAAAAAGTCAGGGGTATGTAAATGGTGGGTCAGGGATAGAATATTGGTGCAAGCTGATATTCAGTGGATTTTTATGGTGGAAAAGGGATCTGCGTGGTCCTTTTGCACCGCACAAATACTGCTGATGAAAACCTTCTTTTACTCTGCACAACCCCAGCGGCTGCTCGAGGTACTGCAGCCAATCAGCTGATTTACCGCTGTGGGAGCATACCCGCCCCTGTGGTGCATGGCATCTCCCCATTGGCAGTCCCAAGTGAACCAAACAATCCCTGATGCTAGTGGTCCCCCCCCCAATAGCTAACTCAAAGAAAATATTATATACCCTGGTGTGAGTGGTTCCCTACCACCACCTCCGATCTGCAGCCCCAAAGAAAATAGCATACTCCCTGGTGGTAGTGGTCCTCCCCTCTAATTGCCAGCCCCAATTAAATATTATAATCACTGGTGCTAGTGGTCCCCCCTCCCTCCCATCACCAGCCCCAGAGAAAGTATTATATACCCTGGTGGTAGTGGTCTCTCTCTCTCTCCCCCTCCCCGATCACCAGCCACAAAGAAAATATTATAATCTTTGGTGCTAGTGGCCCCCCTCCAATTGCCAACCCTGACAAAAATATTATAATCCCTTGTGCTAGTTGTCCACCCCCCATCGCCAGTCGGAAAGAAAATATTATATTCTCTGGAGGCAGTTGCCCCTCCCCACACTGACTGCCAGCCCAGAAAAAAACAAAAACAAACAAAAACCTCCCTGGTGTTCAGTGCCCCTCCCCCGCAGAACTTGCCCCCCCCCGCCACTCACCTTAGCATTGTCCACGGTGCCTTGGGTGCATACTGTGACCGCCACAGCCCTCCTTGTACTTTCTTGGACAGCTGCCAAATGTCCTGGCAGGAAGCATGCCTGGGTGTCACCCTGTCCTATAAATAAGAGGCACGATCCCTGCCTGGATATACAGTGGCCAGCCAAGGAGGTTAAGGAAGGCTGTCATTGTTGCCGTATGCAACTGCAGCACTGCAGATAATGCCAACGTGAAGGGGGGGATGCCAGATGCAATGGGAGAGACCACTGAATGCCAGGGAGGATTTTTCTAAATTCTAGGCTGGCAGTCGGAAAGGGGGGGGGACCACTACCACCAGGGAAAATACTATTTTCTTCAGGCTGGAGATCAGAGGGAGGGGGACCACTACCACCGTGGAATATACTATTTTCTTCAGGGCTGACAATCAAATTCAATTCAATTCTTTATTTAACAAGGCCAAACACCATTGAGATATACTCATTTGCAAGGTGGACCTGTTACAGTTATCAATGGGTTATATAACTATACAGTAAGGGTAAACCACACCAAAAGATACGTAAAACAAATAGTATACTACAAGGAATACACAGTTATGTACAACATTAGTCAGGAAACAGTGGGTCTTGCACCCCGTACATACTCAATGTAGAGCCTACCAACTGGTTACAATAGCGATAAAAACACACATTGGTCAGAACAGTGCAGATATACTGTTGATAGATTTGCTCAACACAGATAGTTCTTTGCAACATTATATGCGATGAGGTATAAACAATTAGACACAGTAGCTTAACTTCTTGCACATGGGACCCTGGTCACCAGCAAGCGACAGCTAGGTTAAAAGGGGGAGGTGAGGACATGGAAAAAGAGTAGTGGAGATGAGGACATGGGAGAAGAGTAGTGGAGGAGGTGGGGCTGGTCAAGGGAGGAGGGAGGGCTGGACAATGGAAGGAGGGTCACTTGCAGATACAGTTCATAGTGGGATTGGGTCAATGGCAGAAACAGCTGCAAGTTTCCTTGAATGACCTAAAGAACATATTTTTAAAACAGGACAATATCACCGGAGTAGTGAGGCATAGTGTTTTCTGGACTTTATTCCAGATTTTTGGGAGCGCGTGACTTATTGCCGCCAATCCATAACACGTTCTAACCATGGGGATTGATAGGGTAATGTAAGAGTGATTTCTTAAGGTATAATCACAATCAGTGTCTAAGGGCAAGCAAGCAATGATATATTGAGGGAGCTTTCTGATAATGGCTCTGTACGTCCAAAGGACAGCATTTTTGTGTCTCCTGAAGCCCAGGGAACTCCAACCGACAGATTCACAAAGCTAACAGTGGTGGGTAGTAAAAGGAGCACCAGAAATAAATCTAAGCACATGATGACACAGGGAATCTAGTTTGGCAAGGGCTGAGCTTGAAGCATGCCCATATAAGAAGTCAGCGTAATCCAGCAACAGCAAAAATGTAGTTTGTGCTAGCCTTTTCTTAGCGTTCTGCATAAGTAGCTGTCTTATACGAAAGAAGACCCCAAGCCTGTTTTAATTTCTTGGAAAGTTCCCATATGATCTGAGAATGCCAGATTAGAGTCTACCCAGACACCTAGATATTTGAATTTTTCCATAAACTCCAATGGCTCCCCCAAGAGAGTAAGCACTTTGGAAGCTGCCACTTGGGTGCAGAGTTTGGTGTTAGCAGATGAGGGGGTGATAAGCATGGCCTTCATTTTTTTGGCATTAAGGAGTAGCATCAGGTACAATAGGTTTTCCTGCAAGTAGCTGAAATCAAGTTGAAGGTCCCTGTAAGCAAGCTCAGGGGAGGATCTATCGACATACAATGCTATGTCAACAGCGAATAAGTGTATACTCGCTAAATTAATACCATTATGTAAATTATTAATATAGATGGCAAATAAAAGAGGGCCCAGGATAGACCCTTGGGGAACACCTCCTTGGATAGTTTTCATAGAGGATAGTTCACCATCTGCCTTAGTTAGCTGATTACGTTCAGTGAGGTAGTTGGTGAACCACTGCAGAGGCAAGACATCCACACGAAAGTTCTTCTGTGCTAGAAGGAGTAACTTGAAGCTTTGCTTCGATCTAGATGGAGAGGACCACTACAACTAGGGAATATACTATTTTTTGGGGGGCCAACAATTGGAAGGGAGGACCTCTAGCACCATGGATAGCCACAGCCATCATGGACTGGGGGGGCAGTGCCGTGCTACCTGCCTCTGCTACCCATGCAAATGGACCCCTACTGGACATGCAAATGGCCCCTTAGTGCCTTGCATGCCCAATAGGCTAATTTTCAAGGGTACCTTTTGAAAATTGCAGATAGCACTTTGGCAGATGAGCACACCACGCCACTACCGCTGGGTCGGGAGAGGGGGGCATCTGGCACAAAGGTGACAGACTTTACAAAGGCTGACTTCAGAAAATGGGTGAAGTGGTGCAAGGGTTCCTGGACAGAATTCAGCCTAATATGGACATGAGTCAGAGATGAGAACTCATTAAGCTATGGATAGAGAAGGCAACAAATTCCTGTAGCAAGGCCCAAAGTAAAAAGGTTAGGGCGAAGAAACCTAGCTGGATGAGCAACGGTGTCAGAAAGAATGAGGAGGAAAAGAGTCACCTATAGGAGATACAGGAGAATTGGGAGGGGAGGAGAACAGGAAGGAGTACCTGAAGGAAGCAAAGGAGGTGACCAGGGAAGTAAGGGCAGAAAAGGCGTCAAGGAAGCTCAGGCTGGAGAAGGGAATTAAAGAGGGGGGAAAAGACACCTTCAGGTACATCACGGAGAAAAGGGGTTGTAAGGACCAAATAGTAAGGATTAAGAAGGAGGGGGAATGGGTGGAAAAAGTGGATGAAAAGGCAGAAGCACTTAATGACTACTTCTGTTCATTTTTTACTAAAGAGAAGGGGGGGGGGAATACCTAAGGTTGAGGGGAGGATAGAATAAGAGGGGGAGGGGTGACGGATGGGAAAATCACAGAAGGTAGAGTGCTAGAGGGGTTAAGAGCACTGTGGGTGGACAAGGCACCGGGACCAGATAGCACACACCCCCAGGATACTGAAGGAGTTGGCAGAGGTCCTGGCAGGCCCACTGGCAGGCCTGTTTAGTGCCTCTCTAAACTCAGGGTGTGTACCTCAGGATTGGAGGATGGCTCACATGGTTCCACTCCATAAAAGCTGTTCCAAAGATGAACCAGGGAACTATAGACCAGTAAGTCTCATGTCCATAGTGGGGAAACTGATGGAAACAATCCTGAAGGAGAGGCTAGTGACCCGGCTGGAGGTCAGTGGGGTGCAGGACAGTCGGCAGCATGGTTTTATCAAGGGCAGATCCTGCCAGACCAACCTAGTGGACTACTGTGACTGGTTGACTAGGGAAATGGACAAAGGGCATGCGGTGGATGTCCTATACCTGGACTTCAGTAAGGCATTTGACTCGGTGCCACATGGGAGACTAACATGTAAGCTAAGGGGTACAGAGGCAGGGGCAAAATTGGTGGGATGGATGGAGAACTGGCTGTAGGGATGACAGCAGAGGGTGGTGGTGGTGGGAGAATTATCATCCCCAAAAGCAGTGACGAGCAGGGTCCCACAGGGGTCAGTGCTGGGGCTGGTGTTATTTGGAGTATTTAATGCAGCCATCTCGGTAGGCATAAATGGCAAGATCAGTCTATTTGCAGATGACACCAAGATGGGAGAAGTGGTGGATGACCAAGGGAGGGATGGCAGGGATTGCAGGAAGATCTAACAAGGCTGGAGACATGGTCTGACACCTGGCAACTTGATTTCAATGCCAAAAAATGCAAGGTGCTGCATTTCGGGGCAAAGAATCCAAAGAGGAGCTACCATTGGGGGGTTGCAGCTAGCTGTGACTGAGGAAGAGAAAGATCTGGGGGTGCTCATTACGGGAGCAATGAACAACTCAGCACAGTGTAGGAAAGCAGCAGTAGTGGTCAACGAGATGCTGGGTTGTACTGCAAGGGGTACAACCTCTAGGAGGAGGGAGGTGATTCTGCCATTATGCAAATCGCTGGTCAGACCCCACCCAGAGTACTGCATTCAGTTTTGGCACCCTTACCTAAAGAGGGATATTAAATTGCTGGAAGGGGTGCAACGCAGAGCAACAAAGATGATCCTGGGTCTGGGGAAGTTACCATATGAGATTAGACTAAGGGAGCTGAACATGTACTCTCTGGAGGAGAGGAGGGACAGGGGGGATATGATTGAGACTTTAAGTACATGAGAGGAATAAACAGGAAAGGCACAGATGGATTGTTCAAGGGCAGGGTGGGGAGAGACACTCGGGGTCATGACATGAGATTGGAGGGTGGAAGGTTTTGGAGGGAAATGAGGAGGCATTTTTTTACAGAAGGGTTGGTAGCAGAATGGAATGCACTACTGGCAGAGGTGGTGGCCTGTAAGACAGTGGGATGCTTCAAGAGGGGCTGGGATAGGGCAAGGGGGAGGGTCATGGACGGGGGATAGGTTGGGAGGGGCAGCTGCAGAGTAGGGGTGCTAGCCGCAGAATCGAGCAGACTCAATAGACCAAATGGCCTTTTTTCTGCTGGCAGTTTCGTATGTTCGTATGATTCCACTCATTGCGGTGCTGGTGACCAAGCAGGTGGTGTATTGAAGTCCACCACTATCAAGCTTCAGATCAACACTCGAGATCAAAATCCCAGTTGAGGTCAAGATCTCAGTATTGTATAGGTCGATGTCACCATCATCACGGTAAGCAGTGGCCATCCAGCTCTTCCTCTTCATCAGGAGGGTGTCGATGACATTGACTACATTGCAAACATGAAGAGGCAGTGTGCAACACTAGCCCTTTAGGGCAAAGGGCCAGGGTCAAATGTGACCCATTGCTGCCAGCAACCTTGATTCCGTCTTGGTTGCCACTGTCAACACAGACCTTTATGCAGTGTCTAGCAGTCTCCCCCTCAGTGGTTCTGGCAGTACTGTAGCGGTCAATTATTGTGGAGTCTGCCCCCCCGCTGCTGCATGAGGGTGCTCTGATAAAGACACTAGACTTGAGTCCTTGCTACATAAAGATCCTTATGTAACCCCTAGGTGGTGCTATCCCAAGGGCTACTACCCCTGCCTGCTTGGCTAGTAGCAGGTTAAGGGGCCTGAGTTCTGAAACGGGTGCCTCCACCCGGAGGTCAGGGTTGGTAGTGGTCAAGCTAACCTGGGCACAGCCCTCCGGGGCACTGTAACCCCCTCTCTTTCCCCTCTAGTGGCCTGAACACTGTACAATAATCACTTTCACAATACCCTGGTACACCACACAAGTACCCACACTGTCTGCACTTACCACCAGGGCTGGTTCCTCTGGCTCGACCCTGGGGACCCCTGTAAAACAAGGTTATGCACAGCAAATAGCAACAGTACAGTACTTTGAGCACAAACTGGAACCACAGTCAGATTACGTGCAGAAAAAGTTAGATCTGATTTATTCAGGGAACTTGAACAAGGAAGGGGCAAAATCAGGTTAATTAGCTTAAAGGTTATATCAATCAAGCAGTTATGCATGCGCTTTGAGTTCCCCCACACAGTCACACCTCTGGGTACCCAGATGGAGAAGAGATGGGCTAGCCAGGACTGTTGCCCGGGGTTGCAGCTGGTTGGGGCCTTGTGATGGAAAACACAACATGCACAGTACACATAATTTGTAATCCAGAGCCAGAGGGCTCAGTTTGTAAAGGAAATGAAACAACAAGACAATCAGATGACACACTCAGATTAAGCTGTTGTTGCAGGGAGCTACCCTGGTATTTACTCATGATACCCATGACTGGACTCAGGCTGGATGAAAATCAAGACTGCAGGTGATTGATATGGAATGCCAGGAGAAGCAGGGCCCACACGAGTCACAGAGGCATCGTTCCTGTTAAAAGCGTGGAGCAGGGGGCTGATCCCCAGGCAGGTCTCTCGTCGATGGCTTCTCTGTGCAGTGGGTAGTCTGGCTGGGCCAGTCTGGCAAGGTTCATATCACATGGAGACAAATTTGGATGCAGTCCGTTTTGATCTGGATACAGCTTCCAGCAAGCAGAACACAGTTCACACAGTGGGGAACTAACTCACAACTCACTAGCAGCTCACTGCACATTTACATGTATGGGAATTCTACTGTACCAGGCAAAGCGCTCCCCAGTCACAATCGCAAAGTCTCTGCACACACCGGGAGCTTAGGGGTAGCTGGAACTTCTAACAGGCCGATTGCATTCAACAAAATCTTCGGACTTCTTCAGGTTGAGCCTGGCCCACTTCAGTAGCTCACTTTAGTCATACAAACTTGGATTTAGTCCAACATAATTCTCTTCTCTCCCTCTCAGGAGCAGCAGCAGACATGCAAGCCAAAAACTCAGCCCTTTCACAGTTTTCCCATGCGAATCCACTCAGGATTGCTGCCTAAATTACACCTGAGCTCTTGTCATTTCACTTCCCAGCTCAGAATTAACTGAAAATCGCAAGCAGCCCGGGACTTCCTCAAGATCCAAAAGGTTTGGTTGGCTGATTTGGCTGTCAGTCAAAGCAAGAGCTCCCCCTTCAATTGCAAAAAAGGCACAAAAAGTTCAAAACTACAATTCCTACAGATTTTGACTTCTGACAGCTCCTGTAGTTCGGCTACATTATAGGTCCCACCAGAAATGATTGGTCCTATTTGTAGTCGAGGACCAAGATAGTGGAGACAAAACAAAACAGTCCTTGCTACAAAAAAAGCAGGTTAGACAAACTAAATTATCATTATCACTCTAAATGATTTTCAGCAAATAGTTACATCTTTCAACAGAGCTCCCTCTCAGATTACTTAGGCTGCAATCAGGCAGCTCTTAAAGAGACAGTACACAGAGGCTATACAGGCTCTGGTAATCTCATTTAAACTGCTGAAATGCAGGACATCAGCCTGGCAGTGAGTATTTTGGCAAGCTCAAGGAAGAGTTTTTGGGAACCCCCATTTGTAGTGGGGTTACACCCTTCCCTGCCTGGGAAAACTTGGTGTCCGCGTCAAGTCTGTACCATCATAACATTGAAAATGCAACATATACAAGACATTTATACCACTGGCATGCTATACAAGTACTATCTGATTCATCAATTGGCATAACTTGACACTTCACTATACATTTCAATGTTCTTCACTATATCATTTCCATTCTGACAATACATTATGCATATTTCACACAGGTAAATTGAACATTACTATGCAGAATCATGTAATAACTTCCTGTACTCTAAACAATGCAAGAAGGGTCCCTTCCCTATCAGCTAACTTGGGGCTGGATGGGGCAGGGGCACCATGGTGAGAAGGCAAAACAAGTAACCTGGAATGGGCCATCAAGCTCAATTTGGGCAGTGAGCTCTGAGAGACATAAACATCTTTGTGGACTATATTGAGAGGCAAATCCACTGGCCTCCCAGGGGAATCGTAAATGAAGCACACCACTGGCTTGACAGCTCGGCCAGTCTTTCTGGGGTGAACAACCACAGTCTCTGTACTTTCAGCAATGGTCTTGGAGCTTTCATCACTTGGGAGGGGCGCCTCTGCATGAAGGGGAATGTCCAAGCTGGGAGCACCATCAGCCCCTTGCTCTGTAGTCTCTGTTTCTACAACACTTGGCTCATTTTGAAGACACTCTGGCACTGAAGGGGGGGTTGTCAGCACTCTCATAGTGTTCCTCAAGTTCTGGCATGTCACCAGAAAGACTCATACCATCAACCTCTCCTTCAGGCAAAACATACAGTTCCACAATACACAAAGACTCAGCATCCTCAAATGTGATACTTTGCACTTCACCTTCAGGGAGCATTGGTTCCAAGGACGATGTCGGAGCGTTAGGCAGTCCAGAAGGCCCAGCTTCATCCCCATAATTCAACATAGGATTTCCACAAAACAACTGACTCAGTTCATATGAGGGGTAATAGGCATTATCACACTCACTATCATCCGAGTTAGACTGGCAGTCACTATCATTCTGGGCCTGCTGTGGGGGAAGTCTTAAATCGGCAACCACGTGGGCAGGCTGACTCTGTTTCTCTCTTGCAGCAGCATGAGTCACTGGCCCAGGGGAATAAATCTCGGTAGGCTCAGCCTCAATTATAACTTGACTAATAGGTAGCAAGTGGTTACAGTGCATGGTCTTGACAGCTTTGGAGTTATTCTCTGGGCGCACTTTGTACACTGGCAAATCAACCAACTTTCCAACTATGATATGGGGAAGATGGTGCCATCGATCAGCAATTTTGTGTTTACCATACAATCCTAAATTTCGCAACAACACACAGTCTCCAGGCCTAAGCTCTTGAGCCTTTACTTTTCTATCATGTCTCTCTTTGTTGTCTAAATTTCTTTTGGCGGCCATTGTCTGGGCCAGTTGATAGACATGGTTCAATTGAGCTTTCAGTTTTTGTACATATTGCAGGTAATCTTCGGCTCGGACTCCATTGGAAGAAACCCCAAAACAGACATCAACAGGCAACCAGGCCTCTCTCCCGAACATAAGGCGGTAGGGAAAGAACCCGGTAGCATCATTCTTTGTGCAATTATATGCATGTACCAAGGTGCTAATCGGCTGGCTCCATTTATGCTTATCTTTTGGGTGGAGGGTTCCTAGCATGTCTAGTAGGGTGCGATTAAAGCATTCTGGTTGAGGATCCCCCTGCAGGTGATAAGGGGTAGTTCTTGACTTTCACACCCCCCCGTAGTAGAGAGAACATTTCTTTGATTAGCCGACTCTCAAAGTCCCAGCCCTGATCAGAATGAATTTGTTGGGGGCACTATAGTGAACAAAGAAATTTTCCACTAGCACCTTGGCCACGGTAGATGCTTTTTGATCTTCGGTTGGAAAAGCTTGTGCATACCGTGTGAAATGGTCCGTAACCACTAACACATTGCCAATGTTTCGCTGATCAGGCTCTAAACTCAAGAAGTCTATGCAGACTAGTTCCATTGGGGTGCTGGTAGTAATGTTGACAAGGGGGGCAGCCCTCTGAGGCAGGGCTTTTCTCTGCAGGCAGTGACTACAAGTCCTTACATGGTGCTCAACATCGGCCCCCATCTTGGGCCAGTAGAATCAAGATCGTACTAGGTCAAGTGTCCGGTCGATACCGAGGTGGCCCATATGATTGTGGAGGGACCTCAGTACCAAATCTTTGAAGGCTGTGGGCAGGACCAATTGTTGCTGGTCTATTTGTCCACCCCGATCTACAGTCTCTATACAACAACTGATTAAGCAGCTTCAACCTGGGGCCTTCTTTAAACAATAAAGCGGTTCGCAGATCAGAGGAACGCAACTTGGACACATCTTTTCCTGCATGAAGGGTGTCAAGTGCTGGCTGAATCATAGGATCTCGGGATTGAGCCCACTGAATGCAGTCATTGTCAAACTGAGGTAGTGCACTAACATCTAGAGCAGAGAAGTGGCAATACGCAGCCGGTATGCAGGTGTCAGAGCAGCCCAAGCAATCTACTAAGCAGTCCGCTGTGTCCGTAGACATCTGTTCATTTCTTTATAACTTTTGGCACAATGCTCGTATGTCAGGTTCAGACAGCCTGACCCAGTCACTCTTGGAATGGGCCTCCGAGATAGGGCGTCAGCATCAATATGATTCAGGCCTGGTCTGTATTCGACAGCATAATCATATGTTGACAATGCAGAAAGCCACCGGTGCCCCGTGGCATCTAACTTAGCTGAAGTCTGTACATAGGTCAATGGGTTATTGTCAGTCCTCACCAATATTTTTTGCCCCATAGAGGTAATCATGAAACTGGTCGACAATGGCCCATTTTAACGCAAGGAACTCCAACTTGTGCACAGGGTAGTTTCGCTCTGACGGGGTCAAGCTCCTACTGGCGAATGCCACTGGCCTCAAACCATCCTCATGGTCTTGATACAGTACAGCTCCTAGACCCTGCAGACTGGCGTCAGTATGCAGCACATAGGGTTTGGTGGGATCAGCATAAGCGAGGATGGGGGCGTTGGTGAGCTGGTATATGACATTGTGGAAAGCTGCTTTCACCTGGGCGGAAATATGCTTTATCTGGTTCTTTGATGGACCTTTTTTGTATTTCTGACTGGTAGGAGGGTAACCCTGGGTAAGATTCAAGAGTGGCCGAATCAATTGGAATAGTCCTTTATGAACCGGCGGTAGTAGCCACAGAATCCCAGGAAACACTGTAGTTCTTTCAAATTGTGGGGCTGGGGCCACGCAGTTAAGGCTTCAACTTTTACTAGGATCAGTCTCTATCCCCTCTGTAGACACTATGTGCCCCACCTACTTCACAGAGGTTTGGAAAAACTGGCACTTGTCGATGGACAGCTTGAGGCCAAAATCTTCCAATCAGTCTAGTACTTTGAACAGTCGACTCTCATGTTCCTCTACGGAGCTCCGAACACAATGACATCGTCCAAGTACACCAGGCATTCTAGCAAATTCATGTCTCCCACTGCTCGTTCCATCAGTCGCTGGAAGGTGGCTGGGGTGCCCGATATTCCCTATGGCATTCTTAGGAATTCGTAGAACCCCAAAGGACAGATGAAGGCAGTCTTCTCATGGACCTCCAGAGCCATCGGAATCTGATAATATCCACTGTGAAGATCCAACACTGAGAACCATTTGCTCCCATTCAAACAATCCAGAGCATCTTGTATACAGGGCATGGTGTATTGATCGGGGATGGTCCGCCGATTCAGAGTTTGATAACCAACACACATTCTCACAGATCCGTTCTTCTTATGCACAACCACAATAGGAGAAGCATATGGGCTCCTGGATTCTTGTATCACACCAGCCGCGAGCATTTCCTGCAAGTGTCTTCTCACATCGTCTATGTCTGCAGGGGCTAGCCATCGAGACCTCTCTCGAAATGACCGTTCATCATGTAGGTGTATGTGATGGGACAGACATAAGGGAGTCCTAGTGGGGGTAGGAGGAAATAAGCTGTTGGTTAACTAGGATCTGCAGCTTATCTGTTAGGTAGGAAAATGGGCAGACTAGGTGGGCCAAGCGGTCCTTATCTGCCATCAAATTCTATGTTTCTATGTTTATATGATGCTCCGCACCCTGAACACATCCCACGTCCCATTCCTTCAATGAAAACACTTGATCTCTCTGGACAAGTTTCTGGCTAATTCTAGTCTTCCATTCAGCTGGCAACAGGGAGTCACCAAAATCAAACAAGTCGAGAGTCACTTTATTTGTCTTGCCAGGGTGTTTGTTGCTGGGCAACACTGCAGTGTCTGCGCAGAGTACCGTAGCTAGGGTGCACCCTCTGTTTACCCAGATCTCCCGATCTGACACATTATTTTTTTTTTTGTATAATATTTTTATTGGTTTTCACACAGTGACATACAGACATACTGACCTTCAAACGTGAAAGTCACACTACACATTAAAAACAACATCAACAGGTGCAATCATTTGTGCATTCCATTAGTATTTTCTTTCCCATCCAGTTAATACATCATAAATATTGAGGTATATAGACTTATAACTCTAATACAACTTCTTGAGCTCAGCGTATTAATTTATTGATAAATATTGAGGTCCTACTACCACTCTCAGCAACCCAATCCTGCCCTTAATATCACTTCCTCCTCTGGATTTAGTGAGTACATATAAGGTAACCAGATTCTTATAAAAACCTCCTCCTGATCCCACAATACATAGGTTAACCTCTCCAACACCAGTGTTTACAATATCATCTGCTTCCATTGTTTAAGATTCAGCCTTACATGGGACACCCATGTGTTCTGTATACAGTGCCGAGCCAGGATGAACAAGACTCTCACCCATCTAGGAAGCAGGTTCCACTCCTCTCCCTCTCCCACCTCCATTCCAAACAGACACAGCAGTGGATCCTTTTCTATCTCCCTTCTAGCTATTGCAGCCACTTCCTCCACTACCTCCCCCCAAAAGAGCTGTAGAATGGGGCAGGTCCAAAAACAATGTATGTATGTGCCTCTTCCCACTCCACATCTCCCACATACCGGTGACATTGAAGGATGTGCTTTGTGGACTATCACTGGCGGGTAATCCAATCCATGAAGAAACTTGTAGTATGCCTCCTTATATCTATTACATGCCATAATCCCTGAGTGCATTGGATGCACTATATGCCAATTCTCCTCCGTAATAGGTCTCTCCAGATCCCTTTCCCACAACATTCTTGTCTCCCTGTTCTATCTGGGAGTCTCTGTCTTCCTCTCTTGACCGCCTTCCTGATAAAACCTTTGGGGTCCACCTTGGCCTGGTATATTAGGCTTTCTACCTCATCCGGTTTAAGTCCCCTTTCCTCTCCCCTTGCCAACTTGTGCATAAATGTCCTTACCTGCAGGTATCGAAACAGGTGCTGCCTCTCCACCCCCAGCTCCTTCTGCTTGGTGTGGGAGTGGTGCAATGCAGTGGCTGTGGGGCAGCCATATTCAGGCAGACCTTCTGGACACTGAGGTGCTGCCCTATCTGCATGCACCTCTCTGGACTGCGGGATGAGGTAGCCAGACTCAGAGCGGAAGTAAACTGGGTCAGGAGTACCATCACCCCTATCCAGGGACCACCCAGTCAATGCAGCTGCCTCAAAGGATGCCGAGAACGAGAGCACTTGGATGACAGTGGGCTCAGGGAGGGTTAGAGCAGTCAGGCAGAGGCACATCCCAGATCCTATTCCACTCAAGAACTCATATGCCACACTGGCAAACGAGGACAACCAAATAGAGGTACCCAGAGAAGTGGAAGGAAAGGATGTGGAGGTTAGCCAAAGAGGTGACCTCAGCGGGGAAAGCAGTGGACCCCAGAGGAGGAGGAAGCAAATCCTGGTGGGGGACTCCATCGTAAGAGGGATCCAGCTAGGAACACAGGAGGGGGAGGACAGGGAGGTGAGGTGCCTACCAGGTGCCACGGTATGGAGGGATGGAAGGAAGATCCTGGGGATCACTGGGAAGGCAAGTCGGGAGGGTGAGCTGGATGTCATTATCCACCTAGGTACTAATGACCTGGCAAATGGGGAGCCAAAGGAAGTTCAGGAGGAGTTTAGGAAACTGGGGAGGGGTCTCAAGCAAGTAGCTACTTCTGTCACTTTCTCAGAAGTACTACCTGTGAGAGGCAAGGGAGAGCATAGGAGTGCATGCACCAGGAACTTTAACTCATGGTTGAAGAACTGGTGCTGTGAGGAAGGGTTTGGATTCATTGGTGACTGGGGACCCACCTGGAGGGATGGAGGTTTGTTCAAGCCTGACGGCCTGCATCCATCCTGGAGGGGAATCCAAGCACTCAATGATAAGTTTACATGCTACATTGACAAGCATTTAAACTAGCAAAGGGGGGTGGCAGGCCAGCAAGGAGGGTACCTACTTGCTCACCCCCACAGCTAGCAGTGGAACCAGTGAACCAGAGGAGTGGCTATCTCTGCAAAGCAGTGTGCAAAAGATGGAGATTAGTGCCCAAGAGGTGGATAAGCAGAAAAGGGGCAAAATTCAGCAGAAGGGCAGACAGCAAGGAGAACCAGGGATAAATGACAACCAAGGAAGGGGCTGGAGTAGAACAGTGAAGCAGTCTAGGGAGGTCAAATCATGGAAAGCCATGTGTGCAAATGCCAGGAGCCTTAGCAACAAGATGGAAGATCTGGAGGCTGTCATGGTACAGTCAGACCTGGACATTGTGGCCACCACTGAAACCTGGTGTAATGATAACCATGACTGGGAGATGGCCATACCTGGCTACATCATATTCAGAAGAGACAGAGCAGGCAGGAAGGAGGAGGAGGCACTGTATGTGAAAATGACATAAGGGCCACAGAGATCCAGGAGGAACAAAATGGGGAGAGATACTGTGGGTT
The DNA here is from genome assembly GCA_016271365.2 of Neoceratodus forsteri. Classification (NCBI taxonomy): domain Eukaryota; kingdom Metazoa; phylum Chordata; order Ceratodontiformes; family Ceratodontidae; genus Neoceratodus; species Neoceratodus forsteri. Next base: position 1,181,671,390 of record CM057454.1, read on the forward strand.
AAGCTGGAAAGGAAAATGGGGCCAGCCATCCGCACAGGTGTGGTCTATAGACCACCAGCCCAGGAGGAAGAAACAGATAGGGAGCTGATGCTAGCCATCCAAAGGATGGCAGACAAGGTGAGGTAGTACTGGTTGGAGACTTCAATATTCAGAGCGTGGACTGGAGCATCCCAGCAGCAGCATCAACTAGGAACAGATTTATCCTGGACTCCCTTCAGGGTCCTTCCTCAAGCAACTGGTCATGGAACCAACTCGGCAGAAGGCAATACTGGACCTTGTGCTCACAAACAGGGACAGTGTGATGGGGGTAACAGTGGGGGAGCACCTGGGGAACAGTGACCACCAGTCATTGTGGTTTGAAATCACAGAAAGAGCAGAACCAAACCACACAAAAACACGTATCCTGGATTTTAGGGGCAGACTTTGGGAAAATGGGAGATACTTGAAAGAGGCATTAAGGGGAATGGAAAGGAATCAGGGTTGAGGAACAGTGGGCAGTATTTAAAATGGGATTACAAGAACAACAGAATTATGAATTAAGCAGGTTAGCAAGAGGAAAAGAAGAGGAGACCATTATGGTTTTCCAAAAGGTATCAAAGAAAGTGAAAGCCAAAAAGATTGCATTCAGGCACTACAAAAAGACACAGGCAGAAGGGGATAGAGAGAAGTACCAGGAGAAGCAAAGGAGGCAGGAGGTCAGTAGGGAAGCCAAAGCTCAGACAGAAGAACACATTGCAAAATCAGTGGGTAAAGGGACAAAACCTTTTACAGGTACATAAGTGAAAAAGAAAGACAAAGGGAGGATAGTGAGACTGAAGGGGAAGGATGGGAGCGCATGGAGGATGACAACAGTAAAGCTGAAATATTGAACAGGTATTTCTGCTCAGTCTTTACTGAGGAAGAGAGGGTAATGGGTCTGAAGGGGTACAAGGGGTGAGAATGGTGCAGAAATGGACACAAGTCCCTACACTCCAGAAAGGGTCCTGAAGAACTGGAAGTAATAAGAGTTGATAGCCAATGGGGCCAGACGGGGTGCACCCCAGGGTCTTAAAGAACTAAGAGAGGTGGTGGCTGAACCTCTGGCTATCCTGTTTAGCCGATCACTGGAAACAGGAGGTACCCAAAGACTGGAGGACAGTAGATGTAGTCCCCTTATACAAAAGTGGGAACAAAGAGAAGCAGGGAACTACAGAACAGTCAGCCCCTCACCTCGGTAGTGGGGAAGATCATGGAAGCACTACTGAAGGAGAGATTGGTGGAACTTCTGGTTGTCAATGGACTACAGGACCCAAGGCAGCATGAGTTTCAGCAGGGGAGGTCATGTCAGACCAACCTCGTTGAATTTTTGACTGGGTGACTAGGAGGTGGATCAGGGAGGGCAGTGGACATGGCCTATCTGGACTTCAGCAAGGCCTTTGACACTGTGCCACATAGAAGACTATTACACAAACTGGGGAATATGGGTGTGGGCAGAACAGTAGTATGGTGGGTAGGTAACTGGCTGGGGTGGCAGGACACAGATGGTGGTGGTAAATGGCTGTCACTCCACAGAGGGAAGAGTGACCAGTGGGGTACCACAGGGATCAGTGCTGGGACAGGTCCTATTCAACATCTTCATCAGTGACATTGCGCAGGATCTAGAAGGCAGAATTTCACTGTTCGCTGATGACACAAAGCTCTGTAACAGAGTAGACACACCAGAGGGTGTAGACAGAATGAGAAGCGACCTAAAGAAACTTGAAGAATGGTCAGTGATTTGGCAGTTGAAATTCAATGCAAAGAAGTGCAAGATAATGCATATGGGGCACAAAAACCCTGGCACAATATATCAGTTGGGGGGTGAGGATATAGCATGCACCAAGCAGGAAAGGGATCTTCGGGTTGTCATCTCTAATGACCTCAAGGTAGGAAACAGTGTGACAAGGCAGCAGGTAAAGCAAATAGGATGCTGGGATGTATAGGCAGGGTCATCACCAACAGGAAAAGGGAGGTCATAATTCCGCTATACAAGACACTAGTGAGGCCCCACCTGGAGTACAGTGTACAGTTCTGAGACCATACCTCACGTAGACATAGACAGGGTAGAGAAGGTTCAGAGGAGGGCAACAAAGATGGTGCATGGATTGCATCACAAGTCCCTATGAAGACAGGTTGAAGGAACTGAACATGTACTCCCTGGAGGAGAGGAGGGAGAGGGGATATGATAGAGACATACAAGTATCTTACAGGGAGGAACAGGGTACAGGAAAACACTATTTTAAGCGAAAAGATGTTCCAGGACTAGAGGGCATGGGATGAAGTTGGAGGAGGACGATTCAGAGGAAACATGAGAAAGAATTCTTCACAGAGCAGGTGTGGTGGACAAGTGGAACACCCTGCCAGAGGAAGTGGTGGGGGCAGAAACAATCACGGGATTTAAGAATGCATGGGATAGACATAAAGGAATTCTAGAGGTCAGGGGTAAGGGGAAACAGACTTCTAGGAAAACAAACTGAACTTACAAGCTCAAATGGGCAGACTGGGTGGGCCATAGGCCCTTATCTGCCGACACTGTCTATGTATCTATGTATCTATGGTTTCAAAGGTACAAAAGTTTCCTTGTACCAGGAGATTCCCTAGACTCCAGATTCCCTTCTGTTCCCATTCGTAAAAGCCTTTATCCTCCAGCCCCGGCAAGAAAAAGGGGTTGTTTGCCACAGGTAATAATATGGTTTCCCCTTGTCGTGCCATCCCTGCTTTCTAATTTGTCTCCAGTCTATTAAGACCTGTTCCACTAATGGATTATTATTGCCTCTAATTCGATATGCTATTACACCCCTAGAGTGCAGGTATGCTGTGAGTCGTCCCGATGCTCCCACTTGCTCTAACTCTACGCAGCTGGCTTCCCTGGGCTGATGCACCCAATCCACTATGTATCTTAGCTGCACTGCCAGTCCATAATTATGTATGTCCAGTAAGGCTAGACCTCCCCTCCCCTTTTCCATTTTTAATTTTTGTAGATTAACCCTTGGGCGTTTACCCCTCCAAATAAAACTCGAGATAGCTTTTTCTATCTTATCTATGTCTCCTTTCGTAAGCCCTACATGCAACATTTGTAACAGATACAATATCCTGGGGAGCACATTCATTTTGACAGTATTTAGTTTGCCCATCCATGAAATCGGTAATTGTTCCCATCTTCTAAGATCTGCCCCATCACGTTCAACAGTTCCGTATAATTTAAACTATAAAGGGAACCCAACAACCTGCATATACCAAGATAGGTAAAACACTTCCCTACTTGTTTCAGTCCCCACTGTTCTGTTTCTTTACCTATCTCAGGAAAACACATAATTTCCGACTTCCCCAGGTTAATCCTATACCCCGAGAAGGCCCCAAACTCCTATTCCAAAGCCAGTAGGGGAGGCACTGATTGTTTTGGGTTTTTCACAAACACTAACATGTCATCCGCATATAGAGCAAGCTTATGCTGTGATCCCTTTGCGCCTTCAATTCCCAAAACTGCTGTTCAACTCCTTATGGCTATTGCCAATGGTTCAATTGCCATTGCAAATAACAGGGGGAACAGAGGGCAGCCCTGTCTCGTACCTCTCTCCAATTTAAATCCTTCTGACAGTTCTCCATTTACCAATACCTGTGCTCTAGGCGCCATGTACACAGTCCTTACCCATCTAACGAGTGGTTCACCCAGACCAAACCGGGACATCACCTCAAATAAGTATTCCTATTCCACTCTATCAAATGCTTTTTCGGCATCCATGGAGATAACTCCCACTGCTTCTTTTCCCTGATTCGCTCTCCATATAATATTGAGGAGACGTCTCATATTATGATATGACTGTCACCCTTTAATGAACCTGGTTTGGTCCGGGTGAACAAACTCTGGGAGTATTTGCTCCAACCTCAGTGCCAGGACCTTAGCCAGAATTTTCAAATTGCAGTTAAGCAAATACATTGGTCTATAGGAAGCACATTCCTCCACATCTTTTCCCACCTTAGGTATTAAACATATAGTGGCATCATAACATGTTTTGGGCAGGTTAATCTCCCCTGTCTCCTCATTTTGGTGAAATACTTCTCTTAGCAGTTCCCCTACCTGGCCTCCAATCATTTTATAATATTCTGCCGGGAATCTGTCTGGGCCGCTAGCTTTACCACTCTGCAGTTTCTGTATTGCATTCATTATATCTGTTTTTGTAATCAGTTTACTAAGCATCTCTATATGGACTTGTGTAGCCTCCAGTAGCTTTACTTCATCTAAAAATCTTTGCATTTCCTCACGGTTACCCACATGCTCTGCTTGATACAAATGCTGGTAAAAGGCCCTAATATTTTCTTTTATGCCTTTCATATCTTTATGAAGGTTCCCCTTTTTATCTTTTACTCCATATGATATGTGTCGCAGCTCTGCCCCCTTTCAACAGTTTAGTTAATAAAGGGCTAGGTTTATTCCCCCATTTGAATATGTGGTGTTTCCAATAAAGCCCTGTCTTCTCCGCTTCTGCTTTAAGATGGGCATTCAGGGTTTCCCTCGCTGTTTCCAACAACCTAATTGCTTCCCCCTTTTCACCACCTGACATTCTTTTTTCCAATTCCTTCAGCTTCCCCTCTAGTTCTATCCATGTCTCCTTTTTCTGTTTTTTCAATCTGGCCATATATTCTATGATTATCCCCCTCATATATGCCTTACTCGCCTCCCACAGCGTTGTCTTAGATACCTCCCCCGTATCATTATTCTCCATATACTGCATCCCCTCCACTGGGTTGTCAGATGTTCTTTAAACTCTTTATTTTTTGCCATATACGTTGGGAATTTCCATGAATAGGGCCTCTCTGCTTCCCCCCCTTTCATTTTCAGGATAACCATTGCATGGTTGGATATGTGTATAGGGCTATGTATTACATCTTGCACTCTGGCTTACCATCCCCTGGGCAAATAAATATAGTCGATCCTGGACCATGTTTTATGCAGGTTAGAGAAAAAAGTATATTCTTTTACCCCTGGATTGGCTGTACGCCAACTATCTATGAGGTCCACGTCCACCATATCCATTACTGGATCCATTGTCCAATTAAAATCACCACCCAGGATAAGCCCTGGGAATTGTTCCCTTGTTAGCAAATCCAGTAAGGACATGTAGAATTGTGGCTCGTATGCCGCCAGGGCGTAAATACACCCACATGTTATTTTTTCCCCCTTTAAGTTCTCCTGAGATAAATATATATCTCCCCTCTTTAGGATCTTTGACTACTTTAGTGATTACCAAAGGGAGAGCCTTGTGCACCAATATGGCCACTCCCCTCTTATGTGCTGAAAAGGATGCTGCATGGCACTTCCCCACCCAGTTCCGTGCCATTTTGGCATGTTCAGTGTCTGTTAGATGGGTCTCCTGTATCAGAGCTACCTGTGCCCCTACCCTTTTCAGAGCCATCAATAACGATGTCCTTTTGACTGGGTTTGCGATGCCTCGTACATTCCACGAGGCTACATTGATATTTTGTGTATTATCCATTTATATATACATATGTTTCTTTCAACTCCCCTCCTCTAATAGAGTCGAGTCCACTTGGCCCGATTATTTGCTTTAGAGTTTCACTATGATTAGGCAAAGGAGGTAAGATCCTCCATTTGGTTTGAGGATAAGTGAGCTCTGGCTTGGAGGGGGTTCAATAAACAGGATTGCCTCTCCAGGATGTCCATCTGAGGGTAGGACTCCTGCTTTTGGACCTCCTCAAAGGGAGTTGTGTGCAATGACAGGTTGACTGAAACTTTTAAATATGTGAAGGGGCTCAACAGAGTAAGGAAGGGTGTTTACTTAAGAAGCAGGGGGCCCAATATTAGAGGGCACAGCCTCAGACTGCAAGGAAAGAGATACAGAGGCAAAGCAAGAGGGGGATTCTTCACAGAGAGGGTGATGGAGCCCTGAAACAGACTGCCAGAAGAAGTGGTGGGGGCCGAATCGGTGGAGGGATTCAAGAGGGCATGGGACAGACACATGGAGCTAAGTAGTGGGGGTTGGGAAGTGTAGGCCACATTCCTGCTGGCCGCTCGCCATGTCACTAATGGCGTAAGCTACGTCGAGTGGCTAAAAGTTTTGAGCACCCATATGCCACTGGGCGAAAGAAGTAATCGACGGCTGGTAGAATGGCAAAAAAACTACTGTTTGTGGTGCTATAATGGATCTCACGTGTCTGCACGAGACGTGAAGTACTGTGACCTCCAGAAGGACCGTAAAGTGCATCTCACGTCACCAGTAACCAGATGACCACAGTTGTGGAACGGAGGAGAGTTGTCTCTGATTTGAGGAATTACACAGACACTCTCCTCTGACAAATCAGTATGGCTGTTTTGAGTGTTGGAAGGGCTCACAATGGAAAGAGAGTCACTTGAGCTGCGGCAGTCATGGGAAAAGATGTGTGAGCGGTTCGGCGATCGCACTCAACATACCTGAAATATTTAACCTAAGAGTGTTTATTAGGTAAGCAGGGAAGCAAATTATACAAGTAGAGGACAGAAAGAAATGGCAAGGAACTGAATTAAAAAAAAAACAGGCCACTGGGAAATAGTGGGACAAATACTGTTGGTGTGAAAATTAAGCAGGCAATGAGTAGGGTTGCCACCTTTGGATGAGGCAAAAAATGAATCCTAAGCTCCGCCCCTGGCCCCACCCCTTTTCATGACTCATCATGCACTGTTCCTCCAATAAAAGACAACACTTAGAGCAGCAGTTAAATAAAAATGTTAAGATACTGTACTGTGTGTGTTAAAGTTACTTTCCCAGGTTCTTCCTAATTATTTACTTATGAATTTATTTATTTATTGACATTGGTTAACCAGATAAACATATAGAGATAAAATAAATCTCATTTACAGATATGATCTGGGGGAGACAAGGAAAGTACTGTAAATAGCACATAGCAGTATACGTACTTTATATATTTTTCTGCCTCCATTTCCTGTTCTTGTCCACAGTACTATTTCAAAGCCAAAGAAGTGACCATACTTTTTTCTTGTGGGGGAAAAATAATTCACAACATTTAAAAATGCCTAAATTCTGTTAGAGATGAAAATGTTTACCAGCAAATAAAAGTGAAGGACAACTGGCTCTGTTACTGTTACAAAAGGTGGGGGCAGTTGTGCTGCTATGCCACTTTAAGATGCAGTGGAAAGCTTAGGTTAAGTAAGTGCTAATGGTGTTAATGGCCATACTTTACACCTCCCAGGGTGACTGCATTCACAAACAAAAGGCTACAGTGACAACAGAACTTGTTTGTAACCTGGACATATGACAAAATCTGTTTCAAAAGAATGTGAGCACTCAAAATGGCTCAAAAACCTGACCAGCACAGAGCAAAACCGGATTACCTGATAGGGACCCTGAAAACCTGATCACCAGGTAAAAAACCTGACAGGGGCAACCCTAGCAATGAGTGAGCGGTGGGGAAAGCAGGGGAGAGAGGGAAAACATAATTGTGCAATAGACAAAGAATTTAGAGGAGCTCTTGAAAGAAACTTCAGGATAGAACACAATAAGGAGAAGCAGGAGGGGGGATATAAAAACAGGCACATTGTGCAACAGACTGAAAGATTATCAGATGCTCTTGTAAGAGTAAAAAAATTATTGAACTCAAGTATTGAAACACAAATAGAAGCAGGGGAAATAAAAAAGGCACATATTTTTATTGTGCAACATAGACAAACTGAAAGAATGTGATAACTGGTACTGAAATAAAACAAAGGATTAATGTATAAGGAGAAAAGCAGGAGTTGTCATATAAAAAAATGGGCATAAAATTGTGTAAATACTGAAAGTTTATATGAAAGAGAAAGAGATAAAAGACAAATTAAGGAGAAGCAGGGGATATAAAAGACAGAAACAATCTGAATATGCAAGGGTAAGAAAGCTACTGAAAGAAATGTGAGAAAAACAAATATTAGGAGAAGCAGCCAGGAGAGACATGGGATATACAGAAAGGGCACTGTACAGACTGAAGGTACATGGCAGCTCTTATTATATACTGTACTTGTGAAAAAAGGAGGAATCCCAAACACAAATATAGAGCAGACAAGTTGAGTCAAGGCAGCTGACCCGGTAGCACTGAGGGTTGAGGCGCTGGACGCCACACCTCGAACCACACCGGCGACCCAGGTTCGGGAACGAGCCCAGGCCATCGGGGGTCGGCAGGGGAGGAGTAGGATCGAGTGTCCAGAGGACAGCTCAACTTTTCTGGGGTGGATGGGCTCTCCCGCATGCCGCACTAGCGACTTCTGAAGGAGGGATGAGCAGTCATAGTCAATGTGGGGATGTGGAAGGGGATTGGGTGGTGGCAGGTGTCTTTCACCCTGGCACGGAAGCGTGCCTGGTGTGAGCAGGATGCCATTGCACATCCGTGCCCAAGCAACACACAACACAGAAAAGCTCTCTACGGAGCCATGGAGATGATGGGGACCCCAGGAGCAGGGCCACACCCCAATGCTAGCGCAGCACACCAGTGGACTCTACGGCTGCCCTGATGCCAGGTAGGTCCCTCTAATCCTGGTACCGGCCGTCAAGGGAGGGTGGACCTGCCCTGGGGGGGGGGTGATCTGGGGGCTGAACCTGCCTGGGCAGTTGGGGGAGTTCACTGGCATGTGGGGGTTCAGGCAGGGAGTAGAGACCCCACTGTGTGGGTACCCCGGAAGAATGCTCAGGCCGCAGGGTGAATAAAGAAAGTTTACAAAAAAAAAAAGCTGAGTGAAGGTGAACAAAGCAGCACAAGCCAAGGTAAAGCAGAGAAGCAGAGTCAGTGTGAAAAATAAAATAAGTGGAAGGAGCTGCTACTTCACAGGAGAAATTATAACCAGAATAGGAAAACAGCAGGACAGGAAGGATCAACAGGAGGAGAAGACTTAATAGGCAGCACTGGGACTGACAAAAAAATAAAGTACAACAGTATGAGCTGCTAAGCAAGGACAGATCTGCCAGAAAGAAAGTAAAACGCAACAAGTACACCGTCTCCAGTGTTGTGTATACTGACTCAGTGCTGTTAGTGTAAAAAAAGAAACTCTGCCAGGCATCTGTTGCAAGGTGCTTTATTTTGAGACAACTGTGAATGTGGGGGAGAATCACTGTAAGTACTGAAGCACACAATAATCATACCCGTATTACCATCTTCCACCCTATGTAATCTACAGAAACATTTCCCTTGTACATAAAGGTGTTTACACACACACACACACACACACACACACACACACGCGCACCCATGACAGTTTGTGTCTAAAACCACTCAAAAGTGCTCTGAACATGTTAGTATTTAAAAATAATGTGATCTGCACTTAAATAAATCCTCCCTGTTAGAATCTGTACCATTACTCAACGTGTGGCTAAGGGTCTCTTGAGATGGCTAAAAAATATGGGGCCCATTTACTACGGTGGCTAATAATTTTGAAACCCTAGGAAGAACGGAGGTGGGAGGTGGGAGGTGGGGGAAATAGGGCAGACTAGATGGGTCGGTGTGGTCCTTTTCTGACATCAAGCTTCTATGATTCTATGAGAGAGATGTGGGGAGTGGTGCAATGCGTTGGCTGAGGAGCGCCAGTCTTCCAGGAGATGTTTTAGAGGCTGCAATGCTGCCCTATTTGCAGGCACCTCTCTGATCTGAGGGAGGAGGTTGTCTGTCTCCAGGCCGACCTGGAAAGGATTCAGGAAATCTTCTCCTCCTCCACCCAGGGGCCACGAGGGCTGCTGTCGCTGCCTCAGAAGTTGCCAAAAAAGAGGAGTGGTTGGACCACGGTGGGCTCAGGGAGGGTGAGGGTGGTGGAAAAGAGACGCATCCCTCCAGCTGTACCTCTCCACAATTCATACGCTATTCTGGCGGAGCATGATGCCTCTATGGAGGCACCCACAGTGGAGACCAAGGAGGATGCTGGGAACCTCCACAAAGGAGACCCACAGAAAGGTGGCATGGGACTCCACAGGGGAAGGAAACAACTCCTGGTGGGGGACTCGATCGTTGCAGGGGTGGAAGTGGGGGAGGGAAGGGAGATGGAGCTAAGGTGCCTGCCCGGCGCCATGGCTTGGAGGGACAGGAAGTGTACTCTCAGGATCGCGGAAGCAGCTACACAGTACAGGGAGCTGGATGTCATTGTCCACCTAGGAACAAATGACCTGGCTGGAAATCAGATCAAAGCAGTGCAGGAGGAGTTTCTGGAGTTGAGGAGAGGCCTTAAACAAGTAGCATGCAAAGTAACCTTCTCAGAGGTACTGCCCATCTATGGCATGGGTGAGGCTAGGGTACTCCGCACGAAGGGATTCAAAGAATGGTTCAAAAACTGGTGCGGCGCTCAGGATTTTTGATTCATAAGGGACTGGAGGTCCACCTGGAGTGATACAGGCCTATACTGGAGCGATGGTCTGCATCTGTTCTGGAGGGGAACCGGGATCCTAGGTGATAGGTACAAATGCTTCATTGGCAACCATTTAAACTAGCCAAGGGGGGAGGCACTGAAAAGGAACAGGGAAATCCCAGCACCCACCCCACAAAACAGGGTAGTTAGCGAGGTAAACACCAGGGTTGAGAAGTCAACAGGGAGCAGGACAGGTAAATGGAGAAAAAGGCAAAGGCAGTAAGGACAGGGATGGGGTTAAAAGGGGTAAGGCCATCAAACAATGGAGGGTGATGAGTACCAATGCCCATAATCTAGGCAACAAGCTCCCTGAACTAGTGGTCTTGATGGAAGAGGTATGCCTGGATATCGTGGCAGTCAGAGAAACATGGTACACAGAGAACCATGACTAGGATGTCAACATTCCAGGGTACACAATCTACAGGAGGAGCAGGGAGGATAAAAGAAGATGAGGAGTAGCTCTCTATGTAAGGGAAGGGATGAAAGCAACAGAACTAAAGGGGAAACAGGGATGAGAGGAGGCACTGTGGGTCACCCTGTAGACAGGAAATGGCACCACAATCTGCACGGGGGTTGTATACAAACCCCTGTCTCAGAGGGAGGAAATGGACAAAGAAAAGATAGAAGGCATCCTTAGAATGGCAGAAAAAAGAGAGATATTGTTGATGGGGGACCTGAATATGTCAGATGTTAACTGGAGCACTTTTGCTGCAGCCACATCCAAGAGCAGGGTAATTCTTGATGCCCTAAAGGGGGCATGCCTCAGACAGCTAGTGTTGGAACCCACTCAGGAGGAAGCAATCTTTGACCTGGTTCTCTCAAATGGGGACGGAGAGAGGATCTCAGATTCAGAAGTGGGTAGCCATCTGGGAACAAGCGGCCACCAAACAGTGTGGTTCACAATAAAGAGAGCTGTAGAGTCAAGCCATACAAAAGAGAGGGTATTGGACTTTTGGAGGGCTGACTTTGTCAAAATGGAAGAGTGCCTCAGAAAAGCACTAGCAAACAGGCAAGAGGGAGGGGTGGAGGAACAATGGGGTAAAAATCAAAACTCCCATCACAGAGGCAACAAGCCTTTGTGTAAAGCAAATAAACAAAAGGAAGCAAAAAAACACTATGGTTCTCAAAAGAGGTGGCAGGGAAGGTGAGGGAAAAAAAGATAGCATTCAGGAAGTATAAGGAATCTTAGAATGAGCAGGACAGAGAGCATTTAAAGCAGTGGTTGAAAAACTGGTGCAGAGCTCAGGGATTTGGCTTCACTGGGGACTGGGGGTCCACCTGGAGTGATGTAAGCCTATACTGGCAAGATGGGCTGCATCTGTCCAGGAGGGGAACCAGGATCCTAGTGATAGGTTTAAATGCTTCATTGGCAAGCATTTAAACTAGCCAAGGGGAGGCACTGGAAAGGAGCAGAAATCCTAGCCCCAAAAAAATCACCCGGTACTAAGTGCGGTAAACACCAACATAGAGGTGGCGATAGGGAGAAGGGCAGGGTAAATGGGGAAAGTGACAAAGGCAAGAAGGACAGGGATGGGGCAAAAAGGAGTATGGCCATCAGGAAATGGAGGGTAATGAGTACCAATGCCTGTAGTATGGGCAACAAGCTCCCTGAGCTGGTGGCCTTGATGGAAGAGGGATGCCTGGATATCGTAGCAGTCACAGAAACATGGTACACAGAAAACCATGACTGGGATGTTAACATACCAGGGTACATAACCTACAGGAGAGACGGGCAGGGGAGAAGAGTGGGAGTAGTAGCTCTCTATGTAAAGGAAGGGATAAAAGCAACTGAACAAAAGAGTAAACAGGGAGGAGAGGAAGCACTGTGGGTCACCTTGGAGACTGGAAAGGGCACCACAATCTGCACAGGGGTTGTGTACAGACCCCCATGTCAGGGGGAGGAGATGGACAAGGATATGATAGAAGGCATTCTTAGGATGGCAGAGAAAGGAGAGATACTGTTGATGGGAGACCTGAATATGCCAGATGTTAACTGGACATTTGCTGCAGCCACATCCAAAACAGAGGGCCTTCTCGATGCCCTACAGGTGGCGAGGCCTCAGACAGCTAGTTTTGGAACCCACTGGTGAGGCAATCTTAGACCTCGTGCTCTCAAATGGGGGCAGTGAGAGGATCTCAGATCTAGAAGTGGGTTGCCATCTGGGAACAAGTGACCATCAAACAGTGTGGTTCACGTTAAACTCAGCTACAGAGTCAAGCCATACAAAAGTGAGGGTACTGGACTTCAGCAGGGCTGACTTTGGCAAGATGGGAGAGTGCCTCAGAAAAGCACTAGCAAACAGGCTAGAAGAGGGGTGGAGCAACAATGGGGAATCATCAAAACTGCCATCACAGAGGCAACAAGTCTTCGTGTGAAGCAAATAAACAAATCAAAATGAAAGAAAAAGCCACTATGGTTCTCAAAAGAGGTGGCTGGGAAAGTCAAGGAGAAAAAGATAGCATTCAGGAAGTATAAGGAAACACAGAAGGAGCAGGACAGACAGCTGTACCAGTTAAGGCAGAAGGAAGCAGGGAGGGAAGTCAGAATAGCAAAGGCCCAAACTGAGGAAAAGATAGCCAACTCTGTTAAGAAGGGGGATAAAACCTTTTATAGGTATATCAGAGAGCGTAGAAAGACAAAGGGCGGGATAGTGAGGCTGAATAGAATGAATGGTAGGTGGGCGGGCTGAGGGGGACAGTAAGAAAGCAGGGATACTGAACGAATATTTCTGCTCAGTATTCACAAAAGAGGAGGGGGAAGTGCCTAATCCAATTAACAGAAGCACTCTTGATAAGGGGGTCGATCCCAGCCCTTTCACAGAAGAAAGGGTTCTGCAAGAACTCCTAAAACGCGAAGGTGGATAAAGCAATGGGGCCTGATGGAATTCACCCCAGAATTCTAAAAGAATTAAGGGGGGAACTAGTGAAACCACTGACTACTCTTTTTAATAAATCATGGGAGGATGGTGTAGTACCTGAGGACTGGAGGAAGGCGGATGTGATTCCCTTCACAAAGTGGGACCAAGACAGAGGCAGGAAACTACAGACCTGTCAGTTTGACCTCTGTGGTAGGGAAAGTGATGGAGTCACTTCTGAAGGAAAGAATTGTTGAGTACTTAGAGGCCAGTGGGGCACAGGACACAAGGCAGCATGGGTTCGCAGGAAGGTCATGTCAGATGAATCTAATAGATTTCTTTGACTGGGTGACCAAAGTAGTAGACCATGGAGGGGCTGTGGACATGGCCTACCTAGACTTTAGCAAGGCATTTGACACAGTCCCACACAAAAGATTAATAGTCAAATTAACCAGCCTGGGAGTGGGTCCCAGGGTGGTAGCCTGGGTAAAACATTGGCTGGACAACAGGACACAGAAGGTAATTGTAAATGAAAGAGGGGTTACTAGTGGGGTACCGCAAGGTTCAGTACTGGGTCCAGTCCTTTTTAATGTCTTCATAAGTGACATTGCAGAAGGACTGGAAGGAAAAGTATGCCTCTTTGCAGATGACACAAAGATCTGCAACAGGGTTGATACACAAGGAGGCGTGGAAAGGATGAGAAGGGACTTGGCAAGGTTGGAGGAGCAGGTCAGAAGTATGGCAGCTAAGTTCAATGCAAAGAAGTGCAAAATAATGCACCTGGGAAACAAGAACCCAGGGAAGATTACACAATGGGAGGTAGTAACAACAACAAAAAGGAAAGGGACCTGGGGTAATCATATCAGATGACCTTAAGGTTAGCAAGCAATGTGAGAAGGCAGTAGGGAGGGCTGGGGTATACTGGGATACATGGGAGGCATTACCAGCAGAAAACAGGAAGTTTTATCCCTCTGTACAGACAGTTGGTGAGACCCCATCTGGAGTACTGCGTCCAGTTCTGGAGATCCCATCTCCGCAAGGACATAGACTGGATAGAGGCAGTCAGAGGATGGCAACTAAAATGGTGCAGGGTCTGCAAGGGAAGCCGTCTGACGAGAGACTAAAGGAGCTTAATATGTACACTCTTGAGGAAAGAAGGAGAGGGGGACATGGTAGAAACTTTTAAGTACCTCAGTGGAATCAACAAAGTCCAAGAGGGTAGCATCTTTCAGAAAAAGAGATGTGTAAGAACAAGGGGACACAATTTAAAGATGGGGGGCGGTTCCGGGGCAATGTGGAAGTATTTTTTCACAGAGAGGGTAGTGGATGCATGGAACAGCCTTCCTGAGGAGGTTGAGGGGTCTAAAACTGTGGGAGAATTCAAGAATGCATGGGACAGACATAAGGCAATTCTTGTGGGGGGTAGGAAGAAATAGGCTGTTGGTTAACTAGGATCTGCGGCCTATCCTGTAGGTAGGGAAATGGGCAGACTAGGTGGGCCAAGCGGTCCTTATCTGCCATCAAAGTCTATGTTTCTAAGGAAGCAGGGAAGGCAGTCAGCAAATGCCCAAACCGAGGAAAAGATAGCCAACTCAGTTAAGAAGCGGGATAAAACCTTTTATAGGTACATTAGGGAGCAAAGAGAGACCAAGGGAGGGATAGTGAGGCTTAGTAAAGGGAAGGGGGTGGGCAGAGGTTGACAGTGAAAAAGCAGGGATACTGATGAATACTTCTGCCCAGTATTCACAAAAGAAGAGGAGGTGAGGTACCTAAACCAAACAATAGAAGCACCCTGGATAGGGGAGTCGGTACCAGTCCTTCACAGAAGAAAGGGACCTGAAAGAACTCCAAAAACTGAAGGTGAACAAAGCAATGGGGCCTGATGGAATTCACCCCAGAATTCTAAAAGAACTAAGGTGAGAACAAGCGACACCACTGACTACCCTTTTTTAAGAAATCATGGGAGGATGGTGTGGTAAACTGGAAGACGGCAGGTATGATTCCCCTTCACAAAAGTGGGAGCAAGACAGAGGCAGGAAACTATAGACCTGTTTGTTTAACCTCAGTGGTATGGAAAATGATGGAATCACTTCTGAAAGAAAGAGTTGTTGAGTACCTAGACGTCAGCAGGGCACAGGACACAAGGCAGCATGGGTTCATAGCGGGAAGGTCATGTTAGATGAATCTAATACATTTCTTTGACTGGGTGACCAAAGTAGTAGACCAGGGAGGGGCAGTGGACATAGCCTACCTAGACTTTAGCAAGGCATTTGATACAGTCCCACACAAAACATTAACAAACAAGATAGCCAGCCTGGGAGTGGGTAACATAGGGTAAAAAACTGGCTGGACAACTGGATGCAGAGGGTTAATAGTAAACAGAGTCCACTCCAAAGAAAGGGGCATTACTAGCGGGATACAGTAGGATTTGGTACTGGGACTGGTCCTCTTTAATGTGTTTATAGGTGTCATTGCGGAGGGGCTGGAAGGAAAAGTATGCCTCTTTGCAAACGACACAAAGATCTGCAATAGGGTTGATACACAACGAGGGTGGGGTGTGTGTGGAAAGGATGAGAAGGGACTTGGCAAGGTTAGAGGAATGGTCAAAAGTATGGCAGTTTAGATGCAATGCCAAAAAGGGCAAAGTAATGCAACTGAGAAACAAAAACCCAGGGGAAGAGTACACAATGAGGGGGAGGAGGTACTAACAAGAAAAAATGGAAAGAGACTTGGGGGTAGTCATATCATATGACCTAAAGGTAGGCAAGCAATGTGAGAAGGCAGTAAGGAGAGCTGGGTGGATACTGGGATGCACATGGAGAGGCATCACCAGTAGACAACAGGAAGTTGTTATCCCTCTGTACAGACAGTTCTGGAGATCCCATCTCTGCAAGGATATATACTGGATGGAGGTAGTTCAAAGGAGGACAACTAAAATGGTGTAGGGTCTGCACCAGAAGCCATACAAAGAACGACTGAAAGAGCTTAATATGTATACCCTCGAGGAAGGGGGGGGGGCATGATAAAAACATTCAAGTACCTCAAGGAAATCAACAAAGTCCAAGGGGGCAGCATCGCTCAAAAAAAAGAGATGTGCAAGAACAAGGGGCAGTGTTCCACATTGAGTGAAAATATAGAGCGGTGGTAAGGGGAGGAGCCACAGGGGCGGGGTCACCGGTGGGCGGAGTCAGTCAGGATGCAATAAATGCACAAGAAACAAGAAATAAGAGTAATATGATGATCTGGAGGCCTCTGTAGTATGCAGTAGCAAAAGAAAAGTGTGATAAAACATACTGGAGAACCTCTGCATTCTAGTTGCAGGCCAGGCAACAGTTTGTGAGAGTCTTGACATTTTGGTGAGGCCATACTACAACTCTTTACTAGTGCCTGCAAGGCCAAGATCTAATCTTCGGTTTCGCAGTCCTGCCCAATGAGCTGCAGCTTCCAAATAAGGGAAACTGTCAACATCAGGGCCCTCAATTGAGAGAAGCACAAGTGCATTTAGCACACTGGCACTTAATCTATTTCGTTCCTGCGTTTTTATTCGATTCAGTGCAGAAAACCCCCTCTCACAATCTGCAGTTGACATGGGTATTATCATTGCCAGTTCTGCCAAAGTAGATATATTTGGATACAGGTCTACATACTTAGTAGTTAGAGCGTGCAGCACATCTGAAATAGTCTTAAAGACCATCTTTTCTGTCAACATGAGACTACGCAAAGAAGCCCATTCCAGTGCAGAAGCATCTACAACCACAATAGTAGCATACTGACCAAGAATAATCTCAAGGCTATCACTACCATACCCTTCCAACTCTTCAATATCAACTTCCTGTATCATGCTGGGGTCAAAGATACTGAGCAGCATCCAAAAGTTCTGTGCTTGAAACCTTTGCTCAATTTGAGCAATTAGGGCCCTAATAAACTTGTCATGCACAGAGGTTCTGAAATGATTTAACTGTGGTTAGCTAAATGGCAAGTTCAGGCCATTATCATTCAGTACTAGTTCGAAGCGAAGCGGAGGAGAAGTACTGACCAGGTACCAGTAAGGCGTGCCTAATAATCTCTAAAGTGGAATGTAAAATGCCTCTTTATATCAGTAAAATTCAGAGCTGATGTTTGAAGCATTTAGATAAGATGCTAAGGTGTGGAAGCATGTCACACATCATGCATAAAATAGAGAAAAACTCCCAGTTTTCCGCCATTTTACTAGGCCCACAGCTTGGGGATCATGCCTTCAGAGGCCTCTCTATGCAAGGACGTAACAACGGATGGGAAAATCTTCCTTAGTGTCACATGCTGCATCATGGGACAACCACCCAACTGCTTTTGCCTGTTTAGGCTTTAAAACAGGGTTTTCCATTGCCTGCTGAATTTCTTTCAGGGTAGCCATCAACAGCAAGTTTTCATAATATCTGTATAAGTGATCTAGTGTTTGATTAAACTTTTTAATGGCGTTCACTTCATTTGCTGCTGCCTTTACAGCCAAGGCCTCCCGGTGAGCCATACAGTGATTTTCAACAAGAATTGGACTGACTTCTTTCAGCTTTATAGCCACCCCGTTTTGCCTGCCCAGCATAATGGCTGCTCCATCACTGCCTAACCCTGCAAGGTGATCAACCGAGATTTGATTGTTATCAGAGAACTCCAGCATTTTTTTAACAATTGTGTCTGCCTTTCCATCAATTAGTTCCTCGAGTCCCAGGAAAGAAACTCTGGGTTTCCCTTCTTTGCAGTACATACCATACAAAATGAGCTGCTTCATAACAGCAATATCAGTTGTTTCGTCCACCAAATATGAAAAAAATTTAGCAGCCTTCAAATCTGTAAGAACTGATCTCCTGACCACCTCACCCAGACAGAGAACCATTTCTCTGACAGTTCGATCAGAACTATATTTAACAGCATCAGCAATATGTATATTGTCTAGGTATTTGCATCCCAATGATTTGGCGAGATCCAGCAGTGATCCATATTTCGTTGTGTGAGGCAGCTCATTTTTTATTAGCCAGTACATGCAACGAAGGGATGCCACAAAAGCTTCTTGTTCCAGGGTCAGGGCCTGCTGCATTGCCTGCTCTATTCCACCTTTTGAAGCTGAAATTCTGCAGTTAGCTTCCAGTTCAGAAGCAACAACGTGAACTGAACTGTTCTGATGGCTTTTTATAGCATCTTCTCTGAATGTCTTACACCCACTGAGTACCCAAACTGTTCCCGATTTGGGCATCTGTTTATGTATTATGCAAAATGCACAAAACATGCCATCATTTTCTTTGTACTCTAACCAACAGTATTTGTTAAGCCAGCCAGTATAAAAGCTTGTTGCTCTATGCTTAGAGGTTTTTTTTTCTGTATTAAAGGAGTAGGTGCAGGGAGTCTCTTGGACATCCTGATCAACTGGACCAACTGGCATTGTCCCAATCATCGACTCACGACTGTCACCTTGATCAGGATGTTTCCGTTTTTGAGTTAATTTGAAACCAAAGTTAGTTAGTTTCTGCATTGTGTACAATAAAGCTTTTTTTTCCCCCCCTAAGTGTTGTCCTGTGTTTGTCAATACAGAACGAGAGTTTGGTAATGCTGGTTGAGCCCCAAATGTTTTCTCACACAAATATTTTTCTGCTCCCTGAATCAGGGTTTAGAACAAGTGACCACTGACGAAGCAAGACTGCACAACTTGACTGGTGGGACAGAGACACAGTTAAGGAGCCCCCAATTTTTTTTTCTCTCACACAAATATTGTTTTGCTCCCTGAATTAGGGTTTGGGACAGAGACTAGATCCCTGGTGGCACAGTTAAGGCAGGAGCCCTGAATTTTTTTTCTCACAAATAGAAACAAGTGACCACATACTGACAAAGCAACTGACTGCACAAGGACAGGACTGGCAGACCCCCTTGGAGGGGGAAGGTCAAGTCAGGGCATCTGTCCCCAGTGTCTCCTCACAAACACAACTGGCTGTGGTGCTGTACACCAGGTAGTAATAATCTGACTGCTGTGCAGAGCACTGATGAATTATTTTGTTTCTTTACTGCCAGTATCTATTTTTTCTTTTTTATGCACTGCAGCTCATCAAACACCCACTGTGGGAGACCACACAATGAGCTCTCTCTCTCTCCCCCTTTCCCCTTCTCTCAACGACCCACTTCAATTTAATTTTTTTTTTTTTCAGGACAGATAGTCTAGCCCCTTACAGTGTGCTTGCACTGGTCTAATGTTGTAGTTTACAATCCAGAACCACCTAACACACCACCTACAAGCAGTTACCTAAGCTATCAAAATGCAGGTCTGACCATTAATCCTAATCAAGTGTGCATCAGGCATGCAAGAAACCAGCAGTTAAATTCAGCTCAGTGAATCGGACAAGTTCTGACTCTCCATAGAAAATAAATCAGTGATTCCAGTGCAGACTGGTGTTTTTTCTTTTACTGCCAGTATTTTTTTTTTTGCTGCAGCTGCCCTTTCAGTGAAAGGCAGAAGAATGTTTTTTATGCAGGTCTGAAATACTGGAGGCCACGCAATGATCTCTCCCTCCCCCCCACTCAGTAACACTTCATATATACTTCAGGAGACTTTCTAAAAACAAAATAAAATGGTGTTTTTTTTTTCCAATCAATAATTAAGCAAAGGAAGCTGCACTCAAGTATATAGTACAAGATAGTAGCACTTCTGGAGCTGACTGAACAATCTGAACGATCTGCTGTGATTCAAGGACAGAAATCGCAATGCCCTATAGTGGCAGCAGACTACTGACATGGGACTTACCCAGCAGTTGTAGCTGCTCCATTATAGGCTGCTGGACTGTCACTCCCAGAGGCTTCCTCTCTATTGGCTCCACGGTTTGGCGCCTTCTGGACTCTTAGCCTGGTCTGCTGACTAACTGAAGAGTTTACCCCGTGATCCCCTAACCTGCTAAGCTTTATTGCAGCTGCGCCAGAAATCCCGACCACGTTCGGTCGTAATCAGCTCCCCTCTTCGTCCATCTTGCCTGATCGCGCGAGTGCACAAATTTAAAGGCACAAATTGCAGCCTGAAAGAATGGCAGCTGCACAAGATGAGAGGCGGGTGCTTAGGATTGCGTGGCGGCCCGCCTCTCAATAGTAATGAATGGGGATCACTGAGGGGGCATAATTTGAAGAGGGGGGGACAGCTCAGGGTCAACATGATGAAATATTGTTTCACAGAGAGGGTTTTGCACATATGGAACAGCCTTCCTGAGGAGGTCATGGGGTCAGAAGCAATGGGGGGATTCAAGAATGCATGGGACAGACATAAGGCAATTCTAGAAGTGAGGTAGGAGAAAGTAGGCTGTTGGTTAGCTAGGATCTGCAGCTTATCCAATAGGTAGAGAAATGGGCAGACTGGGTGGGCCAAGCGGTCCTTATCTGCCGTCAAAGTCTATGTTTCTATGTGTCAGTGTTTCATGGGAGGGAGAATGTTCCTGTTCTTCTCAGTCCTTGAGTTCCTTGGGGCACTCAAACTTCTGAAGGACTTAAAAGGAAAACTACATCCTTATATCTTCCAAATGTTATTTGTTTCCGTGTCAACAGACAACTCTTTTCATGCACCTGTTAAAGATGTATGCAACTGATTTAGTCAGTTTTCACAGTTCATCCTAGGCCCTGTAACTGTTCTGGGAGGCTCCATTTCGTGGTTGTTGACATCTCATTGTCCATGAAAGCTGCATTAGCATATGAAAACATGATGTGTAATCACCCTTTAAATTGCCCAGTATGCCTGTCTGCTTAATTAGTCTTCAAAGAAACAAGTTCCAAGAAGGTGTGAAATACCACATTTACCTTCAGTGAGTTTTGCAAACTACAATATCTGAGTTATAATGCAGTTTTTTTTCCCTTTAAACTACATTTGATTTATGAGTTTCCAAAGAGTTTTGCAGGGTATTTGTTCTTTCAGCATGACATAAATGGTTGATCTGACGTCATGTTCTCATATGCTAATGCAGTTCTCATGGACACTGAGATTTCAACAACCATGAAATGGATACCCCCAGGGCAATCACAGGGGCTATCATGAGCTGTGAAAAACTAGGGCTAACACATATAGCCCTAACAGCTACAGGAAAGGAGTTGTCTGTTGACATGGAAACAAATGAAATTTAAATGATATAAGGGTGTAGTTTTCCTTTAAGCTAGGTGACTGGCTGGACTCTAGACAATGACTGCAGAAAAAGGTCAAGCCAGTCTGCCCAATGTTCCCAGGACACCCCTGACAAAGAGGTATTGCACCTCGAAGCGCTGGGCTGGTCAGATGCATGGTTTTGGACCCGACTACAATTCTATCCATCAGAGGTACTGTATCATTGAACTGATGAATTTTGCACAGTAAAAATCTTATACCACTGACACTGAGAGTGCTGGCTTTCATTTACTTATTCTGCCCAAAGCTCCCTATCTGTTCCAGAACCTTTGGGGTTTATTAAAATCATTTATAATCTTGGCTCCCACTACCTCCATTGGCAGACTGTCCCATGGCTCCAGCACCCTTTCTGTAAACTAGAAATTCTTCACATCCCTCTTAAATCTGCCACCAACCAGTTTCCACTTCAGGTTACTGACTCTGTAGCCCTGGTAAATAGTTCCCCCTAGTTCACCTTGTTTATTCCCTTCAGGAACTTGAACGTCTCTATCATACCCCCCACACACACACACACCCCTATACCAGTGAGTACATGCTCAGTAGCTTCAGACAATCATTGTGACATCTGCCCTGTTGGCCACCAATCATCCTGGTCACCCTGCATTGCACAGTTTCCAGCCTGTCCCTGATCTTCCTTAGGTAAGGACTCCAGTTCCGAGCACAGAATTCCAGAGGGTGTTGACTCTATGGAATAGCCTACCAGTGTAGGCAATGGGTAGGAAGATAGCACAAGACATCAAGATAAGACTGGAAATATTGATGCTTACAAAGTGAATCTTACCTGCTGTAACACCCAGGGTACTCTGGGTAGCCTGAGTAGTAGAGTAGGTGAGGATTCCCTATATATAGGTTAATTTTGTTTTTGCTACTCACTGCTTATAAGGTATGTGGGGGGACCTGATAGACCATCCAACCTTAAATCACTAGGTTACTATGTTATTTCCCAGGTCATCTACTTACTGTTAGTGGTGTTCTTTTCAGGAGGTTGCTGGTATTTGCTCTTGTTTCTACTCAGTGAATCACCGACAGGGGATTCTTCATCTTTCATAAACAATTTCAAGTAGTGTTCTGGGACCTGCAGATCTGTAGGGGTTAGACATGGAGACTGTTAGTCATTCAACGTGCCGTTTTTGCAAATACAAAATCAATCAATCAATCAAAATCTTTATTTATCCAGGTGGACACCTTTGAGCAAGCTCATTTGCAAGGTGGACCTGCATCTCACAAGTCATAAACGATACACATAATCATACATCAATACAGACAATGCGACAATACATGAGAAACAATAACAGTGTACTGGGCAGAGAACGAATACATAGTACATGTAGTCACACATAGTTGCATGCAATGAGGAAACACATATGGGTAAAAAAGAAAGAACCAGAACAAGCACGCAAATAAGTGGGAAATGCAGCCCTGTGATCTAAAAGGCTCAGGTTGAATAACTAGTTATATACAAAACAGGGTGGTGGGATGGGCGAGGGAAGGGAGAACAGGTGGGATCTAGAGGTGTAGGGTGCTAAAGTGGGGAGGGTGTGGCAGAGCAAAAGTTCTAGTTGTAGCACTGAGCCGACTACTCTTTATTTCATTATATCGGAGAGATGTAAGGGTTGAAGGTTGGAGGTTATTCCCCACCAGCTCAGTGGGAATGCTGTCACTCTATTTTCTCCTAAGTATGTATCTAGTCTGAATTTAAAGGTTCTTTCGCTACAGTAATGACTGACGACCCCTCCTTGGGGTCTGTTCCACATATTCACTTTTTGCAAGAGTAGGACACTTTCCCTGGTGTCCTGGCCAACATTCCCCTTCTCATAAAACTGCTTCATGTAACCCATGAATTTAGGCCCCGTCCACACTACACCGCTCAGGCCCAGTAACAGATGCAAACCATTACGGCCGGGGAACGGTACAGTGTGTCCACACTGTGGCAGTGTCCGTTATGGGACCGGTACCACCGGTCCACACTGCGGGAGCCGGGTGACCATTACGGAGGCACCTGATCCCCCAGTGCAGCTCGCGCTGTGCTTGGGGACCGTTACAACGCGTCCACACTACAGCCAGTAACGTTACCAAGGCGTAACCGGTTTCATAACCATTGTTGAAACCACCTCATATGTGGTTTCAACAATGGTTATGAAAACGCCTTCTGTAACGTTACAGGCATAAACGCGAACCATTGCGGTAATGGTTCAGGCCCTGCGTAACGTTACAGAGGTGCAGTGTGGACAGGGTCTTACTCTCAATAAAATTAAATAGTTAAAAAACAGCTTCATGCAGTTGTGTAAAGCTGTGTGTGGATGTGTGTGTGGGCTGATGTGTGAAACTGCTGTCACTTCCCTATCAGTCTCTCACTCCTCCACTCCCTTCCTCCTCCTCCTCCTACTTCCTCTCCCCCTACCCCCCATTAGTGGAGATCAGAGTCCCTCAGGCTGACGGAAGGGATGATGTTAGGTTTGAGGAGGTGTAGAATGGGAACCACAGAGTCTGGGGAACCAGAGGGCTCAATCAGTGGCACTCTGTCTTGTGTGAAACGAGTTGTTGTGGTCTCAGTTCTATTCGAAGTGGACAGGCATATATTGGAGAAAATATATTACAAAATACAAGCAAGGGGTTAGGGCAGTGTTCTCAATCAAATTCTGAAATTGCTTTGTTGCAAATGCAGAGAGTGAAGGGGAAGAACTAGATGGCCAGTTGGTCTGAGTTTGGTCTTGCAGATCCCATGTTTCTGCCATAATACCTGATAATGTAGCTGTCGCTAGTCAGCACCCTTCTTGGCGGTCTCACATGAGGTCAAGGATTAAGTGGGCATAGTGTCTGGACTGCTCTCCAATCTATGAGGTGTCCTTCTATGACACAGTTGAGCCATATCAGCAGAGGTACTGTAGGGGGAAGTTTGCACTGTGCTCGCCTCTGCTGTATCGAACATATGGATAAAAACAGGTTACATCTCCAGTTTTGGCAATCCAACACCTTTCATGTTTTTTTCCTGCTCTGTTTCTTCCCCTTAGTGGACAGCTCCTATATTTCTGTATACCCCAGCCCCGTCAGCCCGAAGTCCATCAGGAATTATCAGCCGGCCAGTCTTCCCCCAGCCCCCCTCCCCCGGTGGGGTCAATGGGGTCCCTTCAATCTCCATCAGGAACAGGATGCAGTTCCTGGTCTGGTGAGCCCAGTTTTCAAGGTGCGGGGCCTGGGGGGGTGTCCTGGTGCCATCCCTTCACTGGTAGCCTTTTCCTCACTTTTCTGGTTCCCTCAAGAGGTGTAGCATGCAATTACACCATGATGTGCATTGTGTGCTCCTGTGCACGCATGCTGGCGCTACAATACCCCGTCTCTCGAGGCAGTCCTGGCTTTCTTTCTCTTATTTTCTGGGGGCCAGGCAATCACCAGGCTCTGTACACCCTCTCCTCCAGAGCAGCAGCAGAGCAGTCCTCTGGACACTCAATCCTCCTCCCCAACCAGGTTGCTGATGCCCTATGTTCACTTCTAAACTCGGGTTATTGGTGCCGCATGCAGTAGCGCTACCACTGTGCTGGCAGGCCGGCCCCATCCAACACCTTACACGAACACAAACATTCAGTGGAGGAAGCCCAAGAAAGTGTGCATGCATGAGTTAGATAGGAACATAGCCAGCAGGGCAAGGAAGTGACTAAAAAGAATGTCAGTGGTCCAGTACTGTGACACATGCATACCCCTAGTAAACAGAATACCAAATCCAGGGAACGCAAGCTTTTCTAAATTTGGTTTCCTAAATTTGATTGTCTTACCTGGTACTGTTTGTACCACTGCATTGTGTGCTCCCCAGGTTGTGCCGGAAAATAGGCAGGGTTATTGCCTAATTCACCTACCTGGTAACCAAAAGCTAATAAATAAATAAATGAATGGGCACTTGGTGTTTGTTCTGCAACACACACTGTCAGTTTTACAGACAGAAAAGAGGATATTATGATAACAGCTCTTACCTAGTGAGATCACTGTCTCATAAATCTCCTTCATCACATCCCTGTATAGGTCCTTCTCAGCTTCTGTTAAAATGCTCCACTCTTCTTCAGAAAAAAAGACTGCAACATCTTCAAATGTTATGGGCACCTGCAAGAACACACACTGCATGTCCAAGAGGTTATTACACTGTATATCAGGAGCTCTAGGGTCTGTTCTTCAATGATGGCTTCCCAAGGTTCAACTACACTTCATTAGACAGAACTTGTAATAAGACCTGTTTTTTAAACTAATTTTCCTCCTCTGCACTGCCAGCCAGGACCTCTTTTGGCTTATGTCAGTGCCACCTCCAATGCTTCAAGGATCCTCCTACCCGAGTATCCTGGAATTCCTTGGCCACTTGTAACACTGCTGCACTGTTCCCTCATCTTGGGTCCCTCCCAAGGTGGGGCCTAGCTATCTTCTCCTAAGGAAGCACCATCCCATAATCCAGTCACCCACAGATGAGGCTGACACTCCGGAGCTAATCCGGAAGCCAGAAGGAGTGAGTCCGACAGTGGATGATAGGGTAGGCATGGCATCATCTGCCCAACCAGTTGCCAGTTTTTCCCTGTTCGTTCTCGTTCCCTCTCTAGGAGTTCTGCCCTGCTATGATGCTCCTAGGCATTCACTCGAGCATATGTGGCAATCCGGTAGCCAAGAGGAGTGAGCCCAACAATGGATGATAGGGCAGGCATGACATCATCTAACCAGCCAGTTGCCATTTTTTCCCCAGTAGTTCATCCTCACTAGGAATGCTGCCCTGCTATGGTGCTGCTAGGCATTCACTCGAGCTACGTGACCATTGCTGGTGTCAGCAGCGTTCTATTCCCCCATTCTGCTGAGTCCCAAGTCATGCTGCCACTCAGCCTCTGCTGGGTAGCAGTCACAGACAGACAGCAGGATAGTTCTCCCTTCCCAGGAGTGCTGCCCTGCTACGATGCTTCTAGACATTTACTCAAGCATACGTGACCATTGGTGGTCTCACCAGCATTCCATTCCCCATTCTGCGGAGTCCGAAGCCACGCAGCTACTCAGCCTCTGCTAGATGGTAGTCAGGCTGCAGGATGTGAAACCCCTCCTTGAAGGAGGAGAGCTGTCCTTGAGATGCTCAGCCCTCATTCCCTGCCGACCCCCAATGACACGCACATGCTCCCAAATTCAGGTTTCTGGTACAGCAAGCTACAGCATTACTTAGCTATGCCATGTAATATTGTGACAGGGAACTACCCTGTCTGATAAATCAAGGACTACTACTGAATCTTTTGGTTTCTCACCCTCCCTTTTTTCCTTTTGTCTGTTGCAACAGCACCTTCTCTGTCTATCTAATTTCTATTTTTCTATTACAGTTGGCCACCTGTAGTCTACCTCTAATTATATTTCTGTCTCTGTATTCCTTCTAAATTCTGACACAATACGGTACAGCAAAGGGCTGTACGAAACTGCAGCAAATAAGACAGCCTTGTCTGGCTGGAGCCATTTGGCATACGTGAGCTGATACTGGAAATGGCAAGGAAGCAGTTTGTTATGAATAATTAATGAGGTTTCCCCGAGCTAATGGGGACTGAAATAAATGGGGTAGTTATCTGCTCACAATAACTTGTATCCCAAAGATAAAGAGCCGCGCCATTTAAACAAAACTTTTGTCCGGTTACAAAATGAAAATGAAAAGGACTCCGATATGTTGGAGTCCCTTCCTTGATAAAATAAAAAAAAGGGAGAAACAAATTTTCTTCAAGCAAACTTCCCTTCTAAGTAATTCTGTGATCAAGTGGAGTGGCTGCCTAAGCACTAAACATATTCATGCACTCCCTGCAGCCACTCACAGTAACAAGCACAACTAAGCAGTAAAAATATTGCATGAAATGTTTAGCAGCAATACAAGTATCGTTAAATGTTTTCAATGTTCAGAAGGTGGAAAGGGACTGAATAGAGAAAGCGCACCCTGTTATTCACATCCTTTAACACCCTATTCAGTTAAGGTCATGCAAGCATAACTTCTGCTGAGGTTCCTTACCAGCTAAAGTTGGTAGTCTGGTAGGCCAGGAAATACAGGCCCAAAATCCAACTGTTATTTCTTTAAGGGTCCTCTTTAGGGGCAGACAGCCTACTTATACTGTTAACAGAAATGTGATGACGTGAAAGTAGGTAGAGCTTCAACCAATTATGGGGATAATACTGTTTATTTCACTTATGGAAGAAAATGATGTCATAACTTGTATATTTTTCAGTGCAATACTATGTTATCTTGTACATAAGAGGTTGTAGAGCAACAAAATGCCCTTCTACCCCTAGTTACAAGTCAAAATAAAATAGCAGATGGGTCACAAGGTCATGATGTCACAGGGTAACAGGTATAAAAAGACTGTCTCCTAAAATACTTGTTAGATAGGCTGGTCATTGTTGAAGTAAGCATCAAGGTGTGTATGCAAGTTTTCATACACGGGGAATTCTGCTGGCTGAAGCTAAGCCCGATTGTACACTGAAGGAAACATGTACTGTTCTTGGAACTGAGACTAACCTGGATTTCTTTTCTCTGTGTGTGTATGTATCTATGTATGTATGTGTATGTGCATATATAAGGGATATGTGGGGGTCTACTGTGTGATACATGATTTATTTTTATGAGTGGGCAGTGACCCTCGCCGACCTCACAAGTGGCGAAGCGTGGCGTATACGAGCGATGATGCTTCACTGGTCACTGCCAGTAAAAATAAATCATGTATCACAATAGTTCCATGTTTGATTTATGCAACAGGCATATCTATTGTTGGGGGAGATGCTGTTTTTCTTTGCCATTTTGTTTCGTTCGTTTCAGCTTTTATTTTTAAACAGGACTATTTATGTCATTTTACTGCTGGCTAAGTGTAACTGCGCATATCTTCTATGTTTTTATGAATGGGGATAGTAGTGCTTTATAATTGATTGGGTGTCGTCATGTGTGAGTTTTGATTGGGTGCCCGCCATTAATGAAAATGCGGTGATTGGCCTGAGCGTCACTGGGCTGGTTAATTCTATTAGATAATGGGTGTGGTTCTCTGCTGATGAGGCGTGGCCAAAGTCTATTGCGCAGGTTTTCTTTTAGTATAGAGGGAGGCATCGAAGGAGCAACATATGGAGCAGCGTGTCTTGGAGCGGCCTTCAAGTAGAGCGGGAAGGAGTTTGGTGGAGTCCGAGGAGGCGCCTTTCATCGACGGGGAGTTTGAGCCTTTCATTGTGGAGTCGGGGACATTGTTAAAACCTTTCATCATCGGGAACATGGTGTGCTTTATCTGGGGATACTTTTGCGTACATGGGGGTCTTCATCTCGACGTCTTCGAGGAGGCAGGCCAGGACATATGTGGTCACAATCGGAATTCCTGCACTTTTATTGGATTTATTATTGGGGGGGGACTTACCACATTGAAGAGTGGACCTTATTTTGGTAAACAATTTTGGATTACACCTTTATCAACCTTGCATTTGCTGGATTTTTTACTTTATATAACTCTTTGCTACATCTACTTTCGCTACATAAAAATGGACGAGGACTACCGAAAAGTAAGTTGCTTTTAACATTTTATTGAGATCAGTTATACAGTAAAAACAGCATCCTAAACAGGCACTAGAGAAAGATATAGTATCCGATTAAAGTGTTGAAGCAATTGTTTATCCATAGTATACAGACAGAGGTAGATATCAGGGAAACAGGAACAAAAGTGTTTTTTCTTCAGTGTTCATGGTTTTGCATGTGCTGATTCTGGACAAAATTTCTGCATTTTTGCCATAGCTTCTGGTTGTCTTGGGTGGTATGGCATCTCCGATTTTGCTAGGATGGAAAAAAAAATGTTATAGCTCCTGCATTTCTTTTTTCACAGGGGGAAATGAGTTCACACATTGTCCTTTGAGTGGTTGTACAGTATCAATACTTATACATGCTGACTGTTCAGAACTATTTGTAAGCTCAATGTCATTGCTATTTATCTAAAGTTTAACATGGTGGTGTCTAATGGGGAGGGGGGTCATGCTTACCTGTTAGTCTGTGTCAGAGTCGGAATATAACACTTTTGGTCGTGGCCTTTTTCTTGATTCGTACTGATGTCCTGTGCAGATTGGGGGGCGGGGGGGAGAGAAATACGCAATTTCTACCTTTTTTATTTTTATTTTTTTGATTAGTGTTCATTACATGATTACTGTGTTAAATAGCTATGGCTTTTGTGTGGTTGGGTGTGCATTACCTTGGACTATGTTAAATGTGATGTTTTTTGCTTTTATACTAGGTCGGTTGAAGCAAGTGCCCAATACTTCATTTAGGTTCTCCGTTATAGTAGTTAGTGCAGCTCGTTTCATTGGCTCTGCATTAATCATGGCTTCTGGTTCTCCGCTTAGTATTTTTGAAATTTTTGCTTGTTTATTTTCATTCATTCTTGAATAATCATTTATACTGCTCAGCTGTTTATGTCCTGTTACCTGGATTATGTCAGTTGGTGCAACTCCAGAGTCGGAAAGGTTCTGAATTAAATGCTTTCTGGCAGAGTGGTTTGTTAAATTTTTCCCAGTTTTAATCCCTGCTTTGTTAACCATTGTTTTTATTAGTATGGACAACTTGTTTACTCCAACTGGCTGGTTTTTGTACCAGGTCGTTGGGTAATAGTCCTTAGCACTGGTGTTGACTGCTAGAAAAAATGGAGACTCTGGAACTAGTTTTCTTTTTTGGCCTCTTTTCCTTGTACACCAAGTAGTTACTTATGGGACATTTTTCTAGCCTTTCCGGGAGTTGGTAGGCTCTTGGCTTTATTTTCCTGGTGTCTTTTGGGTTTGTGCCTGTTCTTGTCTTGGTCTGCCTTTCTTGGGAGTACTGCAAATAACGATTGCCATTTTCATCTTGTTGTAATTCTATGTCTCCCCACTTTATATTTCGCATCTCATTGTTGCCCCTGACTCCAAATTACATACTTATTGTCAACCACATAGTGTTTAACAAGGAGTCAGGGGTGTGGAGACCAAGCTGCTGCTTTTCATATAGGATTTCTATTACATTGTCAGTCAATTTGTCGGCAGCCTTGGGTCTTGAACCCTTGCCCTCACTCTTCAGATTTTTTTGCTTAGACAACAATACCTGTCCAGCTTGGGTGAGGTGGACAGTGAACATGGATAATTTTTGCCACGTAGGAATCGTTCAATGCTTTGAAAAATTGAACGTAAGGTTAGAGGCTCATAATCTGAGCCTCTATTTATTTTTTTTTTTTTTTAAGGTAGATAAAATAGTGGCATAGATAATTTTGTAAGTCTGCTGGTGCTATTTCTTGTAGGACCTTGCTTACATTTAGTTTTGCTCTAAGATAATTTGTAAATATTGACACATCTGCATGGGTTTTTCTGGTGGTGTTTACATTTTTTGCCCTATGTAATTATCAATCTCTGACAAATCTATTTTTGCTGTTTTATTTGTACTTGCTGTTACGGAAGCACTTCCGGTTTGCAGTTCATGCTGACTGACACTTGCTGGGTCCTCAAGGGGGTCAGTATCCATCTCGATTTGTGTCAGTATCTCCTGAAGCTCCAAGCTAAAGCTACTATTTGCCTTATTGTCTGTCATTTCTTTTCAGTGAATTTACGGGTATTTCTCATTAATTTTTTGCCAATATTTATTTTTGTTTTGACTCTGGCTACCGTCGGATGGTGGTGGTGTTGATACCGGGATTTGAGTCGGTTGGCATGTGCACTACTCGAATTATGTTAACTGCCTTTTTCCACCATTACTGTTTGCTTCGTGGCATGTGGTTGATAGAAAAAAAAAAAAGAACTTGTGCCACTCTAACAAGTCCGGCTGTCTCTGCATTGGTCTCTGTTGCCAGTCTATGTTATGACATGTCTACTGTGGTGATAACCTTAAGATGACATGTCTACTATGTGTATAACACATACTGTGCATTTATACACATAGTAGCTGAGGCTATTACGATTTATCACACTCTGTTTATCTCCACGCCTATTGCATAAATATATATATATATATATTTGTTTGGGGGGGGTAAAATAAATATCCCAAAGTGTGTTTTACAGGAAATTACTGTGTCTGTACATCTGTCTAATCCACAACCTCCCACAAATATGACCTCTTGTTTCATACAACTGCGGCTCTGCACACCTCCAAAGATATGACACCTCACAGACAGGTCTCAGAGAGTTGCCACTGGAATTTATTCCTCTGGCGCTCATTCCCTGCCTTGAGGGGTACCGCACGACTCCATTTTAGCTCCCATGTTGTTTGCAGTGTATATGCTGCCATTGGGAGAAATCATCAGGCGATACAGTTTGGGTTTTCACTGCTATGCAGATGATACCCAGCAGTAGCTGTCCTTTCTCCCCGGCCAGGGTGATGCACTCTCCGTGCTAAACAACTGCCTTGCTGAGATCAGACTTTGGATGAGTTCCAGCTGGCTGAGACTGAATCCGGATAAGACTGAGGTATTGGTAGTAGACCCAGGTCGTCCGGGGGTGGGTTTGGGAGTTGGACAACCCTCAGGTTTGTTACTTGGTGGTATGCCGCTCCCTACCTCCGATCAGGTGCGTAATCTGGGCGTTATTTTTGATGAGAGACTGACCTTAAAATCTTAGGTATCCGCTGTCATCAAATCCTCTTTTTACCATCTGAGGAATATCGCCCGGGTGAAACACCTGGTTCCATCGGGTGATCTTCCAACATTGGTCCATGCCTTTGTCACTACCCATCTTGATTACTGCAATTCCCTTTACCTAGGACTACCTGGGGTTGATATCCGCCGCCTGCAGCTGGTGCAGAACGCGGCGGCCAGGCTTTTGACTGGGATGTCTAGAACCAGTCATATTACACCTGTGCTCCGCGAACTGCACTGGTTGCCTGTTAGGTGGCGGATCACCTTTAAGGTTGGTTTACTAACCTTTAAAGCCCTACATGACCAGAGACCCAGTTATTTGAAAGATCTCCTGACTCCCTACTGCCCCCTCCATCTTCTCCGTTCCACCAAAGAGGGATTGCTAGAGATTCCCAGGATTCGAGTGAAAACATCAAGTTCACGTGCTTTTGCTTTTTCGCACCAACCCTGTGGAATTCTCTACCTCGTTGGTTGAGAGAATGCCCAACTGTCGATAGTTTTAAAATTGGTCTAAAAACATATTTATTTAGTTTAGCCTTTATTTAAATATAGTTGACATATTTTAATGTTGTTTTAATCTATTTTATGTATATGTTCTTATGTACAGTACCTTGGCTCTGAAAGGCGCGCTATATAAATAAAGTTGATTTGATTTGATTTGATCCACTGACAAGCAAGGTCACAATTCTCAACTATAAGGACTGATGCAAAATAATTTTGCACAGCATCTCGGGCGATGCAGTCATGTAATAAGCAGAGTGGCGTTTTCTCTGCGCACGTCTCAGCCTCAGCTATGATGCTGTGTATCTGTCCACAATCCCCTCCTATCCTGCTCCTGCCCTTAGCCAGACTCCCCACTCCTGCGGCCCCGGCTCTCAACTCAGCCGACCGCTCCTGTGAACCTGCCTAACCACTCGCAAATCTTAGGTTGCTCCTGCCCTTGACCGGGCTACCAACGCCAGCGGCTCTGGCTGTCAACTCAGGCGGCCGCTCCTGTGAACCCACCCGCTCACAAATCTAAGGTACACAGCTCTCACAACGAGGGAACCCAGTTCCCTGGCTGTTATACGCCAACTGGCTGGCATGCAGTGAACCTGTGCTCCCATTGGCCACCATCTCAAACCTTGGCTTGGCACCTGATTTAACTTTTATCCATTGTTTGGGTGCTTGCTTACTCGTAGAGGGTATTTTTTATTTTGGGAGTTCTGTTTGTAAACCTAGCTAAATTGTTCATGTGCCTCACTGCCTTAACTGAAGTGTGACTGCATGGCTCTGTGTTTGATTTTGTTATACTGTTTAAAAGTTTCACACTAAGCTCGCTATTTTCTGTTGCTGTTTGACTCATTCCATGCCTCTCACCAGCTCTTTAGCCCTTGTCTCTCACTGCTTTAACTGAAATTTAATTTCAACTGCATAATTCTGTTAAATTCTTGTTAATTCTGTCTAAAAGTGTTGCTCTAAGTGTTTTTTTTTGGTTTTTGTTTGCTGTTTCTCTTTTTCCACGCCTCTCACCAGTTCTCTAGCCCTTAGCTCCCCTTCCCCAAACCTGCTCAAATTATTTTCATTCTGCTCTATTGTTTCCTTAGGTGCTTTGGCACCTCTGCCTAAGGCACCCCCGTCCCTCCCCCTTCTCTTAATCTTTGTCCAGCCTGCATTCCTCCCCTCCTATTTCTCACGCTCACTCCCAAAGTCTTTGTCTGACTCCAGACCCCCTGTTATCCCAGAGTTGCAAGTTGTAACCCACTTCTCTAACCCTCTCCCTCTCTCTTTCCAGGTTGCTCTTGCCCTTGATCGGGCTTCCCACGCCAGCGGACCCGGCTCGCAACTCACCTGGCCTCTCCTGTGAACCCGCCCACACAATCACAAATCTAAGGTACGCAGCTCTCACAACAAGGAAACCCGTCTCCCTGGCTGTTATACACCAATTGGCTGGCATGCAGTGAACCTGTGCTCCCACTGGCTGTCATCTCAAACCTTGGCTTGGCGCTTGATTTACGTTTTATCCATTGTCTGGTTGCTTGCTTACTTGTAGAGGGTATTTGCCTGGTCCCACGCTGCCCTGCCGACCTCTATTAAATACGCCGCCCGCCCCACAACCCCTCACTTCAGTCTCTCCTCCTTCCTGCCTAGTGTTCTCTTGAACTTCCCTTAAAGTGGCAAGTGACTTTCCTGTGTAATAAGCCATTAGCTATTCCTCCTATTTGGTCTTTACACAGTCATCTGTGTCACCGCTCAACTAAGTAAATTTAACACACAACCTCCCCCAACTCGGTAACTCCCACGCTGACTCTCTGCTATGCAGCAAGCAAACTGTTCTACCTACTACACTTACCCCTTGTTTGGAGCCTCAGAAATTTACCACCTATTGCAAAATGACTTTACAAAAGCCCACTCTATACTTCCTCCTTGCCTCGTACCTCCTCACGTCAGCCCTCCATCTCTCTGGAAAACCCCTAATCCCTCATTCTCCTCATATCACAAACTCTAGCTCCGCAAATCCACTCCAGAGCCCACACCCACTAACTCTTCTGACTACCCCACCCCTCTTTGGTCCCAGCATCCTGCCCCCCTTAGATAAAAACCTGTGCAGTACTTCTTAGGGCTGTCAGACCTGCCCCATATGCCACCCTGCACACCAGAAAATTTAAACTCCCTGCTGCATACTCTTTCCTACTCCTCATCCTACTCCTTGCTGGAGATATAAAGCCTAACCCAGGTCCCCAGGCCGGTCCCCAACCACTAAGCTCCCACAAAGGCATCTCCATTGGCCATTTTAACATCAGAAGCCTCCTACCTAAAACTGACTTGCTGGTTAGCCATGCACTCCCCTAATATCCTTTGCCTGTCTGAAACCTGGCTCTCTGCTATGACTCCTGACACCTCCCTTACACTCCCTAATTACACTCTGCTCAGGCAAGATAGTGGCAAACGAGGTGGTGGTGTTGCTATATATTCAAAACTACTCCTCTCGTGCTCAATCCATTTTTAGGAATCACATCCCAGTTCCCACGAAGTCCTGTTGGGCCAACTTGCCCTACCTGCTTCTCCCCCTTTATATACTGGGGTGCTTTATGCCTCACCCCATCTCGCACGGGAATCCCTTGTCTCCACCATAGCCTCCTTTTTGGACCTGACAGCAAATGGGGAACTGGTTCTGCTAGGAGACGTCAACCTAGGGCTCGCACCCTCCTCAATGACCCACACTTCCAAAATCGAATCCCTTAACCTCACACAGCTGCTAAACAAACCCACTCGCTAAAACCCCCACTCACTAAACCACTCCCTAATTGACTGGATACTCACGTCGCATCCCCACAGGGTAACCTCATCTGGCATCCTTGCAAATGCACTGAGTGATCACCACATTACATACTGCATCAGAAAATCTTGCTTGCCCAAGTCTGCTCCAAAGTACACTAACACTCGCTCCCTAAGCTCCCTGGACACTGAAGCCCTGCTAACCAGCCTTAGTCAAGCTGACTGGCACCAGGTGTACTCAGCTCTGAACGTTGATGATGCCCTCTCCTGCTTCCTACACACACTCACAGGTATCTGGGACTCCCATGCCCCCCAGAAAAAGCTCAGAGTAAAAAAGCATCACCACAAGTGGATCTCTTCTCCCATTCTCACCTTATGCAAGGCCAGAGACAAAGCACTGTCTGCTTTCAAGTCCCTCCCTAAGCCTAAAAATAGGCAAGCCTACAATACCCTCCGTAACGCATGCACTAAGGCCATAAGACAGGAAAAGGTGGACTTCTTCAAGTCACAACTGACCCACGCCCGTCCGTCAAACTTCTGGAATGTCGTACACTCACTACTGGACCCCCCACCACAACCCAGTTCCCCCGCCATCAAGAAAAACAGTTAGCCTATAACTGACCCAATCAGCATTGCTGATGCCCTCATCAAATTTTTCACGTCCTGTGCTGTGCCACACGACCCCACATCCACTGCCACTGTTCACCCTACACCTCTCAGTCAAAACAATTTCAAATTCCCACCCATCTCAGAACTCGAAGTCCTCACAGCCCTCGGTTCATTAAATACCACCAAATCCAACCCCGATGGGATCCACCCTAGGCTCTTACAAATCTCTGCACCTGCAATTACAAAGCCCCTCACCCATCTCCTAAACCTCTCCTTCACCTCAGGCTTGGTCCCTCAGGCCTGGAAATCTGCCTCAGTCATCCCTCTTCATAAAGGTGGGGACCTCTCAACCCCTATGAACTATAGGCTGATCTCCCTCCTCCTGGCTCTTGCTAAACTACAGGAATCCCTGCTATACTCAAGGCTGGTGGAATATCTCAACGTGAATAACCTCCTATTCCCACATCAGTCAGGCTTCAGGAAACAGCATTCCACCACCTCCTCTCTCCTGCGCATCACAAACCGTATACTTACTGCCTCTGACCAAGGCCTCCTTACTGCCACAGTTTTTCGTCGACCTGGCAAAGGCCTTTGATTCCGTATCCCACCCCCTCCTCCCATTTAAATTTGAAGCTACTGGTCTTGCCCCATCACCATACAGTTGTTCAATTCCTACCTTTCCAATAGGTCACAGTGAGTCAGAATTGCCGACGTCTCAACCCCACCCCTTCCTATCTTAGCAAGCGTTCCACAAGGTTCTGTCCTTGGTCCTATCCTCTTCTCCCTCTTTATCAATGACCTTCTCTCCTCCTGCTCTAAAACCAGCATACACATGTATGCAGATGACACTATCCTCTTTACCTCAGGCCCTTCCTTAGATGAAGTTCAAGCTACCTTCCAATGTGACTGCAATAATATTTGACACTGGTTCAGACAAAACCAACTAAAATTAAACACTTTCAAAACTGTATCCATGCTATTTGGCACATTGCAGAAAAATCAGCAGATCCTCCCACCCACCCTTCCCCCTTCTCCTACACCCCCGCTGCCCCGGGTCGCACCTGGAAACAAGCCTCAGCTCAGCGTACTCATCCCGGTCAACAAATGTTTAAATAAATTAAATAAAATGAAAATGCACTTCTCCTATGCAGGCTCTCCTTCTTGTTCATGCTCACTGATGAAGAACCAATGTGATCTTGTCCAATTTACAGGCTGTGATACTTAATAAAAAATATTAACGCATCTGATTATACTACCTCTCTGCAATTTCTGTGCTTTTCTTGTTTTCTATTGTTTCTGATTCCTTTCCAATTTTTCTTGGCGGCAACTATCCCCTTCCCCAATTCCATTCCTGACACTCTCAACATCTCTTCCCTCTCTCACCTTCAGGCTATCTCCTG
Source organism: Neoceratodus forsteri (assembly GCA_016271365.2). NCBI lineage: Eukaryota > Metazoa > Chordata > Ceratodontiformes > Ceratodontidae > Neoceratodus > Neoceratodus forsteri. The sequence goes on from CM057454.1 coordinate 1,181,708,655, forward strand.
GTCATTGCCAGGGGTCCTTAATATAAACTGACTCTCCCCACTGGCAAACAAATTACAGTTACATAAGAACTTAGCATAACAGTAGGTCTTCGTGAGAGGTTCCTGAAGTAGATCTTCTCATATAGGACTGTGCCCCCTGGCGTCAGGACCGCATGGCAAACTTCTAGCTAGCAATACACAGTGGGGACCACCCCCAGCATCACATGACGGGACATCAGCGTGATAGTGGGTGGTCCCCATGCCTGCCCTCCAGTTCTCCAGCTGGAAGACCCCTGTAAGGGGAACGGGAAAAAGGAAAAAAAAATCCTAGTGCCCGGAGTTGCTGGTGATTGCCCTGGAAAGGTATAAGAAAAACAGGAGCTGGGGGAAGGTGGGAGGGAAAAGGTGACCTTCTGCAGGAACCTCTCTCTAAGATCTACTGTTATGGTAAGTTCTTACATAACTGTAATATCTTACTTCAAGAGGGTTCCTGCAGTAGGTTTTCACATATAGGACTGAATACCAAGCAGTCAAGAAAAGGAAAGTCGGAGACTGATGTCCGGGAGGCGGAAATGTCTGCCAACTAGATAGCCCATTAGGATAAGAGGCCTTGCAGGACCGAAAATCCAAAACTGGCCCTGTGCCTAGAGGCAATGTCCAGGCTGTAATGCTTGGTGAAAGTATGGTCAGTGGACCAAGTGGCCACAGCACAGGTATCTGAAGCGGATATGTTCCATAAAAAGGCCGTCAAAGCAGCTATGCCGTGAGTCGGGTGGCCTTTTACTTCCCCTTGAAGGGGTTTATCATACTTCTGATAGAGGAACGAGATACAATCAGCCAACCATTTGGACAGGCACTGCTTAGACATGGCAGTACCCTGATGTCTGGGTGCAAAGGCTACACACAACTGGTCAGACTTGTGCACCTCCTTAGTCCGAGAGATACAGTATCTCAAAATCCTGTGCACATCAACGTGTGCAAGAGGTATTCCCCTCTATTGGAATATTCAGGAAAGAAAACCATCAATTCAGCATCTTGCTTCAACATAAATTCTGATACCACTTTTGGTAGAAAAGAAGGGTTAGTCTGCAGAGCCACCCAGTCTCTGTGGAAAACTAAATAAGGCTCCTTGCAAACAAGTGCCTGAAGCTCTGAAATCTTTCGCGCTGAAGTAATAGCAACTAAAAAGAGCGCTTTCCAAGACAAATAGTGCATGTCTCAACTTGCTGCCAGCTCAAAAGGGGGATAAGTAAAATTTTCTAAAATACAGTGTAAGTCCCAGTGAGGGACCAGAGGTTTTAAGTGGAGGATCCCTTTAAGAAAGGTTTTTGAGACCTCTAACTGTGCAAGGGTTTTGCCACCCACCGGGAGGTGGTAGGCGGAAACCACTGAAAGGTGGATCTTCAGAGATGAATGACTGAGGCCCGAATCAAGTAAGTGGAAGAAGTACTCAAGGTCCTAAGGTGCTGAGCATGAGAAAGGGTTCAGGCCCTTAGCCGTGGCCCAAATGGTGAATCTCTTCCACTTCATCGCATATGTGTATCTAGTGGAAGGCTTTCTGGCCTCCACTAGGACCTGGGTGACCTGCAAGGTGAAGCCAAATCATGAGACAGCTATGTCAAGAGGTTCCATGCATGTAAAGGAAGAAATCTGAAGCTCGGATGCACCAGGCTGCCCTGCTCCTGCATCAGAAGGTCATGTAGGAGAGGTAGATGTACTGGGGTTTCCAATGCCAGCTGCTGCAGCAGGGGAAACCAGATCTGCTGAGGCCAGAGGGAAGCAATGAGAATCACGTGAGTGCCCTCTGCTTGAAGCTTCAGCAGTACCTTTTGCAGAATTGGAAAGGGAGGAAAAGCATACAGAAACCTCCCTGTCCCACAAAGAGACTGTGTGTCTTGCCAAAAAAACACCATGCCAGGAACAAGCAAGCAAAAGCTGGGTAGTTTTGCGTTGGATGGGAGACAACTAGATCTATTTCTGGCTGACCCCACTGATTGAAAAGATTTTTCCACTACCTCCTGCTTTAGTTCCCACTCGTGAGCCTGCGCAGTGGTGCAGCTGAGACTGTCCACTAGAATGCTGTAAACACCTGGGACATGGACTGCTGTCAGAAACGGGCTGTGCCGGACTGCCCAGTACCACACCCACATTGCCTCCCTGCAGGAGGGGGTACGATCGGGTACCTCCCTGTTTGTTAATATACCAAACCATAGCAGTGTTGTTGGTCTGGATCAGGAATGTTCCCAGGCGTAATTGGGTCTGGAATGCCTGGAGAGAGCAGAGCGCTGCTCTCATCTCCAGAACGTTTATGTGCAAATGCTCTTCTTGTGGGGACCATCTTCTTTGGGTTCAATGGTCTCATAGGTGGGCTCCCCAGCCTTGACTTGAGGCGTCCATTGCGAGGGTCATGAAAGGAGACGAGGGTGAAAGGGAGCCCCAGAGGAGAGGCTGGATGGCTCCTACCACCAGAGAAGATCCCCCCTTCATGCTGCTACAGACCAGGACCCCGTGGCCCAGGTCGTCAGAGCGTTGGTCCCACTGGACCCTCAGGATTCACTGGGTCACCCTAACGTGCAGTCTGGCAAACGGAACTGTGGGAATGGCCACCAACATTAATCCCAACAGACAAAGAACAGAGTGAGCTGTGGTCCAATAAGAGTTAGACACAGACAAAGCTTGCTGAATCAGAGTTGCCGCCTTGTCATGAGGTAAGAAGGTCCTGCCCTGGATCATATCCAGCACCGCTCCAATAAACTGGAGGTGTTGGGAAGACAAAAGCTGAGACTTGGGGTAGTTCACCATGATGCCAAGCCAGGAAAAGAGGTTCAGGGTGGCAGAGAGAGACTCCAACAGACTGTCCTGAGACAAGGCTGACAACAGCCAGTCATCCCCCTTGTGGTAAAGGGGCTGGTGCCACCACTGCCGGGCACTTGGTAAAGTCCTGAAGTGCCGATGAAAGGCCAAAAGGGAGGGCCTTGAACTGGTAATGGTTCCCCTGGAAGGAGAACCAGAGAAAATGGCGGTGGGCCTGGAGGATAAGGATGTGCAGGTAAGCATCCTGCATGTCCAGTGAACACAGCCATTGGTTCTTGTGGAGCAGGTGTAAGAGTCCTTGAAGAGTTAGCATACTTAACCTCTTGTACTCGAAGAAGAGGTCCAGGATGGGCCTCAGATCGCCTATCTTTTTGGGCACCAGGAAGTAGTGGGACTAATAACCCCTTCCTGTCTGCGTGAGAGGAACTGGGTCTATGGCTGACTTTGACAAGACAGCCTGCATTTCCTCTTGAATGAGGTGCAGATGGCTTGACGGGTAGTGAGACCTGCCTGGAGGATTGTCCGGGGGTCTGCCCAGGAACTCTACTGAGTACCCTCTTGCGATTAGTTGGAGGACCCAAACATCTGCAGTTATCCCCTCCCACTCCTTAAGGTAGAGGGCAAATCTTCTCCCACTGGCTCCACTGAAAGAATGGGTTAAGGTGGAGGGGATCCCCTCGAGTCAGGAGGCGGAGGGGGAAGGCCACTTTATTGCCTCTGGCAGCCTTTTGGGCTTTGGCTCGGGGGGCCGTGGCTGGGTGCCAGAACCCATGGCGCAGCACTTGCCCTAGTGTCTGGTCAGGTTTTTTCTGTTCCATCTTCTCTCCAGTCTGCTTGGTAGAGAGACTTTGTCTGAAACCTCCTCCGAGATGCAGAAACCAGAGAGGGCCCTAGCTGGATGCTTGCCTGCGTCCCTGTCCAACAATCGATGGTCGACCAGGGAGGGTCTCCTAGGGGCTACCCTGGGGGTCAGGGTGGAGACTATGACCAGTTGCGGGCGTCCAAGCTCCTGCAGGAGCTGCAATTTGGTGTCCTTCCACCAAGCCGAGATTGCCCCCGGAGGGTCAGCCTGATGCCTCTCTGGGGCCAGAGGCTGTGGAGGAGGAAGTGGAGGAGGCAAAGGCTGAAAATCTTGAAACCCAAAGGAAGAATATGAGGGGTAACCAGGAGCTTGGTACCAATAGGGGTAAGACTGGTGATGCTGCGTTGGAACATGCGATGGGTAACCCGGCAACGGCCCCCCTGGCACCTGGTAAAAAGGGAACTGTGGCGGCGGGTAGCCGGAGATCGTGCCCACGGGGCTGGACAGTGGAGGAGCCAAAGGCCTTGAGGGAGGCGGGGCTGAAAGACCACCAGGAACATGTGGGTCTGTCGGCAGGCCTGCAGGACCTGGGGTCCCGGCTAGAACCCCAGAAGGGCAAAGCGGGGGCTCCGGCATAAGAGCGGAAGGTCCGGGTGGGGTGCCCAGTCCAGAGGTCAACACCAGGTCAGAAGGAACCTCGACAGGTGAGTGGTCTGCCGTTGGGGGTCTGAAAGAACCCAATCCCTGGTCCAAAGGAGGTGAGGGGGAATGGAATAGAGACCCACCATCAATAGGCCCACTGGGGAAGCAGGGATCTCTGAACGAAGGCCAGACATATGGGACGGAATCCCCTGGTCAGAAGTGCTCATCTCCTGGGGGTCCAGGGAGAACACACTAAGCAGAGGCTGGTTTTCAGGTGCATCCTGGGAGCACAGGGAAGTTATGTGACTAGTTCAAGGTCATACAGTATGCATGTGGTGGCTGTGGGACTTAAACCCAGTTCTCCAGGTTTGTAGCTTAGTGCTCTTAACCACTACGCTATACTGCCTCCCTTATACACGTATGCTTTAAAACTAAGAAAGGGAAACTCTTCTGTTGTGTCATCGACATGAAAGTGGCTTTTGGTAGTATAAGCCATAGAACACTTTGGAGCTCCCTTTATAATCTGGGTGTTGCTGGATTTTTGTAGGATGTCATAATGAGATGGCATGAGAATACATGGTCAAAGACACAATATAACATAGAAGGAGATTTACCAAAATCAATCAGTACAAATTTAGGTGTTCAACAGGGCTGCATAATGGCACCCCTGCAATTTAACCTATATCTTACTGGTATTATCAGGCAGTTTTATGAAATGAACTGTCATACCTCTAAAGTATTTCATAAAAATCATTCTCCTATTAGCCAACACCGACGGTGTGGTACTTACTCCCACCTCTCTCCTAGGACTTTAAAGAAAGTTAGACAAGTTTTCTTCTTTATGTAATATGTTTCTGGTTATAAATCAAACTAAAACACAGTTACTGGTCTTTGGTAACACACCCAGAGATAAATGTAGGCTATATGTTAAGGGTATTAAGTTACAGACAGTCAAAATCTATGACTATTTAGGTAATAGATTTTCAAATCATTTAAACTGGATCAACATTTACAAAATTAACCGGTAGAATCATGTATTTTATGAGAAACTATGGAGAACAATCAGTCATTCATTAATGGTAATTAATTCCAAAATTAAAACTGCTATTGCTGTGAAATATGGGGCTTCTCTTAGGTAGACCCAAAAAATTGTCTTGAACAAATTATGTAAATACTTCCTGAATGTACCCTCCTATGCTAAGGGTTGTATTTTATGGGCAGAACTGGGTCAATACACAATTGAGAAACTGGTACTAAAACAAATCATTTTTATTATCGACCTCCAACCTTTGTCATGTGATAAATTTCCCAGAGCTTGCTTAGTGTGACAGGGTTGAATAGGACCCTGGCCCAGTTGTTATGGAGAGTTTGAATAAAGGGATCTGTTCTGTTCTTTCCTTTCCTGTCTCTTGTCTGCCTGGTTGTGCAACCAAATTTTCCTGTGAAACCTAGGATTTGATCACCCCGACGGTCTTAAATTTCTTTGCCTCTCACTGTCTACTAATTTTCCCTTACTGCTTCTGTTGTTTCCTCCCTTGCATATCTGCTGGTATAACAATATATGCAAATCATTATGTGGAAATGTAACTGATATTGGGATCCCTTTGTTTAGACATTATATAGTGATACTGTTGAAATGTATATAATTATAGTTTGAAATGATTGCAAAAAGCTATTGGGAACTGAAGGGTTTGACCTGAGAGCAGTTTTTAAGCCATTTTTCAGAAGCTGTGGAGAAGGGGCCTCAGTTCTGGGACATTGTGTTCTTGTGCACCTACATGAAATTGACAAGAACATTTTAGAAAAAAAAGGATGCTTGTTAAGGAGGGGGTGCAAAGACTTATAAGAGAGAGAGCTGCAATGTTTTGGGAGACACAGAGATTGCAGGAAAACTCAGAAGGATCTTCTCTGTTTATTCTGCCTTTGTAAACAGTTATTCTGAACAATTTTATTTTTTGTATGTTACTGCTAGAACTAATAAACAGTTTTTGCAAATTCTACAACTATTCCTGGTTTTTCCTAGGCTTCTTGACTTGTGCCTCAACACTTAGAACACATAAAATGGTCTAATAAAGGATTCGATTTTACAACCTGAGATTTTATAAACAAATGTTATGAGGGCCTGCTTGCCTGATTAATTTCACAACAGCATATGCTTTCTGCCTGCGAGCGAGGGTTTGGGGAGCATAATCATGGTCGAAAAACAGGTGGACATCACCAAAAAGGACTTGTTTTCTAGACCAAGCTGTGCGAAGAATTTCTTCTTTAATCCTATAATCGATGAAGACCATGATCACTGAGCGAGGTCTAGCCTTAGGGTCTTTGGGTTTTGCAGTCAGTGATCTATGTGTTCGTATAATTCCCAGGTCTCTGTCCCTATCTAAATTCAGGATTTCTTTCAGAAAGCTGCACATAAACCGAGTCATAGGGCCCGTCATGGTACCTTCTGGGAGGCCATGTATGCGTAGGTTATTCTGCCTATTGCGGTTTTCAAGGTCTTCGAGCTGTTGCTGTAGGGCTAGTTCCCTATGGTGTAAATCTCTCAGAGCAGCATTATGAACGTCCGAGACAGAGGTATATTCTGAAACAGTTTCTTCTAGACGGGATGTTCTTTCACCCAGTTTTGTTAGTTGCTGTCTATCCTCCGTGGTTCTTTGTTCCAATCTGTTTAAAGTGTCACTCATTTGTTGTAAGGTACTGAATAGGGTTGTGGATGTTACTGTAAAATATTCTTCTGAGTTGTCCGAGGTCGTAGGAGTTTGAGCAATTAAGCTGGCGATTTTGGCATGGAGCGTGGCCTGCTGCTGGGAGCCTTGATTTGAAAATTTAAGTTTAGGATGTGATCCACTGGCTCCATCTTTGTGCCACGGTTTAGGAGACATCATGTAGTCGGCAATACTGCATTTTTTTGACAGAGTTTCAGTGTTTAGAAGCTGGATTCTGACGGATTGTTATCAGTAGAGTTGGGAGGTCTGAAATCAGGCTTCCATTCTCTAGGCAACCGGAACCGGAAGTCCGAGGGTAGGTTTGATGGTGGTGCTCTTTAAATCAGAGGACAGAACTTTGCTCAATAATTGGTGACCTATCACATTGCTCAATGCTGATATGAAAATGTTCACAAAACTCCTTAGTAATAGGCTGGCTCTGGCGGCAGAATCTTTCCTACACCCAGCTCAGGCATGTGCGATTCAGGGAAGAATCATACAAGACAATCTCGTATTATTAAGGAAATTATGCAAAAGGGACAGTATGGGGAACTTTTCAGGCTTTTTGTTGCCTTTGGACCAGGCCAAGGTCTTTGATTTTGTGTCTCATTAATATTTATGGGATTGTTTACATGCTTATGGCATACCAAACATATTTGTACAATGGATCCAAGCCTGTTTCAGTAATTCCATGGTAATACCTTATTGTAATGGGTTGTTGGGATCAGATTCAGAATGTGTAATTGCTAGAGTAGTGAGGCAAGGTTGCCCCTTGAGCCACTTACTCTATATTTTAACATTACACCCATTAATATGGAAAATTAATTTGTCCACCAATATTACAGGGCTACCCTTCTCCAGCACAGATACAGAAATAAGCACTATAGCTTATGTGGATGATATCTGCCTGACTCTAGCTTATGTAGACTCCTGCACACAAGCGGGAAATATTTTGTCAGAATTTACTGATACAACAGGAGCAAAAATCAATTTCTATAAGAATAAATGTGTATTCACAGGTGAGATAGGATATACATCAGACACCATCTTAAACATTCCAGTGGCCAAAGAGCCTTGTAAAATCCTGGGTATTCTTTTTGGTGCCGGGGACATGGCCCTAATGAGCTGGCAGCTCCAGCTTAACTGGGCCCAAGAGAAAGTTGATACCTGGAACAAATGGAGAATGTGCAAACTTAGGAGAGTATACGGTGTGACAGGAATCGCCATCTGCCAGCTATGTGCATATAATTTTGATATAAATATGTGCTTTTGAATTCTGCTTGTGAAACATGGCAGTCAGCACAAGGCATCATGGGACATTGGATTTTTAGAAGAAGAAAATGTTCTGGCCTTGCTTGCTATCACAGCTAACTTGTAAATGCTGACTTTCTGGGACTATAATAAAACCAAGGTCATAAACCAACCACTGTTTTGAACCCAGGCAGCTGGTCATAAAATATTGCCTTTTATGGTATAACAAGAGGGAACCAGTTTCTGATAGATACCTGTGAAAATTCACCCAGCTATGAGAAGTGTTTCCAGGATATTTCTCTGAAAGATCAATGGGGTATTGTAACCTGCCATAAACCATACTCTGATGAAGACAGTCTATCATGTTATAATTAAAATATTGTTGTCTTTGCAGATTTCAAACAGGCAGTAAGCTGAAATATTTGGTTATACACTGGTCATGTTACAAATGAATTACAGAATTAAGAGTAACCTCATGCTGTGACATCACAAGGAGGTGGGACTTTACTCCTAATATTGGTGAAGCCTAGCTGAGAGAAAACACACTTTTTGTTCTGGACTTCTAAGAGACACACTGTTCATGGACTCAAGAGAGACCACTTCTGCCAAGACTGGTAATTCAAGTGTGAACCTTTTCCAACTTGAAACAGAGTTAGAACTAGTTAATTTAGTTACAAGGTGCTTTGTTTTGTAATTTTCCATTTCATTCTGACTGTAATCACTATGTATATGTTCTGTTTTATGTATTGTATTTATTTACTATTTTTAGTTTTAGTAAATTTGGTTTTCCTTAAACCTGCCTGAGAAATTTCCTGATTTTGAGTGTGAATGGTGGGTGGAACAGTATTGTTAATTCTGACATAACTGTTAAATTGCTTAGTGTGTCACCATATACATCCACATTAACAAGGATCTGTGTAAAGATCCAGCAAGAAAATACCAGTATCTCAAATGAGTTGGCAGGGGGTTGTGAACCAGGTTGGTTGTATGCCCGCTGGATCAAGTATTGCTCTGCTTTCCCTGAAGAGAGTGTGATATTTGGACCTGTTACCTGGGTATGCTGGCTAAAAAGGGTTCATTACTGACCCAGGACTTGAGACTGATAGTTAGCTCAGACCCAAAACAAACAGGAGGGTGTCCTTGTTTGTTCCCTGTTCACAAATCGCACTTCAAGGTTGAGCACTGTGCAAGCAGAAGGCCTGACCCCGGAGTGGATATGTGATACAAAAACATACTTATTAGCCTCACTATTATACTTCAGCTGTTTATTTCTTCTACCACAACAACTCGAAACAAATATGTACACATGTTTTTTTTTTTTTTTAATGTAGTTGGGGAAGCCGTCTCAACCCTATTATGAGAGGGATTTTATTTTTAGACATAACCCTTGGAGGCCTGAAAATGGTAGACCCCATACCATTTTTCTTTTCCATGTACATTACCTATAATTTAAAACCAGTGCTGCTTAGTAAAGACAAATTATGGATACCTTGGGTAACAGACTGTTTGGACCCCTTCCTTCCAATGATGGCCAGCTCATGAGGTAATTCCGAGACAAAGATCCCTTTTAGAGCTTCCAGCCCAGTTCAAGGCCTATTTTGGGGAAACTCAAAGTATGGATGTTTTCTAAACACCAGATTATGACACTCCATAGGAAACTCCTACGTGATCATATAATACAAAGATGGTTTTAAGAACAACCCCAATTTTTTAGTAGACTGCAACAGGAAAAGAAAATTAATAGGACAGATGTTAACCTCCCCTAGAATTCCCAAACAAAAGTGAGATGTTACCTGGCTATCCCTCCATGGTCACTTAAATGTTAAAGGAAATTTAAAACACAAAGGAATCGAAGAAAGTTACTGCCCAGATTGTCATATGTGTCAAACAGAAACAGTGCAACATCTGTGTTTAAAGTGTCCCTATATTCAAAATCTTTTGGGGACATAGTGGTACAGAATTGGCCAACTTCTCCCTTTCATAAAATTTCTCCAGACACCTTGTGGCTAGGACTTTTACCTAGGACCGGCATGGATATGAGGAAACACACCATATGGGTGATCCTAGCCTGTTGCAAATTTTATATTTGGCACGGGAGATGCCGTCTAACCCTCCAACAAATGGTCATTTCTGAACAGCAGTTATTTCATATAGAGGATAATGCCATTATCAATATTAAGTTAAAGGAACTTTCTCTGTTCTCAGCTCAGGTACATCACAAGTGGTGGGGCACAATCTCTTGGATTCCTTAAACCATCAATGTATGAAAGAATCAACACTTGTTTTTCTTATAGAAAACAGAAAGTGGAACTCACCAGTCCACCCATGGGTAACGGTGGGTATAATAGAGAAATAATAACTGGCCTTGCCTTTTTCCCATGGGGAAACCGTGGCATAATTTGCCGTTATAAAGGAGCGTTTATAACGGCAAACAAGCGCACAGTTTTCCTCACTTTGCGCATGCCCCAGCTCTTCTCCTCAGCCGCATGTTTTTTCTTCTGCAGAGGCCTTACCCGCCACTTGGACTTGGCGGTAAGTACCTTTTAAAACAGACACCGTACCACAATGGGGGTGGGGGTGGGGAACTTATCTTCTTGCTGCCGACCGAAAAAAATGTTTTAAATATAAAACGGTACCACGGACCACATATTACAATCAAACCAGACTGGGAGCACTCTGGAACCTACATTCATTTTATATGATTGCTATGGTGAAAAAGGCAAACCCAGCAATTATATAAAATAAAATATGGGGTGTTGTGTGTAAACTCGAAGTTTACAAACACCCTCAGGGTTAGATGCTTGCACATACCCCGCAAGCTTCGCTCTCGGTGTTTATGTAGCATCCAGCCCCTTGGGTGTGTGTAAACTTCTCGTTACACATACCAACCCATACTTTATTCTCTATATTATGCACAAGACAGTTATGTTTTATTTTTCACTTAAGTAAGAACTATTCTAGAAGGTTTGGGACATGGTTTGAGGTTGAAATACAAGGTTTACTTTTTTCATTTAATTGCATTTAAGTATGATGGAATACTTATTAAACAATGGCATGAAAGAATCCTTAACCTTTATTGGTCAGTGTGGGACTGGACCCATGATTTTATCCCAGTACAACATCATGGGTCAAGTCCCAGCACACAAATGACCACATCTGTTATTAAACTGAATCACTCAGCCTGCTTCACTGATTCCCACTCGCCACTTCCTATAGTAATTCTTCTGACTAGCCATCACAGCACTCCTACTCTGATCTCCCAATAATGGTAGCTCTTCAGTATGATGTTTAAAAATACAGAAGTTGCAGCAGAGAAAATAAATGAACCTCTGAACTTTTTTCCCCATGGCTTTAGTTAGCCGAGAAGACTAACTTACAGTCGCGCGGTCACGCAGCTCACTGATGCTGCTCACTTTGCGGCAAAGAAAAAGACTGGCTTAAAAATTCAGTTTGTATTCTTGCTCTTTCCCTAACTAAAGCAGCCAGCTTTAGCATTTATTACTCCCCCCCCCCGAAAGCTAAAAGACGCTTATGGGACCCACTTCCTAACACTGGAAGTCTCACTCCCTTCACAGTTGTTCCTGTGTCTTATAACTCACCTGATCCCAGAGCAGGCAGCGTGGCCAGGGACGTACAGACTCTCATTTTGGGGGGGGGCTGGGTCTGCCCCTGACATACAAATTAGTCAGTCACATGCCTTATTTGTATAACAGGGCGGTGCTTTCCGACTCCACCCAGCATGGTCAAGACGGACAAAGCAATGCATCTGAAGGCAGCTGTGCCAGGCAGAAGTCAGTAGTGTACACAAAATCAAGACAACCTAAACTAACCAGCACCTGCTGCTGGCAGAACTTAAAGGATAAAATCAAGGCGTCTACATTTTACAATGAATCTCTCCAGGACTTCATCTGCTGATAAAGGGACATCGCGATGCTCAGCAAGTAAAGCCAGGCCGTTCAGTACATCTTCTACGGTGCGATTTCTCCTCTTGGTCTTGATGCGATCAAACGTAGGGAAGGGACATACAGCTTCTGAAGTAGTGACTGGGAGTGTCATAAGGATTTTTAATAAATTGTGAATGTCTGGATAAAAATTTTGGTCACAGACAAACCATCAATAGCTGTAATCGGAATGGATTCTTTCTTGTCTTTTGCATCAATCCACCTGTCATGCCAACGACAGAATTCACTCTGTGTAATGAGAATATTATCAAGGAGAACATCACTGTAGAAATTTGTTAGTTCTGACAGAAATTCTAACTCCACAGTATTCAAGGAGCAATCAGGGATGACTTTTTCAAGGGAAGTCAGAATTTTTCTGTGTGTGAGAAACCTGTCAGTCATTTGCTGTTCAAAGAAATATAGTCATGGAATGAACACTGTTGTTCTGTAGTATTGTTCAATTTCTTGCAAACTCAGTCCTGTTTGTTTCTTGGGACTGTAATGTCAAAAATTCGGCTCCTGAGCCAATGCTTTGGCTTCTGAAAAAGTTCTGAAAACTGTGTTTCTGTGGCATGACGCACGGTACGAATCTGTTTCAAAGCATCATCAGCTGTCTGAACACACATGGAGAGACCTGTCTGAACCTTCTGCAGATTTATTGATAGTACGTATGTAACCGAGAGGAGTTTTTCCAAAACAACTAAAGCAACTACAAAACACCCTTTCTCAATTGTGTCATGGAGCTGCTCAGCCTTAGATGAAGCATCATCTCTCCAAGTATTAGATATCTCGTCAAGAGCTGCAACTACTGCAGGGAACAGATCTATGAAGGTGAATACTGCTTCATGACGTTCTACCCATCATGTTTCACAAAGACTGACAAGCTTTCTCTTTTTCTCAGTTGGTAATAGGCTTGATATTTTGTTCCTAAGAACTTCGCTGCGTTTAGCAGAACCCTTAAAAAATGTGCAGCAGTCAGATATTGTTGGCAAACATTTTCTGATGGAGTTCACTGAACAGGTTTTTGAAACCACCAGATTCAATGAGTGGTTTGCACAGTGAACATACCTAGCTGTTGGATATTCAGCAGCAATTTTAGCTTGTACACCATTTAGCCTACCACTAAATGCAGCAGCTCCTTCATCGCCCTGCCCCCTGAGATCATTAAGATTTAATCCTAAATCTGTTAAGCTTGACATGATGGTATTGGCCAGACTTTCATCAGCCAAGTTTGTGACCGTGAGGAAAGTGAGGAAGTCTTCCCTGATTTGTGGCTTTGACCCTTCAGTGTCAATATATCGCACACAGATACACAACTGTTCTCTATTGCCAACATCTGTCGTTTCGTCAGCTAAAATGGCAAAGGGACCACAGTGTTTTACTCTTGTGACTATTTTCTCAGCCATTATATCTCTAATAATCTCAATGATTTCATTCTGAATTTTATGGCTAAGATACGTGGCATTACTGGAATTACTTTTTAATGTTTTTCAGAGTGCTTCATCTCTGTGATTTGCTCTATACCGGATTTGAGTTCTGAAATCTCCATAATTTTTTATCAGGTCTTCAAGAGTCAGTGGCCCTGAATCTTCATTTCCATGTAGTGCAATCTCCTAGCGACTGCATAAAATTACTGTATCTATCACCACAAGTATCTTGTTACAATTCTCTACTGCTAGAGTTCTTCGATAGGTGTCTATTTGTTCTATAATTGCTATTAATTCACCTCTTGAGATGCGACAAAAATTCTCAGCTTTCAATGAACTGTTTTTATGATACTCAGTATGAGAATGAAAGTCAAAAAGCTCTTTAGCTTTTTTCCAGTTTCTTAAAGACTCACAGACAAGCTGTCCAAGATGCTGATGACTTCCTTTACTGGCTTCGTCATTGCAGAAAGCGACACATATCTTGCAGTAAGCACCGTCTGTTGTAGACGAATATGCGAGCCAGTTGTACTGCGAAAACCAGTGGTGTTGGAAACGAAGATTTCTCTTGCCACTTGCAGGAAACTTGTAATCACTGTCAGGTTTATGCAATGTAGTCATTATTTTAAACCGTTCCTCATCAGTAAGCCTTATCCCCATGTATTCACTTATATTGTTTCCGACCCGACCACTAGGTGGTGCAGTCACAGCCGTCGTAGCATGACTGGGTGGTGGTGATCTGCAGCATGTGGTGGTTGTGGTGGTGGATGAAAGTGAAGCTTCAGTAGTGGTTACTGCCACTGGCACTGCAACATAGCCAGAAGTGCTTGCAGATTCAGAATCACAACGTGAAGGTACTACATTTACGGCTTCAGTTTCAGCTGTTGTGGAAACGGTCCTTTCCACATCCACACCTCCTGCAGCTTCATTGACCACACTTTCAGTAATGGACTTAGCTTTCTTTCCACTTGCATTAAATATATCAAGCAGAGCCATTTGCCTTTTCATTATATATTTTTTTTACTTTAATACTCAGACTCCAAGACTAACGGTCGTCTGGGTGAGGCTCAGGGTCACTGACTGAGATTTATGTTACTAGTATGTTTCTTTTTGTACTGGATGGACACTACTGTACTAGATTATTTAGTCCGTCCTGTTTTGTACAGTATGCACCGGCTGTGACATGACAGTCAGACTAGACTAGTGACAGTGCTAAGAAGGTAATATTAACTCAAGTGTGGAACCAGAGAGAATTATGTTTTTCTTACTTGAATAGTAACTATTTATTTTCTGTTTATACCAGAAAACTTTCAAAGAACATGAACCAGATACAGAAGGGCAACAAATTTAGGGCAATGTGGACAGGACACCGGGTGGACAGAGCTAACTAATAATCAAGATTTAACAGTTGAGTACACTTCAGTTAACCACAAGTTTGAAGAATTATACAACTTCTATCTTTTAATAGACTTTTTTTTGCGAAAAAAGGTAATGCGTCTCCTGCCTTGTCTGCTAACTCTTATTTTTCATTCCATACAGGTCTCTCTTCCCTGAAGTTCCCCTCACTCTCTCTTGCTCAGTCTCTACTTTGACTGTAGTCCTACTATCTCTCTCACTCTCTCTGAAGTATCTCTACACACTACACTGCTACTGTCTGCACACACTACTTAGTACACACAGACACTGACTGTCGCAGTGCAGAACAGATAGTGCTCTGATCTCGCTATCAGAAAAAATCTAGCAAGGGCTTGGTGCTCTGCTTAGTACACACACAGACTGTTGCAGTGCAGATAGTGCTCTGATCTCTCTCAGTTTAATCAGAAAAAAATCTAGCAAGGGCTTGGTGCTCTGTTTAGTACACACAGACTGTTGCAGTGCAGATAGTGCTCTGATCTCTCTCAGTTTAATCAGAAAAAATCTAGCAGATAGTGCTCTGATCTCTCTCAGTTTAATCAGAAAAAAATCTAGCAAGGGCTTGGTGCTCTGTTTAGTACACACAGACTGTTGCAGTGCAGATAGTGCTCTGATCTCTCTCAGTTTAATCAGAAAAAATCTAGCAAGGGCTTGGTGCTCTGTTTAGTACACACAGAGACTGTTGCAGTGCAGATAGTGCTCTGATCTCTCTCAGTTTAATCATAAAAAAAATCTAGCAAGGACTTGGTGCTCTGTTTAGTACACACACGGACTGCCACAGTGCACATAGTGCTCTGATCTCTCTCAGTTTAATCAGAAATAAATCTTGCAGACCACACTAGACTTAAGTTCAGACTTCACTTTACTTCATGTGTTACTCTAGAGGTATATATATCTCCGACTCTCTCTGAACTTGAAGTCTCTCTTCTCTACAGTAAGTGCAGTGCCCAGAGACAGTGCTCTGCCTCCCACAGTTTAATCGAACTAAATCTGAAAAGCAGACTTGACTAGTTCACCTTTTGTTCTTTCTTCAGCTCTCTATACTATTTCTCTGTCTCTGAAATCTCTGTTCTTATCTTCTTCTTCTTCCCTGACAGTCCAGATCCAGGCAGCCAAAGAGACAGTCAGTCACATCACAGACTACAGTCCATCCAGTCCACACCACACTCCCTCAGTCCCTGTGAACCTCAGTCTCTCTAGTCTCTCACTACCATGCCCTCCCCTCACCAGGCCCCACACACTGAGTCTTTCTATCCTGACTGACCTGCTGCTGCCCAACTATTTTCTCTCCTTTTCTTTTCTTTTTTTTTAATATAACAAATTAAAAGGTCAGGAGTGGACTCAGGTTTTTAATAAGTACTAACTTAAATATTGTGCTCAGCTGTGGTCCATTCCACACTAGTGCCCAGCTGAGCTGACGGCTACTAGCAGCAGCAGTACTACAGTACTGCAGCTTAGCTTGTGTCTCCTCTCTCACTGTCTCAGCACTGAGACTTCACTGAGAGAGGAGACACCTCCAATTTAAATTTGTAGTTGATTTTGCTCTTCACAGTAGTAGATAGCCCTTATAAGGGCTTCTTTTTTTTCTTAGATGTACAAGAGACTCTTTCTTCCTCAATACAGTGCTCACTGCTGCTCACTCGCCGACCAGAAGATTCTCCTCTCATGCTGCACTCTGAATTCGTTGCTGAAGGAGGGCACAGAGTGGAGCGTGAGAAAACCCAATACCAATTGGTCTGTAACATTAGCTGCCAATCGGTATTGGTGCCCGCGGATCTTTAGGCGGGCTGCATTTTCAAGCGCTGTCAGTC
Source organism: Neoceratodus forsteri (assembly GCA_016271365.2). Lineage (NCBI taxonomy): Eukaryota > Metazoa > Chordata > Ceratodontiformes > Ceratodontidae > Neoceratodus > Neoceratodus forsteri. The sequence continues at coordinate 1,181,725,437 of CM057454.1, forward strand.
ATGGTATTCCGAGGCCGGGACGGTGGCAGGCTCCTATCACTTCTCCCACCACAACTTTGCAGTCCCGTCGGTCCCTCCATCATGTGACCCTGCAGTCTGTGCACCATGTGACCCTGGCGGACACTCCAGATTAAATCAGGCAGTGTGTGCATCCTCCTATCGCCACCTGTGCCCAGGACTGGAATCACGGGCATTAGAGGCAAAGGAGGAGGCAGCGCAGTTCCCGACTGCAGAAAGCTTTTTTTAAAAAGACGGCACATGCAACCGGCAACTGTGCATATGCGATGCCCTCGGTACGTCCCTGAGCATGGCCAGTCGAATAAAACTCCATTAGCACGACCAGACTCCAAGGAGATGAGGGGGAAGCCAGCTATAACAAACAACAGAGACATGGGGGAGGAGACCTGTAACGCGAAAAGAAAAGTGTGTCTGGGGCACATCCATTTACACAGGCTGAGCTGCTCCTTTATCAGCAGCACCACCTACAGGGCAAATGGAACTATATTTTTCCTTCATACACCTCCACGTTACAAAATAAAGTGAAAATCTGTTTAAAAAATTATTTTCTTAATTTTATTTTATTTTTTTAATATAAAGGAGCCATTGTATAATAGCAATAATGCACTCCAGGGTGTGTGTTGTGCTGGGATAACGTCACTTCTGGGGTGATTAGTTGCACTTGGCCTGCGGCCTCATGCCTAATCTCCCCAGACGTGATGTTATCCCAGCACAACACACACCCTGTCATGCATTATTGCTTAATTTTTCCTTAAGTTTTGCTTACATACTTCATTCTCATCGGTTTAACAAGTTTTGGAAAAAACATCTCTCTCTACTCTTCTCCTCATTTAGGGGTGGGGGGTAGTGATACGTCTTTGCCTTAGGATCTCTCATTTTATTTTGAGAATTTATTGCAGTTTTGTATTACTGTTTTCTAGAATGAGAAATGTATGCCGGATTACTTATTTTCCTTAGTTCTGGGGGGGGGGTTGTGTTTGAAGATATATCTGTTAGTAGTTCTTACTCATAAATGTCTGATCTTTAGCAACACCATATAATTTTGTATAAGATAGAGCAGTATGCATAATACTTATTTTCTTTTACGGTTTCCTTTGTTTAACAAACTTGGATTAATATGTGACTTACAGTTTAACTATGAATGTATGATGTAATACTTATTTTCCTTCCACGATGTGTTTCTGTATTGTATTCTCATAACATGTTTTGGATATTTATTTTGAAGTTGCAATAAAAACATTCTCCTACTCTTTGAGAAGTGCCATGGGATCTTTAACATCCACCTGAACAACCACCAGAACAGGCAGACAGGACCTCAGTTTAATGTCTCATCTGAAAGGCGGCACCTTAGGAGTGCAGCACCCCACTCATGCTGTGCTACAGTGTCAGTACTGGGATTTAACCCAAGTGCCTGGTGTGGGGATAGAACCTACAGCCTTCTGATCTCCCAGCCTCAGAGGCAAGTGTGCAACCTACTGAGCCACTAACACTGCATAGTAATTTGAGTATCAACCACATCAGCTCTGGACGTGGCTATTGAGCTCCTAATATTCTGCATAGCGGAGTTCATTTCAGCCTTGAAGGCAAGCAGTTATTTTAGTATGGTGTCCAGTTCAATTTTGCTTTGTCTCGGCTGGAGGGCCACAGCTGCAGAGGCCTGATTCAGTGGGAGTTGAGGTTGCAGCATGTTCAGCGACTGTCGTGGCTGTAATCCACTGGAATCAGGATGTTCTGCGTCGAAAGGCTGTCTGTCGATCTTCACCATTGAAGGTTGGCTGTGTTCTAGATGTTTTTTTTGTTGCTATCCTGATTTTGCAATTATTTTAAATGTATATTTACCTAGAGCGGGAGACAGCTGCAGAACAGCGGTGTTATTCACATGATGACATCACAAGAAGTCCTTACTTGCCTAAATCTTGTCTAGAGTTTACCTGACAGTATTGGAAATCTCAAATTATGGAAACTGCAAGATCTTGTTAATAATGCATACTACAGTATATACTTCGTGTAAGAATGACTGAACTGTTCTAGCTTTTCCCCTTGCTTACAGAAAATTGTCTTGTTCAAAGTAATGTTCTTTTTTCCTTTTATAGATTATAACTTCAGTTTAGAAGCCAACTGTCAGATGTTAGAAACCTAATTTATCTACAATGTGATGATCTTCCTGTAGAGGTAGAGTCTTCTGTGCAATACTTTTTTAAAGTATCAGATGTATGAGATGGCCTAAGATTAGAATGTCTCTTGTCTGTTTGTACATTTTATTGTGGATTGTTAAGCAGAACAATACACACATTGTGTATTTTATTGTTTTGCACATTTTTATTATACCTGAATTTCTACATGTTTGTATTTACAGATGTTTTAATAATGTCATCTGCCTTGAAAACTAAATAAAGAAACTAAAAGTGAAACTTTGATTAAGGTATCCCAGGTGCCATCACAACAGACCCGAGCTGACAAAGGTAACAGTGAGAAGTACATGTTCCATGGTGTAAGCTGGGTGCTCTTCTAACAAGAGATGTGATTGTATACCACTAGACATGGGGGGGGGGTGTCCAGCCTTCCCATAAATGGGAGAAGAGTCCTGCAAGGTTATGTTTTGGGACTGCTCATCTTCAGACTGCTTATAAATTAAGGGAAGAATCCCACAGGGTTCATGGACCCTCTTTTCTTCACACTGTTTACAAATGAGAGAAGAGTCACGCAGAGTTCTGTGCCGGGGCTTCTCCTCTTCATATTATTTATAAATGACAGGAAAGTCCCGCAGGGTTCGATACTGTGGCCTCTCCTTTTTGCACCCTTTATTAATGAGAGAAGAGTCACACAGGGTTCTGTGCTGGGGCTTTACTTTACACTGTTTATACATGAGAAAAGAGTCTTGAAGGTTCAGTGCTGGGACCTCTCCTCTTTACACTATTTACATACATGAGAGAAGAGCCTTGCAGGGTTCTGTGCTGGGGCTTTACTTTACACTGTTTATAAATGAGAGAAGAGTCATGCAGGATTCTCTGTCGGGGCCTCTCCTCTTCCTGCTATTTATAAATGAGGAAAGAGTCCCACAGGGTTTTGTGCTGGGGCTTCTCATCTTCACAATATTTATAAATGAGAGAAATGTCACGCAGGGTTACGTGCTGCCCCCAAATCTTTATGAGATAAGAGTCCAGCAAGGTTCCATGCCAGGAACTCTCCCTTCACATTATTTATAAGTAAGAGAACAGTACTGCAGGGGTATCATGTAATGTGGGCGAATGTAAAAGGCGGCTCACATTACGGCGAATGGAAAACAGTGAGTACCAAAATGGCGAAACCGGTATTGCCTCACTCCGAGGTGTTACGACCTCGGAGTTTGACATTTAATAAGAGGGGTGCAGGGGGGGCAAAGCCCCCCACAGAAAAAGCACAGTCGCAGTTCCGGTCCTCGAAGTTTTCCATTCGACGATATGGGCCCTCTCTTTTGGAGTCACCCATATCACATGGAACCGCTGCAGGGGTCTGTGCTTGGGCCTATCCTCTATTAACTGAATAAATGTTCTGTTCCTTTCTGCAGCTACTCGTCTTTCCACTATTTGTAAATGAGAGAAGAGTTCTCCACAGGGTTATGTGCTGGGGTCACTCCTCTTCACAATACTGATAAATGAGCGAAGAATCTCACAGGGTTCCCTCTGTGCAGGGACCTCTCCTCTTTACATTATTAATAAATGAGAGAAGAGTCCCACGGTGTTCCATGCTGGGGTCTGGCCTTGTCACGCTATTTATAAATGAGAGAAATGGTCCATATAGTTCTGTGCTGAGGTCTCTCCTCTTCACACTGTTTATAAATGAGAAAGGAGTTCTGCAGGGTTCCATGCTGGAGACTCTCCTCTTTACACTGTTTATAAATGAGAAAGGAGTTCTGCAGGGTTCCATGCTGGGGACTCTCCTCTTCACACTATTTTTAAATCAGAGAAGCGTTCCACCAGGTTACGTGCTGGGACTTCTCCTCTTTACACTATTTATGCAACAGAGAAGAGTCCCATAAGGTTCCATGCTGGGACCACTCCCCTCACGCTACTTAAATAAAAGAAGAGTCCCAGTGTTCTTTGCTGGGGCCTCTTCTGTTACACGTTTTATAAATGAAAGTAGAGTCCCCCCAGGGTTTCGTGTTGTGGTCTCTCCTCATCACAGTATTTATAAATTGGAGAAGAATCCTTCAGGGTTCTGTGCTAGGGCCTCCTCTCTTCACACTATTTATAAATGAGAGAAGACTCCCACAGGCTTCCGTGCTGGGACCTCTCCTCTTCACACTATTAATAAATAAGAGAAGAGTCCCACAGTGTTCCGTGCTAGGGTCTCCCCTCACCACACTCTTTGTAAATGAGAGAAGACACCTGCAGGCTTCCATGCTGGGACCGCTCCTCTTCACACTATTTATAAATAAGGGTTCCACAGTGCTCCATGCTAGGGCCTCCCCTCGTCACACTATTTATAAATCAGAGAACAGTCTCACAGCATTCCATGATAGGGCCTCACTTCTTTACACTATTTATAAATGAGAGAAGACTCCCACAAGCTTCAGTGCTGGGAACACTACCCTTTCACATGGTTTATAAAAAACTGCAAAACACTTTGTTAATGCATCAGTTAGGGTTGAAGCGACAAATGTTGGGAAATGAGACATTAGGGTTGAGCCCCTAACATCCCCCTCCCACCAAACCCCACCGCCCACCCTACACCCACCCTCCACAGACTAACACGTGTCAAGGTGTGCCTTGAGGTCGTCGGGCCTAACTCTCACCCATTCCATGTGTAAGAAAGCTGACATGGTACAGTATAGCAGACTTGGGTGAGAGTTTGGCGGAGACCTGGCTCTACAGCTGTATTGTTCATGAGGTGGTGTGAAAAAGTGGCAATGTTGAAAGAGTGAAGTGAAAATATGATAACCTGCAAAGATACAGCATTAATAGTAGAAAAATTCAATGACCGTGCGTGACTTGGACATTTTTAAATATTTTTGCGCTATATTTTCAACATGGCATTTTTGAGACATCATCTCATGAACACTGACACTCTTCATTCCATTAATTGGTCCCAAAAGGTGATTTCGTGCAGCAACTGTGCCATTCCGCGCCACTGCTGCGTAAACACATTTTGGGCAGGATGTCAGAAATTACAGCTATACTGTTCATGTGGTGGTGTGAAAAATGGCAATGTTGAAAATTTGGAGTGAAAATATTAAAATTTACCAAAGTTACACGTGTGCATAGCGAAATTTCAATGACCACGCATAACTTGGGTATTTTTTGAATGTTTTGCCCAAATTTCAACATGCTCTTTGATCCATCTCACGAACAGTACCACCATCAGTTTGTTAACTGAGTCTCAAAAGGTGATTCTGCGCCATGACCGCAAATCACCTTTAGGGACAAAATAACGAATGACAGCGCTACTGTTCATGAGGTGGGGTCCCAAGAACCCTATGCTGAGAATCTGGGGCCAAAATTCCTACAAATGGCTGCAATATCAACATAAGTTGAAACCCCCCCCCCATTGACTGCCATTATACGGCCTTTACCTTGATTCTTCAGTTTGCGGTTCAGTTTTGAAGAGTGCAGATGTGTCCCGCACCATAGAAGATGATAGCATCGGCCTCTGGAGGTAAATATGGGGTAAGGGGATGGGGGATGAGGGTGGAGGAGATGACGAGGGACCGTTTTCTTTTTTGCATGTTTAAAAAAAAAAAAGATGTTGGGGAACCGTTTTATTTTTTACAGGTATACTGTCATTTTGGGACACTAGGGGTGGGCCCCTCCATGTCCCACAATTCTGGGGAGGAATTTAAGCAACTGGGCTCACTGAGAGTGGGCTCCCCAGTGTCCCTTACTGGCGGGGGGGATTGCAACATGGGGACTGGGCACCCCATGTCAGAAAACGAATTATAAAACATATATTTTGGGACAGTGGGAGTGGTCTCCACAGTGTTCCACACAGGTTGGGGGGCATTATAATGCCAACATGGGGGATTGGGCACCCTGATGTCGGCAAAAATAAATAGTAGGAGTTCGATGCAGAATTCTGCATCGAAAAATGGCAGTCTGATGCAGAATTGTGCATCGACCGGGGGTGGGCGTCCCAGTGTCGGAAAATATTTGTAAATACATACAGCACCAGGAGAAGGCGATAAGAGGGTGGGGGGCCACTAGACACCAGGCAATAGATTTTATAAGAGAGTCAGGGGGTCCACTAGACACCAGGGAATATGAGTGTCACCTTTAAAAATCCCTTTTCACAAGTTGATCTTGCAAAAAGGGAACGGCTGGCGAAAGGGATTTTAAATTGTAAATTTTTAAGTAAGTAAAATAAACAAAACAAAGGCATGGGTGGGTAGAGGATGTCCCCCTCACCAAAAACCCATGCCTTGGTTTTTACAGAAGACGTCCCTGCAGCAAGATAAAACATTTTGTTTTCTCCCCTCGCTAAGCGAGAAAATAAAATGGCAGCTGACAGACAGGGATTTATCTTGAGAAAAGAGATTTTGTGAGACTTCCAAATCCCTTTTCACAGTCCCTGTTCGCCAGCCACTCGTGACCAGGAGTCCTTGATCAAAACTGTGCATCTATCCCAAAGAGTGAACTGCGCATGCGCAGAACCCAAATTTTAAAAATGCAATAACTCTGGAATGGAGTAATATTTTTTCACCAGACCAACCCTGGATTGTTCCTTGGGATAGCCTCTTTCTACCCTGAACATATTAGGCCAAAATTCCAAAAGGTGTTGTACAACGTAATCTCGAAAAATGGCCCTGACATTTGCCAAAAAAGCAAAACATTTGTTTTTTGGTAGTTCACTGCATGAAAACCACAAATCTGATTAAAACATAACTTGGCAAATCAAGAACTCTACCATCGAAGACCACACATTCCAAATTTCATGCAAAGCCGTTAAACAGATGTGACGTTATTAACGTATACAATTTGGGGTTTTGACATTTAACTGCCTACTCAACCCTAACTATAAGGGTACGACTGCACCCTTATAATAATGGAAAAGTCTGGTAGGGTTCTGTACTGGGGGCCTATCTTATTCATAATGTTTATAAATGAGAGCAGGGTCCTGCAGAATTCTGTGCTGGGACATCTCCTCTTCACAATTTTTATAAATGAGAGAAGAGACCCGCACGGTTACGTGCTGGGCCCCCCCCACACCATTTATAAATTATTTAGGCAGGCAGAGTGAAGGGATCTGATTGCATTTTTATGCTGACAACACAACAGTCTATACAGACAGACCCAAGGCAGTGAAGGTAAAAGAGGGTCTTAAATCTGCCTTCAATATTCTTCAGCAGAACCTGAATATGTACACCCTGAGGATAGAGAGGACAGGGGGACATGATAGACCATTCAAGTATCTGAGGGGAATCAATAAGGATGGGGCAAATGGGGTCTTCAAATTAAGGAGGGGGAGAGTCACCAGGGGGCATGGGCTAAGAATAATGCAGGGAAGATTTAGAAGGAAATGAGGAGATGCTATTTTACACAGAGGGTGGTAGCAAAATGGAATGCACTACCAGAATGGGTGGTATCATATAAATCTGTGAACAGCTTCAAAAGGGCATGGGACAGGGAATAGGGGAGAATGAGGGTGGGGGAGGTGGGGTTGGCAGTGGGATGCGGCAGCTGCAAACTAGGGGTGCTAGCTGCACACTCGAGCAGTCTTAAATAGACCAGGTGGTCTGTTTCTGCTGGCACATTCGTATGTTCGTATGGATTATCATTTGTCTGAGATCAATGACTGGATGACCTTGAACTGATTATGTCTCAACCCTGGTAAGACCGAGGTCATGGTGATCGAGAAGGATCATTGGGGCATGGCTGCTGGGGATGGTCTGGCTCTCCCATAGTTGGACCGCCGACCTCTCTTGGCAACCGATGAAATAAAGAACCGAGAGTCATTTTGAACAGCAGGTGTCATCTGTGTTCTGACCTGGCTTTTATCATCTTCAGAATATCGCCAGGATCAAGCCATATCTTGCTCATGGTGACCTAGAGATGATCATTCATGCTTTTGTCATTTATTTATTTATTTAGTTTTTGTTGACTGGGTAAGTGCACTAGACAAATTCTGCCTAATTTTAGGCACGACCCGGGGGAAGGAGATACAGATGAATGCCAACTAATGGTTAGCATGGTTAGAGTCACGGTTAGAGTGTTGCAATGCTCTTTACCTTACGTTATCAAAAGATCTGATGGGATGCCTGCAGCTGGTCCAGAATACTACAGCTCTGATGACTGTGGGCTCCTCACGGAGCGACCATACCATGTTGGTCCTGCGAGTACTGCACTGGCTGCCTGTGCGGTGACGTATCACCTTCAAGATCTGCTTGTTAACTTACAAAGTCCTAAGCGGTCTGGGTCCTGACTACTTAAAAGAACTCTTGTTTCCCTACCACCCAATTCACCCTCTCTGCTCCACTGATGCAGGTCTGCTCATTGTGCCTCCATCCAGGCTGAAGCTATCTGGGGACAGAGCTTTTGGAGTAGCTGCTCCATTGCTTTGTAATACACTCCCTCTTAATATATCTGTATGGCCAACATGGTGGATGCCTTTAAAGCCTCTTTGAAGATTTATTTATTTCAGCAAGCATTCACTAATGAACTGTGTTTGCCTCTAGTTTGTTAAAGTGTACCTAATATTAGTGTTTGATTTTATACTTATTCTGTACAGTCCAGAGACTTTTTGGACTGGGTGCTTTATGAATAAATTTTACCTTGCCTTGCCTTACTGATGAATGCCACTGAAGCATCGGTTATGCTATTTAAGCAAACGACAGATATCTTCACACAAGTTTGATATTATCACACTGCAAAGGGAGAAACTAGAATTGGTTAAATATTATAAATAGCTGGGCATATGGCTTGATGGTCTTTTGGATTTTAAAAAGCACAATCAATAACTTGAGCAAGCATTTAAAGGAAAGATTAAGCTTCTTGTATAGGAACAGAAAACTTGCAGTACAGACCAAATCAATACAAATTACTTAAATCTATCCATCCATCCACCTGCCTACCTACAGTATCTACCAACCCTACCTAAATATTGGGCTTACCAGCTTTAGTTCTCACTCACCTTTAGCTGTTCCATTTGCGCATTGTGTTCTGGCCTCAGCTGCTCCTGCTCAGTCTCCTCCTGCTTCATAGTCATTCTCTTAGCTGGTCACACTGGCTTGGTCTTTGTAGCGACTGAAATCTTCTTGGTCCCTTCAAAATAAAGGTCACTTGCTGTAATTTCGTCTCTTCAGGTGTCTGTTTGATTAACTCAGCATTATCATTATTACTGTTATGGTTTCTCCCCATTTTGTTCCCCTGGCCTGTCCCCAACTGTAACATTGATACTGCTTCTCCTAGTTCAGCCAGTAAGAGAAGCCGCAAATGCTGGGAAACCAACTTCTTCATTCCCTGGGAGCTAGGAGACTCATGTCCGCGAAGAGCCTGACCAAACACCTCACCTCTGCAAAGGGCTTGACCAGGCACCTCAACTCTGTGAGGCACCTGACCAAGCACCTCACCTCCACAAAAGCACACGACCAGGCACCTCACCTCTGCAGAGGGCTCGACCAGGCACCTCAACTCTGCGAGGCACCTGACCAAGCACCTCACCTCCACAAAGCACACGACCAGGCACCTCACCTCTGCAAAGGGCTTGACCAGGCACCTCAACTCTGCGAGGCACCTGACCAGGCACCTCACCTCCATGAAGCGCCTGACCAGTCATCTTGCCTCCGTGAAGCACTTGACCAGGCACCTGACCTCATCAAAGCACCCAATCAGGCACCTTACTTCCAAAAGGCACCTGCCAAGGCACCTCACCTCCACCCTACAACAATTACTGAGTAGATGTGATAGACTTATAGGCCGTCTTCTGCTGGCTTTTTTCATATGTTCATATGTTTGCAGTGCCTGACCGGGCACCTCAAATCTGTTCTTTTGCTGATTATTTTATCATCATGCTGCACCCAGACAGTCAGGAATAATGCTCTGAAATTTTTAGAGTAGGAAGGGCTTGGATCACAGATGTGCCTTTTACTTGTTTGATAAAAAAATATTAATCCATTCCAAAGTTATTAAATTATAAATTTTAAATGATCTTCAATAGGAATTTCACTCTCTTGAATAGCTTCCTGGAACAAAAAAAGAATTTGGTCAAATGAAAAAGGATTCTTTTTCATTAGGGGCCAATCCTTCTTCACAAAGGGAAATTCTTGTTTCATTTTCCGCCATCTTGTTTTCAGTTTCTGTGGAAAAAAGTTTCAAAACCCCCATAAATGATGGTGTGCACAGACACCAAGACATGTATGTTGCTCATCCATGCTCTGTTAACTGGATTCTGTACTTACTTGTTTTCAAAAGGACCCCAGAATGTCTTTTTTTAATACTTTAAATCCTTTTTCGTGACTCGCTAATTCTTTTTTTCATGAATCCTTGTTCATTCAATAAAAAAATTATCCCTTGTCATGAGTAAGGATTTTGGACTTAGTCATTTTTAGGATTCCTTATTCATGTCAAGATATAATTTTTTGTTTGATATTTCTGTTCAAACGAAAAAGGAATTTGGACAGTTTTTTTGCTGATTCCTTTTTTATGAGAAGGGATCCTTTTTATTTATGTTTCCTTGCGCATGCGCAAGAAACATGTTATGGTTACTTTAGAAAACAGCATTTCAGAGGTGTGTCAGGGACTAGCCCAATGCACAGCAATCTACATTGGGCTCATCCCTCACAGACCAATGGCCAGGCATTCTGGTCATGACAACAGTTTTGTCTTGCTGATGTAGCATGTCCTCTAGTTGAAAGAAATGAAGTGCTCCAATGAGACAGTACTTTATTTCTTTCATTTGCATAGCACTGTCCACTCCGCACCCGCCATTCCATGTCCCAGCACCCGGCATCCAATTAAACCCTCCTGCTCCCTCCCTCCCTCCCTCCGTGTCGTCCTGCCCCGCACCCTCTGTTCCCCATGCCAGCATCCAATTAAACCCTCCCGCTCCTTCCCTCTGCATGCTGTCTACCCTGCAGCCTCCGTTCCCCATCCAGACATCCAACTAAACCCTCCCTCTGTGTGCTGTCCATCCCGCACCCACTGTTCCCCATCCCAGCATCCAATTAAACCCTCCTGTTCCCTCCCTCTGTGTGCTGTCTGCCCCACACCCTCTGTTCCGCATCCCGGCATCCAATTAAACTCTCCTGCTCCCCCGACCTCTGTGCACGTAGCGCAGAATCACGGCATTATGGACACTGCATAACATATGATGCCCTCCCCAGTACCATCATCAATGCACAGTGGCAAGAGAATACATTAGTGAGAGCGGATGGAGCTGTACAGGTAGTAGTGTAAGAGTTGCAAGACAGCTCTGACATGCTGTTCTTGACTGGCACAGTAGTGGCAGCAATGAGTGGTGGCATCAGTGAGGTCTAAGGAGTGGCATGGCACCGTGGCTGACTCCTTCCATCTAGCCACCCACCTAGCAGACCACAAAGCCACCCACTTCACACTGTAGCAGCAGTGAAGAGCCGCTGCAGAAACGGGACACCTCCCCAATCACATGTCATGTCCCAGGAGCAATAATGGCCACCTGTAGATCGATTGCATGGGTAGTGAACAGTGGGCAGATGCTGTAGTCCATGGTCCCATACTGCAAAGGGCGTGCGTGATCACAGGAGGAGGTGTCTGGTGACAGAGGTATATAATTGGGGGTAACACCATTATGTATTAAAGTACTGTGAAATTTACTGCCATGTCAGAGATGTGTTTACTGACATGTCAAAGACCTCCGTGTATGGATTTTTGTGTAATGACAGGCATTACTTTTGTGCCACTTGTGCAGCTTTGTAGAAGACAGAAGTGAGGTGTAGGGTTTGATACTCGTTGCATGATTGGTGAGAAACTGCTGATCACTGTAGGTCCTGTTAAGTGTGAGGTACACAGTCTGTAGACAGGCTGACAACACATTTTGCAAGGTGGCAGGATATAGTACTTTTTTGCTGTTTAAGCAGAAAAAAACACCTGTTTTGATATTTCTTTTGCTCTTAAAAAGGTAGCAGGAGAGCCGCCCCGGAGGCACTGAGGGTTGAAGTGCTGGACGCCACACCTTGCGCCACGCCAGCGACCTGGGTCCGGGAGTAATCCCGGACTGCTGGGGGTCGGCTGGGGGAAGAGAGGATTGAGCATCCAGAGGACTGTTCTTTTCTCTCGGGGAAGGATCCAGGGGTAGTCCAGTGTAGCAGCGGTCCCCAGAGGAGACCGGCGGTACTGCAATGCACAGGGGCTTGCAAGGGATGGGGAAGATGTCGGGCAGCTGCCTTTGAGACATGGGAGGGAGCATCCACGTCATGGGCTAGGTGGCACTGCACGCCCCACGTCTGGGGCGTAACGCAAGAAAATCCTCTCCAGCCTGGATAGGCGATGGCTCCCAGTGCCAGCCACCACACGCCCGATACTGGACCTCCGCCTCCTTCAATCTCCTCACGGACCCTGGCCAGAGAGGGTCCACTTAGGAGAAAGTAATGCCCTTGAGGAGGTGGGGTCAGGGTAGGCAGAAGAAGTGGCTGGTCGCTGGGCAACCCGAGAGAGTTCCAGGGTCTGGAGTGCCACAAATAAAGTTGCAAAAAAAAAAAGGGTAGCATGTCAATTCAGCGAGTCAATTTGGGTGATGCAATTTGCATGACTTAAAAAGTGCGAATGCAATATGAGCAAGTGGTGAATTACAGCAACAATGCAATATGAGCAAAAACGACAATGCGGCGAACCCGAGTCAATGAGCATCTCAGAGTTCCCTTGCAATACCAATTCCAACTAATTACAGCAATATGGAATTGACTACAGGTGTAGAATGGTTATTTAACAGGTTCAGTACATGGCAGTTTACACTGTAAGATGTCTGTTGAGTTTCTGGTGTCCCTGATGCAGTGGCGGGTGCCTTGTCTGATGTACATGGTCTGAGGAGGACAGTGCGAGCCATGATCCGAATATATGGAGATTTATATAGTATCCACAGGAGGCGCAACGGATGGCAGAGGTTAAAGAGAAACAAATTGTGTCTTGGGCAGTAGCCAGAAGAAGCCGTCACAGGTACCATGATCTAACCGAACAACTGGTGCAGGTTGTTGGAGAGTATTCCAACCAGTCAAGATTTGAATATTTATGGCGATTAGCATATAAAACAAAATTTGAATACCTGTAAATTTTCTTTCTCCAACGGCTGGTCTCCAGACTTCCATACAGATGGGCTGTACCTCCTGATGCAGATATGCAGGCAGAAACCAAGCTCTGCAGCTGGGGATATCCAGCCCTCCATTTCCTGTTTCCACCAGTTCTTCCGAAAGCAGTCCAAATATGGCAATACTATCTGAACTTGGAAACAAAAACAAGAAAATTAAGCCATAGATAGTCAATTGGCCAACTTTATACATTCTAGGAGGGAAGCAGAAGCCCGGAGACCAGCTGTCGGAGAAAGAAAATTTACAGGTATTTAAATTTTGTTTCTCTCTCTTACGCTGGTCTCCAGGCTTCCAGACAGATGGAATATCAAAAGCAGTACATCACCAGATATCCCGGGTGGGAAGAATGTAATTGCTTTTTAAGGGTCCACCACCACCTGAAGAACTCGGTGACCAAAGGATGCCTCCACCAAGGCTGTCACATCCAGTTTGTAAAATTCTGTGAACATGTGAATGGATGACCATGTGGCCACCCTGCATAGTTCTGCTGGGGATGCTTCTCTGAAGTCCGCCTATGAGGTGGCCATAGCCTGGGTAGAATGGGCTCACTGGGCCAGGCAAGTTTACTCCAGCCTGATCATAAGCAGTGGTGATGACAGAACGGATCCATCTGGCTATAGAGTCCTTCCAAGCTTTTTTACCCATATTTTGACCTATAGTTAGAATGAACAAACTGGACGTTTTTCAAATAGAATCCATTCTTTTGAAACACATTTTCACCGCTTGTCTTGGATCCAGTGTGTGAAATTCCATTTCCTTTTCATTTTTTGGGTGTGGGCAGAAGGAAGGCAAAATCAACTCCTGATTGCAATGGAAAGGAGACAAAACTTTTGGTAAAAAACCTGGATCTGTTCAGAGCACCACAAAGTCCTGATGAAACACAGTATACGGCTCTTTGGTGGACAAGGCTCCTAGCTCGCCGAGTCTCCTGGCTGAAGTAACAGCTATGAGAAAAACGACCTTCACTGTGAGATGCATGAGGGATGTCTCCTTGAGAGGCTCAAAGCAGCCTTGGTCAAAGCTTTGAGAACCAGATTAAGCCTCCAAGGTGGTACCGTTGGCTTGATTGCAGGGTGTTTTAATGTCTCTGCCCTTAGAAACCTCCTGACATGGGGATGTGAACCCAGTGATTCTCCTGAATCCACCAACCTGATCCTTTAAGGTGGCTGGCTACAGACCTTTGTCAAACCCAACTTGAAGGAACTGCAATAGTACAGGCAATGATATTGGCTGGTTCTGTATGTGTCTGGATTGAAGCCAGAACAAGAATTTCCTCCAAATTCTGTAATATACTTTAGAGGAAGAGGGGCGACGTGAGTACACCATCATTTCAATAACAGGAGCTGTGTAGCCTAGCTCTTTGAAAGTTTCCCTCTCAATCTACATGCCAAGAAGGAGAGGTTGCTCAGACTGGGGTGCAGTACCGGACCCTGATGGAGAAGGTCCTGGCTGATCTGGAAGGTGGTTGCCTTGAAAAATGAATGAGAAGCAGGAACCATGGGCGATGAGGTCATGGGGGACAGACTAGAATCAGTTTTGCGCGGTCCAGAGCCACTTTGTGGAGGACTCTGGAAAGAAGCAGTATTGGAGGAAAGGCATACAGGAGACCGAACTGATCCCAGTCTAGAGAAAAAGTATACTGAGCCACCACTAGTTCATCCTTGGCCAGGGAGCAGAATTCCTTTTCCTTGGAGTTTCTATGGCAGGCAAAAAGATCTATCTGAGGATTGCCCCACTGTTCTGTTAGGATGTGGAAGGCACTATCTTTCAGCTCCCATTCCCCTAGTAGAACATCTCTGTGACTGCACCAGTCTGCTGTGACATTTTCCTGTCCTGGAATGTACGTTGCTCTTATGCTTGCCAGGTGATGCTCGGCCCATTTAAAGAGAAGAAGGGATTCTTTAATGTGACAAAAGTAGAGAAATGTGGTGTTAGGGTTTCCAACCCTAACCCCCCACCCGCACCTCCACCCTGCAGACAGAAAATCAGGCATCAGGGGTACTTTGAGGTTCTCAAGCCTAACGCTCACTCTATTCTCATTCACTTAACACATCAAGGTTTATTCAGTGATGGAATAGGGTCAGCATTAGACTTGAGAACCCCAAGGTACACCTCACACATGATTTTTGCCTGCAGGGTGGGGTGAGGTGTTAAGAGTTTGAAACCCTAACACTACATTTCCCTACTTTTGTCACTTTAACCCTAACTAGTGCATTCATGAAGTATTTTGCAATTAATATATTACATATGCTGTTTATATAATGGCCTGACTCAGAAGTCAGAAGTGATTCACAGGATACAGGTTATTCAAATGCTAAATTCCTGTCTTTAGGCCAATTAAACTTGCTTAAAGGAAAACTACACCTCACATCATTTAAATGTTATTTGTCTCCATGCCAAAAGACAACTCATTTCATGTAGCTGTTAGGGCTATATGTGTTACCTTCAGTTTATTTTCACTGCTCATGGCAGCTCCTGTGACTGCCCTAGGGGGGTCTCCATTTCATGGTTGTTGAAATCTCATTGTCCATGAGAACTGCATTAGCATATGAGAACATGATGTCAGATCAACCATTTGTATTATGTATCTCTATGTTGAAAGAACAAATACCCTGCAAAAAATCTCTGGAAACACAAACTGAATGAAGTTTAAAGGGAAAAACCCTGCATTACAACTCAGATAGGTTGCAGAGCTCACTGAAGGTAAAAGTGGCATTTCATACCTTCTTGCAGCTTTTATCTTTGAAGACTTATTAAGCAGACAGGCACACTGAGGACTTTAAAGGCTGATTACGCATCATTATTTCACATGCTAATGCAGCTTTCAAGGACAATGAGATTTCAACAACCACCAAATGGAGCCTCCCAGAACAGTTACAGAGCCTAGTATGAAGTGTGAAAACAGACTAAGGCAGTTGCATGTATCTCTAACAGCTACATGAAAAGAGTTGTTTGTTGACATGGAAACAAAATGTAAAAGATAAGAGGGTGTAGTTTTCCTTTAAGTATGTAATCTGAAGTTAAAAAATATCTGCCTGCATTCAAGATGACCCTTCAGTAAGACTTACATTCAGCCAAACACAGAAAAAAATATTTGCACCATGTCTTGTGTTTCAGATCTATAATTTGTGAAATAAAAGGCATTTGTATGCAATTCAAAACTGAAGTGAGCAACTTTGAATGACAAGTGCCATACTTATTTTTGAGGAAGAGTATACTGCTATTTGCACAGGTACCTGGCCTCCTGGAGTGGCCTTTTGAAACTATCCTGAGCTTACTTAAGTGCTTAACTACAACTGACCAATGTCTGCCTGTTCCCAAGGTCACACTCAAATTAGACTATTAAGGCGACTTTACCATTAGTTCAGTGGTGCAACCCCTGAAACAAGGGATGCCTGTTTCAATCCCAATGCCCTGCACTCCATTCTAAGAATCACAAATGAACCATGGTGGCTCATCGTTAGACCCTGGTTATACATGGTCAGCGACCATTGTCATACATGCTTTGTCTGTCAGGGCAGCTGATCAGATGACATCTCAGGAGGAAAACTCACAGGGAGAAATACATGGGCACCAGTTTAGATAAACAAAAAGTGCTTTACTTCAGCGAAACAAACATAGCTTACAAACTGTTTCTTTTTTTGCAATTAACTTTATTTTTTCTTAACATAAACAAAATCCAACACTTGCCATAAGTGGTTAATACCTGGTAATTATACAGCAAAAGCAAAATACATAAAACACCTGAAACAAAAAAATATGCATAAACCAACACAAACCCACCCACCCCCCACCCAACCCACAGCAGTCACCTTACTGTCCCCTACTAGGGGTAACAAACTGAATAATGACCACGATGGCTCTAACCCAAACACTAAGATACCTTTATAAAGGGGAAAAAACAAAGGCACCAGCACAAGTCCATTCCCATTAACTGAATAAGAGCCTATACTATAGAGAGGGAGGGAGAAAAGACCTGCCAGAAAAAATATTACCAATGGAATATTAAACATACAATAGGGGAGAAAATAGAAAATAAATGCCAATAAAAAGGGTATATCAGGACACGCAACCTATCCTGGGAAATAAAGTTTATCAGTTAAAAAAAAACTTTGCCCCAGAGGACTCCTATAAGGAGTACAATGGGAGAAAGAGAAAAAATAAATGGTTGAGCTTTACATTAATAACCAAATTTGTTTCTAAGGCATACCAGGAAGTCACCCCAGCAACTCTGAAACTTCTCACCGGTATGAAAAAACCGGCCTACACATCTCTCCGCATTTAGAGCATTGAGAAGTTCAGCCCACCATTCCTTAAATGAGGGTTCCCAGTCATCCTTCCAATGTCGAAGTATACGCAGTTTAGTGACCATAGCAACCATAGCTATTTGTACCTTTTGAAAGAAGGTAGGGATGAGTGAGTACATACCTAACAGGCATGTATCCTCATTAAAAAAATTTGCAATATTAAAATATGGTGCCACCCACTGCTTGACCGAATTCCAAAATTTAACAATTTTGGGACATGCCCATAGTTTATGATGCAAGGTAGCAAATTCAAACCCACAATCCCCACATTCAGCTGAGGGGAGTTATTTAATTCGAAATAACTTGGCGTTGGCAGGCGAATAATATAGGTTATGCAGAATATTGAGCTGAATATTCCTTAAACGGTCCTGTTTAATTAAGGAATAGATGTCCGTCCAGATCTTTTCCCAGGTTTTAACCGGAAAGCCTTCATTATAATTGTTTTTCCAGTAACACGCTATGGGAGTAAATTTCGACGTGACATGGGTTGAGATTGATTTATATAACTTAGCTATTGCTTTCCAGCCCTTGGATACTGCCCACAAGCTATCTAGTGTGGCCCAAATGAAAGATACATTGACGTATTTGGTACAATCGGAAACGACCCTTATGAGCCACTCCAAATTGTAATTGCAGTTCAGGAATGGATAGAAGGGACCTGCCCGAAACAAAGCTAGTTAGATATAGTTTAGTAGAGTAATTGCCTGGAAAGGTTCGGATTGGGTTCTTGCCTATCTGCAAGTCTGAATTATTTAATAAGGGTTGCCTTAGGTCCTTTAGGTTAGGTTTCTGAAGTAAAGAACAAAGTTTCTGTAAGGCCCTAATATCCCAGCCGAGGGGGGAGTTCCTCACCTTCAATGGAACATTGGACCATGGAGTATATAAAAGGGCCTCTAAGTCTATCCTGCAAGAGTTTGCTTGCAACCAATCTAAAAACAGCC
This sequence comes from Neoceratodus forsteri, assembly GCA_016271365.2. NCBI lineage: Eukaryota > Metazoa > Chordata > Ceratodontiformes > Ceratodontidae > Neoceratodus > Neoceratodus forsteri. Next base: position 1,181,743,952 of record CM057454.1, read on the forward strand.
AAGGAGGGGAGCTCGGTAAGGAAACCGTAGTAGACAGCCAATGCAAAAATCTATTGGAGTGGATAGCTAAATAATAGACATAAAAATCAGGTAATTGGAGCCCTCCCAGCACCTTAGAACGAGTAAGCTTGGCATCAGCCTGATGTGGAGCTTTGCCTTTCCAAAGAAAATCAGAGCAGAGCCTACAAGGGGACAAAAAGAAGGACTTCGGTAAATAAATATTAAGGTTGCATACAGGGTAAAAAATCTGGGCAAAATTGACATTTTAAGGATATTAGCCCGGCCCCAAAAGGATAGTGGTAGCTTGTTCCATCTTGCCAAATCTTCTTTAGTCGTTTTAAATAGCGGGGCTAAATTAAGGTCTTTGAGATTAGTAAGGTCACTAGATATTTTAATACCAAGATAGATTAAATATTCACTTTCCCACTGTAAACCCATGGAAAGGCTCCAACCCTTGGATAGGAGAGGGGAAAGTGAATACACAATAGTTTTGTTTCTATTAAGTTTATAACCTGAAAAAAGGCTAAAGTGAGAAATAATTTGTAAGACACGAGGGAGAGATTGTCTGCCATTTGATATGTGAATAAGTAAATCATCAGCAAAAAGGGATAGCTTACATTCAAGGTGCTCCAAGTAAATACCCCGTATTTCTTCGTCCAATTTTAGAACTCTGGCTAAGGGTTCTATATACAAATTAAATAAATAAGGAGAGAGAGGGCAGCCCTGCCGGGTGCCTCGGCATAGGGGGAATATGTCGGAAATAAGATTATTGCATTGAATTCTAGCTGACGGACAGGAATACAAAACACGAATCTGAATAATCAAGGGTTGTGGAATACCAAACTTCTGCAATGCCGCAAACATACAGTACCATTCCACTCTGTCAAAGGCTTTTTCTGCATCCAGGGATACAAGAGCTGCCTCCAACTCCGGAGCCCTGGATGCAGAAATTAAGTGAAATATCTTTCTAAAATGATCCACTGAGGTACGTTCTGCAACAAACCCTGCCTGCTCGGGACTCAACAAACCTTCCCACACATTCACCAGTCTATTAGCTAGGACATTGGCATATATTTTTATATCAATGTTTAAGAGTGAAATGGGCCTTTGTTGGGTCCTTTCCCGATTTAGGTAAGAGAATTATTCTCACCTCAAATAATGACCTCTCAAAATCAGAGTGGGAACTCCAGTAACTATACAGTTGAAGTAACAAGGGAATTAAGTATACTTTAAAAGTCTTATAAAATAAACCTGTGAACCCATCTGGGCCCGGTGCCTTGTCTGGTTTTAAAGAATCAATAACGCCTGAGATTTCCTCTCTGGTAATTGGAGCCATAAGAGAATGTTTACTTTCCTCAGACAGGGATGGTAAATCTGCCCTCTCTAAAAAAGCCCAAATCTTACTATCCTGGTCCCCTGACCTCGGGTCTGAAGAATATAATGTCTTATAATAATCACGAAACAGGGTTAATATCTCTGAAGGGTCAGTCACCATAGCTTCTGTCTGTGGATGACTGAGAGCTGTAACCCATTTAGATATTGATTGTTGTTTTAATTGCCAAGCCAGCAACTTGCCTGCTTTGCTCCCTTGACCAATATACGAAGCCTTCAATAGAGAAGCAGATCTCTCCACCTTCTCTAATAATACACTAGCATAAGTAGCTCTCAAGGTAGATAGTTATTGTTCCTCTATAGGTAAAAGCCTATCTACCCCTTTACTTTCCAAGTTTTTAATTTTTGCTAGACAGCTATTCAAAAAGTTTTTCTTTTTCTTTTGAACTGTAGCAATGCGAATTAGCTCCCCCCACCAAGTTGCCTTCAAAGCTGCCCACACCTGGTCTACAGCAGGAATAGAACCCCAATTAAACTTTATAGTGCTCTGTATAAAGCTTTGAAACCTAGCAATAACTCGATTGTCCTTTAGCAATCTAATGTTGAGAGACCATGAGTGGGACCGGACAAAAGTATTAGGTAAAGCACACTGAATTAAAATTGGAGAATGGTCTGAAATTACACGAGCCAAGATTTTAGCATCAGCCATGTTAGACAATAACTGATGGCTGGTTAAAAAAAATAATTGATTCGAGAATAACTTTTGTGTATTGGAGAAAAGAAGGTAAATTCTTTACTTAAGGGATTAAACAGTCTCCATTGATGGTAGAGAAGGTTCAGAGGAGGGCAACAAAGATGGTGCATGGGTTGCATCACAAGTCCTATGAAGACAGGTTGAAGGAACTGAACATGTACTCCCTGGAGGAGAGGAGGGAGAGAGGGGATATGATAGAGACATACAAGTATCTTACAGGGAGGAACAGGGTGCAGGAAAACACTATTTTTAAGCGAAAAAGATGTTTCAGGACTAGAGGACATGGGATGAAGTTGAGGGAGGACGATTCAGAGGAAACATGAGAAAGAATTTCTTCACAGAACGGGTGGTGGATAAGTGGAACACCCTGCCAGAGGAAGTGGTGGGGGCTGAAACAATCACGCGATTTAAGAATGCATGGGATAGACATAAAGTAATTCTAGAGGTCAGGGGTAAGGGGAAATAGACTTCCAGGAAAACAAACTGAACTTACAAGCTCAAATGGGCAGACTAGGTGGGCCATAGGCCCTTATCTGCCGACACTGTCTATGTATCTATGTATCCACAAGGCCCAAGGATGAAATGAATTATTTTAAGGCTCTTTGCACAGGCGAGGAACTTACCCCCCTACAATAAGTATGGTCTAGGTCATTAGTCTGCACCAAATTCCAATCACCTCCAATCAGGATGGGGTAATGCAAAAAGGGGGCTAGAACCATAGCTAAGTGAATAAAAAAGGATGGAGTTTCTATATTAGGGCCATAAACTGAACCCAAGACAATATCCACGTTGCCTAATTTGCCAATAACAAAAATAAATCTCCCCTCAGGGTCAGGGATGGATTCCACTAACGTGAAAGGAATCCTTTTAGCTAAAAGCAAGGCCACCCCCTGTTTATTGGAACTATACCCCGATCCAAAGACTTGGCCCACCCAACTCTTTTTGAAGAAGTGCAACTGCTCTGAGAGCATATGTGTTTCTTGCAGAAACACTATTTAAGGGTCGTATTTAGCAAGATGGTTTAAAATGACATATTTCTTCTTATTGTCTCTCCCTCCCTTTATATTCCAGGAAAGAATATTTAAGCAATTAGCCACAACAACCACTACGAATGTGCCGTTTACCAGGAGTTAAATAGTGGCCTGCTCTGCTGCCACCCCCCTCAAGCAAAAGAAAATGGAAATCCCAATATCCGTAACCCACCCCCCAGACACAAAATTAAACCCCAAAGGTTTTAACTTATTTACACAGCTATACACCCAGGCCCATAGCCTACGCCACAACAACTGGTCCATGGTGCTCACAAAGAGCTTAACCTCTCCTCTGCCTCCCGAGCTGAGAGACCAAATAAAAGGGACTGAGAGGACAACCCATCTTTGTCACATCAGAGAGTCTCTCCCTACTAAAACCCTATACTATATGTTATTCAGAGGGTGTGTTGCCTCGGATATCATTAACCCAGGTGAACACAATGAGAGCGAAGGGAGACAAAGGGGAACGTCAATAAGTGGCCTAAACACAACCGAGTTTTTATATAATTGTAACTATAAACGTGTCCACAGATGTGTCTGAAACAACTAAGAGCTACAGGGGGCATGACAAATTAAACATCACCCTGCACTCATAACTGCACTAATTACCAACTTTGGCAAGACCCCCAAAACACTTCTTAAACTTGTGGAGTAATAGATCTTCAAAATATAGATCGAAGTTCCCAAATGTTCTCACTAAAACAGGCTAGTTCCAATACTAGACAAGTTAAAACTTCTAACATGAAGAGCACCCTCCTAGAAAAAGGAAAACAATCTATAAAGCGGATCGCTAATCATAACCCCTAAAACAAAATCTGGACTTTTAGTCAAATATCCGATGGGTTACTGAAGTACCATAAACTGAATTACTATCTGTTAGAAAATTAACCAATGAGAAACAAGCTCTTATCGAAGGGCAGGAACTAGAGTAAAACCAAATTATAACAGAACTGCAGACAGGAAGGGAAATGAAAGCTGCTCGAATAAGCAATCCATCTTTCATGACATATACTGTACACAATGATGTATCACCATCTAGTGGTCAAGACGATTACCACAATCCTCACCCCCGCAGTACAAAATGCTGAAGTAGAAAACAAGTATTAAGAATCTAAAGTAATATAACCAGAAATACTATTGTCCCAGTACAGACATCTCTATTGAGTCGAGAAGGGAAAATATTCTGATTCCAACCAGTCATTCCAAAAAGAAACAGTCTAAAGGCCGATAATCGGCTCCTCCATAGAAGGTCTTTCTAGAAAGATCTAGGCTCAGGCTTCAAGTATCTTGTAATTGAGCTGGTACCCCCTCATTCGGAAAATAAATCTGGATAGCATTTCTTCAGAGCTTTAACAGCCTCTTCCACAGTGTCGAAACGTTTTGATCCTTCCTTCAAGGCCACCTCTAATCGAGCTGGATACAGCATACGATGCTTTATACCTGCTGCCCACAATTTGGAGGTGACAGGGCAATAAGAAGCTCTCAGCTGGCGGGTTTTCAAAGTCAGATCAGGGACAAGCCTCAATTTTTTACCTTCCCATAAAATAGCTGTTAGCTTCCTGGATTCTCTGCTAATAAATTCCCGGTCCAAATAATTTAGTAGCTTGAATATTATAGGTCTTGGTGGATCAGATGGAGCTGGCTTAGCTCTCAAGGACCTATGAACTCTTTCTATAATGAACTCTGGACCATTTGGGGAAGGTCCCACCGTCTTTTTGAGAAACTTCTGCAGGAATTGAATGGTATTCGGTCCCTCTTCTTCAGGCAGCCCTATTAATACCAGGTTGTTCCTTCTGTTCCTTCCCTCAAGATCCTCGAGACGATCCTCTAGTTTGGTCAAAGACTTTCTAACTTCCACCAATTCTGGTTCCATTTTGTCTTGTTTTCTCTCAACCAAGGCTATTCTTGCTTCAGTATCTGTAACCCTCCGGGCTAGCTGGGTAAGTGCTGGCTTAAAATCAGCCACATCCTCTATTAACTTCAACAAGGCTTCTTTGATCAAAGTTAGCTCAGAATAGACGTGGGAGGGTGACAACTCATCCGGTGTGCTTTGGGGAGAGGAACTACGGTGAGGGCGCTTGGCTTCCGACTCCTGCATGGCCTCCTCTTGGTCTGATAAATTAGACATGTTGCAAGTATTATATACCCTCTGCCGGTACCACTTTTAACTCTTGCGCTTATTAGTGACCGAATTAACTATAAATAGCAGACGCGAATGGAGGTTATCCACAAATTATGAGGCAAAGTGAGTGGAGCTCCGACAGATGCGTCTTACCCTCTGCACAGCATCACGTGACCCCCAGCTTACAAACTGTTTCAAAGAAGTCTCTAGCAGAACTGCGCTGTTGAATTCCAGCCTGCTGTCCCTCATCTCTTTCCCTTCCCTAGGTCCTTTTTATTGGGGCTCAGGTGTGCCTCAATAACACCTCCCCCAGAGTAAGACAGCAACCTCATGCAAGCAGTGCATGTTGTGGGTCTTAAAGGGCCAACCCTAAAACATGCAGTGTTTGGTGCAAATCCCCCTTGGTTCCTCCTCATACCTGTACCGTGGGTGTTTGTGAGTGTAGAAAGGATATGTCCTGTCGCATACTCTCCCCCTCAAAGCCAAGCCTGAGGCACACTTGCTAACAGTCACCAGAGACCGCCCTCTGAGGAAAAATATCTGCATTTCAATGTAGGGTGTCCGACTAGTGGCACACTTCAAAGCAGAAGGGCTGCACAGCTAGGTACCACAGTGTGAGCCAGGAATTAGCATCCCACATGGCATGTAATCATTGATGAGAGGTATGATCCATAACCAGGGTGAACTGTCTCCCCAGAAATAGCAGCACAAAGCCACTATTGCCCACTTCACCACTAGACAGACCTTGACCAGTGTGACATAGTACTGCTCTCAAGCAAAATGTTTCCGGGAAAGACAGAGGATGGGATGTATCCCAAGAGTAGGGAGAGTCAGACATTACTAGTAGTGCCCACCAGAGGTATGGGTGTCTTGGCAGCAACTTCTTAAGGAAAGTGGTTGTGGGTGGCACTTAGGTCGTATAAAGGTAGGGTACCTCCTTGGCATGGGGGAAGTTAGAGGTTTTGCAAATGGGAAGTTGGGCACATACTGTGCTAAACTGAAGTGGATGCCACATTCCCCGTGCTCTTGCTGGGATTTTTTCCCCCAGGCAACAGTGAGGGATGGTCAGACCACCCTGGACAGGGGTGCCCACCAAGGGAAATCACAGACATCTGTGGTAGACAAGCTATGGTGGATCATTCTCCTATGGTTTAGGGAGATGCCAGATGAATCTAAGAAGAGGCAGGAGGTGCACTCTACAGCCAAGATGCAAGCTGATTACTACTAATTGGAGCACACAGCAAAAGGGCTTAGTTTTCACTACAACTATCACTATTACACAAGAGAACGACAGAAACAAGATTACTGGGACCACAGATCAGCCCAACTAATGTCATGTGGAAGTCTGGGCAATTCAAGTCCTGGACGGTTCTTGCTAAAGCATGAGTGAGGACGTGGCAATCAGACACACCAAGCTTGGGGTTTTTAGTGAGTTAGTCGGCTGAGCACTGGGTGTGAGCCCAGGGAAGTGCTTCCTGTACAGGCTATAAAATGGGGTGTCCCCCAATAAACCAGAAACAGAGGACAGCATTGTAGGCCTCCTGACATCGGGAAGAAGATGATAACTCTTGATGTACACTGAGGTGATGTTTAAGGTGAAGCACTTTGGTGAGGACATGTGTCAAAGATTGTTTGAGGATGAGGAGAATCCTTAGTTGGAGTCATCACCTGTGATGATCTTGGGCTGGAGGGCAGGTGAAGATCCAGGACAGCGAAGGATAATGGGTGACACGATCCACAGAATGACCTCTGGGTAGGTCCCCAGAACCCTTACCACCTCACCGCTGCAGCTTCAGAACTTGGCAATCTTCTGCATGACCTCTGGCTGGGACATCGGAACATGTGCCACCTACGGACAGTACCATCACCAGGGGATGAAAAATTCCCAAGTCCAAGGTCCGGGACACATACTGACAGAAGCTGGACTTAAACTGCACAGACTTGTAAAGTCCGACGGACTTGCTGTGCAGTTCCTGCTGCTGTACATGTGCAGTTCCCTTACTGCCCTGCTGTGTTCTGTGGCACGCACTGCCTGCCCCCATGCCGCCACCTCGGAGTCTCAGGCATGCACGGGTTGGGGAAGCTCAGTAGGAAGCTCCTGTCTCCAAACAGGCAGGGTCCTGGAAACATGGGGCGGTGTTTGCAGGGCTTCCAATCATATCTGGAATGCGGGTGGGGTCCAGGAAATGTGAGGTGGGGTTGGCAGGGCTTCGGGATCCTCCCACATGTTCCGATGACAGGAGCAGCTTCGGCAGTCCAGACAGCACAGCAGAGAGTCTCGTGTAGTCGGCACATTGCGAGATCAGCCACAGGGGATAAAGTACAGTTACGTAAGAACTTACCGTAACAGTAGATCTTCGAGAGAGGATCTTGCAGTAGGTAATTAATTACATATAGGACTGACGCCAGCAGGCATCAGGACCCCACGGAAAAATTTCTAGCTAGCAGTCTCTGGTGGGGGACCGCCCCCATGTCAGGTGACCAACGCCATAACGACAGTATAAAGGGCGGTCCCCATGCCCGCCTTCCATTCTTTTCCGCCAAAGGCCCAAAAAGGTGAGATGAGAGAGAGCGGATATCCCAACCTGGAAAAGGAGCTAAAAAGCCTAGGGGATGGAGGCGGAAGACATTTCATGCAAGAGCCTCTCTCGATAATCTACTGTTACGGTAAGTTCTTATGTAACTGTACTATCTTACTTCGAGAGGACTCTTGCAGTAGGTAATTACATATAGGACTGAGTCCCATGCAGTCTGGAATAAGAAGAAGCAAACGGGAGGAGGAAAGCTACTCAAAGTAGATCCTCTAGCTGTGAAGGCCTTAGGAAAGGAGGCCTTGCTAAACAGCAAGCCCGAAGCCTGCTCTACAGCGAGAGGCAATATCCAAACTAATGTTTTGTAAAGGTATGGACAGAAGTCCAAGTGGTGGCAGCACAGATGTCCACCTCTGACACATTCTTAAAACAAGCCGCTGAGGCAGCGACTCTTCTGATGGAGTGGCCTCTCACTTGACCCGGAAGGGTCTTGTTGTACTTGTCATAACAGAAAGTGATGCAATGAGCCAACCATTTGGACAGGCATTGCTTAGAAACAGAATTGCCTTCTCTTTTGTGGGCAAAAGAGACAGACAGTTGATCAGTCTTTCTAAGATCTTTTGTTCTGTTAGTGTAGTATCTCAGAATTCGGTGAACGTCCAGAGTGTGTAAGAGATACTTCCCTTGACTGGAGTATTGCGTAAAGAAAGCAGGTAACTCTATGGACTGGTTCAATGTAGATTCCGCTACCACCTTGGGGAGAAACTTAGGGTTGGTGCGCAGATCCACACGTTCCTTGTGAAAAATCAAATACGGGATTTTACACATCAGGGCCTGGAGTGCAGAAATCCTCCGAGCAGAAGTAATGGCCACTAGGAAGAGAGTCTTCCATGAGAGGAACTTCATGTCTGCTGAGGCTGCCGGTTCGAAAGGAGGCAGAGTAAGCTTCTTGAGGATGAAATTCAAATCCCAAGGAGGGTCAGGAACCCGGATAGGGGGTCTCAAGTGGAGAACACCTCTAAGGAAAGTCTTAGAGACCTCCAGCTGAGCAAATGTCCTGTCTGCAAAAGGGACATGGTAGGCCAAAATGGCCGTCATATGTACCTTCAAGGACGAGTGACTGAGACCCAGATCAAAGAGGTGGCACAAGTAATCCAGCAGCTGCCCAACGGAGCACAAGAAAGGCTCAAAATCTTTTGAAGCAGCCCAGATTGTGTACCATTTCCATTTCAAGGCATAGGCAGACCTAGTGAAGGGTTTTCTAGCCTCCACCAGAATCTCAGTCACTCGGGGTGAAACCCCAAATCAGGCTTGAGCTACGTCTGCAGCAGCCATGCGTGGAGTTGAAGGGACTTGAGATCTGGATCGACCAGGATCCCCCGATCCTGGTTCAGTAAAAGTCGCGACAGAGGAAGAGGAAGAGGAGGTTCCTCTGAGCATTGTTGCAGAAGAGAGAACCAAACTTGCCTGGGCCAGAAAGGAGCGATCAGTATCATTCGTGCTCCTTCTGAACTGAGTTTCTGTAAGACTCTCGGAATCAAAGGGCTCGGGGGGGAAAGCACAGACACATCTGTCCTTCCACTCTAGAGACAGAGCGTCTCTCCAAAAAATGCAGCGCTTTGGAGCGAGTGAGCAGAAGTCGGGAAGCTTTGCGTTTAGAGGTGAGGCGAACAGGTCCACCTGTGGTGTTCCCCAACATAGGAAGATATCATCAAAGACCCCCTGATCCAGTTCCCACTCGTGAGCTCGAGCAGATGAGCAACTGAGTTTGTCTGCTAAGGTGTTCTCGACCCCCGGGACGTGAATTGACGTGAGGTGGAGGTTGTGCTGTACTGCCCAATCCCAAACTCATATCACTTCCCTGCAAATAGGGTAGGAACGAGTCCCTCCCCGTTTGTTGATGTACCATACCACACACACATATTGTCCGTCTGTACGGCTAAGTGGCCGGGAAGGAGATGCAAAGCTTGAAGAGCATAAAGCACTGCCCGAAGCTCATGCACATTGATGTGAAGCATTTTCTCGAGCTTGGACCAGGAGCCCTGTGTCCTGTGAGGTCCGAGATGGGCTCCCCAACCTTCGCCCGAGGCGTCTGTGGTCAAAGTCTGGGAGGGGGGAGAAAGACAGAAGGGAACTCCCCGACACAAGTTCTCCTGAACCATCCACCACTGCAAGTCCTGAACCATGGGGGAGGAGACTAGGACAAACTGGTCCAGGTCGTCCACAAACTGATCCCACTGAGACCGAAGCATCCACTGAGAGATCCTCATGTGGAGCTGAGCGCAAGGGACTGTTGAGATTGCAGCCGCCATAAGCCTGAGGAGGTGAAGGACCGACCTGGCACTGACCCGCCTGCAGCCGGACAACAGGCTGACCCGAGCCTGGAGTGTGGCCGCCCTGTCCAGTGGCAGGAAGGCCCTGCCAGAGGTCGTCTCCAGGATCACCCTGAAAAACTGGAGCCTCTGGGACGGGATCAAGTGGGACTTGGAGTGGTTGATGGTGATGCCCAAGGAGAAAAACACCCCCTAGGTAAGGGAAAGGAAGCGCAAGAGATCCTCCCTGGATGGGACCACCAGGAGCCAATCGTCCAGGTACAGGAAAACCTGCACCCCCTGGGTATGCAGGTAGGCCGCTACCACCGAAAGGCATTTGGTGAACACCCGGGGTGCCAAGGAAAGACCAAATGGGAGGGCCTTGAACTGGTAGTGGTCCCCCTTGAAAGCAAAGCGGATGTATTTGCGGTGAGAAGGGCAGAAAGGGATGTGCAGGTAAGCATCCTGCATATCCAGAGCGCATAGCCACTGTCCCAGCTGAAGAAGCGGCAGGAGGCCCTGCAGGGAGAGCACCCTGAACCTCTTGTACTCCACGAATAAGTTCAGGGAACTGAGGTCAAGAATCGGCCTTACATCTCCTGTCTTCTTCAGGACCAGGAAGAAGTGGGAATAGTAACCCGTTCCCTGAAGAGAAAGGGGGGACGGGGTCTATTGCCTCCTTCAGCAAAAGTGCTGAAATCTCTTCCTGGACCAGAAGAAGTTGTTCCCGAGAGTACGACGACCTTGGGGGAGGGTGATGAGGTGGTTTCCAGAGAAACTCTATTGAGTGTCCTTCTGCGATCAGCTGGAGCACCCAGGAATCTGAAGTTATCCTCTCCAAGCCCGGGAGGTGGAGGGAAAACCTCCCTCCTACCGGGTCCTCCAGAAGGCCCAGAGGCTGTGGGACAGGAAAGGAGTCAGGTGGTGTGGGGCAGCGTCGCAGCTGAAGCACCCGCTGCTTTTTTGGGTGGAGGGGGCTTGGCAGCTGGAGGGGCCTGGCGTTTAGCAGCCCGCATTCCCTGGAGTTTCGCCTTTGGCCAAATCTGTCTGCAACAGGGATGGCGCTGCGTTTGATGGGGATGATACATGGATTCCAAAGACTTCAGTGCAGTCCCCTTCTCCTACAGATCGGTGATAATGTCCTTGACATCACCACTGAACAGCACCGAACCCCGGAAGGGCGCTTCCTGAATAGCGGACTGCACTTCCAGGACCAACCCTGACGCACGGAGCCAGGCATGATGCCATGAGCCTACGGCGAAAGCAGAGCTCCTACGAGCCATGTCCACTGCATCGTAAGTAGCACAAAGCATGTGCCAACTGGCTGAACGTGCACAGCGGACAAGGTCAGACACTTCCTGTTTGACTTGAGAGTCTGGAAGGGAGTCCAATTTGGATTCCACCTCACTAAGAATTACCTTCTGGTAATCCCCCATGTGACCGACATAATTTATGGCCCTAATACCCAGAGTGGAAGAAGCATAGATCTTCTTCCCGTACTGGTCCAGAAGACAGGATTCTATGTCAGGTGGAGACGAGCTTAGATGTTTCGGGTTAGCTGTCCGGACATGAGCGGCGCTCACTACGTAATCAATCAGCTTGAGGTGAGAATCTAAAAGTCAACACCTTCGAGCCTGATATAGCCTGTCGACTTCCAAGGAAGTGGGGCTAAAGCCGACAGCTGCTTCCAAATAGTGGAAACAAGATCGGCATGAGGCTCAATCCAGGGTGGCACCAAGGTGGGAGCTGTCACGGGCAGATCCAGATGCTCAGCGAGTTTCTTACGCTGGGGATCCCGCTCCAAGGAATGCCACTTATGAACCTCCTGGATTTTGCGCAGCAACTCCGTAAAAGAAGGATCCTCCGGAAGGGACTTCAGAGGAGTCCTTGGCCTGGGCTTAGACGGAGAGCGTGGCTCATCGTCTGGCTCGGAACAACCGTCGGAGTCATCCAAGGAGGAAGAAGATGATGATGAGGAAGACTCCCTCTGGGGGAGGAACTGACCCCTTAGGAAGCCCTCAGGGAAGCGTGTCCTGCGCCGCCCTGGAACCAGAGGGTTCAACCCTGGTGTCCGGAGGTGGGGAGGGAGTCTGTCATCACGGACGTACGGGAACCGGAAGCGGCACCATCGTCGGGAGAGGACTCTCCACCTCTCTGGTGAGCTGAGCCTTGGCCTCAGCCCACCAGGAGGCCAGAGTCTCCTTCAAGTCCACTGGTGGCTGACGGGGTGGTGGAGGAGGACGGGGATACGGGTATGGATTATACCCATAAGGCACGTATCCATAACCCAACAGCAGGAAGTCCAGCATCGGGTACTGAAGCACCAGGTACTGCGGCGTCGGATAGGCCGGCGTCGGATACTGCGGAGCTGGGTAAGACGGCGTCGGATACCCAGGAACCAAGGGGTCTGCCAGAGCAGACAACCCGGCCGGAGGGCCCACGGGTGGGTCTGGAGCAGAAGGCCCGATGGGCAGAGGGCCCGGTGTTGGAGCGGCATCCGGGAGTGGGCTGTTGCCCGGGGTCGGCAAGACCGGCATCGGGGCCAGCAACCAAGGAGCTGGCATCAGGGCCAGCATCCGGGGAGTGGACATCAGGTCAGTCGGCCTAGCGGGCGGACGGTCTGACAGGGTGCAGCAGGAACCTCCGCAACGCCTGGGGATGGAGGGGAAAAATCCCCGGGGTCAGGCTGAGGAGACCCAGGGTCCCCGGAGGGCAGTGAAGGCTGCCGGGAGCCAGGAACAGCAGACATGGGAGGGTCCGGCATCGGCTTAGCCGCCGGGCGGATGTCGGGCAAGCTGACGTCCGACTTATCAGCGGGGTCCGGGCGGACACCGGAGGAGCGGACGTCCGACTTGGTGGACCCGTCACCCGAGGCAGGTCGCGAAGGAGGGGCAACCAGCCTGGTCGGGCGGAAGAGGGGCTGTGCGCTGCCCCAAGGGGTCGGGCGACTTATCGACCATCTCTGTGCGGGCATCGGAGGAGCCGAAGTCCAGCTTACCGGAGCCGTTCAAACCAGTATGCCGCACAGTGGTGGCTTTACCAAGAGTGGAGGCCTCCAATAGCCTGGAGGCACCCAAAGGGCCTGAGCGAGAGCCAGACGGGTGGGCCGTCACCACCTTGGAACCCTCCAAGGCGGCCGTCGAGGATTGGTCCTCCAGGGGGGACATTACCTGAAGCACGTTGACTCCTGAAGAAGACGCGGTGGATGAGGAGCCCTTGCCCCAGTGCTTCTCCTTGTCTTTTTTCTTGCGATGGCCTTCAGGGAAGTGGACGTCTGCCGGAGCTTTTTTTAACTCCTTTTCCAAGGAGGACATTTCCTTCTTTAAAATATGGGCCTCCAGGGACTACTGCCACCGTCTGCGGTTGGCTGCATTGAATTTAAGGCAGTGCTGGCACTTCTCCACCTGATTATCTGGGCCTAGGCAGAAGAGGCACTGGGAATGGCCATCCTTGTGCAGGAGTTGGGCACCGCACGAGTCGCACTTGTTCTTGTGCTCGGAGGGTGTAGGGGACGACATACACCAATGAATATCTGACAAAAATTAAAAAATAACTTGGTAAAAACTGCCGACCACTGAGACTGTCGAGCGCTGGAACTTTACTGCGAGGCGCTGACATGAGCTAACGGTGGGAAAGAACTGGAAGGCGGGCGTGGGAGACCGCCCCTTTATACTGACGTCGTATGACGTCGGTCACCTGACATGGGGCGGTACCGCCAGAGACCGCTAGCTAGAAATTTTTCAGGTCCTGACGCCCGTCGGCATCAGTCCCATATGTAATTACCTACCGCAAGAGCCCTCTCGAAGTAAGATCATGTGTGACAATCAGTGATCAGGTGGTCTGTGGCTGATCTGCGCATGTGTCCGATTAAACGAACTGCGCTAACACTCTGAGCTGGCTGTTAGAGGGCGAAGACATGTGGTTAGGCAGTCTGTCGATTAGTATTGCACGCCAAATAAAAAAACATATCTGGATCTCCTGCTCATTCTGGCATGTTATTCTTGCTTTGGGCAGAAACAAAGGCTAAATATGTGATGGGGGGGGGCTTGGAGGTGAAAATCTACAAGATAGTGTGGTCTCTCAGGGAGCTAGAAAGGATCGATTAGGTACTCGAGCTGCAGCTGAACTGTATCAGTGATCAGACAGTTTGGAGACAGCTTTTGAGCAGCAACAGTCTTTTGAGCTGGTCACTTGGAAAAAAAAAAGCACGATTTAAGGCTTAATCTGTCAGGGATTTGTTCCCTGTCAGTTACCCGAGTCTGTCTCAGATCTGGCTGCCTAGGGCTCTAGTGGGCTAGACAAATAAGTAATAAAATTAGTTTAACCCTGACACAATTATTACTGCACTGCAGCAGTCACTAAGAACTGTGCTTAAATTCTGAGTCGTCCTATTTTTGTGTCTGTCTAAAGGATGCCTGCAGCATGTGTGTGTCTGTGAAACAGTGACACATTATTTTAGAATTTAATTTGGAGCTAATTACTGCTAGCCAGTGTGCTTGACTGACATACTGAGCCACTACAGTTACACTGTCAATAGTTAGCAAGTCTGTGCCAGTTATTTATAAGTGAATTTACAGTCAGACTTATAATTATTCTGAAGCAATCCTGGTTATGTCTGACAGTCAAAAGTTTGAGAGAAGTCAGTAGCGAGTCAGTAATTTTTCTGGGCTGAAGCAAAGCCTAGTTAGTGAGTCTAACGGTCAAGTCTAGTAGCAGTTGAAAAGACAGTAGTACTTTTTTGGGCAGAAGCAAAGCCTGCGTCTCTGTCTGACTATATTTATTTTGTTTGCAGAAGTCAGAGTACTGTCACTAAATATTGTTCTGGGGCAAAGCCATTTAGTTTGAGATTGAAGTCAGAGTACAACAGTCACTGAATATTTTTCTGAGCTGAAGCAAAGTCTGCGTCAATATATAGTTTGAGACAGCAGTCACTGCAGTCACTAAATATTTTTCTGGGCTGAAGCAAAGCCATTTAGTTTGAGACAGAAGTCAGAGTACAAAACAGTCACTAAATATTTTCCTGGGCTGAAGCAAAGCCTGGTTAGGGAGTCTAACGGTCAAATCTAGCAATAGTTTGAAAGACGTCTGACAGTTACAACTTTTCTGGGCTGAAGCAAAGCCTGCATCAAGTACAGTCACTAAATATTGTTCTGGGCTGAAGCAAAGCCATTTAGTTTGAGACAGAAGTGAAAGTTAACAGTCAGTATTTTTCTGGGCTGAAGCAAAGCCTTCGTCACTGTCTGACTGTATTTTGTTTGCAGAAGTCAGAGTACAGTCACTAAATATTGTTCTGGGCTGAAGCAAAGCCATTTAGTTTGAGACAGAAGTCAGAGTTAACAGTATTTTTCTGGGCTGAAGCAAAGCCCGCGTCGATATATAAGTCTGAGACAGAAGTCACTACAGTCACTCAATATTTTTCTGGGCTGAAGCATAGCCTGTGTCATCTCTGTGTCTAACAGCCAGATCTATTGCTTTGAGACTGGACACCCGTCAGAGTACAATCACAAAATATTTTTCTGAAGCTGTCAGTGCGTCACTGAAATCATGAAGTTTGCAGAAGCATGCTACTTTTCCCTTGTGTGATAAATACAGTAAAACATTTCATAGTCACCCCGTCATGTCATTGTCAGTCAGCTGTGTTGTGTCCATCTGCTCTGACTTGCTAACCTACACCAATTATTTCTGGGCCATAAGATAACAGTGCCCTCATTCACGTGTATTTCCATCTTTGCCCATTATAAACATTTCTAAATTACAAAAAGTAGTCTTCTTACCCAGAGCAGTTTCTCACGGCAAAAATTAGCTTATTAAAATTTGGTTTCTCAAAATCTGGTGGAGCAAGTACTAGTACTACAACATCCAGTTCTGCCAAACGTAAAAGTTCTGACGATGGCCTAACCAAAGATCAAAGATATGACAGAGAAAAAAGGGTCAGGAATTTCCGTCCTGGATGGAAAAAAGAATTTCCATGGCTGGATTACAATAAAGAAAAATCTGTAATGTACTACAGTACATACATTGTAAGGTCTACCCCCAAATCTGTGACCCTAACTCAGCTATGGTTAAAGGTTCTGAAGACCTTAATTTAGACCCCATAAAGAGGCATGATTTGACGAGGGAACACATCAGTTGCACAAAACATTACTTAAAGGATACCGCTCAAGTACCACCCATTCATCTGTCAGAAACTGCTCTGGGTCAGTCCTTTCAAAAAAGACACACGACACCAAAAGAACTTGAGAAATACAAAATTGTATTTAACACTGCATACACTGTAGCAAAGAACGGGAAACCTTTTTCTGATTTTGAAATCATTTGTGAGATCCAGCGTAAAAATGGTTTAAATGTTGCCAACAACTACATGAATATAGCAAGTTACCGTTTGTTTGTGGACAACATAGCTAAAACAACATGTTTGGCAATAACTGACGAGGTCAAAAATGCCTCCTTTTTGAGCATTCTTGCAGACGGAAGTACAGACCACTCCATTATTGAACAAGAAATCGTCTACCTGAGATATGTAGGTGCCAACTGTTTGCCAGTCACCACACCTAATATCTGTGGTACCACTTGAAACTGCACATGCTGAGGGTGTATTTAATGCTATTGAGAAAGCTTTAGTGGATTTGCCATTACCAGAACTGACAGGCAGTTCACATCCGGCACTCGTATGTGCTAATTTTGATGGTGCATCAGTTAATCTTGGTGAACGAACAGGAGTCATTACTAGACTCAAATCACTTTTGCCAGACATTATTGCATTCACTGTGTTGCCCACAAACTTGAGCTTGCCATTTTGGATGCAAACAAACATTTCAAATACATGACCAAATTTAAAGACTGTTTAAAAGGCATTTTCAGTTTTTATTTTTGGTCTCCAAAGCGCAGGAGAGAACTTAAAGAAATCACTGAAGTTCTTGATGAGCATCTTGCACATTTCACGGCTGTAAAGAAAGTCAGATGGCTAGCAAGCAAAGAGAGAGCAGTTGTGGCATTACAAATGAGCATTTGTCAATGCCGAATGTTGTCGTGCTGGCATTGGCAGTGACGGAGCTAGAGACACATAATAGGAATGGCAATGAAGTACTGAACTGACGCCAACCCTACCCCCACCCTGTAGAGAGCGACAGGCATTGGGGTGTGCCTTTGGGTTATCAGCTATAATGCTCATGCCATTGTACCTCACCCTACCCTGTAGACACTGACAAGTGTCATGGTGTGCTTTGGGGTCTTTGGGCATTATACTTATCCCATTCCATAAGGAAATACGCTGACATGAGTGCAGTATAGGAGCGTGGGGTAACATTTGTGGCCGAACAGTGCAAGACACACCACGATGCCAGTCAGTGGCTGCAGGGTGGGTGTGGGGGGTGGAATGGCGTGAGCATTACATCCGATGATCCCAAGTCACAGCCCTGATGCCTGTCAGTCTGTACAGGGTGGGATGCTACAGCTGAAAACCCTAATACCGTAGGCGTGTAATGGGAGTTTCACTCTACATGTTCAACATGGGCTGCTTGTCAGGCCACCTCATGAAAAGCGGCACAATCACTTTGTTAGCTGAAAGGTGGTTTTGCACAGCGGCTATGGCATTTGGTGACAGAGGGATGAAAACACAGTTTTGGGCAGGATGTGGTGAATGACAACTGTATTGTTCATGAGGAGGCGTAAAAAAATGGCAACGTTGAAAATCTGGAATGGCAATATGAAATATTGGTGAAGCAATGAACATGCATACAAACTGCGCAGCAGACGTCCGCAACCCAATTATTTTGTGGGAGTTTTTTAGGCACATTTTCAACATAGGTATTTTGGGACCTCCCCTCATGAACAGTGGCGCTGTGATTTTGTTAATTTGTCCCAAAAGGTGATTTCCCACAGCAAGCACACCATTGTGCGCCACAGTTGCGGGAACGTGTTTTGGGTAGGCTGTGAAAAATGGCAGCTGTACTGTTGATAAGGAGGTATGCACAAATGCCAGTGGTGAAAATCTGGCATGAAAATATTGCAAATGTACGAAGTTACAAGGCTGCGTGGAAACTGCGCAAAGCACGCTTCAAGCACAGTCATTTTATGGACTTCGCACCAAATTTTCAACATAGGCATTTTAGGATCTTGCTCATGAACAGTGTCATCGCATTTCCTCAGACTGCCCTAAAAGCTGATTTCGCACAGCGACCGTGCGATTCTGCGCCGGACATGCAAAAACACATTTCAGCAAGGATAAGTAAAATGACAGCTGTACTGTTCATAAAGAGGTATAGAAAAATGCCAATTTTGAACACGTGGAGTGAAAATATTACAAATGCACAAAGTCACGAGCGAGCGTACAAACTGTGCAACGCACGCTCGTAAAACACTAATTTTATGGACTTTTGGCCCCAAATTTTCAACACAGGCATTTTAGGACCTCTGCTAATGAACATTATCACTGTCATTTTCATAATGTGTCTCAAACATGGACTTTACACAGCGACCACGCTATTCTGCGCCGGAACTGCAAGCATTTTGAGTCGGGATGTGAAATAACAGCTGTACTGTTCATAAGGAGGTGCAGAACAATGGCAATGTTGAAAATCTGGAGTGAAAATATTATAAATTCGTGAACTTATGAGCATGCAGGCAAACTGCGCAACGCACATTCGTAACACAGTCATGTTATGGAGTATCGTCACCAAATTTTCAGCATAGGCATACCTCTGCTCATGAACAGTGTAACTGTCATTTTCGTAATTTGTCCTGAACATTGATTTCCCACGTCGACTGCGCTATTCTGCGCCGGAAGTGCGAAAACACATTTCGAGCAGGATGTCAAAATGACAGCTGTACGGTTCACAAGCAGGTGTGGAAAAATGCCAATGCTGAACATGTGGCATGAAATTATTGTAAATTCACTAAATTATGAGCGTGCGTAGTAACTGTGCAACACACGCTCGTAAATCAGTCATTTTTTGGATTTTCCCCACCAAATTTGCAACATAGGCTTTTTGAGAGCCCCCCCCTCATGAACACTAGCACTGTTGTTTCGTTCCTCACTCCCGAAAGGTGATTCCGCGCAGACAGGGAGACTGAAAAGGCAGAGATACTAAATAAATATTTTTGCTCAGTATTTACAAATGAAGAGGGGGAGGTACTTAAAACAAACAGTAGAAACACTCTGGATACAGAAGTTGATACCAGCCCATTTACAGAAGAAAGGGTTCTGAAAGAACTCTTAAAACTGAAGGTGGACAAAGCAATGGGGCCTGATGGGATTCATCCCAGAATTCTAAAGAACTAAGGGTAGAACTAGTGACACCACTGACTACCCTTTTAACAAATCATGGGAGGATGGGGTGGTACCTGAGGACTGGAGGAGGGCAGATGTGATTCCTTCACAAAAGTGGGAGCAAGGCAGAAGCAGGAAACTACAGACCTGTTAGTTTAACCTTAGTGATAGGGAAAATGATGGAATCACTTCTGAAGGAAAGAATTGTCGAGTATCTAGAGGTCAGAGGGGCACAGAACCCTAGGCAGTATGGATTCACAGCAGGAAGGTCATGCCAGACGAATCTGATAGATTTCTTTGACTGGGTGACCAAAGTAGTAGATCAGGGAGGGGCTGTGGACATGGCCTACCTAGACTTTAGCAAGGCATTTGACACAGTCCCACACAAAAGATTAATATACAAGTTAGCCAGCCTGGGAGTGGGTCCCAAGATGACAGCCTGGGTAAAGAATTGGCTGGAGAATAGGACACAGAGAGTAATAGTAAATGGAGTCCACTCAGAAGAAAGGAGGGTTACTAGTGGGGTACCGCAGGGTTCAGTATTAGGAACGGTCCTCTTCAATGTCTTTATAAGCGACATTGCAGAAGGACTGGAAGGAAAAGTATGTCTCTCTTTGCAGATGACACAAAGATCTGCAACAGAGTTGATGCACAGGGTGGGGTGGAAAGGATGAGAAGGGACTTGGCAAGGTTAGAGGAATGGTCAAATGTATGGCAGCTTAGATTCAATGCTAAGAAGTGAAGGTAATGCACCTGGGAAACAAAAACCCAGGGGAAGAGTACACAATGGGGGGGTGAGATACTAACAACAACAAAAATGGAAAGGGACCTGGGGGTAGTCATATCAGATGACCTAAAGGTGGGCAAGCAATGTGAGAGGGCAGCAAGGAGGGCTGGGGGGATACTGGGATGCATAGGGAGAGGCATCACCAGTAGAAAACAGGAAGTTATTATCCCTCTCTAAAGACAGCTGATGAGACCCCATTTGGAGTACTGTGTGCAGTTCTGGAGACCCAATCTCCGCAAAGACATAGACAGGATGGAAGCTGTCCAGAGGAGGGCAACTAAAATGGTGCAGGGTCTGCACCGGAAGACATATGAAGAGAGACGAAAGGAGCTTAATATGTAAAGCCTCGAGGAAAGGAGGGAGAGGGGGGACATGATAGAAACATTCAAGTACCTCAAGGGAATCAACAAAGTCCAAGAGGGTAGCATCTTTCAAAAAAAGAGGTGTGCAAGAACAAGGGGCACAATTTGAAGATGGGGGGGGCTCAGAGGTAATTTAAGGAAGTATTTTTCACAGAGAGGGTTGTGGATGCATGGAACGGCCTTCCGGAGGAGGTTGTGGAGTCAAAATCAGTGGTGGAATTCAAGCATGCATGGGACAGTCATAAGGCAATTCTAGGGGGTTGGGGTAGGAAGAAGTAGGCTGCTGGTTAACTAGGATCTGCAGCTTATCCAGTAGCTAGGGAAATGGGCAGACTGGGTGGGCCAAGCAGTCCTTATCTGCCGTCAAATTCTGTTTCTATGGCTTGACAGTAGTCTGGGTACTATCCATTCCTCTGGTCACAAATGTCCATGAAAAGAAACAGAAGAAAATCAGCCAGAAGCAAGCTGCAGTACTACTGCTGTCTTATAATTCTTTGCCTCTGTAATCTTTCTCTGTCACTGGAGCATCCTAAGGGGGAAAATAAATAATTTTTTCCGGTAATAATACTGTACGTCGCTGACAAATGTTGTGACTTACTGGATCCTGATACGGACTTGCCCTAAAAATGTACCATTAAGTCCTGGACTTAAGCATCCCCAAAAAATTTTTCAACCCTTGCATCATGAGCATAGCAACCCTCAGTGTGGGGTTTGGCATAGGACACCGATACTTATGCCACCTTGGGGAATGTGGCACAGAGCCTGGCAATTCTCCATGAGACCTTTCTGTCAAGCCACCGGTACTACTGCCACCTCTGGGGAGGCCTCTGTATGGACCACTGGTACTACTGCCACCTCTGGGGAAGAGCGAAGAGCCTGGCAATCCTCAGGGAAGCCTCTGTATGCACCATCAATACTACTGCTAGCTCTGGGGAACAGCAAAAGGTCTGGCAATCCTAGGAGAGGACTCTGTATGGACCACTGAAACTACTGCCACCTCTGAGGAAGAGTGAAGAGCCTGGCAATCCTCTGTGAAGTTCCAGTAGGGGCTACTGGTAGAGGCCACTGGTACTACTGACACCTCAGGACAGTGTCTATGCAGGAGACTGGGCAACATGACTGAGTTTACTGGGCGACTGAAGTCCCTCAAGGTAGAGTGGCTCCTTACCTGACTCACTTTGGTATGCCCTGGCTAACAGCTGACTATAACTTACGACCAGTGACTTCAACTTGGGGCGTCGTGGTGAAGGCTTGGAGATCATGGAGTTCACTGGAAATGGGTGCAGGCAATGCAGGGACCCTCCCTGGGTCAAAGAAGAGGGGGTGGTGTGTGCAAGAACCCTGGAAGAGAACAAAAATAAAAAACCTGAAAGTCAAGCTACCCCCTTTTTTCTTTTTTTTTAACAACCAAGAGCTCTACTACTTGAGCTGGGGCAGTCCTCACAACCAACTGGCTCACACTATGACTGACCCCCAATGTCTTGAGGGGAAGAAGCAGCAGGATGAACTTAGCTTGGACCAGGCAACAGTGGAGACACCTTCTGGAACTGGAACACTGGAATGGAGCAAGTGTGTTACTCCCCTGTGGATTCCCAGGTGGGGATGGTGCAGTATTAAGGTTGCTTCTGGTTCTGGTGTTGATCCTTTCACAAACAAGGCAGATACACTAAGGGATCACAAAGCGAAACTAAGCAGCTCAGAGGCTAGGCACTTAAAGCAATTAATGCACTTAGGGCAGTTCAGTCACAATAAGTAGTTGAGTAAATCAGGCAGTTCAGTCACAATACGCCAGTTGAGTAAAGAGGGAAGTTCAGTCACTTAAAGTAGTTCAACCAAATACAGCAGTTCAGTCACAATAATCAGTGGGTCAAAACAGGGAGTTAATTGCTGAAGCAAAAGGCTAGACCAAAAGGATGTCATCACTCACTGATAGGGACAGAAACAACTTCAGTGTTTTTAATTACTGCAGAGCACATTAACAAATGCTGATTTAAAGAAAACCACAAAACCAAACAGCATGAAATTTGCAGGAAATATGAATCATGACACAGGGACATGAATTCAAGCTCGTATTAAAAACATAAAAAAAAACTGATGCATTTAATCTTTAACTACAACTGAACAATGTCTTCCTGCACCCAAGGTCACCCTTAAACAAGACTGTTAAGGCAACTTTACCATTAGTTCAATGGTTAGAGCTGGTGTCTATGAAACAAAGGATGCCTGTTAACTGTTTCAAATCCAGTGCCCTGCACTCCACTCTTAGGATCATAAATAAACCATTGTGGCACATCATTAGACCCTGGTTATAGATGGTCAACGACCACTGTCATTCATGCTTTGTAGCAGACCAGGTGACTTCTTGGGGGAAAACTCACAGACAGAAATACATAGACACCGGTTTAGATAATTAAAAAAAAAAAAAAGGAGGGGGCTTGACTTCAGTCAATCAAAAACAGCTTACAAACTACTTTGCAGAAGTCTCTAGCAGAACTGTACTGTTTAATTCCAGCCTGTAGTCCCTCATCTCTTGCCCTTCCCTAGGCCCTTTTTTAGTGGGGCTCAGGTGAGCCTTAACAACACCCCCTGCCCCGAGTGAGAAGGCAACCTCATGCAAGCAGTGCATATTGTGGGTCTCAAAGGGCCAACCATAAAACATGCAGTGTTTGGTTTGAATTCCCCTTCGCTCATGCTAACACCTGCACTGTGGGGTTCTGATGAGTGTAGGAAGTATAGCCCTGTCACATACCCTCTTCCTCATAGTCAAGCCTCGGGCATACTTGGTAACAGTCACCAGAGACCTGCCCTCTTAGGCAAAATATCTGCATTTTTATGCAGGGAGATTGACTGGTGGCACACTTCAAGCAGAAAGGCTTCAGAGCTAGGTACCACTGGGTGACCCTGGGATTAACAACCCACATGGCATGCAACCATTGGAGAGAGGCATGATCTATAACCAGGTTGAACGGTCTCCCCAGCAAATACTAGTGCAAAGCCACTACCATCCACTTCACCATCAGACATTCCTTATTCAATGTGGCATAGTACTGCTGTCATGAAAAATGTTTCTGGGAGAGACAGAGGATGGGATGCATCCTAAAACCAGGAGTAGTTACAGATTACTAGCAGTGCCCACTTGAGGTACAGGTGCCTTGGTAGCAGCTTCTTTGGAGAAGTGGTTGTGGGTGGCACTTAGATAGTATAAATCTGGGTGCCCTCTTGGCATGGGGGAAGTCAGGGAAGTCAGAGTTTTTGCAGATGGGACATTTGGCACACAGGGTGCTAAACAGAAGGAGATGCCACGTCTCAGGTGCTCTTGCTGGGATTGTGTCCACAGGTAACAGTGAGGGACAGGTCAGGCTGCCCTGGACAGGGGTGCCTATGAAGGGGAACACAGACATCTGTGGTGGACGAGCTGTGGTGATTCGTACTCCTGTGATTTAGGGTGATGTCAGGTGAATTTGGAGATAGAGGCAGGAGATGTACTCTAGAGCCAAGATGAAAGGTTTCTTAAAACTAATTAGAGTACAAAGCAAAAGCACTTAGTTTTCACTACCACTACCACTACTATACAAGAGAAAGGCAGAAACAAGATTACTGGGACCACAAACTGGTCCCACTAATGTCATGCAGAAGCACAGCACTTCAAGTCCTGGATGATTCTTGCTGAAGCAAAAATGAGGACTTGGCAAGCTGATGTACCAAGTTTGGAGTTTTTCTTAGTATGTTAGTTGGGTGACTACTGGGCGTGAGAGCCCAAGGAAGCACTTCCTGTACAGGCCATAAAGTGCGGCATCCCCCAATAAACCAAAAACAGGGGACAGTGTTGTAGGCCTCCTGGTCCTGAGAATATGACTCCTGGTGTGGCCGAGGTGATGTTGACGGTGACGCGGCTGGTCAAGGATGAGTGATGAAGCCTGATCATGGATAAGAGGAATCCTTAGGTGTGATGACCTTGGGCTGGAGGTCAGGTGAAGATCCAGCTGAGGGAAGGATGATGGGTGTGATGATCCATTGGATGACCTCTGGGTAGGTCCCTGGATCCCTTACCACCTCAACAGTACAGCTTCAGAACCTGGCAATCTTCGGGGGTGACCTCTTGCTGAGCTACAGGAACATGGGACACCTATGGACAGTACAATCGCAACAGTGGCAATCCTCGGTGTGGCCTCTGGAATGGTCCTTCAGTACTTATTCCACCTTGGGGCAAGAGGCACAAAGCTGGCAATCTTCAGTGAGGCCTCTCTGTCAAGCCTCCAGTACTACTGCCACCTCTGGGGAAGAGCCTGGCAACCTCGGTGAGGCCTCGGTAAGGGCCACCGGTACTACTGCCACCTCTGTGGAAGAGCAAAGAGCCTGGCAATCATCAGTGAGTCACTGGTAGGAGCCACCAGTACTACTGCCACCTTGGGACAGTGTCTATGTGAGAGACTGGGTAACACGACTCCAAGTTTACTGGGCAACCAAATTCCTTTCAAACTACAGCTGGGGCAGCTCCCAACCTGACTCACTTTGATTGGCCCTAGCAAGCAGCTGACAACATACAACTACAACTTGAACCTGGGATGCCGTGGTGAAGGTTTGGAGTTCGTGGGGGTCGATGGAGGTGGGTGCAGGTGATGCTGGGCTTGCCAGGGACCCTCCCTTGAACAAAAACGAGGCACTGGAGAAGCTCTGGGCAGTGTGTGCAGGAACCCTGTAAGAGAACAAAAATAAACCTGAAAGGCAATCCTCCTTTTTTTTTTTTTTTAAAACCACGGAGAGCCCTACCACTTTGTTTTCGTTTTTGTTGAATTTTGTTCACTCAGTAAGCCCACTGGGCCTAGAAGTCCCTTTTTCAGGGGCGACCGGGGAGAAGGGTGGATACAGATGGTAAGCAACTAAAACTGAACCAGATCAAGCTGTTGGTGGTATTTTTAGTGAAATGAGGGAAATGAGGCCAGGGCACCAGGGAAATTCCTCTACTCTGTGCTAGGGGGTGCTGTGACTGGTGCTGAGATGGGCAATCACCCACAGATGGAGAAGAGGATGGATGCATGCAGGGCTGAGGAGCAGGTCTCTTCCCCAGCCTATTTGCCTTTAAGATCACACCACCAGAGAATGGAAAAACGAAAGAAGGATTTTTATTTCCGCTGGAGAATTTACCTCACAGACGTCCGATGGATCGAGTGGAAGAGATGGATGCGAGGCCTGTAACTGAGCCGACAGACTGTATCCTAGCCATAGAGGAAATATGGGAACAGTTACGAGAGAAAGAAACACGGTTCCTAGAAAGGAGGAACCTTTTGCAAGAGGAATTGAAGAATAAAGAGCAATTAATAGAGATGGTCCAGGAGGCTTCAGGAGTCGAGAAACAAAAGCAAGTGGCAGTGGTCCAGCAAGAAATTTATACAGCAGTGAATGCACATGATCGGATTCTGGGAAATGGCCTCCGAGACAACAGGAAACTAAACCTTTGCTTGTTGAAATATCGGATGGGAGCGGGAATATGTGCAGACAGGTAGAGATGCCAGAAAAAGAACAGAGTGATGTGAGCAGTGAACTTACATCTTGTGAGAATAGAGGAACGACAGGAGTAGTGCCTTTCCCCACACAAAGTATCTCCTTTACTATAGGAGTGACTTCGGGGGGAAACAGGAAAGGAAAATATATCCAAAGAAGCTGCAAAACAAAGGGAAAAAGGGACGAGGGTTCCAGAAAAGAAATATAGGGGATACAGAGACATTAGCTGCCAGGTCTGATGTAACAAATACTGACTGGGTTTCTGCAGATATACAGGGAGCAGGATGGGTGAGAAACCCCGAGGGAATAGGATGGGATGCAAATTTACCAGTAGTGTTTGGGGACACCCAGACCTCTACTGATAACTCTGAGGAGGTTTTTTAACAACAAACCACACTTTGTCAGACGACATTACACCAGGGCAATGTACAGAAACCGATGATGCAGAAAACACTTCAGATAAGGAACACAGTGGTATTACCACGGATATAAAGCACACAGAAGAGGATTTACAGATACAGATCCCAGTAGAAATAATGGAACAACCCCCCTCACATTCCCCCTTCAAATACTGACGTTCCACCTGATTCGGTACAACCTGAACCAAGGCAAGAGTCATTACTACCACAGAATGTATGGAACACATACAGTACAAATCATTTATTTCCAGACAATCAGAGGAATTTATCTGAGCCTGCCACAAGATGAAATGGTGTGCGTTAGAGACACAGAGGAGACATGAATGACATTCCAGATAGGATTTTTGTGGGACGCGCACTTTTGAAAACAAGTATGAAGTATTATGCATACTTATTTATTTATTTAAAATTGGTGACCGGAAAAGGCACACTGAGCCGAGGCTCGTTTCCAGGTGCAACCCGGGTACAAGATGTATGCTGAGGTAGACAGAGAAGTACAGCAACTTCTTGTTACAGACGATAAGTACAGCACCAAGACACTGCACAGAGGTGTGCAGTAAAGTACAACTGTTTCCTGAACAGACGATTAGAAGGACATCAAGACATTCATTTCTAACACTGGCATTTACAGTATATTACAAATGTTTATATAGACAGTATTTACAAGTAGTGGCTTTACAGTGTTATGTAAACTAGCACAGAAATTGTACAGTAGGTAAGCAGTTATACAATTTGGGGTTGACGTATGCAAAAATATTGACCAGAAGGGGCAACCGAGGGTAGGCTAGGCCTGAGTTGTGATGGGTCCAGATGAGCATCTTGGGCAAGGAGGGGGAGGGAGGAGCCTGAGGAGTTGCTTAACAGCTGATAGGGAAGAGGCCTGGTGAAGGTTGGGTGGGAGATTGTTCCAAAGGAGGGGGAGCCAGTAGGAAAAGGCAGCTTGACCACTGGCAGAGAGGGGGCGCGAGAGGCAGAAAGTATGTGCATGTCTATGGCGGAGGGAGTAGCCTAGGGAAATGGCTGGAGAGAGGCGGGAAGAGAGGTGGGGGGAGAGCCAAACCAATATTTAGCTATGAGGGAGGCGCTGTGGACAGTTCTCCGGTGCGAGAGTGGCATCAGGGATAGTGTGGAGTATAGGAGGCAGTGATGAGTAAGTGGGGGAGAGGCAGTGGTGAAATGACAGAAAGAGTTGAGCAGGACATCAAGTTTTGAGAGGGATGAGGTTGGGGCTGTGCCATAGATGACGTCTGCATAGTCCAGCACTGGCAAGATGGTTTTGCATACGAGTTCACTCTGGGTGGGAAAGGGAAGGCTGGCTTTGTGGTGATAGAGGATAGCCAGTTTGGGCTGGAGTTTGGTGCACATGGCCTCGATGTGGGTTGAAAAGTTGAGGTGGGTATCCAACCAGACTCTCACGTACTTGAAGGTGGGTACTGACTCGAGGGGAGCACCGTCCAGGGTGGAGATTGGTGGTAGGGCAGGTAGGGAGGCAAGATTTTGTCTGGTGCCGAATGCCATGGTGACTGTTTTTTTTGGCATTAAGTTTAAGCTGGTTTTTCAGGAGCCAAGCTTGGACTCAGTTGAAGTCTCTTTGGAGATTTGAGAGCACACTATCATGTGAGGGGCCTGAGGCATAGATTATGGTGTCATCGGTGTACAGATGCACGTTTGAGGACAGGCAGGCAGAGGGGAGGTCGTTTATGAATAGGGAGAAAAGGATGAGGCCAAGGATAGAGCCTTGGGGGACGCCCGAGAGGAGGGTAGAGGGGGGAGAGGGTGTTGCCTATTTGGACTGACTGCTGCCTATTCTGGAGGTAAGAGTGGAACCAGTTGATATCAGGTTGAGCAAGGCCAATAGAGCTTAGTTTGCAAAGCAGCAGAGGGTGGGAGACAGAGTCGAAGGCTTTCGCCAGGTCAATGAAAATGATGGTGGTGGTTTGGCCATGGCAAAGAGAATTGAGTCAGTTACTCGGAGCAAGGTGGTAGTAGTGATGTTTTCTAAATCCTGATTGAAAGGGGGGAGAGGGAGCTGTTTGTGGAGAGGAATGTGGACAGTTTGGACAACATGAGGGATTCTTGGATTTTGGAGAGGGAGGGGAGGAGTGAGATGGGTCTGTAATTTCCCGGTAGGGAGGGGTCACCGCTTTTGTGGAGAGGAAGGATTCTGGCTAGTTTCCAGGCAGAAGGAACCGTAGCTGTGGTGAGAGAGAGGTTGAGTTTGTGTGTCAGAGGTGCGACTATGGTTGAGGCAGAGATGTGGAGCAATCTAGGGTGCAAACCGTCAGGGCTGGTTTTGAACTGGTTTAGAGAGATGAGTGTAGAGCAGATTTCCAAGGGCATGAAGGAAGGGAAGAGGAAGAGGAAGCCAGAGTAGGAGGGGAGGAATTTGTGGAGTCGGGTGGAGGGGGGGTGAGTCAGGCAGGGCACAAGAAGTGAAGAACGAGTTGAAAAGTTCAGCTACAGTAGCAGGATCTGAGACAATTCTGCCATCAATGTTGAAGATTGGACTGGCTTGCTTGGGGGGGTCGATGAGAGAGTTTATCACCTTCCAGAAGGATGCAGGGGAAGCTTGGTGATAGGTAAGTTGAGCTTTAAAGTAGTGGGTTTTGGATTGGCGAATTGCTTTGGTGAATTTGTTTCTGAGAAGTTTGTAGGACTGGAGGTCGCAAGAGGCAAGGGAGGATTTGTACTGCCTCCAAGGCTTGTCTCTGGCTCGACATAAGGTGATGAAGTCAGCTATGATCCAGGGGTGATGGTATTGTTTAACTCTGGCTTTTCTGAGGGAAGCATGGCGGTCCCAGGTGCTTAGGAAAATGTTGTAGAAGTGGGATAGGGTGAGGTCAACGTCTTGGGAGTCAAAGACTGGAAGCCAGTCCACGTTTGTAAGGTCGTGCTGTAGGGCAGATTCGACGAGGAGGTGTAGGCATGAGACAAGATAAATTTGGGGCTAGAGTGCAGTGAGTGGATTTTGTGGATGCAATAAGTAATACAGTGGTCACTAAGGGCATCAGAGAGGATGCCCAAGGCAGCGATCCTGTGGGGGTGGGTGGTTAAAATCCAGTCCAGAAGGGAGTGGTTTTGAGATCGGTGGTTTAGGCGGATGGGTTCCCGAATTAGCTGGGAGAGATTTAGGGCTCCGATCCTCAGGGCAGCTGATTTGGCGGAGGAGGAAAGCCAGTCTAGATAGAAGTCGTGTAGTAAAATGAGTTCGCCATTTGAAGTGGTCGAGGAAATTGCAGAGATGGCCTTGATGAGGGAGTCGGGTGAGGGTTTAGGAGGGGTGTAAAGAACCCCAATATAAAGGGGGATGGATGAGGGAAAGGATAGGTGAGCAACTAAGGGTTCGTGGGAGGATGGGCAGGATTCCTTGAAAGTACTGGTGCACGCAATGGAGTGCTTGACATGCAGCGCTACCCCCCACCCCCGCCCCACTTACCATGGTCCTGCCGGAACAAGATGTAGTTTGGGATGGCAAGAGAGGGGTTGGAGATTTTGGCGGACAGCCACGATTCTGTGATACAGAGTATGTCTGGTTGGTACTGGTTTGCCCAGATGGAAAGGGCATCTAGTTTTGGGAGAAGACTCCTAGTGTTAATGTGAAATATGCGGGGACCCTTGGGGAGAGAGTCAGGTGAATAGCTGTGTGGGGGTGCGCATGCCGATGAGGTCTGTCTTGGTGCTAAAGGGCCAGGGTTAGGATGTATGTTGCCTGCCAGGAGTAGGAGTAGCAGAGGATTGGAGAGGCAGGGGGATTGCTTGCAGCTACTTGATTTGCACCTGGGGGGTGGAGCACGGAGGTTTAGGCACCAGAGAAAGGCCTCAAGATTTAGCACGTGTGGGTGAAGCAGTGAAGGGTGAATGGTTGGGGAGGGTTGAGGGGAGTGGAGAAGGGGGAGGGATAGGTGAGAGGGGAGGGGAGGGTAGGAAGGATCTGAGGTTGTAATGTAGGGTTGTGCCAGAGAGGGTTAGGAAGGGATGACTCTAGGGAAGGGTTGGAGAAAGAGTGGAAGGGAGTTGAAGGGAAGCCAAGATGGGGAGTGGAGAGCTGGGAAAGCAAGGGGCAGGAGAGTGGAATTTGTAGTAGCAGGCACAGTAGTAGAGAATGCAGCATAGTGGCTGAGAGAGGCATAGTAAAAAAGTAATTAATTGCAGTAGCGGCTTCTAGTGGCAGGATAGGATAGCTTGCTAATGGGAAACTCAGCTGATTGATTTGTGGGCGTCACGTGTCTGTAGCTATATCATACAGTGACGACCAAGGGTGGTGGGGAGCCGACGCAAAGCGATGGCAGGGACCTCTTCGGCCAAATGCTGAAAAACACCACGGTCCCAATTTGGATCAGAGCTTACTGGCATACCCGAGCTGTTGTGGGGGAGGGCATCCTTCTGCCCTCATGGACCCTCAGGGGGAGCCGCCGGAGCGATTCGTTCACTGTGGAGGGGAAAGAGAAGAACAGGGGAATTAATAGCAGGCACGTTTTGGGAGGGGCTGCTCAACAAAAGGGGGAGTGGTCGTGATTCTAGCTCCAAGAGTAGCTACGTAGTCTGTACCTGGCAATTAATTCAGCACTAGAGCAGACTAGCCTTCTAACTGCTTTTGGAGTAATCCGGATTAAAAATCAGTTCTCGGTTTGGCCCACAAAATGATTTTCACTAACGAGGAGCACATGGTTTTCCCTGCAGATTGTTTCTGGATACAAGTTAATTAAAAATCACAGCAGCACATATAATACTGCTTTGGCAAACAGTAGTTAAAACAGCAGTTATGGTCTGGCTTACTGGCAAGGAATTCTGTTTAGCTTTACATGCAGTATTCTGTTTAGCTTTACATGCAGTAGTTCGGATTAGCTTTACGTGCAATAGCCACTGTAAGTAAATTAAAACTGCTAAAAAGCAGCATAAAAATCAAGGGTTTCAGCATGCCTAAGCAGTATAAAATTCTATCTTCATTCGTGTGGCGACGTAAAGAAAAATTAAAGGTGCTAGGTATTTGAAAATAAAAATGGCGCCAAGTCCTCTTCGGCCAGATGCTGAAAAACACCACGGTCCCAATTTGGATTGGAGCTTGCTGGCGTACCTGTGCTGTTGTGGGGGAGGGTGTCCTTCTGCCCTCATGGACCCTCGGGGGGAGCCGCTTGAGCAATTTATTCACTGAGCTGTTGTGGGGGAAGGCGTCCTTCTGCCCTCACGACCCTCGGGGGAGCCACTGGAGTGATTCGTTCACTAAGCTGTTGTGGGGGAGGACATCCTTCTGCCCTCACGGACCCTCAGGGGGAGCCGCAGGAGCAATTCATTCACTGAGCTGTTGTGGGGGACGGCGTCCTTCTGCCCTCACGGACCCTTGGGGGGGCCACCGGAGCAATTCATTCACTGAGCTGTTGTGGGGGAGGGCATCCTTCTGCCCTCACGGACCCTCGGGGGGGGGGGAAGCCGCCAGAACGATTCATTCACTGAGCTGTGAGATCTATGCACTGATTCATATGCCAGGGGATACCACATCTGATATCAGTTTTAAACACCCTGTAGGTTTGGACCACTTCTGGAAACAATATCAGGTCCTTAAAACTACACCACTGTGGAGACCATTTTTATCAATCCCCTTGACGAAACCCAGCTTCAAGATAATAACTGTGCTCTTTCCTAATGAAGGGGTAAATGTCACTGATATTACATACTGGCTTAAACAGCATTGTACAGTGAAAGGGTATCTGGAACCTATCCTGGATGAAGAGCACCTCTGGACGGGGAAGGGGGTGGAAGTACAAAATCACCTTGCAACAAGAAAATGGGATTCACAAACATTTACCAAACAGTTTTTTTTTTTTTGGGTAGAGATCAAGGAGTGATCTTTTACAAAGGCCAACCGATAGCATGCTACAAATGTGGGGATGTGGGGCACCTCAGTAATGCTTGCGAAAAACAGAGATGTGGTATATGTGATGAACTGGGACATATTGGAGCACATTGTAGGCAGCCCCCAAAATGCAATTTATGCGAGGAAAAGGGTCACACCTTTAGAAGCTGTGTGTGGGCCTCGCATAATAGTATAGATCAAGCCATATGAGTGGAACAAGATGTGTATGTGGCAACCGCACAGAAGGAAAATGTGTGGCTACAGGTACTTATGGTACCGACAACTCCCACTGGGGTCATGGCGCGGGAGGAAGCCAGGCTTCTGGATAAGCAAGGAGGATGACTTGTGCAGACTGGTAGAAAAATACAGGATATAGCTACACCTATTGAAATACAGCAAGAGATTATAATAAGAAACAGTACCAGTAGAGTTGGAAGAGCTCCCAAATATTGCAGAAGCCATGGCAAATCCAAAAGTGAGTGGACTTGCTGGTGAAAGGGTTGAGATTGAGAAACCAGTGAATATATTGGAAACTGGTGCTTCTAGTGAAAGCAACATGCTACCTCCTGGAACTACAGATCCCCCTTTTATAAGGGTTACTAGATCTAAAACAGGATTAAGGCCTACGGTGGGGGCAGGTGGTAATAGCAGTAAAGTTACAACCCCTGTACAGAACTCTTACGACATTTTAATGGACGTACAGGATGAAGATGATGGAAAGGAATCAGATGTTTTTTCCATAACATACTCATAGCCGGATGCTGCAGGAGACATATTGGTCAAAGAGACAGCAAAACCAAAGAAACAGAAAAAGCACAAATGATGTTTTATTTTAGAAATATGAATCAATTCCTTACTTTATACAATGATGGATAACCTATTCTTTATTGCATCAGATGTGAATAGTATTAAATCCCAGTAAAAAAAAAAAGACGGATTACCTTTGGGAGCTTACAGGAGGGGGGTGGAAATTTGTTTTTTTATAAGATACATGCCTTCATCTCTAAATTAAAAGACATATGTAGGTGCTACTAGGCCCGCAATGCCAAGTCAACTTCCTAGGTAGCAACTAGCCCT
Organism: Neoceratodus forsteri; assembly: GCA_016271365.2. NCBI lineage: Eukaryota > Metazoa > Chordata > Ceratodontiformes > Ceratodontidae > Neoceratodus > Neoceratodus forsteri. The sequence goes on from CM057454.1 coordinate 1,181,777,300, forward strand.
CTACTTATTAAGCTGAAATGTGTTGCATAATTTAGGGCAAGGTTAAAGCTGGAATGTACTGCATATATAGCATAAGGACTTCTATTGTGTGTACCTCTTGTATTATATTTTTTGTTTTTCTTTGTTGTTCTACATTTCATATCTCCTGTCTATGTAATTGCAAACTGTATGTGTATGTGCCTCAGGATCTCCTTGTGAATGAGCTTGCTCAACAGAGTCTTTCCTGCAATAAACTTGAACTTGAACTTCATAGTACTACAGAAATAGCACAGGCTCAAAGGGATTGGAGATGGGGTTCATCATTATGGGCACTGGGGGAAAGCATTTGTTCAGGAGTAGGGATTCTTTTTCGACAAACAAATGTAAAAATATTTAAAGTGCTAGATTTGCAACCAGGGCCTGCTTTGTTGATTGACGCTCAAATAAATGATGCTACATATAGATGTATAAATATATATGCATCACAGTCAAAAGCACAAAGAGTGGAACTCTTTAGATTAATAGAACCTTTTCTGCATACGACAAAGTTAATTCTATTGGGGGGGGTGATTTTAATTGTGGACTTAGCGCTAGAGATTGGGGACGCAAAACTGATAAACTGTATTGTGACACCAGTGCTTTGCAGTCTGTTCTAAATAAACACTCCTTAAAGGATGTTTAAGAGATTTGGGGAAAAACGCCAAGTCATACCTTCTTTAAAGGACATTTGAGCACTTGAATCAACTTTTGGTTTACAACTGACAGAGTCTCAAGGAGAAATATCCATGTACTTCCTTTAGAGACATCAGCTCATCTTGCCTTAAAATTAGAAATAGGTTCGCATCATCAGATTGCTGTGGGAAGAAGTTATTGGAAGATAAATACTTCCAAACTTCAGGAGGATTTTTGTAAGATAGAGATACATGATTTAATTACGAATCGTCAAAACACTGATTTTTTTTATGACAGTCCTATTGAATGGTGGGAGGATACTAAAAAAAGACATAAAAGTGTTGATGATTAATTTAACAAGCAGAGCAGCAAAACAAAACTACATTAGGTATTTAGGTTTAAGAGCAAAATATTTGAAGATAACACAAAACACAGGTGCAGGAAGGGACATGACTGTTGCTTTGAATAGTATAAAAGAGAGTATGAGTGAGTATATGAAAGAACAGGAATGACGGGTAGGCCTACAACAAAAATTCATGACCAAAGGTAAACAGGAAATAGTAAATCCTTATGATAAAGAGCTATATGGTAAAAAGAATACATTGTTTATTGCATTAGTGACTGAGAACGGGGAAATAGTGGATGAACAACAGGACATTCAGCAGGTAATACAGCAATATGTTTATAGAACTTTCTCTGTGATAGAAGACCAAAATATAAACGAGATAAGTTTTAAGAATAAAGATGTTCCTAGCATACCAGAAATAGATAGGGCAGCTTTGACTCGGCCAATAACTAGTGAAGAAATAAAAATGGCGATTAAAAGGTTGTCTACAAACACTACTCCCGGTACGGATGGCATACCGAATGATTTCTATAAAATGTTCATAGACATATTGACACCGATTTTAAAGAAAGTATATGAGGCTATTCAACAAGAGCATAGATTATGTCAAAGTATGACAGAAGAAGTAATGCTTTTTTATACAAGAATGGAGAGGCACAAAACATAAGGAATTGGAAGCCACTAACACTGATAACGTCAGATTATAAGATTTTAACAAAAATTCTGGCAGTACGAATGGCAAAAATAGCACAGATAGTTGTGATACCAACACAAACCTGTGCAATTCCAGGAATGAATATATACCAACATTTATAGTATGTAAGGGAGATAGTGGAACAAGGACTGAATTATAGGACTGAGGAATACCTATTATCTATCAACCAAGAAAAAGCTTTTGATGCCATTAAGCATAGGCATTTATGGAAAGTACTACAAGACTATGGAATACCAACTCAAATGGTGGATTTAATCAAACTGCTTTATGATACAGCACAAGTGACGCCAATGGTTAATGGACACATGGGCATTCCTGTCTACACAAAAAAAGGAATGCAACAGGGATGTTCTCTAAGTCCACTTTTATATGTTTTTGGTCTGGGTCCAGTTTTAACATTGATTGAGACATCAGGGGGATATAGCACCAATGGTGAGTAGGACGGGAATACGATAGAAAAAGGTGTTGGTATATGCAGACAATTGTATCTTAACAGTAGCTACAGTACAGGGTGGGAAAAAAAAAGCATTAAATATATTGACTGAAATGACCACAGAAACAGGGATACAAATAAATCTTACAAAGAGCAAAATATTACCAGTGGGGAAAGTTCTGATGAAGTTTGATTTTCCAATTCCGATGGCAAAGGAATTACTAAAGATTCTGGGGCTATGGTTTGGAACATGAGAAGCAGAACAACAAACTTGGGATATAGCCTATGAGATGGTTCGACAGAAGGTCCAAACATGGTGGTCGTGGAAAATGACAAGATAAAAAAGGGTTCACCTTCTAAAGGCACACATTGTACCACTTGTTTTTTTTTTTTTTTTTTTTTTTTTAAACACATATCACACATGTATCCCTTACCACACGTTATGCACACGAAACTGCAGTTTTATTTTTACCCTTTTATGGGGAAGTAAGCTTAATCCAGTGAAAAGAGTTCATACTTGTAGGGCATGGAAGGAGGGAGGGCCTTAATACGATTCAGTCTTTAGTGTTTTTATTTTCAAATTTTTTTTTACACTAATGTTAGACCGTTACTTTTAGGAACTAAGAATGTAGGGACTGACATTATGCAGGAGTGGAGTGCAGGTTTTCTGACAGCTTGGGGCAGAGGAAAGTGGCACCCCACAGATAAGTTATTACCTATATATGTACAGCCCACTTTAAAATATGTGAGAAAGTGGAAGGTAGAGCTGAGTTGGTTTCTAAATTAATCCAAGAAACAATTTTATAATATTTTGGTTACAAAATGATATTTTGAGGAACCAGTTTTTATACTTGAAACGGATAAAGCGTAACCCATTATTACAGAGCATAATAGAACCTAGGATACCGGTGAAAATGCAAGACACAGTATGGTTATGTGGGCATGGGAGACTAAGCGTGAATGGGAACCAAAAGCACAAGTGTATGGAGGAAAGAGTATGTCTGGAATCAGGTTGTAAGGATAAAATAGAAGCAATGCAACACATGTTTTTTGAGTGCACATGGATACAAAATTTTTGGTCTGCCTTGGCGTCTTTATGGGGCACACCAATATTTTTTAGTATGACCTTTGAAGTTCTGGTGCAGGGACAGTTAACTGAACCTTGGAGAAAGTGGAAAAAGAGTACTGTAAAATGGGCAATTCGGCAGGTGAGACGCCAGGGAGTACTACAAAATGAGGGGGTAATTTTTCAGGATGTTTTGTTTAAAATACAACTAGAATTGGAGAAAGTGTATGCATATGAAAGAAAGACAATGGGGGAAGCTATATGTGATTATTTTTGGGAGGGGACTGATTGGATCGGATGATAGGCAACAAAAGGATAACATTTCCCTATATGCTTTAAAGGTACACTGCTTGGTATTATAGGAAACAGAAAAATGGGATAATATTAGGTTTATATCTTTATAGAAACATAACAAAAGAGTTAAGGACTTTGAGTCTGTTCCAGTGTACTCATGATTCGATCAGTGGACCGACAAGAAGTTTCAGGGATTGTGATTGCAGATTAGGCTATTGTATATTTTCTGACAAGCTGGAATTGTTCATGTATGACAACACTACTGTTTTGTTTAATCTTGGAACTGTGTTTGTTTTGTTTTTTTACATTTCTGTAACATGAATGGCAGTCCTTTTTATAATTTTGCAATAAACATTTCCCCTACTCTTTTCGATAAGTGCCATGGGATCTTTAACATCCACTGAACTACCACCAAGCCAGGCAGATGGGACCTTGGTTTAATATCTCATCCGAAAGACGGCACCTCGGAAGTGCAGCGCCCCTTTCATGCTGCACTACAGTGTCAGTATTGGGATATTAATGCATGTGCCAGATGTGGGAATTGAACCCACAGCCCTCTGATCTTCCGGCCTCAGAGGCAGATGTGCTACCTACTGAGCCACTGACACTTAGGCTGGCACAGCCCCCATACTGACTCACTCTGTGGAGCCTCACTACCAACTGGTCACACTATGACTGGCCCCTGATGTCCTGCAAGGTAGAAGAGGCAGGATGAAGTCCGCTTGGACCAGACAACAGTGGAAACACCTTCTGGAGCTGGAATGCTGGAATGGAGCAAGGATCTTACTCCCCTGTGGTTCCTTATTAGGAGATTACACAGTAATACAAGTTGCTCTGGTTCTGGTTTCAATCTTTTCATAACTGAGGTAGATACACTAAGGGGTTACAGAGCAAAGCTAGCAGCTCAGAGGCTAGGCACTTATAGCAATTATTGCACTTAGGGCAGTTCAGTCACAATAAGCAGTTGAGTAAATCAGGGTGTTCAGTCACAATAAGCCAATTTAATAAAGAAGGCAGTTCAGTCACAATTAAACAGAGGGCCTATAAATGAGTCTTTAGGCTCAGATGCTGTTGGGGAGGAGCCACCCCTTTGTTAATATTGATCATCCCTGGTACCTCCCCTCCCCATAGGCCCACCTTCGCTGAATATTAAGGAGAGCCAATGGTCCAAGTCTCTTGGTTTCTTCCAGCAATAGGCTGCCCCTCCCATCTACTAAATACTGATGAGGGGCCAATTCCGCCCCCCCCAGCAGATGCAAAAGAAACATCATTGCTTGGATTACAATGGGATTCCAGGAGAAGAATGCCCTTAGGTTCTGTCTTTGTGCTTCAAGAATCAGCCTCTTGCAACTAAACAGCTGAAGATTCAGCATGAAGAATCCCCTTTTCACAGAAAGAGCTCTGAGATGACTAACTAGCAATCCCCAGGCTCTGGGCTGTGAGCGAATGCCCAAGTCTCTCTGCCTTTTTTTTTTTGGGTAAAATCTTTTTATTGTGTGCGGACAGGAACAATAATGTACACATGACTTTGGTACAAAATGCAGCTACATCACTTTTAACATGGAGTGTTCTAGGTAGTGGGAGTTGGGCAGTCAATCATTATAACGCATTCATAAGGCTAGAGCACTGAGCGGATTACATACATACATCCACTGTGCACAGGTTCCACCGACACTCACATAAAGCCAGCCCAGTGGAGCAGAGCGTTGATGCGCTGGACGCCACACCGGCAACTCAGGTTCGGGAGCAAACTCGGGCCGCTGGGAGTTGGCAGGGGAGGAGAGGATTGAGCGTCCGGGGGTTTGTTCTCCTCTCCTGGGGTGGGCTCTGGGGGGGGATTCCCCTCTGGTGGCAGCTCCTGGCGGTGGCTGGTGGGTGAAACACCTTAGGAGTGGACAGCCAATGGGGTCTGGTGTCGGTGGGCATCTGCTGGAGGGGGTTGGAGTGTCCCAGCCACGTGCTGATGCCATTGCATGTCCACACCAGGGAGAGAAACAGGAAGAAAATGGCCCTATCCCCGGAAGGTGAAGGTGGGTCCAGGAGCTCTGTTCCCACGCCCAACATCAGGTCCTCCGTGCCTGTCTCAGGTGCTTCATTAAGCCTGGCCGCTCTATCAGATTATAGATAAAGTGCCAGTAGGAGTCGGTGGTCCCACCCCGACAGGCTCAGAGCCGGGGGGTCGAGCAGTCCGGGTGATGTTGGAGGCGAACACACCAGAGCAGCAGTGGAGGACTTCAGATGGGCGTGAGAAAGCAGAGTCGAGTGACCACACAGGAGAGAGTGTCCGGCTGATGGTGAGTGGGGAGGATAAATAGAATTGACAAAAAAAAAAAAAAAACACTCACATTAGGCTTGTAATCCCCCCAACCCCCAACCCCCAGGCTACAGATCTTCCAGCCCATTCTGGGCTAACAGTGCCCCCTAGATCACACCACAGAAAGAGTCTCTGTTAGTTTTCCATCTCCTTATAAAGGAAAGAGGCCTTTCTCCATGGCTCTGATCAGGAGGCACTACAGGCTCTCAAAGGTATCCCGTCTCCTATTGGCAGTGAGCTGGATCTTTTCCAGGGTAAGACACTGCTTCATATTGTTGCCCAACTGCTGGATGGTGGGAGCACCCACTGCCATCCACGACTGAGCGAATGTCTTTTTCGCATTCACCATCGTCAATGGCCACAAAGGGCTTGGGCTTCCCACATGTGGACAAAATGGATCTGCCCCTCTGCCCCCAACATTAGTTGAAGAGGGGATTTATATGGGCTATAGCCCAGTACTCCATTCATAATATTATGTACTTCATGCCAGAATGGCGCAACTTTTGGACAGGTCAAGGTCAGGTGAACAAAATTAGCACCAGCCTCTTGACATTTAGGGCAGTTGCCAGAACTATCTGGGTTCATGACCTGCAACCTCACTGGAGTGAGATAAATCCTGTACATGAAGTTGAGCTGTACCTGCCTAAGCTTATTACTATGGGAGCATGAGGCTAAGTGGTTTATTGCAAGTTTCCATGTGGGGGATCAATCTTTTTGGAGAGGTCCTTTTCCCACTTTGCCACAATATGGTCACCTGTCAGCAGATTAATTCCTTGCAGAACTTTGTATTAAGTTGTGAGTGGCCTCTGACATAGCTGGGACCTATATAATTCTTCCTCAAAAGATGAGGGCTGTGCCCACCCCTGTATGCTGTCTAGCATCTCTCCCAGCCTATATTTAACCGACAGATAGACAAAACTGTCCCCTGGGTCAATACCCCATGCCTGTTTTATTGTAGCAAATTCTTTAATTCTTCCTCCTTCATGTAGCTGGTTCACCTGTTGTAGTCCCTGGTGCCTCCAGCAGAGCAGCCGCTGATGTATCTGGGCAGTATATATACCCCTTCCGCTGATCACTATTATAAGGCCCATGTATGGCGAGCATGACGGGAGTTTCCCTACATACCCATGGGAGTCCCTCCACACTTTAATAGACATGACAGAGAAGGGATCTGCCACTGCCCGTGTTGCATGTGAGTGGAGCGAGGCGGATAGCAGCTGGGCATTGAAACTGCCAGAGAGATCTTCCTCCTCTAATGTAAGCCAGAATGGTTTGTCTCCCCCGTCCCCCAGGCACATACGCTAACTGTGCCACCTAGTAATAGCACTGAAAGTTTGGCAGACCGACCCCTCACACATGCCACGGGCATCTGCAGTATATTTCTTTTAATGCTAGTCAATTCCCCCCCATAAAAACCTGTGGATAATCGAGTTTATTTGCTTAAAGTGCACTAGTAGGATCTGGATGGGCAGTGACCGATACAGGTATAGGCACCTGGGTAGCACCATCATTTCTACTGTATTTACCCAGCCTAACAGTGACAGCGGTATTGTCTACCATCGCTCATAATCCTCCATTAACTTCTGCATCAGGGGTTTGTAATTTAGACCGTACAAGGGTCTTATTTTGGCACGAGGTAAATACCCAGGTACTTTAGAGAATCTACCAACAACAGACCCCCTAGGTTTGCAATTAGCTGTGGTCTCTCCAGTTGACCAGCTGGGAGGATCTCACTTTTTGTCCAGTTAATTTTGTGCCCTGATAGGGCCCCATATTTCTTTAGAAGAGCATGCACTGCTGGTAGGTTTTGTGCTGGGTTCTGAAGGTATAGCAGCAAGTCATCTGCATACAGGGCCATCTTATGCCCCCGGATGGTGTTTAGGGCTCTGATCGCTGCCACCAAGTGCTCCAGAGATAGAACATATAGAAGGGGGGACAGAGGGCACCCCTGCTGGGTCCCCCAGTCCAACGTGAAGGCCAGGGTCAGCTCTCTGTTTACCACAATTTGAGCTGTGGAGGAGGTGTACATTACCTTAATCCAGCTTCACAGCATTTCCCCCAACCCCATATGCCTCAGGGTTTGATTTATTTTATTTACTTATTTAAGTTTAGAATTAATACCTTTGAGCCAGGGCTTGTTTACAAAGGTTCCAAGTCAGCCAATACAGTACAATACAAGACACAGTTTAAAATATCAGTACATTGCTAAACATAGGTTACCCAGTACAAAAACAGATGATGTTATAACAGCAAATAGGGCCATATTTACAGCATGGAAGTGCTAACAGCGACATCACTCTCTCAGTAAGGTACAGCGCTGTCAGACTGCCGCACAGGTTCACTATTGAGGGGGAGCGAGAAGAGCAGACAGAGCAAGCTTAGTCAGGGGTGGGTCCGCAATGGGGAGGAGAGAGAGATTAACAGCCGGCTTCGTCAAGGGTGGGTTAGAGGAGGGGGAGGCAGGCAGTGGGAAGAGCATAGAGACGAGGGGGGGCTTGAACTGCTGGGAAGTGGTGGGAGTAGGGATTGGGGGAAGGGGTAAAGGGGAATGAAGGAGAGGGGATGGGGCAGGAGTGGAGGGAGAGAGGGTCAGGTTGAGGCGAGTAGGTCAGCATAAGGAGAAGCAGACATAGACATTTTCACGGTCCAGGTGGGAGCGGAGCCCAGCTTTGAACTGGAAGAGCTTGTTACACTCACTCAATCAGGGTGGTTAGTAGTTCATTGATATGTAACCCCTAGGTGGCGCTATCCCAAGGGCTACTACCCCTGTCTGTTTGACTATGGACAGGTTGAGGGGGCTAGATCCTATGGCGGGTGCCTCCACCCAGAGGTCAGGGCTTGTAGTGGTTAGACTACCTTGGTCACAGCCCTCTGAGACACTGAGACCCCCCTTTTATCCCCCTAGTGGCTCACACAGTACACTGGAGTTACAGCCCCAATGCCCCATGTTTACATACAGTTCACTCATATAGATACCACTTACTCTCGAGACTGATTCAGCAGCACGCCTCTGAGGATCCCTTGTAAAGTAAGGTTAATCAACATACACAGCAAAACACAATACTGTTTCCATAAGTACCACCACCACAGACAGTATATAGTATAACAACAACAAATCTGATTTATTTAAATAGCAATACTGTGCACACATACAGGGACTGAAAAGTCACACTCTGGGTACCCAGGTTGGGGGGGGCTAGCCAGCAGGTGCAGATGGATAGCGCCCTGTAGAAGAAAATATATGCACAACACCCAATTGTAATCCGGAGCCGGAGGGCTCAGTCCATGAAACAGTGAAACAACAAGAATTAGATGACACACTTGTGATTGAAAAACAAGCTGCAGGAGAATACCTTGATTTGTACTCATAACACCCAAGCTGAGGATCAGATGGAGAATGTCCCTCAGGATTGCCAGAAGAGCAGGGCATGAGGACAAGGTCCTTGTGACTGGATCCCACTGCAGTTGATAGCAAACGGATGTAGTCCGAATTAAGCTGGGGTTTACTTCCAGCTTCAGCACACAATTCACTGTATAGGGGATTAGAAATAGCGATTCCCCACAAGCACTATGCACATTTATATGTAAAAGAAAAGTACTATACCAGGCAGGCTGCTCCTCGATCCCGATCGCAATTACTGCAAAATACCAGGGAGCACACACAGCAGCTTCAGTTCCTGACAGACCGAGCGCGATTCAGCAATTTCTCCAGTCTTCCACAGGGTGAGCCTGGTTTCCACACTTCTAGTGCTTCTTTCTCCTCACAATTCGGATTCAATCCAAACTGGCACTCACAAAGGCAGCAGACAGAAACTCGGGGCCTCACACGTGCTTCCCGTGCGAAACTATACACCGCAGAAGCATACAGCTCCTTCTCTCTTCACTGCCACAACTGATCTGATCTTTCCAGTCACAGAGCAGGGCATTTCCTTTAGCTCCACACTATTCTGTTGGCCAATTGAGCTGTCACTCACAATAAGACTCCTTCTGTTGGTAGAAAAAGGTGCCAAGGTCAAAACTACATTTCTCAGAGTCACTGCCCATACAATCCCCTTGTGGCTGGCTCAAATTAAGAGTCCAAGTCCTGATTCATCCACAGGCTTCATTTGAGGGCTCCCTTAACCCCATTGGCCCAGCACAGCAGTTTAGGTCCAAAATGGAGAGGTAACACACACAGAGTTCCAGCTGCAATAAAGGCAGGTTAGACAAACTACAATTTTGCTAATGCTTTAATTGATTACAGGCAAACAGTTACAACTTTCAGATGGGCTCCCTTTGCACCTTCAGCGACCGCAAAATGGAGCGATTACTCCGCAGCTCGGACGGGATTCGAGCATTAAAGTCATAGTCCCCCCATACAAACTAATTAAGTCTGCAAGCAGACAGCTCTTAAAGAGACAGTATGTGGAGGCTCAAATAGCACTCACTTGCAACCACAGTTAAGCAGCTCAGACGTCGACCACCACCCAGGCTTGGAGCATTCAGGCAAGCTCCTGGAAGACTTTTGGGAAACCCCATTTGCAGGGCGGTTACAAATATATTTGGGTCCCCAGAAGGATAGGGATCTCTGAGCTAACGCTGTACACCTGTAAGGCACCTGCAGGCACTTCTAGTGTTGATAGCAGGTTGAGTATTTTTAAAACAGCCTAGAGGTTGTTTTATAAACATTTGGACTTACTAATAAATATGAAAAAAACTAAGCTACTGATTTTTGCACCCTTACAGGGACATCAAATTAAACCAAGGATTTATTTAAATAACAAACTTATTGAAGTGGTATCTTCTTATATATATTTGGGGGTGAAGTTTGCTTCGAATGGAAATTGGATAGAGCATTGGAGAGGACAAGTGATAAGGGCTAAACTGATTGTTAGGGCTCTCTTACGCTTTGCTAGGAATATGCAGGATATTTGGTCTCACCGGCATTGATAGCTGGCGAGGCCAAAATTAATCCTATTCTTTGTATCGCGCAGAGGTCTGGAACAACAATGTCCCTTCATGGTTGGAGATCCTCTTTTCTACTATAAATCTTTATTGTAGGTTCCATTTGCCACTTCTATTGTTATAGCTAGGGCTGAATTGGTAGAGTACCTATTGTTACAATAATTGATATACGTTTCATGAGTTACTGGGTCAAAATTATTAATCAACAGACTAATATTATGCCTCTACTATGCCTTAGAGAAAAATTATGTTGGCAGACACAGAATTTTAGGTCTCCTTGGGTCAAAAATATTCAATGTATTTTGGGCAGTGTTAATATGCTTCATCTTTGGACAGATTGGGAGAAATCAATATCAATATCTTATGTGTTTAAGGAATACGGCAAAAAGAAAATACTTAGGCTTGCCTATGATAAGCAAATGGAGCCTCTCAGAGCTCAACGTCAGGCCAGATGGTTAGCTCAAGATAAAATTGATGTATTTATAGAGAAATATCTTACTCTTGGGTTGACCCTGTTAGAAAGAAAAATGATTACTTGGGCAAGACTGGGAATCATCTGTTCTAAATATGCTTTTTTTAATAAGACGACTCCACCCAATTTAGGTTTGAGTTTTGCAGATGTAACAAGGGTTTTCAAGAAGATCTTTATCATATTACGGTACAGTGCCTTTATATAAAATCCCATGGGTTTAATCTGTTAAATGATTTCTTATTAAATATGTGAATGCAAAATATGATATTTTATTCATACTTTTTCACCCCAGACATTGGAGGAGGCTAAGATGGTTTCAAGTTTTTTTATCAGGTGTTGAAACACAAAGAAAATGCCTCTGCCTATGATAATTAATTTGTTCATGGATTTTTATGTGTCAAAATTTTAAATGTAATATTTGATTTAATTTTTTTTTCCTCTCTTTTTTGTACATAATTTTATGCGCTTAGTATGTTGTAAAGGCTTGACTGCTGAACAATAAAAACATTGAAACCTGAAACCTAGAGGTTGAGTTCGGCATGAGCCCTAACATCGACTTTTTTCCCCAGTAGGTCTGGTAGTGAGTCCGGAGGTGGAGGAGGAGCCATCCGGTTCCAGTGTAGAGAGCACATGAATGGGTCAGATAGTCTGCTCCCAAGACCAAGCGGTAGGCCTTATTAAGGAGTGTTTTCACCCTCTTTAGAGCGGTATCAGACCCATAGATCACAAGGCCATATTCTATGGTCACCAAAACCGAACAACAGGTAACAAGTTTTAAGGCGTCTGGGGTCATGGAGTGCCTGTGCCAGTACAGAACATCCAGTTTTGTGTTTGCCAGTTTGACGACTTGGTCGATGTGCAACGAGAAGGTGAGGGTGTTGTCCAGGTGTACCCCAAGGTATTTAAAGGTGCTGAATTGCTCTGAGATATCTCCTTTGTGGCTCTTTATCAGCCTGTGGGACTGAGAAGAGCATGCTTTTCATCTTCTTGTAGTTGAGCAATAGTTTGTTATGTGTGAACCATGATTCCAGCAGAGAGAAGTTTGCTTGTAGTTCTGAGGTGATAGAGGAACGACTGCTGCTGGGTACTGAGATAATGGCATCGTCAGCGTACAGCACGATGTTTGCCAGGCAGGCTGAGGGTAGGGAGTTAACGACAAGTAGTTAAACATGTACCGCCATTCTTTTTCAGCCTCTAGAGCCAATATTGCCGCCCCATGCTTCTTGGAGGTTCTGCCCCAGGCATGTATGACATTCAATGTTCACCGAACGTTATGTGTACCCTGCCTCCCTTTCACAAACCCTACCTGGTCTGGGTGGACCAGGGAGGGGAGAATCGGCTGCAACCGGCCAGCAATCACCTTAAGCCAGAATCTTGTAATCAGCTGTAAGAAGGGAGATGGGACGGTACTACCCACACTGCGGGGGACCTTTTCCTTGTTTTGGGAGAACAGTTATTGTGGCTGACCTTGTGGAGGGAGGTAGCACACCTTTTTCCAAGGTCTCAGCCAACATTTCCTGCAGCGTTGTCAGTAAGATTCAGGAAAAGGCTTTGAAAAAGTCAATGGGTAGACCGTTTGGACCAGGGGCCTGCCCACCTTTCAGCATTTTAATGGCCTTGTGTAGTTCCTCCTCTGACAGCGGAGCCTCTCGGTCATGTGTAACATCTGGAGCCAGTGATGAGATGGGTTCCTTTTTGGAAAAAAGGAGTCAAACTGCTGCACTGAAGGCATATCCTCTGAAGTATATAAGGCCTTATAGAAGGCCCCAAACTCAGCTCCTATCAAGGGAGTGGATGCTGTTATCTGTCCAGTTCGGGTTTGGAGCTGTCCTATGGTCCTCTCTCCCCCCCGTCCCCCTCAACTGCCATGCTAAATATTTTCCTCCGGTCTCCATTAAAATATGCACCCGCCTGGGCAAGCGAAAGAGCATTCCACATGACCGCTACTTAGTATATTAAATTTCCATTTGAGTTTTTGGATTACCCCATATAGGGAGGGGCCTGGCCTATTTATGCGGGCTTCCTCACAGGTCATGATCTTGATTCTAAGCTTTTCCATCTCCCCCTCAGAGATCCATTTCTTATGGGCTGAGTATGCAATTGCCTGCCCTCTGATATAGGCCTTGAGCGCCTCCCGTGTCCCATGTGAGGTCTCTCCTCTCCTATTCAGGAGCAGGAATTTTTTGATTGCAGTTGCTGCATACTTGAAGAACCCCTCATCTTTTAGCAACAACGGGTCCAATCTCCACGGCTGGCTGGAGGGTGTGGAGCCATCACCCAGGATGGGCATTAACTCATGGACTTTGTTGTCGACATGGTGTTGGAGTCACCCAGATTGATGGTGCTGGATGACTTCAATGCCTGGATCGACGACGAACTCTTGCAATTTGGTCAGGACTTCCTCCAACTAATGAACTCGGGCTTCACACAGGCAGTTGCCTCTGCAACTCATAATCACGGACACTCTCTGGATCTGGTCTTCCTCCTGGGAATGGAAGTCTCCAACTTGGTGATGGAACCAGTTGGATGGTCGGAACACCACAGTGTAAGGTTCAATTTTCATGCCCACCCCCCATAGACCTGCCCCTGTGAAGATGGTTCGGTACCACCCTTTGAGGGGGTTGACCCCAGACAGCCTGTTGGCGGTGCTGGACCTGTCAGGATTACCATGTGCAAGCATGGGTCCGGAGTGCCTGTTACAGGCTTATAATAAGGCTGTGGCAGGCGCTCTGGATGCTATAGCCCCTCTCCAAGTTCGTCCTCTCACCCTTCGTCCTCGGTCCCCTTGGTTTAATGGGACCTTGAGGGAGTTGTGGCGAGTAGGATGAAGGTTGGAACGTTGTTGGCAGAAATCGCGCCTTGAGGCCGACAGACTTAGATTGATGGACCGTTACAGGGACTATCAATCAGCAATCTCTCGTAAGCAGGCAGAGCTCCTAGCCGGGGAGATTGCTGCAGCTCAAAATCGACCAACTCAGCTCTTTCGAACTGTGGACAGACTGTGCAATCCAGCCTGTCTGTAGGTTCGAAGAGCTTTTTCATAAGAAAAGTGTGATGAGTTTGCTCGGTTCTTTGCTGATAAGGTTGCCGACATCAGGTCCGATATCCGTTCAGCTTGCTCTATGGGGAGCGGCGTTGGCCAGTGAGGTTGCAACTCCTCAGTTCTGTTGGATGGACTTTGATCAGTTGGGGATCATGGATGTCATGCAGATTGTCCGAGGTATGCGGCCGACCTGCTGTAGTTTAGACCCGGGCCCAACGTGCCTTTTGATGGGTTGCGTTGATGTCATCGACCCGGTCTTAGCAGATATAGTCTGGAGCTCGTTAGATTCTGGTGAGATTCCAGACTCCCTGAAGGAGGCAGTGGTGATGCCCTTCCTTAAGAAAACTTTTCTCGACCCGGATTGTCCTGCCAACTACAGACCAGTCTCTAACCTCCCATTTGTAGAGAAGGTTATTGAGAAGGTGGTTGCACTGCAACTGGAGAATCATCTTACCATCCATGATATCTATTATCCTCTCCAGTCTGGGTTTCGAAAGAGACATAGCACTGAGACTGCCCTTGTTCGGGTGCTCAATGACCTCCTGATGGCGAGAGATCGGAGGACCCATTCCATCTTGGTCCTCCTTGATCCCTCGGCGGTATTTGACACCATGGACCATGGGGTGCTGCTGGAGCACCTGTGGCCTGTATGGAACACTCCTCAGATGGTTCCATTCATTCCTCACTGGCAGATCTCAGAGGGTGGTTTCAGGGATTTATTCCGCTGGATCATTCTCTCTGCCATGTGGGGTACCATAGGGCTCAGTGCTGTCCCCATGTTGTTTGTGGTGTACAAGCTACTGCTGGCGGACATTGTAAGGAAGTATGGGCTGGGTTTTCATTGCTATACAGATGATACCCAGCTCTACTTGTCCTTTCTGCCCAACCAGGATAGTGCGGCCTCAGTGTTTAAGAACTGCCTCGCTGAGATACAGGACTGGATGAATGCCAGCTGGCTGAAGCTGAATCCTGACAAGACTGAGGTGCTGGCAGTGGATCCGGGTCACAGGATAGAGAGGTTGGAGGCAGGTACTCCCTCCGGGCTTTGGCGTGGGGATTACCCACTACTGACCTCTGAACAGGCGCGGAATTTGGGTGTTATATTTAACAATGAACTGACCCTTCATTTGCAGGTGTCAGCTGTCGTCAAGTCCTCTTTTTACCATCTGAGGAATATCGCCCAGATTAAGCACCTTGTTCCATCCGGTGACCTTCCAATGTTGATCCACACCTTGGTGATCTCGCATCTTGACTACTGTAACTCCCTATTGTACCTAGGGCTTCCGGGGGTTGATATCCTCCTGCAGCTGGTACAGAACACTGCAGCCAGGTTGTTGACTGGGCTGTCTTGGTCGAATCATATTACTCCTGTGCTGCGTGAACTACAATGGCTGCCTGTTCAGTGGCAGATCTCCTTCAAGGTCGGTTTGCTGACCTATAATGCCCTATATGGACAGGGACCTAGCTACCTGCAAGATCTTTTGTGTCCCTACTGTCCCCTCCGACCGCTCCACTCGGCCGACGAGGGATTGCTAGAGGTTCCCAGGGTTCGTTTGAAGACATCTGGGTCATGGGCATTTATGTTTGCTGCCCCTACCATGTGGAACTCTCTACCTCGTCGGATAAGAGAGTGCCTGACAGTGGACAGCTTTAAAACTGCCTTAAAAACATATTTGTTTGAGCTCGCCTTTGGTGTGGATTTCTTAAATTGTTCATTTGAACTGCTGGTTTTATATATGTTTTATCTATTTATTGTAATGGCTGCTATGATCTCAGGAATAGTGCCTTTTTAAAAAATAAAGGTTGATTAAGTGACTGATAACAGAGAGGTATGGTTAGAGATAACAATTGAGAAATATTTAGAGACACCCACTTGCTGTACTAACGAGGACCTGACCAGCAGCCAATCCAACCGGGCACATGACTGGTGTACATGGGAAAAGAAACTATATTCCCAGTTGTTGGACGCTGGTGCCTCCATTTATCCACTAAATGAAAAACGTTTTGTGTTTCTATCAAAATGTACTCACTGGAGCAGCACAAAGATAGGGGTGACATGACAGAGACATTCAAGTTTCTGAAGGGCATAAACAGAGTCCCTACCCAGGAACTCTTTCTGATCAATAGCTCCACAAGGACAAGGGGTCATGAAATGAAATTAAGGGGAGGGAGGTTCCAGGATAACATGCGTAACAGCTACCTAACCTACAGTGAGCAGCGAGTATGTAAATTTAATTTCTAGAGCCGTTAGCACTAGAATTGGGCTACTGTGTAGACACAGGCGCAGCATGTCACATGAAGCACTCCACCTAGCCAACTCTAGTTCCATCTTTTCAATTATAGATTTTGGGCTAATAATATATGGCTCTACCACCAATACCACACCTAAAAGTTTAACTGTTGCCCTAAACAAAGCCTGTCACCTAATCACAGATGCTCACCGTTACACACACACACCTGTGACATATACACTGTAGCGAACTGGCTAAATCTTCGCTAAGAAAATCAGCCTTGGACTAGCCCCTCCCATGCTGTCACAGCTCCTCAATAGGACTAAAAAACAGACTCTCTTCCAACCCCTTCTTCCAGTTCCCTTTCTGCCGCACCACACAGGCTCAACACTCCTTTATGTATAGAGCACCCTACTGGCTAAACAACCTTCCTCCCGTCCTGCTATCAGACACCAAAATTGGTCCCTTCAAAACCAAACTTTGGCAGCACTTAATGAAGCGCAGTAGCTGTGAATGTCCAACCTAAATTACACTGATCTACTTTCACCTACCTAACCTGCTCCCTCTACTTACCTCCATACATATTCACTCTCTACCCTACCTCTCTCCTCCCTCCTCAACCACCCCTACTTCTGACAATGCCTCAGCAATTTGATCCCATCACCCTTCCTACCCCCACCCACCCCTGGCAATGCTATATCCTTCTTACTCTAACTGAATTTCCTCCCCAGCCCTGCTGTGGACTTATCCCCCTGCAATAACCTCATCACACTCTCTCCCTACTCCCTACCTCCACACCTTATAGTTCCCCCCCCATTCCTCCTACATATATTCTTCATGTCCTACCTCTATTTCTATTTCCTTCGCCCTATGCTTGGTTGTATGTAGGTCGACCTAGTTGTCAGCCTCCCTTTCTATTTTCCTCGCCGTCCAGCTCTTGACTTACACTGTACCCCCATCCTCCTGGCCACTGACAAGGTCAGCCCACTTGACCGCTCTTTCTTGGTGTAGTGACAATTGTAACCCTGTCATCTCATCCTCTCCTGATGTACTCACTACTTAATTTACTACGTATTGTAACTTAACTTATTTCCGTTTGTACATTGCATCATGTAATTTGTATGCCCGTCTGTATGCCCTTATATCATGTAAACTATCCCCATTTGTTCCTCCCCTTATTTGACGTGGGACCTTTGTAAACGAGCCTCTGGCTCAAACATGTTGTAATTCTGAGATTTTAATAAATAAATAAATAAAAGTTCTTCTTTACGGAAAGGGCGGTGGCTCCTTGGAATAGCCTACTTGCAGAAGTCACCGACTCCAAAACAGTAGGGCAATTCAAATCTGCTTGGGATAGGCATAAGGGCATTGTCTCCAAGAAATTCTATGGGGGGGCAGCACTCAGGGCAGACCAGATGGATCTTTGGTCCCCATCTGCCGTCACTTTCTATGTTACTATGTTTCATTTCCTCAAGTTCTCCCAGCGCTTTGGTATTTCTAGACACTGACACAGGCATTGGGGTATACATGTCCACCACCACATCCCACACACAGTTATAGTCCACCCCCCCCATACCCAGGGGCCAGGAAAGGTAGCCATATCCACCACCAGCTTTTGAAAAAAATCCAGGGTCATCCATGTTAGACGCACACTGACCCCTCTGAAAAAGGCTCCCTTCATTGTTATGTTGGCCAGGACATATCGACCCCCCAAATCCCTTCTCTCCTGGTTCACTGTAACCCTGGTGCCTTTTGAGAACAATATGGCGACCCCCCCCCCGGGGCTTAGTGGAGAAACAGGATGTAAGCCATTTCCCTCCCATACTGCCTTCCGTTTTTTCAGCTTCAATACAGGACGTGTGGGTTTCCTAAATCAGTAAGACCTGAACTCGAGACCGCTTGGCCTCCGAGATCACCTTTTTCAGCTTAACCACAGACTTCAACACATTAACATTCCAGGCTGCAATGTTTGTCGTGTCAACCACGGTATTCACACATGTTTATTACCCCATACTAAAACACTCCCACTCCATCCCCCTCCACACGCTGCATTATTTTTAACTCTAGAACATGTGGCACTTTGTCTGCCTTTTAAACTGTAACCCACCAATTGACCCAAAATTCCCCCTTCCCTCTCCCCCCCTCTCAAACATGTACCCCTTTGGTAATAACATCCCAAAACAAAGACATAACTGTATGTACCCACAACTATCCCCCCCAGCCCTCCTTGGCTGGACTTATAACTGCCCTGCCAGCAATCCCCAAGCAAACTTGTGGTAGGTATGTTGGTTATCTTACTCCAATATATTTAGAGCACACGTCAGGCATAGAGCATGTACCCTCATACCCCACCGTGAGTCATATCCCGATGCTCACCCCTCCAAAGTACTCATCAGAGCCAGTGCACTTAGTAAAAGTGAGTCTCTCGTGGGATTCTAATCAAATTATGGCTAACAGTTAAGAGTGAGGGATGAAGAGCTCTGAGAATAGTGAACTTCTAAAAGTTGACCTTCTTGTAAAAAGCACAAGAGCATACATGTGCCCCCTCCATCCCTTATCACGCATCTTGACATCCTCTTACAGACTTGGGGCACAGGGGCACTCCACCCTACTCATCAGATGTCCTGCATTACCAGACAGCTTATACCCCTGCCCCTCTAACCCCCCACCTCAAACGGAAGTGATCTATGGTGCATAAAAGTTCCCTACATCAGAAAAGCACATGCACGTAAACAGAATATCATAACTTTGATCAAGAAGTCCTGCACAGGAAGGAGCCTTTACATGGGTCCATTAAGTGATGTGGTCCTTGCCTGGAGTCAACCACTGTTATCCCAGGATCCCAGACCGTCATCACCTATGCCCCTAGAAATGGTCAAGAAGAATCAGACAGTTTTTCGGTGCAGAGTGCACCATGAGGCAAGTGCAAGGCTGGAGCAAACAGCTGCAGTAGCCAAATAACAACCCCCACATTCTGGAAGCTTTTCGTGAGGTTGCGTCTCAGTGATGTTGCACCTCAAGGGGAAATATTGCCATTTGAGCAATTCAGTTCAAAAATACCTGCTGCGAAAGGGGATGCCTTCAAGTATTGGCAAGTCAGTGGCGTGGTTAAAACTTGCCTTAGGATCTTGAAGCAACCGGCAGTAAATAAGATTGAATTGTCCTCAATTATACATAGCAGATCAACCCTATCTGTTTCCAGACTGTATCAGGAAATCCAGAGAATTGTCTCAGAGTGGCCCGCTAGTATCTGTTATTATTGGACACAGAAACTTGGGATGAGGGAAGATGTCAGAGTTTGGGACCAAATTTGGGGCAATCTATATAAGCATGTAAAGCAGGGCAGATATAGGTTGCAGCAGTTTAACATTATGCACAACTTATATTATACTCCAGTTAAATTACATAAAATAGGTAAGCTTGCATCCCCTTGATGTAACAGATGTAAAGTTGATAATGGAGATCTACTCCATATGTTATGGGAGTGCCCCAAAATTCAACCACTTTGGAGAGCAATTCAGAAATCGCTCAGCTCCTTCCTTGAACTTGACCATTAGTTTACATCTGAAATTTGCTTGATTAATCATTTCCCTAAGGAAATGAGCAAACAGAAGAAAGCATACATAGCTATCATTGCAGCTGCAGCTAAAGCGATTATTTTACGACACTGGGTAGCTGAGTTTGCACCTTCAATTATCGAATGGCATAAAGAGGTTTTGTTGGCACTACAATTAGAGAGGCATATAGCTCAGATGGGCAATAGGGTGCATTCATATAATGTAAAATGAGGCCCTCTGGAAGCAGTCTTAATGGTGTGGAAAAATCAGAATACTACTGAGGAACAGGTCTTCTATACAAGGGTGTTATGTGGTTCTTTCTATTTGCAGAATTAAGTTGTGGGGATAGGGAAGTATCCAGGGTAGTTAGTTAGTGTGTCCTTTTTTTTTTTTCCGATGACATTAATAGTAAAAGACTCAATGTCCATTTCTGCGGCGGTGGCCTTCGGAATAACAAACTGTTGAATGGTATATTGTTTTGTTAAGGCCTTGTCAATGGTTCTCATTCTCATTGTAATGTGACATTGGAATCAAAGTGTATTAAATAAAAAAACAAATAACCAGGCCCCTATTTACTAATTTACCATTTCTTGGAGATGAACAATAAAAGCATTGACACACAGTTCAAGGGTGTGCCTGGTTTTAGGACTTGTGACAGTCGATCACCCTTGCTAATGTGGTGGCGTTCCTCAACCAAGCCAGGCCTCCATCCCCCACACCCTAGCCACCTCATGGTAAATCGCATGAAAAAAAATCCAGGCCACTCGTCACTGCATCTTTACTAAAATACCTCACACACCCCACTCTGTATCAGCCTCCCAGACACTCATTCCCTTTATCTTTCAGGGACCAATCAATCCAAAGGGCTCTTAACTGCCCACCTCACCCCATCGCTGCCCCCCCCTCAGCAGGATCTCAAAATAGAACAAATTATGGACCGAGCCCCACCACTCATCTGGCAGCTGTAGAGGAAGGCAACAATGGT
Organism: Neoceratodus forsteri; assembly: GCA_016271365.2. NCBI lineage: Eukaryota > Metazoa > Chordata > Ceratodontiformes > Ceratodontidae > Neoceratodus > Neoceratodus forsteri. Next base: position 1,181,798,351 of record CM057454.1, read on the forward strand.
GATCTTCCTTCCGCTGTTTTAGCCTCCTTTCCTTGTCGACCCATCCGTCCACTCCCAAGTATTCTGTAAACATCTACAGCGGTCTGCCTGGCCTTTCCACATACAGCTTCGCTGGATACAAGAAGGTAAAAGGCCAACCTAGGGAATGCAGGTGAGACTTTACTAAATTTTTGCCTCCATACCTGCATTTCCCTGCTGTAGTCTTGAGACACCGAAATGCTGCTGCTGCTGATCTGGACGGGACCCTGGGTTTTTGCTGCACTTAGCACTGCTTCCTTGTCAGCATAACATAAGTACTTTATCAAGCAGTGCCTGAGTCATTCACCAGGTTTTGGAGGAGGCCCCATACGATGCACCCTTTCTACCTCAGGCTTTATTTTTGAGGTTTTTTTTTTTTACCAACCATCGGTGTATGCCTTCTGTTGGGATTCTGCCCTCAGTCCCCTCCGGCAGGCTGACCACATGGAGGTTAGATCTATGAGATCTGTTCTCCTGGCCATCAACACAGCCCTGTAAATCCACCACAGCCTCCTTCATCTTGCTCCTCTCCCTAGATATTGAAGCCAGAGAGTCCTCCAGTTCGCTCACCTGATTTTCCACCTCCGTAATCACTGTTGTGTGCAATTCGGATGTTTCAGCAAGGCCAGTGACGATGCTTTACAGGTGAGAAATTCGGGCTGTAATGTTAGTAAACCCTGCTTGCATTTGGGTCCGCATGCTTGCAAGGGTTGCGGGAACCCCCACCAGAGACTTTTCCAATTAAGTCATACCGCACTCTACCTTCGTGGCTGCTAGGGCCTATAAACATGTTCTGGTTTCCGGCCCAGCTCGCTGATCTTTTGGGGCTCCCACAGATTCGAAATTTAGCTTCAGCTGCTTACTTTTGCTCTTTCCTGGTGCCACTGACACTCATGCATCGTAATTATTCCGGCTGTGTGCTCTTTGCTCACACTGACCCACGATAAGGACGATTACAAAAAATGTGCGCCGGGAGCTTGGCTAAACTGTTGCCACCATTTTCAAGCACTAGGCACGCAACACCAAGTCTCTCTGCTTTGAGCACAGATTGCCTGTAATGAGTCAATAACTCATCTTCCCCATCTCCAGCGTCTCCCTCTTGTTTAGTTAAGCAAACAGAGATCCCACCATGAGTGGAGTTCACAAACACCCTTATTTTTGTTTCAAAAATGATTTGGTTTCACCCATCTTAGCTTCTGCCTCACTGATTCCCTCTTTCCCTACCAATACAACTGGACAGGGTAAGCAACCCTCCCCACCCCCGCTTGGGCGACTAGCTGAAGAAACAATTCTCCCCCTGGCTGGAGCAGGGCTGGCTAATTATAAAAGGATTGCTGGCCACCAAGTCTACTCACCCCTACTGGAGTTCAACCAGGATTCCTGCACCCTGGGGACTGTGCAAATACAAAGAAAAGAAAAGAGAAAGGACCTCTTCTGCTAGAGACTGCTGTATAGAAGGTTCACTGAGGCTATACCCAGCCACATGGATTTACTCACCACACTGGAGGAGCTGAGTAGATGGCAGATTCCTGCTGGAGACTGACTGAGGCTGCTAGAGACCTGGCCCAGGGACTCGCTTCAACCTCCTAACATGAAAACCAACACTCCCTTGCACTGTCCTCCACCCGCACTGGCCACACTCTCTCTCTTGCTCTCTCATGGCTGTGCCGAGCCTTTTCTATGCTGGGGTAGTCCTGGCTACTTGCCAGGTGACTGGACCCTTTGTCCAAAAGTCAGCCTCCTGAGGTTGGGTCAGTGACCTTTAAAAAAAAAAAACTCTCCCAAGTTTGAATTTAAACTGGGCCAGGGGATTGACTGAGAGAGAGCACACCTGGCCTCCTGCTCCCTTGCTGGAACAGGAATGTGGCCAGACTGCTTCGGCCTGGCCTGACTAGGTGTCGTCCTTGGGCAGAAGGAAGACAGAACAGAGAGAGGAAAAACAAATGCTGACTATGTTTTATGACTGTGGTTTAAAACTGCTCAGACTGTCTGCTGAGGAAGGGACTTGTCCTATGTTCCATAGGGTCCCCTAAATTTTCCAAGATTCCCCACAGTTGCCTGACCCCTAATGTCCCTGGGGATCCCCTATTTTCTATGGAGCCCAAATTATCCCTATTTTCTGTGGTGCCCCCAATTTCCCTCGGTATTACACATCACCAGCAGGGCAATGGATGTCAGGGAGCAATAATGTGTCTGGGTGGTGGGCACGCACTCTGCCCCACCATGTAGCTGGCTGCAGGACACAGGCCTGAGGCACAATGGAGCCCATTACTAGCTCCCACCTGGAGACATAGGTGCCACCCAACCCTTAACACTTGATGGTAGGAGTGTGCCAGTCTGGTGGGAGAGAAAAGTGTGCCATTTATCCTGAAGTTCGGACACCATGCTGGTGTGCCGGAATGCCCCAGCAGTTTAAATGTTTAAAAAAATGGAGGAGGTAGGGAAAATTCAGTTTCAGGAGGTCGTTTAACAGGATAGGGGGCAGCAGGGATGCGTGTCCGCCAATGGTGTTAACAGACTGAGGTCAGTGAAGGTTGAGAAAGTGGAAATAGGAAATCCCCAGGCATGGCGATGCCCAGGTATCACAGGGAGAGTCCAGAAAATGGTTCAGTACACACTGCTGGGTGCAGTAATGTGGGACACTGTCCACCATGGCAGAGCTGCAAGGATTGGAGTCTTTTGAAGACTCGAACTTGCAGCTCTACTCCAGTTCTAAGGCTGCTGGGGATAGACACTTTTAGTTTATTTTTTTCTGTTAGCGGTAGTCTTCTGTAACTACCCCGGGTGCCTCCATTTTCTGATGATTGATATTTAAGTTTGTTCCCAAGAGCTGCATTAGCAGTGAGAACAGGCTGTCACTGAGCCCATTTACAATATGCATCTCTATGCAGCAAGTTTAAATAACCCTAAAAACCCACGAGAAACACACAAAGTGAGTGATTTACAAGAAAAAATTCTGCTCTACCACTCCTAAAAAGTATTTTGAAACTGATGGAAGGTAAATGGGGGGTATTTCACACCCCTCCTGCTATTTGTTTTGTTATCCTAATTTGACAGACAGACATGCTGCACACACAAGTACACAGGACGCAGAAACGATTCAAGATGCTCACATCTGGTTGCTTCTAAAGTGCATTTAATTCTAAGACTGGGTGCAGCATAAAACTGGGAGAGCTGGGAGTAACATTTTGTGTACTTCCAGCTCTCCTAATTTCATGCTGTACCCAATCTTGGAATAAAATGGAACAGAATGGCTTCAAGAAAACAGGTACCATTTACAATATGTGAGGGTGTAATTGTCCTTTAATGGAAGGTGGAAGGAGCAGCAGAGGGGGAACAATTCAAAGAAAAAACTACTGATGTTTTCCTTACACCATAAAGATTAGACTGAATAAGTTTTAACAATTTTAACAGCTTTCATATTTGAATGTTATTTGTTTAATGATGTGATGTTGGTTGCAGTGGTATTTCTCTAGCAACCTATACGACTTACCTGAGTTACTGAGGTTTGTATGGGTTTTGTTATTTGTTAATCACACTTTTGCATGATGATCACAGCATTGGTTGTATTGCTGCTCTTTAATGTTAACATGATCCCTGCTGTCACTGTTTCTTCTGTTGGCTATATATTTGAAAATATCAATAAAAAGTTTAACTACAAAAAAAGCTGCTGCTTACCCTTTTGCCAGTCAGACTCCAAATGCAGTGAAATAAAATCCGCATCCACGTTACAGAGGTTTTCTACCAACAAACTGCTGACTGCATAGAGAACACGTTGCTCCAGTATTGTAAGGCTGCAAGTTAGGTGAATAAGATGCACAGACTAATTACTTCCGTTACTCAGGCATGGTGAAACTAACGGATCAGTAATGTTTCCTTACTACACGCTCACAGAACTGGCAATCCTGTCTCTGTTTCTGAAACTCAGCTGCAGCCAGTGCACCATTTCCTGTTCCTGTGGGAGAACCACACCCCTTTCTCCCAGAATGCACTGTTCTGTAGTCCACTTGTAGTTTTTTAAACAATTTCTTTACCAATAAAGCCCAGCTGAGATGCAACATCTCATTTTCAATCAGATGAGTACACTGTGCTACTAACAATTTCTGCAGCAGGGTGGCCTGGAGCACTGGGAGGTTAGTTTGTTCTCAGACCTTCAGCACTCCTCGGAGAATGGGACTTCAAACAGAAGCCCAACTGGTTCTGTCCTGCGTGTCTGTGTTCCCATTTATTTAATATTGTAATCATATAATTTATTTATTTACTTATTTATTTGCGACTTTGGTAACCGGGTAGGCGCACTGATTCAGGGGACTGTTTTCAGTCATGACCCGAGCCACAAACATGGCACATTAAGCAATGCAAATACAGGTAAACACACAATAGTACAGGCTTCAAACATTAGTGCAGGAATTACAGTACAAGGGGTCATTACGTAAAGACGTTAGATAAGATACAAGGTGCCATTTAAGGCCAGCAGACAGGTAAAATGCATAGACACAAAAACACAGAGATCATACATGCAGTATGGTGTCAAATTATCAGATGCAATAAAAAATAAAGTGCAACTGCATTCAGGTAAACAGGTCCGCAGGCAAATAGGTACTCATAATACAATGCAACAATCTGCCTTAAAATAAGTGCAGTGGCAAAGAACAGTATGGAGGCAATATCCTTAGCCACGCTGGGGCAGGGGAGGGGGGAGGGCAGGAGATGGAGTGGAGGGGAATCCGGAGATGGCTGGTGGTGGACAAGTGGAACACCCTGCCAGAGGAAGTGGTGGGGGCTGAAACAATCACGGGATTTAAGAATGCATGGGTTAGACATAAAGGAATTCTGGAGGTCAGGGGTAAGGGACAACAGACTTCTAGGAAAACATAAACTGAACTTACAAGCTCAAGTGGGCAGACTGGGTGGGCCATAGGCCCTTATCTGCTGACACTGTCTATGTATCTATGTATGTATCTATGTGTAACCTAGTCATATGTGGGGGAGGGGGGGAGAAAGGATGGCGATACCCGGGATTTCCTGGGTGTACAGTGGCATTTAGCTTCAGACTGTAGCCAGGCTTTGAAATTGTTTTTGAAAGTGAAATAGGAGGTGGACGAGTGGAGCGATGTAGGGAGTCTGTTCCAGAGGAAGGGGGCAGAGACAGAAAAAGCTTTGCTGCCCATAGTAGAGAAGATTGTAGGGACTACCGGGGGGTGGTGGTGACTCGTGGAAGTAGTACCTATAGAAACTAGGGCTGGGAAGACTTTTCCACTGCAAATGAGACCCCCCCCTTAATCCAGTGTTTACTCATAGACTCAGACAAATACGGACTTCACAGAATAAGTCTGGGTCCATGGGCAAGAACTGCAGTTTTTTTTCTCACCGGCATCTGCTGTATCTGCGCATGAGTCTGATCCAATGACTCATCCCAATACTCCGTGGCTGGATTAGCACTGTGTCAGGGGTAGTGTGTGTCAATCACACACTAGCTAACCCCACCATAGGCAGCATGTAGAGGTCAGGTCTGGAGGGACTCCTTGAAGTTCCCACCTACCTGCATTCCTCAGAGCTTGATGCCATCGGTACGACACACTCCATGTACAGTGGCAGCGCAGGTGGCTAGCGGCATCCAATAGGGAAAACACCAAGAAAGTGTATCATGTGACACCAGGAAGTCAGGGTAACAAGCTCCGTAAGTGTGCCACGTGGCACAGAAGGGAGAGCACGTGGTCAGTGTGAATCGAGACTCAAGTCTCATCATCACAAACCGGGGAGAGAGACTGGGAGATCAGGTGGCAGGCGAGCCCAGAATTAACAAAAAATTCACAGATGATTGTGCAGTAATACTGCATCTGCTACAAAGGAAAAAAACACCTTAATTAAGTGACTGAGTGAAACTGAATGCCACTCTACTCTGATTAGGTGCTGCGGTGTGGTGCTACTGGCTGTGAAAGCAATCAATTAAAAAAATAATACAGTTCTGTAATGAAAAAGCAAGCAAAACAAAGAAAAAAATACAAGTTGCCACTGTTTAGTGTACTGATGCTGTCAGTGTATGTTTGATGAAATCATCACATTTCATGTGTGATTTTAAGCTTCTTTTGTTATTGCATATATATATATATATATATGTCTACAGTAGGAATACAACCCTAACTACTGTAAAACGAATCTGCAAAGAAGTCTATGCCTGGCATCCAAAAAAGTAGAAAAGTACAGTGAATCTACTGCCTGGCCGTGGCTGCCGACACACTGCAAATAATGCAGATCTGGCAGCAAAGGAGAAAAGAAAAGAAAAGCTATACAGGGTGTTTTTAGCATTCATTTTTTTTTATATTTAAATTTTATTGGTAGAAACACAGTATACATACAAATATGCATTTAAATATTGTTTATATTACAGAGTCTTGGTGTGCCTTGGGGTCATTGAGGCGAAATCTCACCCCATTCCATGTGTAAAAGTTGACATGGTACAGTATTGGAGAATGGGGTGAGAGTTAGACCCAGTGATCTAAGCAACTCCTGATCCCTGTGGTCTGTGGAGTGTGGGGTAGGGTGGTCTGGTGGGGTGGGGAAGGAGTTGTGAGTGGGGGGTGTTAGGGGCTCAACTGTAACATGTAATTTCCCTACTTTTGTTGCTTCAACCCTAACTAATGCATTAACAAAGTTTTTTGCAATTTATTTCCTTACTATTAGAGATAGTGTAATAGTATCTTTATTTTACTGTGGGAGTGCAGGGTACTTTGGACCCTGCACTCCCGTCCCTCCACAGATGCACAGATGTGTCTAGCCGTGGAAACACAGGAGTTCTTTGGCCCCTGTGCTTCCACACATTAAGTTATGAGCACGTGTAGTGAAATTGCAAAAGTCACAACTGTGCCATCTTAAAGAGCTACTGCCACCTCAAAGAAAACTTTAAAAAACATAATAATTAAGTACAATTCTGCTTGCATTCGATGTATATTGTATATATTTCTCCTCCCCATAAGTTATTACTAAAGAAATGTGTATGGAGATATCATCATTGCCCCTTAGAGTTTATTTTGAGTTCATCTGCCTCTATAGCTTACTCCCAACTTCAAGTCATAATCCTCTGTTGTGACATCACAGTCTGTTGTCATGGGAGTAACTGTGAGGTCACAAGTAGTGCTCTATGATTTTAGGTAGGGAGAAAGCAGCAGGAATAGATGAACTCTTCAGGAGCAAAGGTCTTGTTTTAATGCAAATGAGCTCAGAAATAAATAATGGGAAGGAGGAATTTAGAACTAATGGGAAATACAAGCTGGACAGTGCCTAAATATTATATTTTGTTAATGTTCTCTTGAACATGTCACCAGCTCTTTGAATAATTTTCACCACAGATGTTCAACATAATCTTCTAAGCACCTCACTGTATGTATCCAGTACAGAACATTTTCAAATCCCCATTGAAGTGTAATTCTGTGCAACTGTAACACCGTTCTGCACCACAGGTATGTAAAAACATTTTTGGCAGGATTTGGGAAATGACAGCTGTACTGTTCATGAGGTGGTGTGAAAAAATGGCAATGTTGAAAATTTTGGGTGAAAATATAATAAATTGCCAAAGTTGCTCGCGTGCTTAGAAAATTCAACGACCACTGTCGTAACTGGCAATTTAGTTTTTTTTGCACCAAATTTTCAGCATGGCCTTTTTAGAACCATACCTCATGAACACTGACACTGTTATTTTATTACTTGGTCCCACAAGGTGATTTCATGCAGCAACAGTGCCATTCCGTGACACTGCTGCGTAAACACGTCTTGGCGGGTTGTGAGTAATGACACCTGTACTGTTCAAGAGCTGGTGTGAAAAACTGGCAATGTTGAAAATTTGGAATGAAAATATTACAATTTGCCAAAGTTACGCATGTGCATAGTGAAATTTCAACAACCGCAAGTAACCCGGGCGTTTTGGGTTTTTTTTGCACCAAATTTTCAACATGGCCTTTTTGGGACCCCAGCTCATGAACAGCGGCACTGTCATTTTGTTAATTGGTCCTGAAAGGTGATTCCACGCAACGACCATGAAATCACCTTTCAGGAACAAGTAACGAAATGACAGTGCCAGTGTTCTTGAGGTGGTGTCCCAAGAACCCCATGTTGAGAATTTGTGGCCAAAATTCCTACAAATGGCTGCGATATCAACATAAGTTGAACACCCCCACTGACTGCCATTATACAGCGCTTACCTTGATTCTTCAGTTTGCAGTTCAGCTTTAAAGAGTGCAGACGTGTAGAGAAGATGACAACGCTTGACCTCTGATGGTAAGTATAGGGTAAGGGGTGGTGGGGTGCTCAATGGGAGGGTCAGGATGGGGGAGGGGGGCTGCGGGGACAGAGAGGGATGGTTTTCTTTTTTTAAGACTTACAAAAAAAGACCTCAGAGGACTGTTTTTTTTTAAGGGATACATGCATTCAGGGAATGAGTGTGGCGGGTGGGACTGTACACAGAGGGAGGGAGGGAGCTGGAGAATTATTATTTTAAGCTGACACCGTGGACTGGGGAATGAGGGTGGCAAGTGGGACTGCACAGAGGGTGGGAGTGGGAAGGTTATTTTTCAATCTGACGCCAGAGACCAGGGAACGAGGGTGGTGGGTGAGACTGCACACAGGGAGGAAGTGGGAGGGGTTTTTTTTATTACAAAGGGGACCAGGGAATGAGGGTGGCAGGTGGAACTGCACAGAGGGAGGGATTTTTTTTATTACAAAGGGGACTGGGGAATGAGGTGACAGGTGGAACTGCACAGAGGAAGGGAGCAGGAGATTTTTTTTTAATCTGACAGTGGGGATTGGGGAACGAGGGTGGCGGGTGGGACTGCACTGAGGGAGAGAGCATGAGGATTATTTTAATTTGACAGTGGGGACCAGGGAATGAGGATGGTGGGTTTGACTGCACTGAGGGAGGGTGGGCTGGGAGCAGTTTGATGCAGGATTGTGCATCCAAAATGGCTGTTTGATACAGAATTCTGCATTGAAAATGGCAGCTGGATGCAGAATTCTATATCGAATAAAAAAAAGATGGACTGTTTTATTTTATTTCAGGAAAAATAAAAAAAATAGATTTTGGGACACTGAGATGGGCTCCCAGTGTCCCATACTACTGGGGGTTCAGGGTAAAGGCTGACATGGGGATTAAATCCCACTGTCAGCAAAAATGGCAATAAATATTTAAAATCCCTTTCACGCCGATCTTGTGAAAGGGATCGCCTATCGAAATGGGATTATGAAAAGGGATTTTAAATTTAAAACTACCTGATTGAAGCAATAAAAAAAAAAGACATGAGCAGGTAGAGGACGTCCTGCTAACCAAAACCCATGCCTTGGGGAAGTAAAATATTTGTTTTCCCTTGTTAAGCAGAGAAAACAAAATGGCGGCGACGAATAGGGATTTTCCTCGTAAAAAGGAATTTTATGAGATTTCTGAATCCCTTTTCACAATCCCTGTTTTCCAGCCGTTCATGACCAGGAATCCTTGATCAAAACTGTGCATCTATCCCAAAGACTGAACTGCACATGCTCAGAACCTGAATTTAAAAAATGTAGTAACTTTGGAATGGATTAATATTTTTTCACCAAACTAACTCTGGATTGTTTCTTGGGATAACTTCTTTCGGCCCCGAAAATCTCAGGCCACAATTCCAAATGGTGTGGGCACAACACAATCTTGAAAAATGACCCTGACATTTGCCAAACAAAATAAAAAATTTGTTTTTTGGTGCTTTGCTGCACAAAACCCACAAATCCAATTGAAACACAACTTGTAAAATCAAGAGTTCCGACATCCAAGATCGTATATTCCAAATTTCATACAAATCCACTGAACGGTTGCAAAGTTATTTGTAACCCAGGGCCGGTATGCCATTTGTATCTGACAGCAATACCAGGTGGGCTGGGTTCGGGGAGGAATAGGCCACTCAGCACAAAGGCTAGGTTTGGCTACTCTGCACAGGGGCACCCAAGTAACTCCAAACACAGGAAGCAATAACTGTAATGTCCAATACCAGAAGTGGGATTCTAAAGTGTGGCTTTTTATTCACATCCAAACAGAATAAACAAAGCATAGATGGACCCCCACGGGGCTACACTCCTGGTAATGCAGATTAAAAGAGACTAGAACACTTCCTCAACACTTTAGCCCTCAAGCTCTGAACCCACTGGGCACACAGCCCGGACTTGCACGCTGCTTTGGGTTACACAGCCTGAACTTGTACACTGTTCTGGGTTTTCCCTGGCTCGGCTCCCTTGCCGGCCACTCAGACACCTTCCATACTTCATGGAAACATTTTCTGGTGGCACCCTAAACCATCTAAGAGCACCTCAGCTCCATAAGGGAATACTTCCTTTCAACCCCATGTCTGGGTACTTTTCTCAGACACTGGCCAAATACCTGAGAGAAAGTAAAAGGTGTCTCAGAGCAAATCCGTAGAGATGAATTTGGTTACTACTGATGGGGTGGTCTCACACCTCTCGCTCCCACAATTCATACCCAGCCATTTCTCTGGACAGTAAACACCTCATCCTGTAAAGCCTTGCAATGTAGATTCTTGCTAAATGTATTTCACATTCCATCTACTGGTCTTGCTTCCCATTTATGCTGGACTTGAACATACTTTTATGTGGCATTGTCCATTACTCTAGATCTCCCACAGATTAAGCAGTCCAATCCCTACTTTCCAACTGTACTTGTCTGTCTTTTCCTGACCCCTCAGTACCAGTCCCTTTAGTTTCCTTCTGTTCAGATGAAAAACACTTGGCCCTTTTTCAGAGCGAACTCACTCTTTGGTTGCAGGTGCCCCACAGGCATTTCTCCACAAGGAATTTCTCTCTCAGAGCTTCTGGTGCCTCAGCACAACTTGAACAGGCAGCTTCTTTCCCTTAGCCAGAGCCAGGGGGGTTGCCCCTGGAAAACAGGCAAAAACCTTCCCCCATCCCCTCAGGGATGGGGCTCTTGAACCGTTGAAAGCGGTCTCCACCACTTCAATTACCAGTTCCTGTGTTCCTCTTCAGGTGGAAACACACACCTTCCAAAGTAGCTCTGAAACAGAGCTTAAAGCTCGGACAGCCTGCACACACTCTGCTGCACTACAGTCTCTACTCAGACTGCACACAGACTGGCTTCAAATTCCCCAACGTTCTACTCTAACCTCCCAACTGCAACATTCCAGTGTGGCTTATGCAGCTGCGACAGTTCTAAAATGATGTCATCCCTCAGTCTCAGCTGAGACTGAGAACAGAGTGAGACAGTGTGAAATCCATTTAACTGGAGTTTCACAAGCTGCCTTCCCTGCCTACCACTAGGTCTTACTTGGATTCTAGTAACCCCAGGTAACAGGGGGGTTACATATTAATGTGCAAAATTTGGGGTTTAACATTACGTTGCCTACTCAACCCTAACTATAGAGGTGTGACTATGCCTCTATTTTATATATATATATACAGGTGGCGCTATCCCAAGGGCTACTACCCCTGTCTGTGTGACTAGTTGCAGATTAAGGGCCCTGGGTAATGAAAATGGGTGCCTCCACCCGGAGGACAGGGCTATTGGTAGCGTAGCTGACCTGGGTACAGCCCTCCAGGACACTGTAACTCTTTCCCCTCTAGTGACCTAAGCAATGTACAACAGACACAGTTACAATAACCCCTAATCAGCATACAAATCCCCACTCGGTTAGCACGTACCACCATGGCTGGTTCCACCAATCCAACCTTGGAGACCCCCTGTAAAATAAGGTTAGACACAGCAGATAACAGCAGTACAGTGCTTCTGGTACAAAATGGAACCACAGTCAGGTTAAATGCAAAAAAGAATTAGATCTGATTTATTCAGGGGGAATGAACAAGGGAGGGGCGTAATTTGGCTGATTAGTTCTGTAACTGATCCAATCAGGCAATCCTGCATGCACTTTAGAGTCCCTTCACAGTCACACACTCTGGGTACCCAGTTAGAACAAAGGTGGGCTAGCCTAATTCATTACCCGGGGTAGGCCAGTATTGCAGCTGGTCTGGGTCCTGTGATGGAAAGAAGAAATATGCACAACCACACACAATTTGTAATCCGGAGCCTGGAGGCTCAATTCTTGACAAGGAAACAACAAAAGAATCAGATGACAACAGTTTTGATTTAGCTGATGTTGCAGGGAGCTACCCTGGGTTTACTCACACTACCCAATACGAGACACAGGAGGGACGAAATGGAGACTGCAGGTTGACAAGCTGGCATGCCAGGAGAAGCAGGGCCCACACGAGTCACCGTGGTGTCCTTCCTGCTCGAGATGGTTGAGCAGGGGGCTGATCCCCGGCTGAGTCTCTTGTCGATGGTGATCTCTGCACCTGGAGTAGCTGGCTGGGTCAAGGTGGCAGGGCCCAGGCTTGGTGAACAGTTCGGATTCAGTCCGGTGAATGCTGGATGCAGCTTCCAGCAAGTGTGACAGTCAGGCAGTGGGGAAACATAGAAACATAGATGTTGACGGCAGATAAAGATCGCAAGGCCCATCCAGTCATCCCACTAACAGCATTCAGCACACTTATAGTAAGACAAAACACAATACCACAGGTCGGATGACAGTCTGGTTGCAATTTAAGCTTTCCAGAGCAAAACCGTGATCTCTGTGGTGATTCAGACATCCTGACAGGCCTATTGCATACAGCAAATCTTCGGTCTTCTTTAGGCAATGGTACAATCACAATTCGGTGGCTTTTGTCACAGTTGGTTCAGATACAGTCCAGTTATTTAAGCACTCGCTAAGGATCCCTTTCGAGGGACAGCAGGCAGACAGACCAAACTCAGCCTTTCCACCAGTTTCCCGCACGACTAGGCAGGAGCAGCTGCTCGAATGTCTCGAGCTGTTCATTCTATCAACTCCAAACTCAGACTGACTCACTGCTGCAGGCAGCTTGGGACTTTCCTTCTGATCAAAAAGGTTTGATTAATTGATTCATCTGTCTGTCACAGCAAGGACTCCCCCTGCAGGTCCATTTAGGTGCCAAAGTGGAAAAACTACAATTCCTACAGAAATTCACTCCCACAAGACCCCTGGGGACAAACTCCATTTTAGGGTCCCCAAAGATACTGATTGGTCCAAATAAGCAGTCCAGAACCGAGATGGTGGAGATTTACAGAACTGTCCATGCTACAAAGAAGTCAGGTTAGACAAACTATGATATCATTACTATTATAATAGATAATCAGCAAATAAATACAGCTTCTATCAGAGCTCCCTCTGATCAATTAGCGATGGCAGAATGGAGCTATTATCTGGCAGCCCAGGTGGGACTCGAGCTTAGAAACACTCAGCCCCCACCCAGATTAATTATACACTGCAATATAGGCAGCTCTTAAAGAGACAGAACACAGAGGCTATAAAGGCACTCATATGTAATAGATTTTAAACGGTCAGGACACCAGCCTGGCAGTGGGCATTTAGGCACACCCAAGGAAGACTTTCGGGAACCCCCATTTGTAGGGGGGTTACACCCTTCCCTGCCTGGAAAAACTTGGTGTCCATGTCAAGTCTATACCACAAGAATATTGAAAAGGCAATATACTATACGTGATATACATGACATTAGAATACTTATGCAAATAATATCTGATGCATCAATAAACGTAAACCTATCACATTACTATACATTTTCACTACACTTCACAATACTATACTATAATGACAACACTTATAGAAACATAGAAACATAGACTTTGATGGCAGATAAGGGCTGCTTGGCCCACCTAGTCTGCCCATTTCCCTACCTACAGGATAAGCTGCAGATCTTATTTAACCAACAGCCTATTTCTTCCTACCCCCCACAAAAATTACCTTATGTCTGTCCCATGCATTCTTGAATTCTCCCACAGTTTTAGACCCTACAACCTCCTCAGGAAGGCTGTTCCATGCGTTCACCACCCTCTCTGTGAAAAAATACTTCCTCACATTGCCCCGAGCCATCCCCCTCTATTTTTAAATTGTGTCTCCTTGTTCTTGCACAACTCTTTTTCTGAAAGATGCAACCCTCTTGGACTTTGTTGATTCCACTGAGGTACTTAAAAGTTTCTATCATGTCCCCTCTCTCTCCTTCCTCAAGGGTATACATATTAAGCTCCTTTAGTCTCTCCTATTATGGCTTCTCTTGCAGACTCTGCACCATTTTAGTTGCCCTCCTCTGGACTACCTCCATCCTGTCTATGTCCTTGCGGAGATGGGGTCTCCAGAACTGGACGCAGTACTCCAGATGGGGTCTCACCAACTGTCTGTACAGAGGAATAACAACTTCCTGTTTTCTACTGGTGAATGCATCTCCCTATACATCCCAGTATTCTCCCAGCCCTCCCTACTGCCTTCTCACATTGCTTGCTTACCTTAAGGTCATCTGATATGATTACCCCCAGGTCCCTTTCCATTTTTGTTGTTGTTACTACCTTCCCCCCCATTGTGTAATCTTCCCCCGGGTTTTTGTTTCCCAGGTGCATTACTTTGCACTTCTTTGCATTGAATCCAAGCTGCCATACTTCTGAACATTCCCCAACCTTGCCAAGTCCCTTCTCCATCCTTTCTTCGCCTCTTTGTGTATCAACCCTATTGCAGATCTTTGTGTCATCTGCCAAGAGGCATACTTTTCCTTCCAGTCCCTCTGCAATGTCACTTATAAAGACATTAAAAAGGACTGGACCCAGTACTGAAGCCTGCTGTACCGCACTAGTAACCCCTTTTTCATCAGAGTGGACTACATTTACAATTACCTTCTGTGTCCTGTTGTCCAGCCAATGTTTTACCTAGGCTACCAACCTGGGACCCACTCCCAGGCTGGTTAATTTGACTATTAATCCTTTGTGTGGGACTGTGTCAAATGCCTTGCTAAAGTCTAGGTAGGCCATGTCCACTGCCCCTCCCTGGTCTACTACTTTGGTCACCCAGTCAAAGAAATCAATTAGATTTGTCTGACATGACCTTCCTGCTGTGAACCCATGCTGCCTTGAGTCCTGTACCACACTGGCCTCTAGGTACTCAACAATTCTTTCCTTCAGAAGTGATTCCATCACTTTCCCTACCACAGAGGTCAAACTGACAGTTCTGTAGCTTCCTGCCTCTGTCTTGCTCCCACTTTTGTGAAGGGGTGTCACATCCGCCTTCCTCCAGTCCTCAGGTACCACACCATCCTCCCATGATTTGTTAAAAAGGGTAGTCAGTGGTGTCACTAGTTCTCTCCTTAATTCTTTTAGAATTCTGGTGTGAATTCCATCAGGCCCCATTGCTTTGTCCACCTTCAGTTTTAGGAGTTCTTTCAGAACCTTTCTTCTGTGAAAGGACTGGGATCGACACCCTATCTAGAGTACTTATGTTAATGGGATTAGGCACCTCCCACTCCTCCTCTTTTGTGAATACTGAGCAGAAGTATTTGTTCAGTATCCTTGTTTTTTTACTGTCCCTCTCTGCCCACCCACCGTCCATTCTATTCAGCCTCACTATCCCTCCCTTTGTCTTTCTACGCTCCCTGATGTACCTATAAAAGGTTTTATCCCCCTTCTTAACCGAGTTGGTTATCTTTTCCTCAGTTTGGGCCTTTGCTATTCTGACTGCCTTCCCTGCTTCCTTCTGCCTTAACTGATACAGTTCTCTGTCCAGCTCCTTCTGTGTTTCCTTATACTTCCTAAATGCTATCTTTTCTCCCTAACCTTCACCGCCACCTTTTGGAGTACCATAGTGGCTTTTTTTCATTTTGATTTGTTTATTTGCTTCACACAAAGGCTTATTGCCTCTGTGATGGCAGTTTTGATGTTTCCCCATTGTTGTTCCACCCCTCCTTCTAGCCTATTTGCTAGTGCTTTTCTAAGGCACTCTCCCATCTTGCCAAAGTCAGCCCTCCTGAAGTCCAGAACCCTCACTTTTGTATGGTTTGACTCTGTAGCTGAGTTTATCGTGAACCATATTGTTGGTGCTCACTTGTTCCCTTATGCATGTTTCATACACATAATACTGATGCCACTATGATTAACATACTATCAATGTTATACATTGATTCAGGTTGCAACTTCTTGCATATTGAACAGTGTAAGAGGGGGCCCTTCCTTATCAGCTAACTGGGGGCTAGATGGGGCAGGGGCACCATATGCTGAGGGAAGAACAATTAACCTAGAGTTGGCAGACAGGCTCAGTTTGGGAAGTGAGCTCTGAGAAATGTAGACACCTTTGTGAACGACATTGAGAGGCAGATCCACAGGCCTCCCAGGGGAGGCATAACTAAGGCATAGCACTGTCTTGAAAGCACATCCAGGCTTTCTGGGTGGTACAGACACATGCTCTGGGCAATCAACACTGGCACTGGACTCTTCTGTCATGAGGGGTGCCTCTGCACTGGTTGAAATGTCCAGACTGGGAACATTGTCAGCTCCTCGCTCTGTAGATTCTGTGTTCACAATACTTTACTCATCATTATCTTCGGAACAGGGCCCAGGTTGCTCATCCTGAGGGAACTCTTGAATCATTGAACTTTGTGACACAAAAGGGGTGCTGTCAACACTGTCATATTGTTCTGCAAGTTCTGGTATGTCACCAGGAAGATTTACTATGTCAGATTCTTCCTCAGGTAACTCAAACAGTTTCACTAGACACAAGGAATCAACTACTTCAGACGTAATACTCTACACCTCACTTTCGGGGGGCATTGGTACCAAGGAAGAAGCTGGGGGCTTACACAGTCCTGAAGGCCCAGCTTCATCCCCATAATTATGCATAGGGTTTCCTTGGAACAATTGACTCAATTCATAAGAAAGATAATAAGCATTGTCAATCTAACTTTCATCAGAGTTAGACTGACAGTCACTATTATTCTGAGCCTACCGGGGGGAAGGCCTTGGGTCTGGAATAACTGGGGCAGGTTGACTCTGTCTCTTCTTAGCAGCAGTACGTGTCACCAGCCCATGTGAGGTGTCGCTTGTCGGTTCAGCATCAATGCTCACTTGGCCAATGGGCAGTTGGTGGTTTCTGTGCATGGTCTAGACAGCTTTAGAGTCATTTTCAGGGTGCACTTTGCACAATGGTAGGTCATCCAATTTGCTAACTACTACGTGAGGAAGTTGGGGCCACCTATCAGCAATTTTATGCTTGCCATGCAATCCCAAGTTATGCAATAGAACTCTATCTCTGGGTACCAGTTCCTGGGCCTTTATTCGTCAATCATATCGCTCCTTGTTAGCAAGGTTTCATTTGGCAGCCATTGTTTGAGCCAGTTGGTACGCATGATTCAATTGAACTTTCAGTTTCTGTACATATTGTAAATAGTTCTCAGCTCAGACCCCATCCAGGGAGACCCCAAAACAAACATCTACAGGCAACCGGGCTTCTCTCCCGAACACGAGAAGATAAGGAAAGAATCTGGTAGCATCACTTTTGGTGCAATTGTAAACCTGTACCAAGGTGCTAATCTACTGACTCCATTTAGACTTGTCTTTAGGATGGAGAGTGCCCAACAAGTCCAGAAGGGTTCTGTTAAAGCATTCTGGCTGGGGATCCCCCTGAGGGTGATAGGGAATGGTTCTAGACTTTCGCACCCCCCCACAGGGAGAGCATTTCTTTGATTAGTCTACTTTCAAAGTCTCTTCCTCGGTCAGAATGGATACGTTGGGGTGCACCATAGTGGACAAAGAAGTTTTCTACTAGCACCTTGGCCACCGCAGAGGCCTTTTGATCCTTGGTCAGGAAAGCTTGTGCGTATTGGGTAAAGTGATCGGTTACCACTAATACATTGACAGTGTTCTTTTGATCAGGCTCCAGACACAGGAAGTCTATGCAAACCAGCTCCATGGGGGCACTGGTAGCGATGTTGACAAGTGGGCAGCTTTCTGGGGCAAAGCTTTCCATTGAAGGCAGCGACTGCAAGTTCTGACATGATGCTCAACATCTGCCCCCATTTTCAGCCAACAGACTCTAGACCGCACTAAGACAAGGGTCCGGTCAATACCAAGGTGTCCCATGTGGTTGTGTAGGGACCTCAGCACCAGCTACTTGAAGGATGTGTGTAGTACCAATTGCTGTTTATCTAACTGACCCCGTCAATCCACTGTCTCTCGATAGAGTAACTGGTCTCATAGCTTCAGTCGGGGGCCTTCCTTAAACAGCAATTCAGTTCTTAGATTGGTTTAACGTAATTTGGACACATCTTTCCCAGCCTGGAGGGCATCAACTGCAGGCTGAATCATGGGGTCTTGGGATTGAAACAGAGAAACATAGAAGTTGATGGCAGATAAGGACTTCAAGGCCCATCCAGTCTGCCCATTTCTTTTTCTACCTCATGAATGTGCCATCAGCCTTTGCTCTGTCAATGGCCTATCTATTCATACTCATCTGTATTGCTCCCTCATGCCTATCCCATGCCTGTTTGAAGCCCTGCACTGTATTCATATCCACCACTTCCTGAGGTAGGCCATTCCATGCATCCACCACCTTTACTGTGAAAAAGAACTTCCTCACATTACCTCTTAATCGCCTCCCTTTAATCTCATGCTGTGTACCCTTGTCTTGCTATTTTTCTTATATTGAAACATGTTAGACTCTTTCACCTTGTTAATGCCCTTAAGGTGTTTGAATATTTCGATCATATCACCTCTCTCCATCCTTTGTTCTAGGGTATACATATTGAGCTCCGTTAATCGGTCCTCATATGTTTTCTGATGCAGTCCCTGTCCCATTTTGGTTGCCCTTCTCTGGACTGCCTCAATTTGATTACTGTCCTTGTGAAGGTGTGGCCTCCAGTACTGCACGCAGTACTCCAGATGGGACCTAACCAGTGTCTTGTAAAGAGGGATTACTCCCTCTTACGACTTGTGATACCCTACTAATACACCCCAACATCCCTCTAGCCTTACCTACTGCTTTAGTGGTCACTTGGATGATTTTAGGTAATCGTGATGATGATGCCCAAGTCTCTTTCTTCCCTGTGACTGCCAGCAACTCCCTCCCAGCCTATAGGTGGCTTCAGGGTTTCTCCCATGTGCATGATCTTGCACTTCTGTTAAACCCCAGTTGCCACTCTTCCGACCATTTTGCTAGTTTATCCAGCTCTCTTCTCATTCTGCCCACCCCATCTGGATCATCTACTCTGTTACAGATCTTGGTGTCATCCACAAACAGACAAACCTTACCCTCCAGTCCATCTGCAATGTCACTGATGAAGATATTGAAGGGGACTGGCCTCAGGACTGATCCCTGAGGTACCCCACTTGTGACTTGCATCTCTTCTGACTGTATACTGTTTACCACCACTCTCTGTTTTCTGCCCGTCAACCAGTTTGCCACCCAGTTGACCAACTTCTGACCCACCCTGAGCCTACCCAGCTTATTAATCAATCTTCTATGTGGAACAGTATCGAAAGCTTTGCTGAAGTCAAGGTAGGTGACATCAACTGCTCCCCCTTGGTCCACCACTCTGGTTACCCAGTCAAAGAAATCTATGAGATTAGTTTGACAGGACCTTCCTTTTGTAAACCCATGCTGTCTTGGATCCTGTGCTCCTATGGATTCCAGGTGTTGCACTATCCTTTCCTTAAGGAGTGCCTCCATAATCTTGCCCACTACTGAGGTAAGACTGACTGGTCTGTAGGTCCCTGCCTTCTCCCTACTACCACTCTTGTGGAGCGGGATCACATGAGCACTTCTCCAATCTTCTGGGACCTCTCCTGTGTTCAGAGACTCACTAAACAGTTCTGATAATGGCTCTGCTAGTTCCACCCTTAGCTCCTTTAGTACCCTGGATGTATGCCATCAGGTCCCATTGCTTTGTCCACCCTGAGCTTATCGAGCTCTTGTAGGATCCTTTCTTTTGTGAAGGGACTAGTGCACACCTACCTCCCTCTGTGTTCATGGTGCTGAGCTGTAGGCCCTGCCCTGCCTTCTCTTCAGTAAATACTGAGCAGAAGTATCTATTTAGGATAGATGCTTTTACATGGTCCTCCTCCTCACATGCCCCCTTATCCCCTTTGATCTTAGCAATACCCCCTCTGGACTTTCTCCTTTCACTAATTTATCTATAGAAAGTCTTGTCACCATCTTTTACTGTTTGTGCTAGTGTTTCCTTGGTTTGGGCCTTTGCCTGCCTTACTGCCTTCCCTGCTTCTCTTAGGGAAGTTTGGTATGCCTTCTTATCTTCATCCTGCTGTGTTACCTTGTATTTCCTGAAGGCCAGCCTTTTGGCTCTGACCTTTTCTGCTGCTGTTTTTGAGAACCAAAATGGTTTTCTTCTTCTTTTGCACTTCCTTTTCTCTCTAACACAATGGGGTGTTGCTTCAAGTATTGCATCCTTAATGCTTGCCCACTTTGCCTGTACATCCTCACCTGTATTTCTTTTTGCCAGGGCTAGCTTAACTCTGTTGGCCATCTTATCAATGTCAGCTCCTCTGAAGTCCCATATTTATGCCTTGGAATGGGATGATTTAGTTCTAGTGGCCAAATTGAACCATACCATGTGATGGTCACTGGCCCCCAGGTGACCTTCTACCTGGAGATCTGTGATCCTTTCCCTGTTAGTCAGTACTAGATCTAGGATAGTTCTGTCTCTTGTAGGTTGTTGTACCAGTTGTTTGAGGCCCTTCCCCTGCATGGAATCCACCATGTATCTAGTTCTGGCAGATGTTCCTGCTGTTATTGACCAATCTGTATCTGGCATGTTGAAGTCTCCCATTATCAGAACCTCCCCTTTAGCTGTCATGTTTTGTATATCTTCTAACAGTAATGTGTCTATGTCCTCCCCCTGGTCTGGAGGTCTGTACACAACCCCAGTTTGTATGGCTGTCCCATTTCATGTTTCCAGGATGACCCACAGTTCTTCTGGCTCCTTATGAATATTCTGAATTTCTGTAGCTTTGATATTTTCATTGACATAAAGGGCCACTCCACCCCCCCCTTTTTGCACCTTGATCTGTTCTGAACGGTACATAACCAGGTACTGAAGTCTCCCAAGTGTGGCTACTGGTAAACCATGTCTCACTAATGGCTACTATGTCCAGTTTAGCCTCTGTCTTTATTGTCTGCAGGTCTGGGGTCTTGTTTCCCAGACTGTGAGCATTTGTGTACATGATTTTCCATTGGCCAGATTTCAGTGTGTTAGTTGTTGGGCGAGGTCTGGCATTTCCCCTGTACGTCATATGGGGAGCTGGAACTTTTTTCTTACCTGGTGATGCAAATGAACTACAATCATGTTGAACTCCTGTTTGACCACTAGCTGGGGGGGGAAGGAGTGTTTTTCCCATTCAACGTATCAGGTGCTGCACCCCTCTTCCCATTTGCTACTTTAAATATTCTGCAAAGATGTCAAACTTCTGCCCCAATGCACTGACTCCCTCCTTAATCAGATGCAGTCCATCAAATTTAAAGAACTTTCATTCCCCAAACTGTTGCCAGTTCCCTACAAATTTGTGTCATTTTTCCTGGCACCAGCCCTTGAGCCACATGTTTAGCTCCCCTCTCTCCCCTTCTCTGACCTTTGTTCTATCTGCCTCCCTCTCACAGAATGGCAGGATCTCACAGAAGGAGATGCCGGATGAAATCGATGATAGTGTGTCACCCAGCCTGGTCAGGTGTTCCTTGATCTCCACAAATGACAGGCTGGTGAGATCATTGGTCTCTATGTGTACCAGGACAGCAATGTTTTCTCCTGCTTCCTGAACAATTTTAGTAATGCGGTCAGTGTCTCTCCATGATGATGTACCTGGGAGACATCTGACCATTACCCCTGGCTGGAGATAGGTATCAACTTCCCAAATCATGGACTCTCCTATGATCAGAAGTTTTTTGGATTTCCTTTTTGCTTTTTTTGCTTTGGTTCCTGTTTTGGGTGAGTTTTGTTGTGCTAGCTCCTGTGTTGCAGTGTCCTGCTCTGCAGTGTCCTCTGCCCCTTTGATTGATTTCGGAGATAGAGGCAGATACCTGTTTGTAGTTTTTACATGGTTTGAGGAGGTGATATGTTGGAGAGCACTGAGTGATGGGGCAACCTATTTGCCCCTCCTAACCACATGCTAACCTCCTGGACCAACTACCCTTTGCAGTCGAGGTGCTTCCATTGGATGTTGGGGGAATGGTGGGTGGTTCTTATATTTCCTCTTGAATATGCAATTTAAAGCACGCAATCTCTGCTCATGCTGCCTGGAGCTGAGCCCTTAGATCTCCAATGGCTCAGCATGTAGGACAGTGTCCTAAATCCTGTAAAACTGCCCTTCTGAAAAGTGTTCCACAGTACCTGCAGTTAATGACATCCATTCCAGATAAGTTGCTGGGTTTATAACCTGGTCAGAGTAATTAGAAGGAAGAAAATGAAAGCAAAAGTTTGAGTTAGTGTTTTGTTTGTTTGTTTTTGTATAACTTGTTATAAGAGGTTAAATTACTAGTGCCCCTGTAAATGAGGTCACTGTGTGGACACCCATCTGATCTGCCCCTTCCTGCTTTGCTACAGGAAATGTCACGACTGTGCTACCCTATAAAAGGAGTATAGTGTGGGGTGGTTGGGGATGAAGGTGGGTGGCTGGGCCCTTCCCCTGTCGAAAAACAACCACGAACAAAAGAAACAAAGAGGTAAGAGCAGAAACAATCAGTCAACAACAAATGCAGTAGCCCTGAAAACTTATCCTAATGATAGATAAAACTGTAAAACCTGTAAAGCACCACCTGTAATAATTTCACAGAAGCTATACCCTGTAAGAAACACTTTGCTACAGAGAAAAAATAAAGCAGTAACAGAAGATATACCTTGTAAAAGACAATTTGAATCAGAAGATTACAGCAATAATCTGTAAGCAAACCCTGTAATAATGCAGCAGAAGGTATACCCAGCAACAACAATTTGAATCAGAGAAAAATAAAGCAATAAAATGTTAGCAACAAACAGTAACAATCCCCGTGAGTACAAAATAAAAAATAACAATACACAGTAAATCTGCATAGCCAAAAGAAGTCTTGATCATTTTCATTGCTCTGGTAAGGTTCTTTGCTCTGTCCTTTCAAGCAACCTAGAAGAAAACAGCTCAGGTGAAGCTAGGTGCCTTGGCCAGCAAACCTAGTCTTCTACCTCCTTGGCTGACATTATTGAGCCCACTGAATGCTGTCATTATCAAACTGGGGCAAAGCACTGATATCTAATGCAGAAAAATGGCAATAAGCTGCAGGTATGCAGGTATCAGGGGGCCCCAAACAGTCTACCAGGCAGTCCACTGTGTCAGCAGATAGTTGCTCATCTTTGTCAAATTTTTGACACAATGCTTTAATAGAATGTTCAGACAGCCTCACTCAATTGTCTTTTGAACTTGACAGCCGTGGAAGGGCGTCCGCATCAATATGGTTCAGTCCAGGCCAGTATTCAACTGCATAATCATAAGTCAACAGGACAGAAAGCCACCGGTGTCCAGTGGTGTCCAACTTGGCTGAATCTGTACATATGTTACAGGGTTGTTATCAGTCTTTACCAATATCTTGGCCCCATAGAGGTATTCATGAAACTGATCGACTATGGCCCACTTTAGAGCGAGGAACTCCAACTTGTGCACAGGATAATTCTGCTCAGATGGTGTCACGCTGTGACTGGTGAAGGCCACAGGTCTCAGGCCATCTTCATATTGTTGATACAGTACAGCCCCAAGCCCCTGCAGACTGGCATCCGTGTGCAGCACGTATGGTTTGGTGGGATCAGCATATGCAAGACTGGGGTGTGGGTAAGCTGATAGATTTATTTATTTGCTTTTGGTGACTGGGCAGGTGCACTAGGCATAGAAATGCCTATTTTCAGGCACGCCCCGGGAGAATACAAGTCAAATGCAATAACAAACAACAACAGCCATGTGACACAGCACATTGAATATGAGGATACAAAGATATTCAGAAAAATACAAATAATTTGCTAGACTGTAAAAATACAGGGTTGAAAAACAAAGTACATAATGTAAGCTAGTATACAGAGATATGAAAGATGAAACAAGTGCAGTACAGGTACAGGATTTAGTACTAGTAGTTATTATAGACTGAAAACAGAAGTGCCATAGCAAAACAAAATAAACATAGACGAGAAAATAGAAGGGGGAGGGGATAGAGAAAGGGGAGATGGGTAAGAGTGTATATATAGGAAGGGTGGTGCTAGATAAGGTAAAAGACAGGTAAGAGGTGAGCTTAAGATGGACAGAAACAGGTACAAGGACTTGATGCAAGTAGATATTCACGGTGGAGCTTCTTAAAGCCAGCATTTGTAGGGGCAAGACGAATTTCTTGAGGGATAGAATTCCAATACTTAGGAGCAGCATAGGAGAAGGCTTGTGCACCCATGGAGGTCTTACCCCGAGGGATGTGCAGAGAGGTTTGATTGCTTGAGCGAAGTCCATAGGAGGGGGTTTGCAAGTGAAGTAAAGAGGCAAGGGATTGAGGAAGGCCAGATCTTGTTATACTGTCAATTAAAGCACCATAGGATAGGAGACGGTGAGCAGAAGGACTAGGCCATTTTAGATCAGTATAGAACTGACAGTGATGTTTGTACCAAGGAGAGGCAGAAGCATAATGGCAAATATTATTATAGGTGGTTTCCCATGAATGGAGGGAGGTCTTAGTTGCACCTAGGAAGGTAACGGAGCCATAGGCCAAAGATGGAAGCAGAAAACCTTGTGCGACAAGATGACTTCGAAGAATGCTGCCTCGCTCTCGGGGGGTCCAGCGGGTTCCAAAAGGTTCCCCGTTCGAAAATATACCTTGTCTTCTTCATTGGGGGAACCCTTCTTATATCTGCGGTTGGTAGGAGGATAGTCTTGGGTAAGATTAAGGAGCATCCTCAATGAATCGGCGATAGTAGCCGCAAAACCCCAGAAAACATTGCAGCTCTTTTAGGTTGGTAGGCTGGGGCCAGGTGGTCAGAGACTCCACTTTGCTGGAGTCCGCCTGTATCCCCTCGGCTGACATTATGTGTCCCATATATTTCACAGACGTTTGAAAAAACTGACACTTGTCTATGGATAACTTGAGGCCGAATTCTTCCAAACGATCGAGGACTTTGAACAGTCTGGTCTCGTGTTCCTCTAGCATGCGTCTGAAAATGATGACATTGTCCAAGTACACTAAACATTCCAGCAAGTTCATGTCTCCCACTGCACGTTCCATCAATCTCTGGAAGATGGCAGGGGCACCCAAAATCCCCTGTGGCATCCTCAGGAATTCGTAGGCCCCAATGGACAGATGAAGGCTGTTTTCTCACGGTCCTCCGGGGCCATCGGAAGCTGATAATATCCTCTGTGGGAGATCCAGTACTGAGAACCACTGACCCCCGTTCAGGCAGTCCAGGGCATCCTGTATGTGTGGAATGGTATACTGATCAGGGTTAGTCCATCGGTTGAGGGTCCAATAGTCCACGCACATCCTCACGGATCCATTCTTTTTATGCACCAGTACGATGGGGGATGCATGTGGGCTTCTTGATTCTTGAATAATGGCAGCAGCGAGCATTTTCTGTAGGTGCCTCCTAATATTTGATTTGATTTGATTTGTTTAAATTGATTTTAATTAGTTTGTTGTGGGTTTTGTTTTTTATTTAGTTTTAACATGTGTTGGCCTTCAGCTTCCACGGTGGTGCGCTATTCATCCTCCTCTCTTCGCGCCCTCCGCCCCTTTGTTACTCCTCCTCTACCTTTTGATATTTACCAGCGCTGTAGGGCTCTGGGGATTGTCCGTAGGGGAGGAGAGGGGTTGTCGAACAGGGGTGGATGAATGAGCGGGTCCATTGTATCGGGGTAGTCAGGACTAGGAGGTGCCCTGGAGCAAAATGGAATCCAGATCGAGGTTCTCCTTGTCTGGTAGCCATACCCAAGGGCCCCACAGAAACTAGTGGGAAGATAGGCTTGACAACCCCTGAAGTTTGT
The DNA here is from genome assembly GCA_016271365.2 of Neoceratodus forsteri. Classification (NCBI taxonomy): domain Eukaryota; kingdom Metazoa; phylum Chordata; order Ceratodontiformes; family Ceratodontidae; genus Neoceratodus; species Neoceratodus forsteri. The sequence continues at coordinate 1,181,824,245 of CM057454.1, forward strand.
CCAACTCGGGTGGTGTTATGCAATGCCAGGTCTGTTAGGAATAAGACCGCTATTATTGCCGATCTTGTTGGCTCGGCTGATCTGGCTTGCATCACGAGACCTGGCTGGATGAAAACTCTGGCCCCATTTGGAGGCCACTGATTCCAGCAGGTACTCGGTGATACCTCCCGAGATTGGACCCTGCAAGCGGGGGGTTGCAGTCTGTTCTCAAGACGGAATTGGGTCTCACGAATGTGGTAGTCGGTGAGACTGGGTCTTTCGAGTGTACAGTCATAGCAGGTGTAGACGTCAATCGCCCTCATCTACCGCCCACCCGTGATGGGAGATGCTTCACAGGAAGTAGCACTCTCTTGCCGTCGACATGTCATGCTTGAGCTTCCCAGGGTTGATGGTCCTGGGTGATTTCACTGGGTCGACGACAAACTCCCAAATTTGGGTAATGACTTCCTCCAATTGATGTCTTCTATGGGCCTTACACAGGTGGTTTCCACTGCAACGCACAAATCTGGGCACTCTTTAGATCTAGTTTTCCTTCTAGGGATCAACGCATCCGACATGGGGGTGAAACCAGTCGCCTGGTCTGATCACCACATTGTGAGGTTCAATTTTTGCACCCCCTGAGAAGACCAGCCCCTACGGAGATGGTCAGGTACCGCCCATTACGGAATGTTACTCCACAAGGTCTAGCGGTGGTCCTTGACCTCTCATCCTTCAGCTCGGTGAGCAATAATCCAGAAGCACTAGTGTCGGGTTTGATAAGGCCGCCACGACGGCACTGGATTATTGCTCCTGTTCGTGAGCACCCAGATCCTTTCGCCTGGAGCCCCATGGTTTGATGGGACCCTGAGGGAGATGCGGAGAGCCAGGCTTAAGGTTAGAGCTGCCACTGGCGAGACCGGCCTCGATGCCGACCACTCTAGATTGATGGAACATTATGTTAATATCAATCTGCAATCACCCATAAGAAGGCAGAATTCTGTCCAGGGAGATTGCAGTTGCTCAGAATCGACCGGCTCAGCTGTTCCGAACTGTTGACAGACTGTGCAACCCAGCCTGCCTGCATGTTCGGAAAGCTTTTTCGCAAATAGAGTGCGACGAGCTCGCTCGATTCTTTGCAGCTAAAGTGGCAGACATCAGGAAGAACCTGGGTCCGGTAAGCTCTATGGGTGAAGTCTCTGGTCAGCATGAGATGACAGTGCCTCATTTCTCCTGGAGTTCCTTTCGACGACCTGAGTTCGTGGACATTATGAGGATCATCCAGTCTATGCGCCCCTACGTTGTGGTTTGGATCCTGGTCCGACTCCTTATTTTGGGTTGTTTGGATACCATTGGTCCGTCCTGGCAAATAGTCTGGTGCTCCTTGGAATTGGGTGAGTTTCCTGCTCCTTGAAAGAGGCTGTGGTAACTCCTCTTCTGAAAAAAGCTTCCTTGGACCCGGACTCTTATTCTAGCTATCAACCTATCTCTAACCTTCCCTTTACTGGGAAGGTTATCGAGAAGGTCAGTAGCGAGTCAATTGGATGACCATTTAACCATCCATAATGTCTACGAATCCTTCCAGTCAGGCTTCCGCAAAAGACATAGCACCGAGACCGCGCTGGTTCGGGTGTTAAATGATCTTCTGATGGCGAGGGATCAGAAGAGACACTCCATTCTCGTTCTTCTTGATCTCTGCAGCCTTTGGAACAGTGGACCACATGGTGCTGTTAGTCGTCTGGGTATATTTGTGAAATGTCTGGAACCGCTTTTGAAATGGTTCACGCTATTCCTTACTAGAAGATCACAGAGAGTTGTATCGGGATTTTTTCCTCTGACCCAATCTCTGTTATGTGGAGTGCCCCAGGATCCGTGCTGTCGCCCATGTTGTTTGCAGTGTACATGCTGCCCTCGAGGTATCATTAGACGATATGGGCTGAGGTTTCACTGCTATGCGGATGACACCCAGCTCTATCTGTCCTTTGCACCCACCAGGATGGAGCTCTCTTGGTATTTAACAGCTGTCTGAGGGAGATCCAAGACTGGATGGATTCTAGTTAGCTAAGTTGAACTCAGAGAAAACAGAGGTGCTGGTGGTGGATCCTGGTGGTCGGTGGTGAGGCCGGATATCGGTGCTCTGTCTGGAATTATTCTTGGTGGAGTACCTTGCCGTCCCTCAGAACAGGTGCGTAGCTCTGGACTTATTCTTGATGATAAGCTGACTCTAAAGCTCAGGTGTCTGCTGTTGTCAAGACTTCCTTTATCATCTTAGGAACATTGCCAGGGTGAAGCATCTTGTTCCGTTTGACTCCTGCCTACTTTGGTTCATGCCTTTGTATCCTCATCCTTAGACTACTGCAATGCCCTGTACTTTGGGCTTTCCGGGTTGAATCATCGCTTGCAGCTAGTGCAGAACGCTGCAGTCCGGTTTTGACTGGGACAAGCCGCTTTGTCACATCACTCCTGCCGCGCGAACTGCACTGGCTGCCTGTGGGTGGCGGATCACCTTTAAAGTCATTTTGTTGACTTTTAAAGCCCTTCATGACCAGGGTCCAGCCTACCTGAAAGACCTCCTCGACCTTACTGCCCTGACTGATTACTCGCCGGCCGATATGGGGTTGCTAGAGATCCCGAGAGTGAGTCTGAAATCCTTTGGCAGCAGAGCATTTTCATTTGCTGCACCCACTCTTTGGAACTCTCTACCATGCCGGCTTCGGCAGTGCACCTCCGTGGAACTCTTTATAAAAGAGCTGAAAACTTATCTGTGGAACATGGCTTTTTTAGATAATTATTTATTAATGCTCTGGATCTTATTATTATATATTTTATCTCGTGGCATGCTGATTTTATGTATATGTTTGTGTATGTAATGATTGAATTGTTCAAATTGTTCAGCACCTTGATATGTCGAAAGGTGCTATATAAATAAAATTATTATTATTATTATTATTATATCATCTATGTCAGCTGGGGCCAGGCATCGGGACCGCTCTCAAAATGGTCGGTCATCATGCAGAGTGATATGTATGCTTTCGTGACATAAGCACATCCCATCCCTCTTTTAGTGAGAACACTTGGTCTCTCTGGGCAAGTTTCCTGCTAATTCGGGTCTTCCACTTGGCAGACAAAGGGGAATCACCAGAGTCAAATAAGTCTGGGGTCACTTTCTCCTGTTTGCTAGAGTACTTGTTACTGGGTAATACTGCAGTGTCTGCACAGTGTACTATAGTCAGCGTACATCTCCAGTTCACACAGACTTCCCGATCTGACACATTTCAAACTTGCACCATCACTCGGCGGGCATTGGCATGGGCATGGGCAGGTAGTATACTGGGCTTGACCAACAAGCCTTCGGGCAGCTTCCCTTCACCAAGGGTGTCTAACATCAATATTTTATTCTTCACATCTCTCCTGAGATGGACCTCTCCATGAATGGTACACTGAGCATTGGGTGCTAACACCAGAGAGTTGGGATCCTTCTTCCACACTATCCCCACGGGCTCATCTCAGTCCACCTCAGTAGGCTGCTGCTGCAAGTCATAAGCTCTTTGGATCAATGCTGGAATTCTTAGTGCCTACTCAGTCCAGTGTCCTTGTTTCTCATGACATAACTGTGCTAGTCTCCCAAACACATGGGCATTTGTTCCGATTAGCAGGGGAACCCCATCATACAGTCCGATGAGGGGACATACGAAGGCAAGTGTCTCGACCTGTTCATCCACTCCAGCCACGGCAGTGGGGAATGACAGCCACATCTGGATACACCCTAAATATGGAAAGGACTTTTCACTCGACCCCCACACATGCAAACCTTACAGGGGCTGTAGGGGCACATCAAGCAGGTGCTCCACGGCTGTCAAGTTCAAAAGACAATTGAGTGAGGCTATCTGAATATTCTATTAAAGCACTGTGTCAAAGGTGTCAGCGTGGCTCAGTTGGTAGCACATCCGCCTCTGGACCAGAAGGTTGTGGGTTCTCGTCCCACACTGGGATTGGACTTGCACCTAAAAATCGCTGGCATCTGAGTGCAGTATTGGGGGTACTGTACTGCTGGGGTGTGCCAACCTTCAGATGAGACGTTAAACCGAGGACCCTTCTGCCCATCCTGGTGTTGTCCTGGTGGGTGTCCAGGTGGAAGTAAAAGAACCCAGGGCACTCTTCGCAAAGAGTAGGGAACATTCCCGGTGTCCTGGCCAACATTCCCCTTCCCATAAACCGGTTCATGCAATTATCCAGGCTGTGTGTGGGTGATGATGTGCGATATGGCCGCCACCACACATTCAGTCACTTCACTACCAGTCTAGCATTGCTTGTAAAGCGCTTTGGATGTATGAAAATGCTATATAAATGCTGATTCTTCTTCTTCTTCTTCTTTCAGTACCAGTCTTGAAACACTACGGTCACTTGGGATCCACTGTCAAGCACAGCCCTTGCAGCTACATCATTCACTGTTACTGCGGTCTCCATTGACGGGCCTACCACCTTGGACCAGTCAGGGGATGAGGACTGAGATGTGTTCCTCATAGCTGTCTTAGAAGAATAACTTTTTTTTGTAGGCCCAATCTGAGGCCTTATATTGTTTCGCTGAATTAATGCCAGCAGCCGTGTAATAACCTTTCTCAGATTCTCAGGCAAATGTTAAACTGGGTATGCCCGTCTTCTCTACAGTGGTAAAAAAAGATGAGCTCTTTGGAGTCTCTGGGGGGAGGCAGGCCACTCCCCTGCTTGGGCATGGCAGGCAAGTCCCAGGATCCTTCTCTGATCCATGGTTTGCTTTCCTTGCTTTTGGAGTTTCCCCAAGAGTCAGCTACTTGTGTGGCCCAAAGAAGGTCTCCCACCAGGGCTATCAATTCTCGTACCTCTTCCAGCAGGTTACCCTCAGTCCAGGTTTCAGAGGAGATGATGTGCACCACCACCCCTCCAGGCAGGACCTCGCTGTTTGACTCGGGAGGTGCCTGACAGGAGTTAGCATCTTCAGCCGCCTCAGCAGCTTGTTGAGCAACTCTCAACTCTGTCAATTTTTTAATCAGTTCCCTCATTTGTTGCAATTCAGTCTCATCACTTCTTTCAGTGGTTTGGCAGGTACAGGCAATCCCGGCATAGGGCTTTCATCCCTCTTCATTATTCTCTGCTTCATGAATCTCTTTCACGAGGTAACAATATTCAGGAAGATTAGTCTTCCTCTCTTGCAATTTAAGTTTCAGCATCATCACGCTGGAGTACCTGGCTGATTTCAGGACATGGTCTAACCTGACCTGATTCAGTTCACTAGCAGGCGCCCCTCCTTTCCTGTGGGTCCTCTGCAGAGCCCTCTCAATTCTGGTAACAAACAAAGACAACTTCTCATTCTTCCATTGTTTTGCCATTTTAAATTTCCACATCAAATCATCCCCCAACTTGGTGCTACCAAAGACCCCCTCCAAAGCAGAGAAGTATTTGGCAGCAGTGGCCTTGGGGCTGGTAGATCAGAAAAAATGAATGGCCTCCAGTGCAGGGCTCCTCAAGCTCTCTATGAGCCTTTTCCTTTTCTCCCCCTCTGAGCACTGCCAATCCTGGACCGGGGGGTGGCATAGTCCATCCACGTTTCCAGGTTGTCCTCCCCACGGGCACTGGGACCATGCCCGAGAACAGTCTGAGTCTACAGTAAGAGTCCAGGTGTACAGATGGTATTACTATGAGGGAGGTGACCATAGGGGAGGCCCTAGGGGTGGCAGGAGATGCTATAGGAGACTGCAAGGGAGTGGTATCTTCAGAAAGATCTAGCATCTTTACTAACTCTTTGGCAGATCACCCCTCAAAGGCTAACAATTTGAGCAGCTTATCTTTGAACCCCTCTATGCTGGGGGACCCTCTAGGAGTAGCCGGATCACTGTACAGATGAATGACCCTCCACCCCTTCTGGGACCCTTCAGGTAAAACAACACGGGGCACCCTCTCTGGGTCTATGGGGAGGCTGCAGGACAGGAGGGCCACCATGGCTTGATCAAACAGGTCCGAATCCCTCCCCTTCATCTCAGCCTTCCCCAAACACTTAACTTGCTCAACAGTCTCTACAATAACTGCACTGGTGGTCCCTAATGGGACATCCATTAACAGAAGGGCTTGTTGGGGGTCTACCCCCTCAGCCTCACTCTACTCCATCATACGGTGCACTAACAGCTTATGGGGGCAATCTTGAGCTTAGGTGTAGCGATCGCCTCCATTTTGTTTATTTATTTAGTGATTCAGAAAAGACCTTTGAGTGCAAACTCTTTTACAAAGATTCCACGTCATAGATTGCAAAACAAAGAACAATAGGAGAAAGCAAATGTACATTACAATGAACAATACAGCTTGGATTCAGAACTTACAGAATAACTCAAAACATAGGTACAAGTTAAATAACAAGAAAAACACTTTATTTGGGTGGGGGGGTAAGCAGCCACAGAGTGCCTTGTCAGTAGTTCAGAAGTACAGGGATAGCTGGCAGTGGGGTGAAGAAAGGAGGTACGAGAGAGAGAGTTATGTAATGCGGTGGAGGTGAAGGGTGGGGGAAGAAGGGCAATAAGGTATAGGGATAAATGGTGGGGTGAGGGGAGGCTGAGTGGAGAAGACATGCTAAAGTAAATGGTGGGGTGTGAGGGGGCATGGTCAGGCAGCCTGCATTAGTAGTGACTGTTAGGGAAGCTCACTGGACTGTTAGTTGGGGGAGGGTGGGGTGGCAGGTGCCGAAGGAGCATTGTTACAATTTTTAAGCGTGGGGTTGTAGTACCCACTTCTGACCACTAGAAGGTGCTAATCCCAGCAGTACCTCCAAGATGTAACCCCTAGGCGGCGCTATCCCAAGGGCTACTATCCCTGCCTGCGTGACTAGTTTCAGGTTAAGATGCCTGGGTACTGAAAACGGGTGCTTCCTTCCAGAGAACAGGGTTATTGGTAGCATAACTGACCTGGGTACAGCCCTCCGGACACTGTAACCCCCCTCTTTCCCTTCTAGTGGCCTAAGCAATGTACAGCAGAAACAGTTACAATAACCCCTAATCAGCACACAAATTCCCACTCGGTTAGCACTTACCACCAGGGCTGGTTCCACCAGTCTGACCCTGGAGACCCCCTGAAAAATAAGGTTAGACACAGCAGGTAACAACAGTACAGTGCTTCTGGTACAAAACGGAACCACAGTCAGGTTAAATGCAAAAATAATTAGATCTGATTTATTCAGGGGGAATGAACAAGGGAGGGACGTAATTTGGCTGATTAGTTCTGTAACTGATCCAATCAGGCAATCCTGCATGCACTTTAGAGACCCTTCACAGTCACACACTCTGGGTACCCAGTTAGAACAAAGGTGGGCTAGCCTAATTCATTGCCCGGGGTAGGTCAGCATTGCAGCTGGTTGGGGCCCTGTGATGGAAAGAAGAAACATGCACAACCACACACAATTTGTAATCCGGAGCCTGGAGGCTCAGTTCGTGACAAGGAAACAACAAAGGAACCAGATGACAACAGTTTTGATTTAGCTGATGTTGCAGGGAGCTACCCTGTTTTTACTCACGCTACCCAATATGAGACACAGGAGGGGCGAAATGGAAACTGCAGGTTGACAAGCTGGTATGCCAGGAGAAGCAGGGCCCACACGAATCACCGTGGTGTTGTTCCTGTTCGAGATGGTTGAGCAGGGAGCTGATCCCTGGATGAGTCTCTCGTCCATGGAGATCTCTGCACCTGGAGTAACTGGCTGGGCCAAGGTGGCAGGGCCCAGGCTGGGTGAACAGTTTGGATTCAGTCTGGTGAATGCTGGATGCAGCTTCCAGCAAGCGTGACCAAATTAGGCAGTGGAGAACCAAACTGCAACCCACTAACAGCATTCAGCACACTTATAGTAAGACAAACCACAATACCACAGGTCAGATGACAGTCCGGCTGCAATTTCAGCTTTCCAGAGCAAAACCATAATTTCTGTGGTGATTCAAATTTCCTGACAGGCCGATTGCGTACAGCAAATCTTCGGTCTTCTTCAGGCAATGGTACAGTCACAATTCGGTAGCTTTTGTCACAATTAGTTCAGATACAGTCCGGTTATTTAAGCACTCGCTAAGGATTCCTTTTGAGGGACAGCAGGCAGACAGGCCAAACTCAGCCTTTCCACCAGTTTCCCGCACGACTATGCAGGAGCAGCTGCTCGAATGTCTCGAGCTGCTCACTCTCTTAACTCCAAACTCAGACTAACTCACTGCTGCAAGCAGCTTGGGACTTTCCCTCTGATCCAAAAGGTTTGAACCATTGATTCTTCTGTCTGTCACAGCAAGGGCTCCTGCTCTAGGTCCATTTAGGCACCAAAGTGGAAAAACTACAATTCCTACAGAAATTCACTCCCACAAGATCCCTGGGGGCGGACTACATTTTAGGGTCTTCAAAGGTACTGATTGGTCCAAATAAGCAGTCCAGAACCAAGATGGTGGAGATTTACAGAACTGTCCATGTTGCAAAGAAGGCAGTTTAGAGATATAATTACTACTATAACAGATAATCAGCAAATAAGTACAGCTTCTAGCAGGGCTCCCTCTGCGCAATTAGCGATGGCAGAACAGAGCTATTATATCTATATATAAACATAGAAACATAGACTTTGACAGCAGATAAGGACCGCTTGGCCCACCTAGTCTGCCCATTTCCCTACCTACAGGATAAGCTGCAGATCCTAGTTAACCAACAGCCTATTTCTTCCTACTCCACACAAAAATTACCTTATGTCTGTCCCATGCATTCTTGAATTCTCTCACAGTTTTAGACCCACAACCTCCTCAGAAAGGTTGTTCCATGTGTCCACCACCCTCTCTGTGAAAAAATACTTCCTCACATTGCCCCTGAACCGCGCCCCCCCATCTTCAAATTGTGCCCCCTTGTTCTTGCACACCTCTTTTTTTGAAAGATGCTACCCTCTTGGACTTTGTTGATTCCCTTGAGATACTTGAAAGTTTCTATCATGTCCCCTCTCTCTCCTTTCCTCGAGGCTATACATATTCAGGTCCTTAAGTCTCCCTTCATATGTCTTCTGTGCAGACCCTGCACCATTTTAGTTGCCCTCCTCTGGACAGCCTCCATCCTGTCTATGTCCTGCGGAGATTGGGTCTCCAGAACTGCACGCAGTACTCCAGATGGGGTCTCACCAACTGTCTGTACAGAGGGATAATAACTTCATGTTTTCTACTGGTGATGCCTCTCCCTATGCATCCCAGTATTCCCCAGCCCTCCTTGCTGCCCTCTCACATTGCTTGCCCACCTTTAGGTCATCTGATATGACTACCCCCAGGTCCCTTTCCATTTTTGTTGTTGTTAGTGTCTCACCCCCATTGTGTACTCTTCCCTGGGTTTTTGTTTCCCAGGTGCATTACCTTGCACTTCTTAGCATTGAATCTAAGCTGCCATACATTTGACCATTCCTCAAACCTTACCAAGTCCCTTTTCATCTTTTCCACCCCACCTTGTGTATCAACTCTGTTGCAGATCTTTGTGTCATCTGCAAAGAGACATACTTTTCCTTCCAGTCCCTCTGCAATGTCGCTTATAAAGACATTGAAGAGGACCGGTCCTAATATTGGACCCTGCGGTACCCCACTAGTAACACCCCTTTCTTCAGAGTGGACTCCATTTACTATTACTCTCTGTGTCCTATTCTCCAGCCAATTCTTTACTCAGGCTGTCATCTTGGGACCCACTCCCCGGCTGGCTAACTTGTATATTAATCTTTTGTGTGGGACTGTGTCAAATGCCTTGCTAAACTCTAGGTAGGCCATGTCCACAGCCCCTTCCTGATCTACTACTTTGGTCACCCAGTCAAAGAAATCTATCAGATTTGTCTGGCATGACCTTCCCGCTGTGAATCCATGCTGCCTTGGGTCCTGAGCCCCTCTGGCCTCTAGATACTCAACAATTCTTTCCTTCAGAAGTGATTCCATCATTTTCCCTACCACTGAGGTTAAACTAACAGGTCTGTAGTTTTCTGCTTCTGCCTTGCTCCCACTTTTGTGAAGGGGAATCACATCTGCCCTTCTCCAGTCCTCGGGTACCACCCTATCCTCCCATGATTTGTTAAAGAGGGTAGTCAGTGGTGTCACTAGTTCTACCCTTAGTTCTTTTAGAATTCTGGGATGAATCCCATCAGGCCCCATTGCTTTGTCCACCTTCAGTTTTAAGAGTTCTTTCAGAACCCTTTCTTCTGTAAATGGGCTGGTATCAACTTCTGTATCCAGAGTGTTTCTACTGTTTGTTTTAGGTACCTCCCCCACTTCCTTTGTAAATACTAAGCAAAAATATTTGTTTAGTATCTCTGCCTTTTCACAGTCACCCTCTGCCCACCCTCCCTCCTCTTTATTAAGCCTCACTAGCCCTCCTTGATCTTCCTTCACCCTGATGTACCTATAAAGGTTTATCCCCTTCTAACCGAGTTGGCTATCTTTTCCTCGGTTTGAGCCTTTTGCTGTTCTGACTGCCTTCCCAGCTTCCTTTTGCTTTAACTGATACAGTTCTCTGTCCTGCTCCTTCTGTGATTCCTTGTACTTCCTGAATGCTTTCTTTTTCTCTTGAACCTTCACTGCCACTTCCTTTGAGAACCATAGTGGTTTCTTACATCATTTTGTTTTGTTAATTTGCTTCACACAAAGGCTTGATACCTCTGTGATGGCAGTTTTTATTATTCCCCATTGTTCTTCCACCCCTCCTTCCTGCCTATTTGCTAGTGCATTCCTTAGGCACTCACCCATTTTGGCAAAGTCAGCCCTCTTAATGTCCAGTACTTTTGCCTTTGTATGGCTTGACTCTATTGCTGTGTTTATTGTGAACCATACTGTTCGATGGTCGCTAGTTCCCAGATGGCTACCCACTTCTACATCTGTGATCCCTCTTCATCTCCATTTGAGAGAACCAGGTCTAAGATTGCTCCTCCTCGAGTGGGCTCCAATACTAGTTGTCTCAAGGCATGCCCCTTGTAGGGCATCTATAATAACCCCACTCTTTGAAGTGGCTGCTGCAATCATGCTCCAGTTAACATCTGGCATATTCAGCACGCCCATCAGCAATATATCCCCTTTTCTGCCATTCTAAGTATTCTTTCCATCATTTCCTTTGTCCATTTCCCCTGAAGAAGGGGTCTGTAGCACAACCCCTGTAGTGGATTGTGGTGCCATTACTGTCTCCAAATTTACCCACAGTGCTTCTTCTCCTCCCTGTTTTCCCTTTTGTTCTACTGCCTTGATTCCTTCCCTTATGTAAAGAGCTACTTCTCCTCCTCTTTTACCCTCCCTGTCCCTCCTATAGATAGTGTATCCTGGTATGTTTATGTCTCAGTCATGGTTTTGTGTGTACCATGTTTCTGTGACTGCCACGATATCCAGATGTTCCTCCTACATTAAGGCCACTAATTCAGGAAGCTTGTTACTCAGACTACAGGCATTGGTACTCATTGCTCTCCATTTTTTGATGGCTTTACCTTCTGTTGCAACATCCCCCACTGACCTTTCTACCTCGGTCTTTTTCTCATTTAGTACCCTGTTTTGTAGGGAGAGGCTGGGATTTTCCTGCTGCTTATCAGTGCCTCCCCCCTTGACTAGTTTAAAGCTTGCCAATGAAGCATTTAAACCCGATTGCTCAAAAGACTTGTTCCTTCAGAGACAGATACAGACCATCCTGCAGTATAGGCTGGTGTCCCTCCAGGTGGAATCCCAGTCCCCAATGAAGCCAAACCCTGTGCTCCACACCATTTTTTCAACCATTCATTAAACTGCATGGTGCAAAGTACCCGCCTCACCCATGCCATTGACAGGCAGCACCTCAGAGAAGGATATTGTGTGTGCTACTTGTCTTAGGCCCCTCCCCACCCTACAAAGTCCTTCTGCACTGCTCTAATCTCATGATGAGCCAAGTCATTTGTCCCTAGGTGGACAATGACGCCCAGCTCAGATTCCCTGCAGCTGTTCTCATGATCCTGAGGATGCGCCTCCTGTCTCTCCAAGCCATGGCACCAGGCAGGCACCTTACTTCAGTTTTCCTGCCCCCCAGTTCTATCCCGTAATAATTGAGTCCCCACCAGAGCTGCTTCCTTTCCTTGTGGTGTTCTCTGCCTCCTTCCTGTGGGCCTCTCTTGTGACAGTTGTCCTCAGCCTCTTAATCTCCTCTGTGGGTGCACCCCATAGGGGAGCTATGCTCCCCAGAATGGTGTATGGATTGTGGTGTGGAACAACTGACTGGGTGTGCCTCTGTTCCACCATCCTCACCCTCCCTGAGCCCACTGTGGTCCAACTGCTGTGCTTTCTTCACAACCTCTGAGGTAGTGGTGGTGGCTCTGGTGCTCCCTGGATGGGGGAGGTTCCCTTCCTACCATCCAGTGTGGCCTGGGGGAAGGTCCCCTTACTACTGTCCAGTGTGGCCTGAAGACAGGCAACTTCCTCCCTCAGTGAGAGAGTTGTCTGCAAATAGGGCAGCATCTCAGCCTCCAGAAAGACTCCCGGAAGACTGCTGCCCCACAGCCATTACATTGCACTACTCCCCACATTTTTTGTGCATATGTGTGTGTGTGTGTGTGTGTGGGATTGGTTTGTAATATAGATATATATATATATATATATTTATATTATACAATGGGTATGCTTATATTGTCAGTGCAGTGTGCTAGAGAGGATATGACAGTGATATGCACCTTGCACTCTTGAGGAAATGATGTCAGAACCCCAGGTATAAAGGAACTATTTCCAGGGGTGGGTGGGGGTAAGGGTGGAAGGGTTGGCCTAAAACCATGCCCTCACAAAACAATCAGCTAGAAGCTCTGACCCACTGCTGCAATGAGTGCCTTCCTGTCAGCAAGATGCCATACACAACAATTTGACAGAGAAAATACCCTGCTAATCAAACAGAGAAAAATCCACACATCCAAGTCAGACACAGGTAAACCTCCCCAGCCCCAAAACAGGCCTGGTGGTTTGTGCTCTGAAAGCTGTCAGCCCCAAAATAAGTCAGCTGTGCTTTAAACTCTTGCACTAAAAATGTTAAGAATTGTAACAAACAAACGTAAACCTAGATCCACCTCCCTCTGTTGCTTGAAAGACTATCTTTTCCTGTTTCACACTGCAGGTTTTTCTATGATCACCCTTAACCGCAGTAACTTTTTTAAAATAGTTTAACAAATGCAGTATTTAAATCCTTCTGAAGTTACTAACAAGATAAACAGAGTTTACAAGCCCCTTCTTGGTTAAACACTAAATAAATATGTGAATAAAAAGCAATTACCAAGGGTAGTTAGTTTCACCTCCCACAGAATTAAGCAAAAGCGCACGTTTGTTGCAGATATCAAGTGCAATATAGAATTTCTCACACAGCTCGCAGTTGAATAAAGAACTAGTGTCCTTCCAGGTCCAGGAAATGTGCTTTGTGTCTTTAAAAATTGCAGCCTCCAGTAATCTATAGTAATCTGATCTAGTCTGGATATCTCCACCCAGGGCAATTTGTTGCCAATGGTTATGATGGCGCCCTTCCTGTTCCAATACAACCTGTTTGGTCTGAAAACAATGTCCTACCCCCTAAGGCTGTCTGTGTTTCAATTCACACTGCAGGTTTTGCTATGACACTCAATTCACACTGCAGGTTTTTCTATGACCACTCCTTAACCACAGTAACTTTTTTAAAAATAGTTTAACTATCACAAACTCCTACGCACCAGTAAATTATTTAAAAATAGTTTCTGTCACAAAATCCTAGTAGTCAATCCAGCTACCCCCAAGGGACAACCAAAATGCAGTATTCAAACACTTATGAAGTTATTTCCAAGATAAGCAGAGTTTGCAAGCTTCTTTTTCAACTCCTCAGCCACCTGTTAATTTATTTAAAAATAGTTTAACTGTCAGAAAATCCTAGTAGACAATCTAGCTACCTCCAAGGACCTACCCAAATGCAGCATTTAAATCATTCTGAAGTTACTAACAAGATAAACAGAGTTTGCAAGCCCCTTCTTGGTTAAACACTAAATAAATATGTGACTAAAAAGCAATTACCAATGGTAGTTAGTTTCACCTCCACAGAATTAAGCAAAAGTGCACGTTTGTTGCAGATATCAAGTGCAATATAGAATTTCTCACACAGCTCGCAGTTGAATAAAGAAGTAGTGTCCTTCCAGGTCCAGAAAATATGCTTTGTGTAGTACCCCAAATTATATTAACAGTCTGGAGGTTTGCTGACTTAGCATCCAGCAGCCCTTGAGAAATGGACCACATAAAAAGACATTAAAATATGAATTTGTCAACTTTGTTACAAAATCTGAAAAACACATAGTTTTTATAGAAATATTTTTTGAATGTTGCTGCCTGTTTTACTTTTCACTTTGTGTCCTTTTTCCTGGCACCAGCCCTTGACCCACATGTTTAGCTCCCCATCTCCCCTTCTCTGACCTTCCGTCAACCTGCCCCCCTCTTCCAGACAGGCAGGATCTCAGAGAAGGAGATGCCAGACTAAATGGATGATAGTTTGTCACCCAGCCTGGTTAGGTGTTTCTTGGTCTCCACAACTGACTGGCTGGTGAGATCATTAGTCCCTATGTGTACCAGGATGTCAATGTTTTCTCCTGCTTCCTGAACAATTTTAGCAATGTGGTCAGTGTCTCTCCATGCTGATGTGCCTGGGAGACATCTGACCATTACCCCTGGCTGGAGATTTGTATTAGAACCGCAGAGGATGTAGTTTTAAGATTTAGAAGTTCACGTAAAACTTCTTCTTCAGTATATACAATGTTAGGGCTTCTGTCGGTATTTACAGATGGAGACTGTGATAGTTGGGCATTAAAGATTGAGCCAAAATAATTATTAAAATATTGGGCAATCTCATGCTCATTAATGATAAGGCTGTCATTGACCTTAATAGATGTTATTTTGCTTGAGTTTTGTTTGTTTCTATTTATGTAGGTATGTAAGCCTTTGCTATCATTTGTGTGAGAAAGTTTAAATTCTAATTTAAATTTTTCCTTTTTGATAAATTTTTTGAGTTTGGACTGTTTGTTTTTATAAATAAGTTTGTGTGTTGCAGATGGATTCTTTTTGTATCTATGTAAAGCTTTAGTTTTCCTATTTATTTGCCTTTTAACTGCCTGAGTAAGCCATCTAGGTATTGTACCCTTTGTGTTGAATTTGCTACGTGCAGGTACAAATTTAACAATTATCTCATTCAACATTTGCTCAAAGCTTGACCACACTTGTCCTACACTGTGATCATCAAATATATGATCCCAATCTAGACCTCTTAAGGCATGTTTTATCTTGTCCCAATCAGCATGTTTGAAATCAGAGATTTTAATGTTTTTTCCATCATTACTTATGTTTGTAGAGATGGAGCACTCGTCCATACAATGGTTGCTATTACCCAAGTGTGGCAACATTCTTGGACTATGAACTCGGCCTTGCAAGTTAGTAATTATTAATTCCAGTACTTAGATTCTCTAGTTGGATCAGTCACTCTCTGCTCACATCCATATACAGTTATGGTACCAAGGAGGTCTCTTTCAAATTTGCTTTGACCATTCGGCATTGTCCAGTTTATTACATTAAAATCCCCCACTACAATTATGTCCCATGAACAGGAAGCAAGTTCCAATTTGTATAGTATAGCATTATTATATCTTCTGTCACTGTTGGGCAGTCTGTAACAAGTACATAGGGCAATGTTGGGAAAATTTGGGAAATTTGAAGTTAACCAGAGGGTTTCAGTTTTATGTCAGCAATAAAAATGTTAAATAGCACCAGTCCCAGCACTGAGCCCTGTGGGACACCACTTGTAACAGCTCTGGGCTCCCACAGCTCACCTCCCACAACTATCCTCTGCTGCCTATCCTGTAACCAGTTTTTAACCCATTTAACCAGTTTCCTCCCTGTTCCCAGGTTACCCAACTTGCTGGTCAGCCTTCCATGAGGCACTGAGTCATCCTCCACCATTCTTGATCCTAATGATATGATCCTTATTCTTTCTCTTCTTCCCTATATATCTGAAGAAATCCTTTTTCCCCTTCTCTGGTCCCATGTACTAGCCTAAGTTCTTTTGATGCCTTGGCTGCCCTTACTATTCTACTCACCTCTCTGGATGTCCTCATGTATACCTCCCTGTCCTCTTCCCGGTTGGATCTTTAATAGGTTCTAAAGGCAGCTCTTTTTTCCCTCACCCTCTCTGGTCATCCAGCTTGACTTCTTGATCCTGTTTTTCTTTCTCTGGATCTTTACACATGTGCTAGTGGCCTAAGCCAGGCCCAGCTTGATGACTGCCCATTTTTGCTCAGCATCCATGTGTGGGTGGATGTTAGCTAGGTGCCCTTCCAGTATATTTCCCATCCTGCCAAAATCTGTCCTTCTGAAGTCCAGGACCACACCCTTTGTTGTGGCTACCTCCTTTTCTAGATTGAGGGAAAACCACACTGTGCAGTAGTCGATTCCCACCATGAGGTCCTCCACCCCAATGTCTTGGACTTGTTTGATGTCTGTCAGCACCAGGTCCAGCGTGTTCCCCTCCCTAGTTGACTCTGTTACCTTCTGTGTCAGGAAGCCATCCTGGAAGGCATCCAGGAGTATCTGTTGTTTGGCACACGAGGTAGCAGGGATGTTCCAATCTACCCCTGGCAGGTTGAAGTCCCCAGTCACCGCAGTGCCGCCTTTGCCACTAAGCCTCATTATCTGCTCCCCCTGCTTCTTACCCTTTGAGCTCTGGAGTTGCATCCATAAGGCTTCTTCCCTATGGGAAAAAATTGCAGCATCACTAGCAGATCTATTCAGTAAATCACTGGAGAGTGGCACAGTACCTCAGGACTGGAGAACAGCAACAGTAGTGCCCTTGCACAAGGGAGGAAGCAGACAGGATATCGGAAACTATTGCTCAGTGACCCTAACCTTTGTAGTGGGAAAAATTATGGAGGCACTACTAAAAGAGAGAATAGTGGAATACCTGAAGGAAAATGGAAAACTAGACCCCAAGCAACATGGCTTCATGGCAGGTTGATCATGTCAAGCAAACTTGACTCATGTCTTTGACTGGGTTACCAAAACAATAGACCAGGGCTGTGCGATAGACACAGTGTATCTCGACTTCAGCAAAGCCTTTAACATCATCCCCCACAGGAGACTGGGAAACAAACTAGAGCACACAGGGTTAGGGCATAAGATACAGTAGTTAACTGGGTTAGGAACTGGTGGCAGAATAGGAAGCAGAGAGTCTTGGTTAACAGGGCTTTGTCACAAGAGGAGGAAGTGACCAGTGGCATACCATAGGGGTTGGTACTGGGTCCAGTCCTCTTCAATGTCTTCATCAGTGACATCAGAGAAGAATTGAAGGGGGGTGCCTGTTCGCAGATGATACAAAACTCTGCAACAGGGTGGATAAACAGGAGGGGGCTCAAGCATTGTAGCTTATCTCAGAAAACTAGAGGAATATTCAAAATACTGGCAGTTAAAATGTAATATCAAGTAATGTAAGGTCATACACCTGGGAAAGTGAAACCTACGGGTAAAGTACATTCTGGATGGGCACCAAATGGAAGTGACAAAGATGGAAAGGTACCTGGGTGTACTCATCACTAATGACTTCAAAGTCACAAAACAGTGCAAAAAAGCTGTGCAGAGAGCAAATGGCATCCTTGGATGTATAGGTAGGGGCATTACAAGCAGAAAGCAAGGGTAATCATGCCACTGTAAAGATCCTTCATAAGGCCACCCCTGGAGTACTGTGTCCAGTTCTGGAAGCCACACCTGAAAAAGGACATAGGCAGATTAGAGACAGTGCAGAGAAGGGCTATTAAAATGGTGAAAAGGGCCGGCCAGTCAACACAGCAGTAGCACTACTGCTCATGACTGGTGACCTGGGTTCAGGAATGAGCCCAGAAAGCTAGAGGGCCAGCTGGGGGGAGAAGGGATTGAGCACCCACAGGGCTGCTCATCTTCTCTGAGAAGAGGGGGAATAAGGCTCGGTGCATGACTGGCCTCTGGCGGAAGCCTGATGTACAACCAGCACCAGCCATAAGAGAGAGAGAGAGAGAGAGGAGGCGTAATGGACATCGGTCCTTGCACCTTGCTATCCAGGCGTGAGTCAGGCTCCACAGAAAAACAGAAAATCAGCCTCCTACATGCCGGAGAGATGGAGCACTGGCACCGATCCCCAACCTTTGCCTCACGGTAGCCGGATGAAACACAGAAGATTAGGGGTGTATAACCATGGCTGGATGGGGGTGTGGCAGAGGTAAGAGGGGGACAAGATGCCTTGGTGAATCCCAAGGAAGCGGACTGTAGGAAGCCTGGGAGGAGAAACAGAAAAATAATAAAAAAAAAAAAGAAAATGGTGAAAGGGCTGCACCATAATTCATATGAAACTAGGCAGCTAAGACAGCAAGAGAATTTAAACTAGTGTAAGACTGACAGTGTGAACAGCTTGGCTTGAACAATTAAATGGTAGGGCATAGCCACCTTAGGCAGACTAGATGGATCAAAAGGTCCCCATCTGCCAACACCATTCTTATGCCCTGCCTTCCTTCCTCTCATTCCTGTTACATATTATCCCTTCCCTAACATAGATAGACACCCCCTTTCCTTTTTCTCTATCCTGGCAGTATATCTTGAAACCCAGGATAACTAGGTCCCAGTCTTGGTATTGTTCGGCTGTGTTCACCTCCCCTCCCATCATCACTACCTGCAATTCTACTGTCTTATTAGACAGGCTCCTAGCATTCAATGAGACCACTCTCTAGTGTGATCCTATCCCCTCAATGCCTTTCCCCTTCCCCATCCCCTTCCCTATTCGAGTTTTGCTCCTGCCTAGCTATGAGGGGAATCCCAAAGAACCCCGTCAGCTGGTGGCTGCCCACCTTTCACCAACCCACCTTGTTCAAATTGTACTCAGCTTGTATGAAATCCCCCAACTTCTGTTTTAGGACCCCCTGGAATATGTATTGCTGACAGTTCTAGACTGCATTTCTAGAGTGCAATACCGGACTCTCATCACTTCCCTGCAAAGGGGAAAAGAGGGAGTTCCCCTTTTGCTTGTTGATGTAATCCATCATACTGATGTCCATCTGCACTAACACAGGACTCAGGGAGAGATGAGCCTGGAAGGCCTGTAGCCCATACAGAATAGCTCACATCTCTAGAACATTGATATGCAGGGTGCTGTCCACTGTGGTCCATGTACCCTGTGTCTGATGGGGCCTTAAATGTGCCCCCCAGCCCATTCCCAAGGCATCCGCTGTTAGAATCTGAAGAGGGTTGTTGCGGGGGCATGGGTCACAGAGTCAGATAGGAACACAAAAGTCAGGTTAAACATCTTTGGTATGGCGTATGTTTATTGCGTCTATGAAAATATGAACAGTTCAGGTCTCAGTTCAATTTATTTCAGGATGATCAAAGCTGTTTTAATTATGTGACAGTCATTCGTCAAGCAACTTTCTTTAAATGGCAGGCAAACTTTCTAGAGTATTAGGACTGCTTATAACAGATAGCATTAGTTTTTTAAAGCATAAAGCCTGTTTACTTTAAAATAGCAAAGGCTGCAGTTTGCAATTGGATGCCAGACATAGCCTGAGGTGGGGAAAATTGTCTTCACAAGTCAGGGAGACCTGCATCACAGCCAGTTGTTCTGGTTTGAATATTCCAGCATTGATCAATTACTATAAACTACTGGTGTGATCCTGTTTCAGACAGAAGTCCATCTTCTTCCAAGTTGTGTTAACAGGGTGTGCTTAGAAACAACTGAGAATCTGCATGGGATATACTATATTGGACTAGATATCAGCAACAAATCTCTCTCTTGCTTACATCTGAGGGACGTTTCCTTACTTTACAGTCTTACACTGGTATTGCTTTGTGTTTAATTATTTTAGTTTTTAATTCAGGAAGGGGTTTTCAAAACTGCTTATCTTGTGAGCATCTTCAGAAGGGTTGAAATAACTGCATATTTGATTTTTCTTTGTGGCTAATAAACCACCAGGCTGTTTTGGGGCTGGGGAGGTTTACCTGTGTCTGACTTGGATGTCTGGATTTTTCTCTGTTTGATTAGCAGGGTATTTTCTCTGTCAAATTGTTGTGTAGGGCATCTTGCTGACAGGAAGGCACTCATCACAGTGGTGGGTCAGAGCTTTTAGCTGATTGTTTCATGAGGGCACAGTTTAGCCCAACCCCTTCCCACCCTCATCCCACCCACCCTGGAAATAGTTCCCTTTATACCTGGGGTTCTGACATCATTTCCTCAAGAGTGCAAGGTGCATGTCACTGTCATATCCTCTCTAGCACACTGCACTGACACTATAAGCATACGGATTGTATAATATATATATTTCTATATAACAAACCAATCACACACATGTACACACACACACACAAAAACAAAAAAAAAGTAGATAAACATGGAGAGTAGTGAAATATAATGGCTGTGGGGCAGCAGCCTTCTGGGAGTCTTTCTGAAGGTTGAGATGTTGCCCTATTTGCAGACAACTCTCTGCCCTGAGGGAGGAAGTTGCCCATCTTCAGGCCACACTGAACAGTAGTAAGGGAACCTTCCCCATCCAGGGAGCACCAGAGCCACCACCACTTCCTCAGAGGTTGTGAAGAAAGCACAGCAGTTGGATCACAGTGGGCTCAGGGAGGATGAGGATGAGGATGGTGGAACAGAGGCACACCCAGTCAGTTGTAGCACTCCACAATCCATACACCATTCTGGGGGAGCATAGCTCCCCTATGGATGCACCCACAGAGGAGACTAAGGAGGCTGAGGACAACTGTCACAAGGGAGGCCCACAGGAAAGAGGCAGAGGACACCACAGGGAAAGGAAGCAGCTCCTGGTGGGGGACTCAATTATTAGGGGGATAGAACGGGGGAGCAGGGAAAACTGAAGTAAAGTGCCTGCCTGGTGCCATGGCTTGGAGGGACAGGAAGCACATCCTCAGGATCACAAGAACAGCTGCATGGGAGTCTGAGCTGGATGTCATTGTCCACCTAGAGACAAATGACTTGGCTCATCATGAGATTAGAGCAGTGCAGAAGCACTTTGAAGAGTTGGGGAGGGGTCTAAGACAAGTAGCACACACAGTAGCCTTCTCAGAGGTGCTACCTGTCAATGGCATGGGGGAGGCGAGGGTACTTTGCATCACGCAGTTTAATGAATGGTTGAAAAAATGGTGTGGAGCACAGGGGTTTGGCTTAATTGGGGACTGGGGTTCCACCTGGAGGGACACAAGCCTATAATGGCAGGATGGTCTGCATCTGTCCAGGAAGGGAACAAGTCTTTTGAGCAATTGGTTTAAATGCTTCATTGGTAAGCTTTAAACTAATCAAAGGGGGAGGCACTGATAAGCAGCAGGAAAATCCCAGCCTCTCCCTGCAAAACAGGGTACTAAATGAGAAAAAGACCGAAGTAGAAAGGTCAGTGGGGGATGCTGCAACAGAAGGTAAAGCCATCAAAAAATGGAGATCAATGAGTACCAATGTCCATAGTCTGGGTAACAAGCTTCCTGAATTTGTGACCTTGATGGAGGAGGAACATCTGGATATTGTGGCAGTCACAGAAACATGGTACACACAAAACCATGACTGGGACGTAAACATACCAGGATACACTAGCTACAGGAGGGACAGAGAGGGTAAAAGAGTAGGAGTAGCTCTTTACACAAGGGAAGGAATCAAAGCAACAGAACAAAAGGGTAAACAGGGAGGAGAAGAAGCACTGTGGGTAAATTTGGAGACAGGAAATGGCACCACAATCCACACAGGCATTAGATACAGACCTCTTTCAGGGGGAGGAAACGGACAAGGAAATGATAGGGAAGTATTCTTAGAATGGCAGA
This sequence comes from Neoceratodus forsteri, assembly GCA_016271365.2. Classification (NCBI taxonomy): domain Eukaryota; kingdom Metazoa; phylum Chordata; order Ceratodontiformes; family Ceratodontidae; genus Neoceratodus; species Neoceratodus forsteri. Next base: position 1,181,846,045 of record CM057454.1, read on the forward strand.
AAAAGGGGAGATATTGCTGATGGGTGATCTGAATATGCCAGATGTTAACTGGAGTGCAGTTGCAGCAGCCACTTCTAAGAGTGGGGTTATTCTAGATGTCCTACAGGGGGCATGCCTTAGACAACTAGTATTGGAGCCCACCGAGAGGAGCAATCTTAGCCCTGGTTCTCTCAAATGGAGATGGAGAGAGAATCACAGATGTAAAGTGGGTAGCCATCTGGGAACTAGCGACTACCGAACAGTATGGTTCACAATAAACACAGCAATAGAGTCAAGCCATACAAAGGCAAAAGTACTGGACTTTAGGAGGGCTGACTTTGCCAAAATGGTTGGGTGCCTAAGGAATGCACTAGCAAATGGGCAGGAAAGAGGGGTGGAAGAACAATGGGGAATAATAAAAACTGCCATCACAGAGGTAATGAGCCTTTGTGTGAAGCAAATAAACAAAACAAAACGATGTAAGAAACCACTATGGCTTTCAAAGGAAGTGGCAGTGAAGGTTCAAGAGAAAAAGAAAGCATTCAGGAAGTACAAGGAATCACAGAAGGAGCAGGACAGAGAACTGTATCAGTTAAAGCAAAAGGAAGCTGGGAAGGCAGTCAAAACAGCAAAGGCCCAAACCGAGGAAAAGATAGCCAACTCAGTTAAGAAGGGGATAAAACCTTTATAGGTACATCAGGGAGCAAAGGAAGACCAAGGAGGGATAGTGAGGCTTAATAAAGGGAGGGAGGGTGGCAGAGGGAGACTGTGAGGCAGAGATACTGAACAAATATTTTGCTCAGTATTTACAAATGAAGAGGGGGAGGTACCTAAAACAAACAGTAGAAACACTCTGGATACAGAAGTTGATACCAGCCCATTTACAGAAGAAAGGGCTCTGAAAGAACTCTTAAAACTGAAGGTGGACAAAGCAATGGGATCTGATGGGATTCATCCCAGAATTCTAAAAGAACTAAGGGTAGAACAAGTGACTCCTCTGACTACCCTCTTTAACAAATCATGGGAGGATGGGGTGGTACCCGAGGACTGGAGGAGGGCAGATGTGATTCCCCTTCACAAAAGTGGGAGCAGGGCAGAAGTGGGAAACTACAGACCTGTTAGTTTAACCTCAGTGACAGGGAAAATGATGGAATCACTTCTGAAGGAAAGAATTGTTGAGTATCTAGAGACCAGAGGGGCACAGGACCCAAGACAGCATGGATTCACAGTGGGAAGGTCAAGCCAGACAAATCTGATAGATTTCTTTGACTGGGTGACCAAAGTAGTAGATCAGGGAGGGGCTGTGGACATGGCCTACCTAGACTTTAACAAGGCATTTGACACAGTCCCACACAAAAGATTAATATAAGTTAGCCAGTCTGGGAGTGGGTCCCAAGATGACAGCCTGGGTAAAGAATTGGCTGGAGAATAGGACACAGAGAGTAATAGTAAATGGAGTCCACTCTGAAGAAAGGGGGTTACTAGTGGGGTACCGCAGGGTTCAGTATTAGACTGGTCCTCTTCAACGTCTTTATAAGCGACATTGCAGAGGGACTGGAAGGAAAAGTATGTCTCTTTGCAGATGACACAAAGATCTGCAACAGAGTTAATGCACAAGGTGGGGTGGAAAGGATGAGAAGGGACTTGGCAAGGTTAGAGGAATGGTCAAATGTATGGCAGCTTAGGTTCAATGCTAAGAAGTGCAAGGTAATGCACCTAGGAAACAAAAACCCTGGGGAAGAGTATGCAACGGGGGGTGAGATACTAACAACAACAAAAATGGAAAGGGACCTGGGGGTAGTCATATTAGATGACCTAAAGGTGGGCAAGCAATGTGAGAAGGCTGTAAGGGGGGCTGGGGGGATACTGGATGCATAGGGAGAGGCATCACCAGTAGAAAACAGGAAGTTATTGTCCCTCTGTACAGACAGCTGGTCAGACCCCATCTGGAGTACTACGTGCAGTTCTGGAGACCCAGTCTCTGCAAAGACATAGACAGGATGGAAGCTGTCCAGAGGAGGGCAACTAAAATGGTGCAGGGTCTGCACCAGAAGACATATGAAGAGAGGCTAAAGGAGCTTAATATGTATAGCCTCGAGGAAAGGAGGGAGAGGGGGGACATGATAGAAATGTTCAAGTACCTCAGGGGAATCAACAAAGTCCAAGAGGGTAGCATCTTTCAAAAAAAGAGGTGTGCAAGAACAAAGGGGCACAATTTGAAGATGGGGGAGGGGCGGCTCAGAGGTAATTTAAGGAAGTATTTTTTCACAGAGAGGGCTGTGGATGCATGGAACGGCCTTCCGGAGAAGGTTGTGGAGTCAAAAACAGTGGTGGAATTCAAGCATGCATGGGACAGTCATAAGGCCATTCTAGGGGGTGGGGGTAGGAAGAAGTAGGCTGCTTTTTAACTAGGATCTGCAGCTTATCCAGTAGGTAGGGAAATGGGCAGACTGGGTGGGCCAAGCGATCCTTATCTGCCATCACATTCTATGTTTCTATGTTTAGGGTTTCAAGGTCTCTTCGTCTGTTATTTCAAAAAGCTGTGGTCCTTCTCTCTGGTCAGAGCATAGCTCTCAGCTTCACTCTTCACTTCCAGCTAAAAAAACACTCCCCTTTTGTATCCCTCCCAAAAGTCACACGATGAACTATGTCACACAATTATTGCATCATTTTAAAACAATTAGGTGTTTATTTCTTCAAGCATGATTTTTTCCTTTCAGTGTCAACAGCTATACATTGAAGTATATACTTCATGCTCATGTGACTGATATTTTAATAAAGTTATTCAGAAATCAAACAAGATCTTAAATACCCCAATTACAGCATCTAATTGTATAATAGCTCCACTTATGTGCATATCTTTCTGGATTGCATAATATAAAACAGGCAACTAAAGGTCCATTCAGCCTTAATGCAAGCTGGATTTGCTTGGTGTAGGTAAGTTTGAGAGACACCATGGTTTAATTATCCTTTTTAATTTCTTCAGGTTTTGCCGTCAAATCCTTTTTGTAAAACAGTCTGTGTCTTTACTTGGAATCATAGAAATGTGTCGGCAGAAAAGAACCTCTCTGGCCCATCAAATCTGCCCCTTACACCCCCCCCACCACTCGTTTCCTTTGCCTAGGGACATCCCTTGCCTCATTGGTCAACCCCTTATGTCTGTCCTATGCCTTCCACCATTTTGGGCCCCCCCCACCTCCTCAGGTAGTTTGTTCCATGATTCTACCACCCTCACCATGAAGTAACACTCCCTCACATTGCCACTAAATCTTTCTCCTTCTAATCTCAGACTTGACCTCTAGTTTTAGCCCCCACTTTCCTTTTAAATAAGCTCCCCTCCCTCATGTTATTAATCCCCCTCACATGCTTAAATGTTTCTACCATGTTCCCCCCCTTCTACTTCCCAATGGGTTCAGATCCAGTTCTCTCCAGCTCTCCTCACAGGGCTTCCTATGCAGACTGTGCACCATCTTGTCTGCCCTTCTCTGAACCCTTTTAATCCCATCTATGTCATTTCACAGGCAAGGTCTCCAGAACTGGACCCTGTACTCCAGGTGAGGTCTCACCATGGTTTTATACGGAGACATCAGCACCTCCCCTCCTGCTTGATATGACCCTTCCTATACACGCCAGCATTCTGTTTTCTTTGCCCACTGCCATGCTGCATTGTGTACCCACCCAAAGGTTGTTTGATATTGTAATTCCCAGATCATTCTCCTGCTCCATTGGCTTAATTGCCTCCTTCCTAGTGTGTAAGCGGCTTGTAGGTTTTTATTCCCAATGTGCATTAAAGTACACTGTTTGGCACTGAATTTCAGCTGCAAAGCTTCTGACTAGCGTTCCAGAATCTTCAGCTTCTCCCTCATGGCCTCCAACCCATCCCCCTGGATATCTCCCCCATTGCAGATCTTGGTATCGTCTGCAAATAGGCACACCTTCCCCTCCAGCCCCTCCGCTATAACACTGATTTTAATATTAAAAAGGATGGGACCCAGTTCTGACCCCTGTGGCACCCCGCTCATCACCCCCCTTCTCCCTGGAATGCACCACATTTACCACCACCCTCTGGCTTCTGTTCTTCAACCAGTTTTCCACCCACTTAGTTATTTTTTGGTCCACCCCAAGCTTTTCAACTTATTTACCTGCCTTCTGTGAGGGATGGCGTTGAAGGCCCTATTAAAGTCCAGATAGGCCATGTCCACTGCCCCTCCCTGATCAACCACCTTCGCCACCAAATCAGAAAACTCTATTGGGTTAATCTGGCATGATCTCCCATTTATAAAGCCATCCTGCAGTCCGCTGTCAACCAGGTAGTTTACCACTCTTTCCTTTATTAATACCTCCATCACCTTACCCACCACCGAGGTGAGGCTGATTGAGTGATAATTCTCCACCTCCTCCTTGCTGCTCCCTTATGAATTGGCACCACATCAGCCTCCTTCCAGTTTTCTGGCACTGACCTTGTTTTCAGGGGCAAGTTAAACAGCCTTGTCAGAGGTAATGCCAGCTCCTACCTTAGTTACTGGAATACCCTAGGATGTAAGCCATTCAGACCCATTGCCTTGCCTACTTCAACCTTCCTAGTTCCTCTCTTACCCTGTCTTCACTGAAGGGGCTAGGATCCACCCTTTTGTCTTCCCCTCCCTCCTAACTCTGGTCCCCTTCCCTCCTCCTCCACTGTGAAGACCAAGCAGAAGTAGCTAGTAAGCACCTCTGCCTTCTTAAAGTCTCCTTCCACTAGAACTCCCCCCCCAACCCGTACTATCTCCTGCATAGCCTTCTTCTTCTCTCTCACGTACCTAAAAAAAGTCTTATTCCCCCTTTTGGCCGGTCTAGCAATTTTCTCATCTGTACCAGTTTTAGCCCTCCTAATCGTCTTCCCTGTCACTCTCAACTTCTCTTTGTAAGTCTCCCTGTCCTCCTTTCTATGTATCTTCTTATATGTTTTGAATGCACCAAGCCATTAAACCAAGGTCCCATCTGCCTGGATTGGTGGTAGTTCAGGTGGATGTTAAAGATCCCATGGCACTTATCGAAAAGAGTAGAGGTGATTTTATTTACAATAGTACATAAGAAAAACATTAGAAATTATAAATGAAATAGTACATAAAAAGCAAAACAAAATACTACAGTATCCAAATAACAGAAAAACACAACAAACCTAACACAGATGAAACAAAAACAATTCCATATCCTAAGCAGACCAGTTTTTTCTTTTTTTATTTATATTTATTTATGTGAGAAAAACCCTTCCACCATATCAGTACTTCCTCTACATTATAAAGTTGCATGTCTTTAAAATATACTTTTTGTAACTCATTTGATACATATAAACAATACCCATCAAAAGTAGCTTTCTTTTGATAAATGACCCATTGGCATCTCACCTGCCATAGACAGAATCGCAAACATGCAAAAAGTACCAACAGTGTTCCATAATCATAAACTTTAAGACTTGCAGGGAAAATACCAATCACCAATATATCATACGTCAATTTAGATAACCAATTCAACTTCAATTTTTTTGCCGCGTAGGCCCATAACTGATTTGAATAAGAACAAAAAAGGAAAAAATGTTCCATTGTTTTTCTTGGTTTACGCATTCTATATATGGACAATTTCTCTCCTTCTTAGCCTTATATTTTGCAGTTCCTCTTATATTCGACCGACCGTACATTATAAGCCATTGGACTTCCTACATATGAGATGGTAGTCAAGGATTATTTAATTGTTCCAAAATCCTACTATTTAAGGTCATGGGACAGTGCTTAAAACTAGGAATTGTGGGATAAATATGAGTAATGATGGAACTATAAAGTTTTTGTGAAGCGTTCATGCATATTTGGCTTTTAATAACTTGTCACTGATATAACTTCTGAGCAGCAGGCCTAAAATAGGTTGGTAAATGGATATGTGGGTTAATTTTGGTGTGCAATGCAGCCCGGCTGATAAATAGTGCCCTAACATATCTCTAAACCAAAGCCCCTCATTGCTGACTGGAACTGCAAAACTTAACTTTACTGTTTAGGGGAAAAAAAGGGTATTGCAAAATACTACAAGGTCAATCATTCCTAAACCTCCTTTATTTTGAGCTAGATATGTAAAACATCTTTTTACTTGGTTTAGTCTATTACCCCATAATATTTAAAAACAAATACTATAGAGTTTAGTTTCATATTGAGATGGTAAGGGAAAGATTAAGGCTAAATACTGTAAGCATAGCAAAATTAATTGTTTCAGAATAAGAATCCTTTTTTTTCGTGAATCTGAACTGTTTCCAACAAATTATTTTAGATTCAACCTTTTTTAATACACTTTCCAATTATCATCTGGGAGATTTTGGGACCCCAAAAGAATACCTAGAATAGTAAAGGGTTCCTCTGATATTTTTATAATATTATACAAAAAAAGGGAATTGGAAATTACTTCCCATCAGCAAACCTCTTGATTTAGAAAGATTCAATTTAGCTTTGGAAAGTCCAGAGAAATACTGAAATTCTTTAAAAAAATTCTCCATTTTGCTCATTGTTTTTAAAAAATAAGCAGACATCATCAGCATATGCCTGTACGATCAAATAATGATTAGTCAGTGGCACTTTGAAACCTTCCCATTTGGGAGGTATGATTAAAGCTCTTATAAGGGGTTCCAAAGAAAAAGTATACAGCAGTGGACTTAGTGGGCAACCCTGACGTACCCTGTTTTAATAACAAACCCTTTAGATATTTTATCCTTTATTACCAGATATACTTTTGGAGAATCATATAAGGATTTTATAATCTTAATTACCAAAACAGGAATCCCAAAAAATTCTAAAGTTGTAAATAAAAACAAGTGATTTACCCTGTCAAAGGCTTTCTCTAGATCTAAAGAAAGTAGACAACCTGTTCTACCATTTAAAGACAAAAACTCAATTAAGTCTCTTATGGTTGCTAAGGCAGACTGAATACTGAAAAGGTGAAATTACATTTTGGGCCATGTGTTTTATTCTATTATTTAGTACGGTAGTAAAAATTTTATAGTCTGGATTCAGTATTGTGATTGGTCTCCAATTTCTAATGTCACCTCTTTCCCCCGATTTAAAAATATATATCTGTAGTCCTTCAGAGAAAAAAACTGGGATTGAATCCCCTACCATAAAGTTTTGAAACACCAAATTTAGACAAGCTACAATATCTGTACGAAAAGCTTTATAAAAGAGGTTTGACAGGCCATCCAAACCAGGAGAAATATTATCCTTCAAATTATTGATAACTGATTATATTTCCTGTAAAGAAAATGGTTCCTTTATATCAGAAATCATTACCTGGTCAAAGCATGGTGGGGGAGGGCCCAAATAATTCTTAATGTCCTGTAAAGAAGGGTCAGAGACTGGTCGTAAATCTTGGAAATGTGTTTCAATAATGGAGCAGATAGATTCAACATCATAAACTCTGCTATTATTATGCTCTAAAAATTCTATAGAGGAGGAGTCTCTAATAGTTTTACATAATTCATAAGGGTCTTCTATAACAGATTTCTTCAGATGATTAGAAATAAGAGCTTGTAGGGTTTTGGCCCTATCATATTGTAGTTCTCTCATTTGTAACTTAATATTGTCAATTTGAGTAGAAAAATCCATTCTGGAGGAATTAGCTACAGTTATTAAATGTTGCAATTGAGATCTTAATTTCAGATATGAAAAGAACTTAGAATTCCTCTGACGCGTCCTATAATGTTTAAACCAATTTTTACGATCATTTTTTGTTTTCAACCACCATACACCTAAATCCAGGTATAAAAATGCCACTGATAATCTGGCTTTTAGGATCAGTGTAATATAATTTTTCACTATATCATCTTGTAGCATGGAAGTATTCAATTTCCATCTCTTATTCTGAATATTCATTTTGGGTGTGTTCCCAACAACCACCTGAACAAGCATGTGGCCTGAGAACTCTACTGGGACAGTAGTAAAAGACTTAACTGAAAGGTCTTTAGATGTAAATAGATAATCTATTATAGAACCAGTTTTCCCTTTTAAAAAAGTACAACCCGAGCCCTTATTATCTAACTGAATACATATAGTTAGGCCTGCTGTTTTAATTAAAGAATAGAAGCAGTTAGAATCACAGTAATTTTTTTTAGTAGTTGATCCTTTTGAATGTAAACTACAATTAAAATCACCTCCCCAAAAAATATTTAATGAGGTGACTAAGTAAGGTTGTATTTCCTTCACACATTCAATTTTAGCAGCCTTTGTCTGAGAATTATAGATGTTAATGAATCTATAGTTACTAGATTGCCATTTACTATCTAAAATTAGGACCCTGCCTGGCACTAAATCAATTAATTTATATAGAACAAACTGAAAGTAATTAAACAGAATCCTAATGTCATCAGCATTATCTCTACCAAAGGACCAATATGAAGGTCCCCAAGGCCGGTCTCTTTTGAAGGGAGATATTTGCTCCCATGAAAACATTCAGGTTTCTTGTAAGAAACATACAGATATGCTTTTATCATGCAAAAGTTGAAAAACTGCTTGTCTTTTGTTCTTTTGTTAACATTTAATATACTATGTGTATTTAAAGAGCCCCAGATATTTGCAACCATTAGTTTATACAAACAAAAAAAAAAAGAAAATTGACTCATTTTTTCCTTCTCTTTTTTTTTCTTTTCTTTAGAGTAATCTGTAGGGGCCCCTAGGGTATCCTGCACTGATTTTTGGGAGTCAGAGCCACCAACCCCTATTTCAGAATTGCCCCAGGCCGTGAAAAGGGCAGAATAAGAATTCTGTGATTCAATTGACTCTATTATGGGAATCGGGACTGGTTTTAGATTACTACTGGACCTTCTTGGAGGCAAAGGAGGCTGAGGGACCAAGTCAACACCTGCTGCTATCTTGTCTTCTGGGTCTTTATAACAAACAGACGCAAACTGCTTTGTGCTATTTTGTCAACTATGAGAGGTGCAGTTTGTGGCTTGGGGGGGCAAGGAGGGGGAAGTGCGGAAACCACTGATTTGGTGTCCACATGTCTTGGGAGTGAGGGGGGGTGTCCCCATTTCCAAACTTATGGTGTTAGTTTTTTCTCCAAAGCCTTTTGGGCCTGCTGGACTATCAGGTCCGGGCTCCCACAAGAGGCCTTATTTTTTTGCAGCCCATGGGCATTCCCTAAAAGCATGTCCATACTCCTCACATAGGTCACATTTTGTATGGTTAGCACACTGCATAGTCACATGCCCCACTTCCCCACAATTATCATATCTAGGCTGGTCACAAGTACTTCAAAGATGCATTTTTGAGCCACACTTATAACAAGCACTGGACTGACCGCTATAAAAACAGACCCCCTCTATCCCTGTTCAATAAGAAAGCATTAGGGATATGCTCAATTCCTGTGCCTTTCTGTCTTAATTTAACTTTATACCTCCACCCTCCCATCCAGAATTGCTCTGAATCTAAAATAGGTCCAGGGTCACTTTGTACATCACATTTTTGAGACAACCAATAGGTGATATCCTCAACATGGACTCCCTCATTCCTGAACGTCACTGTAACATTTTTGATCAATGGTTTCATTAAGGGAATTACTAAAAAGGGGATCCGTGTTGGGGAGAATTTAACTTGCCCATATCTTTCCCCAAACAAGTCTAATGTATAAGCAGAATGAAAACTAATATCATAATTGTCTTCTCCCAAGATGTTAATAAATGCAAAAACATCTCTGGGAGAAAAATGCGAAAAATCTTTTATGAGGTATTTCCCCCACATAATGTCTGCCTGGTCTCTCCGCCAGACCTCCTTTGTACCTTATGCCTTTCTCCCGGCGTCTATATTTATGGCTCCTTGAGGTCTTCTCCTGGGATTTTGACAACTGCACCTAGAAAGGTTTGGTGATACGGCAGAACTTTTCTGCTGGTGCTCCTTCTTTATGCGGGCTACCTGCTGCTTTAAAAGGTGCTTTTCTAAAGCTGCTTTTCAGCTTCACTGGGTAACAGTTTTGAACCCTTTGCAAATGGGGAAGGCTTGCACATTAAGCTGCTGAATAGGGAGCTAGCTGCATTCATGAGCAGCCTAGATAGACCATGGTGGCCTTTTGCTGCTGGCAATTTTCATATGTTCATATGGTCTGGGCTGAGGCAGCAGAAGCAGACATCATGAGAATTGCCAGTAAAAAATCTTCTCACTGCATTCACAATATCAGAACAGTTTTGATGGTTCCTTTGTCGATACGCCTGCTGTCAAAAAATCACTTATAAAAGTGATTAGTTTAATATTAGACAAAAAGAAAATGGCTATTAGAAAAAAAGAAAATGGTGGCAATCACAGAAACATTTTCATAGGCAGTCTGATGAGTATTGTCAATGGTAGGAAAAGAAATCAGGAGGGAAGGGGTTGCCCACATTTATATGGCAGCCGACATCTGATGTTGTTGTGGATGGCCCCTGATGGACTTCTTGCAAAAAGTTTCCTTGTGTTTCTAGTGCATGGTGCCTATACGTTCCATATGTGTGGCCTGATGAAAGAGATATCCTTGAAGAAGATCTAATTAAAGTTTGGCTGTGGGCTCCAGAATCATACTACATGTTTTGTGAGGGCACAGAAGTACACTCTGTGAAAGAACAATTTCGTAAGAACTTATCATAACAGTAGATCTTTGAGGGAATTTCTTTCAACAGGTCACACCTATGGAACCTAGTCATCAGGTGATAGAATCCCGTGGAAGCTTTTCTGTAGCAGTCTACTAAAGGCCGCCCATGTCAACATAAAGAATCAGCATCACAACCCTTATAAATACATGGGTGGCCCCACTCCCTTTTTAGTTCTTCTCCCCCTGCCAGAGACCAAATGAGCTAGGCCTGCCTAAGGGACAGAGGAGAGAGAGAAGTGCCTGCTATATTTAAAAGGCTAGAGCAACAAGAGAGATGGTGAGGAAACAGAAACACAGCGGGGATGGAGGGTGAAATGGTGTGTCCTGATGAAAGAGATTCTCTTGAAGATCTACTGTTATGGTAAGTTGCTACATAGCTATTCTATCTTCTTCAAAGATATCTCTTTCATCAGATCACACCTATGGAGAAAGTCCAAAGCAGTACTGACAGAGAAACAGTCTAGATGGCAGGAGGACAGAAGCCTATGAAAGGTGGTCTTGGAGTACAGCAAGGCCAAAGCCTTAGGCACCAAGTGCCTGACCAGGCTCCCGCCTGGTGGCTCCATGGCTTGGCCGCAGCTCCTGTTCCCAGCTACTTCCACCCACCTCTCTGCCTGAAGCTACATCTGGACAGCAAAGGCACCAAGCCCCTGATTGGGCTCCCATTTGGTGGCTCTGTAGCTCAGGTGCAGCTCATGCTCCCAGCCACTGCCACCCACTTCCCTGCCTGAAGCTACCACCGGACAGCAAAGGCACCAAGTCCCTGACTGGTCTCCCGCTTGGTGACTCCATGACTCGGCTGCAGCTCCTACTCCTAGCCATTGCCACCTGCCTCTCCGCCTGATGGTACCGCTAAACAGCAAAGGCACCAAGCCCCTGACTGGGCTCCTACTTGTCGGCTCCATGGCTTGGCTGCAGCTCCTGCTCCCAGTCACTGCCTCCTGCCTCTCTGCCTGAAGCTACCACTGGACAGCAAAGGGTAAGATTACAGTGCTCCTGACTACAATGTCCATTTGAATTTGTGCGCCTCTCTGAAGCTTCTCCTAGGTTTGCTGGCTGCACCTTCGGCTCTCTGCTCATTGGATCATTGGTGCAAAACCTCACCAATTGATTTCCAGATGCAGAATCTGGTCTCTCTGCTTGGTTTCTGCCAGGAAGAACCCTCTCTGAACTAGTGTTCTCGTGCAGCTTGATTTGCTAGCTTGATATGCTAACCAAGCTCTGAGCCACTGCTTTAGATTGAGCTACTGTGCCCAGCCCTGATTACGCTTGGCTCATATTTTGCTCATATTAAATCTGCATTATAGCTTAGCCTGGTTTTATTATTTAGCTTGTTAAATAGCTTAATCTGTCTTAGTGAGTGCTCCATGCAAATTAATCTGTTTCACTGCCTAGCTTAATTTTTCAAATCACAGCCTGTAACACTGCTAAATTTGCACTTACGGTGAGACTGCTCGGTTTAGAGTGGTTTTTAAATGAACATGTGTCACTACTTAGCATAATTGTATGATCATAGACTGCAGCACAGCCCAAGCTGCATCTAGGGTGAGACAACTCTGTTTAGAGTAATTTGTTAATTTTTTTTTTAGACTTTCTATTTTTCTCACCTTCCCTCCCACCAGCTCCGATATCCATCAGGAGCACCTAGGAGTCATCCTGCTGCAAACCACCCTTCCTGGTCTGCCCCTGTCACCCATGGAGCCTCAGATTACCCCCCCTCCCCGGGGGGGACAAGCTGGGACCCAAACACCCCAAACATCTACTTTTGTTGGTTGAGGGGTGCCTGGAAGGCGGCTGCAAATTGAGGGCAAGCTCCAGTGCTCTGTCTTCATCAGAGCTGGAAGGTACTTCCCCTGTTCTGTAGGGGAGTGACTGGCACCCCGACATCAAGGCATTCCACAACCGTCTGCTGCTCCCAACCCTTCTTTATGCTCCAACGCTTGCTATGCCTCCGGTTTCTGCCAGAGGCTAGCCAAGCATCGAGCAGGAGCCTGCCTCCCTCCAGGGAGAGAAGAGCTGTCCTCCAGATGTTCAATCCTCTCCCTTCCCTACTGACCTGAACCCAGGTCACCAGTAAATTGTTAATGAATCTGTGTCACTGCTTAGTGTGATTTTTTTTAGTCACCGACTATGGCTAAGCTCAGAATGCATTTATGGTGAGACAACTTTGTGTAGAGTAATGTGTAAATCATCCTGTTTGACTGACTACTGTGACTTTTTTAATCATAGACTGTTAAACAGCCTAAACTGCATTTTAGATGAGACAGCTATTAATTTCAGTTCTAACTTGCTGCCCTTCCATATCTGGCCCTTGTCTCTACTTTATCCCTCCCTTTGTGCTCACCTCTACTCCACTTTCCTGCAATCTAATCTCCCAACTAGCCCCCACCCCAGCCCTCTCTCTCAGCTCCAGTTTTGGAGCCTGCTAGCCCTCCTACTGATTTGGCCCTGGCGCCACTTCCTCCCCCGCTGCTACTGACTCCTTGCCTTCCCCGTAGGAATACGCCCACCGATTCCCACCTCTTTTTAACTAATTCCCCTTTTCTTTACATATCTTAATCACCAGGTTCCTGACTGGGCTCCCACTTGACAGCTCCATGACTTGGCTGCAGCTCCTGTTCACAGCCACTGACAACCACCTCTCCACCTGAAGCTACCACCGGACAGGTAAGGTAAAGATTGCAGTGCTCCTGACTACAAAGCACATTTGAATTTGTGCGCCTCTCTGAAGTGTTTTCTGGGTTTGCTGACTGCACCTTTGGCTCTCTGCTCATTGGATCCTTGGTGCAAAACCTCATCAGTTGATTTCCAGATGCAGAATCCAGTCTTTCTGCCTGGTTTCTGCCTGGATAAACCCTCACTGAACTAGTGTTCTCTTGCATCTTGATTTGCCAACTTGTTATGCTAACCGAGCTCTGAGCCACTGCTTTAGATCGAGCTACTGTGCCCAGCTCTGATTATATTTGGCTCATATTTTGTTTCAGTGCAAAAAGTTTGTGTGTCCAGGGAAATCACCAGTCTTGTATAAGATGATTCAATAAGGTTTCTGGTGGAGCTCACTGAGTTTCTGGTACATTCAAATCCAACAACAAAATTCTGGCCTGCTCCAGCAATGAATGCTACTACACACGAAGTATTTTGGAATTTGTTATTATTTTTATTTATAAAGTCCCAACATTTCGCCTAATATCTTCTGGGGAACTGTAAAAAGATTTATAAACAAATATTTAATATATTTCACACTTGGAAATTCTATTCACATTTTTTTTTTCAATTTTTAATATCTTTCCATATTAGACCATGCTAGTCAAAAATGACTGGGTGTACCATCTTTCTGTCATATTTATTAGAGCATTATTAAAACCAAAATTATATTTTAACCACCTGGTTATCCTTTACATTCATTTATAGTCATGGAATTCTTATACATTTTGCCCAACTGTATGCCGACAATATAAATACATGAGAAATTCATTGCCTTACTTTTTAACAATGTCAGCAAAAGCCAAACATCCACCAAGCATCCTTAAGAATTTCCTCCTGTATATGTTCACTTTAAGAATAAATGAAACAATTTAAAAACATTTTTTTAGAACACTTAGGCCAAGTACTCCATATTCCAAATTGTGCCAAACAATGCTACGTTATCCTTTGTATGTTAAGTTCTCAATATTCAGCTTTTATTTCATCAATTTTTTGTTGATTTCAGATATTTTTCTTCAACCATTTAACTGATAATTAAATAAATAAATAAAAGGGGGCAGATAGAAGAAGAAAATAAAAAAAATAAATTGTTAATTTAAATGCTTCTTTAAAGCTATTTGCAAACATTATGCAGTGTTTCTAATATGAATATACACTCAATGAATGAGAAACACTGCATAATGTATGCAAATAACTTTAAAGAATCATTTAAATTAACAATTGATTTTTTTTACTTTTTTTAATTTTCTTCTTCTCTCTGCCACCTTTTATTTATTTATTTATTTATTTATTTATTTAATTATCAGTTAAATGGTTGAAGAAAAATATTTGAAATCAATACAAAGTAGTAGAACAAATAAAAAGCTGAATATTGAGAATTTAAAGTATAAAAGATAAGGTGGCATTGTTTGGCACAATCTGGAATATGGATTACTTGACCTAAGTGTTTTAAAAAAAATAAAAACTCTTTTTTACATTATTTTATTTATTCTTAAAGTGAACATATGCAGGAGGCAATTCTTAAGGATGCTTGGTGGATGTTTGGCTTTTGCTGACATTGTTAAAAAGTAAGGCAATGAATTTCTCATGCATTTATATTGGTGGCATATATTTGGGCAAAATGTATAAGAATTCCATGACTGTAAATGAATGTAAAGGATAACCAGGTGGTTAAAATATAATTTTGGTTTTAATAATGCTCTAATAATGACAATAGAAATATGGTACACCCGGTCATTTTTGACTAGCATGGTCTAATATGGAAAGATATCAAACACTGAAAATTAAAAAAAACTAAATATAATTTCCAAGTGTGAAATATATTAAATATTTGTTTATAAATCTTTTTACAGTTCCCCAGAAGAAGCTTAATATTAGGTGAAATGTTGTGACTTTATAAATAAAAATAATAATGAATTCCAAAAGACTTTGTGTGTTGACTTTATAAATAAAAATAATAACGAATTCCAAAAGACTTTGTGTGTAGCAGCATTCATTGCTCCAGCAGGTCATATTTTGTCCCGCCTGCCCAGCCCAGACCCGACCTCTATTAAATACTGCTCCTCCCCCACTAAGCACACCTTCAAACTCCCATCCCCATCCTGTAACTTCTATTTGCCTCTCTCTTAAAGTGACCTGTCTCCTCTCTTTTTCTTTACTCCTTCCACGTAATTGACCACTTTGCTTTCATTCAAGACTTTTGTTTCCGGATCAGCACACCTGTATTTATTTTCCCTGCCCCTCCTACTTAATTTCTACCCTATCCTTCCTGACCTGATCCACTTCTTTACTCCCTTTCTGGCTGCTAAGCTCATTCCCCACAATGGCCACTATAGCTGGATCAACTGCTAGATGGTTGCTTATTCTAATGCTCCTCACTTTTTCTGACCTTCCACATGGTCTTGGGACCTCTCTGTACTCGCCCACTTTAGAGAACTGCTGCCTTCATGTTTACAGTACCATTACATCCCCACAAATAAATAACTTTTCCCACCTTCACTGGTCTCAGCTTCCACATCCTGAATGGGTCTCATGTATGAACGAACATGGCTGGCTACCTCCACTGCCACTACTTCCACATCTCTTCAATATAAAAAAATAACATTTCTTCCCAACAACCTCTGAGAAGGCAATCAAAACTCAGCAATAAGCATATAAGAGAGTACATCTGCAGGTTTGCACTGATGTTATTGCTGCTTTCAGGAAATATCCATACCAGTCCTGGCCCCCAACTACTGTAGGTGCTTTCTCTCCAAGCAGAAAAACTGGTTCTATCATGATCGCCTCAATTAATGTATATAGTCTCCTCCGCAAAACGGACACCCTGAGTGCATGGATCCAGCATCATAATCCTGACATTCTCTCTGTTGTTGAGACATGGCTCTCCCCAAACATAGCCGATGTCTGTGTTTCACTCCCTGGCTACACGGTCTTTAGAAAATATCATTTATCTAAGCATGGAAGTGGGTGTGTGATTTACCTAAGGGACAATGTACAGGGTTTAGTCCTGCCATTGCCCAAACTGGGTGACCACATGCAAGAACTAGCATTAAATGTGCTCCTTGGCACTCACAATAAATCCCATACAGTCTTATCAGTCTATATTCACCCTAGGCATAAGTCCACTGGCTTTGATGCATTAATGGAGTGTTTAGACTCATTGAGTGTCAGCACTGAAATTATACTCCTCGGGGACTTTAATGCCAATTGGCTCTGCCCAGAGGCCACATCCTACAAAGATGCACTCATTGCAATCCACCTCACTCAACTGGTCAGCACACCAACTAGGCTTAACTACACTAATAGTACCAGCATGTTACTGGACAGGTACTGTCTAACCGACCTAGCCATTTATTGGGGATCACTGTTCTCCCTGAGATTCTCAGTGACCACTTGCCTGTACTGTTCCAGTGGTCCAATAATTACATCAAGCCCCCTGCAAGAACAGTCACTAATAAGGTTCTCATACAGGGTGTCATTGAGCCACAGGTCAGAAAGCACATGAAAAATCAGGAGCAGTTGTAGAATTCACAAAAAGTGCTTATTAGTACTAGCAGTAACATAAAGAAATAAAATTGTTCAGAATAACTATTCATAAATGCAGAATAAACAGAGAAGATCCAGCTGAGCTTTCCTTCAATCTCTGTGTCTCTCAAAACACTGCAGCTCTCTCTCTTATAAGTACTTGCAACCCCCCTCCTTAACAAGCATCCTGTTTTTTTTTCTAAAATGTTCATGTATGTTTCAGGTAGGTGCAGCAAGAACACAATGTCCCAGAACTGAGGCCCCTTCTCCACAGCTTCTTAAAAAGGGCTTTAAAACTGCTCTCAGTTTAACCCCTTGAGTTCCCAGTAGCTTTATGCAATCATTTCAACAGTATAACTATATACAGTTTCAAACAAAGGGATCCCAGCATCAACTACATTTCCACATAATGATTTGCATATATTTTTATACCAGCAGATATGCAAGAGAGGAAAAGGCAGAAACAGCAAGGGAAGATTGAGAGACAGTGAGAGGCAAAGAATTGCGAGACTGTCGGGGTGATGAAATCCTAGGTCTCATGAGAAAATTTGGTTGCACAACCAGAAAGACAAGAGACAAAAAAGGAAAGAACAGAACAGATCTCTGCATTCAAACTCTCCATAGCAAGTGGGGCAGGGTTCTATTCAACCCTGTCACATACACCCCCAAGAGGGAACCTGTTTTATCAAACAGGTTTCCAAAACGTTCTATTAATTCTCTAACATTAGCTTCTAACTTTCAGAAATTAAGCACATGTGGAGTATCCTTTTTTATACAGTTCAGCAAACAGTAAAGTTGAAACTCATGCATTTGTTTTTCAGCCTTCAGAACTCTCAATTCCTGATCCATATCTTGACAGAAAATCAGCATTGACATTCTCTCTCCTAGATGTCTGCATCACTTTAAATTTAAATGGCTGAAGTCCCAGGTACCACCTTGTGATTCTGGAATGTTTATCTTTCATTTGGTTGAGCCAACAGAGAAGATTGTGATCCTTTATAAGTACAAAGTCAGTTCCTAGCAAATCAGACTTAAGGGACTCCATGGTCCACTTTCCTTCTAAACATTCCTTTTCAATGGTGGAGTACCTTTTCTTTCTGTCATGCAACTTCCTACTTATGTACAGAATAGGATTTTCCATCTCATCTATATTTTGACTCAGGACTGCACCTAGACCTACATCTGGTGCATCTGTTTGTAACAAAAATGGTTTCTCAGAGTCTGGGCTTCTCAAAATAGGGGCTGATCATAATGCAGCCTTAATGGCTTGAAAAGCTTCATCACACTCTGGGGTCCATTTCACATTATTTGTGTATTGTTTGTTTGTGAGTTTTGTGAGGGGAGTAGCTAACTCTGCTAAGTTGAGAATACATCTCCAATGATGACCAGCCAGCCCTAAAAATTACCTGACATGTTTCTTGGTTTTAGGGGCAGGGAGGTTAACTACAGCTTCTATCTTAGAAACCTCAGGCTTGATTTCTCCATTTCCCAAAATATAGCCCAAATATCTGGTTTCCTGCCTGCATACTTGGTAGGATTAATTGTCAGACCTGCATTTTTGACAGCTTGGATAACTACTCATAGGTGATTCAGGTGGCTTTTCCAGTCTGGACTATACTCCACTACATCATCCAGGTATGTAGCACAATAACTAGTGTGGGGTGATAAAATTACAGCCATGTACCACTAGAATGTAGCTGGTACACCATGTAAACTAAATGGCATGGTGGTGAACTGATAGACTCCAACAGGAGTGGCAAATGCAGTTTTGACTCTGGATTCTTTAGCAAAAGGGATTTGCCAGTAACCCTTGGTGAGATCGATGGAACTGATATACTTTGCACTCCCCAGTCTGTCCACCAAATCATCTATTCTGGGCATAGGATAACTGTCAAATTCTGACACTTGATTAAGTTTCCTAAAACCAATGCAGATTCTAACATCCCCTTCTTTTTTGTTTACAATTACCACTGGAGATGACCAGCACCCCTCAACTTTTCGATGATACCCAATTCATTCATTTTTTGTGTTTTCTTAACCTCATCAGCTTTTAACCACTCTGGTAACCTGTATGTGTTTTGCCTAACAGGGTGAGCATTCCATGGCACTATTACGTGCTTGACCCCTTTTGCTCAGCCTGGTACTGTGGTAAAAAGTACTGTTAAATGTCTTTAACAAATAACAAATTTCTGTGGTTTATTCGGGGGATAAGTAAACATTCACCTTTACAGCATCAGCAGTTACAGTTTGTTCCAGTCTAACATAAGCTACATCAATATCTTCTTTATCAGTTTCTGGTAAAACTAGCAAAGCAGCTTTTTGCATTTTTTCAACCCATTTCTAAGTCTAAGAACTCTATAAGGCCTTTGCCATGTCATTAACAGTTTGTTTTCTGTTGTGAGTAACAGTAGCAAAATATTTTCACCTTGTTTAAAAACATTTTCTTTTACCCCATGGTCATAATATACCTTCTGCTGATTTTGGGCCTCTTCCTGATTACTATGGGCAATTTCAATATATTTTGCCAGCTTCTTTCTTAGCGCATACATATAAGATGTTATAGATTGTTGCTGAGTGGGGTTATCTTCCCATGTTTCTTTCATCATATCCAGTGGCCCTCTTGACTGCCTACCATACAGCATTTCAAATGGTGAAAACCCTGTTGATGCCTGTGGCACTTCTCTGTAAGCAAAAAGTAGGTAAGGCAAGTATTGGTCCAATCTTTCCCTTCCCCTTTTACAAACCTTTTTAACATGTGTTTTGGGGTTTGGTTAAAACGCTCAACAAGACTGTCTGTCTGAGGGTGATAGGGAGAGGTTTGTATGTCAGTGATACCTAATAGTCTGTACAGCTCCTTAAGTAATGCAGCACCAAAATTATTACCCCGATCAGCAATCATTTCTTTAGGTATGCCCACGGTGCTGAAATTTTTGCAAGCTCTGCTGCCACTTTTGAAGCTATGACAGTACGCATTGGAACTGCTCCTGGGTATCAAGCAGCATAGTCGCATACTACAAGGATAAATCTACAGTATGCACCAAAAGTAACAGATGGACATGTAGCAGACAAAAGTTAGTTGCCAAAATTCTTTTATAGTCAACAATATTGTTTAATAGTGTTAAAACGGACCTTGAATTTCAGATGTAGTGTCCACAAGATGCATCTTCAGCTTGCCATCTTACTGTTAATTAGCACTCTGTTAGCAGCATGATAAGACCTGGTTAAGCAAATTAAGCACACGTGTAGTGGCACAGAGGGTGAGAAAAAATGCAGATGATGCAATATTTCAAGATTAAAAACATACAGGAATGTGACATTTATTTACAGAAACCATAAAACCAAGAAATTAGAAAACTAAAAAAAAAATCAAAAATAATGAAAACTGAGATGCAATGTCAACAACCACTTTTCCCTCAGTGGTTTCTTGGAAATTCCAATATACAGTCAAAGCCCACAGAATAGCTACGGTTTACTTACTCCTGTATTTACTTTACTTAACTCTCACAGTCTACCTCACTGTCGACCTCCCTGTATCACTTCCAAGGCTCATCTGCCCAATGTTCAATGGAGGGAGATATTTATACCTCTGGGTCATGGTGACGTAGACCCTTAATAGAATATGTAACATTCTTAGCTTTTGGTAAAGGTCTGGAACTTAACAAGTATTCCCCTCTTTTAGGTACCGCCCCTTGTTCCGATATAGTTATTTGTTACTTAGTAGACTGTATTATGCATCCTCTATTCAGGTTTTATCTTTAGCTAGGTAGATAACTACCTAGCAACCCACATGTGACAGCCTTAGTTACCGTTTGATCGACAGTGGAAAAACAAACTGTGATATAAAAAGAGAACTGTAAACGACACCCAACCGTTAAGGAATCCCCCCATTCCAAAATCTGCAAGGTTTAGAAGGGCACTGAAAAACTTCTCTTCTCTAAAGTAAGTCTTTTTCTGGGTTTTATGCTACATCCATCTGTAACTAAAATGAACAATCACTAGAGCATACTATTAACAGACTGTGTACAATAACAAAGGGTTCTGTGTATATTTGCAGTTGCTGCTCCCAGTTTTCATGTTTGCATTTCTGGCTTCCCTTCTGCCTATAACTCATAGAACTATTGTTATTTCAGCAGTGCAATTCTGGGCAGGCTGTCTCTATGCACTGGTCTCCTAGGTTTTTCAGCCTTAATAAGAAAGCAAGGGGGACTGGAGTACTCTCAGCTTTGCAGAAACGGTGGCTGCAATTGCAAAAACTCTTGTTTTGCACTCAGCCATTGCTTCTGCCTGGCTGGGCTTATTTCTTTACTTTTAAAGCCTTCTTTTTTTAGCAGAGCCTTTCTCACACTGTGAGCAGTCTACTCTTAATACCTAAAGAGTATATTTCAGCTCCTTTCTGAGGGAGTCATCTGCAGCGTGACTCACGCTGAAAGTAAAAGTTATTTTTTCACACTTTTTCTTTTTTGGCTGGTGGCTGCAATTTCCTTGCCATCTCACCTCTCTAGTTTCTTTTTTCTTTTCTACTGCTCCTCACAGATCTTGGATATACTAGCAGGAACTAAATACTACCATTTTTATTTCAATCAGCTCGGGCACCAGGTTGCATGCACCGAGAAACAGAACATTTCATAAGTTTTACTTAGGTGGCTGCAAAAGTGCACAGTGCTTTGCGCCGAGTAAATATAGCCACTCATTTCAGGACTGCCTCTTTATTTCTTGCACCAGATTCTTGTATTACCATAGGAATATATATATATATATATATTCATTGCTTAGGAATCCTATTCTAATGGAACCTTTAAATACTTTGTTCTTCATTTTACATTATCTTTTACAAGAAGAGTTTCAAACAATCATAGCATATGCTTTTCTTTACTGTACAGTAGGTCTTTTTGTTTCTAACTCCAAATTTATTTGGAGTTTTGATGGGGGGGGGACTGTATGAACTGAAATTAAAAGTTTTAGACAGAGATAAAGAATAGAAATGAAGTACAGAAGTAGACAGTATAGTTTTATCTTAGGTGGCCCACCTAGGATAATAGAAAAAAAGTATTTAAAATAGAAGAGATAAGAGGGTACTGTTGCAACAGAAGTTTTAAGGTGGAAGAAAAAGAAGACAGGACAGAGTTCGACAGTCCAATGTTAGGGAGTTTAGCCTAGATTTGCCACATGTAGCAGTTTGACTATAAAAGCACCCACTGTCTGCCTTGCTTTAATGTGTTCTGTCCAGAGTTTCTGACACTATGGCAACTTCTGCTGCCTCACCTGGTTCAAGGCAGGGTAAGAGCACTTGCTTTACCTTGCAATGAAGACTGAGATCCTCACCAAAATGGACAAGCTCCCAAAACTCAGCATCAGTGATTTTAGTACTCATTTTTACATTCCTGAGTCCACAATTAGTGATTTGATAGAGAACAAGGACTCTCTACTCTTCGACTGGCATTCCAACCAGAATCGATAGAAAAAGGAAGCAAGAGGGCAAAGACAATGACATGGAAGAAGCTTTGCTCCATTGGTTTTCTAATGCAAAGGGAAGGGAAGCTTTGATACGCAGCCTACTTTAGGTCCAGAAAGCTGAGCAGATTGCCCCTGCACTAAACAAATTGGACTTTAAGGCTATTGATGGCTGGCTAAGCCGCTGGAAACAGCAGCATAACATTGGGTTTAAGAAAATCTACGTTGAGAAACAGAATGCTGACACTGTTGCTGCTGAGGTGTGGATCCGTGATGTTCTCCCACAGATCCTAATCGGCTACAGCCCAGATGACATCTACAGCATGGATGAGACTGGGCTATTTTCCACTGTGTAGGATATGGAATGCTGGCGTTCAAGTCTGAGGTCCCATTAGGCTTAAAAAAAGCTAAAGAGTGTGTGACTGTTCTCCTGACTAGCAACATGACCAGTTCAGACAAAACAACCTTAATGGGCATTGGCAGGTCAGCCAACCCAAGGCGTTTTAGGGGTGTCCACAATCTGCCTGTCATTTTCAGGAGTAACAAAAGTACCTGGATGACAGCTGGCATTTTTGAAGTATGGCTGAGGGATTGGGACTGTCGATTACAGTCACACAAGATAGTATTGCTGTTTGACAATTGCAGTGCCCAACTCCCAGTCTCGGGTCTCCAAAACATTAAATTGTTTTTTTAACCCCAACACCACCTGCCTTATGCAGCCTTTGGATCAGGGCATTATT
Organism: Neoceratodus forsteri; assembly: GCA_016271365.2. Lineage (NCBI taxonomy): Eukaryota > Metazoa > Chordata > Ceratodontiformes > Ceratodontidae > Neoceratodus > Neoceratodus forsteri. The sequence goes on from CM057454.1 coordinate 1,181,869,075, forward strand.
TATAGCTGTAAGAAGCACTATGCCACCCTAATGAGAGGCAGGTTGCTCCAGGTCTTGGATGCCGACAAAGAAATCACTGCCTCGGCCTGTGTACGCCGCATAAGTTTGTTAGATGTGGCCACCTCAGACCCAACAATTGGAGCCACCAAAGAAGAAGAGGAACAAAATTTACCTGAGGAGCTTGGACTGACTACTGAAGATCTGTCTGTGCTGTGTGACCTTGGAAATGAAAGGAACAAAGGCCAGAGCGAGGTTGATGACATCACGGAAGCCATCAGTGTCCTAGCTGGAGAGGGTAACCAGGAAGACCAGGGAAGCAGATTATGAAGCAGATGCAGAGGAAGAAGTGATGGTCACTACTCAAGATGTTCGCGCAGCACTACTGACATTATGGAGGGTGATGGAGCAGCATGAGGACATTGTGCCACAGTGGGAATTGCTTGAAAAGACTGAAGAAATCTGGAGCCGCTACACCAAAGGCACCTGAAAACAGACCACAATCAAGGAGTACTTCACTCAGATCAGCACCGACTGAAGGACAGGTACCGTGCTGTACTGTAGTAACCTGACAGGCAGTACAGCACTCATTTTTTAAAAATTTTAAGTCACTAATTTCAATAAAAGATACATTTTTTGGGGAACGGACTTGGGCGCCAGGGGTCGGCAGGGGACGGGGAAGGATTGAACGTCCATAGGACTGCTCTCCTCCCCTTGGGTGGGTTGTGGGTGCATGGTCACTCTGCAGCGGCCCCTGGTGGAGATGTGGAGCACTGCAGAGGGATCGCAACAAGGGGAACACCATAGAAAAGCTGAAAAACCACTCTGGGACTGGCTGGATGATGGCTGCCAGGTCAGAACACCTCTGAAGACTCCCAGGAAGCCACAGAAAGCCTCAGCAGCACCCAGGACCAAAAATAAAAAATAGTGTGCCTTCTCCCTCAGAGAAGAGGGACCCACCTGATGAAAGGGTTATGCCGGGCTATCCCGAGAAGGCTGCAGATCTGAGGTAAGATGGCTGGTGGGATAATAGAAGGAATGTCTGTGGGTCATGGCAGCCTGAAGGAGAGGCAGCTCCAGAGCATGAAGGGGACATAAATAGATAATACAAAAAAAAGATTAATTTTTCGCACAGACAGCAGCAACAAAGTTAAAAAGAGGCTGTAAATCACTTACAGCTGCAGCTTTGTGCATCTGATACATCTGTTTGTGTTTTATCGTGCAACTGTATAAACGTGCCCTATGTAATCGCGCCAAATGATGTAGCGGACGCCACTTCTACCGGACTACTGGACAGTAGCCAAATCAATCCAGTACAAGTGGTGCATGCTGTATTATCCTTTTTTACTTTTGTCTAAAGGACCAACCACATCCATTGCAATTCTCTCAAAAGGCACATCTATCAAAGGTAGGGGCACCAGGGGCACCTTGTCTTTTCTAGCGACTGGGGCTACTTTCAGACACTCAATACCTGAATTACAATAGGTAGCAACATCTTCATCTTCTTTGGTGCCTGCCTGGTGCCATGGCTTGGAGGGACAAGAAGCGCATCCTTAGGATCACGAGAACAGCTGCAAGGGAGTCTGAGCTGGACATAATTGTCCACCTAGGGACAAATGACTTGGCTCATCATGAGATTAGAGCAGTGCAGGAGGACATCGCAGAGTTGGGGAGGGGCCTAAGACAAGTAGACACACAGTATCCTTCCCAGAGGTGTTGCCTGTCAAAGGCATGGGGAGGCGAGGTAATTAGCACCATGCAGTTTAATGAATGGTTGAAAAAATGGTGCGGAGCACAGGGTTTGGCTTCATTGGGACTTGGTTTCACCTGGAGGACTCCAGCCTATACTGGCAGGATGGTCTGCATCTGTCCAGGAAGGGAACAAGTCTTTTGAGCAATCGGTTTAAATGCTTTATTGGCAAGCTTTTAAACTAGTCAAAGGGGGAGGCACTGACAAGCAGCAGGAAAATCCCAGCCTCTCCCTACAAAACAGGGTACTAAATGAGAAAAAGGCCGAGGTAGAACGGTCAGTGGGAGATGCTGCAACAGAAGGTAAAGCCATCAAAAAATGGAGAGCAATGAGTACCAATGCCCGTAGTATGGGTAACAAGCTTCCTGAATTAGTGGCCTTGATGGAGGAGGAACATCTAGATATCGTGGCAGTCACAGAAACATGGTACATACAAAACCATGAATGGGACGTAAACATACCAGGATACACTATCTACAGGAGGGACAGGGAGGGTAAAAGAGGAGGAGGAGTAGCTCTTTACATAAGGGAAGGAATAAAAGCAACAGAACAAAAGAGTAAACAGGGAGGAGAAGAAGCACTGTGGGTAAATTTGGAGACAGGCAATGGTACCACAATCCGCACAGGGGTTGTATACAGACCCCCTTCTCAGGGGAAGGAAATGTAAAAGGAAATGATAGAAAGTATACTTAGAATGGCAGAAAAAGGGTAGATATTGCTGATGGGTGATCTGAATATGCCAGATGTTGACTGGAGTGCATAATAAAGGGGCTCAGCAACCCTTGGTTATAGAAAACTATGACCTGGTGAAAAGCGAAATCCTGAAAAGGTATGACATCTCAGGAGAGACCTACAGGGAGAGATTTCAATCTCTAAACTACAACTCAGTCGACAATCCTTGAGAAGCCTTCACCCAACTCAGAGAACTCCTGATAAAAAGGCTCCAACCAGGGGGAAAAACAGTCCCACAGATCCTCGATACATTTGCCATGGAGCAATGCATCAACATCCTGCCTACAGATGTGCAGTTTGGGTAAAGGAACACTGACCAGAAAGTGAGGAAAAGGCTGTTTCTTTGGCTGAAAACTACCAAATGGCCAGACAGACGCCACAGCAGCGAGGTAATAGCCAAGCACCAGTAAGACACTCTTTTTCCCATTTAAACTCCGAGTCTGTTAAGAACTCTGGTGGGGTAACAAATCTGTGCCCAAAGACGTTATTTGCTATAATTGTAATAAGTCAGGTCATATTGCAAGAAACACAGAAACATAGAATTTGACGGCAGATAAGGACCACTTGGCCCACCCAGTCTGCCCATTTCCCTACTTACCGGATAAGCTGCAGATCCTAGTTAACCAGCAGCCTACTTCTTCCTACCCCCACCCCCTAGGATTGCCTTATGACTGTCCCATGCATGCTTGAATTCCACCACTGATTTTGACTCCACAACCTCCTCCGGAAGGCCATTCCATGCATCCACAACCCTCTCTGTGAAAAAATACTTCCTTAAATTACCTCTGAGCCACCCCTCTATCTTCAAATTGTGCCCCCTTGTTCTTGCACACCTCTTTTTGAAAGATGCTACCTCTTGGACTTTGTTGATTCCTTGAGGTACTTGAAAGTTTCTATCATGTCCCCCCTCCTCCTTTCCTCAAGGCTATACATATTAAGCTCCTTTCGTCTCTCTTCATATGTCTTCCGGTGCAGACCCTGCACCATTTTAGTTGCCCTTCTCTGGACAGCTTCCATCCTGTCTATGTCTTTGCTGAGATTGGGTCTCCAGAACTGCACACAGTACTCCAGATGGGGTCTCACCAGTTGTCTGTACAGAGGGATAATAACTTCTTGTTTTCTACTGGTGATGCTTCTCCCTGTGCATCCCAGTATCCCTCCAGCCCCTCCTTGCTGCCCTCTCACATTGCTTGCCCACCTTTAAGTAATCTGATATGACTACCCCCAGGTCCCTTTCCATTTTTGTTGTTGTTGGTATCTCACCCCCCCATTGTGTACTCTTCCCTAGGGTTTTTGTTTCCCAGGTGCATTACCTTGCACTTCTTAGCATTGAATCTAAGCTGCCATACATCTGACCATTCCTCTAATCTTGCCAAGTCCCTTCTCATCCTTTTCATCCCACCCTGTGCATCAACTCTGTTGCAGATCTTTGTGTCATCTGCAAAGAGACATACTTTTCCTTCCAGTCCTTCTGCAATGTCGCTTATAAAGACATTGAAGAGGACCGGTCCTAATACTGAACCCTGTGGTACCCCACTAGTAATCCTCCTTTCTTCTATGTGGACTCCATTTACTATTACTCTCTGTGTCCTATTTTCCAGCCAATTCTTTACCCAGGCTGTCATCTTGGGACCCACTCCCAGGCTGGCTAACTTATATATTAATCTTTTGTGTGGGACTGTGTCAAATGCCTTGCTAAAGTCTAGGTAGGCCATGTCCACAGCCCTCCCTGATCTACTACTTTGGTCACCCAGTCAAAGAAATGTATCAGATTCGTCTGGCATGACCTTCCCGCTGTGAATCCATGCTGCCTTGGGTCCTGTGCCCCTCTGGCCTCTAGATACTTGACAGTTCTTTCCTTCAGAATTGATTCCATCATTTTCCCTATCACTGAGGTTAAACTAACAGGTCTGTAGTTTCCTGCTTCTGCCTTGCTCCCACTTTTGTGAAGAGGAATCACATTTGCCCTCCTCCAGTCCTCGGGTACCACCCCATCCTCCCATGATTTGTTAAAAAGGGTAGTCAGTGGTGTCACTAGTTCTACCCTTAGTTCTTTTAGAATTCTGGGATGAATCCCATCAGGCCCCATTGCTTTGTCCACCTTCAGTTTTAAAAGTTCTTTCAGAACCCTTTCTTCTGTAAATGGGCTGGTATCGACTTCTGTATCCAGAGTATTTCTACTGTTTGTTTTAGGTACCTCCCCCTCTTCATTTGTAAATACTGAGCAAAAATATTTGTTTAGTATCTCTGCCTTTTCACAGTCTCCCTCTGCCCACCCTCCTCCTCTTATTAAGCCTCACTATACCTCCCTTGGTCTTCCTTCGCTCCCTGATGTACCTATAAAAGGTTTTATCCCTTCTCAACTGAGTTGGCTATCTTTTCTCAGTTTGGGCCTTTGCTGTTCTGACTGCCTTCCCAGCCTCCTTTTGCTTTAACTGATACAGTTCTCTGTCCTGCTCCTTCTCGATTCCTTGTACTTCCTGAATGCTTTTTTTCTGAACCTTCACTGCCACTTCCTTTGAGAACCATAGTGGTTCTTACATCGCTTTGTTTTGTTTATTTGTTTCACACAAAGGCTCGCTAATTCTGTGATGGCAGTTTTATTATTCCCCATTGTTCTTCCACCCTCCTTCCTGCCCATTTGCTAGTGCATTCCTTAGCACTCACCATTTTGGCAAAGTCAGCCCTCCTAAAGTCCAGTACTTTTGTCTTTGTATGGCTTGACTCATTGCTGTGTTTATTGTGAACCATACTGTTCGATGGTCGCTAGTTCCCAGATGGCTCCCACTTCTACATCTGTGATCCTCTCTCCATCTCCATTTGAGAGAATCAAGTCTAATATTGCTCCCTCTCAAGTGGGCTCCAGTACTAGTTGTCTAAGGCATGCCCCCTGTAGGGCATCTAGAATAACTCCACTCTTCGAAGTGGCAGCTGCAACTGCACTCCAGTTAACATCTGGCATTCTTTCTGTCCTTTTGCCCTATGCGGTCCCTCAGACTCACCATTGTTCCCTCTCTTTCTTTCTTTCCCTCCCCTCCCTAGAAAGCAGGTGTCTTTCTCAGTCTGTTTCTTTTAGTTCCAAAATTCTGCCTTGGCTCCCTTCATCACCTTTATTTTTATTTTCAATTTTTGGTCACTCCACCCACACTTACTCCCTCTATAACTTTGACTCTGGTTCCTTCACCATCTCTTACTTGAAATCATCTGCTAGACAAGCTGCTTTCTCCTTCTGGTTCCCTAAGCTCTGGTCTTCCCTTCATCCTGCTATCCTCTATGCCTCATCCCTCTTCTGCCTGAAATCCTTTATTGCAGTATGACCTGGCATCCACACCGCATAGCAACCTTCCTTCGTATGTATTTCTTACCTGTGTTTATGCACATGGTCTGTTCCGAATCTAGTATTCATTACACCTGTTCTTGTTCTAAGTTAATGCATATTTTGCTACATTTATTTGTGACTTGTCTAATTGAAACTTGCAAATTTTAATATTATTTTTATATTATGCTATTTTATTTATGGTGCATGTTGTCAAGGTTTACTTTACTTCTTTTCCATCTTACCTCAGCATGCCTCTGGAAATGAGCTGTTACCAGCTCAGTATGTCTTTCATGGTACATTTGTAATACATAAATAGTCAGATAAATAACTAAACAAATAAAGTAATTAAATAAATAATTATTCTGTAGGACTGAATGCTGTTCACCCTTAAACTGTTGGTTTAGTTAGGAATCATAGGAAATATACATGTCATAAACTGTTAGCCATAGAAACCTGAACGTTTATCCCAAGAATTCCACAAACCCCACTCTTCCTCTTGTCTTAATATTTATGTCCAGTAGCCTTTTGAACTGGTCCATGCTTGCACTTTGCACCACTTCCACTGGAAAGTCGTTCCACTCTGAGCCTACCCTCTGGTTAAAGCACTGCCATCTGCCATTCCACTTGAATCTTTCTCCTCTAAGTTTCATCTGTTGTCCCCTAAAGTCTCTTTCTGTTTTCTTTCTTGATAAGCCCAAGCATTTCCACAAGTCAAAGTTATTAAATACTTTGTAAACCAGACAATGGTCACCTCATAACCTCTTATACTGTAATGAGAACATATTTAGTTTTCTCAGTCTCTCCTCATAAGTTAGCCCTCTAACCCCATACACTATCCTTGCTGCCCTCCTCTGCAACCCTCCCATGGCAGTATAGATGTGCTATAGTGTGATGCCCACAACCTCAAACAGCACTCTGCATGGGGCTTAACCAGGGATTCATACAGAGATAACAGCACATGCCTGTCCTGGCTTTTGATGCTTCTCCCTATGCAACCCAACATTCTATTGCCTTTATTCAAGACCTCCCTACAATGAACGTCAAACTTAACGTTATTGCTAATGGTCACACCTAGGTCTCTTTGCTCATCGGCTGCTCTTAGCTCTACTCCATTCAAGTAATATTCAGCTTTTAAATTACCTGAACCAAAATGCATAATTTTGCATTTATCAATGTTAAAGAATTGATTCTTAGAATTAGCCCACCTTGTTAACCTGTCAATCTCATTTTGAAATGTCATGGCTTCTTCACTTGAACTAATCAATGCCCCCATCTTAACATCGTCAGCAAATTTACTTAGTCATGCATTTTCACTGCAATACAATGATGCAACAAAAATGTTGAACAGCAAGGGGCTCAGAACCAAGCCCTGTGGCACCCCGCTTGAGACCTCTGCCCAATCTGAATAATACCCCTTCACTGTGACGCATTGCCTCCTGTAACTCAGCCATATTCCAATCCAATTTAAGAGATTTATGTCAATTCTACCTTCTTCCAGTGTTAATCGTAACTTCGTATGAGACACTGAATCAAAGGCTTTTGAAAAGGCCATGTAAAGAACATCCGCCAGAATTCCTTGGTCTAATGCGCTACTAATTGGTTCGAAAATAACTAGTCAAACCCATGAGGCATGACCTGCCTTTCTTAAATCCATGCTGATATATATCAACCTGCCCTGTATCCTTCAAAAATTATTCTTTAATTGATTCTAACATTTTACCAAAAATAGAAATTACACTAACTGGCCTGTAGTTACTCATCTGACCTCTGTCCCCTTTCTTAAATATTGGGATCACCTGTGCCAGCCTCCAGTCATCCACCACCACTCCCTGGTCCAGGGAAAGCTTAAACATGGCTAGGATAGGGGAGCTATTAGTTCTATTTGCTTAAGAAATGCAGGGTATAACCCCTCTGGCTCCTGTGATTTGTCTGGGTCCAAATTCCTTATTCTCTTCACAATGTCCAGGTCTATTAACCTAATTTCCCTTCCCTCTTTCTGGCTTTCTGGTAACTTGAACACCTCATCTTTGGGTGGATTCACACTTATAAAGAATTTGTTAAGTTCATTCACCATAACTTCACAATCTGTAGCCATCGAACCATTCACCAAACGAGGTCCCACCTGAACCCTTTCTATTCTCAGACCCCCAGTATAGCTAAAAATTCCTTTTTGTTGTCAGTAGTCTTGTTTGTGAGTTTCAACTCAAACTTGCTTAATTAACTTTTTACAATCCCTGACTTTGGCTTTGTAGTTGTCCCATGTTATGCTTGGTATCCCTTGATCTAGCAAGGTTGTAGGTCGGTCTTTTCATCTTAATGGCTTTTTAAATATTTTTTGATAACCAGACTGGTATCCTACCCTTATTATTGTATTTTATTCTGGTAGAAATAAACACATTCACACAAGTGTTCAGTTTGAACTGGTTCCATTTTTCTTGAAGCATCTTACTATCAAAATCAGTTTTCCAGTCCTAATGTTCCAATTCATGTTTAATAGCATTATAGTCAATAGTTCTTACACCACCCTTTCTAAAGTTGTTAAATGTGATATCAAATTGAACTATGTTATGGTCACTTCCCAGAAGCAGTTCTCATACCACACATGCACACATATCTTCCTCGATATCTGACAAAACCAAATCCAGGATTTTATCTGCTTTTGTATTCCTGGTTACATAATTTATAAGTCCTATGTCTTCCACTATATCTAAAAAATGTAGCTCTGTGTGAACATCTATTGTTTTGTTAGTCCAATTTATCCAACGAAGATTGAAATATCCTACTAAAATCAGTTTGTTGCTATTGCATTGATCCTTAATAATGTCGGAAAATTTAATACATTCTCCCATTGTAAGGGATGGCAACTTATAGCAAAGCCCTACTGTAATCTTTTCAGTGCTAGGTGGAATCAAATCTATCCACAGTTCCAGTGGGCCCAAGTCTTCATTTAATATTAATCTGGCTTCTAAACCCTCTTTAACAAATATTGCCAGCCCTTCTCCCTTTTTATTAACTCTTTCTTTGTGAAACACTTGGTAACCTACTACTTAATTTGCTTATCCCAATCCTGACTCTTAGCAAGTCTCTGTCAAGGCACACAACACTATGTCCTCATCATGTAAAATGTGTTCCAGTGCATGTTTTTTATTTCTCGGACTTCTGACATTTAGCAATAATGCTCTCCACCTGTGTATTTTGTTTCTACCTTCTAACTTTTTGTGGGAACTGATTTACTGTCTCACTTTACCACCTCCTCCAAACTCCCCGTGCTGGAGTTTAAACAATCTGTAATTGTGTTGTTGATACTTTGAGCCAATAACCCTGTGTCTAGTTGGTGGTAATAGGTGGAAAGTCCAGAGAGAGAGGAAAACAGGCAGTTGTTGCTGCTGTGGGGAGAGAGTCGGAGGAGCCAGCTCAGAAGAGGGATTGTGGTTTTGGTGAACTGCCTCCCCAATTTGTGGCATTCTGGCTCAAGGAGGGAGCCAATCCAGGGTCAGTGTACACAGCCTAACCCTCAGATGGGATAGCAAGATGTGGGCTCCTGGAGGAGCCAACTGATGAGGGAGAAGTGAGAGCTGAGGAGAGCAGCCTCTTTAAAAAGTCTGCTGCTCAATTCATTGGAAGGTCCAGGAAAAGGCAGCAAATTCGCACAAAGAGAAAGGAGGGGAGAAGTTGTGGAGGGAGTCGACAGAAGCCAGCTCAAAAGAGGGAACATGGTTTTTGTGAACCACTGCACTGAGCTGCAGCATTCCGGCTCCAGGAGTGAGCCAATCCAGAGACAGCGAGCACAGCCTATCCCATGGACAGGATAGCAAGACATGGGCTCCGGGAGAAGCCAATCGATTTTGGAGGAGCAAGATTTGAGTAGAGCGGTAGGCTTTAAAAAGCCCACCCGCCACTGCTCACTTCATTGGAAGGTCCGGGAAGCAGGGCAAACAGGCAACTGTGCCACAAAGAGGAAGGAGGGGAGAAACTGCAGAGGGAGTCAGCAAAAGTTGGCTCAGAAGAGGGAGTATGTTTTTTGTGAACCGTAGCACCAAGCTGCAGCATTTCGGCTCCAGGAGGAAGCCAATCCAGGGGCAGTGAGCATAACCTATCCTGCAGACAGGATAGCAAGATGTGGGCTCCTGGAGGAGCCAATCAATGAGGGAGGAGTGAGATTTGAGCAGAACATACGGCTTTAAAAAGCCCACTGGCCACTACTCACTTCACTGGAAGGTCCTGGGAGCAAGGGAACAGGCAGTCATTGCCGCAGAGAGTAAGGAGGGGAGAAGCTGTGGAGGGAGTCGGCAGGAGATGGCTCAGAAGAGGGAGTGTGATTTTCATCTCACCAGCCTACCCCAGCCCCGACCTCTATTAAATACTCAAAGGAGGAGGAGCCAGTTCCAGAGCGAACCTGCAGGCCTAAAAACAATTTCCACCTTCCAGTGGGAAGAGGTGAGGAAAGCAGAACAAGTATATCATAAAAGTGCTGATCACTACTGGAGGGGATTGGTCACTGGAGGATGACAAGAGGAGGAGGAGGAGGAGCTTGCAGGTAAGGATAGCTGGAAGTGCTCAAAAGAGAGAGTCACTCCAAGGCGAACTGTGGAGTAGGAACTCAACTGACTGGAGGGACCCATTTTTTAGAATAAGGTATTGTGACTTCCTTTTCGTAAGTTCCAGCTGAATTCAAAGTTAAGGTACTGTAACTGTTCCAGTTCTGGTCTTTGCTGTCAAGCTGGACCACTGTGTTTGTTCTGGGACACTTGGATCATGGGGGTGATTTAAGTCATGGTGGGTTCTGTTTTTTTTTTTTCTTTCTGGGGTGGCATCTGGGGACACTGCTTGTAAAGGCATTCGGGCTGGAGGGACTGTTCTGATATAACTGTCTTAGAAAGAAACATTGCTAGGATTGTAAAGTCTTATATAGACACTGCTAATAGTGCACAGACTGCTCTGAAGGAAGCAGTGCACGAATTGTAAAACCATTGTGGGAATCTCAAGGGTTAGAACATCGTTGAGGAAGACAGATAGAGTGGGTTAGAGACGGACACACCAGACGGTAGACTGATTACAGTGGGGGGGCAGTTAAGGTCAGCCCAGGGGGGTGGTACAGGGGGAAGCAAGATGCAAGGGGGGCCAACATGAGTAGAACTGTGGGATGCAATGGATGTGGGGCAGCAGTTTGGATGAACATACTATGGAGGCTAGGAGGGTGTTCAATCTGTAACAGGTTGAGGATGCTGGAGGAGAAAGTGCTGTGGCTTGGTAGAGAGAGGGAGAGAATGGGAGGGGGGTCTTGAGACTGGAGCGTCTCATCCAGGGAATAACATGAGGACACCACATGGGAGGAACAGCGACTCAAGGGAAGGGATAGGAAGGGAGTGCAGGAGCAGAACAAACAAGGGGCCAAGCATAAGTGAGAAGGCTAGAGTTGGGGGGGGGAAGGAGCCAAAGCATAGTCAGGCAAGAAATAGGCTTGTTGTGCTGACTACACTGCTGGAGGAGTAGGGAGTGCACAGTCTCCAAGGGGGAGGGGCAGGAGGGTTAAGGGGAAGGAAATCCACAAGGGACAGGAGTCAGTCATAGAAGGGTGACAGGGGTGAAGGGGAAAGAAGCACTGCCGGTGGGGAGGACAACAGGGGCAGAGCGGGGGGGGACCAGGGTGGAGAGAAGGGATGTGGAGAATAGGGAGGGAGCAGTGAAGGAGCAGGAGACAGGATTGGGGAGAGGGGGGAGCAGAAGGGGAAGGGTGGAGTTAGTGAGGTGGCAGGCTCTAGTAATGGATACCTTGGGAAAAGGGTGGGGGCAGGGATAAGGAACAAAGGGGGTGCTAGTGCTGGGTGATTCCATATTTAAAGGGATCAGATGGGGCAGCGGGGGAAGGTATAGTAGAATATGGGTGGAGGCTATACCTGGGCTAATGGCAGACAGGGCGGAGCAGGTGGTTCTTAAGTGAGCAAGGAGGGGCAGGAAGAAACCACATGTTGTGGTGTATGTGGGCATTAATGACCTGATGGGGGAGACTGTGGAAGTAGTGAGGAGGAGGTTTGAGGAACCAGAATGGCAATGTGACGAGGTTGGAGAATCAGTGGCCTTCTCAGAGGTGCTCCTAGTACCCTGCATGTGTAGGGAAAGGAAAGGGAGGATTGGGGAGTTCAACATTTGGCTGAGGGAATGGTGTTGGTCTAAGGAGTATGGGGCAGTGGGGGACTGGGGCAGAACCTGTGACAATAAGGATCTATATGCAGGGGATAGGCTGCATCTTAACCGGGCGAGGAAGGAGGTATTAAAGCAGAGGTTTGAGGAGTACATAGCATCAAAGATAGATTTAAACTAGGAGCCGGGTGAGGACAGCTAGTAGGCAGGGATCCCAGAGAGGGGAGCTGAGAATGCTTACCCCCCCAAGCTATCAGACAGGTATTTGGGGTGAGGACATAGGCAGGAGTTAGGAGGGGGAACCAGGATGGGAGGGAAGACACAGATTGAAGGTTGATCTCGTTGAATGTGAGAAGCTTAGGTAACAAATCAGCTAAGCTACAGGCTCTCTTGGCTGTGGTGAGGGTGGACATGCGGCCATTATGGAAACATGGGCCACCCAGCACCAGGACTGGGATATGATGATCCCAGGGTACAGGATATTCAGGAAGGATAGGGCTAGGGGGAAGGAGGGCACTGGCAATCTATGTCAGAGAGGGGATAAGGTGTATAAGGGAGGAGGAGGTGGAGGGAAGGACAGAGGCCCTATGGATGCAGCTTCAAGACTCCAAAAGAAAGACACTGAGGGTGGGGGTCATGTACAGGCCAACAGCTCAGGGAAATGACCTGAACAGGGAGTTGGCCAAGCAGATTAAAAGGGTCTGTAGGAAGGGGAACACAGAAGTGGTAGGGGACTTCAACCTCTCTGGGGTGGACTACAACACCCCAACCACCACGTGTGCAAAGGAGCAATTATTACTAGATGCATTTCTCAACTGCTTCCTGGTGCAACTGGTCTGCAAGCCAACTAGGGTGGGAAGTACTCTGGACCTGGAATGGGGAGGCTATAAGGGATCTGGGAGTGGAGAATCCCAGACTAGAAGTGGCCATCACACGGTGTGGTTAACATTCAATATGGGCAGGGAAACAGGAGGTACAGGTTGGGTGATCAATTTTAGTGGGAATTCAGACATGCATGGGTGCGAGCCAAAAATAGGATATAATTAAAAAAAAAGGGCTAGCTGAGGCAATTGAGACTTGTACCAGGACACGGAGCAAGGAGGGTAGGGCAAAGAAGCCAAGCTGGATGACTTGGGAGGTCATGGAAGGGGTAAGGGCCAAGAGATAAGCATTCCAGAGGCTTAGGAAATCAGGAGGCAAAGGGACAAAGATGAGTACACGAAGAAGTCCAGGCTGGTTACCAGGCTAGTCAGAGTGGGCAAGGCTTCCAGAGAGCTGAGACTGGCACAGGGAATCAAGAACGGGTAAAAGGACTTCTTCAGATACATTGGTGAGAGAAGAAGAAACAAAGACCAGATTGTGAGGATTAAGAAGGATGTGGGATGGGTAGAGAAGGGGAGGACCAGGCAGAGGCACTGAATGAATACTTCTGCTGTGTTCATGAAAGAAAAGGGGGGCAGATACCCCATGGAATGGGTGGAGTGGGCGGGGAGATGGGGGGGACTGATATCAAGATTACAGAGGACAGGGTGCTGGAAAGACTAAGGGCACTGAGGGTGAACAAGGCACTGGGCCCAGACGGCATTCATCCTATGGTACTTATCTGTTCAGTACATGACTGGACACAGGATGCATGCCACAGGACTGGAGGATGGCCCATGTGGTGTCCCTTAATAAAAGTTGCCCGAAGAATGATCCAGGCAACTGCAGACTGGTAAGTCTCACTTCAGTCATGGGGAAGCTCATGGAATCAATCCTAAAAGAGAGGCTGGTGACCTTTTTGGAAGACAATGGTCTCCAAGACGGTCATCAACACAGTTTTGTCTCAGGCAGATCCTACCAGACAAACCTAGTCAGGTACTACAACGGGGTTACCAGGGAACTGGATAGGGGCCATGCAGTGGACATCCTGTATTTGGACTTCAGCAAGGCCTTTGACTCAGTGCTGCATGGCAGAAAAACTGGAATACATTGGGATGGAAACAAAAATGGTCAATTGGATCACCATCTGGCTGAGGGGTAGGCAGCAAAGGGTAGTGAGGGGAGGGGAACTCTCATCACCAAGGGATGTTACGAGTGGGGTGCCCCAGGGATCGCTACTGGGACCGGTGCTGTTTGAGATATTCATAGCCAATATCTCAAACAGGATCTGGAGCAGGATCAGTCTGTTCGCAGATTATACTAAGATTGGAGCAGTGGTAGATGACATAGAGGGGTGGAGGGGACTACAGGAGGACCTGACCAAACTACAGGAGTAGTCGGAGACATGGCAGTTGGGTTCAACACCATGAAGTGCAAGGTCCTGAACTTCGGAGCAAGGAACAAGGGGAGTAAATATCATTTGGGAGGGGTACAGTTGGAAAGCACCATGGAGGAAAAGTAGCTAGGGGTACTAATAATGGGGAGTATGAACCACTCAGCTTAGTGCAGGAAAGTGGCTGCAAAGACAAACAAAATGTTGGGGTGCGCAGTGTGGGGAATCTCCTCCAGGCACAGAGAGAGTATCCTTCCCCAGTACAGGTCACTGGTCAGGCCGCACCTGGAATACTGCGTGCAGTACTGGTGTCCATTCCTGAACAAGGACATCAGATTGCTGGATGGGGTAGAGTGTAGGGCACTGAAGATTATCCAGGGACTGGAGGAGAGGCTGGGAGAGCTGAACATGTATTCCCTGGAGGAGAGGAGAGGAGGGATGGGGGGATATGATCAAAACCTTTAAGTACTTAAAGGGAATAAACAAGACCAATACAGAAAGAATTCTTCAGATCAGAAGGGAAGGGACACGAGAGGGCATCAGCTGAGATTGGAGCGGGGAGATTCAGGAGGGAACTCAGGAGACACTTTTTCAGGGAAAGGGTGATAGACAACTGGAATACTCTGCCCAAGGAAGTGATATCGTGTAGAACAGCGGGAGGATATAAGAGGGGTTGGGACAGAGTGTGGGGGGGTTGTTATAAGGAGGGGAGGGTGGGTCAGCTGCAAATCGAGGGGCTAGCTGCACAATTGAGCAGACTCGATAGACCATGAGGCCGGTTTCTGCTGGCATTTCATATGTTCATATGTAGTGGTCACCCTCCATACATGTTCCAGTAGTCGACTCCCCAGGACTGGACATCATGGTGGGAACAAAGAAGTGCAAGCCCAAGCCTGTCCTATAGTTCTGATGGCTGACCTCCCTAAAACCTTTGCCAGGAATGGGCATGGGTACTAGGACTCCAGTGGGGAGTTCTGATGGGTGTTGGAGCCATTCCATGTAAAAGTGTAGACCACTGCTGTACGTTAGTACATGTGTGTGTCGCGTGTGTACCAGTGCACTTATGGCAACCCTCTCATGTCACTTTGGATGCAAATCCAGGATTCCAAGAATAGGATTCTTAGAATGGGAGTGGTGTACAGGCCACCATCTCAGATGGAGGAGTTAGACAGGGAACTAGCGGGACAGATCAGGAGGACCTGCGAGAAGGGTAGTGTGGTGATTGTGGGGGGACTTCAACATGCCAAGAGTGGACTGGAGCACCCCAACAAGGAACAGAAGGGAACAGGTACTGCTGATGCCTCCAGGACAGCTTCCTTGCTGCAATGGTCAGTGAACCGACCAGGTTAGGAAATACCCTTGACCTTGTGCTGGCAAATGGGGACTTTGTGAGAGAACTTATAGTGGAGGAACCACTGTCAGGGAGTGACCACCACTCAGTATGGCTCACATTGGATATGGGCAAGGAAGGAGTGGAATCTGGCATAATAGTGCTTGACTTCAGGAGGGCCGACTTTGGGAGGATGGGGGAAGTGGTAAAAGGGTACCTGGCCAGAATTCAATCTAGTATGGACACTAACCAGAAGTGGGAGCTCATAAAGTTGGGGATAGTGGAGGCAACCAAAACCTACTGCAAAGCCCAGAGCAAGAAGGCTAGGGCTAAGAAACCGATCTGGTTGAACAAGGAGGTCATGGAAAAGGTAAGGAGGAAAAGAGCTGCCTTTAGGAAGTACAAGAAAACGGGGGGACAGGGAGGAGTACTTGACAGAATCGAAGGAGGTGACAAGGGCAGTAAGGGGAGCCAAAGCATCTATGGAACTCAGGCTGGTATAAGGCATTAAGAAGGGGAGAAGGACTTCTTAAGTACATCAGGAGAAAAGGAGCTGTAAGGACCACATAGTAAGGATTAGGAAGGAGGGGGGTTGGGTGGAAGCAAGGTGCGATAAGGAGGAAGCACTAAATGAGTACTTCTGCTCAGTATATACTAAAGAGAAGAGGGGGCTGACACCCAAGGTGGGAGAAATGGCAGAAGCAGGGGGGAAAGTGGTGACAGATGGGGAAATCATGGAGAGCAGAGTTCGAGAGGGTTTGAAGGCACTGACGGTGGACAAGGCGCCAGGCCCAGATGGCATCCACCCCAGGGTACTAAAGGAGCTGGCAGAGGTCCTTGCAGGACCTTTGGCAGACCTATTTAATGCCTCACTACATTCGGGGTGTGTACCTCAGGACTGGAGGATGGCTCATGTAGTGCCCCTCCACAAGAGTGGCCCCAAGGATGAACCGGGAAACTACAGACCAGTGAGCCTCACATCCATCATGGGTAAGCTAATGGAGACTATCCTGAAGGAGAGGCTGGTGGCTCTCCTAGAGGCCAAAGGACTACAGGACAGCAGACAGCATGGCTTCATACATAGCAGATCCTGCCAAACCAACCTGGTCGAGTTCTATGACTGAGTAACTAGGCAACTGGTCAGGGGCCATGCAGTAGATGTCCAGTATCTGGACTTTAGTAAGGCATTCGACTCAGTGCCACATGGAAGGCTGGGAAGGAAGTTAGTAGGCACAGGGGTGGGTGCAAAGCTGGTGAGATGGGTAGGAAACTGGCTGCAGGGAAGGCAACAGAGGGTGGTGGTGGGTGGGGAACTCTCACACCCAAGGGCAGTGATGAGCGGTGTTCCACAGGGCTCAGTGTTGGGACCAGTGTTGTTTGGGATATTCATTGCAGACATATCATGGGACATCAAGAGCAAGATCAGTCTGTTTGCTGATGACACCAAGGTAGGCGCGGTGGTGGATGACCTAGGGGGATGGCAGGGGTTGCAGGATGATCTGGCAAAGCTTGAAACCTGGTCAGACACCTGGCAACTGGGCTTTAATGCCAAAAAGTGCAAGCTGCTGCATTTTGGGATGAAGAACCCAAGGAGGAGTTACCAGCTAGGGGGAGTGCAGCTAGCCCAGACAGAGGCAGAGAAGGATCTGGGTGTGCTCATTACAGGGGTCAATGAACAACTCCGGCACAATGTAGGAAGGCAGCTGCAAAGGCCAACAAAATGCTGGGTTGTATTGCAAGGGGTATATCCTCGAGGAGGGAAGAGGTGATTCTGCCACTGTATAGGTCATTAGTTAGACAACACCTGGAGTACTGACGTCTGTATCTGAAGAGGGACATTAAGTTACTGGAGGGGGTGCAGCGCAGAGCGACAAAGATGATCAAGGGGCTGGGGGACTTATCATACGAGAGGAGGTTGAAGGAGTTGAACATGTACTCACTGGAGGCGAGGGAGAGACATGGATGACATGATTGAAACCTTTAAATACATGAAGGAATAAACAAGACGGTACAGAGGGCTGTTCAAAGTAGGGAGGAGGGCCACCAGGGGCCATGATATGAGACTGGAGCGAGAAGGTTCAGGAGGAGATGAGGAGACACTTTTTACAGAGAGGGTGGTGGCTGGGTGGGAATGCGTTACCTGCTGAAATGGTATGCAGTAGAACAGTGGACTGCTTCAAACAAGGATGGGACAGGACAAGGGGGAGGGTTAATGAAGGGGAAGGGTGGAAGGGAGGGGCAGCTGCAGAATAAGGGGTGTTAGCTGCACATTCGAGCAGACTTGATAGACCTCTAGGCCTTTATCTGCTGGCAAATTTCGTATGTTCATATGTCACTGTAGACAACAGCCTCCTGATTGACACCATCATCCTGGGCAGGGAAAAGTCCATCCTACGACCTCAATAATGACTGGAAGTCACAGTACACCTGCTACAGTGAGTGTCCCACCAGGCCCAAGGAAACATGACCTGCTTTGCTAGACACCAGCTGGATGTGCGATATGGTAATAGCAGCTGCTTGGGGGGCATAGTGGTATCTGTGCTTAGTTACCCAAGGGGCAATGCTGGCATCCCCAAGGTGTAACATATTCCAGTAACCAGGACAAACACCCAAGGCCAGTACTCCACTGCTGTCTTTAAAGAGGGAGCTATGTCTCTCAGACTTGCTGCAGCAGCACTTGATTCTGCTCACAGTGTTCCTTGTGTAGCTTTCTTCTGTAGCTCATGAAGTGTCATAGTTATTGGTGGCTGTCACATATGGGTTCTCTACCGGAACTTAGTTCACACTGCTACCAGTTTTCACAACCCTTCAGACACCTGAATTGTCAGGTTGATATGCTGCTGCCATCCTGCTCGACCCTCACTCAGGGTATCTTTAATTTCAAATCCCACCAGAGTCACTGCTCACATAGTACAGTGACCCTCCCAAAAGGGCAAACAACCCATCCCTTCTGTCACAGCTGAGGACACTTTTGCTTTAGTTAGTCGAGTAGCCTGTCTTTTTGGAAATGGATCATGGACTTTCCAATTTACTCCAGGTTATCTATAGCCTAAAACCCATCACAGAAAGCATGGCGTATATAAAAATAACATTTAATATGGCATGATATTTGTTGATAAACTGTTTATCAAAATCAGAACAAGGTGCTGCATCGGCACGTGGTCTGAAAGCAAAACAAAATGGTAATATTAAATGCATGCTACAAATAGAGTTAAAAATCAACGTTTCAATCTTAGGTTTTCTTCTGGAAATATCTAAAAGAGAAAAAAGCAAAGTTAGTTTAGAGGGGAGGTAAAATAAGGGATATATATGTGAGAAAACAAAAAAGGGAGAGGCTCTGGGAGAAGAAGTGATAAATGACAAGTCAGGAGAATCTTGAAAACAAAAAGATGATGCTGGGAATGACAAGGCATAACAGCAGTGAATGAGCTAGAGAAGTCCACAGGTGGGGACTAATTAACAGGGCCTAGTAAGAAGAATGAAAGGTGACAAATGACGGGGGAGGAGATGGAGACATCTGGTGAAAATTAAATAGATGTGTGCAGATACAGACTTCAGGGAAAACAAGGGGTGGCTAAAAGATTTTAGTAAAAAAATAAGTATCATTTAAACAGGAGGGCTGCTGGGAGCCATGGCGGATGATCAGCTTGGTTTCCATGTTTTTTCTAAGGTCAGAATCCTGGAAGCCCTGCTGAAGGACACAAACAGAAAGATCAGTGACACTGTGGTCCCTGGAGATAAATTGGGATAAGAGGGGTTTATTAGTGTCTCCATTCCTGACTGCCCTGTAATTTTTCTTGAAATGGTCAGCAAGGCATCTACCAGTTTCTCTGATGTAAACAGCTGCACACTTCCTGCAAAGAATATGATATACTACATTAGTGGAGGTGCATGAGAACTCCTTGGTGATGTTAAAAACACATGTGGGACCCTGAATTTCAGGCACACTAGAAAGAAATTTGCAGGTGTAGCAACGAGTTCTGCTGCAAGGTTTGGTACCTGGGAGGGAGGAATTGTTAAGAGCAGGTAGGCTTCTTCTTACTAGGAGATTCTGCAAGTTGGGTGGCCAGTGATAGGAGGCAACAGGTGGTTCTGTAAAGAAAGCACCAATGTTAGGGTCAATTTGCAAAACAGGAAATTAATGGTGATAATCCTCTGAAAATAAGGTGTACTCTGATGGAAGGGAAGCAACAGTGGAATTCAACGTTGTTCTTGAGTGACAGTATCCTTCCTACAGTGGTCAAGGTTACAATGCATATTACTGACCCAGGAGAGTGCTCTGTCCACTGTGCTTTTATGGTATGCAGTTAATAAAAAACTATGCAATATTTGGGCCTGCTCAACAAAAGCATTATCGTCACTGCATAACCTGCGAAGTTTAAGAAACTGTGAATATGGAAGGCCATTCTTATGAGCTGCATGTAACATAAATGTTATGTTTAATGCTCGTAAGTCTGAACTGTTTGTACAGGAGATTGTTGTATTTATTCATACATTCATCCATTCTTGACATGTTTAGGATGAAGGAGATGTGGAGGTGGAAACTGTGTGAGACAGCGGGTTTGTAATAGTCTGATGTCTTCAGACCAGTGTTCTGCACTGACAGTTTGATATCCAGAAAAGGCAGTGTAGAGGAGGATACTTCAACACTGTACAGAAGGGAAGGATGGGCCATGGTAAACTCATCCAAGAAGATTTGGAGGGTCTCCCTGGAGCAGGAGATAGCCCCCACCCAGTCATTTATGTAGGGTTTGTAGAGTTCAGGCACATTCCCAGTGAATAAGAGAAAAAAAAAACTATTCCTCCACCCAACCCACAAACAGACTGGCAAAGCTGGGACCCATCTTGGTACCCATAGCAACTCCACAGACCTGCTGAAAAAGAAATTGCTATTAAAAGAAAGAAAGAATACTGAGTTTAAGAACAAGTTATGTCAGATGGGTTTGTGTGTGTGTATATGGCTGCTGGATGTTCCACTTATTCAGAAAATGCTGCAAAGCTGTCAGGCCATCATTGTGGAGGATCAATGTGCAAAGAGATTTGCTGTCCACAGTGAAGATAAGCTGATGGGAGCCTCTGAATCTGAATCTGTCAAATAATTGGGAAGCATGGTTAGTGTCTTTAATGCAGAAGGGCAGGGATTCAATGAGTAGTCTCATGACTTTGTCCAAATATGCAGAGATGTGGGGCAGGAGCAGGCAGACAAGAAGACATCCAGGGTTACCTGTTTTGTGGCTTTTGGGAAAGAGATAAAACCTGGATGCCCGAGGATACTGAACTACAGTATGAGTCTCTTAGCTTAAGCAGGGAACTCTTTGTTTTCAATAGCAGAGGTGATGATGGTGGTGGTAACCTCAGTCTGATATTCAGCAGTGGGTCCTGGGGAAGAGAAGAGTAAAATCTGGTGTCGGAGAGTTGCTGTGTGGCTTCAGTGATGTATAGCTCCTTTTCCAGACCACAACAGCACCTCCCTTATCAGCTGATTTAATAACAATGTCATTCCTGCACTGCAGAGATCTGAGCTGCAAGCTCACCAGTTGTCAAGTTGGAGTGTTCGCGTCTGCAATGAAAACTGAAATTAGTGGTGTTTTCCATGTATCAATAAAGTAATCAACCACAGCAAAATGTCCTGGAGGTGGGGTCCATGCACTACGTTGGGGATCAATGTCATTGATTGTTCTGGTAATACTGTCATCATCGGCTGGAAGAGAAGTCTTATTAGAAAAATGAGCTGTAAGTCATACTCTGAGATAGAAGCACTGCATACCAACTTGAACCAGGGTTGCAGCGAGATGTCTGGATGTGGGCACAAAAGTGAGTCCTTTGCTAAGGAAAGATCACTGATCATGTGTTAGGGGGAGTTCTGAATTAATACAAAATACCGGATTGTTAAGTTGTGTCTGACTTGAGGGCTCATGTTGGTTGCTGATTTGTTGGGAGAGAGACTGGAGTTTGGCAGATTTGGTGTCCTCGAGGAACTGAAAGAATGGATGCAGTGCTTACTAAAAGGAAAGTTATGCGGGGCTGTTCACTGCAAGAAATCCTTTTGCCTTTGGATGGTTTTGCCCACATAGATTAGCTGTTTCTTAATGTACAGAATGGTGCTCGTGATTAGATTCCTAGAGAAAGTGTTCAAAAGCTTATTAGTGGAGGAAACGTATCTCAGACCCAAATGAACAAGGGTGGAATTTCAAGCCTTCTCTAGCTCGTTCACTGCTATTATACCTTGCCATTCCCATCATCACCTTTTTGTTTTTCAGATTCTCTCTTTATCTTGCAATTTATCACTTCTACTCCCACAATCTCCCCTTTTTCTCCCCACATATATATCCCTTATTTTACTTCCCCTCTAGACTAACTTTTCTTGTTTCTCTATTAGATATTTCCTGTAGAAGACCCAAGGTTGAAATGTCAATTTTTAACTCTATTTTCGGCGTGCATTTAATATTACCATTTGTTTGTGTTTACTGACATTTTTCAAACAATATTATCACCCACAGAATGGCTGCAAACATTACCAAGGTGGTACAATCAAAACAATCAGTGCTGTGAACCATGGAAAACAAACAGTAGAGTATATAGGAACAGGCCCAAACATTTAAAAGTGCCAAGGGAGACACTTCCTGATATTTACATATACTGGCAGTACAGAATTATACAAACTAAAACTAAAGACTGTGGGAAATATTTCTAAGTAGTAGAAGCTTATACCCAAATTTGATCTGGTGAGTTATATCAAGATCTGAAGACATGATGTTACAAGATCAATGGACCTAACACAACTTACTCAGAGAAACCTAAAACACAAAAAGCCATGGCAGACCATCCCCTTGGCCACATCATTAGTCCTGCCTCTATGACATAACACCCTGGACATTTATTTTGAACTAGGAGCCACCCTCCCCCAGAAACCTAGTCTGAACTATTCACATATATATATATTCGTACCCAGTCCTATTATTTTTCCAGTTCATGGCCAGTCAGAGTGCCATCTGGCTGCACCAGCCATTTATTTTTGGTCAAACCATAGTTTCTTTTAGATAAAAGGAACACAGCCCTTTGATGTTTAAGTAAAACAAACAGCCTTATAAATAACAGGAACTCTTGCTGTCCACACCCAACCTGCTTCTCCAACCAGTTAATTTGAACACTGCAATTAAATGTTCACGCACCTCCCACATCAACTAAAATATTTTAAATAAAACAAATACAATTTAATTAAAGAAAAAGTCCTGGGTGTTACATCTGTTACAGTGGCCTATTCAGATTTACCTGGCAGTTTTTTTTAATTAGTCCAGTGGCTCCATGAACAAATAGTATTGTATCATTATCTTTCTACCATCTCTGGTATATGTTTGTACATTTTAATATTTTATAATAATTGTAGTCCTTTTTTGTACACGACACTGTAATCACTCAAGGCACTTATTTGCAGCACTGACTCTTAATTTTTACAGTCAGACCTCTTTATTAAATAACCATCAGTGATTTCAGAATTTATTTCATAACACATATCTACTAAGCAATGAGTCAGTGGTCATTTGTCTTTACTGATTTCCATACATTCATGCACATTACACTACATTAAAACAAAGAATAATCACACATAATATTATCTGATTGCTAATACAGTACCATTTCTTTACCCTTTTATTTAAAATAGTTCACTGTTTGTTTAGTTTGGACTGCCCAGTACCGCACACAGAGTGGATGGGAAATAAACTGGGGGATTAGGAGGAGGAATAGTTTACCATTTATCACCTAATTTACATACTAATGAGGCAAAACTGAATGGGGCACAACAGATTTGTCTGTTGGCAGGATTATACATGTACGTAAACACAGGTTTCTGGATTAAACAGGCAAATTACAACAGATTAATTCAATCTGGCCTATTACACATACAGTATGTATAACCAGACACTGTAGTAATAATAATGAGGCACAGATTATGTATAACCAAACATCATATTAATTATAATGAGACACAGATTAGGTATAACCAGGCACCATATTAATAATAATGAGGCACAGATTATGTATAATCAGACACTGTATTAATGATGAGGCACAGATTACAAAGGTCTGACTGTATAAAACTGAGCAGTGATAATCCTGCAAAATACATTTTAAAACTGGAGCCAAAATACTGCACGTGAGTAAGACGGGGTGGAACAAGGGTCCTGCGCGTGCACAACAGCATGCTGCTCTTGCACAGGTGTGGGAATTTGGCTCAAGTTTTAAAATATATTTTGTAAGATTATCAGTGCTCGGTTTTTGTTCAGAGATGCCAAGGACGATTCAGTGTAAGAACATGTACTGCATAAACAGCTTTATACGATGTGCATGTAAAATGTGGCACTTCGGGACACCGCTCCATAGCAGAAGTATGTTCTCGGTGTTGATACACTTCCAGTGGGTGGCTGATTTGAGCACGGACTGCTGGAAAAGAAAATAATGAAACAATAAGAAGAGGAGGTAAAACAGATGACTTTTGTGATATACTGAGGCAATCTAGAGTAACTGACTGACAAATTTGTGCCTAGAGGCACACTGCTAAAAACTGTCAGTGATCCTTTAATTAATTTTCAACATTTGCTGAGTGCGCTCTTCCTAACACTGCAATGTTCCTCAAATGGTTTCCTTCTATCATTTGTACAGTGTCACAGATACTGGCAGCATATTCAGGTGTGAAACACAGAATCTGACGGCAGTTAAGGACCGCTTGGCCCACCTAGTCTGCCCATTTCCCTATCTAATGGATAAGCTGTAGATCCTAGTTAACCAACAGCCTACTTCCTCCTACCCCCCACTAGAATCGCCTTATGTCTGTCCCATGCATTATTGAATTCCCCCACTGTCCTTCCCTGCTTAAAACCCAAAAAGCCAGAAGGATCGTGAGGCCCTGCTTTCACAGTCTGTATTCATACTGAAAATCAAGATCAAGCGAGCTTTTGCCCTTCTGCTCCACGGGAGATTTCTGTCCTCCCTGAGCTCACCTTAGGACACCTGCATTACTCTGACAGGTGTACCGCCCCAGTCAAACTCCCCACCTGACACTGTCCCCAGAGCGGGTCATGCCCGGAGGCCCGGAAGCTTGAAGCCAGAAGCGAGAGCCCCAGTGGGGCTCGCCCCCCTCCACACCGAGTAAGTGAAAAAATTATATGCGTGTCTGACAGCACTTCTTAATTAGTCCTGTAGCTCAAAAGACAGCTGTGACTATTTCTGTGTTTCTGACCCACATTAATTTTGTTTTCATTTACGTATCCTAGTATTTGATGAACTTGTGTCTCTCCCTGGGTAAGACACTGTAGCCAGCTGGAATGGACACTTCGGTCAGATGAGCTACTGTACCTTTGTTTAGTTTCCTGTACTGCAATATCTGGTTTTCTGGCAACTACTTGACTGACAGATAATAGGTGGTCCCACGTGATCATCACTTCTTCATTCTCTATGATTCTTTTGGGCTTCTAATCACATTGTTTTTCTGAAACCTGTATATTACTGTACAACATCTGCATAGGTTCCAGTGATTCACTCTGGCTACATTATTACATCTTTCCGTGTGCAGGCCTCCTAATGTGAGTACATCACATCCTGCCACCAGATGGGAGACTGCTTATAGCTCTGTAAAACATACAGCTATAGGTTTTTCATTTTTTTCTATGCAATTGGTGAATCCCCTTGCATGTAGTCCACTGTCTTGGGATGCCAGTATCAACCCATCCTCTCATAGCTTGAATTTCTCTCTTTTTAACCACTTATGTGCAAGTTTTTGTCAATATGGAGTTGCTGCAGTATTCTACTGCAGCTGTGGGCTTTCTCCTGTGTGAGTATGCTGGTGAGATACAAGATTCCGTTTAGTGCTGAAACTTTTTTTGGTTTTTGCACTCCCTGCAGTCATATGCCGTCTCTCCTCGGTGAATATGTTGGTGGACAAAAAGGCCAATTTTATAGGGAAAACGATTCTGGCACTCACTACATTATTGTGATCTCTGTCTTGGGTAGTGTCTCCGATGTTCAGGGTTTTCTAATACTATAACATCTCCATCCCGAGTGAATACCCTGGTGAACAATAAGGCTCTGTTTATCAATAAAATGTTTGTTATACTCATTATCTTCATGTGGTCTCTCTCCTGTGAATACGCTGGTGAACAGCAAGGTGCCACTTATGCTGGAAACGTTTCTTGCACTCACTACATTCATGCGGTCTCTCGCCTGTGTGAATACGCTGGTGTCTAATAAGGGTCCCTTTGTCCTTGAAACGTTTCTTGCACTCGATACACTCATATGGCCTCTCTTCTGTGTATGCAGTCTGGTGGTTAATAAGGGTCCCTTTTTCCTTGAAACGTTTCTTAGACTCGCTGCACTCATATGGTCTCTCTTTTGTGTGTACACGCTGGTGTTTGATAAGGGTCCCTTTTTCCTTGAAACATTTCTTGCACTCACTACACTCATATGGTCTTTTTTCTGTGTGTACACGCTGGTGTTTAGCAAGCGTGTCCTTTTCCCTGAAACATTTCTTGCACTCGCTACATTCATATGGCCTCTCTCCTGTATGTACACGTTGGTGTCTAACAAGGGACCCTTTTTTCCGGAAACCTTTCATACACTCACTGCACTGATACGGTTTCTCTCCTGTGTGAATACGCTGGTGGACAACAAGGTGCTTTTTATCACGGAAACATTTCCGGCACTCACTACACTCATACGGTCTCTCTCCTGTGTGAGTACGCTGGTGGACAACAAGGTGTTTTTTATGACGGAAATGTTTCTTGCATTCACTGCATTCATATGGTTTCTCCCCCGTGTGAATAAGATGATGGGCTTCAAGGTTGGATTTTGCTTTGAAACATTTTCTGCACTCACTGCATTCATATGGCCTCTCTTCTGTGTGAATACGTTGGTGTTTAAGAAGGGACTCTTTCACATGGAAAAGTTTCTTGCACTCACTGCATTCATAGGGTCTCTCTCCCCTGTGAATATGCTGGTGGACATCAAGCTGCCATTCACCTCTGAAATGTTTCTTGCACTCGCCACACTCATATGGTCTGTCTCCTGTGTGAGTGCACTGGTGAACTTCAAGGGATATTTTATTAAAGAAACATTTTTTGCACTTATTACATTTATAAGGTTTCTCTCCTGTATGAATACGCTGGTGTTTAATAAGAGTGCTTTGACCCCTGAAACATTTCTTGCACTCACCACATTCATAAGGTCTTTCTCCTGTGTGTCTGCGCTGGTGGATAACAAGGTCCCGTTTAGCAACAAAACGTTTCTTGCACTCACCACATTCATAAGGTCTTTCTCCTTTGTGTCTACGCTGGTGGATAACAAGGTCCCGTTTGGCACTGAAACGTTTCTTGCACTCACTGCATTCATAAGGTTTCTCCCCCGTGTGAATACGATGATGGGCATCAAGGCTGTGTTTCATTGTGAAACATTTCCCACACTCACTACATTCATACGGTTTCTCTCCTGTGTGAAAGCGCTGATGGGCAACAAGGATGTATTTTGCTTTGAAACATTTCCTGCACTCACTGCATTCATATGGCCTCTCTTCAGTGTGAATGCGCTGGTGTTGAAGAAGGTTGCGTTTTGCTTTGAAACATTTCCTGCACTCACTGCATTCATACGGTCTCTCTTCTGTGTGAATACGCTGGTGATTAACAAGGGACCATTTAATATGGAAACGTTTCTTGCACTCACTACATTCATATGGTCTCTCTCCCTTGTGAATACGCTGGTGGATTACAAGGTGCCATTTACCTCTGAAATGTTTCTTGCACTCACTACACTCATATGGTTTCTCCCCCGTGTGTACACGCTGGCGGGCATCAAGGTTGTGTTTTGTCTTGAAACATTTCCTGCATTCCCTGCATTCATGTGGTCTCTCTTCTGTTTGAATACGCTGGTGTTGAACAAGGGTCGCTTTTTCCCTGAAACCATTCTTGCACTTACTGCATTCATTTGATCTCTCGCCTGTGTGATTACACTGGTGGGCAAGAAGGCTGTTGATATTCTGGCCATTAAGTGTCTCAGCGGTCTGACTCTGCTGGGGTTTCCTTGTAGATGTTGGAGGACTCCAGCTCTCATTGTGCTTTGACTTTGTGCTGCCTAAGAGAAAAATAATTAATTAGAATTTTCTCACATTTGGTCACCAATAACGTCTCAAGTGCTCAACATTTTTGATGTTTCTTCAAAATCAAATGCACTAGGTGGAAAAGAAAACCACTGTTAGGGGTTCAGGAACAGAGCAGGGTCACCCGAGGGGCTGGCTGGTGAAGGGTGGATTGGGTGTCCTCAGGACAGCTCTCCTCCCTAAGGGAGGGGGTGACAGTGTTCTGTTGCTTGTCTGCTGCCTGTAGGAATCTGGGCACCAGAACAGTGGGACCACACAGGGGAAGGGACCACACATTTAGGACACCAGGGGCATCTCCACAGAAGCAGAGTCCACGCATTGTGTCCACTGCGCATGTGGTGGGCCCAGGACAGAAAATGGCATAAAACACCTGACCATAGAATGAAGCCTGATCCACCACTGCCCCCGCACGGGACCAGTCTGATAGGGGTGATCAGACAGAACAGGCAGCAAAAGTGCTAAATAAATTTAAAAAATGAAACAAACAGCAGCATTTTTTTCTTAATAAAACTTTCTGTCCTTGCCCCAGAGCTACTCTATGCCATTACTCAGAGGAAGATCAGGCCCTCAATTGCAAGACTACCTCCTAGACCCACTACTGATCAACAGCACATGGCCTGAGAGCACCAGAAGCGATCCTCTCAGGTATACCTCCAGGGGTATCCTCCCCCCCAGCCCTCCTGAGTTAAGAAGCACCATCACTGGCCACACTATCCTGACCACAGCCTACAGGTTACTGCATTCCCATCCTGCCTAACAAGGGTCAGTTACATACTAGTGCAAAGGATGCCCACTGGAGTTTATTATAGTGTTGGAGGCACTTGCTTAAAAATACGTAAATGTCTCTGACCAAGCTGACCGCTGATAAACTAAGGTATGTGTGTCCCACAGAATCACACAGGGAAACTAAGGTGTATGTGTGTGTGCCACATAATCACACAGGGAAACTAGGATGCATGTGTGTGCCACAGAATCACACAGGGGAACTAAGGTGTATGTGTGTGCCACAGAATCACACAGGGAAACTAAGGTGTATGTCTGTGCCACATAATCACACAGGGAAACTAAGGTGTATGTGTGTGTGCCACATAATCACACAGGGAAACTAGGGTGTATGTGTGTGCCACAGAATCACACAGGGGAACTAAGGTGTATGTGTGTGCCACAGAATCACACAGGGAAACTAAGGTGTATGTCTGTGCCACATAATCACACAGGGAAACTAAGGTGTATGTGTGTCCCACAGAATCACACAGGGAATCTAAGGTGTATGTGTGTGCCACATAATCACACAGGGAAACTAAGGTGTATGTGTGTGCCACAGAATCACACAGGGGAACTGTGGTGTATGTGCGTCCTACAGAATCATACAGGGAAACTATGGTGTACAGTATGTTTGTGCCACAGAATGACACAGGGAAACTAAGGTGTATGTGTGTGTGTGCCACAAAATCACATCCATTCCATTATTGATTGCACCATGACCAAGTCCAGAGCTGACAGGGACCCTGTGCCAACACCTCTTCCTCCATCACCTGAATCTGGGCCACCGTACCTGCAGCTGCAGTGACCTTTCTTTCCTAAGGCCTACACTGGTAGAAGTGTGCCCTGCATTCATCATTGGATGAAAGATGTGCTGCCTGGCAGCGAGAACACTCCTACACATTGTGGTGGACCCCCGGCAACAGACCCGTGTATCATGGCCGTCTGTGACAGACATTTTCTGCCTGCACTGAATGCACTATTTAAAACTGGGTTTGCTCTGTTCCATGCTGCAGTCATCAACGGCATGGGAACCAAAAGACGAGACCCTCAGAATCAGTCAAAAACTGAAACAACTTTTTAAAGAAATGGCAAAGAATTATGCCTGAAAACTTCTAGAATGATCTCACACAACAGGAGCTCTAAAGGATCGAGAGACGTGTCCCTTCCAGAGGAAAGATTTGATATCAAGTGGGGGCAGAGCCAGAGGATGGCACCACAGGTGGTAGGGGTCAAACATGAAGACTGTTCCAGTGACTGAGCTAGGCCCAGCAATAAATCATAAGTGTTGACAGTGAACTGAATCTAGGCAGTTAGAAGCTAAAATTTCTGTCTGGGCCACAGAGTTGCACTGCATGGACAAGGAAACTAAAGTTTGTGTGGGGGCCAAAAGTCACATTCTGTAGACAGGGAAACTAAGGTTTGTGTGTGGACCCCAGAATCACACTCTGTGGACAGAGAAACTAAGGTCTGTGTGTGGACCGCAGAACTGCACTCTGTGGATGGGAAAACCAAACTCGATGTTGCACACGGGGAAACCAAACTCAATGAACCACAGTCGATCATGGGAGGCGGAATGTTCCTGCTCTTCTCAGTCCTCGAGTTCCTTGGAGCATTCAAACTTCTAAAGGACTTTACGCTAGGTGACTGGCTGAACACTTGGAATATATAAAAGGAAAATCCAGCACTCCAGAAATCTTGCAACTGCTGGACACTTGGAATCTCTGATTCAATATGGCTAAATTCAAGGTGCTAAATTGTGGAAGAAAAACTTGAGGTTAGACCTACACACCATGTAAAGCTCCCTTTACTGCAGTGGAAAAAGACCTGGGTATCAAATAGACAGGGAGTGTGCAGTTGCTGTCAAAACAGCTGAAAGAATGTTGTGGTGTAGTAAGAGGGAAGTGACCAGATCATGGTAATTAATCCTGACACTTCACAAGGTGTTGTCAGGCACCACCTGGAGTACTGCATGCAGATCAGGTTTCGTCACTATGGAAAGACACTGATGCATTCAACAGGGTGTAGCATAAGTCTACCAAAGTGATGATGGGTAGAAATATAGACAATGACTGCAGAAAAAGGCCAAAAGTCTTCTCAGTCTGCCTGAATTTCGCTATCTGCCAAGGGACCTATTGCTCATATGGGTTTCTGACCCTCCCAGTCCACCACCCTGCTCCCCTTCCTAAAGCTACTGACCTGAGCAAACACCAAACCCTTTACTCTGTCCCAGCCATGCTTAAAATTATTTATGGTCTTGGCACCTACCATCTTCGCTGCCAGACTGTTCCATTGCTCATACACCCTTTCCGTAAAATAGAAATGCTTCACATCCCTCATAAACCTGCCGCCCACCAGTTTCCACTCGTGACTTCTGGTTCTTGACTCTGTACTCCTGCTAAAGAGTTCCTCATAGTTCACCTTGTTTATTCACTTCAAGAACTTGAAGGTCTCTATCACATCCCCCTCTCACACCTGGTTACCAGTGAGTACATACTCAGTAGCTTTAGACAGTCTTTGCAGCATCTGCACTGTTGGCCCTCAATCCTCTTGGTCACCCTGCGTTGCTCAGTCTCCAGCCTGTCCCTGTCCTTCCTTAGGTGAGGACTCCCAATCTGAGCAAAGAATTCCAGAACGTGGTGAATCTATGGAATAGTCTACCAGTGCAGGCAATGGATAGGAAAGCAGCACAAGACATCAAGATAAGACTGGAAATATTTCTGCTTACAAAGCGAATCTTACCTGCTATACCACCCAGGGTATTCTGGGTAGTCTCGGAAGTAAAGTAGGTGGGGATTCCCAATAAACAAGTTAGCTGTTTGTTTTTTGTTTTATTTAACTCATTGTCTCCTAGCAGACGCCTGTAATCGTCAGTAAAATACACTGGTGTGTCCTGAGGACATCTGCAGAAGTCGGCTACTGACTCCCAGTGTGCCCTTGCAACATCTGAAGAAGTCACTTATATATTTTAATATATAGTGTAACAGAATATAATATATATTTGACTGCATAGCACCGTTGGAAAGGTAATTTTATGCTGAACAACTTTGTCACTGATATTTTGTGCATATCATGTATACTTTATGAGTTATTTGCATTTGTTTATGGTATGGTGTGTATGGCTTATGTTGCCTGTTTTAGTGAAAAAAATATTTTTTTTGCTGTTTCAACCAGCTTAAAAAAAAACAAAATTACATCTTATTATTTGCATACCACCATTTGGAAGGTCATTTTGTGCTGAACAACTTTGCCACTGATATTTTGTGTATATCATGTATACTTTAGGAGTTATTCACATTTGTTTATGGTATGGTGTGTATGGCTGACATGTTTTCCATCAAGATTCACCTAAGCACCTTGAATAAAATTCACTTTTTTGGCACTTCAGCAGGTATAAAATAAAAACCGTATTGATTACAACTGGTTGCATAGCACCATTGGAAAGGCATTTTTGTGCTCATCAACTTTCATGCTGATACTTTGTGTGTATCATGCATACTTTTGGAGTTATACGCATTTGTTTATGATATGGTGTGTGTGGTTGAGATTCATCCCTCAAATCTCACCAAAGCACCTTGACTAAAATGGGGAAAAATTAAGTTTTATAGTAAAAAGATATATTTTTTTAACAAACATAATATTAAAACACCATCTAATATCTGTATGCTTAATTTGGTGTTGATATTTTACATATTTTCCAACAAAAAATGGCTTATGTTGCCCTTTTTTAGTGAAAAAAATATTTAGTTTGCTCTTTCGACCACCACAGAAAAAAAACAAAATTACTTATTATTACATGCATGCCACCATTGGAAAGGCAATTTTGTGCTGAATAACTCTGCCACTCATACTTTGTGTCTAGCATGTACAGTTATTGAGCTATTAGCATTTGTTTGCGACATGCTGACTATGGCTTGATTTTGCTTAGAAAGGCCCAGGATTCACTGTTAAAAGTATACAGGAGATTCAGGAGGCAAGTGGTGTAATCTCAAAGTGAGCCTGTGGAGGCAATGAGTTAAAAAAAGAAGTAGCTGTTTTTGTTAATCAATGCTTATAATGTGGGGGGGCCTGATGGGCCATTCAATCTTATATCATAGAAACATAGAAGTTGATGGCAGATAAGGACCATGTGGCCCACCCAGCCTGCCTATTTTATCACTAGGTTACTATGTTGATTTCCCAGGCCATCTACTTACTGGTGGGGTTGTTCTTTTCAGAAGACTGTTGTTCACTCTCGTTTCTACTCAGTGAGTCACCGACAGGGGATTCTTCATCTTTCTCAAACAATTTCAAGTAGTGTTGTGGGACTTGGAAATCTGCAGGGGTTAGACACAGAGACTGTTAGTAGATCCATGTGCTACGTGCAAATACAACATAATACTAAAGATACAATTTTAGGAAAGAAGCCACTGATCCATGGCGGTCTCCCCCCCCCACCCAGCTCAGTGGGAACACTGACGCCCCATTTTCTTCTATCAAATCTGAATTTAAAGGTTCTTCAACTACACAAATGACTGATGACCATTCACAGCAGTCTGTCTCACATACCCCCATTCTGTGAAGTAATTCTTCCAGCTACATCCCTCGAATTTTCCTACTGTCAGTGACATTGTGTGCCCCATCGTTCAGTCTGAGGAGCTCCATTCGATATGCTGGTGTTATCCCTTTAAACAATTTGAGTACTGTGCTCATGTGACCTCTGAGTCTTCTCTTTTCCAATGAGAAGAGCCCTAGTTCTGCCAGCTGGTCCTTACAGCTCATGTTCTCTGAGCCCTCTACCACTCTGTTGCTCTCCTCTGGACATTTTCCAATCATGCCAATATCTTTTCTCAGAGATGGGGACCAGAACTAAACACTGCACTTGAGATCGGACCTGACTGAGGACCGGTACCAGAACTGAACACTTTACTCGAGATGGGGCCTGACCAAGGACTTGTACCAGAACTGAACAATACTCAAGATGGTGTCTCACCAAGGATCAGTATAGAACTGAACACTGTTCTCTAGATGTGTCCTGACAAGGAATCGGTACCAGAACTGAACATTGTACTTGAGACAGGGCCTGATCAAGGACTGGTACCAGAACTGAGCACTGTACTTTTCTGTGATAAAGTCCATGTTTCTATATTTATATGTTAAACTGAGGCCCCTTCTGCCTATGTCTGGTGCTGTCCTGGTGGGTGTCTAGATGGAAGTAAAATAACCCAAGGCACTTTTTGCAACAGTAGGAAATCTTCCCTTGTGTCCTGGCCAACATTCCCCTTCCTATGAAACTGCTTCATGTAATCCATGAATTTATCCTCAATACACTTAAAAAGTGAAAAAAAAAAAACCACAAAAAAAACTCAGCTTCATGCAGTTGTGTATGGCTGTGTGTGGGTGATGATGTTGGATAACAAAAAGAAGTTCTATAATTATATAGGCTCACTTAAAGGTTCCCAGACTACAGAGGGTCCTATCAAAACAACTAAAGGGTTAACCAGCAATGAAACTGAAACTGCCAGAGAATTTAATAATTACTTTCTCACTGTCTTTACACCTAGGGACAACCATGCTGGGGCAGAGTTTAATACTGACAAACAAGCAATAAGTCCAATTTCTATTGAAGAAATAAAAGAGGCACTTCATAGGCTTAATACTAACTCCTCAGCTGGACCCGATGAAATTCATCCCAGGTTTCTGAAATAATTTTTTTTTAGTTGTTTAACCAGGAGTAGCACACTAAGCTGAAAGCTTTTTTACAGGAGCGACCTGGGAGCACAGGGAAGTTAAGTGACTTGCTCAGGGTCACACAGTATGCAAGTGAAAGCTGTGGGATTCAAACCCAGCTCTGGTCTGCTGGATGTCACCAGATTTGCAGCTCAGAGCCTTAAACCACTGCGGTATACTGCCTTCCAAATTACAAATAAAATCTTAGGACCATTATGTATACTATTTAATCTATCATTGATTGACGGCAAAACGATCTCTGCCTGGAATGATGCTACTGCTATTCCTATCTATAAATCTGGAAACAAGGAAGACGCTTCAGATTATAGACCTATAAGCTTAGCATCTGCAGTAGGGAAAACCTTAGAAAGACTTCTCCTCCCAAGGTTGGAAGAACACATTATTCTTAACACCTTACAAGATACTACACAGCATGGTTCTACCCAAGGAAGGTCATGTCTGACTAACTTATTATATTTCTTTGAAAATGTAAGTTCCGCACTTGATGCAGGGCTACCAGTGGACATTATATTTTTGGACTTCTTCAAATGTGTTCGATAAAGCCTCCCATAGGATTCTAATAAATCATATGGTTACACTAGAATTCCCTCAATATATAATAAGCTGGTCAACTCATGCCTATGCAACCATAGACAGTGTACTATTATTAAAGGACATTCTTCACCATGGGGTGAGGTGACTAATGGGGTTCCGCAAGGCTCAGTTTTGGGCCCAGTACTATTTAACATACTGATCTCCACAATGCAGCCATCAAACAATGTTTCGATGGCTAAGTATGCAGATGGTTACAACTGCAAAAGGGGGGGGGGTGAACTAGATGAACAGTTGATCCAAGTTTTGTCTTGCAGATTCCATGTTTCTATCACAATACCTACTAATACAACTGTCGCTAGTCAGCACTTTTGTTGGCAGTCTCACACGTGAGGTCAAGAATTAAATGGGCATGGTGTCTGGACTACCCTCTAATCTGAGAGGTCCTTATATGACAGGGTTGAGCCACACCCATGGGGATACTGTAGGGGGAAGCTTGTACTGTACTCCCCCGTGCTGTATTGAGCATATGAATAAAAAGAGAGGATACGTCTCCAGTTCTGACAATCCAATGCCTTTCATGTTTTTTTCCTGCTGTTTCTGTCCCTTACCAGGGGGACCCCATCTGCCTGGACACCCCAGCCCCATCAACCCAACGTCCACCAGGACTTACCAGCCAGCCAATCGTCCCCATAGCTCCCCCCTTCCAGCAGGGTTGATGGTGTCCCCTCCAATCCCCATCAGGAACAGGATCCAGTTCCCAGTGTGGAAAGCCCAGTTGACTGGGTGCAGGGCCTGGGGGAGTACTGGTGCCATCCTGTCACCGGTAGCCTTTTCCTCCCTTTTCTGGTTCCCCTAAGAGGTGTGGCATGCAATTATACCATGATGTGCATTGTGTGCTCCTGTGCACTGCATGTTGGCGCCTGCCCTGGCCCCCCCCTCGCCTTTCTAGGCAGTCCTGGCTTTATTTCCCCTACTTTTAGCACGGCGCCAGGCAATCACCTAGCTCTGCATGCCTCCCCCCCCCCACTGTGAGGAGGAGAGCAGCACTCCCCGGGTCACCAATGCCCTGAGCTCAGTTCTGAACCTTAGTAGTCGGCACTAAAAGTGGTAGCTGCAGTGACACTATGATGTGTGTTGCGTGCTTCTGCACACCATATATTGGCATCTGCCCTGCCCCCCCTCGCCTTTCTAGACAGTCTTCACTGTGTTTCTTGTAGCTTCCACTAGGGGCCAGGCAATCAATGGGCTCCACTTGCAATCCCCCCAGCCAGTCCTCCGATGCCTTGAGTTCACTTCCAAACCCAGGTCATTGGCGCTGCAAGCGGTAGCACTACTGCTGTTTCAGCAAACCGGTCCCATCCAACACCTTTCATGAACACAAACATTCCTCTGGACCCTCAATCCTCCTCCCCTGACTGGGTTACCAATACCCCAAGTTTGCTTCCGAACTTTGGTCAGTGGCGCTGCAAGTGGTATTGCTACCACTGTGCCGGTGGGCCAGCCCCATTCAACACCTTTCATGAACACAAACATTCAGTGGAGGAAATCCATGAAAGTGTGTATATAGGAGTTAAATAGGGACCTAGCCAGCAGGGCAAGAAAGTGACCAAAAATAAAGTCAGTGGTCCAGTACTGTGAGACCTGCATACCGCTGGTAGACAGAGTACCAAATCCAGGGAATGCAGGCTTTTCTAAATCTGGTTTCCTAAATGGGCACTCGGTGTTTGTTCTGGAACACAAAATGTTAGTTTTACAGACAGAAAAGAGGAGATTACAATAACAGCTCTTACCTAGTGAGATCATTGTCTCATAATTCTCCTTCATCACATCCCTGTATAGGTCCTTCTCAGCTTCAGTTAAAATGCTCCACTCTTCTTTAGAAAAAAAAACTGCAACATCTTCAAATGTTATGGGCACCTGAAAGAGCACACAATGCATGTCTAGGAGGTTATTACATTGTTGATTGGGAGCACTAGGGTCTGTTCTTCAGAGATACCTTTCTAAGGTCCAGCGAATCTTCATTAGACAGAACTTGTAATAAGGCTATTTTTCCCACGTGCACCTCCAGCCAGGACCTCTTTTGGCTTCTGTCAGTGCCACCTCTCATCCTTTAAGTACCCTCTTACCTGGGAATCCTGGAACTCCTAGGACACTGCTGCATTGCCCCCTCAACTTGAGCTCCTCCCAAGGTGGAGCCTGTTTTTCTGCTCCTAAGGAAGCTCCACCCCATAAACCAGCTGCCCACAGCTGAGGTTGATGCTCAGGAGCCAATCCGGAAGCCAGAAGGAGTGAGACCAACAGTGGATGATAGGGCAGGCAGGGCATAATTTGACCAGCCAGTTGCCATTTTTCTCTGGTAGTTCTCCCTCCCTTCCCAGGAATGCTGCTATGCTATGATGCTCCTACGCATTCATTCAAGCATGTGTAGCGAGTGCAAGTGTCAGCAGCGTTCCATCCCCCATTCTGTCACTCAGCCTTTGCTAGGTGGCAGCTGGATTGCAGTTAGTGAAACTCTCCTTGAAGGAGGAGAGCTGTCCTTGAGATGCTCAGCCCTCCATCCCTGCCAACCCCCAACAAAACAAGCTTGCCTCAGAATTCAGGTTTCTGGTATAGCAAGCAACAGCGCTACTGAGCTGGTCCATGAAATATGACCTCTTGTTGCATACAACTGCAACTCTACACATCACCAAAGATCTGACACCTCCACTGACAAGCAGGGGCACAATTCTCAGACACAAGGGACTGACACAAAATCATTTCAAATAGCATCTTTGGTCATGTGGTCGTGGAATGTGTGGGTCAGAGTTTTCCCAGTGCACGTCTCAGCCTCAGCTGTGATGTTGGGTATTTGTCCACAATCTCCTCCTACCATGCACTTCTCATGTGTAGGCTCTCCTTCCATTTCATGCTCACCGACAAAGAAATAATGTGATCTTGTCCAAAGCCGTGATACTTTTTTTTTTTTTTGGTCAATTGTATTTTATCCTCCTGTGGAGGGTCGACTTCTGCCTCCACCTATCCCTACCAATTTCGGGGTCCTTCAGGGGCTTGTAGCGCCATGAGTGCCCCGGCGGATCCTCAGAGTCGGTCCAGGGGTGTCATCCTCATCGGTCCCCATGTTTCCTCCTGTGCTATTTCCCAGGAACCCAGAGTGGTGGCACGTGCACATGGGCGCACATGTCACTGCAGCTCCAGACTGTCCCTTCCGCCTCCCTGGACCCAGCATCGTGCTCCTCAGGAGTGGCACTGCCTCCGGCCTCCACCAGGGATGGCCAAGCCTCAGAGAGCAGAAACCCTCCTCCCGAGGAGGAGTGCTGCCAGCCGGCAGTGTCTCGTATCCATTCTCTCCCCCCCACCTGCCTCTGACGGCCTTGGCTCGTTCCTGAACCAGGGTCGCCGGCGTGGCGTGAGGTGTGGTATCCAGCACCTCAACCCTCTGTGCCACTGGGCTGGCTCAAGGCCGTGATACTTAACAAGGTATATTAAAGCATCTGATATCTCCTCTCTGCAGCTGATGTGTATTTTTTGTTGTTCTGATTCCCGTCTTCTTTTTCTTGGCTGCAACTATCGTCTTCATCAACTCCATTCCCAACACTCTCATGATCCAGGGATTTATTTAACTCTAAAAATTGATTAGCGTTTTGCTCATAAAAGTGCTAAATCTTTGTGAAAATGCATCGCTCTTGCCTCACTGTGTTTAACAAACACAGCACTTCTAGAAAATCTATATAAATACTTTCTGTACAGTTAGTATAGTCCCAAGGAAAAAAACTGCTAATCAATTTTTTAAAACCCTGTAATCTACTCCCTCTCTGTTTCAGATTAACTCCTGGTCCTTGGTGGTGGTGGTGGGGGGGGGGCTGAATTTAAACTGGCTCTCCCCACTGGCAAAAAATGATATCCACTTAACTGAGAACCTCGACCCTGAGCCTCAAGTAGTTCATCACTGACCCAACCGATCTCAACTCTCACTGCTCCAACCATTGTTTTATTGAAGGCATCCCATGATCACACCCCACCACATTCTTTCCACTGCCACCCTTCTGGATGCTTTCAGTGACCAAATGGTCCACCTCCCCAAAGTTCATATGGTCAATGCCGCCCAGGTTCCTTACCCTCTCTGGACCAACTGGCTAGTTTGAAATTAGGAGTAGGTCATAGTCTGACTTGATATCTGAAATACTGTGCCTTGTGGGCACAGTAAGACAAGTGTTAGCACAGCTTGCTCCCAGGGTAGTGTACGCCCTGCTGGGAAAGTGCCGCAGCATGAATGGTCTTGGGACCACCCTAAAAGGGAGGTTAGGAACAGTAATGGTGATGGGACATGAATCCAGCGAATTAACAGCAGAAGAAATGCTCTACGGATCAAAGAAAGGGAAACTAATGTGTAACTGTGGTTATAGTGCAGATGTGCCAATCGTAGTTTAAGCATAATTTTAACTATGGGTACAGTTAGAGTGTACTAACTGTGACAAGTTACAGTACCAACTGTGAAGAGTCTCATCTGAAAATGAACTGAGGGAATGAGGATGAGATATGGAAACATGAAGGGCCAGGGAAATGCCCTTCATTTGCTGTGTGCTATCAAAGAACAGCAGAATAAATACATCCTGCTTGATCTCAGCTCCCAGTTTGGATCTCAGTTTGCATGTGGTCTCACATTAATGGTGCCCCAGTGTATGACTAAGGTACTCTTACATTAGCTCTTATGCAATTACTGAAGACAATTTAGTATTTCAATTCTGATCGCCCAGACCGCACATTCGCCGAGCAAGGTACAGACCTGCACCTGGAGGTGCCCTGCCTTTCCATTCTTCAAATTTTGGCGTCATTTTAAGCTGTGCCCTGGACTTGCATTCCATCAGCCTTAAGCCACCTTAGACAAAAAGAAATAAAACAAACCAGCTCTGCTTGTACTACTGGCTGTACTTGCCAGTTTTTAAATGAATTTTTGTGCCAGCTATCATTCTTAAATTAATCCTTGCCACCAGCTACTAATTTATTTTTGGCAAATACGTTAAGCTGCAACCCGACTCATTTATGCTAGAATGGTTCCTACAGCAATCCGGCTTATAAATTAACAAATAGCAGAGCAAATTAACAAAAAGCAGAGCAATTTAGGCATCTGGCTGCTTAAGTGAGCTATTTTAAGGCTTTCCTTTATGATGCTGAATTGTCCTCTGTGTGCACCGCAGTTAGCCTGAGCTTGGTATATACATGAGCAGCAATTTGGTGATCCCCGACATTGTTTTGCGACGTCTCCCTACCCTCCTGTCCTATCTGAACAATTAGCCTTATAGAGCAGGCGAACCAATCAGATCAAAGCACTACCTGCCTGCTTTCCCACCGGCTCCTTATATTCTCCCACCACTAGAGGGACTTTGTTGCACACTGCTGCATACACACTCATTCATACCCAGCTAATTATCAAACCTCCTTCTCTAGGTGTACTGCCCTTTCAGTGGCAGCCCTTCCCAATTTTTTTATCTGCTATCCTTGTTATTTCTACAGCTCCTAAGCAGCTGTGCTCACTGTCCTGCGTCTGTCAATAACTAAACTACCCCATGGCCATCATCTGTTCCATCCTGTCTCCCTTTCTCACCCTTCTTTGCATTCTTCTGACTACCTCTCCTGCCTCTTCCCAGACATATTCCTTTACCCCCCCACCGTTTACTGCCCTCTCTGTATTATTACTGCCCCTTCCCATCTCCCCTCTTACTCCCCCTCTCTCAAACTCTTACTATCACACTTTCCTATTTCATCCTGGGTTTCTTACAGGTTTTTTCTTAAATTTTAAAGCCATTCATCACCTATGCCTCTCCTCATTCACGTCACGTTCTCCTCCCAGAGGCTTCTGACTTAAGCATAAACATCACACCCCTCACCTTCACTTTCTGGTGCTTCTTATTCTGCCTGGTGATGCCAAGCTCAGTCCTGGCCCTCCCAATCCCATCCCCCCTGCTTCCCCCTCGGCGTACTCCAAAGGTCTACAGATATTCTACATTAATATCCAAAGCCTGCTCCGTAAGCTGGATGATCGAAAGCATGGCTCACTCTGCACTCCCCTGATGTACTATGTGTCATGGAAACTTGGTTATCCTCCAGCATTCCTGACACTCAGCTGACCCTTCCTGGCTTTAACCTCCACCAGGAAGAACATGGTAAAAGAGGTGGTGGTGTAGCAATTTACTTCCGAAATTCCCTATCCTGTACTATTTCCCATCGGGAAGTGATCTCTCATTCACATGAACTCCTATTAGCCACTCTCCATTTTCCTTCCACCACGCCCATTTTTGTGGGTGTTCTCTATGCCTCGCCGAAACCTCCGCCTTCCTCCCTTGTCCCTTGTGTCACCACTGTCTCCTCTCTTGCTTCCTCGGATGAACTCATCCTCCTTGGAGACTTTAATTTAGACTGGCTCTCACCCTCTTCACTCAACTTTTGTCACCAGATAGAAGTCCTAAACTTGTCCCAGATTATAAAAGAGCCCACTTGCCCAAACCCTCAAACCCAGTCTCATTCCCTGCTCGACTGGGTCCTTTCAACTCACCCCCACAGCATCTGCTCCACTGGCATACTACCTGACGCTCTCTGTGTCCACTGCCCCACCTTCTGCATCAGAAAGATCCATACCCCCCTTAACCCTCCAAAATATATCCAGTTCCGAACCCTCAGATCCCTAGATTTCAGCAAGCTACTCCATGACCTTGCAACAGCCAACTAGTCACCCGTTTTCTCCTCCTCCCTATCGGTTGCTGCTGCACTAACACAGTTCACTTCCATTTTTCTAAATGTATGGGATATCCATGCCCCCTAAAAACTATCAGAGTAAAGCGTACTCATCACCCTTGGATCATCCCTAAAATCCTGACTATGTGAAAATCCCATGGCCTCTCGTGGTCTTGTTTTAAATTCTCATGCATCACTACAGACCATCAGACCGACCGTACCCTCCGTAACAGTTTCACCAAGCACATTCATCAGGCCAAGGCTGAATTTTTCAAATCTCGCCTGCATGCCACCTGCAGCACCCCATCCTAATTCTGGCAAGAGATCTGATCACTCCTCCACGCTCCCCATGCATCCCCACCCTCCGCAAAGCAGGATCACTTATCTCAGACCACACCCTCATCACAGAGCTTCCAAATAAATTCTTCACTACCTCTGCTGTTCCGCAAGATCTCCCCTCTTCCATACCCTGCACACCTACCTCTCCCCCTCACTCCCTTATCTCCCAACTGCAACCTATATTCCCCTCTGAAGTCCTCAAAACTCTTGTCTCCCTCAATCCTGCCAAATTCAGCCCTGATGGCCTGCACCCTAAGCTTCTTACCCTCTCTGCCCCTGTTGCACCCACACATTTATTCTCCACCTATTCATCTCCTCTACTACTGTTCCCACTGCCTGGAAGTTTGCCACGGTCCTCCCCCTTTCAAAGGGGGCAATGCCACTATCCCTGGCAATTACTGCCCTATTTTACTTCTCCCCTCACTTGCCAAGGTACAAGAGTCCCTTGTCTTCTCTAGGCTAAATGACTTCCTCCTGGCCTCAGACACTCTATCTCCTGATCAATCTGGGTTCAGAAAGCATCACTATACCTCTGCCTCCCTTCTACACCTTACAGATGCTATCCACTCTGCCATGGATCAAAGCCAGATCACCTCGGCCATCTTTAATGACCTCGCTAAGGCCTTAGACTCTGTGTCCCACCCTCTCCTCCTAAACAAACTTGGTGCATTAGGTCTCTCTCCATCTTCTGTATCCTGGTTCAGATTTTACCTGTGTAACCCCCCTACAAATGGGGGTTCCTAAAAGCCTTCCCAGAGCTTGCCTAAATGCTCCATGCCTAACTGGTGTTCGGTGTAAGGCCGCTAAATGCGGGCGTTGTGACTGCTTTTAAAGCCTCCAGTATTGTCTCTTTAAGAGCTGCCTGCTCGCAGGCTTTAGTGGTTTAAATAGGGGGACTGGGGTTTCTCTGCTCAAAATCCCGCCCTGGACTGCTGTCTGATCGCTCCATTTCTGCAGTCGCTAGGAGCGCTGAGGGAGCCCATCTGAAAGATGTAGTTGTTCCCCTGAGAACATGTATAGCATTGGTAAAATTGCAGTTTGTCTAACTTTCTTTTATTGCAGATAGGACTTTGTGCTGTGCCCCTCCATTTTGGACCAGGACTGTGCTGAAGGGTCCAATAGTAGCCAGGGGGCATCTAAAATGGCGTAGAAGTGACCAACCAGAAATCAGGACTCTAGATGGAGCCGGCTGACCAATGGGGGCACAGCTTGTAATTCTGGGAAGTGGAGTTCTGGGCCATGGTGCCTTTTTGCACCAATGAGGGCAGTATTGAGTGATTGGCATCTGCAGCCCTCCAATGGGATCGGGTGGTGCCCGAATAGAGAGACTTGCCCTAACTGCCAAAGGGCAGAGATGCTGTGGCTGTGAGCGAGGAAGGAGTCCTGGGCTTCTGCGGCA
Source organism: Neoceratodus forsteri (assembly GCA_016271365.2). Taxonomy (NCBI): domain Eukaryota; kingdom Metazoa; phylum Chordata; order Ceratodontiformes; family Ceratodontidae; genus Neoceratodus; species Neoceratodus forsteri. The sequence goes on from CM057454.1 coordinate 1,181,912,233, forward strand.
TTAAGTCTTCGCGCGGGAAGAGCGTGTGTGTGGTGAAGGCTATTTCAAAGTGTTCAGTCACGGTAGAGTCGGACTAAACTCGTGAGGGCAGCGGTCAGAGGAGTCTGCAGGAGCACAGCTACCTACCAGGCTACCACTTGTAGAGGACTGGAGAATGCTACAACCACACTGGTCTGTCAGGAAAGTGAAGTTGCGAGAGTCGCCTGAATAGCTGTGAGTTCGGTCGGCCCTAGGAGCAGCTGCCTGGTATGTACCCTCTGTTGTTTTCCATATAAATGTGTGGAGGAGACTCCTCAGTTCAAGCTCAGCCCTGCAAAAGTGGTGGGAGAGTGGTTCTCTCTGAGTTGTGAGTATTGGAATCAGGGTAGCTCCTGTTAAAGGTTGCTAGCAAGGGCAAGATCTTCAGGTTGCATTGCTGACTGTACTATTTGAGCCTTCTTGCTCCATCTGAGCTTCACAGGAATTAAATGCTCATTTGTGTCAGAGCCCCAACCAGCTGCATCGAGGAACCAGCCATTAGGGCTTGGGTACCATAGACAGTAACTAATAGGTTAGCTTATGCACAGAGCCCTAGGTAGACAAACATATATGTAGTGGTAGCCAATCACCCTGATTTCCTGGTCCTGTTATCTCCCTTAAATAAATCAGATTGCTTGTTTTGCAAAAAGTACACTGGCTAGTTTGTGTTTTTAATGGTGAAATACTGCACAGTGAATACTGGATAACTGTACCTTACTTTTCAGGGGTCCCCGGAGTGAGCTGATTGGTTCGAGCCGGGGGTGTTTATGGTGAGGACACTGTAATTGAACTGTGTGGGCCAGTAGTGGGAAGAAAGGGGGGTTGCAGCAACCCAGAGGGCTGTGACCGAGTCAACCTCGACTGTTCTAACTCCGACCTCTGGGTGGAGGCACCTGTCAACGGATCTGGGCCCTCACCTGTTACAGTTAAGGCAGGCAGGGTAGTAACTTTAGATAGCTTCTCTGGGGTTACAAATTGAGGCACTGCTGGGATTAGCGCCCCTAGTGGCCAAGTGGTGACTGCATTACTATGGTTAAATTAAGGAAAACTAAGGGGATATCATACAAGATTGCTGGACCCTATTAAGACGATGGTATATAAACTAATGGGTGGGGTAGCTTGAGGAGCTGAACTCTCAGAGAATTGTGTTACTACTAGATGTACCTTCTGGGGACAACGACCACTGATATAATTTCTGCCGTGGAGCGTGTTAAGTGTTTAGGCAAGGTAGAGGTGAAGGGGCGTATGGCTGACCTACTCGATCAGACTTTGCAGGTGCTACTCTTGTGTAGCATAGCCATCGACCCCGAGAGGGTACCCCCAGTGATTTATTCGGAAGGTGCCCAACCGGGGTGGAGGGTCATTCACATTCGGAGTGGGTCAGTCAGCCCTGGGGGGTCTCCCCAGACTAATAGTTTCAAAGATAAGCTACTTAAATTGTTGGCTGTGGAAGGGAGGACTACCCAAGAGTTAATGTAGGCCTTGGACCTTTCCAGTGAACCCACCCCTCAGGCTTCCCCTGGTACCCCTCCGGAGCCCCCTAAGAGTTCTATTTTGGCTCCCCTGCCCTTAGTGGTTCCCTCTATACAGTTAGATTCCTACCAGAGGCTCAAACTTTTTCTGGCACAGTGCCAGTGCCTTCAGGGAGGATGATTTGGAGGCGTGATGGACTCACGCCACCCCCTAGTCCAGGAGTGGCAATGCCTGAGGGGGAGAACAAAGAGATTGATGGAGAGCCTGCGGGTCCGCTTCTGTAGCTATTCTGTTTTTGGCGGGAAGCATTAGCCCGAAGCCACCGAGAGAGCATCTTCTGGTTTAGAGGTGTTTGAAGCACAGAATCGGGAAGATTTATTATGGAAATTAAGTCTGCTAAGCAGTGAAGGAATGAAAGCTTTCCGCCTTTGTCACTAGGGTGGAAAGGGCTATCAAAGGGATCACTGCCCAGCCTTGAACCAGGTCAGGTTGGAACATGTATTAAAGTTCACACTTTTCCAGGTGACACTGTTAAAACTTAAGCTACATGATCGGCTAGCTACCCCACCTGAATACTGTCAATTGATCAGAGAGATTAGAGAAGTAGAGACTGATGAGGAGGGGTGGGAACCCTATGTGAGGGCTGTGACTTTGTGCCAAACCCCCGAGTCTAGTGAACCCACGGAGACCCACCTTCGGGGGCCTGATGTGTCCTGGAATCACAAGTGAGGGGTGGGTGTGCACATTCCTCTGATCCCCAGTAGAAAGTGGGTTGAGGCCGAGCTCAAAAGTTTACAAGAACTAGTGAGAGACCTGAGCTAACCACTCACTCCCTTCTGTTAGGTTTGGAGCCAGATACTTAGAAATAAACGCCTGGCCCTGGGAGTCTCACCCTCCAGATGTCCCCCACAGGTGAAGTATTCTCTCCCCACAGAGACCTCGGGACCCCAAGTTCTGTTACCATTGTGGAGAGGATGGACACTTTCAGACTGAGTGCCAGTGCCTGAGAATTTATGAAGGTCAACGTAGGCTGATCACCTGGCATCGCAGGGCCTACGTCCCACCCCCCAGGAAGGGCTTTGTGACCCGGCCAATGCCCAAGCAACTGTCAACGCCAGCCCTCAAATGGTCTGATGTGGTAGGCTGTCAATGGAGGCCCCAGTGCGCAGGTAAATGGACGCACCGAGCTGTATTGATAGTGGCCTCAGGTGACTATTGTCTCCAGGACTGGTATCTAGACTCATCTACCTGAGGTGCCACTATAACCCTTGGATGGTCTACATGTGTATGGGGGCTGATGAGGGCATATCCGTATTTGGGGGTATATCCGGATCTGGCTGTCGCTTCCTACTTCTGTGACTGGGGTGGACGAACAGGTGGAAACTTTGGCTTTAGTATGTCCCCCCACTGGACTGTATGATGGGGTGCCCTTGTTGATTGGGACAAATGTTCACATGTTTGGTTGATTAGCCCAATTGTGTTCGGAAAAGCAAGTGTTTAGGACTGGGTGAGCCCTAAAGATACCCGCTTTGATCCAGAAGGCCTATGAGACTCAGAGGAAGGCTAGCCAGGAGGAACCTGAAGGCCTGGTGGGTGTTATATGGAAAAAGGACCCGGAACCGTTGCTACTTGCCCCAAATGCCCAGTGTGTATTGCAAGGGGAAATCTGATTTAAAAAAGATGTTAAGAATAAGTTGTTGATGCTGGATGCACTCGGCGAGGGAAGACTGCCTGAGGGACTGCTGGTTAAACTCAGTATCTTGCCTGCTAGAGCCCATGCTTATGCCAGAAGGGTGATGGTTCAAGTTCATAATGTGTCTGACAAAGAGATTCGAGTAAAAAGAGGTTGCGCCTGGCAAGTGTACATTGTGCAGATATTGCAGTGCTGCCCCTATAGCAAGGGTTCGGAAGGATGACAGAGTAACTCCTGACTTGTTTGATTTCGGTGACTCTCTCTGCTCGCCGAATGGAAAGTGAGGATCAGAGAGTTTGCCCAAAGAGGCCAGGTCTTTCCCTAAAAGAATGGGACGTGGATTGTGCAGGGAGCTGAGCACCCATCTGGCTGCATGATGAAAGGCTCTGTCAAGAGGTCTCAGTGCCTGGCCCTGCTGACATGATGATGTGAGGCGGCATCTGCAAGAGATGCTTGCTGGCGCAGGATACAGCATCCAGAAGCCCCTATGCTTCCCACTGTAGTAGTGAGAAAAAAAGAACGGGCTGTTCGGATGTGTGTAGATTACCGTACTTGAATCGGTGGACCATCCCAGACCAGTATACCATGCCACGATACAGGACGCCTTGACTGTCTAAATGGCAGTAAGTGGTTCTTCGTATTAGACCTCCGCAGTGGGTATTACCAGATCCCGATGGCCCGGAGATCGAGAGAAGACTGCGCTCGCTGGCCCCCAGGGCTTCTAAGTGAGTTTGGCGCGGATGCCCCAAGGCACTGCAGGTGCCCAAGCTACCTTTCAGCGCCTAATGGAACGTGTTGTGGGGACTTGAATTTGCTCGAATGTCTGGTTTATTTAGATGATGTTTAGTGTTTGGCAGCTCTTGGAAGAACATGAAAATCGATTGTTCAAGGTCCTGGATCGGCTGGAAGACTTTATCTCAAGTTATCTATAGACAAGTGCCAATTTTTCAAACCTCTGTAAATATGGGTACATAGTATCCACAGAAGGCATAGAGACTGACCCCAGCAAAGTGGAAGCTTTGACTACTTGGCCTCAACCAAAGAATTTGAAAGAACTGCAATGGTTGCTGGGGTTTTGTGGATACTATAGGTGGTTTATTAAAGACTATTCTAAAGTGATCCGCCCCCTCCTCAACCTTACTCAGGGGGTACCCCCCTACCCATAAAAAGTATAAGAAAGTTGTGCTCTCTGAGACTGAGGAAAAGTATTTTCATCTGAATGATGTGTTTGTAAACCGCTGGACTACTGAGTGTGAGGAAGAGTTCTATGACATTATACATCAACTTACCCATGCCCCAGTGTTGGCCTATGCTGACCCGGCCAAGCCGTACGTTCTCCATACTGATGCCAGTCTACAAGGTTTGGGAGCTGTGTTATATCAGGAGCACTCAAATGGGCTAAGACCTGTAGCTGTTACAGAAGTCTGACTCCTTCAGAAAAACTATCCAGTACACAAACTAGAGTTTCTGGCCCTGAAGGTGCCATTGTTGATCAATTTCATGACTACTTGTATGGTGCCAAGATATTGGTAAAGACTGATAACAGTCCTCTGACATATGTGCAGACCTCAGCCATGTTGGATGCCACTGGCCATAAGTGGCTCTCCGCGTTATCCACATACAACTATGTTATTGAGTACAGAGCTGGCCTCAACCAGATAGATGCTGATGTTCTCTCCCGGAGGCCTGTGCCCCAACCCGACTGGGTCAGGTTGTCAGAACCTGACATAAGAGCCCTTTGCCAAAAATTTGACAAGGAGGAACAGGTATCTTCTGATGCTGTGGACTGCATGGTACATTGCTTGGGGCCATCCGAGAACTGCATACTGCCATGCTTACTGTCATTTTTCTGCTCTTAGACACTAGTGCGCTGCCCCAATTCAACAATGATAGTCTCCAACGGGCTCAATCCCGAGACCCCATGATAAAAGCTGCTTTGGAGGATTTGCAGGCCAGGAGAGACATGTCCAAACTGCATTCCACTGATCTGAGAACTGCCTTGTTATACAAAGAAGGGTCAAAGTTGAAACTGATTAACCAACTACTATACAGAGAGTCTGTGGACAAAGAGGGCCGGGTAGACAAACAACAACTGGTGTTGCCCACTGCTTTTAGAGAACTGGTGTTGAGGTCCCTGCACAATCACATGGGACACCTCGGCATAGACCGAACCCTTGACTTAGTACGGTCCTGATTTTATTGGCCCAAAATGGGTGCTGATGTGGAGCAGTATATCAGGACGTGTAGCCAATGTTTACAAAGAAAGACCCTGCCTCAGAGGGCTGCTCCCCTGGTTAACATCACTACTAGTGCCCCTATGGAACTGGTCTGCATTGATTTCCTGAGTTTAGAACCAGATCTGAAAAACATCAGCAACATATTGGTAGTCACTGATCATTTTACCCGGTATGCACAGTCTTTTCCTACTAGAGATCAGAAAGCGACTACGGTGGCTAAAGTACTTGTTGAGAACTTCTTTGTCCACTATGGGGCCCCTAGAGAATCCATTCCAACCAGGAAGGGACTTTGAGCTGCCTGATTTAAGAAATGCTATCCTGTGGGAGTACGAAGTCGAGAACCACCCTCAGATTATCCCCTAGGAGAGCCGCAACCAGAAAGGTTTAACCAGACATTGCTTGATATGTTGGGCACACTGCAACCTAAAGACAAGCTTTAGATGGGAGCTAGCAGATTAGCACCTTGTTCTATGCTTATAACTGCACCAAAAGTGATGCTACTGGATTTTTCCCATACAGACTGGATGTTTGGGAGAGAGGCTAGACTGCCAGTGGATGTGTGTTTCGGGTTTCCTGGATGGGGTGCCAAGCAGCAAATCATTTACTGTATGTACAGAAGTTGAAGGCCCACTACACCATGCCTACTAACTGGCCCAGACCATGGCTGCGAAACGAGACCTGTCAACAAGGAGAGGTATGATAAGAAAGTGAAAGCAATGAACTGAGAGAAGGGATAGAGTGTTATTGAGGAACTTTGGGACTGCATGGCAAGCATAAGATTGCTGATAGATGGCATCACCTCCTCATATTGTTGTAGGAAAACTGGAAGATTTACCTGTATATAAAGTGCGGCCTGAAAACAATTCAAAAGATGTGAAACGATGCACAGAAATCATCTGCTGCCAATCGGACAGATTTTGATGAAGCTGAACCTCCTAATGCCCCCTGCCCGGGCCTGTAACTAGAGCTGCCAAGAAAAAACAAGATTGGTTGAAGTCAGAAATCAAACTAAAGAGGCCTTTCCAATTTCTCTCCGATGGAAGTTGATTGCCAATCTAGTCTGAAGACATTGAGAATAACATTGAGCCCCCTCTATGAACTGAGCCAACTGTTTAGGGCAATCCCCCAATCAACTCTGGGGATGAAGTTAGGGTTATCTGACTGTCTGAGCCCCAGCTTTGTTTCGAGCCAATGTCCTCAGAGGATGAAATGAGTGGCATCAAAGATGAAGAAGGGGGTCCTTGAGCTTGCTGAACTGTCTGGCCTGGCGGCTAGTCTGACTTTTTCCAAAGAAGGGAGTGATGTGGGGGGCAAGCTAGTGATATGCTAGAACCTGAAGAATACTCTGAATGCCCTGATAGCCCCAGTAGTGCCAGAGAATTGGTTCTTAGCTGAACCAAGCAGTGTGGATCCTGATATAGGGAGTCCTGTTCCCAAAAGTACTATGGGCCCTGGGTCCCCTTCCCCATGGAGGTTCCTCCTGCTTATCTAAGTGAGGCTGAAATGGAATCGGGGCCTGTAGCAGGTTTTTCCGAGACCCCTAGGCACACCGGACGAGAAGTACGGCCTGTAGTAAGGTTGAATTATGAGTCTCTGGGTCAGCCTGTGGACCTGCCTTTAAATGTAGTCCATAAAGGGGTGTATGTGTCCCCGAGCTCCTTGCCCAAGTTAGCCTTGGGGAATGACTCCAGACTGTTAGTATTGCCCTTTAAGTATGGTACCCCTGCTCCAGGTAGCCATATGAAGTAGCTGATGGGAAGGGCCCCCTCTTTCCAGGAGTCATGGGCAGGAAGTAATGACCTGATTTAAAAAGAAAGGTTATCTGTGTGTGTAATGTTGCATAAACTGTAGTAAACTGTGAATACAGTATTAATGCATGTAATCTAAGTGTGATATAATGTTAATTAAATTCTGTTTGCCTTAAAGTGATTTAGGGTAACTACTTGGCCTTGAGCGTAAGTTCTTTCCAGGGCAGGAAGGGTGTAACTTCTACAAATGGGGTTCCGTGAAAAAGCCTTCCTGAGCTTGCCTAAATGCTCCATGCCCAACTGGTGTTCCGCGCAGCCGCTTAAATGCGGCGCGTGAGTGCTTTTAAAGCCTCCAGTACTGTCTCTTAAGAGCTGCCTGCTCGCAGGCTTTGAGGGTTTAAACAGGGGGACTCAGGTTTCTCTGCTCGAATCCTGCCCTGACTGCTGTCTGATCGCCCATTTCTCTGCAAGTCGCTAGGGAGCGCTGAGGGAGCCCATCTGAAAGATGAGTTGTTCCCCTGAGAACATGTATAAGCATTGGTAAAATTGCAGTTTGTCTAACTTTCTTTTATTGCAGATAGGACTTTGTGCTGTGCCCCTCCATTTTGGACCAGGACTGTGCTGAAGGTTCCAATAGTAGCCAGGGGGCATCTAAAATGGCGTAGAAGTGACCAACCAGAAATCAGGACTCTAGATGGAGCCAGCTGACCAATGGGGACACAGCTTGTAATTCTGGGAAGTGGAGTTCTGGACCATGGTGCCTTTTTGCACCAATGAGGGCAGTATTGAGTGATTGGCATCTGCAGCCCTCCAATGGGATCGGGTGGTGCCCAAAGAGAGACTTGCCCTAACTGCCAAGGGCAGAGGCGCTGTGGCTGTGGCGAGAAGGGCCCTGGGCTGCGCCATTAAGTCTTCACGCAGGGCCAGTGTGTATAGTGAAGGCCAACTCGGTGGCTCGGTCACTGGTAGAGTCGGACTAAATCCTGAGGCAGCGGTCAGAGGAGGCTGTGCAGGAGAGCGCAGCTACTACCAGGCTCACCCTGAGAGGACTGGAAAATCTGTTAAATGCTACTGGTCTGTCAGGAAAGTGGAAGCTACAGGAGACGCCCGAATAGCTGTGAGTTCGTTCGGGCCCTAGGAGCAGCTGCCTGGTATGGTACCCCTCTGTTGTTTTCCATATAAATGTGTGAGGAGATCTCTGAAGTTCAAGCTCAGCCCTGCGAGTGGTGGGAGAGTGGTTCTCTTCTGAAGTTGTGAGTACTGAATCAGGGTAGCTCCCTGTTAAAGGTTGCTAGCAAGGGCAAGATCTTCAGGTTGCATTGCTGACTGTACTAATTGAGCCTTCTGACTCCATCTGATCTTCACAGGAATTAAATGCTCATTTGTGTCAGGGCCCCAACCAGCTGCATCGAGGAACTAGCCATTAGGGCTTGGGTACCCATAGACAGTAACTAATAGCTTAGGCCTGTGCACAGAGCCCTAGGTAGACAAACATATATTGTAGTGGTAAGCCAATCACCCTGATTTCCCCCGGTCCTTGTTATCTCCCCTTAAATAAATCAGATTGCTTGTTTTGCAAAAGTACACTGGCTAGTTTGTGTTTTAATGGTGAAATACTGCACAGTGAATATTGGATAACTGTACCTTACTTTTCAGGGGGTCCCCAGAGTGAGCTGATTGGTTTGAGCCGGGGGATAAGTGTTTATGGTAAGGACACTGTAATTGAACTGTGTGGGCCACTAGTGGGAAGAAATAGGGGTTGCAGCAACTCAGAGGGCTGTGACCGAGTCAAACTCGACTGTTCTAACCCTGGCCTCTGGGTGGAGGCACCCGTCAACGGATCTGGGCCCCTCACCCTGTTACAGTTAAGGCAGGTAGGGGTAGTAACCTTTAGGATAGCACCCCCTTGGGGTTACACCTGACAGGCCATTCACAATCTGTCAAAATCTGCAATGCTCTCTCTTTCCCCCTCCCTATTCTGGCTGGTATACCCCAAGGCTCGATTCTCAGGCCAGTCCTTTTCTCACTGTTCATTAATAACCTCCCTTCCACATGATCTCATGCCAGTATCCATATGTATGCAGACGATACCTACCTCTTCCTTTCTGGCCCTTCCATCTCGGCCATCCAAACTCCCCTGCAAAATGACTTCTCAGCTGTCGCTTCCTGGTTTAATGCAAACTGTCTTAAGTTAAATGTAAAGAAAATTGTAACGATGACTTTTAGAACCAAGAAAAAATTGGCCAAGCTCCACACCTTGCCCTTCTTCCTCTCCAATGTGTCCACTCCCCTTGAAAATGTCCTCTCTTTTAAGTACCTTGGAGTCTGGCTCGATCCCTCACTTGATTTCTCCTCCCACTTCAGTTCTCTCCACTCGACCAAAACTGAGACTGCTCTACCGACATAAGGCTAGCCTTCCCCCTCCATTGGACGTGACCTACTGGCTAAATGGATACCCCCTGCCTTCAATTACACCGACGTTGTCTTCAGTGCTGCCCCTGCAACCTCTCTCTCCAAATCTGATGTGCTCTACCATGTCTTCTGCAGGCTCGCCTCAAACTCCCCCTGCCTGACCCACCACTGTGACTTCTACTCCTCCTTATCCCTCCAATCTCTTTCCCAGAGATGCTTTTCCCACTGTGCCACCTTCATATCTAAATACTGGTTTGGGACTCTCCCTCCATACCTCAAACCTGCCACCCCCTTCCCATATAACTCGCGTTCAGTCAATGACCGTTCCTCCGCCCCCCATCTCCATACTCGGCCGGTAAAACTGTCTTTTCCTACAGGCTTCCTCTCTGGAACAGTATCTCCCCCAACCCACCTCACCCCTCCTTTTCTGCCCTTAGCGCCTACTCAGACCCTCCCTTCCTCTTCCTGCATCTGTTCTCCCTCCTCCTAATGCTACTCTTCCTCTGCCTCTGCTTGCTTCCCTATAGCACCTTCCCTGCACTAGCAGGCTCCTCTCTATCTAGGTGTCAGCAGGCTCCCGTCTGTTTCCCATTATAGCTGATCTCCAACTGTAAACTGCTGGTTCAAAAAAAACCAAAACCCTGTATATGTAAATATACCTACTCTGTACTATACTGTATATATTTTGTAAATACTCTTGTTTCATGTATTACATGTATTTTGCCATTTGTTTCCTAACTGTCTTAAGTACACTGTACTAGGCAAGGCAAATTTTAATTTTCTGGCTCCCAATCCCGGAGGCTCTGGGTGCCGAACAAGAAGAAGAGACTATCAATACAATATAAATCCAGCAAAATATCGATATACATAAATATAATTAAGAAATATATATATCTAAAAACTGATGCTCAGACAGATAAGCTGGGTGCCCAAGGTGGACTAGTATCTAAGGTCCACTGCCTGATTAGGATTAGGAAGGCCTGATTAAACAAGAAGACCTTGAGGTGGGCCTTAAAAACCTTAACCGAAGGGGCCTTCTGAATTCGTGGAGGCAGTGAATTCCATATGACGGGGCCGGCAACACTGAACACACTGTCACTGGCAGTTTAAAGCCTCGTCCTGGGAATCACCAGCAGGCTCCTAGAAGAGGACTGGAGGGAGCGGACCAGGGCAGCGGGTGTAAGAAGGCTTGACAGGTAACCAGGACTCAGCCTGCATAGGGCCTTAAAGGTGAGCAAGCCCACCTTGAAGAGAATCCTCCACCTAACCGACAGCCAGTGCAGCTCATGCAAGACCTGAGTAATATGACAAAATTTAGGCTGACCAATGAGTAGTCTAGCAGCCACATTCTGCACTTGCTGCAGCCCTGAAGGTTCCTTCCAGAGACCCCAAGGTAGAGTGCATTACAGTAATCAAGTCAGGATGTCACAAAGTCATGTACCAAAGTGGGGAGGTCCATAGATGGAACTAGGGGCTTAACCCTGGCGATATTCCTAAGATGGTAAAAGCTGGTCTGGACAATGGATGACACCTGAAAATCAAATGACAATCCGCTGTCAAAGGTCACGCCAAGGTTTCGCACCCTAGAGGAAATCCTCAATGGCACAGATCCCAGGAATAAACCGGTCTTGGTGCCAGAGGATAGCCTGTTCCGTCTTCTGTTTGACTCCACCACCAGTACCTCCATCTTGTCAGGGTTCAGTAGCAAACAGCTGGAGGACATCCAGTCATTTATCTCTGGGAGGCAGCTGTTTAGTACTTCCACCGCACTAGAAGTTCCTGGGGCAAAAGAAAGATACAGCTGGGTATCATCGGCATAGCAATGAAAACCAATGAAAAGCAATGAAAACCCAATCTACCATGTAACTTCATTTGTTTACCATCTGTTTTGCACCGCTGCCCCCGGGTCGTACCTGGAAATGAGCTTCTGCTCATGGTGCCTTTCTGGGTTATCAAATTTTAAGTAAATAAATATCTCTTGATGAACAAAATTTATCAAACCCTATGGCAAATGAAATTTAATAAGACCTCAGGATGAGAACGACTGGTGACAGAAATGTTTAAAAATCATGAGGAATGGTGGGTTTTATTACTGCATTTTATGGCTAATTTCACGATACAGCATTCTGTTTTTCCATCCTCATGGGCTGGTAACATTATTTAACCAGTCTATAAAATGGGTCTTTTAAAAGATCCGTTTAGGTATCAACCAATCAGTTTGATTGATACCAAACAAAAAAAATTGTTCATGTATACTTTTGTCTAAGTTACAGAATTGGGTGGATGAAAATCAAATTATTGACGAACTACAAAATGGTTTTGGAAATCACGATCAATAATTAAGCACTGCATGGTTGGCACATCTAGTTTATTAATATATTTATTTTACAATTTTTGGCCAGGAAAGACACACTAAGCCAAGGCAGGTTTCCAGGTGTATTCTGGAAGCACAGGGAAGTTTTATTTATTTATTTCATTTTATTTATTACCGTGAGATATCTTTGAGTCAGAGACTCATTTAAAAAGGTTCCACGTCCAAAAGAAATCGTGACAATTAGCTAAATACAACAATGTAACTAAAACATGACATGGATATAACAAAAAAATAAAAAAATTAAAAACAATCAGAGCTGTCATTATATCGGACTTTGTCAAAGTTGGCTAATAAGAACCAAGATTAGATGCCCGGGTTAAAGCCAAGATAAAATGCAATAATGTATCAGTATGTGATAACAGGCGGTCAGGAATAACTGTCGAAGTCAATAGATTAACACGGGTCAGCCAAGACAAATAAAAAGGAGCAGTGAAAAATGGGGGAAATAGGGAGGAGGGGGAATAGGAGGAATTCAGGGTTCAGGAGCTACAGAGTGAGGTGAAGTAGAGAGTACCTATGGGGGTGCGGGGAGGGTGGGGGGAGTGGAAGTAGTTTAGTCAGGAAATGAAGGGATATGTGAGGGTGAAGTAGCTTAAGTTGAGCAGTTACTGTATATGACTAGCTCAAGGTCACACAGTATGCATGTGGTGGCAGTGGGATTCAAACCCAGTTCTGCAGGTTTGCAGCTTAGTGCTCTTAACCACTACACTATACTGCCTCCCTTATATAGTTTAAAATTAAGAAATGGAAAGTCTTCTGTTGTGTCATCGACTGGAAAATGGCTTTGGGTAGTACTAGCCATAGAAAATTTTGGAGCTCCCTTTATAATCTAGACATTGATAGATTTTTGCTGGATGTCATAATGTGGCTAAGGGCACAAATATAACATAAAAGGAGATTTAACAAAATCTGTCAATACAAACCTAAGTGTTGGACAGGGCTGCATAATGACACCCTTGCCTTTTTTTTTAAAACCAGGAGACACACTAAGCTGAAACTTGTTTACAGGTGCAACCTGGGAGCACAAGGAAGTTAAGTGACTTGCACAGGGTCACACAGTATGCAAGTGGAGGCTGTGGGATTCAAACCCAGGTCTCTCAGTTTACAGCACAGAGCCTTAAACCACTGGGCTATACTGCCTCCTAATAACTGCCTCCTTTTAACCTATATCTTAATGGTATTATTAGCCAGTTTATGAACTAGACTTTCATTCCCCTAAAGTATTTTATAAAAATGATTCCCCTATTAGCCTACACCGACAGTGTAGTACTTCTTCTCACCCTCTCTCCTAGTATTTATTTATTTATTTATTAAATTTTGGTGACCAAGTAGGCCCACTGAGCCCCGACGGTCCCTTTTTCAGGGGCGACCCGGGATAACAATACAAAGTTATAAGAATGAACAAGGACATAAGGAACATTTGAGGCATTGTGAGTTACATCATGAGGTGGTTACAGTAAAGAAAAATAGTGGATACAGGCATGGTAAAGAAAAGCAGTGGATACAGGCATGGCTTACAGGCACGGTAAAAGAAAAGCAGTGGATGCAGGCATGGGTACAGGCATGGTTATCATCATGACATATAAGCAATTGGTAGTACTTTGCATATAGTTTATTCAGAGGTTACACTTGGCCTCTGGCAAGCAGTCTGTATAAGGCAGGTAGTAGGAAGGTTAAGCTAGGAGACGGGAGTTGGGGAGGAGGGGAGTAAACTTCAAAGAAAGCTAGACACATTTTCTTCTTTATGTGATGATATGTTTTGGTTATAAATCAAACTAAAACACAGTTAATGGTCTTTGGTAACACACCAAGAGATAAATATAGGCTGTATGTTAAGTGAAATAAATTACAGAAGGTCAAAATCTATAACTAGGTCAGAGGAGGACCCTTGCTGAGCGCCCCCCGCACCGAGCGCCAAGGCCAGTCTCAGCGGGCGGGCGGCATCTCCAGCTGACGCTTAGCTCCACAGAGCTGGAGAGACCCTCCAGGAAGAGGAGGACCCTGGCTGAGCGCCCCGCACCGAGCGCCGAGGCCAGTCTCCGCCAGCGGGTGGGCGGCATCTCCAGCCGGCGCTTAGCTCCACAGAGCCAGAGAGACCCTCCAGGGAAGAGGAGGACCCTTGCTGAGCGCCCCCCGCACCGGGCGCGAGGCCAGTCTCCGCCCAGCGGGCGGCGGCATCTCCGGCGGCGCTTAGCACCACAGGCGAGGAGAGACCCTCCAGGGAAGATACGGCAAAACGCAGCCAATCGGAAAGCGGCGCCTTCCGGCATCACGCCCGATTGGTCCCCGCTGCTCCTGGTTTCTTCCTTGCTAGATTTGCTTTTTATCTTCGGGAAAGTTTCGCTAGGGTATTGTGCGACAGATTTCCACAAAAGAGCTGAACACTGTAATTGTGGGGAGGGGGAAATTGTGAGAGGTGTTGCTTTGTTAAAAAAAAGTAATTACAGCCTTCCTGTGTTTGTGTGCATAGCCAGATGCTTTGGCGCCTCTACCCCCATCCCCTAGCCTTTCTAATGTTAATTCTTGGTCCCCTGCTGCTCTGCCTGTGCCTGAGCTGTAAAATACTTTAAATTCAACCTGCTCTCTCTTGTCTCCCCAGAGGAGGACCCTTGCTGAGTGCCCCCCGCACCGGGCGCCGAGGCCAGTCTCCGCCAGCGGGCGGGCGGCATCTCCAGCCGGCGCTTAGCTCCACAGAGCCGGAGAGACCCTCCAGGGAAGGTACGGGCAAAGCCGCAATTTTATGCCCACCCACCCTTCCCCTCTTCTAGACTTTCTTAAATAGACACTTTCCGCAACGTTATTAAAACCATGCCGCTGCGTCCTGCTAAACCTATAGCCTGCCTTATATTCCTCATTGATACTATAACAGTCGATCACTATATTACTACCTATGCTGTCTATTCTGATGCCACAACTAGATTGGGTTTCCACCTAGCATCAGAAAAGGCACACTACCTAACCATCTTATACTTCACCTTTATTCGAGTCCATAAAATTCTTGTATCTCACTGCTTCCAAACCTCTTATCCCATTGCTAGACTAAACACTCTCCTCTAATAACTGAGTAGGCACCAGTATGAGCTAAGTATACCACCTTTATAGTCTACGACACAGGCAATTACTGTGAGCAAATCATAAGATATTACCTATAAAATCTCTGGTCACCTTCATAATGAGGAACTTTCTTTGGAGCCTCCTTATACTACTACTATTACCTGAACTAAGTAAAAGATGCAGACATCCACAGGATGCCAAGCAGAGTGCAGATACCACATTCTCGTCCTGCTGCAATTCTACAACAGCCCCAAGAGATTGGATATGTATCTATGACCTCCCATTGATACGATGTTACCCATTTATTCTTTACTACGGAGGGACACAGTCGGCGTTGCATTTGTTTGGTGTCTGTCTCCAACTGCATACAGAACAAGATCCCACGACTATCTCTGTTAAAGTATTAATCCTTTCTTTTACAAGAGGACGAAAAACCGAATCTGGATGGCAAATAAGAATTCCACAGAATAAAAAAAAAAGAAATAAAAAGGCATCTATAAGAACTTATACCCTATCTCTGGCGGCAACTATGAAACTACTGCTCCTACTACTAATATGCTCAGGGAATGTGGAACTTAACCCTGGGCCACCAGGGACTATCACTGCACCTTCAGAACTAGCAGAGATTAAAGGACTAAGCCTTCTACATATTAATGCATGTAGCCTTTAAAAAAAATCACATTGCTCCAAGCCTGGGTTAGCCACTCACTACCTGACATCCTGGTAGTCTCTGAGACATGGCTTAGACCTGATACAGCCGACAGAGATATAAACTTACTTAACTACCAAACATTCAGAGCTGATAGGACGGACAAGAGGAGGAGGGTAGCAATATATGTAAAGGCCAACCTACCTGCAATTTGTCTTGCCTCTTAGTCTATGGCAAAAGAATTCGAGTGCCTATCCCTTAAAATAACCCTTTCCAAAAATACCTCACTGCAGCTGATCGGCTGTTACAGACCTCCCTCAGCTGGCCTCAAGATACTATCCTACTTGGGTGACTTGATTAAACAAGGGAATGAAGAAACCATAATTATAGGCGATTTAAACCTAAACTGGCTTTCTAAGGCAGCTACACCTCTAATTTCATTCTGCGACATGCATGGGCTTACACAGCTTATAAATGAACCTACTAGAATAAACAAAAAGAACCCAAAAAATAGCACGCTTTTGGATGTACTATTAGTGAGTAAATCTCACCTCTTCTCACACACTGGAGTACTGTTCAACGACATTAGTGATCATAGTTCTATTGAGGCAATTAGGTCAGCATGTAAGATTTCATCCCCCACAAAATTCTTGTTGAGGAGATCGAAAAAGAACTTCAACATTGAGGCATACCTGGACGATATTAAATACTCCACAAGATGGCAAGAATTCTATCTAGCGAACACAATGGAGATTGCATATGGTGTTCTAAATGACATTATCACAAATGCTCTAAACATTCATGCACCAGTCTCTAAACTACGTATTAAAAATAAAACCTGTCGTTGGTTCAGTTCTGACCTTAAATCCACCCTTCTCGAAAGGGACAAACTTTGGAAAAAAGCCGAAAAATTAAATTAGCCTCTGACTGGGAGCAATTCAGAAAAGCCAGGAATCTCTGTACCAAGAAAGTGCGAGACACAAAAGCTGCATATTACATGGCTGAATTAGATTCCTCATACTACAACCCTGCCAAGTTTTGGAACACTATAAAAGATATAACTGGCCATGTCCCAAGTAACTCACTCCCAGCAAAACTACAATGTGGAAACAGAACCATCAGTGACAAAATAGAAGTATTGGAAGCCTTCAATAATCATTTTACAACTGCTGGGCTAGCATTCGACTCCTCTCCAGCCAACCAAATGAGAGTACATCTAGGGATTAAGAACACTGATGCAAGGGTGACTGACTCCACTTTCTCCTTCAATCCAGCCACGCTGAAGCAAGTCGAAGAACTAATCTTACAGTTGGACATAAAAAAGAGTGCAGGAGCAGACTCCCTTGACCCATACTTTTAAAAAATTGCCATACATGTATTAGCAGTGCCAGTAACACATCTGTTTAACCTTTCTCTACAGTCTGGAGTCATCCCATTAATCTGGAAAACCGCTCAAGTGATTCCACTTCTGAAAGCCGGGATCCCACAGACCTTAATAACTACAGACCATTTCCATTCTTACTGTGCTGTCTAAACTACTCGAAAAAATTGTGAGCACCCAGCTAAGAGAATATCTAGAAGCCAACAATCTTCTAAACCCAGCACAATCTGGTTTCAGAGCAAACCACAGTACCATAACAGCTCTTGCAAAGTCACCAATGACTGGCAACTTGAATTGGATAAAAAATTTGTATGTGCTATCTTCTTAGACCAAGTAAGGCCTTGACACGGTTGACCATGACCTGCTCCTCTCCTCACTGAGGTCTATTGGACTTGACACCAATTCCATTAGATGGTTTAACAACTATCTTACAGGAAGAACCCAGCAGGTAAAGGCCAAGGAGATATATCCCCACTCAGACCTCTACAAAGAGGAGTACCACAAGAATCTATTCTTGGCCCTATCCTCTTTGCCATATATATCAATAGCATTGACACAAATCTTACCAAAGCCACTGTACACCTGTTTGCTGATGATACAGTACTGTATGTCAGTCACCCTTCTCCTACAACAGCCTGCAAAGAACTACAAGCAGAATTCGACCTACTGCAACTCCAGCTGCTGAAAAAAAAACTACTACTGAATGCAAAAATAACTAAGGCAATGTTCTTTTCTCCACAGGTGCAGGCAAGATACTCAATCCCAGTCGATCTCCCTAAATTATCCACTGCACTTGGTGAAAATCTCGAATATGTCACAAAATTCAAATACCTGGGGGTATGGCTAGATAGTAGATTACACTATCTAGAACATCTGGAAGAGCTGCTAAAAAAGCTTAGACAAAGACTTGGACTTTACTATAGAATAAGGCACTTCCTTTCAAGTGATTCAAAAAGAAGATGGTCCAGGCCACATTCCTCTCAGTATAGACTACTGACTTCCTATATAGTCGCTGCCCTACGGTATGCTTGAACAAATTAGATACACTATACCACAGAGCTTTGAGGTTTATCACAGACTTACCATACAGTACTCACCACTGCTTGCTATACTCCGCAGTTGGTTGGCCCTCGCTTCAATATAGAAGGGATAGGAATGCATTACTATGGACTTACAGAGCAATATTACAGCAGCTTCCAAAATATATCTCAGACTGTTTTCTACAACCTCATCAAGTAATTATGCATTAAGAAGCCTGAACTTCATTACTCTTAAAGTGCCTAAGTTCCACTCTCGACATGGCAGACATGCTGTTAGTTATGTGTTATCTACCCTATGGAACACGATGCAGAAGACACTGAAAGTGAACAAGCTCATATCTATTACAGCCTTTAAATATCTATACAACAAGATATTCAAAGAAAAATGTAACTGCTTCCGCCAACATTAGACTAACCCTCCATCTTTCTTACCAGCTGGACGACTATTCAAGGTAGTTCCTCAGCACCCTACAAGCAGTTACTTCACATTTCATAAACCTTTACTACAATCCTTCCTTCTTAAGCATTATATACTTAGTCTCCTTATACTTTCAGTTTTTTACTTCCCCAGTCCAACTCCCTCCCCTCTTGACCTACTATTGATCCCTCTTTGACACGGCCTTTTCCACTCCTTCCCTTTCACCACCCCTGGCCACAACATTCTGTATACACTCCTTTCATCCGCCCTGTCACTGCTTCAGCCGGCATTTGCCTCTTATAAACCACTCCCTGTAGATATATCTTCCAGATGTCCATACAGCTCATCACCCGAGTTTAAAAACTATCTAATAATTCCCTTGACACATTTAACCTTCACCAAAAAGTGCTAGTTTCTAAAGTGTCCTCCACTAACAAGCTGGCTATTTGATGAATCATGTATATATGTAATATATATTTTTTCTTGTTAGCTGTTCAAAGTACTCTGTCTTGGAGTTGTTGTTTTTGTATTCATTTGCTATCCTCTCAAAGTTGTGTATTCTCTGCATGTTATATGTCATATAAATTGTATCTTGACCTTACCAGGTCCATCTTGCAAATGAGCATTGCTCAATGATGTTCACCTGGATAAATAAAGATTTGATTGATTGATTGATTGATTTGCAAACAATTTAAGTTGGAACAGTTGTTTTGAATATCTGAAATCAAAATCAACTAGTAGCATCAGGCATTTATGGGACACTATAAGGACAATCAATCCAAGATTTATTAATGGTAGCTAATTCCAAAATTAAACTGCTGTTACATATACGAGAAAAATATGAGTTTTTTTAAGGTAGACCCCCTTAAAACTGTCTTGAACAAATATAGATACTTGCTGAATGAACCCTCCTATGCTTCAGGTAGTATCATGTGGGCAGAACTGGGTCAATACTCAACTGAGACATTGGTAACCAAACAAATAATTATTTTTATTATGGATTTCCAACTTTTGTCATGTGACAAATTTCCCAGAGCTTGCGTGCAACACACAAAATATTCTAATAAAGGATTCAGTTTTTACTATCTGAGATTTAATAAATAAAAGTTATAACATTTAGGCTTTGGTACAATACTGATTGATGTATTTCATCTACAGAGACCACATTTGGTCACCCTTATTAAACAAGGGGTCCACGACAAAACCGTAAAAGAAAAACATCATAGTCATATGTCGGCGCCGTGAAAATAAATGAATAAAATTCACAAGGAGGAATTTACAAGGGATTTTAGCAAAATTCATTAGATAAAATTCTCTGGACACAAATTCTGCACTGAAAACTGGGAGTTTTTAAAACGATTCCATGAAAATAGTCACCCAAAGTTTGTTTCTTACAACCATGTTGTTGTCTATTGCGCAGTATTGACGGGATATCTTACATAAAGAATCTGTGAGAAAAGATATGCATAAAATACAGGATTCTAAAATTCACTCTTTATCAGGGAAAATTGTATTAAAGCATTTTTGTGTAGCAACTGCAGCATTACAAAAGTAGCAGTTGGAAAAATATGTGTAGCATTTGCAGGTAACCTTGTGTAAAGCAGCTGTACAACCTCTTTAGGGTGAACTCATGTGCAGCAAGTGACCGCTGTATGTATGTATGTATATATATATATATACACACACACACACAATTTTGTGTAGCAGTGGATGAAGATTGTGTATTTTTTTGCCACATTATAACAAGCATAATATTAATGGCTCTTCATAAATATAATAGAACATCATATAAGAGAGAACCATAGCTATCTTTAATTAGTGATAGGAGAGCTACATACCACTTTACCAGATTTATTTTTTTTATTTATTTAAGTTTGATGAACAGGAAAGACACACTGAGCCAAGGCTCGTTTCCAGGTGCAACCCGGTGGAAGGGGAAAGGGGATAAAAAGAAGCAGGCATTTACAAACAAATTAAGTGAAATAAACAGTTTAAAGTGCAATACAGTGGTTAAAGTAGCGATAGGAATACATTGAAGCACATGGCAACACTACAGCACATACTAAGTTGCCAGCAGAGTAGGCCAATAGGTCTATTGAGTCTGCTTGAAATTGCAGCACACGGTTCAGACTCCGTAGCTGCCCCTCACCTCACTCGTACCCTCCTCCCACCATTTCCCCTACCAGAATTATACCCCCCAGTTTTATCTTTCCCATGTATGTGTCCCAACCCCTCTTGACCCCCCCACTGTATCAACAGCCACCAGTTCAGCTGGCAGTGCGTTCCATGGTGCCACCACCCTCTCGGTAAAGTAATGTCTCCTAGTCTCTCCTCTGAGCCTCCCATTGTAGGCTGCATTAAAACTATTATCACAAGGTAAGTGGTGAGGAATCAGGCAGGTTTAAATTCAGAATTAGACAAGTCCTCAGATGCGGGACAGAAGGAGAGGGGAGTTTAAGGGCACCTTTGTGGGGTAGGCTTAGCAAGGAAGGGGAAAAAGTGGGGTGGAGGTTATGGGGGAAGGTTAGAGGGGGGTATGACAAGAACAAGTAGGGGAGAGGTAGCAGCCAATTTAGGGATAGTAGAGATGGGGCTTGGTGAAGAAGAGGGGAGCTGGTTCCAAAGGAGGGAGATGGTAAGAGAAAGTAACCTGACCAGCGCTAGAATGAGGGTGAGGGATAGAGAAGGAGTAGTAGTCTTGGGGGGGGGGGAAGTTACAAGGAGAGAGAATAAATAGGAGGTGAGGGAGGCAAATACAGGATTTTAAAATTCATACTTTTTCTCAGGGAAAAGATTCGGACTCAAAATATTTAGAAGTCATTATGTTATAAATGACATAGGAAAGAAGTACCCCCTTTTGCAAGTGCAGCCTGGGAAAAGTAGATGATACATGAAGAATATTTGGGAAGAATTGTCTGGCTCCACTGCGGACGTGTTAAGCAATGACTTTTTTTAGTGGCATAACTGCTTGAGTAAAGTTATCTGCCTTTTTACTTGACGAATCTTTTTTTTTTTTGTAATTTAAACTTTTTGAAGTTTTCTGGGAGCAATACATTTTCCAGAAGTCAATTCTGCATAGAGATGAAGGACATCTGGACAAAATTATCTTTTCTCAGAATAGTGTTATTAATACCTGAAAGCACAGTCTCTATTTTATTGGCACTGTCTCGAGTAATCCTGTTAGGTTTTATCCCCCGCCATGTGTTATAATCTTACAGGATAATAGCTGGTCTACATTCCGTCACAAACAATAACTACTTACTCCAGAAGCTGATGAACTTTCTCATTTTAAGATTAATCCCTGCAGTTAGTTTTTCCATTTAATAAATTAGCTGCATGGTATCCTCCCATGCCCTCACTGTAGG
Organism: Neoceratodus forsteri; assembly: GCA_016271365.2. Classification (NCBI taxonomy): domain Eukaryota; kingdom Metazoa; phylum Chordata; order Ceratodontiformes; family Ceratodontidae; genus Neoceratodus; species Neoceratodus forsteri. The sequence continues at coordinate 1,181,934,095 of CM057454.1, forward strand.
AGCAGTTTGTTGTAACCATTTACGTACTATAACCTTTTTTGCCACTGATAGGATTATAGCAAGGAAAGATTGAGTAGGTTTATTGTTAAAACTGTCAAGAAAGTGCAACAGAATAGCCATTTGGGGGGGTAAGGGTTACTTGAACTATTCCTGAACAGCCTTCCTAACATCTTACCAATTTTGGTGCAGGACAGGATAACTCTAAAATATATGTGTGTGGCTGGCACAAGGCTCCCCACACGCATCCAGCAAGCTGTGTCTTGTGATGTGTTGAACTTTTCTATAATTTGCAGAGTCCTAAAGAATTCAGTTACACACTTCCAACCTCAAGGCACTAAATAAGTACTCACTGGAGACCAGAAGCAAGAGGGGGAGATATGACAGAGACCTTCAAGGTCCTTAAAGGCTGCGGGAAACTATTTAGCCTGAATATCAATTCACGATCATGTGGGCATGAATGGAAATCAACAGGAGGCAGGTTCATGAAAAATGTGAGGAAGTACTACTTGACAGAAAGGGTGGTGGAACCCTGGAATGGTCTGCCAGCTGAAGGGGTGGGCGTGAAAACAGGGGATTCAAGTAGTGCTGGGACATAATGAAGGGAATAGTATTTACTGGGGGTGACAGAACCAAGGAGGAGACTAGAGAGAGGACAGGGAGTGTTAGTACCCTGGAGGAGCACTAGGTTCCAGGGATTATAGGGAACTTGGGCAGACTGGATGAACCTCTGGTCTTTTTCTGCCATTACTGTCTACGTTTCTATATTCTTTTCATACATGGGAGGCAGTGATTTGTTGTCTGGTATATATATTACATCTCAGTCAGTTTCAGTAAATGGGGCACAGAGTTCTTCTTGCCAGAGTTTCTGTGATTTTTCAAGTGTGGTCCCATCTCTAGTACATATCTCCTTATATGTAGTTGAAATAATATGGTCTGGGATCCCATTCTCTTATACTATTAGGATTAATTGTTTAAGTGGATGGGCTTCTTCTCTTGCCCAATGTAGCCATAGTTCCTCTTGCAGAGAGTGTCTCACTTGTAAATATCTGAACTGATCAGAGTGTCTAAGCTTAAACTGTTGTTGTAAGGCCTGAAATGTTTTAATATATCCCCTTTCATAATACTAATAATTATGCGCAAGCTCAAGGCATTGCCATCTTTTAAAAAAGAGATCTAGTCTCGTTGGAAGGAAGAGTGGGTCAAAAGCTAGCATTTCTAGGTGGTGGGCAGTTGGTCGAAGTTGAGGAGAGCAAAGGAGCTCCTGCCAGCTCTGAAGTATTTGAGTCATATAGTAGGATTCTATTCCCCACACGTAATCCCTAAGGAGAGATAGAGATCTAAATATTTGTGTAAAAATTTGTGTGCCATGATCAGCCAACTCCACTTCCTTCCAATGTAAGTGAGACTTGATGTCTATCCAGTGTAGTGTATGGGCAAATAAGGCTGCCTGACAATGTTTCCCGAAGACTGGGTAGGGCCAAGCCACCTTTCTGATTGTTGTTTTTTTTTTCTGGCAATTATAATTTCATTCAAAAAGTTTTCATTAAAACATAGACAAAGAACATACATAACAACATTAATCATGCACATAATCACAATAAGATTCTGGGGGGAAAAAAATCAGCAAATCTTCCCACACAAAAATGATTCATATTGTAATCAATCCGTAGTTAACCGTGATCCAAATTGATGCAGTTTATTTTAGTAATGTCCACAGAGCAAAAGAAAAAAGAAAGTAAATAAAATAAAAAGGAGGGGGGAGTTAATTCATGAATTAATGACCTAGCATGACAGTTATGTGGTGGAACAGAGGTATTGAACGAGGGTTAAATCTCGAAGTCTTGCATATAATGCCAGAGTGTAAAATCCCAGGGCCATAGCAACAGAGCCTATGTCAACATCAGTAGTCATCTGACAAAGCAGCACTACATGAAATACAATAATAGCATTTTATTCTCATAGGGTATCGTTTGCTACGGGGCCAAGCAAGCCAGAATCTCCAAGATATCTTTGCCTTCCCTTTCTGCTTGAAAATGGAGGGAAGGGAGCCACTGGGATTTAAATTTGTCTTGCTGAAGCCTGACTCTGGCTGTGACCCTTTCCACCTCCTGAATCCTGACGCAATTGCGGAGCCAGAGATCAACAGTAGGCGGGGTGATAGTCAACCATAACTGGGTAATGACTTCGGTAGCTGCATGTTAAACAGATATTTTCTTCCCTCACCTCTGATGCTAACCAGATACACACCCAAAATCCAGTGCCGAGAGTGTCTGGAAGGGGGAAATTTCCAGAATATGTTCTGAAATTTCAGCGACCTCGTCCTAAAACATTTGCAAAACCGGATAGTACCAAAAGATATGGGTGTGTGTACCCGCAACCCCTCCAACATTTGTCAGATGGATACGTGCCAAGGTGTTTAATGATATGTGGAGTTCTGAAATACCTATTAACTGTCTTCCAATGAAATTCCTTCAATGAAGGGGAGGCTGTGGTGGAATTAACCCCTTCCCAAATTGGCTTCCAATCCTCATCAGAGATTGGGGTGCCAGATTCCCTCTCCCCTCTGTCCTTCATCTCCGATAAGTGGTCCGGTTTCAAATCACTAAATGTTTTGTAAAATAAATAATTTTTTCTCTTAATCGGAGGCTGAGTGGTTATGGGTTGAAGTAGAGTTCTAAGGGGGGTTTCAGGCATCTGTAACATACTACATCTATCCACAACTGAAATATAATGCCTGATTTTCAGTTTTCTAAAAACGTCCTGCATGGCAAGCTGGAATTCACTTTTTATCTGTTGGAAATAAGAGTATCTTCCTCATAAAGCTGACCGATCCTAATCAGATCTTTATTCTCCCACCTCCTAAAACCAATACCTATAAGAGTTGGTTTAAAGTCTAGACGGGAACAGATTGGGGATAATTTACTTAGCCCACAAAACAGATGATAATGGACATTCACTTCCTCCCAGATTTTCACCAGTACTGTGGCCCAGGGGTTCATTAACCCTACATTTTTAAAGTGACCTTTATCCATATAAGGAATCCTGTCTAAAAGTATGTGAATAGATAAATGTAATTCTAAGGAGGCCCAAATAGGCATGTCAGACTCCATCTTAAAAGCCAGATAGTGTTAAAATAGGGATGCCCAATAATATAGTCTGAGATTTGGGACACCCATACCCCCACTCGCCCTTGCTGTGGTGACAACCGACCACCTAATATGGGGTTTCTTTCCTCCCCATACAAATTTAGATAGGGCCACTCTAGTGGATTTCCAAAAGGATTGGGGTATTTTTAATGGTAAAGAGGCAAATAAAAACAAAAACCTCAGAAGGATATTCATCTTTATTGCCTCTGCCCTCCCCCACATGGAGAAGGGCAGTTCCTTCCACCGACTGCAGTCCACTTGAATCTCATTTAGGAGTTTAAGATAGTTGGTTTTAAAGAGATATTTGATGTCTAACAGTATCCAGATACCCAAATACCTGAACTCTGATGTAACCCGTTTCAACCCACAGAGGGATTCCGTAAGACACTGAGCGCCCCCCCCATCAGAAACATGATTTCAGTTTTATTTTCATTAATTTTAAACAAACCTGACCAAAGGTTTTCAACATATTTAAAATGAGAGGAAGATTACATTCAGGGTTAGAAATATACAGGAGAGCATCGTCCGCATACAACAATATTCTTAATTCTTCCTCGTGGACTTGAATGCCAGAATAAGTTTCTGATTGTCTGATAAGAGTGGCCAAGGGCTCCAAGCTTAGAGTGAAGAGAAGGGGAGACAGGGGACAACCCCGTCTTGTACCTCACTGGATCTTAAAGAGGGGTGACAAGGTTCTATTGACCTTAAACCGGGCACAGGGATGGGAGTACAAATTACGTATTCTTGTCCTGAAACAATCGCCCAAACCAAATTTATGTAAGACCACATCCAGAAATTCCCAATCAAGATGATCAAATGCCTTTTCGGTGTCAATCAAAATCACAGCCTGAACCACATCCCTGGGTATATGCTTGGCTGCAGAAATTACATTTAACAGGGTTCTTGTATTTTCTTGAATGTGCTGGTATGGTATAAACCCAGTTTGATCATGGTGGATCAGTAAGGAAATAATCTTTTGCAATTTAAGGGCTTGTGCTTTTGTAAATATTTTAACATCCTGATTGAGAAGGGACATCAGTCGATAATTAGAGCATTTAGTGGGATCCCTTCCAAGCTGCGATATGACAGGGATGAGGGCCTCGCCCCATGTATCAGGGAGAGAGTCCTCATCCTGAGCTACAGTAGATTACAAATTTTTGTTAGTAAGGGGACTAAATCTTGGAGAAACCGTTTATAAAATTCAGCTATAAAGCCATCAGGGCCTGGAGTCTTCCCCATCTTCAGTGTTTTAATAACCTCTGTGATTTCTGTCTCTGTAAAAGGGGAATCAAGTTCTGTTTTAAGATTCTCAGATAGAGTGGGTAATTGGATGTTTAATAAGAATGTTGTAATTGAATCCAAATGGTTATCTAATCTCTCCTGAGAATACAATGTTTTATAAAAATTATGGAATTCCTGGGCAATCTGAGAGGGCTACTTAAGGGGCCGGGACAAGTCTTGATTGGAAAGGATTTGTGGGATGTATCTATCTGACTCCTGTTTACGAAGGGGCAAAGCCATAAGCCTACCAGCCTTATTTCCCCATTCATAATACTTTTGATTTATAAATCTTAATTTATTCTCAACAGCGACCAATGATAATTGATGGAGTTCTTCTCTGACACTTTTTTCTTGGGAAGCAAACCAGAGTCCCGGGTGTTTTTATGCTTCTCCTCTAGCTCTAAGAGCTGGGTCTCCAACTTATGGATGGATTCCCACCTCTACTTTTTCTTGTGTGAGGCATATGGAATGAAGTGACCATGCACTACAGTTTTCAGTCCGTCTCAGGCATATTTAAGGTGTGCGCTCCCAACAGTACCTCATCCTGCAGTAACCCTGCATTAAGTCTCCAGACTCCCCCCACCTCAGCTGGACCCCAATTGAAGGTGCACAATAACACAGCAAGGCAAATGGGATATATGGAGATGTCCTTACATGTGAAAGCCCACCACTTTTGGGTGTACATTCTGTCCAGTTGTGAACAGGAATTGGTAGCAGGGGAGTTAAAAGTAAAGTCTTTCTTCTTCAGGTTAAATAACCTCCAGAGGTCTACCCAACCACCTTCCTGAAGCAAGCCCTATAAGAGTTTTGAGCAGGTCTTGTCCCCCCTTCCCCATGGTAGGGTTTCTATTTAGTAGCTAATTTTCTACGCAATTCCAATCACCCACGCAGATTACCTGACCATCTGGTAACTGTGTGAGAGAGGAAAAAAAGCTGCCTAAAAAATTCTGGAGATGGGGGCGTGGGGGCATAAACAGAAACAATGTGTAGAGTCCTACCCCGAAAAGACCCGGAAACCATAATCATCCTTCCATCCTCATCCGCTTGTACCTTTGAGATATTAAAAGGAAGGCCCTTAGCCAGCCTGGTGGTGCCGAGGGCTAAGGTGCTGGATACCTTACCTTGCACCACGCCAGCGACTCATGTTTGGAAACGAGCACAGGCCATCGGAGTTCAGCGTGGGTGGAGGGTGCGGAGCTGGATGGAGTTGCCGAGAAGCAGCTCTCCTCTCCAGGGAGGGAAGGTGGCATCCCTTGGCTCTTGACTGCCCCATGGTGGAGGCCAGGTGGTAGTACAGGCCAGAGGGCGTGCCAGGCACTAGGCCGACAGGTGGGCGGAAGGGGCTGTTACTGGGGCAGTAGTACGCATTTGTGCACCTCCATGTGCATGCGTTTCTACTCCTGGGGTAATCGGGGAGAAAAATGAAGGAAAAATGGATCCTCCGGCCATGGGATGATGCCCAACCCTCCTCAGGCTCCGCTCCCGGGCCGGGCATAAGGTAAGCCCCGGTAATTCTGGGATGTTAGGGCTGGGTGGGCCAGTAGGATAAGGAGATAAATAGTCGTAAAAAAAAAAAAAAAAAAAAGGAAAGCCCTTCCAAAACAATATGGCCACCCCATCCTTCTTTGCAGAAGGGTGCGCACTAGTGTGTACTGAACCTACCCAACTCCTCTTCAATTTAAGGTGTTCTCAGTCTAAAAACTTAAGTTTCTTGTAGTAGAGAAGCAGCATCATACTGTGCTCTACTTAATTCTTGCAATATTCTGGCTCGCCTAACAACCCCATTTATACCTTTTACATTCAAAGTACATATCTTAAGTGAACCCATTGAGTATATCAAGGAAAAAATTCCAAGAGTCTGTAATATTATTCTTTGTAACAACCCACCCCAAACATAAGGCATAACCTCCAGTAACAGATCTGAATAGCAGTTCAAAAAACCAAAAGTAACAAAAATAAGGAAAAGACTGATTACAGGAATATTCAACCACATAGATACTGAACTGGGAAAAAAACTTGCCCCCTCCAAGAAGGATGGCAAACTAGTCAACAAGAAGAAGAAAACTAGTGGAAAATCCCACTACTTAGAGCTAAGTATGCACCAAGAGGGAGGAACTCCCCGGGAGTGAACCATATGTGGGTATAGGCCAGTTACAGGCTAGGTATAAAGCCTTAACCCACAAATTACCTACCCTCTAGAATAAAGTCAGACCCCGGAAGGAGTGCTTTGTCCAACCAGAAAGCCAGTCTGGTTGCCCTACAGGAAGGGGGAGGGTCGAGAGGACCCCCCCAAAGGGATGGGGGGACACAACCTCCAAATGTATCACTGCAATAATTACGTAGACATGAAAACCTGAGAACCACAAAACCACACTAAAATAGTGGCCTACAGATCAGAAATAACAGGTTTTTAACAGTTGGGAAAGAAAACACCTTAACTCCATTAATGAATTAACCAGGAACCCTTCTAAAGTAGTTAAAATAAGTATATGACCAACAGCTAAAGAGGTAACATACCTAAAGTCATTTTCCCATTGGCCTTCGCTTGAAGCAATGGAAAAAGAACAGGCCTAGTCCCCCTCGCCCACCCACTCCAACTCAGACTCTCCCCCCCCCCGATATAAAGCATGCTCCAACCCAACTGATGATCTAAACAAAGTCAATTAAAGTCTCTCCTCATGTTCGCATTTTTAAATCAAAAGGTAATTAAATGGAAAAAAAGGAACTAGAAGAAATGTCTCTGGGGGTGGGATAAGAAAGAAAGAGGAAAAAACCTCAGCCTCATAAATCCTATAGACGGCCACAGTAATACCTTCCAATAATTCAGTCCAAGTGTAGGAGGTGCCAGCCCAGTGGTGCTGAAAGTTGAGGCACTGGATGCCACACCTCGAGCCACACCTGTGACCCGGGTTCGGAACGGACTTGGGACACAGGGGAGGAGGGGATCGGCAGGAGAGAGGATTGAGCATCCAGAGAACTGCTCTACTCTCCTGGGGCGGGTTGGGATTGCCTCACTCTGTAGTGGCCCCAGTGGAGACCGGGAGCACTACAGAGTGGCGCTGTAGACGGGACCAGAAAACCAGGAAATGGCATCTCGACCAGCTGGATGACGGCCGGCCAGACCCTTGCCGCCACGGAGCACCCCCCCCGACAGCCAAGACTGACCTCAGCAGCACCCAGGGTCAAGAAAGGTAAGCCGCAAGGCTCATTTTCTCCGGAAGTAGAGGACCCGCCTGATGAAGGGATACATCGGGTCACTCTGAGGGAAAGGCTGCAATATGGGGAAGGAGTCAGCAACAGGAGTTCCCGGGGGAGGTGAGAGCAGTCCATGGCAGCCCAAAGGAGAGGCTGGTCGAGATGTAGGGGAGGCATATAAATAGATAATGCAAAAAAATACAAAAAAAAAATGGAGCTCTCTCATCGCTACAGAGGAACAAATTAAAGGACCACAAAGCAGCTCCAAAAACTGCCTGTTTGTACCAGCGTGACAGCATAGGCAGGGGAGGAGATACAAGGGAAGTGTTAGATGAAACACAGTCCCCAGCTTGTATCTGCTGAAGTTAGAAGGTCCCCCCTCCCAACATCAAGGACTGTGTAGCACTCTCGCGTTGGCCCAACCATGATAAGATGGCCCAAGAGCTCCTTGAATCCTCCTTCCACCCTACATCTTCATACAAATTGTAAGACCGTCTCTGAACCTAGAAAAGAAAAAGTCAAGAAGAGAATCCCCAGAGATTCTCAAATCAGAATGTAGCACAAAGCAGGAACCTTCAGAAGGTAAAGGAGCATTTATGAGAGTTTTTTTTATCTGAAGCAATGTCATCACTGGAGAGCAGGCGAAGGAGGAGGGAGAGGCATAGCAAGGCAGACCAGGGCAATTACTCAGACGTGATAGGCATGAAACAATACCTCAAACTTCACTTCGAGCTGCTTCATCTTCCGGTGCCTTGTACCTCAGTTTAATAACATCTGAGTGAATGGGAAACAAGGTATCCGCTTTCCGTTCCAACTGAGGAAGGTGCCTTGTTGTATTCTTGGATGCTTAGGACTAAAGCAGATCCAAAATCTCTGCTTCATTTGTTCTTTACGAAGGTCGGGGGGAACAGTTTGATGTGTCTGTAGGAAATCCTTGGCATGTATGAGTAGATCAAATAGCTTGAGACCATCAGTGAGGAAGATTAGTAATGTTGCAGGGTATCGAATCTGAGCCTTGAACCCCTTATCATGAAGATGTTTAATCACAGCCAAAACGTTTTTCCATTGAGCGAGCATTAATGGTGGAAAGTCCTGATCGACGAAAACTCTGGGCTCATCTAAATGTAGGTCTTTTTTGCTTTGGGGGAAGCTTAAGAATTTAACAATTATTGAACTGGGAGGAGTGTTCGGTTAGACTTCGAGTGAGGGCATGATGCACTCTTTCAATACCCAAGTCCATCTCCATATCTAGGTTGGGTGTCTTTTTTTAACCACGTGTCTACAAAACCAGGCATATCATTCTGTTCAACACCTTCTGGAAAACCAAAAATGTGAATACTGTTCCTCCTGGAATGAGCCTCCGCATCTGCAGCCCTTGCAGAAAGGTCTCTTTCCCATTTAAATAAGTGTGCCAAGGCACGGACAAACACCAGATGTTCTTCCTGCAGCGTGTCCACGCGGCCCTCTATATTGGCTGTCCAGCACTCCAAACTTTTCAGATCTCTATGGATATCTGTCACCTTATGATCTATTTTTTGTAGAAGACTGAGGATGTCTCTGTTGGTGCAGCGTTGTCAAACTGCCTGTTTCAGATCTGCAGTCCTTGTCTCTTCAGTTGAGCCCAGCATATAGTCGGAGGCCCTAGAAGGCACTGGGGCTAGGGCTGCAGGGCCTTGATTAGGTAGGTGGCATCTCAGACTATGAACCTTGTTTTGTTCTGGATTTTTTAGCATGTCCTATTTTGCTAGAGGTCTGAAATACAAATGTAGCAAAGAAAAAACAGTTACGTAAGAACTTACCATAACAGTAGATCTTCAATAGAGGTTCCTGCAGTAGGTCTTCACAAGTAGGACTGTGCCCCCTGGCATCAGGACCACATGGCAAACTTGTAGCTAGCAATCTTCAGTGGGGGATCGCCCCTGGTGTCAGGTGATGGGATGTCAGCGTGACTATAAATAGGGGCGGTTCCCCCACCTGCCCTTCAGTTCTTCCGTAGGAGACCTCGAAAGAGGAAGCAGGAGAGAGGAGTGAGAACTCCTGATACCCTGAGCCCTGGATAAAACAAAGTCCTGGGAAGGGAATAAAGAGGAAAAAATACAGGGGCTGGGGGGAGGTGGGTGGGAAATCTTGACCTACTGCAGGAACCTCTCTCGAAGATCTACTGTTACAGGAAGTTCTTACATAACTGTTATAGCTTACTTCAAGAGGGTTCCTGCAGTAGGTCTTCACAAGTAGGACTGACTACCAAGCAGTCAACTAAATAGAAAGAGTCAGAGACTAGGTTCCAGGAACAGAAAAATGTCTGCCAACGACAGTCTGCTCATGACAGAAGCCCTTGCAGGACTGCTAGACCAAAACCAGCCCTGCACCTAGAAGCAATGTCCAGACTGTAGCGTTTCGTGAAGGTGTGGACAGAAGACCCAGTGGCCACTGCACAGATGTCTGCAGTGGACACATTTCTAAAGAAAGAAGTGGAAGTGGCCACTTCCCTAGTTGAGTGGCCCTTGACTGTCCCCAGAAGGGGCTGTAAATGTAATGGATACAATTTGCTAGCCACCTAGACAAAGTCTGTTTAGAAACAGCCTTGCCCTGGCACTTGGGGGCAAAGGCTATGAAGATTTGATCAGACTTGTGAACCTCCTTAGTCCTTGAGACGTAATATCTCAAATTCCTGTGCACATCAAGGGTGTGCAACAGATACTCCCCCCTAATTGAGTGCTCTGGGTAAAACACCAGCAGTTCAACATTCTGATTTAGTGTGAATTCCGAAACTACCTTCGGAAGAAAAGAAGGATTAGTCCACAGAGCCACCCAGTCTCTGAGGAAAATTAAATAAGGCTCTTCACAAACTAGAGCCTGAAGATCCGAAACTCTTCGAGTTGAAGTGATCACAACTAAAAACAGCATTTTCCATGAAAGGTAACGCTTATCACTACTTGCTGCCGGCTCAAAAGGGGGCAAAGTAAGTTTTTCTAAAATAAAATTAAGATCCCAGCGGGGAACAGGATTCTGGACCGGAGGTTTGAGGTGAATGATCCCTTTCAGAAAGGTTCTGGAAACCTCTAGCTGAGCTACTTAGAAACAGAATTTGATGGCAGATAAGGACCGCTTGGCCCACCTAGTCTGCCCATTTCCCTACCTAATAGATAAGCTGCAGATCCTAGTTAACCAACAGCCTACTTCTTCCTACCCCCCCACTAGAATTGCCTTATGTCTGTCCCATGCATTCCTGAATTCCCCCACTGTTTTTGACCCCACGACCTCCTCAGAAAGGCCGTTCCATGCATCCACCACCCCCTCTGTGAAAAAAAACTTCCTCACATTACCTCTGAGCCGTCCCCTCTATCTTCAAATTGTGCCCCCTTGTTCTTGCACTCCTCTTTTTCTGAAAGATGCTGCCCTCTTGGACTTCGTTGATTCTCTTGAGGTACTTGAAAGTTTCTATCATGTCCCCCCTTCCTCTTTTCCTCCAAGGTATACATATTAAGATCCTTTAGTCTCTCTTCATATGTCTTCTGGTGCAGACCCTGCACCATTTTAGTTGCCCTCCTCTGGACAGCCTCCATCCTGCCTATGTCCTTGCAGAGATGAGGTATCCAGAACTACACGCAGTACTCCAGATGGGGTCTCACCAGCTGTCTGTACAGAGGGTTAACAACTTCCTGTTTTCTACTGGTGATGCCTCTCCTATGCATACCAGTATCCCCCCAGCCCTCCTTACCACCTTCTCACATTGCTTGCCCACCTTTAGGTCATCTGATATGACTACCCCCAGGTCTCTTTCCATTTTATTTATTTATTTATTTATTTTACTTGCCCAGCTCTCACAGCTTTCAGAGGGGGCCTTGTACCCCCTACTACTCCGTCCGCCTGGGTGATCCTAAAGGCTGCCCCACCCTGTTTCATTTGTGCTGGGGCGGGATATATGTATTTTCCCATTTCTCCCTTATCCCCGAGGATGCTGGCATGTGGGGCGTATATCCAGACAGGCAGCGTGCTGATGCGTCGTTGTCAAGCGCCTGCAGCATCCTCCCTCCCCAACTCCTAAGAGCCACCAATACCCGAAAACCCATACTTCCACTGGCTAGGGCTCCGGGTGCTGAGAGCACCCTTGGTAGCTCCCAGGAGGAGGAGGCATCCGTTGGGAAGCTCAATCCTCCTTCTCCCCACTGACCCCGGCCACCCGGGTCCATTCACGCACCCAGGTCACCGGTGCAGTGCAAAGTATGGCATCCAGCACCTCAACCCTCTGTGCCACCGGGCCAGCCTCTTTCCATTTTTCTTGTTGTTAGTATCTCACCCCCCACTGTGTACTCTTCCCCAGGGTTTTTGTTTCCCAGGTGCATTACTTTTTACTTTATTGCGTTGAATATAAGCTGCCATACATTTGACCATTCCTCCAACCTTTCCAAGTCCCTTCTCATCCTTTCCACCCCACCTTGTGCATCAACCCTGTCGCAGATCTTTGTGTTGTCTGCAAAGAGATATACGTTTCCTTCCAGTCCCTCTGCAATGTCACTTATAAAGACACTGAAGAGAACCAGTCCCAGTACTGAACCCTGCAGTACCCCACTAGTAACATAGAAGTTGACGGCAGATAAGGACCGAAAGGCCCATCCAGTCTGCCCTTTTCCTTTTCTACCTTATGAATGTGCCATCGGCCTTTGCTCCGACAATGGCCTATCTATTCATACTCATCTGTATTGCTCTCTTATGCCTATCCCATGCCTGTTTGAAGCCCTGCTCTGTATTCATATCCACCACTTCCTGAGGTAGGCTGTTCTATGCATCCACCACCCTTTCTATGAAAAAGAACTTCCTCACATTACCCCTTAATCGGCCTCCCTCTAATCTCATGCTGTGTCCTCTTGTCCTGCTATTTTTCTTATGTTGAAACATGTTAGACTCTTTCACCTTGTTAATGCCCTTAAGGTGTTTGAATGTTTCGATCATATCACCTCTCTCCCTCCTTTGCTCCATTGTGTACTCTTCCCCTGGGTTTTTGTTTCCCAGGTGCATTACTTTGTACTTCTCTGCATTGACTATAAGCTGCCATACATTTGACCATTCCTCCAACCAACCTTGCTAAGTCCCTTCTCATCCTTTCCACCCCACCTTGTGTATCAACCCTGTTGCAGATCTTTGCGTTGTCTGCAAACAGACATACTTTTCCTTCCAGTCCTGATGGGATTCATCCCAGAATTCTAAAAGAACTAAGGGTAGAATTAGTGACATCACTGACTACCCTCTTTAACAAATCATGGGAGGATGGGGTGGTACCTGAGGACTGGAGGAGGGTGGATGTTATTCTACTTCACAAAAGTGGGAGCAGGGCAGATGCAGGAAATTACAGACCTGTTAGTTTGACCTCAGTGATAGGGAAAATGATGGAATCACTTCTGAAGAAAAGAACTGTTGAGTACCTAGAGGCCAGTGGGGCATAGGACCCAAGGCAGCATGGATTCACAGCGGGAAGGTCATTTCAGACGAATCTAATAGATTTCTTTGACTGGATGACCAAAGTAGTAGACCAGGAGGGGCTCTGAACATGGCCTACCTAGACTTTAGCAAGGCATTTGACACAGTCCCACACAAAAGATTAATATACAAGTTAGCCAGCCTTGGAGTGGGTCCCAAGATGGTAGCCTGGGTAAACAATTGGCTGGACAACAGGACACAGAGAGTAATAGTGAATGGAGTCCACTTTGAAGAAAGGTCCAGAGTGAAGGAAAGGGAATCCTTCAGACTATCCTGGGATGGAGCTGAAATCAGCCAGTCGTCCAGGTAAGGGAACATATAAATGCCCTTGCAATGCAAGGTCACTGCTTCCACCATCAGGCACTTGGTGAAAACCCGAGGTGCCGAAGAAAGGCCGAAGGGGAAGGCCCTGAACTGAAAATGCTCCTCCTGAAAGGAGAATCTCAGAAAGTGGTGGTCCAGGGAACACAGCCAATTGTTTGGTTGGAGCAGGGGCAAGAGTCCTTGGAGGGTCAACATGTGGAACCTCTCGTATTCTATGAAGAGGTTGAGCATGCTGCTATCTAGGATGGGCCTGAGATCTCCCATCTTTTTGGGTACTAGGAAGAAGTGGGAGACAAATCCCCTTCCTATTTGTTCTGTTGAAACCCGACCTATGGCTGATTTTCGCAGTAGAGCCTGAATTTCCTGTAGGACACAACTTTGTTGTCCTGATGAGTAATGCTTGCTCGGGGGTCTGCCCAGAAACTCTATCAAGTGATCTCTTGCGACCAGTTGTAGGACCCACGCATCTGCGGTTACAGCCTTCCACCCTTCCAAGTGGAGGCCAAATCTTCCCCCCTGTGGTTCCTCCATGGGGAAGGGAGGTATCGAGGGGGCCATAAGTCAGGATCCAGAGGGGAGGGGTGCCTTGCCCCCACTGGCTGCCTTTGGAAACCTAGCCTGGGGGGTTTGCTTGTTCTGGCGTCTACCCTGGTTCTGTTTGTTCCATTTTCACTGGGGACGATGAAAATTCTACTTGGGTTTTTGACCCGAACGATACATAGAGCAGACATCCTTCAGAGATTTGCCGCTTTCTTGTAGTTCGGTGATTATGTCTTTGGCTTCGCCCTCGAAAAGAAATGGACCCCTGAATGAAGCATCTAGAAGGGTGCTCTGTACATCATGTGCCAAACCTGCATGATGGAGCCAGGCCAGGTGTCTTAGGCAGATGCCCATAGCCATGCAACGTGCCACCAAATCGATCGAGTCATAGGTGGCTCATAGAGCACGACGGCAGGATGATTTGTTCATTCTGATTTTGTCCAGAAGTTTATTCCTGAGCTGTTCATTAGGAACTTCTTTGATGTCCTTTTCCAGGTCAGACAGAGACGGCTTTTGGAAAGCCACCATGTGGGCTAAACATAGAAACATAGACTTTGACGGCAGATAAGGACCGCTAGGCCCATCTAGTCTGCCCATTTCCCTACCTACAGGATAGGCCGCAGATCCTAGTTAACCAACAGCCTATTTCTTCCTACCCCCCACAAGAATTGCCTTATGTCTGTCCCATGCATTCTTGAATTCTCCTACAGTTTTAGACCCCACAACCTCCTCAGGAAGGCTGTTCCATGCATCCACTACCCTTTCTGTGAAATAATATTCCTCACATTGCCCCTGAACCGCCCTCCTTCTATCTTTAAATTGTGTCCCTTGTTCTTGCAAGTCTCTTTTTCTGAAAGATGCTACCCTCTTGGACTTTGTTGATTCCACTGAGGTACTTAAAAGTTTCTATCATGTCCCCCTCTCCTTCTTTCCTCAAGGGTATACATATTAAGCTCCTTAGTCTCTCCTCATACGGCTTCTCTTGCAGACCCTGCACCATTTTAGTTGCCCTCCCTGGACTGCCTCTATCCTGTCTATGTCCTTAGGAGATGGGGTCTCCAGAACTGGACACAGTACTCCAGATGGGTCTCACCAACTGTCTGTACAGAGGGATAACAACTTCCTGTTTTCTGCTGATGATGCCTCTCCCTATATATCCCAGTATACCCCCAGCCCTCCCTACTGCCTTCTCACATTGCTTGCTAACCTTAAGGTCATCTGATATGATTACCCCCAGGTCCCTTTCCTTTTTTGTTAGTTGTTGTTGTCTGGGCTACGTAGTTGAGCGAGCGTATGGCGCAGGTAGATGAGGTATAGGCCTTGTATTCATATTGGTCCATTTGTTTTAACTCCTTGTCAGAAGAAGAGGCACTGAGAAGTTTGGGTTGGGCCAATCTATTATGGGCTGCAGTGATTATGATAGAATCCACCTTAGGTTGTGACGTTAGGTGAAACCCTTCCAGCTCGGCTTTCTTAGAAACTGCAAGAATAAACGACGGTTGCTGCCAAATGATGAATGTCAGATCTTCGTACAGCCCTATCCAGGGTGGAATAGGGACGGGGTCTGCATTAACCAGGTCCAGATGCTCAGCAAGTCTTCTGCGCTTAGGGTTAGTTCCTGGGATGCCCAACCACAGGACCGTTGAATGGACCAGAGGAGTTCCGCAAAAGACGGATCCTCCGGTGGTGATTTTGGTGACTCCTTTGGCAGAGGCTGTATGGGAGAATGGGGGTTCTGACTGTTCCCCCAATTCGGAATCTTTATCTAAATCAGAGGATTCCAGCCTGCTTGGCAAAGAAGTGGCATCTGGAACTGCCTCCGTGACCCTGGTCCCCAGAGTGGTCCACGACGGCAGACCGCCTGTGCCTTTCTCAGATACTCTGCTGGAAGGGGCAGGGCTTCCTGGTGGCACCCTAAGGATCGGGGTAGCCCTGACTACCAACTGGGGCTGAACCAACTCTTGTAGGAGTTGGGACTTGGCGTCTTTCCACCAAGCCGGAATAGATTCTTGAGGTTCCAGTGGAGGAGGCAGTAGTGGAGGGTATCCTGGGTACTGAATAGAAGGGGTAGCTAGGTGGTTGGTACCAGTAGGGGTACTGGTGGTAACCCTGATATTGGTGGGCCTGATCTGGCGTCGGGTAGCCTGGTGTCAGAGGCAGGTAACTCGGAGTCGGACCTCCGGGCATCGGGTGAGTGGAAACTGTGACGTGTAGCAGGGTAGTAACCTGCTGGGCCCGACGGAGGAGTAAAAGGCCCGGAGGGTAGTGGCGCCGAGGGACCACTGGGATTTGGGTCCGTCAGTGAGTCTGGAGTCAGTGGTACTCCAGAAGATCCAGGAAGAATCTGGTCCATCTCATCCGGAAGAGGATCCAGCAAAAGACCTGGCATCGGGTACTTGAGAGTGTCCGACAGCGGGACTGAGACTGGCAAGGGGGGTAAGTCTGGAAGAGCCCCTGTTGATGGGTCAGCCAGTGAGGCAGGGGTCTCGTGAAGTAGATCTGACATGAAGGATTCCTCTAGTTCAGCCCAAGAAATGTTGTGTAGTGTTCGTGATTCCCTAGAGGAAGAACCCTCGCGGGACTCGGGGGGTGGAACCTGCAAGCTCGCTCTGCCGGACATCTGGGACCACGAGGGAGTCCGACAGGAGAGCAGTCAATACGCGGTCATCAGACAAGCCGGCGACTGACTTAGAGACGACGGTCTGGTGGGCGTCGGAGGGGCAGACGGCCAACTTACAGACCATGGTCAGGCTGACAGAAGCTCGGAGGCTTGAGTCAGGCTGATCGACTTGGCAGAGGAGCCGGAGGGCAACTTAGTGGCCAAGCTATCAACAAGCTCCAAAACCACTTCCTTTGAAGAGGACCCCCCACCGACAGCCCACTGACCTTGGTGTTGGGGAAAAGGCATCCGATCCGCCGGAGTGGAGGAAGGCCCAGGAGGTGGGTTACTCACCGAGGTGGAGGTCCCACCCGATGTGGCATCGGCTGTCTGGTGGCTTTTCCTCTGAGAACAGCAGCTCCACTCCCAGCATTTTTCCTCCTTTTTTCTGGGGCAGGTGACGACAATCATTCCCTCAATTTTCCATCCATGCCAGTCGTTGTTTTAATAAGTGGGCATCAAGGGTCCTCTGGTGATGGGTGCGCATGGCCTGGTTGAAAGCCTGGCAGACTGAACAATCTGTAGCCTTGTGTTTAGGTCCCAGGCAGAGGATGCAGTGGGAGTGGTCGTCCCCATGCGGGATCTGCACGCCACACTTGGAGCATTTTTTCTTGGGCTGACATGAAGACATGCAATGCTAAAGAGATGAAAAAAACTAATGGTTCGATGTGCTTACACAACTGAATGAGATAATATGAGATAATGCTTGTGTAACTTGAGTTTTCTTTGTGGCTTTCTGTCTCTCTATCCATGGGATATACCACCCTGTAGGAGTATGATGCAAGGAACCCTACAGGAGGGTTCCCCCCCCTTACAGGTGCTAGGAATGAATGAGTCGGCTAAAGGCAGGGTAGGAAAAAGCCATGGGGAAGACAGACGAGCCACTGGAGGAGGAGGGGGTAGATGGTGGGCAACAAAAAAGAATCCTGCCAAAGCCCAAAATGTAGTGACCTTTAAAGCTTGATGAGGGAGTGATGTAGTTGCTCTGCCCATCGAACCTCAGGCTTAAAGCCCTCCCATTTGATGTGCTTACGTAACTGAATGAGATAATATGAGATAATGCTTGTGTAACTTGAGTTTTCATTGTGGCTTTCTGCCTCTCTATCCATGGGATATACCACCCTGTAGAAGTATGTTGCAAGGAACCCTAGAGGAGGGTTCCCCTCCTACAGGTGCCAGGAATGAATGAGTCAGCTAAAGGTACGGTAGGAAGAAGCCCACAAAGAATACCTAAAGATGTCAAGCATCGAAGAGGCGAGGATGATGAATAATTTCTGTGAAGAGAAGGGCTAACTTTCTAATGAGAAAGGAGAAAGCCAGGGCCACCATCCGCCTCCATCCAACTGCAGAACCTAACTAACTAACGAGAAGAAAGCTCTAACTCTAATATTACGACCATTGGCACGGAGGAGAGGAAAAAAAAACTTTTTAGGAGGAAACCTCTGAGGATCCAAGGCCTAGGTCGCCTTCCCTCCAGGCTGATGATGTTTGATTTGAGGATGTATGTCAGTAAAGAGAGTGGTTCATAGATGAGGGATATAAGTAGGGGAGGATAACGATGGGATAGGGAAAAATCCCAAAGAAGCACAGAGAAATAAGAAACATGAGGCAGCAGGGGCCCAAGGAGGATGTGCTCGAGTAATCGATGGGAAAGAGTATATCAGAAGAGCAAGGATGGGAGGGAGTAGATCCAAGTACGAGTCGGAGGAGCAAGGGGAATCTAAATGTGCTCACAAGGTGATTCCAGATGTGCTGATGAGACAAATGAAAATGCAGGCTGGCTTGATTGAGCGATTCGCTTGATTGAGCGATGCGTGTAATTGAGCGATGTGAGTGAGCAGGCACTGAGGTTGAAGAGGCATATCTGATTATTCGATGTACATGATTAGACCCTAAATGATAAGACCCAAAGGTTGTAGTCGATGTAGTATGGAAGTCAATGATAGGAATGTTCGAATATCGAGGTAAAAACAGAAACCTTGAGGTAATGTTGAGCGTATGATGACTGGATTTATGAATTCAATATGACTGGAGGTAAGTCGATATGAGCTTCCAGATAGCCATGGTTGATAGGTGGCATGGTATGGTAGGACTGCCCAAAAGAATATAAAAGCAGACTACGAGTGGAGTGAATCCTGGATGGCCGATACGGAATTGGAATAGGAAGAAACAGGAATGAACTTGAAAACGAACCAGTATGAAGGAATGGAAGGGAGCAGGCTCCTCGAAAAGAGGTAGAATCAGAGGCCAAGAAGGAAGATCGAAAACCAAAGGCAACTCAGGTTGAGCGATCGAGGAGCAAAACTGGACTAGATATGATGAGGAGGAGTGAGCAAAATGGGACGATGTATGATGGGGAGTGAAACCATGATAACTGGTACTAGAAAAGGCGCTAGGACAAGAAAGGTAAAATTAGGAAACTGATGAGGTAATGATAAGATATGGAAGCTATGACTGGAGTGAATCATTAATGGCTGATGATGGATGAAATCAGGAACCAGATACATGCGGCGTGAGGGCTGTGAATCGATAAGGCGGGCATATGCGTAATGACAGGTATGCCCAAAAAGAAACATCGAATGCAGGCCATGATATGAATTAGACTCTGATACTGAGGTTGAGAAGGAAGCACAGGAGTTTGTTGAGAGGGCTGAGGAGATGGAGCAGAATGAGGGCACACTGAAGAATGAGTAGTCTATGCGGTGGAATAGACCAAGAGGATGGGTAGAGGAGCAGGTCGAGTTGAGGTAGCAAGGACCAGGAAAGGTATGCTTGAGAAATAGAAGTGAACGCTGGAAGTAGGGAATAGGATCCATGATAGGACAAATGAATCCAAGCCGAGAGGGCTGGTAGAGATAGGCAGGAACCCCAGTAGGCTATGAGAGGATGGAGCATTGATAGGGCATAAACCCCCAAACAAGAAAAACACTGGCAGCGAGCTGGCTGAGGCCAGCAACCCAGGGGCAGCGCACCCTGCAAGATAACAGGCGGCATCAATCAGAAATACCATGCAAGGTGGGAAAGAAAGGGTAGCATCATACCGGGAGGACCATGAAGTGGTATAGGAGACATGTAAATAGCACCCACGAGTGAGGACTGGCAGGTAGAATGGCAAACAGCCCAAACAAGACTAGCACAGACAGACCGGTAGGCAGTTTTTTGGTTTTTTTGTTGCTCCTGAAAGCAGGAGGTAGGAATCCTGAAATGAGATCCCAGTATCCAGGCAGGCTGTGGTTGGAGTGGAGGAACAGAAGGCAGCGACAGAAAATATGAGGGAAGACAAAGCAAGTCACCAACTGCGACGCATTCAATGCGCTGCCCCAAAAGATCAGTGTCAGTGTCTCAGCAGGTAGCACACTCACCTCTGAGGCCGGAAGATCAGAGGGCTGTGGGTTTAGTTCCCACATCTGGCACTTAGGTTAATATCCCAGTACTGACACTGTAGTGCAGCATGAGAGGGGTGCTACTCTTCTGAGGTGCCGTCTTTCGGATGAGACGTTAAACCAAGGTCCCATCTGCATGGATTGGTGGTAGTTCAGGTGGATGTTAAAGATCCCATGGCACTTATCGAAAAGAGTAGGGGAATTTCCCCGGTGTCCTGGCCAAATTTCCCTCATTCACTAAAAATACCACCAACAGCTTAATCTGGTTCAAGGTCAGTTGGCATTCATCTGTATCCCCCTTCCCAGGGTCGTGCCTGAAAATAGGCAGGATTTGTCTAGTGCACTTACCCGGTCAACAAAAACTAAATAAATAAATAAGATCAAAAGAGAAAGAATTTTAAGCAGCAGGGGAGGAAGAATCAAATGTGCGGCAAGCCATGAAGCCCCAGCAGCGGAGAGAAAAAGCCAGCCAGAGCACTCCGGAGCAGAGCAGCAGCCAATCGGGCCGAAGCCAGAAGGAGCGCCATGTCATTCAAAAGAAAAAGAAATCAGAGGTCGAAGAAATGGAGGCGGTGGCACAGAGCGGCGATGCAGAACTAAGCCATACCTGGTGAATGGGAGGTGCTCAGCCAGAGGACAGGAGGGCAGGAGAAGCAGCAGAAGGTCCTGGGTTAGCCGCAGGTTGCCAAATCAAGATGCCACCGGAGAAGCAGGACTCAGGCAGGAGCGAGCAAAGGCTAGACGCCTATGCCGAGCCAGACAGAGCTCGCTACCCAGATCCACATGAGAGGGAGGCAAAATGCAGACAAGCAGAGAGCGAGCAACGGGCAGCCAGACACCCACAATAGAGACGGGCAGAATGGAAGTAGCGACTGACAGCAAAAGCATGGTCAAATCCCAACGAGCAGAGAGATGCATGAGAGAAAGATCACCAAGAAGGTACAGAGAGGTAAGGCTGCGAAGGACGATAGGAAGGTCAATGGGTACAGGGTGCGAAATTCCTATACCTTAGGTGCCCCAGGGCAGGCACTTTTACCTCTGGACACCTACTGCTGGTTTGTACCTACCCACTGGGGCACCTAAGGTATTTTATGGTGCAGAGCTCCGTTTTCTCGTTTTTTTTCCCCTACCCTAGTGATTTTTTTTTTATTTTCAGAAGGGCAGGGGAGCCTTTGAGGAGTGAGGCGCCAATCACAGAGTGTGCCTTTGTAACTGTCAGCTGACACAGTAACGAACGCCCCTGATTTGACTGACACAGTCATCAGCCAGCAGCCTGCCTAGGTCGTCGCGATCGGTCGCTCACTGCACCAGGCGTAGAACAATTGGAGTGACTGTGTTTCGGAGTTCGCTTGCCCTTAACTTGCCGTTATGTTGGAATGCAGTCTACAGCCACTTATCTCTGTCAACGATTTAGGAGACAGAGGTCGTGCTGAGTGCAGTAGCTATGAGACTGCAAGTTTGCTGCTGTAATTGGCATTTCTATAAAAAAAAAAGACCCAAAAGCTCTTTTAAGAGCTCTCTTTAGTACAGTCAGAGAAGTGGAGGTGTGGAGGCGTTTATAGGCAGGGAGTGGGACTTGGGAGTGAGAGAGGAGGCAGAGGGTGAGCGTCTGTAGGTCTTGGAGGAAATGGGAATCATTAAAGGGAGACAAAGAATAGAAGCAGACTCAGTAAAGTCAAGAACAGGACTTTTAAAGTCTGCAGACAGTGCTCAGTTTTCAGCATTGCAGTCTACTAAGTTGAACCTGTGGGGAGCTATTCAAATTAGATAAAGCCATCCAGCTAGTGCCTGATACTACTTCTGCTTGGGTGTGTTAATTTAAAGCAGGAGAGGCAGATAGTAGGGAAAAAAAACAGAACCAACTGCAGCAAAGAGGAGGGGGACCTATTCTGTGATCTCTGCAGCCACAGTTGCTGTCAGCTAAACTTGCTAAGTTTGCAGGGGGAACTGAATTTAAAACCTATCATAAACTATCTCTATCTAACTGAAGCTAACTATTAAAGATCAGCAGCCTATACTGATACAGACAGTTCACTGCTCGAAGTACTAAATCCTGTGTGAGGACTAGCAGCAAGTCAGTAGTCAACTCATCACTAGTGTGTCTATATTCAGTTACTGGCTGGGAAGGGAACTGAATTGAGGCAAAGAAAAAAAAAACTCTACCTAACTAAACCATATAAAAAAAAAGCTCATAATAGTTTTACAAACTTAGTGTGTTAAAAGAATCTCTTAACAAGCTTTAATAAGCTTGTATGCTGTGTATTGCATAAAATCTAATGGGGAATACATAAGGAATTGTTGGATTCTAAAAGCTGCTTATTAAAAGCTACTTGGACCACCTAAAATAATCTGTGGTGGAGTACCTAAACTCTAAATACAAAGGGATCTGCAAACTAAGAAAATCTAATTAAAAGTAATTGTTAATTAAAGTTCTAAAAGCTTTTGTGAACTTGGTGGAACACCTAAAATTTAGGGATCTACTATTATCTACTAGCTAAAGCTACTTTAGGTGAAGTTGACTATCTCAGTCAAATCTAAATACTGTTATTAAAAAACTTTCATTGGACTTAATATCTAAAATCTGTATAGAGTTATAAAAATCTCTAGCTTTTTACAGGCTACAGTACACTGTCTGTGGACTATCTAAAATCTGAATACCTGAGGCTGTTATAATACCTGTTATAATAAATAATCAGACAACACACAGTCAGGTTTTCTTGTTAAGTTTATTATAAAAATAAAGACAAGACGACTTTTTCCTTATTGCATTTATTAATACTGAGTAATACTAATAAAAATTCTTAAAATCAGTATTCACAAATTCAACTCTGAACAGCCAGGCAGACACCATGAGTCTTTTTAAATTTGGATTTAAGAGAAAGCGTTCTGATGAGATCATGGAGCTGACTGATTCCCTAACACAAAGTGCTAGTACCACTACAGGCACAGCTATAACCCCACCATCTCCTTGCCCAGACAGTGAAACTGTTGTGACCACTAAGTTCCTCAAGTGCTACTGCTTGTACTGAAAGCCAAGTTAAGGCCTCAAAGTTAGAAAATTTCAGGAATCCTGGAAAAGGGCAGGAAGTGGCTTACGATGACACAGATAAATGTGCCATGTTCTGTACATGGTGTCAGAGTTATGATAAAAGCCAAAGCAAAACTAATTTCAGAACTGGATGCAGTACTTTTAGAGTACACATTATCTCAGCACATGAAGTGTCCATAGCACAAAAATGCTGAGATGGCATACATTGCAAATAAAACAAAAGTTGGAGAAAGACCAATAGAAATCCATACAATTCATGGAACAAAAGAAATGGATCAGATTTGTAAATTGTTCTGTACTGCATATTACGTGCTAGGACCGAAAGGCCTTTCAGGGATTTTCCTGGGTTGATAGATTTACAAAGAAGAAATCATGGGGTGATGCTATGAGTCACAGTTACAGTAGTGACAAGCAATGCCGGTCTTCATTCACTATATCGCCCAAGATATTCAAAGCACTACAGCTAGTCTACTACAAGACAATGACTTCTTTTCTTTTCTTGTTGATTCCTGCACAGATAAAAGTGTGACTGAGGAGGAGGGCATTTATGTATGTGTTTTGAAAATGGCCTACCTGTAACAAGATTTCTTGCACTGAAACCAGTCAGTGTCCCTAATTCAGAAAGCATTTTAAATACTGTGATTAATGCTTTAGAGGGTGAAGGTGGTTTAAAGGATGGTGGTTGGAAACATAAGCTGATAAGTGCGGCATCTGATGGTGCTGCTGTAATGTTGGGGAGCACTTCAGGTGTCCTTAACGAATAAAGTAAGATTTCCAGTGCCCACACCTCATTGACATACACTGCTGTGCATCGCTTAGAGCTTGCTGTTAAGATTCGTTCAGAGACTGTCCCTTTACAAGTCATTAGAACAACTTCTGCTGAACATTTACCGTTTTACCACAGGTCACCAAAAAGTTGGAAGGCCTACAGGAAACGGGATCCCTTTAAATATTAATGTGGTCAAACCAGTTAACACTGGTGGCACAGGTGGCTTGCACACAGAAGCAGGCCATTTCTGCCCTTGAAAGGAACTGGGCTGCATTAGTGCCTCACCTCGAACATGTGTCACTGACAAACAAGCAGGATCATGGCCAAAAGCACTAGGAATACTTAAAGTGCTTAAGACTTTAAAATGTGTTATATACATGAACTTTCTGAAAGTGTTTTTGGTTACTTATCTGCTCTTAGTCTGTGCTTTCAGCAAGAGGATGCCACTGTTGAAAAGTTCACAGCAGAGTAGAAAGCACAATTAAAAACTAAATGGTCTCTCGAACAGAAACTCTTCACCGCATAACACTTACATCTGTAAATGAGAACCTAATTCAGTACAACAGTGTTGACTTAACTAATGAAACTAGCAGGCACAGATCAGGTTCTCCTTCAGACATTGTAAAGCCACAATTACAGAGATCAAAAAATTCTTCAGAAAACGTCCAGCACATTGAATCTCGCTTTCAGTCCTTCACGACCAATAAGTGCTACTAGCTGCAAGAGCTTAAATTTTCAGTCCTGGCCAACATCCACAGAGGCACTTCAAACATATGGAGATCAAGCAATTCAAACAATAGTTGATCACTATAAAGTGGTCTAGAGTCTCGTGGAGTTGATGTTACTTTGGTACTGCTGGAGTGGCTAGACTTAAAAAGCACGCATCTACTTGCTGTCTGTTGAAAATTGTAAGTCTCTGAAATTGTGGCAGAGTGATCTTCGTGGATGTGCTGGATCAACAATTTCGAAATGTGCTGGCCATTGTCAGAATCATCCTCCTGATTCCTGTTCACACTGCTGCTGCAGAACGAAGCTTCTCTCTGATGGGAAGAATAAAAATGACTGGAGGGTTGGATTACAGCCAGACACCCTACACGACCTAATGTCTATATCTCTGAATGGACCCCAACTTAGTGACTGTAACCCTGAAGGTGCCATATCACTGTGGTGGAAAATGGCAAAGAAGGCCCACTACCAAAGCTTATGGCTCCAGAACACTGTCAGTGCATGCTGCTTCTGCCAGCCCTAGTGGTGATGATGACAAGCGCTTGGTCCAGTGAAGATGGCGTGTAAAATTATGCAAACTAAGGGGCGGCATGTAAATAGTTTGTTGGGCATGTACATTTTCTTCTTACATGCCCAAGTGGGCAAGTACTTTTTTTCACGAATTTCATACCCTGAATGGGTAGCATAGGATCTAGCTGTTATAAGTCATAGCGCAGTAGGCAAAGCCAGCGTGGTTCGATGAGGTAGCATACGAATCATGAGAAGGACGGAATGCTTGGAATGGAGAACTGCTGAGGTAAAAATGAGTGAATGAGGACCGGAGTAATGAACCACACGCATGCGGTAGGGTGGCTGCGGATCGATGGATCAGGATGGGTATGAAAGACATATCGATTGCAGTCCTTGATTGGAGGGAATCCGTAGAGGTCGATATGGAATGTGAATAAGAGGAGACAGGAATGAACTTGAAAATGAGCTTGAATGAAGGTATCATGCTCAATAGAGCGATGCAAGTAATAAGGTTCCTCGAAAGAAGGCAGGCTTCAAGGCTAAGAAGGCAAGTCAGAAACCAGAGGGTAGGCGAACTAGAGGGTATGAGCTCAGGATGGAAGATCGAAAGAAGCCAAACTCGGATGATGTATGATGAGGAAGGAAATCATGAGCGGAAAGAATCCGTGACAGTCAGGATGAGAACATGCACTAGGTTGAGGAAGGAACACAGGAACAAATGAAGTACGATGATAGAGTAACACCATGAAGACAAGCACTGGAAAGTGAAGTATGAAAGGATAACGGATGGTAGGGAGTAAAATTATAGGAAACTGAGATGGCACGATGAGGGACAGAAGCCATGGAAGCTGGTACAGGAATGCGAGATAGGAAAGGACGAAGGACGGTAGGGATAAGTAGTGAAGCTAAGAGCGGAGAGAATCCAAGATGACCGGGATGAGAATAGGTTCTAGGCAGAGGAAGGTAACATAGGAACAGATGAGGTACGATGATGGATTGAAGACATAGAGGCGGTATGGAAAAGCGAGGTACGAAAGGACGAAGGTCGGTAGGAAGGGCAATGTGGCACCATAGGACTCAGCCGAAATGAGATGAGAATTGCAGAAGGGAGAGTCGGAGGAGGCCAGACAGAGGCAACCAGAGCATATGAGTAATGATAGGTATGCCCAAAAAGCGCATAAGCTGAGAAAGACCAGGCAATCGGAGGAGACGAGGTGCCAGCTAGTGGTGAAAAGAGGGTCCAAAAAGCAGCAAATATTTACGATGAGCAGCAATGCTCCCCAAAGGGAATGATCAGCAGTCGTTAGGGAATGGAAAACAGACAACAAAGCAGTCCTAGATGACACTGAAGTCTCCTCCCACGACAATGTTGTTCCCCTTATCATAGATTTTTTGCAGCACTCAGCAGTCAGGGTTAAGCTGAAGCTGAGTAGCCATACATAATGTGACAAACTGACCCGAATCTACCAGTGCGGATGTACCCACTGACCATGTATTATGCTGTGATCTTGTATACTGCAAGGAAACAAGAACGTACTCCAACCCCCCAACCCCGTAACTAAATGACCTTAAGAATAGAAGGGGTCTCATGAATAAAGAACCATGAGCCCATAGGCAACGGAAAGGCGAGAGAACAGCCTTTGGCTTACAGTGAGAGCTACGCCCAATGGTATCACCTTTTTTTTTTTTTTTTCTGGTCTAGTCATCTGAGGTGGGAAACTAACAATAAAACAACAACCATCCATGGCAGGCAAAGGAAGGATCTCATCCTAATCTATGCTGAGCTGTAGCAGGGTGAAACATTAAAGAGCATAACAAGACATAAAATGATGAGAACAGTAGAAAACATGATATGGAACTAGTAAACAGGGAAACCCATAAGAAAGGAGGAAATATAAATACCAGAGCAGATACTGGAATTCAGGGGAACTAGGAAACCCCCCATGTTGGTGACCACTGGATCCACTGTGAGTTGGCAATAAAATCCGGCTAACGTGCTCAGTCAGTGCTGAGAATGATAATGGAGAGAACAGCAATGCAGGGCAGGTCTGTCTCAACGCCCGATAAGGTGAGAGAGGTGAATAGGGAGCAAGAGGATGAGGCAAAGCAGAGAGGAAAATGAATAACCTGGAGAGGCACAAGAACTCTAAGTGCAACACCAGGCGGGACTTGGGAGCACGAAAAAGGGGAAGAGCCAAGGCAGAATGCATGAAGAAAGCAAGGAGGCAGACCATGGAGGGGAGGCAGAGAAGCAGAGTGCAGCCTGAGTGGAAAATGGACAAGAGAGGTGAGGAGCCTGAGGAAGGGAGTACCACAGCGGGCAGTGTGACTAGAAGGGGAGCGCCGAGGCACGGAGAGAGGTGGAGAGTGGGCCCTGAAGGAAGATGGAAGAATGAGCAGGGCTGTAGATGCTACGCCAGAATGCCAGGGATGAGCAACATGGAGGGAGCAGGACGAAACGATGAATGCAGGGTACGGGAAGTGAGCGGGCAACCAGAAGCATGGGAGCTCCAGCAAGCAGAAAGGTAAAACGGGAGGGGGTTTTGAGAAGAGAGACGCGAGGCAACAGGAACCAGGCCCGATGCAAGGAGATGCAGAAGGGGTTCCAAGTGAGGAGACCACAACACTGAATAGGTCACAAGCTAGGGAGAGATGAACAAACCACAAAATCTTGTCGGTGAAAATAGGAACGACGAGCAGATAGGGTGATACGGGCAGAAAAGGGAACCTGCTGCAGAAGGGAAAGAACAGTCCAAAGCGATGGACTGCAGCTCCTCCGGCATCAACAAAAAAGAATCCTACCAAAGCCCAGGATGTAGTGACCTTTAAAGCTTGATGGAGGAGTGCCGTAGTTGCTCTGCCCATCGAACCTCGGGCTTAAAGCCCACCCACAACTATCGAAAAAATGGCGGGCAACTGAAGCTGTTTCAACGCAAGGTCAGACAATTCAGGTCAACGGCAGGAAAGAACTGGAAGGCGGGCAGGGGACCACCTCTATTTATAGTCCCGTCACCTGATGTCCAGGGCGGTCTCCCGCTGAAGACTGCTAGCTACCAGTTTGCTGTGCGGTCCTGACTCCAGGGGTGCAGTCCTACTTGTGAAGACCTACTGCAGGAACCCTTTTGAAGTAAGATCTTGTGGTTTCAACACGTTTATAGCAGTAGATTAAATTAGATACTGCCGGTTAGTGGATGGAGCTCCAAATTAAGCTGCCATATTGGGCCCTGACATCACCGGACCTGTTTGTTCAGTTGTAATATTTGTATAGGCGATTCTAGGTTTCCTTCCTTCCCACAACAATCTTGCTATCTGCTTGTCCTATCTATTGAGGTCATCTTTGGAGGGACTAAAGGAATATTTTCAAATAAATATAGGAATTAAGGAAGTACGTTCAGTCTGATTGCATCTACTTCTTGTATCACAGGGTTTACAAGATGCAGCCATCTCCATAAGTTTTCTTGGATAAGTCTACTCAGTGGGGTGTAATTAACTTTATAGAGGGTCGAAAGGTCCCAGGGGCGCACTATCCCTAAGTACTTCATTACTGTGTGGTCCCATTTGAATGGGAAAGTAGTTTTTCTTTTTTCAACTTATTTTATGCCCCCTTACTCACCGGTGTGTGAGCCTCTCTCCGGTGTGGACTTATGGGATCTGACCTTCTCCCACACACCTGAAGTCCCCTGATCGGCTTCTTGGACTGGGCCCACCTCCACACTCGCACCTCTGGCCACTCGACCTCCCAGCTCGGAGTCCCCCAGGGCAAGACTGCCAACTCTTACTGGCGCTCTATCTAGAATCTAGAAAGTGACCAGGGAGCATAGGGAGAACCAGAAGCCAATCGGAGGACCTAGTATTGTGCATGAAGGCTGTCTCACTGGACCCACCTTCACCTGCCAAGCAACCCGGGCTTTTCCATTTTTCTGTGCCCCCCATTGGCTCGGCAGTGCAATGCATACCAGCGTGGGATGTGTGCACTCCTGTGCATCTCCACAGGAGCGCCGTGGCTGTGGCCAATCCCTGAGCTGAAATCTCGACTGTTGCAGTACCCCCACTCTCCACTGGGAGTCACAGAACAGCGGGACTCACTACTTCCTCCCTCCCAGGAAAGGAGAGCAGTCCTCTGGATGCTCAATTCTTTCCTCCCCTGCCGACCCTCGACGGCCCGAGTCCGCTCCTCAACCCAGGTCGCCGGTGTGGCGCGAGGTGTGGCATCCAGCACTTCAACCCTCAGCGCCACCGGGCTGGCTGGCTGGGAAGGTAGTTCTTATGTCAGGTGTGGGGTTGTAATTATATTGAAGAACGTCTGTTTTATCTGTATTGAGTTTATACCCCACAAATTCTTGCACCTCAGTGAGGAACTCAAACAGTACTGGGAGTGACTCATCTGGGTATGTCATGTACACTAGTAAATCATCTGCATAAAATGCGACTTTGTGTTCCACCTTTTAAATCATGGGACCTGTAATATTAGGGTTTTCCCCGAATAGCCTGTAGCAGTGGTTCTGCATACAGTGCAACTAGTAAACGGGGTAGTGGGCAGCCTTGCCAGGTTCCCCTTTGTAAGGGGAAGTGGTCGGAGAAGGTACCGTTAACCTTGACCATGGCTTGGTGGTTGGCATAACGTGTTGCTATCATTTGACAAAAAGAATCTGGGAAGTGGAAAATTCGAAGGATGTCCTGGAGAAAACTCCACGACACCCTGTTGAATATGTTTTGGGCATGCATGCTGAATAAAAGCAAGGGAGGGTGGTTTTAGTGGATTTCTCCGGGAGGTATAAGGTACATTTAATAATATCCGAGGTCCGTCTCTTTGGAACAAAACCACCTGGTCCTTGTGTATGAGTGCATGGAGCATGTGTTCTAGATGTTTGGCTAGTATACTGGCATATAAATTGCAATCTTGATTGACGACCCATATGGGCCTATAGGCTTCGCAGACATGGGGGTCTTTTATATTTCTAAATGGCAGCTATATTAGCATATTGCCAACTGGGTGGGGGCGATATGTCTCCCTTCTGTACCGGTTGAAATACTTTGTTTAAAGGCAGGATTAGGTCCGTTCTGAAAATGTTGTCGAATTCGGATGAGAAGCCATCCAGGCTGGGACTTTTATCCCATTTTGTGTTTTTGATGGCAGTTAGAATTTCCACCAATGTGATCAGGTGAATGAGGACCCCTTGGTCCTCTGTGAGGGTGGGTATTTTCAGAGTTACAAGAAAACTGTGATATCTGATCTCTTTTGATTCTGTCTCTTGCTTATATAGTGCAGAATAACAGTCCTACATTCCACTTAATATCTCTTGAGCCCTGTGTAAGGTAATATTTGTATCGGGGTGGGTGATCTTTGTTATTGTGGATAATGTTTGCTGCTGTTGTAAACGATAAGCTAGAATCTGAGAAGCCCACGACCATCCCTCATAATGCTATCGGTTCACATACAGAGATGTGCGAACTTGATAAAATTCGCTTCGCAGAATAATTTGCGATTACCATGGTTCCACAAATTTTTTTCACAAGGCAAAGCAGAACTTCACGGACCGGCAGCAGATTCGCAAAATTTCTCATTCAAAACCTCAATGGATATGGGAGTTTATAATATAAGTGTCTCAGATCTGCAAAGCAGGAACTTTGACTTGAAGCTCAGCCTACAAGATGAAGTTTGCAATGTACTATGGGACAGGAGGTCACATGTTACTGAACAGCCAATGTGACGCTGGCTGGGTTGGTCTCTCAGTGTAGTGTGCTGGGAGAGACTCAAAGAGTAGAGCCTGTGCTTGTAGCTGAGAGTCAAAATCTAAATAAAAAAATAACTGAGCAGTTTAGTATTCAAATAGCTTCCAAACCATTTTCGTGAGTGCCTTCTGCACACAAAGTACTTGTTTTGAGTTGATTTTTTCATCAGTTCTTTACTTTAAGTAGTTGCTTTTGCTTAAACAGAGAAGTAGTGGTTGGGTAGCTTGCGCGGGAGAGGGTAGGAGCAATTTAGAGGGCTGTGCAGAAAGATCTGCAGTTTTTTTTGGTTAAGCAGGTTATTTCTATTGAATTTTGTTTTTGTTATATGTACTTTGTGTCTTTACAAAAATTCCTGCAGCGAGTGTGTATAACAATAGAAAGTGATTTTTTTTGTCAGTGTTGGCACGGTTGCCCTTCTGAAAAAAAAAAATCCCTGCGCTGAATGCGTATTAACAATAGTAAATGATTGGTGTGTCACTTTTGGCACAGTTCTCTTCAGAAAACTTCTCTGCCCTAACTGCGCATTAACAAT
This sequence comes from Neoceratodus forsteri, assembly GCA_016271365.2. Classification (NCBI taxonomy): domain Eukaryota; kingdom Metazoa; phylum Chordata; order Ceratodontiformes; family Ceratodontidae; genus Neoceratodus; species Neoceratodus forsteri. The sequence goes on from CM057454.1 coordinate 1,181,965,420, forward strand.
AGTAAGTGATTATATTGTCACTGTTGGCACAGTTCTCTTCTAAAAATAATTCCTGTCCTGACTGCTCATTAACAATAGTAAGTGACTGGTGAGTCACTTTTGGCACAGTTGTCTTCTGAAAAAATCCATGCTGTTAGACCAGCCTGCCCTGCTGTCCCATATGAGGACATTCACTACTACCATAACAGACTAGGGAGAATGTATTATCATGCATTATGCACTAATGATCACTAATGTACTGATTTGTTGTTCTATATTAGGGCCTAGTCAGGAATCTCCTGTTCAGCCAAATGTCTAATGAGTTAGCCAGAAAGAAGTATTATTGTCCTAGATTCTAGAAGGACATCTAACGGCAGCTGTGAGATTAGCAGCATAACATGACATAATTATGTAAAAGTAATATTATGTGGTCTGTAGCGCCACCTGTGTTCCAAAGTCAGCATGCTTGGCCTAGCAAAATCTAAGAGTAGAACCCTATTGTTCTTCTAGGTTACAGAAATTAGTCAGCACACAACTATAACTACTACAAAAAGTAACGGTCCTGGGTATAGACGCCTATGTTATGACCAATGGAATGCAAAGTACAGAAACACACTGACGTGTATAAGCCTGTTACTCCAGCAACAGGACATCTCTTATCTGCAGTATATAATCTTAGCACACAACTAAACCCGATCCCTAGAAGCACCCAGCTTCCACATTTGGTGTATGACTGTCTATGTGTTCCAACTGGTAAGAGTTTACCTTATGCTTCTAGAAACACAAAAACATAGAATGTGACAGCAGAAGGGGGCCATCAGGTCCATCTAGTCTGTCTGTCTTTGTATTACTACTAGGAGAAATAAAACTGATTTTCTGCACATCTGTGTTGGTGGTGTTTTACCTTCAGGCCATTCCCTGCAAAATATTTCAAGTGACGACCGTGCTGGCAGGACCTGACTGTGACAGAACAGTAACCACTTAAGTAATTTACAGGTGTGTGTGAATTTTGGGAAGGGGGGGATAATCAAGTGTTCACAGTGTATTGGTAGTAGCTTGCTTCTTGCCTTCATGCTTTGGTTTTACTTCAAGGCCAACAGCTGTACAGCTCACAGAAACTCCTTGCCATAAGAGCTGGGCTAAAGTCCAGGCAGATTTAACCCCTCTTTTGCAAGTGTATTTTGTGAAGACTGGTAACTGCTTGCTTCTGCTGTATACACTTAGCCTTTGGTGAATGAGTGTTAAAACCCTTGTGCCTCCTTGTTCATTTATTTGCATGGAACGACCTTAAGGCTTGTCCGAGGGGCTCCGTGACTCAAAAATGTGTAACTATCTAGCAGAGAAAGTATGGAATGTTCTGGATGCCACTCTGGGCTTCTCGGCTTGTACAGAAAAGGGGGCATGACAGTTAGAATGTCGATCAGTGCTGAACTGAAGTTAGATGTCACAAATTTTTTTAAACCTCCCATGGGGGGGGGGGGAGGTGATGTTGCACAAAATGCAGCATCTGAAGATCAACCTGTACAGTGTGTGTGTGTTCGTTATACTCAGAAACAAAACTAACGGTTAAGCAGTATAGCCATAAGGGTGCAATGATTGCAGCTTTGTACACTGCCCTTCAGGCAGTGGAAGCAAGGGCGTCAGCTTTGGAAACAAAACTGGAGTCCACGCTGCAAAAGAAAGAGGAGCAACAGAAGGCTTGGGACAGAGAGGTGAAAAGCCACAATCTCATGACAGAAAAATAATTGTATAACACTGTGTTAGAAAAAGAAAGGGAAGTTGCTAGATTAAGAGAGGAGTGTGATAAAATGTATCATGACAAGAAGCAGGCATTGCAGATGAATGGTATGTTGACTGATGCAAATGATGAATTAATGAATGCAAATGATGATTTGTTGAGAGAAACGGATGAGTGTCAGATGGATTTGGAGAGGGAGATTAATATGAAAATGCAAAGTTACTGCTGCATAAAGAGTTTGCAGACACATCATAGTACAGGACAGCATGTAGGTGTAAAAGTAAAACATGCAAAGAGCAGGCAGTGGTATGCATGGTTTTATCAGCAGTTTGATATCCTAAAGGGACACGTCAAGGTGTTACACTTTACTCCACCCATCGACCTGATGTCATTACCCTATGACGACGGGGATGATGAGGATGACGGTGACATCCAAGATGGTGGTCCATGGGACTCCAGAGACCACCAGCAGCCTAGCTGACCTCCGACAGCAGTCTTAAAACCATCCAACCAGTGTGAAGCAGAGTGCCTGGTCAATGGTGCAATTGAGAAGGCAGGCATCCCAACACTTTTGCAGGTTATGGCGGACCTAGTCCACGACGAGGTAGGCCAGAACAGCCTCATCCAGGGCGTGGTCAATGTAACAGCTAATGCTGTGGTGAAAACCATCATGGCCCAAACAGAGTGAGCCCCCAACATCCTCCAGTCAGCCCAAGCCATAGCTAATATCACAAACACAATGTGCCGAATGGGGCCTAGCAATAATCTGAATGTTCATTTGGAAAAGGTGAAAAGCCAGTGCGAAATGATTAGCCTGCCCGCCAGGCAGCAAGTACAGGTTTTAAAACAGACCGTAGAGCCTACACTCTAGGCCAAGTTGCCAAGTGCAGTACATAATTTCCCCCAGGCAAGGTTTGATGACATTGCAGTGGGCCTAATGCCCGTGCACTATCCCAACCAAGGGTTATATAATGAAATCTAGAGACTCCATTTCCTGACACTCACAATCCCAATGCTGGGTGCCCAAAACATGAGTGCCTGACATTGGGTTTTTGCCCGTGGCAAAGATATTTTTTAGGCTTCAAGGGGCTTCACCTTCGCACCCCCATACTTAATAGAACAAACTCTGCCGCAGGCAAAGTCCTGACGTTGGGCAACCGTGTTTCCAGCAGCTGGCGTCAGGACTGTGAGTGTCAAATGGAGTTTCTAGATTTTAAATGGATACTCAACCAAGCGAGTGTATCTATGGCCTGCAAAGTCAAACAGTTACTGAAGGAAATCCCCAATCAGTAGGAGAGCCAGCTCTGGCTGTCATATCATATTGGAAAGGGAGCCATGAACGAGGCCTCAGACAGGGAATCACTTGAGTACAAAAACTTGTCTTTGAAAAACATGTTGCCTGCTGTCCGGGACAAGACAGAGACTTCTATCCTCTTGAAGATGGATCCTTTTACCATTATTATGGAGAAAATGGAGCTTGCGTACCAGCTGTATGTACGAGATCTGAATGCCGGACAAAGGTCCAAGTTGGCTGTAGTGCAGCCTGGCATGTACATCTCAGCATGGACATGTGGACCAGCGGTAAAACAGCTGGCAGCTCTTATTTGTGCATTACAGCACACTGGGCACAGGTACCTGGGGTAGCGACTGAGTGGAGGCAAGGCAAGAATTGCTCTAAGTCCAACTGTGGTGGTAGCAACATAGAAACATAGAAATTTGCCAGCAGAAAAGGCCCCCTTGGTCCATCTAGTCAACCGATTACCCCCTTCCTGTCTGGTTTATCTTACCCCCTTTATTCCATGCCATTGTTACTTCTGTTAATGCCATGTAGTCGTCCCATGCTGGGTGTTCACCAGCATGCGACATTGACCATAAGGGGTAGTTCCGGGTTACACATGGCTGAAAAATGCTGAAAGTGGTCCTCACCGAGATGGATTAGTGGCTCCACTCCATGCACTGAAAGCTGGATTCATCTCCAGTGACAATGGATCCACTGTTCAGAAATGCATCACTGATGGGGGATTTGTCTGGGTGCCATACTTGGCACACTGTCTGAACCTGGTTGTGTAGACTTTTGTCAACCATCCTGATATTAAGGAAATACGGATTGCGGGCCGACGCATCTGTACCCACTTTGCACATTCTGCAAAAGGCCCATGACCATCTTTGTGTTCTGCAGGTACAGAACCAGCTGCCTCAGCACCATCTTAAACTGGATGTCGTCACCTGTTGGAACTCCACCTTGTACATGCTGGAGTGTTTATACGAGCAGTACAAAGTAATATCGGAGTATCTGCTACTTCGTGCAAGCCATGACAGCACTGGGGCATCCACGTGTCTCACAATTGAGCAGTGGTGCCAAATGGATGGACTCATCTTGATTGTAAAGCCCTTCAAGCATGCAACACAAGCAGTGTGTGGGGACACTGCTTATATCAATGAATCCATCCCTCTGTTATGTGTGCTGAGGCAGACACTGCTCAACATGCAGCCAACAGCTGGAGGCAGCTGGTGACAGAGCAAGTTGTGCCTTGATGGAATACATGCTCTCCACCTTAGACTCCAGTACCCACATTAACTACATTCTGAGGCATATTTTCCAGATACAAGGAGCCTCACCACTGCAGATGAGCCCTTGCTATACTGGGACACCAAGGTCAATGACTGCACTGACTGTGGTTGAAATTTTTTTTTTTTTATATATATATTTTTGTAGTTGTAGTAGGTTTTTCTCCCGTTCCCAGCCTGGGGCCCAGGCACATGGCCGCACATGCGTGTGGAAGCTCGCACATACACTGTGGCACCAGCTCAGCCCCTTCTGCCCACTCGTGACGATGCTGCCTCCTCTCACCAACACTACCCACCAGACCTCCACCTTTTTTCTAGTGCCTAGTTTTCCATTAGCAGGTTATACAGACCTGCCACTAGAGGGATTCTTGTTCTTATATTTAAAAAAAAAAAAAAAAAAAGTCTACCCTCTGAAAGACACAGTTGCTTTACTTGCTATATACCTTACTTCCCGCCTTCGAGATCCTCTCGAACCGGGTAAGACTTCGCTGAACCACGGGACTGCTGACAGCCACGCCATTGGCCCCACGGTATCTCTACCACACCCTGATTGGATGCTCTCTTGCCTGCTGCTTGGGGATTGGCTCTTGAGCCAGCTAAAACTTTGCTCTGCTTGGGGCTACTGCGCCCATTCATTTCTACGGGAAACGGACGAAATTTTATGCCCGCCCCCCTGACCTTAACTTTACAGACCTTCCTCCACGCCCCCTGGTAGCTCCACCCACCCCACTCGTGCTCCATTGGGTACCTGTTTTGGGATCCCCCCCCCATCTTTTAGTCACCACCTCCCACTCCCTGGCTGCCTGGCCTTCCTGGCTGTATCCTCACTTCCCACTGATCCAGCTACTGCTCTTCCGCCCCTTCTCCCAGCCCCGCCAGCCTGTCTTAACCCCCTCCCTCCGCCTGCCCCGAATCCTACCTTAATCATGCGCCTCCACCGTTCTCTACCCCCTATTCTATTTCTTCTTGCCTGTCTTTCTCCCCTACTGCACGCCCCAAAAGCCTGCTTTCCCTCCCTCCCCCACAGCTTCCACATTCCTACATCCTTCCTCCACATAGGCATGCTGCACACTGGTCTCTGCCCCTTGCCCAGGGTCCATCCTACCGCCATGAAACTGTCCTACACCCACACTGGTCCTAGCCCTCCACTCTGGTCCCCCCTGTCTATGCTTACCCTCACCCACTATCGTCGATGCTCGGCAATTTCCAGAGATGCTAGCAGGCGAAAGCATTCCCTTAAAGAAATATGCCACAGCTCCTTGAGACTAGTCCTCCTCCTCCTAATGCTGTCAGGCAACGTGCACCCAAACCCTGGCCCATTCTGCTCTAAAGCCACTAATCTGAGCAAGCCTTCGGGTGCCCTCTCATTCATATCAATCAACATCTGCAGCCTCCTTCCTAAAATGGATGCCCCATAGGCCTTCACCAGCCAACACTGCCCTGACATCCTGGCAGTTGTCGAAACTGGCTCACGCCATCAGTACCGACCATGCAATCAGCCTTCCTGGCTACAACGCCTTTAGGCTGGATCGCCTCCAAAAGAGGCAGGGGCTGCGCCTACCTAAAAGACTCCATACAGGGCACTACATCATTACCTCACTCCAACCCACAACTGCTCAGATACTGCCAGTAAGAATCCTCCTCGAGCCCAAAACAAAACCCTCACTGTTGCCACCATCTACATCCCTCCCAAAGAACAGGGAACTGGTCTAACAGCTGTTCTTTGACTTTGTAAAAGTGACTCCACCAGACACCAATCCATCCTCCTAGGCGACTTCAACATCAACTGGCCTGCGGCCGATGCTGGAAACAGGGATACTGCTGCGCGAACCTCACACAAATGGTTGACTCCACCGACCAGGAAAAATTACAGGACCGCACCAGCACACTCTTGGACTGGATCCTTACCAGTCACCCATCACGGATACCCAACACTAATGTCCTCCTGACTCTCTCAGCAACCACTCCCTGTTAGCTGCACCTGGTCAAATAAATTCATCAAACAACCGCCAAAACTATCACCAGCAGGGTTCTACCCGTGGTCACCTTCCCGACTCAAATCCCACCTCCTCCATCAAGACTGGTCCCCTATCTTCAATGCAACCAACGTAACACTGCCCTTGACCACTTATAAATATCTTCACTGTGGCCTGTGACATGTATGTCTTATTAAGAAACGAAGTCAAATCACTCAGTAACCCTTGGCTAACAGGTGACCTCCTCAGAATGCTAAAAACAAGAGACCACCTGTGGGAGCTGGCCAGAAACTCTGGAAGGCAAAACGACATCCAAAACTACAAACATGCCCGCAATGACTGCACCAAAACCATCCGGCAAACGAAGTCCGCCTACTATAAGCATGCCCTCACAAACTCCTGGGGCAATGGTCGGGAATTCTGGAAGAACATAAAGGAACTCACCGGGAATCCACCCAAAATCCCCCCATCAATACTCAACATCAATGGAACCACAACCCTCAACCCAAAAACCATTGCAGATACCTTTAACAAAGCCTTTACCGACCTCAGCGTGTCCTACCCCAGGACTACTTCAAAGATGGTGAATCCTCTGTCCCAAAATGAACACTACTCCCACCAGCTCCCCGCTTTACTTCAAAGCAGTCAAGGCTCACCAAGTATGCAAATATGTTACCAAAGCCCTTGGTAAATCAAGATTCAGTAATGACTCCCTCGATCTCAAAATCCTGTCTCTCACACTTGATGAAGTGCTTAGTCCTCTGACCAGAATTTTCAACCTCTCCCTCAGCCTTAGCCAGTTCCTGGACAGATGGAAATCTGACACTGTCACCCCAATCCATAAAAGTGGTAACAAAACTGCCCACAATAACTACAGAACTATCTCGCTACTACCCCCACTCTCCAAGGCACTAGAACGCATCATCTCGGACCAGCTCACAGAATACCTGGATACATACAACATCCTGTGCAAGCAACAACATGGGTTCCGCAAAGGTCACAGCACCTCCACAGCCCTACTTGAATTCACTGGCGCAATCCACAATGCACTTGACTCCGGTGAACTACTAGGCTCAATCTACATTGACTTAACTAAAGCCTTCGACACCATCAATCACCACCTCCTGCTTGTCCAGCTTCAGAACACTGGGCTGTCAACCGACTCCATTGGCTGGTTTAAGGGCTACCTTGAAGAACGGTCCCAAACAGTAAGAATCGCTGACACACTTTCGGACCCTAGACCGGTCCGCTCGCGAGTCCCCCAGGGCTCCATTCTGGGACCCCTCCTCTTCAGCCTATTCTTAAACTCACTACTGGACAGCTGCCCAGAACAAATAATTCTCCCCCGACGATGCTGTGATCCTCACCTCAGACCCTGATCCAATCCAATTACAAAATAAACTTCAGCGGACCTTCTCTTCCATCGAATCCTGGTTCCTAAATCATAAACTGCTTCTCAATCAGAGAAAAAACAAGTCTATGGTCTTCTGCAGCCCCCACAACAAAAAAAAACAACTCCACCTCTCCATTGCAACCGAACAAGGAGCCATCCTAGAGAAAACACAATTGTTCAAATACCTCGGCATCACCGTTGATCCCCACCTCTCATACGCTGTCCATATCAGCAATGTTGCAAAGTCTGCCAATGCGAGGTTAGGCATATTATTCCAGCACAGGAAACACCTAACCCCAGAAGCACTGTCAGTGGCCGTCCAAAGCTCCATCGTCAGCATCATAGACTATGGTCTTATCATATATGGGTCTGCAGCTACCACTGCTCTCAAACGATCTGACCTCCCTGAATAAGGCCTGTTGTCTCATCACTGGGTCACATCGCCGTACCCACACATGTGACCTTTATTCCCAATCTGATGGCTTCAACTGGACAAATGCATAAAATACCAAACCTGCATCACGGCCAAGAAAATTATAAGGGGGCTTGCCCCACCTGGTGTCTGTGCCCTCCTTAAGCCTAGACATAGGAACGTCACTACAAGGAGATCCAATTCCCATCTACTTCATATCCCACGATGTCGCATGACCCAAGGACAAAGATCATTTGCCTATTGGGCATCCAACTGGCTCAACTCTCTTGGCAGCGACATAGCGACCGCTCCAACACAGCCTCTTCAAGTCCAAGCTGCGCTTCTCACTGCTTGTATCCTGCGATTGCCCATCTTAACATTTCCACCGTTCCAGCTGCACATGCCCCAGCACCCAGCACTTACAATCAGTCTTTTCACCTCTAGCACCTTACCTGTCATATTCCCTCGACAAGGCCCCCTGACTGCATGGTCTCCCACCCTCGCCCACCTCCCTCCCATATCTCCACTCCTGCCCCCACCCCCAACCACCTCCCATACCTCCCTACCACCTGCACCTCCGTCCCTCTTCCCCTCTTCGACTCTCCTACCTCACTCCCCACCCCGCCCCCTTCCCTTGTCTTGCTCATAGCTCAAGTCTTTGTACTGGTATTACATGTCTGTAAGTCAATGACTATATGTTTGTAACTAAAATGATGACTGTTGCACATGCTGACGTGGAACCTTTGTAAAAGAGCCTCGGCTCAAAGGTATTGTAATCCTAGATTGAAATAAATAAGTAAAAATAAAAAATGGTGGGAGCTGAACTATGGGGAGGCGACAACCGACCCCCATGTGAGGAGAGCTGCCCACTGGCTTGCTCAGTCCTGCTCCTTATTACCCCCACCTGCCGGCACCCTGATGACCAGAGGTCGCTCCTGAACCCGGGTCGACGATGCAGTGTGAGGTAAAGCGTCCAGCACCTCAAATGTCAGTGCCACCGGGCCAGCTCTGTGGTTGCTATTAAACATCTGAGCTGCCCATTCTCAAGTGTTAGCGTTGAGCGGGTTTTCAGTTCAGTGGGTGTCACTGTGTGTGACAGTCGTCTATTAAATGAATAATTATGCTGTTCCTTTCTGGAGCTTCTCCTCTTTAAACTATTTATAAATAAAAGAAGAGACATGCAGGGTTCTGTGCTGGGGTCTCTCCTCTTCCCACTACTGATAAATGACAGAATAACCCCGCAGGGTTCCATTCAGGGGTCTCTTCTCTTCATACTATTAATAATTGAGAGTAGAGTCCCACAGGGTTATGTGCTGGGGTTTCTCCTCTTTACACTATTTATACAAGAGGGAAGAGTCCCACAAAGTTCTGTGCTGGGGCCGCTCCTCTTCACACTATTTATAAGGGAGAGAAGAGTCCCACAGGGTTGCATGCTGGGGATTCTCCTCTTCATGCTATTTATAAATGAGAGAAAAGTCCTGCAGTATGCCATGCTGGGGACACTCTTCTTCACACTGTTTGTAAATGAGAGAAGTGTCCCACAGTTTTACGTGCTGGAGCTTCTCTTTACACTATCTATACAAGAGAGAAGAGTTCTGCAAAGTTCTGTGCTGGGACCTCTCCTCTCCTCTTCACATTATTTATCAGCGAGAGAAGAGTCCTGCAGGGTTCCATGCTGGGGAGAACTCCTCTTCACATTATTTATATATGAGAAGAGTCCCGGTGTTCTTTCCTGGGGCCTCTTCTCTTTCCACGTTTTATAAGTGAGAAGACTTCCACAGGATTCTGTGCCAGGACCTCTCCTCTTCACACTATTTTTAAGTGAGAGAAGAGTCCAGCAGGGTTCCGTGCTAGTGACTCTCCTCTTCACACTATTTATAAATGAGAGAAGAGTCTCATAGGGTTATTTATTTATTTATTTATTTATTTATTTTGCTTTTGGTGACCGGGTAAGTGCACTAGGCAAACAATGCCTATTTTCAGGCACGACCCAGGAGAAAACGGTTTACAGACAAACAGTAAACATGTGGACGCAGTGCTTACAAATGCAGTACAGATCCGATGAAAACAGTGTGTATTAAGTACATTGACTGACGAGCACATAAATGCAGTACAGATCCGGATGAAAACAGTGTGTAATAAGTACATTGACATACTGAGTACAGAAGGTTAAGATACAGTAAATACAGGGAAGAGCATGATTAGTAACAAAGAAAATTAAACATGGGAAGGTAGTAAGCTTCAGGACAATAAGTGCCATAAAAGTAGAAAGGGAGAGAGAGGAGGAAGAGAGATGAAGAGAGGCGAGGGTATAGGTCTTAAGGGAGGAGGGAGAGGGGTAGAAAATAGGAAGGAGATGGGGAGAGGGCAAGAGTGAGTGAGGGTTCAAGTTGGGTTAAAACAAGTGCAGGGATGTAAGGTGTGAAGGTGTTCCCGATGTAGTTTCTTAAAGACCGCATGGGTGTTTGTTTGACGGATAGAGAGGGGAATAGAGTTCCAGTATTTAGGAGCAGTATAGGCAAACGCACGAGTGCCCATATTAGTTCTACACTCTGGGACTCGCAGAAGGGCTTTATCATTTGATCGTAATTCATGAGTAGGAGGTTGTAGTTCCAGTATGGAAGAAAGGGATAAGGGGAGACCTGTTCTGGTGACGGAGTCAATTAGTGATCCAAAGGTCTGAAGACGATAAGCAGAAGGGCTAGGCCATTTTAAGTCCCTATAGAGGTGGCAGTGGTGCTTGAAACGTGGAGAGGCAGTGGCATAGCGACAGATGCTATTATAAGTGGTGTCCCATTTATGAAATGAGGATTTAGATGCAGATAGGAAGATTGACGAGCCATATGCTAGGGCCGGAGGCAGGAAACCTTGAGCCACTGCTAGTCTGGCTTGAGGAGTAAGTGCATAGTTGGTACGAGGGCATCTCAGTTTTGCATTTACCGACTTACAGATAGCGGAGATATGAAGGTCAAGGTCAAGAGATTCATCCAAGGTAACACCAAGATATTTGAAGGATTTGGTGGAGGGTAGAGGAGAGCTGTCCACACAGGAAATGATAAGTGGATTTAGATTTGCTTTAAGAATGGCCTGAGAGCCAAACAACATTGAGTAGGATTTGCTGGAGTTGAGGACTAGTTTATTATCAGTGAGCCAGGTCTGGATACTCGCAAAATCCGAAGTGAGGGGATAGTGTAGGGAGGTTGAAGTTTTTGCACTGTGGTAAATAACCAGATCATCCGCATAAAGCAGAGATGAGCAGTTCGGTGCAATTAAGGGGATGTCATCAATGAAGATTGTGAAGAGTAGAGGACCAAGAATAGACCCCTGGGGAACTCCCACATGGATCAGTGCAAGATCTGAGGTTGCAGAGTTAAAGACCACAACCTGTATACATATGCTGGGGCTTCTTTTTTTTTTTTTTTAAACACTATTTATACAAGAGAGAAGAGTCCCACAAGGGTTCAAACAGGGTTCTCTCTTCTTTACACTACTTATAAGTAGAAATATAGACTTTGACGGCAGATAAGGACCACTTGACCCACCTAGTCTGCCCATTTCCCTACCTACTGGATTAGCTGCAGATCATAGTTAACCAGCAGCCTACTTCCTTCTACCCCCCACTATAATTGCCTTATGTCAGTGTCACAAACGCACTCCACAGATCAGGTCCTCTGCTCCCATAGTGCCAACCTCAGAACGCAATAGTGTGAACAGGTAACAGACAGGGGAACCCGCCTGTCTGCTTTGGGTCCAAATCACCTGCTAGCCTCGCATTCTGGAGGGATTCAAACTGTGAACCTTATGCCAGCATATCCAATTAACAGACTTGGATATGTACCCTCTTTGGGGGATGCGGTATAATCCTTCGCCCAGGGGCACCCAGCCAGGTTTTCCAAAATGTACCCTTAGAACTCTATATGAGACCTAGGTATTTCTTACCTTTTAAGCAAGCTTAGTAACACAATCAAGCCCTTAGCAGCTGCCAGCCTTAAATACAGGTTCAGCAATCACATGTAAAATAACAGAAGAGTACAGACAGTATTTTAAAGAAAATGTTTACTAGAAAAATAGTAAAACAGGTGAAATAAAATACAGAACAAATTATATCACAAATCTCACAGTCATCTACAACTAAAAAGGAAAGTTACAGAATACAAACTCCAACCACAAACACTTAATTCTTCTCTAAGTGTTACCTTTACAAGTGCTTTCAAGTCAGAGAAAGTACAGTTCGTAAGAACTTACGTAACAGTAGATCTTCGAGAGAGACTCTTGCAGTAGGTAATTACATATAGGACTGACGCCGGCCGCGACAGGACCCCACAGAAAATTTCTAGATAGCAGTCCCTGGCGGGGGACCGCCCACGCCAGGCTTAATCGCCATACAACGCTGGTATAAAGGGCGGGTCCCGACGCCCGCCTTCCAGTTCTTTTTTCCACCACAGGCCCGAAGGCCTCGACGAGAGAGAAGCAGATATTTCCTCAATGAAAAGGAGATGAAAAGCCTAGGGGATGGAGGGCGGGAGATATTTATCAGAAGAGCCTCTCTCAAGATCTACTGTTACGGTAAGTTCTTACGTAACTGTACTATCTTACTCGAGAGGGCTCTTGCAGGTAATTACATATAGGACAGAATCCCAAGCAGTCTGGAACAAATGAAAGGCACCGGGAGGAGGAACTACTCCAAAAAGTAGCAAATAATCTTGCAAGTCTCAAGAAAGGAGGCTTTGCAAGACAGCTAACCCGAAGCCTACTCTACAGCGAGAGGCAATGTCCAAACTGTAATGTTTAGTAAAGGTGTGGACAGAAGTCCAAGTGGCGGCAGCACAGATGTCTGCCACAGACACGTTCTTGAAACAAGCCGCAGAGGCTGCAACCTGCCAAGTGAGTGACCTCTGACTTGACCCGGGAGGGTCTTGTTGTACTTGTCATAACAGAAAGTGATGCAATGGGCCAACCATTTTGATAGGCATTGCTTAGAGACAGCATTGCCTTCTCTTTTGTGAGCAAAAGAGACGAACAACTGATCAGTCTTTCTGAGATCCTTCGTCCTATCGGTGTAGTATCTCAGAATCCTGTGAACATCCATGGTATGGAGCAGGTATTCTCCTTGATTGGAGTACTGCATGAAGAAAGCAGGTAATTCAATAGACTGATTTAAGGTAGATTCCGCTACCACCTTCGGAGAAAATTAGGATTCGTGTGAAGAGCTACATGTTCTTTGTGAAAAATCAGATAAGGGATTTTGCACATCAGGGCCTGGAGCTCGGAAATTCTGCGAGCAGAAGTAATGGCCACCAAGAAGAGTGTCTTCCACGATAAAAACTTCAGGTCTGCGGAAGCCGCAGGCTCAAAGGGAGGAAGGGTAAGTTTCTCGAGGACAACGCTTAAGTCCGGGGGGGAGCTGGAGTCCGGACGGGGTCTGAGATGAAGGACCCTCTGAGGAAAGTTCGGATACCTCCAGCTGGGCAAATGCCTTATCAGTGAAAGGGACATGGTAGGCTGAAATAGCCGCCATGTGGACTTTCAAAGAGGAGTGACTGAGACCCAGGTCAAAAGATAACTCAAGTACTGAGAAGAATGGTCACAGGATGGGAAAAGGGCTCCACTGCTCCTGGACGAGCCCAGATGGAAAATCTTTTCCATTTCATGGCATAGGTGGACCTAGTGGAGGGTTTTCTAGCTCCACCAGAATCTCGGCCACCTTAGGAGAAACGCCAAATGAGATTGAGCTAGGTCTGCAGGAGCCATGCATGAAGTTGAAGGGACTTGAGACCTGGATGGACCAGGGTCCCTGATCCTGGGTCAGCAATCCTGGAGCTAAAGGAAGAGGAAGAGGAGGAACCTCTGAGTATTGTTGTAGAAGAGAGAACCAGATTTACCTGGGCCAGAAAGGAGCGATCAGAATCATTCTCGCTCCTTCCAAAGCAAGCTTCTGCAGCACACGAGGGACCAGAGGAATTGGGAGAAAAGCATAGACGAATCTGTCCTTCCAGCTTAGAGATAGAGCGTCGCTCCAGAAAGCGCCTCGCTCTGGAGCGAGCGAGCAAAAGACTGGAAGCTTTGCATTTTGGGAGGAGGCGAACAAGTCTATCTGAGGAGTCCCCAAATCTGGAAGATGCTTTTTAGAACTTTTTCGTCCAATTCCCACTTGTGTGGTAGAGCCGACGATCGACTTAGTCTGTCTGCCAGGACATTGTCGACTCCCGGAACATGGATCACCGTGAGGTGAAGGTTGTGAAGTGTTGCCCATTCCCAAACCCTCATCGCTTCCCTGCACAGCGGGTAGGACCGAGTCCCTCCCTGCTTGTTGATGTACCACACCATGCACATGTTGTCCATTTGGACAGCTAGGTGACTGGGAAGGCTGCAATGGTGAAGGGCCTGGAGAGCATACAGCACTGCTCGAAGCTCGAGCACGCTTGATGTGGAGAACTATTCTCAAGTTTGGCCATAGGCCCTGGGTTCGTGAGGACCCTGATGGCTCCCAACCGCTTTTAAGCTTCCGTGGTCAGAGTCTGACCGGGAGGATGAAAAAGGGGACCCCTGAAATAGGTTCTCTCGAACCATCCACCACTGCAAGTCTCTTATCATCGCAAGGAGATCAGAACCAGATGATCTAGGTCGTCACCCGCTGATCCCCTGAGATCGGAGAGTCCACTGAGAGATTCTCATGTGGAGGTGCAGAGAACCGCTGGATGGTCACCGCCCATAAGCCCCAGTAGACGGAGCACCGACCTCACTGGAACCCTCCTGTGTTCCGATAGGAGGGAAATCTGAGACTGGAGGGAGGCCCCCCTGTCCGGAGGCAGGAAGGCCTTGTACATTGTCGTGTCGAGGATTGCCCCGATGAACTGGAGCCTCTGTGAAGGGTCCAGGTGAGACTTGGAACGGTTGATGGCAATACCCAGGCCAGTGAAAACCTGCTGGGTGAGGGAGAGAAAATGCAGGAGTTCTTCCCAGGACGGGGCCGCCAGGAGCCAGTCGTCCAGGTAGGGAAAAACCTGAACTCCCAAAGTACGCAGGTGGGCTGCTACCACTGCCAGGCATTTGGTAAAGACTCGGGGAGCCGAGGAAAGACCAAAAGGGAGCACCCGGAATTGGTAGTGGACCCCCTTGAACGCAAACCTGAGGTACTTTCGGTGCGAAGGGTGAATGGGGATGTGCAGGTACGCATCCTGCATATCGAGTGCACAAAGCCATTGGCCCGGCCGAAGCAGGGGCAAGAGGGTTTGAAGGGAGAGCATCATGAACCTCTTGTATTCCACATATAGGTTCAGGGAGCTGAGATCGAGAATGGGTCTGAGATCTCCCGTCTTCTTTGGTACGAGGAAGAAATGGGAATAGTAACCCGTCCCGCAGAGGTGGGTGGGGGGACGGGCTCTATAGCCTGCTTCGCAAGGAGAGCAGAGATTTCTTCCCTGACCAAAGGAAGATGGTCCCTTGAGTAAGAGGAGTTCAGAGGGGTGACGTGGAGGTTTCTGCAGAAACTCTATGGAGTGCCCTCTGCTATGATCTGAAGCACCCATGAATCTGATGTTATCTCTCCCAACCCGGAAGGTGGAGGGAGAACCTCCCTCCTACCGGTTCCTCCGGGGCGTCCGGAGGCAGTGGGAGAGGGAAGGAGTCAGGTGGTGTGAGGCAGCGCTGCAGCTGGGGCACCTGTTGCTTTTTTGGGCGGCGGGGGCCTGGCAGCTCTGGGGGCCCGACGTTTAGTGGCCCACCTTCCCTGAGGTTTCACTTGAGGCCGGCTGCGTCTGCGAAAGGAACGGCGCTGGGGGGGATGGGAACGGTACATTGAATCAACAGATTTAAGGGCCGTCCCCTTCTCCTGCAAGTCAGTGATGATGTCCTTGACATCACTGCCGAAAAGCACAGAACCCCTGAAAGGTGCTTCTTGAATTGCTGACTGCACCTCTGGGACTAGACCTGACACACGGAGCCATGCGTGACGTCGAAGACTTACGGCGAACACAGAGCTCCGTCCTGCGGTGTCCACTGCGTCGTAGGTTGTCCTCAGAATGTGACGACTGGCGAACGAGCAGAACGGACCAGGTCGGCTAACTCCTGCTTGACTTGAGAGTCAGGCAAGGAGTCAATCTTAGATTCTGCCTGGGTAAGGACAGCCTTCTGGTAATCCTCCATATGTGCTACATAATTCAGGGCCCTAATCCCCAGCATGGAAGAAGTGTAGATCTTCCTTCCATACTGATCCAGGAGGCGAGATTCCTTATCCGGGGAAACGAGCTCAAGTGTTTCGGGTGTGCTGACCGGCCGTGAGCGGCGCTAATCACAACCGAGTCTGCACGGGGGTGAGAGTCTAAGAAGTCTACACCCTCCGGAGCCTGGTATAGCCTGTTGGACTTCCTAGGAAGTGGGGCTAAAGCCGACGGTTGCTTCCAAATAGTGGAGACAAGGTGGGCGTGAGGCTCGATCCAGGGTGGCACTAGGTTAGGAGCCGTAAGGGGCAAGTCCAGATGTTCGGCGAGTTTAACCTGTTGAGGATCTGGCTCTAAGGAATGCCACTGATGGACTTCCTGGATCTTCCTGAGCAACTCCGTGAAGGAAGGATCCTCCAAAGGAGACTTCGGAGGAGTCCTCGGCCGGGGCTTGGACGGAGAGCACGGCTCGTCGTCTTTCTCGGAACACCCATCGGAGGCCTCCGAGGAGTCCAAGAGAGAAGAAGAAGAGGAATTTGAAGCAGAGTAAGACTCCCTAGCTCGTCTGGGGGAGGAACAGTTTCCTTAGGGGGAATCCCAGGACGCGTGTCCTGCCCCTCTCTGGATCCCGAGGGCAAAGCCCGGGAATCCGGAGGTGGAGAGGAGTATGGCGCGCCTGGGGCGGCAGGAGCCGGTGGTGGCACCATCGCTGTAAGACGGCTCTCACTCTTGAGGAGCTGAGCCTTGGCTTAGCCACCAGGAGGCAAGAGTCTCCTGAGATCCACCGCGCCTAGGGGTGGTGGAGGAGGAGGAGGGGTAGTTGTATGGAGGAAATCTGTAGGAGAGTATCCATAACCCAGCTGCGGGAATTCGGAGCCGGGTACCGCAGGCCAGAGGAGTCAGTGCCGGGTACTGTGGACCTGGGAAAACCGGGCGCTGGATAGGACGGCGGATACCCAGGCACTGGAGGAGCTGCCGGAGCAGACGGCCCAGCCGGGTACTCCACGGGCGGATCAGCTGGGATAGGCTCGTGGGGTGGAGGGCCCGAAGGAAGAGGAATATCCCCCACCGGCATCGGAGGGGCCGGTGTCGGAACCGGCGTTGGCAGGGCCGGCGCCGGAGCCGGCATCAGGGGAGCCGACGTCAGATCCAACTCTGTAGGAAGAGGATCGGACGGTAGCCAAGGATCCCAAGCCTCGTCTGGGGACGGAGGGGAAAAATCCCCGGGTCGGATCGGGGACTCTGTTTCTGACGGCAGCGAAGGCTGCGGGGAACCTGGCACGACAGATCAGCAGGGTCTGCCGTAGGGCTCCGAGACCCGGCGACGTCAGGGAGCCAATGTGTGGCTTAGGGTCCGTATCCCGTAGACGCCAGAGGAGCCGGGCGTCCGACTTTGGGGTCCTCGTCGAGATGGGCCAAGGATGGGAAGAGGCCCGTCCGAGGGGACTGCCATGCGCCGCCCGGAAGGGTCAAGCGCCTTAGCGGCCTTCTCCCGTGGATTTGGCCTCGACGTCTGCCTATGGGAGGCGCCGCACCAGTAGGGCCGCAGAAGCTCGCGGCGGCATTGGGGCTAGAGCCTCCTTGCCTCGAGGGCACCCGGGCGGGCTCGAACGCAACATGACGGGCGGGCCGACGCCTCCTCCAAAGCCTTGGAGGCTACTCGTCGGGCTGATCCCTCGGGAGGGATGTTATTTGCCCGCGACTTCCTGCCGGAGTCGTGGAGGAGGAGGCCTTCTCCCAGTGCCTTTCCTTGTCCCGCTTCTTGTGCCCTTCAGGGAGGTCGACGCCTGCCGAAGTTTCTTCAACTCCTTCTCCATCGTGGACATCTTCTTCTTGAGGAGATGGGCTTCGAGAGACTGCTGGCATCGTCTGCGGGTGGCCGAGTTGAAACGTAGGCAGTGCGGACACTTGTCGACCGCGTGGTCAGGGCCTAAACAGAAAAGGCAGAGGGAGTGACCGTCTTTGTGAGGCAGTTGGACGCCGCACAAGTCGCACTTATTTTTTGAAGGGGACGACATAAACCAACATTCACCTGATGATAGAAAATGTAAAATACAATACTGAAAACTTTTTCGGAAAAAACGACGAAGTAACAGGACTTAGCGACAGGAACTTAACATGGAGCTGTAACGAGCTGAGGGCGGAAAGGAATGGAAGGCGGGCGCCCTGGACCGCCTTTATACCGACACGTCATATGACGCCGGTCACCTGGATCGTGGGGGGCAGTCCTCGCCAGGGACTGCTAGCTAGAAATTTTTCCGTGGGGTCCTGACGCCAGCCGGCGTCAGTCCTATATGTAATTACCTACTGCAAGAGCCCTCTCGAAGTAAGATCTATCTCTGTCAGAGTCTAGAATCGTACATCACACATTGCCCAGATACAATGTTTCATTTTAACTCTATCTTTCCCCACCCCTTTTGGTGAGTCAGCTAGCTCCTCCCTTAGAATTAATTCTAACATAATTTCTACAAGGAGGTATTTTAATTAATGTGAACATCAGAAAAAAGCAATTTCCTACATATGACAATCTTTAAACAAAAATTTCTCTTTGAGGTTTTACAGCCCCACAATCTGTCACTAAGCTGTGAGAAAGCCAAAGGAAATCAGCCAAATTACGCCCTTTCCTGGTGTCACAAAATTCATATTCAGGAACCAACATCAAAGCAGCAGCAGTTGATAAGGGGCCATAAGCTATCCCTCTGGAAGGAAAGCATTAATTAAGTTTTTCCCTGGTCAGTTCAATGACATCCTCACTGACACCTTGAAGGTTAAAAGCCAAACCGTAACTTGTGTGAGACAATTTCATACAACGACCATTGATTTATAATACAAATATTATACAATAACCATAAGCAGATGGCAGAGTGTCACAGTCAGTCCCATGCATTCTTGAATTCCCACTGTTCTTGACCCCACAACCTCCTCAGGAAGGCTGTTCCATGTATCCATCACCCTCTGCATGAAAAAAATACTTCCTCATGTTGCCCCTGAGCTGTCCCTACTCTATCTTCAAATTGTGCCCCCTTGTTCTTGTGCATCTCTTTTTCTGAAATATGCTACCCTCTTGGATTTTGCTGATTCCCTTGAGGTTCTTGAAAGTTTCTATGATGTCCCCCTTACTCCCTCCTTTCCTCAAGGGTATACATGTTAAGCTCTTTTAGTCTCTGTTCATATGACTTCTGATGCAGACCCTGCACCATTTTGGTAGCCCTCCTCTGGACTGCCTCCATCCTGTCTATGTCCTTGTGGAGATGGGGTCTCCAGAACTGCACGCAGTATTCCAGATGGGGTCTCACTAACTGTCTGTACACAGGAATAACAACTTCCTGCTTCTACTAGTGATGCCTCTCCCAATGCATCCCGGAATCCCCCCAGCTCTCCTACTGCCTTCTCACATTGCTTGCCTACCTTAAGGTCGTCTGATATGAGTACCCCCAGGACTCTTTCCATTTTTGTTGCTGTTGTTAGTATCCCCCCCATTGTGTACCTGAAGGGTTCCATGCTGGGGAACCCTCATCTTCACACTATTTATAAATGAGAAAAGGATCCCAGTGTCCCTTGCTACAGCATCTCCTCTTTACACATTTTATAAATGAGAGGAATCCTGAAGGGTTCCATGATAGGGTCACTCCTCTACAAAATATTTATAGATTATAAAAGAATCACTCAAGGTTCCGTGCTGGGGACTCCCCTCCACACAATTTGTAAATGAGAGAAGACTCTTGCAGACTTCTTTGCTGGGATCTCAGCGCGTCACATAGAGCAGGAGCCAGGTGCATTTATCTATGTGTCTGGGTCCGAAAGGTTTGATGACTGTTTCTCATGTAAAAAAAAAGTGTGTAGAATTCAGATTTACAACTCTTATTCATCCATAGTTGTATATTTTCTTGGAAAATGCACTTCTTAAGAGTAACTAAACGTTTTACATTTATGTAATAGACTCAATTTACTTATTTATCTAATTTATTTAATAGACTCAGTTTACTTTGTTATTAATGTAATTTATTTAATGTTTCAGATATGGCTAGCAAGATTACTCACGAACGGCAAAGACAATGCATCCTGCACACTGATTCATGAGTTAGCACAGACCATAGAGACCAGCTACCTTTTCATGATGCTCATTGTGAAAAAGTAGTTGATGCAAAGGAAAGGCGTTCTAATCAAACAATGTCATAGTACAACATGGTGCGTCTTGAATTGCCTGAACATTACTCCAGCAGCCATGGTATCATTACATCTGCTATAAGAACTTCACTGCATATAAGAGTTCTGGTACTCTTGTAGCTGATGAAACTTTAAAAAAAAGATATTGTAAAAAGTTATCCAGCAAAACTGCTTCGCTCCCAAGTTCATAGTGCTCAATCTGAATCTGCAGCATCTACATCAGGCATATTCCCAAATGAATGAATATATTGCAAATCATACAAGAAAAGGAATCCTAAGGGGTCAAAGGAGACTTTTGAATATCTACAATATGTATAACTTATGGGGCAGCAGACAGCATAAAAAACGCAGTAAAAGAAATGGAGATCGACAAATGGATATAATAGTAGGTAGTATTGATCTCATAGCCAAAGAAGTGAAGTACCACAACAGCTGTAAGAACAAGTATGTAAAAAAGACAAAACGAATAAAGGGCACAGGTACAAAATGTGAATACAGTCAGTTGAGGGACGTCACCAGGTTGCCTTTTCCAGACTTGCTAAGTATGTGCAGTGCATCATTGTTAATGGAATGCAAGAATCATCATTGCTATCTCTACACAAAAGGTACATGGACATTCTTATGGAGTGTAGTGGGCGTGAAATAAATTACGACCCACAGAGCTTGCAGTCAAAACTGGCGGATCACTTCAAAGATGGTATCATATTTGATACCAAAAGTAGAAAAGTGGGTACAATCATCAGGTCTGCTAAGAAACAGGCTAACTGGAGGGAAGCACAAGCAGATCAACACATGAGAACAGTTGTTGGAACTCCTAAAGGTACAGCCTCATAATAAAACCAAAGTTGAAGTTGAAGACGTAATAGACGAAAATGTAAAACTGCCAGCCATTCTTCAGACATTGCTATGTACTGTACTCACGGGTTCATCAGAAGTGGGCAGTGAAAGACAGGAGAGGGTTGTTCAATCTATTACAGATGACATCGTGTTTGCAGTGTCAAGGTGAATAATCAAACCACAAAAACTCCTCTTGTTGGGCGTGGGTATTAAATCCATGACAAACAGTAAGAAAGTTTTAACTATTTTGAACAGGTTTGGTCACTGTGTCAGCTACCATGTTGTGGAGGAACTCAAAACTACAGTCACAACCAATATAATGGAGAAGAATATGGCTACACCAGATGGATTGCTCATACAGCCAGGTTTAGCCACTGCTTTGGCTTTCGACAATTAGGATTAGATGACAGAGACACTTGACGGTCATGATACTTTGCATGATGCTGTTGGTATAGCATACCAAAACATACCATCCAGTAGTGAGGAGACAGCTGTACCCAAAGAAAGGTCTGAAAAAGCTATGAGAAGAACACACATGGATGACCAAGCACCAGCAAGAAATGAAACACACACAATAGAAACAAACACAGATAGGCAAAGATCAGAAGTTGATGTCCACGACCAGGTAGGGCCATCTTTAGCATCAAAGAGCAAATGACGCAGAACATCAAAGACAAAGGCTTAAGATTTTGATGAAGACTATTTGCCAAGTGTAAAGAAGCAGATATTGCAGCCAATGGCATGTCAGGAACAAGACACTGTCCCCAGGCACATTTAAACATCTCTGAGGAAAAGAGCTCTATGTATTGGCGAGAAAGACATTCAACCATATATATCTGGAAAACCAAAAATAAAACTATCAATATAAGGTGACAGAAAGCTCTGAACCAAACAAAATCATGCAAGCTAAGAGAAGGGATGTTGCCTGGATGATATCTTGTGCAAGTGTAGATGCTACTCCAATGTGGCATGGATGGAATGCCCTTATTTCTGTAGATGACTTGCCACAGCAGATCATATCATACATGGCCCCTATAGGAAAGCCTACTACAAGACTTGATGTAGTGCAAGACACCATGAATACTGCTATCAAGGTTATATATGAATGCCAGGAGGACTATATGCCTATTACTTATGACTTGGCCATAGCAAAACCTGCGCTACAAATTCAGTCCACAAAGTCCCGAGAATATGACAAACTTTACATATGTTTGGACTACTCCATATAAAATTAGCATATTTCAAAGGTCTTGGATACCTCCTGAATGGTTCTGGTGGAGACCACATTCTTGCTGAAAGTGGTGTATTGGCATTGGGATCCCTGAATGGACTTCTTCAAGGAACATTTTTCAATCGGGCAAAGAGGCTTCACCCGATGCTATCAGCGGCATTCAGAATTACACATTTGCAGTGCTTAATACAATATAAAGGTTTGTCAGACTTTCCAATCTCAAAGCATCTGCAGCAGCTACTTAATGACCCATCGCCTTCCTCAAAGGTGGACCTAGAGAAAGCAGATGAGTTCAAGTCATTCATGGAAGCATATGAAACATTCTCAGATTCCACACACCGTGTTGAGCATGGTGCAACTGCCCAATTTTGGCTGCAGTACTGCAGTTTGGTAGAGCTGTACCAACTCTTCTGCCGTTCCATCAGGACAAATGACTTGCCTCATTTTGTATATAGCTTGAAGAAGATGACACCTCTTTACTTCACAACTGGGCACCACAACTGTGCCAAGTGGATGACCCTGTACCTATGAACTTGCTAAACATGGATACGACCCACCCTGGACTAAGGAAAAAAATTGAGAATGAAGCATTAACCATTGCAAGATCAAAGAGAGGGTTTAGCAGAAATGACGTAGACTTGACCTTGGAACAGACAACTAATGCCAATGCTGCATCAAGACTAACCAGGATTTCTTCTTTGACACAGAACATAAAATGCAAGGAGGAGGTGGAATATTCTACGGTCAGCTTGAAGTAAAATTTTTGGAAGTCTTATGGAAAAAGTTGGTCTTGTCAGCCACGAATAAGCCAGCCAACAGCTGAAGAGTTTTAGAGCTAAACGAGATTGGAAGGATCTAAACAAGCTGTTGAACACAACAGACTCTTCCATGAATACATTCTGGGATGCGTTTGAGGACAGCAATCTTTAGTCAATAGGTAGTGGAAAAGCAGTATCACAAGAGGTAGCAAATGAAGTGTTACAGGTTACTGAGCTAGGTACTCGCATGTATCATGTGTTTAGAGATAAATGCATTGCCAAAGGCAGTAGGTTCGAGGAACCCATCAAAAGATACAAGTTGAAGAACTTCGCACATGATGCAATGAAGGTGAAGATCAAAAACAAGGACAAGAAAATTGTCATGTTGAAAGAAACTCGAGACCTCTTTGGAAGCTTGCTATATCTATCTGCGACTTCAACAGTTGAATTTATAATGGTGTTTGCCAACCCGCTAACCCCGGTATCCCCCTCCTTAGGAAACATTGATGGATCAAGGAAAACAACAATGAAGTCAACACTGCTGAAGAAACCTGAGACCAGAGTCAAAAGTATCCACGCCGATGCTGTAAATGCCACTGTGGTTGATGCCGTGTTCTTGATCAGAAGTCTTACAAACCTGCCACCAACATTCCATGGTGTGGCAAAAACCATGCTGTCTCTTGCTTGCTGTACTTCTGCAAATGAATTCCACCTTGTCAGTGACTGTTACAAGTCACCATCAATCGAAAGTCTTGAACAAGAGAAAAGAGGAAAGCATAGCATCGCTGCCACTCTCATCTCATAACTGGTCCTGCCCAAAGCCGACCAAGAGACTTTGCTGGATCCCTGTCTTCATCTTCATTCAAGATGGCACTCCTAGGTTTTCTAGCTACAGCATGGAATTCTAATGTGTACTGTGAAGTTTTGGGTGATACATAGCTCATGTATGCAGTAGGAGACACTTGTTACTCATACAAAGTGGAAGCTGAATATATGCTCAGACTAGAGTGCAAGGCCCTAAAAAGCAAACACGTAGAAGCAGACACAAGAATCATGCAACACATACATTACATTTGCAGTCAAAATGAGGGTGAAGATGAGCATGTAGTGGTCAGGGCAGATGACACCGATATTCTGGTCATTCTGCTGTATCATGAAAGTCTAAATGATAATCTCAAACTGCACTTGGACGTTGGCCATTCAGGGAATAACGCAAGAAGATTCATAGATGTATCCCGCTTGTCAGCAGAGTCAGGCGGACCTGTGTGTGCAGCTCTACCAGGTCTCCATTCACTGATAGGGTGTGACTATTCACCAGCGTTCAAAAGGCAAGGGGAAGCCGGTGCAACCTCTAACAATTATTGAAAAGAATACAGAGTACACACACAGGCATTTGGAAAACTGGGATGTCCACACTTGTCTAAAGAAACTGAGGATACAATTGACAGCTTTGTGTGTACCTTGTATGGACAGGAAAGTAAAGAGTGTCAACACAGCCCACTACAGTATGTTCAATGTCAAGTATCGACCAAGTGACAAAGACGCATCCTTAGAAAAGATCAAAGGAGCAGACGCAAGCTCGCTGCCACCATGCAAATCAACTGTGACACAACACATCTGCCGTGCAAATTACATTTCACTGTTATGGAAAAACACAGACAAACCAGAAATGACACTACTGAAGCCAGAGGACAATGGCTGGACCTATGAGGATGGCAAATACAAGCCAACGTGGTTCACATGTGAAGTTGTACCACCAGCCTTAAGTGAACAATTAAACGAACATGACAACAATCCAAATGAAGAAGATGACAACAGTGACTGATGTCAATATTGATGAGACAGATTTGCTTAACATGTCAGATAATGAAGACAGTGACCAAGAATACTGATTGTTGTACTTAGGTTCATAAAACGCCATAAACAGTTGATTGTTTCAAGTTAAATATAGAATAAAATAAATAATAATGTTAATATTAAGCCTTTGATACATATGTTGCTGTTTGTTACAGCATCTTTAGTATTTCAATAAAAGTTTATAGAACTGAAATTAAAGAAGGAATCATTAGTTAAAATCTACACAATTTTCACTGACAGTTCATTTTTCCATTGAAGAAGTGCATTTTCCAAGAAAACGTTCAAGTTTGAGCAAATAAGAGTTGTAAATCTAGATTCTACACACTTTTGTACATAAGAAACAGTCATCAAACCTTTTGGACTTAGACACATAGATAAATGCACCTGGCTCCTGGACTACAACTGTTTATAAATGATAGAAGAGTCTTGTAGGGTTCTGTGGTAGGGCTTTTCCTATTCACACTATTTATATATGAGAGCAGTCCTGCAGGATTCTGTGCTGGGACATTTCCTCTTCACGCTATTTATAAATGAGAAAGGAATCCTGCTGGATTACTTGCCAGGGGCCCCACTCTTCACATTACTTATAAATGATTTGGCAGACAGAAGAGGCCCAGTTGCACTTTTATGCTGACAACATGACAAGACTATACCGACAGACCCAAGGTAGCGAAGGTAAAAGAGGCTCTTCAATCTGCCTTCAATATTCTTCACCAGAACCTAAACAAGGGTATATTATTGTTTGACTGAGATCAACAACTGGATGGCCCTGAATTGGTTATGTCTCAACCCAGGTAAGACACAGGTCATGGCGATCGAGACAGTTTGTTGAGGCATGGCTGCTGGGGATGGTATGGCTTTCCCATCGTTCGGCAGCTGACCTTTCTTGGCAACTGAAACAAAGAACCTGGGGGTCATTTTAGACAGCAGATTGACGCTGGAACAGCAGGTGTCAACTGTGGTCCAGTGTGGCTTTTATCATCTTTGGAATATCATCATCTTGTTCATGATGACTTACTGACAATCATTCATGCTTTCATCACTTTAAGGTCAGATTACTCCAATGCTCTTTACCTAGAGTTATCTGGATATTTGATGTGATGCCTGAAGCTGGTCCAGAATACCGCAGCCCGGATGGCTGTGGGCTCCTCATGGAGCGAGCATATTACGTCGGTGCTGCACTGGCTGCCTGTGTGGGTGGCATATCACTTTCAAGGCCCTATGCAGTCTGGTCCTGACTACTTAAAAGAGATCCTATTTCTCTACCACCCAATTCACCCTCTCCACTCCACTGATGCAGGCCTACTCACTGTCCCTCCATCCAGGCTGAAGCTATCTGAGGACACAGCTTTTGGAGTGGCTGCTCCACTGCTTTAGAATACGCTCACTCTGAATATCCGTATGGCCAACACGGTGGATGCCTTTAAAGCCTCTTTGAAGATTTATTTCATCAAGCATTCACTGATTAACTGGATTAACTGTTTTACCTCTACTTTTTAAAAGTGTACCCAATATTAGTGTTTGATTTTATGCTTATTCTGAACAGCACACAGAGCCTTTTTTGGACTGGGTGCTTTATAAATAACTGTTACCTTGCCTTGCTTTACTGATGAACACCAATAAAGCACAGGTTATGCTATTTAAGCAAAAGACAGACATCTTCACACGAGTTTGATATTATCACACTGCAAAGGGAGAAACTGGAATTAGTTTGATATTATAAATAGCTGGGCATCTGGCTTGATGATCTTTTGGATTTTAAACAGCAGAATCATTAACTTGAATAAGCATTTAAAGAGCTGCTGACACCTCAAGGAAAATTTTGAAAAGCATAATATTTAGGTGAACTTCCGCTCGCATTCAGTATACATTCTATAGATTTCTCCTCCCCATTATTTATTACTGAGTAAATTTGCATGAATATATGATGTTTATCCCTAACAGTTCATCTGCCTCAATAGCTTACTCCCTACTTGAACTCATAATACTCTATTGTGACATCACAGACTGTTGCCATGGTAGTAATTGTGATGTCACAAGCTGTGCATTATGACCTCAGGTAGAGAACAAGCAACAGGAATAGATGAACTCTTCAGGAGCAAAGATACTGTTTTCATGCATATGACCTCAGTAATATGCAATGGTGAGGGGAAATACAGAACTAATGTGAAATACAAGCTGAAATGACTCTAAATATTATGTTTTGTTATAGTTCTCCTTAAGGCACCAGCTGCTCTTTAAAGGAACGTTGAAGGTTCTTGTATAAGAACAGAAGATATTTTAACTTACAAATAAAGACTGAATTGACAGAAATGACTCAAATCTATCCATCCATCCATCCATCCATACAGCTACTGGCCTTCCTATAGTATCTATCTACCTTCCTACCTGCCTAGATATTGGGCTTACCAACTTTGGTCCTCACTCACCTTTAGCTGTTCCATTTGCACCTTGTGTTCTGGCCTCAGCTGCCTCTGCTCGGTCTCCTCCTGCTTCATACCCATTCTCTGAACTGGCCACACTGGCTTGGTCAGCGTATCAACCCAAATCTTCTTGGTCCCTTCAAAACAAATGTTACTTGCTGCAATCTGGTCTCTTCAGGTGTTTTGTCTATTTAATCAGCATTAGCATTATGTTTGTTATGATTTCCTCTTATTTTGTTCCCTCTGTCCCCAACTATAACACTGGGGTCACCAAACTGTAGCTAGTGGAGGCAGAAAAGTGACAACACTGATACTGCTTCTCCTACTTCAG
This sequence comes from Neoceratodus forsteri, assembly GCA_016271365.2. Classification (NCBI taxonomy): domain Eukaryota; kingdom Metazoa; phylum Chordata; order Ceratodontiformes; family Ceratodontidae; genus Neoceratodus; species Neoceratodus forsteri. Next base: position 1,181,993,249 of record CM057454.1, read on the forward strand.
CCAGTAAAGGAAGGCATAAATGCTGGCAAACAAACTTCTTCAGTCCCCTTGAGTCAGGCGCCTCACCTCCGCGAAGAGCCTGACCAGGCACCTCACCTACATGAAGCACTTGACCAGTCACCTTCCCTCCGTGAAGCACTTGAACAGGCACCTCACCTCCTCAAAGCACCCACCCAGGCACCTTACTTCCACAAAGCACCTGCCCAGGCACCTCACATCCATGAACTGCCTGACCAGGCATCTCATCTCTACAAAGTGCCTGACCAGGCACTTCACCTCCACAAAACGCCTGACCAGGCACCTCACCTCCACAAAGTGCCTGACCAGGCACCTCACCTCCACAAAGTGCCTGACCAGACACCTCACCTCCATAAAGTCCCTGACCAGGCACCTCACCTCGTCAAAGCACCCAACCGGGCACCTTACTTTCACAAAGCACCTGCCCAGGCACCTCAACTCTACAAGGGGCCTGACCAGGCACCTCAACTCCACAAAGTGCCTGACCAGGCACCTCAACTCCACAAGGTGCCTGACCAGGCACCTCAACTCCACAAAGTGCCTGACCAGGCACCTCCCCTCCACAAAGTGCCAGACCAGGTACCTCACCTCCACAAAGTGCCTGACTCCCTTCCCGCTCTATGGTGAGATTCCAGTTTTAGTCTGCACCTGGATCTGAATATTACTGTGCAGTACTTTACCACTACACATAGTATATATAGCATTCTAAAGTACTGGGCTTACCTTGAGATAGGCAGTGATGTCAGTGTTGGATTTACTGTACTATTACAATATGAGATTTCAGGCTATAAGGGACCTGGCATACCTATAGAACAAAAAATAATACAGTGTTTAAATGAAATGTCCGAGATAGACTGTAGAATTGGAATGGCTAATGAACATGCCAACCCCTATAAATATTTCTGTATAATAAGACAGGTGGGGGTTGATTTCATTCCCAGTCAAAAAAATCATTTTTATTTTAAACCATAAATGTAATTTCTCTACTTTAAAAAGGTAATTTTATAAGCACAATAAGACACTTCAGGGATATATAATTATGGCCAATAATTGCATTTTTTTTGGATGCATGCATTTAGAAGCACGAGGTCACCTAAGGCACTTGACTACTGGTCCAAAATTATACACCTGGTTAAGCCTTTTTGCTTTTATATACTAAATATTATATATACTGTTAGGTATGCTGACCGCATGTCGACATCATTATTGTTGAAGACCATCAGAAAGGACAGAATTTTACCTAAAAGTCTCTGGGTCACTGTGGATGGTCCTTGCAGACACCGCTGTGCATCTCCTGGTGTTTCACCCTCCACGAGGCAACTTCAACTTGGAGTTGAATATTTAGAGACGGTGGGGGTGCAGCCCCCCACATGGGGGGTTCGGGGGAGCAGCCACCCAAAGAAAACACACCGACATCCCTGACAGTACAATGCCAACACTCATCATTGTGTCTGTCGCTGTTGGGGATGTCGGTGTACTGGATGTCGCAGCACTGTAGGTAAACCATACTGTTATATTATAGTGGCATGATAGCGCCATTGTAGTTAGGGTTGAGTAGCCTGTTAAATATTAAATCTAAAATTTTGCACTTTAATAACTTTGGCCTTGTTTGATGAAATGAACTGACCTTTTCTATGTGTGATCTAGGAGGCAAGGTCTAGCTGTGTGACAATCTTTGTGATGGCAGCTTGTGTGGTTTCTGAGATACAGCTGTATCATTTCTAGAAAACTAAATTTTTTCCTATACTTAACATTGTTTTTGCGCTCGTCTACAGCCTACATGGAAAGGAGTTTTTGCCCCAAACTTGCAGGGGACATGTATCATGTCCCAAGGTAGTGTCTTTGACACATCTGGAGAAAAAGTATGAAGGGGTTCCAGAGTTATAAGGATTTAAATTTTAGTGTTTTCCAACTTGCACATATGCAGTAGACTTTTTTGGATAATGTTTGGCAGCAAAAGTAAATATCTGATGCTGCAAATGCTCCTTTTGCTATCATGCCACTAAATTGGCAGGGCAGCACACATATTTTAGTGCCATGCCAACCCCTATCTTGTTGATTATTTCCACAATCTAACAGTTGTGGAAAATACATAAAAATTGTGGGATTTCAAAAAAATAAACATCAGAACCTAACTAAACAGTACTCGTTTAGCTAGATTCTGATGTTTGTTTTTTAAAATGTGGCCCAGAAACACCCTTTCTGAGCAGCCGCAATCCACTGTGCTCAGCTCAGCAAGAGGAGCACTCCCCCCGCGTTCTCTGTATGAGAACAGCAGGATTTTCTTGACTTCTGCAGCCACAGCTAGAACTCGTGCTGCTGGCTGCAGAGCCGGCTGTGAGCCACCCTTTTCTCTGGTGTCTAGTGGCATCCTCCACCCACCAATCACTGCCCCCTTCTTTATCTTGTTATAATAATCCAACACCGAAATGCTCACCCCCGGTGTTGGATGCCCCTCCCCACCCGTTGTTCTAATAATAATTGCCAACATCAGTGGAGCCCAATCCCCATGTCAGCATTCACAAGTCCCCCCCCCCAGCAGTGTGGGACACTGGGAATCCCACTCCCAGTGTCTCCAGATACTTTTAATATTATTTGTTCGCTAAGAAAAAGAAAATAGTCCCCCAACATCTTTTTTTAACCTGAAAAAAAGGAAACAGTCCCTCGTCATCCCCACCCTGCATCTCCCACTGAGCATTCATCACCCCACCCCACCCCTTATCCTATACTTACCAATGGAGGTCAAACGCTGTCATTTTCTGTGGACTGGGACACGTCTGCACTCTTCAAAGTCGAACCATGAACTGAGGACTCAAGGTAAATGCCGTATAATGTATTTCTATGACGTTTTGAACTTATCCTTGCCATTTTTTGGAGTTTTTGCACCAAATTTTCAACATGGCCTTTTTGGGACCCCACCTCATAAACACTACAACTGTCATTTTGTTAATAAGGCCTGGAAGGTGAATTTTTGGGACAGAATAACAACATTTCACTGTGTTCATGAGGTGGGGTCCCAAAAAGGCCATGTTGACAATTTCATGAAAAATTCCTAAAAATAGCTGAGTTAGGTGAGCACCTTGAAAATTTCCTACGCATGCACATAACTTTGGTAATTTTCAATATTTTGACTCCAGATTTTTAACATAGCCAATTTTTCACACCATCTCATGAACAGTACAGCTGTCATTTTTCAAACCCTGTCCAAAACTTGTTTTTGCACCTGTGGCGTAGAATGGCGCTTTGGCATGGATTTGAAAATTGTCAGCTACTGGGTTTATGAGGTGAGGTCATTAAAAGACTACGTTCACAATTTGGGATCAAAATATGAAAAAATGCCAAATTATGACCATTAATTGCAATTCTGTTACGCCCGCTTATACTGTAACTTTGGAAATTTTAAATGTTTTAACCCGTATTTTCAAGATAGCCTTCTTTTTACTCCACCTCTTGTATGTCACAGCTGTCATTTTTTAAATCTTGCCCCAAATTTGTTTTCACACCCATGGTGCAGAATGGCGTTGCAGTTGCACATAATTACGTTCTGTCAGGGATTCAAAATTTTTCTGTACTGGGTACATAAGGTTGGGTAATAAGATAGCTATGCTGACAATTTGGGGTCAAAACATGTCAACATTCCAAAGTTATGACCATCTGTTGCAATTTCACTACGCACACTCATAACTTTGGACATTTTCAATATTTTCACCCCAGATCTTCAGCATAGGCATCTTATTACCCCCATCTCATGTATGTCACTGCTGTTATTTTTCAAATTCTGCCCAAAATGTGTTTTTGCACCTTTAGTGCGGAATGCTGTTTTAGTTACTCAGAATTACGTTTTGGCAGGGACCTGAAAATTTTCTGTACTGGGTACATGAAGTGGGCTAATAAGATGGCTATGCTGGCAATTTGGTCACTGTTGTCTTATAAATTGAAGTGCAGGGCCCGGAGTGCCCTGTGCTTCTACAGCTACATACATATGTGCATTTATGAAGGGATGGCAGGGCAGGGCCCTGAGGGCCCAGTGCTCCCACATGCAAATAAGGATATGACTGTACTATCTCAAAACGTAAGGAAAGAAATTGCAAAAAAATGCTTTAATGCTCTAGTTAGGGATAAAGCCACAAAAGTAGTTCAGGGATGGGGGGCACTAAACTACCAGGGTATTTCGGCACATGATTCTGCATCGAATGGGGTTCGGGGATGGGAGGGGAGTACCACTAGACTACCAGGGACTTTCACAATCATTTATTTTGGCACTATCAGGGAACAGGGTGGGGTGGCCACTAGACTACCAGGGGGTTGTTGTCTGTTTATGTGCAACATGGAAGTTGCAGGGCACCCGGCGCATTCTGCCAGGCACATCCCTACCCCAGACATGCAAACGGGGCCATAATGACATGCAAATGGCCTCATTTGCGCTTTGCGTGCACGATGGCCCCGTTTGCATAGCACGGTCTGAATATCTGGAATTTGTGCTCGGCGTATCCTAAGGATGCGCTGTACATCCTCATTCCAGGTATTCAGAGTCTCACAGAGGGGATGCGTGAGGTGCATCTTCGGTGGCTCCTATATGCATCACCCGCATCCTTTGGTAATATTCGGATGGGATGCGCATTGCACATCTCGTTTGAATATAGCAAGTTTGCACTCCAGCGCAGCACACACACTTGTGCCCATTGTGGCACAGTTTGAAAATCCTGGCCACAATTTGCAGTAGAACAATGTTTGCCTGACAACAAAATGACCCTCCAATAAGACTTACATTCAACTTGACACAGAAAGTAAATATTTGCTCCACATCGTGTGTTTCACATCTATAATTAATGAAATAAAAGACATTTGTATAAAATTAAAAACTGACATGGGCAACTTTATTGAATGATGAGTATCGTACTTATTTTTTGAGGAAGTGTGTACTGATATCTGCACAGGCGCCTGACTTCCTGGAGTAGCCTTTTGAAACTATCCTGAGCTTATTTAAGAACTTAAAGATCAAATGCAGCTGTTTTTCATATTATTAACAAAAGCTTAAATTCACTTGAATTCATGTTCCTGTGTCATGATTAGTGTTTCCTGAACATTTCATGTTGTTTGGTTTTGTGGTTTTCTTTAAATCAGCATTTGTTAATGTGCTCTGCAGTAACTGAAAACACTGAAGTTGTTTCTATCCATATCAGTGAGTGATGACATCAGTTTGGCCTAGTCTGCTGCTTCAGCAATGAAGCCCCTGATTGAGAAATCAGCTTGTCTGTATCACATCTGTCAGTGAGTCTCTCATCAAAACTCTGCATTGTTTTCTGGCTATATAATACAGGGTTGTTTAATGGATATAAAAGAAATCTAAATGTTAATCCATAGTAGAAGTTTGTCTTTGTTGTAGCCTCCATAAATAGATTCATGTGAAAACATTTTTTTGTCATGTCAGATTGACAAACAGGTGTCTGCCTCACTCTGCTATTTCAGACACATGTATTGTGCGAACTGGTAAATTTCAGTTCTTTGAGGGTTTCTGTGTGAAAATACATCATGTACTTGTATAACTAGAAATACTACATGGCATCCTGATGCCCCTGTCTCCTGCCTTTTAGTTGAGACTGCTGCACCCTGCTTCCCTCTGCCCCCCACCCCCCACAGTCAGGGACAATGCACCCTGTTGACTTCTATTCCTGTCTCCACAGACAGGGCTGCTGTGCTCTGCTAAGCCCTAGAGTTCCAGGGCCTCTGCCTCCACAGTTGGGGCTGCTGCACCATGCTGCCCCAGGCCACCAAAGGTGGGGCTTTTGCTGCACCCTGCTACCCACTTCCACTGCCCCAAATGGGCAGGACTGCTGCATCACGCGCACCTCATCTCACAGTCAGGGCTGCTATACCTTGATGCCCCACTGTGTTCTGTCTCACAGTGAAGGCTTTTGCACCATGCTGTCCTCTGTCATCACAGCCAGGGCTGCTGTACCCTGCCCCTGTCTTCACAGTCAGTGTTGCTGTGACCAGCTATGCCTTAGAGCCCCATTCCTCTGCAGATAGGGCTGCTGCATGATACTGCCACTTGCCAAAAGTGTCAGGGCATTTGCTGCATCCTGTACCTGCTTCTACAGTTGAGGCAGTTGCACCCTGCTGTCCTCCTGCCACAAGTGTCAGACATTTTGCTGCACTGCCCAAACTGCTTGAAAGAAAAAACCAAAAATACTTTCACCTTATGTTGTAGGGTGGGGGACAGAGGACAGCAGGGTGCAGCAGCCCTAACTGTTCGGGCAGGGGACAGGGGAGGCATCAGGGTACAGCAGCTCAAACTTTGGGCCAGGGTGCAGCAGACACACCTGTTTGGGACAAGGGACATGGGCAGCAGGGTGTAGCAAAGGATCTGAAACCAGGGCAGGGGGCAGCAGGGAGAAACTGCCCCAACTGCGGAGGCAGTGAACAGGGCGCAGCACATGCTCTGCCTTGTCTTCTGGCAAGTGGCAGCATGGTGCAGCTGCCTTTACTCTGGAGGCATGGGGCTTTAGGGCACAGCAGGCCATATCAGCCTTGACTGTCCTGCTGTCAAGTATTCCATTGTTGTCCTCTTTTCATCCTGTCCTCTCCCCCTACCTTTTCCTATCTCTTCCCAGTGTACCGCCCTAGCTTGTCATACCAGTCCTGGTATGGAGAATGTTGCCCTCATGGAGGCAAACTCACCATTAATCATCCCGCACTGCCCTTTCCATGTAGATCTTATGCTAGTATACAACCTTTTCTACCCCCAACCTGGAGCACATATACGTTTCATTATGATGCGCCTTTAGGCCCCCCCCCCGCTTCCTGTGGTCTCAACTGGAGTCTCCTTATTATAGTGAGCTCTTCTCTCTCATCTTCTCCCCCTCCCCACTCCCCTTACCACAGTATAGTTATCCTTTCTCCCTCTCCCCCTGCCCCTGCACATTCACTTGTTCCAACAACTATTATGTATCCCCTCATGCTGACCCCTGCTCAGTTTCAGGTCTAATGTATAACTATTGTCTAGTCCTACTGAATTGCTTATAAATATGTGGTTATTTCACGTTGCTCAGTTTCAGGTCTAATGTGTAAATATTGTCTATTCCTATTGAAATGCATACACATTTTTGGTCGTTTGTGCTGTTTTGCGCTCTACTCTCGCCTGGAATGGCTTCCCCCCCTGAAAAACACCGCATCTACATCCTAGGAAACTTCATTGACAATGTAGTTAGAATGTCCACTCTCACTTCGCTCACCCTTCCCCTGAAACATGCCTCCCCTGTCTACCACCTCAGGTCATGTGCATCCCAGGCTCACCTGGTCCCCAAGACCCGCACCCTCGCTGGTGATCAGGCATTCACCGTCCACGCGCCGAAAATGTGGAACTCCCTTCCAGCCCAAGTTCATGCCTCCCCCTCCCATCCCTCCTTCAAAACATCCCTTTGGAACTTCCTAAAAGCTGGAGCTACCTGCCTGTGTGCCGCATAATGCCCAGTCTCATAGCCCTATTACCTTCGCTAGTACCCCTACTAGACACTTACCGCCCCACTGTTCGAGTTGTTTTTTATTCTAATTTCTAGGCTGTGTCTTGTTGTTCTAAATTCCCTAGGTTATGTCTTGATGTTTTTCTACCTCCCCACGATGTTCTTCGAGCCTGTATGTACCTTATGCTGTTTTACCCACTGTTGGAGCATGTGGCTCCAGTTTGTAACCACGACTCTGTATTTGTTTCATGGATACCTTGTAACTCTCCCGGGTCGCACCTGAAAATAGGCACTTGGCTGTCTACTGTGCTTACCTGGTTACCAAAAGCAAATAAATAAATAAATATATTGCCATATTCCTTCTTCCTTGAATGTTACTCTGTTGTTATTTGTCCTGTCTCCAGCTCGATTCGAGTTGACTGGTATTGTTGTAACCTCTATGTCCTATATTGTTTTATTATTTAATGTCCAGGTCCACCTTGAAAATGAGCTTGCTCAATGATGTTCGTCTGGTTAAATAGGATTTTGATTTGACTGTGTATACAGATGCAGGGTACAGCAGCCTTGGATGTGGTGTCAGAGACAGAAGACAGCATGGTGCAGAAGAACACAGTGGGGCATCAGGGTATGGCAGCTAGGGCTAGGGGACAGCATGCATGTGCTGCAGCAGCCTTGCCCAGCTGGAGCAATGGAAGTGGGTAGCAGGTGCAGCAAATACTCACCTCTGGTGGCCACAGACAACATAGTGCAGCAGCCCCAACTGTGAATGCAGGAGACCTGGGACTCCAGGGCTTAGCACAGTGTGCAGCAGCCCCAACTGTGAAGGCAGGAGACCTGGGACTCTAGGGCTTAGCAGAGCACAACAGCCTTGACTGTGGAGACAGGAACAAGCGGCAACAGGGTGCATTGGCCCTGACTGTGGGGGTTGGGGGACAGAGGGAAGAAGGGTGCAGGAGCCTCAAAAATTCAATACCATTTGGACAGATGCTAAGAATCAAAAGAAACTGTAGTTCAGAGAGTGAATTTTTACAACAAATTGATGATTTTATATTTAGATTTGAAATGAGGGGTTATGATAAGGAACTTTTGATGAAAACAAAGGAAAGAGTTATTCAAATGGATAGAGAGAATTTACTTAGGAATACAAACAAAATAAACACATCATTGGGAGATCAAATACCCTGCACATGTGTGACAGATTTCAACCATGTAGCAGGCCAGATTGGTAACATTATACATAAAAATTGGTCTATTTTATTGGGAGATAATGTGGTAGGCTTAGCTGTGAGTCTTAAACCTAGAGTTACTTTTAATAGAAGTGAAAATCTTAAAGACAAACTGGTACACAGCCGTACACCTTACACCAATAAAACCACTGATACATGGTTGTCACGCCGCTTAAATGGTTTTTATAGATGTAACAAATGCAACATCTGTAACTATGGGGTACTATCCAAAGAGTTCTACCATCCTACATTAGTGAATGTTAAAGCTGAGATCAGGGAACTCATTACGTGTAATACTCCTTATGTTGTTTATGCTTTATGGTGTACATGTAATTTAGTATACATAGGCAAAACAGTTAGCCTTTAAAGCTAAGGATTCAGGAACACATTCGATCCATAACTAATAATAAGTTAGATACACCTGTTGAGTGACATTTTCTGTTGCACATAATTCAAAACCAGATGATTTGAAATTTGTAGGCTTGGAACAAGTGTCTCAAACGAAGAATGGGGGAACAGATCCAATTTGCTATTACAGAGAGAGAGCTTCTGGATTTACACTATGCATAGTGTCAAACCACAAGGTCTTAATGACAAATGGGACTTGAAACCTTTTTTGAAATAAGTTTAGAAAAAGCAAGTATGTATGTTCCTTTAATAATAATTTTGAGAATAATAGTGCTGTTCTTTCAAAAATAACAGAATCTTTTGTTTATTTCCCTTACAGGGCAAGATTACACTTCTTGGACTATCCTCCAGCAATAAAGTCCTTACTATCTGAGAGGTCCTACTTTGTGGTTGCCTTGATTTCTTTGGTTGCCTTGCACCCAGTCTCTCTCCTTCTACCAGGATATGCTGGAGGTCAGGTCCTTTAAAAAGTCTCTAAATATAATATCTACAACATCTGTGTTATTTTATTTCATTTAGTTTTTTCTTTTTCCACTTATGTTTGTATTTTAAACAATAATGATTTGATGTAAGAGCTCTATCTAGTGACCTAATATAGGGTTAACATGAGCTTCAGAATTCAAGTGTCATTAGATTTATTAATTGATTGATTTGTTTATTCATTATATAAAGGCTATGGTCAGACTATTAACCTTTACCCCCTGATAAAGACTCATTAGTGAGTCGAAGCGCTGGGGAGCGTTTGCGCTTATTCTTCTGTTTTGTGTGGTTACCTGTGGTCCGTGGGATCGAATAAATGTTCATTTGACATAAAGCATTGTGTCCCGGACCTGGATTTTATCCTAAAAAGACAGGTTGTAGAGTGCTGATTTTGTTGGTTTGATTTAATTTGGGCTGGCAACCCTGATTGTACTCAGCACCACCCCACTTAGCCTTGATCGCAGCACGAGTGTTTGAACACTGCCTCAACTGTGTGGAGAAGACAGTGGACAGCAGGGTGCAGCAGTCTCAAATGGGGGCAGGAGAGAGGGGGCCGTGGGGCAGGGGAAAAGGGACAGTACAGTGCTGCTGCCTCACTTGTCGTGCAAGAGACAGAAGAATCAGGATGCCATACAGTATTTCTAGTTATACACATACATGATGTATTTTCACACAGAAACCCTCAAATAAATGACATTTGTGAGTTCATACAGTACATGTTCCTGAAGTAGTGTGCCAGATACCAGTTTGTCAATCTGACATAAAAATAATTGTTCCCACATGAACCTATTTATGGAGGCTACATCAAAGACAAACTACTTCTATGAATTAACAAAATTTAGATTTCTTTTATATCCATTAGACAACCCTGTGTTATATAGCCAGAAAACAATGCAGAGTTTTGATTAGAAAGAACTGACAGCTATGATACAGAAAAGGTGATTTCTCAGTCAATCAGGGAGTTAATTGCTAAAGCAACAGGCTAGACCAATAAGATGTAATCAGAGCTTCAGTTTACTCCATTTTGGGAGTATCTGACTTCCAAAAATAAGGCAAAAACTTCCAGAATAAAGAGGGAGGAAATCATTGACTTCCAGATGTGAAACCAAAAATTAGAAGACTTCCAAAATTTCAAACATGGAAGTCAGAAATTATGGATTATTCTGAATGAAATTGCATTTAACCACTAATATATTATATTAACATCCATAAATGTGTCCTTCCTAGAATACTGACTTCCTAAATGGGATCCTGGAAGTATTTTGACTTCCAAAAAATTGGAACGACTTTCAGATTTTGACTCTTGGTTGACTTCCACTAAAAATAAATTAGCTGAACCCCTGGATGTCATCGCTCACTGACAGAGACAGAAACAACTTCATTGTTTTTAGTTACTGCAGAACGCATTAACAAATGCTGATTTAAAGAAAACCACAAAACCAAACAGCATGAAAATTTTCAGGAAATGCTAATCATGACACAGGGGAACAAATTCAAGCTTTTATTAAAAATATGAAAAAAACTGATGCATTTTTTAACTACAACTGAACAATGTCTGCTTGCACACAAGGTCACCCTCAAATGAGACTACTAGAAACACAGAAACACAGAAACATAGAATTTGATGGCAGATAAGGACCACTTGACCCACCTAGTCTGCCCATTTTCCTACCTAACAGATAAGCTGCAGATCCTAGTTAACCAACAACTTACTTCTTCCTACCCCCACTAGGACTGCCTTATGCCTGTCCCATGCATTCTTGAATTCCCCCATTGTTCTTGACTCCACGACCTCCTCAGGGAGGCTGTTCCATGCATCCACAACCCTCTCTGTGAAAAAATACTTCCTCACATTACCTCTGAGCCATCCCCCCTCTATCTTCAAATTGTGCCCCCTTGTTCTTGCACATCTCTTTTTCTGGAAGATGCTACCCTCTTGGACTTTGTTGATTCCCTTGAGGTACTTGAAAGTTTCTATCATGTCCCCTCTCTCCCTTCTTTCCTCAAGGGTATACATATTAAGCTCCTTTAGTCTTTCTTTGTATGTCTTCTGGTGCAGACCCTGCACCATTTTGGTTGCCCTCCTCTGGACAGCCTCCACTCTGTCTATGTCTTTGCGGAGATGGGGTCTCCAGAACTGCACACAGTACTCCAGATGGGGTCTCACCAACTGTCTGTACAGAGGGATAACAACTTCCTGTTTTCTACCATTGATGCCTCTTCCTATGCATCCCAGTATCCCCCCAGCCTTCCTTACTGCTTCTCACATTGCTTGTCCACCTTTAGGTCATCTGATATAATTACCCCCGGTCCCTTCTATTTTTACTGTTGTCAGTATCTCACCCCCCATTGTGTACGCTCCCTGGGTTTTGTATCCATGTGCATTACCTTGCACTTCTTTGCATTGAATCTGAGCTGCCATACATTTGACCATTCCTCCAGCCTTGCCAAGTCCCTTCTCATCCTTTCCACTCCATCTTGTGTATCAACCCTGTTGCAGATCTTTGTGTCATCTGCAAAGAGACATACTTTTCCTTCCAGTTCCTCTGCAATGTCACTTATAAAGACATTAAAAAGGACCGGTCCCAGTACTGAACCCTGCGGTACCCCGCTAGTAACCCTCCTTTCTTCACTGTGTACTCCATTTACTACTACCCTTAGCGTCCTGTTGTCTAGCCAATTTTTTATCCAGGCTACCACCTTGGGACCCACTCCAAGGCTGGCTATCTTGTGTATTAATCTTTTGTGTGGGACTGTATCAAATGCCTTGCTGAAATCTAGGTAGGCCATGTCCACAGCCCCTCCCTGGTCTACTACTTTGGTCACCCAGTCAAAGAAATCTATTAGATTTGTCTGACACGACCTTCCCATCGTGAATCCATGCTGCCTTGGGTCCTGTGCCCCACTGGCCTCTAGGTACTCAACAATTCTTTCCTTCAGAAGTGATTTAATCATTTTCCCTACCACTTAGGTCAAACTAACTGGTCTGTAGTTTCCTGCCTCTGTCCTGCTCCCACTTTTGTGAAGAGGAACCACATCTGCCCTCCTCCAGTCCTCGGGTACCACCCATCCTGCCATGATTTATTAAAGAGAGTAGTCAGCGGTGTCACTAGTTCTACCCTTAGTTCTTTTAGAATTCTTGGGTGAATCCCATCAGGCCCCATTGCTTTGTCTACCTTCAATTTTATTAGTTCTTTCAGAACCCTTTCTTCTGTAAATGGACTGGTATCGACCGCCGTCTTCAGAGTGTTTCTCTTGTTTGGTTTAGGTAACTCCCCCTCCTCTTCCTTTGTGAATATTGAGCAGAAATATTCGTTCAGTATCCCTGCTTTTTCACTGTCACCCTCTACCCACATTCCCTCCCTTTATTAAGCTTCAGTATCCTCCCTTGGTCTTTCTTCGCTCCCTAATGTACCTATAAAGGTCTTATCCCTTCTTAAAGAATTGGCTATCCTTTCCTCGGTTTGGGCCTTTGCTATTCTGACTGCCTTCCCAGCCTCTTTCTGCTTTAACTGATAAAGTTCTCTGTCCTGCTTCTTCTGTGTTTCCTTATATTTCCTGAATGCTGTCCTTTTCTCCTTAACCTTCCCTGCCACCTCTTTTGAGAACCATAGCATTTTTTTCCTTCGTTGTGTTTTATTGATTTGCTTTACACAAAGGCTTGTTGCCTCTGTGATGGCTGTTTTGATCACTCCCCATTGTTCCTCCACCCCGCCTTCTTGCCTGTTTGCTAGTGCTTTTCTGAGGCACTCTCTCATTTTCCCCAAAGTCAGCCCTCCTAAAGTCCAGTACTCTTGCTTTTGTATGGCTTGACTGTATGGCTGTGTTTATCCTGAACCACACTGGTGGTCGCTTTTTCCCAGATGGCTACCCACTTCTAAATCTGAAATTCTTTCTCCATCCCCATTTGAGAGCACCAGGTCTAAGATTGCTCCCTCCCGAGTGAGTTCCAATACTAGCTGTCTGAGGCATGCCCCTGTAGAGCATCAAGAATGACCCTGCTCTTGGATGTGCCTGCAGCAAAGGTGCTCCAGTTAACATCTGGCATATTCAGGTCCCCCATCAACAATATCTCCCCTTTTTCTGCCATTCTAAGAAAGCCTTCTACCATTTCCTTGTCCATTCCCTCCCCCTGAGATGGGGGTCTGTATACAACCCCCACGCGGATTGTGGTGCCATTTCCTGTCTCCAGGGTGACCCAAAGTGCTTCATCTGCTCCCTGTTTACTCTTTAATTCTGTTGCTTTGATCCCTTCCTTTACATAGAGAGCTACTCCTCTAGGGCGACTTTACCATTAGTTCAATGGTTACAGCTGGTATCTCTGAAACAAGGGATGCCTGTTTCAATCCCAGTGCCCTGTACTCCACTCTTAGGATCATAAATTAACCATTGTGGCACATCATTAGACCCTGGTTATAGATGGTCAGTGACCACTGCCATTCATGCTTTGTTGGGGTAGTAGACCAGGTGACTTCTTGGGGGAAACTCACAGACAGAAAGATAATTAAAAAAAAAAGAAGGGGGGCTTTACTTCAGCCAATCAAAAACAGGTTATAAACTACTTTGCCAAAGTCTCTAGCAGAACTCTACTGTTTAATTCCAGTCCGTAATTCCTCATATCTTGCCCTTCCCTAGGTCCTTTTTAATTGGGCTCAGGTGTGCCTTAATAACACCTCCCCCAGAGTGAGAAGGCAACCTCATGCAAACAGTGCATATTGTGGGTCTCAAAGAGCCAACCATAAAACATGCAGTGTTTGGTTTGAATTCCCCTTCACTCATGTTAATACCTGTACTTTGGGGGTCTGATGAGTGTAGAAGTATAGCCCTGTCACATACCCTCTTCCTCAGAGTGAAGCCTCGGGCACACTTGGAAACAGTCACCAGAGACCTACCCTCTTAGGAAAAATATCTCCATTTTTTTATGCAGGGAGTCTGACTGGTGGCACACTTGAAGCAGAAAGGCTGCAAAGTTAGGCACCACAGGGTGACCCTGGGATTAGAAACCCACATAGCATGCAACCATTGGAGAGAGGCATGATCCATAACCAGGCTGGACTGTCTCCCCAGCAAATAACAGTGCAAAGCTGGTACCATCCACTTCTTCTTCAATTGTTTAACCAGGAGTGGCACACTAAGCTGAATGCTTGTTTACAGGTGTGATCTGGGAGCACAGGGAAGTTAAGTGACTTGCTCAGGGTCACACAGTATGCAAGAGGGGATGTGGGATTCAAACCCAGGTCTGCTGATTTGCAGCTCAGAGTCTTAAACCACTGCGCTATACTGCCTTCATCACCAGACATTCCTTCTTCAGTGTAGCATAGTACTGCTGTCAAGAAAAATGTTTCTGGGAAAGACGGAGGATGGGATGCATCAAAGACCTGTGGGGGGGGTTACACATTATTAGCAATGTCCACATGAGGTATGGGTGTCTTGGCAGCAACCTCTTTGGAGAAGTGGTTGTGGGTGCCACTTAGGTCGTATAAAGGTAGGGCACCCTCTTGGCATGGGATAAGTCAGAATTTTTGCAGATGAGACATCTGGCACACAGGGTGCTAAACAGAAGGAGACGCCATGTCCCAGGTGCTGTTGCTGAGATTGTGTCTGCAGGTACCAGCGAGGGATAAGTCAGGCCACCCTGGACAGGGGTGCCTATGAAGGGAAACACAGATATCTATGGTGGACGAACTGTGGTGATTCGTACTCCTGTGGTTTAGGGTGATGCCAGGTGACTCTGGAAGGAGAGGCAGGAGGCATACTCTAAAGCCAAGATTAAAGGTTTATTAAAACTAATTAGAGTGCAAAGCAAACACACTTAGTTTTCACTACCACTATTACACAAGAGAAAGGCAGAAACAAGATTACTGGGACCACAAACTGGTTCCACTAATGTTATGCAGAAGTCCAACACTTCAAGTCCTGGATGATTCCTGCTGAAGCACAAATGAGGACCCCCCCCCCAATTGTTTAACCAGGTGAGACACACTAAGCTGAAAGCTTGTTTACAGGTGCAACCTGGGAGCACAGGAAAGTTAAGTGACTTGCTCAGGGTCACACAGTATGCAAGTGGGGGCTCTGGGATTCAAACCCAGGTCTCCAGATTTACAGCTCAGAGCCTTAAACCACTGCACAATACTGCGCTATGGCAATCTGATGGACCAAGCTTGGAGTTTTTCTTAGTATGTTGGTTGGGCGACCACTGGGCGTGAGAACCCAGGGAAGTGCTTCCTGTACAGGCCAAAAAATGGGGCATCCCCCAATAAACCAGAAACAGGAGACAGTGTTGTAGGCCTCCTAGACCAGAGAAGATGACAACTCCTGGTGTGGCCGAAATGATATTGAAGGTGAAGCGCCTGGTCAAGGACAGGTGTCGAAACCTGATCATGGATGAGGAGAATTCTTAGGTGTGATGATGACCTTGGGTTGGAGGACAGGTGAAGATCCAGTCGAGGGAAGGATGGTGGATGTGATGATCCATTGGATAACCCCTTGGTAGGTCTTTGGAACCCTTACCACCTCAACGGTAAAGCTTAAGAACCTGGCTATCTGGCTGGCCCGGTGGCGCTGAGGGTTGAGGTGCTGGATGTCATACCTCGCTGGGGACCTGGGTTCTGGAATGACCTTGGGTTGTCGGGGTGCCGGTTTGGTGGGGAAGCTGGATCGAGTATGGCAATGGGCAGCTGTCCTCTCCCGAGGGTGATGAGGGCGGGTTGGTGCCCCCCCGTATTTCCGCTCCCACCGGGTGAAGGTCCGGTGGGTAGCATAGGCAGAGAGAGGGTGGCAAAACAGTTCCAGGAGGTAGAAGAGGCTGAGCTGGCACTAAGGGGTGTGTAGTGTGCCTCCACATGCTCGCACAGCCGAGTGCTGGGACCTTGGGGGCAGGTTAGGGGAGAAAACAGTTAAAAATACCTATGTGTCCGCGTCACCAGTTGGTGGGAGGAGGAGACGGGACCAAAAAGCTGTATGGGAATAAGGAAAATAAAGAACCTGGCAATCTTCGGGGGTGACCTCTGGCTGGCCCACAGGAACATGGGTGACCTATGGACGGTACGATCCCAAGAGTGGCAGTCCTTGGAGTGGCCTCTGGAATGGTCCTTCAGTATGTATGCCATCTTGGGAAATGAGGCACAAAGCTGGCAATCTTTGGTGAGACCTCTCTTTCAAGCCTCCAGTACTACTGCCACCTCTGGGGAAGTGCCTGGCAACCTTGGTGAGGCCTCGCTATGGGCCATCAGTACTACTGCCACCTCTGGGGAACAGCAAAGAGCCTGGAAATCCTCAGCGAGGCACTGGTAGGAGCCACTGGTACTACTGCCACCTCAGGACAATGTCTATGTGAGAGACTGGGTAACATGACTCAGAGTTTACTAGGCAACCGAAGTCCTTCAAGCTAGAGCCAGGGAAGCTCCTAACCTGGCTCACTCTGATGGGCCCTAGCTGACAGCTGAAAACATACAACCACAACTTGAACCTGGGATGTCGTGGCAAAGATCTGGAGTTGGTGGGGGTCATTGGAGGTGGGTGCAGGTGATGCTAGGTTTGCCAGGGACCCTCCCTCGAACAAAAACAAGGCACTGGAGAAGCTCTGGGCAGTATGTGCAGGAACCCTGGAAGAGAACAAAAATAAACCAGCTCAGCACCATGGACATGGGTGGGGGAGGAGGTGAGCACTACTCCCTTCACAAAAGAAAGGGTCCTACAAGAGCTTGCTAAGCTCAGGGTGGACAAGGCAATGGGACCTGATGGCATACATCCCAGGGTACTTAAGGAGCTAAGGGTGGAACTAGCAGAGCCATTAGCAGAACTGTTTAGTGAGTCTCTCAGTACAGGAGAGGTCCCAGAAGACTGGAGAAAGGCTCATGTGATCCCACTCCACAAGAGTGATAGCAGGGAGGAGACAGAGAACTACAGACCAGTCAATTTTACCTCAGTAGTGGGCAAGATTATGGAGGCACTTCTTAATGAAAGGATAGTGCAACACCTGGAATCCATAGGGGCACAGGATCCAAGACAGCATGGGTTTACAAAAGGAAGGTCCTGTCAAACTAATCTCATAGATTTCTTTGACTGGGTAACCAGAGTGGTGGACCAAGGGGGAGCAGTTGATCTCGCCTACCTTGACTTCAGCAAAGCTTTCAACACTGTTCCACACAGAAGATTGATAAATAAGCTGGGTAGGCTCGGGTGGTTGTGAAGTTGGTCAACTGGGTGGCAAACTGGTTGACGGGCAGAAAACAGAGAGTGGTGGTAAATGGTATACAGTCAGAAGAGATGCAAGTCACAAGTGGGGTACCTCAGGGATCAGTCCTGGGGCCAGTCCTCTTCAATATCTTCATTACTGACATTGCAGATGGACTAGAGGGTAAGGCTTGTCTGTTTGCAGATGACACCAAGATCTGCAACAGAGTAGATGATCCAGATGGGGTGGGCAGAATGAGAAGAGATCTGGATAAACTAGCAAAATGGTCAGAAGAGTGGCAACTGGGATTTAATACAAAAAAGTGCAAGGTCATGCACATATGGAAGAGAAACCCTAAAGCCACCTATAGGCTGGGAGAGGAGAGTGGCAGTCACAAAGGAAGAACAAGACTTGGGCATCATCATCACAGATGACCTGAAATCATCCGAGCAGACCTCTAAAGCAGTATGTAAGGCTAGGGGGATGTTAGGGTGTATTAGTAGGGGTATCACAAGTCATAACAGGGAGGTAATAATCCCTCTTTACAAGACACTGGTTAGGCCCCATCTGGAGTACTGCGTGCAGTACTGGAGGCCACAGCTTCACAAAGACATTAACCAAATTGAGGCAGTCCAGAGAAGGGCAACCAAAATGGTGCAGGGACTGCATCAGGAGACATATGAGGACAGATTAACGGAGTTCAATATGTACACCCCTGAGCAAAGGAGGGAGAGAGGTGATATGATCGAAACATTCAAACACCTTAAGGGCATTAACAAGGTGAAAGAGTCTAACATGTTTAAATATAAAAAAAATTGCAGGACAAGAGGACACAGCATGAGATTAGAGGGAGGCCGATTAAGGGGGAATGTGAGGAAATTCTTTTTCACAGAAAGGGTGGTGGATGCATGGAATGACCTACCTCAGGAAGTGGTGGCAATGAATATAGTGCAGGGCTTCAAACAGGCATGGGATAGGCATAAGGGAGTAATACAGAGGAGTATGAATAGATAGGCCACTGACAGAGCAAAGGCCGATGGCACATTTATAATGTAGAAAAAGAAATGGGCAGACTGGATGGGCCTTGAGGTCCTTATCTGCTGTCAACTTCTATGTTTCTATGTTTCTAAAGGCAACCCACCCTTCTTTTTTTTTTTTTACCATCAAGAGCCCTACCACTTAGGCCGGGGCATGCCCTACACTGACTCACTTTAGGGGGGTCCTCACTACCAACTGGTCATACTACGACTGACCCTTGATATCCTGCAGGGAAGAGGTGGCAGGATGAAGTCCACTTGGACCAGGCAACAGCAGAGACACCTTCTGGAGCTGGAACACTGGAATGGAGCAAGGATCTTACTCCCCTGTGTTTCCCCATTAGGAGATTACACAGTAATAATGGTTGCTTCTGGTTCTGGTGTCATTCCTTTCACAAACAAGGTGGGTACACTAAGGGGTCACAGAGCAAAGCTTACAGCTCGAAGGCTAGGCACTTACAGTAATTAATGCACTTAGGGCAGTTCAGTCACTGAAAGCACTAGAGTAAATCAGGCAGTTCTGACACAATAAGCCAGTTGAGTAAAGAAGGCAGTTCTGTCACTTAGAGCAGTTCAACTGAATACAGCAGTTCAATCACAATAGGCAGTGGGTCAAAGAAACAAATTGGTAAAGGCTAGGCAGATGAAGCAATGCTTTGGACCCCACCATACAGTTCACTCAGTGGGCATTAAAGGGGAACTGTCAGCAATACAAGCCTCACACCCAAGTGTGAGGCTGATCTCAATTAGCCCTTTGTGTGCAAAAACATTTATATTTACTCACTGTTTACTGTAGTGTAGTTTGTATCAGGCTAATTTTGCTGCCTTGTAAGGTGACATTTCCTGTAACCAGAAATCCCAGGATCCCCTGTAGCTGACATCAGAGGAGGGCTACAGCAGTGGGAGATTCAATAGCCTGCAATGGATGTTAAGCGTTTTTATAAGCTGTAATCTGTTTGCTGGTTTGCTGTTCACCTGGGGCTAGGTACAGTTACAGAGGACTGTACCAAGCCCAGTGAGCATAGCGGGACCAGCAAATATCTGATGTTAGCTTACAAAATCTTTAATATATATACTGCAGGCTATTTAATCCCCCACTACTAAAGCCCTCCTCTGATGTCAGCTACAGTCGATTATGGGATTTCTGGTTAGAGGCCATGTCACCAAGAGCACAGCCTATTTTGCTCTACAATGGGACACTATCCACCATGGTGGAGCTGCAAGGACTGGGGTCTTTTGGAGAACTGAACCTGCTGCCCTACTCCAGTTCTAAGGCTGTTGGGTATAGAAACTTTTTATTTATTTTATCTGTTAGCAGCAGTCCTCTGTAACTACCCCGGGTGCCTCCATTTTCTGATTATTGAAATGTCAGTTCCCAAGAGAGCTGCATTAGCAGTGAGAACAGGCTGTCACTGAGCCCGTTTACAATATGCATCTCTATGCAGTAAGTCTAAATAACCCTAAAACCCCACAAGAAACACACGAAGTGAAAGTCATTTACAAGGAAAAAATCCTGTTCTACTACTCCTAAGAAGTTTTTGAAACTGATGGACGGTATTAGGGGGTATTTCACACCCCTCCCCCTCCTGCTATCTATTTGTTTTGTTATTCTGATTCAGCAGACATGCTGCACACAGGGCACAGAAAGGATTCAAGATGTTCACGTCTGGTTGCTTCAAAAGTGCATTTTATTCCAAGAGGGGGTGCAACGTAAACTGGGAGAGCTGGCAATAGTGTTTTGGGTACTCCCAGCTCTCCTATTTTTATGCTGCACTCAATGTTAGACTAAACTGGAGCTGAAGGGTGGCAAGAAAACAGGTACCATTAACATTAACAATATGTGAGAGTGTAGATGTCCTTCAGTGGAAGGTGCGAGTGGGACAAAGAGCATGGGAAAAAAGTCACATCCAGCTCCAATCTACATTCCATCGTTCCCTCCTACCAAAACATGAATATTAATTCTGATACAAATATAGTATACAGATAGCAAAAGGGCCCACTAAATATAAACCACACAGGCTGTATTTCAATTCAAAAATAAAACTACAGCTATTTTCCTTTCACTAGAAAGATTAGATTGAGTAATAATCAGGTTTTAACAACTTTCATATTTGAAATCAGAAGCTGCAAAATTGGAAGCTGTTAAGCTGCTGCTTACCCTTTTTGCCAGACTCCAACTGCAGTGAAACAAAATACTTCCTCCACGTTACCGGGGTTTTCTACCAACAAACTGCTGACTGCATAGAGAACAAATTGCTCCAGTACTGTAAGGCTACACATTAGCAAGTTAGGAGAATAGAATCCACAGACTAATTACTTCCGTTACTCAGGCATGAGGGAAACTAGCGGATCAGTAATGTTTCCTTAACACACACTCCCAGAACCAGAAATCCTACCATTGTCTGAAACTCAGGAGCTGCTACTGCACCATTTCCTGATCCTGTGAGAGAACACCCCTCTTTTCCCCCAGAATGCACTGTTCTGTAGTCCACTTGTAGTTTTCTAAACAATTTCTTTACCAACAGAGCCCAGCTGAGATGCAACATCTCTTCTCCACTCAGAGGGCTATACTGCACTTCTAACAATTTCTGCAGCATAGTGGCCTGGAGCACTGGGAGGTGAGTTTGTTCTCAGACCTTCTGTACTTCTTGGAGAGCGGGGCCTCAAGCAGAGGCTTGATTAGTTCTGTCCTGCATGTTTGTATTCCTATTTCTTCCATATTATAATCATATAAGAAGTAGCTCCTATAGAAACTTGGGCTGGGCAGAAATTTCTGCTGCAAATCATAACCCCCCTCCTTGAAAAAGCGCTTACCCACAGACTTGGATAAATATGGACTTTACAGAATAAGTCCAAAATCCTTCTCCATGGGCAATTGTAGTGCCCCAGAGTTAGGGGGCACCACAAAAAAAAAAAAGAGGACCCTTCCAGCGATCCAGAACTTCCATTTTTTCTCCATCCCCCCAACCCCCGCCGCCTGCCATGTCCCTCAAACCCCTCCCATTTTCCTTGTTTCATTTTGCACTGTTTGGCACTAAGGGAGGGGGCCAGGCAGGAGACCCACCCTCGGGAGACAGAGCCCCAGTCACCAGTGCTGCCCAGTACAACCTCCCTGCCCTACAAAAGGGTTGGGTAGGGGCTAAAGAAGGGCAGTCGGTGGTTTGGTAAGGAGGGTGGAGGACGGGGAGCACGGCCAGGAACACATACCGTAGGGTGGTCCTTGGCTTCTCCAGCACTGCTTCCCTTAGTTCTGCCCACCTGTCCACAGCAGCAGTGAAAGATAGCCGAGTGGGAGCATGGTTCCCTAGCCATCTCTCTGTACCCCCCAAGCAGTGGAAAAGTCCCAGGCCATGGTGCTGAGTGGGCCGATTGCCCAATTTTGATTATACTCATGCCACAGGTGCCAGGGACTAGGGAGGGGGAAGGGAGAAGAATTAAATGGCTAGAGCCCAGTCAAAACCAAAGAGGGTATAATGGGCTCCCAGAGTGGGCTGACAGCCCTAAAAAGAAGAGGGGAAACTGGAAATCAGTGGGCTAAGTGCCCAGCTAAGAGAGGGGTGCCACACTTAAGTCCCAGAAGTGGGTAGAGGCCACAAATGTAATTCATTTCTTCTAGTGAAAGTGACACCAGGAAAGACATACTAAGCTGAATAGCAGCTCATCTCCAATTTAATACGAAGAAAGGAGCCGGCCCGGTGGCACTGAAGGTTGAGGCACTGGACACCACACCTCGCAGCACACCGGCGATTCAGGTTTGGGAGCAGTCTTGGGTCATCGGGGGTTGGCAGGGGAGTGGGCAGATTGAGCATCTTGCGACAGCTCTCCTCCCTCTGGGGTGGGTAAGGGGTCTGCGTTGCTCTGCAGTGGTAACTGGCGGAAGTCAGGGGCCCTGTAGATAATGGCGCACAGCTGAGGGTTGGAGTGCAGCAGGCGTCAGTACATTGTACACTGAAGCCATTGCATGTCCAGCTCTAAGGGGAGAAAATCTAGGCAGAAAATTGCGGGGTGACTGTGGCGACTGATGGCTGTGCACTGCGTACCCAAACCTGAGAGGTGCACCCACCAGGTATCAGGATCCAGGTCCCCATGGGGGGGACTCTGTGTGCAGACCTGTGTGAAGGAGAGTGTGTCGCTGGCCAGGCCAGGTCTGGGGGTGCAGGTGCCGGCAGCAGGACGACTTGTCAGCCCGCATCACAGTGGTAAGGAGAGAATGTCATGATAAAAAAAAAAAAAGAAATAGAAGAAAGGGGGCACTGTGACCTAGAAGCCCCGAGGTGGGGGGAAGACAGAGGGGAGTGGGCTCAAAGTCCCTTTGTCTTCTTTGGCACCATTCTGCATCGGGGGAGAGGCCTTTATTGATATTCATTAGGGGACGTACCCAAGTCTGATCCAGCCTAAGGCAACACTAAATGCCCCCAATTAATATTCATGAGGGAGGCAGGACCAGGCTAGGGAGTCCCACAGACCCAGGCATAGGGGTAGTTATTAATATTAATAAAGGGGGTTGGCGCTGCAGAAACATCCTGAAAAGAAAGACCCCTTAAAGATATAGCACCTTCTGGAGACGGAAATGGTCCAATGGCCCTAGGTTGCCCATGGAGTTACTTGGATGTGTCTTGAGCCCCCACCTCAACTGGACTGTGCTGAAGCCTGTTTGGCACCCCCTAGAGACTACAGCCTTCTCTCTAAGAACTGAACTGTTTGCCCAAAATCTGAATTGTTTGCCTAAAATCTGAACTGTTTGCTTGCCACATTGACTGTGATTGGACCACATCCTTTGTGTACTTGATGTCCAGCTTTGCCTTCGTTGCCAAGACCAGTTTCTTCAGCACCTGACACTGACCTGGGGAGGTCCCTAGCTCATCCTCCATCTTCAGCAGACTTGTCTTCAGTGCCATCAACCTGCTCTGCAGCTTTGCCAGAGTGTTTCAGCATTAGTCCTGCAACTGTAAGTTGCAGAGAACCATTAGTTTGGCATCCAGTAATGATTCAGCTTAGGAGCTGCCCTGACTTGAGAGTGAGGGACCACAGTTAACATTGTGCATGACTTTTTCTTGTTTTTCTGTCAGTCCAGAAGGGTGCATCTACCCATATTGCCCCGAAAGGCCGCACCGGGAATCACCTCGCCATTAGCCTTCTCATTGGGAGGTGGCCTGGATGCTGGGGACCTACCAGTGGTCACTGCTGTGGATCACCCAGAGAACCATCTGCTTGACCAGGAAACTTCAGCTTCTTGACAGGAGTCACAGAGAATTTCCAAGTTTTTCATCATCTAGCTAGCAGTGTTCATCTTTGCTTTCTGTTCCTCCAGGGGACATCCCATATAGCCTGTTTGTAAAAAGTGCTTTATGGGGTCAATTCCCATGTGCTAATCAGCTGACACATTGCAAAGCTCATGCTTGGTTCATCAGTTTTTTGTTATCTTGGCAAAGTGCACATGGGACTTGAACTAAAAGAGGTTAACCCCCTGTTCTTGGTTCGACCATTTGTTGGTCCCAGTTGTAATATTTTGTCACCTGTTCTCTTACTTACTTACTACTTGCCAGCAGAAACAGGTCACATGGTCTATTAAGTCTGCTGGAGTGTGCAGCTAGCACCCCACTTGTGGCTGCCCCTCCCCCCTTGACCCCCCCCCCACACAGATGAGTGCCAACTGACCTTGAACCAGATTAAGCTGTTGGTGGTATTTCCAGTGAATGGGGGAAATTTGGCCAAGGCACCAGGGAAATTCCCCTACTCTGTGTGGGGGTGCTGTTGGACCATGGATTCATTCGTGGGACCCAGTCATTCTGCTGGTGTACCTGCATGAGAGCAGAGCTCCGCTCCTGCAGGTCCAGCTTTGGAGCCTGAAGTACTGAGGACGTCTGACCATTTTGTTGATATGCTTGTGGATCTTGCTGTACCAGATGAACCTTTACCTGCTCAGTCTGCCTCTGCATCATCAGATTTTTTGCCTGTGGGTGAACTATGGTTGAAGTCCCTCCTTGCTGCACATCGGGACCGGGTACTCGTTGTTGTTGATGACGTTAGCCCTTTTGAGTCTGCCTCTCCTGGGACACAGACTCTGTCGCCAGAACTAGGGGATGTGGAGGCTCTTCCTGCTTTCATTACGGATGCGGTACCTTCGGGCTCCTTGGAGGTGCAGAGTCGGCAATAATCTCATGTTGCACTGGTCCTACCAGTGTTGCACCACGCTTCATTGGAGTTTTCGGTCCCTGCAAATCTGGATCGAGCAGTGTCTTCTCCACTTTTGAACTCGGCGGCGACTTCACCTGGTGAACTTGTGAGTACTATGCATCCTAGACCATGTGTTTCACCTCCTAATGTGCAGACTGTCTCGCCTGTTTTGCCTCCTCTCGCTCTGTTGCCTTGTTCTAGGCCACTACCTGTCTCTTTAGAGGCCTCCCTGTGAAGTGCGGGTTGGAAACCAGGCATTTCGGGGCTTTGGATATCTGACCCTGCCCATAGCCCGATACCTGGTTGTGGAGGGCAACAGTTCCCCTTGATAGATATGCCTCCACCTTGCCTGGTAGCCCGATTGGATTTGCGTGTTGAGGATGTTCAGCATCCTGCATTGGATACTACTCTGCTGGCTAAAGTTCCTTCTTTGCCTCCCTCCTCTTCGGGTGATGAAGACCCTAGCTCTAGGGGACCAGCGTGGGGTGATAGAATGGATATGGATGTCCCGCTCCCTGACCCTCCTCCGGGCCCTTCTCCTGACCCTGGGGACAAAGCTAAATCTACTTGGGAAGAATTTCATAGAAGGGATACGTTTAGGAACTCCCCCCTCCTCTTCAACGATGGAATGCGGTCTGCCTTCAGTAATATGAGGGCCTTAATGTAGCTCCTGACCATCTCTATGTGGGAAAGTCACTTTTGAAAGGCTCTTTTGGTTTTTTTACAAACGAAATATTTGCCTTGATTCATGTATCAGGTTCTTTCTTATATGACATTAGTTTTCAAAGCCCTAGGGGATGGGATTGATTCTGGACAAAGTATGATACTCTTAAATACACTGAGTTGTGGCTACTGTTTTGGGCTATCCCACTTACTAGATCTTCTATTAATAATGTCACCATTTTGTTTAGGAATGAGAATGTGGCAGCTAGTGATATTACGCATTGGTTAGCTAAACGCTGTGGTGTCTTGTGGTTGCCACAGCCTATATCTGACTCTGAACACTTGTGGACTGGTGGTTGGCATTATAGGGTGCGACTCAGAAATACGAATGTGGGTCCCATACACTTGCCTAATAAAAGAGTACTAGAAAGGGAAAGGTTACTTGACTTTGACTTATTTTTTATTTCGACCCTTTATCTGATTCTCTTTCATGGCCATGGCGTTTCATCTCACTGTAGCCACCCTCAATGTGAACAGTGTGAAAAATGCTCATAGGAACCTGATTACTTTTCAACTTTTGAGTGATTTGGCGTGTGATATTTGCCTTATTCAGGATACCCATCTCAATACCCTTTCTTTGGTTAAAATGGCCAAAAAGCTTTGGCGATGGGGTCCTTCTTTTTTTTCTTTAGGTTTGGACACGTAGTGGTGTTGGGGGTGTTGTTTAGGGGTGATGGATTTCATGTTATCAAGTTGGTTGAACTGCTTATGGGATGGGCCTTAATATTGGATTTTACTTTTTTACATTACACTTGGAGATTAATTGTGATTTATGCACCAGTTACGAAGAAAGGTTGAGTGGATCTTTTTCGTGAGGTGCAGCCTTTTTTGTTCACGTCACACTTTCTCATATGGGGTGGTGACTTTAATTGTGTATTGCATAAATCAGATCGGGGGCAAGGACTGATAAGAAATTCTGTGATACACATTGTCTCAATCACGTTATTGTCCAGGGTCATTTACAGGATGTTTATAGGGTTTGTCATCCTACTGGTGGACGTACTTTTTTTGAGGGTTCCTTATCCACTAAGATTGATTTTCTTTTTGTCACTGCAGCTTTAAGGGTGATTAAGGCTCAGACCATTCCAGTGGATATTTCAGACCATAATGTTGTAACTGCCACGTTAGGGGTAGGCCCTCATGCTAAACTGGGGCAGGAATATTGGAAACTGAATTCTTTACTGCTACTTGATGACAGGTTTTTGGCCCAAGTTCATGATTTGTTGAAAGCTCGTATGTCACTATCTGGACTTTCCGAAGATTTGTTAGATTGGTGGCTACTCACTAAATCTGAAATCTCTACTGTGGCTAGGAGAACATCTACATATGCTGCAGTGACTAAATATAAAAGATATTTGTCTTTAAGTATGCAGTTGGAAACTTTATATTCAGCTATACACTCACAAGGCTTATCTTTGATGGCACAGGTACAAATTGTAAAAAAAGAAATGGCTGCACTACAGTATACTAGAGCTACTTCCCTGTTACATTAACATAGGGTTTGTTCTGCTAATAAATCTGCTTTGGGGGATGTTTGGATTGTAGTCAGAGGCATTCTGCAGATCGCCTTCTGACTGAAGTTGTGGATACTGCTGGTAATAGTTACACTGCATTTCAGGATGTCTTGCGAGCAGTCTCCTCACATTTTTCAGACTTATATGCTGCATCTCCAGTGGATAGCGCTGATGTAGAACAATTCCTTTCCTCTCTCCATATTGCCCCTTGTTCTGATATACTATTACAGGCTTTAGTTGCTCCGATCAGTGTTGATGAGGTTAAAAGGGAAATTTCCCGTTTACGGAATAACACAGTGCCTGGTATTGATTGCTTACCTGCAGAATTTTATAAAACCTGTAGTCCTTTGGTTTGTGATGTGCTCACAGTAATGTTTAATTGGGTTTTGCAACATCACACTCTCAATTTCAATTTTTGTACTTCAATTCAGATTTTGTTATATAAGAAAGATGACAGAACTACTGATCCAGTGGTGCAGTGGAAGGGTCATAGACTTTGGTGCCAAGGATACAGGGTTCAAGTCTGAAAAGGGGAACCTTGGCTATGTGGACAGCAATTTGGAATTGTTGGAGGGAGGACGATTCAGAGGAAATGTGAGGAAGAATTTCTTCACAGAATGGGCAGTGGACAAGTGGAACACCCTGCCAGAGGAAGTGGTGGGGGCTGAATCAATCACGGGATTTAAGAATGCATGGGATAGATATAAAGGCATTCTGGAGGTCAGGGGTAAGGGGCAACAGACTTCTAGAAAAACATAAACTGAACTTACAAGCTCAAATGGGCAGACTGGGTGGGCCATAGGCCCTTATCTGCCGACACTGTCTATGTATCTATGTATGTAACTTTACTTTCCAATTGGAGGTCCTTAAGTCTCCTTAATACAGATTTTAAATTTTTTATGAATATATTGAATAGCAAATTGTTGTCCATAGCTCCACACTCGATTTCCCTACACCAATCCTGTTCAGTACCGGGAAGATCTATCTATAATAATCTCCTTTTGCTTTGGGAACTAATAGAGCTTGGTAAAGTTGATGTTATAAAGGGTTTTCTTATGTCCATGGATCAACATTGATCAGGTCCCGCATAGTTATATGTTTCAGGTTTTACGAACCTATGGAGTTCCTGACTGCTTTATAACCTGGATTGCTTTGCTTTATAGTCATGCTTATGCTATGCCCTTGATTAATGGCTATTTGGGTTCCTATATCCCTATTCGTTGGGGGGGTGAGACAAGGCTGCCCTCTAAGTCCATTGCTTTATGTTTTTAGTTTGGCTCAGCTTTTACGTACAATTGCCCAAGATGTGTGGATTCTTGGTATTGCTTCCCCTCATAGTACCCTTGAGGCCAAAATTTCAGCTTATGCTGATGATGTCTGTGTCTTTGTTGCTAATTTGACCTCTGGAGATAAGGTGTTGCATCATTTTTCTAATTTTTCAGATGTTGCAGTTTCCTCCCTTAATAAATCTAAGAGTTTTTTTTTATCCTCTGCATACTGCCATTCCTGAGGTTACAGAGTTGCAAGGCATTCCTGTTATACTGGGCCCAGTCCGAATTTTAGGTATTGATTTTGGTGGAGGTGATAATGCGTTACTTAATTGGTCAGCTAAAATTGAGGCAGTTCAGTCCAGAATTAGATTATGGAAGTCGTGGCAACAAACTAAACAGAAAAAGGTTATCATTACTAAAACTTTACTTCTCCCTCAGTTTTTATACCTTAGTGCGGTATACCCTATTCCTTTTGGTTTGGAAGCCACTTTATTGGGTCTTTTTTTTTTCAAATTATTTGGGGGAGTTGCCTAAATCCCTTTAAAAGAGATGTGTTGTATCTTCCTATTGCACAGGGTGGTTTGAGTTGTGTGAATCCGATTACTTTTTACTATAGTATTTTTTTTCATTGGAATTTGCTAGACCTTAGTCGTCCACACTCTGTGTTATGGGTGATTTATGCGTGTGGTTGGTTACCTAGATTGTCCTCAGAGTGGCCAGGTTTGAGCCAGAAAAATTTACACACTTCTAGTTACCCGATTTATGTCAGACCAGTGATATCAAAACTTAATAGATGGAAGTTACTTCCGGCCCATATATATTGCAAATCATGCAAATATATTTATGGCATCTTACAATCTAAAGCACATTCCATAGTCCCCATTTTTAAGGATGTACCAGATGGTCTTGTTGATAATCTCCTTAAAAGTTTGGTAGATAAACGGATTCCACCTAGATTATGGGATGTTTTATGGCTTAGTTGTCATGGACGACTCAGTGTTAGGGGGACTTTGAAGCATAAAATGGTTACTGACCGAACTTGTCCGAGGATACTTGCATTAATCAGGAGGAAACAATGTCCCATTTTTTTGTTTCCTGCCCCTTTGTGCAAGAATTCTAGTCGACCCTTTCTGCTCATTGGAGCCAGCCTTTCTGGAGGGCTGTTACATATCTGGAAGTTGTGGGAATTTTTTTGCTACATTCTACTTTGTTGGATGCAGGTGTAGTACGGCTGCTGTTCGCTATGTTCAAGTTTAATTTATGACAAGCCAGATGTCACCTTACTCTACGACAGTTATAGCACTCACCACTTGAAGTTCTTCAACATGTTGAACATGATTTGTTGTTACAATGTGATTCTGAATGCAAATGTTTGTCCAAAACTGTATGGCTTATGAGGTGGAAAGAGGCTCCTTTTTTGAAAGACAAAATAGGTTGAATCATTATTCTGTAGGACAGTTGAGTATTGCTGATATTCTCTGTTATGTTTTTTTTTCTTTCTTCTTATTTTCCATGAATTGTGTTACTGTTTTTCTGATTTATTGTTCTGCTTATTAATAAAAACCTTCCCCTTCTCTTTGCAGTAGGAGGCCCCCCTGAGACAGCTGAAGCAGCCTCAGTATGTCTCAGACTTTGCAGAGTGAGGACGTGGTGCTTGGACCAGCTGCTGTATCTGACACTGGCAACGATGGTGAAGTTGCTTGCACAGATTTGCTTCTACCTACTGCCATCTCAGCTGAGGCAGTAGCTGAGGAACAGCCTTTGATGGAAGCGAGTGCGGAGAGTTTTCCTGATGACAAATGTAGTGAGGATGAGAAGAAAAGAACGCGACCTGCTCACAGTCCGACAGTACATGCCAGAATGGCAAAAAAGAGTTTATTGGACTCAACAGAAGGTACGTCCTTAGAACAAATGGAGCCAGCTGTTCCTAATATGGAGCTCAATTATTTTCCCTTTCCCTTCACAGCACATGACTCATCATGGTCCCCTGAACTGGTGCTGGAAAGGGCGGGTTGGATTAAAGATCAGAAATGGTGGGTTCCTGATCCCCAGATTCCTTTACCAGGCGGTTTGTCTGTTTCACTCATGGAACCCTCTTTAAATGACTTACACAGCAGTCGGAAGGGGCTTCCTAATTTAACGACGAGTCCACCAGCCTCTACGGACATTTTATTTATTTATTTATTTATTGACATTGTTTCACCAGGATGGCACACTGAGCAAAAAGATGCTCGTCTCCCATTGCAGCCTGGGGGATGTGGGTACAGTGGGAAATAACTCACAGGTTATCAAGAGTTACATATGCAAGGAAAAACAGTAGAACATAGCTGAGCACAATTATTGCAATACAGTAGACAGAGTCAATTGAACAGTTTACAGAGAAAGTTTCAGTTATGCAGTTGCAGGATACAATTGTGTGATGGAATAGGGACAAGACAAACAGTACAGTTCAACAACAACACCACTTGGCAGGCATAGATTATATTACAGAATGGGTTAGTATTGGATAGATGAGGTGTGGCACTGAGTGGAGAAAATGTGAGGATCAGGTAGTATCAAGGAGGGTTTAGGACAGGGCAAGCCCATGTACTAGAAGTGCTGAAGCTGGTATAGATAAGCCAGCTTCAATAGCATAAGCTAGGTGCCACTGGTCAGGCAATCGGGGGTGGGGATAAAGGGGACACCTTAAGTGCAGGAGCAATTTACCGAGAGGTAATTTGCTAGTGCTGAAGACAGGGAGTGGGTAGAGGAGGAGTGACGAATTTGGGGAGGAAGTTCATTCCAGAGTTTGGGGAAGCGGTAGGAGAAGGCAGATTGCCCAATAGTGGTTTTCCGCCTAGGGATTTGAAGCTTCCGGTCATCGAGGGATCTGAGGGCATGAGAAGGGGAGGGAGCTGGGGTAAGTAAGGTAGAGAGGTATGAGGGCAGGGCGTCATGCCAGAATCTGGCTACAAATTTAGCGCAGTGCTTCAGGCGACAGTTTTCGAGGGAAGGTAATGCAAGGGTATGGTAGAGGGTGCAGTGATGGGTGTGCGGGGGGTGGCATCGAGGGGGAAGCGACAGAAGGCATGGAAAAATGTGTCCAGTCTGGATAAGGTAGATTTGGGAGCGGCACCGTATACTATGTCGCAGTAGTCAAAAGAGGGGATGATCATCTTATGCACTAGCTCACGCCTGGCCATGAGAGGGAGGCAGTTGCAGTTCCTGTGAAGGGCTCCAAGCTTGGGGCACAGTTTTTTTATGATGGCATCAATGTGGTTGGAGAAGGACAGGTGACGGTCGAGCCAAACCCCGAGGTAGCGGAAGGAAGTGACATCCTCCAGTACCGTCCCATCAAGGGTGTGGAAGGTGGGGAAGGAAGGAAGCCTGGTTAGACATTGCCGAGTGCTGAAGGTCATGGTGGTAGTTTGTTCACATTGAGAGAGAGCTGGTGAGAGCTAAACCATAACTGTACCTTGTTGAAGTCAGCCTGGAGGTTGGCTGTTACCTCTTCTGGGGAGGAGCCAGAGGCAAAAAGGACAGTATCGTATGCGTACATTTGAATAGATGTGAATGAGCACACCAGAGGGAGGTTATTTAGAAAGATGGAGAACAGGATAGGGCCAAGTACTGATCCCTGGGGAACTCTGGTGGCTATAGGGAGGGGTGAAGAGGTAACGTTGGCGATTCTAACTGATTGAGTTCTGTCAGTGAGGTAGGCTTTGAACCAATTGGTAGCTGAGCCAGCTAGGCCCGCTTCCGAGAGACATTGAAGTAGCAGAGGGTGGGAGACCATATCAAAAGCTTTGGCAAGGTCTGTGAAAATGGCCGAGGTGATCAACCCTTTGTCCATGCCTGAGAGGATGGAATCTGTGAACCTAACCAGGGAGGAGGCTGTGGAATGGCCCTTCCTGAAACTGGACTGGAACGGCGTGAAGAAGTTGGTGTCAGAGAGGAAGGAGGTGAGTTGGTTGAGCACTAAGTGTTCTTGCAGCTTTGCGAGTGCAGGGAGGAGGGAGATAGGGCAATAATTTGAGGGGGAGGTGGTGATGCCCCCTTTAGGGAGGAAGATGACGGTGGCCTGCTTCCAGACTTGGGGGACAGTGGCAGAGGAAAAGGAGAGGTTTAAGAGGGTGGCGAGGGGGGTTGCAATGGCTGGGGTGAAGCAGTGGAGGAGATTGCAGTCGAGGCCATCGGGGGATTTTCCTTTTGTTGTGTCAAGGGCCTGAAGGGCTTTGAGGATGTCAACTGGCAGGATTACTTTGAAGGTGAAGGTGGGGGACCCACTGGAATTAGAACATATGGGAGGAGGACTGAGTGGCACTGAGGTGGGCAGGGAAGAGAGGAAGGCCGAGTTACAGGAGGAGAAATATGTGTTGAATGCAGTGGCGACATCCTGCGGCTCAGTGAGGAGGGAGTTGTTTACGAGGAGGAGAGGGGAAGGGTGGGCACTTGGGGGGAGAAGACAGAGTGAATAACCTTCCAGAATTTGGATGGAAAGTTTAAGTTGAAATGAAGGGAGGAGCTTAAGTATTCTGCTTTAGCTAGGCGGGTTGCTCTGATGCATTTGTTGCATAGAGACCGATAGATGACAAGGTCGCTTGGGAGGCATGAGGTTTTGTGAGTGCTCCATGCTTTGCCCTGAGCGATTTGGCAGGCTGTCAGTTCCTGGTTGATCCAGGGCAGGTGATAGCCATGTACCCTGGAACGACACAGTGGGGCGTGAGCATCCCAGACTTGGAGGAATGTGTTTTGGAAATGAAGGAAGGCATTGTTGATAGAGCAGGGTTTCCCGGGGGATTCCCTGCAAGCAAGAGCTAAGTCTTCAAGCACAGAGGTGAGGTTTAGAGATTTGTAGGAATGTTGGAGTATGAACTTTGGGGGGGGGGAGGTCAGTGGATTTTCCGGACTAGATAAATAATGCGGTGATCACTTAGGGAATCGGGTAGGAGCCCTGAAGCGATAACCCGGTGGGGGTGACTGGTAAGGCCCCAGTCAAGTAGTGAGTGGTTTCCCGTTTTGGAGTTTAGGTGTGTGGGCTCGGAGATGGTTTGTAAGAGGTAAAGCAAGGCAATGTTCGTCCGGGTTTTGTTGAAGGAAGGAGCTAGCCAGTTGTGATTGAAGTCACCCATGACATAGAGTTAACCAGTAGGGGTTTGGAAGGCAGTTTTTTCTAGGAGATCGGTAACAGATGAAGCTGGGAAGCCATGCTGGCAATAGACTCCAGCTATGTAGATAGGGAGGGAGATGGGGAGAGTCAGTTGAAGCAAGAGAATTTCATAGGCATTGGGTTCAGCTTTGGTTAGGGTAGTTGAGAAACACAGATCAGAGTTTACATAAAAAGCCACACCACCGCCTCTAGTTGACCTGTTCTGATGGGCAATTGCATAGCCTGGAATAGCAATCGAGGAGTCAGGGACTTGTTTGTTTAGCCAAGTTTCAGAGAGGACGATGACATCAGGGCATAGTGTGCTGCGGGTAACTGGAGGTAAGTCAAGTTTAAGGGCAAGCTACTGAGCATTTTAGGGTGCAGGAGTGCAGACCCCATGGGAGGTGGTCTCCAGTGGGGTTAGGGGTTGTGTTAGGGTAGGGGCCTGCTGTTGAATGCACCATGGGTAGGTTTGAGGGGCCAGGGTTAGGATGTATGTCACCTGCTGCAAGTAGTAAGAGACCGATAGTAAGGTAGCTAGTGAACACTTGTGTGCAACTGAGGGCTGTTGTCCGCCATTTGGGCAGAGTGGGAGGGCATCTATGGGCAGCAGATCGGAAGGTAATTAGGTGAAGAATAGCCCAAGAGTGCGATGGAGCGAGGAGGAAGGGGCAGGGTCGTAAGGAGCAGTGGGACCAGTTTGTGTTGGGGGTGAGCTGGTCATTGAATTTGGAGGCTGGAGAAAGCCACCGAGATGCAGCATGAAGGGGGCAGGCAGGCTAGGGAAAGTGGGGGGAAGTGGACAGGAGAGGTGGAAGGCAGGAGAGAAGGGTAGTTAGGAGTGGCATTTGTCCAGTCCAGGGAGACATGTTACCTAGGTACAGGAAGTAAAAAATGTGTAGCAATTCAGGGAGCACTGTATAACTGGGGTGAGGAAACTTGACAGCCAGTAGAGGGTAGGCTGGAGCCAGAGGTTGGGATGGCCTATGAACAGCAGGGTATTGAGCCAATCAGAGAGGCTTCAGTGGATTGGGTGCAGGAAGTAGGTGTATTTAATCAGTGGAGGGGTGGGGAAGGGCGGGAGGGATGAAACCCTGTCTAACAGTGGTCCTGGTGCTGGCAGAGGTGCACGGATTGTGGGATTAGCCCCTGGCCAATGCACTTCAGGGAATAGCGAGAGCCTGCCAATAGGAGGCTGTGGTGCTTCCAACCACTCCAATCAGTTTATGGAGTGGGTCCCGGGTGAAGGACTGGCTGCTCACCTGGGAATCAGCATATTTCGGTGGTAGGAGCTCCCAGCAGGGGTCGGTGGCTCGTTTCTGGAGCCTAAGCGGTCCGTCTGGTTCTGCGAGGTCTGCCCACGTAGGGCTTCCTGAGGGGAAGGAAGGGAGGAGAGATTAAATTACTTTGGGCCACAAAAGAGAAGGATTAGGCAAATTTGTGGGAGTGGGCACAACACAATACAGGTGGGACATTCAGGGCATGGTGAAAAGTCAAGAAAGAACTGCACCAGACGCTAATTCAGGAACTGCGGGTCCGCTACTGGGGAATTCACCTGTCAGATTGCCTGTGTGTAACCCTTTGGTGGTGAATGCCACCGATGAGGGTTTGAGAAAACCAGCTGTGCCCCCAGGTATGACTTCATCTTTTACGAAGGGGGGCTCAGCTTTGGGTTTAGAACATAAGGACCCGGAAGACAAAAGTAATAAAAGGTCTGCTAGTTATGCATCTCTTTTTAAAAATACAGAGATGCCTGCAAGGAAAAGATTTGTGGCCAGAATTTATTATGGAGGGGATTTGGAGGTACTGCCTGACTGGAATTACATGGGGAAACGTCTTATTATAGATTCTCTAAAATTTACACCTACAGACGTCTATGCCTTCATCCATACATCTGGAGATCACAATTTTGATGTTTCTTTTCGCTCCGCCAGGCTGTTGGATAAGTTCTGGGCAGCCTGTTATGCAGTAAAATCGCACCCTGTTTGGAAGCCCTTTGTGGTTATTGCTATCACTAGGCCTACGGCTAAAGTAATTACAGTCTTATTCAGAAACAAAGGTGTTAATGTTTTGGATATTCTGTATTGGTTGGAGAAAAGATGTACTGTGAATGGTGTGCCACAAGCATTGATAGACGACAATGGTTTCTGGACTGGGGGTTGGAAATTTTCGATACAATTAAAAATGTCAGAAGAGGGGATTCAGCATCTTCCTAATTGTTTTTATATTGGGAGAGACCAAGGGATTTTGTTCTATCCTGGTCAACCTTGATCTTGTTATCATTGTGGGTCTTTATCTCATTTAAACTTGGATTGTGACCAGCTTAAATGTTCAGCGTGTGGAACTTTGGGGCACTCAGCACTGTCCTGTACGATCCCGCCCACGTGTAACCTATGTGGTGATGAATCTCATGTCTTTGCTGCCTGTCCTTGGGCTGCTCATAATTTGGCAGATTATATGGAGCATGATTTTTATTAATAAATCTGCTAAGGCTAAATCCAGAGGCTCTGGTTTTACAGACACTGCCGATTTCCACCCATCTAAAGCTTCAACTGAAGGGCCAAATGTTCCTACTCATCAGGAACCTGCACCTCAGGAGACTTTTATGAACTCCCCCTTCTTCCCCAACCCTACCCCCACCTCCACCTATTTCTCCTCCATTACAGATGGCAGTCCCCCCTTCCTCTCTGCCTGACATGTCTGATGAGATGGAAGATGCAACTGTGGATTTCCAACCTGTCCGTACTAGACTTCAGTCTACCAAACGAGAGGAGGACAGTCAGCTGCATTCTGTGCAGGTGGAAAATCGATATGAGCCTTTACAAAGTTGGGGTGACATTATGGAGGGGGATGACCTAGATGGGTCTCTCCTTTCTTCTCAGGCTGATTTGATGACTGCTCAAACTCCAGTGCGAGATAACTCTGGGGTGGGAACAAAAAAAAGGAATACTAGATCACAGAAAAATAAATTATTGTTTTTTTTTTTTCTACAGCTGATGCTTTGCTATGACCTCAGATCTTATTTCACTTTCCTTGGCAAGTCTTAATGTGAATAGCATTAGGTCAGCATATAAAAGGAAAGCTACTTTTTTGACCTTACAGACTTTAGCATATGATGTTTATTTTCTGCAGGATGTACAGTTTTATACTATTCATGATATAGATCAAGCTACCAAAGAATGGTTTTGGGAGCCTCTTTTTTGTCCTTAGGACAGGATCTGTGTTCGGGTCTTGGATTTTGTTTTTCTATACAGGGTTTTTCGATTCGGAAATTGGTGGATCTGATACCAGGGAGAGTGATGATTCTGGATTTGGTTTGTCAAGATTTGAATTATAGATTTATAAATATCTATGCTCCTCAACAAAAGGCCACTAGAGTACAACTGTTTAAAAAAATCAGGCCTTATTTATTTACTACTAGGATTGTTCTTTGGGGAGGAGACTTTAATTCTAGCCTGGACCTGAAAACGACCGGGATGGTGTATTGTGATACTCATGAATTAAAAAATATAATCAAGGAGATAGACCTTGTAGATGTTTTTGCTCAGGACCCCCAATATACTTTTTCAAAAGGATGATTGACATCCAGAATAGATTATTGGCTATGTTCCAAAAACATTGGGGATTTTGAGGGGCAGGTGTTACCCATAGAGACCTCGGACCATAATTTGCTTGGGCTGAAAATTAATCTATTCCATGTAACTTCAAATGGGCCAGGGATATGAAGAGCGAATGCTCGATTATTGTCGAATTTGGAATTTTATAAAGGGTTTACGGATATGGTAGCGGAGAGAAGAACTGTGTTTTTTCTTTATGATTCCTTGATTGACTGGTGGGTAGACACCAAGACCTGTATTAGAGCTTTTTTTAGGATACATTCCAGAGTTCTGGCCAATTGTCGCCACCAGCAATCTGGAATCCTACAGAAAAAACTGTATGCCTTATTTTCAGTAGCACATATTTCACGGCTAGATTATGGGGAACGAATAAAGGATATAAAACAACAATTGACACAAATTCAATATAGTAGGCAAAAGTCCTTAGAATTTAAACAAAGATTTGGAATTCATGGGAAAAAAAGACAAGTGAATCCACTTGAGGATTGTACGACCAGATGTCAGACTAAACAAATTCATAGTCTTACCAATCAGCAAGGTCAATTAGTGAGTGGGAAATCGGGTATTTTGCAATGTGTGGAACACTTTATTAAAGAACAATTTGAGTCCCCTTTTTCAGACACTCGGGATATGGAATTATTACTACAGGCTGTGGATTTACCTACTTTGACAATGGTTCAGCAGACTGATGTTTTGAAACCATTTACGTTAGAGGAAGTTAAAACGGTTATGATGGAGATGAAAGAAATGGTAGCTCCTGTTTCGGATGGTTTACCTCCATAAATATATAAAAAATTGTGGGGAATTATGCCAGATCATTTATAAGCAGTTTTTAATGCTTTCCTGTTAGAAGATCGATTTATGGAACAGATGTATGAAGGATTAATGATTTTTTTATTTAAAAAAGGGGACAAAACTGACTTAAATAACTGGAGACCTATTACCTTATTGAATACTGATTTTAAAATCTTTGCAAAGCTGTTAGGAAATAGGATAAGGAAATTATTGACCTTTTTAGTTTACCAAACTCAGTATTGTTCTGTACCAGGTAGATCGATTCAGGATGCTTTGATCCTGGTGTGAGAGCTATTTTCTCAGGGGCATTGTAGAAAGCTTAAGGGGTGTTTGTTTAGTTTTGATCAGAACAAAGCTTTTGATTGTATTTCACAAGAATTCATATGGTTAACGCTCCGGACATATGGATTTCCGAGACTGTTTGTTAACTGGTTATGTATGTGTTTTTCACTGGCTTACGTGAAACCTTATGTTAATGGATGGCTTGGGAAAATTTGTTATATTCGCAGAGGGATCAGGCAAGGATGCCCATTAAGTCCGCTTTTGTTTATTCTAATATTAGACCCGATCATACGTATTTTGCAGAAGTCCCCCAGTCTCCCTGGTATAACAGGGATAGGTTTGTGTGAAATAAAAATGATTTGTTATGTGGATGATTTGTGTGTGGTGGTTCCGACGGAATTCACAGGACGTTTATTATGTCAAGTTCTCCCTGTGTTCTTACAATGTATTGGTTCTCAGCTTCATTTTCTGAAAAACGTTTGTTTTACTTTAACAGGGTTTCAAGATGGGGATTCACAACTCAGGGGTATCAGGGTGGTAGATTCTCCACATAAAATGTTGGGTTTGTTTTTTGGGGTACACAATGTGGCACATTATAATTGGGAAATTCAAGTAAATAAGGGTAGGGAGAAGGTGCATAGATGGAATAAATGGTCCATGGGAAAGAAAATAAGAATTTTTTTAATTAAAACTTTCTTATTACCCCTTTTTTATATGTTAGTCACATTTTTCCTGTGCCTAAACAATTTTTTTTTGCCAATTATGGGTATTTTTTTCCTGTTTTGGGGGGCGTCATCTAAACCCCATTAAAAGGAATATTTTGTATTTGGATTATACATACTGGGGATTCGTATGATTCAGCCGATTGTTTTCTTCTTTTCAATTTTCATAGATACTAATCTTAAAACTATTTGCCAGATGGTGGATAACTCATGGACGATGATGGTTACAGGTCACCTTAAGGATATTTTGCAGGAATGGAGGAATAATTGTTTCATACATAAAAACAAAAGGAAGTATGTGTTGACTGTAGATTGGTCTTTGGTTTTTGATTTAATAAAAACTTGGAAAGTGATGAAGGAAATGCTTAGAACACTACCGAGAAAACGTCTATATCAGTTTGTAGTGGATATATGTTTTTCTGACCAGGTTTTCCCTGAATTTACAGAACTAGAAAGAAATAAGATAGGAGACCATTTGCTTAATAAGAGAATACCTTTGGCTATGTGGGACATTTCTTGGCTTGGCGTCCATGGGAAAATTAATATGAGGGGAAACCATAAGCATAAGCAGATTCAAGATAGATATTGTTTTCGGGAATCGTGTAATATGGAAATTGAATCTATGGTGCATTTATATTTTAACTGCCCCTATATTACTCAATTTTGGTTCATTTGGAAACGTAAGCATTGGCAACATGCTTGGAAACTATGGGACCCTAGCTCATTGTTTTTTTGGTCTTTTCCCATGGAATGGGGTGGATACAATTCAAGTATGATAAATTTGATAGCTGTGATTATTTTATATTGGGTTTGGCAAGTTTGATGCTGCTTTTTGTTCCAATAAAGGTCTGTAGTCCCTGCTGAACTTTATGACAAAATTATGAGAAGCATAGAACGTATCAAAGAAGGACAGCGGAAAGTTCTTAAAAGGGATATGTGGGAAAGATATTGGGATTTCTGGTAGATAAGTCTGATTTCTTTTGAGGGGTTGTGATATAATGGGTTTCCTGTACTGTGATTTATGATCTCAAAATATTTCCAATATGATATAAAGCCTTTTTCTTTTTTATACAATTGTGATGTGTTTTTTTCCTTATTTACATGCCCATTCTTAATGATTTTGATACTTTTCTAGATATTACTTTATCTCTTCGTAATAGGTTTTGATAGATATTTATATGATTACTATAGTTTTCCTTTGCTCAATTTACGATTACTCCCTTGTTTTCTGTTTCCCGTGAGAGGGATATTTGACTTTGTATATGGATGTAAATTTATTTTGTGTATTCTTTGTTATGATTTTAATAAAATTCCCCTACTCTTTCAGTGGGGCGGGGGAAGGGGTCTGGTTTGTAGTATGTTTTCCGTATATCTGGGATTCCTGTATGCTGTAATACTTATTTCTGTTTCTAATTTTCTGCATTATGGTTTTGTATGATGTAATACTGCTTTATTTATGTTTAATTTATGATTTTAATAAAAATTTCCCCTAGTCTTGGAAGGGGGTGCTGTAGGCTCTCACTCCAAGATGGAGGATGCCTAGGCTGAGGAGGATGGTGAAGGCACTGTGCAGACTGAGGTTTTGCTCTCGACCTCAGCTCTTTCTGCACAGCATGTGGAGAGCAATTTCGTCTATTCAGCTACTGTGGAGCCTGAAGCGATGGATATTACAAGCCAAGAAGAAGATGTTACTTACGATACGCCAGGATCGAATCTGAGTGATGCGGAGGATCTTTCTGTGGACTCTGCTATGGATGCGAAGGATTTTGTAGCTCCCGATGTCCCCAGTAAGGGAGAGGGAAACCCAACTACCCTGCCAACAGAACAGGCACTCCCAGAAGTCAATCTGTCTATGGAATCGGCCCCCTGTCAACCGCAGTCCGTGGTTGAAAGAATTCATGAGGCCTTTCAAGTTGAGGATGCCACACAGACTAGTTGCATAGGACTGGATGCCTGAATCGGCCATGCAAGCCGCAGGATGCATACTTGTAGTGGATGGCATCTGGCTGCCATATCCAGCGTGGTCGCTGAATGTAAGTTCACAGTCAACTGAATGGTACCCTATGGACAGATCTACAGTCTCTGTTTCTGTACCTCCTGCATCAGTACGGCCGCTTGCAGATAACCAGATCCTGGAACGTGCTGCTCCCGCTACAGATTTGGTCCCTGTGAGTGCTATGGAGAATGTTGAGGAAACATACCATACTGACTTACTCATCTCCCCTCCTGTTACAGGGAGATCTCAAGGAGCTGTGGGGGAGATTTCAGGGGTTGGGGTTTCTGTTGAATACAATGATACTTTTGCTCTTCCTTTGAGAGAGGCTGACCAGGATACCCCCTCCCCCCAATACTTCAGGTTCCTTTTTTGCTGATTTATTTAAACAGAAGCCTGAGGTATTACCTAGGTGGAATGCTGTGCGACTCAGGTACATTGGTGGGCTACAGGATAAACTGGACAGGGTTTATGCGGGCAAGGTCCAATTAAAGGACTCAATAAAAATCATACCCTCCAAAGTCTTTGCACTGATTCACATATCAGGGGAGGATAACTTTAACATGAGTTTCTCTACATTAGTGGGCCTAGATCATTTTTGGTCTCTATATGACACACTTAAGCATACAGCTCCTTGGTTTACTTTTTCTGCTATTCCCTTAATTAAGCCTATGAGTAAGACAGTGACTGTGATGTTTCGTAATGAAAATGTCAATATTAGTGCTATCCATTACTGGTTAAGTAGGTGCGACATACTTGAAGTGCCAGAGGTAAAGCTGCCAACTTTCCGAGGCCTAAACCTGGGATGGTCCATCCTGACCATGACCCCCGGCCCACTGTGTCACTCCCACAGGCACCACTGCAGACAGTGCTGTACACATTCAATTACATTTTGCTGCTTGCTCTGGCCATGCCGCCCCACAGTAACGCCAGTAGCAAACATTCAGATTAAAACAATACATCATTCTGCTGCAGCAAGTTCCAAATCACGATGTACAGAAAGTTCATTAGAAGCAAACCTGCGTTAAATTGTGATCAGATATTCGAGCTGCATGTGTTGCTCCTCCGGACAGTCCCATACAACCCATTTACACTTACCTCATTTGCTGAGTTAGCTTCACTTCAGTGACTCCCACCGCCATACCAGATTGTTTTCACACACTTCCCTACAGCTGATCAGGTTTGGGTACCTTAGTTCCCTGCTGCCAGTCTCTTCTCTGTCTGGAGTCCCTCTCAGCTGCTGGCAGGCAGACATCCACATTTGCTTATTTGTGCTACTACCCAGCCTAATCTAACAGGAAGGAACATGCTTTTCTGTGCTCCCACTGACATACTTGCAGTGCAACACAGGCACAGGGGTTGAAGTTGCAAACTGCTGTCCAGCCTGTACAGCGCCACAGTGGTGCTGAAATAACTGTCACTCACAGATTATCAGTCATCAAAAAAAAAAAGGGGGGGGGGACAAAACTGGGACAAGTAAACAAAAAAAGGGACAAAAGTGACATTTTGCAAAACTTGTGGGGACACTGGGACATGCTGCCTAAAATAGGGACTGTCCTGGGAAAATAGGGACTGTTGGGTAGCTTTAGCCAGAGGCTATCATTAACTTTTAACTCAGAATGCTTTTGGACTGGGGGCTGGAGGTTTAAAGTGCATCTGAAGATGGGGCAGCATGGGGTTAGTCATATACCAAATAGCTTCTTTTTGGGCAGAGAAAGAGGTGTGTGTGTTTTTATGCAGGCTAACTGAAGGCCTGCTATAAATGTGGAGATAGATGGCATTTATCCAGTGCCTGTGACAAACTTTGTTGTGGTCTTTGTGGTGGTTTTGGCCACATCAGTATGACTTACCAAGATTGGAATACAGTAATTGTAACCTCTGAGTCCAAGAGTCATATGTTACGTGACTGTCCTTGGGCCTCTGCCAACAAACCTAGTCGATTTCACTGACTTGGTACATCAAGCCCAGAAAGCTAGTTCGGTGGTACACCCCCAGGAGGGACTCCTGTATCAGGACGGCCCCCTACTCCTGTGCCTAGAGTTATACGGGCCCCTGCACTTACCTACCCCTCATCCTCCACGAGAGGAGACCAAAGTGCTATCCCCTGTTTTGGAGCCTCAGACTGTGGATGATTCAACCCCAACTGCGAGTTTGGTTGTCATGGAGGATAGGCCAGTTTTGGGACCCCTTCCTGAGGCAGAGGTTATTCCAGCAGTAACAGCGGAACTTTCCACTGCACCTGATATTCCAGAGTCCAGCATGCCTCCACCTTCTGGCCCTTCTTTGCCCCCTCAGGCGGAGTTCTCGTGTTTCTATTAAATGGAACTTGGCAGCTGCTGTTTCTTTGCCTAATAAATTTGAGGTTCTCCAGCCAGATAAAATCTGGGGTGAATCTGATGGGGAAGATATGGACTTGGAAGCCTCGGTTTCCGCAGTATCCCAGCAAGGACCGCCATCCCCGGATTTAAAGGAAAAAAAAAGTGGAAATATACCCCAAAGGGGAAGGGTAGGGAAAAGGGGTTACTTG
The DNA here is from genome assembly GCA_016271365.2 of Neoceratodus forsteri. Taxonomy (NCBI): domain Eukaryota; kingdom Metazoa; phylum Chordata; order Ceratodontiformes; family Ceratodontidae; genus Neoceratodus; species Neoceratodus forsteri. The sequence continues at coordinate 1,182,036,806 of CM057454.1, forward strand.
ATGGGTTTACACTGATTACAGGTTATTGATTACAGGGCAAGCCTTCAACCTTCCATGGACTCAATTAAAGTAGCCTCCTTGAAAACCTACAGTCTTAAAAATAAGAAGAAATGAATAGCGTTATTTTCTTTTTTGAAACAAGAATGGTTTCACCTTATTTTTTTGCAGGAAACATGGACCACCTTTCTTTTTTTTTTTTACTTTTCTGTTTATCCTCCTACCTGCTGCTGTGGACCCCTCAATCAGAACTCCCCATGTAACACCTTCTACGTCCCTTGCAGGACCAGGTAGTCTGCTCCTAGAGTGCACACTCTCCAGGCATACATCAGGGCATCCGGATTACCCTCTGGGCAGGGTGAAGAAGGCACACCCCAATCCTCCCTCTTAGTCCTCAGTGGAATGCGCGCACATTGGAGTCTGCCCCTGGTGCCTAACTGAGACATGATGCCGGAGGTTCATCACCAAGGTCCAGGGCAGTTTGTTTCCTCTTTTCTGTCTCCGACATCGGTGTGCAATGAGGACCAAGGAGCCTGATGCATGCAGAGATGTGCATCCACTCCTGTCCTCTGCCAATGTCTATCCATACTGCTTCTTTCCTCGAATGCACCAGCACCACCCGAGGTCTTCAGCTGGTGGCAGTATAGCGGCGAGGCTAGCTACCCACCCCTCCCCAGAGAAGCAGAGCAAGCCATTGGGCACTAGATCCTTCTTCCCCCAGCTGACCTTCCACGGCCCGAGTCTGTTTCCGAACCGGGTCGCCGGCATGGCGTGAGGTGTGGCGTCCAGCACCTCAAACCTCAGCGCCACCGGGCTGGCCGACCTCCTCTCTTTTTGAGTTACATTCTGTGAAAGGAGATTGGTGGTAGGGCCCTTCTTTTTAGTCCTTTGGCCAGGATAAGGGCGATGGGCTTGGAATATTGTTATTAGGCTCTCGCTTTTGGGTTTTGCAGATGGTTGATCTTGCCCCAGTTAGGGCTTTGCTTTCAGATTTGGAATTAGGGTCCCAGAAGTTTAAATGTATTAATATTTATGGTTCTCAAGTCAAGACTGAACGAATTGTGTTATTTAAATTAATTAAACCATATTTGGCCACTACACTGCATTTGGTGTTTGGAGGTGACTTTGTTCCTTGGACTTTTCTGTGAAACATTGTTGAGGTAAGAAAGTTTATTGCGATGCTTTGGTTTTACAGGAGGTGGATACCACAGCTGGAATAATGGATGCATTTCATCACTTACATAAGGAAGGTGGGAATACTTATTTTCGTGGGCCTATAAGCATTTGCATAGATACTTTTTTGTTTCACCAGGATTAAAATGATCAGTAGCCACTGCTGTGCCAACCAAGTTCTCGGACCATGCTTTGTTGTAAATACAAATCTCTTTTACTATGGCCTCCATCCCTCCTCTCCGGAGATGGCGACTAAATATGGCAGCTCTACAAATCCCTGCCCTTCAAGCTGGTATTAAAGACCTTCTTTTAGCATGGGCTTCAGTTTATTGTCTATATGACTTATGCTACCTATGGTGGTATGACAACAAGCAGTTTATGAAATCTTTTTATACCCTTCGGGGGACACACCACCGAACAGTTATTTGAGATATTTAACTCTTAGGACCACTTTCCAGATATTAATCTCTAAAGTTAGTCAGGGGGTAGCTGGGCTTTCTTCTCAGATTCAGGAGATGAGAGAACTAATAAGACGTTATCAATATGAGGCTGAAATTAAGTATGGGACACAAACTGGGCCTGGTGGGGATCCCTGTACCACGTGTAAAGACAAGGTAGCAGCATCATAAATTACAGAAGTAATAGATGCTCAGGGTAATATAGTGAATGACCCTGTGGGAATTTTGAGGGAAATTGATGCTTATGGTCAGTCTCAGTTCGGTACTCCCATGGGTGGGGGACGGGCTCCTATTTCTTGGTTTTCCGCCTTATTGCCCGGTATTCCTGCAGTATTGAGTACACAGCTCACAGCTCCAATCTCTAAGTTAGAAGTGCTTTTGGCTATTACATCTTTAAGCTCTAATGCCTTCCCAGGGTGGAATGGACTCCCTCATGACTTTTATAAATTTTTTTTCTGACATATTAGCTTCATGGCTGATGAAAGTATAGAATCAATTGCTCTCCTGCCCTTGTATACCACCTTCCTTCACTAAAGGCTTAATGATGTTTCTTTATAAATCAGGACCTAGGAGTATTTTGGCAAACTGGAGACTGATTTTAAATTCTAAACTCTTACTAGAGGAACCATCACTTATTCACCCTGTACAAACCTGTTCCATCCATATAGGTCTATACATGATAATCTTGGGGTTCTTAGAGATATTTTCTATTATTTTCAAACTACTTTACAACCAGGTTATGTGTCGTCCCTAGATCAGGCGAGGGCTTTTGATACAGTGGAACATAGCTTTCTTCCTTATAGATTAAAACAATATGGTATTCCTGGTATTTTCATTATTTGGCTAAGTAAATTGCATGCTTCAGCTTTTATTTCTATTTCAATAAGGGTGTTTTAGGCACTGAAATTCAGATTTTGAGGGGGGGGTTAGACAGGGTTGTCCCCTTAGTCCACTCCTATGTATGTTTTCTTTTTAGATCCCTTGATTCAGAAAATATTGCACTCTCCTGAGGTATAAGGCCTTTGGTGGCCACAAAGGGATTCAGCGCTTAAATTAATGGTGTATGCTGATGAAATGTGTGTTTTTTTGTGTAATGCTGTTAGTGGTCGTGCCCTGGTTTGTCTTTTTTCTGAATTTGCTACTTTTGCTGGTACGTCCCTTAATTTTGTTAAAAGTGTGGGTATTTCCCTGGACACAGGAGATGATGTTGCTAGTAGTAGTGGGGGTATTAAGATTGTTCTTGGCCCAATTAAAATTCTAGGTCTTAAATTTGGTAGAGGAGATATTGCTTTTTTGAACTGGATAGACAAAATTGCCCTTTGTATCCATAAAGTTCAGGCATGGAAAAGTGGCCTTTTTCTAAACTGAAATGTGTATGGATTATCAAACATTTCCTTATTCCCATTCTGTTATATGTTGGCATGACATTTCCCCTTCCCTTGAGTTTGGAAAGTACCATATATAGTGTATTTTTCCAATGTTGGGGGGCAGCCGCCTTAATCCTGTTAAGCGGGATTACTTATATCTCCCAAGAAATAGTGGAGGTGTGGGTATGCTGCACCACAATAATTTTCTTCCATACGCTTTCTTTAGATAAAACTTTTAGTTTAGTGATACAGGGGAAGGTAACTCCCTGTAATGTATGGTTGAATGTCTTTCTGGTGCCTTACTTTGACAGTTGGATTACGACCCCTCTGAAATTGCTTAAGAAATTTGGTATTCCCCCTTTCTTGTTACCTACTATTAAAAAACTTGCTCAATGGCATTTGGTGAGGGATCAAGCTTTCACCCTACCCAGGAAACAACTGTATTCTTTAATTCTAGGAGAGATTTGTATTCAAGACCCTGGTTTCAAAAATTGCCGCCCCCATAGAATACCTTTAGCAATCACACAATTGATGGATTCTAGGATACTGATCTGAATGTGGGATATAGTGTGGCTTGGTATTTATGGTAGAATTAATGTCCGCGATAACCATAAACACAAATCAATTTAGAACGATTATGTCCCTTTCCAGAATGTACTGCTGTTATGGAAACTGTGGAACATTTTTATCTAGACTGCTCCTATAGTAAAGGATTTTTGAACTATGCCACACAGCAGTGGCATCTTCCTTGGCTGGAAAGATTATCCTACGACTGTCTGTTTTTAGGACACTTTCCATTTATCTTACGGATGTACAGTACAACACTAGCACCCTACAAGTATTCATGGCCTGCCTTAAGTTCTATTTATGGCAGGCTAGGTGTAAACTGGCACTACAGCAATGTAGGATGTCATATATTACTTTAGCTAATTTGGTATTTGCTGCTATGAGGGAAATATATACTCAGGATAGCCTCAGGGTAGATAAAAGATCCTTAGCAGCTCTTTGGGCACATTTTGTTGGGATTTATGACCCACCTTGAAGGAATGGAACATTGTGATTGCTTTGGTTCTGGTATTGATTTCTCACCTGTTTTCTCGTTTGCCTTCTTTTTGTACCTATAGATGTTTCAAGCTATGAATGCATTATTTGATTGTACCCTTTTGTGTTTTATTTTTTTCCTTTTCTTTTCCCTTGAAATTTCTTTTCTATTTTATTTTTTTTTCAATCTCAGGTCACAACTAGGGTTACCACCTTTTCAGAAGCCCAAAGTGGGACATTTCTTACTGAAACATGATTTTTCGCAGGACAGTATGTAACCTCAACCAACACAACACATTTTTTCTCTAAATAATCAGAATTAAGACTAAGTGTTGCAGTTTTTTAGATGTTCCATAGTGTTTCTAATCATTTTAAGGTATTTTAGTTAAGGTGCTATAGTTTTTGTCACATTTAGAGAAAAGTCTGAAAATATTCTTTTGTACTATAATTTCAGGACATTTAGTATTTTTCATGTTTTTTTGCAGGACACAGCTGTCGAAATCAGGACTGTCCTGCAAAAGTAGGGACAGGTGGTAACCCTAGTCACAACCTGCAACAATGATTTTGATAGCACCAGACTGGGCCAGACAGCCGTGGTATCCTCTGTGATTCTCCATGTCTGTAGCTAAACCAATACATCTACCCAGGAGGCACAACCAGCTGATCTCCCATCAGGGCAGGATCCTGTACCCGAACTTCAGATCTCTTCAACTCAAAGCATGGCTCTTGAGGACTTAAGAGTTTGCACACTCTAAGTGTTCTGGATATCCTGAAGGGCTACAGTAAGCCTTCTACTAAGAAGACCTATGCTTCAAAATGGAAGAGGTTCTCTGTTTGGTGTGCTCCCAAAGGTACCTCCCCCTCTCATGTGGGGATACCAGCTGTCCTGGATTATCTTACCTACTTACACTCCCAGGGTCTGCAACATACATCCCTGAAAGTGCATTTAGCCTCAATATCTGCTTACATTTCTGCTGGGAGGAGCACCTCCATGGCATCCAGTCCCATTTTAAAAGTTTTTTTAAAGGTCTGTGCCATTTCCACCCACCTATTAGGGAACCAGGACCAGCATGGGACCTGAACATATGCATTACCCAGCCCATGAGGCCCCCATTTGAGCCCATGGCTTTGGCACACCTAAAGTATGTTACCTGAAAAACTCTTTTTCTGGTTGCTATCACCTCAGCTAGAAGAATTAGTGAGCTTCAGGTCTTGTGTGTCTAGAAGGATTATCTTTCCTTCAGAGACAAGGTAGTATTATGAACAAATAGAAAATTCCTCCCCATGGTGGTCTCTGACTTCATTTGAACCAGTCCATTACCATGCCAGTCTTCTTCACTGAACATACTAGTTCAAGTGAGCGCAGACTCCAAAGGCTGGATGTCAAGAGGGCATTAAGTTACTACATGATCCACACCAGAGATCGTGGGCAAGACAAACAGTTGTTCCCAACTTATGGGGATGTGGGTAAAGGTAACCCAGCTTCAAAGAGGTCCACTTCTCACAGGATAATCCAGTGCATTTAGTTTTGCTATTCGAAAGTTGGCAAGGAGCCCCCAGCAGGGCTGAGAGCTCATTCCACAAGGGGCACAGCTGCAAACATGGCAGTGGTCAGAGATGTTTTATTAGTGGAGATCTGTAAAGCAGCTACCTGGAGGACAGTACACACCTTTACTAACCACTATAGTCTAGACACTTAATCCAGAAGTGATGCCAGTTTTGGCACAGACATCCTGGAACCAGGAGCTAAGGTATTAGGATCTAATCATGTCTGAAAAAGATGATAGAATCATCTTTGCATCAGCATCTGTATGGTCAATGGGTGTGACTGGTGGGGTCAATGGGGGAGGCTGAGCCCCCAACATTGACAGCGATGTACCAGTTGTACTAGGCCTGATAGTGCCTGCGCCAAGCGCCAACCTTAGTGTTGAGTCGATGGTTGGGGGGACCAGTCTCAACACCAGAGTGAATCATGGTGCTGAGGAGGTTGTACCTGCAGAGCGAAGGGGTGACCAGGAATGCACTGGGGAAGCTCTCTCCTTATCCTTATCCCAGTGCTTGTGTTTGTGTTTGTGACTCCCTGACACCTTGTCCTGGGATTTGGATGACCTGCACAAAAGATTTATAAACAAATTAGCCAGCCTGGGAGTGGGTCCCAGGGTGGTAGCCTGGGTAAAACATTGGCTGGACAAGAGGACACAGAGGGTAATAGTAAATGGAGTCCACAGTGAAGAAAGGGGGGTTATTCGTGGGGTACCGCAGGGTTCAGTACTGGGGCTGGTCCATTTTAATGTCTTTATAAGTGACATTGCAGAGGGTCCAGAAGGAAAAGTATGTTTCTTTGCAGATGACACAAAGATCTGCAACAGGGTTGATACACAAGGTGGGGTGGAAAGGATGAGAAGGGACTTGGCAAGGTTAGAGGAATGGTCAAATGTATGGCAGCTTAGATTCAATGCAAAGAAGTGCAAAGTAGTGCATCTGGGCAACAAAAACCTAGGGGAAGGGTACACAGTGGGGGTGAGATACTAGCAACAACAAAAATGGAAAGGGACCTGGGGTAGTCATATCAGATGACCTAAAGGTGGGCAAGCGATGTGAGAAGGCAGTAAGGAGGGCTGGGGGGGGATACTGGGATGCATAGGGATAGGAATCACTAGTAGAAAACAGGAAGTTGTTGTCTTTCTGTTCAGACATTTGGTAAGACCACATCTGGAGTACTGCGTGCAGTTCTGGAGACCCCATCTCCGTAAAGACATAGATAGGGTGGAGGCTGTCCAGAAGAGGGCCACCAAAATGGTGCAGGGTCTGCACCAGAAGACATATGAAGAAAGACTAAAGGAGCTTAATATGTATAGCCTCAAAGAAAGGAGGGAGAGGAGGGACATGATAGAAACTTTCAAGTACCTCAAGGGAATCAACAAAGTCCAAGAGGGTAGCATGTTTCAGAAAAAGAGATGTGCAAGAACAAGGGGGCACAATTTGAAGATAGAGGGCGGACGGCTCAGAGGTAAAATGAGGAAGTATTTCTTCACGGAGAGGGTTATAGATGCATGGAACAGCCTTCCTGAGGAGGTCATGGAGTCAAAAACTGGGGGAATTCAAGACTGTATGGGACAGACATAAGACAATTCTAGTGGGGGGTAGGAGGAAGTAGGCTGTTGGTTAACTAGGATCTGCAGCTTATCCGTTAGGTAGGGAAATGGGCAGACTAGGTGGGCCAAGTGGTCCTTATCTGCCATCAAATTCTATTTTTCTGTTTCTATGTTTCTGTCTGGATTTGGTTGACTGGGCTGGCAACACTGCACTCTTCTGCTGGAGCTCCTTCTCTATTCTGGCTACTTTTTATTCATGGGGATGCTTCTCAAGAGCCACTTTACGGCATCACCTGGTCTCAGAATTGAAATTTCAGCAGCTTTTTGAGGCTTTCACAGTGTGGTCCAGGCCTAGACAGTAGACACAGATGTCATGGGAGTCACCTGTGTTGATCTTGTCTCCACACTTGCAATACCAAAATAGTTTTGATAGTTCCTTTGACAACATACTGTAACCCTGACACTGGCTATCTGAAGGGCTACACTACCTACACCTGCTTGGCTGGCCAAACCAGATTGAGGGTCCTGGGTTCTTACTTTAACTTAAAACTGGTTCTTCCCCAAGATACAGTATAACATATTGCGCAGTGCCTCCACCCAGAGTATATCTTTAAGTGGGCTAGATTTATCCTGGTACAACCCTCTGGGATGCTGTACCCACCCACATATAGAATAGTGTATGGACAACCATACACAACAAGGCTGGGTTCCCGTCGAGGGTTTGTGATGACATCTTAGAGACCTCGAGGCGTAGCGTCGAGAGGTCTCAGATGTCATCACAAACCGATGGGAACACGGTTGAGTTGTGTATGGTTGTCCAGATACTGTTTTATATAGTATATGACAGCCCTAGATTGCGATAAAAACAAAAGGAAAGAAATACACAAAGATGCTGTTTGCTATTAACGATATGTATTTACTGATCAGCGAATGAAGTGTGCAGAAACAAAACTGAACAGAACAGAAAACGAGTTGGCACACATTAGGCAACACTCGGTACAGTCCACTAATTTTACTAACAAGGCAAAAATATTTTAAATTGAGAGGCATTTTGTACAGAGAACGAGATGCTGCAACACACACTGCAGGCCACAAATTTCCCTAACAATCCAGGATTAAAAAATGACTGCACGTATTTATTTGACTCAGTACAAGTAAACAAATGTTGAAAATTGTGAAATAAGTTGAAAGGATACAGGAGATTTCTGTGTTTCCAGTACTTCTTGTCGTTATTTCTGAAAAGGAAACACAGAGAAAAAAATGTCCTGTTTACTGTGCAGTCGCAAGTTTGGTACCCCCCCCCACCAACTCAACAAGGGCAGTTTACTATTTAAATAGAAGGCAGTTTTCATCTCTGTGATGTGACTTACCTAGTCAGAGTCACTCGTATCATAAATAACTGCTACTCTGCGGCGCTTCTCCAGTTTTGGGTCAGGTTGCTTATAGTGATTTATGGTGATGGGTACACCTTGCTGGAATATGCAGTGCTGGCCAAAGAGTTGAACAGCCAGTGTTTCGTCTAGGGTGGTATTTTGCCGTTGAACAGGAACTGATATAATGGGGTTGGCTGGTCCATTGGGAACTGTTTCTGCAGACGAAGTAATTGTAGAGGAAGAGGTCACCGGGCCTTCGGCTGCTATTCCAGAGAAGATGGAAGAATTTCTGAACTGCTTGTTTTCTGACAGGATGCTGAACGAATTTATGCTTTGTAAGTTGCGATGCCCTGAGATTTGCGTTACTTCTGTGAGGGGCACATTATGGTCAACTAGTGTTTGTATTGAGGTTTTTCGGGTCAAGTGGTTTGTTATTTTCTTTGTTTCTGGTAAGCCTGCTGCTATCTTCATGTTGTGCATCAGAGTTCTGATTTTGTTTTCACCGATGGTCATGCTACAGTACCACAGCGAGACTCCTGGCTTATAATTTAAATTAGGGGCAAGGTAGAATGGGGATTCTGGGGTATTCATTGATTTAGGCCTCTGGGATGCATATTTGCAGTATGCTGTGATCGGGTCTCAGTCTTTTCTTGAGGTATTTTCATACATGCGGGGTTTAACGGTTCTAATGTTTCTTGGGTTTTCCCCGGTGCGGGTCTTGGTCTGCCGCTCATTGTATTCCAAGTACCTGTGCCCATTTGTGTCGGTAAGTAGTGACAGATCTCCCCATTTTAGTCTATATTGCACCATGGTTCTTAAAGCAAAATATAAGCCTATGTTGAAAAATATCATGTTCAGCAACGATGCGGGGTTAGTGAGACCAAGTGTGCCTGTGCTGTATAGGAGGTTTATGTCCGTTTCTGACAGGGCTTCTGCTGTGTTAGGCTTGTTGCCGTTGCCTTGTTTTTTTAAATATTTTAACTTTGCGGTCATGGTTCGGAGCATTTCTGTGAAGGGACTGTTTTTGCCGTGGTAGATAGAATGCCCGTAGTTATTTTTAATTAAATGCCTGTCTACGCTGCCTAACATACCTCTAACTGTGTCAGGTTCATAATCGGTCCCGTCTACTCTCTTGACAGCAAACATGAAGTTGGCCAATAAGATGTCAAGCTCATCTACTGGGATAGTGTACAGCTCTCTGGCTTCTCCTTCGTTTCGCAGGTAAGTTTTTACTATTTTTATATCTGCTGCCATTTTTTGAAGGGTCCTGGCATTTTCCTGATCCTCTATGAACTGCTGCCATTCTGAATTGCATTGTGAGTTTGCCATTGCTGCTTGTTTGATTACGGGGATAGGATTGTTAATGTGCTGGTTTTTGAAAATACGTCGTTGGGGATGCGATGAGAGTCAGTGACAGCTCGCGCTGCTTAAAAGGAACTGAGAAGTTGTTGTACTATTGATCTGACGTCAGAACGATAGTACAACAGCTTTCTTTGACCTTTGCACTGCCTTACAACAAGGATTTTGAAGCTTCTAAATTCTGTGTACAATTGAGGGCTGTCATATACTATATTACTGTAATGCCAACCCAAACATGACCCAAAATACATTTCTCCACAATTAACACCTTTTGTAATTATTGACTCTCTACTAATAATATGCTCACAAGACAAGGTTATGCAGAAACGTCAAATACCAGTTTATTTACAGGAGGGAAGGGTTATGAAGAGTGAATTGGAACAGAGGACAAACTATTGACAGTATTCACATCTGGTTTGAATAATTGGTTTGGATTGGTTTGGTTGGCATAAATCACATAATCATTAGCAGTTTTTTGCTTTACCTTTGAACATCAATTACAATGGCCACCCACCAACCTCTGATGTAGTCAGATCCCTGGCTATCTCTCTGGCTAGCTACAATTAGAAAATTAACACAGTTGTTAGAATACAGCAGTAAATACCCACACTGGTACCAGTTTCCAAACTGTATAAGACCTCGCCATCTCACACATTTAACCTGAGTACCCATAACTAAAGTTCTTAAGGTGCAGGCATGGTGTTTGGTGTAGCTGTACATTGGCTGGCTAGCTGGGGCCCTTTAAAGGAAAATAGATTTAACTTGCATCTTGCATTTAAACATTCACTGACTGTAGACTACACACTTGGAAACCTTTAACTATTTACAAGTCCCTCCTTTTGATACAGAGCTGGACCTTGCATTACTTACAGTTTGGTAGTCATCTCTGGTCTGCACAAGGCAGGATTAAGTGCTTTTAGCAGGCAGGCTCTGTCTCCAGAGGTTAAAATGCTGGCAAAGGCTTGCAGACAGAAGACCCAAAACTGACTGCAGAGATCTTACAGCTTTTGCAGGTGGAACAATACTTTAACTTCTTTCAGCAGTGCCCCTCTCTGGGCTGAAATCACTTCACTGGATGACCAGGCTTGGACCGGGGCCATCAGGTTTCAACCCTACGTCTGGGCTATACCCCTCAGGGGAAATGCATATGGCAGCGCCCCAGGTGGCCTACCACCAGGCTGTGTCACAAACATAATCTAAGCTGGCTATGTTGCATTCAGCACATTTATTAATCAGCACATTGATCTTAATCCCTTCAACCATGAGACAGCATGGCTGCCGTGGTCCCTTCAATGTCTCAGATACACTTTCACATGGGTGGGTGCTTGCTCCCTATGGCTAGGGTGACCCGATTACTCACAGTCCATATCAAACGAAATATCCGTCACAACACTGTATCTTGACTTGACAATTCATTACCATTACTGCAGCATCTCTCAAGCTTGTTTCACAAAGTCTCAGTCCCTTGTGACTTTGCTGGAGCTCACAGCTCCCACTGGACATCATGACCATCAAACAAGTCCCTCTTGGCAGTGCTGGTATTAGCAACTCCAATGGACAAATACTGGACCTCCCAGGCAATGTCAAGAGGAGTCCCAACCTCTGAGTACTCCCCTTTCAATCCTGTAGGCACTTATCAAATTAGTCACATTTAGCCAGCCTGGTGGTGCTGAGGGCTGAGGCACTGGATGCCTTACCTTGCACCATGCTGGGGACCCATGTTCGGGAACGAGCACGGGTCATCGGAGGTCAGCAGGGGAGGAGAAGGACTGAGCGTCTGATGGACTGCTCTCCTTCTCTGCGGAGGGGGGTTCTCTACTGTCAGCGCCCATTCACCCCCTGGCAGAGGCTGGGGGACAGAGCACCATGCAGTTGCTTAGGGAGGAGCTGGGAGCAGACTCCTGGAGGGAGCGTGTGCGGATCCGTGTACGCTCCCCTCCACCTGACATCATTGCACACCCCCAGCTTCAGGGGAAAGTGAACAAGGAAAAATGGCATCCTCATCGAGCGGCTTGATGGCCATTCGGAAGATCTCTGGCTCCGGTGGGGGGCACACCTGATCTGGATCCATTTGGGTGGGTGAGTTAGGGGCTCCCCACCACCCTGCTGTGGGGGGGAAGCCACAGGGGACAAGGAGGACCCCATCAAGGAGTGCAGGAGAGCATACAGTGACTGGAATCCCAGTGGGTTTCCAGGAAGATGGGAGCAGACAGGTATGGCCAAGGAGGAAAAAAAGTACAGCAAAAAAAAAAAAATCAGTCACATTTATATACTTCAACTGGACCCATCTCTGGTCACAAAGCAGATGTCTACCCTTTCTGTGCTTTAGTTAAAATGCAGGGTGCAGACAGACAGTCAGAGTCAGTACACTTTGGGCTTCGCTGCCCCTCAAAGTTCTCACACTTACACTTGTCAGAAGCAGTTTACTCACTCAGATTACTTGCAGAAATGGCTTTCTTTTCTCTGAGGTTTCAGGCTTTCTTCAGCATGCTCAGTGCTGAGGCAGAATGTGCATGCAGCTCTCTCACAGCTGAAGGTTCAGGTTCACCCACATTTTCCCAGAAATGTGGAAAGGTGCTGGCCAGCCCTGGAGAACAATCTCTGGCAACCCTCAGGCTAGCGACTTCTGTTGCCTACAGTCACTTGTCTCTCTTGCAGAAATAAAGCCCTCTCCCCTGTGGAGGGGTTCCCACTGGATCACTAGGCCCTTCCTAGTGTAAAGGGCCTGAGCCCCCACTCCTGGGGGGGGGCTCTCACTCAAACACACTCAGCCTGGCATAACACAGTCTTTTATGGGGTCCTTCTGCGGCTCCCGATCAGCTGAAACAACTTGATGCTCCAACTATTATTGGCTGAGCCAGCTTGTCAGTCCACAAAATGAATGCATTAACCTCACTCGATGCACAACAGGCTCCTTGTTTTGGCACCTGAATTAGGTCCCTGCTTTCCCCTACAAGCACTGGGTAAAGCCCCACAAGTCCCTGGCATTGTCCCAGCACTTCTTGCTAGAAATCCTGGCTTTCCGATTGGCTGTTGCTTCACAGAAATGGCTGATGAAACACGCAGTCCCTAGGCATTTTACCACAGTCCCAACTTTAATATTCTGGTGCAGCCAGGTATAATACTTTATTTAGTTGCTTGCCCCATTGATAACTAGTCCTCTTTGCACCCTTTTGAACGCTGCCCTTCTTAAGCATTTTTTCTCAGTCCTTAGCCCATCATGCTGCCACAATTTAGTGCCCCCTAGGCAGCAGACAGATATATTATCTCAGTCCCAATGTCAAACTCTGGTTCAGCCAGCAGGATTAGTTTATCTAAATCATTTCCCCCTTTACAAATAGCCCCTTCAGTGTCCATGGCAGCTGCTGTGCTTATTTTACAGCTATTTACAATTTGTCCCTGCAGCAGCCACCAGAACTTACTGCCGGCAGTAACTAAGCAGACCCACTCATGAATATTAATGACTATTTCATTAATATTCATTGAGCCGGGAACAGGACCCTCTGTGCGCACAGTGCCATTTGCCTATATCTGAGGCTCCCTCTGGTCCAGCCTGAGTCACCGGCCCCTAGCCTGCCCTTCAAGGGACTGAGACTACCAGAGGAGCCACTCCTGAACTGCTGTTGCAGTCAGGAATCACAGACGCACTTTTTTGCACACAAATGGGGACACCAGCCTGCCTGAATGCTGGCAGGCCACAATTCTGCTCCACAAGCCCAGGAGGACCAAAAATGGCACAGAAGCAATATGGGGGACCTGGACTGTGGCGATGAGGATGGGGAACAACATTGGGGGACTGACAGGCATACGGGAGGCACTCTAAGGAATGGGAGCACGGGTGAATGGGCCAAGAAGTAAGCCCCCATTTGGGGGGGGGTGTTACGATACAGGTCATCAAAACTCACTGTACAAGGAAATAAAAACATTGGCTATTGCAGTAGCATTTCCCTCAGCAGTCCAACGATTCTGATCAATGGTGGGAAAAGAATGGAGAAAATGAGGGGCCACCCACATTTATGTATTTATTTGCTTTTGGTAACCGAGTAAGTGCACTGGACAGAACTGCCTATTTTCAGGCACGACCTGGGAGAGTACAAATCAGGGAACAGGTAAAAACAAATACACATACAGTGTTGTACAATGTATGAGCCGACATCTGACATCCTTGTGGATGGCCTCTGGCTGACTGCTTGCAGGTGTTTCCATGTAATCCTAGCACCTGGCAGCTATTAGCTGCATAGGTGTGGCCTGATGAATGAGATATCCTTGAAGAAGATCAAATGTGTCCATGGTTGAGAAATATAGGATAGTGGATTAAAGGAAGGGAATAAAGCACAAGAGAAACAGGCCCAAGAAAAATCCAGAACAATCTGAAAAAGTAACTGAGCTGCAAGGCCTACCCCTGGCAAAAAAAAAAAAAAGAGATATAATCTTTTTTGTCATACTTCTCCATTAGTGCTTTTAATAACTTGGTGGTAACATGCACTATTTGTAAATTGGCAATCAGCAGGGGGGAAAAGAAAGGAGTATTGGGAACTTCAGCACTGAAATGGCACCTAGACAGATATCATAATATTAATAAGAAATCCACTTTTACTAGGTTTACTAGGTAAGTGAGGACAAAAGGAAGCCATGAAGCCTATACTGATTGTCCCCCACATGTGTGGAAAATTACACTTTGTTGTAGTTTTTGGAGAGCCAATGATCTACACCCTTTTTAAAGGATTCAAAGGTACTACAGTCTACTAGCTCTTGTGGTAGCTGGTTCCAGAGCCTTGGTGTTCTTACCGAGAAGAAATGAAGCTTCCTGTTTATTTTTGCTTTACATGCCATTAGTTGTTGACTGTGAAGTCTAGGTACTATTTTTCTTTGTGTTTTAACAATACCACATTTGTCCATCAGAGAGGGCGATTTGAGAATTTTATTTAAGAACAGAAGATCACCTCTGGAGCACCTAAACTCCAGGGAATGTAGGCCTGTCTTTTGAAGCCTCTTTGGATATGGTAGTGATGCTAAATGGGGCACCATTTTTGTTGTCCTTCTCTGAACTCTTTCAACCACTTGAATGTCCCTGACCATGTATGGACTCCACACTGGTGACCCATAACCTGTATATGGTCTGATGTATGCTTTAAACAATGGGATAATACATTCCTCTGTCTTAGATATAAACGTACGGTTAATGCACCTAAGTAGTGAATTAGCGGTTTTAGCTACATGATTACAGTGATTGGAGGAGGATAATTTGTCATCTATCAGGATGCCCAAGTCTCTTTCACATAGTGAAGATTTAATGATACTATTATATAGTGTATAAATTTATTTGGGATTATTGTAACCTAAGTGGAGAACAGAACATTTGTCTGTATTGAATGTCATTTTGTTTTTCTGTGCCCAATGCTCTAATACTGAGAGGTCATTTACTAATAAGTCCATATTATAGTCAGAATCCACCCAACCACCTAACTTTGTATCACCTGCATATTTCGAAAGTATGTTCCTGGAGCTAATCTGCATGTCTGAGATGAAAATATTGACCAGTACTGGGCCCAGAACTGATCCCTGCAGCACACCACTGGTCACAGCCATATTACTGGAACAGGCACCATTGAACCTAACATGCTGCATCCTGTTGGTTAACCAGCAATTGATCCATTTTATTATGTTACAAGAAAGACCTAGGTCTGATAGCTTAGCTAGGAGAATATTGTGAGTAACCTTATCAAATGCTTTGCTATAATCCAGGAGGATGACATCCATGGGAATCTTATTGTCTAGTTCTTGGTTGACAGTATTGTAAAAGGCTATTAAATTGGTAGTGCAAGAAAAGCCTTGCTTGAACCCATGTTGTGAGTGGTCGATAATGCCTAGATTTTGCATTTCTGCCTCTAATATGCCTTTAATAATTTTTTCCATTACTTTACATGGGATGGAAGTAAGGCTGATGGGGCGGTAATTACTCACTATGGAATGGTTATCCTTTTTAAGTATAGGCACAACTGTAGCAGTTATCCAATCAGATGGAACGAATCTTTCCGCTAATGATTTATTAAAAATAATGGAAAGTGGTGTGGCAATATTTTCAGCTGTTTCAACCAAAAATCTAGGCTTAATTAAGTCTGGTCCACAGCTAGTATTTGGTTTTAAATTTTTAACAAGGAAACTACTTCAGAAATGGTTGTGGTGTGGTTATTTTCAGTAGAACTTGATATGATAGTATTTGTATTAATTATGGCTGTATAATTTGAGAATACTGATGCAAAATAGATGTTAAATGTGTCAGCTGTCTCTCTATCAGATGTAATGGTGTTTGTGCCGTTGGTCAATGGACCAATTTGTCTGTTACTGCCTTTTTTACTATTGAGATAAGAAAATAGAGATTTCTGATTATCTTTGGAATGGGCTATGCGGAACTTGAGGTTGCATTTTGCCTTCCTGATAGTCCTTTTTAGTTCTTTAACGGCAGTTCTGTATTGTCCCAGTATGAGTTCTTTTGTGTCTGTTGTGCATTTTTTTAAACGAGTAAATAGTTTTCCTTCTGTTTGATTTTCCTACGAATATCATTATTTAACCACAAAGGAATTTTACCTTTATTGTTATATTTTATCCGGACTGGAATATAAGCTTTTTCTAGGTCTATTATCTTCTTTTTAACAAATACCCTAGAGTCTTCCAGGGTTAAAGGTGATAAAATTGTTTCCCATGGGGTATTTTTAGGCTGTTGTTTATTGCCTCAAAGTTGGCTTTGTGGTAGTTATACACCTGAGCATTATTAACTATTATGCTAGATTCATACTGTAGATCAAATACAATGGTATGGTGGTCACTAGTGGGTCTGATATTGAAAGATTTAAGACTTTGTCCTCAATATTGGTAATCACAAGGTCAAATATATTTGACCCTCTAGTGAGTTCTTGAACAATTTGCTCAAGCCCTTATTCATTGATTGTTGAAATAAAATTTTTTTCGACAGCTGTTGTGCCGGTAGTAGTAAACCAATTTATGGACGGCATGTTAAAGTCTCCCAGGATCAGGATATCACCTTTATTCATCATGTGACTGATGTCCTGAATTAATGTGTTTGTATATTCTGAATCAGAGGATGATGGGTGATAACATGTACCCAAAATTAGTTGTGGGTGTCCCTGAAACTGAATGACTACCCATATACTTTCCGTTGGTGAAGTACGTGGGTATTCATGTGAATGAATTGTGTCTTCAATATAAAGACATACACCACCTCCTTTTTTGTGAAATCTATCTATTTGGTATAATTTAAAACCCAGTATGTCTTTCATCCAGGTTGAATCTGGGTCCCACCATGTCTCTATTACTGAAATTATGTCAATATCCAGTAAGTGAATTTTGGTTTCAAGCTTGGAGATTTTTAACAAGTTTCAGGACCTTGCATTAAGAGATAATATTTTGCAAACCTTAGATGTTGGAGGCTTATTTGCTAGAGTCTTGGGTGTCACCCCAAACTCCCCCCTTGATGTCAGTTTAAACAGCTGCTAATGTGTGAGAGAATTCTCCTGCCTAAGATGGAACTATCTCTCCTGCTCAAGTGGAGCCCATCCCAACAGAAGAGAGAAGGGTTGCCTACAAAATTTTCTCAATGCGTAAGGCATTTTATTTCCTGTGTCAAACACCATTTCCTCAGCCACTCATTGTACGATTTAATTCTGTTAGTAACATACTCAGTAGTTCTTGGTACTGGTAAAACCTCTGAAAAACATATTTCACAACCCATTTCAGTCAGGATGTTGTTAAGGCAGATGGTATTTAAATTCATTTGGTTTAGGTGGCATCTATTATTATCATTTGTACCAGCGTATATTATTACCGGGGGGTTTGCACCAGAATGTTTCAGTATGCTTGGAGCCATGCTCCCCTGAAGCTGGAGCAGGTACGTTTACTGTTATCTGGATTATACACCATCCTGTCAATGTGCTTAATAATGGAATCCCCTAATACAAATACCTGCCTGGGAAAATTCACCTTGCTGGTTGTTGTTGTTCCAAGGTTAGGTGTAGTCAATTCTAGGAGGACTGGGCTTTTGTTGTTAGATTTTACCTCCATCTGAGTGAGTGTAGGTACAGAGGTAGAGATATTTTTTTTGCTGGTGGTCATAAGAAGTGGGGGTACCTAATGAGTCTGGGTCCAGAGTATCATTGTCTGGTGTTAGGACCTCAAACTTGTTATGTGTCTGCACCACTGGGGCACTATTGAACACTTGGCCACCCCTGCGCTTTGTTTTACCTTTGGGGACCTGTGACCATGTTTCATCCTCTGGGTTGGATACAGGTGCTAATACTGAAGTGGCTACTGAATTTGTTGGTTCTATTACTGTATTAGTGCCATTATAGGGATAGTAAAGAGATGCCATTTCATCAATGTATGACTCTAATGAGTGTAAGTCTGGGTCAGAGGGGGCTTGTAGTGTGCAGAATGTTTAATTCGTCCTGTAATACCCTGAGCAACAGACATCCATCGCATACAAAATTCTCAATTTGTGGCCCAATGGCGTACATTTGACAAATATCACACAGATTTTTGTGGGTCCCCCTATTATGTTATGTTTGGCGACACACTTTCACTTAATATACTCGTGGTCTCCTCAGGCCCTTCCTAGTGTCTATAGTATTTGCTATTGTTGTGAAAAGATATATACACAGTTGTAATTTGTCTGACCTACCTCCTTGCCGACCCAGCTGACACAGCAGACACGCACTGAGATGTGCGTGTCTCTGCGTGTGGCTCTGTGCGTGAATACACGTGCTCGCTCCACTCACGCTCACTCTGCTCACTGGAGCTGTGCCTTATAAGGAGTGAGGGCATCAGGAAGTAGTGTGTCACTTTCTGCCGACCTCTCACCCCAACACAGAATGTTTTAAAGTTCAAAACAGTTTGTTTTAAATTCAACACGGTTGCCACCTCATGTGGTGGTCTTAATATGCTGCTTCTGCACTTCCCCTGCAAAAAAGCCAACAAGCAATGAAGGTGCTGTAACTGGGATGTGGCTAGGTCCTCCACCTTCCCACACTGCCTTTGGGAAAGCAGCTAAGTACCTTTTGAGACAGAATGTCTCACTTGTTTCCAAGGCAACCTGAGCCCAAACACAAACCTCTCTCCAGAGGCACATACTGTTCTAATTAAAGTTTAAAATGCTGCAAAGTTAAAAGAACAAGCCAGAGTCAGACAGAATGTAGGAAATAGTGCAGACTCCTGTGCACTCTGTTTATCTCCTTTTGAGAATAGAAGAGAACGTGACAGTTATAATAGCTCACTACACTTAAGGGTAACTCCAATAGATGAAAGCAGTGACAGCCTCTGCAGTAACACAGAAACACCATCAGCACTTCCTTTCATTTGAATGACTTTGAGTCCTAGTGCTAGTAATAGTGGCCATTTGTTCAACCTCCCCCAACCCCTTCAAGGAAACAGCTTACAGTCTCAGAAACATATGAATATAAAGTCAAAGATCTCTCAACCCATCCTGTTGCTGCTTCTATAACAAAGAAAATGTCAAAGATGGTAGCCATTGACCCAGTACCATATAACGTGGTAGAACACGTAGGATTCAGGCAGCTGCTTGAGTACTTTGAACTTTGACAAAATACACCATTCAGAAAACACTTCTCAACAGGAATTTTACATTTCTATGATGTTCTACAGTATGCAAAAAACTCAGGCAAGGAGTTTTGGCCAGTGCTGTTGGGAGAGTGGCGCATTTCATAACTGATATCTGGGCAAGTTGTCAGCCTGAACCCTTCAGGTCAGTCACTGAACATTGGCATGTTTTGATAATTCTTGTAGAGACAGTGAAACACAGTTTGCTGAGGTTTTTTTTTTTTGCTTTTTTTTTTGCACATTTTTTTCATGCCTCTTTTTGTCTCCAGTGTTCAACTCCATCGGGGATCCCAACACACCTTACTGTGTTCATGCAGTGCCTTGCATGCTTTGTCCCCCTCCACGGAGCCATGGTTTACAACCCCATGGTAGGACAGATGGTTGGCCAAGCCCCCCCCCCATACTCATAAGTTTGTCAGGTGACTTATGGCATAGCAGCCACTGCTCGGGCCTCAGAAGCAGCAGGATCACTTCCCCTATGAGCACTGGGTCTTTTTCATGGTTTACTAGTTACACCCCCATGGATGATGGCACGCAAGGGCCCAAGCACCTACACACACACACACACAGCGGCCTACTGGTGTGTGAGCTGGCAATCACCCAGACCCTAATCTGCCTGCCTGTACTGCTCTGCCACCCATGGTCACCAGGTGGCAGTTTTGCAGTGGAGGTAGCAATCATTCCTCCCCTGGAGGAGACAAGTGTCTTCTGGGTGGCTCTAACCTCCTCCCCCCAGCTGGTCCCTAATGACTTGGGCTTGTTCCCAAACCCAGGTTGCTGGTGTCATAAGCGGTAGAGCTACTGCTGCACCAATGAGCCATTGATTTTGCTGTTCTGTGATGTTTTATTTTCCATCTGAATGTAATGCATACAATATC
The DNA here is from genome assembly GCA_016271365.2 of Neoceratodus forsteri. NCBI lineage: Eukaryota > Metazoa > Chordata > Ceratodontiformes > Ceratodontidae > Neoceratodus > Neoceratodus forsteri. The sequence goes on from CM057454.1 coordinate 1,182,057,177, forward strand.
AATGAGGAGTTCAAACAACCAACACAGCAATGGTTCAAATTACAGGGACTGTCAGTTGGCTTCATAGTTACAGATAATGGGTCCAACATAATGAAGGCCTTGAAGGGAGGGGGGCTTTGTTCACATCCACTGCTTTACGCACTGCTTGAATTTAATAGTTGACAGTTTTCTTGATGAGGACAGGGACAGGGACAGTAAGACTTTTGTTAGCATTGCTAAAAGAATCTGGTCTCGTTTCAGTCACTCAAGCAAAGTGCATAACTTGTTTGAAGAAAACAGGATGAGCACAAATGATCTTTGCTCAGACTCATCCAAGACATTTCTGTTGGGTGTTCCAGTGGTTGCTGGAACAAAAGAAAGCTGTCAGACAGAACACCTCGGAAAATAAAACTGTTGATTCAGGCATCCATTTTATTCCACCACAATGGGCCATGCTGGAGTTTGTAACTTTACTCCTCCAGCCATTTGAGGAAATCACCAGAGAGATGAGCGCAAAAACAGCAACTCTGAGCCAGGTGATACCCTTAATAAAAATGTTAAAATTCAGCTTGAACTGATTTGGGAAAATTTTGAGAACACAGACAATTCCATCACACACGCTGCCAGTGGGGCTGACAGGTTGTCCACCTGAGTACAAAAAGATAAAACCAGACAAATGATCAAAAATGTTGATGAAGATGAAAAACTTCAGTTTGACCACTAAATAAAAATAAAACAACAATCCTGGACCCACAATACAAACCAAAGCAACTATTGAACGATGATGACATTTCTTTCGATCTAAACAAGAAATAATTATAATGAGGAAGGCAAGCGAAAAAGAGCACTCACATAAAAAGCTGTCAAAAGGGCTGGCCCGGTGGCGCTGAGGGTTGAGGCGCTAGATGCCACACCTTGCCCACGCCGGTGACCCGGGTTCGGGAGTGAGCCTGGGACGTCGGGAGTCGGCAGGGGAGGGAGAGGATTGAGCATCCAGAGGACAGCTCTCCTCTCCTGGGTGGGAGGGGGATCCATACTCAGTGCCGGACTGACCCCTGATGGAAGCCGGGGCACAGCAGGCACATAGTTGATGTTGGGGATGGGGAGTGGTGATGTCAGCAGCAATGCCTTTGCATATGGGTGTGCCACTCCTCCTTAGAAATCGTGAAAACACCTGTGGATGCCAGGAAGACGGAGCGCCTGAAGCGTGCCCCCTATATACCCTCGCCTGCCTGACTACCCCTGATCCATTGCCACTTGAAGTATCGGGGTGTCTGCTGCCCTACCTCGGACCCACTCGGGGGGGGGAGCCACAGCTCCATGGGGACCAGGAGGTAAGTATCGGGAAGGGCGAGTGAGGCAGGGGGATGGCTCCTTGGCACTCCCGAAGGGTCGGGATCTGCAGGACATAGGAGAGAGTTCATTAGAAATTAAAAAAAAAAAACTGTCAAAAGACAAACAAGTAGGCTTACCAGTTTATTCATTTCAGCCATTCAAACATATGCATACAAAACAAGTCCTGGCATGAGCTAAGTGGAAAACCTTAACCGGGCATGAACTGAACGCCACCAAGCTTCATCAGAGACATACAGTGACTCCCTAAGTACATTTATTAACTGAACCCTAGGTGCAATTGACATGCATTCGAATTTATCAGTTAAAACATTTTGGATAGTTATATTTATATCCAGGTACCAAAGCTTCAAAAAAGGAGTCCTTGTAAATGTGTAGGCAACCTGCTGAGCCTCATGTTTATATATTTGGACTTTATAACAAACAGACCAGGAGAGAGATCTGGGGATTATAATATCAAGCAACTTTAAGGTAAGTAGCCAATGCAACAAAGCAGTGGGGAAGGCAAAAGGGATGTTGGCATGCATTGGGAGAGGCAGTAGTAGCAGAAAGAAGGAGGTACTGATGCCTCTCTACAAAGCCATGGTGGGGCTGCACCTAGAGTACAGGGTCCAGTTCTGGAGACCGCACCTATGCAAGGACATTGATGGGATGGAGAGGGTTCAGAGAAGGGCAACCAAGATGGTGCATGGTTTGTAGGGGAAGCCATACGAGCAGAGGTGTAGGGAACTGGACCTGTACCCACTGGAGACAAGAAGGGAGAGGGGGGACATGATTGAAACCTTTAAGTACATTAAGGGGATCAACAAAGTGAAGGAAGGGAGTTTACTTAAAAGGAAGGAAGGGGCTACAACTAGAGAGCATGGCCTAAGACTGAAGGGTGGAAGATATGGAGGCAATGTGAACGGATGTTTCTACATGGAGAGGGTGGTGGATGCCTGAAACATGCTGCCGGAGGAGGTAGTGGGGGCTGATATGGTGGAGGGTTTCAAGAGGGCAAGGGACAGACATATGGGGCTGAGAAATGGGGGGGAAGGGGAGCCAGTGGCAAGGGAAATGAGTAAGGGGGGAAGCGGTAGACTCAATGGGCCGCTGGGGTCCTTTCCTGCCGTCATGATTCTATGATTCTGTGATTCTTTATGTTGACAGAAAGTATTATGTCCCAAAGTTAAAGGTGCACTTTAAATGTATAGCAGAAGTGTATTTATTTATTTGTTTGTTTATTTATTTATTTAGCTTGTTGACCAGGTGAGTGCACTGGCAAGGAGTGTCTTTTTCAGGCACAACCCGGGTGCAATAGCACAGGCACAAGAGACAGTGCATCATAGCTCAGAGGAAACTGAAATGAACAGTAAAAGTTTAAGATACTTATTACAGAATTTTACAAATATGATCAGTTGCAGACGTGGGGGTTGTAATGGAATACTATACAGAAAGTGTACAAAACCTTGCAATGTATAATGAGAGGAGAAGACAGTGAGAAATTGCAGTAACTAGCAAGAGTAATAGAGGTAGTAGTACACATGGGGGTACAATAGCTGGCATGATAATCAAACAAGTGCACATGCAGTTTGGGCAGGTAAGATGGAGAGAGGAGGAGGAGAGGAGAGGGAGGTTAGCAGAAGCTGTTACAGGCATTGGATAAGGAACAATGAACTTTCAACAGCTTAGTAAAGGCTGACAGCGTAGGGTTGTTTATGGGGGTATACAGATCGGTAACAAAAGGAGTCTTGTCCCATGTTAGTATGAAACAGAGGAACTGCAATGTTGTTGGAGACAGAGCAGGAAGTGGGCAGGTCAACAAGCGGTACTTGATTAGCTACAGTAGGTAAGCAAGGGGTGCCAGGTTGCAAGATTTATTTAACGAGTGTGGCAAGAATTTGATTAGCTTTGAAGGCAGAGGGTAGCCAGTTTAAGGTATTTAGCATGAGACAGTGATGGGCATTGAACCCACTGCCAGAGGCAAATTTGGGGAATTTTTTTATCCAAGGTACGCTTTTTATTGTACTACTGATTTGCTGGCAGTATTGATGACAATCAAGACATAATGAAGCGAGGGGAGATGATTATCCTGTGCTATTCAGATCCTAGTATCAAGTGAGAGGAACTTGCAAACTCTGTAGAGTAAACCCAGCTTCTGGTGAAGAAGGGTGGTGTTATGCTGGAGATTGGTTTCAAAGGTCATTGTGGGGTTGAGGTGTACTCCGAGATACTTGAAGGAGATGTTTTTTCCCAGAGAAGTGCCATTTTCTGCTTTGATGTTGAACATAGGAGATAATTTGTTTAGTTTGTGCCTCATCCCAACATGACTGAGTTTTCTGTAGGTTTAGGACTTTTTTTTCCTGAACGAACCCCTCCTGCAGCTTTGCAAAGCTATTACAGAGTGTTTGGTTGATTATATCGATATCATCACTGTGGGTGTAAAGGAAAGCATCGTCAGCATAAAGGAGTATATGCACTGGTTTGCAGATCGTTGGTGGGTTATTTGTGTAAAAGGAAAAAAGAAGTGGGCCTAAAATAGAGCATTTAGGGACACAGCTGATGATGGTGTTTACCCTGGATTAGACGTTTCCAATTTTGATAGCCTGTTTCCTGTGGCCCAGGTAGTCTTTGAAACCAGTGAGAGGGGGGACGAGACCAAGTTCAAGTAACCTGGAAGGTAATACTTTGTGGTCAACCAGGTCAAAAGCCTTGATCAGGTCCACAGACACAGTTCCAGTTACAAGGCCATTATCCATTGCATGATAAATGGCATCAGTGAACTCGACCAGGGCAGTGGCAGAACTATGCCCTTTATGGAAGCCTGTTGCTCAGGTCATACTGCTGCATGTAGTCAACCAATTGGCTATGCACAAGTTTCTTTTGCAGCTTGGTTAAAGCTGAAAGAAGTGAGATTGGGTAGTTATTTTCAAGGGCTGTTGTTTTGCCCTTTCTTGTGGAGTGAGATGACTGTTGGTGTTTTCCAGAGATCAGGCACTTTTCTGGACAAGAAGAAATGGTACGCCCAATACTGTCTCACCGAATTATGAAGTCATCATCACAGCTAAGAATATGGAAAGCTCACCACAATCTATTTATTGGCACCTGGTCAAAGCATCAACATCATTAAAGCTCCCACACCTTTGAAAGGACACTGTGCCCGAGATTTACCTAAAGCCTCACATTGTACCATTTTCTAAAATAAGGTAACATATATATAAAACGGGAGGGCCAGAAAATGAGTTAATCCCTCTAAAGTTACAGACACATAAGAAGAATTTAAAGGAATTTAAAAAACTCTTCGAAAAGAGTGTCAGTTGGCCAGGTATTGCTGAAAAACAACTCAAATCGAAAGGATCAAATATACCAATGAATATCTCACAAGTACTGGATCTTAGAAAAAAGCACTCCCTCAATTCAAAGGAATGATTTAAGCCTTGTTCTTCTCTACCCCTGAACATGTAGATCCAGTAACATAACTTTCTCTACTGTTAACTGTGTGCTTCCAGTCTCTGCCCCTTTGATTCTTTTCAGCCCTTTGTATGCCATGAAACTTAATTGCATGTGGGTCCCCCCTAATTTCATCAAACTGTTTCACAATGGCATAGGCCATATCATTCCTTTGTAAATTTTCTGATTGTTGTTCCTACATAAAAAGCCTCATGTGAACATGACAAGAGATACGCCACACCCAAGGTTTCATAATTAATAAGTCCTGTTGTCAGTTGTATTGTCCAGTTTTTGGGATTAACAAATGTCTTACTCTGATCTAAACATTGACAAAAGTACATTTTCCACACCTGTACATACCATGAGGTGGTTGGGGCAACCATGCAGTGGAGGGGGGGGGTCCACTACCCTAGGCATAAAACTCTTAGCAACCAAATCATGTGCTGTTTTCAGTATCCTAAAAACTAATCGGAATGTTTAGCCACTACATTCCTCAGTTTGGGATTTGCTTTTAAAATGTCCCAGTTTCTATTGGTAATCTGTTTCACCTCTACAGTCATTCTATTATATGTCATAACAAAGCTACATATAGAAGCAAAGAACTCAGAAGAAAGACTAGAATGGCAATGCCCCCTTCTGAGACACGTCCAGTGCGCCGCCATCTTTTGGAGGGCAAAAAGCGCTGCCTCGAGGGATTGCCACTATTCTTCTATATTAGCACTGGTAAACTGCGGTTGTTTTAGTGTGCACATGATTATCTCAATCTAATTTTTAAAAGCTGATTAGCAGCTAATGTAATAGTACATTTGTTGAAAAATCATCAAGAATCTTCCTGTAGGCCTGGCCCAGTGGTGCTGAGGGTTGAGGCGCTGGATGCCACACCGTGCACCACACCGGCGACCCAGGTTCGGGAGCGAGCTCAGGCGCCAGGGGGCGGCAGGGATGGGGAGAGGATTGAGCACCCACAGGGCTGCTTTCCTCCCCAGGGGGGAGGGCAGGGGATCGCTCAGTGCACCAGGGGCTCCCGGTGGAGATGGGGGGGCGCTGCAGTGCGTGGGCTGCATGTTGAGTAGCATGGCTGACGCAGGTAGGGTTGCCATGTGCCATTGTGTCAGGGGTGCACAAGCAAGGGGGAGGGCTACCAGAACAAGGAAAAACCCGGCTCTGTTCGGTATGCGATGGCACCTGACCCCCAGGCCCTCTTCCGAGTCCGCCTCACCTGACATTCCAGTTCCTTCACCTGGGTCCTCACCCGCAGCCAGAGACTGACTAGTAAGTGTGCCCAAAGAGGAGGGGTGGACCCACTTCAGAGGGGTTAAACCAGGGGTGCTGGCTGTGAGGGGGGCGAGGACGCACAGTTTGAGGGGGCCTCAGGCAGGCAGGAACAGGCAGGATGCCTGAGAGAGGCTCCGAGGGGGCTGTGACCGGAGTGAAATAGAGTTAAAAAAACCAAAACTGATCTTCCTGTCTTAAATAGTAAGTTGATATAGTCAGGATTAGTTTCTGAATGTTATGGCATTGTATGCAGGCTGCATCACTGGTGTCTGAGCTGATTCTGACAGCTCGGTATGTGAAAACTGTGCTGTAGAAAGAGATTTAAAAGAGTAAAACTGATTACAGTATTTCTTTCGCATATATTTCAGGTTATTGCATTAATGTTCCTTTTGCCCAGTACATTTTTTTTTTCCTTGTGTAAATATCTTGACGTCTGTTCATAGATCTACTTAACAGTAGTCTCTGTAACTGTCTCTACATGTTTTTTAACATGTTTATGCTACTGTTCAGTTCACTGTTATCTTTTTTTAACTATATTTGCTTAGTCATCTAATGTTGACTGTATTAAAATGTGCTTATTGTATGTGTAATAATTCATTTTTATGTATTGCCTCTGTATGCGTGATATTAAAGGTACAAGATCAACAGTTAATCGAATACTGAAACATTTTATCACTCAGTTAACAAAATAAAATCTCATAAAGACTACTGATAACATAATACAGTACATGGCAATGTTAAACACGCATTTTCTTAGCAAACTGCAAATGTTTTACTAAACCTAGACACTTTACAAATGAAATTTCTATTGCTAACTCCCCAATACAAGCCTCTACAGGGCTTTAAAATCTCCAGCTCTGCTGGGCTTTAGGGAGTCAAGCTGGGGCTGCAGGAAACCCCTGCAGTTGAGGCACAGTAGTGCCTGGTCCCAAGGTTGCCCCAGTTTGAAGAGCCGGGGTCCTATCTTGGTTGGGGCTGGGCTCTTGAAAGCTCATTTCCTCCCAGTTTCCAGGTAATACCTGCATTTTTAAAGGTCTTGTGATCTACTGGTGCCCAGTTTCTAATTCCCATCTTATCCACTACCTTCCCTGCTGTCAGGAAATCTCCCCAATACACTTCATTTTACTCCCGAGGCCCAAAAAATGAACTTTCCTTCGACAGCAAAACTGACAGAACCACACATTGCGGGTTTCTTACTCAAAGAAAAGGTGGCAATCAGAGAATCAGCTGACTAAACAAACAAGTAAGGTGAGATCTTTTTTTGTGTAGTGGGGTCCTGTCAGTGGAAGGGTATAGGACAAAATGTATATCATAGAATTGGGTACCAGTAAGTTACAGTGGGACCTTTTAAAAAGTGAATGTGACCTAAATTGAGATTTCTTGTCAAGACTTAAAAGAAGCACCCACTGCCATTGTTTTACACTCAGTAGAGAGTTATTTTTGGGACCAGGCGGTGGGTCAAACTTTGCAGATCAGAGAGTAAGGGATTTTACCATTCTACAGTATTTTTGATAGCATGGTAGTTGACTATAGCTGACAAATTTATATTTATAAAACTAAATTATTTGGCTTATTGTACTGTATGTGTGAAGAAGCTCCAGGGGTCCAAGTATGTGCATGGGGCTCAGTGTGTCCACCTCAAACTCTTTGTGTCACTCGAGGGCTCTGTGTGATAGTCCCAAGCTCAATCATTTATGTTTGTGGGTCTTTGTTTGTCCACGGAAACATGGTGCCTCAGGGATCAGTGCTGGGACTGGTTCTCTTCAGCATACGTGACATAGCAAAGGAACTGGAAGGAAAGGTCTGCCTCTTTGCGGATGACACCAAGATCTGTAACAGAGTAGACATGCAGGGGATGGGTGTGTGGAAAGGATGGGTAGGTATCAGAAAAGACTAGAGGAGTGGTCAAGTGTGTGGCTGCTGGGCTTTAATGCCAAAAAGTGCAAAATAGTGCACTTGGGCCATAGAAACACGGGAGCAGAGTACAACATGGATAAGTGATACTGGCAAAGACTAAGCAGGAAAGAGACCTAGGGATAATCCTATCTGGTGACTTAAAAGGTGGCCAATCAGTGTGACTAGAGGTAGTCCGAAGGGCTGGTGGGATGCTGTGGTGCATAGGAAGGGGTATAGCTAGTAAGAAGAGGGAGGTGTTCCTGCTGCTATGTAGACTGCTTATAAGACCTCACCTTGAGTACTGTGTCCAGTTCTGGAGAACACATCTCAAGAAGGATGGCGGTCCTGAGGAGGGGGTACAAAAATGGTGCAGGATCTGCATCAAATTCCTGTGAGGAGTGGCTTAAGGTGCTAAATATGCACACCCTGGGGGGGAGATATAATAGAGACTTTTAAATACCTTATGGTGCTTAATAAGGTACAGGAGGGGGTATTTTCCCTTATGAACCCATACTGCCTTGTGTCCTGGAGACCATGCTCCTCTAGATATTCCACCAACCTTTCCTTTTGTATGGTCTCCATGAGCTTGCCCATCATTGAAGTCAGATTGACTGGTCTGTAATTCCTTGGGTCATTCTTGGGACCTCTTTTTTTTTTTTTTATTTAGCTGTTTGGCCCCCATCGCCATCTCCCTCCTACTGGTGACAGGGACACATAGGTTTTTACCCTGTTTTCTCCCCATCTTGAAGTCCCAGCACAGAGCCATACATGTGCATGGAGGTGTGCACGCACATCGGAAGTTGGCTCAGCCCCTTCCACCCACCCTTTATGCTGTTGCCCCCTCCTGCCTACTCCACCCACTGGACCTCCACCCAGTGTGGAGCAGAAATACAAGGGGGGGGGCAAACCACCCTTGGAGAAAGAGAGCTGCCTGTCTGGCTGCTCAATGCTGCAACCCCCCCCCCCTTGCCAGCACTCCAGCAACCCAAGGTCACTCCCGAACCCAGGTCACTGGCATAGTGCGAGGCAAGGCGTCCAGCACCTCAACTCTCATCACCACCGGGCCAGCCTCTTGGGACCACTTTTGTGGAGGGGCACCGCTTGTGCTGTTCTCCAGTCCTGCGGTACCATGCCTTACTCTAGTGAACCATTAAATATGTCTGCCAGTGACCCTGCCAGCTCCTCGGTCAGTTCCCTTTGCACCCCTTGGATGTACTCTGTCTGGGACTGGTGATTTGTCCACCTTCAATGCTAACATCCCCTCCATCACTCTGTTCCCTCCTCCCTGTTCCTCTTCTCCCTCCTGAAGGCACTGGTCCATCCTTCTCCCTGGTGAAGACAGAATAGAAGTATTAATTTAGTATCTCTGCTTTCCCCCATTATCCTCCACCCACTCCTCCCTTTTAAGCCTAATAATCCCTTCCTTCTTGACCCTTTTCTTATTTATATAGTGAAAGACAGCCTTCTCCCCCTTCTTAATTCCTTCAGCTATCTGCAGCTCCTTCTGTGTTTTAGCTTGCTGGAATTCTTTACTTGCCTCACTAGCCAACCTTAGATAATTTTCCCTATCCACCTCTCTCTTGGTCTTCCTGAATTTTCTATAGGCTGTCTTTTCCCTTACTGCCTGAGCGACCCCAGAACTGAATCAGCTGGGTGCTTCAGCTCTTGTGTGCCTCCCCCTGAGCCCAACACATTCCTCTGTGGCAACCAGTATTCCTTCCTTAATGATGAACAACCTTTGGTCAACCCCCATATCTGCTCTGATGCCAGCCAGGTGGCTCCTTAGCACTTCACCCATTTTCCTAATGTCTGCCCTGCTAAAATCCAAGATTTTGGTCTTAGTCGGGATGTTTTCCCTGCCCATATCCAAGTGAAAAAAACATTGTGCAATGGTCATTCCCACCTAGTGGCTCCCTAACCATTATTTCCTGTACATGCTGCCCATTTGTGAGCACCAGATCAAAAATTGCCTCTGTTCTTGTTGGTTCTGTGATACCCTGATTCAGGAACCCACTCTGCTGTCCTTCCAGGATCACCTGATGTCTAGCACATGCTGTGGATGGTATGCTCCAGTCCACCTTGGGCAGGTTGAAGTCCCCCACAATTACCACCTCTCCTTTCCTCACAGCTTCCAATATTTGTGAGCTTAGTTCCCTGTCACCTCTCCTCATTCTGGTTAGGTGGTCTGTAAACCGTGCTAACCTAACCTTTCTCCCTCTATTGGACCGTAACTGAACCCATAATGCCTACACTTCCCCTTCCTCTGACTCCTCCCTCACGAAAATTATTCCCTTCCTGGCATGTGACATTATGGTTTGGGTTTAGGTGATACTGGGATATGCAAAAATTAGGTTTATATGTGCCCAGTTTCTACTTTAATCAAAGAGTGCCATGACCAGCCTGCATGCATTAGTCGACTGTCTGTGCACTCAGTATGCTGATGCATGCTAGCAACTTCTGCAATTAGTTGGTGGAAATCATTAGCGCAGTGAGTGTACAGGAAGACAGGATAGTGCAAAAAACCTGACCCTGATATAGTGAGGGTGCCAGTAATCACTGCTGCTGCAGCTGCTTTTTCTGTAATCCTCAGCACCCCCCCCCCCATGATTACATGTGCTGGCTGATCTGCTGCTTAACAGAAAAAGGCTGTTGTGCAGTCATGATGGGGGCATGCCTTGGACAGCATTAGAGAGGTTATGAAGGTTTCCCAGGGTATCCAAAAATATGGGCAGTAGAGCTATGTCAGTAAGGAATAAACTACCTGCCAAGCTCCGCTCCATAAACTCCCACGGCCACTTCAAATCCCACGTCAAAGAGTTGCTCATGACTACCTCCAGGTGCCATTGCTTCCTTGGGTAGTCCACTACTGCTGTATATAGCATTGTAATTATTTTTCCTGCTCTCCTGTTTTTTTTCCAACTAGTTCAGGTATAAGCCTAGTGGATCCATATTATCACAAACTTTGTATCACTGTGGAACTCTGCCCTCAAGTAACCCTGTATTCCTGAGTACCTTTGTTACCTGTTTATTGTAAACTGTAAATTATTTGTAATCATGTTTTATTTGTCTTTCTGTCTACAGTCTTGCATTTGATATTTGTAAATACGTGCCACCTGTACGGTGGCCCAGGTTGTGCCTGAAAATGGTCCCTGGGATCAGCACACTTACCCAGTTACTAAAGTCCTAAATAAAAAAAATAATAAATAAATGTACTTCACTTTTGAAGTTTTGGTGGAGTCACCAAATCCGCCTCTCCAAAGCATTTCGTAAAATTGCCACCTGTGGTGGAAACTTTGCTGAGCTTTGTTTTTTTTTATAGTGCAAACTGCACTTTCTCCCTGGTGTCTAGTAGCCTCCCCCACTGCTGATTGCTTCTGGTGGCTAGTGGTCCCCCCCCCCCGCCGCTGCTGCTGATTGCCGTCCACTGCACACCAGTCTAGAATCCACAATATTGTAATAATAAAACATTTTTTTTTTAAATGTAATCCCTGTTGACTAGTGGACCTCCCACCCTGTCAAGTAGTGCCCCCAGTCTGACCCAGAGTGGGCCACTGGCACAGTCCTCCACTCACCTGTATGGACGGCAGCCTGACTGAGTTCAATGACTGTTGTACAAGCACACGCTCATTCATTGACAGTTCCCAGTCAATTTCCCACACAGTGGAGTATCCAACAGACAATTCATTTCATTTCATTTATTCTTTGTTAACTGGGTAAGGACACTGGACCAGAGGTCCCTTTTCAGGCCCAACCCAGACAGAACAAATACAGTAAACAATACAACAACATCAACATCAAATTACATATTACAAATTACAATTACAAACAGAATATAACAATAAATATTGCTTTAACATCAATTTAAAATTAGACAAAGAAGTAGCCTGGCGAATATCAACTGGAAGCGCATTCCAATAGATGAGGCAGCCACAGAGAATGCACATAATCCAGTCTTAAGCCTATGTTGAGAAATGTCAAATAGTGTACCATTTGCTGACCTTAAATAAGGCAACATAACTCTAAATGAAACTAATTCGGAAAGGGGGAATAAAGATTTGAAGTGAGAACATTTAAAAGTAATGCCCCCCCCCAACGAATATTCATTCGATCCTCCGGATAGGCGACAACCATCCCAGAAGCGAATACAAACTGCAATGATGTGTACGAACAGGGACGGCGAGAACAAATCTGCAAATGTTACTGTGCGTGACAGTCAGAGCATGCAATTCTTTAAACCCAATACTGAAATATAAACTAGATACATAAATGAACTGGGGAAGGAGTGAACCTGTAGCAACAGTTGTCCTGGTCTCAGCAGTAAAGTAGGATTTATATTTATATAATAACCTTAATGTCTGATTAATGGTTTTGACAACAGACTGTATCTGGAGAGAAAAAGTTAATCCAGGGTCCAAAAAGACACCAAGATATCTAAAATGAAAAACTTGCTCTATCAAGGTACCCTGCTGATCCTATACAGTTAAACGTGTAGTGCACATGCGTAAAGCGATCCCTGTTGTTAACCTATTGATGTGACGTAGCATCGATAGGTTAACAGGCTTACGTCACAACGATAGCATAACAACCATAGGAAATGATGATTTCCTAAGGCTAACAATGTTCTACCATACACTATATTATGAGTTAACCACAAACAAACATCCCCAGAATCTTTATCCAAGGCAAAAGAAAGTTCAGACACAGACTTGGATTGAGAAAAAATAATTAAGTCATCCACATACAAAAGAGTACTACTATATTTACAGACCTGAGGTAGTTGGTTAACAAATATAGAAAAGAATAAGGGGCCCAAAATGGAACCCTGTGGGACACCACAATGAACTGAAGACACATCTGAGGTAACAGATCCAATTTGTACAAATTGACACCTATTACACAAGTAATTACCAACCCATGAAACAGCAGCTTCAGAAAATCCCAATATTAAACAATTGAGAGCAAGTAAGATCATGCTCAATTAGGTCGAATGCCTTAGTCAGGTCCATGAACACCGCTCCTCATCATCCTACCTTTCTCAAACCCGTGTAGGACGGTGTCCATGAACCCAACCAAGCCGGCAGTCCCAGTTCCATGGTACCTACGGAATCCATGTTGCTTAGCAAGCACTTCATAGGTACCCAAGTAGTCATTAATCTGTCTTGCTACTATCTTTTCAAGCATTTTACCAAGTGGGTTCAAAATAGATATTGGTCTAAAATCATCCAAGGTAATGGCATAACTTTTTTAGGCATGGGGCCCACCCCTAGCTTTCTCCCATTCAGTGGGAAACTCACAGGTAACTAGAGAAAAATTAAGTATATAACATACAGGCTCAATAATAAATGGAATAGCCAGTTTTAGAAAGCGGTCATCTAGCCCACCCCTGCAGTCACTAAATCTGTCCAGAATAGAATACAGAAGTTTAAAACTTCAGAATGAACATTTTCTTTAAATAGGAACCTAGATCTGTTAGTTGGTAGATCGACAAGCTCAGCTTTAATATCTCCAGGCTGTGTCATATTACACCTATACCTGGATAAATCAGAATACTTGTCATTTAACAATTTGACAGTTTCAGAGGGATCAACAATATATACATCTTGGACAGTAACCTTCTGGATATCAGCTTTGGGTTTAGGAGACAAAAGTGAATTAATATTCTCCCAAAATCTCTTGGGGTTGGACCAACTGGATTCAAAGCATTCCCTGTAATAATCTTTTTTTGCTTTCCTCACTGCAGATGATACCAAATTCCTAAGCCTGCGATAAAAATTCATAGACGCAGTACAAGGATATTTTTTTTAAATTTCACCCAGGCAGAATTTCTGTCCTTAATCAATTTCTTAATGGCAGGAGAAAACCTGCCAATAGGAGTACCTCAATGTTGTAGAGTTGCAGAGGGAATAAGGTTTCCTGAATTGGGAGTAATTGCTTACAAAAATAGACCAGCGCTGCATCAGCATCTGGAACACTCTCTAAAAAAGACCAGTTAATGGCACCTAAATAAGTGTGTAATAAAGAGATATTAACATTCTTAAATTATCTAGCTTGAACCAGGCATGGGGTAAGTTTTTGATGTTGAAAATTCATTACACAGTATATTGCCATATGGTCGCTCACCGAATTAGCCGGCACTCCTGAGTCAGCTATGCTGCTAGTCTTATTAGTAAGAACCCAGTCAAATGTCGAATGATGCAACGTAAGTGAATTTAGACGAGTGGGTTCACTGGTACACTGAACTAATTCATATGAAAGAAGCAAAGATTCCAACCCCAAGGGTTCCCCCAACCCGGGGAAATAGTGTTAGACAAACCTTGTAGAGTTCTATGACTGGGTGACGAGTGTGTAGGACCTGGGTAGACCGGTGGACGTCCTCTATCTTGACTTCAGCAAGGCATTTGACTCTGTTCCTCACGGGGGCCTGTTGAATAAACTGGGAGAAATGGGGGTGGGGAACCACATGATCAGATGGATAGGCAATTGTCTCCAAGACCGGATGGTTGGCAGGATAGTATCATCCCCAAAGAGGTTCATTAGTGGGGTTCCTCAGGGATTGGTCCTTGGGCCCCTCCTGTTCAACGCCTACATCTCTGGCATAAGGAAAGATATCAGGAGTGAGATGAGTCTCTTTGTGGATGACTCAAAACTGGGGGCGGTGGTGGATGGGGAGGAGGGGATGGTGGCCCTACAGGGGGACCTGGAGGCTCTGGAAAGGTGTCTAGAAAGTGGAAGTTGAGGTTCAATGTAGGGAAATGCAAGGTACTGCATCTGGGAGCCAGAAACCTGGGCCAAGTGTACACCCGGGGGGGGGGAATGCTACAAGTCTCAATGGCTGAGAGGGGCCTGGGGGTAGTGGTGGATGTCAAGATGAACAACTCTGAGACTTGTAGGAGGGCAGCGGCCAAGGCTAACAGGATGCTGAGATGCATCGCTAGGAGGATCACCTCCAGAAGGAGGGAAGTGATACTCCCTCTGTATAACTACTTGGTGAGGCCACACCTCAAGTACTGCATGCAGTTTTGGAGGCCACACTTAAAGAGGGACATTGAACTCCTGGAGAGGGTCCAGAGGAGGGCAACCAAAATGTTCTGGGGCCTGCGGGACAGGACCTATGGGGAGAGGCTCAAAGAGCTAAATATGTACACATTAGAAGAGAGAGGGACCGGGGGGACATGATAGAGGTCTTCAGGTACATGAAGGGGTTAAATAGGGGAGGAGCAGTCAGGGTGCTCGAAGGAAGGAGGGCAACTAGAGGGCATGGTGGAAGCTGGAGGATTCAGGGAGAAAGGAGGAGGTGCTACTTCACTGAGAGAGTGGAGGAGCCATGGAATGCGCTGCCCAGGGGGCTGGTGGAGGCAGATACGATGGAGGGGTTCAAGAGGGGGTAGGACAGGTACAGGGGAAAGATTCTGGAAGTAAAGTCCTGTGCAGCAGGAATATCCGGGACTGGGAAGGGAGAAGCCAGAAAGGGCGAGGGGGGCAGTAAGGTCAGCTCCCAGGGTGGGGGCTGACCAAACGAGCAGGCACGAAAGACCATTTGTGCATACTGCTAGAACTGGGAACGAATGAACTTGATGAACAGCTTGGTTTTCCCTGCCTTTTTCATTACTGCTGGGGTGCCGAGGAGCGTGGGGAGTCTGTGCGCATTACTGGGACGTGTCTTGAGCGACCCTGAAGTGAATGTTGGGGTTGTTACAGCTGGCCCCGTTATTGTCTTGCACTTACAGTGGTTTTGCTGTGGACTGGATGCAGTTTGCACTTTTAAGGTTGAATACCTACACGCTGTGTGCTTCTGGCTGTATATTCTATAAGGACTGGGGTGGTGGAACTGCACAAGGATTCTATATTAGAAAGAGTCTGGACATGGGGATTTGAAAGGACACTGGACTTTATCGGAGTGTGGAAATTTTATTGCTGGACTTGTGGCGTTGGATTTGGGGACAACAGTAGCTTATGGTGGAGTGGGCCTGATCTGGCGGGTGGGCCGTGCTTTGGTCTGTGACAGCACGGGGGTCCATGTTTTTAGCTGCCGGGAAGTCGGTGGTTGGAGCTCAGATCCCTAGAGATCCCTGGGGGACCTACTGGTGTTGGATTCTGGTTGGGGTCTCATAGTAGCTGGTACGGCCTGGTGCTGGCCTCCCAGATTAGATTTTTGGGGCTCTTCACGACCTCAGAGTGGACTGGTCCTGAAGATGATCCTTTGGACTTTTTCTCCGATCCTGGTACCGTGGTCAGATTTTCATTTTTATCATTTTTCCGGCAGTGAGAGTGCCGTAACAGATTTTTCCTTGGCTCTGACAGTGAGAGTATCAGAGGTCAGGGGAACGATTGATTTTATTCTGGGAAGAAAAGCTTTACACCTATTTACCCAGGGGGTGAGAGCGCCTGAGGGATTTTCTTAGTCCTGCTGGTAGTGAGAGGACCATTGGGACTCGGACTATCTGTTTGTCTCCCTAAATAGTTTTATGACTGCATTATTAGCCATATCTGCCTCCTTACACCAATTGGTTTTATGAGTTATTATTTTGTTTTGTTTTGTTTTTAGTGCAATACTGTTTTTTTCATCTCCAGGGGGTGTGAGAGGGTCCTGGGGAAGGGAAGCTTTGTTGTTTGGTATATTTATGCTGTACTTGATGTTAGTTGTTATTTTTATTTTTAGGATTATGATATTAGATAGATTTGTGTAAGGGATACTTATTAGAGATTGGGATTAATGTGGGTTTATATTATTAAAGATTTAATTTTGAGTTTTTGCTTTTAGGGGGTTGTTTGGGGGGAGGGTTAGTGTTTATTTGATTATGAGTGTGTGTGTGTGTGAGTGTGTGTGTGTGTGTGTGTGTGTGGTATTGAGTTTTGTTTTGGTTTTGGGATTACGTAGCCGGGGGGGATGTGTCTGGGAAGGTATGTGGGCTTGGGGTGGGCCAGGATAGTGTATGGGGCATCCCGGCTGTTCAATCTTCGACCTTTTTTCAGCCTCCCTGTGTCAGATACTACAGTAAGGTGCTGTAGGGAGGTTGGAATTGGGAGGAGTCACAGGATTCGATCAGGGCGGGGTGCCCCTTGTATGGCAGGTGGTGGTAGGATCGAGGTAGTGGGGTGCAGAAGGCACCCTGGGATTAGACGGTACTTGGGGAGAGGCCAGACATGTTTAGTTCCCGTTACCAGGGTTCCCACCAGACCAAGTGGGCAGGCAGCCAGAGGGGCTGCACTGTCCACCAATCCCCTGAGGGCGGTGCTTTGCAATGCCAGATCGGTCAGAAACAAGACTGCAATTATAGCGGACTTGTTTTCTTTGACCGATCTGGCTTGCATTATGGAGACCTGGATCAGTGATGATGCTGGCCCAGTTTTAGAGGCTGCCATCCCGACCGGGTATACTGTAATGCACTGCCCCAGAGTGGAACACAGGGGTGGGGGGGTAGCCATCTGTTTTAGATCTGAGCTGGGCTTCACCGTGCACCCAGTGAGAGCACCACTTTCATTTGAATGTGTGGCCATTCGTGGGGGTCCGGGCACAGGCTGCTTGATTCTCCTGATTTACCGCCCTTCTGGGGTGGCGGGAGATTTCTTGCAGGGAGTGGTCGATTTAATCGTCAGCGAAACATTGGAGGCCCCAGATGTTTAGTGCTGGGGGACTTCAATGTTTGGGCCAAAGATGAATCCTCTCGGCTTGGTTACAACTTCCTCCAGATGATGTCATCTCTGGGCTTTGTGCAGAGAGTTTCTTCCGCGACCCATCAGGGTGGCCACATGTTGGATTTGGTGTTTTCACTGGGGCTTGAGATAATTAGTATCAGCATTGATAGGGTAATTTGGTCCGATCATTGCACGGTGAAGTTCCAGTTCAGGGCCCCTTGGTAGCCCTCCCCTGCAGAGATGGTCAGCTATCGTCCTTTGAGGGTTTGACCCTGAGGTTTTGGCAGTGGCTGACCTATCTAGCGTGGACAGTGCATGCGTTGGGGATGTGTGCGCGGCAGTGAACGCCTATAACAAGGCGCTTTCTGGTGCGCTCGACTCCCTTGCACCAGCCCGTGTATGACCCAGGTCTTCTCACTTGGGGTCCCCTTGGTATGATGGGGAGCTCAGGGTGATGAAGACGTTGGGTCGGAGATTAGAACACTGCTGGCAGAAGTCCAGCCTGGAGGTAGACAAACTGGCCCTACGCATGCACTACGGTGCATACCAAGGGGCAATCAACTGTAAGAAGGCAGAATTTCTGTCCAGGGAGACTGCTGCCAGGAGGAACTGACCAACTGTGCTCTTTCAGATTGTGGATAGGCTGCTTCATCCTTCCTGTCTACAGCCGAAGGTAGCCTTTTCGAACACATTGTGCGAGGAGTTTGCTCGGTTCTTCTCAGACAGGGTGTCTGCCATCAGGCAGGAGGTTCCGCCAGTGGACCAGAATCTGGCCAATAGTGGTCACCATGGGTGACCGGAGAGCACTCCACCTGGTTGGGGTGAGTTTAGACTTGTGGAGGTCGCTGAGGTCACCTTTTGTGAACTGGACTGGTGCCAACTCGTTTCTTAATGAGATGTGTTGACTCCATTGGCCCAGTGTTTGCCCTGATTGTCCAGTGTCCCTTGTCAGAGGGCGTCTTTCCTGATGTCTTGAAGGAGGCATTGGTGAGACCCCTTCTGAAAAAAACATCATTGGACCCTGACGTCAAGGCAAATTACTGTCCTATCTCTAATCTCCCAATTTTGGGTAAGATTGTTGAGAAGGTAGTGGCGCTTCAGCTTGAGGAGCATCTCATGGCCCATGATCTGTATGAGCTGCTCCAGTCTGGGTTTCATGTGAGGCATAGCACAGAAACTGTGCTAGTTCAGGTGCATAATGACCTCCTTAGGGCTAGAGATCGAGGGGAGGGGACAATTCTTGTTCTCCTCGATCTCTCATCAGCATCTGACATGGTGGACCATCGAGTGTTACTTGACTGCCAAAGGGAATTCTGCTTACTTGCCGGCACTGTCATCTGCTGGTTTGAGTCTTTTTTATCTAACAGGAGGCAGAGGGTAGTGATGGGGAATTTCTCCTCCTCCCCTGACCACCTGTCGTGCGGAGTTCCCCAGGGTTCGGTCTTGTCACTGATGTTGTTTGCCATGTGCATGCTTCCCCTGGAAGAGCTCATTAGGAAGTACAGTCTGGGTTTTCACTGCTATGCTGATGATACCCAGCTGTACCTTTCCTTTGCCCCTGGAACATCTTATGCAGTAGAAGTGCTTAACAGCTGCCTAGCTGAAATCAATGACTGGATGGCCTCCAGCTGGTTGCGACTGAACCCCAGTAAGATGGAGGTACTGGTGGTGGAGTCGAACAGAGGGCATGATGGGTTGGCCTCTGGTGCAGAGACAGGACTTTGTCTTGGCTCTGTACCATTGAAGACCTCCTCTAGGGTGCGTGATCTGGGTGTTATTCTTGACAGCGGTTTGACACTTGAGTTTCAGGTTGAGTCCGTTGCCTGTACCAGCTTTTATTATCTGAGGAATATTGCCAGGATAAAGCCCCTAGTGGACCTCCCCACTTTGGTGCATGCCTTCGTGACATCCAGACTTGACTACTGTAATGCACTCTATCTCAGGGTCTCTGGGGGTACCCTGAGCCGACTGCAGCTGGTGCAGAACGAGGCAGCGAGGCTGTTGACAGGACAGTCTAAATATTGTTATATTACTGCGGTGCTGCATCAACTGCACTGGCTGCCAGTTAGGTGGAGGGTCCTCTTTAAGGTGAGTTTGCTCACCTTTAAGGCCCTACACGGCCTGGGCCCTGGCTACCTGAAGGACCTTCTTGCACCTGCTGCCTCGGACCGCTCCCTCTGCTCCTCCTCTAGGGGCCTCCTTGCAATTCCCAGGATGAGGTTAAGAACTGCTGGTGACAGAGCATTTAGTGTTGCTGCTCCTGTCCTGTGGAATTCGCTCCCTTTAGCCGTCAGGGAGGCCCCATCTGTTGAAGTATTTAAGGCCTGCCTCAAGGCCTTCTTGTATAATCAGGCCTTGCCGGACTATGTTTTATAGTCCTTACCTGTCTTTCTAATAAAGGAAATTTGATGTTAATTTAGTCTTCGAGATTTTAAATGCAGTTGAAGTTGAGGGTAGCAAATTGTGTAACAAATTTTGTTTTAACTTGTTTGGAATAGTGTATATAATTGATTATTATTGTGATATGTTGTATTTATTTGATTGATGTACGGCACCCAGAGCCTCCGGGATGGGCATCTCTTTAGATAAAATTTGCCTTGCCTTGCCTATTCTGCTGGCATGTTAGTATGTTACTATGGTATCCCTAGATAGCCAATTTAAATTCCTATCTCCTACAATACTGGTATCACAATGCTTGAAATAAGGGGCACCAATCTCTAAATAATATTTTAAACCTTTCTGTCCACACTGAGAGGGGGTTATATAAACAACTCACAATAATACTTTTTTTAACCCTAAAACAAACTAACAGTAACCAACCAGTTGCACAGTCCTCGATGTTCTATATAATATGCCAATACACTACCTCCCTTTTTTACCCTTACGATCAGCTCTAACCTGTTTATATTCAGTGATGCTGCATGCACTAACAGGAACCATTGGCTTTAGCCATCTCTTCGAGAGTGCTACAACATCAGGTTAACAATGATCAATCAATCATTCAATTTCAGCAAACTTCAGACATTTAAATGAACAATTTTAAAACTATGGCTACTAGCAAAGGAAGGGGTAGAGTACAAACCCTGAGAACAAGATGTAGTGTTAGAAGCTAGAGGTCTGGGATTCAACTCAATATCACCTGCTCTGAGCAATAAAAAAGGAAGCTGTAATGTGTAGTCGAGTTTACACAAAAAACACCTTCCATAGTGCATCAAACAATGGCACCCCCAGAATCCACATACAGTACTCTAATTTCCAATCCAGTATTCAATAATAATTGCATAGGCTCAAATGTCAGGTTATCAACCACCATAGAATTAGAAATTGCATAATCACCAATAGCAAATTTTTCACCAATCCCCTTGGGCACATTAGTAGTATTAGACTGTCACAACATACCAAGCCACCCACCAACATACAGGCCCATAGAGTACAAGCTCTGAGGCTCCACATCATTAAACTTCAGTAAGCCTCAGTAGCGCATAAACTGTGGCTCCCATTATCTCCCTCAGACTCTCTTAGACTCCTCCTACACTTGTCCGCACTTTGCTGCAATATTTCACGTAGGAGAAGGTGCACATCCGGAAAATGGCCAGTAAAAAAGGAACCCTGTGGCTAGATCAAAGGATCATCTTTAATATTGATTTTAACCCCCAGAATCACACAGTGGAAACTGAATATAGGGTAATAAAAAAGCTAAATAGCAGAGAAAAAGCACCCACTGCATGGACTAAATAAGCATCAGGACACTGCAGTTGATAATACAGCCAGTCCTTTATGTGAAATGCTCATGATATAAAAGTACAAATGGCACAAGCAAACCAAGCAGTAGTTACCGCAGATAAACTAATGTTTCACTTAGTAAGTGCCCAAAAAGTTCAGCTGTTATCGCATGGTGCCAACCACAACATGGTGTGAGTTATACTGAGATTTACCCACACCTGGTGTAGTTCATTCATGAGGCCGCAATCCGAGTGACTAACTCCACAGCAGAAGTTGGTAAATCCCAGCATAATACACCCTGGAGTGGTTTTTTGTGATTATACACTGACCTCCTATACTTTTTTGTATGGGGAAAAAAACAGAAAAATGCAGTTTTTCTTGCATTTTAAATGTTTTGTTTTTTTTATTTATTCTTACACTACAAAAAAATAGGCTGGTTAAGTTAAAGAGCAGGTCCCAGACATTGGACTCAGTCTTATTATAAAACAATATGCTCCCCTTACACCTCAGCTTCCAGATTAATTCTTAAACTGAGTAACAACTGTGCCTGGTGTTGTGACTTTAGTGTTTCACAGCACCATTTTTGTTCTATGAGCCAAGACTGCCTTCTGTACATGGCCTATGTCCACAATACACCAGACACTCTTCCCCCTTCCCCCAGAGAAGGAGAGCAGTCCCTGGGATGCTCAATCCTTCTCTCCCTGGCCAGCCCTCCAACTCAAGGAGTCCGTTTCCGAATCCAGGATGTTGGTGCCACAAGCAAATGCCTTGCCACTGTGCTGGCAGGCCAGCCACAGAACAATCCTTCTCAGCTGCACC
Organism: Neoceratodus forsteri; assembly: GCA_016271365.2. Taxonomy (NCBI): domain Eukaryota; kingdom Metazoa; phylum Chordata; order Ceratodontiformes; family Ceratodontidae; genus Neoceratodus; species Neoceratodus forsteri. The sequence continues at coordinate 1,182,079,287 of CM057454.1, forward strand.
TGTCATCCACTGTACCTCCAGCAGAGGTAACACCTACCACTGGTTTCCACCCACAGATGACCACAATCTGTGCCTCTATCTTTACAGCCCATGCAAGTCAGTTCTATGTGATAACGGCAAAAGCCTAAAGGTGATCACCGTTATCGCGCAGTCAGAGTGCCAAAAACATTTTCGGCACTCCGACACCATCGGTGCACATTATAATGGTGCCAGGATATGTATTTTAATGCATTCTGTGGGGTGGCTGCACCCCCCCACCCACGCGGGGGGCTTGTCCCCGCACCATCCTACTAATGGATTCTCAGCTCCAGGGGGGTGCATGTCGGGGGGTGAAAGCATTAAAAAATAATGGTTCTGGCTGGGCGCAATAAAATAGCACCAGAGCCCAGACCCGAACCTGGTACCTCACCCACCCAACTACAAGCCAGCCCCCAATGCCATGACGCAGCTTGGCAATCTACTGCAGCGCCACCCCTACAGCTCCTCCTCCTCCCCCTCCCAGCCCATGCTCACTGTGCTCACTTTCCCCCGTGTGCATACACATAGCGACATCCTGTCACCCAGTTCACCCACCCCCTCATCGGTTGCCCTACCCTCCCATCACTGTGAGGGACTGCGCTGGGAAGGAGTCGCCGTTACGGATGTTGCCCTTCCCCATGAGCCCACCTCATGGTATACCATGCAAGTCAAGCATCAAACATTTAACCACCCACATCATGTTCCGTAGTCACCCCCACCACAGCCATTGTTGTTGGCTACCAATCCCCACCAGTCCTAACACCCCTACCTTCCCCCCAGCTCTTGTGGCAACCCTCTAGTCAAAGCCATGTTACAATGCCCACTCTCAAGAAATGGATAGCATACTAAATAAGAGCCACCACCCCCATAACAATGTCTAATTACTGGGCACAATGCAGTAATACAGACATACAATACATTAAAAATAGTGCAGTCAGCCTCACCTCGGTAGTGGGGAAGATCATGAAAGCACTGCTGAAGGAGAGATTGGTGGAACATCTGGTTGTCAATGGACTACAGGACCCAAGGCAGCATGGTTTCACCAGGGGGAGGTCATGTCAGACCAACCTCATTGAATTTTTTGACTGGGTGACTAGGGAGGTGGATCAGGGGAGGGCAGTGGACATGGCCTATCTGGACTTCAGCAAGGCCTTTGACACTGTGCCACATAGAAGACTATTACACAAACTGGGGAATATGGGTGTGGGCAGGACAGTAGTGTGGTGGGTAGGTAACTGGCTGGGTGGCAGGACACAGAGGGTAGTGGTAAATGGCTGTCACTCCACAGAGGGAAGAGTGACCAGTGGGGTACCACAGGGATCAGTGCTGGGACCGGTCCTATTCAACATCTTCATCAGTGACATGGCACAGGACCTAGAAGGCAGAATTTCACTGTTCGCTGATGACACAAAGCTCTGTAACAGAGTAGACACACCAGAGGGTGTAGACAGAATGAGAAGCGATCTGCATAAACTTGAAGAATGGTCAGAGGTTTGGCAGTTGAAATTCAATGCAAAGAAGTGCAAGATAATGCATATGGGCACAAAACCCTGGCACAATATATATCAGTTGGGGGTGAAGATATAGCATGCAAGCAGGAAAGGGATCTTGGGGTTATCATCTTTGATGACCTCAAGGTAGGAAACAGTGTGACAAGGCAGCAGGTAAAACAAATAGGATGCTGGGATGTATAGGCAGGGCATCACACCAGCAGGGGAAAGGAGGTGATAATTCCGCTATACAAGAGACTAGTGAGGCCCCACCTGGAGTACAGTGTACAGTTCTGGAGACCATACCTCGTGGGGACATAGACAGGGTAGAGAAGGTTCAGAGGAGGGCAACAAAGATGGTGCATGGATTGCATCACAAGTCCTATGAAGACAGGTTGAAGGAACTGAACATGTACTCCTGGAGGGAGGAGGAGAGGGGGATATGATAGAGACATACAAGTATCTTACAGGGAGAAACAGGGTGCAGGAAAACACTATTTTTAAGCGAAAAGATGTTCCAGGACTAGAGGGCATGGGATGAAGTTGGAGGAGGGACGATTCAGAGGAAACATGAGAAGAATTTCTTCACAGAACGGGTGGTGGACAAGTGGAACACCCTGCCAGAGGAAGTGGTGGGGGCTGAAACAATCACGGTATTTAAGAATGCATGGGATAGACATAAAGGAATTCTGGAGGTCAGGGGTAAGGGGCAACAGACTTCTAGGAAAACAAACTGAACTTACAAGCTCAAATGGGCAGACTGGGTGGGCCATAGGCCCTTATCTGCCGACACTGTCTATGTATCTATGTATCTATGTGCATTGCATGAATTTTTTTCTTTTTTATATGCTAACATTAATATCAAATACATTAGAACACTGCTTGTTTGTGTGTTGTTCATAGATACTGCTGAAGATGCAAATAAACAACCCCCAACCCACAGCAGAGCATCACATATTAAAACCACTGTGCACATTTTAGTCATTCAGAAAAACATGAAAATTGCAGTGCTACCTTGCCCCAGTAATGCAAACTGCATTGATTGCTCCCTGGCACCAAAAAGTATTAAACCCACTTGTATTTGGCCATTTAGAATACTTTTATTTTAATTCCTCTGCTCACAGCTGCATAGGGTAATGCCCTCAGCAAGGTGCTTGCGGCACTCTTCTGCCCTCTAAAAGATGACGGCATGCTGATTGTACTCGCGCTAGACACCCCCTGATGGGCGTTGCCATTCTAGTACTTCTTTTGAGTTCTTTGGGGCCAGCCTGGGGTAATATCAATCACAGAACTAGAGAGAAAGACTAGAATGGCAATGCCACCTTCTGAGGCATGTAAAGCGTGACACCATCTTTTGGAGGGCAAAAAAGCACTGTATCCAGGGCTTGCCGCTGAGCTGCATGCAGTTTTAGTTTTGAGTTTATAGCGCAGTTTTGCCCTGAAACCACATGCAAACCATTTTAAGCTCTCCTGGCCCTCTCAAAATGTGGATTGGGGCCAGGAAGCATTTGTATCACTGCAGCAGCAATTAACTCCAGGTATATTCCCTTTCCCTGCCCTGTCCCAAACTACGAATGGGGGCTGGGGAGCACACTGGTATACTTTTACTTTTCTACAGTTGTAGAAGGTGATGTGAACTCAGATGAAGTGTACAGCTGGGGGGTTGGACCGGATGACCAGCTCCAGAAAAGGGCAGCTAGGAAAGGCTATTCTGTGGGTGGAAATGGTATGGGGAGATCCAATTGCAAAGACAGTGGGGGCTGTGTAATGGTATAAGGAGGGGATTAGCTTGAGAAGGCTGGCTCTAAAAGGTGGGTCCAGCTGCAGGGGGATTTATTGGAGGATGGTCTGGGGACTGGAAGAGCAATCCAGCTGCGGGGGGGGTGGAGCTGGTCCATAGGCCGAAATGGTGGTTCAGGTGGGTCCAGGGAGGGTGATCATCTAGGGTGAGAGGCTGATCCAGGACATGGGATGGTGCTCAGGGTTGGGGAGGTGGTTCCATGGTCAGGAAAGGTCTAGCTGCTAGGAGGATTGTCTTCTGGGGGATGCTGGTGAGGAGCATGCATTTGTTACATGAGGTCCCTGCACCCTAATTAGTACCCTCAGAGGTACACTGTAGACAGCTAGTGCTTAAGCATATGTTATACTAACACATAGGGCTAAGGGCATCTACCGTACAAGAGTAGATGTCAGGATATGTATGCATGTTGTTGTAATACACTTTGCTTGCTAATACATATACTCTTCTATGTATTTTCTGTGTATTTCTCACTTGTAAGATGCCAAGGCACCTGTGTCCTTGGAATAATTATGATATGTAAGTCAGCACTGCCACCTTTTGGTGATTTGTACTACTACACTGAGTTATGTACGACTCTGTATAAGAACTCTTTTGTTTCACAAACTGATGACTACTACAAAATTGTGTAATGTTATCTTGGACCGTGGAGTCTCCTCTAATTTAGCCAATAGGGCTCATCTCTGTAACTAGAATGTTTCTATCTTACAGTAACCATAGTAATTATCATAGGTATATAATATGATACACTAGTCTTGTACCTCGGAGATCCCAAGAGACACAAAGAAACCTTGAGGTATAGGGAACGCTTAGCACTGGCTCCCGGTTCTCATTGGTAAGAACTGCTTAGGGCGACTGTGATTTCATCCTTTTTGGTAGTAATAAACAAGTTCATTACTCTTATGCAACGTGTCTGTAGTTACTTGCATTCCCAATATTGCCAAGAACCTGAAAGTGAGGTTTAGACCTCCTGACAATTGGCGACTTCGTGCAGGCGATATTTGGTGTTTGTAAGTTTTCACTTGTTGCTTTAACTTTTCCCTTTCCCATAGGGACAGTAGGTGTACATTTCCGTATCACCGCTCCCATTTTACAACCAGTTTGTAGTCGCTTACAAAGTCTGGCTGTCTTCCTTTCGGGTGTGGTCGATGCCGACTCGACTTACTCCATTACAGCTTTGAATTGTAAGCCTACAACTTATGCAGTAGCCCGGCTGTGTATAAAGTGCTCCTGTTGTGGATCGATACACAGCACAGTGCCTTTTTCACTGTTTGATTTTTCGTTCCCTCCCACACAATGGCCAACGTATCAAATATCTGCGCAGAACTGAGACTCGATGTCTCAAACTTCCTTACCTCCCATGGAGGATGGGCTGACTTCGCTCAGGACGCAAGTCAATCCGAAAACCCTATACTGGGGATTTCAACCCAGTACACAGAGACAAGACAATCAATCAATAAGCATCAGGCTGAAGGGTCGATGGTCGCTGCTCTCTATGCTGCTCTGGAAGCCTCCAAAGCGAGGTTTCGAACCCTTGATCTGCAAATTTCATCTCTTAAGCAAAAGATGGGTTTGCAGGAAATGGAATGTGTTAGACTGCAGCAGAACTTGGAGTCTAAACTCCAAGCTCTGCAGAATGAAATAGATTCACTTTTGCATCATTCAGCTCAAGCTGGAGAACAGGAACTTTGTATGTTGAAGCAGGAGTGTGAAAGTCTGAGACAGGATAAGGGACAGGCATTGCATATGAATGATTTGCTAAGTGCTGCAAATGCTCAGTTGAATGAGGAGAGCTACAGGACGAGAAGAACCAGGTACGTAATGACTTAGAAGTGGCTACCAGGGACAATCACAAATTGAGCATTGCGTATAGAGTGTTGCAGAAGCAAATGCAACATGAAGTTGATATGGATGTTGCAACTGTGAGTCATTCTGAATGTAAAACCAAGATGGCGAAACTGCGCAATCAGCAGGAGGTTTTGGCTGGACATATTAAGGTGATGGGAGGCGTAGCCCCTGCCTTACACATGTCATCTGAAGGGGAGGTATCAGATGATGACATCTCTCAGTACAACACCCAGTCACACCCCTACAATGGCCCAGAAACCCCACCTAGCCATCCACAACATGGCAGATCCCCACTCCACCCTCACCAGGTCATACGTCATTGACGTTGTGATGCCCATTATAGGAGACACTGACATGGCGGCCCCCATGATAGAGGGGAAGCAGGCCCAGACCTGGTCCCGATGGCACCATTGATAGCCGTTATTAATGTGGAAGATAGGCAAGAGATAGAAACGATGATTGAAACTGCAATAGGCAATGTACCTCTTCCTGAGAGAAGTAAACGGGCTATTAAAACCCAGATTAGGCAGCTTCTACAGGAGGCTGGTACTCAGGATGGTATTGTTCGTACTGCGGCTGAGGCTGCAGCTCGGGCCGCACTAGATGGCGCCCGAGACAATCTACCTCTGCCTGATCGACTCAGTAATCCCCTACAAATGGCCTACTCTGTTCAGCAAATAGCTGACAGTATCGGTCGGATGAACCTGTCCGACAACCTCAGCTGTCACTTAGAAAAGGTGAGTTCTAAATGCGAGATGCTTAGCCTCGCTGCAGAATACCAGGTCCAAATACTACGCCAGACCATCAATCCTAGTTTGTGGGCCAAACCCCCCGATGCCATCCACCAGGATGGGAATGCCACCTTTGATGAGGTTGTAGCTGATCTCATTTCTGCTTACAGCCCAGGTGTAGTAGGAGTGATGCTTGCATACCCTGTAAAACAGAATGCAAAAGAAAAGTCCAGCGACTTACCACCAGAGACTTTGGATGGCCTATCGAGCAGGAAAACACCTGGCACAAGAAGCTGCGGATGTAGATCTTATTGAGTATAAGACCCTGTTCCTTAGGAACATGATTCCTGCAGTACAAGAAAAGGTAGAGGCAACCACCTACCCCCAATAGAGATAGGTTTGCTGACATCCTTAGGAAAACCGAGAGAGTTTACCAACTCTATATCCATGATCTGGGCTCCAGTTCCAAGAAGGTAGCTGCCGTAGAGCCTGCTTCAGAGGCCACGATGCACTACACTGTGGAAGGGCAGGCCCAACACCAACAGGCCCAACATCAGCAGGCCCCTCCAGCTGATAACCAACACCTCCAACAGACCCAACACCAACAACAACCGCAACAGCAACAACAATGGGATGGGAACCGGAATTGGCATAAGAATAAAAAGCATAAGGGTAAAGGTAAACCACAACAACAAAGCACAGGCCTTCATATAGGGAGATAACCGAAGAGAATTGGAAATTCCGAGAGCTCCTGGGACAAGTGCGCTCTGTAGCAGACACTGTTCCCGCACAGGCCCTCGCGGCGGTACAACCAGCGACCCAGACCCCAACAGGTCATAGGGATACTGGATGTGCAGGCCTTCAGGCCCATACAGGCCTGAACCCAGAAGCTCCTCCCTATATAGCATCAGTGCAGCATGGTAAAGTGATTCACAGGAGTCAGGCCCAACCTCTCCATGCTCCCAGTAGTACAGATTGACAATTACAGGCCCCAGTCTGGATTGTAAACAAGCTGGTCTTGGATACAAACGGAAGGCCATGCACTGAGGCCGAGGTCAGGGGCCGCCTACTAGTAGTCTTGTTAGATACAGGTGCAGCTGTATCTGTATTACATGATGAACATCCAGACACATCCCCTTGGTCCACCGGACGGAGGACCAACATGTCAGGAGTTGATGGTACTAGGCTACCTGCATACCGTTCTCTACCCCTACCAGTAGAGCTAGGCCATCTAAAGGCCTCACACACTTTCCAGCTGATGGTAATGCATGATCATCCTAGTATCATAGGAATTGATTTCCTTGCACCACACAGCTGTGTGGTGGATCTAACTAATATGCTACTGATACAGATTCAGGGTCAATACCATACCATTTTGATCCCTGATTCACACGTTGTGGCGACAGTCTCTGCCAGTGACAAGGAGTATGATGTCATAGATTTGTTCAAAGGTCATGAGCTTTTCCCAAAACTTCTCCCCATTTTGCAACGACATCTGTAGGCGTTTGCAATTAACAAACATGACTGTGGTAGAATGCACACTGTCATCGAAGTGCCAGGCCCAGCACATGAGAGGCAAAGGCAGTACCCTTTTCCAACTGAGGCCTTGCTTTCTCTTAGAGAAACAATCAAATCACTCCTCAAGCAAGGAGTAATCAGAACTTGTTTTTCCACTGCTAACTCCCCAGTATGGCCAGTCAAAAAACCGAACGGTGACTGGAGACTTACTATTGACTATAGGAAACTGAATCAGGTCACCCGCAGTTGTTCCCCAACTGTGGCATCAGCACCCGATGTGCTACGACTCTTGACCACTGACTTGAAATGGTTCAGTGCCCTGGATATTTCCAATGGTTTTTTGTCATTACCATTGGCCCTTAAGAGTCAATATAAGTTTACCTTCACCTTTGAAGGAAGACAGTACATGTGGACTTTCTTGTTGCAAGGATTCCATAATAGCCCTTTCCTGTTCCATCTGCACATGATGGACACCCTCGAGAGTTTCTCTACTCCCCAATGTCTCTTGCAATATGTGGATGACCTGTTGCTGGCAACAGCCACACAGGAACAACATCTGGATCTCTTGGATGAACTACTGACTCTCATCCAGAGAGCAGGCCTGAAATGCAATCCAGCAAAAGCACAACTATGTCAGAAAGAAGTTCTCTTTCTGGGTCTGAAAATAACTGACCAAGGTCGAAGCCCTACCTGGAAGAAGATACAGGGGTTGCGAGACTCGCCATTGCCTACCAGCGTGGCAACTCTTCGAAGGTTTCTAGGTATGGTGAATTATTCGAGAGATTTTATTTGTGATTTTGCTCAGAAAGCTGCTCCTCTGTATGAGCTACTCAAAAAGGACATCCCATAGACTTGGGGCCCTATACACACCCAGGCTGTGATGTCACTGAAGCAGGCCCAGGCCTCTGCCCCAGCTCTAGTCAACCCCAATCCAGCACTACCATTTCATCTGGAATGTGCCACTTCTGACATTGCCATGTCAGCAGTGTTGGCCCAGAAGGTTCATGGCACCCTGAGACCCACTGCATATGCATCACAGCTCTTGACCCCAGTGGAACAGAAGTATAGCCTTTGTGAAAGGAACCTTCTGGCCACCTACTGGGCTGTCAAGCACTTTCTGTATATCATTGGGTACTCTCCACTGATCATCAATACCAATCATACCCCAACTACCTTTCTGCTCCCAGACAGAGTGAAGGATGGGTCAGTCTCCAACACCAGACTGACACACTGGTCACTTCTTCTCCAGGATAGAGACATACAGGTACACCCAACAAAATTCCATCTATGCTGGCTCATGGACTCCTTTTCCAAAGAGAACCCCATGACTGTACACTGCAATCACCTGATCTTCCAGATCCAGGTCCTTTCCTCCCAGCCACACCACAAATACTTGACAAACGCGCACAAGAAGTGGATTGGCAGGTTGGAGATCAGGTAATGGTACTCCGATTTTCACATCCCACCCATTACTTCTCCAATAAGTGGGAAGGCCCATACCCTATCGTCAACAAGCTCAGTCCGGCAGTCTATCAGGTTAGACTCCTGCATAACAGTAAGTTGACTGGCAAATGGTTACATGCAAACCAGCTAAACTGTATAAAGGAGCTTATTTACTTTTCCTCACCCCATTGGGTGAACTAGTACTAATTTACTAACGTTTGAGTTTGCTTTTCATATACACTGACAAGATGGCTATCTTGTTCCATTATCTCCTCATCTCAGGAGTTATCCTCTGCATCCAAGGCACGGTACCGAACCTCCTACCACACCTTGATCATCCAGCATCTCCTTCAGAGGGAGTGTCCATCAATATACCCAATAATCTGATTACTGTCTAGGAAGGTTCCGATGCTTACCTCACAGCCTTGTTTGTTGCTCCTGATAAATCTACCCTACAAACTGAGTGGCAAACCACATTGCAAGGACAAATTCTCCCCTGTGGCCAAACTCTCCAAAGGAACTTTCCAGGGTTGGCCCAATGCTAAATTATCCCCAAATGGTTCTCTGCCCTTGTTACAAACTGCATTAAGACATTCTGGTTTGTACTACATCACTTCCTTAATTGATCCTTTGTACTGTAATTCTTTGTCTAAGGATTCTGCTCGAAAATTTTGTGCTGTACACCACATGGCTTCTGCAGCCATGTACCTCTCTGTGTTACCACCCACTGATAAACAGCTTTTGGAATGCCCAAAGCATACCCCTGGTCCCCGTAGTGGTCTAACAGCCACTGCCCTCCCAGGTTCATTGATTAATAACTTACAGTTTATGCATATACCTGTTTTGTTTAATTTTACTTACTGGAATATGAAAGAATTTGGCATGTGTCACAATACTAATACATCGGCATTTTATAGTTCATTATTGCTTGATAGTTTAGCTGCATTTCAGATTTGTACTCAAGACCCTATTGCCAGGGTCCAGTCTACTGAACATAGAGGAAACTTCAAGAGAAAACCCACTCCTGATGATCAAACTCATAAACGTAAGAAACGTGAAGTTGACAGTTCTGATGTCACAGGTGCAACAGGTACTGTCACAGGCCTTTTTGGTATGGCTACGTCTATTTGGAAAAAAGCAGACATTGCTCTTATCAAATCTCATTCTGCCAAGTTCTCCATTGGCCTGGTTAACAATTTACTACCCCCATTATTGCATGGTGTGGATGGCCTTAGTCAGGAAGAAAGATACACTGTATACAACATGCACGACATTGCTAAGGCATTCACTGATTCAAAAGACAAGATTAATGCACTCATACAACAAAACAACAAAGAAGCAGATAAACAATACATTGCTAGAGAAATCCTCTGCTCTGCCTATGGCTCATTCCTCATTGCTACCATCAACAATCTCTTCTGTGATCTAGAATCTGGAAGGATCCCTGATATCATACATGACAGATGAATTTCCAAATGGTATTGTCCATGATGTAAAACCCCTGGCTGTATTGCTATGTGTATGCAACAAACTTTAACCATTCCTCTCTCCACAGCTAGGAACTTGGGGTTTGTGACCAGACACCCTAACACTGGTCCTTGTTTCACTACTAAGAAATGTTCCATTAGAGATACTATGTTTGTTTCTTTTACTGTTTCTTTACCATGTTTTGATTCCACTACAGCCTTGTTCAACAAGCTTGCACTGGTACACTCCATTGGGCATTTGGACAAAGACATCTACAGATAATGCCTGAATCTACCACCTCTACTGGTTTTCCATCCTTTCCTGGATGCCCGGGTGGCTCTGCACATGGACTGCTGTGCAAAGAAGCAATACATTTACTTGTGCCGATTTGATGTATTTGATGTTATTCAACCTGTTTGTGGTTATTCTCCAGATAGCATTGACTGGACTTTTACCATGGATGATGACATCACTAAGAATGGCACAGATTCCTTGGATTTGACTTTGGCTCCAGATAAGCTCTACCAATCATATCATGAGGAGGTTCATTGCCTGTCAACACAGATTTTGAAGACAGCCTACACCTACCCTGTCCAGTTGCAAAAGTGGAGACTCCCTACTGTTCACTCTCAGTATAATTCTGATGGGGAGTATTGTGTGGTAACTGACTTTAAAAGCTATACTTATGGATCTGTGACATGTGTTATTGATGACCCCAATTTTTGTTTTGTCCCCCATCAAAAGACTGTGATTGGACATACCGTCATAACCCCCATCCCCCCTCATCGATGCAGACATTATTGATGGTAACCCCGATTATCTGCTCACACTGTCTGAATACTTACCATATTTTAATGTACACATAGACCCACTCACACTTACGTTAAAATCACTTTTAGACAGGAAAGACACACACCTCATCCACATCAACAATAATATGACCAAGGTCAATGAAGCTATCCTGGGTGACCAAAGTAGTAGATCAGAGAGGGGCTGTGGACGTGGCCTACCTAGACTTTAACAAGGCATTTGACACAGTCCCACACAAAAGATTAATATACACGTTAGCCAGCCTGGGAGTGGGTCCCAAGATGATAGCTTGGGTAAAGAATTGGCTGGAGAATAGGACACAGAGGGTAATAGTAAATGGAGTCCACTCTGAAGAAAGGGGGGCTACTAGTGAGGTACCGCAGGGTTCAGTATTAGGACGGTCCTCTTCAATGTTTTTATAAGTGACATTGCAGAGGGACTGGAAGGAAAAGTATGTCTCTTTGCAGATGACACAAAGAGCTGCAACAGAGTTGATGCACAAGGTGGGGTGGAAAGGATGAGAAGGAACTTGGCAAGGTTAGAGGAATGGTTAAATGTATGGCAGCTTAGATTCAATGCTAAGAAGTGCAAGGTAATGCATCTGGGAAACAAAAACCCAGGGGAAGAGTACACAATGGTGGGTGAGATACTAACAACAACAAAAATGGAGAGGGACCTGGGGGTAGTCATATCAGATGACTTAAAGGTGAGCAAGCAATGTGAGAGGGCAGTAAGGAGGACTCAGGGGATACTGGGATGCATAGGAGGAGGCATCACCAGTAGAAAACAGGAAGTTGTTATCCCTCTGTACAGACAGCTGGTGAGACCCCATCTGGAGTACTATGTGCAGTTCTGGAGACCCAATCTCTGCAAGGACATAGACAAGATGGAAGCTGTCCAGAAGAGGACAACTAAAATGGTGCAGGGTCTGCACTGGAAGACATATGAAGAGAGACTAAAGGAGCTTAATATGTATAGCCTCGAGGAAAGGTGGGAGAGGGGGGACATGATAGAAACTTTCAAGTACCTCAAGGGAATCAACAAAGTCCAAGAGGGTAGCATCTTTCAAAAAGAGGTGTGCAAGAACAAGGGGCACAATTTGAAGATAGAGGGTGACTCAGAGGTAATGTAAGATATTTTTTCACAGAGAGGGTTGTGGATGCATGGAAAGGCCTTCCGGAGGAGGTTGTGGAGTCAAAAACAGTGGTTGAATTCAAGCATGCATGGGACAGTCATAAGGCAATTCTAGGGGGTGGGGTAGAAAGAAGTGGGCTGTTGGTTAACTAGGATCTGCAGCTTATCCATTAGGTAGGGAAATGGGCAGACTGGGTGGGTCAAGCGGTCCTTATCTGCCGTCAAATTCTATGCTTCTATGTTTCTATCCTCTCATTGATTAATGATGGTGACATGAATGACGCATTGACTAACACCTGGTTGGAAACAACTTTTAAAGGTTTTGTTATTATATAAGCATTTTTAATCTTTATTTTGATTATTTTGCTCTGCTGCCTACAGTGCACACTATGCCAACACCATGAGCAGCTCAAGTTACTTTACAAAGCTCACGCGTCGGGTTTGTAAACGACCACTGCTCTCTGACCTTTCTCTGGATTTGCCTGTGTTGCCCTTGGAGGCAACAAGTGGGGGAATGTTACACGAGGTTCCTGCACCCTAATTGGTACCCTCAGAGGTACACCGTGGACAGCTAGTGCTTAAGCATATGTTATACTAACATATAGGGCTAAGGGCATCTACCGTACAAGAGCAGGTGTCAGGACATGTACTCATATTATTGTAATACACTTTGCTTGCTAATACATATACTCTTCTATGTATTTTCTGTGTATTTCTTACTTGTAAGATGCCAAGGCACCTGTGTCCTTGGAATAATTAGGATATGTAAGTCAGCATTGCCACCTTTTGGTGATTTGTACTACTACACTGAGTTATGTAAGACTCTGTAAAAGAACTCTTTTGTTTCATAAACTGATGACTACTACAAAATTGTATAATGTTATCTTGGACCGTGGAGTCTCCTCTAATTTAGCCAATAGGGCTCATCTCTGTAACTAGAAATGTTTCTGTCTTGGCCCCGGTGGCACTGAGGGTTGAGGCGCTGGACGCCACACCTCGTGCTATGCCGGCGACCCGGGTTCCGGAACGAGCCTGGGCCGTCGGGGGTCAGCGGGGGTGGAGAAGGATCGAGCATCCGTTAGACTGCTTTCCTTCTCCTGGGGTGGGAGTGGGACTGCCTCGCTGGCCTACCGGCTCCTAGCGGTGGCTGGGGGTTATGGCAAGTCAGGGGCAGAACTTGAGGGATGTACTGAGGCAGATGCTGGGAGGGGGTGCATGTGGTAGCGCGTGCGCTCCGGTCCCTTGGCGTAATTGCACACCACAGACGTAGGGGAGGAAACAAGAGAAAAATCCCTGCGGGCTTCATGATGGCTGAATGAGCAGCCCTCCTGCTGGCTTCTGCCTGGATGCTCCCCCTGCACTGGGATAACCCCTTCGAATCCCGTGGCGGTGGTTACGTGCCCACCACGGCAAAACAGATCGCTGTGCTGGTTGGAAGGTAAGGGGGTTGAGCATGGGATGGGGGGCGGACTGGAGGGATGTTGTTCAGGCCGGACTGGGGGGGGGACCATCGGTAACAACCCCCAGCCGCAGTGGGGACAAGAAAATATACAACAAAAAAAAAAGAAATGTTTCTATCTTACAGTAACCATAGTAATTATCATAGGTATATAATGTGATACACTAGTCTTGTACTTCGGAGATCCCAAGGAGATGCAAAGAAACCTCGAGGTATAGGGAACACTTAGCACTGGCTCCCGGTTCTTATTGGTAAGAACTGCTTAGGGCGACTGTGATTTTATCCTTTTTGGTAGTAATAAACAAGTTTATTACTCTTATGCAATGTGTCTGTGGTTACTTGCATTCCCAATATTGCCAAGAACCTGAAAGTGAGGTTTAGACCTCCTGACACATTCCAGGGGATGGAAAGGTTCAGATGTAGGGTGGATGGTCAGACTTGGGAGCTGGCCCAGGGCTTAGGGCATTTACAGCTGTAGATACAGTGGTTGGCTGGGTTGGGTGTTAGTTTATGCGCTTGGGAGGGTAGCTGCAGAGACAGTCACCTGCGGAGGGGCAGGATGGTCTGGGGACTTGTGGAGTGCACCCTACCTTCCACCAGGTGAGCAGCAGCCTTCACAGCCAACAGCAATGCTTCTTCATGATGAGCACCGAATGGCAGGTGGCCTATGCTCTCCCTCCCTGAGAGCCAAGTACCTTCCCTCTGTGACATGTCCTGCCTCCCAGTCAGAGCAACGTGCCAGGGCAGTTTGTGCTGCGTCTTTTGCCTTTTATTTGCTTTTACAGACATTGTATAGTCATTATTTGTTTATATTATAAAAGCAAACCATCTGCAAGCATCTACTGTGCAAAGGTTCATTCTGAATTCATTAGAGAACGCTGTTAGCTTGCTGAAACATTTTGGTGCGAGTTCTCATTGAGTCCAAGGACAGACAGTTCATGGTTGTTGTGTGCATTTAAGGACAGCTTTTCCATCTTGCACTACACTGCCCCTGCACCATGTGCACATCTATATTCCCTGAATTGTTCTCTATATATTACAAGCAGCTGGAATGAAAACTCTGACTTTTATGTCCCTTTTTCTTCTTACTCCTAATTAAGAAGAGCAAACCAATCTCCTCTTGTAGCACTCTATTGCATGATGCCCCATTCCTGTCAAATTTACCGGGATCTTTAAGGCAATCGGCTACAAGTTCAGTACTAAAGCGCCCTCTTGCCAAAGTGTTGACTTCTCTGCCTTTGTGGAACTGTCTGGGTAACAAGACACTTAGGCCTGCTTATGAGCATGTCACTCACACAAACTGTGAACTGTACATATGTGTACGGTACATTTGGGGTAGCGTATTGTGCTTCCTTGCGAGATACACTGGTTCCTGGAGCTGACCCAACTCTCAGCAAAGACTGGACTGGAGGAGTCTAGGGAGTGCTGCAGAGGCAGTACTCTCTACTTCCAAGGGAAGGGGTAAGCCAAGGAGCAGTTCAACATGGCATAGAGGGGTTCCACTGTGGGACATGGGTGAACGTTTTGAATAGCATACCCAGTGCTTTTGTGGAAGCTGGAACTTTTCTGGTTGTCAAAGCAGAACTAAACAGAATTTTTTTCCCTTCTGTATCGCTGGCTCTCCTTCAAAACCATCCACTCAGTCCTGAGACATGAGGGCATACCCCCAGTCCAACCTTCCTAAACCTCACTTCTTACACTGAAGGTGTCCACAGGGCATGGCTCAACCCCGGGCAGGGCCCAAGAGCACCATCAGACGTGTTTGTGGCACTGTGGTTTTCCTTCCTTTTTACTGTGCAACCATAACATTGAGCATTTGCCTCCAGCTGCCTTGTGCAGTGCAGCATGTTTGTGCAAAAGCACCACTACTCGCAATGAAGCAGGCTCCATGGTGCACTGCAGGGAGGTGTTGCATCAGCAGCCCATGACATCACCATCCCTAAGGATGGCTTATGCTTCACTCAGCAGGAGAGGGGCTACTACTGGCTACTGGAGACTTTTGGGATTGGGTGAGGGTCAGCTAGATTGAAGGGACTAATTTGCACAGAATGGGTTACCACTAGAGAACCAAGATTGGTTGGGCATTCCTGTCATGGGGTGGGCATTCTGACTCACACTAGGTGGGCCCTATGCCCCCAAGGGTGGGCAAATATGACCCCCAGGGTATACATTCTGACCCTCCTGGTGGACATTTTGGCACACAGGAAGGCACTCTGGCACACAGGGTGGATATTCTGGCACACAGGGTGCACTGTGACCCACAATGTGTATGTATATGTTCTGTCCCCCAGGGTGGGCATTCTGACCCCCAAGGTGTACATACTGACCCAATGTGGGAAGACTCTAGCCCCCAGAGTGCACCTTCTGCCCACAGAATGGGCACTGTGCCAGGGTCGCTATTCTGGGCCCAAGGTGGGCCTTCTGGCTCCCAGAGGGGGCTTCTCATTTCCAGGATGGGCATGCTGGACCCCAGTCCCAGGGACGACTTTCTCTAACACAGAGTATGTATTGTGGCACACAGAGTGGGCATTCAGGCAAACCCTGGCAGCTCATGAGCCCCAGACTAGCCATGGCCTCAAGATCCCGATCCTCTCCATCCGGTCACCATACTAGTGAACCCACCAATCGTGGAGGCATGCTCCCAAGCCCACCCACCATCCCTAGCCTCTAACTTCAAAATCCACCCCTAGGCTCCTCAGATTGCCCACATCCATGGCAGCATGCTCACCAGCACATCCTATACCAGCACTGACAGTCTGAGGATCGATAGCCAGCCACAAGAGCATACGGTGGGGGTCCAGGCACTCCAGAGGACTTGTCTATGTTGGCTCAGCAACAGGGTTTTTGGGGGGGATATGAAGCCTACTGTCAGGTCTGGGGGAGTGAACACTTGCACCTGCAGCCATGACCTGGGGTTGTGAGGAGTGAGAGCAAGCTCTCAGGACTGGTATAGGATGTGCTGGTGACACATAGCTCTTGTGGTGGTCGACCAACCACACACACAGCTCTTGTGGCGGTCCCCTTCCCACCCCATCATAGCCGCAGTTTACCATGACCACTCCCAAGAACTGGGTGGCATACTGAATGACAGCCTCCATCCCCTCACACCGGCTCATTACTGGGCACGTGCAGCAATACAGATATTAACAATATAGAAAAATGTAGGGCATGTGTTAATTTTTTTAATATAGACAAACATTAAAATACATTGCAGTATAGATTTTTTTATTGTTTATAATCCTATCTATCCCTAAAGATGCTGATAACACAGCAACAGCAGAAGCTCACATATTCCAAATGACTGTATAACTACAGTTTAACAATAAACTCCCTAAAACGTGTATACCTAGGCCCAGTAATATCCGCTGCAATCGCTTGTTTCCTGGCTCCCAAAAATGTGATTTTCTGACCTATTTTGCCAGTAAAGATATTTTTATTTACTTCAGTCTGCTCGTAAAACACATGGACTGCAGCGTTAAGTTTGGCGCTTCCGGCATTGTTCTGCCCTCCAAAAGATGGCGGCTCACTTTACTTACTCGCACTAGGCACCGCCGAGGGGTGTTGCCATTCTAGTCTTTCTTTCGAGTTCTGCGTATAGAAGCATCATACCATGTACCACATGACTCGAGTACAAGTGTTGATTCCCTGCTAATTTCCTGTACTTCTCTAGCAGCTGTAGCCAGGGTAACATCACTGCAACACCGTTCCTGGGACCTCTTGATTTGTTCAGTTTCTCTGATCTCATAGTCCTCCTGTCCTAAACAATTTCTCTTAGCCCTGACGAGCTGTCCTTCTGGTATATCTTTAAAACATGTGATTGTTGGCAGGTGTCAAACCTCAAAATGCTATTTCTATCTGCGGATTTATGGAAGTGATCTGTAGTAACACTGCCATCATAACATTCTGTAATCTGCAAATCCAAGAAAGAAGTACTGTTCTGATGTATCTTCAGTTTAAATTTTAAAGATCAATGATAACCGTGAATTCAAGTCCCTGCAAATAAATAAAGTCCCTGCATAAACAGTATTCATTTTTCCAGTGCCATAGTGTCCAATGAGAACTGTCCTAATTCTATCCTTAAAACTCCTAC
Source organism: Neoceratodus forsteri (assembly GCA_016271365.2). Taxonomy (NCBI): domain Eukaryota; kingdom Metazoa; phylum Chordata; order Ceratodontiformes; family Ceratodontidae; genus Neoceratodus; species Neoceratodus forsteri. Next base: position 1,182,097,093 of record CM057454.1, read on the forward strand.
AGGTACTGATTGTGGCACCTTCTGAATATAATGGTATAATTTATGAAGGCTGAAGATCAACAGCAGAGCAAGAGCGAGTCCGGGGGATGGAGGGTGCGTGTGTGAATCAACATGAAGATATTCCTAAAAGATAAAGAATTCCACTGAGTACATAATTTTTATATCTTGCAGGAATCAGTCTTCACCATAGATGCACACCGATGGGCTACAGTACCAAGCTCAGACAAAAATCCAACGGTCAGGGTGGTAGGAGTTGGAACTCACTCCGAACAGTCCGTTAGGGATGGTCCTGCCAAATGAGGCATTCTACCTGTGGACATCTATTCTAGGGCATGGTGCTTGATGAAGTTGTGCGCTGTGCTCCAGGTGGCAGCTCTGCAAATATCAGTGCTAGATACAGGGCAAATCCCTGCCAAGAACATAATAACTGCTTTGGTAGAATGGGCATGTGCCTGACCTTCCACTTTAACCTGTGCCATAGCATAGCAGTGATGAAGGCAACTAACAATCCATGCAGAAATGCATTTGATTGCCAGCCCAGTGGTGTGGTGGGCTGAGGCATCATGCCTTACCTCCTGCCATGCTGGTGACCCATATTCATGGTGAGAGCAGGTTGCTGGGGGTTGGCCAGGATAGGAGAAAATCGAGCATCTGGAGGACAGCTCTCCTCTCCTGGGGAGGGAGGGAGGACATGGAGGCCAACACACCTCTGGCACCTAGCGGTATCTGGGTGTTGAAACACCTGGGTCCCACACATAAGGGATGGGGTGGAGAAGTCAGATGGTGTGCTGTGGGTGGATGTGCACATAGCTCGGCCATTGCCGATGCCAAAATGCTCCACCTCTAGGGGATGAGAGGGAGAAAAATGTCCTGGACGACTGGATGAATGCCAACCCCCACAAGCGCTGCTTCCCTAAATGGCAGGCACCTCCCAAACCGGATCTGTGTTGGTGGGTTGATGGATACCCACCACCCCACCATGGAGGTAAGCCATGGAGGAAGACAGGAGGCGCACTGCGAGCGGAGAGCATGGGGCTGGGGGATCGGTGAGATGGAGGGCGACTCAAGACAGGAAGATAAAATGAAAGTAAAAAGAAAAGAAATGCATTTGATTGTAACAGCTTGTCCCATCCAATTAGGATCAAGGGACACAAAGAGCTGCTTAGACTGTTGGAAGTCGTTAGTTCTATAAAGGGAGAATGTGAGGGCTCTTTTAACATCCAGAGAATGGAGGGAGCACTCGGCCCTCATTCTGGAAGTTAGGAAAGTATGTAGGTAGCACAACAGGCTGATTTAAGGGAAACTCCAACACCATCTTAGGTAAAAACATGGGATGTGTATGGAGAATTTCCTTTTCTCTACAGAAAACAGTATACGGAGGATCCGTAACAAAATCATCAATCTCTAAAACTCTGTGGGCAGAGGTGATAGCCACTAGAAAAGCAGTTTTCAAAGTTAGGAACGTCAGGCCACACATAGCCATGGGCTCAAAGGGCTTAAAAGAGAGCATATTCAAATCAAGGCTGATATCCCAGGCAGCTACTGGTTTCCTGATTGGAGACCTTGTGTGCAAAATGCCCTTCAAGCACCTCTTAAACAGAGGCAGCTGGGCTAGAGAGAGGTTCTGTATGGGCCTGTGGTACATAGAAACAGTGCACAAATGGACCTTAACTGTAAAGTATTGCAAGCCTGCATTAGAGAGGTCCATCCAAAACCTTGTCCGATGGGCATCGGAATGGGCCTGTGTGGGCATTGGAGCACCACACTGAAATTTATCCAGTGAGGAAGAGCCCTCGGAGGACTGAATGACAGCCTGTTGAACAGGGGAAACCATGTCTCCCAAGGCCAAAACAGGGTGATCAGAATCATTTTGCCCCCATGTGCCTCCAGCCTGAGCAGTACCCTCTGTACTACTAAGGTTCATACTAAGGTGTAAGGAGCTTAGAAGACAGTGGGCCCATATTTGCTCCTGTCGCATCCCCCATAATACTTCAAAGCATTATACTCTAAGTTGTGCAAGGTGCATATCACTGTCATATCCTCTCTAGCACACTGCACTAACAATATAAGCATACACATTGTATAATATAAATATATATATATTTCTATATTACAAACCAATCACACATACACAAAAAAAAATTAAAAAAAATGTGGGGAGTAGTGCAGTGTAATGGCTGTGGGGCAGCAGTGTTCCGGGAGTCTTTCTGGAGGCTGAGATGCTGCCCTATTTGCAGACAACTCTCTGCCCTGAGGGAGGAAGTTGCCCGTCTTCAGGCCACACTGGACAGTAGTAAGGGACCTTCCCCAGGCCACACTGGACAGGTAGGAAGGAACCTTCCCCATCCAGGGAGCACCAGAGCCACCACCACTACCTCAGAGGTTGTGAAGAAAGCACAGCAGTTGGACCACAGTGGGCTCAGGGAGGGTGAGGATGGTAGAACAGAGGCACACAGTCAGTTGTTCCACACATAATCCATACACCATTTTGGGGAGCATAGCTCCCCATGGATGCACCTGCAGAGGAGATTAAGGAGGCTGAGGACAACTGTCATAAGGGAGGCCCACAGGAAGGAGGCAGAGGACACCACAAGGAAAGGAAGCAGCTCCTGGTGGGGGACTCAATTATTAGGGGGATAGAACTGGGGGGAGCAGGGAAAACTGAAGTAAGGTGCCTGCCTGGTGCCATGGCTTGGAGAGACAGGAAGCGCATCCTCAGGATCACGAGAACAGCTGCACGGGAATCTGAGCTGGACGTCTTTGTCCACCTAGGGACAAATGACTTGGCTAATCATGAGATTAGAGCAGTGCAGAAGGACTTTGTAGAATTGGGGAGGGCCTAAGACAAGTAGCACACACAATATCCTTCTCTGAGGTGCTGCCTGTCAATGGCATGGGTGAAGCGAGGTACTTGCACCATGCAGTTTAATGAATGGTTGAAAAATGGTGTGGGGCACAGGGGTTTGGCTTCATTGGGGACTGGGGTTCCACCTGGAGGGACACCAGCCTATACTGGCAGGATGGTCTGCATTTGTCCAGGAAGGGAACAAGTCTTTTGAGCAATTGGTTTAAAGGCTTCATTGGCAAGCTTTTAAACTAGTCAAGGGGGGAGGCACTGATAAACAGCAGGAAAATCCCAGCCTCTCCCTACAAAACAGGGTACTAAATGAGAAAAAGACCGAAGTAGACAGGTCAGTGGGGGATGCTGCAAAAGAAGGTAAAGCCATCAAAAAATGGAGAGCAATGAGTACCAATGCCCATAGTCTGAGTAACAAGCTTCCTGAATTAGTGGCCTTGATGGAGGAGGAACATCTGGATGTAGTGGCAGTCACAGAAACATGGTACACACAAAACCATGACTGGGACATAAACATACCAGGATACACTATCTACAGGAGGGACAGGGAGGGTAAAAGAGGAGGAGGAGTAGCTCTTTACATAAGGGAAGGAATCAAGGCAACAGAACAAAAGGGAAAACAGGGAGGAGAAGAAGCACTGTGGGTAAATTTGGAGACCGGCAATGGCACCACAATCCGCAGAGGGGTTGTATACAGACCCCCTTCTCAGGGGGAAGAAATGGACAAGGAAATGATAGAAAGAATACTTAGAATGGCAGAAAAAGGGGAGATATTGCTGATGGGTGATCTGAATATGCCAGATGTTAACTGGAATGCAGTTGTAGCAGCTACTTCAAAGAGTGGGGTTATTCTAGATGCCCTACAAGGGGCATGCCTTAGACAACTAGTATTGGAGCCCACTCAAAAGGGAGCAATCTTAGACCTGGTTCTCTCAAATGGAGATGAAGAGAGGATCACAGATGTAGAAGTGGGTAGCCATCTGGGAACTAGCGACCATCGAGCGGTATGGTTCACAATAAACACAGCAATAGAGTCAAGCCATACAAAGGCAAAAGTACTGGACTTTAGGAGGGCTGACTTTGCCAAAATGGGTGAGTGCCTAAGGAATGCACTAGCAAATGGGCAGGAAGGAGGGGTGGAAGAACAATGGGGAATAATAAAAACTGCCATCACAGAGGTAACAAGCCTTTGTGTGAAGCAAATTAACAAAATGAAACGATGTAAGAAACCACTATGGTTCTCAAAGGAAGTGGCAGTGAAGGTTCAAGAGAAAAGAAAGCATTCAGGAAGTACAAGGAATCACAGAAGGCGAGGACAGGGAACTGTATCAGTTAAAGCAAAGGAAGCTGGGAAGGCAGTCAGAACAGCAAAGGCTCAAACTGAGGAAAAGATAGCCAACTCTGTTAAGAAGGATAAAACCTTTATAGGTACATCAGGGAGCGAAGGAAGACCAAGGGAGGGCTAGTGAGGCTTAATAAAGAGGAGGGAGGGTGGGCAGAGGGTGACTGTGAAAAGGCAGAGATACTAAACAAATATTTTTGCTCAGTATTTACAAAGGAAGTGGGGGAGGTACCTAAAACAAACAGTAGAAACACTCTGGATACAGAAGTTGATACCAGCCCATTTACAGAAGAAAGGGTTCTGAAAGAACTCTTAAAACTGAAGGTGAACAAAGCAATGGGGCCTGATGGGATTCATCCCAGAATTCTAAAAGAACTAAGGGTAGAACTAGTGACACCACTGACTACCCTCTTTAACAAATCATGGGAGGATGGGGTGGTACCCGAGGACTGGAGAAGGGCAGATGTGATTCCCTTCACAAAAGTGGGAGCAAGGCAGAAGCAGAAAACTACAGACCTGTTAGTTTAACCTCAGTGGTAGGGAAAATGATGGAATCACTTCTGAAGGAAAGAATTGTTGAGTATCTAGAGGCCAGAGGGCTCAGGACCCAAGGCAGCATGGATTCACAGCGGAAGGTCATGCCAGACAAATCTGATAGATTTCTTTGACTGGGTGACCAAAGTAGTAGATCAGGAGGGGCTGTGGACATGGCCTACCTAGACTTCAGCAAGGCATTTGACACAGTCCCACACAAAAGATTAATATACAAGTTAGCCAGCCTGGGAGTGGGTCCCAAGATGACAGCCTGGGTAAAGAATTGGCTGGAGAATAGGACACAGAGAGTAATAGTAAATGGAGTCCACTCTGAAGAAAGGGGGGGTTACTAGTGGGGTACCACAGGGTTCAGTATTAGGACCGGTCCTCTTCAATGTCTTTATAAGCGATATTGCAGAGGGACTGGAAGGAAAAGTATGTCTCTTTGCAGATGACACAAAGATCTGCAACAGAGTTGATGCACAAGGTGGGGTGGAAAGGATGAGAAGGGACTTGCAAGGTTAGAGGAATGGTCAAATGTATGGCAGCTTAGATTCAATGCTAAGAAGTGCAAGGTAATGCACCTGGGAAACAAAAACCCAGGGGAAGAGTACACAATGGGGGGTGAGATACTAACAACAACAAAAATGGAAAGGGACCTGGGGGTAGTCATATCAGATGACCTAAAGGTGAGAAAGCAATGTGAGAGGGCAGCAAGGAGGGCTGGGGGGATACTGGGATGCATAGGGAGAGGCATCACCAGCAGAAAACAGGAAGTTATTATCCCTCTGTACAGACAGTTGGTGAGACCCCATCTGGAGTACTGCGTGCAGTTCTGGAGACCCAATCTCCACAAGGATATAGACAGGATGGAGGCTATCCAGAGGAGGGCAACTAAAATGGTGCAGGGCCTGCACCAGAAGACATATGAAGAGAAACTTAAGGAGCTGAATATGTATAGCCTCGAGGAAAGGAGAGAGAGGGGGGACATGATAGAAACTTTCAAGTATCTCAAGGGAATCAACAAAGTCAAGAGGTAGCATCTTTCAAAAAAGTGGTGTGCAAGAACAAGGGGCACAATGTGAAGATAGAAGGGGCAGCTCAGAGGTAATTTAGGAAGTATTTTTCACAGAGAGGTTGTGGATGCATGGAATGGCCTTCCGGAGGAAGGTTGTGGAGTCAAAAACAGTGGTGGAATTCAAGCATGCATGGGACAGTCATAAGGCAATTCTAGGGGGTGGGGGTAGGAAGAAGTAGGCTTCTGGTTAACTAGGATCTGCAGCTTATCCAATAGGTAGGGAAATGGGCAGACTGGGTGGGCCAAGCGGTCCTTATCTGCCATCAAAATCTATGTTTCTATGTTTCTATGAATCAAATCTATTCTTGATCTGAATTTTGTTGGTACTAGCTATGACGTCTAATGATAATTTATTCCAAAGGCATAACACTCTCTGTGTGTAGAAAGCCTTCCTTTTATTAGTGTTGAATTTCTTTGGTCTTTGTTGGAGTGGGTGCCCCCCAGTTCTTATTCTGTTTCTTTTGAATTCTAGATTTAACTCATTTAGTAGGTAATTGTCTTGCATTATGTCATAGCATAGACGATCTCCCTGTATTCGCCTAGTCTCAAGCGTCATAAGGTTTTGTTTTTGAAGATGATCATTATATGACATACAGGTAGTTTTTAGATTTTATATATATATATATATATATATATATATATATATATATATATATATATATAACCTTATATATGTGTTTAACTTTATTTACCCTCCTCGGCAGGTCTCTGTAATTCTCGGCCACACTACCAGACTCAGGGTCGTTTGGGAGCTTGCATGAGCTATGCGCATCCCAGCGGAACTCACGAGCTGGCCCGGAGGCTTCATCGAGTAGAGACTCCACTTTTCCTCCAGTTTTCTCCCTTCCTAGCCCTGGAGCCCCAGAAGCAGTGACTGCATGCGGGTGGAGGCCCACACGACCACTGCAACTCCAGTCAATAGTTCCTTCCACCCTCTCCTGGCCTTGCACCCACGCTCTCAGAAGTGGCACTGCCACCCAGCCTCCACTGGGGGGCAGACAAGCACTGACAGTCCCATCTGTCCCTCCTGAGGTGGAGAGCTTGCCAGCCGGCGGCCACTCACAGTCCTCTCCCTCCCCCCTGCCGAACCCCACCGATCCAAGCTCGTTCCCGAACCCGGGTCACCAGCGTGGCGCGAGGTGTGGTGTAGAGGTGCCTCAACCCTCAGTGCCACCGGGCCCGTTGATTATATATTAATTTAGTGGTTTGTCTTTGTATTTTTTTCAGTCCTGTTGATACTGCCCATTGCATTGGGGCCCCATACTGTGCTTCCATAGTCCAATAATGGTCTAACGTGTGATCTATGCAAACAATAATCCCCAAAAGGGTGGGCGGTATTGGGCAATACTGGATTGCCCAGGGGCATAATGAGGCCCGACGCCTCAGGTGGCAGGCCTTATAGCCCCTGGAAGGTCCGGTATTGCCCATACTGCCCACCCTGGAGGGTATTATTGCACTTAGAAAATGGGCTTTCTTTTTTTTTTTTTTTGATGAAAGTGATTTAATGAGGAAAAATAGGGTAAAATATTAATAAACATGATCAAAAACAGCAGCTTGTGTAAGATAGTCCCTTTACTGAATTACCAGTAGAGGGTGCTGCTGCTTATAGAAGCTTCTTATTGCATTGAATTTTTCTCCCTTCATTTTTTGACTGTTTTTCTGTCCCCCACCCCCCCCAGGACTTTATTCATATGGTAAAGCAAGACTTACTTTACATTCTTTAGATTAAATGTTTTTTTTTCCATAGAAGAGTATGAGCAGAAAATGATTGGCTGAGTGGGCAGACGCGTGACTGAACAGAGACCTTGAAGACAGCTATCAAGTGGGGTGGCAGAAAAAAAAGAAAAGAAGTTTCTGTGTTTCTCCCCTCTGGCTTTTCTGTGCTGTTTGGAATAGAGGGCACTCAGAATGGCTAATTATGGCATTGGAAGAATCAGGCCAAGGAATAGAGCAGTGGTGGTGTTTTTGTGAGTTGCACTCCTCATAGACGGTGACGTGCTGCTGGCTTACAGTAACTACTTGATCAGCCGGCATTTAGGGTAGAGTAAGTCATGCTAGGCTCCAGATTTGAACACTTTCTGTGACTTTATTCGGTTAAGTTTATAATAAATGTGTTTTACTTGTCAACGGAAGGCTCTGTGAGATGGTGGGGGGTGGGAGGAGGGACATTGCTCGATATCTGTTACACCGTAAATCTCAGTTACTGCGAGTAAAAAAATGGCAGTTAATTTAAAATGTGACAGTGCCCACTGATATTGGTAATGCTGCCAGTTGTCACGGGTAATTTTCTGACTGGGCTCCTATTGAAAGTTAATGTACCCCCCTGCTATGGTTCTCAGACAGTCACAGAGCTCATAGTATCTAGCCCATTTTCTAAACAATGTCATTATAACCTGTTCACTCCTACATCAATAATGTCGTTTTATGCACCATAGTATTCTATGCTTTGCTATCTGGTGAGTACAGTGTGAATCATAGGTAAAAATGTTCATTCATTGTTATTCTCAAATCCTTTTCCTCGGTTGATTCTCTAAGGGGTAGTCCATTTAGGAAATACGTTCCTTTTTTGTTTTGTCTCCCCAAGTGTATAACATAGCACTTGACTTCATTAAAACTCATCCCTCTAAGGTTGGTCCATTTCTGGATGTTATCTAAATATTTTTGGATAGTGGCTACGCTTTCACTGTTGCTAGCCATACCTGCAAGCTTTGTATCATCTGCATATTTACCTAGCCAGTTTGATGCATGTTTACCCATGTCTGACATAAATATCTGAAGAAGCACAGTACCCAGGACTGATCCCTGTGGTACCCCACTTGTCACCGGTACTGGGGTTGAGTAGTAGCCATTTATACACACCCTCTGTATTCTGTCCCCCAACCAACTAGCGATCCAATTCACTTTTCTGTGGTCTAATCTCTTGTGTATTAGACATTGTATAATATCACTGTGTGGGACCTTATCAAATGCCTTGGCGAAATCCAGGGCCAGGATATTCAGAGCCAGTCAGGTGCACAGTGCATATAGATGCGCCGTCCAACTGTGAAGGAATAGTCAGTCAGAATGTGCAATCACAGCAGATCGTGCATCCTGTCTGAATACTGGACCCTAGATGCGCGGCCCAAAGTGAGCGGCTGCCATGACAGACACAGTGCATCCAGGATCCTGGGCTGAATACTGCCACTGGGTACATACGTGGTGCATACTTGTATGCTTGTATGCGCCATTCCCCCAATGGCAATATTCAGCCACAGAATGCTAATGAGCTTATTGGGCATGCATGGCATATATGAGCTGATTAGCATGGCTGCACCTGGCGAAATGTGCCAGGCCAGTCCCCCCCCAGCCCCAATGGCATACAGTCCCAGAACGGGTATCCTCGATCTCTGGCAGTCCAGTGGCCCCCTCCCCAACCCCATCCTCGATCACGCTAGAATCAGTGCGTTTCTGTGTCATACTATTGTTTCAACCCCATCCTCGATCACGCTAGAATCAGTGCGTTTCTGTGTCATACTATTGTTTCAACCCCCCCTCCCCATCCTTGATCCTCGATTCTACTAGACCCAACGTGTACCCATGCCAAAATATAGTATCTACCTGCCTCCCCATCCCTGACCCCGATCACACCAGATATCACACCCAATACCATTTCCATAGTGTAGTGCCCCCCACCCACACAGGTACTCACATCCCACCCTGCTCCCACTGTCCCAGTGTGTCCCTGCAGCTGTCGAGCAGCACAGCCCTCTGCACACCTCCACGGCTGCCCACTGACTGCACTGTCCATGTCAGTGCACAGTATGTGGTACACGCTCATTAGTGTCGACCAATGGCCATGTACTATATACTGTACACTGTCAGTGACAGTGCATTTGTCAGGCAATGTCATGGGCTATGAGAGAGGCTGTGCTATCATTGGCACCCCCAGAAATACATGCTGAGATGGAGGAAGCGGAGTGGGATGTAGAGGTGTGGAAACCCTCCACTGTAAAATGATATCTGGTGTGATTGGGGTTCAGGGATGGGAAGGTGGGTTGTCACTGTATTAGAGCATAGGAATGCACTGATGCTAATGCAACCAGGAATCGGGGATGGGGAGGGAGGAGTCACTGAACTGCCGGGGGTGGCAGGCTGTGGTGCACCTGTGTGCACTTCCACGGCCCACCTGTGGGTGAGTGGCTAACTTAGGCCAGTTTTCCGTGGCCTATCTTTGGGTCACACATTTCCGGCCATTGATGGGCGCATTCCCTCTGAATATGCTGCTGCGCAGCTCATTCGTGGGTATGCCCCCTCCATTTGCATGGCATACATTATTATAGTGAACTGGCCCATTCCCTTGTGGGCAGCACATCTCACCCCTTTGAATATCATGTTGTGGTGCATTGTTGAATGTGCACAGCACATCTCCCTTTTCTGCTGGAATGCACCGTGCATCTGCTCTGAATATGGGGTCCCAGGTATATACAATCAGCCGGCACTCCCCCATCCAGGGCTGCAGATATTTTTTCATACAAACACAGCAGATGTGTTACACACGATCTGCCAGACACAAACCCATGTTGATCTCTCTCTGGTCGCCACTATCTATGTGTGTATTTATTATATCTTTTAGTATTGATTCCATTAATTTCCCAGGAACAGATTTCAGACTAACAGGCCTGTAATTGGTGTGATCTGCCCTACTTTCCTTTTTGTGTATCGTTACCACATTTGCAGATAACCAGTGCGATGGGACTTTATTATTGGTTAATGATTTTAAAAGTAATAATTTCAGAGGGAGACCTATATGTGGTGATAGGAGTTTTAGCATTATAGGGGAAATATTATTTGGTCCTGTTGAGTGTGAATTTTTTAATTTATTTATTTCATCTGTAGTACCTTCTGTTTGTTTATTGAATTGTTCTGTGGTCATTATAATGTCAGTTTCCCTGTTTACTGGGATGTCTTTTGAATATACCATCCCTGCTGTGAATACAGAGCCAAAGTATGAACTGAATTTATTTGCCATTGCTTCAGGTACCATGATAAGTCTATTGTCATGACAGAGCACAGGCTGCAGTTTGATTTACATAGTGAGTTGACATACCCATACGGTTTCTGCATGTTGCCCTTACTGGCACTGCTAGCTATCCTTTTTTCCACCCTCTGTTTATTTTTTAGTTATTTATTTTTTTTTGTTACATATTTTCTTGTTCCTCTGCGGCTGGGGCGGTGTTACCTATGATTCCTCCCCAGTCCAGTCTGGCCACACAGCTCCTGCACCACCCAAACCCCAAGTTCTACCCCTTGCGGTACCTGATCAATGATCTTTGCCATGGCGGGCACGCAGCCACCACCGCAGGATCCGGGGGGGGGGTCCCGATCAGAGGGAGCATCCAGGGAAGGAGTTGGTGGCACCACAGAGCCGGCCATCATACAGCACGCCGAGGAGGTTTTTCCTTTTTTTACCCCCTACGCGTGATCGTGCAATGATATCAACATTCTAGACGTGGACATCCATCGCGCGCAGCCCCAATGCGCTCCCAGTGGTGGTAGTACCTCCGGTCACCCCTAGAGACCACTACCGCACCGGGAAGCCCCCAGATCCCACCCCAGGGAGAGGAGAGCTGTCCTCCAGATGCTCAATCCTGCTCCCTCCCTGACGACCCACAGCACCCGGGCTCGTTCCCAAACCCGGGTCGCTGGCGCGATGCAAGGAGTGGCATCCAGCGCCTCAATCCTCAGCGCCACCAGGCCGGCCTGTTTATTTTTTTTAATCATATTTTTACATTTTTTGTACACCTTTGAATTGTAACCATATATCTTCAGATCCTGTTTGTTGAAATTGATCATATAATTTGCGTTTCTTCTTTATTAGCTTCGTTAGAGCTTTAGTTAGCCATTTTGGTTTGATGCCTCTATTGTTGTATTTCTTGATTTTTTTTTGATGTGTCTGTCACACACAGTGAATACTTGACCTTTAATGATGTCCTACATTTGAGTTCCAGTTTCGTTTTGTAATATAGCTTCCCAACTGATTTTCTATAGGTCTGCTTGAATGAGCGGTTTGCTTTCAGTACTGAAATTATGTATCTCCCTGCACTCCTCAGTTACTAGGATATACAGTATTCTTGGAAAGAAAATTGGACACAATTGTGGTCACAACTCCCCTGTGTAGCGGTAAGTTCTCAATTTGTAATGCTGATCTCATTTGTGGTTAGAACTATGTCGAGAATATTTTCTCCTCTTGTTGGTTCCTTTACATACTGTATGAGTCCAAGTTGTTTAAACTATCTCAAGGAAGGAAATACTATGTTGTTTAGTTGCTTCAAGCTTGTTCCATTCAATATTGCCGTAATTTAAATCTCCCAAGATCATCACTCTTCCAAGTCCACAAGTTCTTTCAATTTTGCCTTGTATTTGTTTAGTTATTTCACAGGGTGGTCCCAGGGGTTCAGTAGCGCAGACCAGTTATGATATTCCTATTGTTTCCTGTATTGATTCTAATCCATAATGATTCTACTTTGCTATTTTCATTTTTCATTTTGTCAGAAATATTTCTGGTTTTTAATTTGTTTGACATACATGCTGCTACTCCCACTCCCCTCCTTTCTATAGAAGTGGTATAAAGTATATCCTGGTATTTAGGAAATGTTTTTTTTTTCTTCTGATGTCACATTATTTAACATACCTCCTGGTAGGAAATCATGTTTGTAATTTTTAATTCTAAAAGGAGGAGCTAGATGACTCACAAAGGGGGTGTGGAGACACAGTTAACTGATACTTGTATCTGAAAAGTATGTTGTATCTTTTTGGGACTCTAAGAGAGAAACAGTTCTCTCTCTAACTAAAAGAGCACTTAGAAAGGTAATAGTTAGAAAGCAACTACGTCTTTGTGGTAGGAGTGTTTGTTCTGAAACTTCCTTTTTGTTTTATAAGATTGTAAGCTGTATGATATATTGTTCTGTATTTTATCTTACTTGTTTTACAAATTTTAGTAAAGAACATTTTCTTTGAAAGACTGCCTGGGTGTCTGTCAGTTTTTTTTGCATGTGATATATAGATGCTTAAGTCTGACAACTGTTCAACAGCTTGATGGTGTTACTGAGCTTGGGAAAGAAGGTAAGAATATACCTAAGGTCTCTTATGGAGTTTTAAGAGTTCATTTTGGAGACCTGGCTTGGTGCCCCTGGTGAAAGATTGTACTGCAGTCCTGAACAGGGTACATATCTGAGCCAGTACATTGGGTATGCTAGCATAAGGTTTACAGTTTGAATCCCCCCCCAGAACTTGAGACTACAGGTGATTTGGACCCAAAGCAGACATGAGGGTTACCCTGTCTGTTACCTGTTCACACTATTGCACTCTGAGGTTGGCACTGTGGGAGCAGAGGGCCTGACCTGCAGAGCACATTTGTGACAGTTCTGGTTGGCAGCAGTGCGATAAAGAATTGGTAACTCAAGCTTTAACAGTTCAGTGTGTCAGCTTAATACTGTGCAGCTCACTTGCAAAAGAAGGCAGTGATTTTTTTTTAAAGAAACAGAAATATAATTTTGTTTACAGTCAAAGTTCCTACCTGTTTTATTTTTTCCCAAGTGCAAGTTAGAGTAGTCGTAGTTAGGGAAGAAGATGGTTTCCAACTACAGTGAGGACACTACAGACTACCTGAAGCAGTTGTGCAAAGAGAGAGGAGTCCTGCACGAGAGGAGAGCCAACAAGCAGAACCTCGTGGATTTTTTTTTTTTTTAGTCTTTGGTAACCGGGTAAGGCCCACTAGGCACAAGTGCCTGTTTTCAGGGGTGACCTGGGAGCACTGGGCAGTTAAGTGACTTGCTCAGAGTCACACAGTATGCAAGTGGAGGTTGTGAGAATCAAACTCAGGTCTGGTCTGCTAGATGTACCAAGCTCGTTCACACCTTGTTTCTCTATCCTCTAGGCTATACTGCCAGCACTGCTGTGATGGCTGCTGATGCCCAGAGTGTCGAGTCACAGTCTGTGACTGTAAAGGACCGAACCTTGGGTGTGGAGGGGCCAGTGCAGTGTCCAGATCCGGTGAGAAGGACAGCAGGGCCAGTGCAAGACAAGGGCCACAGCAGCAGGGGAAGGTCACCAGCATTCTGGAGCCAGAAGCCATCAGTTTGCAGATGGAGTTGCAGAGGATGGAGCTGGAGTTCCAGAGAGAAGAGAGGTGAGAGCAGTGAGCCACAGAGGAGAAGAGGAGCGAGAACAGTGAGCAGCTGACCATGAAGAGCATGAGCCCCAGAGGCAATATGAACTGGAGAAGCTATGACTCCAACCCCCAGCACCAGAGCAGGTAAGTGGCCTGGGTTTAACTGGAACTACAGGACGGGGTTACAAGTTAGATTCCAAATTGATAGCTGAATTTAAAGAGAAGGAGGATATGGATGCCTTTTTAAATTCCTTTGAAAAAGTCTGTATTCAGGCAAATATTTCTAGAGGATCCTGGAGCTTCTGGCTATCCCCGCTACTTACCAGGAAAGCTTGGGATGCATTGGGTCAAATGGACAATGAGGACAGTAATGATTACAGCAAACTTAAAGCTGCACTTTTAAAAAAGTTTGATTTAACTGCCGAAGCATACAGAGCTAAATTCCATAAGCTCAGGAGAAGCCCTGATATGAGTTACGAGGAGCTAGCCATGAAACAACGTCAGTTTTTAAAACGTTGGTGGGAAGGAATTGAAGCAAACTCTGTAGATAAAACAGAAAATGCTATATTGTTAGAGCAGTTTTTTTGGGCATGCCCAGCAGAGCTGAAAACCTAGCTGGAGGACTGAGATCCCAAAACAGTGCAAGAGGCTGCTGAACTCTTGGACTGCTACACCAAGAGCAGACCTGCTCTGAGAGTGAATGGGAGAGGGATGGCTGCACAGAAAGGGAAAAGTGCACCTTCAGGGCAGCCAAAACCCTCCTTGCCTCCACCGAAACCAGTTAGCCCTAGGTTTCAAAGGAAAGATTTTTCTGAAAAAAGAAATGAATGTTGGGTTTGCAAAGAAACTGGGCATATTGCCAGACAGTGTCCCAAAAGGACGAGCAATATGCAAAGTGGTGCTAGGAAAGAAGTGGGTTGTTTGTGTGTCCCTGGAACCATGCCTGTGAACATGAGGGAACACGTGCACCCAGTCATTGTGAATGGTGTACAGACACAAGGGTTAAGAGACACAGGGGCATCCCTGACGTTGGTAAAAGGGGATCTGGTAGAGCCTGGTCAGCTTATACCCAATACATTTGTAACTGTAAAATGGTTCACTTGGGAGGAGAAAACATTTCCACTTGCTAGTGTTCTCCTAGACTGGGGTGAAACAGGGAGAACTGTGCAATAGATGGCTGTAGCCAAAACTTTAGCAGTTGACATCATCCTTGGCAACAATCTCAAACAGGGGTGTGAGCAGTTACCCATAGCCAAGTGGCAAGGGAAAATTGTAGTTCCCTGGACCCCATAGAAGCCACTGTGGAAACCACTGGGAGGCTGTTTCCCCAGCCTATGTCTCCTGATATGGAGAATAATGAAAGGGGGGTAGAAAATTCCCCGGTAGCAGTTAACCAAACAGCTACGGAGAGTTACTCCAAAGAAGGAGGGGTGACCTATTGTCAGAGGGTTAGGGATGGCAGTGATCCTGAGTTCCCTGACGCTAGTGCTAGGGACCCTAGTTTAGATACTGAAGGGGACCTGTCCCATGCCTTGGGAATGTGTAAGGAGTTTGCAGCTGCTCAGAAAAGTGACCCTAGTCTAGAGAAGCTGAGGGCTTGGGCAGACTCTGACAGAGCACAGGGAGGTGATGGAAAACATAAGGTTTATTGGGACAATGGACTGATGTATACGCAGGATGCTAAGACAGAGGAAGGGGTGATAGGTAGGCAGCTTGTCATTCCCCAGGGGTACCGTGGGCAGTTGCTCAAGATTGCACATGCTATTCCCTTGTCTGGTTATCTGGAAATTGTGCACACTATGCAGCGGTTGGCCCAGAATTTCTACTGGCCCAACTTTACCCAGCAGGTGAAGGAGTATTGCAGGTCTTGTCACCAGTGCCAAGAAATAGGGAAGGCGGGTAAGAAAACCCAAGCTGCCCTAATTTCATTGCCCATAGTGGAGGAGCCATTCCAGAGGGTGGGAATGGATATTGTGGGGCCTTTAAATACCCCCAGCTCCTTTGGGAAGAGATTCATCCTGATTGTGGTGGATTATGCCACCTGGTATCCAGAGGCAGTCACCCTATCCTCACTGAGGACAGACAAAGTGGCTGATGCCTTACTAGGGATTTTCTCCCGTGTTGGGTTTCCTCAGGAGGTTATCACTGATCGAGGGGGTTCCTTCATGTCGGACCTGATGAAATGTTTGTAGGAGAGGTGTGGGGTGGTGCAGCGATGCACGGCACCTTATCTCGCAAGCCAATGGGCTTGTGGAAAGATTAATGGTACCCTGAAGTCAATGCTCCAAGCATTTGCTGAACAGCATGGGAGGGACTGGGAGAAATACCTTCCCCACCTGTTGTTTGCATACAGGGAGGTGCCCCAAGAGTTGACCGGGTTTTCCCCTTCAAGCTCTTATACAGACACCAGGTACATGGGCCCCTAGACTTGATCCGGGAGGACTGGGAAGGCAAGCATGCCACCCAGGGAACTCCAATAGTGGATTATGCTCTTAGGTTTAGGGAAAGGCTGAAGGAGCTTATGGGGATAGGCCAGAGCAACCTGGCAGCTGCCCAACAAAAACAAAAATAGTGGTATGACCGCAGAGCCAGAGCTCGCTCGTACATGGTGGGTCAGGAAGTCATGGTCCTTATCCTGGTCTGGAAGGACAAGCTGCAGGCTGAGTGGGCAGGACTGTACTAAGTAGTCAGAAGGGTAAATGACGTGAACTATATCATAGAGTTACCTGACAGAAGACATACAGAAAGAATGTACCATGACAACATGATGAAGCCATATGCTAATAGGGTGGACATGGTGTTTGCAGTATGTAGTCCTGGTGAGGGGACAGATGAAGGAGACCCCCTTCTGGACTTGCTGGAAGAAAGCAAGCAGGAGTACTCTGTGGAGGCAATTAAAATGTCACCCCAGTTGTCCCCAGACAAGATCCAGGAAGTAAGGGAGGTTTTAGCAGACTTTGCCCCACTGTTTAGCACTAAGCCTGGACTAACCCCCTTAGCAACACATGATGAGGAGACAGGGACGCAGGCGCCCATACAGTGGACAGCATATTGGGTGTCAGAGGCTGTCCAAAAGGACATTAGGAAAGAGGTGGAGGAAATGCTGGATTTAGGGGTAATCCAGAAATCCCACAGCCCCTGGGCCTCACCCATAGTCCTTGTGCCCAAGCCAGATGGCTCTACTCATTTTTGTGTGGACTATTGTGGACTGAATGCAGTCACGAAGTCCGAAGCCCACTTGATGCCCCGAACGGATGAACTCCTAGACAAGTTGGGAGGGGCGACTTACCTTACGACTACTGACCTGACAAAGGGGTATTGGCAGCTAGAGTTAACTAACAGAGCTAGGGAGAGGTTGGCCTTCATCACCCCAATAGGGTTATTTGAATTTATATTTTGAATTTTTTGGAATGAAGAATGCCCTGGCCACTTTCCAAAGGTTGGTGAACCAGATGTTAAATGGTGCTGAGGAGTACGCTGTGGCATACCTGGATGGCACTGCCATCTTTAGTGCCAGCTGGGAGGAACACCTGTCCCACCTTAGGGAAGTGCTGGGCAGGATACAGAGGGCCAGGCTCACTGTCAAAGCTGAGAAGTGCCAGGTGGCCATGGATGAAGTGGCATACCTTGGGCATGTTGTAGGCAAGTGACAGCACCATCCTAACCAAGTGAAAATAGAGGTGATCAAGGCATGTCCCAGACCAGAAATGCAGAAGCAGGTGAGGAGTTTTCTAGGGACAGCAGGGTACTATAGGACATTTATACCCAATTACAGTGCCCTGGCTGGTCCCCTATCTGACCTGGTAAAGAAAAGGATGCCTAAGAAAATTAGAACCAGCCTGTGAAAAAACCTTTACCAGACTGAAGGAGGCACTGTGTAGTGCTCCTGTATTGACACTTCCTGACTATAGCAGACCCTTTATAGTCCAGACTGACACCTCAGATGTGGGTATTGGGGCAGTGCCGAGTCAGACATCCAACCAAGGGAAGGATCACCCCATCGTGTACCTAAGTAAAAAGCTACTTTCCAGGGAGCAGGCATACTCTACTGTGGTAAAAGAGTGTCTTGCCATGGTGTGGGCTCTAAAGAAGTTAGAGCCATACTTATACAGGCAGCATTTTGAGGTACAAACTGGCCACAATCCACTGGTTTGGCTGGAACAACTGGGTAAGATGAATGGTAGACTATTAAGATGGAGGCTTGCCTTGCAGGGGTATGACCTGACTATCTCACATAGGGCTGGTACAGCTAACGCAAATGGGGGGTAAGATGCAAATGTGGATGGTTTGTCCCGTTGTTTTGAGGTGTAAACTGAATTTGTAGAACTCATCCCATGTATGAATAGAGCCCCCAAAGTTCAGTCTAAGGAGGGAGGGATGTCACATGAAAAACCCTCTCATATTATTATTGTACGATATCTGTATTGTAAATACATGGTCTGTGTATGACCGTTTCAATGTGGGAGGAAACTGGCCTACATCAAATTGTCAGGCTGAAACCAGGAGGTAATTAAAAAGACCAGAGAGACCTGATTAAAGGTTTCCTGTTTTTGTCTTAATTAAAACCTTTGAGCCATTTTGCTAGGATATAGGGCTCATAAAGTTTTATGATTCCTGTAGGAAGACTTGTGAGATACCATAAAGTCATAAAATTCTCTCAGATCTGCCTTGGGAGCAGGAACCACAAGAAGATCAAAGGGAAATGTTTAATTAAAGAGTCATATTTAGGAAATGTTTTTTTCTTCAGATGTCACATTATTTAACATACCTCCTGGAAGGAAATCATGTTTGTAATTTTTAATTCTAAAAGGAGGAGCTAGATGACTCACAAAGGGGGGGGGTGGAGACAAAGTTAACTGATACTTGTATCTGAAAAGTATGTTGTATCTTTTTGGGACTCTAAGAGAGAAACAGTTCTCTCTCTAACTAAAAGAGCATTTAGAAAGGTAATAGTTAGAAAGCAATTACGCCTTTTGTGGTAGGAGTGTTTGGTCTGAAACGACCTTTTTGTTTTATAAGATTGTAAGCTGTATGATATATTGTTCTGTATTTTATCTTACTTGTTTAACAAAGTTTTAGTAAAGAACATTTTCTTTGAAAGACTGCCTGGGTGTCTGTCAGTTCTTTTTGCATGTGATGTATAGATGATTAAGTCCGATAACTGTTCAACAGCTTGATGGTGTTACTGAGCTTGGGAAAGAAGGTAAGACTATACCCAAGGTCTCTTATAGAGTTTTACAGGTTCATTTTGGAGACCTGGCTTGGTGCCCCTGGTGAAAGACTGTACTGCAGTCCCGAAGAGGGTACATATCTGAGCCTGTACATTGGGTATGCTAGCATAAGGTTTACAGTTTCAATCCCCCCAGAACTTGAGACTACAGGTGATTCAGACCCAAAACAGACAGGAGGGTTACCCTGTCTGTTACCTGTTCAAACTATTGCACTCTGAGGTTGGCACTGTGGGAGCAGAGGGCCTGACCTACGGAGTGCACTTATGACAGCAGGAGCTTCGTCACTTTAATGGGTTAAGGCTGAGGATGTATTGCTGGAGACCACAACATGCTTAGCATTGAATGGGTTGTCCTCATGTGTAGCCGAATCAGAGGCACCTTGAAGACAGAGAAGGATATGAGGCATACGTTGCATGGCATGAGCCCAAACGGACTTGTGCTCCATGAGGAAATGAGCAATCTGCACTGCAGGATTGTTTTCTTTCTGTTCTCTGGAAGAAAGGCCCTGGCCCTGGTGGTTTCCAGAAGGGCCCCTATGAAGAGGAGCTGCTGAGTGGGCTGAAGCTGCAATTTCTCGAGATTCAACAGGACTCCCATGGAGGAAAGTAACTGAGAGGCTCTGGCCACTGCTCATTCCATCTTCTGCTTGGACAGACTGCCTAGTAACCTGTTTTCCACATAGGAAAAGGTGCACCATGAGAATGGGAGCTGAGGGTGGAGGACCCGCTAGCTGGGAGTGACCATCAACTGGTGTGGTTCACGCTCGGCATGGGCAGAGAGACTGTAGGTACAGGAACCAGGGTGGTTGACTTCAGGTGGGCAGACTTTAACAAGATGGGGAAATTCTGGGAAGGTACCTGGAAGGAATTAGGCCTGAAATGGATGCAAATCAGAAGTGGGAAATTATCAAACTTCGGCTGATGGAGGATAGTGGGTCATGTACCAAGACGCTGAGCAAGAAGAGTAGGGCTAAGAAGCCAAGCTGGCTGAACAAGGAGGTTTTAGAAGGGGTAAGGGCAAAAAAAGCAGCTTTTCAGAGGTTCAAGAAATCCGGGAAGGGGGAGGACAGGGAACTGTATGCGAAAAATTCCAAGGAGGTAATCAGATTGATCAGGGTGGCCAACGCTACCAGGGAGTTGAGGCTGGCACAGGTTATCAGGGTAGGGGAGAAATACGTTTTTCAGATACATAAGGGAGAGAAGGAGCTGCAAGGTCCAGATAGTGAGGATTAGGAAGGATGGGGGGTGGAGAAGGGGGCAAAACAGGCAGAAGCACTAAATGAGTACTTCTGTTCTGTGTTCATGAAGGAGAAGAGCGGACAGCTGCCTCAGGGGATGGGGAAGGGGTGATGGATGGAGCAATTATGGAGAGCAGGGTACTGGAGGGTCTGAAGGCACTAAGGGTGGATAAGGCACCAAGTTCAGATGGCATTCACCCCAGGGTGGTGAAAGAGCTGGTGGAGGTCTTGGTGGGACCACTGGTGGACCTGTTCAATACCTCCCTGGACACAGGATGCACACCACAGGATTGGAGAATGGCTCATGTGGTGCCCCCTCCAGAAGAGTGGCCCAAAGGATGAACCAGGCAATTACAGACCTGTAAGCCTCACATCCATTATAGGAAAACATATGGAAGCAATCTTGAAAGAGAGGCTGGTGACCATTTTGGAGGAATATGGACTCCAGGATGATCAGCAGCATGGGTTCATCTCAGAAAGATCCTGCCAGACCAACCTAATTGAGTACTACGACTCGGTAACGAGGTAACTAGATAAAGGCCATAGAGTAGATGTACTGTATTTAGACTTCAGCAAAGCTTTTGAGTCAGTGCTTCATGGGTGGCTGTGGGGTAAGATGCAATATGTGGGGGCAGGGACAAAGATGGTATACTGGATTGCAAACTGGTTGAAGGGGAGGCAGCAACTGGTGGTGGTGGGGTGCTCTCATCCCTAAAGGGTGGTGACAAGTAGGGTGCTGCAGGGCTCAGTGCCGGGTCCGGTGTTGTTTGGGTTATTCATATCGGATATCTCTCATGGTGTTAGGAGCAAGATCAGTCTGTTTGCAGATGAAACCAAGATGGGGTGGTTGTGGATAACATAGAGGGGTGACAAGGGCTACAGGAGGACCTCATCAAACTGGAAGAGTGGTTGGAGACGAGCTTCAATGCGAAGACGTGCAAGATTATGCACTTTAGAGCAAGGAAACTAGGGAGGGGCTACCAGTTGGGAGGGGTTCAGATAGGGATCACCGAGGAGGAGAAGGATCTAGGGGTGATCTAACGGGTAACATGAACAACTCAGCTCAGTGCAGGAAGGCTGCAGCTAAAGCCAACATGATGCAGGGGTGTATTACAAGAAGAATCTCATCCAGATATAGGGATGTGAACCTGCCACTGTACAGGTCACTAGTCAGGCCACATTTGGAGTACTGCGTGCACTACTGTCATCCCTTTCTGAAGAAGGATATCAGAGTGCTGTAGGGGGTGCAGTGCAGGGCAACTAAGATTATCCATGGGCTGGAGGGCAAAACCTACAAGGACAGGCAGACTGAGTTGACTATGTACACCCTGGAAAAGTGGAGGGATCGGGGGGATATGACTGAGACCTTCAAATACTTGAAAGAGATTAACAAAACGGGCACAAAAGGGATATTTAAGCTAAGGAAGGGAAGGGACACAAGAGGGCATAGTCTCAGGTTGGAGAGTGGAAGATGTCAGAGAGAGATGAGGAGGCATTTTTTTACAGAGGGGGTGGTGGAGAAATGAAACACTACCCAAGGAGGTGGTATCCTGTAGGATGGTGGGCAGTTTTAAAAGGGCATGGGACAGGGTGCGAGTGGGGTAAAGGAGAGGGGAGGGGGGGTAGCTGCAATATAAGGGTGCTAGCTGTGCATTCGAGCAGACTAACGTGATAGACCATGAAGCCTGTTTCTGCTGGCAGATTCGTATGTTCGTATGAGCAGTAGCAGGGTCCCTGGAGAGAACATTTAGAATTTTTCCCGCTGCATGAACTTGTTCAAATTTCTCAGATTGGAAATGGGGTACATGCCTCCTGACTTTTTTGGAATGAGGAAGTAATGGGAGTACAAGCCTGTATTGCGCTCTGCCTGCAGCAATACTTCCACTGCCCTGTTGTTCAGAAGACCTGCAATCTCCTTCATGAGAAGCTCTGACATGTGAGCTGACAGGAGGAGTTGCTTTCTTGGTGGATAATCTGGAGGGAGTTCTGTAAACTTTAGTGAATATCCCACCCAGACGATCCTGAGAACCCACTCATCCATTGTGATGGATTCCCACTGACAATAAAACTGAGTCAAGCACCCCCCACTGGAGAGTAGAGGTCTGCTTTAGACAGCTGAGGTGAGACCAGGGTTGGGATTTCAGAGAGCGGCACTAGGAACCTCTGTGGCCTGTGCTTTTCAGCTGTGCTTTACTGTGTGGCTGGGGAGCCTGAGACTTGACTTGACCTCACTTGCCTTTGCCTTGAAAAGACTGCTTATTGTGGCAGTAGACCTGCCCATTCCCCCTCTGAGGATAGGATGAGGCAGACCTCGAAGTCTTGATACTGTCTTCTATTTCTGGAAGGCCTCAAGAGACTATTCTCTTTATATAGAATTAGTTCATTTCTTATTATGGAGTCTAGGTTAGCTATTTCCAATCATTGTTTAGCTCCTATTGTAAATTATGCTGCCATTGTAATTGATGCTGCTTCTGCGACAATAATTTCTAAGAAATCTACTTTACTTCAAATGATTGCTAAATTTGCTTTAAATTATTCGAAATTGTCTCATCATTGAGAAATTTTGAAAGAGATAGGTTGGCTTCCGGTTTCATTGAACTTCCATTATTATGCAGCTAAATTTACACATAGAATTATTAATTCTGGAGTCCCACAAAAATTGTTTAACCTGTTGAGGCCGTATGACGAGGATTACTTTTCCAGACATAGGACAGATGGCTTGGTTCTCAAAATACCATTTACGAGAACTAAATGTGGACAGAGAGCCTTTGCTTATATTGCTCCATCTATCTAGAATGAAATTCCTTGTGATATAAGACAGTTGTGTTCTGCTAAAGTGTTTGCAGATGAATTGAGGATGTTTTTTGAATTACAATTTAATTGTAAATGTTTTTTATGATTATTTTCTTTTGTAACAAAGGCATTTTTGGTCTGCTATATTTGTACTGCATATGTATGTCTTTTGTATTGTATATGAATGTTTTTATGTGGGTTGTACCTGTAAAAGGAACTAGTTTTCCAGTGTGCTTACCCATTAAGCAAATAAATAAACAAACAAACGATTCTACCTGTTGTACAAACAGGTAAGAACCATCAAAGGGAACATTCATAACCTGTTACTGGATGTCATTGGAGAAGCCATATGTCTGAAGTCAGGAGTGTCTTCTAATACAAATTCAGAACTCACAGTTTCAATTCAATTCAAGTTTATTGTAGGAGAACTCTATTGAGCAAGCTCATTTACAAGGAGTTTCCTAGTACAAGGCAGGTGTACAACATCAGGTTTATAAAATAAAAGGAACATACTTTGAATAAGACAATGGGTTTCATATATCACAATGTACAGTCACAGTAAAAACAGGTCCTGGCGATAAGATAGGGAAGCAATGAGGCAATTTACACAATGCAACAATGCCACAATCTGCAGTAGGATGCATAAGACAATGGGTGTAGTACATCACAACATACTATCACAGTAAAAACAGGTTCTGGCAACAAGATAATGCAACAATGAGGCAAATTACATGCTGCAACAATGCGGCAATCTGCAGTAGGATGTAGAGAAGGCAAGGAATGCAGCAGAGGGACGGGACAGGACAGGAGTGAGTAAGAATGTGAAATAGTCAGTTAATAGGGAGGGGAGTGCTACAGGAGAGGGTATGGGACTTAGACATTGACAGGATAACACATGAGACAGGGCCAGAGAGGAAGGTTAGAGGGAAAGGGGGGAGAAGAAGAGGGATATGGAGAGCTAAGCCCTCGGGCATTTGCAAGGATATGTGAAGAATCTTGAGGCGAGCAACTTGAAGAAACTAATCGTGACCAGGCCAATGAGTTTGAGTACTGTTTGAATGCTGTTCCAAGCCACAGGGAGAGAATGTGATATAACTCCCTTGCCAAGGGAGGTTCTAGTTCTGGGGATATCCAGAAGTAGAAAGGAAGACTTCCTAAGGGAATAAGGACAGGGCGAGATGTGAACGAGAGAGGAAATATAGTCTGGGAGTTTATTATGTAGTGCTTTGAGCATCCATGTTCCAATGTGGAGCAGTCTTCTAGTGGCTAGGGATATCAACCCAGCAGCAGAATATAGGTCACAGTGATGGGACCTGGGGAATGCATTAGTAATAAAATGAAGGGCACAGTGGGAGAGGACATCGAGCCTGTGGAGGTTGGTAGCCGAAGTGCAGTTGTACATTACATCACCATATTCTAAGAGCGGGAGGAATGCTGCCTGGATGAGTCTGAGTCTGACCTCATTTGGGAAGAGGGTTCTATGACTAGAAATGAAGCCTAATCTGGCTTTAAGATTGGCAGACAGATTATCAATGTGGGCATCAAAGGATAGTTTGTTGTCGATCCAGACTCCTAGGTATTTGGACTTGTCGACAACTTCAAGTGGTTCCCCCTAGGGAAGTTTTGACAGTTGCGAGGTTGGACTTGGTCCTGACGGGGGGCGGGGGGTGTTGTTGTTGTGGTGGAAGTACATTACCTTAGTTTTCTTAGCATTGAGCAAAAGCTTGGCACAGATAAGATTACATTTGAGCTGAAGGAAGTCAGTTTGACGCTCTTCATGGACATCAAGAAGCGACAGCTTGGAGGTGTAAAAGTACAGTATCATTCGTTAAGAAGTGCAGTTTTGAGTTTGTGATATTGGAATTAAGGTTGTTGATGTAGATGGAGAAAAGGATGGGGCTGAGTATGGACCCTTAGGGGATGCCTCGAGTGATAGGAAGGGGGCTTGAAAGGAGTCCATCTGCTTTTACTTGCTGAATGTGCCCTGTGAGATAGCTGGACAACTAACGGATTGTGGAGGCAGATGCATCTAGGTAGGAGAGGCTGTGCAGGGGTAGAGTATGATCCACAGTGTCAAATGCTTTGCTCAGATTGAGGAACACTGCCTCTGTTACTTGCTTGGAGTCTCAGGTGGAGAACCAGTCATTGGTGATTTTACCTAGGACAGAGATAGTACTATGGTTACATCTGAAGCCCGACTGAGCCGGGTTGAGGAGAGAGTTGGCTTTGATGTGGTCTTTCAGCTGAGAGTATACGAGTTGTTCTAGGATTTTGGAGCGCACTGGTAGTATCAAAATTGGTCTATAGTTGTTTAAGTCAGAGGGGTCACTGGATTTGAAGAGGGGCAGAATGTGGGCCGACTTCCAGCAGGAGGGGACAGTGGCCATTGAGACAGACATGTTAAAAATGTGAAGAATGGGGCAGTGAAATAATAATATCCAAGTTTAAGAAAAAAGGACTCAAGCCCATCTGAACCACCACCCTTCTTAGTGTCAAGTCTACAAAGGTGGTTTTCCACATCCTTATATGTTACGGAAAGAAGTCAGAGGGGGTGCGGTGAATTTGGTGCAGGATGGGCAGTGGGGGGCAGAGGGGGACAGGATAGCCCCGCATAGGGGGAAGAGTCGAATGGCAGCCCGGTGGTGGCAAAGTGAGAGTTTATTTTCTCTAAAATAAGGTTGTAGTCTTCAAGAACATTTCCGCTGTTGATGATTTTGGGGGGACGGAGGGAACTCCTTTACGTCCTTCTATGGATTTTATAGTGTGCCAGGTCTTCGCTGAGCTTCCTTTGGCCTGTTCAAGAGTGTCAACATAGTAGTTAGATTTTGCAGAGCAGATTAGTTTGACACAGGAGTTTCTGGCAGTTCTGAAATCCTGCCAATCAGCTTGGGACTTGGAGCGCCTGGCTTGGGCCCAAAGTTTATCCTGTGCTGTAAGTGCAGCTTTCAGAGCTGGCATGAACCAGGGGTGGGAGAGTTTACAGGCTCTAATTTTCATAAAGGTGGCGTGCTTGTCAACTAGTTGAAGGAGATGTGTATTGAGGATAGCAGTGGCCTCGTCCACAGTTTTGGCGAGGTAGAGGCTTTCCCAGTTAGTTGCCCTGAGGTCATTGAGATAGTGACAGGCATTGAATTTATGGAAGCTGCGTTTGGTAATGAATTTAGTGGAGGAAGGGCCTCTCTCCTGGGCCCTTGTGCACACAACAATACCGTGATCACTCAGGTCATTGTGAAAACACTGCTGTGTTCATGATCTTGTGGGGGTGATTCGAAAGGATGATGTCAAGGAGAGAGCTGTTGCCACAAATTCTGGAATTTTCCCTGGTAGGTTCTGTGATAAGCTGGGAAAAGCCGACTTCATCGAAAGAATCCTTTTAAGGCATTTGATTTATGAGTTAGCCAGTCAAAATTTAGGTCACCAAGAATGATGGTCTCACTATTGCAGAGGATTACCAGAGATTTGAGGACGCTAATAACTGTGTTACCTCTGGAGGGGGATCTGTAGCAGCCGATGATGTGGAGGACTTCGGAGGATTGGAGATGGAATTTTAGTGACACATATTCATACTCTTTAGTCACAGAAGTGGTCCAGATATCAGTAACTTTAAATTTATCTTTGTAATAGATGATCACTCCACCCCCACCCCCCCGAGGGCCTATTTGCGCGGTGTAGGTTGTAGCAGGAATAGCTATAGCTTGGTCTGAGATGGAGTGCTTCAGCCAGGATTCAGTTGTGATGATGAGATCTAGCTTGATGTGAGCAGCCCAAACTTGTAGTTGGTCAATTTTATTGATCAGGCTTCTTGCATTTACTAGCATTAGTTTGAGGCCAGGGGTAGAGGTGAAGTCCAGGGGTAGGTGATGGGGCTGGAGGGGTGGGGGCTGGGGTTTACTTCAACACTTCCAGAACGTATAAGGAGTAGCAGGATGAACTTCATGAGGTGCTGTCGAGCCATGGATAGTGCCTTGTGCTCCTGGGTGTGGCCTCTGTGAGTCCACGACTTGGCGTGGTAGAAGCGAAGGGGACAGGTCATGAGAATGTGTGGAAGGGCACCAACGGATGTGGGGATAGGGACGGTATTGAGTTCCATAGGTGTGTAATGGGCACAGTTGTTTGAGGTTTGGTGAGAGGTGTAGATTGAGGTGGCTCCCCACGAGGGAGAGAGTACTGTAGCGCACCTTGAAGTGAGGAGGGGCTGGCTTGAGTCATTGTCTATGGCCGGGCCAACGGAGAGGCAGTGCCAGTCAGAGCATGGGCAAGCGAGCAAGGCAAGGATAATAAGTAGCTGTGGTAGCATGCTTAGGGGTGTGAGCGTGGGATAACAGTAGCTGGCCATAGGGATAATGTGGGTGGTTAGGGTCACCACCTCTAAAACAAGAGGTCACAGCATCCTCCACTCCCAGATGAAGCACCCCGAACCTGAGCAAGAGCTATGCAAAAGAATGTCAGAGGAATAATCAGTGTGTGAAGAAGAAGGAAACAGTGACGTCTAGGGGTAGATGGATATAACTTGCAAATGGGAAACTGGATACTTCTTTCTTTTTTTTTTTTTTTTAGCCCAACAGTTTAAGCAGTAAACTTTCAGCACTCTTAGCAAACCTAGAATTCAGCAGCAACAAAGGCATCCAAAGCAGCTTTTAACTGATGACTGTTAGACTCAATGCCATTAGTAACAATCTGAAAAGTCTTGTGCTTAATCTCCGAGTCAGGCAAGGATTCTGCTAGAGACTTGAGAGAGGTCCAAAGGGCATACTCATTCTTGGAGAAATGCCCTTGGTAGCTGGCTATCCTCATGCTAAGGGTAGCAGCAGTGAACACCCTGTTTCCCATAGTGTGTATCTTGCGCAGCTCCTTGTTGATGATGTGTGCAATCACTTCCTGAGAAAGAATGGCCATGTCATTCTCTGCCAAATGACAATTTTCTCAGCAATGGGCTGGGAAGCAAAGATAGGCCTGTCCTTGTGGACAGTACACTTATGGTCTGTCTGCCTACAGACAAAGTGGATGGAGGCAGATCTACTCTCTACTGTGTCCGGAAGAGTCTCAAATGCAGGGGAATAGGAAGTATTAGACTGACCGGCATGGTAGAAACATTAAGCCACTCCAAACAGAGGTGTTTCCCAGGGTCATTGGTAGAAGGCTCAAAAGCAAGAGTTCATGCATGCATGCTGCGAAGATGAGCATGAAAAGAAAAGTCCTCCTGGGGAGAAGGAGAAGGGCCTGGGGTTGAATTATCCAGACTATAAAAAGAGTCATCACCGCTCTCGGAAATGATGAGTTTGGGTTCAGACTCATCCCCCTCCAGATCATCTCTGGGGTGAAGTCTGGGAGAGGAGTGGACATCAGGTTCCCTAACCCAGTTCTAGGAGTTGGCAACATGGGTGACAATAGCACCAGCAGAAGAGGAGCGAGAGGCGTTGCCGCTGGAGAGACTGGGCCAGGTGCTGAGGGCAGCACTGGGCAATGTCCTAAAGGGCCTGATTCCATTGCCAAGCTCAGCCCCACCTGTGGCACTGAAGGTCCCACTGGTGCCAGAGTGACTGGCAAAGGTACTGGGGCCAGTCCCAAAGCAATGACACTAAATGGGGGTGTGGTCCGTGGAACAGGCATCGGCAGTGCGGTCACTGGCAAGGACCTGGAAGTCATTGACAGCGCCAGAAACTCTACCTGGTTGGAAGGTCCCAAATGTGCTCCAATGCCCCCAGCCCTGAGGGGCCTGGGGTTGGCTCTGCAAGAAGAGGAAGTAAATGAGTCAAACACTGTACCCACTGCTCCATAACAGCTACCCAATGATGAAACTACCCCCCAGTGTCCCCAAAGGAAGACATGGAGGAACTCTGGGCCCAAGATCGCAAGTGCCCATGAGCAGAAGCTGTTGGAGACACCAGCGGCACCGGAGAAGGCCTTCTGCTCCTAGACACTGAGGACCTTGCAGCAGACTTTCCAGAGGGTGACTTCAAGTGGCACTGTTTCTTCCCCTTCTGAGGGGAAGAGGAAGAACCTAAAGCCAAATGGTGCCTGGTCCCTGATCTGGATTGGGTATGGGCCCACTTCCATTTGTGTTTACAGGAGGGATGTCCTCCCTCCCAAACACAGGGCCACCCATCACCAGAACCCTCCCCCACAGGGGTAAGTGGACCAGACATGGCCCTGCCACCAAAGCAGCATGCCTGAAGAGACTCCATACCATCACCGTCACAACCCATGGCCTTCAATCGTTGCTCGGTAGGACTGAGAAAAACTGACAAAGTAAAGTAAAATCACTAAACTAACACAAACGTAAGAAACGCAAGCTTTAAACACTAAAACTGAGAACTGAGCACCGTAGTAATATAGACGTGAAGTTCTAACTTTAGGCAGGTGAGCAAGATTGCCACTGAAACGCACTCTACAGTGGTGAACAAAAAGTACTGAGGCAGTTGAGGGCTGGTCGAGGAAAGCTATGCAGTGCAAGCTAGTCTTGTGGTGCCATGCATGTCGCAGCCTATCTCGGCACCGGCCCTCCTGAAAAGCCGTCCCTCTTGAAAAGTTCTGGCTCCCCCAGTGTCCTAGCCCCTCTGGATCAGAAACCATTGATGTGAATCAATGGTGAAGATTGATTCCTGGAAAATCTAAGCTGTGTGTAGTGGGCCCCAGTATTACAAAGAAGAATTAAGGTGTGTGTGTTGGCCCCAGTATCATACATGCCTCCCACAGTCCCACTGGAAAACTAAGGCAAGTGTGGCACCAAGAATCACAAAGAGAAACTGACATTTGTATGTGGATAACAGAATAACACTTGGTGTGCAGGGAAACCATGGTGTATGTGTGGGCCCCAGAATGACACTATGGACAGGGAAAGTAAAGTTTGTGTGTGAGTCCAGAATCACACTCTGTAGACAGGGAAAGTAAAGTTTGTGTGTGAGCCCAGAATCACACTCTATAAACAGGTAAACTAAGGTTTGTGTGTGGGACCCAGAATCACACTCTGTGGACAGGGAAACTAAAGTTTGCGTGTGAGACCCAGAATCACACTCTATGGACTGGAAACTAAGGTTTGTGTGTGGGACCCAGAATCACACTCTGTGGACAGGGAAACTAAAGTTTGTGTGTGGGCCCAGAATCACACTCTATGGACAGGGAAACTAAAGTTTGTGTGTGGGCCCCAGAATCACACTCTAAGGGCAGGGAAACTAAAGTTTGCATGTGAAACCCAGAATCACACTCTGTGGACTGGAAACTAAGGTTTGTATGTGAGCCCAGAATCACACTCTGTGGACAGGAAAACTAAAGTTTGTGTGTGGGACCCAGAATAACACTCTATGGACAGGGAAACTAAAGTTTCTGTGTGGGCCCAGAATCACACTCTGTGGACAGGGAAACTAAGGTTTGTGTGTGGGTCCCAGAATCACACTCTGTGGACAGGGAAACTAAAGTTTGTGTGTGGGCCCAGAATCACACTCTGTGGACAGGAAAACTAAGGTTTGTATGCTACCCAGAATCACACTCTGTGGACAGTGAAACTAAAGTTTGTGTTGGGCTCTGGACTCACACCCTATGGACAGGGAAACTAAGGTTCATGTTTGGGCCCCAAAGTCTCACAAGGAAACTAAGGTTTGCATGGGGCCCCCAGAATCATATTCCGTGGAAAGGAAAACAAAGATATGTGTGTGCTGTAAAATCACACAGGGAAGGTAAGCTGTGTGGGACTCACAATCATGTTCTATGGAGAGGAAAACTTAGGTGTGTGGGCCCTAGAATCACACTCTGTGGGTAGGGAAACTAGGCCCAGGAGACATAACATTGACCTGGCAGAGATGTAGCATCTCCAGTGAACTAAGTGCACCTGAGCAATCAGGGTGTCTGCCCTGTCCTGAGGCAGGGAGGCACAACCCTTCTTTGTATCTAAGACCACCCCTGTATTGTATTCATTGAGATGGAGTCAATACAAATTTTGTCACATTCACGGTGACCCCCAGTTCCTCAAACTGTTGTCCCATTCTGAAGAGGGTGTGCAGGAGACCTTCCCTAGAATTTGCCTTCAGGAGCGAATCATCCAGATAAGGGAAGACATAAAGACCTTCCCTGCAAAGGACTGCTGGAGCCACCTCCAAGCAGTCTGTAAAGACCAGTGGTGCAGAGGACAAGCCAAGGGTAACACTTTGAATTGACAGTGCCTGTTCTCAAGCATAAGGTGGAGGTACTGTCTGTGATACTTTCTGATCCTGATGTAAAGGTATGCATCCTTCATGTCTAGGGAACAAAGGCAATCCTCTGTCTACAACAGGGGAAATCAGGGCTTGCAAAGACACCATTTGAAACCATTTGTATTCGATGTACAGACTGAAGTCTGAGATTCAGTGTAACCCCTCCTACCAATTTGAGGCGTACCTTAAGTATCTTCCCTGGCTCCATCCATGCCCACTGCTGGGCAGGCATCCTGCGTAGATGGTGAATCCATGTTCATTTGCTTAATCCTGTAAATTGAAGTGAGTGCCATGATATGCCTCTGCACCTGTCCCTTTAGGTCATTAGCCAGTCTGTGTATAGTGAATGGTCTGGGCTGGGTCCAAGTGTTTCGGAGCTCACGACTGTCCAGACACCACTTTAATTTGCTCCACTCTGCGGTCGATAGTGAAGCAGAGGGAGCTCTATCTAGTACTGTAAATATTTACTTCTAACTTGCTGTTATATTTAAAATGGAGAGTTTGTTAAACCTGCCTTCTTGCAACTTTGTTTATCTAAATGGAAGCCACCATGTTTGATCCGGGACTTCCAGAATTTGGACCAATGGGACACAGGGGACCTTGAGGGGTCCTTAGCTCAAGTGCCTCGTGGGAAGAAAAACTGTAGTTTTTATAGTTTTTAGGTTGGTACCTAAACTGAACTGCTGGGAGTATCCAAACTGACTGACAGCTCCCCCAGCCAACCAGAACCCTGGAGACCAGGACAAATCTCAGAACTGTTAGAGGACAGTGTGTCAGTTGGAGTTAGAGCTTGGAGGGTGAGCAGCTAGAGCTATTGAGAGGCTGCTCCAGGGAAGAAGCCTATGAAAATCAATGGGGAAAGGCCTGACCTGCCTTCCTGCTGTAGTTCTTCTGTTTGGGACTGCCTTATAGCAGAAAGCGGACTAAATCCAAAAAAATAACTTTTAAACTGCGGCAGCAAGCTCCGAGATGTTTGGAAGTATAGCTTGAGATTTTGGACCAATGAGAAGCTCCTGTGAGGCGATCGGCCCAAGACAGTGAGAGACACTACTTTATTGAATTAAGAGGTTTGCTCAGTAAATCTACTGCAATAGCAACTGGCATGAATACTGAGTTGAGAGTTAGACAAGTTAATGTTGTTTCTGTTAAATGTGCTGAATGTTTATAATGGATCATGGCCTGTTTTGCCAGTGACTGAACTGTGTTGCCAACTGGAGGCCTTCACCAGCAAACAAACTGAACTTTCCCAGAATTGATTATTCAGCCTTGGGCCTATGCCAGTCTTGGCCCAAGTCAACCATTCCTGCACCAGAGACTGCTTTTTGGCGAGAGACCGGCTTGGGGATCCAGCCCCTGTGCAGCAAAGATTCACAGGTTGTGGCCACCTGGAGGGAAAGGCCATGAAACGGAGGTGTGTCTTGCTGGCCCAGCTTCCCCATGCTCATCGGTGATCAGCAGCAGGTCTTCATATCATCAGACCCTTTCCAACTAACTGGTGTCGTGAGTAAACTCAGGGTAGTTCCCTGTACCATTTATTCTAATCATTTTGTGGTACCATTTGATTGCTTCGGTGTTTCATAGGGTTACAAAAGACTGGGCTAACCAGCCAGGATTACAAATAGCCACAGTCTTGCTTGTGCATGTTAACTGCCTTTTCTTTCCATCAAGGGCCCCAACAACAACTGCAAAGCCAGCCACCCCTGAGCACCGTTTCTGGCGAGCCAGCATAACATTCTGAGTACCCAGGGTTGTCAGACTGTTTATTTTGGGACTAAAGAGCATGCATATAACCTGAATCAAATCAGTAAAGCAATCATTCTTCTAGATTCACGCCCCATCCTTGTTCACATTCCTCCTAAGAAACCTGATTTGTTATTTCACATTTAAACTGGCCTATGAACATTTGCTTTGCTAACATTACCTTCACAGGGGGTTCCAGGGGAATTGCTGACGACCAGTCCCCAGTGGTAAGTGCAAGGGGAGTGCGCATATCATTTATGCTCATTGCTAACTGTGTGTCAACTACTGCAAAGGGTTATTACTTGTTACAAGGTATTTGATCACTAGGCAGGCTTGTGGGAGGTTATAGCTTCCCAGAGGCTATACCAGGTTAGGTAGATACCCCCACTATTGTTGCTCTGGGTGGAGGCACCATAATATCGAATCCAAGCCCCTCAACCTGTGGTTAGAAGTACAGGCAGGGGCAGTAACCAGAGGGATAGTGCCACCTAGTGGTTACACAGTACAGGACGAAGAACTCCTGCCCATTTTGTGACTAGGCAGTACCTGCTATGGAACTCTTTGTTCCCGTTTGTTTTTTAACTTGACTTTATTGAATGATTTGTTATGGTGGCTTATCACTTTGATAAATTAAGCTCAGTTATTCACCAGCCTTAGTCTTAGCAACAGTACACTCCTCGTATCAGTGTATATATGCAATATTATCTGTTTTTAACTGGTGAAAGCTAACATCTGTTCCAGGAGATAAACTGTTGTCATTGCTTTAACAGAAAGTCAGTATATTTTGAAAGAATGCTGTAAGTGTTATAGTTATAATAAGATTATGCCTATTAAGTAGGCAGTCATTGAATCCTCCCTAGAACCATGAGAAGAATACTATAACAATATTTAACAGAGAACAAGGGCATGTAAATGGCCCAACATTTGGCTGTGTGTTCATCCCCCCACCCCAACCATCTACCTTGCTTCTGAGCAATGTATAATCTGAAATATTGGTTGTCTCTGTGCCTATTTTAAATCATACTCACTAAAACATGCTATTTAGGTTGGGCACAAAAGAGGATTAACATCGCCGTCTGACCAGCTATACTTGACAGAGTTGATATATAGTTTGCTGACTTACTCTCGGGTAGGTACGCTGTGAACTAAGATTATGTACTTCGTCCTCTCCTATCCAACAGCCATGCCTCCCAACCTCTCCATCTCTCCTTGTGTTTATCAAATTGGAGACAGAGACAGGCTGTCAAGGCCTCCATTGTGAGCACCTCCTTGACCCTCCCGACCCGCTTCCAGTACCGGGTTGATATAGCACTACCAAAACAGTGCAAGGATAACCACGCAGTCTAAAGCACAGAATGAATTACGGCAACAGGGCTATTATAGCGGTAGAAAACTACCACTACCCCTGTCACTGACTAGGAACTGGAGGAATGGTAAAGAGGCCAGAAGTGCTGTACCTGGTCAAGCTGCTCCTGAGATGGAGTGGCCAAGGCACAAGCACCTGGCACAGTGAAGAGTTATGGATCAGGGTCTGATTCCCTGTTTTCCAACGTTGTTTTTTATTTTTTTTTAAAACCTAAGTTCCCCGTTCCCAAGTTTCCCCTTTTTATCTCGATCCACACTCCACTCTGAGTTGGTTAATGTAGTTTGGGGGGGTGAAGTCCCCACACCGGGAGGTGCATGGGGCAGAGCCCCTTGCAAAAAACAAAGAAATGGGAATAGATACATAGATACATAGACAGTGTCGGCAGATAAGGGTCTATGGCCCACCCAGTCTGCCCATTTAAGTCTGTAAGTTCAGTTTATGTTTTCCAAGAAGTCTGTTGCCCCTTACCCCTGACCTGCAGAATTCCTTTATGTCTATCCCATGCATTCTTAAATCCTGTGATTGTTTCAGCCCCCACCACTTCCTCTGGCAGGGTGTTCCACTTGTCCACCACCCATTCTGTGAAGAAATTCTTCCTCACGTTTCCTCTGAATCGTCCTCCCTCCAACTTCATCCCATGCCCTCTAGTCCTGGAACATCTTTTTCGCTTAAAAATAGTGCATTCCTGCACCCTGTTCCTCCCTGTAAGATACTTGTATGTCTCTTGAATGTTTTCCATTTCTTTGTTTGGTGTGTGCTGAGGTTTGGTTTGCGCTGAGGTTGTTTCATCGACTGTTTTGTCAGTTCACTGTTCTGACTGCGACCCTGCTGTGCCATGCTATTGTCCATGCAACATTATGACCCCATGGCCCCACTCCCCTAGCGTGGGTGGATCCTGTTGGAGCCAGTGTGCTGTTGTACATTTTAAGGCTACTACTGTCACATTTCAAGTTTATTGACAGGCAGGCTCCATTGAGCAAGCTCATTTACAAGGAGGTCCTGGTGTACAATACAAAGAACCATTAATTATACAAAGAATACAGTGCAAAAATGAATGGCAGTTGATGCAATACAAAAGAACAATGAACTACGCAAAACAGGGAACAGTACATTGGGATGACAAACACTACTATAACATTCAGTACAAACAATCAGAAGTCATCATAAAATTCTGAGGGAGAAGAGATTATGGTTTTATATAGTACAGGCAACATCAGAAAATGAAGTGCAGAGATAGGGTAGGAAGGGGATAATTTGCGAAGGTGCAGAAAGGAGAAGAGGTAATAGGAAGGAAAGGAAAAGGGTAAGTGCTATGCTTGGGGAAAGGTTATCAGGTTCAGTAAAACTTTTTGGTTTTCTCCATTCTGGTGTGTTGCCATGGGAATACCTAGGGCCCAATCTTCAAACGTCAGAGGAACAGATATTCCTGTTATAGCCAAAGTTGCTACCTGCAGACTTTTCCATAAGGTCATTAATAAAGGACAGCCCCGGGGGAGGGCGTGGCCAGCATCCAAGCTTGCAGCAGCTTTCAGTGGAGCTCCGCTACCAGCAGACTAAGTTTTAAAAATGTAATAATAAATACTTTACAGCAGAAGAAAACTAATTGCATAGACTAAAAGATGAACTCTTACTATATCCGAAGGTCTAACTTTCTTCCCGCTGTTTGCCGACATCAAGGAGAAATGGGTCGAACTAACAAAACGTCAGCTGGTGGAGATGGAGACCGAGCAAAGGACTCCAGGCCTGGTACCAGCAAAGATATCGGCGCTGGGATGGTGAAGAGCTCTGCCTGCAACCATCGTGTGCAATGCTTCTAAAAGCAATTCAAAAATTCAAAAATTAGACCAGAAAATGGAAGACTTTAACTCAATTTAAAGTGCTGGATACTAAAATAAGTATGCTGGAGGAAGAAATCTGCAACCATGGCTTTGACCATTACAATGGGTCTCATGAAAAAAGATGCTCTACTCTGGAGGAGACTGGAGAATTTGGAGAAATTATCCAGGGCAGCCCATGTAAGAATTTTATGGATACCTGAAGGAGTGGAGGAAGAAGATGTTGTAGGCTTCTTGGACACTTTCTTCAGGGATACTGTGCAGCTGAGGGAAGAGATCATGGAGGGAAAAGCTTACAGAATCACTCCTCATGGTTTGAGGCACCACACAACCACAAACCAACACCCGTCTAGAACTCTTTTGGTAGTACTGGGGCCTGTCCAAGATAAAGAGCTCATTACTGAACAAGGAAAGAAGCAAGGTATGGACTGGGATGGAAACAAAATCCATATTTTCACAAACTTAAGTTATGCCACTAGGCAGTGTAGAAAACCTCTTCATGGTATAAAGGCCCATCTATGGCAATTGAGAGTGCAACACATGCTGCTAGTATTTGCGAGTCTGCGGCTCTTCTATGGTGGAAAGTCGTACCAGTTTGTTGATCCTGGAGGTGCCAGTAAAATGATGGATCATATTGAGAAGGAATTTCTAACTAAAGAGGACAATTTGGAGAGTGATTCTGGGGACAGTGAGTAAAGGCTGCAGGGCATAGATGTTTTGTTATTGCAACTTAAGTCACAAGAAAGAGTGAATTGTCTCCAACTCGAACCCTAGCTCTAAGAACTTTTTTTGGAAATCTACCGTTAGGACTTGAAACTTTTCATATAAATGTTTATGCTGGGAACTGGCATGAGGGGTGGGTGGATGAGGCCTCGATTATTCATTATCTTTGTTAATGAAAATGGCGTCCTTGTATATGGGGGAGACCCCGTAAGGGGGGGCATGGTGTTTATTTTGGTAGAATTAGATGCAATCAAAGTTATAGTTATGTACAAGGCAGTTATTTAAAGGATAGTTATTATGATGCCTGTTTGTCTAATTAGCTAATGCTCAATTTTTCTGTTTATTTTGATCTGCTGGAGCTGTTGGGAGAAACGCTGTTTCCTAGATTTGGATTTATGATTCAGCAAGGGGATAACCTGACCCAATAAAAGGGTAAAAGATGGATTTCATATTTAAAAAAAAAATGATGTGTTGGTAAATCCCCGCTCATGGTTACAATGGCCTATTGCAAAATGTTGATGGTGATTTTATGTTTGCATAACCCCCCCAGTGTAGTATCGATTTATAGGGGCTTATCTACTCCGTACTGTAAAACTGATGTTAAAAAGCATTGAATGCAATGCCTATTGTGTATTAGAAAGCCTACCTTTAAGGGTAATGATCTGTATGTACTATGCAGTAAACTTAATCAAACTAAAGTACAAAAAATTAAAAATAAAGGACAGCCCCCCAAAATATGCCAGTGGCTCCCTGTCTGACCACACCCCCTCCAGCAGGCTGCTGATTTTGTGGTGCTATAATGTTGTGCAATTGTTGGAGTGTGGAAGTAATGTATTGAAATGAAACACCAGAAGAATTCCCGCCACACTGGGGCAGATGTTACTTTCCACCCTGATTTCAGCCTATGTGACCAGTCTGAGTCACTAATGCCTCCCAGGTCTGCTTGTGGGTACACAGGGAGCTACCCCTGGCCCCGGATAACATGCTATACATACCCGAGATATACCGTCTGAGGTCTGCAGCTGTTAATATCCCATAGATACAATCCTCCCAGTCTGTGCAAAGTCTAGTCAATCATGTTATATGATCAGCAGAATTAATAAAGTGTCTCATCTGCATATATCTTAAAAATTCAGTATTCGGCCACTGAAAGCTTTCCTTGGCCCTTTGAAAAGTAATACATCTATTGTTCTCTACAAACTGAGCAAATCTAGTTATTGCTTATCTCTTCCATCTGGCGTATCCCAGATCTAAAGTGTGTTGGGGGTGAAGAAGTCTATCATACTGTATTAATGACGGGGGTCCCACCCCAGAGGGAGTGGCTGTCAGTTTTCTGACTTTGGCCAAAACATACAAACTGTGGTTGACTCCCCTGTTCCCAGTATTCTTTCTATACTCTGGAGGGACTGATTATATTCCCTTTTAACCTTAAGTTTATATTTGAATGAACCAATCCTTTTAAACTGTAAGTGTGTGTGTCCGAGATTTATGGTCTACCTAGCTAGATGCTGCTGGCCTGTGTGTGTGTTTTTTTTTTTCAAGCTGCTAAAAAATGTCTGCTTGAAGAATCCAAAACATTAACTCCTTCCTTCCCATTTCTGTCACAGTACCATCCTGCACAATTATCAGACAATGGGCAAAACTAACCTGCAGCACCTCATCCCCATCACTACTTGCACCGTCATTAGGGGCTATGCTATGATCTTGTCCCGCTACTGATGTAGAAGCACTACTGGGACACAACCCACAGTCACTGACATCAGTTTTGCTGCCGCTGATACACTCTGCCATGCCACCTACTATCGGCAAAACAAGGCTAAAATGCAAAGTTTGACAGTTGGAGCTTTCAATATGCAGTCTACAGTCACCAGTGATTGTATGAGTGACACAACGCTAACAGATCCCAGTGTTTCAAAATTCTTTTTTGAATCAAAAATCACAATTTGATCAGATTATGATCTCTGAAACAAAGAACTACTCTCTTTATTGAAATAAGCGATCCACTTGTAATCTCAGTGCCAGTGTCTCTTGCTTGGATTTTTTTAAAAGTATGTCAGAAGCCCCATCAAACCTGAATCAGACTTCTTTAAAACAATTACAGCCAGGCTGATGCCAAGGATGAGTGTCTTGATGTCTTGTCTCTCATTCTTTTTATTAAAATTAATAAAACCATGGCATGGCACTGGACAAAAAAAAACCTATTTATTAGCAATAATAAATTCAG
This sequence comes from Neoceratodus forsteri, assembly GCA_016271365.2. Classification (NCBI taxonomy): domain Eukaryota; kingdom Metazoa; phylum Chordata; order Ceratodontiformes; family Ceratodontidae; genus Neoceratodus; species Neoceratodus forsteri. Next base: position 1,182,136,388 of record CM057454.1, read on the forward strand.
TGTAGTATTTTCCCAAAAGTAAGTACTGTCCTGTTTATGGAATAAGCTTGAAATCATTATGTTGCTGTGTCAGAGAGCGTTATCTCTGATAGTTTAAAAGTTACATATCCACCTAGAAACCTGTAGTTACAGTACATGTGTCTAAACAGGAGAAAGTTTTAATGTTCGGTTCACCAAGGCAAATTAATGTTACTTGCCTGCTCCAAAACACCGTGCTATTTTTCATTATCATCATTTACTCCATCCAAGTTGATCTGACTCATTAACAATTTGAGAAGACTTGAGCTGTGAGACTTCAGCTGTGTTTTTATGTTTGCTTGCACGCGTGTGCAAGAAACATAGTGCCATCATCTGAGTTTTCGGAGGTGTGGCAGCTGTTTTCCAATTCAGTCAGTGTGTTTGCAGGTGCGGCCGCAGTTCTCCAATAAACGCTGCAGCTGTCTATGACAGCAGTTGAAAATGCAGTGGCCGTACAGTTGAAAGGGAGAGCTACGCTTCACTGAGCAATGATAAGATATCGTGTGTGCCATGCGCGCTCCCCCACACACACGCACACATACCTGCGTGCTCATGATCCCCCATGCACACACTGTATAGCCGACGGGGGTGCCCAATCCCTCATCAGCTGTGCTGCGCTCCCTCCCCAACAGAGTTCCAGATGCCACGCTGGGAGCCCACCCCAGCATGGTAACAGATCATATGGCCGACGGGGGTGCCCAATCCCCCATCGGCTTCACTGTCCCCAAAGACTACAGGGTGCCACGCTGGGAGCCCACCTCAGCATGGCAACAGATCGTATGGTCAACGGGGGTGCCCAATCCTCCGTTGGCTCCATGGCCCCCCCAAACAGCCTTCCCGCTGCCACGCTGGGAGCCCACCCTTAGCATGGCAAATGTCCCGCATCGTCCCAAGTAAAAAAGAAACCTGAAAGAAAAAAACCTTCCCTCGCTGATTGTCCTCACCCAATCTCCCCTCACCCGCGCCCACCCACTGTGCACCCTGCCTCTCCACTCCCCCTTCTCACCCCATACTTACCTCCGGAGCTTGGTGCGACGATCATCGGTGGACCGGAAACATGTCTACACTCTTCAAAGCCAACCACGAACTGAGGAAATGCCGGTAAGCTGCATAATGTAATAAATAGGGTTTTTTTTTCAACTTTACTACATATCTTGGGCATTTGGGGGAATTTTTTCACCAAATTCTCAACATGGGGTTTTTGGGACCCTACCTCATGAATTCTGTCACTGTCGTGGCGTTAATCGGCCCTGAAAGGTGATTTTGCAGTCACTGCATGGAACCACCTTTCGGGGCCAATTTATGAAACAACAGTGTAACGTTAAGTTCATGAGGTAGGCCCTCAAAAACCCTATGTTGAAAATAAATTTCCAAAAATGACTGTTTTACGAGCATGTGTTGCGCTGTTCCTATGCACGCTCGTAAGTTCATGACTTTTCAATATGTTCACTCCAGATTTTCAATATTGCCATTTTACCATACCTCCTTATGAGCAGTACAGCTGTCACTTCTCACATCTGACCCAAAATGTGTTTCCACGCATGTAGCACACAATGGCACAGTCGGTGTGCAAAATCAATGTTTGGGACAGATTAAGAATATCACAGCGACACTTTTCATGTGCAGAGGTGTTAAAATGGCTGTTAAAAATTTGGTGAAATAATTCCCCAAAATTACTGTTTTACGAACATGCGTTGCGCTGTTCCTACGCACGCTCGTAAGTTTGCGAATTTTCAATATTTTCACTCCAGATTTTCAACATTGCCATTTTACCACATCTCCTTATGAGCAGTACAGCTGTCATTTTTCACACCATGGCTGAAATGTGTTTTCGCACTTCCAGCGTAGAAATGCGTGGTTGCTGTGGGAAATCACTGTTTGGGACAGATTAAGAAAATCAGTGACACTGTTCATGAGCAGAGGTTACAAAATCCATGTGTTGACAATCTGCTGTAAAAAATCCCCAAACTAATTGCATTACGGGTGTGCGTTGCACATTTTCTATGCACACTCGTGACTTCACCAGTTTTTTTAATATTTTCACTGCAGAATTTCAACATTGCCATTTTTTGCACCTCCCCATGAACAATACAGCTGTCATTTTTCACATCCTGTTCAAAATAAGTTTTCGCACCTGTGGTGCCAAATGGCGTAGTCACTGTGTGAAATCAGTATTCAGCTAACAAACTGACATTGCCACTGTTCATAAGGTGGGGGTCACAAAAAAAACATGTTGAAAATTTGGAGTGAAAATGCCAACGAACGCCTGAGGCATTAGGGTTTCCGGCCATAATGCCCCACCCTCTAGAGATTGAGAGGCATCAGGGGTGTGACTTGGGATTCTCGCCTGTAATGCTCATACCATTCCACACCCTGCAGCCAGTGAGAGGCATCGAGGTGTGCCTTGGACTCTTAAATTAAAGTTCTACTCTCTATCTACAGGACCCCATCTCACCATATTTCCTGATGGAATGGGGTGCATAAAGGCCAAAGACCCAAAAGCACGCCGTGACACTTGTCAGTGTCTGCAAGATAGGGTGTGGTGAAATGGCATGGCCGTTATGCCTGACGACCTAAAGGCACACCCCAATGCCTGTCAGTCTCTGCAGGGTGGTGGTAGGGTTGGCTTCAGTTCAGAACTTCACTGCCATTCCTATTATGCAGCTCTCTAACTCCTACACTACCGATGCCAATGCCAGCAAGCAAACATTCGGCATTGACAAATGCTTGTTTTTTCTACAGTGTTAGAATAATGAGCTGTAAATGAGCTTTGGGGGAGGAGGGCAGTAGGGGAGCTCTGTAAACTGATATATCGGGGGAGGAGGGCAGTAGGGGAGCTCTGTAAACTGATATATCGGGGGAGGAGGGCAGTAGGGGAGCTCTGTAAACTGATTTATCACTACAGACTTTCTTGCTATCAAGTCTTTGTGTGTGTGTTCAGATGCACTCATCTTCTCTTATTATGGTTTGTGATAGCTGGCAAGTCAGTAGTGAGAAAGTGCTTTACAGAGCTGCACAACAAACCTCCCACCACTGAATCATGTGAAAAACTGTTTTATAAAGCAAATATGAGAAACCATATATATATATATATGCAAGCTGTCAAAGCACTGCCTGCGTGAGTTGTTGTGTCAGACAACAAATGAATCTGTCTGTCTTCTCTCTCATGTTGTACTGAGCTACATCAAGTTGCAGAATTCATCAGCTACATGCCATTAGTGTTCACAAAGCACTTCATTTAATAAAATCAAGTCACCCTTCCAAAACGAAGGACAGCTTTACGTACGAACATATGAACATACGAATGTGCCAGCAGAAACAGACCACCAGGTCTATCTAAGTCTGCTCGAGTGTGCAGCCAACACCCCTAGTCTGCAGCTGCCCCAACCCCCCCTCTTTTGTCATCCCACTGCAACCCCTACCATCACCCTCCCCTATTCCCTGTCCCATGCCCTTTTGTAGCTGTTCACAGATTTACTTCATACCACCCATTCGAGTAGGGCGTTCCACTTTGCTACCACCCTCTCTGTGAAATAGTGTCTCCTCATTTCCTTCCTAAATCTTCCCCCTCCATTCTTAGCTCATGCCCTCGGTGACCCTCCCCTCCTTAATTTAAAGACCCCATCTGCCCCATCCTTATTGATTCCCCTCAGATACTTGCATGTCTGTATCATGTCACCCCATCCCTTCTATCCTCCAGGGTGTACATATTCAGGTCTCCCAGCCTGCTCTCATAGTCTCTCCTCCCCTCCACTCCACATATCATCTTCATTGCCCTCCTCTACACCCCCTCCAGGAATCTGATATCACACTTTAATTATGGCCTCCAAAACTGCACACAATACTCTAAGAGCCGCCTTACCAGTGACCTGTAGAGGGGCAAGATCACCTCTCTTCGCCTGGATGAAAACCCTCTCGTTATGCACCCCAGCATTTTGTTCACTTTTGCAGCTGCTCTCCTGCACTGGGCAGTGTTGTTCATGGTCCCTGTTATCATTACCCTAAGGTCCTTCTCCTCCTCAGTGATCCCCAGCTTAACTCCCCCCCAGCCAGTATTCTCTCCTTGGGTTCTTCACCCCAAAGTGCATAACCTTACACTTCTTTGCATTGAACCCCAGCTGCCACCTCTCTGACCACTCCTCTAGCTTGCGTGGGTCCCTCTGCAGCTGCTTCCACCCCTCTTCTCCATACACCACTGCTCTGATTTTGGTGTCATCAGCAAACAGACTTACCTTGCTCACCACCCCATGTCCAACGTCTGATATGAAGAGCCCAAACAATACTAGCCCCAACACAGAGCCCTGTGGCACCCCTCTCATCATCGGCCTTGGAGTTGACAGCTCCCCTCTCACCACCACCCGTTGCAGCCTCCCACTCAGCCAGCTTGTAATCCAGTTCATCATTTTTGCCCCTACTCCCACACAAGTTAGCTTCCCCCCAAGGCACCAAATCGAAGGCCTTGCTGAAGTCCAAGTAAAGAACATCTACCGCATGACCCTCATCCAGTTCACCTGTCACCCAGTCATAATATTGTATCAGGTTGGTTTGACAAGACTTCCCTGAAACAAACCCATGCTGCCTCGCATCCTGGAGGCCATTGTCCTTCAGGTACAACACCAGTCTTTCCTTTAGTATTGTTTCCATGAGTTTGCACACTATGGAGGTAAGACTTACTGGGCGATAATTACCTGGTTCATCCCTTGGCCCACTCTTGTGTAATGGCACTACATGTACCATCCTCCAGTCCAGTAGCACACATCCCGACTCCAGTGAGGTGCTATACAGATCCTCCAGTGGCTCTGCCAACACTTCTGCCATCTCCCTCAGCACCCTGGGGTGGATACCATCCGGCCCTGGTGCCTTATCTACCTTCAGTGCTCTCAGTCCCTCTAGGACTCTACTTGCCTCAATTCTTCCATCTGTCGCCTCCTCTCCTCCTGTCCCCACCCTCCCAGCCCATGCTGGCAGTGGTCCCCCTTTCTTCTGTGAACACGGAACAAAAGCATTTATTCAGTGCTTCTGTCTACTCCCCCCTTTTCCATCCACTCCCCACCCCTTTTTATCCTCAATATTGTCTCCTTGCATTTTCTTTTCTCCCTGATGTATCTGAAGAAGTCTTTCTCTCCCCCCCCTTAATTCCATGTGCTAATCTCAGCTCCCTCTGGGCTTTGGCTTTTCTCACTTTTCTGGTCACCTCCCTGGACCATCTGGCATATTCCTCCCTGTCCACTTCCTTCCCTGTCCTCCTAAACCTCTGGTGAGCCACTCATTTTGCTCTCACCACCTCCACAACCTCGCTGTTCAACCAGTGTGGTTTTCTTGCTCTGCTTCTCTTCCTCTGTGCCTTTGTGCAGGCTTCTGTTGCCTCTGTAACCCCCTTCCCCATTTAATAATATCCCATTTCAGCTCCATGTCCATCTCACGACTTATGCCCTCCAGTTTCCCCTTCAGTACTTCCTGCATCCTTCCAAAGTCCACCCCCCTGAAGTTTACCACCTGAGTAGCTGATTTCTCTGGCTCCCCACACATTGTGATATTAAACCACACCGTATGGTGATCGCTGTTGGATAGTGGGTCCTCTACCTTTATTTCCCCTCACTGCCTCCCCATTCAACAATACCAGATCTAAAGTGTTCTTTAGCCTAGTAGGTACAGTAACCAACTGTGTCAGGAGACCCTCCTGGATTGCATCCAGGAGCACTTGCTCCCTAGCACTGGAGGTGACTAGAATGCTCCAATCAACTCCCGGCAAGTTGAAATCCCCCACGATGACCACCTTCTCTTTCCCACATACCTTTCTGATTTGTCCTGCTAGCTCCCTGTCAAGCTCCTCAGACTGGGACGGTGGCCTGTATACCACACCAAACCTGTTTCCTACCCCTTGAGTCTAGGAGCCGAATCCAGATTGCCTCTGTTCTCCTTTCTTCTGCCTCGTCCCTTGTGCATTTGATCCCGTCCTTCACATGGACTGCTACCCCACCCCCTTCCCTCCTTGCAGTCCTTCCTGTATAATTTGTATTCTGGGATTGCCAGATCCCAGTCCTGGTGCTCAGTTGCCCACATTTCTGTGACAGCTACAATATCCACCCTCCACACTGCTAAGAGTGCCTGTAGCTCAGCGGATTTGTTTCCTAGGCTTCTTGCATTCAATGAGACCACCCTCCATAATGCCCCCTATATATCATGTTATGGGATATTTATATCATGTTATGGGATACAATAAGTCACACAGACAGGTTTCTATGGGAGAACGTTTGAAAACTTCCAGATATATATTTTGGATTAAAAGTAGTGACACCCTAATGTACAAAAACATTGCCCAAGACGAGCCTCTGCAATAGAAAATCTGTGTGTCTACTTACACAGACCAAAAGGGTTTGGATGGTTGGCAGGATAGCAGAAGTGAGTTGGAGGTGGGTGATTTATTTATTCCACTAATCTAATCCTTTCAACCTGGCTGTCCTAAAGCAGGGGTTCTCAAACAGTAAGGCCAGCCTCCCTGGGGAGGCCTCAGGCCCCAACCTGTTCCAAGGGAGGCTCAAGCAAGTCTGAAAAAGTGGTGTATTTAAATTTTGAGTTTTAATATTTTGTGTGAAGAGATGAAGCAAACTGAAAGAGGACAATAACAGTAGGTGAATTCTATGTATTTATTTACTAATAGGTGACAAGGGAAGGTGAATGAGCCAAGGCTCATTTCAGGTGTACCCGGGGAAGGGTAGGGAGTGAATACATTTCAAAAGGTAACTGCAAAACAATCAAGAAATACACAATGAACAATAGTGTAAACAAATATGAACAATAAACTAATAGTGAGTGGTTAATCAATTTGTAGACTGATGGCAGAACAGCCCAAATACAAAGGTTGAGCACAGAAGTGCCAAGAGCAACAGCAGGAAGGAGCAAAGTAATCCCCGAGAAGTTGCTTAGGAGCAGGGAAGGATGGGGAGAGGCAAAGTATGTAGGAAGGTTATTTCATACAGAGAGGAAACGGAGAAAGTAGTCTGACCCATGAAGGTACTGCAACAAGGGGTAACAATGGTTCAAGAATGAAAATAGCAGAGCAAGTAGGCTAGTCTGTGGGGGGTACAATAAGCTGAATAATAATATTTATTTTATTTATTTGTTATTCAGATAACACCTTTAAGCACAGGAGCTGTTTTTCAGTATAAAACAAGACCTGAATGTGAGCCAAGTACTCAAAGGGGTTCAATTTATTCATGGTGTACTGCGCAAAGTATAGTATGTTATTTTTCCTTCGGGAGGCCCAAGATTATTTCAGTTTTTGGGGGAGGCTCAAAATCTTTTCCATGGATTTGGGGAGGCTCACTGTGACAAAGTCTAAGAACTATTGTCCTAAAGAAAGCATTCATTCAGTTGGGGGAGTGTTCTGTATCCCTAATCCTTTCAGACACGGTGCAGGCTTCTTTCAGATAATAGAACAAGGTCCCTAGTAAGAACAGGGTACATTATCTTTATACTTATCAAGTCTGACAGTGTCAAATAGTGATATCGGAATTGCCTTTTACTAGTAGATACTGACCCACATTCCATCAAGAACTGCACTGCTCCTAATACACAAACTGAAATGTAAAAATCAAAATGTTGTAGATGTTACATGCCATAAATCCAGGGACTGGAATGTCAACATAAGTAGAACCTTTTCTGTGCTACATCTTCTGAAATATATAGCTTTTTGAAAATAACTTTCCATGGAGAGCAAATAAAAGAAAATGTTATGCTAATTAGTTGTTCATATCTTTGCTATTTACAAAAAACATAACTTCATGGGCCGGAAAAGGACTGACAGTGACAGTGTAAAGTAAACGAAAAAAGCACACCCATACTTTACACAGTACTTAACTGATAAATAGTTTATTTAACAATACTGAATAAAAAATATGCTAATTTGAAGGCAATTTTATGTTCTCAACCTCTCAGTTTACCAGACATCATAAATGATGTTTCAGTTATGTTTGGGTTCTATATTACAATTTGATACATGCTGATGAAAGATCATAAACAAGGTATTGATTTGTAGCACATTGAAATGAATCATCCAGACCTGTAATCGCTATGTGAAAGCTTCACTTCCCTTAAAATAAACATACTGGGCAGGATTCACAAAGGAGGTGCGCTCGGCACAGCTCGGCTGCCCCGGCGCAGTGGAGATGCGCTGAGCGCATAAAGTGGTATTCACAGAAGATGACCAGGGAAATTACCCCAGCGCATCCCCTCTGTGAATAGCACATTTGCAGCCAGCCCAGGTAGCACCAGCACATCCCCCACATCAGGCTGTGAACCCAATGGAGATTCGCTGCACCCAAAAACACTATTCACAGTCACAGGCATGCAAATGAGGCCATTAGGCATGCATGGTACAATGGGGCTATTTGCATGCCATTATGGCCCCATTTGCATAGACACAACACGGGTTTGCCCGGTGGATGCGCCGGGCTCCCTGCAAGGGCTGTGAGCCTACAGCACCAAACATTGTAGCAGCAGTTGTCTAGAGGCACCCTCTGCCCACAGTCCCCTACAGAAGGTAGAGTGCCCCACACCGCCCTGATAGTCTAGTGTCCCCCCCTCCCATGCCTGTATCCCCATGCTGTATGGCAGCATACCAGGCAGCCCTGGTGGTCTAGAGTCCCACCCCCTCCATGTCCGTATCCCCTGTAATATTAGAACACCTGCCAGAACCCCTGGTAGTGTTCTGGAACTCCCCAGTGGCAGAGCCAGCGGGGGCTGGGGGGGCGGTTGCCCCTCCTGGCTGCCCCAGTGTGAGTCGTGGTGCCCCACCACCATCTTTTTTCACTGTTTAGTGCCCATTGTGGAGCCCATAATTGACTGAATGCCCCCCCCCGGCTCCCAAACGCACCCAAACCTGGCTCCACCACTGGAGCTCCCCCTCCCTGTCCTGACCCAATTGCAGCATCTCATGAATAACCAACATCTCTGGTGGTCAGTGGACCCCCATCCCTTAGGCACCCCCTCCCTCTGCACCCCCGTCCCAGCTAATGCAGACAGTCAGTGGGGCAGTACATCCACCCACAAACAACCACAGCTGCCCGCCTGACCGTGCTGCCAGTGAATGACAGTGTACAGTACACCTGTAAGCTCATTGGTAGATCAGTGAGCTTACAGGCGTACTGTACACTGCCATTCACTGACAGTACAGTCAGCAGGCTGCTGTGGTGGTTTGTGGGTGGGATATGCTGCCCGCCAACTGTCGGTATTAGCTGGGACGGGGGGTGCAGAGTTTGAAGGGGGTGCCTAAGTGGATGGGGAGGTCCACTGGACCACCAGGGAGATGTTGGTCATTCATGAGATGCTGCAATCTGGTCAGGACAGGGAGGGGGGTTTTACAACACTACCAGGGGTTCTGGCAGGTGTTCTAATATTACTGGGGGTACAGACATGGAGGGGGGAACATTAGACTACCAGGGTGAGTTTCGGTCTGACATTGTGTTACTGGGGCTAGGGGAAGGGAGGGGTTCCACTGGACAACCAGGGATACATGGGTGCTGTTGTGCCTTTACGGGGATATGGGTGGGAGGGGGACACTGTACTGCCAGGGTGGGCAGGCTCCCATGCTGCTGTCTGCAGTACAGCAGCCTGCCTGTGGGTGGCCACCACTTAAGTCTAGAAGACCTAGACTTATCTTTCTGTGGCGCATCCCTGGACATGCACCGGGGATGCGACGCTGATTTGGGTTGTGAATGGAGCTGCGCCTGATATGCATGGGCACGCCCCCTTCACAGCCCCTCCAGATGCGGTGGATATCATTGCTGGCTATGTGCGGCACATCGGGGTTGTGACCTTTGTCCCCCTCCCTTCCAGGAAAGGAGAGCTGTCCTCCAGATGTTTGATCCTTTCCTCCCCTGCCAACACCTGGCGGCCCAAGTCCGCTCCCAAACCCGGGTCGCCAGTGTGGTGCGAGGTGTGGCGTGCAGTGCCTCAACCCACTGTGCCACCAGGCCAATATGTTGTGTTCATGTTAACTGCTGCTCTAGAGTGTTCCTGTACAGAACAGAGACATTGTCAGTGTGTGGGGAAATGTTTGGGGGGGGGGAGCTAACATATTTTCCTGTGGGTGGAAAACTACTATTTGCCTACAGTTATTCCCTGTCACTTCCTCAGGTGGAGGCACTGAGCAACTTGTCACCTAGCGATCCTAACCCAGGCCGGGTCCCTCAAAGGCAAGTGCTGTGATGAACTCAAGGGCCCCAGAACAGCCAAAGGTAAGTATGTTTATGTATCAAATGTGCATATACAAAAAGTAAACACAAACTGCATATACCCCAATAATGCAAAGCATCATGAGAAGAATATACAAATACCCATGAATTAATCCGGGATAACCCTTGCCCCAGTGCATTTTTTCTGGAGATCTTTTGTTGTTCTATATACAAAAAGTGTTACACAGCATATCACATCATACAATATCATACTATATTAAAAGCAAATTATGTTACCACATATATAAATACATTCGTCCCTATTTCTAATCACGTTTTTAAAAATCTATGATAGCCAATTGAAAATTGTCCAACACTATATATCACTGAGATATCAATTGTATCTAACAAGAATCTTACTTTTCATCCTGAGTAGTATTTTCCATTTTATCCAGGTACAATGGTAACCAATTATTTTTTAATACATTCAGTTTCTGGCAATAAAATCAAATATGAACGTTTTTCCAGTTTCCTAAGCATCCACTCTTCCAGATATAAACTCATTCCTCCCCATTAAACAACTGGATACTCCTGCATTTGTATAAAATCATAGATTTGCAAAGGCCTTATAATGCAAATTATTTTCACATTTATTAATGTACAATTCTCTTTTATGAAGATTTTTTTACAGTTGTATAGGTTAAAAAGTTAGACGTTGAAGTTATTTTTTCTAGATCATTTTGCTTAGCTTTATCTTCTAGCCTTTCCATAGCTATACTTTTGAATACATTCACATTTCCTAAATGTGCAACAGTAGTGATGGTTGTCTAACCCAGGGTTTTCAGAACTGTGTCTAACTAAGTCATGTCCAACCGTTCAGTATGAGCATTTTGTTTGAGTCAATTATTATACTATCTTACCAATGACTGGATAGAATTTTGGGATTCTCATTTATATTACATATTTTTGGAAGCAATTGTGCTCCAAGTCATAGAAACATAGAATTTGATGGCAGATAAGGACCGCTTGGCCCACCCAGTCTGCCCATTTCCCTACCTAATGGATAAGCTGCAGATCCTAGTTAACCAGCAGCCTACTTCTTTCTATCCCCACTCCCTAGAATTATCTTATGGCTGTCCCATGCATGCTTGAATTCAATCACTGTTTTTGACTCCACAACCTCCTCCAGAAGGCCGCTCCATGCATCCACAATCCTCTCTGTGAAAAAATACTTCCTTACATTACCTCTGAGCCGCCCCCCTCTGTCTTCAAATTGTGCCCCCTTGTTCTTGCACATCTCTTTTTTTGAATACCCTCTTGGACTTTGTTGATTCCCTTGAGGTACTTGAAAGTTTCTATCATGTCCCCCCTCTCCCTCCTTTCCTCGAGGCTATACATATTAAGCTCCTTTAGTTTCTCTTTATATGTCTTCCGGTGCAGACCCTGCACCATTTTAGTTGCCCTCCTCTGGACAGCTTCCATCTCGTCTATGTCCTTGCGGAGATTGGGTCTCCAGAACTGCACACAGTACTCAGATGGGGTCTCACCAGCTGGCTGTACAGGGGATAACAACTTCCTTTTTTCTACTGGTGATGCCTCTCCTATGCATCCCAGTATCCCCAACCCTCTTTACTGCCCTCTCCATTGCTTGCCACCTTTAAGTCATCTGATATGACTACTCCCAGGTCCCTTTCCATTTTTGTTGTTGCTAGTATCTCACCCCCATTGTGTACTCTTCCCTGGGTTTTGTTTCCCAGGTGCATTACCTTGCACTTCTTAGCATTAAATCTAAGCTGCCATACATTTGACCATTCCTCTAACCTTGCAAGTCCTTCTCATCCTTTCCACCCACCCTGTGCATCAACTCTGTTGCAGATCTTTGTGTCATCTGCAAAGAGACATACTTTTCCTTCCAGTCCCTCTGCAATGTAAGCTACAAAGACATTGAAGAGGACCGATCTAATACTGAACCCTCGCGGCACCCCATTAGTAACCCCTTTCTTCAGAGTGGACTCCATTTACTACTACCCTCTGTGTCCTATTTCTCCAGCCAATCCTTTACCCAGGCTATCATCTTGGGACCCACTCCCAGGCTGTCTAACTTGTATATTAATCTTTTGTGTGGGACTGAGTCAAATGCCTTGCTAAAGTCTAGGTAGGCCATTTCCACAGCCCCTCCCTAATCTACTACTTTCATCACCTAGTCAAAGAAATCAATTAGATTCGTCTGGCGTGACCTTCCATGAATCCATGCTGCCTTGGGTCCTGTGCCCCTCTGGCCTCTAGGTACTCGAAAATTCTCTCTTTCAGAAGTGATTCCATCATTTTTCCTATCACTGAGGTTAAACTAACTGGTCGGTAGTTTCCTGCTTCTGCCCTGCTCCCACTTTTGTGAAGGGGAATCACATCTGCCCTCCTCCAGTCCTCAGGTACCACCCCATCCTCCCATGATTTGTTAAAGAGGGTAGTCAGAGGTGTCACTAGTTCTACCTCTAGTTCTTTTAGAATTCTGGGATGAATCCCATCAGGCCCCATTGCTTTGTCCACCTTCAGTTTTAAGTTCTTTCAGAACCCTTTCTTCTGTAAATGGGCTGGTATCAACTTCTGTATCCAGAGTGTTTCTATTGTTTGTTTTAGGTACCTCCCCTCTTCATTTGTAAATACTGAGTACAAATATTTGTTTAGTATCTCTGCCTTTTCACAGTCACCCTCTGCCCACCCCCTTCCCTTTATTAAGCCTCACTATCCCTCCCTTAGTCTTCCTTCACTCCCTGATGTATCTAAAAAAGGTTTTATCCCCCTTCTTAACTGAATTGGCTATCTTTTCCTCAGTTCAGACCTTTGCTGTTCTGACTGCCTTCCCAGCTTCCTTTTGCTTTAACTGATACAATTCTCTGACCTGCTCCTTCTGTGATTCCTTGTACTTTCTGAATGCTTTCTTTCTCTTGAACCTTCACTGCCACCTCCTTTGAGAACCATAGTGGTTTCTTACATCGTTTTGTTTTGTTTATTTGCTTCACACAGAGGCTTGTTACCTCTGTGATGGCAGTTTTTATTATTCTCCATTGTTCTTCCACCCCTCCTTCCTGCCCATTTGCTAGTGCATTCCTTAGGCACTCACCCATTTTGGCAAAGTCAGCCCTCCTGAAGTCCAGTACTTTTGCCTTTGTTTGGCTTGACTCTATTGCTGTGTTTATTGTGAACCATACTGTTCGATGGTCGCTAGTTCCCAGATGGCTACCCACTTCTACATCTGTGATCCTCTCTCCACCTCCATTTGAGAGAACCAGGCCTAAGACTGCTCCCTCTCGAGTGGGTTCCGATACTAGTTGTCTAAGGCATGCCCCATGTAGGGCATCTAGAATAACCCCACTCTTAGAAGTGACTGCTGCAACTGCACTCCAGTTAACATCTCGCATATTCAGATCACCCATCAGCAATATCTCCCCTTTATCTGCCATTCTAAGTATACTTTCTATCATTTCCTTGTCCATTTCCTCCCCCCTGTGAGGGGGGTCTCTATACAACCCCTGTGTGGATTGTGGTGCCATTGCCTGCCTCCAAATTGACCCACAGTGCTTCTTCTCCTCCTCCCTGTTTACCCTTTTGTTCTCTTGCTTTGAAAATTAGGGTATAAGTCATATCCATCTCCAGAGATATGGAATTATTACAAACATACAAATTTTAATAGGTATAAAAAAATCAAAACAATACATAGTCTAGAACCCTATCTGGTTTTATTGGAGGACCCTGACATTAGAAGGATAATCACCAGATTTAGACTAGAAATTTAAAACAGTAGATATGTCCATTTATGCAATAGGCGTGGACATAAATTCTATGAGATAAATCTGAGCTACTATGGGATAAATTCAAAATTTTACATTTACCCACATAGTAGATGCATCATCACAGATTTATTCACATAGTAGATATGTCACAATCACTCCGGAACTCATTTAGAATGTTCAGCCTCAGTACCAGTATTAACTATATTCAAATGCAAATAACTAAAACGAAAAAAGATAGCATAGTGCTATGAGCATGAAAGTTGTGCAGCACAAAATTATCTACAAAATGAGTGGTATTTGATTTATAGATTTTTTGATAATTAGCAAAAACACAGCAGAAAATTCATATTTTTTTCATTTTGTCCACAAACAAATGTAAATAACTTTAAAATGAAAAGCGATAGCATGGTACAGTGAGAACAAAGTTTATTCAGCACAGAAATATCTACAAAATGAGTGATGTTTCATTTATAGATACTTTTTAGTTTTTTCAGAATTAGTGAAAAACAGCAAAAAAATCAATTTTTGTGCACTGTTTCATCAAACAAATGCAAATAACATAAAAACAAAAAAGATAGTATGGTACTTTGAACACAAAAGTTGTTCAGCATAAAAATATCTACAAAATGAGATGTGTTTTGTTTCTAGATTCCTTTTAGATTTTCTGTAATCAGCACAAAATGGCAGAAAATTCAATTTTTATTCACTTTTTTGACTAACAAATGCCCCCTACAAAAGCAAAAACAAAAGAATTGCATAAATAGAATATGCAATGGAAAACTCATGTAATAAATGATTTATCTGCACTCGAGCAGTTTGACTTCGGACACCACACTCGTGAGGTTATCCGAGGTCAAACTGCTCTTGTGCAGATAAATCATTTATTACACTTGCTTCCATTGCATATCCCTTATTACCTTCATAAACTAAAATCTATCGATGACAGATTATGTAAATGTAAATTAAAGGTTCCGGATGACTTGAAGCACATTCTCTTAATATGTCCTTTATATGAAAAACGCAGGAGGTTCTGGTTAGGGACGATATTATCAAACCTCGGTCTCCCCCTGGATAAATCCTAATTTATTTGTTCAACACTCAGGATAAAACCATTTTGCATAGACTTAGTCATTTTTTATTATCATTGAAACTATAATACTGTAAAACAGGAAATACTGTCTTTTTATTTTCACTATATTCGCTGGTTCCATTTTAGAGTGAAAATAAAAAAACAGTGAATATTAGGTAGATTACTGTATACTAGTGTTCCACCAGTGAAAATAAGAGGAAGTGAACATGTTGGGGTGTGCTTGGAGTGCTACATACAGTATAAAGAGCATGAATGTCAACTGCTATACAGTATTATGTGTCATATTTCTACAAAAATGGATTAACTGTTTTTATATTCCACTGTTATTTTATTTATGATTATTATGTATGTCAGTAAGTGTAATGACCCTGTGTCGAGCAATAAAAAGATTGATATTTTTAGCATACAGTTTACTTACTGTTTTAAGGCATGTGTGGCCAAAGATAGGCCCTTTTATTTCAGCTCTCATCAATTCCCCTGGTATGAATTTTAGATTTAACATGAGCCTCATAAATAAATTCTGAATTGGCTCCAGAATTTTTACAGCTTTTTGTCTCCTCATACTTCAACACCATATAATAGTGTCGAAACAACTTTTGTTTTGTATACTTCCAAGAGGGCAGAAGAACAATTATTTATATATTTTTTTGAAAACTTATTGATCGCAAGCACCAGTTGCCTCCCCTTTTTTTAATTTTCTTCCAATTGTAATTTCCAAATTATTTTTATTAAAAGAATAATGCACAACAGGGTGGGTGTTATGGGGTGATAACATCCCACCTTGCGTGGTTGGGCCTGAGGCCACAGGTCGAAAGTGTCCAACACCCAAGTAGGGATGTTATCCCAGCATAACATCCACCCCGGAGGGCATTAGTCCTATTATACAATGGCTTGAACTGTAAAGAAAACAGAGAAAATATTAAAAGGTTTATTAAAGTCACATTTTTGTGTCATTTTTTGAAAGGGGTAGGTATACATAGTAAAAGAATAGTGCTTATTATGTATTTTGTACAATAGGTGGCACAGTCTCCCACCGCCACCCTGTTCTACCGGTACAGTAGGCAGAAAATGACAGGAGAGGGTTTTTTTTTTTTTGGTTTTAATTTTCATGCAGTTACAACTGTCAATGAATCAATCAAAATGTTTATTTAACCAGGCAATCACCATTGAGCAATGCTCATTTTCGAGGTGGACCTGGGTTTTCAGTACAAACAAAATACAAAAAAAATATGTTTTCAAGGATGTACAATAAGTAAACAGTAGGACAATATACATCAGTTACAATATATACAATGAGTAAGCAGTAGGGTATATTACAATAATATATGCATAAATATAGTCAAGGGGTGCAACAGTTATGTGCAGGCACAATTATACAGTATATACAGTGCACCAATGATAAGGGTCAGTACACAAAGCTAGCCTAGGAGAAAACTTTGGGAGAAAAGGATACGGAAGGAATAATGATACCAGGCAGACCAGTAAAATCAGTGAACAATTGTGGTAGGACTAGAGCCGGGATGTTATGCTGGGATGGCATCCCCGGTTCCAGTCCCAGTGTAACCAATCAGGAAGCAGCATTCTTTCTTGCCATTGTATAATATGTATTACCACACCTAGATATGGATAATGACCTACCTGTTCTATACTATCATTTATTGTCCATTTAAAGTTTACATTTTTAGGTTTGTTCAAAACTAATACTTTCATTTTTTTAATATTAATGGAAAGCTGCAGTTCCTTCAGCAAAGAGGCAATACAAGGCAGGGCATGTTGCAGCCCTTTTGTGGTTCCGAACACCAGCACAATGTCATCTGCCTACAGAAGAATATTTATTTTTGTATTTGCCATTCTGGAAGCATCTGTTTCACAATTATCTAGCTTATGAACTATTTCGTCAATATACAAATTAAACAGCAGCGGCACCAAAAGACATCCGTGCTATACCCTCTTTCAACCCGTTAAAGGCTCTGTTAATCTGCCATCGGTTGAATATCTAATTTGAACAAACGTATCTGTATATAACCTTTTTATGAGGGCAAGAAGTGTACCAATACCCCAGGCACTCAGAATATCCCAAAGAATACTTTGATTAATGCTGTCAAAAGTCGAAAACATATTTATAAATGCTAAAAACAGGGTCTCTTTTCAACATTTGCTTTCCTCGTTAAATGATCCAGAATAGATATACAGTCAGTAGTTGAATGATTTTCTCTGAAGCCAAATTGATTACTCAAAATATTATTCTGCATCACCCAAATGAGTTAACTCTTGTAATAAGATGTGTGAAAATATTTTCCCAGGTATTTTTTGCAGAGCTATATGCCGATAATCTGAAGTCTGTTTTTTTATCACCTTTTTTATATAATTGAACAAGTTCAGCAATATGCCATGATTTCGGTATTTCTTCATATTGGGCTATATAATTAAATAATTTCTGTAAAATAGTCCACCAATTAATATTATATTGGTAGAATTCCAGGTGGCTTATTTTTCTCTGGGCACAGATTGCTCATTCTGTTCGACTTCTGATTATGTTCAACCATTGGATTTCTTGCTTTATTTCTGGTGGTTCAGCTTCAGTTTTATGCTGTACATTCAACTCGATGTTCTGATTATATAACTTTTTAAAATGTTCAACCATACTCTAGATGGTATATTGGCCTCTATATTGTTATACTTTTTTCAGCCAGCAGTATTAACTTCCAGAAGTCTCGACTGTTTTTACTTTGTATTGCTTCTTGCATATCAGCCCACAAGCCTTTGCTATATTCTCCTTTCTTTTTCTTTATAAGCAACTGATATTCATTTTTTTTTATTATTTGTCTTTCCTCTGGGAGCCCTGGCATGTGGCTGTGGTCCTCCTCTCGGAGGAACTCACTCTCCGGTCATCCGCACCTCCACTCTGCCATTCCCTGGAAATTCCCCCATGGACTGCCACCCCCATGGCTGGGCCAGAGAGGAGGGTGCCAGGCCCACCCCCTGTCCCGAGACCACATCCAGACACCAGGGGTGGCCCTCGGAAATACAGGGCCATCACAGAACCTGTCAGGCTCTATTTTCTCATTTTCTCCCATCCCCCCCACTGATGTGAGAATGTCAGTATATGCCGCCCAACTCATACTGCCCTCTAGCCACCTCCAGAGGGCTGTCAACAAACGTTAAGACAAGTCTCCCTCCTTCAACTGAGGTAAGCAGTCCTCTGGATGCTCAATCCTCTCTCTCCCCTGCTGACCCCCGGTGGCTTGGGTTCATTCCCGAACCTGGATCACCAGTATGGCACAAGGCGTAGCGACCAGTGCCTCAACCTCCAGTGTCAATAGTATTAGGCCTCTATTATAATTAGAATCATTACTCTTCCTTATACATCCTGTTGTTTTGTTTATTATGTTTTTAAATTACTGCATTATCATAGCATGGAGCTTTGCCTAAATTTCTAACTTCATTTTACATCCAAATGCCTTGTTATTAACATATCCTTTATATGAGAAATGAAATCATCAAATCTTCCCAAAGCAGAAGTTTCTGTTGTCATCAAGAACAAGTTCTTTTTCCTCAAAACATCTTCACATTTTTAAATTTGTTCCATTTTCCTTATTATCAATGGATTCCATTTAACTATCTTATTAGTAACAACCATATGATGGTGTGCTTCTTTTTCTAATTCACCGTTATGAAGTATCTTATTACAATAATCAGCTTTTATTTTTAAACCAATTGAATAATGATCGGATACATTCTCATGTATGACTTTAAAGTTCATTACCCTTTCTTGAAGTGTTATATCAACAATTGAATTGCTAAATCCGAAAGTCTACCTCCATTTTTAGTAGGAAATGTATAATCTCCCATTTTATCACCATTACTTCTTCCATTCAAAATATATACATTATGTTTGATAACAAAATTCAAAAGCAGATCACCCTTCTTGTCTTTCCTTCCATCTACAGAATTTCTTAATGGTAGATTCTAGTAATATCCCATCTGTTTATAATATTTCAACAAATTCAACTCATTTCCATTTCCAATATGGACATTCCAGTCACCCATCACAATGACATAATCATGCTGATTCTGATAGCATAACATGTCCAAATACTGGGAGAGTTCTTTTATTTGAGTAAGTAAGTAGTGGTTTTATTGTTAAGCAACATGCCATTACAATTTAAAACAGATACATATACATAAAATCACCAAACAGCTTCAAAAGTACATCCAAACGTCATATAGTATAATACATTTTAGCTAATGCTGACAGATTATTCCTTCCCATTAAATCATTCAAGCCTGTACTGGGACAATATTATTTTCAATATCTACAATTGATATAGTAGTAATATAATTTCATTAAGACCACTTAAAACATCAGAGACAAGAACATTCATTCATTTATAAAATCCAGTGGTAGCAGCAGAATTTCCAAAATAACAGAAACCATAGAGCGGGATGTCCATATTTCAGATGAGAAAACTTTTATAGAACTCTAATCCCTTCTCAATATACTGTTCACTGTTCTATATTGCTTCATGGGTGCATGTTTACTAGGGGGTAAATGGTGAAATACCAGAGCCACTACAGCCTAATTAACCCACAGTATGCCAACCTAACAGATACAATAGGGCACTTTTAATTTGGTTTGGTAGCATAGTACCAAGCATGCCACCCTACTAGTCTGCCCTGACTATGAGGGTCTAGGTTGTCTTTCCAGTAGCCAATCTGAGACACTTACTCACCTACTTGCAGTGCAAGTGCACATGCACCCATATGGGAGCAAGGTGTAGGTACATGTCCGAGATAAGCCCAGTGCACACCAAACTCCCCAGATTCCGTGAATTACCCACAGAGGTTCCATGGCAAACATTTAATTGGACAGAAGTCGTATTCAACAAATGAATCCCTCTTTAGTGGGCTGCTAGTGCCAGGACCATTTCTGAAAAGACTGCTCCTATAGATAAGGTGTAATTTTAACAGATTTGTCCCAGAATATAATAAGTAAAAGTGGCTCCATCTTATCTAAAGATATAAGGCAGAATTTAAAACTGAGAATCAATTGCCATATCTTAATCCTTAAAGTGTAAAACCAGCCTTCATATGTACGTAAACATTAAAAGGCTCCACTTAGAAGCACAGGAGTCCTTCTCTTGGCTGAATATTTTAAAGATTGCTACCTAGGCCTTAAGCATTTATAAACATGAGTCTCATTGGGTAAAGCTGGAATAGCAATTCCCATAGTGGAAGAAAACAAGCTCTCTCGCTCAAGAATGTAGATCTTTAATGGTCGCAGCATGAGCATCCCATGGTGAAAGATTTCTAATGTTCCAATTTACAAGTCACATATTGCTGACACTCTGACAAATAAAACTCTACCATCCGGTGTCCCAGCAAGGTTTTACCACGAGAATCTTTCATTCCCATTGCTCAAGTTTCAAAAACTCTTAATATTTTGAGACAAATAACACTCCACAAAAGTTCAGGAGAAGGAGGAAAGAACTATGGAGGAACTGAATAAGCAAGCAGAGAATGCTTGTATAATAACCTAAGGCAATATGACCATAAGTTTTTTTTTCTTCCAGTTCTCGCCACTGCTTTAAAGAGAGCTTATCAAATTTTAGCAAATGCAGTACCGTCTTTGGGGGGAAGGGGACACCCCCTAAACCAACCTCCAATAATCACTTGAAAAGCATTTTTTTACCAACAAAGCCATCAAACACAGGTCTCATACAATTGTTATTACTTTTTTCCTTTTGTCTGTTGATCCAAAGTCCAGAGAATCATCCTGGTTCCTATATTCGGCTAGGGTCAGACATAATTGCTCCTCTATTCAATCCAGCTCCATTTCTTTCAGTTGTGGGAACACTGTTAAAACAAAGCAAAAAAGCACTCCTCTAAGCACAATAAAACAAACTTTAAGTAAATAATTATTAAACTCTGGCCCTCAGGCAACCATGGCATACCTGTAACAGGCTTAGATAAGCCTGTAAGCACAAAGTGTGCAATCTTTTTTTTTTTTTTTTTTCCAACGCCCTTCAGCATTCTTCTTGTCATGTAGAACTAGCACAGTTCATAGCAAAGGCCATGGTAAATTTGAACAAAAAGCCATGTTAGCAAGGATACATTTTCCTCTCACCATTCAAGCAGTACCCCAGCAAGACACCATGAACCAGCAGCAAAATAATTGTTCATTTACGAGCAATATGTAGTGGAGCACACATTCTTTCACTATTCAGGCCTTACCCAGCAGAACACCGAAAACCAATGGTTGTCAGTCAAAGAAAAATAGAGAGGCGTTTAATGCAACCTGTCCAGCATCCAGACAATAAACGTTGCATATCACTAGAGACCATTCACCAAAACGTTTAGAGTCTCATTCATAAAATTCCCCCAAAAACTTTCCTTTCAGTTGTTTTGGGCCTTTCTGTTTGGGTTTTGCCTTCTGCAACTCTGGGTTAGTATTCTATTTGTGTGAAAAGTGTGAAAAGTTGGATCAGCATAACATTCTGTGGTGATTTGCATATGCAGCCCATGATGCTTTGCATTGCGTGGGCATGTGTGATTTTGTATTTTCCTGAAACTTGGCTTCTCAGCCAAATGCCCTTTGAGGTAACCCTTGCCTCAGTGTTTGCACACAGAGGTTCTTTGTCTTTTAAATATTTTTTTTTATTTTAATGGGTTCACCACAACATATCCAAGACACACTGTCTTAGGGTAGCTGGTCCATTCCACTGGGGTGTCAAACAGATGAGGCATACTGATGAGTCCTGGTAGGACGAAACATGTGTCTATGTCATCTGTTAGTACCCTTTGCAAACTGTGTGAGAGACCTTTTGGCACCATGCAATTCTGCTTAAAGTTGGACCAGCATAACATTCTGTGGTGATTTGCATTTGCATATGCAGCCCATGATGCTTTGCATTGTGTGGGCATGTGTGACTTTGTATTTTCTATTTGTGTCTGGCTGTTAGTTTCAACCTGTTTTTTTTGGGGGGGGGCGGGGTTTGAACAGGCACTGCTGCTGCTGTGTGTCCTGATGCAACTCAATGCTTTCTTGCAATGTGTTTTCAATGTGCCTACTCAATTCTACATCCTGCCTCTGTTATGCTGCAGTATTTCACATCTGTTTCTTTGAGTATTAAACTCCTTACTATTTAGGTTTGGTGGAAAATAAATATATACTATAAGAAATGTCTCATTTTTCACAGAACAAATTTCAAGTACTAACCAATTGGTATAAATAGACAAGGACCACAGAACAGGCAAAGGTGAGTCAAGGGGATGTTATAGCTGCATTTGTTTTGAAACATTTCTTGCACTCAGTACATTCATATGGCCTCTCTTCTGTGTGAATATGCTAGTGCTTAACAAGGGATCCTTTATCAGGAAAATGTTTCTTGCACTCACTAAATTCATATGGCTGCTCTCCCCTGTGAAAACTTTGATGAACAAAATGATGCTATTTATCTTTGAAGCATTTCTTGAACTTGCAACACTCCTATGTCCTCTCTCTCAGGGTTAGTGTCTCCAAATGTTTAGGGATTTCTAATACCGTGGCAAGAATGGACCCCATTCTTTAGCCAGGGCATATTCAAAACTCAAGAAATTAGTACTTTATTAATCTTTGATGTTTGCTGAGAGCGCTCTTCTCAGCACACGCAACATCCCCAAAATAGCTTCCTTTCGAAGTTCATAAGGTGTCACAAGTATTGGTAGCATATTTAAATGTGCCTGAAAGTTCTTTTTGATTAGTCCCATTGCTCCAAGCACTACTGGAACAATTTGTGTGTCCTTATTCCACATCAGTTTGGTTTCTGACTGCATATCATGGTATTTCATGATTTTGTGTCTCTCTGTACGCAGGACACTGTAGTCACTAGAGGTGGCTATTTCAATCAGCAATGCTACCTTTGTTCTCTTTTCTTGTATTACATTATCGGGTTTTCTTGTTTCCACTTTCTTGGCTGTTGGTATTGGGTGATCTCATGTGATCATTACTTCTTTATTCTCTGTAATTCTTTGTGGTTCGTGTTTCCAGTGTCTCTCTGCTACCTGTATGTTATAGTATCTACATCGTTTCCAGTGGATCAGTCATGCTACACTGTTGAGTCTTTCAGTGTCCAGGCCTTCTGCTATGAGTACTGTGCATCCAGCTAAAAGATGTGCAACTGTTTCAAATTCTGTACTGCAAAACCTGCACTTGGCTATTTCTCTTGTTTTTTCTCTCTTGTGTGTACATGCTGGTGTCTAATAAGGGACCCTTTTTCCTTGAAACATTTCTTGCACTCACTACACTCATATGGTCTCTCTTCTATGTGTACAAGCTGGTGTTTAACAAGGGTGCCCTTTTCCTTGAAACACTTCTTGCACTCACTACACTCATATGGTCTCTCTCCTGTGTGTACCCGCTGGTGTTTAACAAGTTTGTCTTTTTCCCTAAAACATTTCTTGCACTCACTGCATTCATATGGTCTCTCTCCTGTGTGAATACGCTGGTGGACAACAAGGTAGCGTTTTGCTTTGAAACATTTCCTGCACTCACTACATTCATATGGCCTCTCTTCTGTGTGAGTACGCTTGTGCTGAATAAGGTCCCATTTAACAAAGAAACGTTTCTTGCACTCACTACATTGATATGGTTTGTCTCCTGTGTGAATACGCTGGTGAACAACAAGAGACATTTTACTAATGAAGCATTTTTTGCACTCACTACAGTTATACGGTCTCTCTCCTGTATGAATACGCTGGTGTTTAACAAGGGCCCCTTTATGCCTGAAACACTTCTTGCAGTCACCACATCCATAAGGCCTTTCTCCTGTGTGTCTACGCTGGTGGATAACAAGGTCCTGTTTAACGCTGAAATGTTTCTTGCACTCACTACATTCATATGGTTTCTTCCCCGTGTGTACACGCTGCTGGTGGACACGAAGGATGCGTTTTGCTTTGAAACATTTCCTGCACACATTGCATTCAAAAGGTTTGTCTCCTGTGTGAATACGCTGGTGAACAACAAGAGACATTTTATTAAGGAAACATTTTTTGCACTCACTACAGTTATACAGTCTCTCTGCTGTATGAATACGCTGGTGTTTAATAAATGTCCCTTTATGCCTGAAATGTTTCTTGCACTCACCACATTCATAAGGTTGTTCTCCCGTGTGACTATGCTGGTGGATGACAAGGCACCATTTAGCAAAGAAACGTTTCTTGCACTCACTACATTCATATGGTTTCTCCCCCATGTGAATATGCTGATGGGCATTAAGGAAGCGTTTTTCTTTAAAACATTTTCTGCACTCACTGCATTCATATGGCCTCTCTTCTGTGTGAATAAGCTGATGGCTAACAAGGTAGCGTTTT
The DNA here is from genome assembly GCA_016271365.2 of Neoceratodus forsteri. Lineage (NCBI taxonomy): Eukaryota > Metazoa > Chordata > Ceratodontiformes > Ceratodontidae > Neoceratodus > Neoceratodus forsteri. The sequence continues at coordinate 1,182,160,813 of CM057454.1, forward strand.
GCTTTGAAACGTTTCTTGCACTCACTACATTCATATGGTCTCTCTTCCCTGTGAATACGCTGGTGGGCAACAAGATGCCGTTTACCTCTGAAATGTTTTCTGCACTTGTTACACTCATATGGTCTCTCTCCTATGTGAACACGCTGGTGAACAACAAGGGACATTTTATAACGGAAACATTTTTTGCACTCATTACATTTATATGGTCTCTCTTCTTTGTGAATACGTTGGTGTTTAGTAAAGGTTGCTTTTTCCCAGAAAGCATTCTTGCACTCGCTGCATTCATTTGATCGCTCTTTTGTGTAACTACACTGGTGGACAAGAAGACAGTTGATATTCTGATCATGAAGCATCTCGTCTCTCTGACTCTGCTCTGGTTTCCCTGTAGATGTTGGAGGACTCCGGCCCTCATAGTGCTTTGACTTTGTGCTGCCTAAGAGAAACAGAATTAATTAGAATTTTCTCACATTTGCTCACAAAGAGTGTCTCAAATGCTCAACATTTTTGATGTTCCTTCAAAACTCAAACACACTGGGCGGAGAAGAAAATGACCACAGGCCAGCCTAGTGGCATGAAGAACTGAGGCACTGGATGCCTCCTCTCCTGCTACACTGGGGTCATGGGTTCAGGAACAGAAAAGGGTCACCTGGGGGCTACTTGGGGGAAGGAGGATTGAGTGTCCCCAGAACTGCTCTCCTCCATCAGGGAGGGAGTGACTGTGTTCTGCTGCTGGAAGGAATCTGGGCATCAGCACAGTGGTACCATTCAAGGGGAGGGAACCAACACACAGGACACCAGGGACATCTCCACAGAGGCAGTGTGCACACATCATGTCCATTGCACACGCAGTGGGCCCAGGATATAAAATGGCAGAAAAACACCTGAACACAGAAGGAAGTTTGATCTACTGCTGCCACTGCACTGGCAGCGGGACACCTCCAAGGAAGGTCTTATGGAAGAGGACAGTAATGACAGGAGATAAATGCCAGAGATGGAGGTGATGGAGCTATGGAACCAGTCTGATGAGGATGATTGGGCAGCACAGGCAGCAAAAATGCTAGGTAAAAAAAGAAAAGTAGCAGCACTTTTTTATAAACTTGTCCTTGCCCCAGAACTACTTTACACCTTAACTCAGAGGAAGATCGGGTCCCCCAACTCTAAGGTGCCTCCTACACCCTCCAGTGATTAACAGTGCATGGCCTGAGAGTACCACAGGAGACGCTTACAGGTACAGCTTTAGGAGCATCTTCCCCCAGCCCACATGGGTTAAGGAAGCACCATCACTGGCCACACTATCCTGACCACAGCCTTCAAGTTACTGCCTTCCCGTGCTGTCTAACAAGGGTCAGCTACATACTAGTGCAAAGGCCACCCACTCGGGTTTATTATGGTGTTGGAGGCACTTGCTTAAAAAATATGTGAATGTCTCTGGCCAAGCTGACCGATGGTAAGCTAAGGTATTTGTGTGCCACAGAATCACACAGGAGAAACTAAGATGTATGTGTGCGCCACATAATCACAGGGAAACTATAGTGTATGGGTGTGCCACAGACTCACACAGAGGAACTATGGTGCATGTGTGTGCCACAGAAGCACACAGGGAAACTATGGTGCATGTGTGTGCGCCGTAGAATCACACAAGGAAACTAAGGTGTATGTGTGTGCAACAGAATCACACAGGGAAATGATGGTGTATGTGTGTGCCACAGAATCACACTGGGAAACTAAGGTGTATGAAAGAAATACAAAATCACACATACCACCATAATGCAAAGCATCATGGACCGTATATGCAGATCACCACAGAATATTATGCTGGTTCATCTTTAAGCAGAAATACATGATGCCAAAAGGCCTCTCATACATTTTGCAAAGGGTGCCAACAGAAAACATAGACATGCGTTTCGTCCAACCAGGACTCATCAGTGTGCCTCGTCTGTATGACACCCCAGTGGAATGAACCAGCTAACCTAAGATGGTTTATCTGGGTTATGTTTTGGTGACAGAATCACACCGGGAAACTAAGGTATATGTTTGTGACACAGTCACACAGGGAAACTATGGTGTACAGTATGTTTGTACCACAGAATCACACAGGGGAACTAAGGTTCATGTGTGTGCCACAGAATCACACAGGAAACTAAAGTAGATGTGTGTGCCACATAATCACATGGGGAAACTAAGGTGTATATGTGTGCAACAGAATCACACAGGGAAACTAAGGTGTATATGTGTGTGCCACATAATCACACAGGGAACTAAGGTGTATGTGTGTGCAACAGAATGACACAGGGAAACTAAGATGTATATGTGAGCAACAGAATCACACAGGGAAACTATGTATATATTTTGGTCCCAGAATTACACAGTGAAACTATTGTGTTTGGGTGAAGAATCACTCTGGGAAACTAAGGTGTATGTGTGTGCCACAAAATCACACAGGGAAACTAAGGTGTATGTATGTGTGTGCCACAGAATCACACAGGGAAACTAAGGTGCATCTGTGTGCCACACAGTCACACGAGGAAACTAAGGTGTATGTGTGTGCCACAGAATCACACAAGGAAACTAAGGTATATGTGTGTGCCACAGAATCACACAGGGAAACTAAGGTATATGTGTGTGCCACAGAATCACACAGGGAAACTAAGGTATATGTGTGTGCCACATAATCACACAGGGAAACTATGGTGTGTGTGTGTGCAAAACAATCATACAGGGAAACTAAGGTATATGTGTGTGCCACAGAATCACAAAGGGAAAGTAAGGTGTATGTGTGTGTCACAGAATCACACAGGGAAACTAGGTGCATGTGTGTGCCACTGAATCACACAGGGAAACTATGGTTCATGTGTGTGCCACAGAATCACACAGGGAAACTTTGGTGTACAGTATGTTTGTGCCACATAATCACACAGGGAAACTAAGGTGCATGTGTGTGCCACAGAATCACACAGGGAAACTAAGGTGTATGTGTGTGCAACTGAATGTCACAGGGAAACTAAGGTATATATGTGTGCAACAGAATCATACAGGGAAACTATGTATATATGCTGGTCCCAGAATTACACAGTGAAACTACTGTGTTTGGGTGTAGAATCACTGGGAAACTAAGGAGTATGTGTGTGCCACAAAATCACACAGGGAAACTAAGGTGTATGTGTGTGCCACAGAATCACACAGGGAAACTAAGGTATATGTGTGTGCCACAAAATCACACAGGGAAACTAAGGTGTATGTGTGTGCCACAGAATCACACTGGGAAACTAAGGTGTATGTGTGTGCCACAGAATCACACAGGGAAACTAAGGTGTGTATGTGTGCCACAAAATCACACAGGGAAACTAAGGTGTATGTGTGTGCCACATAATCACACAGGGAACTATGGTGTATGTTGTAATAGGGAGTGGGATAACAGATGGACGCCCCAAGAGAATTTATGGTTTAATACACCATTGGCATAGCACAATGTTTATTCACTTCATAAACAAATAAATGAAAAGGCTCAAACTGTGAGCAAAATAATAATTACTTTAAATCACAACAGCAGGCAAACTTAATAATCAATTTCCTCTCTGAGACAGGACTCCCTCGGTCCTTCTCTAATGCTGGTCAGAAGGAACTGACACCATACAGAACAGGTAACCTTTTTATACCCTCCCACATAGTCAGGTGTTACCAGCATCATCAATATTTTAAAATAGCTTTTAGAAGGATCCTTTTATTATAGGCAATACTATGGAGCTCTTAACTAGTTGCATTCACATATATTCTGGCAAGTGTAATTTTAAACAAGGGAGAGTTCAAACAAATGTAATACATTTTATCCTGCTGTGATTGACAGATGGTGTAATATAAAAGTAGGCACTAGAGGCTGCTGCCGCCCCATACTGAAGGCATACAGCAACCTGACAAGCAGCAAAGACCACACCCTGTCTGCAGGAGTCTGCTTCATTCTAAAGGTAAGAGTTTGTACTGAATTCAATTTAAACTGCACTGTCTAGGCAAAAACTCCTTTGTGCACAGGGTTGCTTAGTTGCTTAGCAGGACACTGTGTTAAACTGCTACTAGAACTCGACGGCTGAGTGCACAGTCGTCAGCTTGTAATTTCTCTCCACAGACTAGCGAAAACATCTCTTGCAAGCTTGTTTTTACTTTCCCAAGCAAAAAGATATAGGCCAAGACACTTGGGCTTGTATGAGGACTTACTAGAGCTAGAGTCTCACTCTATCTATACATGCGTCCAGAGAATATTTAATTATTGGTGCAGCTTCAGACTGCAAACAAACATAGTGGGTCCTGTGCTGCTTACCTACAGTTAATACAGGGCTCTGGCATGCACAAAGTGGGGAATGGGCACAATTTATCCATAAATGAGCATGCTTGAAACTGCACTCTGTACCGGACTTTGAATAGGGGAATACTGGTTACTTTCACAAATGTTTGCAACATTTTTCCTTGTTGCTAAGTGTAGTTTCTTTCGTGCATGGCAATCACTTGATAGAAACTCGCATTCTGGACCGCTATCAATGTCCAAACACCTAATGTTACACGGTCCTTACGAAGCTCTAACATCACTATATAGCACAAACGTGCAGCCATTTCAGGAGCTGCATAACTCAGGCTGATTTCTTTAACTCATTATGCAACTGTTGTACACCATTATTCACCTTTAGGGACTAAGCTATTCCCTGTTTTGGCAGTAACGCCTGCACGTGGTCCCTTTCTGTAGTGCAAGTGACTATCCTATCATTGGACCAAGAAGAATAAGCATTCGCCAATGCTGAATGTTGTCGTGCTGGCATTGACATTGGGAGTGGCAGAGCTAGAGACACATAGTAGTGTGATTTTATGAATGTGTCTCAAAAGGTGATTTTGCACAGCGAGCACGCCATTGTGCACCACAGCTGCGGAAACATGTTTTGGGCTGGCTGTGAAAAATGTCAGCTGGACTGTTGATAAGGAGATGTGCACAAATGCCAGTGGTGAAAATGTGGCATGAAAATATTGCAGACTGCCGAAGTTACAAGGGTGTGTGGAAACTGCGCAATGCACGCTTGCAACACAGTCATTGTATGGAATTTTGGCACCAAATTTTGAACATCGCCATTTTAGGAGCTCTGTTCATGAATAGCGTCACCATCATTTCCTCAAACTGTCCTGAAAACTGATTTCTCACAGTGGCCATGCAATTCTGTGCCGGACGGGCGAAAACACATTTCAGGCAGCTGTAGTGTTCATAAGGAGGTATGGAAAAATGCCAATGATGAACAGCTGGAGTGAAACTACTACAAATTCACAAAGTCATGAGCGTGCGTGCAAACTGTGCAATGCACCCCCATAAAACACTCAATTTATTGACTTTCGTTCCCAAATTTTCAACATAGGCATTTCAGGGCATCTGCTAACGAACAGTGTCACTGTCACTTTCATCATGTTTCTCAAACACAGACTTTCTACAGCTACCATGCTATTCTGCGCTGAACTGCAAAAACAGATTTTGGTCAGGATGTGAAAAATGACAGCTGTACTGTTCATTAGGAGGTGCAGAACAATGGCACTGTTGAAAATCTGGAGTGAAAATATTAGAAGTTTGCGAACATACGAGCATGCGTGCAAACTGCGTAATGCATGCTCGTAACACAGTCATGTTATGGAGTACTGTCACCAAATTGTCAACACAGGCATTTTAGGACCTATGCTCATGAACAGTGTCACTGTCATTTTTGTAATGTGTCCCGAACACTGATTTTGCACAGTGAACACGCTATTCTGCGCCGAAAGTGCGAAAACACATTTCAGCAAGGATGTGAAAAATGAAAGCTGTACGGTTCACAAGAAGGTGTAGTAAAATGCCAATGCTGAGAATGCGGCATGAAAATATTGTGAATGCGCTAACTTACAATCGTGCATTGCGCAATTGCTACACACGCTCATAAAACAGTCATTTTACGGAGTATTGTCACCGAATTTTCAACACAGGCATTTTAGGACCTCTGCTCATGAACAGTATCACTGCCATTTTTGTAACGTGTCCTGAACACTGATTTCTCACAGCCCCTGCACTATTTTGTGCCGGAAGTGCAAAAACACATTTCAGCCAGGATGTGAAAAATGACAGCATACAGTTCACAGAAAGGTGTGGTAAAATGCCAATGTTGAAAATCTGGCATGAAAATAATGCGAATGCACTAAATTACGAGTGCGAGTTGCGCAGTTGCTACACATGCTCGTAAAACAGTCATTTTATGGAATATTGTCACCAAATTTTCAACACATGCATTTTAGGACCTTTGCTCATGAACAGTGACACTGTCATTTTCATAATGTGTCCCAAACACTGATTTCACACCATGACCGCGCTATTCTGCACTGGAAGTGCGAAAACACATTTTGGCCAGGATGTGAAAATGACGCTATACAGTTCACAAGAAGGTGTGGTAAAATGCCAATTTTGAGAATCTGGCGTGAAAATATTGCAAGATTTGCTAACTTCTACGGGTGTGAATTTGGCCATTCACTTTCACGCGTAACAAGTAGGCTAATCAGAAGTTTAGTTTTTCCACCAAATTTGCAACATAGGGTTTTGAGACCCCCTCACGAACAGTGGCACTGTCATTTTACTCATGCATCCCAAAAGGTGATTCCGTGCAGTGACTGCGAAATCACCTTTCGGGACCAAATAACGCCATGAACGTGCAAGAATTTATGAGAAGGGGTCCCAAAAACACCATGTTGAAAATTTGGGGCCAAAATTCGCAAAAATGCCTGAGATATGTACTAAAGTTGAAAAAAACCTATTTATTACATTATACAGCTTACTGGCATTTCCTCAGTTAAGCTGTCGGCTTTGAAGAGTGCAGACATGTTCCCAGTCCACGAAGATCGTCGCTGGACTTGGAGGTAAGTATAGAATTGAGGGGTGTGGGAAGGCAGGGTGCAAAGTGCATGGGTGCAGGTGGGGAGGGGGCACAGAGACTATGAGGGACCATTTTCCATTTACAGTTTCAAAAAGACAGTTTTTTTGCAGGATTGGTACGCTGGGGTGGGCTATCAGCGTGCTACCTAATGGGGGTGTCTGTAGTCAAGGGGGATTGGGCACCCTCATCGGCACACAACGGGTGGGGATTTATGCCGAGGGGATTGGGCACCCCCTGTCAGCACACAAAGAAGGGGGCACACAGCAGAGGGGATTGGGCACCCCTCAGCATTAAACAATTGGGGGTTATTTCTGCCAATGGGGTGGGCTCCCCATCGGCACACAAGGAAAGGGGGCAGGGTAAGAGCCGAGAGGTTGAGGCACCCCACTGGCATATCACAAATGGGGGGATGCTTTATGCCGTTGGGGAGTGGGCTCCCCCGTTGGTCCATTCACAGGTGGCCGACAGGGGGATTGAGCACCCCCGAAGTTGGCAGTTCAGCAGCCAGTATGCTGCCATGTACATAACGGTGGCAAGCACGGCAAGAAAAGGACCATTGTGTCTGACAAGCTTTGCTCGGATTGCAGCGGACCTTTTTTTGGATGTGCTCACCACATTATGTATGCATGGTGTGGCGCCGGCATGCAGGCTGATTGGGGAATGCGGGACGCACCTACTAATGCGTGCCCTGCATTCACCCAACAGCGACCGCGCCTCCAAAGCTGCACTGTCCCAAGGTGTTGGCTGCGCAAGCATGCCAACATAAAAAGGAGCATTAGAGGAGACAGATAAGGAATGAGATGGGGGGGGGGGGGCGCCCAAAGGTGGCCAACCATCTGAACTAGAAATGTTACGATAGTGTATAGAAAGCATACAAGAAACTACTGCAACAGTAGTTTTGTATTTAAGAGGAGAAGAAGGTCCAAATCAAGGGACAGGACTAATCCCTGTCACATATGTGTGTGCCACAAAGTCACACAGGGAAACTAAGGTGTATGTATGTGCCACAGAATCACACTGGAAAACTTTGGTGCACGTGTGTGCCACAGAATCACACAGGGAAACCAAGATGTGTGTGTGCCACAGAATTACACAGGGAAAACATGGTATATATGCTAGTCCAGAATCACACTGGGAAACTAAGGTATATGAGTAAGACACAGAATCACACGGGAATCAATGTGTGTGGAGGGTTCTAGAATCAAACAGTGAAACTAATGGTGTATATGGGCCCCAGAATCACTTAGAGAGAGACATGTGTGTGTGTGTGTGTACACCACATACTCACACAAGGAAACCATAGAAACATAGAATTTGATGGCAGATAAGAACCGCTTGGCCCACTCAGTCTGCCCATTTCCCCTACCTGATGGATAAGCTATAGATTCTAGTTAATCAACAACTTACTTCCTCCTGCCTCCCACTAGAATTGCCTTATGCCTGTCCCATGCATTCTTGAATTCTTCCACTGTTCCTGACTCCACAACCTCCTCAGGAAGGCTGTTCCATGCATCCACAACTCTCTCTGTGAAAAAAATACTTTCTAACATTACCTATGAGCCGTCCCCCCTCTGTCTTCAAATTGTGCCCCCTTGTTCTTGCACATCTCTTCTTCTGAATGATACTACCCTCTTGTACCCTGTTAATTCCCTTGAGATACTTAAACGTTTCTATCATGTCCCTCCTCTCCCTCCTTTCCTCAAGGGTATACATATTAAGCTGCTTTAGTGTCTCCTCCTATGTCTTCTGGTGCAGACCGTACACCATTTTGGTTGCCCTCCTCTCTGTCTATGTCTTTGCGGAGACGGGGTCTCCAGAATTGCACGCAGTACTCCAGATGGTCTCTCACTAAGTGTCTGTACAGAGAGATAACAACTTCCTGTTTTCTACTTTTGATGCCTCTCCCAATGCATCCCAGTATCCCCCCATCCCTCCTTACTGCCTTCTCACATTGCTTGCCCACCTTTAGGTCATCTGATATAATAACTCCTAGGTCTCTTTCGATTTTTGCTGTTGTTATAAACTCACCCCCATTGTGTACTCTTCCCCTGGGTTTCTGTTTCCCTGATGCATTACCTTGCACTTCTTTGCACTGAATCTGAGCTGCCACGTATTTGACCATTCCTCCAACTTTGCCAAGTCCCTTTTCATTCTTCCCACCCCACCTTGTGTATCAGTCCTGTTGCAGATGTTTGTGTCATCTGTAAAGAGGCATACCTTTCCTTCCAGGTGCTCTCCAATGTCACTTAGAAAGATATTAAAGAGGACCGGTCCCAGTAACGAACCCTGCGGTGCCCACTAGTTACCCTCCTTTCTTCACCGTGGACTCCGTTTACTATTACCTTTTGCGTCCTGTTGTCCAGCCAGTTTTCTATCCAGGCTACCACCCTGGGACCCACTCCAAGGCTGGCTAACTTTTATATTAATCTTTTGTGTGAGACTGTGTCAAATGCCTTGCTAAAATCTAGGTAGGCCATACCCACAGCCCCTCCCTGGTCTACTACTTTGGTCACCCAGTCAAAGAAATCTATTAAGTTCGTCTGACATGACCTTCCTGCTGTGAAACCATGCTGCCTTGGGTCCTGTGCCCCACTGGCCTCTAGGTACTCAACAATTCTTTCCTTCAGAAGTGATTCCATCATTTTCCCCTACCACTGAAGTCAAACTAACTGGTCTGTAATTTCCTGCCTCTGCCCTGCTCCCACCATATGTGTGGGCCCCAAAATCACACAGGAAACTGGCATGCATGTGTAGGTCCCAGAATCAGACAGGGAAAGTAATATGCATCTCTGGGCCTCAGACTAACAAAGGGAACACAAGATCTGTGTCTGGCCCCAATCATTTCACTGGGGAACTAAGGTGTGTGCGTGTGTGCTCAGAATCACACAGGGAAACTAAAGCGTGCAAGTGTGTATTTGAGCCCAAGAGACACACAAGGGATTAAGGGTGTGATTGTGTGTTGGCCTCAGAATCACACAGGAAAACTAAGGTGTGTGTACTGGCCACAGAATTATACACAAAGCTGTGTCTGTGTGTGAAGGAAGCGGATGAATCATACAGGGAAACTAAGCTGTCTATAGTGGGCTCAGAATCACACAATGAAATTAAGATATATATGTGTGTGTGTGGGGGGGGAGGTAGAATCATTGGGAACCCTAACATGTATGTGGGCCCCAGATACACAGGAAAACAAAAGTCTGTGTCTTGGCCCCAGAATCACACAGGGAAACTACTGTGATACACTCACAATAACACATGGAAACCAAAGTATGTATCTGAACCCCAGAATCACATAAAAGAAACAAAAGTGTGTGCGTGTGTTATCAGAATTACAGAGGTAAACTAAGCTTACCTTTGAGCCCTAGTGTCACACAGGGAAACCAAGGTGTGTGTGCTTCAGCCCCAGAATCACACAGGAAAACTAAAGTTTGTATGCATTTGAATCGCACACTTTGGATAGACGATCTAAAATTTCCATTGTGGGCTTGTAGGACCAATTAGGTAAAGATGAAATTAATAATTATAGTCCAACCCAGATTTAACAGACATGGATAATGGTGGATATTTAGAAATATCAGACTTCTTAAATTCCCAAACTTACTACATAGGGCTCAATGTAAAATATTGTGCTTATAACGCTGCAGCGCCACTGTGTAAACTGGACACCAGAGGGCTCAAAAGGTGCAATTTCCAAGTCAAGTAACAGGTGATTGACAGCTAGTGAATCAGAGCCGTTGTGTTGCTATGTTATCCACGTAATTGCTAACCGACCTGTTAACTGCCTGCTGGAGTTGGAGTCGGAGTCACTTCACTGTATTTGTGCTGAGACAGAATCTGCATCTCTGATTTATGCTCTTCCACTTGCCGACCACTGCTGCTGTTGCGGTTTCTGTTAAGCAGCAATCACAAATCGCAAATCACCAAACAACGAACATCCTCAGATCCCTACGGAAACTCACACGTAACAAGAAACTACCACCATCCCCCAAAAGCACACACAGAAAAAAGACTTGCTGTAACAGAAATTCACAAATCATCAAGAAAGACATCACCGGTTCCCTCAAGCAACTCACAGTACCCACGCACAAGGCACCAGTCCGCCCCCTCCCCCGATCTGTCTCGCAACTCAGTAAAGTGAATCAAATGAAGAGCCTACTTGAACACATTATGCCAACAGCAGTACAGTATATCAAGTGCAGGCACATTATTAAAAAAACAAACAAACATATATTATATACGCTCGACAAATTTGAGTGTTTCAATCACACTGTGCTACATGTTTCCATCACTTGTGTGGCTTTGTGATTAATCAGACATTTGGTTGTTTCGACAGCCGGGGCTATGCACAGACTAGTCAGATTTAAGTGTACTGACTTGTGTTATAATTAATTACAGATAATATCTAGGATTTTGCTATTGTTTTATAATGCCTGACCAAAATATACTGTCATGAAGGAATACATGGATAAACTTATGAATGGTGTAAAGTGTCAATTCAAGACTATTCACAAAGGCGTTACCCATTAAACAGACAAGGAGTGGTGCAAAAGGGGGGCTCCAGGTGCCTTTCAAGCGTACTAAATTGGCACAGAGATCCCTCTCCTTTCTGGGCCAAAAGTGGTTCAATGAGATGCCTTCCACACTCTTGGAAAGTACCAAGCTCAGACAATTCAAAACCGAGCTTCGTTCCCAGCTAGACCTAAAACAAATCTGTGGATGTCACACTTAACCCATGCAAAGGACACCCCTACCATCACCTCCATCCCTTTGCAAAACCACCCCACTACTGCCCCTGCATTCCCCTCTCCTGCTCTCTCCAATGAATCTCCCTACCCTCAAACACCAACGTAGTATAGATTACACTCCCGTCCCTACCCCCACAACGCACTGGCCTTTTCCCTTCCTCCCCACCTCCTCCCCCGTCTCCCACTCCATCTATTTCTGACATGAACAATTGACAATGCCTACCTAGGGCTGCTCCCCCACCCCACCCCTGGCTACCTCTAATACACACAATTGACAACACCTGCAATTGGCCGCTCCCCCCCCCATCCCCACAGGCCCCCTGACTGACCCAGTGGGGACACAATCCCTGGCCTTTCTCCCTTGCATTGCTTGTAACAGTACAACATCTCGCACTGTGTACTGTTAATTGCTATGTTAGATTCCTACGTATTAGTTAAACTTAAAAGTATGTGCAACTCTTTGTAACATTTTTGTAGCCTAACTGATGTGCCATGTTGTCTGTATTTGTATGCAATTTTTTTTGTTTGTTGACTGACTTGGAACCTTTGAAAACGAGTCCTTGACTCAAAGGTATTAATCCTAAACTGAAATAAATAAAGTAAATAAATAAAAATATACAAAACAAAAGTCTGTTTTATGCAATGCCAGTGACCAGGGATTGGTAGCAATCTCTGGTTACTGGAGGGCCGCCCGGGGGCAGGAGGATTGAGTGCCGATGGGCTGCTCTCCTCCTCTGGGGAGGGTGGGCTGCATGTCCTGCCGCTTTACTGCCACCTGGGTGACCATGGGTGGAGGTGCAGCGGGACAGCAGGAATCTGGGTGGAGGGACATCAGCCTGTATCTGGAACGGCAGCACTTCTCAATGTGCTCTGCCTCCTTGAGGGCAAGATGTCCGCGGGGCAGAACCAGAAAAGCAGAAACCCTGCACTAGCTACCTCACTTCAATTTAAGGTAAAAAAAAAATTGTGTTTGTCTGAGGTGAGTGAAGAAATTGTTATCTATGCAGTTAGCTAGATGAAGAAAAAACTGAATTAGTGTGAAGAAACAGGGGAGGTACCCAAAGGGGAGGTACCCAAAGACTGGACGACAGCAGATTTAGTCCCCTTATACAAAAGTGGGAACAAAGAGGAAGCAGGGAACTACAGACCAGTCAGCCTCACCTCGGTAGTGGGGAAGATCATGGAAGCACTACTGAAGGAGAGATTGGTGGAATATCTGGTTGTCAATGGACTACAGGACCCAAGGCAGCAGGGGGGGGTCATGTCAGTCCAACCTCATTGAATTTTTTGACTGGGTGACTAGGGAGGTGGATCAGGGGAGGGCAGTGGACATGGCCTATCTGGACTTCAGCAAGGCCTTTGACACTGCCACATAGAAGACTATTACACAAACTGGGGAATATGGGCGTGGATAGGACAGTAGTGTGGTGGGTAGGTAACTGACTGGGTGGCAGGACACAGAGGGTGGTGGTAAATGGCTGTCACTCCACAGAGGGAAGAGTGACCAGTGGGGTACCACAGGGATCAGTGCTGGGACCGGTCCTATTCAACATCTTTATCAGTGACATTCTGGGACCTAGAAGGCAGAATTTCACTGTTCGCTGATGACACAAAGCTCTGTAACAGAGTAGGCACACCAGAGGGTGTAGACAGAATGAGAAGGGACCTGCAGAAACTTGAAGAATGGTCAGGGGTTTGGCAGTTGAAATTCAATGGAAAGAAATGCAAGATAATGCATATGGTGCACAAAAACCCTGGCACAATATATCAGTTGGGGGGTGACGATATAGCATGCACCAAGCAGGAAAGGGTTCTTGGGGTTATCATCTCTGATGACCTGAAGGTAGGGAAACAGTGTGACAAGGCAGCAGGTAAAGCAAATAGGATGCTGGGATGTATAGGCAGGGGCATCACCAGCAGGAAAAGGGAGGTCATAATTCCACTATACAAGACACTAGTGAGGCCCCACCTGGAGTAGTGTATAGTTCTGGAGACCATACCTACGTAAGGACATAGACAGGGTAGAGAAGGTTCAGAGGAGGGCAACAAAGATGGTGCATGGATTGCATCACAAGTCCTATGAAGACAGGTTGAAGGAACTGAACATGTACTCCCTGGAGGAGAGGAGGAGAGGGGATATGATAGAGACATACAAGTATCTTACAGGGAGGAACAGGGTGCAGGAATACACTATTTTTAAGCAAAAAAGATGTTCCAGGACTAAAGGGCATGGGATGAAGTTGGAGAGAGGACGATTCAGAGGAAACATGAGGAAGAATTTCTTCACAGAACAGGTGGTGGACAAGTGGAACACCCTGCCAGAGAAAGTGGTGGGGGCTGAAACAATCACAGGATTTAAGAATGCATGGTATAGACATAAAGGAATTCTGGAGGTTGGGGTAAGGGGCAACAGACTTCTAGGAAAACATAAACTGAACTTACAAGCTCAAATGGGCAGACTGGGTGGGCCAAAGGCCCTTATCTGCCGACACTGTCTATGTATCTATGTAAATTGTTAGCTGTGCAGTTTATTTATTTATTGAAATTGTTTCACCAGGAAAAGCACACTGAGCAAGAACTGCTCGTCTCCCGGTGTGACTTGGGGGGAGGGGTACAGTGGAGAAGAGGACAAGGGTAGTCCAGGTCCTGACATACATACATACAATTACAATACAGTTGAAAATATTTGACAGAAATAGTTGGGCGTAGATGACAATCTACCCTTACTTACAGTATAGTAGCAATTACATGAGAAGTCATGTTTTATACCTTGAAAACATATAATTAGATAATATAGCTGCATATGTTTGACAGGAACAGGTGAGTGTGGATTAATACATATACCCTAATAGTCGAGAGTAAACAGTTACAATGAGGAAATCCTGCTAAGGTATTGGGTTGTAGTATATAATGAGATGGGGTAAGTGCAAGCTAGCTAGCTCAAAAGTTGGGATCAAGTGCAGTAGCTGAGTGTGGTTAGCGAAGCAGCACCATTGGGCTTACTGGGAGAAGAAATATAGGAGTGTCTGAGGTAGAACAGATTGGAGAGATTTGCTGCAGGAGCAGTTTACTGAGCAGTGGTTAACAAGGGCATAGGAGAGTGAGCAGATAGAGGAAGAGTGGTGAATTTCAAAGGGGAGAGAGTTCCAGAGTTGACGGAAGCAGTGAGAGAAGGTGGCCTGTCCAGCTTGGGTCCGACGTCTGGGGACTAACAGAAGCCGGGAGTCTAGGGACCTCAGAGCCTAGGTGGGTACCAGAGGGGGCGATAGTACGGAGGTCAGGTACACTGGGAGGGTACCAAACCAGTTCTTCGAGATAAACTTGGCACCGTGTATTTGGCGGCAGTTCTCAAGGGAGGGAAGAGCAAGGGAGCGGTATAACTTGCAGCGATGGGTGGAAGGAGGAGCGTCAAGAGCGAACCGGCAGAAAGCATTAATAAGGTATCCAGTTTGGATAAAACTGACTTGTGGGCGGCACTGTAAACAATATCACAATAATCAAAGGAGGGAAGTATCATCTTCTGGATAAGCTCACGATGGACCGGATAGGGGAGGCTAGAACGGTTCTGATATAAAGCTCCGAGCTTGGGGTGGAGTTTTGTTAGTATAGAGTCAGCATGGACTGTGAAGGTGAGGTGGCAGTCAAGCCAAACTTCAAGATACCGGAAGGAGGTGATGTCCTCCAGCTCTGACCCATCAAGGGTGTGGAAAAGTGGGAGGGAGGGTAGCTTGGCTAGCCGTTGGGATGTACCAAAAGTCATAGTTACAGTTTTTGTTTTGCATTTAGAGAGAGCTGATGAGAGCCGAACCAGAGCTGGACTTTGTTAAAATCCACCTGGAGGGTTGAGGCAACTGAGGCTTGGGAGGAGCCAGAAGAAAATAGGACAGTATCGTCAGCATACATGTGGATCGAGGAGGCAGAACAAGTCTGTGGCAGGTTGTTTAGAAAAACAGAGAATAGGATAGGCCCAAGCACTAATCCCTGTGGGACTCCGGTGGACATGGGGAGGGGAGGGGATATGACATCCGCAATCCTGACAGATTGAGTGCAGTCTGTAAGATAGGCACTGAACCAGGCAGTAGCAGATGTGGAGAGGACAGAGACAGAGAGGCTAGATAGTAACAGAGTTTGAGAGACTGTATCGAAGGCCTTGGCCAGATCGATGAAAATGGCAGAGGTGACGAGACCTCTATCCAATCCAGACTGGATGGTGTCAGTGAGCCTTAGTAAAGAGGAGGCAGTGGAGTGATCTTTCCTGAATCTGGACTGGTAGCGTGTGAAGAAATTTGAGTCGGCGAGGTAGGAGGTTAGCTGGGTAAGCACTAAGTGTTCTTGCAGCTTCACCAGAGTAGGGAGGAGGGAGACTGGGTGATTGTTTGAGGTGGAGGAGGAGGTGCCCCCTTTGTGGAGAGGGATGACAATGGCATGCTTCCAGGACAGAGGGACAGATGCAGTGGCGAAGGATAGATTTAGGAGGTAGGCAATAGGGTGACTGTGGCAGAGGTCGAGAGGAACAGAAGTTTGGGGTCTAGTCCATCTGGGGAATTCCCATTTGAGGGGCTTAATGTTAGCAGGGCTTCTAGAGCTTCATCCGGAGAGATTTCCCTGAAGGAGAAAATACCTGTATTTTGAGGTAGTTTTTGCCCTGTAGGTGGTGGAGATGGTGACATGGGGGATAAGGAGGAAAGGAGCGAGGAAGCACAGGTGGAGAAATATAAGTTAAACTCAGCAGCGACTGAGATAGGATCCGAGAGTGTGGAGTTGTTTACAATAACGAGAGGTAAGGGCTTGGCCGCTGGGGGTGAGAAGAGGGAGTGTATGACCTTCCAGAATTTGGAGGGGCTATTAAGGTTAGATTGGAGGGAGGATTTAAAGTACTCTGCTTTAGCTAGTCGAGTTGTTCTAGTGCATGTGTTGCATACATACTGGTAATGGGAGAGGTCCTGAGGTAGGGCTGAGGCTTTGAAAGCTCACCATGCTGAGGCACAGGCGTTCATACAAGCTGTGAGCTCTTGGGAGATCCAAGGCAGGTGGGTAAAGTGTACCCTAGTACGTCGTAGTGGGGTGTGGGAATCCCATATCTTGAGGAATGTGTTTTTGAAGTGAAGTAGGATGTCATCTATCAGGTTGGGGGGAAGCCACTTAGCTAGGACAAGGTCATTTAGGAGGGGATCAAGGTTTAGGGATTTGAACGACCATTGGCCTAAGAACTTGGGGGATATGAGACGGTGGATTTTTTGAACAAGGTCGATGACATGGTGATCACTCATAGAGTCAGGGAGTAGGCCTGTTTGGATGACTCTGTGAGGATGGGAGGTCTGAGCCCAGTTGATAAGGGAGTGGTTACCACCTGATTTAAGGTTAAGGTGGGTGGGCTCAGTACTGAGTTGGGTTAAACTGAGGGCAGCAACATCCATCTGGGTTTTGTTGAAGGCTGGGGCTAACCAGTTTAGGTTAAGGTTGACCATAGCATATAATTCCCCGGTGGGTGCTTGTGAACTGATTTGTGTAAGAAGGTCAGCAACAGTTGTGGCAGGGGTGCCTGGTTGGCAGTAGATTCTGGCAATGAATATGGGCAGCGAGAAAGGTAGTGTGAGCTGGAGCAGCAAGAGTTCGTACTCTTTAGGTTCAGTTTTAGGTAAGATTATTTCACAGCGTATGTCCGAACTTATGAAGATGGCTATGCCGCCACCTCTTGTGGCCCTGTCCTGGCGGGCCATTGTGTATCCAGGGATTGCGACTGAGGAGTCGGGAATGTTTTTGTTAAGCCAAGTTTCAGAGAGGATGAGGACATCAGGGGCATGTAGGGCAGCAAGAATTCATAGCTGGTCGATTTTAAGTGGTAGGCTATAAATATTTAGGTGAAGGAGACGGAGGCCTTTGTGGAGGGGGTAACCTGGCAGTTGGGAGGGGATGAGATGTGGGATGGGGGTGCCGGCTGAGGTTGGTGAGGATGTGGTGGTCGAGGTCCCGGATTTGGATGTATGTCTCCTGCTACGAGGAGTAGGAGGGTAAAGGATAGGTGTTGTTTGGAATGGAAGAGCCCCGCTGCGAGTGGGGGCAAGGATGGACATTTGTGTGGGTAACAGGGGTGCAGCGAGAAGCAAGTATGTGCAGGAGAGTCCAGGAGGGGGAGGGCCTGATTAGGAAGGAGGGGGGATGCATAGTTGAGTGTGCCCAGGTAGGAGTGGGTATGAGAGACAGCGCAGGATTGGAAGGGCCAAGAGGAGTTACAGTATGTGCCAAGTAGGGGGAGGGGGGCATGGGAAAGGTAGGCGGCATGGTGGAGAGGAGGGGTGGGAGGCAGGAGAATAGACAACTGAGTAGAGGTAAAACGCTAGCCACGGTGGACATGGTGCTGGGATTTTGTAGCAGCTTCTTAGACAAGGAGGTAATTATGAGGAGAAAGGAGCCAGAGATTGGCTAGGTGAAGAAAAAAAACCTGTGAATTAGGGTGAAGCAATTGTTATCTGTGCAGTTAGCTAGGTGAAGAAACAAACTCTTAATTAGGGGGCGTGGCTTAGAGAGAAGGAAAACAGGTGTTTGCATTTATAAACTGACTTAGATAGCTTGTGGCAGAGAACAGCAAGAGGAAGGAGGTGCTGTTAGAACTATATTGCCAACCACCCTGCCCCCCCCTTCCTCTTAGCCTGTTCTACTTTTATAGACACGGGATTTGACTGACAACAGGAACTTCCTGTTCGGGAGCAGGAAGGTGGTGATCAGAGGCACAAAAGAATCCCCATCCTAGAAGGAAAAGAGTAGCTCTCCATCCCCCCCTAGCTGCTGGAGGTCTGACTCTGAGCAAGTAAGAAGCAGACTACTGAGGAATATAGGAACTTACTGTCCCAGGACAGGAAGATCAGGAACTTTAAGGGTACAGAGGCAGTAAGAAAGAAGGGAAAAATATATATATGTATAAAAAAACTAATAAATAAAATAAAGAGAGAGGAAAGAGTAAGTGTACGAAACAACAGTTGAGGAACCACAAATGAAAACATGATGGGAGTGGTGCAGTGCAGTGGCTGTGGAGCAGCAGTCATTCAGGAGATATTCTGGAGGATGCGGTGTTGTCAAACATTTAAACTAGCCAAGGGGGAAGAGACAAAAAAGAAGGGAAATCCTAGCCCCCCCAAAATATCAGGGTAGTTAGTGAGATAAACATCAAGGTAGAGCAGTCGATAGGGAGAAGGGCAGGGGTAAATGGAGAAAAAGACAAAGGCAGTAAGGACAGTGATAGGGAAAAAAGGAATAAGGCCATCATAAAAATTGGGGGTAATGAATACCAATGCCCGTAGTCTAGGTAACACGCTCCCTCAACTGGTGGCCTTGATGGAAGAGGGATGCTTGGATATCGTGGCAGTTACAGAAACATGGTACACAGAGAACCATGACTGGGATGTCAATATACCAGGATACACAATCTACAGGAGGGACAGGGAGGGTAGAAGAGGAGGAGGAGTAGCTCTCTATGTAAGGGAAGGGATCACAGCAATGGAACTAAAGAGTAAACAGGAGGAGAGGAGGCACTGTGGGTCACCCTGAAGACTGGAAATGGCACCACAGTCCGCACAGGGGTTGTATACAGACCCCCGTCTCAAGGGGAGGAAATGGACAAGGAAATGACAGAAGGCATCCATAGGATGGCAGAGAAAGGGGAGATATTGCTGATGGGGGACCTGAATATGCAAGAGTAGGGCCATTCTCGATGCCCTACGGGGGCAAGACTCAGACAGCTGGTTTTGGAACCCAATCGGGAGAGAGCAATTTTAGACCTGGTACTCTCAAATGGGGACAGAAAGAGAATCTCGGATCTGGAAGTGGGTAGTCATCTGGGAACAACTGACCACCAAACAGTGTGGTTTCATGATAAACTTAGCTGTAGAGTCAAGCCATACAAAAGTAAAGGTACTGCACTTCAGGAGGGCTGATTTTGTTAAAATGGGAGAGTGCCTCAGAAAAGCACTAGCAAACAGGCAAGAAGGTCGGGTGGAGCAACAATGGGGAAACATCAAAACTGCTATCACGGAGGCAACAAGCCTTTGTGTGACGTAAGTAAACAAATCAAAATGAAAGAAAAAAACACTATGGTTCTCAAAAGAAGTGTCAGGGAAGTTTAGGGAGAAAAAGATAGCATTCAGGAAGTATAAGGAAACACAGAAGGAGCAGGGCAAATAACTGTACCAGTTAAAGCAGAAGGAAGCAGGGAAGGCAGTCAGAATAGCAAAGGCCCAAACCGAGGAAAAGACAGCCAACTCAGTAAAGAAGGGGGATAAAACCTTTTATAGGTACATTAGGGAGCAAAGAAAGACTAAGGCAGGGATACTGAGGCTGAATAAAGAGGAGGGTGGTTGGACAGAGAGGGAGAGTGAAAAAGCATAATTACTGAACAAATACCTCTGCTCAGTATTCACAAAAGGCAGAGGAGGGGGAGGTACCTAATTCAGTCACTAGAAGCACTCTGGATAGGGGAGTTGATATCAGTCTTTTCACAGAAGAAAGGGTTCTGAAAGAGCTCCTAAAAGTGAAGGCAGAAAAAGCAATGGGGCCTGATGGGATTCACGCCAGAATTCTAAAAGAACTAAGAGTAGAACTAGTAACACCACTGACTACCCTTTATAACAAATCATGGGAGGAAGGTGTGGTACCTGAGGACTGGAGGAGGACGGATGTGATCCCCCTTCACAAAAGTGGGAGCAAGACAGTGTAAGGAAACTACAGACCTATCAGTTTGACTTCAGTGGTAGGGAAAATGATGGAATCATTTCTGAAGGAAAGAACTGTTGAGCACCTAGAGGCCAGTGAGGCACAGGACCCAAAGCAGCATGGACTCACAGCAGGAAGATCATGTCAGACGAATCTAATCAATTTCTTTGACTGGGTGACCAAAGTAGTAGACCAGGAATTAGCTGTGGACATGGCCTACCTAGATTTTAGCAAGACATTTGACATAGTCCAGCACAAAAGATTAATAAACAAATTAGCCAGCCTGGGAGTGGGTCCCTGGGTGGTAGCCTGGGTAAAACATTGGTTGGACAACATGACACAGAAGGTAATAGTAAACGGAGTCCACAGTGAACAAAGGGGGGTTACTAGTGGGGTACTGCAGGGTTCAGTACAGGGGCCGGTCCTTTTTAATGTCTTTATAAGTGACATTGCAGAGGGACTAAAAGGAAAAGTATGTCTCTTTGCAGATTACACAAAGATCTGCAACAGGGTTGATACACAAGGATGAGAAGGGACTTGGCAAGGTTGGAGGAATGGTCAAATGCATGGCAGCTTAAATTCAATGCAAAGAAATACAAAGTAATGCACCTGGGAAACAAAAACCTAGAGGAAGAGTACACAATGTGGGGTGAGATACTGGCAACAACAAAAATGGAAAGGGACCTGGTGTAGTTATATCAGATGTCCTAAAGGTGGGCAAGCAATGTGAGAAGGCAGTAAGGAGGGATGGGGGGATACTGGGATGCACAGAGAGAAGCATCACCAGTAGAAAACGGGAAGTTGTTATCGCTCTGTACAGACAGTTGGTGAGACCACATCTGGAGTACTGCATGCAGTTCTGGAGACCCCATCTCTGCAAAGACATAGAAAAGGTGGAGGCTGTCCAGAGGAGGGCAACCAAAATGGTGCACGGTCTGTACCAGAAGACATATGAAGAAAGACTAAAGGAGCTTAATATGTATAGCCTTGAGGAAAGGAGGGAATGGGGGGACATGATAGAAACGTTCAAGTACCTCAAGGGAATCAACAAAGTCCAAGAGGGTAGCATCTTTCAGAAAAAGAGATGTGCAAGAACAAGGGGGTACAATCTGAAAATAGAGGGGGGACAGCTCAGAGGTAATGTGAGGAAGTATTTCTTCACAGAGAGGGTTGTAGATGCATGGAACAGCCTTCCTGAGGAGGTTGTGGAGTCAAAAACAGTGGGAAAATTCAAGAATGCATGGGACAGACAAAAGGCAATTCTAGTGGGGATTAGGAGGAAGTAGGCTGTTGGTTAACTAGGATATGTAGCTTATCCATTAGGTAGGGAAATGGTCAGACTAGGTGGGCCAAGCGGTCCTTATCTGCCATCAAATTCTATGTTTCCATATTACCTGTAGATGGGACCCGGCTGTCCCAAGACTTTATAACCGGGCTCCTTGAGGGGCCAGCTGGACCATCCGGCGCACACTCATGAACTGGGGGAACACTGAGGGGGTCCTCTCCCTCCCCGCCCGGGGTGGGGTAAACTGAGGCAGGATGGGAGATAGTCTGCCTGTACTCTGGAGGAGTTACATGTAGTGGAGTTACGGAAGCATGCACAGCCTAGAACTCTCCAAAGAAAGGAGGATGGTGTGGAGAGGTAAGGGGGCATAAAGAGTAAATATAAACAGAAGGCCCCTAAGTTCAATTTAAAACCATGCACTTGGAGAGAACTAACTGCTCACACAAGTAGTTCTCCCTATGCATATGGAAATAATTGACTTTGTGAGCAAGGAAACAAAGGGGTCACATGTCCAGGTGAATAAATACGGGAAAACAGGACAGAATCTATGGATCCAAACAGATTTGTTTTTCTCCATAACATTGGGTACCAAGACTTCCATCAGATAACATCAAATATCTCGAACACACTGGCTACAGCACCATCATAAAGATAGAGGCTCAGCATGAAATGTCAAAAGAAGTGCTGGTTTGGAAGACACTACAAGAGAAAAACAGCTATGGTGGATTCTTTGGAAAACTGATGCATGTTTATGAACAAAATTTCTAAGTTTATGACCACCCATTTAAAACAGCAGTGCATGTTATGGGGAAAATGTTGACCTATTCTTTTAATTCCATTTTAGATTGCCCCTTACCTCCTGTCATATGCCATACCCTTCATTCCCTATTCTGAGTCTGCTTTTGCACTTTCTTTCCATTTCAAATAATAAATAGGACTTGGACCAGGATTGCATTAGTATTCTCAGCTAATATTGTACACCTACCTTTCTAAAAGGTACGGGAGTACTGTCTGCTGCAAATTATTTCATTGTAGTCGCACGAAAAGTGATGTAATTAGTAAGTGTTCAAAAACAAAAGAGAATAAAGATAAAAAACCTAGACCAAGCCATATCAGAAGGAGCTGTCATTATACTATTTCTAATGTAAAATATTATTGTGCTAAAGACGACTCAAATTGCAGAAGTGGTGTTTCAAACAAGACATGAGAAATGGGTAAACCAAAGATAGATATGTATTATAGGTCAAGATTCTCACTGCTAACATGCACTGTTCTTTAATTTATCTGCTTAGTTTTTATTTCCCAGGTACATGCACTAGATAAATCAGTTGCCTATTTACAGGAATGTGAGAGAATACGACAGAGGTGGTCTACAGTAAAGTGACAAACATTCAATAAAAACGGTTTAGTACATACTCAACAATATAAAATGATAGGAAAGAAGTATTATAGAAAGTAACGCAACAAGATTCAAAATCACAGGGTCATTCAATACATTACATTTCAACGGGAATCCAATCTGTATCATCCAAGGGCAGGCACGTGCAGATGCTTAGCTCAGTAAGGTGCAATATGCAGTTTTGAAGGCGTGAATGGATGAGCAATGATGGATTGAGATAGGGGTAGATTCCCAGACTGTAAAGGCAGTGAAGGAGAAAGACATTTCCCCAGTGGTTTTAGGGATGCATAACACTCCGGGACATTAGATCTAAGTGGATAGGCTAGGCTATCTGGTTTCAGGGGCACCGAGAGGGACATGGGGGGATCGTTTGTTCACAGTTATGTGAATTAAACTTCCCATGGTTAACTCTCATAGGGACGTTGAAGGGAACCATCCAAGTCTGGGATATGTCACAATGATGAATGTACTGGTTTGTGGCCAGGGCAAGCCTGCAGGCATTATTGTAGGCCATGTCCCATTTTTTTCAGGGTGGTTTTGGAGGCTGAGTGGTAGACTAGCCATTCTATACGTCAATTTATGTGGAAAGATGCCTGGGCAACAGCAGTATGGGCCAAGGGTGCAAGGCTGTCTGTGATTTTATACTCTGACCTTATATTATAAAATGGGTCAGGAGTTTTCTGTGTCCTGATTGGCTGAGAGGTACCTGTGGTCGTGTCCTTATCAGGGCATATTGTGCCAACCGGCACCTCTTCAGCCAGTCAGGACTAAGAACAACAGATATCATTATGCATAAGTCTGCTGCAGTGATGTAAGTGAAACCCCGGCCCCAAACTCTGTCCTGTACTGGCTGACCTGCAGGACTCCCCCCCCCCTCCCAGCTCTGTAACAGTAACCAAATTAAATGAAGTAAAATAAAACGTTTAAAACAAAAGTATTGAATGACCTCTGCTGTCTCAGTTAGAAAAAGCCATTTACAATCTCCACTTCAGAAGCACCGCCAGAGATCCACCAAGAAAACGTGTGCTGCCAACAAAATGGGTTTGAAATCAAAGCTGAGAACCATGCCTACATGAGGCTTGCTGCTGCCATTACTGTTAGAATTATCTAAAACTACCACCATCAGCACAGGCAGTACACCCAGTTTGGGAAGAGCTCGACCACAGTCTGTGTCAGAAAACCGTGCTGTTCTGCTTCCATAATGTAAAGTGCTACAAATAAGTAGCTACGGTGGCTAGTAAAGGACACACTCACTGCCAACTCACTCCTACTGAAACAGTGAAACTGTTCCCTCTCTTGGGTCGCTGTGGCCTGTCAGTCTGGATAAAAAAAATTGTCAAAGGAGTTTCTGTGTTGGCGGGGGGGGGAGGGGGGCACAACCATGGCAGCCAATATCAGACACGCTTCCACCCGCTCACTCTAACTGAAACTGAGTGGGTAATCAGTCACTCCTCAGACAAACAGACCAAGTAAGAATTATGAAGAGAGAAAAAAAAAATAAAAGCAAAATAGCCATATTATGCAAGATTTTGAGCGTTGGTGTGTGTGGTGTAGAGCCAGACAGAAATGCCCAAGAGCGCCATTCCAACATAATGACAAGAACTCATTTTTCTGCTGACATGGTCATATTTATTTACTTTTTTTTTCTGTAAACTCTTTATACACCCTGTCCTAGACTCTCTCCAGTGTAGGCCCTTGACTCACCTACCATCCCACCCTACCGTAAGATCAGTTCTGCTGTCTGGTTCGCCCAGCTCCTTTCCACTGACTGGAGCCTGTTCCCCTGGATTTAAGCCCCCCAGGGCGGGATCGTCATACTCCCTTGGCGACCTGTCTGGAATCTGGGCAGGCTTCTGAGAGTGGATGGAGCACCAGAGAACAGCCGGTGCACTCGACGTTGGGAGTGGGGAGATGGTCCCTAGCCTCACCTTCGCCTACAAGAACAGGAGGGGTCCCTGAAGTTGCCCCAGGGGTTCAACCATTCAATGACATCTGGATGGCGAGCTGTCGACGCCTGCCTCACTCCGCCCCTTAGTTGGGTCCTTGTGCAGCCCGTACCTCAGGTCTCCACCGGGGGCCGCTGCTGCTCCAGAGACTCCCCGAATCCCTCCCCAGGGAGAGGAGAGCTGTACTAAGATGCTCAAACCTCTCCCTTCCCTGCTGACCTCCGGTGGCCCACGCTCATTCCCGAACTTGGGTCATCGGCGTGGTGCGAGATGTGGCATCCAGCGCCTCAACCCTCAGTGCCACCAGGCTGGTCCATTTGCTCTTTTTATGTACACTTTTCCTGTGCATTTTTTAATTAATTTCTTTACTGGTGGACCCATTTTATAAGCAGAATAAGACACTTTGAGGTGTGGTTTATGCCTGATAAGAGCACTTCCCAGGTGCTTAAGGCACTCGGTGCACGAGCCTCATACCTCATTACGCACCTGGGCGTGCTCTTATCAGGCCATAAACCAAACTTCTTTATTATTCCTTACAGAAAGTCCAATTCTGGTGCTGACAGCCTTATGTGAAGCAGAGATATACACTGAGAAGTCAACGGAGGCGTTGAGCATCACTCCAAGATAGTTAAAATTAGGGACAGTAGTAAGGTAGGATCCATCAGTATACTCAGCTGTGAGTGATGTGTTGCATATTTTTAACCTGGGGCAGAGCCAAACAGCATGGCTTGTGTCTTGGAGGTATTCATGAGGAGCTTGTTAGATCACAACCATGTTTGTATAAAATGGAGGTCAATAGAGAGGAGGCAACTTAGTTCAGGGATGCTGCGAGAGCTAGCGAAAAGGGCAAGGACATCGGCATATAGGAAGGGGATGCAATGTTTGAGAGTAGTATGGATGCACCTTATATGAATGGAAAACAGGAGGGGCCCCAATATGGAACCTTGAGGGTCCCCGACTGTGGCATCAGCAGGGTCTAACAAGGTATGTCCAAATGTAACATGTTGATACTTGTTACCCAGGTAACGTTTGAACCAAGTCAGGATGGAGGGATAGACACCCTAAGTACTTAATTTACCACATAATAGGGTGTGACTAAGTGGAAAGCCTTTGTGAAGGTCAATGAAGACCACACCCCTGAGCTCACTCCTATCCATGGCACAGAAGACAGAGGAGGAGAGTGAGAGGCGGACAGTAGTAGTAGTACTGTGGTGTTTACGAAAGCCATGCCGCGAAGGGGACAAGAGGTTATAAGTGGTGAAGTATACAGTCAACAGGGAGGAAAGCAATTTTTCAAGCAGTTTATTTAACATTGTCAGTACTGCGACAGGCCTATATCCTAATAGCCTTTTGTGCAATGTTTCTTTTGTTTGTTTTTTGCTACCAAAGGACATACAGCCAAGCCTGTAGGGCCTACAGAAAATTAAATGCAGAGAAAACTGCTTTTCTTCAAACATATAAATTATAAAGAAATACAAGTTCCCCTTCCCTCCTTCCACTCTCCTTCACTACTACTCTAAAACTATTCTCCTTCCACCCTCCTTCACTGTCTTCCTCCCTTGAACCCTTTTCTTCCCTTTTTCCCCCTTATGCCTTCACGACCACCGTAAAACTACTCACACTCTTTTTTCATCTCTTATTCCTCTCCCTCCTTCCCCATTACTCCCCTCCTTTCCTATCCCTCTCACTCGCCCCTCCTCTTGTTACTTATTCCTAACCCTTTTCCCTCCCCATCTGTTTCTATACCTCATTACATTTCTCTAGTCTCTCCTTTTATTCATTCTCTCTCCTGTTTATCCCCTCTATCTTTCCTCCCTTCAGTTGAGGGGCTTACATCCCGTAGGGTCACAGGCCCAATCCCATCCTTTATGCACCCCCTTTGTCAATTCCCCTTGTGGGGCTTACATCCCGGAGGGGTGCAGGCATGCTGCTATCCAACCTTCCCCCTCATCCCCCTATTATACCAAAGTCCTCACTTCTTCCCCCAAGTGTTACAATGCAAATATAGAGCAAATGTATCTGTGCTGAAGTGTTTTGTTGAGCATGTTTATGATCATGTATATGTGTACAAAAACAAAATAAAAAAATGGTTCTGTGCTTTCATGTTTTATACACAGACTTGTTCTATTTATAGTTTTATTTGATTCTGTATTTAAATCGTATCCCCTCTTCCTTTCCCCCAGGACACATCTGGAAACAAGCTATTGTTGGCTCAGCATGTCTTTCCTGGTAAAACTTTTCAAAATACATAAAACCTTCCTTCCCCATATATACAAATTATTGGATATTAAATTCAACAAAGTTTTAAATTTCTTACTTAGATTTCTAATGGCATACTATACTTTAGGACACATCAATGCTCGAAGCCTGAATAAATACAGTTACTATAATGTATACTCTACAGTTGGGCTCACTGGGCCTTTACTAGGTCTAGTCACCAAGCTATACATATTCATATTTAAAACCACAATCAATGGCCCAGTGACACTGAGGGTCGGGGCGCTGGCACCACACCTCGTGCCACACTGGTGACCTGGGTTCGGGAGCGAGCTTCGGGCACCCGCAGAGGCGGGTGAGATTGAGTGCCTGCAAGGTGCTCTCTTTCATGGGGGAGGGTTGGGGATTGCCTGGCGTGCCAGTGGCTCCTGGTGGAGACCGGGGCACTGCAGCACGTGGGGCAACGCGAAACCAGTGTGGCTGACACAAGGCAGGGTTTCAATGCGTGGGTGCACGTCAGGACACCTATGCCACGTGAAGCACCAGAACAGGGAAAAACCGGTCCACGTAATAGCAACGGCACCTCGCCATATCCACAACCGGGTCTTCCTGCCTGACCTTCCAAATTCCTCCACCCAGGCTCTTACCCACATGTCGGAGTCTATAAAGTGCACCCAAGAGGAGGGGTGGCCCCACCCCAGAGGGGTTAAGCTGGGGGTGCCGACTGTGGGATGAGAGGAAGGAGAGAGGAGGCTCGGGTAGGAGGACTTCAGGTGGGACAGGAACAGGCAGGATGCCCGAGAGAGGCCCTGTGGATTGTGACCAGGAGGAAAAATAGTTTAAAAAAACACAATCAGGCTATATTTAAGCTTTATGCCATCTATAGCCAAGCTATATGCTTATATATTAGCAGCTCTAATAGCCTCGAAGCCTGATCCTTGAATTTCTTATTTTAATATATATATTAAAATACCAAATTATTTTTATTTTTTTACTTTGTTTATACTACCCCCACCCCCCATGTTGGGCATCCTTCTGGGGTGCTCATGTGGCTAGGATTGCTACTCCCTGCCTGAACCCTTAGACTCCGGTGAACCGCCCCGTTGACCAGGCAGACCCTAGTGCCCTGAATCACCCCCCAGGCCAGGCCCGCTCTCCCCTAGCGGCCTGTCTTAAATTAGAGAGAGCCTTACCTGGTTCGATGGGTAGGCCAGGAGATCACCGGAGGAAGCGGGCCGGTGGGGGGATGTGCATCCTGCCCCTGGAGCCCCCATCATCTCCACAAACATATGGAGGGATTTTTCCTTTTGTAGTTCCCCCAGGGAGTGCAGCGTGCAATGACGTCCACGCACGACTGCCCTGCTGACATCTGCCGCACTGCCTCCCCTCTTACGTATGGCTGGCTTGCCTGTAGTACCCCTGGTCTCTACCGGGAGCCACTAGGCAGCCGAGCAGGCCCCGAAACCCTCCCCAGAGAGAAGAGAACAGTCCTCCAGACGTTCAGTCCTCTTTCTCCCCTGCCAACCCCCGAGGGCCCGGGCTCGTTCCCGAACCCGGGTCGCCGGTGTGGTGCGAGATGTGACATCCAGTGCCTCAACCCTCAGTGCCACCGGGACAGCCACTGAATGCTTTTAAAGGGTATTTAATCCAGTTATACAAAGATATGCCACTATACCCTCTATCAAGTTAAAAATCACCTTGATGCCTCATAAATGACAACAGCCATTTATTATAAACATTTTGAATTTTCTACTACCCTCTATACATATTTTATAATATCTTATTAAAATGGCTGTGCAAACTCTGTCTTTTGTTAATCATCTCTTTAGCCCTCACTCTGTTATATTGTTAGCATAATAAAATGGCACATTTAATGTTTTAATTGTTTTTGGACACTGTTCTAGTTCAGGCTACAGCAGTATTACCTGGTTCTAGTTCACATTTTTAGATGTTTTTTTCATTGGTAATGATGTGATGATTCTGGTTCTCCTCCTGGGGACCATTTATGACTATCTATTTACCTGTTATCATATAATACCTATTGTAGGTTTTCACAAGATTTGTAACTTAGGATTATAGCTTTTTATTAGCTGTTTTGCTTAAGAGTTACTTATATCTATTCACACCCAGTTGTGTAGTAAGAGTCTCTCTGGTATTTTGTACAGACTCACATCTATCTACACATCTAAGTGATACATTACTATATATTATAGTAGTTAAGTTTCCTTTTATCTCAATAAAATGTTTAAAATGTTCTTGTTCTCTTCTTACAGATCTTTAGAGAGACACATGGGAAATCATTATTTTATACCTTTAGACCCATACAGTAGTATAGTCCTGCCCACCTCTACTTGCTCGTACATTCTCCCTTCTGGGTCTGTAGTGTCCTCAAGCCCAAGGAATCTGTATAGGAGTCCCTCATATATGTGGTCACTGTTATATCTTATTCTTATCAATATGAGTGACTTAATACTACTGTATATTCATGGAATACCAAGGGACTCAATTTTCCTTGTAAGCGCAAGCAAATTCTTTCCTACCTTAAAAAACATAAAGCACATATTGCTTTCCTACAAGAAATTAAACTCCTAGCTGAGGATGTCTGCAGACTTAAAAGGGATTGGGTCAGTCAAATATATGCATCCTCTTTTTCCTCTAAAAAGCAGGGGGTGGCTATCTTGATTCATAAAAACCTTAACTGGACCTTCATTAAAACCTCTACGGACCCAGAAGGCAGATGGGTAATAGTTATACTTAAACCCCCCCACAGGCCCAATTATGTTAGTTAATATTTATGCCCCTAACTCTGACTCACCTGAATGTTTCCATAATGTATCCCAACAAATTACTGTATGTTAGATAATAATTACAATTCACCTATTTTAGTAGGCAGTGATTTTAATTTAGCTTTGGAGGCCCATTTAAACAGAAGTAACTCTTCTTTTGATTCACACCCAAGATGTATTAATGCCCTAGCAATGCTTTTAAAAGACTTTGGCCTATCTGACATCTGGAGACTTTATCATCCTAGGGACTGTGGCTACACCTTTTATTCCCCACTTCATCAATCCTATAGTAGAATTGATTACTGGTTCACGTCTCCCTCTATAACTGACAAAACAAATGAAATCTCCATTCTCCCGATTACAATATCAGAACACTCCCCCATTAAACTTCACCTATTATGGGGTCCTCCACCCTCTAAATCTCTGTCATGGTGCCTCGATCCATTTCTACTTAAAGACCCTGATTTTATTCCCTGGATTAGAAACCAAATTCAAGAATACCTCTCTTTTAATAATACCCCAGGTACATCCATGTGTACTGTTTGGGAAGCATTAAAAGCCACCATCAAAGGTAAAATGATTAGCTACACCACCCATAGGAAGAAATTAAGAGAGTGTCAATTAGCTGAACTGGAAAAATCATTAAAAATTAAAGAAAATCAATACTTTAAAATCAATAAACCCAACCTCAATTTGCAACTTCACTTTGAAATCCTTCAATTGAGAATCAAAATCAATGAACTTATATCTCGCAAAGCTGAATTAGCCCTTTTTAGGCTCAAACATAAATATTGGGAACAAGGTGATAGATGCGGGAAACTACTCTCCTACCAGCTTAAATCTCAGCAAATGGATAAGACGTACTGCAGACCTGAAAGACCATTTAGGCCAAACACACACACACTGATAATCCATCTATTAACCATATCATGAAATCCTTTTATCAACAGCTGTACTCTCAGCAAAATTGTGTGCCAAATCAAATTCAGCTCTTTCTAGATAAGCTACAACTACCACACTTTTCTGATATAGATACAGCAAATCTGGACAAAATCCAAGAGATTCAAAAAGCACTATCCACCCTAAAATCTGGTAAATCCCCTTGGGGAGATGGCTTCCCCGTGGATTTCTACAAATCACTTTCAGATACTCTTTGTCCTCTGCTTTATAATGTCTTTTTGGAATCATCCACTAATGGTGCTCTTCCCCCCACAATGACAGAAGCCTTTATCACAGTCCTACCCAAAAAAACAAGGACCCAGCTCTTCCATCCAGCTACAGACCTATTTCACTAATTAACAGTGAGGGTAAAATCTTTGCAAAAACTTCTAACTCTTTGTCTAGAACCTTTAATATCAAAGCTAGCTCACAGTTCCCAAGATGACTTTATCAAAGACAGATTAAGCTCAGATCATCTCCGCTCCTTATTCAATTTAATTCACAAAGAGAAATCACTCAAATTCCCGGCAGCCGCCATTGCTATCGATTTTGCAAAGGCTTTTGATTCCTTAAACTGGAACTATTTATATCTTGTGCTGTCTCACTTCCGTATTCCCAATAAGTTCTGTTCCTGGATCAAGCTACTATACACTTCTCCTTCAGTATGAATTGTTACCAATTCTATGCTCTCTTCTCCCTTTTTATTAGTAAGTAGTACCAGGCAAGGATGTCTCTTGTCACCGTCACTGTTTATCCTTGCTATGGAGCCCCTCTCCGCCTATCTTCGACAAGCCAGCAATATTAAGAGTATTCAGATTGGGCATTTTCAACTCTTATAATAATACAGTCTCAGATAAAACAGATGGCTGACTATATTATTTCTTCAAGTTAAGCACCTTATACTTATACATTGGAAGTCTGTTATAATCCCCAAATTCTCTGACATTCTCAAGGACCTATCTTTATATGCCTCCCTGAACTGTATATCTCATATCTCTTCTGGACAACTTAAGGTATATAATGGATGTTGGCAGGACTATTTTAATTATTTAGAATCTTCACAAACTTCTAATATTTAATGTATGGACCGTTATAAAGATTATCTTTATTTAATACCACTTGATAACCATTATTGCTATTGTCTCTCTTATTAGTTGTTTCACTCTTTTTATTTTATGCTTTCTCTTTGTTTTTGTTCCACTGGAATTATTTACATGCCTTGTTACCTATACAGCCTTTCCAATTACATATGACATACAGTTATGTAGGACAAGATTTAATAATATCATTGTTATATTAGCATTCCATGCTAAATCTCTCCCTCCTCTTTGGTCTTACCCTCTATGCTAATCTTAGAAAGTTTAGCCTAGATATACTTATTCACAATGTTGTAACTTTATGGTACATTATAGGTTATATAGCTTTCAGTCTATTGTAATGATGTTGTACAATAGCCAATGCTTTGTCATATATCATGTCACTATGTCTAGTTACATTGTGTTTTACATATGGAAATTGCTATTTTATTATATTGTAATAATAATAAAAAGATTAACTGCAAAAAACATAAATAAAACCATGGAGTAAAACAAGGATACATCCTTGCACCGTTACTATTTAATTTGTTAAAGATTTAGCAGGTCAATTATTGAAGACCCCCTCACATTCACCAGCTGTAAATGGTCCCCCTGTACCAATGCTGATTTACGTGGACTACCTAGTAATTCTTTCCCTATCTCCAGTTGGGCTAGGCAAATACTTGAAAGTTACTGCATTACAAATACACTTAAACAGTCAATACCAAAACAAACGCAAGTACTGGTGATAGGTAAAAACAAAGTAAAATATACCTGTTTTTTAAATAAAACTTCTCTGGAACAAGTAACCACATATTGCTATTTAGGTTATTACATAACATATAACGACAAAAAAACTAAACACAAAAGTCATACATTACATAGGCTACAATAATTAAAAAATGCTATAATCAGATTTAGTATTAAATTTGGGGGCTTCTCTATATTATCCACTCCCCGTGCAATAGAAATGAAACGGACTCACATTCCCCTTTATGCCGTGGAAGTTTGATACAATAATAAAATGGAAAAACTCGGAAAACCATCCACACAGCGCCACAGAACCCTACTGCAGTTCCACAAATCTATTTCATCACACATAGTGAGAACAGAAATAGGAAGGGTGCAGCAAAAATATTTAGGAATGGCCACAAAGCCAGCACACTGGATAAAAAGCATTTCTTGGGATAATGACAGACTGGTCAAAAAATGTATGACAGAAACACTCACATGGATAAGCAAAGGTATCAAGGCTCCTTGATTAGACTAGATAAAAGATGTCCTTTGGAAATTTAATTTAGGACATCTATGGGACGACACAGTAAAAGGAATAGTAATATCACAATCACACAATAAAATCATAAAAGACAGACTAAAAAAACATAATTTGAAGAAGATAAAGCAAAGATTAGGCAATCTAAACTACATATGTAGTATGCTAAAAACAAAATTAACCACAATTTGGAACCCTACTTATTACATCTAAAAGACAAAAAAAAAGTATGATCTTCCTCCGGTTCAGACTGGAACTATATCCATCTAAATATTTAAACTATTTATACACAAAAGAAAAGTATTGAACAATAAAATGCAAATAAACATACACAAAAAAATCTGGAGGGAAACAGTAGTACCAATACCACTGCAGAACCCAGAACTGTACAGAGTTGAAAGCGTTAACAGTGCACCACCCAACAGCTAGTTTGTGTGTTTGAGTTGAGTGTGTTTGGTGTGCACAGATCTCAGGGTTTTAGAAGGTATAAATAAATTAGAAAGGGCTTGCCAGGTTTAATACCGCACACCAAGAGTGGATCACATAGCGATCCTGAAAACACCTTGTACACCCAGTAGGAAAGAGTGCATGCTTACTAATAATGGGAGAGATCCAGAAGCAAATGGTTTGATATATTTTATTAGACCAACTCAGATGTTACAAAAAAAAAAAAAAACAATGTCTAAGCTTTCGGACCAACCAAGTTCTTCCTCTGAGACTTACAACAACTGTTCAGAGAGTCACATTCTATTAACACCCAGATCGTACTTAAAAAAAAAAACAGAACACATTCTCTTTGATTAAAAGTACCCATTTCAAAAAATCACAAATTTAAATGGAATGAATAGCATCCCTTTAGCTTGCTACTACTGAGAATCTTTTCAAGGACAAATCCATAGATAAGCTGAACACTCATGCAGGCATAGCCTCTAACTGGAATTATCAATGAATGTGTGTGTTAGGAGAGTACATTCAAAATGAATAACAAGACCTTTAGATTTAATACCACAATTGTTCAAGTTAAAACTTGGTAGTATAGTATGATAAAAAACTGTACAATAGAAATATATGTATGGTAATAGGGGAATAAGAAAAATGTACCTTGTATGAACAACTGTTTCAAACATTCATACAGAATTAAACTTATCTGGAGATATTTTCTAAACTATACTCCCAACCAGTTAACACATGCCATAAACATTAAAACCTACAGTGTTGTAACAATATTTTTAACAAGATAATATAAATTTTCAGTATTATTGCCAAATTAAAAAATAAAGAAAAAATAGAAGGGTTCGTTCCGAGGAACCATATAGAAGCGGTCCGCATTTTTGGGCACTGTTGGCATCGAAAAAAGGTGTTTACAGGTCAGTTAATTAGCATCCTTGTATGACTCTATCATGTGGGGGGGGCACCATAGGAAGAGAGTCTTTTTGGCGAAGAAAGGCAGCCAGATGCTTCCTCTCAGGGTTGGGATCCTCTGTGTCCTAACCATTTAGCTGTTGGATGTGATGCATCACATCCATAAAGGATAGGTTGTCTGGTGGGAAATAGGGGGGCATCACTCTTGGCATCTGGGTCCAGTGATGGTTCCGTGTCCCCACAGCTAGATGGGGAGAAGGAATCCTAGTCAGAGTCCTCTGATTCTAGCAAAGAAAAGGGAGACCTAGGGATCTCCTGAAACTCATTCTATTGTAGAGAAGGCAACATCCTTGCATGGGGTAGGATCTCTGGGTGGCATAGAAAGTTGTCCTTCAGGCTCATTGGGTTAAGATCCCTGGGAGGCTGAGGGGGCCAGCACCTGGGGGGTTGCATACCCCCGACAAAGGCCCACCAGGTTGCAAAGAGATCATTCAGGCCCAGCGAGGGGGCCTGGGGGCATCCGAAAGATCTGGCGTCGGGCGGGTGAGGATGGCTCTGATGTCAGGTCGTTCGGTATGGGAAGTTCCAGTGCCAGAGAAACCCAACGTTCAGGGACCGGTGTCGGGAGCTTTAAAGAGTCCACCAGCATCAGGAGAACTGTGGCCGACATCAGACCATCGGGTTATTGAGGGTCAGGTGAACAAGAGTAGCTGGGTCTGCAGAAGCACGAGGTGGTGTCTGATTATCCCCAGGAGACGTTGGTGAGGCTGGCATTGAGGGGATAGAAGTAGGCGCCAGGCACCTAGGTGGAGTCGCCTGAAAAGGAGACATATCTCTGGATTGGGACATATGCTCTTGGCTCCCATGGGAAGCGGGTGATGGTCTCTGGTGCTGCTTACTGGCATCAGCCCCAGATTTCAGGGTGGACTTAGTGGACATTCTGACTGGGAGGGTGGCAAACAGTGATCTGGCACCTGAGGAAACACCGCTTGAGCAGCTAGACTTGGGGCCAGTGGAGGCAACAGGCTTCAGCTTGAGCAGCTGATGGGAATGGGAGGACCTTCCACTCCCTGAGGAGCCTTCTTCCAAGGCAGAGGTGAGTGAGGGAGGCTTAGCAACCAGGAGCCTGGAGGCAAACCTAGAGGATGTAGTCCTGGACATCACCAGGGACTTGGATAGGCCTTCAGACTGGGATATCTCCTTGTTTTGGTGCTTATGTTTGCTGGATTTCTTCTCCTTGCAAGAGAAGGCTGAAGAGTGCGAGGAGGAAGAGCTCTTGTGGTGAAGTTCCTTCTCCATAGTAGAGTCCCTTTTTTTTGAGCAACACAAATTTGAGAGCCTTCTGGCATCAGAATCAGGTGCGCTGATTAAAACTGCGGCAATGTTGGCAAACTTCAACATTATGATCTGGGCCCAAACAAAACAAGCAGACTGAGTGACCATCTTTATGCGGGATCTGTTTGCCGCATGCGCACTTTGAAGAGGGCCTCTCGATTGACGAAGTAGGAAAAGAAGGCATTCGCAGTCCTTGGCAAAAACTAGTTTTTAAAAGTTGAGACAATGAAGTCAAAATGGCGGTCAGCTAGCAGCAGGTGTCCGTGGAGGTCCGACTAGCATGGTTGATGGTGGGAAAAGAACTGGGGATGAACCAGGGGACCACCTCTTCTTATACTATATGTGACACTTGGGGCAGGCCAACGTAGGGGGGTGGTCCCTCGCTGGGTATTGCTAGCTAGAAAACTTCTGTGGGGTTCCAGCGCCTGCAGGCTTCAGTCCTAAAGGTGTTACCTGCTACAAGAGCGAATCTCAAAATAAGATCTAAAGTTTGTGTGTGTGCCACAGAATCACACTCTATAAGCAGGGAAACTAAGGTTTGTGTGTGGGCCCCAGAATCATACTCTGTGAACAGAGAAACTAAGGTTTTTGGTGGGCCCCAGAATAACACTCTGTGGACAGGGAAACTAAGGTTTGTGGGTGGGCCCCAGAATCCCACTCTGTGAACAGAGAAACTAAGGTTTGTGTGTGGGGCCCAGAATAACACTTTGTGGACAGGGAAACTAAGGTTTGTGGGTGGGTCCCAGAATCCCACTCTGTGGACAGAGAAACTAAGGTTTGTGTGTGGGGCCCAGAATAACACTTTGTGGACAGGGAAACTAAGGTTTGTGGGTGGGCCCCAGAATAACACTCTGTGGACAGGGAAACTAAGGTTTGTGGGTGGGCCCCAGAATCCCACTCTGTGAACAGAGAAACTAAGGTTTGTGTGTGGGGCCCAGAATAACACTTTGTGGACAGGGAAACTAAGGTTTGTGGGTGGGTCCCAGAATCCCACTCTGTGGACACAGAAACTAAGGTTTGTGTGTGGGCCCAGAATCACACTCTGTGGACAGGGAAACTAAGGTTTGTGGGTGGGCCCCAGAATAACACTCTGTGGACAGGGACAACTAAGGTTTGTGGGTGGGCCCCAGAATCACCTCTGTGAACAGAGAAACTAAGGTTTGTGTGTGGGGCCCAGAATAACACTTGTGGACAGGAAACTAAGGTTTGTGGGTGGGTCCCAGAATCCCACTCTGTGGACAGAGAAACTAAGGTTTGTGTGTGGGCCCAGAATCACACTCTGTGGACAGGAAACTAAGGTTTGTGGGTGGGCCCCAGAATAACACTCTGTGGACAGGAAACTAAGGTTTGTGGGTGGGCCCCAGAATCCCACTCTGTGAACAGAGAAACTAAGGTTTGTGTGTGGGGCCCAGAATAACACTTTGTGGACAGGGAAACTAAGGTTTGTGGGTGGGTCCCAGAATCCCACTCTGTGGACAGAGAAACTAAGGTTTGTGTGTGGGCCCAGAATCACACTCTGTGGACAGGGAAACTAAGGTTTGTGGGTGGGCCCCAGAATAACACTCTGTGGACAGGGAAACTAAGGTTTGTGGGTGGGCCCCAGAATCCCACTCTGTGAACAGAGAAACTAAGGTTTGTGTGTGGGGCCCAGAATAACACTTTGTGGACAGGGAAACTAAGGTTTGTGGGTGGGTCCCAGAATCCCACTCTGTGGACAGGGAAACTAAGGTTTGTGTGTGGGCCCAGAATCACACTCTGTGGACAGGGAAACTAAGGTTTGTGGGTGGGCCCAGAATCACACTCTGTGGACAGGGAAACTAAGGTTTGTGGGTGGGCCCCAGAATCCCACTCTGTGAACAGAGAAACTAAGGTTTGTGTGTGGGGCCCAGAATAACACTCTGTGGACAGAGAAACTAAGGTTTGAGTGGGGGCCCCAGCATTATGTACTGTGGACAGGAAAACTACGGTTTGCATGTGGGCCCCAGCATAACACTCTGGACAGGGAAACTTAAGGTTTGTTTACTGTGTCCTGACAGAGCTTCACCTGCCACCTTGGCCATTTTACCAGAATTTTTAAGTTTAACTGAAGTTCTCTTTTTACATTATTCTTCCCCATCTCTCTCAAACAGGACCTCCCTCTGACATGCCATAGTGCTAGAATAAAATACTTAGGGATCTTTATCCGAAGGAACCTGAAAAATCTGGAAATTCTGAATTACTAGCTGCTTACCGTGGCAATAACTGAGGATTTACTTAAGTGGCACCAGGTACCGTTGTCCTTTTCTCGGATTGAAACAATCTGGATGAATATTCTTCCATGTCTACTGTATTTGTTTCAGATAATCCTGCTGTTCCCAGCACTGTATTATTTTAATTCTTGGATTAAATTACTATCTAGATTTTTTTTGGGGGGGGGGGCAAAAATGTATTATTCTCTCTTGCAATTACTACAATCTAAAGGAGGTATCAATCTTCCTAACCTTATGAACTACGCCAGGGCTTTGCATATGAAAATTACATTAACATGGCTTTTACTTTCTTGGAAGAATATTACATTTGTAAACAATGACTTGTATGATAGCAGCCCAAGTCCAGAGACTTTCCCCTCATTATTGAGTTTTTCCCTATTTTACAGACCAAATAATTAAAGTATGGTTTAAAGTAAAAGCATGCCCATCTGTAGAATAGGGGTTTTATTTTTGCAGAATGCTGTCGGCTGACAGCGACTTTCTTCCCTTATAGACTGACCCCACCTTTCACCGCTGGGCACATTTAGGACTCACATTTGTGTACCAGTTTTTATTTTCTTCGGGGTTGGTACCATCTGAGACTCTTCAGAATACACATGGCCTAACAGGAAAGGAGCATTCATTGTAATTTGCAGGTTCGTACCTACCTGCTACATAAACCAGCACAGTGCACTTCTTTATGTGACCCTGCCTCGATTTTACTCTCCATGACACTGGATGTGCTTAAGGATCGCCCACGGGGACCCAAAATAGGAAACCTATATCAGGGTTTGCAGGATTTGATTTTCGACTCTACGGACTCAATACTTGATAGATTGAATAAAGACTTAAAAACCTCAATCAGTCTAAGCACCTGGCTTAAGTACGTGTTGCCAGTGTTAAATGTAACCTCCTCAAATTTATGGAGGGAATTCACCTGGTGGTGCTGATACAAACAGGAATAGAAAAACTGTTAAAAAGCTAGCTATGAATATGGTGAGAAAAATAAAAGGTATACGATAATTTTACAATTCTTCTATTCCTGTTTGTCATGTCTCTATTACACCTGAATTTTAAAGCTTGAAGTCCAAAGTGGATGCATTTATTTATATATATATATATATATATATATATATATATATATATATATATACACTTGTGCATGCTGCACATCTTTTTATAGCACACATAGCACGTACAGATTTTATGTTGTTATTATATGCACTGTCATATTTTTTTTTAATCGATCTCTTTTTAAGAAGTGCACTATTTACATTCACCAGTCTTGAGAAAGCGCTCCTTAGCACAAAAACATTTGACTGGTACTTCTCAGAATGATTCTCTGATGGTGAGGGGTCAGCAACTGTTTCTGGCATTGTGGCTTCATTGTCTCTTGTTTGGATTACCTCTTGTGGATTTTAAAACACAGATTTTTCGTTCTGCGTTAGTGAGGACGTCATAATACAAGGGACTACAGCAGCAGTTGTGATTTGTCCTTTGCTGTGGGAAAGTGGCGCGTGAGGGTGTGCTGACCAGTGGCAGTTGTAAAGCAAGAGCTGTCAGCAGAGCTGACATAAAATATGTAAAAGTGATTTTTTTTTTATTTTGCGGTCACCATACACTATATAGAACAGTGTATGGTTACCCATACGCTACTCGGCTATTCTGTCACCTCGTGGATACAATGCCGACTTGGAGACGTCATCATTGTATCCTCTCAGTGGAAGAATAGCCTTGTACAGTAGTGTACGGTTACCCATACACTATCCTATATGTATATGAGTACAAAAAACAAAACAAAAAAAAACTGTTCTGTGCTTTAATGTTTTATACACACACTTGTTCTATTTATAGCTTTATTTGATTCTGTATTTAAATTTTATCCCTTTCCCTTTCCCTCAGGACATATCTGGAAACAAGCTATTATTGGCTCAGTATGTCTTTCCTGGTAAAACTTTTCGAAATAAATAAAACCCTTCGGACCCTGCGATCCAATCCCTTTGTTGATGCGCATATGTATGTAGGTGCGCAAGTGCACGGCCCTCTGGGCTCTGCACTTCCATGTGTCCAACAGCAGTGACCAAATTGTCAGCATAGCCATCTTATTATCCCATCTCATGTACCCTGATACAGAAAAATTGTGAAATGCAAGGCAAAACATAATTATGCACAACTGCAACGCCATTCTGCATCACAGGTGCAAAAACACATTTTGGGCAGGATGTGAAAAAATGGCAGCTATACTGTTCATGAGGTGGTGTGATAAAATGCCTATGTTGAAAACTTGGCAGCAAAATATTGAAAAGTACCACAGTTATGCACATGAGTAGAATAAATTCAATGGACGCACGTAACTCTGGCATTTTCAATAATTCTTTCACCAAATTTTCAACATGGCCTTTTGAGGACCCCTCCTCATGAACACTGACACTGTGATTTCATTAATCCATCCCAAAAGTTGATTTCGCACAGCGACCATGCCATTCTGCGCCATAGGTGTAAAAACATGTTTTGGGCAGGATGTGAAAAATGACAGCTGTACTGTTCACGAAGAAGTGTGAAAAAAAGGACAATGCTGAAAATCTGGAGTGAAAATATAAAAAATTTGCGAAGTTACGAGCATGCATAGAAACTGCACAATGCACGCTCATAATGTGGTCATTTCTCAGAATGTTTGCACCAAATTTTCAACATTGGCTTTTTGGGATCTCCCCTCATGAACACTGGCACTGTTATTTTGTTAATAGGTCCCAAAAGGTGATTCCGTGCAGCGACCGCAAAAATCACCCTACAGGTCCGATTAACGAGAGGACAGTGACAGTGTTCATGAGGTGGGGTCCCAAAACCCCATCTTGAAAATTTGGCACAAAAATGCTGAAAAATGCTGGGGATATTAACATAAATTGTAACCCCCCATTGACAGATATTATACAGCGCTTATCTTGATTTCTCAGTTTGCGGTTCGACTTTGAAGATTGTAGATGTGTCCTGGTCCACAGAAGATGCCAGCTGCCGACCTTCTGAGGTAAGTATGGGGTAAGGGGAGGTGGGTGCACAGAGGGAGAGTGGGGAGGGGGATGGGGAGATGACAAGGGACCATTTTCTTCTTTCAGGAAAAAAAAGAAAAAGGCGTCGAGAATAGTTTCTTCTTTTTTTTTTTTTTTTTTTTTTTGAGTCCAATGTATGTATGTCGGGACACTGAGGGTGGGCTCCCAGTGTCCCATAATAGTTTAGGGTGTATTGCCAACATGGGGATTGGGCACCCCAATGTTGGCAAAGGAAATAAAATGATAATTTTGGCACACTGGGAGTGAGCTCCCCAGTGTGCCACAGTGGCAGGGGGCAGAGGGGGTGGATTATTACTGCTGACATGGGGATTGGGCACCCTGATGTTGGCATAATCATTTTTTTTTTAATCCTTCACTAACTGATAAAACAAGACAGCAGTCCACAAACAGGGATTTTTCTTGCAAACAGGGATGTTGCAAGATTTCAAACCCCTGTTCACGACCATGTTTGTGAACAGGAATCCTTAATCAGAACTGTGCATCTATCACAAAGACTGAACTGAGCATGCTCAGAACTGAAAATTTCTAAATTTTATAACTTTGGAACAGATTAATATTTTTTCACTAAACCAATGCTGGATTGTTCCGAGGGACAACCTCAATCTACCCTGAAAATTTCAGATGAAAATTCCGAACAATGTGCATGTAGCTCTATGAGAAAGAAACAGCTTGACATTTGCCCCAAAAAAGTGAAAAATGTGTTTTTGACAATCTGCTGCACAAAAATGAAATTTAAATATCTGTAAATGTTCTTAAGGGTCCACCACCGCATGAAGAACTCGGCAGCCAAAGGACACCTCCGCCGAGGTCGTCACATCCAGTTTGTAAAATTTGTGAACATGTGAATGGATGACCATGTGGCCGCCCTGCATAAGTCTGTTGGAGATGCTTCTCTGAAGTCCGCCCACAAGGTGGTCATAGCCCAGGTAGAATGGGCTCACTGGGCCAGGCAAGCTTACTCCAGCCTGATTGTAAGCAGTGGTGATGATGAACAGATCCATCTGGCTATAGAGTCCTATGAAGCATTTTTACCCATATTTTGACCTGTAGTTAGAATGAACAAATGTAAGTTTTTCAAATAAAATCTGTTCTTTTGATATACATTTTCATCTTGGATCTAGCATGTGAAATTCCTTTTCCTTTTCATTTTTTGGGTGTGGGCAGACGGAAGGCAAAATAAACTCATCGCTACAATGGAAAGATGATATAACTTTTGGTAAAAAAACTGGATCTGTTCAGAGCACCACAGAGTCCTGATGAAACACAGTATATGACTCTTTGGTGGACAAGGCTCCTAGCTCACTGATTCTCCTGGCTGAAGTAATAGCTATGAGAAAAGCGACCTTCACTGTGAGATGCATGAGGGATGACTTCTTGAGAGGCTCAAAAGGAGCCTTGGTCAAAGCTTTGAGAACCAGATTAAGGCTCCAAGATGGTACTGTTGGCTTGATTGGAGGGCGTTTTAATGTTGCTGCCCTTAGAAAACCTCCTGACATGGGAATGTGAACCCAATGATTCACCAGAATCCACCAACAAGTGCGCCCCCAGTGCGGAAAACTGAACCCTTAAGGTGGCTGGCTGCAGACCTTTGTCAAACCCATCTTGAAGGAACTGCAGTAGTACAGGCAATGACATTGGCTGGTTCTGTATGTGTTTGGATCGAAGCCAGAACAAGAATTTCCTCCAAATTCTGTAATATACTTTAGAGGAAGAGGGGCGACGTGAGTTCACCACCATTTCAACAACAGGAGCTGTGTAGCCTAGCTCTTTGAAAGTTTCCTGCTCAATCTCCAGGCCGGGAGGGAGAGGTTGTTCAGACTGGGGTGCAGTACCGGACCCTGATGGAGAAGGTCCAGGCTGATCTGGAAGGTTAGAGGTGGTCGCATTGAAAGA
The DNA here is from genome assembly GCA_016271365.2 of Neoceratodus forsteri. Lineage (NCBI taxonomy): Eukaryota > Metazoa > Chordata > Ceratodontiformes > Ceratodontidae > Neoceratodus > Neoceratodus forsteri. The sequence continues at coordinate 1,182,203,991 of CM057454.1, forward strand.
TGAATGAGAAGTGGTCACCATGGGCGACAAGGCCACTGGGGACAGACTAGAATCAGTTCTGCCCAGTCCAGAGCCACTTTGTGGAGGACTCTGGATAGAAGCGGTATTGGAGGAAAGGCATACAGGAGACCGAACTGACCCCAGTCTAGGGAAAAGGAGTCCTGAGCCACTGCTAGTTCATCCTTGGCCAGAGAGCAGAATTGCTTTACCTTAGAGTTTTGCTGGCAGACAAAAAGATCTATCAGAGGATTGCCATACTGTTCTGTTAGGATGTGGAAGGCACTGTCCTTCAGCTCCCATTCCCCTGGTAGAAAATGTTTGCAACTGAGCCAGTCTGCTGTGACATTCTCCTGCCTGAAGTGTACACTGCCCTTATGCTTGCCAGGTGGTGCTCGGCCCATTGACAGAAAAGCAGGGACTCCCGTAGCATTTTTGAGCTTCTTGTTCCGCCCTGATGGTTGATGTATGCCATCGTTGTCAGATTGTCTGTTATAATCAGAATCTCCTGATTGAAGACTTGCTGTTTGAGGTGTTTCAGGGCTAGGTGTACTGCTCTCATCTCGAGGACGTTTATGTTGTACCTTATTTCTAACAGCGACCACTTGCCCTGAGCTGACAGCTGATGCAGGTGAGCCCCCCCCCAGCCCCTGAGGCTGGCATCAGTCGTGATTTGGATTTGGTGTGGATTGCCCAACTTGTGACCCCTCATGACATTTGTTCTCCAAGTCCACCACTGGAGGGAAGTTTTTATCTGCTGAGAAATTGGGATCAGTTGGTGCTGGCTGTGTCTGGACTGGGACCACAGCCTGAGCAAGTGTGCTTGAATGGGCCTCATGTGGACTAGAGCCCAAGGGACTGAATCCGTCAGTGATACTAAGAGCCCCAATTAGCTGCATAAAGGAGTGAGCCAGCAGCTGAGGAGCTGTGTGAAACTTCTTGATGTGCTTCAGCGGGTCCCTGAATTTTGCTTCCGGGGGAAAATACCTTGTTGGTTTGTGTCATGAAGTCTGCCCCCAGGTGGTTCAAGGTCTGGCTTGGAGTTAGAGAACTTTTTCCCCAGTTGATGACAAAACTGTGGGCCGATAGGCACCGGACTACCTCCGTCACTGCTTGTGCTGCTAGGTCGACCTGCAGGGCCTTGAGAATATCGTCCAAGTAAGGGAAAAGTTGTATCCCTCATTTCCGAAGGTGAGCTATGACCGCTACTAGCACCTTGGAGAATGTCCTTGGGGGCTGAAGAAAGCCAAATGGCAGTGTTTTGAATTGGAAGTGCTGCTCTCCCACCTTGAACTCGACATACTGCCTGTGTAGTTCCTGACTGGGAATATGCAAATAGGCATCTTGCAGATTGATGAATGCCAGAAAAATCCCCTTGTTGCAACTCCCTGATGATTGATGACAAGGTTTCCATCTTGAAGGGTCTGCTGCGAACAAAATGATTCAGTAATTTGAGGTCTAGGACTGGCCTGAATCCCCCTGTGCAATTTGGCACAATGAAGGATAGGGAGTAGACCCCCCGACTGATCTGTGTGGGGGGGATCTTGCTCTACAGCCCCTGCTTGAAGAAAGTCTGTAATAGCCTGTAACATCGCCTGTCTCTTGGGCGGGTTGCCCAAGATAGGGAAGGGCACCACATGAGGTAGTGGGGGCTTGGATTCAAATTCCTTGCTGATGATGTCTAGGACCCATCTGTCCAATGTGGTTTGGACCCATTCCTTGAGAAATTTTGAAAGTCTGCTCCCTACTCAAGGATGGGCCCAGGTAGCTTCATTACATCTGGGGTCTGAGGACCACAATTTGCCCTTGCCTCTTGACTGGGGCGTATGCACTTTAGCTGTCCCCCTTGATTCCTTCACCACCTCCTTCAAAGCTGAGCCAAACAGGAGATTACCTTCATAGGGGTATTTACTAAATGGCTCTTTGAAGAGGTGTCTGCTTGCCAGGCCTGAAGCCAGAGGTTGCGGAGAGCCGAAGTATGATAAAACATGGTCCGAGCGGTGCACCCGACAGCCTCCTCTGATATGTCTGCTGCATAAGCCAATGCCAAACCCATTAATTGCAGCTGAAGAATAATATTCTTGTTCTTCTCTGGGTCCTCAGCAAATTCAAAAGCTAATTCTGAGGCCCAGGACAGGGCAGCTCTAGCCAAAAAAAGATTGGCAGTTACCACCTTGAGAGACGTTGCTGATGCTTGGAAGGTCTTCTTGAGTGAGGCATCCACTTTCCTGTCCACTAGGCCTCTGAGTGATGCTCCTACCTCAGCTGGGATGACCGTTTTCTTGGCGAGGTTCGAAATCCAAGGGTCAATTCTGGGGCAGTCTAGCCACTTTTCAGATTATTTCTTGTCAAACTTGAGGAGCTTAGAGATCTGCCAGGGCAGTGGATGGGTGCGTTCTGGACCTTGCCATTCCTCTCTTAGCAAATCCTCTATGGCTGGAGACATAGGGAAGGCTGTGGCCGGTATGGTGGCAGATGCCAGGCAATAAGCCTGTTTCGGCTGTGCTGGAGCCACTGGGGAAGAATAGAGATGAATTTCAGCTATGACCTTCTTGATGAAAAAGTCTAGGTCCTCCAGGTCAAACTTTCTGGACAGGGAGTCATCCCGAGTCTAAGGATGAGTCCCCTAGCTCCCCCTCTTCTAGAGAAGAGGAACTGGAGTCTGAGGATTCTGGGTAACGGTCCCTACGACACTTCCCCTTATGGTGCCCCTAGATCTACTCCAAGAACGAGAACGTCTCTTTCTGTTGTGGCGTGAGGAATGCTGATCCTCCCTGTCCGAGGATCTGCTCCTGTATCAGGATTTTTTTTTATCGTAGTGATGTGAGGACAACTGCCCCTCTTCGGATGTGGACGGGGATGGGGTCCTCTTTCTTTTTGCCTTCTTGTGAGGCCTCACATCTGGCGATCCTGGAGGTTGCCAATCAAAGCATGCAGGGTCCAAAGCAAAGGCCCTATTTAGCTTGTCTATGAGGTCTGAGGCTAGAGAGGGGGCTGCGGACTGCTGGGTCTCCCTGGTGGCTGCTGCTCACTCAGACCTGTTTGTCTGCTGGCTATCTGTCTGAGCCGAGGAAAGGGAGGCCTCCGTCATGTCCTCCCCATTTGCTGATGCTGCCTTCTCACATTTTAGACAAAGCGAACCTGTGAAGGTGATTAGAAGAGGGGATTTGCAATGCTGGCATTTCTGCCCCTGGCAGGCTTGTCTGAGGCCATGAATGAAAATGGCTCTACTCCCTGTTGATTCTGCTCACTCCCCTTCCCCTGGAGGATTCCTGATAATACTGGGGGCTGTCTGGAAGAATGCTGAAGTCTCGATGGAACACTGCTGCTGCTGGCCCTTTAAGGGCCAAAAGTTCTGCTTTTTAAACTGTTGGTTGATTAGGTAATATTTTTTTGCTCTCTTAGTGCTATCTTGTTCCCTTAGTGCTGGGGGGGGAGGGGGGAGGCCTAAAGTGTGCGTGAGAAACCCTGTTTATTCCTGAGCAGCATTCCTTGTAAAATGCAGTGCTCATCGACATGATAGCACTGGAACATCGATGAGCGACTGAATTAGAGCTGCAGGCCCACCGTCGATGAGCGGCTAAAAGAGTTAGGAAGCCAGCCGTCGACAGGAGAAAAACGGCCCTGCCGTTGATGAGGACAGAATCCTCTCAGAGTACTGAGGTCCTAATACTGTCCGATCTCCGTAAAAATGGCATCCGCAGATGAAATCCACCAGTAGATGAACTCCAAGGCTACAGTGAACACTGGGTTGGGCCCAGAATCGTGGGAAAAACCTCCGTAGTAAAGTGGGGCCAGTCTGCGCAGCTTGCAAGGCTGAAACTGGGGCCCACGCAGGAGTGCTCTAAAGTGCTGAGATTCTCTAGCAAATTCAATAAGAATTAAATTTTGAGACTTACAGTCTGATGTCATCAGCCCTGCCACATGATGACAGAGCTCTGCTGCAGAGTACCTGCTAGCTGGAAGGCAGGAAGTAAACTGGTGGAAACAGAAAATGGAGTGCTGGATATCCCCAGCTGCAGAACTGAGTTCTTGCCTGCATATCTGCATCAGGAGGTACAACCCATCTGCATGGAAGCCTGGAGACCAACTTAGGAGAGACAAATCAGCAAATTTGATCGAAACAAAACTTGGCACATCAAGAGATCTAACGGAAACATGGCTATCCCCCCAAATTCCTGATGCTGTCATTACACTTGATGGTTATACTATGTTCGGGCAAGACAGACTTAAGCAAACGGGGAGGTGCATACCTAATATACCTAAAGACTTTCATCAAAGGACAAGTGCTCCCCCACAGTACAGTAGATAAGTAGGCACAACTCCTAGCTCTAAAACTAGTTCTAGGTAATCAGAATAAACATTAGTGCTAACCTCACTATATACAGTATACCTCAAGGCAAGCAAGCGATTTAGACATTTTCACTGAACACTTTAAGCTAATCAACTGGGGAAAAAGTTGTGGTTGGAGACTTTAATATTAATTGTCTAGCACAGGACACAAATTTATTTATTTATTTTTTATTTATTTAGGCATTCGGATCGTACCTTTGAGCTCAGAGCTCTTTTACAAAGGTTCCACGTCAAACAGTGACAATGACAACAATAACAAACAGTTTATATACAATACTCGAATAGTAGGTAGCCAGTATACAATAAGGTTACAATGTCATTCATTGTACCAATGGTGATAGTACAGCGTTAACAGCATTCAACTAGGGTAAAGGACAGTGTTTATATATAGCAAAGCAGATAAAGAGGTGTGAGAGTCCAAGGAGCAGACAATGTGAGGGTGAGGGAGACTTGGGGGGGGGGGGCCAAAGAAGTGGCTTTGTCTAGGAGGTTGGGAGGTAGTGGTAATAGGATGGTTATAAGGTTGAAATCATCAGAAAGACTGGATTCCCAGTCTTTATCTTACTCAAATGGTGATACAGACCACAAGATTTAATTACCGACAGGCACCAGCTCACTTATTGGCTTGGTTTTATTCAGCCACCCAGGGCAGACCATGGATGTCCTCCCTGACACGCTTAGTGAGCACTTCCCATGATGTACATCTGGTCCAACAAGTCTTAAGAAACAACTTCCACAATTAGAGAAGAACAGAACTGTGTGAAAGGGTCCTTTTCAAGCACTACCTGAGGCAGATTGATTGGTCACCACTAGATACTATAGAGGATGTTGACCAGGCCCTGGCCTTTTTTAATAACAACCTTCACCAATGCACGCAATGTATTCGCCCCATTCAAAACTCGGTCAATATAAGGGAACAATTAACAGCTGGATCACTGGCCCACTCCTTGAGCTTATGAAAGCTAGAGATAACCTCTGGCACAGGGCAAAAGCTTCTGGAACACCCCTGTGACTACCTAAAATACAGAGCAGCAAGAAACAAGTGCACTAAAGAGATTAGGTTGGCTAAAGCTACACATTATAAGGAATAAGTAGAAAATCTTGGGGCCAATGGCAAACTGTTCTGGGATAACCTAAAAACGTAGGAAAGAAGCCAAAGCACCACCTGATATGATCATATCTGGAAATACCACAACCCAGTGCCCTAAAGAGAGAGCAGAAATGTTTTACGTGGAATTCACTGACCTGAGCTCTGTTCTTCCACCTGAATATCTTACCACCCAGAAGTCAGTGCTGGTTAAGTTACTTTTTCTATTACTTTAGGAAACGTGTTCCAGAAAGTTCTGTGCAGTCCCAAGCAAGGATGGAGAAGTACTGGAAAAAGTAATACACCTTACAGTTACAATTACTTATGTCTTTTTATACAAAAGAAATATGTAACTGTAACTGATTACATTTATTTAAAAGTAACTAGTAACTAACCTATTACTTTCAAAACATGTAATCTGTTGCAGTTATTTATTATTTTTGTATTGTTTTTGTATGAAAAGAAATAAGTAACTATAACTGTAAGGTGTAATACTACAATGCCTCTCTATCGCGAAAATGTTCACAGAGCTTCCTGGAACAAGTTTCCAAACATAATAGAAAGTAATAGAAAAAGTAAGTTACCCAACACTGTCAGGAGTCTGAAGCCCAGCTGAAATTTGCTGGCTCTACTCAGCCTAACCCCAACTCACCTCAAATTTACTTCAGGCAAGTCACATTGTCAGAGACTAAGAAATACGTAAAGAGGGTCTTTGGAAAAACAAGGGTTGGAGGGGATACCATTGACATGAAAATCCTAGCCCTCGCCCTAGACAAGATTGCCCAGTCTATAACAAAGATCTTTAACTTGTCACTCAGGACAGCTAAATTTCCAGACAAATGGAAAACTGTACTAGTCACCCCCAGTTCATAAGAGCTGTGACAGGACTAATTACTCAAATTACTGACCCATTTCAATATTGCCCCCACTCTCCAAAGCATTGTTTCGGACCAATTAACAGACTACCTTAACAGTGTCAGGAACAACACAGCTTCAGGAAAACACAGCACCACGTCTGTAACCTAGTGGGGTCTATCTTCATAGACCTCTGCAAGGCTTTTGACACTGTTAACCATCAAATTCTCATAACCAAACTACTAGCTCTGGGGTTGTCCCCAGAAATGGTGACACGGTTTCAAAGCTACCTCTCACAAAGAACTGAATGTATAAAAATAAATGGGGCCATGTCTGACTCAAGAACGGTCTCCCTCAGAGACCCTCAAGTGTCAGTCCTCGGCCCCTTACTATTCAGCTTATCTATAAACTCCCTGTCCCAAGCTGTAGCACATCAATACAGCAAATCAAATTGAGCGACTCAGAAGAGAGCGCTTCAGTTTGGTCGCTTACAGGATCAGCGATGAGGAGTGCAGAGCGAGGGGGTGGACTAGAGAGGGAGGATGGAAAAAATGGTGAGTGGAGAGAATAGCGATGGAAGGGGAAGAAGAGGGAAGGAATAGCAATGGAAGGGGGAGTCAGAGGGATGGGCTAAATAGAGACTTCGAGCATGATGCCACTGAGCTACACGCCTAGCACAGTGGGTAGGGACACTGCAATGCTGGTGGTTCTGGGTTCAGGACTGCATACAGGTACATTTTTTGTCTTTTGTGGGTGTTTGTTATTTTAATTTTTTTTTTTAAACTTGTTGCCATTATCTGTCCCCCATCTTTTCTCCAGTGTCCGACCCCCCCCCCCAGATGATTATATAAGCTTGGGGGGTGCTGGGGGCTTGCTCCCCACAATAAACAGTATTTTATATATGCACTGACTTGGTGTTCGGTGTTTACTGTGATGTGCCGAAATGGTTTTGTGAGTCGCCGAACTATATTCGCTGTTATGATATGGAACCGTCCCAGGCCTATCCTACTAACATGCTACTGTACGCTGATGATGCGGTAATCTTTACTAGGAGCAAGCACCTGAATAAGGATCCCCAAGACAGCTTCCAAATGTTAGAACACTGGTTCCAACAAAATAAGCTACTGCTAAACTATAAAAAAAAGCATGATGTTCTCTACACCCCATACGAAAAAAAAAGGCAAATCCACTGTCAATACACAGTCATGATGGTGTCCAACTTGAACAAGTAAGCTTATTTAAGTATCTTGGACTGTATCTAGATGAAACTTTCTCCATTATGCCTCACGTGTACCTTGATGACAGTGGCTGCCACACTGGGCTGACCTTATCTGCAGCTCTTACATATGGTTTTTGAACTTTATTTGTTGGCAGTCCATTTATTTGTTGGGGTTTAAAGTTTTAACTTTGCTTTTAGTTAGCTGTCAGTTAAGGAATTTAAGATTAGTTTAGTTGGGTTGTATGGGTAGGTCAGAAGGAAGTTTTGTTTTTTTCTAGGCAGGAAAACCAGTGCGCCAGTGAAATTTCATTTTTGCTCTGTTTTGGTATTACAGACTAATCTATGTTGGGGCTTTCTGCTTCTGGTCGATCTCTTAAGGTTGGTCCTGTGTACTGGGGGAGTCATGCTGGTTCTCTGGTGGATAGGAGAGAGGGCCTGCATCTGTGTCTTGAAGTCAGGCCAGTGCTGGAGTCAGAGTACCGGCACCGCTCTGTGGATTTTGACTGCTTATGTGGATGCTGCAGTTTGAGGAGCTGTGGCGGTGCAACAGGGACCGGTGCACCTCTGTGCTCGTTGCAATGGCTGGGAGGAGCATGATTGGATAGGATGAGTTGCGACCTGTGGGAAGCATCATTAGCTTGCCTGTGAGAAGTTCGAGGAGCCAGGACATTGCTTTCATCTCACCGATATTTATCGGTGTATGTGTATAAGTGTGTCCCAACTGAGTTGATGCAATTGAGCTGATCTGAAATGCCAGTGGATTTCTGTAACCAACTGAAGATGACGGGCTACATACTGGGTGGCTCTGAAAGGTACTATCCACTACATCTCAGTTTTACTGGATCATTTGTTTGGGACGTGCATGGAATAATAATCTGCTGAGGCTGTTAGAGAGCCTATTTTGGGAAAACTGTTTGGATTTTTCATCTGTTGCTTCTGTTTTAACTGGAGGGGGTGAGAGCCCCAGACGTTTCAGAAAAACTTGTTTCATTGTTGTGGGCAGTGAGAGTCACACAAAACTAATTCTCTGTCATTATAGAGCCTGAATTTATTTGATATACTGGTGCGCTAAGGATTAATCAAGATTTTTGGACTGCTTGGGACAAGAAACGTGTTGCTAGTAAGGTTGGGAGGGAGGGATAGTTTTATGAGTGTGTGTGGTGTGAATGTTGGTTTGAATGCTGAAAGTGAGTGTGTACTGGAGTTATATTATTGTATGACTTTTTGTTAATTTATATTGAACTAACAGTCAGTACATTATGTGTTTGGGCTACTGACCAGTAAGGTGCACCTACTCGATGGCCCAGCTATTCAGCCTCCGGCCTTTCGAGCTTCCCCCACTGTCTGCAAAAACTTATGGTAGATGCAGGGCCTTGGGGATAGCTCATGAGAGGGGGTCGAGACAGGGTGCCACTTGAGTGGTTGCTGCAGAGTCTGCGATTTGGGTGGTAAGCTTCAGGGAGTGCCCTGGTGCGAAATGGGAATCTGAGAGGGGACCTCCCTGATTCCCATACCCAAGGACTTCACCTGTGCTGGAGGGCAGGAGGCTGCTCCTGTAATCTTCCCTCATCCTACTCATAGAAACATAGAATCTGACGGCAGATAAGGACCGCTTGGCCCACCCAGTCTGCCCATTTCCCTACCTACTGGATAAGCTGCAGATCCTAGTTAACCAGCAGCCTACTTCTTCTTACCCCCACCCCCCAGAATTGCCTTATGACTGTCCCATGCATGCTTGAATTCCACCACTGATTTTGACTCCACAACCTCCTCCGGAAGGCCGTTCCATGCATCCACAACCCTCTCTGTGAAAAAATACTTCCTTAAATTACCTCTGAGCTGCCACCCCTCTATCTTCAAATTGTGCCCCCTTGTTCTTGCACACCTCTTTTTGAAAGATGCTACCCTCTTGGACTTTGTTGATTCCCTTGAGGTACTTGAAAGTTTCTATCATGTCCCCCCTCTCCTCCTTTCCTCGAGGCTATACATATTAAGCTCCTAAGTCTCTCTTCATATGTCTTCTGGTGCAGACCCTGCATCATTTAGTTGCCCTCCTCTGGACAGCTTCCATCCTGTCTATGTCTTTCGGAGATTGGGTCTCCAGAACTGCACACAGTACTCCAGATGGGGTCTCACCAGCTGTCTGTACAGAGGGATAACAACTTCCTGTTTTCTACTGGTGATGCCTCTCCTATGCATCCCAGTAACCCCAGCCCTCCTTGCTGCCCTCTCATTGCTTGCCCACCTTTAGGTCATCTGATATGACTACCCCAGGTCCCTTTCCATTTTGTTGTTGTTAGTATCTCACCCCCATTGTGTACTCTTCCCTGGGTTTTGTTTCCCAGGTGCATTACCTTTCACTTCTTAGCATTGAATCTAAGCTGCCATACATTTGACCATTCCTCTAACCTTGCCAAGTCCCTTCTCATCCTTTCCACCCCACCCTGTGCATCAACTCTGTTGCAGATCTTAGTGTCATCTGCAAAGAGACATACTTTTCCTTCCAGTCCTTCGGCAATGTCGCTTATAAAGACATTGAAGAGGACCGGTCCTAATACTGAACCCTGCGGTACCCCACTAGTAACCCTCCTTTCTTCTGAGTGGACTCCATTTACTATTACTCTCTGTGTCCTATTCTCCAGCCAATTCTTTACCCAGGCTGTCATCTTGGGACCCACTCCCAGGCTGGCTAACTTGTATATTAATCTTGTGTGGGACTGTGTCAAATGCCTTGCTAAAGTCTAGGTAGGCCATGTCCACAGCCCTCCCTGATCTACTACTTTGGTCACCCAGTCAAAGAAATCTATCAGATTTGTCTGGCATGACCTTCCCTGCGAATCCATGCTGCCTAGGGTCCTGTGCCCCTCTGGCCTCTAGATACTCGACAATTCTTTCCTTCAAGTGATTCCATCATTTTCCCTATCACTGAGGTTAAACTAACAGGCCTGTAGTTTCCTGCTTCTGCCTTGCTCCCACTTTTGTGAAGGGGAATCACATCTGCCTCCTCCAGTCCTCGGGTACCACCCATCCTCCCATGATTTGTTAAAAGGGTAGTCAGTGGTGTCACTAGTTCTCCCTTAGCTCTTTTAGAATTCTGGGATGAATCCCATCAGGCCCCATTGCTTTGTCCACCTTCAGTTTTAAGAGTTCTTTCAGAACCCTTTCTTCTGTAAATGGGCTGGTATCAACTTCTGTATCCAGAGTGTTGCTACTGTTTGTTTTATGTACCTCCCCCTCTTCATTTGTAAATACTGAGCAAAAATATTTGTTTAGTATCTCTGCCTTTTCACAGTCTCCCTCTGCCCACCCTCCTTCCCTTTATTAAGCCTCACTATCCCTCCCTTGGTCTTCCTTTGCTCCCTGATGTACCTATAAAAGGTTTTATCCCCTTCTTAACTGAGTTGGCTAACTTTTCCTCAGTTTGGGCCTTTGCTGTTCTGACTGCCTTCCCAGCCTCCTTTGCTTTACTGATACAATTCTCTGTCCTGCTCCTTCTGCGATTCCTTGTACTTCCTGAGCACTTTCTTTTCTCTTGAACCTTCACTGCCACTTACTTTGAGAACCATAGTGGTTTCTTACATCGTCTTGTTTTGTTTATTTGCTTCACACAAGGCTTGTTACCTCTGTGATGGCAGTTTTATTATTCCCCATTGTTCTTCCACCTCCTTCCTGCTCATTTGCTAGTGCATTCCTTAGGCACTCGCCCATTTTGCAAAGTCAGCCCTCCTAAAGTCCAGTACTTTTGTCTTTGTATGGCTTGACTCTATGCTGTGTTTATTGTGAACCATACTGTTCGATGGTCGCTAGTTCCCAGATGGCTACCCACTTCTACATCTGTGATCCTCTCCATCTCCATTTGAGAGAATCAAGTCTAATATTGCTCCCTCTGAGTGGGCTCCAGTACTAGTTGTCTAAGGCATGCCCCTGTAGGGCATCTAGAATAACTCCACTCTTCGAAGTGGCAGCTGCAACTGCACTCCAGTTAACATCTGGCATATTCAGATCACCCATCAGCAATATCTCCCCTTTTTCTGCCATTCTAAGTATACTTTCTATCATTTCCCTGTCCATTTCCTCCCCCTGAGAAGAGGGTCTGTATATAACCCCTGTGCGTATTGTGGTGCCATTGCCTGTCTCCAAATTTACCCACAGAGCTTCTTCTCCTCCCTGTTTACCCTTTTGTTCTGTTGCTTTTATTCCTTCCCTTATGTAAAGAACTACTCCTCCTCCTCTTTTACCCTCCCTGTCCCTCCTGTGGACAGTGTATCCTGGTATGTTTATGTCCCAGTCATGATTTTGTGTGTACCATGTTTCTGTGACTGCCACGATATCCAGATGTTCCTCCTCCATCAAGGCCACTAATTCAGGAAACTTGTTACCCAGACTACGGGCATTAGTACTCATTGCTCTCCATTTTTTGATGGCTTTACCTTCTGTTGCAGCATCCCCCACTGACCGTTCTACCTCAGTCTTTTTCTCATTTAGTACCCTGTTTTGTAGGGAGAGGCTGGGATTTTCCTGCTGCTTGTCAGTGCCTCCCCCTTTGACTAGTTTAAAAGCTTGCCAATGAAGCATTTAAACCGATTGCTCAAAAGACTTGTTCCCTTCCTGGATAGATGCAGACCATCTTGCCAGTATAGGCTGGTGTCCCTCCAGGTGGAACCCCAGTCCCCAATGAAGCCAAACCCCTGTGCTCCACACCATTTTTTCAACCATTCATTAAACTGCATGGTGCCAATTACCCTCGCCTCCCCCATGCTTTTGACAGGCAGCACCTCTGAGAAGGATACTGTGTGTGCTACTTGTCTTAGGTCCCTCCCCAACTCTGCAATGTCCTCCTGCACTGCTCTAATCTCATGATGAGCCAAGTAATTTGTCCCTAGGGTGGACAATTACGTCCAGCTCGGAATCCCTTGCAGCTGTTCTCATGATCCTGAGGATGCGCTTCCTGTCCCTCCAAGCCATGGCACCAGGCAGGCACCTTATTTCATTTTTCCCAGCTCCCCTCAGTTCTATACCCCTAATAATTGAGTCCCCCACCAGGAGCTGCTTCCTTTCCCTGTGGTTTCCTCTGCTTCCTTCCTGTGGGCCTCCCTTGTGACAGTTATCATCAGTCTTCTCTGCGGGTGCATCCATAGGGGAGCTATGCTCCCCCAGAATGGTGTATGGATTGTGGAGTGGAACAATTGACTGGGTGTGCCTCTGTTCCACCCTCCTCACCCTCCCTGAGCTCACTGTGGTCCAACTGCTGTGCTTTCTTCGCAACCTCTGAGGTAGTGGTGGTGGCGCTAGTGCTCCCTGGATGGGGAGTTCCTTCCTACTGTCCAGTGTGGCCTGAAGACGGGCAACTTCCTCCCTCAGGGCAGATAGTTGTCTGCAAATAGGGCAGCATCTCAGCCTCAGAAAGACTCCCGGAAGACTGCTGCCCCACAGCCATTACATTGCACTACTCCCCACATGTTTATCTAGTTTTTATTGTATTTGTGTGTGTGTGTGTGTGCTTGGCGTCATTAATGTGATTTGTTATATAGAAATATATATATTATACAATGTGTATGCTTAAATTGTCAGCAGTGTGCTAGACAGGATATGACAGTGAAATGCACCTTGCACTCGAGGAAATGATGTCAGAACCTCAGGTATAAAGGAACTATTTCGGGGGGGTGGGAAGGGGTTGGGCCTAAACTGTGTCCTCACAAAACAATCAACTAAAAGCTCTTACCCACCACTGCGATGAGTGCCTTCCTGTCAGCAAGATACCCTACACAACAATTTGACAGAGAAAGTACCCTGCTAATCAAACAGAGAAAAATCCAGACATCCAAGTCAGACACAGATAAACCTCTCCAGCCCCAAAACAGCCTGGTGGTTTGTTAGCCACAAAGGAAAATCAAATATGCAGTTATTTCAGCCCTTCTGAGGATGCTGACAAGATAAGCAGTTTTAAAAACCCCCTTCCTAAATTAAAAACTAAAACAAACACAAAGCAATACCACTTTAAAAGTGAGGAAAACTTCTCTCAGATGTAAACCCATCAAAAGTTGCAAACTATATTGATGCAGATTCTCACAGAATTCTAGTAATCAGTCCAGTTAGCCACAAAGGAAAATCAAATATGCAGAAGATAAGCAGTTTAAAAAAAACCCTTCCTGGCTTAAAAATTAAACCAAACACAAAGCAATACCACTTTAAAAGTGAGGAAAACTTCTCTCAGATGTAAGCAAGAGAGAGAGAGTTTAGTTACAGATATTTCAGTCCAAAATAGTATATCCCACGCAGCTTCTCAGTTGTTTCCAAGCACTCCTGTACACAGCTTGGAAGAAGATGGACTTCTGCCTCAAACAGGATCACACCACTAGTTTATAGTAATTGAATAATGCTGAAATGGTCTAGCTAGACAAATGGCTGGGATGCTGAGCTCTGACTTGTGAAGACAATTACCCCCACCTCAGGCTATGTTTGGCATCCAATTACAAACTGCAGCTTTTGCTATTTTGAATCACACAACCCCACCAAAAGTTGCAAACTATATTGATGCAGATTCTCACAGAATTCTAGTAATCAGTCCAGTTAGCCACAAAGGAAAATCAAATATGCAAAAGATAAGCAGTTTTAAACCCCCCCCTTCCTGACTTAAAAACTAAACCAAACACAAAGCAATACCACTTTAAAAGTGAGGAAAACTTCTCTCAGATGTAAGCAAGAGAAAGAGAGTTTAGTTACAGATATTTCGTCCAAAATAGTATATCCCACGCAGCTTCTCAGTTGTTTCCAAGCACTCCTGTACACAACTTGGAAGAAGATGGACTTCTCAAGATGGACTCGGGCTGTGTTATGCAATGCCAGGTTGATCAGGAACAAGACCGCAGTAACTGCAGACTTGGTTTCCTCAGTAGACCTGGCTTGCATCACAGAGACTTGGCTGGATGAAAATGCTGCACCTGTTTTGGAGGCAGCAGTACTTCTCAAGTACTCTGTAACACACAGCCCATGGAAGAATTGCAGAGGCAGGGGTGTGGCCATCTACTATATTTCAGAGGCAGACTGGGCCTCACAGTGCTACCAGTGGGCTCTACTGGGTCATTCAAGTGTGTTGCTGCGGGGGGGTTCCCAGCACAGGCTACAGGATTCTCCTGGTCTACTGTGGGGGTGGGGAGGAGAGTTTCTGCAGGAGTTTGATGGCCTCGTTGCCGGCCTGCTGTTGGAGTCTCTCAGATGGCTAATGCTAGGGGATTTCAACACCTGGGTCAATAACAGGTTCTCAGCACTCAGATACAACTTCCTACAGACTATGGAGGCCTTGGGCCCATCGCAAATTGTCACTTCTGCCACCCACGTACGCCGTCACACTCCTGCCCTGGTGTTCATTATAGCTCTTGGGGTTGATGACCTCAGGATTGATCCGGTCTTGTGATCGGAGCATAGCACCATGGGGTTCACGTTTGGGAGAAGTCCAGCCTCTGTGGAAATGGTTCGATATCTCCCTCTAAGGGGCTTATCCCCAGTAGCACTACAGGTGATACTGGACCTATCGAGTGTGGAGACTGCATGTACAATTGGGCCGGAGGAGGTGGTGGTGGTGGTGGTGGTGGCTTATAATGGCGCCACCATTGCGGCCTTTGACTCAGTTGCACTCATCCACGTCCAACCTTTGTATACTTGCCAAAGGAACCCTTGGTTTGATGGAGAGCTTAGGGAGTTAAAGACTATGGGTCAGAGATTGGAGCAGCTCTGAAGGAGATCTAGACTGATGGAGGACAAATTGGCCCTGAAGACACATTATGGTGTCTATCAGAGGGTAATCTCCTGAAAGAAGGTAGAGTTTCTGCTTAGGGAGATTGCTGCAGCAGGGAACAGACCAGCTTGACTCTTTCGCATGGCAGAATATTACATCCAGCCTGTTTCCATGTGGGAGGAGATGGTTCAAGCGTAAGATGCAATGAGTCTGCTCTGTACTTTGCTGACAAGGTGTCCTCTGTCAGGGCTGAGATCTCTGCCAGTACCACTCAAAGGAATTGCGGGGTCCATCCTGAGCCATGTCAGGGCACTCCTCCTGTCTGGGATGAGTTTGAACTGGTTGAAATGGAGGAGGTGGCAGACATTATCTTAATGCTGTGGCCAACATATTGTGATCTGGACCCAGGTTCTACCTGACTTTTGGTCCGATGTGTGGACCTGATATGGCCTGTGGTTGCCAGGATTGTCCAGAGTTCCCTCGAGAAAGGGGTCTTCCCTAGGGCTCTAAAAGAGGTGTTGGTTAGGCCCCTTTTGAAAAAGCCCTTGATGGACCCATAGTGTCTTGGCAACTACAGGTCGGTCTCAAACCTCCCATTTTTAGGGAAGATTCTAGAGAAAGTGGTGGCCTGTCAGCTTGAGATGCGTCTTGCTGCTTCTGCCATTTCTGAGTGTTTCCAGTCAGGATTTCGATCCAGGCATAGTACTGAGACTGCCCTGGTAAGGATATTAAATTATCTCCTGATGGCGAGAGATAGGGGAGAGCATTCCATCTTATCCTCCTCGATCTCTCGGTGGCATTTGATACTGTGGATCATGAGGTGCTGCTGGACCACCTGCAGAACTGGGCTGGACTAACAGAAACAGTCATCAGCTGGTTTAGGTTCTTCCTCACGGACAGAGTGCAAAAGGGTGATGATCGGGTTAGCCTCATCCAAATCGATGCAACTGTCCTGTGGTGTTCTGCAGAGGTTGGTCCTGCCACCCTTTTTGTTCATGGTATATATGCTTCCATTGGAAGACATTATCAGATGGTATGAGCTGTGTTTTCATTGTTATGCTGATGATACCCAGCTATACCCTGTCCTGTGCACCCGGAAACCAGGTGGCAGCCTCGAGGATTAACAACTGCCTGGATGAAATCCAGAACTGGATGGCACACAACTGGCTGTGGCTCAACCCAGACAAGATGGAAGTACTAGTGGTGGAACCAGGTTGTCGTCGTGATTGGAAGAGATTAGGGGATCTCCCTGGGCTTGTACTAGAGGGTATTCTCCTGGTTCCCTACACTTGGCTGAAGGATCTAGGGGGTTGTCCTGGATGACGGCCTGACATTTGAGATTCAGGTGTCGGCTGTCATTAAGAATGGTTTCTATCACATGAGGAACATTGCTCAGATCCAACTTCTGATACCATCCAACTACCTGCCCACCCTGGTGTATGCCTTCGTCATGTCCAGGCTGGATTACTGCAATACCCAGTACCTGGAGCTATCTGGAGGCAACCTTCACTGGCTGCAACTGGTGGAGAATGTAGCAGCACAGTTGTTGACTGGCATTTCTGAATTTGACCATGTCACACCTGTCCTTCGCGATCTGCACTGATTGCCAATGAGGTGATGCACTGCCTTCAAGGTCGGGTTGCTGACCTATAAAGCCCTACACAGGAGGGGACCAGCCTACCTGCAAGACCTCTTGATTGGTCACCACCCATCTCGAGCTCTCCATTCCACCAAGGGTTGTCTCCTAGTGGCTCCTGGGGCTAGGCTGTGGAAATCTGGGTACCGAGCATTCTCTGTTGCCGCGCTAGCCCTGTGAAACTCTACCATGACATCTACAGGAGGCACCCTCAACGTAAGTCTTTAAAAGAGGGCTGAAAAAGATGTTCTTCAAGCAAGAACTCTGTTTGGTTTGATGACCTTCCTGCTAATTTGAGTAAACCACTGACTGTTGGTGGTGTTTTAGAACTATGATTTATTATTGTATTAATCTGCATGTTTAATATACTGTATACTGTTGATTGGATGGCATAGAATCTGTATAATCTCTCCTTCATGAGTTTTATGTGATAGTTTGTATTTGCATGTTTTAATATTCTTAAGCACTCTGAGCCAATGGGAAGGAGCGCTACATAAATAAAGTTCCTTCTTTCCTTCCTCACATAGACCATGTTGTCAAATCAGTCAGCGTTAAGCTAGATGTACTTTATAGGCACAAGAACTTTATGACACCCAATGCCTTGTGGCTAGTTATCAATAGTTCACTAATGTCCTCAATTGACTATGGGCAGGCTATTTACAGTGCTGCAACAGACACAGCTCTAGAAAGGATTAAGCTGCTACTTAACAAGGCTTGCAGGCTCGGCCTCGGAACAAACTAACATATACAGTACATGTAGCCTATACTCTCAAACCATCTGGCTCCCCCTACACAGCAGGATCAGGCCTCAAATACGTCTGCTGGCAAGAAACAGCCACATTAAACCTAACACTGCCCCCCCCCCGAAGAAGTTTTTCCAACTGACTAAAACTACTGAATGTACCAGAAGTAGAATTAGAAATGCCCTCCAGATCCCCTTTAGACACACCACCACAGTACAAAGTTCCCTAGCTTATAGGGGCCCTAAATGTTTCAATAAACTCCCCGACACCCTTCACGAGTTCAATAAAATTGCCCCTTTCAAAGCGGTACTCCGTAACCACCTATCGCAGACTGGTGGATATGACCCCCAAAACAGGCAGCACATCCTCCCGCAAACCTCCAGTACCTCGGCTAAGTTTCTCTTCCAACGTATAGCACTTTTTTTTTAGTTAATAGTCTTTATTGTAATTTAACAAACAAACACAAAACATACAAAAAACACAGAGCACCAAAAACATCTCCAGCAGAGAAGGACTGAAAGCAAAAAAAAAAAAAAAAAAGAAATTATCCGTAGAGTTTCTGACAGTTACTTATGTAAGGAAGAAGTACAAGGATTACAGTAGGGTGAAAAAAAGGGGGAGACCCCCTAAACTCTGTGCCTAGTGATAATGAAAACACTCAACAGAGACTGGGTGAGACAGATAATACTGCCCAAGAGCTATTGGTGAAACAGTATAGTTATGTACAAAGGATGATATATCATGGGTGGCTAAGCTGAAACTCCTGCCAGGAACTGCGCCACTGGAAACATTAAGAGGGAGTAGCGAATGAGGACCACAGATTGAACTCAGCCTATACTGGTCCTGGGTTTCAGATAAGCAAGAAAGGGAGCCCAGCGGGCGGTATAGGTTGCCAGTTTATTAGCTGCAGCATGTGACATACGATCCATGGATGCCAAGTGCGTGAGAGCCTTTTGAAGTTCTGAAAGCGAGGGGATTTCAGTAGACTGCCACCTGCCTAGAATAAGACACTTGGCTGAAATGCTAAGGAGAGCTAACCAGCGGAGCTGATGGGCTTTAAGACGACAACCATGAGGGAGTAGGCCCAGGATCCAGACGGGTCGCAAAACCGCGAGTTTGCATGGCAAGTTGGTTCACTGCTTGCCAAAAGGGGGCCAGTACTGAGCACTGCCATATGATGTGATATAAGTCCCCAGTTTGAGCCTGGCACCGCCAACAGAGCTTATTGTTGAGGAGCTTAGCTTGATATAGAGCCACTGGTGAGCAGTACCAGTGGTGCAGCAATTGTTCTGAATGAGTCTACTGTGTGCATCTGGGTAGTTTGAGTGTGCCAGTTTCCAGCAGAGGGCCCATTGATCATCATCTAATCTCAATTGTAAGGCACTCTCCCACTTTTACGAACATACGAAATTTGCCAGCAGATAAAGGCCTAGAGGTCTATCAAGTCTGCTCGAATGTGCAGCTAGCACCCCTTATTCTGCAGCTGCCCCTCCCTTCCACCCTTCCCCTTCATTAACCCTCCCCCTTGTCCTGTCCCATCTTTGTTTGAAGCAGTCCACTGTTCTACTGCATACCACTTCTGCAGGTAACGCATTCCACCCAGCCACCAACCTCTCTGTAAAAAAGTGTCTCCTCATCTCCCTCCTGAACCTTCCTCGCTCCAGTCTCATATCATGGCCCCTGGTGGCCCTCCCCTCCCTTACTTTGAACAGCCCCTCTGTACCCGTCTTGTTTATTCCTTTCATGTATTTAAAGGTTTCAATCATGTCACCCCTGTCTCTCCTCTCCTCTCCTCCAGTGAGTACATTTTCAACTTCTTCAACCTCCTCTCGTATGATAAGTCCCCCAGCCCCTTGATCATCTTTGTCGCCCTGCGTTGCACCCCCTCCAGTAACTTAATGTCCCTCTTCAGATACGGACGCCAGTACTGCATGCAGTACTCCAGGTGTGGTCTAATTAATGACCTATACAGTGGCAGAATCACCTCCTCCCTCCTCGAGGATATACCCCTTGCAATACAACCCAGCATTTTGTTGGCCTTTGCAGCTGCCTTCCTACATTGTGCTGAGTTGTTCATTGACCCTGTAATGAGCACACCCAGATCCTTCACCTCCTCTGTCTGGGCTAGCTACACTTCCCCTAGCTGGTAACTCCTCCTTGGGTTCTTCATCCCGAAATACAGCACCTTGCACCTTTTGGCATTAAAGCCGAGTTGCCAGGTGTCTGACCAGGTTTCAAGCTTTGCCAGATCATCCTGCAACCCCTGCCATCCCCCCAGGTCATCCACCACCGCACCAACCTTGGTATCATCAGCAAACAGACTGATCTTGCTCTTGATGTCCCATGATATGTCTGCAATGAATATCTCAAACAACACTGGTCCCAACACCGAGCCCTGTGGGACACCGTCACTGCCCTTGGGTGAGCTCCCACCCACCACCACCCTCTGTTGCCTTCCCTGCAGCCAGTTTCCTACCCATCTCACCAGCTTTGCACCCGCCCCTGTGCCTACTAACTTCCTTCCCAGCCTTCCATGTGGCACCGAGTCGAATGCCTTACTGAAGTCCAGATACAGGACATCCACTGCATGGCCCCTGTCCAGTTGCCTAGTTACCCAGTCATAGAACTCAACCAGGTTGGTTTGGCAGGATCTGCCATGTATGAAGCCATGCTGTCTGCTGTCCTGTAGTCCTTTGGCCTCTAGGAGGGCCACCAGCCTCTCCTTCAGGATAGTCTCCATTAGCTTACCCACGATGGATGTGAGGCTCACTGGTCTGTAGTTTCCCGGTTCATCCTTAGGGCCACTCTGGTGGAGGGGCACCACATGAGCCATCCTCCAGTCCTGAGGTTTGCACCCTGAATGTAGTGAGGCATTAAATAGGTCTGCCAAAGGTCCTGCAAGGACCTCTGCCAGCTCCTTCAGTACCCTGGGGTGGATGCCATCTGGGCCTGGCGCCTTTGTCCACCCTCAGTGCCTTCAAACCCTCTTGAACTCTGCCCTCCATGATTTCCCCATCTGTCACCACTTCCTCCCTTGCTTCTGCCATTTCTCCCACCTTGGGTGTCACCCCCCTCTTCTCCTTAGTAAATACTGAGCAGAAGTACTCATTTAGTGCTTCCGCCTTATCATACCCTGCTTCCACCCAACCCCCCTCCTTCCTAATCCTTACTATGTGGTCCTTACAGCTCCTTTTCTCCCTGATGTACTTAAAGAGTCCTTCTCCCCCTTCTTAATGCCTTGTGTCAGCCTGAATTCCGTAGATGCTTTGGCTCCCCTTACTGCCCTTGTCACCTCCTTCGATTCTGTCAAGTACTCCTCTCTGTCTTCCGCCCTCCCTGTTTTCTTGTACTTCCTAAAGGCAGCTCTTTTCCTCCTTACCTTTTCCATGACCTCCTTGCTCAACCAACTCGGTTTCATAGCCCTAGCCTTCTTGCTCTGGGCTTTGCAGCAGGTTTTGGTTGACTCCACTATCCCCAGCTTTATGAGCTCCCACCTCTGGTTAGTGTCCATACTAGATTGAATTCTGGCCAGGTACCCTTTTACCACTTCCCCCATCCTCCCAAAGTCAGCCCTCCTGAAGTCCAGCACTCTTGTACCAGATTCCACTCCTTCCTTGCCCATATCCAATGTGAGCCATACTGAGTGGTGGTCACTCCCTGACAGCGGTTCCTCCACTGTAAGTTCTCTCACAAAGTCCCCATTTGCCAGCACAAGGTCAAGGGTAATCTCTAACCTGGTTGGTTCACTGACCATTTTCAGCAGGAAGCTGTCCTGGAAGGCATCCAGCAGTACCTGCTCCCTTCTGTTCCTGGTTGTTGGGGTGCTCAAGTCCACTCCTGGCATGTTGAAGTTCCCCACAATCACCACACTACCCTTCTCGCAGGTCCTCCTGATCTGTCCCGCTAGTTCCCTGTCTAACTACTCCGTCTGAGATGGTGGCCTGTACACCACTCCCATTCTAAGAATCCTATTCTTGGAATCCTGGATTTGCACCCAAAGTGACTCCATACTACCCTCCTACCCTTCCTCCCTTATACATTTTAGTCCTTCATTCACATATTGTGCCACTCACCCTCCTTTCTCAATCACCCTGTCCCTACGAAATAACCTGTACCCTGGTACAGACAGGTCCCAGTCATTATATTGGGTGGCCCATGTTTCCGTGATGGCTGCAATGTCCACCTCTCCCTCTGCCATGAGAACCTGTAACTCTGCAGTTTTCCTCCCAAGGCTCCTAGCATTAAGGGTAACCACCTTCCACCCTTCCCCCCTCCCATCCTGCCCTCCTTCCCTAGCATCACCAATAGTACTTGCCATTTGTCCTTTGTCTCTGTTATGGGGGGTAAGCTCATATGATTTCCCAACCTGTGGTCTCTGCATATCTGTTCCCCAACTGCCACCCCCCACTCCTAGTTTAAATTCCCAACTTCCACTATATACTCTTCCATCCTCTGTTTCAACACTTTCTTTCCCTCCTCACTCAAGTGTAGTCTGTCCTTGGCATAGAGACTACTGTCCTCCCAGGTTCCTCCCCCCCCCAACAGCCCATACCCTTTAGCACAACACCAGGTTCTTAGCCATCCGTTAAATTCCTCTATTCTCAGCTTTCTTGTTGTGCTTGCCTTTGGCACCGGGAGTATCTCGGAAAAAGTTACTGATATTCCTGCCCCCTCACATAATTGTGCTAGTTCCTCAACCTCCTCTGGATTATATCTACTGTCTTGTCAGCCAGGTCGTTTGTCCCAAGATGTATAATTAAATGAGGCTTATCCCTACCCCTTCTAGCATATTTCAGAACAGACTGTCCCACCCTTTCCGCTGTCATTCCTGGCATGGCCTCCACCCAAATGCGACTATGCCTCTCCCCCTTGCTATCTCACCTAACTCCTCTTAGTATTGAGTCCCCCAGCACTAAGATCCCACCCCTCTTACTCCCTGCTTGCTTCCAATCATCTCCCTCTCTCATTTCCAGCTCCTCTTCTTCCTCCTGCACATTATTTCCCCCTTTTACCCTGTTGCAATTCTCCCAGCAGAACTTCCCCCCGCTCCAGTTTGGTCCAGGCATTTATCAATTACTCCTCTAATTTCATCATTTCCCTCCTCCACCTTCTTCCTCTCTAGCAGTGCACAACTATTTTCTGAAGGCCCTTCACAAATGCCCGCTCCCCCTCTCTGCATAGTAACCTGTTCTCTCCTTTCCACTCCATGACTTTTGCCACTTCTTCGCCTCCCCTCACAAGTCCCTATCTCCTCTTTCCATTTGTCTTTTGTCTCCTGACCTGGTTTCCCCGGCAATCGTTCTTCCTGGCCTGGGCCCCTTTGTCTCTGCTTCCCTTCTTCTGACCCTCTCCTCACCACTGTTGGCTTAAATCACCCTCCCTCATCTCCCCTTCTTCCTCCCTCCAGTACTGGGCTAAACCCACCCCCAATCTGCCTTGCCTGTCTTAGTTCCTCCTCCTGCAGACCCTCAATCTCCTTTCTAAGTTTCTCTATGTGGTTGCACACTAAACATCCTCCCACACTCCAGGCAATGTTTAGAAAGATTGGTGCAGCGCAGTAGTTGCAGCCTACCACCCTACCCATTGCTGTCGTTGCCCACCAGCGACCCCCCACCCTTCCAGATGCAGGATACCAAACACTCCCCCAAGTCTCCCCTCTCCCCCTCTATCAGTGCAAAACATTTTTTTCTTTATTTCCCTTACCTCCTTTGTTGTACACATTTAGATAGATTGAGCAACTGCTTTTTATACTCCTATCCATCCTATTCACACTCAAAAAGTGACTTTAAGTAGCCATTGCACAACCTTCTTCAAACTCCCACTCCTCCTTTTCCCAATGCAATATCAATGCAAAGAAGTAATAATGAAAGCTCCTAGATTTGCATTTACTTCCCTTCCACTGAGAAAGCAGTCACCTCTTCACTTGCTGCTGTTCCTTTCCTGTGTAACCCCTAGATGGCGCTATCCCAGGGGCTACTACCCCTGCCTGATTTGCCACTAACAGGTTGAGGGGCCTGGATCCAATGGCGGGTGCCTCCACCCAGAGGTCAGGGTTTGCAATAGTTAAACTAACTTGGTCACAGCCCTCTGGGACACTGCAACCCCCCTTTCTTCCCACTAGTGGCCCACACAATATATCAGAATTACCTTCACAGTATACACTTATCCCCAGGTCTGGTTCCGGCACTGGGACCTCCTGTGAAATGAGATACAGTGCAACAATCACAGTACAGTACTTTAACATAGACAAATACCTCAGGCAGTATAACTTTGCTGAAACAAGCAGCTCTGATTTATTTAGGGGATATAACAAGGACAGGGAAATCAGGTTAATTAACTTATCACTCTAATAATCTACCTATGGCTCTGTGCACAGGCCTATCCCTATCAGTTACTGTCCCTGGGTACCCAAGCCCTAGTGGCTAGTCCAAACCGTGGCAGCTGGTGGGGCCCTTTCACACAGAGAAAAGGAGAATTAAACAGTCAGCAGTACAGTAATTCCATTTGGATTTAATGTGGCAATTCAACAGGAGTGACCCTGAATTAGTACTCACGACCTCCAAATAAGATAGGGTCCTTCAATGTCAGCAGGGCTCACTTGAGGTACACAAACCTCTTCACACATTTATATAAAAGAAAGCACTATACCAGGCAGGCTGCATCTGTATCCGATCGCAATTACTGCACAATACCGGGAGAACACACAGCAGATTCAGTTCCTGACAGACCGAGTGCAATTTTCAGCAATTCCTCCAGTCTTCTACAGGGTGAGCCTGGTTTCTACTCTTCAGAGATCCTTTGATTCTTTTCACAGGCAGATTCAGTCCTAACAAGCTGTTACACAAGCTGCAGACCGAACTCTGGGCCTTACACACGTTTTTGACTAAAACTGCACACTGAAAAAGCACAGGGCTCCTTCCTTCTTCACTGCCAAAGCTCAACTGAAACTCCAACCGACAAAACCGGGCACTTCCTTTGAGTTCCTCCCAGTTCTTGACTGGATTGGCTGTCACTCACAATAGACTGCTGCTGTTGGTCCAAAAAGGCACTGAAGTCTAAACTACATCTCCCAGAGTCACTGCCCATACAATCCTCTTGTGGCTGGCTCAGATTATGAGTCCAAGTTCTGATTCGTCCAAGGCACCATTTTAGAGCTAGCTTACCCACACTGATTGGTCCAGTTCAGCAGTTCAAAACTAGAATGGGGAACTAGCAGACACAGTTCTGACTGCAAAGAAAGCAGGTTAGACAAACTGTAATTTCATTATTACTCTAAATAATTTCTGTCAAACAGTTACATCTTTCAGATAGGTTCCTTTGCACTCCTAGTGACTGCAAAATGAAGTGAATTGGCAGCAGCTCGAGTGGTACTCAGAGAAGCACACAGTCCCCCCATACAAACTAATTATGTCTGCAAGCAGACAGCTCTTAAAGAGACAGTACCAGAGGCTCTAAAAACACTCACTGATAAATGGCTTAAATGCCAAACACCATTCAGGCTTGGAGCATTCAAGCAAGCTCCTGGAAGTCTTTTGGGAACCCCCATTTGCAGGGGGGTTACACCTGGATGTCTGCTTTTGCTATGACAGGTGCATATCCTTTGCCTGTTTGAGGAAGTGATGTCAGAACCCCTAGTATAAAGTAAATAATGGACCAAGGGTGGGACCAGCCCAAGTCTTCCAGAAACAATCAGGTAGCTGAGGCCTCTGGTCAGACCATTAGCACCCTTCCCCCACTCTGCACTCAAACTTTGCAGCTAGTGAAGCCAGCAACAATGAATCCCAATTCTACTCAAAGCCCCCAAAATAGGTTTGCTACCCAAAGAAACAGGACTCCAATTCAAACAGCTTCACCAACAACACATCAAAATAGGCTTGGGATTAGAAGATATAGGTCTCCAATTCAAAGAAACAGACCCAGTTAAATCACACCAATTATGTTTTAAAACAGAAGAAATAGGCCTCTACAAATGCAGCCTGCCACACAGTGAATCAAACAAATGAGCCCACTTATAGCTACCAAAACAGGTTTCAAAATTCCAACAGCCCCAAACAATACCCTGCTAGCTCCTTAGTAGTAAGAAAGAAAAGAAATAACATTCTACCAAGTAGAATCCACGAAAAACAATATAAAACAAGAAGCTACTGTACTGTAGATCTGATCCTGTCCCCCTTCTAGTTACTTTTGTTTAGAATCCGCGGATTGCGAGGGAATACTCTCTTGTATATCAGCATAAATTGCACTGTCTCGTCCCCAGGAGAGCTTGAGCCAAGTAGATAGCTTTGAAGAAGAGGTCATGGAGGGCAGATATGATCTAAAAAACATGGTCAAGGAGCTGCGCAACTGCAGGTATCTCCAAAAATCAGACTTGCCGAGACCTTTAGTTTTGACAAGCTCTGAAAAGGGTTGAATTCGCCGCCCTGTTTCATCCAGAATATCTGCTAGGATCCTGATGCCCATGGGCTCCCACTGAGGCCAGTAAATGGGCTTATTTTCCAACAAGATACATCAGTTATGAAAAACTGGGGTGTGAGGCAGAGGGACAGGGTTTGCCTTAATCCTTTTTTTTTTTTGACCCTCTTTTTGCGCCCCCCTCACCTTTCCGTCAAGGGTCCACCCTGGTCAAGGTGCCCCTGAGCTTCCACCATCCTAATTAGCCACTCGTTCCTCCAGTTTCTCCTGGCATACCCCCTAGGAGGTGGAGCACAGCGCCACAACAGGAATTGGCGCCGTGTATTGTAACTGGTCGGGGAGTAAGTGGCCAGACGTCTGATCAAAGCCGGGAGCAGGGTGTCATGGAGACGTCTTGGTGAGGAGAGAGATTTTTGTCCCCCATTGGCTGGGGCGGAGATGTGCAATGACGCCAGTGTCTGTCCCACCCCAGTACCTCCCCTCTTCGATCGTGTGTCGGTGCTCAGGGTTATACACCCAGCTTCCGCTAGATGTTACCTGAGCACAGAGACCCCCCCCCCGGAGAAGGAGAGCAGTCCATAGGATGCTCCATCCTTCTCCCCCCAGCTGTCCCTCTGATGACTCTGGCACGTTTCCGAACCCAGTTCACCGGCGTCGCATGCAGAACCCCAACCGCTGTGCCGGTGGGCTGGCTGGGTTTGCCTTAATCCTGTTATGCACCTTGTACCAGGTCTGGACAGCTGACGCAATAGTGGGGTGATCTCGCATTGACTTGGGGGGGTTATAAATTAGAAGAGGAAGACTGTGTACCTGCGCAGTGGCCTTTTCCATATGAAGCCATTGAGGGGAAACAGAGGACTGGGTGGAGAACCATTTCAAAGATTGGGCTATAGAGTAGGCCCAGGCATAGCCCACCCACCACAGCAGGCCCCATCCCCCATTCCTCCAGTGAGAGTGAAGTTTGCCCCTGCTATAGCGAGGCTTTTTATTGTTCCAGATAAAATTCCCCACTACTCTGTCAATGGCATGAAGCCATTTCACTGGGGAGGATGGCCAAATGAATGTGTGAGAGAGGATATAGAAGTTTAGGGGCTGAGATCATTTTGAGGGCTGCGATCTTACCTAAGGTGAGGTGGAGCAGTTTCCACCTCTCCAATTCCATCTTCAGATCAGCCAGTAAGGGGGTCATGTTAAGGTCCCATATTTTGGAGAGGACAGCAGAGATATGGATGCCCAAGTAGACTAAAGGGTCTGAGGTCCATTTGAGCCCTGCAGGGGGAATCCTGTCCTGAGTACAACTAGGGCTGAGAGGGAGCAATTCAGTTTTAGCAGTGTTCATTTTCAAACCGGAGATTAGCGCAAAATCTGCCAGGAGAGAAAGGAGTGCCGGGAGGGCAGCCGAAGCATCCTGCATGAGGACCAGAAGATCATCCGCATACATAAGCATAGTATATGCATGCACACCGATAGAAATCCCAGGAATGTTAGGATGCTGTCGAATAGCAGCTGCCAGAGGTTCGGCTGCCAAGATAAACAAAAGAGGGGAGAGGGGGCAGTTTTGGTGAGTACCTCTATATAACTGGAAGTGGCCGGAGATCAATGAGTTGGTCTTAATTCTGGCTATGGGTTGTTGATAAAAAGGCCTCACTCAGTTCCGGAAGGGGGCTCCAAAGCCAAATCGATATAGTACTGTTTCCAAGAACTCCCATTCGAGATAACCGAAGGCTTTCTCGAAATCGACTGCAATGGCAGCTGCGGGAGTGGAGAGAGTCTTGGCATGATAGATGATATTGATCAGATACCTGATGTGGTCGTGGCTAAAATGTCTTGGGACAAAACCAACTTGCAAGGCGTGAATGAGAGAGGGGATAAGTGGACTAAGCCCGGTGGCCAACATTTTGGCAAAGATTTTACTATCCGTATTAATTAGTGATATTGGATGGTAGCTGGAGGGGAGTGTGGGGTCTTTGCCTTTTTTGGGGAAAACAGTAATGACCACTTCTCGGAGGGTAGGGGGGAAGATACCCTTGGTGATGGCTTCCTTATAAACAAAAGTGAGGAGGGGAGAGATTTGGGTGCAAGAATCTGCCAAAATTCAACCAGAAAACCATCCCCTCTGGGGGTCTTGCTGGGACTGAGGGCTTTAAGTGCTGCTGTAACTTCCTCGGGCATGATGGGCAGATCCAGATCTGCAGCTTGTGATGGGAGGAGGACAGGAAGTTGGAGTGGACCAAGAAAAGACTCTACTGCATCGAGCACAAGAGACTTGGTAGAGGATAAGTTCAGAGTAAAATTGCTTCATGATGGCATTTATGTGGTTAGGATCTGTTCTAGTTACTCCCGGTCTGGTCTCTCAGTCCAGTAATATGATGTTCAGCCTGCTGTTTATGTAGCCGGTAGGCCAGAAGCTTTCTGGATTTTTTGCCACCCTCCCAATAATGATGGTGCAGCCAGACTATTGCTAGTTCGGCCTTGTGAGCCAATAAGTCATTTATTTCTAAGCGTCCTGCAAGCATTTCCTTGCTTAAGGGAGAATCTGATTTCAGACATGAGGTTTGCTTGGCCTGGGCTTCTAGGTTCTTTAGCTTTGTTTCTAAAGAGGCCAGAAGTTGCTCCCATTTCTTCTGGCACTTTGGAGGCACACCCCATTATTGCCCCCTGAAGGAAAGCTTTAAGAGCTTCCCACATGACGCCAGAGGGGTGACCTGAAGAGAGTTCTCAGCCAAGAATGAGGCCACCTCGGAGGTAGCCCACTGTACAAAGTCAGGGTCCTTGAGAAGGAGTGGGTCTAGCTTCCAGACAGCCGATTTAGGGGAGGGGGGCCCCATAGGGTGTGTAGGTGCAACGGAGCATGGTCCGAGGTGACCTTGAAAAGGATCACAGAGTCCACTGTATTCCAACAGAAGTCTGCAGACGCCAGTCAGAAAGCCAGCTGACTATGTGACCCATGCACAAAGGAAGTAAATGAGTAATCCCTCACCCTCGGATTTAAGGTTCTCCAGATATCGGTTAGGCCAATCTCAGCCATTAACTGCTGTAATGCCGCATGGCTCCTAAGGTGTTGCGGGAAGGTAGAGACGCTGCAGTCCATTTGGCATGACAAGGTCAGATTAAAATCTCCCCCTAGCATGATAGGTACAGGAGTAGATGCCAGGGAGATCAACACATGGGCTAAGGAGTGGAAAAAAGAGGGGTCATCCTCATTGGGGCATAAGTGCAGCCTAGAAGAAGGGGACCTTCTGGGGTTATCAGTGCTAGAACCCACCATCCCTGCTGATCCATCCGGATGGTGACAGGTGACCAAGTGAGTGACTTTTGGAGGAGGAGGATGGCTACCCCTCTCCGTTTGGAAGAGGAAGAGAAGGAGAATATCTGTCCCACCCAGTCCTTAGCCAGCAATCTGTGGTCCTGCTTTATAAGTGTTGTCTCTTGCAGGAAGGCCAGTGTAGCCCTCAGCCTTTTTAAATGGGATAACATCTGTTTACGTTTTACTGGGGTATTCAAGCCCTGTATGTTCCAGGTGTAAGCATGAAGATCATCCATGATCCAATAGAGGAGGAAAAGTGCAAGAATACCAAATGCATCCTTTCAAAACAAAGGTTGATGGGCAAACTGACCCCCCCCTGTCAAGAGTTCCCCAATGACACCTAGCCATTCAGCAAAGACCAGCCATGAAACACCAATAGCATGCCGAAAAAAGGGCGAAACCCAGTCCCTACAAGTAACAGAGAAACATAAAGGGCAAATGGCCCAACACAGTACCGAACTATATACAAAACTGGTCATATGGAGAAGCAAATCAGCAGGTGGAGGGGGATGGTTAGACCAGCAGGCAAGCTGCCAGGGCCATCCGCCACCCTCTCATGGGGCGGGAAGACTGTGAAGGCAGGCAAATCGTAGTGGGACACTCATCCACGATCACCCAGGATGCCAACAATATCGCCTCTTTCTCCTGTGGGGGAAGAACTACGGGAAAGGGAGAGGAGGCAAACCCCGCATCCATGATAGGTTGTAGTGGGGAAGGGAGGGGGTCCTAGCGGTGCTGCCCCTACACAAGCCAATGCAGTTCTTAGGGGCTCACCGAAAATACTGGCCCTGGGCGATGGAGGGGTACTGTAGAATGGCACCTAAAAGAAAGGCCAGAGTTCTAGCATAATGGGGGGTAACCACCCCGAGCTGACAAGGATATAATGGGGACCCAACAGCAACATAACATGGCATGGATGTGGGACAGATAGTGGGCACAGACAGACAAAATATAAATAACTGCCAGCTCCGTGCTAGGGCCCCACAGAGCAGTTCTTAGGAAGTGAGGCAGAGCCCACAGTGAGAGCATAGATGTAAAAACGAGCAAGCACACTTAAACAGGTATTTACACAGAGGATACTAATGTAACACCAATGCACACTGAGTCCTAGCATAGTCCACAGGCTATCATCAGTACATTCAAGGGGCATAGCTGTTCAGTATGGCACTTATGCCTATACCAAATGAGTATACGGGTCCAGAGTATTTAATCAAGCTGCAAACCAAACCCAGAGCTATCGAGGGACGGGAAAAAAATAGAGAGAGCGCTGAAGATCGATGAGAGCCACCCCCAGTGAAACCCAGTTGGGTGAAAAAGCAGAGAAAAGGTCCAAAACACTAGATGCACATTCAGAGTGGAACCTCTATGGGTTGCGGGGAAGTCGAGCGGCTCCGAGCTGTATCTCTGCATGCCTGAAGTCGAGAGGGGCTGGTCAGAGCCGTGGAGTGTCCTTTTGGGGAAGCCTGAGACAAATCCGTGGCGACAGCTGCGTCCCACGATTTTGGTTCTGCTGCAGGTATGACGGGGGTCTGGAGCTCCTCAGCAGGCAGGACAGCATCCGATAAGGTGAGCAGGGAAGCAAACTTATTGGGTGAGTGGAACTGTTGCAGGTCCCCGTCCTGTCCAGATACGAGATTCTTGTCCTCCTCCTTCTGCCAAAAGTTCGGGTGCTGCCTCTGCTCATGCTGCTGGGGCGAGTGCCGTTTTCTACTCCATGGTGGAAGGAAGGCCTCAAAACGACGGACCGGAGGCCGTAAGGAGTGCGAGGGGGAGGTGGGCACGTCATCCATGTGGGTCGGAGTAAACGGTGAGCCACTGGGGGGTTTAAACAGCTCTGGGTCTTGGAAGTCCTTCAGAAATTCTCTCTGTAGGTAATCCAGGAGGCTTTCGGGTGTCGCAAAAGAGGAGCCCCACTGATAATCACCCGCATAGTTGCCGGGTATCTGAGAGAGAAGGAGATATGGTGGGTATGGAGGATCTTTCAACAGGTCAAAAATGCTCTGCATTGTTCCGTTAACTCCTATGAGTAATCTTGGTAAATGGAGATACGGTTGCCCTTCCAGGTGATTGAGCCTTTGTCCCTGGCTGCCGCGGCGATCATATCCTTTTGGTGACAGTCTAAAAACCGGGTGCAGGTGCTCCCCTTGTTTCGGTGGTTGGGCGAGGGAGCGGTGAGCCTGCTCGATATGTAGGAAAGTTGCAGGCGGGAAGCCCAGGAGCTGAGGTAAAGTATCTTGGAGAAAACGAGCAGCATTCCGTTTTTCTACCCCTTCAGGAAAGTCTATAAATTGCAAGTTATTGCAGTGGCTGCGATTCTCCAGTTCGTCCACCTTATCTTGCAAAAGGTGGATGAGATGGGCCTGTTCCCAGGTGGTAGCGGTGAGTTCCTGCAGGCCAGAGTCGTGGGCCTTCACATGTCGCTCTGTGTTAAATAATCTGGTCTCAATGGTTTGCAGAGTTTGGGTATTGTTATTAAGCGCCAGAGTCATTTGAGACATTTGTGCCATCAATTGCTGAAACATTTGCTCCATCCTTGCAGGATCACTGGGAGCCGAGGAAGAGGATGCCATTCTGTAGGCCTGAGACAGAGAACAGCTGCTGGGGTCACTGTGCCAGCCAAAGATGGTGAAGATAAGAGCTTTGCAGCATAGCAGGTATATCCTACTGCTTAGTCATGTGCCTCTTGCAGAGAGAAAATGTCCCGAAAGTGCAGGATGCTGAAGGATGCAAACCCACAGTTAGAGAGCTAGGGAACTATGCTGCCATCTTGGCTGAAGGTTAAGCCACGCCACTCAACGTATAGCACTTAAATAAAACATGACAATGCCACATTGACTGCTTACTTGCACCTTTATGTCCCATTGTACCTGCACCTCCTTGTCCTATGTACCACAATTGTCTGTACAATTTTGTTTGATGCACTGAAGAACTGCTGTACTTGTGTAACTCTAAATTGTCTCTGCACCTTGATTTTTGACATGGAACCTTTGTAAATGAGCTCTCTAGCTCAAAGGTTATGTAATCTGAATCTGCAATAAAAAAATAAATAAAATAAGAAAAAAATAAATCTCTCCCACTGAGACAAGGCCTTTTTCAATGCCAATAAACTTTAAGCTGGATGCTGAACCATGCCATGCTTCGGTGTAATGCTTTGTCATTGCATACTGTTTGTTCTCTGTCCCTACTGCAGTCATATGTTTTCATATTCTCACTTTAAAGCCCTTTGTATATCCTGTATACCCTAGACTGTATGGGCATGTCAAAAGATACACTACATGGGCTGTGGAACAGGACGGATAACTTGCTTTATATCAAATCTGTTGCCATTCTCAGGATGAGAAAAAGTCTGTATTTGTTGTATGATAGCACTGACTACAACTACGGCACTTAGAATTCCCAACCAGCCTGTCCGATGGCATATTCTTTGTAGTTGTTTGTTCTTGATAAACAAAATATCACTTGTCCTTTTTCCACTTCTGCAAGCTACGATGGGGGTGACTTACCAACTGAATACAAGTTCTGCTCAAATCCAGTTTCTTCTCTCTCTTTTTAGTACACTCCAGCATTTCCTTGTAATGTCTATGATTTAATTAGCATATAGATTATATTGAGTGCTGAACACTGTTCTGTCTCTCATTCCAGCTTTGCCCTTTTTCTGTAATAATGCTTCTCTCTGTATCTCCACAGCTCACCTTTTAGTTCTAGCCACTATCTTCCTATCATGATTCCTATCCTGGAACCAGTTCCCTGTTTCTGCAGCTTGCTTTTTTTATTGTATCCACTGTTCTGCAGTTCCACTATATACTGAAGACTCACATTGTACCCCGTGTGAATTTCCAGGTATTTTGAGTCTGTGGTGGTTAGGGATGGGTCAGATGTAGGTTGCAGGACCATCCTTATATACTGGCCTCTGGTGTATGGGAGTGTTTTCTGCAGGAGCTGGCAGATATAATGGTTGATAAACAGGTAAAGTTCAGTGTTTCCCTCATACTATCCTAAAAAGCCTATGATGGAAAATTTCTATTTAAATTTGCATCCTGAGGGATTGTGCTTTAAACAGGGGCTCTTGATTCAGCCAATATTTGAATAAACCTTACCACTCCACGCATTTACGTAAAAACTATGTTGGCACAATTACCGAATATGGAAGAAGATTTTTCCATTGAAAAACTGTACCACATTTCTCCACGTGGCTGGCGGCCCAGGGCAGCTACTGGTGAAGCTATTCCCCAAACACTGTTACTGGAACTGGGATCGTCGGAGGAAAGGGACATGATTTTGAACAAAGCTAAACAACTTAGCCCACTGCAATGGCAAGAAACCCGTGTGCACAAATTTCCTGACCTTAGCTACATGACTAGATCCAGAAGGAAGGGATTTATTTTTATTTTTTTAATTTTAGTCTTTGTTATTCGGGTAAGGCCCACTAGGCACAAGTGCCTGTTTTCAGGGGTGACCTGGGAGCACTAGGCGGATAAATGACTTGCTCAGTCACACAGTATGCAAGTGGAGGTTGTGAAACTCAAACTCAGGTCTGGTCTGCTGGATGTACAAAGCTCGTTCACACCTCGTTCCTCTAACCTCTAGGCTATACTGCCAGCCCATTTGATGGTGTGCAGTCTCATCTTTACGCTCTTGGCATACACCATGCTCTACTCATGCCTGCAAGTCTGAGAGTCGTTTATGGGGGAAAAATATACCAATTCTCAGATCTGACTGATGCTGCTAAGCTACTGGTAAAGTTGGAAAACCAGCTAAAGATCTGGGGGTCATTGTGGATTGCATGGTGACATTAGAACAACAGGTGTCAATGACAGTATGCAGTGGCTTTTACCATCTTTATAACATATCTGGATTAAGACTCATCTAGCGACTGCTGATTTGGTAACAATAATCCATTCTTTTGTCACATTTAGACTGAACTACTGCAATACTTTTTACTTATGGTTACACCTCGGGCTTCATATGCCACCTGCATCTCATCCAGAATGCTGTAGCTCAGCTTGTGGCAGGAACTTCTCAAAGTGACCACGTCACACCAGTAGCACGTGGTCTTTACTGGCTGCTGCTGATTTAGTAGCTCATTCACTTCAAGGTAACGGTCAAAGCCCTACATGGTTTGGACCCAATTACCTTAAAGAGCTGATGATGCCTCAAAGAAAACTTTGAAAAACATGATATTTCGGTACAATTCGACTTGCATTCCATATATGTTCTATAGTTTTTACTCATGATTATTTATTACTAAGGAAATGTGCATGAATACATGATGTTTATAGCTTAGAGTTCATCTGCCTTTTTATCGTACTCCCTACTTCACGTCATAATCTACTAATGTGACATCACAATCTGTAGTCTTGGGAGTAACTGATGCCACAAGCAGTGCATTATGACCTCAGGTAGGGAGAAAGAGCACAAATAGAGAAACTCTTCAGGAGCAAAGATCCCATTTTCATGCAATTTACACCAGTAATAAATAATAGGGAGGAGGAATACAGAACCAATGTGAAATACAAGCTGAACTGCGTCTAAATATTGTGTTTTATTGAAGTTCTCCTGAAGGTGTCCGCTGTTCTTTACAGATTTCCTGTTGTCCTACACCTCTACTCATCCTCTCCGTACAACGGTTGTGGGCTTGCTTCTGGTCCCCGACTGACAACTCAAACAATCAGGAGACAGGTCTTTAGGGTTGCTGTCCCTATGTTATGGAACTTCCTTCAATTGAGCATCCATTCTGCCCACACCATGCAGGCTTTTAAGTTCACTCTTTTGTGTTTAGCCAGGTCTAACCACAGTAAGAGAAACATTTTAACTGTGTGATATATTTATTATTATATTCTTTCTGTGGGTTTATATCAGGCTAACGTCTACTTTATCTCCAGTGTTTTATATGTGCTTACGTCTGTAAGGTGCCATAAGCCTTTGGAGAGGACAGCAAACAAATAAAATTGACTTGCCTTGCCTAATACTCTTATCAGATCACATTTTACCCACGAGGCTGCACAATTATCTCTTTATGAATAAATTCTGACTTACTTTTCAGATCAGCATTTCTGTCAGGATTTCACAACATAGGGGGCATACTGGGATGGCCAGCATCACATTCCAAAGGCTTGGTTGGGTTCCACTTTTAGCAAGGCCTCTCAGTTGCCTGAATGCAGCTTCCTCAAACTCCTTTACCTAACTCAACTAAACCACTCCTAGTGACTCATCAGTCTCCAGGAGCTAACCACACCCCATTGGAACTCCCATTCAATCCATGCAGCAGGGAGTATCACAGGAGTCTAGAATTAACCCACAAAGGCCCCTAGATCTAAAAGAAAGCTGTGCCTTCTCAGGGTCTAGATAAGAAAAGTACAGTTGCGTAAGAACTTACCGTAACAGTAGATCTTCGAGAGAGGGTTCCTTCAGTAGGTCATCACATATAGGACTAGCGCCACCTGGCATCTGGGCCACATGGCAGACTTTTCTAGCAATATCTGACGGGGGACCGCCCGCTCGATGTCACATGACTGACATCAGCGTGACCATATATAGTGAGCGGTCCCCAACCTGCTCTCCTGTTCCACCAGCCGAGCCTGGAAGAGGCCTGACAGCAGGAGTAAACAGGATTTGGGATTCCTGAATAAAGCAAAAAAAGGGGAAGGAGGAGGGAGGGAATATGACCTACTGAAGGAACCTCTCTCGAAGATCTACTGTTAGGGTAAGTTCCTACGTAACTGTACTATCTTACTTCGAGAGGGTTCTTTCAGTAGGTCATCACATATAAAACTGAATCCCAAGCAGTACCTCTGAGGAGAGACAGAGAGAAAGAAGGGAGGAGGAGAAAAAACTCCAACAAAACTGGAGAACAGAATGGACTCAGTCTAGGACAGAAGGCCCTGCAAAACAGCTAGGCTAAAACCTGCCCTCCGCCTAGAAGCAATTGTCCAGACTGTAGTGTTTGGTAAAGGAATGAACAGAACTCCAAGCTGCTGCAGCGCAGATACCAGCTGCGGATCCGTAAAAAGGTAGTGGAAGCAGCCATGCCCCTGGTAGAGTGACCTCTGATGGAACCCGGCAGAGGTTTGTCATATTTTTGGTAATAGTAACAAATACAGTTGCCCAACCAATTGGA
Source organism: Neoceratodus forsteri (assembly GCA_016271365.2). NCBI lineage: Eukaryota > Metazoa > Chordata > Ceratodontiformes > Ceratodontidae > Neoceratodus > Neoceratodus forsteri. The sequence goes on from CM057454.1 coordinate 1,182,240,452, forward strand.
AAGGCACTGCTTAGAAACAGCTTTGCCCGCCATCCTGGGGGCAAAGGAAACAAATAGCTGATCACTCTTACAGATATCTTTTGTTCGGTGTGTATAACACTGAAGGATCCGATGGATGTCCATGGTGTGCAGAAGTGCCTTACCTCTGTTCGCAGGGGATGGAAAGAAAACCAAAAGCTCCACTGACTGGTTCAGTGTAACTTCCGACAACACCTTGGGTAGAAATTTGGGATTTGTCCTGAGGACCACCCGGTCCCTGTGAAAAATTAGATAAGGCTCTTTACACACTCAGGGCTCCAGATAAGGGGAGTACTGACTTGTTTTACTCACTTCATTTTAGGAAATACTCTTCAAAAAATGTTTTAATGAGTGTCCATACCTCTCGGCTGCTATGAATTCCACATAGCGCTATGATTGTCATACTCAAATTTGCCCTTTTTCCACATAGGTTTTCTGATGTTCCTCATAATGTTAGAGCTGTTTCTGGACACACAAACTATGAAATCATTGAACTAAGTTGATAGAAACATTCCTTATCACTAACTATATGGGGCCCACTATCTGTAGACATATTATTGTTTAAAATAAGAAAGTGCTACACATTCTGGCGCTTTGCTATGATTTTTGAAGGCCAGTGCTATGATTTTTAATACTGAGGGGTTGAGAGATATGAGAGTACCAATACTCACCCAACATTTATAAAGACTCTACACCAAAGAATAGTGCTTCATAACATAACTGGTGATTCAAAATGATTTTTTTACACAGACTTACAGTACTCTTATGCATTCCAAGTGTGTTTTACTCACTATATTTTAAAACTGGTGAGTAAATTACTCCTACTTACCAACATTATCTGGAACATTGCTAGCACTTGAGCAATTCTTATCTAGAAAAAAAAATTGTTTTTAAAAATGTACTCCTCACTCCACTCTGTCCAGACATTTGTACACATCCGAATTTGGTTTTACTCATCTCACTTTCAAATGAGGAGTACAGTACTCATCCCAAAAAAATCTGGAGCCCTGTACACACTAGAGCCTGAAGCTCTGAAATCCTTCGAGCTGAAGTAACAGCAACCAAAAATAACGTCTTCCAAGAAAGGAAGCATAAATCACAGCTCACTGCTGGTTCAAAAGGAGGGTGGGTATGCTTCTCCAACACAAAGTTCAAATCCCAAGGCAGTGCAGGGTTGTGGATGGGCGGTTTCAGATGGAGAGTCCCTTTCAGAAAGGTTTTCAAGACTTCCAACTGAGCCACAGGTTTACCATCCACCAGCTCATGGTACGCTGAAACTGCTGAAAGGTGGACCTTCAAAGAAGAATACAACAGGCCAGAGTCTGAAAGATGGGGGAGGTATTCCAAGACTTGTGGGGCAGAACATGAAAATGGGTTCCAATCTTTGGAAGCCGCCCAAATAGAAAAACATTTCCACTTCATAGCATAAGTGGAATGAGTAGAGGGCTTTCAGGCCTCTACCAAGATCTGAGCTCAAGAGGAAACCCCAAAGCGAGAAACCGCTATGTCTGCAGGAGCCACGCATGAAGATGCAGTGTCCTCAGCCCCGGATGAACAAGATGACCTAGAGCCTGGGTTAAGAGGTCATGAGTCACCGGAAGTGGAATCGGTGGTTTCCTCGCTAACTGTTGCAGCAGTGGGAACCAAATCTGTCTCAGCCAGAGAGGGGCAATGAGAACCATCTGCGCCTTCTCTGCCTGAAGCTTTAGGAGAACCCCCTGGAGAATGGGAAACAGAGGGAAGGCATACAAAAATTTCTCTGTCCAAGAGAGAGACAGTGCATCGTGCCAGAAAACACCATGCCTTGGAACGAGCGAGCAAAAACTAGGAAGTTTTGCGTTGAAATGGGAAGCGAAGAGGTCGAATTGCGGACACCCCCACCATAGGAAGAGAGACTCTGCCACTTCTTGATTTAGTTCCCATTCATGACTTAGGGTCTGAGACCTGCTGAGACTGTCCGCCAGGACATTTTGAATGCCTGGAACGTGCACGACCACTAGGGCCAGATTGTGCTGGACCGCCCAGTTCCACACCCGTATCGCCTCCCTGCAAAGGGGGTATGAGCGAGTTCCTCCTTGTTTGTTGAGGTACCAGACTACTGACATACTGTTTGTCTGGACAAGCAGTGATCCCTTGGGATGGAGGGTCTGAAATGCCTGTAAGGCATACAAGACCGCCCTCATCTTCAGAACGTTGATGTGTAATGATGCTTCCAAGCTGGACCACAGTGCCTGTGCTTGGTGCTCCCCTAGGTGTGCCCCTCATCCCATATTCGATGCATCTGTAGTCAGAGATGCAGAGGGGGTCGGGCTCCTGAAAGGAAGACCCAAGGAAAGGTTGCAGGGGTTCCTCCACTACAGCAATTCTTTCTGAACTGCCAATGAAACAAGGACCCGGATGGTCCAGGTCGTCCAGGAGTTGATCCCACTGCACTCGCAAGGACCACTGAGTAATTTCATGTGAAGCCTTGCTAGGGGAATGGTAGTGATGGAGACTGCCATCAGGCCAAGTAGGCAGAGAACCTCCTGGGCTGGGATGGTCCTGGACGAAGCCACCAAAGAAGCCTGATGGACCAGTGTCTCCACCCTGTCTGGAGGAAGGAAGGCTCTGCACTGGACCGTATCCAAAACCGCCCCAATGAACCGAAGTCTCTGGAATGGGGAAAGGGTTGACTTGGGGATACTGACAGTGATCCCCAGTTTGGCGAAATCAGCCAATCGTCCAGGTAAGGGAAAACCGCAATACCCTGGCGGTGAAGGGTGGCCGCCACCACTGCCAAGCACTTGGTGAACACCCGAGGTGCCAAGGACAGACCAAAGGGGAGGGCCCGAAACTGGAAGTGCTCCCCCTGGAATAGGAACCACAGGAATTGATGGTGGCTTGGAAAGATCTGAATGTGCAGGTAAGCATCCTGCATGTCCAGAACGCAAAGCCAATGGTTCTCCAGAAGAAGTAGGAGAAGGCTCTGAAACGTCAGCATCCAAAACTTTTTGTACTCGACAAACAGGTTGAGACTGTTCAAGTTGAGGATGGGTCTCATGTCTTCCGTCTTTTTTGGGAGCAGGAAAAAATGGGAGTAAAACCCCCTCTTCCCCTTTGCCGGATGGGAATGCTCTCTATTGCTTCCTTGAGCAAGAGGTTTTGAATTTCTTCTCGAACGACAAGAGCCTGATCCCTGGAATAGGAAGACCGGTTTGGCGGAGAGTCTGGTGGCTCTCCAGAAACTCTATAGTGTGTCCAGCGGACACCAGTTGCAGGACCCATGCATCGGAGGTTATGCCCTGCCACTTCTGCACGTGGCAGCCGTACCTCCCCCCCCACTGGCTCCTCGCCATGAGGCTGAGGAGGTGGTGGGGCGAGGGAGTCAGGAGGTGGCAGGACGTTCAGGAGGAGGGCATCCTGAGTGCCTCTGGTTCTTGGAGGCAGGAGGAGTGGCGGAACCCGTGGCCTTGAGTGTCTCCTGGTGCCTGCTTCCTCTGCCTCCAGGTACTTTTCCGAAAGGGCTGCTGCTGTTGTTGAGTGCTTGATCAGTACATGGACCATACTGACCTCAGGGCAAGGCCTCTATCCCAGAGGTTGGTGATCATGTCCTTGCTGTCTCCACCGAAAAGCACCGAGTCACGGAAGGGGGCATCCTGAATCGCAGACTGAACCTCGTTGGCGAGGCCAGAAATGCAAAGCCAGGCATGCCGTCTTAATGCAACGGCCGTCGCCAAGGCGTGAGCTACTGAGTTGACGGAGTCATAAGTAGCCCACAGAGCATGCCTACATAAAAAACATGACAGGCAGAGATCCTTGGCGAGCTCCTCCTTGAGGCCCGAAGGGTCCATAGCCTGGACTCCAGCCTCCAGCCTCTAGCCTGGCCATGGTAGCCTTCTGGTGCAACACCATATGGGCCACATAATTCAGGGACTGAAGCGCGCATGTGGCAGAAGAATAGACCTTCCTACCAAACTGGTCCATCTGCCTCGACTCCTTCTCTGGAGGAATGGTGCTCATGTGCTTAGGTGCAGATGAGTGATCACGAGCCACTGAAATAATGACGGAGTCTGCCTTCGGATGTGCATTGAGAAATGGAGCATCCTTAGGCACCCAGTACACCCTGTCCGCCCTCTTGGGGACAGCCGGGATGGAATGAGGCATCTGCCAGACCATAGAGGTGAGGTCCTGGTGAGGTTCAGGGAGGAACTGGGACTGGGGACAGAGACTCTAAGTCCAGGTGTTCGGCGAGTCTCTGCCGCATTGGGTCCAGTTCCTCCGACTCCCAGTTGAAATAGTCTTGCATGGACCTCAAGAGGTCTGAAAAGGCAGGGTCCTCTAGTGGGGATTTGGGGGAAACCTTGCCCTTCGGAACCTCAGGTTCGTCCGAAGGCTCCTCCGGTGACTCATTGCCATCCTCCTCATCATCATGATCGTCGTCTCCCTCATCCGGACGGTCTCCAAGGCCTGGGAGAACAACAGTTTTATGAGACGTCCCCATGACGTGGACTGTAGGAGACAAGCTCCTTGGGGATGGAGACCTATGAGAGCTCGGAGGAAGGAGCCTGTTCTCCAGATCTGACACCAGCTCTGAGCACGCCCCCTGCCACCAAGACTGGATTAAGGTCCTTGAAATCTGGCATGGCCAGAGCTTGTGGAGGTGGCGGGGGAGGAGGAGGGGGGGATTACTGGGGGAAGAGAGCAGTGGTACCCCTGGTAACCAGAGAAGGAATACCCCTGGAATGGGTTGTACCTGGGGTAGTATTGCCCCGTGCTACTCCAGTCTGGAGGTGGACCAGCTGGGTAGTGGTCCCCAGGATACTCCAGGGGGTAATGAGGGGTAGTTTGGGGTCTAGACTACCGACGTCGGGACTGGCATTACCTGATCTGGCACCAGACAAGGGTCCGGCGTTGCAGTGGTTGGCTCCAGGGCCGGACAACTGGGCCCAGGCTCTCAGACCATCATCAGAGTTTCCGCCATCAGGAGAACCGAAACTGGATCCAACGGTGGGATCGAGACCGGAGCGGACGCCGGGTCTGGAGTTATCCCACCAGAGAGGAGAGGATGGGCCTCCACAACAAGGCCAGATGGCTGGGGAGGAGCCTCCTTCCCGGTGACCCCTATAGGGGAGTGCGGAGCGGACCCTGAGGAATGGAGAACATTGAGGGGCTCCACACTATCCTCATCGGGTGTAGTCACCTGAGTGGGGGGGGGTACTGGCGATGGAGAAGGGAGGAGAGGGGCAGTCTCCTCCTGGCTCTTCCGGACATCAGGTGAAGCACAGTCAGGCCCCAATGGGACAGCCGCGCCAGAACGACCATCAGAGACGGACGTCTTACCAGGCGGAGCCAGGCGGGAAAGGGAGGAGCCCCCTGCCGACTTAGCGGCTAAGGCCGTGCAGGTCCCCGAAGCCTGGGGAGCCGACTTGCCAGTGGTTGGGCGGTCCCCGGAGGCCGACTTAACGGCAGTTGCTTTGCGGCCGTCGGAGAAGCCGGTGGCTGACTTACCCATGGTAGTCTTGTCAGACTTACCTTCTGAAGTCTTCACTTTAGGCAACGGCTGAGAAGTGGCCTTGCTTGTTGAGGGCCAAGAGGCCTCAAACTGGGCTTCAGCAGAGCACTCCCGCTCCCTGTGTTTCTCCTTCCGGTGCTCCTTTTTGGAAGGAGGAAATGAAGAAGACTTGCGGATCCGCTCCTTCTGCTTTTCCAGTGACGCAAGATGGGTTTTTAAAAGGTGGGCCTCCAAAGTCTGCTGCTCTTTTTTTTAGTGGCCTGGTTGAAAGGCTAGCAATCTGGGCAGGATGAGACAGGACGGTCTGCGCCCAGGCAGATCATGCACTTAATGTGGCCTTCCTTCTGGGGTATTTGCGTGCCACACGATGAGCACGTCTTCTTGGGCGGAGACATAAAAAAATCAAAGATTTTGAGGAAAAAACGTGGAGTATTAATGCGACACAAGAACTTTCAATGACGTACACTAATGGAAGTCTGCAATGCGAATGACACAAGGTGACGGTGGGAAAGAACTGGAAGGCGGGCGTGGGGACCACTCATTATATACGGTCACGCTGATGTCAGTCATGAGACGTTGGGTGGACGGTCCCCCGTCAGATATTGCTAGAAAACTCTGCCGTGCGGTCCAGACGCCAGGTGGCACTAGTCCTATATGTGATGACCTACTGAAGGAACCCTCTCAAAGTAAGATCAGTTGGTGAGCCTCCCTACAAATCCCTACAGTGTGGTCCCTGTAATAAAGGAGCACCTAGCGTACAACCAGAGTATGGACAGCCCACTTGTCATCTGAAGCAAGCAGCTATAAAACTCGGAGACTGAGCATCAGATTAAGGTGAAACTCCAAAATTACCTTAGGGAGAAACTTAAAGTGGAAGCAAAGGTTAACTTTGTGTGGAGAAACAGATACACAGACCCCACCTAAAGCCCCTGGAGTTCACTCACCCATCAGGCCGAGGTGACAATAACCAAAGGCATGCTTTGTCATGATTTTTTTTTTTTTTTTACACTTTCTTTCTTACCCCCGCTCTCCTGAACTCTTTCAGGAGTGGTCGCTCGGAGTCTTGTCCGTGTCCCACCTGCCTGAAGCCTTTCTCACCCCCTTCCATCCGCTGCTGCTGCCACCGCCCGGACCCCTGGCTCTGAGTCCCCCAAGGCAGGACTGCCAGATACACCTCCTGGTGCTCTATCTAGAATTTAGTCTGGCGGAGCACACAGGTGGTGAGAGGATGCCCCCCCCCCGTACCCTCAGTCACCTATCAGGAGGTAGGGTTTTTTTCTTATTTTTCCTTCATTCCTCCCTAAACCCCCACCCCCCAAGCGGAGCTGCAAGCACAATTGACGCCCAGGAACGCCTTGTCGCTGGCTCCAGCCCTCTATCCGAGTCCTGTAGCACTGCGGTACCTCCAGTCTCCACTGGAGGTCACTGCGATGCCGGGCATAGTCCCTGGATCCCCCCTGAGGAAGGAGAGCTGTCCTCCGGACACTCGATCCTTCCTGTCCCCTGCCGACCCCCAGTGGCCCAGGCTCGTTCCTGAACCCGTGTCGCCGGCGTGGCGCGAGGTGTGGCGTCCAGTGCCTTAACCCTCAGTTTTCACCGGGCCGGCATGCTTTGTCATGATAAGTGTGACATCTCACACTTGTCCATGGAATAGGATTATTTTCCCATCAGCTTTGCAAATATCAGCAATAAATCCCATGGAGGCAGATGCTCGTGAATTGGAGAGGACAGGTGATCCAGGCATTTGAAAAAGCACCTGACTACTTGTTCCTGGCCCACAGTCCACATATCAGTCTGTGTCCAGTATAGTGAGATGGCTTCCAGGTGAACCATGAGGGAAGAGGCTCATAATCCTGACTGAGACAGGGACCAGAGATAGTTGAGGATGCAGACCACAGGGCAGGTGAGGGAATTTACCTCCTGCCCATCACCCAAGTGTGTAAACCTCATCCACTTGAATATATATGTTTTACAAGTCTGCTCTTTGCAGGACACCGCTAAACATGTAATACACCTTCCGAAAGACCCAGAGCCTAGAACTCTAGCTGCTCTGGAATTAGGTGGACAGGCACAAGGACTGCAGGTCCAGATGCCTGATCATTCTTCCTGATCTTGTCAGCAGATCTGGATCCAGTGGAAGCCACCACGAGAGCCTGCTGCCAAGGTCAAAGAAATCCTGGTACCAGAACTGGAAAGACATATAGAAGACCCGGGGTCCTGAGCAGAGAGATGGCATCCCCCATGAGCTTTCCTCTTGGGGAGGGGGGGAGACAGAACAGCCTAAGTTTTTTGTTCTCAGAAGAGGCAAACAGGAACACTGGAAGTGTGCCCCACGGGGCAAACATATGTGTCACCACATCCTGCAGCAAGGAACACTCGTGCAACATATCTTTCAAGTGACTGAGAGCATCCACCAGCTGGTTGTCCTCCCCCAGCCATGTGGACTGCAACTAGATTTGTTTGAAGACTCTGTACCAGGGACCAGGTGTGGATCACCTCTTGACATGTATCCCACCTTGCTTGTTCAGATATGAAATAGTGGTTGTGTTGTTGGTATTAACCTGCATGACCTGAGCCCTTATCAGTGGAGAAAAGTGCACTGCCTGGAGCTACAGCAGGTTGATATGCTGCTGAGTCTTGACTGGCAATCAGAACACATGGGTTCTGTGAACCAGCAGATGAGCACACCACGCCACTGTTGATGGATCCATCATTAATGCAAAAGATGTCTCAGCCAAAGGGAATTCACTCAGAGGTTTTGGCGACATAGTTACCAGTGGAAGGAGTTCTGCATCAGCTGAGTCACCCATACCCACTGGTTCAGGTGGCCGTGGTACTGCAACCACTGGTGCCACAGTTCCCACTGAAGTGGGAGTATTTCCCCAACAATCCCAACAAATCATGACTATCATAGATGCCAAGAACCCCAAAAACCATAGGAAATCCCAGGATAGGCGGGACTGCCCAAACCTGAATGATCAGGCAAAGGAGGTAAGATCCTCCGCTTAGTCTGAGAATAAGTGAGCTCTGGCTTGGATGGAGTCCAATCCAGGTTCATCCTCACCTCTCTAGGATGTGCATCAGAGGGTAGCACTCCTGCTTTTGGACCTCCTCAAAGGCAGTGTCAAGGGATGTAGACATGTACTGCACCGACAACAAAAAAGGATGTCATCATGTCAAGTCACAGGAGGGGGACTGTCTGAAAGATCAGTATCCACAGGACTCTGGGATAATGCCATCAATGAATCCTTCAAGTCTTAATCACATTCCCAGAACAGAGGCTCAGTATGAAGCTCCAGAATATGGACCAAGGACCTTAGGTAGAAAAGACTCAGGCCTAGTGTCCTTTTTTTCAGAACACCGTCCTGCAGCAGCAGATAGGTTAGGCTCCACAATAATTGACTGCTACAGTACTGACAGAACCACCGAGGGGGGAGATCACTGGACACTGCACCAAGGTCTGTGTTGGCAGAAGAAACCAAGAAGGTGTTAAGGCAGCCAGCAACAATAGGTCGAACTCGCCCCTGGCCCTTTGCCCTAAAGGTCCAGTGTTGCCACACTGCCTCTTCATATTTACAGTATGGTTGATGTCACTGACACCCACCCAATGAAAAGGAAGCGCTGGATGGCCACTGACTACCATGATGGTGGTGACATCAACCTATACAAGACTGAGATCTTGATCGCGACTGGGATTTCGAACTTGAGTGTTACATAGAAACATAGACTTTGATGGCAGATAAGGACCACTTGTCACACCTAGTCTGCCCATTTCCCTACCTAGAGGATAAGCTGCAGATCCTATTTAACCAACAGCCTATTTCTTTCTACCCCCCCACAAAAATTGCCTTATGTCTGTCCCATGCATTCTTGAATTCTCCCACAGTTTTAGACCCTACAACCTCCTCAGGAAGGCTGTTCCATGTATCCACCACCATCTCTGTGAAAAAATACTTCCTCATTGCCTCTGGGCATGTCCCCCCTGTTCTTCAAATTGTGTCCCTTGTTCTTGCACATCTCTTTTCTGAAAGATGCTACCCTCTTGGACTTTGTTAATTTCACTGGGGTACTTAAGCGTTTCTATCATGTCCCCCTCTCCTCCTTTCCTCAATGGAGAGGGGGGACATGATAGAAACGTTTAAGTACCTCAATGGAATCAACAAAGTCCAAGAGGGTAGCATCTTTCAGAAAAAGAGACATGCAAGAACAAGGGGACACAATTTAAAGATAGAGGGGGGCGGCTCAGGGGCAATGTGAGGAAGAATGTTTTCACAAAGAGGGTAGTGGATGCATGGAACAGCCTTTCTGAGGAGGTTGTGGGGTCTAAAACTGTGGGAGAATTCAGGAATACATGGGACAGACATAAGGCAATTCCAGTGGGAGGTAGGAGGAAATAGGCTGTTGGTTGACTAGGATCTGAGGCTTATCCTGTAGGTAGGACAATGGGCAGACTAGGTGGGCCAAGCGGTCCTTATCTGCTGTCAAAGTCCATGTTTCTATGTTTCATATTAAGCTCCTTTAGCCTCTCCTGGTATGACTTCTCTTGCAGACCCTGCACCATTTTAGTTGCCCTCCTCTGAACTGCCTCCATCCTGTCTATGTCCTTGCAGAGATGGGGTCTCCAGAACTGGACGCAGTGCTCCAGATGGGGTCTCACCAACTGTCTGTACAGGGGGATAACAACTTCCTGTTTTCTTGTGGTGATGCCTCTCCCTATACATCTCAGTATCCCCCCAGCCCTCCCTACTGCCTTCTCACATTGCTTGCCAACCTTAAGGTCATCTGATATGATTACCCCCAGGTCCCTTTCCATTTCTGTTATTGTTACTACCTCCCCCCCCCCCCATTGTGTACTCTTCCCCTTGGTTTTTGTTTCCCAGGTGCAGTATTTGCACTTCTTTTCATTGAATCCAAGCTGCCATACTTCTGACCATTCCTCCAACCTTGCCAAGTCCCTTCTCATCCTTTCCACACTCCTTGTGTATCAACCCTATTGCAGATCTTTGTGTCATCTGCAAAGAGGCATACTTTTCCTTCCAGTCCCTCTGCAATGTCACTTATAAAGACATTAAAAAGGACTGGACCCAGTACTGAACCCTGTGGTACCCCACTAGTAAACCCTCTTTCTTCAGAGTGGACTCCATTTACAATTACTTTCTGTGTCCTGTTGTCCAGCCAATGTTTTACGTAGGCTACCCCCTGGGACCCACTCCCAGGCTAGTTAATTTGACTATTAATCTTTTGTGTGGGACTGTGTAAAATGCCTTGGTAAAGTCTAGGTAGGCCATGTCCACAGCCCCTCCCTGGTCTACTGCTTTGGTCACTCCATCAAAGAAATCAATTAGATTAGTCTGACATGACCTTCCCGCTGAGAACCCATGCTGCCTTGGGTCCTCTGCCCCACTGGCCTCTAGGTACTCAACAGTTCTTTCCATCAGAAGTGATTCCATCACTTTCCCTACCACAGAGGTCAAACGGACAGGTCTGTAGTTTCCTGCCTCTGTCTTGGTCCCACTTTTGTGAAGTGGAATCACATCTGCCTTCCTCCAGTCCTCAGGTAATACACCATCCTCCCATGATTTGTTAAAAAGGGTAGTCAGTGGTGTCACTAGTTCTCTGCTTAATTCTTTTAGAATTCTGGGGTGAATTCCATCTGGCCCCATTGCTTTGTCCACCTTCAGTTTTAGGAGTTATTTCAGAACCCTTTCTTCTGTGAAAGGACTGGGATCGACCCCCTTATCCAGAGTGCTTCTGTTAGCTGGATTAGTCATATCCCCCACCTCCTCTTTTGTGAAGACTGAACAGAAGTATTCATTCAGTATCCCTGCTTTTTCACTGTCCCTCTCTGCCCACCCACTGTCCATTCTATTCAGCCTCACTATCCCTACTGATCCCTATTGATCTACAGAATAGCGATGGCTTGGTAGAGGTGGAATTAAATACACCAGCTGCTTGGGCAACAGCACAAGAATGGATGGAATCAAAATCTGTATTGACAGAGAGACCACTAGTGGAGACTGCGCAGGAGAGACAAGGACATATCTTATTGTTTTGGGTCATGTTTTACATAATTGTCTGTATATAATGCATCAGAGATGCCCATAATGGCCAGTGTAGGTGCAAGGGATCATGGGTACAGGCACATGGGCTCTGTAGACTGATGTAATTTTCTTGTCACTACAGAGAATCTCTTAGCTCCTAGCCAGGAACTGGAGTTAATTAAATTATCTAACAGGGGACAAAAGAAGAATTAAGCAGAGCTGGCCAGCTGGCAGGTCCATTTGTCTCAACAGGCTACAGCCCCCCAGGAGACTGAATGTCTAACTTCCTATTGTATCTGCAGGGCTACAGTGATTTGGGCTTGTTACTAACTGAATAGGCCACCATTTATGAAAATAGATGTATTTAGTGTTGAGTAATGACAGCCATCTCCCAGCCAGGAGACTGGAATGTCCACCAGAAATCTGGTTTACCTCATTTTGTTTTTCCTTTACATTCAGAAAACTGCATATATGCGTTATTGTAAATAAAATACTGAACTCTGATTGGTTGGGTAACCACAGAAACAGAAATGCTAGCCAGTCGCAGGGCCAGCCACTATCCATGGGGCCTGCCCTTTTGGAACCCCTTAAAACCAAGATGCAGACAGATATCTGAGCCTTTTTGTCTTTTCGCTTCTTTGCTGAAGCTTTTTGCCATTGTTACATTTTGGACCTTCTCTACCTGCCTGTCTTGAGTAGAGACACTTTCCTCAAAAATTCTTCTGTACTACCAAGAACCAAGATCTTCAACTGCCTCTAAAAAGACTTTGCACTTTTATTTATTTAGTTTTTGTTAACCGGGTGGGTGCACTAGCCATGAAATGACTATTTTTAGGCACGACCCGGGAGACTACAACAATCAGACAGGAACATAGTATGGGCACAATAAAATTACAATAGCATAGGTCAAAACAGTCAGTAGTAATGAATATATGCAGCCAGGACAATAACAATCAATGAAATTCACATACATTTTTAGGCAGAGAAAACCTACACAGTTTAGCAAGAGATACCTCAACACAGCAGCAAAGAAATATTGTTCAAATTAGTCACAACAATGAAGATTCAAATAGGCAGTGAAACAAGGCAAGGGCAAATTCCTGACTGGGCAGGATGCATTATCAGGTCCTCTGAAACAAGACTGAGGTGTGGGGGAGGGGAGGAGTTGGAGTAGATTAGCTCAAGCAGATAGTAAGGGTAAGAAGTTCTAAGAGGTAGGGAGGTTAAAGTTAGGCCAGGCAGCATCTGGTGGGTGAGTGGATTAGGGAGGATTAAAACAAGTGCAGAGATCAGCAAGGGATAGATGTAAGCACAGTTCCTTTTTGAAGCTGTCATGGGATCCAGATATTCAAAGTGCTTTAAACTTCAGCAATGAAGGACTCAAGGTAGACTTTTAATCTCAGACTTTTAAAGTGTAGGTTTTTATGTGTAACCCCCCTGCCGGGGGGGGGGGCCTACCTGTGAACCCCCGAAAAGGCTGCATTTTCCCTGGGGTTTTGGTCCACCCCCTTTTGCTGGGTCCTGGTTTCCTGGCTGCTGCCACTGTGTCCCCTGTCTCTCCTGCTGGCCCCTGCATGGGTTTTTAGAGAGAGTGGGGCTGAAGGAGCAAGTTCACGGAGCCACCAGTTTGAGAAATGGCACTTCGATGCCGATGAGTTCCGTACATATGCAGTAGCCTATTTTTGATCGTCCGTTCAGTGGCCGCTTTGGCTATCTTCTCCGGTGGTCCCAGTCTCAGGGAGGATTAAGAAAGGGACTGGGACCATTGGCAGAACCAGAGAGGCAGCCGGAGAGCAGCAGGAAGAGTATTTGTAAGTGCCAATCGCGCTCAGGAGAACGGGAGCTGCCTCATGAATATTAATGAGGCGGTGTCCCTTTGAAGCTTGGGAGTCTGACAAGTGCCTACAGGCACCAGGAATCAGTGCTAGCGGCAGACAGGGAAGGAAACAAATTAAATACAGTAATGGTGTGAATGGGAAAAGGAAAGGCTGCCAGTCTGTAAATCTCTGAATAAATAAAAAGGCATGCACAGACTGCAGCACAATGATAAATTAGGATCAATATTGATGGCATTGGGGCTATGTGTACAGACTGCCTAAAGGCAAGGTAAACTGTCAGCAGTGACTGGGAAAGGGCAAAATAAATGTGTTAAATAATGTAGTTGCTTTACAGGGCACAGGGGTAGCTACCAGCTTGTGGGGCATCAAATTAAGTAAAGTAAATTGTTTGGCTGCAGCAACATTCTAAAGCTGGGATTATAGTGAGACTGCCTATAAGGTGTTTACTCAGCAGCCATGTGACCACAATTCAACCAGTCAAATGGCCAGGTTTCACCAAGAGGATTATGGGGCTTGTGAAAAGACTCTTGGGGGAAAATACCGGGGAATGTTTAGGTGTCTTTTTCTGCACCAATGAGGCATCAAGGGAGCCTCATACATATTAATATTTCTTGAAGACAGTGGCTCCAGCCAATGGGAAGTTGCCAAAAAGCTCATAAAAGACCAAGGACTCTTAGGTTTTGGGGCAGTTCGGTGGAAGCCCCTCCAGAAGGAGGGGGGCCCTTGCCCCTGGAGAGAATGAGGCTGCAGGATGGGCCTGCCTGGGGTCTGCAAGCAATTTGTACCCCAGGGCAGGTAGTGCCTACCCCATCAGGAAAAGGGAAAGAAGAAGCAAGAAAGAAAAAGGTTTATTGAAAAGCAGATTTAAAGAGAAAGAAGAAAAGCTGCAGGATGACGGAGTCTGCATTACTTAAAGATACACCACAGCGGTGAGATAGAGGCAGCTCGGATGACAAAGGGAAAAGCTGCAGGTTACAAGAATTTGCATTGCATTGAAAATGTATCAGAGCAGCGGGAAAAAAAAAGAGGTTGTGTCCTGAACCTAGAAAAAGGACAAAGGTTGTGTCTTGATCCTGGAAAAAGGACAAAGGTTGTGTCTCGATCCTGGAAAAGGGACAAAGGTTGCATCTGAGCCTGGGAAAAGACGGAATGTAGAGGAATAATGAGAAACAAGAGAATATGAATGTGCTGAGAGAAAAAAGGAAGAGTTAGCCTCTTCAATCCAGAGAATTGCTATGCACCTGCACAGTAAGAAAAGGGACTTTGAGTGCAGGAATTAAGCGTACAGGTGGCTGTATTGAAGTTGAAAGACTGTGAAAGCAGAAAGATGGACAGGAGCCTTTCAGGGTCAGGTACCTGGTGTCTGCTCCTGAGATACAGTGAGAAAGAGACTGGTGTGGATTCTCAGACTCTGAACAGTGCCCCCAGAGCCTGAAGTTCAAGAAAAGGAACAGATTGCTTTGGCTACCTGCCATGGCAGGGAAGATGAAAGAGAAGAAGCAGAGAATGTGCTGAATGTTCACTCTGACACCAGGGCCAGGTGGGGAACTCACTAACTCCCATAAAGTTGGGTCTACCGCTGCAGGGGATCACAGGTCTTGTACCCGAGTGCTAGGGCACTGTAATTGGAGGGAGCCGGGCCGTGGGGCTACTCCCAGGTCTGGGTCATCTGTAGTTGGCAGGCCTCACACACCTGCCCTGCAACAGGCCCATAATAGACTGAAGGGCACAAGCTGCAAGATCTGCAAGCAAGAAAAGGAAAGAGCAAGCTGCAGCCTCTGTGTCCCCTGTTTTAAGCATCAAGCCCAGTTCCGCCAGTGTTTCCATCCATCCCCAGGACTCCAGTGAACTGTGCCATCCAAGGACGGAGCCTGCAGAACTGTGAGTAAAAAAAAAAAAAAAAAAGCAGGGACTGCCCTGAGCCTGGGGACTGTAAATAGTTCAGGAATGCCCACCAGGGCAGGAGATAGAGCCAAGATGTAAATAAGAGAAAGGGTTGTAAAAGTTAAAGTTAAATTCCTTAACTGCGCCAATGCCAGCTACCAGCTACACCTCAGGCCTGCAACTTAAAATCTGGGTACCCAGTGACAGGACTTTGGGGTTTTAACTGGACTGGGACCTGTGGGTCTGGGCTTGGGTTACACCTGCAGCAGTTAGCTAGACAGATTTTGATGGCTGCACTAATGAAGATGTGAGATTTAAATAAAAAAGGAAAATGCGATGTTGGGAAATGCAAATCTTTAAAAATGCAAAATCAAAAGTGTGCTTAACCTCTATTACACATCCCCTATCATAACCCTCGACCTTGTAAATAAACGGTTATGTTATTGTTTTGCAGCAGAGATGACTCCAGAGCCTAATTTTAGTGAGCCTGGTATTAGTAGAAATGTGAAATGCATCTGGTTTATCTGAATGTGAGGAGGTTCAATTCTTGGTAAGTCCATGTCCGGGGTAACTATTGGGGAGGTGGGTTGGTACGACATCCCAGGGGGTTGTACGGCAAGCAATCAGGCCCACTAGTATGTACTCTGGATGAAGGCACCACCATTTTATTTTAGCTTTTGGGAAAGGACCCCTTTGTTACAGCTTATGGGAACCCAGGCCTCTTAACCTTGGTCCAGCCGGCAAGACGGGGGTAATGGCCCTCTCCCAGAGAGTGCTGGAGAGGGGCTCCATATGTGTACTTTCCTTTTACTTTCAATATCCTGTAACCAATGTCTAAAAGTATTTGTCTTTATGTTATTTACTGTTTTCTTATTAACTTAATTAGTAAAGCCTTTGACTTATTTTAAAATAATTCTGCCTATCTGTTGTGAGTTGCCTCAATAACAGTTATTCAAATGATACCACACCTGTGTGACTGTTTTGAGGCCTAACACTACCAAAAGTGAAATATGACTATGGACTTTGTGATGAAAGGAATGGAGGAAATACGAAGGGTCTTGGGAAGAATTTGTGGGGGTTTGAACCAAGTGCTGCATTTCTGGGGAAAGATACATAAACAATAATAGGGTGTATACGGCCCCTGAAGCCTATACATGCCTGTGGCTTTCTGGGTTGCAGTGCAATGGCTGAGAGAGTTCTACCCCAGGAACACAGACTCCAGACTGTATTTGTGTCCCCTTGCATGGAGAGAGGGTGCCCTGGCATTCTCTGGCACATGTTCAGTTGTGAAACAGCAAGCATGCTAGGACAGAGAAAGGGTATCCTTAACCTCTCCATCACTGGAGGGATCTGGCTGTGATGCAGAGAGAAATCCCACCCCATGGGAGTAGGCTGGTGACAGCCTCCACTGGAGGCATGGTCCTGCCTGGTTCCTCGACCACATAATGCACCAGCAGCACCAGAATCTGTGAGAGGGATAAAGCTTCATCCCCCTCCAATTCCAGGTTGAGTAAGACATCTCCCAGTGTCGGCTTGGCTGTCAGCTCCTTGCACTGAAGTGTCAACCTGATCCCTGTCTGAAGCAAGTTTGACCACAGTTGAATGCTCTAAGGAACTCAAGGATTAAGAGAGCAGGAACATTACCCCTCTCATGACTGACTGGTCACGCCACTTATGCTTCTTGGGGTGGGGAGACTATCGTCAGATGTTTACATGGACACAGAAAGTTCCCTAAACTCTGCATGCTCCTGGTACAGCATCCATTTCATGACTGGTAGCACTGTGGCCAAGGACAGGGCTGACAAGGACCCCGTGCCAACACCTCTTCCTCCATCACCTGAAGCTGGATCACTGTACCTGCAGCTTCTGTGACCTTCCTTTCCTAAGGCCTACACTGGTGGAACTGTCCCTATGTTCATTACTAGATGAAAGAGGAGCTGCCTGGCAGGAAGGAGACTTCTCCACAATGTGGTGGGCCCCTGGCGACAATGGGGCAACCTCGCCCTTTGCCTTAAAGGTCCAGTGTTGCCATATTGCCTCTTCATATTTGCAGTGCAGTCAATGTTGTCAACACCCACGCAATGAAGAGGAACTGCTGAGCGGCCAGTGTATATCATGATGGTGGTGACGTTGTTCTATACAAGACTGACATCTTGACCTTGGCTGGTACTTTGATCTTGAGTGTTGATCTGAGGACTGACAATGGCTTGATGGGTGGAATCAGAGTCTGTATTGCAGTAGATACTACCAGTGGAAGCTGCACAGGTGTGGGCTGAACTGGAGGCATGATCCTGCCTGATTTCTCAAACGGAGCAGGCACCAGCAGCATTAACATTTGAGAGAAGGATGAAACCCTCATCTACCTCCAGCTCCAGGTCAACCTGAAAATCAACCAGTGTTGGCTTGGCGGTCAACTCCTTGCACTGAAGTGTCAACCTGATCCCTGACTGGAGCAAGTCTGACCACAGTTGAGTACTCCAAGGAACTCAAGGATTGAGAAGAGCATGAACACTCCAGCTCCCATTATCAACTGTGGTGGCACCTCTTAAGCTTCTTGTGATGGGGACACTAACATCAAATGTTTGCATGGACACAGAGAGCTCCCAAAACTCTGCATGCTTCTGGTACAGCATCTATTTCATGACCCATCCCACCATGACCAAGGCCAGGGCTGACAAGGCCCCTGCACCAACGCCTCTTCCTCTGTCACCTGAAGCTGGGCCACCAAACCTGCAGCCATGGAGACCTTCCTTTCCTAAGGCCTACATAGAAGGAAATGTGCCCTGTTTCATCCATGGATGAAAGATGTGCTGCCTGGCAGCAAGGACACTTCTCCACATTGTGGTGGGCTCCCCGGCATTATACCCTTGTATCATAGCCATCTGTAACAGACATTTTCTGCCTCCACTGAATGCACTGTTTAAAACTAGATTTGCTCTGTTCCCTGCTGCAGTCATCGACAGAATAGGAAACAAAAGATGAGACCCTCAGTATCAGTCAAAAACTGAAAAACCTTTTTAAGACATAACAGAGAATAATGGCTGAAATCTTCTAGAATCCTCACACACAACAGGATCTCTAAAGGATCAAGAGACCTGTTCCTTCCAGAGGAAAGATCTGACATTAAGCGGGGGCAGAGCCAGAGGACGGCACCACAGGTTGTAGGAGTCAAACTTGAAGACTACTCCAATGACTGAGTTACGCACAACAATAAAACATAAGTGTGGATAGGGAACTGAATCCAGGCAGTTAGAAACTAACCTTTCTGTGTGGGATGCAGAGCTGCACTCCATGGACAGGAAAACTAAGGTTTGTGTGTGAGGTCCAGAATCACACTCTGTGGGCAGGTACACTTAGGTTTGTGTATGAGGTCCAGAATCACACTCTGTGGACAGGGAAATTAAGGTTTGTGTGCGAGGTCCTGAATCACACTCTGTGGACATGAAAATGAAGGTTTGTGTGTGAGGTCCAGAATCACATTCTATGGACAGGGAAAAGTACAGTTACGTAAGAACTTACTGAAACAGTAGATCTTCAAGAGAGGCTCTTGCAGTAGGTATTCACATATAGGACTGACCCGCCAGGTGTCAGGATCCCATGGAAAAATTTCTAGCTAGCAGTCTCTGGTGGGGAAACACCCCCATGTCAGGTGACCGGCGTCATATGACGTCGGTATAAAGGGGCGGTCTCCCATGCCCGCCTTCCAGTTCATTCCTGCCAAGGGCCAAAAGAGGCAAGACGAGAGAGAAGAGGATATTCCCCCCTTGGAAATGGAGCCAAGGAAAGCTTAGGGGATGGAGGGTGGGAAGGCAATACCTACTGCAAGAGCTTCTCTCGAAGATCTACTGTTGTGTTAAGTTCTTATGTAACTGTACTATCTTACTTTGAGAGGGCTCTTGCAGTAGTTATTCACATATAGGACTGAGTTCCAAGCAGTCTGGAACAAGGAAAAGCACTCTGGAGGAGGACAGTTATCCATAGCATGGAACCTCAGGCTGAACGGGCTCACGAAAGAAGACCTTGGAGCACAGCCAACCCAAAGCCTACTCTACGGCGAGAGGCAAGGTCCAAACTGTAGTGTTTTGTAAAGGTACGGACAAAAGTCCAAGTTGCGGCTGCACAGATGTCTGCCACTGACACATTCTAGAAACAAGCCGCAGAGGCAGCTACTCCTCTGGTGGAGTGACCTCTGACTTGACCCAGCAGGGTCTTCTTGTACTTGTCATAACAGAAAGTGATACAATGAGCCAACCATTTCGATAGCCATTGCTTAGAGACAGCATTGCCTTCCCTTTTGTAAGCAAAAGAGACAAAAAGCTGATCAGTTTTTCTGAGATCCTTAGTCCGAGTGGTGTAGCATCTCAGTATTCTGTGAACATCCAAAGTATGTAAGAGGCATTCCCCTTAACTGGAGCGTTGCATAAAGAAAGCGGGTAGCTCAATGGATTGATTCAGTGTAGATTCAGCCACCACCTTACGGAGGAACTTAGGGTTGGTAGACAGAGCCACCCGTTCCTTGTGAAAAATCAAGTACGGGATTTTACACATCAAGGCCTGAAGCTTGGAAATACGCCAAGCAGAAGTAATGGCCAATAGGAAGAGTGTCTTCCAAGAAAGGAACTTTAAATCTGCTGTAGCTGCTGGCTCGAAGGGAGGCAGGGTAAGCTTCTCCAGAACGAAATTCAAGTCCCAAGAACGGGTAGGAATGCGGATGGGGGGTCTCAAATGGAGAACCCCCCTGAGGAAGGTCTTGGAGACTTCCAACTGAACAAAAGTCCTGTCCCCAAAAGGAATATGGTAGGCTGAAATAGTGGCCATGTGGACCTTTAATGAGGAATGGCTGAGACCCAAGTCAAAGAGGTGACGCATGTAGTCCAGGACTTTATTGGCTGGGCATGAGAAAGGTTCAAAGTCTTTCGAAGAGGCCCAAATTGAAAACCGTTTCCACTTCATGGCGTAGGTGGACCTGGTGGAATGCTTGCTGGCCTCTACCAAGATGTCTGCTACGAGCGGAGAAACTCCGAAGCGGGCTTTTGCCACGTCTGCAGGAGCCACGCATGTAGATGAAGGGATCTGAGACCTGGATGAACGAGGGTCCCCTGATCCTGGGTCAACAATTGTTGCAACAGAGGAAGAGGAAGTGGAGGATCCTCTGAAAACTGTTGCAGAAGAGAGAACTAAACTTGCCTGGGCCAGAAGGGAGCGATGAGAATCATTCAAGCTCCCTCCGAAATGAGTTTGTTCAGGACCCTCAGAATTAAAAGAAGAGGAGGAAAGGTATAAACAAATCTGTCCCTCCAGAGCGAGAGATAGAGCCACCACTGAAAATGCCTCTCACTTGGAGCGAAAGCGAGCAAAGGTGGTAGGTTTTGCATTTTGGGGAGAAGTGAAGAGGTCTATCTGTGGTGTGCCCCATTGCTGAAAGATGTTTACGACTTCTTGCTCAAATTCCCGTTTGTGGGAGCTGGTAGAAGAACAGCTGAGTCAATCCGCCAGCATGTTTTCTACTCCCAGAATGTGAATTGTGGTCAAGTGAAGGTGATGCTGGATTGCCCAATGCCAGAACCCTCATTGCTTCCCAGCACAGAGGATAGGAACATGTTCCTCCCTGCTTGTTGAGATACCAGACTATGCACATGTTATCTGTTTGTATGAGGAGATGACTGGGAAGGATAAAGGAGCGAAGAGCCTGAAGGGCGTAAAGGACTGCTCTCAGTTCGAGCACATTTATGTGTAGATTTTGTTTGAACTTTGACCAGCTTCCCTGAGTCCTGTGAGACCCGAGATGGGCTCTCCAGCCTTCTCCTGATGCATCTGTCATCAATGTCTGGGGGGGGGTTCGATACTCAAGTGAACTCCCAGGCATAGGTTGTCCTGTACCATCCACCATTGCAAGTCCCTGATCATGGGATCGGAAACTAGCACCTCTTGGTCTAGAATGTCCAGAGTTTAGTCCCATTGAGACTGAAGCATCCACTGAGAGATCCTCATATGGAGCCAAGTGCGTGGGACTGTCAGAATGGCAGCCGCCATTAGCCCGAGGAGGTGAAGGACTGACCTGGCTCCGATCCTCCTGCGACCGGACAGAAGAAGGGCCTGCGTCTGAAGGGTGTCCACCCTGTCCGGAGGCAAAAAGGCTTTGCCACTGGTCGTGTCCAGAATCACCCCTATAAACTGGAGGCATTGCCAAGGGACCAAATGGGACTTTGCCTGGCTGATGGTGATATCCAGGCTGGTGAAAACCTGCAGGGTAAGGGAAAGGGAGTGCAGGAGTTCCTCTCTGGATGGGGCTTCCAGGAGCCAACTGTCCAGGTACGGGAATACCTGAACTCCCAGAGTACGCAGGTGGGCCGCTACAACAGACAGGCATTTGATAAACACTCGGGGTGCCGAGGAAAGACCAAATAGGAGGGCCTTGAATTGATAGTGGTCCCCCTGAAAGTAAAAACGAAGGAATTTGCGGTGGGAAGGGCATATGGGGATATGCAGGTAGGCATCCTGCATGTCCAAAGCGCATGGCCACTGTCCCTGCAAAGAAGATGTAGAAGGCTCTGCAAAGAGAGCATTCTGAAGCATTTGTACTCCTTGAACATGTTCACGGAACTGTGGTCTAGGATAGGCCTCACATCTCCCGTCTTCTTTGGAACTAGGAAGAAATAGGAACAGTAACCCATCCCCCAAAGATGGTTGGGGACTGGTTCCATCACTGCCTTCGAAAGAAGGGAGGTGATTTCTTCTAGGACCAGAGGAAGATGTTGTGGGGAGTAAGACAAATGGGGGGGGGTTCTGTAGAAACTCTATTGAGTGTCCTGCTGATATTAACTGGAGCATCCAAGCATCTGACGTTACCCTCTCCCAACCCGGCAGATGGAAGGAGAATCTCCCTCCTACCAGTTAGTCTGGAACCTCCAGAGGCAGTGGGAGAGGCAGGGAGTCAGGAGGTGTGGGGCAGCACAGCAGCCTAGGCTTCCGCGACTTTTTTGCTAGGGGGAGTTTTGGTTGCTGGAGGGGCCTCGACGCTGCCGGGCCCGCTGCCCCGCGGGTTTTGGTTTTTGTCG
Organism: Neoceratodus forsteri; assembly: GCA_016271365.2. Classification (NCBI taxonomy): domain Eukaryota; kingdom Metazoa; phylum Chordata; order Ceratodontiformes; family Ceratodontidae; genus Neoceratodus; species Neoceratodus forsteri. The sequence continues at coordinate 1,182,262,782 of CM057454.1, forward strand.
GCTCCTTCTACCAGTGACGCCGCTGCCCTTGAGGGAGCCTGTACATAGAGTCAACAGACTTGAGTGCAGTGCCATTCTCCTGCAGGTCGGTGATGATGTCCTTGACATCACCCCTGAACAGCACCGAAACCCTGAAGGGAGCATCCTGGATCGCGGATTGCACTTCAGGAACCAATCCTGATACGCGGAGCCAGGCATGATGCCGTAGGCCTATGGCGAAAGCCGAGCTCCTTCCAGCTGTGCCCACTGCGTCGTAAGTGGCACAAAGCATGTGGCAACTGGCCGAATGAGCAGAACGGACAAGATCCGCCACTTCCTGCTTAGTCTGCGACTCAGGAAGGGAGTCCAATTTAGATTCCACCTGACTAAGGAAGGTCTTCTGAAAATCACCCATATGTGCCACATAGTTCAGGGCCCTAATACCCAGGGTAGAAGAGGAATAGATCTTCTTCCCGTATTGATCCAGAAGCCGGGATTCCTTGTCAGGTGGGGATGAGCTGAGGTGTTTCGGGTTAGCGGAATGGCCGTGAGCAGCGCTGATGACAACTGAATCCGCCTTTGGGTGTAGGTTTAAGAAATCTATGCCCTCGGGAGCCTGATATAGCCAGTCCGCCTTCCTCGGAAGGGGGGGGGCTAATGCTGAAGGTTGCTTCCAAATAGTGGAAACAAGATCCGTGTGAGGCTCTATCCAGGGTGGAATCAGCGTAGGAGCAGTCTCGAGCAGATCCAGATGAGCAGCAAGTTTTTTACGCTGTGGGTCTGGCTCCAGTGAGGGATACAGATATTGAGGATATCCATAAAAGGAGTATCCGTAACCCGATGACAGGTAACCCGGCCTCAGGTATTGGGGCGTCGGGTACTGCGGCACTGGATATTGTGGCTTCGGGTACTGAGAAGCTGGATACCGCTGAGTCGGGTACTGCAGCACCAGATATTGCGGTGTCGGATACCTGAGTGCCAGGGGCTCTGATGGAGCAAAGGGACCTGGCAAAGGCCCAGCTGGTGGGCCAGGCGGTGGTAATGCTGGCCCCGTGGTCATCGAGCCCAGTGTGGGTACACCTTCCGAAGGACTTGATGGCAATGAGACATCAGATGGCGTCGGGTCTGCTGGCATCAGAGCTGGCATCTGAGGGTCCGGTGTCAGGGTATCAGGTCCCGCAGGATGGTTCCCTGATGGCAGCGTCTCAGTGTCCTCCGCAACAACCAGGAAAGAAGGATTGTAATCCCCGGTGGTCAGCTGAGGAGACGAGGGGGCCTCAGAAGGCAACTTAGTATCTTGCAGAGAGCCTGGGGTGTCGGATTGTTCCGCATGGTCTGGTGCAGGCTTCTTGGCCAGGCAGGCGTCGGTGGAACCGACGTCCGACTTATCAGCTGAAGTCGAGTGGTCACCGGAGGAGCTGATGTCCGACTTATTGGACTCCCTGCCAGAGGAAGGCCGCGCTGGAGATGTGGCCTTGTCAGGCGGAGATTTGGCTGGGCGCTCCCCTGAAGGGATAAGCATCTTAGCAGCCTTGTCCGGGCGGGTGTCAGTGGGACCAACGTCCGACTTACCGGACCTGCTCTGACCCAAAGGCCACGTGATAGAAGCAGCCCTCACAGGAGCGGAGGCCTCCTTTTTCCCGGAGGGTCCTGAAGGGCCCGAGCGTGAGCCGGATGGGAGGGGCGACACCTTCTTGGTCACCACCATGACGGCCGTCGTGGAGCAATCTCCCAGAGGAGATGTTACCTTAAGTGCCACGACTCCGGCCAGAGTCGTGGCTGCTGTGGAAGCCGTTTCCCGCTCCCAGTGCTTCTCCTTGTCGTACTTCTTCTTGTGACCTTTGGGGGAAGTGGACACCTGCCTGAGTTTCTTTAGCTCTTTTTCCATGGAGGCCATATTTTTCTTGAGGATATAGGCTTCCAGGGATTGCTGACTTCTTTTGCGGGTAGTGGAGTTAAACTTCTGGCAGTGCTGGCACTTCTCCACGGGGTGGTCTGGGCCCAGACACAAGAGGCACAAGGAGTGGCCGTCCTTGTGTGGTAGTTGGGAACCACACGAGTCGCACTTATTTTTTTGCGATTCGGAGGGCATCGGGGACAACATACACAGCGAATCAGGTTAAATTCAAGAAAAACAGAGAAATTAGGTTGACAAGTTCGAGAACTAATGGACCGACGAAAGACTTAGAAACATAGAATTTGACGGCAGATAAGGACCGCTTGGCCCACCCAGTCTGCCCATTTCCCTACCTAATGGATAAGCTGCAGATCCTAGTTAACCAGCAGCCTATTTCTTCCTACCCCCACCCCACAGAACTGTCTTATGACTGTCCCATGCATGCTTGAATTCCACCACTGTTTTTGACTCCACAACCTCCTCTGGAAGGCCGTTCCATGCATCCACAACCATCTCTGAAAAAATACTTCCTTAAATCACCTCTGAGCCACCCCCCCATCTTCAAATTGTGCCCCCTTGTTCTTGCACACCTTTTTTTTTGAAAGATGCTACCCTCTTGGACTTTGTTGATTCCTTGAGGTACTTGAGTTTCTATCATGTCGCCCCTCTCCCTCCTTTCCTCGAGACTATACATATTAAGCTCCTTAAGTCTCTCTTCATATGTCTTCCGGTGCAGACACGCCATCATTTTAGTTGCCCTCCTCTGGACAGCTTCCATCCTGTCTATGTCTTTGCTGAGATTGGGTCTCCAGAACTGCACGCAGTACTCCAGATGGGGTCTCACCAGCTGTCTGTACAGAGGGATAATAACTTCCTGTTTTCTACTGGTGATGCCTCTCCCTGTGCATCCCAGTATCTCCCCAGCCCTCCTTGCTGCCCTCTCACATTGCTTGCCCACCTTTAGGTCATCTGATATGACTACCCCCAGGTCCCTTTCCATTTTTGTTGTTGTTAGTATCTCACCCCCCATTGTGTACTCTTCCCCTGGGTTTTTGTTTCCCAGGTGCAATACCTTGCACTTCTTAGCACAGAATCTAAGCTGCCATATGTTTGACCATTCCTCTAACCTTGCCAAGTCCCTTCTCATCCTTTCCACCCCACCTTGTGCATCAACTCTGTTGCAGATCTTTGTGTCATCTGCAAAGAGACATACTTTTCCTTCCAGTCCCTCTGCAATGTTGCTTATAAAGACATTGAAGAGAACTGGTCCTAATACTGAACCCTGCTGTACCCCACTAGTAACCCCCCTTTCTTCAGAGTGGACATCATTTACTATTACTCTCTGTGTCCTATTCTTCAGCCAATTCTTAACCCAGGCTGTCATCTTGGGACCCACTCCCAGGCTGGCTAACTTGTATATTAATCTTTTGTGTGGGACTGTGTCAAATGCCTTGCTAAAGTCTAGGTAGGCCATGTCCACAGCCCCTCCCTGATCTACTACTTTGGTCACCCAGTCAAAGAAATCTATCAGATTCGTCTGTCATGGCCTTCCCACTGTGAATCCATGCTGCCTTGGGTCCTGTGCCCCTCTGGCCTCTAGATACTCGATAATTCTTTTCTTCAGAAGTGATTCCATCATTTTCCCTATCACTGAGGTTAAACTAACAGGTCTATAGTTTCCTGCTTCTGCCTTGCTCCCACTTTTGTGAAGGAATCACATTTGCCTCCTCCAGTCCTCGGGTACCACCCCATCCTCCCATGATTTGTTAAAGAGGGTAGTCAGTGGTGTCACTAGTTCTACCCTTAGTTCTTTTAGAATTCTGGGATGAATCCCATCAGGCCCCATTGCTTTGTCCACCTTCAGTTTTAAGAGTTATTTCAGAACCTTTCTTCTGTAAATGGGCTGGTATCAACTTCTGTATCCAGAGTGTTTCTATTGTTTGTTTTAGGTACCTCCCCCTCTTCATTTGTAAATATTGAGCAAAAATATTTGTTTAGTATCTCTGCCTTTCACAGTCACCCTCTGCCCACCTCCCCTCCCTTTATTAAGCCTCACAATCCCTCCCTTGGTCTTCCTTCGCTCCCTAATGTACCTATAACAGGTTTTATCCCCCTTCTTAACTGAGTTGGCTATCTTTTCCTCAGTTTGGGCCTTTGCTGTTCTGACTGCCTTCCCAGCTTCCTTTTGCTTTAACTGATACCGTTCTCTGTCCTGCTCCTTCTGTGATTCCTTGTACTTCCTGAATGCTTTCTTTTTCTCTTGAACCTTCACTGCCACTTCCTTTGAGAACCATAGTGGTTTCTTACATCGTTTTGTTTTGTTTATTTGCTTCACACAAAGGCTTGTTACATCTGTGATGGCAGTTTTTATTATTCCCCGTTGTTCTTCCACCCCTTCTTCCTGCCCATTTGTTAGTGCATTCCTTAAGCACTCACCCATTTTAAGCAGTCAGCCCTCCTAAAGTCCAGTACTTTTGCCTTTGTATAGCTTGACTCTATTGCTGTGTTTATTGTGAACCATACTGTTGAGTGGTCGCTAGTTCCCAGATGGCTACCCACTTCACATCTGTGATCCTCTCTCCATCTCCATTTGAGAGAACCAGGTCTAAGATTGCTTCCTCAGAGTGGGCTCCAATACTAGTTGTCTAAGGCATGCCCCTGTAGGGCATCTAGAATAACCCCACTCTTGAGTGGCTGCTGCAACTGTACTCCAGTTAACATCTGGCATATTCAGATCACCCATCAGCAATATCTCCCCTTTTTCTGCCATTCTAAGTATACTTTCTATCATTTCCTTGTCCATTTCCTCCACCTGAGATGGGGTCTGTATACAACCCCTGTGCGGATTGTGGTGCCATTGCCTGTCTCCAAATTGACCCACAGTGCTTCTTCTCTTCCCTGTTTACCCTTTTGTTCTGTTGCTTTGATTCCTTCCTTTATGTAAAAGCTACTGCTCCTCCTCTTTACCCTCCCTGTCCCTCCTGTAGATAGTGTATCCTGGTATGTTTACATCCAGTCATGGTTTTATTGTACCATGTTTCTGTGACTGCCACGATATCCAGATGTTCCTCCTCCATCAAGGCCACTAATTCAGGAAGCTTGTTACCCAGACTACGGGCATTGGTACTCATTGCTCTCCATTTTTGATGGCTTTACCTTCTGTTGCAGCATCCCCACTGACCTTTCTACCTCGGTCTTTTCTCATTTAGTACCCTGTTTTGTAGGGAAAGGCTGGGATTTTCCTGCTGCTTATCAGTGCCTCCCTTGACTAGTTTAAAAGCTTGCCAATGAAGCATTTAAACCGATTGCTCAAAGACTTGTTCCTTCCTGGACAGATGCAGACCATCCTGCCAGTATAGGCTGGTGTCCTCCAGGTGGAACCCCAGTCCCCAATGAAGACAAACCCTGTGCTCCACACCATTTTTTCAACCATTCATTAAACTGCATGGTGCAAAGTACCCGCCTCACCCATGCCATTGACAGGTAGCACCTCCGAGACGAGACGTTGAACTCTACCACGAGACTTTTACAAGCACGGTGGAAAGAACTGAAGGCGGCGGGGACCGCCTTTATACTGGACGCCATATGACGCCGGCCACCTGACGTGGGGGCGGTCCCCCACCAGAGACTGCTAGCTAGAAATTTTTCCATGGGGCACTGACGCCTGGAGGGTCAGTCCTATATGTGAATACCTACTGCATGAGCCCTCTCAAAATAAGATCCAAGGTGGGTGTGTGTGTGTGTGTGGTACCCGGAATCATACTCTGTGGACAGGGAAACTAAGGTTTGGTGTGGACCCTAGAATCATGCCCCGTGTATGGGGAAACTATAATTTGTATGTGGGAGCCAGAATCAAACTCTGTGGACAGAGAAACTAAGGTTTGTCTGTGGACCCCAGAATCATGCGCTGTGTACAGGGTAACCAAACTCAATGGTGCACATAGTGAAAACAAACTTGATGAACTACAGTCGATCATGGGAGGGGGAATGTTCCTGCTCTTCTCAGACCTTGAGTTCCTTGGAGCATACAAACTTCTGAAGGACTTTAATCTAGGTGACTGGCTGGACTCCTGGAATCTCTGATTCAACATGGCTAAATGCATGGTGCTAGATTATGGAAAGATAAATTGGGATTGGACCTACACACCATGTGGAGCTCCTCTAACTGCAATGAAGAAAGAAAAGACCTGATCCAAACAGAGGGCGTACAGCCACTGTCAAAACAGCTGGATGAACGCTGTGATGCATTAAAGGTGGAGTGACCAGTAAATTATTGGAATTAATCATAACACTTCACAAGGTCTTGTCAGACCCCACCCGGAGTACTGCATGCAGTTCTGATTTTGTCACTACGGAATGACACTGATGCATTCGAGAGGGTGTAGCATAGGTTCACCAAAGTGATTAGGTGTAGAAACATCGACAATAACTACGGATAAAGACCTAAGGTCCACTCAGTCCAACCGAAGTTCCCTATATGCCCTGGGACCTATTGTTTATGTGGGGTTCTGACCCTCACAGTCCACCACCCTGCTCCCCTCTCTATGGCTATTGACCTGAGCAAACACCAAACCCTCTACTCTGTCCCAGCCATGCTTGAAACCATTTATGGTCTGGGCGCCCACCGCCTCCACTGGCAGACTGTTCCATGGCTCCAATGCCATTTTGGTAAAACAGAAATTCTTCACAAAACCTGCTGCCCACCAGTTTCCTCTCATGACCTTTGGTTCTTGACTCTGTACTTCTGCTAAATAGTTATTTGCAGTTCACCTTGTTTATTCCCTTCAGGAACTTGAAGGTCTCAATCATATCCCCCTTCTCTCACCTGGTCACCAGTTAGTACACGCTCAATACCTTCAGACAATCTTCATAACATCAGCCCTGTTGGCTCTGAATCATCGTGGTTACCCCATGTTACACTGCCTCCAGCCTGTCCCTCTCCTTCCTTAGGTGAGGAATCCAGATCTGGGCACAGTATTCCAGATGCGGCCTCACCAGTTTAGAGGGCAAAATCTTTTTAGAAGAGATTGGAGGCCCTTCACATGTTCACCCCTGGGAAGACACAAGCTCTGTCTTCTGCATACACGAGGTGACCCACATGATGGAACATATGGTGATGTGTATCTGGTATTCTCCAGCAGTATGGGGGGAAACACCTTGCAGCTCAGAGGTGGTAAACTCAAAGGTAATGTTAGGAAACACTTTTTCTCTCAGAGGGTGTTGAACCTATGGAATAGCCTTCAGGCATAGGCAATGGATAGGAAGACAGCACGAGACTTCAAGATAAGACTGGATATATTTATGCAAACAAAGTTAATCTTACCTGCTCTACCACCTGGGGTACATCGGATAGACTGAGTAGTAGAGCAGGTGGGGATTTCCTATAATTAAGTTAATTTGTTTTTGTTAATCAATGCTTATAAAGCATGTGGGGGGACCTGATGGACCATCCAACCTTAAATCACTAGGTTACTATTTTATTATTACCCAGGCCATCTACTTACTGGTAGGGGTGTTCTTTTCGGGAGGCTGTTGGTGTTTACTCTCGTTTCTGCTCAGTGAATCACCGACAGGGGATTCTTCATCTTTCACAAACAATTTCAAGTAGTGTTCTGGGACACACAAACCTGCAGGGGTTAAACATGGAGACTGTTAGTCATTCAGCATGCTATTTTGCAAATACAAAACATTACTAACACGATTTAAGAAAAGAAGCCACTGATCCATGGAGGTTTTTTCCCACCTGCTCTGTGGGAACACTGTCACCCCATTTTACTTGGTATTACTTGGTTTAAGTAGACAAAGTAGGCAAAACACCCATTAAATTGTCTCCCACTCATAGTGGGTTTGTTTATTGACATAAGTCTGAACTAAATGCTTATCTAGCTGCTTTTTAAAAGACTCAAATGTAGTTGCGTGCACTAGATCACCTGGAAGTGAATTCCACAATATGGATGTTCTTACTGTATTGACATTTTCTTCTAAGTATCTATCAAGTCTGAATTTAAAGGTTCTTTAGTTACAGTAATGACTGATGACCCCTCACTGGAGTCTGTTTCACATACTCACCCCCTTTCTGTGAAGTAGCACTTCCAGATATATCCCTTGAATTTTCCTACTTTCAGTGAGTGTGTGCCCTGTCGTTCTCTCATCCTGGAATATTCTGTAGAGCTGTGTTTGATATGCAGGTGGTATCCCTTTAAGCAATCTGAATATTGTGCTCATGTCACCCCTGAGTCTTCTCTTTTCCAAGGGAAGAGTCCTAGTTCTGCCAGTCGGTTCTCACAGCTCATGTTCCCCGAGCCCTCTACCACTTTGCTAGCTCTCCTCAGGACATTTTCCAGTCATGTCAATATATTTTCTCAGTGATGGAGACCAGAACTAAACACTGCACTTGAGATGGGACCTAACCAAGGATTGGTACCAGAACTGAACACTGTACTCAAGATGGGTCTTGGCCAAGAATCGGTACAGAAATAAACATTGTACTCGAGATAGGGCCTGACCAAGGATCAGTGACAGAACTATACTCGAGATAGGGCCTGACCAAGGATCAGTACCAGAATGGAATACTATACTTGAGATGGAGACTTGCCAGGGATCTGTACCAGAACAAAATACTACTTGAGATCGGACCGGACCAAGGGTCGATACCAAAACTGATCAATGCACTTGAGATCGGACATGACCAACGATCGGTACCAAACCTGAACACTACTCAAGATGGTGTCTGACCAAGGATCAGTATCAGAACTGAGCACTATAAAGTAGATGCGTCCTGACTAGGGACCGGTACCAGATCTGAACACTGTACTCAATATAGAGCCTGATCAGGGACCAGTACCAGAACTAAACAGTGTACATTTCTGTGACAAAGTCTATGTTTCTATGTTTAGGCGTTAAACTGAGGTCCCTTCTGCCTATATCTGGTGCTGTCCTGAAGGAATTAAAATAACCCAAGGCAATTTTTGCAACAGTAAGGAATTTTTCCTGGTGTCCTGGCCAACATTCCCCTTCCCATAAAACTGCTCCATGTAAGCCATGAATTTATTCTCAATAAACTTAAAGTTTAAAAAAACAGCTTCATGCAATTGTGTAAGACTGTGTGTGGGTGTTGATATGTGAAATTGCTGTCACTTCCCTATCAGTCTCTCACTCCTCCCCTCCCACCCCATTAGTGGATATCAGAGTCCCTCAGGCTGACGGAAGGGAAGGTGTTCTCTATGAGGAGGTCTAGAATGGAGATCACAGACTCTGGGTGAGCAGAGGGCTTAATCAGTGGCACTCTGTCTTGTGTGAAATTAGTTGCTGTGGTCTCAGTTCTGTTCCTAGTGGACAGGTATTGGAGGAAAGATATTACACGATACAAGCAATGGGGTAGGGCAGAGTTCTCTGTCAAATTCTGAAATCATCTGGTTGCAACTGCGGGGGGGAGGGGTGAACTAGATGGACAGTAGGTCTGAGTTTTGTCTCACAGATCCTATGTTTCTATTACAATACCTGCTAATGCAATTGCCATTAATCAGCACCCTTGTTGCCAGTCTCACATGTGAGACCAAGAATTAAGCAAGCAATAACACACGACAAGGTGTTGGTGATCACCTGATAAGAGCACGCCCAGGGCATGAGGTGCTTACGCCGAGTGCCTTATGCACCTAGGCGTGTTCTTATCAGGCGATAACCCACACCTCGGAGTGTGTTGTTGTGCTTATAAAATGGGTCTCCCAAGTAACTATTTAAAAAAAAAAATTACAAAATAGGGCAAAACATTTTAAGAGTTTGAGGTTTTAATGCTTCAAGTAGTAAAATAGTCCCTCTCTTTAGGTATTTTCTGTGCTGTCCACTGCATATGCTGCCCCCACCCCCACCACACTGGTCTGGTTGTCTTGTGTGTAGTGTTAGAAACAGTATGTTTTTATTTTGTCCATCTTTCTTTATTTAGGATTTGGTTTTATATTGTTGCCGCCAGTGGCTTGAGTGAATAGTGACGAGCGTGTTGTATAGCAGCCGCCATACAGAGACATTTCCTGGGTCAAGTTTTTTTTTTTTTTAAATATGTATTTCGGTTTCGGTTATTGTGTGGCACCTTCCCACTTGAATACTTGAGCACAGAACTGTAAAAGAATTAAGTGTGTCCCATGGTACAGAGCCCCTGAGTTGTTGAAAATAAGAATGAAAGAGGAAGCAACATGTTTTGTATCGGAAGGACATGTGTCTGTGCAGCGAGTACTCCCCCATTTCAGCACTTGAGGTGTTAGTCTGTTAAGGTATTGTTTTAAAAAAGTATGCTCTGAATCAATTTATTTTATTTTCTATAGAGTTTCTACTTTCTGTGAGAGAGAGGCTATGTGCTCGTTGATAGACATGGTACAGGGCTGAGGCGTTTTGTGGTGCTACTTCTGGTTGTATGCTCGCTTGTAAATACCTCATTAAAAACAGTTTGAAACTCAGTTAGGTGGTTGATTTACATTGTTGTTAGGTCACCCAGGTAAGAATAGTGCCGGTTGGCATAGATATCGGCTTATAAGGACATGGCTCCTAGGTCCTTTCAGCCAATCAATTTAAGCCATTTTGTTGACTCATTTTATAAATTAGCATGCTGTATGGACTACTGTCTAATCTATGAAGTTGTCCTTATATGACAGGGTTGAGAAATGCCAGCAGTGCAGAGGCGTGCACTGTGTTTGCCTCTGCTGTATCAAACATACGGATAAAAACAGGGTTCACGTTCTCCAGTTCTGGCAATCCAATCCCTTTCATGTCTTTTTTTCTGCTCTGTTTCTGTCCTCGACCAAACAGACCCCATCTGTCTGGACACCCCAGGCCAGTAAGCCCAATGTCCAACAAGACTTACCAGCCAGCCAGTCTTCCCCAGGGCAACCCCCCTTCCCGTGGGGTCAAGAGGGTCTCCTCTAATCCCATCAGGAACAGGACCCATTTCCTCATCTGGTGAGCCCAGTTGGTCAGGTGTTGGGCCTGCGGGTGTCTTAGCAACATCCTCCCAACGGTAGCCTTTTCCTCCATTTTCTGGTATTCCCCAAGAGGTGTGGCATGCAATGACATCATGACATGCTTTGTGCATTCCCGCGAACTGCACATTAGTGCCTGCCACCCCCCCCTTACCTTTCAAGGCAGTTCTGGCTGTCTTTCCCCAATTCTCCACTAGGGGCCAGGCCATCACCGGGTTTTGCACTCCTCCCCCCAAAGGGGGAATGCAGTCATCCAGATGCTCAAGCCTCCTCCTCTGGCAGGGCCACCAATACCCCAAGTTTGATTCCGCACCTTGGTCAGTGTCACCTCCCAGGCAGGGTGAGCACTACCTTGGGAGAAGGCTATGCCAGCACGCAAAACTCCTCCCACTGGTGGGCCTTCTGCTGCCGCCAGTTCACGTCTGAACCCGGGTCATTGGTGCCACAAGTGGTAGTGCTACCACTGTTCCTCCAGGCTGGCCCTATCTGACACCTTTCATGAACACAGACATTCAGCGGAGGAAACCTAACACAAAGTGTGCATACAGGAGTTAAATAGGGACATAGCCAGCAGGGCAAGAAAGTGATCAAAAATAATGACAGTGGTCCAGTACTGTGACACTTGCATACCTTGGTAAACAGAGTACCAAATCCAGGGAACACAGGCTTTTTCAAATTTGGTTTCCTAAACGGGCACTTGGGTGTTTTTTATAGAAAACAAAAAAATGTCAGTTTTACAGACAGAAAAGAGGATATTATGATAACAGTTCTTACCTAGTGAGATCATTGTCTCATAATTCTCCTTCATCACATCCCTGTATAGGTCCTTCTCGGCTTCAGTTAAAATGCTCCACTCTTCTTTAGAAAAAAAGACTGCAACATCTTCAAATGTTATGGGCACCTGAAAGAATACACAGTGCATGTCTACGTGGTTACTACATTGTTCATCAGGATTTCTGGGTCTGTTCTTCACAGATGTCTTCCTAAGGTCCAGCGACACTTCATTAGACAGGACTTGTAATGAGACTTCTCATCTCTGCTTTAAAAGTGAGTTAAGATGATACTTATCTCTGGCTTACACTTGCACTTGTTTTGACCACACTTGATTGCCCTTATCCCTGTACTTTCCTTCTTTCCTGTATTCTTTCTCTGTACTCCCTATTTTTTTTTACCTTTCCCTTTAACCTACCCAATCTTTCTACCCCCAGCTCTGACCTAGCTTTCTCAAGTCATGCCTAATTCTGTCCTTCTGTTTTGATTCCTTGGTACTGTGTTTGCCTTTTCTGTTTCTCTCTTCACTCCCTCACTTCATGATATATGCTCTACTCCCTGAATCCTATTGCTGACGTCAATACTGTATTTAATACAACCTCTCCTCTTTAACCTTGCTTTGTATTTTACTGCTTTTTGCCTTACGTTACACTGTTTTTTTGCCTACTTCTGTCACCGGTCATTTATGTAATAATTGTCCAGCTCTTATGTAATGTTCTACGTATGTAATATTTGTGTATATGGAGCATAACCCTCCTCTGTATATACTTGTAATTGCTTCATGAATTGTTAACAGTTTGTATGTACTTGTACTCTCCAGGGACATGCCTGAAAATAGTAAATTTTGACTAGTGCACTTACCCGGTTAACACAAACTAAATAAATTATTTTTCTCCCTGTGCACCTCCAGCCAGGACTCTTTTGGCCTCTGTCAATGCCACTTCCCAATCTTCGAGGACCCTCCAGGTATCCTGGAACCCCAAGGCCACTTACAACACTGCTGCACTGGCCCCTCAACTTGAGCCCCTCCCAAGATGGGGCCTGTCTTTCTGCTCCTAAGGAAGCTCCACCCCATGAACCAGCCAGCCGCAGCTGAGGTTGAAGCTCAGGTGCCAATCCGGAAATCGGGAGGAGGGAGCCTGACAGTGGATGATAGGGCAGGCAGGGCATCTGCCCAGTCAGTTGCCATTTTTCCCCAGTAGTTCCTTCTGCCCAGGAATACTGCCATGCTATGATGCTCCCAGGCATTCACTCGAGCATACACAACCATTGCTGGTGTTAGCAGCGTTCCATCCCACAATCTGCCGAGCCCCAAGTTATGCTGCCATTCATCCTTTTCTGGTGTAGTTAGACGGGATGCAAAACTCTCCTTGAAGGAGGAGTGCTATCCTAGAGATGCTCAGCCCTACTTCCCCGCTGACTTCTGATGACATGAGCTTTACTCCCAAACTCGTGTTTCCAGTATCGAAAGCGACAGCACTACTGAGCTGGCCCCTGTAACATGACCTCTTGTTGCATACAACTGCAACTCTGCTCATCATCAAAGATCTGACACCTTCATTGATGAGCAAGGGCACAATTCTCAGCCACAAGGAACTGATGCAAAATCATTTCGAATAGCATCTCAGGTGATACAGTCGTGGAATGTACGGGATAGTTTTCTCTGTTCATGTCTCAGCCTCCGCTGTGATGATGTATATCTGTCCACAATCCCCTCCTACCATGCACTTCTCCTGTGCAGGCTCTCCTTCCCTTTTATGCTCCCTGACAAAGAAACAATGTGATCTCAACCAATTTATAGGCTGTGATACTTAATAAACTATATTAAAGCATCTGATTATAGCTCCTCTCTGCAATTTCTATGCACTTCTCAATTTTTGTTGTTTCTGTTCCCCTTCCTATTTTTCTTGGCAACAGCTATATCCTCCCCCAACTCAATTCTGACAGTCATTATCTCCTCCCTCTCTTTTTCAAGTTAACTCCTGGTCCTTGAGTTGGGGGGGGGGCCTTAACATTAACGCTCTCCCCATTGGCAAAAAATAACATCCACTCAATTGAGACCCTCATCAGTGACCCAACCGGTCTCAAGCCTCACTAACTCAACCATTGTTTTATCAAAGGAGCCCCATCATCACACCCTACCGCATTCTTTCCACTGCCACCCTTCTGGATGCTTTCAGTGACCAACTGATGATTTACTGCTTCCAAATGATCCCCCTCCTCAAAGTTCATATGGTCTTCTAGGCCTCTGGGCCAACTAACTAGTTGGAAATTAGGAGTATGCCATAGTCTGACTTGCTATCTGAAACACTGCGCCTTGTGGGCGCAGTACGACAAGTGCTGGCAGTTTGCCCCCAAGCTAGTGCTTGCCATGCCTGGAAAAGTGCCTCCGCATGAATGGTCTTGGGAGCACCCAAAGGCTTTAGAGACCCCGAAAGGGAGGTTACAAACAGTAAAGGTGATGGGATATGGATCCAGTGAATTTACAGCAGCAAATCACTGCAAGTAAATCCAGCACTTGAGCACTAATAACTTGGATGTGAAAGAAAATTCCAGCATGAAGCAGCAATTGCAAAACATTAAGTACTTCATTGCTTCAGACACTCAACCCGTAGTGTAGATACCATGACTATCAGCTACCATGCTAACTCCCCAGCACTTCGACCAAGGTCTGTTCTTCATCTGGGGGTGGAGTCAGCATAGTCAAATCCTCCCTCAAATACTAATTCAGCCAGGTAACACTTTGGTGTCCCTTATTACATGCTTGGCTGAATTCTTTAAAATCAGTGGCCCAGGGAGGATTCGAACAAATGACCCAATGATTCAAAATCAGTTCAAATAACCAGGAATATACACAAAAACACATTCGACGTAAAGGAAAAACTATAACAAAACAGGACACAAAATCAGTAGTCTCCAAACTGCTTGCAACAACATGGTCCTGTATGCAGATGATGCTGTCCTCTTCTGCATGGATTGCATCACAAGTCCTATGAAGACAGGTTGAAGGAACTGAATATGTACTCCCTGGAGGAGAGGAGGGAGAGAGGGGATATGATAGAGACATACAAGTATCTTACAGGGAGGAACAGGGTGCAGGAAAACACTATTTTTAAGCGAAAAAGATGTTTCAGGACTAGAGGGCATGGGATGAAGTTGGAGGGAGGACGATTCAGAGGAAACATGAGAAAGAATTTCTTCACAGAATGGGTGGTGGACAAGTGGAACACCCTGCCAGAGGAAGTGGTGGGGCTGAAACAATCACGGGATTTAAGAATGCATGGGATAGACATAAAGGAATTCTAGAGGTCAGGGGTAAGGGGAAATAGACTTCTAGGAAAACAAACTGAACTTACAAGCTCAAATGGGCAGACTAGGTGGGCCATAGGCCCTTATCTGCCGACACTGTCTATGTATGTATCTATGTATCTTCTCTCACAGCCCTTAGTTACACTCGCTTACGGCTGACTTTCAATCTAACTTCAGATTGGTGGAGACCTGGTTTGAGCAACACAAACTGCTCCTGAATTACAAAAAAACACACTCTTCGCAAACCCCCATAACTCTCACAAGGCAGCTAGCCTAGTCATCTGCAACAACCAAAGCCAACCCCTAGAGCAAGTTCAAGCATTTAAATACCTTGGCACAACGCTGGACACTGCAATCTCCTACAATCTACATATTAATCAAATTGCCAAGGACATTTACTCTAGGATCAGGTTTCTATATCTGCAGCAACACTATATGCCCACTGATGCTTTGAGACTGGCAGTTACCAGCTCAGTCCTTTCAGTTGTCGACTATAGCTCAGTTATTGATGGGGCTGCCTCTGACACCTCCCTCAAGAGAATTTCACTTGCACTGAATAGGTCCTGCAGATTGCTGTCTGGATCAGACTTGCAGACCCATACCTGTGAATTCTACAAGAAAACCAGTTGGCTTCCTCTCAAGGCAAGGGTCACTTACCATACGTGCTTGCTCGCAAAAAAGATCAACCTTGGTCTGACTCCTCCTTTCACTGAGACCTTAATTTTGCCGGTGCCTAAAATAAGGAGCACAAGGAGCTCCTCTTGGCAAACCTACCTCCTCCCTTTCTATAGGACTTCACTTGACCAGTGAACTTTCGCTTATAGAGCACCCACTCTTCTTAACAGTCTCCCCCAGATGTTCTTGCTGAAACTAAACTTGGCACCTTGAAACTAATGCTCCATCAACACTGGCTTCTTGCACAAACTCACTGTGACTGTGTTACCTAAGGCAGCTCATGCCTCGCCTTCCTTCTACTCAGCCTCCTCTCCTACCTTCCTCCCTCTACATCTCCTCCTCCCTCCCCTGTCTCCGGCACACCTCCCTCTGTCTACCTGCCCACTGCCTCACTCCCTGCTATACACCACCCCTCTTGTACTCCTCCTCTTCCTGATATCTCTCCCTCCATTTTTTATGTTACTTTCTCCTCTTCACCCTCCCTGACTCCACAGGACCGCTTGGTCTCCACACACCCGCTTTTCTGCAGCTTCCTCCCTCCCTTCCAAACTCTCTCACCGTCGTTTTGTGCTTGCTACCCAACCCTTTGCACTTACTTTCACTAGATCAAATTTTTAACTGCTTAATGAATTTGCAATTTGTCTTATCCGTGTAACTTTGCGATTTTGTAACTGCAACTACCTTCTATATATCCTTATTTTGTTTTATTTTGTTTTCCACTATTGTACAATGCAGAACCTTTGTAAAAGAACCCCTGGTTCAAAGGTATTGTAATCCTATTTCTCAATAAAATAAAATAAAAATAAAATCCATCAGCAACATTTCATTCCATTAAATAATTAATGTAACCCTCCACCCACAATGGGGGCATACCTTAGATGCCCATTTTCCTGTTTGCCTCCTGCTGCCTGCTGTGTGCGCAATATCTTCTGGTGCCAGCACCACCCCAGGACCAAGTCCTTATTGTTCCCAGGGCCCCCAGACAGCACCTGTTGGTAGTTTTTGCCCTTTTGAGCTTGGAGCCTTGTGGAATCGCCGCCTTTTGTCAACTAACAACAATAATGGAAAGGGACTGGGGGGTAGTCATATCAGATGACCTAAAGGTTAGCAAACAATGTGAGAAGGCAGTAAGGAGGGCAGGAGGGATACTGGGATGTATAGGGAGAGGCATCACCAGTAGAAAACAGGAAATTCTTATCCCTCTGTAAAGACAGTTGATGAGACCCCATTTGTAGTACTGCGTGCAGTTCTGGAGACCCCATCTTCGAATGGGCATAGACAGGATGGAGGCAGTAAAATGGTGCAGGGTCTGCACCAGAAGCCACACGAAGAGAAACTAAAGGAGCTTAATATGTATACCCTCAAGAAAAGAAGGGAGAAGGGGTACATAATAGAAACTTTCAAGTACCTCAATGGAATTAACAAGTCCAAGAGGGTAGCATCTTTTAGAAAAAGAGATGTGCAAGAATAAGGGGCACAATCTCAAGAGAGGAGGATGACTCAGGGGCAACGTGATGAAATATTTTTTCATGGAGAGGATGGTGGACACATGGAATGACCTTCCTGAGGAGGTCATGGGGTCAAAAACCAGTGGGGGAATTCAAGCATACATGGGACAGAGATAAGGCAATTCTGGTGGGGTTTAGGAAGACGTACGCTGTTGGTTAACTAGGATCTACAGCTTATTCAATAGGCAGGGAAATGGACAGATTGGGTGAGCCAAGCGGTCCGTATCTGCTGTCAAAGTCTATTTCCATGTTTCTTCACTCTCCTGGGCATGTCCCTGCAGGTGGATGACTCACACATGTGCGAGAATTGCTCCCAATATTTTGTACCACAATTTGCAGTAAAATCAGCTGCCCCTTGTGAGCACAGGGGAACCGGAAACCTTGTCCGGGCACAAGGGGAGCCACTAGTTTTTAACAAACAGAGAGAACCCAGTGCGTTCCATTCCTATTCATGAATATTAATGAGGGCAAGCATTATTCATGATCCACCTGTCTTAGCGCAATGTCATGTAAAATATTGGTGGTAGCAACAGACACAGAAATAAAGAATAAATGTAAATGTGGTGAACGCGTACAAGGGCACAAGGGGAGGCTATCAAATAATGGGGGGGTAATGCAAATGAATAACATTTATTCTGACTGTACCAAGCTATTGTACTGGGACCCTTATGAGCTGCCTGTCTACTGCCTGGGGGCTGCATATTTTGGCAGCAGTAACAGGCGAGGGACTGCAGTAAAGTGTTTAAAAAGGGAAGCACTTAAAAGGGCACAGTAATGACCATTGAACTGTGGGGAAATGATTTAACCAAAGCGTTTTACCTGGCTGCACCAAAACATTATTTGTGGGACAATGTGTGGACTGTGGAGGGACTGTATTCAGAGCAGCCATGTTTGCAGCCAAGCAGCCAATCAGAAATCCAGGATTCAGTGCCAGGACGCTTGGGACTTTGCCAGAGACTTATGGGACAGTGCTAAAGTCTTGTGGGGAAAAAGCAGGGACTAAATTTAGGTGCCAGAACAGGGAGCCTATCAGGCATAGAAGGAGCTAATGAATTTTCATATCTGGGACGGACAAGTGAATTCAGCAAATCAGAAGCTCGATGGAGCACCCAAAAACCCAGAGACTTTGCAGGCTGAGGCAGTTTGGCGCAAGCCCCTCCACTGGGGGGGGCTCTGGCCAGAAGCTGAAGAGAATGGTCCTAGAGTATTCAGTGAGCGCCCCTCTGCAGAGAAGAGGGGGCTCTGTCCTCTGCAATGAGAAAAGTGGCTGCAAGAAATGAGAGTCGCTGGCCTGGAGGATGCCAGAATTTGTCCTCCATGGCTGGCCTTTGCCTTTCCATGTTTTGGGGAAAATGTGGTGGGAACCTAAATCTTCAGCTGTCAAAGGGCTGCATGAACTTTCTGCCTCAGCAGTCAGAGTGCTGATGAAGCCTGAACCCTCAGAGAAAAGAAAACCTTTCTGCAATACCCTGAGTGAGTAAACTTCTACTTAAAGCTATTGAGAGATCTGTGTGGGGCAGAGCAGTCCAGAAGGCTCAGACGTTGCTGCCGTCTGTCTGTATCCAAGACGGTAGACATCTGTGCAAATGACGATAGAAGGGTCTAGTAGTTTGAGAAATGCCGATTGTGACTGTGTGAAACTACCTACAGGACTGAAAGGGGAGTACCCCAGCAGGCTGAGCTTTTTCTGACAGCGACTGTGAGGACCAGTAAATGTCCACTGGGAGCTGCAAATGCCAGCATAGCCAAAAGCGACTTGGTTGTGATGCCAAAGTGTCCATGTGGAGCTGCAAATGCCAGCAAAGCCAAGACGGACTGTGATATTGTGTTTCAAGCTGGCGAGAAGCTACAGTGACAAGTTTTGCTAACAAATAAAGTATTCCAAGTGGTGGGGAGCCATGCCACAAGCTCTGTATGTCGTCCAGGGTTACAAGTGGTTGAGAGCCAAGCCTCATGCTTTGTCTGGTGTTCTGTTAAAGAGACATGCTTTAAGCTCCTGTGTGTCTTGCTTTGGGAAAAGAGAAGCTATCCTTGCATGAACTGTGCTAGACTGGGTCCACCCAAGCAGTAGGAGAAAAGCAACCACCAGTAAGAGTCCATGACCTGGAAAGCCAAAGGGACCATGCTGGTCTCACTGGCATATGGTTAAAGAAGATACGACCACTTAGAGCAACCAAAATGGTTAAATATAGGTGTGATAAATATAAATGTGCTGAATGCAGTGAACCTGTGTTTCCAGATCAGCCCGGGAGTCTTCCTGAGAGGTGCTAGCTATGCACTGCCACATGCACTTCCCTCTGAGGGGTATAGCCTAGATGTGGGGGTCTGAAGCATGCTGGCTCCAGTCCCCAGCCTCTTCACCCTGTGACTGCAAGCCAAGCCTGATGTGACTGCAAGCCCAGAGAGAAGGAGCAACTCCTTAAAGCTGAGAGACGTTTCCAGTCTGCAAGCTGCAAGAGCTTAAAAGAAAAGGAGGCATCCAAAAGCTCCTGCCTGCACCTCAGCTAGTTTCTCTGCACCGATGAAGACTTCAGAACTGTGAATAGGCAGAGCCATGCTCGGCCCATGATGGGAACTGTAAATCGTTATTTCAAGTTTTGCTAAGTTCGGTAATTCAAAGTCCCAAGCTAGTCAGATAAGGGAGTGTTAATTTTGCCTGCAAAGTCACAGTCAGGAATGTGTACCAGGAGTAAAGATAAGGCTAATCTGATTTTCTTTAAGGTCCCCAACCAGCTGCAGCCGGCCACCTCAACTGCAACATTAACAGCCTGCAACTTTAATAACTTAGTACTGGGCACCCAGATAAGGTTTAGAACTGTGGGGTTCTGACATATACTGGGGACTGGTATCTTGTGTGGGCACCTAGGACTTGCTCTGACATCTAATGCAGGTAGACTGTTAGACAGGGAAACGGGAACGTTGTTTAACCAGGAGTAGCACATTAAGCTGAGGCTTGTTTCCAGATGTGACCTGGGAGCACAAGGAAGTTAAGTGACTTGCTCGGGATCACACAATATGCACCTAGGCGGCTGTGGGATTCAAAACCAGGTCTCCAGATCTGCAGCTCAGAGCCTTAACCCACTGCACTACAACACTTAAGACCTGAAACTATTAGAAGGTTTATGAGTGGTCAAATATTTTGAAGGGGTTTGAATTCAGAATGAATAATGATTGGCATTTGTGGCATTGCAATTAAACAATCTGAATGCCAATCAGTCTATTGTTGCGTAACCTCTAATTCTAGTTACCCATTCCTAACTATCACCCCTTGTAAATAAATGTTGGTTAACTATTTTTTATAAACCTTGATGTGTGAGCATATTATTAGCAAGAGTCAATCGTTCAAAATACTGAAATGTGGGGTTTTGGTTATGGAGTCATGTGTGGGGTGCCATGGTGGTATTGTGGGTGGGTACAGCATCCCAGGGGGTTGTACCAGGTATTATTCTAGCCCACGGAAAAGTACACCTTGATGCCGGCCCGGTGGTGCTGAGGGTTGAGGTGCTGGACGTCACACCGGCGACCGTGTTCAGGAATGATCCTGGGCCATTGGGCGCTGGTAGGGGAGAGGAAGGATTGAGCATCCCATGACTGCTCTCCTTTCTCTGAGGAGGGTGGGAGGGGGGCATTGCGCTGCAGCGATGACCTGCGGAGGTCAGCCACACTGCAGTGGCGCACCTAGCAAGGGGGGGAGCGCGACAGGCATCAGCACGGACATGCTTGGAGTTGCATGTCCAGCTCCCAGGGGCTAGAAAAGCGGAAAATAGTGGGAGACCTCAGTGGCTGATGGCCGTGCCCAGCGTCCCTGGACACGAGAGGCGCCTTCGTCGGGGTGTGGCCAGCCCTGTACGATGAAGCATGTCACATGCCAGACCAGGTCCGGGGGTTGAGGGTGATGGCGGCCGGAGGTCATGGGGTCTGCTCTGCTACGGTAGAAAACATAGTGGGAAAAAAGTATACCCTGATTGGAGGCACTGCGCAATAATGTGATCTTTGGAAAAGAGACAGTTTTAAAGTAAAATAGGTAGGACAGTCCAGTGGCGCTGAGGGCTGGCTGGATGCCACCGCCTGCCTTGGTAACCGGGGAGGAATGAGGCTGGAGTCGTCAGGGTCAGCAGGGGGAGGAGAAGGATTGAGTGTCTGTAGGACTGCTCTCCTTCTCCGGGGGGGGGGTCATCTCGGTGCCCTAGTGGCCTCTAGTGGTGGCTGGGGGCGACAGCAGGTCAAAGGCAAACTCGTGGGATGTGCTGCAGCAGACGCCGGGAAGGGGTGCATGCAGCAGCATGCACACTCCTGTCCCTTGACGTCACTGCATGCCGCAGACGTCATGGGAAGGGAGAACACGGGAAAATATGGCACTAGTTGTGGCGGCATGATGGCCGTCCCCGGAGGACTAGCTTGGTGCCGTAGGATGCGTGGCTTAACTGGATCCTGGTCTGGTGTGAGAGCTTGAGAGGGGGCTCTCCACCTCCCCGCCATGGGGGGCAAGCCGCGGGAGTGTGCCGCGGGCCCGAATGTGGAGCTGGGGAGTCCTCGGAATGGTGGCCGGACAACCTCAGAAGGAGATGCCTGGAAGTAGAGGTAAGCAGACTAGGTGGACAGGGAGAAAAAGCACCAAGAAAAATAAAAAAATAAAGTAAAACAGGAATCCAGACCTCTCAACCTTGGTTAGGCCTGCTAGGCAGGGGTAGTGTAGCCCTAGATAACCCGGTGCCAGGGTTACATTTGTAATACAGCTGGTTGGTCTTTTGAATTTTAGGGATGCTGGTTTTAGAAAGCAACATGATTTTCAACAGCAAATATGAGTTTCTGAACTGTTGCTGACTTTATTAATTGATAAATTAATAAGCTGTCACCGCAATGATGAAAGCAAATTGCTGAGGCATGTAGGACTCCTGCCAACTCTGAAGTATTTGAGTCATGTAGTAAGAGGCTATTCCCTGTAAGCAATCCCTAAGGTGAGGTAGGGATCAAACTATTTGTGTAAATATGTGTACGCCATGATCAGCCAACTCCACTTCCTTCCAATGTAAGTGAGACTTGGTATCTATCCAGTGCAGTGCATGGGCAAATAATGCTGCCTGACAGTATTTGTTTAATGTTTAAATTAGGATTGAGCACTGTATTTTATGATGAATGTACTTGTTTTTAAAATGTGGATAAATGTGTTAGCTGTTGGTCTGATTGAAGATTTTTGTCTTGTATAATGTCAAAAATTATTTATTAGTTGTTTTATGTAGTCCAAATTTGTGTATGTTATATTGAATATAATTTGTTCTTGACACAGGACAACTTTGAAAATAGGTCTATGACCTAAAGTTTGCTATCCTGTATAAAAACAAACATTTTTACTACTACTACTACTACATATTCCCGAAGAATGGGTAGGGTCAAATCACCTGTTTGTTCAATTGTCATTTTTTTAAGAGGCAATTCTAGGTGTTCTTCCTTCCCACTAAAAAGCTTGCTATCTGCTTGTCCCATCTATTGAAGTTCTCTTTTGAGGGAAGTAAGAGGAAGGGGAGACTGTTTAACCAAGAAAGTCTACCCAGAAAGGTAGCACTGGAAACAATCTCGGGAGCCACAGCGTACCAGACAATGTAAAATAACACGGTAGCCGGGCTAACCCAGAAAGGGCATCCAGACCAATAAATTAGGTACAGTTAAAGTATTTATGCAACAGGTGTCTGAATAAATCTGCACTGATAAATCTATTTATCTGTGCTACTATGTGGATAAATTTATTTATCCACATAGTAACTACATCATCACCCATTTATCCACACAGTAACTACATCAGCAGCTCATTTATCTACACAGTTCTCTTCAGAATTCATTTAGAATGTTCGGCCTCAGAAGCAGTACTAACCATATTTAAATGTGAATAACTTAAAAACGAAAAAAGATAACACGGTACTGTGAGCAAGAAAATTGTTCAGCACAAAATTATCTACAAAATGAATACTGTTTCATTTATATAAACCCTGTATATTGTATTATGATTTTGACAAACAAATACGAATAACTTTAAAACAAAAAATGATAGCATGGTACTGTGAGCACGAAAAATGTTCAGCTCAAAAATATCTACAAAATGAGTGGTGTTTCATTTATAGATACCATTTTGGTTTTTTATAATTAGCAAAAAACAGCATAAAATTCAATTTTCTTTTCCCTTTTTTGACAAATTATTTACATCTACCAAACTCAAAATGTTCACACAACATCTAAACCTGTTGCATAAATGGAATATGCAGCAGTTCAGTGTGTGATAATGCATTTATCTTGTACAGTTTTCAGTGACCTCTCGTAACTCTCACTTGTGCCTTCGGCATTCGTGAGGTTACTTGAGGTCACTGGAAATTGTACAAGATAAATGCATTATCACACACTGAACTGCTGCATATCCCTTATTTATTTAAAATAAAATAGACAGTAGTGCCTCCTGCCACCACCTGTGCCAGGAGAGGCACACTAAGGCAAAGCTTGTTTCCACATACGACCTAGAAGCAAAAAGTTAAGTGACTTGCTCAGGGTCACACAGTATGCAGGTGGGAGCTGTGGAATTCAAACCCAGGTCTCCAGGTTTGAAGCCCAGTGCCCTAAACCACTACGCTATACTACCTCCTCATCAGTAAAGGAATATTTAAAGAAATACATGTCAGAATCTATGAAGTACATTCATTCTGATTGTGTACACTTTTTGTATAAGGGGGATCAGAAGATGCAGCCATCTCTGTAGGTCTTCTTGGAAAAGTCATCTCAGTAGGGTGTAATAAACTTGGTGGACTGGCAATAGAGGTTAGAGTAATGAGCTATGAATGAGCTTGGTACATCCAGCAGACCTGGGTTTGATTCCTACAACCTCCACTTGCATACTGTGTGACTCTAAGCAAGGCACTTAACCTCCCCAGTGCTCCCAGGTCGCCCCTGAAAACAGGCACTTGGGCCTAGTGGCCTTACCTGGTTACCAAAAAAGACTAAAAAAAAAAAAAAAAACTTTATAGAATGTTGATAGGTCCTGGGGGAGCACAATCCCTAAGTACTTAATTACTGTGCGGTCCCATCTGAATGGGAGGGTAGTTCTTATGTCAAGTGTGGGGTGGTAGTTAAATGGAAGAACTTCCACTTTATCTATGTTGAGTTTGTATTCCACTAATTCTTGCACCTCAGTGAGGAGGTCAGATAGCATTGGGAGTGACTCATCTGGATGTGTTCTGTACACTAGTAAATCACCCGCATAAAATGAGACTTTGTGTTCCACCCCCTTGAATTGTGGGACCTGTAATACAATGGATAATGCATGGTCATCGATCAGTAACAAATCTGTGAAGCCATCGAGAGGTTGCCATGGTGACCGTTTAAACCTCGAGAGTGAAGCACGAGAGGATTTGGTCACCATGGCTACCTCGAAATGGATACACACGCTTGTTGCCAATACAAGACCATGCATTGTTATTATTATAGGGCCCGGACTGCCTGAAAGAACTTCTGGTTCCTTACTTCCCGGGTGATCATTCCGCTTCGACTACTTCAGGTTGCTAGATACCAGCAGTTTGTTTAAACCTTCTGGGCTCACGTGATTATGCACGCTGCCCCAACCCTTTGGAATTCTCTACCCCGTCAGATATGTGAGTGCCCAACCATGGAGGGATTTAAACAGGCGCTTCAAACTGTTTTGTGGTGTCATGCATTTGGGTACTAGTCATATTTTACTGATTGTTTATAAATATTTTATTCTGTTTTAATATTTGTAATTTTATACTGAAGTTGTTTTAAACTGTATGTAAGGCACCTTGGTTTTTGAGAGGTGCCATATAAATAAACCTGATCTGATTTGATTTGAATTGATAGTGTATTGACAACTATTAACAGGCTTAAGTAGTCCAGCACACTCACATTTTGTCAGTCCCACTCTATTCCATGTTCACCTCTCACCACCACAGCGGTTTCAGACAGAGTGAGGTTCACAAAAATGCGAATGTGCAAACACGTTCCAGCGTGTGGAACGCGCATGTGCGAACATGATCTATGTTGCTGTACCATCGATATGACGTACTCATGATGGCACAATAGCCTTTTACTTCACATCAATGATACAACAGCACTGGGATTCAATGAAATCCTATACATAACTGCCCTCCCCATAGATTATATTAGGGTTTTCCCAAATAGCGTGGGCCAGTGGTTCTGCAGACAGTGCAACTAGTAAAGGGGATAATGAGCAGCCTTGCCACGTTCCCCTTTGTAAGGGGGAAGCGGTCAGAGAAGGTACCATTAACCTTTACCATACCTTGAGGGGTGGTATAAAGTGTCGCTATCATATAACAAAAAGAATCTGGGAAGTGGAAGTTTCAAAGGGTGTGCTGGAGAAATCTCCACACCACCCTGTTGAATGTCTTTTGGGCGTGCATGCTTAATAAAAGTAAGGGAGGGTGATATGAGTGGATTCCTCCAAGAGGTACAAGGTATGTTTTAATATTATCTGAGATCTGTCTCTTTGGAGCAAAACCCACCTGATCCTTGTGTATGAGAGTAGGGAGTATATGTTCTAGACATTTGTCTAGTATACTGGCATAGAAATTGTAATCTTGATACAGGACCCACATGAGCCTATAGGATTCACAGATATGGGGGCCTTTGTTAGATTTCAAAATGGCAGCTATATTAGCATATTGCCAACTGGGTGAGGGAGATACGTTTCCCTTCCATACAGTTTGAAAGACTTCACTTAAAGGCCAGATTAGATCTGTTCCGAAGGTTTTGTAGAACTCAGACTGGAAGCTGAGATGGGGTGCATTGCCAGAGGGATCACCTCTAGAAGGGAAGAGGTCATCCTGCCCTTGTATAGGTCACTTGTGGGGCCATACTTTGAGCACTGTGTGCAGTTCTGGTGCCCATACCTCAAAAAGGATGCGAGATTACTGGTGGGGGTGCAGCGCAGGATGATGAAAATGATCATGAGACTGGGGGGAGTTGCCGTATGAGGAAAGATTGAGGGAGCTCAAAATGTATTTGCAGGAAGAGAGATGGGAAAGAGGGGACATGATAAAGAACTTTAAGAACTTGAAAGGCATAAATAAAGTCAGAGGGGGATGATTGTTCCATTTAAAGGGGGGAAGGGTCACTAAGGGGCACAGTCTGAAGCTGGAAGGGGGAAGGTTCAGGACGGAGATGAGGAGGCACTACTTTACAGAGAGAGTGGTGGCAAGATGGAATGTACTGCTGGATGAGTTAATCAAACTTAGGACAGTGGATGGCTTTAAGCGGGGCTGGGATATATTCAAGAGCAGGATTAATACAGACAAGAACACAAAGGGGAGAAAGACCAGGAAAGGGAAGGAAGGGAAGGGCTTTGGGTGGGGCTGGGACAGCTGTAGTAATATGAAACTAAGAGCTGCACAATTGGGCAGACTTGATAGACACATGGGCCTTTTTCTGCCAGCAATTTCGTATGTTCGTATGTAAGCTGTCTGCGCTGGGGCTTTTACCTTATTTTGTATTTTGGATGGCAGTTAGAATTTTCGCCAATGTGAACGAGTGAAGGAGGATCTTTTGTTTTTACTCTGTGAGGGTCGGTAATTTGAGAGGTGCAAGAAAATTATGATATCTGATAACTTTTGGTTCTGTCTCTTGCTTATATAGTGCTAAATAACAGTCCCAAAATCTCTTTAATATCTGGTGTCTATGGCTGGCCCGGTGGCGCTGAGGGTTAAGGTGCTGGACACCACACCTCATGCCATGCGGTGACCCATGTTTGGGAATGAGCACAGGCCACCAGGGGTTGTCAGGGGAAGGAGAGAATCGAGCATTTAGAGGACAGCTATCCTCTCCCAGGGAGGGAGGACTGGCGCTGCTGATGAACAACTGCCCCCAGGTGGAGGCCTGGTGGCAGTGCAGAGTTGTGGGTGCCATGGAAGGGAGGGTGCAACGAGACTTCCACAGATGTGTGCATGCCTCCACATACGCATGTCTTGCATGTGCACCCCAGGAATGGGGAAGGGACAAAATTGGAGGAAAAACACCTCCAGCTGCAGGACGACGACTGACCCCTCGCAAGCTCCACATCAGTCAACTGGGCGGGCTGTAGGTAAGTCCCGGCGAGACGAGACTGGAGTGACAGGGCTGGGGGGGGTTGGTTAGAAGGGGACAGCTGGGGGCAAAGAAGGAGATAAACACCTATATAAAAAAATATCATGTCAAGTGTAAGGTAGTATTTGTATCGTGGATGATCTTTGTTATCATGGGCAATTTTTACTGCTGTCATAAATGATAAACTAGAATTTTAGACGCCCCCGACCCTCCCTCATAATAGCAATGTTTCACATATAGGAGAGCATGTTCTGTCTTGGGGCAGGAGTGTTTGTTCCCCTTGCATATGGGCGGTTTGTAAGAATGCTAATACATCTTGCAACTCTTTTTGTTGTCTCTCAGTTTTTTGGGGGGCTGTGGTGTAGCTAACAATGTCTCTCCTTCACACGACCGTGACAATGTCCCATAGGATGACTGTGGATCTGTGTGGGGAGGGATTTTCCTTCAGAACTTGTGGAATTTGTTCCTTAATTACATTTTTGAATTGCGGGTCTCTGAGTAAGGTTGTATTAAGGTGCCACTGTCAAGTGCTGATTCTGGGATTAGGGCTGTCAACTGATACAAGTGCAAGATTGGAGAGGAGAACTGGGAAAATGCCCACTTGATGGACTACACTAACATGTTCTGCGCTTATAAGAAAAGAGTCAAAGTATGAATACATCTGGTGTGCACTGGAGTAAAACGTATGTTGTCTGAGAGTCAGGTTGAGGTGGTGCAACATTTCTATTAATCGTAAATCTTTAATTAGTCGATTTCCGTGCCGTTGCCCTGTAGTCACTCAAGGGGACTGGAGATTAGTGCTATTTTTCCCCGCATCCATAAGAAGGTTCAGATCTTCTCCCAGGAGTGAAGCCCCATGCTGATATTCCACAATTTTATTAAACAACTGTTGGTGGGTTGATGCACCTGAGCCAGGCGAGATATAAATGCTCCCTATCCCTGTATGGCGCTGGTCACTAGTGCCAGTTGACCGTCCCCATCCTGGTATGTGTTTTGTACTCTGAAGAGAGACGTTATGGGAATTAATATGGTAAGCCCTCGTCTGCGACCTTGTTGATATTCACTAGCTATTACATGGCCTATTCCAAACCCTGCCCACTTACATAGATACATAGACAGTGTCGGCAGATAAGGGCCTATGGCCCACCCAGTCTGCCCATTTGAGCTTGTAAGTTCAGTTTATGTTTTCCTAGAAGTCTGTTGCCCCTTACCCCCCTGACCTCCAGAATTCCTTTATGTCTATCCCATGCATTCTTAAATCCCGTGATTGTTTCAGCCCCCACCACTTCCTCTGGTAGGGTGTTCCACTTGTCCACCACTCGTTCTGTGAAGAAATTCTTCCTCACGTTTCCTCTGAATCGTCCTCCCTCCAACTTCATCCCATGCCCTCTAGTCCTGGAACATCTTTTTCGCTTAAAAATAGTGTATTCCTGCACCGTGTTCCTCCCTGTAAGATACTTGTATGTCTCTATCATATCCCCTCTCTCCCTCCTCTCCACTTGTGGTGTTCCTGTTGAGAAATAAGGGTCTCGTATAATAGAATAATTTGGGGGTAGGTTTTCTTAAATTGTGTAAACATTTTTGACCTTTTCACAGGGTTGCTTAAACCTGGTGGCTATCAAGGAGAGGGGACACAGAAAGCATAGGGGGGGACCACAGAGATTACCTGTAGGGTTGAAGCTGTCCCTGGGAGCTTGTCTGTGTGCCTCTGCTGCCTCCAGTCCCTGATCCTGCCAGCCTCCAGCCTGTGAAGCAGCTGTGCTGTCTGAAGTGCCACAAGGTCACCTTGTAAGAAAAGGAGAGTGTCCTGTTCAGCATGTTGGGCTTGGAGCCCCGGTTTATTATTTTTTTTTATATTTAAAGTACAGTTTCCTGTTCCTTGAAGGCAGCAGTAGCAGTGCTGCATTGCGAAGTGAGACGGTCGCAGAGCCATCGTGCCGCTAGGACCTTGCAGAGTCCCCAGATGTCCTGTGCCCACCTGCAAGAAAAGCCTTACCTCTGCCAACAGTACATTCCGCCCACCTCAACACTGTTTTTACCCCAGCCCAGGGCATTGCTGCTGGTGCAGAAGTTGCAGAATCAGTTAAAAACCAGGCTTCTACGGAGGACACTGTGAAGAAGACGTTATACAGAGACTTGTTTATCATCTTGAAATCAAGGTTTACCTCACTTCATCGAAGACTTTGAAATATGAGAGACTGTGGAGAGTTTTAAGAAGGCCTTGAAGACACATCTGTGGCACAGTGCCTATCCAGAATGAATATTTTAGATATTTATTTACTCTGTTATTTGGTTATACTGTTCTGTATTTTATAGATTTTGTATGTTTTATTACTGTACAGCGCCGTGTTTTTTTAAAAAAAGGGGCTTTAAAAATAAAGTTTTATTACTATTATTTACATTCTGGGACAAAACTCTGAAGTGTTGTGGTACTCTCATCATTAACATTTTATTCAAGGGAGTAGCTCGTCGTCAGCCCTCTGCTCAGCTGGTAGAGGGGGCCCATCATGTCTTCTATTCAGTTTCGACTGTATCCTTCTCAGTCTGTATATGCTGGTCAGATTGCAGTTTAACAGTACTAAGCTCCATGTGAGCAGTAGGAACATTAGGAAACTTACTAAAAAAACAAACTTGCAGAGAGGACCGACAGGGTGCCATCTCCATGGACAATAACTTCACCCCAACAGAAGAACCGAGGGACAGTTATGGAGGATTATGCAATGGTCAGTGACTTCCAAGGAAGGGGTGTGAGTGGACACCACGCCCTAGGTCGTCTGGTGGCAAGTGCTAGATGTTTCTCCCACCTTCGGAGGTGGAGGTAAAACTAGAGCTGTGAGCAATCTGGGCCTCTCTGGAGGGAAAATTCCCTCCTGGGAAAAGAAAAGGATTAATATCAGGGCACGCCGTACTCTGGTATGGCTCGTAATACGTAAGGGTTGGGGGGGGTTGGGAACTAAGATCATCTGTTGTGATGCAGGCCCCCTCCTCCTCAAAGTATTCAAAAATATCTGTTAATCAGGTGAGTCTACGATGTAAATAATCCAGTATTGCTCAGTCTTTTAAATATGTAGACAGAGTGTCCATATAACATTGCTGATCAAACCAAATCTTTCTCTACATATTTAATGTTGCTGTCCTCGCCTGCCATCCACCATTAGTTTGAAAGAGGAGGGTTACTTTCTTTTGTTATTTATTACTAGGATTACAATACCTTTGAACCAGAGGTTCTTTTACAAAGTCAAAGTATTAACAGAGACTGGGAGTAAAATACAGAAATAGGCAAGAAAGATGAACATAGAAAATAATAGGAGTTAAATAATACATTAAAAGTACAATTAAAGCAACTATTTACAGTTCATAATTAGGAATACATATGTATATGGTATTTACAAATGGATAAAAGGCATAAATACATATGCAGTACAAGTAGAAGAGGGACGAGAGTGAGAGAAAAGAAATAAAGGCAGAAGTCAAGGATGTGGGAGGTACAGCAAGGAGTAGAAGGGTGTGGGCAGGCAGCAGGGCTATGGTGTAAAGCAGGGATGAAAGGGGAGGGGAGATAAGAAAAGAGGGAGCAGGATGGGGTTGGAAAGGAGAGGGAGGTGTGTAGGGAAAGGAAAGGTCTGGAGTGGAGGGAAAGATGGGAAAAAGAGTGAGAGTAGGGTTGATGCAGTCCAAGGTGACGTAATCAATACAGAGTAGGGGTTGAGGGTGTGTGTGTGTGTGTGTGTGTGTGTATGTGTGTGCTGAAGTCAGGGAAAAGGAGGGCGAGAGTGCTCAGGGCAGTGGGTCAAGTCTAGGACAATAGGAGCCAAGCTTGGGGGTTACAAGAGGGCACAAAGGGGTCGATTTGTTACAGGGAGCAGTCGCAACTATTGAGAGAATTCAGGTGCTGACGAAGGCTACTTTTTAAGAGAGCAAGAGTACGGTGCCTATTGATCTCGGGGAGGATTATTGATCATTCTACAATCAGTTGTTTACATTACCTCCATTCCCCAGCTATTAGATGTTATCCCAGTCAACATTTAGCACTGGAATTTTGGGCAACATACCATTTCCAATAAGTCCAACAGTTCGTTGTGCTCCACCCAACCCCCCTAGCATTCTGCGCTGCGCTCAGCCGTGACCCGACTAGATGAAATACTAATAGGAGTGATCGAGCTACTAGTTCTAAGGCAGCTCTTTTAACTGAAAGAGTTCACTCAGTCTCAACAAAGTTAACCCTGTTATCTGTAGTTTGAGTAACAATGACGTATTATACAAGTGCGAGGGGAGTATGTCCTGTGTCCCAAATTGCAGAGTTACCTGCATGTTACAACTAGTTTATTAATAATAACAGCTTTTAGTCTTCCTTGGCGCCGCAGGAATGTATACTAATCCCAGGATAGTGTAAGGAGCAGCTGGGAGCAAAGGGAGGCAGACCCCCCCAAGAGTTCAGGCACTGGAACCCCCCAGCAAGAGAATCACTTTAGTAAAAATGCCTATATTAAATATTTAAAGAGCAACTGAGTCACAGCTCTGGTGTAGTATTCTGCTCCTCCTCCCCCACCCCACGCGGCTCCCCCCCATTAATGTGTTTCTCTCGGACCATTGAATCAGCCAGGTTCATCAGCAACGCGCTAAAAAAAAAACCTTAGCATGATGTAGTGGCTCATAGACGTCCTTAATTCAGATGTTCCCATCGCCATGTCCTCGGTCAGTGTCTGCTTTACGACCCTATACGTGGTCATCTTTAGACTTCTGAGCTGTACTGCATCATGTTATTTATGCACCATCCCAATGGGGATGAAAGAGCAATGTGAAAACCACTAACTGTACTTGCGAGTCAGCCTGGGTGCAGTTGCATCCTGTTAGGCGTAGTCCCCTAACCTATATTGGAAACCCAGTACATCACTGACAGCATCTACAATACTATCTAATCATGGCTCCAATATGAGCTAAAATTACTACTAACCTATTAGGGCACAGGAACCTACCATATAACAGTGCGGTACTGGGGACAAGATATAAATAATATACACACACTGCATATATTCATTGCAAAAAACTCTGTTAATGCATCAGTTAGGACTGATGTCACAGCAACAAACATTTGGAAATTCGATGTTAGGGTTACCACCCCTACCACCACCCCCCCCACACACACCCTATAGGCACCAGCAGGCACTGGGACATGCCATTAAGTCATCAGGCCCAACTGTCACCCCATTGCATGTATAAACAAGCTGACACTGTACAGTATAGGAGAATGGGTGAGAGTAAGGTCTGATGACCCCATGGCATGCCCCAATGTCTGTCTGTGCCTGTAGGTGGGGGTGGGAGGGAGTAGATGGTAACCCTAACATCTAATTTCCAAACTTTTGTCGCTGTGATGTCAACCCTAACTGATACATTAACGGAGTTTTTTGCAATGAATTTCCCTTTTTTTTTGAGAAAGTATAATGTAAGTGGTTACTGTTATGAGTTTCTGGGAGCGTGGGCCCTCTGGACCCTGCACTCCCTTTCCGTGGCCCATTTTTTTGCATAGTGGTATGCATATGTGGGAGCGTGGGCCCTCCGCTCCCACTTACACTTAAATACAGAGCCATACAGCAGTCCTATAGGGCAAGGAATGCTTATAACACTAATTTGGCAATATCTCAGCAACTGTAGCAACTATGAAAAAAAATCCAGTGCCGTTGTAGTCATGACAGCGAAACCTCCATGCAAGATAGTCAACTAAATCCGTATCTCACATAGTTTCCGAGATACAGACACTGAAAAGTGCTGTGGGTGCTAACTCTGAGGACGTAATACTGGCCTACGGACATGAAAATGAGCAGCTGGAATACTAATTTCCAAATATCTCAGTAACCGTACAAGGTAGAGAAAAAATTCTAAATTCATGATATTCATGACTTTCCAATCTACACCTGTGCGCAGTACCCCTTTTTGTGATTAAAAATCCATATCTCGAACCGTTTTCGAGATACGCGCATCTGAAACCACCATGGGCACCACAATGTTATCCTATGGGATATTCCTCAATTTTCAGAAGGCCATAACTACGGAACCGCTCAATATTTTTTCACCAAACAAGCAAAAGGCACAAATGTGAATCAATAGCTTCTTACCCTGCAAACTGCGCTGAAAAGCACACTTCACCTTGTTGCAAGGAAATGCCAAACTTTTTACTGCACCCCAATTCATTTTAAAAGAATGTTGTCGCGCATCAAAAAATGTTTGCGCGGTTATTTGCGTGCTTCCCCTTGAATGTTGTCATGCAAACAAATTATGTTTGCACGACCGAAATCTCGGAAGCTTGATCAGAAATTCAAAAAAATATATATTTTCAGACAATGTTGTTAAAAACTGATGGCAGGGACATGTTCCTCATGCCCCAATTAGGTAAACACATGTGGTGGTATTTAAAAAGGGACAGCAGGGTTGGTTATGGGGGGGAATTTAACACAACCATGAACCCAGTGTTGGACCACTCACAGGGGAAAGGGAGAAAGGCAGGTGGATTAAACTGATGGCTCCTAGGGGTGGGAGAGTTAGATTTAGTAGACAGTTGGAGGGCTGCTAACCTGGGAGCGAAGGAGTATACAATTTACTCAAATCCGCACAAAACGCGGTCGCGACTGGACTACATTTATACACCCAGGGAGTGGGCGTACAGTATAGGTAGCGTGCAGCACAGTCCGATTTATGTCTTGGATCATGCTATGGTGATGTTGGAATGCCAGTTTAGAAGGGGAAGAGAGGACCCACTTCCATGGAAATTCCCTCGCTATTTGTTAAGTAATAAAGAGTTTGGTCAGTACTTAAGGGATCAATGGAAGCTATATAGGGAAGCAAAGAAGGTTCGGTAAGTTCAGCAGGGGTCTATTGGGATGGAGGGAATGCCTTTTTAAGGGGTATTATTATAAGCTACATTACAAAGGTTAAAAGAGAAAGAGAAGGGAAGAGGAGGGTGTTGGTGGAGCAGGTAAAAAAACTCGAGACTGAGGTAATACAAGAACCCGGAGAAGATAATTTAAAGAAGCTAACAGTGGCTAGAGAGGTGTTAAATGCTTTTGTTCTGAAGAAAGCATGCACCTCTTGGTTCTTTGCACAAAATAAGTTCTTTGAGTGGAAGCTGTACCCTTAGGAGGGCGGGATATAGTTTAAAATGTTAAGTTCTACTTGCAGATGGCTCGTAAGACTGGGATTATCGAAGAAGACCCTCTGCTGTACACAGAACACTTTTTTTCACCATGTTGTTCAAAGGATGTGTTCCTTCACGGCCCAGTTTGGGAATCAAACTATAATGGACCATAGTTGGGCCATTAGGGCAGACTGTTGAGAACCCAGGGCTCTGTATACGCATTCAATCTCAACAGCGCAGTTTTGTAAAGGTGAGTAGAAACTCCATTAGGTTGTTTCCCTCTCAGTTTTTGGAAATCCAGTATAGCCGAATATTTTTGTACCTTGAGTGATTTTCCTTATCTTTCTGGCAGGCAATAATGACTGTTTGAGTGTCGGCAAGTTGTGTTATATGTTGTTGCAGCATAGTTTAGCAGTCATCTTCCATAGTTATTTGAGCATCGACTGTATCAGGGTAGGGAGGGGTGAGGACGGGAATTGTTGGGGGGGCAGCTGCAGTCTAATGGACTGATGTGCTGCGCAATCGAGCAGACTAGACAGACCATAAGGCCTGTATCTGCTGGCAATTTTGTATGTCCGTATGGTGTTTAATATGTCTGTTGAACTTCAAATATCCTGCATAGCCAAGCTCTTTTCAGTCCCGAAGAAAAGTAGTTCTTTTAGTATTGCGTCCAGTTCAGTTTTGCCTCGTCTTTTCAGGGAGGCCATGACTGCAGAGGTCTGATCAAGGGGGATTGAGGTTGCAGCATGGCCAGTGACTGTTGCGTTTGTAATCCAATGGAAACAGGGTGTCCTGTGTCAAAGGTCTGCCTGCCAATCTTCACCACTGAAAGCTATGCTGTGTTCTATATAGTTATTTCTGATATCCTGATTTTGCAATGATTTTATTTATTGAATATTAGGATGTTGATACCATTGAGCTAAAAGCTCGTTTACAGAGGTTCTGTGTCAAAGAGAGACAAACTTATATAACATAATCACACTGTGCATAAAATGTAAGGATTAATTACATTCAGTAAGTAATATTTACATAAACAGTAAGCAATAGTAACTTAAAAAATAGTGGTTTGCACCCCAAGCCCGGGTACCAGGAGTGGAGACCGGCAGGGAGGGATACAATAAGCATCCATTGTACGCTCACCCCCCCCGGGGGGAGGGTTCCCCTGGGGCCCTGCGGGCAGATTGGTGCAGTACCCTGGGCGATGTGATGCCTCGACACACACCCTCCACCCCAGGCTACCCCACGCAAGGCCAAGAACTGTGGAGGTGGGGCATAGAAAATGGAAAAAAGTGCGCCCTTACCAACCAGATGTAGAGCACCCGGCTCCGGCGGCCCAAAGCCCCAGAGTCAGCCCAGAACTAGCCCTGCAGTTCCTGGAGTACGTGCAACTGGCTGCCAAGCCTTTCCCACTCAGAAGAGAGGGACCCTCCCAGCAGAAAGAATATGCCAGGGTATCCAGGTAAGGCGGCAACTGGGGCAGACAGAAGGTGGCAGGGGTCGGGAGGGCAGTAGGGTAGGTGCTGGCGCTCTGAGCGAATGGCCAGTCGGGACATTGAGATAGGAGCAGAAATAAATTTAAAAAACAGTGGTCATAGGCATCTACTAACATAGCAGGATAAAGGATCAGAGTAGGGGTCAGGGGAATTGGAAAATTAGCAGAGATTAAAAGAGAAAACAGAGGGAGAGAGAGGAGGAGATAGCAGGTTAACAAGCAGAAGCACTGGGAGCGGGTGGGAGGCAGAGGAGCAGCTCAAACAAGCCTTGTCGAGGGAATGTGAGGGGGGGTAGTTGAGGGGAAGGGAGTGTACTAAATCAGTTAAGAGAGGGAGATAAAGTGCTAGTAGTCAGCTAGTAGTGCGTGAGTGTGAGATAGGGCTCCAAGGTAGTGAGCAACTGGTAAATTAGATACCACAGTCACATTTAAAGTTGTTAACCACCAGGTGAGCATTCATGTTTGACTTAAATGGGCTAAGTTTAGTACAGGACAGTAGGTCAGTGCTAAGGGAGTTTAACCATTTGGGGGCTCTATATCCGAAGGATCGTTGACCTTGAGAGGTCTGATGGAAGGGTATTTTTAGTGACTGACAGCAAGCACTCCTAGAATTCCTGTTGCTGTTGCCGTTATTAAAGTGGAGGAGGCCAAGTAAGCCTGAGATAGTGAGGCCTAGAGTGGTCTTTTTAGCCAGAAGGCAAACTTGATACTGGATTCTATTTTCCAGGTTGAGCCACCCAGCATGGGATTAGAGGTCACAAGTATGCATTAGTCAGTGGGCTCCTAGGATAAGCCTACAGGCTTTATTAAGGGCTGTTTTAATTCTTTGTAGAGCTTTGTCTGTAGCGTCTCCATAGACTAGTAGTCCAAGTCAATAACCAACAGGACTGAGCTGGTCACTGCAAGTCTAAGGGCTTCATCAGTTAGACAATGCTTATGTTTGTACAGCAGGCCAAGTCTAGAGTTAACAGCCTTTGCAACCAGACTGATGTGTTGCATGTAGAAGAGGGAGCAGTCTAAGGTGACTTCTAGGTATTTAAAGGTATGGATCATTTCCAGCACTTCGTTAAGATTGTTGCATATTTGTAGTTGATAGGATCTGTGTCTATTTTGTGGAGTGGCAAAAAGCAGTCTTAGTCTTCTTGTAGTTTAGAAGAAGGTTGTGGTTTAGAAACCATGATTCCACACCCAGGAAGCTAGTCTGCATTTAAAGGGTAGCAGGGCTTGCCTGACTTGAAAACAGCACTGCATTGTGCGCATGCAAGAGGACTTGGCCTGGGCAGGCCATTGGGAGGATATTTAGAAATAAATTGAAAAGCAGGGGGCCCAAGATTGAGCCTTGGGGTACCCCAGTTGTGACACTACAGTGATCAGAGTGGGTGTCAAGGATTTTTTACCTGTTGTGCACAACCAGAAAGGTAGCTCCGGAACCACCCCACTGATTCTGGTTAGAGACCGGTAAAGGACAACTGATCTAGAAGTCGCTCAAAGCTGACCATATCAAAAGCCTTTGTTAGGTCAATATATGCAGCCCTAACCACGTGACCATGGTCTAAGGCATCATGGATGAAGCCAGTGAACTCAAGCAGGGCAGTGGTAGTGCTGTGCTGTTTTCCTGAATCTGTGCTGTTGGTGACACTGTAGCTTTTACTTGTCTAGATAGTCGACTAACTGGTCACTGACTATTCTTTCAAGTGCTTTAGAGAGTGGGGGGAGAAAGAGATAGGCCGGTAGTTTGAACAGTTGTTATGCTTGCCACTTTTAAAGACGGGAGTGACCATACCCTTTTTCCAGATCCTGGAGAATTTCGCAGTTATAAGTGACAGATTCAGGATGTGGATTAAAGGATGGATAACCTCGACCAGGGTAAGAGTGATTAATTTAAGGTTCAATGCGTCACTGCTGGACATAGATTTCCCAATAGCCTTAGTGAGGTATTCTTTGGCCTCGAGTATGGAGACAATTTTAAGGTGGGGGGGCAGTGTGGTTACTTGTGAATTGACTTTTCACTTGAGGTTTGAGTCATGATGGGGGTCAATGAAGTCAGGAGGAAGCACCCCCACTAAGGTCTGTGAATGCCTTATTGAAGGTGTTGGAAAATCACTTTAGCGTGCTGGGTCATTTTACCATTCACGTTAAGCATGGGGGGGGGGGGGTTGCTAGATTTTCCAGTTAGGGTTTTGATATTTTCCCAAAAAGTATGACTATCTCCCCAAGATTTGTTTAACTCCTGTTTAAAGCACTGGCGTAGGTACATTTGTTTCTAGTAGTTTTATAGTTTTGTACATCTGTTCGGTATCCATTCCTTTCTGCCTTGTACCAGAGGTTATCCCTTTCCTTCATTTGTTCAAGACGTGAGGGAGTGATCCAGGACTTACTCGCTCCATTTACTTTCCATATTTTATATGGGGCTTAGATGTTGCAGGATGTATTAAATATGTTCACAAAGTGGTCAAGTACCATGACATTGTCATTAGTATTGTAGATGGCGGACCAGTCTTGATGACTAAGGTGGGTTTTTAGGGAGTCTAGTTGTCCTGCCTTTAATACTCTTGATGTGATTGTTTTTGGAGGGGTTTTGAGGTCTTGTTCGACCAGGTACAAAGGACAGGGGAATGGTCACTAATACTGTCTGAGAGTACCACAGTCCTGGCTATCCTTTCAGGGTGATTGGTTATTTACCAGTCACGTAGAGTGCCGATCCCTGTTCGGGAATTCGTGAAGGTGGAGGACTGCACTAGTTGGGTCATTCCGATAGAGGAGATGGTATCTATGTATGGTGTTGTCTCAGGGGATAACCAGTTTATGTTAAAATCCCAGAGCACTAAGATCTCTGAGTCCTTGCAGAGACCGGTGAGGTAGTCAAAGGTTGCCTTATTAGGTGGGATATATACAGGGACTAGCGTGAGGCATTTTCCCCCGGGATCCTAGTTGGATCTGGATCAGTAGAATTTGGGTGTTTCCACTGGTGATGGGACGAGGTAGAACACAGCCTTGGAGGGTGTTTCTGACATTGATGACACAGCCTCCACCACACTTACCTGATCTATCCTGTCTAAAGGAAGTGTACCCCTCCTTTTGAATAGCCAAGTCAGAAACTTTGGAGTTAGCCTGGTTTCCACTACAGATAAGATGTCAAGTTTATGCTGGGCTATCCAGACCTGAAGTGAGTCAAGCTTAGCCAGGAGGCTATAGATGTTCACTGAGGCAATAGTTCGAGCACCATCCTTTTTTACAGGTGCAGATGAAATAGGCCTAGGTCCAGGGTTAGGGTGGATGTTACTAGACAGTAATAATAGTAGCCAAGATAGTTTTATAGCTTGCCATTTTAGGAGTTTTAGGGCCTGCGCTCAGGTGCAGGTGCACATCCTGGTTTTCACAGATGTGTTAACCAATATGAGCAGGTTTGGTAGTGTTGGAGGAGGGGGTAAGATATGTTCACTATTTGTGGAGGCCCACTTAGAATGTGTAACTTCACAAGAAGGACAGTTGTCGCTGGACCCGGAAGACACAAGGTGTCCCATTCAAAGAGGGATAGGGTGACAGGAGAGCAACTACAGGACATATTAAGACCTAGATAATTGAAGAGTGATGCTGCTAGTATTATGATTAGAGAAAATTCTCAGGGTAGTTTTCACATAATGTTGTCAATCAGGTACTTCCCGATAAGAATGAACACTGAGCCCAATTATCAAAAAGAGTGGAGGAAAATTAAGTTGAGGGATACACAAAAGGAGTGGGATGGGGGATGCCAGTTCGGTCAGTTTAGGATTTGTCCTGGATCTGAGTCTGAGACAATAAAGAACGAAAGAGTCCAGAAGCAAGTAAGGCTGCAGGAATAGCACAATGGTAGGATGTCCGCCTTTACTGTAGAAGGCTGGGGGTTCAAGTCTGGCTTCAGCCAAGTAGTTGAACAGAGTGGACAATGTAGATACTGGAGGGTTGCACTAGTGGGCAGAGGAGAAAAACTAGGCGGGTAGAGTGACAATAGTGAGGAAGATAGCAAGCAAAATGGAGGAAAATACAGGTCTCACTAGTAACTCCTATAGGCCAAGAGGTAAATTGGGCACTTAGAGAAAAGTCTAATGGGTCATGTGACAGTCACGTGACCTATGACTCCCAATAAATGTAGGGACAGCCCATGGTGGGTGGAGGGGTGGGTGAGGCAGTCAACGTGTAGCATCGGCAGGCTAACACCCACACAGCTAGCAGTCTGCTCCCAGTGATGAAGTCCTGAGGCTTTTCAGAGCTCCGTACATGCTTGATGGCTCCTAATGCTGTTGCTCTGTGGTGCTGTTTGGAGCAAGTGTGTGGGGGGTTTCTTTGACAGCCTAAGGAAAGTAAAGAGGAACAATGGGGCAATAATTAGGGTAGGAGAAAGAACAAAACCCTGACCAGGACCAACTGCGCATGCACTAGCCAGACTAGGATGAATGGGGGAACTCTGGCAAAATGCTACAAACAGTTACAACACATTCACAGTAATTCAAATTAAATAGTACTGCAAGTATTTGCCAAAGTTCTTAAAGAGACTAGCAATAACCAGGCACTGCATGTGAGATACTCAGGCTACCAAAACCTATCTGTGCACTCTGCCAACTAAAATATATTTAAAGCACTTATACATCACATGCAAAATGGCAGAATGTAGCACTAAACTAATTTTGCAGATCTGCCATATTTTGTGGGGTGGATCCCATTCGTCTGTTATATGGGGGGTCAGAGGAGAGGACTGGAGAGAGAGTGTGCAGCCAGCAGCAGCAGCCGCCAATTACTAAACCCACTTTTACAGCTAATGCCAAGCCGGAGTGGGTGGGGAAGGGAGAGGACTGGGACTGGAGAGAGAGTTCAGCCTGTGGCAGGAGTCACAATTACTGAAGCCACGTCATGGCTAATGCTGAAGCCGAAGGAGGGGGTCAGAAGAGAGGATCAGGGACTGGAGAGACAGCATCAGGAACCACCAATTACTAAAGCCACACCACAGCTAATGCTGCAGTTGGGGGGTCAAAGGAGAGGACCGGGGCCTGGAGAGAGAGAGAGAGCGCAGCCAGCGGCAGGAGCCGAAAATTACTAAAGCCGCACCGCAGCTAGTGCTGAAACCAGATTGGGGGGGTTCAGAGGAGAGGAGAGGACTGGGGCAGAGACAGTGCAGCCAGCAGCAAGAGCCGACAAGAACCATAGCTCCGGCCATGCGCGTTAGTGTCAACTGTAATGCATATGGCCGGAGGTATGGCTACAGAAAGACATGAAGTAGCTTGCACACTGGAGCAATTAATTTCTTTCAAGTAGAGGACATGCCACGTCAGCAAGAAAAAACTACTGTCATGACCAGAGCGCCTGGTCATTGGTGTACACTGCCAAGCCCATTGCAGTTTCAGCTGTAATTGGCTCAGCAGTGACACACCTCTAAAATGCCAATAGTCCCAAGATGTTCCTTGCGCAAGCACAAATGAACGCAATAAAGGAGAGGAGAGTCCCACAGTGTTCCATGCTAGGGCCTCTCCTCTTCATACTATTTATACATGAGAGAAGGCTCCTTTAGGCTTCTGTGCTGGGACCTCTCCTCTTCACACTTTATAAATGATGGATGAGCCCTGTAGGGTTCTGTACTGGGGCCTCTCCTAGTCACACTATTTATAAATGAGAGAAAAATCCCGCATGGTTACATGCTGGGGCCCCAAATCTTTACACTCTTTATAAATGATACAAGCAGACAGACTGAAGGGACCCAATTGCACTTTTATTTATTTATTTATTTTAACTTCTTTTTATGGCACCATCACCCGGGGAACTCTCTCAGGCATCCACTGGTCCCACAGCTCTACCTCCAAACCTGAAACTCCTCCACTTCCTGGCACCAGCCTGGCTATCCCCCCGGGTCTGAGCCCCCAGAGGTAGGGCTGTCCTATCTACCCAGGGTGCTCTATCTACAATGCAGGCTGAGCTGGGCCCGGCCCAGGAGCAGAGAGAGTTCGGCTGGTAGAGTGTGGCTGTGGGATGTAGTGCCATTGCCTATCCCGGGAGACAGGGATTTTTTTGGCTTATGGTTATGCCCTCCCTTCCCCGCGCAGAACCTGAGCATGCAATGATGCCAGGGATGTCCATTGCAGCTCTGTGTGCCCACTAAGCATGCCCTGAGTGTCTGCAGTACCTCCGGTCTCCACCAGGGGCTGCTGCGGTGCCGGGCAGTCCTTGGAACCCCCCCAAGAGAGGGAGAGGAGAGCAGTCCTCTGGGTGCTTGATCCTCTCTCTCCTCTGCCAACCCCCGGCCGCCCGGACTCAGTCCCAAACCCGGGTCGCCAGCATGGCACGAAGTGTGGCATCCAGCACCATAACCCTCAGCGCCACTGGGCCGGCATCCTATTGCACCTTTATGCTGATAACACAACAGTCTATGTAGACAGACCCAAGGTAGCGAAGGTAAAAGATGATCCTCAATCTGCCTTTATATACTTCCGCAGAATCTAAACAAAGATGGATTATTGTTTGGCCAAGAGC
Organism: Neoceratodus forsteri; assembly: GCA_016271365.2. Classification (NCBI taxonomy): domain Eukaryota; kingdom Metazoa; phylum Chordata; order Ceratodontiformes; family Ceratodontidae; genus Neoceratodus; species Neoceratodus forsteri. The sequence continues at coordinate 1,182,305,101 of CM057454.1, forward strand.
AACGATTTCAAGGCCTTGATTTGGTTAGGCCTCAACCCGGATACAACAGAGGTCATGGTGATCGAGCCAGATCATTGGGGCATGGCTGCTGGGGATGGTATGACTCTCCCATCGTTAACTGACCGACATCTCTTGGCAAACTGATGCAGTAAAGAACCTGAGAGTCACTTTGCACAGCAGTCTGACACTAGAACAGCAGGCGTCATCTGTGTTCCAGCATGTCTTTTATCTTCTTTGGAATATCACCAGGATCAAGCTGTATCTTGCTCATGGTGACCTAATGATAATCATTCATGGTTTTGTTATTTCATGGTTAAGAGTACTGCAGTGCTCTTTACCTTGGGTTATCTGGAGATTTGATGGAATGACTGCAGCAGGTCCAGAATACTGCAGCCCTGATGACTGTGGGCTCCTCATGGAGCGAGCATATCATGCCGGTCCTACGTGTGCTGCACTGGCTTCCTGTGCGGTTGCCCATCACCTTCAAGATCTGCTTGTTAACATACAAGGCCCTACGCGGTCTGGGTCCAGACTACTTAAAAAAGCTTGTTTCCCTACCACCCAATTCGCCCTCTCTACTCCACTGATGCGGGCCTGCTTGTTGTCCCTCCATCCAGGCTGAAACTATCTGGGGACAGAGCTTTTGGAGTGGCTGCTCCACTGCTTTGGAATGCGCTCCCTCTGAATATCCGTATGGCCAACACGGTGGATGCCTTTAAAGCCTCTATGAAGATTTATTTATTTCAGCAAGCATTCACTGATTAATTGTTTTTGCCTCTACTTAGTTAAAGTGTACCTAATATTAGTGTTTGATTTAATGATTATTCTGTACAGTGCTCAGAGCCTTTTGGAGTGGGCAATTTATAAATAAATTTGGCCTTGCCTTAGTGATGAATAGCAACAAAACAAAAGGTTATGCTATTTAAGCAAAAGACAGATACATCTTCACACAAGTTTGATATTATCACACTGCAAAGAGAGAAATTGGAATTTGCTAGATATCATAAATATCTGGGCATCTGGCTTGATGATCTTTTGGATTTTAAACAGCATAGTCGATAACTTAAGCAGGCATTTAAAGGAAAGTTTCAGCTCATTGTATAGGAACAGAAGATGTTTCAACTTACAGTACAGACTTAATCGATACAAATTACTCAAATCTACCCATCCATCCATCTACCTGCCTACCTACAGTACCTTACCTACCTGCCTATGTACATAGATAGGTACTGGGCTTACCAACTTTGGTCCACACTCACCTTTAGCTGTTCCATTTGCACTCTGTGTTCTGGCCTCAGCTGCTCCTGCTCAGTCTCCTCCTGCAACATGCTCATTCTCTCAGCTGGTCACACTGGCTTGGTCCTCGTATCAACAGAAATCTTCCTGGTCCCTTCATAACAAAGGTCACTTGCTGTAATCCACTCTCTTCAGGTGTTTGATTAATCAGCACTATCATTATTATTGTTATGGTCCCCCCCCCCCCATTGAGTTCCCCGTCCCCAGCTCCAAACACTGGGGTCACCAGGCTGCGTATGGTGGTGGCAGGAAAGTGACAACACCAATACTGCTTCTCCTAGTTCAGCCAGTAAGAAAGAGTACACATGCTGGGAAACCAACTTCTTCAGTCCCCGGGAACCAGGCACCTCACCTCCATGAAGAGCCTGACCACGCAACTCACCTTCACAAACCGCCTGACCAGGCACCTCACCTCCATGAAGCACCTGATCAGGCACCTTGCCTTCATGAAGCACTTGATCAGGCACCTCACTTCTTCAGTGCACCCAACCAGGCACCTTACTTCCACAAAGCACAGGTGGGGGGGGGGGCGGCGGCTTGGAGCTATCAACCATAACACTCACTCCATTCCATTAGAAAAGAAGGTGACATGGATACAGCATAGGAGAATGGGATGAGCGTTAGGGTTGATGGCCATAAGATAGACCCCCTTGCCTGTGGGTCTGTGCAGGGTGGGGAATGGAGTGTAAGGGTTGAAAACACTAATTCCACATTTCCCTACTTTTGTTGGTTTAACCCTAACTGATGAATTAATAAAGTTTTTCGCTATTTATTTCCTTACTTTTTGAGATAGATTACATGTATCCTTATTTGCCTAACTGTCTTGTATTTCATTGGCTGTGGGAGCAGAGGGGCCCTTCGCACCCTGCATTCCTGCCCTCCATAATTGTCCTTCTGTGACTATGTGAGCACAGGAGCCCCTCAATGAGTTTTGTGGTAGGAACCCAGGGTCCATCGTACCCTGCGCTACCATGCATTCTGAGGTCGGATCACAGTCTCATTTTGTGGTGGGAGCAACACAGGGTCCTTCAAACCCTGCCCCCCCCCGCCGAGTTTTGTAGTGGGAGCAAAGGCTACTTTGAACCCCGCGCCAAGTAACATCACGAAAAAAAAAATTCCTTTTTCACAAAAATGAATAATTTTTATGAAAAAGGATTCCTTTCCTGTGGAAAAGAATCCTTTTACTAAAAAAGATACTTTCGAAAAAAAAAAAAAAGGAATTATTTTTCTTGAAAAAGAAATTTTTTGTGTGAAAAATAATCCTTTTTCATAAAAGGGATCTTTTTTTGTGAACACGAGACAAAGGAATCGCTCACGAAAAAAAGGAACTGGCTAGCAAAAACAGAATCCTTTTTCGCAAATTCACAGAAAAGGAATTGGCTCACAAAAAAGAATTAAGCAAGTCACGAAAAAGGATTTAAAATGCTAAGAAAAACCCTTCCAAGGTTGTTTTTCCACCAAATAGTTTCAGAATCCACCTGAGTCCAGATGTCCAAGATACACGAGTTGAAGTCTTTGTATAACTTCATTTTTGTTAGGTTTTCAATTAAAAAAAAAGAAAACATGGTGGCTCGTGAAAAAGAAATGTTTTTCTCACAAAAAAAGGATTCTGAGCTGGCCCGGTGGCGCTGAGGGTTGAGGCGCTGGATGCAAACCTTATGCTACGCCGGCGACCCATGTTCGGAAAAGGACTCAGGGTTGTTGAAACTGGCGGGGGACGGAGGATCGAGCGTCCCACCAGATGCTCTCCTCCGCCAGGGGTGGGTTACCGGGGGTGTCTTGCACACCCGACATTCCTGGGGGCCAGTGAAAGCATGGGCTTACAGGGGCAACAGAGACTCTTGAACCGGGAAGGTGGACGCTCTAGGCGCTAACAGCAGCATGCGCCAGCACGCTCGCTTGCCTGGATATACGCTATTCGTGACCGCTTCCTAGGGGTCAAGGGATCAAACAGGAGAAAAATCACATACAACCCCAGCCCCCCCCCCGAGCACAATGAAGCCAGGGTAGAGGTGGCCTTGAATAGCCCAGGCGGACGGAGTAGGAGGGGGTACGAGGCCTCCTCCGAAAGCCGTGGGAGCCGAGCAAGTGCAAAAAACCTCCCCAAAAAAACAGATTCTGATCTCACGAAAGAGGAAGGGTCTCGCAAGACTGATCCCAGGTCACTACTGAAAAAGGAACCAAAATGGTCTCAGTGGGCCTACCCGGTTACCAAAATTTAAATAAAGTTTTTATCCCTGGATCCTGAAAATTGCTCTTCCTGTTGAAAACAATGGGACATGAAAAATGGCTATAACTTTGCAACAGATCAATATTTTTTCACAAACTTTGTCATACATTTTCTATTACCCAAGCTGGTTCTACCCTAAAAAAATCACACCAAAATTCCACACCATCTGGACACAGGGCAATGAGGAAAAAACTGCAAAAAAAAAAAAAAAAAAAGGCAATTTATGACTTTTTGCACTGTCTGGATCTCAGAATCCACACATCCCATCGAAATGAAACTAGCCACATCAAGAGAGCTAAACCATGGTACAGCACATACTAAATTTTGAGCAAATCGATTGAATGGTTGCAAAGTTATTAAACGGCAAAATTTGAGGTTTAACATTGAACATGCTACTCAGCCCTAACTATATAGGAACGACCATGCCCCTATAACACCATTTTAAAGTACTGAGCTTACCTGGAGATAGACAGTGAGGTCTCGGTTTGATTAGCTGTACTTTTACAGTATGAAGTTTCAGGCTATTAGGGACCCAAAATCCCTATAAAACAAATAATGAATAACATAGTGTTTAAATAAAATGTCAGGATCAGACCAAAAAAACTGGACAGCCTAATGACCATGCCAACCCCTATAAATATTTCTGCATAATTACACAGTTGGAGTTGACTTCATTCAATAGAAACATAGAAGATGACGACAGATAAGGACAGCAAGGCCCATCCAGTCTGCCCATTTCTTTTTCTGCCTTATGAATGTGCCATCAGCCTTTGCTCTGTCAATGGCCTATCTATTCATACTCATCTGTATTGCTCCCTTATGCCTATCCTATGCCTGTTTGTAGCCCTGCACTGTATTCATATCCACCACTTCCTGAGGTAGGTCGTTCCATGCATCCACCACCCTTTCTGTGTAAAAGAACTTCCTCATATTACCCTTAGTCGGCCTCCCTCTAATCTCATGCTGTGTCCTCTTGTCCTGCTATTTTTCTTATATTGAAACACGTTAGACTCTTTTCACCTTGTTAATGTCCTTAAGGTGTTTGAATGTTCCGATCATATCACTCTCTCTCTCTCTCTCTCTCCTTTATTCTAGGGTATACATACTGAGCTCCGTTAAACTGTCCTCATACGTTTTCTGATGCAGTCCCTGCACCATTTTGGTTGCCCTTCTCTGGACTGCCTCAATTTGGTTAATGTCCCTGTGAAGGTGTGGCCTCCAGTACTGCATGCAGTACTCCAGATGGGGCCTAACTAGTGTCTTGTAAAGAGGGATTATTACCTCCCTCTTCCGACTTGTGATACCCTTACTAATACACCCCAACATTCCTCTAGCCTTACCTACTGCTTTAGTGGTCTGCTTGGATGATTTCAGGTCATCGGTGATGATGATGATGCCAAGTCTCTTTCTTCCCTTGTGACTGCCAGCAACTCCCCTCCCAGCCTGTAGGTGACTTCAGGGTTTCTCTTCCCTATGTGCATGATCTTGCACTTCTTTGCATTAAACTCCAGTTGCCACTTTTCCGACCATTTTGCTAGTTTATCCAGATCTCTTCTTATTCTGCCCATCCCATCTGGATCATCTACTATGTTGCAGATCTTGGTGTCATCTGCAAACAGACAAACCTTACCCTCCAGTCCATCTGCAATGTCACTGATGAAGATATTAAAGAGGACTGGCCCCAGGACTGATCCCTGAGGTACCCCACTTGTGACTTGCATCTCTTCTGACTGTATACCATTTACCACTACTCTGTTTTCTGCCCGTCAACCAGTTTGCCACCCAGCTGACCAACTTCTGACCCACCCCGAGCCTACCCAGCTTATTAATCAATCTTCTATGTGGAACAGTATCGAAAGCTTTGCTGAAGTCAAGGTAGGTAACATCAACTGCCCCTCCTTGGTCCACCACTCTGGTTACCCAGTCAAAGAAATCTACGAGATTAGTTTGACAGGACTATCCTTTTGTAAACCCATGCTGGCCTGGATCCTGTGCTCCTGTGGATTCCAGGTGTTGCACTATCCTTTCCCAAAGGAATGCCTCCATAATCTTGCCCACTACTGAGGTAAGACTGACTGGTCTGTAGTTCCCCGTCTCCTCCCTGCTACCACTCTTGTGGAGCAGGATCACATGAGCCCTTCTCCAGTCTTCTGGGACCTATCCTGTGTTTAGAAACTCACTAAACAGTTCTGATAATGGCTCTGCTAGTTCCACCCTTAGCTCCTTTAGTACCCTGGGATGTATGCCATCAGGTCCCATTGCCTTGTCCACCCTAAGCTTATAGAGCTCTTGAAGGACCCTTTCTTTTGTGATGGGACTAGTGCACACCTCCCTCCCCCCCGTGCCCATGGTGCTGAGCTGTAGGCCCTGCCCTACCTTCTCTTCAGTAAATACTGAGCAGAAGTATCTATTTAGGATAGATGCTTTTACATGGTCCTCCTCCTCACATGCTCCCTTATCACCTTTGATCTTAGCAATACCCCTCGGACTTTCTCCTTTCACTAATGTATCTATAGAAAGTCTAGTCACCTTCTTTACTGTCTCGCTAGTGTTTCCTCAGTTTGGGCCTTTGTCTGCCTTACTGCCTTCCTTGCTTCCCTTAGGGAAGTTTGGTATGCCTCCCTATCTTCATCCCGCTGCGTTCCCTTATATTTCCTGAAGGCCAGCCTTTTGGCTCTGGCCTTTTCTGCTACTGTTTTTGAGAACCAAAGTGGTTTCCTTCTTCTTTTGCACTTCCTTCTCTCTCTCTCTCTAACACAATGGGATGTTGCTTCAAGTACTGCATCTTCAATGCTTGCCCACTTTGCCTGTACCCACTCACCTGTATTTCTTTTTGCCAGGGTTAGCTTAACTCTGTTGGCCATCTTATCAAAGTCAGCTCCTCTGAAGTCCCATATTTTTGCCTTGGAAAGGGATGATTTAGTTCTAGTGGCCAAATTGAACTATACCATGTGATGGTCACTGGCCTCCAGGTGACCTTCTACCTGGAGATCTGTGATCCTTTCCCTGTTAGTCAGTACTAGATCTAGGATAGCCCTGTCTCTTGTAGGTTGTTGTACCAGTTGTTTGAGTCCCTCCCCCTGCAGGGAATCCACCATGTGTCTAGTTCTGGCAGATGTTCCTGCTGGTATTGACCAATCTGTATCTGGCATGTTGAAGTCTCCCATTATAAGAACCTCCCCCTTAGCTGTCAAGTTTTGTATATCTTCTAACAGTACTGTGTCTATGTCCTCCCCCTGGTCTGGAGGCCTGTACACAACCCCAGTTTGTATGGCTGTCCCGTTTCCTGTTTCCAGGGAGTCCCACAGTTCTTCTGGCTCCTTATGTGTATTCTGAATTTCTGTAGCTTTGATATTTTCATTAACATAAAGGGCCACTCCATCCCCTTTTTTTGCACCTCGGTCTCTTCTGAACAGTACACAGCCAGGTACTGAAGTCTCCCAAGTGTGGTTACTGGTAAACCATGTCTCGCTAATGGCTACTATGTCCAATTTAGCCTCTGTCATTATTGCCTGCAGGTCTGGGATCTTGTTTCCCAGACTGCGAACATTTGTGTATATGATTTTCCATTGGTCAGATTTCGGTGTGTTAGTTGTTGGGCGAGGTCTGGCATTTCCCCTGTGAATCCCAATCAAAAAAACAGTCATTCTTATTTTAAACCTTAAATTAATTTCCTTACTTTGAACTCCGACCGGCAGGTGCGTCAACGGCCTGAGTGTCCTGGCACCGTCGATGAGAGAGAAGCTCCGGGCACCCATCAACAAGCCAAATCCTTCTTTTGCTCGTCGACTCGGTGGCTGCTGCTTCTGGTGACTCCTGGGGACTAATTCTGCTCCATGGTCCCAGGAGCACTGCAACTGTATCCACAGTGCTCTGGGAAGGGGGGTCTCAAGCGCAGGAAGTGGCTGCGCATGGTGAGGGAGAGCAGGGAGCCCGTCTGTACAGCTTGCAAGGCTGAGAATGGGGTCCCTGCAGTAGTGCTCCAGGGCGCTAATTAGTAGTCGTAGTATAAGAAAACAGAAGTAAACTCACTGGTCTTCGGGTCTGTCACTCCTGGTCCTGCAGAGCTCCTGCCACTAGACAGGCAGGAAGTAAACTGACGTCTGGAGGAAATGAGAGGGAGGATACCCCCTTCCTCCAGAAGTCTGTATACCTCCTGCCTGTCATGTGGTTCCAGAAAGGACCTCCCAGAAGTGATGAGCCTGGAGACCAGCTTTAGGAGAGAGAAAAGTATTTTATAAGCACAATAAGACACTTCAAGGATGTATAATTATGGCCAATAATTGCATTTTGGGGGATGCGTGTGTTTAAAAGCATGAGGTCTCCCAAAGCATGTGATTATTGGTCCATAGTTATACACCTGGTTATGTCTTATTGCTTTTATATACCACATATTATATGTATACTGTATATATATATATATATATATATATATATATATATATACACACACACATATACACACATACATAGTTATACAATATGCAATAGGCATGGACAAAGGTGTAATTGAATAAATCCATTTATTTTTACTCCCGTTGAGTACATTTTATTCATCTACATGGTAGACATGTCAACACTGTTTATGTATATAGTAGACACGTCATCTCCCCCCTGCCCCAGTCAGGGACACCTGCCGGCACTACTTCCCCTCTAGTACAATAGCCCGTTTTCTTGTCAGCACCAAACACTGCTCTAACACTGCCATCAAACAGTACGTCTAGCACAATAAATTTTGTTGACTGCACAGTTTCCCCACAATCATAACTACTCCTCACAAGAAAAACAGAAAAGTGGTACATATTTTAAAACATGTAATTTTTTCCCCTCTCTTTACACTCATTAGTGTGCTTGAGTGCCAAGCTGTTCATGGTCCGCTCTCTTACACCACTCTCATTTCCTTTAGCAACACTGCATGTAGCCAACCTTATTACATCTAGCCTTCTGACAAGACTGCATCTACATGTAACCCCCCTGCAAATGGGGGTTCCCAAAAAGTCTCCTAGGAGCTGGCTAAGTGCTCCCCGTCTGAATGGTATTCGGCATTTAAGCCGCTTAATTGTGAGTGCTTTTAGAGCCTCTGGTACTGTCTCTTTAAGAGCTGCCTGCTCTCAGGCTAAATTAGTTTGAATGGGGGAAACTGTGTATTTAATTCTCGAATCCCACCCGAGCTGCTGTCTGATCGCTCCGTTTTGGCAGTCGCTAAAAGCGCAAAGGGAGCCCACCTGAAAGATGTAACCGTTTGCCTGAAATCATTTAGAGCATTAATACAATTGCAGTTTGTCTAACCTGCCATTATTGCAGCTGGGACTCTGTGTGTGTTGCCCCTCCATTTTGGACCTGAACTGCTGACCTGAGCCAATTGGGTTAAGGGGAGCCCTAAAATGGAGACTGCTTGAGTCAACCAGAACTTGGACTCTCACATGGAGCCTGCTTAAAGGGGAAATGTATGGCAGGTGCTTCTGGGAACTGTAGTTTGGACCTTGGCACTTTTTTGCACCAACAGAGGGAGCCCTGCAGTGATTGACAGACGAATCCACCAACCGAACTTGTGTGGCACCTAAGGGAAATGCCCTGAACTGTTCCTGGAGGGCCAGATGCGAGTTGACTGTGAAAGGAGTAGGAGCTCTGGAAAGGAGTAGGAGTTCTGTTCTGCTGCAGCGTGCAGTTCGAAAGTCGGCCTGTAGCCGTTAGCGAGTGCTCACCAGACTGAATCCGAGTGGTGGAGAAAAGGAAGAAGTGTGCAGAACCAGGCTTGCCCGTAGAAGACCGAAGATTTGCAAAAGTGCGATCGGCCTGTCGGGGACTCTGATGCTGTGTGTGTGTTCTCGGGTCTTGCAGTGTTTGCGATCGGGATCAAGAAGCAGCTGCCTGGTATAGTAATTTCCTTTACATATAAATGTGTCTAGTGCTTGTGGGGGATCGCGATTCCTTTTCCTCTTTTACTGTGAGTTGTGAGCTGAAGCTGGAAGCTGAACTCAAATCCAATCGGACTGACTCCGTCTGCTATCTAAATCAGTTGGGCCCTGTCACAAGGGTCTCATCCCCATGCCCTGCTCATCCTGGCCATGCAGAGCAACCTCCTCAATTTAGCTCTCAGCTTGGGGTTTGTGAGTGCAAATCAGGGTAACTCCCTGCACCTGTCATTTAATCAAGGTGTGCCAACTGATTGCTTTGTGTTCTTTTTGTGGACTGAGCCAGGCGGCTCCGGATTACAATTTGTTTGTGCATGTATTTTCTTCCTACAGGGCCCCATCCAGCTGCACCAGCCGGCCAACCCCAGGCAATGGACCTGGCTAACCCCCCACCATCCTGGATACCCAGAGTGTGACTTTTTGGATCCTATATGCATGTACAGTACTGTGATTTGAACCTTACTAAACCAAATCAACCTGACTGCCCCTCCCCTGTTACTGCCCCCTAAATAAATCAGATTTGTTGTTATTGAACTATACACTGCCTGTGGTGTCAGTACATATTGAACCAGTATTGCATTGTGTTGTGTATGTGCATTAACCTTGCTTTACAGGGGGTCCTCAGAGACATGCTGCAGAATCAGTCCTGAGGGTAAGTGGTTCTGTATGTGTAAAAGTGTGCATATGTAGGGTATTGGGACGGTAACTCCCGTGTACTGTGTGGGCCACTAGTGGGAACAAAGGGGGGGTCACAGTGTCCCAGAGAGCTGTGACCAAGCTAGCGTAACCACTATCGACCCTGACCTCTGGGTGGAGGCACCCGTCACTGGACCTAGGCCCCTTAACCTGTCATTAGCCATACAGGCAGGGATAAAAGCCCTTGGGATAGCGCCACCTAGGGGTTACATACAGGTAAGAATTATTTTTTTCCTTAAGTAAATCCCAAGTCGTAATCAAACTATGATCACACACTCCTCCCACTCAGCTGCCCATAATGCTACAACGCACCTACCCAGGTTGCTGTGCCTCCTACTCACCCGCTTCCAAAGGCCACTACTGAAACTAAGAACTGGATACTGAAGGCAGGATCAAACAGATAAATTATTTAATTTCTAAAAATGCAACCAGAAACACAAGATCACGGTGACTCCTTCTAAATCTCACTAAGTGAGAAATGGAGCAGCCGCAGACAACACCATAACACACACACACTCCCTCCTACTCAGCTAACCACAATGCTACGAGGCACCTACCCAGCTTGCAGTGCCTACCACTCACTGCTTCCAAAGGCCACTTCCAAAACTGAGAAGAGGATGCTGAAGGCAGGATCAACCAGATAAACTATTTAATTTATAAAAATGCAACAATAAGCACAAGATCACGTGGCTCCTTCTAAATCTTGCTAAGCAAGAAACGGAACCATCATATTTTGCCAAGTCTCTGGCCCTCCCACAAGGCCAAAATAACCAATCAGAACTCATGTTCAGAACCTCACCACGTCCAGTACATACCAACCGCACTAACAACTTTAACAGCAAACCCTAATACACAGTATGACTATACAGCAGAGCACAAAATAATCTGTAAGCCCCCCTCCAAGTGGGGCTTACCTTGCAGGGACTCCGGCCCAATCACTTCCCCATGGTGTTTTCCAATGATCCCTGGTGGTATTCGGGCCTGGCAGCTCCAACTGTGCTCCATGGCTGTGGCCACCGATATCTTGTGTCTCGGCTTCATCTACAACAGGGGGCCAATCTCCAAGCACTGTTCCTGGACCTCTGAGTGTTTTGGGCGGCATAAAACAGTCCCAGGAGCTGCCATGAAGGGACTTTTGCATGTAAACAAAAAAGATAGTGGCCCTTCTGAGCATGCATGGCCGGAGGAGCCAAACATTTTAAAGGAGCCACAGCTCCATTGCAAAAGCAGCAAAAAGGGTATGTAAAGGGGGAATTGTGCATTGGGAGCCCCAGTGGGCAAATGGGGGCTCCCATAAATAAATCAAAAGGCGTCTGGGCTCCCATTAGTTAAGCAGAGAAAGGACAAGTTACCAGAATGGGCTTGATATTAAAGTAATGAGGGCTGTGTTTGTTTGGGGACAAATATAAATAATAATAGCAGCCCCCATGGACTTTGGCAGAGCAGGAGCCACTGGGGAAAAATGTCAGAGGGCACCCTGTTTGCCCAGGAATCGGCCAACCAATCTGGAGTGGAGCTGGCAAAAGTGATAAAATGGACTGTTTTGTCCACCAATGGGGAGATTCATTTTGGAGTTCAGGGAAGTGCAGAAGTGACTGCTGTGGGCTACCCTGCCTACAGCATTCACCCTACATCCAATGGCCTGCTTGGCCCCAGCATGCAGCACAAGGAAGAGCAGTTAAGCATGTTAGTTGCAGCAAGTGAAGATTTTTTTAGGTTTGCTGCAGAAAGAGAGAGAGTCAGGGAAAAGAGACAAAAAAGTTATGCAGCAGAGAGCAAAGCATTTCAGTGGTGAAGCATGAGTTTGAGCCTAAGAGTAAGGTAAGGAGCCTGAATACCCTTGGTTCCCCCCCCACCCCCAGGGAATAGAGACTGCAGACAGCTGCTTGGCTTCTAGACAGAGTAATTGTGTATGCTGAGGCTAGAGAATGAGCCAAAGCCCAGCCACAGTTGCACCTAATGAGACAAAGTGAGAGTGCTGGGGCTAGAGATGGAGACAAAGCCCAGCTGCAGTGCTGCTTAGGAAAGAGTGCTAAGCTACCAGTCTGGGTAACCAAGCCTGCCCTGTCCCAGACCAACAGAGAAGAGGCCCAGAGAAGAAGACAAAGAGAGGCTTGCCTTGTGAACACTGTCCACAAAGGCCTCAGAGGCGAAGATTTTAAAAGATAGGGAGGTGAAGCCCAGCGTTCTTTAGCTCTATCTTCAAGTTTCCAGCCAGACCCACAGTTTTCAAAGTGTTTTTCCTACTGTTTAAAGTTATTGGGCCCTGTAGAAAGTGCTTCTTTCAATAGACTGTTTGCAATTCCGCATCCTAGCCTTCAGAAGCATCACCCACGGCGAGGTAACCACCATACTGAACTGCTCAAAGGGTGCACTTGCAGCTGGGGAGTGTGGGAGGAAGTAGGGTACAGTTTGGTGTTCCACTCATTGTGTTATGCTTTCCTCCCCATTTCCCCATCCCTCAAAGAAATACGGTTATTGGTTCATGTATATTTTCTCAGTGTGAATTACTGCAAAGTGGGTGTGTTATTGTGTGGGGAAGTTTCTGTGGGGGCAGCTATTGTATTTTCATAGCCTTGGTAACCTGCTCTTTATCCAATAGGTGTCCCCTACCACTACCCTGTGTGGAGACACCACACTATTTATCTCCTGTATGCCCTGCCAGCCAGTGAACCCAGGCCGGCCCCCTCAGAGCTGTGTCCAGGAGAGACCCGAGGGACCCAGGAAAACCCAGGTGAGTCAAGGAGCTGATTACAAATTCTACTAATTCTGTTAAAAATGAAACACAAACTACAATAAAAACAAATAAAAATCATCCTAAAAAAATCCTTCCCTGCCAGCTCCATGGCACCAAGTGAAGGGGTTTGCTCAGCATGCTGGCAACCCAGGTTCACGCCGAGCCAGGATGCCAGGAGCAGAGGCTGGCAAGGAGGGGTTTCCAAGCATCCACTGGACACTTCTCCCACGGGGGAGGGTGGACTCTGCCTAGGTCCCTCTGGGTGGATTGGGTGCGTGCTTGGAGACATGTGGCCTCGACACGCCTCCTGTGCGCCCCACCCGAGGTTGGTCGCCACCATAGGCCGAGAACGTGGTGGAAGGGGGGTGGAGTAAATGGAAAAAATGAGAAGCACCGGCCGCTCGCATGACGGCTGCTCGGACCCTCGCTGCCGGAGCCCCTGATCGCCGACCCAGCAGCACCCAGAGGCCAAAGGTAAGCAGGCAGGAAGGCTAATTCCCTCTGCAGGGAGAGGACCCACCTGATGAAAGGGATATGTCAGGTTACCCCTGGGCGAAGCTTCAATGTGGGTTGGCGGAGTTGGGGTCACCAGGACAAAGTTCAGTCTAAGGCCCGGAAAGAGTGAGCAGCGGTGCAGGCGGGAGGTTCAAAAAGAAATAACACACAAAAAAGATCCTTCCCTACTGCATAAATGGAATGTGCAGTCAGGAACTCATTACATAAATGATTTATGTGCACTCGAGCAGCTTGACATCAGACACCTCACTCATGCATTACACCACTCACGAGGTTACCCAAGGTAAAACTGTTCTTGTGTACACAAATAATTTACTTAAAACATCCTCATTGCATGTCCAGATAAATATATATAATTTTTTTTTGTCATTGCAAAAACTTGATTAATGCACCAGTTAGGGTTGTTACTAAAGCATCAAAAGCAGGGAAATTTGACATTAGGGTTTTCACCCTAACTCCACATTCTCCCCTTCCACCTCACATAAGCAGCAGAAGGGACAAGGCAAAACAAACAATCAGAGACAACCATCATCAGGTAAGGCAAACAACATACAACTCTCTGCAGATAACACACCAGACATCTATCATCATGGTCCACCAGGTGAGTGAGGTACTCTGCCGTACTAATGTGTTAGGGGGATGCCCCCATGTTGGGGCACCACGGGGGGGGGGCGACTGCAGGAACTGCACCACAAAGTGCGCCCCAGAGACCTAATGGGATGCTACTGGCTACTTGGACTGCAGATAATTAATGGGGACTAGTGGTGGAGGCTGCACAACCAGTATTTAAGCAGTAATGTACAACACGGCATGTTTGGTTGTGGTGTTTACACACACCTTGTGTGGTGTGTCACGAGGCACAGCCATATGACTTTAACCACAGAAGTAGTGTGCAACTACCAGGCGTACACATGCACTGAAGTGCAATTTTTTGCTTACAAAATAAATCTGTTATAAAAAATGTAAAGGCGATGTAATTATGCTCAAATAAAGTAAATATTTGATGGTGGGCATCTTTACCAGTTGGATGGCCTCTGGATGGCCGCTTCCATCTTCCGCCGGCTGTCCTGACCAGATCTGAATGCGAGCCCTAAGCAGGCTCACCACTGCTGGCAGATTCGGCACCTCTGCTGGACGTCCGCTTCCATCTCCTGCGGCCCACCCTGACCAGATCTGAAGACAACCCCTAAGCGGGCTCCCCGCTGCTGGCCGCCTTGGCACCTCCACTGGAAATCTGCTGCTGGCCTGCCCTCACCAGATCTGAAGGCAAGCCCTAAGTGGGCTCAACCCTGCTGGCAGCCTCAGCACCTCTGCTGGATGGCCGCTTCCATCTCCTGCCGGCCCACCCTGACCAGATCTGAAGGTGAGCCCTAAGTGGACTCACCACTGCTGGCAGCCTTGGCACCTCCACCGGATGGCCACTTCCATCTCCTGCCGGCCCACCCCAACCAGATCTGAAGGCGAGCCCTAAGTGGGTCCACCGATGCTGGCGGCCTCAGCAGCTCCACTGGGTGGCTGCTTCCATCACCTGCCGGAACACCCCAAAAAGATCTGAAGATGAGCCCTAAGTGGGCTCACTGCTGCTGGCGGCCTCAGCACCTCCTCCGGATGGTCATTTCCATCTCCTGCCAGCCCACCCCAACCAGATCTGATGGCGAGCCCTAAGCAGGCTCACCGCTGCTGCTGGCCTCGGCACCTCCGCTGGACGGCCGCTTCCATCTCTTGCCGGCCCACCTCTGCCAGATATGAAGGCAAGCACTAAGCATGCTCACCGCTGCTGGTGGCCTAGGAACCTCTGCTGAATGGCCGCTTCCATCTCCTCCTGGCCCACCCTGACCAGATCTGAAGGTGAGCCCTAAGTGGGCTCACTGCTGCTGGCAGCCTCTGCACCTCCACTGGATGGCCACTTCCA
This sequence comes from Neoceratodus forsteri, assembly GCA_016271365.2. NCBI lineage: Eukaryota > Metazoa > Chordata > Ceratodontiformes > Ceratodontidae > Neoceratodus > Neoceratodus forsteri. The sequence continues at coordinate 1,182,320,403 of CM057454.1, forward strand.
TCTCCTGCTGACCCGCCCCGACCATATCTGAAGGCAAGTCCTAAGCGGGCTCACCGCTGCTGGCAGCCTCGGCCCCTCCACTGGGTGGCCGATTCCATCTCCTACCAGTCCACCCCAACCAGATCTGAAGGTGAGCCGTAAGTAAGCTCACCATTGCTGGCAGCCTCGGCACCTCCGCTAGACATCCGCTTCCATCTCCTGCTAGCCTGCTCTGACCAGATGTGAATGCGAGCCCTAAGCAGGCTCACCAGTGTTGGCTGCCTCTGCACCACCACTGAAAGTCCACTTCCATCATCTGCAGGCCCACCCCAACCAGATTTGAAAGTAGGCACCTTGTGCGCCGGGACCCAGTGGCTTGAGATCCGCATCTCCGATTGCTCTCTCGTGAACACTGACAGCCTATCATTGGCTGCTCCAAGCTACAGAACTTTTTAAAACTTTTGGCACTTGCTGACAGAGGCTCGTCCGGCTCAGCTCCCAGCTTGAATTTTAAAACTGATCCAATTTAAGAACCGCTGATCTCTTAAATGTGCCTGCATATTTATGGGTTTATTTAATTTTTATTTTAAACTGTGCTTTTAACCTGCATAGAGTGTGGCAGTTAATTTAAGTTATTACCGCAATCTGTGTTAGGATAAATGTTATTAGAAAGTGCTTGCTTAGAACGAATTCTGCAGTTTGGTACACTGCAAAAGCAACTGTTAAATGCACACTAATTAAGGCCCCTTAAGCTGCTGGGTAGATTTGAACTAGCCTGCCTTTCTCCCGTACCTCTGTTTTCTCATTTTCCTCACTCTGCCTCTTCCTGAGTCTATTCTCTTAACCCTCACTCTTTCTTTCTGCCCTCTCGGCTGCCTCCGGCTTCCCCCTGCTTCCTTGAAAGTCGTCTAAAGTAATTCTTTCCTTTGTCCTACCTTGCATTTTTTCTGACGCCAGACTGCTGACTACCCCCCACTGTGAATTTTTTCTCTCCTGCTTCCCCCACGCCCACTATTATCACCCACGCCCCTCTGCCATTCTTAACTCTGTCTGCCCACCCACAGATTAGCCAGGGCTTTGTGATTGAAATGTATTTATGACCTGGATCAACCTCTCCCTCTCTCTCTCTCCTAGGTGAGCCTTAAGTGGGCTCACCGCTGCTGTCAGCCTCGGCACCTCCACTGGACAGCTGCTTCCATCTCCTGCCGACCTCTCCTGACCAGATCTGAAGGTAGGCTCCTTGTGCTCCGGGACCAGCAGCTTGAGATCCGCATCTCTGACTGGTCTCCCGTGAACACTGCCAGCCTATCATTGGCTGCTCCCGGCTACAGAACTTTTTAAAATTGGCGCTTTCTGACGAGGCTCATCTGGCTCAGCTCTCAGCCTGAATTTTCTGCTGCCCCCCCCCCACCCTTAATTAAATACTCTTTCCCCAGTTCTGACCACGCCTATTATTTCAGTTATTGTGAATATCTTTTTGAGCATACTGTTAAAGGAACCTCACATATATTACTGACTGCTACATTTATATACCATAATGCTAGCCCAAAGTCTAGCATTACTACTTGTTCTGGGGTTTGGAAAAGTGGGAGATAATGACTTAAAAGGCCCACGCCTCCCAATACAACCACCTTCCCTCATGGACACCTTCCTGCACAGAAATGGTCCATCCAAGGGTATGTCTGCAGACCTCCCACTGATTTTATTGCTCTCTGTATAGACCCACAGCTCCCTCCTGTGATGGAACCCCTATCACTACCTGTAACAGCCTTTCTGCATGGCTGCCCCCGTGCAATACCCATCCAAAACCCTAAGCCTAACTCTCAAAAACTCACCATCTCTAAACAGGTGTTCTGGCTTTGGTACACCAGGAAACTGACCCTGATACTGCTGTTATTGTCAGGCAACGTGCACCCAAATCCTGGTCCTACCAATATAGGAGCCTCCAGGAGGATTGGGCAACTCAAGTTAGTCTCACTAAATATAGGAGGCCTTATGCACAAGCTGACACAATTTCTTTTTTTTTTTTTTTCCAAATTTCTATTTATGCTCCTCACCATGCATCCGGTCTCCACTCTTTCGGGAGTCACACCGCATATCCAGCTTCACAGCCTGCATGGTCCCAATTTGTACCAGGGACACCTGGTTTATACCCCCCCAGGTGGGTATGAGGTGGGGCAGAGACATCCCAAAGACAATTCAAGTTTTCATCAGACTCCAAAGGGTCACCAGGCGGGTGCGAGCAATCAGGGTCTCTGCACAGTGGTCCGTTATTTAGGAGACTGGGAGCTGCTTTTCCCCTGTTCTGGGGGAGTGGCATGTAACCTGACACCATGGTGTCACCACCGAGATCACCACCCCCCATCCCCTGGAGTTAGCTCTGCCACTGACTTCCACCAAAGGCCAGTCAAGCGCCGAGCACGAACCCCCCCCCCACTCCTTCCTGGGAGAGGAGAGCTGTCCATCGGATGCTCAGTCCTCTCCCTTTCCTTGCCAATCATCTATGGCCCGGGCTCATTCCCGAACCCGGGTCGCCAGCGTGGCACAAGGTGTGGCATCCAGCGCCTCTAGGCCAGCAGCTAACACAATTTCCGGTGTGGGTATACGTGTCTGAGATAACAATCACCATAAACACTGTAATGCACTGTTAGCCCCACTTTTAACACACTTACCACCAGGGCTGAATCAGCAGGAGCGGCCCTTGAGACCCCAGTAAAACAAGGGCCTGTAACAGTAAACAGTAGTATCACAGTACTTTCTATGCAGAGGCACACCACAACCAGATTAAATGCAAAAAGATTTAGATCTGATTTATTAGAGGGACGTGAACAAGGGAGGGGCGGTAATCTAGTGATTGATTTTTTATCTGAGCTGTTCAGGTTATAAGGCATGCACTCAAAGGTCCCTGTAACACAAGTCACACAGACTCTGGGTACCCAGTTGTTAGTACGGGCTAACCTGAAGCGTTGCCCGGGGTAGGCCAGTGTTGCAGCTATTGCTGGGGCCCTTTGGAAGAAAAAATGCACAACGTGCACTGTAACCCTTAATTTGTAATCTGGAGTCAGATGGCTCGGTCCAGAATGATTAGCAACAACAATTAAATCAGGTGACACACTTGGATTTGAGCTTTGTTGCAGGGAGCTACCCTAATGTTTGCTCACGCTACTCAGGTTAGGATGCAGGATGGATGAAATGAAGATCTCAGGATGAAGCGCTGGCTTGCCTGGAGTAGCAGGGCCCACATGAAGCAGCGTGGTGGTCGTTCTTGTTCGTTGGTGTTGAGTAGGGAGCCAAATCCCAAGGCAGATCTCTCATCGGATGTAACTCTGCAGCGTGAGCAGCAATCTAGGCCGAGATGGTGAGGCCCAGACCAGGTGAGCAGTTCAGATACAGTCCAGTAAAGAGCCGGATACAGCTTCCAGCAAGTGCGACACATTAAGCAATATAGGGAACCAAATCGCAACCCACACCTCACATTCAGCACAATTATATTAAAGATAGGAAAGTACCACAGTTCGGATGACAGTCCGGTTGCAAGTGACAGTGTCTCTGTGCAAACCGTACGCTCTGCAGTTGTCTCAAGTCCTGCCAGGCCGACTGCACCGAGGCAAATCTTCTGTCCCCACCAGCTGAAATCACTCTGTCACAATTCAGGATTTCAATCACAATCACAGCAAATTTGGAGAAAGTCTGAAATATTAATGCAGACTTCTTCAATTGAGAAGATGGTAGCAGGCAAGTGAGACACAGCCTTCATGCCGATTCCCCCACGCTACTTCTCAGGAGCAGCTGCTCAAAATTACTCGAGTTGTTCACTCTCTCAGTTCCAACTACACACTGACTCTCTGCTGCAGGCAACTTGGGGCTTTCCCAGAGATCCAATAGATTTGGTTGGTTGATCCATCTGTCTGTCACAGCAAGGGCTCCACCTCAAGTTCCATTTAGGTGTCAAACTGTAAAAACTACAATTCCTACAGAAATTCACTCCCACAAGACTCCTGGGGACAGACTCCATTTTAGAGTCCCCAAAGGTACTGACTGGTCCAAGCTGGCAGTCCAGAACCAAGATGGTAGTGCAATACAGAAAGTCCATGCTGCAAAGGAAGGCAGGTTAGACAAACTATGATATTATTATTAAAGCAGACGGTCAAGCACTGATTCTAGTAGAGCTCCCTCTGCGCAATTAGCGATGGCAGAATGGAGCTAAAGCACCGCAGCCTGGGTGGGACTTGAGCCTAGAAACACTCAGCCCCCACCTGGATTAATTATACACTATGAAAATGACACTTCCTAAAGTGAAAGGCACGGAGGCTAACAGGGCACTTGCATGCAATATTTTTAAACTGTTTGAGACACAGAACACCAGCCTGGCAGAGGGCATTAAGCAAGCCCAGGAAGACCTTTTAGGAACCCCCATTTATAGGGGGGCTATATGAAGATGGTTGCACTCCCCCTAAATGAGCTGGCTGATCCTCTAACCAAAGTTTTCAACACTTCTCTAAAGTCTGGTATCTTCCCTGGTAACTGGAAGAAAGCACTTGTCACCCCAGTGTTCAAAATGGTGACAGAACTAGCCTGGCAAATTATAGGCCCATTTCCATGCTGCCCCTACTCTCCAAAGCCTTAGAACGAGCTGTCTCGATTAACTTACTGATCATCTTGAGAAGTACAATCTTCTCTCTTCTGAGCAGCACGGCTTCAGAAAACAACATTCTACTATCACCGCTTTGGTCGAATATACTATCCTTCTCTATAATGCACTGGACAATGGCCTGGCAGTTGGGTCCATATTTATAGACCTTACCAAGGCACTCAACAACATCAATCACCAGACTACTGGGCTGTCCACAAGTACCATAAATTGGTTTGAAAGTTACCTCTCAAATAGTTCACAATGTGTGCGCTTAAATGGTGCCCTCTCCGGGAAGAGGGTAGCATCCATCTGACATCATGGGGAAGTGCTAAGGGAGTTACCACCCAGATGGGAAGAACCAGCTTGAAGACATTCTGGCAGGAATTAAAGGGAAAGGAAAACTGCCAGAAGTGTGGAGTTGTACATCATATCCAAATCTCTAGAAAACATCTCGTTAGGGTTCGGCTGAATGTGAACGTTGCTGATTTAAGTAGGATCATAGGATAGGTACAAGTTCAGTGAGCCAAGGCCCTTAAGTGAACTTGCCACCCAAATCATGGGTGGAATGCATACTTTTTTCTCCGATGTAATTGTCCAGCTTTTGTTTAAATGTTGTTATGCTATTACTTTCTATTATCTCCTTAAGAATTGCGTTCCATCTGGTTATTACTCTTTGTGTGAAGAATTTAGTTATTTTGACTGTTGAATTGCTTTCTTCTAGTAGTTTATGTGTATGTGACCTGGTTGATTCCCTGCCCATATGTTTTGTTAATCCTATGATCTCCATTGTGCATGAGTAATTTATGGTTTTATAAATGAGACAAAGATCTCCCCTAGTTCGTCTATGTTGTGATGAATATAGGCTGAGGTTTCTAAACCTGCTTTTGTGCCCCAAGTGTTGTGCCGAGTGCATTTTTTGGTTATCCTGCTTTGAACATTTTCCACCAGTTTTTGGGTTCTTTTATTCTGTGGTGCACAAAAGTGAGAAAAGTATTCTAAATGTGACCACACCAGACTGGTGTAAAGTGGAATGATGACTTTGCTGTCTCTGCTTTTAACGTTTCTTAATATAGAACCTATTATTCTCTGACACTTTTTCACAGTTTCATCAGTATGTCTGTCAAAGGATAGATCATCCGAGATGAGGACTCCTAAGTCTTTTTCCTCATTTGTGTCTAGCAATAGGTTGTTGTTTACACTGTATTGGTATATGGGGTTGCTTTTACTCACATGCATGACTTTACGCTTCTCTATAGTAAACTTCATTTTACTATCTTCAGCCCACAGGGCTAGGTTGTCTGGGTTGTGCTGTACTAGTTACGCATCTGCTTCGGTTTGTACCAGTCCCCTAGGTTTACAGTCGTCTGTGTATTTGCAGATCCATACTTCCCTGATGTTTGCAGGGTAGAGACCATGATATTAAATAGTGTCAGTCCCAGTACAGATCCTTGGGGGACTCCACTAGATACCTGTCCCCAGTTAGATAAATGCCCCTTATGGTTACTCTGAGTTCTGTGATCCAACCATGATTCTATCCATCTAATTATATCTGTGTGAAGTTTAATTTTGGAACGTTGTTCAAGCAGTAGGGAATTGGACACTTTGTCAAAAGCTTTAGAATAGTCCAAGAATATAACATCCACTGGGATATTTTTGTCTAGAACTGCACTGACAGGTTCGAAGAACTGGATTGTACTGGTTAGACAAGATCTTTCAGATGTGAAGCCATGTTGTGAAATGTCAGTAATAGCTATTTTCTGTAACTGTTTCAATATATATTGTTGAAGTAGTCTTTTCATTAATTTGCCAACAACCGAAGTAAGGCTAATGGGCCTGTAGTTGCCCACTTCTGCCCTACTGCCTTTTTTGTATATTGGTGTTACTAAGGCCTCTCGCTATTCTCTTAGTGTATTTCCTTCCTGAACAGAGACATTAAACATCAGTGTAAGAGGACCAACTAGTTCATTAACTAACTCTTTTAAGAAAACTGGAGTTATGCCGTCCAGTCCTGGTGAGCTAGTAGTTTTTAGATTAGTAATGATCTTCTTAGTCTCTGTTGTTGTAAATGTTGGACAGTCCTTTGTTGTTAGTGGGACTTGTTTGGTGTCGATTTCTTTGGTGTCACACACACTCAAAAAGTAATTATTTAATTCAATCAATCACTCAATCAATCAATTCTTTATTTAACCAGGCGAGCACCATTGAGTATACTCATTTCCAAAGTGGACCGTGGAACAGTTTACAGAAACAGATTTACATAGAAACAAGACATACATATGTGAATTTACAGGATGAAAAAATGCACAACCAACATTGCAGTTATTGTATACAGTCAGACATACACCTAAAACAGGAAGTGTAAGAACAGTATATAAGTATATATCTATTCTATGCAAAAAACTTTGTTAATACGTCAGTTAAGGTTATTCTATGGCGACAAAAGCGAGGAAATTCGACATTAGGGTTCCCACCCCTTGCACCCCACCCTGCCCCCACCACCAGGCATCAGGGTGTGCGCTGGGGTCATCAGGCCTAACTCTCACCCCATCCCATGTGTAAACAAGCTGAGGCAGTGCAATGTAGGAGAATGGGGTGAGAGTTAGAGCTCACGAGACCAACGCACACCCCGATGCCTGTTGGTGGGGGTAGGGCAAGGGGTGGGAACTCTGTTGAATTCCTCCCTTTGTCACTGTAGAATAACCCTAACTGATGCAATAATGAAGTTTTTGCATAGAATTTTCACTTTTTAAGAAAGAATAGAAAAGAGAAAGTTGCCAGGGAGCGCAGACCCTTTGGGCCTAAAGGCCCACCAACTTCTGTAAGTGTTGGGGCCATACCCAATGACTAAAAAGGGCATTGACAACACCACGGCCAGCCACCAAACAAATGTTAATGTAGTAGAACAATAGAAAATGCTGTCCGAAAAACGTAAACTGCACCACACAATATCTCCAAAAAAATACATTGTCCGACACATAAACACTGCAATTCACATATACAGGACATGCTGTCAACATCCTCCAAATTTCAAGTGAAAAGACCAAACCATGTCCGAGATATAACATGTTAAAGTTTGAAATTTTAATTCGTCAGAGTGGCACAGTTCCACACCTGTTGACATTTAACATACACTACGACTGAAAATGGCATCCATGACACTAAGGCTAGGAATCCTATAAATTTCAAGCCACCACCACAAGCAAAACGCTGTCTGCAGAACGTAAACTGCACCATGCCATATCGCCGCCAAAAAAATATTTTCCGACACGTAAACACTGTAATTTACATCCACAGGACATACCATAAACACCCTCCAAATTTCAAGTTAAAAAAACAACTGTTTCTGAGATATTCAATATCAAAAATTAGTAAAATGTCCCTATTTCAGTATAAAAAATCTGGCCATCTTGTCCCTATTTTGCGCTCAAAGATCGCGATCAAAAAATCTCACTATCACAGAATTTTCAGGCTCACGAACAAAGAATTAAAAATCTTATAAATAAAATGTAAGGAATTGTGGTAAACCACCACCATGGTTCGACAGAATGAAGCCCCGAGTAAAACCCACCCTCATTTGACTTCCTAGGACACCGCTGGGCTGAGAAAATTGATTTTTAAATTGGGTTATCTCGTCCCTTGCTAGCGATGCATGATCGCGATCAAAGAATCCTATGATCAAAGAATTTGCAGGCTCACGAACAAAGAATTAGAAATGTTATAAATCAAAAAAGTTAAGGAAATGCGGCAAATCACCACCATGGTTCTACGGAATGAAGCCTCCTGAGTAAAACCCACCCCGATTTGATTTCCTAGGGCACCCCTGGGCTGAGAAAATAGATTTTTTAATCCGGCCATCTCGTCCCTCGCTCGCAATACATGATCGCAACCAAAGAATCTCACAATCAAAGAATTTGCAGGCTCGCGATCAAAGAAACTGCACACTTGCGATCAAAGAAGAAAAAATGGTGAAACGCGATTTTTTTTCACTGATTTAAAGCAAACCAATGCCATGCATCGATAGAACGAAGCCTCCTGAGCAAAACCCACCCTCATTTGTGTCCCTAGCCCAACCTTGAGCCAAGATATTAATGTTTTTAGGTCGCGATGTAAGATCGTGATCAAATAATCTGCAGGCTCGAGATCATAGATCATTATAGAGCCGCAGATTAAGATTTTAAAAGCTTGTAACTCTATTCTTTGAGCAATTTGGATGAAACCAAAGGCATGGCTCAAGAGATTGGAGACCCCTGAGTAAAACTCATCCAAGTTTTACTTCAGAAGTGACCTCTGAGCCAAGATACTTGTGTTTTTCCAATCGGAAATTAAAAAACAAAATGGCAGACCTCATGATCAAAGAATTTTAAAAATCCTCGGGGACAAAGATTCTTGAACCGCAAGGCTGCAAATTCTTTGATTGCCAGGTGGGACCAGATGGCCAGAACCCCATTCTTTGTTCGCAAAACATACATATAAATGTTCCCATTGACTTATAATGGGAACTTAAAGGGGGCATAACTTTTGAATGCCTTAATATTTTTCACCAAACGAAAAGTGGCATGTTCAGCCACCAAAGCTCTTTCAAACGAGCCATCTCGCAGAGCAGAACAACACACAACTGCCGTGCAGGGCCACGTCCAAAATCCCAAAAGCTGCCTCCAAACAAGGATAATTTTGCATTTTTCAGCGTTTTCATACGCAAAGACCGTAAGTCCAACCAAAATACAGTTTAAGAGATCTATCATGCCCCACTGCACATTCCAAATTTCAAGCAAATCCGTTGAATGGGTCCAAAGTTATTAATGCCCAAACTTTTGACTTTGGTATGTAAGTGACCACTGAACCCTAACTATAATGGCACGACCACCACTATTATATATATATATATATATATATATATATATATATATAGCTATATCTATATATATCTATATATATCTATATATATATTTATACACTGTATGTTGTCAGATAAATAACAGTATAAAACATGATATCTCAGGTGGCCAGTGAAGATAACATTGTTATCTTCATGTTCCTATATGTCATATGTTATCTCACGTTCCTATCGTCATATCGAAACTTATCTGGTTGATCCTGCCACTCTGAAGCACTTTCAGTTTCCCTGTAATTGTAAGCGTGACGGCGCTATCCACACTGCGATTGGTACATTGCCAAATGTTTTCTAGGAAGTGCCCGGGTTCAGTAACTGAAAAGCAGCTGTGCTATATGTTTATCTTGCTGTCTCTTGTTGAAAAAAGCTTCCGACTGCACATAGAGTGGAGCAGTGACCGAGCAGCGACTTAAGACAGTAAAGGAAGCCGCGGCGTCTGCCCGGTGCACGCCTATTGGTGCAGAGCCACAGCCACGGGCGCAGTAGCTCCATATCAGAGCATGATAGTCTGGATTTGTGGAATGATCATTCACAAATCTGGACTGTCATGTACGGCGGGCTGCATGCCCATTGGCTGTAGCTCTGCACCACGGGCGGCAGCCCTACCGGACAGTCAGTCGGCGGGCGCGGGCGGCAGGCGGGTGGATGCTGTCGCTACCGCCGCGGGGGAGCGGGTGGAGGGGCTTCGGTGGTGGGGTGGGGGACACTAGACACCAGGGAGATGTTTTGGGGGTTGTGTTGTGACATTCTGCCTGCGATCAGGCTTTACGGTCCACTGGACCACCAGGGAGTTATTCGGGTTGGGGAGGGTTACATTCCTGCCCGCGATCGGGCACTGGGGGCTAACAGGTTCTGCCCGCGATCGGGCTGTGGAGATGTGTGGGGAGACATGTACGTGTTCTTGCCCCGATCGGGCTGTGGGAGATGTGTGGGGTGACATGTACGCGTTCTGCCCGCGATCGGGCTGTGGGGATGTGTGGGTGTGTCATGTAACTGGGATGCCCACATCGGAAGTTGCATTAGGCGGCCGTCCTCGACGGTTGCTGCCTGGCAGGGTGGCTAGGAGCAAGTCCTCGATCGGGCGCACCTACATGCAAATGGCATGCAAATGGGGCTATAAATAGATGCAAATGGCCCCCGCGGCCTTTGCATAAATTATGGCCCCATTTGCATGTCACCTTTTGAATATCGGAAATTTGCGCACGGCGCGATAATGGTACTTGGCGCCACCGCGAAGTTTAATCGCTCAACTCTGGCAACTTGGGTGATGGAAGAGTTCCACTGCGCCATAGCAAGTGTTGGGGAGTTTGGTATTCAAAGAGCTGCTCAACAGTGCAACTCCTTTGAATATCACCCCGGCCACACCCCTGCGCAACTATTTTGAGCAGCGCAGGGGCTTGCGCCTCAGACTGGCGCAGTTTGAATATCTGGGCCACACAGTCAAACTTTGAATGTATCATATATTTCTTCCCTTTGTTACTTTTTTAAACCTTTGCAAATAAGATTCCTGAATTGAAATCCTTATTGTTGCTTTTAAATGACTACTTTGTACTATATGTTATGTTTTACATTGTCTGAAAATTCAATAAAACTTTTAAAGTGAAAAAAGAGAATGGTGATGGTGACAAATGTAAATCATTGCAAGACAGCTGATTGTTGTTCTACAAGTATGCCTGTGCATAGTGGGGACCTAATATTGGGAAGTTGGGTTCCCACACACCTTTTGTAGTGCAGGAACAGCCCTGTGTGTTTCCATCCTGACTGAATGGGTCTTTGGCTTTGACTCAGTCATGACGGAGACATCAAATCTGGATGTGCCCCTGCCTCTTTAAGGGATTACTATGTTTTGGAACCCCTCCCCCTGCTGCAGCATACTATGAATATTAATCAGCTGATTTAAATAATTTGGTGACAGTTTGCTGGAGGCAGACAGGAAGTACATTTTTGTCTATGAGAAGAACTACAGAGGAAACAGGAGCACACAGAGGTGCAGAGGGAACTTGTTTTCTGGAAATATCCACTTAACTCCTAGTCCCAAACTCAACCTTTAGGCTGCTAGAAGATTTAGAACATATAGGCTTTTAGGCAGCACAGCAAGGGTGAATAGCTGCTCTCATTTAAAAAAAAGTGTGTTTCTGAATCATAAGCAGGTGGTGTGGAGACTAAACCACTGGATCATGAAGCTGGAGGTAAGAAAGCTGATGTGAAAAAAAAGCAGGAGTGGGGTAAATGGCATCTCTGACATGTTTTTTTCATGAAATGATTTAAGTTTTCCAAAAGAAAACAGTGTAATTGAAAACATTCCCATGCAAAAAAAGAGAGATCCATTTTTGGATTGGTTTTAGCTTATTTTTGCATTTCAGACTGTTTGTTTATTATTATTACTGTCTTCTTTTCAGAAACTTATTTTCACAGCCATTTAAGGAGAATATCTAAGATTTTGGGAACGGCTTTTAAAATACATCAGTCCATTATCTTATGCTAGCGACACTCATTTGAGCCCAGAAAGGAATTGTTTTCATTAAGTCCACTACAGAAGGGAAGAGAGAAAATTGTGCTGAGCAGATCGCCAGTTGAACACCTCCACTTTCTGGTCAGCTGCCCCCACCCTCCTCACTCTAATGTTTTGTGATGTCTAACCAGGTAGAGGGAGGGGCGTGCCACATAAAAGTAAAAGCAGGACGTTTTGTGAATAGTTTGATGTTGAATATACTAAAGTAACCTTTAATATCAATTAAAGTCACTGCCCAACAAACAGGGGCTCTATTAGTTGAGGACTTTTCTTTATAACAAAGGTTGCTTTAACATACATAAAACTGTTTCAAACATTTCCTCCATTGACTTCTATGTGACACACTCCTGTGTTCTGCCTGTTTAGACATCACAAACTGCCTGAGCATGGGGGTGGGGCAGGCAGGTCAGGAACTGAAGGAGTTGCCTGGCTATCTGTTCAGCACAATGTCTGATCACTTCCCTCAAATAACTGACTTAAGGAAAACATTCCCTTCTCTGCTCAAATGCCTCTCCCCAGAGAAAGGTAATGAGCAGGGCCACTGGAAAATTGCGGGCGCAATTTTTCCGCAGTTTCCACAATTTTCATCTTTCTCCGCACAAAATCCACAATCTCTTGCAATTTCTTACATTTATGGAATTTTTGACTGAAACTGTATAAAAATATTTAAATTCTCAAGGAAATCTACTCAGATATGGTACACAGACTTGGATTTGACCAAAACAGTACAGTGTGAGGTGAGAAGGGGTCAAATGTGTCTCTGCTTTCATGTGATTCACTTCCCTGCTTTGGTTTCAGAATCCTATGGTCATGCATATGTAGACTTGAACACTTAAAATCTGTGTTAAAGCAGACTATCAGAGAACTTTTTGCTGACACAGAGACTGAAACAATAGTTGTGAGAAGAGGTGCAAAGTGCCCCATTCACCTAAATGAAGCCTTGACCATGGTGCTTGTATTTGAATGGCAGGGTAGATTTTCCTTGTATAAATACTTTCAATCTGAAAGGATTTTGATTCAAATGTGTCAAGAGTTTGGATGGCCCTGCTGATTATAAACTTGAATGTGCTTCTGAGGGGGTCGGTGACAGTGATTCCTTACGTGTCAGTCTGCCACAACTGCATACTCACATACAAAGCCTACAAAAAGCAGACATTTCTGAAAACATGCTGAACAGGTTAAGTATAGTTAAACAGTTACCTTCAAATAGACAAAATAATTGCAACCCAAGTAAAATCACTGCAAACCGAGTAGAACGAAAGTACAATGTATTAAAAACTATTGTATGATGTAATGAAAAGCTATTGGTATGATTTGATACTTTTATCATGTGATTTTAAAGTGTACTTACAGTGCTGATTAAGAACAGTAATCATTTTAACAAAATAAATATTTTTTTTACTAGTCCTTTATTAGGCACCCTGGTTATCTGTTTATTTTTTTCTTGCACCAAAGAAAGTAGTTTAAACAGGCTTCATTATTTAACATCTAGAAATTGGCAAAATATGTTGTTTCAGGATGTATTCAGTACAGACTAACTCTAAATTACTGAATAAAATCTAGTTAGCACTGCATGACTTAGATGTCTTGATTTTTAGAAGATATGCTACATAATGATTAGTTCACAGTGCATTTCAAAAACAGACATCTTTCTTCATATAAAAAGCATTTACAAGTGGCAATACATTTATCTAACAATTTATGTGATCAATACATGCTGCAGCAAACAATAAAATATTTATTAGGGGGCAGTGGGGATGTATAGTGAATCCCCTGCAATTTCCCCACAATTTTTGCAAGAAAATCCCCGCATTTTGGGGTAAAATTTTCCACAATTTTCCAGTGGCCCTGGTAGTGAGCTACTGTATTTTTAAAATGCCATTACCAAAATCTTAGAAATTCCTTTAAAGATATTTTTAGGCCTGATTATAGTTTGCTTTATGTTTTCAGATACTGAAGATTAAAAATGGCATGAAAGAAGTTTTTTTTATGTCACACGAGAGTTTTGCATGCCTCTTCTGATATGTGAGATAATCAGTTTTTTTTTTTAGTTATTTAACCAGGAGTAGCACACTAAGCTGAAAGCTTTTTTACAGACGCGACCTGGAAGCACAGGGAAGTTAAGTGACTTGCTCAGGGTCACAGTTTCCTGCTATAGGCTGAGATTTATTTCATTTTCTGTTAACGAATGCTCATAAGGCAAAACTATGATTGTCACATATCAATCAACTACACATGGTGCTTATACGAGTTAGCTTTACACAAATTAGTCTTAAATCTGTTTTGTATTGAAACTTTTTTCTTAACATTTACATTTTTAAATGCCTGATATTAACTGGAACACCTACACTGCAGCCACATCCAGGAGCAAAGTCATCCTAGATGCCCTGCAGGGGGCATGCCTCCCACATCTAGTGGGGGAACCCACCCGTGAGGGGGCGATACTGGACCTGGTGGTCACAAATGGAGACAGAATAAGGGATGTCTCAGTGGGCAGCCATCTGGGGTCCAGCAACCACCATACTGTATGGTTCAGGATAAAGACAGTAGAAGAATCAAGCCACACAAAAGTGAGAGCCCTAGACTTCAAGAGGGCAGACTTTGCTAAAATGGGAGAATGCCTCAAGAAAACAATATCAAGGGGGGAGGGGATAGAGCTACAGCGGATGGTGGAGTAATGCTACAGAGGGAGGGGTGTCGAGCTACAGAGGGAGGGGGAGTAGTGCTACAGTGGGAGGGGGAGTAGTGCTACAGTGGGAGGGTGAGTAGAGCTACAGTGGGAAAACCTCAAGAGAGCCATAACAGAAGCGACACGTTTTTGTGTGAGTGAACAAAATCAGAAGAAAAATAAAATCATTATGGTTTAAAAAAGAAGTGGCAGGGAATGTTAGAGAGAGAGAAAAAAAAAATGACCTTCAGGAAGTACAATGCAACTCAAAGGGAGGAAGACAAGGAACTGCATCAGACTAAGCAAAGGGAGGCTGGAAAAGTAGTCAGAAGGATAAAGGCACACACAAAGGAAAGGATAGCCCAGACAGTGAAGGAGGGAGATAAAACATTTTTCAGGTACATAAAGGAAAGAAGAAAGGCCAATGGAGTGATAGTGAGGTTAAGTAAAGAAGGGGGGAGAGGGTTGAGGGGGATCTGGCAACCAGGAGCCCAGACGTCTGCTCCGCTGGCTACCAACTATCCCTATGGCAGCAGATAGACAGGGGTTCCAGACAACCAGTGGAAGATCCCACAGGGCCCAGGGGGTCTCCTCCACAATCCCAGCCTGGCAGTAACTCAGCAACCTGGATGGACAAGACCCAAACCCCAACTACAGCCAACTCTCAGAGCTCCAAGTATAGTAACTCTTCTAGCCCATCGTCTGCTGTGGGCAAGGAAGTGAAAGAAAAAGGGAAAGCTATAGAGCAATAAACTGAAGATGTGGATGAGGAGAAGTTACTGGGCAGTAAATTCCAGTTCTTGGACTGTCAGGTTTACCAAGCCATTCTTCGCCCATTCCATCGCCGGTGGTCACCATTGAAGACTACACCCCATGCCTGCTAGTGCAAGCTAGGTCCCTCCAGACCTGGATGGATGGACTGAATCTGAGTGACCCTCTCAACATTCAGTAATGAAAACGAGTATGATTGCCCACTGGTCAAGCTTGCCAGACTAGTGTTCGAGACCTCCCTCAGTGGAGCCAGGCCATCAGGTGGGTTGGGAGAAGAATGCGTGTGGAATACCCGATTCTGGATTATTCGTATGTGCTTGAAAAGATCTGAGACATCACAGAAGAGATGCGGGAAGAGCGGATCTTCTGGGAGCAGCTAGAACAGTTGAAGTGTCATCAGGAAAGAGGAGGGATGCCGTCTCAGCAACTGTTTCAGAAGGCCCACGCTATGAGCCACACAGCTCCCTTATCCAGATTGACTCTTTTCAAGCACTTTGCTCTGGTGCAGGAATGTCCAAGAACTCGTACCAGGTACTATGTGATGGAGAAGGATTCTTTTGGGGATACCACCACCAAGCCGGACCCAGAATTCTATTTCCCACCTGGTGATTTAAGCCCACTAAAGGTAACTCTTTGAATTGTGCCAGAAAGCTTGCTTCCTAGAGCAGTAATTGACTGATCTGAGCTGGGACAGAATGGTACATAACTGAACTGAAAGTGGCCAACTGTTAATCTCCTGTTTGATAATATTGAATCAGTTTCTTTAGCACGTAAAATGTGTGAGTGATGTGTGAAAGGTGTGCGTGTGGGTGTAAGTAAGAATTAATATAGTAATAGTGTACATAAAGTACAGTAACTTGCTTATTTCAGAGGGAGGTGTAATCAGGGAAAGGGAAATGGCATTTCTAAAAAATCATTCTTAAAATGTGATTATTGCTAGTTACGGTTTAAGTTAAATGTCACATGCCTGTCACAGTTCAGATTATTAATTGTTTTTAAGTTGGGACCTCCAGGTACAGGCAATTTTAGTTTGGAATTAGTTAAATAAATTAAGAATCAAATCAAATCAATCTTTATTTATATAGCGCTTTCAATATCAAGGCACTTTACAGAGTGTAAACCACAAGTGGACTTCAAGAATGCATGGGACAGGCATAAGGCAGTCCTAGTGGGGTGTAGGAGGAAGTAAGCTGTTGGTTAACTAGGATCTGCAGCTTATCTGTTAGGTAGGAAAATGGGCAGACTGGGTGGGCCAAGCGGTCCTTATCTGCCATCAAATTCTATGTTTCTATGTAAGTGTGCAAACATACAACAATATAAATTATATAAAAATCAGTCTGGGAAAGCCAGAGAAAATAAAAACATTTTTAACATAGACTTAAAACTACTGATGGTCAGGCATTCTCTTAACCAGCGAGGTAGAGAATTCCACAGGGTTGGTGCTGCAAATGAAAAAGCACAAGCTCCAGATGCTTTTAGACAAACCCTGGGAATCTCTAGCAATCCCTCATTGGTGGATCGGAGAGGATGACTGGGGGTGTAGGGAGTCAGGAGATCTTTTAGGTAGTCGGGTCCCTGTTCATGTATCACTTGGTATCATTTGGTGGTATGGGGCACAAGAAGGCAATATGCGCATCGGTAGTGCCCCCCACAATGTTGTGGATCAATATTTGTTTGTAGTATCTAACCAAAGATCTAATTTGGTTTTAAATGCATCAAAATTAGGACTAGTAACGAGATCGCTGGGTAACCTATTCCATATTCTGGGAGCCCTAAGTGTGAAATAGTGTAATCTTTTATTAGTGTTCGCTTTTGGGATAGCGAGTTGTTTACGATGCAATCTAGAGACTAATTTCCTTGTTGTAAATTTAATTCCACATTGTTGCATAAGAGTTGTTTTTTCTAGGATTTTATAAGGAAACAGGAGATCTCCCCTCAACTGCCTTGTTTCCAAAGAATGAAGTTTTAATTTTTTTTAACCTGTCATCATATGGTAAATGTGCTAGGTGTGGTATCATCCATGTAGCTCTCCTCTGGATGCTCTCAATGGTTGCCATATCTTTCTTCTGATATGGGCTCCAAAATGGTGACCCATAATCTGAGTATGGTCTAACGTATGTCCTATACAGTGGAATAATACAATTTTCAAGTTTGGTCACAAATGTACGGTTTATTCTTCTAAGTAGTCCATTTGAGTTTTTAGCTAATTTATTACAGTGGTCACTGCAGAACAGTTTGTTATTGATAGTCATCCCAAGATCCTTTTCACATTTAGTTGTCTTAAGTAGTATGTTATTTAATTTATAAGATTGACATGGGGTTATTATTACCAAGGTGAAGTACAATACATTTGCCATTATTGAACTCCATACCATTCAATAATGTCCATTCCTCAATTTTATGCAAATCTGTGCACAATTGATTCATATTATCCACTGTGTCAACCCTTCCTCCCAGTTTGATGTCATCAGCAAATTTTGATAATTGAGTGTTAGAACTGGTCTGCATATCAGAGATAAATATATTGAACAGAACAGGTCCAAGAACAGAACCCTGCGGAACCCCACTAGTCACCTCCCCCAGGTCAGACAAAAGTCTGTTCATTCTTACTTGTTGGGTCCTATTAGTTAACCAGTTGTCTACCCAATTAATTAGACTTGATGAAATTCCCAGCAGGGTTAGTTTATCGATTAATTTTTTTATGAGATACTCGATCAAAAGCTTTACTGTAATCTAGGAGAATAATGCCCATAGGGATCCTTGTGTCCAATTCATGATGAATTTGATTATAAAAGGCAATTAAATTGGCAGTTGTTGAATATCCCTGCTTGTAACCATACTGTGTAGTGTCCTGAAGATTTAGATTTGAAATTTCTGCTTCTACAAGATTTTTAATAATTTTTTCCATTAATTTAGAAGGTGACAATGTTAGACTTATAGGTCGATATTTTTCAGGGTTAGATCTATTTCCCTTTTTAAAAATAGGTGTTACATAAGCTGTCAACCAATCCATAGGAACTCTTGATTCATTAAAAGATTTATTAACGATAATGGTCAGGGGAAGGGATACTGTGTCCATAGTTTCTATCAGGAATCTGGGGTTAATCCCATCAGGTCCTGGGCTTTCCTTTTTGTTAAGAATTTTCAATGCCTCCTTTATATGATTGATTGTTATGGGGTAATTAGGTTTATTAACATGTTTTGTTTTTTGAGTCATATGTATATCTGAGTTTGAAAAAAACTGAACAGAAGTATTTGTTTAAGTGGTCAGCTATAACTTTATCAGATGTTATTAATGTGTTGTTAATTGATAGTGGACTTACTTGTCTAATATTACCTTTGTTCTTATTTAGATAAGAATATAATGATTTTTGATAATTTTTTATGAGTGCAATCCTAAATTCTAAGTTTCATTTTGATTTCACGATTGCTGATTTTAACTTTGTTATGGAGGCCCTATAGGATAATAAAATTTCGTTGTCATTTATTTTTTTTTTTTAAGTTTGAGAAACATCTTCTTTTTTGTTTGATTAAGGTTCTTATATTATTGTTTAACCATATGGGGATATGACCCTTTAAATTATATTTATTTTTTATTGGTATGTGTTTGGATTCCAAATCTAAGATGATTGTTTTAAATTTTGTCCAAGCGTGTTCTACTGATAAAGGTAGTAAAATGTGTTCCTACTTTATATGCTTTATCTGATAATTAATTAAGTTGAAATTGGCTTTATCATATTGTTTAAGTAGTATATTATTTCTTAAATATTGTTAATGGTAGGGTAGACTAAAAAATATGGATTTGTGGTCACTATTTCCAAGTGGATCTAATATAAATAAGTTAGAAATATGAATATCATTAGTTGTGAATAACAGATCTCATGTGTTAGTTCTTCTAGTGGATTCTAAAATAAGTTGTACTAAACCTAATTCACTTATCCCTGCAAGGAAGCTCCTGTCAGATTCTGATTTGCCGGTTAAATTGTCCCAGTTAATGTTTGGCATATTAAAGTCTCCCATTATTATGACATTGCCCTTCCTTGCTATATTTTTAATTTCGGCCACTAATGAATTAGTGTAATCAAAATTTTCGTTAGGTGATCTATAACATGTCCCTATGAGTATTTGTGGTTGTC
The DNA here is from genome assembly GCA_016271365.2 of Neoceratodus forsteri. NCBI lineage: Eukaryota > Metazoa > Chordata > Ceratodontiformes > Ceratodontidae > Neoceratodus > Neoceratodus forsteri. The sequence continues at coordinate 1,182,339,993 of CM057454.1, forward strand.
CTTTAAATTGGATTGTGACCCATAAGCTCTCTGTATTTGTTTGGATATTGTTTTTGAAGAAGGGGATATAATCCCTAACATACAAACATACTCCTCCACCTTTTTTGTGAATTCTATCTTTGTGATAAAGTTTGAAACCTGGAATATGTCTGGTCCACTCGGAGTCAGTGTCCCACCATGTTTCAGTTATTGAAATAATATCTGTGTTACAAGTACTGATTATAGCTTCAAGTTCAGCAAGTTTTATAGTATTTAAAGATCTTGTGTTCAATAATAAAACATTGCATAATTTAAAGTTATCCTTTTTATCAGCAAGAGACGTGGAAGTAAGTCCATTCTCCCCCATGTTTTTTAGTTTAAAGCTTTATGAGTAAATGTTGCAATTTTTTCCCCCAAGAATTGTACTACCGCTTCTACTTAGTTGAAGACCGTCCCAACAGTAGAGGGAGGGTCTGTCAAAAAAATCTTCCCAATAAGTTAAACATGGAGGGCTGGATATTCAAAAGGGTTGCGTCATACGCAATAGGGTTGTGCCTGCGCCATTCTGTGATATTCAGCAGGAGGCAGTTGCACCCCCCAAGTCATGCTGAGCAACAGCACAATGCTAATGAAGGCATGCTCAACTGGAGGGGGAGGAACCATGCATAAACTGCACAGCCCGATATTCAGCCAGGCTGTGCAGAGTTGTGCAGGCGCAACCCCCTACCTGTGCCTGCACAACTTTGAGCCAAAAAAAAAAGGATTAAGTTGAGGGCCACCCACAGGTGAGCTGCCACTTTGCAGGGTGAAACACAGCAGCTGCCACCTGTGGGTGGCCCTCCACTTGTTCCCTGTGCCCCCCCTGCAGCCCGATCGCAGGCATAATAGTACCCCCCACTAGCCCGATCATGGGCAGATCTCACTCCCCCCCCACTGGCCCAATCACAGGCATGAAGTAAATCCTCTCACCCACTGGCCTGATCGTGGGCATAACATAAATGAACCCCCTCCGACTGGCCTGATCACGGGCATAACATAAATAGACCCCCCAACTGGCTCGATCACGGGCATAACATAAATGAACCCCCGACTGGCCCAATCACAGGTATAACATAAATGAACCCCTCTGACTGGCCTGATTGTGGTATAACATAATGAACCCCTGACTAGCCTGATCGCGGGCATAACATAAATGAACCCCCGACTGGCCCGATTGCTGGCAGAATGGAGTTGAAACCCCACCCAAGACCAATATACCTGGTGGTCTAGTGTACGCAAAGCCCGATCACGGGCATAAGGTCAAACCCCAAATGTCCAATTTCCCTGGTGATCTAGTGGCCCCACCCACCCACCCAAGCCACCATCCGCTCCCCATCAGCGGCGGGTGGCAGCACCCACCACCTGCTGCCCCCGCCCACCGACTGACAACCAGTAGGGCTGCATGCCCATTGGTTCAGAGCAAGAGCCAGCGGCATGCAGCCCTTAAGGCAGTCGAAGATATGTGAATGAATGAATTCATTCACATATCTGAACTTCCTCTCTGTAGGCTGCACACCCATTAGCTCTTGCTCTGAACCAATGGGCATGCAGCCCTGATGACTGTCGAGTCGGTGGAATGATGGGGAACTGGCAGTGGGTGCTCCACCTCCCGCCATGGCAGGGAGTGATGAGGGCTCATGTGATGTAGGGGGTGAAACTACTGAATCACCGAGAAATTGAACTTTGAGTGGGTTTGACCTATGCCCGAGATCAAGCTTCGTGGTCCACTGGACCACCAGAGATGATGATCTTTGATAATGATTTGAACTCCGTTCTGCCTGCGATTGGGCCAATGTGGGTCATTTATGTCATGCCAGCACTGGGGTCGGGGGTTCATTTATGTCATGCCCGCGATCGAGCCCAGTCTGGGGGTTCATTTATGCCATGCCCGATCAGGCCAGCTGGGGGTTCGGGGTTCATTTATGTCATGCCCGTGATCGGGCCAGTCGGGGGTCATTTATGTCATGCCCACAATCGACCAGTCGGGGGTGGTTATCGGCGTTATGCCTACACCGGACCAGTCGGGGGTCTTTATGTTATGCCCGCGATCGGGCCTGTTGGGGGAGATTTACTCTATGTCCGCGATCAGGCTGCGGGGGCATCAGTCTCTGATGGCTGCTGCCTGGCAGGGCGCCAGGTGCAAGTCGTGGGGGATCGGCGCACCTGCATGATAACGGGGCCATAATTAGATGCAAATGCCCCCGTGCGCCTTGCATAAATTATGACCCTATTTGCATGTCACCTTTTGAATAGCAGAAATTTGCACATGGCGCAATGGAACTTGCACCACTGCATCTGAATGCTCCACTCTGACCACTTGCGGAGGCACAAGTTCCACTGCGCCTTGCACAGTGGCTGTGGCCAGAGGGTGATATTCAAAGGAGTTGCTCAATAGCACAACTCTGTTGAATATCACCCCGGCCACACCCCTGTGCAACTTTTTTGAGCAGCGCAAGGACTTGCGCCACAGAATGGTGCAGTTTGAATATCCAGCCCGTAATGTTTTGTTTAAGGCACATGTATGGCTTTAAAGGTAAGCAAGCCTACCTTATAGGTGATCTGCCACTGAAGCGGCAGCCAGTGCAGTCCGTGCAACACAGGTGTTATGTAACGGGACCGCAAAGTACTAGTCAATGGCCTGACTGTAGCGTTCTGCACCAGCTGCAAGTGGCAGATATCAACCCCAGACAGCCCTAGGTAGAGGGCACTGCAGTAGTCAAGACTGGTAGTAATGAAGGCATGAACCAATGTTGGAAGGTCACCTGGCATAACCAGGTGTTTCTTCTGGGAGATATTCCTCAGATGGTAAAATGAGGATTTAACCACAGTTGACACCTGAGATGTCAGGGTCAAACCATCATCAAAAATAATGCCCAGGTTCCACACATGATCTGAGGTAGTGAGCTGGACACCATCAAGCAACAGGCTGGACATGTGCCCAGCCCTCAAACCTACCCCTGGGTGACCCGGGTCCACAACCAACACCTCAGACTTATCCAGATTCAGTCTCAGCCAACTGGAACCCATCCAGTCTTTGATCTCAGAATGGCAATTATTTAGCACAGAGACTGCATCAACCTGTCCAGGCACAAAGGACATGTACAGCTGAGTATAATCTGCATAGCAGTGAAAACTCGAGCCATATCACCTGATGATATCTCCCAATGGCAGCATATACACTGCGAACAACATAGGTGCCAATATGGAGCCCTCGACACCCTGCAGGACAGGGGAGGGTGTTGGAGGAATAAATTCCAGTGACCACCCTCTCAGATCTGCCTGCAAGGAACAATCAAAACCATCAGAGGACTGTATCTGACAGTCCACAAAGTATTCACAGGGTCTCCCAAAGCACACCATGGTCCACAATGTCAAAGGCCTGAGAGATCGAGAAGGACCAAGATGGTCAGAGCCTTTCAATCTCTCACCATTAGGAGGTCATTTAGTACCCAAACAAGGGCAGTCTCCATGCTATGCCTTTTCCTGAAACCAGACTGAAGGGTGTTCTTAGACATTGTAGGTTACAAGGTGATCATCTAGTTGCAACACCAACTGTACCATTATTTACCATTGTTGTATATGTTACCCCCATCCTCCGACGTGGAACCTTTGTAAGCAGAGCAGTTCCTGCTCAAAGGTACTTGTAATCCTAGAGTTTAATAAATAAATAAATAAATCTTCTCAATAACCTTCTCCACAAAGGAAAGGTTAGAGACAAGGTTGGTAGTTAGCTGGGTCATCAGGATCCAAGATGGATTTTTAAGGAGTGGTCGAATGACTGCCTCCTTCAGGGGGTCCAGAAAGATCCTCTCCAAGGATCTCCATACAATTTCAGCTAGGATATCTATATACTCCTCTTAAAGGGGTAGGGGCCAGATCCAAACCACAACAGGTTGGCGCAAAGTCTGGATGATCTTCACGTTGTCCATGAATTCCAGTCGGCTGAAGTCTGTCCAGTCAGACTGGTGCTCTCACCTCCTGTTGACCTCCACAACCCCTCATAGAGAGAGCTGGGCCAATTCTAGACCTGATGCTGGCAACCTTATCTGTGAAGAACCAAGCTGGCATCATCACATAATTTGTGAAAAAGCTGTTTTGGACTGGAGACAGACTGGATTGCACAATCAGTCAACAGTTTGGAAAAGTTGAGCTAGTTGATTTTGTGCATCAGAAATCTTCCTGGACAAGAACTCTGCCTTCTTATGGGTGATTTCTGATTGATAGCCTTTGTAATGTTCTATCAATCTAAGCCTGTCAGCATCCAGGCTGGACTTCCGCCATGCTCTCTCCAGCCTTGACCAACTCACCTCAACTCCTTCAAGGACCCACAATACCAAGGGACCTTGGGCAAAGAATGAGTGGTCGAACATGAACAGGAGCAATCAAGTCCAGGGCATCTCCCACTGCCTTATTAGCATGCACAAGTTCCCTGGCTTGTGCTGCACCCAGCAATCCTGATGGGTCCAGGACTGCTGATCGACCATCTGGGGTAACTCCCTTTAAGGGTGGTACTGGCCCATCTCCAAAGGGGTAGGTCCATTTGGGGGAGCCCCAAAACTGAATCCTATGGTGTAATGGTCAGACCAACTGACTGGTTCCACCCCCAAATCAGAGATCTCCATCCCCAGGAGGAACAGCAGATCCAATGAGTGACCCACTATATGGGTAGAGGAGGTAACCACCTGTGTGAGGTCCAGCATTTTCATAAGCTGGAGAAGATTTTGGCCAAATTGCGAGAGTTCATCAACCCAGGCATTGAAGTCCCCCAGAATTGTCCATCTGGGAGACTCCAATGCCATGTCAACGATGAAGTCCACAATCTCCTGCAGGAAAAAAAAACCATCACCTGGTGGATAGTAAATGAGGAGTATCCTGCAACTTACACCCATTCCCATAATGCACTCAAAGCATCTGGTGGTCCTCACTGGAACATCCACAAGGCCCAGTTCGGTCTTAAAAAAGATGGCTACACCCCCCCACCCCTTCAATCCAACCTCACATGGTGAATCATCAAGATCCCAGCTGGAACTACAGAGGTCAGTACTGGGCCTGCATTTTCATCCAGCCAGGTCTCGGTGATACATGCCAGATCCACAGTTTCAACAAGATGAGCTAAAATAGCAGTCTTGTTTTGTGACCTGGCATTACATAATGCCGCCTGGTTGGATGAAATGCTGAGAAGACCTCGACTCCTTCCAGCATCAATTGCTGGGCCCTTGGGTATGGCAACAAGACAGGGATTACCCCTGTCCTGGCACCATTTTGCCCCAGGGCATTGCCTGGTCCCTACCACCCCAGTCTGTCCCCCCCTTTCCAGTCCCCCACCAGACTCAGTTCTCACCCCTTTCCTGCACCTTCTAATAATCCCCAAGGATCGACAATGTCTATAAAACTCCACCGGTAAATAAGGGCAGTCAAAAGGGTGCAATTCTCTGAGCATGGTGGGGGAATCCTGCATGACCATCATTTGGCCTCCCCAGCACATTCTTAAAATACCTAATACACCCAAATTAACATAACCCCACCTCAACCAACTAAATATCAATAAACATTATAAATAATAACAAAACTAGAAATACAGTTAAATACACTATCAAAAAATACATAAAACTTTATGGTCATAAATTAAGAGGAAAATACTGGGATACTGAACGAATACTTCTGCTCAGTATTTACAATGGAAAAGCAGGGAGAAATACCTAATCCAGTCAATAGAAGCACTCTGATAGAGGGTTGTTATTAGTCCTTTCACAGAAGAAAGGGTTCTGAAAGAACTCTTAAAACTGAAGGTGGATAAAGCAATGGGGCCTGATGGGATTCACCCCAGAATTCTAAAAGAACTAAGGGAAGAACTAATGACACCACTGACTACCCTTTTTAATAAATAATGGGAGGATGGTGTGGCATCTGAGGACTGGAGGAGGGTGGATTTGATTCCCTTCACAAAAGTGGGAGCAAGACAGAGGTAGAAAACTACAGACCTGTCAGTTTGACCTCAGTGGGAGGGAAAATGATGGAATCACTTCTGAAGGAAAGAATTGTTGAGTACCTAGAGGCCAGTGGGGCACAGGACCCAAGGCAGCATGGATTCACAATGGGAAGGCCATGTCAGACAAATCTAATTGATTTCTCTGACTGGGTGACCAAAGCAGTAGACCAGGAAGGGGCTGTGGACATGTCCTACGTAGACTTTAGGAAGGCATTTGACACAGTCCTGCACAAAAGATTAATAAACAAATTAGCCAGCCCGGGAGTGGGTCCCGGGGTGGTAGCCTGGGTAAAACACTGGTTGGACAACATGACACAGTGGGTAATAGCAAATGGAGTTCACAGTGAAGAAAGGGGGGTTACTAGTGGGGTGCCGCAGGGTTCAGTACTGGGGCCGGTCCTTTTTAATGTCTTTATAAGTGACATTGCAGTGGGACTGGAAGGGAAAGTATGTCTCTTTGCAGATGACACAAAGATCTGCAATAGGGTTGATACACAAGATGGGGTGGAAAGGATGAAAAGGGACTTGGCAAGGTTGGAGGAATAGTCAAATGTATGGCAGCTTAGATTCAATGCAAAGAAGTGCAAAGTAATGCACCTGGGAAACAAAAACCCAGGGAAGAGTACACAATGGGGATGAGATACTGACAACAACAAAAATGGAAAGGGACCTGGGGGTAGTCATATCAGATGACCTAAAGGTGGGCCAGCAATGTGAGAAGGCAGTAAGGAGGGCTGGGGGGATACTGGGATGCATAGGGAGAGGCATCACCAGTAGAAAACAGGAAGTTGTTTGCCCTCTGTACAGACAGTTGGTAAGACCACATCTGGAGCACTGTGTACAGTTCTGGAGACTCCATCTCTGCAAAAACATAGACAGGTTGGAGGCTGTCCAGAGGAGAGCAACCAAAATGATGCAGGGTCTGCATCAGAAGACATATGAAGAAAGACTAAAGAAACGTACGATGTATAGCCTCAAGGAAAGGAGGGAGAGGGGGGACATGATAGAAACGTTCAAATACCTCAAGGGAATCAACAAAGTCCAAGAGGGTAGCATCTCTCAGAAAAAGAGATGTGCAAGAACAAGAGGGCACAATTTGAAGATAGAGGGGGGACAGCTCAGAGGTAATCTGAGGAAGTATTTCTTCACAGAGAGGGTTGTGGATACATGGAACAGCCTTCCTGAAGAGGTTGTAGAGTCAAAAACTGTGGGGGAATTCAAGAATGCATTGGACAGACGAAAAAATTACTCACCTTAGTAATTATATTTCTTCTACTGGAGTCTTGCTGTATTCTGACAATTGCAGTTAGCCCCAGCCTTTAAACTGCCCTGGAGAACAAAGGGTTAAACTTTCTATGCAGAGCACAGAATGCTGAGCTTGAGCTCGGCTGATGCCTCTGTCTATTTCCCTTTGACACCTAACCGTCAGATTCTTGCGAGCAAAACCCTAATAGGTATTCTGTGTGGAAATTGTAAAATTTTTAATAGCCAACTGTCAACAAAAAGTTTTGGATCCCCAAAGGAAGACTCAAGTCAGGAAACCCAAAACTCAAAACCCAAACCAAACAAGAACTGTAATAAAATGACACCCAAACAAAAAAAGAGGGTGTAAAAGGAGCATCCCTGAGGTGCAACACTGCACCTGCCCACCACTTCCCAAAACCAGGTTCTGAGAGGGGAGGCAGGGACGGAGGTCAGAATACAGCAAGACTCCAATAGAAGAAACATAATTACTAAGGTGAGTAATTTTTTCTTCAAACAACTTGAAGTCTTACTGTATTCTGACAAGTGCAGACTACCAAGCAGTACCTCCATGGAGGAGGGACAAAACCTACTTTTGGAATAGGCTCTGAAGTACTGCAGTGCTAAACCGAGCATCACTCCTAGCCTGGATATCCAGAGAGTAATGCTTGACAAATTTCTAACAGAGGGATATCCCTGGCAGCAGCCAGGGAAGCAGCTGTACCTCTTGTAGAGTGAGCCCTCAGGTCTGAGAGGGGAATCTTTCCCAGTTTTTCATAGCAGAATTGTATACAAGACACAATCCACCTGACAATAGTTCTCTTGGCGGCAGGTTTGCCCTTTCCCACTTCTCCTTAAGTGAGGAATAACTGGAGGGAGTCAAACCTGTGACCCTTGGTACGCTCTGTGTAGTAACTAAGGACTCTTTTAACATCTAAACTGTGTAGCCTGCTCTCTCCTGAGGAAGAATGATCAGTGAAGAAAACAGGGAGAGACACAGACTGATTCAAATGGAAGTCTGAAACCACTTTGGGCAAGAACTTTCTATTGGTTCTAAGGACCACTTTATCCCTGTGAAAAGAGATAAAATCAGGTTCCACTGGCAGGGCTTGCAATTCACTGATACACCTGGCAGAGGTAATGGCTACCAAGAACACAGTTTTCCAAGTCAAGTACTTAAGCTGTGCTGAGAACATAGGCTCAAAAGGAGGTTGCATAAGTTGAGCAATGCAAACATTCAAATCCCAGGCAGGGGCAAGATCTCTAAAGGGAGGACTGGTGTGAAGCAATCCTTTAAAAAAATTACAGAACACAGGATGAGATGATAGTGAGGAAGACTTTCCCACTGACAAAAAAGCAGAAACAGCTGACAAGTGTACCTTGAGAGTAGCTGGTCTGAGGCCTAGGCCATTAAGATGGACCATATAATCCAGAATCGTAGGCAATTCAGCAGTATCTGGGGAAATATGCTTCTTGGAACACCAAATGCTGAATCTCTTCCATTTGGAGTTATAAGTCTTTCTGGTGGAGGGCTTTCAAGCAGCTTTGAGAATATCCAGAACCCCCTGAGAAAGATGCAAATCTGCAAACTCTAACTCTTCAAGAGCCAAGCCTTGAGATTGAGAGACTGAAGATTGTGGTACCAAATCCTCCCCTGAGAGGATGTTAACAGGTTGTAATTCCTGGGGAGAGACAGGGTAGATGGACTGCTAGGGACAACAACAGTGGGTACCAAGGCTGTCTGGCCCAATCTGGAGCAATCAGAATCACTTTGCAAGGTTGAGACCTTATCTTGACTAAAACTTTGAACAGGAGTGAAGGCATACAGAAATTTCCCTTCCCAATTCAGAATCAGAGCATCCAGAGGGACTGAGCCCAAGACTGGGGGTCTGCAACAAAAGAGAGGAAGTTGGTGATTGTGTGGGGCTGCAAAGAGATCTATCTCTGGAGTTCCCCATCTTGAAAAAATTACTTTCAATACCTGAGGGTCCAGGGATCATTTGTGATGGCCCTGAGAGATCCTGCTCAGTGCATCTGCTAGCACATTGTCCTCCCCTTGAAGGTGAACTGCTATCAGAGAGGTTTGCAGGGAATAAGCCAGGGACCACAATTTCATGGCTTCCGTGCACAAGGCCGTGGACCGAGTGCCCCCGCTTGTTGATGTACCATATGGTGGTGGTGTTGTCTGATCTGACCTGAACTACTTTGTTCTGCACTGACTGAGAGAAAGCTTTTAGGGCCAGAAAAACTGCCCTGAGTTCTAGGAGATTGATATGGAGAAGGGATTCTTGGGGACCACGGTCCCTGGGCAGTGAGGGCCCCAGATGGACTCCCCAGCCCAGAAGAGAAGCATCTATGGTAAGGACCACTGAATGAAACTGGGTGGCAAATGGGACCCTTGTCTTAAATTGTCCTGATCCTGCCACTATTGAAGGGCCTGGATCAAGGTCAGGGTCACTGGGATCAGTTTGGTAAGGGATCCTTCCTCTGAGACCAAAAAGCCCTCCGATGGAACTGAATATCTCTCAACTGAATCTTGCCCCTTGGACCACTGCTGTTGAAGCTGCCATGTGTCCCAAGAGCTGGAGGAAATGCCTTGCTGTTCAAGATACCTGAAGGCTGAAGGAAGAGGCTAATTCTATAAGAACCCTTGCCCTTTCCAGGGGAAGAAAGGCTCTTGCTCTGATTGTGTCCAGTTCTGCCCCTATAAAGGTAAGAAGCTGGACTGGTTAGAGAACTGACTTGGGAAGGCTGAGAAGAAATCCTAGAGAAATGAGCACTTGCTGGGTCACTTGCAGGTGAAACTTGACTTGGTCTGGAGACTGGGCCACTATTAGCCAATCGTCCAGATATGGAAAAATTGAAATCTTTTGTCTTCTTAGAAAGGCAACTACTACTGCCAGGCATTTTGTGAAAACCCTTGGGGCTGAGGTTATGCCAAAGGGCATTGCTGTGAACTGATAGTGGCCTGAGGGCAACTCTTGAACCTGAGGTACTTTCTGTGGGAGCACCTGATGGGAATGTAAAGTAGGCATCTTGAGGTCCAGGGAGGCTAGCCAGTCCCCTGACCTTAGAGAGGGAAGGATTATTCCTAGAGTTACCATCTTGAACTTTGGTTTTAGAAGATGTTTGTTCAGATATCTTAGGTCTAGGATGGGTCGCCACTCCCCTGTCTTTTTTGGGGTAAGGAAGTACCTGGAGTACAGTCCTTTGCCCCAGTGTAAGGTAGGTACTGTCTGTATGGCTCTTAAGGCCAGCAGAGATGAAACCTCTGCTTCTAGGGCAAGAGTTTCGGAGAGATTTGCAGGTGGAAAAGACCCTGCCCTCATCTTTGGAAATTTTCTGAAGCTGAGAACCAGTCCCTGGCTTACTACCTCCAGGACCCACTTGTCTGATGTAATAGACATCCAGTCCTGGACAAAGTAAGCCAGCCTGCCACCTACTGGAATAGGAGAGTCGACCCGGGCAGGCCCATCAGGGTGTCTGCTTGGCAGGGGCCTTAGGTTGAGGAGTGGATGCAGCCCTGCTCATTCCCCTTCTGCCTCTCCCTCTGAAGAACCCCCTCTGTGAAAAGGGAGAAAAGGCCTGTGCTTGGTAAAAAGGCCTATGAAAAGGCCTGCCCCTGCCCCTAGACTGCTGCCTTTGAGGAGTTGCCTGCCTCTCCTTGGCCTGAGCACTCCTGTAGGTGGTCCTATACTCAACCATTTTCTTCATGTAATTCTCTGTCTGCTCCCCAAACACAGAATTACCCACTACAGGAAAATCCATGGCCTTAGCCTGGGTATCCTGCAGAGGCTAGTACATCTGAGCCAAGACATTCTCCGAAGAGCCACAGATGTAGCCATGACTCTTGATGAAGCATCATTGGAGTCCACAGCAGCATGAAACTGAACTTTAGATGCCTCAATCCCATCTGCAGCCACCCCCTCCAGCTCCTTGGCTAGCTGGGGGAAGGCCTGTTAGGCAGTTCCAGTACAGTGTCCCACCTGGACTTTTGGTACCTGGCTGTATAGGCCATATAATTCACCTGTCTGAGTCCCATGGAAGATGCCATGTACAACTTTTTTGCCATGGCATCAATCTTCCTGGAGTCTTTGTCTGGGGGGTGTGAAGCCAAGGGAATGCTTGCCTTATCACAGGCAGCAGCCTGCACAACCCCTACATGGCTGCATTGCTGATATAAAAACTCCGTATCTGAGCTTGAGAGTGTGTATCTCTTGTCCGTTCTTCTGTCCACAGGAGGTATAGAATTAGGATACTTCAGAATTTTTTGTGTCTGTTTCCCAAAAGATTTGTGTAGGGGAATAGGCAGTCTCCTGGACTCTGGGATGTCCATCATTTCTACAAAATCAGGCTCCTCCTGATCCTCCATTGCCTCTTCCATAGGAAGCTGGAGAGTCTCAGCCACCTTTCTGTAGAACATAAAGTGGGACGGGGACTCAGAAAGCCTAGGACGGGATACACCGGAAGGTCTCTCTGGGGAGATGTCCGGTTCCACAGGCACATCTAGACTTTCACCATCAGCAACATCATCTTCAAACTCCCCTTCCTCCTCAAACTCTGGTTCATAAAATTCTTCAGGGTTATAGTCATGAACCGGGGGAACCGACCGAACCGAGACCCTGCCAAAAGCCAGATCGGTCGGAACCGGGCGAAGCGATTCCACAATCCCAATCGCTCTGGCTATTTCTTCGGCAGTCGGAACATGGACTTCTGGATCCGAACCAGATGATTTTTCTTTGTGCTTTCTTTTAGTTGGAACCGACCCCTCGGGATCAGTTCTCCTTTTGCCCAAAGAAGTATTGCCCTGGTCAGAGGGCACTCCTTCTGGTTCGGTCAGAACCGAACCGGGCTGTCCATCCGGTCAGCGGACTTCCTCAACCTCCTTTCCCTCAGTCTACCTAATCTCTTTTCAAGGGTAGATTTGGGAAAATCTTTCAAATTTGGCAGTCTGAATTGAGGTGTTCAAGCCCCAGACAATAAATACAGGTGGTGTGGGATTGGCCTTGGCAAAGACCTCCCACACTCACTACAGTGTTGAAACCCAGTGGGCCTATTTTTTCTTGGGTTTCTCAGACATGGCCAACCTAACCAAGCTTACCCTTTTTGGCAACCACCAAGCAAGACTCATTTATCGGTTCCTAACATTATCACGGTCTTGGAAAAACCGGATAAAAACGTTTTTTTTTAGAACCGATAAGGACCGTAACCACACACTAAAGTTAACTCAAGAATTTAAACAAATGATTGGTGCAGCCAAACCGATCCACACTTTTTACAAGTTCCACACAGAATATACAGTACAAAACCTATCTAGTACTCATGGTACCACAGACAGAGACTGAACCGACTATGCGGACTAATTTTTCAGTTAGAAACTGAAGAAAAAATGACACTTCAATTGACTTTCGAACCGAGCTGCAGGAGGAATCTCCGGAGCGACTGTTTAGTGAGGTGGAGTAAAGAATCTGACACTTAGGTTTCAAAGGGAAACAGAGACATCAACCGAGCTCGAGCTCAGCATTCTATGCTCTGCATAGAAAGTTTAACCCTTTGTTCTCCGGGACAGTTTAAAGGCTGGGGCTAACTGCACTTGTCAGAATACAGCAAGACTTCAAGTTGTTTGAAATAAGGCAATTCTAGTGGGGGTAGGAGGATGTAGGCTGTTGGTTAACTAGGATCTACAGCTTATCCGTTAGTAGGAAATGGGCAGACTAGGTGGGCCAAGAGGTCCTTATCTGCTGTCAAATTCTATGTTTCTATGAAAACAAATCAATCACTGTATAAGACTGCAAAGTAATGTAAACGAATACACGGAAAGCTCTCACCAGTCCAGGTAGTCAGAAAAATCTTTAGTTCGATACTACCTCTCACACAGTAGGAACCAAAACAGAATAATTTGTAATTTGAGAAAAATAATGTCACCACCCCACCAAAATAGGCAATATAGTGTAGAAGCTGGACAACGAAATTCAAAAAACTCAAATTTCAAATATAGCAGAAAGGAATGAGGATCCATAGTTATAGGCAGGGCCCCATGTTTTCTGTGATTCTGCAGTTGCAGCAGTGGCCACAGAAATCAGGGCTGACTGCAGAAATCGGTGCTTGCGCAGAAATCAGGAAAACCAGCCACATAGCCACAGAAATGCTAGCTATGCTATGCGATCACACAAGGAAAGGGCATAGCTATTGATATGTTAAGTATGCCATGGCATACATGCTCATTAGATGGTCAGCAAACTGATGCCATCCACTACAAAGCTGAAAAGCTAGTGGCTGCATGGCATCTTGACTCATGCTGGCTCTTGTTACAGAACTCCTTCCAGCCAGTATTGTGGGGGGTAGGGGGACTGACGCAAGAGTAGCAGACCTTGATTAGGTCCACAGCAGTTATAATCTGCTGCTGTGTAGGTGTGGGTAGCTCAGCCATGTTAATTTTTCATTGTGCGTCTGCTCATGGTGCATGCTGAATCTTTGGAAGATGAATTTGGAAGGAAGAACTGGAAGGTGAGCTGTAGTCAGGAAGTGAAAAGATTCAGTGGTGCCGGGAAAGGTGGAATCGATCTCGGCGTGGTGACAGGTATAGGAGGAGGAGGAGCTGGTTGCAGAAACATGGGGCTAGTAGCAGACTGTGTAGAGGGCTTGGTGCCCACTGGTGGACATCTATCACAGTTTTGATTTGTGGGCTGCAGTTCTGTACCTGCAAGTGTGACAGTAATTTCTTGGCAGATTTGAACCTGCAACACCTAAGTGCTGGCATCAAGCTCAATTCTTAAGGAGGGTCAAGTTGCCCAGCTGCAGCAGAGGTGGGGACCAGGGTATACTAGAACTGGTGCAAGCAAGTATGGAGAAAAAATCATAATAGAGAGTTTGATTGCTGCTATACACAAGTAAAATAAGAGGCACTGCCTGAAGAACACCACAACCCCCTGAGTTGTGAGGAGAAGAGGACATGCTAACCAAGGTTTCTTCAACTGAATAAGAATGACTTGCTTGCATTTTTTTAGTGTGTCCCCCAAAAGAAAAATCAAGAGTCAACAAATCCTACAGACACTGCAAGTTACACCCTCCTTCATTGTTATAGGAAGACAATTCCCACCCCACCTCCAACACGCAGATTTGCACACTGCACTCAACATGTTTGTTGGAAGGCAGGGGTATTCCTAGTTTAAAAAAATAATAATCTAAAAGAACAATGATCAAAATCAGAAAAAAATGGCTTTCAAGTTGGAGTCTCTCTTTGTATCTGCTAACTGTAAATATAAACCAGAAGAAATCTAAGCAAGTTTTGCCTTCTGTGTAGTTTTTCTAAGTGTGTATGTCCTCCTTTGATTATAACCTAGGAGAACAGCAAAGGCCACCAATTTCCAGAAAAAGAACAGATGAGCCTTCAAATTCAGGGTGGGAGAGAAAATTCATTAAAAGAGAACACTGATGCCCCCTGGCTGTGCCAGGTTTGGGTTATTGCAGTTTAATATTTGTGACAAGAAGACTACATACTGTTAAAATGGCCTGCTGTTCCACTTTCAGTGTAGCAGAGTGGCTGCATGAAGGCAGTCAAAGGGTTAACTAAGACTTAATCCCTTAAAAGGCATGCTGTTTAGCCACAATTTATCTGCTGCAGAATGGCCACAGAATCAGCAGTTGTTCTGCCACAGAAAGTATGAGGTCCTGCCGCAGAATGTAGGTCCACTTTGCCACAGTAAACACGGGGCCTTGGTTATAGGTCCACAAGCAAAGTTTTGAAGACAGTCTTCAAAAATCCCACTCAGCTTCCATCCTCAAAAATCCAGTAATCCACCAGGTTCAAGGCTTGCAGAGAAAATTAGACCCAGAACAATGTCCGGGAAATCCAAAGGCCTTTAGCCAACTAACCAGGTGAACCACTGCTCCCCACCAAAGCCCGCAACCAGTGGCTACAGGCATCCAGCAGATTGGCCATAGGACCGACCCCCAGACATCTTAGGACTGCTCCACACTCCCTCACTGACTAGTCGGTGTCCAGGTGCAGGTGTCCTGCCCCAAATCTGGGCATGGCAGGGAAATAGTGGCCTCGCGATAGCTGGCCACAGGCCCTCCCCCAGTAGTTCTCCAAACGGGTCCTCATCGCAAAACCAAGTTCGAACAAGGGTCAGAAAGTCCAAAAAGCCCACTAAAGTCAGGTTCCTGGTGTTAAACCTAGGTTGAACAAGGGCCAGAAGAACAAGAACATCACTAAAGACATTGGCTCCTAACTCCTCCACAGCAGCTTGCCCCAGGGCGTCGCACAAACCTCGAATCGAATGAAGTCCAAACATCCAGGAGCGCCGCTAAAGTTGAGCTTTCGGGACAGAACCCAGTTAGAACAGGGATCAGAGTACCAAACAGGTCACTAAAACAGCAGCTCCTTACTCCACCACACTCCTTGCCCCGATTCCAAGGATTCAACAGTCACTGCCCATGGACACACAAAAACAGAAACGACTCCTCAGAACAGCTCGTTCATCAGAAAATCTACTGTCAGGTCAAATTTTGGCTCAGGATCCAACGGTATCCTGCATCTGGCTTCTCACAAATGCCCACAGTACTCGACAGTCAACCGTAAGCGAATACCTCAGCTGGAAATCCTCTGACCATGAAAATTTAACAAAAATAAACAACTAACTTAAAATAAAATGGCTTAAGTCAGTAACAATAAATGTTTAATTTAAAAACAATTCTAACAGTAAAAAGCTGTTTGGTAGTATAAACGATCAGACAGCTGGCTAGGGTTAGGGTAGAGTGTTGGGTAAGCTTTGGGCCTATTCCAGGTGGTTTCATGTATGGTAAGGTGGGGATAAGTGCATTACCCGGCCTATCGTTGTGGCCGTAGGGGGGGCCAGGCCATCATTCCCATGAGAGAATGATTCTGGGTAGGGGCTGAGGTAAGACACCCCTTTTGAGAGGGTTTATAATTCCTAAGGAACCCTTCCTCTGCTACTTACCCACACAGAGTTAGGATATGTTGTAGTGATGTGGTGCAATTTGGCAGACCGCCATGTGGTGGCACCAGAGTGTTTCATTTTAGGGTATAAATAGGTGAGAGACAGAAAGTAAGGAGCTGGTTGGAGCCGGGGAGAGATCAGGAAAGAGAGGCAGACAAGGCAGGAGCTTGGTGATCTTTGTTTATTGTTTATTGAGTACAATCGGAATTACAAACCTTTGAGTCACAGACTCTTTTGCAAAGGCTCCACGTCAGTTACAGGGGGTGGAGGGTAAACAAATACAGAACATACACGAAACATGAACAGGCAGTGGTGGGGCCTGCAAGAGGAAGGGCTCCCCCCAAGTGAGTAGACAGGTTTGGTGGGTGCAATGTCACGGCACCAGTGAGTTATGGGTGCTACGAGGGAGGTGGGCCAGATAGCCTGGTGGTGTCATTGGAAATATGGGGCCCCCTAGGGCAGTATTGTGAGAGTGCCTAGTAGGAGGGAGATGTGGGGCCTTATGGAGGATCCCAACAGTTTGGTTCCCATGTTTGAAGATTCCTGGGTGGCCTGGGCTGTGGGAGTCATGGCAGGGCTCTCACAGGGGATGGGGCAGTGTCAGTGTTCCCTCCCATTTCCCAGCGTGGCAGGGTGATCCAAGTTGTTGAGGTGGCACAGGAGGGTGCTTGGGCAGCCTGTTTTTGGTTCCATAGTAGGGGCACCCAAGGTGAGCCGGTGGGCCTCAGGTGAACAGTAGGCCTTCCTTGAGCTGTTCGAGGGTTCTTGGGTGGTAGCAGTACCTGGGTTCTCTTGGTGGCAAGATAGCTTGAGGTGGTTGAAAGCTAGAAGGGGAATGCAGCCTGAGTACACTGTGTGTCTGCCATGCCCTTGTCTGAGGCAGGCCCCTGGGCCTCCATTTATGAGCAGGACTTTAGGCCCGTTAGGTTGTGGTCCTTTGTTCTAGATGATAAATTCTAAGGACGCACAAGTTCATGAGGGCCCATAGGAGAAAGTTCAGGCTCAAAGTCCCTAGTGGTCTGGTCAGGGAAGGAAAACTCCTGGGTTCCTCATAAGGTTTTATTGATTTTGGGGCCAGATTGGGAGGGTTGCTCGCTTCTCTTCTAGGAAGAAGATGCCTGACCAAGGAGTAAAGGGGTGGAAAAAAGTAACACAGTGCCAGAGTTTCTGGAGCCTTGTGCTCTTGGGTAATGTAAAGTTTGCATACCGTCTGAGGGTTTTGAAAGTAACAACGAGCCTTGTGTGTACTACCAAGAAAAAATCCTTCCTGTTTTAAATGCCAGCCTAATGTACCATAGTTTATGTCCCATGGAGCAGATGGTAAAGTATAAGGGAAGTGATGAACCCCTTAGCCCTGTAGATCATTTGGGCCCAGGAGAAATGAAGTAATTTTATTTCAGAACATTTTTGAGTTGATCTCTATTTATAGCAGTCAATGAATTAGAATAGGCAAACTTTTTCAGGAGTTATGTTGTCTTGCACACACAGCACAAGCAACATGTTGTGGTAGCTTGGTGTGGAGTAGCAGGTTTTAGAGGTACAGTCGTTTTGTGGCCAATGGCGCCACTGCTTTTTCAGGCTGGTCTCTGTGGCATGAATGAAATGGCATGCTGTCTATGACAGCACTGCAGAAGCGTGCCACCAACTTGAAAGAATTTCACCGCTGCAATGAGAGAGCATCCCATTATTGTAGGGCGTGCCTTGCCTGCTGATACATTTCAATAAACATGGTGGCGGCTGTCTGCCATCCACCTGTCACAATCCCCAGCAAGCAGACTTCGGGGGTGCCCAATCCACCTGTCGGCATGCCCCCTTCCCAGTTTGTTTGCTGATGGGGAGGCCCAATCCATGTCAGCATATGTTCCCATTTGTTTTGTCTGCTGAGGGGGGTGCCCAATACCCCTCTGCATCATCCCCCCCCAAATACAGACATGCCTATGTTGCAAATGTGGTGAAAAAATTCCACAAAATGACTGTCATGAGCGTGCATTGCACAGTTTCCATGCACGCTCGTAACTTCAAGAATTTTTAATATTGTTACCCCAGATTTTCAACATTGCCATTTTTTACACCACCTTATGAACAGTACAGCTGTCATTTTTCACATCCTGCCCGAAATGTGGTTTCACACATCTGGCGAGAATGGCACGTTGCTGGGAAATCAATGTTCGGGACTGATTAACAAAATCACAGTGCCACTGTTCATGAGCAGAGGTCCCAAATGCTTCCTGATGTGGGGTCACAAAAGCCCATGTTGAAAATTTGGAATACAAATACCAACAAATGCCTGGGGCGATAGGGTTTCTAACCATAAAGTCCCTCCCTGTAGAGACTGAGAGGTGTGGCTTTGGATTGTTGGATGTAATGCTTACACCATTACACCCCAACCCCCACCCTGCAGCCACTGACAGGCATCAAGGTGTGCCTTAGACTCTTTGGCTCCAAAGTTCACCCCATTCTCCTACACTGTACCAATCTCAACGTATTTCCTTATGGAATGGGGTGAGCGTAAGGCCCGAGGACCCAGGCACAATGCAACACTTGTCGGAATCTGCAGAATTTGGTGAGGTGAAATGGCGTGAGCATTAAGGCCAATGACCCAAAGGCACACCTCAGTGCCTGTCTGTCTCTGCAGGATGGGGTGGGGTTGGCGTCAGTTCCATACTTCACTGCCATTCTTATTGTGCATGTCTCTAACACTTGCACTACCAATGCCAGCAAGACAACATTCGACATTGACAAATGCTTGTTTTATGTAATTTCTTTTCATTTTCTTATCTCTGATCATATGATGTAATATGTACCAGATAGTTTTGCTTTTCATTTTTCTCATTTATATTGTATAACATCTTGTAAATACAACAACAAAAAAAATCCCCAAGTCTTTTCAAGAAGTTGCATGGGATCTTTTTAATGTCCACCTGAACAGGAAGACAGAAAAGACGGCACCTCAGGAGAGCAGCACCCCCCCTGATGCTGCACTACAGTGTCAGTATTGGGATTTAACCCACGTGCCTGGTGTGTGGATAGAACCCACAGCCATCTGATCTTCCAGCCTTAGAGGCTATTGTGCAACCTGCTGAGCCACAGACTCTGATATGAAATATAATATGAAATAAATATATGAAACAATAAAACATCGTACTCATTATTTCATGAACTATACTCAAAATTAGTAATCACAAGTCAGACAGTCTTTCAAAAGATAATAGTAATGCCTGCAAACAAATGTATTCCATACACAAATGATATTTTTTACATCTTTCACTTGTTAGTTTTTACACAAATTCTCACAGACTTAGGACAATCTGCATCAATATATTTTGCAACATTTGGTGGGGTTGTGTGATTTAAAATAGCAAGGGCTGCAGTTTGTAATTGGATGCCAGACATAGCCTGAGGTGGGGAAATTGTCTTCACAAGTCAGAGGCCTGCATCACAGCCAATTGTCTAGCTTGACCATTTCAGCATTGTTCAATTACTATAAACTACTGGTGTGATCCTGTTTGAGACAGAAGTCCATCTTCTTCCAAGTTGTGTACTGGGTGTGCTTTGAAACAACTGAGAAGCTGCGTGGGATATACTATATTGGACTACATATCTGTAACTAATCTCTCTCACTTGCTTACATCTGAGAGGAGTTTTCCTCACTTTTACAGTGGTATTGCTTTGTGTTTAATTATTTTAGTTTTTAATTCAGGAAGGGGTTTTCAAAACTGCTTATCTTGTCAGCATCTTCAGAAGAGCTGAAATAACTGCATATCTGATTTTCCTTTGTGGCTAACAAACCACCAGGCTGTTTTGGGGCTGGAGAGGTTTACCTGTGTCTGACTTGGATGTCTGGATTTTTCTCTGTTTGATTAGCAGGGTACTTTCTCTGTCAAATTGTTGTGTAGGGTATCTTGCCATCAGGAAGGCACTCATCACAGCGGTGGGTGAGAGCTTTTAGCTGATTGTTTTGTGAGGGCACAGTTTAGGCCCAACCCTTCCCACCCCTCACCCCACCCACCCCTGAAATAGTTCCTTTATACTTGAGGTTCTGACATCATTTCCTCAAGAGTGCAAGGTGCATATCACTGTCATATCCTCTCTAGCACACTGCACTGACAATATAAGCATACACATTGTATAATATTGTTTGTTTGTTTATTCACTTAACGGGTAAGCACACTGGAAACAAGTTCCTTTTACAGGTGCGACCCACATATATTGCATACAGACAATACATAATCAAACATACATATACAATGCAGCAAATTGCAGACAAAAATGTCTTTGTTAAGTATAAAATTCATAAAAAACAGTTACAATTAAATTGAGATTCGAAATACATCCTTAATGCATCGGCAAACTTTTGACAGAACACAACCACCTAATGTCTTGAGGAATTTCATTCCAAATCAATGGAGCAATATAAGCAAAGGATCTTTGTCCACTTTTAGATTTCATAAAAGGAATCTCGAGAAACCTACTGTCTGACCTATGTCTAGAATAATGACCATCAATATATGGTCTCAAAACTTTGAAATACTATGTGAATTCCAGAGTCCATGACTTTATATATGAACTTGGCCACACAGTATTGGAAATTTAATGAAACCGTAACCAGCCCATTTCTTTCAAAATCACACAATGATGAGATGACTTAGAACAATTTAAAGCAAACTTAGCTATCAAGGAAGTAAAGTGGATTTCTTTGAAATCACTGTTGCAGAAGCAGTGTCAGTAATCATAGCTGCATAGTTCACAATAGGAAGTAAGCAGCAATTTGAAATAACCAGCCTAGACTTAGGAATAAGAAATGAACGGATTCTGTACAAAGAACCTAATCTACAATGTATTCTTGAGGTAACCCTCAAAAATGAGATTCATAACTTAGATGAGAATCTAGTAATACCCAAGATATTGAAATGTATCAACATAGTCAAACAGTAATCCATCAAGAGATTTAACTTCCAAAGTACCAACCTCAGATCTCAGTCTAGGTGGGGTACCAAAACCATCACCTTTGTCTTAGATTTGTTTAAGAGTAATTTACAGGCCATAAGTGAAGACTGAAAATTGCACATTTCCTCTGTTAAAGAAACACCTAGATCTCCAAATGACAAACCTCATGTATAAATTACTGCATCATCAGCGTAAGTGTTAGAGAAGCATTATTAATCACACTTACTAGTTGATCAAAAACAAAGAAAACAAAAGTGCCCCAAAATAGAACCTTGTGGAACCCCACACTTAACCATTACAGAGTCTGATACAGCACCCTATATTTAACCCTTTGAAACCTATTTGTTAAATAATCCCTCGTCCAGTCCAAGAAAGATTCACCAACTCCAATGACTCAAGTCTAGAAATCAACAATTGGTGATCAACTGAGTCGAATGCCTTGGTCAAGTCCACAAACACGGCACCTGTCAGACACCCTTTATCCATGCCATTAAGTACCACATTCGTGAACTCGACCAAGGCAGTCTCAGTACTCCTTCCCTTTCTAAAACCATGTTGGTTCTGAGACAATAATCCAAAGCGATCCACATACCCAATCAACTGATTATAAACTATTCTTTCCTGAACTTTAGCTAAAGCAGACAAGATAGAAATAGGTCTGTAGTTACAAAACTCATGTTGTGAACCAGATTTAAATATAGGAGTGACCAAAGTATGTTTCCATATATTAGGTATAGTACCTGTAACAAAAGACAAGTTGAAAATAATACTAACTGGAAGTGCTATAACCGAGGCAGCATCCGCCAATAAACTAGGACATAAGCCATCAGAACCAGCTGAGCTGTCCTCTTAATACAACGCAACAACTTCTCTACCTCCTTCGGAGTAGTAGTCCTATACAGTTTAGGATTAACTGTAAAATCTTCAGTCAATCCCAAGTAGTTCACCTTGGACTGGTCACTAAAGGAATCAGGCAATGCAGTAAATTTCAAATTAAACTCGTTAGCTATCTTCAGTGGACAAGACAACAGGTCACCGCTCAACCTCATTGAACCTGGTTGACAAACATTAGGCCTTATGAAATTATTAATTGTTTTCCAAAAAGTAGTAGCGTTAGATAACCCTTCACATTGTTTATGACGAATATAGTCTGTTTTAGCCTTCCTTATCTTACTTACATTGGTTCCTTAAAGTCCTATACGCATGATAACCAGAAGCAGAATGGTTCATTTTATACATTTTCCAGGCCTTGTCTCGTTGTCTCATAAGTTTAATCAAAGGAGGTGTTAACCACCCATAAGTTTTCCCTCGGACCCTTCTTTAACAAGGGAGCTAACTGGTCCAAAACATGTAAACTCAGTAATGAAAAATGCATGCAGAATCCACATCAGGGATAGAATATAAAAAGACCAATCTATTTTACCCAACTCTGTACAAAAGAATGTACATCAAATTTAGAAAAGATCTCGAAATCCTTATAATTGGCTTAGACTTCTTCAGTCCCCCATGTTTCCAAATACAGAAGACTGGATGATGATCACTTAACGAATCAGAGGTCAAACCACATTTTATCATATTAATAGGTCTAGTTGTTAATATCCAGTCCAGCAATGTGTGATTTCTGATCTATTATTGTGTCGAAGGGAAAGTAATAATTTGTTGTAAACCAGTCTGAGACAAGACCGTATTTAACTTTGTTATATCTGAACCCATCCAATTTAAATTAAAATCCCCAGTAGTATTAGCTCTGTAGAAACCCCAGTATTCAAAGCATTTACAAGTTCTTGTAAGCCTGATTTGCTACCATTAGGTGGAAGATATACACAACAAATAGTTAATTTTGACAAATCCCAACAATAACTGAATAGTAATATGTTCACAATATTCCAAATTACTGTTAAATATAGTGGTCTCATTTACCATTAAATATTCCTTAACATAAAACAAAAACCCCACCCCTCTACCAGTGTAATATATATATTTCTATATAACCAATCACACACACACACACACACACACACACACACAAAACAAACAAAAAAGTAGATAAACATGGGGAGTAAAATGTAATGGCTGTGGGCAGCAGTCTTCCGGGAGTCTTTCTGAGGCTGAGATGCTTGCCCTATTTGCAGACAACTCATCTGCCCTGAGGGAGGAAGTTGTCTGCCTTCAGGACGACTGGACAGTAAGGAAACCTTCCCCCAGGCCACACTGGACAGTAGGAAGGGAACCTCCCCCATCCAGGGAGCACTAGCGCCACCACCACTACCTCAGAGGTTGCAAAGAAAGCACAGCAGTTGGACCACAGTGGGCTCAGGGAGGGTGAGGATGGTGGAACAGAGGCACACCCAGTTAATTGTTCCACTCCACAATCCATACACCATTCTGGGGGAGCATAGCTCCCCTATGGATGCACCCGCAGAGAAGACTGATGACAACTGTCACAAGGGAGGCCCACAGGAAGGAGGCAGAGGACACCACAGGGAAAGGAAGCAGCTCCTGGTGGGGGACTCAATTATTAGGGTGTAGAACTGGGGGGAGCTGGGAAAACTGAAGTAAGGTGCCTGCCTGGTGCCATGGCTTGGAGGGACAGGAAGCGCATCCTCAGGATCATGAGAACAGCTGCAAGGGAGTCTGAGCTGGACGTAATTGTCCACCTAGGGACAAATGACTTGGCTCTTCATGAGATTAGAGCAGTGCAGGCACATCATGAGATTAGAGCAGTGCAGGAGGACATTGCAGAGTTGGGGAGGGGCCTAAGACAAGTAGCACACACAGTATCCATCTCAGAGGTGCTGTCTGTCAAAGGCATGGGGGAGGCAAGGGTAATTAGCACCATGCAGTTTAATGAATGGTTGAAAAAATGGTGCGGAGCACAGGGGTTTGGCTTCATTGGGGACTGGGGTTCCACCTAGAGGGACACCAGCCTATACTGGCAGGATGGTCTGCATCTGTCCAGGAAGGGAACAAGTCCTTTGAGCAATCGGTTTAAATGCTTCATTGGCAAGCTTTTAAACTAGTCAAAGGAGGAGGCACTGACAAGCAGCAGGAAAATCCCAGCCTCTCCCTACAAAACAGGGTACTAAATGAGAAAAAGACCGAGGTAGAATGGTCAGTGGGGGATGCTGCAACAGAAGGTAAAGCCATCAAAAAATGGAGAGCAATGAGTACCAATGCCCGTAGTCTGGGTAACAAGCTTCCTGAATTAGTGGCCTTGATGGAGGAGGAACATCTGGATATCGTGGCAGTCACAGAAACATGGTACACACAAAACCATGACTGGGACATAAACATACCAGGATACACTATCTACAGGAGGGACAGGGAGGGTAAAAGGAGGAGGAGTAGCTCTTTACATAGGGAAGAAATAAAAGCAACAGAACAAAGGGTAAACAGAGAGGAGAAGAAGCACTGTGGGTGAATTTGGAGACAGGCAATGGCACCACAATCCGCATACAGGGTTAGATATGACCCTCTTCAGGGGAGGAAATGGACAAGGAAATGATAGAAAGATACTTAGAATGCGCAGAAAAGGGGAGATATTGCTGATGGGTGATCTGAATATGCCAGATGTTAACTGGAGTGCAGTTGCAGCTGCCACTTCAAGAGTGGAGTTATTCTAGATGCCCTACAGGGGCATGCCTTAGACAACTAGTACTGGAGCCCACTCGAGAGGAGCAATATTAGACTTGATTCTCTCAAATGGAGATGGAGAGAGGATCACAGATGTAGAAGTGGGTAGCCATCTGGGAACTAGTGACCATCGAACAGTATGGTTCACAATAAACACAGCAATAGAGTCAAGCCATACAAGACAAAAGTATTGGACTTTAGGAGACTGACTTTGCCAAAAATGGTTGAGTGCCTAAGGAATGCACTAGCAAATAGGCAGGAAGAAGGGGTGGAAGAACAATGGGGAATAATAAAAACTGCCATCACAGAGGTAAGCCTTTGTGTGAAGCAAATAAACAAAAACAAAGCGATGTAAGAAACCACTATGGTTTCTCCAAAAGGAAGTGGCAGTGAAGGGTTCAAGAAAAAGAAAGCATTCAGGAAGTACAAGGAATCACAGAAGGAGCAGGACAGAGAACTCATCACAGCTAGCAAAAGGAGGCTGGGAAGGCAGATAGAACAACAGCAAAGGCCCAAACCGAGGAAAGATAGCCAACTCCATTAAGAAGGGATAAAACCTTGTATAGGTACATCAGGGAAGACCAAGGGAGGATAGGGGCTTTAATAAAGGAGGAGGGTGGGTAGAGGAAACTGTAAAAGCAGAGATACTAAACAAATATTTTTGCTCAGTATTTAAATGAAGAGGGGAGGTACATAAAACAAACAGTAGAAACACTCTGGATACAGAAGTTGATACCAGCCCATTTACAGAAGAAAGGGTTCTGAAAGAACTCTTAAAACTGAAGGTGGACAAAGCAATGGGGCCTGATGGGATTCATCCCAGAATTCTAAAAGAACTAGGGTAGAACTAGTGACACCACTGACTACCCTTTTAACAAATCAAGGGAGGAGGGGTGGTACCCGAGGACTGGAGGAGGGCAGTGTGATTCCCTTCACAAAAGTGGGAGCAAGGCAGAAGCAGGAAACTACAGACCTGTTAGTTTAACCTCAGTGATAGGGAAATGACGAATCACTTCTGAAGGAAAGAATTGTCCAGTATCTAGAGGCCAGAGGGGCACAGGACCCAGGCAGCATGGATCACAGCGGGAAGGTCATGCCAGATGAATCTGATAGATTTCTTTGACTGGGTGACCAAAGTAGTAGATCATGGAGGGGCTGTGGACATGGCCTACCTAGACTTTAGCAAGGCATTTGACACAGTCCCAATAAAAGATTAATACAAGTTAGCCAGCCTGGGAGTGGGTCCCAAGATGACAGCCTGGGTAAAGAATTGGCTGGAGAATAGGACAGAGAGTAATAGTAAATGGAGTCCACTCAGAAGAAAGGAGGGTTATTAGTGTGGTACTGCAGTTCAGTATTAGACCGGTCCTCTTCAATGTCTTTATAAGTTTACATTGCAGAAGGACTGGAAGGAAAAGTATGTCTCTTTGCAGATGACACAAAGATCTGCAACAGAGTTGATGCACAGGGTGGTGGAAAGGATGAGAAGGGACTTGGCAAGGTTAGAGGAATGGTCAAATGTATGGCAGCTTAGATTCAATGCTAAGAAGTGCAAGGTAATGCACCTGGGAAACAAAAACCCAGGGGAAGAGTATACAATGGGGGGTGAGATACTAACAACAACAAAAATGGAAAGGGACCTGGGGATAGTCATATCAGATGACCTAAAGGTGGGCAAGCAATGTGAGAGGGCAGCAAGGAGGGCTGGGGGGATACTGGGATGCATAGGGAGAGGCATCAGCAGTAGAAAACAGGAAGTTATTATCCCTCTGTACAGACAGCTGGTGAGACCCCATCTGAGTACTGCGTGCAGTTCTGGAGACCCAATCTCCGCTAAAGACATAGACAGGATGGAAACTGTCCAGGAGGGCACTAAAATGGTGCAGGGTCTGCACCGAAGACATATGAAGAGAGATGAAAGGAGCTAATATGTGGCTAACCTCGAGGAAAGAAGGGAGGGGGGACATGATAGAAACATTCAAGTAATCTCAAGGGAATCAACAAAGTCCAAGAGGGTAGCATCTTTCAAAAAGAGGTGTGCAAGAACAAGAGGGCACAATTTGAAGATAGAGGGGGGCAGCTCAGAGGTAATTTAAAGGAAGTATTTTTCACAGAGGGTTTGTGGATGCATGGAATGGCCTTCGGAGGAAGGTTGTGGAGTCAAAATCAGTGGTGGAATTCAAGCATGCATGGGACAGTCATAGGCAATTCTAGGGGTGGGGTTAGGGAAGAAGTAGGCTGTTGGTTAACTAGGATCTGCAGCTTATCCATTAGGTAGGGAAATGGGCAGACTGGGCGGGCCAAGCGGTCCTTATCTGCCGTCAAATTCTCTGTTTCTATGTTTCTATATTAAGTCTGCTTGATATTCAGTGCCTTCCCCGGGCACTGTTGTATTCCCCTCCTTCCTTACAAGGTCCCCCACTCCCATCCCTCAGTGGGGCTCTGGGATGCACCCTCCCCCTATACCTATCCAAGCCTTTCTTGATCCCCGCCACAGTTGCTGCAGCCACCAAGTCCCCAGGCAGTGCATTCCAGGACTCCATCACCCTTTCAGTGAAGTAGTGTCTCCTTGTTTCCCCCCTGAGCCTCCCCCTACCAGCTTCATTGAGTGACCCCTGTGGGTCCCCACCTCCCTCAGCTGAATCACCCTCTCAAGGCTAACCCTGTTTATTCCTTTGAGATATTTGAAGACCTCTATCATAGCCCCCCTGTTCCTTCTCTCCTCCAGCGAGTACAAGTGACAAAAAGACAGTCAGTTGTTTGATCAGGACCTTTTTCAAATGGTATAGTCATATACCAGTACCTTGCAAGTTCCCAGGAAGATCTCTAACATTTCAGGAATAATAGGAGGCAATAGCAACATGTACAAGGGTCCAGTGTGGGAGGGCGAGGGCAAAGAAGCCTAGTTGGCTGAGCAGGGGGTCATGGAGAAAGTAAGAAGAAAAGAGCCACCTTTAGAAGGCACAAGAGGACAAGGAGGAGGGAGGACAGAGAGAAATAACCTGAAGGATTCAAGCGAGGCAACAAGGGCAGTCAGGGCAGCTAAGGCATCCTAGGAAACTCAGTTGACAGGGTAGAATAGGACCCCGTCCCATGTGTTACGGAAAAGTGTTTAAATGCAAGGATCTTTCCTATTCTGTCTCTTCTTTGTCTGGTTGCACAATCAGATTTTACTGTGAGACTTCTGACTTGATCAGCCTGAACAGTCGTGCAGTTCTTTGCCTCTCGCTGTATCTGTTTTCTCTTGCTGTCTGTTTTCCTCCTTGCATATCTAGATCTGCTAGGATATAAAAATTGTGCAAATCAATGTATGGAAATGTAACTGATATTGGGATCCCTTGTGTTTGGAAAATATATAGCATTACTGTTGAAATGTATATAATTGTATTTTGACATGACTGAAAACAGGGGGCCTCTCAGCAAGCACACTATTCTATTGTGTTCATCCTGACTGAAATATACAAGGAGCAAGAACAGGATGATTGAATTAAGAGTGGGTGTTGAAATGACTTATAAGAGAGCTGAGCTGCAATTCCAGGAGAATTGCAAGAAAAGGGGACACACAGAGACTGAAGAAAGATTTGATTTTATTTCTCTGTACATAGTTATTCTGAACAAGTTTATTTTTTTATGTTACTGCAACTGCAAATAAATAGTTTTGGTGAATTCTACAGCTGCTACTGGTTTTCCCTATGCTTCCTGACCTGTGCCTCGAAGACACTCAGGCTAGTACAGGGCATTAAGGATGGGGAGAAGGACTTCTTTAGGTACATCAGGGAGAAAAGGAGTTGCAGAGACCAAATTGAGAGGATTAAAAATGGGAAGGGGTATTTATTTATTTATTTATTTATTGAAGACAATCAGTTTTACAACCTTTGAGTCATGGACTCGTTTACAAAGGTACCTCGTCGCAAGGTGGGGGAGACAACAATTAAGTGAATAGAGACGGGATGAACACACGGTGAAAATACATAGACACACTTTAAAATAAAGATTACAGGCAGCAGCTATACTGGTACAAACATTTGTAGGGTTACGCATTGTAACAAAGCAAATAGATACATCACACAACTAGTGGTTAGACTTAAAAATGGTGTGCGGGACCGGATTAGCTACAGGCATCTACAGCATCGGCTGTCAATGATATGCTCACGGAGGGTGGTTTTGAAACGCCAATCCCCGGGATCTTGGAGATAGATTCAGGAGGGAGTTGAACAAGCGCAGGGCCAAGTGGTGAAAGGACTTTGGCAGCGAGAGGTCTTGGCCCTCGGAACAACGAAGGTGGCAGTGGAGGACTTGCGGGTGGCATGGACCTAGTAGCCAGCTGAAGGGTCCAGACCCCAGGAGGGCAAAGGCCTGACAAAGACTTTTTAGCCAGCAGGCAGGTTTGATATTTCAGTCTTTCCTCAAGAGTGAGTATATTTGTGCTGGAGTATAGCAGACAGGTGTGGGTTCTGCTGTGGGCACCGATAAGGAGCCTACAGGCTTTGTTAATAGTGGTCTGGACCTTGGATAGGGCAGTGGTGTCAGCAGCTGCATAGATTGGGAGCCCGTAGTCGGCCAGCGATAATACCGATGAGGCGATGGCTAATTTTAAGGGCGGGTTCAGGAGGCAGTCTTTGTGGCGTAAGAAGCCCGATCCTGGGTTCATGGCAGATGACAAGGCTTTGAGGTGGACATGGAAGGTAAGGCCGAGTCAAAGGTGATGCCCAGGTACTTATAGGATGATACTTGTTCAATTGGGAGGAGCATGCTGGTGGTGATGTGGATGGGAAAGTCCTTGGCGCTGTTTTGCCTATGTGAGAATAGCATGGACTTTGTTTTCTTCAGATTAAGGACTAGGCGATGGTTGTTGAACCATTTTTCAGTTTGAAGGACGCGTTTTGTAATATGCCTTGAGAGAGAGGATCCGGTGAGTAGCTAGGACTACGGCGTGCTCTGCATAGAGTAGCATTTTGCTGGAACAGGAACTAGGGAGGTGTTCAGGAATAGGCTGAAAAGAGTTGGTCCAAGAATGGAGCCTTAAGGGACCCCAGAGGTACAGGTAGGTTGGGGAGAGGGTTCCATTTAGCTTTACTCTTTGGGTCCTGTCGTGAAGGTAGCTTGTGAACCATTTAAGGGGTGGGAGAGAGCCCAGTTTGCTCAGGAGAGTAAAAGCAGGGGTGGCACTGTGTCAAAGGCCTTTGAAAGGTTTATGAAAACCGCCCCTCGAGCAGGCCATTGTCAAGTGTGGAGTGTATGTGGTGGGAGAAATCCAGGAGGGCAGTAGATGTGCTGTGGCCAGGAGCGAAACCCATGTTGCTCCCGGACATAAGAGGTTGTGTTTGGATAGGTATTCCGTGAGCTGCTGCGTACGATTTTTTCTAACGCTTTGGATGGGGGAGGATGGAGATGGGCCTGTAGTTGTTTGGCAGAGTACGGTCCCAGACTTGTGGATGGGAGCTATTTCAGCATGCTTCCAGGCCTCCGGAATTGGCCTAGGCATAAGGATTTATTTATGATAAGCGTGAGGGGATAAGCATGACATCAAGCGTGAGGCGAGTATTTGAGTCGAGAGGGTCACTACTTGGGTAGGTGGACACTAGGGAAGAACAGGCAGAAGCATTTAATGAGTAATTTAACACAAGTGGTAAACTCCCTACCAGGAAAACTACAAATCAGGGACCAGCACCCTCATTGACTGGATCCTTACCAGCCACCCTACCTGTATAACCAGTGTAAGTGTTCTCCCTGACTCGCTCAGTGATCACTCTCAATAATATGTACCTGGACAAATAAGTTTCGTAAGCTGCCTCCAAAACCATCTATAGCAGAGTCCTACCTATGGCAACCTTACTCATCTCAAGACCTGTCTTAGGCAGATAGACTGGTCCTTGATTTACAAAACTCAAGATGTTGACCTAGCCCTTGATTACTTTATTACTACTTAACACTGCTCAGACACCTATGCACCAGTAAAAAGCGCAAAATCAAAGCACTCACAAATCCTGGCTCACGGCAAAGCTATTGGCACAACTCAAAAGTAGGGATCACCTCTGGGCCACTGCAAGAGCTACTGGCACTCTGTCGGATATTCAAAAGTATAAACAGGCTCGCAACCACTGTACTAAACAGATCCACTTGATGAAGAGCTCCTACTCAAGAATGCCCCTCCAACTCCTGGGGCTAAGGGAAATCCTTCTGGGACAACATAAAGAATATCATGGGTCAGCAGTCAAAATCCTCTCCTACAATAATGAATGTGGATGGAACCACTACATTAGACCCAGAGATCATTGCAAACACCCTAAATGATACCTTCACGGACCTTAGTGGTGTCCTCTCATCTGATTTCTTTACTGATGCTGACCCTCCAATTTCTACTTCTACTACTGCCTCTCCAACCAAACCACCCTTCCATTTCAAACTAGTAAAGGCACATGAAGTCTATAAATATGTAAAGA
Source organism: Neoceratodus forsteri (assembly GCA_016271365.2). NCBI lineage: Eukaryota > Metazoa > Chordata > Ceratodontiformes > Ceratodontidae > Neoceratodus > Neoceratodus forsteri. Next base: position 1,182,371,228 of record CM057454.1, read on the forward strand.
AGGCCATTTCTAAGTCCCGAGCAAGCCAGCGACACTATTGACCTTAAACTTCTGTCCCTCACTCTGGAGGAAGTACTGCTCCCCTCACAAAATGTTCAATCTCTCTCTGCTACAGCCAATTCTCTAGGAAATGGAAGGCTGCAGTTGTCACTCCGGTGCACAAAAGTGGTGATAAGTCACTGCCTGGTAACTATCGCCCGATATCAATACCTACCACCTCTCTAAGGCCCTTGAACGCTTGGTGGTGGACCAACTTTCAGACTACCTGAAAAGCACAACATCCTATGCACTCAGCAGCATGGATTTAGGAAAGGGCATAGCACATCGACTGCCCTACTTGAATTCTCAGGAGCAATCCACAATGCCATGGACAAAGGAAACCTAACTGGAGCAGTCTACATTGACTAACCAAGGCATTTGATACAGTTCACCATGGCCTACTTATCAAACAACTTCTATCCCTAGGGCTCTCGTGAGGGTCCTGGTGACTGGGTAAAATGACCTTGCTCAGCGCCTCAATCTGTAAAAGTAGCTGGAGTTCTCTCAGACTCAAAACGGTTCGCTCAGGAGTTCCCAGGGATCCATCCTGGGCCCCCTCCTTTCAGCCTTTCCTAAACTCCTCCCCAAATCCTGCCCTGAACAATTAATCCTCTATGCCGATGATGCCGTGATTCTTGCCACTCATAAAGATCGAACCTCTTACGCCTCAACCTTCAGCATGCTTTTTCCAAAGTTGAGATGTGGCTCCTGAACATAAGCTGGTTCTAAACCACAAAAACTAAATCCATGCTCTTCTCTAACCCCGCAAACAAGAAACGGCTAGTCCCACTCACCATTAATACATACCTGGGAAATACCCTTGAACAAGTGCCAATTTTCAAATATCTTGGAATCAACTTTGATCAAGGCCTAACCTTTGCAACTCGCATTGATAGTACAGCAAAAACTATTAATCAGCGAATTGGGATTCTGTATCGGAACCAACAGCTTCTTACCCATTCTGCACTGAGGATTGCCATCCAATCTTCTATCATCTCAGTCGTTGACTATGGCTTAGTTATATATGGATCTGCCACTACTACAGCACTTAGTCGCATTACAACTTCCCTTAATAAGGCCTGTTGGCTGCTCACTGGTGCACATCGACGTACCCACACATGTGAACTATATGCTGACTCAGGTTGGTTGCAACTCTCAAACCGGATAAAGTACCTTACCTGCTTGATGGTGAAAAAATCCACTCTGGGCCTCACTCCACCCTGTATCCAAGACCTGTTATGCCCGAGTGCTAGCACCCGTTTTACCAGAAGATCAGAACACCAGCCTCTCCAAGTCCCCCAATGCCGGACTTCTCAGGGACAAAGATCATTTGCCTATCGTGCCCCAGCTGGCTAAATGCCCTCAGCACTCATATTACTGCCTCCACCTCTCTAGGTATTTTCAAAACTGCGTGCAGTTTTGGAGGCCACACTTAAAGAGGGACATTAACCTCCTGGAGAGGGTCCAGAGGAGGGCAACCAAAATGATTTGGGGCTTGGGGGACAGGACCTATGAGGAGAGGCTCGAAGAGCTAAATATGTACACTTTGGAAGAGAGAAGGGACCTGGGGGACATGATAGAGGTCTTCAGGTACATGAAGAGGGTAAATAGGGGAGGAACAGTGAGGGTGCTTCGAAGGAAGGAGGAAGGGGCCACTAGAGGGCATGGGTGGAAGCTGGAGGGGGGAAGATTCAGGGGAGAAAGGAGGAGGTGCTACTTCACTGAGAGGGTGGTAGAGCCATGGAATGCACTACCTAGGGGGCTGGTGGAGGCAGAGACAGTGGAGGGGTTCAAGAGTGGGTGGGACAGGTACAGGGGAAGGGTTCAGGAAGCAAAATCCAATGCAGCAAGAATATCCGGAACTGGGAAGGGAGAAGCCAGAGAAGACGAGGGGGACAGCAAGGTCAGCACCCAGGGTGGGGGCTGACCAAACGAGCAGACACGAAAGACCATTAGGCCTATTCTGCTGGCATTTTAGTATGTTAGTAAGGCTTTTCTCTCACCTTGCCACCTCCAGCTCCTGTGACTGCCCTGATTAAACCTCCTATTTTCTCACTACCCACCCTGTTCCGTTATTTGACAAAGACATGTTTGGGAAACCTTTTCTCCTGCTATTGTCTGCTCCCCACACCTTTCACTTAACTTCTCTGTTCTGGACTTTTTCTATTTGTTTCTCCTAATCTGGCATGACCTCTTTCTTGTAATAATAATGTGATTATTGATATCTCATGTCCTTTTGCACAAGTGATTTGATATGTATTTGTATATGTTTTCTTGCTCCTGACACGACACAAATTGTTGTGTTATCTATGTAACCTTTTGTACTGTACCTAATTGACGTGGAACCTTTGTAAAAGAGCCTCTGGCTCAAAGGTAGTAATTCCTAGAACAATAAACTAAACTAAACTTCTGCTCTGTATTTACCAAAGAGAAAGGGGGCCAGTACCCAGGGGGTTTGAGGGGTTGTTACAGGGGTGGGGGTGAGGAAACAGACTGGGAAATCACAGTGGGTAGGGTACTGGAGGGCTTGAGAGCACTGAGGGTGGACAAGGCACCAGGTCCAGATGGCATACACCCCAGGGTGCTAAAGGAGCTGGCAGATGTCCTGGCTGAACCACTTGCAGACCTGTTCAGTGCCTCTCTGGACTCAGGGAGTGTACCGCAGGACTGGAGAATGACACACATGGTGCCCCTCCACAAGAGTGGCCCCAAGGATGAGCCTGGGAACTACACACCAGTAAGCCTCACATCCATTGTGGGAAAGCTGATGGAGACAATCTTGAAGGAGAGGCTGGTTTCCCTCCTGGAGGCTAATGGGCTGCTGGACAGCAGGCAGCATGGGTTTGTCTCAGGCAGATCGTGTCAGACTATCCTGATGGAGTACTATGATTGAGTAACCAGGCAATTGGACAAGGGCCACAAAGTGGATGTCCTGTATCTGAACTTCAGCAATGCATTCAATTTGGTGCTGCATGGGATGCTAGGTAGTAAGCTGGAGGGCACAGGGGCTAGAGCAAAGCTTGTGGAATGGGTAGTGAGCTGGCTGAAAGGGAGACATCAGAGGGTAGTGGTGGGAGGGGAGCCCTCATCACCCAGGGCAGTGACAAGCAGTGTGCCACAGGGATCTGTGCTGGGGATGGTGTTATTTGGAATCTTCATAGCAGACATTTCGATAGGCATTAAGAGCAAGATTAGTCTGTTTGTAGATGACACCAAGATGGGAGCAGTAGTGGAAGATCTAGAGGGGTGGCAGGGGTTGCAGGATGATCTGGTGAAATTGGAGGCCTGGTCAGACACTTGGCAGCTGGAGTTCAATGCTAAGAAATGCAAGGTGCTACATTCTGGAGCAAAGAACCTAAGGAAGAGCTACCAGTTGGGGGGTATTCAGATGACCAAGACGGAGTAGGAGAAGGATCTAGTGGTAATCATAACAAAAGCAATGAACAACTTGTGCAGTGTAGAAAGGCAGTTGCCAAGGTTAACAGGATGCTGGGTTTTATTGCCAGAGGAATATCCTCCAGGAGGAAGGAAGTGATCCTGCAACTGTGCAGGTCACTGGTTAGACTACATCTGGAGTACTGTGTGCAGTTTTGGTTGCCATACCTGAGGAAAGACATTAGATCACTGGAGGCAGTACAGCGCAAGGCAAAAAAAGAGATCCACCGGTTAGAGGACTTGCTCTATGACAATAGGATGAAGGAGCTGAACATGTACTCCTGGAGGAGAGGAAGGACAGGGGAACATGATTGAGACCTTCAAATACATGAAGAGGATAAATAGGATATTGGCTCAGGGATGCACCAGGACTTGGCAGGGCACATCACTAACTATCCTGCTCTCCAGTTTACTCAGCCTATGCTCCCTTACTGCCTAAACTCAGTACACTATCTGGTTGCCATGCTCTATTTTTACCATAAGCTCCTCAGGTCTGCCTGCTCTCTTCAGGACAGGCGTGTTACCTAGACTAGATATTGATAAGTCTGTTACGTTTAAACTGCTCCTTGTCAACCTGTACAATATGTATAACTATTCTCTCCATGTACTGTTGCCGTATCCCTATGGTACTTCACTTACCATGTTTGTATACCATAACTAAACATTGCCTGTTTGTTGTCTATTGGTGCTTGTACAGTATATTCAAATTGTATACCATGTCTACTGCTTGTATTTATGTATCGCCACCTTGTGGCCCAGTTCGCGACTGAAAATGGTCCTCTGGATCAATGCACTTACCTGGTTACCTAAAACATAAATAAATAAATAAAGGATGGACATGGGAGGGCTTTTCCAGTTAAGGATGGGGAGGGACACCAGAGGACACAATCTGAGCTTGGAAGGGGTAGGTTCAAGATGGAAATGAGGAGACATTTTTCATAGAGAGAGTGGTGGCAGGTTGGAACATATTTTCAGGGAAGTGGTATGGTATAACACGGTGAGCTGTTTCAAAACGGGATGGGACAGGGTAGGGGAAGGTCACTGGAGGGGAAGGAAAGGAGGGCAGCTGCAGTAAGGGCTGCTTGCTGCACATTCGAGCAGACTCTATAGACTGTAGGGCCTTTATCTGCAGGCAAATTCAGTGTTCATATGTTAATATGTTCAGACACAGAACCTCCAAAAATATAAACGTAATAACAACAATAATTTTCCTCTGAATAAATAATATGATCACTCATTCTCAAAAAGAGCACTTTATATCACTGTTGTGGAAGAGCAAAACAAGTTAACACATACCCTACCTACCTTATTCTCAGACCTCAAATTTATCTGTAGAAATTATGCAAGATTACATTACTAGTGAATTAAAATATTACTGTTCAGACCTTCTTACTGTATAGATTGCTCATTCCAGTGACAAAAATACATTTTATGTTTCACTTGCTAGAGTTGGTGGCCAAAACACAAGAAAAACTCAACTGTTCTCAACAAATTTCTTTTCAGTTGTTTTTCCTTTTTTTTTTTTAACAACTCCATATGGGAACATAAGGTATCAGATAATTATCACATTGTGCTTGACTATCAGAGGAGTGCACAGAGTCAGAGAACAAGGAGGGGGTCCAGAATCCCCACAAAGCTGGGGGGGGGTCTGGGGGCATATATAATTATATTATAATTTAGTTGGAGGATGATTTTTAATGGGGGGTGGGACCAGGGTAGCCCCCCCCCACGCACACCTATGTTGATTATATTAATAAATCACAAGTTTACATTTCAAAATGCACAATAGTTTGTCAAAATATCCAAATTAGGTTACAGATCTTCAAAAAGCTCTCACTTAAAAATAGTTAGTCAAGTGTAATGAACCTGTTTTACCTAAGACCAAACCCTGTCTTTGCCCTGAATCCTCCCCAGTCCCCTCATCTGGCCTCTCTGTAGCTTTCCTTTCTAGCTTTGGCCAGATTTTTTTGCATTCACTTTTTATTCAGTTTTCTCAGAGACAAGATATAAGGACAATATACAAAACATCCAAGAACTTGAATTGCAACAGTCTTACATAAGATTAACAGAATTAACAAGTCTCCACAAACCCCCAAACCCACCCCCCACCTACCTACCTTCCCCCTTATACCATCATAGCACCATCCCCCACAAGGCACATCCCTTATGCGGTCCATGTAAGAGATACAGTCCAACTACCTAAGAATAAGATACAACCAATGGGGTCCAGATTTTCTCAAATAGAGGCAATTGATTGTGTGAGGACTGCAATCATCCTCTCAATCCTAAGGCTTGTAAGAAGTTCTACTAACCACTCAGAGGAGGTAATCCCAAGGCTATCCTTCCAATGTTTGAGAACTAGCTTTTTCACCGTGATAGAAATCAAGGCCATATGAAATTTTCTCACTCTGACCGACAAACCTGTCATGTCCCCTAACAAACAGACCTTGGGACAAAACATATCCTCCAATCCTAATAAAGGACTGGCTTTACTCTTTATTTCATTCCACAATGGGACGATTTTTGGGCACTGCCAAAAGATATGTAATAGATCTCCCCCTCCCAGACCACATCTATAACATTTAGGATCCTTCATCAGATTTAAATCCACCAACTTTTGGGGAGAATAATAAATATTGTGTAGAATTTTAAACTGAATAAGTCTCAAATGATCTTGCGGATGAATCTATGGCAATTCTGCCAAAGCTGCAACCAGTTAATTTTACCTGAGGAACACCTTGGCCCAATATGAACTTGGAGCTAAATTCTCCGTAAAGGCCCAGTGAAACAATACTATATATGTTTTGGAGACAGCCTGTGAGGTTCCTACCAAGGGGCCTAAATCCGCCCAGAATGAAATACGAGGCGTATTCACCGGATCCAATCCGACTTTTTGGATTAATGAATGGCTTAATTGAAATATTTTAAAACTGTCTTTAGTGGACAGTTTGAACTTATTCATCACGTCCACAGATGAAATTAGACCTCCCTCTTCATTGAGAAACTCCCTTAAGGAACAATCCACGGGTAAAAGTAACCAGTTATGCCTGATAGTCTTATTTCCTATCTGCCACTGGGGATTCCCCACAATGGGTTGCGCCCCGTCCTTAGTTTGATCATATTTCAAAAGTTACAGAGCTGGTTATGAATCCTTAAGAAATCCCAATAGGAGATTTCTTCAGCGAAGAAGGAGTGCCTTACCAGATACGTAAAATAAGGCTTCTGGATTAATACCAAGACTTTTAATGAGACTAATTTCTAGATTAACCCATAGTGGAACATACCCGAGGATGAGGAGTTGCCCTCGTGTGCACCCATCTACCATATTTGTTCAGGTGTGTTGCCCAAAATAAAGAGCAAAATGAGGTAGTCTCAAACCTCCGAGTGATTTAGGGGCCGCCAACTTAGAATAGGACATCCTTGCTTTCTTATAACCCCATACAAAGTCAGCTATTTTCCCATGAAGTTTATTAAACCATGACAGGGGGATCCAGACATTCAACATACTTAAGGGGTAGAAAAGCCTGGGAAATATATTCATTTTAACAATGTTTATTCTACCCCATAACGACAATGGAAGTTGTGCCCACCTTTTAAAGTCTAGTTCCATGCTATGAACTAAGGAATATAGATTCAACTGATGCAGTCAATCCAGACTATTTGTCAAAGTGAGGCCCAAGTATTTGAAGGATTTAGGACTCCATCCTAAGCCTAACTCCTCAATCTCCCGCCTAAATACTTTGTTATTAAGAGGATAAACTACCGTTTATCCTGGTTCAGTTTATAATTGGCTAAAAGAGCTAAAGTTATGTATTACCTTTAACAGGTTGGGAATGGACTTTTTGGGCTTGAAATGTAAATCAATAGATCATCCGCGTGCCGTGGTTTTAATAACTTGATCCCTAACTTTAATACCTACAATCTCAGGACACATCACTATACCCTTATCAGAGGCTCCAAATACAAGTTAAACAGTAGAGGGGATAGAGGACATCCTTGCCTCGTCCCAGCATGCAACGTAAAAGGTGCTGATACAGCCCCATTACAGGTGACTCTAGCAGAAGGATTTGAATATAACGCGCTGATCCATCCCACAAACTTCTCAGGGAAACCAAATCTATCCATTACTGTAAATAAGAATTCCCAATGAACCCTATCAAAGGCCTTCTCGGCATCCAAGGAGACCAACGCCATCGGGAGATCGGCCTCCTCGGAGACCGAGAAGACATGCACCAATGTTCTAAAATGGTCAGCCGAAGATCTACCCTTCATAAAACCTACCTGTTCGGCCCCTATCAACTTTGAAAATATTTTGTTAATTCGATCTGCCAAAATTTTAGCCAGAATCTTGATATCATAATTTAACAACGAAATAGGTCTATAACTGGCGGGCTTCTCAGGTGGTCTATTTGGTTTAGGAATCAAAACTATGAGCGCTTCTGTCAGGGTTCTGTCTACCTCCTTCCCAGAAAGAATATATTGAAATAATCTAAATAATAAAGGGGTCAGTTGGGAGGAAAATATTTTGTAAAAATTAGACGAGAACCCATCTGGGCCGGGTGTCTTGTCTAGAGGTAAACTCTTTATAGCTGTTTCTATCTCACACTGTGTTATCTCAGCATTGAGAAAGCTGGCATCCGATTCATCTAATGTGGGGAGTGAAAGATTCTCTAGAAATGACAAGATCTCAGATTTAGATGGAGGGCACTCCATGCCACTATATAGGAACTCGTAATATTTCTGAAAAATTTGAACCATGTCCTCTGGGGTGGTCTTAATACATCCATCCTCGTCCGAAAGGATCCCCTCAATCAGAGGAAGCTTCCAGTTGCGCATGCGCCTGGCCAGGAGTTTTCCGACTTTTCCCCGTGCTCTACTAATTAGCTCTAGTTTTAATTATAGCTAACTCAGCCTGTTCCCCAACATTTTAAGATATGCATCCTTAGCCTTCACTAGCTTCTCCTTATCCTCCTCTTTGGGATTGTAAACTATCATGGATTCTAGAGACCTGATTTGATTTAATAAATCCGACATAATAGCATCCTTCTCTTTCTTCCTTTTGACGGCTTGACTAATCAGCAAACCTCTCATATAGGCCTTGAATGCCCCCCAGAAAATATCTGGACGGACACTATCCTTCAAATTGAACAAAATAAACTCCTCTATTTGTTTCGTCAGAGCCTGGGCCAGCTTGGGCATTCTCAAGATTTGGTTATTTACTTTCCATCTGTTACCCCTACGAGTAAATGAAGGAAAAGAAACCATGACCTCTACCGCAGAGTGATCTGAGAGAGGCAGCCACGATTTCGAGCTAATGACTCCCCAAGCAGGACCAGAGAGAAATATAAAGTCAATACGAGACCCAGATCCATGGACAGGAGAAATGAAAGTATATTTTAGTCTCCGGATGGAGCACCCTCCAAACGCCTGCCAGCCCAAGGCGATCTACTAGATCACCAAAAGCACGAGAAGCAGGTGTTGGATGAGATTGGGATCTGGCGGATCTATCCAATGAGGGATCCAGTGCCAAATTGAAATCCCCACCCAGAATCATAGGGAGTTGATTAAATGGTAGTAGCACCTTTAATAAACCAACCAGAAAAATCATGGCTGTCCGCATTGGGACCGTACACTGCCCCATCAAAATTTCCATATTCTGTAGTTTCCCTTTTACTAACACATATCTACCTTCCTTATCCTGAATCACATTCATGGGAGTAAAGGATATTGATCTATGTATTAATATCATAACCCCTCTACTCTGTGTATTACCCTGGGATGAAAAAACCTTCCCTATTTGCATCCTCCTCATACATTTGGCCTCTTCTTGAAGTAAATGGGTTTCCTGCAAGAATACTAACTTTGCCTTCACAGCCTCTATGTATTTCAAGATTCTAACTTGTTTAGCTCTGTGCCGCGCCCCTTTCACATTCCAGGTAAGGAATTTAATGGAAATATCCATCCCCATTCCTTCTCAGTGAGATTATACCGTATTGTGACCGCCCCAATATCAAATAAGTAACAGTGAAACCTACCGCCTTGTGCCCCTCCCCTAAGAACCTAACCCCATCCCCACCTAACACCCCTTTTCCTCTGTACACCCTCATGACCCCTCTGAACGTTCCCTTTAAACCGGACCCCAAAAGGACCCACCCCTTCCCTCCTGCCCTCCTGTATCCCACCTTTCTATGGCCCATGACACCAGCCCACTTAGCCTGTAACTCCGCCCCTTCCCTGCCACCCTCATTGCTTTACCCATGAAACTTCGTCTTTTCTAAACTTAGAATTACGTTGAAAGCAACTCCATATTTAAACTACCATTTAGGCCTTTCCTAGACCTTAGGAGGCTTACTTCCTCGCCCCTTATGCAATTAATACGGTACAACTGACAGCCAACTAAGAGAGTGACTACACACCCCCAAGTCGGGGGGGGTAAATAAATCAATATAGAGAGAGCGAGACCCCCAATACAAAACCATACATTGTGCAGATAGGGTGAAAACCCTTCCCAAGCTAAACAGTAGGAACAATCACATAATACACCGCCCTGTTAAATTAACTATGACGCTCTAGCGCCTTCCTATGGCGAACTGAAATAGTCCCTTGCCAATCAGCCAATATGTGAAATGTCCACAGTGAGGCATCATCAGAAGAGGGAGCTCGCCAATAATATACAAACCATAACCAAGCAGCCTGTAATAATCACGACTGCCCCAGATAGAATAATAAACTAACTAAAAGATAATAGAAACCCACAGGGGGCAATCCACAATAAGTAAAGATCAGGGTGTCAGAACCACACTGTGTTTAACCCCATAATGCAGGTCCATAACAGTCACAGTTATCTTCCGAACCAAAACAAAATTGTCCCAATCCACTGTGATCCGGAATTGAGATGCCAGACATCAAATCTACGCCTGATTACACCAAACGAGATCACCAAATTTCAGGTCTCTTCTGTCCATCAGGGATCTTTAAACAATGCAGGAAAGGCCTCTCGTAGAGCAGCGGTGGCCGATTCACAGGATTCAAAAGCCCTCCACTCATTGGCAATGAGGACCTGAAATTTCACGGGGTACCCCATACGGAATTTAATATCCGCTGCTATCAGTTTTTTAACCACTGGATGAAAAGTGGCACGCTTCTGCCTGACTGAGAGTGGAAGATCTTGTACCACCCTGACTCGGGAACCCTCCCAAAATATTTCTTTGTCTTCTCTTGCCTTCCCGATGAGCAGCTGTCTTTCCTGAAAATTTAGGAATTTAAAAATAAAAGCTCTTGGAGGGCGATCCAGAGAAGGCAAAGGGCGCAAAGCTCTGTGAGCCCTTTCGATAACGTACGTTGATCCGAATAGAGAAGGCCCTGCAATTTTCTCAGTTAGCTTCTGGGCAAATCTGATCGGGTCAGGGCCCTCTGCTTTCTCTGGTAGCCCAATGACCACTACATTGTTGCGCCGACTCCGGCCCTCCAAATCCTCAACCTTCATCTCCAATTTGTGAATTCGCTGAATCATCCTGTGTATTACCGATTCCGGTTTTTCTTGGCTTCCTTCTAAAGGTTTGATACGGACCTCGTTGTCCGATGTTCTGCGAGCAAGATCTTCAATTGTATTGGTAATAGTTTTAATTTCCCCGGCCATGTCCTGGACCGCGGACTTCAGCGGTCGGATCTCCTCAAGGAACCGCGCGAGCGTAAGAGGTTCCTCCGCTGAGCTAGTTTCCCCGGCCCTGAGCCAACGAGGAGACCGAGGCCTTTGATTTCTTGGCGGCCTTTTCGGGGGTCACCGGAGGAGTGTGCCTGGGGGGAGGTTTCCTCATTTCCGCCTCCATGCAACCAGTGAGCGCAGGTTCTTCTCTGCACCCGAAGTCAAAAACACTGGATAAATTCCACCGAACGGAGCAAAGTAATATATTACGAGGGCGGCGGGTCGGAGCTCACGGAGAAAGCAGCTACTCCGTGCTCCGCATCACGTGACTCGTAGCTTTGGCCAGATTGTAAATGTGTGCACTTATACCTGTCCTTATTTCTTATTTCTGCTTGTACTGTGTTTGCCCATAAGAATTGATGTTACATGCCTTTACCCTATGTGTAACTACTTTTATTTGAACAATTTATTATGTTGTCTTGTGCGCAGTACAAGCAACATTTTGTGACAGCTTGGTGGAGTAGCAGACCGTGGAGGTGCGGCTGTTGCTGGCCAGTGGTGCCACTGCTTTCTTGGGCTGGTCTCTGTGACACCAATGAATGAGCACGCTGTCTTTGACTGCTGGTCCCAAGCATGCTACCAACTTGAAACACTTTCCGCTGCAATGAAGGAGTGCCCGCCATTGCAGGGTGTGCCTTGCCTGCTGAAACATTTCAATAAACATGGCAGTTGCTGCTGCCGTCCGCCTCTCACAGTCCTGTGAAAGATAATGTTGGGGGTGCCCAGCTCCAGTCCCCCCTTCCCAAAAATGCAGGTGGTACACTGGGAGCCCACCCCAGTGTGGCAAATGTACCTGTAAAACAAGAAAACCTTCCCGCAAAGTTTTTTTTTTTTTAAACCTGTAAATAAGAAAACATTCCCTCGTTGTCTGCGGTGCCCCCTCCCCAACCTGCACCCACCTCCCCCTGCCCCTCACCCCATACTTGCCTCTGAGCCAGGCACGATGATCTTCGGTGGAACGGAACGTGTTGCCACTCTTCAAAGCCAACTGCGAACTGAAGAAATGCCGGTAAGCTGTATAATGGCATAAATGGGGGATCAACTTTAGGTGGATATCTTGGCTTCACTTTGCAACTTTTAGAACCAAATTTTCAACATGGGGTTCTTGGGACCCCACCTCATTAACTCAGACACTGTCATGTCTTTATTTGGTCCCGAAAGGTGATTTCGCGGTCACTGCATGGAATCACATTCTGGGACCAATTAATGAAATGACAGTGTTACTGTTCATGAGGTGGGCTCCCAAAAAGCCTGTGTTGAAAATTTGCTGAAAAAATTCCAAACAAATGACTGTGCTATGAGCATGTGTTGCGCAGTTCCCACGCACGCTCATAACTTTGAGAATTTTTAACGTTTTCACTCCAGATTTCCAACATTGCCATGTTTCCACACCTCCTTATGAACAGTACAGCTGTCGTTTACATCCTGCCGAAACAAGTTTTTGCACATGTGGCGCGGTGCATGTGTGAAATCAATGTTTGGGACAGAGTAAGAAAATCACAGTGTTCATTAGGAGAGGCTCAAAAGCCCATGTTGCAAATTTGGTGAAACAATTCCCGAAAATGATTGCGTTACTAGCGTGCGTTGCGCAGTTTCTATGCACACTTGTAACTTTGCCAATTTTTTATATTTTTACTCCAGATTTTCAACATTGTCATTTTTGCACACTGCCTGGTGAACAGTACAGCTGTCATTTTTCACATCCTTCCCGAAACATGTTTTCGTACCTTGGCCCACAATGGGCATGGTCGCTGTGCAAAATCAACGTTCGGGACAGATTAAGAAAATCACAGTGCCACTGTTCATGTTGCAGAGGTCCCAAAATGCCTATGTTGAAAATCTGATGTAAAAAATCCCCAAAATAGTTGCATTACGGGTGTGCATTGTGCAGTTTCTACTCAAGCTTGTGACTTCACCAATTTTGTTATATTTTCACTCCAGATTATCAACATTTACCATTTTTACACCTCCTCATGAACAGTACAGCTGTCATTTTTCACGTCCTGTTCAAAATGTGTTTTCACATCTGCGGTGCCAAATGGCACAGTCATTATGCAGAATCACCTTTTGGCTAATGAACTGATAATGTCATTGTTCATGTGCTGGGGTCACAAAAAGCCTATGTTGAAAACCTGAGATGAAAATACTCAAGAAACACCGAGGTGTTAGGGTTTCCAACCATAACACCCACCCTGTAAGGACGGACAGGCATCAGAGGTGTGACTTGGGATTGTTGACAATAATACTCACGCCATTCTACCCACCTGCAACCAATGACGGGCATGGGGTGTACCTTGGACTCTTCGGCCCCAAAGTTCACCCCATTCTCCTATACTGCACCCATTTCAGTATATTTCCTTATGGAATGAGGTGAGTGTAAAGCCCGAACACCCCAAGGCACACCTCAACTCTTGTAGGTGTCTGCTAGGTAGGGTGAGGTAAAATGGCGGAGAGTTATGGGCAATGACCCCAAGGCACACCCCAATGCCTGTCCATCTCTGCAGGGTGAGGGTGGAGTTGGTGTCACTTCAGTACTTCACTCACTGCCATTCCTATTCTGCATCTGTCTAACTCCTGCACTTCCCATGCTAATGCCAGCAAGCAAAAATTTGGCAATGACAAATGCTTGTTCTTTCTACTTTTTATTTTTTTCATCTGGAAGACAGACTTAGCTAGTCAGCTCATTTCCATGTGGTGTGTGTGTGTGTTGGGGGGGTCTTATAATGTCCTAATTTATTGACCAGTAGAATATAGTAGTATGTTTATTTATTTGGTGCTCTGTACTTTTACAATCACAATCGCTGCCAGCTGAACAGGGAGTTGAGGGCTTCCCCACTGCAGCTGGGAGCTCCCCCCTCCCCAAGGAACAAGAGTCACCACGCATGGAGGGTCGAGATGCCAGCTTGCTGCTCAGAGCCGGGCAGTCCTCCCCCACTACCTTCAAAGAAATTCTTCTCTCCCGTTCCGAGCCGGAGCTTGTCAGCAGAACCCCTCAAAGCCACATGAAGAGAATTTTTCCCCTGCTTCGATGCAGGAGCCCACTCCCTGAAGTAAACTAAGGACACAAAGGAAACTTACTTCTTACCCGAGTACCTGATCGTTGGAGTGGAGAACTCAGGCACTTGGCAGAGAACTGTGAATTTTTAACCTGGACCTTAACGCTCAGTCACCCGCTATGCTAACCCACTGGAGCTGCGAACCTGGGGACAGTTTTCTCTCCCCTTCTATTCAGGACACAGCGGGCCATCGGCTAAGCGCTAAGCCTCCATGATTTGAAGAAGTTTGAGTGCGAACTTTTCAAAAATAAACTACAGCTCCTGATTGGTATCCTCAGGGCCGTGACACCACAGACCAGGCTTCTTCTTGGTCTGCATCAGAGCCCAGTGGCTCACAATCGCTGCCAGCTGAACAGGGAGGTGAAGGCTTCCCCACTGTAGCTGGGGGCCCCCCCCCAAGGAACAAAGGAGTTGCTGTGCACGGAGGGGTCGAGGCTGCTTGAAGCTTGGAGCTGGGCAGTCCTCCCCACTACCTTCAGAGATCTTCTCTCCTGCTCCGAGCTGAAGCTTGTCAGCAGAACCCTCAAAGCCGCTTGAAGAGAATTTTTCCCTGCTTCGGTGCAGGAGCCCACTCCCTGAAGTAAACTAGGGACACAAAGGAAACTTACTGCACTCAGTACCTGATCGTTGGAGCGGAGAACTCAGGGACTTAGCAGGAACTTCCAGGGATTGCGGTTAGGCGGGCTGCAGTTCTGTACGGGCAAAATCTCTCCCGTCCACTCACCCCATTTCCTCCTCCCATTAAATGCTCCCCAGTCCCTCCCACTAGCCTGGAGCTGCCTCTTCTCTACCTGTCACCACAGTGGGTCTAGTGCTGTATCTCCCAGAGCCCGCTGGTTCTTGTTCTAGGATCGCTCCCCTGACTGGCTCTGTGGGGGTTCAAATCAGTGTGTTGCCTCCTATCCTGAATCCAGGTTCACAACCTGACCTGTAGCCAGAACTGTTTCTTCTTGTCTTGTTCTACCGTTCCATCACTGTACTGTACTTACTGGTGTTTCTTGGGGCATGTACTTTTTCCCATCACTGGATGGTATTTTACCTTAGATTCTTGGACTTTTATGTACTTGCAGTCTTATGTATGCATTATATCACCTTGCTGTCTCACTGGTGTTGATTAGGGCCAGTATAATATACTTGCTCGCAGTCTAGTTACAGTGTCTCTATGTACTTGTTCTGGTACCGCATATTTGATTGAGTTGCTCAATTCCTACCCCTTGTCTGATTTGACCAGTAATTACTACCCCAGGGAAATTACACTACAGCTTTCTGCTCCCTGTGTCATGGCAATCCAGGCCTAGCATCTTCAAGGCTGCTACCTGTCTCTAAATTGGTGTGGAGCGACTGCCACAAGCAGGCCTCTGTCATTATAACTCGGTGCCGCTGTTTTGGGTAGTCTTGGACTCTGCCTCTTTTGGGCTGCCTGGGGCACTAGGCCTGGAACTGTGCTGTACTGGACCTCCCTGTGGCTTTTAGGATGTCACCCCAGTGGTGCTCGGTCCCCCCTGGCCTAGCTGGGGGCACAGCTCGAACTCCTGGGCCTCAGGCTGCCTTGCTCTTCTTCAAGCCCTCTCCTTCCTGGCAATCTACCAAAGGCATAAAGCTGGCTCACCTGAACATGCATAGTCTACTACCAAACCTAGCAGAGCTAACTGCCTGGGTGGCTCACTACAACCCTGACTTTTTGGGGGTCAATGAAACCTGGCTGAAGCGGCACACCCCAGACTCTGTATGTGCCCTCTCAGGGTACTAGCTTATTAGGCTGGATAGAGAAGGAATAAGCTGGGCGGTGCCTCTACACAAGGGCATCTAAACTTGTTCATCATTAGGCACACCCCTTGCCTCCCCCTACCTGTGAGTTCTTACATGACCTCCTCCTTCTAGGCAATACAAAAAAGATCCACGTGGTATGTGCCTATAACCCTCCAAAGGGAGGAAGACTTGGGCTCTCCTTGTTACTCAACTGCCTTAATGACAAAGTGGGCTCTAATGAGCTACTGGTCCTGGGTGACCTCAACTTAAACTGGTTGGGGGGGCAACGCCAAGCTGTATGAGCCTCTGCTATCGGGCCTTGCCCTCACCCAACTCATCACCGAACCCACAAGGCCCTCCCCAAGCCGGGGGGAAGGATCCCTCATTGACTGGGTACTGAGTAATAGGCCTGATAGAATAGTCTCCTCGGGTGTCCTCCCTGATGCCATCTCTGATCACTCCCCCACCTATTGTACATGGGGCATCTCACCCCCCCAAAATCCCTAGCAAGGTGATCCAGATGCGGGACTACTCAAGCTTTTGCACTGAAGCCTACCTTGCTGACCTCCAGCAATCCGACTGGTCCCGGGTCACTGTCACGAGTGATCCCACAGAGGCCCTTGACATCTTCCTCACTGTCTTCACACCCCTGCAAAACAAACATGCACCCCTAATGAAAAGGAGGGTAAGGGGTGCGGTTGCCAAGTGGCTCCATGGTGGCCAATTCTCCCTCATGAAACAAAGGGATAAATGCTGGGCGAGATTTAAATCCACCCACTCCAGTACCGACTTCCTTGAATATAGGCAGCTGAGGAACTCCTGCAAGAGAGCCATCCACTCTGATTAGAGCGAATTCTGCCAGTCCGCTCTAATATCCTCAGCCAACAACCCCAGGACCTTCGGGAAAAACATTAAAAACTCAGTTGGGGGGTCTGCCCATGCTCAGGCCTCCGACCTGCTTATTGAGGGGGTCAGTTGTAATAACCCCCTCACTATTGCCAATGCTTTTAACAGCCAGTTCTCTGACCCGGATGCTCCCCCCCCCAACCCTTCGGCCCAGTGATCCTGGGTCCCCCTCATGATGGGGGCACCCAGACAACCCTCCTTCTATCCTAAAGGCTGTCTCCACCTCGGAGACTCAGAGGCTCCTTTCTAGTCTCTTCCCTCACACTGGAGCTGGCCACGACAGCCTTGAGCCGATACTTCTTTGCATTGGGGCATCCCCCCTAGCTTGGCCTATCTCTCATATATTCAACACTTCATTAATCTCGGGAACCATCCCGGAGGTATGGAAAGTAGCTAGGGTCATCCCTGTACTCAAGCATGGTGACCCAAAGGATACCAATAACTACTGACCTATTGCGATCCTGTCAGTGATCTGCAAGCTACTTGAGAAAGTAGTTGCCTCCTAGCTTACTCACTACCTTCAGAGTTATGAGCTAATCTCCCAAGCACAACACGCCCTTCAGAAAAGGGCACAGCACATCTACAGCCCTTGCGGTGGTCACATCTGAGATCCGGTCTGCTACCGACCATGGTAAGTTGACAGGAGCCATCTTTGTTGATCTCTCAAAAGCCTTTGACCGGGTTGATCACTCGCTCCTGCACTCTACCCTTTGGTCTGTTGGTCTCTCCCCTCCTGCCACCTCACCGGGAGGCAGCAATATACTGTCTTTAACAAAGCCCTCTCTAAACCTTCCCAGGTGACCTGCGGGTACCTCAGGGCTTCGTCCTCGGACCCATCTTGTTTTCCCTATTCATAAATGAGCTGCCCTCAGTATCTGCCCATGGGGAATCCACGCGGATGATCTTGTCATCCTGGTCAGCTCATGGGACATCAAAGACGTTAACTCCCGGTTAAACCACGACTTTAACCACATTCAAACCTGGCTTGAGGATCACAGGCTAACCATTAATCTCACCAAGACCCAGGCCATGCTCTTTGGCTCCTCAGCCAAGATTAAATCCTGCCAAGCTTCTCTCAACATCTTGGGAGCTGATGGTTCCCTCCTGAATGTTGCGGATGCGGTCAAGTACCTGGGTGTCACCCTTGATCCACAACTGGACCTCTCACTCCACATTTGGAATGCCTGTAAAGCTACAAACTGCAAGCTGGGCATGGTTTATAGAGCTAAAGGCTGTCTCACCCCAGCCGCACGTCTCACCATTGCTAGAGGGATCCTCCTACCCACGCTCGGTTATGGCTTGGTATCCTTTGCCCATGTTCCAAAATCTAGTCTCTCCAAATGGAACACTGCGTACAACACTGTATGCCATTTTGCCCTCGCCACTCCTCGCCTCACACACCATTGTGAACTATACTCCCGATGGGACTGGCTTCCACCGGAATACCTCTGCACCTTTGTCCTTGGCAACTTCATTGACAAAATTGTCAGAAATGCAACTCCCCCCACACTCACCTCTTTCCTCAAGCCTGCTAACCCCACCTACCAACTAAGGTCCAGTTACTCTCTGGTCCTCCTGGTCCCTAAAACTTGCACCCAAATAGGGGATCGGGCCTTTGCTGCCTATGCGCCCAAACTATGGAACTCCCTTCCTGCAAACACTCACTCCACTACCTCCCGCCCCTGTTTCAAAGCCTCCTTATGGGGCTTCCTAAAATCGGCCTCTTCCTGCCTCTGTGTCTGAGCTGCCAAACTGGTCCCAACAGTCTGGGCATGATGACCCCGGCCTCTACTAGCACTTCTTCCACCAGGCAAGCTCGAGGCCTACTGACCCACCTGTTGAATACGGGGCTGGCATACTCGATGCCTCCTGTCCCACCTTCTGTACATGGTACACTCCCCAGCTCTAGATGACCCTGACTTGTGTGCCTACAACCAGAATCCCCCCCACCCACAACCTGTTGCCCATCCTCTGTAGCTTGCCTCTCAATTACCTGGCTCTGCAGAGTGGTACTTGTGACTTGTCCTGTATGTATTTGCTGCCCAGGCCGGTACCACACTGTCATCTACCTCTTGACTAAATGCATGAGTCTGAAAGCTCTTCCTTGTACCTAGCTAGCTTGATGTTTGTTGTTATATACTTTTGTTTTACTCCCATGCCTCTACCTATTGCGATTCTACCCTGCCCAAATGTCATTATATCTCTTGCTTCTGTATGAATCCAGTCTGCCCAATGATCACAATGTACCTCTTAATTTTAAACGATGTTTCAATGCTTTGTGTGCATTCCTGTTTACTCTGATTTGTACTCTGTAATCCTCCCGGTCGCACCTGAAAATAGGCACGTGCTGTCTCGTAAGCTTACCTGGTTAACTAAAGCAAATAAATAAAATTTATTTATTGAAAGGTTTCACCAGGAAAGGCATACTGAACAATCAAATTGCTCATCTCCCGATGTATCCTGAGGGAGAGGTTAGAGGAGTACATACAGTAGTTGGACTAGGATACAGTAGTAGGACTAGGGGGTGAAGTAACAGTGGAAGGAGACAGATAGAAGGCTACGGTACCCAGTTAGGGTGCTGAAGCATGAGCAGACTTGATAGACCAACAGGCATACTCTGCTGGCATCTAATATGTTAGTTTCATATGCATAATAGCAATGAACAGTTTACATCAATACATACTGTAGTAAGACAGGTAACATGAAAATATTGTAGGTTTACCTACATGAAACAAGGAACAGAGCACAAAACATAAGTAAATACAGAATTAACATCAAAAACAAAGGGACAAATAGGTACCTTAGGGCAATGCATATGCAACCCCTAGGTGGCGCTATCCCATGGGCTACTACCCCTGCCTCCTTGGCTAGTAGCAGGTTAAGGGGCCTAGGTTCTGCAATGGGTGCCTCCACCCAGAGGTCAGGGTTGGTAGTGGTCAAACTAACTTGGGCACAGCCCTCTGGGACACTGTAACCCCACTCTTTCCCTTCTAGTGGCCTGGGCAATATACGATTATCACTTTCACAGTACCCCTTGTACACCATAGAAGTACCCACACTGTTTGCACTTACCACCAGGGATGGTTCCTCTGGCTCGACCCTGGGGACCCCCTGTAAAACAAGGTTATGCACAGCAAATAGCAACAGTACTCTTGGCACAAACTGGAACCACAGTCAGGTTAAATGCAGCAAAAGTCAGATCTGATTTATTCAGGAGACTTGAACAAAGATGGGGTGTAATCAGGTTGATTGACTTAAAGGCTATATTAATCAAACAGTTATGCATGCGCTTTAAGTCTCTACACAGTCACACCTCTGGGTACCCAGGTAGGGAGACGATGGGCTAGCCGAGAACGTTGCAGC
Organism: Neoceratodus forsteri; assembly: GCA_016271365.2. NCBI lineage: Eukaryota > Metazoa > Chordata > Ceratodontiformes > Ceratodontidae > Neoceratodus > Neoceratodus forsteri. The sequence continues at coordinate 1,182,391,481 of CM057454.1, forward strand.
TGGTTGGGGCCCTGTGATGGAAGAAAGCAACATGCACAACACACACTATTTGGAACTGGAGCCGGAGGGCTCAGTTCGTGAAAGGATTCGGAAAGAAAAGCAACCAGACAATCAGATGACAACACTTTAGATTTAGCTGTTGTTGCAGGGAGCTACCTGATGTTTACTCACGATACCCAGTACTGGACACAGGCAGGACAAAATTGAGACTGCAGGTTGTTGAACTGGAGTGCCTGGAGAAGGGGGCCACACAAATCACCGAGGCATCATTTCTGTTCAAGTGTTGAGCAGGGGCTGATCCCCAGGCAGGTCTGCCATCGATGGCTTTCTCAGTGCAGCGGGTGGTCAGGCTGGGCCAATGTGGCAAGCCCAGGCCCAGTTAGGACCACACGCCAACGCACACCTCGATGCCAGGTTGGGGGCAGGCTGAGGGGGTGCAAGGGGGGTTTTCAACTCTAACACCAAATTTCCTCACTTTTGTCACTGTGGAACAACCCTAACTGATGCATTAAACAGAGTTTTTTGCCTCTAATTTCCCTTCTTTTTGAGAATGAGGACTATAAATAGTGAATGGAATGCTCCCACCACGTGATTTTTGTGACATAGTAATGGTAACAGCAATGCAAACGCAAGCGGTAGCGGATACACACATGGTGACACAAATGTAAATTGTAAAGCTAGCATTAATAGAAACGCAGGCGCAAAGTGACGCCAAAGCGAACAGTGACGCAAACGGAGACGCAAGCACATACAGAAATGCAAGTGGTAATGCGCACGGTCATGGTACCGCTACTGTAAATGCAAATGATAACTGCAACAGCAAAAGTAACATGAAAGGAAACAGAAACGCAAGCGCAAGCACGTATTGAAACGCAAACCGTAACGCGCTCGGTGATGGTACTGGAATTGTAAATGCAAATGTGATGATAACAGCAACAATAATGCCAAAGAAACAGAAACACAAATAAAAGCGTATGGAACGCAAAACTGTAATGCACACGGGCACAGGAACGCAAATGGAAACACAAATGGTAACGGAAGAACAATGATGATGCAAAACGAAAGACAAATGCAAACAAAAACCGAAAGGCGGCTGCCAACAGGAATGGTAATGCGCATGGTGACGCTAAGTGAAAGACAAAGACAAACAGTAGTGGAGGCACAAGTGGTAACAGTAACGGAAACGCAAATGGAAACGCAAAAGGTAATGCACACGGTGGCGTACACTGGAAGGCTAACACAAACAGGCATGGAAACACAACTGTAAAGCCAACATGTAACAGTAACTGGAGCACACACCATATTTTTCCCCAAAAGCTCCATTGAGAAACACAGTGAAAACAAAGAATTTATGCATAATAATGGACCTCGGAGCAGAAAACGAGCAGTTGTAATAGTAAAATGGTAATATCTCAGTAACTGTATGACGTAGAAAAAAAAAAAAAACATTTCACATGATTCATGAGTTTCCTGGCTAGGTTTTCACTGAATATCACGATGAAAATTCCGTATCTCTTATTGTTTCCGAGATACGAGCCCTGAAAGACGCAGCGGACGCCACCATGTTAGTCTATGGGGAAAAAAATGTCACCTTCGGAGTAGCGTAACTTTGCATCCATACAATATTTTGTCACCAAACCACCAAAAGGCACATCTGTGAGATGTTGGCTGCCTTCCCTCCAAATTTCAGCCCAAAAGACCAAACCGTTTTTTGCAGCAGGGTGGCAAAGAATTCCTGTCATTTTGGTCATAGTCTAGAAAAGTAGTGTCATGATTTGCGACACCTTTCGCAAAAATTTGAGAAAGTGTCGCAAGTACGACACTACTTTTTCCAGAAATTTGAAAAATATATTTCTGGGGTATTTAACCCCAAAATAAACACATGGCTAGCATCCTCAGGGCTCGAATAGGTAAACACAAAATAATTATGTCCCTAGCTGGTCCCAATTTTAAGCGCCAAGCATTTCTGTGATCAGTAACTGAAAACAAAATGGCGGATTTGCGATTACTAGGGCCATTGCGACACTAAAAAGTGCATTTGCGACACTTTCAAACTTTTAACTTTTCCATTGACTAATAATGGGAACTTGTTTTCGAATAACTTTTGAACCGTTCAATATTTTTCACGAAATCTTCAAGAGACACATTGGAGACCCCAGCCACACGTTCTCTGAAGTTTTGGACCCAGTCCACACAAACCTTGCGACCTGTAAGTGCGAGCAAAGAATGCATAAAAAAAACATAATTGCGGCGCACAAATGTCGACAATAACTCGCAGGCAGAGCATCCACTGGTACAAAAGTGGGCAGATCCCAAGATCTATGGTTACTCCCGTGCCTGCCAAATGACAGGCAAATCTGTTAAACAGTGGCAGAGTTATTAAGTGCAAATGTCACCCTTTAACCTTAAAAGGGTACTCAACCTAACTATGGTAGTACTGTTACCATTTTATATATATATATATATATATAGAAAGAAAGAGATATATCTATATATATATATAATATATATAGATATTTATATAGATCTATCTATCTATATATAGCTATCTTTATATATATATATATTTATATATAGATATATACATAGATAGATATATTATATATATATATCTATATATATATCTATCTATATAGATATATATATATATATATATATATCTATATATGTATCTATACATATATATATCTATATATACTGTGTCTCTCTCTCTCTCTATAGATATATATATATATATATATTATCTAGATATCTATATATATATATATATATATATATATATCTATATATATATACTGTATATATATGTGTGTGTGTGTATATATATATATATATATATATATCCTATAGATATGTACAGATATATATAGATATATGTGTACATATATATATCTGTATATATATATCTCATTGGCTTGTTACATTACTATACCTTGCAATATACTTCACATTACTACATCCATATTGACAATACTTATGCATGTTTCATACAAGTAATAATGTCTTGTACATTAAACAATGTAAGAGGGGGCCCTTCCCTATCAGCTAACTTAGGGCTGGATGGGGCAGGGGCACCATGGTGAGAGAGAAGAACAAGTCACCTGGAGTTGGCTGTCAAGCTCAATTTGGGCAGTGAGCTTGTCAAAACATAAACCCCTTCGTGAATCACATTGAGGAGCAAATCTTCTGGCCTCCCAGGGGAATCATAACTAAAGTGTAGCACTGGCTTGACAGCTTGGCCAGTCTTTCTGGGGGGAGCAGCCACAGTGTCTGTACTTTCAGCACTAACTTTGGAGATTTCGTCACTTGTGAGTGTTGCCTCTGCATGGATGGAAATGTCCAAACTTAGAGCACTGTCAGCTCCTTGCTCTGTAGGCTGTTTCCACAACACTTTGCTCATTATCTTCTGACGGAGGCCCAGGTTGCTCATTTTGAGGACACTCTGGCACAATTAGGCTTTGCAGCACTGAAGGGGGGGCTGTCAACTCTCTCACATTGTTCTTCAAGTTCTGATGTGTCACCAGAGAGACTCAACCAGTCTGCTCCTTCTTCGGGCAGTTCACACAGTTCCACAAAACACAGAGTCCGCAACCTCAGATGTAATACTTTGCACTTCTCTTTCAGGGAGCATTGGCTCCAAGGACGAAGCTGAGAGGTTAGGCAGTCCAGAAGGCCCAGCTTCATCCCCACAATTAGTCATAGGGTTACCTTGAAACAGCTGACTCAATTCATGGGGGGGGTAATAGGCATTGTCACACTCACTTTCGTCAGAGGTGGGCTGACAGTGACTATCATTCTGGGCCTGGTGCGGGGTAAATGTTAAGTCTGCAACTACTGAGGTAGGTTGACTCTGTCTCTTTTGCAGCAGCAGCATGAGTCACTGGCCCAGGGGAATCAGTCTCTGATGGTTCAGCCTCAATTATGACTTAGCCGATAGGTAGCAAGTGGTTACGGTGCATGGTCTTGATAGCTTTGAAGTTATTCTCTGGGTGCACCTTGTACACTGGTAAATCATTCAACCTTCCAACTACTACATGGGGAAGATGCTGCCACCTATCAGCAATTTTGTGTTTGCCATGCAGTCCAAAATTGTGTAACAACACACGGTCTCCAGGTCGAAGCTCTTGAGCCTTTACTTTTTTATCATGCCTCTCTTTGTTGGCGAGATTTCTTTTGGCAGCCATTGTCTTGGCCAGCTGATAGGCATGGTTCAATTGAGCTCTCAGTTTCTGTATATACTGTAGGTAATTTTCGGCTCTGACCCCATCTGGAGAGACCCCAAAGAAAACATCAACGGGCAGTCGGGCCTCCCTTCCGAACATGAGGTGGTAGGGGGAGAACCCAGTAGCATCATTTTTTGTGCAGTTGTATGCATGGACCAAGGTGCTAATCTGCTGGCTCCCCTTAGGCTTGTCTTTGGGATGGAGGGTGCCCAGCATGTCTAGAAGGGTGTGGTTAAAACGTTCTGGTTGAGGGTCCCCCTGTGGGTGATAAGGGGTGGTTCTCCACAGCCCCCCATAGAGAGAGCATTTATTTGATTAGCCAACCTTCAAAATCTCTGCCTTGGTCAGAGTGAATCCGCTGAGGGGCACCATAGTGGACGAAGACATTTTCCACTAGCACCTTGGCCACGGTAGAGGCCTTTTGCTCTTTAGTTGGAAAAGCTTGCGCATACCATGTGAAATGATCCGTAACCACAAACACATTGCCAATATTCCGCTGTTCAGGTTCTAAACACAAAAAGTCTATGCAGACCAGTTCCATGGGGATGCTGGTAGTAATATTGACAAGGGGGGCAGCTCTCTGAGGCAGGACTTTCCTTTGTGGACAATGACTGCAGGTCTTTACATGGTGCTCAACATCGGCCCCATCTTGGGATAGTAGAATCGAGATTGTACCAAGTCAAGAGTTCTGTCAATACCAAGGTGCCCCATGTGATTGTGGAGGGACCTCAGTACCAAATCTTTAAAGGCCGTGGGCAGGACCAATTGCTGCCTGTCTACTTGACCGCCATGATCCTCTGTGTCTTTGTACAACAACTGAATGAGTAGTTTCAACCTGGTGCCTTCTTTAAACAATAGAGCAGTTTGCAAGTCAGGGGAACTCCACTTGATACATCTTTCCTCGCATGCAGGGCATGAAGTTCAGGCTGAATCCTAGGATCTTGGGATTGAGCCCACTGAATGCTGTCATTGTCAAATTGAGGTAGTGCATTAATATCTAGAGCAGAAAAGTGGCAATAGGCAGCAGGTATGCAGGTATCGGGAGGGCCCAAGCAATCTACTAAACAGTCCACTGTGTCTGCAGACATTTGTTCATCTCGGTCAAATTTTTAGCACAAGGCTCGGATGTCAGGTTCAGACAGCCTGACCCAATCACTCTTGGAAACTGGCTTTCGTGACAAGGCGTCAGCATCAATATGGTTCAGTCCTAGCCTGTATTCAACAGCATAATCATAGGTAGATAAGGTGGAAAGCCACTGGTGCCCAGTGGCATCTAACTTAGCTGAAGTCTATACATAGGTTAAAGGGGTATTGTCAGTCTTCACCAATATCTTTGCCCCATAGAGGTGTTCATGAAACTGGTCGATGATGGCCCATTTTAGCGCAGGAACTCCAGCTTGTGCACAGGGTAGTTTCACTCTGATGGGGTCAAGCTCCTACTGGCGAAGGCCACTGGTCTCAAACCATCCTCATGGGCTTGATACAGCACAGCTCCTAGACCCTGCAGACTGGTGTCCATATACAGCACATAGATAGGGCTTGGTGGGGTCAGGACAGGCGCAGATGGGGGCATGGGTGAGTGTGTATATGACTTCGTGAAAGGCTGCTTCACATTCAGGTGTCCAGCGGGGCCCAAAAAGTTCACCTGTGTGGAAGTACACTTTCTCTGGTTCTTTGACTGCCCCTTTTTTATATTTATGGTTGGTAGGAGGGTAACCCTGAGTAAGATTCAAGAGTTGGCGAATCACCTTTGAATAGTCTTTTATGAACCTGCGGTAGTAGCCACAGAACCCCAGGAAACATTGTAGTTCTTTCAAATTATGGGGCAGGGGCCAAGTAGTCAGTGATTCAACCTTACTGGGATCAGTTTCTATCCCTTCTGCAGATACTATGTGCCCCACATACTTCACGGAGGTTTGAAAAATCTGGCACTTGTCAGTGGATAGCTTGAGGCCGGTCTTCCAATCAGTCTAGGACTTTAAACAGTCAGGTCTCATGCTCCCTTAATGTGTGCCCAAACACAATGACATCATCTAGGTACACTAGATATTCCAGCAAGTTCATATCTCCCACCACACGTTCCATCAGTCGCTGGAAGGTGGCCGGGGCACCTGAAATCCCCTGTGGCATTCTCAGGAATTCGTAGAACTCCAAAGGACAGATGAAGGTTGTTTTCTCATGGTCCTCTGGGGCCATCGGGATCTGGTAGTATCCGCTGTGAAGATACAATACCGAAAACCATTTGCTCCCTTTCAAACAATCCAGGGCATCTTGTATACGGGGCATGGTGTATTGATCGGGGATGATCCGCCGGTTCAGGGTTCAACACACATCCTTACTGACCCATTCTTCTTACGCACAACCACAATGGGAGAATCATATAGGCTCCTTGATTCTTGTATCACACCAGCAGTGAGCATTTCCTACAGGTGTTTCCTCACATCATCTATGTCTGCTGGGGCGAGACGTCGGGATCTCTTTTGAAATGGCCGGTCATCATACAGGCGTATGTGATGCTCTGCACCCTGCTCACACCCCATGTCCCATTCTTTAATGAAAACACTTGGTCCCACTGAATGAGTTTCTTGCTAATTCTAGCCTTCCATTCAGCTGGCAGTGGAGAGTCACCAAAGTCAAATAAGTCCGGGGTCACTCTCTCCTTCTCGCCAGAGCACTTGTTGCTGGGCAATATGGCAGTGTCGGCACAGTGTACTGTAGCTAGGGTGCACCCTCTGTTCACCCAAATCTCCCGATCTGACACATTCTGAATCTGGACCATCACTCATCGTGCATAGGCGCGGGCACGAGCAGACAAGATGCTAGGTTTGACCAATAATCCCTCTGGCAACTTTCCATCTCCTGGTCGGTCCAACATTAATATTTTGTTCTTTATGTTTCTCTGTAGGTGGACTTCTCCATGGATTGTGCACTTGGTGTTGGGGCCAATACCAAGGAGTCAGGTTCCTTTTTCCACTCTATCCCCACTGGCTCACCTGGGTCCACTTCATTGGGTCTCGGTTGCCAGTCATAAGCCCTTTTTACTAAGGCTGGAATTCTTAGGGTCTGTCCAGTCAGCTGCCCTTATTTCTCATGGCAGAGTTTGTGCTAGTCTCCCAAACATGTGGGCGTTTATGCCAATTAACAGGGGAACCCCATCATACAGTCCAGTGGGGGGACACACTAGGGCCAGTGTCTCTACTTACTCCTCTACGCCAGTGACAGTTGCAGGAAAAGACAACCAGAGATGGGCATATCCTAGATATGGATGAGACCCCCACACATGTAGACCTTCCAGGGATTGTAAGGGCACATCAGATAAGTGTTTGTCATACCAGTCCTGAAACACAATGGTCATTTGCGACCCACTGTCAAGCACAGCCCAAGTAGGAATACCATTCACAGCCACATTAGTCTCCATTGAAGGGCCCACTATCTTGGACCAGTCTGGAGGGACGACAGCAGGGACCTGTACAGATGATTTAGCCACAGAGGGGTTGGAGTTAGAATGCCAAAGCCTTTACTGTGGTCATTTCATGCACCCCTTGACCACTGACTCATTTTCCAAAGCTCTCCTTGAAGCTGGTTCACCAATTTCTCTAAATCCTTCTGAGACTGGCATTCTCTCTTCATATGGCCATCCTTGCTGCAGTTGTGGCAAATGACATGCTCTCGGGGCATCCTTGGGGAAAACATAGCAAGGGATGCTGGAGGATTGATGGGAGATTGTGATCTGACGTCTGCAAGTAGTGTACCATGTCTCAGAAGTTCCTTTAAGATGGAAGTCAATTCCTTGAGCTCACCTGAGAGGCCACCCTCAATAGAGGATGCCTGCGGGTGCACCCCCCCCCACCCCCATAACAGTTGCATCCTGACAGGAGCCAGGGTCTCTGTCAGCAGGTGATATCTCAGCACCCCAGCAAACACACTCGGTTGTACTTTTCTGACTTCCTTCAGCAACTCCTCCCCCCACCATTTAGCCCATGGTGGGACACTCTTAGTGGTCTCCATTTTGGAAGGGCCTTCCAGTGCTATGATCACTTAGGCTGCACTCACCCCATAATTACAATTTCCCTCTTCACCTTCTACCTCCCGGAGTTCTTTTATCAAGTCACAGTAGTCAGGTGGGTCACCTCTCCAGTTCTGGAGCCTTAACTGGATGATCTGCAGTTTAGAATGCTTGGCATGTTGCAGTATGTACCCCAATCTTGCACGGTTCAAATCACTAGCGGCTACCCCACCTTTCCGGTAAGCTTTCTGCAGAGTTCTTTCTAGGTGAGTAACATACGCAGACATACTTTCCTCCTTCCATTGTTCAGTACCTTGAAATTTCCACATCAAAGTCTCCCCTGACTTAGTGCTCCCAAAATTGCCTTCAAGTACAGATAGGTACTTCTGAGCAGATACATCAGGGTTCGTGCACCTCAAAAATGTAATGGCTTCAAGGGCAAGGCCCCTCAAACTTTCTATGATTCTTTTCTGCTTCTCAGCCTCTGCACACTGCCACTCAGGTACCAAGGGTACAACATAGTCGATCCAAGTCTCCCAGTCATCCTCCCCCTTGGGGGTGGGGAGGGTGCCTGAGAAGATTCCCAGCCTTCAGTAGGCGTTGTGTCTAATGGCGGGTACAGATATAGAGGCCAGCATTGGCGCTGGCACAGAAGTCTGGGCAGTAACAGGTGATGAAGTGAGAGGGGGTGTTGTGGAGAGAACACCCCCAGGTGGCAAGAACAGTTTCTTAAAGTCCTCTACGGTTTTCCCTTCCTCCAGCAACAACTTAGCAAATTTCTCCTCAAAAGTCTCAGATAATGGTGGGAGCTCATCCTCCCCAGGGTCTTTACTGTCTTTTGTTATCACTTTCCAGGTGGTTGGGACCCCTTCTAAGGCAATAGTCTGTGGCACTTTAGAGCTGTCCACGAGGTCACCACACTCTACCAAGGCTATGAAAGTTTGGTAGATCAAATCAGCCTGTCGACCCACCACCACAGGGTTTTTTAAACATTCAGCTTTGGAGAGTGCTCCCTCTACAGTGTCTTTACTGATACCCTGGGGAATATCTAGTATAAGCAGAGCATTTTGGGGTCAATCTCCTGCCCAGTACACCACACCACCAACTGGTGTACAGCCATTTCTACTGGGGTAGCCATTAATCTTTAACAATAATTCATAATTTTTGGCCAGTAGAAGGCACAAAATCCCAGCGGTGAGCCTCTAAGATGTAACCCCTAGGTGGCGCTATCCCACGGGCTACTGCCCCTGCCTGCTTGGCTAGTAGCAGGTTAAGGGGCCTGAGTAACCCCCCTCTTTCTTTACTAGTGGCCAGAAAAATACACAATAAGCACTTTCACAATACCCCTGATACACCACACAAATACCCACACTGTTTGCACTTACCACCAGGGCTTTCCTCTGGCTTGACCCTGGGGACCCCCTGCAAAACAAGGTTATACACAGCAAATAACAGCAGTACAGTACTCTTGCACAAACTTGGAACCACAGTCAGGGTAAATGCAAAAAAAGAGTTAGATCTGATTTATTTAAGGGACTTGAACAAGGGATGGGAGTAATCAGGTTAATTTGCTTAAAGGCTGTATTAATCAAACAGTTATGCATGCACTTCAGGGTCCATAAACAGTCACACACTCTAGGTATCCAGGTGAAGAAGAGATGGGCTAGCCAGGATCGCTGCCCGAGGTAGGCCGGTGTCACAGCTGGTTGGGGCTCTGTGATGGAAGAAAACATGCACCACACACAGTAATTGTAATCCGGAGCCAGAGGGCTCAGTTTGTGAAGGAAAAGAAACAACAAGACAATCAGATGATGCACTTGGATTAAGCTGTTGTTGCAGGGAGCTACCTTTGATGGTTACTCACAATACCCAAGACTGGACACAGGCTGGATGAAAATTGAGATTGCAGGTGGTTGATCTGGAGTGCCAGGAGAAGCAGGGCCCACACGATTCACTGAGGCATCGTTCCTGTTCAAGCATGGAGCAGAGGGTTGATCCCCAGGCAGATCTCTCGTCAATGGCTTTCTCTGTGCAGTGGGGTAGTCTGACAGGGCCAGTGTGGCAAGGCTCAGACCGTATGGAGATGAACTCGGAATCAGTCCGGTCGAGCTGGATACAGCTTCCAGCAAGCAGAACACAGTTCACACAATGGGGAACCAAATCACAACCCACTATAAACACACAGCACATTTACATGTAAGAGATTCGACCATACCAGGTAAACCGCTCTCCAGTCACAATCACAAAGTCTCTGCACACACCGGGAGTTTAGAGGTAACTGAAAATCCTGACAGGCCGATGCATTCAGCAAATCTTCAGTCTTCTTCAGGTTGATCCTGGTCACAACTCAGTGGCTTACTTCATTCTCACAAACTCGGATTCAGTCCGAACTGATTCTTTTCTCCCTCTCAGGGACAGCAGGCACTCATGCAGGCCAAAACTCAAGCCTTTCCACAGAGACTGTCTCGAGCTGTTGCTTCTTCAGCTCCCAACTTAGATCTGACTCAACTGCCAGCAAGCCTGGGAATTTCCCCAAGATCATAAGGTTTGGTTGGCTGATTCATCCATCAGTCACAACAGGAGCTCCCCCCTTCAGGTGCAAAAAGGCACCAAAAGCCCAAAACTACAATTCCTACAGATTCTGACTCCAGACAGCTCCTGTAGTCTGGCTTCATTTTAGGTTTCTCCAGTACTGATTGGTCCAATTCGGCAGTCCTGGGCCAAAGTAGTGGGGATAAATAATAAAACAATCCTTGCTGCAAAGAAGGCAGGTTAGACAAACTACAGGACATTATCATTATCACTCTAAATGATTTTTAGCAAATAGTTATAGCTTTCAACAGAGCTCTCTCTCGTGTTACTTATGACTGCAATCCAGGCAGCTCTTAAAGAGACAGTACACAGAGGCTATGCAGGCACTCTCTGGCAATCGCATTTAAACTGCTAAAATGCAGGACACCAGCCTGGCAATGCGCATTTAGGCAAACTCAAGGAAGACTTTTCGGGAACCCCCATTTGTAGGGGGGTTACACATGCGCTTTAAGTCTCTACACAGTCACACCTCTAGGTATCCAGGTAGGGAGATGATGGGCTAGCTAGGAATGTTGCAGCTGGTTGGGGCCCAATGATGGAAGAAAGCAACATGCACAACACACACTATTTGTAATCCGGAGCTGGAGGGCTCACGTTGAGAAAGAAAAAGCAACCAGACAATCGGATGACAACACTTTAGAGTTAGCTGTTGTTGCAGGGATCTGCCCTGATGTTTACTCACGATACCCAATACTGGACACAGGCAGGACGAAATCGAGACTGCAGGTTGTTGAGCTGGAGTGCTCAGAGAAGTGGGGCCCACACAAATCACAGAGGCATCATTCCTGTTTAAGTGTTGAGCAGGGGGCTGATCCCCAGGCAGGTCTCTTGTTGATGGCTTTCTCTGTTCAGTGGGTAGTTGGGCTGGACCTGTGTAGCAAGGCCCAGGCCCAATGGAGATGATTTTGAATTCAGTCCATGCGGCTGGATGCAGCTTCCAGCAAGCAGAATACAGTTCAAACCACAGTGGGGAACCAAATCACGACTCACTATAAGCACACAACACATTCACATGTAAGGAAATTCCACTGTACCAGGCAAAAGGTTCTCCGGTCGCAATTACAGAGTCTCTGCACAATCCAGGAGTTCAGAGGTGGCTGGAGGTTCAGAAAGGCCAATCGCATTCTGCAAATCTTCGATCTTCTTCAGGTAGGAGCCTGGTCACAATTCTGTGGCTTACTTCACTCTCCAAGTTCGGATTCGGTATGAAAAAGGCACAAGTTCCCTCTCAGGGACAGTAGGCAGGCATGCAGGCCAAAACTCAGGCCTTTCCACAATTCTCCCACACAAATCTACACCGGGGCTGCTGCTTGAATCATTCAAGCTGTTATCTCTTCACTTCCCAACTCAGAACTGAAACTAGCTGCAAGCAGCTTGGGGAATCTCACCAAGATCCAAAAGGTTCAGTTGGCTGATCTGTCTGTCAGTCACAACAAGGGCTCCCCCTCCAGGTTATTTTAGGTGCCAAAATGCAAAAACTACAATTCCTACAAATTTTGACCCCCACCAAGCCCCTGTAGGCAGGCTCCATTTTAGAGTCCCAAATGTACTGATTGGCCCATTTCAGCAGTCCAGGACCAAGATGATGGAAACAAACAGAACTGTCCATGCTGCAAAGAAGGCAGGTTAGAACAAACTGCAATAGTATTACTACTCTAACAAATGATCAGCAAACTAGCAAATGTAACCCCTAGGTGGCGCTATCCCATGGGCTGCTATCCCTGCTTGCTTGTCTAGTAGCAAGGTTAAGGGGCCTGAGTTCTGAAATGGGTGCCTCCACCCAGAGGTCAGGGTTGGTAGTGGTCAAGCTAACCTGGGCACCGCCCTCCAGGACACTGTAACCCCCCCTTCCCCTCTAGTGGCCTGAACACTGTACAATAATCACTTTCACAATACCCCTGGTACACCACACAAGTATCCACACTGCTTGCACTTACCACCAGGGCTGGCTCCTCTGGCTCGACCCTGGGGACCCCCTGTAAAACAAGGCTATGCACAGCAAATAGCAACAGTTCAGTACTTTGAGCAGAAACTGGAACCACAGTCAGATTACATGCAGAAACAAGTTAGATCTGATTTATTCAGGGGACTTGAACAAGGGAGGGGCGAAATCAGGTTAATTAGCTTAAAGGTTATATCAATCAAGCAGTTATGCATGTGCTTTGAGTCCCCCCACACAGTCACACCTCTGGGTACCCAGGTGGAGAAGAGATGGGCTAGCCAGGACCTTTGCCCGGGGTTGGCCAGCGTCACAGCTGGTTGGGGCCCTGTGATGGAAAACACAACATGCACAGTACACACTGTTTGTAATCCAGAGCAAGAGGGCTCAGTTCGAAAAGGAAATGAAACAACAAGACAATCGGATGACACACTCAGATTAAGCTGTTGTTGCAGGGTGCTATCCTGGTATTTACTCATGATACCCAAGACTGGACACAGGCTGCATGAAAATCGAGACTGCAGGTGGTTGATCTGGAATGCCAGGAGAAGCAGGGCCCACAACGAGTCAGTGAGGCGTCGTTACTGTTCAGGAGTGGAGCAGGGGGCTGATCCCCAGGCAGGTCTCTCGTTGATGGCTTCTCTGTGCAGTGGGTAGTCTGGCTGGGCCAGTCTGGCAAGGCCCAGAACTCATGGAGACAAATTCGGATGCAGTCCATTCTGGGCTGGATACAGCTTCCAGCAGACAGAACACAGTTCACACGGTGGGGAACTAACTCATGACCCACTAGCAGCTCACAGCACATTCACATGTAAGGGAATTCTGCTGTACCAGGCAAAGCTTCTCCCCGTTCACAATTGCAAAGTCTCTGCACACACCGGGAGCTTAGGGGTAGCTGGAACTCCTAACAGGCCAATCGCATTCATCAAAATCTTCAGTTTTCTTCAGGTTGAGCCTAGCCCACTTCAGTAGCTTACTTTAGTCACACAACTCGGATTCAGTCCGAAAACAATTCTCTTTCCCCTCTCAGGGCAGCAGGCAGACATATAGACCAAAATTCAGGCCTTTCCACAGAGACTGTCTCAAGCATCTTGCTTCTTCTGCTCCCAACTTAGATCTGATTCAACTGCCAGCAAGGCAGGGACTTTTCCCCAGAATCCAAAAGGTTTGGTTGGCTGATCTATCTGTCAGTCACAACAAAGGCTCCCCCTTCAGGGCAAAAAGGAGCAAAAAGTCCCAAACTACAATTCCTACAGATTTTAACTTCAGACAACTCCTGTAGTCCGGCTCCATGTTAGGTCCCACCAGAAATGATTGGTCCAATTCACAGTCCCGGGCCAAATGGTGGGGATAAACAAGACGGTCCTTGCTGCAAAGAAGGCAGGTTAGACAAACTACATTATCATTAACACTTTAAATGATTTTCAGCAAATAGTTACACCTTTCAACAGACCTCCCTCTCAGATTACTTATAACTGCAATCTAGGCAGCTCTTAAAGAGACAGTACACAGAGGCTCAGAGGCTATACAGGCACTCTCTGGCAATACATTTAAACTGCTAAAACGCAGGACACCAGCCGGGCAGTGAGCAATTAGGCAAGCTTATGGAAGACTTTTTGGGAACTCCCATTTGTAGGGGGGGTTACACACATCTTCTAACAGAGCTCCCTTTTAAATTAATTATGACTGCAATCCAGGCAGCTCTTAAAGAGACAGTACAAACAGGTTATATAGGCACTCTCTGGCAATCTCATTAAAACTGCAAAAATGCACGACACCAGCCTGGCAGTGAGCATTTAGACAGGCTCAAGGAAGACCTTTCAGGAACCCCCATTTGTAAGGGGGTTACACATGCAAGTGCAAGAACATACCACAGTGATATTCTGTGCAGCATTAATAAATACTTGAAAATGTATTACTTCTTTCAACTCTGGAGACTGGGGAAGGCAGCATGGTTTAGTATTGGTAGTTGCATAGATATGAGAAGTGAGATGATAAAAGTTTAGGGGGACGGAGAAGGTCACAACTGGGAGCACAGGGAAAGGGGATAGGATATATGGGGACACAGGGTAAGGGAGGGGGAATGGGATAAGAGGGGGACGATATGACAAGCAGAGAAACAACAGGGATGATTGGCAGTGAACAAAAAGGGTGGAGCATAGAGGTGCTGAGCGAGGCTAGGGATCACTAAAAGCAGGTGCAATTAGAGGAGTAGAAGTTTTGTAGGGCTAGTGAGATAGAGCAAAGAGAGGAGGAGTGTCTTTAGAGCAAAGAGAGGAGGAGTGTCTTACCTGATAGAGTAGTGAATTCCAAAGCTTTGGGAAACAATGTGAAAAAGCAGCCTGACTTGCTGAGGTTATCAGTGAGGGGTCAGCCACAGTGCAAGAGTCTTTGGATCTAAGGGAGTGGTAGGAAGGTGGCAGGATAGTTAGGGAAGATGATGGGTAAGGAGGGAGAGATCCAAACCAAAATTTAGAGATGAATTTGGCAGTATGTGAGTGGCATCTATCGGTAAGCGATGGGAAGGCAACTACCCACCCAGGAAGGAACAGGATGTTATTTGCAATGCTCTCCAAACAATTTTATCACAGAATGTTAACACACTGAGGGCTGGCTGTCAGACTAGGGAAGTAGAAAGAGAGAAGGTTGGCAGTTTAACAGAGCCAAAATTTGATTCATTCAAATTGGGGGTGGGCTACACTGGATTAATTCTTTAGTAACCTTACCTGGTTACCAAAAAATAGAAAAAAAAACAACTGATTACTATATTGAATGGTCATGCTATCTGTGCTTAAAAAAACAACTTAGAAGCTGCACTAATGCTCTTAGTAAATTTACTTGTCCCACAGTGGCATTTTTACTTTCACTTGCACTTGTGCGAACATCTTGCTACTAACGCCATTTTAGAGGTGTCACTGCTCAGCCAATTACAGCTGAAACTACAATGGGCTTGCCAGTGTAGACAATGATCAGGCACGCTGGTCATGACAGTAATTCTGCTTGCTGACATGACATATTCTATAGTTGAAAGAAATGAACCACGCCAATGAGAGAGCGCTTAACTTCTTTCTGTAGCCATAACTCCTGGTGTGCACATTAAAACAGATACTAATATGAATGGCCGGAGTTACGGTTATTGTCTGCTCCTGCCACACTCCCTCTCTCCCTGGTCCTTGCTCCTGTGCTGTCCTGGCTTTGACATTAGCCACAGTGTGACTTCACTTATTTGTGTCTCCTGTCAACAGCCACACTCTCTTCCTGATCCTAGCTCCTTTGACCCCCCCAGACTTTGTGCTGCCAGTTGCAGAGTCAGAATTGGGGTGCCCCTTTACCTTGGTGTGTGGTGGCACCCCTCCCATTTATCTTGCCTCCTCTCCATTACCATGGGCCACTGGGGAGCCCACTCCCAGTGTCCCTATTCATGTATCCCCCTCCCTGCAAATGACACTGGGGAGCCCTTTCCCAGTGTCCCTGGTGATGCATTTCTTCCCCACCCCCATCAGATTCGGACAGTGTCCCTCATCATGTCTGACCACCATTCAGTGTGGGACACTGGGGAGCCCACTCCCAGAGTCTCAAAACATCATTTAGTGCTGCAGCCCCTTTTCCTGTGGGACAGTGGGGAGCCCACTCAGAGTGTCACCTGATATGTACCCCCCAAAACACTAGGACACTGGGGAGTCCACTCCCAATGTCCTGACATCTTTAGTGAAAAACCTGAAAAAAGAAAACAGTCCCACGTTTATCATTTTTTATTCCTGAAAAAAAGAAAATGATCCCCAGTCATCTCCCAATCCTCCTTCACCATCCTGACCCTCCCACTGAGCAACCCCCCCACCTCCCCTTTGCCCTATACTTACCATTGGTGGTCTGCAGCTGTTATCTTCTGTGGAGCGGGACACGTCTGCACTCTTTAGTCGATCCATGAACTGAAGAATCAAGGTAAGTGCTGTATAATGACTGTCAATGGCAATTTCAACTTCTGTTGATATCTCAGCCATTTTCAGATATTTTTGCATCAGTTTTTCAACATGGGCTTTTTGGAATCTCATCTCATGAACACTGGCACTGTCATTTCGTTAGTCAGTCCTGAAAGGTGATTTCACAGTCAGTGTGCAGAATCACCTTTTGGGACTGAGTAATGAAACCGCACCACTGTTCATGAGGTGCAGTCCCAAAAAGCCCATGTTGAAAATTTAGTGCAAAAATACCAACAAGCATTTGTCAATGCCGAACGTTCGCTTGCAGGTGTTTGCAGTGGTGTTTGGCACGTATGGTGCTTTACCCTAATGCCCTGTGCGATTGCTGGTATTTGCACAATAAATTTTCAGCATGACCTTTTTGTTACCCCCATTGTGCGCTACATAGGTGGAAACACGTTTTGGGCAGGATGTGAAAAATGACAGCTGTACTGCTCATAAGGAAGTGTGGTAAAATGGCAATGTTGAAAATCTGGAGGAGAAATATGAAAATTCGCAAACCTACGAGCGTGAGTGGGAGGTGTGCAATGCACGCTCGTAAAACAGTATTTGTTAGGAATTTTTTCAGCAAATTTTCAACATTGGCATTTTAAAACCTCTGCTAATCAACAGTGTCACTGTGATTTTCTTACTGTGTCCCATACATTGATTTCGCACATCGACTGCGCCATTGTGCACTACATGGGCGGAAACATGTTTTGGGCAGGATGTGAAAAATGACAGCTGTACTGCTCATAAGGAGGTGTGGTAAAATGGCAATGTTGAAAATCTGGAGTGAAAATATTGAAAATTCACAAACTTATGAGTGTGCATAGGAACTGCACAACGCACGTAAACAGTTATTTTAGGAATTTGTTCACCAAATGTTCAATATAGCCATTTTAAGACCTCTGCTCATGATCAGTGTCACTGTGATTTTCTTAATGTGTCCCATCATTGAGTTTGCACAATCGACTGTGCCATTGTGCGCCACATTTACGGAAATATCGCTTTGGGTGAGATGTGAAAATGACAGCTGTACTACCTATAAGAAGGTGTGGTAAAATGGCAATGTTGAAAATCTGGAATGGAAATATTTAAAATTCACAAACCTACGAGCGTGCGTAGGAACTGCGCAACGCACGCTCGTAAAACAGTCATTTTTAGGAATTTTTTCACCAAATTTTCAACATAGCCATTTTAAAACCTCTGCTAATGAGCAGTGTCACCATGATTTTCTTAACACATCCCATACATTGATTTTGAACACCGACTGTGCCATTGTGCGCTACATGGGCAGAAACACGTTTTGGGCAGGATGTGAAAAATGACAGCTGTACTGCTCATAAGGAGGTGTGGTAAAATGGCAATGTTGAAAATATGGAGTGAAAATATTGAAAATTCATGAACTTACTAGCCTGCGTAGGAACTGTGCAACGACGCCAGAACATACATTTTTGATTTACCGTTTCATAGGCTTAGATTCTTCATGATCGATGTCACCGTCATGATATTTGCCCGGCGGGTGATTTGTGCAATGATCATAAATCACCCTTCGGCCCGGTAACGCCATGACAGTGACATCATTCATGAGAAGAGGTCCCAAAACCCATGTTGAAAATTTGTGCAAAATTCCAAAAATGCCTGAGATATGCAATCAAGTTGAAACCCCCCTATCTATCCCATTATACAGCTTACCAGCATTTCCTCAGTTCGCGGTCGGCTTTGAAGAGTGCAGACGTGTTCCTGGTCCACCGAAGATCATCACGCCAAGCTCCGGAGGTAAGTATGGGGTGAGGGAGGTGTGGGGAGGCTGCGGCGCAGTGGGTGGGTGCGGGTTGTGGGAGGGGGACTGGGAGATTACGTGGGACCATTTTTTCTTTACAGGTTTAAAAAAATGGACTACGGGACGCTTGCCACGCTGGGGTGGGCCTCAGCGTGGCAGAAGATGGCTGGGGGGCTGAGGGAGCCGACGGGATGATTGAGCACCTTCGCTGGGGAAACAGCAGCGGACATTTGCATGCTGGGGTTGGCCTCAACGGGCAGAAGTTGGCTGGGGGCCGAGAGCTGACGGGATTGGCACCGGCAAACAGCGCCGGATGTTTGCCACGCTGAGGTGGGCTCCAGTGTGGTAGAAGATGGCTGGGGGGCCGAGGAGCCGACGGGGATTGGGCACCCCGCCGCAAACAAAGCGGGACATTTGCCACGCTGGGTGGGCTCCCAGCATGGCACCAAAGCTTTGGGGGTGGCATGATGCGAGGGTGGCGACATGTGGGAAGGGGCGGCGATGTTTAGTAAGGACAGCGGTGGTTTTGTTTGAAGCCAAGACCACCGCTGTCACACAGCCCCCGCACCCATTGGTGCACGCCGCCACGCCTGCTCAACCGAGCAGCGGATTGAAAGGAGAGGCACACCCAAAGTGTGCTATTTCCCAAAATCGCTCCCTCAGCGTGCGCCGCGTTTAAACGAAAAAAACACTTGAGTTGTGCACAGTTGTTGAAGTCTTTCTACGCATGCTCGTAACTTCAGCAGTTTTTAATACTTTCACTCCAAATTTTCATCAATGCCATTTTTTCACACCACCTAATGAACAGTATACTGTCATTCTTCACAGTCTGTACAAAACGTGTTTTCACACCTGTGGCACAGAATGGCCCAGTTGCTGTGCAAAATCACATTTTGGAACCAGTGAACAAAATCACAGAGTCAGTGTTCATGAGGTGGAGTCCTAAAAAGGCATTATGGAAATTTCGTGAAAAAAAAATTCCTAAAAATTGCAGAGTTATGCACGGTTGTTGAAAAATGTTTGTGCACACAAATAACTTTGGTCACAATTTGGGGGTCAAAATATTAAAACATTACAAAGTTATGCCCATTCTTTGCAATTTCAGTATGCACTCTCGGAACTGCAGGAATCTTACATATTTTTACCCCAGATTTTCAAAGTAGCCTTCTAATTACCCAAGCTTATGTATGTCACAGCTGTCAGTTTTGAAATCCTGTCCAAAATGTGTGTTTCCACCTGTAGCGGGGAATGGCATTCTACTTGCACAGAATTATGTTTTGGCATGGATTTGGACATTTTGTTACTGCTTACATGTGCTGGAGTAATAAAATGGCTATGCTGATAATTTGGTCACGCATCTATGGAGGGATGGGTGCGCAGGGTCCAAAGGACCCTGCACTGCCACATGAAAATAAGGAACATGACAGAGCATGGGTGTTCAGAGCCTTAATGAACTAACGGTGGAGTGGCAATGGAGGTGGAAAGAACCAGGAGAGGGGGGTCCAGGGGACCTCCCCGCACAGCAAGGATAGAGCCAAATTTGACTTAGATTGGGGATAAGGGGTGGGCAAGGAGGCTGCAGGGAGAGGATCAGGGTGGAGATTGGTATTACTAAATGCTAGGAGCCTGGGGAACAAGATGGCTGAGTTGTAGACATTGATGGCAGAGGAGGAGGTGGACATATCTGCCATTACTGAGATGTGGACAACCCAAAGCCATGACTGGGACTTAGCAGTGAAAAAAATGAAAGGGGTGAGTGGCTATTTATGTAAGGGAAGGGATCAGATATAATAGGAAGGAGGGTAGGACAGAAGAAATTTGGCTGCAACTGCGCAACCGGAAGGGGGCTAAGGTCCGATTGGGTATTGTTTATAGGCCTCCAGCCCAGAAAGGGGACATGGAGAGAGAACTGGGGGAGCAGCTAAGAAGACTCGGTGGCAAAGAGAGCACTGTGTTAGTGGGGGACTTTAATCTACCAGGGGTGAATTGGAGCATCCCAGCTACCACATGCACCTAGGAGCAGATCCTCCTGAAAGCATTCCAGGACAGCTTCCTGAACCCAGAGGGTAACAGTGCCAACAAGAGAGGAGAACATTCTTGACCTGGTGCTGGAGGATGGGAAACATGTCAGGGGTATTTGGGTGGAAGACCCACTGGCAGGTAGTGATCACTGCACAGTGTGGTTCTTGATCAATCTGGGTAGGGAAGCAGCCACTACAAAAGCTAGGGTCCTGGACTTCAAAAGGGAAGGCTCTGGCAGGATGGGTCACATACTGGAAAAACACGTAGTTGGCATACACCCAGACATGGATGCCGAACAAAAAAGGGCAATCATCAAGCTAGGACTGACTGAATCCACTAAAGCTTGTGTCATGAACCACTGTAAGAAAATCCAGGACCAAGAAACCAAGCTGGACAAGTAGGGAGGTAGCTGTGAAGGATAAGAGAAATGCTTTCTGAACCTACAAGAGAATCAACAGGGCAGAGGACACTGAGGAATATGTGAGGAAATTCAGGAAAGTGAGCAGAATGGTAAGGGTGGCAAAGGCAGCTGGAGAATGGAGATTAGCACAGGGGAGAAAATGATTTCTTACTGAGTTCAAAGCCCAGTGAGAGTCGCACTTTTCCTTCCATTTCTACAATTGGATTTGTAAATTTGCCTCGCAGTGGCATATACTTTACTTGGGAGAGACTGAGGAGGAGTTATTTGAGTCTGTTTAAAGACTTCCTGGTTGCTCATTGCAACACCAGAAAGGAATGTATGTGTGATTCACATAGGGAAAACTCTGGGGCCTTAACTGGCTGAACTCTCATAGCTCAGTTGGTTAAGAGCTAAAGCACAGACTGCTTAGATCCTGGGTTCAAATCGCAGTGAGAGTCATACTTTTCCTTTCATTTCTACAACTGGAGTTATTCATATATATCAGGGAGAAGAGGAAGAGCAAGGATCAAATCGTTAGGATCAGTAAAGACAGTGAGTGGGCAGAAAAGGGGGCTGAGAAGGCAAAAGTACTCAACAAGTACTTCTGTTCAGTATTCACCAGAGAGAGAGAGAGAGAGATGGGCCCATACCTGAAGGGAAAGGTGGTGGGGTGGGGGGATGAGATAACCACAGATGGGGAAATCACAGTGGAAAGGGTGTTGAAGGGCCTTAGGTCCCTGAGGGTGTGCTTGGAAACTGCACAACACATGCTCATAACACAGTCACTTTTTGGAATTTTGTCACCAAGTTTGCAACATAGGCTTTTTGAAAGCCCACCTCATGAACAGTGGTACTGTAATTTCGTTAATTGGTCCCGAAAGGTGATTCCATGCAGTGACTGTGAAATCACCTTTCAGGGCCGAATAACAAAATGACAGTGGCTGATTTCATGAGGTTGGGTCCCAAGAACTACATGTTGAAAATTTGGAGTCAAAAATAAAAAAAAAATGGCTGAGATGTCCACCTAAGTTAAGACCTCTCCCATTGATGCCATTATACAGCTTACCGGCATTTCTTCAGTTCGCGGTTGGCTTTGAAGAGTGCAGATGTGTTCCCACTCCACCGAAGATTGTGGCGCCGGGCCTCTGGAGGTAAGTATAGGGTGGGGAGTGCAGAGGGTGCGTGCGAGTTGGGAAGGGCCCCTGCAGACAGCAAGGGACCATTTTCTTTGTTTCAAGTTCTGAAAAAAAAAAAGGCAGTGCAGACTGTTTTCTTTCTTTACAGGTGTATGACAAATATTGGGGACACTGGAGTGGGCTCCCAGTGTGCCCCATGACTTTGGGGGCATAATGTTTTCCACACTGGGGTGGGCTCCCAGTGTGACTCACAATGGGGGTGGGTGGGGGCAGGAAAATGCCGACATGCTTGGCTTCAGAACACATGCAGGCACACTGGAGTGAGCTCCCAGTGTACCACACAATCTGGAGGGGGGTTATAAAAAAGACGACTGGGGGATTGGACTTGCTGGGGATTGTGAGAGGCAGACTGCTACAGCTGCTGTCATGTTTATTGAAATGTTTCAGCAGGCAAGGCACGTCCTGCAATGACTGGACATGCCCTCATTGCAGTGGTGAAATTCTTTCAAATTGGTGGCACGCTTCTCAAGGGCTGTCATAGACAGTGTGCTCATTCATTGGTTCCACACAGACCAGCCCAAGAAAGCAGTGGCGCCATTGGCCACAACATGGCCACACATCCACAACCTGCTTCTCCAGCAAGCTGTCACAAAATATTGCTTGTACTGCGTGTCCATGAGACAACATAAAAAGAATATACAAAAAAAAAAAAAAGAGAATCTCTGGGAATTAATAGCACCTTTTCTTTTGTCTTTTGAAGTACCTCAGCATCATATCCACTCTCCCAAAATCTGATTATAAGTTTCCCAGCCTGCAAGTCAAATGCTTTGTAGTGCTAAAATTCCATCTCAGCCTCAGCAATTGGCTGTATGGGATCAAGTTCAGACTAGAGGGATGGGCACTGGTGGCATGCAGCACAGAGCTCATGGCTGTAGGCTTACAATAGCATGTGATCTTAACAGTTTGCTTGCCAAATTCATTAATAGTTTGAAATCTAAAATGTTCAGACTGGTGTTGCTGAGTGTATACATAAACCTAAGGGTGAAATTGTTTTTGTTGAGCCATTCCATGAAAAGTGAGATCTTCTGGGTGTCTCCATGCCACGCACGCAATACATCATCAATAAAATGGTACCAGTGTTTTTTGTTGTTAGTTAAGTTATTAAAGATATACATCTTTTCCCAGTGACCCAGGAAAAGATTGGCATAACTACGTGCTATGGAAGTACCCATGGCAGTCCCACATATTTGTAAGTAAAAAGTGCCTTCAAACTCAAAATACCGTATATCTTCGATTTAAAGCCGTGTCTTGTAATGCAAAGTTACGGTTTGAGCTGTGGCTTATGATTGAGGGCGGCTAATCTTAGAGGGCATCTTTTATTAGATTGGCAATTTTCAGTGATGTGTGCTGGCCGTTACTTAAGTATGAAAGCTGATCAGCCAGTGCTTAATTTGATGATGCAGAGTTGTAGTCAGACAGAGAACTCGTTGAGAATGGTCCAGGAGAAAATGTCAAAATGAAATGCAGAGCCAAGTGAGTAAAACCGTTGAACTAGAAATCTGCGCAGACTGTGATCTTACCTGTGGGAAAGAAATTGAGTGAATGAACATGCTGTAAAAACTTTTAAAAGTTTTTTTTGTCTCGAGTAAATTTTATTTTTTAATGCTTGCCTGTTATAAAATGTGCTGACTTCTTTGTTTTCAGTGTTGCTAACACATGAGCATGTTGCTTAGTTGCACTAGAGATGCACCTAAGCATGGCCAGAGATG
The DNA here is from genome assembly GCA_016271365.2 of Neoceratodus forsteri. Taxonomy (NCBI): domain Eukaryota; kingdom Metazoa; phylum Chordata; order Ceratodontiformes; family Ceratodontidae; genus Neoceratodus; species Neoceratodus forsteri. The sequence goes on from CM057454.1 coordinate 1,182,415,313, forward strand.
CTGAACACTGAAACACATCAAACCAAGGAAAACTGCCTTTTTGTTTGTTAAAAGGGAGTGGAATGCTGTGAGATCAGTAACTGAAGCACAGCCTCACTTGCACATCATGAACATGATAAGGGAGCTTAAGGTGTATCATTTTCCGCAGTGTTTCTGCTCACTTAGGAGGTTTGTGTGGGGGGGGAGGTTACGGAGAAGCAAGTATGGGAGCTGAAGAAGGGTTGCTGTAATGTACCACTAACATGCTGAATGCACAGAAAATCACTGTGTCCTTTTGTTTGTCCTTTAACTTGTTGACTGATGTAACATTCAGTAGCGGTCTGTATTTGAGGGCGGCTTATACCGAAACTTTGTCTGTGGAGGTGCGGCTTATGATCGAGGGTGGTTTTAGATCAAAGATATATGGTAGTTATGGATCAACAGAAAGTCCAGGGACTGTAAAATAACCCCCCTTAGGAATATCATGTAACAAAGCAGCATTGTTAGATGATTAGTCTCTCTTGGGATCCCAGAAGCTCCGTTAGGTAGGGGCAGGAGTAAGAGGAGGTGAAATGAGCTCTGAGGGCAGCTTAGTGGGTAGTTAGAAAAGAAGAGATGAAGGGGGAGGGAGACAGTTACAGATGAGGGGCAAGCACATAAAAATCTGTTTAGTCAGAACAGGTGTTGCATTGGTGAATACTGAAAGAAAGGGAATCTGAAAAATGGAGTGCAAAGGAAGGAGGGCACAGGAGTTGAGAGTAGGTCAGAGAGAGGGAGGAAATGAGAGTGATAATTAAGAACACCAGACCACTGCAGTCTCCATAGTGAGATGCTATGAGAAATGTGCAAAATTATGGACTACCGCTATCTCCATAACGAAATGCTAAGGCAAATGTATACAGTTCTTAGGTTGTTTAAGTTGGGGGTGCTTCATCCCCACACCCCAAACTTAAAAAAACAAGGGGGGCACTGTGGGGGGCACAACCCCCAAACTCTAATATGAGTGACAAGCTCGTTTATGTACTGTAACAAATGGAATGCCACAGGGTGTGTGGGGGGCAGCACACCCCACATTAAAATTTTGTGCTGCCTGTTTTACATCTAAAACAATACCTCTGACTGTTGTTTTGTCCAGTGATCTGTTTGGCAACTATTTACCAGGGCTATTTACAGTTCTGTAGATCCAGTAATGTTGCATCTCAAAGAAGTGTTCAGACATCATGTAAGAACACCCACTGACTCCATTTGCACAGCGCTGTGGTAGTCTTAAACCCAGCTATGAAGCTGGTCCGCTGTTCTCACTATCACAGGAAATGAGAGAGGCAAATCAGTTCTTTAAGAGGGAAACAGCAAAATGAAAGTAGCACTAAGAATTTAGAGCGGAAGGAGTGACACAGGTAAATGGAGCAGTGGTGAGAGAGGAGAGTCCATAGCAAAGTGGCTGAAAGAATGGAAGAGGTGGTCCAGTTTAGCCAGGGTGCATCTTGGATGGTGCCATAGATCACATCTGCCTAGTAAAGCATTGGCATGAGAAGTTAAAGTGAGCTCTGAGCCGCAGCTTGAGTTGGTAGTCTGAAGGGAGAGGCAATGAGGGGGAAGAAAGATGATTCCATATGGAGGGCAAGTGCATGGAAAAGGCAGTTTTGCTAGCTCATTACCTCCTTGAAATGCCTATAGGTAGCAACCAAATCATCCCCTTTGTCTCCCACAACTTCAGTCGGCAGACAAAGACTTCCTGTGTGCCCCAGACATATCTCAGGTCATCAGCACTATTTTTCTTTGTTACTTGTGAACCAAATTGATTAGAATTTACTTCATAGCACAATTAGAAATGTAATTTTGTGCTGAACAACTTTGCCACTGATACTTTGTGTGTATCTTGTATACTTTAGGAGTTATTTACATTTGTTTATGGGATGTGTGTGTGGCTGACATTTGTCCCTCAAGCCTCACCTAAGCATGTTGAATAAAATTGGAGAAAATACATGTTTTATATTAGAAAAGTTGCTTTCTAGTACAAAATAGCTTTTGTACCTACATCTAATGTACGGATGCCTAATCTGGTGTTCGTATGTTACATAGTTTCCTATCAAAAATGGTTTATGTTGACTTTTTTATTGCAGAAAAACACTTTTTCCTATTTCAACTAATATAGAAAAAAAAAGAAGAAATTGCTTACAATTAATTGCATAGCACCATTGGAAAGGCAATTTTATGCTTAACAACTATGCCACTCATACTTTGTGTGTAGCACTTACGGTTCATGAGGTATTCACCTTTGTTTGTGACATGCTGATTATGGTTTGATTTTGCTTAGAAAGACCCAGGATGGAGTGTTAAGAGTATACAAGACACAAGTGGTGGAACTCTCAAGAGCTGCTGTAGAGTGAATGAGCTACTGTAGCAGAGGTGTTGCAGTGGGACATACTGAAGGAATGGGATTCAGAGGAGCAGAGTGTATTGTTTTCTACAGTATACTTTTTAACTCCTTCACAGTAATCCTGAAATATACCCTTGTGACATGTGTAACTCAACTCGCTTTTGAAGACCTGTGTGAAATTAGCAAAATAATTACAGCTTGCTATATACACATATTTCTCTTGCGATCACTGCTGGGGTGCCGATACCACATGTGTTATGTGAATGACTGATAAATATGAGGAACTTGTGAATATGAATGGAGTTTGTCCTTACTGTTGTGGAAAGTACTGCTGTAATTCTACCATAAACCAGGTAGCCAATTGTACTTAAAATTAAAAAAAACATTTATCCTACACTGGCTTTGTGAAGTTCTAGTTCTTGATGGCTGAGGTCCAGTTAGTCTTTTCTGTTCCCAGGGAGAAGTTTATCCAGTTGTGGTCACTGCCTCCCACTGGTTTCTTGACATCCACACTAGAGATATCCATCCCGACATCCCCATTGTTGAGAGCTATGTCAAGGGCACAATCCACAATGCACTTGACTCCGGCGAACTACTAGGCTCAATCTACATTGACTTAACGAAAGCCTTCGACACCATCAATCACCGCCTCCTGCTTGTCCAGCTTCAGAACACTGGGCTGTCAACCGACTCCATTGTCTGGTTTAAGAGCTACCTTGAAGAACGGTCCCAAACAGTAAGAATCACTGATACACTCTCGGACCCTAGACCGGTCCACTCGGGAGTCCGCCAGGGCTCCATTCTGGGACCCTTCCTCTTCAGTCTATTCTTAAACTCACTACAGGACAGCTGCCCAGAACAAATAATTCTCTACGCCAACGATGCTGTGATCCTCACCTCGGACCCTGATCCAATCCTATTACAAAATAAACCTCAGCGGGTCTTCTCCTCCATCGAATCCTGGTTCCTAAATCATAAACTGCTTCTCAATCAGAAAAAAAAAAACAAGTCCATGGTCTTCTGCAGCCCCCACAACAAAAACAAACAACTCCACCTCTCCATTGCAACCGAACAAGGAGCTTTCCTAGAGCAAACACAGTCATTCAAGTACCTCGGCATCACCCTTGATCCCCACCTCTCATACACTGTCCATATCAGCAATGTTGCAAAGTCTGCCAATGTGAGGTTAGGCATATTATTCTGGCACAGGAAATGCCTAACCCCAGAAGCACTATCAGTGGCCGTCCAAAGCTCCACCATCAGCATCATACACCATGGTCTTATCATATATGGGTCTGCAACTACCACTGCTCTCAAAAGTATTGTGACCTCCCTGAATAAGGCCTGTCATCTCATCACTGGCTCACATTGCCGAACCCACACATGTGACCTTTATTCCCAATCTGGATGGCTTCAACTGGACAAACGCATAAAATACCAAACCTGCATCACGGCCAAGAAAATTATAATGGGGCTTGCCCACCTAGTGTCTGTGCCCTCCTTAAGCCTAGACATAGGAGCGTCACTACAAGGAGATCCAATTCCATCTACTGCATATCCTAGATGTCGCTGACAAGGACAAAGATCATTCACCTATCCGGCATCCAGCTGGCTCAACTCTCTTGGCAGCGACATAGCGACCACTCCAACACTCTGCCTCTTCAAGTCCAAGCTGCACCTTTCACTGCTTGTATCCTGCGATTGCCCATCTTAACATTTCCACTGTTCCCGCTGCACATGCCCCAGCACCCAGCACTTACAATCAGTCTTTGCACCCCTAGCACCTTACCTGTCATATTGCCTCGACAAGGCTCCCTGGCTGCACTGTCTGCCGCCCTCACCCACCTCCTCCCCATATCTCCACTCCTGCCCCATCCTAACCATATCCTCAGATTCCCTTACCCCTGCACCTCCTTCCCCTCGATCTCCTACCCTCACTCCCCCACCCACCCCACTACTTTCTTGTCTTGCTCATAGCTCAAGTCTTTGTACTGGTTATTACATGTCTGTAAGTCAATGATTATATGTTTGTAACTAAAATGATGACTGTTGCACACGCTGACGTGGAACCTTTGTAAAAGAGCCTTGGCTCAAAGGTATTGTAATCCTAGATTGAAATAAATAAAAATAAATAAATAAGGGTGGCCTGGAATCTAGCCCTCTGTTGTATATGCTGCTTTAGAAAGCAGATGTTGAAGCTGGACAGGAACTCTGTCTTTGTTCTTCTCTAACCTTCTAAAGAAACCAATTTGCAGTATGCTTGGGCAATTGATGTTTTATTTATTTATTTATTTATCTATAGAAATGTTTCTCCAGGAAGACATACTGACCAAGAATGCTAATTTCCCAGATGTGTCATGGGGGAGGGGCAATGGGATAATACAGCAGATAGTTACAATAGTGGAAAGTGCTACAAACATTGAGGAGGTAGTATACCAGAACAGTAAGAGCTACATCATAGGATTTGCATGCAGGCTTTTTTGTACAGGTAACATTCAAATGCATGGTAGAATAGTATAGGGACTAGGGGAGATACTTGCAAAAGGGATAATGTTGGATAAGATGAACTAATAGAATGGGGACAAGAGAAAAGAAAGATTAGTTGCAGTTTCATGTGGGGGATGTGAATGAGCACAACAGGGAGGATAGGGCACAGGAAGATGGAGCATTTTGAATGTTGATGGCTAGGGAGTTCCAAAGTGTGGGCAAGTGGTAGGAAAAGGATGCCTGATCAGATGATGTGGACCCTGCAGGGAGACATACCTTGGACAGCTAGTATTGGAACCCACTTGATAGGGAGCAATCTTAGACCTGGTACTCTCAAATGGAGACAGAAAGAGGATCACAGATTTAGAAGTGGGTAGCCATCTGGGAACTAGCAACCACTGAACAGTATGGTTCACGATAAACACAGCAGTAGTGTCAAGTCATACAAATGCAAAGGTCCTGGACTTTAGAAGGGCTGACTTTGCCAAAATGGGTGAGTGCCTAAGGAATGCACTAGCAAATGGGCAGGAAGGAGGGGTGGAAGAACAATGGGGAATAATCAAAACTGCCATCACAGAGGCAACAAGCCTTTGTGTGAAGTAAATAAAACAAAACAAATTAAAAAAAAACAAAACACCATGGTTCTCAAAGGAGGTGGCAGGGAAGGTTAGGGAGAAAAAGATAGCATTTAGGAAGTACAAGGAATCACAGAAGGAGCAGGACAGATAACTGTATCAGTTAAAGCAGAAGGAAGCAGGGAAGGCTGTCAGAATAATGAAGGCCCAAACCGAGGAAAAGATCGCCAACTCAGTTAAGAAGGGGGATAAAACCTTTTATAGGTACATCAGGGAATGAAGGAAGACCAAGGGAGGGATAGTGGGGCTTAAAAAAGGGGAGGGGGGGCAGAGGGAAACTATGAAAAGGCAGAGATACTAAAAAAATATTTTGCTCAGTATTCACAAAAGAAGAAGAGGGGAAGGTACCTAAACTAAACAATAAAAACACTCTGAACAGGGGGGGTAGATACCAGTCCATTCACAGAAGAAAGGGTCATGAAGGAACTCCTAAAACTCAAAGTGGGTAAAGCAATGAGGCCTGATGGGATTCACCCCAGAATTCTGAAAGAACTAAGGGAAGAACTAGTGACACCACTGACTACCCTTTTTAGCAAATCATGGAAGGATGGTGTGGTACTGGAGGACTGGAGGAGGGCAAATGTGATTCCTCTTCACAAATGTGGGAGCAAGGCGGAGGCAGGAAACTACAGACCTGTTAGCTTGATCTCAGTGGTAGGAAAAATGATGGACTCAATTCTGAAAGAAAGAATTTTTGAGTACTTAGAGGCCAACGGGCACAGGACCCAAGGCAGCATGGATTCACAGCAGGAAGGTCATGTCAGACAAATCTAATAGATTTCTTTGACTGGGTAACCAACGTAATAGACCAGGGAGGGCTGTGGATATGGCCTACCTAGACTTTAGCAAGGCATTTGACACAATCCCACACAAAAGATTAATAAACAAGTTAGCCAGCCTGGGAGTGGGTCCCAGGGTGGTAGCCTGGGTAACAAGCTGACTGGACAACAGGACCCAGAGGGTAATAGTAAATGGAGTACACACTGAAGAAAGGGAGGTTACTAGTGGGGTACCATAGGGTTCAGTTTTGGGACCGGTCCTCTTTAATGTCTTTATAGGGACATTGCAGAGGGGCTGGAAGGAAAATTATGCCTCTTTGCAGACAAAGATCTGCAACAGAGTTGATACACAAGAAGGGGTGCAGAGGATAAGGGACTTGGCAAGATTGGAGGAATGGTCAAAAATATGGCTGCTTAGATTCAATGCAAAAAAGTACAAAGTAATGCACATGGGAAACAAAACCCAGGGGAAGAGTACATATGGGGGGGTACTAACAATAGCACAAATGGAAAGGGACCTGGGGTAGTCATATCGAATGACCTTAAGGTAGGTAAGCAATGTGAGAAGGCAGTAAGGAGAGCTGGGGGATACTAGGATATATAGGGAGAGGCATCACCAGTAGAAAACAGGAAGTTGTTATCCCTTTGTACAGAAAGTTGGTGAGACCCTATCTGGAGTACTGCATACAGTTCTGGAGACCCCATCTCTGCAGGGATACAGACAGGAAGGAGGCAGTCCAGAGAAGGGCAAATAAAATGGTGCAGGGTCGGCAACAGAAGCCATATGAAGAGAGAGACTGAAAGTGCTTAATATGTATACCCTTGAGGACAGGCGAGAGAGAGGGGGGACATATTAGAAACTTTCAAGTACCTCAGGGGAATCAACAAAGTCCAAGATGGGAGCATCTTTTTATTTATTTATTTATTTATTTGAAAGTCGAATTTATAACCTTTGAGTCGTGGACACATTTACAAAGGCACCTCGTCGCAGGGAGGGTAGACATGGTTACAATGTGAGGTACAACAGTGGTAACATTACAGGTGCAATACAGATAACAGGAGAAAACAATACAACAGTGGTTTACAGAATAAAGTTACATGCAGTAAGTAACAATCACATAAAGAATAACAATAGTAGATGGCAAAACCCTGGTCGTACCGGTGGGAAATACCTATATGGAAGGGTGGGAGGATAGGGGTGAGGGAAGGAAAAGGTTGGTAGCAATGGCAGTCCAGCAGACATTGTCAGGCTATGGGCCAGAATGGGAGGGCCCTGACATTAGGTCGATTAAGGGCAAATACAGGCTCTGGCACCAAAGAGGTGGTTCCGGAGAGCGACTTTAAAGAGACCAATTTTGGTAGACTTAGTGACAGAGGGTGGGAGGGAGTTTAACCATGAGGGTGCGCGGTAGCGGAAGGACCTTTTGAGCTAAGGAGGTCTTGGTACGGGGCACCAGAAACGTGGCCTTAACTGAGCTACGGGTGGCAACAGATGGGAATGCAAGTAGCAGGGACGCAGTGACCCGGGGGGGGGAGAGACCAAGCAGGGATTTTTTGGCAAGTAAGCAGGTTTGGTAGCATAGGCACTCCTCCAAGGTGAGCAGGTTGGTGGTGGAATAGAGCAGGTAAGTATGGGTGCGGAGGGATGCGCCGGTCAGGAGCCTGCAGGCCTTATTTAATGAGGTCTGAATTCTGGTGAGGGCAGTATTGTCTGCTGCAGCGTAGATAGGTATGCTGTAGTCCACTAGGGGCAGGATGGAGGAGTTGATGGCCAATCAGAAGGCAGCTTGTGGGAGGCAGTCTTTAAGAAAGAGATGTACAAGAACAAGGGGGCACAATTTGAAGATAGTTGGGGGACGGCTCAGGGGCAACGTGAGGAAGTTCTTTTTCACAGAGAGGGTGATGGACAAATGGAACCACCTTCCTGAGGAGGTTGTGGGGTCAAAAACAGTTGGGGGAATTCAAGAATGCATGGGACAGATATAAGGCAATTTTAGTGAGGGGTAGGAGGCAGTAAGGTGTTGGGCAACTGGAATCTGCAGCTTATTCAATAGGTAGGAAATGGGCAGACTAGGTGGACCAAGCGGTCCTTATCTGCAGTCAAAGTCTATGTTTCTAGGTAGGGACCAAGAAGGGACGGCAAAGGAGTGGGAAGAACTACTCCTGAGGGAGCAAGAGGTGAGGGGGAAGGGAAAGTGAGAATGTGAGGAAAGAGGGAAGTGTACCATGTCAGAACTTACCAGTAAAATTAATAAATGAAAGAAATACAATTGTAGAAATGAAAGGAAAAGTGTGACTCTCACTGGGATTTTAACCCAGGACCTCAACAATCCGTGCTTTTGCTCTTAACCAACTGAGCTATGAGAGTTTAGCCAATTAAGGCCCCTGAGTTTTCCCATGAGAATCACACATACATTTCTTTCTGGTGTTGCAATGAGCAACCAGGAAGTCTTTTTACAGACTTAAATAACTCCTCCTCTATCTCTCCCAGGTGCAGTATATGCCACTGTGAGGCAAATTTAGAAATCTAATTGTAGAAATGAAAGGAAAGGTGTGACTGCAATAAGTTAGGTGGCGATCAGCGAAGGAGGAGAGAGCCAGGGACTGGTATAATGAACAGTGGTTAGTGCGAGGTGGGCAATCAAGGGTGAAGCGGCAGTAGGAGTGGAAAAGTGTGTCCAGTCTAGCTAGGGTGGATTTGGGGGTGGCACTGTTTCTGAGGATCACCAGTGCCTCTATTTTGTCTGCTCTGTTAATTCCCTTTGGCTATCTGGGCATCATGCTCTGCTGAGCTGTTTGGGGTCCCGCAGAACACTCCCTGGTGATGGAGAGACTTTACCAGCTGGACCTCTTCTTTAAGGAGAAGAGTTAGTTGAGGGGGATATGATTCAGTTGTTTGAAGTGGTTAAGAAGGTAGATTCAAGTAGACTGTTTTTAAAGCAGGAAAAGAAAACAAGGTGACATGGATGGAATCTTTGGAGGGTTGGTATGGGTCAGAAGTGAAATCCAGAAGCATTATGTAACAGAGAGTTCAGTCAAACTGAGTCCAAGCACTAACCAGATGAGCTCCTGAAGAGCAGTGATATCACAGCTGGCTCGTTGGTGCAGCAGTAGTGCTGTTGCTCATGACGCTGGTGACCCGAGTTTGCTGATGAGCTCAAGTCGACAACTGCCGGGGGGAGGAAATATCGAATGTCCTAGGTGATGCTTTCTTCTTCTGGGGAGGGAGGGTTGCTGCAGCTGCTACAGCATTGTCACCTTGGTGACCACAGGTGGCAGTGCAGTGACAGTGCAGCTGGGAGGGGGGAAGATGATGACGTAGCGCCTCTCTGCAAAGTCAGTGTGCATGACACTTGGTTTTGAGTGCTGGTATCCCAAAGGGGACACGACTCAGCACTAGAACAAGGAAAAGCCCTGCTTTGTGCAGGATGGACCAGGCGCACTTAGGCTTCACCCTCACCACTGTCCACTTCTCCTCCAGACCAGGAACTACTGCCTTACAAAGAGAAGGGGATGAAAGGGAATCTGGCTCAGCTTGATCCCACCATTTGGAGGCAGCCCCATGAAGTTGAAAGAAGGGAGCAAGGGAGATGGAAATGGGGCTGACCCAGAAGAATAGGGCCAGAGCAGTTTGGGAGCAGAAAATGTTAATAATGAAAATAAAAAAGAGTAATAACATCACAGGAAACATCTGCTAAGATAGGACGGGGATGGGGTTGATGTGACTCCATTCCATTAAATACTGATGGACCTGGACATGTTGGTCTTTGCAGGCTGTCAATCTGAACCTTGTCTGTCCCCTTTGAGTTGAAACACTGCAGATTTATTTCTGTATTCAGTAAAACAAGAATAAAATATGTATCACATTGTTTCAGGCACCAGAGACCTTTGAAGATGTTGCAATTGATTTTTCTGAAGAGGAGTGGAAAATGTTAAGCAAACCGGACATAGAGCTACACAGGGATGTGATGGTGCAGAATTATGAAACCATGGTTTCAGTAGGTAAGGCTAGGGGAATGGGGCTTTAACAACTTCAAGTCTGATGGTGCGTCAGGGTAATAAATTCATTGGATGGGATTAGAAGCCTTTGACAATATTCTTGTACTGTACCTGATCTGAAAACTGAAGCAGCATGTGAAGAATATTAGGCTTTCCTCTGTGTCTCCATTTGTGTCACTCTTTGTTGGCACTGCAGGGAGAGACTTCCCATGAAGAGGAAAGTTTTAAAACCATCACTTTAAAGGGACATTGTCAACTCCTTTATGCCTTTCAGTGCCTCCAGTTCAAAAAAAAAAAAACATATTACAATTTGCCATATTCTGTAGAGATCACTAATGTTGCTGGTAGTTTGATTGTTGTTCCTTTTTTCTTCTTAAAGTGAAAAACAGACTCCCTACCATATACGTGTTACCACACAAAAAATTGTTTGTTTACAGTTCTTGATCAGCTCCCACTGCATCTTTCCTGGACTAGGGAACACCCCCATCTCAGGGTAGCCACTCATGATGCTCAAAATGCAGAGGTATCAGAGGAGACTTTTGTATCATGAGTGGCTGCGCTGTTTAGGGGTGTTCGTAATGTTCAAGAAGTATGCAGTAATGGCAGATCAAAGATTTGAATGAAAAGGTTGGGTATTATTATAGCATTAGCATGCATTTCAGTTCTAGGAAGAAAGGAAGCCTGTAAAACAACCCACAACATCTGCAAATTTTAGAGAAGGTAAGCATTCATAAAATGTGGGCCTTGTAACAAATTGTATATAGATCGTGAAATGCTATTCACAGTGTAAGAGTGTTTCACAAGCTAGGTAAGAAATGCAGTTATTGATTAATGTCAGTCATAAGAGCTATAATATAAATACTTTGCAAAAAAACTTTGTTGTTGCACCAGTTAGGGTTCAAGTTAACGTTGCTAAAGTAGGGGAATGTTGTGTTAGGGTTTCCAACCCTAACTCCCCACCCCCAGCCTCAAGCAACAAAAGGAAAATACATTGGGGTTTTGCGTCTTTAGAGTCTTGGTGAATCACTGATGTTGTTTTTCTTGAGGTTGTCAACCCTAATGCTCACCCCTTCCCCCAACCCTTAGCCTTCTGTCAGAAGCAGAAGGCACAGCTCCAAGCCAGTGCCTCATGGTGATACTCTTCAAATGTAGTGAACTATGTCTCACCACATGTTGCCAGCAGAATTTGTTGCAACTTTCTTCATGCTGGGCCAAAATAACCCCCCAACCCGATCCCTTGCGCAAGCCTTTGCTTGGTCCTTGCCTTGGCTGATCTCTCCACCTTGGTGACCTTTCTAGTCATAATCTCATACGCATCCCTGTCCATAACCCCATATGTTCACTTATACCTACTTTAAGCAGCCCTCTTCTTCCTTATCACCTCCTGGACCTCCCAACTCCACCAGCATGGCATCCTGGACCTGCCAAACTTACGTCTCACTCTTGCGGAGGCCCTGGTAGCCTCCTGTATCCCTCTTTTAATAATTGCCCACCTGGTTTCAGCATCCATGCCTGGCCTTATCCCCCCCAAATGATCCTTGAGAATTTTCTCCATGCCTTTAAAATCTGTGCCTCTAAAATCAACTACCACCGTTTGTGTGTGATTTTGCCCTTCCCCCAGGTTGCGTGAAAACCAGACCATGGCATGGTCACTCCCAGCCAGTGGATCCCACTTCCAGATCTCTAACCAGGTCACAATCTGCCAGAACCACATCTAGGATGTGGCCCTCCCTTGTCAGGTCAGCCACCAGTTGATTTAGAAACACATCCTGGAAGACGTCCAGCAGCCTCTGCTCCTTGGCCGATGGGGACTTGATAGTTCCCCAGTCAGTCCCTGGCACGTTAAGGTCCCCCAATACCACTGCCTTGCCTCCATTCTGACCACAGTGGTCCTTAAGATTTGCCACCAGACTCTCTCTTCCAGGTCCTCCGCCAGCATGGGGTCCTGTAACCACCCCATTTCTACCCCTTACCCCCCGGCGTCTGCATTGTGACCTATAATGCCTCCGCCACCTCTACCCTGCTTACCCCTATGTTGTTCTTAATGATCAGAGCTACTCCCCCACCCACCGCCCTGTCCTTTCTGAGCACAGTGTACTAAGAAGGAGACCAAGCACCTATGGCTGACAGACCCTGGCTAGCTCTCAAAACCTTGCCTGAATCTCCAGTACACTATTTCCCTCTATATCATTTGTGCCCAGGTGCACTAAGATGTCAGGGGAGCCTCCACATTTCTTAGCCAGTGCATAAACCAGATGCTTGGCCTTATGCACAGTCAAGCCTAAGATACTCTGCTTTAACAGCACAGGGTTTTCCCTCACCCTGCCCACCCACTAAATACGCCGTATCATGGAGTCTCCCAATAGGAGCACCCTAACCTCCTTATCCCTTGGCCCCCTCCCAACCCCTATCTCTTCAACTACCCTGGCCTTGCCCTCCAACTGAGTGATGACTAGACCCCCTATCTGAGTGTCATTTGCAGCCCTGTCCCTCCTGTCCCAGCTCTTTCCCCTGACTGGCCCTTCAATCTCAAAAGCTGCCCCTACCCCGCTTATTCTCCCATCTGACCCGTCCGCTCCAGACACCCCCCCTCTGCGTCCCTCAGGACCATCCCGCCAGCACCTCCAGGTATGAATGTCCCCAACCAATGACTCAATTTCCCCTCACTCTCAATGTCAATTATCATGCCCTTCCCCTCAATGTATACTTGCTGGTCCCTAGGTCTACTCCCTTCCACCTAACCAAGTCCTCCTCCACCATGTGCAGACCCCCCCAATCCCAGTTTCTCCTCCCATGCTAGCCGTGAATCCACCTGTATCCTTGGTGCCTCTGCTTCCCCCATCACTGTCCACCATATTTGCGCACTGCCCACTGTCGGTCGCTCCCCCTGCCCCCACTATGTCTCTTCGCAAGTTAACAACCCCACCCCTCCTGTCAGCTGGGCTGACAGCACCTCCTATCCCACGCGTGTTCTTTAGTAAAATTCCACCCCTACTCCTTCTGTTTACCTGGCCATCCATCATGCCCAATTCTTCCATTACCCCCTTATCCATTTCAGTTGGGTTAACAACACCTCCTGCCCCTTGCATGTTCTTTTGCAAGGTCCCTCCCCTGCTCCTCCTGTTTACCTGGCCCTCCCTCATGACCAACCCTCCCTTTCCCACCTTATCCACCTCTGATCCATTTACATTGTCCTCCTGATCTCTTATCAATATAAGAGGCTCAAATCTGTTATTTTGATCTATGCCTACTACCATGTTACCCCTGCTGGTGCACCCCCCCCAGCTTGTTCCCTTCTGTGCAGCCTCTGGCCCTTTGCTCCCAACCACCTACCATGGTGGGATTTTAAAACTGGGGCAACTGGCTGCGTACGGGGGGGTAAGAAGGCAGTTACTTGGGAGCTCTTGGGTTAGAACTATGAGGGGGAGTAGAGGAAAGGATCAGAGGGTAGTCCTGCTAAATGCTAGGAGCTTGGGAAACAAAATGCATGAGCGCCAGGCAATGCTGGTAGAGGGTGAAGTGGACATGGCAGCTGTCACTGAGACTTGGGCCACTCCGGGGCATGACTGGGACCTGAACCTGAGTGGATATACCATGTTTAGAAAGAACAGGGCAGTGGGCAGGGAGGTGGGGTAGCTCTGATCATTAGGAGTGACATTGTGATAAGCAGGGTGGAGGGGTCTGAGGGTAATGTGGAGGTATTATGGGTCACTTTGCAGATGCCAGGGGGAAAGAAAGTGGAAATAGGGGTTGTTTATAGGCCTCCCACGCTGGTGGAAGATTTAGAAGAAAGTCTGGTGGCAAATATTACGGAACACTGTGGTCCAGACAGAGGCAGGGTAGTGGTATTGGGTGACCTTAACATGCCAGGGACTGACTGGAGAACTATGACATCCCCATTGGCCAGGGAGCAGAGGTTGCTGGATGTCTTCCAGGATGCCTTCCTAAATCAGCTGGTGGTTGACCCAACGAGGGAGGGCTGTATACTGGATGTGGTCCTGGCAGATGGTGACCTGATCAGGGATCAAGAGGTAAGGGACCTACTGGCTGGGTGTGACCATGCTGCGATCTGGTTTTTATTGGACTTGGGGGGGGCGGGGAAAAATTCCACCAAGAAAGAGGTAGTGGACTTTAGGGGCGCCAATTTCAAGTATATGGAAATTATCCTTAATAATCATTTGGAGGGGATTAGACTGGGCATGGATGTTGATAGCAGGTGAGAAATTATTAAAAGGGGAATTCAGGAGGCTACCAGCTCATGTGCGAAGGTGAGACACAAGTTTGGTATGGGCAGGAGGCTGTGCTGGTGGGCATGGGAGGTCCAGGAGGAGCTGAAGGAGAAGAGGGCCGCACTCAGTCAGTACAAGCATTCGTGGGGGGTTATGGGAAGGGGAGAGAATGATATGGTGGCCAGAAAGGTCACCATGGTGTAGAGACTGGCCAAGGTAAGAACGGAGCAGATGTTGGCTCAGGGGATCAAGAGGGAAGAAAGTTTTTTTTTTGTTTTTTTTTTTAGGTATATCAGGAAAATATGGAGGGTGAAGGGGCAGATTAGTAGACTGAGGTCAGGGAGGGGCGGGAAACAGGTGGAGGTACTAAATGAATACTTTGCATTGGTCTTCTCTAGGGAGGAAGCTGGGACTGCACTGCATAGGCGGGGGCTGGGAGGGCCTGCAGAAGTGCCAGGGGTCATTAATGTTGAGACCCCTGTTGGTACTAGGGGGGATGAGGGGGCAGTACAGTATGGGGCGGCGCAGGCTGGATCTGATGAAGTGATGGGGGTCACAGACTGTGAAATACCTGTTAGCAGGGTGTGGGTAGCTCTCAAGTTCCTAAAAAAAAAAAAAAAAGGAAAAAGCCCTGGGGCCAGATGGAATTCATCTCAGGGTGCTATGGGAATTGGCAGATACACTGGTTGCACCTCTGGTGGCCCTTTTTACTGCTTGCCTCCAGATCGGAAGAGTGCCCCAGGGTTGGAGAGTGGTCCACATCGTGCCTATCCACAGAGGGGGTTCTAGGGGGGAGCCGGGGAACTACTGGCCTGTTAGTCTGATGTCTGTGGTGGGCACGTTGATGGAGGCCATCCTTAAGGAAAGGCTAGGGGTGTTCCTGGAGGAACAGGGGTTTCTCGATGATCGTCAGCATGGCTTTATCTCAGGCAGGTCATGTTAGACTAATCTTGTAGAATTCTACGATTGGGTGACAACAGCACTAGACCAGGATGGGCCAGTGGATGTCCTCTTTCTAGACTTCAGGAAGGCATTTGACTCTGTTCCTCAGCTGGGGCTGCTGGAAAAGTTGGCGGAGATGGGAGTTGGTGTGCAGATGGTCAGATGGATTGGGAGCTGGCTATTGGATGAACTCAGAAAGTAGTGGTTGGAGGGGAAGTCTCCTCCCCTAGGAGGGCCATTAGTGGGGTCCTGCAAGGATCAGTACTGGGCCCATTCCTGTTTAACGCATTCATCTCCGATATTAGGAAGGGTATTAAGAGCAAAATGAGCTTCTTTATGGGTGACTTGAAGCTGGGGGTGGTGGTGGATGGGGAAGAAGGTAGAGCGACCCTGCAGGAGGACCTGGAGGCTCTAGGGAGGTGGGCATGTACCTGAGGGCTTAAATTTAACTCTGGGAAATGCATAGTTCTTCACTTGGGGCCTAGAAACCCTGCCCATGAGTACATCCTGGGTGGAGTCACCCTGCAGGTTTCAAATGGGGAGAAGGATCCGGGGGTTGTAGTGGTTGCCAAAGTGAATAACTCTGAGCAATGTAGGAGGGCTGCAGCCAGGGCAAGTAAAATGCTGGGGTGCATCACTAGGGGGATAACCTCAAGAAGCATGGAAGTGATTTTCCCTCTGTATAATTGCCTGCTTAGATCACACCTTGGATACTGCATGCAGTTTTGGCGTCCACACTTAGAAAGGGACATTGCATTCTTGGAGAGGGTTCAAAGGAGGGCAACTAGAATGATAGGAGGTATGAGTGATAGATCCTATGGTGAGGGACTTGAGTAGCTCAACCTCTACTCGCTGGAGGAGAGGAGGGACAGAGGGGTTATGATTGAGGTCTTCAAGTATCTGAAAGGGGTAAATAGGGTTAGCCTGGATAGGGTGTTTCAGAGGAGGGAGGGGCCACTAGGGGGCACATTTGGCAGCTGGAGGGGGGGAGAGTCAGGGGAGAGTGAAGGAGGTGCTTTTTCACTGAGAAGGTGGTGGAACCTTGGAATGCTCTGTCTGAGGAGCTGGTGGCAACAATTTCTGTGGAAAGGTTCAAGAGAGGCTGGGACAGGTATCAGGGAGGGTAAAACTGGGAAACGCTAACCCTGGGGGGGGTGACCCTGGTGGTGGTTGGGGGGATCCAGAGGCGGAGTGAAGAGTCTGAAAATGGTGCCCGGCAAGGGTGCTGACTCTCAAGCAGACACAATAGACCATGAGGCCTAATCTGCTGGCATTTTAGTATGTCAGTATATTTCCAAAAGTCTAACGGAAGCGTGCCATGGTCGCTCATTTTCAGAGTGACACCAAAACGGTTGCAGGCTCCTCCCACAGCCATAAAAATGGAATGGGACCTGGGGGTGGTCAATTCAGATGATCTAAAGGTAGGCAAGCAATGTGAGAAGGCAGTAAGGAGGGCTGGGGTTATACTGGGTTGCACAGGAAGAGGCATCACCAGTAAAAAAACAGGAAGTTGTTATCCCTCTGTACAGACAGTTGGTGAGACTCCATCTTGAGTACTGTGTGCAGTTCTGGAGACCTCATCTAAGGACATGGACAGGATGGAGGCAGTCCAGAGGAGAGCAACTAAAATGGTGCAGGGTCTACACCAGAAGCCATATGAAGACAGACAAAAGGAGCTTAATATGTATACCCTAGAGGAAAGGAAGGAGAGGGAGGACTTGATAGAAACATTCAAGTACCTCAAGGGAATTAACAAAGTCCAAGAGGTAGCATCTTTCAGAAAAAGAGAGGTGTGTACAATGTGAGAACAATTTGAAGATGGGGGAACAGCTCAGGGGCAACATGAGTAAGTATTCTTTACAGAGATCATGGTGGATGCATGAATGGCCTTCCAGAGGAAGTAGTAGGGTCAAAAACAGTGTTTGAATTCAAGATTGCATGGGACAGACATAAGGCAATTCTTGGGGGGGAGGGTAGGAGGAAGTAGGCTATTGGTTAACTAGGATCTGCAGCTTATCCATTAGGTAGGGGAAATGGACAGACTGGGTGGGCCAAGTGGTCCTTATCTGTTGTCAAAGTGTATGTTTCCAAGTTGTTTAAAGTAACCCTGAAGAGAAACAATGTTAGCTTGCTCTGAAACAAAATCACACTCCGTTATCAGTTTAGTTTCAGCATTTTCATAGATTCATAGAGGTTACGAGTCGGAGCCCAAGGCCATATAAAACTCGACCAAGATGATTACCAGATTTCAAATTTTTTATTATCCATCTCATTGTCCAAGGACAGCTGAAAGCTCTTTTTTTTTTTGCATTATTTATTTTACCCCCTGTGTCCAACCAGACTCTCCTTCAGGCTTTCTGCCAAGGAGTTCCCTGTCCTCTACTCTGAATCCACCCCAGCGCCAGCTTCCTGATCTCATATTGCAGCCAGCCCATGGTAGCCGGATGTATCCCATCGCCAGATGGGTTCCCTCCTTCTGGGGGGAAATTGCCTTTCAGCATTCCTTTTCTTGGTCCTGGGTGCTGCTGAAATCAATCCTGGCTCTCTGGGGGCTCTGTGGGCGGGGGTCAAGCCATCATTCGGTTGCTTTCGGACTTCATTTCTACATTCCTGGCACTGACATCGCGCTGCATCTTGTAGTGCTTCCTGTCTCCACTGGGGCCGCTGCAGAGTGAGGCATCACCCTAACCCCACCCCAGGAGAGGAGAGTAGGGTCTCCGGATGCTCAAGCCTTTCCTGCCCCTGCCGACACCCAGCGACCCGAGTCCATTCCCGAACCCAGATCCCTGATGTGGTTTGAGGTAAGGCGCCAGCATCTCAGCCCTCTGTGCCACAGGGCCAGCTAGATTGAAGCTCTTAATAGAATTACTCATCACAACTTCTTTAGATAATTTATTCCAAATTGATACCTCCCTTTAGTTGAAGCAATATTTTCTCATGTTAGTATTAAAGTTTTCACCTTTTAACTGGCATTGGTGATATCCACATTTGTTAGTAACTAAATTCAGACCAAGAAGCTCAATAAAGTTAGTTTTTTATAGCGTTAAAGGCTAAACACAGATCACCCCTAATTCTTCTGTAATGTAAGCTATAAAGTTTGTGTTTTCAGTCTGTTTGTATAGTTCATATTTTTGACATGATTTATAAATCTGCTTGCTTTCTTCTGCTCTCTCTCTCCAACATATTTATCTCCTTCACTCTATGAGTGGCCCAAAACTGGACACAGTACTCCAAGTGGGGGGCTAACAAGCACGGTATACAGGGGCAAAATAACCTCTTTATCTCCACTCTTAATATTTCTAAGAATGCAAATTAAAATATTACTAGCTGTACCAACTGCAGATTTACATTGGTTGAGCAATGTTAAGGACTAATTCACCAACACTCCTAGGTCTTTTTTTCACATCAGTTACTGTAATCTTCTGATTTTCAATGTAGTAGTCAGCTTTTCAATTTTTTTTGGCCAAAGTGGATAACTTTACAGATCTCACAATTTTATGTCAGTCCATTACTGTTAACTCAATCACATATGTTACTGATTTTGATTTGCGTGGAAGACACATCTACCTCATTTGTTATAATACTATCAACTTTAGAGTCATCGACAAACAGAAATCCAGCAATTATCTGATGTGCTCAGAGAAGTGATATAGAGACTGAATAGAACGGGACCAATAACCGAACTTTGTGGCACTCCACTATTAACAGGCGTCCATGATGAAGATTGACCTGCTGTAGTCACATTTTCCTGTCTATTATGCAGCCAAGCATGAATCCATTTGACTATTGTACTATTACGTCCAAACTCAATAAGCCGTTCTATTAACAAATTATGAGGTAGAGTGTCAAATGCTTTGGAAAAATCAACATAAAGAACATCCACAAATAGACCTCCATCCAAGGCTCAATTAACATGATAAAAAAATTATACAATGGCAAGAAAATTTCCTGGACTCTGATTGGTCAGTGTGTGCCTGAGACAGTGATGATATTACACAATAACAGCACTGTGTTGATTTTTTTGATGATTTGGATTTTTTTTCAGAAACAAAGATATACTGCCTCACTAAAAATCTACTAAAATCATTTTTATTTTTGTTTTGTGTAACATCGAGCCATTGTATAATTGCAATAAGGCACTCCAAGGTGTGAGTTGCCTCGTGCTTCAACCCACCACAGGAGTGACGTTATTACACAATAACACACACCTTGTCGTGCCTTATTGCTTAAATACAGCATGAATGAAATCTTTATTTATAGAGCGCCTTTCTAAAAACCAAGGCACTGTACATATACCAAGCAAAAAGAAAAGAGCAATTTAAAACACATACAACAATGAAAATATTTAAGATCCATAAAATTACAATATCATAGATATCAACTTCATTAAAATCTGAATACGCCAAGCTAAATTCAGTTCAAAAACAAATCTAGAAGAAAACATTACTTACCATAGTAATTTTATTTCTTCCCAGTGATGCTCAGATATTCATAACTTTATGCAGTAAGCCTGGAGGGTTGGACTGCCCAGAGAGATAGAACACATGCAAATTAGTATAATTCTTTGCACGTGAGCATCTTTCAAATACTGCCTCTACCAACTGTAGTGTTCTAACCTATTCAGATTTATGAGAAGCCTGGAAGTCAGGCATTAGGAAACTAATGTAATTAATATTCTATAAAGAGGGGTTTCCCCTAGTTAAAGCATGAATTTAGAATAAGCCTCCAGAGGGAGGTTAACTTTAATAAAAACCACATCAATAAAACTCTAAAAGAGAGATTTGAAAACTCATTAAAAATGATTAAAACAGAGAAATGCAACAGATATAATATGGCTTGGTGGCACCAGCATGCGAAGTGCAGAGGCTGAAGTTCTGGAAGGGGAGGAAGGGAGGGAGTTTTGAATATCTGAGCATCACTGGGAAGAAATAAGATTACTATGGTAAGTAATTTTTTCTTCTAACCCCAGTAATGCTCAGTATATTCATAACTTTATGCAGACTACCAAGCAGTACCACTGGAGGTGGGCACAGAACTTATTTTGGAAACAGACTCTGCAGGACTGCTGTGCCAAACCTAGCATCACCCCGGATAAAATATCCAGGTTATAGTGTTTTGTAAAGGTGTGTACTGTTTTCCAGGTAGCTGCTTTGCAAATGTCCACCAAGGGAACCTCCCTGGCAGCTGCAAGGGTAGCAGCTGTTCCACTTGTTGAATGCGCCCTCAATCCTGTTGGGGGCTCTTTACCTGCCTTAGTGTAGCAGAACTGAATACACTGGACTATCTGCAGAGAAATGGATCTTTTTGAGGCTGGTTTACCCTTTCCTGCGTCCCCATATGTAAGGAGAAGTTGTTTTCCATTTTTCCTAGGGTTTTTAGTGGCTGTCATGTAATAGCTGATAGCCCTTTTCACATCCAGACTGTGTAATCTTCTTTCACCAGAACTGGTGTGGTCTGTGAAAAAGACAGGTAGAGTGATTGACTGGTTTAGATGAAAGTTTGAAATCACTTTAGGGAGAAACTGTCTGTTAACTTCTGAGGACTACCTTATCTCTGTGAAGTGAGATATAGTCCTGGTCAATGCAGAGAGCCTGGAGCTCGCTAATTCTCCTTGCAGAAGTAATAGCCACTAGGAAGACTGTTTTCCAAGTAAGGTATTTCAAGTGGGCAGTAGCCATGGGCACAAAAGGAAGGCCCATAAGCTTGGCTATAGACACATTCAAATCCCAAGCAGGCACTGGTGCCCAGTGAGGTGGGTGTAAATGCATTAGTCATTTAAAAAATCATTTGAAAAGTTTATCAGATGCCACTGATACCTTAGTGCCCACAGAAAGGTAGGCAGATACCGCTGCTAAATGAACCTTAAGTGAACTGGGTTGCAAACCTTGTGAATGCAAATGAGTGAGATAGTCCAGGACAACTGAAACTCCAGCTTTCCATGGTACAAGGTTCATACCAGAACACCAGAGAGAGAATCTCTTCCATTTGGAAGAATAAGTTTTCTGTGTGGAGGGTTTTCTATAACCCTTCAAAATATTTAGGACAGCTTCTGAAAGATTTAAATCTGCATACTCTAATTCCTCAAGAGCCATGCTTTGAGATGAAGAGACTTGAGATTCGGGTACAACAATGTTCCCTGATTGGAAGTCAGGAGATTGTGTCTATGGGGTAATTGTATCAGTTTGCTGACAGACAAGGAGTGCAGAAGAGAGTACCATGGCTACCTGGGCCAGTCTGGAGCTATCAATATCAGAGATGCTGAGAGGGATTTTAGTTTCAGTAAAACCCTGAAAACCAGAGGGAAAGGGGGGGAAAGCATACAGGTGCCTGCTTGTCCAATCTAGAACCAGGGCATCCAGAGGAACTGTGCCCTGTGCTGGTGGTCTGCAGCAATATTGAGGTAGCTGGTGGTTCTGGTGGGATGTGAACAAGTCTATCTCTGGAGTGCCCCACCTTTTGAAAATAACGTGTACTACCTGCTTGTTCAGGGTCCATTCATGTTGGGTCTGATTGATGTGACTCAGTGCATCTGCCAGAGTATTGTCCTTTCCTGGCAAGTGAATTGCCTGTAAAGAAACCCTCAGAGAGTATGCCAGTGTCCAAATTTTCATGGACTCTGTGCAGAGGAGGCCTCACCTGGTGCCTCCCTGTTTGTTGATGTAATACATTGTGGTGGTATTGTCTGATCTGATCTGAACCACCCTGCCCATGATCAGTGAAGAGAAAGCCTTTAGGGCTAGTAACACTGCTCTTAGCTCCAGTAAGTTTATGTGCTGAAGTGACTGTACTGCTGACCAGATTCACTGGGTCATGTGCATTGCTAAGTGGGCTCCCCAGCCCAATAGAGATGCATCTGTTGTGAGTACCAAAGAGGGGTTTTTTCTCTGGAAAGGCACTTCTTGCCTTAAATTGGATTCCTGTTTACACCACAAGAGGGCCCTTAATAGTGGGCCTGCCACTGATATAAGTTTTGGAAAAAGGGTCTTTTTTCTGACTCCAGTGAGCCCTGAGGTGAAACTGGATGTCTCGCATGTGGAATCTGGATCCCTGGACTGTGCCTGTGGATGCAGTCATACGACCTAGCAGCTGCAGAAACTGTCTTGCAGTTTTTGAGCTGTTCAGGATGAAGGAGTTTGCTATTGATTGAAGACTTTGCACCCTGTTTAAGGGTAAAAAGGCTGTGCCCTGAAGTGTGTTGATTTCTGCCCCTATTAACTGCAAAGTTTGAACAGGGGTTAGGACTGATTTCTTTTGATCTGTTATGAAACCCCGAGACTCTAAGAGGACTTGGGTGATTTTTTTAAGGAGTTCCTTACTTGGTCGGGTGAGTTTCCCACCACCAGCCAATTGTCTAGGTAAGGGAAAACAGTCGCTCCCTGTCTTCTAAGATATGCCACTACAGCAACTAGGCACTTTGTGAATACCCTTGGTGCTGAGGAGAGACCAGAATATGCTGGGACTATTTTGGTGTGTATTTTATTGGAAACTAAGATGACATGCCAGTGCTGGAATGTGCTGGGACTGTGCTGGTGTGTATATTATTGGAAACTAAGATGACATGCCAGTGCTGGAATGTACTGGGACTATGGTGGTGGGTATATTATTTGAAACTAAGATGGCATGTCAGTGCTGGAATGTGTTGGGACTATGCTGGTGTGTATATTATTTGAAACTAAGATGGCATGTCGGTGCAGGAGTGTGCTGGGACTATGTTGGTGTGTATATTATTTGAAACTAAGATGGCATCTCAGTGCAGGAATGTGCTGGGACTGTGTTGGTGTGTATATTATTTGAAACTAAGATGGCATCTCAGTGCAGGAATGTGCTGGGACTTTGGTGTGTATATTATTTGAAACTAAGATGGCATCTCAGTGCAGGAATGTGCTGGGACTGTGTTGGTGTGTATATTATTTGAAACTAAGATGGCATCTCAGTGCAGGAATGTTCTGGGACTGTGCTGGTGTGTATATTATTTGAAACTAAGATGGCATGTCAGTGCAGGAATGTGCTGGGACTATGTTGGTGTGTATATTATTTGAAACTAAGATGACATGCCAGTGCTGGAATGTGCTGGGACTGTGCTGGTGTGTATATTATTTGTAACTAAGACGGCATGCCAGTGCTGGAATGTGCTGGGACTGTGTTGGTGTATATTATTTGAAACTAAGATGGCATGCCAGTGCTGGAATGTGCTGGGACTATGTTGGTGTGTATATTATTGGAAACTAAGATGGCACGCCAGTGCTGGAATGTGCTGGAGATTCACATCACCAGTGGGGGAGACCAGTGCACTACCCACTGGGTCATCGGACAGCCCTGGGTCACCAGCAGAAGAGCACAGTGCTCTAAATACAAGCCATTGTGTGGCCTCAGGGAAACCAGCAGAAAAGAGAACAGTGCGCTACACACTGGGTGGCCAAAGGTCGTTAACCGTGGAGCATGGTGCACTAAATATAGGGCCATCAGGTAGCCCTGACTCACCAGCAGTGGAGCGCGGTGCACTACGTATGGGACTATCAAGTGGTTCCAAGTCACCAGCTGGAAAGCACAGTGTGCTACCCACTGGGCCATCGGGTGGCCCCTGGTCATCAGTAGGGGAGCACAGTGCACTTCCCACTTGGCTATCAGGCAGCCCATGGTCACCAGCAAGGGAGCACAGTGTTCTACCCACTGGGCGATCGGGCAGCCCTGGATCACCAGCAGGGTAGCACAATGTGCTACCCACTGGGTACCACAAGGGAACACAATGTGCTATCCTCTGTGTCATCAGCAGTCATTGGTCATCAGCAAGGGAGGACAGTGTGCTACCCTCTGGGCAGCTCTGGGTCACCAGCAGGGCAGCACAGTGCTCTGCACACTGGGCCATTGGGCAGCTCTGGGTCTCCAATGTGGGATTGCTCATCAAGATCAGCTGCAGATCAAAATAACCAATGGAGTGGGACCCCTGGTTTATTACACATTATGCTCTATATAGAAGTAAATGCATTAAGTAAATTACAAATAAAAGGGTCTGTGTAGGGAGTTACAAGATACAGATTGTCTCTCCGGTTTAGTAATAGTATTTATTGAATGAATCAGAACATCAACCTGTATCTCAGAGACTACCTATATGGCCCTTTTATTTGTAGCTTATTTAGTGTGTTTAGTTCTATATAGAGCACAATGTGTAATGAACTGTTTTTATGATTCTGTAGGTGTCTCACTCCACTGGTTATTTTGCACTACAGCTGATCGCAAGCATTTTGAATGATAAAGTAATCAGTGGGGATTGTTGTGATGACAGTAAAACCCCGCAGAATCTGGACTGCTCTCTGGAGGAACATGATACCTATTCTACCACCTGGAGTACCAGGTCTGAATCACTTTCACTGGACCATGCAGTTATGGATCTGGACCTACAGTACTCTCGTTTTTGGTGGAAATACCTTTTCTGGTATACTGTGACTCAGCTTGTGGTTGGCTTGCAATGCTGCCGAGCCGAGACACATCTTTGACTTGAGCTTAGCTCAAGCCTACACTGGCTCACCCAAGTATATTGCAGGGCTAGTTACTGGTACAGCTGGTCAAGGATCCCAAAGGAAAGTACAACATACTTGGCTGTATTCACCACTGTGGAGGATGACAGAGCATGTCAGGGCAGTCCCGCCAGACCAACTTACTTGACTTCTTTGATTGGGTAACCAGGACAGTAGACAAATGCCAAGCAATGGATATACTGTATCAAGATTTTAGCAAGGTCTTCGACTCTGTTCCCCACAGGAAATTTATTAGAAGGCTGGTGGACTTGGGGGCAGAAGTGAAACTGGCTAGGTTGGTCAAATGCTGGCTACAAGCCAGAAAGCAGAAGGTGGTGGTCGGTGGGGGGGGGGTTGAATTCTCAGATGCTAGACTAGTCACTAGTGGGGTCTCACAGGGCTTTGGTGCTCAGCACAGTGTTATTCAACATCTCCATCAGTGACATTGAAGATGGGGGAAAGGCACAATATGACTCTTTTGGTGATGTGTAGGCATGAGCTGCCCAATAGGTAGCTGGGTCGTATAGGATGAGTATTGTCTATTTTTCACCAGGTAAGATAGTTCAGGTAATGTACTTCCCTGCCCGACATAACAGTTTAATTCTCGGACTGGGTAATTTGAAATAGGGAATGGGTAATTACCCTACCGGATTGCAATATTACTGTACCCACTCCCTATCCATGATCTGTCCGTATTCATATAAATAAAAATAGTATTTTTCCTGGTGGTCTAGCCTATGTCCCTCCATATCCCTGATCTGTCCATATTAATATAATGATCACTTTCCCTTGTGGTCTAGCAGACCCCCCCTCTCCACCCCAGCAGGCAGTGCCCAAATGCCCAACTCCCCCCATTACATCCCCTGAGCCAGTGACTAGTATCACAAACTCACTCCTAGGGGGTCAGATCCACTGAGCTCACATTGCCCACCCCTAAGTGCAATCCATGATGGGGAGAACAGGGCTTCCCTCCTCGTCCTTTTAGACTGCTTGCTGAGGTCATGACTGTACCTCTGACATGAGAATCCAGGGCATCCCTCAAACTCTGGATGAGAGTACAATACAGTCTCTAGTCTTATGGCCAAATATGAACCCTTCCTTGGCTATTACACAAAGGGAGAAAACCCAGGCATAGCACTCTTTTTGGGGTATCAGTATAAAACCTAATTTGGTCTTTTCCCTACAGGACATGCAACAACCATTGTGAAAAATCCCTGCAGACTCTGCTTTGAGACTCTGGTATTCTCTCTATCCTTCCAGATCCCATAGAGACCCTTTTCTCAATTTGGTTGCTTATGGTGACCCCTCTAAGCAATTAACAGCTGTCACAGATTATTAATATTGTTCCACACTTCATGCACAAATATAGATAAATCTCACTCAGGCAGGATTCTTTAGGAAAACAAAAATGTTTTTGCTAAAATACTTTAATAATCATACAGTTACAACTAAAAAACAGGATACATTAATTTATGTCACAGTATACAGAAACAAAAATGGAAAAATATACATGGAACATACTAAAACTGTTAGCTACAGTCTACCTTACTTTCGTGGTAACTTGGAGTCCCTAACAAGTAGATAAAAGTTTTCGGTTTCTTTAGTCCTGGCAGTTTTGTGTCCTTGTGTGTGTCAGGCGGAGTCCAACTGAAAAGTATCTGTTGTGGATGCTCAGCAAGAATGAATGAGTGACTCTGGTTCTTTGTATATGTGTTGTGGTCAGGAGAGCATTCAGATGAAAAGAGTATGCAAATGCACTGGTCTGGGACTATTTATAGTGCTGGCTATTGGCCTTAATATTTCAGGCTAACAGGTGTTACTCTTGCTCTTTTCCAACACAATTTTCTGGCCCCCAGTGATGTCATCCAGTCTTACATTTATGACACCTGTAATTACGATTTCACACAGGTCTGTTAGAAGGATGATTCTGTTTTTTTCCAGTCCTTTCACCTCATAAGATTAAGTATACTATAACAGTTTCCTTGGATTAAAGCATTCTGCTTTTGAAGTGCATGGTTTATGACAGGTAAATGGATTTTGGCATATCTCCAGAAACTTGTATTCACCTTTGTTTCCTTTGGTCAGTCAACTGTGGGAAATACCCCTTTATCAGTTATCCACAAGCTTTTTGACAAGTTCAAGTTCTTGTTGTCACAAATGCACTCCGCAGGTCAGGCCCTCTGATCCCACAGTGCCAACCTCAGAGCGCAGCAGTGTGAACAGGTAACAGACAGGGTAACCCTCCTGTCTGATTTGGATCCGAATCACCTTTAGCCTTGAGTTTTTGGGGATTCAAACTGTGAACCTTATGCTAGCATACCCAATGTACAGGCTCAGATATGTACCCTCTTCGGGACTGCAGTACAATCTTTTGCCAAGGGCACCCAGCCAGGCTTCCAAAATGAGCCCTTTTAAATTCTATAAAAGACCTAGGTAGTTCTTACCTTTTTAAGCAAACTCAGTAACACAATCAAGGTTTTTTCCAGCAGCTGTCAGACTTAAATACAGGTACTTCACATGCAAAAAGAAACTGAGAAGACACCCAGGCAGTCCTTCAAAGAAATGGTTGTTTACTAAAATATGATAAAATAAGTAAAATAAAATACAGAAAGAAAGCATGAGCTCACAGTCACAAAAGAAAATGGGAAAATTACAGAACAAAACTCCTTCCGCAGTACGTAAGGTCTTTGCTATCTAAGCATTACCTTTTTAAATGCTTTTAGGTAACAGAGAACTTTTTGTCTCAGAGCCCAAGATGATATGACCCATTTCCCAGATACAATGTTTAATTTCAGAGGACATCACCCCTTCCTTTCTGTGACATCAGTTAGACCCTCCCTTGGAGTTAATTCATAACAAAATTATCTACAAGGATGTATTTTAAATAATGTGAACATCAGCAAAAACCATTTCCCACATATGACATCCTTTGATCAAACATCTCTATGTGATGTCCCTCTGCTGATTTTCTGTTGCTAGTGTGATCCCAGGTTTTATGACTGATGACAAAGTTCTGTGACCAAATTGGCCCTTTCCTGCAGGAACCATAAATGTTTACGAGGCTTATATCCTGGCAGCTGGTCTGAAAGTTCTATCAAAAACTGGAAACCTTTAATTAGGTTTCTCTGGTCTGTTTAATGACATCCTCACTGACACTTTGAAAGTTAAAGGCCAAGTTTCACACACTGCTGACTGGGGGGGGGGGAATTCATAAACAGACCATTTATTTCAGACCATTCACTAAAAATACCACCAACAGCTTAATCTGGTTCAAGGTCAGTTGGCATTCATCTGTATCCCCCTCCCCTGTGTCGTGCCTGAAAATAGGCAGAATATGTCTAGTGTACTTACCCGGTCAACAAAAACTAAATAAATACAATTTATTTTACAGATATAATACAGTAATCATAAGCATGGGATGAGCTCCACAAGTCAGTTCATTCCTCATATAAACATGACAAGCCATCTGTGTTCTGATTGGTTGCTCCAGCCCAATGTGAGATTGTCATGTCATACCCTTGCAAGGCAAGACTCCATCTTAATAATCTACCATTCGTTTTTCCCATTTTTGTCAGCAAGACCAGGGGGTCATGGTCAGTTTTTACCTCAAAAATGCTGCCCGTATCAGTATGGCTCTTAACTTCTTTAGGGCCCACACCATGGTAAGACTAAGCTTGCTCCCTGGGAAGTAACCTTTTACTCAGGTACAGTATGGGGTGATCCTTCCCTTGGTTGGATGTCTGACTCAGCACTGCCCCAATACCCAATTCTGAGGAGTCAGTCTTGACTATAAAGGGTCTGCTATAGTCTGGACTTGTCAATACAGGAGCACTGCACAGTGTCTCCTTCAGTCTGGTAAAGATGTTTTCACAGGCTGGTTTCCAGGTAACTTTCTTAGGCATCCTTTTCTTTACCAGGTCAGATAGGGGAGCAACCAGGGCCCTGTAATTAGGTACAAATTTCCTATAGTACCCTGCTGTCCTTAGAAAACTCCTGACCTGCTTTTGCATTTCTGGTCTGGGCCATGCCTTGTTCACCTCTATTTTCACTTGGTTAGGACGGAGCTTTCCCCGGTCTACAACATGCCTGAGGTATGTCACTTCAGCTATGGCCACCTGGCACTTCTTAGCTTTGACAGTGAGCCCGGCCCCCTGTATCCTGCCCAGCACTTCCCTAAGGTGGGACAGATCTTCCTCCCAGCTGGCACTAAAGGTGGTAGTGTCATCCAGGTACACCACAACGTACTCCTCAGCACCATTTAACACCTGGTTCACCAACCTTTGGAAAGTGGCCGGGGCATTCTTCATTCCGAAAGGCATTACTTTGAATTCAAATAACCCTATCGGAGTGATGAAGGCTGACCTCTCCCTAGCTCTGGCAGTTAACTCTACCTGCCAATACCCCTTTGTCAGGTCAATAGTCATAAGGTAGGTCGCCCCTCCCAACTTGTCCAGGAGTTCATCCGTCCGTGGCATCGGGTGGGTGTCTGACTTTGTGACTGCATTCAGTCCACGATAGCCCACACAAAAATGAGTAGAGCCATCTGGCTTGGGCACAAGGACTACGGGTGAGGCTCAGGGGCTGTGGGATCTCTGGATTACCCCTAAATCCAGCATTTCCTCCACCTCCCTCCTAATGTCCTTTTGGACAGCCTCTGACACCTGATATGCTGTTAGCTGTATGGGTGCCTGCGTCCCGGTCTCCACATCATGTGTCGCTAAGGGGGTTAATCCAGGCTTGGCACTAAACAGTGGGGCAAAGTCTGCTAAAAACTCCCTTACTTCCTGAATCTGGTCCGGGGCCAACTGGGGTGACAATTTAATTGCCCCCACAGAGGACTCCCACTTGCTTTCTTCCAGCAAGTCCAGAAGGGGGTCTCCTTCGTACGTCCCCTCCCCAGGACTACACACTGCAAACACCATGTCAGCCCTATTAGCGTATGGCTTCATCATGTTGACATGGTACATTTTTTCTGCACATCTTCTGTCAGGTAACTCTATGATACGGTTCATGTCATTTACCTTTCTGACTACTTTGTACGGTCCTGCCCACTCACCCTGCAGCTTGTCTTTCTGGACTAGGATTACGACCATGACTTCCTGACCCACCGTGTACAAGCGAGCTCTGGCACTGCGGTCAAACCACACTTTTTGTTTTTGTTGGGCAGCTGCCAGGTTGCTGTGGGCTGTCCCTATAAGCTCCTTCAGCCTTTCCCTAAACCTAAGGACATAATCCACTGTGGGAATTCACTGGCTGGTGTGCTTGCCTTCCCAGTCCTCCCAGATCAAGTCTAGGGGCCCACATACCTGGCATCCATATAAGAACTTGAAGGGGGAGAACCCTGTCGACTCTTGGGGCACCTCTCTGTATGCGAACAACAGGTGGGGAAGGTATTTCTCCCAGTCCCTCCCATGCTGTTCAGCAAACGCTTGAAGCATTGCCTTAAGAGTACCATTAAATCTTTCCACAAGCCCATTGGCTTGCGGGTGATAAGGTGTTTTGCATCTCTGCACCACTTCACACTTCTCCCACAAACATTTCATCAGGTTCGACATGAAGGAACCCCCTCAATCGGTGATAACCTCCTGAGGAAACCCAACACGGGAGAAAATCCCAAGTAAGGCATCTGCCACTTTGTCTGTCTCAGTGAGAATAGGGTAACTGCCTCTGGATAGCAGGTGGAATAATCCACCACAGTCAGGATAAACCTCTTCCCGGAAGAGCTGGGGTTATTTAAAGGCCCCACAATATCCATTCCCGCCCTCTGGAATGGCTACTCCACTATGGGCAATGGAATTAGGGTGACTTGGGTTTTCTTACCTGCCTTCCCTATTTCTTGGCACCGGTGACAAGACCTGCAATACTCCTTCACCTGCTGGGTGAAGTTGGGCCAATAGAAATTCTTGGCCAACCACTGCATAGTGCGCACGATTTTCAGATGACCAGAAAAGGGAATATAGTGTGCAATTTTGAGCAACTGCTCCCGGTACCCCTGGGGAATGACAAGCTGCCTGCCTATCACCCCTCCCTCTGTCTTGGCATCCTGAGTATACATCTGGCGATTGTCCCAATAAACTTCGTATTTCCCGTCACCTCCTTGTGCTCTGTCAGAGTCTGCCCAAGCCCTCAGCTTCTCTAGACTAGGGTCACTTTTCTGAGCAGCTGCAAACTCCTTGCACATTCCCAAGGCATGGGATAGGTCCCCTTCGGTGTCTAAACTAGGGTCCCTAGCTCTAGCGTCAGGGCACTCAGGATCACTGCCATCTCTAACCCTCTGACAATGGGTCACCCTCCCTTCCTTGGAGTAAGCCTTTGTAACTGTTTGGTTAACTGCTACTGGGGGAATTTCTACCCCCCTTTTATTAGTCTCCATACCAGGAGACACAGGCACGGGAACCAGTCTCCCAGTGGTTTCCACAGTGGCTTCTATGAGGTCCAGGGCACCACAATTTTCCTTTGCCACTTGGCTGCAGGTAACTGCATACACCATCCCCTGTTTGAGATTGTTGCCAATGATTACATCAACAGCTAAAGTTTGGGCTACAGCAACCTTTTGTACAGTCCCCCCGTCTCACCCCAGTCTAGAACACTCACAAGTAACAAGGTTTTCTCCTCCCCAGTGAATCCTCGTACAGTTACAAATTGATTGGGTATAAGCTGGCCAGGCTGTACCAGATCCCCTTTACCAACGTCAGGGATGCCCCTGTGTCTCTTAACCCTTGTGTTTGTATACCATTCACAGTGACTGGGTGCATGTGTTCCCTCATGTTTACAGGCTTGCTTTCAGGAACACGCAAACAACCCACTTCTTTCCTAGCACCACTTTGAGTACTGCTTGTCCTTTTGGGACACTGTCTGGCAATATGCCCAGTTTCTTTGCAAACCCAACATTCATTTCTTTTCTTGGGTAAATCTTTTCATTGAAACCTGGGGTTAACTGGTTTCGGTGGAGGCAATGAGGGTTTTATTTGCCCTGAATATGCGCTTTTCCCTTTCTGCACTGCCTCTCCGGTCCCATTTGCCCTCAGAGCAGGTCTGCTCCTGGCATAGCCATCTGAGAGTTCAGCAGCCTCTTGCACTGTTTTTGGATCTTGGTCCTCCAGCCAGGTTTTAAGCTCTGCTGGGCATGCCCCAAAAACTGCTCTAACAATTCAACATTTTCAATTTTATCTACAGAGTTTGCTTCAATTCCTTTCCACCAATGTTTTAAAAACTGACATTATTTCATGGCTAGCTCCTCATAGCTCATGTCAGTGCTTCTCCTGAGCTTACGGAATTTAGCTCTGTATGCTTCTGCAGTTAAATCAAACTTTTTTTAAAGTGCAGCTTTAAGTTTGCTGTAGTCATTACTGTCCTCATTGTCCATTTGACCCAATGCATCCCAAGCTTTCCTGGTAAGTGGCGAGGATAGCTGGAGCTCAGGACCCTCAGGAATATTTGCCTGAATACAATTTTTTCAAAGGAATTTAAAAGGCATCCATATCTCCCCCTCTTTAAATTTGGCTATCAATTTGGAATTTAATTTGTAACCTAGTCCTGTAATTCCAGTTAAACCCAAGCCACTTACCTGCTCTGGTGCTGGGGGTTGGAGTTGTAGCTTCTCCAGTTCATGTTGCCTCTGGTGCTCATGCTCTTCACAGTCTGCTTTTCGCTGTTCTCGCTCCCTCTTCTCCTCTGTGGCTCACTGCTCTCACTCTGCTTCTTGCTGTTCTCGCTCAGCTTCTTGCTGTACTCGCTCCCTCTTCTCCCCTGCAGCTCGCTGCCCTCGCCTCTCTTCTCTCTGGAACTCCAGCTCCATTCTCCGCAACTCCATATGTAGCCTGATTGCTTCTGGCTCCAGAATGCTGGTGACCTTCCTCTGCTGCTGTGGTCCTTGGCTTGCACTGTCCCTGCTGCCCTTCTCACTGGATCTGGACACTGCACTGGACTTTGGCCCCTCCATGCCCAAGGTTTAGTCCTTTTCAGTCACAGACTGTGACTTGAGGCTTTGGGTATCTGCTGCCATCAGAGCATCCATGAGGTTCTGCTTGTTGGCTTTCCCCTCATACTGAACTCCTCTGTCCTGGCACAACTGCCTCATGTAGTCTGCAGTGTACGCACTGTAGTTGGAAGCCATCTTCTTCCCTAACTATGGCTACTCTAACTTGCACATTAGAAAAAAAAAAATAAAACAGGTAGGAACTTTGACTGTAAGCAAAATGATATAGTTCTGTTTACATTTAAAAAAAAATCACTGCCTTATTTTGCACGTGAGCTGTACAGTATTAAGCTGACACACTGAACTGTTAAAGCTTGTGTTACCAAATACTTTAAATTGCACTGCTGCCAACCAAATCTGTCACAAACGCACTCTGCAGGTCAGGCCCTCTGCTCCCACAGTGCCAACCACAGAGTGCAATACTGTGAACAGGTAACAGACAGGGTAACCCTCCTGTCTGCTTTGGCTCCAGATCAGCTGTAGCCTTGAGTTCGGGGGGGGGTTCAAACTGTGAAACCTTATGCTATCATACCCAATGTACAGGCTCAGATATGTACCCTCTTCAGAACTGCAGTACAATCTTTGGCCAGGGGCACCCAGCCAGGCTTCCAAAATGAACCCTTTTAAAACTCTATAAGAGACCTAGGTAGTTCTTAACTTTTTAAGCAAGCTCAGTAATGCAACCAAGTTTTTTCCAACAGCTGTCAGACTTAAATACAGGTACTTCACTTGCAAAAAGAAACTAAAAAGACATCCAGGCATTCTTTCAAAGAAATGGTTATTTACTAAAATATGATAAAATAAGTAAAATACAATACAGAACAAATAGCATGAGCTCACAGTCGCACAAGAAAATGGGAAACTTACAGAACAAAACTCTTACCACAGTACTTAAGATATTTGCTATCTAAGCATTACCTTTTTAAGTGTGTTTAAGTTAGAGAGAACTTTCTGTCCCAGAGCCCAAGATGACCCGTTCCCCAGATACAAGGTGTAATTTCAGAGGGCATCTCCCCTCCTCTTCTGTGACGTCAATTAGACCCTCCCTTGGAGTTAATTCATAGCAAAATTATCTACAAGGATGTATTTTAAATAATGTGAACATCAGCAAAAAACATTTCCCACATATGACATCCTTTGATCAAGCATCTCTCTTTGATGTCCCTCTGCTGATTTTCTGTTGCTAGTGTGATATCAGGTTTTATGACTTATGACAAAGTTCTGTGACCTAATTGGCCTTTTCCTGCAGGAACCATAAAAGTTCACGAGGCTTATATCCTGGCAACTGGTCCGAAAGTTCTAATTAAGACAAAAACAGGAAACCTTTAATCAGGTTTCTTTGGTCTGTTTAATGACATCCTCACTGACACTTTTAAAGTTAAAGGCCAAGACTCGCACACTGCTGACCCGGGGGGGGGAGCAATTTCATATACAGACCATTTATTTATTTTACAGATATCATACAGTAATCATAAGCAAGGGGGCAGAGCGTCACACTTGTCAGTTTCCTGGCGAGCAAGCTAGCCTTCAAGGCAAATGAAGGTCAAAACCCTTTTAAAGGAATTTCAGCCTCTTTCTCTAGGTGACTTTGTATTAAGACTGGCATTTCTTGTGGCATGTACACATGCACAGAATTACATCAAAAAATTATATATAACAGAATTATATCTGCAAAGAAGGAATAGCAGTTGAGTAGCTTGCCGTAACCAGCACAGCCCTCTGCTCCACCCATGGCCGGTCACTATCTGAACTGTCTTGTCAGTGAATGAACATGTACAGTACAAGTCACATTAAACTGTTCCTCAAGCTCACTGCTCTGGCAATTTTTTGTACTTCTAATGCAGTGGCAATTCTAAATGCTTAAAACACAAACGCTTTTTCAAATAATCATCAGCTCACATGCAATGCACTTCCAACCACTGTACAATTCACTTCAGCAACCACTCCAGTGGTCATGTAATGCACTGTCAAATGCAGTTACAGTGCAGTACTGTGCTGTACACATTCAGCACTACAGTACCCGCCATCTTGCCTCTCACTTTCTGTACAGTAAACATAAAAACATAAAGGGTAGACGAGGTACTGTAAAGAAGTTTACTTTAATAAGCTTTTATTTTATTTTCTTTAGTTGTAGTTTCATAATGTACAGTAATGAAGAGATATTGTACAGAGCAGATTGCAAAGCTCACTCGCTACCTACCCACTCACCTGCTTGCCGACTGATTTCAGTGCTCTCGTCCTCCACTCACATACTGTGCAGTACAGAAGTTTTATAGGTGCTGTACAGTACCTTCGCTGAACTTCATCATGGATCACCAGCTCTCTTGCCCCCTCCCAAAAGAAATACTGTGTGGAGGATCTGAAACATGAAAGCAAATGACTGCGACCACCATCGGAAATCAGTGTACAGGTACTGTACTGTAGAGCAAAAACAGGGCTTGAAGTACTGTAAGCTGGTACTGTACAGTGGAAAACTTTTCTGTTCAGCAGCACATACTGTACAGGTATGTCCAGCTTACAACAGCATGGAATAAACTGCATTTGCATCGGGGGGGTTGGAAAAGTGAAAGTGCAGAGTACGCGATAGTGGTTTAAAGGTGAATCATGGAGAGACAATGGCAATCAGTGGCTGAGCTTCAGAAAATGAACTCTGGTGCCTGGAATTCTCTTTTCCCCCAAATAAATACCAAATGTATTGTAAACTGGATGACAGATTTGTACTGCACACTGCAGTTCAGTACAGTAGTGAAAATGGGCTCCAACTCTGTTTTTATGGGTTGCTTAATGTCTGCAATGATCAATACACTGCATTGTTAAAAGTTTCCAGGGAGTTGAAAAGTATGCTGAAACTGAAAGGCAGCTCTGGAACAAGCCATTAGGAAACTTTTATTAATGCAGTGCAATGAGCAATGCACACAATAAGCAACTCATTGGAAAATGCTGCACCAGCCAGTTGGAGGAACAGTTAAATGTGACTTGTACTGTATTTGTACAAGTATGTGTTTATTCATTAACATGACAGCAGAAGGGGCCTTCCAAGCCTTTCCCCCATTGTGGCCGCTAGCCAGTGACCAGGACAGCCCTCTGCCCTATACCACGGCTGGCTGCTGACTGTTAGCTGTCACCTGTCAGATCAGTGAATGAGCGCATACTTGTACAAGTACACACTTATTCATTAATGTGAACAGTTAGCTGCCAGTCATGGTAGAGAGTGGTGGGCTGTGCTGGTCGCTGGCTTGGGGATGGGATGGGGGGAGAGTGGGGTGGTGGGACACTGCCTGTTGGTGTTGGGGAGCCACTTGACCACCAGGGAGAATGATAATTATAATATTATGGGCAGATAGGGAATATCAAGGGGGTCTGTGAGACCCACAGGGAAAGTGACATTTTTTAAGAAGAGCCGATCGAGGATGAAGAGAGGTGGTCTTCTGGACAACCAGGGAAAGTGATGTGGGCAGATCGGTGAAAGGGATGGGGGTCTGCTAGATCACCAGGGAAAGTGATATTTTTTCTGTAATAGTCAGGGTAGGGTAACTGGGAACAAATACAAAAGGCTGATCTGGTTCTCATGTGGGGTGAGGGTGGCTGGGAGAGCAAAAAGAATAGACCTTTTCCTGTGTACAAGAGGAATAAGGGTAGGAAGTATGGCATGATTATCATGCTAAAATCAAAAGAGGCAAGGGTGGATGTTATGAGGGCAATGGTAGACAAGGGGCTGTGGATTATTGAGGAGTAAAAGGTGGGGGTATTTCTTTTAGGTACATAAGGGGAAAAAACAGGGGTAGTTAGTTGAGTGGGGAAGGGTACATGGGTGTGCTCTAACTTTATGTCTTCTGCCCCAGGGCTGACAGATTTTGGCTATACAGCTATAAGAAAACCCTATTTTTTTTGTTGTTGTACTTTTTCTCCCTAGGGGTCACCTGTCTGCCTTACCTGTACATGTCTGGCATCCTCTGGGTATTCAGGCCGCCATCTCCTGGGACTACTCTCCAGCTCCACATTTGGGCCAGCAGCTACCCCCACGGCTTACCCCCTGTGGCAGGATGGAGAGGAGCGCTCCCCCTAGCTCAACCCTCCAGATCAGGATCCAGTAATGCCACGCGCCCTCGGCGCCGATCAGTCCCCTCTGGAGATGGCCATCATGCCACCGCGACTAGTGCCCCTAATTTTCCAGTTTTTTTCCCCATCGGCTGAGTCATGCAATGACACCTAAGGCCCCGAGCGCGTGCGCATCAGCATGTACTCCGAGCCAAGCGTCTGCCCCAGCACGTTCCTCCATGTCCCTACCAGTGTTCTGCAGTCACCCCCAGTTGCCGCCAGAAATAGCTAGAGCACCGATGGCAACCTGTCCCCCTTCCCGGAGAAGGAGAGCAGTCCTATGGAAGCTCCATCCTTCTCCTGCCGACCCTGCCGACCCAGGCTGGTTCCCAAACCTGGAGTGGCGGCACTGGCAGCAGTGTGATGTTAGCGCCTCAACCCTCAGCGCCACCGGGCAGGCCACAAAACCTTATTAAATATGAATTTGTCTGTTTCTTCCTCCCCTTACTTCCTTTGTCAAAAAGGAAACATTATTACACTCCTAGCATGGCTGAAAATGGGACATTGGCCAAGCCCACATCCTGGTAAAACAAATAAAAGTTGAATGTCTAGCTCTGATCATATATAATTGTTTTATTACCTAGTTTCTGTTTTTGTAATAAATGTGCAAGGTACAATATCCCAAAGGAGCACTTGTTCCTGCTGTTTGAGAGGGATGAGGAACTCCCCATCGATGATGTAAAGAAGGAAGAATCACAGCAGCAGGAGGATCATCATGAAGACACCCCCAACAGTAAGTAGAGGGCATGTATGGGGGGGGGTTCCTCAAATGGTTGGAAGTTAAGAAGGATAGAAAGAACTCAAAAATGCTTGTTTTCCTTTGCAGACTTTAAAACTTACAGCATTTACAAATGAAGATACTACGTATATTCTCCCTATTTCCAGATAAAGATTACATTGAAACGAGTGCCTTCATAGAGCATTAGTGAACTGTGATTTAAACATCACATTTGCTCATGGACGTGATACATTATATTGACCATAGCTGAGTTACCTTCACAGGGGTACGGCTGGAAACAACCCAGGAATTGTCTCAAGCTGATTTGTAGGATATTTACAAGAAATAGAAGAAAACTGACATTGAGACACTAGCTCTTCATGTACTGTAGGAGTAAGTCAAAACCAAACTGGACTTCAGTGTCAGTAACCAGCAATGTATTTTCCAGAAAGGGGATGTTGAAGTTGTGGGGCAGTAAAACAGTTCAGTCGAATGAATTGTGCTGTTCGGCTGTCAGAGGGAGGTAGGGTGATAAACAAGGATGGGCAAAAGGCTGCCTTCCTTAATGATTATTTTTGTTCGGTTTTCACCATAGAGGAAGGGGGGTGCCTTACCTGGCAGTGGCACCAGAGTGGCCAATAAGGAGGGTCCCAAACACAAGTTAGCCAATGTTTACAAGTGACATGGTCAAGTTAGGTCTGGCAGCCCTATTGATACATAAGGCCCCGGAACCAGATGGGTTCTATCTGAGGATACTTGGGGAACTGGCAGCAGAACTGGCTGAACACATTAGGACTATTTAACTGCTCACTAAGAATGGGGGTGGCTCCAAAGGGCTGGAAAGTAACGGGCATTGTTCCACTTCATAAGGGGGCAGGGGTACAAAAAAACAAGACCTACACTGTATGCCTATCATTCTGACCTACATTTTAGAGAAGACGATGGAGTCATTGATCAAAGAAGCCCTTATGGACAACCTGGAGAGCAACGGTCTCCAGAATAGTAAACAGCATGGGTTCACAAAGGGAAGTCTGTCAGACAAACCTGATAATTTTCTTTGATTCCGGGAAAAGGAAACTGGATAGGGGCCATGCCTTGGATTTGCTCTATTTTGACTTGAGCAAGACTTTTGAGTTGGTGCCCCACAGATGCTTGCTGAGGAAAGTTGAGGATCTAAGTACAGCTAAGGACATAGTTAATTGGATAAGAAACTGGCTATAGTATAGGCAGAAGAGGTTTGTGGTCAGTGGGCTCAAATCTGAAGAGAGCGAGGTCATGAACAGGGTGCCACATGGATCTGTTCTGGCCCCAGTCCTCTTCAATATGTTTATCAGCGACATTGGGAAAGATATCCAGAGCACACTGTGTCTCTTTGCAGATCAGACATAGCTCTGTGAGAGGGTGGATAGTGATGATGGAATCAGAGAAATGCAGGCTGTCCTGCAAAAAGCTAGAGGGGTGGTCTAAGGTTTAACAGTTTAAATGAAATGCTGAAAAAGTGCAGTGAAATTTAGTGCCAAAAAATGCAAAGTGATGCATGTAGCGAATAAGACCCCCAGGACAGAGTACTGCATGTATACACACACAGACACACACACACTCATGCATAGTTTAAAATGACACTCAGTGATGTTTTATGGACTTTTTTAGGAATGGTGTTATCCCGTCTGTTGACATTTAACCTTGAAATGCCTTCTTGGATAAAAGTTATACTGTGTGCCTCCCATATAGTTTTTATTTGAGCTTTGAATGGATTTTTGGTTAATAGAATTTTTACAACTTTTTTTGTCTGTTATTTTTTTTCCATGTTGTCTTGCATGCACAGAGCAAGCAACATTTTTTGACAGCTTAGTGGAGTAGCAGGTTATGGAGGTGCGGTCATGTTGTGGCCAGTGGAGCCACTGTTTTTTTTGGCTGGGCTCTGTGGCATCAATGAAATAACACACTGTCTATGACAGCAGTTCAGAAGCGTGCCACCAACTTGAAAGAAATTTGCAGCTGCAATGAGGAGCTCCCTGTCATTGCAGGCGTGCTTGCCTGCTGAAACATTTCAATAAACATGGCAGCGACTGTCAGCCATCCGCCTCTCATAATCCCCATGAAAGCTGACTTCGAGGGGTGCCCAATCTGATGACCTTGCCCAGTTTGCTTGCGGCAGCCCAATCCCGTTGGCATATGTGCCCCTTTGTTTTATTTGTCAGCCGAGGGGGTACTCTATCCCCTCAGCATCACCCCAGAAAACACAGACACACATGCCAATGGGGGGGGCCCAATCTCCATTGGCTTCAGTCCTCTGTTCCCAATCTGCCGAGGGAGTGCCCAATCCCCATTGGCATCATGCCCCCACTAAACACAGACACGCTGTGTTTGCTGATGGGGGGCCCAATCCCCATCGGCTTCAGTTCCCCCCCCATCTCCAGAAAGCACAGGTGGCACACTGGTAGCCCACCCCAGTGTGCCCAAAGCAAACCTGGGAAAAAACCTATCCGCGATGTCCGTGTTTTGTTTTATTTTTTTTAACCTGTAAAACAGAAAACAGTCTCTTGTGGTCAAAATGGCCCCTCTCCAACCCTCACCCACCCTCTGTGTACCCCACCTCCCCTTTACCCCATACTTACCTCCGGAGCCCGGTGCAATGATCTGCGGTGGAGTGGGAACATGTCTGCACTCTTCAAAGCCAACAGTGAACTAAATCCCGATAAGCTGTATAATGGCATCAATGGGGTGAGGGTTCAATTTAGGTGGATATCTCGACTATTTTTGTGTCTTTTGTCTCCCAATTTTCAACATGGGGTTCTTGGGACCCCACTTCATGAACTCAGTCACTGTCATTTCATTATTTGGTCCCCGAAAGGTGATTTTGTGGTCACTGCGCACAATCACCTTTTGGGACCAGTTAACAAAATGACAGTGTCACTCTTCATGGGGTGGGCTCCCAAAAAGCCTATGCTGCAAATTTAGTGAAAAAATTCCAACAAATTACTGTATTACGAGCGTGCATTGCGCAGTTTCCATGCACGCTCGTGACTTCGAGAATTTGTAATATTTTCATTCCAGATTTTTAACATTGCCATTTCTTCACACCTCCTTATGAATGGTACAGCTGTCATTTTTCACATCCTGCCCATAATGTGTTTTCGCACATCTGGCGCAGTCGGTGTGGAAAATCAACGTTCGGGACAAATTAACAAAATCACAGTGCCACTGTTCATGAGCAGAGGTCCCAA
The DNA here is from genome assembly GCA_016271365.2 of Neoceratodus forsteri. NCBI lineage: Eukaryota > Metazoa > Chordata > Ceratodontiformes > Ceratodontidae > Neoceratodus > Neoceratodus forsteri. The sequence goes on from CM057454.1 coordinate 1,182,456,279, forward strand.
ATGCTTTCATGAGGTGGAGTCACAAAAAGCCCATGTTGTAAATTTGGAGTGCATATACCAAGAATCACCCAGGCACCTTGTAGAGACTGACAGGCATCAGGGGTGTGCCTTTGGATTGTCAGCTGTAATGCTCATGCCATTCCACCCCCACCCTGCAGCCAGTGATAAACATTAAGGTTTTTCTTGGATTCTTTGGCACCAAAGTTCACCCCTTTCTCCTATACTGCACCCATGTACATATTTCCTTATGGAATGGGGTGAGCGTAAGGCCAGAGGACCTCAAGGCACAATGCAACACTTGTCAGTGTCTGTAGGGTAGGGCGAGGTGAAATGGCATGAGCGTTATGGCCAACCCAAAGGCATACCTCAATGCTTATCGGTCTCTGCAGGGTGGGATGGGGTTGGCGTCAGTTCCATACTTCACTGCCATTCCTATTATGCATCTCTGTAACAACTGCACTACCAGTGCCAGTGCCAACAAGACAACATTCGGCATTGACAAATGCTTGTTTATTTATGATCTGGGTGTTAACAGAATGTATTTTTCCAAAACAACTGGCATTAGTTTTTGATGAAAGACTTGATGTTGTCCAAAAGCTAAAGCACCTGTTTTCTTTTGTAATATCTATGTTGGTCCAATAAAAGGTATCAAATCATCCCTTTTTTTTCTGGATCTTTTGTCACAAGTACCAATACGGCAACAAAACTAATTTTCTGTGTAATCATGGAAGATACTGGAAATCGTCATCTTACATGGCAGTTGCACAACATCAGGAAGAAAGAAGCCCAGTTTGATAGTGATGTACTGTATATTTTCTAGCCATGTGCAGGAGGCGGAACGTTGTCCCTAATGGCCCCCTCATTAAGAATCCATTAAAGAATACTTACAATTGTAAGTATGCTGAACTACTCTGCCAGAGGACTTCTGAGAAACTGAGAAATCACATGATTCCCTGGACATTTTTTTTTTATTTATTAAACTCTAGGATTACAATTACCTTTGAGAAAGAACAGCTAATTTACAAAGGTTCTACGTCATAATGGAGGGTAAATGTACATACAAAGGTCGACATTGTTACACAGTATCAAAAACACAGAGAAGGCAGTGGTCTAACTATTACAGCGTTTCATGGGGAGAGACTACATTGACTAGGATGAAAGCAGGTTTCCAAGGTCAAACTTGTTCGGAAAAGCACAGGAGGTATGAGGACAGTAGGAGGAAACCCAGGAAGAGTAGGCAGGCTGGAGGGCCATTGCTGAAAAAAGTTTTAGGTGCGCTCAGGGATAATTCCACATGCAGAGCATAGGTTACCAACCCTGAAGAACAATCCACAGAGAAGCTCTGCACTGAAACCATGTAGAGAAAAAATACAACAAATATGTTGCAGGTGATACCTTTTATTGGACTAACTGCACTGAAACCACAAATTACACTGGAAAGTAGTTCAAAGTCAGAAGGGTTTTATTATTCTGGCAGCAAGGTGCCCAAGACAAACAAACAAACACCCTACTTCCCCGGTGTAATTTGAGGTTTCAGTGCAGAGCTTCTCTGTGGATTGTTCTTTTGACTTTGAACTACTTTCTGTTGTAATTTGTGGTTTCAGTGCAGAGCTTCTCTGTGGAGGGCTACTGTCAATGGAGGGGGAAGGGAGGAGAAGTGCATGGTTGATAACTTGCAGAATGGACTGGGGTCAGTGAAGTGCAAATTGAGAGGTGAGGGTAAGTGTAGAGGGCAAGGGGGAGGGTTGTAGAAGGGGGGAAGGGGAGGGGGAAGGACAAACAGGAGGGTCTGCAGGAACCACACGATTAGTTGTGGATGAGCGATTGTGAGCCAGCTTCCACTGGTGTGCATGGGGAGGTGGTCTCCTTAAGAGAAGCAATCGCAGCGACTGGTAGAGGTGAAGTGCTGCCAGAGCAACCATTTAAAGGGGCCTCGTTTGGAAGTTGTAAGGATTTCTCTGTTGAGTGCATTATAACACTGAGGTGCCCCGTAGGCAAACGACCTCTGACCCATAGTGGTCTGACATCTGGGGACCTGGAAGGTTTGATGGCTAACACTGCGGGTAAGCTGGGAGCAGCAGTGGGTGTTTAGGAGCTTTTAACATCTGGTGGTGTGAGACCAAGGAGCACCTTTTTGGTTTACAGGCATGTCTGATATTGGATCCTGCTGAGGAGTGGAAGCCACCCAGCCTGAGCATACAGGTCACAGGTGTGTGTTAGACAGGCAGCGCCTGTAAGAAGTCTACAGGCTTTGTTGAGTGCCACAGTTATCCTACAAAGAGCAGTAGGGGAAGCAGAGCCATAAATGGCCAGACCATAGTCGATGATGGAGGTGACAGAGCTATTAATTGCCAGTCTGAGGGCATCAGCAGTCATGCAATGCTTGTGTCTGTGGAGCAGGCCAATCTGAATATTAGCAGCCTTTGCGACATTGTCAGTGTGTAGTGAGTAGGAGAGGGAACTGTCCAGCGTGATGCCAAGATATTTAAACTGCGTGACCTGTTCAAGCGTAACATCAGAGCAGTTCATGATGGTGGTGGACTGATTTATGCTTACTATGTGCGCTGCAGAATAACATAACCTTTGTTTTGTTGTAGTTCAGAACCAGTTTGTGAGAGCCGAACCATTCTTCAACATGCTCAAAGTCACGCTGTAGCTGATGCTCAAGGAGCTTGGTGTTGTGGTGTCTGGTGTAGATGACAGCGTCATCCGTGTAGAACAGTATTTTCTGGTGACAGGCACTAGAAAGGTTGTTCAAGAAAAGAATAAAGCGTAGAGGTCCCAAGATGGAACCCTGGGGTACTCCAGAGTGGACCAGCTTTCATTCCGAGGTGACACTGACAATCCTTACTTGCTGGACCCGTCCCTCCAGGTAACTTGTGAACCAGAGTAGTGCATCATTAGAAAGCCCAATAGAGGACAGTTGCCTGAGTAGAAGCTGATGGTTGACAGTGTCGAAATCTTTCGTTAGGACAATGAACATCCCATCCACACAGTTTCCCTGATCGAGTGGTGGTGGTGGTGGTGGTGTGCCCTTTTCTAAATCCATGCTGTTGTGGGCATTGGATTTCATACTTTTCCATGAATTCAACTAGCTGGTTCAATACAATTTGTTCCAAAGCCTTAGATAAAGGGGGGGAGGATGGAGATAGGCCTGTAGTTGGTGTGCAGTGCCCTATCTCCACTTCTGTGGACAGGTGTTATAATTGCCTGTTTCCAAAGTAAGGGGAATTGAGCCAACCTTAGAGAAAGGTTAAAGATCTTTGTAAGTGGTTCAAGGATTTTGTCTAGGACTAGCACAACCATCTTTAAGTTGAGGGAATAACCGCTATGTCCTGTTTTGCCGATGGCCTTGAGAATGGAGGTTCTGGCTAGGTGCATTTGAACCTCTTTGAAGTAGAACTGTGGGACTGTGCGGCTGAAGGAAGCTGTATCCTGGAAAGCACTGGTGGAGGGAGTGTTGATGAAGTCAGGTGGAAGGACATTGCCCAGATCTGAAAATGCATTGTTGAAGGTATTGGTAATAGTACCAAGGTCTAGCGTGGGTGTTCCATTGATGTTGAGCATAGTAGGTGGCAGCTTGGGACCGTCCCTGAGAAGTCTTTCAGGTTACTCACAAATATTTTCCCATCGCCCCAGGAGTTAGAGTGTGTTTCCCTGAAATATTTGTTTTTTGCATTACAAATAGCTCATGTGCATTAATTTCTTGCAGATTTGTATTTTTGAACATCACCTTGCTTGGATGTGGCACAAGCACAGTGCCAGAGGTGGTCCCTTAGTTTTAGATGAGTAATGAGCTCAGGGGTTATCCATGGATTGGAGCTTCCTTTAACCTTCTTCTTTCTCACCAGTGCATAGGTATCACAGGCAGCAGTAAATTGTATGACGAAACAAATCTAGCGCTAGTTTAGTATCATTGACTGAGTCAACTGGGGTCCAGTCCAGTCTGCATAGATGTGTTTTGAGAAGTTCAAGGTGCCCCTGTTTTAATACCCTGGTATAAACATTTGCAAGATGGACCTGGGTGGAGCACAGACAAATGTTTATACAAGGCAACACAGATATTTACAATCAGGCAAAAAAAGAAAGACCAATAGGTACAAATATAAAATAAGATAACACAGTAGTTCATATAGGCATGGAATAATGCAGACAATGTACAAGGTGTAAAGGCATCTACATACACGGTAGTATCTAAAATCAGCTAGGAGGGCATGGTTAAATAAAACAGTCGAAAGAATACACTAGGCAGTGGCGGTGTTGAAAGAGGAGGGGGAGGAGAAAGGCTAGGATGGCATAAGGTACAAAACAGGGTAGAGGAAGGTAGGGATGTAGGGATAGGGGAAGGAAGAGAGTGGGTGCACTGGAGATGCTGGATAGAAGAGGAAGGGGCAGGGGGTTGTCTCGACCAGAGGGTAATGAGGCTCCCACCCAAGTAGGAAGACTAGAAAGAGGTTGGGATATAGAGTCAATAGGTCAGGGGAACTGGGAGATAAGACATCTAGGCTTGGGAGGAGAGGCAGGCAAGGTGTCGGTGCTTTATGGGTGGGTCTGAGCGGAGATGGTTACAGAGCGGCACTTGGTACTGGACCTTGATGCAGGAAGCAGTTATGCTTATTTGATTGTGTGGGAATATAGTGTCTTGAAAGCATTCAGACAGACAAAAGTGCTCAATTTGAGAGTTTTTGCAGATTGTTCCATAATGTAGGCAGCACGTAAGCTTACAGCTCCTGCCAAATCCGAGATTTTGCCTTGGGCACTTTAAGTGTTATAAAAGAGTAGCTCTAGTCGCGATTTCCCAACCACACTTAGGGGTAGACAGCAGGCAATATAGTGAGGCAGTTTATTAGAGATAACTCTATAGGTCCAGAGTGCGCATTTATGTCATGCCTGAACTTGAGGGAGTTCCACCCCACAGCCACATATAGAGACAGTGATGCATGGCAAAGGGAAGTCCTGTAATAAACCTCAGGGCTCTATGGTAGACCATCTCCAATTTTGCCATGTAAGAGCTTAGGCACTGGCTATAAAGGAAATCACGAATCAACCAGTGATAGAAAAGTTGATTGGACCAACTGTAGCTTGGCATCTCCGTGAGAAATTGGTTAATTCTAAAGAAAAGACCTAACCTTTGTTGGAGTTGTTTTAGCAAATCCTCGATGTGTTCGATGAAAGATAGTCTGTGGTCTATCCATACTCCCAGGTACTTGAATTTTGTAACAAATTTAATTTTCTTCTAGAATTGTGGTAATCTGGGAACTGACCCACTAGACACAGGGTTTGCTGTATGGATAGTGGAGAGAAGAGCATCGCTTGTTTTTTTTTGTGATGAGGAGTAACTTTTTTGGAGAAGTTGGTTTTACAAAGGTTGAATTCAGAATGGAGATTGTTGAAGGCAGCTTCAGGCATTGGGCGACTCACACACAGGACTGTATCATCTGCGAACAGATGAATGCTGGCATTTTAAATACAGCCGTCGATATTATTAATGTAGATTGCAAATAGTAGGGAACCTAATATAGATCCCTGGGGCACCCCTGTTTGGAGAGTTTTAAGTGGAGACAGACCTCCTTCAGCTTTAACTTGCTGAAGGTGCCCTGTAAGATAGTCTATAAACCAACGCAGAGAGGAGGAGTCCACACCAATGTTTCATAGGGAGGAGAAGAGCAGGCTATGGTTGACAGTGTCAAATGCCTTGCTTAGATCCAGGAAAACAGCACCAATAAAGTTTCTGTACTCAAGATCACACTGCCAATCATCAGCTTACTTAGCAAGGGCCATGATAGTGCTATATTTAGCTCTGAATCCAGACTGCATAGGATTTAGCAGTTTCATTGATTCAAGGTAGGATCTCAGCTGTGCGTTTACAATTTTCTCCAGGAGTTTAGACAATACTGGGAGGAGAGAAATTGGCCTATAGTTGTTCAGATTGCAGGGGTCACCCGATTTGAACAGAGGGGATGACATGCACTGTCTTCCATATAGGTGGTAAGATGTCCTGGGACAAGGATAGATTAAACAGGTGGGTAACAGGTACTGCTAGGACATAGTAGGCAATCTTTAGGAAGTAAGGGTCTAGGGTGTCGGCTCCAGCACTTTTTCTAATGTCCAGCTGTAGCAAGAGATTCTCAACCTCTTTTAATGAGGCTGGTTGAAGCGTAAATAGCGAGGAAGTGGTCAAGGGTTCAGGAGGGTGGTTGGTAATCTGGAAGCATATTATGTTCACTGGGAAGTTATCAAATGCCAGGCCTGCAGTAGCAAAATGGTTATTAAACAAATCTAGTAATTCCTTCTTTTCTGTGACAGTTGAGTTGCCAGAGATAATCTTGGTTGGAAGGGAGTTTCCTGGGGAGTGGCCCAGCAGGTCGTTAACAGTGTTCCAGAATTTAATTGGGCTCTTGATGGCAGAGTCAAGTTCAGAGCTGAAAAAGTAGACTTCGATTCTCTGATTGATTTTGTGCATAAATTTCATACCCTCCTGAACTGATTCCAATCCTTAGAGTGTTCAGTCTGCAGCTTTTTTCCAAAGCTTATCTCTTTCTAGGAGCAGAGACTTGATTTCAGGGAAAACCATTTACAGATTTTGTTCTTGCATGAACTTTAATCAAGAGAGCATACTTATTGAGGGCCCCCAACAGGATGTCATAGAAGATACTTGTGTCGATGTAAACTGCTTTGGCCAGGTAGAAATCCTGCCAGTGCGGGAAGTGTTCAAGTTTATTAAGATAGGTGAATTCATTGAAGTTGCATCTGGATCTCTTCATAGAAAACTTAGTAGTGGGTGTCGAGTTATTGGTTGATCTTACTCCCTAATAAAGCAATGGTCGCTGACGTCTGGGAAGAAGGTATCCACTTGGGAAAAAAGATGGGGTTTGCTCACCATGAGCACATCCAATAGAGAACTTTTACTAGGGTTCTTTATGTTCGAGTGCATTGGTTTAGCAATAAGTTGCGTAAGCCCATGGGCATCGCAGAAAGATGCAAGCGGGGCTAATGCACTGGAGAGCCAGTCAAGGTTGAAGTCTCCTAGGATAATAGTTTCTGGCAGTCCTTGTCCCAGCGTGTCATTTAGATAAGACACAAGCTGCAGGCCAGCAGATTGAGGCCTATAGCATCCTATTACACAAAGCGCACTAGTCTGTGTAATCTCCACTTTAAGTATTAGACATTCAAATTGTTGATGACAAGATGACGAGGATATGCAGGAGGCCGTAAATTTGTCCTTAACATAGATAGCCACCCCTCCTCCTATAGTTTGCCTGTCAGCTCCGAACAAGACATAGTTGGGGATATTTACTTCCCTATTGGGGTGCCAGGTCTAAGCCAGGATTCAGAGCTCACTAGTACATCAGGAGAGGTGTGATTTACCCAGGCTTGGATCAAGGTGATATTTTTAAGAGGCTGCATGCTAATATGCAGGAAGCTCATCTCTTTAGATTTGCTCGTTCTGCTGGCGATGCGATGGCTTCTGGAGGGCCAGCATTAAGTTCTACATTGCCTGAGCATAGCAGAAGGATAAGTTGTATTTTCCTAAGTGTGCCAATTTTAAGCTTAGAGTTCCTGCTTTTTTCCCCATCTAGTAGATTTGTTGCCTTTAGAGTGTGGAACGTTGTCACCATAGGTAAGGTGGCCTGCTGTTGCAAGAGCTAATGCCCCAACAGCAAAATGCGGGGAGGGGTCAGTAGTCTGTGTGGTGGGGGATGGGCCTTTTGGTGGAGGCACGTACATGTACTGCCAAAGTGGGTAGGGCCAAGAACAGGGTTGAGATATGGATACTTGGATACAAATGTTGCTTTGTCACATTTGTCTAGACCAAACGTCATCTGTATGTCATCAAAAAAGGTCTTAGCAATTTGTAGTTCATCAAATGTTTGTCAGATGAACTATAAAGTTTTAGGTCATCTACAAATAGAAGGTGAAATGTTAGCTGTTGATTGTTTTTGTTCCTGGGGTTCGAGCTGTATCCATAACCTAGGTTGTTGATTAGGCTACTCAAGGGATTGAGGGCAAGGCAGAACAAAAGTGGTGACAGGGAGTCACCTTAAAATATACCTCGTGGGATGGTGATTTGACCTTTCTCATGATTTAATTGCAGGGTGGTTTGCCACTTTCTCATTGTTGTGATGAAGTTTATCAATGTGGGATGTATCCTGTAGATCTGTAAACACTCAGTGATCCAGGAGTGCAGGATGCTGTCAAATGCTTTTTTGTAGTCGATCCATACTACACTAAGGTTCTGCATTTTTTGCAGCTCTCCATTAAGGCTTTGTACCATATGATTTCCTTTTATTGCCTTTTTGTTCTATTGCTATGAGATTATTGCAGTCTAGATGATTGTAGACTCTGTCTGCATCGATTCCAGTATATAGTTTATATGTTGTTGGCAAACAGGTTATTGGACGATAGTTCTTGGGGAGACTGGCAGGCTCAGATTTAATAAGTGTGGTATTCCCTGTTGTTAGCCAGATGGGTGTCAACTCAGGATACTGTATGTGTATAAGTAGTTTTTAGAGGTGGCTAAATCTTGGTGTAAAGATGTTATTCCTTTTAGCCAGAAGTTGGGTACTGCATCTAGACCTGGGGTTTTCCAGTTGGGGCCTTCTCATTTCGCTTCTGTCTCCTTAGCTGTTATGTCAGGCCACTCCATATCCCTAGTAGTACCATTTCTTGTGCTATTTTTTTATTTCCTGTATCCACTTTGCTTCCCTATTATATTCAACTAGGTCTTCATAAATACCTCTCCAGAATTCCTCAATTTTTTTCTTTACCAGTGGTGTTTTTACTTTGGTTGTTTTCTTTCCCAGCTCCCTATAGAATTTCTTCAGGTCTTCTCTAAACCATCTATTTTGCATTTTTTCATTGTTTCTTTTTACGTATCTCCTGAGCTTCTCGCCTTGAGCAGAGATCTTAAGTTTGTTATTCGAGATGGTAAAATTTAGGTCCTGCTCTGTTTTAATACAGTGTTTTTCTTTGATTTCATCCACTTTCCTGCTGACTTTCATTGATCTATTACCCTTTCTAATCTCCTCCAGCAGTGATACTCTGATCTTAGCTCTCGTAATTATCCCTTCCATCCACTGTTTCCATGGTGGTATGCTACATGTCCCTGTTTTTCTGTTCGTATTTCCTTGCTTTTATGGCACTACTCTATTTGTTATTAGTCTCTCTGTGTATATGCTGGTGTCTAAATAAGGGTCCTTTTTTCCTTGAAACATTTCTTACTCCTCACTACACTCATATAGTCTTTCTTGGTTAGTGTTCCAAATGTTCAGGGATTTCTAATACCATGACGATAATGGACCCTATTCTTAAGCTAGGGAATATTCAAAAATCAGGAAATCAGTACTGTATTAGTCTTTGATGTTTGCTGAGAGCTTTCTCAGCACACACAGCTTCCCAGAATGGTTTCCTTTGAAGTACATAAGGTGTCACAACTATTGGTAGCATATTTAAATGTGCCCAAAAGTTATTTTGATTAATCCTGCTGCTCCAAGCACTATTGAAACAATTTGTGTGTCTTTATTCCACATCAATTTGGTTTCTGACTGCATGCTTTGATATTTCATGATTTTGTGTCTCTCTCTCACATGAGACACTGTAGTCACTAGGGGTGGCTATTTCGATCAGCAATGCTACCTTTGTACTTTTTCTTGTATTACAATAGCTGGCTTTCTCACTTCCACTTTCTTGGCAGTTGGTATTGGGTGATCCCATGTGATCATTACTTCTTCATTCTCTGTGATTCTTTGTGGATCATGCTTCAAGTGTTTCTCTGCTACCTGCATGTTATAGTGTTTGCTTAGTTTCCAGTGGATCAATCTCGCTACATTGCTTTCATTGTGTATATGCTAGTGTCTAATAGGGGTCCTGTTTTCCTTGAAACATTTCTTACTCTCACTACACTCATATGGTCTCTCTTCTGTGTGTACATGCTGGTGTTTAACAAGTATGTCTGTTTTCCTGAAACATTTCTTGCACTCGCTACATTCATATGGTTTATCTCCTGTATGAATACATTGGTGGATAACAAGGTGCTTTTTATTTATTTATTTGAATAGTTTCACCAGGAAAGGCATACTGTGTTAAACATAGCATGTTTCCAGATGCATTTTGGGGGAGGAGGAAAGGGGTAAGTACAATTGGAAAGTCTTTGCCTGGAGTTCAATGAATAGGCAGCCAGCCACTCCTACTTCCTGGGCTACATAAGCAGTTCCTTTCAGCCTCATTGTGAAGCACTTTTTCTTTGCAGCCGAAGGCTCTGTCGGTCTGTCCTCTGAGCAGGTTAGGCCCCCCCCCGGCTTGCTGCTCCTGCTTGTCTGCTGGATTTCTGTGTTTATTTCTTGCTTCTAGTTTGTATTTTGCCTTCAGCTGTGTGTGCTTCTTCTTTGTTCCCTGTTTTCTGTGTTTGTCTTTGGTTTTGTCTTTTTGGGGGCTTTTGTTTCTAAGCTCTTAGCATATCATTCCAGAGCTCCTACTATTTGCTCTGTTACTCACAACTCTCACACTACTGCAATGCACCTGCAGTCATTTTCTGTGCATTTCAGCTCAACCATAGCTGCTCCATGCTACATACTCGATTGTTTTCACCTGACTAGATTTCATCTGAACCTAGCTATGCAGCTCAATCATGCTCTCATTCTACTTACCTCATTGCAGCAGCTTCACTGCACTGCCTGGTTACACCTGCTTTCAGAAGCATTGTGTCTCCTTATTTATGTGTATTGCAGTTTTACAACTCAGTGTACTCCATTCAGATGCTGCTTCTATGTTTATTCACCCTGTTATACTTAGAGGTCAGCTACATGCTACTACTGTGGCTGTTAAACTAGCTTTAATATCTGCATGTGGTTCTCAGTCCTTCCATCACTTTCTTGTTTGTCCTATGGTGGGGACTGGAAAGTGTTTGGGGAGTTATGGCCCCATGTGGCTAATTATTTCTATTCTAAATCCTGCCTTCGCTGCTTAAAACCTCCAGCATATTTGTCACCTTGATTAGGCTTTTAAATGCTTAGCTGACTTGCCCCACTATTCAGTGCTGTTTCTTTGCTACTATGTTATGCAGACCTACAGCTATGTGCAGGTCCACTTATTACTACTCTGTTTACTGACCTACATGCTGGTCCATGCTTGTTTATGCAATCATTGCTCATTGCTTATGCAAATCATTGCTACATGCCTACTGCCACCTAATCGGCTTCAACTGCTGGGATTCTGCTGCACTCAGTTCTGCATTCAACTCTGCAAGGTCTCAGCACTCAATGCTCATTATGATCTTAGCGCACAGTGCTCAATCAGCTACTCACCAGCTTTTCAGCTCTCATTCAATTTCAGGAGCATGCCAGCCATTCTATTCTGGCACAGGGTTCCTGCAGCTGATGGTCTCACTCTGCATTTAGTCCGCATCTTGAGCATGTCCAACTTGGGCAGGATCTTTCTCACCTGGCCCATAGCTGGGAATGGCCTTGCTTTAGCCTGCTAAGCTCCTGGTGTAGAATTTAAGACTAGCAGTGAAGGGTGATTACTCTGATCTCCTTTGGCTCTAGTGTTCCACTATAATGGAATAATATAATATACTAATATGTATTATATAATATAATATACGCTCTACAAAAAGCGGTCCCAAGGATGATCCAGGGAATTACAGACCAGTCAGTCTGACCTCCATTGTGGGCAAGCTTATGGATACCATACTAAAAGAAAGGTTGGTGGAATATCTAGAAGAACATGATCTCCAGGATGAGAGGCAGCATGGGTTCATGGGGGAGATCATGTCAAACAAATCTGATTGACTTTTGACTGTGTCACTAAGACAGTAGACAGGGCCAGAGAGATATCCTTATCTTGATTTCAGCAAGGCCTTTGACTCTGTGCCCCACAAAAGGTTGATCAGGAAGTTGGTGGATCTTGGAGTTGTGGAAAAGATGGTCAGTTGGGTGGAAAACTGGCTAAGGGACAGAACCCAGAGGGTGGTGGTAGGGGAAGAGTTATCTGGCACCAGAGAGGTAACCAGTGGGGTCCCATAGGGCTCTGTGCTGGGGCCAGTGTTGTTCAATGTCTTCATCAATGACATTGGGGATGGCATTAAAGGTAAAATGTGCCTATTCGTAGACGACACCAAGCTCTGTGGGAGAGTGGACACAGCTGAAGAGATACGAGACCTTTAGGAAGACCTGGAAAAGCTGGGAGGTGGCCCAGATCTGGAAGATTGCTTCAATGCCAAGAAATGCAAAGTTAGTGCATATTGAGCCAAGAATCCCAGGACAGAGTATTACCTGGGTGGAGTTCAAGTATCTGCATCACAAGAGGAGAAGGACCTGGGAGTGATTATCACTAGTGACCTGAAGCACTCCACGCAGTGCAAGAAAGCAGCAGCAAAGGCAAACAAGATGTTGGGATGCATAGCTAGGGGGATCAGTAGTAGGAGAGAGGAGGTTATACTGCCCTTGTACAGGTCACTGATAAGACCGCATCTAGAGTATGGAGTTCAGTACTGGTGCCCACACCTCAAAAAGGACATTAACCTGCTGGAGAAGGTACAGTGGAGGGCTACAAAGATAACAGCCAGTCAGCAAGGTATGACATACAAGGAGAGGTTGAGAGGACTGAACATGTACTCCCTGGAAGACAGGAGAGAGAGAGGAGACGTGATTGGGACATTCAAGTACTTGAAAGGGATAAATAAGGTTGATAAGGAGAGTCTCTTTAAGTTGAGTGGCAATCATATCACAAGGGGGCACAGTCTTAAGCTGGAGGGTGGGAGGTTTAGGAGGGAGGTCAGGAAGCACTTCTTCACAGAGAAGGTGGTGGACACTTGGACTGCGCTGCCAGAAGAGGTAATCTCATTGAAGACAGTGGGCAGCTTTCACGAGGGTCTGGGATAGACATAGTGGGAAGGTAAGAATCATAGGTAGGGAGAATAGAAGAAATGGGGAGGGAGGGCAGGGACATTAGCTCAAGCTGTGGACCCTGCAATATGAGCAGACTTGATAGACCAAATGGCCTTCTTCTGCTGGCTTGTTCGTATGTTATCCATTGGCTTTAGTGGTTTCCCTAGCAAGGCACTTTGACCATATTCTCCCTTCGACTGCCTCTGGTTCACCTGGTTTGAGTTTAGGGTGAGTAGGCCAGGTGAGTGCCTCAGCAGTTGTTGCTCTCCTCCTGTGCCTTGATTGCACATATTGTTGCACAGTTTTCAAACAACCTTCCACAGCGTTCCCGCAAGAGGGTTTGAGTGACAGCCTTTCTCCAAATTGGAATATTTCCTCCTCCCTTTAATTGGGTTTTCCAAACTGCAGCTGCAGAGTCATCACTAAATAAACTATCCCATGCCTGGAGGGAAGGCGACCTAGGCCTTGGATCCCCAGAGATTTCCTCCTCATAGGGTTTTTTTTCTCTCCTCCATTACCTCAGGTCATAATTGTTAGTTAGCATAGTGGTGTTCCCTAGTTTCTTAGGTAGGTTCCACTGTTGTATGGAGGTGGAGGGTGTCCTGTCATTCCTCTCCTTAGAGGATCCCCTCATTCTCAATGCAACCATCAGTATCATGCTACGTAAACCTTGGGCATTTCATTCGTTATCGACTTGAGCATCTCATTACGTTATATATCTGTCTGTGTTTATCTACCACTACATTACAGTTACTCCTTACTTATATGCTCCATACTTCATTTTGGAGGATTTTCCTAAGGTACCTTTGGCCATGGAAATCTTCCCATGGCACCTCTAGAGTTGGAACCCTCTCTGAGGGTTCCTTGCCTTCTAGTATCCCTACAGGGTAGTAGTTCCTTGAAGAGACCGTATGAACGGCCAAACAAAACCAAACTAACACAGTTGCACAAGCATAACACTATACTGGTTGTGCAGGACATTGAATTGGAAAGGCTTTGCCTGGAGTTCATTGACAAGCAGCCAGCCACTCCTACTTCCTGAGCTATAAAAGCAGTTCCTTTCAGCCTCATTGTGAAGCACTTTTCTTTGCCCTCCATCTCCCTCCTCCTCCAGCAGCACTTCTCTCATAGGATCTTCCTAAGGTACCTGCAACCATGGAATCTTCCCGTGGCACCTCTAGGAGTGGAACCCTCTCTGAGGGTTCCTTGCCTTTGGTACCCCTACATGGTGGCAGTACAGAAAGTGCAAATGGCCAAAACAAAACCAAACTAACACAGCTGCACAAGCATAACATCATACTGGCTGTGCAGGACATTGAATTGCTTTTACAACAAATGCAAATCTTAACACAATAGAAACATGGACTTTGACAGTAGATAAGGACCACTTGGCCCACTCAGTCTGCCCATTTCCCTACCTATTGGATAAGCTGCAGATCCTGGTTAACCAACAGCCTACTTTCTCCTACCCCACCCCACTAGAATAACTTTATGTCGGTCCCATGCATTCTTGAATTCCCTCACAATTTTTGACCTGACTACCTCCTCTGGAAGGTGGTTCCATGCATCCACCACCCTATCTGTGAAAAAATACTTCCTCACGTTGCCCCAGAGCTGTCCACCCATCTTCAAATTATGCACCCTTGTTCTTGTACATCTTTTTCTGAAAGATGCTACCTGTAGCATGGGGACAGCTGGTTCTGATTACCTTATGATATTTTTTCTGCAATATAAAATATGTAGGGAGTGTCTGTCAGGAGAAACTACTGTCTTGCTGAATTGACACATCAAAACCCCTCCAGGTATAAGTTCAAAGGACAGGACATGGGCTAAACTACAGATATCTGGGATGCAAATATCTTGGCAGTTTGCTCTGAAGCCAGGAACTAAAATATCCAATTAAGACGTCCTCAGGGAAATCCTTTGATTTGCACTAGGTGTCATGAAGAAGGGGCATATGCATGTGTTTGGGATGTCTTCCAAGGAAGCCAGCTAATTATATCAAAGAGACTTTGATGTCTGTGTGAAGCAGGTCCCAGACTAAATTGGGATGTCCAATATACATTTGTTTGGAGTATCATCAAAGGAAGCCAGCTAATTACATCAAAGAGACTTTGATGTCTGTGTGAAGCAGATCACAGACTGGTTTGGGGGAAGTCACATGAAGAGGGGAGATTCACTGATGTCACCAGTTTTTTTTTTAAATATCTTCTTAGGACATCCTGTGTTATAAAATATAAATTTTAATACACCAAGGGGAGTCAGGTGACCTCAGAGAGAAGGCCAGCTCAAGACTGCTTTTAAGTATACTGAGCAGACCTTAGACAGAGAGACATTCTTTTCTGACTGAGAAAGAGGAACATCAAAGCACTGAAAGATTAAGAAAGTAAGGCTACATTAGATAACACCAGTCTGAGTGTATGGGTTGTAGGAATTTGCACTTTTAAACCTGTTTTGTTTTTAAGATTGTAAGTGTTGGGATATATTGTTCTGTATTTACTGTTTTCCTATGTTTTACCTGTTTTAAAGTAAAGATATATATGTTAAAAATAGAAACTGCCTGGTGTGCCTTGAAACTTCTTTTTTTTTATAAGTGAAGCTTAGATGGTTACAGTTGACACTGTGCAGGAGCTTACTGTGGTACCAAACTGGGAAACAGGTGAGAGTTCTCTAGGTCTTGCATAGAGTTCTAAGGGTTCATTTGGTACTACCTGGTTAGGTGCCTGTAAGGCAAAGATATCTGGCCCTCAAGACAGAATTATCTGAGCCTGACAATTGGGTATGCTAACAGGAGGTTATCAGTTTGAATCCCTCCAGAACTTGGGACAAAGGGTGACTCGAACCCACAAAAACAGACAAGAGGGTTACCTTGTTTTGTTAACTGTTCACAATACTACACTCAGAGGTTGGCACTTTGGGAGTAGAGGGCTGACCTGCTGAGTGGGGTTGTGACAGATCAGTTAGGCAGTGGTGGCATATAAAGTTTGGTGGTATAAACTTTATTGTTCAGTATGTCAGCGTGAGACTGTTCAGCTCACTTGGAAAAAAGAAAGGCAGTGTTTTATTTAGAAAGGAAACAGAACTATATCCCTTGGCTTACAGTCAAGTTCCTACCTGTTTTATTTTTTTTTCTAAAGTGCCAGTCAGAGTAGTAGTAGTTAGGAAAGATGACTTCCAACTACAGCAGGCACACTGTAGATTACTTAAAGCAGTTGTGCAGGGACAGAGGAGTCCTGTTCGAGATGACAGCCAAAAAGCAGAACCTCATAGATGCCCTGATGGTAGCAGATACCCAGAGCAGCGAGTCACGGACCGTGACTGGAAAGGACCAAACCTCGAGTGTGGCAGGGCTAGCAGCCCGTGCAGTGTCCAGATCCGGTGAGGATGACAGCAGGGCCACTGTCAGTGAAGGGCCACAGCAGCAGGGGAAGGTCACCAGTATCCTGAATCCAGAAGTGCTCAGGCTGCAAACTGAGTTCTTGGAGGTGGAGCTGGAGTTCCAGGAGAAGAGGAGAGAGAAGTGAGAGGTGGACCATGAGGCAGAGCAAGAGCATCGCATGAGGCACAGTGAGAACAGAGGGAGGCAGACCATGAGGAGTGTGAGCGCCAGCGAGCTGCTGAGGAAAAGAGAGAGGAGTGCCAGAGGCAACATGAACTGGAGAAGCTACAACTCCAACCAGCGGCACCAGAGCAGCTAAGTGGCTTGGGTTTAATTGGGACTGCAGGACTGGGTTACAAATTGAACTCCAAATTAATAGCCGAATTTAAAAAGGGGGAGGATATGGATGCCTTTTTAAATTCTTTTGAAAAAGTTTGTATCTGGGCTAAAATTCCTAGAGAGTCCTGGAGCTTCCAGCTATCCCTGCTACTTACCAGGAAAGCTCAGGATGCATTGGGTCAAATGGACAATGAGGACAGCAATGATTACAGCAAGCTAAAAGCTGCACTGTTAAAAAAGTTTGAATTAACTGCTGAATCATACAGAGCTAAATTCCGTAAGCTCAGGAGAAGCCCTGACATGAGCTATGAGGAGCTAGCCATGAAACAACATCAGTTTTAAAACGCTGGTGGAAAGGAATTGAGGCAAACTCTGTTGATAAAATTGAAAATGTGATTTTATTAGAACAGTTTTATTGGGCATGCCCAGCAGGAGCTAAAACCTGTCTAAGGACCGAGAATCCCAAAAACAGTGCAGAGAGCTGCTGAACTCTCGGACTGCTATGCCAAAGTAGACCTGCTCTGAGAGCGAATGGGGCGAGTGTGGCAGCGCAGAAAGGGAAAAGCACGCCTTCAGGGCAGCTAAAACCTTTACTGCCTCCACGAAACCAATTATTACGTTTCAAAGAAAAGATTTCTCTGAAGTAAGAAATGCATGTTGGTTGTGTAAAGAAACTGGGCATATTGCCAGACAGTGTCTCAAAAAGGTGAGCAATAATACAACTGGGTGCTAGAAAAGAAGTGGGTTGTTTGTGTGTCCCTGGAAGCATGCCAGTGAACATGAGGGAACACATGCACCCAGTTATGGTGAATGGTGTACAGACGCAGGGGTTAAGGGACACAGGGGCATCCCTGACATTGGTGAAAGGGGATCTGGTACAGCCTGGTCAGCTTATACACAATAAATATGTCACTGTACAGGGCTTTGGGGGTGAAGAGAAAATATTGCCACTCACTAGTGTTCTCCTGGACTGGGGTGAAACAGAGAGAACTGTGCAACAGTTGGCTGTAGCCAAAACATTAGCAGTAGATGTGATCCTGGGTAACAATCTCCAACAGGGGATGGTATGTGCAGTTACCCATAGCCAAGTGGCAAGGGAAAATTGTAGTTCCCTGAACCCCACAGAAACCATTGTGGAAACCACTGAGAGGCTGGTTCCCCAACGTGTGTCTCCAGATGGGGAGACTGATAAAAGGGGGTAGAAATTTCTCCAGTAGCAAGTAACCACACAGCAACAGAGGGTTACTCCGAAGAGGAAGGGGTGACCCCTTGTCAGAGGGTTGGGATTTTCAGTGAGCCTGACTGCCCTGACGCTAGTGCTAGGGACCCTAGTTTAGCAACTGAAGGGGACCTGCCCCATGCCTTGGGACTGTATGAGGGGTTTGTAGCTGCTCAGAGAAGTGACCCTAGTTTAGAGAAGCTGAGGGCTTGGGCAGACTCGGACGGCACACAGGGAGGTGACGGCAGACATAAGGTTTATTGAGAAAATGGACTTATGTATACCAGGGGTATCGTGAGCAGTTGCTCAAGATTGCCCATGACATTCCCTTGCCTGGTCATCTGGGAATCGCACGCACTATGCAGCGGTTGGCCCAGAATTTCTGCAGCTAACTTCACCCAGCAGGTGAAGGAATATTGCAGGTCTTGTCACTGGTGCCAAGAAATAGGGAAGGCGGGCAAGAAAACCCAAGCTGCCCTGATTCCATTGCCCATAGTGGAGGAGCAATTCCACAGGGTGGGAATGGATATTGTAGGGCCTTTAAATACCCCCAACTCCTCAGGGAAGAGATTCATCCTGACTGTGGTAGATTATGCCACCCGGTACCCAGAGGCAGTCGCCCTATCCTCTCTGAGGACAGACAAAGTGGCAGATGCCTTACTTGGGATTTTCTCCCATGTTGGGTTTCTGCAGGAGGTAATCACCAATCGAGGGGGTTCCTTCATGTTGAACCTGATGAAATGTTTATGGGAGAAGAGTGGGGTGGTGCAGAGATGCACAACACTGTATCACCCACAAGCCAATGGGCTTGTGGAATGATTCAATGGTACCCTAAAGTCAATGCTCCAGGCATTTGCTGAACAGCATGGGAGGGACTGGGAGAAATACCTTCCCCACCTGTTGCTTGCATACAGGGAGGTGCCCCAAGATTCGACAGGATTTTCCCCTTTGACTCTTATATGGGCTGGATACATGGGCCCTAGACTTGATCCGGGAGGACTGGGAAGGCAAGCACGCCACTCAGGGAACTCCCATTGTGGATTATGTCCTTAGGTTTAGGAAGAGGCTGAAGGAGCTTATGGGGACAGCCCAGAGCAACCTGGCAGCTGCCCAACAGAAACAAAAAGTGTGGTATGACCGCAGAGCCAGAGCTCGCTCGTACATGGTGGGTCAGGAAGTCATGGTCCTTATTCTGGTCTGGAAAGACAAGCTGCAGGCTGAGTGGGCAGAACCATACAAAGTGGTTAGGAAGGTAAATGATGTTACCTACATTGTGGAGTTACCTGATCAAAGACAGACAGAAAGGATGTACCATGTCAACATGATGAAGCCATATGCAAATAGAGCTGACATGGTGTTTGCAGTGTGTAGTCATGGGGAGGGACGGATGAGAGACCTTTCTGGACTTGCTGGAAGAGAGTAAACAGGAGTCCTCTGTGGAGGCTTTAAAACTGTCTCCCAGCTGACCCCGGGCCAGATCCAGGAAGTAAGTGAGGTTTTTCAGATTTTGCCCCTTGTTTAGCACCAAGCCTGGACTAACCCATAGCGACACACAATATGGAGACAGGGACACAGATGCCCATATGGTGGACAGCATATCGGGTGTCAGAGGCTGTCCAAAAGGACATTAGGAGGGAAGTGGAAAAGATGCTGGATCTAGGGGTAATCCAGAGATCCCTGGGCCTCACCCGTAGTCCTTGTACCCAAGCCAGATGGCTCAACTTGTTTCTGTGTGGACTATCGTGGACTGAATGCAGTCACGAAGTCAGAGGCCCACCCGATGCCCCGGACGAACTCCTGGACAAGTTGGGAGGGGTGACCTAGCTTACGACCATTGACCTGATCAAGAGGGATTGGCAGGTAGAGCTGATGGACAGAGCTAGGGAGAGGTCGGCCTTCATCACTCCGATAGGCTTATTTGAGTTTAAAGTAATGCCTTCGAATGAAGAACGCCTGCCACTTTCCAAAGGTTGGTGAACCAGGTGTTAAATGGTGCTGAGGAGTACGCCGTGGCGTACCTGGATGACACTGCCATCTTTAGTACCAGCTGGGAAGAACACCTAACCCATCTTAGGGAAGTGCTGGGCAGGATACAGAGGGCCAGGCTCACTGTCAAAGCCGAGAAGTGTCAGGTGGCCATGAGAGAAGTGGCATACCTCAGGCATGTGGTAGGCCAGGGACAACTCCGTCCTAATCAAATAAAAATAGAGGTAATCCAGGTGTAGCCTAGACCAGAAACTCAGAAGCAGGTCAGGAGTTTTCTCGGGACAACAGGGTACAATAGAAAATTTGTACCCAATTACAGTGCCCTGGCTGCTCCCCTATCTGACCTAACAAAGAAAAGGATGCCCAAGAAAATTACCTGGGGCCCAGCCTGTGAGGAAGCTTTTTCCAAACTAAAGGATGCACTGTGCAGTGCTCCTGTTTTGACAAGTCCTGACTACAGCAAACCTTTTATAGTTCAGACTAATGCCTCAGACGTGGGTATTGGGGCAGTACTGAGTCAGACATCCAGCCAAGGGAGGGATCACCCAATAGCCTACCTGAGTAAAAAGTTACTTCTCAGGGAGAAGGCATACTCCATGGTGGAAAGGAAGTGTCTTGCCATAGTGTGGGCCCTAAAGAAATTAGAGCCATACTTGTATGGGCAGCATTTTGTGGTGTAGACTGAGCACAACCCCTGGTTTGACTGGCGCAGATGGGGAAAAACAATGGTAGATGCTATGATGGAGTCTTGCTTTGCAAGGTATGACATGACCATTCTACATAGGGCTGGGCGACCAATCAGAACTCAGATGGGCTGTCTTGTGTCTCTAAGGTGAACTGATTTGGAAGCTCTTCCCATGCAGGGATAGAGCCCCA
Organism: Neoceratodus forsteri; assembly: GCA_016271365.2. Lineage (NCBI taxonomy): Eukaryota > Metazoa > Chordata > Ceratodontiformes > Ceratodontidae > Neoceratodus > Neoceratodus forsteri. The sequence goes on from CM057454.1 coordinate 1,182,476,965, forward strand.
AATTCAGTCTAGGTGGGGAGGATTGTGGCACATGGACAGCTGGTTCTGATTACACTATGTTATTTTTTCTGCAATATAAAATATGTAGGGGAGTGTCTGTCAGGAGAAACTACTGTTTTGCTGAACTGACACATCAAAACCCCTCCAGATATAAGTTCAAAGGACAGGACATAGGTTAAACTTAAGATATCTGGGATGCAAATATTGTGGCAGTTTGCTTTGAAGCCAGGAACTAACATATTCATTTAAGATGTCCTCAGGGAAATCCTTTGATTTGCACTAGGTGTCATGAAGAAGAGACATATGCATGTGTTTGGGGTGTCTTCCAAGGAAGCCAGCTAATTACATCAAAGAGATGTTGATGTCTGTGTGAAGCAAATCACAGACTGGTTTGGGGGAAGTCGCATGAAGAGAGGAGATTCACTGATGTCACCTGTTTTTTTTTTAAATATCTTATTAGGACATCCTGTGTTATAAAATATAAATTTTAATACACCAAGGCGGAGTTAGGTGACCTCAGAGAGAAGGCCGGCTCAAGACTGCTTTTAAGTATACTGATCAGACCTTAGACAGAGAGAGACATTTTTTTCTGACTGAGAACGAAGAACATCAAAGCACTGAAAGATTAAGAAAGTAAGGATACATTAGATAAGACCAGTCTGAGTGTATGGGTTGTAGGAATTTGCACTCTTAAACCTGTTTTGTTTTCAAGATTGTAAGTGTTGGGATATCTTGTTCTGTATTTACTGTTTTCCTATGTTTTACCTGTTTTAAAGTAAATAAATATATATGTTAAAACAGAAACTGCCTGGTGTGCCTTGAAACTTCTTTTTCATAAGTGAAGCTTAGATGGTTACAGTTGACACTGTGCATGAGCTTACTGTGGTACCAAACTGGGAAACAGGTAAGAGTTCTCTAGGTCTTGCATAGAGTTCTAAGGGTTCATTTGGTACTACCTGGTTAGGTGCCTGTAGGCAAAGATATCTGGCCCTCAAAGATAGAATTATCTGAGCCTGACAATTGGTACGCTAACAAGAGGTTATCAGTTTGAATCCTCCAGAACTTGGGACAAAGGTGACTAGAACCCACAAAAACAGACAAGAGGGTTACTTGTTCTGTTAACTGTTCAATACTATGCTCAGAGGTTGGCAGCTTTGGGAGTAGAGGCTGACCTGCTGAGTGGGGTTATGACACTACCCTCTTGGACTTTGTTGATTCCCTTGAGGTACTTGAATGTTTCTATCATGCCCCCTCTTCCCCAGGGTATACAGTACATATTAAGGTACTTAGTCTCCTTCATATGGCTTCTGGTGCAGACTCTGCACCATTTTAGTTGCCCTCTTCTGGACTGCCTCCATCCTGTCTATGTCCTTGTGGAGATGGGCTCTCTAGAACTGCCACGAAGTATTCAGATAGGGTCTCACCAACTGTCTGTACAGAGGAGAACAACTTTCTGTTTCTACTGGTGATGCCTCTCCCTATGAATCCCAGTTTCTTCCAGCTCTCTAGCTGCCTTCTCCACATTGCTTGCCTACCTTTAGGCCATCTGATATGACTACCCCAGGTCCTGTTCCATTTTATATAACACAATAAAATTTCATACACTGATGAAAATATCAGTGAAACTGATACACAAATAAGAAAATATGTGTAAGTACAATTGATTTTACACAAAAACAAAGCATAACACAGTAAAACTTCATACAGCAATTACAATATCAGTGAAACAGCTATGTACAATAGGAAAGTATGTGTACTGAACAAAACACATAGGAAAAGATACTGATATCAGGCTAGGCATGAGAGACATGTCCCTTGTAACAAGAATGAACATTATACAGGAGAGCAGTAGAGGAAAGAGCACAGAGAGCATACAAAAGGAGGAAGAAAAAGGGTGAGTAGAGAACTAGCGTGGAATGGAATAGGAAGGGAGGGAGCATGGAAGAGATGGAGAGGCAGACCTGGGATACAAACCCCACAAGGGCTAGACACAGCTGGGTGCACACCCAGCCTGTGCTCAGTTTCAAGGCCTGCACAGGAGAAGGGTAGGAGCTGGGCAGGGCAAGGAGTAGAAAAAGCAGGCAGGAAGAGGAGGGAGGTAAGATAAGGGATCAGGGGAGTAAGGTAGCTAGGGAGGGCAAACATTCATCCCTCTAGAGCAAACCCACAAAGGGCCAGACATGGCTGAGTGCAAGCAGCAGCCCATGGACTAGTTTCCAGGTCAGGAGATGAGGTGCAGCAAGATGGTTGAGAAGGAGGGAAGCAGCTAAAAGAGAGGAGGGAAGATTGAGAAGGGAGGAGGAAGGAGATGTGAGACAGGAGGGAGAGAGGGAGGGGAGAGAATTTGTGAAAAAAGCAGAGGAGAGGTGTGTGGGTGGGATAAAGTTTGGGAAAAGGCAGAGGTGAAAAGTGTGAAGAGGGAAAGGGTGGTGGGGGAAGCAGCAGAGAATGCAGTGGGTCAGTTGCAGGCACATGAGGGAGATATGAAGTTATGCTAAAGGGAATGATGGAGAATGATGGGAGAAGGCAGAATGAATGGGTAAGGGGAGGAAGCTCCAGAGTTTAGGGAAGTGGTATGAGAAAGTAGCCTGGCCGGCTCATGAAGTCCTGTGAAGCAGAGCGAGGCAGTGAGAGCAGAAGATACGAAGGGCATAGGAGGAAGAGGATGCTTGGAAAGGATAGAGGGGAGATAAGAAGAGAGAGAGCTAAGCTAGTATTTGGCTAAAAAAGAGGAGCAGTGAGCTAGGTGCCTGGCTTTGAGGGAGGGAAAGGAGAGGGAGGTGTAGTTAGAGCAAAGGTCGGTATCAGGGGAGCAGCCCAGGGCAAAACAATAGAAGGAGTGGAAGAGTGAGTCCAGTTTGGCGAGGGTGGACGAAGGGGCAGCTTTGTAGACTACATTGCTATAGTCAAATATAGGGGGGTATCATCTTCTGAACAATGGCTCTCCACATTAGCAGAAGGATGCAGTCATGTCTACGGTACAGTGCTCCTAATAAACAGGGGAGATCAGCAATCCTAGAGAGTTTTTGCCTAGTGTCAAAGGTCATGGAAACCATTTTCTTGTTGCTAAGAGCCAGTTTATTTATTTTTTTTTAACCAGGAGAGACACAAGCTTGTTTACAGTTGCGACCTGGGAGCACAAGGAAGTTAAGTGACTGCCAGCCCACTGGCACTGAGGGTTGAGGTGCTGGATGCCACACCTCACTCCACACCGGCGACCTGGGTTCGGAAACAAGCCTGGGCCATCAGAAGAAGGCTGGGGAGGGATAGGATTGAGCATCTGTAGGATTGCTCTCCTTTCCCTAGGGAGGGTCTGGGGCATCCATCATGCTGCTGCAGTCCCCGATGGAAATCGGGGGCACTACAGGAGTGGGGATACATGTGGGGAGAAGTGCGGTGGACATGGCACATCGTGCCTTGATGCCATTGTATGTCCGCACTTCTCAAAGGGGAAAAATACAGGAGGAAAAAATGGCAGATGATTGAGGCAGCTTGATAGCTGCACTTCAGCAACCAGGGGGCTTGTTGTGGAATCGCGCTGTGGTATTGGTTCCTGGCCTGGCTCAGAGGGGACATGGGGGGTCTCCCCAGCAGGTGCAGCGCTTTGCCACCCGGTATGTGACTGAGCCTGTGGGCTGATTGAGGATGAAGGTGGTGGCTGGATGCAGGTTGGGCTGCAGGAGTATAAAGAATGATATGATAAAAAGGAAGTTAAGTGACTTGCTCAGGCCACACAGTATGCAAGTGGGGCTGTGGGATTCAAACCCAGATCTCCCAGTTTCAGGGTGGATTAGATTACAGTGGAACCAGAGCTGAACGTTGTCAAAGTCCGCTGAGAATCTGGTCATCAGAACAGCAGGGGAGGAGCCATAAGCAAATAGGACTATGTCATCAGTGTACACAAGGATTGACGCTGAAGTGCAGATAGCAGGTAGGTCATTTAGGAAGACTGAGAATAAAATAGGGCCAAGGATGAAGCCTTGGGGGACACAGGTGCAGATTGGGATTTTATATCAGAAGCATTTACTGCACTCATTTTATTCATGGTGTCTCTCTCCCGTGTGAATATGCTTGTGTTCAACCAGGTCCCATTTATTTCTGAAACGTTTCTTGCACTCACCGCATTCAACATACTGTGGTTCATACTGTGGTCTTGTAGGAAACTGGAGGCAAAGATGCCTATGTTGGTTTCTATTCCATTGTCCCTCATCTGTGAGTGAAGGCCTGCTTGTTCTTACTGAGGATTATATCAAGAGGTAGGGCATTCCAGGCTCCTATCACCCTTTGTGAAAAGAAATACTTCCGGTTGTTGTTGGTATTATACTTGAACCTATGCAACTGGAGCATGTGCCCCCTAATTTCTATCACATCCTGTTTATAGGAAAAACCCACCTCTGTAAACAGATAAGGATCATTCCTGACATCCCATAAGAGCAACAGGTTCATTCTACACCTCTTTTTCTCTAGTGACATTGATTGTAATGTCTCAGGACAAACTTGATATTCTTTATCACTAAGGCCTTGGATTTGTTTAGTGAACCTTCTCTGAGTTTTTTCTATGTACAGTATAGCTGTTTTTTTATGAGGTGTCCAGAATTGTGAACAGTAATCAATGTGTGCCTAACATATGCATGGTACAAGGGAAGAAGTAGCTTTGCATCCCTTAGGCAATATTTATTTTATATTCCACATGATTCTATTTGCTCTATCACCTCAGTAACATGTTTGGAAAGGCTTAGGTCATCTGTGATTCAATCCTAGATCTTTCTCCATTACTGTATTTGTTAGCAGTATGTTTCCTAGGATCTACTGATGTTTGGTATTTTTACCCTAGATGCAAGATTTTGCATTTTTATATATTAAGTTTCATACCCCAAGTTTGTGGCCAGTTGTTAATTTTCTCGAGATCGTTTTGCAGTAATATGATACTTTCAGCTGTTTCGCATTTACCCCCCCCAGTTTAAGGTTGTCAGCAAATTTTATATTTGTCATTAATTATGTAATCTATTAGATCCACTATAAAAACCCGGAAAATATAGGGCCCCAACACTGACCCCTGAGGGACCCCACTTGTCACTCCAGGTGTTGCAGAGTGTTGGCCATTTATGACCACTCTCTCTCTGACTTCTTCCCTCAAGCCAGTTTTGAATCCAGTTAATGTAATATGGGTCAACCTTCCTTTTTAGTTTAATAGCTATGTAGTTGTGGGGCACTTTATCAAAACATTTGCTGAAGTCGTTGAAAATGATGTCATAAGGTATTTTACTATCAAAATGTTTACTGACTTGTTCATAAAGCAAAGAAGGTTTTACAAAACCATGCTGGGAGTTGTCAATATTCCTATCTGTAGGTCAACCCTATCTTTTATAATACCCTGTAGTACCTTTCCAATTAAAGATGTCAGGCTGACAGGCCTGTAATTTTCACTTGGACTTGTCTCCTTTTGAAGATAGGTATGATGTTTGCCATTTTCAATGCTTGGGTACATAACCAGTGTTGATCGTTCTTCAAAAGCTTTTTAATGGGTAGAGTATCTTTCAAACTGCCATTCACCTCTGAAACGTTTCTTGCACTTGCTACACTCATATGGTTTGTCTCCTATGTGAATACGCTGCACTGCATTCTTCATATCATATGGTGTCCCCCTCATGTGAATAAGTTGGGTAACAAGGTCCATTTGGCGAACAACAAGGGACCTTTACAACAGAAACATTTTTCACTTTCACTACATTCATGCTCTCCTTTATGAATACGGCTGGTGAACAACAAGGGATATTTTAAGGAAACATTTTTATTAATAACGTCTTTCTCCTGTGTGTCTATGCTGGTGGATAACAAGGTCCCATTTAGCACTAAAACTTTTTGGCACTCATGACAGTCGTAAGATCTTTCTCCTGTGTGTTTATGCTAGTGGATAACAAGGTCCCATTTAGCACTGAAACGTTTCTTGCACTCACTGCATTCATACAGTGTCTCCTTTGTGTGAATAAGTAGATGGGCATCAAGGCTGAGTTTTATTTTGAAACATTTCCTGCACTCACTGTATTAATATGGCCTCTCTTCTGTATGAATACGCTGGTGTTTAACAAGGGCACCTTTATGCCTGAAATGTTTCTTGCACTCTCCACATTCATAAGGTCTTTCTCCTGTGTGTCTACGCTGGTGGGTAACAAGGTCCCGTTTAGCAAGGAAACGTTTCTTGCACTCACTGCATTCATATGGCTTCTCCCCTGTGTGAATACGCTGATGGGCATCAAGGTAGCGTTTTGCTTTGAAACATCTCCTGCACTCACTGCATTCATATGGCCTCTCTTCTGTGTGAATACGCTGGTGTTGAACAAGGGACCCTTTAACGTGGAAACGTTTCTTGCACTCGCTACATTCATATTGTCGCTCTTCCCTGTGAATACGCTGGTGGGCAACAAGGTGCCATTTACCTCTGAAACGTTTCTTGCAATCACTACACTCATATGGTCTCTCTCCAGTGTGGACACGCTGGTGAACAACAAGGTTCCATTTACCTCTGAAACATTTCTTGCACTCGCTACACTCATATGGTCTGTCTCCTGTGTGAATCATGTGAACAACAAATAACTTTTTATAACGAAGCATTTTTGCACTCACTACATTTATATGGCCTCTCTTCTGTGTGAGTACGTTGGTGTTGAACAAGGGTCGCTTTTTCTCTGAAACATTTCTTGCACTCACTGCATTCATATGGCCTCTCTTCTGTGTGAATATGCTGGTGTTTAACAAGGGTCGCTTTCTCCCTGAAACATTTCTTGCACTCATTGCATTTATATGGCCTCTCTTCTGTGTGAATACGCTGGTGTTGAACAAGCGTTGATTTTTCCCTGAAACATTTCTTGCACTCACTGCATTTATATGGTCTCTCTTCTTTGTGAATACGCTGGTGTTTAACAAGGGCTGCTTTTCCCCTGAAACATTTCTTGCACTCACCCATTCATAAGGTCTCTCTTCTGTGTGAATACGCTGGTGCTGAACAATGGTCACTTTTCCCCAGAAATTATTCTTGCACTCACTGCGTTCATAAGATTTCTCTCCTGTGTGGCTACACTGGTGGGCAAGAAGGGTGTTGATATACTGGCCATGAAGCATCTCAGCTGTCTGATTCTGCTGGGGTTTCCTTGCAGATGTTGGAGGACTCCAGCTCTTATTGTGCTTTGACTTTGTGCTATCTAAGAGAAAAAGATATAATTAGAATTTTCTCATATTTGGTCACCAAGAACATCTCAAGTGCTCAACATTTTTGATATTTCTTCAAAACTCAAACACAATGTATGGAGAAGAAAATAACCATAGGCCAGTGCAGTGGCATGGAGAAATGAGGCACTGGATGCATCGTCTCCTGCTGGCTGGGAGAGGGAGGATCTGGCATCCCCAGGATAGCTCTCCTCCTTCAGGGAGGGGGTGACGGTGTTCTGCTGATCTACTGCCTTCAGGAATCTGGGCACCAGCACAGTGGACCCACACAGGGGGAGGGACCCCACACACAGGACACCGGTGGCATCTCCACAGAGGCAGAATGCACACATCATGTCCATTGCACACGTGGTGAGCCCAGGGCAGACAAACACCTGATAACAGAACGAAGGCAGATCCACTGCTGGCCCCACACTGGCAATCAGAGATCTTCAAAGAAGGTCTTGTGGAAGAGGACAGTAATGGTAGGAGGTAAGTCTTGGAGAAGCAGGGTGACAGAGCAGGGGGGATCTGTCTGATGGGGTGACTGGGCAGCACAAGCAGCAAAAACGCAAAATAAGAAACAAAAAGAAAACAAACATAGCAGCACTTTAATGAATCTTTTATATTGAGGAGGTGAGGGGGGGAAAAAAAGGTGGTAGACATCCAGAACAGCCTCCCAGCTGAGGTGGTAGCATTTGAACAGTAGCAGGATTCAAGCAGGCATGGGACAGATACAAGGGGACCATAGTAATAGGGCTGGGGGGGTACGACCAGAGAGCGAGTAGGGTCTGCAGTAGCACAGAAGGTAGGGAATTGAAGGCAGGCTAGATGGGCCAAGAGGCCCTTATCTGCAGACAACTGCCATGTTTCTACGTTTTTGTCCTTGCCCCAGAGTTACTCTGCACCATAACTTGGAGGAAGATCGGGTACCCCATACTGTGAGGCTAGCCCCTACACCCATCAATGATCAACACAGATCAAATTGATTTTCAATTAATTAAAATAGCTTGTCCCTCTGTTTCAGTTCCACTTACCAATTCATTTAAGCATTCCCTGTGTTGAGGAATATCCTCAAATGTTGGAAAACAGCTACCATAAAACCAATTCATAAATCTGGACCCACAAATATTTTATCTAATTATCGTCCAGTTTCCCTACTCCCCCCATTATCAAAAGTCCTTGAGTATATTGTATTTGATCAGGTGAATGCATATCTTCTCAAGTATAGTGGTAAGTGCAAAAGTTTACCAGTAGCATGGTATACCGAGTGGTGCGCAAACGCAGTACCCATTGAATAAGATGTATACCACTACCGTGCAATGACACGCAGTGCGCATTACCAGTATATTTTTGTGTGATTACCATTGTATGACCTTCTCTCTGGGACTCAGCATGGCTTCAGACTGGATTATAATACTGAGACAGCCTTGGTGGGGTTCACAGACTATGTCCATGGGGCTCTGAATAAGCGGCTCCATGAAGCATCAGTCTTCACGGACCTCATGAAAGCCTTCAACTTGGTTGATCATGAGCTTGCTCTGTGTACCATGCTCAATCGAGGTTTTTCAGCAGATTCAATTCTTTGGTTCTACAAGCTATCTTCAGGGAGATCCCACTGTACTGTTATTGAACAGGCTAAATCAGATTTTAGGGAGATATAGTGTGGAGTCCCTCAGAGCTACATATTGGGCCCTTTATTATTTTCTATATTTCTGAATTCTATGCATTTGGTTTGTTCTTTATCTAAATTAATTTTGTATGCAGATGATGCTGTTTTGTTCAGTTCTGATAAAGAGATCAACTATTTTTATTGTTTACAAAGAAAATCTTCAAAGTGATTTTAATCATATTCACAATTGATTTTTGTCTCACAAGTTACTTCTCAATTCAAATAAAAAAGTACATGTCCTGCCCTGGTAAACCGCTGTCACATGGTATTCAGATTTTGATTTAAGTGGGCTCCCATTGATTGTGTGGAAAGTTCTGTTACCTGGGGATTACTCCGCTAAAAATTTACGCTTAACCTTCACATTGTCCAGCTTATCAAGGTAATATACAACAGATTGGGCATGCTATAGAGAATGAATCAGTTCTTGGTTACTGGCAAATTGTCTGCTGTTATCAAATCTTGATTATGGTAGAATTTTGCATCTCTCTTTGACCAGTAATCTTTTCAATAGATTAAACATAATCTACAATTCCATATGCAGGTTTGCCACTGGGTTGAGGATCAGCTCACCACCATAATTGTATAGTTTTATTTATTTTATTTATCAAGTCTAGGATTACAAATACCTTTGAGCCAAGGCTCTTTTACAAAGGTTCCACGTCAAAGTATAGTACAATGGGATGTCTTCCATTCAAACAACAGGTTGAATTCCAAACTTTGATCTTTTTGCAGTTGTTCTTGATCTTATGCCAAATACTGTAAGTGAGAAATTTCCTAGATGTACTAACATGTTTTCCACCAGGTCACAATATAAATATGTTTTTTCCATTGCAGATCAAAACAGAGCCGCACAAAGTAGGCTAGGAGTGCTCTGTGACAGTACAATCACGAAAAGACGGTCAGTCATGGCACTCACCTCTGCACTGAAAAAAACAGAATAGCCAGCAAGGTGCTTCCAAGCCAATATCTGTTGATTAATCCAGCCAGCAAATGAACATAAGGAGGAGAAAAAAAGCACTCTGACATTTCACCTACAAGAGGCTTTCTCAAAGATAATGCCCTCTAGTGAACTAGCATTTAAATAACAATAATTTGTATCACATGACTTAATACCATTCAACCCTTAAAGTGACAGTGCTAATAGTGTAAAACATCTTAATTGCACTAGTGTCCCTATAAATTATATAAAAATATCATAGTGAACATACAAATAATACAAAATTGAAGCAAACACAAAAACAGACTAGAAACTAGAAATTATAATTAAAAACTTCCTCAACTGCCACAGTGTAAAAATTTATAACAAATTTAAGCTAGGATCAAAGTCCTTGTTGGCTATTCTGTTTTTTCAATGCTGAGGTGAGTGCCGTGACAGATGGTCTTTTCATATTTTTTCCATTCCTCACTTCAATTTAGCATTTGATTAGAGTGGGGTAGGAGGAACTACAGGAGAGTAGGAGGAAGTAGGCTGTTAGTTAACTAGGATCTGCAGCTTATCCAATAGGTAGGGAAATGGGCAGACTAGGTGGGCCAAGCAGTCCTTATCTGCTGTCAAAGGCTATGCTTCCATTTCTATGTTTTCTATGAGAGATCTTTCAAATACAAAGTGATTAGCAGGCCCGGTGGCACTGAGGGTTAAGGCGCTGACGCCGCACCTCGCACCATGCCTGTAACCCGGGTTTGGGAATGAGCCCGGGACGGCAGGGGTCAGCAGGGGAGGACTGGGATTAAGCGTCTGTAGACTGCTCTTCTAGTCCTGGGGTGGGCTGGGGAACTTCACCGCACTGTAGCGGCCCCTGGAGATGCCCAGGGGCACTACTAGCATCGATGATAACAGAGGAGGAGTGCAGTGGACGTCAGCACCTTGTGCCTGGACATCATTGCACATCCACGCTCCAGGGGTCATACAAACAGAAGGAAAACAGGGTTGGGCGCAACCGTACAGCTTGATGGACATTATCCAAGCCGCCAGGAGGACTTTAGCGGAGTTCTGTCGGGGAGGGTCTGGGGCTGTCCTGGCTGGTAGAGGCAGAGGGGAGCCCTCCAGCTGGACAGCACAGTGGCCGTCTCGAATCCTCCTGGATGCAGTTTGAGCTATATAGAATATATTCTGGGCAGGCAGAGCCGGCGGCTTGATGCCCCATGCCGTAGTGCTGCAGCAGGAAGATAAATACAATAGTGATAAAAAAACAAATACTTAAGTGATTGCTCTTTACAACAACTTACATCTGTCTGTTATGAGTGGTGCACAATTATCCTCATTTAAGTATGGCTCATATAACATGCTGTTGTTTGATTCCAAGTGTGTATATTTTAAGTAATGTTTTAATATATTTTTATGTACTGGTCGCTGTGAAAAATTGCATTATTGCTAATCTGCTCACAAGTTTAAATAAAAATTAAAAGAAAAAATAAAACAGTGAGACCTGTTAGCACCAGTGGGGACCCTCACAGGCACAGCTCCAGGGGTATTTTCCCCAGCCCCCCCCCCGGGTTAAGGAAACACCATCATCAGCCACACTATCCTGACCACAGCCTTCAGGTTACTGCCTTCCTATTTTGATTAACAAGGATACGTTATATAATAGTGCAACAGCCACCCATTGGGCTTTGTGGTGGTCTTGGCAGCAGTTGTTTAAAAATATGTGCATGTCTCTGGAGATGCTAACCACTGGTAAACTACGGTATTTGTGTAGCCAGAATCACTCAGGGAAATTAAGGTATATGTGTTGGTCCCAGAATTACACAGGGAAAATGCTGTGTTTGGGTCCAGAATCATACAGGGAAACTATGGTATATGGACTTGTCCCAGAATTGCACAGTAAAATTATTGTGTTTGGGTGCCGAATCACACAGGGAAACCGTGGTATATGGGCTGGTCCCAGAACTACACAGTGAAACTGTTGTATTTGGGTGCCGAATCTCACAGGGAAACTATGGTATATGGGCTGGTCCCAGAACTACACAGTGAAATTGTTGTGTTTGGGTGCCGAATCTTACAGGGAAACTAAGGTATATGGGCTGGTCCCAGAATTACACAGTGAAATTATTGTGTTTGGGTGCAGAATCACACAGGAAAACTAAGGTATATGGGCTGGTCCCAGTATTACACGGTAAAATTTTTGTGTTTGGGTGCAGAACCAAACAGGGAAACTATGGTATATGGGCTAATCCCAGAATTACACAGTAAAAATATTGTGTTTTGTCCAGAATCACACAGGAAAACTATAGTATATGGGTTGGTCCCAGACATATACACAGTAAAAGCATTGTGTTTGGGTGTAGAATCACACAGGGAAACTAAGGTATATGTGCTGCTCCCAGAATTACATGGTGAAATTATTGTGTTTTGTCCAGAATCACACAGGGACACTAAGACATATGTGTGCACCACAGAATCACACAGGGAAACCAATATTTTTTTCCACTGGTTTCTGCCTCTTAGGGGATTTTGTTTGCTGCTCAGTTTCTGGAAGGTTCTGGCTATTTCTCAGTAGGTAGGTCTCTACCTTCAATGGCAGTAAGTACAAGGAATCAGATTTCAGGGGACGTGCTTTTAAATTATGTGCGTTTCTTAACTTCCTTTTCAGTGGTTTTTGCCTCTTAGGTGATTTTGTTTGCTGCTTAGTTTCTGGAAGGTTCTGGCTGTTTTTCAGAGGTAGGTCTCTACCTTCAACAGCAGTAACTACAGGGAATCAGACTGTATGGGACTCTTAAATTCTGTGTGTTTACTAACTTTCTTATCAGTGGTTTTTGCCTCTTAGGGGATTTTGTTTGCTGCTCAGTTCTGGCTGTTTCTCAGTGGGTTGGTCTCTGCCTTCAACAACAGTAAGTACAAGGAATCAGACTGCAGGGGACTTACTTTTAAATTCTGTGTGTTTCTTCTGTATCTTCATCCCACGGCACTGCAGCATTAGGGCAGGGTGGGTCTAATCTAATACTTTGTCTTTTTTGCAGCAGATTGAAGTTGGGTGAACAGTACAAGGAGGAGGAGTTTAGGGCTGATTGTCTCTGGTTATGTAGCTGCGTTAATCCTGTCCTCTCACCTCTTGACCAACCCACCCCAGGGCTAGGCCTTCCTTTATAGGTGTTGGCCCTAGAGAGTGGGAGGGTCATCCCTCCCACAACAGATACATTAACAAACAAAAATGCATTACTGAAGTGGAGTTAAAAGAGCATACATCAGGAGTACGCAGGATGGCACAAGGAGTGGTGCAGTGCAGTGTGTGCAGGGCAGCAGTGTTCAGAAGAACATTCTGAGAACTGCGGTGCTGTCCCATTTGAAGGCACCTCTCTGGGCTGAGGGAGGAGGTGGCCAGGCTCTGTGCACAGCTGGTAGGAGTACTGGAAACCTTCGCCCCCACCCAGGGACCACGATACCACCAGCCACTGCCATGGAGGTTGCCAAGACAGAGGCCTAGATGGACTATGGTAGACTCTGGGAGGTTGAAGAAGGTGGAGCTCAAGCACATCCTCCACCTCATCCAACTAGAGAACAAATACGATGTCTTCAAGGAGAGGTACAGCCCTGAAAGGGAACCCAAGGTTGAGACCAGGAGGATGAGCAGGTCCACCAGGATGGGGCTCTGAGGATGGGACCAGAGAAACCCAGGGGAGGAGGAAGTTTCTTCTGGTGGGGGACTCAACAGTTTGGGGTATGGAGCTGGGGTTGGACATCAAGATGGAGAGGGAGGCAAAGTGTCTCCCAGGAGGCACAGCTCGGAGGAAGGGGGAGTGAATCCCCAGGAGTGCTAAGGCTGGGGCTAGGAGGGAGGCTGGACATCTTTATCCATCTGGGGACAAATGACCTAGCCAAAGACAGGGATAGCTTCGAGAAGGTTCAGGAGGATTTTAGGGATTTGGGTAGACACCTGGGAGAGGTAGCTAACTCTGTTACATTCTCAGAGCTGCTACCAGTCAGGGCAAGGAAGGGGGAAAGGAACCAATGCATCAATAACTTCAACAAGTGGTTGAAGGACTGGTGTGGGAAAAACAGCTTTGGCTACACTGGGGATTGGGGTACCACCTGGGAAGATGCATGCCTATAAAAGAGAGATGGTCTGCATCCTTTCATGGAGGGAACGTCTGTCCTCAGCGAGATGTTTACGTGCTTCCTGAGGAAGCATTTAAACTAGCCACTGGGGGGGGGGCGGTCAGGAGCGGGAAGATACAGACAGCCCTCCCCCACAGGTTAGGGTACACATCAAGCAGAATCAGAACATTATGCCAGGTGCAGATTCATCAGTACCACAGGACAGAAAAGGCTACACACAGGGCCAGATGACATCATCATTAACAAAGGTAGTAAAAGGGAAGCACTACATAGAATATGCCAGGAATAGTCGGATGAAACAAGGGGCTAAATACAAGGATGGGCTGAAAGGATGCCACTTTCCATAGAAAGTCATGCAGACAAACGCCCACAGTCTGAGGAACAAGGTCCCAGACCTGATGGCTGTAATGACAGAGGCTGATCTGGACATAGTGACCAAAACCAAAACATGGTACACCAGGAACCACAGCTGGGACATATGTATACCTGGTTATGTCCTGTTTAGAAAAGACAGGAAGGTACTATGACTGGGTAACCAGGCAATTAAACAAAAGGTCATGCAGTGGTTGTTCTGCACCTGGACTTCAGTAAGGCCTTTGATTCGAGTGCTGCATGGGAGGCTAGAAAATAAGCTGGAAGGCACAGGGGGGATTGTGGGATGGGTAGTGAACTGGCTGCAAGGGAGACAGCAGAAGGTGGTGGTGGGAGGGGAGCACTCATCTCCTAGGGCGGTGACAAGCAGGGATGCCACAGGGCTCTGTACTAGGACCAGTGTCGTTTAGGATCTTCAATGCAGACATCTCAATATGCATCAAGAACAAGATCAGTCTGTTTGCAAATGACACCAAAATGGGAGAAGTAGTGGATGACTTAGGAGGGTGGCAAGGGTTGCAAGATGATCTGGCAAAATTGGAGACCTGGTCAAGTCATGTAAGGTGCTACATTTTGGCGCAAGAAAACCCAAGGAGGAGCTACCAGCTAGAGGGGATTCAACTAGCCAAGATGGAGGAGGAGAAAGATCTTAGTGTGATCATAACGGGAGCAATGAACAACTCAGCACAGTGTAGAAAGGCAGCTGCAAAGGCCAACAGGATGCTGGGTTGTATTGCCAGAGGTATATCCTCCAGGAAGGGGGAGGAGATCCTGCCGCTATATAGGTCACTGGTTGGACCACACCTAGAGTACTGCATGTAGTTCTGATGACCATACTTGAACAAGGACTTTAGGTTACTGGAGGCATTGCAGTGCAGGGCAACAAAAATGATCCAGGGTCTAGGGCACTTACCCTATGAGAGCAGGCTGAGGGATGGGGGGACATGACTGACAACCTTCAAGCACATTAAGAGAATAAATAAGATGGGCAAGAAAGGCTTTTCAAATTAAGGAGGAGGAGGAGGGACACTCATGGGCGCGATCTGAGATTGGAAGTAAGGATCAGGAGGAGATGAGGAGCATTTTTTCACAGAGAAGGTTTTGTCTGGGTGGAGCGTATTGCCAAAGGTGGTATCCTGTAGAACAGTGGGCTGCTTCAAAGGGGATGGGACAGGGTAAGGGGAGAGTCACTGGGGGAGGGAGGGCAGCTGCAGTAGGAGGGCTGCTAGCTGCACAATCGAGCAGACTTGATAGACCATAAGGCCTTTATCTGATGGCACATACAATACAAGACAGTATGTCAGACGAACAGTACAAGTATAGAATAGGAAGACAATACTTTCCAGGGTTACATTAACCTTTTACATTGACACCATCCAATTTACAGTAGACAATCCTCTTTTCAGGGATCACATACAATGGTAAGGGATTACAGTTTACCTCAGTTGAGTACCATATTCAAAGTACTCAGCATCGGATACACCATTAGTTGTAATTCATTTTCAGAAACTGGATATGGAGGAGAGAAATACACAGCGCATGCAGTAGGGAGGCTCATGCAGTGATTCAACATGGAATTAGCAGCTACAGGACATTTTGGATAGTAGGTATTGTATACGTGCTTTTTGAAAATTGGGCATGACACTAAGGCATAAAGCTCCTCCGGTAGGTCATTCCACAGCCTGAGTGCAGCTCGGGAGAAGGCTCTCATGCCCATATCCATAGTGGATTTATTGCAGACCAGTAGTTTGCAGTGTGAGGTTCTAAGGTGGCATGGGCCCCTTTTAATGGTGATCAGGCTGGCTAATGGTGAGTTTGGGCCATCCAATAGGGCACTGAAGATAAGCGTGCACATCTTGAGGTACCTGCGGGCCTGTGAGGACAGCCAGCCCAGTGAAGCATGTAGGTTGCAATGGTGTGTTCGGTAGGGGGCAATGGAAACGAATCTGCATATATTGTTGTATGCAGTGTTTAGGCGAGCGAGAAAAAGGGGTGAGCTGAGAGAGGTGATGGGCTAGCAATAGTCCAATAAAAGTAGAAGAGTACCCCTCCCTGTGGCGAGTCTTACCTCTGGTGTCATAAAGTATTGCAGATGATAGAAAACCCTAGGCATTGATTCACCCTGTTCACCAGCTGACTAATGTGGTTAGAGAAGGTGAGGTGTGGGTCCAGGGTGACACCCAGGTATTTAAAGACTGTGACTTGCACTAGTATATTACCTGCAGAAGTATGTGTGCATAGTGGAGGAGGGTTCGGTAGCAGAAAATCTTATGAACTGGTGCTTAGAGCCAAATAAAATTGTCTTGGTTTTCTTTTCATACACAACTAGTCTGTGGGAAGTGAACTCAAGACCTGTAGAAGAGAAATCTTTGTTGAGAGTTTGGGCCAGCAGATCTGGATGTTTTTGACTGCTGAACAGTATCAGGTTGTCTGCATAAATGATCCAGCAACAGTTTGTGACTTCAATTAGGAGGGGATTGACAAATAGGGAGTATAGCAGTGGGCCAAGGACTGATCCCTGCGGTATTCCTGTATTCACTTTTGGTTGGCTAGATAGGGCTCCCCCCATTCGGACTAGCTGGGACCTGTCCTCGAGATAGTTCTTTCTATTTTTTTTTTCTGTTATATTTATTCTTTTGCGCCATTCCTCTCTCTCTCTGCCAGTCATCCACCCAGTCACGGACCCCTCGACTGCAGCATCCCACATGAGCCATTCTCCGGGACCCCTGGATTACCCCAGGGGGCGGAGATGTGGCACCCACCTTAAGGTGCCATGAACAATGGATAGGGAGGGAGTCAGCCTGGGGAGCTGACTGCAGCCGAGGAGACGCAGCATCATATAGGCAGAGAGGAGGCGGCTTGGTTTTTCTCCCTCCCTTGTGGCGCCAGTATGCTTGTGGCACTCCTGGCTTCCACCAGGGTCCCCTTGCACTGGTGGTATCCGCACCCTCCCCGGAGAAGGAGAGCAGTCGTGGGATGCTCAATCCTTCTCCTCACCGACCCTCCGACGAATGGAAGTCCGCTCCCCCCTCAACCCGGTCACTGGCCCGCGGAAATCCAACTGGCTGCCGAGGGCCTGGCCTTAGAGATAGTTCTTGATCCAGCCCAAGGTGTTGATGGAGAAGCCATATGAGGGAAGCACTCTTTGGAGAAGGTCATGAGCCACCATATCAAGGCTTTTGAGAGATCAACAAATATTGCTCCTGTAACTTCCTTGGTCTGCCTCATTAAGTATGTGGTCTGTAAATTGAGCTAGGGCTGTTCTCATGCTGAAACCTTCCGGAAATCGTGTTGGTCTGGGGATAGTAGATTGTACTTTGTTAAATGATCCATCATCTGCTGAAAAGTAACCTTTTCCAGGACCATGCTGATGTGGGATAGGATCGACACTGGTCTATAGCTGTTCGAGAGACTAGGGTCCCCTGATTTGAAGATAGGCACGACTCTGGCCTGCTTTCATAAGACTGGTATGGTAGACATGGTTAATGAGAGACCCAAGATGTAGGCAACTGGTACTGCAATGACATCGGCCGTCATCCTCAGAAATTGAGGACATAGACCATCACTCTGCACTGCCTGAGTTTGGAAGAACCCATTGAAGGCGCTTAACCTCTGAATAGGATGTGCTTTTGAAATAGAAATTCGGGCAATCCGGATGAGCGCTGTGTGCCTGCTGAGGCACAGCATCCTTAGACTTGGGTGGAAGTTTGGCAAAGTAGGCGTCTAAATTAATGAATTTATTCTTAAGAGTGTCTGCCATCACTGTTGGTTCAGACTAAAGCCCAGTCTCCATGTTGAGGAGCAGATTGTGGGGCTTGGAGGAGGGTTTCAGAGCCGAGTTTATTGAGTCCAAGAAACTGCATGGGTTACCTAGGTTCTGTGCCTGTTGGTTTTGAAGAAAGAAGAGTTTTGTCTTTTGATGTCCTGTTTGCATCGATTTCAAGTCTGTGGTAGTTATTCCAGTTTTCGGAGTAGGTGGCGCTCTTGTAGTTGGCCCAGGATTTGTCCCTATTTTTCATCTGTGTCAGTATTTCCTTATTCAACCATTTGAAGTTGCCCTCCTTGGATGCGCCAGGTGGTTAAAGGAAAGTGCTTATCCTGGATAGAAGATAACGCAGTGGTAAGGTAGCTAAGTGCCGTGTGCATGTTAGAGAGAGATTACAGAGAGGGCCAGTTAACCCCCAGGTCGACATGTAATTTGGACCTGCTGATTTGAAAGAAGTCCTAGAACGAGATTACTCTGGGTAGCAAGCGGAACTGGTGGCAAGATCAGGTACAGAAAAAGGGGGAGTGGTCACTTATTGAGTCAGACAGTACCTGCCAGTGTAATCCTGTCTTCTCTGTTCGTCAGGATCCAATCTAGGAGGGTGTGATTTTGTGACTTATTGTTTAATTGTATAGGAGAGTGAATGATATGGGCCAGGCTTATTTGCTTAATGAGTTCCAAGTATTCGGACTTCTCATCATCGAGTCAGTTTAGGTTAAGGTCACCTAACAACACAGTGCCCCTGGTTGGTGACAGACCAGCAATTTCATTGACAAAGTCTGTGAGACCAAGTTTGCCCCCTGTTGGAGGGTTGTAGATGCTACCTATGTAAAGTTTCTTTGTGCCCCCTATTACTATTTCTAGTACGAGCCACTCTGCGATTGTATTCACCATCTTGCTGGAGGATTTGACAACAGCTGGTAGGTGCTCCTTGACATAGAGGAGTACTCCACCCCCCCTCTTTTTTTTGACCCTCACTGTCAATCCTGTAAAGGCACTACCCCTTTATTTCACAGAGCGAATCCAGGGACGTGGGCTTTAGCCAAGTTTCTGTGATCCCTAGCACATCGGGACTATGAAGTCTAATCCAAGCTTCAACCTTGTGGATTTTAGGAATCAAGCTGCAGACATTCACGTGCACGAGTTTCAGTCCTCCGGTCCGTGACCTGCGGTGACTGTCCGGGGTTTCTGGGAGATGTTCTAGGGCCAGGATTTACTTCAATGTCACTGCATCTCATGATTATCAGGCAGAGGTAGTATAGATATTTTCTAATGGTTTTAGTGGGAAGCCTGGCTAAGATAGTGCTGTACAGATATTACAAGGGTGAAGTACAAAAAGACTCATCTTCACATGTTTAGATGGGCATGCATCCAGCAATATTAAAATAAATTATCTACACCTCTGGAAGGTAAAGTGCCCAGTGTTCTCAACACAAGAAGTGTGTTGTTGTCTTCATCAATTATGCTTGCTTGTTACTGCTTACATTTTATACTTTTATTTCCATGTTCTCATATTTATATGCACCTCTACAGATTTCCTTTAATGAGTAGCTTACATAATGCTTTATATTTTATTTATTTATTAAAATCTTGGGTTAGAATACCTTTGAGCAGTAAACTCATTTACAGTAGATTTAGGCACAGGTATCAGAGGTAAAACAGAAAAGCACAACTTAACAAACATTACAGGAGCAACATGATGCAATTTGTCAGGACTTGATCACTGAATGCATGGTACACAGCAAGCACTCCATGTTTTACTAGACAGTAGATACACAGAACAGCAAACTATAAGAATCAGCCTAATAGGCCTTGACAAGACTGGCAATTAGGTAAAAGGGAGTGTAAGGTAGGTGCTGGGAAGGGTAGAGAAAGTGCAAAGGGGAAGGTAAAAGGGAAGATGGGCGAGGAGGGGGGAAGAGGGGGTAGGCGGGGTTAGAGAAAAGGGAGATAAGGATGAGAGGGAGGGGAAGTCAAGACTCCCTGGTTAGGGCATGTTTAAAAGTGCTTCATGGATACAACATGGGGTAGTAGTGATGGCTAGGGGAAACAGTCACAACTGCTGTTAGCTGCGAGGGTTGCCAGAGCTTATGTTTGAACGGGCCTAATTCTGCTTCAGTGGAGATGCCTCTGTAAAGTGAGTTAAACCAGAGAGGTGCTCTATGTGCAAATGATCTTTGCCCTTGAGTTATGCAGCGTCGAGGGACCAGGAACAGCTGGTTTTCTGAGCCTCACGTATGGTGCGGGTTGCAGAAGAGGCTTAGCAGCTTTTGAACCCCTGGTGGTGTGAGTCCAAGACTTGTCTTTTAGTTAGCAGACAGGTTTGGTACATGAGCCTCAGCCAATCTTTTAACTGCAGTTACCTGTAGGTCACACGTATACATGAGACGAGCCGCTCCTGTGATAAGTCTTCATGCTATAGTAAGCACTATGGAGCTCTTTTGGAGGGACGTATCTGTGTCTGAGCCATAGATGACTAACTTGTAGCCAATAATGGAAATGTCTGAGCTGTAAGTTGCCAGCTTTAATGTCTCTGGGGTCAGGCTATGCTTGTGCCTATGAAGCAGTCCAATCAGTATGTTGACGACTTTGATCACATTTTCTATGTGGTGCACATATGATAGAGTGCTATCAATAGTTACCCCAAGATATTTAAAGTGCTGAATCCGTTAGAGAGCCCATGCAGTTTCTAATGGTCCGCGGTGGGATTTATGCTTATTATGGGAGCTATTAAATAGCATAACTTTGGTCTTTTTGTAGTTTAGTAACAGCTTGTGACTACTAAACCGCTCCTCCATCCTCACAAAGCAGAGCTGTAGTTGATTCTCAAGGAGCTTTGGATCAGAGTAACTTACGTAGATAACAGCGTAATCTGCATAAAGTATTATAAAATATAGTATTATAAAAGCATAAATAAGACTTGCTTTTATGCCACTTCCTGGTGACAAGTGCAAGACAACATTCATATCAGAACCTTTCACTTTGCTTTAGATTGCTCATAAATAAAAAGTATTTCAAGTAATTTTCCTGAATTCATCAATCAAAATTGAGATATTTTGATTAAGGGTTATACTCTAAAGCTATTACAGGCTCCAAGATCATAGTCTGTTGACAGGAAAATAAGGTTTGTATATGGACCCCAGAATCACATTCTGTGGACAGGAAAATAACAAGCATTTGTCAATGCTGGACATTTGTTTGCATGTACTTGCATTTTTATAGTATTTGTTTATTGAAACTATCAATCCCTCTTTCGTAATTTGAACACATTTTATGTTTCAAATGGCACACACCTCAGGGAAATTCAGATAAGTGCTAGGTCATTATGCAGGCTTCGTTAGTACATTCCCAACTGTGCGTTTCACCATGCGGTAACAGTATTGTTCAGTTATAACTACATCAACAAAAGCATGTAGTAATAATTTTCCAGCACAATTATTAAAACGCTAACATTTCCCCGATGTGGGGGAACACATTTTAGGTTGCACCATTTTGCTGCAACAAACTGTCCATGAAGGAAATAATAGAGTTCCTTAGTTCCACACGACTACGAACAACTTGCATTAAATGTGGAACACTGCAAAGTGCGGCTGTTTTTTGCTTGGAGATAGCGCTTGAGGTGAGGAATATTAAGATCAGTGGGGCGGGTGGGTGAAAAACTAGTGGTTTCTCTTGCAGTTGCATGCAGCCTCACAACTCTGTCTGAGCAACAGACAACAGTTCCGAATGTGGGTGCATTAGAAAATACTGCTCTCTCTCCTGCTGCCTTACTGCTCTGTCTTTGTCACAGAGAGAGAGAGAGAGACAGAGACATACAACATTTGAAACTTTGTGACACTGACACACACTGTTTTAAAGGAAGACGTGAGCAGCTCAGAGCTGTTCAGTGACAGAACTGAGTTTGGAAGACTCGGTCGATCACAAACTATTTGTTGTAGGATTGCTGCTCTATGTCTATGTGTGCATGCAGACAGACATTAAAAACTTAAGATACATTGCTTTAACAGAGAAGAACTGAGATCGCCAGGGCAGGTGAGTGGGAAATATTTTTCTCTGTCTGTTACAGGCTGCCTGCTCCAACTGTGTACATTTACAGACAGACACATATAAAAGTTGGGAACAGTGACTTGCACGAGACTCTGACTGGCATGAGTCTCCGCTTTATGCAAATGAAAGCAATGAAATGCTCTCTCATTGGAGGGGTTAATTTCTTTCAACTACACAAAGTGCCACATCAGCAAGCAGAACCACAGTGCCTGGTCATTGGTGTACACTGCCAAGCCCATTGCAGTTTCCGCTGTAATTGACTCGGCAGTGACACACCTCTAAAATGGCATTTGTAGCAAAATGTTCCTTGGGCAAGCGCAAGCGAACATAAAAATTACGTACTCACCATAATTCTTCATCTTCTTGAACCATCTCCACCATTCATTCACATTGGTGGGTTCTGAGCCGGAGATGGTAGGCTCCTATGGGAACCAGCAATCTTCAGGAGGGCCAGCGCCAAGATAGGCCTGCATGTATGTGCGGCGCCATGAGGTGTGTTCTCGCGAGACATAGCCTATCTTGGCAACAGCCCTTAACTGCCTCAGTGCAACATAACCTATCCTTATAAGGCGCACCTGACCTAAAGAGAGGCATAAGATAGCCCCCAATGACCTATGTAAGAAGGGTTAAACAAGAGACAACAGTGTTTTCACTGCCCAAACCAAAACAAGGGAAGGTAAAGACCAAGAACAGGAGAGTGAGCCCAGGGGACAGTGGCTGGGCATGTGAATGAATGGTGAAGATGGTCCAAGAAGATCAAGAATTATGATGAGTACATCATTTTGATATCTTCCTGGACCATATCTTCACGATTCATTCACACTGATGGATTGGAGTACCAAGCTGAGAAACAAAGCACCCCCTGGGCAGGGAGGTAGAAATGGGAACTCACACAGGACAGAAGCCCATTAAGGACTGTCCTGCCAAAAGAGATATGCTGTCTGGCGTGAACATCCAAGGCATAGTGCTTCACAAATGTATGCAGTGTGCTCCAGGTAGCAGCTCTGCAAATATCGGTAATGGGAACAGCACGGAGGTTAGCTAAGGATGCAGCAACCACTCTAGTAGAGTGGGCTTTGATGCTTCCTTCTAGTTAGACTTGAGCTTATAGCATAGCACTGGTGAAGGCAGGCCACCAACCATGCAGAAATACACCAAATCAAGACTGACTGCCCCAATCTAGTAGGGTTGAAGGAGACAAGAGCTGCTTAGACTACTGAAAGTCCTTGGTTCTATCTTTTGACATTTAGTGTATGCGCTATGCACTCTGGCACCAATCAGTTGGTGGCTGGCGTGGCAGGTGAGGAGGGCTGTACCAGTTGCTGGCAAGGGTCAGGATGGGGGTGTGGGGGTTAGTTACTGCCTGCTGGGGTGGGAGGCGAGTTGACCACTAGCCACCAGGAGCGGGATCGGGTTGTCATTGTTGTGCATGTGATCGGGCTGGGTGGCGCTACACTATAGAAATGGGAATCAGGGTTTTATTTTATTTCTTACAGTAATCGGAAAGGAGGGGAGGTCCCTACACTACAGAAACAGGGATTGGGTTGTTTTTCATTTCTTACAGTGATCTGGGCTGGGGAGGGGGACAGTACATTATGAAACGGGATAGATGAATTATTTCATTTTACAGTGACGGAGGGGTGTACCCAGCCTAGACTGTGCACAGGGCACCAACCTATCCATAGTATACAGTCCATAGTTAAAATAGGGTTTCAAAAGCATAACTATGGGCCAGCGCAGCTGGCCATCTTACACTTAGGGGTTCAATATTATGATGCAGCATATGCATGAGGACCTCTCATTTGCATAGGCGTCACACTACTGTGTGTGGCTGTGCAGTCGGGGTGCATGGTGCCTTGTGACCTCTGAATATGGCCATGCCCCGATGCCTGCACAAGTCCATGAATGCATGCCACATCCAGGAATGCGACGCAGTATCTCATCCGAATATGTGGGCCCTGGAATGTCCAGTTCAATATGGCTAAATGTAAGGTGCTAAATTATGGAAGGAAAACTGGAGGTAGGATCTACATACCACGTGCAGCTGCTCTTGCTGCAGTGGAGAAAGAAAAGACCTCGAGATCCAGATAGATAAAGGGTGTGCAGCTGCTGGTGTCAAAACAGCTGGAAGAATGCTGTGGTGTATTAAAAAATGGAGTGACCAGAAGATCATGGGAATTAATCCTGACACTTCACAAGGCCTTGCTCAGACCCCACCTGAAGTACTGCATGCAGTTCTGGTCTCCTCACTACAGGATGACACCGATATATTCAAGAGGGTGTAACATAGGTACACCAGAATAATTAGGGGTAGAAACATGGAAACATAGACCAAAGGTCCACCCAGTCTGCACTATGTTCCCTATCTGCCCAGAGACCTATTGTTCATATGGGGTTTTATCTCTCCCGGTCCACCACCCTGACCAAACACCAAATTCTTTATTCTGTCCCAGCCATGCTTGAAACAATTAATGGTCTTGGCACCCACCACCTCTTCTGGCAGACAGTTCCATGGCTCCAACATCCTTTCCATAAAATAGAAATTCTTCATATCCCTCTTAAGCCTGTCCCTCTGCACCAGTTTCCACTCATGACCTTGGGTTCTTGACTCTGTACTCCCGCTAAATAGTTCCCGCAGTTCACCTGATTATTCCCTTCAGGAACCTGAAGGTCTCTATCTTACTGTATCTCCCCTCACACCTGGTTACCAGCAGTACATACACAGTATCTTCAGACAATCTTCTAACATCTGCCCTGTTGGCCCTGAATCATCTTGGTCACCCTGCATTGCACTCTCCAGCCTGTCCCTCTTTCCTTAGGTCAGACTCCAGATCTGAGCACAGTATTCCAGATGTGACCGCACCAGTTGAGAGGACAAAACTGTGAGAAGAGACTGGAGGTCCTTCACATGTTCACCCCTGAGAAAAGGAGACAGAGGGAGGACACAGTCTGTGTCTTCTGCATACTCAAGGTGATCAATATGATGGAACAAATGGAGATGTTTATCTGGTGTTCTTCAACAGGATGTGGGGAAACACCTTGAAGCTCAGAGGCCATAAATTCAAGGATAACATTGGGAAGCACCTCTCCCTGAGGGTGGTGAACCTATGGCTTAGCTTACAGATGTAGGCAGTGAATAGGAAGCCAGCACGAGACATCAAGATAAGACTGGACATATTTCTGCTTACACAGGGAATCTTACCTGCTCTACCACCCGGGGTATTCTGGGTAGCCTGGGAAGTGAAGCACGTGGGGATGCCCTATAAATAAATTTGTTAATCAGTGCTTATAAGGTATGCGGGGGGGAACCTGATGGGCCATCCAACCTTAAATCACTAGGTTACTATGCTATTATTTCACAGGCCATCTACTTACTGGTGGGGGTGTTCTTTCATGAGGCTGCCGGTGTGCGCTCTGGTTCCTACTCAGTAAGTCACCAACAGGGGATTCTTCGTCTTTCACAAACAACTGCATGTAGCGTTCTGGGACTTGCAAACCTGTAGGGGTTAAACATGGAGACAGTTAGTAGATCAATGTGATATTCTGCAAATTCAAAATATTACTAACATACGATTTTAGGAAAGAAGCCAGTGATCCATGGAGGTCTTTCCCCATCAGCACAGTGGGAACACTGTCACCTTATTGTCCTCCAAGTATCAAGTCTGCATTTAAAGGGTCTTTAGCTACAGTAATGGCTGAGGACCCCTCACTGGAGTCTGTTCCACATACTCACCCCCCTTTCTGTGAAGTAGTTCTTTTGGATATATCCCTTGAATTTTCCTACTTTTCAGTGACACTGTGTACCCCGTCACTTTCTCATTCTCAGATATTCTGAAGAGCTGCATTTGATATGCTAGTGTTACCCTTTTATCAACTTGAATACTGTGCTCATTCAGCAATTAGAATACTGTGCTCATGTCACTCCTAAGTCTTCTCTTTTTCCAAGGAGAAGAGCCCTAGTTCTGCCAGTCAGTCCTCATAGCTCATGTTCTCTGAGCCATCTACCACTTTCCTAGCACTCTTCTGGACATTTTCCAATCATGTCAATATCTTTTCTCAGTGATGGGGACAAGATCTAAACACTGCTCTTGAGATGGGATATGACCAAGGATCGGTACCAGAACTGAACACTGTACTCGAGATGGGGTCTTACCAAGGATCAGTACCAGAACTAAACACTGCACTTGGAATGGGACTTAACCAAGAATCAGCACCAGAATTGAACACTGTACTCGAGATGGGGCCTGACCAAGGATCAGTACCAGAACTGAACACTGTACTCAAGATGCAGCCTGACCAATGATCAGTACCAGAACTGAACCCTGTACTCATGATGAGACCTGACCAAGGATCAGTACCAAGCTGAACACTGTACTCCAGATAAGGCCCGACCAACCATCAGTACCAGAACTGAACCATACTATACTCAAGATGGGACCTGACAGAATCGGTACCAGAAATGAACACTGTACTCAAGATGCAGCCTGACCAAGGATCAGTACCAGAACCACACACTGCACTTGAGATTGGGCCTGACCAAAAATGATATCAAAACTGAACACTGTACTCAAGATGGAGCTTGATCAGGATCCGGACCAGAACAGAACACTCTACTTGAAATGGGGCCGACTATGAATCAGTACGAGAACTGAGCACTACTTTAAATGGGGCCTGACCAAGGATCAGTATGAGAAGCGAACACTGTACTTTAAATGGGACTTGACCAAGGATCTGTACCAGAACTGAACACTGCACATGAATGAGGCCTGACAAACGGTCAGTACCAGAACTGAACACTGTACTCAAGACACAACCTGACAAAGGATCAGGCCCTGACTTGAACTCTGTAATCAAAATGGGGCCTGAGCAAAGATCAGTACCAGAATTGAACTCTGTACTCAAAATGGGGCCTGAGCAATGATCAGTACCAGAACTGAATACTGCACAAGAATGAGGCCTGACAAAGGGTCAGTACCAGAAATGAACACTGTACTCGGGACATAACTTGACAAAGGATCAGTACCAGAAATGAACACTATACATGAAATGGGGCCAGACCAAGGATTGGTACCAGAACTGAATGCTGTACCTGAGATGGGGCCTGACCAAGGACTAGTCCCAGAACTGAACACCATACTCAAGATAGGGCCTGACCAAGGATCAGCCCCAGAACTGAACATCATACTCAAAAAGAGGTCTGACCAAGGATCAGCACCAGAACTGAACATTGTACTCAAGATAGGGCCTGACCAAGGATCAGCCCCAGAACTGAACATCATACTCAAAAAGAGGTCTGACCAAGGATCAGCACCAGAACTGAACGCCGTACTCAAGATAGGGCCTGACCAAGGATCAGCCCCAGAACTGAACACTATACTCAAGATAGGGCCTGACGAAGGATCAGCCCCAGAACTGAACATCATACTCCAAAAGAGGTCTGACCAAGGATCAGCACCAGAACTGAACACCGTACTCAAGATGGCCCTGACCAAGGATCTGTAGCAGAACTGAACACTGTATTAAAGATGGGACCTGACCAAGGATCTGTAGCAAAACTGAACACTGTACTCAAGATGGCCCTCAGCAAGGATCTGTAGCAGAACTGAACACTGTAGTCAAGATGACCCTGACCAAGGATCTGTAGCAAAACTGATTACTGTACTCAAGATGGCTCTGACCAAGGATCTGTAGCAGAACTGAACACTGTACTAAAAATGGCCCAGACCAAGGATCTGTAGCAGAACTGAACACTACTCAAGATGGCCCTGACCAAGGATCTGTAGCAGAACTGAACACTGTACTCGAGATGGGGCCTTACCAAGGATCAGCACCAGAACTGAACACTGTACTCGAGATGCGGCCAGACCAAGGATTAGTACCAGAACTGAACACTGTACTCCAGGTAAGACCTGACCAAGCATCAGTACCAGAACTGAACCATACTATACTCGAGATGGGACCTGACCCAAGGATCGGTACCAGAAATTAGCACTGTACTCAAGATGCAGCCTGACCAAGGATCAGTACCAGAACCGCACACTGCACTCGAGAGTGGGTCTGACCAAAGATGGTACCAAAACTGAACACTGTTCTCAAGATGGCGCTCGATCAAGGATCCAGACCAGAACAGAACACTGTACTTGAAATGGGGCCTGACTAGGAATCGGTACCAGAACTGAGCACTAATTTAAATGGGGTCTGACCAAAGATCAGTATGAGGAGTGAACACTGTACTTGAAAAGGGGCTTGACCAAGGATCTGTACCAGAATTGAACACTGCACACGAATGAGGCCTGACAAAGGGTCAGTACCAGAACAGAAAACTGTACTTGAGACATAACCTGACAAAAGATCAGGCCCAGAACTGAACTCTGTACTCGAAATGGGGCCTGAGCAATGATCAGTACCAGAACTGAACACTGTAGATGAAATGGGGCCTGACCAAGGATCTGTACCAGAAATGAACACTATACAAGAAATGGGGCCAGACCAAGGATTGGTACCAGAACTGAACTCTGTGCTCGAAATGGGGCCTGAGCAATGATCAGTACTAGAAATGAACTCTGTACAAGAAATTGGGCCAAACCAAGGATTGGTACCAGAACTGAACACTGTACTTGAGATGGGGCCTGACCAAGGATCAGTCCCAGAACTGAACACCATACTCAGAAAGAGATCTGATCAAGGATCAGTACCAGAAATGAACACCATACTCAAGATGACCCTGACCAAGGATCTGTAGCAGAATTGAACACTGTACTCGA
This sequence comes from Neoceratodus forsteri, assembly GCA_016271365.2. Taxonomy (NCBI): domain Eukaryota; kingdom Metazoa; phylum Chordata; order Ceratodontiformes; family Ceratodontidae; genus Neoceratodus; species Neoceratodus forsteri. Next base: position 1,182,505,842 of record CM057454.1, read on the forward strand.
AATGGGACCTGATCAAGGATCTGGTATATGAAGAGAGACTAAAGGAGCTTAATATGTATAGCCTCGAGGACAGAAGGGAGAGGGGGGACATGATAGAAACTTTCAGATACCTCAAGGGAATCAACAAAGTCCAAGAGGGTAGCATCTTTCAAAAAAAGAGGTGTGCAAGAACAAGGGGGCACAATTTGAAGATGGGGGAGCTCAGAGGTAATTTAAGGAAGTATTTTTCACAGAGAGGGTTGTGGATACAAGGAACGGCCTTCCAGAGGAGGTTGTGTAGTCAAAAACAGTGGTGGAATTCAAGCATGCATGGGACAGTCATAAGGCAATTCTAGGGGGTGGGGGTAGGAAGAAGTAGGCTGCTGGTTAACTTGGATCTGCAGCTTATCCATTAGGTAGGGAAATGGGCAGAATGGGTGGGCCAAGCGGTCCTTATCTGCCATCAAATTCAATGTTTCTATGTTTCTATGATCTGTAGCAGAATTAAACACCATACTCAAGATGGCCCTGAGCAAGGATCTGTAGCAGAACTTAAACACTGTACTCAAGATGGCCCTGACCAAGGATCTGTAGCAGAAATGAACACTGTACTCAAGATGGCCTGACCAAGGATCTATAGCAGAACTGAACATTGTACTAAAAATAGGTCCGAACAAGGATCATTATCAGAACTAAACACTATATTCTAGATGAGACCTGTACAAAGACCAGTACCAGAACAGTACACTGTCAGATTGGACCTGACCAAGGATTAGTACCAGAACTGAACAGCGTACATGAAATGAGGCCTGACCAAGGATCAGTACCAGAACTGAACACTGTACTCAAAACAGAATCTGACAAAGATCAGGTCCAGACCTGAACTCTGTATTCGAACAGGGCCTGACCAAGGATCAGTATCAGAACTGAGCACTGTACTCGAGATGGGCCTGACCAAGGATCTGTACTACAACTGAACACAGTACTGAAATGAGGTCTGATGAGGACCTGTACCAGAACTGAACACTGTACTAAGTAGGGTCCCAAACAAGGATCAGTATCAGAACTGAGCACTATACTCTAGATGAGGCCTGACCAAAGATAGGTACAGAACTGAACACTGTAGTCAAGATGGCCTGACCAAAGATCGGTACAGAACTGAACACTGTACTCAAGATGGCCCTGACCAAGGATCTGCAGGAGAACTGAACACTGTACTAAAGATGGCCCAGACCAAGGATCTGTAGCAGAACTAAACACTGTACTTGAGGCAGGGGCCTTACCAAGGATCCGTACTCAGAACTAAACACTGCACTTGAGATGGACTTAGCCAAGGATCAGCACCAGAACTGAACACTGTACTCGAGATGGGGCCTGACCAAGGATTAGTACCAGAACTGAACACTGTACTCAAGATGAGACCTGACCAAGGACCAGTACCAAGCTGAACACTGTACTCCAGGTAAGGCCTGACCAAGCATCAATACCAAAACTGAACCATACTATACTCGAGATGGGACCTAACCAAGGATCGGTACCAGAAATGAGCACTGTACTCAAGATGCAGCCTGACCAAGGATCAGTATCAGAACCACACACTGCACTCGAGAGTGGGCCTGACCAAAGAGGGTACCAAAACTGAACACTGTACTCAAGATGGAGCTCGATCAAGGATCCAGACCAGAACAGAACACTGTACTTGAAATGGGGCCTGACTAGGAATCGGTACCAGAACTGAGCACTACTTTAAATGGGGTCTGACCAAGGATCAGTATGATAAGCGAACACTGTACTTGAAAAGGGGCTTGACCAAGGATCTGTACCAGAACTGAACACTGCACATGAATGAGACCTGACAAAGGGTCAGTACCAGAACTGAACACTGTATTTGATACATAACCTGACAAAGGATCAGGCCCAGAACTGAACTCTGTACTCAAAATGGGGCCTGAGCAACGATCAGTACCAGAACTGAACACTGTACATGAAATGGGTCCTGACCAAGGATCAGTACCAGAAATGAACACTATACAAGAAATGGGACCAGACCAAGGATTGGTACCAGAACTGAACGCTGTACTTGAGATGGGGCCTGACCAAGGATCAGTCCCAGAACTGAACACCATGCTCAAAAAGAGGTCTGATCAAAGATCAGTACCAGAAATGAACACCATAATCAAGATGGTCCTGACCAAGGATCTGTAGCAGAACTGAAAACTGTACTAAAGATGGCCCTAACCAAGAGTCTGTAGCAGAAATGAACACCATACTCAAGATGACCCTGACCAAGGATCTGTAGCAGAATTGAACACAGTACTCGAAATAGGATCTGATCAAGGATCTGTAGCAGAATTAAACACCATACTCAAGATGGCCCTGACCAAGGATCTGTAGCAGAATTGAACACTGTACTCAAGATGGCCCTGACAAAGGATCTGTAGCAGAACTTAAACACTGTACTCAAGATGGCCCTGACCAAGGATCTGTAGCACAACTGAACATTACTCAAGACGACCCTGAGCAAGGATCTGTAGCAGAACTGAACACTGTACTCAAGATGGCACTGACCAAGGATCTATAGCAGAACTGAATATTGTACTCAAGATGGCCCTGACCAAGGATCTGTAGCAGAACTGAGCACTGTACTCAAGATGGCCCTGACCAAGGAACTGTAGCAGAACTGAACATTGTACTAAAAATAGGTCCCGAACAAGGATCATTATCAGAATTGAACACTATATTCTAGATGAGACCTGTACAAAGACCAGTACCAGAACTGAACTCTGTACTCGAGAAGGGACCTGACCAAGGATCAGTACCAGAACTGAACAGTGTACATGAAATGAGGCCTGACCAAGGATCGTAACAGAACTGAACACTGTACTCAAAACAGAATCTGACTAAGATCAGGTCCAGAACTGAACTCTGTACTCGAACAGGGGCCTGACCAAGGATCAGTATCAGAACTGAGCACTGTATTCGAGATGGGGCCTGTCAAGGATCTGTACTACAACTGAACACAGTACTCGAAATGAGGCCTGATGAGGACCTGTACCAGAACTGAACACTGTACTCAAGATGGGGTCTTACCAAGGATCAGTACCAGAACTAAACACTGCACTTGGAATGGGACTTAACAAGAATCAGCACCAGAATTGGAACACTGTACTCGAGATGGGGCCTGACCATGGATCAGTACCAGAACTGAACACTGTACTCAAGATGAGACCTGACCAAGGATCAGTATCAAGCTGAACACTGTACTCCAGATAAGGCCCGACCAACCATCGGTACCAGAACAGAAACATACTATACTCAAGATGGGACCTGACAGGATCGGTACCAGAAATGAACACTGTACTCAAGATGCAGCCTGACCAAGGATCAGTACCAGAACCACGCACTGCACTTGAGATTGGGCCTGACCAAAAATGATATCAAAACTGAACACTGTACTCAAGATGGAGCTTGATCAAAGATCCGGACCAGAACAGAACACTCTACTTGAAATGGGGCCCGACTATGAATCGGTACGAGAACTGAGCACTACTTTAAATGGGGCCTGACCAAGGATCAGTATGAGAAGCGAACACTGTACTTTAAATGGGACTTAACCAAGGATCTGTACCAGAACTGAACACTGCACATGAATGAGGCCTGACAAGACGGTCAGTACCAGAACTGAACACTGTACTCGAGACATAACCTGACAAAGGATCAGGCCCTGACTTGAACTCAGTAATCAAAATGGGGCCTGAGCAAAGATCAGTACCAGAATTGAACTCTGTACTCGAAATGGGACCTGAGCAATGATCAGTAACAGAACTGAACACTGCACAAGAATGAGGCCTGACAAAGGGTCAGTACCAGAAACTAAAACTGTACTCGGGACATAACCTGACAAAGGATCAGTACCAGAAATGAACACTATACATGAAATGGGGCCAGACCAAGGATTGGTACCAGAACTGAATGCTGTACCTGAGATGGGGCATGACCAAGGACTAGTCCCAGAACTGAACACCATACTCAAGATAGGGCCTGACCAAGGATCAGCCCCAGAACTGAACATCATACTCAAAAAGAGGTCTGACCAAGGATCAGCACCAGAACTGAACATCGTACTCAAGATAGGGCCTGACCAAGGATCAGCCCCAGAACTGAACATCATACTCAAAAGAGAGTCTGACCAAGGATCAGCACCAGAGACTGAATGCCATTACTCAGATAAGGCCTGACCAAGGATCAGCCCCAGAACTGAACATCATACTCAAAAGAGGTCTGACCTAGGATCAGCACCAGAACTGAACGTCGTACTCCAAGATAGGCCTGACCAAGGATCAGCCCCAGAACTGAACACTATACTCAAGATAGGGCCTGACCAAGGATCAGCCCCAGAACCGAACATCATACTCCAAAGAGGTCTGACCAGGATCAGCACCAGAACTGAACACCGTACTCAAGATGGCCCTGACCAAGAATCTGTAGCAGAACTGAACACCATACTCAAGATGGCCCTGACCAAGGATCTGTAGCAGAACTGAACACTGTACTAAAGATGGGACCTGACCAAGGGTCTGTAGCAAAACTGAACACTGTACTCAAGATGGCCCTCAGCAAGGATCTGTAGCAGAACTGAACACTGTAGTCAAGATGACCCTGACCAAGGATCTGTAGCAAAACTGATTACTGTACTCAAGATGGCTCTGACCAAGGATCTGTAGCAGAACTGAACACTGTACTAAAAATGGCCCAGACCAAGGATCTGTAGCAGAACTGAACACTACTCAAGACGGACCTGACCAAGGATCTGTAGCAGAACTAAACACTGTACTTGAGACAGGGTCTTACCAAGGATCAGTACCAGAACTAAACACTGCACTTGGAATGGGACTTAACCAAGAATCAGCACCAGAATTGAACACTGTACTTGAGATGGGGCCTGACCAAGGATCAGTACCAGAACTGAACCCTGTACTCAAGATGAGACCTGACCAAGGATCAGTACCAAGCTGAACACTGTACTCCAGATAAGGCCCGACCAACCATCAGTACCAGAACTGAACCATACTATACTCAAGATGGGACCTGACAGGATCAGTACCAGAAATGAACACTGTACTCAAGATGCAGCCTGACCAAGGATCAGTACCAGAACCATGCACTGCACTTCAGATTGGGCCTGACCAAAAATGATATCAAAACTGAACACTGTACTCAAGATGGAGCTTGATCAAAGATCCGGACCAGAACAGAACACTCTACTTGAAATGGGGCCCGACTATGAATCGCACGAGAACTGAGCACTACTTTAAATGGGGCCTGACCAAGGATCAGTATGAGAACGAACACTGTACTTTAAATGGGACTTGACCAAGGATCTGTACCAGAACTGAACACTGCACATGAATGAGGCTTGACAAACGGTCAGTACCAGAACTGAACACTGTACTCGAGACATAACCTGACAAAGGATCAGGCCCTGACTTGAACTCTGTAATCAAAATGGGGCCTGAGCAAAGATCAGTACCAGAATTGAACTCTGTACTCGAAATGCGGCCTGAGCAATGATCAGTACCAGAACTGAACACTGAACAAGAATGAGGCCTGACAAAGGGTCAGTACCAGAAATGAAGACTGTACTCGGGACATAACCTGACAAATGATCAGTACCAGAAATGAACACTATTCATGAAATGGGGCCAGACCAAGGATTGGTACCAGAACTGAATGCTGTACCTGAGATGGGGCATGACCAAGGACTAGTCCCAGAACTGAACACCATACTCAAGATAGGGCCTGACCAAGGATCAGCCCCAGAACTGAACATCATACTCAAAAAGAGGTCTGACCAAGGATCAGCACCAGAACTGAACATTGTATTCAAGATAGGGCCTGACCAAGGATCAGCCCCAGAACTGAACATCATACTCAAAAGAGGTCTGACCAAGGATCAGCACCAGAACTGAACGTCAGATTTCAAGATAGGGCCTGACCAAGGATCAGCCCCAGAACTGAACACTATACTCAAGATAGGGCCTGACCAAGGATCAGCCCCAGAACTGAACATCATACTCAAAAGAGGTCTGACCAAGGATCAGCACCAGAACTGAACACCGTACTCAAGATGGCCCTGACCAAGAATCTGTAGCAGAACTGAACACCATACTCAAGATGGCCCTGACCAAGGATCTGTAGCAGAACTGAACACTGTATTAAAGATGGGACCTGACCAAGGATCTGTAGCAAAACTGAACACTGTACTCAAGATGGCCTCAGCAAGGATCTGTAGCAGAACTGAACACTGTAGTCAAGATGACCCTGACCAAGGATCTGTAGCAAAACTGATTACTGTACTCAAGATGGCTTTGACCAAGGATCTCTAGCAGAACTGAACACTGTACTAAAAATGGCCCAGACCAAGGATCTGTAGCAGAACTGAACACTACTTAAGACGGCCCTGACCAAGGATCTGTAGCAGAACTAAACACTGTACTTGAGACGGGGTCTTACCAAGGATCAGTACCAGAACTAAACACTGCACTTGGAATGGGACTTAACCAAGAATCAGCACCAGAATTGAACACTATACTCGAGATGGGGCCTGACCAAGGATATCAGTACCAGAACTGAACCCTGTACTCAGATGAACACTGTTCTCCAGATAAGGCCCGACCAACCATCAGTACCAGAACTTAACCATACTATACTCAAGATGGGACCTGACAGGATCGGTACCAGAAATGAACACTGTACTCAAGATGCAGCCTGACCAAGGATCAGTACCAGAACCACGCACTGCACTTGAGATGGGGCCTGACCAAAATGATATCAAACTGAACACTGTACTCAAGATGGAGCTTGATCAAAGATCCGGACCAGAACAGAACACTCTACTTGAAATGAGGCCCGACTATGAATCGGTACGAGAACTGAGCACTATTTTAAATGGGGCCTGACCAAGGATCAGTATGAGAAGCGAACACTGTACTTTAAATGGGACTTGACCAAGGATCTGTACCAGAACTGAACACTGCACATGAATGAGGCCTGACAAATGGTCAGTACCAGAACTGAACACTGTACTCGAGACATAACCTGACAAAGGATCAGGCCCTGACTTGAACTCTGTAATCAAAATGGGGCCTGAGCAAAGATCAGTACCAAATTGAACTCTGTACTGAAATGGGGCCTGAGCAATGATCAGTACCAGAACTGAACACTGCACAAGAATGAGGCCTGAAATAGGGTCAGTACCAGAAATGAACACTGTACTGGGACATAACCTGACAAAGGATCAGTACCAGAAATGAACACTATACATGAAATGGGGCCAGACCAAGGATTGGTACCAGAACTGAATGCTGTACCTGAGATGGGCATGACCAAGGACTAGTCCCAGAACTGAACACCATACTCAAGATAGGGCCTGACCAAGGATCAGCCCCAGAACTGAACATCATACTCAAAAGAGGTCTGACCAAGGATCAGCACCAGAACTGAACATTGTACTCAAGATAGGGCTTGACCAAGGATCAGCCCAGAACTGAACATCATACTCAAAAGAGGTCTGACCAAGGATCAGCACCAGAACTGAGCAGCCGTACTCAAGATAGGGCCTGACCAAGGATCAGCCCCAGAACTGAACACTATACTCAAGATAGGGCCTGACCAAGGATCAGCCCCAGAACTGAACATCATACTCCAAAAGAGGTCTGACCAAGGATCAGCACCAGAACTGAACACCGTACTCAAGATGGCCCTGACCAAGAATCTGTAGCAGAACTGAACACCATACTCAAGATGGCCCTGACCAAGGATCTGTAGCAGAACTGAACACTGTAGTCAAGTTGACCCTGACCAAGGATCTGTAGCAAAACTGATTACTGTACTCAAGATGGCACTGATCATGGATCTGTAGCAGAACTGAACACTGTAGTAAAGATGGCCCTGACCAAGGATCTGTAGCAGAACTGAACACTACTCAAGATGGCTCTGACCAAGGATCTGTAGCAGAACTGAACACTGTACTAAAAATGGCCCAGACCAAGTATCTGTAGCAGAACTGAACACTACTCAAGACGGCCCTGACCAAGGATCTGTAGCAGAACTGAACACTGTACTCGAGATGGGGCCTTACCAAGGATCAGTACCAGAACTAAACACTGGACTTGAGATGGGACTTAGCCAAGGATCAGCACCAGAACTAAACAATGCACTCGAGATGGGGCCAGACCAAGGATTAGTACCAGAACTGAACACTGTACTCCAGGTAAGACCTGACCAAGCATCAGTACCAGAACTGAACCATACTATACTCGAGATGGGACCTGACCCAAGGATTGGTACCAGAAATTAGCACTATACTCAAGATGCAGCCTGACCAAGGATCAGTACCAGAACCGCACACTGCACTCAAGAGTGGATCTGACCAAAGATGGTACCAAAACTGAACACTGTTCTCAAGATGGCGCTCGATCAAGGATCCAGACCAGAACAGAACACTGTACTTGAAATGGGGCCTGACTAGGAATCGGTACCAGAACTGAGCACTAATTTAAATGGGGTCTGACCAAAGATCAGTATGAGGAGTGAACACTGTACTTGAAAAGGGGCTTAACCAAGGATCTGTACCAGAATTGAACACTGCACACGAATGAGGCCTGACAAAGGGTCAGTACCAGAACGGAACACTGTACTTGAGACATAACCTGACAAAGGATCAGGCCCAGAACTGAACTCTGTACTTGAAATGGGGCCTGAGCAATGATCAGTACCAGAACTGAACACTGTACATGAAATGGGGCCTGACCAAGGATCTGTACCAGAAATGAACACTATACAAGAAATGGGGCCAGACCAAGGATTGGTACCAGAACTGAACTCTGTGCTCGAAATGGGGCCTGAGCAATGATCAGCACTAGAAATGAACTCTGTGCAAGAAATTGGGCCAAACCAAGGATTGGTACCAGAACTGAACACTGTACTTGAGATGGGGCCTGACCAAGGATCAGTCCCAGAACTGAACACCATACTCAGAAAGAGATCTGATCAAGGATCAGTACCAGAAATGAACACCATACTCAAGATGACCCTGACCAAGGATCTGTAGCAGAATTGAACACTGTACTCGAAATGGGACCTGATCAAGGATCTGGTATATGAAGAGAGACTAAAGGAGCTTAATATGTATAGCCTCGAGGACAGGAGGGAGGGGGACATGATAGAAACTTTCAAATACCTCAAGGGACTCAACAAAGTCCAAGAGGTAGCATCTTTCAAAAGGCGTGCAAGAACAAGGGCACAATTTGAAGATAGAGGCGGCTCAGAGGTAATTTAAGGAAGTATTTTTTCACAGAGAGGGTTGTGGATGCATGGAACGGCCTTCCAGAGGAGGTTGTGTAGTCAAAAACAGTGGTGGAATTCAAGCATGCATGGGACAGTCATAAGGCAATTCTAGGGGGTGGGGGTAGGAAGAAGTAGGCTGCTGGTTAACTTGGATCTGCAGCTTATCCATTAGGTAGGGAAATGGGCAGACTGGGTGGGCCAAGCGGTCCTTATCTGCCGTCAAATTCTATGTTTCTATGTTTCTATGATCTGTAGCAGAATTAGAACACTATACTCAAGATGGCCCTGAGCAAGGATCTGTAGCAGAACTTAAACACTGTACTCAAGATGGCCTGACCAAGGATCTGTAGCAGAACTGAACATTACTCAAGATGACCCTGAGCAAGGATCTGTAGCAGAACTGAACACTGTACTCAAGACAGCCCTGACCAAGGATCTGTAGCAGAACTGAACACTGTACTCAAGATGGCCCTGACCAAGGATCTATAGCAGAACTGAACATTGTACTAAAAATAGGTCCCGAACAAGGATCATTATCAGAACTAAACACTATATTCTAGATGAGACCTGTACAAAGACCAGTACCAGAACAGTACACTGTACTCGAGATTGGAATTGACCAAGGATTAGTACCAGAAATGAACAGCGTACATGAAATGAGGCCTGACCAAGGATCGGTACCAGAACTGAACACTGTACTCAAAACAGAATCTGACCAAAGATCAGGTCCAGACCTGAACTCTGTATTCGAACAGGGGCCTGACCAAGGATCAGTATCAGAACTGAGCACTGTACTCGAGATGGGGCCTGACCAAGGATCTGTACTACAACTGAACACAGTACTCGAAATGAGGTCTGATGAGGGACCTGTACCAGAACTGAACACTGTACTAAAGTAGGGTCCCAAACAAGGATCAGTATCAGAACTGAGCACTATACTCTAGATGGGGCCTGACCAAAGATAGGTACAGAACTGAACACTGTACTCAAGATGGCCCTGACCAAAGATCGGTACAGAACTGAACACTGTACTCAAGATGGCCCTGACCAAAGGATCTGCATGAGAACTGAACACTGTACTAAAGATGGCCCAGACCAAGGATCTGTAGCAGAACTAAACATTGTACTTGAGACGGGGCCTTACCAAGGATCCGTACCAGAACTAAACACTGACTTGAGATGACACTTAGCCAAGGATCAGCACCAGAACTGAACACTGTACTCGAGATGGGGCCTGACCAAGGATTAGTACCAGAACTGAACACTGTACTCAAGATGCAGCCTGACCAAGGATCAGTACCAGAACTGAACACTGTACTCAAGATGAGACCTGACCAAGGACCAGTACCAAGCTGAACACTGTACTCCAGGTAAGGCCTGACCAAGCATCAACAGCAAAACTGAACCATACTATACTCAAGATGGGACCTAACCAAGGATCGGTACCAGAAATGAGCACTGTACTCAAGATGCAGCCTGACCAAGGATCAGTATCAGAACCACACACTGCACTCAGAGTGGGCCTGACCAAAGAGGGTACCAAAACTGAACACTGTACTCAAGATGAAGCTCGATCAAGGATCCAAACCAGAACAGAACACTGTACTTGAAATGGGGCCTGACTAGGAATCGTACCAGAACTGAGCACTACTTTAAATGGGGTCTGACCAAGGATCAGTATGATAAGCGAACACTGTACTTGAAAAGGGCTTGACCAAGGATCTGTACCAGAACTGACACTGCACACGAATGAGGCCTGACAAAGGGTCAGTACCAGAACTGAACACTGTATTTGAGACATAACCTGACAAAGGATCAGGCCCAAAACTGAACTCTGTACTCAAAATGGGGCTGAGCAGCGATCAGTACCAGAACTGAACACTGTACATGAAATGGGTCCTGACCAAGGATCAGTACCAGAAATGAACACTATACAAGAAATGGGACCAGACCAAGGATTGGTACCAGAACTGAATGCTGTACTTGAGATGGGCCTGACCAAGGATCAGTCCCAGAACTGAACACCATGCTCAAAAAGAGGTCTGATCAAAGATCAGTACCAGAAATGAACACCGTAATCAAGATGGTCCTGACCAAGGATCTGTAGCAGAACTGAAAACTGTACTAAAGATGGCCCTAACCAAGAGTCTGTAGCAGAAATGAACACCATACTCAAGATGACCCTGACCAAGGATCTGTAGCAGAATTGAACACAGTACTCGAAATGGGATCTGATCAAGGATCTGTAGCAGAATTAAACACCATACTCAAGATGGCCCTGACCAAGGATCTGTAGCAGAATTGAACACTGTACTCAAGATGGCCCTGACCAAGGATCTGTAGCAGAACTTAAACACTGTACTCAAGATGGCCCTGACCAAGGATCTGTAGCACAACTGAACATTACTCAAGACGACCCTGAGCAAGGATCTGTAGCAGAACTGAACACTGTACTCAAGATCGCCCTGAGCAAGGATCTGTAGCAGAACTGAACACTATACTCAAGATGGCACTGACCAAGGATCTATAGCAGAACTGAACATTGTACTCAAGATGGCCCTGACCAAGGATCTGTAGCAGAACTGAGCACTGTACTCAAGATGGCCCTGACCAAGGAACTGTAGTAGAACTGAACATTGTACTAAAAATAGGTCCCGAACAAGGATCATTATCAGAATTGAACACTATATTCTAGATGAGGCCTGTACAAAGACCAGTACCAGAACTGAACTCTGTACTCGAGAGGGACCTGACCAAGGATCAGTACCAGAACTGAACAGTGTACATGAAATGAGGCCTGACCAAGGATCAGTAGCAGAACTGAACACTGTACTCAAAACAGAATCTGACCAAAGATCAGGTCCAGAACTGAACTCTGTACTCGAACAGGGGCCTGACCAAGGATCAGTATCAGAACTGAGCACTGTATTCGAGATGGGGCCTGTCCAAGGATCTGTACTACAACTGAACACAGTACTCGAAATGAGGCCTGATGAGGGACCTGTACCAGAACTGAACACTGTACTCATGAAGGGTCCCAAACAAGGATTAGTATCAGAACTTAACACTATACTCTAGCTGGGGCCTGACCAAAGATCGGTACAGAACTGAACACTGTACTCGAGATGGGTAACCAATCACAATAGCGCTAAATGAATATCGCCGCACAACACAGCGCTAGTCCATACAGCCCTAGCACGAACAGCAAACAAGGATTTACATCACTTGCAATAAGTGCTCCCCAGGTCGCTGTCCGTGGTGCTGCCACAGGACAAGGGGAGCAGAATACCAGGGGTTGTCCAAGCTGCTCCTGTGGTATGGAACAGGAGCAGCTCGGCTGGGGTGCAGTGGAGACCAGGGTTCTAATCCTGGTCTCCTAAGATTTTGCCGCTCGGGACCTTTTTTTTAAACAAGGGGCTGTGGAAACAGTATTCCATGGCCCCACAAATTTCATCTTGCCCTGTTATCTGCTCCCCTGGAGTGAGAATACTTTCGAGTCTGAGGATGTAGTAGGGTGCAGGAGCCCCCGTCGGGAATGCAGTGGAGCCTCAAGAGAAATAAAAGTGACGCAATTTTTAATTGGGCAAGACGGTTTTTGATCATGCATTGTGGTCGGCTATGTTCTGACCTAGTGCCTCGAGTGGTGTCAGACCAAGGATCGATATAAAGCTGAACACTATACTCTAGATGGGGCCTGACCAAGCATCAGTACCAGAAATTACCATTGTAGCCAAGACAGGGCCTGACCAAGGACCAGTACCAGAGCTAACACTGTACTTTTCTGTAACAAATTCTGTGTTTCTGTGTTTAGATTTTAAACTGTGGTCCCTTCTGGCACACTCAAGTGATGTCCTGGTGAATGTCCAGATGGAAGCAAAATAACCCTCACAACTTTGAAATGTAAAGTGCTGTTTCAGAACTAATGTGGGATCACTAAAAGCTATTTGGTGCCTTCAAGTTCTTTGATCTTCTGGTGGTTTCAGATGTTTCCTGGCCTTGGGGTGAAGCTGAGCTAAGAGTGTCAGTCCAGTTTCAGAGGGGCACTCTGTTCAGTGATTGTTTGGGGAGTTAGGTGCTACCCTTCCCCTCTGAAAGTTATTATTATGGGAGTTAGGCACTGCCCTCCCTCCTGTGAATGGGTACTGCCCACAGGGTAACTTTCATTCAGTGGGATTAAATGCCTATTGAGTGTTCTCTGAAACAAGTGGGATCTATTGCCTGCAGTGTTCTCTGTTCGGTGGGATTAAATGCATGCAGTATTCTAAAATGCTGGGGACTCCAGTGCCCAGTACATTGCCAGAAGGGGATGGATGTTGAAATGTGTGTACTGTTAATAATTTCTACACCTGTGGATTTTCTGTGTACATTACCTGCACCTGCAAAAGTCCTTGTAGCACCATCACGTTTCTGACTGGCACCTGTCAGAATAAAGCCATACTGTATTACTCTATGCCTTTTGTGGACATTCCATCTGTGTGTGACCTATGTGACTTTATGGGCCCCCTCAGACATGCGTGACCCACCACAGCCAAGGTACTTTCTCCCGGTACTCAGTAAAATAGACATGTACTTTGTACCCCAACCTCCTCGATCCCGAGCCAGATGCTGCCCTAAAGCCAGGAGTAATACAGTGTGCTGTGCTTTGTGTGTTGTTTGCCCAAAAGGGGGAGTGGGTTTACATGACTATATCCTTTGCTGTTCCAAGGTCCTCCAACTTGTTCAGCATATGTGGCACTAAGTCGAATGCCTTACTTAAATCAAAGTAAAGAAGATCCTCTGTGTCACCCCTGTCCAGCTCCCTTATTACCCAGTCAAAGAAAACAATAAGGTTGGTCAGACATGAGCTCCCTGCCATGAACCCGTGCTGCTTACTATGCTGGAGACCATTTTTTTCCAGGTAGTCTACAAGCTCTTACTGATTCGAGTTTCCATCAGCTTCCCCACAACAGATGTGAGACTAATGAGCCTACAGTTTCTTGCCTCTTCCTTATTCCCCCTCTTATAGAGTGGTACCACGTCAGCCACTTTCCAGTCTCTGGGTACTACCCCTGATTGCAGTGAGTTGTTGAAAAGATATGCTAGAGGATCAACCAACTCTTCTGCCAATTCCCTTCGCACTCTTGGATGCATTCTGTCTGGACCCGAGGCCTTATCTATCTTGAGGGCAGAATACAAACAAGGGGGGTGCAGCAAAGTTCTCAGTCAAGTACTGAAATTGCTTGGTTGCAAGTGCCGAGAGTGAACTAGATGGACAGTTGGTCTGAGTTTTGTCATACGGGTTCCATGTATCTATCACAATAACTGCTAATGCAACTATCATTGATCAGCACCCTTGTTGCCAGTATCACATGTGAGGCCAAGAATTAAACAGGCATGGTGTCTGCAGTACTAGTCTAGGAGGTGGTCCTCCTATGACAGGGGTTGGGCCACACACAGGGAGAATGCTAGAGGGGAGCTTGCACTGTGCTCGCCTGTGCTGTACTGAACATATGGATAAAAACAGAGATTACGTTTCCAGTTCCGACAATCCAACACCTTTCATGTTTTTGTGCCCTAATACTGCTCTTTACTGGACAGCCCCTATCTGCCTGGACACCCCATCTCCAGCAGCCTAACATCCACTAGAGCTTACCAGCCAGACAGTTTTCCCAGTGCTCTTCCCCTAGTGGGGTCGATGGAGTTCCCCAAATTCCTGTCAGGAACAGGATCCAGTTCCTGGTCTGGTGATTTCAGTTGGTCAGGTGCGGAGCCTGTAGGTGTTTTGGCACCATCCTGCAGTGGGTAGCCTTTTCCTTCCTTTCCTGGTTCCCATCAGAGACATGGCATGCAATGCATACGTGACGTTAGTCACGCATTACCATGCACTGCACGCTGGTGTCTGCCACGCACCTCCCCCTTGTCTTTCCAGGCAGTCCCAGCTGCCTTTCCTTAGCTTCTGCTAGGGGCAAGCAAACACCAGTCTCTGCCGCCTCCCACCCCCATAGGAGACAGCAGTCCACCAGACACTCAATCCCCGGCCCGGCCCTCCAATGCCCAGAGTTCATTTCCAAACCTAGGTCATCAGAGCCACAAGTGGTAGCAGTACCATTGCCCCCACAAGCTGGCCCTATCCAGTTCCTTTCATGAACACAAACATTCACAAAGGAAACCCAAGGGATGTGTGCATACAGGAGTCAGAGATCTAGCCAGCATGGCAAGAAAGTGGCCAAAACCAACGTCAGTGGTCCAGTACTGTGACGCATGCATACCCCTGGTAAATAGAGTACCAAATCCAGGGAACACAGGCTTTTCTAAATTTAGTTTCCTAAATGGGGACTTGGTGTTTGTTATGGAAGACATAACTGTAAATTTTACAGACAGAAAAGAGGACAGTGTATGACAACAGCTCTTACCTAGTGAGGTCATTGTCTCATAATTCTCCTTCATCACATCCCTGTATAGGGCCTTCTCAGCTTCAGTTGAAATGCTCCACTCTTCTTTAGAAAAAAAAAGACTGCAACATCTTCAAATGTGATGGGCACCTGCAAGAACACACAGTGCATGTCTACAAGGTTATTACACTGTTCATCAGGAGCTCTAGGGTCTGTTCTACAGAGAGTCCTTTCTAAATATCAGCAACACTTCATTAGACAGAACTTGTAATAAGAGTTCTTTTTTTAAATTATTTTTCCCCCGTGCACCTCCAGCTTGGATCTCCTTTGGCCTCTGTCAATTCCATATCCCATCCTTCGAGGCCCCTCTCACCCACGTATCCTGGGACCTGCATGCCACCTGTGACACTGCTGCATTGGCCCTTCAACTTGAGCACCTACCAAGGTAAGGCCTGTCTTTCTGCTCCTAAAGAAGCCCTATCCTCATTATCCAACAGCCCACAGTGGAGGTTAAGTCCAGGAGCCAATCCGGAAGCCAGGAGGAGTGAGCCTGACTGTGCAGTGACAGCACTGGGGGAGCTTAAAACATGGGTCAGATTGGACCCACTGTTGTAAAATGTGGGCCTAAAGAAGAATCTACTGGGTCAAAACATGATTTTCAGCAGTTCCTCCTTCCATTAGATATGTTATAGAGTAGGTGCATCAGCTTGGACCCATTGGCAAAATGAAGAGAGTCATTTCTGGCAGGATGTAATTACAAACGGTTTTAGAAAAGTGTGATCAATAATTCAGCATTACATTGTTTTAGCACATCTAGCTTACAAATATGTTAAAATTAAGAAAGGAAACTGCGATTGTTTCACAGACTTGAAAATTACTTTTGATAGAATAAGCCACACAACACTTTGGAGCTCCCTTTATAATCAGAGTACTGATGGATTCTTGGTGGACATCATAATGAGATGGCAAGAATACATTGTCAAGGGTGCAATACAACATAAAAGGAGATTTAACAAAATCAATACAAAGTTAGGTGTTCAACAGGGCTGCATAATGGCACCCATAATTTAACCTATATGTCTTAATGGTATGTAAAGCTCCCTCTCTTTGACAGGGCTTAGCTTTCCATTAGGGACCCGGCTCTTGTGTTTCCTCCTTGTTTAAGAGTTTGGTAGGTAGTTGGGGGGGGGGGGAGGCACAATTCTGGGCCACTCTATCAGACTGCCACAAGGGGCAGTCTTATGGCCCATAAAAGGAGGGAGCGTGAGCGATTCTGGGGGGAGAGATGAGGCTGGCTGGCAGATGGCAGGAGAGGCAGGCAGGGAGCAGCTCATCAGTCTGGGTTGAGCCTGGTTGAAGGGGGGGGTCCCCTTCAAAAGTGCAAGGTAGAGCCGTGAGTACAGCAACGTGCGCAGGTAATGGGATTTCGATGGGAGGGTCTCAGACAGTCTTCCAGCATCAAGTGGGGTTTCTGGCCTCCAGTGGGAGAGAGGCAGTGAGAATTCCTATAGAAAGCAGATGGTGGGGTCCCAGGCCCAGGGAAGTTAGGTGTGGACTGCCAGTGCTGGAGCTTTTGTGGCAGGATTCCCCCAGGGGAAGGGTGGTGGCAGCTCCCTTTCAGTTCCCCAGTGTGGCAGGGTGGTCCAGACCTGTGTAAGGGGGGTGCTGGAGGCTTTCCATCCCCTTGTGGGGCCTGCTTAGAGGAGCAGGCCTCGAGCACTGCTTATTAGCTGTTCGTGTGGGCCACAGGTCAGAAAGACAAGCCCTGTAAACGCTCCGACCCAGTAGCTTAAAGCAAGCCTCAGGAGTAAGTCTGCTTGGGATGTGGGTTACAGGCATTACTGAGTGCCCTCCCCCGTAGCCAGACAGTAGATCTCGGTAGTATAGCAGCCACATTCCAGAGTAAGAAAGAACTGTTCAGGGAGGAAAAATCCTGTGATCTTGTGGCAAGGAACCAGGAGGGAAGCAGCTGCTTCTCCACAAGGGAATGGAGGCTGACCAGGGGAAAATGAATGAAAGTCTACTTACCAGTGTTATACGGCAAGATTGGCACTGAGGGCCCTGCAGAGGTTCCAGGGAGGTTTCGGGTACAACATCCGAGTTTCGTCAGCTGCCTGAGGTTTGAATGCTGCCTAATACAGCTTGTCTCCCAGTTGAGCTCCATATTATGAATTGTTTGTGCTCCATGGAGCTGGAAGCAAAGTAAATAGTTTCATGCAAGCAATGGGAACTCCTGGGGTCCTGGTAAATCATTGGGGCTTCAGGTGCAATAAATTTGTTTGGTTGCTCAATTTCAGCTGTTTGAGAGTGTCTTTTGAGAGTTTCATCTAATGAATGAACTTCTGAGATTACAATAAATTCTTAATCAGATTTCTTTCGGGAGTTTACAAGTTTCTGTCCCTTTTAGATCTGATTGCTTTCCTGGGACAGGGTGCTGGTGGGGATTCTAGTAAAGGAGAAGAAGAAAAGGGTCTCCTGTTCCAGCCTGAGTAACTGAAGAAGTCGAGTTGATTTTCAATCTTTCTGCAGTAGGACCGGCCATGGTAAGACTGAACCATATTTTCCCTTTCATGGTTAAAGAATGTTCTGGTCTGGGTTTCCTTCGGGGTAGGCCACCCTCCCCCACTGTAACATCAGGAGCCCCTAGACAAATGGGGAGGGGGTGGCTACAGGTAGAAAATTTTTTTTCATACTTACCATAATTTCCTTTCCTGTTAGCTTCAACATTGTCAATGGGTATTTGGAACAAATGGGTAAAGTGGCCCCCTTCTAGGAGAAATATGGCACAGCCCAAGGCTGTAATCAACTTAGAATGTTGGGCACATGATCATTCCGGACAGCAAGCTCGCCAGTCTTTGCTGTACCACTGAAGGTGAAACAACCTAGAAATTTCTTTGAAGAAGATATTCTTTCTTTTGGTGTTTACTCTTTCGAACTGCGATTCTACATAGCAGGTTGGGGCTACCTGGTGATAGGGAACACCCCTAAATTAAAATCATGCCTGTTAAGCTGTGGCTTTCAAATTGGCTAACCTGCCTTTTTCCCCTATTTTCACTGCCTGTTTGTGCTTGGATCGTGGGCTACGTCTGCCACTAATCTAAGGGTGTTTATTTTAAGCAGGTCTCCATTTTCATGTCAACGCACACCCCGATGCCGGCTGGGGGGTGCAGGGTGGGTCTAAGGTGGGGTTCAACCCTAACATCGAATTTCCTCGCTTTTGTTGCTGTGGAACAACCCTTACTGATGCATTAAACTGAGTCTTTTGCCTCTTATATATGTATAGATATAGTTCAAAAATGACTATACAGTCCATTCAGGTTCTTCCCCTTGGTGCCCTCCTGAATGCAGCCAGATGAAGCCTGAGTTTTTTTTTTTTCTCCTCAGGCTTGGTAGGCACCTTAGACCCTGGATCAGCCTGCCATCTGGGAGGTCGTGGGTCTGAGGAGGTAGAACAGGGTTTTTCCTTTGGAAGCTAAATCCCACATTGCACCAGTTGTTCTCTTACCTTGTCCGCTGTTGCAAACTTCCACCGGCCTCCAGGGAGCTGTACAATCAGCCGTGCAGGGTAAGGTGTGGAAAATGTTAAGCCCTGTGCCTTTAGAATAGGTAACATGTTCACATATGCCTTTCTCCTCCTCGTAGTTTCAGGCACATAGTCATTATCAACAAATATGCAGGTGTAGCCAAAAAATATTTTCTGACGCCTCCATGCAGTTTGCAGAATACACTCTTTAATAGAGTAGCTGAGGAATCTAACAATAATCGAACGCGGGTGGGCATTTGGGTCTGTTGGTTTTGGGCCAAGAGCCCGATACACATGCTTCAGTTCCAATGGGAGGCTGGGAGGTAACTCCAGGACTGTTCGAAATAGGGTAATAACATAATGACACAAAGATCTGCAACAGGGTTGATACACAAGGAGGTGTGGAAAGGATGAGAAGGGACTTGGAGGTCGGAGGAATGGTCAGAAATATGGCAGCTTGGATTCAATGCAAAGAAGTGCAAATAATGCACCTGGGAAACAAAACCAGGGAAGATTACACAATGGGGGAGGTAGTAACAACAACAAAAAGGAAAGGGACCCGGGGTAATCATATCAGATGACCTTAGGGTTAGCAAGCAATGGAGAAGGCAGTAGGGAGGCTGGGGGATACTGTGATGTTTAGGAGAGGCATCACCAGCAGAAAACAGGAAGTTGTTATCCTCTGTACAGACAGTTGGTGAGACCCCATCTGGAGTACTGCGTCCAGTTCTGGAGACCCCATCTCCGCAAGGACATGGACAGGATAGAAGCAATCCAGAGGAGGGCAACTAAAATGGTGCAGGGTCTGCAAGAGAAGCCATACAAGGAGAGACTAAAGGAGCTTAATATGTATACCCTTGAGGAAAGGAGGAGGGGGACATGATAGAAACTTTTAAGTACCTCAGTGGAATCAACGAAGTTCAAGAGGGTAGCATCTTTCAGAAAAAGAGATGTGCAAGAACAAGGGGACACAATTTGAAGATGGGGGGCGGTTCAGGGGCAATGTGAGGAAGTATTTTTTCACAGAGAAGCTGGTTGATGCATGGAACAGCCTTCCTGAGGAGGTTGTGGGGTCTAAAACTGTGGGAGAATTCAAGAATGCATGGTACTGACATAAGGCAATTTTTGTGGGGGGTAGGAAGAAATAGGCTGTTGGTTAACTAGGATCTGCAGCTTATCCTGCAGGTAGGGAAATGGGCAGACTAGGTGGGCCAAGCGGTCCTTATCTGCCGTCAAAGTCTATGTTTCTATGTTTCTATACTCTTTCATGTTCTGCCCCTCCGACTCCTCCGTGATACAGTACAGACAAAGGTTTTCCTCTGGCCCTGTTCACGAGTCTTCCAGCGAGGCCTGCATCTGAATTTTGATCTTGTAAAGACTTAATGGCTCCTTCTAAGTCATCAACCCTATTTTCTACCACCGTAAGTTGTCTCTCCGAATCATCTGCCCATTGTTCTAGGGCAGCTACATCTCATCACAGCTCTGAATACATTTGCTTCACCTCGGATCGGAAGGACAATAATTCTTTACAAATAGTCTCTAGTTTAACTTTTTTGTTTTTTTGTTTGTCTAGATCAAGGAGTTTTAAAGACACCAGATCTGCTGCCCGTCTCCTGTGAGGCCTCGATAATTCTGAGTCTGATACCTCCTCCACGAGACTGAGGAATCATCCTGCATTTTGTAAGTGTATAATCCAAATATTTGTTTGAAACTTGAGAGCTATGATTGTATGTTCCCATCTGTAGTTATTTAGTTAAAGAATTTGTATGTTTTAATCAGCAACAGGGAGTTTTTATGAGGGGATCAGGGAGCTCCAACATCAAGCTGCCATATTGCAGATGCTATAACCGAAGACACCCCCCATCAAAAAATGGAGGGCAATGAGTACCAATGCCCGTAGTCTGGGTAACAAGCTTCCTGAACTAGTGGCCTTGATTGAAGAGGCATACCTGGATATCGTGGCTGTCACAGAAACATGTTACACGGAGAACCATGACTGGGATGTCAATATACCAGAGTACACAATCTACATTGGGGATAGGGAGGGTAAAGAAGAAGAGTAGCTCTCTCCATAAGGGAGGGGATCAAAGCAATTGAACTAAAGGGTAAACAGGGAGGAGAGTAGGCACTGTGGGTCACCTTGGAGACAGGATATGGCACCACAATCTGCATGGGGGAGGAAATGGACAACAAAATGATAGAAACATAGACTTTGACGGCAGATAAGGACCACTTGGCCCACCTAGTCTGCCCATTTCCCTACCTAGAGGATAAGCTGCAGATCCTATTTAACCAATAGCCTATTTCTTCCTACCCCACAAAAAATGCCTTATGTCTGTCCCATGCATTCTTGAATTCTCCCTCAGTTTTAGACCCCACAACCTCCTCAGAAGGCTGTTCCATCCGTCCACCACCTCTCTTTGAAAATACTTCCTCACATTGCCCCTGAGCCGTCCCCCCTCTATCTTCAAATTGTGTCCCCTTGTTCTTGCACATCTCTTTTCCTGAAAGATGCTACCCTCTTGGACTTGTTGATTCCACTGAGGTACTTAAATGTTTCTATCATGCCCCCTTCCTCAAGGGGATACATATTAAGGTCCTTTAGTCTCTCCTCGTATGGCTTTTCTTTTTCTCATACTCCTCGTATGGCTTCTAGAAGGCATCCTTAGAATGGCACAAAAAGGGGCGATATTGTTGATGGGGATGTTAACTGGAGCACATTTGCTGCAGCCACATCCTAGAGCAGGGTCATTCTCGATGCCCTGCAGGGGGCATGCCTCAGACAGCTAGTGCTGGAACCCACTCGGAGGGAGCAATCTTAGACCTAGTACTCTCAAATGGAGACGGAAAGAGGATCACAGATTTAGAAGTGGATAGCCATAGGGAACAAGTGACCACCAAACAGTGTGGTTCACGATAAACACAGCCGTAGAGTCAAGACAGACAAAAGCGAAGGTATAAAGCCTTTTATAATACATCAGGGAGAGAAGGAAGACCAAGAGAGGGATAGTGAGGCTTAATAAAGGGGAGGGGAGGTGGGCAGAGGGTGACAGTGAAAAGGCAGAGATACTAAACAAATACTTTTGCTCAGTATTCACAAAAGGAGAAGAGGGGGAGGTACTTAAACCAGACAATAGAGGTACTCTGGACAGGGCCGTTGATACCAGTCCATTCACGGAAGAAAGGGTCTAGAAATAACTCCTAAAACTAAAGCAATGGGGCCTAACGGGATTCACCCCAGAATTCTAAAAGAACTAAGGGGAGACCTAGTGACACCACTGACTACCCTTTTTAACAAATCATGGGAGGATGGTGTGGTACCTGAGGACTGGAGGAGGGTGGATGTGATTCCCCTTCACAAAAATGGGAGCAAGGCAGGGGCGAAAAACTACAGACCTGTCAGTTTGACCTTAGTAGAGAAAATGATGGAATCACTTCTGAAAGAAAGAATTGTTGAATACCTAGAGGCCAGCAGGGCACAGGACCCAAGGCAGCATGGATTCACAGTGGGAAGGTCAAGTCAGATGAATCTCATAAATTTTTTTGACTGGATGACCAAAGTAGTAGACCAGGGAGGGACTGTGGATATGGCCTACCTAGACTTTAGCAAGGCATCTGACACAGTCTCACACAAAAGATTAATAAACAACGGGCCAGCCGGTGGCGTGAGGTTGAGCGCTGGGCGCCACACCTCGCGTCACGCCCGGTAACCCGGGTTGAGAACAGGCTCCGGACCACCAGGGGTCGGCAGGGAGAGAGAGGATCGAGCGCCTGAAGGACTGCTCTCCTCTCTCAGGGAGGGATCATGGTAGCCTGTGCAGCAGGCCCCGGTGAGACCGCACTGCAACAGCACTTATCCCCCATGCCCACACCGGGCTTCTTTGACTGGTCTTCCATCTCCCTGTCCACTCCTCATCTGTCGCCAGAGACTGCCTTACTAAGAGCACCCAAGTATGAAGAGGGCGACCCACCCTGGATGGGTTAAACTGGGGAGCCCATGGAAGAGGGGGAGGAGAAGAGACACAGTTCGGGATCCTCAGGCAGGGCAGGACAATGATAGGGATGCCTGAGAGAGGACCTCAGGGCCGTGACAGGAGCGAAATAAAGTAGAAAAAAAAAGATTAATAAACAAGTTAGCCAGCCTGGGAGTGGGTCCCAGGGTGGTAGCCTGGGTAACAAATTGGCTGGACAACAGGACACAGAAAGTAATAGTAAATAGAAGTACACTCTGAAGAAAGGGTGGTTACTAGTGAGGTACCATGAGGGTTCAGTACTGGACCAATCCTCTTTAATGTCTTTATAGGAGACATTGTGAGGGACTGTAAGGAAAGTATGCCTCTTTGCAGATGACACAAAGATCTGTAACAGGGTTGATATACAAGGGGGTGTGAAAAGGATGAGAACGGACTTGGCAAGGTTGGAGGAATGGTCAGAAGTAATGGCAGCTTAGATTCAATGCAAAGAAGTGCAACATAATGCACCTGGGAAACAAAACCCAGGGAAGAATACACAATGGAGGGGATACTAACAACAACAAAAATGAAAAGGGACCTGGGTGCAGTCATATCAGACAATCCTTAAGGTAAGCAAGCAATGTGAGAAGGCAGTAAAGAGGGCTGGAAGGATACTGGGATGCATAGGGGGAGAGGCATCACCAGCAGAAAACAGGAAGTTGTTATTCCTCTGTAAAGACAGTTGGTGAGACCCCATCTGGAGTACTGTATGCAGTTCTGGAGACCCCATCTTCTCAAGGACATAGGATGGAGGCAGTCCAGAGGAGGGCAACTAAAATGGTGCAGGGTATGCAACAGAAGCCATACGAAGAGAGAGAGAGAGAGACTAAAATAGCTTAATATGCATACCCTTGAGGAAAGCAGGGAGAGGAGGGACATGATAGAAACTTCCAAGTACCTCAAGGGAATCAACAAAGTCCAAGAGGGGAGCATCTTTCAGAAAGAGAGATGTGCAAGAACAAGGGGGCACAATTTGAAGATAGAGGGGGGATGGCTCAGGGGCAACGTGAGGAAGTATTTTATCACAGAGATGGTGGTGGACTCATGGAACCGCCTTCCTGAGGAGGTTGTCGGGTCAAAAAACAGTGGGGGAGTTCAAGAGTGCATGGGAAGACATAAGGCAATTAGTGTGGTAGGTAGGAGGAAGTAGACTGTTGGTTAACCAGAATCTGCAACTTATCCAATAGGTAGGGAAATGGGCAGACTAGAGGGGCCAAGCGGTCCTTATCTGCCATCAAAGTCTATGTTTCTATGTTTGCTCTGGCGCACCTTGACATGCCTGTGTGGGCCCCCGCAACTGAGGGGCCAGTTTGGGGTCGTGTGTGCAAAGGGATGTCCTGCAGAACATCGGGGCTCAAAAGCTCTCCTAAGAGCAACCATAAAGATTTGTGCAATTCTGCTTCGCCACTGTCAGGCCGTACACCAGGTGCACCCCCCCCCCCAGTTCGGAGTTATGACTGAGGGGGGATTGTAAGAGACATATTAGCTTGCAAAACACAATGAGGACAACAGGACACCAGCGGAGAGGTCACATTACTCTTTTGCAGGTCTTACATCATTTTTAACACTAGAGGTCTCCAAAAAGCCATAGTGCCAAAACACTAGTGCAACAGAAGCTCAACACAAAGAAAAAACTAAAGACACTGTTGCCTGTTATATGAGGAAAAGAAAGAACAGTGCCATGGACACCACCTCCCTCTGTGGCCAAAAGCACTAGCACAAAATGTTTCTACCAGCTGTAGTAGGAAAGGATCATGCTCAGCAACAGTGCCGAGCAGTCAGAAAAATAGAGCTGCGTGTCTAGCAGATGTAAAAGTGCTGATGTGTGCACACTGGCGTGGTGGTGAATGATGTCCAGACACGTCAGGGGGCATGCCCAAGTACAGACGCAAAAAGGATGCACTGGTGGTCTAGAAGCCTCTAGCTAAATACAGCGCGAGCCCAACTGTCAGGGCTCAGAAAAAGTGGCAGAAAGACGCGTGGCTCAGGAGAGCCGATAAGAACCCCACAAAGGCTGTGGAAAAAGAGCCCCTTGAAAACTGCCTAAAAAGGCTCCTGGTTCCCTCTTCTTTCCCTCTATTCTCTCTAAAAAAAAAAAAAAAAGTTTATCAGGGAGTAAGGAAAAAACAGATCCTCAACTGTAAGCACACAAAAAGAACCTGTGACTCCTTTCTTCTCAAATAAAATAAATTAGCACATACAATAGTCACACTATGGTCCAGGGAGGGGTTAATTTGATACAAACTAGATGATAAGGAGATGTAGGGAACACCGAAATCTAGACCCCTCACAATAAGACTAAAACAAATACCAGAGGCACCATGACACGAGGAAAATGGAGACCTGCTAAAAATAAACATCCTTAGATTAGTGGCAGATGTGATCCTCAATCCAAGCACAAACAAGCAGTGGAAATGGGGAACAAAGGCAGGTTAGCCAAGTTTTTTCCACCCAAGTTCTTTATGCCTCCTTTCACGGCTATCCTGACCGCTCTCTGGCGTGGATGCGCAGTGCAGTCTTACTCCCACCGCCTGAAGCCTCCGGGTCTCCATTCTCGGTCCTGTTGTCTCCCTGCACACCTAGGTGGCGACCCCAGGCTCCCGAGTCCCCGGGGTGGGACCGCCCGGCGCCTCAGGCACTCTATCTATAATCTGGAAGGGGCGACCAGGGTGCTGAGGGAGAGCGAGGGAGCCGGAAGGCTCGACATTGGGTGTGGGACTGACCCCGTCCCACCTTCGCCTATCAGGCACTGGGGTTTTCCTCTTTTCCTGTTCCCCCTGGCAGGCGCAGACATGCAATGACGACCAGCATCTGCCAAGCTCTCTCCCTGGGTGCCATTGCGGGTGACGTCACCAAGTGCCTAGCTACCCCCGACACGGGGGCTCGCTCCAAGCGACATGGACCCTATATCCCCCCCCCCCGGGAAGGAAGAGTAGTCTGCTGGATGCTCAATCCTTTTCCGCCCCTGCCAACCCCCGATGGCTCAGGCTCATTCCTGAACCTGGGTCGCCGGCGTGCCGCAAGATGAGGCATCTAGCGCCTCAACACTCAGCATCACCGGGCCTGAAAGCTGCAACTTAACAGGCACAATTTTAAATTTAGGGGTGCTCCCTGTCACCAGATAGCCCCAACCTGCTATGTAGAATCACAGCTCCAAAGAGTAAACACCAAAAGAAAGAGTATCTTCTTCAGAGAAATTTCTGAGTTGTTTCCCTTCAATGTCAATGCAAAGACTGGAGAGCCCTTGCTGTTTGGAATGTTCATGTGATGAAGATTCAATGCTCATTATAGCCTTCGGCTGTGCCATATTTCCTCTAGCAGGGGGGCACTTTGTTCATTTGTTCTGACTACCCATTGACAATGTGGAGTGCCACAGAAATTACTGTATTAGTTTTATTAACTGGACTTTCACTCTCCTACAGTATTTACTAAAATTGTTCCCCTATTAAACTATGCTGAGAATGTGGTACTTGTTTCCACCTCTCTCTCCAAGGACTTCAAGCAAGTAATAATATTCGACAGGATGGGTGGCACTGGGCAATACCAGACTGCCCGGGGGCATAATGAGACCCAAAGCCACAGACAGAGGGCTTTATAGTCCCTGGAAGATCTGGTATTGCCCATACTGTCCAATCCTGGAGAGTATTGTTGCGCTTAGAAAATGGTCTAGTTAGTGGAAAAAAAAAATACAGACTCAAATGTTTAACTTTGCAGTACAAGAAATTTACATTTATTTACTTATTTATCTTTCATTGGTCAAGTAGTCCCTCTGCTGGTATAACTGCCAGTAAAGGGCACTGCAGTGTTTGACAAATGTTTTTTTTCTCTTCTGTTGTACTTCCACTTCTCTTCAATCCTTGCCCAACTCTTTCATTTACTTTAAAGAAAGGTCTCAGCCCCCATCGTGCTCTGTTTTGGTTATGACTCTAACTCCCCTCCACTTCGTGATGAATGGCATACCTCGTAACAGCACGGCTGACTGTATCAGAATTGGGCAGGGTGTCTTTGAGCAGTCACAAATTACACAGGTCACTGTATCAGAATCGAGCAGGGCACCTCCATTTGATGGGAAGTTAGCAATAAGAGATGCAGGAGGAGGAAGAGAGGAGGAGGAGGTTATTTCTTTTATCATGCAGCTTTTGTTTTGTTTTGTTTTTCAGCAGCATGCAGTCAGGTGAATGGGGGAATAGCGCGAGTGTATTACTGTGAAGAACCACTTCTATTTTGGTGGTTTCTTTAAAAAAAATCTCTTTCTTTTACCAGCAAATTACTTTTTCTAAGGCATGTTAGGATTTGATGATAGTGGTAGATGATTGGGGGTCACAGTAATTGTAGTGTAACCCCCTTGTTCCCAGGGGTTACTAGAATCCCACTTAGAATCAGTGGCAGGCAGGGACAAGGCAGCTTGTGAGATGCCAGTTAAATGGGTTTCACACTGTCTCACTCTGTTTTCAGTTTCAGCTGAGCTGGAGTGATGATGCCACCATAACATTCTACGCAGCAGCATAAGCCACAATGGAATGCTAAATGCAGGGATTAGCAGTAGAAGCGTTGGGAGATTCAAGCCAGTTTCAAGAGAGACTCAAGAGAGTGAGGAGAGCTGCAGGCATAGTTACTCAGAGCCTAGCTCTGATATAGAGCTATCTTAGAAGAAGGGGTTGTGTTTTCTCACCCTAGAGAGGAACACAGAAGACTTGTAGAAGGAAGTGGTAGAGACTGTTCCTAGAAGTTGTTCCAGTGCCCCATCCCCGGAGGGATGGGAGGGGAATTCCAGGAATTCAGGAGCAATCCCCTGGTCCAGCCTGGAGAGGGAGAAACTGCCTGAGAGTGCTCTTGTTTGTGAGTACCCAAGACATTTTGTGGGGAGAAGCCCTGGGGCACCTGCATACCCTGGTGAGTTTTGCTCTGAAACAGAGACTTTGTTCATCGAGACAGAGTTTGAAGTAAAAGTGTCTGCCTACTGTGGGGTCAGAGAGAGACTTGCCAAGTACAGAACTATTAGTCTATGTATGACTTAAAAGCATCTGCAACTGTGGGGGTCTAGGGTAAAGACATAGCCACTTACAGTACTTTTAAAGTCAGAACACCTCCAGAGAGATGTAGAATATTAAATGTGAAAAACATTTAAAGAGAACATCTACAAACAGTGTTTTGAAGAAAGGTGTCGTAACCAAATGAATGGCTGAGTATAGATTTGGGAGCAAAAGGTGGGAGACCCCCCCCCCATCTGGAGTAACCAGGTTTACCTCTCCGGGTTCAGTTTGGGCACCTATGTTTTCTCTCGGAGCATTTGGCCAATGCCTGAGGAAAGCACACAGATGTGGGATTTTGGATTTTCCCTGAGAGCCAGAAAGTGCTCGTGGGTGGTTTAGGGAGCCACCATCAACCTCCATGCAATATGGAAAAGTGTCCTAGTACTGGCCAGGGTGCCATGTCAAGGAAAGAAGAGAAGTGTACCAGTTCGGGCCGTGTGTGCCCAGATCTGTACAGAACCTGAGGGTTCATAGTGAAGAAGTGTGCTCTGTACCTCTGTAATCTGCATTACCAGTGAGTGTAGCCCTGTGGGGGTCCATCTTTGTTTTGTTATTCTCTGTGTTATGTGAATAAAAGCCACACTCTAGAATCCCAACCTGTTTTGGACATTTCAGTTACTGCTTCCAGTATCCGGATTTTCTTGGGTTCCACTGACCAGAAGTACAAACCTAGCATAATGCTGAGCCAACGTTTTCTCCCAGTGACCCAGGTTGATGGCCATGCTAAATGGTCCCCCCATGTGTGAGCCAGGTAGTTGCCACACTTGGTTTGCCTGTCTAAGGATGGCAGGCTCAGCAGTAGACGTAATGGGTCATACAGAGTTCTGTGAAAGATAATTGTAGTGACTACCCCACCCCTCTCGGTGGCGCCTAGATGTGAGGGGAGCAGCCCTGCTGACAGAAACAAGGGGGGCCGGTGGGGGGAGGTTACATGGTTTGGGAGCAGTCGCTGCGTGAGGGAGAAAACATGGCAGTGATTGTTTTTTTTTTTTATTTATTTTTATTGAGCAACATGGGAACATAACTCATATTGTACACTGAATAAAAATGATACACTTCTATTAAACATAGCAGTTGGCATAAAGGTGAAATCTATCTTTGGTTTGTGGATCCCACTAGGAATGGGCATGGCAAAACAACCCAGTTTGTTTCGGGGACAGCAACTGTGTTTTGATTTCAAGTTGGGCACAGTCATTTGTGTTGTGCAGTGGCAGATTGGACTCAGTTGGCTGCACTTTGTATTTCCTGGTCTCTACTGAAAGTTAATGCCCGCCCCAGCATAGTTACCAGTCAATCGGAGACCAGGAAATCTAAAGCCCATTTTCTAAAGAACGCTGAACAAGTTTCTTTCTTAATGCGATTATGCATTTTTGGTTATAAATCAAACTAAAACACAATCACTTGTCTTTGGTAGCACACCCAGAGATAAATACAGGCTATATGTTAAGGGCAATAAACTACAGATGGTCAAAATCTATGAGTATTTGGGTCATAGATTTGAGAATAATTTAAACTGGAACAGTCATTTTGAATATCTCAAATCAAAACTTACAGAATCAACTAGTGAAATCATGCATTTTATGAGAAACTACGGAGGACAAGAAGTCCAGGATTCATTAATGGTAATTAATTCCAAAATTAAAACTGTATTACATGTGTGGGTGAAATATGAGGCTTCTCTACCGTAGACCCCCTAGAAATTGTCCTTCAACAAATTATGTAGACGCTTGTTGAATGTACCCTCATATGCTGCAGGGCATATCTTGCAGGCAGAACTGGGTCACTACACTATTGAGACATTGGTAACCAAAACAAATAATTATTTTTTATTATGGATCTCCAACTTTTCTCACAGACTTCATAGAGCTTGCTTAGAAAGGCAAAATATTACAATAAGGGCTTCAATTTTCACTATCTGAGATTTATTAAACAAAAGTTACATCCTTTAGACCTTGGTATGATACTGATGGGTGTATTTCATCTACGGAGATCTAATTTGATCATCCTAAGATTCCTAATTAAACAAAAATGTAGGAAAGTAGCTGCAAGCAAGGATATGCATAAAATACAGGTTTCTAAAATCCATACTCTTTATTAGGGAAACATTTATTTAAAAATGTTTGTGTATCAACTGCAGCGTTATAAAACCAGCAGTAGGAAAAATAATGTGTGACATTTGCAGGTAACCTTATGTAAAGCAGCTGTACAGCCACTTTAGGGTGAACTCATGTGTAGCAAGTGACCATTATACAAAAACAATTCCATGTAACAGTTACTGAAAATTGTGTATCTTTTGCTGCACTGTATCAGGTAAAATATTAACTGCTCTTTGTAAAACATCATTTGAGAGAGAACTATAGCTATCTTTAATTAGTGATAGGAGAACTAGATACCACTTTACCATATTCAGATTCTAAATAATTAGAAGCAATTATCTAGTTTGTGAACTAAATAGAAGTACTCAGCCTCCATTTTGCAAGGCCAGCCTGAGAGAGGCAGATGATATAGAGCATGTGATCTTCTTTTGCCCCTTTTATAAAAAAATAAGGATATATTCTTGAAGAATTGTCTAGCTCCACTACGGATCCGTTAGCAATTATAGTTTATTACCAGCGACATAACTGTCTTGACCAAAGCATCTGCCTTTTACTTGTTTTAAATCTTGTCAAGAATTTACCTGATGGCTAAATGTCAAATTTCAAAACTGCAAGATCGTGTTAATAATGGGTAATATATACATCATGTAAGAATGACTGAACTGTTCTAGCTTTTCCCCTGCTAATAAAAATGGTCGCATACAAAGTACTTTCTTTCTTTCTTTCTTTCTTTCTTTCTTTCTTTCTTTCTTGTTATGGACTATAACTCCTGTTTTGAAGCTTACTGTCAAACACTTGAAATCTAGTAGACATAGAGTCTTATGTGCAACACTTGTATGATAGCGAGCCCTTTTTGTGTATAGAAAACTACAGTCTCGGATGTTGTACAACAGTTCAAAGGTCAAAAATGCTGTCGTAGAATAGTAGCTATGTCACTATCATACTACAACTTTTCCACTGTTTCCTGAGCTGCTGTATTATTCAGCATGCCGGAGCCAAGCATTACTCAGTCCTCTGATTTTTCTAGCTATTGGTACAGAGACTACAGACATTGTGATGGCAGTTTCAGATTTTTCAAAACCCATAAGTTAGCGGACTAACTGAATACTAGAACAGGAAAACCAGCAGACAAACCAAAAACTGCAGCTGATGTAAAGCTTGTAAGCAACTACACATGGGACTTAGATGAAACAGTTTCCTTTAGTCTTGTTTTTTGTAAATAAGATGTCCATTTGCCATCAACAAAGCCGTGCTTTAAAACTACTTGTGTCACTGTCAGGAAAACCTACTGCCATGCCGCTTTGTTTCTGTGCACAATAAGGAGCTCATTATTTACTATATAAAATAACAGCTAGCCAAGTCAGCACAAACAAGGCAGAGTTTCCATCTCGATTCAATGACATCATAGACATCTCAAGCTTTGCTCTCAAGGCCCGATGTCTCATACAATTCCATCAATGGAAGCACAGCCTTGTTGTAACACTACACATACTGTACATTATTCTATGTTTAATCTATCAAATGAATGAGATGGCCTAAGATGAGAATGTCTCGTCTTTTTTTACATTTTATTGTGGATTGTTAAGCATAACAATACACAAATTGTGTATTTTATTATTTTGCATATTTTGATTATACCTGAATTTTTAATTGTTTTTATTTAAAATGTGTTTTAATATTGACACAAAAGCCTTAAAAGCTAGATAAAGAAACTGAAAAACTGATTAAGGAACCCCAGGCCCCCATCACCACAGACCTGAGGTGGCAAAGGTAATAGTGAGAAGCAGAGGTTCAATGGTGTAAGGCGAGTGCTCCTCGGACAAGAGATACCACTATAGTCCCCAAGACACAGGGGAGTTCTCGGCCTTCCCATAAATGAAAGAAGACTCCTGCAGGGTTCCATGCTCGGATCCCTCTCCTCTTCAGGCTAGTTCTACATGAGAAGTGAGACTCACTGGGTTCTGTGCTGGAAGCTCTCCTATTCACACTATTTATAAATGAGAGAAGAGTCATGAAAGGTTCTGTGCTGGGGAAACACTCCTCTTCACACGATTTATAAATAAGAGAGGAATCCCGCAAGGTTTCGTGCTGGATCTCTCCTCTTCACAAGATTTTTAAATAAGTGTCTTGCAGGGTTCAGTGCTGTGGTACCTCCTCTTCAGGTTATTTAGAAATCAGAGAAGAGTCCCACAGGGTTTGTGCTGGGGAACTTAAGACTTCAGCCTATTTATAAATAAGAGTTCTACTGGGTTCTGTACTGGGGCTTCTCCTCTTCACACTATTTATACATGAGAGAAAGAGTCCTGCAGGGTTCCATGCTGGGGCCTCCCCTCTTCACACTACTGTATTTATAAATGACAGTACAGTCACACAGGCTTCTGTGCTGGGACCTCTCCTCTTCAAACCATAAATGAAAGAGGAGTCCTGCAGGCTTCTGTGCTGTGGCCTCTCCTCTTCACACTATTTATAAATGACAGAAGAGCCCACAGAGACAAGGTCTGTGCTAGGGCTTCTCCTAGTAACACTCTTTACAAATAAGAGAGAGAAAAATCCTACAGAGTTCTGTGCTGGGGCCTCTCCTCTTCACACTATTTAAAAATGAAAGAGTCTCACAGGGTTCTGTGCTGAGGCCTTGCTACTACATAGTATTTAAAAATGAGAGAAGAGTCCCACAGGGTTTGGTACTAGAGAACTCGCCTCTTCAGGCTATTTATAAATGAAAGCAGAATCCCACTGGGTTCTCTGCTGGGGCCTCTCCTCTCCTCTTCACAGTATAAATGATTATGGCAGATGGATTGAAGGGGCCCAATTACACTTTTATGCTGACAACACAACAGTCTATGTAGACAGACCCAAGGTAGCAAAGGTAAAAGAGGATCTTCAATCTGCCTTCAATATTCTTCAGTGGAATCTAAAAAAGGATAGACTACTGATGAATACCAATAAAACAAAGGTTATGCTATTTCAGCAAAGACAAGACACATCTTCACATGAGTTTGATATTACCACACTGCAGAGGGAGACACGAGTGATTTGGGAGCCATGCATGTCATTGGTTATAGCAGGAAATTCATATACTGAGAGACGCCTAAAATGGGTAGCATTAATCACATAATGTAGGGCTATATTTGAGCAATACTGTATTCGTTTATTAAATCTCAGTCACACAAAATAAACATTTATCAATGAACCTGGCTAAATGGCACCTGGTAAACAGTAGAAATGCCAGATACAGGAAAGCATTCAGGTAGTTGGCTAGCAGTAAAGTTAACCTAATTCGTAAATTTTATCAATGAACCGGCTAATATGGCACCTGGTAAACAGTAGTGGTGACTGATACAACTGTCATAAACCACAACAATCAGCACCGTATATAGAAAATTGGAATTCCACTAATAGCGATTAACTACAGTACTGCACTGTATTAAACTGCACTTGATGGGAGCCAAGACAGGCATTTGTTATACTTGAGCGTTCGTTGCATTGGGGTTCGGTATAGCGAGGGACAGCTGTAGTTAGATATAAATATCTGGGCATCTGACCTAAAGATCTTTTGGATTTTAACAGCACAATCGATAACTTAAGCAGGCATATACTGCAAACATTAGGCTTCTTGTAACAGAAGAGAAGATGGTTTCACTTACAGTATAGACTGAATCGATACAAACAACTCAGACCTAGCCACCCATCCATCTGCCTGTCTACCTACCAACAGCACCCACTTACCTACCTAGATATTGGGCTTATCAAGTTTAGTCCTTACTTACCTTAAGCTGCTCCATTTGCACTTTGTGTTCTCTCAGCTGGTCACACTGGCTTTGTCCTTGTATCATCTGGAATCTTCTTGGTCCCTTTGAAATAAAGGTCACTTGCTGTAATCTGGTCTCTCTTCAGGTGTCTGTGTTTCATTAATCAGCATTATCATTATTATTGTTATGGTTCCCCCATTTTGTTACCCCGTCCCCAACTCTAACACAGGGTCACCAGACTGCATCTGGTGAAGGCTGGAAAGTGGCAAGACCGATACTGCTTCTTGTAGTTCAAGCCAGTAATCACAAATACTGAAACCAACTTCTTGCTCCCTGAGGCCAGGTGCCTCCATGAAGAGCCTGACCAGGCACTTTGCCTCCGCAAATGGCCTGACCAGGCTCCTCACTTCTGCGAGACACCTGATCAGGCACCTCACCTCCTCAAAACACCCAATCAGGCACCTAACCTCTACAAAGCACCTGCCCAAGTACCTCACTTCCACAAAGTGCTTGATTCCTTGCCAGCTTTCGGGTGGGATTCCAGCCAGTCCTGATGTCTGGTTTTAGTCTGCACCTGGATCTGAACACTACTGTACAGTACTTTACCATTAAATATAGTATATATGGCATTTTATAGTAATGGGCTTACCTTGAGATAGGCAGTACCTGCATCAGAGGAGGAAAAGGACCTGGAAGTGATGATCACTAGTGATCTGAAGTACTCCACGCAGTGCAAGAAAGCAGCAACAAAGGCAAACAAGATGCTGGGATGCATATCTAGGAGGTTCAATAGTAGGACAGAGGAGGTTATACTGGCCTTGTACAGGTCACTGGTAAGGCCACATCTGGAGTATGGAGTTCAGTACTGGTGCCCACACCTCAAAAGGGATATTAACCTGCTGGACAAGGTTCAGACGGGGCTACAAAGATGACAGTGGGTCAGCAGGGTAAGGCATATGAGGAGAGTTGAGGGCACTGAACATGTACTCCTGGAAGACAGGGAGAGAGAGAGAGGGGACATGATTGGGACCGTCATGTATGAAAGGGATAAATAGGTTGATAAGGAGAGTCTCTTTAAGCTGAGTGGCAACCATAACACGAGGGGGCACAGTCTTAAGCTGGAGGGTAGGCGGTTTAGGGGGGAGGTCAGGAAGCACTTCTTCACAGAGAGGGTGGTGGACACTTGGAACGCGCTGCCGAAAGAGGTCATCTCATTGAAGACAATGGGCAGCTTTAAGAGAGGCTGGGATAGGCATGGGGGAAGGTAAGGATCATGGGTAGGGAGTATGGGAGGAGTGGGGAAGGAGGGCAGGGACAGTAGCTCAAGCTGTGGACCCTGCAGTACAAGCAGACTAGATAGACCAAATGGCCTTCTTCTGCTGGCTTCTTTGTATGTTTGGATGTTCGTATGAGTTTTCAGGCTATAAAAGAGACCCGGCACACCTACAGAACAAATAATAATGTGGCTGAGCTCTGTATGTTTATTGTTAAACGTTAAGTTTTGCTGTGTTTGCACTGTGTGTTTATATTGTATCTTTTATAAATTTGACTGTGGAATTGCTTTTTGTATCATGGGACCCCAAAGAAAATAAGCTTCAGCTAAATTGTGTTATCTTTTCTGATGCTCAGAATAAAAATGTTACTAGTACTACTACAGTATTTAAATAAAATGTCTGAGACACACCAAAGAACTGGATTGGCTAATAACCATGCCAACCCATAGAAATATTTTAATATAATTGCACAGGCAGAAGCTGACTTCATTCCCAGTCAAAAAATCTTTTTTATTTTAAATCATAAATGCATTTCTCAACTTGCAAAAGGTAGTTTTACAAGTACAAAAAGATACTTCAACCATGTACAAGTATGGCCAATAACTGCATTTTATGGGGGTGCATGTGTTTAAAAACATCACCTAAGGCATGTGATTACTGATTCATAATTATACACCCGGTTATGTCTTATTGCATATCTTTTTCTCTCTCTCTAGCTATATATTATAGGGGCGCAGTCACGTCCCTATAGTAGGGTTCAACGATCACTTCTATGTTAAAGCCAAAATGTTGAACTTAATAACTTTGCAACCTTTACCAATGTGCATGAAATTAGCATGAACCTTCAGGAACCAAGGATCCCTTGATGTGACAAGCTTCATTCCAGTCGGATGTTGGGGTGCAGAGATATGGATTGGCAAAATTACTTTTGTTAAATTCTTTGTCACGCAGCTCCATGAAAAACAGAATGGGATTTTGGTCTGAAATTTGCAGGGTATATAGGTCTCGGGTCACAGATGTGCTCTTTGAAGGTTTGGTGAAAAATGTTAATCCATCCCAAAGTAATTAAATTTTAAAGTTTCCATTATTTCCTATAAGAAAAGCGTGCTGTGTCATGTTGTTGCACAGACAATATCACAGGAGCAAAACCACGCAGCAGTAACAATGCGAGTCTCCGAGTCCCCCACAGGAGGTTATCTTAATAGGGTGGTGTGCGGCCCCTGTAGTGGGAGGTGCAGGGGCAAAGCCTTGCAGAAAATAATTATTTCATTGATTTCATTCCTTGGTCACTGTTTTAACAGCACGGTATAGTGCTGCACTGTTTTGTATCGACAACATGACCCGTGCCTAGGAAAAAGTTAGATGTCCCATGCGAAAAGGATCATTTTGTCGCAAATGCAGAATCCCTTTTCGCAAACATGGCTCTTTGCCGCAAAATGCGAATCCTTTTTGTGCTGCCGTCATCTTGTTTTCAGTTACTGAGACAAATAAACTCAAATTAGAAGAAAAATACTGGGCTTTAGTAAACACAAACAGTTGTGTTTACCTAATCGGGGTTCATAGAATCACATTCTGGGGTCAGTTTTTGTTTAAAACTTGTTGAGAAATGCAGATTTTTAATCCATGAAAATCCTTTGCCGCAAATCGCGAAAACTTATTCCGCGAAACAGGATCCTTTTTTTTTGCAATTTGCAAAAAGGATTTGTGGAAAATGATTCTTTTTCATAATTTGTGAAAAAGGGTTTTCTTATATAGCTGTTTCTTTGTCACTACACAGCTACAAAATGGCTTGTTCTTTTAGATGGAAATTTTCAGGGTACAAAGCCCTTGGTCCACAGATGTGCGTTTTGCTGGTTTGGTGAAAATATATAGTATTACTTTGCTGTGGAGTTCTGCAGGGTTAAATACAGCTTTGTTTCCTATATGATAACATTGTAATGGGGGTTTTACCCAGTCATTTCTTTGTCACTGCGCTGTGAAGAAATGGTTTGTAATTTTCTGGTGAAATTTCCAAGGTACAGATGTGCCTTTGCTGGTTTCATGAAAATATATTAATTTGGTGTGAGTTCTGCGAGTTACATTTTGCTTTGTTTCCCATAGGATGACATTGTAATAGGAGGTGTACAGAGTTGTTCTTTGTCACTCTGCTATGAATAAACAGTTTGCAATTTTCTTCTGAAATTTTCAGGGTATAACCAGCATGCCCCACCTTTGTGCCTTTTGCTGTCTTTTTTTTTTTAAATATATTACTTTGATGTTGAGTTACACATGTTTCACATTTTCCTGTGTTGTCTATAGGAGAACACTGTAATGTCAGGTGTTTCTTTGGATCTGCACACTACGGCATTGGAGTGATGGACCCTGCGCTCCCACACAGAAATAGGGATACAATTACAAGATATGGAAGATTATGGATGGATGGCACTGTGCATTTCCAGATGCACATATGACTACCATTATGGAGTTCTGGGACTGCAGGCCTGGGCCCCAAACCCACGTACGGAGAGGAGCATGGAGTGATGGGAGCAAATACGAAGAGTATGGAGTGATAATCTACAATTCATGAAATTAAAGACATATGCACTGCAATTCAAAACTGAAGTGGGCAACTTATGTTGGGAGCCTGCCTGGTGGCACATTTCA
Organism: Neoceratodus forsteri; assembly: GCA_016271365.2. NCBI lineage: Eukaryota > Metazoa > Chordata > Ceratodontiformes > Ceratodontidae > Neoceratodus > Neoceratodus forsteri. The sequence continues at coordinate 1,182,543,871 of CM057454.1, forward strand.
AAGCAGAAAGGCTGCAGAGCTGGGTACCACAGGGAATTAGCATCCTACCTGGCATGCAGCCATTGGAGAGGGGCATGATCCATAACCAGGCTGAACTGTCTCCCCAGCAAATACTGGTGCAAAGCCACTACCATCCACTTATTTATTTCAAAAGTTTCACAAGGAAAGACCTACTGAGCTGATAACGGCTCATTTCCAGATGTGTCCTGGGGGGGTGGGGAGAAGGGCAATGCAGCAATCAAGAACAAAGAAATGAATTACAACATTGAATGTGAAAATGCAGAAAAGTAAAAAAATTACGTAAAAGATAAAAAAAAGAACAAGCATCTTAACTAAGCAGCATACACTAGGCAACTGAAGCAGGGTGAAGGGGGCTGGTAAAGTGCAGAACGGGAAGTATGGGAGAGGAGGAAAAGGGGGCAGTGGATAGAGAGTAGGGGATAGGTATCAGGTGCAAGTGCAGGAGCGAGAAGTGAAATCGTGGAGAAGAAAGGAGACTGTGTATTGGGAAGAGGCAGAGAGGATGGTTAGGGGAGAACCCATAGTTTGGGGAAGCTGTACAAGAAAGCAGCCTGACCAGCTTAAGGATTTTCTTGAGGGGAGTGCAAGAACGACAGCCAGATTTGCTAAGGGTGTAACATGGTCTTAAATAATTGATTAGCAGTTTTTTCTTAGGACAATGCTAACTGTACAGAAAGTATTTATATAGGTTTTCTAGAAGTGTTTTGTTTGTTAAACACATTGAGGCAAGTGCTATGCATTTTCACAATGTTTTAGCACTTTTATGAACAAACGCTAATCAATTATTGGAGTTAAATAAAACCCTGTGTAAGAGGAAGGAGGGGGAAGGAGAGAGGAAGGTAAGAGGGAGGGAGCCTAGCCAGTATTTAGAGATATAGGAGTCACAATGAGTGAGGCGTCTTGCTTCAAGGAAGAAGAGGAAGGGGCACAGGGAGCAGTGGTGGGTATGGGATAGCCAGTCCAAAGCAGAATGACAGAGGAGTGAAAGAGAGGATCCAGTCTCAGCTACGGTGGGTTTGGGAGCAGCACTGTAGACTTATGTCATCATAGTCAAAGATGGGGAGTATCGCTTTCAGGACAACAGTTCAGCAAGCAGGGGAAGGAATGCAACTTTTATTCCTTATTTAGCCCACGTCACTGCCAGGTATTCCTTATCCAGCATGGCAAAGTACTGCTCTTAGGAAAAATATTTCTGGGACTGAAAGAGAATAAAGGGAATCCCGTGAGTTAGGGGGTGCCTTGGCAGCAACCTCTTTAAGGAAAGTGGTTGTGGGTGGTGCTTAGCTAGTATAAAGTTAGGGTGCCCTTGTGGCAAGGGGGGAGTCAGAGTTTTTGTAGATGGGAAGTTGGACACATAGGTGCCAGTGGGAAGGGGATACCGCATCCCAGTTGGTCTTGCCAGGACTGTGTCCTCAGGCAACAGCGAGGGATCGTCAGGCCATCCTGAGCATGGGTGCCAATCAAGGGAATCCACAGCTATCACCAGCAGGACATTGGGTGCCAGGGAGCATAAATGTGCCGGGGGATACACACTGTGCCCCACCATGTGGCTGGCTGTAAGAAACTGGTCTGAGGCACAATGAAGCCCACTGCTTGCTCCCACCTGGAGACACGGGTGCCACCCAACCCATAAAACTTAACAGTAAGACAGTGCTAGTCCAGTGAGACAGACAAGTGTGTCATTTTCTTGATGTTTGGACGCCATGCTGGCATGCCGGAGTGCCCTAGCAGGTAGTGTAAATTCAGTTTCAGGAGGTCATTTCACAGGATGAAGAGGGTCTGGGATGCATGCTTGCACGCAGTGCTAAGGAATTGAGATCAAAGAAGATTGGGAAAGTGGGACTAGGGATTCCCCAGGCATGGTGATGGCCACATATCACAGGGAGAGTCCAGAACAGGGTTGCAGTACATACTGCAGGGGGTGGTAGTGGGACACTATCCACCATAGTGGAGCTCCAAGGATTGAAGTCTGAGATTACTGTAATTAACTGTTTAGAATCCACATGATTTGGATCTTGGACTGGACTACAGTGATGTGTACCAGATGAATTATTATCTGTGCCTTAGTAAAGAGGGTTAAATGTTTGAACCCTATTGTCAGTGTTGTTTCTTTCACCCATGCCTGGTGCTTATGTCTAGCATCTCCTGCAGAAAGAATAGCAAAACCAAAGTCACTGAGTGCAAGAGGCTCTGGGTGAGTGAAACAGCTATACTCCTAAATATGGAAGCACACTGGGCCATACCGCCCCATCCAGGGCATCAACACTGGTCTGTCAGTGTGCCCCTGAAGGGGGAGCTGCACTGTATCTCCCAACTCCCTTGCCCAGGACACATCTGTAATAAAGTTTTCTATTTTATCTCTGTATATTTTCCTGGAATAAATAAACTTGAATAAATTCTATCAGTGAATACAGGGTATCTGAGTAGTAGACAATAGCATGCAAGAGCAGGAGTGGGGGTGAAATAAAGTGGGCACACATATAAAGGGGTGGGGAGGGGAAGTGATGATAGAGTTTAATTTAGAAATTGATAACCCCACTGAGCCATGGCTCATTTCCAGCTGTGACGGGGGGAGGAGGGGAGTACGATAACAAAACAGTAAAACCAACAGCTGCAAGACCGCTATTACATGACAAGAGTGTGAGGCTACAAATACTATGTGGCGGTATGCAGAAAACAAGAATAAGAAAGAGGACTGAGCTATAGAAGCAGATACCAACAGAGGGAGGTATTTTAACACCCCCTCTTGCTATTTGTTTTGTTATTCTACTTCAGCAGACAGACATGCTGCAGACAGGATTAAGCAGGATACAGAAAGGATTCAGGATGTTCACATCTGGTTGCTTCAAAAGTAATGAGAAAGAAGTAAGCACCACAGCAAGAAAACAAGCACTCCGACACGGTACTAAAAGCAGTTTCTTGCCGTTTCCATTTCAAAAAGTGCAGACAAAAAAAAATCCTGAATGAAGTTTGATGTGCTGTAATCAATGCTGAGGAAACTTGGGAGTTCCCCAAACGAAATGTCACTTTTCGGCACTGCCGTGACGTCACTCAGTCGCTTTTGGCAGGTGTAGTCTGTCTGCAGCTGGATACCATTCAGGATATTTTGGTCTGCACTTTTTGAAATAAAATGACATAGTGGTGCAGGAGCAAAAACAAAGAAACTGCTTTTATTACCATGTCTAAGTGCTTGTTTTCTTGCTGTGGGTGCCTATTTCTTACTTCTTCTGTTTTTGCACTAGCTGTGTCCTGGTGCTTGCTTGCCTGTTTTCTTCTAATTCTGTGGTTTGCTTCAAAAGCGCATTTTATTCCAAGTCTGTGTGCAGTCATAAACTGGGAGAACAGGGAGTAGCGTTTTGTGTACTCCGAAGCTCTCCTAATTTTATGATGCACTCAGTGTTAGAATAAAACAGAGATGAAGTGGTAAGAAAACAGGTACCATTTACAATATGTGAGAGTGTAGTTGTCCTTTAATGGAAGGTGGGAGGAGACGAGGAAAACAAAAGTCACATTCAGCTTCAATCACACTCCACAGTTCCCTCAACCAGAATAAATTATTAACAAGCTGAGAACATGCAGGTTAATTCACACAAAATATAGTATACAGATAGCAGAATAGCAAATGGATAAGAAACTACACAGGCTGTATTTCAATTCAAAGAAAAATACAGCATTACAATGAATTATAACTATAATGAATTTTCCTTACACCAGAAAGACAGACTGAATTATAAAGGTTTTAACAATGTTAACAGCTTTCATATTTGAAAACAGAAACTGCAATATGGAAAACTGTTAATAAGCTGCTGCTTACCCTAATGCCTGTCAGACTCCAACTGCAGTGAAATAAAATACCTTACCCACCTTACAGGGGTTTTCTACCAACAAACTGCTGACTGCATAGACAACAAGTTGCTCCAGTGCTGTAAATCTGCACATTAGCAAATTAGGAGACTAAGGTCCACAGACTACCTTGCTCAGGCATGAGGAAGCTAGCTCAGTAGCTTTGCTTATCACATTCTCCCAAAATTGATAATTCTAAATTCTGTCATCCTATCACAGTCTCTGAAACTTAGCAGCAGCCAGTGCACCATTTCCTGTTCCTGTGGGAGAACCCCACCCCTTTCCCCCAGAATGCACTGTTCTGTAGTCCACTTGTAGTTTTTTAAGCAATTTCTTTACTGACAGAGCCCAGCTGAGATGCAACATCTCCTCTCCATTCAGAGGACTACTGCACTTCTAACAATTTCTGCAGTCGGATGGCCTGGAGCGCTGGGAAGTTATTTTGTTCTCAGATCTTCTGCACTCACTGCAGAACGGGGCCGCAAGCTGAGGCCTGACTTGTTCTGTCCTGCATTTGTGTTCTTATTTCTTTCGTGTTCATATAGAAACATAGGCTGTTCCATGCAACCACAACCCTCTCTGTGAAAAAATACTTCCTCACATTACCTCTGAGCCGTCCCCCCTCTAGCTTCAGATTGTGCCCCCTTGTTACTGCACACCTCTTTTTCTGAAAGATGCTACCCTCTTGGACTTTGTTGATTCTCTTGAGGTATTTGAAAGTTTCAATCATGTCCCCCCCTCTCCTTCCTCTCCTCGAGGCTATACATATTAAGATCCTTAAGTCTCTCTTGATATGTCTTCTGGTGCAGAACCTGCACCATTTTAGTTGCCCTCCTCTGGACTGCCTCCATCCTGTCTATGTCTTTGCAGAGATTGGGTCTCCAGACCTGCACGCAGTACTCCAGATGGGGTCTCACCAGCTGTCTGTACAGAGGGATAACAACTTCCTGTTTTCTACTGGTGATGCCTCTCCTATGCATCCCAGTATCCCCCAACCCTCCTTGCCCCTCTCACATTGCTTGCTCACCTTTAGGTCATCTGATATGACTACCCCAGGTCCCTTTCTATTTTGTTGTTGTTAGCATCTCACCCCATTGTGTACTCTTCCCTGGTTTTGTTTCTCAGGTGCATTACTTTGCACTTTTAACATTGAATCTAAGCTGCCATACATTTGACCATTCCTCCCACCTTGCCAAGTCTCCTTCTCATCCTTTCCACCCCACCTTGTGTATCAACTTCAATATGAAATTTGAATTGAAATTGAATATAAAGTAATTCCTATACAGACTGATACAGAATCCATATGGACACGCAGCAACATGCCTGTTGGTGGGGGCGGCTGGGGTGGGTGCAAGGGGTGGGAATCCTAAAATTGAATTTGAACTTCTTATATAACTCTCACCCATGCCATGTGTAAACAAGCTGAGGTGGTGCAGCGTAGGAGAATGGGGTGAGTTAGGGCCGATGACCCCAAAGCACACCCCAATGCCTGTTGGTGGGGGTGGGCTGGGGGTTGGGTGCAAGGGGTGGGAATCCTAAAATTGAATTTCCTCACTTTTTTCGCTGTAGAAAACCCTAACTGATGCATTAACAAAGTTTTTTGCATATAATTTCCTTACTTTTAAGAAAAGAATAGAAAAGTAGAAAGTTATTACCAAGTTGGTGGGAAGCGTGGGGCCCTTTGGTGGCGCTCCCACTAACTAACTAGTGTCGGCCACATTACACACCCAATGACTAAAAAGTACATTGACAACAGCAAGGCCAGCCACCAAACAAATGTTAATCTAGTAGAGCAATAGAAAACGCTGTCCACAAAACGTAAACTGCGCCACACAATAGCTCCACAAAAAATATATTGTCCGACACATAAACACCGCTATTGACATCTACAGGACATGTCGTCAACACCCTCCAAATTTCAAGTTAAAAGACCAAGCCAAATCCGATATATAATGTCAAAATTAGAAATTTTCATTCTTCAGAGTGGCACAGTTCCACACCTGTTGACATTTAACAAACACAACAACTGAAAACTACATCCAGGATGCTAAGGCTAGGCACCCTATGAATTTCAAGCCACCAGCACAATGCAAAACACTGTCTGCAACACATAAAGTGCATCCCGAAATATCTCTGAAAAAAAAAATTTCTCCGACGTGTAAACACCATAATTCACATCTATAGGACGTGCTGTAAACACCCTCCAAATTTCAAATAAAAAGACCAACCTGTTTCCGAGAAATTCAGTGTTAAAGATTGGTAAAAATTCCCTATCTATTCCATTATAAAAAATCTGACATCTTGTCCTCCTCGCGATCAAAGACGGCTATCAAAGAATCTCACAATCAAAGAATTTGCAGGCTCATGATCAAAGAATTTGCAGGGTCATGACCAAAGAATAAAAACTGTTGTAATTTGAAAATTCAAAGAATTGTGTAAACCACCGCCATGGTTCAGAACGAAGCCCTGAGTAAACCCACCCTCACTTATCTTCTGAAATTTCTGAACGCCTCTTCGCATTAGCACTCATAATACACACAGTCGGGCGGCTGGCCGTGGAGGTGAAAGGTGGGCTGTGCCAGTCGCTGGCTGGGGAAGGGTGGGGGTGCTGGTGGGTTGGCACAGCTGGGTGGGGCCACAAACTACCAGGAAATTGGACATCCTTATCTATTTTATTATGATGGGGGGAGCCACTAGACTACCAGGGATATAAACAACAATTATAATGTAATACAGATCGGGAGGCCACCAGACTACCAGGGATATAAAAAATAAATCTTTATCAAATACACATCGGAGGGGCCACTAGACTACCAGGAAATTGCAGATGCTTATATATTTTATTATGATGGAGGGGGGCCGCTAGACTACCAGGTATATGACTTACAATTATAATTTTATATACAGATCAGGGGCCACTAGACTACCAGGGATATATTTATGAACATTGGGGGCCACTACAGATCGTTATTTATTTTATCAGGATGGGGTAGCGCTAGACTACCAGGGATATTTAAAACATAATTTTTTATGAAATGGCCAGAACAAGCTCCTGAGCAAAACCCACCCAAATTAAAGTTTCTAGGGCACCCCTGTGCTGAGAAAAACATTTTAAATCTGGCCATCTCGTCCCTCGCATGATGCACGATTGCGATCAAAGAATCTCAGATCAAAGAATTTGCAGGCTCATGATCAAAGATCATTAGCGAGCCACGAATAAAAATTTTAAAAGTTCATAACTCTATTTTTTGACTAATTTGGATGAAACCAAAGGCATGACTCGATAGATTGGAGCCCCTTGAGTAAAACCCATCCAAGTTTAACTTCAGAAGCGACCCCTGAGCTGAGATATTTGTGTTTTTCCGATTGGAATATTGAAAACAAGATAGCAAACCTCACGATCAAAGATTTTTTTTAATTCTCGGGAACAAAGATTCTTGAACCGCGAGGCTGCAAATTCTTTGATCGCCAGGTGGGACAAGATAGCCAGAACCCCATTCTTTGTTCACAAAACATACATATAAATTTTCCCATTGACTTATAATGGAAACTTAAAAGTGGCATAACTTTTAATGCCTTAATATTTTTCCACCAAACTAAAAGCAGCATGTTCATCCACCAAAGCTCTTTCAAACGAGCCATCTTGAAGAGTGGCACGCCAAACAATGGCCGTGCAGGGCCACATCCGAAATCCCAAAAGCTGCCTCCAAAAATGGATAATTTTGCATTTTTCAGCGTTTTTGTATACAAAGACCGTAAGTCCGACTGAAATGCAATTTGGCAAATCAAGAGATCTACCATGCCCCACCACGTATTCCAAATTTGAAGCAAATCCGTTGAATGGGTCCAAAGTTATTAATGCTCAAATTTTTGACTTTAGTATGCAAGTGACCACTGAACCCTAACTATAGGGGCGACCGCGCCACTATAATATATAGGATAACGTTATGGCTGGTGGTGGAATACACTATTTATATGAATGAGTAGAGAGTGACCTCAGATATCCTCACGAGTGGCGTAGCGGAGCCACAAATGATGGTAGCCAAGGTCACTCTCCACTCATTCACATAAACTGTGTATTTCACCACCAGCCATAATGTATCCAATTTATACAACAGGACACCGTTTTGAGCTGTTGTTTTGGTTTGATGATGTCACCACAGTGGAATAAATTGATTTATTTCATGGTGGTGATGTGACCACAGTAGAATAAATGGATTTTTGTGAGAATACATGCTTTTATGCAATGAGATATTTGCTCACTCCTATTGTATAAACATGTATATACTATAGTAGTGAAATCACACCACTATAGTTAGGGTTGTACGGGTAATTCAGTGTTAAACCCCAATTGTTGCACTTTAATAACTTTGCAACCATTCAATGGATTTGCATTAAATGTTGCAAGCGTGGTCTTGAGGGGTAGATCTCTTCACGTTCCAAGTTTCATTCCAGTCGGATGTGTGGATTTCAAGATACAGATAGTGCAAAAAGTGAATTTTGTGGATTTGTTTCCCATTGGTTTGAATGGGTTTTCTGTCAACCTGGCTAGTGCCTAGACGGTTTGGAATTTTGTGCTGAAATCTTCTGGGTAGAAAGGGGATGGCCCACAGATGTGCCTTTCACTTGTTTGGTGAAAAATATTATTCTTCTGTGGGAGTGCCACAGAGTGACTCCTATTTGGAATGAAATATGAATCCGTCTGGGTCCACTATTGAATATATCAAACTTGTTTACAGCAGAAATTTGCCTTTTGGGGCTTTTTCCATTAGACCTGGTAGGATATAGGAGTTTTTATATGGCATTAATTTCTTGCACAGCTCCAACTGCTTTTCTTAAACACTGGATGGATTCAGACATTTTGACATGGAGGGAATGGCCCATTGAAATATTACAGGCATTAAAAATTGAAAAACAAATTGCATTCCTACATCAACTATCTTCAATTTTTCAGTTCCACATGGGAGCGACTTTTTACTTGGTTACACTCTCTTTAGCTTATTTCTCGGGTTTCCCACATTTACTTTTCACTATACACTATTACGTTATATATGTGACCCACCCTCCAGCTCGTGTCTAGCGGCCTGATGGTAAGGAACACTGGAGGCAGGGCACAAGCTAAAAAACATCCACAAGAAACCTCTAATGGAATAAACAGGGCCTACCTCACTGAGACTCCCGAACAAGCACCAACTTCAAAGTTTTCTCATCCTGGAAACAGCGTCCACAGCCCGGACAACCACTGCAGGTATAGACTCACATCTAGGGGAAAAGCTGGTTAAACAGTAACACACAAAACCACTGGGGCCAGAACATGAAAGAATAAAATAACTAATTTATTATAAATGATCAAACCTCCATGGGGTTGGGAGGAAGGCTAGAGGCAGACATAAGGCAAATGCATTCTTTTCTCTGAGCCTGAAGCTGTGGTACACACTAGGGCCTAAGCAGGCCTCTTGAGTGAGCATCCACCTATTTCTGGGACAAGAGGCACCAAATAGCTCAAGAAGGATTTACAAGCTGTCTGTGACTTTTCCTGAAGACTTGCTCTGAGTGCCAGGTATTTGTGGAGACTGTACGTCATTGCAGGGGTTAGCTGCCCGCTCCTGAGTGCCAGGTCCCACCACTGTGCACACTAACTTTCTTTTGGACTTGTGATTGTGGAGCTGTGTTTATGTTGCCACAGGTGTCATTTCTCTGAGCCAATAGAACCCAGGAGCTATATCAGTGTGCTACTTATGGCAGTTGCAAGCACCAGTTGATCTGTCCACCTTTTCATAGTCAGAGTGTGGAGCATTGAGTTTCTTCACAAACACTCTGTCTGCAACTTCCGTATCTTGGAGCCAGCATTTTCTGAATATGAAACATAGAAACATAGACTTTGACGGCAGATAAGGACCACTTGGCCCACACAGTTTGCCCATTTCCCTACCTATTGGATAAGCTGCAGGTTCTAGTTAACCAACAGCCTACTTCCTGCAACCCCCACTATAATTGCCTTATGTCTGTCCCATGCATGTTTGAATTCCCCACTGTTTTAGACCCCACAACCTCCCAAGAAGGCGGTTCCATGCGCCCACCACTCTCTCCATGAAAAGAATTTCTCACATTGCCCCTGAGTCTCCCCTCTATCTTTAAATTGTGCCCCTTGTTCTTGCACATCTCTTTTCTGAAAGATGCTACCCTCTTGGACTTTATTGATTCCCTTGAGGTACTTGAAAGTTTCTATCATGTCCCCGTCCCTCCTTTCATCACCGGGTATACATATTAAGCTCTCTCAGTCTCTCTTCATATGGTTTCTGATGCAGACCCTGCACCATTTAGTTGCCCTTCTCTGACTGCTTCCATCCTGTCTATGTCCTTGTGTAGATGAGGTCTCCAAACTGCACAGTACTCAGATGGGGTCTCACCAACTGTCTGTACAGAGGGATAACCACTTCTTTTTCTACTTGTGATGCCCTCCCTATGCATCCCAGTATCCCCCAGCTCTCCTTACTGACTTTCACATTGCTTACCCACCTTTAGGTCATCTGATATGATTACCCCCAGGTCCCTTTCCATTATTGTTGTTGTTAGTACCTCCCCTGCCATTGTGTACTCTTCTCCTGGGTTTTTGGTTCACAGGTGCATTACTTTGCACTTCTTTGCGTTGAATCTAAGTTGCCATACATCTGACCATTCCTCCAACTTTGCCAAGTCCCTTCTCATCTTTTCTACCACCCTTTGTGTATCAACTCTGTTACAGATCTTTGTGTCATCTGCAAAGAGGCATACCTTTCCTTCCAGACCCTCTGCAATGCCACCTATAAAGACGTTAAAGAGGACTGGACCCAGTACTGAGCCCTGAGGCACTCCACTAGTAACTCCCCTTTCTTCTGAATGAGTTCCATTCACTATAACCTTCTGTGTCTGTTGTGCAGCCAGTTTGCTACTCATGCTAACACCCTGGGACCCACTCTAAACTGGCTAGCAGTTATTAATCTTTTGTGCGGTTACTGTGTCAAATGCCTTGCTTAAAGTCTAGGTAGGCCACATATCCACAGCCCCTTCCTGGTCTGTTACTTTGGTCACCCAGTCAAAGAAATTAATTAGATTCGTCTGATATGACCTTCCCGCCAGAATCCATGCTGCTTTGGGTCCTGTGCCCTGCTGACCTCTAGGTACTCAACAATTCTTTCTTTCAGAAGTGACTCCATCATTTTCCCTACCACTGAGATCAAACTAACAGGTCTGTAGTTTCCTGCTTCTGCCTTGCTCCCACTTTTGTGAAGGAGAATCACAACTGCCCTCCTCCAGTCCTCAGGTACCACCCCATACTCCCATGATTTGTTAAAAAGTGTGGTCAGTAGTGTCACAAGGTCCCCCTTTAGTTCTTTTAGGATTCTGGGATGAATCCCATCAGACCCCATTGCTTTGTCCACCTTGAATTTTAGGAGTTCTTTCAGGACTCTTTCTTTTTGTAAATGGACTGGTGTCACCCCCAGAGTGCTTCTATTGTTTGGTTAGGTAACTCCTCCTCTTCTTCTTTGTGAATACTGAGCAAAAAGTATTCATTCAATATCTCTGCATTTTCACTGTCTCTCTGCCCCCCTCCCCTCTCTTTCATTAATCTTCACTATCCTCCCTTAACCTTTCTATGCTCCCTAATGTATCTATAAAATGTTTTTCCTCGGTTTGGGCCTTTGCTATTCTGACTGCCTTCCCCACTTCTTTCTGCTTTAATTGATACAGTTCCCTATAAGTGCTCCTTCTGTGATTCCTTATACTTTTTGAATGCAGCCTTTTTCTCCTTAACCTTCCCTGCCACCTTTTTTGAGAACCATAGTGGGTTTTTAACTCCATTTTGTTTTCTTTATTTGTTTCACACAAAGGCTTATTGCCTCCATGATGGCAGTTTTGATTTTTCCATTGTTCTTCCACCCCTCCTTCCTGCCCATTTGTTAGTGCAATCCTTAGGCACTCACCCATTTTGCCAAAGTCAGCCCTTCTAAGTCCAATATCCTTGTTTTTGTATGGCTTGTCTCAAGGTTTGTGCTTTTGTGAACCACACTGTGTGGTGGTCACTTGCTCCCAGATGGCTCTGACTTCTAAATCTGTGATCCTCTCTCCATTTGAGAGTACCAGGTCTAATATTGCTCCCTCGTGAGTGGGTTCCAACACTAGCGTGTCAAGGCATGCCCCTGTAGGGCATCAAGAATGACCCTGCTCTTGGATGTGGCTGCAGTACATGTTGTTCAGTTAACATTCTGCATATTCAGGTCCCCATTAACAGTATCTCCCTTTTTCAGCCATTCTGAGAACGTCCTCTATCATTTTCTTGTCCATTTCCTCCCTTTGAGATAGGGGTCTGTACACAACCCTGTGCAGATTGTGATGCTGTTTCTGTCTCCGGTAACCCACCGTTCCTCTTGTCCTCCCTTTACTTTTTGGTTCTGTAGCTTTGATCCTTCCCTATATAGAGCTACTCCACCTCTTTTACCCTCCTCTCCTTTCTGTAGATGTGTGCCCTGGTATGTTGACATCCCAGTCATGGTTCTCCAGTACCATGTTTCCGTGACTGCCACAATATCCAAGTGTTCCTCTTCCATCAGCGCTCTAGCTCAGGAAGCTTGTTCCCAGACTACGGGCATTGGTACTCATTGCCTCCATATAATGTTGGCTTTATCCTTTTTCCCCATCCTTGTCTTATATTCTTTGTCTATTTCTCCATTTACCCCTGTCCAGCCCTCTGTCAACCTCTGTACCTCCAGTATTTACCTTACTACCTGCCATGTTTTGTGGGGGGAGGCTTGACATTTCCTGCTTCCTATTAGCATCTCCCCCCTTAGGTAGTTTAAAAGCTCACCTAGGAGCTTGGTTCCTTCCTGGACAGATGCAGACCACTGCGCCAGTACAGACTTTCATCTGTCCAGGTGGACCCCCAGTCCCCAATGAAGCCAAAGCACTGTGCTGTGCACCAGTTTTTCAACCATTCATTAAACTGCATGGTGTGCAGTACCCTAGCATCACCCCTGCCATAGACTGGCAGCACCTCTGAGAAGGTTACCGTGCTTGCTACCTGTCTGAGGCTCCTCCCCAACTCCACAAATTCATCCTGCACCACCCTGATCTCATGCCTAGCTAGGTCATTTGTCCCAAGGTGGACAATGATATCTAGTTCCCTCCCTTGTGATGCTGCTTCTGCAATCCTGAGGATTCGCTTCCTGTCCCTCCAAGCCATGGCACCAGGTAGGCACCTTACTTCCCTCTCCCCTCCCTTTTCCAGTTCTACCCCCCTAACAACTGAGTCCCCTACCAGAAGCTGTTTCCTTCCCCTGTGGTGTCCCTTGCCACCCTTTTGTGGGTCTCCCTTGTGGATGTCCCCAGCATTCTTCTTGGTCTCCACTGAGGGTGTCATCACGGAGGAACCTTGCTCCGGCCATACTGGCATATGATTTGTGAAGAGGGTACAGCTAGAGGTTCACCTCTGTCCACCACCTACCCTCCCAGAACCCACTGTGGGTCCAACTGCTCCTCATCTTGGCAGCCTCTGTGGCAGTGGTTGTGGCACTGGTGCTCTTTGGGTGGGGGAGACCTCCATAGTCCTTGCCAGTTGAGCCTGGAGATGGGCAACCGCCTCCCACAGAGCTGATAGCTGCCTGCAAATAGGGCAGCAAAGCAGTTTACAGAATGTGAGCACTAATGAAAGCACAAATGAAACTCTGAGTGCAGGTATCGAACACTGGGGTGGGCTTCAAGATTTAAATTCCAGAAAATTAAGAACCGAAGGCAAACTACATGTTTCTTTAGGTGTGAGTGACACAGTTTATCCAGAGAATGTGAACCTTAAAGAACTATTCACAAAGCTAGAAAAATTGTCAATTACTGAATTAAATGTCACCTACAACATAATTATTTTAGAAACATACCTCAAAAAAGAACAAGTGATGAGGGGCTTAAGGGTATCTTAAATTGCCCACTTGTGACTTGGACAGTTTTTTCACACAAACAACAATGGGAGTGTGGGTGCAATTGCTAGTATTTAACTCTTGTCTCTGTACAGGATAAATCACTTTTGGCTGTTTGTTAGAAATGTATACTATAAACTGCACTCATTAATTAGGTGGTGGCAATCACTGAGACATCACACTTTTCTTAGATATGAATTGCAATCAAAGCAGTTTATTTTCTAGTATCACAGACAACACAAACACAGTGACATTTGAAACAATCCTAGGATACCCGAGTAGACTCAGTCTGTTGTGTGTTTCTACAACTACACACTTGTAATCTTTCTTTAAAGATACTGTGTATATATATATATATATATATATATATATTATGGTTGCATGGTAGTGCTACCATAGTTAGGGTTGACGAGCCATTTCTATGTTAAACCCCAAAACTTTGCACCTTAATAACTTTGCAACCGTTTGACGGATTTGCCTGAAATTTGGAATACACAATTAAGAACTATAGGCCTTGGGATGTGCCAAGTTTTGTACTGGTCGGATACACAACTGCAGAGTTATTAAGCATGATCTGCACGCGCATTTACGCCTTTTCTGGAATTCTCACGGTTTCATACTCACAGGTCTAGACGGCTTACGTGATCGCCCAAATCTTCAGGAAACATGCAGCTTTGGGCCTCAATTGCCCTTTGAAGATTTCATGAAAAATATTAAACTGTTCAAAAGTTATGGCGGTCAAACTTCTGTTTGTTTCCATAGGATAACATTACGGCGTTCGCTTGCGCATGTGAGGCCTGTATCCCGAAGCGGTCTGAGATCAAGAGTTTTAATCAAAAAATTTTAGCCCCGTATGGAGACTACATACATAACTAGCCAGGAAAGTGATAATACATATAACTTTTAAATTTTTTTTCTATGTCGTACGGTTACTGAGATATAAGCAATTTACTATTACAACTACTGATTTTTGTGTTCCGAGAGTCATTATTTTGCATACATTCTTTCTACTCACTGTCTTTCTCTATGCGGCTTTTGGGAAAACCAGCCTGCGCTTACATTACTCTTACCATTACCGTTTCTGCTTGTTGTTCCATTACGTTTCGCACTTGCGTTCACGTTTACGCCACCATGTGCCGTTACCAATTGCGTTTTCATTTGCGGTTGCATTTCCATTGTTTTTAACATTTCTGTCTACCAGTACTGTTCCTCTTTCTGTTTAAACTGCGTCATCATCGCGTACGATTTGCGTTTGCGGGCACAATGTTACAATGCGACAAGACATCACCCCGTGCTCCGCCGCTGCGTACATTCACTATTTCTCATTATCATTCTCAAAGAAGACTAATTAGGGCAAAAACTCTGTATAATGCATCAGTTAGGGTTGTTCCACAGTGACAAAAGCGAGGAAATTCGATGTTAGGGTTGAAACCCCCTTTGCACCCCTCCAGCCCACCCCCAACTGGAATCAGGGTGTGCATTGGGGTCATCGGTCCTAACTGTCACCCCATTCTCCTATTCCTCAGCTTCTTTCCACATGTGATGGGGTGACACTTAGGGCCGATGACCCCAATGCGCACCCCGATTCCAGTTGGGGGGGTGGGCTGGAGTGAATTGCAAGAGGGTTTCAACCCTAACATCGAATATCTATATATATATATATATATATATATATATATATTGGTAGCACGGTAGTGCTACCATAGTTAGGGTTGAGGAGCCATTTCAATGTTAAACCCCAAAATTTGCACCTTAATAACTTTGCAACCGTTTGACGGATGTGCTTGAAATTTGGAATACATGATCAAGAACCATAGGCCTTGGGACCTGCCAAATTTTGTATTGGTCGGATACCCAGCCGCGGAGTTATTAATCGTGATCTGTGCGTGCATTTACACTTTTTCTGGAATTCTATGGTCTCGCCTACAGGTCGCATGGTTTGTGTGACCAGCCCAAAATCTTCAGGGAGCGTGCAGCTGTGGCCCCTGATGTGCCTTTTGAAGATTTCATGAAAAAATATTAAACTGTTCAAAAGTTATGGCAGTCCGAACTTCTGTTTTTTTCCCATAGGATAACATTACGGCATTCACCGTGCCTTTGAGGGCCTGTATCTCGAAAACGGTGCGAGATACGGAGTTTTTGTCAAAACCTTTTAGCCCCCTTTTGGGAGCTACGTATATAACTAGCCAGGAAAGTGATAATATATATGACTTTTAATTTTTTTTTCTATGTCATACGGTTACTGAGATATAAGCAATTTACTATTACAACTACTGATTTTTGTGTTCCGAGAGTCATTATTTTGCTTACATTCTTTCTACTCACTGTCTTTCTCTATACAGCTTTTGGGGAAAACCAGCCTGTCGCTTACATTACTCTTACCATTACGTTTCTGCTTGTGGTTTCCATACCGTTCACTTACAGTTCACGCATTTCGCCACCATGTGCGTTACCCTTCTTGCGTTTTCATTTGTAACGTTCCATTGTTTTTAACATTTCTGTCTACAGTACTGTTCCTCTTTCTGTTTCGCTTTGCGTCATCATGCGCATTACGATTTGCGTTTGCGGGCACAATGTTACAATGCGACAAGACATCACCCCGATGCTCCCGCTGCATTACATTCACTATTTCTCATTATCATTCTCAAAAAGAAGACAAATTAGAGGTGAAAACTCCATTTAATGCATCAGTTAGGGTTGTTCCACAGCGACAAAAGCGGGAAATTCGATGTTGGGGTTGAAACCCCTTTGCACCCTCGCCCACCCCAACTGGAATCAGGGTGTGTGCATTGGGGTCATCGGTCTAACTGTCACCCCATTCTCCTATTCCTCAGCTTCTTTCCACATGTGATGGGTGACACTTAGGCTGATGACTCCAATGTGCACCCGATTCCAGCTGGGGTGGGCTGAGGGGTGCAAGGGGTTTCAACCCAACATCAATATATATATATATATATATATATATATATATATACACCTATGGATCTGCTGGCCCGGATGGGCTACTGCCATTCTTGAAGCAGGCCGCCTGCCCTTGCTGTTCCTATTGCAAGAATCTTTAATCTTTCCATAATAACCCAAACGGTACCAACATTGTGGAAAACCGCTCGTGTTGTCCCGGTTCACAAAATAGGAGATACCAAAAATATGTCAAACTATAGACCAATTGCCATTCTCTGTACCCTAAATAAACTTCTCAAGAAGTCCATCGCTACTCGGGTCACAAATTACCTGCACCTTAACAACCTTATATCCCTACCAGCACGGATTCCGAACAGGACACAGCACCACAACTGCTCTGCTTCACCTGACAAATGCAGTCCTTACAGCGATGGATAAGAGCCTGCTCACTGGGGCCATATTGCTCGATCTCACAAAGGCATTTGACCTTGTGAATCACTCTCTGCTACTTTCCAAACTGTCCAGCCTTGGCTTTGACCCTAGATCCCATCTCCTGGTTCAATAGCTACCTCTCAGGGAGGTTGCAATTTGTCCAAATTGAATCCTCGTCTCAAATCTTCCCTACCTCTGTTGGAGTCCCCAAGGATCTATTCTTGGCCCACTACTTTCTCCCTTTCATTAACAACTTGCCTCCCTTCTGCTCTCCTCGTTAATCCTTTATGCCGATGACATGGTGCTTCTCTCCAGTGGTAAAGACCCCTTATCAGTAAGAGAACATCTTCAAGCAGACTTCAACTGCTTGCAGGGAGTAGTTACTGCAGAACAGGCTCCTAATGAATGCTAAGAAAACTGTAACTATGCTTTTGGCCCCCCGTCAAGAATCAGATCTCTTACTCCAGACTTATTGATACATTCTCTAGATGACTCCCCTCTTGAATTAGTTACCTCCTTCAGGTATCTAGGAGTCACTCTCGACCCATCTCTTGACTTTAACCTCCACATTGCAGCTACATGTAAGACAGTTTACTCAAAACTTGGTCTTGCCTTTAAAATAAGGTCCTCCCTCAATGATGCTGCCCGGCTTGCTATTGCACAAGGATTTCTCCTCCCTGCTCTAACATATTGCTCTCAGGTTTACCTTAAAGCTAGCAAAGGAGCACTCAAGAAATGGAGCACCTGCTATAACAGTATATGCAGATTTGCTCTCTCCGCTCAGAACTTACCCATCATTGCCTGCTCTATTCAAAACTAAATTGGCTCTCCCCAGACTCGCTCAGACACTATTCTGCAGGCTGTACAATTGATAATATGATCAGAGCAGGGGTCCCTAAATACCTTGCCGAACTATTAACTCAGCCCTCCCAAGCATACCTCCTCAGGGCATCTGCTCAAACCCAACTTGAAATTCCCAGATATCTCTCCACAAAGAGCGATCCTTTGCCATATCTGCCCCTTTGGAACTCCATTCCCTCCCACATCAAACTCTCCAAATCCCACAAGGCCTTTAAACTGAGTCTTCGGGCACACCTATTAGAATCCAACTACTGCTCTTGTGCTGTAACTGAGCTTCTCTCTAGCATTTTCTCCTCCTTATGGCACTTACCGATTTCCTACTGGTCTCCAAAATCTGAAGTTTCCACATCTAGCAGAAATCTATTGTTATAATGCTACTTCATTTAAGTTTTGTTTGCAGTTTGTCGCTTCAATTTAGTCATTGATGTATCATCAGATGAAAATAATTAATGTAATGTTATCTGTTTCTCTTTGCCATTACTGATAATGACTGTCCCTGGCTGTATACTGTTCAAATGTTTGTTCTCACCTCATGCTGCGTCATGAAATACTCTTTAATGTTGACTCTGGTCTCCCCTGTCTGTACTCTCCCGGGTCGTGCCTGAATATAGGCAACATTGTTGTCTAGTGTACTTACCCGGTAAACAAAAACCAAATAAATAAATATATATTATGGTAGTACGGTAGTGCTACCATAGTTAGGGTTGATGAGCCATTTCTATGTTAAACCCCAAAACCTTGCACCTTAATAACTTTGCAACCGTTTGTCGGATCTGCCTGAAATTTGGAATACACGGTCCAGAACCATAGCCCTCAGGATCTGTCAAGTTTTGTATCAGTCGGATACACAGCCGTGGAGTTATTAAGCGTGATCTGTGCGTGCATTTACACTTTTTCTGGAATTCTATGGTCTCGCCTACAGGTCGCATGGTTTGCGTGACCAGCCCAAAATCTTCAGGGAACGTGCAGCTGTGGCCCCCGATGTGCCTTTTGAAGATTTCATGAAAAAATATTAAACTGTTCAAAAGTTATGGCAGTCCGAACTTCTGTTTTTTTCCCATAGGATAACATTACGAGTAGCTGCGCTTTTGAGGGCCTGTATCTCAAAACGGTGCGAGATACAGAGTTTTTGTCAAACATTTTAGCCCCTTTGGGGCTACATATAACTAGCCAGGAAAGTGATAATACATATGACTTTTAAATTTTTTCTATGTCGACTGAGTTACTGAGATATAAGCAATTTACTATTACAACTACTGATTTTTGTGTTCCAAGAGTCATTATTTTGCATACATTCTTTCTACTCACTGTCTTTCTCTATACAGCTTTTGTGGAAAACCAGCCTGCCTCCACATTACTCTTACCATTACCGTTTCTGCTTGTTGTTCCGATACGTTTCCTTACACGTTCACGTTCGCCACCATAATGCGTTACCCTTTGCGTTTTTCATTTGCAGTTGCGTTTCCGTTGTTTTAACATTTATGTCTCTTCTGGTACTGTTCCTCTTTCTGTTTAGCTTTTGCATCATCATCGTATTGATTTGTGTTTGCGGGCACAATGTTACAATGCGACAGACATCACCCCGTGCTCCCCCGCTGCATTACATTCACTATTTCTCATTATCATTCTCAAAAGAAGACAAATTAGAAGTAAAAACAGGGTGTGTGAAAAAACCATCATACACACTTACCTACACTTTATTTTTTATAATTGTTAGTGTGTAGGATTTACAGTACTTTTTTAGGCAGCATGGAAAAATACTTTGTTTTGTAACACTGCTTTATTTAGCAGCCACGAAAAAAACTGAGTAGAATGTGCAAGAAACATTTTCAAGTAACATTTGGAACATTTCAACAGAAGCTGAACATGAACAGAAACATCTAGTTTTGGAAATGGAACTGTCTGGTTTGAGCTACGAGTTCAAAACACTGCGTTTGTAGTAGAGAGTCCTGGTGCTGCTTCTGGTGGTTTTCTGTGGATCACAGTCTTCTTGTAAGCAGTCAGTCTGTAGATTTGATGTGGATCAAATGAGAGAGTGCCTCAGAAAAGTACTAGCAAACAGGCAAGAAAGAGGGGTGGAGGTACAATGGGGAGTAATCAAAACAGCCATCACAGTGGCAACAAGCGTTTGTGTAAAGCAAATCAACAAAACACAATGAAGGAAAAAACCACTATGGTTCTCAAAAGAGGTGGAAGGGAAGGTTAAGGAGAAAAGGATAGCATTCAGGAAATATAAGGAAACACAGAAGGAGCAGGACAGAGAACTTTATCAGTTAAAGCAGAAAGAGGCTGGGAAGGCAGTCAGAATAGCAAAGGCCCAAACTGAGGAAAGGATAGCCAACTCTGTTAAGAAGGGGGATAAGACCTTTTATAGGTACATTAGGGAGCGAAGAAAGACCAAAGAAGGGATACTGAGGCTTAATAAAGGGGAGGAAATGTGGGTAGAGGGTGACAGTGAAAAAGCAGGGATACTGAACGAATATTTCTGCTCAGTATTCACAAAGGAAGAGGAGGGGGAGGTACCTAAACCAACCAAGAGAAACACTCTGAAGATGGGGGTCTATACCAGTCCATTTACAGAAGAATGGGTTCTGAAAGAACTAATAAAATTGAAGGTGGACAAAGCAATGGGGCCTGATGGGATTCACCCAAGAATTCTAAAGGAACTAAGGGTAGAACTAGTGACACCGCTGACTACTCTCTTTAACAAATCATGGGAGGATGGAGTGGTACCTGAGGACTGGAGGAGGGCGGATGTGAATCCTCTTCACAAAGTGGGAGCAGAACAGAGGCAGGAAACTACAGACCAGTTAGTTTGACCTCAGTGGTAGGGAAAATGATGGAAACACTTCTGAAGGAAAGAATTGTTGAGTACCTAGAGGCCAGTGGAGCACAGAACCCAAGGCAGCATTGATTCACGATGGAAAGGTTGTGTCAGATGAATCTAATAGATTTCTTTGACTGGGTGACCAAAGTAGTAGACCAGGGAGGGGCTGTGGACATGGCCTACCTAGATTTTAGCAAGGCATTTGATACAGTCCCACACAAAAGATTAATACACAAGTTAGCCAGCCTTGGAATGGGTCCCAAGGTGGTAGCCTGGATAAAAAATTGGCTAGACAACAGGACGCAAAGGGTAGTAGTAAATGGAGTCCACAGTGAAGAAAGGAGGGTTACTAGCAGGGTACCGCAGGGTTCAGTACTAGGACAGTTCCTTTTTAATGTCTTTATAAGTGACATTGCAGAGGAACTGGAATGAAAAGTATGTCTCTTTGCAGACGACACAAAGATCTGCAACAGGGTTGATACACAAGATGGAGTGGAAAGGATGGGAAGGGACTTGGCAGGGTTGGAGGAATGGTCAGATGTATGGCAGCTCAGATTCAATGCAAAGAAGTGCAAGGTAATGCACCTGGGAAACAAAAACCCAGGGGTAGAGTACACAATGGGGGTGAGATACTGACAACAGTAAAAATGGAAAGGGACCTGGGGGTAATTATATCAGATGACCTAAAGGTGGGCAAGCAATGTGAGAAGGCAGTAAGGAAGGCTGGGGGGATACTGGGATGCATAGGGAGAGGCATCAATAGTAGAAAACAGGAAGTTGTTATCCCTCTGTACAGACAGTTGGTGAGACCCCATCTGGAGTACTGTGTGCAGTTCTGGAGACCCCATCTCTGCAAAGACACAGACAGAGTGGAGGCTGTCCAGAGGAGGGCAACCAAAATGGTGCAGGGTCTGCACCAGAAGGCATAATGAAGAAAGACTAAAGGAGCTTAATATTATACCCTTGAGGAAAGAAGGAGAGCGGGGACATGATAGAAACTTCAAGTACCTCAAGGAATCAACAAAATCCAAGAGGGTAGCATCTTTCAGAAAAGAGATGTGCAAGAACAAGGGGCGCAATCTGAAGATAGAGGGGGGATGGCTCAGAGGTAGTGTGAAGAAGCATTTTTTTACAGAGAGGGTTGTGGATGCATGGAACAGCCTCCCTGAGGAGGTTGTGGAGTCAAGAACAGTGGGGGAATTCAAGAATGCATGGGACAGACATAAGGCAGTCCTAGCGGGGGGTAGGAGGAAGTAAGCTGTTAGTTAACTAGGATCTGCAGCTTATCTGTTAGGCAGGAAAATGGGCAGACTAGGTGGGCCAAGCGGTCCTTATCTGCTATCACATTCTATGTTTCTATGTTTCTATCATGGTTTAAAATTAAACTATTTAGGCCTACTGTTTGAAATTGAGTGCAAGCATTTACTTCCTGTGGCTCAGAGATTAATATGTGTTTCCATGGCGTCCGGGGTCAATTGTTTGCCATGGAGAGTTGTGGGAGTGAAAAGAAAGGTTAGGAACTGTCTCAAAATGTATGGTTTTGTTTTTCTTTTTTGAGAGAACCATGACTTTTACTGAGTGCCGAGAGGCAACTCGAGAGGAAGGCGACATCCAAGTACCTCAGCTGTGGTGGTTGAAAAATGTGAGTACCCACCTGAACTGTCTCGAGCTCCGTGTGGCACATGGTCTGTGTGGCTGGCATTTTGTGCTTTGGCCAAATGCGGTAACATCCGGATTTCAGGTTATTATGGTTTTTGGACAACGTAATAACCCAAAATCAGGTTATTATGATGTTTGCCAAACACCATAATCTGGATGATATTATAGGTCACCAGTAATTATAAAACAATAAAGAAACTGTTTATCAATCAATCAATCCTTTATTTAACCAGGTGAAGCACCTTTGTGCAAGAACTCATTTGCAAGGTGGGCCTGGGGAAGTTTGCAATCATAAACAGACAATATCAAACATGATAGGTAACAAAACACTAGGGATACATAAAAAAAGAAAAGCAATTGTCACATTGTCAGCATTTGAGTACATGATAATGAGGTGGGCAGGTGATTGTACATACAATATTGGACAATGGGTTATAACAAAAATGATATAAAAGTGCTGTTCCAGGGATAAACAAATCATCCAATAGACATTTACTTGATGCAACCACATCTCACACAACGTACAAACTTCCCACTGACAAAGGTGGTGGGTCGAAGTAGTAGAGCAGGCAGAGGGAAGAGGAAATCAGGGAGGGGGAGGGAGGGATCAGGTGGTTCAAGGTAGCAGATGGGCAAGACCAGGATGAATAGGCTGGGGAAGTAGGCTGAGAAGGGGTCTGAGAGAGGGGGAATGGGGGACTGAACAAGTGTGCATATGTGCACTAGCTAATACTGCACTCAGTCAGGCGCTGGCCGTGGAGGTGAAAGGTGGGCTGTGCCAGTCGCCAGCTGGGGACGGATGGGGAGGGTGCTGGGTAGGCTGGCATGGCTGGGTGGGGGGCCCTCTAGACTACCAGGTAAATGGAGATTCTTTCATTATTTATGTACAGTTCAGGGGATGGGGGGCCACTAGCCCACCAGGGAAACGGGGACTTGTTGTTTTATTTATGTATAGTTGTGGGGGGGGCCACTAGACTACCAGGGCAATGGGGAGTCATTTTCTTATTTATGTACAGGTCGTGGGGAGGCACTAAACTACCAGGGCAATGGGGATTTGTTTTCTTATTTATGTACAGTTCAGGGGGACACTAGACTACCAGGGCAACGGGGATTCATATTTATTAATATACAGTTGGGGGGGTACTAGACTACCAGGGATACAGGACCATACATTTTTATTAAACAGTTTGGGGAGGCCGCTAGACTACCAGGGCTACCCATCTGCTGCATTTACGACTGGCAACTAAGGGGTCAGGGCATAGGTGGGCAGGGTTGACGCCCTGTGTTGTGACTTGCGACATGCTTGCCAGGTATGCCCGCGGTTAAAGGCGTACATGGCCACATGTCGCAAGTCGCAGGACTTAGCTGCAATGACCCTGCCCCTACTAGAATAGGGCGCAGGGCCAATGTTGCAGGTGTGGGTGGCACAAGTTGCATTCGGCGGCAACTTGTGCCACCCTTCTAGAATAGGGCCCAATATCTTTCTTTCAGTGGAGTCATGATTTTAGCATTTTTATGCTTTACTTATTCAGGGTAGCCTAGTCCAAGGGCTGGATATTAAGACTGTGCCAGGCAGTGGCGCAAGCCTGGGAGCAGCGCAACTGGGCTGTGCTGGGGCCAGGACCAGGCGATATTCAATGGTGATGCACCGTGGCTCAGCACTGTTGAATATGGCAAGGTCAGCACACATACTTACAGGAGCAGTGGCCCTGCACCAGTGCAAGCCACAGAGAGGGAGCACGGGATGCGCCACCCAAGTGCAGTTGTGTTAGGTGCATCATCCATGATATTCAGCCGGGGCATGCAAATGAGGCTATAATATATAAGAAGGTACAAATGGGGCCATTTGCATGTCATTATGACCCCATTTGCATGTGCTGTGCAGGGCGTGCTCCGTGATTGCGCCTGGCACCCTATTCAGCTGCTGTCATCGGGGTGAGTCCCTGGTGGGTGTTTGTAACCCTTCCTCCCATATGCCTGATCGTGGGCATCTGTAAAAGTAATAACATTACCTGGTGGTCTAGCGTCCTTCCCCATATGCCCGATCGCAGGCTTCTATTAAAGTAATAAAGTACCTGGTGGTCTAGCGGACTGCACCCGTACACCAAATCACAGGCATCTGTCAAAGTAATAAAAGTACCTGGTGGTCTAGCGGTCCCCTTATGACTGCAATCCAGGCAGCTCTTAAAGAGACAGTACACAGAGGCTATACAGGCACTCTCTGGCAATCACATTTAAACTGCTAAAATGCAGGACACTAGCCTGGCAGTGAGCATTTAGGCAAGCTCGAGGAAGACTTTTCGGGAACCCCTGTTTGTAGGGGGGGGTTACACCCCTCCCTGCTTGGAGAAAACTTGGGTGTCCACATCAAGCCTGTACCATCATGCACAGTTAACATAAACTTATTACTTTACGATACATATTCACTACACTTCATGATACTATATCCATTCTGACAACACATTGTGCATATTTCACACAGGTAAATTGAATATTACTATACTGAATCATGTAATAACTTCTTGTACCTTAAACAATGCAAGAGGGGGCCCTTTCCTGTCAGCTAACTTGTGGCTAGAGGGGGCAGGGGCACCATAGTGAGAGGGAAAAACAAGTAACCTGGAATTGGCTGTCAAGCTCAATTTGGGCAGTGAGCTTGGTGAGACATAAACACCTTTGTGCACCACACTGAGAGGCAAATCCACTGGCCTCCTGGGAGAATCATAACTGAGGCGTACTACTGGCTTGACAGCTCGGCCAGTCTTTCTGAGGGGGACAACTACAGTCTCTGTATTCTCAGCACTGATCTGGGGACTCTCGTCACTTGTGAGGGGTGCCTCTGCCTGGGTGGGAACGTCCAAACTTGCGGCACTGTCAGCTCCTTGCTCTGCAGGCTCTGTTTCTACAACACTTGACTCATTTTGAGAAGGCTCCACCCAGCACAATCAAGCTTTGAGGCACTGAAAAGGGGTGGTCAGCACTCTCATAGTGATCTTCAAGTTCTGGTATATCACCAGAAAGACTCAAACCCTCAGCCCCTTCTTCAGGCAAATCATATAGTTCCACAATACACAGAGACTCAACATCTTCAGACGTAATACTTTTTACTTCACTTTCTGTGAGCATTGGCTCCAAGAACGAAGCTGAGGGTAAGGCAGTCTAGAAGGCCCAGCTTCATTCCCACAATTTATCAGGGGGTTACCTCGAAACAGCTGGCTCAGTTCATAAGAGGGGTAATAGGCATGGTCGTATTCACTTTTGTCAGAAGTGGTCTGACAGTCACTATCATTCTGATCCTGCAGCGGAGAAAACCTTAAATCTGTGACCACTGGGATAGGTTGACTCTGTCTCTTTCTTACAGCAGCATGAGTCACCGGCCCAGGGGAATCAATCTCTGATAGTTCAGCCTCAATTATGACTTGGCCAACAGGTAGCAATTGGTTACGGTGCATGGTTTTGACAGCTTTGGAGTTGTTAGACTTTGAAGCATAGACTTTGACGGCAGATAAGGACCACTTGGCCCACCCAGTCTGCCCATTTCTCACCTATTGGATAAGCTGCAGATTCTAGTTAACCAACAGCCTACTTCTTCCACCCTCCACCCCTGAGAATTGCCTTATGTCTGTCCCATGCATTCTTGAATTCCCACTGTTTTAGATCCCACAACCTCTCCAGGAAGGCGGTTCCATGTGTCCACCACTCTCTCTCCGTGAAAAGAATTTCCTCACATTACCTCTGAGCCGCCCCTCTAACTTTAAATTGTGCCCCTTGTTCTTACAATTCTCTTTTCTGAAAGATGCTACCCTCTTGGACTTTGTTGATTACCTTGAGGTACTTAAAGTTTCTATCATGTCCCCCTGTCCCTCCTTTCATCAATGGTATACATATTAAGCTCTCTCAGTCTCTCTTCATATGGTTTCTGATGTAGACCCTGCACCATTTTAGTTGCCCTCTCTGGACTGCTTCCATCCTGTCTGTCCTTGCATAGATGAGGTCTCCAAACTGCACACAGTACTCAGATGGGTCTCACCAACTGTCTGTACAGAGGGATAACCACTTCCCTTTTTACGTTAAACGGCGCATGCACAAGGAGCGTTTTGGGAAAGTAGCACACTTGGAGGTGTGCCTCTCCCATCAATGCACTGCTCCTTGAGCAGGCGTGGCGGTCTACCAATGGGTGCAGGAGCTCAGTATGTAACAGCGGTGTTCCTCTGCTTCAAAAAACACGCTGCCATACTGAGCACCGCCGCTACTCCCTCCATCATCGCTCCCAGCGCTCACGCCCCAAAGCTTTCCTGCCACGCTGGGAGCCCACCCCAACATGGCAAACGTTGTTTGTTTTGCCGACAGGGTGCCCAATCCGGCCGGCTCCGCGCCCCAAACCATCCTGCTGCCACACTGGGAGCCCACCCCAGCTGCAAACGGTCATTGTTTTGCCGTGGGTGCCCAATCCCGTCGGCTCCTCGCCCCCACATCTTCTGCCATGCTGGAAGCCCACCCCAGCGTGGCAAACATCCCACGCCGTCTTTTTTTTTAAACCTGTAAAACAAAACAGTCCTGCGCGCTGCCTCCCAGCCCCTCCCACAACCCGCACTCCAACCACTGCACACCCAGCCTCCCACCCCCTCACCCCATACTTACTTCCGACTCGGGCGCGACGATCTTCCGTGGACTGGAACACGCCTGCACTCTTCAAAGCCGATCGCGAACTGAGGAAATGCCGGTAAGCTGTATAATGGGCACATAGGGGTTTCAACTTTATTGCATATCTCAGTCATTTTTGGAATTTTTGCACCAAATTTTCAACATGAGGTTTTTGGGACCCCTCTCATGAATGATGTCACTGTCATGGCGTTATTTGGGCCCGAAGGGAGATTTCGCAGACACTGCACAGTCACTGCGCGAAATCACCCTTCGGCCTCGAATAATGCCATGACAGTGACATCATCCATGAGAAGGGGTCCCAAAAACCCCATGTTGAAAATTTGGTGCAAAAATTCCAAAATGACTGTTTTACGAGCGTGTGTTGCGCAGTTCCTATACAGGCTCATAAGTTCGCGAATTTTCAATATTTTCACTCCAGATTTTCAACATTGCCATTTTATCACACCTTCTTGTGAGGTATAGCTGTCATTTTCACATCTCACCCAAAACGTTTCTGCCCATGTAGACACAATGGCACAGTCAGTGTGCTAAATCAATGTATGGAACACATTAAGAAAATCACAGTGACACTGTTCATGAGCAGAGGTCTTAAAATGGCTATGTTGAAAATTTGGTGAAAAAATTCCTAAAAATGACTGTTTTAAGAGCGTGCGTTGCGCAGTTCCTACGCACGCTCGTACGTTTGCGAATTTTCAATATTTGCACTCCAGATTTTCAACATTGCCATTTTACCACACCTCCTCATGAGCAGTACAGCTGTCATTTTTCACATCCTGCCCAAAATGTGTTTCTGCCCATGTAGCGCACAATGGCGCAGTCGGTGTGCGAACTCAATGTATGGGACACATTAAGAAAATCACAGTGACACTGATCATGAGCAGAGGTCTTAAAATGGCTGTGCTGAAAATTTGGTGAAAAAATTCCTAAAAATGACTGTTTTATGAGTCTGCATTACGCAGTTCCTACGCATGTCAGTAAGTTTGCGAATTTTCAATATTTTCACTCCAGATTTTCAACATTGCCATTTATCACCTCCTTATGAGCACTGCAGCTGTCATTTTCACATCTTGCCCAAAACGTGTTTCCGCCATGAGCGCATAATGGCACAGTCGGTGTGCGAACTCAGTGTATGGGACACATTAAGAAAATCACAGTGTCACTGTTTATGAGCAGAGATCTTAAAATGGCTATGTTGAAAATTTGGCAAAAATTCTACAAATAACTGTTTTCTGGCGTGCATTGTGCAGTTCCTCGCGCCTTCGTAAGTTCTGAATTTCAATATTTTCACTCTAGATTTTCAACATTGCCATTTTACCACACCTCCTTATGAGCAGTATAGCTGTCATTTTCACATCCTGCCCAAACGTCTTTTCCCCCATGTAGTGCACAATGGCGCAGTCGGGTGTGCTAAATCAATGTAAGGACACAGTAAGAAAATCACAGTGACACTGTTCATTGTGAGAGGTTTTAAAATGGCAATGTTGAAAATTTGGTGAAAAAATCCTAAAAATGACTGTTTTATGAGCGCATGGTGCACAGTTCCGCACGCACTCGTGAGGGTTTCATAATTTTCAATATTTCCACTCCAGATTTTCAACATTGCCATTTTACCACACTTCCTTATGAGCTGTACAGCTGTCATTTTTCACATCCTGCCCAAAACGTGTTTCCACCTATGTAGCGCACAATGGGGGTAACAACAAGGTCATGCTGACAATTTATTGTGCAAATACCAGCAATCGCACAGGTCATTAGGGTAAAGTACCATACATAGATACATAGATACATAGACAGTGTCGGCAGATAAGGGCCTATGGCCCACCCAGTCTGCCCATTTGAGCTTGTAAGTTCAGTCTGTTTTCCTAGAAGTCTGTTTCCCCTTACCCCTGACCTCTAGAATTCCTTTATGTCTATCCCATGCATTCTTAAATCCCGTGATTGTTTCAGCCCCCACCACTTCCTCTGGCAGGGGTTCCATTGTCCACCACCTGCTCTGTAAAGAAATTTTTCTCATGTTTCCTGAATCGTCCCTCCCTCCAACTTCATCCCATGCCTCTAGTCCTGGAACATCTTTTTCGCTTAAAATAGTGTTTTCCTGCACCCTGTTCCTCCCTGTAAGATACTTGTATGTCTCTATCATATCCCTCTCTCCCTCCTCCTCCAGGGAGTACATGTTCAGTTCCTTCAACCTGTCTTCATAGGACTTGTGATGCAATCCATGCACCATCTTTGTTGCCCTCCTCTGAACCTTCTCTACCCTGTCTATGTCCTTACGTAGGTATGGTCTCCAGAACTGTACAATGTACTCCAGGTGGGGCCTCACTAGTGTCTTGTATAGTGGAATTATGACCTCCCTTTTCCTGCTGGTGATGCCCCTGCCTATACATCCCAGCATCCTATTTGCTTTACCTGCTGCCTTGTCACACTGTTTCTCACCTTGAGGTCATCAGAGATGACAACCCCAAGATCCCTTTCCTGCTTGGTGCATGCTATAACCTCACCCCCCAACTGATATATTGTGCCAGGGTTTTTGTGCCCCATATGCATTATCTTGCACTTCTTTGCATTGAATTTCAACTGCCAAACCCCTGACCATTCTTCAAGTTTCTGCAGGTCACTTCTCATTCTGTCTACACCCTCTGGTGTGTCTACTCTGTTACAGAGCTTTGTGTCATCAGCGAACAGTGAAATTCTGCCTTCTAGATCCTGTGCAATGTCACTGATGAAGATGTTGAATAGGACCAGTCCCAGCACTGATCCCTGTGGTACCCCACTGGTCACTCTTCCCTCTGTGGAGTGACAGCCATTTACCACCACCCTCTGTGTCCTGCCACCCAGCCAGTTACCTACCCACCACACTACTGTCCATACATGCCAAACACCACTGCAAATACCTGCAAGCGAATGTTCGGCATTGACAAATGCTTGTTCTACTTGTGATGCCCCTCCCTATGCATCCCAGTATCCCCCTGGCTCTCCTTACTGACTTCTCACATTGCTTACCCACCTTTAGGTCATCTGATATGACTACACCCAGATCCCTTTCCATTATTGTTGTCGTTAGTACCTCCCCTGCTATTGTGTACTCTTCTCCTAGATTTTATTTCCCAGGTGCATTACTTTGCACTTCTTTGCATTGAATCTAAGTTGCCATATGTCTGACCATTCCTCCAACCTTTCCAAGTCCCTTCTCATCCTTTCTACCCCTCCTTGTGTATCAACTCTGTTACAGATCTTTGTGTCATCTGCAAAGAGGCATACCTTTCCTTCCAGACCCTCCGCAATGTCACCTATAAAGACGTTAAAGAGGACTGGACCCAGTACTGAGCCCTGAGGTACTCCACTAGTAACCCCCCTTTCTTCAGAATGTGTTCCATTCACTATTACCTTCTGTGTCCTGTTGTTCTATGGGTGCACCTTGTACATAGGTAAATCATCCAACTTTCCAACTACTACATGGGGAAGATGGTGCCACCGATCAACAATTTTGTGTTTATCATGCAGTCCCAAATTGCGTAACAACACACGGTCTCCAGGTCGAAGCTTTTAAGCCTTTACTTTTTTAGCATGCCTCTCTTTGTTGGCTAGATTTCTCTTGGTGGCCATTGTCTGGGCCAGTTGATAGGCATGGTTCAATTGAGCTTTCAGTTTTTGTACATATTGCAAGTAGTTTTCAGCTCGGACCCCATCTGGAGAGACCCCAAAACAGACATCAATAGGCAGCTGGGCCTCTCTCCCGAACATGAGGCGGTAGGGAGAGAACCCGATAGCATCATTTTTTGTGCAATTGTATACGTGTACCAAGGTGCTAATCTGCTGGCTCCATTTATGCTTGTCTTTTGGGTGGAGGGTGCCTAGCATGTCTGAGGTCACGCGGTTAAAAGCGTTCTGGTTGACGGTCCTCTCGTGGGTGATAGGTGGTGTTTTTAATTTCTCGTGACTCTTATAGAGAGAGTATTTGTTTGATCAGCTGACTCTCAAAGTCTCTGCCTTGATCAGAATGAATTTGCTGGGGGCACCTTAGTGGATGAAGACATTTTACACTAGCACCTTGGCCACGGTAGATGCCTTTTGAACTTTGGTGGGGAAAGCTTGTGCATACCATGTGAAATGATCTGTAACCACTAACACATTGCCAGTGTTCTGCTGATCAGGTTCTAAACACAAGAAGTCTATGCAGACTAGTTCCATGGGGGTGCTGGTAGTAATATTAACAAGGGAGGGCAGCCCTCTGAGGCAGGGCTTTTCTTTGCAGGCAGTGACTACAAGCCTTTACATGGTGCTCAACATCGGCCCCCATTTTGGGCCAGTAGAAGCGAGATCGTACCAGGTCAAGGGTTCTGTCAATACCGAGGTGTCCCATGTGATTGTGGAGGGACCTCAGTACCAAATCTTTAAAGGCCGTGGGCAGGAACAATTGTTGCTTGTCTATTTTGCCACTATGATCTACTGTCTCTCTATGCAACAACTGATTGAGCAACTTTAATCTGGGGCCTTCTTTAAACAATAAAGCAGTTCGCAAGTCAGTGGAAGGTAACTTAGACACATCTTTCCCCACATGCAGGGCATCAAGTGCTGGCTAAATCATAGGATCTTGGGATTGAGCCCAATGAATGCTGTCATTGTCAAATTGACGTTGTGCACTAATATCTAGAGCAGAGAAGTGGCAATAAGCAGCTAGTATGCAGGTGTCAGAAGGGCCCAAGCAATCTACTAAACAGTCCACTGTGTCCGCAGACATCTGTTCATCTCTAGCAAACTTTTGGCACAATGCTCGAATGTCAGGTTCAGGCAGCCTGACCCAATCACTCTTGGAAGTGGGCCTTTGTGATAGGGTGTCAGCATCAATATGGTTCAGGCCCGGTCTGTATTCGACAGTGTCTAACTTATCTGAAGTCTGTACATAGGTCAATAGGTTATTTTCAGTCTTCACCAATATCTTTGCCCCATGGAGGTATTCATGAAACTGGACACCGATGGCCCATTTTAGCACAAGGAACTACAACTTACGCACAGGGTAGTTTCGTTCGGACGGGGTCAAGCTCCTGCTGGCAAAAGCTACTGGTCTCAGGCCATCCTCATGGTCTTGCTACAGCACCACTCCTAGACCCTGCAGACTAGCATCCGTATGCAGCACATAGGGTTTGGTGGGCTGTGTATAGGCAGGATGTGGGGTGGGGAGCTGGTATATGATCTCATGGAAGGCTGCTTCACAGTTGGACATCCAGCGGGGCCCGAAGAGTTCACCTGGGTGGAAGTATACTTTTTCTGGTTCTTTAATGGACCCTTTTTTGTATTTACGATTGGTAGGAGGGTAACCCTAGGTAAGGTTCAAGAGTGGGCGAATCACCTTGGAATAGTCGTTTATGAACCTGAGGTAGTAGCCACAGAACCCCAGGAAATGTTGTAGTTCTTTCAGATTATGGGGTTGGGACCAAGTAGTCAGTGCTTCAACCTTATTGGGATCAGTCTCTATCCCTTTTGTAGATACTATGTGCCCCACATACTTTACGGAGGTTTGGAAAAACTGGCACTTGTCAATGGACAGCTTGAGGCCTAAGTCTTCCAGTCGGTCTAGGACTTTAAACAGTCAGTTCTCATGCTCCTCTAAGGTGCTCCCAAGCACAATGACATTGTCCAAGTACACCAGGCATTCCAGCAAATTCATATCTCCCACTGCACGTTCCATCAGTCGCTGAAAGGTGGCCGGGGCCCCGATATCCCCTGTGGCATCCTCAGAAAATGGTAGAACCCCAATTGACAGATGCAGGCTGTTTTCTCATGGTCTTCCAGGGCCATCGGGATCTGTTAGTATCCGCTGTGAAGATCCAACACTGAGAACCATTTGCTCCCATTCAAGCAGTCCAGGGTATCTTGTATACGAGGCATAGTGTATTGGTCTGGGATGGTCCACCGGTTCAGGGTTCGATAATCAACACACATCTTCACATTCCCATTCTTCTTATGCACAACCACAATGGGAGAGGTGTATGGGCTCCTGGATTCTTATATCACGCCAGCAGTGAGCATTTCCTCCAGGTGTCTTCTCACATCATCTATGTCTGCTGGGATAAGGCGTCAGGACCGCTCTCGAAATGGCCGTTCATCGTGCAGGTGTATGTGATGCTCCGCACCCTGGACACATCCCACATCCCATTCCTTCAATGAAAACACTTGGTCTCTCTGGGCAAGTCCCTTGCTAATTCTAGCTTTCCATTTAGCTGGCAATGGGGAGTCACCAAAGTCAAACAAGTCTGGGGTCACTCTCTTCTTCTTGCCAGGATGCTTGTTGCTGGGCAACACTGCAGTGTCGGTGCAGTGTACCATAGCTAGGGTGCACCCTCTGTTCACCCAGATCTCCCAGTCTGACACATTGTGAATTTGGACCATCACTCATTGTGCGTAGGCATGGGCACTAACAGGCAAGATGCTGGGCTTGACCAATAATCCTTCTGGCAATGTTCCATCGCCTGGCGCATCCAACATCAGTATTTTGTTCTTGACATCCTTCCATAGGCTGGCCTCCCCTTGAATGGTACACTGGGCGTTAAGGGCCTGTACCATTGAAATGGCATCCTTCTTCCACACGATCCCCACCGGTTCATCCTGGTCTACTTCCTCGGGTTTCT
Organism: Neoceratodus forsteri; assembly: GCA_016271365.2. Lineage (NCBI taxonomy): Eukaryota > Metazoa > Chordata > Ceratodontiformes > Ceratodontidae > Neoceratodus > Neoceratodus forsteri. The sequence goes on from CM057454.1 coordinate 1,182,577,656, forward strand.
GTTGCAAGTCATAGGCCCTCTTGATCAGAGCCTGAATTTTTAGAGCCCTTCCAGTCCGTTGCCCTTGTTTCTCGTGACAGAGTTGTGCTAGCCTCCCAAACATGTGGGCATTTGTTCCGATTAACAGGGGAACCCCATCATACAGTCCAGTGGGAGGGACACACTAGGGCCAGTGTCTCTACTTGCTCCTCCACACCAGTTACAGTTGCAGGAAAAGACAACCAAAGGTGGACATATCCTAAGTAGGGATAAGAGCTGTCACTCAGCCCCCACACATGTAGCCTTCCAGAGATTGTAATGGCATATCAGATAAGTATTTGTCATACCAGTCCTGAAATACAATGGTCACTTGTGACTCACTGTCAAGCACAGCCCGAGTAGGAATACCATCCACAGCCACAGTAGTCTGCATTGAAGGGCCCACTATTTTGGACCAGTCAGGAGGGACAGCAGCAGGGGCCTGGACAGACGATTTAGCCACAAAGAGGTTTGAGTTAGGATGTCCGAAGCCTTCACTGCAATCATTTCGTGCACCCCTTGACCACTGATTCAGTTTCTGAAACTCCCCTTGAGGCCAGTTCACCACTCTCTCTAAGTCCCTCTGAGAACGGCACTTCCTCTTCATGTGACCATCCTTGCCACAATTGTGACAAATGACAAGCTCTTGGGGCATCCTTGGAGAGAGCATTGCAGGGGATGCTGGAGCACTGATGGGCGATTGTGATCTAGCTCCTGCTGATAGTGTGCCAGGTCTCCAAAGTTCCTTTAGGGTGGCAGTCAATTCCTTGAGCTCAGCCGAAAAGTCACCCTCGGTAGCGGATGCCTGAGGATGCACCCCCACCCCCATGGGAGTCACGTCCTGACAGGGGCCATGGTCTTTGTTAACAGGGGATACCTCAGTGAGAACATCCGGTTGTACCTTTCTGACTTCCTTCAGCAACTCCTCTCCACTGTTTAGCCCAGGCGGGACACCCTTATGGTCTCCATTTCGGAAGGGCTCCGGTGCCATGATCACTTGAGCTGCACTCACCCCATAATCCAATCTCCTCTTCCCCTTCAACCTCGCAGAGTTCTTTTATCAAGTCACAGTAGTCAGGTGGGTTACTCTCCTATCCCGGAGCCTTAACTGGAGGATCTGCAATTTAGAATGCTTTGCATGTTGCAGTATGTGCCCCAATCTCACATGGGTCAAGTCACTGGCAGCTACCCCACCTTTCCAGTAAGTTTTCTGCAAAGCTCTTTCTTGACGAGTAACATACACAGGCAAACTTTCCCCTTTCCATTGTTTGGTACCTCAGAATTTCCACATCAAATTCTCTCCTGACTCAATGCTCCCAAAATTGCCTTTGAGTGCAGATAGGTACTTCTGAGCAGATGCATCAGGGTTTGTGGACCTCAAAAATGTAATGGCTTCAAGGGCGGGACCCCTCAAACTTTCTGATTCTTTTCCACTTCTCAGCCTCCACACTCTGCCACTCGGGTACCAAGGGGGCAACATAGTCTATCCAGGTCTCCCAGTCATCCTCCCCCGGTGGGGTGGGGAGGGTGCCCGAGAAGATTCTCAGCCTTCGGTAGGAGTCATGACTAATGTCAGGTACAGACATAGGGGCCAGCATTGGCATGGGCACAGAAGGCAGGGCAGTAACAGGTGCTGGAGTGGGAGGGGGTGTTGGAGAAGGAACACCCCTAGGTGGCAGGAATAGTTTCTTAAAATCCTCTACGGTTTTCCTTCCTCCAGCAACAACTTACCAAATTTCTCCTCAAAAGTCTCAGATAATGGTGGGAGCTTATCCTCCCCAGGGTCTTTACTGTCTTTTGTTATCACTGTCCAGGCAGCTGGAACCCCTTCTGGGGCAATAGTCTGTGGCACTTTAGAGCTATCCACAAGGTCACTACACTCTACCAAGGCTATGAAAGTTTGGGTGATCAAACGGCCTGTCAACCCACCACCACAGGGTTTTTTAACATTCAACTTTGGAGAGTACTCCTCTACAGTGTCTTTATCTGGTGCAGGGGAATATCCAGTATAAGTAGAGCATTTTGGGGGTCGATCTCCTGCCCAGTACACCATCCCACCAACTGGTGTACAGCCATTTCTACTGGGATAGCCATTAATCCATAACAATAATTCGTAATTTTTGGCCACTAGAAGGCACAAAATACCAGCAGTGAGCCTCCAAATGTAACCCCTATGTGGCGCTATCCCAGGGCTACTGCCCCTGCCTGCTTAGCTAGTAGCAGGTTAAGGGGCCTGAGTTCTGAAATGGTGCCTCCACCCGGAGGTCAGGGTTGGTAGTGGTCAAGCTAACCTGGGCACAGTCCTCCGGGACACTGTAGCCCCCCTCTTTCCTTACTAGTGGCTGGAACAATACATAATAATCACTTTCACAATACCCCTGATACACCACACAAGTACACACACTATTTGCACTTACCACCAGGGCTTTCCTCTGGCTCGACCCTGGAGACCCCCTATAAAACAAGGTTATACACAGCAAAGAACAGCAGTACAGTACTCTTGCACAAACTGGAACCACAGTCGGGATAAATGCAAAAAAGAGTTAGATCTGATTTATTTAAGGGACTTAAACATGGGAGGGGCATAATCAGGTTAATTTGTTAAAGGCTGTATCAGTCAAACAGTTATGCATGCACTTCAGGGTCCATAAACAGTCACACACTCTGGGTACCCAGATGGAGAATGGTGGACTAGCCAGGAACATTGCAGCTGGTTGGGGCCCTGTGATGGAAGAAAACAACATGCACCACACACACTAATTGTAATCTGGAGCCGGAGGGCTCAGTTCGTGAAAAGAAAACAACGAGACAATCAGATGACACACTTTTAGATTAGGCTGTTATTGCAGGGAGCTACCCTGATGATTGCTCACGATACCCAAGACTGGACACAGGCTGACGAAAATTGAGACTTCAGGTGGTTGATCTGGATGCCAGGAGAAGCAGGTCTTACACGATTCGCTGAGGTGTCGCTCCTGTTCTCTCATTGATGGCTTTCTCTGTGCAGCGGGTAGTCTGGCTCGGCCAGTGTGGCAAGGCCCAGGCCAAATGGAGACAAATTCGGATACAGTTCGTTTTGGGCTGGATACAGCTTCCAGCAAGCAGAACACAGTTCACACAGTGGGGAACCAAATCACGACCCACCAACAACTCACAGCACATTTACATGTAAGGAAATTCTACTGTACCAGGCAAACCACTCTCCGGTCACGATCGCAAAGTCTCTGCACAAACCGGGGATTCAAAAGCAGCTGGAAATCCTGACAGGCCGATCGCATTCAGCAAAATTTTCGATCTTCTTCAGGCTGATCCTGGTCACAACTCAGTGGCTTACTTCGTTCTCACAAACTCGGATTCAGTCCGAACTGATTCTCTTCTCCCTCTCAGGGGCAGCAGGCAGGTATGCAGGCCAAAACTCAGGCCTTTCCACAGAGACTGTATTGAGCTCTTGTTTCTTCCGCTCCCAACTTAGATCTGCCTCTAACAGCAAGCATCTTAGGAATTTCCCCAAGATCCAAAAGGTTTGTTTGGCTGATCCTCCTGTCAGTCACAACAAAGGCTCCCCCTTCAGGTGCAAAAAGGTGCAAAAAGCCCAAAACTGCAATTCCTACAGATTTTTACTCCAGATAGCTCCTGTAGTCCGGCTCCATTTTAGGTCCCACCAGAACGGATTGGTCCAATTCGGCAGTCCAGGACCAAGAGGGGAGGCAGTATAGTGCAGTGGTCTAAGGCTCTGAGCTGCAAATCTGGTGACATCCAACAGACCAGACCTGGGTTTGAATCCCACAGCTTCCACTTGCATACTGTGTGACCCTGAGCAAGTCACTTAACCTCCTTGTGCTCCCAGGTCGTTCCTGTAAAAAAGCTTTCAGCTTAGTGTGCTATACCTGGTTAAACAACCAAATAAAAAAAAAAAAAAAAAAAAGATAGTGGAGATAAACAAAACAGTCCTTGCTGCAAAGAAGGCAGGTTAGACAAACTACATTATCATTATCACTCTAAATGATTTTCAGCAAATAGTTACATCTTTCAACAGAGCTCCCTCTCAGATAACTTATGACTGCAATCCAGGCAGCTCTTAAAGAGACAGTACACAGAGGCTATACAGGCACTCTCTGGCAATCACATTTAAACTGCTAAAACGCAGGACACCAGCTTGGCAGTGAGCATTTAGGCAAGTTCGAGGAAGACTTTTCGGGAACCCCCATTGGTGGGGGGGGTACACAATTATTTTTTGTTTGATATGGACTTTATCCTCCTGTCCCTCCGTGATCGACCCCTTTTATTGTTGAACCCAGCCCTTTCATCCCACTCTAAGACTTTACCCCATCTATTCTTAACATGTGTAAGTGGTGCCACAGATGGTGGTGGTGGTGGTGCCTTCAGGGTCATGGCATCATCCTGCAGACAGTTCTTTTCCACCCATAACTCCTTGAGTCAGAGCCAGTGGTGTACAATGGTGCAAAGATAGACCATAAAGATGGTGCATGCTTTCAATGCCCACCTCTGACTTTCAATTCTGATGACTGCTGCTGTGCCACCTACCATCCACTAGGTAGCAGCCAAACAGCAGTATACACTGTCCCCCAACTCCAAAGGAGAATATCTGTCGATCAACACTAACTCACCCCCCCCCGACAGCAACTGAGCAACCTTGGTTCATTATTAAACACTGGTCACCACTGTTGTAGGAGGTGAGGAGTCCAGCACCTCAGCACTCCACACCACTGGCTTAGCTATGAGTATACTGCAGCTGAGATTTCCTTAGACAGTATTGTTTGTAGCCCTGATGTGGACTGGACCTGCAACCCACTGTATACAGTTCTGTGCTTTTACCCTCTGTACCATTCAGCCAGAACTATATTTTTGCAATTCTTTTCCCTTTTGCCCATACTGAGGGAAGTGACATAAAAGCGAGATTACTGTTCTTGGACTTTGATAGCTTTGGCTGCTGGTCTACACATGACATCATAATGCCCTGTTTATGATATTGTGAAGCACACATTAAGCATGGGGCTTAATGTTAAGCTGCCGCCCCTTTAAGAACACTTAGAACCTGCATGTAACTAATTGTTGCACTGCCTGGCAGTGCCATGTATGCTTGTCAGTCAGAGAAATCATTCAGTATGGGGCTTGTCTCCATGAAGAGAACATCTGCTATACAGAGAATAAACCTGTACTTCTTATTTTATGCTTCTGTTCAGTTATTCGCACGGTCCAGATGGGGTCCTCACCAGCAGCAACCGAAAGGGTCTGGCAGACCACAGAGAAGGTAAGGGGTCCTTTAGTGGCAGACCAAATAACCAAAACACCACAATATCAGAATTACCTCCACAACAACAGATTGGAATGTCATAAAGAGAATGGTGATTGCAGAAATGGACAAGCAGACAGAGCAAATAGGGCAGAGATCCTGTTTCCATGCAAATGTCCTTAGTAATAAACAAATAAGGGTGACAATTACAAAAAGGGTGAAATATAGGCTAAATTGTGTCTAGATATTATGATTTTTAGAGTTGTCCTGACACTGCAAGCAAACATTCGGCATTGACAAATGCATGCTTGTTCTTTTTACTCTGCTTTCCTGCACCTGAACCACAGCATGCTTAAATAAATAAATCATTTACAAAAAGTGTTCTAAGTCTGACTGAACACAATGCCAACAGAGTACTCCTAAGTGGTTGTTTTTTTTATTTTCAGACAATGCCTACATATAACTGTTGCAATGCTGTATTATAAAGTTGGCACAGCTATTTGACTTTTGTTTCTTGTGGGTACAAGGGCCTTTCCCATTTCTCCCTTATCTTTCCAAATCCCTCTCCTGCTGCTTTTGCTTGTTCCTCCTTTACTCCCATGGGGTTGGCCGGCCATTTCCACTGTGGACTTATGGGATATCTGGAACACAGGCAACTGTCAAAATGGGAGGGGTTGGAGGTTCTCCCCCTATGAATATTAATGCAATCAGTTTTCAGTTCAGTATATGTAACCCCTCCTCCCGGATGGGGCTTACATTGTTCTGCCTCCCGACTATCTGGTCCCGCCACTCCTGGTCCTTGGTTCCCTCTTCATTGCCCCTGCCAGCCCCCCATGTCCCTGCTGCTAGCCCCCCCCGTTTCCCTGCTTTGCTTTAGGGGGACTGAAGGAGCATGTGTATTAAAGTTAGAACTGGCCCATTCGGCTGTACAGCACAGTTAGCACTGTGGAGCTCATGGGAGCGCCACGCAGCTGTGTGTGTGTACATTTGAGCTGGCTCCTGCTTGAACGTGTGAGCTGCTGCGGTCCGCTCGCAGATACTAATAGTGCTACAGTGCTCAGTTGTTACAGCCACAACTGCAGCTCATGCCAAAGTCTTCTTTGTGTGTTCTGACCCTGGGGTCCCCTCAAATACTAATTGGGGGGTCTGGGTTCACACAGGAGGGGGTAGAGGAGAACAATGAATTTTGTTTAAGTACTACAAAGCTGAGGCTGCATTGTAAATAATGCTCTGCCTGCTGTCTAGGGGGACAGTACCACAGCACTAGCGACGGACAGGGGGAGACCTTGCTATGCACCACTCTGCCATCAGACAACAGGGCAGAGGGGCAGCTACTAAACGCTGGGGACATTAAAACCTAAAACAAGACTGTTTGCATGCAACTGAGACATTTAAAGTTGGGACTCTGTGTGAACTGCATAGACAGTTTTGTTTTGCAACCATCTTTGTTGCCTTTGACCTGCTCTTCAGCCATTGGGAATGCAAGGAGCCCAAAAAACTACAAAAAGGGGACTCTTGGAAGAAGAAGAGGACTGTGAATTGGTGCCTTTTTCCCCAGTCAACCAGGAGTTGAATGAACATTCTGCATACAAATTTGATGTATTGACAGCCTGACTGACACATTGGGACTCTAATTTGATCCACTAAAACCTGGGGGGCAGATCCAGCTGAGTTCATTCTGCTGGGTGTCTCCAGAGAGAGAGAGAAGGCTCTGACTGAGTGCTCTGAAAAAGTTTGGAGGCCTGCCGGGGGCTTGCACAGCAAATAGTCCAGGGAGTGCCTGTTTGATTTCCATCATTTGGAAAACCAGCATTTAAAGTGGAGAGAGGTTTTGCTGAACAAAACCTGTGCCTGGAGAGCCCGATACCTGCCCACAGCCCTGGAGGGTAATCCAGACCTGCTGAAGGAGCTGTTCCAAGTCTGCTGACCTTCAGAGACTAGAGACTGTGTTAGCTGTCTTTTGGACTTTTTTTGACATAGCTGCAAGCCAGCAGTGTGGCTAAAAGTAGTGAAGCTGCATTCCTGAGATCCCAGAGGTTCCTGCCATCAGGCAGTTGGTGAATTGGCATGCGGTGTCACAGCTAGGCACTGCCTGTCACCTCACCCTGAGGGCTGAATGCAAGAACATGTGGGTGAGGTGCGTGGCCCCGGTACCTAGACTGGTCTATCCAAAGTTCCGGGGAGATGCAAGCATCTCCACAAAGCTGAAAGAGTTCCAGGGAGCTGCCAGAGCCATGGACTGAAATATCTTTAGCCTGCAGAATTAAGAGACTGGTATTCCAGAACTGTGAGTAATTCAGGGCTTGCCCTGCACTGGCGAAGACTGTATATTTTATTTATTGAAATGTTTCACCAGAAAGCACATTGAACAACAAGTTGCTCGTCTCCTTGTGCGACTGGGGGGGTACAATTGGATGAAGAATTAGACGTACAGTTTACCATTTAACATATCTGAGAAATTAAACATTCAATTACATTTGTAATAAGACATACAGTTAAAAAATACCATAAATAACCATACAGTCACATTTGTAACATAACATACAGTTAAATATATCATACCTGTGGAATATGCATTTAATTACAAGTGGCACAGCTGAGGAACATAGTACAGAAATTTAATGTAGGCTTGGAGCCTACTCCTTGCAGGAATGGATCACGGTTAAGAGGCAGATCATTTAGCAATTATTGAATGGATGAGGTGCAGTGAGGGGACATCAAGGAGGGTAGAGGGGTAGACAGGGGAAACCAGCTGGGGGAAGGAGAGGATAACGATGGGGGGAACATTACTGGAGCAAAGTGAGCAAAAAATCAGTTGCGAGGGACAAGTTAACACAGAGCTAGTGCAATCTGGGAGCACCTCAGACAGAACAAAAAGTACACGTTATTAGTTCAAGTGAACTAATTCCTTTGTTTAAGTGCAGGGGGCTAGAGAGGGAGGCAGGAGGGAGGTGAGGGAAAGGGATAGGGTAGGGAAGGATGAGTCATACCTGGGAACTGGCCCCTTCAGAGTGCGGAGATTGCTGTCAGTGGTGGAATGAGGTGAGGACTTAGAATAAGGGGCAGGAGTAGGCGAGGACAAGTTGGGTAGAGATAGTAGAGGGGATGGTAAAGGGAAGGAGGAGGAGAAGGGGTGGGAGAAACTTGACTAAAACTAGGCCTCTTCAGGGTGCTGAGAACCCTGCCAGGGAGCAGAGTCAGGTGAGGATGAGTTTGGTAGAAAGGACAGAGGGAAAGGGAGGGAAGGAAGAGTACTTCCCAGTGCTGGACCCTCCAGGATGTTGAGAACTGCCAGGGGCAGAACTAGATGAGGACACATTGGGAAGAGAGAAAAGAAAAGAAAGGATGAGGGGAAAGGAGGGAAGAGGATGGAAAGAAGAAGCTTTCCTAAGACTAGTCCACTCCAGGATGCTGAGAATCCTGCCACAGTGCAGAATCAGGTGAGGACTGTGACGTAGACAGCCAGTTCTGAGTGCTGTATAATATATTTTTTTATATAAACTGTATTAATGACTATCTCTGCTGAAAAATTCTAATGCTCTAGGAGTGACCTCAACTCCCCCCCCCCAGTTTTCAGCTGGCAGATGCAAGCTAAGAGAAATGCTGACAGCATGTGTATCACACACACAGTTTTTAGAGACATTGTGTTACATGGAAGACTTTAATTAAGGATCCTGTTTCTGTGAGTTAATTACAGACTCATTTAAGTTAATTTTGTTAAGAGAGAAATCATAAAAAAGGTTTATGACATTGAAGAGAAAAACCCAGGTTATTACATAGAAGTGTGAAATCATAAAGCTACTTTCATGTCCTGGAAGGGGAAGCTTATTATGAGATCAAAGAAAATGTAATTTGAAGGACATGGATTATGCTGAAGTTGCAGAAGGTTTCTTTTTTTGTATAAGATATATTTTCATATATCCTGACATGGAGGAGCTAGGTGACCTCCTGCAAAGAGGTGGAGTAAAAGCCAGCTTTTAATTTAGTCTGTTTTACTTCACAGAGACACATTTTACCTAGGCTCTGACCAAACAAGATCAGTGAGCACTTAAGCAAGTATTAAGAGACTAAGTACTGAAGTAGGAATTTGCACTGTTTAAACCTTGTTTCTTTTTTAAAAGATTTGTATGTCTTTTGATATACTTTAAGAGTTCTGTATTTAGTGTTTCACATATTGTTAACTATTTTAGTAAAATTATTTTTAGAATTTACTTGATCTGTCTTTGACTTCTTTTTATTTTGTAAGAAAAGTACATGGTTATAGCAGACAAGAGACATAAGCTTGAATGGTGGTATCAAACTGGAAAAAGAAGCATTTTAAATCTGAGGTCTTTATTAAAGTTTTAAAATGGTTCATCTCTGTACACCTGGTTAGGTGCCCATAGGCAAAGATATCTGGCCCCCCGAAGACAGATATATCTGAGCCTGTGCATTGGGTATGCTAGCAAGAGGTTAATAGTTTGAATCCCTCCAGAACTGGAGACCAAAGGTTGATCCGAACTCACAAAAACAGACAAGAGGGTTACCTTTTCTGTTACACTGTTCACAAGACTGCACTCAGAGGTTGGCACTTTGGGAGTAGAGGGCCTGACCTGCTGAGTGGGTTTGTGACAAGGACTAGTTGGGTAGAAAGGATATAGGGGGAGGGGGAGTGAAGGAAGAGTAATTGCCCAGTGCTGGGCCCCTCCAGGATGCAGAGAATCCTGTCAGCGGATAGAATAAGGTGAGGACAAGTTGGGCAGTAGGAAACAGGGGGGATAGAAGAGGAAGGGAAAAAAGGAGGGAGGGAGGGAAGAAACTTGCCTTAGAGTAGACATCACCAGGGTGCTAAGAATCCTGACAGAGGGCAGATTTAGGCGAGGACAAGTTCGGTAGAAAGGGGAGGGGAGAGGAGGAGGAAGCTTGCCCTCCAGGATGCTGAGAACCCTGCCAGAGGTCAAAATTAAGCAAGGGCAAGTTGGTAATGGAGGAAGGTTAGGGGCAGGAGTGAGGGGGTTAGCGGTGAAGGGAGAGGAGAAGACGCTGAGAAGCAGGCTCAGGGGGAGGAGGTTTTTTTTTTTTATTTAGAAAGCTTTACAGTTTTCAACCACAACACTTGGTACAATGTAATAGGACTGTTATTAGGATTACTATATCCCCCTTCCCTCAAGCCCTCCCACTCCCTCCCTCCCAATTGGAGCGACCTATTTGTCCCCTACATACTGTACATATAGAAGTGTTTGCACAGTAAGCCCAATAAAACTTTAGAGCATCCTAAATAAACTTTAATTTCCACAGAATTATTTAAATGATAAATGAAATAAATAAATAAATTCATAAGTAAATAAATAAATAAATAGGGAGCTCATGAGTGTAAGCCTACTAATTCAGATATAAAGCATACAGCTTGCCCCATCTATTGTCAAAATTAGTCCGTTTATTTCGGAGACTGGCAATCATCTTTTCAGCCCTAAGGTAACAAGACATCTCATGTAACCATTCAGTGTAAGATATGATAGACTGGTCCAACCAGTGTTTGACAACCAGTTTTTTCACCGACATGGCGATTAGAGAGATGTGGAATTTCCTTTCTTTGACCTGAATTGGGACAAGTCACCCGATATACAAATATTCAGTGTGAAGAGTGATTCCAGTCCCAATAAAAGGTCCATTCGCAATTTAATTTTAGACCATACTGGTGAAACCTTCTCGCATGACCAAAAATCATGTAATACTGTTCCATCCCCTTTGCCACATCTAATACATGTAGGTGATTGATTCCTTCCCATTTTTGCTAGCTTACTGGGTGTATAATACATATTGTTCAAGATTTGATATTGGGTAATTCTTAATCTGTCCTGTGTAATATAGGTATACAAATCTCTCCAAATATCGGACCAATTGACCTTGTGATTAGGGATTAAGGAATTTCATATTTACAGCCTGATAACGTGTTAGGAAAAGGGTAGCAAGAAGCTCATTGTAAATGAAGGGATACTTCAGTGTTGAACCACCAGCATTTTGAGTCGTTCCACCAACTTATCTAACCTTGATGGTACGTTAACTCCCCCAAATCTATGTAGAAGAAGATGTCGCAATTGATAAATCTTAAAAATAGCACTGGCAGGAGACTGGAGCTTAGCAAGCATTTCACTGGGTGTCATAAGATCATTTGACCGATAAAAGTCATAGACACGCATGTCTCCTAAATAAGGAATCCAGTCTCTGCCAATACTGGACCCTCCAATTTTCAGGTTAGGGTTTTCTACTATATTTTGCATTATGTCCTCACTTGGACGTATGTGTAGGGAGGCACATATCTGGAAAAAAATTCTAATAGACGTGCCCATCACTGACTGTTGAATAATTTCTGGTAATGTTCTATGAGGTGTACATAATGCTGTAACTGGGGTCAGCTTGGTTGTACAGAAAATATCTGACTCAATCTGAAGCCATATGGGAGTGTAAGTGCTCTCATTACCTGCAGTGGATACGGACAACCACCTACCTATTTTGTGTAGTTGGCTAGCCCAACGATAGTATAATAAATTAGGCAGCTTGAGACCACTCTTGTCTTTAGCTAGAATGAGTTTGTTATATGCTCTTCTGGGAGTCTTATCTAACCATACAAATTTTGAGATGCTAGCATGTATTTTACGGAAAAAGGAGAGAGGCAGCCAGATATCACTCATATTTAAAGTGAAAAATAACCTAGGGAGCACATTCATTTTAATAAGATTGATTCTCCCCCAAAGAGAAATTGGTAATGCTTTCCATCTAGAAAGATCTAGTTGTATAGTCTGGATCAGGTCATCCAAGTTAAGTTTCTTATATAGTGATGGATCCGTAGTTAAATGAAGAGCCAGATATTTAATTGATCGGAAGGCCCAATTCATCCCGTATTTACTGAAATCTTGACGGAAAGTATAATGGTTGAGTGGCAGGATTTCAGTTTTATTTCTATTCAACTTATAATTCGAGACCTTACTAAAGTTCCCTATAATAGTTATTTCTTCATCCAGTGAAGTTAAGGGATCTGCAAGATGAAGTAATATATCATCTGCATAAACAGAAAGTTTCAAATTATGTGTGCCTATAGTAATCCCCTGTACATTAATTGCGGAGTTGATTTGTCTTATCAAGGGCTCTAGATACAGGTTGAAAAGAAATGATGAGAGAGGGCAGCCTTATCGGGTACCCGAGTATAAAGAAAAAACAGAAGAGAGCACTTTGTTACAAAATATCTTAGCGGTAGGAGCTAGATACATTTTTTGGAGCCATTGGATGAATACCGGGGGTATATTCATCCGCCCAAGGGTAAGCCATAGAAACTCCCAGTCCACCCTATCAAATGCTTTTTCGGCATCTAACGATATTAAGGCCATGGGTTGTGGGGTGGATTAGGCTATGCGAAATATATGTCCCAGTTTACGGAAATGGTCTGACGCTGACCTACCTGGGACAAATCCCACCTGTTCTGGGCTGAGCAAGGGAAGCCACACCTTTTGGATTCTGTTCGCTAGAACTTTCATGAGAATTTTAAGATCGCAATTCAGTAATGATATAGGTCGGTAACTGGCGGGCTGCTCTTGTGGCTTATCGGGTTTTAACAATAATATAATAATTGCCTCCAAAATAGAGTGGTCCATAGTATCATTATACAATATATACTGGTAGAACTTCAATAGCATTGGGGCTATTTCCTTGTCAAAAACTTTAAAAAAATTTGAGGGAAAGCCATCTGGCCCTGGGGCTTTATCTGAAGCCATGTCTTTTATAGCCTGGGAAATTTCTGTTAGTGTAATGGGAGCTGTCAGTATTGCCCCATCCATATCCATGATTTTAGGAAGTGGAATACTGGCCAGATATGCTTCTATTTCAGTTTTTGATGGGGAGTTAGGACGTTTCCCATAGAGGGTTGCGTAGAATCTTTCAAACACTAAAACTATATCCCTGGGGAGGGTTTTAAGGGTCCCATCTAAATCTTGGATTGCCTGAATAATTCTTGAGCTTTCCAGTTGTCTCATGCGCAGAGCCAAAAGATGACTGACCTTTTCCCCCTGGTCTATATAAGTTGCCTTTGTCCTGAAAATAGCAAATTCAGCTTTCTCTTTAAGAAGATCTGAATACGCATTCCTGAGTGATAATAGCTCGGTGAGTACTCTTTGAAGAGGGGTGGGGGCAGTTAATTCAAGAGCCCTGATCTGTTCCAGTAATTTTGGCTTGAGCCCTCTAACCTTTTTCCGTTTTGATACTAGTCTAATAAATCTCTCTTAGGTAACATTTTAATGCATATCAAACTTGATCCACCTTAGGAAAGAGTCTAAGTTCTCTGACAAAACTGCCCAATAAGAGTACAAATCCTAGATGCTATAAATTTATCTTTAAGTAACTGCGTGTTTAGTTTCCATAAAGTGTCCTTCTGCGATTCGGTGGTTAGAGTGATATTAAGCCATACCACCGCATGATCGGATATCACAATTGGTTCTATCCCCCTCCCAGAGGTCCGGATAATAGGTTTGAACTAATGAGAAAATAATCCAACCTAGATGCCGTCCGGTGGACCTGTGAGTAAAATGAGAAAGCCCTGGTAGTGGGGGAGGAAGGTTTAATAAGGGATGTGAGTCATGGAGAGGAGCAGAGGCATAGGAGGACGGTAAGGAGGGTTAAAGCATGAGAGAAAGTTGTGTAAGGCAGAGGAAAGGGAGTAGTAGGAGGAGGAGTGCTGTATTTTTGGTGGGAGGAGTTCCAGATTTGCGGAAACAATGGGTGAAGCCTGACTGACCATTGAGAGTGGTTCAACGAGGAACCAACAAAATGCGAAAGTCAGAGGATCTGAGGGAGGGAGGGGAATGAAGACAGTGAACAGGAGAGGTAGGAGGAAGTTCTCCTAACCAAAATTTAGAAGTGAGTTTGGCACAATGAGTGAGGCGCCTGCTGGTAAGCGAGGGAAGGGACAGGGCATGGTGGAGGTCACAGTGATGTGTGTGTGATGGAGCATCAAGGGCAAAATGACAGAAGGAGTTAAAGAGAGTGTCCAATCTGGTTAGGGAGGATTTGGGAGCAGCACTATAGACTACATCACAATAGTCGAAAATGGGGAGGATCATCTTCTGGACTAGTTCATGTCGCTCCGCAGGAGGGATGCAACTACGGTTCCCGAATAAGGCACCAAGCTTGGGACACAGTTTTTTCAGGATGGCGTCAATGTGGCCAGAGAAGTTGAGGTGTTGGTCCAACCAAACCCCAAGGTATAGTTTTCCTCACCACTAGCCCACTAATTCCGCAACTCCCCCTTTCCATCCTGACGCTCACCATGTTTCTACCCTGGCTCTCACTCTTTCCCTATTAACTCTTCCTGCTGCTCCCACCCTTCCCTGTCTGCTCCAGCCTGGCTAAAGTCCCACCCCATCCATAGTAGTGTCCCAATTATTTACCCCTCCTCCATCATTATCTTAACAAACAAGTACATCGATCGTCACTTTCTGTGGTTTTAGCCCAATTTTTCCCCCCAGTTGTTGATAATATATCCCTCCTCTTCTTCACCTCTCTAACCTGCCACCCCATACACGGTCTCTTTCCCCTATATGTGTAGTTGCCGGCTGCCTCACTCAAAAGATCTCTGCTTATAACCCCTGTATGCCTAAGGTTGACTGTACATCTGCTGACTTCTTCAATTGTAAAATAATGCTGTTTTTTTTTTTATTTATTTCAACCTTGTACTGTACTGCATACACTGGATATACTTTTTCTTCCTTGTATATTATTGCTTTTTGTATACCTGCTTCTATACTGTACTTTGATGTATTCATGACCAGGTCCACCTTGCAAATGAGCCTTGCTCAATGGTGCCCACCTGGATAAATAAAGGTTTTGATTGATTGATTGAGTTGAATGAGGAGGTGTCGTCTAGGATTGTCCGTCAAGAATATGGAAAGGGTGGAGCCTAGAGAGCTCTCTGCCTAGTGCCAAAGGTCATGGAGACAGTCTTTTGGCATTTAAAATAGTTGATATGGAGGCAAACCATAGCTGAACCTGGTGGAAGTCATGCTGAAGGGTGGCTGCTACAATGGCGGGGCATTAGCCAGAGGACAACAGAACGGTGTCATTGGCATACATATGGATAGAGGAGGAGGGGGAGCATACTGAGGGCAAGTCATTTAGGAAGATGGAGAAGAGAATGGGTTCAAACACAGAGCCCTGTGGGACTCCTGTGGAAATAGGGAGGGGAGGAGAGATTGTATCCTGGATCTTGACTGATTGTGCTCTGCCTGAGAGGTAAGCTCTAAACCAGTTTTGGGCAGAAGTAGGCAACCCAACAGCCGTAAGGGAGTCAAGACATAGGGCATGGGAGACTGTGTCAAAAGCCTTGGCAAGGTTGACAAAGATGGCAGCGGTAATGAGGCCATTATCCATCCTGGTGAGGATGGAGTCAGTGAGCCTGAGTAGGGAGGTGGTGGTGCAGTGGTTCTTCCAAAAGCCAGATTGGAACAGGGTGAAAAAGGAAGTGTCGTCGAGGAAGAAGGCTAGTTGAGAGAGGACCATGTGTTCTTGGAGCTTAGCAAGGTCAGGGAGGAGGGAGATTGGGCAAAACTTTGCACGGGAGGAGAGGTCACCACCCTTTGGGAGAGGGAGGACCACCACATGTTTCCAGGACAAAGGGACAGATGAGGATGAGAAGGAGAGATTTAGGATTAAGGAGAGAGGGTTGGCTATAGCAGAAGCTAAAAGGTAGAGGAGTGTTGGGTTAAGGTAATTCGATGATGATCTTTTAGAAGGATTAAGAGAGAACGGTCATTAGTGTTTCCTCTGGAGACAGCAGAAAAGGAGAAGGAAGAGTGGGCATGGAGGGGTTGAGTGCTGGGTGTGGGAGGATGAGGAGGTGGGAGGTTAGAGAGGAGGGACTTTAGAAGTGCTGTGGTGCAGGAAGTATAATAGGAGTTAAACTCTTGAGCCACTGTGCGCAGTTCGGAGACCAATGAGTTGTTTATTTTAAGCACTGGGGGAGGTAGATGTGAAGGGGGAATAGGGCATGTTCCAGTTTCCAGAATTTGGAGGGAATTGATGTTTTGAGAAAAGATGATTTAAAATATTCAGACTTGGCAAGTCTGGTAGCTTTTAGTGCAAGCTTTTCTTAACATGTGATACCTGGCATAGTCTGGGGGAAGCTGGGAGACCTTATGCTTCCTCCAAGCTTTGTCTCGCTCCCTGAGACAGGTCAATAACTCAGGGGAGAACCAGGGATGATGGTTGCCATGAACTCTAGTTCATTTGAATGGAGCATAGGAGTTCCATGTAGTTAGAAATTTATCTTTAAAATAAGTGAGGGCTTGGTCAGTGGAAGGGGCAAAGGCAATAGGGCACCAATCGGAGCTGACCAGTTTGTTAAGAAGGGGATTAAGGTTTTAGGAGCTGAAGGAGCGGAGTTGCAGAATTCTGTGTGGTGGTTTTGGTCTATGGACTTTCCTGACTATGAAGACTGGGTGATGATCACTGAGGGCATCCGGGAGGATGCCTGATTTATGACTCGGTGGGGGTGAGAGGTGAGAGCCCAGTTTATCAGGGAGTGGTTAAGAGTTTTATGATTTAGGTGGTGAGTTCCAGGATGAGTTGAGAGAGACTGAGGGCTGTGATGTCATTACCTGTCTTGGCAGTTGTTGGTGATAAACTGTTTATGTTTACATCACCCAGGATGTATAGCTCGCCTTTGTGTGAGAGGAGGGAGGTTATAGAGGTAATGAGATCCAAAGTATCGATGCCTTAGAACCAGGTTGACAGTAGATGCTGATTATGAAGATAGGGAGGAAAAAGGCGAGGTAATGTTTACTACAAGTGCTTCATAGGCAGAGGGTAATGAGGATGATAGAATAGTAGTGAACTGAAGTGAGGACAAGATATACATGGCTACACCACCACCCCTGCCAGTCCTATCCTGCCTGATTATGGAATAACCTGGAATATTAATGGCGAGATCAGGTATTTTAGCGTTTAACCAAGTTTCCGTTAAAATTAGAATATCAGGTGTGAGGGAGATTACCATTGGATGTAAAAGGTCAATTTTTGAGACAAGACTGCAGATGTTTAAATGGAGGATTTTCAGGCCATTGGCCAGGGCAGATGGGGTGCAGGAAGTTGGTACATTAGAGGAAGAATTGCAACTGGCAGAGGTGGGTGTAGTGGGGCCAGGACTGGGATGAACATTTCCTGATCTGAGTAACAGGAGTGCTATCATGAGAGAGTGGAGTTTAGGGCATTTGTGACAGGCCGAGGATTTGGGAAGTATGGGGGGTGGCTAGATGAGATGAAGATAAGGAGGCAAAGGAAAGCTAGGGTGACTAGGTGCTGAGAATAGAGTAGCAGGGGAGGTGAGGGAAGTGAAACCAGAGTATTTGAGGGGTGTAGGAGTTATGGCAAGGGTAACGGTGGGGCTGTGGAGAGGAGGGAAAGGTGAGAAAGGTTTATTAGACTGAGGAGAGTGCAGAACTGAGGTAGATAAAATTGATAGAAGAATTAGAAGGAGGGAAGTGGTGATGGAAGGGTGGGCATATTGTATGGTCGGGGGCAAGAATAGATCAGGGTATACTGCTCAAAAGTAGGAAGCAGATCAGTGGCACTGGTAGAAGTAAAGTGACTGTGGGTAGCAGTGATGTAACAGTTGCTGATAGCAGCAAGTTACTTGACTTGATTGCCCTAGTGGCTTTGCAGTATAATTTGCAAATGGGAAAGTAGACCCCCTCCCAAAAAAAAGGTTCTGTTTATTTAAAAGTGCACCATTGCCAGCCAACCAGCGGCACCTTGTCGAGCTTGCACTGTAATGCAAGCTGGGTACCCAGAAAGAACTTAGGGAAACACTGTTACCAGTGGGGAGATGGGCCATATGGTTTGTGTATGTTGTTAGGAGTAGGCACTCTTTATTGTTCTTGTTGCTGTTTATGCTTATCAAGTCTTGTTGAACCATTATTTAGTTCTGCACCCCAATCCCCTATGCTGGTTAATAAATTGTTTATTGTTAATCTGTCTCATGAGCATATCTTGCATGAGCATATTATTAGCTTCAGCCAATAATTGATTGCATAGTGGAAAAGCTGGAAGGTTGTTGGTGTTCCATGTGTGGGGTCACTGCAAGGGGAGGTTGGTAGGTACAGCATCCCAGGGGGTTGTACCAGTCAGACATCTGGCCCACTGTATTTTATTTCTGGGTGGAGCCACTGCACAAAATAATTTCTTTTGGGAAAGAACCCTCCTTCATGTAAGATCAGAGCCCAGGCCCCTCAACCTTGCTTGAGCATGCAAGGCAGGAGTTGTAACCATTGTATACATGGCGACCCGGTTACATCTTTGGAGGCACTGCTGGGATCTCCTGTTTGGCAGTCAGGCCCCACATGGAGGCCATTGCTCTTGAGGACAATGTTCTAGCCCCCAAATCCTGAGTTGTTGCTGATACTATGGCCTATAACAGACGAATGAAGTGGTGTGAAGGTGAGGAGGTGGATCCTCAAAAAGCTATTCTGCTACTGGGAGTCCCACCGAGGACAGACAGGAAGAAAATAGAAGAGGCCCTGTTGGTAGTTAAATGCCTTGGCCCAGTTGCTGTCTGATGGCAGCTGATGGACTCTGCTACTAGGACTCTAACTGTGCTGATTGAATGCCAAAATGTTGTTGATGCCACCAGAGTGCCTGACGTATTGACCCCAGAAGGTTCCAGTGTGGCAAGGACTGTAAGTGACATAGGCTATGTGACTCCCAAAGGGAATCTGCGCCCATGTCGGAGGGATTCAGGGAGAACTCAGCAAATGGCTGTGCAGCCAAGGGAAGTCAACTGAGGAAGTTCAAGAAGTACTTAATGTTCAAGGGGGTGCCCTGTCCCAGACTTCAGAAGGAGGACCGACCTACGTGATATCAGTTGCTCAAGAGTCTTACCACAGGTTAAAGATGTTTTCAGGAGTAAAATCCACCCTGGCAGGTGAGGATGATCTAGAAACATGGATGGACTATGCTGCTGCATTAGGACAAGATTGACAATGCTCTGAAGCGGAGAAGAGAAACAGCTTGGAGAAAGCCTCCAAGGTCCTGCACTACAGACTATCCATTTGTTGGGGTCCACGAACCCTGACACTACTGCCAAAGAGTATTTGACTGCTTTAGAAGAATTCCTTGGGAGTACTGAGTCATGCGAGGACCTGATGAGATTCAAATCTACCAGGCAATGGAAAGGCAAGCCCGTCTATCTTTTTGAACTGCATTGAAAGGATTTTGCAAGGAGTGTTTCAAAAGGGAAGGGTGACCTCCCATGATGTGAACCAAGTGAGGTTGGAACATGTGCTCAAGGCTCAGCTGCCTGCCATTCTGCAGTGTTGATTCTCAAGCTATGCCTGGCTGAGAGAAAGGGGCAACTCCCAGATTCACAGTGAACTTATGAGAGATGTTTGAGCAGCTGAGGAGGAAGAAGAGCAATGGGGACCCTACACTTCCTCAGCAGCTGTTAACAAGATACTGGAAGTTCACTTGCAGCAAAGACTCAAGAATGGTGGGAGTTGCTCAAGGGATATAAGGAAGCATTTCATAAAGCCACTGTAGCTCGTAGTACAGGTCTAGCTGCCTATTAGAACCAGTCTGTTCTTTCAGCCACCCCGAATCTCTCTGTCATGGGCAAAGGAGTACAAACTCAGACACCCTCTGTAGACTGTGATGTTAGAGCTAAGATGGATGAATTGCTGAAATGGGTAACTGATCTAGAGGGGTGTCAATCTCAAGTTACATCCTGGTCATGAGAAAGGACTCCCGAGTGGAAGCACGCAGCAACTTTCGTCCCCATCAGAACTCCAAATGCAAGTTCTGCTAAACAAAGTGAACCAAATTGGAGGCCTCCCCACGGAAGCCCCTGCATGGCTTATGTCCATACAGAGAGGACATTTTCTGTTATAGTTGTGTGAAAGATGGATATACTGCATGAAGACGAAGGACCCAGTAAGCGTCAAAGGCAAACTACTTGAAGAAGTTACGCTCCACCTGGCCTGTGAAACCCTTTATAGCAAAATATTCAGTCAAAGCCCCCGAGACTGCACCATTTGACCTTGACAAACTTGTTGGACCTTCCTCTGAAACTACAGTCACTATTAAAGGAGTGCCAGTTAAGCTGTCCTGGACAGTGGTTCCCAAGTGACAATCATTTTCAAGAACTGGTACGACCAGCAGCTGTCTCATCACCAGCTACTGCCCTTAGAAGGTTTGAATGTATGGGGACTGATTGATAAGTCCTACCAGTACCTAGGCTACCTTAAAGTATATGTAACCCTGTGCTGATTTTGGGAGGCTTACTAATAGATGCCCATTTGGCATCGAAGACTTACGTGAATCCAGGTTTCTAAGGGCGGATCTGGGCATCATGTGCTGCTGCCTAAGGTACCAAGTGCATGAGGGAGTGGCAGTTGAGAGTGAGATGGGGATTTATGAGGAGTGCCGGGGCCTTTGTGTAGGCCAGTTGGGGAGTGGGCCACCAGTCAGGACTGGAGCAGCTCGAGGCTGAGGTGGGTAGATTGCCCCCCCAGTGACCAAAAGTAGCTGATGGACCACCACATCCATCAGTGGGAAGGACAGAAGGCCAAATCACAGCATTGAGGAGGAGAAAGCGAGAAGTATTGAGCCCGTCCAGCTCCGTGAAGAGACTGAGGAGAAGAGGTGGCTGCTATGGCAGGCCTGGACCGGGTAGTGGCAGTGTCCCCATTCTGGAGGGTCCAGTGTGGTGAACTGGGCCTGTGCCATAAGTCCATGTCCACCTGTGGCTGTTTGGAGTGCTGTGGAGAGTTAAGCCCATGGGAAGATTGGCCCCTGCATTGTGTGACCCCCGCTCGGGATTCGGCAAGGGTAGGGAGGCCGTAGGAGTTTGGACTGTGCCCAGAAATCCCAGAGTGATGCCCTGCTTCCTCTGGTGGGGAAGGAGAAAGGGACTGTGAGGAAATAGCTTACACAAGAATGCTGGCACAAGTGAGGAGAGCTTGTTTGATTCACAAAAAGGAAATATATGCAGGATCCAGGTTCGGGACCCATGTCCCCAAAGTGTGATGTGCCACAGCTGCTTGCCATAGTAAATGTGCTGAAATAATTCTTTGTGCCTCTGCTGCTCCATGGAGCTGAATCATTGTGGTTTGAGCCTTTTGTAACTGTTTATAAATAAACTGTGCTTGATTGCATCTATTTCCTGGCTGGACCGAATCCTTGCGTCTGTATCCTCAGATGAATTGGTCTGCCTGCTGCAGTTCCTAACAAACATTACTCCCTAGAAATACTGTGCTAAGTGCCCTCCAGCTGTGAATGAAAAGAAATAACACCTACAGCACCCAGACAGAGCTCACGCTGTCACCAGAGAATCCCACTACATCTAAAGTACTGTGTTTTTTATCCTGCTGAAAGACTTATTTACTGCCTAGTCAGAAATTGGTGCCCTCCCCCCTTCTCCATGAAAAATACCATCTGATACCCCTAGACATGGGAGGGGAGGAGGGGTCCCTTTCTGAACCAACCCAGAGACTGGGAGTGTGGCGCCTACCCTGTAAGAGACTTGCCTTCCCACTAAATGCTGATCAGGGCTCAGGGCAGGAGCTGCAGGAAAATACCCGTTTTACAAAGCAGAGCAACGGGTACAAAGTAAGGAGTGCGGGGGGTTACATATGGATTGCTTTCCCATCAAATGTAACTGGAGTGGGCGACGTTGTGGAAACTTTGGCATTAGTGTGTCCAGAGTCTGGAATGTACAACGGAGTGTACGTGCTTACTGGCACTAATGCTCACATGTTTGGTTACCTGGCTCACCTTTGTCAGGAAAGGGATGCCAAGCAGAAGGGAAAAGTGGTGTGTGTGCATGCTGTGGTAAAGAAAGCCTACCAGCAACAGATATAGACCACTCCAGATGATCAAGATAACCCTGTGGGTATACTGTAGTTTGGCGTCATACCATTGAAGAACTTTTACTGCCACCTAATGCTGGGTGCAGTATCAGCGGTGTGGTGCACCTGAGAAAAGATGTTAAAAATCAAATATTGATGCTGGATGCTCTGGAGGAACATGCCTGTCAGAGGGTCTATTGGTAAAGCCTACTCTGTTGCCAGGGAGAGCTCATGCTTATGCTAAACAAGTCACCTTCAGGGGAAAATGTTACAGACAGAACACTGTTGTCAGGAAAGAAGACTTTGGTTCGCAGTATACTGCACGGATACTGCAGTGCAGCCTACCCTCAACCAGAGATGGCAGCCAGCCTGGTGTGGACCCTGAACTTTTTTATTTTGGTGATTCACCCATACCAAAGATGTGGAAGACCTGTGTCAGCAGAAAATTAGCCAAAAGGATAAAAGTGTTTTCACTTCATGAATGGGATATGGGATGTGTAACCGGAGAAGAGCACCATATCAGACTTCACAATGAACGCCCTTTCCATGAGAGGTCTCACCAATGGTGCCAGCAGATATTGATGATGTGGGAAGGCACTTGCAGTAACTGTTAGTTGCAGGCATTATTCAAGAATCAAGAACTCTGTAGTAACTCTAATAGTAGTCATGCGCAAGAAAAATGGAGCTGTGTGCATGAGTGTAGACCATTGAACCCTTAACAAATGGACAATACCAGATCAATATACTATGCCTGGGATTCAAGATGCCTTAGATTGCCTTAATGGAAGCAAATGGTTCTCTGTGCTCAACCTAAGAAACAGCTATTATCAGATACCAATGGCTCATCAAGACAGGGAAAAAACTGCCTTCATATACCCCCTTGGTTTTATGAATTTCTCAGAATGCCTCAATGGGTATCTGATGCCCAGCAACCTTTCGGCACCTAATGGAAAGAGCTGTAGGAGATATGAATTTCTTAGAATGTTTGGTTTACCTTGATGATGTCATAGTGTTCAGGAAGACCCTGGAGGAACATGAGGCAAGACTGCTAAAGGTCCTAGATCGAATGGAAGAGTTTGGGCTCAAACTCTCCATCGATAAGTGCCAATTCTTTTCAAAGCTCAGGCAAATATGTGGGGCATATTATATCTGCCAAAGGCATCCAGACTGATCTGAGCAAAGTTGAAGCTTTAACTACTTGGCCCAAACCTAATAACCTTAAAGATTTGCAACACTTTCTAGGTTTTTGTGGTTGTTACAGATGTTTTGTTAAAGACTATACCCGAGTGGTGAGGCCACTGCTGAATCTGACAACAAGGCTATCCACCCACCAATAAAAGCAAAAGTAAAAAGACTTCTGCCACTACTGCTGAATCCAAAGCATATTTTAAATCTTCTGAAACTTTCGAACACAGATGAAATGCTGAATGTGACAAGGCCTTTGAATAAATAATTTACGGCTGACCACACCCCAGTGTTTAGCGATGCAGACCTGAAGAAGCTGTATGTTCTACATATGGACGCTAGTTTCAGCAGTCTTGGGGCAGTCCTCTACCAAAGCTATCCAGAAGGACTGTGCCTGGTCGCCTATGCAAGTAGAAGTCTAAACAGGGCTGAACAAAAGTATCTAGTACATAGGTTAGAGTTCCTCGCTCTCAAGTGGGCTATCATGGACCAGTTCCATGAACCTCTTTTTGGGGCACACAAAACAGTCAAAACTGATAAAAGTCCATTGACAAATGTACAAAGTATTGCAAAGCTTGATGCAGCTGGACACAGCTGGCTTTCAGCACTGTCCAGTATGATTACTGTGTAGAATACAGGCCTGGGCTGAATCATATAGATGCTGATACACTGTCTCGATGCCCAGTAGCATCCACTGCTGACAAACAAGCCCGGTGATTTCAGAACAGACTGTGAAAGTCTTATGCAAAAATTTGACACAGGCAGTAGTGATGGGCAAGCTGAGAAACTTCGCTCCATGGATTGATTTGCTAATTTGGCCTGATTTTGTAAATTAATCTGCCATGCAAAGTCCAAATTTGCAGGACACTGATAAGTCCACAAAATGCAAAGTTGGCAACTCTGCCAGTGGAGTTTGGCACAGAGATGAAGTTTGCAACATTGATTCCCTTGTGTCTAGTAGTCCCCCGCCCCCACTGATCAGCAGCTCAATGTTAAATAAAAATCTTTCCCTGGTGCTCTAGTGGTCCCTCTCACTGATTGCCAGACTGAAGTTATAAATTAAAGTTTCCCTGGCACTAGTGGTCCCCCCTCGCTGAGCACTATCCCAAAGTTATAAATTAAAGTTTCCTAGTTGTCTAGTGGTCCCCTCTCTCTGATCGCATGCCCAAAGTAAAATAGACACTCTCCCTGGTGTCTAGTGGTCTTCCTCATTGCCGATTGCTGACCCAAAGGAAAACAGACACTCTCCCTGATGTCTGGTGGTTTCCCCTCACCCATCACCAGCCCAAAGTAAAACAGACACTCTCCCTGGTGTCTAGTGGTTTCCCCTCTCCCATCACCAGCCCAAAGTAAAACAGACACTCTCCCTGGTGTCTAGCGGCTTACCTTGCTGATGCCAGCTGGGCAGTAAAAATAGACACTCTCCTGGTGTGTGGATACACTTGCTGATTACCAGCCCAAAGTGAAATAGACACTCTCTCTGGTGTCTAGTGGTTCTCCATCACTGATCAATGGCCCAAAGTAAAATAGACACTCTCCCTGATATCTAGTAGTCCCCTCTTCACTGATTGCCAGCTTGAACTAAAACAGACACTATCCCTGGTGTCTAGTGTCCCCCCTCACCAGCTGCCATCCCAAAATGAAACAGACACTCTCCCTGGTATCTAGTGGTCCACCCCTCGCCGATTGTCAGCCCAAAGTAAAACAGACACTCTCCCTAGTGTCTAGTGGTCCCCCCACCCCAGGAAGTACTGCCCCTCCCCATCCCCATTCCCAAACCAGTGACCAGCACAGCCCTCTACTCTCCACCATGGCCCTTCACTGACTGGCCTGTCAGTGAGCACGTACTTGTAAAAGTATGTGCTCATTGACAGCTCAGTCGGTGACTGGCCATGGTGGAGAGTGGAGGGCCATGCCAGTCACCAGCTTGGGGGTGGGATGGGTGGAGTGGGGTGTTGGAGCACTACCTCCCAGGGTGAGAGGTCCGCTAGACACAAGGGAGAGTGTCTATTTTACCTTGGGCCGTGATTAGCAAGGGGGGACCACTAGACACCAGCGAGAGTGCCTTTTTTACTTCAGGCCTGCAATTGGCGAAGGGGAGGAACCACTTGACTTCAGGGAGAGTGTCTATTTTACTTCGGGTCAGCGATCGGTGAAGGGGGAACCATCAGACACCAAGGAGAGTGTCCATTTTACTTTGGGCTAGCGATCGGCGAGGGGGGGCACTAGAAACTGGGGATAGTGTCTATTTAACTTTGGGCTGCCGATCGGTGAGGGAGAGGATGACTAGACATCAGAGAGAGTGTCTATTTTACTTTGGGCCAGTACTCATCGAGGGCTGGGACCACTTGACACCAGAGAGAGTGTCTATTTTACATCAGACTGATAATCGGCAAGGGGGGGCCACTAATACAGGGAAACTTTAATTTAAAACTTCAGGATGGTGATTGGCAGAGGGACCACTAGTGCCAGTGAACCTTTAATTTATAACTTTGAGACGGTGATTGGTGAAGGGGGACCTAGATCACCAGGGAAAGATTTTTATTTAACATCAGACCGATGATTGGCAGGGCGGGGGGACCTGCAGACAGCAGGGAATGATCATTATTTAACACTGAGCTGGCAATTGGTGGGGGGAGGGGGGGCACCAGACACCAGGGACAGTTTTATTTTGCTCTTAAAAAAACCCTAAAAGGAGTCATTTTGACCCAACTTCACCTTTTGGTACCCCAAGGAGAAGTTACAGGCAAACATGACAGAAACTTTCAAATACCTCAAGGGAATCAACAAAGTCCAAGAGGGTAGCATCTTTCAGAAAAAGAGATGTGCAAGAACAAGGGGGCACAATTTGAAGATAATGGGGGGAAGGCTCAGAGGTAATGTGAGGAAGTATTTCTTCACATAGAGGGTTGTAGATGCATGGAACGGCCTTCCAGATGAGGTCATAGAGTCAAAAACAGTGGGGGAATTCAAGAATGCATGGGACAGACATAAGGCAATTCTAGTGGGGGGCAGGGGGAAGTAGGCTGTTGGTTAACTAGGATCTGCAGCTTATCCATTAGGTAGGGAAATGGGCAGACTAGGTGAGCCAAGAGGTCCTTATCTGCCGTCAGATTCTATGTTTCTATGTAAATTGCAAGGCAAGATTACCAATGGGAATTTCCTATTAAATAGAAAAACTGCAAAATGAGTTTGGAGGCAAATTTGATGACTCATAGAACTTCACCAGCAAATTAAAACTTTGTGACATCTCTACAGACGAGCAGCCTTTTACAGAAAATGCCAGTCATCTTGTGGACTTGGTGCTCCTGGTGATTGTATCCCAACTGCCTATAGCAACTTAGCCGTTCTGGAATAAAGTGCAATGCCACAACTGACTCCCAAGATTTACTAAAAGAAGAGACTAGACCCTTGTATTAGAGAAATGTCAACACCATGCAGAAAGGGGTGATACCACCCAGGTAGTCACAAATGATCCAGATGCAAAATTGTTATTGTGAGAGGGCTAAAGCTTAAATTAAAGGACAATTTGTTGTGTTGAGAAATCCAAAGTTCACACAGCTTCCCTCGTTTGCAATTGGTCCTGCCAGCAAAGTTCAAAAACGTTGTACTTCATGCATTGCACAATGACGTGGGACATTTTGTGACCAAGCACACGTTGGACTTGGCTCATGCTCATTTCTGTTGGCCACATATGGGGAGTGGTGTAGAGCAGTACTGCAAAACCTGCAGCAGATGTGTCCAGCAGAAAGCCTTACCTCAGAGGGCTGCCCCTCTGGTCAAAATTGTGTCAAGTGCACCTATGGAATTAGTCTGCATAGACTTTTTCAGTTTGGAACCTGACTCCAAGAGCATTTCAAATCTTTTGGTAGTCACTGACCATTTTTCCAGATATGCCCAGGCGTATCTAACAACATATCATAATGCCTCCACGGTTGCCAAGGTCCTTGTAAAAAAAAACAACTTTTTGTGCATTACAGAGCCCCCCAAAGAATGCACTCAGACCAAGGGTGGGATTTCAAAAGCCATCTAGTGAAAGAACTGTTGTCCTTCTGGATGATCAGCAAGCTTTGCACAACCCCCTACCACCCGCAAGGTGATGCATGGCCTGAGAGGCTCACCTGCAAGGTGATGCACGGCCTGAGAGGCTCACCTGCAAGGTGATGCATGGCCTGAGAGGTTCAACTGAATGCGTCTTAATATGTTGGGCACCTTAGACCCAAAAAAGAAAACCAAATGGAGTCAGTAAGTACTGTAAGTGCATTAGTTCCCATATACAACAGCACCAAAACGATGCTACAGGTATGTTTGGCCAGGAGGCTAGACTTCATGTAGATCTGTGTTTCAATGTCTCTTTCGATGGAGCTAGGCTAGAGACTTACCTGCAATATTGTTCAAAAATTAAAATATCAACTGAATTTTTTTTTTAACTTATTTCACTTTATTGAAAGATTATAAAAGATCAACAATAGCCAAAACATAAAACAAATACAAGAAATAAAACCAACTAAGCATAGAAAGCAAACAAACAGGGTACAAATACATAAACTACCATTGAGAGGACATGTATGAGGTCAAGTCTAATAGCAGACCAACAGATATAAAAATAACAGTGCAAGGCCTAACAATAGTTGATATGAAAAAAAAAGGAAGAAATGAATATCATTCAGTGAGCATGTGAACTGAATAACAGCCAGCCATAAAAGACCACCTAAATTCTGCCTACAAGTTGGCCACAGATGTTGCAGCCAAGCAGAACAAAACAAAGAAAGGCATAACAAATGGGTAAAGGTACAAAATTGCTGCCAGGAGACCGTGTGTTGCTGAAAAACCTAGGAATTCCTGAAAGACAAAATTGTCAACAGATGGAGCAGCACCCCCTATGTTGTGACTGAGAAAGTGCACGGCATGCCTGTATATGAAAGTCGTCCAGAAGGAGAGGCAAGTGTATACCAGACCATTCACCACAACCACTTGCTGCCCATTGGACAGATGGTCAGTAGTACTGCACAAAAATATGTCAGAGCCACCTAAACCTCTGGTAACAAGGTCTGCTGTGTGCAGACATCAAGTTAAACAAAGGGCAAAGCCATCTGAAACTGTCTCGACAACACTTGATGAGCCAGAAGTTCAACAGAGTTTGGATTCTAAGTCAGAGGGAGAAGTATATTCTCCCACAGCACATTATCCTACACCAGACCTTGCCCGACTGTTTCAAGGAACAAGTGAAACAACAAACAATGTGACAGACATGCCTACTGCAGACCCACCCCCCAGCACAGACAGTGGACTCTGTACCAACTGTAGGTGTACCCTTGGAGGACCAGCCAGAATCCGAGGAAGTGCCAGAGAAAGAAAGTGGAGACTCTGTAGAGTCTGAACCAGTAGAAACAGTGGAAACAAATGAAATGCCAGAGTGAGTAGTGGCATCTACTTTGCCTGAGGATGCTTCATTGGTGGACAGTGAACCGGGTCTAATCACACCTGATGCTGAAGAAGCGTCAGTTCCATTGTGTGGCTCTGAATGAGCCATCAAGCCATTGTTAAAGCTTGCATATGACTCTCCGGGAGCTCCAACTGACTTGCCCATGCACATGATACACAAGGGTATATATGTCACCACAAGATCTTTGCTTAGAACTGTTGTGTGCGCACCCAAAGCCAAACTACTCAGAGTGGGTAATGCTGTGAAAAGTAAAAGGGGAGGTTATAAAATGCCAATATGTATTGTTTATAACTGAAGTTTTCTGTGGTCACTAAAAGTGTGTACTAATATGGCGATGCCATTTATTGCTATGACAGCTGTCTATAAATCTAAAAAGACCTTTTAGAAAATATACCTGGTACTATCTAGATAGTTTTCATTTGTCTAGGTTAGGATGTGCTGATTGCCTATGCTAGATATGAATCATTTATAGACTGTGCATGTTAACATGTGAAATGCCATGGTTAATGTTATTTATTTATTTATTGAAATGTTTCACTAGGAGGGCATACTGAACAACAAGTTGCTTGCCTCACGGTGCAACCTGTGGGGAGGAGTTACATAGGGTTGTGAAGGATGATCAGTTACAATAGTATGTGGGTAGTACAAACAATACAACATTGTAAGATTTTGCAACAGTTGGAACACAAGGTATTGTACAATAAACAGTAGTGGAACATTGGGTAAATTACAATACATGTCCAAAATCATACAAAAGAACATATAAATGTACAAAACAGTAATAATGCGGTAAACCATTTATACTGCATGAGTGTGCTATGACTAGGCTTGAGGTAGTCACATAAGTTCTGTTGGAGTAAAAGGATGGGGTTAAGCTGTGAACACTGGGGACCCAGAAAGGCAGGTGGAGAAGAGGGGAGAGGCAAGAAATGAATATGAGGAGAAGGGTAGCCATTTCTTGATTTCTCCCTACTGGATGTTGAGAACCCTCATCTGTGGTATGGACTTGGTATGAATGCCAGATGTTTCGCACAGCAGGGAGTAATCCTCCAGTGGGCCTTACCTTGCTCTGCCTCCTGGCCATCTGGTCCTGCCAGTCCCAGTCCTTGTGTGGCCATCTGTTTTAGATCCAGCTTGAATTTCTCCATGCACACAGTGGGTTCTACCTCATCGTTTAAATGTGGGGCTCTGTGTGGCGTCCAGGTGCAGGTTACATGAATCTCCTTGTGCCGTTCTCCTGGGTACAAGGAGAATTCCTGCAGGAAGTCACAGACTTTGTCACCAACAGGGCGTTAGAGTCATGCAGATGGTTGATTCTGGGTGACTTTAATGCCTGGATTGATGATGAACTCCTGCATTTTGGTCATGACTTCCTCCAGATAATGACATCACTGGGCCTCAAACAAGCGTTTGCTTCTGCAGCTCACCAACACGGCCATACCTCGGACTTGGTATTCTCGTTGGGGCTTGAGGTCATTGACCTCAGGATTGATCCAGTTGCCTGGTCAAATCACTGCACGGTGGAGTTCTCATTTGTGTTCCCCCTGACAGTCCTTTCCCTGATAAGATGGTCCGCTATTGCCCATTGAGGGGATTGTCCCCAGAGGGACTTTTGGCAGTGGTGGACTTTTCTGGTGTAGTGCTGCATGTGTGGGTGGCACAGGAAAGGCAATGACAGCCTATAATAGTGCTGTCTCCAGACACTCAGTGCCATCGCACTGGCCATATATGACTCAGGTCTTTCTCTTGAGACCCTGTGGTTTGATGGACTTTCAAGGAGATGAAGACCAAGGGTCGGAAGTTGGAGTGTTGCTGGCGGATGACCCGGTCCAAGGAGGACAAACTGGCTTTGAGAGTTCACTACGGTGAATATTAAAAGGCAATCAACTGTAAGAAGGCAGAGTTCCTGTCCAGGAAATTGCTGCAGGGAGGAACAGACTAGATCTGCTCTTTTCAGACTGTGGATAGATCTGCAGCCAAAAGAGTATTTCGGTTGCTTGTGCTTAAGCGCTACAATCTATCTGAGACAGGGTGCTTCCATTCAGTCTGGGAATTTCCCAGTGGGGCAAGGTCAGCCCTGAAGTGGTAGGCTTTGCACCAGGTGGAGACACTCCTACAGTTTGGGGTGATTTTTGGCCGGTGGGGTGGCTGCGGTCTACTAAGGTAATCTCAAGCTGCAGCCCACCTTTTGTGAACTGGGCGCCAGGCTTGTCTCATCTCCTAGTGAGATGTGTTGAGTCTGTTGCTCAGTGATCGCCGAGAATAGTCTGGTGCGCTCGGCGGGGGCCTCTTCCGACACCTTGAAACAGGCATTAGTAAGCCGGCCTGGTGGTGCTGAGGGTTGAGGCACTGGACACCTTACCTTGTGCTGCAGCAGTGACACGGGTTCAGGAACGACCTTGGATCAGTGGGGTGCCAGTGTGGGGGAGGAGGAGCAGGATTGAGTGAGTCACCAGGCTGCCTCCCGGTGTGGTGGGGGTGGGTTGTCGCCTTTCAGTAGTTCCATCCCCACTGGGTGGAGGTCTGGTGGGGTAACATAGGTGGGCGGAAGCAGCAGTGCAGGTGGGAAGAAGTGGCTGAACTGGCTTCTTGTGGGTGTGCATGCCTCCAAGTGCACATGTAGCCATGTGCCAGCACCCTGGGGGTTATGGGAGAAAATCGAGAAAAAACGTAAAATCTAAAATTAAAAAGAAAGAGGCATTGATGAAGCTCCTCCTGAAGAAACTGTCACTTGACTCTGACATCTTGGTGAATTATTGGCCCTTCTCCAACCTCCCAGTTTTGGGGAAGGTTGTTGAGAAAGTGGTGGCTCTGCAGCTCGAGGCACACCTTATGGCTTTTGACATCTACAAGCTATTCCAGTCATTGTTTAGGGTGAGGCATAGCACTGAAACAGTGTTGGTCAGAGTGCAAAATGACCTGCTTAGGGCAAGAGATGGAGCAGATTGGTCAATCCTCATTCTCCTTGATCTCTCCTCAGCATTTGACACCATGGACCACACTGTGCTTCTGGATTGCCTTAGAGAGTATTGTGGGCTCACCTGTACTGTTATCAACTGGTTTGAGTCCTTTCTCATGGGCAGAATGCAATGGGTAGTGATGGGAAATTTCTCCTCCTGTCCGAAGTTCCTACCCTGTGGAGTTTCTTAAGGCTCAGTCTTGTCGCTGATGCTGTTTGCGGTGTATGTGCTACCCCTGGGCAAGCTCATTACATGTTACAGTCTGGTTTTCACTGTTATGCAGATGATACCCAGCTGTATATGTCCTTGCTCCTGGGAAAAGTAACACCGTGGAAGTGCTAAATAAATGCCTAGCCAAGATCCAAGATTGGATGTCCTCAAACTGGCTGCGACTGAACTCCAAAAGACAAAGCTATTTGTGATTGAGCCTGGTTGTCAATGTGATGTGATGTGACTGCTACTGGGTCAGAAACAGGGTTCTTTCTGGCCCTACCCCACTGATGGCATCCACTAGGGTGGGAAATCTGGGTGTCATCCTCACTAACAGTTTTATGCTTGAAGCTCAGGTGTCATCTGTCATCCAGAGTGGTTTGTACCACTTAAGGGTGTCACCTGGATTAAACCCCTAACTCTGCCTAATGACCTACCCACAGTGGTACATACCCTTGTCACATTAAGGCTTGACTACTGTAATGCTCTTTGCTTTGGGGTCAGTGAAGGGAACCTCCGTTGACTGCAGCTGGTGCAGAACGCAGTGGCCAGGTTGCTGACAGGCCTTCCCCGGTCCTGTCATGTGACCCCAGTCCTGTGGGACCTGCACTGGCTGGCTGTTAGATGGAGGATGATCTTCAAGGTGGACTTGCTCACCTATAAGGCCTTATAAGGCTCAAGCCCAGGCTATTTGAGTGACCTCCTGACCCTTGCCCTCGCAGTGCACTCACTCCGCTCCTCTACCGAGGGCCTCCTGGGAGTTCCGAGGGCCAGGCAGAAAACCTCAGGAGACTGTGCATTTGAGGTTGCTGGTCTGGCCTCTCTGAACTCGCTCCCCAGACCTCTGAGGGAGGCCCGACGGTGGAGGCATTCAAAAGGAGTTTGAAGGCACACCTTTTAAAGGAGTCTTTTTAGTTACCTACAGCCTGATCCTATTATTATTTATTATTGATTTTATTTAATTTTTGATCCTGTATGTATTTTATGTAGAGTATGTCTCTTACACCACTTTGTAAATTGCACAGAGCCTCTGGGATTGGGCACTTATCAAATAAAGACTTACTTACTTGCTTGGTTTCCCCCTTTATTGCCCGTGCTGGCCCCCATGTCCTTACTTTGCTATAGGGGGACTGAAGGAGCATGTGTATTAAAGCTAGAACTGGCCCATTAGGCTGTACAGCGCAGCTAGGGCTGTGCAGCTCAAAGAAGCCCTGTGCAGATCTGTGTGCACATATTTGAGTTGGCTGCTCCTTGAATGTGCGAGATGCTGCAGTCTTCTCACAGATACTAATAGTGCTACAGTACCCAGCTGCTGCTGTGGCTCATGATGAAATCTCCTCTGTGTGTTCTGACCCCCAAGGCCCCAGAAATACTAATTGGGGGGTCTGGGTTCACACAGGAGTGGGTAGAGGAGAAAAACGAATTTGTGTAAGCGCTATACAGCAGCTTTAAGAGCAACCAAGGCTGCATTGTAAATAATGCTCTGTCCGTTGTCTAGAGGGACAGTGCCACAGCACTAGTGACAGGCATGGGGAGACCTTGCTATGCACCACTCTGCCACTGAACAATAGGACAGGGGGGGCAGCTACTAAACACTGGGGACATTAAAGCCTAAAATAAGACTGTTTGCCTGCAACGGACCTTTAAAGTTGGGACTCTGTGTGACGTGAACTGTGTGACTGTTTTATCCTGCAGCCATCTTTGTTGCCTTTGACTTGCTCTGCAGCCAATGGGAATGCAAGGAGCCCAAGAAAACTACAAAAGAGGACTCTTGGGAGAAGGAGAGGACTGTGTATTAACGCCTTTCCCCCAGCCCATCAAGCATCAAATGAACATTTTGCATACAAATTTGATGTTTTGACAGTCTGATTGACAAATTATAACTCTGATCTGATCCCCTGAGACCTGGGGGGCAGATTCAGCTGGGTTCGTTTAGCTGGGAGTCTCCAGAGAGAGAGAGAGAGAGAGATAGGACACTCTGACTGAGTGGTATGAAAAGGTTTGGAGGCCTGCCTGGGGCTTGCACAGCAAATAGCCCAGGGAGTGCTTGTTTGATTTCCATCATCTGGAAAACCAGCATTTAAAGCGGAGAGAGGTTTTGCTGAACAAAACCTGAGCCTGGAGAGCCTGATACTTGCCCACAGCCCTGGAGGGTAATCTAGACCCGCTGAAGGAGCTGTTCCAAATCTGCTGACCTTCAGAGACTAGAGACTGTGTTTGCTGTCTTTTGGACTTTTTTTGCCACAGCTGCAAGCAAGCAGTGTGACTGAAAGTAGTGAAGCTAGGTTCCTAAGATCCAAGAGGTTCCTGCCAAAGGACAGCTGGGGAATCGGTGGGTGGTATCACTGCCAGGCATTGCCTATCACCTCACCCCTGAGGGCTGGATTCCTGGATGTGTGGGTGGTGTGGCCCTTGTCCCTAAATTGGTATATTCAGAACTCCAGGGAGCTGCAAGCACTCCACAAAGCTAAGAAGAGTTCCAGAGAGCTGCCAGAGCCATGGACTGAAATATCTTCAGCTTGCAGAATCCAGAGACTGGTATTCCATAACTGTGAGTAATTCAGGACTTGCTCCGTGCTGGGGGAGATTGTATACAGTTTCTTCAAATATTCTGTTTATTTAAAAGTGCACCAACACGGCCAACCAGCTGCACCTCCTGGGCCTGCACCCTATGCCAGCTGGGCACCCAGAAAGAACTTGGGGACACAATGGTACCAATGGGAGGTGGGCATATGGTTTGTGTATGCTGTTGAAGAGTGGGCACTCTTTATTGTTATTGTTGCTGTTTATGCTCATCAAATCTTGCTGAACTGTTATTTATTTTTGTACCACAATCCCTCTACACTGGTTAATAAATTGTTTGTTATTGTTAATCTGTCTCATGAACCTGTCTCGCGCCAAGCATATTATTAGCTTCAGCCAATAATTGATGCATAGTGGAAAAGCTAGAAGGTTGTTGGTGTTCCATGTGTGGGGTAACTGCAAGGGGAGGTGGGTAGGTACAGCATCCCAGGGGGTTGTACCAGTCAGACATCTGACCCACTGTAACTTACTATGGGTGGAGGCAATTCGCTAATTAATTTCTATTGGGAAAGAACCCCACCCCTCCTTTCATGTAAGAACAGAGCCCAGGCCCTGTAACCTTTCCTTCGCCCGCAAGGCAGAGTTTGTAACTGCTGTATAAACAGCAACCCAGTTACATATATGGGCCTTAGTTTGACGCCATGAAATATAATTACATAGGAATGTGTCAGCAGTAGAAACAGAAAGTATACATTTGTTATACTGGAATGTTTTGTCAAATTTGAATTACTGGACATAATTTAAATTCATTAGAGTTCATTAATATTCATGCCTGCTTGATGGGCAGGAAAAGCAGTCATAAGGACAGCAGTTAGGTATATAAAAGGCTTCTAGTTTGGATCCATGCTGGTTAGCCAGGGAACAGTGGAGGGGAAGGAATTGTTGTCTGTTCTCTGCTGCCATAAGACTGACATTCCTGACAGGTCCCCTCTTCTGATACTCCTTTGGCTACTCATAGTCCCATGTATATTGTTTGTTTGATTCAGTTTTGCAATGTTAACAAGTCTGTCCATTGTTTTTTGTTTCTATTTGTTTTGTTTCTTTGTAATAAATGCAGTGCACACTGTCTTTAACCTTACTTCAACCCTTGGTGGCCTTTACTGCAATCCTACACCTTGACAGTTGGGCTGCCAGATTCTGGATCAGCTGTAGGCAATACATCAGACCCCCAGCTAACCCAAGGTAGACAGGTGTATTGGTGAAACCTGGACTGCTGGACTGGACCCAAAATGGTAAAAGTCAGACTGGCTGGTCTGGATGTACCAGCTGGACTGGATGTAATTTGGGCGGTCCAGTATTTACTTTGTGTGTTGGTCTGTCTGTTCTGGATGGTCCAGATTTTGTCTAGGGTGAGGGTACAGGTGATATTCAGACAGCAGGGCCTGGGCTAAACCTTTGACAGTTTTGGTCCAGTCCAGGTCTGACTGTCTGGATATCGCCCATACCCATCCTGGACAAAATCTGGCCCAGCCTGAACAGGACCAAAACGGTAAATGCCAGACTGACTGGTCCAACCAGAAAAGCTGTACTGTGCAAGCTTCTCCCAGTCCAGGTGATCCAGCTGGACCAGTCAACCCAGTTTTTACCTTTTGAGTCTGGTCCAGATTCTACCAAATCTCAGTAGACAGCACTGCAGTATTCCAGTCTGGATATGACAAAGATGTTCATTGTTGTAACCAGGTCCGTAGAGACAACAAACTGGTACTACAAAGATGAAAAAAAGTCAATGTGAACTATATCCAACACTTGATATTCCAGTGTCAGTTTACAGTCCATAATGACCCCTACATTATACAGTGTTACCGTGTACAGGATGTCAGACAATCAACAGTATTTGAGAGGGTGAGTTCCACTTGGACAAGTACAGGAGAAGATAAAGTAATGTTTTAACTTTCTCTCGGACATAAAAAGGCTAGTGGAGCAAGTTATATTGGATGGCATGCTATTCCAGATTTGAGGAAGTCCATAGCTGATTGTAGAGTGACCTGTATGCTGTTTCCACTACAGAGACAGACAGCCTTTTGTTCAACTGCAATATTAAATAAGAGGGGTTAGTGGCAGGTAAAAATAAATTATAAAGGCAGCCAGGAAGTTTACCAAAAGAAGAATTGGGGGAGGATGTGTGTGCTCACAAACAAATTCTTTGGAAGTTTACCAGCCCAGAAGTTAGCACCCAGATTTTGCACCTATTAAGACCATGTTCTCTGTATACCTAATGTCCAGACTTGTCCAGTCCATTTCTCCATACATGGCACAGTGATAAGTGGGTGGAGTTCAGGATGAATCTATAAAGTTTATTATACCGCCTGTCAGTTTTAGAGATGGATAGCTTGAGGGTTTTAGAATAAACAACATCCCCATAGTCCAAATTAGGCAGACGCATTTGCTCAATAATGTACTTCCTTGCATCTACGAACAGGCTACCTTGCAGTCTGTATCATGCGCCCAACTTGGTAAAGCAGTTGGCAACAGCTGAATTAATATGAGAAGTGAAAGTTAATCTGTGGCCAAGCAGGGCTTAAAGTGTGCTGGCACTGGCAGGGTCTCAGACCCGGTATAACATTTTTAGTGAATTGAGGAGGGTCTCAAGGCAGGGTCCTCACGCCATGTTTATTTCCCTTTACCACAACTTTAAGAGTGCAGTATGCCGAGTTATGGAGAAAGGCATTATCTGTATTTTTAAGTTACTTTCCTCCACATGGTCCTTATGTTGTTACTCAGTGTTCCGGAGTATCTATTTTATTTAAGGTTTCATTTTGATGTTTTGTGTTTTCATTGAAAAATGGCTTAAAGGGACACTGTTAATCCTTTTTGCATCATATTCGATAACCCACATTTTATTATTGTTTACCTTCTCTGAAATTCATTGCTGTTGTTGGTTGTTTTACCTGCTTCTTTTCCTAGTAGTACTAAAGTGCATGGTAGAGATGTAATTATACTTACATTGTTCTGCTTCAAATCTTTGATGAACTCTTGCTGCATACATCCTGAACATTAGGAATGGCCTCAAACAGTGCAGTCACTCATGATGCAGTAGTCTCCTCTACTCCCACTACATCATGGTGACTAGACTGTGTTGGGAGTGTTCCCAAGTCCAGGAAAGATGCAGATGGAATTGATCGAGGAACGTAAATAAACATGTTTTTGTGTGGTAACACCAGTATGGTTGGCAATCTGTTTTTCACTTTTAAAAATAAATCAAAATCAAATAACCACTTGCTTCTCAGTCTCTGCAGAAATGTAAACAATCATAAAATGTGTTTTTAAACTAGGACAATCTGAGGCCAAAGGTTGATAGTGTTCCTTTA
The DNA here is from genome assembly GCA_016271365.2 of Neoceratodus forsteri. Classification (NCBI taxonomy): domain Eukaryota; kingdom Metazoa; phylum Chordata; order Ceratodontiformes; family Ceratodontidae; genus Neoceratodus; species Neoceratodus forsteri. The sequence continues at coordinate 1,182,615,482 of CM057454.1, forward strand.
ATGATGAAAAGGAAAATTCTGCTCCATGAAGCAAAGGAAACTTCCCTAAGTAACAGTTCCTTCACCTTCCATAATCATGACCTTAGATTTTTCTGTACTCTTTAAGCCCTGTGGTAAAGTAACAGGCCCAAATATTTGATGACCAGCACACATCAACAGTAAGACATGGCGTGTGCATTATGGTATGATAATTGCACCCCTAGGGTTGTAATTAGGCATGAGACCCGAAGGCTGAGTGCCGGCTGACCCTAGAGTGTGGTTATCACACCGTAATGCACAACCCTGGAGCGCCTTATTGCACCTCTAGAAAATGGCCCATTATTTTTGGAAGCAGTCTGTTTATTTGGAAACACATTTTCAAATAAGTACAACTGTAAATGAGTATGTGTTTTTAACATAAAATAGTCCTTCCACCAACTGGGACTACATTTAATTTACTGCTTTGCTTTACATTTTTTACTTAATTTAGATTCCATGACTGCAATTCTGTAATTTCCCTACATACATCTCTCCACCCCCCAACTCCCATCAGAAGGTTTACAAGCCCTGTGCCTCTTAAAACTATGATTGACTGTCTCTTCCTTTTATTTTAACGTCATTCAGCTAACCTTGGCAGATTGGCATCTGTGTTGAGGAGACCAGTCAGGATCTATTACAGCTGGCAGGATGAAGAGGCATGCGAGGTAAGGACAGCTGTACAGCTTGTACATTAATTTATTTAATTATTTCAAACATTTCACCAGGAAAGACATACTGAACTTAACACAGCTTGTTTCTAGACATTTCTATCTATGATCTTGTTTAGCAGCCGTAATGGCTTTGCTCTCCTCCGTCTTATTTTTTTTTTACTAACCTCTCGCTTGACACCTCCCCACCACGCTTTGCCCTTCACTGAAGCTGGGGGAAGCTGTTTATACTTAGAAAAAATGCTCTTGAGCAAGAGATTCTAGGGCAACTATTAAGAGCATTGCAAAAGAGGAAGAGGACAGAGATTCATACAGGTTTAGGTGACATCGGGTTGAGAGGAAGCAAGTAAGAGCCCGTGATATGCTGTTTGAAATTGGCAATTTAGATGAGAAAGAGAGGTGTCCGAGGGGTGAACTTGGATGACAGGACAGCAACTGCATGTCCATGTGCTCCTTTCTACTGTTGGAGCTTTGCATCGGGTTGAGCGCTAGTTCTGTTTTTTTTTTGTTTGTTTCAACTAGATTGATCATTCACGTTGGTAATGGAGAATGTGTGTATCGTATGACCTTCACTTGTTTTACCAAGAGTAAAAGAAATGGTGACTTCAAACCAATATTACATTCTAAACAGAATGCCTAAAAAAATGAATCATAGAGCCATCAGATTCTGTGTTCCAGCTGTTTTACTAGGACTAATTATTTATAGTGCAATATTGTCTTATATTGCACTATAAATAACCAATCAAATTTCTCCATTGTTCTCTGTTATTGTATACTGTCTAATATCACATTATCACAGGTTTTAATACACAAGGCAAGGCAAATTTCATCTGTTTAGTGCCCTATCCCTTGGGCTCAGGGCACTTTACATAAAACCATTACAGAAACAAACAAATTTAAACACACTGCCTATACAATTACAGCCAGAGATACAACTTAATTATTCAGTATCCATGCCATACGCCAGATCAACAGATAACATTTTGGTCCTTGTTAAGACATCTCCATCAAGAGGGAAGTCCTACAATTAAAAGGCTGGGAGATCCATGCTGTCAGGGCTGCCATGGAGAAAGGTGTATCTATCTATATACAGCAGCACAGAAATGCTAAGCCATTGTTTGGAACAAAAAAAAAGCATGGCAACATAGATACTTAGAAAATGGGCAAAGTGAATTCATGTTCCTGATTGACTACAAGAGCCAATTTGCTGGTCCGATATGAGACAATAGAGACTGGGAAATAACTAGAGCCAGTCTCAGTTGCCTCATATAGTTCTAAATATTAGTGGGCTAGTAGAACGTCTCAAAAGGCAAGCACTGCCATGTTGTTTTTTAGTTTAGCGTAGTGTAGGCGTGAGACCCCAAAAGAGAGTCTGCCATTTTTTCTTTCGCTTAGCAACAGCTACTGGCCCCAACGCTGCTTAGTTCAGTGGTAGCTGTCTGCTCCTTTCTTTTGTTTTTTATTTCATTTAGTTTTTATTTTGCAGTACCATCTTGTTCTATGCCCCTGATTCCCGATAGTGCAACTGTCTGACAGTGACAGTCAACCGCAGTCTCGCTCCTTCCTCCTCCAGTAGGCCGCCTGCTCGCTCGCTCCCTCCTTCCCTCCAGAAAGTGCAAAAACAAGCTAACAGCTTTCAGTTGAGCAAACTGCTCAGATGTGAAAGCCAATTTCTTGTCCCAAGCTCCCCCAAAAAACCCGCTGATCTATTAACTGCCCGAAGCCAGCTCCATCTATGGGGACTGGAAGTTGTTGAAACTGCCGTAACTACTCCCCGATCCATAAAGAATGATCATGTTACCCTTGCTCAAAATCCCATATAAAACCAGCAAAAGCACAAAGAAGGACAGAAAAGTACCTCAGTTTATGGTATAGCCCATACTTTTTCCTAAGACCTCGATTACCCTCCATCCTTGTTAAGTTGTGTGGAGACTGCACTTTCTTCTCCCAACCACGAGCGCAACATCTGCTGGCACCAGTATTAAAAGAAACAGGATAAAACCAGTTTGTGAAACTAAACTGAAGCAAAATAAAAGTGAAAGGGCTAAACAGAAGTCTTATAAGACGGAGTGGAGGGGGCCAAAATAAAGAAACGGAAACAGCCTGTTGTGGGGGCACAAACTACATTCAACCAGTCTTTTTCCTTTTTGTAACTACAGAGTCTCCACTAGGACAAAAGTCCTTCATTCTAAAGCAGGTGGAGGAACTATTTTATTTCAAAACGTATTTTAAGCATTTATTTTTATTTACAATTTTTATTATTAATTTTTTTTTTTTACAGTGCCCATTTTTAAGCAATATCCCTCCAGAGTGGATGGTATTGTGCTATACTGGCCTCAGGGCTTATAGTCTCCCGCCTGGCGCCGAGCTCATTATGCCCCTGGGCAGTGCAGTATAGCACAATACCACCCACTCTGTTGGGCATATTAAGCTTACATAGACACTGGCAGCAGATAAGGCCACTGACCCACCCAGTCTGCCCATCTGAGCTTGTAAGTTCCCTTTATGTTTTTCTAGAAGTCTGTTCTACCAGTTGTGGCAAACCAACAGTTATCTTTTGGTTTAGCACAAGCTGGTTTGACCTACCCCAGTTAAATAGAAACAGAGAATGAGTTGGCAGAAAAGGAATGGTGGGCCCGTCTAGTCTACCCTATTTTTTCCTGCCTAACACTACATGCTGGTCTCTAGTTGGTCACAGGTGTCCTTACCTCCTCCCCTACCTCTGTTTGTTATACCCATGTGCCTATCCCATGCATTTTTGAAACTCCCTACTGCCTTCACCCCTACCACCTCTCCTGGCAGGCTGCTCCAGGTGTCCACCACCCTTTCTGTGAAAAAGCATTTCCTCATCCCTCTTGCACTTCCTCCTCTCAAGCTTTATAGTATGCCCCCACGTTCTGACACTCCTCCTCCTCTGAAAGAGACTCCCTCCTGCACCTTGTTCACCAAGTGAGGTACTTATAGGTCTCAGTCATGTCCCCACTCCTCTCCTCTCCTCAGGGAGTATATGTTGATCTCCCACAGCCTCCCTTGTACAGGTTTCTATGCACCCCATATTTTTGTTGCCTCCTCTCAGTTCTGGATATTAGCGAGGCCACATTGTAAGTTCTGCTGAATATCAGTTGAGCTGGGTGCAGCAGTATACAGGACCATATCACCAGCAATATAGTATTAATGCTGCGTTTGCTGACACAGGAGGGGAAGTTCATTTACAAAAAATTAAAAATAAATGGCTCTAGAACTGACACTTGTGAAACTCCCAGATTAACTGGAAGTGAGGAGGAGGAAACTGTCTGATTAATCTTTGCAGCATGTATACAACCAGATAGATATGACCTGAACCAGAGAGGACGCCTACCAATAACTCCCAAAGATCGCAGTTTGGCTAACAGAAAGAAATGGCTCACAGTGGCAAATGATTTTCCCAAATGAACAAAAGACAGCAACATCGCCTAAAGTGGAGTGAGGCAAATGACTGGGGTGGGTAAGAGGTATTCACATAACTATCCCCGGACATCTGGGTTTTGACTTTTTTTTCCAAGTTTGCTGATTGCTAAGTACCAAATAACACCCATTAACTGAATATCATGGGGCCTAAATGTGAATTCTCACTGACTATTTATTTATTTGAATTTACTCCAACCGAGATAACCCCATGAGATGCAGCACCTTGTTTTCATGTGGGTCCCAGGGAGAACAGCAGCAGTCTGCAAGTTAACATAGTCCAGCAGGAACAGTTATATACAGCACACAATATACAGAAAAAACAAACAATGCTAACGGTAAGTAGATCCAAATAGGCTGTTTGTACTAAACTACTAAAAGAAGCATATTCAAGAGAAGAGGTGGCTACAAGAACCAAAAACCGGAACCACAATAAATCAAAGTATCCAAACATGGGAAGTTTGGTAGGGTGAGTGCTGCTCACTGAGTTACGAATTTTAAATATTAAAATAATAAATATTTTATCTGTCTTCATAAGGAAGCGTTTATGTCTGAGTAATGCTAGGGTTACAACCTTTTAAGAAGCTAAAAGTGGGACATTTCACACTGAAATATGATTTTTCACAGAACGATATGTAATCTCAACCAATGCAACCGGCTTCTTTTCTATTAATAATCACAACTACCACTAAGTGTTGTAGTTGTTTAGTTGTTATATTGTTTGCCATCATTTTTAAATATTTTAGTTAAGGTATCCTAGTTTTCTAAAATTTCTAAATGAAAGAAAGAAAAAAGTCTCCTATAAAAATCAGGACATTTAGCATTATTCATGATTTTTGCAGGACACAGCTGCCCAAATCAGGACTGTTCTGATGAAACCAGGACAGGTGGTATCCCTATTAATGCTGATTCTTCCCACATTTAAAAGAAGGGTACTCACATACAGGGTAGGAGTGGGTGAAGGGTGCTCACATGACTAGCCTCGGACATTTGGTTTTGATTTTTTTTTCATTTTGCTGATTACGGAGTACCACATAGCAACTATCAGCTGAATATCATGGGATCTGAGTGTGAATTCTCATCCAGTATCTACAGAAGGGTACTCACACCCCCTAATACACTCAGTTCATTTAAGAGTTCCACCCTATATGAATCCTCTTACTACACAAATGTTGAATGAAGCTTCTCTGTAAAACTCTTGTCATAATCAGTGCATTTAAAGGGGACATGAACCACATTTTACACATTTTTTTCAACATAATTGGTTTTACAATTTTTTCAATATAATTGAAAATTTGTACAAGTATGTAGTAGGTTTAATTACCCCAGTGTATTGTTTTCACGTGTGTTTGAAATGATTCCTCTTCTACTTTATTTAGGGCCAGGGATTAAAATTGTGCCGAAAAAAACCTGCAGAGCCTCTGCAGGTCATGATTATGGGAAGGTAGATTAACTGCTACTTAAGGAAGTCCTTTTTTGCTTCCTCAAGCAGAATTTTCATTTTCCTCATTAAGACATTTTTTCCAATGAAAACACAAAGCATGAAAACAAATACCAAAATAAAATAGATACTCCATGACATTGAGGGACAGCACTGCTTTCTTTGATGTTGTGGTAAAGGAAAACAAACATGGAGAGAGGTCCTGCCTTAAGACCCCAGTGAAAACCTCAAGTCACTAAAATGTTTTGCTGGGTCTGAGACCCTGCTAGAACTAGCACATTTAAGCCCTGTTTATGGCACCATGTTAATGCCCCCATATTCAGTTTTAATTAATGATCAGTTCCGGGACCCAGTGACATCAGTTGTGTGGATGACCTGTTGAGAAAACCTCACCAAGGCTTCTGTTCAATGGATGTCACCAAGGCTTCTACCCTTTGAGTGTATTGTGGGTGCGGGCATAGGGTGCAGGATACTACTTGTCTACTGTCCACCCAGAAATGAGAAAATATTCCTGCAAGAAATCATGGACTTCATTGTCAGTGTGGTTTTGGGATCCCCCAGATGGTTGATTCTGGGGGATTTCAATACCTGGGTCGACGATGAACTCTCGCAATTTTTATATGATTTCTTTCAACTAATGATTTCGTTGGGCCTCATGCAGGTTGTTACCTCCACTACCCACATTAGGGGTCACTCATTGGATCTGGTGTTCCTGCTGGGGATGGAGAGATCTGATTTGGTGGTGGAACCAGTTGGATGGTCTGACCATGTTCCCCCAATGGACCTGCCCTTATGGAGATGGTCCAGTGCCACCCTTTGTGGGATGTAACCCCTGATAACCTAATGGTGGCACTGGTCCTATCGAGCAGGCCGAGGGAATGCATGGATCCAGGGCAGCTGGTGCATTCCTATAATGCGGCTTTAAATATTGGCCCTGGATTCCATTGCTCCTGTTCATGTTTGCCCCCTCACCATCCATCCAAGGTCTCCATGGTTTGATGGGACCTTGAAGGAGTTAGGAGAGTGAGGCTAAGGCTGGAGAGGGCCTAGTGGAAATCGGCCTTGATGACGACAGGCTTAGGTTGATGGAACATTATACTCTATCTACCAACAATCTCCCTGAAGAAGGCAGAATTCTGTCCAGACAGATTGTTGCTGCATGAAATCGACCAGAAGCGAGGGAAACTCAGCTGTTCCTGACTGTGGACAGATTGTGCAATCCAACATGTCTTCAGTCTGTGGAGCCTTTTCACAAGAGAAGTGTGATGAGTTTGCTCAATTCTTTGTAGATAAGTTTGCTGCCATCAGGTTAGAGATCGGCCAGTCCTTCTCCAATGGATGTTGTGATGGTCTGTGGGATGTCACAAGCACCTGGTCAGTTTGGATAGATTTCGGCTGGCTGGAACTCTTGGGCATCGTGGAGGGTCATCCACCCTGTGGCCAACCTGTGTCGGGATCCAGGCCCACGTGTCTCTTGGCGGGTTGCATAGATGAAATCAGCCCTATCCTTGCAGAGATAATTTGGAGTTCATTGGAGAGGGGATCTTTCCTGGTCCCCTTAAGGAGGTGGTCGTGCATCCGCTCATGAAAATACCCTCCCTTGACCCAAACTATCCTGCTGACTACAGACCAGTCTCAAACCTGCCCTTTGTGGGTAAGGTTATTGAGAAGGTGGTTGCACTGCAGTTGAATGACCACCCTACCACCCACAATGTCTATGACTCTCCAGTCTGGGTTTAGGAAGAGACATAGTACCGAGATGGCCCTTGTTTGTGTACTTAATGATCTCCTAATAGTGAGAAATTGAGGTCTCATTCCATCTTGGTCCTCCTTGATCCTCTCTGTGGCATTTGACACTGTGGACCATGGAGTGCTAATGGAGCACTTCCAGACCATCTCATGGACTTTCTGTAGCAGTCCTCAGGTGGTTTAAATCTTTCCTCCAAGGTAGGATGCAGATGGTGGTCATGAAAATGTATTCCTCTAGCCCCTCCCCATCCTGTGGGTTCTGCAGGGTTCCATTTTAGCCATGTTGTTTGCAGTGTATATGCTGCCATTGGGAGACATTATTAGGAGGTATGGCTTGAGTTTTCACTGATATGCAGACAATACTCAGCAGTATCTATCCTTCATGCCCAAACAGGATGATGCGATCTCTGTATTTAACAACTGTTTCACCAAGATCCAGGACTGATTGAGTGCTAGCTGGCTGAGATTAAATCCTGACAAGACTGAGGTGTTGGTGGTGGACCCAGCTCATCTGGCGACGGGCACGCTGAGTGGACAGGGTCCTGGGCTAAGGCTCAGGGATGTTCCACTGGCAGCCTCACATCTGGTGCATAACCTGGGCATTATTTTTGACAATGAACTGACCCTAAAATCTCAGGTGTCAGCCATTGTCAAGATCTAATTTTTTCACTTGAGGAATATTGCCTGGGTGAAGCACCTGGTTCTTACCGATAATCTCTTGATCTTGGTCCATGCGTACGTGACTATCAGCCTTGACTATTGCAATACCATGTACCTAGGGCTTCTGGGGGTTGATATCTGCCACTTGCAGTTGGTGCAGAATGCGGCACCTAGGCTTGTGACTGGCACCTCTAGGATGAATCACATTACACCAGTGCTCCGCGGACTGCACTGGCTGCCTGTACTGTGGCTGATCACCTTCAAGGTCAGTTTACTGACCTAAAAAGCCCTACACGACCAGGGAACCCACTACCTGAAAGATCTCCTTTGCCCTACTGCCCCTTCCGCCCACGTCAATCCACCGACGAGGGATTACTAGAGATTTCCAGGGTGCATTTGAAGACATCTGGGGCTTGGTCTTTTTCTTACGTAGCCCCTACCCTGTGGAACTCTCTACCTCGTCGGGTGAGAGAGTGCCAGACCGTCGAAAGTTTTAAATCAGCCTTGAAAACTTGCAGTATTTATTTCGACAGACATTTCCAGAAAATTGAAAACTGATACGTCTTCCTGTTGTGTTGATTTTATGGATTGACATTGTTTTAACTTGAATTTTATGAAGATTGTTGTTTGTTTTATTGTGATTATTTATGTACAGTGCCGTGGTTTTGAAAGGCTCTTTATAAATAAAGTTATTATTATTATTACTCAGCTGATGTCACCGGGGTTTGGAAATCAAGTTTCAAGTAATTCCAGCTGTTTGAATGAATTAATAGCAAGATATTTATAAACATGTCATGGAATTATGTGTGCCATGTTTGTAAAACAATCAAATATTTATATAAAAATGAATAATAGCAGGAACAAAGGCACCATTAATAAGGAATTATAAACAAGGAATAATATGACACTTTTAAAACAAACACATAAAACAGTACACCAAAGAGCTGAACTCCACACATTCCCAAATATCCAATCATATTAAAAACATGTAGCAAACAAGGTGTGTGTTTCCTTTAAAAGGTTTTACATACAGAGTAATGTCTGCAGTGTGTAGGTTGTTTTGTTGTTATTGTTTTTAGAATTTGGGGCTGAGAAATGCACACTGAGCCAAAGTCGGTTTCCATGTGTGACCTGGGAGCACAGGAAAGTTAAGAGACTTCTTCAGGATCACAAAGTATGCAAGTGGTGGTAGTAGGATTCAAGTCCAGGTCTTCCAAGTTTCCAGTCTCAACTTGGTGCTCTAACCTCTAGGCTATACTGCCTGCCTGGTACCTAATACCATGACAAAATCTCACCCCATTCAAGTCATGGCATGTTCACAATCAAGAAATCAGTAGTTTAAATCTGACATAGTTTCTGAAAGAGCTCGTCTTAATACTTGCAAGGTTTCTCAGATAACTTTCTTCCTGTGTGAATCCACTGACAGTCCATTTAAATGGTTTCGCACCTGTGTGAATTATCTGCTAAATAGTAAGATAATATGCTCCAGATATTCAGAAATGCGCCAAAGGTCAGCGCAAGTCCGGCGCATCGCAAATCTGATGCGCCATGGTGCAACAGGAGCCATATTCAGAGGCTGCGCAGGCAAAACTGTGCCAGTGCAACACGGCCGAATATGGCTGAGTTGCGCCAGTGCGCAGAGTTGCGCCATGGCACAAAACAAGATGCTCCAGCACAACTGTGGGCACAAAGCAACAGAGGGGGGCATGGCACAGAGAACAGACCCAGGAACAGAGGCAGGAAAGCACAATGACAGGCCACAGGAGGCCACCAGCAGCAGAGCGCATACAGGCACCCAGACTCCCCCAGAACACAACAGTGGCACAGTTAGCAGGCAACAGGAGGTGCCAATGACCAACAGAGGGCCACCAAGGGAGCCCCCCCCGCAGGCCGCTGGCTGTATCCCCCCAGACCACAATAGGCCACACCCAGGACCATGCAGCCAAGCACACATATGCCACACAGGAAGCCCACACAGTAGGCACTGAACATGCCAGGAGGCAGGTAGCGAGGCAGACCACATGGGACAGGCTGCACAATGCCAAGCAGGGGTCCCAACACAGTGTGCAGCCAGTACCCAACCAATGACCATAGATGTGTGCCCACCATGCACACACACCTGCACACACCCCTGACAGTCACCCCATGGGCACCCCAAGGCACAGCCACCAACCGAGGGGAAGGACACCACCACAGTGGGACACACCACAGCACACAGCAGTGAACCACAGAAGAACACCACAAAGACAGACACTGGGCCGCTGCTTCATGGCTCTCTCACGCCACCTGCAAAGCAGAACTGATATAGCAGGTAAGTCAAAGATACACATATTTAGGAAGAAAACTATTCACAATAACAAGGGGTAGGAAAGCGAGGAAAGGAACAGGGACTGTACAATGGGAAGGGGACTGTAGGGGAGGTACAGCAGGGGACCTGGGGAAGGCTGGGGCCAAACTAATGGTGGCCATGCTCTGCCACCCTTGGCATACTCGCTGCCTCTGCTGTGCCAGCAGCAGGTGCCAAACTTGCAACACAGCCTCCATGGTAGTTGAGTGATGAGACTCAACTGCTGGAGCAGTCTGCAGTACATAGGCCTCCAAGTCTTGACTGACACCTAAAACAAGGGACAGGACAGGTGATCAGTGCAATGTCACAAAGAACCATGCCCACCCACAGTGCGCAATGAGAAGCGGAACACACACCCCTGGAGGGCCCATACGCCACCCGCAGGGGCCAATGCCTGCCAGCAACTCGGTGCACCACCATTGCATGAGGTGGTCCTGACGACAATGGCCACCCGACTGTGCAATGACAGCCACATGGCACAGTGCACTGGCAGCACCACAGCTACAACAGTGGCAGCTGGGCGCACACCCACCCCACCAACAGCTGGCACACTTGTCCAATGGATGCGCCACAGTGGCATGCACCACACACAGTGTGACACACACAGCTGCCCTGGCACATGGCACAGGCGGTCATGCCTGCACCCACTCCCCGCCACCCCCATGTAAAGTGCGACGGACCATGACAGTGTCTAGCTACCCTCTGCAGCCCCACTGGTGCTGGTCCCACCTCCTCCTCCATGGCCCACCACAGCCTGGTGTGTGCTGCCTGTGCCCGCATCGATCCTCAGGCCCTGGGAATGGAAAGAATACAGGTACACATTAGGAATCATCCACAGCAGCTGCCCACCACCCCCACCCCTGTGCACAGGGTGAGCCCCTGCCCGACACGCCCCGCATGACTGCATCACAACGCAAGTGGCAGCTGGCAATGCCACCCATGATGCACACGATGACAGTGTACCCTCTGCAGGGCATGCTAGGCAGCCTAGCCAACACCACAGTACAGCTCCAGGGCACACATGCCTGTGGCCTGTTTGGGTGCCTCACACCCCTGCATGGATACGGTCGTAGTCCAACTCCCTGAGGGGCTGATGCCCACCCCACCCATGGCTGATGCACAGCCTGTGGCTGTTGATCAGCCTAGGCATGGCCACCCCTATGGCCGGGGTGGCCATGGTTCCATGCAGTGGACCTGATGTGTGGGCTGCCCGCCTGGAGTCTGCAGCTGTTGCCCTGTGTACACATGTGCAGTGTGTGTGTGTGCCCACCAGTGGTGTGGCACGTATGTGTCATGCCACACGCTGCCTGTGTACATGCTTGCCTGGCTGCTCGACTTCGTTGTGTGGGCATGATGAAGGCAGTCTGGCACCGGTTGCACCTGTGCACCGTGCAATGCATCTGATCCACGCCACATACCAACACCTGGGTGTGTGGGTGCGTGTGTGTGTGTGTGTGTGTGTGGTTGTGTGCCACTGACTCCTCTACCCCTGCATCACGGCTCTGTGTGTGCATGCCCATTGCCATGCACACCCCTGCATGTGTGCTGTACCCATTTGTGTGGCCCATCCATGTGTATCGCACCACCTACATGTGTGCACCATAGTGCTCCTGTGTCGTTGCGCCTGCAGTTGCAGCCGGGGATCCCTCCACCTAGGGGGTGGCTGTCCACCACCCACCGGCCTATTGCCTCCATCGTCCCCACTACTGTCACCCTCATCAGCCTCTACAGCTATCCCACGGTCAATGGCCATGTTGTACAGTATGCAGCAGGCCAGGAATTGGCCACAGGCTTTCGAGGGGCTGTACTGTAGGGCACCGCCTGACCTATCTAGGCATCAGAAACATACTTTCAGCATGCCAAAAACACGCTCGATGCTGCTGCATGTGCTGGCGTAGCCCTGCTAGTAGTTCTTCCCTCTCAAAGTAAATCAGAGGCAGGCCAGGGTCCAGTAGATATGCACTGTCTCCTGTGTGGATAATGACATGGCTAGCCCTCTGCTATTCTATGCTGCACCTTGCCTGTCCTCGGCCCATGCCAACATGCACACCCTGCCCTCCCCCATCCCAAGGTCTTCTCTGCCCATCGTCCCTTGCCCATGCCATACTCACACACTAGGTGGCCCGTGGGGATGTCCCCACATTAAAACCCACAGATGAACGCATCATGTGCACTCCCAGGGTGTGTGGCGCAGACATTGGTGATGCGCTCTGTGGCATCTCACACCACCTGGCAGTTGACACTCGGGCTCTCCTTCCTGTTTATGTATGCCACATCCTCGGGGCCAGGTGACATGTGGATGCCCATGGGGGTGCAGTTGATGGCCCCAATCATGCCAGGCAGATGTGCAACCCTGTGGAAGTCCTGCATGGTTGCTGTATGCTCTACCTGTGTGCTGGGGAAATGGATGTATTCTGAAGCACATGGCAGCAGTGCATTGAGGAACTGTGTGAGGAGGCAGGACATGGCTGATTGGGTTATGCCTGTGGTATCCCCTATTGGTCTCTGGAAGGTGCCCGTGGCAAGCAGGCACATGACAGCTGTCATCTTCGTCTTCACAGACATGGCATGACTCCATCTGGTGGGTGCCTTCATCTCCTCACTGCACAGCTGCCTCAGAATGGCCCTGTTCAGGTGGTATCGGACCACAATCTCTGTGTCACTGTAATTCTCGAAGGTGATGTGGGCACGGTACCACCTGTACCTGTGTCGGGCATACTGCCAACGTGCCCTTCCTCAGCCACGTCATTGTTCCTCCTGCCCCCTCACACCCCTCATTATGGCCTCCATCAGGAAGGGCACACTATACATGGCTCTTGCTGTTCAATATTCCCCTTGGCGTTTGGCTGCTGCTGGCTGTGTGCTACCCTGGTGCACTGCTGGCAGTGTGTCTGTCTGTCTGTCTGTCTCTCTCTCTCTCTCTCTCTCTCTCTCTCACTCTCTCTGCACCACTGTCCCTCTTCCTCTGTGTCTGCCTTGGTCTGTCTGTCTGCCTGTCTCTCTGTCTTTCTTTCTCTTTCTCTCTCTCTCTCTCTCACCTAGCGCAAGTGCTGTTTGTGTGTTTGCGCCCTGTATTTATAGGAACAAGTCTATTCGGAGCAACTTCGATTTGCTCCACACTTGCGTCATGGTTTCACGGTTGAATGTACCACTTCACTGGATATTCATGGGAATGCCCCCTGCACTTGCGCATTATAATTGCACATTGGCACAATGGATTTTGCGCTGCGCAATGGCTTCTGCTGAATATGGCTCCTTGGCACAAGTCCGCACTTGAGTAGGTGCAACTCAGTTGCGCCATGCACAACTGCTTTGAATATCCAGGCCTATGTGTTTCATGTACCAGGATAGGACTGCTAAACAATACTGCATATTCTTAGCTTTGGTATGGGTGTGTGTGTGTGTACATGTATAGATGAAAACCAATTGAAATTGAACCAGATTAAGCTGTTGGTGGTATTTTACTAATTGGGAAAAGTTTGGACAAGGCATTGGGAAACTACCATACTCTTTTCAAAAAGTGCCACAGGATCTTTAATGTCCATCTGAACAGCCACCAGAAAAGACAAATGGGACCTTGGTTAAATGTCTCATGCGAAGGATGGCGCAGCCCAACAGTACAGCATTCCCTGTGCTCATATGCCCAAGGTTTTTTTTTTATGGTATAAGCCCAAACCTAGAGCTGGACTAGAACCCATGACCTTATTTTATTTGTAATTTTCGACCAAGAAACGCAACTAAACTATGACAGCTTGTTTGCAGGTGCATCCTGGGGGATGGGTTGCATGGACCTGTTTGACATGTGGAATGTTAGCCATGACACTGGGGAAACTCCCCTACTCTCCTGTAGGGGAACCGAACCTCTGTCATTCTGGTCTTTGGCCAAGATGGCTGCCGTGGAGGAGGCAGAGGAGCTGATGAATGCTGAAGAGGCTGGAGAGAAGGTCTCATCCCCTGCCTTGCCTATACCTGAGACACCTGAGACCAATGTGAATTCAGTTCAAAACAAGAAAGAGAATCACGGTGACAAGCAAATGATTCCAGGACAACAGACGCTCTTTATAAAACCTGAACAGAAGGCAACAGTAAGCCAGAATGATGTGTCAGACGAGTTATACACCGATTCAATCTCAGGCTCCAGGATTAAACAGCTGTTGCACAGTGAGGAAGAGTGCTACACTCAGAGATGAGTTATATTACAAAAAGCTCTCGAACAAGCACAGAATAAGGCTCCTGATGTAGAAACTGTGGATGGACCTAACAGGAACAGTGCCATACCTGTATCGGAGCATCATTAGGAGGTTGATGAAATCATGCGGACCGCGCCACATGTTTCCTAGCCTGGGACTAGTTCTGCTGTGGTGGAGGATTGTCATGATCCACAAACGGCAGTAAATGGTACTGAGGGAGTGCCGGGAATGGCATATATGGACTGAGGGTCTGGCCTAAGACGCCCTCAGAAGCTACAGCTGCAAGGAAAAACTGGTCTGTTGACATAGTGCTTGAAGGCGCTGGATGGGTTCATTCTGAATCTGGGCAGTGGACATCCAGACCAACATATATTAATACCTCTCCAGTGCATCAACTTGAGGAAATTACTACTGACTTAACTTCTGCCAATGTTAATAGACAGACAGGGGTAGAGGAGCAGACTAGTATTTGTAACTCCCTGCTACATTTACCAGCTGAACTAAGACTAATAGGAAATTTTGTATTACAGTAAACTAATTCTGATGCAGGACCTCTTCAACTTGATTGTAATATGCCATCTACTTCATCAGCTGCACCAGAGGGGCCCGCAGAAGCACCGCTTCAGCTAATAAACAGAACTGCACCAAGGCCATATGCCTCTCTAGTTCTCTAGCCTATTTTTCCAGCTAAGAGGCACAACACAGTTAGACTCCTTTACAAAGGGCGTATGGACACATTGCCTGATAAAGTTTTTGTTGCCAAAACTTTGTTAAAGGACTCTATGACATTTTTTGCAAATGAGATATGTGCTCTTAATGTCTCAGGTGAGACTACATTCGATATCAGTTTTAAGTTAAATATGGGTTTACAAATGTTTTGGGCTAAATTCTATGCACTAAAACAAACCCCATTACGGGCATCATTTGAGGCTATTCCCCTAACAAAACCTGCATATAAAAACATTACTGAACTGTTCAGGAATGAGGGGGTGAGGGTAACCAATATTAACATACTGGTTGAAACAAAGATGTTCAGTCCTGGGGACAACTGAAGCCATATTTGATTCTGAGCATATATGGACGGGGTGGAAGGTAAAATTCATGTTACACTCTACTGATATAGGGTTAAGCCATCTTCCAAATTGTGTTTTTTCTTGGCAGGGACAGAGGGGTACTTTTTTATGCAAGCCAGCCAAAAGCCTGCTATAAATGCGGTGCCACCTCTCATCTTAGTAGTATCTGTGACAAGGTGAAATGTACATTATGCCAGGAGTTGGGCCATACCAGTGGGAATTGTTTAAATGAACCAAGATGTACTTTATGTGATTCAGTGGGACATACTTATCAAAGCTGTACATGGGCAGCCCACAATCAAGCAAATTCTTCTGATGATGTAGAACAAAGACTTCGGATTGCTATTGCTTAAAGGGAACCTTTCCCCCACCCTCCTACACAGGATGCAACCCCTAGGCCCCCCACAAGATTCAGAAGCAGGTCCACCTGCTCTGCAGATACAGAGAGAGGACCCCCGACAGGAATGTGGAGGAAGAAAGTAATCCCTCTATGGAAGACATAACACCCACAGCTGGTGAACCAGCAGTTATTCCCCCAAGTCAGCAAAAGGATGGCCAGAAGGAATCAGCCTCTGAGCAACTTGCTCCCAAAGTCTCTAGAACCTCAAAATTGCCTTTACAAAATAGATATGAGGCTTTCCAGATGACTTCAGAAATTTCTGACGCAGACTCAGAGGACTCTTCTCTTTGGTTTTCACAGGTAGGTCCTCCATCTGAACATGAAGAGCAGAAAAAGAAACCGAAAGAACAACATAGAAGGTCAAGAAAAGCAAGAAAGAAACCGCCTTGAAAGTTCAGTTACTTCTAGGTTAGGGGCACCACACCTTTTCCATAATGGCACCTGCACCACTTGCCATAGGTTCTCTTAATGTTAACGGCATAAAAAGCAGTAGGAAAAATAGTACTATCTTACTTATTGTCTAGTCACCTTAATGTGCTCTTTTTGCAAGTCACTAGACTACATACTGTTTCTGAAATTGGACACACTACAAAAATGCGGCATATAGGCCCATCCTATTGGTCTGTTGGTGCAGGCACCTGCTCAGGGGTAGGGATTTGGTTTAGATCAGACATCCAAGTTCATTTGGTATTAGACACAAAAATTTCAAGTAAGTATTACAGATTTATTAATGTTTATGCCCCTCAAACCAAGGCAGAAAGAATCACTTTGTTTAAAACAATTCAACCGTACCTAGTATCCTCTCAAGCAATAATACCAGGGGGTAATTTTAATTGTGGGTTGGATAAACAGGATAGGGAGAAACAAACAACAACTAATAAAAAATGTTTGCGACATGTCCACCTTAAAAACCATTATATCCACCTCACATTTAAAAGACGCCTATATGTCAGTTCATAAGGTTGCCCAACCGACATTTAGAAAGGCCATCTAGTGATAAGGATAGATTTTTTTTTTTTTTTTATTTCTGAACCCATAAACATCTTCTCCATACAGATCACAGAAGTTGAATTCTCGGATCATAAACTCCTAAAATTACACGTAGGCACTTCACCTATATCCGCACAGGGCCCAGGAATATGGAAATTGAATTCTTCCCTATTGTCTTCTATAGAGATTGCACAGAATATTCAGTACTTTACAGGACTGAAAAAATCTATCATAGAACTGTATGACAACCCTGCTCTCTGGTGGGAAGATGTAAAAATTTACCTTAGACAGTTTTCACAAAAAGAGAGTAAGAATAGTAGACATGCAGCTTATGTTCAATACCTTAGACTGAGACAGCAACTACAAAAAGTACAGTCCTTAGCACGAACCTCAACTCATAATTTTAGTACTCAAATTAAACTGCTTAAACAAGAAATGCAGGCTTTTCATTTAAGGCAACAAGACAGTCTACAAAAACAGCAGAGTTCTGGTATGCAAGGTAGGGCAGAAGTCATCTGTCCCTTTCTACATTGAAGGAATAGAGTAAAACATAAGCAGATGGATTCCCTTGTGGATTCTGATGGGCCTATATTTTCTGATAAAGATAATATACTGAGAATAGTTTCACAGCATGCTATAAATCTCTTTTCTTGGAAGAATTCTCTAACAAGTAAAGTGACAGATTTCTTACCTAAAACACATATGCCTGTTTGTCCCCCATTCATAGATACATAGATACATACACAGTGTCGGCAGGTAAGGGCCTATGGCCCACCCAGTCTGCCCATTTAAGCTTGTAAGTTCAGTTTATATTTTCCTAGAAGTCTGTTGCCCCTTACCCCTGACCTCCAGAAATCCTTTATGTCTATCCCATGCATTCTTAAATCCTGTGATTGTTTCAGCCCCCACCACTTCCTCTGGCAGAGTGTTCCACTTGTCCACCACCCGTTCTGTGAAGAAATTCTTCCTCATGTTTCCTCTGAATCGTCATTCCTCCAACTTCATCCCATGCCCTCTAGTCCTGGCACATCTTTTTTGCTTAAAAATAGTGTATTTCCGCACCCTGTTCCTCCCTGTAAGATACTTGCATGTTTCTATCATATCCCCTCTCTCCCTCCTCTGCTCCAGGAGAACATATTCAGTTCCTTCAACCTGTCCTCATAGGACTTATGATGCAATCCATGTACCATCTTTGTTGCCCTCCTCTGAACCTTCTCTACCCTGTCTATGTCCTTACGTAGGTAAGGTCTCCAGAACTGTACACTCTTCCAGGTGGGGCCTCACTAGTGTCTTGTATAGTGGAACTATGACCTCCTTTTCCTGCTGGTGATGCCCCTGCCTATGCATCCCAGCATCCTACTTGCTTTACCTGCTGCTTGTCACACTGTTTCCTACCCTGAGGTCATCAGAGATGATAACCCCAAGATCCCTTTCATGCTTGGTGCATGCCATATCCTCACCCCCCAATTGATATATTGTGCTAGGGTTTTTGTGGCCTATATGCATTATCTTGCACTTCTTTGCATGGAATTTCAACTGCTAAACCCCTGACCATTCTTCAAGTTTCTGCAGGTCCCTTCTCATTCTGTCTACACCCTCTGGTGTGTCTACTGTGTTACAGAGCTTTGTGTCATCAGCGAACAGTGAAATTCTGCCTTCTAGGTCCTGCGTAATGTCACTGATGAAGATGTTGACTAGGACCGGTCCCAGCACTGATCCCTGTGGTACCCCACTGGTCACTCTTCCCTCTGTGGAGTGACAGCCATTTACCACCACCCTCTGTGTCCTGCCGCCCAGCCAGTTACCTAACCAACACACTACTGTCCTGCCCACACCCATATTCCCCAGTTTGTGTAATAGTCTTCTATGTGGCACAGTGTCAAAGGCCTTGCTGAAGTCCAGATAGGCCATGTCCACTGCCCTTCCCCGATCCACCTCCCTAGTCACCCAGTCAAAAAATTCAACAAGGTTGGTCTGACATGACCTCCCCCTGGTGAAACCATGCTGCCTTGGGTCCTGTAGTCCACTGACAACCAGATGTTCCACCAATCTCTCCTTCAGTAGTGCTTCCATGATCTTCCCCACAACTGAGGTGAAGCTGACTGTCTGTAGTCTCGCCTCTTTGTTCCCACTTTTGTATAAGGGGACTACATCTGCTGTCCTCCAGTCTTTGGGTACCTCCCATGTTTCCAGTGATTGGCTAAACAGGATAGCCAGAGGTTCCAGCCACCACCTCCCTTAGTTCTTTAAGGACCCTGGGGTGCACCCCATCCGGCCCCATTGCTTTATCAACTCTTATTACTTCCAGTTCCTTCAGGACCCTTTCTCGTTATGTCCATTTCTGCACCATTCTCACCCCTTGTACTCCCTTCAGACCCATTACCCTCCTCTTCCTCAGTAAAGACTGAGCAGAAATACCTGTTCAGTATGTCAGCTTTACTGTTGTCATCCTCCCCATGGCCCCCATCCTCCCCGTTCAGTCTCACTATCCTCCCTTTGCCTTTCTTTTTCATTATGTGCCTGTAAAAGGTTTTGTCCCCTCTACCCACTGATTTTGCAATGTGTTCTTCTGTCTGAGCTTTGGCTTCCCTTACTGACCTCCCTGCCTCCCTTTGCTTCTCCTGGTACTTCTCTCTATCCCCTTCTGCCTGTGTCTTTTTGTATTGCCTGAATGCAATCTTTTGGCTTTCACTTTCTTTGCTACCTCTTGGAAAACCATAATGGTCTCCTCTTCCTTTTCCTCTTGCTAACCTGCTTAATGCATAATTCTGTTGCTCTTGTAATCCCCATTTTAAATACTGCCCACTGTTCCTCAACCCCTGATTCCTGTCCCATTCCCTTAATGCCTCTTTCAAGTATCTCCCCATTTTCCTAAAGTCTGCCCCCCTAAAATCCAGGATACGTGTTTTTGTGTGGTTTGGTTCTGCTCTTTCTGTGATTTCAAACCACAATGACTGGTGGTCACTGTTCCCCAGGTGCTCCCCCACTGTTACCCCCATCACATTGTCCCTGTTTGTGAGCACAAGGTCCAGTATTGCCTTCTGCCGAGTTGGTTCCATGACCAGTTGCTTGAGGAAGGCACCCTGAAGGGAGTCCAGGATAAATCTGCTCCTAGTTGATGCTGCTACTGGGATGCTCCAGTCCACGTCTGGAATATTGAAGTCTCCAACCAGTACTACCTCACCCTTATCTGCCATCCTTTGGATGGCTAGCATTAGCTCCCTATCTGTTTCTTCCTCCCGGGCTGGTGGTCTATAGATCACACCTGTGCAGATGGCTGGCCCCATTTTCCTTTCCAGCTTAACCCACAGTATCTCTCTTCCATTTTGTTCCTCCTGGATCTCTGTGACCCTTATGTCATTTTTCACATACAGTGCCACTCCTCCTCCCTTCCTGCCTGCTCTGTCTCTTCTGAATATGTTGTAGCCAGGTATGGCCATCTCCCAGTCATGGTTATCTACACCAGGTTTCAGTGATGGCCACAATGTCCAGGTCTGACTGCACCATGACAGCCTCCAGATCTTCCATCTTGTTGCTAAGGCTCCTGGCATTGGCACATTGGCTTTCCATGATTTGATCTCCCTAGACTGTTTCGCTGTACTACTCCAGCCCCTTCCTTGGTTGTCATTTATCCCTGGTTCTCCTTGCTGTCTGCCCTTCTGCTGAATTTTGACCCTTTTCTGTCTATCCACCTCTTGGGTGCTAATCTCCATCTTTTGCACACTGCTTTGTAGAGATAGCCACTCCTCCGGTTCACTGGTTCCACCGCTAGCTGTGGGGGGTGAGCAAGTAGGTACCCTACTTGCTGGCCTGCCACTCCCCTTTGCTAGTTTAAATTCTTGTCAATGTAGCCTTTAAACTTATCATTGAGTGCTTGGATTCCTCTCCAGGATGGATGGAGGCCGTCAGGCTTGAACAAACCTCCATCCCTCCAGGTGGGTCCCCAGTCACCAATGAATCAAACCATTCCTCACAGCACCAGTTCTTCAACCATGAGTTAAAGTTTCTGATGCATGCACCCCTATGCTCTCCCTTGCCTCTCATAGGTAGTACTTCTGAAAAAGTGACAGAAGTAGCTACTTGCTTGAGACCCCTCCCCAATTTCCTGAACTCTTCCTGAACTTTCTCTGGCTCCCTATTTGCCAGGTCATTAGTACCTAGGTGGATAATGACATCCAGCTCACCCTCCCATCTTGCCTTCCCAGTGATCCCCAGGATCTTCCTTCCATCTCTCCATGCCGTGGCACGTGGTAGGCACCTCACCTCCCTGTCCTCCCCTTGCTGTGTTCCCAGCTGGATCCCTCTTATGATGGAGTCCCCCACCAGGATTCACTTCCTCCTCCTCTGGGGTCCACTGCTCTCCCTGCTGAGGTCACCTCCTTGGCTAACCTCCACATCCTTTCCTTCCACTTCTCTGGGTACCTCTATTTGGTTGTCCCCATTTGCCAGTGTGGCATATGAGTTCTTAAGTGGAATAGGATCTGGGATGTGCCTCTGCCTGACTGCTCTAACCCTCCCTGAGCCCACTGTCATTCAAGTGCTCCTCGTTCTCTGCATCCTTTGAGGCAGTTGCTTTGGACTGGGTGGTCTCTGGATAGGGGTGATGGTACTCCTGACCCAGTTTGCTTCCGCTCTGAGTCTGGCTATCTCATCCCGCAGTCCAGAGAGATGCATGCAGATAGGGCAGCACTCAGTGTCCAGAAGGTCTGCCTGAATATTGCTGCCCCACAGCCACTGCATTGCAACTCCCCCACATTATACTGCAATTATACTGCTATTCCACTACTTGTCTGTTACTGAAGCTCTCTAGTTCCCTTTTTATTAATTTACTGTCCTAAAATCCTGCCACTGATCCTCAGATAATTTTCTTTTAAAAGAAAATAAACCAATACATAAATGAGTCAAAACACTTGTCGTGCTGAGGGTGGGCTTCTTCCCCCTTATCCCCCTCCTACTCCACACCCCTTACTATTCCCTGTGTTTAGCTCCTGTCAATCAGATTTAACAGGGCATATAATTAAGAGCTGGGGAAGGGGGGGCGAAAATTTGCATCAATTAAAGACAGCAAAGAAATACACCACCACTATCTTTTAAATTTTCAACAGCCCAAAAACAATTCTAAGCAAAGACAGAAAATAAATTAGTGTCACTAAAAGCCCACAATCTAAGTTTAAAAGAAAAATAGCAATTACCAGTTACTGTAAAGCACTGAATTGAATGTTTCCTTCCCCTTCTGGCTTCTTCTGTGAAGACAAAACTCACTTGCTACCTCAACTCTGACTAAGCCCCACCTCCAGTTATCATGTAGCTGAGGTCAGAGGCCAGACAATTAACACCCCTCACCCAAACTACAGGGCAAGTCAGACAAGCCAAGACTAAATTTGCAGCAATTAAAAACAGAAAAGAAATACACCACCACTATGTTTTAAATTTTCAACAGCCCAAAAACAATTCTAAGTAAAGACAGATAGTAAATTACAGTGTCACTAAAAGCCCACAATCTAAGTTTAAAAGAAAAATAGCAATTACCAGTTACTGTAAATCACTGAATTGAATGTTTCCTTCCCCTTCTGGCTTCTTATGAGAAGACAAAACTGACTTGCTACCTCAACTCTGACTAAGCCCACCTCCAGTTATCATGTAGCTGAGGTCAGAGGCCAGACAATTAACACCCCTCACCCAAACTACAGGGCAAGTCAGACAAGCCAAGACTAAATTTGCAGCAATTAAAAACAGCAAAGAAATACACCACCACTATGTTTTAAATTTTCAACAGCCCAAAAAACAATTCTAAGTAAAGACAGAAAATAAATTTCAGTGTCACTAAAAGCCCACAATCTAAGTTTAAAAGAAAAATAGCAATTACCAGTTACTGTAAAGCACTAAATTGAATATGTTTCCTTCCCCTTCTGGCTTCTTCTGAGAAGACAAAACTCACTTGCTACCTCAACTCTGACATATTAGAAAACCTTACTAAAGATATTTCGGCTATAGAAGTTGAAGCAGAAATTAAATCATTACATAATAACAAAGCACCAGGATTAGATGGCTTGATCCCTGAGCTATATAAATTACGGGGCCCTTCTATAGCCACAGAATTGGCGTTAGCTTTTACACACATGTTAAAACATGATTCTATTCCACTAGATATGGCAAAATGACTGTTAATATTCCTGTTTAAAAAAGGTCAAAAAATGATATAAATAACTGGAGACTCATTAGTGTCCTCAACACAGATTTTAAAATTATATCTAAAATATTGCATATCAGACTACTGCAAACTGCCATTTACCTCATTTCCCCGACACAATCTTGTTCTATTCCTGAAAGGAAAATGAGTGATCATTTAATATTATTAGGAGAACCAATAGAAAGAGACAATAATGGAGGACTAGAAGAGTTTCTTCTCTTGTTGGATCAAAAACAAGCTTTCGATATAGTACAGCACCAGTACTTATGGAAAGTCCTTGCTCATTATGGCATCCTAGATCCCTTACATCATTATACAGAACTGCAACTGTAACTCCACAAGTTAACGGATGGTTAGGGCCAATGGTTCAGATTCAGAGAGGAATACGACAGACCTGCCCCCTAAGCCCCTTGCTATATGTTTTCAGTATTGACCCTCTTCTAAGAGCACCTAACTCTACCCTAAACATTACACACATTCAAATAGACTCATATACTGTCCCCATGTAGCACTAGCATATGCAGATGATATCACGATACTAGTAAGAAACACAGCCTCAGTGACACATGTAATTGACATATGTCACAAGTTTGGGTTAGTATCCGGCACTTCTCTTAATATGAGAAAATGCATAGGGAGACAGTTCGGTAACCCAGTATCCCCTTTGTCCGAATTAGCAGGCATTACCTTTAGCCAGGAACCAATTACTATCCTAGGAATATTGTTTGGAGCAGGGGAATTAGACATTCTTAACTGGAGTCCTAGGATTAGCCAGGCTCCGAGACTGGTCCAGAGTTGGAATAACTGGCAAACGAGTAAGAAAAAAAGAGTTCATTTAGTAAAGACATTTCTCTTGCCTATTCTTTTACACATCAGTTTGCTATCCCCCCCCCCCAGAACTATGGAAGTCACACTGTATACTGTTTTCTTTCAAGCTGTATGGGGGAGCAGGTTAAACCCCTTAAAACGAAATATTTTTTACCTACACAGAAATGTATTTATTTATTTATTCAATTTTGATAACTGGGTAGGCCCACTGAGCCCAGAAGGTCCCTTTTCAAGGAGGTTATGAATGATAAACCCTGTAGTTATGTTTTACTGCATGTATATAGTAACTAATCTACAGCCAGTATTATCCCATGTAAAACGGGCCTGGATGCCTTTATATGAACTTACCTGTGGTACTTGGATCCCCCAGTGGACAACTGCTTCACTTAGGCAAGTAAAAAAAATCTAATGCCAGCCCACAATATACAAGAGAGTTTTTTGTAAAAATCAAAAGATGGCAAATAACAGCTGGTGTGGTTAATAGTCAGCATAGGAAGTTCCTGTATAAACAGATTACACAAAGTAAGTTTAGGGAACAGGTTTCCTTCCCTAGCTGCCCAGTACATTTAATTAATTTATTTATTTATTAAATTCTCAGATTACAAATACCTTTGAGCAGAAACTGCTCGTTTACAAAGGTTCCACGTCAAAGGATGAGGGTTAACATACGTAAAAGAATACACAGTAAACAACCAAAACAACTAAAAGAAACAATAAAGATATTCAGTTATAATAGACTTTCAGATAATATTCATATAACTAGCAGCTTGAGTAGGCAGCTGGATGCCATAACAGTAAGAGACAGAGGGCACAAGAGGCAGTTAGTATTGCAGGCGTGCAACCTGGAGAGGAAGTTGGCAGGCTAATGGGCCACTGTCAGATGCTGGTGGAAAATGTCTTGTTCCACTGGAGATGCAAAGCAGGAAAGGAGTCACAAGGGAGGCCCGGTGCCAGAGGGAATGAGACTGGGAAAGGGCGGGCTGTGAGACATGAGTGAGCTGGGTGGTGTTTAGAGAGATCTCTGTTCAGAGAAGCAGTCACATTGAGTGGTAGAGGTGAGGTAAAGTTTGAGATTCCTTTTGAAGAGTCCAAGTGTAGTAGAGGAAAGTGCTTCTTTATTGCGGGAATTAAACCATTTGGCTCTATAGATAAAGGAACACTGACCCATGGAGGTACAACATCTAGGAACCTGAAAGGTTAGAGATTGGGCAACACGTGTTTGTTGAGTGCCACTGTAGGTAGTAAGGAGTGAGCTAACACCAGGTGGCAGGAGATCGAGGATAATCTTTTTGGTAAGTAGGCAGGTCTGGTATTGAATTCTGCTGAGTAGAGGTAGCCAGCTGGCCTGTCCATAGAGGTCACAGGTGTGAGTTTGTCGGGCCGCACCCGTTAGTGGTCTACAGGCTTTGTTGAGAAAAACTGAGATCCTGTGGAGGGCACTTGTAGAGGCAGAGCCATAGATGACAAGGCCATAGTCAATGATAGAGGTGACAGAGCTGTAGATGGCTAGTCTAAGGGCATCCGCAGGCATACAGTGCTTGTGTAATAGTGCAATCCGTATATTGGTGGTCTTGGCAACAGTGTCAATATGCCGAGTGTAGGAGAGAGTACTATCCAGGGTAATACCAAGGTACTTGAAGTCCTTGACATGTTCAAGTGAGTTCCCAGCGTTGTTCTTGATGGTGAGGGACATAGAGTTGTGCCTGCTCCATCAGTTACAGAAGGACATGGCTTTGGTCTTGCTGTGGTTCAGGACAAGTTTATGAGAATTGAACCAGTCTTCGATGCGCTTGAAGTTGAGCTGCAGCTGGGATTCAAGGACTGTAATGTCATGGTGGCTGGAAAACAGGACTGCATCATCTGCGTGTAGTAATATTTTTTGGTGGCAGGCACTGGGGAGATTGTTGATGAAGAGGGAGAGAGTAGAGGCCCAGAATAGACCCTGGGGACTCGGGTGGACCAGTTTCTCATCCGAAGAGATCCCTGCAATCCTTATCAGTTGGATCCGATTATCAAGGTAGCTGGTGAACCATGGAAGGGCATCACTGGAGATCCCAGTGGAGGACAGTTGCTTGAGTAGTAGGGGTGGTTAACTGTGTCAATGCCTTGGTAAGGTCTATAAATACTGCCCTCCACAATTCCTTTGTCAAGTGTGGCATGGATGAAGGTTGTAAATTCCAGTAGTGCAGTGGTGGTGCTGTTCCCTTTTCTGAAGCTATGCTGCTCTGGGCACTGTACATTGTACTTATCCAGGAATTCAACTAGTAGGTCCAACACTATTCGCTCCAGTGCTTTAGATAGTGGGGGGAGGAGTGAGATAGGTCTGTAATTGGTGTGGAGTGTCCTATCTCCGCTTTTGTGGACTGGTGTGACAGTGGCTTTCTTCCAGAGAGAGGGGAAATGGCCCAAACTAAGCGAGAGATTGAAGATCTTTGTAAGTGGTTCTAAGATTTCATGGAGGACTTGTGCCAGTAGTTTCAGGTCAAGGGAGTCACTACTGTACCCTTGTTTGCCGATGGTCTTTTGAATGTATTTTCTAGTGACTTGTGGTGGGACCTCCTTAAAAAAAAATGTTGGGGTTGTACGTTCTAGTTGGGGGTAACTTGGGAGGAGCTGGAGGAGGGTGTCGAAAAATTTGGTGGAAGGACACTGTCCAGGTTTGTAAATGCATTATTAAAAGTGCTGGTGATGGTACCTAGGTCAGTGTAGGACTGCCATGAAGGTTGAGCATAGTGGGTGGTGCTTTGAGATCCTTTCCTGCTTCTTTCATGTTGTTCCAGAATTTTTTCCTAGCTAAGAGTTGGTCAGAGCCTCTTTGTAATAGCTGTGTTTAGCATTCTGTATTTTCGAGTGCAATCATTTCTGGCTGCTTTGTATAATTGTATGTTTGCTTGCGCCAGAGTTGCACGAGCACAATGCCAGAGGTGGTCTCTGTGCTTGAGTAGAGTTAAAAGGTCAGTAGTAACCCAGGGGTTGGTCTGCCCTTTGATCTTCATCTTTTTCACTGGCGCATAGATGTCACAGGCTTCGTTGAAGCATTTGGTAAATAGGTCCAGAGCTTTGTTGGTGTCACTGAGGGAGTCAAGCACTGCCCAGGTCAGCCTGGTTAGATGGGGATTTTAACAGCTGGAGGTGCCCTTGTTTGATAACCCTGGCATAGATAAACTTGGGAGGGGGCTTGTGGTATTTGTTTGACCAGGAGCAGATGACAGGCGAGTGGTCACTTATTGTATCCGGGAGTACAGAAACATTGGAGATGCGTTCAGGGCGGTTAGATAGAATCCAGTCTAGAAGCATAAGGGAGCCTGTCGTAAGACATATACAACAAAATATATACAGTGTAGAAATAAAGGTAAATAATATATACAGAGATGCTTTTATAATACATAGTCTTGCTACGTTGTACATAGTCTTGCTGTGTTTAAGACCCTGTATGCCAAAACATTTGTGGAGCTCTGTAACTGTTTCCACCGTTCCTAGTTGTCCAGCTGACGTTTCCGCTCAATCTAAGTCCTTCCCATTCAAATTAAGTGTTCCCTTATCAAGATTACTCCCCCCTCCCTCAGTCCATTCTAGTCCCACTGGTACTACCGGTTCACCTCATAGAAACATAGAAACATAGACTTTGACGGCAGATGAGGACTGCTAGGCCCATCTAGTCTGCCCATTTCCCTACCTACTGGATAAGCTGCAGATCCTAGTTAACCAACAGCCTATTTCTTCCTACCCCCCACAAGAATTGCCTTATGTCTGTCCCATGCATTCTTGAATTTCTCCCACAGTTTTAGACCCCACAACCTCCTCAGGAAGGCTGTTCCATGCATCCATTACCCTCTCTGTGAAATAATACTTCCTCACATTGCCCTGAACCGCCCTCCTTCTATCTTTAAATTGTGTCCACTTGTTCTTGCAAGTCTCTTTTCTGAAAGATGCTACCTCTTGGACTTTGTTGATTCAATGAGGTACTTAAAGTTTCTATCATGTCCCCTCTCCCTTCTTTCCTCAAGGGTATACATATTAAGCTCCTTTAGTCTCTCCTCCATCAACTTCTCTTGCAGACCCTGCACCATTTAGTTGCCCTCCTCTGGACTGCCTCTATCCTGTCTATGTCCTTGCAGAGATGGGTTCTCCAGAACTGGACACAGTACTCAGATGGGGTCTCACCAACTGTCTGTACAGAGGGGTAACAACTTCCTGTTTTCTGCTGATGATGCCTCTCCCTATACATCCCAGTATACCCCAGCCCTCCCTACTGCCTTCTCCATTTGCGCTAACCTTAAGGTCATCTGATATGATTACCCCAGATCCCTTTCCTTTTTTGTTGTTGTTACTATCTCCCACACCATTGTGTATTCTTCCCCTGGGTTCTTGTTTCCCAGGTGCATTATTTTGCACTTCTTTGCGTGAATCCTAGCTGCCATGCTTCTGACCATTCCTCCAACCTATGAAGTCCCTTTTCATCCTTTCACGCCTCCTTGTGTATCAACCTGTTGCGAATCTTTGTGTCATCTGCAAAGGCATACTTTCCTTCAGTCCCTCTGCAATGTCACTGATGAAGATGTTAAAGGACTGGACCCAATACTGAACCTCACGGTGCCCACTAGTAACCCCCTTTCTTCAGAGTGGACTCCATTTACAATTACCTTCTGTGTCCTGTTGTCCAGCCAATGTTTTACCCAGGCTACCCTGGGTCCCCACTCTGAGCTGGTTAATCTGACTATTAATCTTTTGTGTGGGACTGTGTCAAATGCCTTGCTAAAGTCTAGGTAGGCCATGTCCACAGCCCTCCCTGGTCTACTACTTTGGTCACCCAGTCAAAAGAAATCTATTAGATTCATCTGACATGACCTTCCCGCTGTGAACCCATGCTGCCTTGGGTCCTGTGCTCCACTGGCCTCCAGGTACTCGAATATTCTTTCCTTCAGAGTGACTCCATCACTTTCCTACCACAGAGGTCAGACTGACAGGTCTGTAGTTTCCTGCCTCTGTCTTGGACCCCACTTTGTGAGAGGAATCACATCCACCTTCCTCCAGTCCTCAGGTACCACCATCCTCCCATGATTTATTAAAAAGAGTAGCCAGTGGTTCACTAGTTCCTCCCTTAATTCTTTTAGAATTCTGGGGTGAATTCCATCAGGACCCATTGCTTTGTCCACCTTCAGTTTTAGGAGTTCTTGCAGAACCCTTTCTTCTGCAATGAAAGGACTGGGATCGACCCCCCTATCAAAGTGCTTCTGTTAATTGGATTAGGCTTCCCCTCACCTCTTTTAGCCAGATACTGAGCCAGAAATATTCATTCAAATTCCTGCTTTTCACTGTCCCCATCTGCCCACCCACCGTTCATTACGATTCGCTCACTACCCCTCCCTTTGTCTTTCTACGCTCGCTGATGTACCTATAAAAAGTTTTATCCCCCTTCTTAACCAGAGTTGGCTATCTTTTCCTCAGTTTGGGCCTTTGCTATTCTGACTTCCCGCCCTGCTTCCTTCTGCCTTAACTGGTACAGCTCTCTGTCCTGCTCCTTCTGTGTTTCCTTATACTTCTGGAATGCTATCTTTTTCTTCCTGACTTTCACAGCCACCTCTTTTGAGAACCATAGTGTGTCTTTCTTCTATTTTGATTTATTTGCTTCACACAAAGGCTTGTTTCCTCTGTGATAGCAGTTTTGATAATTCCCATTGTTGCTCCACACTCCTCCTTCTAGCCTGTTTGCTAGTGCTTTTCTGAAGCACTCTCCCATCTTGCCAAGTCAGCCCTCCTAAAGTCCAGTACCCTCACTTTTGTATGAGCTTGACTCTGTAGCTGAGTTTAACGTGAACCACACTGTTTGATGGTCACTTGTCCCCAGATGGCAACCCACTTCTAGATCTGAGATCTCTCCTGCTCCCGTTTGAAAGTCACAGTCTAAGATTGCTCCTCACAGTGGGTTCCAAACTAGCTGTCTAATGCCTGCCACCTGTAGGGCATCAAAAATGGCCCTGCTCTTGGATGTGGCTGCAGCAAATGTGCTCCAGTTAACATCTGGCATATTCAGGTCTCCCATCAACAGTATCTCCCCTTTCTCTGCCATTCTAAGAATGCCTTCTATCATATCCTTGTCCATTCCTTCCCCTGACATGGGGGTCTGTACACAACCCCTGTGCGGATTGTGGTGCCCTTTCCAGTCTCCAAGGTGACCCACAGTGCCTCCTCTCCTCCCTGTTTACTCTTTTGTTCAGTTGTTTTTATCCCTTCCTTTACATAGAGAGCTACTCCTCCCCCTCTTCTCCCCTGCCTGTCTCTCCTGTAGGTTATGTACCCTGGTATGTATTACTATCCCAGTCATGGTTCTCTGTGTACCATGTTTCTGTGACTGCTACCGATATCCAGGCATCCCTCTTCCATTAAGGCCATCAGCCCAGGGAGCTTGTTGCCCAGACTACGGGCATTGGTACTCATTACCCTCCATTTCCTGATGGCCTTACTCCCTTTTGCCCCATCTCTGTCCTTCATGCCTTTGTCACTTTCTCCATTTACCCCTGCTCTTCTCCCTATCAACACCTCTATGTTGGTGTTTGCCACACTTACTACCGTGATTATTTAGGAGGGGATAGGATTTTCCTGCTCCTTTTCAGTGCCTCCCCCCCTTGGCTAGTTTAAAAGCTTGCCAATGAAGCATTTAAACCTATCACCTAGGATCCTGGTTCCCCTCCCGGACAGATGCAGCCCATCATGCCAGTATAGGCTTGCATCACTCCAGGTGGACCCCAGTCCCCAATGAAGCCAAATCCTGAGCTACACACCAGTTTTTCTCAACCACTGATTGAATCCCATGGTGTGGAACACCCTAACCTCTCCTATGCCATAGATGGGTAGCACCTCCGAGAAGGTTACCGTGCGTGCTCCATGACTAAGGCCCTCCCAATTCCACAAACTCTTCCCACTTCTCTAATCCCTTTCTTAGCCAGGTCATTTGTCCCTAGGTGGACAATGACATCCAGCTCCCTCCCTGTGCAGCTGCTCCGCAATCCTGAGGATTCGCTCCTGTCCCTACAAGCTATGGTGCCAGGCAGGCACCTTACCTCCTTCCTCCCCTTCCTCCCCAGTTCCACCTTCCTAACAATGGGTCCCCACCAGGAGTTGTTTCCTTCCCTGCAGGGTCCCCTGCCACCCTCCTGTGGGTCTCCTTTGTGGAGGTTCCCAACATCCTCCTTGGTCTCCACTGTGGATGCCTCCATAGAGAACCACACTTTGCCAGAATGGCATAGGTTTTTGAATTCTCTGCCTCTGTACCAGCATCTACTGTTTTATCTGTAAAACCAACTGTATGAACTATGAAAATCTCTGCCCTTGCACCTTGATTATCTATTGTAAATCGTTACCTCGGTACTTGCTTATTCTGTATAATTTTGTAAGTACTGTACATGCATCTTGTATTTTGTATATTTATTGTGTTCTACAGACTATTGAAGAGTGCTGTTGTGCACTTATCTGTTGCTGTTATGCATTGTTTCTCTGTACCTCCCTTTACCCTCCCCTGGGTCAGGTCGCCCCTGAAAAAAGGACGTTCTGTCTCAGTGGGCCTTCCCGGTTACCACAATTCAAATAAGGAAAATAAATAAGAGTTTGTAATAGAAAAGGGAAGGCTCCAACGTGGCTAAATTCCAAAAATCTGAAAACTGATCTCCAGGAAAAAAGGATACTATAAAATTATGATAAACAATCCCACGGGGGATAATATAAAAATATATAAGTTAACTGTGCTGAGGATTTTTCCTGCAATTTGTGCCCCCTCACCCCTTACGTGGATCCCTGCACTGATCGCTGCATCCTTGGGTCACCTACAGCAGAGAGACAGATGTGGGGATACCAGAGCAGCGGAACCCCCTGATCGTCCGCCAGTCATATCACGGAGATGGATTGGTGCTGAAATTCAAACCAACTCCTGTTTTTTCTTTTGTTTGAATTGGGAGCTTAAAAGCATGGTGGAGCGCTGTTACAACAGACACTAGCTGGGACGCTGATAGAAGGGGTTGTGGAGGCTTTGTCCTGCAATCGGACCCCTCTCCCCTTATACAGATCATCTGCACTGATTGCTGCATCCTTGGGTCCCCTGCAGCAGACAGACAGATACAGGGGATACCAGAGCAGCAGACCCTCAACCGGCAGCCAATCACAGCATGGAGCTGGATTGGTGCTGAAATTCAAACCGACTCCTGGTTTTTCTTTTGTTGGAATTGGGGGCTTAAAAGCGCAGTGGATCACTGTTACAACAGACACTAGCCAGGACGCTGATAGAAGGGGTTGAGGAGGCTTTGTTCTGTAGTCGGGACCCTCTCACCCCTTACATGGATCTCCTGCACTGATCTCCCCATCATCAGGTCCCCTGCAGCAGACAGACCAATATGGGGATACCGGAGCAGCAGAACCATGACCGGCAGCCTGCCCTAACAGTCCTCCCGCTAGCAGTCCAGAGCACAAAAGACCAGAGAGACAAGGGTGTCCCACTGTGGGTGTCAGCTGTGGGAGTCAGCCATAGGCCAGCCACCCTGCCCCAGGTGTCCCCTAAAACACATATGGAAATGGACAAAACAAAAAGCAATAAACAGAAAAAGAGAAAAAGAAAAACAACATCTAGGTGATGAAATGGGACTTTGCGTGTGAGCAAACGTGCTTGTCACAGAAGTTTTTATTTATTTATTTATTGAATTGTTTCACCAGGAAAGATGCACTGAGCAACTTAATGCTTGTTTCACAGTACGTCCTGGGGGAAAGGGATATACAGAGTACAAGTTCAGGTAAAATACATACAGATGGTGTAAGTATACATACAGTTATAAAACAGGAACATGGCACATGAAACAATATAGGCTGTTGCAGAGTTACAGTGCAAGCAGATCTTGGGAGCAGCATACAAAATGGAATCATTACAGGTAATGAGCTATAGGATACAAGGTTGACAATGCATAAAATAAAGTTACTATGCCCGCTTGCTTCAAAATAGATAATTGGGCTAATAGTGTTACAGGTCTATGTCCTAAATGTGTTTCTCTTATGGGCCAGTCTCCTGTAGTACTCAGCCAAGTTTGCAGTATCTGAAACTTACCTAAAATGTGCCGTATCTACTAGTAGATGTACACAAGCTCTAATGTGCTGCTAGTTTCTGGTCTCTTGTAAGAAAAGTGTGCTTAGATATCTGGGTAGTGGTTGCTGGCTATTCATCGTTTTTACTCTTTTCAATTGTAGGGCAAGTCTTATTAGGTTGATATCCTGGTTATTTAGGGGGCTGCTATCATACCTTCTCCTGACACAGCCTGTACTGTTTCTGTCTGCAAGACTGCTGCAAGGTAGCAGTTAGTCTGTGTTATATTCACCCAAATAGTATTGCCATTTACAATAGCCTCCCTTCCCTTATCTGTTGTTCCTTGGGATTGCAGTCTAACCTTTCACAGGTGACTATACATTTTCTAATCTAATAGTCTTCAAGGTCTGTCTCATTTACTACCCTTCTGGTAAAACTTTTCTGTGCCACTCAGAAACCTCTACGGGATTATTTGTCCTACCATGCCTTGTTTGCTTTTGTGCTTGCTTGTTAACCTGGCTGGGATAGTGAACCAACCCCTGGGCCTGCTATTCCCCCAGTTTACTGCTCCCCAAACTGGCTATCTACAAAAAGGCCTTAAACGTACCCATTTAAATGTTTTAGCCTCCTGCCCAACCTAGAGAGCTTACTGCATGGGTAACTCACTACAGTCCTGACATTATGAGCTTTACAGAAACGTAGTTTAAACCACTACCCCTGATTCCGATGTGCCCTCATTGGTTTTAATCTCATTTAGGATGGATTATACTGACAAAACGCATGGTGGTGGTCTGCTGCTATATTATAAAAGCCAGCTAAATGGATCTCTTACCCCACATGTATCCGCCCTCTCCTGTCTGTCAGTTCCTCCATGCACTACTCCTATTGGGTAATATAAAAGATTCATCTAGTCTGTGCGATAATTCTGCTAAAGGTGGTATGCAATGGCTTACCTACTGTATCTCCTTGACAGCTATTCCTAAGGTGTGCTCGAATTAGTTATTATTTGGTGACTTTAACTTAAATTGGATAGGAAGTGATGTCAAACAGTACAAACCTGGTTAGCCCAGTGGCTTTGAGAGTTGAGGCGCTGGACGCCACACCTTGCGCCACTTCAGTGACCCAGGGTTGGGAGCGACTTTGAGTTGCCAGAGGTTGGCAGAGGAGGGAGAGGATTGCATGTCCAATAACAGCTCTCCTCTCCAGGGGATAGGGAGGATATCATCCCACTCCTTGGCTGTGGGCAGCGTTGGTGTCAGGGAGGCAAGAGCATGGTTACATGATGCATGTATGCCTCCACATACGCATTCATGGCCATGAGGGACTGGACCAGAAAAGCAGAAAAGTAGGGGCTGCCACAGACTATGTGAAGTCCTGCCAGGCAGACCACATCCCGCTTCATCTCCAGACTGCCGTGATTGCCCCAATCTGAATTGTGTAATGGGTTGGGGGGAGGATGAACCTTCCCCTTCTCACTCCACCACAGGGGGAAATCCATGGGAGAAAAGGGCCTAGGGTACCAGGGGAAGCAGTGACGGGCAGTTGGTAGAGGTGGAGCATTCTGCCTGTGGCAGCCCGGGGACAAACGAAATAAGAAAAAAAAAAAAACAGTACGAACCTTTGTTGGCTGGTCTTAGTCAACTTCTAAATTATTCAACTAGGTTCTCCACATCTGGGGGTCAAAATTCCCTTTCTTGATTGAATATTGACTAACAGGCCTGAGAGGATTGCTATATCTGGAACCTTGCCAGATTCGATCTCTGATCTTGCCCCTACATATTGTGTCTGGAAAGTCTCCTCTCCCTAAATATCCCATAAGGTTATCCATATGAGAGACTTTCAAAATTTAGCCTAGTGGCCAGGGTATTAAATAACTGGTATAGCATAGCAAAATGCTACAAAAACAGGGTCATGCTAACCATTTTCAGAATTGCTTAGCAGTAGACTGTTAGCCATTTTTTGAGTGAGTCCATGACACAGTACTCAACATTAATAAAACTATATAATTGTTAAAATTTTTGCTAATCAGTCTGTGCCAAGTGTTATGCATTTTCACAACTGATTAGCAGTTTGATGTGTGAAAATGCTAATCAGTTTTTTCAGCTTATTTAAAACCATGGAGGCATTCCATGAAGGCATGGCACTCACAGATTGGTCCGTTGCACTATCTACCAATGACATCTCTGTTGCCCTAAATAACCTTTTTAGTATCTTTTCCTCCCTGCAACACAAGCATGCCCCACTTATAAAGAAGAGGGTAAGGGTCACTGCCACAGAATGGCTGCAAGGTGGTTTGTTTTCACATATGAAATCTAGGGATAAATACTGGGCTAGGTTTAAGACTTCCCAAGACATGTCTGTCCTCCATGAATATAGACATCTCTGAAACGCTTGTAAAAAGTCATACATTCAGCCAAGAGCAAATTCTGTAAGTCTGCTCTGCTGATCTCTGTTAGAGATCCTAGGAGTTTCTGGAGTAATATAAAAAAATGTAGTAAGTGACACCTCAAAAGGCTACACTACTGACATGCTCATTGGTGGTATAAATAGGGGATACATGATGGACAGGAATGGAATATGGCAGATATCAACATGAGTGAATGGTGACCTTGGGATACTCACGAGTGGCTCCGCTACGCTGTGCCATGGGTGAAAGTATCCCAAGGTCACTGTTTACGAATGTTATTTGCCATATTCCACTCTTGCCCATCATCAGGGTTTTAAATAATTGATTAGCAGTTTTTTTTCTTGGGACAATACTAACTGTGCCGAAAGCATT
Source organism: Neoceratodus forsteri (assembly GCA_016271365.2). Lineage (NCBI taxonomy): Eukaryota > Metazoa > Chordata > Ceratodontiformes > Ceratodontidae > Neoceratodus > Neoceratodus forsteri. Next base: position 1,182,651,320 of record CM057454.1, read on the forward strand.
TATATAGGTTTTCTAGAAGTGTCATGTTTGTTAAACACAGTGAGGCAAGTGATATGCATTTTCACAATGTTTTAGAACTTTTATGAGCAAAACGCTAATCAATTTTTAGAGTTATTTAAAATTTGATTGGCGGGGTGTTCGATGAGCAATAGGTCAGGAGGGTATTTTTTGATTTTATGTTCTGTGGGATGCGTGAATATCCTTGTTTTGGTGGTGTTATTTCCTTCCCTGGCTGCCATGCACCTATATGCCGCGTTTTTTCGAAGGGTTCACTTTTGTTTCATGAATGAGTGTTTGCTGTAATTTTTCATTGGTTCTGTCTTGAAATGGGTTTGAGGGTGCCAGATAGTACTGGTTACTGAGGGATGTATTCTGCTGATTGCTTCCTGTTAAGTGCTGGAACGTGCGGCATTTTATATTAATTAAGTTGTCGCGGAGGGAGGGCTTTGGCAGGGGATTTTTTATTTAATTTCTGTGTTTCCTAAATGGAAATTATATTTATTTGGTTGTTTGGGGATCAAAATACTGATATTTTTTTCTTTATTTGCTTTATGGAGGAATGTGTATTTGTATTTGGTGTTTATAGTACGTGTGTCCGTTACTGTGTTGGAGGTTTGGTATATGTTGTAGTTTTGAATGTCTGTTTGTTAAATTTGCTAGGATTGGATTGGGTGGTGCTGTAGATTTTGAAATTGCAGAAAATAAGAGGATTTTTGCAGGTACAATGACTGGTATGAGGGTTTGTGCTGGTAAATAATACTTAAGTTATACTGTTTCTCTGACACATTTCTATAGTGCTGTTGTGGCAGTTCGTGTAAGAAGTACTGCTTGGGGAGGGGACATGACTTTATGTTTCTCAGATAATAAATGCCTGATGTATATTATATGTGTATAAACGTAAGATTTTACATTTATACATATAATAGATGTGTTATTAGCTTGTTTATTCTACTGGGGTGGAAATATATGTTTTTATCTCATTAGATATTACTCACCTCTATTGTATAAATTGCATGTAATGCTTTAATTACTGCAATGTTTTAATACATGTTTTCTGACTCTGTCTGCCTCACTTCTATTTATTGCTCCTGATGCAGAGGGTTCTTATCTGGTAGTTTCCTTGTTTGGACCTTCTTCTCACCTACTTTGTACCTTAAAGGAGTGTCTATAAGTGAGAGATCAACTCCTTGCTAGCCTTCCCTTTACTAGCGCTGGGCGTGACAATATGGAGACTAAATTTATTCATCTAGGAGCTCCTTTCTGTCCCCTAACAATTAACCATATCTTTAACAGGTCCCTTATTACTGGATCTATCCGTGACCTATGGAATGTTGCTAGGGTTGTACCAGTATTTAAACAAGGTGATCCAAAAAGCCATGATAACTATCAACCAATAGCTATCCTGTCTGCTATTAATAAGGAATTAGAGAAAGTGGTAGTGTCCCAACTTACAGACTATATCCAGTGTAATGAACTGCAATCCTTGGCACAACATGGCTTTCATAAGGGTTATAGTACCTCCTCTGTCCTTGCCAAGGTTACATTAGAGATTAGGGTAGCCATGGATCACGGCAAATTGACAGAAGCAATCTTTGTAGATCTCTCCAAGACCTTTGGCTAGGTAGACCATACTCCCCTTTGCTCAACGCTATAGTCTTTTGACTTGTCAGTCACTGCCCTAACCTGGTTTGCTAATTGCCTACAAGGGAGGCAGCAACTCGTCAAGTTTAACAGGGTCTGCTGTGAGCCCACTCCTGTCAAACTGAGGGTCCCACAGGGATCTATCCTTTTTTCCTTATTTGTGAATGATCTGCCCCTGGTGCCAGCCCATGGTTGTGCCAGTCTATTTGCTGATGACCTAGTGCTCCTAACTCACTGGACATTAACGTCATTAGCTCTCACCTAAAAACGGGCTTTGGGAACATACAATTTTGGCTCCTGACCAATAAATTAGCCCTTAATCTCAGGAAAAAAAAACACAAGCCATGCTGTTTGGATCCCTAGCCAAAACCAAAGCAAGTTCTGAGCCCTGAAGGTTACTAGTGTTGATAGGTTCCTCAGAAGGTCGCTGACTCCCTAAATACCTGGGAGTCACCACTGGTCTTCAGCTTTCTCCTCTCCCTGCACATTTGTAATGTGAGTAAGGCAACCAGTAGTAAGCTGGGCTTGGCCTACAGAGCAATATTGTCTCACATCAGCTTTGGCGCCTTGCCCTGGCAAAAGGAATACCTCCTCATGCTCTGTTACAGGCTCATAGCCATTATTCATGCCACCAAGTCCAGTCTATCAAAATGGGATGTTGCCTACAATAGCATATGTTGCTTTGCCCTCTGGGCCCCCAGTCTTGCTCATCATTGTGAGTTATATAATAAACTTGAATGGCTCTCCCCAGAAAATCATCAGACATTTGTGTTGGGCTGCTTCACTGACAAAGTAGTTAGAACTGCTACCCCTCCAGTCCTAGCAGAGCTATTTAAGCCTACTAACTCAGCATACCTACTTAGGTGCAATGACTATTCTGCGTTCCTTGTTCCAAAAACCCATACATTGATGGGAGATTGGGCATTTGTCATCTGTGCATCTAGGCAATAGAACTCCCTACCCACCCATGTTCATTTTGCCACCTCCCATAACAGCTTTAGGAACACCATCCAGGATCATCTGAGGTTCACCTCGGCCTGTAATTGTACTTTAGTAGTGTGCCCCCTCCCCCCTTTTTGCAAACATTGCACTTTATTGTTCTGTCTAGAGCCCAACTTGAGTACAGTTGTAAATTAACTCAAACTGCTTACGTTGTTACGTGATGTTAACTTGCCTCACTGTTAAAACCTTGGGATATGTATATACTTTTGTATTCTTGTTGCAGCCTGCCCTGTCTATACATTCCTTGTAATCTCCCAGGTTGTACCTGAAAATAAGCATATATTTGTTTAGCGTGTTTACCTGGTCAACGGAAGCTAAATAACAATATAAGTAAGGACATGTGAAAAAGAAATAGGGAAGTCCAAGAAACTGGTGGAAGAGAGATTGGCTACCTGTAAATCAAGTCCAAAGATGCTATACAGCTATATAGACTCACTCAGAAACAGAATACAAGCAGTCGGACCTTTAAAGGGAAACTCCTATTGAGTTCCTAGTGCAGCAGCTGCTGCAGAAATGCCTGATTAGGGCTTTTAATATAAAAGTAATTTTTATTACCTGGTGCCCAGAATTTAATGAAAAGATCCGCTCGCTCCATAATGGCACAGAGCCTCTGGTGTACATCTTGTGCACCTCGGTGACTTCTGCCATGAAGGTTATGCTACTTTCGGATGAGATGTTAAAACCGAGGTCCCATCTGCCTGTTCTGGTGGTAGTTCAGGTGGATGTTAAAGATCCCATGGCATTTCTTGAAAAGTGATGGGGAAGTTTTTATTTACAAGCCAAAAACATACATTTTAAAACAAAACATTTTTAAATCACTACAAAAATTTCTTTTACCCAATTCCAGTAATGTCTTTCTATAATTCTTGGGCTCTTTTTTCTCCCAACAATCTACATTCCTCTTGAAAGATTTTATCTATTTCATCCTGGAATTTGCAAAATAAATCATGTTACTATAGCTTCCTTTATTTTGCATAAATCTTTGACATCTCTTTGCTATATAGCTCATTTCAGAACCGCAAATATTATATATACTGTGTTCTTATTTAATTTTTCCCACTCCTTTTCAACTGTCCATATACCAAAATGTTATATGTCATATTTTTAAAGGCCTGCATTCCCCAATAATTTTCCACCGTTTCCCAAAAAGGCTTAATAAACTCACATTCAAAAAGTAAATGCACCATACTTTCTTCCTGATCACCACAATTCCACTCACCACATATTCTTTCTTTTTTGGAACTTGTTTTTTATTGAGAGCAATAGTACAGTTGCAATACTTGTTCTTAAGATGCAAAGCTAAGATTATACCTATATACCAGTACACAGAAGGTAAATTGCATTTCTAAAACATTTTTCTTCAGATCCTATACTTAGTTACATTAAGTTATTGCATTGCATTGTACTGCTATTTGTCCTAATTGTTATTTATTTTGGTCTTTCAGATGCCAACACAATGGTTCTTAGGATCCCAGCTTCTCAATGAATGTGTCCAAATCATATCTTCAGATGTTCCTTGAAGAAGATGTGCTCTATAAAATTACACCCTTCTTTAATTTGTACTTTGCCTTGCATTGTTATTGTTTGACATTGTGCTCTTCTCCGTAAAAAATTTAGGGAAAGAGTTTTCATTTTTTCTCCAAAAAGAAAAAAAAAAGAAAAAGTATTTTGAAAAAATAAAAAGCAGCCTTAAAAAGAGTTACATACCATGACTATACAAATACTAAAGTAATAAAGAATAAAAACATTAACTTTTCCCTTGGCTTGTGCTTTCTTTTCCACACATTCTCCATACACCGTTAGGTCTGGTTAACATTACAAACTGAATCTGTGTACCATCTCTTTTGGCATTTCACCCCACGTCCTTGATTCCCCTCATTGCAGAAGTTGGCTAAGCACTGTATTTCCTCCACCTCCTCTAAGTAATGGAAGAAAGGTAACCATCCTGAATTATATTGTTTCTGCTTGATGTTTTATCTTGGCTGCTATAGCTTCTGTATGCTTTATGTCGTTAATATTGTTAAACCACTGTTCTTACTGGGTTTTAGTTTCAGCCAATTTTGAGTTATAGCTTTAACTGCTGCTACTCTCAGTGCCTGGAACAAATATCCATCTGTTGTTGATCTCATTTCTTTAGAGGGAGCCCAAGGATTATGTTACAAAAAGTTAGATCTTGCTGGATTTGAAGGATATGTTTAATTGCTTTATTTACTTGTCTCCAACATGAGTCAATCATCCCACAACTCCAAAAATATGATAATGCGAGCCCTATTTGCATAATTTCTCCAGCACTGGTCTGAATAGTTTTACCTAGATGTTTTGAGATAACTGGAGTTCTGAAATAGTGTATGTTAATTTTCCATTGAAACTTCTCCAGTTGCTGGTTGTCATACTTTTATGTGTGTTACTCCATATTATTGCTCACTGTTTAGGCCCCAAACCTTGGCTTTTCTTGTCTCATTTATCCTGAACTGATTGAATGCCCAGGATACTGGTATTTTCTTGTAAGATTTTGTGTAACAAGGAGATTATTTTTTGCTGTCCAGGGTATTAGCCTGACCATGGAGCAGGAAGACCCCAGGGTAGGTACGCCCTGTACATTGGCTATCCCTGGACCTGTAAGGATGAAATGTCGACACTGTAAATACTTATGAAAGTCTTGTTTAGGTATCCTATACATATTTTGTAAGGTTTGAAAGTCTATCATTGTCTCCCCTTGTGTCATTTGGGAGAGGAATCTCAATCCCTGTCATTCCCATCTGATCAGGTGGGGGGTCTACAGTGCCCTTTGGGAGCCCAGGAATAAATCTTAATGGGGTATATTGCCAGACCAGTTCTATAAGTTCCCAACATTGCCTAGCCTTCTCCCAGGTTGTCATAGTATGTTTGGTCCAAATGTTATTTATTTCTTTAAGATTGTTAGGCATCATGACCCATGGCAATAATCTAAGTGGTATTTTCGGGTGGGCATTCTTTTCCAAAACACTCCAACTGGTACTCTGCTTGTTCAGTAACATACCAAGAATGGAAAGTAGCTGGGCTGCTGTATAGTAAGATGATACATTAGGAAGCCCCCATCCCCCTCTTCTTTGATGCTTGTCATGTTGCCCACCTGATTTGGGGTTTAGACCTACCTAAATAAATGTTACTATTTTCCTCTGGAGGTTTTTCCAGTCTTTTAAGGTAATGGGGATTGGTAGGGTGGTGAAAAGGAACAAACATCTCGGCAGTACATTTTGCTTTACTGTATCTATTTTATTTGATAAGGATAAAGGAAGTATGTTCCATCTGTTTAAGTCTCAGAAGATCTGTGTATACAGGGTGGATAATTGTATTGGTATAAGTTCTGCAGGTTTTAGGGACCCATATCCCAAATATTTTACTCTGTCCTCTGCCCATCTGAAAGGTAGTCATGATTTTTGCACCATTGTCAAGGAACCACTGAGCAGTAGCAGCTCTGATTTCTCTTTATTGATTTTAAAACCGAGATTTTTTCGATAGTCTGTGAGTAAATGTGGGAGAGAGTACTTCAGTTCTGATATACAGACTAAAGTGTCATCCACATAAAGCAACATTTTGCATATCTGATCCCCACTTGGATTCGCTTTATCCCTTGAGAGCTTCTGACTGCCGCTGCCAATGGCTCAAGACTTAGGGCAAATAGCAGTAGGGATAAGGGCATCCCTGTCTTGTGCCTGTACTAATGGCAGAGGTTCTGATATTGCACCATTTACTCCTAACTCTTGCAGTAGGACTTCCATAACAAAGAGAGACCCACTGAAGGAAGAGACCCTCTAGGCCATAGTATTTCATTACTTCTGTTAAATAGGGCCAGTTCAAATGGTCAAATGCTTTTCAGCATCTAAAAAGATTGTGAGTTGAGGGGAAAGGGACTTTTTTTATGGGCCATGGCATTAAGGAGTTTTCTAATATTGTCAGCAAGAATCACCTCTAGGAGCAAGGAAGTGATTCTGCCGCTGTACAATAGACTGGTTAGACCACACCTTGAGTACTGTGTACAGTACTGGAGACCACACTTGAAGAGGGACGTACAGCTCCTGGAGAGGGTACAGAGGAGGGCAACTAAGATGATACGAGGGCTAGGGGATTTGACATATGAGAACAGACTTGAGAAGCTCTGCTTGTTTTCATTGGAGGAGAGGAGAGACGGGGGGACATGATTGAGGTCTTCAAGCACCTCAAGGGAATAAATAGGGTAAACGTGGAGGGGATCTTTAGACTAAAGCAGGGAGGTATCATCAGAGGGCATGGTTTGAAGTTGGAAGGTGGAAGGGTGGGGGAAAGAGGAGGAGGTTTTTCACTGAGAAGGTGGTGGACCCTTGGAATGCACTGTCTGATGAGCTGGTTCAGAGATCCACAGTGGAGGGCTTCAAGAGAGGGTGGGACAGACACAGAAAGTGGATGTATCAGATGGTGGCTGTCCCAGGGGTGGGGATGGATGATAGGGGTTTCTGGAGCACAAGGGATGGGAGGGCCTCAGCACCCAACTAAGGATCTCAGGTTCGAGCAGACTCGATAGACCGTAAGGCCTAATCTCCTGGCAAATAGTATGTTAGTATGTTAGTCGTCTGAGGGGAATAAACCCAGTTTGATCCTCATACACTATTGTTTCAATGTGTTTTTGGAGCCGCATGGCTAAGATTTTAGTTAACATTTTAAGATCTTGGTTCAGTAATGATATGGGTCTGTATGCTTCACATTGGTCTCATGGTTTGTTTGATTTTGGCAGCACAGTGATAAGTGCCTTGTTCCAGGATTGTGGTAGTTTTCTTTCTTCCAAACATGTATTGAATACTTTGTATTTTTGCCAGGTGGATTATTAGCTTTATAAAATTCTGGACCATATCCATCTGGTCCCGGGATTTTTTTATGGGGAGGGACTTTATTGCTGTTATAACTTCTTGTTCTTTTATTGGGGATTCAATCTCTAGTCTGGTTGATTGTGACAGTTTTGGTAAATTTAATTTATTTAGGAAGTGAGTGGTCTCTGCCAGAACTTGTTTTGGGTCCTTATCCTCCTTATATAAATTTTGCAGAAAATCTTTAAATCAGTTAGCTGTCTTCGTAGTGGTATTCAGTGGGTTGCTACCACAAAATCCACCTAGATGCCTGTGCTTACGTGAGCCTATAAGCTAATAGTCGGGACGCTCTGCCTCCCACCTCTATGTGTTTTTGATTCGAGAAACAAAGAGTACCCTCTGCTTTATCATTCTCAAATTTGGTAAGCTCATCTTTTTAGCCTGCAGTTTTTACAGATAGTACCTGAGTTGGGAGTTTGTTTATGCTGCTCTTCTAAATTTTTAGTTCTAGTAGTCTTGCTGTAGTTAAGGTCTTTAATATTTTCTGAGCTGATGCGAGCTGATGAGTTCTCCTCTTAGAACTGCCTTAATGGCTTCCCATATGGACAGAACAGAGCATTTTTGTGCTATATTGATATGGTATACTACTTCTGTTTTTTCTATAAGTTTCTTTACGAAACCTTTATTGTTCAGCAAGGAAAGATTCAATCTCCAAATTGGTGTATGTTTTGAGGGTGTCATTCTAACTATCCATGGGGCATGGTCTGATAATGTAAATTGGTGTCATTGACTTGAAATGGTCCTATACTGATATTGTTTCTGCAAAAAAAAAAAAAAAAAAAAATTCTAGAGTACATTTGTTGAGATGCTGAATAAAAGGAATAATCTTTCTCACTTGTATGTTGTGTGTGCCATGCCTCAGTGAGTCCCATTTCGGATACTAGATTGTTTAAGGTCTGAGTGACTTTTCTATTTGTCTCCACCCTTCCAGAAGAATGGTCTAATCCAGGGTTCATTACTATATTTAAATCTCCAGCCAGGAAAATCTTGCTCGCTGGCAGCTGGGCTACCTTACAAAAGACTTTCATAAGAAAGGATGGGGTTTCCAGGTTTGAGCGTAGCCATTAATAAAGTGAAGGGTTTCTCCATGCAGATTGCATGTTACCCTTAAGAAGTGTCCTCCATGCCTCCTCTACTGTTTGTATGTGGAGTGGTATGCCTCTTTGTCAGGATTGCCACTCCTGCTTTCTTGGGCTTTAGAGAAGATGCTGCTCAATATGTGCAACCCAGCTGCTAAGCAGCTTGAAGTGTTCTTTAGAATCCAAGTGTGTTTTTGTAGGAAAATTATTTCCTCCCAGCCTCTTCAACTCATTTAGGAATCTGGTTCGCTTAATGGGTGAAGCACTCCTTTAATGTTATAAGTGATTAATTTAATTGTACCCATCATGTAAATTGAAGTCTCCTCCTCAAGATTCTCAGACTAGCATTATTTGAATGACCTTTGGTTGATAAAAGTTTGGTAGAGCAGCAAGCCAAAGGTGATAATAAAAGATTTAACTTTAACATCAACTATTAACATTTAAGAAACCTGTGTCCCTTATTAAATACAGGGACTAACAAAACTTTCTCTCCTCTTTTACTTCCAAGGTAATGTGTCCCTATTGATAGTTATAAGGTAATGAGGTATTATTTCCCACTTAAGGTGGGAAACCAGGTCTGAAATACTGTTGATATTTCACAGCGGTTCAGATCCCATTCAGCCACTGGTGGCAGACGTCACTTTCACCACAACCTTGGCGGTTATGTGAAAAGAAAGGGGTTTTAATAGTAAATAAGTAGGAGCTCCATGATATCCCCTCTTCCAGCTCTGTATATCAAAGCTAAATGAAATCCTCTACTTCCTTTATGAGTGAGGGAAAAGGGGTCCCTATCAGGGCGTCCTTAACTAAGGTTATAGAAAAGCTTTAAAAGGTTCTTTGCTTATCCCCCCCATTCTTTCCCTTGTTGCTCTGTAATTTGAGTTTATTTCTTGGGGGTCGGTGGTGCGGGTGTCACTTTTCCCCTTTTGTAAATCTCCCCTTCCTGTTCCCCTATCTCGCACCAAAACCCTTCTTTCAGTAATGTAGCTTTTCTCGTGTAATAATTTATCTAGAAATTCAGTTGGATACCCCTCCCCCATTTGCTCACTAGCTATGAACCATTGTTCCCCCTTCCTCATCCTGATACCACTTATAATACTGGGTCACAAGACAAACTATAATAAAATAGTATGTAGACAGTTATCTAAACAAACCATGGTAATGTGCCTTTTGATGACATTAAAGGATAATAAAACTGTATTGGTTGCTCGACTGTGTTATGCAATCAATGATTTTTTAAGCAGTTAGGCCTCTAGTTCTGTTAACTCAACCTGCCTGGTAACCCTCAGGAGATCTGCACATTTGCTGTTCAGCTTGGTTCTCTCTAACCCAGCTCCATCCTGTGACTTTTGTTCATGATGTTAGTTCTGCTGTTGGCGTTTCGGTTGAGTTGAATGTCACATTAATGATTAAAAATCTGATCCATTCTCAGATTGGCCAACAGCTCTTGCAACCATTCATTATAAGAGATGTCAGCCATATCCTTCCAGTGTCGCAAGACCAGTTTCTTAACCGACATGGCAAAGAGTGGTTATGTGATATTTTCTGTTAGTAATAACAACAGAGAAAAGGTCTCCCAATATGCAGATCTCGCAGTAAATAGATCCGATAGACCTATAGAGGGTCGACCCGCTGTTTGATGGCTTCCCAAAGGGGGCAACTTAGCAGGCCCAGAAAATATGTAGTAAATTACCTTCACTCTTAAGACATCGAGTACATGTGAGTGAAGGAAGAAGTCCCAATTTAGCCATTTTCTGGGGCGAATAATACAGGTTATGCAGGATTTTGAATTGCGTTAATCGTAGCCTGTCTTGTATGACAAATTTGTGACAACTTTGCCACAAGGAGGGCCAGATGATTTCTTGATTGGGAAAAAGGGAAGCTCAAAAGTGAGCTGGACCAAAACTATCGGGCCATTTCCAGTTATGGATTATCCATACATCTTGGAAACCGCATGCGAAAGGCCTGCAAGTGAAATCAATTCTGTCAGATAGGACAAATTGGTAGATATGGGTGGAACTGTACCAAAGAATTTTATTATTAAGTGTCACAATTGGAATATTTTAAAGATAGCAGAGTTCGGGATGTGGGCTTTATTTAAAAGTTCTGGTGAGGTTAGGCATGAGCCATCAGTCTTCAGAAAAAAGTTAAGGGGTTGATCCCCTAATTGCGGGATCCATCGTAATTGGAGAGGTTTACCATCTATTGTAAGATTAAGGTTCCCCCGCCAAGGTTGAGCTGGGTCTATAGTATGCTTATATTTCAAAAAAGAGCAAAGCTGGGAATGAATTCTGATTGACAATGCAATGGGGTTGCCTTTGAATACTGGGGGCAAAGATTTTGAATTAACATATAAGAGAGCAGCTGGGGATAGTCCATGCATTCGTATAAGGTAACTTTCTATTTTAAGCCATATAGGAGTAAAAGAACTTGAAGACAGGAGTGGATCTGGCATTAGCCACCTCAGATACTTACTTGAATGACTGGCCCAGTAATAAAGACCAAGGTGTGGAAGCCGTAGTTCTCCTTCATTTTTGGCACCGAGAGCTTGTCATTGGCTATCCGGGGTTTCTTATCATTCCAGATAAAGTCTGAGAGTATCGTGTTTTTTTTAAACCATACCAAAGGCAACCAGACATTGGAAAGATTTATTGGATAAAATAACCGTGGGAAAACATTCATTTTAATTATATTGATTTTTCCCCAGAGAGAGAAATAGGCAGTAATGCCCATCTCTTTAGGTCCTGCCTGATAATCGAGATTAATGGGTCAAGATTCAATTTGATAAATTTGTTCAGGTTTCTAGACAGGTTAATTCCCAAGTATCTCGAGGAATTGGTCTGCCAAGAGAAACCCACCATTGAAGCATCTATCTTCATTGCTTTATAATTCAGGGGGAAAACCACTGTCTTGTCTCTATTTAACTTATAATTGGACAAGGAACTAAATTTGTCCAAAACAGTGATTAGGGTAGGTATAGACGATTGGGATGAGATAACTGAATAGCAAGTCATCTGCATAGGCGAAACTTTAACTATTTGATGGTGGATATCGATACCTCTGATCTCCGATTCGCCGTAATGCTTCGGATAAGGGTTCCAAATAGATGTTAAACAATAGGGGGATAAAGGACAGCCTTGCCTAGTCCCGACATGTAACGTGAAGGAATCAGACATAAAACCATTGCAGACAACCCGTGCTGTTGGGAATTTGTATAAAACTTTATCTATTTTATGAACGGGGAGCAATGCTGCCAATGAGTGAAACAAGAAGTCCAATCAACCCTATCAAATGCCTTCTCGCATCCAGGGAGACCAATGTGGTGGGAAAATCAGCATCCCTGGAAGCCGAAAACATGCGAGAGGGTTCTAAGGTAATCAACTGAGGATCTGCCCTTCATGAAACCTACCTGTTCCGGGCCTATAATCTCCGCCATGATGGGGCTTAACCGATCCGCAAGAAGCTTTGTTAAAATTTTAAGGTTTTGATTCAGGAGGGAGTCTATAACTTTGGACCCTGTCCTAGGGTTTACCTTCCTTGAGTATTAAAGTAATTAAAGCTTCAAACAAAGACCTATCTGAACTTTGTCCAGAAAGAATATGTTGAAATAAGGAGAGAAGGGATGGCGCTAGTTGTTGGGCGAAAACTTTATAAAAATTCGAAGAGAAGTCATCCGGACCTGGTGTTTTGTCCGAGGGCAAATCTTTGATAATAAAGGAATAATGCACGATTTGGTGTAAGCAGTAGATAACACCATGCCTGGGGAGGTTGGGCACAAAGCCGCAGGCCTGAAAAGGCCCAATACCCCAGGCATGGCGTTATCCCAAATGACACACACCCTGGACTGCATTATTCCTATCATACAATGGCTCATTGTTATTCAGAATAAAAAAATAATTTTAAAGATGTCTTTGTGTGGAAAAATATTTTTGTTTTAAGAGAAGATGTAACAATCAATCAAAGCTCAAGATCCATAAAACAATCAATCAACTAATGCTCAGCAGCAGATTCACAGTGCTGAGACTAGACCCATGGCGATGTGCTGGGATAACGCTATGGGTCCAGCCCCAAACTGACCAATCACAGTCCAAATTCTTTCTTGCCATTGTATAATGCCAATTATCTCCCCCACAGTGATGGGAGCAACCAGGAAACTTTCTGTGAATTTGAGAGTGTAGGTAATGAAAAGTGCTCCAAACAGGATTGCAGTTGTGATAGAGACAGGGGGTCATCCATAGGACTGTACAATTTTGCATAATAACTTCTAAATTCAGAAGTTATATCTGACGGAGAGGTTCTCAAGGTATAATCAGTCCGGGAATGGACCGCAGCAATTAGTCTATGGGATTCAAGTTGTTTAAGATTAAGGGCCAAGAGACGACCTGCTTTTTCTACTTGGTATAAATGGAGAGCTTTAGTTTTCAAGATAGTAGATTCGGCCTTTTCCCTTAATAGGTTCAGATATGAATCTTTTAGCTTCACCAGTCTTTCCCTTGTTTCATCCAATGATTGGGGAGATAGATTATGTTCTATAGCTCGAATTTGGGCTAATAAAATTTTAAGCTGCTCTTCCTGGGTTCTTTTTCTCTTGGCAGCCAACCCAATCAGCAGACCTCTAAGATAAGCTTTCAAGGAGCACCACTCAATGGCAGGTTTTCCGGCAGAGTTTACATTAATGGCAGTAAATGTGGCAATGTGTTTGGTTATATAGTGCACGTTATTCGGGTTCTTAAGCAGTTGATTATTGATCTTCCATCTCCCTCCTCCTTTGGGGAGAGATATAAAGGAGATCAAGCAGGAAACTGGGGAATTATCTGAGAGTGTGGATGAGTCTAACACCCCGGGAATTAAAGACTGAGAAATAAACAGGTAATCAATACGGGAAGATGAATGGTGAACTGAAGATATAAAAGTATACTCTCTATCTGAGGGGTGGAGGGTACGCCAAATATCCGATAAGATAGCTCCATCTAACAAGTCTCAAAGTGCCCTCTGTGCTGGAGAAAGCCCTTTGTGTAGTTTACCTGAGTGATCCATGTACGGGTCGAAAATAAGATTAAAATCACCCCCATGATAAGAAGGATATGTAAAAATGGGGTAAGAACATTTAGAAGCCATATAAAAAAGCCAGGTGTGTCATTATTGGGACCATAAACGCTACATAACATAATTTCTCTGGTGTGGAGCATTCCTCTCACTAAGATGTATTGTCCTTCTGGATCTGTAATGGTTTGACTAGGGGAGAATGGAATAGTCCTCTGTAATAGGATCATAACCCCGCGACTTTGGGTGCTACCCTCTGCTGCAAAATATTGACCCATCTGCTGCCTGCGTAATTGAGCAGCCTCGGAATTAAGTAAATGCGATTCTTGCAGGAACACAGTGTCCGCTGCCAGAAGGTTTAAGTGTTTGAGGATCTGATATTGTTTAATTTTGTGCCTAGCACCCCGTATGTTTCATGTGAGTATTTTTAATGCTCCAGCCATGGAAATTTAAGAATCTGGTGTAGGTCTCAGATATGCCAGAAAGGTCTCCCTCTGGAAACTGTCTCTGTGTGAATTAAACCCCCCACTCCCCCACCTCCAACCACAGAATACCAACCCACATATTCAATAACCTATGAAAACTTAAACTCCCTATCCCAACCCACCCACCACCCCTACTTCTACGCTTCGCCTTCTGCATCATGCCCCAACACATTCCCCTCTGCCCCAGCCACCCAAACAATACTTAACACTGTTACAGTACGTAGATAAAGGTAAACAGTACTTAACATATACTAACATATTAGAAACATTAACTTGAGAATATTAACTAGATTGGAGCATTTGGATATACTGGAAATAGTCCCCAATCCATTAAATTAAGAGGCAATTCAGGGTAACTAATTTCAAAAAATAAATAAAAATAAAAAGAAGCCATCCTGCTACTGGGTCATCTGAAAGTACTAAGCTTATTTTACTCCACAGGTCACAGTAATTAACCATCAGTATCCCAAAAAAAAAAAAAAAAAAAAACTATTCCCAAATTAAATAATAAAATAGGAGAGAGAAAGCAAGCATTTTTTTTTTCATTTAACAGTTTTTACCTCCTTGCAGCCACAGTCCCTGCTTCCAATCCAGCCACCGCTCCACTCCGACCCCAAAGCTCACATGCCCAGCTGGCAGATGCAGCTACACCTACAAAAGGGGCCCCCCCATGACCCCCGTGCCCAGCAAGGAAACCAGTACCAGCACATGCCTCCAGGCATCATCGGCTAGCGGAGCTGTGGCCATCAAGCTGCCGCGGAACCATGCTGCCATATTTTCCCCTGTTCTTTCTCCCGTAGGGAACCCAGATGTGCAATGACATCACACATACATGCAGACATCTGCCACGGTCCCCCCCCCAGTTACACCATTGCTTGCAGTACCTACAGGCATCCTCAGGGGTCGCCGCAGCACGGTGTAAAGTCCCCAGCCCGCCCTAGGACTGAGAGAGCTGTCTCCTGATGTTCAATTCAGTCCTCCCTGCCGACCCCCCGCCGATCTGAGCCCGTTCTCGAACCCAGGTCGACGGACAGCGCCGAGGTGTGGCATCCAGCACCTCAACCCTCAGCACCACCGACCAGTCAAAAGCAAGCATTTTAATTAACATTGCAACTGTCGATTTCACACATAACATTATAGCTGACTAACATCTGAGCGTCTAAATCCCAGAGTCTACCAGTTATGCACAAAACGATGTATATATTAACAGGGAAGTCCCCAAACCAACAGGTATATATCTGAAAAACAGGTAGAAAGTTCTTCAGAGGAGTAAGAAGACAAGGTGCTATAATGTCTCAGAAACTGACCATACTCGAATGAGCAGAAGACGCATCAACAGCAAACGAAATTAGCCGCAGTGAAACAGACTATCTTGCACTCGTGATGTCGGGGTCCCTCTAGCGGTAAAGATGTTATAGCACCAGTTGAGGAATTCAACCTTAACAGTTCTGCTCAAAGATTAGAAGCAGGTATGTCCCTTGCACAGGATTTGCACTGGATTTTCGTCCCAACACATAGCTCGGTTTTAGGAAATGCAGGAAGAGTGCCTCAGATCACCAGGAAGCGATCAACCAGCTTGTTTAGCTGAGAAACGAGCAATACCAAATGGCATAAGGAATACATGCCAAAAGTAACCTGGACATGCAGACTACCCAAAGAGAGAATCTTCTCTCATCCAACCCATATTAACTTGCCTCTTCTAACAGGGTATCATGCGATTACCTTCACAGGTTTTTAAACAGGTCAGGACAGGGGATTTCAGTTGAAGGCAGGCAGTTTCAATGTCTTCAAAGGCAGACCATGTTCCTTCAATTAGAACATGCAGCTTTGCCGGTATGCCATCCTAAATTTGACCCCAGCAGCAATTAATTTTTACCACAGGGTGAAATGCCGTTCGTTTAAGCCAGACTGATGCTGGGAGATCTTGGGTTATCTTCAGCCGTTTTCCTTCCCACATCACTTCTTGAAGCTCTCTCAATTTTGCAAAATGCTGCTTTTCTAGGAAGTTAAGGAAGCAAAATATGACAGTGTGTGGAGGGGCACCCGGAGCTGGTTTCGGGCGCAGTGATCTGTGAGCCTTCTCAATAATATATTTAGCCCCAAAAGGAGAGGGACCCACTAGTTTCTCTACCAACCTTTGAATAAAAGGAATCATGTCATGTCCTTCCTCCCCTTCAGGGAGACCAATTATGACGACTTTATTTCTCCTGCTACGTCCCTCGAGGTCCTCCACTTTCGATTCCAGTTTGGCAATACGCTGTCTATAGGTTAATTCAGGAGCAATCTTATCTTGTTTCTTTTCCAGTGAGAAAAGCCTGGCTGAGTTGTCTGAGGCTCTTTGCGCGACTTCATCTAGTTTTAAATTCAGAGAACTGAAGTCGGACGCCGTGTGTGGAGGTCGTCGAAGCGGCTGAATTCTTCCAGGAACCATTGTAAGGTTAGGGGTTCATTATCTGTTGTGGAAGAGCTGGTAGTGAGATTAGTACTGGAACCAGAGGCCTGCGGCTTCTTTGGGGCCTTCTCGGGGGGTTACAGGTGGTGTATGCTTAGGCAGGATGTTTTTTGCGTCCACTTCCATATTGCACCAGGAAATATACAGTATCTCCAGTTGTTCCTATGACATTCCGATGTGGGTCAGTATAAATTGCGATGCCCAATTAGTGCAAGCTACAGCTTAAGGAGTAGTATATTGGAGCGGGTGGCTGGAGCTGTGTAGGGAAGCTGCTATTCAGCACGGTGCATCGCCGGAAGTCCATGGGGGATATCTCTTTCATCAGGTCACACCTATGGAATGAATCCCAAGTGATACAGCCAATGAGACAGTCTGGGTGGCAGGAGGCCAGGGCTCTAAGAGAGAAGGCTCTGAAGTACAGCTAGGACAAAGCCTGCCCTTCTTCTGGAAGCAATGTCCAAACTGTAGTATTTTGTGAAGGTGTGGACAGTACTCCAAGTGGCTGCAGCCAGATATTAGCAGTGGTCACATTCCTGAAACACGCAACAGAGGTAGCCATGCCTCTGGTGGAATGACCATGAACTCCGAAAGTTCCTTACCGTACTTCCTATAGAACAGAAACATAGAAGTTGACAGCAGATAAGGACCGCAAGACCCATCCACTCTGCCCATTTTTTTCTACCTCATGAATGTGCCATAGGCATGTACTCTGTCAATGGCCTATCTATTCATACTCATCTGTATTGCTCCCTTATGCCTATCCCATGCCTGTTTGATGCCTTTCACTGTATTCATATCCATCACTTCCTGAGGTAGGCCATTCCATGCATCCACCACCCTTTCTGTGGAAAAGAACTTCCTCACATTCCCCCTTAAAAGATCCCCCTCTAATCTCATGCTGTGTCCTCGTGTCCTGCTATTTTTCTTATACTGAAACATCTTAGACTCTTTCACCTTGTTAATTCCCTTAAGGTGTTTGAATGTTTGATCATATCACCTCTCTCCCTCCTTTGCTCTAGAGCACCCATATTGAGCTCCGTTAATCTGTTCTCAAATGTTTTCTGGCCTGCATCCCTGCCATTTTGGTTGTCCTGCTCTGGATTGCCTCCATTTTGTTAATGTCCTTGTGCAGGTGTGGCCTCCACTACTGCACGCAGAACTCCAGATGGGGCCTAATCCAGTGTATTGTAAAGAGGGATTATTACCTTCCTCTTATGACTTGCAATACCCCTACTAATACACCCTAACATCCCTCTAGCCTTACCTACTGCTTTAGTGGTCGGCTTGGATGATTTCAGGTCATTGGAGATGATTATGCTGAAGTCTCTTTCTTCCCTTGTGTTTGCCAGCAACTCCCCTCCCAACCTATAGATAGCTTCAGGGTTTCTCTTCCCTATGTGCATGATCTTGCACTTCTTTGTGTTAAACCCCAGGTGCCACTCTACTGACCATTTTGCCAGTGTATCCAGATCTCTTCTCATTCTACCCACCCCATCTGGATCATCTACTCTGTTACAGATCTTGGTGCCCTCTGCAAACAGACAAACCTTACCCTCCAGTCCGTCTGCAATGTCACTGATGAAGATATTGAAGAGAACTGGCCCCAGGACTGATCCCTGAGGTACCCCACTTGTGACTTGCATCTCTTCTGACTGTATACCGTTTACCACCACTCTTGGTTTTCTGCCTGCCAACCAGTTTGCCACCCAGTTGACCAACTTCTGACCCACCCGAGCCTACCCAGCTTATTAATCAATCTTCTATGTGGAATAGTATTGAAAGCTTTGATGAAGGCAAGGTAGGCGACATCAACTGCACCCCCTTGGTCCACCACTCTGGTTACCTAATCAAAGAAATCTATAAGATTAGTCTGACAGAACCTTCCTGTTGTAAGCCCATGCTGTCATGGACCCCGTGCTCCTATGGATTCCAGGTGTTGCACTATCCTTTCCTTAAGGAGTGCCTCCATAATCTTGTCCACTACTGAGGTGAGACTGACTGGTCTGTAGTTCCCTGCCTCCTCCCTGCTACCACTCTTGTGGAGCAGGATCATGTGAGCCCCTTCTCCAGTCTTCTGGGGTCTCTCCTGTGCCCAGAGACTCACCAAACAGTTCTGATAATGGCTCTGCTAGTTCCATCCTTAGCTCCTTTAGTACCCTGGGATGTATACCATCAGGTCCCATTACCTTGTCCACCCTGAGCTTATCGAGCTCTTGTAGGACCCTTTCTTTTGTGAAGGGACTAGTGAAAACCTCCCTCCCCCATGTCCATGGTGCTGAACTGTGGGCCCTGCCCTACTTTCTCCTCAGTAAATACTGAGCAGAAATATCTGTTTAGGATAAATGCTTCTCCTTGGTCCTCCTCCACACACTCTCCCTTATCCCCTTTGATCTTAGCAATACCCCCCTCTGGACTTTCTCCTTTCACTAATGTATCTACAGAAAGTCTTGTCCCCTTCTTTTACTGTTCGTGCTAGTGTTTCCTCAGTTTGGGCCTTTGCCTGCCTTACTGCCTTCACTGCTTCCCTTAGGGAATTTTGGTATACCTCCCTATCTTCATCCCACTGTCCCTTATATTTCCTGAAGGCCAGCCTTTTGGCTCTGACATTTGCTACTGTTTTGAGAAACAAAGTGGTTTCCTCCTTCTTTTGCTCTTGCTTTTCTCTCTAACACAAAGAATAAAGTAATACAGTTGGCCAGTCCTTTGGACAAACATTGTTTGGAAACTGAAACATCCTGTTTCCCAGGGGCAAAAGAAACAAACAACTTAGAAGATTTTTTGCAGTCCTTGGTATGGTGTGTATAGTACCCGAGAACTGGATTGACATGCTCTGGGTAATAAACAGGCAGGTGGATAGATTGATTTAAAGTAAACTTAGACACCACCTTAGGAAGAAACTTAGGATCATTATGTAAAATTATATAAGACTGTTCACACATTAGAGCCTGTAGCTCTGAAATCTTTCAAGCAGAAGTAATAGCAATTAAAAATAACACTTTCCACGATATAAAGTGTAGCTCACAAGATAAAAGAAGCCAAAGTAAGTTTCTATAATACAAAATTCAAGTCCCAAGCTGGGACTGGATTGCAGATGGGAGACTTCAAATGTAGAATGCCACGCATGAAAGTACGGGCTACATCCAACTGGGCTACAGTACCACCATCAACGGGCACATGAAAGGCTGATATGTCTGACAGGTGCACCATAATAGAGGAGTATTAGACTCCTGCATTGAACAAGGACAGGAGATACTCTAGAACCTGGTTCACTGGGCAAGTGAAAGGGTCCAGGTGATGGGAAGCAGCTCATATGGCAAACCGCTTCCACTTCAGTTGAGTTAGTGGCCCTAGAAGAGGGTTTCTGGCAGCCACCAGGACATCAACCACTTTCTGAGACACACCGAACCTGGCAATGGCTATGTCAAGACCCATGCATGCACATGGAGGGACTTGAGATCTGGATGGACCAGGGTGCCCTGTGCCTTTGTAAGCAGGTCGCAGCAGAGGTGCAGGGAAACTACAGGCTCCACAGCCAATTGCTGCAGTAATGGAATACTAGATCTGATGAGGCCAGAATGGCATCACCAGAATTAGGATGGGACCCTCCATTTGCAGTTTGATAATTACACTCTGGATCAGAGGAATGGGAGGAAAAGTGTAGCGAAACCTCCCTTTCCAGGAGAGGGATGATGTGTCTCGCAAGAAAACTCCAGGCCCTGGATCTAGCGAGCAGAAATGTGCCAGTTTTGTGTTGAGTGGGGATGCAAAAAGGACCAACTCTGGACAACCCACCTGTTGAACAGATTTATGACTGAGGCCTATAGCTCCTGCTTGTGTACCCTGGACTGGGACCGGCTGAGGCTGTCCACCAAGACGTTTTTGTCACCTGGAACATGGATTGCCAACAATTTTAAACCATGTTCTAGAGCCCAGTACCAGTCTCTCATTGCATCCCTGTGCAGGGGGTTAAGAATGAGGAAAAGGAAGGTCATAATTCCATTATACAAGACACTAGTGAGGCCCAACCTGGAGTACAGTGTACAGTTCTGGAGACCTTACCTATGTAAGGACATAGACAGGGTGGAGAAGGTTCAGAGGAGGGCAACAAAGATGGTACATGGATTATATCACAAGTCATATGAGGACAGGTTGAAGAACTTGAATATGTACTCCCTGGAGGAGAGGAGGGAGAGAGGGGATATGATAGAGACTTACAAGTACCTGACAGGGAGGAACAAGGTGCAGGAATACACAATTTTCCAGCAAAAATGATGTTCCAGGACTAGAGGATACAGGATGAAGTTTGCTGGAGCACAATTCAGAGGAAATGTGAGGAAGAATTTCACAGAAAAGGTGGTGGACAAGTGGAACATTCTGCCAGAGGAAGTGGTGGGGGCTGAAATAATCATAGGATTTAAGGATAGACATAAGGGAATCCTGGAGGTCAGGGGCAAGGGGCAACAGATTTCAAGAAAATCGTAAAGGGAACTTACAAGCTCATATGGGCAGACTGGGTGGGCCACAGACCCTTATCTGCTGACAGTGCATATGTATGTGTGTATGTATCAGCAACAAAGTCAGAGACCTTCAGTCAGGAGTGCCTTCTAATGCAGATACCAGTGGCAGCAGCCCTGGCTATGGCAACAGAGATGTCATAAATGGGTTTCAGGAGATGTTTGCTGACATCTGCTGCAGCCTGGATAGTTTTTAGAAGTTCCTGCTTCTGGGGACCCTCAGAAAGAGCCTGTGCAGCAGCCTTACCCTTCTCCCAGAGGGTGCTCTAGTATCTGACCAGGTGAGACATGTAGTTGATAATCCTAAAGCCTAAAGTGGCCAAATCAAAGGTCCTATTGTCCCAAAGGTCAATCCTCCTAAATTCTCTGTCAGGGGGGAGTGAACTAAGGTGCTTGGGCACCTTGGGTTTATTATGAGCCACCTTGATCACCACTGAGTCAGTTTATGGTTGCACAACATAGAATGGTTTCCCAAAGGGGCACGATAAAGCCTGTCAGCCCCCTGGGCATAGCAGGGACCATGTCAGGCCTATTCCAGGTTGCACTGACAGCATCCTCCTGGGCAGGAAGCAAAGGAGGGATGATGCTAGGAGAAGTTGCAGGGATCTCCAGAAGATCCACCAGTTCCTCTTGGTGGTGTCCTTCTTGTCAGTCTGGAACCCCTGGTGGCTTGAAGCTGCTTCATAACGGAGAAGAAAGAGAAGTCCTTGGGGGGGGGGGGTCTTGGGGTTAGTTTTGATGAGTCCTCGCTTCATGATGAGTCTGTGGGCCTGTCTGAAGAATCAGCCCCATAATCTTCCTCCTCATTCTCATCATCAGGGAGGATGAGATCTGGGTGGTATTTCTCTTTGATGATGACCTGGTCTGAGGCAGGGGCTGATGGCAAGGACACCGTCAATGCCCGGGAAGGCACAGAGTGCAGGAGTCAAACCAGTGTTAACACGGAATCAGCAACCCCTGGCAGCCGCAATGAGGGCCCAGGTTGGGGAATGAGTTGCTGAATGAGAGCAGTGGAAATGGCAAGAAGTACTGAGTTTAGGTGGATGGTAGGAACAGGAAGCACAGTAGTCACTGATGGTAATGGAGTGGGCCATGGCCTATGTGTCATTGGATCATTGCCTGCCAAAGCAGAGCTGGTGTGGCCTGGCATCGGTGGACCTTGAGGAAAAGGAGATTGCAGCACCGGGGCTGGCTTCAACAACCCTGGGGAACCAGAGGTTACCCACCCTTCACCAGCCAAGAAAGGCATGACGGAACTCACTGCCATAGCCAGCTTGGGAGATACAGAGGCCTGAGCTGCAGGAAAAGTCGATGCTGAAGCTGTAAACAGCACCGCTTCCTTTACTGTTCATGTCAGCCGTCGGTCACTGCTCCACTCTATGTGCAGTCGGAAGCTTTTTTTCAATAAGAGACAGCAAGATAAACATATAGCACCGTTTCAAGTTACTGAACCTGGGCACTTCCTAGAAAACATTTGGCAATGTACCAATCGTCAGTGTGGATAGCGCTCGGTCACGCTACAATTACAGGGAAACTGAAAGTGCTCAGAATGACAGGATCAACCAGATAAGCATTTAAAAAATCACTTTTCCCCAAAATAATAGCAGGATCAACCAGATATTTTAGTAATTTAAATTGACAGGATCAACCAGATATTTGAAAACCCTATGTAATCTGTTATGTTGGGAGAGGGGGAGGGCATATGAAGCTCTGTTGGGGGGGGGGCCTTGGCAGGATAAACCAGATAAGACTTTTTAAAACTAACCATAAATAACAGGATCCACCAGATATTTTTTAAACAATAAATGACATCTGCTGTTTTGGCAGCTTTTCTGTAAGTGGGGTTGTATTGCTAGGGCCATCACCTTTATATCACCCATTGCATTGAGAGGGGCATGTGGTGAGTTGTATTGGGGGGGGGCAAAGCATACATTGTATAAACAGAATATGACATGTCCTGACTGAAGATATCATATTTATCTTCACTCGAGGCCAGTGATATCATGACATCTTCATTCAGGCCATGTCATATCCCTTATTTATACACACACACACACACACACAAAATCATACATACCCCTATAATGCAAAGCACCATGGGCTGTATATGCAAATTGCTACAGATATATATATAGTGGCACAGTAGTGCCACTATAGTTAGGGTTGAGGAGCCACTTTTAAGGTTAAAGGGTCAAATTATGCACCTTAATAACTTTGCCACCATTCAACGGATTTGCCTAAAATTTGGTATGCACTATTGGGCATGGTAGAGCTTGGGATCTGCCAAGTTTCGTACTGGTCGGATATACGGCTGTGGAGTTATTAAGCACCAATGAAATGTGCATTTACGCTTTTTTACGAATTCTTTGCTCTCGCCTACAGGTCGCAAGGTCTGCGTGACCGGTCCGAAAACTTCAGGAAACGTGTGGCCAGGGTGTCCGATGTGCCTTTTGAAGATTTCGTGAAAAAATATTAAACAGTTCAAAAGTTATTCAAAAAACAAGTTCCCATAAGTCAATGGGAAAAGTTAACAAAAAGTTTGAAAGTGTCTCAAAAGCAGTTTTTACTTTCACAAACGGTCCTTTTACTGTCGCAAATCCGCCATTTTGTTTTCAGTTGGTCATCAGAAAATTGCTTGGCATTTAAATTTGGGACCCTCTAGCTACCTAATTCTTTTTGTATTCACCTAGTCAGACCCTGAGGATGCTAGGCATGTTTTCATTTTGGGGTAAAACACCCCAGAAATATGTTTTTTAAATTTCTGGAAAAAGTACTTTCGCATTTGTGACACTGTCACATGAATTTGCGAAAGCTTTCACAAAGTCCAACAGTACTTTTCCAGGCTGTGGCAAAATGACAGCAATCCTTTGCCACCCTGCTGCAAAAGAACGGTTTGGTCTTTTGGGCTGAAATTTGGAGGGAACACAGCCAACATCTCACAGATGTGCCTTTCAGTGCTTTGGTGAAAAAATATAACAGGGCAGCAATGTTACGGCACTCCAAAGTTGACGCTTTTTCCCACAGGATAACATTACGGTGTCCACCGCATTACAGGAATCCTTTGCCGCACTGCTGCAAAATAACAGTTTGGTCTTTTGGGCTGAAATTTAGAGAGAAGAAAGCCAACATCCCACAGATGTGCCTTTTCATGGTTTGGTGAAAAAATATTGCAAGGAGGCAAAGTTATGGCACTCTGAACTTCTCTTTTTTCCCCATAGGATAACATGGCCCGGCGTTCGGCGCTTGTTTCAGGGCCGATATCTTGGAAATGAAGTGAGATACGGAATTTTGGTTGGAAAATGCTTAGCCCCCTAAGTACAAAACTAGCCAGGAAAGTCCTAAATCATATGACTTTTAAATTTTTTTTCTACATCATATGGTTCCTGAGATATAAACAATTTAGTATTCCAACTCCTAATTTTCTGCTCCGAGACCCATTATTATGCATGCATTCTTTGTACTCACTGTCTTTCTCTATGCAGCTTTTGGGAAATCCAGCCTGTGCGCTTATATTACTATTACCTTACGCTTCTGCTTGGTTTCGTACTGTTCACTTACTATTTCCTGCCTACGGCACCATGTGTATTGTACCTTTGCGTTTTCATTTGCGCTTGTGTTTGCATTATTTTAACGATTTGTGTCAATAGTACTGTTTATCTTTGTGTTTCGCTTTGCATCACCATGTGCATTACCATTTGCGGGCACCGTGTTACTATGTGACAAGACATCATGTGGCGGGAGCGCAGGGCCCTCTGCCGCCGCATTACATTCACTATTTATCGTTATCATTCTAAAAAAGAAGGGAAATTAGAGGCAAAAAAATCAGTTTAATGCATTAGTTAGGGTTGTTCCACAGCGACAAAAGTGAGGAAATTCGATGTTGGGTTGAAAGCTCCCCTTGAACCCCACCCACACCCCAACTGGCATCGGAGTGCATTGGGGTTGTCAGTCCTAACTCTCACCCCATTCTCCTATACCTCTGCTTCTTCACACATCTGATGTGGTGAGAGTTAGGCCAGTGACTCCCAATGCAACCCCAATGCCAGTTAGGGGTGTGGGCGGAGGGGTCCAAGGGGGGCTTTCAACTCTTATACCGAATTTCCTCACTTTTGTCGCTGTGGAACAACCCTAACTAATGCATTAAACAGAGTTTTTTGCCTCTAATAAACATATATATATATATATATATATACACACACACACACACACACACATATACACACAATGTACAGAGTAAAAGGTTAGAGCAGATAGTGCAATGTATGATTAGGGTCCAGGTGACCTCTTTGGGCAGGGGGGTCAGGGAGGAATATAGAAGTGCTAATACATAGATAATAGTTTGATACACACTTGGGGGGGGTAGCCGGAATAGGTAAAGAGACAGTGCCAATGAAGGGGGGGTGGAGAGGCAACCTACCATGAGTAAGCTGAGGACAGGAGGAATTTGCAAGGCCTCAGCAGAAGCAATTACACTTTTCTGTGAAGGAACTCGAGTAAATACTTTTGAAAAGAGGCAATGTCACCAGCCAGTCCAGCCTCAGGGTTTTTTTTTTTACCTTGTTCCAGAGGACCGGGACAGCATGACTTACTGACACACAGCCGAGGCATATTCTGACCTTTGGGATTATAACAGTAATGTAGGAATGACTTCTTCATGGATAGATACTGGGAGAGCAGACAGGTAGGCAATCAATGATATACCATGGAAGCTTGTGGGTAATGGCTCTATAAGTCCATAGGACTGCATTTGTGGCTCGCCTATGACAGAGTGAGTTCCAGCCTACGAAGGCATAAAGTGAACAATGGTGGGTAGTGTAGGAGGACCCTGTAATGAATCTGAGTACACAATGGTAGAGGTCATCCAGTTTAGCGAGTGCTGCACTTGCACGTTGCCCGTCTAAAAAGCTGGCATAGTCCAGGAGAGGCATAATGTTTTTCTGGACTAACCGTTTTTTTAGCTTCTTGTGTAAGGAAATGTCTGATGCAACAGAAGACCCCAAGCCTTTGTCTTAATTTTTTGGATAGTTCCTCAAGGTGGACTGAAAAGGAGAGTTTGTGGTCAAGCCAGACACCCAGATATTTGAATTTCTCCACATATTCAAATGGCTCACCCAACAGGGAAGGAACCTGTGGGATAGTTCCTGGGATTAGAGAGATGGAAACATTTCATTGAGGGGCAAGGAGCATGGCCTTCATCTTTTTGGCATTCAGCAGTAGTTTTAGATGTAACAGGTTGCTTTGAAGAAGGTTAAATTCAATTTGCAGTTCAGAGCATGCAAGCTCTGGAGATGGCCTAGCAATGTAAAGCACTGTATTGTCAGCAAACAGATAATATTTGCTGATTTGATTCCATTAGTCAGGTTGTTTATACAGATGGCAAACAGTAACGGGCCAAGGATAGACCCTTGTGGTACACCTCTAGGACAGGCTTCATTGGGGAGAGGTCGCCATTGGCCTTGACCTGTTGACAATGGTCAGTGAGACAGTTTGTGAACCATTTTAGGGTCAAGCTGTTGGCCCCACTATCTTGTAAAGTGACCATAAGCAGATTATGGTCCACCATATCAAAAGCCTTGCTAAGGTCAAGAAAAAAGTGCATACATAGTTTTGGCATCTAATGCTGACAGCCAGTCATTTGTGACCTTAACAAGTGTCGAGGTTGTGCTATGATGGGGCCTGAACCCAGATTGAACAGGATTGAGCAGTTTGTAATTTTCCATGAATCGTCAGAACTGGGTATTGATTACCTTTTCGAGCAACTTGGACAGTATGGGAAGCAAGGAAATGGGACGATAGTTATTTAGGTCACTCAAATCACCTGAATTGTACAACGGAATGACATGCACTGTTTTCCAAATGGGAGGGAGAGAACCCAGAGCAAGAGATAAGTTAAAGAGATGGGTGATGGGGGAGAAAGTACACAGAATCCTAATTTTAGGAAGAAAGGCTCAATGCGGTCTGTTCCTGCACTTTTCTTGGTATCCAACTGTAGTAGAAGATCCTCAACTTGCATTACCATGACCAGCAGAAGATAATGGCAGATTTAATATGTTGAGCGATAGGTATCAGACCATTTGGCTTCTAGATACTCAGTTGGTCTCGGAGGTTATTGGCAGGGGAGGAATTAAATGCCAACCCTGCTGTAGCAAAATGGTTATTGAGCAGGTTGAGTATTTCATGTTTGTCTGTAAAAGTGGACCCTGCTGTAGAGATGTTAGGTGGGATTATGTTACCGGACTTGTGGCCTGTGACATCCTTTAGTATTTTCCAAAATTTTGAAGGGCAGGTTGAAGATGAATCGAGCACGAACCAAAAGAAGTTTACTTTCTCAGCCCTGATTAGTTTAGTGCACCAGTTTCTGGCAGCTCGGAAAGATGCTCAATCAGCATGAAGTTTAGTTTTTCTTGCCGTTTTGCATAAGGTGTTCCTGTGCCATAACATTTCACGCTGGCCGTAAACCATGGGCACGACCTTTTCCTAGTACAGATTTTTATAATGGGTGCATGCTTATCTATGGTCCCAAGGACAATACGCTGGAAGGCCTCGGAGGCTTCCCCGACAGAAGGTGCCAAGTAAAACTCATGCCACTGGGCATATTAGAGATCTGTGAGAAAGGCGATGGGGGTCAAAGTTCCGTCGACATCTCTTTAAAGTGAATTTGGAGGAATAAGCCACCTTAGCGCTAGACCTCACACCAGCTATGACACAGCGATAACTCAGATCATAAAGAACACTCCAGAATGTGTAAAGAGATGTGTCTTATTCACTAGAATTAAGTCCAGTACTATACCACGGTCAGGATTTTTAATATTGGGCCTCGTAACTTCATTTATTAGTTATGTGAGACCAAACTTGTCACAAAGTTCTTTTAGTGGCAAGGAAGATGTGGAGAGCCAGTCCATATTCAGATCACCCATTATGATAACTTTGAACATCATGGAGTCTAGAGTATTGCATAAGTGCTGCAGCACTTTAGCCCTGAAGAGGGGGCTCGGTAGCATCCAATTATTCAGACTCGGAGCGACTGAGAGAGCTGCACTTTCAGAGTAACGCACTTGAATTCCTTCGGTAGGGTACTAGCCTCAGAGATGGAGATAACAAACTTGTCTCTAACATATATAGCTACCCCTCTTCCTCGCTTTATTCTGTCAGCTCTGAAAAAATTATATGAGGGGATGTTTATTTCAGAATCTAGGGGGGAAGACCTTAACCAGGTTTCTGTCACTACTAGTATATCAGGCGCAGTGTGGTTAACCCCAAGTTTGTATTGCATCAAATTTCCACAATTAAATGCAAGCATTGATGTGGATAAGATTTATTGTAATCCCTTTAATCCTTAATCTGTTGCGATTTCTGTTTCATCTATGATAATGCCTTTCTTAAGTGGTTCTATAGTTGGTTGTTTTCCTTTTAATGAGCCTACATAGCTATAGAATTGTTTTTTTTATTATCCTTAACACGCATTACTAATTTCAGTTTGTTCTTGTTGTGGCCATTTTTATGCTCTGTTTAGTTTTGTTTGCCATCTGTTTAAATTTTTGCCAATGAATACTCGATAGATTCTTTTTGCATGTGTGATAATCCTTTTAATAAATTTGGCTATGTTATTTGTCCACCAGGGAGGAACCCATTTGGAGTTAAAATATTTATTTGTAGGTGCATTGCTAAGGACAATGATGGAACTGGGGTGTTTCCACTGGTGAGCCTGCTGGATGGTGGAGGAACTGGTTGTGCACTTCCACTGTAAGGCTGCTTCATGGTGGTAGTCACAGTGGGATACTGGGTTTTGGGTGCTGTGTGTCTGAGGAAGGGTGACATGTGTACAGCTGGTAACCGTTTTTCACTGGGCTCATGTGCTTGTTAATGTGTCACAGGTGCAGCTCTGAATTGCCGTTGCTGAATGACAATTCAGGTGTTTTGCATCGTGTGCCATGTTGGTCACAGCAGGAAGTCATTTCTGAAGTCTTGTGTAATGTCACATGAGACTTCAGATACGACTTCCAGTCCACCATGACACATGGGTCAGAAACTATAATCGCTCCCAAAATTCTGTTTGTGCCCAAGAGCTGCATTAGCAGTGAGAACAATTCACAGTGCCCATTTACAAATCGCATCTCTATACAGCAAGTCTAAATAGTCTTAAAAAAACCCACAAGAAATGCACAAAGTGAAAATGATTTACACAGAAAAAATCCTGCTCTACCACTCCTAAGAAGTTTCTGAAACTGATGAAAGGTAAAAGGGGGTATTTCACACAACCTCCTGCCTTTTGTTTTAGAAATATGGAAACTGTCGTCAGATAAGGACCGCTGGGCCCATCCAGCGTGCCCATAAGCCCTATACTTGTTTATTGCCTTTGACCCTACCTGACCAATGACTTTTTAACACTCCTTCCCACCTCTAAGGTTCCCTTATGCATGTCCCAGGCATGTTTAAATCCCTCAATTGTCTTTGCTCCCACCACCTCTTGAGGCAGGCAATTCCACACATCTATCGTCCTCTCCATGAATAAAAACTTCTTTACATTGCCCCTCAACCTACACCCTTCCAATTTCATATCATACCCCATGTTCTTGTACTCCTCCTATACTGAAATATGTCTTCCCCCAGTACCTTATTTATGCCCCTTAGGTACTTGAATGTTTCCGTTATGTCACCCTAATCCCTCTTCTCCTCCAGCAAGTACATATTGAGGTCCTTTAGTCTCTCCTCATAAGTCTCATATGTTTTTTGGCGCAAGCCCTGTACCATCTTCATTGCCCTTCTCTGGACCGCCTTCACCCTGTCTATGTTCTTGCGAAGGTGTGACCTCCAGAACTGCACACAGTACTCCACATGAGGCCTCATCAGTGCTTTATACAATGGCATCACCACCTCCTGCCTTCTGCTAGTGATACCTCAGCCTATGTACCCAAGCATGCCACTGGCCCTCCCTGCCACTTTTGTACTCTGCTTAGACACTTTTAGGTCATGTGAAATGATAACCCCCAGGTCCCTTTCCTCCTTGGTGAACGTAAGCAACCCCCCACCCCATTCTGTAGCTCTCCCCAGGGTTCCTTCATCCAAGGTGCATTATTTTGCACTTCTTTGAATTGAACCTCAGATGCCACACCTCAGACCATTTTTCAAGCTCCTCCGGGTCCCACCTCATTCTCTCCATGCCATCTGGAGTATCCACCCTGTTGCAGATCTTGGTGTTATCCGCAAAAAGGCAGACCTTTCCCTCCAGCCCTGCCACAATGTCACTAATGAAGACATAAAACAGGACTAGCCCAAGGATTGATCCCTGAGGCACTCTGATGGACACCCCTCTCCCCAGATTGGATCCCATTTACCGCCACTCTCTGGTTCCTGTCTGTAGCCAGTTTTTAACCCAGTTTACCACCCTTTGTCCCATGCCCAGACTACCCATCTTGTTTACCAGACTTCTATGTGGGACAGTGTTGAAGGGCTTGCTGAAATCGAGGTAGGTGACGTTCACTGCACCTCCCTGATTTACTTACTTCATCACCCAGTTAAAGAAATCTATCAGATTTGTCTGACATGACCTACCTGCTGTGAATCCATGTTGCCTCATATACTGGGCACTGTAAGATTCCAAGTGTGCCATTATTCTTTTTTTAAGCAGTTCCTCCATGATCTTAGCCAATATGGAGGTGAGGCTGACCGGCCTATAGTCCCCTGCCTCCTCCCTGCTACCACTTTTGTGCAGAGGGACTACATGTGCCCTCTTCCAGTCCTCTAGTACCTCTCCCGTGTTGAGGGACTTGGTGAACATTGCTGCCAGAGGCACTGCTAGCTCTCTTCATAGCTTCCTTAATATCCTCGGGTGTATGCCATCTGGCCCTATTGCTTTGTCCACCTTTAGTTTTGTGAGTTTCCCCAGGACCCTCCCTCTGTGAATAGACTTGTGTCTACCTCCCCTTCATGTCCATTACCCAGCTGTGGTCCCTGACCCTCCCTCTCTTCAGTAAATACTGAACAGAAGTATTTGTTCAGTATTTCTGCCTTCTCCAGGTCTCCCTCCTTACACTTCCCTGTATCCCCTCTGATCCTTACAAACCCCCCTCCCGGTTTTCCTTCTTTCAGTGATGTGCCTAAAGAATATCTTATCCCCCGTCTTCACTGTCTGTGCTAATCTTGCCTCGATCTGCACACTTGTGCACCCTACAGCCTTCCTCACTTCTCTTGGTTCTGTAGGAACACTTCCCTGTCTTTCTTCCTTTGAATCTCCTTATATTTCCTGAACCCGCCCTTTTGGCCCTTACCTTGTCACCCACTTCTCTTGAGAGCAGCAGTGGTTTCCTCCTTCTCTTGCTTTTGTTTACCTACTTGATGCATTAATTCATCACCTCTGCTGTGGCTCTCTTTAGGTGTTCCCACTGCTCCTTGACTCCCCTTCCTATCTCCCTGCTACCCAGGGCCTCTTTGATACACCTCCCCATTATAGCAAAATCCACCCTCCTAAAATCAATGACTTTTGCTTTAGTGTGACTAGACTGTGTCTCTGTTTCCAAGCTAAGTCACACTATGTGGTGGTCATTGGATCCCAGTTGACCTTCCACCCAGACATCTGTGATTCTGTCCCTGTTAGTCAGTACTAGGCCCAGAATCACCCAGTCTCTGGTGGGATTGATCACTAGCTGTCTAACACCTGCCCCCTGTAGGGAATCCAGGATGTCTTAGATCCTGGTTGAAGCAGCTGCTGGTTCAATCCACATTTGCTATACTGGAGTCACCCAATTGTAATACCTCACGCTTTGTTGCTATATCCCGAATTTGGGCCACAAGATCCCCATCCACCTCCTCCCCCTGTGCTGCAGGTTGGTAGAGCACCCCTGTGAGGATTGCTGCGCCATTACCTGGCTCAAGTGTGATCCACAGTGCCTCGGCCTCCCCTTGTCTACCATGCACCTCTGTAGCGCTCATAACTTCTTTTACTCCCCCATCTCTCCTGAAGATAGTATAACCCAGAACATTTGCATCCTAGTCATGATTTGCCATGTCACAGGTCTGTTATTGCTGCAATATCCAGGTCTGCCTCTACTATCAAGGCCTCCAGGTCTGGGATTTTATTTCCCAGGTTGTGGGCATTTGTAACCATGGTCTTCCATGTGTTGCTGCCTATCCCTCCTCTACTCCTGTGTTTGCCCTCCTGCATTTTTCTCCCAACCATTTTCCTTTTTATTCTGCCTTCCCTTTTAAATCTGGTACTTGGGGTCATGTGATGGCAGTCTAGTAAGAAGCAGCAGTTCCAGGAGAGCTCCGTCCTCACCCGTTGAATTGCAGCTTAATACAGTAATCAAACTCAAGCTCTATTCCACCGGAACGACAGGCAGTAAGGCAACAAAGACTAGACGTTGCAGATTGAGTCTCGGATGGAGATCTACATGAAAAAGGTGCTTCCGAGACAATCTCCGCCACTAACTCCGGAAAAAGAGAAGACCGCGAAGCGGCCTAGGCAGCAAGCCCCGACTTCACCGAAAATGGCAGTAGCTCCGACTGCGTTGTCGGAAGAAAAATTTCTTGAGGTAATGCAGCCGCTTCAATTAGCAGTCGCTTCCATCACTGAAGATTTAAAGGAGATTAAAAATTCTGTGGAATCCTTAAATCGGAGAGTAGGTGACTCAGAGACCAGAGTAACCTCGCTTGAAAAAAGGCTAGATAAAGCGGACCTGGGATCGGTTGTAATGGGAAGCAGGCTGAAGAGAATGGAGGAAAAAAATCGAGGATCTCGAGGGTCGCAGCAGACGGAACAATCTAGTAATCATTGGAATCCCCGAGAAAGAAGACGGGAACGCATCGGTATTATTCACGCAGAGGTTCTGCGCTAAAATAGCTCCCCCCCCCCAAATGGAGGAGAATACATAGTCGAGAGAGCTCACCGAGCCCTACGCCCGCCCCCAGCTCCTGGTCAGTCTCCTAGATCGTTGATCTGCAAATTATTAAATTAGAATGACAGGCAACACATATTAAATAAGGCAAAGGAAGCCCATGAAGTAACCTGGGAGGGCAAAAGAGTGCGGATCGTGCAAGATCTCCCCCACTCAGTGAGGCTGAGGAGGCAAGAACTTCACCCCTTAGTATCTAAGCTTATTGCCGCAGCCAAGCAGCTCAGAGTCAAGTATCCTGCAATATTAATGGTAAGGAATGAAGATAAATGGATCTCTTATGAGTCCCAAGCACAAGCTCAGTCAGGACTGAAAGAACTCTTTCCAGATCTGTTTAAATGATTGGCGACTACGTGTGAAGGATTGTACTGAGACACCTGTAGTTCTCCGAAGTTACATTTATGCT
This sequence comes from Neoceratodus forsteri, assembly GCA_016271365.2. Taxonomy (NCBI): domain Eukaryota; kingdom Metazoa; phylum Chordata; order Ceratodontiformes; family Ceratodontidae; genus Neoceratodus; species Neoceratodus forsteri. The sequence goes on from CM057454.1 coordinate 1,182,684,713, forward strand.
TGAATTGGACTGTGGCAGAGTTATGGCTGCAGGAGAACTTGGGAGCCTGTGATTTACTCCGTTTGAATCGAAGTCCACCTGTGTTTATTTAATAGTTGGCTTCCCACAAATATGATATGCTAAATATGATATGCTATCTACGGTATTTGGCTGGTATTGGTATTGCAGTGGGAAAAGAGGAACAATATAACGTATAAAGTCCTTGCCAGAGCCATGTCTTGACTCGCTGGTGGCAGAACGGCGATTTTCTTATCTGCTCCTTGATTGGCTTCTAGCAGTCTGCCAGATTACTTTATTTCACTAAGGACAGCACAAAATGGACGTTTTGTTCAGTGTAGGAGCTTAGATCCCAATGTGATTGTTAACATGGATCCAAATTATTCTGCTAAAGTGTTTAATTTGATTTCACCAAATATAAGCTTCTACTATGGGAGCGGTTGCGATAATCATTTTGCGGTTAAGGGTGGGCCAGATTGACGGCAAATAACGGGCTATGGCTTGTGCATGCATTCTAAGATATGGGACAAATTCGTATTTACCCTCAGCCCAGTATCTTGCTAGTTTTATGAATGTTATTAGTGTTAGCATGCAGTTAAGGATATTAGGCTTTAATATATAGGAATAACAGCACTATCAAGCCTATTATGGCCAGTGTTCATAATTACCTAAATCTCGATGCTATAGTGAAACTGTCTGCCTAAATGCCGATTATAGGGGTATTAAGCTCTTGGAATATGTAGTAAGGATATGAGGGATAGTTAATTTTCAGTTATTACTGCTGTTCTCTACTTCTGTTGGTAAATGCTGATGACTACAGTTTACCTACAGTTTATTGTGAATGTGAATCAAATATGGAAAATAAGAAGCTTTTACATATTTGCTTATAATATAAGTTTCAATCGGACGTGGGGGGGGCTCCGGGGACAAGGCTATTTGAGCTGGGTCTGCTTATGTCCAAATCACGTGACATACGATGTTTAGGAGTACAGTATGGTGGTACTGGGGTTGTTGTGTTAGGCAATTTGTTAAGGTTTATAAATATAATAGAAGTAGAATATGGGGCTCGGAGGGGTTTGGGTGGGGAGGGGGGAAGACTACGTACGACTTAGATTTTGGCTGTGTTGATTTAACTGTCTTTGTACTCTACGTATTTCTCAGTGGCCTAGAGTATAGAATCTGGATAGCTCTTTCAAAAAATAAATAAATAAATAATACACGTTTACTCGCTATTTCTGTTTACCCTTTTACATTGCTGATTTAAGGTATAAGTAATATCTATCGTTTTGTGAGCTGGAATGTTAAAGGAGCCAAGGACAGGGTCAAAAGACAGGTCATTTTAAAACACTTGCAGTTATTGTGAACACAAATAGTTTTCTTGCAGGAAACACATCTTAAAAGAGAGGATGTAGTCCTCTTTAGAAAACTGTGGGTTGGACAGGTATTTGGGGCAGGAGCCTCTACAAGCAAAGGAGGGGTAGTAATATTGCTGGCCAGGGGTGTTCCGTTTAAATTGGCTCAGGAAATATGGGATCCCAAGGGTAGGTACATAGTAATTCATGGATCTTTAGAATCCTGTCCGGTTCTTCTGGGATCTATATACAGCCCAAATAATGATTCTCCCCAATTTTTTGTAAATCTGATAAATACCATAGTAGTGAGTCCACCTAAACTTACAATACTGGGAGGGGATTGGAACTTAGTTCTGCAGACAGATATTGACAGATCAGATCGATCACGGCGAGGCCTATCCCCAGCACAAAGAGCATTGAAAGAACTTATAAGCAGTGCAACATTAGCTGACATATGGAGAGTTCTGAATCTCACCGAAAGACAATACACTTTTTCCTCTGCAGTACACAAAACTCTATCTCGAATTGACTATTTACTTATAAGCTCTTACACAATATCGGGGGCCGTGCATGCAGGAATCTCAGCCAAGGTTATATCTGACCATGCATCGGTTGACATGGAGTTAAGCTTGGGGTTAGGGGGCAAACGTTCTCCGCAGTGGCATTTGAATAACCAATTATTAAAAGATCCAGCCTCTCTGGAACACACTATGGAGCATATTGCCCTTTTCCTAAGTTGCAACTTAGGGACGGCTGATAAATATGATCTAGTTTGGGCGGCTCTAAAATGTTCTTTGAGGGGTGAATTTATCAAAATGGCTTCTAATAGGGTCAAGTGTCAAACGGTTCAGCTAGAAGGGTTATTAACTAATATTAAGAACATAGAATGTAATCTTTCCCGTACCTCCCCAGCAGAGACATGGACTAGGTTATAACAACTACAGGCCCAATATGCAGATTTACAATCACAGAGGGCCGAGTTATCTCTACACAGAACTAAATTGCAATATTTGGAGGCTGGGGAGAAAGCTAGCAGACTACTTGCGATGCGAATCCGTCAAGTAGAGGCTTCGCAATTCATTGCTGGAATTTATGCTGGGAAGGATTGCAAAGTCTGCACTGATCCCAAGGAAATGGTGGAATTATTTGGTTCCTTTTATCAAGAATTATAGTCAGTAACTCTGTCTTCGTTACCTGCAGAGTCAGAAATAATCTTATATCTTAAGACAGTGAATTTACCAAAGGTATCTGTGGATAACGTGGCCTTTCTGGGTGCCCCAATCACTTTAGGTGAGATACAGGAGGCCATCCAACAGTTACCTTTGGGCAAGTCCCCCAGACCAGATGGGTTGTCTAATAACTTTTATAAAACTTGTCAAGCTGCCATTGCACCTGTACTAAAAGATCTCTCTAGTTTTTGGTTCGATAAGGGGATGTCAGAGTCCAATTTTTTAGAGGCGGTAATATCTCTAATCTTAAAACCTGGGAAGGACCCTCAAAATCTCAGTAGTTACCGTCCTATCTCGCTATTAAATACCAATATAAAAATTCTGGCCAAAGTCTTGGCTAACAGACTTTCTAAAGTTATAGATAACTTAATAGGGCATGAGCAGGTCGGATTTATGGTGGGAAGATCATCTCAAGACCATTTGAGAAAGTTGTTACATCTCATTTCGGTGGCGAGGGATTCTGATTTACCTATGGTGCTGCTTTCACTCGATGCTGAGAAAGCATTTGATAGAGTCTCCTGGGATTTTCTTTTTGCCACTTTAACATCCTTCGGTTTTCCGGGAGACTTTCTCAAATGGGTCAAAATATTATACTCCTTTCCCTCAGCTAGAGTAAAATGTAATGGTCTATTATCTTCCCATTCAAATTAGCCTGGGGTACTAGGCAGGGGTGTCCCCTATCCCCACTGTTATTTAACGTATACCTAGAGCCTTTGCTCCGCCGGATGGCGAGCAATACCAATATAACGGGAATTCAGGTGGGTGGAGTTAGATATGCATTCTCGGTTTATGCGGATGATATCTTATTACATTTAGAGAGTCCAGCTGCCTCAGTTCCCGCAGTCCTAGAGGAAATTGAGGAGTATTCTAAAGTATCCTATTACAAACTTAACCGGGAGAAAACGAAGATAATACCCCTTAACCACAAAGTCAATAAAGCAGAACTAGCCCCCTTTGGCCTTACTTGGGAGACGAAATCATTAGTTTACTTAGGAATTAAGATTTTTAGGGATTCCGGCACTATTATGAGAAATAATATAGATAACCTCATCAAAGTAATTGCAAAGGACCTCAAAAGATGGGGATTGCTTTCTATTTCATTATGGGGTAGAATAAGTATAATTAAAATGAATCTACTGCCGAGAATATTATACCCCTTAGGAATGCTGGTTATGTATCTTCCCAAAGTTTGGTTTTCCAGGTTAGGAGGTATGTTAAGCTCCTTTCTGTGGAACAAAAAAAATGCACGCAGGTCTTATCTCAAATTGACAGCCCAAAATGAGGGGGGGCCTTGCAGCCCCCTCTTTCTTCCTGTACTACATTGCACAACACTTGAGTAAGCTGGCCTATTGGCCGAAAGAGATAGATCATACAGAATACTTTCCTTTGTGGTTATCCATTGAAAAGCACCTGGCATCTCGTGAGAAATGTTCTCTCAGTGCCCTGCTATATGTCTCCCCATCTCACATTCCCAAATCTCTCAGAAATAACCCTATGGGCTGGTCGATGAAAGCCTCTCATCAAGCCCAAGTTTATTTCGCAGTTAAATGGAGCCAGTCCTCTGATCAACCAATTACAGAGAACCCACACTTTAAAATTGTGGTGCACCAATACTGCGTTCCTTTTGGCCTGGATTAAGTCAATATAAGGTCTCGGAGATATGGAGGGATGGAAAAGTGATCTCCCTCACTCAATTATGTGCTGCTCCTGGTGCAGTAAACAACGATCCCTTTAAACACCTCCAAGTTAGTAGGCCCTATCTTCGATTCTTCGGCTCTCCCAGTAATAGATATGGGGAAAAGACCTATCGAGTTCCTGCGGATTGCTTCCCAACCACAAAAAGTGTCCAGTTTGTATAAAATTCTGCAGAGTTAGGATCATAAATTACCTTCGGGAGTTTGTTTTTACTGGGTAAGGGAATTAGGCCTCCCTGATTTCATTAATGTATGGAGGAAGCTCTGGATATCTGTGTATAAATATGTCAAGCAAGATAGACTCAGATTAGTCCACTACAATATTATGTATAATATGTATATGACACCAGTAAAACTTTTTAGATATGGGACCCTACACGCACCAACTTGTAATAGGTGTAAAGAGGAGACAGGGTCGTTGTTTCACATGTTATGGCTATGTCCATATATAAAAGTATTCTGGCAATGCATTAATAATTCTTTAGACACTATTCTTGGATTGAGGGAATTATTTACACCCGAAATTTGCCTTACAAACTATTTCCCAGTTGATATTCCAAAAACTAGGAAAGCACATATGATGCTTATTTCAGTAAAGGCTAAGTTAGTAATAATGAGGCATTGGATGGATAGAAATCCACCTGGAATCTTGAAATGGTTTAGGGAATGTGTTTTGGCCTTACAGATGGAAAGATATATTGCAAGTGTAAGGAATAGAGGCAAAGCCTTTACCTCACTACGGGGAAGCTTAGAGGCTATCCTGACGACGTGGAAATCTTAATGAAAATAGGGCCTCAGTACATCTATAGTTAAAATAGTATAAGTGGTGCATAGTCTTGGGGGGGGGGGGTAATTTGAGGTTTTTTTTTTTCTTTTTCTTTATTTTTATTTTAATTTGAAAAGTATGCACCTGATGTTTTCATATGTACAAAATTATTGATGCTGTTTACTTGGTGCTGATATATTAATAAAGCTTTTAAATAATAAAAAAAAAAAATCTGGTACTTGTTTCCCTGTCTGTAACCTACATTCATGTTCCTTATTTCTGTCTATATAACTATTTGTGTCCTCCTTGCTGGTTACATTAATCTGTTGGGGGTGGGTAGTATGATTTATCCTGCTCCTTTTCTCTACCACCACCCCCCAATTAGTTTAAATACTTGCCAATGAAACATTCAAATCATTCACTAAGGACACTGGTCTTCTTGATGGAAAGATGCAGGCCATCTGCCCCATACAGGTCTGCATCCCTCAAAGTGGGTCCCCAATCCCCAATGAAGCCCAAACCTTGATCTCTGCTCCAGTTCTTCAACCAAGCGTTGAAGTCCTTGGTGTGGAGATTCCTAATCTCCCCCTTGCCATGGACAGGTAGCACCTCCGAGATGGACACTGAGTTTGCTACCTGCCCCAAGCCCCTCCCCAGATCCCTGAAGTCCTGCACTTTTGCTGTCATGCCTTGTTCCCAGCTAGGTCATTTGTCCCCAGATGGACAATGACATCAAGCTCCCCCCCTCCATGCTACTGCCCTAGCAATCCCCTAGATCTGCTCTCCATCCCTCCAAGCTGTGCCCCCCCTCCAGGTAGGCACTTCACCTCCCTCCCCTCTCCTGCTGCTCCTAGCTCTACTCTCTTGAAAATGGAGTTCCCGCAGCAGGAGTATCTTCCTCTTCCTTAGGAGTCCTCCACCACCCACTCTTGGGGCTCCATTCTGGAAACCCCACTTATACTCCCTAGCTGCAACCTCAGGTGACCCTGTGAGGCCTTCACATTCCTCAAACATAGCATAGGAATTCCCCAGTTGCACCGGTTGGGGGATGTGCTTCTGACGTCTCTCCTTGAGTTTCCCTGAGCCATCATAGTCCATCCTGCCATCTGCCTGGGCAGCTGTTTTGGCACAGACTGGTGACACTGTAGCCTCTGGGCGGGGATGAAAGTTGCCAGCACTCCTGCAAGCTCAGTCCCAAGACTGGCCACCTCCGCTCTCAGCCCAGAGAGCTGCCTACAGTGCCCAGAATGTTCTTCTTAAGACTGCTGCTCCACACCCATTGCACTTCACCACTTCCTGCATCATGATCTTCTGCTTTTTGGTTTTCCCTTGTACCTTGCATTTGTCTTTATTTTATTTTTTCAACTGACCCTTCCTCTTCCCCTTGTTTCCTACTTTGTGTTTTCTGTTCTACTGAATTGTCTACCCCTTGTACTGTTGACTGTATATCCAAACGTCAACTTGCTGTTACAGCACCTCCAAATTCCCCTGTGTTCTTAAGAAAGTGTGGCATGAGAGAAGCCTTAAAGAAGGATCCACCCTGGGGTGGGAGAGTTAGTCCTCCCCCCCGATGGGAGAAAACAATCACTAAAAGGAGCCTGGTGTCCTGGGGGGAAAAAAGTAAAAGCCAGCTGTCTCTGCAGGAACTACTGAGGTAGGCACACACCAAAAATTCCCCCAGTACTCAAGTAAACAGACTACAGGTCCCAGAAAACCTTCTGCTAGATGGAATCAGTGTTATTTGACTCCCCTTTTGCTCCAGTCCAATCCCCAGGTCTCAAGTTCAATATCTAATTACAACAGTAATCCCTCTACAGCCCAGATCACATGTACAGTACTGTGTATAACTTTAACAGTAATCCCTCTGCAGCAAAATGTATTTACCACCCTTTTAGCTCTGGTCCCGTTCTCCTTGCAGTGCCACTATGCTACACAGAGCTAAGCACCCGCTCCGATGAATTCCGTGGGACCACGACACACTCCTCCTCAGCTGCAGGCAGCAAATGGAATCTAATGCAGCAGACAGACGTGCTGCATGCACAAGTACACAGGGCACAGAAAGGGTTCAAGATGCTCACTTCTGGGTGCCTCAAAAGTGCATTTTATTCCAAGACTGGATGCATGCGGCACAAAACCTGGGGTGGGGTGGGGGTGGAAGTAGTGTTCTGCGTACTCCCAGGTCTCCTAATTTTGTGTTGTACCCACTCTTGGAATCAAATGGAGCAGAATGGTAGCAAGAAGTAAGATACCATTTACAATATGTGAGTGGGTAGTTGTCCTTTAATGGAAGGTGGGGGAAGCAACAGAGGGTGGAAAACAACAGTCACATCCAATTCCAATCTACATTCCATGGCTCCTGCCTACCAGAAGAAATTATTAACAAGCTGAAAACAAAAGGCACTTTGGTATCTAAAACAAAGATACTACGAGGGAGGTCCCAGAGGTACAAAACGGTTAGTGTTTTGCCTCAAACAACAGGCAGCTAGAGCTGCTATAACTCAAATTAGAAACCCGATCTCTGGTATACTCACATCCAAAAATGAGCAAATTACAGAGGCGTTTGTGTCCTTCTATTCCAGCCTTTATCACCCTCAAACAGAATCCTCGGAAGAAGATAAAATAAAATTCCTTACATACCTAGCATTACCAAACATAACTGTTGAGCAAAGTCAGTCCCTTATTAGACCAATCACACAAACTGAAATCTCATCAACAATTAAAAACTGGTAAATGCCCAGGCCCGGATGGATTCAGTGCGGAATTTTGTAAAGTATTTATTCTAGCAGATGTCTTTTCTGGAATATGGCAGAAGGGAAATCCCACACCACCATCCTGGCAGTACACTACAATCTCCCTCTTACACAAAGAAGGTAAAGATCCAGCACACTGTGGATCTTACCACCCTATCTCCCACCTTAATTCAAATCTGTACTTCCATTACAGCCTCCAGACTTAACTCCCTCCTCCCACAGGTCATTAAGATGGATCAGATGGGTTTTATCTCCGGGCATCAAGCCCCTGACAGTGTGCACTGCACGATAAACATGATTGATGCCATCCACAAGTCTTGCAGCCCTGCACGTCTTATGAGCTTGGACGCAGAGAAGGTGTTTGACAAAGTATCCTGGAACTTCCTTTTTTCTGTCCTAGAGTCTATGGCCTTCCCGCATCCATTCATAGACAGCATAAAGGTTTTGTACACAGCCCCACAAGCCTACGTCAGGGTGAAAGGAGGGGTTTCAGACAGATTTAGGTTGTGCAGAGGCACATGACAGGGATGCCCCCTCTCGCCCCTTCTCTTTGCTGTATTTGGCCGAGGCTATTCACAAGACTGAGGAGATACGCGGGGTCGAGGTTGGGGAACTCGACCATAAAATCTCTTTATATGCAGATGATGTTCTGCTTTGTCTCTTCCATCCAGAACAATCCATCCCTACAGTCTGGTCGATTCTTGATGACTTTGACAGACACGCTGGCTATTCCCTTAACAAATCTAAGACCAAGGTCTTAAGCTTTTATTACAAGCCCTCCCTGACAGTTGCAGGCTTGCTTCCCTTGGTTTGGGTGACCAACAAGATTAAATATTTGGGAACTAACATCACAAAAAATATTTATCTCTTTAACACAAATTATACTCCCCTGATCAACCAGATGTGGAAAGATTTTGAAAAATGGTCCCTAATAAATCTTCCCATGTACTCCAGAATTCACACAATCACCATGAATATATTACCTTGATTCTTGTACTTATTCCAGTGCTTACCTACCTTCGTCCCTAAAGCCCAATTCCAAAGCTGGCACAGACTAATTTCTAGGTTTGTCTAGAACAACAAAAAGCCCAGAATAAGCCTACAAATCCTCCAGGCACAGAGACATAAGGGCGGGAGATCTCTTCCAAACCTCAAAGATAATTACTTAGCTATACAAATGAAAATAGCTCTTTTATGTTCCATCCCCTCCTTTGGAGCTAACTGGAAAGCAATGGAGCAGGCAGAGGAGGAGGAATTGGTCCCTCCCTTAGGAGCCAGAGTCATGAACCCATTTAGTAGTACCAGTATCCCGACTCCCTCCCTTTCGGCAGTTAGAGACACCCTTTTGGCAGTCCACAGAGCCTGGTGAAAATGTAAACTAACCACCTCCTTGTCGCCCCTCCGCCAGCTGACCTGGGACCCCCAGTTTTTGCCAGCTAGGCTGGACCACACATTCCGCTCTTGGGACACACAGGACCTAATTGATATGGGACAATTTATTTTGGTGGGTTCCATGGTGGACATTAAAACACTTAGGGGCTCCTTTGCACTTTGTAACTTAGACGACTTTATTTTTCTGCAGGCCCAGTCTCATATTTCCAAATATCAGCAATTAGACCAAGAACAACTCAGAACAGCTCCTCTCTTAGAAAATACTAAGTGGACAGATGCAGAGGGGATTAATGTGTGTGATCTATAAGTCATTTGGGGACTTAAAAGAGAATGTCCTAATGAATGTCAAATCAACATGGCACCAGGAGGGGGATCTGAACCTATCAGAAGCTGACTGGGAGAGAGACTTCCATATCACCACCAAAACTACTCTGTCCCCTCTCTGGGAAGAGTTTGAGTGGAGGGTGAAGGTCCGGTTCTTCCTCGTCCCATTCCTCCTTAACAAGAAAGACCCTCTTGCAGACCGCTGTGTTGGAGACTCTGAGGAGAACTGACAGCACATCACTCACACATCTTCTGGGAGTGCCCGTCCATCCAGCCCTTCTGGCTGGAAATAAATATTATCTTAATAGACTTTTTCTACCTGGATTCTCTTCTAGAATGGTCAAATGCCATTTTAGGACTCCCTCCCAGGGGGCTGAGAAGCGCAGACTGCTTATATTTGTGGGCTATTCTAATCGCAGCCTCTCATAAAACAATAACCTGTAATTAGCTGAAGAACAATCCACCTACAACAAAACAATGGGTCCAGGTGGTCCACGGGATCTCCGAACTGGAAGAGATAACATTCAAAGTCAACCAAAAAATTAATATCTACACCTGTAGATGGTCTAAGTAGTTGATTTGGCTGAATGCACACCCAGACTCTGGAGTCCACAGTGAAGAAAGGAGGGCAACTAGAGGGTACCGTAGGGTTTGGTACAGGGACTGGTCCTCTTTAATGTCTTTATTAGGTGATATTGGAGAGCACCTGAAAGGAAAAGTATGTCTTTTTGCAGATGACACAAAGATCTGCAACTGGGTTGATGCACAAGGTGGGGTGGAAAGGATGAAAAGGGACTTGGCAAGGTTGGAGGAATGGTCAAATATATGGCAGCTCAGATTCAGTGCAAGGTAATGCACCTTGGAAACAAAAACCCAGGGGAAGAGTACACAATGGGGGGTGAGATACTGACAACAGTAAAATTGGAAAGGGACCGGGGGGTAATTATATCAGATGACCTAAAGGTGGGCAAGCAATGTGAGAAGGCAATAAGGGAGGCTGGGGGGATACTGGGATAAATAGGGAGTGGCATCAACAGTACAAAGCAGGAAGTTGTTATCCCCTGTACAGACAGTTGGTGAGATCCCATCTAGAGTACTGCATGCTATTCTGGAGACCCCATCTTCGCAAAGACACTTACAGAGTGGAGGCTGTTCAGAGACAGCAAAATGGTGCAGGGTCTGCACCAGAAGACACTCTGAGGAGACTAAAGCAACAATATGTATACCCTTGAGGAAGGGGAAGAGACATGACAGAAACTTTCAAGTATCTCAGGGAATTAAAGTACAAGAGGGAAGTATCTTTCAGAAAAAGAGATGTGTAAGAACAAGGGGGCACAATTTGAAGATGGGGGGACGGCTCAGAGGTAATGTTAGAAAGTATTTTTTCACAGAGAGGGATGTGGATGCATGGAGCAGCCTTCCTGAGGAGGTTGTGGAGTCAGGAACAGTGGGAGAATTCAAGAATGCATGGGACAGACATAAGGCAATTCTAGTGGGGGTAGGAGGAAGTAAGCCGTTGATTAACTAGAATCTGCAGCTTATCCATCAGGTAGGGAAATGGACAGACTGGGTGGGCCAAGCGGTCCTTATCTACCATCAAATTCTATGTTTCTATGACTCGGGGACTATGCCGGGGCCAACTTGAGACCCTCCTATAAAGTTAACAATAGTCCCTATTTTTCCAGGACAGTCCCTGTTTTAGGCAGAATGTCCCAGTGTCCCCACAAGTTTTGCAAAATGTTACCTTTGTCCTGGTTTTTGCTTACTTGTCCTAGTTTTGTCCCTTTTTTTTGCTGACTGCTAATCCATGAGTGACAGTTATTTCAGAACCTCTGTGGCGCTGCTCGAGCTGGACAGCAATTTGCAACTTCAACCCCTGCGCCTATGTTGCACCTCAAGCATGTCAGTGGGAGCACGGTAAAGCCTGTTCTTTCCTGTTAGGTTAGATTGGGTAGTAGTGCAAACAAGTGCATGTGGACGTCTGCATGCCAGCAGCAGAGAGGGACTCCAGACAGAAGAGACACGCAGCAGTGAACTACCTGATCAGCTGCAGGGAAGTGTGTGAAAAAATCTGGTGTGGTGGTTGGAGTCACTGAAGTGAAGTTTGCTCAGCAAATGAGGTGAATGTAAGCGGGTTGGATTGGACTGTCAGGAGGAGCAATACATGCAGCTAGAATATCTGATCACAATTTAACACAGGTTTGCTTCTAATGAACTTTCTGTACATCATGGTTTGGAACTTGCTGCAGCAGAATGATGTATTGTTTTAATCTGAATGTTTGCTACTGGCGTTACTGTGGGGCGGCATGGCCACAGCAAGCAGCAGAATTTAATTTATTGTGTGCAGCGTTGTCTACGGTGGTGCCCATGGGAGTGACACAGTGGGGGTATGGTCAAGATGGATCCTGTCCCAGTTTTAGGCCTTGGAAAGTTGGTAGCTATACCCTCCTAGTCAACCTTCTTGAGCACCTATGTATTGGTGGGGGGGGGGACTTCCCACAGAGATTGGTCTACCTTGCTGATTATATGTATATATTATATGTGTGTATATATATATATATATATATATTTATAGTATATAATATGGTCATAAAATGCCAAATATCTTTGATCTTGTATACAATACTAGCTGTGATAAGAAACCTTAGAACTAAAATGTATAAGACACACTCTGATTTAAGTTGTATGTACCCTAATATGTCAATAAAGATGAACTAAAAAAAAAAAAAAAGGTGAAAACATGCAGATTAATTCACATGCGAATCAAATGTAGTACTGTATACAGATAGTATAACAGCCCCATGAATGAAAACCACACAGGCTGTATTTCAACTGAAAGAAAACCCTACAGCATAATAATATATTTTCCTTACAGCAGAAAGATTAAACTAAATATGAATTCAGTTTTAACAATGTTAACAACTTTCATATGTCAAACAGAAGCTGCAAAATGGGAAGCAGTTAATAAGCAGCTTCTTACCCTAAAGCCGGTCAGACTCCAACTGCAGTGAAACAAAATACCTCCTCCACACTACAGGGGTTTTCTACCAACAAACTGCTGACTGCACAGCGAACAGTTTGCTCCAGTACTGTAAGGCTGCACATTAGCAAGTCAGGAGAATAAGGTGCATAGACGAATTACTTGCATTACTCAGGCATGGTGAAACTAGCGGATCAGAAATGTTTCCTTACCAACTCTCCCAGAACTGGTAATCCTACCACGGTCTCTGAAACTCAGCAGCAAGTGCACCATTTCCTGTTCCTGTGGGAGAATCCCACCCTTTCCCCCCAGAATACACTGTTCTGTAGTCACCTTGTAGTTTTTAAACAATTTCTTTACCAACAGAGCCCAGCTGAGATGCAACATCGCCTCTCCAGTCAGGACTACTGCAAGTCTAACAATTTCTGCAGCTGGGTGGCCTGGAGCACCGGGAGATAAGTTTGCTCTCAGACCTTCTGCACTCCTTGGAGAATGGGACTTCAAGTCGAGGCCCGATTTATTCCGTCCTAATGCATGTGCGTGTTCCCATTTCTTTCATATTGTAGTCATATAAGAAATAGTTCCTACAGAAGCTAGGGCTGGGTGGACTGTTCTACTGCAAATCAGGAAATAAATAAATAAAGCAGGAAATAAAATCAACCTACCCCGATACAGCGCTTACCTACGGACTTGGATAAGTACAGACTTTACAGAGTAAATCCAGGTCCATGGACAAGAATTGCAGTTTTTTTTCTCACTGACATCTGCTGCAGCTACACACGACTCCGATCCAATGACTTCTCCCAATATTCTGCAGCAGGGTTAGCACTGGGTTGGGTGAGAGACGTGTGTGTCAATCACACTGTAGCTAACCCCGCCACAGACCTGTAGAGGTCAGGTCAGGAGAGAGTCCTTGAAGTGTCTGCCTGCCCATTTTCCTTAGCGCATAATGCCATTGGCATGCCACACTCTATGTACAGTGTCAGCGCAGGTGGCTAGCGGCATCCAGTAGGGAAGACACTAAAAACATGTGTCGTGTCATGTGACACCAGGAAGTCAGAATATATAATCCCTGTAAGTGTGCTATCTGGGGCAGAAGAGATAGCAATGGGCAGTGTGAGTTTAGACTCAAGTTTCATCATCACAAACAAGAGGAGAAGAAGAGAGAGAGAGAGACTAGGTGATTAGGCGGTAGGTGAGCTCAGAATTAAAAAAAAATCATGCATGATTGTGCAGTAACACTGCATCTGCTACAAAGGAAAAAAAACACCTAAAGAAAGTGGCTGAGTGAAACTGAATGTCACTCTACTCTAATTAGGTGCAGTGGTGCAGTGCTGCTGGCTGTGTAGGGCAGGGGAGAGCAAAGCAAAACAATCATTAATTAAACAAGCATTCGTCAATGCCGAATGTTTACTTGCTGGTATTAGCATTGGACATGCAGGAGTTAGACAGATGCAGAATAGGAATGGCAGTGAAGTACTGAACTCATGCAGCCCCACCTCCACACAGCAGAGATGGACAGACACTGGGGTGTGCCTTTTGGTAATCGCCCATAACGCTCATTGCATTTCACCTCACCCTATCCTCTAGACACTAAAAATTGTTGAGGTGTGCCTTGAGGTGTTTGGCTTCACAGTCACCCATTTTCATAAGGACATACGCTGAAATGGGTGCAGTATAGGAGAATGGGGTGAAGTCTGGGGCCGAAGAGTCCAAGGCACACCTCAATACCTGTCACTAGCTTCAGGGTGGGGGGGGTGGAGGTGGAAAGGTGTGAGTATTACAGCCCGCAATTCAAAGACACCCCCCTGATGTCTGTCAGTCTGTACAGGGTAGGATGTTATAGTTAGAAACCTTAACGTACCAGGCTTTTGTTGATGTTTGCACTACAAATTTTCAGCATGGCCTTTTTGTGATCCCCACCTCATGAAAGCATTTGGGATCTCTGCTCATGAACAGTGGCACTGTGATTTTGTTAATGTGTCCTGAACTTTGATTTCCCACAGCGACTGTGCCATTCTGTGCCACATGTGTGAAACATGTGCGAAAACACATTTTGGGAAGGATGTGAAAAATGACAGTTGTACTGTTCATAAGGAGGTGTGCAAAATGGACAATGTTGAAAATTTTGATGTGTAATGCACGCTCCTAAAAGTCATTTTATGGACCTTTGTCACCAGATTGTCAACACTGGTATTTTAGGACCTCTGTACATGAACAGTGTCTCTGTGATTTTCTTAATCTGTCCCGAACACTGATTTCCCACAGCAACTGTGGTATTCTGCGCCGGAAGCTCAAAAACACATTTCAGCCAGGTTGTGAAAACTGACAGCTGTACTGTTCAAAAGGAGGTGTGAAAAAATGCCAGTGTTGAAAACCTGGAGTGAAAATATTATAAATTTGCGAAGTTACGAGGGTGCGTGGAAACTGTGCAATGCATGCCCATCATGCCAGTCATTTCATGGACTTTTGTCACCAAATTTTCAACATAGGCATTTTAGGACCTCTGCTCATGAACAGTGTCACTGTAATTTTCTTAATCTGTCCCGAATACTGATTTCCCACAGCAACCACGCTATTCTGTGCCAGAAGTGCGAAAACACATTTCGGCCAGGATGTGAAAAATGACAGCTATACTGTTCATAAGGAGGTGTAAAAAAATGCCAATGTTGAAAATCTGGACTGAAAATATTACAAATCCACGAAGTTACGAGTGTGCGTGGAAACTGCACAACACACACTCATAACAGTCATTTTTTGGAATTTTTTCACCAAATTTGCAACATAGACTTTTTGAGAGCCCATCTCATGAACAGTGACACTCATTTCGTTTATCAGTCCAGAAAGGTGATTCCGTGCAGTGACCACAAAATCACCTTTCAGGACCGAATAACCAGGTAACAGTCATTGAATTCATGAGATGGGGTTCCTAGAACCCCATGTTGAAAATTTGGTGCAAAAATTCAGAAAAAATGGCTGAGATAGCCACGTAAGTTGAAAAAAAAAACATTTATACCATTATACAGCTTACCAGTATCTCTTCAGTTCGCGGTCGGCTTTGAAGGGTGCAGACGTGTTCCCGGTCCATAAAAAATTGTTGCGCCAGCCTCCGGAGGTAAGTATGGGGTGAGGAGATGTGGGGAGGTGGGGTGCACAGCGGGTGGGTGTAGGTTGGGGAAGGGGCACCGGACTCAACAAGGGACTGTTTTTCGTTTACAGGAAACAAAAAATTAAATAATAAGACAACGCAGGAAGGTTTTCTGCTTATGCAGGTACTTTTGGCATGCTGGGGTGGGCTCCCAGAGTGCCACCTGAGTGTTTTTTAGGGGGTCTGTAGCTGATGGGGATTGGGTACCCCCATCAACAGAATGTTGGGGGGGCGGGCGCATGAGCTGAGGGAGATTAGGCACCTCGGCACACAACAGATGGGGGGTATCATGCAGGCGGGGATTGGGCTACCCGTCTGCCAAATGTGAACTGGGTGGGGCATGCTGACAGTGGGATTGGGCACCCTCGTCGGCTGTAATGGGGACTGTGAGAGGCGGCGGCTGTCCGTCAGCTTCCATGGGGACTGTAAGAGGCCGACGGAGAAGCCGCCGTCATGTTTGTGTGAAATGGCACACCAACAGTAGCAAACAGGAAGTTGTTATCCCTCTCTACAGACAGTTAGTGAGACCCCATCTGGAGTTCTGCATGCAATTCTGGAGACCCCATCTCCACAAAGACATAGACAGAGTGGAGCCTATTCAGAGGAGGGCAACCAAAATGGTGCAAGGTCTGCACCAGAAGACATACGAGGAGAGACTAAAGCAGCTTAATATGTATACTCTTAAGGAAAGGGGGGGACATGATAGAAACTTTCAAGTATCTCAAGGGAATCAACAAGGTACAAGAGGGTAGTATCTTTCAGAAGAAGAGATGTGCAAGAACAAGAGGGCACAATTTGAAGATGGGGGGGCAGGTCAGAGGTAATGTTAGAAAGTACTTTTTCACAGAAAGAGTTGTGGATGCATGGAACAGCATTCCTGAGGAGGTTGTGGAGTCAGGAACAGTGGGAGAATTCAAGAATGCATGGGACAGGCATAAGGCAATTCTAGTGGGAGGCAGGAGGAAGTAAACTGTTGATTAACTAGAATCTGCAGTTTATCCATCAGGTAGGGGGGAAATGGACAGACTGGGTGGACCAAGCGGTCCTTATCTGCTGTCAAATTCTATGTTTCTAGACAATGTAGCTCTAATTCGCTGCTGCAGTCAGGGACCGCACCTCAAGCAAACACAGCTGATTGTTTAATGACGGGGCACTCCCTGATTGCAGCAGCAAATTTCTTTGTGCATAGTGGCAAGCTACATTAGTGCTGTCATGGACTGCGTGATCCTCTATTGATGCCACACAGACCAGACCCAAAATGGGCTGCCTGCATTGGCAACAACACTGCCGCACCTCCACAACTCGCTTCTCAGCAAGCTAACGCAATATGTTTCTTGCACTTGCGTGCAAGCGAACATAAAAATACTAGAATTCCATAATGAAAACTAAAAGCAGGGAAAAAAATTCAAGTCCCCCCTGATTAGGAGGTGCAGTGCTGCTGGCTGTGTAGGGTAATATAGAAACATAGAAGTTACTGGCAGATAAGGACCACTTGGCCCACATAGTCTGCCAGATATTCCTTACTGTTCCACTGCAAACTCTACTTGATCTCTGGTCTTCTTCCACCCTTGTCTTATTTCTAAGGTCCCCTTGTGTCTATCCCATGCATCCTTGAATCCTGTTACCGTTTTAGCACTCATCGCCTCTGTTGGGAGGCTGTTCCAAGCATCCAGCATTCCCCTTCCCCCTTCATAGCATGACCCCTTGTCCTGGAGCATCTTTTTCTATGGGAAATGCTACCTCCCTGTACCTTATTAATACCTGTGAGGTATTTGAATGTTTCTATCATATTCCCCCTTTCATCTAGAAAGTTCATATTTAGTTTCTAGAGTCTTTCCTCATGGGCATACAGGTGATATTTCCAAATTGCTCAAGAGGGAGATTTGGGTTAAATTAGTAGGGAGATGGCCTGCTAGTAGGGAGATTTCATAATGTCATGAGTTTGTCCTTAAATGGCATCAAAAACAAGAAAAAAAAGCATTTAAAAACATTTAATATATCTTATTTTGTCAAGAATAAGCACTAAAAGAATCAACAACTAGTTATACAAATTTATCAGTTACATTGTTCATCACTAATTTACTATTTATGTGTCTTTATTTGCCAAAAAAAGGTGTGTATATATTTTTGACAGCATTTTACTTAAGCAGGAGACTTTGTTTCCTGAGAAAGGGGGCTGGAGTTCAGTCAAAAAAGCAGGAATCTCCTCCTGACAAAAACAGGAAATATCAGATGTATGCAGAGGGCTTTTGATGCAGGCCCTGCACCATTTTGGTCACCCTCTTTTGTACTGCCTTCACCCTATCTATGGCCTTCTGGAGGTGGAGCCTCTAGAACTGGAAAAAGAAACATAGAAACATAGACTCTGATGGAAGATAGGGATCACTTGGCCCACCTAGTCTGCCCATTTCTCTACCTAATGGATAAGCTGCAGATCCTAGTTAACCAACAGCTTACTTCCTCCTACCCCCCCACTATAATTACCTTATGTCTGTCCCATGCATTCTTGAATTCCCCCACTGTTTTTGACTCTACAACCTCCTCAGGAAGAATGTTCCATGCATTTATAACCCTCTCTGTGAAGAAATACTTCCTCACATTACCTCTGAGTCGTCCCCTCTCTAGCTTTAAATGGTGCCCCCTTGTTCTTTCACATCTCTTTTTCTGAAAGATGCTACCCTCTCGGACTTTGTTGATTCTCTTGAGGTATTTAAAAGTTTCTATCATGGACACAGTACTCAAAGTGGGGTATTACCAGTGATTTATACAGGGGTAACACTACCTCTCTCTTTTTGCTGATGATGCCCTCCTTAGTCACCCGACCATCCTGCTAGCCTTATGCACTGCCTTATCACACTGTTTAGCTACCTTCAGGTAATCAGAAATGACTACCCCAGGTCCCTTTCTTGTTTTGGGGTTGCTAATACATCCCACTCAGTTGGTACAGTGCCCCTTGGTTTCTGTGCTCCAAGTGCATGATTTTGAACTTCTTTGCATTGAAACCCAGTTGTCATTCCCTTGACCATTCTTCCAGCTTTTTCAGATAGTCTGCCATTCTTTCTGTCTCTCCAATGTGTCCATTCTGTTGCATATTTTTGCGTCATCCATGAATGGGCATACATTTCCTTCCAGTCCTTCTGCAATGTCATTAGTAAAAACATTGAAGAGGACCTGGCCTAGTACTGCTCTCTGTGGCATCCTGCTAGTCACCTTGCCTTCTCCAGGGTGAACACCATTTACCACCACCCTCTGACTCCTATTGCTTAGCCAATGTCTTACTTATTTTTCATCATTCACTAAAAATACCACCAACAGCTTAATCTGGTTCAAGGTCAGTTGGCATTCATCTGTATCTCCCTCCCCCGGGTCATGCCTGAAAATAGGCAGCATCTGTCCAGTGTGCTTACCCGGTCAACAAAAATTAACTAAATAAATAAATAAAACTGTTTTACTATTTTGGGATCCATTCCTAGGTTGCCCAGCTTGCTTACCAGTCTTCTGTGTGGAACGGTACCGAAGGCCTTACTGAAATCCATGTAGATCACATCTACCTCTCTTCCCTGAACCATTTCCCTGATTACCCAGTCAAAGAGCTTGATCAGGTTTGCCTGGCAAGACCTCCCCCTGTGAAGCCACATTGCCTTGGATCCTGTAATCCACTGCTGATAAGGTGTTCCCCAATCCTTTCCTTCAGTAGAGATTCCATGACCTTACCTACTACCTAAATCAGACTGACAGATCCGTAATTTCCTGAATCCTCCCTATTTCCACTTTTCTGTAGTGGAAGCACATCTGCCCTCCTCCGGCCCCACAGAACCTTCCCTGTTTCTAGTGATATTTGAACAGGACTGTCAGAGGTGCAGTCAACACTTCCTTGAGCTCCCTCAGCATCCTAGAGTGCACCCTGTCAGGTCCCATTGCCTTGTCTACCTTTAATTGTGCCAGTTCCTTGATTACTCCTTCCTCTGTAAAAGGACTAGTGTCCACCTCCCTACTTTTAATGCCCCATCCCTTATCTTTGGCATGTCACCCACCCTTTCCTCTGTAACTACGGAACAAAAGTAATTAGAAACATAGAAACATACACTTTGATGGCAGATAAGGACCACTTGGCCCACCCAGTCTGCCCATTTCCCTGCCTACTGGATAAGCTGCAGATTCTAGTTAACCATCAGCCTACTTCCTGCCACCCCCCACTACAATTGCCTTGTGTCTGTCCCATGCATGTTTGAATTCCCCCACTGTTTTAGCCCCAACAACCTCCCCAGGAAGGCAGTTCCACTCATCCACCACTCTCTCCGTGAAAAAAGATTTCCTCACATTACCCCTGAGCCATCCCCTCTCTATCTTTAAATTGCATCCCCTTGTTCTTACACATCTCTTTTTCTGAAAGATGCTACCCTCCTGGACTTTGTTGATTCCCTTGAGGTACTTGAACATTTCTATCATATTCCCCCCATCCCTCCTTTCATCAAGGGTATCTATATGTCTGATTTTTTGGTCCTCTTCCTCACATTTATTTATTGCCAAGTATAATGATGCCTGTACCATCTATGCTCCGACTTGAAAAACGTAAAATTAAGGGATTCTATAACTCATGGTTCACCATGGCTCTTCTGCAACTCATGATCACCAGAGACCATCTTTGGCACAGAGCCAAGGCCACTGGCAGAAAGACAGACATGCAGAAGTATAGATCTGCCAGAAACATCTGTACTGGCAAGATCAAACTCACAAAATCTCAGTATTTCAAAGACTGCATCGCTCATTCCTGGAGTGATGGCAGAAGATATGAGAAAAATATGAAAGACCTTACTGGCAAAAATAGCAAAGCCTTGCCTTCCATGCTGCTGGTGAATAATGACATCACACAGGACCCTAATACCATTGCCAAAATCTTTAATGATGCTTTTACAGACTTTAGCAGCATACTGCCGAACGATCCCCGGAATCATCTATTGAAAATGTGCCAGCGAGTCTCTCTTACATCGCCCCCTTCTA
This sequence comes from Neoceratodus forsteri, assembly GCA_016271365.2. Taxonomy (NCBI): domain Eukaryota; kingdom Metazoa; phylum Chordata; order Ceratodontiformes; family Ceratodontidae; genus Neoceratodus; species Neoceratodus forsteri. Next base: position 1,182,705,346 of record CM057454.1, read on the forward strand.
CCTGAAGCAGTCACCATCCCTGAAGCTAGAAAGTACCTTTCACATGCGCTTGGTAAAACCAGACACAATAGCAACTCACCGGACCTTAAGTTACTGGCCCTTATCTTTGAGGTGGTGCTCCTTCCACTAACAAAACCTTGAACCTATCTCTTCAGCTTGGACAATTCCCCCTGCTTTGGAAGGCCACAGTGGTCACCCAGGTCCACAAAAGTGGTGACAGATCTATACACACAAATTACCAGCCAATGTATATACTGCCCCACCTCTCCAAGGCATCAGAAAGGATAGTTGCTGACCAGCTGGTCAACTGTTTGGATAAGTATGGAGGCCAATGCCCACAGCAACATGGTTTTCGCGAGGAACATAGTACCTCCACTGCCCTGCTGGAGGACTCAGGATTTTTTTTTAACCAGGAAAGACTCACTAAGCTGAAAACTTGTTTACAGTTGCGGCCTAGGGGAACACAATGAAGTTAAGTGACTTGCTCAGGGTCACACAGTATGCAAGTGGGGGCTGTGAGATTCAAACCCAGGTCTTCAGGTTTGCAGGATTCCGGCATGAGGCCTTAGACAGTCATCAAGTTGCCAGGGTGATTTACATCAACCTCACCAAGGCATTTGTCCAAGTAAATTACCACAGGAAAGAACAGATGAGCTCACTATTTCAGACTGTAGACAGGCTACTTCACTCTGTCTGTCTGCGTCAAAAAAAGCTTTTTCATCCACTTTATGTGACGACTTTGCTCTGTTCTTTTCTGACAGGGTGTCCTCTGTCCGTGCAAGGATTCCATCAGTGAGGTAGGTTTTGCCTCACAGTAGCAGGGCTGAGAGAAGCAGAGGCACTCTGGCAGTTGAGTTAGATAAGTTTAAACCTGTGGAGGTGGCCAAGGTCATTAGGGTGATCTCAGAGCTAAAGCACACACACATACTGTGAACTGGACCCAGCCTCAACGCATTTCTGGATGAGATGTGTTGAGGCTGTTGGCCCAGTGTTCACTAGGATTGCCCAGTGCTCGATGTCAGAGGGTGTTTTCCTCATTGGCCTTTGAAAGGGGCCTTGGTGAGACCCCTCTTGAAGAAACCATTACTCGACCCAGACGTCCTGACAAATTACCATCCTATCTCCAACCTATCCTTTTTGAGTAAGGTTGTGAAGGAACTTGTGGTGCAACAGCTCAGTGATCTCCTTGTGTCCTTTAACCTCTATGAGCCATTCCAGTTGGGTTTCAGGGCCAGACACAGCACCGAAACAGTACTAATTAGGGTGTACAGTGACTTACTTAGGGCCAGCAAGAGAGGAGAATGGTCAGTGCTGGTTCTCCTCAATCTCTCTTCAGCATTTGACACTGTTGAACACTTTATGCTTCTCAACTGTCTCTATGAGTACTGTAGATTCGATGGTACTGCACAAGTGTCGTCGGTTGTCAAGGTGTCCTTTTACCATCTTAGGAACATCACCAGGATCAAGCACCTTGTTCCATCCGGCGACCTACCCACTCTGATCCACGCCTTTGTGACCTCGCGTCTGGACTACTGCAACTCCCTTTACTTTGGGCTGCCTGGGGTTGATATCTGCCACTTGCAGCTAGTGCAGAACTGGGCAGCCCAGTTGTTAACGGGGACTCCTCATTCCTCCCATATTACACCAGTGCTCCGAGATCTGCACTGGCTGCCGATCCAGTGGCAGATCACCTTTAAAGTCGGATTGCTGACTTATAAAGCCTACATGGGTTGGGCCCTGACTACCTGAAAGAGCTTCTGGTGCCTTACCTACCCGATCACGACCACTCACTCTGCCAACGAGGGGTGCTAGAGATCGAGGTTACCTAAAATCCTCCGCTCGAAGCTTTTATGTTTGTGGCGTCAACCCTCTGGAATTCTCTACCACGTTGGATTATAGAGTGCATGATGGTGGAGGGTTTTAAAAGGGGCTTAAAGTCCTTTTTATGGAGCAAGGCATTTGCTGATAACTTGTATGTTGATTAATTGGTGTGTAGCCAACTTAGTTTTTAATATGTTTTAATATGTTTTATTCTGCATTTTATTGTAATGCGCCTTGGTTTTGAGAAAGGCGCAGACAAATAAAGTTATTATTATTATTATTATTATCAACTAGTTTGAGTCCTACTTCACTGATAGGGTGCAGCGGGTGGTGAAGGGGAATTTGTTCTCCTCCCCAAAGCCTCTGTTGTGTGGAGTGCCACAGGGATCGATCTTGTCGCCGATGTTGTTAGCAGTGTATATGCTGCCCCTAGGTGAAATCATTCAGCGATACAGTGTGGCGTTTCACTGCTATGTAGATGATATTTGTTCTTTGCCCCGGTACACCAAATGCTGTGGATGTGCTTAACATCTGCCTGACTGAAATCAATGATTGGAAGTCCACCAGCTGATTGCAGCTGAAACCAGACAAGATGGAGGTGCTGGTGATCGAGACAGGATGCGGATGTGATGGGAGTGCTCCCAGTCTGGACACAGGACTAGTCCTGGCATCTGCTCCATTGGTAGCCTCTTCGAGGGTGCAACATCTTGGCATGATCATAGACAGCAGACAGACTTTTAAGGCTCAGGTGCCATCTGTTGTCAAGAGTGGTTTTATCACTTGAGGAGCATTGCCAGGATTAAGCCCCTCGTTCCACCCGATGACCAGCCCACACTAGTGCACGCCTCTGCAATCTGAAGGCTTGACTACTGTAACTTTCTTTACTTTGAGGTCACTGAAGGGAACCTCTGCCAGTCACAGCTGGTGCAGAACACAGCAGCCCGGTTGCTGATGGGCCTCCCCAGGGCCAGTTATGTAACCCCGGTCCAGTGAGCTCTGCACTGGCAGCCTATCAGGTGGAGGATCTTCTTCAAGGTGAGCTTGCTCACTTACAAGGCCCTATAGGCAGTATAGCACAGTGGGTTAAGACTCTGAGCTGCAAACCTGGAGACCTGGGTTTGAATCCCACAGCCCCCACGTGCATACTGTGTGACCCTTAGCAAGTCACTTAACTTCCTTGTGCTCCCAGGTTGCACCTGTAAACAAGCTTTCAGCTTAGTGTGTCTCTCCTGGTAAAACAAAGGTAAAAAAAAATATATATATATCTATATATAGACTGGGCCCTAGCTATCTGGCTGAGCTCTTGACACAGACCACTTCAGTCTGTTCCCTCTGCTCTTCGACCAAGGGCCTCCTGGATGTTCCTAGACTTTGGCTCAAGACCTCGGGCGACCAGGCATTCAGTGTCACTGGGCCAACCCTATGGAACACGTTACCTTGTACTGTCTGGAAGGCCCCGATGGTCAAACAGTTTAAGCAGGGGCTTAAGGCTCACCTGTTCCTCATGGCCTTCCCTGATGAGACCGTATGAATCGCCTCGCCTCTGTGGACTTATTTGGAACTGCCGCTATGTTTTAATGGGTTTTATATACTGTTCTAAGATTGCTGTAAACCCATTTTATATATATTATTTTAAAAGTGTTGTGATCGTATTGTATGGTGATCAGAGCCTCTGGGATTGGGTGCATTAAAAATAAAGTTTGCCATGCCTTGACATTTGACACCGTCAACCATGAAACACTTCTCTCCAAACTCCTCTCTATTGACCTCTCCATGGAAGCAGTAGGATGGTTCCAGAGGTGTCTCAGCAAAGGGTTACAGTGAGTAAAAATGTATGGTACCCACTTCAATAGTTGGGAGGTACTCATGGGTGTTCTCAAGGGGTCAGTTCTTGGCCCGCTCTTGTCTAGCCTTTTTATTAACAAACTTCCCTCTGTATGCAAAGAACGCATCCTTCTCTATGCAGATGATGCTGTTATCTTTTCTAGAAACTCTGATCCACACCAACTTGAGTCCCAACTACAAAGTGATTTCACTGCAGTGGAAGCTTGGTTCACCAAATGCAAGCTCCCTATCACATATAAAAAAAACTAAATCAATGTTATTTGTACACCCCCACAACAAATATAAAGATTCAACTGACAATCCACAATAACGTTTTTACCCCAGTTAAACAAGTTCAAACCTTCAGACATCTAGGTGTTACCTTGGACAGCTCTCTTTCATTTGCTCAGCATACAGAACAAATTGTAAAGGTAATCAACCCTAGACTTGGCCTACTATACAGGAACCGATACTGCCTGCCTCAAGATGCCCTGTCTCTCACCATAAAAAGCTCCATTCTGTCTGCCATTGATTATGGTTTGGTGGTTTATGGTGCTGCCCCAGACTCCACCCTCAAAAGGGTTTCTGTTGCCCTAAATAAATCCTGCTGGCTGCTCCTAAGTGCTAACTGCCTAACTCACACTTGTGACCTATATGTGGAAACTGTCTAAACCTTTAAGGCAGAGTACAATACCAAGTATGTCTACGCGGGGTGGGGGGTGGGGTACCTGTCTAGGACTTTCCCCCTTAACCATGCAGAAGCTCCTCATTAAGGCCCCCAACACCCACTGCACAAGAGGCAGTACCAGACAATCTCTTATTGTCCTCTTCTTTCACACCTCGCAGCCGCTAATGACATTTGCATATCATGCCACTTTTTGATTTAATGAACTCCCCTCAGACATAACCCATTAGCCCAAGCTGGGGTCTTTTAAAAGAAAACTCCACCAACACCTCACCAAGCAGTGATTGCTGGCCAACCTGAGCAGCTGTGACTGCTTACCCTGATTCCTTTTTCCTTACCTCCTCCCACCCTCTTCTCCCTCTCCCCTTCTACCCCCTGTGAGCCCTATTCTATCCCCCTTTTTACTCCTTGATGCCCTTACTTCCATCCATACATCTCTCCTCCCTCCCTGTCCCTCCCTATACTTTGACAATGAGATGTTGTACTCTTTCAGATACCTGGGGGTCTGGCTAGACCAACAATCACCTCAACTTTTCTAGACATATGGACTCTATTCTGAAAAAACTTGGTGCGCTTCTCAGGAACCAGAACTGTCTGCCTCTACCGGTTTGGCATGAACGAGTCCAGAAAATGAGTCTCCCCATTTTCGACTACTGCAATGTAGTTTATAGTGCTGGTCCAAAGTCCACCCTAACCAGACTGGACTCCCTGTTCAATTCCTTCTGTTGCTTCGCTCTTGATATTCCACCTCGCGTACACCACTGCGATCTTTATCACTCCCTCACGTTCCCTTCACTTACCAACCGTCACCTCTCCCCATTGCTAAGTTCACTTCCAAATTCTGGTTCAACTCCTTCCCCTCCTACCTCTCTTCTGCTCTGTTCATCCCTTCCTGCCCCTATACACTCATTTAGATCCACTGATAACAGGACCCTGGCTATCCCCTGCAGACTCACCTCTGCCAAACAGTCCACTTTCTCCCTCTACTTCTCCAAACTCTGGAACTCATTACCACCACAAATCAGTCACTTATCATATCCCCACTCTACCTCCGCTGCCCTCTCAAATTTCTACTCCTCAAATTGCTCATGCACCTGATGTGTGGTATCAATTCCCTGCTCTGCTCACCCACCTGACCTTGGCGGCAACTGTGTGTAACCCATCTACAAATAGGGGTTCCTATAATGTCTTCCTGGGCTTGCTTAATGACCACTGTCAGGAAGGTATTCTGCATCCAACCATTTAACATTGCCTGCATGAAAAGTGCTATAGTAACCTCCATGCCTGTCTCTTCAAGAGCCTATCTAATATTACACAAAGCTCGGTCTGGGCTGGGGCCGAGTGAATTAAGGCTCATGACCAGCCCGACTGTCCATATTTCGGCTCCGTTCTGCACTTGCTACTTGTGCAGAGGGAGTTCTATTAGGGAAAATCATTATTTACTGTTTATCTGGTACAATAGTAAAGCTGTAGGAGTTTGTCTAACCTGCTTCCATTTGCAGCACAAACTTTTGACTCAGGTCCACCATCTTGGTTCTGGATTGCCAGTGTTGGACCAATCGTAAACCTCAGGGGACAAAAAATGGAGACTGTCTCCAGAGGCCTTGTGGGAGTGAAATCTGTAGAAATTGTGTTTTTTAAGGTTTGCTGCCTAAATGGACCTGGAGGGGGATCCCTTGTGGTGATAGACAGTTCTCTCAGCCAACCGAACCTTTTGAATCCCTCAGAAAGCCCAGAACTGCCTGCAGCAGTGTGTCAGTTGTGAGCTGGAGTTTGGACAGCTAGAGTCATCAAGCAGCTGCTCCTGTGTAGGAGTGCAGGAGAATCGTCGGGAAGGCTTCGCTGGCCCACCTGCTACATCTTCCAGTGTGAAGAACTGCTGGGAGTGTGAAAGTCGGACTTCTGATTTCCTGATTGAGACCTGAAACCTGAAGAGAAGAGCATGTTATCATTGCCTGCAAGGAACTGAAGACTTCCTCCAGAAGTGATCAGCCTGTCAGGTATGGAAGTGAGCCTCAGATCGAAAGGTTTGCACAGAGACCCTGTGTTATTGCAAATGGACTTTTATCCAAACTGTGGCAAATATTTTAAGTGCTATAAATGTGCCGAATGTATGGCATGGGTTGCGATTGGGTTCCCCACCACAAGTTCTGCTACACCAGCTGGAGGCTGTTCCAGCACTTTTCACGGACTTCATCTGAACTGCTTGCTCTGTCTGGGCCCTGCTACCTCACTGCCACTCCCGATTCAGAGACATTTCTGGTGAAAGACCCGCTCGGGGATTTGGCCCCCTACTCAACACCACCGAACAGGTAGCAATCACCATGGTGAGTCGTGTAGGCCCTGCTTCCCCTGGCAATCCAGTACAGCATCCAGAGGTCTTCATTTCGTCTGACCTGCATCCTTGTATGGGTAACATGAGTACCAAACAGGGTAGCTCCCTGCAATGAAGCTGCAATCATTTGTGTGTTCATATGATTTTCTTGTTCTGGGTTTATTTGCAATGGACAGATCAATCCGGCTCTGGATTACAAATATTTGGTCTGAGTGCATGTTAACTGTGTTTTTCATTCCTAAGGGTACCAACAACAGCCGCAACACTGGTCTACCCCGGGGAAAAACTTCAGGCTAGCCTGTTCTCCAACTGGGTACCCAGGCTTGTGGGACTTGATCAGAGAAACTTGCAGTGCATGCTTTACCAACCTGAATATAATCAAATTTGCCAATCACTGCTAGATTTACACCCCACCCTTGCTCACATCTCCCAAAATAAATCAGATTGCGGCTGTTCACTTTTAACCTGGCTAGTGTGTACCTTCTTGGTGGGGATATTGCACTGCCTTTGTCTTGTTGCATCACTGGTCTTGTTTTCCAGGGGGTCTCCAAGGCAATTGCAGCAGATCCAGCCCTGGTGGTAAGTGCAAGGAGTGTGAGCATATCATTATTGTCATATGGTAAATGTAAATGTTCTATTGCTGAATTGTTTAGGCCATTAGAGGGGTTAGTGGGTGGTTATAGCATCCCGGAGGGCTATACCAACAGCAGTTACAGTACCTCAAAGCCATTCCTCTGGGTGAAGGCACCCATTCACCGAGCTCAGGACCCTCAACCTGTGCCTAATCATGCAGGCAGGGGAAGTAGCCTATAGGATAGAGCCACCTAGGGGTTACAGATGCCACATGTTTTTTGCTGCCTTTAGCGCTTGTATCCAACCTGGTACTTAACTACCACTCTAATTCTTATTGCATTGCTCCTATTTACTGCCAGTTTTGACTGTATTCTTCCATACTGTATCTTAACTTGCATGTAAAACTTAACTCATATGTATAACACACGGTGTGTTTTCACTATGTTCAGTCTCTAAATGTAATTGTATGATAATCATTTTGGACACACTGTATTATCTTTATGTGATTTGTGCTCCGTTACACATGTCTCCCTTACCCATTCCCCCAGGTCGCACTTGGAGACGAGCAACTCGTTGTTCAGTGTGCCTTCCTGGTGAAACTTTTCAATAAATAAATTCTGCTTAGTAGTTTATGTACTGCAGCTCCATTCTCGCATTGTATACAGCCCTGTACTCACCTGTATTGTTAGCTGTTTAAGATTTTCACTGCACTTGTATTTTTTGTTCGGTTCCATTTTTCAAAATTCAAGTATTGTTATATGTTTTTGTTTGCCTTATCTGTAATCTGTTATTTTCTGCTGACACTGAACCTTTGTAAATGAGCTTCTAGCTCAACAGTGTGCTCTTAGATCTCAATAAATAAAGTAAATAAACAAACCCCTCCTTCCCCTTTTAGCCTTACTATTCCTCCTTTTGTCTGTCTCTTCACGCTTATATATCTAAAGAATGTTTTATCCTCTTTTTTACTGACTGGGCAATAGTCTCTTTCATTTGTGCCTTTCCACTCCTAACTGCTCTCCCTGCCTCGTTTTGTTTTTCCTGGTAACTCTCTCTATCCTCCTCCTTCTGTGTCCTTTTGTACCTTCTAAATGCTAGTTTTTTTGTCCTTCCTCCACTACTTCTCCCAAGAACCATAGCAGTCTCCTTTATCTCTTGCCCTTGTTAACTTGCCTGACACAAAGATGTGTTGCCTCTTCAATGCAAAAGCAAACAAGATGCTAGGATGCATAGCTAGGGGGATCAGTATTAGGAGAGAAGAGGTTATACTGCCCTTGTACAGGTCACTGGTAAGGCCGTGTCTAGAGTATGGAGTTAAGTACTGACGCCCTCACCTCAAAAAGGACATTAACCTGCTGGAGATGGTGCATACGAGGGCTACAAAAATGATAGCCAGTCAGCAGGGCAAGGCATACGAGGAGAGGTTGAGGGCACTGAACACGTATACAACAGCTTAATCTGGTTCAAGGTCAGTTGGCATTCATCTGTATCCCCCTCATCCGGGGCATGCCTGAAAATAGGCAGAATTTGTCTAGTGCACTTACCCGGTCAACAATAAGTAAATAATTAAAAATGTACTCCCTGGAAGACAGGAGAAAGAGAGAGGGGGGACATGACTGGGACCTTTAAGTACTTGAAAGGTATAAATAAGGTTGATAAGGAGAATCTCTTTAAGCTGAATGGCAACCACATCACGAGGGGGCACAGTCTTAAGCTGGAGGGTGGGAGGTTTAGAAGGGAGGTCAGTAAGCACTTCTTCACAGAGAGGGTGGTGGACACTTGGAATGTGCTGCCATAAGAGGTCATCTCGTTGAAGACAGTGGGAAGCTTTAAGAGAGGCTGGGATAGGCATGGGGAAAGGTAAGGATCATGGGTTGGGAGGATGGGAGGAGTGGGGAGGGAGGGCAGAGACATTAGCTCAAGCTGTGGACCCTGAAATACGAGCAGACTTGACAGACCAAATGGCCTTCTTCTGCTGGCTTCTTCGTATGTATGTTCATATGTATGTAATGCCCCCCTTTATTTTTACCCATTGTTCTTCAACTCCCTCCAGTTTCCCTATCCCTGCTAGGGTGTCCCTTAGGCATTCTCCCATTTTCTTAAAATCTGTCTCTCTTGAAGTCCAGGAGCCACGTCTTATAAGTGGCTTGATTCAGACCCAGTTCTTATATTGAACCACACTGTACAGTGATCACCGGTCCCCAAGTGGCTACCCACTGTGACTTCAGCAACACTGTCCCCGTTTGTCAGTACCAGGTCCAGTACTGCCCCTTAGGAGTGGGTTCCTTAATTATTTGCCTGAGGATGCCCCTTGCAGGGAGTCCAGGATGTCCCTACTGCTGACTATTGCTGCAACTGGTAGGCTCCAATCTATATCTAGTAGATTGAAGTCCCTTACCAGCAAACCTCCCCCTTGCGTACCATCCTTTGGATTGCTTCCATCATATCTTTATCCACCTCCCCCTGCCTCCCGTGCTGAAGGTCTGTAGACTACTCCTGTTTGAATAGCGGCTCACTTCCGTGTGTCCAGGGCAATCCAGAGTACCTTAGCCCCTCCATGCTGTTCCTGTACTTCCATAGCTTTTATGTTGTCCCTGACATAAAGAGCCACTCGTCCCCTTTTTACCACCCCATCTTTTCTGAACAGAGTCTAATCTAATTTGGCTAAATCCCAGTTCTGGTTTCATTGCACCAGATCTCAGTAATTGCTACTATGTCCAGGTCCACATCTGCCATGGTGGCTTCTAGGTCTGCAATCGTATTTCCCAGACTTCAAGCATTTGGACACATGGCTAGGCCAGGGAGAAGGCAAAGCAATCAGGCTCTGCAGGGTATGCCAGGGGAGGACAAAGCAAAGCAATCATTATTTAAAAAAAAAATATGTCCGTTCTAGAATGAAAAAACAAACAAAACACAGAAAAAAATACAAATTGCCACCGATCAGGTCGCTGGTGGTGCAGTGCTGCTGGCTGTGTAAGATAGACCAGAGGAGAGCAAAGCAATCATTAAAAAAATATTACAGTTCTATAATGAAAAATAAAAGACTCACTATAAAAAAAAGCTTAATTGGAAGGCTCCGCCTAGGATTTGATGGATAAGCAGCCAGCCATGCCCACTTCCTGAGCTATATAAGCAATTCCCCTCAGCCTCTTTCTGAAGCGCTTTTTCTTTGCCAGCCAGAGGCTCTGTCCATTTGCTTTCTGCAGCTGACTGGGGCCTGCCCCAACCCCCCCCGCTGCTTCTTTTTGCTGGACTCTGCATTTTGTTCTTCTGCTTCTGGTTTGTATTTTTGCCTCCGACTGTGTGCTTCCCTTTATTCCTTCCCTGTTTCTTCTATGTTTGTGTCTTGGTTTTGCTTTTATTTTCTTTTGGGGGGATTTGGTTTCCCAGCTCCAGCTGCTGCTTTGACTTACTCCCATTGCTATTGTAACCAGAACATATGTTTTTACACAAACCAAAGCTGCTTCCCATGCTACAGGCCTAATTGCTCCCCATGCTATCAAGCCTAATTGTTTTCACCTGATTCAAGCTCCCCCTGAACCCAGGCTCCCTCTAACCCTTGCTATGCAGTTCAATCATGTTTTCCCTGCTCAGTCTACCTCCTCTGGTCACAGCTGTTTTCACAGCTCTATGCTTCCCTCCTTCCATGCTTATAGAATACTACCACTCATAGCTGATGCTAGTCCCTGTTTGTACACTGCTGCTTTACTCTGAGGTCAGCTAAGCTACTGCTGATGCTGAAAACTAGCGTTAATATCTGCACATGGTCGACCCTTCCATCACTTTCTTGTTTTTCCCACGGCAGGGACTGGGAAGTGCTTGAGGAGTTGTGGTCCCATGTGGCTACTTACTTCTGTTCTAAATTCTGCCTTTGCTGCCAAAAATTCTCAAAGTATTTGTCACCTTCATTTGGCTTTTTGAATGCCTGATTGGCTTGCCCCACTGTCATAGTGCTGCTTCTCCCACTTCTGTTCATGTCCCTCCATTGCTACTATGTTTTGCAGGCCTATGTGCAGGTCTGACTAGCCCTACCCTGCCTTACTGAACTATGTCCAGATCAACCCCTGATTACGCCATCCTTGCTCACTGCTCCCTGCCATCTGCCCTTTGCAAGGTCTCAGCACTCGCTACTCATTCAGCTTCTCATCAGTCCTTGGGGCAAGCCAGCCACACCATTCCAGCGCAGGGTTCCCCCGCAGCCGACGGTCTCGCTCTGCACCTAGAGTCCGCAGCTTGGGTATGCGAAGCTTGGGGTGGGTCCTTCTCACCTGGCTCATAGCTGGAAATGTCCTCGCTCTGGGTGGACCATTAGGGTGGGATATTCAAAGCAGTTGCGCCTACGCAACTGCAAAAATGCACCAGAGAGCAATATTCAGTGGCAGCAACTGCGCAGCACAAGTGGCCATGTGCCAATGTGCAATGGTACTGTATGCATGCACAAGTGCAGGGGGCGTAGACATGAATAAGTGGCGCAGTGCGATATTCAACACCGGACAAACGGCGGAAGCGTGGAGCAAATGGGAAATGCACAGAGCACACTTGAGCCTATAAAAAGAGGAAGCAAGCAGGTGAAGGACACTTGTGCCAGAGGGGAGCAGGAGAGAGGGCAATAGAGAGGACAGGCAGAACAGCAGGAGGGGTGCAAGAGAGGGACAGAGGCAGTGTGAGAGTGAGACTGCATGGGAGTGTGAGTGTGTGAGTGAGTGGGTGAGACAGTCGGGGAGACAACAGTGTGCGAGTGTGCCTGTGACACCCAGCACAGAAGGGGCAGCACAGGTGCCCAAAAAGGGGTGTGGTGGGGGCCACAGGCCACCAGCCAGGGGCAGGAAACACAGACGTGTGCCCAGCATGGCAGGAGATGGAGCAGCACACAGCCAGGGGGTCGGACGAGTCAGCCACCCAGGGGGACAGGACAACAGAGGCCATGGCCAGTGCCTGCTTCCAGATGGAGGTGGTAATGAGGGGTGTGAGGAGGCAGTGCAGCACAGCCATGGAAGGGCCCATCATCAGTACGCCTGGAGCAGGTGGTACCGTGCCCACACCACCTTCAAACAATACAGCGATACAGAGATTATGGTCTGGTATCACCTGAACCAAGTGATTCTGAGGCAGCTCTGTGAGCTGTGCAGTGAGCGGATGCAGACACCCACTAAATGGAGCCATGCCCTGACGGTGGAGACCAAAGTCACAGCTGTCATATGCCTGCTCACCACGGGCACCTTCCAGACACCAACAGGGGATACCACAGGCATAACCCAGTCGGCCACGTCACGGCTCCTCACACAGTTCCTCAATGCACGTTCCCCAGCACACAGGCAGAGCATACAGTGAACATGCAGGAGTTCCACAGGGTAGCACGTATGCCTAGGGATGTAAATTTGTCATGGCAGTCATACACGTCATTGATTCCATGATGTCTGATCTTTATTCAGGACTTCTATGACTTTCACTAGTGTCATCAGAATGTAGCAATGATGACAGTGCCACAACATTTACTACTGTTTAGTAATGATTTCATGAACAAATAATGAGTCATTAAAACCTCATCCATGACAAACTTACATCTCTGCATATGCCTGGCGTGCTAAGGGCTATCGACTGCACACATTTTGGCATCTGCATGCCACCTGGCCCGGAGGGGGTAGCCTACATCAACAGAAAGGGCTACCCCAGTGTCAACTGCCAGGTGGTGTGCGATACCAGGGGGGCATAATCAATGTCTGTGCCACACACCCTGGAGAAGCACATGATGCCTACATCTGGCACAGCTTGGCACTGTGCCACAGGTTTGAGAGTGGGGACATCCCCACTGGCCACCTAGTAGGTGAGTATGCCGAGACCATGTGCAGTCTGGCACAACAGGGCAAGGGGTGAGGGCTGCCAGGGCAGGGGCACCACAGGGTGCAGCTGGGAAGGCTGGGGGTGCAGCAACACAGTCCACCATGCTAACCATATCTCTCTCTCCACACAGGTGACAGTGGCTACCCACTCCGGCCCTGGCTGCTCATCCCATACCGGTGCCTGTCGACCCCTGTGGAGGAGCAATACAATGAGGCACATGTCAGCACATGGAACATCATCGAGCATGTGTTTGGGCTGCTGAAGGCATGGTTCCATTGCCTGGACAGGTCTGGCGGTACCCTACAGTACAGCCCCTCAAAGGCCTGCAGCCTATTCCTGGCCTGCTGTATACTGCACAACATGGCCAATGACCATGGGATAGCTGTCGAGGTCGAAGAGGGGTACAACAGTGGGGATGACGCAGCTGCTGGGCCACGTGGTGGTGGGCAGCCCCCCCCGAATGAAGGGAACCCCAGCTGACCAGGACGTCCTGGCAGCACTGGGCTACGATTGTGGAGGAGCACTATGGTGCATGCAGGTAGGTGAACATACCCACATGCATGGAATGGTGACTGTGGTACAGTGCACAGGCATGTGTGGATGAGCTCTGTGTCAGGAATGGCTGGGGGGGGCATGGCTGGGCGGTGGGGGGGGCATGGCTGGGCGGTGGGTGGGACCCTGCGGCAACACGCAGCACAGCACACCCCACCCACACACAACCACCACCCCCGCACACTCCTGCACACACCCACACATGCACACTGGCACCTGCAGTCATGTGGCCGGATGCTGGCACCAGGCATGTGTCAGATGCTGAGCACCGGTGCATAGTGGCAGTCAGCGCTGTGCTGGCATCATCATGCACACGACACACTGGCCAGTGGCCGGGTGGGTGCACACATGGCCTGTGTGTGGTGCCACCCATGGATGCCAGATCCATGGAATGTGCACACACACACACACACACACACACACCACATCAATGTGCACATAGGGCGGAAGCAGCAGATGGTGGACAGGGAGGTGGACAGTTCAGGACCGCTGTGCAGAAATGTGGATGGCTCTGCCAAGGCCACCCAGCAGACCCAGGCTGTGAGACAGCCACAGTGGGGTGTCTGTGACAGTCCCCAAGGGGTGTTACTGTGGGACCATGATCAAGTCCTCACAGGGGTCTGCAGGCTTCCGAACAGGCCTGCTCCAGGCATGCCTGGAATGCCCACAGCAGATCCTGGAGTCGACACCGAGGGGGTTGCTCGACACCATGACCGAGGGGTGGAGAATGCACTCTGCGGGGTCTGCAGCGGCCTGACGCGCACCATGGTGAACAGTGGTGTTAGGCCGACCATGACCACAGTGGTAAGCTGGTCCAGGGCTACTGTCATGTCTTCCTGCAGTTGATTGTTGTTGGCCAGGAGCTGCGCAATGCCCCTGTCATGCTGCTCTGCAGTCTGGCGCAACATGGCTTGGAGTGCACGCACCCCTGCCACGAGCAGCACCTGTTGCTCCATGAAGGCCCGCAGCAGACGGTTGTGCTCGGGCAAGGGGTCGGTGCCCAGGGGTGCCTGAGTGAAGTGCCGACCCATGGGCGGTGTCCGACCTTGCTGCCCAGCCCCCTGCTCAGGTGGACACTGCACAGCGGGGTCCCCATGGGTCTGAACATTCACCAGCACACTGGCGGTGGCCGCTGCACCCAGCCCCCCAGAGTCCCCATCCATCTGCCGCTGCTGCTCCTCCTCCAGCCACTGTGCACTGTGCAGTGCCTCTGTGACTGCACCACCATCAGCCAGCGCTGCTGTGCTGGCACCCACGGCGACACCGGGGCAGTGGCCGGTGGCCGTACATCTGCCGCCAGGGCACTGCCTGCATTGCCAGGGAGGGTGAGTGGTATGGGTGCCTCCCCCCATGATGGCAACACCACTGTCCAGGACAATGGTCTCATCATTGATGTCGGACCCCGCCCCGATCTGTATCTCGGCACACTCGGAACCATATCTTTAATACCCGCTGTTGTAGGTGCAACTAACCCCCTGTTGTAACCTGTGGTGCCTGCCCACCTTGCCCCCTGGCTCAACAATGTCCACTGGACAGCGTCTCCTCCCCAGACCACTCCTTCCCTACTAGGTCCAAATAGGGATGTAACCCGCTGTCTTCTCTGAGGACCTACTATATCCATGAGTGTAACTCACAATTTTGTAACATTATGTAACCTAATGTGTACTGCGATCGCAGTTATGGGGCAGCACAAAATATTTCATGGTTCAGGAACGAAAGAAAACGAAAACAAAAATGTGCATCTTGATATTTTTGCCAGACAAACCTTATTACTGAAAAATGTGCATGGTTACTAACGAATACCGCTACTGTACTTTAATGTACTTGTGTAGCATAATTACAAGAACATTAATGTGACTGGGACTAGTTTTTTTTATAAATTCCTTAGTTAGAGTTCAGGACCATTATTATGTTCACCCATAGGCATGGTACCGAGTAGAATCAGCACACGAAATAAGAAACAAACAGTGAACCGATCATTTAATGTATAAAAACCATTCATCGATTTTATTTGTGTCTGTGTTTTATTTTGTTTTGGTTTTTTTTATAGACTACTGGCCACACAGCATCGGTAATCATCTGCTGTGACATTGAATTTGTTAAAAACCAGCAGTGAACCTGTGTAAGAAAAACAAAACAAAAACTACCTGGATGACTGTCAACAGTCTTATCCATTGCTGTTTTGTAACTCTGTGCCACTGTATGGTGGCCTGGGTCATGCCTGAAAGCGATCCCTGAGATCAGCACACTCACCCGGTTACCAAAGTCATAAATAAATTACATAAATGTTGGTGGTTAGCTGCTTGTACTCCTGACATATGAACAAGATTAGTCTCCAACTCCATATTTATTTTAAAATCGCACAGCTGAATGCTGTCTGTGTCTTCAGCAATGACAAATGGAATGCCAGAGGCTTTAACCAATGTAATGACTCACAGGACCAAACAGGGTAGCAGAGGGTTTGATTGTGGGTTTCTTTTTTTGGTTTGTTTTATAAATATTGTTCTTTGATGCTAACAGACTTCTGACTGTTACAACAAAATAACAGTGGCTGGCAGAGAAGGTTTGTAAAAATGCAGAGAGAGAGAGAGAGAGAGAACTATGCGGTCACACTAACATGCAGACACACTGTGTTTTTTAATCTAGCATTTACAGTACCTTCCCTCAGGCACCACCACACATCATGGGGACAAAAAGAATAAGAAAAAAAATAATTTAAACAAGTTGGACATGTGTCTTAGTGTGTGTGTTGGGGAGATAGAACTGTTTGATACTTCTGACTATCAGAGCAAATGACTGTGCCCAGCAGAGAAAGTTTGTAAAAATGACACTGGGGGAGCCTCAGTGTCCCGTTTATATAGTTTTCATACCACATGCAATACAGTCACCATGGAAATGTGAGGAAGACTGCACGTACACTATCTCATCACCATGCTCCAGGTCACAAACTGCTGCAGAGGGACTTCTTTTATCACGAAGTCAGTAAAAAAAAAAAAAAAAGCTTTATAAAACAGAAACATACATATTTTTTATATTTCAACCCCCTATAATAATAGCACCTCATGCCACATTACACTCCTGGGGGTGATTATCTAGAACATTAACATAACCCCTTGTCGTACCTTATTGTTTAATTGTCATTATTCCTTATTTTCATTCTAATCACCACCATACCAGTGTGCTCTGGTTGTCTGCATCACCAATTCCTATTCCACAGTTGTAGTGACATAACATTGTTGAGTTGCTGAATACAGTCAGTCACTGAACAGTAACACTGGGACTCAGTCATTCTTCTGCACTGAGCTTAGAAGGAATTGGTCATGGTCATTGTTGAGTGCTGTATACATTACAATTTGAGTGCAGTATGCATTACAATACATAGTGGATTCCCTGCAGGGGCAGGGCCTCAAACAACTGGTAGAACAACCCCCAAGAGACAGGGCTATCCTAGATCTAGTACTGACTAATGGGGAAAGGATCACAGATCTCCAGGTAGAAGGTCACCTGGGAGCCAGTGACCATCACATGGTATGGTTCAATTTGACCACTAGAACTAAATCATCCCATTCCAAGGCAAAAATATGGGACTTCAGAGGAGCTGATTTTGACAAGATGGCCAACAGAGTTAAGCTAGCTCTGGCAAGAAGAAATACAGGTGATGGGGTACAGGCAAAGTGGGCAAGCATTAAGGATGCAATACTTGAAGCAACATCCCATTGTGTTAGAGAGAAAGGCAAGAGCAAAACAGAAGTAAACCACTTTGGTTCTCAAAAACAGTAGCAGAAAAGTTCAGAGCCAAAAGGCTGACCTTCAGGAAATATAAGGGAATGCAGCGGGATGAAGATAGGAAGGCATACCAAACTTCCCAGCCGGACCAAGGAAAAGCATCAATCCTGTCCGGGAGGGGAACCAGGATCCTAGGTGATAGGTTTAAATGCTTCATTGGCAAGCTTTTAAACTAGCCAAGGGGGGAGGCACTGGAAAGGAGCAGGAAAATCCTAGCCCCCCCAAACAATCACGGTAGTAAGTGCAGCAAACACCAACATGGAGGTGTCAATAGGGAGAAGGACAGGGTTAAATGGAGAAAGTGACAAAAGCAAGAAGGACAGGGATGGGGCAAAAGGGGGTAAGGCCATCAGGAAATGGAGGGTAATGAGTACCAATGCCCGTAGTCTGGGCAACAAGCTCCCTGAGCTGGTGGCCTTAATGGAAGAGGGATGTCTGGATATCGTAGCAGTCACAGAAACATGGTACACAGAGAACCATGACT
Organism: Neoceratodus forsteri; assembly: GCA_016271365.2. NCBI lineage: Eukaryota > Metazoa > Chordata > Ceratodontiformes > Ceratodontidae > Neoceratodus > Neoceratodus forsteri. Next base: position 1,182,723,244 of record CM057454.1, read on the forward strand.
GGGATGTTAACATACCAGGGTACATAACCTACAGGAGAGACAGGCAGGGGAGAAGAGGGGGAGGAGTCTCTCATGTAAAGGAAGGGATAAAGGCAACTGAACAAAAGAGTAAACAGGGAGGAGAGGAGGCACTGTGGGTCACCTTGGAGACTGGAAAGGCACCACAATCCGCACAGGGGTTGTGTACAGACCCCATGTCAGGGGGATAGAATGGACAAGGATATGATGGAAGGCATTCTTAGAATGGCAGAGAAAGGGAGATACTGTTGATGGGAGACCTGAATATGCCAGATGTTAACTGGAGCACATTTGCTGCAGCCACATCCAAGAGCAGGGCCATTCTTGACGCCTCTACAGGTGGCAGGCATTAGACAGCTAGTTTCAGAACCCACTCGTGAGGGAGCAGTCTTAGACCCTCATACTCAAACGGGGCAGTGAGAGGATTCAGATCTAGAAGTAGGTTGCCATCTGGGGATAAGTGACCATCAAACAGTGTGGTTCACATTAAACTCAGCTACAGAGTCAAGCCATACAAAAGTGAGGTACTGGACTTTAGGAGGGGTTGACTCTGGCAAGATGGAGAGTGCCTCAGAAAAGCACTAGCAAACAGGCTAGAAGGAGGCATGGAGCAACAATGGGAATTATCAAACTGCCATCACAGAGGCAACAAGCCTTTGTGAAGCAGATAAACAAATCAAAACGAAAGAAAAAGCACTATGGTTCTCAAGAGAGGTGGCTGTGAAAGTCAGGAAGAAAAGATAGCATTCCGGAGTATAAGGAAACACAGAAGGAGCAGGACAGAGAGCTGTACCAGTTAAGGCAGAAAGAAGCAGGGAGGAAGTCAGAATAGCAAAGGCCCAAACTGAGGAAAAGATAGCCAACTCAGTTAAGAAGGGGGATAAAACCTTTTATAGGTACATCAGCGAGCGTAGAAAGACAAAGGGAGGGATAGTGAGGCTGAATAGAATGAACGGTGGGTGGGCAGAGGGGGACAGTGAAAAAGCAGGGATACTGAATGAATATTTCTGCTCAGTATTCACAAAAGAGGAGGGGGAAGTGCCTAATCCAATTAACAGAAGCACTCTTGATAGGGGAGTCGATCCCAGTCCTTTCACAGAAGAAAGGGTTCTGCAAGAACTCCTAAAACTGAAGGTGGACAAAGCAATGGGTCCTGATGGAATTCACCCCAGAATTCTAAAAGAATTAAGGAAGGAACTAGTGAAACCACTGGCTACTCTTTTTAATAAATCATGGGAGGATGGTGTGGTACCCGAGGACTGGAGGAAGGCAGATGTGATTCCCTTCACAAAAGTGGGACCAAGACAGAGGCAGGAAACTACAGACCTGTCAGTCTGACCTCTGTGGTAGGGAAAGTGATGGAGTCACTCTGAAGGAAAGAATAGTTGAGTACCTAGAGGTCAGTGGAGCACAGGATCCAATGCAGCATGGGTTCACAGTGGGAAGGTCATGTCAGGACGAATCTAATAGATTTCTTTGACTGGGTGACCAAAGTAGTAGACCAGGGAGGGCTGTGGCACGTGCCTACCTAGACTTTAGCAAGGCATTTGACACAGTCTCACACAAAAGATTGATAGTCAAATTAACTAGCCTGGAGTGGGTCCCATGGTGGTAGCCTGGGTAAAACATTGGCTGGACAACAGGACACAGAAGGTAATTGTAAATGGAGTCCACTCTGAAGAAAGGGTGGTTACTAGTGGGGTACACGGAGGGTTCAGTACTGGGTCCAGTCCTTTTAATGTCTTCATCAGTGACATTGCAGAGGGACTGAAGGAAAAGTATGCCTTTTGCAGATGACACAAAGATCTGCAATAGGGTTGATATACAAGGAGGCGTGGAAAGGATGAAAAGGACTTGGCAAGGTTGGAGGAATGGTCAGACGTATGGCAGCTAGGATTCAGTGCAAAAAGTGCAAAATAATGCACCTGGGAAACAAGAACCCAGGGAAGAATACACAATGGGTGAGGAGGTAGTAACAACAACAAAACAGGAAAGGGACCTGGGGTAATCATATCAGATGCCCTTAAGGTTAGCAAGCAATGTGAGAAGGCAGTAGGGAGGGCCGGGGATACTGGGATGTATAGGGAGAGGCATCAGCAGCAGAAAACAGGAAGTTGTTATCCCTCTGTACAGACAGTTGGTGAGACCCCATCTGGAATACTGTGTCCAGTTCTGGAGACCCCATCTCTGCAAGGACATAGACAGGGTAGAGGCAGTCCAGAGGAGGGCAACTAAAATGGTGCAGGGTCTGCAAGAGAAGCCGTATGAGGAGAGACTAAAGGAGCTTAATATGTATACCCTTGAGGAAAGAAGGGAGAGGGGGGACATGATAGAAACTTTCAAGTACCTCAAGGAATCAACAAAGTCCAAGAGGTAGCATCTTTCAGAAAAGAGACTTGCAAGAACAAGAGGACACAATTTAAAGATAGAAGGAGGGCGGTTCAAGGGCAATGTGAGAAGTATTATTTCACAGAGAGGTAGTGGATGCATGGAACAGCCTTCCTGAGGAAGTTGTGGGGTCTAGAACTGTGGGAGAATTCAAGAATGCATGGGACAGACATAAGGCAATTCTTGTGGGGGGCAGGACGATATAGGCTGTTGGTTAACTAGGATCTGCGGCCTATCCTGTAGGTAGGGAAATGGGCAGACTAGATGGGCCTAGCGGTCCTTATCTGCCGTCAAAATCTATGTTTCTATGTTTCTATGTTTCTATGTTTCTAAATAGATACTTCTGCTCCGTATTTACTGAGGAGAAGGTAGGGCAGGGCCCACAGCTCAGCACCATGGACACGGGGGGAGGGAGGGAGGTGTGCACTAGTCCCTTCACAAAAGAAAGGGCTCTACAAGAGCTCGCTCAGCTCAGGGTATACAAGGCAATGGGATCTGATGGCATGCATCCCAGGGTACTAAAGGATCTAAGGGTGTAACTAGCAGAGCCATTATCAGAACTGTTTAGTGAGTCTCTGAGCACAGGAGAGGTCCCAGGAGACTGAAGAAGGGGTCATGTGATCCCGCTCCACAAGAGTGGTAGCAGGGAGGAGGAAGGGAACTACAGACCAGTTAGTCTTACCTCAGTAGTGGGCAAGATTATGGAGGCACTCCTTAAGGAAAGGATAGTGCAACACCTGGAATCCATAGTAGCACAGGATGCCAAGACAGCATGGGTTTACAACAGGAAGGTCCTGTCAAACTAATCTGATAGATTTCTTTGACTGGGTAACCAGAGTGATGGACCAAGGGAGAGCAGTTGATGTCGCCTACCTGGACTTCAGCAAAGATTTCGATACTGTTCCGCATAGAAGATTGATTAATAAACTGGGTAGGTTCAGGGTGGGTCAGAAGTTGGTCAACTGGGTGGCAAACTTGTTGACGGGCAGAAAACAGAGAGTGGTGGTAAATGGTATACAGTCAGAAGAGATGCAAGTTACAAGTGAGGTACCTCAGGGATCAGTCCTGGTGCCAGTCCTCTTCAATATCTTCATCAGTGACATTGCAGATGGACTGGAGTGTAAGGTTTGTCTGTTTGCAGATGAGACCAAGATCTGCAACAGAGTAGATGATCCAGATGGGGTGGGCAGAATGAGAAGAGATCTGGATAAACTTGCAAAATGGTCGGAAGAGTGGCAAATGGGGTTTAACACAAAGATGTGCAAGATCATGCACATAGGGAAGAGAAACCCTGAAGCCACCTATAGGTTGGGAGGGGAGTTGCTGACAATCGCAAGGGAAGAAAGAGACTTGGGCATCATCATCACAGATGTCAGGAAATCATCCAAGCAGACCACTAAAGCAGTAGGTAAGGCTAGAGAGATGTTGGGGTGTATTAGTAGGGGTATCACAAGTCGTAAGAGGGAGGTAATAATCCCTCTTTATAAGACACTGGTTAGACCCCATCTGGAGTACTGTGTGCAGCACTGGAGGCCACACCTGCACAAGGACATTAACAAAATGGAGGCAATATAGAGAAGGGCAACCAAAATGGTGCAGGGACTGCATCAGAAAACATATGAGGACAGATTAACGGAGCTCAGTATGTATACCCTAGAGCAAAGGAGGGAGAGAAGTGATATGATCAAAACATTCAATCATCTTAAGGGCATTAACAAGGTGAAAGAGTCTAACATATTTCAATATAAGAAAAATAGCAGGACAAGAGGACACAGCATAAGATTAGAGGGAGGCCGATTAAGGGGGAATGTGAGAAAGTTCTTTTTCACAGAAAGGGTGGTGGATGCATGGAACGGCCTACCTCAGTAAGTGGTGGATATGAATACAGTGCAGAGCTTCAAACAGGCATGGGATAAGCATAAGGGAGCAATAAAGATAAGTAAGAATAGATAGGCCATTGACTGGCCTATGGCACATTCATAAGGTAAGAAAAATGGGCAGACTGGATGGGCCTTGCGGTCCTTATCTGCCATCAACTTCTATGTTTCTATGTTTGTAATACAAAATGTGGGCCCATAGGCATGGAAGTCTGGACACTAGGGACTAGATAAGGATCTTTTATGGCAGAAAGTTGAAAATACAAAAAAAGATCAAAATCTTTTGGCAAATTCTGAGTCTCGGGTAGGCACTGCAGCTTTTGGCAACCAATAGGGAGGGCCAAAGGACAGGCTAAGTAATCATCCTGCACAGAGCCAATCAAATCAAACCCCAAAAAAGTGTTTCTAGTAAATCTAAAGGTTGTGCTGGAAGCCAATAAAGGTGCATCTGTTGGATATTTCCCAATTTTAAAAAAAGCAGCTGTGTTAGTTAAAACTAAAAGGTTGATAGGTACCACCTGCAGAGGCACCCCCAGGTATGAAATAACTGCATACTATGCTACTGTCTATCCCTCACAGACAATATCTGATTCCTCTGAGGCTGAACCCAGTGAGGGTAAAGATAAAGATAATGAATCAGTGATCAGGCACAAGGTTTACTGTAGAAGATGGAAATTACAGATGAGGAAGAAGCAGAACAGAACAATTGCGTGCTTACTGCTAATTACAGCTTCCTGCTGTTTTTGATGGAGGATAACTTTGCTTTCTGAGCTAGAAACAGCAGTCTAGAAGTACAGCTTTTTTACTAATTGCTCTCATTCCCACCCAAAGCCAGTTCTACTTTTATAGCCACTGGATTGGATTGACAACAGGAACTTCCTGTTTGGCAGTAGGAAGGGAAGGATCACTGAGACACATTAGTTTCATCAACCCTGAAGGAACCTAAAAAATAACTTTCTCCCCCCCTGGCTGCTGGAGGTCTGAATTCAAGCACGGAAGGAGACTACTGAAGACTACAGGAAGTTGCTGCCCCAGAACAGGAAGGGCGAGAGTTGTAAGGGCATATAGGCAGTAGGAAAGTAAGTGTAAAAATACATAGAGGGAGGAGACAGTAAGTATACAAAGCAACAGGAGAGGGGACACAAAATAAGTCAAGATGGGAGTGGTGCGGTGCAATGGCTGTGGGGCAGCAGTGTTCTGGGAGACATTCTGGAGGCTGCTATGCTGCCCTGTTTGCAGGCACCTCTCTGGTCTGAGGGAGGAGGTTGCCTGTCTCCAGGCTGACCTGGCTAGGATTCGTGAAACCTCTTCCCCCACCCAGGGACCACCAGGGCCACCACCGCTACCTCAGAGGTTGCTAAGAAAGAGGAGTGGTTGGACCAAGGTGGGCTCAGGGAGGGAGAGGGTGGTGGAACAGAGGTGCATCCCTCCAGTTGTACCTCTCCACAGTTCATATGCTGTTCTGGCAAAGAGGCACCTGCAGTGGAGATCAAGGAGGATGCTGGGAACCCCCACAAAGGAGACCCACAGGAGGGTGGCACGAGACTCCACAGGGGAAGGAAACAACTCCTGGTGGGGGACTTGATCATTAGGAGGTAGAAGTGGGGGAGGAAAGGGATAAAGAGGTAAGGTGCCTGCCTGGCGCCACTGCTCGGAGGGACAGGAAGTGAATCCTCAGGATCGTGGGAGCAGCTGCACGAGGGAGGGATCTGGATGTCATTGTCCACCTAGGGACAAATGACCTGGCTGTGAATGGGATCAGAGCAGTGCAAGAGGAGTTTGTAGAGTTGGGGAGGGGCCTTAGACAAGTAGCATGTATGGTAGCCTTCTCGGAGGTGCTGCCTGTCTATGGCAAGGACGACACTAGGGTATTCTGCACCATGGGATTCAATGAATGGTTAAAAAACTGGTGTGGAGCTCAGGGCTTTGGCTTCACTGGGGACTTGGGAGCCACCTAGAGGGATGCGGGCCTATATTGGCGCAATGGTCTGCATCTGTCTGGGGGGGGACCAGGATCCTAGGTGATAGGTTTAAATGCTTCATTGGCAAGCATTTAAACTAGCCATGGGGTGAAGCACTGAAAAGGAGCAGGGAAATCCCAGCCTCCCCCCAACAAAACACAGTAGTTAGGTAAACACCAAGGTAGAGAAGTCAGTAGTGAGCAGGACAGGGGTAAATGCAGAAAAAGGCAGTAAAGACAGGGATGGGGCTAAAAGGGGTAAGGCCATAAAAAAAATGGAAGGTGATGAGTATCAATGCCCGCAGTCTGTGTAACAAGCTCCCTGAACTAGTGGCCTTGATGGAAGAGGGATGCCTGGATATTGTGGCAGTCACTGAAACATGGTACACAGAGAACCATGACTGGGATGTCAACATACCAGGATACACAGTCTGCAGGAGGGACAGGGAGAGTAAAAGAGGAGGAGGAGTAGCTCTCTATATAAGGTAAGGAATTAAAGCAACAGAACTAAAGGGTAAACAGGAAGTTGATGAGTCACTATGGGTCACCTTGGAGACAGGAAATGGCACCACAATCTGCATGGGGGTTGTGTACAGACCCCCATCTCAGGTGGAGGAAATGGACAAGGAAATGATAGAAGGCATCCTTAAAATGGCAGAAAAAGGGGAGATATTGTTGATGGGGGACCTGAATATGCAAGATGTTAACTGGAGTACCTTTGCTGCAGGCACATCCAAGAGCAGGGTCATTCTTGATGCCCTACAGGGGGCATGCCTCAGACAGCTAGTGTTGGAACCCACTCAGGAGGGAGCAGTCTTAGACCTGGTACTCTCAAATGGGGAAGGAGAAAGGATCTTAGATTTAGAAGTGGGTAGCCATCTGGGAACAAGTGACTACCAAACAGTGTGGTTCACAATAAACACAGCCATAGAGTCAAGCCATACAAAAACAAGAGTATTGGACTTTAGGAAGGCTGTCTTTGGGAAAATGAGAGAGTGCCTCAGAAAAGCACTAGCAAACGGGCAAGAAGGAGGGGTGGAGGAACAATGGAGAATGATCAAAACAGCCATTGCAGAGGCAACAAGCCTTTGTGCGAAGCAAATCAACAAAACAAAACGAAGGAAAAAAACACCTCAAAAGAGGTGGAAGGGAAGGTTAAGGAGAAAAGGATAGCATTCAGAAAATATAAGGAAACGCAGAAGGAGCAGGACAGAGAACTTTATCAGTTAAAGCAGAAGGAGGCAGGGAAGGCAGTCAGAATAGCAAAGGCACAAACTGAGGAAAAGACAGCCAACTCTGTTAAGAAGGGGATAAAACCTTTTATATGTACATCAGGGAGCGAAGAAAGACCAAGGGAGGGATACAGAGACTTAATAAAGGGGAGGGTATGTGGGCAGAGGGTGACAGTGAAAAAGCAGGGATACTGAACGAATATTTCTGCTCAGTATCCACAATGGAAGAGGAGGGGGAAGTACTTAAACCAAACAAGGGAGAAACTCTGAATGGGGGGGTCAATACCAGTCCACTCACAGATGAAAGAGTTTTGAAAGAGCTCTTGAAACTGAGGGTGGACAAAGCAATGGGGCCTGATGGGATTCACCCAAGAATTCTAAAAGAACTAAGGGTAGAACTAGTAACACCACTGACTACTCTCTTTAACACATCATGGGAGGATGGGGTGGTGCCTGAGGACTGGAGGAAAGCAAATGTGATTCCACTTCACAGACATGGGAGCAGGGCAGAGGCAGGAAACTACAGACCAGTTAGTTTGACCTCAGTGGTAGGGAAAATGATGGAATCACTTCTGAAGGAAAGAATTGTTGAGTACCAAGAGGCCAGTGGGGCACAGGACCCAAGGCAGCATGGTTTCACAGCAGGGAGATCATGTCAGACGAACCTAATAGATTTCTTTGACTGGGTGACCAAAGTAGTAGACCAGGGAGGAGCTGTGGATATGGCCTACCTAGATTTTAGCAAGGCATTTGACACAGTCTCACACAAAAGATTAATATACAAGTTAGCCAGCCTTGGCGTGGGTCCCAAGGTGGTAGCCTAGATAAAAAACTGGCTGGACAACAGGATGCAAAGGGTAATAGTAAACGGAGTCCACAATAAAGAAAGAAGAGTAACTAGCAGGGTACCACAGGGTTCGGTACTGGGACTGGTCCTCTTTAATGTCTTTATAAGTGACATTGGAGAGCACCTGGAAGGAAAGGTATGTCTCTTTGCAGAAGACACAAAGATCTGCAACAGGGTTGATACACAAGGTGGGGTGGAAAGGGTGAGAAGGAACTTGGCAAGGTTGGAGGAATGGTCAAATATGTGGCAGCTCAGATTCAGTGCAAAGAAGTGCAAGGTAATGCATCTGGGAAACAAAAACTCAGGGGAAAAGTGCACAATGGGAGGTGAGTTAATAACAACAACAAAAATAGAAAGAGACCTAGGAGTAATTATATCAGATGACCAAAGGTGGGCAAGCAATGTGAGAAGGCAGTAAGGAGGGCTGGGCGGATACTGGGATGCATAGGGAGAGGCATCAACAGTAGAAAACAGGAAGTTGTTATCCCTCTGTACAGACAGTTGGTGAGACCCCATCTGGAGTACTGCATGCAGTTCTGGAGACCCCATCTCCACAAAGACATAGACAGAGTGGAGGCTGTTCAGAGGAGGGCAACCAAAATGGTGCAGGGTCTGCACCAGAAGACATACAAGGAGAGACTAAAGCAGCTTAATATGTATACCCTTGAGGAAAGGAGGGAGAGGGGGACATGATAGAAACTTTCAAGTATCTCAAGGGAATTAACAAAGTACAAGAGGGTAGCATCTTTCAGAAGAAGAGATGTGCAAGAACAAGGGGGGCACAATTTGAAGATAGAGGGGGTACTGCTCAGAGATAATGTTAGAAAGTATTTTTTCACAGAGAGGGTTGTGGATGCACGGAACAGCCTTTCTGAGGAGGTTGTGGAGTCAGGAACAGTGGAAGAATTCAAAAATGCATGGGACAGGCATAAGGCAATTCTAGTGGGGGGGGTAGGAGGAAGTAAGCTGTTGATTAACTAGAATCTGCAGCTTATCCATCAGGTAAGGAAATGGGCAGACTAGGTGGGCCAAGTGGTCCTTATCTGCTGTCAAATTCTATGTTTCTTTCTATGTTTACCATGACAGTAGAGCGTCAAGAGAATTTCTTTCATCAGGCCACGCCTATGGAACTAATAGCTGCCAGATGCTAGGACCACACAGAAACTTTTGCAAGCAGTTAGCCAGGGGCTGCCCACGATGAAGACAGATGTTGGCTCATACATAAACGTGGGCAGCCCATTCTCTCCTCAGTTCTGCACAGGAGATCATACATGGAGGACTTCTCTGTAGGGAACCAGGAAAGAACCCAGCACTCTATGAACTACATAGAAATTGTTGGCAGATAAGGTCTGCCAGGCCCATCCAGTCTGCCCGAAAGCCCTACACTAGTTTGTTTCCACTGACCCTACCTAGTCAATGGCTTTCCCCCCTCCTTCCCACCACCAATGTACCCTAATACCTGTCCCATGCATATTTTAAACCCTCCAGTGTTTGCCCCCACCACTTTCTGTGACAGTTTATTCCATGCGTCCACCACCTTCTCTGTGAAGAAAAACTCTCACATTTCTCCTCAGCCTGCCACCCTCCAATTTCATGTCATGCCCCCTTGTTCTTGTACATCTCTTATATTGGAAGATGTCTCTCCCCTGCACTTTGTTTATGTTTCTATCATGTCCCCTCGATCCCTCCTCTCCTCCAGTGAGTACATATTGAGGTCCTTTAGTGTCTCCTCACATGTTTTCTGGTGCAATCCTTGTACCATCTTAGTTGCCCATCTCTGGATCGCCTCCACCCTGTCAATGTCCATACGAAGGTGTGGCCTCCAGAACTACATACAGTACTTTAGGTGAAGCCTCACTAGCATTTTGTACAATGGCATAACAACCTCCCACCTTCTGCTTGTGATACCTCTACCTATGAATCCCAGCATGCCACTGGTCTTTCCTGCAGCCTTTGTCCTCTGCTTAGACACCTTTAGGTAATCAGAAATGATAACCCACATGTCCCTTTCTTCCTTTGCAATTTTGTAATAGTCAGCAACTCCCCCATTCTGTAGCACTCCCCAAGGTTCCCTCTTCCCAGGTGCAATATTTTGTACTGCTTGGAACTGAATCTTAGTTGCCACACTTCAGACCATTTTTCAAGCTTCTCCAGGTCCCTTCTCATTCTCTCTACTCCATCTGGAGTATCCACCCTTTTGCAGATCTTGGTGTCATCTGCAAACAGGCAGACCTTTACCTCCAGTCCTACCACAATATCACTAATGAAGACATTAAACAGGACTGGCCCAAGGACTGATCTCTGAGCTACCTCACTGGTCACCCCCCTCTCCCCGGATTGGATTGTATTTACCGCCACCCACTGCTTCCTGTCTGCAAGCCAGTTCCTAACCCAGTTTACCACGTTGTGCCCCATGCCCAGACTACTTACTTTATTGACCAGTCTTTTGTATGGGATGGTGTTGAAGGCTTTGCTGAAATCGAGGGAGGTGACATCAACCACCCCCTCAGATTTACTTCCTTCATAACCCAATCAAAAAAGGTCTATCAGACTTGTCTGACATGACCTTCTTGCAGTGAATCCATCATGCCTCGGATCCTGGGCCCCAGTGGACTCCAAGCAATCCATTATCCTTTCTGTAAGCAATGCCTCCATGATCTTGCCCACCTCTGAGGTGAGGCTGCTTCTCTAAGATTCTTTAGGTACTCCTCCCTGTCTGGCTCCCTTTGAGTTTCCTTGTATTTCCTGAAACCGGCCCTTTTGGCCCTTACTTTGTCTTCTACCTCTCTCAAGAACCATAGTGGTTTCCTCCTTTTCCTGCCTTTGCTTACAATCTTGATCCACCAGTTTGTCACCTCCTGTATGGCTCCCTTCAGGCATTCCCTCTGCTCCTCGACTCCCCCCTCCTATCTCCCATTCCAACAGGGCCTCTGATACACCACCTGATTTTATCAAAATCTGCCCTTCTAAAATCCAGAACTCTTGCCTTAGTGTAACTAGACAGTGTCTCTGTCACCATGTTAAACCACACTATGTTGTGGTCACTGGATCCCAGCTGCCCTTCCACCCGAATGTCAGAGATACTGTCCCATTGGTCAGTACCAGGTCCAGAATCACTACTTCTCTTGTGGGATCTTATACCAGCTGTCTGAGCCTTGCCCCCTGCAGTGAATCTAGGATGTTCCTGCTCCGTTGAAGCAACTGCTAGGATGGTCCAATTAACATCTGGGATATTGAAGTCACCCAGCAGTAATAAATCACCCTTTGTTGCCATCTCCTGAATTTGATCCACTAGATCCCTATCCCTCTCCTCCCCTTGTGCTGGAGGTTTACAGATCACCCCTGTTCGAGTTGCTATGCCATTTCCTGGCTCAAGGGTGACCCACAGTGCCTCATTCTCCCCCTGTCCACCCTGCACCTCTGGTTGCTTTTATGCCTCCCTTTACATACAGGGCCACTCCCCCTTCTGTGCCCCTATCTCTCCTGAATAGGGCGTATCACAGAACATTTGTTTCCCAGTCAGGATTTGCTGTAAACCAAGTCTCTGTAATTGCCACTATGTCCAGGTCTGCCTCTACTATTAATGCCTCCAGATCTGGGATTTTATTTCCCAGGCTGTGGGGCGTTTGTCACCATTGCCTTCCATGGTTTGCTGGTTGTCTCCCCTCTAGTCCTGTGTTTACCATCCTGTTCCTTCCCACCACCCCTTGTTCCCATTTGTTGCTGCTTTTCAGTCTCCATATTACCCTTTATATTATGACCTGATGTCCCTCTCCTCATCCTGCTATCATTTTCATTTCTAGCTACATATACATTTGTGTCCTCCATGCAGACTGCATTTACATGTGGGGGTAAGTAAGTAAGTAAAGTTTATTTAAAAACACTTTTCCAATGATCAAAGTGCTTTACATAACAGTAAACAAGCAATACAATATTAATAATATAAAATCATAAGCCATAAGCTTTAGAACATAAAAAAAGTTTTCAACTCTACTTTAAAACTCTCGACGGTCAGGCAGCTTCGTATCCGACGAGGTAGAGAATTCCACAGGGCCGGAGCTGCATATGAAAATGCATGAGCTCCTGATGTTTTCAGACGAACACTGGGAATCTCTAGCAATCCCTCGTCGGCGGATCGGGGTGAGCGAGAGGGGCAGTAGGGAGTAAGGAGATCTTGCAGATACTGCAGTCCCTGTTCATGTAAGGCTTTATAGGTCAGTAACCCGACCTTGAAGGTGATTCACCATTCTACCGGCAACCAGTGCAGCCCCCGCAAAACAGGCGTAATATGACTATACCTAGATGTTCCAGTCAAAAGCCTGGCTGCTGCGTTCTGCACTAGCTGTAGGCGATGAATTTCAACCCCCGATAGCCCCAGGTAAAGGAAATTGCAGTAATCAAGGCGAATGGTCACAAAGGCATGGACCAGAGTAGGAAGGTCAGCCGGAGGAACCAAGTGTTTTACCAGGGCGATATTCCTCAGATGGAAAAAAGAGGACTTAACAACGGCAAACCGCTGTCCAAAATAACACCCAGGTTCCGCACCTGGCCTGAGGTCAAGAGCTGGGCATCACCAAGCCAAAGGCTTGATGGTACCTCAGCCCTATGACCTACCTCAAGGCGACCTGGGTCCACAACCAACACCTCGGTCTTATCCGGGTTTAACCTCAGCCAGCTGGTGCGCATTCAGTCATTGATTTCGGCTAGACATCTGTTAAGCAGAGAGAGACTGCATCATCCTGAACGGGAATAAAGGACAGATACAGCTGGGTATCATCTGCATAGCAGTGAAAACCCAGACTGTAATGCCTAATAATATCTCCTAATGGCAGCATATAAACTGCGAATAACATGGGTGCCAAAATGGAGCCCTGCGGTACCTCACAGAACAGAGAGATGGTATCAGAGGAATAAATCCCCATTGTAATCCTCTGAGTCCATCCCGTAAGGAAAGATTGAAACCAATGTAAGACTGTACCAGACAGTCCACAAAGAAATCGCAGGTGCTCCAGCAGCACTCCATGATCCACAGTATCAAAAGCTGCAGAGAGATCAAGAAGGACTAGAATAGTACGAGCCTTTCAATCTCTCACAATTAGGAGAGCATTTAAAACCTGGACAAGGGCAGTCTCAGTGCTATGTCATTTCCTAAACTCCGACTGGAGAGCTTCATAGATGTTGTGATTCATAAGATGGTCATCCAACTGTATCGCAACCACCTTTTCAATAACCTTACCCACAAAGGGCAGGTCAGAGATAGGTCTGTAGTTAGCTGGGACTTCTGGATTCAATGAAGATTTTTTAAGGAGTGGTCGAACGACTGCCTCCTTTAATGGGGCGGGGAAAACCCCTTGATCCAAAGAATTCCAGACAGTTTCAGCAAAGATCGGGCAGATAGTATCTACACAGCTTAATAACAGTGGTGTAGGGCCTGGATCCAAGCTACAACTGGTTGGTCGTACAGTCTGGATAATCCTCACAACATCCATGAATTCCGGCCTACTAAAGTCAGACCAGGAGACACAAGGGATTGCTTCCTCTCGCTGACCATCACAACTCCCTATAGAGAGAGCAGGACGGATGCCCGATCTGATGCTGGCAATCTTATCTGTAAAGAATCGAGCAAGCTCATCACACTTCATCTGTGAAAAATCTCTTCCAGACTGCGGACTCAATAGGTCCAAAACCACCAAAAGGCCTTCTGGGGTAACTCCCCTTCAAGGGCGCTATTGTACGATCTCTGTAGGGGTGGGTGGTATGATTTACTTTTCTCTTTTTCTCCACCCCAATGGCTAGTTTAAATGCTTGCCAATGAAGCATTTAAACTGTTCATTAATGACTATGGTACTCTTACTGGAAAGATGCAGGTCATCGGCTCCGTACAGGTCTCTATCCATCCAGGTGGGCCCCCATTTCCCAATGAAGCTAAATCCTTGCTCTACGGGCCCATTCTTCAGCCACTTATTGACTATGTGAAGCAGAGGGCTATAGCACAGAACAGAATAGAGACAGGAGCAGCAAAACCTTGAGTTGCAGGCTCGAGTTGCAGGCAAAGGTGGCCATGCGTCTTAAGGACTGACCATGTACCAACCTAGGAAGTTCCTTACCATACTTTCTGTAACAAAATGTAGAACAGTTAGCTAGCCATTTGGACAAGCACTGTTTGGAAACTGGGACACCCTCTTTCCCAGGGGCAAATGAAACAAAAAGCTGCAAGGACTTTCTACAGTCTTTTGTGCAGCATACCAGTATATAGTACCTGAGTATTCTATGTACATCTAAAGTAGGAAGCAATGTTTTCCTTGGATTGGCATGCTCAGCATAATAAACTGGCAGGTGAATGGTCTGATTTAAAGTAAACTAAGGCACAACTTTTAGTAAAAACTCAGGATTGGTATACAAATACACCCTGTCTCTATCGAAAATCACATAAAAGGACTCAAACATTAGAGCCTGTAGTACTGAAATCATGGGTAGGGCCGATAGGAGCCAGTCCATCATGGGAGATAAAAAAAAAGTGCACTAAATAACACTTTCCAAGAGAGAAAATGTAAGCCACAAGCTGCAGCTGGCTCAAAAGGAGCCAAAAATGAGGGTTACTCAACTGTAACTGTGGTTCTAGGAGTGGTATAGAGTGTACATCCACACTTAGTCAGTCTTCCTTTCCCTTTACATAAGAATGGGAAGATTAAGCCTGAGGTTCAATGTGGGGGAGGAAATAGCTCCTCTTACATCCCCTACTTCTCAACAATTCCACTGCTCAGCTTTGAATGTTACAGAAACGACTCAGAGTTTTGCGTTTAGTGCCCGGACAGCTGCGTGGTCCTTGCGGCTGCTCCCTACTTCTGCCTCTCCCTGCTGCCATTTGTCTCCTTGTTCTCCCTGTTCCAATTTCTCTGCTCCTCCCACTCCCATTTGTGCCCCCTCCCTTTCATGTTGTCCCTACATCTCCCTTGTCTGTCTTGGTGCCCCCATTCCTCTGCCTGTTCCTTTCTCCTCTTTCTGACACTTGTAACTCTGGTCGTCTCTCTTGTCTACCGTGTTCCTGTTTTCTGCTGTTCTCTTTTGGGCATTGCTTTTATCATGTTTTCCAGAGTAGCCTCTCCGTTTCTGCTAGCTTTCTGTGTCTGCCATGCCTGCTGGGTCCCCATCTCGGTTCCGGCTGCTGCACAGGATACGCCAGCTCGGCTACAAATCAGCACTCCACCTGCTTCTCCAGTTTTGCTGCCCCAGACTGCCTCATTCTACTGTTCTATTGCTCCATGCTTCCACTGAGACTCAACTGACACTGCAAACTGCCAGTATTGTTTTGGACTCCTCAGCTATTCTCGGCACCTCGGTCAGCGGGTCAGAACTCCCGTTGGATGATCGCTAGCATGAACAGAACACCTTCAGAGGTGCACTTGTTCATGTTTAATTTCACAGACACTGACCCTATTTCCCGGCCGCTTGCTACCCTTGCCTTTTTGGCTTTCCGTGTGACTGTTACGGTATGGGGCAGTCAGCATGGAACCATTTTCCTGCATTTTAATGTGGATGTTCCCAACACCCGACGTCGCCTACATCCTGGATTGCATTTTCCTTAGTGCTCCTTTGAGGACCTTTCCTTGCCTATATTGACTGCGATCTTCTCTGTTTGGCAGTTCTATGCTTTACACCTGGTTCTCTCCGTGCCTCTGCCACCTCACCTCCTGTCCTGAGCAAACGTTAGGCTCTGACACTATTTTAATTATCTGCAGTGGTACTGTGCTCCTGAGCTGTTCCTATGAGCCTATCTCTCTCATAGCTGACTCTCCTTTTGGCAACCTCCTGGTGGAGTGCAAGAAAATTCTGGGATAACATTAAGGAACGTAATGGGAAATCCCGCTCCCCACCTCCGTCCCAACTCAACATCAATAACTCTACCTCCTCAGATCCTCAAAGCATCTCCGACTGCCTTAACACCACCTTCACTGACCTTAGCGCAGTCCTCCCAAGTAACTTCTTTGACCCTGCACCGCCCATCACAACGCACAATCTCCAATTACCCCCTTTCCATCTGAGGGTCATTAGTCCACAGAAAGTCAAATCCTACTTATCCAAAGCCCTCAGTGGTCCAATCACTGTAAAGAAATACAAAATCACACATGCCCCCACAATGCAAAGCATCATGGGTTGCATATGCAAATCACCACAGAATATTATGCAGGTTCAACTTTAAGCAGAAATGCATGGTACTGAAAGGCCTCTCACACAGTTTGCAAAGGGTGCTAACAGAAGACATAGACACGTGTTTCATGCTACCAGGACTCATCGGTATGCCTCGTCTGTTTGACACCCCAGTGGAATGAACCAGCTACCCTAAGAGACTCATTTGACATGAGAATCCTTCACCTGGTCCTTGACGCTGTCCTCTCCCAACTCACAGACCTCCTCAACTGCTCCCTGTATCTGGGACAGTTCCCAACAGCTTGGAAAACAGCTGCCATAACCCCAATCTTTTTTTTTTTTTCAAACTTTGTTTCTTTCCTACCTTGCTGGGGAACTCTCTCCAGCTACCTCTAACTGATTGCTACTTCCCACTTGTGATGGTCCCTCATCTCCGCACCCCCGGCCCGACGCATTCCCCAGGTCTGAGCCCTCCAGGGAAGGGCAACCCTATCCTTCCAGGGTGCTCTATCTCATAAGGTTGAGCCTCTGGGCCAGGGAGTGGAGGGACGGAGAGAGAGAGATCCGACCAGCACTGGGAGTGTGGATCGGGGAGGCTCCTTTGCCTATCCTCGGGAGGGGGTTTTCTGGCTTCCCTACCCTATTGGCTCAGTCGTGCAATGTGTCCCAGCATGGGCAAGCATGCTGCCGTGCATGCCTACAGGGTTGCTGCCGCAGCCAATCCACACTAACTTCCTTGTCTCTTGCTGCTGTGTTCCCAGCCATTGCTAGGAGTCCCCAGAGCCCAAGACAGATCCCCCCTCCCTCCCGGGACAAGACAGCAGTGCTCCAGATGCTCACTCCTGTCCCTCCCCTGCCAGCCCCCAGCTTTCCGAGCTCACTCCCAAACCCTGGTCGCTGGTGTGACACGAGGTGTGGCATCTAGCACCTCAACCCTCGGCACCACTGGGCCAGCCCAAAACCCCAATCCTAAAAGATGGTGACAGCTCCTCCCCCAACAACTACTGACCCATCTCCATCCTTCCCCCACTCTCCAAAGCTCTTGAGAAAATTGTTACAGATCAGCTCACTGAGTACTTGCACAACCACAACCTATTATGCAAAGAACAACATGGTTTCCACGCTGGTAGCAGCACAACTACTACACTAATGGAATTTTCTAACTTGCTTCACTCTGCCCTTGATAAAAGCCACCTCACCGGGGCCATTTTCAATGACCTCTCCAAGGTGTTTGACACGGTCTCTCATCCCCACCTGTTGAACACGCTGCAGCAAATTGGTTTGTCCCAAGGTCCCCTATCCTGGTTCGCATGCTATCTCTCCACTAGATCCCAATGTGTAAAAATTAACAACACCTTCTCTACCACCCTGCCCATATGCTCTGGTGTCCCCCAGGGCTCTATCTTGGGACCACTGCTCTTTAGCCTTTACCTGAATGCCCTACCCAACTCCTGTTCAGTTAGTGTATTTCCTTATGCTGATGATGCAGTCCTCTTTGATTCCCACTATTCCCCCTCTGTGCTGCAGTCCCTCCTTCCAAGGCTCCTTCAATCAAACTGAGGACTGGTTTACTGACCACAGACTAGTGGTTAACATCAAAAAAACAAGTCCATGCTCTTCGCACATCACCAAAGTAAGGCCAAGGACTCCCCCTACTGATCCTCTCCATTTTGCTCCTCACTCTGGACCAGGTTCATACCTACAAGTACCTGGGCATCACTTTTGACACTGCCCTCTCATTCCATGCACACATCAATATGCTCTCCTCCACCACAAATGCCTGCATCGATCTCCTATACCGACATAAGGACTGCCTAACTCCTGAGGCTCTCTGCCTGGCTATCACATCCTCAGTATTGTCACTAGTGGACCATGGGCTCACAACATATGCAGCTTCTGATCACACCGCACTCAACAAAATACATCTGGCAATTAATAAGGCATGCCGTCTCCTCTCTGGTGAGGATAGACGTACCCACACCTGCACCCTCTATTCCCTGAAAAATGTTCTTACTTTGGAGGAGAGACTACAATACCAGTCATGCCTCCTGGCAAAAAAAAACCCTCCTGGGATTACAGTGTCCCTCTGCATGGCCATCCCAACTGTTGCCACGCGTGTGGCCACCAAGAACACATGGATGGTCCCTGGGGTCAGGACCGCCCTAGCACAAAGATTCTTCCCCTTCAGAGCATCTTCCTGGTACAACGCCCTCCCCCTAACTGTCACTTCCTTAATTAAGATAGGTCCCTTTAAGGCTGCACAAAAAAATCACATCCTGACCTCCCGCTAGGCGTAGTCCCGGGCCGTGGCTATGCCTCTTCTGAGGCAGCCCCCATCCATACTTCCCCTGGAGCCCACTGTACATATACATGGGGCAACCTGGATGTTTGCTAGTTGACAATGCCTCCCTGAGGCAGCACCGCTTATTAGGACAGAATTTTCTCCAATGGGCCTTTAGCTGCCTTCTGTATACATTAACTGCTACCTGTATAAGATGGTTAATACCCTCATGACAATGCCTGTGCCTGTAAGGCTGTAAATTGTAAATAATTGTTGCACAGTACTGTTTTTGCTCCTGTGTTATTCTCCTGTATTCAAATGGCCAAAGTGACACTCTATAACAATCTGTAATCATCTGACTTTGATACTTGTTTGTACTGTTTTTGACTCTGTATCTGACGTGGTGCATTTGGAAATGAGTCTATAACTCAAAGGGTTGTAATTCCTATAAATAAATAAATAAATAAAATAAGTATGGGACTATATCTACCTCATTGATGTATGCTTCACCACGACCATGTTCTGCAGTAACCGACACTGACTATGAGATCACTTCTGTGGTGTAGCTAGCAAAACACATTTGGCAGCCAGACTCATTTAGTGCCTCTCCCTCTGACCTCTGCAGTGACATACACTGCAATGTTATACACTGCTATCCAGGAAACTCCTCCTCATCGGGTCATCCTTGTTTTAATTTCTCTGACAGCTACAATCATTTTCGCTCACACAATGCTGGACACCGTGTAGCTCTACAGCGGAATCTTAACTGAGTATGACGTGTCCTCAGAGGTAGCACAGCTCCACTCATTCAAGTCCACTCCTTTCTCAGGCAGACCTACGTGGGAGTCTTGCTGGTCCAGCTAGCCTACCTGGGGGCCTAGCTCGACTTATTCGATTCTGGTCCTTCCTCGGGCAGACCTTCATGGGGGTACTGCCGGTCCAGCTAGCCCATGTGGGGGCTTGGCTCGACTTATTCATTTCTCCTCATTCCTCAGGCAGATCTATGTGGGGTCCTGCTGGTCCAGCTAACCACGTGTTGGCCTAGCTCCACTTATTTGATTCTACTCCTTACTCAGGCAGACCTATAGTACGTGGATGTCCCGATGGTTTGACTAGCCTACATAGGGACCTAGCTCGACTCTTTCACTTCTTTATTTATTTATTTTAAATTGATGACTGAGAAAGGCACACTGAGTCGAGGCTCATTTTCAGGTGTGACCTGGGTAAAAAGTAACACTGTGGTAGAACGAAGTTACACTATACGTTATTTACAGAAATTTACAGAAATATACAAGAGTATAATTCACAGCTGACAAAGCCTACTCTGGCTGCTCATTTCACTACCTCTCAGTGGTGAACCTACATGACGATCTCAAAGCGCTGTACCTTACTCAATGAGTGATGACACTGCTAGCACTTCCATGCTGTAAATATTTCGCTATTTGCTGTTACATCATCACCTGTGTGTACTGAGTAACTTCTGTTAAGCGATGTCATGTTATGTTTTGCTATGTCTTGTATTGTACTGCATTGATTGACTTGGAACCTTTGTAAACAAGCCCTTGTCTCAAAGGTATTAATCCTAAACTTAAATAAATAAATAAGTAACTAATAAAAAATAAATTAATATGGTTAGGCACAATGTAAACAAGGTAAGGCACAATTATTATAAGGCAAGAATACATATTAAGCGTAACTAATAGTTTAGCTTAACACACTTTGAGGCCTCTTATGAGGGGTCTAGAGCAGGTAGGGGTTGAATTTGAAATCAGGAGTGTAACCAGCTCAGGCCAGCAGAGACCTGTAATCACAGAGAGGGAGGATTTAAAAGTAAGCAAAGGGGTGTGCGCACAGAGTCAAAGGGGGAGGTACATATATACGAACATATGAAGAAGCCAGCAGAAGAAGGCCATTTGGTCTATCAAGTCTGCTTATATTGCAGGGTCCACAGTTTGAGGTAATGTTCCTGCCCTCCCTCCCCACTCCTCCCAGCCTCCCTGCCATTATCCTTACTTTCCCCCATGCCTATCCCAGCTTCTCATAAAGCTGCTCACTGTCTTCTACAAGATGACCTCTTCCGGCATTGTATTCCAAGTCTCCACCACCCTCTCTGTGAAGAAGTGCTTCCCGACCTCCCCCCTAAACCTCCCACCCTCCAGCTTAAGACTGTGACCCCTAGTGTTATGGCTGCCACTCAGCTTAAAGAAACTCTCCTTATCAATCTTATTTATCCCCTTCAAGTACATGAAGACTCTAATCATGTCCACTCTCTCTCCCCGTTTTCCAGTGAGTATATATTCAGTGCCCTCAACCTCTCCTTATATGCCTTACCCTGCTGACCCCCTATCATATTTGTAGCCCTTCTCTGGGCCGTCTTCAGCAGGTTAATGTCCTTTTTGAGGTGTGGGCACCAGTTCTGAACTCCATAATCTAGATGCAACCTTACCAGTGATCTGTACATGGGCAGTATAACCTCCTCTTTTCTACTACTGATCCCCCTAGACATGCATCCCAGCATCTTGTTTGCCTTTGCTGCTGCTTTCTTGCACTGTGTGGAGTGCTTCAGGTCACTAGTGATCATACCTCCAGGTAGGGAGGATTATAAGCATTGGTGGCACTGGGAAGCGGGAAGAAGTCTGAGGAATCTTTTGAGGGATGAGAAAGTGGAAGCAAGACGAAGGTCTGAGGGTAGGTTATTCCAGAGGTGGACCTATGTGGGGGTTATTCCAGAGGTGGTCCTCGGGCAGACCTATGTGAGGGTCTCACTGCTCCAGCTGGCCCACATGGGGGGGCTAGCTTACTACGCAATTACTTTCTATGCTTTCCTCTAGTGGATCTCTGCAGGAACCCTGCTAGTTCAGCTTGGCCCACGTGGAGCCTCGCTTCATGGCAAGTTCTTTCCAGCTTCCTTCCCATCCCAGTTCAAGTTTCAGTGTATTACTCCAGACATCTTCATAGAGCAACGCTCGTTCACCTAACAGTCCTGGAACATTTTAGTTATCTTCCAATCGAGGCAAACGATAGTATCCAACTTCTACCGGAAACTAAAGATGGCATCAGGCAGGCCACTTAAGTCACTAAGACCAGGAACATTCGTACATCATGTATCGACCTGCTATCTTTCTGGCTTCCTGGTCCACATCCCATGTGTGAGCACTGCTATATGGCCATCTTGGTGTGTCCACTATCCCCCATGTCATCACTGTCTACAATCTTGGTACTCATTGTCTGTCTAGGCACGCTGAACTTGAATGCTCTAGAGCCCTATTCCTGATTCATTTACAACTATCTTTTGGGCTATTGCCCTGTTTTGCCTTGTCATATGAGGCCGTACCTGTCACTTCTGCTCCCAGAAACTCTGATGACTGATCTCATTCCACTCATTCCAGGACCTGTAATACTGGACATCAATGTTGACTTTCTTCACAATTAGTTGCTTACTTACTTACTACTTACCAGCAGATACAGGCCACATGGTCTATCAAGTCTACTCGAGTGTGCAGCTAGCACCCCACTTTGCAGCTGCCCCTCCCCCTTCACAATCCCACACAGATGAATGCCAAATGAGATTGAACCAGATTAAACTGTTTGCTTCATCATTCTCTGAAACTGCCCTGTTTTTCCATATGCATGCCTGGATCCTCATTTACTATAAGACTACCTGTGGAGGGCATGTCCTAGTCGCTTCCTCCATGCTGCATCTGGATCCATAGCTTCTGGACTTTCATGGACATCTTGTACCTGTTTTCTCAGGTCTTCCAGGAAGGACCCCTTCAACAATGACCTGTGTGGGGGTTTCTTCAATCAAGTGTCTTCACTCAGCCTACATGGGGTCCTCATTTAAGCTTCCTAATGTTAACCTGTCACTGGATATTCATTGCTGCAGTTTATCTCATTGGACTGCCTTCAGAGAGCTCGTGTTTACTCTCACTCTACCATGGCACCTCCAACTCACATGTCTCTTCCTCAAATTTTAGCGGCTTCATCAGATGCTCCTGCTCCTCCATCAGCTGTGCCTGCCTTCTACAATAAGATACCTAGCATCCTGGCTTGCATCCATGCTTTGATCTATGTAGAGGTCTCAGTTGATGCACCTCAGAGCCTCATGAAGGACCCTTCTCTCTGACTTTCATGGAGGTCTTTTCACCCACTACTCAGACCAGGCTATACCGTCTAGTGCTCAACAATCCCTAGATTAAGCTCCCTGGATTTATCATCATGTTTGGTTCCCAGTTCTCCATTCCTATACAGAAATCCTGGACATGGATTAACCATCTTCCCTCATCAAGACATCCATCCAAATCGGACTCTCCTTCATCTTCCAGAATCTTCATATTTCAGTACTGACTTTCTGCTCACCATCAAGATTCAGAGGGCATGACCCACCGACCAGCAAGATTAGGATTTAAACTCTTGGACAAATCCAGAACCAAAACCTCAACCCACATTTAGTATTATCTCCTCATAGCTTGCCCAGAGGATGGGCAGGTTAATAGTCATGGGTTTTCAGAGGTTTCCCCCACAGGGTTTTTTCCTCTCCTGCATGCTACTGGTCACACTCTCTGGAGTTGGAGGTGGTAATCAAAACATTAATAATCTTTTTGGGCTTTTGTTACTACACCTACCCAGCATTTCTACTGAGGGTGGGAAACAGAGAAAGGCCAAAGTCTAACTTTATTAACCTCAAGCACTTAACATTGAAGCTTATAAGTATGCACAAGCACTAGGCTATGTACCACACATTGAACATAAGAAGTAGCAGGCAGATGGGGACTGTGTGATCCATCTTGTCTGACCAAAAGGTTCTACCTCTACCCTGTTTTATTACCCCTTCAGGTGCCCACATTGCCTCTCCCATGTTAGTTTGAATTTCTGTACTGTTTTTAATGCTACCACCTCTGAGGGCAGGCTGTCCCATGGTTTTATCACCCTGTCTGTGAAAAAGTATTTCCTTATATTGGTTCTAAATCTGCTTCCCACTAGGCACAGACTGTGCTCCTTGTATGCGTTGTTTTGTTTTCCAGGAATAGGTTTCCTGTCTGGGCTGTGTTGATTCCCTTCATATATTTGAATGTTTCTAACATGTCCCCCTATTTCTTCTTTGCTCTAGAGAGTGTAACTTTAATTTACTGAGCCTCACTGTGTATTGATGCAGACCCTGCACCATCATAGTGGTCCTTCTCTGAACCCTTTCTAAGCAGTCAATGTCCTTTTTTTGGTGGGGCCTCCAGAACTGCATGCAGTATTCCAGAGGCAGCCTGACTAAGGACTGGTACAGCGGGATGATTATCTTGCTCTTCCTGCTTGTAATCCCTCTACCTACGCAGCCGAGAATACCGCTGGCCTTCTGTGCTGCTTTTTCACATTGTTTCCCCACTTTTAGATCATTGGTAACAATTATTCTGAGGTCCCATTCCATCTTTGATTCTTCTAATTGATGCCCATTCAGTGTGTACATCTTTCATGGGTTATATTTACCCATATGCATCACCTTACACTTCTTGGCATTAAATTTTAACTGCCATATTCTTGACCACTTTTCTAATTTCTTGAGATCAGCTTCCATCCCAGAGGCACATTCATCTGTGTCTACCCTTTTGCAGAGTTTTGTATCATCGGCGAACAGGCAGACCTACCCCTCAAGTCCATCAGCAATGTCGCTGATGATTATATTGAAGAGGATTGGGCCAAGTACTGACCCCTGTGGAATGCCACTGGTTTATCTGCTCTCCTCTGATAATACCCTGTTGACCAGGACCCTCTTTGACCTATCCTGAAGCCAGTTCTTAGTCCAGCTGACTATTTTATGGTCTATACCTGTGTCCTCAAGTTTGTTGGATAATCTCCTGTGGGGAGAAGTGTCAAAGGTTTTGCTAAAATCTAAATAAATCATGTCCACTGCACTACCTTGGTCCAGTGTTTTGGTTACCCAATCAGAGAAGTCCACTATATTCATTAGACACGAGCGCCCAGCTGTAAACCTGTGCTGCTTTGCATTGAGTCTTCCATTTTCCCTTAGGTAGCCTACTATCCTCTCCTTAAGCAATGCCTCCATAATTTTACCCACCACTAAGGTTAGGCTGACAAGGTGGTAATTCCTTGGTTCTTCCCTGCTTCCACTCTTGTGCAATGGCACACTGTTGCCCCTTTTTTTTAATTAGAAAACTTTATTGAATATAATAAATCTAACAAGAGTAAGAAAACAATCTAACATGTGAACTTCCAGAAGAATGGGAAAAAAACATACCTCCCCCCACTCCATATACCCCCAAGAGGAGCTAGCAGCAGACAAAAAAAACAAAAGAAATACCATGGAAACATTAACTGTGAGAAACCTTGTTGTCCACTCTAGGCCACTAATAAGCTAGTGACCAGAACAATAAAATGCAACATTAGGAGCAAGTCTTCAGGAGCTTATATAGTATATAATGTACTGTATATAGCTTCCCCCATTTTCAATCAAAACTAGGAAGTCTATGGGGAAGGATTGCAATCATACATTCCACCCTAAGGTCATACAATAGTTCTAGTAACCATTCCTGATATCAAACAGAGTTATGGTCTAGCCAATGAGGTAGTATAGCACAGTGAGTTAAGGCTCTGAGCTGCAGATCTAGAGAACTGGGTTGGAATCCCATAGCTGCCTAGGTACATACTGTATGATCCTGAGCAAGTCACTTAACTTCCTTGTGCTCCCAGGCCACATCTGGAAACAAGCTTCAGCTTAGTGTGCTACTTCTGGTTAAACAATGTTCTCTTTCCCTTTCCCCCAGTACCTCAGGACCACCTTCTTCAGGGAAAGGGAAATTAAAGACATGTAATATTTGCATTCTAAAACTAAAAAAGGACTATAGTACCCTAAAATGCATATTTCCAGTTTAAATAAACCCTGTAATCCCAACAGAGGATCTGCCTTCACCTCAATCAAGTTCCAAAAAGATGCTATTTTGGGGCAATTCCAGAAAATATGAAACAGAGAGCCCTCATTCTGGGAACACCTAGTGCAGTTGGATGAGGGCAGTCACCCCATACGTGCCAATTTCTGTGGAGTATAATAACAATGATTTAAAATAATTAACTGAGTAAGCCTCAGTCTATCCTGAGTGACATACCTATATAAGTAATTCCAGACAGACTGCCATTGTAAAGGAGATTTAAGGAATAACTGATCCCAGTAAGGGGAAGAACCGTCCAACTCAAGAGAAAATGTGGAAAGCAATAACAAGTAGAGAGTAGACACTGCATGCTGTTGAGATACCAAAGCTACAATGGAGGAGAGGAGCCCTGAAGAGTCAGTGGTCCATTAGCCCGGCCCAAACCAATGAATTAAAACATGTCTCAATTGGTAAATCTTAAAAATAAACCTGTTCCCCAATTGTAACTGTGCCAAAATATCTACAGATGATAATAATACCCCCTCATCCTGCAGATCACACACTTTAACCTTGACCTATTGGGGAAGCCAATCTGTGTTGATAATCTGACCCCCGATTTTAAAATTAAGGTTATGAAGTATAGGCTGTGTAATGTCTTTGGAAGTAGGACGTTTAATCATAGACCAGAATTGGGAGTAAACTCAGAGAGAAATACCCATGACCGAATCCTTCAACTCCAAGGGTCATATCCTCCAAGAAGTGTACAATAGGGATGATAAAGACAGTCCAGTCTTTTGCAACAACTTTAGTTCCAACTCAGGCCAGAGGGACCTGTATAGCCAGGGAAGGGGTCCAGTGGGGAAAGGGAGAAACCACTGAAAGAACCTACTAAAGTGACTAGCAAAATAATAAATAAGGAAGTGAGGAAGCTTGAGACCTCCTAAGCTTTTAGGGGCAGCAAACTTCTTATAAGCATGCTTAGGGGCCTTTTTTAACCAAATTAAGTCGGCAATCATTTTGTGAACATGCTTGAACCAAAAAAGTGGAAGCCAGCAATTCAACAAGTGGGTAGGATAAAATAAATGGGGCAAAACATAAATTTTAATAATAGAGATTCATCCCCAGAGAGTCAAAGGGAGAACCTGCCATAGCTGTTGCACACAGATCACTAAAATCATCTAAATTAAGCTTACACATAAGTGACGTGTCCTTTACGAGGTATAATCCCAAATATTTAATATGATGGGGACACCAGGTCACACCTAGAGTCACCACCTCCTGTTTAGTAACAGTTGATGTGAGAGATAGCACTTCCATTTTTTTTAAAGAGCTACTTGGAATTAATAGTAATTTTCAGATGCAGTCATCTATCACTTCCAATATCTGAATGATTTTTTTTTTTAATTTTCTGTTTGCTAATTAGAAGATTTTCCACCCGGCAGTATTGGGGTGATGTGTGGAACAGCACTTTGTCTGGTGGAAAAAAAAGTTACATTTGTTCCTCCTACTACATCATGAGAAAAGAGACCAAACACCTTGAGCCACTACAATCCTTGCAGCCAGAGCAGTGACTTTCACAAGCTACCAATCAAAATGCAGAAAACTGTGACATCACTAGTAACCAGGGGGAGCCAGTCCTTTGGTGAAAGTGAAACTTGGCAGTGAAGAGATGGTTTTCATTGGTTACTAGTGATGTCATAGTCAGTGTGGTCTCAGTGCTGATGTAGTGGGAGGAACAGAACTGACTTTTTTTCCTCTCCAGAGTGCTGCTCCACACATCACCCTAGTACTGCCAGGTGGAAAATCTTCTAATTAGTATGCAGAAAAGAAAAATACTTGAGATATAAGTAGTGATAGCTGACTACATCTGAAAGTTACAGTTAATTGCAGGCAGTTTACAGGCAGTACACTAGCTCTTTAATTTCTTAAAATAGGTGCACCTGCACTTGCCTACCCAGTCTTCTACCTAATCAATACATCCTTCCTCATGCAAACCATCCCAGAGAAATAGAAGACCGCAGTTGTTGTCCCAGTACATAAAAGTGGTCTGACCAACCTTATCAAAAACTATAGACCCATATCTATCTTGTGTCCAATTGCTAAAATCCAGACTACTTTATAATCAACTACAATCCTACCTTGAACAGACCAATGCCCTCAGTAGTAACCAGCATGACTTTCAGAAATTGCATGGGACAGAAACTTCTCTCCTGAGGGTCACCACTGATAATCCAGAATATGGACCAGGGCAAAGCCACTGGTGCAGTCTTTTTCAACCTAACAAAGGCATTTGACCTAGTCAACAACTCACTTCTCATCTGTAAGCTTTGCTACCTTGGTCTTGACAAAAACTCTCTCTCTTGGGTCATTAACTGGTATAATCTCAACTGTCTCTCCTATCACCGATGGGGTTCCCCAAGGATCAATCCTAGGGTCTTTCCTATTCTCAATATTCATTAATACCCTTCCTCTGAATTGTGAAGGGGCATCAGTTCAGCTATATGCAGATTATACCATCTTATATAGATCCTCCTGTGACATCTCAAATATTAACTCTGACCTAACAAATGACTTTAAGACTCTAGAAACATGGTTTAAAAATAACCTACTAGTTGTGAACACAAAAAAGACTAAGGCTTTGAAACAACCTCACAGCTCCCCCTGGTTATTAAAACATCCACTATGATTCAACTCAAAAATGTTACCTCCTTTAAATACCTGGGTGTAGTACTTGACAAGCATCTATCCTTCGATGAGCACACATAACCTGTGTCACTAAGGCTACTAATCAGAAACTAGACCTTCTATTTCACACTGTTCCCTAACTCTCAAGTAGTGCAAGAAGAATTATTGCCTCTACCATCCTTCTCCCAGGCCTCTTCTATGGTGCCCCTATAATCCACTCCTCTAAGACCACACTCCTTAACAAAGTCAAAATAGCCTATCACAGAGTTGCCCAGTTTGCCCCAGCTTGCGCTCATCATTGTGATGTGCTGAACAATTTGGGTTGGCCATCTTTCATGGCCAGACTTAACCCCCCAGTATATTGCACCACCTTCAAGCTAATACACCTCCCACCTCCTTCAAGTATATCTAGCCTACTAACCCTGAAGCCCTTCCCACAAACACTCAGGTCCTCACACCTCCCAATGCTGGGTCTGCCCAAGACTCACTTAGCTGTTGGAAGAAGTTCACAAAAGAAAAGGTCCTGCAAGAGCTCACTAAGCTCAGGGTGGACAAGGTAATGGGACCTGATGGCATACATCCCAGGGTACTAAAGGAGCTAAGGGTGGAACTAGCAGAGCCATTAGCAGAACTGTTTAGTGAGTCTCTGAGCACAGGAGAGGTCTCAGAAGACTGAAGAAGGGCTCATGTGATCCCGCTCCACAAGAGTGGTAGCAGGGAGGATGCATGGAACTACAGACCAGTCAGTCTTACCTCAGTAGCGGGCAAGATTATGGAAGCACTCATTAAGGGAAGGATAGTGCAACACCTGGAATCCATAGGGGTACAGGATCCAAGACAGCATGGGTTTACAAAAGGAAGGTCCTGTCAAACTATTCTCATAAATTTCTTTGACCGGGTAACCTGAGTGGTGGACCAAGGGGGGGCAGTTGATGTCACCTACCTTGACTTCAGCAAAGCTTTCAACACTGTTCCACACAGAAGATTGATAAATAAGCTGGGTAGGCTCAGGGTGGGTCAGAAGTTGGTCAACTGGGTGGCAAACTGGTTGATGGCAGAAAATAGAGTGTGGAGGTAAATGGTATACAGTCAGAAGAGATGCAAGTCACAAGTGGGGTACCTCAGGGATCAGTCCTGGGGCCAGTCCTCTTCAACATCTTCATTAGTAACCTTGCAGATGGACTAGAGGGTAAGGCTTGTCTGTTTGCAGATGACACCAAGATCTGCAACAGAGTAGATGATCCAGATGGGGCGGGCAGAATGAGAAGAGATCTGAATAAACTAGCAAAATGGTCAGAAGAGTTTCAACTTTAATGCAAAGAAGTGCAAGATCATGCACATAGGGAAGTGAAACCCTGAAGCCACCTATAGGCTGGGAGGGGAGTTGCTGGCAGTCACAAAGGAAGAAAGAGACTTGTGCATCATCATCACCAATGACCTGAAATCATCCAAACAGACCTCTAAAGCAGTAGGTAAGGCTATGGGGGTGTTAGGGTGTATTAGTAGGGGTATCACAAGTCGTAAGAGGGAGGTAATAATCCCTCTTTACAAGACACAGGTTAGGCCCCATCTGGAGTACTGTGTGCAGTACTGGAGACTGGAGGCCACACCTTCACAAGAACATTAACCAAATTGAGGCAGTCCAGAGAAGGGCAACCAAAATGGTGCAGGGACTGCATCAGAAGACATATGAGGACAGATTAACAGAGGTCAATATGTATGCCCTTGACCAAAGGAGGGAGAGAGGTGATATGATCGAGACATTCAAACACCTTAAGGGCGTTAACAAGGTGAAAGAGTCTAACATGTTTAAATATAAGAAAAATAGCAGGACAAGAGGCCACAGCATGAGATTAGAGGGAGGCCGATTAAGGGGAACATGAGGAAATTCTTTTTCACAGAAAGAGTGGTGGATGCATGGAATGGCCTACCTCAGGAAGTGGTGGCTATGCATACAGTGCAGGGCTTCAAACTGGAATGGAATAGGCATAAGGGAGCAATACAGATGAATATGCATAGATAGGCCACTGACAGAGCAAAGGACAATGGCACATTTATAAGGTAGAAAAAGAAATGGGCAGAATGGATGGGCCTTGTGGTCCTTATCTGCCGTCAACCTCTATGTTTCTATGTAAGATCGTTCTCCTTCACAGCACCACAAAAGTGGAATAACCTCCCACACTCATTACTCTCATGCAAGACCATTACTCTCTTCAAAAGATAATATAGGGACATATTATACAAGCCTCCTCTCTGTAATGGGAACTGTGTCTAATTATCTCTAAATGTCTTCACCTGCTGCCTATACTCTCCTGGTGTGCATGGTCAATGTCTAGGACTATGAGTCTGTACGCAGCCAATTATCTGTACTCTGCACTTAAGTACTAATTGATTCTAGTATGATTATATTGTATGCTCATATCAATGTTACTGTTTGTTCACCCGCAGAGTGTTGCAATTTACATCTGAAATTTGTTCTGTCTCCCTATGAATGGGATGGCTAGTGTAGTCCATGAATGTATGTATCTGTCGAATGATATTTGTACATAATTTTCTGTATCTGTACTGTTTTCATATGTTTGGAACATTTGGTTTCCTGGGAAGCCACTGAAAAAGGAACTTGACTGTCTCAGAGGGCCCACCAGGTCATCAGAATTTAAAGGAAGGAAGGAAGGAAGAAAGAAAGAAAGAAAGAAAGAAAGAAAGAAAGAAAGAAAGAAAGAAAGAAAGAAAGAAAGAAGCTTATAATTTTGAAAACCCAAACTCCTCAATAACATGGAGAGCAGCTGGGAGAGAAGTCTTGGGGTAGGCCATGTGCAGCAAAATATCATTACTATAAACAGACAACAAAAATGTATCTGATCCCACAGAGATACCAGTTACAGTAGAAACTTTCAAGTATCTCAAGGGAATCAACAAAGTCCGAGAGGGTAGCATCTTTCAAAAAAAGAGGTGTGCAAGAACAAGGTGGCACAATTTGAAGATAGAAGGGGGGGCGGCTCGGAGGTAATTTAAGGAAGTATTTTTTCACAGAGAGGGTTGTGGATGCATGGAACAGCCTTCCGGAGGAGGTTGTGGAGTCAAAAACGGTGGTGGAATTCAAGCATGCATGGGACAGTCATAAGGCAATTCTAGGGGGTGGGGGTAGGAGGAAGTAGGCTGCTGGTTAACTAGGATAAGCAGCTTATCCATTAGGTAGGGAAATGGGCAGACTGGGTGGGCCAAGCGGTCCTTATCTGCTGTCAAAATCTATGTTTCTATATCCAGACAAACCTTTAGTCTATGAAGTAGAGGTTTCAAGAATGGATTAAAAAGAAGAGGTGAAAGGAGACACCCCTGCCTAGTACTAGAAGCCAATTGAAACAAAGCAGATAGAATCCTGTTACTATACATTCTTGCAGATGGGGAGGAATACAGGACCCAAATACAATGGAGAAAGGCTTGTGGAAAGCCAAAGGCTTCCAGTGTCAAAAGCAAAAAACCTGAGTCCACACTATCGAATACCTTCTCCGTGTCCATGGAAACCAGAGCCATTGTAGTAACAGATTCCCTGGATGTGGAGAAGACATGAGCCAATTTCCTGAAATGATCCATTGATGAGTGATTGGGGACAAACCTCACCTTTTCCCAGCTAAGGAGGCCCTCCCAGACCTGGTTAACCCTGTTGGCAAGAATTTTAGATAGGATTTTAATATCACAATTAATCAGGGAAATAGGTCTGTAATTAGTAATGGATTCTGGGGGGTTGCCAGGTTTAAGTAAGAGGGTAATTAATGCCTCCAGCATGATGGGATCTGAAATGCCTAATTCATATATATATATATATATATATATATATATATATATATATGTATATATATATATAGAGGCAAAAAACTCCGTTTAATGCATTAGTTAGGGTTGTTCCACAGCGACAAAAGTGAGGAAATTCTCTGTTAGGGTTGAAAACCCTAACTCTGAATTCACCCCCCAGCACCACACACACACAGACACACACACACATTCAAGTATGGGGGAGGACCAAGTCAACACAACCAATGACAGACATCCGGCAGCAGGTGACAGAAATAACAAACAATTGTCTAAATGTACTACGAGACATCCCCACCCACCTGACCAGGTATTGCATGCTCAGTGGAGATCAACAGCAAAACTGAGGCCATGCACACCAAACATACACATCCCTGATTGCAGCTGCACACAACGTACCACACTTAGTAGTTGCATGGCCTTACCTACCGATGCCCCACACCAGACCACACCACTTGTGGTGGGCCACCTGAGCAATAGAGTTCAGCAAAACCAAGGAGTTGTACAGGTATAAAATCTCTGATTATAACAAGGGTTTGAGAAATGCAGCTTTCTAATTGACTGTAAACACTGTAACAGCCTTATGTTTAGTTTTTATTAACATACATGTAGAGCCTAACCATATGATGAACATGGTTTAATGTTGTTTAAAAAACAGTTTTATTATGATAGCAATAAGCCACTCCCAGGTGTTATGTTAATGGTCAGTTTATCACTGTCTAGAGACATGTGGCAATCTGCCTATGCCTCATTCAACATTAAACCCCTACAGGGTGATTAACAGACCATTTAACATAACTGTTGGTCATGCCTTATTGCTTAATTGTCTTTATGAGTAGATACTCTCCTCTGCTAGGCACTGCAGTAGCTTTGGTAACACAGTGTCCCACCCAGTTACACCCACACTGTCTAGTTACTGGAGAATGGCTGTGAATATGAACTCATGAAGATGAACAGTGTAACTTGATCATTACAGTCATCGAAACCCTAGTATGATTATAACTGACAGAGTCAGTGATAGAGGATAACCCCTGCTGTCCTAGTACACTTACCCCATTGTGAGTTAAATCAATACTAAAAGACATTGGCCCGGATATTCAAAAGGGTTGCGCATGCGCAAGTCCAAAAATGCGCCATTTTGCGATATTCAGAAGGAGGCAGTTGCGCCACCGAAAACATGCTGAGCAACAGCGCAATGAAAATGAAGGCATGTGCAACCAAAGGGGGTGGATCCATGCATAAAGAGCGCAATGCGATATTCAAAGACTTGAGCGGCACAGCCGGAAATTGCGCACTAGCGGAAATGAGCCAAAATAAAAAGGCTCAAGGAAGCGGTGCAAGAACGCTACAAGGCTGCCAAGTGGGGGAGAGAGAGACAGACAGACAGAGACAGGCTAGGGCAGGCAAGGCAAGCGTGGGCCATAGGCTGTAGAGGCCAGCGGGGGGTGCCCGGTGCAGTGGAAGTAGCAGTGAGGACAGCGGGGTAACACAGCAACAGCAGCGGGGGTCAGAAGCCAGGAGATGGACAGTGCCAGCTTCCACATTGAAGCTGTAATGAGGGGGGTGAGAATGCATGCTGCAGGGGGACGTGGCCATGGAAGGGCCCGTCGGTGATATGCCCCCAACAGACAGTACCGTGCGCGCATCAGCTTTGAGCTGTACACAGATGTAGAGATCGTGAGCCGGTACTGCCTGAACAGGGCAATACTGAGATGGCTCTGTGAGCTGTGCAGTGATGTGATGCAGGCACCCTCACGACGGAGTCACGCTCTGTCGGTGGAGACCAAGGTGACAGCCTGCATGTGCCTGCTCACCACGGGCACCTTCCAGAGGCCGACAGGGGATACCACAGGCATCACACAGTCGGCCACGTCACGCATCCTCACCCAATTCCTCAGCGCACTGCTGCCACATGCTGCAGAGTACATCCATTTCCCCAGCACCGCGGCAGAGCGTACAGCAAACATGCAGGAGTTCCACAGGGTAGCACGTATGCCTGGCGTGCTAGGGGCCATAGACTGCACCCATGTGGCCATTCCAACGCCACCTGGCCCCGATGGGGCCGCATATAGGAACAGAAAGGGCTTCTCCAGTGTCAACTGCCAGGGTGGTGTGTGATGCCACTGGGGCATAATCAATGTCTGTGCCACACACCTGGTGGAGCACATGATGCCTTCATATGGTATCAGTCCGCACTGTGCCATCGATTCAAGAGTGGGGACATCCCCACAGGACATCTAGTGGGTGAGTACACATGTATGGAATGCAAACTCGGGTCAAGGGTGGGAATGCCACAGGTGCCATGGTAGTGGCACACAGGGATATGGGCAATATGGACCTGAACATGAGACTGATCTCCACTATCTCCACACAGGTGACAGCGGATACCAACTCCGTCCCTGGCTGCTCACACCGTACAGGCGCCCCATGACCCCATCGCAGCAACGCTATAATGAGGCACATGTTTCCACATGCAACATCATAGAGTGGGTGTTTGTGATGCTCAAGGCATGCTTCCGATGCCTAGACACCTCCGGCGGTGCCCTACAGTACAGCCCCCAAAAGGCCTGTGGGATATTCCTGGCTTGTTGCATTCTGCACAACATGACCAAAGACTATGGGATAGCCATACAGGTTGAAGAGGGGGACAGCGATGGGGACGCCAGTGTCGCCGGTGTTGATGGTGATGAGCAGCCCCCCCTAGGACGGCGGGACCTCCGACTGATCCGGCAGGCCCAGCTGCACCGGGACACCATCACAGAGGAGCACTATGCAGAACACAGGTAAGTCAAGGGGACATGTGCAACCAACACTGTCCATGCGCAAACCACAGGCACACAGGGTAACACACCAGGGGTGCATGACGGCCAGGGGAGTGGAAGGGTCCAGGCATACAAACACAGCATCAGGAAGGGGTGAGCACTCATATGGACACACTCACACCAGGCACAGAGCGTACATGGACAGATGCACAGCACAGCAGAACTGACATTGCTAACACACAGCACCACCGACCACCCCCACCACCTGTACTGTCCAAGTATGTGTGTCAGATTCTGGGCACCCTTGCACCTTGGTGTACAGTACAATGCAGGCATCATCATGCACATGTACCTGAGGACAGCAGTTGGGAGGGTGTGCAGGTGGTCCGTGTGTCGGCGTGATGAGCAGAGCACCCAGCAGTGCACTGCCCACCATGACACACATTTCACACATGGCAGCACCAGACAGGGCCCGCACTGGGAGACAGCTCAGTCATGTAGCACTGTCCCATGGCCACCGCGGATGCATGGGTGGCCCGCCGTGACCCAACATGGGGTGGCACTGTTGCACCACCAGGGGTCCCACTGCGTGAATGCGACCTTGCCCACACAGGGGTCTGCAGCATGCCAAACAAACCTGCACCAGGGGTGCTTGGAATGGCCACAGCAGAACTCGGCGTCGACAGGCCTGGTGTCGCACGACACCGGGAATGGGGAGTGGAGAGTGAACTGTGTGGGGTGTGTGGTACAGGGGCACCTGACTGTGTGCCCAATGCATCCACGACAGAGACCACTGCCTGGGCAGCCTGTCAATGGCGGCGTCACATCCGTCCGATACTGAACCAGCTCTGCATGGTCCAGAGCACACTCCCTGCTGTGCCGCTCCACAGCCACAGACAGTGCCTCCACGGACATTGCAACCCGCCTCTGCAGCTGTACTGATTCCCGCAGCAGGTGGGTGTGCTCATCCAATGGGTACTGTGCCCCAACGGCATCCTGTCCCCAGGGTGTGGGAAGGTCCTGATGCACAACACCCCTTGAGGGTGGGCGCTGTTCGCCAGGACCAGGAATGGGCGGATCAAAGGGCGGCAGACATGTGCCATCGCTTGACACTGTACCCCCAGACCTGGTGGGTGACTGCTGCTGCTGCCCCGCCAACTGCTGTGCCCCCAGGGTCCACTCGTTCCACCGCTGTGCTAGCAACAGTGCCAGACACCTGCACAGCCACCAGTGCTGCCCCACCGGTGCTGACAGGCACAGCCTGGGACTGTGCCAGCATGCTGGTACACAAGTTGGAACCAGAAAGGCCCTGGGGCACGTGCTGGCCTGCTGTGTGTCCATCATGGGACACACACCTATCACTGCCCATTGCAGTCCTTGCATCATCAATGGCGCAGGTACGTGCTACAGCCATAGTCACAGCGTGCTGGCATGCTTGCCTGCCAGACTGCTGAGACACAGGCTGTGCACCCCCCGCACCCGAATCACCGACACCAGAGTTGGCGACCCAGCGTGCATGCTGCTGCAGTGCCTGCTGGCTGGTGATAGAGGTGGATGGACCCTCCTCCATGTCCAGCAGGTCATCATCACTGCCTGGAATCACCACCACCATCTCCTGAAGATGAACAGGATCTGTAACAGAAAGAGAGTACATGTGAGTGCATGTGAACAACCTTCCCCCCAACCCCCCCAACACCACCACCATGTCATACCGTGCAGTGATGGGCTTCCACCTGTCTGGAATCCACCTCCTGGTATGCCCTCAATAGCGCTCTGCTGCATTGATGCAACCAGTGTCTCCTCAGCCAGGGTCAGCTCCAACACCACTGGCGGGCCCCCGCCAGTGCCATGCATGCCGCCCTGAAGGCTGCCACCTTCTCCTTCAACCTCCTGCGGTCTGTCCCCATCTTCTTCTTGCATTCCTGCACAGGCTGGTGGCTTCCATGCAGGTTCACGGCCCGAGCTACCCCTCCCATGCAGCCTTGCAGGGACTGAGGGTGCCCTCCGTCCACTCAGTACTGGCTCCTCATCCAGGTAGGCCTGGAAGAGGGCCTCTGTCTCTGCTGGGGTAAAGTTGGGCCTCCTCCTACGCCACCGCCCTCACCCCTCACCTTGACTCTGCTCGGTCATGGCGATCTGTATGGGGCAAGTGGACACCTGTCACTGTGCAGTCTAC
This sequence comes from Neoceratodus forsteri, assembly GCA_016271365.2. NCBI lineage: Eukaryota > Metazoa > Chordata > Ceratodontiformes > Ceratodontidae > Neoceratodus > Neoceratodus forsteri. Next base: position 1,182,760,303 of record CM057454.1, read on the forward strand.
AGCATTTTCCCATGACCATTGTTCAGAACATCACACAGCATGCACAATTCCTCTCACCTGCAGTAACCGGAATCTGGCCAGCGCAGCCCAATGTCGCATATTTATAGCGCAATGCATGCAAATTAGGAATGGAGCAATTATAATGACATGCAACCGTGCCACCCGCTTTGAATAGCTGATCAGATGATTTGCATGTGTCGGCGAATACTCAGAGTTGTGCTTTGCTGTCAACGGTTGAGTCGGCTGAGCCAATGAAAGCAGATCTGTGACTGTGTGGTACACTGCATTGCACATGCCCAGATAGCTTACGCAGGGCATCTGCCGTGCTGCTGACGATGCTGTGCGCGATCGAGCAATTCAGGCCATAGCCACCATTGTGTCAGTGGTGCTACAGCACTGGCCCCTATATCGGCTGTGCTTGGCACTGCTGTAATAGTCCACTGTGGCACTGGTACACAGCTGGTCGGTCACGCGAGGATGCGTGCTCACGATCAGATGGGCGCTGTCGATGGCCTTGCGTCATTGCCCATGACCTGGTGTCCGACCTTTGCCCCTGGCCCTGTTAGGCTGCCGTGATGTGCGGCCCTATTGCGCTGTCTGGTGACAGCACTATGTGAAGTGATGGCGCTGTTCGAACAGCGCGATTGGAACCTGTGGTGGTCTATTGTGCAACATCTCCACGTGGGGTTATGGCACAGCGGGGCACCATATTGCCTGCTGTAAAGTTGGTACCATGGCTCGCAGAAGAGCAGTACAGTGGAGCCCTGTCGAAGTGGCCAACTTGGTGGCCCTAGTGGATCCCCACTATGGGGCACTTTATGGTGAGGCGGCCCTCACCATTGCCAGGACGCAGGTGTGGCAGCAAGTGGCCACTGACCTGGTGGGGGTCACTGGGCGGTGCGGTCAGCTGAGCAGTGCGGCGCAGATGCGGTGACCTCCGCCAGAGGGATCCTGATCTTCTCGATCAGCTGCGGTCCACGTTCAGGAGGCGTGGTGCCTGGGACCAGGTGGGTGTACCATCTATGCATCTGTATTCTCTGTAGTGATGTGAGTGTGTTTTGGTGGCTGTGCATAGGTGATGGCTCTGCCATGGTTGGCTGTGTCAGTGTGCAGGTGTGAGATGCATGGGTCTGGCTGTGTGGGCAGGTACTCTCACTGGGGCAGGGGCAGTCTGCTTTGAGTCACACTGATGTTTGTCTCAACATATGTCTCCCACAGGCCGGGATGTGAGGATGCAGGTGCAGGGGTGAGGAGGGCCGTGCCAGGGCCCGGTGCCGGTGGGTGTTCGCCCAGCAGCAGCAGCAGCGGCAGACCCAGCTGCTTGAGGGTGTGAGTATCATTACTTCATGGATGCTATTGCATGCTGGGGGGCAAGACCACCAGCCATGCACAACACAACCATGCAGGAAAGGGATGTCATAATTCCACTATACAAGACACTAGTGAGGCCCCACCTGGAGTACAGTGTACAGTTCTGGAGACCATACCTACAGTATGGACATAGACTGGGTAGAGAAGGTTCAGAGGAGGCAACAAAGATGGTATGGATTGCATCACAAGTCCTATGAAGACAGGTTGAAGGAACTGAACATGTACTCCCTGGAGGAGAGGAGGAGAGAGGGATATGATAGAGACATACAAGTATCTTATAGGAGGAAAGGGTGCAGGAAAACACTATTTTATGCAAAAAGATGTTCCAGGACTAGAGGGCATGGGATGAAGTTGGAGGAGGACGATCAGAGGAAACATGAGAAAGAATTTCTTCACAGAACGGGTGGTGGACAAGTGGAACACCCTGCCAGAGGAAGTGGTGGGGGCTGAAACAATCACGGGATTTAAGAATGCACGGGATAGACATAAAGGAATTCTGGAGGTCAGGGGTAAGGTGAGACAGACTTATAGGAAAACAAAGTGAACTTACAAGCTCAAATGGGCAGACTGGGTGGGCCATAGGCCCTTATCTGCCAACACTGTCTATGTATCTATGTATGTATGCACGACACAGGGTGACATGCCATCACTGTCCAGTATCACAACCGTCTGTGTATCGTCACTAATTAGTCCAGCCATGCACTGGGCACATAGCTGTGTAACTGGCATCGCTCACGTTGCCCGATCATGACAGCCTTGTTTGTGCTGTGATAGACATGGGCAGTGTGTGTGTGCAGTGGTGCACATAGCTGGTGCCGCCTGTTTGTGATACTATGTGCATGTTCACTGTGGGTGGGTGCATGCCATCACAGGTGCGGACATTGGGCTATATGGCTTGCAGGTTGGGTGGTGTTCAGGGTTGTGGTCAGTCATAGCCATTGACTGTGTTCCCATTTTCCTAGGCCTCACAGTTCTCTGGAGGATACATCGGGACATACGGGGCCTGACACAGGTGTCCCTGGATAACCAGGCCATCCTGGATTCCATTAGGAGACATGGCATGCAGAGGAGGCATCGCAGGGAACAGCAGTACCAGGCACAGGATGACCAGCCAGCTGGGTCTTAGGCCACATTACCCTTCCCACTTCACCCATCCCTACCACCCTGCCTTCCCTCTCCAAGTTGTTCATCCCTACCCCTTGACCACCCCTACCTTGTACCCGTCCCACCCCCTTGTAAATAGTTCTTGTTTATTGTTTTGTAATTTACTTTTGAAAATTTTAAAAATACATTTATATTTTGATTTGAATACTGTGTTGGTCTCTGATTTGCAGCTGGCTATGGGTGCTCAGTTGCAGTGGTGTACATGCCATCTGGGGTGGTATGGTCCTGGGTATGTGTGTGTGTATGTGTGTGTGTGTGTGCGTGTATGTGCATGGGGAGGTATCTCCAGCATGGCAGTGACTTTCTGTTGGTCTTGCCATCTGCTGCCACCCACTGCTGGGTGCACAGGGTGTGTCTGGCTTGTATGCTACTCTGCTGCAGGGGTTGACATGTACTGGGGATGCATGGTTTCCTGCAGTGCCAGTCACTACATGGGTGGTGTCTTGGGGTCATGGTGTAGGGTGTGCTGTAGCGTGCAGGGGGCTGATGTGCACTGTGGTTGTCAACCCCTTGTGTGACTCTCCAGCCTGCCAGTGGTTGTGCTGGGGTGTCATGCTCTGTGTCTTTGTTGGCTTGTCCCCATGGGCAGTAGATCATCCGTCACACCCCAGTGATGCTGTGCTTGGGTGTGCAGGTGTCTTGTTGGTTCTGCAGTGTGTTCCTGTGCCCATGTGTGGCATGGCTGGTGGTGGCCCCAGCCTGCCTCCCTGGATGTGCAGTTCCATTGCTCTGGGGGTCTGCTTGCGCTATGGCACCTCTGGACTGCTCAGCTGGGCTGCCCTGGTTGCGCTATAGTGCAACATTTCTGCTCAGCTTCTCCTTCCTGGTTGCGCTGTGGCACAGTTAGTGCGATATTCAGATGTTGGCTGCTTGCGCAATTTGTTCTGCTCCATGTTTGAATATCACACCTGTTGCGCATATGCACAATTGGTTTGTGCTTGCTCCTGCTGTTGCGCACATTTTGGGCGCAGTTTGAATATCCAGGCCATTCTGTTTATATCTACACCATACCTATTTGATTCCTGTTGTACCACAATTAACATAGTTATCACTTTGATAGCATCAGTGACAGAAGTGTGGCAAACCCAAACAGTAGGCATACAGCCTGAGTATGAAACAACTGTTAAAAAAAATCACACTGTGTCCATAAGTGGCATAGATCACTCATTGCAACAATAGTAAATGTATTACTATTTGAATAAGTTAGTCATCACAGATGCAATGAGATTGTCTTTATCAGGTACAACATACTCAATAAGTGCCTACAGGAAAATCTATCCTATATACATCTCCGATACAGGTACATCATTGTTGGCTCAGTAGTGCTATGATATTTAGAAGTTGCTTGGCCTGATCCATGCAATTACAATGTTTCTTACAAAGAATACTTACTGCATCTTTAGTATTGAAACACACTGAAGGTCTATGTATGTACATCAGCAGTACACCTTCATCAGTAAGAATGTATGTGATACTGGCAGTACGAATTTCACAGCGTTGAACAGGCAATGCTTTTCCATACGTTTACATCAGCCTCTCTATGTTGAGTAAACCATTGCAGTAAATGTACTACTACGTAAATCACCTACTAAATGTATCACTACTTTTATCTTGAGCATGCTAGTGTCTTGTAGTTAATTTATGTGCTTCTCTTAATTAATGTATACTCAGTAGTGTTAAAACCTTTCTACAACTGTCATCATGCACCTTCAGCATTTATATTGAATAATGGCACAGTACCAGTTGTGGTGTGGTGTGGGGCATCGGTAGGTAAGGCCATGCAACTACTAAGTGTGGTACGTTGTGTGCAGCTACAATCAGGGATGTGCACGTTTGGTGTACATGGCCTCAGTTTTGCTGTTGATCTCCACTGAGCATGCAGTACCTGGTCAGGTGGGTGGGGATGTCTCGTAGTACATTTAGACAATTGTTTGTTATTTCTGTCACCTGCTGCTGGATGTCTGTCATTGGTTGTGCTGACTTGGTCCTTCCTCATACTTGAATGTGTGTGTGTGTCTGTGTGTGTGTGGTGCTGGGGGGGTGAATTCGGAGTTAGGGTTTTCAACCCTAACCGCAAATTTCCTCACTTTTGTCGCTGTGGAACAACCCTAACTAATGCATTAAATGGAGTTTTTTGCCTCTAATTTCCCTTCTTTTTGAGAATGATAACGAGAAATAGTGAACGTAATGCTTTGGCGGGAGCGCGGTGCCCTTCCGCCACATGATGTCTTGTGGCATAGTAACAGGAGCAGCAACGCAAACAGAAATGCTAACAGTGGCATACATGATAACACAAGCGCGAATGAGAACAGAAAGGGTAACGTACACGGTGGCGTAGACGAGAACGGTGTGCCACGTGATGTCTTGTCACATAGTAACATGGTGCCTCTAAATGGAAATGTCAATGGGCATAGTGATGCAAAGTGAAACAGAAACAGTACAGTACACACAAATGGCAAAAAAGTAACAGAAACGCAAGCGCAAATGAAAACGCAAAGGATAATGCACATAGGGCCCCGGGCTCCCGGCACATAATGCAGCAGCGGGAGCGCGGGGCCCAAAGGGCCCTACACTCCCGCCCACATGATGCTTGTAGGCATAAAGTAACAGGAAGAGCAACGCAAACAGAAGAGCTAACAGTGGCGCAATATGGTAACGCAAGCGCAAATGACAACAGAAAGGACAATGATCACGGTGGCATAGACGGGAACAGTCTGCCACGTGATGTGTTGTCACGTAGTAACATGGTGCCTGCAAATGGAAATGTCAATGGGCATGGTGGCACAAAGTAAAACAGAAAGAGAAACAGTACTGTAGACACAAATGGCAAAAAATAACAGAAACGCAAGTACAAATGAAAACGCAAAGGATAACGCACATAGGGCCCCGCACTCCTGGCACGTAATGCAGCAGCGGGAGTACGGGGCCACATGATGTCTTGTGGCATAGTACAGGAAGAGCAACGCAAACAGAAGCGCTAACAGTGGTGCACAACGCAAAGGATGACGTCAAGATGCATTGATTTGTTTATGATCACAGCCCTAACTCTCACCCCATGACATGTGTAAAGCAGCAGAAGTATAGGAGAATGGGGTGAGAGTTAGGACCCACAATCCCAATGCACACCCCAATGCCGGTTGGGAGGTTGCGGGGTCCAAGGGGTTTTCAACCCTAACAGCAAATTTCCTCACTTTTGTCGCTGTGGAACAACCCTAACTAATGCATTAAATGGAGTTTTTGCCTCTAATTTCCTCTTTTTGGGAATGATAGCAGAAATAGTGAATGTAATAAAGGCGCTCACTACATGATGTCTTGTGGCATACTAACAGGGACAGCAATGCAAACAGAAATGCTAACAGTGGCACACATGGTAATACAAGCTCGAATGAGAACAGAAAGGGTAACGCACATGGTGGCGTAGACGGGAACGGTCTGCCACGTGATGTGTTGTCACATAGTAACATATTGCCTGCAAACAGAAATGTCAATGGGCATGGTGATGTAAAGTAAAACAGAAAGATAAACAGTACTGTAGACAAAAATGGCAAAAAATAACAGAAACGCAAGCGCAAATGAAAACGCAAAGAATAACGCACATGGTGGCGCAGACGTCAACGGTAAGTGAAACGGGTATGGAACTGCAAGCAGAAAGGGCAACAGTAACAGTAATGTATCACAGGCTGGTTTTCCCCAAAACCTGCATAGAGAAAGACAGTGAGTACAAATAATGTATGCATAATAATGAGTATCGGCGCAGAAAATGAGAACTTGGAATACTAAATACGTTATATCTCAGGAACCGTACGACGTAGAAAAAAAATTTAAAAGTCATATCATTTACAACTGTCCTGGCTAGGGGCTAGAAATTTTCTGAGTAAAGTCGATCTCACACCGCTTCCGGATAATGGCCCTGAAAGGCACGGGCTAACGTAATGTTATCCTATGGAAGAAAAGAAAAGTTCGAGCGCATAACTTTGCCTCCTGTAATGTTTTTCACCAAACTACTGAAAGGCACATCTGTGGGCTGTTGGCTGTCTTCCTCCAAATTTCAGGAGAAAAGACCAAACCGTATTTTGCAGCAGGGATCCAAATGATTTCTGTAATAGCGTCGGGCGCCATAATATTATCCTATGGGAAAAAGTAATCTTTGGAGTGCCGTAATTTTGCCGTCTGTGGTTATATTTTTTCACCAAACTACTGAAAGGCACGCTTGTGGGCTGTTGGCTGTCTTCCTCCATATTTCAGGAAAAAGACCAAACCATTATTTTGCAGCAGGGTGCCAAATGATTTCTGTAATGCGTCAAGCGCTGTAATGTTATCCTATGGGAAAACATCAAATTTGGAGTGCTGTAACTTTGCCTGTGTAATATTTTTCAATACAATACTGAAAGGCACATCTGTGAGATGTCAGCTCAGTTCTTCCAAATTTCAGCCCAAAACTCCCAACGGTTCTTTTGCAGCGCAGTGCCAAAGAATCAGCTGTCACTGTCCCCAGATGGAAAACTACTGTCCAATTTATGAAAGCTTTTAAGAGTTCAACACTTTCGTGAGCACGAAAGTAATTTCATTAGTACTTTTTCCAGAAATTTGAAAACATATTTCTGGGGTTTTACCACAAAATAAAGACATGGCAAGCATCCTCAGGGTCCAACTAGGTGAATACAAAAAGAATTAGGTTGCTAGAGGTCCCAAATTTAAATGCCAACCATTTTTCTGATCACCAACTGAAAACAAAATGGCGATTTTGAAAGTAACAGGCCCATTTGCGAAAGTAAAAATGCATTTTGCGAAAGTGTTGAACTTTTGTTAACTTTTCCCATTGACTTATAATGGGAAACTGTTTTGAATAACTTTTGAACCGTTTAATATTTTTCACGAAACTTCAAAAGGCACATTGAGGGACCCGGCCGACGTTCCCTGAAGATTTTGGACCAGTCGCACAAACCATACGACCTGTAGGCGCGACCGTAGAATTCCAGAAAAAGCATAAACGCATGCACAGATCACTCTTAATAACTCCACAGCCGTATATCCAACCACTACGAAACTTGGCAGATCCCAAGGCCTATGGTTCTTGATCATGAATTCCAAATTTTAGCCAAATCCGTCAAATGGTTGCAAAGTTATTAAGGTGCAAAGTTTGTGGGTTTAACATAGAAATGGCTCCTCACCTAATTATGGTAGCACTACTGCCATAATATATATATATATATATATATATATATATATATATATATATATATATATATATGTATGTATATCTATATATACATACAATGCAAGAGAGGGATCAGTTGCTCAGCAAAGAGCTTGTAAAATTAAAAAATAAACCTGTTGGGTTCGGGGGCCTTATCGGGTGCCAGACTAGAAATAACCTGTTGGCTTTTGAGTTTGGAAATAGGTTGAGACAAAATATCCTGTTAAGCTAGTGTCAGTTGTGGTAAAGAACTATCCTTAAAGTAGGTTATACACTTGGCAGGGGATGGAGGGGAAGCTCTGAAACCATATAATTCCATATAAAAGGAAGAAAACTCATGAGCTATGTCCCTGGGATGAGTCCGGAGAGACCCATCACCTGCCCTAATAGCAGCTACTGTATCAATCTGGAAGACTCCTGTTGTTGAAGTCAGAGAGCTAACAACTGACTCACTCTGTCCCCTTGGTCAAGGTATTTTGCTTTATTTTTCAGGATTGTGTATTCAGCCTTCTCCTTCAAGAAGTCTGCATACTTATCCCAGAGGATTGTAAGCTCCTGTAGGGTACTCTCCGGAGTATGGGAAAAGTGCTTGTTCAGTGTTGGTAATCTGCTTAAGAAGATCAGCAGAAACCTGCCTAAGGATACGTTTACACCAAAATGCAAGTCTAATAAGTTCCAAACACTTACATGTGGACCAGTCTAAATCAGCTTGATTAGTGGAGCTTGAGTTTTGCTGCACATATAAAGTAAGATGATCCTTAATCTGCTCAGTGACAAAATTATTATTAAGAAGCTGGTTATTTAGTTTTCAGATTGAGTCCTTCTATAAATTATGATTAAGAAGACGTCTAACCCACACTAAAGAGTGGTCTGACAGGACCCTGGCACTAATCTCCCTCTCCAGCACCCCAGCAAAAAGAGAGTGACTTAAAAGCACATAATCTAGCCTGGAACAGGAACCATGAACAGAAGAATAAAATGTATATGTTTTATCCTGCGGGTGCAGGATTTGTCACGGATCACAGAGCCCCAGGAAATGGTTCATGTTGCACAAGGAGCACTGGACAGGAGAGAGTCCTACCATGGGCCCTCCCGTCCTATTAAAATCTGGCATGGGAGAGACATTTCAATCTCCTCCGATAATTAACAGAATAGGGGAAAATGCAGACACAGTTTGTCAAGCTCATAAAGAAGAAGTGGTCAGTTACATTGAGATCATATACACTGCCCAATACAATATCTGTATGATCTAAAATCCCCCTGACAAATACATATCTGCCCATGGGATCTATTAGGCACTGATGGCTTTGAAAAGTAAGTTTTTTCTATATCAAATGGCCTCTCTCTTACTCACTGTAACATAGCCTGCCACAAAGGCCTGTCCTACTGAATGTCTCAGGAATAAGTTACCTTCTGAAGACAAAAGGTGAGTTTTCTGAAGAAAGGTAACCTGACATTGGATAAGCTGCAAATGTTTAATGATCTGGTGTCTGTTAGTGAGAGACCTGTACCCCTTAACATTCCAGGAAGCAAATTTTAAGGAACTAGCCATAGCCACAACAAAAACATTGTACTACAATGCCTAGGAGTGAATTCATACAGAAAGAAAAGCCCTCGGTAAGCTTCACTGACCTAACCCCCCACGATCCCTCCTCCCTCTCTCCAAAATCCCCAAAAATACTCCCAAACCAAGATCCTCCCCAAGCCCCAATCACCCTCCCAACCCAATACAGTACTACTCTCCTCCACACTAATGAATCGAACCAGCTAAACAGAAAATAAAATATTACTGGAGGAGACAGCCACACTAATGTCTTGGTTCATACCAATGAAATCCGCATCCACCACAGCATCCCCCACCCCACCTACCACCAATAAAGCCAAGAACCCCCAAATTAAACTTTCATATATTAATTTAATTTTATCACTTAGCAACAACAACAATCCCATCACCCCTCCCAAAAAAAACAAGTACAGTAATTAAAAACAGAGCAGCTAGAAATAAGCGGGGAGAGAGTACATGAAGGACATGGGACAAATTTGCTGGCCCTCCCAGGTAATTTCTTTAAGCTGTCTGCAGTTTTGCAAAATATATTGCTTATCCAAGAAGTTAAGGAGCTTTAAAATAAATAGCCAAGGAGGTGCACCTGGTGGTGGCCTGGGACATAGAGATCAATGAGCCCTTTCCACAATGTAACAAGAGTGATTTTGAGGAGATCCCACTATGTGCTGCAGCAACCTTTGCACAAGTATAATGGGAGATGACGCTTCGGAATCTTCAGGCAAACCAAACACTACTAAATTATTCCTCCTGTTCCTTCCTTGTAAATCCTCCAGATTGCTTTCCATTCTTCCCAGCTTTTGGCGGAGCAGGACAACTTCAAGGTTGATCTTCCCCTGCCATCCTTTCAGTGAAGTAGCTGGCACCTCCTCATCACAAACCCTCCTCGTGGTAGCACTTTAGTCTACCTGCAATGCTTTCAGCTCATCTGAGGAACTTTCATAAGATCTTTAAGAGGCTACATTTCAGTCAGAAGTTTACCTTTGGTGAGAGGTGAAGTTGGTGCCATAGCGGTAGTGGAACACCCAGAGGAAGTCCCATGCACCTTGGCATTCTAGCACTCTTTTCTCGTGTTGCAAGTGATGTGTGAGGTGATGGGGCCCGTCGCATCTTGGAGTCCACCCTGGCTGGAGACATGGACCAAACAAGACAAAATACTATCCAGATAACTCTTGGGAAGTAAGCAAAAGAAAATAGCAGGTAGTGTCTCCAAATTGCCAGCAAATATAACTGAAATTAGGCAGGTTAGGTAGGAGCAGTGTAAAGGTGCAGCCACTAGCTCTGAGACATCATTTGACCCCTGTTGCCCTTTTTCATTCATCTGGTGCTATACTGCTTTCTTTTTTTTTTTTTACTTTCTTATTTTTCCCGCCTATGTGCCCTCCATCTCCAACCCTTCGGGGGCACCTGGGAGTCATCTCTCTGCCATCCACCTGACCCGAGACCTACCTTGCTCCTCATTTAGCCGCAGTAATACCCTCCAGGTGGGGAATAAGGAGGGGCCCTTACACCCCGTACATTACCTTGTGTTGTCAGGCAAGGTGGTCTGGGCGAGTGGTGACACATCGAGGGCACACTCCTCATGCCTTATTTTCCCAGCGATGGAAGGCTTGTGTTTCCTCTGGTTTCCTCCCCTTCACATGGTGTGTGCCCTGACGTCAAGGCGCTGTGCACCAATGTCCACCATGCATCACGGCCAGCCTACCCCCTGCGAACAGGGCTTGCTGTACCTTGAGCTTCCGCTCAGGGTTAGGCAAGTAGCGGGCCTTGGGTCTCCCCCAGAGAAGGTGAGCTGTTGTGGGACACTTAAGCTGTTCTCCCACAGCCGGCCCTCCAGCAACCCGAGTCTGCTTCCAAACCCAGGTTGCCGGTGTTGCAAGCAGAAATCCAACTGCTGTGCTGACGGGCTGACTATAATGCTTTCTAGCAACTTATTGAACAGTTCAGCTAATGGTGCAGCAATTTCTTCCCTGAGTTATTTCAGGACCCAGGCATGGATACCATCTGGACCCATTGCCTTATCCACTTTTAACTTATCCAGCTCCTCTAGGACTCATTATTTTGTGAAGGGGCTTGTGTTGGACACATTATAGTTTTGCCCAGTGCCACTTAACATAGGTCCTTAGCTGCTGGCTTCTATAGTGAAATAGTAGAAGTCATTCAGTACCTCTGCCTTATCTTTATCCCTCTCCACCAGTTGACCCTCCTTTGATGCTAGATGACTATTCCCCCCTCGTTCTTCCTCTTCTCTCTTATGTATCAATAGAAAGTCTTATCACCCTTCTTTACCTCCTGTGTTGTTCTCTCCTCTGTCTTCACTTTGACAATCCTAATTGCCTTCCCTGCCTCTTTGTGTTTATTTCTGTATTCCTCCCTGTCACTGTCCAGCTTTGTTTCCTTGTATTGATTGAATGCTCTTTTCTTTTGCTTCTTGCTGCACAAAACAAACTGCTTCTTGATGCACAAAACAAAGTTCTCACAGTGGCCACAGTCTATATCCCTCCAAAAGACCACCGTGCCAGTATTAAGTCTGTACTTGATTTTGTTAGTCTGCAGCCCTCTGAAAGTGAGCTCCTCCTCCTCGGGGATTTCAACATAAACTGGCTCGCCTCTGACACTGGCTCTTACAAGATGACATCCTAGCAGCAAACCTGACTCAGATGGTAACCTCCCCACCCGGAAAAATTACAAAACTGGTACAAGCACCCTTATTGACTGGGTTCTCACAATCACCCTGACCGGATAAAAACATTAAAGTCCTCCCTGACTCCCTCAGTGACCACTCCCCAGTGTCCTGTACCTGGTCTAATAAATTTCTCAAGCCACCCCCCCAAAGTTATAACAAGCAGAGTATTGCCTTATGGGAATCTTATCAAGTTGAAAACCCATCTCCTACAACAGGACTGGATGCCAATCCTTGAATCAACTGATATTAATACCGCACTAAAATACTTCATTAAATCTTTCAACTCTGCATGCGACTTATACGCCCCAGTAAAAAAAACATAAAATCAAAGCACTATCAAATCCATGGATTACTGCCAAACTACTTGCCGAGCTCAAGGTTCGGGACCACTTCTAGGCAGTTGCCAGAGACACAGGCTCACCTCATGATACCCTAAAATACAAGCAGGCATGAAATAGATGTACCTCACAAATTAGGCAAATGAAGAGCGCCTATTTCAAAAATGCCCTTGAATCCACCTGGGGTGATGGAAGAGCTTTTTGGGGCAACATCTGAAACATAATGGGTAAACAATCAAAATCGTCACCTACCATTATGAAAGTTGATGGATCCACCACTCTTGACCCAAAGTCTATTGCAGATGCGCTTAATAAGACATTCACAGACCTTAGTGGGGTCCTCCCACAGATTTCTTCTCGGACTTACCTGTGCCTAGCCTAGTATCACAAAACACCCCTCGTGACAAACCACAATTTTACTTCAAGAAAATCAAAGTGCACGAGCACACAAGTACATAAGAAAGGCCTGCTCCAAATCCAGAACAAGTAGTGACACGCTAGATCTAAAATCCGTCTCTCACCCTGGATGAAGTAATCACCCCTTGCTAAAATTCTTAATCTCAGACTTTGCCAAAGTAAATTTCCCAACAAATGGAAATCTGCCATAGTTACGCCAGTGCACAAAGGGGGGGACAAAACCTCAACAGGAAACTATCAACCAATATCAATACTCCTTCCCCTCTCCAAAGCACTTGAATGAATAGTAGCAGACCAACTCTCTGATTACCTGGACAAATACAATCTACTCTGTAATCAACAGCACGGCTTTAGGAAAGGACATAGTACAACAACAGCCTTACTTGATTTCTCTGGAGAAGTCCACTCAGCCCTGGACAAAGGGTGCCAAACAGGTGCAGTCTTTTCGATCTTACAAAAGCTTTGACACAGTCCATCATGGCCCTCACCTCCCTACTTTCTAGCCTAGGCCTGGCGAAGGTCCTTGTGCTTGGGTAAAAGTTACCTGTCCAATTGGTCACAGGCTGTAAAATCTCTAATGAACTCTCCGACTTCAAACCAGTTCTCTCGATGTACCACAGGGATCAATTCCTGGACCGCTCCTCTTTAGCCTGTTCCTTAACTCCCTCCCAGATATCTGCCAGAGAAAATAATCTTATATGCTGATGATGCTGTAATTCTCTTCCCACAAGGATCCAAACTCCCTCTGAAAAAAGCCTGCAACTTGCTTTCTGTAGTGTTGAAAGGTGGTTCCTGGATAGTAAACTTGTGCTAAACCACAATAAAACAAAAGCCATGCTCTTCTCCAATCACCCAAAACAAAAATAGGCATACTCCACTCACCATACAAACCTCTGGGAATTACACTGGACCAAGTAAATACTTTCAAATACCTTGGCATCACTTTTGACCAAGGGCTCACCTTTGCAACCCACATTGACAACACTTTCAGAAAACAGTGAACCAGCCTTGGAATACTATTCCGTAACCGTCAATTTCTAAATCAAGCGGCATTGAGAATAGCTATACAGAGTTCCATAATCTCAATCATTGACTATGGCCTTATTATTTATGGCTCAGCTACCTCCACTGCTCTGAGGCGTATCTCAATCACTCTAAATAGGGCCTGCGGCTCCTCGGGGCTCAAGACTGACTCACCGTGTGATCTGTACTATGAATCAGGCTAGTTGAACCTATCAGATTGTCTTATTTATCTCACCTGCACAATGGCAAAAATCTATCTTGGGACTGACTCCATTATGTATTCAAACCTCTCTGACTGAATCCTGGCTCACGACCCTCCACCAGATCTGAACGCCAACCTTCCTGGTTCCGAGATGCCGACTGCACAGGGACAAAGATCTTTTGCATACAGGGCCCCGACATGGTTCAATGCACTTAGTCCACCCACTCTATCCTCAACCTCGCTTGAAGCTTTCAAATCCATGCTCTATGCCCACCTCACCACCACTAGCAACTGTGATTGCGCTTAGATAAAGACTACTACCTCATGTCCATCCTCACATCTGAGACCTCTTCCTCCCCTGACTAATGAACCCTCCGGTACCTCTACTACTCTGTCTCCCACCCAAACTCACCCCCTTTTTCCTGTCCCTCTCACTTACTCTCCCACTCACCACCTTTCCCTCCTCTCTAGCCTCCTTTTGGTGCCTAATGATCACCCTCTCCTGGAAGTTTCCTTAACCCGAAATTGTCTACTGCTTGAACCTGTTATAGCCTGTTTTTCTATGAAACTTAAAAACGTTACTGCCTTAAACTGTTAATAGCAAATTTATGATGTAACTTTCCTGTCTGGTTTTACCTGTAATGTGTATCGTGCTTTGTTAAATGTTCTTTGTGATGTGGAACCTTTGTAAAAGAGCCCTGGCTCAAAGGTATTAATTCCTAGACTAATAAACTAAGCTAAACTAAACTTTTCCTTACTCTTAGCTGCTACCTCCCTAGTAAACCAGAGTGGGTTCCTCCTCTTCTTGGATTTGCTGATCTGTTTTGTGCAATCGTCCATTATTGTAGTTAGAGCATGTTTCAAGGTTTTCCAGCATTCTTCTACATCTCCCTTGGTACCGGTTTGTAGTAAGGATTTGATCTGGGATTTAATTTCAGGGAAGTTTGCCTTCCTGAAGTAGATTACCTTGATTTTTGTGTGGCATTTGACTTCTGTTCTGCTGCCTGTCTGCCATAATGATCTGTGTTCCCTGGATCCTAAGAGACTTCCTATGTGAACACTTGAGATCCTGGAACTGTTGGAGAATACCAGGTCTAGGATTACTGTCCACTAGCTGAGTTAATCCCACCTCTTGCAGTGCAAGGAAAAAAGTTCTTGCTCCTCTCTGAGGATGCTGTGTATGAGGACCAATCCACATCAGGCAGATTGAAGTCCCCAACTAGAATTAGTCACCTTTGTCAGCCATTGTCAGGATGGCTTCCAGGAGCTCCTTGTCAGTGTTGATGTCTTGGAATGGGGGCTATAAACAACCCCTACCCAGATAGGGGCTTTTCTTCGGCTCCTAGGGTAATTTATATGGCTTCAGCCTTACAGTGTTTGTCTTGGAGTTCTGTTGCACTGATATCCTCCCGTATATATATAGCATTACAAAACACACTTATCCGCTCCCAACTTCCCGCTCATTACTGTGATGCTCTCAACTTGATGCAGCCAGAATTCCAAACAGCACAGCTTCACAGAATAGTCTAAACTACTGCCTGCAGCTAACTCAACTACCACTGAAACACACTCTCACTTGTTCCTCAAACTCTGATTCTCACCCATTACAATTACTGTGACAATTTCAACTTCACTGCAGCCAGAATCCTAAAGAGCACAATTTCACAGAACACTCTGCACTCTGCCTGCAGCTAACTTAATTACCACTGAAAACAGTATCAGCTGTTCTGACATTCTGCCTCTAGTTCATTACAATTACTGTGATGCTTTTAACTTCACTGCAGCTAGACTGCTAAACAATACAGCTTCACAAAAGTATGTTTCTCATTCCTATCTAAAACTAACTTATTTAGCATTGCAAACACACTTGTGTGTCTCAGAGTTTATAACACTGCCAGCCCATTCAGAAAAGCTCACACACAGAATGAGCAAACACATTAACAGGAACAGAACACAAGACAGCATAACAAAACTTCAAAACTCTTGGCCCTTTTGTATAAATCAGATACATGATGGGAATATTGTGTGCTATGGCAAATATTGTCACTCCTGCATCATGAGCGTGGATCTCTCCTCTGCAGGAGTGACAATATTTGCCATAACACACTCATGCCCATCATGTATCCCCTATATATAGCCACCTCCCCCTTTAATTTTAGCCAGAATGTCTCCAAGCTAAGCTCCTCCCACCCATCTGGGTGATATGTTTTTTTTTTACTCTGTACTTATCCCTCTTACTGCCCCTACTCACCACTCAATCAGACTTCCTGTATTACTGTGCGATCCTTCTTCTCCCTGGAGTCTGCCCTTAGAGTACCTGGTGCCATATAGACCCTATGATGCCCGGATTACCCCCGTGTGGGGTGGGGAGAGACCCTAACTTCCCGATTCTTGATTTGTGGACCAGTACAGTGGAGTCTTCCCTGATGATCCAAAGACACACAGTGAGGAGTCGTCACATAGGTGAGACTTTTTTTTTAGCTTTTATTCTTCCCTTGACATCGGCGTGCAATGAGGGCCAATGAGCGAGAAGGTGTGGTGAGACACACCTTCTGCTCTGTCCCTCTGCCGTCTGCCCTGTTCCCATACTCCTACCTCTCTCTACCGCACCTACCACTCAAGCTCCCCCAGGTGGTCGTATTGTGGCGGGAGATTGCAGGTTGTCCCCCCCCCAGAGAAGGAGAGCGGCCATCAAGTGCTCTACCCTTCTGTTCCCCGGCTGATCCCAGTGGTTCATGCTCGTTCCTGAACATGGGTCACCAGCGTGGTTATAGGTAAGACATCCAGCGCTTCAGCCCTCAGTGCCACCGGGCCGACTGTGATATCCTTTTTGACTTCACCCCACAATATCAGATTTCGCATGCTGAAAGCAGAGATACATGTGCCACTTGCCACTGGAGTTTGGGTGGGTTGTGTGGATGTGCATTATGTAACACTCCTAGAAAGTACAGTTGCGTACTTACCAAATTGGTAGAGCTTCAAGGGGTGTCTCTTGCAGCAGGTTATACACTTGGGTCATTGCCAGAGGGTGCTGTTGTGCAGGACAGCTTTCTTCAAGCAGTCTTTTCCTGGGTCCGTCCACACATGACATCATCATCCTGCACCTATATAAGAATGGGCGGCTCCAACTATCCTCAGTTCCCCAATGGATTGAGCTCACTAAGTGAGGACCAAAGGAGAGCCAAGGCACCTCAAGTATCCCCCATGTATATAAGTATATTTTGGATCAAAAGTTAGTCTGTTTGAGAAGGAGGGGGATAGAGGAAGGGATTGTACCTGCTACAAGAGATACCCCTCGAAGGTCTACCTTTACGGTAAGTACACAACTGTTCTATCTTGCACAGGGATAATCTCTTGCAGCAGATAATAAATGTGGGATGATTCTAAACCAGTAAAACTCAGGAAAGGTGAAAATGTTATGACAGAAGACCTTGTAGCACCGCACAGCCAAAGGCCGTCTTATGGCAAGAAGCACTGTCTAAATTATCGTGTTTCTTGAAGGTATGTATTGTTGATCATGTAGCTGCATTGCAGATATCCATGATAGATGCCCTTTTGAAGCAGGCCACTCTAGTGGCCTTGGCTTGAGTAGAATGGGCTTGGACAGGTTCTGGTAATGGCAACTCTACCATTGTCCTGCACTTAAATTTCTCTGTGGCCTTTTGATTTCTCCCTTCCTCACTCTTCCTCAGCTACAGCTATGCACTTTGTTCCCTGTCTCTGACTGGGAATTGTCTCATTGCTGAATTGCCAACAGCACTGTCATGTTTTGTACATAATTAACTCTAAATTGTGCCTTTTTTCCTGTTCTGATCCTATTACAGTATAATGTGTGATATGTACCTCCTCTATGTACTATGTAACTTGCACCTCTGTATAACTGTTTGTAACTCCTATTGTACAACACTGTATATGTATTTGTTTTTACTTGTTCCTTGATTTGTACTCTCCCAGATTGTGCCTGAAAATAGGTAGTTCTATCTAGTGCACTTATCTAGTTACCAAAAGCAAATAAATAAATGGTTTGTTACATCTTTTATAATAAAAGGTTATACAATGTGTCAAACCATTGGAGAGGATCTGTTTAGCAACTGGAAAGCCTTCCCTGGTTGAGGCAATGGTAACAAAAGTTGAGGATTCTTCTTGAAAGGTTTGGTATGATTGAGATACTGTAATATCTCAAGATGTGATTTTATTTATTGAAATGTTTCACCAGGAAGGCAGGCTGAGCAACAAGTTGCTCATCTCCCGGTGTGACCTAGGGGTAGGGTAACATGAGGATAGTATACAGAGATTTGGTACACAATATACATATACAGTTTGATTACATTCAATAAAGTGAGCAGACTATACAGAAATACTGAAAAGGAAGAATGCTAACAGGTATGAACTAGATGGATATAATGCTAACAGTCTTGAACTAGATAGATACAATAGCACAAATATCTTTGGCAAACACTTGGGGGACAAAGCTTTATAATTAGAAATGGCTGGATAGAATACAAAGAGGTTGAACTAGGGCAAGACTGAGGAGAGACAGACAGAACAAAATTTGCAAGGTATAACAAAAGTACAATGTTGACCGTAAGTTCATTCAAGATTAGGGGAAGAGAAGGGTCTGTCAGGGCCTGACCCTTCCCATATTCTGTGGACCCTGCCTGTACAAGGCAAAGGTAGAGCACACCAGGAGGGAAGCAGGCTGTAGGCAGCAAGGGCAGAGCACAACAGGAAGAAAGTAGGCAGTGATGGGGAGTAGACTTCAGAAGGACCAAGAGAGAGGGAGGTGAGAGAGAAGAGGGGCCGAGATCCAGCCTTTTCAGGAAAGAATGGGGTGGGAGTAGGAGGGGTAGAATGTGTTTACCTAGCTTCTGGACCCCTCTAGGATGAAGAGGACCCTGCCAGGGGCCTAGGCCAAGCAAAGGTAAGTTGGTAAAGAGGGTAAGGTAGTGTACAGAGGAGGGAACAAAGGGGAGGGAGTAAGGTGGAAAGGAAGGGGGTACTGGGGATGTAGGGGAAGGGTTTTGCAGGCAAGAGGTAGGCATGAAGCTGAAGTGGCTCAGAGGGTAACATGTTAAGGAGGATTGTAGCAGGAGTAGGTAGCAGAGAGAAAGTTGTGTAAGGCAGAGACAAAGGAGTGGGAGGAGGAGGATGAACATTTAAAGTGTGCAGTAGGTATTCCCCTGAAATAAAATGCTCAGGGAAGTAGACAGACAGTTCTATAGACTGATTTGAGGTATGCTCTGAGACCACCCTGGGTAAAAAGGAGAGGCTGGTATGAAGAGCTACTCAGTCTTTATGGAGGATTAAGTATGGTTCTCTACACATTACGGCATGACGCTCAGACATACGTCGAGCTGAAGTGACAACCTCTAGCAAAAAGGTCTTCCAAGCTAGGAAGTGGAGCTCGCAAGTAGCCACAGGCTCAAAGGAGTTGAGGGTCAGCTTTTTCAGCAGGAAATTCAAGTCCCACAAAGGGGTGAGCCATCTAATAGGAGGTTTGAGGATGTAACATACCTCTTAGAAACATCTTGACAAGGTGATGCTGATAAAGTAATCTCCTTTCTAAAGGTTCATGAAAGGCTGAGATAGAAGACAGATGGACTTTAACAGAGAAGTAGCTCAAGTCCATCGAGGCGAGCAATGCCAGGTAGTCCAGTACCTTAGTCAAAGGATATGAATAAGGATCAAAAGATTGGGAAGTGACCCAAATGGAGATACATTTCCATTTGGCATTATAGGTTTGCCTGGTAGATGGTTTATGTGAGGCCAAACGAATTCTGGCCACTGGTGAGGAGACTTGAAGGTGGGCTATGAAAGCATCATCAGAAATCAAGTGTGAAGGTGTATTGACTTCAGGTTGGGGTGAAGGAGGGTTCCCCAATCTTGAGTCAACAGGTCTGACCTGATTGGCAGTGGGATTGGGTCCACTACAGAGAACTGTTGAAGTAGGGGAAACCACACCTACCAAGGCCACAGAGGGGCTATTGAGGATCATGGCGGCAGGTTCGAGTTGTAGTTTTAGTAAAGTTTGTGCAGGAGTGGGGTGGGGGAAGCATATAAGAAGAGTTCTGTCCACAGTTGGGACAGGGCATCTATAGAGAGACCTGTTCTGTTCAGGATAATGGAATAGAATCTGGGGAGTCAGTGATTGTCGGAGGAGGCAAAGAGGTTGAGGTGTGGGGTCCTCCACAATTGAAAGATCATCTGAAGAACTTCATGATGAAGTGTCCACTCATGCGTGGAAGTCTGGCAACTGATAATGCTGGCCAGGGCATTGTGGCATCCCCAGTAGATGGATGGCAATCAATGATAGACGTTGAAGTATGGCTTGCTGCCAAACAACCATCGCCTCCCTGCAGAGAGTGTGGCACTTGGTACCTCCTTGTTTGTTCAGATTATTCACCACTGAAGTGTTGTCTGACTGGATCAGTAGAGGTCCTGGGGTAAGGTGAGGGTGAAACGCCTGAAAGGTGAGGCAGACTGCTCTCCTTTCCAGTGGATTTATATGAGGAGGAATGGAGAATCAGGGCCACCTGCCCTGTGTCCTGTAGGGACCCAGGTGCACCTGTAGGAACACAACTAATTTGATTAAAATATTTTATTATTATTATAATATTATTATATTTTTAATTGCTATTCTACATCCTTATATTGACTTAATTATTAAGTACTATAAATGTTTTTGGTCACATTAATATCTAAATGAACTCTAAACCAAGGACAATGCTACTTAAGGCTTGAATACTGAAATGGAGGAATCATGCAATGAAACAAAAGGGAATATAGCATGCATGGTCAACTTAAAAAAAATAGTTTCAGGGATAGTCTGTTTAAATTGAATGACCTCTTCCAATTATTAGCAGAAGAACATAAAGTAAGACTTTGAAAGAGATTATTGCAATGGAAACTTCACATAATTTATGACCTTGTTTTTCTGTACCAGCCAGACCAGATACCAGATGTTAACGTAGACTGAAATAGACTGGCTTTAATAAATTAAGATTTTTATTTATAGAAAATATATAAAAACTTTGAGACATTTCAGAATGATACAGGTTTATGGGAATGCATGAACCTGCCCCGTGATTAAGTTTTAAACCAATCAGCAAAGTGTAGTGTGAGCTATTTACAAAACTCTGTAGCCCCAAAACTGTTTAAATATATTGACAAGTTTGGTGTCTATAGTAAGCTGACCTTGCCACCTTTTTAATGGAATGAGAGCTAAATGTTTGTCTAACACAATCATCTAGTCACATGGATTGTAAGCCTTCTGGATAAACTCCAAAGCAACATGAAGTCACGCATCATTTACCTCAAACAAAGCAGATCCCTGTCTTAAAGAAGTTTGCTAAGTTTATAATGGGAGATGATGGAAGGTTTGATATCTTTTATTGGACCAAGTGTCTTGTACAAAGATGGAATTATACACAAGCTTTTGGGGCTTCACAGGTCCCTTCTTCAGGTGAATAGCAAAACTGAGCAACATAAGCAGTATTTATATCCACTGTGGAGCAATTAAAAATCAGGAAGTGAAGTAGGAAGGTGATAAAGGGGAATAGAGATGAAAGTCTAAGATGCAAAGTAAAAAATGAGAAGAAATGTGGAGGGGGGCTGAGTAGGAACAGGTCAGTAGGAGATGAAAGGAAGTTAAAGGGAAGACAAAGGCACACAGATAGCATCTGAGATCAGAGGCTGGCTGTAAGGGTAGAATAGACAGAAGATGCCTAAGAGATGCAAGGAAGTCAAGAAATTAAGAAAAACTGGTACCGCTTAAAGAAACATAAGGGTTTCAAGGAGTCTTTTTTTTATTTACTCTAATCTCAGAAGACAGATCCTTCATCCCAGCTACACTCGACCATACCTTTCATAGATGGAGGAGGGTAGGACTTCAATTTTTTAGACAATTTATATCTAGCAAGGGCATTGTCCAGTTTGAAATGCTCCAGAAGGACCATGATTTACCTGATGGGGATATATATAGACATACTCAGGTTAAGAATTATCTCCTTAGAGAAAGGGAAGTGACAGCAATACAACCTAACCCAATTCCAATGTCATGGAAATTTATAGAGGACGCTATGGCTGGCCAACCATGGGAGCATCAGGTGGGATATTTACATAAAATTTTACAGGTGGGAATGGGTGATTCATCACTTTCTATTTTGAAGGGCTGGTTTAGGGATCTGGAAACAGATATCTCAGAACAGGATTGGCTCCAGGCTTCCCCTATGGCTTCTAGGATAACCCATTCAAACATATGGAGGGAATTCACTTGGAAGTGCCGAGTTCAGTTTTTCCATTTCTCAGCTGTTTTACTTAAGTATCTCCCCTCTTCCTACAGTAGATGTTGGAGGTCATGCAGATGTCAGAGAACAAATCTCTTCTGATGCCATATTGGTGTATCCTCCAACAAGCTTTATCAGAATACCTGGGAGAAGAGGTTGAATTGACTGCAGAAATGATTTTGCTGGCTATATTTCCTCCTCACAAACCAGCCTGGCATAAAACTTTGTTACCTATATACATCATGGCTGCAAAAAAAGCTATAACAAGATGGTGGATGTCGAAGGATATTCTGACCATAGGTGATTGGAGCAGGGTGGTATCCTGTATCTACCACCTGGAGTCTCTTACAGCTAAACTACATAATAAAGTTTCACAGGCCGAGATATTTTGGAGGCCAAGGGTATTTTACATATCTGGAAGAGACCCTGATTTTATACCTTAAAATGGGGAATTGGGAAGTCACTTGGTTATCAGGGGAGTGATCTCTTAAATAAAGAAAATGGAGAAATTACCCACAAGGATATCAAGAAGCAAACATAAAAGGGATAATAAATTTATATTACTTTTAAGTGAGGGTAAGAATGATGGTAAAATAATACACTCAGTCATATGATTCAAATGTATTTTTATTTATAATGTAATGATTTTGTCTATATACATTGTTACATGTATAAGCCTGGTAAGAATATTGTAATAAGACAAATCAACAGAGTAATCTGACTGTATTGAAATGTGGTCACTTCCATTTTTAATAAAAAATAATTTTAAAAATAAAATAAAAAAAGAAATTAAGAGACACAAAAGAACAAAGGCCTAGATAAACAGAG
The DNA here is from genome assembly GCA_016271365.2 of Neoceratodus forsteri. Taxonomy (NCBI): domain Eukaryota; kingdom Metazoa; phylum Chordata; order Ceratodontiformes; family Ceratodontidae; genus Neoceratodus; species Neoceratodus forsteri. The sequence goes on from CM057454.1 coordinate 1,182,783,375, forward strand.
TGTGAGGTAGTAAAATCAGAGGTGTGAAAATAATATGGAGTGGGTGGGACTGAGCTAAAGAGTTTATAGGGGAGGCAGGGAAGATGTGAGGTACAGGTAGAAAAAAGCAGATTAGGCACAACTCTGAAAAAATAATAATAAGAGAAATACAGAACCAAAGTGTGATAAATAATTACATGATTTAGTTCACAATAAAAAAGAATTACAGTTTACCATAGTGTGTCATGAAACCAATGTCCAGATTCAGTCCAGAAATGTTCGATTTAAATTGTTTAATATATTTCAATTCCCATGTCCTTCTGTCCTGTGTGTTTCTGAAGTGGCCTCTTAGTATCAAAACAAATAAATTCAAGAGAGAGTGATCTGTTTGTGAAAAATGGTTTCCTACAGGTGTTCTGCTAATCTGGTTTACCATTGTGTGACAGTGGTGATTCATCCTGATTTTCAGTGGTTTACTAGTTTCCCAAATATATCATCCATTTGTTCACTTCTTGCATTGAATTAGGTAAACAACATTGCTGTATTGACATATGTAGGATCCATTCATGTGTATTATGTTGTTCTGGCTTGTCTTGATGGTGGCCTGTATGCATATGTGGATGCAGGTCTTGCATCTTGCCATGTTGCACGGTGTTGTCCCTCTTGTTTTCTGGTTATTTTGATCTGCTAGGAGTTTGTTATGAATTATTATGTTCTGAAGTTGGGGCTGCTTATAGGTAATGACAGGTTCAGGGAAGCTGTCCTTCAGTGTTTCATCTTCTCGCAGCATGGGTTGTAGCTCTTGATAGTTTTCTGAAGGGGTTTTAGCATGGGACTGTAAGTGACCACTAGGGGTGTGTGGTCAGTTTGATGCCTTTGCCTGTATTCCAGCAGATTGTCATGTGGTATTTGTATGGCCCATTCAAATTCTCTGTCAATTTGTCTTGGAGAGTGGCCCTGATGAATTAAGGAATTCTGAAGTGTGGAGAGCTGTCTGTCTCTTGTTCTGTCATCAGAGCAGATTTGATAGTATCGAATCACCTAACTGTAGAGTACAGATTGTTTTGTACGATTTGGGTGGAAGCTGGAATTATGCAGATAGTGGTGTCTGTCAGTGGGTTTTCTGTAAGGAGCAGTATGTATATGTCCATTTTTAGTGATACTGACTGTGGTGTCAAGAAAATGTATGCTGGTGGTGGAGTATTCAATAGTGAGATGTATGGAATGACGAAAGTTGCTAAAATCAATGATGGAATTTTTTGATTTTTTGAATCATGATTTTAATAACTTTCATCAAGTGGAACATAAATGGGATACTGGCAAAGCTGGCCCAGAACTGCCTGATTCTTTGGTGAGTGAAGACGTGTGTTGGCTGCCCTGATAATTTTGGATGAGCTTGGGACTTGTACTAGGTCAAAAGCCTGAAGCCACAGCTGCTTGGGACATCATTTGGGTTTTGACATTGCCACCACAAGAGGTTGCTAAACCAGCTTGAAGGCCTGCACAATGCTGCAATAAAGTCTAGCTGCTGAAACTGACTGTTGCAGGAAGGACTCTCTTCCCAATATTGGATGAAGCAAGGCCTATGTTTTGCATACTGAGAATTGGGAATAAAGTAATGTTTTGGAATTTCTGTTAAAAGCCTGAATAAGAGACTGACTTTGGAATTTACCAGCCAGCAAGCCTGCAGTGCTGTTAAATATCAGTGAGTCCAGAGTTGCAGGTTCAAGAGCAGAAATAAACTGAAATAGGAAAAAGAGTCATGGGCCCAGATATTCAAACTGCGCCCTAAAAGTGCGCAATAGCAGGAGCAAGCTCAAGTCTATTGCGCCCATGCACAAGAGATGCGATATTCAAAAAAGGAGCAGGCCAAATTGCGACTACAGCCAACGACTGAATATCGCACCGCCTGCGCCATAGTGCAACTGGGGAGGGGAAGCTGAGCAGATCTGATGTGCCATAGCGCAACAAGGGATGTTCAGCTGAGCAGTCCAGAGGCGCCATAGCACAACCAGGGAGCCCCCCAGCTGCAGAGCAATGTAACTGCACAATCAGGGAGGTAGAGGCTCACCACCCATGCCACAGATGGGCACAGGAGCACACAGCAGAACAGACATTGTCCCCCCACACCCCAAGCACAGCATAACCGTGGGAGGACTGGAATAACCACTAGTCCATGGAGACAAGCAACCAACCCACAGCCTGGCCATGGTGCCCCATCACACCTACCAGCAAGCTGTGACTGGCACACAAGGAGGGCAGACCACCCTGTGCCACACCATCCCCCCAGTGCACAGCACACCTGCACCATGACCCCCAGACACCCCCCATGAGCAGTGACCACCACTGCAGGGAACCCCATGCATGCCACCACCCCCACTGTGTCAATGCAACCCTGTGCACCACAGAACCATGTAAGCCAGCCCCACCACGAGCACTCATCAGCAGGTTGCAGCACACAGCAATGCAACAATGGCAGACACAGTGCCACCATGCACAGTCCCCCAAGGTACTGCTGAGAGACCAGCCATGCGTTGGCCCAAGAGGTACCCCATATGGGATGGTTGTATCCTTGACACCACCACCAGTGGTACAGCACCCTGCGCAGTATTCCAGTGACATACCCCGGCCCACCACTGGCCACAACAGCCAGCACAGACACCCACAGTGGTGAATGGAAGCATGCACCACACGGATGCCACACAGGGTCTGGACAGACACCCACCCATACCCAAGGTCACAACACAGGGATGCAGTGGTGAGCAAACTGCCCCATTGTAGGGCCCATGTAAGCTGTGTACACTCAACCTGTAGTCCACCATGGCACTGGAGTGCCAGCCACCCTGCACAGGCACTGTGGACCCATACACCACCAGTAGTCACCCAGAGCACAAGCCACAGACAGTGGGGCACATCCCTGCAACACACACAAGCCACAGCATGGAGGTGGGACAATGACCGTGTCACCCACAGTGCCACCTGAGCCAGGCATGCACCTCACCAGTGACATGGGCAACCCAGCAAAGTGATGGGTACAGTGTCCGCCCTGCGGGGAATGTTACCACTGGCATGCCAGTGGACTGTGCAGGTCACAGACAGGCATGTGTGTCAGCTGCACAGGCCATGGATGGGCCGATGGGTGCACCATGGACACAGAGCACATGCCATGGACCACTGCACACAGTCATCCAGTGCACAGGGAACAACACACACAACACAGACACTGACTGATTTCTACCCCCACACCATAGTTACCTCCACATGGACACACACACATACCTATGACTGCACCACACCTGATGCCAGGCACACCACTGCAGCTGAGCACCTATAGCCCGCTGCAAATCAGAGATCACCACGGTATTCATATAAAATTCAAATGTATTGTAAAAATATAAAACTGAACTATGTACAGTAGTAAAAACTATTTACAAGCTTGGGTGGGGACATAAACAAGGTGGGGGTGGGAGGGATGGAGAAGACATATGGGATGGGAAAGAAGGGGTGTGAGGGTGGGTCCAGCGGGTTAGGGAAGTCAGGGACCAAGGGACTGTTAACGTGACTGCTGTTCCTGGCTCTGGGTCCACCTGGCTCTGTGGCACCACAGCACCCCCCATCACATCCAGCCTCCTTAGGATCACCACAGACTTGTGGGCCTGATTAAGGAGCTCCCTCATGGTGTCCCTTATTTTCTGGAGATGTCTCATACCTAGGACAAGGGAGCACGTCAATTGGTGTGAATGCACAACCCTATACAGCCCACCCACTGTGCATGGCATACGGCCATGGTATATACTACTGTGATGGTGTGTGACCACCTCCAGTGACCATGTCCACAGGACCTGCACACCCAGGCGCATACAGCTATGTGGAACGCTGCACACACCCACTGACCAAGTCATTCACAGTACCACCGTGGCTGTGTAGTGACATGGCTATGTGGTGCAAAGGCAGTGGCATAGCCATGCCCCTGATGCACGCATGGACCACCAGTGATGCACACCCAGACATGCATTGCCACTGGGCAGTGTTGAATATAACAAGTGGCATGCATGGTAGTGATGTCAATGAATGTTGGCTATGCCGCTGCCCACCCTGTCACACAGCATGCAATACTAATCATGGAGATCTGGCACTCACCCTCATTGGGCCTGGTCAGGTGGCGTTGCTGGTCCTCGGCCTGCCTGGCTGTGGTTTCCACACCCCTCCGCTGCTCTGCCCGCACCCTGCGTATTTCGTCCGGGCCTGTGGGGAAAAATAGGAGAGAAGAACATCAGTACATTCCCAAAGCAAAGTCCCCTGCCTCAAGTGTGTGCCTCCCACCCAGTCAGACCCACCCACCCCACACCCTGTGAACACCGCCATGGCCAGACCCATACAGTCCCTCCCCAATGTGCTGCACACATACAACACTGTGACTCATATGGATGATAAAAGTGCGTTGATGGAACCCCTACCTGGATGTGGCACCATGCCCCTCCTGGCACATGCCCACAGTAGGGCCAGTAGCTCCAGCTCCCTCCTGCTCAGGTCACCATAGCAGTGCCTGCACTGCTCAGCTGAATGCCCCCATCCTGTTGCCTTATCCAGGGCAGTGGCCACCTCCTGCCACACCTGTGTCCTTGCCCTGTCCAGGAGGGCCTTCCCAAAGAGAGGCCCATGGTGTGGCTCAACTATTACCACCAGATTGGCCAGCTCTATAGCCATCCATGGAGCAGCTCATCTATGCACCATTCCAACAGCTATAGTAGGCAATATGGTGCTCTGCAGCGTAGCTCCCCACGTGCAGATGCTGCGTGGTACAATGCTGCCATTCTCTATTGCACTGTTACTGAGCAGCATGATAGAGGTGCACCTGTGCCTGACACATGGCGCCAAGGGGGCAAAGGTTGGGCACAGGGTCAAGGGTCTCTGGCGCAAGGCCATGCACAGCACCATCAGATGACAATGCATGAGCGCGATTGCTGCCTGTGTGCCAGTGCCACAGTAGACTATCGGGCAGTTGGGCCATTGCACCTATGAAGGCCTAGTGCCACAGCGCCATGTAGTGACCATCGCTATAGCGCCATTGGCACAATGGTGGCCATGCCCTGCATTGCCTACTGTGCACAGCAAGTCATCATTGCGGCAGATGCCCAGCCAGCAACCGGGCATGCACAGTGAGGTGTACTACGATGCCACAGGACAGCGCCATTGGCTTAGCACATTTACCAATAACGGCGCAAAGCGCAGTAGCGGATATTCAGCCGCCATATGCAAATAATCTGATCAGCCATTCAATGGCTTAGCACTGCAATTTGCATCTAATTAAAGTTGCTCCTCCCTCTTTGCATGGATTGCACTATAAAGTGCGACAATGTGCTGCAGTGGCCACAGTTGGTTACTGCAGTTTCTGGTGAGTTGCATGCTGTTTGGGAGTGTGGACTGTGGATTCAGGGACATGCATGGGATTGCACAGTCACAGGTAACAACTGCCATTCTTACAAGCTACATAATGACCGAGCACGTTGTTGGAGAGGAGGACAACAGTGGTGGGAGGAGGAGGAGGAGGAGGAGCCTGAATTTTACAAACGCCGAAACCAAGGCCCTTTTCAAGGCCTACCTGGATCAGGGGCCACTGCTCAGTGGATGGCAGGGCACCCCACAGGCCCGTGCTGCTTCATGAGAGGAGGTGGCACATACCATGAACCTGTATGGCAGCCACCAGCACTCTGTGCAGGAGTATAAGAAGAAGAAGATGTGCATGGACAGGAGGAGTGTAAAGGAGAAGGTGGCTGCCATCAGGGCAGCATGTGCTGCAACAGGTGGGAGACAGCCGGAGGTGGTACAGCTCACCCCAATGGAGGACAGACTTGCTGGAAGCATGCAGCAAAGTGCCATTGAGGGTGCTCCAGGTGGTGGCTTCCAGATGGGTGGTGGCCCATCACTGCATGGTAAGTCATGGTCTGTCTGGGGGGCAGGGTAGGTCACCTGCAGTAACGCGACTTTGCTTTCCCTTACAGATCCTGAGCATCTGCATGGGTCAGCGGTGGTGGGCCTGTCCACTGTGGACAGTTGGATGGAGTCGGAGGTGGGACCATCCACCTCCACAGGTATTTGTGGATCATTACGACAGTGGGGCCACCTGGCTGTCCACACTGATGTCGTTGAGACAGGTGTGGAGGAAGCCCTGCCTGTGTCCCAGCATGCTCACGCTGTGGCTGTGGCTGTGGCTGTGGCCGAGGCAAAGTCCGGCACCAGTGATGATGACACGACTGTCTTGGGCAGTGACACGTGTGTGCCACAGGATGGACACACAGCAGGGCAATTCGCACCCATGGCTGTGGGTGGTGCCGCCGTGGAGGCCTGCATGTCAGCACAGTCCCAGGCTGTGCCTGTCAGCACCAGTGGGGCAGCACTGGTGTCTGTTCAGGACAGTGGGACTGTTGCTGCCACTACGGTGGTACCACTGAGCCCTGGGGAGTGGCAGCCAGATGGGCAGCATCAGCAGTTTCCCACTGGGCTTGGGGGTACAGGGTTCAGCGGCTGCATCTGTGCACCAGCTATGGACATGTCCAGACCTGGCCCTGGTGCACAGCACCCACCCTCAAGGGGTGCTGAACATCAGGGTCTTGCACACCCTGAGGGACAGGATGCCGAGGAGGCTGATGACCTCTTGGACGAGCACACCCGCCTACTGTGAGCATCGGTCCAGCAGCAGATGCGGCTTGCAACATCCGTGGATGCACTGCATGTGTCTCTGGAGCAGGCAGGGGAGCATCGCAGCAGGGATGCCGAAATGGTCATGGCACGGATGGACCATTTGCGGGAGGATGTGACCACTGCCATTGACAGGCATGCACAGGTGTTCATTGCTGTCATGGCCACAATGGGCACACAGTCAGGTACCCATGCATCGCAGACACCACTCAGTGCACTATCCACCCCCCATTCCCAGCGTCGTGCAACTCCCACCATGTCGACACCAGGTTCAGCTGTGGGCATCCCGAGCACCACTGGTGCAGGCATGTTCGGTGTGCTGCAGACCCCTGCACGGGCATGGTCGTGTTCACACAGTGGAACCCCTGGGGGATCATCAGTGCCACCCCATGAGGCCATTGGTCAGTCTTCCAGTGCTGGCGGGTCTCGGTGGGGCCACCCATGCATCCATGGCAGCCGTGGCACTGTGTCGCGGGACTGACCTGTCTCCCAGTGCGGCTACTGTCTGGTGCTGCCCTGTGTGCATTGTGTGTGTCAGTGGGCAGTGCATAGGTGGGTACTCGGCCTGCACGCAGACACACAGTCCACCTGCACACCCTCCCAGCTGCTGTCCGTAGTTGCGTGTGCGATGATGATGCCTGCATTGTGCTGTACACCAATGTGCAATGGTGCTCAGCATCTGACACTTGCACATGGACAGGCAGTGGGCATGGTGGCCTGTGGACATGTGTGTTGCTATGGTATGTGTTCTGGGTTGGTGTGTCTTCTGCCCTGTGCATGTTTGTTGCATTGTGTGTGTGCATGTGTGTGTGTCCTTTGGTGTGGCATGTTAATCCTCACCCATCCTTGGCTGTGTATGTGCCTCTGTGCCCTGCCACTTCCTTGATGGCATGCACCCCTGTGTGGGTTCCTGCATGTTTGTGGGTTGTGCCTTGGCCACTGGTGGTTGTGCATGGCCCCATGACTTACCTGAGTTGGCGAAGTGCTCATCCGTGATGGTGTCCTGGTGCAGCTGTGCCAGCCAGAGCAGTCGGGTTCCCGCTGGCCAAGGGGTGCTGCCCATCACCATCATCACTGACGTCCCCATCGTCCCCATCACTGTCCCCCCTTTGACCTGTATGGCTATCCCACATCTGTTGGCCATGTTGTGCAGGATGCACAATCCAGGAATATCCACAGGCCTTTGAGGGGCTGTACTATAGGGCATCACCAGAAGTGTCCAGGCAATGGAAACATGCCTTAGCATCCCAAACACCCGCTCAATGACATTACATATGGTGATGCAGCCTCACTGTAGTATTGCTGCGATGGGGTCACGGGCCACTGGTAGGGTGTGAGCAGCCAGGGAAGGAGTGGGTATCCACTGTCACCTGTGGGTGGAGGTTAGTTTGGTGATCAGCATGCCCTGCCCTAGGCCATGTAGGCCACTACCCATGCCACCTCTGGCCATGCCCCCCCAGGCCCTATGATTGTCCATGTGGTTTGCATACTCACCCACTAGGTGGCCAGTGGGGATGTCCCCACTCAAATCTGTGGCACAGTGCTGACTGGTGCCAGATGAAAGAATTGTGTGATCCCCCAGGGTGCATGGCACAGACATTGATGATGCACCCCTTGGCATCGCACACCACCTGGCAGTTGATGCTGGCATAGCCCTTGCAATTTATGTATGCAGCCCCCTCTGGGCCAGGTGGTGTGCAGATGGCCACATGGGTGCAGTCTATTGCCCCTAGCACGCCATGCATATGTGCTACCCTGTGGAACTCCTGTATGCTTGCTGTGCGCTCCGTTGCTGTGCTGGGGAAATGGATGTACTCCTCGGCATGTGGCAGCAGTGCGCTGAGGAATTGGGTGAGATGGCATGACATAGCTGACTTGGTTATGCCTGTGGTGTCCCCAGTTGGTCTCTGGAAGGTACCCGTGGTGATGAGCACATGCAGGCTGTTACCTTGGTCTCCACTGACAGGGCATGGCCCTGTCGTGTGGGTGCCTGCATCACATCACTGCACAGCTCACAGAGCCGCCTCAGAATTGTCCTGTTCAGGTGGTACCAGCCCACAATCTCAGTATCTGTGTACAGCTCAAAGTTGGTGCGGGCTCAGTACTGCCTGTTGGGGGCATACCACCGACAGGCTCTTCCACAGCCACACACCCCTGCCACCTGCCTTCTCACCCCCCTCATTACAGCCTCCATGTGGAAGGTGGCACTGGCCATGTCCCTGGCTTGCGTTCACCCCTCCTAGCAGCTGTTACTGTATTCCCCCTGCTGTCCTGGCTGCTACCTCCCCTGCACCGGGTACACCTGCCTTTGCTGGCCTCTGTGCTGTGTGGCTCCCCACACCTTCCCTGTGCCTGGCTGTTCACTGTGGCCTTTCCCTGGCCTGTCCTGTTTGTGCCACCTGCCCTGTCTGTCTGCCTCTGCCTCTGCCTCATGTGGCTTCCCTGTAGCGTTCTTGCGCCTCTTCCTTGCTCCTTTTTATTTTGGCTCATTTCTGCTATGGCGCAACTTCCGCTTGCTCCACTGTTGCTCATTGCGCAAGTCTTTGAATATCACACTGTGCCATTTATGCATGGTTCCTCCCCTTCGGTTGCACATGCCTTCATTATCATTGCACTGTTGCTCAGCATGATTTGGGGAGTGCAACTGCCTCTGCTGAATATCACAGAATGGCGCACTTCAGACTTGCACAGGTGCAACCCTCTTGAATATCTGGGCAATAGAGTCCAGTTACCAAAACAACATTGCTGTCCACAGGGAGAGCTCTTTCTACAGACTGTGCTGAACTGCTAAAATCTTATCTGATTTTTCCCACTAAGTCCTGAAGTGATTTTTGATGATTTGTGACATCAAACAAGAAGGATCCAGCCTGCATGGCTTCATTGAGGTCAGAAGACTACAGTTCCAGGTTCAAGGGGAAAAGACAGAAGACTAAAGGCAAACCCACCGCCAAGGACTTTTGTCATCCAAAACCAGAAGTTCTCACCAAGACTTTGAAAGTTAAAAAATAGAAGACCACATCTCAGATAACTAAAACATAAGTATTCCTTTATTCTACTTTTACTAAGTGCATTTTAGCTCCAAAACCTTAGGTATATAGTTAAGCTAAAATTTAGATGTAAAAGGAATACCTTTCTCATGCTATGAAGTTTTAAAACAATTATTATGCAAAGATATAACCTGAGACACTAGTGTAATGAGTTGCAAGTTCTCATAGTAAAAAGAAAAGGCCATGATATTTATAAGTATGTTGAAGAAATGGTATACACTGTCATTTATTATGCTGAATATTGCTTACTCATATGCATTGCTTATTTGCTGAAATTTGTGTTATTTGTCTTATTTGATTTACTAGATTTTCTAAAACCTGTTGTTTTGTTTACATTATAGTTTATGTTTACATTATTTTAGTATGCTCATTATTTATGCTAATTATGAATAATCAAGACTTGTACATATGTGAATAAAATATATATTTATCTTTTATATAATCCAAAGTGTGTCGACCGTGTTTTTCACCATCATTTTTTAATCTGGAGAGCATGTAAGCAATAAGACATGACAGAGTGTGTGTTGAACATATATTACCACACAGCCGGGGTGTAGTAAGTCACGAGGCCACAGGCCAAGTGACTTCAGTCACATACGTGCAGTAATATATGTTCAATACATGCCCTGGAGTGTCTTATTGCACTTATAAAATAGAGAAATTTTATTAGAAATTAAAAAAAATTCAGGAAATATTTCATTTACATTAAAATATAGCTTTCTTTGAACAATGTCCCTACACAAGGAAAAATAATCTCTTTTAATTGAGGCAGTAAAACTGCTTGAGACAGTGTAAACTGACAGTAGGTTGAAAAACACTGCCAAACAAACAATAAGGCAGCAAAAGCTTTAATTTTTTAACTTATCTGCTCAAAATGATAAAAAAATATTGCTGAATTTGACACATGCTAAGCTATGTGTTTCAAAGAACGAGAACTTGAAATTGACTTATACTTTGAAACTGACTCATGCTTAGCTATCTGTTACAAACAACAACATCTTGTTTACTCATGTTGTTGAAATTGACCGGAGCATTGAAACTGAAAGCGCCACCCGGCTGACTGCACTGAACATGAACCCCAAACGCACACTCGGACGGTTTAACGCTTCTTGCCACGGAGCTGACTGACTCACCAGGAATCATGCTGAAACTATTTGGGGAACTGTACTTTTGTTTGCTTCATTCTGTTATACTAACATTGAAATTAACAGAACACTCAGTCGATATTGTATTTCTGATTTTCTCTGAGGCTGAAAACAAGATGGCTACCTGAATTTTTCTTAACATTCCATGCCTATCTGTCAACATTCCATTTTGGGACATTGATTTAGTTGCCTGTACTTTTTTTTCTCTATGTGTAAAACATATTTGACACTGTCTTTCTGGCAAATCACAATGCTTCTTTTTACATGCCTATTTTATAAGTAAGCAATAAGACACAACAGGGTGTGTGTTGAACATATATTACCGCACGGCTGGGGTGATTTAAGTCACGAGGCCACAGACCAAGTGACTTCATCCGCAGACGTGTGGTAATGTGTATTCAACACACACACTGGAGTGTCTTATTGCACTTATAAAATGGAGAAATTTTATTAGAAATTAAAAAAAATCAGGAAATATATCATATACAGTACACTAAAATATAGCTTTATTTGAACAGTGTCTCTACACAAGGAAAAATAGTCCCTTTTAATTGAGACAGTAAAACTGCTCGAGACAGTGTAAACTGACAGTAGGTTGAAAAACACTGCCAAACAAACAATAAGGCAGCAAAAGTTTTTATTTTTTTAACTTTTCTACTCAAAATGATAACAAGTTAGTGTTGAAACTGACACATGCTAAGCTATGTGGTACAAAGAACAAGAACTGATTTATACTTTGAAACTGACACATGCTTAGCTATCTGTTACAAACAACAACATCTCATTTACTCATGTTGTTGAAACTGACTGTACCACTGAAATTGACCAGAGCATTGAAACTGAAAGCACCACTCGGGCACTTGGCTGACTGCACTGAACATGAACCCCAAATGCCACTTGGACAGTGTAGTGCTTCTTGCCATGGAGCTGACCGACTCACCAGGAATCATGCTGAAACTGTTTTGAGAACTGTGCTTTAATTTGCTTTATTTTGTTATGCTAACATTGAAATTAACGTAACACTCACTTGATAAGGAGCATTGAAACTGAAAGCACAACTCAGAAAGTTTATCGGTTGTTGGCATTGAGGTGACTGAGATGATGGCACGGCTGACTGCACTGAACATGAACCCCAAACGCCACTTGGACAGTTTAGTGCTTCTTGCCATGGAACTGACTGACTCACCAGGAATCATGCTGAAACTGTTTTGGGAACTGTACTTTCATTTGCTTTATTCTGTTATACTAACATTGAAATTAACAGAACACTTGGTCGATATTGTATTTCTGATTTTCTCTGAGGCTGAAAACAAGATGACTACCTGAATTTTTCTTAATATTCCATGCCTATCTGTCAACATTCCATTTTGGGGCATTGATTTAGTTGCCTGTACTTTTTTTTTTTCTATGTGTAAAACATATTTGACACTGTCTTTCTGGCCAATCACAATGCTTATTTTTACATACCCATTTTATAAAGGATAATATCATATGTGAATTTTTATTATTCTTGGTAATTTATGAAAATAATTTTTGGGAAGGCCTGAGGTAAATCCAAGTGCATCATTATAAAAAGTGATATTATAAGCCTTTGTTCCATCATCTTTGGGGGCTCGTCCTGGCTGATTGTTAGTGAACAACAGTCCACACTTAGGTTGTATGAGAAATAAATATTATTACTGTTATTGTTTGTAAGTTACTGAATGGCATAAGTAATATTTTTCTGTTCTTGTTTCTCGAGGATTTAAAGATAAAATTACCCCTAGACAGTGAGAAAAGACAAAAAGAAGTAATTGTCTGGCAGTAAAGCTACAAGATAAATGACTTTTGAAGTATCACATGAAAATGATTTGGTTCTTTGTTCAAAAATTGCATTACATAAGCATTGTGATTACCATTGTTGTTTAAAGGGTATTATTATGGTTGAAGTGGTGACTATTTTTACAAAACCATATGAGTACGGGATCTATGTACAAAAGTTATAAAATCTGAGGCAGTGATACATTCTCCAGTATTCTCTCAGCCTTCAGTTATGAGTAAGGAAGAAAGAATAAAAGATCTTGAAAGAATGAATGAAAAATATTTAGAGTTAATTAACCAGCTAAATCATGAACAAACATGTTTAGCAACTGAAGCAAGACAGTTGAGGGAACAACTACAAGAAATATCTTAGGAATGTAGTAGATTCAAAGGCAAAGTTGAGTTATTAGAAAAGCAGTTAGATAAAAGTACAGAAAAATTATCTGACAAAGAGTGTGTCTTGGTCAACCTAAGGACTGAAATTGCTCTGTTAACAAATTCTGCTGACCAGCAGAATGGATGGTATACAACTTTGAAAAGGGAAAAAACAGAATTAGCATATGCTAATGAGCAGGTTACCAAGGAGCTAACGACACTGACCCAAATATATAATGATATAAGGGAGCAATATGAAAGTGAAAAGAAACAGTGGGCAGATAGGGAAAGACACCTATTAGCCAAAAAGAAGGAGGACACCTCTAAACCAAGAGGCTTAAATGAGTCAAACCCAAGCTATTGGCCTCAAGGTAATGGACTAAAGGAGGATACCAGTAGAGCATCTAATCCTTTTTAGAATCCTTCCTATCCAAAACCTGCAGACATAGCCTGCCAGACACATTCCCTTTCTCAATTTTGTACCAAAGGGCAATCTGAGTTACAAAAAGTAGTACATGTAAATAGAGAAATCAGCCCACTAAATGGACTGATGAGTACTTCAAGTGAACCAGATAACTTGGTAGGAAAATGTAAATCAGAAGCTGTACCAAATGGGCTAGGAAATAAGCAACTAAAAGAATATTGTACCCTTTTGGGAAAGGAGTATATTAAGTTAGGTGGAAACTGGGAAGGCTTAAATACCAAAAGTAAAAATCATATAAGAATAAAAGCATCTGAAGAATCAGGCCCAGATAGCTCCTCCCCTGAAAAGGAATATTCCTGTTCAGAAGAGGAACCATGTGATAGGCATCAAAATAGATATAAAATTAGACAAAAAAGAAGCTCTGATTCTGAAGATGAGTTATCTGATGGGTCCAGGAAAAATAAAAAGATTTCTGAAATGGAACAGGGGTATTTCAAATCAAAGACCGTTACACAAGCTTTGAAATTAGTAGGAGAAAGGTATAATTCTAAATATGCGAAAGAAGGCACTGAGCAGCATATTCGAAAACTAAAAGAGTGTTTTGAATCTTTGTCCATAACTGATGAGGGAGAACAGAGTTTTGTGATTAGGTGGTCTGTTGATGATCCTCAAGCAGAGTGGTCAAGAATATCTAGAGAAAGTAGGCACAAACCTGACAAGCTGTATAAATTCCTAAAGAGGGAGTTTGGTAAATATTGCACTAAGGGGACAGCCAGACATGCAGCCTACCAAATGCGGTGTGGGGTTGATCAAAGTCCTAGGGAATATTGTTGCAGGCTGAAGGATGTGTACTTTGGAGCAGAAGAGCACTCATACAGTGAGTTAGATGACTTCTGAGATGCATATTATCAAGGTTTATCCCCTGCTATCAGGACACAATTGGCACTTGAGCTTAACAGGAGGCCCAGAGACATCCACTAGATTGCCAGACAGGCATATCACATCTGGGACACTGGAAAAGGTGATGACTCTCCTCCATAGAAAAAGGAAGGGGGCCCCAATCCCAAGGTCCAAGTATCTGAAGTAACTACCTCGGACACTTTGGCTATAGAAGGGGGTGCGCTATCTACCCCCAAAAACAGGAGACAAAAGAAGAACAGAGGTAACAATGCTCAACCAGAAAAAGCTGTAGAGCAGCCTAAGGCTGTGCCTGACCCTGTAGTAGTAACCCAACCTACCAACCCTGCCCAAGCTTCCCCTGTGGTGGTTTCACCACCTGATCTTGAGTCACAGTTCTATCAGAACCCTCAGCAGTTCCCACAACCTCAGCCATACCAAAACCAAGGACCCTCCTATTGAGGTTATGATCTTGGTAGAGGACGTGGGCCAAGGGTATGGGAGAGGATACAACAATGACTACAGAGGTGGTAGAGGTGCCTATGGGGGCATGAAAACTATAACAATGAGCAAGATGGTTACAGGTTCCAAGACAGATCTCAATCTAGCTCCCCAAATATGGAGGAGATGATCAAAAAGTCACAGGAGGAAATACAGGGAATAAAGGACCAGATGGGAGACATAACAGTGTTTCTCCAACACTTTTCTCCACCTCCCCCTCTACCTCCTGGTTTTCCTGCACCTGTGCAAAACCTGCCTGTAATCCCCAGTAACAGTGGAACAAGTAATAGTGGCCATTGACTAGTGACTTCTGTCCTTCCTGCTGCTGCCCAGATTAATGAAATTGCAATGGCTGATTATGGTAATAAAACTGCTATGAAATTGGAAAATGAGAGTGTTAATGCAAAACCTGACCTTCCCCTAGAGGTACTCTGAGTTACTTCTGCAGGCAGTATAGAGTGTCACAGTGAACTTGTCATGTTGCCAGGAGTTAAGAAAAACAAATTCTACTCGGGCAACTTAATCCCTAAAGGGAAGGCAGATAGGTTTTACTTTGACATCAACATTGAAAACAGCCTGAGTCATGAAGCTTTAGTTGACTCTGGATCGGAAGTTACCCTGATGTCCAGAAGTTTTCATGACCAGCTGGTTGATGCAGTAGGTAACTCCTAAGGTGTTAAAAACCCTCTCTGATGGCTTACAAGTAGTAGATTATGGGGGAAGGGGGCTCAACAGTCCCTAGGTAAAGTGTGGCTAAAACTGAGGTTTGGCAAGATGAAAGTCAACCACCCGGTGTATATCACTGATAGAACTGGGGATGATTTTTTGATTGGAAATGACCTCCTAAAAAGATTTCAGCTTATCACTGGCTATTTTTGTGGAATTCTGTGGGTAGAGGTAAACCAGCCTATTCCATTTGGGAAGAGTCTTAAGGTTGCTAAACAATCAGAATCATGTTATCTTGAGAGAAATGATGCAACAATTAAATTGAATTTTGTATGTTCTGATGTAACTGATGTGTCAGTACTAGGTGATCCTGAAAATGTGGCTCCATGGAGAAGTAAAGCTCACGTGGTTTGTCTGTCAAAGCATGATGTGGTAAAGTCTGAGATTAATGCAAGAGGCCTCACTTTCTTCACCAAGCAAGTGGACCCTGCTGTCTCAGAAGCACACTCTGCAGTTGAACGCAGAGACATTCAATTCTGAGTACCCAACACCCTCTGGGGATGGTGGCAATGAAACACAGCCACTAAGTCACGAGTCCTTACTCTGCAATATAAGGTCAGAGGAAGGCAGGTTAAAGGTGCTCATCAAAGCAGAGAATTTGCAGACAGTAAATTAGGCGTTATGCTTAGGTTATGCACACTGTGTAATTAGTGAACTGTTTAACAAGATGTTAAAGAGGCATAGGCCTAGTTTAACATGTGTAAAGAAACAGGAGTGGTTGGAAAATGTCCCATATCAGACCACTAGCATGAAAAGCATAGGTATCTGTGCTTTGAACCTCCAAATAGGGCAAAAGAAAATACAACACTCTGTAAAGGTAGCACAAGGCCTAAAATCTCCCATGCACCTGTGGCTAGACATCCTTGTATGACTGGGTGTGTATGTTGACCTAGCCAATGATGTTCTTTGGTCAAGAATAAGAGGGGACCCTTAACAAATAAAAGTGACACCACATGCCTTGAGGTCTGGACAAACAATTCAAGTGTGTCAGGTGGTAAATGAGTTCACTACAAGAATTCCAAGTAATGTCAAGGATTTCTCTCATAGGGCTAATGTAAAGAAAAGCCAAGAAATGCCTGACAAGACTGCACTATTTGTACTTGACAAGCAACTGAGTGAAATGGGTTTAAAAATCCACTCCATACCTTCCCTGGACATGAGCAGCAGAGTAATGCACCTCTTGGTACATAACCCAACAGTAAAGCATATCACTATAGCAGCTAACTGTGAGTTTTGGGGTAGCGATAGGGGAATCCTTTTATGATTTGGAGTTAGTTGTCCCAGTTATTGGGGAGTTACCAGGAGACATTGTTCAGGATGACACAAATGCAGAAATCATGTCCATACCAAATGGTTTAATTGCTTTACAATAAATTTGTCCAGTAGATAAGGAAGAAATACAGGCATGTAAAGCTGAAAATGACTACCTTGTACTGTCCGCTATGGTTAATGAAACAAAACAATTTAAAGAGGTCCATGTGATTAATGCTGAAAGCCTTTCTGAGATAATAGAAGATGAGGTAGAACTAGGTAAAATGTTACCTTTCCCAGATTTTAAAGAACAGACTGAGCATGCTATACAAAATTGTAATTGTGAAACAGAAGTAGAAAAAGAAAAGGTCCACAAAATATTCCTTCAGTTTAAGGACATGTTTGCAAAAGATGCTCATGATTGTGGGGTAACTGACCTCCATGTTACCAGGGTCCCTACCAACCCTAGTAAAGGTCCAGTTTATGTATGCCAGTACAGAATACCACTAGCATCTTATGAACATATACAAGAGATACTGGATACCTTAATGGAGTGAGGAATTATAAGACAGGTAAACTCTATGTATAATTCCATTTGGCCTGTACTAAAACCTACTGGAAAGTGAAGACTCACTATTGACTTTAGGAAGTTAAACCAACAGGTGCCTTTATCTCGCTGGCCCATGACATATTTGGACCAAAGTTTGGCCAAAGTTCAAGGTGGCAAATGTTTCACTACACTAGATGTAGCAAATGGATTCTGGACATTAGGAGTAGGCCCAAAAGATCAGTATAAACTGGCTTTTACCTTTGGAAGGAGACAGTACACATGGAATAGGTGCCCTTTTGGGTACTTAAATTCACCAGCAGATTTCAATATCTTTCTGCACAAAGCCATGCCTGATGCGGAAAGCAAAGGAAATCTGGTTTATGTGGTTGCTGTACTAATCAAAAGCAACACTTTTGAGGAACACCTAGCTGAGGTCACCTATGTATTAAACCAGCTGAAAGCTGCTGGTGCCAAGTTGTCCTTACCAAAGTGGCAATGATTCAGACATAGGGTAAACTATCTTGGGCATGACGTTGGTCCAGATGGGCTACATCCTCAGCATACCAAAGTTGAGGCAGTCCAAAAAATTGGTCCACCCAAAACATTAAAAGAGTTACACAGTTTCCTAGGGATCTGTAATTACTCAAGACAGTTTATCCAGGATATGCAGAAATTGCCTATCCTCTTACCAGGCTGTTGAAGAAGTCAGAACCCTGGGTTTGGGGGGGGAGCAAGAGAAAGCCATACAAGCTTTAAAAGATAGTCTGAGTCAAGCACCATGTCTTGCTTATCCACAAATGGATAAGGATTTTTATCTAGAGGTAGAATATACTAGTAGTAGAATCAGTGCAGTGTTATAGGCTGTATGGGCTGGCAGTATAGCCTAGAGGTTAGAGTAATGAGCTGTGAATGAGCTTGGTACATTCAGCAGACCAGATCTTGGTTTGATTCTCACAGCCTCCCCTTGCATGCTGTGTGGCTCTGAGCAAGTCACTTAACCACCCAGTGCTCCCAGGTTGGCCCTGAAAACCGGCACTTGTGCCTAGTGGGCCTTACCCTGTTATCAAAGACTACAATAAAAAATTGAATAAAAAATATTTAAAAAAATGATTCCGACAAATGTATTATTGCTTATGCATGTAAAACCTTGAGTGATGTTGAGAAAGAGTTTTCGGATTGTGAAAAGGCATTGATTTCCACTGTATGGGCAGTACAATGGTTCAAAACTTACGTTTGTGGTAAAAAAGTTGTTGTAGAGACTGATCACCAACCCCTACCCTTCCTGGGAGCCAGAAGCTTAAGGATGGTAATGTGTCTAGCAGCAGAATTGTGGTCTGGACCTTAGCACTCCAGGGCCTACCCCAGAGGTTAAGTATGCAAAGAACAAAAGGAATACAGTAGCTCAACTGTTAGCAGACCTGGAGATGCATAATTGTACTGTAGATTAACTTCCAGAACAAGACCCTGACCTATCTCCTGAGTTGGATATGGTGCAGCAACATAACAGGCACCACCACTATGATGAAAATGTGTGTGAAAATTTGCTTAGAGCCTATGTTGATGGTTGTTCGTTCCAGCAAGGTGAAGACTGATGTTTTGGTTTAGGAGTGGTATGGCAGGATAATGTACCACGTACTTCTATCATGTACAAGCTCAGTCCTAACTCTAACCAATATGCAGAATTGGCAGCCATCTATATAGCAGTACAGACTGCAGTACAACATAAGTTACAAGACATTGTAATTTGTACTAATTCTGATTATGTTAGGCAGGACTTCCTTACACATTTACCAGGGTGGAAGGTGAATGGTATGATCAATTCAACAGGCAGTAAGGTGATGAATGCAGACCTTATCCTAGCCATAGATCAACTGGTTCAGGAACATAAGTTGGTTGTTTATTGGAAAAAGGTAAAAGGACACTCCAAAATTCAGGGACTAGACAAAACAGGAAATGACCTAGCAGATGCTCTGGCTAGGGAGGGTGCTTTAAGTGGAGAAGAATAGAACTTTGTCCCTCCTGTCCAAGCTAAGGTGGATATGGTTACCCACAGACAAAAGCAGCAGGAACAGGAAAATAAGGTTCTACATTGTATAGTGACAAACCTGACTTTGATTTAGTGAAAATGCAATAAGAGGATGAAGTGGTAGGAAAATGTTATCGTTTTATTAAGGATCCCACTGAAAACATGATTTCTGACAATGACCTACAGGATAGTCAGAACCTGAGAGCCATGTATAACCAGAAAGATAAATTCCAATTAAGGAATGATCTCTTGATAAGAATTGGTAAAACCCCACACACGGTCCAATGGGTGGTTCCTTCAGGCCACAGGGAATTATGTTACAACATGCCCATGATGAACCATCAGGAGCACATGGGGGGATAGAAGAACTTATGCAACCTTAAAAGAGATAGCCTACTGGCCCTACATGTATAATGATGTTGCAGGGTATGTACAAGGGTGTATAACCTGTTGCAATTTCCAACCAGCTACTCCCAGACATAGAGCATCACTACAGTCAAAAGACATTGCTATACCTTGGTCAGACATCCAGATTGACTGGATTGGTCCTGTTACCAGATCTTCAAGGGCAAACCAATACCTTTTGACAGTTACTTGTTTGTTCACAAAATGGGTTGAATGTATACCTGCTCCAAATAACACTGCCTGAACCACTGCTTTCTTATTAATAAACCATGTGTTTAGTCGATGGGGATTACCATTAAGAGTAGAATCTGATAGAGGTCCTCATTTCACAGGAGAGGTAATGGAGAATGTGTGGAAAATTCTAGGAGTACAGAGGAAACTACATGTGTCCCACCATCCACAGTCATCTGGACAGGTGGAACTCGCTAATCAAACAGTTGTGTACATACTAAAGAAATATATCAGTTCTTCAGGAAAAGATTGGGATGTAAAGTTACCACTAGTATTTATGGCCATATGGGCTACTCCTAATAAATCTACAGGTGTTCCTCCTTTTGAAATAATGACAGGAAGACAGATGGTGTTACCTTTACATCTCCTGCATACTACAGGAAATGTAAATTCAGCATGTGCCACTACTGAATATGTAACCCATTTAAAACAGCATTTACAAGAAACCTTTGCATTTGCTCAGAAGAACTTAGAGAAACATGTTGAGGCTTCCAAGTCATATTACGACAGGAAAACTAGTCCAAAAGAATATCAAATTGGTGATAAAGTGTTTTACTTTAACTACAGTAGAAATAAAGCCAAGGTCAAAAAGAGTCTTCCAAGTTGGCAAGGACCCTTTGTAATCACTAACAAAATCTCACCTGTAGCCTGCCAAATTGAACTAAAGTGGAAAAGCACTGGAGAGGTAGTACCTAAATGGGTTCATATTAATCAGTTTAGGCAATATCATGAATGAAACAAAACATGGGAAAATGTTCTAAATGAATCTATGAGTGGTGATCAGGAATTAGAGTCCAGCTAAAATGCTAATTGTCATAGTGACCTTTAAAACTGATGAGCAAAAAGAATTTGTTGTATGTGTGAAATGTTCAAAACAATGTAAAAAGAAAATGTTATTTTAAAAGTGTACATAGCTGTAATCACGTTTAATCATGTTCATGTAGTACTGTATACAATTCTGTGCAAAAAGGTACATTTCCAATTATGTTATCCAGTAATGTCACATCCGATGATGACATATGTGATGATGTAATGCGCTGATGATGTCATACGTTACCACATGATGATGCAGCTTTGTGTTTCATGTTTTATTTCCCTGCAATGCTTAAACTATATACCCATATATACTGTAGTAGGATTATCTTTTTGAATTACAAATGCATTTTTGAGGTGCATTTTAATTAAAAAAGGGGGAAATGTAGGAACAGAATTAATTTAATTAAAATGTTTTATTTTTATTATATTATTATATTCTTAATTGCTATTCTATATCCTTATATTAGCTTAATTATTACTGTAAGTACCATAAATGTTTTTGGTCACATTAATATCTAAATGAACTCTAAAACAAGGACAATGCTACTTAAGGTTTGAATACTGAAATGGAGGATTGATGCCATGAAACAAAAGGGAATATAGCATACATGGTCAACTTCAAAAAAAATGTTTCAGGGATAGTCTGTTTAAGTTGCATGGCCTCTTCCAATTATTAGCAGAAGAGATTGAAGCAAGGCTTTGAAAGAGATTATTGCCATGAAAACTTCACATAATTTACAACCTTGTTTTTCTGTACCAAGCAGGCCATATACCAGAGGTTAACATAGACTGAAATAGACTGGCTTTAAGAAATTAAGACTTTTATTTATAGAAAATATATAAAAACTCTGAAACATTTCAGAATTATACAGGTTATTGGGACTGCATGAACCTGCCAAGTGATTTTTTTAAACCTATCAGCAAAGTGTAGTGTGAGCTATTTATAACACTCTGTGGCCCCAAAACTGTTTAAAATATATTGACAAGTTTGGTGTCTATAGTAAGCTGACCTTATCACCTTTTCAATGGAATGAGTCTCAAGTGTTTGTCTAACAGAAACATCTAGTCACATGGATTGTAAGCCTTCTGGATAAACTCCAAAGCAACATGAAGTCACGCATCATTTACCTCAAACAAAAAAGATCCCTGTCTTAAAGAAGTTTGCTAAGTTTATAAAGTTCTAATGGTAGCAGGTATGCCAAACTAACATCATTTTAAACTGGAAAAAATGTACTTCTGAAATCTGTAAACACGTTTTACATATCTATAAAGGAAACGTTTTATAATGTTTTTATAATTTATAGATTTTATATTAGAATTGACACTATCATGTTTGGTCTCAAATGAATCCTCTGTTTTAGTTGCATCTAACAATGTAAGGTTTATAGTTGTAACAAGGTGCACATAGATGCAAGAGAGAAAAATAGTTTTATATCAAAAATATTTTTTGAAGATGAGGTCATATTGATAAAAAAATGGATTAGGAGGGTCTAACAGTAACACCCTCAAAGAGTACTCAGACCAATCATAATTTGGTGGTGATGTCACCCTGCAAGTGGGACATAAATGGGATGCTGGCAAAGCCGGCCCAGCACTGCCTGATTCTTTGGTGTGTGAAGACGTGTGTTGGCTGCCCTGACAATTTTGGATCAGCTTGGGACTTGTACTAGGTCAAAAGCCTGAAGCCATAGCTGCTTGTGACATCATTTGGGTTTTGACATTGCCACCACAAGGGGTTGCTAAACCAGCTTGAAAGCCTGCACAACGCTATGATAAAGTCCAGCTGCTGAAACTGAATGTTACAGGAAGGAATCTCTTCCCATTATTGGATGAAGCAAGGACTATGTTTTGCATACTGAAAACTGGGAATAAAGTAATGTTTGGGAATTTCTGTTAAAAGTCTGAACAAGAGACGGACTTTGGAATTTACCAGCCAGCAAGCCTGCAGTGCTGTTAAATAGCAGTGAGTCCAGAGTTGCAGGTTCAAGAGCAAAAATAAATTGAAATAGGAAAGAGTCACAGAGTCCAGTTACCAAAACAACATTGCTGTCCACATGAAGAGATCTTTCTACAGACTGTGTTGAACTGCTAAAATCTTATCTGATTTTTCCCACTAAATCCTGAAGTGACTTTTGATGATTTGTGACGTCAAGCAAGAATGATCCAGCCTGCATTGCTTCACTGAGGTCAGAAGACTCTGCAGTTCCAATTTCAAGGGGAAAAGATGGAAGACTAAAGCCTAACTCACCACCAAGGACTTTTGTCATCCAAAACCAGAAGTTCTCACCAAGACTTTGAAAGTTAAAAGTAGAAGACCGCATCTACAGATAATAAAACATTAGTATTCCTTTATTCTACTTTTAGTACTTATTTGGCTATCTGGGATGGTAACTTATTGCATTTTAGCTCCAAAACTTTGGGTATATAGTTAAGCTAAAATTTAGATGTAAAGGAAATACTTTTATATGCTATGACATTTTAAAACAATTATTATACAAAGATATAACCTGAGACACTAGTGTAATAAGTTTCAAGTTCTCACAGTAAAAAGAAAAGGTCATGATATTTATAAGTATGTGGAAGAAATAGAATAAACTGTCATTTATTATGCTGAATATTGCTTACTCATATGCATTGCTTATTTGCTGAAATTTGTGTTATTTGTTTTATTTGATTTACTTGATTTTCTAAAACCTGTTGTTTTGTTTACAATATAGTTTATGTTTACATTATTTTTTATTATACTTAATATTTATGCCAATTATGAATATGCAGGACTTGTACATATGTGAATAAAATATACATTTATCTCTTATATAATCCAAAGTGTGGCAACCGTGTTTTTCACCATCATTTTTGAATCTGGAGAGCATAGGATAAAATCATATGTGAATTTTTATTATTTTTTGGTAATTTATGAAAATAATCTTTGGGTAAGGCCTGAGGTGAATCCAAGTGTATCATTATAAAAGATGATATTATAAGCCTTTGTTCCGACACACCCCTCAGCCATTGGAGAAAGCATCTTTGGTCAATGTCTGCTGAAGAGGAGGGGATTGGAAGGATATGCCTTGTGAAAGGTTGGCATGATGGGTCCACCAGTCTAGGGCCGAGCATAGAACGGGAGTGATTCTGAATCTGTCTTTGAAATCCCCAGTTTTTTGTCTCCATTGACTCTGAAGAGTCCATTGGATAGGTCTCATGTGTAGATTTCCAAAGACCACCATGGAGATGGCCGTGACCATATGTCCCAAAAGGCTTAACCATCGGAACCATCGGGCATTTTCTATGTGATGGAAGATAGCCTATTGGCTGAGCATGCTGCCACTTTGTGAGGTTTTGAACTTGTAGTTTGAGTTCATAGATCGTAGTTATTTTATGTTTTTCTGTGGTTTTATTTTGCATTTTTTTCCATATTGCTGTACTGTTGTATTGGTGGAGTCTTTCGACATTGTGGAGCCCAAGACGAGGAAAGTGTTCTAGTTTGGCATCTTGGAATTAGTGCTCTGCTGCCTGAATTGGATGTGGAACAGGT
This sequence comes from Neoceratodus forsteri, assembly GCA_016271365.2. Lineage (NCBI taxonomy): Eukaryota > Metazoa > Chordata > Ceratodontiformes > Ceratodontidae > Neoceratodus > Neoceratodus forsteri. The sequence goes on from CM057454.1 coordinate 1,182,807,782, forward strand.
TTGGAGTGGTCTGAGGGGTTTTCTGCCCGGCGACTAAGTTTTTTCGGCTCACCACTCGTCATAGGATCTATTGGGATGAAGAGAAGGGCGTCCTGGTGATTTGTGCTCTGCTGCCCGAAGTGGATATTGAACGGGTGTGGAGTGGATTGAGGGGTTTTCCTTTGCCCCATGATTGAGACACTGCAGGATGCCGTTCACTACAGGATCCCTTGGGCTATGGGGTTTATATGTGGCTCCCCTTGCTCTAGTTTTGACTGGGGTGTTTGGGATTTAAGCTTTGGGCATTTGGTATTATTTTTGCCCTATTGCCTGACTGGGATTTTAATTGGGCAGGGGAGCGAACTGGAGCGATTACCCCAGCTTTCTTGCTGAGTTGGGCTGTGACTGAAATTGGAGGATGGTCACTTGATGAAGAGAATTTAAGGCTAAAACGGAGACCCTGGAAGAAGGAGTGAGGGAGATTTATCAAATTTATCTCAGATCCCTGGTGTGTATAAGACCTTTCTTGAACTGGTCTGAGGCATGATCTCCTGTTGGGCCCCCCGCTTGATTTGTGGTCTGAAGGGAGTACTGGGACTTCTCAGTCAAGGAGTTGGCTGAGGCTCTGTGCCCCCTAGACTTCCAGGTTGGGCTACTAACGTGGCCTGTTTCTGGACATTTTATTAGACCACATTATTTCCTGTGGTGTTTGCCCAGTTGGGAGTGAGGGGCCTTACTTAATCATGGATATGGTATGGACTTGCCTGATCTGGACCCTGGATGCCCCCTGAGTCTTGTGGATAACCAGCTTGCCTGTATTTTTCTTTTTGACTTTGATGGATGTTGATTCTTTAAACCTACAAACAAAATTGACTCTGTGCCTGGTGAACTGAGGACTTCCTATTTTTTCTTTTATTTGGATAATGAGGTGGTGACCTTGTGTCCATTTATTTTAGTTTGAGTGTTCCCTTCACTCCCTGGTCATGAGAGGATTGGGGGAGAAGGGATGTGTTATTTGTTCTGTTTGAAGTTTGAAATGTTTTTTAAGATTTGTTAAGAATAACATCTATACTTTTGTAGTGAGAGTGCCAAAGTATCTTTTTTCTCCTCTGTCTGTGAGAGAGCTGGGGTAAATCATTTTGTTTTATTTGATTTTTGTTTTTTGTTTAAGTTGGGGTGGTGAGAGAACCCTTATATTTATATTTATTTTTATTTTATTTTGAGTCCTCTCGCTTAGTCCAGACTTGATTTTCTTTGGGGTGGGGTTGGTTTTTATTTTTATTTATTTATTTTAATTAAGTTTTGAAATTATTTTGACTTGTTCTATGTTGGGGTGGGATATTTATTCTATCCTACTAAGTTTTATTATTTTGGTGTGTTTGGTGGGTTTATTGTTTTTGGTTTTAATTGTTTAGTAGCGGCATGTGTCGGCCCTCAGTCCCCACGGTGGTGTGCTATTCATCCTCCTCTCTTCGTGCCCTCCACCCTTTTTATTCCCTCCTCTCCAACATGATACATATCAGTACTGTAGAGCACTGAGAATTGTTTGTAGGGGGAAGAGCGTGGGGGGCTATGAACAGGGGAGGATGGATGAGGGGGGCCACCGTATCGGGGAAGTTAGATCCCAAAGGTGCCCTGGGGTGAAATGGAATCCAGATCATGGTTTCCCATGTCTAGTGCCCATACCCAAGGGCACTACTAAATTCAGTAGGCAGATAGGCCTGACTGCCTCTGAGGTTCATCCGACTCGGGCGGTGTTATGCAATGCCAGGTCCATCAGGAATAAGACTGGCATTATTGCTGATCTTGTTGGCTCAGTGGACTTGGCTTGCATCACCGAGACCTGGCTGGATGAAAATCCAGGCCCCACATTGAAGGCCATGACTCCAGCCAGGTACTCGGTGATACCCCGCCCGAGATTGGACCGCAGGGGTGGGGGGGTTGCAGTTTGTTTTAAGACTGAACTGGGCCTCACAAATGTGGTAGAGGGAGAGACTGTGTCCTTTGAGTGTACAGTGGTAGCAGGTGTAGGTGTTTGAATCGTACTCATCTACCATCCACCCAGGGATGGGAAACATTTCTTACAGGAAGTAGCAGACTTCATCGTTGACATGCCATTTGGGTCACCCTGATTGATCATTCTGGGCGACTTCAACGCCTGGGTTGATGGTGAACTTTTGCAATTTGGTAATCACTTCCTTCAATTAATAACTTCTTTGGGCCTTACACAAGTAGTTTCCACTGCTACCCATAAATCTGGACACTCTCTGGACTTAGTCTTTCTCCTAGGGATTTATGCATCTGACTTGGGGGTGGAACCAGTCCCATGGTCAGACCACTACACCGTGAGGTTCAGTTTTTGCACCCCCCTGAGAAGGCCTACCCCTGTGGAGATGGTTAGGTACCACCTCTTACGGGATATTACCCCCTCAAGGCCTTGCAGTGGTCCTTGACCTCTCGTCCCCCGTGTCGGTGAGCAGTAGTCCAGAGACCCTGGTGTTGGCCTATAATACAGCTGTTACAGTGGCTCTGGATTCTATTGCTCCTGTTCATGTGTGACCCTATCCCTTGTCCCCAAGTCCCCCTGGTTTGATGGGACATTGAGGGAGTTGTGGAGTCAGGGGTGAAGGTTAGAGCGGTGCTGGCGCAAGTCGGCCCTTGAAGCTGACCACCTTATATTGATGGTACATTATTCTGTCTATCAATCTGCAATCACCTGTAGGAAGGCAGAATTTCTGTCCAGGGAGATTGCATTTGCTCGGAATCAACCGGCTCAGCTGTTTTGAACTGTAGACAGACTGTGCAACCCAGCCTGTCTGCAAGTTTGAAAAGCCTTTTCGCAATTAGAGTGCGAGGAGCTCGCTCGTTTCTTTGCAACTAAGATGGCTGACATCAGAGCAGATTGCATCCAGCAATCTCTAAGGGTGATGCTGTTGAACAATGTGAGTTCACAGCACCTCAGTTTTCTTGGAGTTCCTTCAGTCGACCTGATTTCATGGATGTCATGAGGATTATCCATAGTGTGCACCCTACAAGCTGTAGTTTGGATCCTGGACCGACCTCCCTAATTTTGGGTTGTAGTGATATCATCAGTCCAGTCCTTGTGTGAATAGTCTGGTCCTCCTTGGAGTCGGGTGAGTTTCCTAGCTCCCTGAAAGAAGTGGTGGTGACACCTCTCTTGAAGAAAGCTACCTTGGACCCAGACTGTTTCAAAAACTACAGACCTATCTCAAACCTTCCCTTTATTGGGAAGGTGATTGAGAAGGTAGTGGCAGCCCAATTAGAAGACCATTTAACCATCCATGACATCTACGAATCCTTCCAATCCGGTTTTCGTAAAAGACATAGCACTGAGACTGCGCTGGTTTGGGTGCTTAATGATCTTCTGAGGGCGAGAGATCAGAAGAGACGTTCCATCTTGGTTCTCCTTGATCTGTCGTCAGCTTTTGACATTGTGGATCACTTGGTGTTAATAGCATGCTTGAGGCAGATTTGTGGAATATCGGGAATTATTCTTCAATGGTTCACCTCATTTCTCACTGGGAGATCACAAAGAGTTGTGTCTGAGGTTTTTTCCTCAGGCCCAACTTCTTTGTTGTGTGGGATGCCTCAGGGTTCAGTGCTATCTCCCATGTTATTCACGGTGTATATGCTGCCCCTCGGAGACATTATAAGACGGTATGGGCTGAGGTTTCACTGCTATACAGATGATACCTAGCTATACCTGTCTTTCACACTCGACCATGATGGAGCTCTCTCAGAGTTTAACAACTGTCTGGAAGAAATTCAGGATTGGATGGATTTTAGTTGGTTGAAGCTGAACTCAGAAAAGAAAGAGGTCTTGGTTGTGGACCCGGGTCGTCAGATAGAGGAGTCGTTTGTTGGTACGCCTCAGGAATTTTTCTTGGCAGTGTTTCACTTCCGACCTCTGAACAGGTGCGTAACCTGGGGGTTATCTTGGATGACAGGCTGACACTACAGTCACAAGTGTCAGCAGTCATCAAGACTTCCTTTTACCATCTTAGGAATATTGCTAGAGTTAAGCACCTTGTTCCGTCTGACGGCTTACCAACGCTGGTCCACGCCTTTGTGTCCTCAGGTCTGGACTACTGCAACTCCCTGTACTTTGGGCTTTTTGGGGTTGAAATCCATCACCTACAGCTGGTGCAGAATGCAGCAGCCCGGGTCTTGACTGGGACAAGTAGGTCCTGTCATATTACCCCGGTGTGGCGCGAACTGCACTGGCTACCTATACAGTGGCGGATCGCTTTCAAAGTCAGTTTACTGACTTTCAAAGCCCTTCATGATCAGGGTCCAGCCTATCTGAAAGAACTTCTGGTCCCCTTCTGCCCTAGCCAATCGCTCCATTCGGCTGATGAGGGGTTGCTAGAGATTCCAAGAGTGAGTCTTACATCATCAGGTTGTAGAGCATTTTCTTATGCTGCACCCACTCTTTGGAATTCTCTACCCTGCCAATTACAGGAGTGCACCTCCATGGAGGAATTTAAGAGCAGCCTGAAAACCCATTTTTGGCAAATGGCCTTTTTGAAATGGCTGATGGTATTGAAATTATTAACAATGTTGTGGTTTTATCTGTGTTTATTATTGAATTTTAATGTTTGATTCTACTGTTTTAATATGTACAGCGCCTTGAAAAATGAAAGGCGCTCTATAAATAAACTTGTTATTATTATTATAACAGATGTCTGGCTGTGATAATTGTTGAGTTTGTATCTGGGTAGCCAGAGACAGAAGTTTGTCTTGTCTGTCAGCAGGGAGGTAAGCCCTGGCGGAGGTGGTGTCCAGAATGGCTCCTATATACTGGAGCAGCTGGGTAGGAGTTGGATTGGATTTGGACCAGCTGACCATAATTTCTAGGGACTGGAACAAAGTGAGGGGTACCTGGAGGGACAAAAGCAGAGAGGTTTGGAGTCTGCTTTTATGAGCCAATTGTCCAAGTATGGGAAGATGAAATCTCCATCCTGTCTCAGGGTCACCGCCACCACCACTAGACACTTGGTAAAGACTCTCAGGGTGGATGAGAGACTGAACAGGAGTGCCAGAAATTGGTAATGTTGTCCTAGCAGGTAGAAGCGAAGGAACCGATGGTAAGCGGGGTGAATGAGGATCTGTAAGTAGGCATCTTTCATGTCTAATACATATAGCCAATCCCCTTATTTCAACATTGGCATAATGGATGTTAGTGACCATCCAGAACCTCCTGTACTGAATGTGTAGGTTCAGTTATCTGAGGTCTAGTATAGGTCTGAGATCCCCAGTGCGTTTGGGTACTAGAAATAACTGGGAGTAAAATCCCTGATGGTGCTCCGAAGGAGGAACCGGATAGATGGCATTCTTGTAAAGAAGTGCCTGAAGTTCTTCTTGAAGAATGGGGACATGGTCGGGTGGGTAAAAGACAGAGTGTGTAGGATGAGAGGGAGGCACTGAGGTGAGTTCCAGCGTGTGCCCCATCTTTATGATCTGAAGTACCACTTATCTGATGTTATCGCTTGCCAGGCCTCTAAATGGAGGGCAAAGCAACCGCCCACAGCTTCTGAGGGCTGGTCGAGGAAGCCTGGGATGATGCCCCAGTTGGTCAATGGGAAGTGGGCTGAGTGGCTCCACCCGAGGGGTGGGAGTGAGAGCCCTTGGAGGTAGGAGTGGCGGTCCTGGAGGATGGTTGGGAATGACCATGGAATCCACCTATATAGGTGCCTCTGTGTTTGCCACTTCTCTTTGATTGAAAAGAGGATTGTGAGCAGTACTGGTAAGATGGCTGTGAGGAGTGATACATGCCATGTACTGTATATAAAGTTTGACCAGAAGGCTGAAGATCAACCAGAAGTGTCTGGGTGCCAGGACCAAAAAGCTGGGATCCATCGAAGGGGGCATTTGTGCTGTACATCTGGTGTAAATCCTGACACATGTAACCAGGCATGTCATCTGAGGGTAACACCCCTGGCCAACATTCCGTCAGAGGTATCCACCGTCTCACACCCTGAATGGAGCAGATGTCGAGATATGAAGTTGCCAGTAGAGACAGTTGCCAATAATTGGTTCTTCTCCTGAAAGGGTGGGAGTTTATTGACTAGTTCTATAGCAGAGCACCAGAGGGTACATTGGTATCTAACCATGTGTCCAGTATAGTTTAGAATTCTGAGATTCATGGTACCCACCTGGAATACCTTTTTTCCAAGGTACTCAAAATGGCAGCATTCCTTATCAGGGGGTAATGAGCTCATGTGCTTTGGAAGTTTGGTACGATCATGAGCTGCCGTGATCACTACCAAATCCACTTCAGGGTAGCAGAAAGAAAAGGGTGGTCAAGGGGAACCTGGTATAGGTGATTCACCTTTCTAGGAATTGTCAGGACAGCAGACGGCTGGTTCAAAGCAGCCAGTATGGCATTTTGATAAGTTTGTATAAGTGGGGGTACCACTACAACAGGCTCCTCAGGCTGTGCAAGATAGTCTGCCATATATTTCTTCTGTTCATCATGCTCTGTAGTTAAAAACCCTATGATTTTTTCAATTTGGATCATCCTCTCATGGAAGGATGGTTCATCAGGAGGAGAGGCATGCAAGGAGGATATAGTCAAAATAGAGGATGGAGGACAAGAGTCCAGGTCCTGGAGCTCCACATCTTCAAGATCTCCTGGAAAACCTTCAGGAAATTCTGCCTCTTCTGAGAAATATTCTTCCTCATAGGATGGAGGGGACCAAGCCGGAGAGGGTTCTCTCACACCTTGAAAACACTTAGGTGGAGAGGTGGGAGAGTGGAAAAGGTGACCCATCTTTCCTGAAAGGGATGTTTGAGAACCCTTCATCACTGCTAATATCTGTTGCACTACAGTCACTACGTCCAATTAAGTAGTAGTAGGAGGTGGGGAAGGTGGTCGCCAGAAAACCAGAGGAATCGTGGAGGTAATTGGATGTGAGGTGTAAACAGGTCTGGTCCCTGGGTGATAAATACCAGGGTCTTGGTCCCTGTCTGGTTGGCCCTTGTGAGAGAATGGCTGTGAAGGAGGAGGGGCCATGGCTAGAGAAATTCCAGTAGTCCTTCCCGTAGAAATTTGACCCGTTGTCAACGGGGCAGTAAATGGTGAGGCAATAGAGTGCTTAAAAGCCGCTGTCATTGATGGTAAATGAACCATCATTGTCGGGGAGTCACTGGAACTTACATAAGGTTCTGTGGAAACTGCTGAAAGGGTGCCAGAAAGCGCCGTCGATGAAAGGGTATAAACACTCATTGACAAAGTAGCAGTTCTAGAGGGCATTGTTGATGGTGGAACACCAGTAACAGTGGCCATTGACAAATGTGTGCCTGATGAGGATGATTTCTCCTTATCCCATTTATGCTTCTTGTGTGAAGCTGCAGTGGAGGGCTCCTTGGGATGGGCCCCCTCTTCTCTAAGAGAGACAATTTCTGTTCCATTAGGTATTCTTCAGTTTCCTGCAGTCCTGCGTAATGGTAGACCTCCCTACTGCAACAACATGACCGAAAAAGTGATGACTTACTTTTAGATTCTTGGGACATTCATCAATGAAGATTGACAACAGAGGAAAAATCTGTTCCCAGCTCAAATTCTCATTGATGGCTGCTTCACAAGCACTAGCTGCTGCATGCAAGCTGATGACCGTGGGAAAATGAACTGAGGATACCTGGGGCCAACCACTCTTATATAGGTGCAGGATGATGATATCATGTGTGTGGGCAGCTCCTGGAAAAGACTGCTAGAAGAAAGCTGCCGTGCACAAGAGTGCCCTCTAGTGACAACCTAAGTGCATTACCTGCTGCAAGAGATTATCCCCATGGAAGATCTATAGTTAAAGGTGAGTAACCCTTATTTCTAGGGATGTGGACATGATGCACTGGCCACACTTAGGCAGACTCCTAGCAGTTCTCTGGGAGGAGGGGGCAAGGTGGGCCGCACCCCCCTACTTAGGAAACAGGGAGTGGAGAATCGAGGCCCCAAAACCAGCATTGTGGTGTGAATCAAGGTCAGTGTGGTAGTGGGAAATGAAGGTGTGTGCGCTGACTTCCAGGGAGCAGCCCTGCCAATCTTGTGGATAGGGACATCCCTGGAAGACGCCACTGAGGCAGCGGTATGTCTGGTGGAATAAGCTCTAAGCCATGTGGGAGGCTCCACATCAGCCAGCCTACAGTATGAATGAATGAAGGAATGAATGAATGAATAAAAGTTTATTTTTATACAGGAAGTAGATTTTTAGAGTAATACCCTATTTGGAACAATATCCTGTACAAACATCTAAAACAAGACATACAAATATAGAACATAAAATCAGTTACAGCAGTAAGTACTTAATTATCGAAAACAGGTGCAAGTGTGATGTAGGTATTGTTTCAGAGTTTTCTAAAATGTACCTTGAGTTGAGATGCTCTTTACTTCATTCAGCAACTTATTCCAAGTCCTGGAAATAGAAGATTATAACATAGCATCTCCGAACCTATTATATGTTCTGGTGGCTTGAATGTCTAGGTTATTAACTCTTAAATTTTGTCCATTGTCATGCATATGATTTATAGTAATACTTAAGTTTGTGTTCCCTTTAGCATAAATTATCTTGTGGCACCAATTTAACCATAGTTCCTTTTTTCCACAGGGTGAAGCCTTTTTAAGTTATTATCATATAAATTGCAATACTGTACCCCATGTTTACTCAGAGTTATGAATTCAGCTACTTTATAATAAGTTATTCTAATGTATTTAATTCTATTTTGTTAGCATTTCTATACAGGATCAATCCATACTCTATCACAATAATTGTCATGTGATTGGCTATTTTCTTTCTAATCGCTATTGAAAGGCTATTAGCCACTCTTCTGAGGGCTCCTAATTTTTGATTAGTCTTTCTGACATTTTTTTTTTATTATTATTTTAGTTGTTTTAACCAGGAATAGCACACTAAGCTGAAAGCTTTTTACAGGTGCAACCTGGGAGCACAGGGAAGTTAAGTGACTTGCTCAGGGTCACACAGTATGCAAGTGGAAGCTGTGGGATTCAAACCCAGGTCTGGTCTGCTGGATGTCACCAGATTTGCAGCTCAGAGCCTTAAACCACTGCGCTATACTGCCTGTTATCTTTATGTGTTTTGTATAATTTAATTTGTGACCACCAAATACCTATAATGGGTTACGGTTTACATCCTAAGTCGACTGCTATATCTCACTTCCAGGGTATTTCCCTGGCTTTTATTATTACTAGTTTGAAAGTAAAGACGTGTTTTTTTTTTCTTGTTCAGCAGAAGTCCCAATAAGCTAAACCATTCTTCCATATTGCTCATGTCTTCTTGAAGTTTGAGTTCCAGCAGATGACAGCTGCACGTGGACGCCACCAAAATGGTGCCATCCACGTACAGGCACACTTCACTGTTCCTAATGCTCTTTTCTAAGTTGTTCACATACTGTATATATTAAAAAGCAGTGGGCCCAGGATGGATCCCTGTGGGACCCCTCAGATTTCATTTTTCAACTGGGTGACACTAGTACCAGTTATCACACACTGTCTTCTATTAGATAAACATGACTTAAACCAACACTGGGGTTCCTGATGTACTCCCATCCCCAGGAGCCTCACCAACATTGTTTGGTGGTCAACCACGTCAAAAGTTTTACTGAGGTCCATGATACCACCCATTTCTTTCCCCTTATTCATAGAGGAGGTGACTAGGTTGTTAAAGTCAATAAGGGAGGTACCTGTGGACCTCCCTACCCTAAACCCGTATTGCGCAGCGTGGTGGACCGAGTGAATGTGCCTGCTGAGTACTCCCTCCCACCTAGCCTAAATGGAGTCGAGCACTGCAAAAATAAATGTTACAAACCACTAGTGTTGAGGTGTTTTCATGTCTCTTCTATAGTCTTCAGTTTCAGGTTGCAAACACGAGTAAACACCGGTTTCCAGGTCTCTGGATAGTCTGCTTATTTTATAACAATTCGTAGCTGGAAGTAAAAAGTTGATGTTATTAAAGTCATGATCAAGGCCTCATCAATTGTTCTGTCCTTTTCTGAAAGTTGTATATCAGCAATAGATATGTACAGACATTGCTGTATTTCTTCTTTAATAAAAGCTGAATGTAGTAGCAAACCAATGAACTCCAGTGTGGTCCGCAGCTACAGTTAATCTTAGCATCAGTGAATGACTCACGGCAGACCTCTCTGCACCCATCCAATCCCACCATCCACCATGCTGAAGCTATCAGCTGAGCAGCACTTGTAGTCAGTTTGGTTCCCAGGAGGGGATCCTAATGCCACTGCAAGACGACTTGCACTTTTCTACCATCAGGGGTTGGGGTCTATTGCTAAATAAAAAAAACTTACAAGGCAAAAAATGAATTAAAGTAAGCCTGCTGGCAGCTGCTAGAATAAAAACACACACACACACACACACACACACACACACACACACACACAAGTCCTGGAAAGAGTGGCTACTAAATATATTTTGTGTGTGTAGTGTGTGTGTGTGTGGGGGGGGGGGTAAAGGGAAAAAATGATTAAAGTCAAGGACTAGCTTACTGTTGGTTATGAAAACAGTAACAAAATGATAAGGAATTGCAGGCAGGCAGCAAAGGCAGATATAATGCATGTGCTCATAACTGGGTTATTAGTGTTGCTTGTGAAAAAACAGTAGAAGGACAGAGAGACATTCAAAGCTTATACTTGTTAGTTTTCGTTTATTCAGCAATACTGCATGCTACTTATAATACAACAGTGACATAATGGCATAAAAAAGGGGGTTTGTATACCAGTTTTTAAGGCAGAATACCAAATCTTGGGTAATGATATTCTGTATCCACATTTTAAAATGTATTTCTAGCCCTGTACCAGTTTTCACAACCCTTCAGATGGTGGGACAGTCAAAACAATCAGTGCTATGAACACTGAAAAGCAAACAGTAGAGTATATGGGAAGTGGCCCAAAACATTGAAAAGTGCCAAGAAAAATAATCCATGATAATTGCATATAGTACAGAATTATACATATTTATTTTCATTTATTGAACATTTCAGGTTTACAACCTTTGAGGCAGAGACTCATTTCCAAAAGCACTACATCAGTACACAAGTATACAAGTTAGGTCAACATATACAGTTTGGCTACAAATGTTTTGCAGTATATACAGTACAGTTTGCAGAAGATAAGCATTGGAAGCACAGTCATAGTCAGGGTTTAGACCTGACAGTGTCAAGTTCAACAGGGACTTTGAGAACAAGGGTTGCCCTTAATTAGTAAAACAGAACTGTGACTAGGACAAGGGAACAGGAGGAGAGCCCACTGTCAGGAGTCAAGTGAGTTAAGGACAGTCGCAGTCATTGATGGTCTGCAGGTGGCTTTTGAAGTAGGGTTTTGAAAAGGCAGAGTTTGGGCTCAGACGTAATAAACTGAGGGGTGGCGTTCAACCAGAGTGGGGCATGGTAAGCAAAGGTTCGTTGACCGAGTGATGTTCGGAGGTGAGGAATGAAAAATGGGAATTTAAAGGAGTTTAGGGTGATTTTTGTTTGGGAAGCAGGGATCAGGAGGGGAGTGAAACCGGGAGGGGTGGGGGATGGCCCAGTGGTGATCTTTTTGGCCATGAGGCAGGTGTGGTATTTGAGTCTGTTGTCGAAGCTGAGCCAGCTGGACTGCTGACAGAGGAAGCATGTGTGGGTGTAATGCTGACAGCTTAGTATAAGGCAGTAGGCTTTGTTGAGGGGTTACTCTAACTCTCTGCAGGGATGTGGTATCAGCCATCCCATAGATTTGGATCCCATATTTGATGAGGGCAAGGAAAGAGGAGAAGACAGCAGTTAATTAACTGCTGTATACAGTGCAATTTTTCATGTAAAAATTGTCTTAATTTATGTAAACCTATCACTCAGAAGAATTGTGTAATTTTAATCTGTGTGTTTTTAAAAATGTCGTGCAGTATATTGTAACAGCAATTATGCTGATAAATAAACTTGTACCTACTAGGAGACAGCAAGGCAGAGGGCTATGGGGGGTGAGGTAGTGTTTGACCTGGTATAGTAAGTCGATCTGGGTATTTACAGCAGTGCAGAGATGATGTATGCGGGTGTGGAAATTAAGAGCAGGGTCCAAGTGAATACCGAGGTACTTGAGGGACAGAGCCTGGTCGAGAGGTTGAGAGTTGGAGTTGAGGATGCTGAGGGTCTGGTCCTTATGTCGATTCTGGGGGTTAGCAAAAAGCATCACTTTTGTTTTTTTCTGCAGTTTAGGATGAGTCGGTGTTCTGTGAACCAGGACCCTGCTTCAGAGAAGGCATTTTTGTAGGTCATGCTGGACTTGTTCAGGGTCAGAGTGGGAAGTGAACAGTATGGCATCATCTCGTAAAGAACCAGCTGCCCTGAGCAAGCCATAGGAAGAGTGTTGAGGATAGAGGCCTGAGGATAGAACCCTGTGGGACCCCTGACCTGACATGGAGGGATGAGGAGAGAGCAGTGCCTATCTTTACCAGCTGAGTTCTACCTGAGAGGTAGCTGGTGAATCATATTGTGGCTTCAGGAAAGAGACCAGTGTTGGTTAGTGCAGCTAGGAGGAGAGAATGGTTGACTGTGTCAAATTCCTTTGACAGGTCCATGAAGACTGCCCCGGCAAGATGGCCTTTGTTAAGTGCCGGGGGGTAGCGAACTCCAGCAATGCATGGGTGGTGCTGTAGCCCTGGTGAAAACCAAGCTGCTGCTTGCAGACAGTTTGTATTTAGTGAGATGTTCAGTCGGTTGGTCAAAATTATTCTTTCCAGGGCTTTAGAGAGAGGGGGAGGATGAAGATTAGCTGGTAGTTACCTGCATTGGAGAAGTCCCCACCCTTGTGTATCAGTGTGATAACAGCAGCCTTTCAAATGGAGGGGAAAGTCCCTAGGCAGAGGTAGTGGTTGATGAAGGAGGTGGGGGAGAGAACGGTGTTGATGGTGAGTTGTAGAAGCTTGAGGTCAAGGAAATCAGCTCTGTAATGGGCATACCCTAAGGCCTTTAACAGGTAGATCCTGGCTTTGGAAGGGGAGACCTTTTTGAAGTGAAAAGGTGGGATGGTGTGGGTTGGGGTGGTTTGGAAAAGGGGAGGCTTGAAGAAGTGAGACGGGAGTAGCACATTGAGGTCGGAGAAGAAGGTATTTAGGATATCAGGTCTGAGTTTGGGGTCTGAGACAGCAGTGCCATTGTTAATAATGGGGGGGGGGTGACATGGGCTTGCCATTTAGTTCTCTGAGGTTGCTCCAGAACTTTCTGCTCGAGCCCCAGGTAGAGGTGAGGAAGACTTGTAGTGCTCAGCCTTTGCTTTACGAGTCTCCCAATGCATTTGTTTCTCATGACCCGATAGTTTTATCTATCGACCGGTTTGCCTGAGTCGAGGGCACATTGCCACAGGCAGTCACGAAGGCACATTAAGTCCAGGAGGGTCTGGATAATCCAGGGGGAGGAATGACCCTTGATGACACATTTCACAAAAGGGGCACATTTATTGCAGGCAGTGGAGAAAATGGAGATAATGCAGTCAAGCGCCAAGTCGACATCAGGGGCATTATGTATGGGTGATCAGTCTAGGGAGTTGAGGTGCAGTTTCAGGCGCTGGTGCATGCCTGGCTTAAGACGCCATTGAAAAGTGAGTTTGCAGGGGAGGGTTGAAATTTTTACAAAACCAGGTACAGGTCACAGGGAAGTGATCACTCATGGTATTAGGAAGCACTGTTACACATGAGATTCTGCAAGGGTGGTTAGATAGCATCAGGTCAAGTAGGGTTGCGGTGCAAGTTTTAGGGTTAAGCCTGGTGGGGGTGGAGACTACTTGGGAGAAGTCCATCGCAGCAATGGCATCCTTAAGTGGGGCAGCTGAGTGGGAGTGCCAGTTAACATTGAAGTCTCCAAGTGCTAGGCACTCGGATTTAGGGGGCTCCTGAGAGAGATGGTCAAGGGTAGCGAGGAAGGCAGCCTTTTTGGTTCCTAGGTGGAATGTAGACAGAAGTAATTAGAAGGGGGGCAGAGACTTTATTAACAGTGATTTGCAGAGTGAGGGCTTGGGCACCATGGTCTAGGTATTCTGGGGGGAGGCACTGCAGGGACTCACGCAGGTAAATGGCGCACCCCCCTCCTTGTTTCCCACACCTGTCTGTCCAGAAGACTGAGTAACCAGGGATGTAGATGGCAGCATCTGGGGTATTTTTAGAGTGCCATGTTTTTACCATGCAGAGCATGTCAGGCTAGTGCTGGGCAATCCAGACTTGGAGGGAGTAACACTTTTTCTGCAAACTGCAGATATTAATAGTAGCTAATTTCAGGCCATCATCTTTGGACTGGCTGGGAGTGGCAGGTGAAGGGGGCCCTGGGTTAGGGTGAACATTGCTGAACATAAGTAGGATGAGTAGAAGCAGGGGTCAGAGTAATAATAGACAGAGTTGCTTGTGGGAGTGTCTAGCGTGAGAGGTTAGATGGGCATTTTTTGGGTTGCAAACAGGGATGGGGAGGGACAGTATGTCAGTAGCAATGAAAATGGACATGGTGGGGCTGTAGGTGGGGGGATGAGGAGTGGCGAGGAGGTGGGGAGGCCTGGAGAAACAAAGTGTTGGAGTTACGTTAAAAACTGGGTGTGGGAGCTGGGTGGGTAGGGAGTGGAGGGGGCTGGGACAGGGTGAGGGCTAGGATGTGGATCAACATGAGGAATGTCACTGGGTAGAGGGGGGAGAAGATGGCCATGGCAGAGAAGGGTGTATATGGGGGCAGTGTGGAAAAGGATATAGAATGTAAAATACAACGTACTTACGGGAAAGCTGTTGTAGTGTAGTGGTAGTGACACAGCTTTGGGTGTAGAAGGTGTTAGGTTCAATCCTGGGCAAGGGAGAAGGAAAAAGTAGCATGGGAAACCAGGTAAAAGTGAACGAGAAGTGGAAAGACAAGGAAGGAAGAGTAGGACAGACAGGCAAAATAGAGGGTGCAGCAGTGACTCCTAGTGGTCAGGAAATAGATGCTAATGGGAAAGTATATACTTTGTAAAAGGAGCTGACAGTCATGTGATCTGGGAGGGACTATAAAGCTAGGCCACCCCTGGGAGGGTGGCTGAGGCGGGGCAGTCAACGTGCCCTCTACAAAAACAGAGTGCAGGTGGAGGCTGGCAATTACCTTTAAGGCCCTGAGGTCAGATGTATCCCTGCAGGAGTGCAGGCATCTGTTGAGAGTGTGTGGGGGATCCTGGGTCTATGTAGGGAGAGAGAGAGAGAGACAAAAGGTGCATTAGTATTGGGGGGGGGGGGTCTCCAGGTCTAGTCCTGGAATAGTGTGCTCTGCTGTGCATGTGTGGACAGTTGGCTATCCTAGCGGATACCAGTGCAAAGATGGAGCTCAGAAGGAGAACAATAGTGCTGATTACATGCCACACCACATACTAAAGATTCTGAGAAATGCAGGATACTACAAAAAAAAAATTACATGTTTGAAAAGACAGACATCATACAGAAGAGCCTCACTAAAAATTAACTATATTTCTAAGCAGTAGAAGCTTACAACCAAATGGGATCTGGTGAGTTATGACAGATTTGAAGACATGATGCTACATGTTCAGTGACCCAACATAACTGACTTACTCAGAGAAATCTAAAACAGAAAAAGTCATGGCAGGCCATCCCCTTGCCCGCATTATCAGCCCTGCCTCTGTGACATCACACCCTGGACATTTCTTTTGAACTAGCAGCCTCCTTCCTCCAGAAACCTAGTCCAAACTAGATATCTATATTCAGACCCAGTCCTGGTATTCCTCCAGCTAACAGCCAGTCAGGGTGTCATCTGGCTGGACCAGTCATTTGTTTATGGTTAAACTATAGTTGGTGGTTCAGCGGTAGAACTTTCGCCTACCACGCAGGAGGCCCAAGTTAGATTCCCGGCCAATGCAACTGTGCATTTTAGGTTCTCATATGCATATAAAATACAGATGTGTGCAAAGATAAGGAAGAACTGGAGTAAAAACAGGAGGGAAAGGGAGGGAAGACATGGGGATAGGATGTAAGCTACTAGAAGTGGAGGCTGCAAAATTTGGAAGGCCATGTGTACGAATGTCTGCAGCCTGGGAAATAAAATTCAGGACCTAGTGGCCTTGATGGCAAAGGCAGACCTGGACATTGTCACTGTTACTGAGACATGGTACATGGGGAACTATGAATGGGATATAGCCATACCAGGTTACACTCTATTTAGAAAAGACAGGGTGGGGAAAAAAGGAGGGCCGGCTATCTATGTCAGGGAGAGAATTAAAGCAACTGAAATTCAGGGAATGCAGGAGGGAGGGGAAGCATTGTGGGTCACCCTGGAGGTAGGAAATGGCACCGCCATTCACACTGGCATTATCTATAGACCTCCAGCACAAGGGGAGGAGATGGAGAGGGTGCTAATGGAAATGACAACCAAACGTGAAGTGCTGCTGGTGGGAGACTTCAGTTTTCCTGATGTGGATTGGAGCACCCAGGCTGCAGCCACAGCCAGGAGCAGAGGCATCCTGGATGCTCTGCAGGGGGCACGCCTCAAGCAGCTTGTGACGAGAACCCACCAGAGAAGGAGCAATATTGCACCTGGTACTCATCAATGGGGTCAGAGTCACTGATGTAATGGTGGGTAGCCGCCTGGGGTCCAGTTATCATCGTATGGAGTGGCTCAATGTGAGAACAGTGGAGAAGTCAAACCACATGAAAGCAAGGGTCCTGGATTTTAGATGGGTCAACTGCAAAAATGGGAGAATGTCTCAAGAAAGCCCTGGCAGGTGAAGTAGAAGGGGGGGGTAGAAAAACAATAGGCTAGCCTTAAGGGAGTCACAACAGAGGAAACACACCTTTGTGTTAGGCAACTAAGAAAACCAAAAAACAAAGAGAAAGAAAAACACACTATGCTTCTCAAAAGATGTGGCCAGGAGGGCAAAAGAGAAAAGGCTAGCTGTCAGGAAGTACAAAGAAACACATTGGGGGGACAGGGAACCATATCTGGAAAAGCAGAGGGTGGTGGGGAAAGCAGTCAGGAGCACAAAGGTGCAAATGGAGAGCAAAAAGCCTAGGTAGCTAAGAAAGGTGACAAGACTTTTTTCAGGTACATTAGTGAAAAAAGATTATAGTTGGGATTGGGAGGGTGTGTGAGGAGGGGAGACCTAGAGAAAGCAACAGTCGCGTACAAATATTTTTGTTCAATATTCACAGAAGAAAGGGAAGGAGGAGGACCACTATTGGGTGATAGGGTCTCCAGTGGGAGAGAGGTGCATACCAGCCCATTTACGGAGGAAAGAGTCCTAAAGGAACTCAAGAATCTGAAAGGGATAAGGCTATGGGGCCAGTTGGGATACATCCCAGAATATTAAAAGAACTTAGAGAGGTGCTGGCAGCACCACTAATGGCCCTATTTAACACATTTATAGAGACAGGGGTGGGTCCAGGGGACTAGAGGAGGAAGAGGAGGGCAAATGTAGTCCCTCTCAACCAAAGTGGGAACAGGGAAGAGGCTGGGAACTATACGCCAGTCAGCCTGACCTCAGTGTTGGGGAAATCACTGCTAAATGAACAGATTGTGATACTTCTTGAATCCAGCAGAGTGCAGAACCTGAGGCACCATGGATTCACAGTGGGAAGGTCTTGTCAAACAAATCTGATAGATTTCTTTGACAGGGTGACCAGAGAAGTAGATCAGGGACTGGCGGTGGATGTGGCCTACCTAGATTTCAGCAAGGCCTTCAATGCAGTCCCACATAGGAGGTTGGCAAATAAGTTGGGCAACCTGGGAGTGGGCCCTGAGCAGGTAAACTGATCAGAAACTCGTTGAGTGACAGGACACAGAGGGTGGTGGTAAATGTCATTCTATCCGAGGTAAGGGGGTGACCAGCGAGGTGCCACAGTGATCCGTACTGGGGCCAGTTCTCTTAATGTCTCCTTAAGTGACATTAAAGAGGGGCTGGAGGGGAAGGCATGCCTCTTTGCAGATGCTACTAAGATCTGCAACAGGGTTGACACTCAAGGGGTGTGTGGAAAAAATGAGAAAGTACCTAAACATGCTTGAGAAGTGGTCAAGAGTGTGGCAGCTAAGATTCAATGCAAAGAATTGCAAAATCATGCATTTGGGTTACAGAAATCCAAGGGAGAAGTACAAGATGGGGGAAGAGGTACTGATGGCCACCAATCAAGAAGGGCACCTGGGGGTAATCATATCTGATGACCTACAGGTAACCAAACAATGTGAGAAGGCTGTGGGGAGAGCCAGTAGGATGCTAGGGTAGATAGGGAGAGGTATCACCAGCAGAAAAATGGAGGTGGTTATGACACTGTACAGATTACTAATGAGACCTCATCTGGAGTACTGCATCCAGTTTTGGAGACCGCATTTCCAGAAGGACATAAACGAAATAGAGGCAGTCCAGAGAAGGGCAACAAATATGGTGCAAGGATTGCACCAAGAGTCTTGTGAGGAAAGACTAGAGAAACTCAGTATGTTTTCCCTGGAGGAGAGGAGGGGGAGGGAGAGAGGATATGATAGAGACATTTAAGTATTTCAGGGGTATAAACAATGTACAGAAGGGCTGCATCCTTCAGTAAAGGTGTACAAGAACCAGGGGGCATGATATGAGGCTGGGGGATAGGCTCTGGGGCAATGGGAGGAAGTACTTTTCACAGAAAAAGTAGTGGATGTTTGAAACAGCCTTCCTGTGGAGGTGGTGGGGTCAAAAACAGTAGAATTCAAGAGTGCATGGGACAGACATAGGAGTACTCTCACAGTAGGGAAGACAGGGTAAGCCACCAATCAACTAGGGTCTGTGGCATTGTATTAGGTAGGGATAAGGGGCAGACTAGGTGGGCCGCACAGTCCCTATCTGCAATCAGCTCCTAAAACAGCCTCTTTTATATGAAAGTAGTGCATCCTTGTGATGTTTAAGTAAAACAAACAGCCTTATAGATGACAGGAACTCTTATAGAAAAATGGAAACTTATGGCAGATAAGAACTGCCTGGTCCACCTAGTCTACCCATTTCCCTACCTACTTAAACTACAGATCCTAAATGATCTACAGCTTACCCTTTCTTTCCTACTACTACGATTGCCTTCTGTCTATCCCATGCATTCTTGAATTCACCTATTGTTTTAGCCTCTACGACCTCTGCTGGAAGGCTGTTTCATGCATTCACCACTATTTCCGTGAAAACATACTTTCTCACATTACCTATGAATCTCCCCCTTCTAGCCTTATATTGTGACCCCTTCTTCTTGCACATCTCTTTTTCTGATGCATGACCCTTTGACCTTTCATCATTGCAGTATAGTGGTTCTGAGGTCTTGACAATTCTATCAAGGAACATGGAGGGTATTATACTTAAGTTTGCTGATTTGGAGTTGATGGAATTATTGGGGACCTATGATTTTTGTGCTTTCAAAAGACATGGTTCATAGGGGAAAGTCTTCCCAAACTAGAAGGTTGTACACCATATGCAAATCCGGCCGTGAAAGTTAAAAAGAACTTAGAAATCAGGCTGGTTTGGCTATCTATGTGAAAATAAAGTATAACTTGCGTGTAACAAAGTATAGCCTACAGGGTAGAGTAACAAGCTGTGAACGAGCTTGGTACATTCAGCACAGCAGACCTTGCTTTGATTCTCACAACATATGCTTGCACACTGTATGACTCTAAGCAAGTCACTTAACCACCCAGAGCTCCCAGGTCGCTCCTAAAAACAGGCACTTGTGCCTAGTGTGCCTTACCCGGTTACCAGACACTAAAAAAAAAAACAATATGACACCCCATTTTCCTGGCATTAGAAATCACTAACAGTAAGGACCTGAATTTTATTATAATGAATGTTTTTACCCCCAAAAAAAATATTTCTGAGATGAATGTGTGGGAAACATTAACAGGCATTATGGTGGAACTATTATTTAAGTATGGATTTCTCTCTTTAGTAATAGTAGGTAATTTAAATGCTACAGTACCTTAAGATTTCCACAGAGGTACTATGGAAGAATCTCTAATTATCCCTGATTTTACAAAGTTAAAGTTGAACACAATTAGAAAATGAAAAGATGTCAGGCACACTGGGCAGGGACTTATTTTATACGAATTGTCACGCTTAAGTTTCTACTTGGTAAATGTCCGCTCTAGTAGACCATGAAGGGGAAGTCACTTTTTTGGGTCCTCTAGGCTTGCCAACTATTGATCTAGTATGGATTAATTACGAGGCTGCTGAAACTTTATTGGACAGGAAAGTAACGGATCGTTTCGAATCTGCTCATTCACCAGTCTTAACTATTTTTTTTTAAAATCTTCCAGTGCTGTGCCAGGTACGGAATTAAATATTCAAGAGCTTGAGGTTCTTCATTTAAAAAGAATAAGATGGAATACTGACTTGATTAATCAATATGAGTTAATATTGGGGTCTGATTTATCATCAGCCTTGCATATGGATATAATAAAAAATACAAGTGAGGACAGGCCGTTATGTCAAATATGGCTAAATATCATTGATTTCCCTAAACCGTTATTCAAAACTGTAAAGGTATAAACACATACAATATCAACATGGTTTAATGCTAAATGTAGGTTCTATAAAAATAAACTTAAAAAGTTGGTTTGTTATACTAAAAGGAACAAAACCAGAGAGAACCTTACTATATTGAAAAAGAAAGGAAAAATTATCATAGGGTCTTGGAAACTGAAAAAGAAATTTATAGGCTTAAAATGTGGAACAAGCTTAGGAAATCTATAATAGATGAGAACTAAAACCTTCTGGACTTTGGTAAACAAAGGATATAATCAATATGCAAATCACCTGGAGATTTATGTTATGCCAGCTGAATGGGGAAGACACTGTAGTACGCTATATTTTTCGGTAGAGAAGTAAGTAGGCCCTCCACTGGAATAACTGTGTATCCTGCTGTAACCCCACCCCTCCAGGCCTTACCTTGTTTGCCCCTAGGTTCTGTCTTTCTCTCTCTCGCTGCTGCTGGCGTCCCATTTTGTTCCCTGCCATGTCAGCAGTTCCTCCTGGTGTCCCTAAGCCCCTCGTTTTCTCCCCCAATGCAGCCTGTTTATCTATTTAGCCCAATTTGGGCTTAATCTTTGCACCGCAATCCTCCCGCTGTTGAAAGTGCACCTCTGTGTGAGTGGGGACCGTGCAGGCGTGAGCGGCGCCTTTGATTTGTCGATCAGCGATTTTGCTGTAGGCAGAAAGATGATTTCCTGGTTCCGGAGCTTCTCCTCTGTTAAATGAGGGCTAAGGACCAGAAGGCTGTAGCGGAAAAGCTGCCTAGGGGGACAAAATGAAAAGTTTGAACAAGGGCTACTAGCAGGGCTCATTAATATGCTTGAGTTCAGCATGAATATTCATGAAGCTGTTGCTGCCATCTGGGGAGGTCTGTGTTACGGCAGCAGCAACTCTAAAACTACAATGGGTAAAAATGTGAATGTGGGCTCATTTGAAAGGGAACTGTTGGGGCTACATGTTGGTGGGGAAAGTGTAATAAAATAATCAAATCAAATCAAATCAAACTTTATTTTTACAGCACCTTTCAAAAACCTAGGCACTGCACATAAAACCAAATACAAATATAATATTAAAACAGGAAGATAAAATACATTAATCATTAGGGAAAGCCAAATCAAATAAATATGTTTTTAGCTCAATCTTAAATCTGTCAACGGTCAGGCATTCTCTTAACCAGTGAGGTGGAGAATTCCACAGGGTTGGAGATGAAAAACGAAAAGTGTGGGTGCCTGATGGTTTTAGTCGTACTCTGGGAATCTCTAGCAATCCCTCATCTGTGGATCAGAGAGGACGGGATGGGTAGTAGGATATCAAGAGGTCTTGCAGGTAACTGGGTCTCTGATTATGTAGGGCTTTGAAGGTTAGCAAACCAACCTTGAAGGTGATCCACCACTGAATAGGCAGCCAGTGCAGAGAATTCCACAGGGTTGGAGATGAAAAAGCAAAAGCACTGGCGACTGATGGTTTTAGTTGTACTCTGGGAATCTTTAGCAATCCCTCATCAGTGGATCAGAGAGGACAGGAGGGACAGTAGGCTATCAAGAGGTCTTGCAGGTAACTGGGTCTCTGATCACGTAGGGCTTTGAAGTTCCTGGCATTTTTCCATCTGGCGAACCAGACGGAGTAGGTGTTGGTCCGGCGGGCATTGGGCCTGGAGTAGAGGGGGACGCACGGGAGGGTCCAATGGCCCTGCCAGTCCTGCTGGTGGAGCAGGTCTGTCATCAGGCCGCGGAATACCGGAGGGCGACGTCGGGTTGGCCGGTGTCGAGTCCGGTGTCTGAGGATCCGGCGTTGGGGGGGCCACCCCCGATAGCAGCATCCCTGTCTCCTTGACTCCAGCTGAGGAAGAAGGAGCAGAATCCCTTGGGGGAGTCTGAGGGGACAGTGGGGCCTCAGAGGGCAATGTGGTGGCATGTTGCAGCGAAACCCGGATGTCAGGCGTGGTGCCAGGGTCTGGCGTAGAGTCACTGGCTGGGCAGATGTCAGAGGGTCTGACAACTGGCTTAGCAGCCATATCCAGCTGGACGTCAGAGGGGCCGACATCTGGCTGGGTAGAATCGCTCGAGCCTGAAGGCCGTGAAGGAAGGGTGGCCTTCATGGAAGTAGTGCGAGCTGTGCAGTCGTCGGAGGGGCCATTGGCTGACTTATCAGCTTTGTCCTGGTGGGCATCGAAGGAGCCGATGTTCTGACTTATGGGACCCACTTCCACTGGAAGGCAGTGAGGAAGAAGCAGCCTTCGTGGGAGTGGAGGCCTCCTTTGCCTCGGAGGCTCCCAGCGGGCCTGAGCGCAAGCCCGTCGGGAGGGGAGATGCCATCTTAGTAGCCACCAAGATGGCCGTCAAGGATTGGTTCCCCGGTGGGGAAGATACCTTTAAGGCCGTGACTCCAGCCGAAGTCGCAGCAGCTGTGCACGACAAGTCCCGGTCCCGGTGCTTCTCTTTGTCCCTTTTCTTTTTGTGGCCTTTGGGAGAAGTGGATGCCTGCCTCAACTTCTTCAATTCCTTCTCCATGGATGCCATCTTCTTTTTGAGCAGGTAAGCTTCCAGGGACTGCTGCTTCCAGTTTTGGGTGGTGGAATTGAATTTTTGGCAGTGCTGGCGCTCTTCCACGTGATGGTCTGGGCTTAGACAAAAAAGGCACAAGGAGTGGCTGTTCTTGTGCGGGAGCTGAGAACCACATGACTTGCAGTTGTTTTTATGCAATTTGGAGGGCATCGGGGATGACATATACAGCTAGGTATTATTACTGTATGAAGTAAGAGAAAAATAAAATTGATTATTAGTCAAAAATGGATATACTTATTCAATGAGGTGTAGACTAATGTGCGCTGTTCTTCTGTGAAGTACTTTTGCAAGCTGACGGCGGGAAAGAACTGGAAGTAGGGTGTGGGGGACCGTCCCTTTCTACTGACATCAGCGGACATCGATCACCTGACATGGGGGTGGTCCCCCGACAGAGACTGCTAGCTAGACATTTTTCTGTGGGGTCCTGACACCTGGTGGCTTAGTCCTATATGTGAATACCTACTGCAAGAGCCCTCTCGAAGTAAGATCTAGTGACACCACAGACTACCCTTTTTAACAAATCATGGGAGGATGGTGTGGTACCTAAGGACTGGAGGAGGGCGGATGTGATACCCCTTCACAAAAGTGGGAGCAAAGCAGAGGCAGGAAACTACAGACCTGTTAGCAAGCAATGTGAGAAGGCAGTAGGGAGGGCTGGGGGATACTGGGATGTATAGGGAGAGGCATCACCAGCAGAAAACAGGAAGTTGTTATCCCTCTGTACAGACAGTTGGTGAGACCCCATCTGGAGTACTGCATCCAGTTCTGGAGACCCCATCTCCACAAGGACATAGATAGGTTGGAGGCAGTCCAGAGGAGGGCAACTAAAATGGTGCAGGGTCTGCAAGAAAAGCCATACGAGGAGAGACTAAAGGAGCTTAAGATGTATACCCTTGAGGAAAGGAGGGAGGGGGGGACATGATAGAAATGTTTAAGTACCTCAGTGAAATCAACAAAGCCCAAGAGGGTAGCATCTTTCAGAAAAAGAGATGTGCAAGAACAAGGGGACACAATTTGAAAATAGAGGGGACGGCTTCAGGGCAATGTGAGGAAGTATTTTTCACAGAGAGGGTGGTGGATGCATGGAACAACCTTCCTGAGAAGGTTGTGGGGTCTAAAACTGTGGGAGAATTCAAGAATGCATGGGACAGACATAAGGCAATTTTTGTGGGGGGTAGGAAGAAATAGGCTGTTGGTTAAATAGGATCTGCAGCTTATCCTGTAGGTAGGGAAATGGGCAGACTAGGTGGGCCAAGTTGTCCTTATCTGCAATCAAAGTCAATGTTTCTATGTTTCTATTGACCTCAGTGATAGGGAAAATGATGGACTCACTTCTGAAAGAAAGAATTGTTGAGTACCTTGAGGCCAGTGGGGCACAGGACCCAATGCAGCATGAATTCACAGTGGGAAGGTCATGTCAGACAAATCTAATAGATTTCTTTGACTGGGTGACCAAAGCAGTAGACCAGGGAGGGGCTGTGGACATTGCCTACCTAGACTTTAGCAAGACATTTGACACAGTCCTGCACAAAATATTAATAAACAAATTAGGCAGCCTGGGAGTGGGTCCCAGGGTGGTAGCCTGGGTAAAAAATTGGCTGGACAACAGGACACAGA
This sequence comes from Neoceratodus forsteri, assembly GCA_016271365.2. Classification (NCBI taxonomy): domain Eukaryota; kingdom Metazoa; phylum Chordata; order Ceratodontiformes; family Ceratodontidae; genus Neoceratodus; species Neoceratodus forsteri. Next base: position 1,182,832,444 of record CM057454.1, read on the forward strand.
GGGCAATAATAAACATAGACCACTCCGAAGAAAGGTGGCTTACTAGTGGGGTACTGCAGAGTTCAGTACTGGGTTGGGTCCTTTTTAATGTCTTTATAAGTGACATTGCAGAGGGACTTGAAGGGGAAGTATGTTTCTTTGCAGATGACACCAAGATCTGCAACAGGGTTGATACACGGTGGTGGGGGGGGGATGAAAAGGGACTTGGCAAGGTTGGAAGAATGGTCAAAAGTATGTCAGCTTAGATTCAATGCAAAGAAGTGCAAAGTAATGCACCTGGGAAACAAAAACCCAGGGGAAGAGTACACATTGGGGGGGGGGGTAGAGAGATATTAGCAACAGAAATGGAAAGGGACCTTGGGATAGTCATATCAGATGACCTTAAAGTAAGCAAGCAATGTGAGAAGGCAGTAAGGATGGCTGGGGGAATACTGGGATGTATAGGAAGAGGCAACATCAGTAGAAAACAAGAAGTTGTCATTGCTCTGTACAGACAGGTGGTGTTATCCCATCTGGAGTACTACGTGCAGTTCTGGGGACCCCATCTCCGCAAGGACATAGACAGGATGGAGGCAGTCTAGAGGAGGGCAACTAAAATGATGCAGGGTCTGCAACAGAAGCCATACGAAGAGAGACTAAAGGAGCTTAATATGCATACCCCTGAAGAAAGGAGGAAGGGGGGAACATGATAGAAACTTTCAAGTACCTCAAGGGAATCAACAAAGTCCAAGAGGGTAGCATCTTTCAGAAAAAAAGATGTGCAAGAACAAGGGGACACAATGTGAAGATAGAGTGGGGATGGCTCAGAGGTAATGTGAGGAAGTATTTTTTCACAGAGAGGGTGGTGGATGCATGGTACAGCCTTCCTGAGGTTGTGGGGTGAAAAACAGTGGGGGGATTCAAGAATGCATGGGACAGACATAAGGCAATTCTGGTGGGGGTAGGAAAAAGTAGGCTGTTGGTTAACTAGGATCTGCAGCTTATCTAATAGGTAGTGAAATGGACAGACTAGGTGGGCCAAGTAGTCCTTATCTGCCGTCAAAGTCCATGTTTCTATGTTTCAGAATCCTGACTTTCAATAAAGTTCTCCAAGGACTGCTCCTCAACAGCATCAGTTCCTGCTTCCAGGGCCCGCACTACCAAGCCCTCCTTCCACCCTTCCTTCCTCGTCCATTCTTCCACACAACCCTAGGACAGCACTCCCTCTCCCCCAGGGTAACCAAACCCTTCAACACCCTCCCTTCCTCTCTTGTGCTCTGTCCCTTTCTTGGAGCCTTCAAATACAACCTAAACTTTACCTCCTAAAACTTTACCTCCTAGGGAAGGTTGACTGTTCCTGTACATGATTCATTTCTTTCTTCCTTTTTCCCTACTTCTGTTGTTGTCCAGTGTAGCTGAATATTGTGTACACCTATTGTTATTTGTGTTACCACCACTGTTAATCATGCCTTGTTTTGTTTGGTAACCGGACACTTGTGAAAATGGTCATTCAAACAACATGAAGTCTTGCTATATTATGACAATTGCAGTTTGTCCCACCATTAGAACTGCTCCGGAGGTGAAAGAGTTAACTCCCATTCTAAGAATGGAACTTGGAGCGCGAGCTCGGTTAGAGAAGCTCTGTCTGGGTTATTTCAAACCTAAACTGTCAGATTCTTTACTCCGCCTCACCGAACAGTCGCTATGGAGATTTCTCCTACTGCTTGGTTCATTTCTCGGTTTAAACAGTGTTTTCTCAGTTCAAATCAACCGAGAATATTATTATTTTAACCGCAAAACCGCTCGGTTCAAGCTCTGTCTGTGGTATCGTAAGTAATTTCAGTTTATTTTCTGTGTGGAACTTGTAAATGTTATCGGTTCGGTTTTGAACCAATCAGCTTGTTTTAAAACTTGAATTGAAGGTTTTAGAGTGCGGTTCCCGGTTCTTATCGGTTCTAAAAAAACTGGATTTCATTACGTTTTTTTCCAAGACCCGTGACACGGTTAGGAACTGATAAGGGTGTTTTGCCTGGCACTGCCGTTTAAAAGGGCAAGTTTTTGGTTAGGCTGGCATTATGTCTGAAAAACCCAAAAGAAAAACCGGGCCCACTGGGTTTCAACACTGTGATGCCTGTGGGGAAGTCTTTGCCAAGGCTGACCCACACACCACATGTGTATATTGTTTGGGGTTTGACCACCTCAATTTAGACTGCCAGATTTTTAAAAATTTCCCTGCAGCCACCCTGGATAAGTGAGTTGGCAGGCTCAGGGAACGAGAGGCCAAAAAGTCCGCTGACCCGGATGGCCAGCCCGGTTCGGTGCCAACCGAACCGGAGGGAGTGCCCTCTGACCAGGGCGAGACTTCCTCGGCCAAACGTAAAGCTGGCTCGGAGGAGCCAGTTCCAGTAAAGAAAACAAGAAAATCAGCAGGTGTGGAGCCCAAAATTCCTTCTCCAACTGCTGCAGAGATAGCAAGAGCTATTCAGATTGTCCAGTCACTTTCTCCGGTTCCGTCTGAACCGCCACTGTCTGGTAAAAGGTTGGTTCGGTCGGTTCCACTGGTTCAGGAATATGTTGCTGAAGAGTTTTATGAACCAGAGGAGGGGGAGGATGATTATGAACAGTATGAATGTGACTTTGAGGGTCTGGGTGTGCCCATTGAACCGGACATCTCCCCAGACAGACCTTTAGAATCTCCCCCTTTGCTTTCTGAGTCCCCCTCTCACTTTATGTTTTACAAAAAAGTTGCTGAAACCCTCCAGCTTCCATTGGAGGAAGCTGTGGATGAGCAAGAGGAACCTGATTTTGTAGAAATGATGGATATTCCAGAGTCTAGGAGATTGTCTATTCCTTGCATAAATCATTTAGAAACAGACAATGAAAATTTTAAAACTCCTAATTCTGTGCCTCCTGTGGACAAAAGATGGACAGGAGGTACACTGTGTCAGGTCCTGATACAGAATTCCTCACAGCAATGCAGTCACGTTGGTGTGGTTCAGGCTGCAGCCTGTGATAAAGCTAATATTCCTTTGGCTTCACATCCTCCTGACAAGGATTCCAGGAAGATGTAGGAGATGATGCCATGACTAAAAACAATACATGGCAGCATCCTTGGGACTCAGGCAAGCAAATTACATGGCTTATGTAGCAAGGTATCAAAATCTAGATGGGATACTGTCATGGCCTTGGCCAAACAGGCCTCTGGCCAGCTTGTAATGAACTGGAACAGGTGGCTGCTGATGGCATTGAGGCATCTAAGGTGCAGTTTCATGCTGCTGTGGATTTTAATGATGTATCCTCTAGAGTCATGGCTACGCCTGTAGCTTTTAGGTTGGCCTGGCTCAGGTGTACTAGCTTGTCGTGAGACACCAGACTAAGGCTATGGATTTTCCTGTGGTTGGAAATTCTCTGTTTGGGGAGCAGACGGAGAATTATATGAAGAAAATGGATGAATATAGGACTACCTATAAGAGTGCTCAGGCTAAGGAGCGGCAAGCCACTCCTCAGAGGCAGGCCCCCAGGGGTAGAGGTAGGCCTTTTCACAGGCCTTTTTACCAAACCCAGGCCTCCTCTGCTTATGCTCAGAGGAGGTTCTTCAGAGGGAGAGGCAGATGGGGTGTGGGCAGGCCTGCTCCCACCCCTCAGCCTAAAGCACCTGCCAAACAGACACCCTGATGGGGTGCCCAGGGCCGATTCTCCTTTACCTGTAGGGGGCAGGTTGGCTTACTTCATTCAGAACTGGGTGTCTCTAACTTCAGACAAGTGGGTCCTGGAAGTAGTACAGGGTCTGGTTCTCAGCTTCAAAAGTTCCCAAAGATGAGAATCAGATCTTTCCACCTGCAAACTCTTTAGAGACCTTTACTTTAGAAACAGAAGTCTCAACCTCCTGGCTCTCAGAGCTGTAGAAAGGGTTTCTCCCTACACCAAGGCAAGGGTCTGTACTCCAGATATTTCCTTACCCCAAAGAAGACAGGAGAATGGCAGCCCATTTTAGACCTGAGATATCTGAACAAACACCTTTGAAACCAAAGTTCAGAATGGTAACTCTGGCAATGATTTTACCTCTCTAAGGCCAGGGACTGGCTAGCCTCCTGGACCTCAAGGATGCCTATTTTCATGTCCTAATCAGAAGCTCCCACCGAAAGTACCTCAGATTCGAACTGCCCTCAGGTCACTACCAGTTCAGAGCAATGCCCTTCGGCCTCACCTCTGCCCCAAGGGTATTCACAAAATGTCTGGCAGTAGCAGTGGCTCATTTAAGAAGGCAAAGGATTACTGTCTTTCCCTATCTGGATGACTGGCTCATTGTAGGCCAGTCCCCAGAACAGGTAAGATCTCACCTGCAAGTTACCCAGCAGCTGCTCACCTCCCTGGGCTTCTTGCTCAATCTTCCAAAATCAGTTCTGGAACCAGTTCAGGTGCTCACCTTCATAGGTGCAGAATTGGACTAAAGCAGGCCAGAGCCTTCCTACCCTTAGATAGGGTAAGGAACTTGGTGGCTCTGGCCTCCTCCTCATTCTGCAGGTCTCTCGACCAGCAAGACACTTTTTGCAGCTCCTGGGGCACATGGCTGCTTCCACAGCTGTAGTGCAGGAGCAAGATTTCAGATGAGGGACATTCAGTTTCACTTGAGAGCCTTTTGGTCTCAGAGGAGACCCTCTTCCAAGTTGGTCCCAGGACCCGAACCCTGATCCAGGCCTCCAGTGGTGGCAGGATCAGAGCAATTTAAGACTGGGGTCCCTTCATTCCTCTGTCTCACTCTTGATCCTCAATACGGATGCTTCCCTCCTGGGGTGGGGAGCCCACATGGGCGACCTCTCCACTCAGGGAGTGTGGTCCCCTCAGGAATCTCTGCTCCACATCAATTTGCTGGAACTCAGAGCTGTCTTTTTAGCACTTCAAGTGTTTTCTGCGTCTGTTCAGAACAAAGTGGTACAAGTCAGAACAGACAACAGCACAACAATGTGGTACATCATCAGCAGGGGCACTCGGTCTTCGGCCTTGTGCACCGAGGCAATGAAGTTGTGGTCTCTGGCCTATTCCCTGAACACTTCCTCATAGCAGTTCACCTTCCAGGAAAGGACAATATCTAGCAGATGCTCTCAGCAGGATTTCCCAGGCCATCACGAATGGTCTCTGGATACTCAAGTACTGGGGATAGTTTTTGCCAGATGGGGCACCTCAGATAGATCTTTTTCAGCCCCAGACAATCACCAACTTCCACTGTTCTGTTGCAGGCCCCAGTGTTGGGCTCAACTCTGGATGCCTTTCTCCTAGATTGGGAAGGGAAGTTTCTTTATGCCTTTCCCCCCTTCCCTCTCCTATTCAAGGTGCTAGTCAAAATCATATCCCAGCCTTGCAGGGTGATTCTGATTGCCCCAGATTGGGCCAGGCAGCCCTGGTACCCACTCTTTCTGTCACTAGCAGTCCATCTTCCCCTGTGTCTCCCCAGGAATCACAACCTGTTAACCTGTGCACAGGGGAGAGTTTGGTATCCGAACCTCAAATCCCTCAACCTCAAGGCCTGGCTCTTGAGGAGTTAGAATTTGCTGACCTACACCTTTCTCAGTGTGTTCTTGAAATCCTAAAGGCTTCTAGGAAGCCTTCCACCAGGGCTACTTACAATTCTAAGTGGAAAAGGTTTTCCATTTGGTGTTCTGGGAAACATATTTCCCCGGAATCTGCTGATTTGCCCATTGTTTTGGACTATATGGTCCATCTTAATTCCTTGGGACTGAGACCAGCTACCCTGAAAGTACATTTGGCAGCTGTCTCTGCTTTTGTTTCAGCAGGAAAGCCCTCCTCTCTTTCCGCTCACCCTGTATTTTCCAAGTTTTTAAAGGATTACTTCATTCTAATCCACCTTTAGGGATCCGCCCCTGCCTGTGACCTTAATGTTTGCATTGCCCAGTTAATGCAACCTCCTTTGAACCTCTGTCTTCTGCAGAGCTTAAGTACTTAACTTGAAAACTGTTTTCCTAGTGGCTATCATCTGCCAGGCGATAAGTGAGTTGCAAGCCCTGTCAGTAGAAACTGACTTTATTTCTTTCCACAGGATAAGGTAGTCCTCAGGACTAACAGGAAGTTTTTGCCTAAGGTGGTTTCAGACTTCCATCTTAATCAATCTATCTCCCTTCCAGTGTTTTTCACTGAACATTCCTCCTCTGGCAAGAGGAGATTGCACAGTTTAGATGTTAAGAGGGCCCTAAGTTACTATATAGAACATACCAAGGGACACAGGTTCGAATCCCTCCAACTTTTTCTCACTTATGGTGAGGTTGGAAAAGGGAGACCTACCACTAAGAGATCAATTGCCAGGTGGATTGTCTCTTGTATCCAATTTTGTTATCAGAAACTGGGGAAAGTTCCCCCTTCTGGCCTGAGGGCTCATTCTACCAGAGGTATAGCCTCGTCTCCAGCTGCTGCCAGAGACATCCCTATCTTAGAGATATGTCAAGCAGCTACCTGGAAAACGGTACACACTTTCACCAAACATTACTCCCTGGATGTCCAGGCCAGGAGAGATGCTCGGTTTAGCACAGCTGTGCTTCAGAGCCTATTCCTAAGTAGGTTCTGTCCCTCCTCCATGAGGTACTGCTGTGTAGTCTGTAATGTCATAATATAGCAAGACTTCATGTTGTTTGAAGAAAAATTACTCACCTTAGTAATGTTGTTTTTCTAATGGAGTCTTGCTATATTATGACCTCCCCCAGCCTGCCCCTCTCAGAACTTCTACTTGGGTATGGGGTGGGCAGCCTAGTGTGGGCTAGTTATGCCCATTATATGTTTTCCACCCCTTCTTGGGGTTTTGGGGTGTGATGTTTTTATTTTATCTCATATTATTGCTTATATTATATTATTACTTCTGGTCCCCTGACTTGAGTCTTTGTGTTGGGACCAGGAATATGTGTTAATAGTCAGGTAGCCAGTTGGCTAGTGTAGGTTACAGCTTCCCACAGACCTTAGTGAGTTTTGCTTGTAAAGATCTGACAGTTTAGGTTTGAAATAACCCAGACAGAGCTTCTCTAACCGAGCTCGCGCTCCAAGTTCCATTCTTAGAATGGGAGTTAACTCTTTCACCTCCGGAGCATTTCTAATGGTGGGACAAACTGCAATTGTCATAATATAGCAAGACTCCATTAGAAGAAACAACATTACTAAGGTGAGTAATTTTTTCTTATTGCTCATATGCCTTTAGAGTATAAAAATAAAATGAAATAATAGCAACTAAAAATAATGCTTTTCATGACAGAAAGCGTACCGCACATTTTGCGGCTGGTTTAAACAGGGCAAAGTAAGTTTCTCCAATACAAAATTTAGGTCAAAAGCCAAGACCAGATTGCAGACAAGAGGCTTCAAATGGAGAATACCTCCCAGGAAAGGGTGAGCCACAGACAGTTGTGCCACTGTCCGGTCATCAACAGGCACATGGTGGGCAGAAATGGCCAATAAATGAACCATATTAGAGGAGTATTTCAGACCTGAGTCTGATAGGGACAGGAAGTACTCCAATACTTGATTCACTGGGCAGGTGAAAGGATCCAGATGCCAAGAAGCAGCCCACAGTGCAAAGCACTTCCACTTCATGGAATAAGTGGCAGTGGTGGAGGGTTTCCTAATGGTCACTAAAATGTTCGCTACTCTGGAGGGCACCTGAAACCTGACTATGGCTATGTCTTCTTCAGAAGCCAAACATGCAGGTGGAGAGATCTGAGGTCTGGGTGGACCAAGGTGCCCTGCTCCTGGGAGAACAAGCCTCTGCACAGGGGGAAGGCACTGGGGTTCCACTGCAAGTTGCTGCAGCAAAGGGAACCAGATCTGATGAGACCAGAAGAGAATGATGAGAATCATGGTAGCCCCCTCCATCTGCAGTTTGATTAGGACTCCCTGGAGAAGAGGAAAGGGAGGGAAAGTATAAAGGAACCTCCCTGTCCAACAGCGGGACAATGTGCCTTGCCAGAAAACTCCAAACCCTGGAGTGAGCAAGCAAGCAGAACAGTGGCAGTTTTGCATTGCATGGGGATGCAAAAAGGTCCAACTCTGGATGTTCCATCTGTCAAACAGATCATCCACGACAGATATTAGGAGCTTCTACCCATGGGCCCTTGACTGAGACCAACTTAAGCTATTCACCAAGATGTTTTGGGTGCCAGGAACATGGACGGCCGACAGTTCCAGGCCATTCTCTATGGACAACTTGTCCAGGGCTGTCTGGAGCTGCTGTCTGGCTACAGCACAACCCTGATCCTGGAACTGCTTGACCGTGGTCTGGAGGTCAGCGATGAGATGAAGAAGCACCTCATCCAGGGACCCCAAGAGGGCATGGGAGAAGTGTCCTTGATGTCGGCCAAGCTTGCCTGGTGGAGACCAAGCGAAGGGGCAGTGTAAACCTTTTTTTGCAGAGTAGTCCAACTCCTTGGACTCCTTGTCTGGAGGTTTATCCACATGCTTGTGACCCGAATGCCAGAACATGGAATTGGTCACTACCTCCTCAGCCGATGGGTGTTCCCTGAACCCAAATAGGGAACCAATGGGCAGCGCAAATTTGCGGGCGATATGGGCAGATGGCACGGGGCAGGAAGCGGGGTGCTGCCAAATCTCCAGCTCCAGACCAGCAATGGCCACGGCCACTGGGAAAGCCTCCGTCAGTGAAATCTCCTTATCCAGGATATTGGTAAGGCAGTAATGGGACCACTTCTGAACAGGCTCTAACTGCATCCCCGTAGACTTGGAGATGAGAAGCAGGATGCCCAAGAAGAACGAAGGGCCCTCATCTGTAGAGGGATCATCTGCTCGCTCCACATCAAATAGATGGGAGTGGAGCGAGGAATCATCATCAGACTCTGAAGAGTCCCTGTACAGTGGCCAACCACCCCCATGTCACCTGTGACCTGCCATGGACGGTCGGCGTGAGAGTGACCGACTGCTGATGGGGAAGCTCCTTAGCTGACTGAGACTCCTTGGATGTAGCCCCGGATGGTGGCTGACAAGGTGGCGGCTCCACCATGTTAGGTGGAGAGGCTGGTTTAGGCCAAGCCAAAACAGTCTTCACCGGCTCTGCAGGTGGAGGGATGGTGTCTACCGGCTCCAGGAACTCCGTAAGGAATGGCCAGGAAGGAGACAACCAGGTAATGGCCGGGGTGTGAGCCGGTGTCGACTTCTGACCGGCCAAAACCAATTGTTGCCACATGAGGTCCTCGAAGCATCGACACAACTTGCATAGAATCCTCCCCTCAGCTGAGGAAGAAGAGCAGCGGCGGTGACACTTCTTATGACACCATGAATGGTACCTGTGGGACCTGCATGACCCACTGGAGGAGGATGACCGAGACTGGGACTGAGACCATTGGAGGGATCGATGGGGTCACTCAGAAGGAACAGGGGTGTGCCACGGCTCCTCTTGGTCAACTGGAGTCTTTGGATCCAGCCCAGCGGCTGGATCAGCTCATCGATCGGTAGGACCGGAGTCCTAAAGAGAGAATTTTCAGACTCATTGAGAGAAAGCGGGTCGACTCGGTCGAGAAAAATCTCGGCCTGATCGTCGGCCCACGTCTTGGCAGACTGGCCTGATGGGAGCACTGTGAAGACAGCAGCTAAGGCCGTGGTTTCAACCGTAGTCAAAACCAAAGTTTCCTGGGACTGAGACCGCTCTCTGTCCCAAGAACATCGATGGTGAGTCTTGTCTTTGCCTTTTGACTCTGTTTTCTTGCAGCACGAGCTGTGTGAGCCTTAAGGGCCCTCTCCCTTGGTCAGGAGAGACTGGCACGACTCCTTAAAGAAGCCTGAAAAGGCTGTGCCCAGTTTAAAAGGGACAAAGGCAGAAGCTGAAGACTGCTCGGCGGCCTGACCTGCCTCCTCCTCCTCGAAAGCCTTCATCTATTCTAACTGCTCAGCAGACCCCGTGGCTGTGGAGACCACCCAATGGGCTTCTTTAGATTTGACCGGTGGGTTCCGTTTTTCCGGGTGTCCCAGCTGCAAGAGAACAAGACAGTGGTCAAGCACGTTCAGGTGAAATGAGCGACACATTTTGCAGGCCTGGGTATCATGGTCGTGCCCTAGGCAATAAACACACATGGCATATGGGTTGGTGCATGACATCTTCTGCCAGCAGTGGCACCGGGAGAATCTAGGAGAGAACTTGTCCTCCATCACAGTCATAGAAACATAGAAACATAGAAGTTGACGGCAGATAAGGACCGCAAGGCCCATCCAGTCTGCCCATTTCTTTTTCTACCTTATAAATGTGCCATCGGCCTTTGCTCTGTCAGTGACCTATCTATTCATAGTCATTTGTATTGCTCCCTTATGCCTATCCCATGCCTGTTTGAAGCCCTGCACTGTATTCATAGCCACCACTTCTTGTGGTAAGATTCCATGCATCTACCACCCTTTCTGTGAAAAAAGAATTTCTCACATTCCCCTTAATCGGCCTCCCTAATCTCATGCTGTGTCCTCTTGTCCTGCTATTTTTCTTATATTTAAACATGTTAGACTCTTTCACCTTGTTTATGCCCTTAAGGTGTTTAAATGTCTTGATCATATCACCTCCTCTCCCTCCTTTGCTCAAGGGGTATACATATTGAGCTCCATTAATCTGTCCTCATATGTCTTCTGATGCAGTCCTGCACCATTTTGGTTGCCCTTCTCTGGACTGCCTCAATTTGGTTAATGTCCTTGTGAAGGTGTGGCCTCCAATACTGCACGCAGTACTCCAGATGGGGCCTAACTAATGTCTTGTACAGAGGGATTATTATCTCCTCTTATGACTTGTGATACCTCTACTAATACACCCTAACACCCCCTAGCCTTACCTACTGCTTTAGAGGTCTGTTTGATGATTTTAGGTCATCAGTGATGATGATGCCCAAGTCTCTTTCTTCCTTTGTGACTGCTAGCAACCCTCCCAGCCTATAAGTGGCTTCTGGGTTTCTCTTCCTATATGCATGATTTTGCACTTCTTTGCATTAAATCCAGTTGCCACTCTTCTGACCATTCTGCTAGTTTATCCAGATCTCTTCTCATTCTGCCCACCCCATCTGGATCATCTACTCTGTTGCAGATCTTGGTGTCATCTGCAAACAGACAAGCCTTACCCTCTAGTCCATCTGCGAGGTCACTAATGAAGATGTTGAATAGGACTGGCCCAGGACTGATCCCTGAGGTACCACACGTGTGACTTGCATCTCTTCTGACTGTATACCATTTACCACCACTCTCTGTTTCTGCCAGTCAACTAGTTTGCCACCCAGTTGACCAACTTCTGACCCACCCGAGCCTACCTAGCTTATTTATCAATCTTCTATGTGGAACAGTGTCAAAAGCTTTGTTGAAGTCAAGGTAGGCGACATCAACTGCTCCCCTGGTCCACCACTCTGGTTACCCAGTCAAAGAAATCTATGAGATTAGTTTGACAGACCTTCCTTTGTAAACCCATGCTGTCTTGGATCCTGTGCCCTATGGATTCCAGGTGTTGCACTATCCTTTCCTTAAGGAGTGCCTCCATAATCTTGCCCACTACTGAGGTAAGACTGACGGTCTGTAGTTCCCGCCTCCTCCTCCTACCACTCTTGTGGAGCGGGATCACATGAGCCCTTCTCCAGTCTTCTGGGACCTCTCCTGTGCTCAGATACTCACTAAACAATTCTGCTAATGGCTCTGCTAGTTCCTCCTTTAGCTCCTTAGTACCCTGGGATGTCTGCCATCAGGTCCCATTGCCTTATCCACCCTGAGCTTAGCAAGCTCTTGTAGGACCCTTTCTTTTTGTGAAGGAGTAGTGCTCACCTCCCTCCCCTGTGTCCATGATGCTGAGCTGTAGGCCCTGCCCTACCTCTCTCTTCAGTAAATACTGAGCAAAAGTATCTATTTAGGATAGATGCCTTTACAGGGTCCTCCTCCTCATGCTCCTTTTCTCCATTAAGCTTAGCAATACCCCCTCTGGACTTTCTCCTTTCACTAATGTATCTATAGAAAGTCTTGTCACCTTCTTTTACTGTTCGTGCTAGTGTTTCCTCAGTTTGGGACTTTGCCTGCCTTACTGCCTTACCTGCTTCCCTTAGGTCAGTTTGGTATGCCTCCCTATCTTCATCCAGCTGTGTTCCCTTATATTTCCTGAAGGCCAGCCTTTTGGCTCTGACCTTTCTGCTACTGTATTTGAGAACCAAAGTGGTTTCTTCTTTTTGCACTTCCTTTTCTGTCTAACACAATGGGATGTTGCTTCAAGTATTGTATCCTTAATGCTTGCCCACTTTGCCTGTACCTCCTCACCTGTGTTTCTTTTGCCAGGGCTAGCTTAACTCTGTTGGCCATCTTATCAAAGTCAGCTCCTCTGAAGTCCCATATTTTGCCTTGGAATGGGATGATTTAGATGTAGTAGCCAAATTGAACCATACCATGTGATGGTCACTGGCCCCAGGTGACCTTCTACCTGGAGATCTGTGATCCCTTCTTTGTTAGTCAGTACTAGATCTAGGATAGCCCTGTCTCTTGTGGGTTGCTGTACCAGTTGTTTGAGGCCCTCCTGCAGGGAATCCACTATGAGTCTAGTTCTGGCAGATGTTCCTGCTGGTATTGACCAATCTGTATCTGGCATGTTGAAGTCTCCATTATCAGAACCTCCCTTTAGCTGTCATGTTTTGTATATCTTCTAACAGTAATGTGTCTATGTCCTCCCTCTGGTCTGGGGCCTGTAGACAACCCCAGTTCTTATGGCTGTCCCATTTCCTGTTTCCAGGGCTATCCACAGTTCTTCTGGCTCCTTATGTGTATTCTGAATTTCTGTAGCTTTGATATTTTCATTAACATACAGGGCCACTCCCCTCCTTTTGCACCTCGGTCTCTTCTGAACAATACATAGCCAGGTACTGAAGTCTCCTAAGTGTGGTTACTGGTAAACCACGTCTCACTAATTGCTACTATGTCCAGTTTAGCCTCTGACATTATTGCCTGCAGGTCTGGGATCTTATTTCCCAGGCTGTGAGCATTGTGTACATGATTTTCCATTGGCCAGATTTTGGTGTGTTAGTTGGGTGAAGTTTGGCATTACCCTGTGCATCGTATGGGAGACAAACCTTTTTCTTACCTGGTGATGCAAATGAATGGCAAACACGCTGAATTCCTGTTTGACCATTATTTAGTTGAGGGGAGGGGTATTTCCTATTCAACGATGGGGTGCTGCACCCCTCCCATTTGCTAGTTTAAATATTCTGCAAAGACATCAAACTTCTGCCCCAATGCACTGACTCCTCTTTAGTCAGATGCAGTCCATCAAATTTAAGAACTTTCGCTCCCAGAACTGTTGCCAGTTCCTACAAATCTGTGTCCTTTTCCTGGCACCAGTCCTTGAGCCACGTGTTTAGCTCCCCTATCTCCCCTTCTCTGACCTTCTGTCCATCTGCTCCTTCTCCCAGACTGGCAGGATCTCAGAGAAGGAGATGTCGATGAAATAGATGATAGTTTGTCACCCAACCTAGTCAGGTGTTCCTTGGTCTCCACAACTGACCGGCTGGCAGATCATTAGTCCCTATGTGTACTAGGACATCAATGTTTTCTCCTGCTTTGTGAACAATTTTAGCAATGCGGTCAGTGTCTCTCCATGCTGATGTACCTGAGGAGACATCTGACATCACCCTGGCTGGAGATGGGTATCAACTCCCGAATCATGGAGTCTCCTATGATCAGAAGTTTTTTGGATTTCCTTTGTGCTTGTTTAGTTTTGGTTCCTGATTTGGGTGAGTATTGTTGTGCTAGCTCCTGTGCCGCAGTGTCCTGCTCTGCAGTGTCTTCTGCCTCTTTATTTGATTTCAGAGATAGAGGCAGATACCTGTTTGTAGTGTTTATATGGTTTTTGGAGGTAATGTGACCATGTGTGTCATGGTTGAAGATTGTATAGAAGAAACTCTGATGAGTTTAAGTTTGAGATTAAGAAGAAAATCTAAAGATCTGAATGCCTGGGCCTACTCAGTGCGGGAGCGGTAAGGAGGGAACTTGCTTCTTCTAGTGGAAAGGAAGATCTGGAGACGAGGAATATACCACTGGGGTGAATGGGAGGAGCCAGCTTTGAGACTTTCCGATGAATCTTAAAGGAAAATGCAACTGCCAGAAGTGTGCATAGAACAACATATCCATGTCCCTAGAAACTGTGTATATACTACCTGAGTATTCTATGTACATCTAGAATACAGAGCAATGCTTCCCCTGGATTGGCATGCTCAGGAAAGTAAACTGGCGGGCGGTTGGTTTAATTAAAATTAAAGTCAGACACCATCTTCAGTAAAAACATATAATTAGTACATAAAACCACCAAGTCTTTGTGAAAAATCAAATAAGGAGGTTCACTCATTAGAGCCTGTAGCTTGGGAATTCTTAGAGCAGAAATAATAGCAACAAAAAATAACACTTTCCAAGAAAGAAAGCATAAGCCACAAATCATGGGTGTCTCAAAAGAAGCCAAAGTAAGCTGTTACAAAATGAAATTCAGGTCCCAAGCTGGGACTGGAATACAGATAGGAGGCTTCAAGTGCAGATGCCTTTCAAGAACGTATGGGCCATCTCCAGCTAGGCAACCGTACAACCCTCAATAGGCACATGGAAACCTGAAAAGGCAGCCAAGTGCAGTTTGATGGGTGAATACTACAGACCTGCATCTGAAAAGGACGGCACATACTCTAGAACCTGATTAATAGACCAGGTAAATGGTCTTAAGTGATTAGAAGCAAACTGCTTCAACTTCATGGAATAGGTGAATCTGGTAGAAGGTTTCCTGATAGCCACCAGGACATCAGCCACCTTCTGGGAAACCCAAACTGAGCAATGGCTATGTTTTCAAGAGCCATGCGTGAAGATGAAGCTATCTGAACTCTGAATGGATCAGGGTTCCTTGTTCCTGTGACAGTAGGCCCCGGTTTAAGGGCAGGGGTACTGGTGGTTTCTCCGTCAGCTGTTTCAGTAGAGGGTGTGATGCTTGGCCAGCTGGTTATGATTGCTGTATGATATTTGTAATATAAAAATATAGTATGTGATTCTGTGCTCCAATGCTCCATGGGTGCCCCCCCACCCAGGTTTCAGTTACAGGAACTGACCGGGAAATATCTGTAATGTAATTAACTTCCTTGAGAAGCTGAATTTTATGGCCTTTTTATGACCTCCTGCCTCTGAAGCTGGGAAACTAAAATATACATTTTATGACTTCAGAAACAGGACATCATTTAGCTGATTCCTGTTGGCTACATTTGCATCTAGGTGACAAACTGCAAAGTTGAAAAAACCTTTGATGTTCCTTGGGAAAACAGGAATTAGCCACCAGTTCAAAGGAAAGGCTTGATTAAAAACTGTCATGATCTGGGAAATGAGTTTTTCTTGAAGTCACATTATTTAAAATATCTCCTGACAGGAAATCATGTTTGCATTTTTTTGGTTCTAAAAGAGGAGCTAGATGACTCATAGAAGGGGTGTGGAGACACAGAGTTTTAAACTGAATACTGTGTCTGAACTTTGTTGATATATTCCATCTTGGGATGCTAGAGAGACAGAGCTCTCTGCTCTGATTTAACTTAGGCACTTAGAGGTAATACATTAGATAGAAAAAATCTAAATGTACTTTGGTAGGAGTTTGTCTGTAGTTTTCCTTGGTTTTTATATATGTGATTGTATGCTGTTTGATATATTATTCTGTGTTTACATTTAACATATTTTTATCCAATTTTAAGTAAATATTTTATTCAAAAGACTGCCTGGGTGACTATAAGTTCTTTTTTGCATGTGATGTATAGATAGTTAAGTTTGACAAATGTTGAAAAGCTTGATAGTGTTACTAAACTGGGAAAAGGTAAGAATATACCTAAGGTCTTTTATAGAGTTTTAAGGGTTCATTTTGGATACCTGGTTAGGTGCCCTTAGGTGAAAGACATATTGCATCCCCCAAAGAGAATATTATCTGAGCCTATATATTTGGGTATGCTAGCATAAGGCTCACGGTTTTAATCCCCCCCAGAACATGAGACCAAGGTGATTTGGACCCAAAGCAGACAGGAGGCTTACCCTGTCTGTTACCTGTTCATATTATTGTGCTCGGAGGGTGACACTGTGAGAACAGAGGGCCCGACCTGCAGAGTGCATTTGTGACCGATTTGGTTGACAGCAATGCAGATAAATTTGGTAACACAAGCTTTAACTGTTCAATGTGCCAGTTTAATACTGTACAGCTCACTTGCAAAATAAGGCAGTGATTTATTTTTTAAAAGGAAACAGAACAATATCATTTTGCTTACAGTCAAGTTCCTATCTGTTTTATTTTTTTTCTAAAGTGCAAGTTAGAGTAGCCATAGTGAGGGAAGAAGATGGCTTCCAACTACAGCGGGTACACTGCAGACTACTTGAGGCAGTTGTGCCAGGAGAGAGGAGTCTCGCTTGAGGTAAGAGTCACCAAGCAGAAACTCGTGGATGCCCTGATGGCAGCAGATGCCCAGAGCATTGAGTCACAGACTGTGACTGTAAAGGACCAAACCTTGGGTGTGGAGGGGCCAGCGGCCAGTGCAGTGTCCAGATCTGGTGAGGAGGGCAGCTGGGCCACTGCAAGCGAAGGGCCACAGCAGCAGGGGAAGGTCACCAGCATTCTGGAGCCAGAAGCAATCAGGCTGCAGATTGAGTTGCGCATATGGAGCTGGAGTTCCAGAGGGACGCTGAGCAAAGAGAAACGAGCCACAGAGGAGGAAGGAGGAAGAACATCAAGAAGCTGACTGTGAAGAGCGTGAGCACCAGAGGCAATATGAACTGGAGAAGCTATGACTCCAACCACCAGTACCAGAGCAGGTAAGTGGCTTGGGTTTAACTGGAACTTCAGGACTGGGTTACACATTGAATTCCAAATTGATAGCTGAATTTAGTAAGTAAGTAAAACTTTATTTTTAAAGCACATTTCAAAGCCAAAGCACTGTACAAACACATTAAAACAAACAGTTAAATTAACAGTCATATTTAAAATCATTCAGAATAAGCTTTAGAAAACAGATTTGTTTTGAGCTCAGATTTAAAACTTGAGACAGTCAGGCATTCTCTTATCTGACAAGGTAGAGAATTCCACAGGGAAGGGGAAGCATAAGAAAACACATGTGCCCCAGATGTCTTTAACTGAACCCTGGGAATTTCTAGCAATCCCTTGTCGGCAGATCGGACTGAGCCGGAGGGGCAGTAGGGAGTAAGAAGATCTTGCAAGTACTGGGGTCCCTGTTCATGTAGAGCTTTATAGGTCAGCAAACCTACCTTAAAGGTGATCCGTCACTGAACCAGCAGCCAGTGCAGTCCGCGCAGCACAGGCGTAATATGACTAGACCTAGATGTACCAGTTAGAAGCCTGGGTGCCGCATTCTGCACTAGCTGCAAGTGGTGGATATCAACCCCCAGTAGCCCTAGGTAAAGGGCATTGCATTAATCAGGGCAGGAGGTGACGAAGGCATGGACCAATATGGGAAGGTCAGCCTGAGGGACCAGGTGTTTCACCCGGGCAATATTCCTAATATGATATAAGGAAGATTTGACAACGGCAGACACCTGAGATTTCAGGGTCAAACCATCATCAAAAATAACACCCAGGTTACACACCCGGTCTGAGGTCAAGGGCTGGACACCATCAAGCCATAAGCCAGATGAAAGCCCAGCCCTAGGACCTGCCTCAAGGTGACCAGGGTCCACAACCAACACCTCAGTCTTATCCAGGTTTAACCTCAGGCAGCTAGTGCTCATCCAATCTCTGATCTCGGCTAGACAGCTGTTAAGCACAGAGATTGCATCATCCTGTCTGGGAATAAAGGACAGATACAGTTGGGTATCATCTGCATAGCAGTGAAAACCCAAACTGTATCACCTAATGATCTCTCCTAATGGCAGCATATAAACTGCAAACAACATGGGTGCCAAAATGGAGCCCTGCGGTACCCCACAAGACGGGGAGAAGGTGTCAGAGGAATAAATTCCAGTGACAACCCTCTGTGTCCTGCCTGTAAGGAAAGATCTAAACCAATGTAAAACTGTTCCAGATAGTCCACAAAAAAAGCTGCAGGCACTCCAAAAGCATACCATGGTCCACAGTATCAAATGCCGCAGAGAGATCAAGGAGGACTAGAATAGTACAAGCTTTTCGATCTCTCGCAATTAGGAGATCATTTAAGACCCTGACCAGGGTGGTCTCAGTGCTATGTCTTTTCCTAAACCCAGATTGGAGAACATCATATACATTGTGATTTGTGACACGGCCATCCAGCTGCAGAGTAACCACCTTTTCAATAACCTTACCCACAAAGGGCAGGTTAGAGACAGGTCTATAGTTAGCTAAGCAGTCTGGGTCCAGGGAGGATTTTTTAAGTAGTGGTCGAATGACCGCCTCCTTGAGGGAATCAGGAAAGATCCCCTGCTCCAAGGACTTCCAGACAATTTTAGCAAGGATCGGGCAGATAACATCTACACAACCTACTAATAGCGGGTGTAGGGCCTGGTTCCAAACTACAGCTGGTTGGTCGTACAATCTGGACAATCCTCACAATGTCCATGAACTCTGTCCTGCTAAAGTCAAACCAGGCAACACGGGAGATCGCCACCTCATGCCAATCTCCGCAATCCCTTAAAGAGAGAGCTGGGCCGATACCTGATCTAATGCTGGCAATCTTATCTGTGAAGAACTGAGCAAGCTCATCACACTTTATTTGTGAAAAATCTCTTCCAGGCTGCAGACAGAATGGATTGCACAGTTTGTCGATAGTCCAGAAGAGTTGAGTTGGTCTGTTCCATGCAGCAGCAATCTCCCTGGACAGGAACTCTGCCTTCTTACAGGTGATTGCTGATAGATAGACCTCATAGTGGTCCATCAACCTAAGCCTGTCAACATCAAGACCAGATTTCCGCCAAGCCCTCTTTAGCCTTTGCCCCACTCTCTTCAGCTTCTTCAAGAACCAATCAAATCAAGGGGTTCTTGGGCACAAAGTGAGTGGGTGAACACGAACAGGAGCAATTAAGTCCAGGACACCACCCACCACCTTATTATAGGCAAGTACAAGATCCCCTGGACTCATGCACTCACTTGATAAACCCGATAGGTCCAGCTCTGCTGATAGACCCTCTGGGGTAATCCCCCTCAAAAGGCAGTACTGGACCATCTCCATAGGGGCAGGCCAAATTGGAGGTGCCCCGAAGCTGAATCTTATGCAGTGATGATCTGAACAACCATTTGGTTCCACCCCCAATCCCGTGATCTCCATCCTCAGGTGAAACACAAGATCTAATGAGTGACCCCTTATATGGGTAGCAGAGGTAACCACCTGTGTAAGGCCCAACACAGTCGTAAGTTGGAGGAGGTAATTCCCAAACTGCAGGAGTTCATCATCGATCCAATCATTGAAGTCACCCAGAATCAACCATCTGGGTGACTCCACTGCCATGTTGATAATGAAGTCCGCAAACTCCTTCAGGAATTCTCCACCATCCCCGGGCGGACGGTAGATGAGGAGAATCCTGAACCCTACACCTGCTCCCAGGATACACTCAAAAGATTGAGTGCAACCCACTGGCACATCCATAAGACCCAGCTCCATTTTAATAAAGATGGCCACACCCCCAGCCCTACAATCCAACCTCGGGCGGTGTATCACCAAGAACCCAGCTGGAGCAGCAGATGCCAAAACAGGGCCTGCATTCTCATCCAGCCAGGTCTTGGTGATACATGCCAGGTCAGATGTTGCAACAAGATCAGCTATAATAGTGGCCTTGGGAGGATATGGATGCCTTTTTAAATTCCTTTGAAAAAGTTTGCATTCAGGCAAAAATTCCTAGAGGGTCCTGGAGCGTCCAGCTATCCCCGCTACTTACCGGGAAAGCTCGGGATGCATTGGGTCAAATGGACAATGAGGACAGTAATGATTACAGCAAACTTACAGCTGCACTTTAAAAAAGTTTGATTTAACTGCAGAAGCATACAGAGCTAAATTCCGTAAGCTCAGGAGAAGCCCTGACATGAGCTATGAGGAGCTAGCCATGAAACAACGTCAATGTTTAAAACGTTGGTGGGAGGGAATTGAAGCAAACTCTGTAGATAACTTTGAAAATGCTATTTTGTTAGAACAGTTTTTCTGGGCATGCCCAGCAGAGCTGAAAACTTGGCTGGAGGACCGAGATCCCAAAACAGTGCAAGAAGTTGCTGAACTCTCGGACTGCTATGCCAAGGGCAGACCTGCTCTGAGAGCGAATGGGGCAGGTGTGGCAGCGCCAGAAAGGGAAAAGCGCACCTTCAGGGCAGCTAAAACCCTCACTGACTCCACCAAAACCAGTTAGCCCTAGGTTTCAAAGAAAAGAGTTCTCTGAGAAAAGAAACGAATGTTGGGTTTGTAAAGAAACTGGGCATATTGCCAGACAGTGTCCCAAAAGGATGAGCAATACGCAACATGGGGCTAGGAAAGAAATGGGTTGTTTATGTGTCCCTGGAAGCATGCCTGTGAAAATGAGGGGAACACATGCACCCAGTCATGGTGAATGGTGTACAGACACAAGGGTTAAGGGACACAGGGGCATCCCTGACATTGGTAAAAGGGGATCTGATAGAGCCTGGTCAGCTTATACCCAATGAATTTGTAACTGTACAAGACTTCACTGGTGAGGATAAAACATTACCACTCACTAGTGTTCTCCTAGACTGGGGTGAAACTGGGGGAACTGTGCAACAGGTGGCTGTAGCCAAAAATGTAGCAGTTGATGTCATCCTTGGCAACAATCTCAAACAGGAGATGGTGTGTGCAGTTACCCGTAGCCAAGTGGCAAGAGAAAACTGTAGTTCGCTGGACCCCACAGGAGCCATTGTGGAAACCACTGGGAGGCTGGTTCCCCAGCCTGTGTCTCCTGATAGGGAGACTAATGAAAAGGGGGTAGAAATTTCCCCAGTAGCAGTTAACCAAACAGTTATGGAGGGTTACTCAGAAGAAGGAGGGGTGACCCATTGTCAGAGGGTTAGGGATGGCAGTGATCCTGAATGCCCTGATGCTAGGGACTCTAGTTTAGAGACTGAAGGGGACCTGTCCCATGCCTTGGGAATGTGTAAGGAGTTTGCAGCTGTTCAGAAAAGTGACCCTAGTCTAGAGAAGCTGAGGGCTCGGGCAGACTCTGACAGAGCACAGGGAGGTGACGGTAAACATAAAGTTTACTGGGAAAATGGACTGATGTATACTCAGGCCGTGAAGACAGAGGGAGGGGTGATAGGCAGGCAGCTTGTTGTTCCCCAGGGGTACTGTGAACAGTTGCTCAAGATTGCACATGATATTCCCTTGTCTGGTTGTCTGGGAATCACACGCACTATGCAGTAGTTGGCCCAGAATTTCTACTGGCCCAACTTCACCCATCAGGTGAAGGAGTATTGCAGGTCATGTGACCGGTGCCAAGAAATAGGGAAGGCAGGTAAGAAAACCCAAGCTGCCCTAATTCCATTGCCCATAGTGAAGGAGCTAATCCAGAGGGTGGGAATGGATATTGTGGGGCCTTTAAATATCCCCAGCTCCTCCGGGAAGAAGTTCATCCTGACTGTGGTGAATCATGCCAGCCAGTATCCAGAGGCAGTCGCCCTATCCTCACTGAGGACAGACAAAGTGGCAGATGCCTTACTTGGGATTTTCTCCCATGTTGTGTTTCTGCAGGAGGTTATCACTAATCGAGGGGGTTCCTTCATGTCAGACTTGATGAAATGTTTGTGGGAGAAATGTGGGGTGGTGGAGAGGGGCACGACACCTTATCACCCACAAGCCAATAGGCTTGTGGAAAGATTTAATGGTACCCTGAAGTCAATGCTCCAAGTGTTTGCTGAACAGCATGGGAGGACTGGAGAAATACCTTCCCACCTGTTGTTTGTATACAGGAGGTGCCCCAAGAGTCGACAGGATTTTTCCCTCGAGCTCTTATATGGACGCCAGGTACGTGGGCCCCTAGACTTGATCCGGGAGGATTGGGAAGGCAAGCATGCCACCCAGGGAACTCCCATAGTGGATTACGTCCTTAGGTTGAGGGAAAGGCTGAAGGAGCTTATGGGGACAGCCCAGAGCAACCTGGCAGCTGCCCAACAGAAACAAAAGGTATGGTACGACTGCAGAGCCAGAGCTTGCATGTACACAGTGGGTCAGGAAGTCATGGTCCTTATTCCGGTCCGGAAAGACAAGCTGCAGGCTGAGTGGGCAGGACCATACAAAGTAGTTAGAAAGGTAAATGATGTGAACTATATCATAGAGTTACTTGACAGAAGACATATAGAAAGAATGTACCGTGTCAACATGATGAAGCCATATGCTAACAGGGCTGACATGGTGTTTGCAGTATGTAGTCCAGGGAAGGGGACGGATGAAGGAGACCCCCTTCTGGACTTGCTGGAAGAAAGCAAGCAGGAGTCCTCTGTGGAGGCAGTTAAATTGTCACCCCAGCTGGCCCCGGACAAGATCCAGGAAGTAAGGGAGGTTTTAGCAGACTTTGCCCCACTGTTTAGTGCCAAAGCCTGGACTAACCCCCTTAGCGACGCACGATGTGGAGAAAGGGACACAGATGCCCATACGGCAGACAGCATATCAGGTGTCAGAGGCTGTCCAAAAGGACATTAGGAGGGAGGTAGAGGAAATGCTGGATTTAGGGGTAATTCAGAGATCCCACAGCCCCTGGGCCTCACCCATAGTCCTTGTGCCCAAGCCAGATGGCTCTACTCATTTCTGTGTGGACTATCATGGACTGAATGCAGTCATAAAGTCAGACGCCCACCCGATGCCCTGGACGGACAAACTCCTGGACAAGTTGGGAGGGGGAGACATACCTTACGACTATTGACCTGACAAAGGGGTATTGGCAGATAGAGTTAACTGACAGAACTAGGGAGAGGTTGGTCTTCATCACTCTGATAGGCTTATCTGAATTTAAAGTAATGCCTTTTGGAATGAAGAATGCCCCCGCCACTTTCCAAAGGTTGGTGAACCAGGTGTTAAATGGTGCTGAGGAGTATACCGTGGTGTACCTGGATGACATTGCCATCTTTAGTGCCAGCTGGGAGGAACACCTGTCCCACCTCAGGGAAAGTACTGGGCAGGATACAGAGGGCTGGGCTCACTTTCAAAGCTGAGAAGTGCCAGATTACCATGGCTGAAATGGCATACCTCGGGCATGCTGTAGGCCAGGGACAGCTCTGTTCTAACCAAGTGAAAATAGAGGTGATCAAAGTATGGCCCAGACCAGAAATGCAGAAGCAGGTCAGGAGTGTTCTAGGGACAGCAAGGTACTATAGGAAATTTGTGCCCAATTCCAGTGCCCTGGCTGCTCCTCTATCTGACCTGGTAAAGAAAAATATGCCTAAGAAAATTACCTGGGAACCAGCCTATGAAAAAGCCTTTACCAGACTGAAGGAGACACTTTGCAGTGCTCCTGTATTGACAAGTCCTGACTATAGCAGACCCTTTATAGTCCAGACTGATGCCTCAGACGTGGGTATTGGGGCAGTACTGAGTCAGACATCCAACCAAGGGAAAGATAACCCTGTAGTGTACCTAAGTAAAAAGTTACTTCCCAGGGAGCAGGCTTACTCTACTGTGGAAAAAGAGTGTCTTGCCATAGTGTGGGCCCTAAAGAAGTTAGAGCCATACTTATATGGGCAGCTTTTTGAGGTACAAACTGACCACAACCCCCTGGTTTGGCTGACACAAATGGGAAAAACTAATGGTAGACTATTAAGATGGAGTCTTGCCTTGCAAGGATATGACATGATGATCTTACATAGGGCTGGAGCAAGCAATCAGAACACAGATGGTTTATCGCATCTATATGAGGAGTGAACTGATTTGGGAAGCTCATTCCATGCAGGGGATAGAGCCCCCAAATTCAGTCTAGGTGGGGAGTATTGTGATGCTTGGCCAGCTGGTTATGATTGCTATATGATATTTGTAATATAGAAATATAGTATGTGAGCCTGTGCTCCATGGGTACCCCCCCCCAAGTTTCAGTTACAGGAACTGACCAGGAGATCTCTGTAATGTAATTAACATCCTTGAGAAGTTGCATTTTATGGCCTTGTTATGACCTCCTGCCTCTGAAGCTGGGAAACTAAAATATACATTTTATGACTTCAGAAACAAGACATCATTTAACTGATTCCTGTTGGCTATATTTGCATCTAGGTGACAAACTGCAGAGTTGTAAAAACCTTTGATGTTCCTTGGGAAAACAGGAATTAGCCACCAGTTCAAAGGTAAGGCTTGATTAGAAACTGTTATTATTTGGGAAATGAGTTTTTGCTGAAGTCACATTATTTAAAATATCTCCTGACAGGAAATCATGTTTGTATTTTTTTGGTTCTAAAAGGAGGAGCTAGATGACTCATAGAAGGGGTGTGGAAACACAGAGTTTTAAACTGAATACTGTGTCTGAACTTTGTTGATATATTCCATCCTGGGATGCTAGCAAGACAGAGCTCTCTGCTCTGATCTAACTTAGGCACTTAGAGGTTAATACATTAGATAGAAAAAACCTAAATGTACTTTGGTAGGAGTCTGTCTGTAGTTTTCCTTGTTTTTCTTTATGTGATTGTACGCTCTTTGATGTACTGTTCTGTGTTTACATTTAACATATTTTTATCCATTTTTAAGTAAACCTTTTATTCAAAAGACTGCCTGGGTGTCTGCAAGTTCTTTTTTGCATGTGACGTATAGATGGTTAAGTTTGACAACTGTTAAAAAGCTTGATGGTGTTACTAAACTGGGAAAAGGTAAGAATATACCCACGGTCTTTCATAGAGTTTTAAGGGTTCATTTTGGATAGCTAGTTAGGTGCCCTTAGGCAAAAGATATATTGCATCCCCTGAAGAGAATATTATCTGAGCCTGTACATTTCGGTACACTGGCATAAGGCTCACAGTTTGAATCCCTCAGAACTTGAGACCAAAGGTGATTCGGACCCACAAGCAGACAGGAGGGTTACCCTGTCTGTCATCTGTTTACATTATTGCACTTGGAGGTTGGCATGGTGGGAGAAGAGGGCCTAACTTGCGGAATGCATTTGTGACAGAGGGAACCAGATCTGTCAAGACCATAGAGGAGAGATAAGGATCAGAGTGACCCTCTCCATCTGAAGCTTGATTAGCAGTCTCTGAATTAGAAGAAAGAGAGTGAAGGCATGCAGGAACCTCTCTTTCCAATAGAGGGACAAAACAAGTCCATCCTATGACCCGAATAATGACTGGAAGCCACAGTGCACCTGCTACAGTGAGAGTCCCACCAGGCCCAAGGAAACATGACCTGCCTGGATAGACACCAGCTGGATGTGCAATAAAGTAGTGGCAGTTGCTTGGGGGGGTGGGGAGGCACTGTAGGCTCTATGCTTAGTTATCCAAGGGGCAATACTGGCATGCCCAAGGTGTAAAGCATTCCAGTAACTAGGACAAACACCCTAGGCCAGTATTCCATTGTATCTTTAAACAGAGAGTCATGTCTCTCAGACTTGCAACAAGAGCACTTTATTATACTCACAGTGTTACTTGTGTAACTTCCTTCTGTAACTCATGAAGTGTCAGTTATTAGTGGCTGTCACAGAGTGGTTCTCTCCCAGAACTCAGTCCACACTGCTACCAGTTTTCACAGCCTGTCAGATTCCTGAATAGTCAAGTTGATATGCTGCCACCATCCTGCTCGCCTCTCACTTGGGGTATCTTTAGGCCCAAATCCCACCAAAGACACTGCTCACACAGTACAGTGACCTTTGCCAAAAGGGCAAACAACCTATTCCTTTTGTCACAGCTGAGAACGCTTTTGCTTTAGATAGCTGAGTAGCCTGTTTCTTAGGAAATGGATCATGGACTTGCCAGTTTTACCCCAGGTTATCTATACCTTAAAAGCCATTTGTCAAAGGAGTTTGACACCCTCGACCATGATATCCCTCTGTCCAGACTTCAATTAAGTGGAATGTCAAGGGGGAGGGGATCTTTGATTGGTTCAGATCATGCCTGACAGTTAGGCAAAATGGTGCTGTTAAATGAATGTAAGTCAGAGTGATCTGCCATAGTTTCTGGAGTTCACCAGGGATCAATTTTAGGTTTGATTATATTTAATATCTATTTGAATAATTTTAATTCGGTAAATCCCTCCAGCAAGTACCACTTATATGCTGACAACACCATAATATATGAAGGGTGGCCCTCAATAATGCAGATTGAATATACACTCCAGGAAGTTTTTGTTGAACTTCAAAATTATTTTCATTACTCAAAACTTATTAATGCAAAAGTCACAGGTGATGTTGTTCACCAGGGATAAATCTATAACTTCATTGAACCATGCATACTGAGACAAGTGAAGATATAGTACATAATTACAGATACCCTGGTCTTTTGATTGATGATAGAATCAAGTGGGACACACATATTAACTGGGTGACTAAGGAAGTGGGGAAGCATCTGGGAGCACTTTATAGAGTGAGGCATTGTATGTCCATAGAAGTTAGGAGTCATGTTGTGAATTCACTAATATTACCTTTATTGGATTATGGAGATCTATTATATGCAGGGGTTTTGGCAATGGAACTCTCAAAACTTGATACCGTTTATAACAGATAAGCTAGGTTTGTAGTAGCTGTACCCAGAAGAATGCACAGATGTGCAGTATATAAAATTAATTGGCACCACCTTAAGGATGGAAGATCTATTCTCATTCTAGTTTATATGTTTAACAGCTATAAAAATATGTTACCTTTATATATATATATATGACAAAACACAAATTAGAAGAATAAAAATTAGTTTGAGATCAGCAGGAGGGCTAGAATATATACTTCCAAAATGTAAATTAGAAATAGGAAGAACTCATGTTTTTACATGGGCCCCCAGATATGGAATTCTGTACCAATCACATTTAGACTGTTGGGGCTGGATATTCAAACTGCACCCAAAAAGTGCGCAATAGCAGAAGCAAGCACAAGTCCATTGTGCCCATGCTCAATAGACACGATATTCAAAAAAGGAGCAAGCCAAATTGCGCCAACAGCCAACGTCTGAATATCGCACAACTTGCACCATAGCGCATAGGGAAGCTGAGCAGATACGTTACGCGCCTATATATCACATGCTCCAGCTGAGCAGCCCAGAGGCGCCATAGCGTGCTAGGGAGCCCCCAGCAGCAGAGCAATGTAACTGCACAACCAGGGAGTGGTAGGCCCACCACCCATGCCACAGATGGGCACAGGACACACTGCAGAACTGACAATGCACCCCACACCCCAAGCACAGCACAACTGGTGGAGGGATGGAATATCCACCGGCCCATGGGGACAAGCAAACAAAGCACAGCTGGGCCATGGTGCCCCATCACACCCACCGGCAAGCTGAGACTGCCACACAAGGAGGCGGACCACCCCATGGCACAGCAGCCCCCGTGCACAGCACACCTTGCACCGTGACCCCAAGACACCCCCCATGAGCAGTGACCACCACTGCAGGAATCCCCCATGCATACCACCACCCCCACTGTCACACTGCAACCTCGTGTACCACAGAACCATACAAGCCAGACCCACCATGAGCACCCAGCAGTGGGTGGCAGCACACGGCAATGCAACAATGGCAGACACAGTGCCAACATGCACAATCCCCCTGAGGCACATCTGAGAGACCGAACATCTGTCGCCAGAAGAAGTACCCCACATGGGAAAGGGCGTGCCCCTGACACCACCGCCATTGATACAGCACCCTGCACAGTAGACAAGTGTCATAGCCCGACCCACTATGAGCCACAGCAGCCAGCACAGACACCCATAGTGGTGCGTGGAAGCATGCAGCACACCGGATGCAACACAGTGCAGGGGAAAACACACACCCATACCCACGGGGACACTAACATAGGGACGCAGTAGTGTGGCAACCAAGCCCCCAGTGTGGGCCCATGTAAACTGTGCACACACAGCCTGCAGTCCTCCATGGCACAGGGGTGACACCCACCCTGTGCATGAACTGTGGCCCTGTACACCACCAGCATATGCCTGGATCACAAGTCACAGACAGTGGTGCATAGCCCCTGCAACACACACAAGGCACAGCATGTAGGTGGGACAGCAACTGCGGAGGCCACAGTGTCACCCGAGGCAAACATGCACCACACCATTGACAGGAGGCAACCCAGCATTGTGACGGTCACAGTGGAAGACCTGCATGGACAGCCACCGCTGACAAGGCAGCATACCTCGCGAGGCCACAGACATGCAAGGGTGTCAGCTGCACAGGCCAAGGACAGGTTGACAGGGCACAATGGACACAGAGCAGGCACCATGGACCACTGCACACAGTAATGCAATGCACAGAGAACAACACACACACCACAGATACTGACTGATAGCCACTCCCACACCAGAGACACATCCCCATGCACACACACACATACCCATGACTGAACCACCCCAGATGCCATGCACACCACTGCAACTGAGCACCAATAGCCAGCTGCAAAATCAGAGACCACCACAGTATTCATATCAAAATAACTATATTCAAAAAATATAACAACAACAACAACTATTTACAATTATGTACAAACATGGGGTGGAGGAACAGGAACAAGGTGGGGGTGGGTAAGGGGCAGGGGTGAACAAATGGGAGAGGGAAGGCGGGGTGTGAGGGTTGGTCAAAGGGGGGAGGTTGTCTGTGGTCACTGGCGGCCAGCCTGGTCCTCTGCTGCCTGGGGCCGTTCCCTGGGTCACCTCCTCCTCCTCACCCCATGCCGATGAAGATCCCTCAGGATGGCAAGGAACTCTTGTGCCACCCGCACAAGATCCTGGATGCACCGCTCAATTTGCAGGAGTATCCGCACACCTAGGACAAGGGATCAGAGTCAATGGGTGTGACTGTCCATCCCCCCCTGCAGCCCACCCATTATGCATGGCATACAGCCATGTGCCACGCTCCTGTGATGGTGTGCACCCACCCACAGTGACCGTGTCCACAAGACATGCCCAACCAGGCAGCAGCAGCCATGTGGACCACTGCACACACCCACCGCCCATGTTCAGCACAGCACAACCAAGGCCGTACAGTAACGTGGCTATGCGGTGGGCAGGCAGTGCCACAGCCATGTGCCCAGTGCACACATGGACCACCATTGACGCACTCCCAGACATGCAGTGCCACTGGACAGTGCTGACTGTCACATGTCGCATGCATGGCAGTGGTGTCCATGGATGGTGAACATGCCCTGCTTCCCACCCTGTCACACAGCATGCAATAGCAATCATGGTGTCATGGCACTCACCCTCATTGGGTTGTTGCTGGCGTTGGGGTTAGTCCCCGACATGCCCCCATGCAGCGTCCCCCACCCTCTGCTGCTCCACATTCCTCCTCCGCTTGGCCATGCCTGTGGGAGACAAAAAGAGAGAAACACCAGTACAAACCCAAAGCATATTCCCCCTGCCCCGATGTGTGTGCCCACCCACCCTGCCAGACCCATCCATCCCATAGTAGCTGTTTTCACTAAGTGATTTATATTAAAGGAGCCCTCTGCTGTCTCTTTCCTCTCAACCTCACTCCTTTCTCTAGTCAAAAATGTCCCCTCCTCCCCTCCTAGCGCTCCTCATGGGAATACTTTGCCTTCCTATCCTCTTTGAGCTTTACTGCTTGAACACATCAACAGCTTCTGCCAATACTTATACTCAGTTTGACTTCTACTACTCCAACATGCTTGCTACTGCCACTCCACTACCTCTACCCCTCTGCTCTCATCAGCAAGCGTATTAGCCCAATAGTCAGATACCTTCACCTTAAGCCGCCACCCTGCATCTCTATCAGGCTACCTCATCACCCCGCTATGGTTACTAACCCTATCTCTTATACTATCCGGCGACATTGAGATCAACCCTGGTCCATCTCTGCGTCCCGTCATAACCTTGCCCCCGCCACCACTCTCCCTAAAACCGATGGACTAACTTTCACCCACCTGAATGCTAGGAGCCTTATGGCCAACCTCCCTGACCTCCAGGCTTGGATCTATACTAACATCCCGGACGTCCTCGCCATCACAGAAACCTGGCTTAAGCCCACAGTGCTTGACTCTCAGTGCCACTTTCCTGGATACAACATGCTTCGTATCGACCGTCCTGGCACTAAAAGGGGAGGTGGCCTTGCCCTCTACTTCAAAACTCACCTAAACATTACCCTTCTGCAGGACCCCTCCTACCAAACTGTGAAATCCTACACTCCCTACTGCTTCTTGGGGTGTAAAGAAACTCCATATTTTTGTACTTATATCCCCAAAAATGCTACACAAGGCACCACTGAATTCCTAGGGTTTCTGCCTTCAGTTACAGGCAAGAATGACATTATCTGCCTTGGTGATTTTAACCTTGACTGGTCCGAGAAAAACTCAGCTCACCTATCCTCTTTAGCTAGCAAGGCAAATCTATCCCAGCTCATACATGAACCCATAAGGGTCTCATTTGGGGGCAACTGTGCCACCCTTCTTGACTGGACACTTACTAACAGGACGGAATATGTTGCCTCAGCCGGTGTGCTACCTGACACAATTAGTGACCACTATCCCATCTACTGTGTCTGGAACACTGTCATTCCTCCCCTCCCTGCTAAAACTGTAACCTTTCCTAATCTCTCCCGCCTAAGTCATGAGGACTTCTTAACTGACCTTAACCAGGCTGACTGGTCCCCTCTCTACCAAACAGAGGACATTAACATAGCCACAGAATATTTCAACTCCGTCCTCCTCTCTCTTCAAAACCTTCACATCCCGGTCACCACACGTAGGATGGCAGGGAAAGTAACCAAGTGGCTAACACGCCCCCTGCTTCAACTTCTCAAATCTAGGGACAAACTTTGGTCCAGGTGGAAGATCTCCCACCTCCGTGCAGACTTTGAAGACTATTGTGCATTACGTAACAACTGCAAAAGACAAATTCGTATTGCCAAAAGCACCTACTATAGGAACCTACTAATAACATCCTCTACAAATCCGCGCAGGTACTGGTCCAAAATTAAGGACATTCTCGGCAACGACAAGCCACAGAATCCAGCTGACATGAACATTCAAGGTGTTCATTGCACCAACCATGACACCATTGCCAACGCCTTCAATGCCCTTTTTTCTTCTCCACCAGTCGGTACTCTAACTAGCCCACAACCTGACTGTCCCTCTTCTCCTCCCTCGCCCCTTCAACCCCTCCCTTTCGTTCTGGCTCCAACCACATACCTTGAAGTTCAAGCTACTTAACTCCCTTCCGGAACACGGGGGTCAAGGGCCTGAGGGCATCCATCCTTGCATACTTAAGCAGTATGCACCTTGGCTGACCAGACCTATCACCTGGCTTTTTAACCTCTCGATTCATATGACTACTGTCCCATCCACCTGGAAAACTGCCAGAACCATCCCTATACACAAAAAGGGCGATGTCAAACTCATGTCCAACTACCGCCCTATATTTCTCTCTAATGCCCAGGTCTCTCTCCTAGGCTACTCCCTCCACCGCTTGGATCGGATCGGCAGGAGAGGTGGAGGATGTGCCATCTATGTTAAAGACCCACTCATTGGGATTGCCCTTCCCCCCCATCCTTATAATGCCCAGGCCTTAACACTAAAATTATCTCCTGACCCCTCCAGGGGTCCTATCTTCCTGACCACAGCTTACATACCCCCAAAAAACCAAACCCTGGCACTGAGCCCCCTAATTGACTATATGACCTCCCTACCTAACTCCTCTGACCAAGTCCTGGTAGGTGATCTAAACATCAATTGGCTTTCTCCTAAGGCTTCTGCTTCCCGTGACGCGTTCGCTGCCATTGATCCAACAGTTAGTCTCCCAGCCTACCAGGTTAAATCCTAATAGGGGCTCTTGCTCCCTTCTGGATGTGGTTCTCACCAACAGGCCCAGCCGTGTCCACAATATTCAAATCCTCTCCGACTGCCTTAGTGACCACTCCCCAGTTCTCTTCTCATGGATAACCTCTCTGCCCAAGCCCACTGTTCAAATCGCCCGTCGTCGTCGACTTAGACCTGGTGGGCTAAAAGACTTACAACTCCATCTGGCCAACACTGATTGGTCCACTCTATTAAACACCCCTGATATTGACAAGGCCCTTGCCTCCTTTGTTCACACCTTTAACTCTGCCTGTGACATCTAAGCACCCCTAACCCCATGTAGATCTAAAGCACGACACTCCCTCTGGATTACCCCTGCCCTACGCTCACACCTTAAGCAGCGGGATAACCTATGGCACATTGCTGTTGAAACAGGATGCCCTGCTGACAGACAGGCCTATGCAGCAGCCCGGAATAAGTGTACATGGGCAGTCCGCAAAGCAAAGGCTGACTATTACCAAACCTCTCTCACCTCCTCCTGGGGTAACCCCAGGTCCTTCTGGGACAATATCAAGCAACTCAGTGGTGGAGCACTCTCCCCCCCCTCTATCGCTGCTTGACATCAACGGGACTATCTCCACTGACCCGACCCTCATTGCATCACACCTCAATAACTCCTTCACTGACCTTAGTGCAGTGCTCCCTTGCAACTTCTTCAACCCTCCTCCCCCAATGTCTGCCCCTCCCATCTCCCGACCCCCTTTCCACCTTCGCTCTGTCACCTCCCACGAGGTCAGGCCCTACTTACTAAAAGCCCTAAAGTGCAACTCCATTGGCAATGACTCCCTCGATCCCTCTCTACTACGCTAGGTCCTGGAACAAGTCATCTCACCCATCACCTGCCTCTTTAATAAGTCCCTCTGCCTTGGGAAATTCCCCTTGGTCTGGAGGGTCGCCACTGTTACCCCTATTCACAAGGGTGGTGATAGGACGCTCCCAGGCAATTACCACCCTATCTCTATCCTCTCTCCCCTTTCTAAAGCTTTAGAGAAAATTGTTGCTACCCAAATATCTGATTGCCTCAGGAAATACGATGTTCTCTGTCCTGAACAACATGGATTCAGAGTCGGTCATAGCACCAATACTGCTCTCCTGGAGTTTGCAAACTTCCTCCATAACTCACTTGATGCAGGCTCCCTCGCTGGTGCGGTATTTATAGACCTATCAAAAACCTTTGATACCGTCTCACACCCCCTCCTGCTGGCAACACTTGCCAGTGTGGGCTTTGCCTCTGGCCCAGTCTCCTGGTGTGCCGGCTATCTGTCCAACCGCTCCCAACGTGTTAGGATTGGTGGCACTCTCTCTGATACCTGCCCAATCCACTCAGGAGTTTCCCAGGGCTCCATACTCGGTCCTTTACTGTTCTCTCTCTTCCTCAACTCCCTGCCCAATGCCTGTGCTGGAAATGTCCTACTCTACTGATGATGCAGTACTCTTTGCCTCCGACAGTAACCCCGTCGCTCTCCAGAACTCCCTCCAGCGTGCCTACACCTCGGCAGAAACCTGGTTCTCTGACCACCGTCTCATCATCAACCTTAAGAAAACTAAATCCATGCTGTTTACACACCCTCAAAATAAGTCCAGAAACTTTCCTCTCTCTGTCCGCTCCGCCCTTAAGCACCCTATAGAACTTGTCAGCTCTTATAAATACCTTGGCATAATCTTCGACTCTGCTCTCTCCTTCCATAACCACATCGCTGCCCTGACCTCTGCCTCCAATGCACGGTTGGGCATCCTCTACCGGCACAAAAAATGCCTCCCCGCAAACGCCCTCCGCTTGGCTGTTACCTCCTCGATACTATCCCTAATCGACTACGGCCTTCCTGTGTATGGCGCTGCTGGCCAGACGACTCGCCGCAATGTATGCCTTATGCTCAATAAAGCCTGCTGACTTATCACCGGTGCCCATAGACTCACCCATACCTGCCATCTATACTCCATGTCCTCTATACTCAACCTTGATGAGCGCCTCCTGTTCCAAACCTGTCAAATTGCCTATAAAGCTCTCCATGGTCTATCCTCAGCCTGGCCTTCATAACTCTATTCACCGATCTAACTCCTCTCCGCATACTCGCACCTCCGGCAGAGCTGCCCTTGTTGTCCCAAGGGCTCGGACCACCCAGGGTCAAAGGGCTTTCACCTATAGAGGCCCCCTCCTGGTACAACTCCCTCCCAGCAAGCATCACAAATGCCCCCTCGCTGGCTAGCTTCAGATACAGCCTGAAAACTCACCTGCTCACTTCTCACGCCTGCCATTGCCCCTGACCCCCTACCTCCACCCCCCTAGACAAAGCTTGCTGAGCTGCATTCCTCCTTATCCCAGCTCCCACCCCCCTGCTGGGCCTCCTTCCAACTCTTCTGCACTACCGCCAACCCAAAAAAAAAAAAAAGGGGATTTCATATTGGCAGCCAAGAGCCAGGGAATCTCATATTGCTGAACTGTGTTGCTGACTGCTTTGCCTTACATGTACCTGCCTGTGCCTTTTGCTGTGCTGTATTGCATTTGTCTATTATATGTATGTCTTTGTCTCCCTTCTTGATGAGGTACCTTTGTAAATGAGCCTCCAGCTCAAAGGTTGTTAAACTGATGTTGAAATAAATAAATAAATAAATAAAATCTCTTCTACCCACTCTCAGTAAGCTGCTTGAAAAAATAGTCCACCACCAGCTTGCTGCTCACCTTGACATGTTTAATTTTCAAACCCCGTGCCAACATGGTTTCCGGCCCGGTCACAGTACCACCTCTGCACTTACACAACTTATAAATGACATCAGAAATAAGATGGACCGTGGCCTACTCACTGGGGCCGCCTTTATCGACCTGTTCAAAGCCTTCGACATGGTACACCATCCTCTCATGCTAAAGCATCCAATCCATTGGAGCATCTGACCAAGCCCTCTCCTGGTTCCATAGCTATCTTGACAATCGGACTCAGGCAGTAGCATTTCACAAGGCCCGTTCCTCCCCTAAACATCTCCGTGGAGTTCCCCAGGATCCACTCTTGGACCTCTATCTTCTCCCTCTTCCTAAATGATATTCCCACCATGTCCAGCATAGCTGCACTCTTATGTACATGAGATGACCTTGTTCTCTACTCTGGGTCAAAATCAGTTGCTGCCATCAACTCCACTCTCACTAATGACTTCTAATTCCTGCAGACCTGGCTCTCTAGCAACCACCAAGTCCTGAACCTAGAAAAAACCTGTGCTATGCTATTTGGATCCTCTAAGAAACTGTCTGCCCCTGAGAACAGGCTCCAGGTTCAATGCCTTGATGGCTCCCTCATCTCAAACACTGAGTCCTTCAAGTACCTTGGGGTCACTTTGGATCCCACACTTGACCTGTCTCAACATTTCAATATGGTGTGCCGTGCCGTCAATGCTAAAATTGGCCGAGCTTATTGCGTGTGCCACTCCCTCACTCCTTCCGCTAGACTTTCTGTTGCGAGAGGTATTCTCTTACCCCAGCTCCAATATGCTCTGCCCTCCTCTTTGCTGAAAACTCATGCACCTCCACAAATGGGACACTGTTCAACAACATCTGTAGATTCGCTTTAACTGCCCTCACGCCTTACCCATCATTGTCTCTTTATGCTGGCTTAAATTGGCTGTCACCTAAGGATATTCGAGCCTACTCCTTGGGCTGCTTTATCAACTCCCTGTCTAGACCTCCCTGCCCTGTCTATCTTGCCAACCTCCTGACTCCTGCCTCACACACACGTACCCTCAGGTCTTCCTCTGTCCCCATGCTCTCCACTAGACCTTGCATGACAAAAATGGGTGAACAGGCATTTGCCCATTTTGCTCCCAAATTCTGGAACTCACTCCCCCTTATGGTGAAAACTTCATCCTCCCATCGAGAATTCAAAAACTCGCTGTTCACCCACCTCCTAGCCTCTGGCCAATGCAAATGCTCTTAATTTGCTTTGTCCCACTGCAGGCTGTTGGGTCTGACCCTGAGTACTACACTAATGTTCTCCCATGCAATACTGTCTCAGGTGGCTATGAACCTGATGTCTTTACTGTCCTCAGCTGTCTTATAGTTACTCTAATTGCTTTATTTTACATCCTTATTATGATCTATGCCTAAAATGTACCCTTATGTAACTATTACTGTGCTGCCCAATGTATATCTTGTTTTGCTCCTGTACACCTATATTATGTCTGTGCATTTCTGCATATTGTAACCAATGTCCTGTGCTCTCCCGGGTCATGCCTGAAAATAGGCAGGTCTGTTGCCTAGTGCACTTACCCGGTTACCAAAACTAATAAATAAATACCCTGTAAACACCGCCACAGCCAACCCTAGAACATCCCTCCCCTATGTGCTGGACACATAAGACAGTGTTACCCATATGGACCATACAAGTGTGTAGACGTATCACCCACCTGGACGAGGCACCACGCCCCTCCTGGCATGCGACCGCAGATATGCCAGTAGCTCTGGCTCCCTCCGTCTCAGGTCCCCATACCAGTGCCTGCGCTGTTTGGCCATCCTCCTGCGGCCAGTGGCCACCTCCAGGTCAGTGGCCACCTCTTGCCAGACCTGGGTCCTGGCCCTGTCTAGTGGCACCTCACCAAACAGTGGGCCATAGTGTGACTCCACAATGGCCACAAGGTTGGCCAGCTCAAGGGCACTCCACTGAGGGGCCCTCCTGTGCCATCTCTAATGCTATAGTAGGCAATATAGCGCCCGCAGCTGGGAACCCTATGGAAGTGCTACACGGTACATCGCCACCATTCCCTATCGTGTTGTCGGTACAGCGTCAGCTTATTCCCTATCGCTACTGTCACCAAACAGCACGACAGAGGTGCAGCCATGCCAGGATGGATAGTGCCAAGGGGCAGGTCGGGCAACAGGTTATGGGCTCTGGCTAGCGTCACGCACAGCCATCGACGTTTGTGCATCTAGTGTGATTGGTTGCCTGTGCCATCGCCACAGCGAACTATTGTGCAGTTGCTGTGCCACAGTGCCATGTAGTGACCCTCGCCATAGTGCCACTGGCACAATGGTGGCCGTGCCTTGAATTGCCTACCACGCACAGCACGTCATCAGCATGACAGACTCCTGCATAAGCTACCTGGGCATGCGCAGCGCGGTGTACTACGCAGGCCACAGAACTGCGCCATTGGCTCAGCACGTTCAACACAATTGCGCAAAGCGCAACAGCGTGATATTCAGCCGTCATACGCAGATCATCCGATCAGCCATTCAATGGTGCAGCAGCACGATTTGCATCTCATTAAAGTTGCTCCACACCTAATTTGCATAGATTGCGCTTTAAAAATGCGACACTGTTCTGCAATGGCCATATTCGGTTGCTGCAGTTTATAGGCGAGTTGCATGCTGTGTGGTGTTCTGGACTGTGGTCTCAGGGACTTGCTTTGTACTGCACAGTCACAGGTAACCACTGTCACCCATACAGGCTGAAAAATGACTGAGTGAGGACTGGGTGAGGAGGACGATGGTGGGCAGAAGAGGAGGCCCAATTTTACCAAGGCCGAGACAGATGCACTCTTCGAGGCCTACATCGATCAGGAGCCACTGCTCAGTGGATAGCAGAGCACCCCTCAGGCCCATGCTGCTGCATGGGAGGGGGTGGCATGTGCCGTCAACCTGCACGGCAGCCACCAGTGCTCTGTGCAGGAGTGTAAGAAGAAGATGGGTACCGACAGGAGAAGGGTGAAGGAGAAGGTGGCTGCCATCAGGGTGGCATGTGCTGCAACAGGCGGGGGCCAGCTGGAGGTGGTGCAGCTGACTCCAGCAGAGGACAGGCTCGCTGCAAGCATGCAGCACAGTGCCATTGAGGGCGTTCCAGAAGGTGGCTTCCAGACAGGTGGTAGTCCATCACTGCATGGTACGTCATGGTCTGTTGGGGGGAAGGGTAGATCACATGCACTAATGTGTCCTTACTTTCTGTTACAGATCCTGTGCATCTGCAGGGGTCAGCGTTGGAGGGCCTGTCCACTACGGGCAGCCATCTGGAGTTGGAGGAGGGACCATCCACCTTCGCAGGTAGCCAGCGTGCATTGCAACAGTAGGTCCACCTGGCTGTCAACACTGATGTCGTTGGGACAGGTGTGGGGGAGGCCCTTCCTGTGTCTCAGCGGTCTGGCGTCCAAGCATGTCAGCATGCTGTGGCTGTGGCACAGACCTGCACCATTAATGATGCAATGACCATTATGGGCAGTGACGTGTGTGTCACGGAATGGACACACAGCAGGCCAGCTCATGCCCATGGACCTGGCTGGTTCTGACGTGTGTGCCAGCATGTCAGCACAGTCCCAGGCTGCACCTGTCAGCACTGGTGGGGCAGCACCGGTGGCTGGTCAGGTCAGTGGCACTGTTGTGGCCACAGCGGTGGAACAACCGATCCCTTGGGCACAGCAGGCAGAGGGGCAGCAGCAGCAGTCACCCACCGGGACTGGGGGTACAGGGTTCAGCGGTGGCATCTGTGCACTGCCTGTGGACTTGCCAATACCTGGTCCTGGTGAGCAGCACCCACCCTCAAGGGGTGCTAAACATCAAGCCCTTCCATACCCTGAGGGACAGGTTGCCGAGGTGGCAGACGACCTCTTTGACGAGCACACCTGCCTGCTGCAGGCATCAGTACAGCAGCAGATGCGGCTTTCAATGTCCGTGGAGGCACTGTGTGTGGCTCTGGAGTGGGTCGAGGAGCGACACAGCAGGCACACTGATAGGATCCTGTCATGGATTGACCATTTGCGGGAGGATGTGACCGCTGCCATTGACAGGCAAACACAGGCGTTGGTCGCTGTCATGGCCACAATGGGCACACAGTCAGATACCCATGTGTCGCTCACACCGCGCAGTTCGCTATCCACTCCCTATTCCCGGCGTCGTGCGACACCCACCCTGCCGACGCTGGGTTCAGCTGTGGCACTCCCGCGACCTGGCAGGTATGTTCGTGTGCTGCAGACATTCAGCGGCACGGTCACGCAGTGGCACCCCCGTTGGACCATCGGTGCCACCCCCATGGGGCCTCGTGCTCAGCCTGCCAGTGCTGCTGTGTCTCGGCGGGGCCACCCACGCATCTGAGGTGGACGTGGCACTGTGCCACAAGACTGACCTGTCTCCCAGTGCGGGCACTGTCTAGTACTGCCCTGTGTGCATTGTGTGTTTTGGTGGGCAGTGCACCGGTGGGTGCCCAGCCCTACACACAGACACATGCTTCACCCAACGCACACCCTCTCGACTGCTGTCCACAGGTGCGTATGCATGATGATGCCTGTATTGCGCTGTACACCAAAGTGCGATGGTGCCCAGCATCTGACACACACACACATAGACAGTCAGTGGACGTGGTGGCCTGTGGACATGTGTGTTGCTAGTGTCTGTGTTCCGGCTCTGTTTTGCACCTGACCCCTGTGCACTTTGTGCCTATTGTGTGTGCATGTGTGTGGGTCCGTCCGTGTGGCGTGTTACTGTTCACCCTTCCCTGGTTGTATGTGTGTGCTTCTGTGCCCTGCCACTTCCCTTGCCATCATGCACCCCTGGTGTGTTTCCATGTGTGTACGTGGGTTGTGCCCAAGCCACTGGTGGTTGCACATAGCCCCATGACTTACCTGTGTTGGCTGAAGTGCTCCTCCGTGATGGTGTCCCGGTGCAGCTGGGCCAGCCGGATCAGTCGGGGGTCCCATCGTCCAAGGGGGGGCTGCCCATCCCCATCATCACCAGCGTTACCGTCGTCCCCATCGCTGTCCCCCTCTTCAACCTGTACGGCTATCCCACAGTCTTTGGTCATGTTGTGCAGGATACAACAGGCCAGGAATATCCCACAGGCCTTTGAGGGGCTATACTGTAGGGCACTGCCAGAGGTGTCCAGGCAATTGAAAACGCACCTTCAGCATCCCAAACACCCGCTCAATGATGTTGCGTGTGGTGGCATGTACCTCATTGAAGCGTTGCTGCGATGGGGTCGTGGGCCGCCAGTAGGGTGTGAGCAGCCAGGGACGGGGTGGGTATCCACTGTCACCTGTGTGGAGATAGTGGAGGTTAGTGTCTTGTTCAGGCTCAGACTGCCCCAAACCCTGTGTGCCACACCCATGGCACCTGTGGCTTACCCCCCCTGCCCAAGATTTGTCAGTTCTACATGCATACTCACCCACTAGATGACCTGTGGGGATGTCTCCACTCTTGAATCGATGGCACAGTGCCGACTGGTACCAGATGAAGGAATCATGTGCTCCCCCCAGGGTGCGTGGCACAGACATTGATGATGCGCCCACTGGCATCACACACCACCTGGCAGTTGACACTGGCATACCCCTTCCGATTCATGTAGGTGGCCCCATCGGGGCCAGGTGGCATGCGAATGGCCACATGGGTGCAGTCTATCGCCCCTAGCATGCCAGGCATACGTGCTACCCTGTGGAACTCCTGTATGTTTGCTGTGTGCTCCGCCGCGGTGCTGGGGAAGTGGATGTACTCCACAGCATGTGGCAGCAGTGCGCTGAGGAATTGGGTGAGGATGCGTGACGTGGCCAACTGTGTTATGCCTGTGGTGTCCCCTGTTGGTCTCTGGAAGGTACCCGTGGTAAGCAAGCA
Organism: Neoceratodus forsteri; assembly: GCA_016271365.2. Lineage (NCBI taxonomy): Eukaryota > Metazoa > Chordata > Ceratodontiformes > Ceratodontidae > Neoceratodus > Neoceratodus forsteri. Next base: position 1,182,872,878 of record CM057454.1, read on the forward strand.
CATGCAGGCTGTTATCTTTGTCTCCACTGACAGAGCATGACTCCATCGTGTGGGTGCCTGCATCACATCACTGCACAGCTCACAGAGCCACCTCAGTATTGCCCTGTTCAGGTGGTACTGGCCCACAATCTCGACATCTGTGTACAGCTCAAAGCTGGTGCGGGCTTTGGTACTGCCTGTTAGCTGAGCAGCCGACAACTTCTTCCACGGCCCCTGCAGCATGCCTCTCACCCCTCATTAAAGTCTTCCATGTGGAAGGTGGCACTGTCCATGTCCCTGGCTTGTGTCCCCCCAGCTGTTGTTGCTTTGTTCCCCCCGCTGTCCTGACTGCTACCTCCACTGCACCGGGTAAACCTACTGGCCTCTGCTCTATGTGGCTCCACACACCTTCCCTTGCCCCTATTCTGTTGTTTTGTTTCCCTGGCCTGCCCTCTTTCTCTGTCTCTCTCCCTGCCTCATATGGCTTCCCTGTAGCGTTCTTGCGCCTCTTCCTTGCTCCTTTTTATTTTGGCTCATTTCCGCTATGGTGCAACTTCCGCCTGCTCCACTGTTGTGCATTGCGCAAGTCTTTGAACATCGCACTGTGCACTTGATGCATGGTTCCACCCCCTTCGGTTGCGCATGCCTTCATTATCATTGTGCTGTTGCTCAGCATGTTTTCAGTGGCGCAACTGCCTCCTGCTGAATATTGCAGAATGGTGCATTTTCTGACTTGCACTGGCGCAACCCTATTGCACATTGCGCAACCCTTTTGAATATCCGGCCCTTGCACTCAAATTTCTACTTTGGAGCTATAAAAATGATACATAATGCAGGCATATCAAAAGTTAAGCTGTTCTTCCAAACTTCACAGCATATAAGATAGTTTTCTGCTTTGAACTGGGCTAGCCTACAGGTTAACCTTAACAGCGGTTTTGAATTTTTATTACATAAATAAGTCAGGATGCTTGTTTAACAAATTATTTCTTTTTGTACTGTGTATAGTATCATGATTGTCAGTCATCAATGTTTTATGAAAACTGTTCGTTATGAAGTACTAAGGACCTCACTGGAAATTAGCTTGTCTCAGATGAGTATTGTATTCATTTCTTAAAAATGAATACAAGTTTTTACTATTACTACATCACAGAAAGCATGACATATATAAAAACATCATTTAATGTGCAACAATATTTGTCACTAAATTGTTTAATAACATTTTTCAAAGAATAACAGAGCAGGCATGCACACATTACCAAGATGGTACCATCAAAACAATGAGTGCTATAAACCATGAAAAACAACAGTTGAATATGGGAACCAGCCCAAAACACTGAAAACTGTCAAGGAAAAGACTCAATGATGTTTTGATATTTACGTATAGTACAGAATTATACACACTAAAGACTATTGGGAATGCAGAATACTACAGAAAAGAAAAACACATTTGAAAAGATAGAGATCACACAGAAAATCCTCACTGAAAGTTAATTATATTTCTAAGCAGTAGAAGCTTGCCCCCAAATGAGATCTGGTGAGTTATAACAGATGTGAAGACATGAAGTTACAAGATCAATGACCCAACATAACTGACTTATGCAGAGAAACCTAAAACAGAAAAAGCCGTGGCAGGTCATCTCCTTGCCCACATCATCGGCCCTGCCTCTGTGACATCACACCTTAGACCTCTGAACTAAAAAACACCCACTCCCAGAAGCCTGGTCCAAACTAGTTATGTATATTCAGACCCAGTCTTATTATTCGTCCTGGTCATGGCCAATCAGAGTGTCATCGGGCTGGACCAGCCATTTGTTTAAAAACCTTGCCTCTTTTAGATGAAAGGTGCTCAGCTCTTTAATGTTTAAATAAATCAAACAGCTTTATAGATAACTGGAACTCTTGCTGTCCACACCCAACTGCTTCTCCAGCCAGCCAATATGGAACACTCTAATCACATTTTTACACACCTTCTACATCAAGCAAAATATTTTAAATAAAATGTAATTGTAAAAAAGTGCTAATGTGCTGGGCATTACATCTGTCATAGCTGCCTATTCAGATTTACCTAGCAGTTCTTTTAATTAGTCTAGTGACTCCAAGAAAGTACAGTTATGTAAGAACTTACCGTAACAGTAGATCTTCGAGAACAGCTCTTGCAGCAGGTTACACCATTAGGACTGAAGCCGTCAGGCATCAGGACCCCATGGAAATTTTCTACCTAGCAGTCTTCAGCGGGAACCGCCTCCGACGTCGGTCCCGCCCCTGATGTCAGGCGTAATACATAAGGAGGCGTTCCCCCCACAATCCTCAGTTCTCCCACTGGAGACTCCCGGCCGCTGGATGACATCAGAAGAGGAGACCAAGGATCCACCACCAGATGGCCAAGACTATAAAATCGGAACGTCCATCCGTAAGATGGGTGTTTGACTCGACCTACCTCAAAGAAGGGGATGGTGGGCGGGAAGGTACCTGCTGCAAGAGCTGTTCTCAAAGATCTACTGTTACGGTAAGTTCTTATGTAACTGTACTATCTTACTTCGAGATACAGCTCTTGCAGTAGGTTAAACCATTAGGACTGATTTCCAAGCAATAGTGGCAATCCTGTGCCACTGGGAGGAGGAAAGGTAGAGATCTCGATACTACTCGAGCCTAGGACATGTCCCTGAAGGACGGCTAGGTCGAACCCTGCTCTTTGCCTCGATGCAATGTCCAGACTGTAAGGCCTGATAAATGTATGCACAGATCTCCAAGTAGCTGCAGCGCAAATAGCTGAGGTGGAGACGTTCTTTAACGCTGCAAAAGAAGTAGCCACCCCTCTTGTGGAATGATGCTTGACCGTGCCCGGTAAGGGTTTATTGCCCTTGTCATAACAGAAAGTGATGCACTGGAAGAGCCACCTTGAGAGTGACTGTTTGGAGACAGGAGCTCCTTTCATTCTGTGAGCAAAGGAGACAAAAAGTTGGTCCGCCTTTAAAACTGTTTGGTTCTGGTCAGATAATATCTGAGGCACCGATGCACATTGAGGGTGTGCAGAAGGGCTTCTCCTTGATTAGTGTACATTGGGAAATACATTGGTAAATCAATATCCTGGTTAAGCGTGAGGGCTGAAACCACCTTAGCCAAAAACTTTGGGTTTGTCCTTAGGGATACCCTGTCCTGATGAAAAACCAAATAAGGCTCTTTGCACATAAGAGCATGCAATTCCGAGATCCTTCTTGCCGAAGTAACAGCAACTAAAAATAACGTTTTCCAAGAGAGAAAACATAGCTCGCAGTCCACGGCTGGTTCAAAAGGTGGCAGCGTAAGCTGCTCCAGGATGAAGGGTAAGTCCCAAGGAGGATTCGGATCCTTGATGGGCGGCCTAAGGTGGAGGACTCCCCTTAAAAAGGCCCGAGTAGTGTCCAGCAGGGCCACCGTCTGATGGCCTACCAGGGCATGGTAAGCAGAAATTGCAAAAAGGTGCACTTTAATCGAGGAGTAAGCCGGTCCGGAGTGAAAAAGGGAAAGCAAGTAGTCCAGAACCAGCTTTTCGGGACAGTCTAATGGTGAGAAACCACACGCTTGAGCCCACAAACAGAATCTATGCCATTTCATGGCGTACGTTGCGTGGGTTGCCGGTTTTCTGGCAGCAGAGAGTACATCTGCCACTTCTTGCGAGACCCCGCATCGCATCATGGCTATGTCTCTAGGAGCCAAGCGTGCAGGTTCAATGAAAGTAAGTCTGGATGGACCAATGAACCCGCCTCCTGAGACAATAGATGGGAGCTGATTGGCAAAGGAACTGGAGGTTCCCGGGATAGCTGATGCAGAAGAGGGAACCAAATTTGTCTGGGCCAGAAAAGCGCGATCAAAATGAGCGTCGCTTGCTCCCTGCGAAGTTTTAAGAGAACTCTCTGGATCAACGGGAAAGGAGGGAAGGCATAGAGGAATCTGCCCACCCAGGAGAGGGACAACGCGTCTCGCCAGAAAACACCAGGCCCTGGATCTAACGAGCAAAAATTGGGCAGTTTTGCGTTGGATGGGGATGCGAAAAGGTCTAACTCTGGAGTGCCCCATCTGTGAAACAGATCCTCTGCCTCCTCCTGTAGAAGTTCCCACTCGTGGACTCTGGCCTGAGAGTGACTCAGACTGTCTGCGATGGTGTTGTCCACTCTTGGGATGTGTACTGCAATTAGGTTTGCGCCGTGTTACAATATCCACTCCCATACTCTCATGGCTTCCCTGAAAAGCGGGTAGGAGTGAGTGTCTCCTTGTTTGTTGAGGTAATACATCACCACGGTATTGTCTGTTTGTAACAGGAGTGTACCCGGTGGAATCTCCAACTGGAACTCCTGCAGAGCATAAAGGACTGCACTCATTTCCAAAATGTTGATGTGGAGATGAGACTCCTGGGCTGTCCAAAAGTCCTGAGACCGAACACCCTCCAGGTGTGCTCCCCAAATGAGCCCTGAGGCGTCTGTGGAGAGAGTCACAGTCGGAGATGGCACTGCTACGAAGAGAACCCCTGTGGAGAGGTTCCCTGGATCTAGCCACCATTGCCAATCCCGAATCACGGCATTCATGATTCGAATTGGCTGCTGCAGATGGTCTTGCCTTTGGTCCCATTGCACCCTTAGCATCCACTGGGTTACCTGCATGTGGAGCCGTGTCATTGGGACTGTTGCAATGGCCGCAGCCATGTGTCTGAGCAGGCAAAGGAACAATCTGGCCGGGACGGTCTTCTTCACCGACAGGTCCCTGATGAGGGATCTGATGTGTTCCACTCTGTCCGAGGGAAGAAAAGCTTTCCCTCTGACGGTGTCCAGAACTGCTCCTGTAAACTGCAGTTTCTGGGATGGCACCAGGAAGTGACTTCTCATAGTTGATGAGGATACCCAGTGATTGAAAAAGGGACTGGGTGCAGTGAATGGCTGTCATCAGTGCCTCCCTGGAGGGTACCATGAGAAGCCATTTGTCCAGGTATGGGAACACGTAGTGGCCTTGTCTCCTCAGAGACGCCGCTACGACCACCATGCACTTTGTAAAAACGCGAGGTGCTGATGACAGCCCGAAGGGAAGAGCTCGGAACTGAAAATGGCGGCTCTGAAACTCGAAGCACAGAAACCTCCGGTGCGCTTGAGCAATTGGAATGTGCAGGTAGGCGTCCTACATGTCCAAAGATGCCAGAAAGGCATCTCGCTTCAACATGGGAATTAGGCCTGGGAAGGGTCACCATGCGGAAGCATTTGTAAGTGACTGACAGGTTGAGGTCACTGAGGTCCAGTATTGGACGGAAGCCCCCTGTTTTCTTTGGAACCAGGAAGAAGTGAGAATAGTACCCTAGTCCTCTCTGGTTTTCTGGAACGTGCTCTAAGGCTTCTTTTTCCAGAAGCGCGAGCCCCTCCTGCTGTATGAGCAAGGCGTGCTGACCCGAGTAGTGGGAAAGCAGGGGAGGTCTTGTAGGTGGGCTGCCTACAAATTCTATTTAGTCGCCTTTTTTGACCAATTGCAGAACCCACCTGTCGGTGGTGATTGACCACCACCCTGGCAGGTGGCGTGCGATGTGACCCCCGACTTTCTTTTCCCGTTGATCCTGAGGAGGGCCGGGGGCTGGGAAGGAGTCATGCTGTGGCAGTGTTTGATCCAGCAGGCTGGGCCGACTTTGCAAATCGTTGGCCTCTGCCTGGAGATGACTTGGCCTGGGCTTTGTGGGTGAAAGTGCCCCTCTGCTGTTGGCCGGAATGTGGCTGTTGTCTTTGTATCCAGACACGAAAGCGGCTCTGGTTCCTACGAAAGGAACTGGGCTGAGACCTGTACATGGCCTGTACAGATCTGACTGCCTTCCCTGCATCCTGAAGTTTGGTAATCACCTTCTCGGAGGCTTCACCAAATAGGACCTCGCTGTTGTAAGGGACATTTAAGATGTTCTTCTGGATGTCCGGGGTAAAACCGGAGACACGGAGCCAAGAGTGTCTCTAGAGACACACGCCTGAGGCTGCAGCTCTGGCTGAAGAGTCCGCAGAATCATATGCGGCTCTGAGCACCTGGGTCCCCACATCCAAACCCGTGTGGAGGAGGTTCAAAAGCTCCTCCTTTTGGTCGCCATCGGGCATCTTCTCGACCAGGTCCTGTCCCTGTTCCCACAGTGCGTTCTGGAACTGAACCATGTGAGTGAGGTAATTCAGTGACCTGATGGCGCAAGTCACAGCCGCGTACTTGCACCTGCCCAGGACATCCAATTGATTGGATTCCAAGTCCGGTGGCTGTGTGCTCAAATGCTGAGGTCTCTGAGACTGGTCATGCGAGGCAGTGATGACCAGGGAGTCAGCCAGAGGATGGTTTGCCAGATACTGGTCCTCCCTAGGGGCCTTGTATAGGCAATCAGCCTTCTTCGGCACTGCCAGAGTAGAATGCGGATGTTTCCAGGCAGCCTTGGTGATGTACACAAAGGTATCCACCAAGAGTGGCACTACCACAGGCTTTGAGTCTTTCTGCCAAAGGTAGCGGGCAAGGCATTGTCTCTCAGGGTCGAGCTCTTCAGCATCCTACCCCATATTCTCCAGGATGTGCCTCATGATCTCCGCGAAAGAGGGATCATCCGGAGGAGACCTAGGTAGGTCGTGTGGGTCCGGAGAGGGAATGCTGATGGGAGAAGGAGATTTGGAGCACCCTGAGGTGTCAGATCTAAATTCCCCCCCAGACGGGGTGTACCGGCGTCGTCTGGATCTCTCTTAGGACTGGGTGACCCTGAGGTGGATCTAGAAGGAGGTCTTCTCCTGTCTGAGGATCTGCCCCGAGGAGGTGGTGTTTGCTCCTTGGGGGTTGGCGACCATCCTACGGGCCCCTTGGGTGAAGGAGGGGACAGAGGCGGTGAAGGAGTGGGTGGCGACGGAACTGGAGTAGGAGAAGGGTGTGTGGTGACCACATCTTTTCTAATGGTGTCCCACCAGAAGGTAAAGAGCTCCTTTACCTCTGCCAAGTTCATGCCCGACGACAGGCCGGGCGCTGGTGGCCTGTCGCCGGGGTCGAGCGTCGGGTCCCCGGGGGTCTTCCGCTCTGGGGAAGGTTCCCGTGGGAGCCCAGCATCTCCGGTGTCGCCCACCTGGTCCTCAGGCTGTGTGGTATACTGCTCCGATGAGTCCTTCGACCGTCAGCTGGCGACGGTGGTGCGATCCTCCTCTCTGGAGTAGCCGATGTCGGTCCCCTGGCTGACGTCCTCGGAGGTGAATGCCTGGCCGGCGACAGGTGTTTCACTGTCGCCAGCTCCTGGGAGCGTCGGTGATGCTTGGCCGACATTGGGTGGGCCAACGTCGGGTCTGGCGTCCATTTGAGGGACATCAGGTCCTTGGTCTTGCGAAGAACCAGGTCCGACCCACGCGGAGGCTGGGAAACTGACCTGGCATCGGAGTCCTGATGGCGGGAGGAAGATTTGCGGTGCTCCCCAGACTTAGACGAGGCCTTAGATGGAGTGGACGATGCCGATGGCCTGGAAGTCTTAAGGGGCTGCAGAGAAGAGGATCCGCTGGAGGATCTGACCTGAACCAGGGGAGGTTGCGACTGAGCCCTGGAGGGAGAGCGGTCTGACCGTGATCCGGAGCTTTGGGAGTCCGAGGACCTCGCCAGGGACCTGGGCCTTTCCTTCTCCCAGTGTTTATCCCGGTGCTTGTGGGTTTTACCTGACAACTCCCCCCCCTGGAGGAAGGTTCCTTGTCCATGGTCTTCAGTTTCTCCTCTAAGAGAAATGCTTGAAGGGCCTTCTGGCGGTGGATCCTGGTGCAACTGCTGAAGCCCTGGCAGAAGGAGCAGACCTTGGTGTGGTGTTCCAGGCCTAGGCAGCGCACGCAGGCCGAGTAAGGATCCTTGAAGGGGATCTGTTTGCCACTGGCACACTTCGATTGGTGACCTTCCAGAGAAGTATTTGGAAAGGACATCAGTTGGATCCAAAATTGAGAAGAAAGACGAGAACGTCATGGTTCTAAGGTCATCACACGCTAGAAAAGGACCGAGAGGCCGATACTTGCAATGTTGACGGCGGGAAAAGAACTGAAGATTGTGGGAGGACCGCCTCCTTATGTACTACGCCTGATGTCGGAGGTGGGACCGACGTCGGAGGCGGTCCCCACTAAAGACTGCTACCTAGAAAATTTCCGTGGGGTCCTGATGCCTTCAGTCCTAATGGTGTAACCTGCTGCAAGAGCTGTATCTCGAAGTAAGATTGGATAGTATTATTTCTTTATCTTTCTGCCATCTTTGGTATTTGTTTATAAGTCTTGATATTTATAATAATCTTTGGTCCTTTTTGTGCAGGACATTGTAATTGCTCAGGACAGACACTTCTATTTATAGCACTGACTGCTCATTTTTCTTTTATAGTCAGACGTCTTTATTACATAACTATCTGTGATTGCAGAATCTGTTTCATAATATGTGTCTATGGAGTAATGAGTCAGAGGTAATTTTCTTCATGGATTTCCATACATTTAATAAATTTCTTGTAGATTACACCATGTTAAAACAATAAAAAATAAACACAATATTATTTGATTGCTAATACAGTACTGCCTTTTACCCTTTTGTTTAAAATCATTCACTGTTTGTTTTAATTTGGACTGCCCAGCACTGCACACACTGTGGACAGGAAATAAACTGGAGGATTAGGAAGAGAAATAGTTAATCCATTTAGCATCTAATGTACATACTAATGAGGGAAAACCGAATTGGGCACAACAGACTTGTCTGTTGGCTGATTATACATATACATAAAAACAGGTTTCTGGATTAAACAAGCAAATTACAACAGATTCATTCAGTCTGGCCTGTTATATATGCCCAAACACCATAGTAACGATAACGAGGAACAAATTAAAGAGCTCTGACTGCATTACAGTATCTGGTTTTCTAGCCCCCACTTTGTTAACAGCTGATGTTTGGATTTCTACATGATGACTAGTTCTTTCTCACCTGTGTGATTGTGGTGCTGCATTCTGAGACAGGCAGTACAACAAAACCCATTTCACATTCTGTACATCAAGAGGGTTTCTAGCATGTGTGCATACGGTGGTGACTAACAACTGAGCTTTTTTCACTGAAGATTTCATACACCTATTACATGCAAATGACCCCACTCTTAGGTACCGTCTACAATGTTCAGGGGTTTGTAATGCCATGACAAGAACAGACCGACCCAATTCTTAAGCCAGGGTAATCAGGAACTCAGTACTTAATTAATCGTTATCATTTGCCAAAAGTGCTCTTCCTAACAGAGCAATGCTCCTGGGATGGCTTCCTTCTGTAGTTTGTTCAACATCACAGATACTGGCAGCATATTCGTGAAGTTTTTTTTTAATTAGTCCTGTAGCCTGAAAGACAGTTGTGACTATTTCTGTGTTTTTGACCCACATTAATTTTGTTTCTGTTTACATATCCTGGTATTTGATGATCTTGTGTGTCTCCCTGCGTAAGACACTGTAGTCACTTGGAATGGATACTTTGGTTACATGAGCTAACTTTGTTCATTTTCTTGTATTGCAATATCTGGTTTTCTGGCATCTACATGACTGACATAATGGGTGATCCTATGTGATCATTACATTTTAATTCTGTAGTATTCTCTGCATTCATATAGCCTCTCTTCTGTGTGAATATGCTGGTGTTTAAGAAGGGACTCTTTCACATGGAAGCGTTTCTTGCACTCACTAAATTCATATGGTCTCTCTCCCCTGTGAATACGTTGGTGGACAACAAGGTGCCATTCACCTATGAAATTTTTCTTGCACTCGCTATACTCATATAGTCTGTCTTTCGTGTGAATACACTTGTGAACAACAAGGGACATTTTATCAAGGAAACATTTTTTACACTCACTCAAGGTTCCAGATAAGGTGAATGCTGACCTATTTTACTCACCTCATTTTGGGAAACACTCTTCAGAAATGCTTTTTTAATGAGTGCAGATATTTACTTAACATTTGTAAATGTTCTACATTTCATAAAATAGTGCTTTATAACAACTGGTGATTCAAAAGGAGCAGTTTTTCCAGATACACAGCACGTGTATGCATCCCAATTCTGATTTACTCGCTATATTTTAAAAGTGATAAGTAAATTACTCCTACCTGCCAACATTATCTGGCGTACTGCACTCACTACAGTTAAACGGTCTCTTTCCTGTATGAATACGCTGGTGTTTAGCAAGGGTGTTTTGATCCCTGAAACATTTACTGTACTCACTACATTGATACGGTCTCTCTCCTGTATGAATACGCAGGTGTTTAGCAAGGGTGCCGTAAGCCTTGAAACATTTCTTGCACTCACTGCATTTATACGGTCTCTCTCCTGTATGAATACGCTGGTGTTTAGCAAGGGTGCCTTGAGACCTGAAATTTTTCTTACACTCATGACATTCATAAGGTCTTTCACCTGTGTGTTTACGCTGGTGGATAACAAGGTCCCGCTTATTCCTAAAATGTTTCTTGCACTCACTGCATTCATATGGCTTCTCCCCCGTGTGAATACGATGATGGACATTAAGATTGTGTTTTGTTCTGAAACATTTCCTGCACTCATTGCATTCATATGGCCTCTCTCTCTCGGTTAGTGCCTGCAAATGTTCAGAAATTTCTCCTGTGTGTATATGCTGGTGTTTAATAAGGGTCCCTTTATACTTGAAACATTTCTTACAGTCACTACATTCATATGGTCTTTCTCCTGTGTGTTTTCGCTGGTGGATAACAAGGTTCCATTTATCCCTGAAACGTTTCTTGCACTCACTGCATTCATATGGTCTCTCTCCCGTGTGCATGTGCTTGTGGCCAGCAAGGTCCCCTTTAGCAATGAAAAGTTTCTTGCACTCACTGCATTCATATGGCTTCTCCCCCGTGTGAATACGTTGATGGGCAACAAGGATGCGTTTTGCTTTGAAACATTTCTTGCACTCACTGCATTCATATGGCCTCTCTTCTGTGTGAATCTACTGGTGTTGAACAAGGAACCGTTTAAGATGGAAACGTTTCTTGCAGTCACTACATTCATACGGTCTCTCTCCCATGTGAATATGCTCATGGGCAACAAGGTCCCTTTTAGAAATGAAAAGTTTCTTGCACTCACTACATTCATATGGCTTCTCTCCGGTGTGTATACGCTGATGGACAACAAGGTAGCGTTTTGTTTTGAAACATTTCCCACATTCACTGCAGTCATACGGTTTCTCTTCGGTGTGAATATGCTCGTGGGCAACAAGGTTGCGTTTTGTTTTGAAATGTTTCCTGCACTGACTGCATTCATATGGTCTCTCTCCTGTGTGAATATGCTGGTGGTTAATAAGGTCCTGTTTAGCAATGAAGTGTTTCTTGCACTCATTACATTCATGTGGCCTCAATTCTGCGTGACTGTTCTGGTGTTGAATGAGGGTCACTTTTTCCCAGAAACCATTATTGCGCGCACTGCATTCGTATGATCTTTCTCCTGTGTGATTACACTGGTGGGGAAGAAAGCTGTTGATATACTGACCATGAAGCATCACAGCTGTCTGATTCTGCTGGGTTTTCCTTGCAGATGTTGGAGGACTGCGGCTCTCATTGTGCTTTGACTTTATGCTGCCTAAGAGAAAAAGAATTGATTAGAATTTCCTTACATTTGGTCACCAAGAACGTCTCAAGTGCTCAACATTTTTGATGTTTCTTCAAAACTCAAACACACTGTGTGGAGAAGAAAACAACCACAGGCCAGCCCAGTGGCATGGGCAACTGAGGCACTGGATGCCTCATCTCCTGCCTCAATGGTGTCACTGGTTCAGGAACAGAGCAGGGTCGACTGGGAGCCAGTGAGGGAGGATTCAGAATCCCCAGAACAGCTATCCTGCCTCAGGAAGGGGATGACTGCATTCTGCTACTCGTCTGTCATCAGTTGTGACATGGAGAACTGAGGCACTGGATGCCTCATCTCCCACCACATTAGTGTCACAGGTACAGGAACAGAGCAGGGTCTCACGGTGGCTGACTGAGGGAGGGAGGATTGGGTGTCCCCCAGGACTGCTCTCCTCTCTCAGGGAGGGGTGACTGTGTTCTGCTGCTCATCTGCTGCTGGAAGGAATCTTGGCACCTGCACCTATCTACAATAATACAGAAAGAGATAGTTATGTAGGGCAGTGCTGATAGAGTATGTGGAGAAGGAGTGACGTATTTGAGGGGGCAGGGAGTTCCAGATTTTAGGGAAGCGGTGGGAAAAAACAGACTGACCGATGAGTGTAGAGCGACGGGGGATCACCAAGGTGTGCGTGTCATAGGATCTGAGGGAATGGGAGGGCATGGTAGGGATAGAGAGAGAGGAGGTGAGGAAGGGAGGGATTTCCCTGCACCAGAATTTAGAGGTCAGTTTGGCGCAGTGGGAGAGACGCCTGCTTGCCAATGGGGGAAGGGACAGGGCATGATAGAGAACACAGTGATGTGCTCAAGAGGGAGCATCGGGGCAAAACAACAGGAGTTAAAGAGAGTGTCCAATCTGGTCAGGGAGGACTTGGATGCAGCACCACAGATGATGTCACAGTAGTCAAAAATGGGGAGAATCATCTTCTGGACGAGCTCATACCTAGCCATGACAGGGATACAACTACGGTTCCTACACAGGTGTCTGCGTGACAAAGATTTGTGCATTCAGTGTGGATGTGGGAACCTGAACTGTCTAAAAGAGTTACATTATAACCTAGATAAATAAGATTTGGCTGATCTGAATAATTATTTTAAAAAAAATGTAAACCTAACTCTAAAATACAAAAAGTATATTAAAACAAAGATTTGTAATTACTGGACCCAATGGGACATGGAAAAAATTGCTATATCAAAGTATTCACAATGGTTTGCATACCGTGATTATTACTTTGGAGATCTTATATTATGTATATTATCTCTCAGATTAAATGATGCCCGCATCTTGACAGTCCCTGGCCACTCCACCCTCATCGGTCAGACAGGTTTGGCCCATCGTTTCCCTAAAATCTGGAATCCCCCCTCCACCGAAATATGACACTCCTCCTCCAACTACTCCCTTACCTCTGCCACACACAATTACCTTTCCCTCAGCTGTTTCTGCTTTAACCCACCTCAATACCTATCCCAAGCTTCTGCCTTCCTACCATGACCCCCCGCAGGCTTCTCAACATCTTGAAGGGGGAAATCAGGAAATGGCTACCCTTCTCCTCATATTCAGTTCTTGCCTCTCCCTCTCTTCTCCACCTGCCCTTCTGGGTCACCAGGGTGCACAACCTAACCCCATCCTATTTACTCCAACAGCACTTGCGTACTACCTCGAGCCTGCTCCTGGTACACTCATGCACTATAAATGGTTCTATCGCATTATTACTGTTTTGTACGTTTATATGTTCTTTTGTTATGATTTTGGACATGTATTGTAATTTACCCAATGTTCCACTACTGTTTATTGTACAATACCTTGTGTTTCAACTGTTGCACAATCTTACAATGTTGTATGGTTTGTACTACCCACATACTATTGTAACTGATCATCCTTCACAACCCTACATAACCCCTCCACCCAGGTCGCACTGTGAGATGAGCAACTTGTTGTTCAGTGTGCCCTCCTGGTGAAACATTTCAATCAATAAATAAATATATATATTTGATGTGTTAAAAGACCCTCCTTTAGGAAGTGCTTTTATTAAAATAAATTAGAATTATTTGATAACACTATATGGAGGACTAGATATAACAGGTTACCCCCGTTGAGCAAAATTATAAATGGCAACAAGGAGGAAAGGAAGATCTAAACCATGTGTTAATGGCAGGGTCACTGGAAAATTACGAAAAACTTTACCACAAAATGCGGAGACTTTTGCAGAAATTGGGGGTTCACTATGCATCCATAGCTCTCCCTAATAAATCTTTTATTGTGTGCTGCAGCATGTATTGATTACAGAAAGTGTTTGATAAATACCATTTGTATATGCTTTAATATGAAAAAAGGTTTGTGTTTTTGAAATGAATTGCAATTTTATCATTATGTAGATTATCTTCTAAAATCTAAAGACATCTACCTCATGCAAAGCTAACTATATTTTATTTAGTAACTCACAGTCAGTCAACATAGAATAAAACCTGAAGTAACGTATTTTGCCAGTTTCTGGATGTTAAATATCGAAGCCTGTTTAACAACTGCTTACTGTGGTGCGAGATAAAAAACTATAAGCAAAATAAAAAATAAACAGATAACTGGGGTGGCTCATAAAGTTATAGTAAAAAACTATATTTTATTAAAATAATTGCTGTTCTTTATCAGCACTGTAAGTAAAAACATTTTTAAATCACATGATAAAAGTATTAAATCATAACAATAGCTTTTCACTACATCATACAATAGTTTTTTAATACAGTACATGGCATTCTTTTGTTTTAGTCAAGTTGCAATGATTTTATTTCTTCTATTTGAAGGTAACTGTTTAAATATACTTAACCTGTTGTATCTGTTTTTTCAGATTGTATTTTGTAGGCTTTGTATGTGAACATGTAGTTGTGGCAGATTATCAAGTAGGGGATCACTGTCACCAACCCCTTCAGAAGCACATTCAAATTTATAATCAGGCAGGGCCATCCAGACTCCTCACACATTTGAACCAAAATCCATTCAGAAAGAAAGTCTGTATACAATGAAAACCTACCCTTCCACTCAAAAGCAAGCATTGTAGTTAATGCTTCATTTAGGTGAATGGGGCAATTTGCACATTTTCTCATACAGTAATCCCTCGCTATAACGAACCCCACTATAGCGATTTCTCAGCTATAACGAGCCGTCCGTATGGCTCCTGACTGTCTTCTCATCACTTGTCTTGTGCAGTATTCTTTTAACCGAAATGTGTGATCAGTGATGTAAAACTCCATAACCATTTTCTGTATTCCCATTTCCATGCATCTTACACTTTTCTTCCATTCACTACGCACCTGTACTTGCTTGTTTATCACCTGACTCATCTGACTCACCTGATTCACAGCCTGGGCACTTTAAAATAATGTCATGCAGCCATCAATAACAGATGCTGACAGCTGATGACAGGTCATGAAGCGCCCTGGCTATTCAGTGCAAACAAAACTTGCAGTGCTCGATCAGCCAAGTCTTGCCAAGATTGCTGGTGAGACTGGGTACAGAAAATTGACCATATGAACTTGGCGAAAGCACGAGGGATTGTTAAGAGAGTTCGTCCTTGAGGTAGATGAATCTGAAGCCCTCCAAAGAAAAAACTTTGCAGGACTGATGAAAGCGAGATTAATAAAGCCACTCAGTTATGGTTCTTGCAGCAGTGTGCGAGTGGCATCCCAGTCTCAGGCAGCATTATGCGAGAGAAAGCCTTGCAGTCTGCAAAAGAAATTCACTGGCAAATCTCAAAGTTTAAATCATCCACTGGGTGGCTGTGGAGATTTCAAAAGGGCCATGGCATTCGGCAAGTCTGCATCACAGGCAAGCAGCGCTCTTGTGATGATGCCACAGTCACCATGTTTTTACCCAAACTAAAGCAAATTCTGGCAGATGGAAGTTATAGCCTCGAGCAAATTTACAATGCCGATGAAATTGGCCTGTTTTGGCGTTGTCTACCAGACATTACCCTTCTCAGTTGCTCAGAAACCAATGTGAGTAAGGGGTTTAAGGTGAACAAGGATTGTGTCACCTTTTTATTTTGCTGCAATGCCACTGGTAAACATAAGCTAAAACCGCTGTACATTGGCAAATGTACCATTTGAATATGGATTCACTACCTGTGCAGTACAGCAACAGTCGTAATGCGTGGATGACTTCCACGATTTTCCACACATGGTTCTTTGACAGTTTAGTCCCATCTGTCCATGCTTAGTTGCAAAGAAACAAACTGCCACCTAAAGCCCTGCTACTGCTAGGCCAGTGTCCTGCACATCCCTCAGAGACAGAGCTCCATTCTAGGGATGGAAAAATTAAAGCACTTTTCCTTCCTAAGAACACGACTTCAAGAATACAGCCACTGGACAGCGGAATTATCTCCAATTTTAAAAAGCACTATCGAAAGTGCTTGCTCGGTGACCTAGTGTCAGTGAGTGGTGGGACAGAGTTCACTGACTTTATCTGATCCTTGAACCTCAAAACCATGATCGACTTAGGAGAGGCATGGGAGAATGTGACAGAGAACACTGTCAAACACTGTTGGTCAGGCACACTTGGACCCGCATTTGACGGTGACCTAGCAGCAGACAATCCAAACGATGTCACCGAAAATGATGACACCACTGAAACTGTACAGAGAGCAACAGAACTGAAGCTTCTGGAAGGAACCGACTCAGAAGCAGTGGTAGATGAGTGGATACAATCAGATGATTCAACACTGACCACTGAACTGCTATCCGATGCCGACATTGTTTCAGTGGTAACGAATGAAGGAGTTACCAAGGAGAATGAGCAGGGTGAAGAGTCTGAGGAAGAATGCGGGCCGCCTGCTCCTCCAATAACCAGTGAGGCAATCCAGGGGTTAGAGACAGGGCTGGTATGGCTATCAACACAGGATGTTGATGCAGTCAAGATCATTCAGCTGCGCCAGCTCATCTCCTTTGCCAGAGATGTTGCTGCGCAGAAAAGATCAAAACGGTTAACTATGACTGATTTCATAAGTCAGAACACAACTTGACTTCACTGAACTGTATTGTACGGTACTGTACTTTACTTAACTGTTTCAGCTAAGCATTGTACACAGTGTGTCTCATTAAGCATATAAAAAATAAATAAATATTGCACCACAGCACAAAAGCACAAAATGACAAAACCACAACATAAAAAAACGTTGCTAGTTACTGAAACAGTACCAGTTAGCTTATAATAGTGACACCCAAATCTGAAAATAGCATCCCTCACTACAACGAACGGAAGCTATAACAAATGCTCGTTACGGCTCTAAAAGCATTCGTTAAAGTGAGGGGTTACTATACTTATTGTTTCAGTCTCTGTGGCAGCAAAACGTTTTCTGATACAGCACCCACCACTTATACCATCCGCAGTTTATATGGGAAAATGATTACAACGTGCAATTTGTGTCTGCCATTTGCCATTCCCATAGGGTTTCATAATAAAGATAATGCTTATATTGTTATGAGCACTTTGCCTACTTTGGGCAGGAGCTGGCCATTTGTACCTTGTTCACACCCTGTTAAGGTGCCATCACTGGGGCTCTTAATCTCCTGTCATCAGTTATTTCCTTATCAAGCTGCAGCAGTTCGACCCCTTTTCCCCCTGTGTTCTTTTTCCCACTTTTTCCTTTTCCTCCATTTCAGCTCCTCCCCCTACTCCTGGTCTTTGTCTAGGGTGCTCCCTTCTTTACCTCTGTGGCTCAATCTTCAGATGATGCCCTATTCCCTGCTGGCTGGTCCATTTCTCTCTTGGCTGTTGCAGCACAGTCCCTAGCTCTCTTAAAAAAAAAAAAGCCGGCCTGTGGCACTGAGGGTTGAGGTGATGGATGCCTTACCTCACGCTATGCTGGCAACCTGTGTTCGGGAATGAGCACAGGCCGCCGGGGGTTGGCATGGTTGGAGAAGGATTAAATATCCGAGGGACTGCTCTCCTTCTCCAGGGAGGGGGGACACCAGTGGTTGGTGCATGACTGGCCCCTAGCGGAAGCTGGGGGGCAGTGCACCGACACTGCAGACGGGGGACAGAGACAGGGCAGATGCCTGGAGAAGTGCGTGCGCGCTCCCTCTGCTGGTGTTATTGCATGCCCCTCTCCACAAAGTACAGGGGAAAAAACAGAAAAAAAAGGGAGTCCACGCCATGGATGATGACGATTCCCCTCACAGTGCCACCGGGAGGGCACCTCCCCCGAACTGGGTCTGGTCTGGTGGGTTTATGGTCTCCACATCCCCCACCATGAGGGGTAAGACATGGGGGCTGAAGGTGAGGGGGTCTCATACCCGGTCGGCACGGGGGAGGGGGGACATCAGATGGCAGATGGAGACTCCAGGAGAAACAGCACCAACAAAAACCCCCCAAAAAAACAAGAAACAAATAATGAAATCAAGGTTGCCCGACAGTATTTGCCTGAAGGAATATCACCTGGGTGCTCCCTACCTCACTTATGTGGCTTGATCTTCAGATGCCGCTCTATTCCTATCTGCTTCCAGTCTCTCTCTCTGGGGCTCCGCTGCTGCACCTTTGCCCTGGTCCTTGCAGCCCCGACCCTGGCTGTACAATATTGTTAAAAAAAAAAAAAAAAGTGTTTCATGATGTTTTTACGCTATTTTGAAGGTTTTGTTTTAACTGTCCATTGTCTATAATGGGCAAAACTACATTGCACAAACGTGCCTGTTAAGCAGCTTTGACTGTAGTCTGCTTCAACATAGATTTTAGTCCTCAAGTTTATATATGCATGGCCAGAGCATTCTGAAACCAAACCAGGGAAGTGAATCACTTGTAACAGAGCCCCACTGGACTCCCTCCTCACCTTACACTATTGTATTGGCCAATTCCAAATTACTGTATCAAACTGTTAGCATATTTGAGTAGATTTCCTTAAGAATTTAAATTATTTTATACAGTTTCAATCAGAAATTCACTAAATTGCAAGAAATTGTGGATTTTGTGTGGAGAATGGCGAAAATTGTGGATGCTGTGAAAAAACTGGGAGCAATTTTCCAGTGGCCCTGCTTATTTTTATTTATTTATTTATTTATTTCAATCTAGGATTACAATACCTTTGAGCCGAGGCTCTTTTACAAAGGTTCCACGTCAGCGTGTGCAACAGTCATCATTTTTAGTTACAAACATATAGTCATTGACTTAGAGACATGTAATAACCAGTACAAAGACTTGAGCTATGAGCAAGACAAGGGAAGGAGGGTGGTGGGTGGGGGTAGAGGTAGGAGATCGAAGGGGGTAGAAGGTGCAGGGGATAAGGGGGAGAGGGGTGGTTGGGGCGGTAGGAGTGGAGATAAGGGGGGCGAGTAGGAGACAGTGCAGCCAAGGGGCTCTTGTCGAGGGAATATGCCAGGTATGTTAGGGTGCAAAGCACCGATTAAAGTGCTGGTGCTGGGCATGTGCAGCTGAACGGTGGAATGTTAGATGGGCAATCGCAGGATACAAGCAGTGAAAGGGCGAGCTTGGACCTGAAGAGGCCAAGTGTTAGAGCGGTCGCTATGTCACTGCCAAGAGAATTGAGCCAGCTGGATGCCCGATAGGCAAATGATCTTGTCCTTGGGTCGTGCGACACCGTGGGATATGTAGTAAATGGGAATTGGATCTCCCTGTAGTGACGTTCCAATGTCTAGGCTTAAAGAGGGCACAGACACCAGGTGGGGCAAGCCCCATTATAATTTCTTGGCCGTGATGCAGGTTTGGTATTTTAAGCGTTTGTCCAGTTGAAGCCATCCAGATTGGGAATAAAGGTCACATGTGTGGGTACGGCGATGTGAGCCAGTGATGAGACGACAGGCCTTATTCAGGGAGGTCGCGATACGTTTGAGAGCAGTGGTAGTTGCAGACCCATATATGATAAGACCACAGTCTATGATGCTGACGATGGAGCTTTGGACGGCCACTGACAGTGCTTCTGGGGTTAGGTGTTTCCTGTGCCGGAATAATATGCCTAACCTCGCATTGGCAGACTTTGCAACATTGCTGATATGGACAGCGTATGAGAGGTGGGAATCAAGGGTGATGCCGAGGTACTTGAACGACTGTGTTTGCTTTAGGAAAGCTCCTTGTTTGGTTGCAATGGAGAGGTGGAGTTGTTTGTTTTTTTTTTGGGGGCTGCAGAAGACCAAAGACTTTTTTTTTTCTGCTTGAGAAGCAGTTTATGATTTAGGAACCAGGATTCGATGGAGGAGAAAGCCCGCTGAAGTTTATTTTGTAATTGGATTCGATCAGGGTCCGAGGTGAGGATCACAGCATCATCGGCGTAGAGAGTTATTTGTTCTGGGCAGCTGTCCAGTAGTGAGTTTAAGAATAGGCTGAAGAGGAGGGGTCATAGAATGGAGCCCCGGGGGACTCCTGAGTAGACCAGTCTAGGGTCCGAGAGTGCATCAGCGATTCTTACTGTTTGGGACCGTTCTTCAAGGTAGCTCTTAAACCAGCCAATGTCGGTTGACAGACCAGTGTTCTGATGCTGGACAAGCAGGAGGCGGTGATTGACGGTGTCAAAGGCTTTAGTTAAGTCAATGAAGATTGAGCCTAGTAGTTCACCGGAGTCAAGTGCGTTGTGGATTGCGCCGGTGAATTCAGTTAGGGCTGTGAAGGTGCTGTGACCTTTATGAACCCTGTGTTGTTGCTTTCGCACAGGATGTTGTGCGATCCAGGTATTCTGTGAGCTGGTCCGAGACGATGCGTCAGTGCCTTGGAGAGTGGGGGTAGTAGGGAGATAGGTCTGCAGTTATCGTGGGCAATTTTGTCACCACTTTTATGGATTGGGGTGACAGTGGCAGATTTCCATCTGTCCGGAAACTGACTAAGGCTGAGGGAGAGGTTGAAAATTCTGGTCAGAGGACTAAGCACTTCATCAAGTGTGAGAGACAGCATTTTGAGATTGAGGGAGTCATTACTGAATCTTGATTTACCAAGGGTTTTGGTAACACATTTTGCGTACTTGGTGAGCCTTGACTGCTTTGAAGTAGAAGCGGGGGGAGCTGGTGGGAGTAGTGTTCATTGCGGACAGAGGGGCTTCATTATCTTTGAAGTAGTCCTGGGGTAGGACAGCGCTGAGGTCAGTAAAGGCTTTGTTAAAGGTATCCGAATGGTTTTTGGGTTGAGGGTTGTGGTTCTGTTGATGTTGAGTATTGATGGGGGTGGGGGGAGGTTTGGGTGGATTCCTGGTGAGTTCCT
The DNA here is from genome assembly GCA_016271365.2 of Neoceratodus forsteri. NCBI lineage: Eukaryota > Metazoa > Chordata > Ceratodontiformes > Ceratodontidae > Neoceratodus > Neoceratodus forsteri. The sequence goes on from CM057454.1 coordinate 1,182,893,665, forward strand.
TTATGTTCTTCCAGAATTCCCGACCATTGCCCCAGAAGTTTGTGAGGGCAGACTTCATTTGTCGGATGGTTTTGTGCAGTCATTATGTGCACTTTTAGAAGTTTTGATGTCGTTTGCCTGAGTTTCTGGCCAGCTCCTAGGTGGTCTCTTTTTTAGCATCCTGAGGAGGTCAACTGTGGGCCAAGGGTTACTGAGTGATTTGACTTTGTGTTTTTAATAGGTTAAGACGTATGTCAAGGCCACAGTGAAGATGTTTATGAAGTGGTCTAGGGCAGTGTTTACAATGGTTGCATTGAAGATAGAGATCAGTCTTGATGGAGGAGGTGGGATTTGAGTCGGAAGGTGACCACTGGGTAGAACCCTGCTGGTGACAGTTTTTGGCGGTTGTTTGATGAATTTATTTGACCAGGTGCAGCTAACAGGGGAGTGGTCGCTGAGAGAGTCAGGGAGGACATTAGTGTTAGATATCCGCGATGGGTGGCTGGTAAGGATCCGGTCCAAGAGTGTGCAGGTGCTGGTCCTGTAATTTTTCCTGGTTGGTGAGTCAACCATTTGTGTGAGGTTCGCCACAGCAATGGTATCCCTGTGTGCACCAGCATCGGCCGCAGGCCAGTTGATGTTGAAGTCACCTAGGAGGATGGATTCGGTGTCTGGTGGGAGTGACTTTACAAAGTCAAGAACAGCTGTTAGACCAGTTCCCTGTTCTTTGGGAGGGATGTAGATGGTGGCAACAGTGAGAGTTTTGTTTTTGGCTCCAAGGAGGATTCTCACTGGCAGTATCTCAGCAGTTGTGGGTTGGAGTGAGGTAATGATGTAGTGCCCCTGTATGGAGTCTTTTAGGTAGAGAGCGCAGTCCCCGCCTCTTTTGGAGAGGCGATCCAGCCTAAAGACGTTGTAGCCAGGAAGGCTGATTGCATAGTCTGGTACTGATGGCGTGAGCCAGGTTTTGACAAATGCCAGGATGTCAGGGCAGTGTTGGCTGGTGAAGGCCTGTGGGGCATCCATTTTAGGAAGGAGGCTGCAGATGTTGATTGATATGAATGAGAGAGCACCCGAAGGCTTGCTCAGATTAGTTGCTTTAGAGCAGAATGGGTCAGGGTTTGGGTGCACGTTGCCTGACAGCATTAGGAGGAGGAGGAGGAGGACTAGCCTTAAAGAGCTGCGGCGTATTTCTTTAAGTGAATGCTTTCACCTGCTGGCATCTCGGGAAATTGCCGAGCATCGACGATAGTGGGTGAGGGTAAGCATAGACAGGGGGGACCAGAGTGGAGGGCTAGGACCAGTGTGGTTGTAGGACAGTTTCATGGCGGTAGGATGGACCCTGGGCAAGGGACAGTGACCAGTGTGTAGCGTGCCTATGTGGAGGAAGGATGTAGGAATGTGGAAGCTGTGGGGAAGGGAGGGAAAGCAGGCTTTTTGGGTGTGTAGTAGGGGAGGAAGACAGGCAAGAAGAAATATAATAGGGGGTACAGAATGGTGGAGGCGCATGATTAAGGTAGGATTCGGAATAGGCGGAGGGAGAGGGTTAAGACAGGCTGGCGGGGCTAGGAGAAGGGGGTGGAAGAGCAGTAGCTGGATCAGTGGGAAGTGAGGATACAGCCAGGAAGGCCAGGCAGCCAGGGAGTGGGAGGTGGCAATTAAAAGATGGGGGCGGTCCCAAAACAGGTACCCAATGGAGCATGAGTGGGAGGGAGCTACCAGGGGCGTGGAGGAAGGTCTATAAAGTTAAGGTCGGGGGTGGGTAAAATTTTGGCCATTTGCCATAGAAAGGAATGGGTGCAGCAGCCCTGAGCAGAGCAAAGTTTTAGCTGGCTCAAGAACCAATCCCCGAGCAGGAGGCAAGAGATCGTCCAATCAGGGTGTGGTACAGATACCGTGGGGCCAATTGCGTGGCTGTCAGTGGTCCCGTGGTTCAGGGAAATCTTACCTGGTTCCTGGTACAACAGACCTACAAGTTTCTGGCTTGGCCCATTTATGGTGCCTGGGGACAATTTGGACAAAGCTCTACGTCAATTCTGATTCATACAGAAGATGAATGGTCAGCTCTGAGAATAGCTAATTATTTTAACATAATCTATAAAATAAGGAAAAAGATTATAGGGAAGCAGATAGTCTAAGTAAGCATGGCAACACTGTGCTGTCCAGCTTAACTTTTAAGTCATTTCTGGGAGTCACCCTCTTACTATCCCTGGAAGGTTTGTAGCACTTTGTTCCTGAGTTTAGAAAGTGTCTTGTCTTGGCTGCTATGCTGGATTTTATTCAAGGTATTTGTGTTTTGCTAAATATATTCTTGTGTAATTTATATGTGACATACTGTTTATACTGTATTGACTACAAATGTGGATCAATAACAACAGCTTGATAGTAGTGGAGTGAAATACACCACCTGCTTGGGCACCAGCTCCACAATGGGTGGAATCAGAGTCTCTATCAACATAGAGACCACTCATGGAGGTTGCACAGGTGTGGCCTCCACCAAAGGCATGATCCTGCCTGGTTTCTCAACCACAGCAGCAGCATCTGAGAAAGGGATGAAGCCTCATCCCCCTCCAGCTCCAGGCTGACCAGATCATCAACCAGTGTTGGCTTGGCTGTCAACTCCTTGCACTGGGATATCAACCTGATCCCCTACTGGAGCAAGTTTGACCACAGCTGAATGCTCCAAGTAGCTCAAGGATAGAGAAGAGCAGGAACATTCCCCTTCCCATGACTGACTTAGGTGGTGCCTCTTATGCTTCATGGGATGGGGAGACTATCATCAAGTGTTTGCATGGACACAGAGAGCTCCCTAAACTCTATGTGCTCCTCATACAGTATCAATTCCATGACTGGTCCCACCATGACCAAAGCCAGGGCTGACAAGGCACCTGGACCAACGCCTCTTCCTCCATCACCTGAAGCTGGCCCACTGAACTGGTAGCTGCTGTGACCTTCCTTTCCTAAGGCCTACATTGGAGGAAGTGTGCCCTGCATCATGGATGAAAGATGTGTTGCCTAGCAGCAAGAACACTTTTCCACATTGTGATGGACCCTCCGGCAACAATGGGATGACCTTGTCTTGGCCCTCTGCCCTAAAGTTCCAGTGTTGCCACACTGCCTCTTCATATCTGCAGTGCAGCCAGTGTTATCAATACCCACCCAATGAAGAGGAACAGATGGATGGCTACTGCTTACAATGATGGTGGTGATGTCGTACTATACAAGACATGAACAGTCCTCCCCATTGTGGTGCCCCCCCCCCCCCAATGGACTAGAAATGATAAAGGATAGATTAGACTAAGAAACAGAAGAAGTGTTACAACAGATTAAAGAAATGTTGGTCCTCAAGAGTGGCAGGATCTCCCTGTCACAAACATAAGTGTCGACAGTGAACTGAATCTAGGCAGTTAGAGAGTAACATTTCTGTCCTGGCCCCAGAGCTGCATTCTGTGGACAAGGAAACTAAGTGTTGCATGTCAGGTCCAGACTCACACTATGTGGACAGAGAAACTAAGGTTTCTGTGTGGGCCCCAGAATCACACTCTGTAGACAGGGAAACTAAGGTTTGTGTGTGGTCTCCAGAATCACAGTCTGTAGACAGGGAAACTAAGGTTTCTGTGTGGCCTCCAGAGTCACACTCTGTGGACAGAGAAACTAAGGTTTGTGTGTGGGCCCTAGAATCACACTCTGTGGACAGGGAAACTAAGGTTTGTCTGTAGTAGTAGTAGTAAGTAGCAAATCATTTTTTATTCATAAGAATACATAGAAACATAGATTTTGATGGCAGATAAGGACCACTTGGCCCACCCAGTCTGCCCATTTCCCTACCTAATGGATAAGCTGCAGATCCTAGTTAATCAGCAGCCTACTTCTTTCTACCCCAACCCCCTAGAACTGCCTTATGACTGTCCCATGCATGCTTGAATTCCACCACTGTTTTTGACTCCACAACCTCCTCCGGAAGGCCGTTCCATGCATCCACAACCCTCTCTGTGAAAAAATACTTCCTTAAATTACCTCTGAGCCGCCCCCCTTCTATCTTCAAATTGTGCCCCCTTGTTCTTGCACACCTCTTTTTTTGAAAGATGCTACCCTCTTGGACTTTGTTGATTCCCTTGAGGTACTTGAAAGTTTCTATCATGTCCCCCCTCTCCCTCCTTTCCTCGAGGCTATACATATTTAGCTCCTTAAGTCTCTCTTCATATGTCTTCCAGTGCAGACCCTGCACCATTTTAGTTGCCCTCCTCTGCACAGCTTCCATTCTGTCTATGTCTTTGCGGAGATTGGGTCTCCAGAACTGCACGCAGTACTCCAGATGGGGTCTCACCAACTGTCTGTACAGAGGGATAATAACTTCCTGTTTTCTACTGGTGATGCCTCTCCCTATGCATCCCAGTATCCCCCCAGCCCTCCTTGCTGCCCTCTCGCATTGCTTGCCCACCTTTAGGTCATCTGATATGACTACCCCCACGTCCCTTTCCATTTTTGTTGTTGTTAGTATCTCAGCCTCCATTGTGTACTCTTCCCCCTGGGTTTTTGTTTCCCAGGTGCATTACCTTGCACTTCTTAGCACTGAATCTAAGCTGCCATACATTTGACCATTCCTCTAATCTTGCCAAGTCCCTTCTCATCCTTTCCACCCCACCTTGTGCATCAACTCTGTTGCAGATCTTTATGTCACCTGCAAAGAGACATACTTTTCCTTCCAGTCCCTCTGCAATGTCGCTTATAAAGACATTGAAGAGGACCGGTCCCAATACTGAACCCTGCGGTACCCGACTAGTACCCCCTTTCTTCAGAGTGGACTCCATTACTATTACTCTCTGTGTCCTATTCTCCAGCCAATTCTTTTACCCAGGCTGTCATCTTGGGACCCACTCCCAGGCTGGCTAACTTGTATATTAATCTTTTGTGTGGGACTGTGTCAAATGCCTTGCTAAAGTCTAGGTAGGCAATGTGCACAGCCCTCCTGATCTACTACTTTGGTCACCCAGTCAAAGAAATCTATCAGATTTGTCTGGCATGACCTTTCCACTGTGAATCCATGCTGCCTTGGGTCCTGTGCCCCTCTGACCTCTAGATACTCAACAATTCTTTCCTTCAGAGTGAATCCATCATTTTCCTACCACTGAGGTTAAACTAACAGGTCTGTAGTTTCCTGCTTCTGCCTTGCTTCCACTTTTGTGAAGGGGAATCACATCTGCCCTTCTCCAGTCCTTGGGTACCACCCCATCCTCCCATGATTTGTTAAAGAGGGTAGTCAGTGATGTCACTAGTTCCACCCTTAGTTCTTTTAGAATTCTGGGATGAATCCCATCAGGCCCCATTGCTTTGTCCACCTTCAGTTTTAAGAGTTCTTTCATAACACTTTCTTCTGTAAATGGGCTGGTATCAACTTCTATATCCAGAGTGTTTCTATTGTTTGTTTTAGGTACCACCCCCTCTTCATTTGTAAATACTGAGCAAAAATATTTGTTTAGTATCTCTGCCTTTTCACAGTCTCCCTCTGCCTACCCTCCCTCCCTCCCCTTTATTAAGCCTCACTATCCCTCCCTTGGTCTTCCTTCACTCCCTGATGTACCTATAAAAGCTTTTATCCCCCTTCTTAACTGAGTTGGCTATCTTTTCCTCAGTTTGGGCCTTTGCTGTTCTGACTGCCTTCCCAGCCTCCTTTTGCTTTAACTGATACAGTTCTCTGTCCTGCTCCTTCTGTGATTCCTTGTACTTTCTGAATGCTTTCTTTTTCTCTTGAACCTTCACTGCCACTTCCTTTGAGAACCATAGTGGTTTCTTACATCATTTTGTTTTGTTTATTTGCTTCACACAAAGGATCATTACCTCTGTGATGGCAGTTTTTATTATTCCCCATTGTTCTTCCACCCCTCCTTCCTGCCCATTTGCTAGTGCATTCCTTAGGCACTCACCCATTTTGGCAAAGTCAGCCCTCCTAAAGTCCAGTACTTTTGCCTTTGTATGACTTGACTCTATTGCTGTGCTTATTGTGAACCATACTGTTTGATGGTCGCTAGTTCCCAGATGGCTACCCACTTCTACATCTGTGATAGTCTCTCCATCTCCATTTGAGAGAACCAGGTCTAAGATTGCTACCTCTCGAGTGGGCTCCAATACTAGTTGTCTAAGGCATTCCCCCTGTAGGGCATCTAGAATAACCCCACTCTTCGAAGTGGCTGCTGCAACTGCACCCAGTTAACATCTGCATATTCAGATCACCCATCAGCAATATCTCCCCTTTTTCTGCCATTCTAAGTATACTTTCTATCATTTTCTTGTCCATTTCCTCCCCCTGAGAAGGGGGTCTGTATACAACCCCTGTGCGGATTGTGGTGCCATTGCCTGTCTCCAAATTTACCCACAGTGCTTCTTCTCCTCCCTGTTTACCCTTTTGTTCTGTTGCTTTGATTCCTTCCCTTATGTAAAGAGCTACTCCTCCTCCTCTTTTACCCTCCCTGTCCCTCCTGTAGATAGTGTATCCTGGTATGTTTATGTCCCAGTCATGATTTTGTGTGTACCATGTTTCTGTGACTGCCACAATATCCAGATGTTCCTCCTCCATCAAGACCACTAATTCAGGAAGCTTGTTACCCAAACTATGGGCATTGGTACTCATTGCTCTCCATTTTTTGATGGCTTTACCTTCTGCTGCAGCATCCCCCACTGACCTTTCTACCTCGGTCTTTTTCTCATTTAGTACCCTGTTTTGTAGGGAGAGGCTGGTATTTTCCTGCTGCTTATCAGTGCCTCCCCCTTTGACTAGTGTAAAAGCTTGCCAATGAAGCATTTAAACTGATTGCTCAAAAGACTTGTTCCCTTCCTGGACAGATGCAGACCATCCTGCCAGTATAGGCTGGTGTCCTTCCAGGTGGAACCCCAGTCCCCAATGAAGCCAATGGTCAGTACCTTCAGACAGTCTTCGTAACATCTGCCCTGTTGGCCCTGAATCATCTTGGTCACCCTGTGCTGAACTGTCTCCAGCCTGTCCCTTTCCTTCCTTAGGTGAGGATTGCAGATCTGAACACAGTATTCCAGAAGCGATCTCACCAGTTTAGAGGACAACAGCTATGAGAAGAGATTGGAGGTCCTTCACATGTTCACATCTCAGAAAAGGAGACTGAGGGTGGACACAGTCTCTGTCTTCTGCATACTCAAGGTGATCAACATGATGGAACATACAGAGATGTGTATCAGGTGTTCTCCAGCAGGATGTAGGAAAACACCTTGAAGCCCAGAGGTGGTGAACTCACAGGTAATGTTAGGAAACACTTTTTCTCTCAGAGGGTGCTGACCCATTGGCATAGTCTACCAGAGTAGACAATGGCTAGGAAGACAGCACAAGCCTTCAAGATGAGCCTGGACATATCTCGGCTTACACAGGGAATCCTAGCTGCTCTACCACCCAGAGTACTCTAGGTAGTCTGAGTAGTAGAGCAAGTGGGGATTCCCTATGAAAAAGTTAATTTGTTTTTGTTAATCAATTCTTATAAGGCATGTGGGGGACCTGATGGACAATCTAACCTTAAATCACTAGGTTACTATGTTATTATTTCACAGGCCATCTACTTACTGGTAGGTGTGTTTTTTTCAGGACGCTGCTGCTGTTCGCTTTCAATCCTGCTCACTGAATCATCGACTGGGGATTCTTCATTTTTCACAAACAGTTCCACATAATGTTCTGGGACCTGCAGATCTGCAGGGGTTAAACATGGAGACTGTTAATCTTTCAACGTGCTCTTTTGCAAATACAAAATATTACTAACATATAACTTTAGTACAGAAGACAGTGATTTATTTTTTATTTATTCAATCTCGGATTACAAATTAGATTTGAGCACCAGGTAGCTCATTTACAAAGGTTCCACGTCAGTAGGGAGGGGTACAATTAGACAAAGGATGAGCCAAACCAATTAAGTTACAACATACATAAACAGTTCATTATACATCAATAAAATACAGTGATGAAGAAGGGGGAGGCAGTAGGGAATTATAGCGGGGAAGTAGTATAGAATTAAGACAGTGGGATAAGTTCAGCGGTAGGTAGCATTTTAAATGACCAGAGTGGGAAGGTAGCGGTCAGGGGCTTTGTCAGTGAAATAAACAGGGATGACAGAAGGTGAGGGATGGGCGGAAATGGGGGGGGGGCACAGCGGGGGGGTAAGGTGGCAGCCAGGGCCTCGTAAGTGCAATTGAGAGGTGTGATAAGGGCGAACAAGAAGCATGGAAATGGTAGAAGGATAGGGGCAGCAATATTAGGTGGTACAATCGCAGGTGCTTTCTGTTAGGAGATACTGACGGAGCATATGCTTAAACTGAGCAAGTTTAGGTAATGTAGTCAATTCACTGCACAGACCATTGAACCAATATGGGGCTCTGTACAGAAAGGATCGTTGGAATTCAGCAGTCCGATAACGTGGGGTGCTGAGGTGTTCAGTATCAGAGGTGCGAGTGTGTTGGGTCTTGAGGGTTTTGTTCAACAGACATCCAGCACCAGGCGGCATGAGCCCAAGGGGCACCTTTTTGGTCAGAAGGCATGTTTGGTATTTAATCCTACCACTTAGCTGAAGCCATCCAGACTGAGCATATAACTTGCAAGTGTGGGTGAGATGAGCAGCACCCATGATTAGACTACTGACTTTGTTCAAGGCAACAGCTAGTCCTTTGAATGCTGTGGTAGAGGCTGCTCCATATATGACTATGCCATAATCAATGACCGACAGAACCAAACTGTAGATTGCAAGCTTCAGAGCTTCTGGCATCAGACTCCATCTGTATCTATACAGGAGCCCAACCCTGACATTAACATTCCTGGCAATGTTATCTATGTGAGGCACATAGGTGAGGTGGCTGCCCAGGGTTACGCCAAGGTACTTAAAGTGCAGAATCTGTTCAAGAGGGACTCCTTGCTTATTTCTAACTGTGATGACACGTGCCTTGTGCTTATGGTGAGTGGATGAGTGGATGAAAACAACAAAACTTTTGGTTTTTGTAATTTAGCACCAATTTGTGAGTATTAAACCATTTTTCTGCTTCCATGAATCCAAGTTGTAGGTTGCTTTCAGGTATGTTGGGATCCGGGTGGCTTGTAAAGATGACAGCATCATCTGCATAGAGAAGGGTCCGTTGATGACAAGCAGATGGCAAGTTGTTCAGGAAGATGCGGAACAGGAGGAGACCCAAGATTGATCCTTGCGGTACACCAGACCCAACAGCCCTCTGTTCTGAGATGACATTAGATATCTTCACCCTCTGTGATTGTTCTCCAAGGTAACTTCTAAACCACTGCAGCATGTTTAGTGAGAGACCAATATTAGTGAGTTGTCTGAGTAGAGAAGTAGGTGATTCACAGTGTCAAAGACCTTTGTTAAATCTATAAAGGCTGCTCCTACAAGATTGCCTTGGTCAATGGAGTGTTGAAAGAAGCTGGTAAATTCAAGCAATGCTGTGGTAGTGCTGTGCCCTGTTCTAAAACCATGCTGTTGAGGGCACTGGATAGAGTAAGTTTCTAGGTAAGTCACAAGCAGGTTGGCAACAATTCGCTCAAGCATCTTGGATAGAGGATGAAGAACTGATATTGGCCTATAGTTGCTATGCAGGGGAACGATCACCAGATTTATGCACTGGGGTGACTGGGGCAGTTTTCCACACTTACGGAAATTGTGATAGGGTTAGTGAGAGGGTAAGTATCTTAGTTATGGGTAGGAGTACTTCCTTTAAGGTCAGTGAGATAAGTTTGAGGTCTAATGAGTCTCTGCTATGCCTAGATTTTCCCAACACATTAATCAGTAGTTTTCTAACCTGGGTTATTGAGACCTTCTTAAAACAGAAAGGAGGGTGCTCAGGGATCTTTCCCTCATGGTGACTAGCTGAGTTTGCAGTTATCATCAAAGAAGTCTTGTGGAAGGACACTGCTCATGTTTGTGAAGGCATCATTAAAAGTGTTTGCAATTTTAAGCTGGTCAATGGTGGGGGTACCATCAAGGTTTAGCACTCTGGGAGATACCTTAGGATCTTTACCAGTGATATCACTGATATTCAACCAGAATTTTCTGCTATCTCCCCAGGCATTTGTCAACATTTCCCTATGGTGTTTATTTTTCGCCTGGCAAATAGCTCGTGTGCAGGCATTTCTAGCAGCTTTATAGGCTTGCAGATACTGCTGTTTACCAGAGGATTTGGCGCAGTGCCATACATGGTCCCATTGTTTCATACTGGCAATGAGCTCAGGAGTGATCCAGGGATTAACAGTGCCATGAATCTTCATCTTTTTGAGTGGGGCATGTATATATCAGGCTGAATTGAAAACCTTGATGAAGTGCTCAAGAGCTGTATTAATGTCGTGGGTGGAATCCAGTAGATCCCAGTCCTGGTAACGTAGCTGCTGTTTTAAGAGGTCCAGGTGACCACGTTTTAGTACTCTATTGTAGATAGTTTGGGGAGGGAGAGTATGGAATTTGTTGGACCAGCTGCAGGTGATTGGAGAGTGGTCACTAAGGGAGTCAGGGTGCACTGTTACATCAGTGATCCGATCAGGGTGATTTGAGATTATCCAGTCAAGGGTGGTGCTTGTCCCTGTTTTATAGTTAGTTCTGGTAGGTGAGCTGACAAGCTGAGTGAGATAAAGAACCGCTAAGGCATTCTTTATGGAACCATATGCTGGCGACAGCCAGTTTATGTTGAAATCACCCATAATAATTGTTTCAGTGAGGTGATTTTTGGGAGCGGAGATAGTACAGAATGCTGAGGAGACCTGTAGTCAAATCTTTGGGGGAATGTAGACTGAGATCCCTGTAAGAGTTCTGTAGTGAGCCTCCAGTAGCACTTTTATTGCCAGCGCCTGAGTGGTGTAACCCATGTCAATCACTGGTAGGACTAGACCCTTTAGCGAGTTTCTTAGATAGATGGTGCAGCCTCCCCCATGTTTGAACAACCTATCCAGTCTGTATATAGTATATCCTGGCAGGGCAACAACTGTGTCAAGTATTTGTGGGGACAACCAGGTCTCAACGACAGATAATATGTCAGGGTTGTGCTGTGTCACCCAGACTTTTAGGGTGTCAGTTTTACTAAGGAGACTACAAATGTTCATTGTGGCCAAGTTAATAGCACCCTGCATAGGATGAGCCCTGTTTGTAGATTGGTCAGTCAGTCCAGGGTTGGGGTGGATGTTGCCTGATAGCAGAAGCAGCAGGAGGGCAATCCTAAGGAGATGCTCTCTTATCATCTAAGACAAACATTTAATATTCTATCAGGCACAATGGCGTTTTTCCATTTTACTACATAATACAAGGAGGATGGTGGGTTCAAGGAGGAAGTGGGTACGAGCACATGTGTCATATGTAGGGAGGAAGAAAGAGGGTGGTACTTATGCTTATTTAATAGCAGCTGGGCTTGGGGTGGGAAAAATTATAAGTCAAAAGAAAGGCTGGTTAGCTGTAGCTTGGGGAGTTGGCTCGAGAAAGCCATGCTTTGCAGTTTAAAACAGGAAAGTCAGAGTACAGAAGCAGCCAATGGCACAACGGTACAAAGCGTTGTTGTCCAATCACAGTGTAGCCCTCAGTACGGAGACCAATCAGGCGCCAGCTGGAGAAGCTGGAGAAAGTCCCAGGAGACGTACATTGCATAGACCCAGGTGTAGCTTTGCGGAGGTGGGTTTTGGAGGAGGCAGCCGCCGGCCAGTGTAGCGGTTCCATGTCCACAGTACAGCCTGAGCCAAGGGCTGATTCTAAAAGGAAGTAAGTGATTGATGGAGGTCTTTTCCCACCAGCTCTGTGGGAACACTGTCACCCCATTTTCTTCTAAGTATTTATCAAGTCTGAATTTAAAGGTTCTTTCACTACAGTAATGAATGATAACCCCTCACTGGAGCCACATACTCACCCCCTTTCAGTAAAATAGTTCCTCTAGATATATCCCTTGAATTTTCCTACTTCAGGGACATTGTGTGCCCCATTGATCTCTCATTCTCAGATATTCTAAAGAGCTATGTTCAATATGCCGGTGTTTCCCTTTCAGCAATTTGAATACTGTGCTTACGTCGCCCTTGAGTCTTCTGTTTTCCAAGAAGAACCCTAGTTTTGCCAGTTGGTTCTCATAGCTTATGTTCTCTGAGCCCTCCACAACTTTGCTAGCTCTCCTCTGTATATTTTCCAATCATGTCAATATATTTTCTCAGTGATGGGAACCGGAACTAAACACTGCACTTGAGATGGGACCTAACCAAGGATTGGTACCAGAACTGAACATTGTACTCGAGAGGGGGCCTTACCAAGGATCAGTACCAGAACTGAACACTTCACTTGAGAGGGAACCTGACCAAGGATCAGTACCAGAACCGAACATTGTACTTGAGATACAGCCTGATCAGGGATCTTACCAGAACTGAACACCGTACTTTTCTGTGACAAATTCTATGATTCTGTATTTAGACATTTAAACTGAGTTCACTTCTGCCTATCTTTGATGCTGTCCTGATGGAACTAAAATAACTCAAAGCACTTGTTGCAACAGTAGGGAATTTTCCCTGGTGTCCTGGCCAATATTTTCCTTCCCATAAAACAGCTTCATGTAACCCATAAATTTCATGAAACTTTACAGGTAAATAAAAAAAACACAAAAACAACTTCATGCAATTGTGTAAGGCTGTGTGTGAATATTGATGTGTGAAACTGCTGTCACTTCCCTATAAGTCTTTCACTCCTCCCTCGCATACCTTCCTCCTCCTCCTCCCTTCCCCCCATTAGTGAAGATTAGAGTCCCTCAAGCTGACAGAAGGGATGGTGTTGTGTTTGAGGAGGCCTAGAAGGGGGACCACAGGCTCTGGGGGACCAGAGGGCTCAATCAGTGGCATGCTGGCTTGTGTGAAATGAGTTGCTGTGGTTTCAGATCTGTTCCTAGTGGACAGGCATCCACTGGAGAAAATATATCACAGAATACAAGCAAGTGGGTACAGCAGAGTTCTCAGTTAAATTCTGAAATCATCTGGTTGCAAATGAAGAAGGGGAAGGGGTTGAACTAGATGGACATTGGGTCTGAGTTTTGTCTCACAGCTCCCATGTTTCTGTCAAAATACCTACTAATGCAGCTGTCACTAGTCAGCACCCTTGTTGGCAGTCTCACATGTGAGGCCAAGAATTAAATGGGCATGGTGTCTGGACTACTCTCTAATCTATGAGGTGGTTCCCCTGACACAGTTGAGCCACATTAGTTGGGCTACTTTAGCAGTCAGTGCTAAATTGGGAGTTCTCTATAGGAATAAAAAATATTTGACCCCCTCTACCCTCCAACTCTCTGTATCAAGCTCAATATTGTCTATCACAGACTATGGATTGGTAGTCTATGGAGCAGCAACAGACACTGCACTCAAGCGTGTAGTGACAGCCCTCAATAAAGCCTGCAGGCCCACCTTAGGAGCCGATAATCTGAAACATTTTTGTTTGCTCTATGAGCAAACTGGCTGGCTGAACCTATGTAATAGTACCAGGTCCCCACCTGGAGGTGGGGACCTATTCAAGGGTGAATGTCAAAGAATGTTTGGAGAGGGCCTCTGGGGGTGGCCCCCCAGCCACCAGGGCAGGCATCTCTGACAGGATTGCATGGTGAACTGACTGTGGGGCAGCCATGGTCCTAAACTGGGCCTGGAGGGAGGGAGGTTGCCCAGTCTGTAGGTAGTTGCTGCAGATCAGGAGGGAGCTTGACTGGGTACAGAGGAAACTGGAGTTGTTGGGGGGGAATAAACATGTCTGGGAGGGCCTGTGGGGAGCAGGAGGGCAGTGACAGAGTGCGACCTGGATCCATTTCATCAGGCAGGAATGGAGAACCTATGGGGTGTGGGCTAGTAACAAAGGGGGTAGCTACTTAGGAGGTAACCAGTAGAGGAAACAGGCTAAATCATAAAAGGCAGGGGGGTGGGAACAGGTGGGTTGGAACTGACGGGGGGCCTACTGGAGGAGTGGATAGAGGGAAATCAGGACAAAAAAAGGAGGTTGGCTTTGACTGCTATAATAAATTTGAGCCATTAAGTAAGCTGGTTGGAGAGGACGTGGTGAGGGGGGTAGAGGAGGAAAAGGAGGAGAGAGGGATATGGTGAATCAGATGAGGGTGGGCATCGGTAATTCAAATAAGTATGCTAGCAGGGAAGGGGGCAAATTAAGTGTCAAAGAAGGGGAGGGGGAACCAGCAGAGGGAAGGTGTGGAGGCTGCAAGGCAACTCGGTGAGAAAGGAGGTGAGACTGAGATGAGGAGGGGCATCCTTCGTGGGGGAAGGATCATACCAGAGAAAGGCCCAAAGATAAGGGGGACCTTCAAGTGAGCATGGTAGGGGCAAGAGCAAAGGGGAGGAGGTAGGAGGGGGTGATGGGAATGCCATGTTGGGGAGGACTGGAGAGGTGGGAGCTGGAAGGGAGGAGGAGGAAGTAAGAGAAAAAGGCTCGACTGGGGTAGGGAGTGGGGTGGAGGATAAACTGGGGAGCTGGGAACTCAGTTATAAAAGGTGCGACAAGAGGGGTAGGGTGGCAAGGGGTTCTCTTGTGGGGTCCGGAGGAAAGCCAAGGAAGTGGTCTCCTGGGAGGAGGTGACGGGGCTGGCGGGGGGGTCCAAAAAGAGGTGTACATAAGATCAAGGGGGACACTAAGGTTCTCCTTCTGGGGGACTCCATGATCAGGGGTATTCACTGGGTGGGGCAGGGTGAGGGAAAATCCAGTCCAGTTAAGGTAGTGGGTATTTCTGGTCTGACTGTGCATAAGGCGAAGTCCTTGGTGTATGAGCTGGTGAGGGACTGTGGAGGATCACCAGACTTCCTGATGCATCTGGGAACAAATGATATTGAGGGGAATAGTGTGCTAGAAATTCAGGCAAGGTTCCGAGAACTGGCCAGGGTCAGTAATGACAATGGATGCACAGTCTCCTTCTTGGAAATCCTGCCAGTGCCAAGGGCCACTGTGGAGAACAAACAGAAGATCAGGGAGATTAATGACTGGCTCGGACAGTGGGGTGAAGCACAGGGGATTGGGGTGTTGGGAGACTGGGGGGGAGTTTGGGAAGACAAGGGACTGTATGCCCAGCACAGGCTTCACCTAAATCCAGTAGGGAAGGAAGTTCTCAAATGGGGGATGACAGATTTCATTCAGGTTAGATGGGGTTTAAACTTTTGAAGGGGGGAGGGGGACACTGCCGGGCTGATCTGGCCATCCATATCGCCGGTAGGACTGGCCTGCAACCCCATGGGGGGACAGACGGTACCCTAGTGGAGAAGTGTGGATGGACATATGAAAGATCTGAGGAGGGTATGGTAAAGAGGGGTAGGGATAAGGGTTGAAGGGTGGCTTTAATAAATGCCAGGAGTCTGGAGAATAAAATGCCTGCGTTTCAGGCCACGCTGTTTGAGGGTGGGGTGGATGTAACAGCGATCACTGAAACGTGGAGCACTCCTGGCCATGACTGGGACCTTAATCTGAGTGGGTACCTTGTGCTAAGGAAGGACAAAAAGGTGGGCAGAGGGGGAGGAGTACCAATGTTCATTAGGGATAACATCGAGATTATGAGAGTGGATGAAGCAGAGGGCAACATGGAGGTCCTATGGGTCACCTCGCAAACCCCTGTGGGAGGGAAGATCAAGTTGGGACTAGCATATAGGCCCCCAGCACTAGAGGAGGACCCGGAGGATTGCCTGTTGGCTAACATTAAGGGGCAGTGTGGATTGGAAGGGGAAGGAGTGGTGTTGATGGGGGACCTTAATATGCCAGCTACTGATTGGGGTACTATGACGTCCACTGTAATCGGGAGCTGAAGCTACTGGATGGCTTCCTGGACGCGTTCCTCAATCAGCAGGTGATGGACCCAATGAGGGAGGGTCATATCCTGGATGTGGTTTTTAGCGGATGGGGTTCTTGTATGAGATCTGGTTGTGGAAGAACCCCTGGTTGGGAGCGACCACAACACAATCTGATTTCAGCTTAAACTGTGTGGGGGGATCATTCAAGGACAATGATAGTTGATTTTAGGGGGGCGGACTTTCAGAACATAGGGGAAATTCTCAGGGGCATTTGCGGGAGATAAAACCAGGTTTGGATGTGGAAGGTAGGTGGGAGATCATAAAGTGGGGGCTACAGGAGGCCACTAGGACCTCTGCAAGTGTGAAGTGCAAGGGCGGTAGGTCTCGTAAACCATGCTGGTGGACCAAGGAGGTCCAGGAGGCAGGAAGGGAGAAGAAGGCTGCCTACAGTAGGTACAAAAAAATGAGAGGAGAGAGGGATAGAGAGAACCATCACCTTGCAACCAGGACAGTCTCCAGAGTGCTGAGGGGGTCAAAGGCCTGGAAAGAGCAGAGGCTGGCACAGGGGATACAGAGTGGGGAAAAGGGGTTCTGTAGGTGTACAGGTGAGCAGAGGAAGGTCAAGGGCCAGTTCAGTAGGTTGAGGACAGCTGTGGGGTGGGTGTAAGGGGCTGGAGAGCAGGCGGAGGTACTGAATGAGTACTTTGCCTCAGTGTTCACTAGGGAGGAGGCTGGAGAACTTCCAAAAAAGTGGCTGAAGGACACAGAAGGTGCAGCAGACCTGACTACTGGGGCACCTGCTGAAGAACAAGTCGCTGGGGGAGGTAGGCCGGGGTGAGATATCAGGCTGGTTCGGCTGAATGGGGGGTGGGATCAGATATTCTTATCAGTCGGGTGTGGGAAGCCCTCCAGTCCTTAAAAAAGCATAAATTTCGAGGGCCTGATGCTATTCATCCCAGAGTACTGAGGGAGCTGGAGAATGTTTTGGCTGCGCCATTGGCGGATCTCTTTAACTTGTCGCTCCAAACAGGCAGGGTGCCACAGGATTGGAAGCAGTCGCATGTTGTGCCCATCCATAAAGGGGGATCGAGAAAAAAGCCAGGAAATTATAGACTCGTCAGTTTGATGTCAGTGGTGGGGAAGGTAATGGAAAGCATACTTAAGGAAAGGCTGGAAGGTTTCTTGGAGGAGATGGGTTACCTGGATGACCGGCAGCATGGGTTTGTGCCAGGTAGATCGTGTCAAATAAACCTTGTAGAGTTCTATTGAGTGGGTGACATCAGCACTCGACAGGAAGAGACCAGTGGATGAACTGTTCCTGGACTTCAGCAAGGCATTTGATTCAGTCCCTCACATTGGCCAAAGGGAGAAGCTTCGGGGGATGGGGATGGGGGTAGGCCCATTGATGGTTAGGTGGATTGGAAACTGTCTTTCAGGTCGCACTCAGCGGATAGCGGTCAGAGGAGAAGTCTCGTCTCCTAGGGAGGTCATAAGTGGGGTCCCATAGGAATCAGTACCTGGGGCCACTCCTGTTTAACGCCTACATCTCCAATATCAGGGAAGGTATCAGGTGTGAAATGAGTCTCTTTGCAGATGAATCTAAGTTGGGGGCAGTGGTGGAGGGGCAGGAGGGGAGATTGGCCCTGCAAGAGGACCTGGATATTCTGGATAGGTGGTCCTGCACCTGGAAATTGAAATTTAACTCCTCCAAGTGCAAGGTGCTACACCTAGGGCAGGAAAACCCCAACTATGTGTACACCCGGGGGGGGGGATGAGTTACAGGCTATGGCAGGGGAAAGAGACCTAGGAGTCTTGGTGGATGTTAACATGAATAATTCAGAGCAGTGCAGGAGGGCTGTGGTCAGGGCAAATAGGATGTTGGGATGCATTGCTAGGGGGATTACCTCAAGGAACAGGGAGGTGATTTTGCCACTGTATAACAGCCTGGTTAGACTACATCTTGAGTACTGTGTGCAGTTCTGGAGGCTGCACCTAAGGAGAGACATCTAACTCCTGGAGAGGGTTCAGAGGACAGCAACCAGAATGATCTGGGGCCTGGGGGATATGGCATATGAGGAACGACTAGGGGAGCTCAACCTGTTCTCGCTGGGGGAGAGAAGTGACCGGGGGGATATGATTGAGGTCCTCAAGTACCTCAGGGGAGTAAATAAGGTAAGCCAAGATAGGATCTTTCAACTGAAGGAGGGTGGACTCACCAGAGGACACAGTTGGAAGATTGAGGGTGGTAGGATTAGGGGGGAAAGCAGGAGGGGGTACTTCACAGTGACAGTAGTGGAACCGTGGAATGCGCTGCCTGGGGAGTTGGTACAGGCAGCTATGGTGGAGGGATTCAAGAGAGGGTGGGGCAGAGATAGGCAAGGGGTGAAGCAGAGGCTGGTTTGCCCCGGAGGAGGCAGGACTGGGGGATGGAGTAACAGTGGAAGGAGACAGATAGAGGGTTACGGTACGCAATCAGGGTGCTGAAGCATGAGCAGACTTGATAGAAAAATAGGCCTACTCCGCTGGCGTCTAGTATGTAGTGTGTAAGTACCAGACGTGCCTTCTGGGTAAAAAAGCACTCCTAGGTAAAGCTCCTCCTTGAATTAAATATATTCTGCAAGCAAATCATTCCAGCTATCTGACTAGGAGTATTGCCTGGTGCCCCCAATGGTACCCTTCAGGAAAACCTCCCTAGGTCAACAGTCCTTCACATACAGGGCTCTTCTCTGGTTGAATGAGGCCCCTGAACATGTACTTAACACGGGCAGCCTCCAGCCCTTCAAAATAGATTTTAAGCATCTCCTTACAAATAGAGGTCCATGTGGGTGCAGGAAAGTGGACTGATCCACTACCTCCCCCCCGCTCTCTCACTTAAGATCTGATTTTTAGTCCACCTGGTACTAGCCCTCTCCCTTCTGCTCCCAGCCCAACAAACTCCTAGTGGAACTTACCTCTGAATATAGCCTTATTTCCCCATCTCCATCCCTACTTCAGTCCCCTTCCTCCCCAGAGAGTCTCCTCCCCCTCAACACGGCATTCCCCTTGGCTCCCCCTATACTGGGTCCACCCCACACCTGCTTGCCCTCTCATTACCTCTCTGCTATCCCTCCATGGCCTGTAGTGTTCCCTGATCCTTATCCTCGCTCTTCACCTCCCCCTTAATTACTGCCTAGACAATGCCATACATCCTGGCTGCAAACCTAGACAAAACCCCAATTGCTCCCCAACTCTTATGGTTGCCTCTTAATCTTATTGTACAATAGATGTGTGTCATGCGGGACCTTTGTATTCTGAGTATCTATACTGTTTTCAGATTTGTACAAATGATACACTACACCAGTTTACATTGACTTGTTATTCCTCTTTATGTAACCCTTAACTTAATGTTCTGTCTTGTTATTTTCTGACATGGAACCTTTGAAAAAGAGCACTATGCTCAAAGGTTTTTTCTGAATCAATAAATTTAATTTCAATTCAGGGGGAAGCTTGCACTGTGCTCGCCTGTGTTATATCAATCATATGGATAAAAACAGAGGTTACATCTCCAGTTCTCGCAATCCAACACCTTTCATGTTTTTTTCTGCTCTGTTTCTGCCCTTTACCAGACGACCCCCATCAGCCTGGACACCCAAGCCCGGTCAGCCAAATGCCAACCAGGACGTACCAGCCAGCTAGTGTTTCCCAGGGCTTCCTCCCCCAAGCAGGGTTGAAGAGGTCCCCCGAGTCCCCGTTGGGAACAGGATCCAGTTCCTGGTCTGGTGAGTTTAGTTGGTCAGGTGTGGGGTCTGCGCGTTTCTTGGTGCTATCCTGCCACCAGTAGCCTTTTCCTACCTTTTCTGGTTCTCCCAAGAGGCGTGGCATGCAATTATGTAATTACGCAATGACATGCATTGCGTGCTGCCGTGCACCACAGGATGGCACCTTCCACATTTCCCCCCCCTTGCCTTTCTAGGTAGTCCTGGCTTTCTGTCCCCTACTTTCCACTAGGGGCCAGGCAATCACCAGGGTCTGCACGCCCTCTCCTTCAAAGGAGCAGAGCAGTCCTCAAGACACTTAATCCTTCTCCTCCCCCGGCCGAGCAGCTGATACCCCATGTTTACTTCCAAACCTTGGTCAGTGGTGTCAGAAGCGATTGCTCTGCCACTGTGCTGGCAGGCAGACCCCATCCAACACCTTTCATGAACACAAACATTCAGTGGAGGAAACACAAGAAAGTGTGCATACAAGAGTTAAATAGGGACCTAGCAACAGTGCAAGGAAGTGGCCAAAAATAACATTGGTGGTCCAGTACTGTGACACCTGCATACCCCTGGTAAACAGAGTACCAAATCCAGGGAACACAGGCTTTTCTAAATGTGGTTTCCTAAATGGGCACTCGGTGTTTGTTCTGGAACACAAAATGTCAGACAGAAAAGAGGACATTATAATAATAGCTCTTACCTAGTGAGGTCATTGTCTCGTAATTCTCTTTCATCACATCCCTGTATAGGTCTTTCTCAGCTTCGGTTAAAATGCACCACTCTTCTTTAGAAAAAAAGACTGCAACATCTTCAAATGTTATGGGCACCTGCAAGAACACATAGTGCATGTCTAGGAGGTTATTACATTGTTCATCAGGAGTTCTAGGGTCTGTTTTTCAGAGATGCCAAAGGTCCAGTGACATTTCATTAGACAGGACTTGCAATAAGACTTTGTTTTTTTAAACTGTTTTCCCCCTGTGCACCTCCAGCCAGGACCTGCTTTGACCTCTGTCAGTGCCACTTCCCATTTTTTGAGGACTTTATTCCCTGGGTATCCTGGAACTCCTAGACAGTTGATACATTTGTTGCATGGCATCCTCACATTCCCTTTCTGTAGGAGCTGTTTGCTATAACCATTTACATGATATAACTGTTTTTGTTGCTGTTAGGATTGTAGCAAGGAAAGACTGAGTATGTTTATTGTTAAAATAATCAAAAAAAAGTGCAACAGGATAGCCACTTGGGGGTTAAGGGTTCCTGTTTCTAGGAACAATTCCTGAATTGTCTTACCAACATCTTGTGAATATTGGTGCAGGACAGGACAACTCCAGAATGTACGTATGTGGGTGGCACAAGGTTCCCCACATGCTCACCAGCATGCCGTGCCCTGTGATGTACGGAATTTTCCTGTAATTTGGGGAGTCCTAAACCAAACAATAGAAGCACTCTGGGTAGTGGGGTTGACATCTGTCCATTTACAGAAGAAAGAGTCCTGAAACAACTCCTAAAACTCAAGGTGGACAAAGCAATGGGGCCTGAGGGGATTCACCCCAGAATCCTAAAAGAATTAAGGGGAGGCCTAGTGACACCACTGACCACTCTTTTTAACAAATCGTGGGAGGATGGGGTGGTACCTGAGGACTAGAGGAGGACAGATGTGATTTCCCCTTCACAAAAATGGGAGCAAGGCAGAAGCAGGAAACTACAGACCTGTTAGTTTGACCTCAGTAGTAGAGAAAATGATAGAATCACTTCTGAAAGAAAGAATTGTTGAGTACCTAGAAGCCAGCGGGGCACAGGACCCAAGGCAGCATGGATTCACAGCAGAAAGGTCATGTCAGACGAATCTAATTGATTTCTTTGACTAGGTGACCAAAGTAATAGACATGGGAGGGGATATGGATATGGCCTACCTAGACTTTAGCAAGGCATTTGACACAGTCCCACACAAAAGATTTATATTTAAGTTAGCCAGCCTGGGAGTGGGTCCCAGGGTGGTAGCCTGGGTAGCAAACTGGCTGTACAACAGGACACAGAAGGTAATAGTGAATGGAACTAGCTCTGAAGAAAGGGGGGTTACTAGTGGAGTATCTCAGGGTTCAGTACTGGGTCCAGTCCTCTTTAATGTCTTTATAGGTGACATTGCAGAGGATCTGGAAGGAAAGGTATGCCTCTTTGCAGATGACACAAAGATCTGTAACAGAATTGATACATGGGGGGTAGAAAGGATGAGAAGGGACTTGCAAGGTTGGAGGAATGGTCAGACGTATGACAACTTAGATTCAATGCAAAGAAGTGCAAGGTAATGCACCTGTGAAACAAAAACCCAGGAGAAGAGTACACAATGGCAGAGGAGGTACTAACAACAACAATAATGGAAAGGGACCTGGGGTAGTCATATCAGATGACCTAAAGGTAGGCAAGCAATGTGAGAAGTATGTAAGGAGAGCCAGGTGGATACTGGGATGCATAGGGAGAGGCATCACAAGTAGAAAAAGGGAAGTGGTTATCCCTCTGTACAGATAATTGGTGAGACCCCATCTGGAGTACTGCATGCAGTTTTGGAGACCCTATCTCTGCAAGGACACAGACAGGATGGAGGCAGTCCAGAGGAGGGCAACTAAAATGGTGTAGGGTCTGCATCAGAAACCATATGAAGAGAGACGGAGAGAGCTCAATATGTATACCCTTGACAAAAGGAGGGACGGAGGGACATGATAGAAACTTTCAAGTACCTCAAGGGACTCAACAACGTCCAGGAGGGTTGCATCTTTCAGAAAAAGGGATGTGCAAGAACAAAGGAGCACAATTTAAAGATAATGGGGGGACGGCTCAGGGGCAATGTAAGGAATTTTTTTCATGGAGAGAGTGGTGGAGGCATGGAACTGCCTTCCTGGGGAGGTTGTGGGTTCTAAAACAGTGGGGGAATTTAAACATGCATGGGACAGACATAAGGCAAATATAGTGGGGGGTGGGAGGAAGTAGGCTGTTGGCTAACTAGAATCTGCAGCTCATCCAATAGGTAGGGAATGGGCAGACTGAGTGGGCCAAGCGTCCTTATCTGCCATCAAAGTCCATGTTTCCATGTTTATATGTAACTCAGTGTTGTCAAGGCACAGGTCAGGAAGCATAGGAAAACCAGGAGCAGTTGTAGAATTTTCAAAAAGTGTTTATTAATACTAGCAGTAACCTAAAAAAAATAAACTTGTTCAGTATAACTATTTACAAAGGCAGAATAAACAGAGAAGATCCATCTGAGTTTTCCTTCAATCTCTGTGTGTCTCTCCCAAACATTGCAGCTCTCTTTTCTAAGTTTTTGCAACCCCCCTCCTTAACAAGCATCCTGTTTTTCTAAAATGTTCTTGTAAATTTCAGGCAGGTGCAGCAAGAACATAATGTCCCAGAACTGAGCCTCCTTCTCCACAGCTTATGAAAAAGGGCTTAAAAACTGCTCTCAGGTTAACCCCTTGAGTTCCCAACAGCTTTTTGCAATCATCTCAAACTACACAGTAATTATATATATTTCAACAGTAACACTATATAATTTCTAAACAAAGGGATCCTAATATCAGTTACATTTCCACATAATGATTTGCATATATTTTTATACCAGCAGATATGCAAGGGAAGAAAAAGAACAGCAAGGGAAGACTGAGAGACAGTGAGAGGCAGAGAACTGCAAGACTGTTGGGGTGATCAAATCCTAGGTCTCACAGGAAAATCTGGTTGTGCAACCAGACAGACAAGAGACAGGAAATAAAAGAACAGAACAGACCCTTGCATTCAAACTCTCCATAACAACTGGGACAGGGTCCTATTCAACCCTGTCACACTTAGTTACACACTTCCAGACATATTTTTTCCATGCATGGGAGGCAGTGATGTTGTCTGATGTACATCATGTCCCACTCAGTTTAAGTAAATCTAATACTGAGTTTGTCTTGCCAGTGTCTCTGTGACTTTTCCAGTGTGGTCCCATCTCCCATCTCTAGTATGTATCTCCTTATATGTAGATGGTAGATGAAATAATATGGTCAGGCATCCCATTCTCTTGGACTCTCACAATTAATTGTATAAGTGGATGGGCTTCTTCTTTTGCTCAATGTAGGCACAGTTTCTCTGTCTGATAGTGTATCACTTGTAAATATCTGAAATGATCAGAGTGTGTAAGCTTAAATTGTTGCTGTAAGGCTTAAAATGTTTTAATATGTCACAATTCATAATTTTTTTATTTACATTTTATATCCTCCTTCCCCGGCTGTCCCCTTATGACTGACCCCCCCAGACCCATCATCCTGGCTCCGCCAGGACTTACCTTGACCTTGTGCCCTGCTGCCACTGGCCTGTGTTGTGCCAGGCCACCAGGTGTAGAGTCTGCAGGGGGGTGGTCATTATCTCACCACCAGAGGGTTTTTCCCTTTTCTCCCTCCCTCCCCATTGCTGGGGCACACACATCAGTATGTGTGCATTCATGTGTGGAGACATGTGCATGCTGCTGAAGTCCCACAGCAACCTCCCTTCCTTTGGTGTTCCCAACCACTCCTATCCTCAGGCCTCCACCTGGGGGCAGTCATGCAGCAGGGACTGCCAAACTGCCCTCCATGGGAGAGGAGAGAAGCCCTCTGGACACTCGATCTTCTCCCTCCCTGGCCAACCCCCAACATCCTCTCACACCGCAAACATAGGTCACCGGCATGGCAGGAGGTAAGGCATTGATGCCTCAGTCCTCCACGCTAGTGGGCTGGCTCCCTTTCATAATTCTGATAGTTATGTGTAAGCCTAAGGTGTTGCCATCTATTAAAAGTGGGATCTTATCTCACTGGAGGAAAATGTGGGTCAAAGCTAGCATTTCTAGGTAGCGGGCTACCTAGTCAAAGTTGGGGAGAGAAAGAAGGAGTTCCTGCCAGCTCTGAAGTATTTGATTTGTGTAATAGGAATCTATTCCCTATACGTAATCCCTAGGTTGATGTGGGGATCTAAATATTTGTGTAAAAATTTGTGTGCCATGATCAGCCAACTCCACTTCCTTCCAATGTAAGTGAGACTTGGTGTCTATCCAGTGCAGTGTATGGGTGAATAAGGCTGCCTGACAATGTTCCCAAGGATTGGGTAGGGCCAAACCACCTTTCTGTTTGTTCCATTGCAATTATTTATAAGTGATTCTAGGTTTCCTTCCTTCCTTCCCACAAAAATTCTGGTGTCTGCTTGTCTTATTTTGAGGAAGTAAAGGAATATTTTGAAATATAGGAGTCTAGGAAGTACATTCATTCTGACTGCAACCACATTTTATATCGAGGATTAGAAGATGCCACCATCTCTGTAGGTCTTGTTGGATAAGTATACTCAGTGGGGCATAATTAAATTTATGGAACAACGAAACGTCCCTGGGGGATCATTATCCCCAAGTACTTAATTACTGTGTGGTCCCGTCTGAATGGGAAGGTAGTTCTTACATCAGGTGTGGAGTTGTAATTATATTGAAGAATTTCCATTTTATCTGTATTGTGTTTACATCCCACTAATTCTGGCACCTCAGTGATAAGGTCAGATAGTATTGGGAGCGACTTATCTGGGTGTGTCATGTACACTAGTAAATCATCCACATAAAATGTGACTTTGTGTTCCACCCCTTGAATTGTGGGACCTGTAATATTAGGGCTTCCCAAATAGTCAAGGCCACTTGTTCTGCAAACAGTGCAAATAGTAAAAAGGATAAAAGGCATATTTGTCGGGTTCCCCTTTGTAAGGGGAAGTGGTCGGAGAAGGTACTGTTAACCTTGGCCATGGCTGGAGGGAGGTGGTATAAAGTGTCACTATCATTTGACAAAAAGAATCTGGGAAGTGGAAGATTCGAAGGGTGTGCTGGAGAAATCTCTATGACACCCTGTTGCATGCCTTTTTGGCATCCAATGTTTAAAAATAAGTAAGGGGAGACATTTTAGTGGATTTCTCCAAGAGGTATAAGGTGCATTTAATATCATCCAAGGTCTGTCCCTCTGGAGCAAAACCTGCTTGGTCCTTGTATGTGAGTGCGGGGAGTATGTGTTCTAGATGTTTGGGTAGTATACTGGCGTATAATGCTGTTACTGCTCTTATGTGACTATGCACAGATATGTGTACTTTTTCCTGTTATTTCCCCAGTGTTTGAGTTATTCTTATCTGACTTGTACTTTTTCCCACCCTATATTTTGACCACTGTTGTTGTCTAGTTTGACTTGTATCCTCCCAGGTTGTGTCTGAAAATAGGCATTTCTATGTCTAGTGCACCTACCTGGTTATCAGAAACAAACAAATAAATAAATGAACTGTAATACTGATTTAGGACTGATATGAGCCCATAGGATTCACAGATGCAGGGGTCTTTGATAGGTTTAAAAATGGCAGATATACCATATTAGCATACTGCCAACTGGGTGGGAGCTATATGTACCCCTTCTCTATAGTCTGAAAGACTTCACTTAAAGGTTGGATTAAGTCTGTTCTAGAAATTTCATAGAACTCAGACAGAAGGCCGTCCAGACCAAGGCTTTTACCTAGTTTTGTGTTTTGGATGGCGGTTAGAATTTTTGCAGATGTGATCGGGTGAATGAGGACCTCTTCTTGTTCCTCTGTGAGGGTCAGTAGTTTGAGAGGTACAAGGAAATTATGATACCCGATATCTTTTGTTTCTGTCTCTTGCTAATATAGTGCAGACTAATAGTCCCCAAATCCCTCCAATATTTCTTGTGTCCTGTGCGAGGTAGCATTTGTATTAGGGTGGGTGATCTTTGTTATCGTGGGTCATTTTTGCAGCTGTCATAAACAATCAGCTAGACTCTTAGACACCCATGACTCTTCCTCATAATAGTATTGTTTACATATAGGAGGGCTTGTTCTGCCTTATAGTTTAATAACTCTTGCAATTGAGTCTTGACTTTCATTTTTTTGGGGCAGGAGATTCTAGTAGGCTTGATACCTTTAATTGGACTGACAAGTGTCTAGTACATACACAAGCTTTCAGGGCCTCACAGGTCCCCTCTTCAGGTGAGTAGCAAAACTGAGCAACATAAGCAATATTTATATACACTGCAATGCAATGTTAAAAATAACTGAAAATGTTAAGAAGGCTGAATGGGAGCTTAGAAGGGATGAAAGGAACACAAAACAACAGAGATCTCAGATACCCAGAGTGTAAAGTCTATAATGGTTGCAAAATCATCAAGATAGAATGTGTGAGGAGAACCATGGGGGGTTGGCAACGAAGTATAAAGATATGAAAGGATGCTAGGAAAAGGTCATTAGAAAGTGACAAGATACGTAGGGTGCAAAAAATAAATAAATAAAATGCTTTGAAGAGATGTTAGGAGCACAGG
Source organism: Neoceratodus forsteri (assembly GCA_016271365.2). Classification (NCBI taxonomy): domain Eukaryota; kingdom Metazoa; phylum Chordata; order Ceratodontiformes; family Ceratodontidae; genus Neoceratodus; species Neoceratodus forsteri. The sequence continues at coordinate 1,182,920,520 of CM057454.1, forward strand.
ACAACAAAGGTCTGCATACACTGTGATGAACTGCTTCAAACCAATTGTAATAGGAAGAAAAGAAGAAGAAGAAACTAATTGGGGGGAGGGGGCAAGGAATGAACCAGAGTTAAAGGTGTGGGGAGATGAATGGAAGCAGGGTATGAAATTTGTCAAAGAAAGTACCTGCCCACATGGCCATATAAGTAGTAAAAATACATGCACAACGAATTATTTACATGCCTCTAATCAAATTACCTCTTAAAGAGCTTTTTTTTTTGTTTAAATTTGGATTTCAGCTTGTTAGACAAGTGATTTCCCTGCTGAAGCCTGCTATTACCTCTCAGGTAGCATGGAGCAGCATAGCATTTTTTTTTAGTAGAAGAACCTGTTGCCTCTGTAATCAAATTAGCTCTTAAAAGAGCTTTTTTTATTTATTTCACCTAGTCAGACAAGGGATTCCTCCGCTGCAGCTTGCTATTAATCAAGCAGACACTCAGGCACCCCGCTATTTTAGCTACACGATAGAGTCCTCTGCTGCAGCTGTAGTGCTATATCGCACAGGCAGCACAAGCGTGCAGTGTTAATACAGTGTTTAAACGAGCTCTTAAAAGAGCTTCTGTTACTTTTTGTTGGTCCCACTTACATCCCCACACTTATTTAAGACCAGTAGCTCGATGCCCATGCTCACCCCTCCTGCTCCCACCCAGTTTTTTTGGGGGGTTTAACAAACCTAGAAACGCAGGCGTTGTCGGCAGATAAGGACCTCTTGGCTCATTTAGTCTGCCCTATTTTCCCTACCTACAGTGCCACCACAGACCTTACTTAGTCTCTGGTTTGCACCCCATCAGCCTTACTTCTAAGATCCCCTTGTATTTATCCCATGCTTTCTTGAATTCTGTAACCATTTTAGGCCCCACCACCTCTACTGGGAGGCTGTTCCAAGCATCTATCACCCTTTCCATGAAGAAGTACTTTCTCCCATTTCCTTTCAGCCCCCCCCCCAGCTTTATAGTGTGACTCCTTGTCCTGAAGCATCTCTTTCTCTGGAAAATACGTCCTTTCTGTATATTGTTTATACCTGTGGTGTATTTGAATATTTCTATCATATCTCCCCTTTTCATCCTTTCTTCTGAGGAGTACACATTTAGTCTTTTTGCCTTTCTTCACATGGCTTCTGATGCAGGCCTTGCACCATTTTGGTTGCCCCACTTTGTATTCCCTCTGCCCTGTCTATGTCCTTTTGGAGGTGGGGCCTCCAGGGATGGCCCAAACCTGCAAAGCAGTTGCACCCAGGGACCAGAGATAGACTCGAGCCCCTTCACAGAGGGACAAGTCTTGGAAACCCTAAATAAATTAAAGGTGGGCAAGGCCATGGGGCCAGATGAGATTCACCCAAGAGTTCTCAAGGAACTGGAGAGTGTGATAGCAGCACCCCTGTTGGAGCTCTTTATCAAATCACTGGAAAGTGGGACACTGCCTGAAGACTGGAAGCAGTCCCACTTCACAAATCAGGGAAGAGACTGGAAATTACCATCCAGTAAGTCTCACATTGGTGGTAGGAAAATTGATGGAGACACTGCTCAAGCAAAGAACAGTAGCACATCTGGAATCCAGTGGGCAACAGGACCCAAAACAGCATGGTTTCATGACTGGAAGGTCATGCCAGACAAACTCTGTCAACTTATTGACTGGGTAACAAAGGCAGTGGACCAAGGAGGAGCAGTGGATGTGGCCTATTTAGACTTTAGTAAGACCTTTGACTCAGTTCCACACAGAAGGCTGGTAAGGAAGCTGGACCACATCAGCATAGGTAAGGAAGTGGTGAGTTGAGTAAGCAACTGACCGAAAGGAAGAACACAACAGGTTCAGGTAAATGGAGTAGTATCAATGGAGAGGGAAGTGACTAGTGGAGTGCTTCAGGGGTTGGTGCCGGGGCCCTTACTCTTCAATGTGTTCATAGATGACATTGGTAATGGAATGGAGGGGAAAGTGTGTCTGTTTGCAGTCGACACCAAGATCTGCAACAGAGTGGACTTCCCAGAAGGAGTCAAGAGAATGGAATCAGACCTGAGGAAAGTCAAGGAGCGGTCAGATGCCTGGCAGTTGAAGTTCAAAGCCAAAAAGTGAACTTAGGCAAGAGAAACTCCAAGGTGGGATACTACCTGGGAGGGGAGCACTCCCGGAGAAGCTGGAATGCACCAACCAGGAGCGAGACCTAGGAGTCATTATATAAGATAACTTAAAGGTTGACAAGCAGTGCGAAAAGGTGGCACTAAAGGCCAGTGGTATGCTGGGCTGCATAGGAAATCACAAGTCACAGAAGGCAGGTGGTGCTGCCATTTTACAGGGCGCTAGTGCGCCGCCACCTGAAGTACTGCATACAGTTCTGGAGGCCGCACCTTAGGAAAGACATCAATAGGATTGAGATGGTTCAGAGGAGAGTCACAAAAATGATTCAGGGTCTGCATTAAATGGCATATGAGGATAGACTGAGGGAGCTCAACATGTATTCCCTGGAGCGGGGGGGGGTCATGATTGAGACATTCAAGTATCTCCTAGTCAGGCATGCCCAATGCACCTGTTTTAACCCTCCATAGGCTGCTCTTACTCTTTCCTGCCTCCTACCATGGGATGATCCCTCTCTCTCTCTCTCTGGTACCTGATGACTATATGTAGCACTCAGCTTCAATGGTATACAAAATTACTAGTACCTGTGATTGCATGAACTATATACACTTTTTTCCCTACCTGTTTTCTAGCATCATATCATTACTGCTGGTACCCAACTGTCTTGTGAATTTCTCTCCTATATATTGTTGCTCATTTCTGTGAAATGTCTGTACAATTGTTTGACTGCTTAAAATGTCTGTAATCCTCCCGGGTCATTTCTGAAAATAGTCATTATTATGGCTATGACACCTTACCTGATAAACAAAAACTAAATAAATAAATAAGTATATCAAGGGTATAACTAAGGTTGGGGTACAGGAGCTCCTTCAGGAGAAGAAAAGCATCTGAACTAGAGGACACAATATGAGGCTCAAGGATGGGTGATTCAGGAGCAATGTTAGGAAGTTCTTTTTTACTGAGGGGGTGGTCAACCCATGAATTGCCTGCCCAGGGAACTGGTGGAGACCAAAACGGTAAATGGGTTCAAAAACGCCTGGAACAGGAACAAAGGTATAACTTCAGAGAAAAGATAGAAGAAGTTACCCATATCAGGCAGACTAGATGGATCTTGCGATCCCCTTCTGCTGTCAATTTCTACGTTTCTAGGTAACTTGAAAATATAGCTCTTAAAAAGAGTTTTTGCCGGTGACCTGGGTTTGGGAACGGGCTTGGGTCATCGGGGATCGGCAGGGGAGGGAAAGGATTGAGCATCCAGAGGACTGCTCTCCATTCCCAGGGAGGGTCCTGGGGTAAGCCTCGTTCCATAGTGGCACCTGGTGGGGGCCAGGTGCCCTACTGGTAGCAAGGCTCAACATAACATTGGGGGGGGGCAGAGCGGTGGCGGGCGTCTGCACACTAGGTGCGCTGACATTATTACATGTCCGTGCTCTGAGGGGAGCAACAAGAAGAAAAAACCCTGGCAGCCCTGTGGAGGTGATGGGGGCCCCAGAGACCTGCGCACATACCGCTGCCAGACCTGCCTCATTGGATCTCCTGGCCCCCCACCCTGGTCCCACGGCTGATCCTCTAATCACAGAAAGGCCACCAAGGACGGGGCCTCCCCCAGGGGGTAGTCTGGAGGGCTGGATAAGTCATAGGGGCCAAGGGGGGAGACTGACAGAGGGGGTTTCAGGCTGGGAGTAGCGTCAGTGTCATGTGGGTACCCTGGAGAGATGCCCTGGGACCTCCAGTGAATGAAGAGAATTAACAAAAAAAAAAGAGTTTTTACTGCAAAATTGGTTTCTACTCCACCAACATTCAGCCACATTCCATAAGCACGCCAGAACCTGTCTTCTGAAGTAAGCAGGCAAGTGTGGTGAAGGGCGGAAGAAGTAAAAAAAAAAGGACACTCACCATTTGTCTATCTGCAATCTGATTCCCACCTTCTTCTGTCTTTTCTACAGGCTGCAAGGGATATCCATCAAGTGCCACACTGCCAAGTTGGAGGAGGGAACTGTCACACATGTATGGATGCTAGTCTCCATATCTCTCTCTCCCTTGTCAGCTGATCACTGAAACTGCAGTCTTGTGATTTTGGTGAATTTGTTACTACTGCCCAAGCATTCCCTATGGCCTCCATGCTCATCCCAATGATATGCTGACTGGGGGGGGGAGTGGTGCATGCACAAATACATTAGGTGCCACACAGGACAGCCATTAAGGAGCTGTATGTGTCCTGAGACAAAAGTGCCTGCCCTGATCCCCAAGATATAGGAATTTCACACCCTGAAAGAGAGTGTCAAGATATCTAAAAGAAAGGCTGAAAGAAAGCATGGAACAGGGAATTAGAAAGTGACTAAGACAGGAACACCGATAACAAAGACCTGAGATACAGAGGGTGAAACAAAACAACAACCTAGGTCAAAAACTTGAAACTCTTTTTGTTGTCTCTGTCTTACCTTTTTTTGGGTTGTGGCACAGCTAACAATTTCTCCCCTTAACACAACCTTGATGGTGTCCTATAGGATGACTGGGGATGTGTCTGGGGTGGAACTTTCCTTCAGAACTTGTGGAATTTGTTCCATAATTAGATCTTTAAATTGAGAGCCTCCGAGTAAGGTTGCATTAAGGCGTCACTGTCAAGGGGTCGATTCTGTGGTTAGGGCTAAGTCGACTGATACAGATACATTATTGGAGAGGAGAACTGGGAACATGTCCAGTTGCTGGACTACATTAACATGTTCTGCACTTATATGAAAATAGCCAAGGCGTGAATATGTCTGGTATGCACTGCAATAAAATGTGCAAACTGTGTGAGAGGCCTTTCGGCACCATGCATTTCTGCTTAAAGTTGAACCAGCATAATATTCTGTGGTGATTTGCATATGCAGCCCATGATGCTTTGCATTATGGGGGCATGTGTGATTTTGTACTTCTTTGAAACTTGGCTTCCCGGCCAATGCCCTTTAGGGTAACCATTGCCTCAGTGCTTGCGCACTAAGATTTGTCTTTTAACTTGTTTTTTGTTTTAACTGGGTTCACCACAACATAACCCAGATAGACCATCTTTGGGTAGCTAGTTCATTCCACTTGGGTATCAAACAGATGAGGCACACTGAGGAGTCCTGGTAGGACGAAACACGTGTCTGTGTCTTCTGTTGGCACCCTTTGCAAACTGTGTGAGAGGCCTTTCGGCACCACGCAGTTCTGCTTAAAGTTGAACCAGCATAATATTCTGTGGTGATTTGCATATGCAGCCCATGATGCTTTGCATTATGGGGCAAGTGGGATTTTGTATTTCTTTGAAACTTGGCTTCCTGGCCAATGCCCTTTGAGGTAACCACTGCCTCAGTGCTTACGTGCTGAGGTTCTTTGTCCAATAAAATGTATGTTGTCTGAGAGTCAGGTTGATGTGGTGCCACACATCTACTAATCCTAACTCTTTAATTAGCCAATTCCTGTGCCATTGCCCATAGCCCCCTGAGGGGGATGGAGATTGGTGCTATCCTTCTCTGCATTCACAAGGAGGTCTAGAACTCTTACCAGGAGTAAAGCCCCATGCTGATATTCTACAATTTTATTAAACAACTGTTGGTGGGTTGATACATCTGAGCCATGTGGGATATGTAAGCTCCCCACAGTGTAATACTGACACTGTATGGTGCCAGTCACTAATGCCAGTTGACCTTCCCCATCCTGGCTTGTGTTTTGTACTCTGAAGAGAGAAGTTTGGGGAATAATGTGGCTACTCATCTTCTGTGACCTTGTTGATATTCACTAGCTATTACATGGCCCAGTCCACATTTTGCCAACTTCTGGTGTTCCTGTGAGACATTTGAGTCTCTTGTAATATAAACATTTTGGGGGTGGATTTTCTTAAATTGTGTTAAAATGTTTGACCTTTTCACAGGGTTGCTTAAACCATTTATATTCTGGGACATAGCCTTAAAGTGTTGTGGTACTGTCATCATTACAATGTTATTCAAGAGAGTAGCTCATCTCAGCCCCCTGTTCAGCCAGTGCAGAAGCCCAGAATCATGTCTCTTGTTCAGTTTTCACTATATTCTGTCTGGTCAAATTGCAGTTTTAACAGTACTAAGCTCCATGTCAGTAGTAGGAACATTAGGAAGCTTACTAAAAAAAAAACAAGGTTGCGGAGGGGACCAACAGGGTACCATTTCCATGGACAAAAACCACCCCAACAGAAACAAGGGGCAGTTATGAAGGATTACATTTAACATGTTAAAATAAAAGTTGATCTCAGTTTTTGAATACAGATACACTTTTTAACTAGTTAACTTGAATGTTTATGTGTTGACCAATTGGGAAAGAGGTAATGGTGACAGCACTATACCACATGTTGTATTTTATGGCATTTGAGAAGTGTGGGTGTGTGAGTCTATTTGCCTTTGATAAAAGATTGGAAATCTGAAACGCATCAGGTGAGACACCTGTCCAGGATTCTAATAAAGATGCTATAAATTTTACTATGGTGTGGCATCCCTTTCATTTGTTTGAGTGCTCAGAACATTAAGGTAATCCAGGTACTTGAATGTCTCTATCTTATCCCCTATCTCTCCTCTCCTCTCCTCCAGAGGATACATATTGAGGTCCTCTAGTCTTTGCTCGTGCGACGTTTGCTGCAGTCCTTGCACCATTTTTGTTTTTTGCTTCTTGACACCTGATTATACTGGCTACTTTTGTTGCATCAGGTTTCTTGGATCTCCCAGAAGGCTATGCATGCTAAACCGCTAAGGAAGAGTGTGTTGTAGCAGGACAGCAAGAAGGCAATACTTTGTTCTATGTAAGGTATGCCACCATTGCCTTACACAATTTGAGTCTGCGGAAGTCTTATTTTTTGTCAGACCATAACAAATGTCTTGCTGTCTTTCCAGAATTACTTGTGGCTTAGTATTGTTCCCCTTTTCCTGCTGTCTTGTTTTTCTCCTACACAGCCAGGAGCCCTGTAGTGGCAATGGGAGCCCGCCCTGCAGGAGAGATAGCAGAAGCTCCGTGAGGAGTAAATTCAGGAAAAAGTGAGGAAATTGAAAAATAAGGACTAAATTTGTGTGGGAGAAGCTCATACCATTGTCTGGGAAACTGAAGCATAATCCAAAGCAACTCGAAGTAATTTGAAGCAAGTTAAAGCAAAGACAAAGCAGAGCTCAATTCAGAGGGGAGTTTCATGAATTGAAAATTCTTCCCCTTTTTCTTATACATTTTTAACATTTTATGTTTATTTTAGTAATATATTTTAAGTCTTTAAGTGTCTTACTGTGCTAAGATTGGGTGGGAAATGTTTATTTAAATACTCTAAGTTCGCAAACTTCTTGATGTTGGGCCATTTAAACTGTACTTAGAACTGTGGACCATTTTTTTATGTCTTGCATCTTTAAGGCTATTTGTTCAGGCAAATTCAGAACCGCTTAGGAACCCCTCAAGAAACTCCTAGGAAACCCCTAGAATTCATTTTAAATCACAGATGACCATTTAAGGGAATCAGAGTGAAGCTTATCACATGGTGCTAGCAACGCAGCATAGAAGGGTGCAGACTCAGCGTTCTGTGCTCAGAATGGTTGAAGCTTTCTGCGCTGTGTTGCATTGTTACTGTGGGCTCCATTAGACCCTAGTGCTTTTAAAAGCTGAAAGTTCTACCTTTCCACTTTAATTTAAATAATTAAATTTCTTTGCCTGTGCTGCTGGTGTTGCACTAGTCTCCCGCATCGGCCTGTCTGCTTGTGGCGCTAAACAGCTTGGCTACAGCTCGGCTACGGGATCCATTCATCAGGTCAAACCAAAATAAGGCTTGCCATTTACAGCTACAGTGTGTCAGCTGCATATTAGCACTTGGTTGTGAGTGTTTAGCAAATATGGACACTTTTTTTATATATGGCAACTCATTATTTATATTAAGTGGCTCTTCCATTCAATGTTATAACAGTAAGATCCTATTAATACAGGAGAGTAAATATCTCACAGTTGAAGGGCAAAGTAGTGGTCAAGAGTGGATACCACCATCGGCGGCAAGCACTTGTGAAAACGAGGTGGTGATTTGCTATTGCTAGTGTTATTGCTGCAAAAATATGAACCTGAAAGACTGGCTGGAGATGTAAGTTACTGTTAAAAAATAAACCAATAGGCTCTTTTCATCACTAGACTAAAAAGTGATATTTTAAAGGCTGGGATATACAGTATACTTATCCATGATTGTTTTTGAGAAGAAATCAATTTAATCTATTTAAAATAATTTTATAATAGTCACACACTAATTACATGTCTATAAAATAATAAGATAGTTGTATATGCCCGTGGCCAGTTCCTAACCTTTTCCTTTTGTTTTACCAAGGTCAGAAAACATTATACTTGTTAAAACAAGACTGTGGCATCTTTTGTATATGGACCTAAAGAGGAAAAGGAAAAATAAGAATTGAGATCGATCCAAAGGACTAGTCTGGGCTTGGAAAATTAAAGGACAAATTACATGAAGAGACTGCTGTTAAATTAATGGACAATAAGAATTTTGGGAAACAAAGAGAGACAAGAATGAAGAGATAACTATGACTGAAAAGAAAAGAGGTAATTTTCCTTGAGAAAAGAGTGGTCCCTGGCTTGTCAAGTGTCGCATTAAGAACAGAATATAGAATAGCAGGGGAAATCTGTGTTTTATTTGAATTTGCTCAATCTTTGCTAAAGTTTGCATAAAGTTTGGCATATTCTTACACTTTATATAATCTGGTATATTCTACTGCTTTTGCTGCTCTTTGTTTTGCACTGTTGGTATACTGAATGACTGAATGATTTGTTCTAGCTGTATTAGCTGGATAATTAGAAAAATTAGATAACTGGATTTCTAATGCGCACTTATTCCAATTTAAATGCTTAATATTATTTGGATATTTAATATCCCATAGGATTTGTGGAATATAGACCGACTATTACTCATCTATCATTGATGAATGTGATAGATTTTGTCTGTTTAAGATTCCTTGAGATTCTTTAATATTGCATATCCTAAATTATACTAATTGAATACTACTTAATCAATTAATTAAGCAAATTAATTTTGGGGTCTAGAATAATAACTGCTAGCAACTGGGGATATGGTTGTCACAAAAGCCAAATCAATGGTCTCTAATAAGTCTTTAGTGAGGCACTTCAACATGTCAGACTTAGGTGCATCAAAAGATAGGTTAGGAAAAGATGAAGAACTAGGTGGAATGGAAGATATGTACAGCAATTTATCCTCAGAGATGTGTGTGGATTATGAGAAAGGGAAATGGAAAAAAATTAAGGAAAACTCATGATAACGTGAATAAAAACTCTAAAAAAAACGAGGGAAAAAGTGACCAGCAAACACAAAAACAAAATAAAAAGGAGAGTAAAATGAGTAAAAATGATGTAAAACAAACAAGAATAGCACCCCATTATTAAAAAAAGCATCTGTAACAGAATCTCTTCAGACGGTAGAGAAAGTTAATTCTTCCCAAATTAACATAGAACAGAATAACACAGATCACATTATTAAATATATGACAGGCTCAAGTGGGATCGCAACTTCTACACCTGTTATAGAGCATAAAAAAAACACCTCTAGCTAAACAAATGATTGGAAACTCTGGAGGTACGAATCGAGAGGATAGTTTAGATATAATTGGCTGGGCATCACCAGAAAATGATCTAAGATAATTTACTATTTACACTCCGATAGTTACAGTTAATATGATATCTAAACATGTAAATGATACCAAAGTTGAGCAGACTGAGATGAAAAATATTCTCTCAGAATTTCAAAATACTATTCAGGGCTTAAGATCCTGGATGAATCATAGGATCATAGGTTGTTATAAGTCAAGTGGCCCTAAGCCATATCAGACTTGCCAAATTTTAGTGGAAAATATCTCTTACTATACTGCCCATATACTTGTCCAATCTATTTTTGAAGGATATCAAACTAGGTGCGTTAACAACTTCTGGTGGAAATGCATTCCACGAATCCACCACTCTCTGGCTAAACAAAGAGCCTCATCTTGTTGTCTTATACAACTCCCCTTTCAACTGGCAACCATGAGTCCTAGTTTCCCTCCCAAACAGCTGTTTTTTTACTAGACCTGATGATTCCCAGAGTAATTCATCCTAAAATGCCTTATACACAAAACACAGATCCCCTCTTGCCTTTCTGTATTCCATAGAATACAAACCCAAACTATCCAACCTCTCTTTATAGTTCTTATCTTTAATAAGCTGAACCTTCTTAGTGAACCATCTCTGCACATTTTCTACTTGTTTAGTATAGCCTTACTCTGAGAGGTAAAAAATGGATAACCATATTCCAGGGCTGGTCTAATCAAAGTCCCGTAGAGTGGTATCAAGACTTCACTGCTTCCACTTTTTATATTACACAAAATATTTCTCACTATTCTGTTTGCTTTCAGTATTCTCTCTCTGTTATGTTCAAAGTTTAACTTGTTAGTTATTAACACACCTAAATCATTTTCCTTGTTTGAACTGAGAATGACCTTGTCATTTAAACTATACTGGGCTAAAGGATTATACACACCGAAGTGCATGACTCTACATTTATCTGCATTAAACTTTAGCTTTCGCTTCCCTGCCCACAGCTCAAGTTCTTTAAGTTGATTTTTAAGTACGCCTATGGCCTTTATATTATTAACTTATCGCCCCTAGTTTAGTATCATCTGCATACTTCTGCAACCATATTTTGTCAGAAGTTTGCATATCTGACACAAAGGTGGTGAACAGCACGGGGCCCAAGACAGACCCCCACGGCACACCACTCGTCATTGGGCCCCAGTCTAAAAATACACCCCAGTGAAGACTCTCTGTACTCTGTCCTCTAACCATGAATCCGCCTATGCAGTGATAACAGAATCTATGCCCAGAACAATTAAGGTGTCTAATAATATCTGATGTGCCATAAAATGCCAGAAAATAAAATAATCTAGATGATCCTAGGATGAAAATTCAAAGTCTAGCTAGTAAAAATGATCTAGAGGGAAAAAAAAAGAGAGTAAAAGGGAAAGTATAGAAGAGTCTATGATGTATTATCATACTGCCATCAGTGCTGAAATAGTGGCTATTATGACGAATTAACATGCTGCAAATGTAATACTGATGGAACAGATGATAGCAATAAGAAATGAAATAGATGCAATAAAAGGAAATGTTGCTATAAATGGCTTCAGGATGATGTGCTGCACATACTGAATGAAATACACCCCTCTAGGGATTCTTCATTTATTCCGTTTATAGAAGATGGGATAGAGGAACAAAGTAGAGAAGCAGAAAGGCCAGCTTTTTTGAATGTAAACTATACCTCACAGACAGAAAGGAAAAATAAACAGGGGGAATGGGGAAAACTGATAGAAGATAAAAGAAAAAGCAAAAAAAAAAAAGGAAAAAAGTAAGAAATCAGAAAATATTATTAATTTCAAGAAAGTAAACAAAGGGAAAAAATGGGAAAGTAGATTCTGAAAAGAAGGATAAAAAAACACAAAAAGAAGAAACACAAATGAATACTGACGTATTACAGAATATGGATGTGTACAGAGTAAAAAGCTTAATGAAGAAAATGAAGAAATACTTACAATGTCTTTAATATCACAAGGTGCAGATAAAATAATAGAGGCTGAAAATAATAATGCCTTTTTTGACTTGGAATATAGCTGGTTATATTGAAAAAATTCATAATCCAGACTGTCTAAATTTTACTAAGAAGTGTACAGTAATTTTTTTTTACAGGAAACGTGGCATGACTCTAAAAACAATGAATATTTAAATGGATATCAAACATTTCAGTGCCCCAGTTATAAGAGTTCAAAACAAGGTAGGAGAGCTGGTAGTTTAATTACACATATTAAAATAGGTGTTTTTAGTAAAACTGTGGTAATAAATAAAAGTGACTTTTTTATGGTACTTAGATTAAGGAAACCTAAGATACAACTTATAATGATCACGTGCTATATTCCACCTGTAAAATCAAATTTTTTTATAGAAAAAATATATGGACTGGGCTTGAGAAAATTATCTTTGATGTATCCCTGAAAAAAACAGAAGATTATTTATTATTGATAGGCAACTTCAATGCTAGGCTGGGAAATTCTGATGGAATATTAGATAATACAATCATGAACAGGATGTACCCAGAGGTAGATGGTATAAAGTGGAACACAAAGGATGAAAAAATTAATGTAAATGGTTATAAACTCCGTAATATATTAAAAATTAATGGAATTTATATACTACATGGTAGATTGAAGGGAAACCAAGAAGGTGCTACTACTTTTATTTTGAATAAGGGGAATGCAGTTTTGAATTTAGTCTGTTGGAGAGGGCCTGTTGATTTTTGAAAATATCTTTCTATTCCAACAAGAACTGACACTGATCATTTACCTGTCTTTTTTATACTGCACAGATAGAGAGTGATTCAGATTTGCTAAAAACCCAAATAAAAATAAAAAACTGAGATCAGATATAAAAAAAAGACTAGTCTGGGCAGATATGGTAGAACCTTACATTAGGGAACAATTAGAACCCTTCCCTGAAAAAACAATTCTTATAATGGGTAACTTGGATTCTATAATCCTTTATGATACATTGAAAAGTTTTTTTAATCAGCTACAAGTGAAACCCTATAAAGAAAGAAGTATTAAATTTAAGAATAAAACTATGGGATGGTTTGATACTGAGGCCCAGATATTCAAAAGGGTTGCGCCATGCGCAACAGGGTTGCGCATGCGCAAGTCCAAAATGCGCCATTCTGCGATATTCAGCAGGAGGCAGTTACGCCCACTGGCACGCAGTTGCACAAGAGAGCAATGCAAATGAATGCATGCTCAACAGGAGGGAGGATCCATGCATAACCTGCGCAACCCGATATTCAGTCGGGTTAGCAGAGTTGTCATGGGCAACCCAACCTGCGCTCGCACAAGCTTGAGCCAAAAAAAGGCATAAGTTGAGGCCACCCACAGGTGAAGCTGCTGCATTGCAGGCGCAACACAGCAGCTGCCACCCTGGCTGACCCCCAACTCGCTCCCTGTGCCCCCCACCAGCCCGATCGCGGGCGGTACCACATCTATGTCCCCCCACACATCTCCCACAGCCCGATCGCGGGCAGAACCTGCTCTATCCCCCACATCTCCCACAGCCCGATCGCGGGCAGAACATATGAACCCCCAGTGCCCGATCGCGGGCAGATGTAACCCTCCCCCCAGCGAATAACTCCCTGGTGGTCACTGGACCACCAAGGTGTCAGACGAAAGTGTTCTGCCGTCGCAGGGTCGCGGGTTCTGCCAGCGATCAAATGGAAGGTTACGTTCCGGCGGTCGAAGAATGATGTGTAACTGTCACACCCGATCGAGCTGTCACGTCGGTCCACGACGGCTGCCGCCTGGCAGGGTGGCGAGAGCAAGTCCTCGGGGATCGGCGCACCTACATGCAAATAAGGCATGCAAATGAGGCCATAAATAGATGCAAATGGCTCCCCTGCCTTGCATAAATGTGGCCCCATTTGCATGTCACCTTTGAATATCGGACATTTGAGCATTTGGCGCAATGGTACTTGCGCCACCGCAAGTTTAATGCTCAACTCTGGCAACTGCGGTAGCGCCAGTTCCACTGCGCCATGCGCATGCTGTGGCTCGGTGGGCTCTGTTCAAAGGGTTGCTCAACAGCGCAACTCCTTTGAATATCACCGCCACACCCCTGCGCAACTATTTTGAGCAGCGAAGGGGCTTCCGCCTCAGACTGGCGCAGTTTGAATATCTGGGCCCGAGTGTAAACTGACGAAAAAACAACTAGTGAAGGTATTGAGAATATTTAGACAAAATGGTACTGCCGAAATTAAAGAACATCTAAAGAGCTTAAGGAAAGAGTACAGAAATTCAATTGCAAGGGAAAAGAAGGAATTTTATGCAGCACAATGGAAACAAATGACAGAAGCCACAGAGACAAGGCATAGTAAAACATTTTGGTCATTAGTGGCGTCGGGCTGAAGGAACTATCGGTAGAAATAGAAAACTAAGTTTCAGCAAAAGACTGGATTAAATATTTTTCACAAGTAATGTTACATTAACATGGAAAAAGATCATGGTTAGAAATGGATAAAATAATGATTAAACAAAATTTCTAAACTATTACAGAGTCAGAAGTTATGGATGCAATAAAATTAAAATCAAATAAGGCTCCCAGGGCAGACATGATACTAGTGGAACTATTTACATGTAAAGAGTTACAGTGGACAGAGATATTATGTTCCTTATTTAATAAGTGTGTACTAGATAATTATATCCCAGAATCCTGGAGGGGCAGTGATTGTACCTATTTACAAAAAGGGAAATAGACAAAATTCAAAAAACTATAGGGCTATTAGCTGACTGGATATAATAGGGAAAATCTTTGCACGAGTACTTTTAGAATGGATTATTACCGATATTAACAGAGCAGGACAACTGTTCCCATTCCAAGCAGGCCAAATGTTCTCGACAATGGATAATTGCTTTATATTACATCATTTACATGAAAAATATATAAAACTAAGGTCCCAAAAACTATATACAACACATATTGATTTTTCAACTGCTTCTGATACTATTAATAGAAGCAAGCTTTGGGATTTGGATGTATAAATTTGGAATACATCAATAAATATGGTTAGGTTATTATATTCTAATACATGAGTGCAAGTGAGGTTATATTTAACTGGAAATATGTCTAAAAAATTCCCAACTATCTGAGGTGGCAGGCAGGGGTACATCCTTGCCCCCACACTGCTTTCAATTTATATTGATTCTCTACTTGGAATACTGCAAGACTCCATCATAGATTCACCAAAAATTGGCTCAGATTTATGCCCAGGAATGGCATAAACAGATGACCTCATACTGTTTTCATTAATGGCTAAGGGTCTTCAGGAAAAACTAAATTTACTGGATTCTTTTGCTGAGAATATGGGTCTAAAAATAAATATGTCACAGTCATATGTAATGATATATAAAAAAAGTTTAGGGAAATGGTTAATAAAAATCTCAAACTGTACAAATTACAAATGACTATACATATTTAGGTCTTGTATTTTCAAAAAATCTTTGTTGGAATTCTCACTGTACTTTAATTCAAAATAAAGTTGTGAATACATCCATAGCACTTAAAAGATTTAGGCCGGGATATTCAAAGGGGTTGCGCTGGCACAACCCTGCATTGTGCCCCGGCGGGATATTGAAAAGGCTGCCTGGCACAGCGCAACTCCCAATGCACCGGGGTGCAATGTAATGGTATGCAGCGCAGATGCAGGGGATGTGCCCATGCATATGCAGCACATCCAGATATTCAGCTTGGGATATGCAGCGCATATAGAAACATAGAATTTGACGGCAGATAAGGACCGCTTGGCCCACTCAGTCTGCCCATTTCCCTACCTACTGGATAAGCTGCAGATCCTAGTTAACCAGTAGCCCTCGCCTTCCTACCCCACCCCCAGAATGGCCTTATGACTGTCCCATGCATGCTTGAATTCCACCACTGATTTTGACTCGAACCTTCCTCCGGAAGGCTGTTCCATGCATGCACAACCCTCTCTGTGAAAAATACTTCTAAATTACCTCTGAGCCGCCCATCTTCAAATTGTGCCCTCTTGTTCCTGCACACCTCGTTTTTTGAAAGATGCTACCCTCTTGGACTTTGTTGATTCCCTTGAGGTACTTGAAAGTTTCTATCATGTCCCCCCTCTCCCTCCTTTCCTCGAGGCTATACATATTAAGCTCCTTTCACCTCTCTTCATATGTCTTCCGGTGCAGACCCTGCACCATTTTAGTTGCCCTCCTCTGGACAGCTTCCATCCTGTCTATGTCTTTGCGGAGATTGGGTCTCCAGAACTGCACACAGTACTCCAGATGGGGTCTCACCAGCTGTCTGTACAGAGGGATAATAACTTCAGTTTTCTACTGGTGATGCCTCTTCCTATGCATCCCAGTATCCCCAGCCCTCCTTGCTGCCCTCTCACATTGCTTGCCCACCTTTGGGTCATCTGATATGACTACCCCAGTCCCTTTCCATTTTTGTTGTTGTTAGTATCTCACCCACCATTGTGTACCCCTTCCTTGGGTTTTTGTTTCCCAGGTGCATTACCTTGCACTTCTTAGCATTGAATCTAAGCTGCCATACATTTGACCATTCCTCTAACCTTGCCAAGTCCCTTCTCATCCTTTCCACCCCACCTTGTGCATCAACTCTGTTGCAGATCTTCGTGTCATCTGCAAAGAGACATACTTTTCTTCCAGTCCCTCTGCAATGTCGCTTATAAAGACATTGAAGAAGACCGGTCCTAACAGTGAACCCTGCGGTACCCCACTAGTAACCCTCCTTTCTTCTGAGTAGACTCCATTTACTATTACTCTCTGTGTCCTATTCTCCAGCCAATTCTTTACCCAGGCTGTCATCTTGGGACCCACTCCCAGGCTGGCTAACTTGTATATTAATCTTATGCTGGTGCAACCCTGCACTGCGCCGCATGGGGAGCTCAAAGTTGAGCTCTTGCAGAGTAGGAGCAACTCCCAGCCACCCAAAGGTGGGCTGCAGTACTGCAGGGCGCAACACAGCAGCCCAGCCTTGGGTGGCAACCCGCCCACCCAGAACACAGTCCACAAGCACACACTGACCTGGACCCCCCACCCGTAGCCACGATCGCACAGTAAACATATACAATGACATCCCTGGCAGTCTAGTGGCCTCCCAAGTCCCTGATTCCCGAGATATATTATTTTATGCTCACCTCGGTGGTTCATGGTCTCCACCCGATGCCCCGATCGCTTTATCGTGGTGATGTTTAGATAGGTTCTCCTGGATCGCGCAGCAGTGCTCAACATACTCCTGTGATCCAGTGTCTCTCTATTGTGAGCCCTCGCCCGTCTCGCGGGCGATGTTGTCTCTCGATATTCGGCGTCACTCCGCCGAATGACAGGTACAATATGGGTTGTATTGTTTCTGTGTGATTAATAGCTGAGATATTGTATTAGACAGTCCCATTTATGTGAATAATTCATTCACATAATGGGACTGTCTAGTACAGTATGTTCTGCAAGCCAATTGGTCCACCCAGGGACCAATAGGCTTATAGACCATACTATACCTGTCATTTGGCAGGTGGCCGGATGGTATGCGGGAAGATGCAGCTGCCCAGCCGACAGGAGGGAGCGGGTGGGGCGAGGGGTCCTGTGTGGGTGGGAGGGGTGCGAGGTGACACTGGATTACCAGGGAATTACGTGTGGGAGCTGTACTGCGATCAGGGACCCGGGAGGAAGGGGGGTACCACTGCACTACCAGGGACTGGTACCTAACACATCCGCCACAATTGGGGACTTGGGAGGGAGGGGGGTCCACTAGACTACCAGGGGCTGTTTTAATGTACATTCACCAAGATCACGGCAATGGGCAGGGTAGGTTCCACTAGACCACCATGGATGGTGTAAATGACATTTTTCGGGGAATCGGGGACTCAGCTGGGAAGGGGGACCACTTGAGCACAGGGTTGGTCGTGTGTTCAATTTCTCGGGGAATCGGGAACTGGAGGGGGGCCACTAGACTACCAGGGATTTCATTGTACACATATGCCAGCGATCGCAGCTATGGGGTGGGGGATGCCCCAGGATCCCCACTGCCCATGTCATGCTGTGCAGGGCACCAATTGCAAGTCAACGGGCTGCCCTGCGCAGGGCATGCAAATGGGGCCATAATGACATGCAAATGGCCCCATTTGCACCTTGCATATATTATGGCCTCATGTGCATGCTCCGGCTGAATATCACAGGTGATGTGCCTACTGACTAAACAGTTCTAAACTGATGTTTAACTAAATAAATAAATAAAATAGTGCAACTGCACTTGCACTGGCGCATCCCCGTGCTCCCTATCTGTGGCTTGTGCTGGCGCAGTGCCACTGCGCCATGCGCAGTATGTGCACCGACCTTGCCATATTCAACAGTGCTGCGCCATGGTGCATCACTGTTGAATATCGCCTGGTCCTGGCCCTGGCTTAGCCCAGTTGCACTGCGCCCAGGCTTGCGCCACTGCCCGGCGCAGTCTGAATATCTGGCCCTTAATGTAAGATCTGGAGGGTTTTCCATAAGACCATTATTAGTAGCGAATAATGCAAAATATTACTCTCAAACTCTATATGGTGCAGAACTGTGGGATCATGAGTATATAATGTATTTCGAAAACCTAGTAGTACGTCTCCTGAGACCCACGTTTTGTTTTCCAACATCAACCCCACCTGCATATGTAAGGGCAGAAACAGCTTCAGTTAACTTGAAAGCCTTAGCAGAATCCCAGTTAGTAAATTTCTGGATTAGACTGAATTGCCTACAAGGGAATAGATTGGCTAGGAAATGTCTAGAGGAAAAAAACTGTGGCAGATAAAAGGTTATTGCCAATCTCCATGGTTATTAAAGGTGAAAAAAACATTACGGTCTGTAGGAATGGAATCATTATTAGACTTGACATTCAAAAAAGTTACAATATCAGTACAATGTAAAACATATATTAAATTACTGATTAAAAAATATAATAAGGATGACTTAGAAAAAATAAGGAATTCACAATTCTTTATCTGGTATCGTAATAACATATTATCACATAAATATAAATACTATCTTGATATGTTAGAAGATCCTAAACAAAGAAAACTTATGCTAGATTTAGGGTTGAATTTGTGAATCAAATGCTCTTATGGCAAAGTTTAAAAAGATAAGGGATCCTGCATACTCATTTTGTTACTGTGGAGCACAAGAAATAGAGAGTATCACATACTATATTAAAATGCCCATGGTACGAAAAGGCTAGAAAGAAATGGTTGGGGGATATTTTATCATAGTTGGAGTCCTGTGATGATGATGTACAAATTTACATATTGCTATCATCAGAAGATGAATTTATAATAAGAAGAGTTGCAAACCTTTTAGTGAACCTACAACAAATAAGAACAAGCATTTGTCAATGCCGAACGTTCGCTTGCAGGTATTTGCAGTGGTATTTGGCACTTGGACATGGCTTAAAAAAATCAGTGACAAAGAAGTACAAGCATTTGTCAATGCCGAATGTTGCTTGCTTCTATGTGCTGTTTAGGTATTTGGAACTCATTGGAGTGCAAATATTGAAAATTCACGAACTTACGAGCATGCGTAGGAACTGCGCAACGCACTCTCGTAAAACAGTCATTTTAGGAATTGTTTCACCAAATTTTCAACATAGCTATTTTAAGACCTCTGCTCATGAACAGTGTCACTGTGATTTTTAATGTGTCCCATACATTGAGTTAGCACACCAACTGCGCATTAGTAAGCTACATGAGCCGGAAATATGTTTGGGCAGGATGTGAAAAATGACAGCCATACTGCTCATAAGGAGGTGTGGTAAAATGGCAATGTTGAAAATCTGGAGTGGAAATATTGAAAATTCGCAAACCTACGAGCGTGCATAGGAACTGCGCAACGCACCCTCGTAAAACAGTCATTTTAAGGAATTTACACCAAATTTTCAAAATAGCCATTTTAAGACCTCTGCTCATGAACAGTGTCACTGTGATTTACTTAATGTGTCCCATACATTGATTTCGCACACCGATTGCGCCATTGTGTGCTACATGGGCAGAAACACGTTTTGGGTGAGATGTGAAAAATGACAGCTGTGCTGCTCATAAGAAGGTGTGGTAAAATGGCAATGTTGAAAATCTGGAGTGAAAATATTGAAAATTAGTGAACTTAACGAGCCTCGTAGGAACTGCGCATACGCATCTATGAAACAATTATTTTTAGAGTTACCACCAAATTTAAATAGGCTTTTTGAGTGCCCACCTATGAATACTGGCACTGGTCGCAGTCGTTAATCAGGTCCGAAAGGTGATTTCGCGCAGTGACTGTGAAATCACCCTTCGGGCCCGAATAACGCCATGACAGTGACAGAATTCATGAGAAGGGTCCCAAAAACCCCATGTTGAAAATTTGGTGCAAAAATTCCAAAAAATGCCTGAGATATGCAACAAAGTTGAAAAACCCATCTAGCCCATTACAGCTTACCAGCATTTCCTCAGTTCGCTGGGTCGGCTTTGAAGAGTGCTGACGTGTTTCCAGTCCAGCGATGATCGCCGCTCCGAGCTCCGGAGGTAAGTATGGGGTGAGGGGGGTGTGGGGAGGCAGGGTGCGCAGTGGGTGGGTGCGGGTTGTGGGAGGGGTGGGGAGACTGCGTGGGACCGCTTTTAATTTACAGGTTTTTTTTTGTACTTTGACAGCGGGGCGTTTGCCACGCTGGGGTGGGCTCCAGCGTGGCAGAAGGATCTGGTGGGGGGCGGGGCCGACGGGATTGGCACCAGCGTCCACAGAGATGACGCTGGACGCTTGCCACGCTGGGTGGGCCCAGCGTGGCAAAAGGGATGGCTGGGTTAGAGCCGACGGGGATTGGGCACCCCCATCGGCAGATGACGCTGGATATTTGCCACGCTGGGGTGGGCCTCAGCGTGGCAGCAAAGATTTTTGGGGCGGACGGGTGCAAGCACACAGCGGTGTTTTGAAGAGAAGACCACCGCTGTCATACACAGCACCGGTGCGGATTGGTGCAGGACCGCCACGCCTGCTCAAGGGAGCAGGGGATTGCTCAGGAGAGGCACACCTCCAAAGTGTCCCATTCTCCCAAGACGTTCCTTGCGCATGCGTGCAAGCGAACGTAAAAATGAGAACTAAAACAATAATTACATGAACTTGTGTTAAGATGCTATTTATTAGCTAGAATTATTTATGATGTGCATTAGAAATGTTACTGAATATATGTGTATATGTTTTCTATGTATATGTTTATTTATATTGTAATGATATTTTTAGATTGAACAATAAAACTGTACCATACAATACCATTTTTGTTGCCCTTCTCTGGACTGCCTCCATTTTGTTGATATCCTTCTGGAGATGCAGCCTTCAGAACTGGACATAGTACTCCAAATGAGGTCTCACTAGTGATCTGTACAGTGGCAAAACCACCTCCTTTTTCTGCTGGTGATACCTACCCTATGCACTCTAGCATCCCTCTGGCTCTTTCCATAGCCTTCTCACTTTGTTTGGTTATCTTTAAGTCATCAGATATGATTACCCCAGGTCCCTTTCTTGACTGGTAGCTGTCAGTACCCTCCCCATCTTGTACTCCTCCCTTGGATTTCTGCACCCCAAGTGCATGAGTTTAAACTTCTTTGCATTGAATCTCAGCTGCCAAACTTTCAGCCACTTCTCAAGCATGTTTAGGTCCTTTTTCATTTTTTCCACCCTCCCTGGAGTGTCGACTCTGTTGCAAATCTTAGTGTCATATGCAAAGAGGCATACCTTCCCCTCTAGCCCCTCTGCAATGTCACTTATGAAGACATTAAAGAGGACCGGACCCAGCACGGATCCCTGTACCACCCTGCTGGTTACCCCCAGATTGATAACAGCATTTACCACCACCCTCTGTGTCCTGTCACCAACCAGTTTCTGACCCATTTACCACCTTAGGGCCCACTCCCATGCTGCCTAACTTATTTATCAACCTCCTATGTGGGATGATGTCGAAGGCCTTGCAGAAATCTAGGTAGGCCACATCCACTGCCTCTCCCCTATCTAGCTCCCTGGTCACCCAGTCAAAGAAATCTATCAGATTTGTTTGACAAGACCTTCCCTTTGTGAATCCATGCTGCCATGGATCCTGTGCTCCACTGGATTCTAGAAATATCACAATTCTTTCCTTTAGTAGTGACTCCATTAATTTCCCCACCACTGAGGTCAGGCTGACTGGCCTGTAGTTTCCGGCCTCCTCCCTGTTCCTACTTTTGTAGAGATGGACAACATTTGCCCTCCTCCAGATCCCTGAAACCACCTCTGTCTCTATTGATTTGTTGAATAGGGCTGTTAGAGGTGCTGCCCGCACCTCTCTAAGTTATTTTAATATTCTGGGATGTATCCCATCTGGCCCCATAGCCTTGTCCCCTTTCAAATTCTCGAGTTCCTTTATGACTCCTTCTTCCATAAATGGGTTGGTGTCCACCTCTCTCTCCCACTGGTGCTCCTATCCCCCAATAGTGGTCCTTCTCCTTCCGCTTCTTCTGTGAATATTGAACAAATACATTTGCTCAGGATTGTTGCTTTTTCTAGGACCCCCTCCACACACACCCTTCCTCCTTTTTTAACCTCACAATCCCACCCCTGGTCTTCTTTCTATCATTAATGTACCTGAAAAAGGTATTGTCTCCTTTTTCAATTACTTGAGCTATTCTTTCCTCTGTTTGCACCTTTGCACTCCTGACTGCTTTCCCCGCCTCCCTCTGCTTTTCCAGATACAGCTCTCGATCTTCCCCACTCTGTGTTTCCTTGTAACTCCTGAAAGCTAGTCTTTCTTCTCTTACCTTCCCGGCTACATCCTTTGAGAACCATAGTGTTTTTTTCTTTCTCTTTGTTTTGCTTACTTGCCTAACACAAAGGCTTGTTGCCTCTGCTATGGCTCCCTTAAGGGTAGCCCATTGTTTTTCTACATCCCCCCTTCTCCTTTCCCTGCCAGGGCTTCCTTGAGACATTACCCTATTTTTGCAATGTCAACCCATCTGAAATCCTGGACCCTTGCTTTCCTGTAGTTTGACTCCTCTACTGTTCTCACACTGAACCACACTGTATGATGATCACTGGACTCCAGATGGCAACCCACCGTTACATCAGTTACTCTATCCCCATTGGTGAGTACCAGGTCCAATACTGCTCCTTTTCTGGTGGGTTCTGCCACAAGCTGCTTGAGGCATGCCCCCTGCAGGGCATCCAGGATGCCTCCGCTCCTGGCTGTGGCTGCAGCCTGGGTGCTCCAATCCACATTAGGAAAACTAAAGTCTCCCACCAGCAGCACTTCACCTTTGGTTGTCATTTCCATTAGCACCCTCTCCATCTCCTCCTCTTGTGCTGGAGGTCTGTAGATCACACCTGTGTGAATGGCATGCTCATTTCCTGTCTCCAGGGTGATCCACAGTGTTTCCGCTCCCTCCTGCATTCCCTGAACTTCAGTTGCTTTAATTCCCCTCCCTGACAAAGACAGCCACCCCTCCACCCATTTTCCCCACCCTTTCTTTTCTAAATAGAATGTAACCTGGTATGGCTATATTCCATTCATGGATCCCCGTGTACCATATTTCCATAACAGTGGCAATGTCCAGGTCTGCCTCTGCCATCAAGGCTACAAGGTCTAGGATTTTATTTCCCAGGCTGCGGGCATTCATGCACATGGCCTTCCACGTTTTGCAACCTCCCTTTCTAGTAGCTTCCCTATTGTCCTCATGTCTTCCCTCCCTTCCTCTCCTGTTTTTACTCCCCATTCTTCCTTATCTCTGTCATTCTACCGATCTCAGTTTTAGGTTTGTGTTAATTTCCCAATCCTAAGGTCCTCCCTACTAACAGCTTCATCCTGTGTGGGGGGGGGGCATTAGCTTCTTCCTGCCTACTATTGCTTCCCCACCTTGGCTAGTTTAAATGCTTGCCAATGAAGCATTTAAACCTCTCACTAAGGATCTTGGTTCTCCCCCGGATAGATGCAGTCCATTCCACCTGTATAGGCCTGCATCCCTCCAGGTGGGACCCCAGTCCTCAATGAAGCTGAAGCCCTCTGCTCTGCACCAGTCCTTCAACCATGTATTGAATCTCATGGTGCGGAGTGCCCTGCCTTCCCCTTGTCACAGACCGGTAGCACCTCTGAAAAGGTTACAGTGCATGCCACTTGTCTAAGACCCCTCCTCAGCTCCCTGAAGCCCTCCTGCACTATCATAACCTCATCACCAGCCAGATCATTGGTACCGAGGTGGACAATGATGTCTAGCACTCCCTCCCATTCTGCTGCCCCAGCGATCCTCTGGATGCGCTTTCCATCCCTCCGAGTCATGTCATCAGATAGGTACTTAACCTCCTACTTTCCCACTCCATCCGCCCCCAAGTCTACCCCCCTAACAATACAGTTCCCCACCAGGAATTGCTTCCTCCTCCTCTGCGGTCCTCTGCCTCCCCCCTTGGGGTCTTCACTGTGGAAGACACACACATCCTCCTTGGTCTCCACTGTAGGTGCTTGCATGGGACAGTTCTACTCTGCCAGTGCAGCACAGAAGTTGTGGAGTTTAACCGTAGGAGGGATGCACCTCTGCCCCACCACCCTCTCCCTTCCCGAGCCCACTGCAGTCCAGTCACTCCACCCAGGCAACCTTTGAGGCAGTGGAGGTAGACTTGGTGGTCCCTGGAGGAAGGACAGTCCCCTGAATCCTGGCCAACTCTGCATGAAGACAAGCAATCTCCTCCTTCATCCCAGACAGGTGCCTGCTGATGGGACATCGCAGCATTCTCCAGAACATCTCCCGGAAGATTGCCGCCCCATAGCCACTGCACTGCACCACTCCCATCATGTCTTATATCTGGCCCCTCTCCTGTTGCTTTGAATGCTTACTCTCTTCTCCATCTGTTTATTTATTGATTAATTCATTTATGCATTTATTTTTTACGCCTACTTTCCTACTGCCCTTCTTCTTCTGGGTCAGGAACTTCCTGCATTCCTCGGTAGTCTCCTTCCTCCTTGCTCAGAATGAGACCTCCAGCAGCTTGGGGGGGGGGGAGAGCTACTCCTTTTCTTCAAGGATGGCAAATCTTATGCTTCTCTGTCATCCCTCCCTTCCTGCTCCCAAACAGGAAGTTCCTGTTGTCAGTCAAATCCAATGCCTATAAAAGTGGAACTGGCTAAGGAAGGGGGATGGAGAGGAGGGTCGGATGGCAATACCAATGTGTAACAGGCTCTCTTGATGAGTCGGAAGTATTCTAGTGGGGTACTGGGTGAATACGGCACAGACAGAACCGCGCATGTAATATCGTGCTGTAAGAAGCGCGTGTTGTTTTACAGTGACAGAGGTTGTTTAAGCACGCAGTAAGAACTGCTACCCCTATCGCTGTAGGGTGATGGCACTGATGAAGGATGCCGCTGGGGTGGTGCCTGACTGAGTCACTCCCTTGGTGGAGTGGCTAGAGCACCTGTCTCTAGCAATTCTCCTCAGGTCCCACTATGCTGCGCCTTTTTGGAGGGGGGACAACAAAAATCACCACTCCAATTGTTTTTGTTTCCTCAAGTCCAGACCCCTGAAGTTGATTATATTTAGTCTCTGGATGTGTGAGGGGCAAAGCCCCCCCTCCCACAAAGTTGGTTCAGGGGTGGAGCACCCTGCAAAAACAATGTTACTTCTCCAGTGTACGCCATATTTGTTGTTGTCGGTGTGTTGTGCCGACGTTATTATGCTGCAGGATGATTTGTGTGCGACATTGTTAATGTGTGTGGTTTTAACCATGACATTATGACCCCGTGCTTTCTAGCAGTGTGTAACAAGCTCTCTTGCTGAGTCAGAAGTGTTCTAGCAGTGAAGTTCTAGCTCCTAGACAGCTGCCTCCTTGTTCTGATGGAAAGATTGCTCTGTGCCAAAAGCTGGCAGCAGAGAGGTCTAACTGCAGTCACCAGTTTTATTTCTTGCTAAGTCCCCCCCCAACCAATTAACAGCTCTCCTCCTGGCTTCACAAACTGCCAAGATGAGATAGTCCCCTTTTCCCAACTCAGAGAAGCACACTGACTCTTTTTTGTTTGTTTGTTTTTTACCCCAAGACCCTACACTTCTAATAAAGTATCTGTTTGCCTAATCCCAACAGACTCTTACTCTCTTGCTGAGTCAGAAGTGTTCTAGTAGTAAAGTTCTAGCTCCTAGTCAGCTGTCTCCTTGCTCTTATAGCAAGATTGCTCTCTGCCAAAGCTAGCAGCAGAGAAGTCTAACTGCAGCCACCTGTTTTTCACACTATTTGTAAAATGAGAGAAGAGTTCCATAGGGTTCTGTGCTGGGGCCTCGCCTTTTCATACTATTTATAAATGAGAGAAGAGTCCAACAGGGTTCTGTGCTGGGGCCTTCACTCTTCACACTATTTATAAAGAAAAGAAGAGTCCCACAGGGTTTTGTCCTGGGGCCGCTCCTCTTCAGGCTATTAATAAGAGGAGAGTCACACTGGGTTCTGTATTGGGGCCTCCCATCTGCACAACATTTCTAAAAGAGGAGAGGACAGCAGGGTTTAATGCCAGAGTCTCTCCTCTTTACACTATTTATAAAGAAGAGAAGAGTTCTGCAGTGTTCCATGCTGAGGTCTCTCTTTATACAGTACTATTATAAATAAGAAGAGTCAGCTGACCATGTAGGCGCGGCGACCAGCACTACGCTTGGCGCTGATGACCCAGGTTAGGAAGGCGAGCCCGGAAGCTAAAGGGTCGGCCAGGAAAGGAGGCTTGAGCGTCCCAGGGACCGCTCACCTTCACCAGGAGGAGGGGGGAGACCAGGGCTCGGTGCTTAGCTGACCTTGGACGGAGGTCTGAGGTACAGCAAGCCCAGCCACTTCTAGGAGGAGCTGCATGATAGACGTCGGTGCTCTGCGCCTTGACATCAGGGTGCACGTCACGCAGCACAGAAAAACAGGAACAAATGGCTTGCGTCACTTCCGGTTGACTGAGTACCAGACCCAATCCCCAATGCCTCTACCTGTCCCGGAAAATGGCATCCCAACGAAACGCAGGAATTCGGGGTGTATGGGCCCCATCATCCCTGCCTGGGGGCAAGCCATGGCTACATGGGGGATGGACCCGCTCAGGCTCCACATAAGAGGGCGGGACTAGAAGGTCCGAGGCAACTCCTGAAGGGAGGGAAGGGGAGGGGAGTGCCGCAGGCAGGGAAGAGCATAAACAGCAAGTAAAAAAATATATATATATTACAGAAGAGTCCGAGAATGTTCTGGGTTGGGCCTCTCCTCTTCACACTATTTCTAAATGAGAGAAATATTCCACAGAAATGAGAGAAGAGTCCCACAGGGTTATATACTGGGGCCTCCCCTCTTCATGCTATTTATAAATGAGAGAAGAGTCCCATAGGGTTTTGTGCTGGGGCCTCTCCTCTTCACACTATTTATAAATAAAAGAAGAGTCCCGCAAGGGTCTGTGCTGGGGCTGCCCCTCTTCATGCTATTTATAAATGAGAGAAAAGTCCCACAGGGTTCCATGCTGGGGCCTCCCTTCTTTACACTATTTCTAAATGAGAGTAAGAGTCCAGCAGGGTTAGATGCTGGGGCCTCTCTTCTTTACACTATTTATAAATAAGAGAAGAGTTCTGAAGTGTTCCATGCTGAGGTCTCTCCTCTTTATACCATTTATAAATGAGAGAAGAGTCTGAGAATGTTCTGTGTTGGGCCTCTCCACTTCACAGTTTTTCTAAATGAGAGAAATGTTCCACAGGGTTCTGTGCTGGGACCTCTCCTCTTCATGCTATTTATAAATGAGAAAAGAGTCCCACAGGGTTCCTTGCTGGGACCTCTCCACTTCACAGTATTTATAAATGAGAAAACAGTTCTGCAGGGTTCTGTGCCGGGACCTCTCCTCTTCACACTATTTATAAATGATTGAAGAATCCCACATGGTTCTGTGCTGCGTCCTCTCCTCTTCATACTATTTATACATGAGAAAAGAGTCCTGAAGTGATCTGTGTTGGGAACTCTCCTCTTCACACTTTTGATATACATGTGTAACCCCCCTGCAAATGGGGGTTCCCAAAAGACTTCCAGGAGCTTGCTTGAATGCTCCAAGCCTGAATGGTGTTTGGCGTTTAAGCCATTTATCAGTGAGTGTTTTTAGAACCTCTGGTACTGTCTCTTTAAGAGCTGTCTGCTTGCAGACATAATTAGTTTGTATGGGGGACTGTGTGTTTCTTTGATTGAGTACAACTCAAGCTGCTGCCAATTCACTCCATTTTTGCAGTCACTAGGAGTGCAAAGGGAACCTATCTGAAAGATGTAACTGTTTGCCAGAAACCATTTAGAGTGATAATGAAATTACAGTTTGTCTAACCTGCTTTCTTTTGCAGTCAGAACAGTGTCTGCCTAGTTCCCCATTCTGGTTTTGAACTGCTGAACTGGACCAATCAGTGTGGGGTAAGCTAGCTCTAAAATGGTGCCTTGGACGAATCAGAACTTGGACTCATAATCTGAGCCAGCCACAAGAGGATTGTATGGGCAGTGACTCTGGGAGATGTAGTTTAGACTTCAGTGCCTTTTTTGGACCAACAGCAGCAGTCTATTGTGAGTGACAGCCAATCCAGTCAAGAACTGGGAGGAACTCAAAGGAAGTGCCCGGTTTTGTCGGTTGGAGTTTCAGTTGAGCTTTGGCAGTGAAGAAGGAAGGAGCCCTGTGCTTTTCAGTGTGCAGTTTTAGTCAAAAACGGGTGTAAGGCCCAGAGTTCCAGTCTGCAGCTTGTGTAACTGCTTGTTAGGACTGAATCAGTCCTGTGAAAAGAATCAAAGGATCTCTGAAGAGTAGAAACCAGGCTCACCCTGTAGAAGACTGGAGAAATTATTGAATTGCACTCGGTCTGTCAGGAACTGAATCTGCTGTGTGTTCTCCGGGTATTGTGCAGTAATTGCGATCGGGATGAGAAGCAGCCTGCCTGGTATAGTACTCTCTTTTTACCATATAAATGTGAAGAGTCTCTTGGAGCTCAAGAGTAGCCCTGCTGATATTGAAGGACCCTATCTTATTTGGAGGTCGTGAGTACTAATTCAGGGTCGCCTCCCTGTTGAATTGCCACATTAAATCCAAAATGGAATTACTGTACTGCTGACTGTTTAATTTTCCTTTCTCTGTGTGAAAGGGCCCCTACCAGCTGCCACGGTTTGGACTAGCCACTAGGGCTTGGGTACCCAGGGACAGTAATCATAGGATAGGCCTCTGCACAGAGCCATAGGTAGATTATTAGAGTGATACCTAATTAACCTGATTTCCCTGTCCTTGTTATATCCCCAAATAAATCAGAGCTGCTTGTTTGCAGCAAAGTTATACTGCCTGAGGTATTTGTCTATGTTAAAGTACTGTACTGTGATTGTTGCACTGTATCTCATTTCACAGGAGGTCCCAGTGCTGAACCAGTCCTGGGGGTAAGTGTATACTGAAGGTAATTTGATATATTGTGTGGGCCACTAGTGGGAAGAAAGGGGGGTTGCAGTGTCCCAGAGGGCTTTGACCAAGTTAGTTTAACTATTGCAAACCCTGACCTCTGGGTGGAGGCACCCGCCATTGGATCCAGGCCCCTCAACCTGTTAGTGGCAAATCAGGCAGGGGTAGTAGCCCCTGGGATAGCGCCATCTAGGGGTTACATCTTGGAGGCTCACCGCTGGGATTGTGTGTCCTCTAGTGGCCATATTTACGAACCACTGTTAAGAAAAAATGGGTACCCCGACAGAAGTGGCTGTGCACCGGCTGGTGGAGTGGTGTACTGGGGAGGAGATTGACCCCCAAAATGCTATGCTTATCCTGGACATCCCCTTGGGTATCAATACGGACACTGTGCAGGAGTACTTTCCAAGGTGGAAGGTTTACAAAACCCTGTGGTGGTGGCTCGGCATGCTAATCTGCTCACCCACACTTTCCTGGCCCTAGTAGAGTTTAAGGATCCATAGATAGCTCCAAAGTGCCACAGACCATTACCCCAGAGGGAGCCCTCACTGCTTGGAGAGTGATAACTAAGGACAGTAAAGACCCGGGGAATCATCCCCACCACTATCTGAAACTTTGAGGAGAATTTGCTAAATGGTTGCTGGGAGAAGGGAAACTGTGGAGGACTTGAAGAAACTATTCTTGCCACCTGGGGTGTTCCTCCCCAACACCCTCTCTGCTCCAGTGCCCGTAATAGTGGCTGAACCAATGCAGACTCCTATTTCTGCACCTGCCATTAGTCACGACTCTTACCAAGGTTGAGGATCTTCTGGCACCCTCCCATCCCCCAAGGGAGGATGACTGGGAGACGTGGATAGACTATGCTGCCCCCAAGTGCTAGAATGGCAATGCCCGGAAGGCAAAAGCCAAAGAGGGCTAGTGAGACTCAGGTCCTGCCCTGGCTACCATCCATGCTAAACGGGCCAGTAACCCTGAAGCCACTGACAGGCTCATCTTGAGACCTTGGAGAATGTGTATGGGAGCCCAGATTCTGATGAGGACCTATGGTGGAGAGTAAGAATGCACAACAGTACCAAGGAGTTGTTGTCTGTGTATGTCTCGGCTGGAAAAATTTACAAGAATGCCTCAGAAAGGGTAGTTTGCCAGCGATTGAACTGGACCGAACCAGACTGGACAGAATCCTTAAGTCTTCCACCTTCTCAGAACTGCTGTTGCTTCAGTTACGCCTGGCAAATCGACTGGAATCCTCACCTCCTATGATGAGTTAATGAGAGATTCGAGGAGTTGAGAAAAGGCGACCTGGGAGGACCTGCACCAACAGCTGTAGCTACGACCGAGTGACTGAGGGTGACCCATCAAGTGAAGTTCAGGGGCAGAGGTTGACAGTCAATGAGTGCTCTGACAAGGAAAAAGATATGCCACAATGGGGCGAACTGTTGAGAGAGATCCGGGAATTCAAAAACAGTCCCTTTATGAAGGTCACGCCTGCAAGTACGGGCCCTGACCTATATCCGACTGCATCTGCTATGGGGGTGGGGGTACCCACCCATGTATCTCCTGCTGATAACAGCTCCAAACTCAATTCCTTGACCATGGAAGTGGAGAAACTGATGAGATGTCTCCAAATGCTTATCACGCCGCAGACAGAGATGGCACCCAGGTTTCCAGTTAGTAATACCCCGCCCTGGCTCCCAGTGTGGCGCCTCGGCCAGCTCAAACTCCAGAAAGTATGTTTTGCTATAATTGTGGGAAAGATGGGCACATGAAAAGGAATGCCAGTCCCAAAAGACACTGACAAAGTTGCATATAGGCTACAGGAGAGCTTCGAGAACAAATCAGTGGTTAAGAGGTGCACGACGTGATCCCAGTGAGGCACCAAAATGCTAATTCACGTCCTTTTGTGGCAGGTCAGTTGCCCAGGCCCCCACTACCGCCTCTCCAGACTGGTCCAGAATAATGGGTCCCTCCATGGAGACCACTGTAAAGGTGAATGGAGGTCTACAAGAGCTGTATTAGACAGTGGCTCCCAAGTGACAATTATGTTCCAGGATTGGTATCAAGCATTTGTCAGACGTACCTTACAACCATTAGAAGGACTGCATGTATGGGGTTAAGTGAGAAGGCCTACCCCTATTCCGGGTATATCCGAATTTGGCTGTCTTTCCCCACCTTGGCTGGAGTGGCGAACAAGTAGAGACCCTAGCCTTAGTGTGTCCCCCACTGGACTGTATGATGGTGTCCCTTTGTTGATTGGAACAAATGCTCATATGTTCGGAAGGCTGGCACAGTTGTGTTATGAAAAACAGGGTCAAAGACTAGTAGAGCTTTAAGAGTTCGGCTTTAATTAAGAAGGCCTATGAGGCACAGAGAGATGCTGAAAAACAGAACCAGAGGAAACGTGGGAATTGTATGGAAGAAGGATCCTGAGTCTCTGATCCTGGCGCAAATGCCAGTGTACCTTACAGGGAGAGGTCCGTATCAGAAAGGATGTTAAGAATAAAATATTAATGTTGGATGCACCAGGCGATGGAAAAATTGCCAGAGGGACTGCTGGTCAAGCCTAGTATTTTGCCCGCTAGAGCCCATGCTTATGCCAGAAGGGTAATGGTCCAAGTTCATAATGTGTCTGAAAGAGACATTGAGTGAATAGAGGTTGCATCCTGGCTAATGTGCATTGTGCAGACACTGCAGTGCTACCCAGCAGCAAGAGTTCAAGGAAGAATGACAGGTAATGCCTGACTTGTTTGATTTCAGCGACTCCCGCTGCCAGCTGAATGGAAAGTGAGGATCAGTGAGAAGCTTGCCCAGAGAGACCAGGTGTTTTCTTTAAAGGAATGGGATGTAGGATGCGTGCAAGGAGCTGAGCACAATATCCGCTGCATGACAAAGACCATTTCGTGAGAGGTCTCGACGCCTGGCACCTGCTGACATAGATGATGTGAGACGGCATCTGCAAGAGATGTTAGCTGCTGGTGTAATACAAGAATCCAGAAGCCCTTATGCTTCCCCATTGTGGTAGTGAGGAAAAGAATGGAACAGTAAGGATGTGTGTGGATTATCACTCTTAAACCGGCGGACTATCCCTGATCAGTACACAATGCCCGCATTCAGGATGCTTTGGACTGCCTAAACGGAGCAAGTGGTTCTCTGTGCTGGATCTCCGCAGTGGGTACTACCAGATCCCGATGGCCCCAGAGGACTGTGAGAAGACGGCCTTTATCTGTCCGCTTGGCTTCTATGAATTCATGAGGATGCCTCAAGGGATTTCAGGTGCCCCAGCCACTTTTCAATGATTGATGGAGCGTGCAGTGGGGGACATGAACTTACTAGAGTGCCTGGTATACCTAGATGATGTTATTGTGTTTGGCAGCTCACTGGAGGAACATGAGAGCAGATTATTTAAGGTATTGGACCGACTGGAGGACTTTGGCCTTAAACTGTCCATTGAATAGTGTCAATTTTTCAAACATCAGTAAAGTATGGGACACATAGTATCCACAAGAGGAATAGAGACTGACCCAAGTAAAGTTGAGGCCTTGACCACCTGGCCACAGCCCAAAAATCTAAAAGAACTGCAAAGATTCCTGGGATTCTGTGGTTATTATCGGCGCTCATCAAGGACTATTCAAGAGTGATCCGCCTTTACTTAACCTTACTCAAGGGTATCCCCAACCCACAAAAATACCAAAAGTCAGCGTCCTCAAGACTGAAAGAGTATTTTCATCCGAGTGAAGTATTTGGGGCCCGCTGGACTCCTGATTGTGAGACTGCTTTCATGAGATCATATATCAACTTACCCATGCTCCAGTGCTGGCCTATGCCGATCCAAGAAAACCTTACGTCCTGCACACTGATGCTAGCTTGCAAGGGTTGGGGCTGTGTTGTACCAAGAGCACGAGAATGGCCTGAGACCAGTGGCCTTTGCCAGTAGAAGCCTGACCCCATCCGAAAAGAACTATCCTGTACATAAGTTAGAGTTCCTAGCTTTGAAGTGGGCTATTGTTGACCAATTCCATGAGTACTTGTATGGGGCTAAAATACTAGTAAAACTGACAATATTCCTTTGACCTATGTGCAGACCTCAGCTAAGTTGGATGCCACTGGCCATAGGTGGCTTTCTGCATTATCTACATATGACTATGCTCTCGAATACTGAGCAGGTCTGAACCACATAGATGCTGATGCTCTCCCGAGGCCTGTTCCCAGAATGATTGGGTCCGATTGCAGAACCTGACATTCGGCACTCTGCGGAAGTTTGACAGGGAGGAACAAATGTCCACGGACGCAGTGGACTGCATGGTGGATTGCTTGGGACCCTCTGAGAATTGCATACCTGCTGCTTTTGCCACTTTTCTGCAATAGACATTGGTGCACTGCCTCAGCTGGACAATGACAGTATTCGGCGGGCTCAATCCGCGATCCCATGATCAAAGCAGCTTTAGAAGCCCTCTATGCAGGAAAAGATGTGTCCAAATTACGCCCACTGATTTGAGAACTGCACTGTTATACAAAGAAGGTCCTAAGTTGAAACTGATCAATAAACTGTTATACAGAGAAACAGTAGACAGAGGGGGACAAGTAGACAAACAACAACTAGTGCTGCCCACTGCCTTTCGAGACTCAGTACTGAGGTCCTTGCACAACCACATGGGGCACCTTGGTATAGACAGAACACTTGACTTGGTGAGATCCAGATTCTATTGGCCTAAGATGGGGGCTGATGTGGAGCAACACATTCGAACTTGTAGTCGCTGCTTACAGAGGAAAGCTTTGCCCCAGAGGGCTGCCCCCCTTGTTAACATCACCACCAGTGCACCCATGGATCTGGTCTGTATTGATTTTCTGAGTTTGGAGTCAGATCAAAGAAATATCAGTAATGTGCTGGTGGTCACTGACCATTTCACGAGATATGCCCAAGCTTTCCCCACCAAAGACCAGAAAGCATCCACTGTGGCCAAAGTACTTGTAGAAAACTTTTTGTTCACTATGGGGCTCCACAAAGAATCCATTCTGATCAAGGGAGAGACTTTGAGAGTCGTCTGATCAAAGAGATGCTTTCTCTGTGGGAGTGCAAGTCCAGAACCACTCCTTACCACCCCAGGGGACCCACAGCCTGAACGTTTCAACCGCACTTTGCTAGATATGCTAGGCACCCTGCACCCAAAGGACAAGCCTAGATGGAGCCAACAAATTAGCACCCTGGTACATGCTTATAACTGCACCAAAGTGATGCCACTGGATTCTCCCCTACCGCCTGATGTTTGGAAGAGAAGCTCGACTACCAGTAGATGTGTGTTTGGGGTCTCTCCTGATGGGGTTCAAGCTGACAACTATTTACAGTATGTGCAAAGTTAAAGGCCCAGCTAACTCATGCGTACCAACTGGCTCAAACCATGGCTGCCAAAAGAAATCTGGCCAACAAAGAAAGGTATGATAAAAGGTGAAAGCACAGGAACTCCAGGAGGGAGATCGGGTATTGCTAAGAAATCTGGGACTACATGGCAAGCACAAGATTGCTGACAGATGGCACCATCTCCTCACATTGTAGTGGGCAAACTAGATGATCTGCCAGTGTACAAAGTAAGGCCTGAGAATAATTCAAAGATGTAAAAACAATGCATAGAAATCATTTACTGCCCATTGGACAAATCTTAATTGAGTCTGAGCCCTAGAAGATGCCCCTCTGGACCAGTGACTAGAGCTGCTGCTAAGAAAAGATCAAGAAAGTCTGCACCTACAGAAGCAAAGTTAAAGTGTTCCCTCCACAAGTCCCAGTTGAGCATGACTGTCAGTCCATATCGGAAGAAAGTGAGAGTGACTTTGAATATTATCCTTCTACGAACTGAGTCAATTGTTTCGGGCAATCCCTAGTCAATACTGGAGACAAAGCTGGGCCTTCTGGACTGTCTAAGCCCCAGCTTCATCCCTGGAGCCAATGCTCCCAGAAAGTGAAGTGCAAAGCATCAGATCAGATGAAATTGAATCATTGTGCATGGTTGAACTGTTTGAGCTTTCAGGGAGGAAAATGATAGATTGGGGCAGACTGGTGATACACCGAACAAGAAGAGTATTTTGAGTGCCCTGACAGTCCACTGCCAGTGTCCAAAGCTCTCCATGGAGCCAAATGTTGTGGACTCAGAAACTGTAACTCCTGGAGCTGAAAGTGCCCCAAGTTCTAGCCTCTCTACCCCCATGGAGACTCCCCTGACAAGTGAGGACAATGCTGAAAATGAGGCTCAGAGTGCAGAGACTGTAACAGTTCCCCTAGAAAGACTGGTCGAGCTGTAAAGCCTGTGGTGCACCTCAGTTATGATTCCCTTGGGAGGCCTGTTAATTTGCCTCTCAATGTTGTCCATAAAAGGTGTATGTGTCCCAGCTCATTGCCCAAACTGAGCATCAGTGCTAACTCCAAGTTACTTGTGTTGCCCTCTCAGTATGGTGCCCTTGCCCCGTCCAGCCCCAAGGTAACTGATAGGAAGGCCCCTCTTCAGGTTTCATGTACAAGAGGTAATATCTTGAGTTATGGTACAATGTGTATGTAATACTGTGTAAAGAGTGACGTACTGCAATATTTCAGAAATGTTTTCTTGGTAAAATGATATATTGACTGATGATTACACGTGCGAGCCTAATGCAAATGTATATGGTTGCAGTTGAAACTTATGGGGGTACTTGCTTGACGCGGACGTCAAGCTTTCCCAGGCTAAGAAGGTGTAACCCCCTGCAAATGGGGGTTCCCAAAAGACTTCAGGAGCTTGCTTGAATGCTCCAAGCCTGAATGGTGTTTGGCGTTTAAGCCATTTATCAGTGAGTGTTTTAGAACCTCTGGTACTGTCTCTTTAAGAGCTGTCTGCTTGCAGACATAATTAGTTATATGGGGGACTGTGTGTTTCTCTGTTTGAGTACCACCAAGCTGCTGCCAATTCACTCCATTTTTGCAGTCACTAGGAGTGCAAAGGGAACCTATCTGAAAGATGTAACTGTTTGCCAGAAATCATTTACAGTAATAATGAAATTACAGTTTGTCTAACCTGCTTTCTTTTGCAGTCAGAACAGTGTCTGCCTAGTTCCCCATTCTGGTTTTGAACTGCTGAACTGGACCAATCAGTGTGGGGTAAGCTAGCTCTAAAATGGTGCCTTGGACGAATCAGAACTTGAACTCATAATCTGAGCCAGCCACAAGAGGATTGTATGGGCAGTGACTCTGGGAGATGTAGTTTAGACTTCAGTGCCTTTTGGACCAACAGCAGCAGTCTATTGTGTGACAGCCAATCCAGTCAAGAACTGGGAGGAACTCAAAGGAAGTGCCGGTTTTGTCGGGTTGGAGTTTCAGTTGAGCTTTGGCAGTGAAGAAGGAAGGAGCCCTGTGCTTTTCAGTGTGCAGTTTTAGTCAAAAAACGTGTAAGGCCCAGAGTTCCAGTCTGCAGCTTGTGTAACTGCTTGTTAGGACTGAACTCGTCCCAGGAAAAGAATCAAAGGATCTCTGAAGAGTAGAAACCAGGCTCACCCTCTAGAAGACTGGAGAAATTATTGAATTGCACTCGGTCTGTCAGGAACTGAATCTGCTGTGTGTTCTCCCGGTATTGTGCAGTAATTGCGATCGGATAGAGAAGCAGCCTGCCTGGTATAGTACTCTCTTTTTACCATATAAATGTGTGAAGAGTCTCTTGGAGCTCAAGAGTAGCCTGCTAATATTGAAGGACCCTATCTTATTTGGAGGTCGTGAGTACTAATTCAGGGTCGCCCCTGTTGAATTGCCACATTAAATCCAAATGGAATTACTGTACTGCTGACTGTTTAATTTTCCTTTCTCTGTGTGAAAGGGCCCCTAGCTGCCACGGTTTGGACTCAGCCACAAGGCTTGGGTACCCAGGACAGTAACTGATAGGGATAGGCCTATGCACAGAGCCATAGGTAGATTATTAGAGTGATAAGCTAATTAACCTGATTTCACCCTGTCCTTGTTATATCCCCCTAAATAAATCAGAGCTGCTTGTTTCAGCAAAGTTATACTGCCTGAGGTATCTAGGGGTTACAAATGCATCTGTTAGGGTTCTTCTACAGTGAAAAAAGCGAGGAAATTCAATTTTAGGATTACCACCCCTTGCACCCCACCCCTAGCCCACCCCCACCAACAGGCATTAGGGTGTGCGTTGGGGTCGTTGGCCCTAACTCTCACCCCATTCTCCTACACTGCACCACCTCAGCTTGTTTACACATGGGATGGGGTGAGAGTTATATAAGAAGATCAAATTCAATTTTAGGATTCCCACCCCTTACACTCCACCCCCAGCCCGCCCCCACCAACAGGCATGTTGCTGCGTGTCCATATGGATTCTATAATAGTCTGTATAGGAATTACTTCCTATATTCAATTTCAATTCAAATTTTCATATTGAAGTTGATACACAAGTTGGGGTGGAAAGGATGAGAAGGGACTGGGCAAGGTTGGAGGAATGGTCAAATGTATGGCAGCTTAGATTCAGTGCTAAGAAGTGCAAAGTAATGCACCTGGGAAACAAAAACCCAGGGGAAGAGTACACAATGGGGGGTGAGATACTAACAACAACAAAAATGGAAAGGGACCTGGGGGTAGTCATATCAGATGACCTAAAGGTGAGAAAGCAATGTGAGAGGGCAGTAAGTAGGGCTGGTGGGATACTGGGATGCATAGGGAGAGGCATCACCAGTAGAAAACAGGAAGTTGTTATCCCTCTGTACAGACAGCTGGTGAGACCCCATCTGGAGTACTGCGTGCAGACTAGTTCTGGAGACCCAATCTCGGCAAAGACATAGACAGGATGGAGGCAGTCCAGAGGAGGGCAACTAAAATGGTGCAGGGTCTGCACCAGAAGACATATCAAGAGAGACTTAAATATCCTAATATGTATAGCCTCGAGGAGAGGAGGAAGAGGGGGGACATGATTGAAACGTTCAAATACCTCAAGGGAATCAACAAAGTCCAAGAGGGTAGCATCTTTCAGAAAAAGAGGTGTGCAGGAACAAGGGGGCACAATCTGAAGCTAGAGAGGGGACGGCTCAGAGGTAATGTGATGAAGTAGTTTTTCACAGAGAGGGTTGTGGATGCATGGAACAGCTTTTCTGAGGAGGTCATGGAGTCAAAAACAGTGGTGGAATTCAAGAATGCACGGGACAGACATAAGGCAGTTCTGGGGGGTGGAGGTTGGAAGAAGTAGGCTGTTGGTTAGCTAGGATCTGCAACTTATCCATTAGATAGGAAAATGGGCAGACTGGGTGGGCCAAGCGGTCCTTATCTGCCGTCAGATTCTATGTTTCTATATGAACACGAAAGAAATAAGAACACAAATGCAGGACAGAACAAGTCAGACCTCAGCTTGAGGCCCCGTTCTGCAGGGAGTGCAGAAGATCTGAGAACAAAATAACTTCCCAGTGCTCCAGGCCATCCGACTGCAGAAATTGTTAGAAGTGCAGTAGTCCTCTGAGTGGAGAGGAGATGTTGCATCTCAGCTGGGCTCTGTCGATAAAGAAATTGTTTAAAAAACTACAAGTGGACTACAGAACAGTGCATTCTGGGGGAAAGGGGTGGGGTTCTCCCACAGGAACAGGAAATGGTGCACTGGCAGCTGCTGAGTTTCAGAGACTGTGATAGGATGACAGAATTTAGGATTATCAATTTTGGGAGAATGTGATAAGTGAAGCTACTGAGCTTCTCATGCCTGAGCAAGGTAGTCTGTGGACCTTAGTCTCCTAATTTGCTAATGTGCAGCTTTACAGCACTGGAGCAACTTGTTGTCTATGCAGTCAGCAGTTTGTTGGTAGAAAACCCCTGTAAGGTGGGTAAGGTATTTTATTTCACTGCAGTTGGAGTCTGACAGGCATTAGGGTAAGCAGCAGTTTATTAACAGTTTCCCATTTTGCAGTTTCTGTTTTCAAATAT
Organism: Neoceratodus forsteri; assembly: GCA_016271365.2. Classification (NCBI taxonomy): domain Eukaryota; kingdom Metazoa; phylum Chordata; order Ceratodontiformes; family Ceratodontidae; genus Neoceratodus; species Neoceratodus forsteri. The sequence goes on from CM057454.1 coordinate 1,182,959,590, forward strand.
GAAAGCTGTTAACATTGTTAACACCTTTATAATTCAGTCTATCTTTCTGGTGTAAGGAAAATTCATTATAGTTATAATTCATTGTAATGCTGTAGTTTTTTCTTTGAATTGAAATACAGCCTGTGTAGTTTTCATTCAGTGGGCCGTTTTGCTATCTGTATACTATATTTGTGTGTGAATTAATGTGCATGTTCTCAGCTTGTTAATAATTTATTCTGGTTGGAGGGAACTGTGGAGCGTAGATTGAAGCTGAATGTGACTTTTGTTTTCCTCGTCTCCTCCCACCTTCCATTAAAGGACAACTACACTCTCACATATTGTAAATGGTACCTGTTTTCTTACCACCCTTCATCTCTGTTTTATTCTAACACTGAGTGCATCATAAAATTAGGAGAGCTCGGAGTACATAAAACGCTACTCCCTGCTCTCCCAGTTTTATGCTGCACACAGACTTGGAATAAAATGCGCTTTTGAAGCAAATCACAGAATTAGAAGAAAACAGGCAAGCAAGCACCAGGACACAGCTAGTGCAAAAACAGAAGAAGTAAGAAATAGGCACCCACAGCAAGAAAACAAGCACTTAGACATGGTAATAAAAGCAGTTTCTTTGTTTTTGCTCCTGCCCCAGCCCCCTTTGATCCTACCTCTATTGCTCAGCACTGCTATGTCATTTTTATTTCAAAAAGTGCAGACCAAAATATCCTGAATGGTATCCAGCTGCAGACAGACTACACCTGCCAAAAGCGACTGAGTGACGTCACGGCAGTGCCGAAAAGTGACATTTCGTTTGGGGAACTCCCAAGTTTCCTCAGCGTAGATTACAGCACGTCAAACTTCATTCAGGATTTTTTTGTCTGCACTTTTTGAAATGGAAACGGCAAGAAACTGCTTTTAGTACCGTGTCGGAGAGCTTGTTTTCTTGCTGTGGGTGCTTACTTCTTTCTCATTACCTTTGAAGCAACCAGACGTGAACATCCTGAATCCTTTCTGTACCCTGCTTAATCCTGTCTGCAGCATGTCTGTCTGCTGAATTAGAATAACAAAACAAATAGCAGGGGGGGGGTTAAAAATACCTCTCTCTGTTGGTTCCTGCTCCTATAGCTCAGTCCTCTTTCTTGTTTTCTGCATACTGCCACATAGTATTTGTAGCCTCACACTCCTGTCATGTAACAGTGGGCTTGCAGCTGTTGGTTTTACTGTTTTGTTATCGTACCCCCCCCCCCGTCACAGCTGGAACTGAGCATAGGTGCCGGAACAGGGGGGGCCACTAGGGCCATGGCCCTGCCACTTTTATTAGTGGCCCTATCACTTTTTGCTATCATGGTAATATATTTAATAGGGGAAAATTTGCCTCTTACGTCCTTGGCCCTACCACTTTTAAAACCATTCCGGCACCATTGGAACTGAGCCATGGCTCAGTGTTGTTGTCAATCTCTAAATTAAACTCCATCATCACTTCCCCTCCCCACCCCTTTATAAGTGTGCTCCCTTTATTTCACTCCCACTCCTCTAGCATGATATTGTCTACTACTCAGATACCCTGTATTCACTGATATAATTTATTCAGGTTTATTTATTCCAGGAAAATATACAGAGATAAAATAGAAAACTTTATTACAGATGTGTTCTGGGCAAGGGAGTTGGGAGTTGCAGTGCAGCTCCCCCTTCAGGGGCACACTGACTTACCAGTGTTGATGCCCTGGATGGGGCCGGGTATGGCCAGTGTGCTTCCATATTTAGGAGTATAGCTGTTCTCTCTCACCCAGAGCCTCTTGCACTCAGTGACTTTGGTTTTGCTATTCTTTCTGCAGGAGACGCTGGACATAAGCACCAGGCATGGGTGAAAGAAACAACACTGACAATAGGGTTCAAACATTTAACTCTCTTTACTAAGGCACAGATAATAATTCATCTGGTACACATCACTGTAGTCCGGTCCAAGATCCAAATCACGTGGATTCTAAACAGTTAATTATAGTAATCTCAGACTTCAATCCTTGGAGCTCCACCATGGTGGATAGTGTCCCACAACCACCCACTGCAGTGTGTACTGCAACCCTGTTCTGGACTCTCCCTGTGATATGTGGCCATCACCATGCCTGGGGAATCCCTAGTCCCACTTTCCCAATGTTCTTTGATCTCAGTTCCTTAGCACTGCATGCAAGCATGCATCCCAGACCCTCTTCATCCTGTGAAATGACCTCCTGAAACTGAATTTACAGTACCTGCTAGGGTGCTCCGGCATGCCAGCATGGCATCCAAACATCAAGAAAATGACACACTTGTCTGTCTCACTGGACTAGCACTGTCTTACTATTAAGTTTTACGGGTTGGGTGGCACCCGTGTCTCCAGGTGGGAGCAAGCAGTGGGCTTCATTGTGCCTCAGACCAGTTTCTTACAGCCAGCCACATGGTGGGGCACAGTGTGTGCCTATCCCCAGGCACATTTATGCTCCTTGGCACCCAATGTCCTGCTGTTGATAGCTGTGGATTCCCTTGATTGGCACCCATGCCCAGGATGGCCTGACGATCCCTCGCTATTGCCTGAGGACACAGTCCTGGCAAGACCAACTGGGATGCGGTATCCCCTTCCCACTGGCACCTATGTGTCCAACTTCCATCTACAAAACTCTGACTCCCCCTTGCCACAAGTGCACCTAACTTTATACTAGCTAAGCACCACCCACAACCACTTTCCTTAAAGGGGTTGCTGCCAAAACACCCAACTCACGGGATTCCCTTTATTCTCTTTCAGTCCCAGAAATATTTTTCCTAAGAGCAGTACTTTGCCATGCTGGATAAGGAATACCTGGCAGTGACGTGGGCTAAATAAGGAATAAAAGTTGCATTCCTTCCCCTGTTTGCTGAACTGTTGTCCTGAAAGCGATACTCCCCATCTTTGACTATGATGACATAAGTCTACAGTGCTGCTCCCAAACCCACCGTAGCCAGACTGGATCCTCTCTTTCACTCCTTCTGTCATTCTGCTTTGGACTGGCTATCCCATACCCACCACTGCTCCCTGTGCCCCTTCCTCTTCTTCCTTGAAGCAAGATGCCTCACTCATTGTGACTCCTATATCTCTAAATACTGGCTAGGCTCCCTCCCCTCTTACCTTACCTCTCTCCTTCCCCCACTCCTTCCTCTTACACAGGGTTTTATTTAACTCCAATAATTGATTAGCGTTTTGCTCATAAAAGTGCTAAAACATTGTGAAAATACATAGCACTTGCCTCAATGTGTTTAACAAACAAAACACTTCTAGAAAACCTATATAAATACTTTCTGTACAGTTAGCATTGTCCTAAGAAAAAAACTGCTAATCAATTATTTAAAACCCTGTTACACCCTTCACAACTCTGGCTATCGTTCTGTTGCACTCCCCTCAAGAAAATCCTTTGCTGGTCAGGCTGCTTTCTTGTACAGCTTCCCCAAACTATGGCTTCTCTCCCCTAACCCCTAACTGATTGTTTCTGCTCTTACCTCCTTGTTCTTTCGTCCGTGGTTCTTCTTTTTAGGCAGGGGAAGGGCCCAGCCACCCACCCCCATCCCCAACCACCCCACGCTACACTCCTTTTATAGGGTACCACAGTTGTGACATTTCCTGTGGCAGAGCAGGAAGGGGCGGATCAGTGGGGCCTCCACAAGGTGATCTCATTTACAGGGGCACTAGTAATTTAACTTGTTATAACAAGTTAAACAAAGCACAATTAAACCGTTACTTGCATTTTTTCTTTTTTTTCCTTCTAATTACTCTGACTAGGTTACAAACCCAGCAACTTATTTGGAATGGATTTCATTAACTGCAAGTACTGTGGAACAATTTTCAGAAGGACAGTCTTACAGGATTTAGGACACTGTCCTACATGCTGGGCCTTTGGAGATCTTAGGTCTCAGCTCCAGGCAGCATGGGCAGAGATTGCCGCCTCAAATTTCATATTGAAGAGGAACAATTATAAGAACCACCGCCATTTCCCCAGCATCCAACAGAAAAACCTCGACCGCAGAGGGTAGTTGGTCCAGGAGGTTGGCAGGTGGTTAGGAGGAGCAAATCAGGTGCCCCATCACTCTCTGCTCTCCAACACATTACCTCCAAAAACCATATAAACACTACAAACAGGTATCTGCCTCTATCTCTGAAATCAAATAAAGAGGCAGAAGATACTTGGAAGACAGGACACTGCGGCACAGGAGCTAACACAACAATACTCACCCAAATCAGGAACCAAAACTAAACAAGCACAAAGGAAATCCAAAAACTTCTGATCATAGGAACTCCCATGATTAGGAGTTGATACCCATCTCAGCCAGGGTGATGGTCAGATGTCTCCAGGTACATAAGCATGGAGAGACACTGACCGCATTGCTAAAATTGTTCACAAAGCAGGAGAAAACATTGATGTCCTAGTACACATAGGGACTAATGATCTCTTCCAGCCAGTCAGTTGTGAGAACCAAGGAACACCTGACTAGGCTGGGTGACAAACTATCATCTATTTCGTCCGGCATCTCCTTCTCTGAGATCCTGCCAGTCTGGGAGAAGGGAGCAGATGGACGGAAGGTCAGAGAAGGGGAGATAGGGGAGCTAAACACGTGGCTCAAGGACTGGTGCCAGGAAAAGGACACAGATTTGTAGGAACTGGCAACAGTTCTGGGAGCGAAAGTTCTTTAAATTTGATGGACTGCATCTGACTAAAGAGGAGTCAGTGCATTGGGGCAGAAGTTTGGCGTCTTTGCAGAATATTTAAACTAGCAAATGGGGAGGGTGTCAGCACCCATACGTCGAATGGGAAGAACACCGCTCCCCTCAGCTAGTGGTCAAACAGGAATTCAGCGTGTTTGCCATTCATTTGCATCACCAGGTAAGAAAAAGGTTTGTCTCCCATACGATGCACAGGGTAATGCCAAACTTCACCCAACAACTAACACACCAAAATCTGGCCAATGGAAAATCATGTACACAATGCTCACAGCCTGGGAAATAAGATCCCAGACCTGCAGGCAATAATGTCAGAGGCTAAACTGGACATAGTAGCAATTAGTGAGACGTGGTTTACCAGTAACCACACTGGGAGACTTCAGTACCTGGCTATGTATTGTTCAGAAGAGACCGAGGTGCAAAAGAGGGGAGGAGTGGCCTGTATGTTAATGAAAATATCAAAGCTACAGAAATTCAGAATACACATAAGGAGCCAGAAGAACTGTGGGTCACCCTGAAACAGGAAATGGGACAGCCATAAAGAACTGGGTTGTCTACAGGCCCCAGACCAGGGGAGGACATATACACATTACTGTTAGAAGATATACAAAACATGACAGCTAAAGGGAGGTTCTGATAATGGGAGACTTCAACATGCCAGATACAGATTGGTCAATACCAGCAGGAAACATCTGCCAGAACTAGACTCATAGTGGATTCCTGCAGGGAGGGCCTCAAACAACTGGTACAGCAACCCACAAGAGACAGGGCTATCCTAGATCTAGTACTGACTAACAAAGAAGGGATCACAGATCTCCAGGTAGAAGGTCACCTGAGGCCAGTGACCATCACATGGTATGGTTCAATTTGGCTACTACATCTAAATCATCCCATTCCAAGGCAAAAATATGGGACTTCAGAGGAGCTGATTTTGATAAGATGGCCAACAGAGTTAAGCTAGCCCTGGCAAAGAAACACAGGTGAGAGGTACAGGCAAAGTGGGCAAGCATTAAGGATGCAATACTTGAAGCAACATCCCATTGTGTTAGACAGAAAAGGAAGTGCAAAGAAGAAGGAAACCACTTTGGTTCTCAAATACAGTAGCAGAAAGGTCAGAGCCAAAAGGCTGGCCTTCAGGAAATATAAGGGAACACAGCGGATGAAGATAGGGAGGCATACCAAACTGCCCTAAGGGAAGCAGGCAAGGCAGTAAGGCAGGCAAAGTCCCAAACTGAGGAAACACTAGCACGTAATAGTAAAAGAAGGTGACAAGACTTTCTATAGATACATTAGTGAAAGGAGAAAGTCCAGAGGGGTATGCTAAGCTTAATGGAGAAAAGGGAGCAAGTGAGGAGGAGGACCCTGTAAAGGCATCTATCCTAAATAGATACTTTTGCTCAGTATTTACTGAAGAAAGGTAGGGCAGGGCCCACAGCTCAACATCATGGACACAGGGGAGGGAGGAGGTGAGAGCACTACTCCCTTCTCACAAAGAAAGGGTCCTACAAGAGCTTGCTAAGCCGTAGGCTGGATAAGGCAATGGGACCTGATGGCATACATCCCAGGGTACTTAAGGAGCTAAAGGAGGAACTAGCAGAGCCATTAGCAGAATTGTTTAGTGAGTCTCTGAGCACAGGAGAGGTCCCAGAAGACTGGAGAAGGGCTCATGTGATCCCACTCCACAAGAGTGGTAGCAGGGAGGAGGCGGGAACTACAGACCGGCTCAGTCTTACCTCAGTAGTAGGCAAGATTATGGGGCACTCCTTAAGGAAAGGATAGTGCAACACCTGGAATCCATAGGGGCACAGGATCCAAGACAGCATGGGTTTACAAAGGAAGGTCCTGTCAAACTAATCTCATAGATTTCTTTGACTGGGTAACCAGAGTGGTGGACCAAGGGGAGCAGTTGATGTCGCCTACCTTGACTTCAGCAAAGCTTTGACACTGTTCCACAAGAAGATTGATAAATAAGCTAGGTAGGCTCGGGTGGGTCAGAAGTTGGTCAACTGGGTGGCAAACTGGTTGACTGGCAGAAAACAGAAAGTGGTGGTAAATGGTATACAGTCAGAAGAGATGCAAGTCACAAGTGGGTACCTCAGGGATCAGTCCTGGGGCCAGTCCTATTCAACATCTTCATTGTGACCTCGCAGATGGACTAGAGGGTAAGCTTGTCTGTTTGCAGATGACACCAAGATCTGCAACAGAGTAGATGATCCAGATGGGGTGGGCAGAATGAGAAGAGATCTGGATAAACTAGCAGAATGGTCAGAAGAGTGGCAACTGGGATTTAATGCAAAGAAGTGCAAAATCATGCACATAGGGAAGAGAAACCCTGAAGCCACTTATAGGCTGGGAGGGAGTTGCTAGCAGTCACAAAGGAAGAAAGAGACTTGGGCATCATCATCACTGATGACCTGAAATCATCCAAACAGACCACTAAAGCAGTAGGTAAGGCTAGGGGGGTGTTAGAGTGTATTGGTAGGGGTATCACAAGTCATAAGAGGGAGGTAATAATCCCTCTTTACAAGACACTGGTTAGGCCCCATCTGGAGTACTGCGTGCAGTATTGGACGCCACACCTTCACAAGGACATTAACCAAATTGAGGCAGTCCAGAGAAGGGCAACCAAAATGGTGCAGGGACTGCATCAGAAGACATATGAGGACAGATTAATGGAGCTCAATATGTATACCCTAGAGCAAAGGAGGGAGAGAGGTGATATGATCAAGGCATTCAAAAACCTTAAGGGCATAAACAAGGTGAAAGAGTCTAACATGTTTAAATATAAGAAAAATAGCAGGACAAGAGGAGACAGCATGAGATTAGAGGAGGCGATTAAGAGGAATGTGAGGAAATTCTTTTTCACAGAAAGGGTGGTAGATGCATGGAATGGCTTACCACAAGAAGTGGTGGCTATGAATACAGTGCAGGGCTTCAAACGTGCATGGGATAGGCATAAGGGAGCAGTATACAAATGACTATGAATAGATAGGTCACTGACAAAGGCCAATGGCACATTTATAAGGTAGAAAAAGAAACGGGCAGACTGGATGGGCCTTGCGGTCCTTATCTGCCGTCAACTTCTATGTTTCTATGTAACCATCCTCTCTGCCTCTTCCCAATGCTCAGTCTCCTTTCTTCTCCACGATTTCACTTCTCGCTCCTGCACTTGCACCTGATACCTATCCCCTACTCTCTATCCACTGCCCCCTTTTCCTCCTCTCCCATACTTCCCGTTCTGCACTTTACCAGCCCCCTTCACCCTGCTTCAGTTGCCTAGTGTATGCTGCTTAGTTAAGATGCTTGTTCTTTTTTTTATCTTTTATGTAATTTTTTTACTTTTCTGCATTTTCACATTCAATGTTGTAATTCATTTCTTTGTTCTTGATTGCTGCATTGCCCTTCTTCCCACTCCCCCAGGACACATCTGGAAATGAGCCGTTATCAGCTCAGTAGGTCTTTCCTTGTGAAACTTTTGAAATAAATAAGTGGATGGTAGTGGCTTTGCACCAGTATTTGCTGGGGAGACAGTTCAGCCTGGTTATGGATCATGCCCCTCTCCAATGGCTGCATGCCAGGTAGGATGCTAATTCCCTGTGGTACCCAGCTCTGCAGCCTTTCTGCTTTGAAATGTGCCACCAGGCAGGCTCCCAACATAAGTTGCCCACTTCAGTTTTGAATTGCAGTGCATATGTCTTTAATTTCATGAATTGTAGATTATCACTCCATACTCTTCGTATTTGCCCCCATCACTCCATGCTCCTCTCCGTGACGCGGGGTTTGGGATCCAGGCCTGCAGTCCCAGAACTCCGTAATGGTAGTCATATGTGCATCTGGAAGTGCACAGTGCCATCCATCCATAATCTTCCATATCTTGTAATTGTATCCCTATTTCTGTGTGGGAGCGCAGGGTCCATCACTCCAATGCCGTAGTTTGCAGATCCAAAGAAACACCTGACATTACAGTGTTCTCCTATAGACAACACAGGAAAATGTGAAACATGTGTAACTCAACATCAAAGTAATATATTTAAAAAAAAAAACAGCAAAAGGCACAAAGGTGGGGCATGCTGGTTATACCCTGAAAATTTCAGAAGAAAATTGCAAATTGTTTATTCATAGCAGAGTGACAAAGAACAACTCTGTACACCTCCTATTACAACGTCATCCTATGGGAAACAAAGCAAAATGTAACCCCGCAGAACTCCACACCAAATTAATTTATTTTCATGAAACCAGCAAGAGGCACTTCTGTACCCTGGAAATTTCACCAGAAAATTACAAACCATTTCTTCACAGCGCAGTGACAAAGAAATGGCTGGGTAAAACCCCCATTACAATGTTATCATATAGGAAACAAAGCTGTATTTAACCCTGCAGAACTCCACAGCAAAGTAATACTATATATTTTCACCAAACCACCAAAACATCTGTGGACCAAGGGCTTTGTACCCTGAAAATTTCCACCTAAAAGAACAAGCCATTTTGTAGCTGTGTAGTGACAAAGAAACAGCTATATAAGAAAATCCTTTTTCACAAATTATGAAAAAGAATCCTTTTCCACAAATCCTTTTTGCAAATTGCAAAAAAAAAAAAAGGATCCTGTTTCGCGGAATAAGTTTTCTCGATTTGCGGCAAAGGATTTTCATGGATTAAAAATCTGCATTTCTCAACAAGTTGTAAACAAAAACTGACCCCAGAATGCGATTCTATGGACCCCGATTAGGTAAACACAACTGTTTGTGTTTACTAAAGCTCAGTATTTTTCTTCTAATTTGAGTTTATTTGTCTCACTAACTGAAAACAAGATGACGGCAGCGAAAAAGGATTCCGCATTTTGCGGCAAAAGAGCCCATGTTTGCGAAAAAGGATTCTGCATTTGCGACAAAATGATCCTTTTTCGCACAGGACATCTAACTTTTCCTAGGCACGGGGTCATGTTGTCGTATACAAAAACAGTGCAGCACTATACCGTGCTGTTAAAACAGTGACCAAGGAATGAAATCAATGAAATAATTATTTTCTGCAAGGGTCTTTGCCCCCTGCACCCTCCCACTACAGGGGGCCGCACACCACCCTATTAAGATAACCTCCTGTGGGGACTCGGACTACTTTCTTGCTGCTGCGTGGTTTTGCCCCTGTGATATTGTCTGTGCAACAACATGACACAGTACGCTTTTCCTATAGGAAATAATGGGAAACTTTAAAATTTAATTACTTTGGGATGGATTAACATTTTTCACCAAACCTTCAAAGAGCACATCTGTGACCCAAGACCTATATACCCTGCAAATTTCAGACCAAAATCCCATTCTGTTTTCTGCGCAGCTGCGTGACAAAGAATTTGACAAAAAGTAATTTTTGCCAATCCATATCTCTGCACCCCAACATCCGACTGGAATGAAGCTTGTCACATCAAGAGATCCTTGGTTCCCGAAGGTTCCTTCTAAATTTCATGCACACTGGTAAAATGGTTGCAAAGTTATTAAAGTTCAACATTTTGGCTTTAACATAGAAGTGATCGTTGAACCCTACTATAGGGGCGTGACTGCACCCCTATAATATATAGATAGAGAGAGAAAGAGATATGCAATAAGACATAACAGGGTGTATAATTATGAATCAGTAATCACATGCCTTAGGTGATGTTTTTAAACACATGCACCCCCATAAAATGCAGTTATTGGCCATACTTGTACATGGTTGAAGTATCTTTTTGTGCTTGTAAAACTACCTTTTGCAAGTTGAGAAATACATTTATGATTTAAAATAAAACATATTTTTTGACTGGGAATGAAGTCAGCGTCTGCCTGTGCAATTATACCAAAATATTTCTATGGGTTGGCATGGTCATTAGCCAATCAAGTTCTTTGGTGTGTCTCAGACATTTTATTTAAATACTGTAGTAGTACTAGTAACATTTTTATTCTGAGCATCAGAAAAGGATAACACAATTTAGCTGAAGCTTATTTTCTTTGGGGTCCCATGATACAAAAAAAGCAATTCCACAGTAAAATTTATAAAAGATACAATATAAACACACAGTGCAAACACAGCAAAAACTTAACGTTTAACAATAAACATACAGAGCTCAGCCGCATTATTATTTGTTCTGTCGGTGTGCCGGGTCTCTTTCATAGCCTGAAAATTCATACGAACATCCAAACATATAAAGAAGCCAGCAGAAGAAGGCCATTTGGTCTATCTAGTCTGCTTGTACTGCAGGGTCCACAGCTTGAGCTATTGTCCCTGCCCTCCTTCCCCACTCCTCCCATACTCCCTACCCATGATCCTTACCTTCCCCCTATGCCTATCCCAGCCTCTCTTAAAGCTGCCCATTGTCTTCAATGAGATGACCTCTTTTGGCAGCGCATTCCAAGTGTCCACCACCCTCTCTGTGAAGAAGTGCTTCCTGACCTCCCCCCTAAACCGCCTACCCTCCAGCTTAAGACTGTGCCCGCTCGTGTTATGGTTGCCACTCAGCTTAAAGAGACTCTCCTTATTAACCTATTTATCCCTTTCAAGTACATGACGGTCCCAATCATGTCCCCTCTCTCTCTCTCTCTCCCTTCTTCCAGGGAGTACATGTTCAGTGCCCTCAACCTCTCCTCATATGCCTTACCCTGCTGACCCACTGTCATCTTTGTAGCCCCCCTCTGAACCTTGTCCAGCAGGTTAATATCCCTTTTGAGGTGTGGGCACCAGTACTGAACTCCATACTCCAGATGTGGCCTTACCAGTGACCTGTGCAAGGCCAGTATAACCTCCTCTGTCCTACTATTGAACCTCCTAGATATGCATCCCAGCATCTTGTTTGCCTTTGTTGCTGCTTTCTTGCACTGCGTGGAGTGCTTCAGATCACTAGTGATCATCACTTCCAGGTCCTTTTCCTCCTCTGATGCAGGTACTGCCTATCTCAAGGTAAGCCCAGTACTATAAAATGCCATATATACTATCTTTAATGGTAAAGTACTGTACAGTAATGTTCAGATCCAGGTGCAGACTAAAACCAGACATCAGGACTGGCTGGAATCCCACCCTAAAGCTGGCAAGGAATCAAGCACTTTGTGGAAGTGAGGTGCTTTGTCAGGCACTTTGTGGAAGTGAGGTACTTGGGCAGGTGCTTTGTAGAGGTTAGGTGCCTGATTGTGTGTTTTGAGGAGGTGAGGTGCCTGGTCAGGTGTCTTGCAGAAGTGAGGAGCCTGGTCAGGCCATTTGCGGAGGTAAAATGCCTGGTCAGGCTCTTCATGGAGGCACCAGGCTCTCAGGGAGCAAAGAAGTTGGTTTCCCAGTATTTGTGATTACTGGCTGAACTACAAGAAGCAGTATCGGTCTTGCCACTTTCCAGCCTTCACCAGATGCAGTCTGGTGACCCCGTGTTAGAGTTGGGGACAGGGGTAACAAAATGGGGGAAACCATAACAATAATGATGATAATGCTGATTAATGAAACACAGACACCTGCAGAGAGACCAGATTACAGCAAGTGACCTTTGTTTCAAAGGGACCAAGAAGATTCCAGATGGTACAAGGACCAAGCCAGCGTGACCAGCTGAGAGAACACAAAGTGCAAATGGAGCAGCTAAAGGTGAGTAAGGACTAAACTTGATAAGCCCAATATCTAGGTAGGTAAGTGGGTGCTGTTGGTAGGTAGGCAGGCAGATGGATGGGTGGCTAGGTCTGAGTTGTTTGTATCGATTCAGTCTATACTGTAAGTGAAACCATCTTCTCTTCTGTTACAAGAAGCCTGATGTTTGCAGTATATGCCTGCTTAAGTTATCGATTGTGCTGTTAAAATCCAAAAGATCTTTAGGTCAGATGCCCAGATATTTATATCTAACTACAGCTGTCCCTCGCTATACCGAACCCCAGTGCAACGAACGCTCAAGTATAACAAATGCCTGTCTTGGCTCCCATCAAGTGCGGTTTAATACAGCGCAGTACTGTAGTCCTGTAGTTAATCACTATTAGTGGAATTCCAATTTTCTGTATACGGTGCTGCTTGTTGCGGTTTATGACAGTTGTATCAGTCACTACTACTGTTTACCAGGTGCCATATTAGCCGGGTTCATTGATAAAATTTGCGGCAATTAGGTTAAGTTTACTGCTAGCTGACTACTTGACTGCTTTCCTGTATTTGTCATTTCTTCTGGTTACCAGGTGCCATTTTAGCCAGGTACAGTGATAAATGTTTATTTTGTGTGACTGAGATTTAATAAACGAATACAGTATTGCTCAAATATAGCCCTACATTATGTGATTAATGCTACCCATTTTTGGTGTCTCTCAGTATAACGAATTTCCTGCTATAACCAATGACATGCATAGCTCCCAAATCACTCGTTATATTGAAAGACGATTGTAATTTCAGTGTCTCCCTTTGCAGTGTGGTACTATCAAACTCATGTGTCTTGTCTTTTGCTGAAATGGCATAACCTTTGTTTTATTGGTATTCAACAGTAGTATCCTTTTTTTAGATTCCACTGAAGAATATTGAAGGCAGATTGAAGATCCCCTTTTACCTTTGCTACCTTGGGTCTGTCTACATAGATTGTTGTGCTGTCAGCATAAAAGTGTAATTGGGCCCCTTCAATCCATCTGCCTAAATCATTTATAGTGTGAAGAGGAGAGGTCCCAGCAGAGAACCCAGTGGGATTCTGCTTTCACTTATAAATAGCCTGAAGAGGCGAGTTCTCTAGTACCAAACCCTGTGGGACTCTTCTCTCATTTTTAAATACTATGTAGTGGCAAGGCCTCAGCACGGAGCCCTGTGAGACTCTTTCATTTTTAAATAGTGTGAAGAGGAGAGGCCCCAGCACACAACTCTGTAGGATTTTTCTCTCTTATTTGTAAACAGTGTTACTAGGAGAAGCCCTAGCACAGACCTTGTCTCTGTGGGGCTCTTCTGTCATTTATAAATAGTGTGAAGAGGAGAGGCCACAGCACAGAAGCCTGCAGGACTCCTCTCTCATTTATGGTTTGAAGAGGAGAGGTCCCAGCACAGAAGCCTGCAGGACTCCTCTCTCATTTATGGTTTGAAGAGGAGAGGTCCCAGCACAGAAGCCTGCAGGACTCCTCTCTCATTTATGGTTTGAAGAGGAGAGGCCACAGCACAGAAGCCTGCAGGACTCCTCTCTCATTTATGGTTTGAAGAGGAGAGGTCCCGGCACAGAAGCCTGCAGGACTCCTCTCTCATTTATGGTTTGAAGAGGAGAGGTCCCAGCACAGAAGCCTGCAGGACTCCTCTCTCATTTATGGTTTGAAGAGGAGAGGTCCCAGCACAGAAGCCTGTGTGACTGTGCTCTCATTTATAAATACAGAAGTGTGAAGAGGGGAGGCCCCAGCATGGAACCCTGCAGGACTCTTCTCTCTCTCTCTCTGTCCCTCTTCTCTCTATTTATAAATGAGAGAAGAGTTCTGCAGGACCCTTCTCTCATTTATAAATAGTGTGAAGAGGAGAAGCCCCAGTACAGAACCCAGTAGAACTCTTATTTATAAATAGGCTGACAACTTAAGTTCCCCAGCACAAAACCCTGTGGGACTCTTCTCTGATTTCTAAATAACCTGAAGAGGAGGTACCACAGCACTGAACCCTGCAAGACACTTATTTAAAAATCTTGTGAAGAGGAGAGATCCCAGCACGAAACCCTGCGGGACTCCTCTCTCATTTATAAATAGTGTGAAGAGGAGTATTCCCCCAGCACAGAACCTTTCATGACTCTTCTCTCCTTTATAAATAGTATGAAGAGGCGAGGTCCCAGTATAGAACCCTGTGGGGCTCTTCTCTTATTTATAGATAATGTGAAGAGGAGTGTTTCCCCAGCACAGAACCTTTCATGACTCTTTTCTCATTTATAAATAGTGTGAAAAGGAGAGGTTCCAGCACAGAACCCAATGAGTCTCACTTCTCATTTAGAACTAGTGTGAAGAGGAGAGGCATCCCAGCACAGAACCCTGCTGGAGTCTTCTTTCATTTATGGAAAGGCTGAGAACTCCTCTGTGTCTTGGGGACTATAGTGGTATCTCTTGTCCGAGGAGCACTCGCCTTACACCATTGAACCTCTGCTTCTCACTATTACCTTTGCCACCTCAGGTCTGTGGTGATGGGGGCCTGGGGTACCTTAATCAGTTTTTCAGTTTCTTTATCTAGCTTTCAAGGCTTTTGTGTCAATATTAAAACACATTTTAAATAAAAACAATTAAAAATTCAGGTATAATCAAAATATGCAAAATAATATGTAACCCCTAGATGGCGCTATCCCAGGGGCTACTACCCCTGCCTGATTTGCCACTAACAGGTTGAGGGGCCTGGATCCAATGGCGGGTGCCTCCACCCAGAGGTCAGGGTTTGCAATAGTTAAACTAACTTGGTCACAGCCCTCTGGGACACTGCAACCCCCCTTTCTTCCCACTAGTGGCCCACACAATATATCAAATTACCTTCACAGTATACACTTACCCCCAGGTCTGGTTCCGGCACTGGGACCTCCTGTGAAATGAGATACAGTGCAACAATCACAGTACAGTACTTTAACATAGACAAATACCTCAGGCAGTATAACTTTGCTGAAACAAGCAGCTCTGATTTATTTAGGGGATATAACAAGGACAGGGAAATCAGGTTAATTAGCTTATCACTCTAATAATCTACCTATGGCTCTGTGCACAGGCCTATCCCTATCAGTTACTGTCCCTGGGTACCCAAGCCCTAGTGGCTAGTCCAAACCGTGGCAGCTGGTAGGGCCCTTTCACACAGAAAAAGGAGAATTAAACAGTCAGCAGTACAGTAATTCCATTTGGATTTAATGTGGCAATTCAACAGGAGGCGACCCTGAATTAGTACTCACGACCTCCAAATAAGATAGGGTCCTTCAATGTCAGCAGGGCTCACTTGAGGTACACAAGCCTCTTCACACATCCATATAAAAGAAAGCACTATACCAGGCAGGCTGCATCTGTATCGATCGTAATTACTGCACAATACCGGGAGAACACACAGCAGATTCAGTTCCTGACAGACCGATTACAATTTTCAGCAATTCCTCCAGTCTTCTACAGGGTGAGCCTGGTTTCTACTCTTCAGAGATCCTTTGATTCTTTTCACAGGACGGATTCAGTCCTAACAAGCTGTTACACAAGCTGCAGACCGGAACTCTGGGCCCTTACACACGTTTTTTGACTAAAACTGCACACTGAAAAAGCACAGGGCTCCTTCCTTCTTCACTGCCAAAGCTCAACTGAAACTCCAACCGACAAAACCGGCACTTCCTTTGAGTTCCTCCAGTTCTTGACTGGATTGGCTGTCACTCACAATAGACTGCTGCTGTTGGTCCAAAAGGCACTGAAGTCTAAACTACATCTCCCAGAGTCACTGCCCATACAATCCTCTTGTGGCTGGCTCAGATTATGAGTCCAAGTTCTGATTCGTCCAAGGCACCATTTTAGAGCTAGCTTACCCACACTGATTGGTCCAGTTCAGCAGTTCAAAACTAGAATGGGGAACTAGCAGACACAGTTCTGGCTGCAAAGAAAGCAGGTTAGACAAACTGTAATTTCATTATTACTCTAAATAATTTCTGGCAAACAGTTACATCTTTCAGATAGGTTCCTTTGCACTCCTAGTGACTTCAAAATGAAGTGAATTGGCAGCAGCTCGAGTGGTACTCAATCAAAGAAACACACAGTCCCCCATACAAACTAATTATGTCTGCAAGCAGACAGCTCTTAAAGAGACAGTACCAGAGGTTCTAAAAACACTCACTGATAAATGGCTTAAATGCCAAACACCATTCAGGCTTGGAGCATTCAAGCAAGCTCCTGGAAGTCTTTTGGGAACCCCCATTTGCAGGGGGGTTACAAATAAAATACACAATTTGTGTATTGTTATGCTTAACAATCCACAATAAAATGTAAAAAAAGACAAGAGACATTCTCATCTTAGGCCATCTCATTCATTTGATAGATTAAACATAGAATAATGTACAGTATGTGTAAGTGTTCACAACAAGACTGTGCTTCCATTGATGGAATTGTATGACATCGGGCCTCGAGAGCAAAGCTTGAGACGTCTATGATGTCATCGACTCCCTGAGATGGAAACTCTGCCTTGTTTGTGCTGACTTGGCCAGCTGTTATTTTATAAGGTAAATAATGAGCTCTTATTGTGCACAGAAAACAAAGCGGCATGGCAGTAAGCGCATTCTGACAGTGACACAAGTAGTTTTAAAGTACGGCTTTACTGATGGCAAAATGGACATCTTATTTACAAAAAAAAAAACAGAACTAAAGGAAACTGTTTCATCTAAGTCCCATGTGTAGTTGCTTACAAGCTTTACATTGGCTGCAGTTTTTTGGTTTGTCTGCTGGTTTTCCTGTTCTAGTATTAAGTTAGTCCGCTAACTTGTGGGTTTTGAAAAATCTGAAACTGCCATCACAATCTCTATAGTCTCTGTACCAATACCTAGAAAATCAGAGGACTTGGAGTAATGCTTGGCTCTGGCATGCGAATAATACAGCAGCTCAAGGAAACAGTGGAAAAGTTGTAGTGCGATAGTGCCATAGCTACTATACTACAACAGCATTTTTGACCTTTGAACTGTTGTACAACATCTGAGACTGTAGTTTTCTATACACAAAAAGGGCTCGCTACCATATAAGTGTTGCACATAAGACTCTGTGTCTACTAGATTTCAAGTGTTTGACAGTAAGCTTCAAAACAGGAGTTATAGTCCATAACAAGAAAGAAAGAAAGAAAGAAATTTCTTTGTATGCAACCATTTTTATTAGCAGGGGAAAAGCTAGAACAGTTCAGTCATTCTTACATGATGTATATATTATGCATTAGTAACACGATCTTGCAGTTTTTTAAATTTTACATTTCCAAAGCCATCAAGTAAATTCTTGACAAGATTTAAGACACGTAAAAAGGCAGATACTTTGGTCAAGACAGTTATGTCGCTGGTAATAAACATAATTGCTAACGGATCCGTAGTGGAGCTAGACAATTCTTCAAGAATATATCCTTATTTTTTTTATTAAAGGGTCAAAAGAAGATCACATGCTCTATATCATCTGCCTCTCCCAGGCTGGCCTTGCAAAATGGAGGATGGGTACGTCTATTTAGTTCACAAACTAGATAATTGCTTCTAAATATTTAGAATCTGAATATGGTAAAGTGGTATGTAGCTCTCCTATCACTAATTAAAGATAGCTATAGTTCTCTCTCAAATGATGTTTTACAAAGAGCAGTTAATATTTTACCTGATACAGTGCAGCAAAAAATACACAATTTTCAGTAACTGTTACATGGAATTGTTTTTGTATAATGGTCACTTGCTACACATGAATTCACCCTAAAGTGGCTGTACAGCTGCTTTACATAAGGTTACCTGCAAATGTCATACATTATTTTTCCTACTGCTAGTTTTATAACGCTGCAGTTGATACACAAACATTTTTTAATAAACGTTTCCCTAATAAAGAGTATGGATTTTAGAAACCTGTATTTTATGCATATCCTTGCTTGCAGCTACTTTCCTACATTTTTGTTTGATTAGGATGACCAAATTAGATCTCCGTAGATGAAATACACCCATCAGTATCATACCAAGGTCTAAAGGATGTAACTTTTGTTTAATAAATCTCAGATAGTGAAAATTGAAGCCCTTATTGTAATATTTTGCTCTTCTAAGCAAGCTCTATGAAGTCTGTGAGAAAAGTTGGAGATCCATAATAAAAAATAATTTGTTTGGTTACCAATATCTCAATTGTGTAGTGACCCAGTTCTGCCTGCAAGATATGACCTGCAGCATATTAGGGTACATTCAACAAGCATCTACATAATTTGTTGAAGGACAATTTCTAGGGGGTCTACGTTAGAGAAGCCTCATATTTCACCCACATATGTAATACAGTTTTAATTTTGGAATTAATTACCATTAATGAACCCTGGACTTCTTGTCCTCCGTAGTTTCTCATAAAATGCATGATTTCACTAGTTGATTCTGTAAGTTTTGATTTGAGATATTCAAAATGACTGTTCCAGTTTAAATTATTCACAAATCTATGACCCAAATACTCATAGATTTTGACCATCTGTAGTTTATTACCTTTAACATATAGCCTGCATTTATCTCTGGATGTGCTACCAAAGGCCAGTGACTGTGTTTTAGTTTGAGTTATAACCAAAAATGTATAATTGCATTAAGAAAGAAACTTGTTCAGCTTTCTTTACAAAATGGGCTTTAGATTACCTGGTCTCCGATTGACTGGTAACTATGCTGGGGCAGGCATTAACTTTCAGTAGAGACCAGGAAATACAAAGTGCCAGCCCACTGAGCCCAATCTGCCACTGCACAACACAAATGACTGTGCCCAACTTGAAATCAAAACACAGTTGCTGTCCTCGAAACAAACTGGGTTGCTTTGCCATGCCCATTCCTAGTGGGATCCACAAACCAAAGATAGATTTCACCTTTATGCCGACTGCTATGTATAATAGAAGTGTATAATTTTTATTCAGTGTACAATATGAGTTATGTACCCATGTTGCTCAATAAAAATAAAAAATAAACACATTCACTGCTATGTTTTCTCCCTCGCTTAGCGACTGCTCCCAAACTATGTAAGCTCCCCCCACCGGCCCCCCTTGTTTCTGTCAGCAGGGCTGCTCCTCTCACATCTAGGCACCACCGAGAGGGGTGGGGTAGTCACTACAATTATCTTTCACAGAACTCTGTATGACTCATTACTTCTACTACTGAGCCTGCCATCCTTAGACAGGCAAACCAAGTGTGGCAACTACCTGGCTCACACGTGGGGGGACCATTTAGCATGGCCATCAACCTGCGTCCCTGGGAGAAAACGTTGGCTCAGCATTATGCTAGGTTTGTACTTCTGGTCAGTGGCACCCAAGTAAATCCGGATACTGGAAGCAGTAACTGAAATGTCCAAACCAGGATGGGATTCTAGAGTATGGCTTCTTTTTTTTTGTAATTATCTTTTTTATTATCTTTTCATAACTTATGCACATACCTGTCAACCAGATCAGCATAGATAACTTCATTTAAGTATACATTAATTATTACAGTGTGGGTGGCACACTACAAGTTAATGGTGGGTATGAGTTCTATGGCTTAAAAGTCCATATTAATCTCGGTTCCAGTGGGAGGCAATCATCAACCGTCCATCCTGGCTTACTTGATCAGCAGACAAAATTGTTGGGTTTCCATGACCTTTGACCATTTTAATTTCTTCTTAAGTTAATCATTTAATAGACATTTACTCTTGGTTACTTTTCTGCACACCCTTAGACCTCCACATCAGATTCATATCCTGGGGGTCCATCACACTGACTCATACCCCAAGTGACCCCCTTGAGCAACCCCCCGAGCGGTAGACCAGTGGCTCACAGGGTTAATAGGCTCTTGCCCCCTCTCCACCCGATAGGGAGGGTGACAGCAAGAGAGACACCCGCTTCAGGCACCTCCCCTACCTTCACGGCACGAAGGCAGGGCCCTTTAACATATAGTATATCTGCCACCGGACCCACCTAGTGGTAAACTTTTCTTCTTGGTTATTTAGGCTGTGTGTTATTTTTTCCATAGTGTATATTTGTCTGGTGATATCCCACCATTCTTGTATTGTGGGTATCTTAGGTGACAGCCAATTCTTTGTAATGTATTTCTTTGCCGCTGCTATCAAAATAAGAAGTAGGTAGGAGGAAGCTGTATCTCATAGGCCACGAGGTAACACTGGGAACAGAAAAACCTCCATTGTCATGTGAAAGTGGGGATTAAAGATCTCATGGAGGTGGGTTTGCAGGAGCCTTAGGTAAGGCCTCCATAGCGGGCACTCCCACATTATGTGGGTATGGTTTGCCTGCCTATTGCCACAAAGGCACCAGCAAGCCGCCTGAAACTCTGGTTTATAGTGGCTGGTAATAACCGGGGTTCTAAAATACTGAATTAGACATTTTCATGTGTATTCTCTCCACATGTGTGAGCTGGTCACCCTGGCCGAGCGTCTCCATGCTCGTTGCCACTCCTCAGATGTTATTGGGTAGCCGGATTCTTGGCTCCATTGCAAGCGGATATTATCTATACATGAAAGATTTTGTTCTCTTAAGGCACGATAATACAGTGATATTAGACAGTCTTGCTTTAATGTTTTATTAATGACACATTGGGTTTGCAACAGCGATGGCCATTGCTCTCGGTCCCAAATCATAGTGGGCAGGAAGCTTACATAGTGTCTCAGCTGCAGATACCTATAAAAGTCCCAATTTGGTAGTTTGAATTTCCCTTGAATTTCTGCATAGGTCCACATTGTGTTCTGTGACATTATTTGTCCCAAATATCTCAGCCCAGCACTGTCCCACTGCCTGAAGCCACTATCTAAATTGTTTGGGGGAAAATTACTCAGGCTCGAAATTGGGCTGATGAGTGGCAAGAACACAGTCAAAGTATTAGTTTTTTTTATTTTCCGCCATTCTCTTATGGAGGCCCTCAACCAGGGATTTGCAAGCCCCTCTAAGGAACCATTGTCACTGTGCTGGTAGAGGATCTTATAGTAAGCGTGATCATCTAAAATGCCTTGCTCAATGTCCAGCCAGTGTGGGATATTTGTTTTGTTTTGTCTAGCCATCAGACTTGTCATAATTACTATCTGCGAGGCAGAGTTAGGATTTTTAAGCGTACTCGGGGCCTCTTATTATTCCAAATAAACTTGGTAATGTGGCGATTTATTTCTTTAAACGTTGTTAGGGGAAGGTGTATAGGTATATTTTGGAATAAGTATAATGCTCTCGGTAAGACCACCATTCTTATTAAGTCAATCCTCTGTGCCAGTCCCAAGGGGAGTTGTGTCATAAAAGGGGCATAGTTGTATTTATAAAATTCCTGGGGGGATCTAGAGATATGCACTCCCAAATATTTTAACTTCCCCAGATCCTTTCTACCCGGGATATCTCTCTGGATATTTTGCGTGGGGGAATAATGAAAAGTGAGCATCTCTGTCTTCGTTAGGTTCAATTTGTACCCCGATACCGTACCAAAGGACTCTAGTATGCGCTTAATCATAGGGAGCGATTTTTCTGGATTTTGCAGATACAGGAGAATGTCATCCGCATATAGGGCTATTCGGTGCTCCCCACTGCTGAGTTTTATCCCTTCCACTCCTGGTGCTTCTCTGAACTTTTGGGCCAGTGGTTCTATGAAAGCTGCAAATAGCAGGGGGGGAGAGGGGGCAACCTTGCCTTGTCCCTCTGTGCAGGGGGAAATATGATGAGTGGTGGCCATTCACCTTAACACTCACCAGCGGAGAGGCATAGATATTTTGTAAAACCTTTATTAAAGAGGAGGAGAAACCAAATTTATGTAGGGTTGCATAGAGAAGTGACCAAGCCACCCTGTCAAACGCCTTTTCAGCGTCCAAGCTTACAAGTACAGATGGTGTTCCTCCAGTTTGTATCCGGTGCACCACATGTAGGGTTCGTCTAATATTGTCCGTGGTGTTACGGGACCGGACAAATCCGGTCTGGTTTTTGTGGACTAGGAGTGGGAGCACCTGATCTATCCGATGGGCCAGTATTGCCATAAATAGTTTATAGTCTTGGTTAAGTACCGATATGGGTCTGTAGGAGGCACAAAATTGTGGGTTTTTACCTGGCTTGGGGATTACTGATATCGTGGCATAGGACCATGACGGGGGGGGGGTGGGTTTCCTTCCAGTACTGCGTTAAATACAGCAAGCAGGTTGGGATGAATCTGAGCCTCTACCGCTTTGTAGAATTCCGCCCCATATCCATCTGGCCCAGGCGACTTCTGTACCTTGGCGCTCGCTATGACCTCCCTTATTTCTCCCTCCGTGATCGGGGAGGTCAGTGCAAGGTTCTGGTCTTCCGTCAGCCTCGGGAGGGTAATAGATTGCAGAAACTCTGCTACTTGCTGCAGGGAGGCGGCATATTCTGGGGTGTATAGGGATCTATAGTACGTCGTAAAAGCCTCTGCTATTTCATGTGTTTTAGTGAGATTTCTGCTTTCAGTAGGATGACATACCGACAGTATTGTGGCTATTTTTTTTTGCTTCCTAATTTGGTATGCCGGTAATCAAGAGGCCCTTGGTCCCACCTCATAGTATTTCTGCCGTAGGAATGTCAGGGCTATCTTGGTTTGTTGTTGAATTAGCCGGTCTAGCTCAAGCTTTGTTTGCCATAGCTGGGGGAGCACCGATGTATCCCCTTGTTTATGTGCCATTTGTAAGAAATGAAGTGTGCCCTCCAGCTTAAGTCTTTGCGATTTGCGCTGTCTTTCCCTTTCAGAAGTATATTTTATTATATGTCCCCTCAGCACCGCTTTTATCGTGTCCCAATACATGGCAGGTGTGGTGTCCCCTGTTGGGTTGTCAACTTTTATTTCTTGTATTTTCTCTATTATGAACTCACGAAACCTCTTGCAACGTAGGTAGTATGGGTTAAGCCTCCAGAGTGTCCGCCTGGGCCTCATACCAAAGTCCCACGCTGAGATTTGGGGGGCATGGTCCGATAGGGAGATGTCTCTTATTTGTATATTGTGTATCGACCCCAGGTTTTCCACCTGTGTGTATATCTGATCGATACGTGCGTAGGTTTGGTGTACCACAGAGTAATATGTGTAATTTCTAGAGAGAGGATGGCGCTTCCTTCAAGCATCACTCCATCCGGCTTCTTGTATAAAATTCTTAAAGTATCTTTGGGTGGCCGTCTGTTTGGGTGGTTTTACATTAGTAGAGTCTAGGTTGGGGTCTATTATAAAGTTAAGGTCTCCCGCCATCATAAGGATTCCCTTTGTTTTTTGGATTATTTTATCCAGCAAGGGTTTAAGATGGGTCACATGGGTACCAAGGGGAAAATACACATTGACTAAAGTTACCGTCTTATCATTTAGTGTACCTTGCACCAATACCATGCAACCCTCTTGGTCGGCCCAGGTAAATTCATGTTTAAATGGGGTGTTAGGGGAAATAATTATTGCTACTCCTCTATGTCTCCCCACCCTTGCAGAGGAACAGAACACCTGTCCTCTGCTCAGTGTGGTTAGCTTCGCATGTTCCATTGCATTCATGTGCGTCTCCTGCAGGTATGTCTGGTCCACCTTGGCTCGCCTAATAAAAGCCAAGGTTCTGGACCGCTTTATAGGTGATGCCAGGCCATTAATGTTTAGGGAGAGTAATTTCACTTTCACTGTATCCATTATATTGGATGTATCCATCTCCCTCGTGTGACCCTCCCACCCCACCTTAGGGTCCCTGGTCTACCGCTCCCGGAGTATACTCCCACTTCGCATTTTTGCTTTGATCTGGTGACCACAACATCAATACATAACAGTACATAACAACCATAAAACATTATCAAACATTTAACATTACTCTAAAACTTTACGTTTTTCATAACTTACTAACTGGTACTTCCAAGAGTCAGAAAGTCCTGACCCAGTGGTAAGAGATCTTACCAATTGCCCAGTATCTCTGGGCTTTAGCACTATGTGCTATTCGGGAAAGGGTAAAGTAGTTAGGTGACGGACCTAAGCCGCGCCCTTGACCCCCTGAGATCCCGTTTTCATCATGTGGGAAGGGGTATCATTTAAGGGTATTTACCCACCTCAGGTTTCAGTACGGACTATGGTCAGGGGCCGGAACGAGGAAAAGGATGAGCAATGGGGGCATGCGTGTATCTCGTCCCGTTTACCCCCCTTCAGCATGGTGAGTTACCATCCGGCCCATTCCTCCCCCCGGTAGGGGAGAGAGGTACAGCCCCCACACCCCCCACCAGCGGTCCAGAGCCAGATGTCCAGCCTTGTGGTCCTATAGATGTTCTAATCCCTAATCTTTCCTCCTACAGGGCTCTGTAACTCTGCCTGGCAGTGGCCACAGACCCGGAGCAACCAGTAAGTAGCATTGTCTCCATTGGCATTAGGCATCAACCTGTTAGCTTAGATTCATTCAAACATTACCTTGTGCCTGTCCTTTAGGTATTCTAATGCACTCATTTTATATAGGTTCCCTCCATCTCTGGTTTATTGAGGGTCCCCGTAACTGTTCCCCAGCCCTCCCTCGGCCCCTCCACAACCAACCCTCCATTTACCATTAGATTTCTTTCTCTTCCTCCCCTTTTTTTTTCTTTCCTTCAGTCAATTTCCCTTTCCGGTTTGTAATTTCACTAAGTACATAGTCAGGTGGCGCGGTTATCTGCTGATATCAGGGGCATTAATTGTTCAATGCTTCCTTCTGGCTCTTGACCCTCCACCCCCCACTCCCCCATATACCGGTCCCTCCCCGTTAAACCTCTGTCTTCCAATCCAACATTAGCTTCCCCACCCCCTCCACCCCCAGCAGGTCGTCTTCAAGGAGAGATGGGTGATATGGGAGAGAGGGAAAGAAAAACCCTTCCCCAGACCAGTGGCAATAGGGCGTTCCCTCGTCACTCAGGGTAACCTCTCTCTCCCCACCTCTCCCCTCCTCCAACCAACTCCCCCACCTAACGCCTCCCCCCCGCCCCTTATGCTCAGACCCTCCCCGTCCCGTTTCATCTTCTCCATCCAACAGTCCCATTCATTCCACCTCCCGCTCCCTCCCCCCACCATAGCCAGCGCTGTATTGGGTTGCTACCTTCCCATCTTCATTCGGACCCCCCCATCTGTTTCCAGACTAGCAGTTGACCTACACTGCCACTAATAGGTGAGCCTCCCTCAGTCTCTAAAGTTGAGCATTTTAATTATACTTGCGGCCCCTCATGTGCCCATTCCAGTCTCCAGGTCCCATTGCTCTTCCGTGCTTGCTTGTGATTCCTTTAAGGCCCCGACTATCCTCCTAATGGCTTCTGCACCCTGTCTTCTTCTTGCTTCTTTCTGAAAATTGCTCCACACTTTCTGGGCTATTTTAGAGGCAATTGATGATTCATGTTGTGCTTTAGTTGGCGGCGTATCCATATTCCTCCTCCTCCTCTTAAGTTCTGTAACCACCTCCTCCACTGATTCAAAAGAACGAGCTCCGTCAGGAAACAAAACCGTCATCCTAGCGGGGTACGGGGTACGAAACCTGATGCCTGGTGCTCTGAGGATCTTCATCACGGGGGCATACGCTCGCCTCCGTGCCGTTATTTCAGGAGCATAATCATTGTTGAAAAAGAGGCGTTCGGTTTCATAAAATACTTTCCCTTTCCTCCAGGCCGTTCTGAGAACTGCTTCTTTATCCTGAAATCTCAGGAATTTTATTATAATGGTGCGGGGTCTTGTGCCCAGAGGCGGCTTCGGTCCTAAGGTGCAGTGTGCCTGTTCGAGCTCCAATGATACACTTTCAGGTAAGGGAAGCAGCTCTTTTAACAGTTTTTGTATGAATGAGAGCATATCTGCCCCTTCTGACCCCTCCGGTATCCCGGACAGCCGCACATTGTTTCTCCTATTATGACTTTCTGCGTCTTCAGCGCAGGCTCTTAGCATGCTGACCACCTCATGGAGATGTGAGATGGCGTGTTCTGCATCAGTCAGTCTGCCTTCCGTCGCAGCTGTGCGGGCCTCACTGTTTTCCTGCCGCTGTTCCAACTTCCCCAGGTCTGTCCATAAGGCTGTGACAGTTGATTTAATTTCTTTACGAAAGTCTTTTCGAAAGTCTTTGATCTCCATCAGCATCTGTGCCATTTGCTTCTGCAGAATGATATGGGAAGCCTGCTCGGGCCCTGTATTGCTTCGGTGCGAGGAGGTCGAGGCCCTTGAATCCTGATTTTACTTTTAATGGATGGCTAAATAAGAGGGTTAGTTGGGGATCGCTCGAATAGCCTCAGATTCTAGGCTGCCATTGTCTCGGTGACGTCACCGGAAGTCTACCTAGAGTATGGCTTTTATTCACATAACACAGAGAATAACAACGCAAAGATGGACCCCCACAGGGCTACACTCACTGGTAATGCAGATTACAGAGGTACAGAGCACACTTCTTCACTACGAACCCTCAGGTTCTGAACGGATCTGGGCATACACGGCCCGAACTGGTACACTTCTCTTCTTTCCTTGACATGGCACCCCAGCCAGTACTAGGACACTTTTTCATATTGCATGGAGGTTGATAGTGGCTCCTTAAACCACCCACGAGCACTTTCTGGCTCGCAGGGAAAATCCAAAATCCCACGTCTGGGTGCTTCCCTCAGGCATTGGCCAAATGTGCCGAGAGAAAATGTAGGTGCCCAAACCGAACCCGGAAAGGTAAACCTGGTTACTCCAGATGAGGGGGTCTCCCACCTTTTGCTCCCAAATCTATACTCAGCCATTCATTTGGTTACAACACCTTTCTTCGAAACACTGTTTGTAGATGGCTCACTCGAAATGTTTTTCACATTTAACATTCTACATGTCTCTGGAGGTGTCCTGACTTTAACAGTACTGTAAGTGGCTATGTCTTTACCCTAGACCCCCACTGTTGCAGATGCTTTTAAGTCATACACAGACTAAAAGTTCTGTACTTGGCAAGTCTCTCCCCACAAAATGTCTCGGGTACTCACAAACAAGAGCACTCTCATGCAGCTTCTCCCTCTCCAGGCTGGACAAGGGGATTGCCCCTGAATTCCTGGAATTCCCCCCCATCCCTCCAGGGATGGGGCACTGGAACAATTTCTAGGAACAGTCTCTACCACTTCCTTCTACAAGTCTTCTGTGTTCCTCTCTAGGGTGAGAACACACAACCCCTTCTTCTAAGATAGCTCTATATCGGAGCTAGGCTCTGAGTAACTACGCCCAGCAGCTCTCCTCACTCTCTTGAGTCTCTCTTGAAACTGGCTTGAATCTCCCAACGTTCTACTGCTAACCCCTGCATTTAGCATTCCATTGTGGCTTATGCTGCTGCGAGAAATGTATGGTGGCATCATCACTCCAGCTCAGCTGAAACTGAAAACAGAGTGAGACAGTGTGAAACCCATTTAACTGGCATCTCACAAGCTGCCTTTCCTGCCTGCCACTGATTCTAAGTGGGATTCTAGTAACCCCTGGGAACAAGGGGGTTACACTACAATTACTGTGACCCCCAATCATCTACCACTGTCATCAAATCCTAACATGCCTTAGAAAAAGTAATTTGCTGGTGAAAGAAAGAGATTTTTTTTAAAGAAACCACCAAAATTGAAGTGGTTATTCGCAGTACTACACTCGCGCTATTCCCCCGTTCACCTGACTACATGCTGCTGAAAAACAAAACAAAAGCTGCATGATAAAAGAAATAACCTCCTCCTCTTCTTCCTCCTCCTGCATCTCTTATTGCTAACTTCCCATCAAATGGAGATGCCCTGCTCGATTCTGATACAGTGACCTGTGTAATTTGTGACTGCTCAAAGACAACCTGCCCAATTCTGATACAGTCAGCCATGCTGTTACGAGGTATGCCATTCATCACGAAGTAGAAGGGAGTTAGAGTCATAACCAAAACAGAGCATGATGGGGGCTGAGACCTTTCTTTAAAGTAAATGAAAGAGTTGGGCAAGGATTGAAGAGAAGTGGAAGTACAACAGAAGAAAAAACATTTGTCAACACTGCAGTGCCCTTTACTGGCAGTTATACCAGCAGAGGGACTACTTGACCAATGAAAGATAAATAAGTAAATAAATGTAAATTTCTTGTACTGCAAAGTTAAACATTTGAGTCTGTATTTTTTCCACTAACTAGACCATTTTCTAAGCTCAATAATACCCTCCAGGGTTGGACAGTATGGACAACACCAGATCTTCCAGGGACTATAAAGCCCTCTATCTACGGCATTGGGTCTCATTATGCCCCTGGGCGGTCTGGTATTGCCCAGTACTACCCGTCCTGTCGAGTATTATTGCTTGCTTGAAGTTCTTGGAGAGAGGTGGAAACAAGTACCACATTCTCAGCATAGTTTAATAGGGGAACAATTTTAGTAAATACTGTAGGAGAGTGAAAGTCCAGTTAATAAAACTAATACAGTAATTTCTGTGACGCTCCACATTGTCAATGGGTAGTCAGAACAAATGAACAAAGTGCCCCCCTGCTAGAGGAAATATGGCACAGCCGAAGGCTATAATGAGCATTGAATCTTCAGCACATGAACATTCCAAACAGCAAGGGCTCTCCAGTCTTTGCATTGACATTGAAGGGAAAACAACTCAGAAATTTCTCTGAAGAAGAAGATACTTTTTCTTTTTGTGTTTACTCTTTGGAGTTGCGATTCTACGTAGCAGATTGGGGCTATCTGGTGACAGGGAGCACCACTAAATTTAAAATTGTGCCTGTTAAGTTGCAGCTTTCAGGCCCGGTGATGCTGAAGGTTGAGGCGTTAGATGCCTCACCTCGCGGCACGCTGGCGACCCAGGTTCAGGAATGAGCCCGGGCCATCGGGGTTGGCAGGGGCGGAAAGGGATTGAGCATCCAGCAGACTACTCTTCCTTCCCGGGGGGGGGGGATATAGGGTCCATGTCGTGCTTGAGCGACCCCCGGTGTCAGTCGGGGGTAGCCAGGCACTTGGTGACGTCACCGCAATGGCACCCAGGGGAGGCAGAGCTTGGCAGATGCTGGTCGTCATTGCATGTCTGTGCTCCACCAGGGGGGGAACAGGAAAAAGAGGAAAAACCCCAGTGCCTGATAGGCGAAGGTGGGACCGGGGTCAGTCCCCACACCCAATGTCGGGCCTTCCAACTCCACCTCGCTCTCTCCCTCAGCACCCTGGTCGCGCCTTCAGATTATAGACAGAGTGCCTGAGGCGTCGGTGGTCCCACCCCGAGGACTCGGAGCCTGGGGTCGCCACACTAGGTGTGCAGGGAGACAGGCAGGACCCAGGAATGAGACCCGGAGGCTTCAGGCGGGTGGGAGCAAGACTGCACTGCACGTCCACACCAGAGAGAGGTCAGGATAGCCGATGAAAGGAGGCATAAAGAAACTTGGGTGGAAAAAAAACTTGGCTAGCCTGCCTTTGTTCCCCATTTCCACTGCTTGTTTGTGCTTGGATTGAGGATCACATCTGCCACTAATCTAAGGATGTTTATTTTTAGCAGGTCTCCATTTTCTTCGTGTCATGGTGCCTCTGGTATTTGTTTTTAGTGTTATTGTTAGGGGGTCTAGATTTAGGGTGTTCCCTACATCTCCCTATCATCTAGTTTGGTATCAGATTAACCCCCCTCCCCTGGACCATAGGGTGACTATTGTATGTGCTAATTTCTTTGATTTGAGAAGAAAGGGAGTCACAGGTTCTTTTGTGTGCTTACAGTTGAGGGATCTGTTTTTTTTCCTTACTCCCTGAGTAAACTTTTTTCTTTTTTTTTTAGGAGAGAACAGAGAAAGAAGAGGGTAACCAGAGCCTTTTTAGGCAGTTTTCAAGGGCTCTTTTCCACAGTCTTTGTGGAGGTTCTTATCGGCTCTCCTGAGCACGCATCTTTCTGCCACTTTTTCTGCAGGCCCTGACAGTTGGGCTCGCTGTATATTTAGCTAGAGGCTTCTTGAACTCACCAGTGCATCTTTTACGTCTGTACTTAAGTGCCCCTGAGCGTGCTGGACATCATTCACCACCACGCCAGTGTGCACACATCAGCACTTTTACATCTGCTAGACACGCAGCTCTATTTTTCTGACTGCTCGGCACTGTTGCTGAGCATGATCCTTCCTACTACAGCTGGTAGAAACATTTTGTGCTAGTGCTTTTGCCACAGAGGAGGTGGTGTCCATGGCACTGTTCTTTCTTTCCTCATATAATACAGGCAACAGTGTCTTTAGTTTTTTTCTTTATGTTGAGCTTCTGTTGCACTAGTGTTTTGGCACTATGGCTTTTTGGAGACCTCTAGTGTTAAAATGATGTAAGACCTGCAAAAGAGTAATGTGACCCTCTCCGCTGGTGTCCTGTTGTCCTCATTGTGTTTTGCAAGCTAATATGTCTCTTACAATCCCCCTCAGTCATAACTCCGAACTGGGGGGGGCCTGGTGTACGGCCTGACAGTGGCGAAGCAGAATTGCACAAATCTTTATGGTTGCTCTTAGGAGAGCTTTTGAGCCCTGATGTTCTGCAGGACATCCCTTTGCACACACGACCCCAAACTGGCCCCTCAGTTGCGGGGGCCCACACAGGCATGTCAAGGTGCACCAGAGCAAACATAGAAACATAGACTTTGATGGCAGATAAGGATCGATTGGCCCCTCTAGTCTGCACATTTCCCTACCTATTGGATAAGTTGCAGATTCTGGTTAACCAACAGTCTACTTCCTCCTACCTCCCACACTAATTGCCTTATGTCTTCCCATGCACTCTTGAACTCCCCCACTGTTTTTTGACCCGACAACCTCCTCAGGAAGGCGGTTCCATGAGTCCACCACCATCTCTGATAAAATACTTCCTCACGTTGCCCATGAGCCATCCCCCCTCTATCTTCAAATTGTGCCCCCTTGTTCTTGCACATCTCTCTTTCTGAAAGATGCTCCCCTCTTGGACTTTGTTGATTCCCTTGAGGTACTTGGAAGTTTCTATCATGTCCCTCCTCTCCCTGCTTTCCTCAAGCGTATGCATATTAAGCTATTTTAGTCTCTCTCTTCGTATGGCTTCTGTTGCATACCCTGCACCATTTTAGTTGCCCTCCTCTGGACTGCCTCCATCCTATGTCCTTGAGAAGATGGGGTCTCCAGGATTGCATACAGTACTCCAGATGGGGTCTCACCAACTGTCTTTACAGAGGAATAACAACTTCCTGTTTTCTGCTGGTGATGCCTCTCCCCCTATGCATCCCAGTATCCTTCCAGCCCTCTTTACTGCCTTCTCACATTGCTTGCTTACCTTAAGGATTGTCTGATATGACTGCACCCAGGTCCCTTTTTATTTTTGTTGTTGTTAGTATCCCCTCCATTGTGTATTCTTCCCCTGGGTTCTTGTTTCCCAGGTGCATTACGTTGCACTTCTTTGCATTGAATCTAAGCTGCCATTACTTCTGACCATTCCTCCAACCTTGCCAAGTCCGTTCTCATCCTTTTCACACCCCCTTGTATATCAACCCTGTTACAGATCTTTGTGTCATCTGCAAAGAGGCATACTTTTCCTTACAGTCCCTCCACAATGTCTCCTATAAAGACATTAAAGAGGACTGGTCCCAATACTGAACCCTGTGGTACCTCACTAGTAACCACCCATTCTTCAGAGTGTACTCTATTTACTATTACTTTCTGTGTCCTGTTGTCCAGCCAATTTATTACCCAGGCTACCACCCTGGGACCCACTCCCAGGCTGGCTAACTTGTTTATTAATCTTTTTTTTTTTTCCTACTTTATTTCGCTCCTGTCACGGCCCTGAGGTCCTCTCTCAGGCATCCTATCATTGTCCTGCCCTGCCTGAGGATCACGAACTGTGTCTCTTCTTCTCCCCCTCTCCGCTGCCGGCACCCCCCAGTTTAACCCATCCAGGGTGGGTCACCCCCTTCATACTTGGGTGCTTCTTAGTAAGGCAGTCTCCGGCGATGGATGAGGAGTGGACAGGGGAGATGGAAGACCAGTCAAGGAAGCCCGGTGTAGGCGTGGGGGATAAGTGCCATCACCTGATCCTCGGCACTGGTTTTTTCCTTGTTCCATAGTGGTATGTCCCTCGACTTGGGATGTGCAATGCCACCCAGCCCGCGACATGAGTGCTTCCACCCATGTCTGGAAGGCAGCTGCCCAACATCTTCTCTAGCTTTTTTTTTTTATGAGCCTGAGTGCATAGCGGTGCTGCCGGTCTCCACCAGGGGCCGCTGCTGCCCCGGGCTACCCCTGGATCCCTCCTGAGAGGAGAGCAGTCCTCCGGACTCGATCCTCTCTCTCCCTACCGACCCTGGTGGTCGGGCCCGTTCCCAGATCCGGGTTACCGGTGTAGCAGTGTGGCATCAGCGCCTCAACCCTCAACGCCACCGGGCTGGCCCGTTGTTTATTAATCTTTTGTGTGAGACTGTGTCAGATGCCTTGCAAAAGTCTAGGTAGGCCATATCCACAGTCCCTCCCTGGTCTACTACTTTGGTCACCCAGTCAAAAAAATTTGTGAGATTCATCTGACTTGACCTTCCCACTGTGAATCCATGCTGCCTTGGGTCCTGTGCCCTGCTGGCCTCTAGGTATTCAACAATTCTTTCTTTCAAGTGATTCCATCATTTCTCTACTACTAAGGTCAAACCCGACAGGTCTGTAGTTTTCTGCCCCTGCCTTGCTCCCATTTTTGTTACGGGGAATCACATTCACCCTCCTCCAGTCCTCAGGTACCACACCATCCTCCCATGATTTGTTAAAAAGGGTAGTCAGTGGTGTCACTAGGTCTCCCCTTAGTTCTTTTAGAATTCTGGCGTGAATCCCGTTAGGCCCCATTGCTTTGTCCACCTTTAGTTTTAGGAGTTATTTCTAGACCCTTTCTTCCGTGAATGGACTGGTATCAACGGTCCTGTCCAGAGTACCTCTATTGTCTGGTTTAAGTACCTCCCCCTCTTCTCCTTTTGTGAATACTGAGCAAAAGTATTTGTTTAGTATCTCTGCCTTTTCACTGTCACCCTCTGCCCACCTCCCTTCCCCTTTATTAAGCCTCACTATCCCTCTCTTGGTCTTCCTTCGCTCCCTGATGTATTATAAAAGGTTTTATACCTTCGCTTTTGTCTGGCTTGACTCTACGGCTGAGTTTATTGTGAACCACACTGTTTGGTGGTCACTTGTTCCCTATGGCTATCCACTTCTAAATCTGTGATCTTCTCCCGTCTCCATTTGAAAGTACTAGGTCTAAGATTGCTCCTCAGTGGGTTCCAGCACTAGCTGTCCTGAGGCATGCCCCATGAGTCGCCGAGAATGACCTGCTCTAGGATGTGGCAGCAATGTGCTCCAGTTAACATCTGGCATATTGCGGTCCCCATCAACAATATCGCCCCTTTTTGTGCCATTCTTGGACTTTGTTGATTCCACTGAGGTACTTAAAAGTTTATATCATGTCCCCCCTCTCCTTCCTTTCCTCAAGGGTATACATATTAAGCTCCTTTAGTCTCTCCTTGTATGGCTTCTCTTGCAGACCATGCAGCATTTTAGTTGCCCTCCTCTGGATTTCTTCTATCCTGTCTATGTCCTTGCGGAGATGGGGTCTCCAGAACTGGACGAGTACTCCAGATGGGGTCTCACCAACTGTCTGTACAGAGGGATAACAACTTCCTGTTTTCTGCTGGTGATGCCTCTCCTAAACATCACAGTATCCCCAGCCTCCCTACTGCCTTCTCACATTGCTTGCTAACCCTAAGGTCATCTGATATGATTGCCCCTGGGTCCCTTTCCTTTTTTGTTGTTGTTACTAGCTCCCCCCCATTGTGTAATCTTCCCCTGGGTTTTTGTTTCCCAGGTGCATTGTTTTGCACTTCTTTGCATTGAATCCAAGCTGCCATATTTCTGACCATTCCTCCAGACTTGCCAAGTCCCTTCTCATCCTTTCCACACCTCCTTGTGTATCACCCTGTTGCAGATCTTTGTGTCATTATGTTATTACCCTATTTCGAACAGTCCTGGAGTTACCTCCCAGCCTCCCATTGGAACTGAAGCATGTGTATCGGGCTCTTGGCCCAAAACCAACAGATCCAAATGACCACCCGCGTTCGATTTTTGTTAGATTCCTCAGCTACTCTATTAAAGAGCATATTCTGCAAACTACATGGAGGCATCAGAAAATATTTTTTGGCTACACCTGCATATTTGTTGATAATGACTATGTGCCTGAAACTACGAGGAGGAGAAAGGCATATGTGAACATGTTACCTATTCTAAAGGCACAGGGCTTAACATTTTCCACACCTTACCCTGCACGGCTGATTGTACAGCTCCCTGGAGGCCGGTGGAAGTTTGCAACAGCAGACAAGCTAAGAGAACAACTGGTGCAATGTAGGATTTATCTTCCAAAGGAAAAACCCTGTTCTACCTCCTCAGACCCACGACCTCCCAGATGGCAGACCAATTCAGGGTCTAAGGTGCCTACCAAGCCTGAGGAGAAAAAAAACAACTCAGGCTTCATCTGGCTGCATTCGGGAGGGCGCCAAGGGGAAGAACCTGAAGGGACTGTATAGTCATTTTTGAACTATATCTATATATATATATATAAGAGGCAAAAGACTCAGTTTAATGCATTAGTTAGGGTTGTCCCACAGTGACAAAAGCGAGGAAATTCGATGTTAGGGTTGAACCGCCCCTTAGATCCACCCCCCTGCTCCCCCCCAGCTGGCATCGGGGTGTGCGTTGACAAGAAAATGGAGACCTGCTTAAAATAAACACCCTTAGATTAGTGGCAGACGTAGCGCACAATCCAAGCACAAACAGGCACTGAAAATAGGGGAAAAAAGGCAGGTTAGCCAATTTGAAGCCACAGCCTAACAGGCATGATTTTAATTTAGGGGTGTTCCCTATCACCAGGTAGCCCCAACCTGCTATGTAGAATCGCAGTTCGAAGAGTAAACACCAAAGAAAGAATATCTTCTTCAAAGAAATTTCTAGGTTGTTTCACCTTCAGTGGTACAGCAAAGACTGGCGAGCTTGCTGTCCGAATGATCATGTGCCCAACATTCTAAGTTGATTACAGCCTTGGGCTGTGCCATATTCCCTAGAGGGGCCACTTTACCGCATTTGTTCCAAATACCCATTGACAATGTTGGAGCTAACAGAAAAGGAAATTATGGTAAGTATGAAAAAATGTTTTCTACCTGTAGCCACCCCCTCCCCATTTGTCTAGGGGCTCCTGATGTTACAGTGGTGGAGGGTGGCCTACCCCGAAGGAAACCCAGACCAGACCATTCTTTAACCATGAAAGGGATAATATGGTTCAGTCTTACCATGGCCCGGGTCCTACTGCAGAAAGATTGAAAACTGCGACCCCTCGACTTCTTCAGTTACTCAGGCTGAACAGGAGACCTCTTTCTCTTCTTCTCCTTTATGAGAATCCCCACCAGCACCCTGTCCCAGGAAAGCAATCAGATCTAAAAAGGGACAGAAACTTGTAAACTCCCCGAAAGAAATCTGATTAAGAATTTATTGTAATCTCAGAAGTTCATTCATTAGATGAAACTCTCAAAAGACACTCTCAAACAGCTGAAATTGAGCAACCAAACAAATTTATTGCACCTGAAGCCCCAATGATTTACCAGGACCCCAGGAGTTCCCATTGCTTGCATGAAACTATTTACTTTGCTTCCAGCTCCATGGAGCACAAACAATTCATAATATGGAGCTCAACTGGGAGACAAGCTGTATTAGGCAGCATTCAAACCTCAGGCAGCTGGCAGAGCTTCGGATGTTGTACCGAAACCTCCCTGGAACCTCTGCAGGGCCCTCAGTGCCAATCTTGCGCTACAACACTGGTAAGTAGACTTTCATTCATTTTCCCCTGGTCAGCCTCCAATCCCTTGTGGAGAAGCGAGCTGCTTCTCCCTCCTGGTTCCTTGCCACAAGATCACAGGATTTTTCCCTCCCTGAACAGTTCTTTTCTTACTCCGGAATGTGGCTGCTATACTACCGAGATCTACTGTCTGGCTACGGGGGAAGGGGGCACTCAGTAATGCCTGTAACCCACATCCCAAGCAGACTTACTCCTGAGCTTGCTTTAAGCTACCGGGTCCGGAGCGTTTACCAGGGTCTGTCTTTCTGACCTGTGGCCCACACGAACAGCTAATAAACGGTGCCCCGAGGCCTGCTCCTCCAAGCAGGCCCCACATGGGGATGGAAAGCCTTCGGCACCCCCCTTACACAGGTCTGGACCACCCTGCCACACTGGGGAACTGAAAGGAGCTGCCACCACCCTCCCTGGGGAATCCTGCCACAAAGCTCCAGCACTGGCAGTCCACACCTAACTTCCCTGGGCCTGGGACCCCACCATCTGCCTTCTATAGGAATTCTCACTGCCTCTCTCCCACTGGAGGCCAGAAACCACTTGATGCTGGAAGACTGTCTGAGACCCTCCCATCAATCCCATTACCTGCATACGTTGCTGTACTCACGGCTCTACCTTGCACTTTTGAAGGGGACCCCCTTCAACCAGGCTCAACCCAGACTGATGAGCTGCTCCCTGCCTGCCTCCTGCCATCTGCCAGCCAGCCTCATCTCTCCCAGAATCGCTCACGCTCCTCCTTTTATGGGCCCATAAGACTGCCCTTGTGGCAGTCTGATAGAGTGCCTAGAATTGTGCCTCCCAACTACCTACCAAACTCTTAAACAAGGAGGAAACACAAGAGCCGGGTCCCTAATGATAAGCTCAAGCCCCTGTCAAAGAGAGGGAGCTTACATACCATTAAGACATATAGGTTAAATTGCGGGTGCCATTATGCAGCCCTGTTGAATACCTAACTTTGTATTGATTTTTGTTAAATCTCCTTTTTATGTTGTATTGCACCCTTGACAATGTATTCTCTTGCCATCTCATTATGATCCACCAGAATCCATCAGTACTCTGATTATAAAGGGAGCTCCAAAGTGTTGTGTGGCTTATTCTATCAAAAGTAATTTTCAAGTCTGTGAAACAACCAGTTTCCCTTTCTTAATTTTAACATATTTGTAAGCTAGATGTGCTAAAACAATGTAATGCTGAATTATTGATCACACTTTTCTAAAACCGTTTTGTAATTACATCCTGCCAGAAATGACTCCTCTTCATTTTGCCAATGGGTCCAAGCTGATGCACCTACTCTATAACATATCTAATGGAAGGGTGTGAACTGCTGAAAATTATGTTTTGACCCAGTAGATTCTTCTTTAGGCCCACATTTTACAACAGTGGGTCCAATCTGATCATGTTTTAAGCTCCCCAGTGCTGTCACTGCACAGTCAGGCTCACTCCTCCTGGCTTCCGGATTGGCTCCTGGACTTAACCTCCACTGTGGGCTGTTGGATAATGAGGATAGGGCTTCTTTAGGAGCAGAAAGACAGGCCTTACCTTGGTAGGTGCTCAAGTTGAAGGGCCAATGCAGCAGTGTCACAGGTGGCATGCAGGTCCCAGGATACGTGGGTGAGAGGGCCTCGAAGGATGGGATATGGAATTGACAGAGGCCAAAGGAGATCCAAGCTGGAGGTGCAGGGAAAAATAATTTAAAAAGAACTCTTATTACAAGTTCTGTCTAATGAAGTGTTGCTGATATTTAGAAAGGACTCTCTGTAGAACAGACCCTAGAGCTCCTGATGAGCAATGTAATAACCTCGTAGACATGCACTGTGTGTTCTTTCAGGTGCCCATCACATTTGAAGATGTTGCAGTCTTTTTTCCTAAAGAAGAGTGGAGCATTTTAACTGAAGCTGAGAAATACAGGGATGTGATGAAGGAGAATTATGAGACAATGACCTCACTAGGTAAGAGCTGTTGTCTTACACTGTCCTCTTTTCTGTCAGTAAAATTTACATTTATGTCTTCCATAACAAACACCAAGTCCCCATGTAGGAAACTAAATTTAGAAAAGCCTGTGTTCCCTGGATTTGATACTCTATTTACCAGGGGTATGCATGCGTCAAAGTACTGGACCACTGACGTTGGTTTTGGCCACTTTCTTGCCATGCTGGCTAGATCTATCTGACTCCTGTATGCACATCCTTGGGTTTCCTCTGTGAATGTTTGTGTTCATGAAAGGAACTGGATAGGGCCAGCTTGTGGGGGCAATGGTACTGCTACCACTTGTGGCTCTGATGACCTAGGTTTGGAAATGAACTCTGGGCATTGGAGGGCCGGGCCGGGGATTGAGTGTCTGGTGGACTGCTGTCCTCCTATGGGGGTGGGAGGCGTGCAGAGACTGGTGTTTGCTTGCCCCTAGCAGAAGCTAAGGAAGGCAGCTGGGACTGCCTGGAAAGACAAGGGGAGGTGCATGGCAGACACCAGCATGCAGTGCATGGTAATGCGTGACTAGCGTCTGGAGGCATTGCATGCCATGTCTCTGATGGGAACCAGGAAAGGAAGGAAAAGGCTACCCACTGCAGGATGGTGCCAAAACACCTACAGGCTCCGCACCTGACCAACTGAAATCACCAGACCAGGAACTGGATCCTGTTCCTGACAGGAATTTGGGGGAACCCCATCGACCCCACTAGGGGAAGAGCACTGGGGAAAACTGTCTGGCTGGTAGCTCTAGTGGATGTTAGGCTGCTGGAGATGGGGTGTCCAGGCAGATAGGGGCTGTCCAGTAAAGAGCAGTGGGGCACAAAAAACATAGAAAAGGTGTTGGATTGTCGGAACTGGAAAGCGTAATCTCTGTTTTTATCCATATGTTCAGTACAGCACAAGGCGAGCACAGTGCAGCTCCCCCGTACCTCTCCCTGTGTGGCTCAACCCTGTCATAGAAGGACCACCTCCTAGACTAGTACTGCAGACACCATGCCTGTTTAATTCTTGGCCTCACATGTGATACTGGCAACAAGGGTGCTGATCAATGATAGTTGCATTAGCAGTTATTGTGATAGATACATGGAACCCGTATGACAAAACTCAGACCAACTGTCCATCTAGTTCACTCTCGGCACTTGCAACCAAGCAATTTCAGTACTTGACTGAGAACTTTGCTGCACCCCCTTGTTTATATTCTGCCCTCAAGATAGATAAGGCCCCAGGTCCAGACAGAATGCATCCAAGAGTGCGAAGGGAATTGGCAGAAGAGTTGGTTGATCCTCTAGCATATCTTTTCAACAACTCACTGCAATCAGGGGTAATTCCCAGAAACAGGAGAGTGGCCGACGTGGTACCACTCTATAAGAGGGGGAATAAGGAAGAGGCAAGAAACTGTAGGCTCATTAGTCTCACATCTATTGTGGGGAAGCCGATGGAAACTCGAGTCAGTAAGAGCTTGTAGACTACCTGGAAAAAAATGGTCTCCAGCAAAGTAAGCAGCACGGGTTCATGGCAAGGAGCTCATGTCTGACCAACCTTATTGTTTTCTTTGACTGGGTAATAAGGGAGCTGGACAGGGGTGACACAGAGGATCTTCTTTACTTTGATTTAAGTAAGGCATTCGACTCAGTGCCACATATGTGGAACAAGTTGGAGGACCTTGGAACAGCAAAGGATATAGTCATGTAAACCCACTCCCCTTTTGGGCAAACAACACACAAAGCACAGCACACTGTATTACTCCTGGCTTTAGGGCAGCATCTGGCTCGGGATCGAGGAGGTTGGGGTACAAAGTACATGTCTATTTTACCGAGTACCGGGGGAAAGAACCTTGGCTGTGGTGGGTCACGCATGTCTGAGGGGGCCCATAAAGTCACACAGGTCACATACAGATGGAATGTCCACAAAAGGCATAGAGTAATACAGTATGGCTTTATTCTGACAGGTGCCAGTCAGAAAACGTGATGGTGCTACAAGGACTTTTTGCAGGTGCACGTAATGTACACAGAAAATCCACAGGTGTAGAAATTATTAACAGTACACACATTTCGAACATCCATCCCCTCTTCTGGGCAATGTACTGGGCACTGGAGTCCCCAGCATTTTTAGAATACTGCATGCATTTAATCCACCAAACAGAGAACACTGCAGGCAATAGATCCCACTTGTTTCAGAGAACACTCAATAGGCATTTAATCCCACTGAATGAAAGTTACCCTGTGGGCAGTACCCATTCACAGGAGGGAGGGCAGTGCCTAACTCCCCATAATAATAACTTTCAGAGGGGGAAGGGTAGCACCTAACTCCCCAAACATTCACTGAACAGAGTGCCCCCTGAAACTGGGCCGACACGCTCTTAGCTCAGCTTCACCCAAAGGCCAGGAAACATCTGAAACCACCAGAAGATCAAAGAACTTGAAGACACCAGGTAGCTTTTAGTGATCCCACATTAGTTCTGAAACAGCACTTTACATTTCAAAGTTGTGAGGGTTATTTTGCTTCCATCTGGACATCCACCAGGACATCACCTGAGTGTGCCAAAAGGGACCACAGTTTAAAATCTAAACACAGAAACACAGAATTTGTTACAGAAAAGTACAGTGTTAGCTCTGTTCAGGCCCTATCTTGACTACAATGGTAATTTCTGGCACCGATGCTTGGTCAGGCCCCATCTAGAGTATAGTGTTCAGCTGTATACCGATCCTTGGTCTGACACCATCTCGAGGGCACTAGGTCAGAACATAGCCGACCACAATGCCGCAGTCAAAAACCGTGCAGTAAAAATTGCGTCACTTTTATTTCTGCGGGGGGCTCCACTCCCCGCACCCCCCACATCCCCAGACTAAAGTATTCTCACTCAAGGGGGAGCAGATCACAGGGCAAGATGAAATTTGTGGGGCCGTGGAATACTGTTTCCACAGCCCCTTGTTTAAAAAAAAAAAAAGGTCCAGAGTTGCAAAATCTTAAGAGACCAGGATTAGAACCCTGGTCTCCACGGCCCCCCAGCCAAGCTGCTGCATGCCTCTGTCCTCCATACCACAGGAGCAGCTTGGACAACCCCTGGTATTCTGCTCCCCTTGTCCTGTGGCAGCACCACAGACAGTGACCTGGGGAGCACTTATTGCAAGTGCTGTAAATCCTTGTTTGCTGATTGTGCTAGGGCTATATGGACTAGCGCTGTGTTGTGTGGTGATATTCATTTAGCGCTATTGTGATTGGTTACTGATCTCGAGTACAGTGTTCAGTTCTGTTACCAATCCTTGGTCAGGCTTCATTTCATGTACACTGTTCAGTTCTGGTACTGATCATTGGTCAGGTCCCTTCTCGAGTACAGTGTTCAGTTCTGGTACTGGTCTTTGTACAGGCCTCATCTAGAATATAGTGTTCAATTCTGATAATGATCCTTGTTCGGGACCTATTTTTAGTACAATGTTCAGTTCTGCTACAGATCCTTGTTCAGGGCCATCTTGAGTACAGTGTTCAGTTCTGCTACAGATCCTTGGTCAGTGCCATCTTGAGTATAGTGTTCAGTTCTGCTACAGATCCTTGCTCAGGGCCGTCTTGAGTACAGTGTTCAGTTCTGCTACAGATCCTTGCTCAGGGTCGTCTTGAGTAATGTTCAGTTGTGCTACAGATCCTTGGTCAGGGCCATCTTGAGTACAGTGTTCAATTCTGCTACAAATCCTTGGTCAGGGCCATCTTGAGTATGGTGTTCATTTCTGCTACAGACTCTTGGTTAGGGCCATCTTTAGTACAGTGTTCAGTTCTGGGACTGATCCTTGGTCAGGCCCCATCTCAAGTACAGCATTCAGTTCTGGTACCAATCCTTGGTCTGGTCCCATTTCTTGTATAGTGTTCATTTCTGGTACTGATCCTTGGTCAGGACCCATTTCATATACAGTGTTCAGTTCTGGTACTGATCGCTGCTCAGGCCCCATTTTGAGTACAGAGTTCAGTTCTGGGCCTGATCCTTTGTCGGGTTATGTCTCAAGTACAGTGTTCAGTTCTGGTATTGACCCTTTGTCAGGCCTCATTCGTGTGCAGTGTCCAGTTCTGGTACAGATCCTTGGTCAAGCCCCTTTTCAAGTACAGTGTTCGCTTATCATACTGATCCTTGGTCAGACCCCATTTAAAGTAGTGCTCAATTCTGGTACCAATTCCTAGTCAGGCCCCATTTCAAGTACAGTGTTCTGTTCTGGTCTGGATCCTCGATCGAGCTCCATCATGAGTACAGTACATAGATACATAGATACATTGATACATAGACAGTGTCGGCAGATAAGGGCCTATGGCCCACCCAGTCTGCCCATTTGAGCTTGTAAGTTCAGTTTGTTTTCCTAGAAGTCTGTTGCCCCTTGCCCCTGACCTCCAGAATTCCTTTATGTCTATCCCATGCATTCTTAAATCCCGTGATTGTTTCAGCCCACCACTTCCTCTGGCAGGGTGTTCCACTTGTCCACCACCCGTTCTGTGAAGA
This sequence comes from Neoceratodus forsteri, assembly GCA_016271365.2. Classification (NCBI taxonomy): domain Eukaryota; kingdom Metazoa; phylum Chordata; order Ceratodontiformes; family Ceratodontidae; genus Neoceratodus; species Neoceratodus forsteri. Next base: position 1,183,002,107 of record CM057454.1, read on the forward strand.
AATTCTTTCTCATGTTTCCTCTGAATCGTCCTCCTCCAACTTATCCCATGCCCTCTAGTCCTGGAACATCTTTTTGCTTAAAATAGTGTTTTCCGCACCCTGTTCCTCCCTGTAAGATACTTGTATGTCTCTATCATATCCCCTCTCTCCCTCCTCTCCTCCAGGGAGTACATGTTCAGTTCCTTCAACCTGTCTTCATAGGACTTGTGATGCAATCCATGCACCATCTTTGTTGCCCTCCTCTGAACCTTCTCTACCCTGTCTATGTCCTTACGTAGGTATTAGTACCAGAACTGAACACTGTACTCAAGTACAGTACAGATCCTTGGTCAGTGCTCAGTTTTGGTACCCTTTTTGGTCAGGCCCGCTCTCGAGTGCAGTGTGTGGTTCTGATACTGATCCTTGGTCAGGCTGCATCTTGAGTACAGTGCTAATTTCTGGTACCGATCCTTGGTTAGGTCCCATCTCGAGTATAGTATGGTTCAGTTTTGGTACTGATGCTTGGTCAGGCCTTACCTGGAGTACAGTGTTCAGCTTGGTACTGGTCCTTGGTCAGGTCTCATCTTGAGTACAGTGTTCAGTTCTCGTACTGATCCTTGGTCAGGCTGCATCTTGAGTACACTGTTCAGTTCTGGTACTAATCCTTGGTCAGGCCCCATCTTGAGTACAGTGTTCAGTTCTGGTGCTGATCCTTGGCTAAGTCCCATCTCAAGTGAGTGTTTAGTTCTGGTACTGATCCTTGGTCAGGCCCCATCTCAGGTACAGCATTCAGTTCTGGTACCAATCCTTGGCCTGGCCTCATTTCATGTATAGTGTTCATTTCTGGTACTGATCCTTTGTCAGGTTATGTCCCGAGTACAGTGTTCATTTCTGGTACTGACCCTTTGTCAGGCCTCATTCTTGTGCAGTGTTCAGTTCTGGTACTGATCATTGCTCAGGCCCAATTTCGAGTACAGAGTTCAATTCTGGTACTGATCTTTGCTCAGGCCCCAGTTTGATTACAGAGTTCAATTCAGGGCATGATCCTTTGTCAGAGTTATGTCGAGATTACAGTGTTCAGTTCTGGTACTGACCGTTTGTCAGGCCTCATTCATGTGCAGTGTTCAGTTCTGGTACAGATCCTTGGTCAAGCCCCATTTAAAGTACAGTGTTCACTTCTCATACAGATCCTTGGACAGGCCCCATTTAAAGTTGTGCTCAGTTCTGGTACCGATTCATAGTCTGGCCCCATTTCAAGTAGAGTGTTCTGTTCTGGTCCGGATCCTTGATCAAGCTCCATCTTGATTACAGTGTTCAGTTTTTATATCATTTTTGGTCAGGCCCAATCTCAAGTGCAGTGTGTGGTTCTGGTACTGATCCTTGATCAGGCTGCATCTTGAGTACAGTGTTCAATTCTGATACCGATCCTGTCAGGTCCCATCTTGAGTGTAGTATGGTTCAGTTCTGGTACTGATGGTTGGTCGGGCCTTATCTGGAGTACAGTGTTCAGCTTGGTACTAATCCTTGGTCAGGTCTCATCTTGAGTACAGGGTTCAGTTCTGGTACTGATCATTGGTCAGGCTGCATCTTGAGTACAGTGTTCAGTTCTGGTACTAATCCTTGGTCAGGCCCATCCCTAAAGTACAGTGTTCAATTCTGGTGCTGATTCTTGGTTAACTCCCATTCCAAGTGCAGTGTTTAGTTCTGGTACTGATCATGGTAAGACCCCATCTAAGTACAGTGTTCAGTTCTGGTACGATCTTTGGTCATATCCAATCTCAAGAGCAGTGTTTAGATCTTGTCCCCATCACTGAGAAAGATATTGACATGATTGGAAAATGTCCAGAAGAGTGCTAGGAAAGTGGTAGATGGCTCAGAGAACGCAGAGCTATGAGGACTGACTGGCAGAACTGGGCTCTTCTCCTTGGAAAGAAGACTTAGGGTGACATGAGCACAGTATTCTATTGCTGAATGAGCACAGTATTCAAATTGATAAAGGGTAACACTAGCATATCAAATGCAGCTCTTCTGAATATCTGAGAATGAGAAAGTGACAGGGGATCACAGTGTCACTGAAAGTAGGAAAATTCAAGGATATATCCAAAAGAACTACTTCACAGAAGGGGTGAGTATGTGGACAGACTCAGTGAGGTTCTCAGTCATTACTGTAGCTAAAGACCCTTTAAATGCAGACTTGATACTTGAAGACAATAAGGTGACAGTGTTCCCACTGTGCTGATGAGAAAAGACCTCCATGGATCACTGGCTTCTTTCCTAAAATGGTATATTAGTAATATTTGAATTTGCAGAATATCACATTGATCTACTAACTGTCTCCATGTTTAACCCCTACAGGTTTGCAAGTCCCAGAACGCTACATGCAGTTGTTTGTGAAAGACGAAGAATCCCCTGTTGGTGACTTACTGAGTAGGAACCAGAGCGCACACCGGCAGCCTCATGGAAAGAACCCCCCCACCAGTAAGTGTATGGCCTGTGAAATAATATCATAGTAACCTAGTGATTTAAGGTTGGATGGTCCATCAGGCTCCCCCCACATGCTTTATAAGCATTGATTAACAAATTTATTTATAGGGCATCCCCACGTGCTTCACTTCCCAGGCTACCCAGAATATCCCGGGTGGTAGAACAGGTAAAATTCCCTGTGTAAGCAGAAATATGTCCAGTCTTACCTTGAAGTCTTGTGCTGGTTTCCTGTTCACTGCCTACACCTGTAAGCTAAGCCATAGGTTCACCACCCTCAGGGAGAGGTGCTTCCCAATGTTATCTTTGAATTTATGGCCTCTGAGCTTCAAGGTGTTTCCCCACATCCTGTTGAAGAACACCAGATAAACATCTCCATTTGTTCCATCATATTGATCACCTTGAGTATGCAGAAGACACAGACTGTGTCCTCCCTCCGTCTCCTTTTCTCAGGGGTGAACATGTGAAGGGCCTCCAGTCTCTTCTCACAGTTTTTGTCCTCTAAACTGGTGAGGTCGCATCGGGAATACTGTGCTCAGATCTGGAGTCTTGACCTAAGGAAAGAGGGACAGGCTAGAGACGGTGCAATGCAGGGTGACCAAGATGATTCAGGGCCAACAGGGCAGATGTTGTGAAGATTGACTGAAGGTACTGTGCATGTACTCACTGGTAACCAGGTGTGAGGGGAGATACAGTAAGATAGAGACCTTCAAGTTCCTGAAGGGAATAATCAAGGCGAACTGCAGGGAACTATTTAGCAGCAGTACAGAGTCATGAACCCAAGGTCATGAGTGGAAACTGGTGGAGAGGGACAGGCTTAGAAGGGATATGAAGAATTTCTATTTTATGGAAAGGATGTTGGAGCCATGGAACTGTCTGCCAGAAGAGGTGGTGGGCGCCAAGACCATTAATTGTTTCAAGCATGGCTGGGACAGAGTAAAGAATTTGGTGTTTGGTCAGGGTAGTGGACCAGGAGAGATAAAACCCGATATGAACAATAGGTCTCTGGGCAGATAGGGAACATAGAGCAGACTGGGTGGACCTTTGGTCTATGTTTCCATGTTTCTACCCCTAATTATTCTGGTGTACCTATGTTACACCCTCTTGAATACATCTGTGTCATCCTATAGTGAGGAGACCAGAACTGCATGCAGTACTTCAGGTGGAGTCTGAGCAAGGCCTTGTGAAGTGTCAGGATTAATTCCCATGATCTTCTGGTCACTCCATTTTTAATACACCACAGCATTCTTCCAGCTGTTTTGACACCAGCAGCTGCACACCCTATCTATCTGGATCTCAGGTCTTTTCTTTCTCCACTGCAGCAAGAGCAGCTGCCTGGTATGTAGATCCTACCTCCAGTTTTCCTTCCATAATTTAGCACCTTACATTTAGTCATATTGAACTGGACATTCCAGGGCCCACAAATTCGGACAAGATGCGCATCGCATTCCTGGATGTGGCGTGCATTCCATGGACTTGCACAGGCATCGGGGGCATGGCCATATTCAGAGGCCACAAATGCATCATGCACCCCCGACTGCACAGCCACACACAGTATTGTGACGCACCTATGCAAATGAGAGGTCCCTCATGCATATGCTGCGCATCATAATATTGAACCCCCCCAAGTGTAAAGATGGCCAGCTGCGCCGGCCCATAGTTATGTTTTTGAAACCCTATTTTAACTATGGACTGTATACTATGGATAGGTTGGTGCCCTGCGCAGATCTGGAGGCTAGGTACCCCCTCTGTCACTGTAAAAATGAAATAATTCCTCTATCCCGTTTCCATAATGTACTGTCCCCCCAGCCCAGATCACTGGAAATGAAAAACAACCCAATCCCTGTTTCTGTAGTGTAGGGACCTCCCTTCCCCTTTCCCGATTACTGTAAGAAATAAAATAAAACCCTGATTCCCATTTCTATAGTGTAGTGCCACCCAGCCCCGATCACATGCACAACAATGACAACCCCGATCCCCGCTCCCTGGTGGCTAGTGGTCAACTCACCTCCCCACCCCAGCAGGCAGTAAATAACCCCCCATCCTGACCCGTGCCAGCAACTGGCACAGCCCTCCTCACCCTGCCATGGCCAGCCACCAACTGATTGGTGCCGGAGTGCGTAGCGCATATACTAAATGTCAAAAGATAGAACCAAGGACTTTCAGTAGTCTAAGCAGCTCTCTGTCTCCTTCAACCCTACTAGATCGGGGCAGTCAGTCTTGATTTGGTGTCTGCATGGTTGATGGCCTGCCTTCACCAGTGCTATGCTATAGCGCAAGTCTAACTAGAAGGAAGCATCAAAGCCCACTCTACTAGAGTGGTTGCTGCATCCTTAGCTAACCTCCGTGCTGTCCCCATTACCGATATTTGCAGAGCTGCTACCCGGAGCACACTGCATACATTTGTAAAGCACTATGCCTTAGATGTCCACGCCAGACAGCACACGTCTTTTGGCAGGACATCCCTTAATGGGCTTCTGTCCTGTGCGAGTTCCCATTTCTACCTCCCTGCCCAGGGGGTGCTTTGTTTCTCAGCGTGGTACTGTAATCCATCAGTGTGAATGAATGGTGAAGATATGGTCCAGGAAGATATCAAAATGAGGCACTCATCATAATTCTTGATCTTCTTGGACCATCTTCACATAGTCACAAACCCAGCCGCTGTCCCCTGGGCTCATTCTCCTGTTCTTGGTCTTTACCTTCCCTTGTTTCAGTTTGGGCAGTGAAAACACTGTTGTCTCTTGTTTAACCCTTCTTACATAGGTCATTGGGGAGCTATCTTATGCCTCTCTTTAGGTCAGGTGTTCCTTATATGGATAGGTTATGTTGCACCTCCTCAGTAAAAAAGGTACTGAGGCAGTTAAGGGCTGTTGCCAAGATAGGCTATGTCTGGCGAGAACACCCCTCATGGCGCCGCACATACATGCAGGCCTATCTCGGTGCTGGCCCTCCTGAAGATTGTTGGTTCCCGTAGGAGCCTACCGTCTCCGGCTCAGAACCCACCAATGTAAATGAATGGTGGAGATGGTCCAAGAAGATGAAGAATTATGGTGAGTCATTAATTTTTATGTTCGCTTGCCCAAGGAACATTTTGCTACAAATGCCATTTTAGAGGTGTGTCACTGCCGAGTCAATTACAGCGGAAACCGCAATGGGCATGGCAGTGTACACCAATGACCAGGCACTGTGGTTCTGCTTGCTGATGTGGCACTTTGTGTAGTTGAAAGAAATGAAACCCTCAAATGAGAGAGCACTTCATTGCTTTGATTTGCATAAAGTGGAGACTTATGCCAGTCAAGAGTCTCGTGCAAGTCACTGTTCCCAACTTTTATATGTGTCTGTTTGTAAATGTACACAGTTGGAGCAGGCAGCCTGTAACAGACGGAGAAAAATATTTCCCACTCACCTGCCCTGGCGATCTCAGTTCTTCTCTGTTAAAGCAATGTATCTTAAGTTTTTAATGTCTGTCTGCATGCACACATAGACATAGAGCAGCGATCCTACAACAGTTTGTCATCGACTGGGTCTTCCAAACTCAGTTCTGTCACTGAACAGCTCTGAAAGCAGCTCATGTCTTCCTTTAAAACAGTGTGTGTCAGTGTTACAAAGTTTCAAATGTTGTATTTCTCTCTGTCTGTAGACAAAGTCAGAGCAGTTAGGCAGCAGGAGAGAGAGAGCAGTATTTTCTAATGCACCCACATTCGGAACTGTTGTCTGTTGCTCAGACAGAGTTGTGAGGCTGCATGCAATGGCAAGAGAGACCACTAGTTTTTCACCCACCCGCCCCAGTAATCTTAGTATTCCTCGCCTCAAGCACTATCTCCAAGCAAAAAACAGCCGCACTTTGCAGTGTTCCACATTTAATGCAAGTTGTTCGTAGTCGTGTGGAACTAAGGAACTCTTTATTATTTCCTTCATGGACAGTTTGTTGCAGCAAAATGGAGCAACCTAAAATGTGTTCCCCCACATCGGGGAAATGTTAGCGTTTTAATAATTGTGCTGGAAAATTATTACTACATACTTTTGTTGATGTAGTTACAACTGAACAATATTGTTACCGCATGGTGAAACGCACAGTTGGGAATGTATTAACGAAGCCTGCATAATGACCTAGCACTTATCTGAATTTCCCTGAGGTATGTGCCATTTGAAATATAAAATGTGTTCAAATTACGAAAGAGGGATTGATAGTGTCAATAAACAAATACTATAAAGATGCAAGTACATGCAAACAAATGTTCAGCATTTTTTTTTTTTATTTTACTGTATATTCGGAATTACAAACCTTTGAGTCATAGACTCTTTTGCAAAGGCTCCACGTCAGTTACAGAGGGTGGAGGGAGAACAAAGCACAGGGATGACAGATGGAACAAGTAATTATATACAGATTTTAGTTCAGACATTATTTATACAATGGCTCCACGGTGGTTACAGGGGGTGGAGACATAAGACAGTATATGACAATAAAAAGAACCAATTTTTATATACACATAAATTATTTATTGATTACATTACTGACTTGGTAGAAGAGAGACTTATTTATCGGGTTTAGAGCATTAGGAGACATACATGTGAGCCCTGGACAGAGCTTATAGGGAGGGTGATTCGTAGGGTCTAGGAGGCCCCTTTGTCAGTACGGGGGGTGTGGGAGGACTGAGGTCAGGCCGAATTAGCATTCACATTTAGTGATTTCCAAGAGGTGGGTTCTAAGGCCTGTTTTGAAGAGTGGGATGCTGTGGGACTGGGAGACAGTGGGGGGAAGAGTGTTGAGCCATTTGGGGGCATGGTAGTGGAAGGATCTCTGCCCAAGGGATGTTCGACATGGGGGAACCATAAAGGATGCGGTAGTCGAGAGTCTGGTAATTCGCCTGAGAGGGGCTGGTCTGATGATGGGGAGTAGACCGGTTGGCGCAAGCTGGAGGTGGATCTTTTTTGCTAGAATGCAGATGTGGTATTTGAGTCTTTGATGGAAATTAAGCCAGCCAGTCAGTGTGTACAGATCGCAGGTGTGGGTGAGTCTGTCACAGCCAGTAACAAGGCGGCAGGTTTTATTGAGCACAGTGATTATGCTGCTTAGGGTGGTGTTGTCAGCGGTGCCGTAGATAACAGTCCCGTAATCGATGAGGGAGAGGATGGAGGAGATGACAGCTATCTGCATGGCTTGGGCAGGCAGGCTGTTTTTGATCCTGTAGAGGGTACCAACTCTGGAGTTGATCGCTGACGAGAGGAGGCATACATGTCTGTGGTAGGAGAGGGAGGTATCTAAGGTGACACCCAGGTATTTAAAATGAGTAACGTGTTCCAGTTGGGAACCATCTGAGTTAGTAATATGGAGTGCCATCTGGCTGTGTGGGCTTTGGCGATGAGCAAAGGTCATGGACTTGGTTTTGAAATAGTTAATGATCAGGCGGTGATCAGCGAACCAATTCTCCAGCTCCCTGAAAAATCCCTGGAGGGTGAGTTGGAGGGTGTTCAGTTGGGGGTGTTGCCAGTAGAGAACCGCATCATCAGCGTAGAGTAAGAGATGACCGCTGCAAGCTTTGGGGAGTGAGTTAAGGAAGAGTGTGAAAAGTAGCGGGCCCAAAAGTGACCCCTGCGGAACCCCAGAGCAAACAGATTTGGGGGTGGAGATGGTGGAGTTTATTCTTACTTGCTGTGAGCATCCTGAGAGGTAGTCCTTGAACCAGGCTGAGGCCTCAGGAACCACATTTAGTTGTGGCAGGACTTGGAGGAGTAGATCGTGACTGATCGTGTCGAATGCCTGTGTTAAGTCTACATAGATGACCCCTGCAATTGACCCTTGCATTGACAAATGCTTGTTATTTTCCTCTCCACAGAATGTGATTCTGTGGTCCATATACCAACCTTCTTTTCCTGTCAACAGACTATGATCTTGGAGCCTGTAATGGCTTTAGAGTAGAACGCCTAATCAAAATATCTCAATTTTGATTGATGAATTCCAGGAAAATTACTTGAAATACTTTTTATTTACGAGCAATCTAAAGCAAAGTGAAAGGTTCTGATAGGAATGTTGTCTTGCACTTGTCACCAGGAAGTGGCATAAAAGCAAGTCTTATTTATGCTTTTATAATACTATATTTTATAATCTATATTGTCTAATACTTTATGCAGATTACGCTGTTATCTATGTAAGTTACTCTGATCCAAAGCTCCTTGAGAACCAACTACAGCTCTGCTTTGTGAGGGTGGAGGAGCGGTTTAGTAGTTACAAGCTGTTACTAAACTACAAAAAGACCAAAGTTATGCTATTTAATAGTTCCCATAAGAAGCATAAATCCGACTCGTGGACCATTAGAAACTGCATGGGCACGCCGCCCCCCCCCCGAACGGATTCAGCACTTTAAATATCTTGGGGTAACTATTGATAGCACTCTATCATATGTGCACCACATAGAAAATGTGATCAAAGTCGTCAACATACTGATTGGACTGCTTCATAGGCACAAGCGTAGCCTGACCCCAGAGGCATTAAAGCTGGCAACTTACAGCTCAGACATTTCCATTATTGGCTCAAGTTGGTCATCTATGGCTCAGCCACAGATCGTCCCTCAAAGAGCTCCATAGTGCTTACTAAAGCATGAAGACTTATCATAGGAGCGGCTCGTCTCATGTATACGTGTGACCTACAGGTAACTGCAGTTAAAAGATTGGCTGAGGCTCATGTACCAAACCTGCCTGCTAACTAAAAGACAAGTCTTGGACTCACACCACCAGGGGTTCAAAAGCTACTAAGCCTCTTCTGCAACCTGCACCATTCGTGAGGCTCAGAAAACCAGCTCTTCCTGGTCCCTCGACACTGCACAACTGAAGGGCAAAGATCACTTGCACGTAGAGCACCTCTCTGGTTTAACTCACATCACAGAGGCATCCCCACTGAAGCAGAATTAGGCCCATTCAAACATAAGCTCTGGCAACACCTCGCAGCTAACAGCAGTTGTGACTGTTTCCCCTAGCCATCACTTCTACCCCATGTTATATCCATGAAGCACTGTTAAACATGCCCTAACCAGGGAGTCTTGACTTCCCCTCCCTCTCATTCTTATCTCCCTTTTCTCCAACCCTGCCTACCCCCTCTTCCCCCCTCCTCGCCCATCTTCCCTTTTACCTTCCCCTTTGCACTTTCTCTACCCTTCCCAGCACCTACCTTACACTCCCTTTTACCTAATTGCCAGTCTTGTCAAGGCCTATTAGGCTGATTCTTATAGTTTGCTGTTCTGTGTATCTACTGTCTAGTAAAACATGGAGTGCTTGCTGTGTACCATGCATTCAATGATCAAGTCCTGACAAATTGCATCATGTTGCTCCTGTAATGTTTAAGTTGTGCTTTTCTGTTTTACCTCTGATACCTGTGCCTAAATCTACTGACGTGGAACCTTTGTAATGAGTTTACTGCTCAAAAGTATTTTAACTCAAGATTTTAATAAATAAATAAATAAAATATAAAGCATTATGTAAGCTACTCATTAAAGGAAATCTGTAGAGGTGGGTATAAATATGAGAACATGGAAATACAAGTATAAAATGTCAGCAGTAACAAGCAAGCACAATTGATGAAGACAACAACACACTTCTTGTGTTGAGAACACTGGGCACTTTACCTTCCAGAGGTGTAGATAATTTATTTTAATATTGCTGGATGCATGCCCATCTAAACATGTGAAGATGAGTCTTTTTGTACTTCATCCTTGTAATACCTGTACAGCACTATCTTAGCCAGGCTTCCCACTAAAACCATTGGAAAATATCTCTACTACCTCTGCCTGATAATCATGAGATGCAGTGACATTGAAGTAAATCCTGGCCCTAGAACATATCCCAGAAACCCGGACAGTCACCTCAGGTCACAGACCGGAGGACTGAAACTCATGCACGTGAATGTCTGCAGCTTGATTCCTAAAATCCACGAGGTTGAAGCTTGGATTAGACTTCACGGTCCCGATGTGCTAGGGATCACAGAGACTTGGCTAAAGCCCACGTCCCCGATTCGCTCTGTGAAATAAAGGGGTAGTGCCTTTACAGGATTGACAGTGAGGGTCAAAAAAAAGGGGGGTGGAGTACTTCTGTATGTCAAGGAGCACCTACCAGGTGTTGTCAAATCCTCCAGCAAAATGGTGGATACAATCACAGAGTGTCACGTACTAGAAATAGTAATGGGGCACAAAGAAACTTTACATAGGTAGCATCTACAACCCTCCAACAGGGGGCAAACTTGGTCTCACAGACTTTGTCAATGAAATTGCTGGTCTGTCACCAACCAGGGGCACTGTGTTGTTAGGTGACCTTAACCTAAACTGACTCAATGATGAGAAGTCTGAATACTTGGAACTCATTAAGCAAATAAGCCTGGCCCATATCATTCACTACCCTATACAATTAAGCAATAAGTCACAAAATCACACCCTCCTAGATTGGATCCTGATGAACAGAGAAGACAGGATTACACTGGCAGGGGTATGTCTGACTCAATAAGTGACCACTCCCCCTTTTTCTGTACCTGATCTTGCCACCAGTTCCACTCACTACCCAGAGTAATCTCGTTCTGGGATTTCTCTCAAATCAGCAGGTCCAAATTACATGTCGACCACCTGGGGGTTAGCTGGCCCTCTCTGTAATCACTCTCTAACATGCACACGGCACTTAGCTACCTTACCACTGCGTTATCCTCTATCCAGGATAAGCACTTTCCTTTAACCACCCGGCACATCCAAGGAGGGCAACTTCAAATGGTTGAATAAGGAAATACTGACACAGATGAAAAATAGGGACCAATCCTGGGCCAACTACAAGACGTCACCTACTCCTGAAAACTGGAATAACTACTGCAAACTTCGAAATCGATGCAAACAGGACATCAAAAGACAAAACTCTTCTTTCTTCAAAAACCAAGAGGCACAGAACCTAGGTAACCCATACAGTTTCTTGGACTCAATAAACACGGCTCTGAAACCCTCCTCCAAGCCTCACAATTTGCTCCTCAACATGGAGACTGGGCTTCAGTCTGACCCAACAGTTGTGGCAGGCACTCTTAAGAATAAATTCATTAATTTAGACACCTACTTTGCCAAACTTCCACCCAAGTCTAAGGATGTTGTGCCTCAGCAGGCACACAGCGCTCAACCAGATTGCCCGAATTTCTATTTCAAAAACACATCCCATTCAGAGGTTAAGTGCCTCCTATGGGTTCTTCCAAACTCAAGCAGTGCAGAGTGATGGTTTGTGTCCTTAATTTCTGAGGATGACAGCCGATGTCATTGCAATACCAGTTGCCTACATCTTCGGTCTCTCATTAACCACGTCTACCATACCAGTCTTATGAAAGCAGGCCAGAGTCGTGCCTATCTTCAAATCAGGGGACCCTAGTCTCTTGAACAACTATAGACCAGTGTCGATCCTATCCCACATCAGCAAGGTCTTGGGGGAGGGTGCGAGATGCCGCCGGTGCAAGGGGGACCCCTGGTGGAAGCCAGGAATGCCACAAGCAAACGGCGCCACAAGGTAACTAGGGGGTGGGATGGACGCTGGCGTCATTGCACGTTCCCGCCCCCCCGAGGGAGAAAAACCAAGCCGCCTCCTCTTTGCCTATATGACGCCCTCTCCTCAGCTGCAGTCAGCTCCCCAGGCTGACTCCCACCCTATCCTGTTGTTCGTGGCACCTTAAGGGGTGGGTGCCACATCTCTGCCCTGGGGGGTAATTCAGGGGGTCCCAGGAGAATGGCTCATGTGGGGATGCTGCAGTTGAGGAGTCCATGACCGAGTAGATGACTGGCAGAGAGAGAGAGGAATGGCGCAAAAAGAATAAATATAACAAAAAAAAAGAAAGAACTATCTCAAAGACAGGTCCCAGCTAGTCCGAATGGGGGGAGCCCTATCTAGCCAACTAAAAGTGAATACAGGAGTACCGCAGGGATCAGTCCTTGGCTCACTGCTATACTCCCTATTCGTCAATCCCGTCCTAGATGAAGTCACAAACTGTTGCGGGATCATTTATGCAGATGACCTCATACTGTTCAGCAGTCAAAAGCATCCAGATCTGCTGGCCCAAACTCTCAACAAAGATTTCTCTTCTACAGCTCTTGAGTTCACTTCCCACAGACTAGTTGTGTATGAGAAGAAAACCAAGACAATTGTATTTGGCTGTAAGCACCAGTTCACAAGATTTTCTGCTACCCACCCTCCTCCACTATGCACACTTACTGTACTCCTGAAATAATATACTAGAGCAAGTCACAGTCTTTAAATACCTGGGTGTCACCCTGGACCCACACCTCACCTTCTCTAACCACATTAGTCAGCTGGTGAACAGGGTGAATCAACGCCTAGGGGGTTGCTATCATCTGCAATACTTTGTGACACCAGAGGTAAGACTCGCCATAGGGAGGGGTACTCTTCTACCTTTATTGGACTATTGCTAGCCCATCACCTCTCTCACCTCACCCCTTTATCTCGCTCGCCTAAACACTGCATACAACAATATATGCAGATTCGTTTCCATTGCCCCCTACCGAACACACCATTGCAACCTACATGCTTCACTGGGCTGGCTGTCCCCACAGGCCCGAAGGTACCTCAAGATGTGCACGCTTATCTTCAGTGCCCTATTGGATGGCCCAAACTCACCATTATCCAGCCTGATCACCATTAAAAGGGGCCCATGCCACCTTAGAACCTCACACTGCAAACTACTGGTCTGCAATAAATCCACTATGGATATGGGCATGAGAGCCTTCTCTCAAGCTGCACCCAGGCTGTGGAATTACCTACCAGAGGAGCTTCATGCCTTAGTGTCATCCCCAATTTTCAAAAAGCACTTATACAATACCTACTATCCAAAATGCCCTGTAGCTGCTAATTCCATGTTGAATCACTACATGAGCCTACCTACTGCACGGCTGTGTATTCCTCTCCCTCATATCCAGTCTCTGAAAATGAATTACAACTAATGGTGTATCCGGTGCTGAGTACTTTGAATATGGTACTCAACTAAGGTAAACTGTAATCCATTACAATTGTATGTGATCCCTGAAAAGAGGATTGTCTACTGTAAATTGGATGGTGTCCATGTAAAAGGTTAATGTAATCCTGGAAGGTATTGTCTTCCTATTCTATACTTGTACTGTTCGTCTTACATACTGTCTTGTATTGTATGTGCCATCAAATAAAGGCCTTATGGTCTATCAAGTCTGCTCGATTGTGCAGCTAGCAGCTCTTCTACTGCAGCTGCCCCTCCCTCCCCCTCAGTGACTCTCCCCCTTACCCTGTCCCATCCCCTTTTGAAGCAGCCCACTGTTCTACAGGATACCACTTCCTTAGGTAATACGTTCCACCCAGACACCACCTTCTCTGTGGAAAAAAAAAAATGTCTCCTCATTTCTCTCCTGAACCTTACCCCTTCCAATCTCAGATCGTGCCCGTGAGTGTCCCTCCTCCTCCTTAATTTGAAAAGCCTTCCTTGCCCATCTTATTTATTCTCTTAATGTACTTGAAGGTTTCAATCATGTCCCCCCATCCCTCAGCCTGCTCTTGTAGGGTAAGTGCCCTAGACCCTGGATCATTTTTGTTGCACTGCAATGCCTCCAGTAACCTAAAGTCCTTCTTCAGGTATGGTCATCATAGAAACATAGAAACATAGAATTTGACGGCAGATAAGGACCGCTTCGCCCACCCAGTCTGCCCATTTTCCTACCTACTGGATAAGCTGCAGATCCTAGTTAACCAGCAGCCTACTTCTTCCTACCCCAACCCCCCAGAATTGCCTTATGACTATACCATGCATGCTTGAATTCCACCACTGATTTTGACTCCACAACCTCCTCCGGAAGGCCATTCCATGCATCCACAACCCTCTCTGTGAAAAAATACTTCCTTAAATTACCTCTGAGCCGCCCCCCCATCTTCAAATTGTGCCCTCTTGTTCTTGCACACCTCTTTTTTTGAAAGATGCTACCCTCTTGGACTTTGTTGATTCCCTTGAGGTACTTGAAAGTTTCTATCATGTCCCCCTCTCCCTCCTTTCCTCGAGGCTATACATATTAAGCTCCTTAAGTCTCTCTTCATATGTCTTCCGGTGCAGACCCTGCACCATTTTAGTTGCCCTCCTCTGGACAGCTTCCATCTGTCTATGTCTTTGCAGAGATTGGGTCTCCAGAACCGCACACACAGTACTCCAGATGGGGTCTCACCAGCTGTCTGTACAGAGGATAATAACTTCCTGTTTTCTACTGGTGATGCCTCTCCTATGCATCCCAGTATCCCCCAACCCTCCTTGCTGCCTTCTCACATTGCTTGCCCATCTTTAGGTCATCTGATATCTACCCCCAGGTCCCTTTCCATTTTTGTTGTTGTTAGTATCTCACCCCCCATTGTGTACTCTTCCCCTGGGTTTTTGTTTCCCAGGTGCATTACCTTGCACTTCTTAGCATTGAATCTAAGATGCCATACATTTGACCATTCCTCTAACCTTGCCAAGTCCCTTCTCATCCTTTCCACCCCACCCTGTGCATCAACTCTGTTGCAGATCTTTGTGTCATCTGCAAAGAGACATACTTTTCCTTCCAGTCCTTCTGCAATGTCACTTATAAAGACATTGAAGAGGACCGTTCCTAATACTGAACCCTGCGGTACCCCACTAGTAACCCTCCTTTCTTCTGAGTGGACTCCATTTACTATTACTCTCTGTGTCTTATTCTCCAGCCAATTTTTACCCAGGCTGTCATCTTGGGACCCACTCCCAGGCTGGCTAAGTTGTATATTAATCTTTTGTGTGGGACTGTGTCAAATGCCTTGCTAAAGTCTAGGTAGGCCATGTCCACAGCCCCTCCCTGATCTACTACTTTGGTCACCCAGTCAAAGAAATCTATCAGATTCGTCTGGCATGACCTTCCGCTGTGAATCCATGCTGCCTAGGGTCCTGTGCCCTCTGGTCTCTAGATACCGACAATTCTTTCCTTTAGAAGTGATTCCATCTTTTTCCTATCACTGAGGTTAAACTAACAGGTCTATAGTTTCCTGCTTCTGCCTTGCTCCCACTTTTGTGAAGGGGAATCACATCTGCCCTCCTCAGTCCTCAGGTACCACCCATCCTCCCATGATTTGTTAAAAGGGTAGTCAGTGGTGTCACTAGTTCTACCCTTAGTTCTTTAAATTCTGGGATGAATCCCATCAGGCCCCATTGCTTTGTCCAACTTCAGTTTTAGAGTTCTTTCAGAACCCTTTCTTCTGTAAATGGGCGGTATCAACTTCTGCATCCAGAGTGTTACTACTGTTTGTTTATGTACCTCCCCTCTTCCTTTGTAAATACTGAGCAAAAATATTTGTTTAGTGTCTCTACCTTTTCACAGTCTCCCTCTGCCCACCCTCCTCCCTTTATTAAGCCTCACTATCCTCCCTTGGTCTTCCTTCGCTGCCGATGTACCTATAAAGGTTTTATCCCCTTCTTAACTGAGTTGGCTATCTTTTCCTCGGTTTGGGCCTTTGCTGTTCTGACTGCCTTCCCAGCCTCCTTTTGCTTTAACTGATACAGTTCTCTGTCCTGCTCCTTCTGCGTTCCTTGTACTTCCTGAATGCTTTCTTTCTCTTGAACCTTCACTGCCACTTCGTTGAGAACCATAGTGGTTTCTTACACGTCTTGTTTTGTTTATTTGCTTCACACAAAGGCTCGTTACCTCTGTGATGGCAGTTTTTATTATTCCCCATTGTTCTTCCACCCCTCCTTCCTGCCCATTTGCTAGTGCATTCCTTAGGCATTCACTCATTTTGGCAAAGTCAGCCCTCCTAAAGTCCAGTACTTTTGTCTTTGTATGGCTTGACTCTATTGCTGTGTTTATTGTGAACCATACTGTTCGATGGTCTCTAGTTCCCAGATGGCTACCCACTTCTACATCTGTAATCCTCTCCATCTCCATTTGAGAGTATCAAGTCTAATATTGCTCCCTCTCGAGTGGGCTCCAGTACTAGTTGTCTAAGGCATGCCCCCTGTAGGGCATCTAGAATAACTGCACTCTTTGAAGTGGCAGCTGCAACTGCACTCCAGTTAACATCTGGCATATTCAGATCACCCATCAGCAATATCTCCCCTTTTTCTGCCATTCTAAGTATACTTTCTATCATTTCCTTGTCCATTTCCTCCCCCTGAGAAGGGGGTCTGTATACAACCCCTGTGCGGATTATGATGCAATTGCCTGTCTCCAAATTTACCCACAGTGCTTCTTCTCCTCCCTGTTTACCCTCTTGTTCTGTTGCTTTTATTCCTTCCCTTATGTAAAGAACTACTCCTCCTCCTCTTTTACCCTCCCTGTCCCTCCTGTAGATAGTGTATCCTGGTATGTTTACATCCCAGTCATGGTTTTGGGTGTACCATGTTTCTGTGACTGCCACGATATCCAGATGTTCCTCCTCCATCAAGGCCACTAATTCAGGAAGCTTGTTACCTAGACTACGGGCATTGGTACTCATTGCTCTCCATTTTTTGATGGCTTTACCTTCTGTTGCAGCATCCCCCACTGACCGTTCCACCTCGGTCTTTTTCTCATTTAGTGCCCTGTTTTGTAGGGAGAGGCTGGGATTTTTCTGCTGCTTGTCAGTGCCTCCCTTTGACTAGTTTAAAAGCTTGCCAATGAAGCATTTAAACCGATTGCTCAAAGACTTGTTCCTTCCTGGACAGATGCAGACCATCCTGCCAGTATAGGCTGGTGTCCTCAGGTGGAACCCTAGTCCCCAATGAAGCCAAACCCCTGTGCTCCGCACCATTTTTTCAACCATTCATTAAACTGCGTGGTGCCAATTACCCTCGCCTCCCCTATGCCTTTGACAGACAGCACCTCTGAGAAGGATACTGTGTGTACTACTTGTCTTAGACCCCTCCCCAACTCTGCAATGTCCTCCTGCACTGCTCTAACCTCATGATGAGCCAAGTCATTTGTCCCTAGGTGGACAATTACGTCCAGCTCAGAACAACATGCAGTACTCTAGGTGTGGTCCAACCAGTGACCTATATAGCAGCAGGATCTTCTCCCCCCTCCTGGAGGATATACCTCTGGCAATACAACCCAGCATCCTGTTGGCCTTTGCAGCTGCCTTTCTACACTGTGCTGAGTTGTTCATTACTCCTGTTATGATCACACTCATATCTTTCTCCTCCTCCATCTTGGCTAATTGAATCCCCTCTAGCTGGTAGCGCCTCCTTGGGTTTTTTGTTCCAAAATGTAGCACCTTACATTTCTTGACATTGAACCACAGCTGCAAGTGTTGGACCAGGTCTCCAAGTTTGCCAGATCATCTTGCAACCCTTGCCACCCTCCTAAGTCATCAACTACTTCTCCCATTTTGGTGTCATCTGCAAACAGACTGATCTTGTTCTTGTTGCCTATTGAGATGTCTGCATTGAAGATCCTAAACAACACTGGTCCTAGTACAGAGCCCTGTGGCACCCCGCTTGTCACCGCCCTAGGAGATGAGAGCTCCCCTCCCACCACCACCTTCTGCTGTCTCCCATGCAGCCAGTTCACTACCCATCCCACAATCCCCCCTGTGCCTTCTAGCTTATTTCCTAGCCTCCCATGCAGCACCGAATCAAAGGCCTTGCTGAAGTCCAGGTGCAGAACATCCACTACATGGCCCTTGTTTAACTGCCTGGTTACCCAGTCATAGTACCTTCCCTGTCTTTTCTAAACAGGACATAACCAGGTATACATATGTCCCAGCTGTGGTTCCTGGTGTACCATGTTTTGGTTTTGGTCACTATGTCCAGATCAGCCTCTGTCATTACAGTCATCAGGTCTGGGACCTTGTTCCTCAGACTGTGGGCGTTTGTGTGCATGACTTTCTATAGAAAGTAGCATCCTTTCAGCCCATCCTTGTATTTAGCCCCTTGTTTCATCCTACTATTCCTGGCATATTCTATGTGGTGCTTCCCTTTTACTACCTTTGTTAATGATGATATCGTCTGGCCCTGTGTGTAGCCTTTCCTGTCCTGTGGTACTGATGAATCTGCACCTGGCATAATGTCCTGAGTCTGCTCGATGCGTGCCCTAACCTCTGGGGAAGGGCTGTCTGTATCTTCCCACTCCTGACCACCCTCCCCCAGTGGCTAGTTTAAATGCTTCCTCAGGAAGCACGTAAACGTCTTGCTGAGGACAGACATTCCCTCCATGAAAGGATGCAGACCATCTCTCTTTTATAGGCATGCATCATCCCAGGTGGTACCCCAATCCCCAATGTAGCCAAAGCTGTTTTCCCCACACCAGTCCTTCAACCACTTGTTGAAGATATTGATGCATTGGTTTCTTTCCCCTCTCCTTGCCTTGACTGGTAGCAGCTCTGAGAATGTAACAGAGTTAGCTGCCTCTCCCAGGTGTCTACCCAAATCCACAAAATCCTCCTGAACCTTCTCAAAGCTATCCCTGTCTTTGGCTGGGTCATTTGTCCCCAGATGGGCAACGATGTCCAGCCTCCCTCCTAGCCCCAGCCTTAGCACTCCTGGGGATCCGCTCCCCCTTCTTCCGAGCTGTGCCTTCTGGGAGACACTTTACCTCCCTCTCCATCTTGATGTCCAACCCCAGCTCCATACCCCAAACTGTCGAGCCCCCCACCAGAAGAAGTTTCCTCCTTCCCTGGGTTTCTGTGGCCCCATCCTCAGAGCCCATCCTGGTGGACCTGCTCATCCTCCTGGTCTCAACCTTGGGTTCCCTTTCAGGGCTGTACCTCTCCTTGAGGACATCATATTTGTTCTTTAGTTGGACGAGGTGGAGGATGTCCTTGAGCTCCACTTTCTTTAACCTCCCTGAGTCTACCATAGTCCATCCAGACCTCTGTCTTGGCAACCTTCATGGCAGTGGCTAGTGGTATCGTGGTCCCTGGGTGGGGGCGAAAGTTTCCAGTACTCCTACCAGCTGTGCACGAGCCTGGCCATCTCCCCCCTCAGCCTAGAGAGGTGCCTTCAAATGGGACAGCACCGCAGTTCCCAGAATGTTCTTCTGAACACCGCTGCTCCACACACACTGCACTGCACCACTCCTTGTGCCATCCTGCATACTCCTGATATATGCTGTTTTAACTCTCTACTTCAATAATGCATTTTTGTTTGTTAATGTATCTGTTATGGGAGGGATGACCCTCCCACTCTCAAGGGCCAACACCTATAAAGGAAGGCCTAGCCCTGGGGTGGGTTGGTCAAGAGGTGAGAGGACAGGACTAATGCAGCTCCCTAACCAGAGACAATCAGCCCTAAATTCCTCCTCCTTGTACTGTTCACCCAACTTCAGTCTGCTGCAAAAAAGACAAAGTATTAGATTAGACCCGCCCTGCCCCAATGCTGCAGTGCCGTGGGATGAAGAGACAGAGGAAATACACAGAATTTAAAAGCAAGTCCCCTGCAGTCTGATTCCTTGTACTTACTGTTGTTGAAGGCAGAGACCCGCCCACTGAGAAACAGCCAGAACTGAGCAGCAAACAAAATCCCCTAAGAGGCAAAAACCACTGATAAGAAAGTTAGTAAACACACAGAATTTAAGAGTCCCCTGCAGTCTGATTCCCTGTACTTACTGCTGTTGAAGGTAGAGACCTACCTCTGAAAAACAGCCAGAACCTTCTAGAAACTAAGCAGCAAACAACATTACCTAAGAGGCAAAAACCACTGAAAAGGAAGTTCTAAGAAATGAACATAATTGAAAAGCAAATCCCCTGAAATCTGATTCCTCGTACTTACTGCCCTTGAAGGTAGAGACCCACCCACTGAGAAATAGCCAGAACCTCCCAGAAACTGAGCAGCAAACAAAATCCCCCAAGAGGCAGAAAACACTGAAAAAAAATCTTGGTTTCCCTGTGTGATTCTGTGGCGCACACATATGTCTTAGTGTCCCTGTGTGATTCTGGACAAAACACAATAATTTCACCAAGTAATTCTGGGAGCAGCACATATACCTTAGATTCCCTGTGTGATTCCGCACCCAAACACAATGCTTTTACTGTGTATATGTCTGGGACCAACCCATATACCATAGTTTCCCTGTGTGATTCTGGACAAAACACAATATTTTTACTGTGTGATACTGGGACCAGCCAATACACCATAGTTTTCCTGTGTGATTCTACACCCAAACACAATAATTTTACTGTGCAATTCTGGGACCAGCCCATACACCATAG
This sequence comes from Neoceratodus forsteri, assembly GCA_016271365.2. Taxonomy (NCBI): domain Eukaryota; kingdom Metazoa; phylum Chordata; order Ceratodontiformes; family Ceratodontidae; genus Neoceratodus; species Neoceratodus forsteri. Next base: position 1,183,022,729 of record CM057454.1, read on the forward strand.
TTTTCCTGTGTGATTCTGCACCCAAACACAATAATTTCACTGTGTAATTCTGGGACCAACCCATACACCATAGTTTTCCTGTGTGATTCTGGACCCAAACACAATAATTTTACTGTGCAATTCTGGGACCAGCCCATACACCATAGTTTTCCTGTGTGATTCTGCACCCAAACACAATAATTTCACTGTGTAATTCTGGGATCAACCCATACACCATAGTTTTCCTGTGTGATTCTGGACCCAAACACAGTATTTTCCCTGTGTAATTCTGGAACCAACACATATACCTTAATTTCCCTGAGTGATTCTGGGTACACAAATACCTTAGTTTACCAGTGGTTAGCATCTCCAGAGACATGCACATATTTTTAAACAACTGCTGCCAAGACCACCATAAAGCCCAATGGGCGGCTGTTGCACTATTATATAACGGATCCTTGTTAATCAGAACAGGAAGGTAGTTATCTGAAGGCTGTGGTCAGGATAGTGTGGCTGATGGTGGTGTTTCCTTAAGCTGGGGGGGGGCTGGGGAAACTACCCCTGGACCTGTGCCTATGAGGGTCCCCACTGGTGCTATCCGGCCATGCTGTTTAATTTTTTCTTTTAATTTTTATTTAAACTTGTAAGCAGATTAGCAATAATGCAATTTTTCACAGTGACCAGTACATAAAAATACATTAAAACATTACTTAAAATATACACACTTGGAATCAAACAACATGTTATATGATCCAGACTTAAATGAGGATAATTGTGCATCACTCATAACAGACAGATGTAAGTTGTTGTAAAGAGCAATCACTAAGTATTTTTTTTTTTATCACTATTGTATTTATCTCCCCGCTGCGGCACTACGGCATGGGGCATCCAGCCGCCAGCTCTGCCTGCCCAGAGTTGGGTAGCTCAAACTGCACCCAGGAGGATTTGGAACGGCCATCGTGCCATCCTGTTGGAGGGCTCCCCCTCTGCTTCTACCAGCCAGGACAGCCCCGGACCCTCCCCGACAGAGCTCCGCTAAAGTCCTCCTGGCGGCTCGGAGCATGGCCATCAAGCTGCACGGTTGCACCCAATCCTATTTTCCTTCTGTTTGTGTGACCCCTGAAGTGCGGATGTGCAATGATGTCCAGGCACAAGGTGCTGATGTCCGCTGCACTCCCCCTCTGTTATCATCAATGCTAGTAGTGCCCCTGGGCATCCCCAGGGGCCGCTACAGCACGGTGAAGTTCTCCAGCCCACCCCAGGACTAGGAGAGCAGTCTACAGATGCTTGATCCTAGTCCTCCCCTGCTGACCCCTGCCGTCCCAGGCTCATTCCTAAACCCGGGTTGCCGACATGGTGCGAGATGTGGCATCCAGCGCCTCAACCCTCAGTGCCACCGGGCCGGCTAATCACTTTGTATTTGAAAGATCTCTCACAGAAAACAGAGAAATGGAAGCATAGACTTTGACAGCAGATAAGGACTGCTTGGCCCACCTACTTTGCCCATTTCCCTACCTATTGGATAAGCTGAAGATCCTAGTTAACCAACAGCCTACTTCCTCCTACCCTCCTGTAGTTCCTCCTACCCCACTCTAATCAAATGTTAAATTGAAGTGAGGAATGGAAAAAATATGAAAAGACCATCAGTCATGGCACTCACCTCAGCACTGAAAAACAGAATAGCCAACAAGGACTTTGATCCTAGCTTAAATTTGTTATAAATTCTTACATTGTGGCAGTTGAGGGAGCTTTTAATTATAATTTCTAGTTTCTAGTCTGTTTTTGTGTTTGCTTCAATTTTGTATTATTTGTATGTTCACTATGATATTTTTATATAATTTATAGGGACACTAGTGCAATTAAGATGTTTTACACTATTAGCACTGTCACTTTAAGGGTTGAATGGTATTAAGTCATGTGATACAAATTATTGTTATTTAAAGGCTAGTTCACTAGAGGGCACTATCTTTGAGAAAGCCTCTTATAGGTGAAATGTCAGAGTGCTTTTTTTCTCCTCCTTATGTTCATTTGCTGGCTGGATTAATCAACATATATTGGCTTGGAAGCACCTTGTTGGCTATTCTGTTTTTTCAGTGCTATGGTGAGTGCCATGACTGACCGTCATTTCGTGATTTGTACAGTCACAGAGCACCCCTAGCCTACTTTGTGTGGCTCTGTTTTGATCTGCAATGGAAAAAACATATTTATATTGGGACCTGGTGGAAAACATGTTAGTACATCTAGGGAATTTCTCACTTACAGTATTTGGCATAAGATCAAGAACAACTGCAAAAAGATCAAAGTTTGGAATTCGACCTGTTGTTTGAATGGAAGACATCCCATTGTACTGTACTCTGACGTGGAACCTTTGTAAAAGAGCCTTGGCTCAAAGGTATTTGTAATCCTAGACTTGATAAATAAAAATAAATAAAACTATACAATTATGGTGGTGAGCTGATCCCCTCAACCCAGTGGCAAACCTGCATATGGAATTGTAGATTATGTTTAATCTATTGAAAAGATTATTGGTCAAAGAGAGATGCAAAATGCTACCATAATCAAGATTTGATAACAGCAGACAATTTGCCAGTAACCAAGAACTGATTTATTCTCTATAGCATGCCCAGTCTGTTGTGTATTACCTTGATAAGCTGGACAATGTGAAGGTCAAACGTAAATTTTTTAGCAGGAGTAATCCCCAGGTAACAGAACTTTCCACACAATCAGTGGGGAGCTCACTTAAATCAAAAATCTGAATACCATGTGAGAGTGGTTTACCAGGGCAGGACATGTACTTTTTTATTCGAATTGAGAAGTAACTTGTGAGACAAAAATCAATTGTGAATATGATTAAAATCACTTTGAAGATTTTTTTGTGAACAATAAAAATAGTTTATCTCTTTATCAGAACTGAACAAAACAGTATTATCTGCATACAAAATTAATTTAGATGAAGAACAAACCAAATGCATAGAATTCAGAAATATATAAAATAATAAGGGGCCCAATATGGAGCCCTGAGGGACTCCACACTATATCTCCCTAAAATCTGATTTAGCCTGTTCAATAACAGTACAGTGGGATCTCCCCTGAAGATAGCTTGTGAATCAAAGAATTGAATCTGCTGAAAAACCCCGATTGAGCATGGTACACAGAGCAAGCTCATGATCAACCTAGTTGAAGGCTTTGATGAGGTCCGTGAAGACTGATGCTTCATGGAGCCGCTTATTCAAAGCCCCATGGACATAGAAACATAGAATTTGACGGCAGATAAGGACCGCTTGGCCCACCCAGTCTGCCCATTTCCCTACCTACTGGATAAGCTGCAGATCCTAGTTAACCAGCAGCCTACTTCTTCCTACCCCCACCCCCCAGAATTGCCTTATGACTATCCCATGCATGCTTGAATTCCCCCACTGATTTTGACTCCACAACCTCCTCCGGAAGGCCGTTCCATGCATCCACAACCCTCTCTGTGAAGAAATACTTCCTTAAATTACCTCTGAGCCGCCCCCCCTCTATCTTGTCTGTGAACCCCACCAAGGCTGTCTCAGTATGATAATCCAGTCTGAAGCCATTCTGAGTCCCAGACAGAAGGTCATACAATGGTAATCACACAAAAATATACCGGTAATGCACACTGCGTGTCATTGCACGGTATCGGTATACATGTTATTCAATGGGTACTGCGTTTGCACACCACTCGGTATACCACGATACTGGTAAACTTTTGCGCTTACCACTTGTACTTGAGAAGATGTGTATTCACCTGATCAAATACAACATACTCAAGGAGTTTTGATAATGGGGGGAGTAGGGAAACTGGACGATAACTAGATAAAATATTTGTGGGTCCAGATTTATGAATTAGTTTTATGGTAGTTGTTTTCCAACATTTGAGAATATTCCTCAACACAGGGAATGATTAAATAAATTGGTAAGTGGAACTGAAATAGAGGGACAAGCCATTTTAATTAACTGAAAATCAATTTGATCTCTGTTGATCATTGATGGGTGTAGGGGCTAGCCTTGCAGTATGGGGTACCTGATTTTCCTCCGAGTTATGGTGCAGAGTAACTCTGTGGCAAGGACAAAAACATAGAAACATGGCAGTTGTCTGCAGATAAGGACCTCTTGGCCCATCTAGCCTGCCCTCAATTCCCTATCTTCTGTGCTACTGCAGACCCTACTCACTCTCTAGTCGTACCCCCCCAACCCTATTACTATGGTCTGCTTGTGTTTGTCCCATGCCTGCTTGAATCCTGCTGCTGTTCAAATACTACCACCTCAGCTGGAAGGCTGTTCTGGATGTCTACCACCTTTTTTTTCCCCTCACCGCCTCAATATAAAAGATTCATTAAAGTGCTGCTATGTTTGTTTTCTTTTTGTTTCTTACTTTGACTGTTTGCTGCTTGTGCTACCCAGTCGCCCCATCAGACAGATCCTCCCTGCTCTGCCACCCTGCTTCTCCAAGACTTACCTCCTACCATTTTTGTCCTCTTCCACAAGACCTTCTTTGAAGGTCTCTGATTGCCACTGTGGGGCCAGCAGTGGATCTGCCTTTGTTCTGTTGTCAGGTGTTTGTCTGCCCTGGGCTCACCACGTGTGCAATGGACATGATGTGTGCACTCTGCCTCTGTGGAGATGCCACTGGTGTCCTGCGTGTGGGGTCCCTCCCTCAGTGTGGTTCCACTGTGCTGGTGCCCAGATTCCTATAGGCAGTAGATCAGCAGAACACCGTCACCCCCTCCCTGAAGAAGGAGAGCTATCCTGGGGATGCCAAATCCTCCCTCTCCCAGCCAGCCAGCAGGTGCCTCTGCTGTGTTCCTGAACCCACAACACCAGTGTGGCAGGAGACTAGGCATCCAGTGCCTCATTTCTCCATGCCACTGCACTGGCCTATGGTTATTTTTTTCTCCATATATTGTGTTTGAGTTCTGAAGAAATATCAAAAATGTTGAGCACTTCAGATGTTCTTGGTGACCAAATATGAGAAAATTCTAATTACATCTTTTTCTCTTAGGCAGCACAAAGTCAAAGCACAATAAGAGCTGGAGTCCTCCAACATCTGCAAGGAAACCCCAGCAGAATCAGACAGCTAAGATGCTTCAAAGCCAGTATATCAACACCCTTCTTGCCCACCAGTGTAGCCACATGGGAGAGAAATCATATGAAAGCAGTGAGTGCAAGAATAATTTCTGGGGAAAAGTGACCTTCATTCAGCACCAGCGTATTCACACAGAAGAGAGACCTTATGAATGTGGTGAGTGCAAGAAATGTTTCAGGGGAAAAGCAGCCCTTGTTAAACACCAGCGTATTCACACAGAAGAGAGACCATATAAATGCAGTGACTGCAAGAAATGTTTCAGGGAAAAATCAACCCTTGTTCAACACCATCATATTCACACAGAAGAGAGGCCATATAAATGCAGTGAGTGCAAGAAATGTTTCAGGGAAAAAGCGACCCTTGTTAAACACCAGCGTATTCACACAGAAGAGAGGCCATATGAATGCAGTGAGTGCAAGAAATGTTTTAGAGAAAAAGCGACCCTTGTTCAACACCAACGTATTCACACAGAAGAGAGGCCATATAAATGTAGTGAGTGCAAGAAATGCTTCTGTTATAAAAAGTTATTTGTTGTTCACATGCGTATTCACACAGGAGACAGACCATATGAGTGTAGCGAGTGCAAGAAATGTTTCAGAGGTAAATGGAACCTTGTTGTCCACCAGCGTATCCACACTGGAGAGAGACCATATGAGTGTAGTGAGTGCAAAAAACGTTTCAGAGGTAAATGGCACCTTGTTGCCCACCAGCGTACTCACAGGGAAGAGCGACAATATGAATGTAACGAGTGCAAGAAACGTTTCCACGTTAAAGGGTCCCTTGTTCAACACCAGCATGTTCACACAGAAGAGAGGCCATATGAATGCAGTGAGTGTAGGAAATGTTTCAAAGCAAAACGCTACTTTGATGCCCATCGGCGTATTCACACAGGGGAAAAGCCATATGAATGCAGTGAGTGCAAGAAATGTTTCCTTGCTAAACGGGACCTTGTTACCCACCAGCGTAGATACACAGGAGAAAGACCTTATGAATGCGGAGAGTGCAAGAAACGTTTCAGGCATAAAGGCGCCCTTGTTAAACACCAGTGTATTCATACAGAAGAGAGGCCATATTAATACAGTGAGTGCAGGAAATGTTTCAAAATAAAACTCAGCCTTGATGCCCATCTACTTATTCACACAAAGGAGACACTGTATGAATGCAGTGAGTGCAAGAAATGTTTCAGTGCTAAATGGGACCTTGTTATCCACGAGCATAGACACACAGGAGAAAGATCTTATGACTGTCGTGAGTGCCAAAAAGTTTCAGTGCTAAATGGGACCTTGTTATCCATCAGCATAGACACAGGAGAAAGACGTGAATGTCATGAGTGCAAAAAATGTTTCCTTAAAATATCCCTTGTTGTTCACCAGCGTATTCATACAGGACAGTATGAATGTAATGAAAGTGAAAAATGTTTCTGTTATAAAAGGTCCCTTGTTGTTCGCCAAATCGGACCTTGTCACCCAACTTATTCACATGAGGGGGACACCATATGTATGCAGAACGCAGTGCAGCATATTCACATAGGAGACAAACCATATGAGTGGAGCAAGTGCAAGAAATGTTTTAGAGGTGATTGGCAGTTTGAAAAGATACTCTACCCATTAAAAAAATGTTTTGAAGAAAGTATCAACACTGGTTATGTACCCAAGCATTGGAAAATGGCAAACATCATACCTATCTTCAAAAAGGGAGACAAGTCCAAAGTGGAAAATTACAGGCCTGTCAGCCCGACATCTTTAATGGGAAAGGTACTAGAGGGTATTGTAAAAGATAGGGTTGACCTACAGATAGGGAATATTGACAACTCCCAGCATGGTTTTTGTAAAAACCTTCTTTGCTTTTATGAACAAGTCAGTAAACATTTTTGATAGTAAAATACCTTAAGACATCATTTTCAATGACTTCAGCAAATGTTTTGATAAAGTGCCCCACGACTACATAGCTATAAAACTAAAAAAGGAAGGTTGACCCATATTACATTAACTGGTTCCAAAACTGGCTTGAGGGAAGAACTCGGAGAGAGTGGTCATAAATGGCCAACACTCTGCAACACCTGGAGTGGCAAGCGGGGTCCCTCAGGGGTCAATGTTAGGGCCCTATATTTTCTGGGTTTTTATAGTGGACCTAACAGATAACATAATTAATGACAAACATAAAATTTGCTGATGACCTTAAACTGGGGGGTAAATGCGAAACAGCTGAAAGTATCATATTACTGCAAAACGATCTCAAGAAAATTAACAACTGGACACAAATTTGGGGTATGAAACTTAATATATAAAAATGCAAAATCTTGCATCTAGGATCAAAAGATACCAAACATCAGTATATCCTAGTAAACATACCACTAACAAATACAGTAATGGAGAAAGATCTAGGGATTAGAATCACAGATGACCTAAGCCTTTCCAAACATGTTACTGAGGTGATAGAGCAAATAGAATCACATGGAACATAAAAATAAATATTGCCTACAGGGATGCAAAGCTACTTCTCCCCTTGTACCATGCATATGTTAGGCCACACATTGATTACTGTTCACAATTCTGGACACCTCATAAAAAAACAGCTATACTGTACATAGAAAAAACTCAGAGAAGGTTCACTAAACAAATCCAAGGCCTTAGTGATAAAGAATATCGAGTTTGTCCTGAGACATTACAATCAATGTCACTAGAGGAAAGGAGGTGTAGAAGGAACCTGTTGCTCTTATGGGATGTCAGGAAAGATCCTTATCTGTTTACAGAGGTGGGTTTTGCCTATAAACAGGATGTGATAGAAATTAGGGGGCACATGCTCCAATTGCATAGGTTCAAGTATAATACCAACAACAACCGGAAGTATTTCTTTTCACAAAGGGTGATAGGAGCCTGGAATGCCCTACCTCTTGATATAATCATCAGTAAGAACAAGCAGGCCTTCACTCACAGATGAGGGACAATGGATAGAAACCAACATAGGCATCTTTGCCTCCAGTTTTCTACAAGACCACAGTATGAACCACAGTATGTTGAATGCGGTGAGTGCAAGAAACATTTCAGAAATAAATGGGACCTGGTTGAACACAAGCATATTTACACGGGAGAGAGACACCATGAATAAAATGAGTGCAGTAAAGGCTTCTGATATAAAATCCCAATCTTCACCTGTGTCCCCCAAGGCTTCATCCTTGGCCCTATTTTATTCTCAGTCTTCCTAAATGACCTACCTGCTATCTGCACTTCAACGTCAATCCTTGTGTACACTGATGACATAGTCCTATTTGCTTATGGCCCCTTCCCTGCTGTTCTGATGACCAGACTCCTGCTGACTTTGACAACGTTCAGCTCTGGTTCCACTGTAATCTAATCCACCCTGGAAACTGGGAGATCTGGGTTTGAATCCCACAGCTCCCACTTGCATACTGTGTGGCCCTGAGCAAGTCACTTAACTTCCTTTTTTATCATATCATTCTTTATACTCCTGCAGCCCAACCTGCATCCAGCTGCCACCTTCATCCTCAATCAGCCCACAGGCTCAGTCACATACCGGGTGGCAAAGCACTGCACCCACTGGGGAGACCCCCCATGTCCCTTCTGAGCCAGGCCAGGAACCAATACCACAGCGCGATTCCACGACAAGCCCCCTGGTTGCTGAAGTGCGGCTATCAAGCTGCCTCAGTCATCTGCCATTTTTTCCTCCAGTATTTTTCCCCTATGAGAAGTGCAGACATACAATGGCATCAAGGCACGATGTGCCATGTCCGCCGCACTTCTCCCCACATGTATCCCCACTCCTGTAGTGCCCCTGATTTCCATTGGGGACTGCAGCAGCATGATGGATGCCGCAGACCCTCCCAAGGGAAAGGAGAGCAATCCTACAGATGCTCAATCCTTTCCTTCCCCAGCCTGCTTCCGATGTCCCGGGCTTGTTTCCGAACCCAGGTCGCCGGTGTGGAGTGAGGTGTGGCATCCAGCACCTCAACCCTCAGTGCCACTGGGCTGGCAGTCACTTAACTTCCTTGTGCTCCCAGGTCGCAACTGTAAACAAGCTTGTGTCTCTCCTGGTTAAAAATAAATAAATAAACTGGCTCTTAACAACAAGAAAATGGTTTCCATGACCTTTGGCACTAGGCAAAAACTCTCTAGGATTGCTGATCTCCCCTATTTATTAGGAGCACTGTACCGTAGACATGGCTGCATCCTTCTGCTAATGCGGAGAGTCATTGTTCAGAAGATGATACCCCCTATATTTGACTATAGCAATGTAGTCTACAAAGCTGCCCCTTCGTCTACCCTTGCCAAATTGGACTCCCTCTTCCACTCCTTCTATTGTTTTGCCCTGGGCTGCTCCCCTGATACCGACCTTTGCTCTAACTACACCTCCCTGTCCTTTCCCTCCCTCAAAGCCAGGCACCTAGCTCACTGCTCCTCTTTTTTAGCCAAATACTAGCTTAGCTCTCTCCCTTCTTATCTCCCATCTATCCTTTCCAAGCGTCCTCTTCCTCCTATGCCCTTCGCAGCTTCTGCTCTCACTGCCTCGCTCTGCTTCACAGGACTTCATGAGCCGGCCAGGCTACTTTCTCATACCACTCCCCTAAACTCTGGAGCTTCCTTCCTTTACCCATTCATTCTGCCTTCTCCCATCATTCTCCATCATTCCCTTTTGCATAACTTCATCTCTCCCTCTTGTACCTGCAACTGACCCACTGCATTCTCTGCTGCTTCCCCCACCACCCTTTCCCTCTTCACACTTTTCACCTCTGCCTTTTTCCCAAACTTTATCCCACCCACACACCTCTCCTCTGCTTTTTTCACAAATTCTCTCCCCTCCCTCTCTCCCTCCTGTCTCACATCTCCACCTCCTCCTCCCTTCTCAATCTTCCCTCCTCTCTTTTAGCTGCTTCCCTCCTTCTCAACCATCTTGCTGCACCCTATCTCCTGACCTGGAAACTAGTCCATGGGCTGCATTTGCACTCAGCCATGTCTGGCCCTTGTGGGGTTTGCCTCCTAGAGGGATGAATGTTTGCCTCTCCCTAGCTACCTTACTCCCTCTGGTCCCTTATCTTACCTCCCTCCTCTTCCTGCCTGCTTTTTCTACTCCTTGCCCTGCCAGCTCCTACCCTTCTCCTGTGCAGGCCTTGAGAACTGAGCACAGGCTGGGTGCACCCAGCTGTGTCTAGCCCTTGTGGGGTTTGTATCCCAGGTCTGCCTCTCCATCTCTTCCATGCTCCCTTCCCCCTTTCCTATTCCATTCCACACTAGTTCTCTATTCACCCTTTTCTTCCTCCTTTTGTATGCTCCCCCCTCTGTGCTCTTTCCTCTACTGTTCTCCCCTGTATAATGTTCATTCTCTGTTATCAAGGGACATGCCTCCCATGCCTAGCCTGATATCAGTATCTTTTCCCTATGTGTTTTGTTCAGTACACATACTTTCCTGTTGTACATAGCTGTTTCACTGATATTATAATTGCTGTATGAAGTTTTACTGTGTTATGCTTTGTTTTTGTTGTAAAAAATCAATTGCACTTACACATATTTTCTTATTGTGTGTATCAGTTTCACTGATATTTTCATCAGTGTATGAAATTTTATTGTGTTATATAAAATGGAACGGGACCTGGGGGTAGTCATATCAGATGGCCTAAAGGTAGGCAAGCAATGTGAGAAGGCAGCTAGGAGAGCTGGAAGATACTGGGATTCATAGGGAGAGGCATCACCAGTAGAAAACATAAAGTTGTTCTCCCTCTGTACAGACAGTTGGTGAGACCCTATCTGGAATACTTCATGCAGTTCTAGAGAGCCCATCTCCACAAGGACATAGACAGGATGGAGGCAGTCCAGAAGAGGGCAACTAAAATGGTGCAGAGTCTGCACCAGAAGCCATATGAAAGGAGACTAGAGTACCTTAATATGTACTGTATACCCTCGGGGAAAGGAGGAGGGGCATGATAGAAACATTCAAGTACCTCAAGGGAATCAACAAAGTCCAAGAGGGTAGTGTCACAACCCCACTCAGCAGGTCAGCCCTCTACTCCCAAAGTGCCAACCTCTGAGCATAGTATTGTGAACAGTTAACAGAACAAGGTAACCCTCTTGTCTGTTTTTATGAGTTCTAGTCACCTTTTGTCCCAAGTTCTGGAGGGATTCAAACTGATAACCTCTTGTTAGCGTACCCAATTGTCAGGCTCAGATAATTCTGTCTTCGGGGGGACAGATATCTTTGCCTACAGGCACCTAACCAGGTAGTACCAAATGAACCCTTAGAACTCTATGCAAGACCTAGAGAACTCTTACCTGTTTCCCAGTTTGGTACTACAGTAAGCTCATGCACAGTGTCAACTGTAACCATCTAAGCTTCACTTATGAAAAAAAGAAGTTTCAAGGCACACCAGGCAGTTTCTGTTTTTAACATATATATATTTACTTTAAAATAGGTAAAACATAGGAAAACAGTAAATACAGAACAAGATATCCTAACACTTACAATCTTGAAAACAAAACAGGTTTAAAAGTGCAAATTCCTACAACCCATACACTCAGACTGGTCTTATCTAATGTATCCTTACTTTCTTAATCTTTCAGTGCTTTGATGTTCTTTGTTCTCAGTCAGAAAAGAATGTCTCTCTCTGTCTAAGGTCTGATCAGTATACTTAAAAGCAGTCTTGAGCCGGCCTTCTCTCTGAGGTCACCTAACTCCGCCTTGGTGTATTAAAATTTATATTTTATAACACAGGATGTCCTAATAAGATATTTAAAAAAAAAAACAGGTGACATCAGTGAATCTCCTCTCTTCATGCGACTTCCCCCAAACCAGTCTGTGATTTGCTTCACACAGACATCAAAGTCTCTTTGATGTAATTAGCTGGCTTCCTTGGAAGACACCCCAAACACATGCATATGTCTCTTCTTCATGACACCTAGTGCAAATTAAAGGATTTCCCTGAGGACGTCTTAAATGAATATGTTAGTTCCTGGCTTCAAAGCAAACTGCCACAATATTTGCATCCCAGATATCTTAAGTTTAACCCATGTCCTGTCCTTTGAACTTACATCTGGAGGGGTTTTGATGTGTCAGTTCAGCAAGACAGTAGTTTCTCCTGACAGACACTCCCCTACATATTTTATATTGCAGAAAAAATAACATAGTGTAATCAGAACCAGCTGTCCATGTGCCACAATCCTCCCCACCTAGACTGAATTTGGGGGCTCTATCCCCTGCATGGGATGAGCTTCCCAAATCAGTTCACTCCTCGTAGACACAGGACAGTCCATCTGAGTTATGATTGGTCGTTCCAGCCCTATGTAGAATGGTCATGTCATACCCTTGCAAAGCAAGACTCCATCGTAGCAATCTACCATTGTTTTTCCCCATCTGCGTCAGTCAAACCAGGGGGTTGTGGTCAGTCTGCACCACAAAATGCTGCCCATACCAGTATGGCTCTAATTTCTTTAGGGCCCACACTATGGCAAGACACTTCCTTTCCACCGTGGAGTATGCCTTCTCCCTGAGAAGTAACTTTTTACTCAGGCAGGCTATTGGGTGATCCCTCCCTTGGCTGGATGTCTGACTCAGTACTGCTCCAATACCCACGTCTGAGGCATTAGTCTGAACTATAAAAGGTTTACTGTAGTCAGGACTTGTCAAAACAGGAGCACTGCATAGTGCCTCATTTAGTTTGGAAAAAGCTTCCTCACAGGCTGGGCCCCAGGTAATTTTTTGGGGCATCCTTTTCTTTGTTAGGTCAGATAGGGGAGCAGCCAGGGCACTGTAATTGGGTACAAATTTTCTATTGTACCCTGCTGTCCTGAGAAAACTCCTGACCTACTTCTGAGTTTCTGGTCTAGGCCACACCTGGATTACCTCTATTTTTATTTGGTTAGGACGGAGTTGTCCCTGGCCTACCACATGCCTGAGGTATGCTACTTCTCCCATGGCCACCTGGCACTTCCCGGCTTTGACAGTGAGCCTGGCCCTCTGTATCCTGCCCAGCACTTCCCTAAGATGGGATAGGTGTTCCTCCCAGCTGGTACTAAAGATGGCAGTGTCATCCAGGTATGCCACGGCGTACTCCTCAGCACCATTTAACACCTGGTTCACCAACCTTTGGAAAGTGGCCGGGGCGTTCTTCATTCGGAAAGGCATTACTTTAAACTCAAATAAGCCTATCGGAGTGATGAAGGCTGACCTCTCCCTAGCTCTGTCCTTCAGCTCTACCTGCCAATCCCTCTTGATCAGGTCAATGGTCGTAAGGTAGGTCACCCCTCCCAACTTGTCCAGGAGTTCGTCCGGGGCATCGGGTGGGTGTCTGACTTCGTGACTGCATTCAGTCCATGATAGTCCAGACGGAAATGAGTTGAGCCATCTGGCTTGGGTACAAGGACTATGGGTGAGGCCCAGGGATCTCTGGATTACCCCTAAATCCAGCATCTCCTCCACTTCCCTCCTAATGTCCTTTTGGACAGCCTCTGACACCCGATATGCTGTCCGCTGTATGGGCATCTGTGTCCCTGTCTCCACATCGCGTGTTGCTAAGTGGGTTAGTCCAGGCTTGGTGCTAAACAAGGGGGCAAAATCTGATAAAACCTCACTTACTTCCTGGATCTGGCCTGGGGTCAGCTGGGGAGACAGTTTTAAGGCCTCCACAAAGGACTCCTGTTTTACTCTCTTCCAAAAAGTCCAGAAGGGGGTCTCCCTCATCCATCCCCTCCCCATGACTACACACTGCAAACACCATGTCAGCTCTATTTGCATATGGCTTCATCATGTTGACATGGTACATCCTTTCTGTCTGTCTTCGATCAGGAAACTCCACACTGTAGGTAACATCATTTACGTTCCTAACCACTTTGTATGGTTCTGCCCACTCAGCCTGCAGCTTGTCTTTCCAGACCAGAATAAGGACCATGACTTCCTGACCCACCATGTACGAGCGAGCTCTGGCTCTGCGGTCATACCACACTTTTTGTTTCTGTTGGGCAGCTGCCAGGTTGCTCTGGGCTGTCCCCATAAGCTCCTTCAGCCTCTTCCTAAACCTAAGGACATAATCCACAATGGGAGTTCCCTGAGTGGCGTGCTTGCCTTCCCAGTCCTCCCGGATCAAGTCTAGGGGCCCATGTATCCAGCGTCCATATAAGAATCAAAGGGGGAAAATCCTGTCGAATCTTGGGGCACCTCCCTGTATGCAAACAACAGGTGGGGAAGGTATTTCTCCCAGTCCCTCCCATGCTGTTCAGCAAACGCCTGGAGCATTGACTTTAGGGTACCATTGAATCATTCCTCAAGCCCATTGGCTTGTGGGTGATACCGTGTTGTGCATCTCTGCACCACCCCACACTTCTCCCATAAACATTTCATCAGGTTCAATATGAAGGAATCGCCTCGATCGGTGATTACCTCTTGCAGAAACCCAACATGGGAGAAAATCCCAAGTAAGGCATCTGCCACTTTGTCTGTCCTCAGAGAGGATAGGGCGACTACCTCTGGGTACCGGGTGGCATAATCCACCACAGTGAGGATGAATCTCTTCCCTGAGGAGCTGGGGGTATTTAAAGGCCCTACAATATCCATTCCCACCCTGTGGAATTGCTCCTCCACTATGGGCAATGGAATCAGGAAGGCTTGGGTTTTCTTGCCCGCCTTCCCTATTTCTTGGCACCAGTGACAAGACCTGCCATACTCCTTCACCTGCTGGGTGAAGTTAGGCCAATAGAAATTCTGGGCCAACCGCTGCATAGTGCGTGCGATTCCCAGATGACCAGACAAGGGAATGTCATGGGCAATCTTGAGCAACTGCTCACGATACCCCTGGTATACATAAGTCCATTTTCTCAATAAACATTATGTCTGCCATCACCTCCCTGTGTGCCGTCCGAGTCTGCCCAAGCCCTCAGCTTCTCTAAACTAGGGTCACTTCTCTGAGCAGCTGCAAACCCCTCACACAGTCCCAAGGCATGGGACAGGTCCCCTTCAGTCGCTAAACTAGGGTCCCTAGCACTAGCATCAGGGCAGTCAGGCTCACTGAAAATCCCAACCCTCTGACAAGGGGTCACCCCTTCCTCTTCGGAGTAACCCTCTGTTGCTGTGTGGTTACTTGCTACCGGGGAAATTTCTACCCCCTTTTTATCAGTCTCCACATCTGGAGACACACGTTGGGGAACCAGCCTCTCAGCGGTTTCCACAATGGTTTCTGTGGGGTTCAGGGAACTACAATTTTCCCTTGCCGCTTGGCTACGGGTAACTGCACATACCATCCCCTGTTGGAGATTGTTACCCAGGATCACATCTACTGCTAATGTTTTGGCTACAGCCAACTGTTGCACAGTTCCCTCTGTTTCACCTCAGTCCAGGAGAACACTAGTGAGTGGCAATGTTTTCTCTTCACCCCCAAAGCCCTGTACAGTGACATATTTATTGTGTATAAGCTGACCAGGCTGTACCAGATCCCCTTTCACCAATGTCAGGGATGCCCCTGTGTCTGTACACCATTCACCATAACTGGGTGCATGTGTTCCCTCATGTTCACTGGCATGCTTCCAGGGACACACAAACAACCCACTTCTTTTCTAGCACCCAGTTGTGTATTATTGCTCACCTTTTTTGGGACACTGTCTGGCAATATGCCCAGTTTCTTTACACAACTAACATGCATTTCTTACTTCAGATAAATCTTTTCTTTGAAACGTGGGGCTAACTGGTTTCGGTGGAGGCAGTAAAGGTTTTAGCTGCCCTGAAGGCATGCTTTTCCCTTTCTGCACTGCCATGCTCACCCCATTCACTCTCAGAGCAGGTCTACTCTTGGCATAGCGGTCCGAGAGTTCAGCAGCCTCTTGCACTGTTTTGGGATCTCGGTCCTCTAGCCAGGTTTTTAGCTCTGCTGGGCATGCCCAATAAAACTGTTCTAATAAAATCACATTTTCAATTTTATCAACAGAGTTTGCCTCAATTCCTTTCCACCAACGTTTTAAAAACTGATGTCGTTTCATGGCTAGCTCCTCATAGCTCATGCCAGGGCTTCTCCTGAGCTTACGGAATTTAGCTCTGTATGATTCAGCAGTTAATTCAAATTTTTTTAACAGTGCAGCTTTTAGCTTGCTGTAATCATTGCTGTCCTCATTGTCCATTTGACCCAATGCATCCTGAGCTTTCCTGGTAAGTAGCAGGGATAGCTGGAAGCTCCAGGACTCTCTAGGAATTTTAGCCCAGATACAAACTTTTTCAAAAGAATTTAAAAAGGTATCCATATCCTCCCCCTTTTTAAATTTGGCTATTAATTTGGAGTTCAATTTGTAACACAGTCCTGCAGTCCCAGTTAAACCCAAGCCACTTACCTGCTCTGGTGCTGCTGGTTGTAGTCGTAGCTTCTCCAGTTCATGTTGCCTCTGGCACTCCTCTCTCTTTTCCTCAGCAGCTGGCTGGCACTCACACTCCTCATGGTCTGCCTCCCTCTGTTCTCACTCTGCCTCATGGCGTTCTCGCTCTGCCTAACGGTCCACCTCTCGCTTCTCACTCTCCCTCTTCTCCTGGAACTCCAGCTCCATCCTGCGCAAACTCAGTTTGCAGCCTGAGCACTTCCGGATTCAGGATACTGGTGACCTTCCCCTGCTGCTGTGGCCCTTCACTGACAGTGGCCCTGTTGTCATACTCACCGGATCTGGACACTGCATGGGCTGCTAGCCCTGCCACACTCGAGGTTTGGTTCTTTCCAGTCATGGTCCATGACTCGCTGCTCTGGGTATCTGCTACCATCAGGGCATCTATGAGGTTCTGCTTTTTGGCTGTCGCCTCAAACGGGACTTCTCTGTCCCCGCACAACTGCTTTAAGTAATCTACAGTGTGCCTGCTGTAGTTGGAAGTCATCTTTCCTAACTACTACTACTCTGACTGGCACTTTAGAAAAAAAAATAAAACAGGTAGGAACTTGACTGTAAGCCAAGGGATATAGTTCTGTTTCCTTTCTAAATAAAACACTGCCTTTCTTTTTTCCAAGTGAGCTGAACAGTCTCACGCTGACACACTGAACAATAAAGTTTATACCATCAAACTTTATATGCCACCACTGCAACTGATCTGTCACAACCCCACTCAGCAGGTCAGCCCTCTACTCCCAAAGTGCCAACCTCTGAGTGTAGTATTGTGAACAGTTAACAGAACAAGGTAACCCTCTTGTCTGTTTTTGTGGGTTCGAGTCACCCTTTGTCCCAAGTTCTGGAGAGATTCAAACTGATAACCTCTTGTTAGCATACCCAATTGTCAGGCTCAGATAATTCTGTCTTCGGGGGGCCAGATATCTTTGCCTACGGGCACCTAACCAGGTAGTACCAAATGAACCCTTAGAACTCTATACAAGACCTAGAGAACTTTTACCTGTTTCCCAGTTTGGTACCACAGTAAGCTCATGCACAGTGTAAACTGTAACCATCTAAGCTTCACTTATAAAAAAAAAAAAGAAGTTTCAAGGCACACCAGGCAGTTTCTATTTTTAACATATATATCTTTACTTTAAAATAGGTAAAAAATAGGAAAACAGTAAATACAGAACAAGATATCCCAACACTTACAATCTTAAAAACAAAACAGGTTTAAAAGTGCAAATTCCTACAACCCATACACTCAGACTGGTGTTATCTAATGTATCCTTACTTTCTTAATCTTTCAGTGCTTTGATGTTCCTCTTTCTCAGTCAGGAAAGAATATCTCTCTGTCTAAGGTCTGCTCAGTATACTTAAAAGCAGTCTTGAGCCGGCCTTCTCTCTGAGGTCACCTGACTCCACCTTGGTGTATTAAAATTTATGTTTTATAACACAGGATGTCCTAAGAAGATATTTTTAAAAAAAACAGGTGACATCAGTGAATCTCCCCTCTTCATGTGACTTCCCCCAAACCAGTCTGTGATCTGCTTCACACAGACATCAAAGTCTCTTTGATGTAATTAGCTGGCTTCCTTTGACGATACTCCAAACAAATGTATATTGGACATCCCAATTTAGTCTGGGACCTGCTTCACACGAGATGTAATTAGCTGGCTTCCTTGGAAGACATCCCAAACACATGCATATGCCCCTTCTTCATGACAGTGCAAATCAAAGGATTTCCCTGAGGACGTCTTAAATGGATATTTTAGTTCCTGGCTTCAGAGCAAACTGCCAAGATATTTGCATCCCAGATATCTGTAGTTTAGCCCATGTCCTGTCCTTTGAACTTATACCTGGAGGGGTTTTGATGTGTCAATTCAGCAAGACAGTAGTTTCTCCTGACAGACACTCCCCTACATATTTTATATTGCAGAAAAAATATCATAGCGTAATCAGAACCAGCTGTCCCCATGCTACAGGTAGCATCTTTCAGAAAAGATGTACAAGAACAAGGGTGCATAATTTGAAGATGGGTGGACAGCTCTGGGGCAACGTGAGGAAGTATTTTTTCACAGATAGGGTGGTGGATGCATGGAACCACCTTCCAGAGGAGGTAGTCAGGTCAAAAATTGTGGGGGAATTCAAGAATGCATGGGACCGACAATAGAAGTTATTCTAGTGGGGTGGGGTAGGAGAAAGTAGGCTGTTGGTTAACCAGGATCTGCAGCTTATCCAATAGGTAGGAAATGGGCAGACTGAGTGGGCCAGTGGTCCTTATCTACTGTCAAAGTCCATGTTTCTATTGTGTTAAGATTTGCATTTGTTGTAAAGCAATTAAATGTCCTGCACAGCCAGTATGATGTTATGCTTGTGCAGCTGTGTTAGTTTGGTTTTGTTTTGGCCATTTGCACTTTCTGTACTGCCACCATGTAGGGGTACCAAAGGCAAGGAACCCTCAGAGAGGGTTCCACCCCTAGAGGTGCCACGGGAAGATTCCCATGGCCAAAGGTACCTTAGGAAGATCCTAAGGAGAGAAGTGCTGCTGCTGGAGGAGGAGGGGCAAAGAAAAAGTGCTTCACAATGAGGCTGAAAGGAACTTCTTTTATAGCTTAGGAAGTAGGAGTGGCTGGCTGCTTGTCCAATGAACTCCAGGCAAAGCCTTTCCAATTCAATGTCCTGCACAACCAGTATAGTGTTATGCTTGTGCAACTGTGTTAGTTTGGTTTTGTTTGGCCGTTCATACGGTCTCTTCCAGAGGAACTACTACCCTGTAGGGATACCAAAGGCAAGGAACCCTCAGAGAGGGTTCCACCCCTAGAGGTGCCATGGGAAGATTTCCATGGCCAAAGGTACCTTAGGAAAATCCTCCAAAAATGAAGTATGGAGCATATAAGTAAGGAGTAACTGTAATGTAGTGGTAGATAAACACAGACAGATATATAACGTAATGAGATGCTCAAGTCGATAACGTAATGAAATGCCCAAGGTTTGCGTAGCATGATACTGATGGGTTGCATTGAGAATGAGGGGATCCTCTAAGGAGAGGGAATGACAGGACACCCTCCACCTCCATACAACAGTGGAACCTACCTAAGAAACTAGGGAACACCACTATGCTAACTAACAATTATGACCTGAGGTAATGGAGGAGAGAAAAAAAACCCTATGAGGAGGAAATCTCTGGGGATCCAAGGCCTAGGTCGCCTCCCCTCCAGGCATGGGATAGTTTATTTAGTGATGACTCTGCAGCTGCAGTTTGGAAAACCCAATTAAAGGGAGGTGGAAATATTCCAATTTGGAGAAAGGCTGTCACTCAAACCCTCTTATGGAACGCTGTGGAAGGTTGTTTGAAAACTGTGCAACAATATGTGCAATCAAGGCACAGGAGGAGAGCAACAACTGCTGAGGCACTCACCTGGCCTACTCACCTAAACTCAAACCAGGTGAACCAGAGGCAGTCGAAGGGAGAATATGGTCAAAGTGCCTTGCTAGGGAAACCACTAAAGCCAATGGATAACATACGAACAAGCCAGCAGAAGAAGGCCATTTGGTCTATCAAGTCTGCTCATATTGCAGGGTCCACAGCTTGAGCTAATGTCCCTGCCCTCCCTCCCCATTTCTTCTATTCTCCCTACCTATGATTCTTACCTTCCCACTATGTCTATCCCAGACCCTCGTAAAGCTGCCCACTGTCTTCAATGAGATTACCTCTTCTGGCAGCGCAGTCCAAGTGTCCACCACCTTCTCTGTGAAGAAGTGCTTCCTGACCTCCCTCCTAAACCTCCCACCCTCCAGCTTAAGACTGTGCCCCCTTGTGATATGATTGCCACTCAACTTAAAGAGACTCTCCTTATCAACCTTATTTATCCCTTTCAAGTACTTGAATGTCCCAATCACGTCTCCTCTCTCTCTCCTGTCTTCCAGGGAGTACATGTTCAGTGCCCTCAACCTCTCCTTGTATGTCATACCTTGCTGACTGGCTGTTATCTTTGTAGCCCTCCACTGTACCTTCTCCAGCAGGTTAATGTCCTTTTGAGGTGTGGGCACCAGTACTGAACTCCATACTCTAGATGCGGTCTTATCAGTGACCTGTACAAGGGCAGTATAACCTCCTCTCTCCTACTACTGATCCCCCTAGCTATGCATCCCAACATCTTGTTTGCCTTTGCTGCTGCTTTCTTGCACTGCGTGGAGTGCTTCAGGTCACTAGTGATAATCACTCCCAGGTCCTTCTCCTCTTGTGATGCAGATACTTGAACTCCACCCAGGTAATACTCTGTCCTGGGATTCCTGGCTCCAATATGCATAACTTTTTGCATTTCTTGGCATTGAAGCACATCTTCCAGATCCTGGGCCACCTCCCCAGCTTTTCCAGGTCTTCCTAAAGGTCTCGTATCTCTTCAGCTATGTCCACTCTCCCACAGAGCTTGGTGTCATCTGTGAATAGGCACATTTTACCTTTAATGCCATCCTCAATGTCATTGATGAAGAAATTGAACAACACTGGCCCCAGCACAGAGCCCTATGGGACCCCACTGGTTACCTCTCTGGTGCCAGATAACTCTTCCCCTACCACCACCCTCTGGGTTCTGTCCCTTAGCCAGTTTTCCACCCAACTGACCATCTTTTCCACAACTCCAAGATCCACCAACTTCCTGATCAACCTTTTGTGGGGCACAGAGTCAAAGGCCTTTCTGAAATCAAGATATAGGATATCTACTGCTTGGCCCCTGTCTACTGTCTTAGTGACACAGTCAAAGAAGTCAATCAGATTTGTTTGACATGATCTCCCCCCCATGAACCCATGCTGCCTCTCATCCTGGAGATCATGTTCTTCTAGATATTCCACCAACCTTTCTTTTAGTATGGTATCCATAAGCTTGCCCACAATGGAGGTCAGACTGACTGGTCTGTAATTCCCTGGATCATCCTTGGGACCGCTTTTGTGAAGCGTATATTATATTATATAATACATATTAGTATATTATATTATTCCATTATAGTGGAACACTAGAGCCAAAGGAGATCAGAGTAATCACCCTTCACTGCTAGTCTTAAATTCTACACCAGGAGCTTAGCAGGCTAAAGCAAGGCCATTCCCAGCTATGGGCCAGGTGAGAAAGATCCTGCCCCAAGTTGGACATGCTCAAGATGCGGACTAAATGCAGAGTGAGACCATCAGCTGCAGGAACCCTGTGCCAGAATAGAATGGCTGGCATGCTCCTGAAATTGAATGAGAGCTGAAAAGCTGGTGAGTAGCTGATTGAGCACTGGTGCGCTAAGATCATAATGAGCATTGAGTGCTGAGACCTTGCAAGGTTGAATGCAGAACTGAGTGCAGCAGAATCCCAGCAGTTGAAGCCGATTGGGTGGCAGTAGGCATGTAGCAATGATTTGCATAAGCAATGAGCAATGATTGCATAAGCAAGCATGGACCAGCATGTAGGTCAGTAAACAGAGTAGTAATAAGTGGACCTGCACATAGCTGTAGGTCTGCATAACATAGTAGCAAAGAAACAGCACTGAATAGTGGGGCAAGTCAGCTAAGCATTTAAAAGCCTAATCAAGGTGACAAATATGCTGAGGGTTTTCGGGCAGCGAAGGCAGGATTTAGAATAGAAATAATTAGCCACATGGGGCCATAACTCCCCAAACACTTTCCAGTCCCCACACCATAGGACAAACAAGAAAGTGATGGAAGGACTGAGAACCACATGCAGATATTAAAGCTAGTTTAACAGCCACAGTAGTAGCATGTAGCTGACCTCTAAGTATAACAGGGTGAATAAACATAGAAGCAGCATCTGAATGGAGTACACTGAGTTGTAAAACTGCAATACACATAAATAAGGAGACACAATGCTTCTGAAAGCAGGTGTAACCAGGCAGTGCAGTGAAGCTGCTGCAATGAGGTAAGTAGAATGAGAGCATGATTGAGCTGCATAGCTAGGTTCAGATGAAATCTGAGTCAGGTGAAAACAATCGAGTATGTAGCATGGAGCAGCTATGGTTGAGCTGAAATGCACAGAAAATGACTGCAGGTGCATTGCAGTAGTGTGAGAGTTGTGAGTAACAGAGCAAATAGTAGGAGCTCTGGAATGATATGCTAAGAGCTTAGAAACAAAAGCCCCCAAAAAGACAAAACCAAAGACAAACACAGAAAACAGGGAACAAAGAAGAAGCACACACAGCTGAAGGCAAAATACAAACTAGAAGCGAAATAAACACAGAAATCCAGCAGACAAGCAGGAGCAGCAAGGTGGGGGCCTAACCTGCTCAGAGGACAGACCGACAGAGCCTTCGCTGCAAAGAAAAAGTGCTTCACAATGAGGCTGAAAGGAACTGCTTATGTAGCTCAGGAAGTAGGAGTGGCTGGCTGCCTATTCATTGAACTCAGGCAAAGACTTTCCAATTGTACTTACCCTTTCCTCCTCCCCAAAATGCATCTGAAACATGCTATGTTTAACACAGTATGCCTTTCCTGGTGAAACTATTCAAATAAATAAATAAAAAGCACCTTATTATCCACCAGTGTATTCACACAGGAGATAAACCATATGAATGTAGCAAGTGCAAGAAATGTTTCAGGAAAACAGACATACTTGTTAAACACCAGCATGTACACACAGAAGAGAGACCATATGAGTGTAGTGAGAGTAAGAAATGTTTCAAGGAAAACAGGACCCCTATTAGACACTAGCATATACACAATGAAAGCAATGTAGCGAGATTGATCCACTGAAACTAAGCAAACACTATAACATGCAGGTAGCAGAGAAACACTTGAAGCATGATCCACAAAGAATCACAGAGAATGAAGAAGTAATGATCACATGGGATCACCCAATACCAACTGCCAAGAAAGTGGAAGTGAGAAAGCCAGCTATTGTAATACAAGAAAAAAGTACAAAGGTAGCATTGCTGATCGAAATAGCCACCCCTAGTGACTACAGTGTCCTGCGTATAGAGAGACACAAAATCATGAAATATCAAAGCATGCAGTCAGAAACCAAATTGATGTGGAATAAAGACACACAAATTGTTCCAATAGTGCTCGGAGCAGCAGGATTAATCAAAAATAACTTTTGGGCACATTTAAATATGCTACCAATAGTTGTGACACCTTATGAACTTCAAAAGGAAACCATTCTGGGGAAGCTGTGTGTGCTGAGAAATGCGCTCTCAGCAAACATCAAAGACTAATACAGTACTGATTTCCTGATTTTTTTTTAATATTCCCTGGCTTAAGAATGGGGTCCATTATCGTCATGGTATTAGAAATCCCTGAACATTTGGAGACACTAACCAAGAAAGACTATATGAGTGTAGTGAGAGTAAGAAATGTTTCAAGGAAAAAAGGACCCTTATTAGACACCAGCATATACACAGAAGAGACTAATAACAAATAGAGTAGTGCCATAAAAGCAAGGAAATACGAACAAAAAAGCAGGGAAATGTAGCATACCACCATGGAAACAGTGGATGGAAGGGACAATTATGGAGCTAAGATCAGAAGTATCACTGCTGGAGGAGATTAGAAAGGGTAATAGATCAATGAAAGTCAGCAGGAAAGTGGATGAAATCAAAGAAAAACACTGTATTAAAACAGAGCAGGACCTAAATTTTACCATCTCGAATAACAAACTTAAGATCTCTGCTCAAGGCGAGAAGCTCAGGAGATACGTAAAAAGAAACAATGAAAAAATGCAAAATAGATGGTTTAGAGAAGACCTGAAGAAATTCTATAGGGAGCTGGGAAAGAAAACAACCAAAGTAAAAACACCACTGGTAAAGAAAAAAATTGAGGAATTCTGGAGAGGTATTTATGAAGACCTAGCTGAATATAATAGGGAAGCAAAGTGGATACAGGAAATAAAAAATAGCACAAGAAATGGTACTACTAGGGATATGGAGTGGCCTGACATAACAGCTAAGGAGACAGAAGCGAAGATAAGGAAGGCCCCCAACTGGAAAACCCTAGGTCCAGATGCAGTACCCAACTTTTGGCTAAAAGTAATAACATCTCTACACCAAGATTTAGCCACCTCTAAAAACTACTTATACACATACAATATCTTGAGTTGACACCCATCTGGCTAACAACAGGGAATATCACACTTCTTATTAAATCTGAGCCTGCCAGTCTCCCCAAGAACTATCGCCCAATAACCTGTTTGCCAACAACATATAAACTATATACTGGAATCGATGTAGACAGAGTCTACAATCATCTAGACTGCAATAATCTCATAGCAATAGAACAAAAAGGCAATAAAAGGAAATCATATGGTACAAAGCCTTAATGGAGAGCTGCAAAAAATGCCTCAACCTTAGTGTAGTATGAATCGAGTACAAAAAAGCATTTGACAGCATCCTGCACTCCTGGATCACTGAGTGTTTACAGATCTACAGGATACATCCCACATTGATAAACTTCATCACAACAATGAGAAAGTGGCAAACCACCCTGCAATTAAATCATGAGAAAGGTCAAATCACCATCCCGAGGTATATTTTAAGGTGACTCCCTGTCACCACTTTTGTTCTGCCTTGCCCTCAATCCCTTGAGTAGCCTAATCAACAACCTAGGTTATGGATACAGCTCGAACCCCAGGAACAAAAACAATCAACAGCTAACATTTCACCTTCTATTTGTAGATGACCTAAAACTTTATAGTTCATCTGACAAACATTTGATGAACTACAAATTGCTAAGACCTTTTTTGATGACATACAGATGACGTTTGGTCTAGACAAATGTGACAAAGCAACATTTGTATCCAAGTATCCATATCTCCAACCCTGTTCTTGGCCTACCCACTTTAGCAGTACATGTACCGTGCCTCCACCATAAGTCCCATCCCCCACCACACAGACTACTGACCCCTCCCCGCATTTTGCTGTTGGGGCATTAGTTCTTGCAACAGCAGGCCACCTTACCTATGGTGACAACGTTCCACACTCTTAAGGCAGCAAATCTACTAGATGGGGAAAAAAGCAGGAACTCTAAGCTTAAAATTGGCACACTTAGGAAAATACAACTTATCCTTCTGCTATGCTCAGTCAATGTAGAACTTAATGCTGGCCCTCCAGAAGCCATCGCATCGCCAGCAGAACGAGCAAATCTAAAAGGTATGAGCTTCCTGCATATTAACGTATGCAGCCTCTTAAAAAATATCACCTTGATCCAAGCCTGGGTAAATCACACCTCTCCTGATGTACTAGTGAGCTCTGAATCCTGGCTTAGACCTGGCACCCCAATAGGGAAGTAAATATCCCCAACTATGTCTTGTTCGGAGCTGACAGGCAAACTATAGGAGGAGGGGTGGCTATCTATGTTAAGGACAAATTTGCGGCCTCCTGCATATCCTCGTCATCTTGTCACCAACGAATTTGAATGTCTAATACTTAAAGTGGAGATTACACAGACTAGTGCGCTTTGTGTAATAGGATGCTATAGGCCTCAATCTGCTGGCCTGCAGCTTGTGTCTTATCTAAATGACACGCTGGGACAAGGACTGCCAGAAACTATTATCCTAGGAGACTTCAACCTTGACTGGCTCTCCAGTGCATCAGACCCGCTTGCATCTTTCAGCGATGCCCATGGGCTTACGCAACTTATTGCTAAACCAATGCACTCGAACATAAAGAACCCTAGTAAAAGTTCTCTATTGGATGTGCTCATGGTGAGCAAACCCCATCTTTTTTCCCAAGTGGATACCTTCTTCCCAGACGTCAGTGACCATTGCTTTATTACGGGAGTAAGATCAACCAATAACTCGACACCTACTACTAAGTTTTCTATGAAGAGATCCAGACGCAACTTCAATGAATTCACCTATCTTAATAAACTTGAACACTTCCCACACTGGCAGGATTTCTACCTGGCCAAAACGGTTACATCGGCTTACAGTATCTTCCATGACATCCTGTTGGGGGCCCTCAATAAGTATGCTCTCTTGATTAAAGTTCATGCAAGGAACAAAATCTGTAAATGGTTTTCCCTGAAATCAAGTCTCTGCTCCTAGAAAGAGATAAGCTTTGGAAAAAAGCGGCAGACTGAACACTCTAAGGATTGGAATCAGTTCAGGAGGGTATGAAATTTATGCACAAAATCAATCAGAGAATGAAGTCTACTTTTTCAGCTCTGAACTTGACTCTGCCATCAGAAGCCCAATTAAATTCTGGAACACTGTTAACGACCTGCTGGCCTCCCAGGAAACTCCTTCAACCAAGATTATCTCTGGCAACTCAACTGTCACCGAAAAGAAGGAATTACTAGATTTGTTTAATAACCATTTTGCTACTGCAGGCCTGGCATTTGATAACTTCCCAGTGAACATAATATGCTTCCAGATTACCAACCACCCTCCTGAACCCTTGACCACTTCCTCGCTATTTACGCTTCAACCAGCCTCATTAAAAGAGGTTGAGAATCTCTTGCTACAGCTGGACATTAGAAAAAGTGCTGGAGCCGACACCCTAGACCCTTACTTCCTAAAGATTGCCTACTATGTCCTAGCAGTACCTGTTACCCACCTGTTTAATCTATCCTTGTCCCAGGACATCTTACCACTATATGGAAGACAGTGCATGTCATCCCTCTGTTCAAATCGGTGACCCTGCATCTGAACAACTATAGGCCAATTTCTCTCCTCCCAGTATTGTCTAAACTCCTGGAGAAAATTGTAAGCGCACAGCTGAGATCCTACCTTGAATCAATGAAACTGCTAAATCCTATGCAGTCTGGATTCAGAGCTAAATATACACTATCATGGCCCTTGCTAAAAGTAAGCTGATGATTGGCAGTGTGATCTTGAGTACAGAAACTTTATTGGTGCTGTTTTCCTGGATCTAAGCAAGGCATTTGACACTATCATAGCCTGCTCTTCTCCTCCCTATGAAACATTGGTGTGGACTCCTCCTCTCTGCGTTGGTTTATAGACTATCTTACAGGGCACCTTCAGCAAGTTAAAGCTGAAGGAGGTCTGTCTCCATAAAACTCTCCAAACAGGGGTGCCCCAGGGATCTATATTAGGTTCCCTACTATTTGCAATCTACATTAATAATATTGGCTGTATTTAAAATGCCAGCATTCATCTGTTCTGAGATGATACAGTCCTGTGTGTGAGTCGCCCAATGCCTGAAGCTGCCTTCAACAATCTCCATTCTGAATTCAACCTTTTGTAAAACCAACTTCTCCAAAAAAAGTTACTCCTCATCCCAAAAAAAACAAAAGCGATGCTCTTCTCTCCACTTATCCATACAGCAAACCCTGTGTCTAGTGGGTCAGTTCCCCAGATTACCACAATTCTAGAAGAAAAATTAGAATTTGTTACAAAATTCAAGTACCTGGGAGTATGGATAGACCACAGACTATCTTTCATCGAACACATCGAGGATTTGCTAAAACAACTCCAACAAAGGTTAGGTCTTTTCTTTAGAATTAACCAATTTCTCACCGGAGATGCCAAGCTACAGTTGGTCCAATCAACTTTTCTATCACTGGTTGATTCCGTGGATTTCCTTTATAGCCAGTGCCCTAGCTCTTACATGGCAAAATTGGACGTGGTCTACCATAGAGCCCTGAGGTTTATTACGGGACTTCCCTTTGCCATGCATCACTGTGCCCTATATGCGGCTGTGGGGTGGAACTCCCTCAAGTTCAGGCATGACATAAATGCGGCACTCTGGACCTATAGAGTTATCTCTAATAAACTGCCTCACTATATTGCCTGCTGTCTACCCCTAAGTGTAGTTGGGAAATACGCACTAAGAAGCTGCTCTTTTATAACACTTAAAGTGCCCAAGGCAAAATCTCGATTTGGCAGGGAGCTGTAAGCTTCGTGCTGCCTACATTATGGAACAATCTGCAAAAAACTCTCAAATTGAGCACTTTTGTCTGTCTGAATGCTTTCAAGACACTATATTCCCACACAATCAAATAAGCTTGTAACTGCTTCCTGCATCAAGGTCCAGTACCAGTGCCCGCTCTGGTAACCATCTCCGCTCAGACCCACCCATAAAGCACCGACACCTTGCCTGCCTCTCTCCCAAGCCTAGATGTCTTATCTCCCAGTTCCCCCTGACCTATTGACTCTATATCCCAACCTCTTTCTAGTCTTCCTACTTCGGGTAGGAGCCTCATTACCCTCTGGTCGAGACAACCCCCTGCCCCTTCCTCTTCTATCCAGCATCTCCAGTGCACCCACTCTCTTCCTTCCCCTATCCCTACATCCCTACCTTCCTCTACCCTGTTTTGTACCTTATGCCAGCCTAGCCTTTCTCCTCCCCCTCCTCTTTCAACACCGCCACTGCCTAGTGTATTCTTTCGACTGTTTTATTTAACCATGCCCTCCTAGCTGATTTTAGATACTACCGTGTATGTAGATGCCTTTACACCTTGTACATTGTCTGTATTATTCCATGCCTATATGAACTACTGTGTTATCTTATTTTATATTTGTACCTATTGGTCTTTCTTTTTTTGCCTGATTGTAAATATCTGTGTTGCCTTGTATAAACATTTGTCTGTGCTCCACCCAGGTCCATCTTGCAAATGAACATTGTTCAACGATGACCGCCTGGTTAAATAAAGACTTGATTGATTTGTAGCAGGAAAGTTAACTCATAAAGAAAACATGAATCTGACGGAGGTTTGTAACATAAAAGAACTTGAGCAAGAGGGAGTGTATAAATACCTGCGAAGAGATGAAGGAGCAACAGCACAACATGAACAAATGAGAGTAAAAATAAGCAAGGAATATTTTAGAAGGTTGAAGCTCATTCTGAAAACTGCTTTGACAACACAAAATAAAGTGCAAGCTATAAACCTTCTCGCCCTTCAAATGATATCATACAGTTTTGGTGTGATAGGCTGGCCACAGAAAGTGTTGAACCGGCTAGATATAAAAACAAGAAAACTGCTTCATGCCCACCAGTTAATATACAAAAAACCAGTGCATGCCAAGATTATACATCCCAAGGTTGGAGGGAGGCATGGGCCTCACTGAGATTGATTACACATATAGGTCCACAGTAGGGCTACATACATACATACGTACTGACATCCTTGGACCCAAATATAGTCAAGGTTTTGCATCATGAAGAAAATAAGCCTAAGATGACTTCACTCATCAAATTAGGAGAAGCCTTTAGGAGGGTAGCAGAGATGGCTGTTAATCTACTAGTAGATAAGGAACAGTCAGCAACAGGAAGTGCAAAGAATCAGAAAAAAAGAGTATAAGGACAAAGACCAACAGAAAAGGAAACACAACTGGAAAGCCCATAATTATAGTGGAAAATATAGGGGAGCTACTGGAACAACCACAGGTCGCTCAAGCCCTGACCCATGAGTGGCTAAAAATAGGTGAATTTAGGTCACAAGATGAGAGACTGATAATGGCAGCCCAAGATAGTGGGCTACGCACAAGATGGTTCACAAAATCCATAGAAAAAACAGGAGAAACAGACAAGTGCAGGTTCTGTAGTACAGAATTAGAAACAGTTGCACATCTCTTGGCTGGATGCAAAGTACTCGTGGCAAAAGGCCTGTATATCGAAAGACACAACAACGTAGCAAGACTGATCCACTGGAAACTGTGCAGACACTATAACATACAGGTAGCAGAGAGACACAGGAAACATGAACCACAAAGAATCACAGAGAATGTAGATGTAATGATTACATGGGATCACCCAATGCCAATAGCCAAGAAAGTGGAAACGAGAAAATCCAATATTGTAATACAAGAAAAGAGAACAAAGGTAGCATTGCTGATTGAAATAGCCACCCCTAGTGACTACAGTGTCCAGTGTACAGAGAGAGACACAAAATCATGAAATACCAAGATATGCAGTCAGAAACCAAACTGATGTGGAATAAGGACACACAGATTGTTCCAATAGTGCTTGGAGCAACTGGACTAATCAAAAAGAACTTTCAGGCACATTTAAATATGCTACCAACATTTATGACACCTTATGAACTTCAAAAGGAAGCCATCTTGGGGACACTGTATGTGCTGAGAAGAGTGCTCTCAGCAAACATCAAAGATTAATACAGTACTGATTTTTCTGAGTTTTGAATATGCCCTGGCTTAAGAATGGGGTCCATTCTCATCATGGTAGAAGAAATCCCTGAACATTTGGATACACTAACCCCAAGAGAGGCCATGTGAGTGTAATAAATGCTAGAAACGTTTAAGTGCTAAACGGGATCTTGCTGTCCATGGGTATATTCACACGGGAGAGTGACCATATGAATGAAGTGAGTGCAAGAAATGTTTCATGGAGAATGAGACCCTTGTTAAACACCAGTGTGTGCACACAGAAGAGAAATGTAATGAAACGTGTAATGTACTGCTACCTATGTTTTCCTCCTCTGAATGTTGCAGCTATTGTACGGTGCTCTCTATGTAGTACGTGCGACTCTGTAAACGTATTTGTTGTAAACTGTCAGTCTGTATAATCCTGTCCATCCAGGAGCTCCATGAAAATGAGCTTGTTCAGAGGAGCTTCTCCTGGCGAAATAAAAATAAATAAAGAGTGGCTGTATCAATGCAGTAAGTGCAAGAAATGTATCAAAGAAGAGAGATCATATGAATGTAGTGAATGTAAGGAATATTTGCAGCATAAGTGTCACCTTTCTGTTCACCAGCATATTCACAGGAGAGAGACCACATGAATATAATGAGTGCCTTGTTCACCAGCATATTGACATGGGACAGAGATGTCATATTATTAGAAAACCCTGAATGTCAGAGGCACTACCCAAGACAGAGATCCCAATAATATAGTGAGTGCCAGATATGTTTTCCTTATACAATCGGCCTTTATGTCCACTAACGTGTTGACCCAAAAGAGAGACAGCATATTACTGTAGTGAGTACAAAAAACATTTCAATATTAAACGGAACCTTGTTGCTCCCCAGCATATTCACACGTCAGAGAACCTACAACTACAGTGGTCTACTGCAGCAACCCAATATGGATCAAAAACTTTACCTATAAGTGGTTAAAAAGAGGGAATTTAAGCCACAAGATGATGGGTTGATACTGGCTTCCCAAGACAGTGGACTGCACACAAGGGGGTTCACCAACTGCATAGAAAAAACAGAAATACCTACAAATGTATGTTTTACAGAGATAAGGCACTTTTACACACTGGTGTCTGTAATGGAATGACCACTACAGAACCACTGTGTATCGTTATCACCGTCTGTGTGTAAAGCGGATCTCTTCCATTACCACAGCAAACATTCGACCAAAACGCATTTTCTGCTTGCCATGGTTCACCTGATGTTCTGACAATATGCACCACCATGTAATCAGGAGGTTCCATTAACTCCTGAGGAAGTCAGTTAAGGATCACAGTTCCGTGGGGATGCCGGAATAAAAAAAGACAGAACAGAGAGGCAGATTTGCCAAAATAGGAGCTATGTGTAAATCGGAGCACAGAATAAAATGGACTGCAATGGTCCAAGAAGGTAATGTTACTGTGGTTCAGGACACTGGCATGTAAAGGCACCTTTAGAAACAGTCTTCCATCTAGTGACAGGATGTGATGTACTCGTATCAGAAGGCCTGTACACAGGGGGCGCTGCTGAGTTTCAATATGGCTGCACGCAAGTTTTGAGCTGCGCTGTTTGAAAAAGCTTAAACCCACTGTTTTTTATTTCTTGAGTCTGCTTTCATTGGTCTAATGGCCATATATAATCGTAATAAACTCAAAGAAATGGCAGCGGTAAAAGCTAACTCATTGGAAAAGTACCTGACCCCGAAAATTGAGAACTTGGCCTCACAATGGGGGATAAGAGAATCCCCGCAGTCTAGTGGGGCTATGGCTTCCCCTGTACCATCACGTCCTGACCCAGGCACCAAAGCTAAATTGACTAAGCCTACTTTGGCTTCAATCCAGACATTTTTGCAGGCATTCCAGGGGTATATACGAAATAGGTACTTCAAATGATGCAAAGTACGCTGTTTGAGATTTCATATCGATGCCAGAATATAGACGAGAAAATGACCAGACTGGAAGAGAGAGTGGAGAAGGCTGAAGAAAATTTGGAGAGACTATGGCAATGGGTCCTGATGGTTGAAGGAGCTGTAAATGCATCTTTGCACAAGAAAATAGGAACTTTGGCGAAACTTGAAAAGATCGAGAATTCTATGTTAATGAAAAATTTGCGATTGATTGGTCTACCAGGGCAAATACAGAACGCTGACTTAAAACAGGAGGTGGAAAAGATGTCCTTGATTTTCTCTCCAGATCAACCCCTGGTGCTGGAATCAGTTTTTCGACCACAGATGAGAAAAGATTGTTCAAGATCAGATTCACAACCTGTTACTAGGTATGTGATATGTACTTTTTCCTCCATTGCATTGAGAAATAAAATACTCCAAGCAGCTAGAGTTAAGAAAGGCTTTCTACATGATGGAAATAAACTACATTTTATATTGGATCTAAAGGTTTTTATTTAGCCACGCTGCGTCAGAGAAAGAGATTCCTAACTATAAAATCAGAATTTGTGCAAGCAGGGGTAAATGTAGTACCCCAGTCTCCTGCTAAACGTAAGGTGAACTTTCAAGGAAAAGATTACTTTTTTTTTATGTGGATGCTGCTCGTGCTTTTTTTGAAAAAGAATGTGGCATTGCCCACAGACCTGGGATCAGATCAAGAGGACCTAAATGAGGAAGAAGAACTTGCTGATAACACTCAGTATATCCCGATGGGTGCTTAACTAAATTAATGATAGTCTGGAGAAAATTAATTTAAGAATCCCCTTAATTTTTTCTACTCCTTTATTTGAATTATTATAGCTAAGATGAACTTTATGATTTCTTTAATAGGGATGTTTGAAGCTTGGAGCAAGGAACTGAAATGCACATTTTATTTTATTTTTGATCCCCACAAAAAGTATTTATGCTTTTGTGTAATTATTTATTCGAGATGTGACTGTTGTTATATTGTAACTTTTATTTTTTTTCTCTGTGACAGAATATTGAAAAATAAAGTATAAAATAAAAAGGCCTGTGCACAGAAAGACATAATAATGTAGCCAGACTGTGTTAATGGAAACTGTGCAGATATTGTATTATACAGGTATCAGAAACACACTTCAATCACAAACCCAAAAGGGTCATAGAGAATGAAGAAGTGATTATCACATGGGACCACCCATTACCTGTCAGTCAAGTAGATGCCAGAAAACCAGATATTGCAATACAGGAAAATGAATAAAGGTAGCTCATCTAACTGAAGTGTCCATTCCTAGTGACTACAGTGTCTTACGCAGGGAGAGACACAGGGTCATCAAATACCAAAATATGTAAACAGAAACAAAATCAATGTGAGTCTGAAACACAGAAATACAGTCACTGTAGTTATAATTATCTTTTGAGCCACAGGACTAATGAAAAAGAACCTTTCAGACACATCTAAATATGCTGCCAGTATATGTGACACCATACAAACTACAGAAGGAAGCCAAACATGGAACCTTGATGCAGCAGGACGTGCACTTTCAGCAAATGGTAAGGATTACTTAAGTACTGATTTCTTTAAACATGCCCTGGCTTAAGAATGTAGTCCATTCTTGTCATGGTATTAGAAAACCTTGAACACTGCAGACACTACCAAAGAGAGGGGTAATACTCATGTAGTCAGTGCACAAAAAGCTTCACTCGGAAAAGGCCAGTTGTTAGTCACCACCATACACACATGCTATAAACCTTTTTAATATACAGAATGTGAGATAAGTTTTGTTATACTGGCAGTCTCAAAATGCATCACCGCATTCACGCAGGTGATAAAGAACTAGTCATCATGTAGAAATCCAAACATCAGCTGTTAATAATGTGGGGGTCAATAAACCAGACATTGTAATACATTCAGACCCCTTTCATCTTTACCTCTTTATCATTGATATGGTATCTGGTTGTAAGCAGGCCGGGCTGTAATTAATTCACAGCAAATTTTGGTAAATTTTGCGGCACTTCACAGGAAAAAACATTACCTTTACAGCATGTCACGGTCCAAAAGTAAACTATGTCATGGCCCCACCCCCCACAACAGTAGTGCGATTGAGTCCGAGTGTTAGGTCTTATATTTTAAACACGCAGCTGTCTTTAGTTTCAGTCGAAGAATCACCAAGAGTCAGGCAGTGAAAAGATCCCAGGAAGCTTGTTTGTGTACGATTCAGGGACTGGGAGGAGGGAGTGAGCACATAGGTCAGTACATGTGTTTTGTTCTCCTAGCTTGACTCTCTGCCCAGACCTCCTTGCTCACCTGTACTGTTGATATAACTCAAACCGGACTCTGGACTTGTTGTGGCATCTGTTTCTCTCTCTAGATCCGCTGAATTACCTGAGATGGGGGAAACTCACTGAGGCCACTTCAACCAATCACTGATCAGTTCCACAAAGACTATCCAATGAGAGTGATGATGTGGGGCTACAGCCACAGTTATGGGGCAGGGTTTGAGTGTAGGGAACAGATAAGTGGAGATTGTTTGAAAACCTGTGTATTAACATTTTATTTATTTGTACTGTATCGGGCTAAGCTGTCTGCAAGAGTCAATTACATAAGGCAGAATGGAGCCTCGGTGTAATTGACTTTTACGGGGGCAGCCGATTTCACGGCATTGAATAAATTTGTAAATTTCACGGTAATCATGAAATCTGTGCCTCTGTGAAATAATTACAACTCTAGTTAAAAGTATAACAGGCCAGACTGAATGACTCTGTTGCAATTTGCTTGTTTAATACAGAAACCTGTGTTTAAGTACAAATATAATCCAGTCTATAGACAAATCTGTTGTGTCCCATTCAGTTTTGCTTCATTAGTATGAAAATGAGATGGTAGATGGATTAACTATTCCTCCTCCTAATCCCCTAATCTATTTCCCATCCACTCGGTGTGTGGTGCTGGGTGGTCCAAACTAAAACAAATAGTGAATGATTTTAAATAAAAATGTTTGGAAACGTTACTGTATTAGCAATCAAATAATCTGAATTTATTTTTTTATTGTTTTAATGTAGTGTAATCTACATGAAATTTATTAAATGTATGGAAATCCATAAAGAAAGACAAATGACCTTTGACTCATTACTCCATAGATGTGTATTATGAAACACATTTTGAATTTGCAGATGGTTATGTAACAAAGAGGTCTGACTATAAAAGAAAAATGAACAGACACTGCTAGAAATAGAACTGTCTGTCTGAGTGATTACAATGTCCTGCACAAAAAGGACCAAAGATTATTATCAAATATCAAGACTTATAAACAGTTATACAATGGGCTCAGAGAATCCTGGACGCTGATTGGCTGACTGGCACCTTTTCCCTGTTGTAAATCCAACGATATACCAACGGGAAAAGGTGCCAGCTGCCAGTGAGCCACATCAAGAACTCCCCCAATATCACTCAGACCACAGCAAAGACGGTGATGAATGGCGGGATACTCATTCACAGCACCGACTGTTCCCCCCAAAATTTAAACAGACACCAAACCCACATTGCATCTAAAGATTTTATAAACGTTTCTCACAAATCTGGAATCCACATATTTCCAACCCAGAGACCACAGCAGTCAGCAAAGGTATTTACCATACCGGAAAACCTATTTTAAAAATCTCTCCTTGTCATAAGTCACACAGTGAACACTCTGTCTCTCCATGTTTCCCACTATGATCTCCATTTCCCGATCTCTTCCCCCACAACTTCCGTACTTGACGTGTGGTATTTTTAACTCACCCAACGAAAAAATGACATCCTTATTCATAAGCGAAAGTAACACCGGCACCAGCAAAGTCACACCAGACCCGGAAGCACATAATGCAACGGCACCAGTTACACCGCACTCACTGAACAAATGGCAGGTGCTGTCCCCAGGGAGCTGTCATATCTGTATGTTTAAAAAAAAAAAGAAGAAATGAAAGCCAACCACTGCTCTGTCCACAGTAATTAAAAAAATATATATCAGCTCCCAATTCAGTGTTCCCTGATTACACTAGTAAATGACTGCCAGCCAAGATGCCTGTCTCTCTCTCTCTCCTCCTTCACTCTTCACTCTCCCACTGCTTCCATGACATACATGCCTAGCATACATTATCCCTCTGTGTCTGAGCTACTGTATATAGATGAAAAACAAATAAATAAAATAACATTCCTGTTGGCATATCTCTCAGTTTGGGGGTATCCTAGCAAGGAACTATATTTTGTGGCATAAGAATAAAATAAAAAATATATAGATGTGCCAAAATGTCCTTTCCTTATTTTTGTTAGAAAAAATACAAGGGCACATTGTATAATCACAATATAACGTTGAGTTGTGGGTCATAGTAGGATTTTCACTTGGATGTGGTTTACTCACTTAGTCTGTGGCCTCGTGACCAAACCACACCAGTCGTGGTAAATCCTGCCATGACCCACACCCTGTGGTGGTATATTGCTTAAATACCAAATATGGCATAAAGAAAAAGAAATAAAGCTATTTGTCCTTGGAGCCACTGGATAAATTAAAAAGAACTGGCAGGTAAATCTGAATAGGTCATTGTGACAGATGTAACACCCAGGAATTATTTTTAAATCAAATTATGCTTGTCTATTTTATCTAAATTATTTTAGTTGATGTGGGAGGTGCATGGAAATTTGTATTAGTGTTCGAAATTGTCTGGCTGGAGAAGCAGGTTGGGTGTGGACAGCAAGAGTTCCTGTCATCTATAAGGCTGCTTGTTTCACTTAAATGTCAAAGAGCTGAGCTCGTTTCATCTAAATGGTGCTATGTTTTGACCATAAACAAATGGCTGCTAAAGCCGGATTACATCCTGATAGGCCATGAGCTAGTGGAGAAATAGGACTGGATCTGAATATACATAACGAGTTTGGACTAGGTGTCTAGAGGAGGGTGGCTCCCATTTAAAAAAAGTCCATGGTGTGATGTCACAGAGGCAGGGATGATTATGTGGGCAAGGGGCCGGCCTGCCATGACTTTTTCTGTTTTAGGTTTCTCTGAGCAAGTCAGATCTTCTTCGGAGTTGCATCTTTCTTCAGGTCACACCTATGGAACTCACAGTCGGCAGGTGCTAGGACCACATGAAAGCTTTTTCTGTAGCAGCCTAGTAGGGTCCACCCATGCTGATGTCATACGCTGATATCCCTGCTCGTATATAAGCGTGGGCTGCCCTGCTCCCTTCTCAGTTCTTTCCCACCGTTGACCGTATTCGCACAGACTCCACTGAAGCTTCATCATTCAGTCAACATTTTTACTTGCCTTTTAATTTATTTTCTTACTTACTTATTACTTACGAGCAGAAACAGTCCACATGGTCTATCAAGTCTGCTCGAGTGTGCAGCTCGCACCCCACTTGCAGCTGCCCTTCCCCCCTTGATCTCTTCAGAAAGATGAGTGCCAACTGACCGTGAACCAGATTAAGCTGTCGATGGTATTTCCAGTGGGATCACTTTTTTTAAACTGATTCATTTGTCTGTGTATGTTGAGAACTAAAGAGTCTTCTAAACTTTTCCATCGCTGCCACTGGGAGAAAAAAGATTTATTCCAAGGACAAGCAAAACGTCTGCATTTGCTGTCTTGGGCCTAGCCACAGCGTCCTTGGCTGTAAGCTTTGCCTGAAGTTCAACCTTGCCACCTGGCAGCGCCGCAAGAAAATTCTGCTTCTTCTGGAGCAACAGGTAGCCAGGATGGAACAGGGGCCTTTGGGTACTACTCCTTCCCAGTTGCTGGCTCATTCTTTGAGTTCTCAGTCCACCAAGGCCTGGGACTTGTCTTTGGGGAAATATTCTCACGGGGAGAAGGAACGTAGAAATGACCATTCCCCCCTCAGAGGCGCTCACAATCCTTGATACCTCCCCCTTCTACCAGGACGGTGCTGTTTACAGCTTCAGCATCGACTTTTCCTGCAGCTCAGGCCTCTGTATCTCCCAAGCTGGCTATGGCAGTGAGTTCCGTCATGCCTTTCTTGGCTGGTGAAGGGTGGGTAACCTCTGGTTCCCCAGGGTTGTTGAAGCCAGCCCCGTGCTGCAATCTCCTTTCCTCAAGGTCCACCATGCCAGGCCACACCAGCTCTGCTTTGGCAGGCAATGATCCAATGACACATAGGCCATGGCCCACCCATTACCATCAGTGACTACTGTGCTTCCTGTTCCTACCATCCACCTAAACTCAGTACTCTTGCCATTTCCACTGCTCTCATTCAGCAACTCATTCCCCAACCTGGGCCCTCATTGCGGCTGCCAGGGGTTGCTGATTCCGTGTTAACACTGGTTTGACTCCTGCACTCTGTGCCTTCCCGGCATTGACGGTGTCCTTGCCATCAGCCCTGCCTCAGACCAGGTCATCATCAAAGAGAATACCACCCAGATCTCATCCTCCTGATGATGAGAATGAGGAGGAAGATTATGGGGCTGATTCTTCAGACAGGCCCACAGACTCATCATGAAGCGAGGACTCATCAAAACTAACCCCAAGACCCCCCAAGGACTTCTCTTTCTTCTCCGTTATGAAGCAGCTTCAAGCCACCAGGGGTTCCAGACTGACAAGAAGGACACCACCAAGAGGAACTGGTGGATCTTCTGGAGATCCCTGCAACTTCTCCTAGCATCATCCCTCCTTTGCTTCCTGCCCAGGAGGATGCTGTCAGTGCAACCTGGAATAGGCCTGACATGGTCCCTGCTATGCCCAGGGGGGGCTGACAGGCTTTATCGTGCCCCTTTGGGAAACCATTCTATGTTGTGCAACCATAAACTGACTCAGTGGTGATCAAGGTGGCTCATAATAAACCCAAGGTGCCCAAGCACCTTAGTTCACTCCCCGACAGAGAATTTAGGAGGATTGACCTTGGGACAATAGGACCTTTGATTTGGCCACTTTAGGCTTTAGGATTATCAACTACATGTCTCACCTGGTCAGATACTAGAGCACCCTCTGGGAGAAGGGTAAGGCTGCTGCACAGGCTCTTTCTGAGGGTCTCCAGAAGCAGGAACTTCTAAAAACTATCCAGGCTGCAGCAGATGTCAGCAAACATCTCCTGAAACCCATTTATGACATCTCTGTTGCCATAGCCAGGGCTGCTGCCACTGGTATCTGCATTAGAAGGCACTCCTGACTGAAGGTCTCTGACTTTGTTGCTGATACATACACACATACATATGCACTGTCAGCAGATAAGGGTCTGTGGCCCACCCAGTCTGCCCATATGAGCTTGTAAGTTCCCTTTACGATTTTCTTGAAATCTGTTGCCCCTTGCCCCTGACCTCCAGGATTCCCTTATGTCTATCCCATACATTCTTAAATCCTATGATTATTTCAGCCCCCACCACTTCCTCTGGCAGAATGTTCCACTTGTCCACCACCTTTTCTGTGAAGAAATTCTTCCTCACATTTCCTCTGAATTGTGCTCCAGCAAACTTCATCCTGTATCCTCTAGTCCTGGAACATCATTTTTGCTGGAAAATTGTGTATTCCTGCACCTTGTTCCTCCCTGTCAGGTACTTGTAAGTCTCTATCATATCCCCTCTCTCCCTCCTCTCCTCCAGGGAGTACATATTCAAGTTCTTCAACCTGTCCTCATATGACTTGTGATATAATCCATGTACCATCTTTGTTG
Organism: Neoceratodus forsteri; assembly: GCA_016271365.2. Lineage (NCBI taxonomy): Eukaryota > Metazoa > Chordata > Ceratodontiformes > Ceratodontidae > Neoceratodus > Neoceratodus forsteri. The sequence continues at coordinate 1,183,062,785 of CM057454.1, forward strand.
CCCTCCTCTGAACCTTCTCCACCCTGTCTATGTCCTTACATAGGTAAGGTCTCCAGAACTGTACACTGTACTCCAGGTTGGGCCTCACTAGTGTCTTGTATAATGGAATTATGACCTTCCTTTTCCTCATTCTTAACCCCCTGCACAGGGATGCAATGAGAGACTGGTACTGGGCTCTAGAACATGGTTTAAAATTGTTGGCAATCCATGTTCCAGGTGACAAAACGTCTTGGTGGACAGCCTCAGCCGGTCCCAGTCCAGGGTACACAAGCAGGAGCTATAGGCCTCAGTCATAAATCTGTTCAACAGGTGGGTTGTCCAGAGTTGGTCCTTTTGCATCCCACTCAACACAAAACTGGCACATTTCTGCTCGCTAGATCCAGGGCCTGGAGTTTTCTTGCAGACACATCATCCTCTCCTGGAAAGGGAGGTTTCGCTACACTTTTCCTCCCATTCCTCTGATCCAGAGTGTAATTATCAAACTGCAAATGGAGGGTCCCATCCTAATTCTGGTGATGCCATTCTGGCCTCATCAGATCTAGTATTCCATTACTGCAGCAATTGGCTGTGGAGCCTGTAGTTCCCCTGCACCTCTGCTGCGACCTGCTTACAAAGGCACAGGGCACCCTGGTCCATCCAGATCTCAAGTCCCTCCATGTGCATGCATGGGTCTTGACATAGCCATTGCCAGGTTCGGTGTCTCAGAAAGTGGCTGATGTCCTGGTGGCTGCCAGAAACCATCTTCTAGGGCCACTAACTCAACTGAAGTGGAAGCGGTTTGCCATATGAGCTGCTTCCATCACCTGCACCCTTTCACTTGCCCAGTGAACCAGGTTCTAGAGTATCTCCTGTCCTTGTTCAATGCAGGAGTCTAATACTCCTCTATTATGGTGCACCTGTCAGACATATCAGCCTTTCATGTGCCTGCTGATGGTGGTACTGTAGCCCAGTTGGATGTAGCCTGTACTTTCATGCATGGCATTCTACATTTGAAGTCTCCCATCTGCAATCCAGTCCCAGCTTGGGACTTGAATTTTGTATTATAGAAACTTACTTTGGCTTCTTTTATCTTGTGAGCTACACTTTATATCGTGGAAAGTGTTATTTTTAGTTGCTATTACTTCTGCTTGAAAGATTTCAGAGCTACAGGCTCTAATGTGTGAACAGTCTTATATAATTTTACATAATGATCCTAAGTTTCTTCCTAAGGTGGTGTCTAAGTTTACTTTAAATCAATCTATCCACCTGCCTGTTTATTACCCAGAGCATGTCAATCCAGTTCTCGGGTACTATACACACCATACCAAGGACTGCAAAAAATCTTCTAAGTTGTTTGTTTCTTTTGCCCCTGGGAAACAGGATGTTTCAGTTTCCAAACAATGTTTGTCCAAAGGACTGGCCAACTGTATTACTTTATTCTTTGTGTTAGAGAGAAAAGCAAGAGCAAAAGAAGGAGGAAACCACTTTGTTTCTCAAAAACAGTAGCAAATGTCAGAGCCAAAAGGCTGGCCTTCAGGAAATATAAGGGAACACAGTGGGATGAAGATAGGGAAGTATACCAAAATTCCCTAAGGGAAGCAGTGAAGGCAGTAAGGCAGGCAAAGGCCCAAACTGAGGAAACACTAGCACGAACAGTAAAAGAAGGGGACAAGACTTTCTATAGATACATTAGTGAAAGGAGAAAGTCCAGAGGGGTATTGCTAAGATCAAAGGGGATAAGGGAGAGTGTGTGGAGGAGGACCAAGGAGAAGCATTTATCCTAAACAGATATTTCTGCTCAGTATTTACTGAGGAGAAAGTAGGGCAGGGCCCACAGTTCAGCACCATGGACATGGGGGAGGGAGGTTTTCACTAGTCCCTTCACAAAAGAAAGGGTCCTACAAGAGCTCGATAAGCTCAGGGTGGACAAGGTAATGGGACCTGATGGTATACATCCCAGGGTACTAAAGGAGCTAAGGATGGAACTAGCAGAGCCATTATCAGAACTGTTTGGTGAGTCTCTGGGGCAGGAGAGACCCCAGAAGACTGGAGAAGGCTCACATGATCCTGCTCCACAAGAGTGGTAGCAGGGAGGAGGCAGGGAACTACAGACCAGTCAGTCTCACCTCAGTAGTGGACAAGATTATGGAGGCACTCCTTAAGGAAAGGATAGTGCAACACCTGGAATCCATAGGAGCACGGGTCCAAGACAGCATGGGCTTACAACAGGAAGGTTCTGTCAGACTAATCTTATAGATTTCTTTGATTAGGTAACCAGAGTGGTGGACCAAGGGTGCAGTTGATGTCGCCTACCTTGCCTTCATCAAAGCTTTCAATACTATTCCACATAGAAGATTGATTAATAAGCTGGGTAGGCTCGGGTGGGTCAGAAGTTGGTCAACTGGGTGGCAAACTGGTTGGCAGGCAGAAAACCAAGAGTGGTGGTAAACGGTATACAGTCAGAAGAGATGCAAGTCACAAGTGGGGTACCTCAGGGATCAGTCCTGGGGCCAGTTCTCTTCAATATCTTCATCAGTGACATTGCAGACGGACTGGAGGGTAAGGTTTGTCTGTTTGCAGAGGGCACCAAGATCTGTAACAGAGTAGATGATCCAGATGGGGTGGGTAGAATGAGAAGAGATCTGGATACACTGGCAAAATGGTCAGTAGAGTGGCACCTGGGGTTTAACACAAAGAGTGCAAGATCATGCACATAGGAAGAGAAACCCTGAAGCTATCTATAGGTTGGGAGGGAGTTGCTGGCAAACACAAGGGAAGAAAGAGACTTCAGCATAATCATCTCCAATGACCTGAAATCATCCAAGCCGACCACTAAAGCAGTAGGTAAGGCTAGAGGGATGTTAGGGTGTATTAGTAGGGGTATTGCAAGTCATAAGAGGGAGGTAATAATCCCTCTTTACAATACACTGGTTAGGCCCCATCTGGAGTTCTCCGTGCAGTAGTGGAGGCCACACCTGCACAAGAACATTAACAAAATGGAGGCAATCCAGAGCAGGACAACCAAAATGGTGCAGGGACTGCGTCAGGAAACATTTGAGAACAGATTAACGGAGCTCAATATGGGTGCTCTAGAGCAAAGGAGGGAGAGAGGTGATATGATCGAAACATTCAAACACCTTAAGGGAATTAACAAGGCGAAAGAGTCTAAGATGTTTCAGTATAAGAAAAATAGCAGGACACGAGGACACAGCATGAGATTAGAGGGGATCTTTAAGGGGAATGTGAGGAGTTCTTTCCACAGAAAGGGTGGTGGATGCATGGAATGGCCTACCTCAGGAAGTGATGGATATGAATACAGTGAAAGGCATCAAACAGGCATGGGATAGGCATAAGGGAGCAATACAGATGAGTATGAATAGATAGGCCATTGACAGAGTACATGCCTATGGCACATTCATGAGGTAGAAAAATGGGCAGAGTGGATGGTCTTGGGTCCTTATTGCTGTCAACTTCTATGTTTCTGTTCTATAGGAAGCACGGTAAGGAACTTTCTGGAGTTCATGGTCATTCCACCAGAGGCATGGCTACCTCTGTTGCGTGTGTTTCAGGAATGTGACCACTGCTAATATCTGGCTGCAGCCACTTGGAGTACTGTCCACACCTTCACAAAATACTACAGTCTGGACATTGCTTCCAGAAGAAGGACAGGCTTTGTCCTAGCTGTACTTCAGAGCCTTCTCTCTTAGAGCCCTGGCCTCCTGCCACCCAGACTGTCTCATTGGCTGTATCACTTGGGATTCATTCCATAGGTGTGACCTGATGAAAGAGATATCCCCATGGACTTCGGCGATGCACCGTGCTGAATAGCAGCTTCCCTACACAGCTCCAGCCACCGCTCCAATATACTACTCCTTAAGCTGTAGCTTGCACTAATTGGGCATCGTAATTTATACTGACCCACATCGAATGTCATAGGAACAACTGGAGATACTGTATATTTCCTGGTGCAATATGGAAGTGGACGCAAAAAACATCCTGCCTAAGCATACACCACCTGTAACCCCTGAGAAGGCCCCAAGAAGCCGCAGGCCTCTGGTTCCAGTACTAATCTCACTACCAGCTCTTCCACAACAGATAATGAACCCCTAACCTTACAATGGTTCCTGGAAGAATTCAAGCCGTTTCGGGACGACCTCCACACACTGGCGTCCGACTTCAGTTCTCTGAATTTAAAACTAGATGAAGTCGCGCAAAGAGCCTCAGACAACTCAGCCAGGCTTTTCTCACTGGAAAAGAAACAAGATAAGATTGCTCCTGAATTAACCTATAGACAGCGTATTGCCAAACTGGAATCGAAAGTGGAGGACCTCGAGGGACGTAGCAGGAGAAATAAAGTCGTCATAATTGGTCTCCCTGAAGGGGAGGAAGGACATGACATGATTCCTTTTATTCAAAGGTTGGTAGAGAAACTAGTGGGTCCCTCTCCTTTTGGGGCTAAATATATTATTGAGAAGGCTCACAGATCACTGCGTCCGAAACCAGCTCCGGGTGCCCCTCCACACACTGTCATATTTTGCTTCCTTAACTTCCTAGAAAAGCAGCATTTCTTGCAAAAATTGAGAGAGCTTCAAGAAGTGATGTGGGAAGGAAAACGGCTGAAGATAACCCAAGATCTCCCAGCATCAGTCTGGCTTAAACGAACGGCATTTCACCCTGTGGTAACAAAATTAATTGCTGCTGGGGTCAAATTTAGGATGGCATACCCGGCAAAGCTGCATGTTCTAATTGAAGGAACATGGTCTGCCTTTGAAGACATTGAAACTGCCTGCCTTCAACTGAAATCCGCCTGTCCTGACCTGTTTAAAAACCTGTGAAGGTAATCGCATGATACCCTGTTAGAAGAGGCAAGTTAATATGGGTTGGATGAGAGAAGATTCTCTCTTTGGGTAGTCTGCATGTCCAGGTTACTTTTGGCATGTATTCCTTATGCCATTTGGTATTGCTCGTTTCTCAGCTAAACAAGCTGGTTGATCGCTTCCTGGTGATCTGAGGCACTCTTCCTGCATTTCCTAAAACCGAGCTATGTGTTGGGACGAAAATCCAGTGCAAATCCTGTGCAGGGACATACCTGCTTCTAATCTTTGAGCAGAACTGTTAAGGTTGAATTCCTCAACTGGTGCTATAACATCTTTACCGCTAGAGGGACCCCGACATCACGAGTGCAAGATAGTCTGTTTCACTGCGGCTAATTTCGTTTGCTGTTGATGCGTCTTCTGCTCATTCGAGTATGGTCAGTTTCTGAGACATTATAGCACTCATGTCTTCTTACTCCTCTGAAGAACTTTCTACCTGTTTTTTCAGATATATACCTGTTGGTTTTGGGGGACTTCCCTGTTAATATATACATCGTTTTGTGCATAACTGGTAGACTCTGGGATTTAGACGCTCCAGATGTTAGTCAGCTATAATGTTATGTGTGAAATCTGACAGTTGCAATGTTAATTAAAAATGCTTGCTTTTGACTGGTCGGTGGTGCTGAGGTTGAGGTGCTGGATGCCACACCTCGGCGCTGTTACCGTCGACCTGGGTTCGAGAACGGGCTCAGATCGGCGGGGGGTCGGCAGGGAGGACTGAGATTGAACATCAGGAGACAGCTCTCTCAGTCCTAGGGCGGCTGGGGACTTTACACGTGCTGCGGCGACCCTGAGGATGCCTGTAGGTACTGCAAGCAATGGTGTAACTGGGGGACCGTGGCAGATGTCTGCATGTATGTGTGATGTCATTGCACATCTGGGTTTCCTACGGGAGAAGAACAGGGAAAATATGGCAGCATGGTTCAGCGGCAGCTTGATGGCCACAAGCTCCGCTAGCCGATGATGCCTGGAGGCATGTGCTGGTACTGGTTTCCTTGCTGGGCACGGGGTCATGGGGGCCCTTTGTAGGTGTAGCTGCATCTGCCAGCTGGGCATGTGAGCTTTGGGTCGGAGTGGCGTGGCTGGATTGGAAGCAGGACTGTGGCTGCAAGGAGGTAAAACTGTTAAATGAAAAAATGCTTGCTTTCTCTCCTATTTTATTATTTAATTTGGGAATAGTTTTTTTTTTTTTTTTTTGGGATACTGATGGTTAATTACTGTGACCTGTGGAGTAAAATAAGCTTAGTACTTTCAGATGACCCAGTAGCAGGATGGCTTCTTTTATTTTATTTATTTTTGAAATTAGTTACCCTGAATTGCCTCTTAATTTAATGGATTGGGGACTATTTCAGTATATCCAAATGCTCCAATCTAGTTAATATTCTCAATGTTTCTAATATGTTAGTATATGTTAAGTACTGTTTACCTTTATCTACGTACTGTAACAGTGTTAAGTATTGTTTGGGTGGCTGGGGCAGAGGGAATGTGTTGGGGCATGATGCAGAAGGCAGCGTAGAAGTAGGGGTGGGGGTGGGTTGGGATAGGGAGTTTAAGTTTTCATAGGTTATTGAATATGTGGGTTGGTATTCTGTGGTTGGAGGGTGGGGGAGTGGGGTTTAATTCACACAGAGACAGTTTCCAGAGGAGACCTTTCTGGCATATCTGAGACCTACACCAGATTCTTAAATTTCCATGGCTGAGCATTAAAAATACTCACATGAAACATACAGGGTGCTAGGCACAAAATTAAACAATATCAGATCCTCAAACACTTAAACCTTCTGGCAGCGGACACTGTGTTCCTGCAAGAATCGCATTTACTTAATTCGAGGCTGCTCAATTACGAGGCAGCAGATGGGTCAATATTTTGCAGCAGAGGGTAGCACCCAAAGTCACAAGTTATGATCCTATTACAGAGGTCTATTCCATTCTCCCTAGTCAAACCATTACAGATCCAGAAGGACAATACATCTTAGTGAGAGGAATGCTTCCACACCAGAGAAATTATGTTATGTAGCGTTTATGGTCCCAATAATGACACACCTGGCTTTTTATATGGCTTCTAAATGTTCTTACCCCATTTTACATATCCTTCTTATCATGGGGGTGATTTTAATCTTATTTTCGACCGTACATGGATCACTCAGGTAAACTACACAAAGGGCTTTCTCCAGCACAGAGGGCACTTTGAGACTTGTTAGATGGAGCTATCTTATCGGATATTTGGCGTACCTCCACCCCTCAGATAGAGAGTATACTTTTATATCTTCAGTTCACCATTCATCTTCCCGTATTGATTACCTGTTTATTTCTCAGTCTTTAATTCCGGGTGTTAGACTCATCCACACTCAGATAATTCCCCAGTTTCCTGCTTGATCTCCTTTATATCTCTCCCAAAGGAGGAGGGAGATGGAAGATCAATCAACTGCTTAAGAACCCAATAACGTGCACTATATAACCAAACACATTGCTACATTTACTGCCATTAATGTAAACTCTGCCGGAAAACCTGCCATTGAGTGGTGCTCCTGAAAGCTTATCTTAGAGGTCTGCTCGATTGTTGATGCAAGAGAAAAGAACCCAGGAAGAGCAGCTTAAAATTTTATTAGCCCAAATTGAGCTATAGAACATAATCTATCTCCCCAATCATTGGATGAAACAAGGAAAGACTGGTGAAGCTAAAGATTCATATCTGAACCTATTAAGGGAAAAGGCCGAATCTACTATCTTGAAAACTAAAGCTTTCCATTTATACCAAGTAGAAAAGCAGGTCGCCTCTTGGCCCTTAATCTTAAACAACTTGAATCCCATAGACTAATTGTGCGGTCCATTCCCGGACTGATTATACCTTGAGAACCTCTCCGTCAGATATAACTTCTGAATTTAGAAGTTATTATGCAAAATTGTACAGTCCTATGGATGACCCCCTGTCTCTATCACAACTGCAATCCTGTTTGGAGCACTTTTCATTACCTACACTCAAATTCACAGAAAGTTTCCTGGTTGCTCCATCACTGTGGGGAGATAATTGGCATTATACAATGGCAAGAAAGAATTTGGACTGTGATTGGTCAGTTTGGGGCTGGACCCATAGCGTTATCCCAGCACATCGCCATGGGTCTAGTCTCAGCACTGTGAATCTGCTGCTGAGCATTAGTTGATTGATTGTTTTATGGATCTTGAGCTTTGATTGATTGTTACATCTTCTCTTAAAAACAAAAATATTTTTCCGCACAAAGACATCTTTAAAATTATTTTTTTTTATTCTGAATAACAATGAGCCATTGTATGATAGGAATAATGCAGTCCAGGGTGTGTGTCATTTGGGATAACGCCATGCCTGGGGTATTGGACGCACTCGGCCTGCGGCTTTGTGCCCAACCTCCCCAGGCATGGTGTTATCCCTGCACAACACACACCCCGTCGTGCATTATTCCTTTATTATCAAAGATTTGCCCTCGGACAAAACACCAGGTCCGGATGACTTCTCTTCGAATTTTTATAAAGTTTTCGCCCAACAACTAGCGCCATCCCTTCTCTCCTTATTTCAACATATTCTTTCTGGACAAAGTTCAGATAGGTCTTTGTTTGAAGCTTTAATTACTTTAATACTCAAGGAAGGTAAACCCTAGGACAGGGTCCAAAGTTATAGACTCCCTCCTGAATCAAAACCTTAAAATTTTAACAAAGCTTCTTGGATCGTTAAGCCCCATCATGGCGGAGATTATAGGCCCGGAACAGGTAGGTTTCATGAAGGGCAGATCCTCAGTTGATTACCTTAGAACCCTCTCGCATGTTTTCTCGGCTTCCAGGGATGCTGATTTTCCCACCACATTGGTCTCCCTGGATGCTGAGAAGGCATTTGATAGGGTTGATTGAACTTCTTGTTTCACTCTATTGGCAGCATTTGCTCCCCTGCTCATAAAATAGATAAGAGTTTTATACAAATTCCCAACAGCACGGGTTGTCTGCAATGGTTTTATGTCTGATTCCTTCACGTTACATGTCGGGACTAGGCAAGGCTGTCCTTTATCCCCTATTGTTTAACATCTATTTGGAACCCCTTATCCGGAGCATTACGCTAATCCGGAGATCAGAGGTATCGATATCCACCATCAAATAGTTAAAGTTTTCGCCTATGCAGATGACTTGCTATTCCAGTTATCTCATCCCAATACGTCTATACCTACCCTAATCACTGTTTTGGACAAATTTAGTTCCTTGTCCAATTATAAGTTAAATAGAGACAAGACAGTGGTTTTCCCCTGAATTATAAAGCAATGAAGATAGATGCTTCAATGGTGGGTTTCTCTTGGCAGACCAATTCCTCGAGATACTTGGGAATTAACCTGTCTAGAAACCTGAACAAATTTATCAAATTGAATCTTGACCCATTAATCTCGATTATCAGGCAGGACCTAAAGAGATGGGCATTACTGCCTATTTCTCTCTCTGGGAAAAATCAATATAATTAAAATGAATGTTTTCCACGGTTATTTTATCAATAAATCTTTCCAATGTCTGGTTGCCTTTGGTATGGTTTAAAAAACACGATACTCTCAGACTTTATCTGGAATGATAAGAAACCCGGATAGCCAATGACAAGCTCGGTGCCAAAATGAAGGAGAACTACGGCTTCCACACCTTGGTCTTTATTACTGGGCCAGTATTCAAGTAAGTATCTGAGGTGGCTAATGCCAGATCCACTCCTATCTTCAAGTTCTTTTACTCCTATATGGCTTAAAATAGAAAGTTACCTTATACGAATGCATGGACTATCCCCAGCTGCTCTTTTATATGTTAATTCAAAATCTTTGCCCCAGTATTCAAAGGCAACCCCATTGCATTGTCAATCAGAATTCATTCCCAGCTTGCTCTTTTTGAAATATAAGCATACTATAGACCCAGCTCAACCTTGGCGGGGAACCTTAATCTTACAATAGATGGTAAACCTCTCCATTACGATGGATCCCGCAATTAGGGATCAACCCTTAACTTTTTCTGAAGACTGATGGCTCATGCTAACCTCACCAGAACTTTTAAATAAAGCCCACATCCCGAACTCTGCTATCTTTAAAATATTCCAATTGTGACACTTAATAATAAAATTCTTTGGTACAGTTCCACCCATATCTACCAATTTGTCCTATCTGACAGAATTGATTTCACTTGCAGGCCTTTCGCATGCGGTTTCAAGATGTATGGATAATCCATAACTGAAATGGCCCGATAGTTTTGGTCCAGCTCACTTTTGAGCTTCCCTTTTTCCCAATCAAGAAATCATCTGGCCTCCTTGTGGCAAAGTTGTCACAAATTTGTCATACAAGACAGGCTACGATTAACGCAATTCAAAATCCTGCATAACCTGTATTATTCGCCCCAGAAAATGGCTAAATTGGGACTTCTTCCTTCACTCACATGTACTCGATGTCTTAAGAGTGAAGGTAATTTACTGCATATTTTCTGGGCCTGCCCCAGGATTGCCCCCCTTTGGGAAGCCATCAAACAACGGGTCGACCCTCTATTAGGTCTATCGGATCTATTTACTGCCGAGATCTGCATATTGGGAGACCTTTTCTCTGTTGTTGTTACTAACAGAAAATATCACATAACCACTCTTTGCCATGTCGGTTAAGAAACTGGTCTTGCGACACTGGAAGGATATGGCTGACATCTCTTATAATGAATGGTTGCAAGAGCTGTTGGCCAATCTGAGAATGGAAAGGACAATTTCTGGTTTACATAATCAATCCCAGAAATTTCTTAAAATATGAGCCCTCTTGTCCTCTATATTCTCCAGACCCTAAAGGTTTGCTCTTTTCTTTCTTGATAGATAATTTTACATGATGTAACTGTGCTTGTGTGAATTGGGGAATAGGGGGTTGGGGGAGTTGATCTTTCTGTTTTAACATGTATCGCTGTATCTCTTTTATCTGTAACAACAGATCTTGTCTCTGTAATGGTATAAAACTGAATAATATTTGAACTGGAAAGAAAAAAAGAAAGAAAGAGATTTCCCTGAGGAAGATACAACAGTTATGTAAGAACTTACTGTAACAGTAAATCTTTGAGGGAATCTCTTTCACCAGGTCATGCCAACCCACCCTTCTTCCCCCATTCTCTGTCTCCAGACTGGCTTTCCTGTTGCTCCAGCCTTTATCATAGCTGGGCTGTTTATCTCTCTCTCCTTGGTTCCCTAGAGGGAGGCCTAGTGAGTATGGTCTCCGGCAGGGAACTAAGGAGGGAGTGGGGCCGCCCGTGCTTATCTATGAGCAAGGACGTTGGTATGTTATGACAACGTGAGCATCCCCACTAGACTGCTACAGAAAAAGCTACCATATGGTCCTAATGCCTAGTAGCTATACGTTCCACAGGTGTGACCTGAAAAACGAGATTTCCTTGAAAATCTACTGTTACGGTAATTTCTTAAGTAATTGTTTTTTGTGTTGTGTCACTGAACTCGTAACATCACGTCTTCAAATCTGTCATAATTCACCAGATCCCATTTGGGTGTAAGCTTCTACTGCTTAGAAATATAGTTAACTTTTAATGAGGTTTTTCTGTTTGATCTCTTACCTTTTCAAATGTGTTACTTTTCTTTTTCTGCAGTATTTATTTTTATTTATTTGTTAAGGCAAGGCAAGGCAAATTTATTTAAAAGAAGCCCAATCCCGGAGGCTCTGGGCGCCGTACAAATGTTTAAAACATTATGCATAAACAGTCAAATACAATAAAAATAATAAATCACAAATTATATACTAAATCATACTCTAAACATCAAATGCTTGAGAGAATAAAAATGTCTTCAAGCGAACCTTGAAGAGGGGGCCTCTCTGACTATAGCTGGTAAAGAGTTCTATAGAACGGGAGCCATAACACTAAAGGCTCTATCACCAGCTGATTTAAGCCTCGTTCTAGGAACGGTGAGGAGACCACCACTGGAGGATTGAAGAGGGCGGACAGGGGGGGTAGGTGTCATAAGGACTGACAGGTAACCAGGGCCCTGTCCATGGGGCCTTATAGGTGAGAAGGCCCACCTTAAGAGGATTCTCCACCTGACTGGCAGCCAGTGCAATTCGCACAAAACGGAATATGACAGAACTTCTTCTGCCCAGTCAATAACCAGGCAGCTGCGTTTTGCACCAGCTGCAGTCTGCGGAGAAGTCCTCCTGTGACCCCGAGATAGAGCGCATTACAGTAGTCCAGCCTAGATGTGACCAAGGCATGTATCAAAGTAGGGAGGTCCAGAGGCGGAACAAGGGACTTAATCCTGGCAATGTTTCTGAGATGGAAAAAACAGGTACGAACCACAGAAGATATTTGGGCCTCCATGGTCAGATTCCTGTCCAGCATCACTCCAAGATTACGCACCCAAGAGGAGGCCTTCAATGACACAGCCCCCAGAACAAGTGCAGTTTCTGAGTCAGAGGCCATCCTATCATGCACTCTGTTCGACTCCACTACCAATACCTCCATCTTGTTAGGGTTCAGTCGCAACCAGCTGGAGGTCATCCAGTCATTTATCTTGGTCAGAGATGTTTAGCACGTCTACTGCGTTGGATGTTCCTGGGGCAAAGGACAAATATAGCTGAGTATCATCAGCATAGCAATGAAAACTCAAGCCATATTTCCTAATGATCCCCTCTAGGGGCAGCATATACACTGCGAACAGCATTGGGGCCAATACCGAGCCCTGAGGAACTCCACAGGGAAGGAGACAGGGTATAGATGAGAAATTACCCATCGTAATCTGTTGCCTCCTATTGGTAAGAAAGGACTCAAACCAGTTGATGACAGTACCGTGAGTCCACACAGCTCCCTGAGACAGACAAGCAACACACAATGGTCCACAGTGTCAAATGCTGAAGAGAGATCAAGGAGAACAAGAATTGTCCTGTCCCCCCGATCTCTAGCCCTGAGGAGGTCATTCGGCACCCGAACAAGCACAGTTTCTGTGCTATGTCTGGCCCGAAAAGCTGACTGGAAGGGATCATACATCTCGTGAGTCACAAGGTGCTCCTCCAATTGAAGCGCTACCACCTTCTCCACCACTTTCCCCAAAAATGGAAGGTTGGAGATGGGACGGTAATTTGCCATGATCTCCAGGTCCAAAGATGGTTTCTTTAAGAGGGGTCTCACCAGAGCCTCCTTCAAGGCATCTGGAAAGACTCCCTCAGATAAGGAACACCGTACAATCACAGCAAACACCGGGCCGACAGAGTCAACACATCTCATTAAGAAACGTGTTGGCGCTGGGTCCAGCTCACAAAAGGTATGCTTCAAATTGGTTGCCCCCTCGATAACCTCACTCACCTCCACTGGTCTAAGCTCCCCCCAACTCAGCTGAGTGCACTCAGAACACATCTGGCGACCACTGTCAGCTATAGTATTGCTGGCTGAAGAAGCCACCTGCTGGATCGAGGACACCCTGTCCGAGAAAAACCGAGCAAACTCCTCACAATCTTTGTGAGCAAAAAACCTCCCGGGCTGCAGGCAGACAGGATGAAGAAGTCTGTCTACAGTCCGAAAGAGTGCAGCTGGTCGGTTCTTCCTGGAAGCAATCTCCCTGGACAGGAACACTGCCTTCTTATGGTTGATTGCCTCCTGATATGCACAATAGTGCATATGCAGGACCAGTTTGTCCGCCCCCAAGCGGGACTTTCTCCAGCAGCGCTCTAATCTCTGACTCATCCTCTTTATCGCCCTGAGGTCTGCATCAAACCATGGAGACCTCAGGTATGAAGCTCTGGGTCATACGGACAGGTGCGAGGGAGTTTATAGTGTCAGAGAGCACCCTATTATAGGTGTCGACCCTGGCACCAACACCTCCGACGCATGCAGCACCCACGCTACACAATTTAGCTGCCGCCAAAAAACCCTCAGGGGTAAGACCCCACAAAGGGTGACAGCTAATCATCTCAGCAGGGGAAGGGCTTATGGCAGGAGCCCCAAGCATGAACTTCACCGTGCAATGATCGGACCAAAAGACCCGATCAATCTCAAGATCAGTGATCTCAAGCCCCAGTGAAAACACCAGGTCCAATATGTGGCCATCCTGATGGGTGGGTGCAGCAATGACCTGCGACAGTCCTAAAGAAGACATACTCTGCAAAAAATCGCTGCTGCATTTTAGATCCCCATCATCCACCCAAACATTGAAATCCCCCAGAAAAACACATCTGGGGGATCCCAAAGTTTCACTAGTGGTGAACTCTGCAAACTCCTGCAGGAAATTCCCCATCGGACCAGAAGGATGATAGATGAGGAAGATCCTGCAGCCCGTGCCGAGACCACCGCGGATAGCCACACACTCAAAAGAACCTGGAGTTTCCACGGGTGCATGGCGAAGGTCAGGCTGGATCTAAAACAGATAGTTACACTGCCATCCCTGCAATTCACTCTGGGGCAGTGCACCATGGTATACCAGGGAGGGACCACAGCGTCAAAAATAGGGCCTGCATCATCACCCACCCAGGTCTCGGTGATGCAAGCCAGATCAACCGATGAAACCAAGGTGGCAATAATTGCCGTCTTGTTTCTGATCGACCTGGCTTTGCATAGCACTGCCTTCAGAGGATTGGAGAGTGGTGCAGCCCCTCAGGTTGCCTGACCACTCAGTCTGGTGGACTCCCTGGGGACAGGCACCAACCATGTCTGGCCTCTCTCAGATGCCCGCCACAACCCAGGGCGCCTCTTGGACCTAACAACCTCTATCCTGCCGTCACCCATACCCAGATCATCCCGCTGCCAATAATCAGCACAATCCCCCGCAATCCCCACTTCCCAACAGCATCTAGCAATGGTAACAGACACAGGGAAAGGGGCAGAGGGACGTAGATCATATAGCAGTGAATGGCTATAGGTAATCCTAACCCCCATGGATCCTCCCACATAATCCCTATGCATTTCAAAACTACTATTTAAACAGAATTAGAATAAAACAAAATAACTGCCTAACCTACTTAATACAATAAGATATACTAAAACAACTACAAAGACACAGAAAGTGGATGTAACAGATGATGGCCTGTCCCGGGGGGGTGGGGATGGATGATAGGGGTTTCTGGAGCACAAGGGATGGGAGGGTCTCGGCACCCAACTAAGGATCTAGGTTCGAGCAGACTTGATAGACCATAAGGCCTAATCTGCTGGCAAATAATATGTAATATATGTAAAACAAACTCCAACTTAACTAAATTACCAAACAATAACTATAAAACTACTTAACCTCAACACAAGATTTAAAACCATGTCACAGACCAACCCATTTCCCTACTTTGCTGGAAACAAACTTTCCCATGCCGAGTGGCGCTCGCACCACTCACACGCTCGCGCTCCCCTCACTCACATCTCCGACCAGGTGTAGACAGCAGAACTAAGCACAGTCTCCCACCCCATGCAGATCAGCCACTGGAGGGCAAATGAACAACAGGGGGAGTTCCAGATGTAGGCAGGCAGCAAAAAGTGCAGAAGAGCAAAAGGTAGTCCAGACTTCGGCCGCTTATGAGCGGCGTTATCACATATCCTCAGTCCAACAGACAGAACCTGGTTGAACCTAAGCTGGTGGGTACACTAGTCTTATGGACCATTTTCAGGTAAGACCTGAGCCATGGAGATGGCACAGATACTTAGTTACAGAAATCATAGGCACATCGAAACAGCACTAGGATTACACAGTTTCAGATTCATACATAGACAGTACTTAGTTACAGATGTAACCCTGGCACTGTTATATCAAGGATTACTACCCCTGCCTTGCAGGCCTGAACACGGTTGAGAGGCATGGGTCCCTAAGAAATTAAACTGGTTCTTCCTGAATTAACATATTGCACAGTGACTCCACCCAGAGTTTACCTTTTAGTGGGCCTAGACTTTAGATAATGCAGCCCTCTAGGACGCTACATCCACCCACATTACCTTAATGCCAACCCAAGCATGACCCAACAGACAAAACTCCACATTTAAACGCTTTTGTATTTAGTGACTGAGGCATATAATATGCTCTCAAGACAGGATTATGCAGAAACAACAATAACAAGTTTATTTACAAGGGGAGGGTTAGGAAGGGAAAATTGGAATAGAGGTTATGCCAGTCACAGTTGATTTAGATGCTTGATGTGGTTTAGGATTGAATCAACATTTATGCATTTTTGTTTACATGTAGCACAGTAGCCACCCACCAACCTCTGATGTAGTCAGGTCCCTGACTATCTAGCTAGCTGCCTGATTATTAAATATATTTACAGGTTTTACCCACATTGGTCCCACTTTCCAAAAACATACAGAACCCCGCAGTCCCAGATGCAATACCTTGATACTCAGTAACCTACAGTACAGTTCTTAAGGGTGCAGGCCTGTTTGGTGCAGCTGTACATTGGCTGGTTAGTTGGGGCCTTTAGGAAGGAAAATCAAGTTAGCAGGTTATTCTCTGGTGCTTTAACAATTAGGCAAATATTTGTTCCTTTTCCTGGCTGGGGTAGCTGGGACAGTGTGCTGGAACGCAAAAACTCTTAACTATTTACAGTTCTTTTTATGTGTACAGGGCAGGGTCCCTGTGTACTCACGATTGGATGTCTTCATAGGTTTATAAAAGCAGGATTGAATAGTTTCAGCAGATGGACTCTGATTCTGGAGGTTAAGATGCAGGTAAGCTAACAGCCAGGCTCATTTCTGACTGCAGAGGTCTTACAGCTTTGAGAGATGGAAAACTATGTTTCAACTTCTGGTTGCAGCACCACTTCTTTTGGGCTGAAATCACCTTCTGGTTGACCAGGCTGGGAACCAGACGAGCATGTCTCAACCCCACGTCTAGGCTATGCCCCTCGGGGGAATTGCATATGGCAGCGCCAAGGCTGGCACACTACCAGGCTGTGTCCCAAACTTGATCAGGCTGGATTTGTCGCAT
This sequence comes from Neoceratodus forsteri, assembly GCA_016271365.2. NCBI lineage: Eukaryota > Metazoa > Chordata > Ceratodontiformes > Ceratodontidae > Neoceratodus > Neoceratodus forsteri. The sequence continues at coordinate 1,183,079,543 of CM057454.1, forward strand.
TCAGCACATTTATATTTCTGTGTCAAAGCACTTCAACCAGGGGCCAGAGTGGCTACCCTAGTCCTTTTCCTTTTTAAAGACAGACTGGTAACACAGTGATTGCTGGCTCCCTAAGGCTAGGGTGAACCGGATGGTTACAGTCCACATTCAATAACTTTGGAGATTAGATTGCATCTGTTACACAAGGCCAGATGATGCTTAAAACTTGGCCTTTTACCACTTGACCACATATTGGAACTGGACTGAGCTCGAGGCTTATCTCACTATCATTTGCAAATGACTTTAACTGGACTGAGCTTGTGGCAAGGCTCACTACCCTTTCACAGACTTTTCTTGTTGGTAAATTAACACCATAGATTCTTTCAATGCAGAACCTTATACTTGGCTTAAACTGTTTGCTATAGGTCTCTCAGGCTCAAATACAACATGCAGTCCCTTGTGGCCTTCGCTGGCACCCACAGACAAAATACTAGACTTCCCAGGCAATGTCAGGAAGAGCTGTGTGCCCTGGGTACTCCCCTTCCAGTTCTGTAGACACTTAACAAATCAGACACCTTTATATATTTGATGGGACCCTTCTCTGGTCACTAGGCATTGGTGTCTAGATAAAATTCAGAGTGCAGACAAACAGTCGCTATCAGTGTGTTCTAGGCTTTGCTGCTTTTCCAAAGGTTCCTCACAGTTGCACTTGGCACATTAGTCACATTTATACACAAAAACTGACCCTCTCCAGTCACTAGTGTAACCCCTAGATGGCGCTATCCCAGGGCTACTACCCCTGCCTGATTTGCCACTAACAGGTTGAGGGGCCTGGATCCGATGGCGGGTGCCTCCACCCAGAGGTCAGGGTTTGCAATAGTTAAACTAACTTGGTCACAGCCCTCTGGGACACTGCAACCCCCCTTTCTTCCCACTAGTGGCCCACACAATATATCAGAATTACCTTCACAGTGTACACTTACCCCCAGGACTGGTTCAGGCACTGGGACCTCCTGTAAAATAAGATACAGTGCAACAATCACAGTACAATACTTTAACATAGACAAATACCTCAGGCAGTATAACTTTGCTGAAACAAGCAGCTCTGATTTATCTACCTATGGCTCTGTGCACAGGCCTATCCCTACCAGTTACTGTCCCTGGGTACCCAAGCCCTAGTGGCTAGTCCAAACCGTGGCAGCTGGTAGGGGCCCTTTCACACAGAGAAAGGAAAAATTAGTTAAACAGTCAGCAGTACAGTAATTCCATTTGGATTCAATGTGGCAATTCAACAGGAGCGACCCTGAATTAGTACTCACGACCTCCAAACAAGATAGGGTCCTTCAATGTCAGCAGGGCTACTCTTGAGCTCCACGAGACTCTCACACATTTATATGGCAAACTGCAACAGGCAAAGTCCTTTAATGGCAGCAGGATTCACTTGAGCTACACAAGCCTCCCCCACACATTTATACGGTGAACAGTAACAGGCAAAAGTCCTTTAATGGCAGCAGGATTCACTCAAGCTACACAAGCCTCCTCACACATTTATATGGTAAAAAGAAAGTACTATACCAGGCAGGCTGCTTCTCTATCCCGATCGCAATTACTGCACAATACCTGGGAGAACACACAGCAGATTCAGTTCCTGACAGACCGAGTGCAATTCAGCAATTTCTCCAGTCTTCTACAGGGTGAGCCTGATTTCTACTCTTCAGATATCCTTTGATTCTCTTCACAGGACGGATTCAGTCCTAACAAGCAGTTACACAAGCTGCAGACCGGAACTCGGGGCCTTACACGCTTTTCCCCGACTAAAACTGCACACCGAAAAAGCACAGGGCTCCTTCCCTCTTCACTGCCAGAGCTCAGCTGAAACTCCAGCAGACAAAACCGGGCACTTCCTTTGAGTTCCTCCCAGTTCTTGGCTGGATTGGCTGTCACTCACAATAGACTGCCCTGTTGGTCCAAAAAGGCATTAAGTCTAAACTAGATCTCCCAGAGTCACTGCCCATACAATCCTCTTGTGGCTGGCTCAGATTATGAGTCCAAGTTCTGATTCAGTCCAAGGCACCATTTTAGAGCTACCTTAACCCACACTGATTGGTCCAGTTCAGCAGTTCAAAACTAGAATGGGAACTAGGCAAACACAGTTCTGACTGCAAAGAAAGCAGGTTAGACAAACTGTAATTTCATTATTACTCTAAATGATTTCTGGCAAACAGTTACATCTTTCAGATAGGTTCCTTTGCACTCCTAGTGACTGCAAAATGGAGTGAATTGGCAGCAGCTCGAGTGGTACTCACAGAGAAGCACACAGTCCCCCATACAACTAATTATGTCTGCAAGCAGACAGCTCTTAAAGAGACAGTACCAGAGGCTCTAAAACACTACTGATAAATGGCTTAAACGCCAAACACCATTCAGGCTTGGAGCATTCAAGCAAGCTCCTGAAGTCTTTTGGGAACCCCTCATTTGCAGGGGGTTACACCTCCTGGTTTGGGAAAGCTTGACGTCCGCCAAGCAAGTACCCCATAAGTTTTAACTGCAACCATATACATTTGCATTAGGCTCACATGTAATCATCAGTCAATATATCATTTTACCAAGAACACATTTCTGAAACATTGCAGTATGTCACTCTTTACACAGTATTACACACACATTGTACCATAACTCAAGTAATTACCTCTTGTATATGAAACCTGAAGAGAGGGGGCCCTTCCCTATCAGTTACCTTGGGGCTGGACGGGGCAAGGGCACCATACTTAGAGGGCAACACAAGTAACTTGGAGTTAGCACTGATGCTCAGTTTGGGCAATGAGCTTGGGGACACATACACTCCTTTATGGACAACATTGAGAGGCAAGTCCACAGGCCTCCCAAAGAATCATAACTGAGGTGCACCACAGGCTTTATAGCTCAACCAGTCTTTTTAGGGGGAACTGTTACAGTCTCTGCACTCTGAGCCTCATTTTCAGCATTGTCCTCACTTGTCGGGGAGTCTCCATGGGGGTAGAGAGGCTAGAACTTGGGGCACTTTCAGCTCCAGGAGTTACAGTTCTGAGTCCACAACATTTGGCTCACATGGAGAGCTCGGACACTGGCAGTGGACTGTCAGGGCACTCAAAATACTCTTCTTGTTCTGGTGTATCACCAGTCTGCCCTAATCCATCATTTTCTCCCTGAAAGCTCAAACAGTTCAACCATGCACAATGATTCCATTTCATCTGATCTGATGCTTTGCACTTCACTTTCTGGGAGCATTGGCTCCAGGGACGAAGCTTGGGGCTTAGACAGTCCAGAAGGCCCAGCTTCATCTCCAGCATTGACTAGGGATTGCCCAAACAATTGACTCAGTTCGTAAGAAGGATAGTATTCAAAGTCACTCACTTTCTTCTGATATGGACTGACAGTCATGCTCAACTGGGACTTGTGGAGGGGAACACTTTCGCCTGCTTCTGTAGGTGCAGACTTTCTTGATCTTTTCTTAGCAGCAGCTCTAGTCACTGGTCCAGAGGGGGCATCTTCTGGGGCTCAGACTCAATCAAGATTTGTCCAATGGGCAGTAAATGATTTCTATGCACTGTTTTACATCTTTTGAATTATTCTCAGGCCTTACTTTGTACACTGGCAGATCATCTAGTTTGCCCACTACAATGTGAGGGAGATGGTGCCATCTGTCAGCAATCTTGTGTTTGCCATGCAGTCCCAGATTTCTTAGCAATACCGATCTCCTTCCTGGAGTTCCTGTGCTTTCACCTTTTATCATACCTTTCTTTGTTGGCCAGATTTCTTTGTAGCCATGGTTTGAGCCAGTTGGTACGCATGAGTTAGCTGGGCCTTTAACTTTGCACGTACTGTAAATAGTTGTCAGCTTGAACCCCATCAGGAGAGACCCCAAAACACACATCTACTGGTAGTCGAGCTCTCTTCCAAACATCAGGCGGTAGGGGAGAACCCAGTGGCATCACTTTTGGTGCAGTTATAAGCATGTACCAGGGTGCTAATTTGTTGGCTCCATCTAGGCTTGTCCTTTGGGTGCAGGGCGCCTAAGCATATCTAGCAAAGTGCGGTTGAAACGTTCAGGCTGTGGGACCCCTGGGGATGGTAAGGAGTGGTTCTGGACTTTTCACACCGCAGCAGAGAAAGCATCTCTTTGATCAGACGACTCTCAAAGTCTCTCCTTGATCAGAATGGATTCTTTGTGAGCCCCATAGTGAACAAAAAGTTTTCTACAAGTACTTTGGCCACAGTGGATGCTTTCTGGTCTTTGGTGGGAAAGCTTGGGCATATCTCGAGAAATGGTCAGTGACCACCAGCACATTACTGATATTTCTTTGATCTGACTCCAAACTCAGAAAATCAATACAGACCAGCTCCATGGGTGCACTGGTGGTGATGTTAACAAGGTGGGCAGCCCTCTGGGGCAAAAGTTTTTCTGTAAGCAGCGACTACAGTTCGAATGTGTTGCACCACATCAGCCCCATCTTAGGCCAATAGAATCTGGATCTCACCAAGTCAAGTGTTCTATCTATACCGAGGTGCCCATGTGGTTGTGCAAGGACATCAGTACTGAGTCTCAAAGGCAGGGGCAGCACTAGTTGTTGTTTGTCTACTTGTCCTCCTCTGTCTACTGTTTCTCTGTATAACAGTTTATTGATCAGTTTCAACTTAGGACCTTCTTTGTATAACAGTGCAGTTCTCAAATCAGTGGAGCGTAATTTGGACACATCTTTTCCTGCATAGAGGGCTTCTAAAGCTGCTTTGATCATGGGATCGCGGGATTGAGCCCGCCGAATACTGTCATTGTCTAGCTGAGGCAGTGCACCAATGTCTATTGCAGAAAAGTGGCAATAAGCAGCAGGTATGCAATTCTCAGAGGGTCCCAAGCAATCCACCATGCAGTCCACTGCGTCCGTGGACATTTGTTCCTCCCTGTCAAACTTTCAGCAGAGTGCCCGAATGTCAGGTTCTGCCAATCAGACCCAATTATTCTGGGGAACAGGCCTCCGGGAGAGAGCATCAGCATCTATGTGGTTCAGACCTGCTCGGTATTCGAGATCTTAGTCATATGTAGATAATGCAGAAAGCCACCTATGGCCAGTGGCATCCAACTTAGCTGAGGTCTGCACATAGGTCAAAGGATTATTGTCAGTTTTACTAGTATTTTAGCCCCATACAAGTACTCATGGAATTGGTCAACAATAGTCCACTTCAAAGCTAGGAACTCTAACTTATGTACAGGATAGTTCTTTTCAGATGGGGTCAGGCTTCTACTGGCAAAGGCCACTGGTCTCAGGCCATTCTCGTGCTCTTGGTACAACACAGCCCCAACCCTTGCAAGCTAGCATCAGTGTGCAGGACGTAAGGTTTCTTGGATCAGCATAGGCCAGCACTGGAGCATGGGTAAGTTGATATATGATCTCATGAAAAGCAGTCTCACAATCAGGAGTCCAGCTGGCCTCAAATACTTCACTCGGATGAAAATACACTCTTTCAGTCTTGAGGACACTGACCTTTGGTATTTTTTGTGGGTTGGGGATACCCTTGAGTAAGGTTAAGTAAAGGCGGATCACTCTTGAATAGTCCTTGATGAAACGCCGATAATAACCACAGAATCCCAGAAATCTTTGCAGTTCTTTTAGATTTTTGGGCTGTGGCCAGGTGGTCAAGGCCTCAACTTTACTTGGGTCGGTCTCTATTCCTGGTGGATACTATGTGTCCCACATACTTTACTGATGTTTGAAAGAATTGACACTTATCAATGGACAGTTTAAGGCCAAAGTCCTCCAGTCGGTCCAATACCTTAAATAATCTGCTCTCATGTTCCTCCAGTGAGCTGCCAAACACGATAACATCATCTAGGTATACCAGGCACTCTAGTAAGTTCATGTCCCCAACGCAATGCTCCATCAATTGTTGAAAAGTGGCTGGGGCACCTGAAATCCTTGAGGCATCCTCATGAATTCATAGAAGCCAAGCGGACAGATAAAGGCTGTCTCTCACGTGTCCTCTGGAGCATCGGGATCTGGTAGTACCCACTGTGGAGATCCAACACAGAGAACCACTTGCTCCCGCTTAGGCAGTCCAAGCATCCTGAATGCGGGGCATTGTGTACTGATCAGGGATAGTCCGCCGGTTTAAGGTGCAATAATCCACGCACATCCTTACTGTCCCATTCTTTTTCCTCACTACCACAATGGGGGAAGCATAAGGGCTTCTGGATTCTTGTATTACACCAGCAGCTAACATCTCTTGCAGATGCTGTCTCACATCATCTATGTCAGCAGGTGCCAGGCATCGAGACCTCTCATGAAATGGTCTTTCGTCATGCAGCCGGATATTGTGCTCAGCTCCTTGCACGCATCCTACGTCCATTCCTTTAAAGAAAACACCTGGTCTCTCTGGGCAAGCGCCTCACTGATCCTCACTTTCCATTCAGCTGGCAACGGGAAGTCGCTGAAATCAAACAAGTCAGGCGTTACTCTGTCATGCTTCCTCGAACTCTTGCTGCTGGGTAGCTCTGCAGTGTCTGCACAATGCACATTAGCCAGGATGCAACCTCTATTTACTCGAATGTCTCTTTCAGACACATTATGAACTTGGACCATTACCCTTCTGGCATAAGCATGGGCTCTAGCGGGCAAAATACTAGGCTTGACCAGCAGTCCCGCTGGCAATTTTCCATCGCCTGGTGCATCCAACATTAATATTTTATTCTTAATATCCTTTCTGATATGGACCTCACCCTGTAAGGTACACTGGGCATTTGGCGCCAGGATCAGAGACTCAGGATCCTTCTTCCATACAATTCCGACCGTTCCTCTGGTTCTATTTTTTTCAGCATCTCTGTGCCTCATAGGCCTTCTTAATTAAAGCCGAACTCTTAAAGCTCTACTAGTCTTTGACCCCTGTTTTCATAACACAACTGTGCCAGCCTTCCGAACATATGAGCATTTGTTCCAATCAACAAAGGACACCATCATACAGTCCAGTGGGGGACACACTAAGGCTAGGGTCTCTACTTGTTCAGCCACTCCAGCCACGGAGGTGGGGAAAGACAGCCAAATTCGGATATACCAGAATAGGGGTAGGCTTCTCCACTTAACCCCATACATGCAGTCCTTCTAATGGTTGTAAGGGTACGTCTGAGAAATGCTTCTGATACCAATCCTGGAACATAATTGTCACTTGGGAGCCACTGTCTAATACAGCTTTTGTAGACACTCCATTCACCTTTACAGTGGTCTCCATGGAGGGACCCACTATTCTGGACCAGTCTGGAGAGGCAGTAGTGGGGGCCTGGGCAACTGACCTTGCCACAAAAAGACGTGAGTAGCATTTTTGGTGCCCTCACTGGGATAATTTTGTGCACCTCTTAACCACTGATTTGTTCTCCGAAGCTCTCCTTGTAGCCTATATGCAACTTTGTCAGTGTCTTTTGGGGACTGGCATTCCCTCTTCATGTGCCCATCCTTCCCACAATTATAGCAAAACATACTTTCTGGAGTTTGAGCTGGCCGAGGCGCCACACTGGGAGCCAGGGCGGGGGTACTACTAACTGGAAACCTTGGTGCCATCTCTGTCTGTGGCGTGATAAGCATTTGGAGACATCTGTCAGTTTCTCCACTTCCATGGTCAAGGAATTGAGTTTGGAGCTGTTATCAGCAGGAGATACATGGGTGGGTACCCCACCTCTTGAGATGCAGTCGGATATAGGTCGGGGCCCGTACTTGCAGGCGTGGCCTTCATAAGGGACTGTTTTGAATCCTCGGATCTCTCTCAACAGTTCGCCCCATTGTGGCATATCTTTTCCTTGTCAGAGCACTCATTGACTGCCAACCTCTGCCCCTGAACTTCACTTGATGGGCCACCCTCAGTCACTCGGGTCATAGCCGCAGCTATTGGTGCAGGTCCCTCCAAAAGTCGCCTTTTCTCAACTCCTCGAATTTCTCTCATTAACTCATCATAGGAGGGTGGGATTCCAGTCAATTTGCCAGGCGTAACTGAAGCAACAGCAGTTCTGAGAAGGGGCAGACTAAGGATCCTGTCCAGCCTGTTCGCTCCAGTTCAATCGCTGGCAAACTACCCTTTCTGAGGCATTCTTGCAACAATTTTTCCAGCCGAGATACATACACAGACAACAACTCCCCTTGGTACTGTTGTGCATTTTTTACTCTCTACCATAGATCCTCATCAGAATCTGGGCTCCCATACACATTCTCCAAGGCCTCAAGATGGGCCTGTGCAGTCACTTCAGGGTTACTGGCCCATTTAGCATGGATGGTAGCCAGGGCAGGACCTCAGAGGCTCTCACTAACCCTCTTTCGCTTTTTGGCTTCCGAGCATTGCCATTCTAGCACTTGGGGGGCAACATAGTCTATCCAGGTCTCCCAGTCATCCTCCCCTTGGGGGTGGGAGGTGCCAGAGAAGATCCTCAACCTTCGGTAAGAGTCGTGACTAATGGCAGGTGCAGAAATAGGAGTCTGCATTGGTTCAGCCACCATTACGTACTGGCGCTGGGAGAGGGCGTTGGGGAGGAACACCCAGGTGGCAAGAATAGTTTCTTCAAGTCCTCCACAGTTTTCCCTTCCCCAGCAACCATTTAGCAAATTTCTCCTCAAAAGTTTCAGACAGTGGTGGGGGCTCATTCCCCACCGGGTCTTTACTGTACTTAGTTATCACTCTCCAGGCAGTGAGGGCTCCCTCTGGGGTAATGGTCTGTGGCACTTTGGAGCTATCTATGGGACCCTTAAACTCTACTAGGGCCAGGAAAGTGTGGGTGAGCAGATTAGCATGCGACCCACCACCACAGGGCTTTGTAAACCTTCCACCTTGGAAAGTACTCCCTGTACAGTGTCCGTATTGACACCCAGGGGGATGTCCAGGATAAGCATAGCATTTTGGGGGTAAGTCTCCTCCCCAGTACACCACTCCACCAGCCGGTGCACAGCCACTTCTGTCGGAGTACCCATTTTTTTTTCTTAACAGTGGTTCATAAATATGGCCACTAGAGGACACACAATCCCAGTGGTGAGCCTCCAAGATGTAACCCCTAGATGGCGCTATCCCAGGGGCTACTACCCCTGCCTGATTTGCCACTAACAGGTTGAGGGCCTGGATCCGATGGCGGTGCCTCCACCCAGAGGTCAGGGTTTGCAATAGTTAAACTAACTTGGTCACAGCCCTCTGGGACACTGCAACCCCTTTCTTCCCACTAGTGGCCCACAATATTTCAGAATTACCTTCACAGTGTACACTCACCCCCAGGACTGGTTCAGGCACTGGGACCTCCTGTAAAATAAGATATAGCAACAATCACAGTACAATACTTTAACATAGACAAATACCTCCAGGCAGTATAACTTTGCTGAAAACAAGCAGCTCTTGATTTATTTAGGGGGATATAACAAGGACGGGGAATCAGGTTAATTAGCTTATCACTTTACTCATCTACTTATGGCTCTGTGCACAGGCCTATCCCTACCAGTTACTGTCCCTGGGTACCCAAGCCCTAGTGGCTAGTCCAAACCGTGGCAGCTGGTAGGGGCCCTTTCACACAGAGAAAAGAAAATTAGTTAAACAGTCAGCAGTACAGTAATTCCATTTGGATTCAATGTGGCAATTCACCAGGGAGCGACCCTGAATTAGTACTCATGACCTCCAAACAAGATAGGGTCCTTCAATGTCAGTAGGGTTACTCTTGAGCTCCACGAGACTCCTCACACATTTATATGGCAAACTGCAACAGGCAAAAGTCCTTTAATGGCAGCAGGATTCACTGGAGCTACATGTCTCCTCACACATTTATACGGTGAACAGTAACAGGCAAAAGTCCTTTAATGGCAGCAGGATTCACTCAAGCTACAAGTCTCCTCACACATTTATACGGTAAAAGAAAGTACTATACCAGGCAGGCTGTTTTCTATCCCGATCGCATTACTGCACAATACCGGGAGAACACACAGCAGATTCAGTTCCTGACAGACCGAGTGCAATTCAGCAATTTCTCCAGTTTTCTACAGGGTGAGCCTGATTTCTACTCTTCAGATATCCTTTGATTCTCTTCACAGGACAGATTCAGTCTGCAAGCAGTTACACAAGCTGCAGACGGAACTCTAGGACACACGCTTTCCGACTAAAACTGCACACCGAAAAAGCACAGGGCTCCTTCCTCTTCACTGCCAGAGCTCAACTGAAACTCCAGCAGACAAAACCGGCACTTCCTTGAGTTCCTCCCAGTTCTTGGCTGGATTGACTGTCACTCCAATAGACTGCCCTGTTGGTCCAAAAGGCGGAAGTCTAAACTACATCTCCCAGAGTCACTGCCCATACAATCCTCTTGTGGCTGGCTCAGATTATGAGTCAAGTTCTGATTCGTCCAAGGCACCATTTTAGAGCTACCTTAACCCACACTGATTGGTCCAGTTCAGCAGTTCAAAACTAGAATGGGGAACTAGGCAAACACAGTTCTGACTGCAAAGAAAGCAGGTTAGACAAACTGTAATTTCATTATTACTCTAAATGATTTCTGGCAAACAGTTACATCTTTCAGATAGGTTCCTTTGCACTTCTAGTGACTGCAAAATGGAGTGAATTGGCAGCAGCTCGAGTGGTACTCAAGCAGAGAGCACACAGTCCCCCATACAAACTAATTATGTCTGCAAGCAGACAGCTCTTAAAGAGACAGTACCAGAGGCTCTAAAAACACTCACTGATAAATGGCTTAAACGCCAAACACCATTCAGGCTTGGAGCATTCAAGCAAGCTCCTGGAAGTCTTTTGGGAACCCCCATTTGCAGGGGGGTTACACTAGCAAAAGTCCACTCTTTCTGTGACTTTAATTAAAGCTCAGGGTTCAGATAGACAGCCACTATTAGTAGACTTTGGATTTTGCTGCCCCTTGCAGACTTTTCAAACTTATACTTTTAGTAGAAGCATTTACTCACTCAGATGGTTAATAGAAATTGCTTTCTTTCTAAGTTTCAGGCTTTCATCAATGCCCTCACCATTGAGGCAGGTTCAGCTCTCACAGCTGGCTTTCATTAGGTTACTGGCCCACATTTTCCCTCAATGTGGAAAGGCTCTGGCTAGCCATGGAGGACATTCTATGACAACCCCCAGGCTAGCGACTTCTGTTTCTGGCAGCCACTTATCTCTTGGTAGAAGAAAGCCCCCTTCCCCATGAAGATGCTTGCACTGGATCACTAGGCCCATCTTTGGGCAAAGGGCTTGAGCCTCCACCCCTTTGGGGGGTTCCCGCTCGACCTGCTCACCCAGCCAGAAAATGCTTTTTATGGAGCTCTTCTGTGGCTCCCTATTGGCTGAAGCTATTTGCTGCTCCCACATTAATTGGCTGATCCTGCCTGTCAGTCCAATAAATTAATATTCACTCGATGCACCATAGGCTTCCTGTCTTGGCACCTGAAACTAGGTCCCTGCAGATTCCCCATAAGCCTTTTGTAATGTCCCATATGTTCTGGCAAAGTCCCACAAGTTCTAGCTTGAAATCTTGGACCCTTTTAGAACCCTTTCTTCTGTGAATGGACTGGTATCAACCCCCCTATCCAGAGTTCTCCTATTGATTGGATTGGGTACCTCCCCCTCCTCTTGTTTTATGAATACTGAGGAGAAATATTTGTTCAGTATCCCAGCTTTCCCACTGTCACCCTCTGCCTATTAACTCTCCCCTTTATTAAGCCTCACTATCTCTCCCTTGGTTTTTCTTCACTCCCTAATATACCTATAAAAGTTTTTATCCCCCTTCTTAACCGAGTTGGCTATGGTTTCCTTGGTTTGGGCCTTGCTATTCTGACTGCCTTCCCCACCTCCTTCTGCTTTAACTGGTACAGTTCTCTGCCCTGCTCCTTCTGTGTTTCTTATATTTCCTGAATGCTATCTTTTCTCCTTACCTTCCCCGCCACCTCCTTTGAGGACCATAGTGTTTTTCCTTCATTTTGATTTATTTGCTTCACAAAAAGGTTGTTGCTACTGTGATGGCAGTTTTAATGTTTCCCCATTGTTCCTCCACCTCTCCTTCTTGCCCATTTGCTAGTGTTTTTCTGAGACACTGTCCCATTTTAACAAAGTCATCCCTCCTAAAGTCCAGTACCCTCACTTTTGTATGGCTTGACTCTACGGCTGTGTTTATCGTGAACTACTCTGTTTGGTGGTCACTTGTTCCCAGATGGCTACCCACTTCTAAATTTGAGATCCTCTGTCCATCCCCATTTGAGAGTACCAGGTCTAAGATTGCTCCCTCTTGAGTGAGTTGCAACACTAGCTGTCTGAGGCATGCCCCACGTAGGGCATCGAGGATGACCCTGCTCTTGGATGTGGCTGCAGCAAAGGTGTTCCAGTTAACATCTGGCTTATTCAAATCCCCCATTAACCTTTTTCTGCCATTCTAAGGATGCCTTCTATCATTTCCTTGTCCATTTCCTCCTCCTGATACAGGGGTCTGTATACAACACCTGCACAGACTGTGGTGTCATTTTCTGTCTCCAGGGTGACCCATAGTACCTACTGTCCTCCCTGTTTACCCTTTAGTTCGGTTGCTTTGATCCTTTCCTCACATAGAGAGCTATTCTCCTCTTCTACCCTTCCTATCTGTCCTATAGACTGTGTAACCTGGTATGTTGACATCCCAGGCATGGCTGTCTGTATACCATGTTTTGTGACTGCACAATATCCAGGCATCTCTCTTCCATCAAGGCTACTATTTCAAGGAGCTTGTTACCCAGACTATGGGCATTGGTACATTGCCCCCATTTTTGATGGCCTTACCCCTTTTCCCCATCCCTGTCCTTACTGCCTTTGCCTAGTTCTCTATTTGCCCCTGCCCTTCTCCCTGTTGACTTCTCTGTCTTGGTGTTAACCTCACTGACTACCCTGTTTTTATTGGGGGGGCTGGGATTTCCCTGCTTCTTTTCAGTGCCTCTCCCCTTAGATAGTTTAAATGTTTGCCAATGAAGCATTTAAACCTATCACCTAAGATCCTGGTTCCCATCTTGAATAGATGCAGTCCATCGCACTAGTATAGGCCTGCATCACTCCAGACTTGCATCATTCCAGGTGGACCCCCAGTCCCCAATGAAATCAAAACCCTGAGCTCTGCACCAGTTTTTCAACCATTGATTAAATCCCATGATGCGGAGCACCCTAGCCTCATGCATGCCATAGACAGGCAGTACCTCTGAGAAGGTTACCGTGTGTGCTACTTGTCTAAGGCCCACCTCAATTCCACAGACTCCTCCTGCATTGCTCTTATCCCTTTCCCAGCCAGATCATTTGTCCCTAGGTGGACAGTGATGTCCAGCTCGCTCCACCATGCAGCTACTCCCATGATCCTGAGGATTTGCTCCATGTCTCTCCAAGCTGTGGCACCGGGCAGGCACCTTACCTCCCTCTCCCCTCCCTTTCCCAGTTCTACACCCTAATAATTGAGTCCCCCACCAGTTGTTTCCTTCCCCATGGGGTCCCTTGCCACCCTCCTGTGGGTCTTCTTTGTGGAGGTTCCTAGCATCCTCCTTGGTCTCCATTGCAGGTGCCTCCATAGAGGAACCACACTCTGCCAGAACAGTGTATGGATTGTGGAGAGGTATAACTGGAGGGATGTGCCTCTGTTCCTCCCTGAGCCCACCGTGATCCAACCCCTCCTCTTTCTTGGCAACCTCTGAGGCAGCAGCGTTTGCCCTAATGGTCCCTGGGTGGGAGAGGAGGTCCCCCAAATCCTGGTCAACTCAGCCTGGAGACAAGCAACCTCTTCCCTCAACCCAGAGAGGTGCCTGCAGATGGGACAACACCAGACCTCAGAATGTCTCCCAGAAGACTGCTCCTCCACAGCTACTGCACTGCATCACTCCCATCATGTCGTATTTGTGGCCCCTCGACTGTCGTTTTGTATGCTTACTCTTTCTATGTCTGTTTAATTTTGTTTTGTTTTTTTCTCCCTATTTTCCTACTGCCTCTATGTCTTTACAGCTGCCATTCCTGTTCTAGGACAGGAAGTTCCTGTATTCCTCAGTAGTCTCTGTGATCACTCCTTCCTTCTTCAAACAGGAAGTTCCTGTTGTCAATTAACTACAGTGCCTATAAAAGTGGAACTGGCTAAGGTTTTTTTTTTTTAGTTAGTTATTTAACCAGGTATAGCACACTAAGCTGAAAGCTTTTTTACAGGAGCGACCTGGGAGCACAAGGAGGTTAAGTGACTTGCTCAGGGTCACACAGTATGCAAGTAGAAGCTGTAGGATTCAAACCCAGGTCTGGTCTGCTGGATGTCACCTGATTTGCAGCTCAGAGCCTTAGACCACTGCGCTATACTGCCTCTTAGGTGGGGGGGGTGGAGGAGAAGGAAGGATATATATAGTTCCAGTAGAAGAGTTCTAGCAGCTGCCTCCTTTCTCTTGCTGCTCTCTTCCAAAAGCTAACTAGGGAAGTTTTAAATACAGACACCTGGCTTTCTGTTTCCTAAGTCACACCTTTCAGCACTTTCCCTGAGTCTGATTTGATGCTCATAAAAGTGAATAAAGTTAAACAGTACTGCACTGTGGTGGTGGTAGGGGAAGAAGAGGCAAAACAGCAAGCAGGTAAGCATTATCTGCAAGAGATGCTCATTGAAAGACAACTATTGTCAAAAAAACACAGAAGCCCGCTAGCAGTGATGCCAATACAGGGACTACTTTACCAGAAAAGTTAATTTTAGTATTTTTTTTATTTATGTTTTATATACTTTTTTTATTTTTATATGTATATATTTTCAAAATGTTCATCTATATCCCATTTTCTAAGTGAAATAATACCTTCCAGGGTGGGCGGTATAAATATTGGACCTTCCAGTGCTATGAGGCCCAATGCCACTCATTATGCCCTGGATGGTCCTGTATTGTCCAATGCCACCCGCTCTGTCAGATATTATTGCTTGCTTATTTACATTTCTTTTCGCTGGCAGCAGCTGCCGAACATGCAACCTCTTTGAGGAGCCAACCTGCTCATAAATACTAATGAACCAGGCCATCTCTTGTTTAAGTGCACACTGTGCATCTTTATTATGCCAAACGAGCAGCTCCCTCTGGGCCAATCAAGTCACCAGCCCCTGTGCTGCAACTATCAGGGACCGAGACCACCAGAGAAGCCACTCATTGTGACCACAAATATGGTCTGAATAATGGAGCGTGCACCAGCACCCATGTGGGCCTGCCAGCTGGCCCAGGTTACTGGTGGCCCACGATTCAGCTCTGAAAGCTCTATGAAGGGCTAAAGAGAGACCTGGGGCACAAAGGGGAAACCAGGGACATGAAAGCCATTTGCCTGCCATGAAGAGGAGGACGGGAGAAGGCAGCGGCCCCATGAAGCCCCAAATGCCCAAACAAGGGCAAATCATCACCTGGGCTGTGGCAGTGAACTGTGGGTGACCTGGCAGGAATCGGCGGAGTGCTCCTAGGAGGGAGCTGAACGGGAGCACCAGGCATCAAGGTAAGCCCCCATATTTGGGGAGCCTTACACAGAAATCATAGATACATGAGAAAACCAGTACTAGGATTGCACAGTTTCAGATGCATGCATAAACTGAAACAAGCATTGAACAGTTTAGTTTTACAGATTATGCAAAACCATTTGCTGGAGCAAAATGGTAAAATAGTAATTATGGTGAAATGCTGTAGTTATTTAGGCTGTTAAAGGGTACAAAATACAGGTTTTTAGCAACATGTGGAGATGGTCGAGGGTTAACATAGAGCAATTACCAGTTGGTACAGTTCAGTACAACCACCATATGCAAGAGCAATATGGTGAGAATAGTAGGTTGCCACCTGTCAGGTTTTTACGTGGTGATCAGGTTTTCCGGTCCCTATCAGGTAATCCGGTTTTGCTGTGTGCTGGTCAGGTGTTTGAGCCATTTTGAGTGCTCACATACTTTTGAAACAAATGTTGTCATATTATTCATTCTTTCAGCTGCATGGCCAGCTTACAAACAAGTTCTGTTGTCAATATAACCCTTTGTTTGTGAAAGCAATCAGCCTGGGAGGTGTAAAGTATGGCCATTAACACCATTAGCACTTACTTAACCTAATCTTTTCCACTGCATCTTGTCTTTTATTGATATAACAGATGGCCTTCTAGGAGAAACAATGCATGATGAGTCATAAAAGGTGGGGCTAGGGTGAGCTTAGGATCCGGTTTTGCCCCATCCAAAGGTGGCAACCCTAGAGAATAGTCATGATGAAGGGCAAATGCAGGTGTCTGGCTGCTGTGGGGTTCAATTGCAGGTGGATTTGAGAGAAGGCTTGAAAGTAGTTTTGATTTGAAGGTCTGTGAGTGCCTATGTTAGGGACAGAGGTTTAGAAATGATGAGATGAGGATCTTGTCCCTGTGCTTTGCCTGAAGCAGAGGAGCCTACCTAAGGGGGAGGCAGAACTCACCACAAGGGTTTTATGGACAAGGGTGCCCAGGTGGAGGTCACGGTGGGCCTGGGGAGAGAGCCAGTCAGGAAAGGTGTACAGTGAGCAGTGATGGGTAGTTAAAGGGACAGAGAGAGAACAAGTATTTGTCAATGCCGAATGTTTGCTTGCTGGCATTGGCATTGGTAGTGCAGGAATTACAGAGCTACATAATAGGAATGGCAGTGAAGTACTGAACTGAAGCCAACCCCACCACCCTGCAGAGACTGACAGGCATTGGGGTGTGCCTTTGGGTCATCAGGCATAACGGCCACGCCATTTCACCACACCCTACCCTGCAGACACCAAGTGTCATGGTGTGCCTAGGGGTCTTTGGCCCTCATGCGCACCCCATTCCATCAGGAAATATGGTGAGATGGGTGCAGTATAGAAGAATGGGGTGAACTTTGGGGACGAAGAGTCCAAGGCACACCTCGATATCTCTCACTGGCTGCAGGGTGTGGAATGGTATGAGCATTACAGACGAGAATCCCAAGTCACACCCCTGATGCCTGTCATTCTCTACAGGGTGGGGTGTTACGGTCGGAAACCCTAACGCCTCAGGCATTCATTGGTATTTTCACTCCAAATTTTCAACATGGTTTTCTTCTTACCCCCACCTCATGAACAGTGGCAATACAGGTATCAGTTTGTTAGCCGAAAGCTGCTTTTGCACAGCAACTACGGCATTTAGCACCACAGGTGCAAAAACACATTCCAAACAGGATGTGAAAAATGACAGCTGTACTTTTCATGGGGAGGTGTAAAAAATGGCAATGTTGAAAATCTGCAGTGAAAATATTAAAAAAACTGGTGAAGTCACTAGCGTGCGTAGAAACTGTGCAACGCACACCCATAATGTAATTAGTTTGGGGATTTTTTACAGCAGATTGTGAACAAGACATTTTGGGATGTGGACCTCTGATCATAAACAGTGTCACTGTGATTTTCTTTATCTGTCCCGAACAATGATTTCCCACAGCGACCACGCATTTCTGCGCTGAAAGTGTGAAAACACATTTCGGCCATATTGTGAAAAATGACAGCTGTACTGTTCATAAGGAAGTGTGGAAAAATGCCACTGGTGAAAATCTGGACTGAAAATATTACAAATTCATGAACTTATGAGGGTGCGTGGAAACTGCGCATTGCTCACTCGTAATACTGATAGTTTTGTTTTTATATTAAGCACCTTGGTTTTGAAAGGCGCTATAAAAATAAAGTTGAATTGAATTGAACACAGTCATTTTATGGACTTTTGTCACCAAGTATTCAACATAGCCATTTTAAGACCTCTGCTCATGAACAGTGTCACTGTGATTTTCTTAATCTGTCCCAAACATTGCTTTCGACACCGACTGTACCATTGTGCGCCATATATAAAGCGGAAACACATTTTGGGTGAAATGTGAAAAATGGCAGCTGTACTGCTCATAAGGAAGTGTAATAAAATGGCAATGCTGAAAATCTGGTGCAAACATTAAAAATTCACAAACGTATGAAAAGCGTGAGAACTGTGCAAATATGTGGTCCTAAACAGACATTTTGGGAATTTTTTAACCAAATTTTCAACATAGCCATTTTAAGACCTCTGCTCATGAACAGTGTCACTGTGATTTTCTTACTCTGTCCCAAACATTGATTGTGCACACCGACTGCGCCATTGTGCGCTACATGCAGGGAAACACATTTTGGGCGACATGTGAGAAATGACAACTGTACTGCTTATAAGGAGGTATGGTAAAATGGCAATGTTGAAAATCTGGAATGCAAATATTAAAAATTCGTGAACTTACAAGCATGCGTAGGAACTGCGCAATGCACGCTTGTAAAACAGTTATTTTTAGGAATTTTTTCACCAAATTTGCAACATAGGCTTTTTGAGAGCCCACCTTATGAACACTGGCACTGTTGTTTTGTTAATTGGTCCCGAAAGGTGATTTTGTGCAGTGACAGCGAAATCACCCTTCGGGCCCGATTAACACCATGACAGTTCCAGAATTCATGAGGAGGGGTTCCAAAACCCCCATGTTGAAAATTTGGTGCCAAAATTCAAAAAAATGCCTGCAATATGCATTAAAGTTGAAAAAACCCTATTTATTGCATTATACAGCTTACCAGCATTTCCTCAGTTCATGTCGGCTTTGAAGAGTGCAGACGTGTTCCCCGTCCACCAAGATTGTTGCACCGAGCCCGGAGGTAAGTATGGGGGTGGGGTGTGTAGGGAGGCAGGTGCGCCGAGGGTGGGGTACAGGTGGGCAGGGAGACCGTTGAGGGAAATTTTGTTTACAGGTTTTTTTGTTTTTTTTTTTAGAAGATGATGCAGGACATTTGCCATGCTGGGAGGGCTCCAGTGTGGCAGCTGGAAGCTGTTTAGGGGGCCTGGAGCCGACACAGGATTGGGCACCCCTCAGCTATAACAATTTTGCCACGCCTGGGTGGGCTCCCAGCGTGGCACCTGGGAAATGGTGTGGGCCGACAGAGGATTGGGTACCCTGCCGGGCTATACAGTGTGTGCATGGAGGGAAGCGCATGAGCACACAAATATGCATGCGCAGTGTGCGGTGGAGGGGGGGAGCGCTGCTCACTGAAGCAGAGCTCTCCCTTTCAACTGTACGGCACTGCATTTTCAACTGCTGTCATAGACAGCTGCAGCATTCATTGGAGAACTGCGGCCGTGCCTGTAAACACACTGCTTGTATTGGAAGATGGGTGCCACACCTCCAAAAACTTGATGATGGCATTATGTTTCCTGCACATGCGCAAGCAAACATAATAAAATGACAGATGCAGTTGTAACCCATGTTCAGTCTGTTGAGTTCCCTAGATGAGGTCTGGGAGATGACAGGGAGTAGTATTTCAGAAGCGGGAGCATCGTACTCACCTTCTATCGCCAACCTTGCCTCCGGGTGAGAAAGTGCTTCAGGCAGTAGCAGACTCAAACCTGATGGTTAACTCTATTGATAATTGTACCTGCATTCCCATAGTCCTTAGTGTGTATAATTCTGTACTACTATGTAAATATCATGGGTTATTTTCTGTGGCACTTTTCAATGTTTTGGTCTGCTCCTGTATACTGTACTGTTTGTTTTTCATGGTTCATGTAGTAGCAGAAGTATTAGCAGATCATTTTAATCAGTAATGACCAAGGATAACACTCCATTGAGCAAAAGCTAAATTTCAAAGAGATCCTAATGTATTAAGACATATACAACAAAGTACAAAACGTACAAACATACAGGTACTAATATCATATATAGATAGTACATAAAGCTACCAATAACAAAAATAGGTCACACTGTGTTACCCATGAAATGGCTAAGCTGTTCCCAGAGTTATACTTTCATCGGGGAGGGTATCCATACAAGAAGAAGCCGAGGCCTGTTCACCATTTCTCAGCCAGGACTGTAGTTATTTCATCTTACTGGATAATTAACTTGCCTTACATTGATCTGAATCAGATTCCAGTACTGCCCTCTAAATATAACGGATGATCTCCCTACCACAAGATTACATTTGATTACCCTGTATTCTGTACTTTTAGCTGATCTGAGAGGTCACCAGACTGGTCGTGGGGATAAAGCATCTAGACAGCTGAGACTGGTGCAGGGAATCAAAAGAGAGAACAAGACTTCTTCCATTACATAGGTGAGAAAAGGAGAAGCAAAGACCAGCTTGTGAGGATAAAGAAAATGGGTGGGTGGAGAAGGGTGGAGCAGGCAGAAGCACTGAATGAGTACTTCTGCTCTGTGTTCACACAGGAGAAGGGGTGAAAATACCTCAGGAAAGTGGGGGTGGGTAAGGGGAGGACAACAGATGGGGATTACAGAGGGCAGGGTGCTGGAGGGGTTGAGGGCATTAAGAGTGGACAAAGTGCCTGGGCCAAATGGCATTCACCCTAGAGTACTGAAAAAGCTGCAGAGGTCCTTGTGGGGCCATTGGCAGACCTGTTTAATACCTCCCTGGACACAGGATGTGTACCACAGGACTGGAGGCTGGCCCACATCATGCCCATCCATAAAAGTGGGCCAAGGGATGAACCAGGGAACTAAAGGCCAGTGAGCCACACCTTGATCATGGGCAAACTCATGGAGACCATCCTAAAGGAGGGCTTGTGAGCTTCTTGAGGCAAACGGTATCCAGGACAATCAGCAACACAGGTTTGTCACAGGCAGATTGTGCCAGAAAACCTGGTAGAGTTCTATGACTGGGTGACATGGGAGTGGACAAGGACCATGCTGTGGACATCCTGTACTTGGACCTCAGTAAGGCCTTTGATTCAATGCCTAATGGGATATTGGGGGATGGAAGCTGGAGTATGTGGGGCAGAACTGAAAATGGTGACCTGGATCAGGAACTGGCTGAGGGGGAGACAGCAAGGGGTGATGGTTGGGGGAGAACTCTTATCACTGAGAGTAGTGACAAGTGAGGTACCACAGAGATCCATGCTGAGACCAGTACTGTTCAGGATTTTCATTGCAGAACTTTTGAATGGGATCCGCAGTATAATCAGTCTGTTCATAGATTATACTAAGATGGGAGCTGTGGTTGATGACATGGAGAGTGGGGAAGGGGTTGCAGGAGGACCTGAATAAGCTGCAGGAATGGGAAGATAAATGGCAGCTGGGTTTCAATGCCAAGAAGTGTAAGGTTCTGCTCTTCGGAGCCTGGAACCGGGGGAGGGATTATCACTTAAATGTGGTTCAGTTGGGATGCTCCACAGAAGAAAAGGGCCTACCCCATGCCCCCCTGATCATAACAGGGGGCATGAACAACTCTGTTCAATGCAGAAGGGTGGCGGCAAAAGCCAACAAAATGCTGGGGTGTATAGCTAGAGGGACATTCTCCAGATATAGGGAGGTTATCCTGCCCCTGTATAGGTCACAGATCAGGCCTCACCTGGAGTACTATGTGCAATACTGGCACCCATTCCTGAAGAAGGACATCAGATTGTTGGAGGAGGT
This sequence comes from Neoceratodus forsteri, assembly GCA_016271365.2. Taxonomy (NCBI): domain Eukaryota; kingdom Metazoa; phylum Chordata; order Ceratodontiformes; family Ceratodontidae; genus Neoceratodus; species Neoceratodus forsteri. Next base: position 1,183,100,925 of record CM057454.1, read on the forward strand.
ACAGCATAGAGCTACAAAGATTATCCAGGGATTGTAGGGCAAGCCGTATGAGGAAAGGCTGGGGATCTGAATATGTACTCTCTGAAAGACAGGAGGGACAGGGGAAATATAATTAGACCTTTTAGTACCTGAAGGAATAAACAAGACTAATACAGAGAGGATTTTCCTGAAGAGAAAAGGAGGGACAATGAAAAGACACCAAATGAGATCGAGGGGGTAGATTCAGGAGAGAGATAAGAAGACATTTTTTCACAGAAAGAGTGGTGGACAAGTGGAATTCCTTGCCAGGCAAGGTAATGGCCTGTAAGATGGTAGACAGCTTTAAGAGTGGTTGGAATAAGGTAAGGTCAAGGGGTAAAAGGATGTGGGAAGGGAGGGAGGGGCAGCAGCATTATAAGGTGCTAGCTGTGCAGTCGAGCAGACTGGATAGACTGTGAGGCCTGTTTCTGCTGGCATTTTCATATGTTTGTATAACTGACTGAACTCCCCCTTGTCACCTTGGATGTTCAATCATATCCCACTTCGGCACCATATGTCACCGGGCAAGGGTATAGGATAACACCTTTTCAGGCCGACCACAAATCAGGTGCATAAAAAAACGCACAAGTGCATTTGTCATTTTATTTTTATCAAGTAAATTATACAGAAAGCAAAATGATAAGTCAGACAACTGTTTAGCTTCAACAGTTTCCAATGCTTTTTTTCAGCCTAATAGAGTGAGAGCACACACTACCAGGAGGTTTTTCACCTTCATCAATCAATAGTCAGTTGACCTCCCTATCTGTCTCTCCTATCTCATCACTAAGATAGGGCTTTTTATAAGCTCACTAGAAGCTGGAAAAACAAGTTTGCCTGCCTTTTGATAAACAGCAGACATAGCATAAAACTAGCCACTAGGGGCCTGTGTTGTACCACCAAGAACAGTTATTTGGCAGCCACCTGGAGCATAAACATAATTTGTTTACAACACTGGAAAAGATCAGAGCTGTGGTCAGAACAATATGTGCTCTCTTAAACTCTCATACAGGGTCATATTACCTTATGCTGTCTGTTGCAAAATATATCTTAGAAGAGGGCTGCTAACATCTACAAAAAACAGACACACATTTTTGTTAATCCTATATTAAAACTGCCCTTTTAGTTTTGGTTTATGGCCAAAAACCTGAGAAGAAAACAATATACAAGTTCAATATTTTTTGAGGGCTTTGGCTGGTTTCCAGTTAGTTTTTTGGTAATATGCACAGAAAGCTTTATAAGCAATTCAGCCCTTAATTTATAACCAGCCAACCAGCATGTTGGACATTATAGAAAACATATAAACTGCTTGGGGAAGGGGTTTCAACTTATCCCAGGGGTGTCCACTATGACAGAGGCCACCCGTGGCATACACTTTCAATAAACATACTTTCTGAAAAAATTTCATTCTACTGTATGATGTATAAACGCCACGTAGACAAATGAAGCATCGATTCCTCCTTGGTGTCTTTATTTCTGCATAGGTGTACATGTAAAGAGTCAACACAGCAAAAGATGAGAACACAACAAAACTGTTTCGTCCTCTCTCTTAAATGCATCACTCTAGGTTGGGATATCACATTTTGTTTCTTTTCGTTTGAGTATAACCACATGTGTACATCGATCACAGATTGGAACAAATTTTCTGAAACAAGTTTATCTCTTTTCTTCTTTTTCTAAGGAATGGAGCCAGTTAAAATTTATTATTCAACCCTGGCTGCTTCAAGGTATTAAGTTTAAAGATCAATGCCAACCATTTCACACATTGTAAAAAAAAAAAAACCGACGTCCCTGTGTCATGAGTAGTTTCCTAAAAATGTCATGCTATTTGGGTTTGTGGTTTTCTTTAAATCAGCATTTGTTACCTTGTTCTGCACAAATTGGAAACAGGCTGTTTCTGTCCTTCTGACTGAGCCTTGGAGAGTAATGACATCATATTGGACTAAGCTACTGCTGCAGCAGTGCAAGTCCCTGCTTGACTGAAGAGCTGTAAACTTCCTAATTAGAGCAGTCTGTAGAATTAATTGTTTGCTGTTCAGGGTTTTTACTAACTCACTCTCTGGTATGTGTTCACATGAATTAGCTGAAAATCTATCATTTTGTTCTTATAAAAAGCTGATCATTTGAGTTTCAGTGCTGAATTGCAGTGGTGTGCATTTGAGAAATCAGCTTGTCTGTTTCACAGCTGTGAGTTCCGTCCCATCAAAACTTTGTGTTTTGTCTTCTAGTTTTGTAACACTGGGTCATTTATTTAGTGGATATAAAATAAATCTAAAGTGTATTAATCCATACAAGTAGTTTGTCTTTGATGTAGCCTCAATAAATAGTTCCATGTAAGAACAATTCATTTCCTCTCAGATTGACAAAAAAGGTGTCTGCCACACCCTGCCATTTCAGGCACATGTACTATATGAACTCACAAATTTCAGTTCACTGATGGTTTCTGTGTGAAAATACACAATGTATTACTAGAAACAATATAGAGCATCCTGATGCCCACTGTCTCCTGTGCCATAGTTGAGGCAGCCACACTCCGCTGCCCCATCCCCTGCCCCACAAACCCCCTGTCTCTTTCCCTGCAATTGAGACTGCTGTGCCCTGCTACCCACTGTCTTCTCCCACATGGTTGGGTTTGCTGCATGCTGTATGCCCCCATCATCTGCCTGAACAGTCAGGGCTGCTGTACCATGTGCACCCCATCCCACTGTCAGGGATGCTATACCCTGATGCTCCCCTGTGTCCTGCCCCACAGTCAAGGCTTCTGCACCATCCTGTCCACAGTCCCCTGCCATCACAGCCAGGGCTGCTGCACCATGCTCCTGCCTACTTAGGCAGGGCTACTGTGACCTGTTGTGTGTTGAGCCCTTGCCTCCACAGTTAGAGCTGCTGCACCTGCACACTTGCCACAAGAGTTATGGCATTTGTGTCACCTATCCTCTGTCCCCAGAGTTGTGTCAGTTCTACCAAGTTGCTGCTGCACCCTGTCCCACAGTTTGGGCTGCTGTACCTTAATGCCTCCTTGTCTCCTGACTGAACAGTCAGGACTTCTGCACCTTACTTCCTTCTGTCCTTTACCCCATTAACACAGGATGAAAGTATTTTTCTGGGCAGTACAGCAAAAAATCTGACTTTGGTGGCAGGAGGCAGCATGGTGCAGCTACGCTAACCGTGGAGTCATGGGGCAGTGGAAGCTTGGGGTTGTAGGAGGCAGCAGGGCACAGCAGCCCTGACTGTGTAGACAGGAGCAGGGTGTAGCAGTTCTGGCTATAGTGGCAGGAGACAAACTACAGCATGGTGCAGAAGCCTTGATTGTGGGGCAGGACACAGGGGGGAATCATCGTATAGTAGCCCTGACTATGGGACAGGATGTGCATGGTGCAGCAGCCCTGCTTATTTGGGATAATGGAAGTTGGTAGCAGGTTGCCTTAAAAGCCCCACCTCTGCTGGCATGGGCAGCATGGTGCAGCAACCCCAAATGTGGAGGCAGGATATCAGACTCTAGGGCATAGCAGAGTACAGCAGCCCTGACTGTCATGACAGAAATGGGGGGCAACATGGTGCAGCAGCTCTAACTGGGGGGAGGCAAAGTGCAGCAGGGTGCAGCAACCAAAACTATTCAGGCAGGGGCAGCAGGGTGCAGTGGCCCTGATTGATCAGGGAGGAGATGGGGGCAACAGGGTGCATCAGCCCTGACTCTATGGGAGAAGAGAGTGGGCAACAGGGTACAGCAGCCTCGAATGTGGAGCAGGAGACAGAGTGCTTGTGGGGTAGGGAGCAGCAGAGTGCAGCTGCTGCATCTCTAGGCAGGGGATGGGGCAACAGGATGCCATATAGTGTTTCTAGTTATACATATACATGATGTATTTTCACACAGAAACCATCAAAGAACTGAAATGTGTGAGTTCATATAGTACATGTGCCTGATACAGCAGAATGTGGCAGGCATCTGTTTTTCAATCTGAGAGGAAAACAACTGTTCTTACATGAACAGATTTACTAAGGCTACATCAATGACAAACTACTTGTATGAATTAACAAACATTAGGTTTATTTTATATCTATTAAATAAACAACCCGTTGTTATATAGCTAGAAAAAAAACAGAGTTTTGATGGAACAGAACTCACAGCTGTGATACAGACAAGCTGATTTCTCAAATGAATACCACTGCAATTCCGCACTGAAACTCAAGTGATCAGCTTTTTATAGGTACAGAATGGTAGATTTTCAGCTAATTTATCTGAATACAAACCAGAGAGTGAGTTAGTAAAAACCCTGGACAGGAAGCAATTAATTCTACAGACTGCTCTAACTAGGAAGTTTACAGCTCTTCAGTCAAGCAGGGACTTGCACTGTTGCAGCAGTAGCTTAGTCCAATCTGATGTCATCACTCAAGCGCTCAGTCAGAAGGACAGAAATGGCCTGTTTTCAATTAGTGCAGAACAAGTTAACAAATGCTGATCCAAAGAAAACCACAAAACCAAATAGCTTGACATTTTCAGGAACCACTACTCATGACACAGGCACTTGAATTCGGCCTTTTTTTAACAATGTGTAAAATGGTTACCATTGACCTTTAAAGAGCCATTCTTGCTCTGTACAATCTAACTCATTTCAAGATCCCCTCCCCGAGCATTTCACCCAGTCAATTCAGTGCCCATTGAGTGACCATGGGCCCAATTTTCAAAGCCCTGGGTAGGGCGCAAGTGGCATGTGCCACAAAGAATGGCGCGAAGCACCCCTTGCCCCAAAAGATGCACCAGGAGCTATTCACAAAGGCAGCCTGCAGCAACAGCCCACACCAGGCTTACACCACCCATGCATCCAAACATGGGCTGTGACACAGGGCAAGGAGGTATATAGCAGATGCAAGCTGCAACAGCCCAGATACCGGAATTCTTAGGACTCTACGAGAGGGAAAATTTCAAAGTACCATTAGACCAGCCAGGACTGGTCTACAGGTACGTAGAATACTCACCTCTCTGAGTGATGCCTGTGTGCAGCGCCATGCTGCAGACCTTGATGGTGCCACAGACCTTGATCCCCAATGTTAAACCCATGTCCTCACCCCAATCCTCGATGTTGACGTTAGTAAGCAAAGTAAATGTCATGCCCCGATCCTCACTGCCGTCAGTATTAATAAAGATTATTGTCATGCACCAATCCCAGATGCTGATATTTATAAATAAAGGAATTTCCATCCCCAATGCCGACATTTTGAAATAAAGTAAATTACATGCCCGATCCCCGATGCTGACATAAGTAAATGAAATAATACTAGGGCCCCTTCCCTGATCCTGCCCCCTGATCGCGATGATGCCAGTATTAAATGTACAGAATCCCATGCCCCCATCCCCGATGTTGCCAGTGTTAATAAGGAGCATTATCCGTGCCTTCCCAGACCCCTAAGGTGCCAGCAGTAATATAAATAATCAGAGCCAGTGACCAGCACAGCCCACCTCACACCTCCATGGCTGTCAGCCAACTGAACTGTCTAGCACTGATCCTACTGTAATGTGGACCAGGGCTTTGTGTCCAGGTATTCCTGGTCCCAAAATGGACAGGGAATTGGCACCACATACTGGTCTTCCCAATCTGAACCAGTTCCTGAGGAGATGCAAGTTCAGGATGGTCACTCTGAATCAAATAATCCTATCTCTGGAGTAGAGCATGTGGTTGTGCTCCCTGGACTTCCTGGACACCTTCTTTCACATTCCAGTCCATCCCTCTGGTGGTACCTTCGGTTCCAGGCAGATGGGGTGCTTTAAGAATTCTGGGTAATGCCTTTCAGCCTCTCCTCAGCCCTCCGGTCTTCCAAGTAGATTGCAGTAGTGGCAGCATTCCTGCTGCACCAAGGGCAAGTGTTCTATACCGGATGACTGGCTGATTGCCAGTTTACCCCAGCAGGTGGTGGAGCAGTTCAGGACTTGGCCTCCAGACTTGTTCGACCCTGGGTTTTCATCCACCCAGCCAAGTCCAAGTCAGAACTCAGCCCTCATAGGTCATCCACTTCATTGGACAGAGCTCAATTTCCTCTGGGCCAAGGCCTGACTCCAGCGGACTGGGCAACAGATCTTTCCTCCCATGCTCGATCATTTCAGGTTGGGTGCTTGTATCCTGCCAGGACTTCTGCTGCTGCTTGCACATGGCATTCTGCACCAGTGTGGCCTGATGGGCCCACTGGTGGATGCGCTCCCTGCAGTGGGAGCTGGCCCACCAGTGGTTTCAGTGCCTAGGTTGCCTGGACCAGCTGGTCACGGTGAAGCAGCCAATGTGGGGTGCAATCTAGTGGTGGCTCATCCTGGAACACCTAGAGGAAGGAGTTCCATTCGTCCACCCAGAGCTGACTGTCACTCTGATGACTGTCACATCTCTAGTGGGATGGGGAGCATGCTTGGGGGCCCACAGGGCCCACGGACTCTGGACCCCTATGGAGTCCTGGTACCGCATCAACCTGTTGGAGCTCCTTACAGTGCATCTTGTTCTGATGACATTTGCTCCATCTGTTTGGCATCAGGTTGTGCAGGTCCAGATGGACAACACCATGAACATGTGCTATGTGAACAGGCAGGATGAAACACATTCCCTCCAGTTGTGTCAGAAAGTTCTCCACACCTGGACCCTCGTGCGCCGCTTGGGTGCTGATCTCCTAGTGACTCATGTAGCCTGTAGTGAATAATTTGGGTTACACAAGTTGTGACAGACCAACAAACACCAGCACTAAACATAAAAGTCCAAAGCTTTATTATAACATAATAAAAATCAAATAACTTACAATGGACAACCAAACTCCAAGACTGCTAACACAGAGGAGACTTATAGATACAAAGCCACAACATTATTATGACATAATTATAAATCAGGTAACTTACAACAGACAACCAAGCTGCTAGGTTGCTAACCACAGAGGATGCTATATGTCTGACTCACTGAAGTTCCTGGTACTTTCTCCTGGAGTGGCTTGCTAGCTCAGCTCACTAATCAGAGTGGAAGCAGATATTGTATACAATCTTATACACAATGACATGATTGCTGAGGCTGTATTTTCCATTGTCTCACCATAACTGAGAGGCATAATTCATTTGCAAAACACCTAGCTATTGCTTTGTTTTGCAAAACATTGGGAAAACATGCTTTTTAATATATTTACTATTTTCATGCCCCCTTCTCTCCCTGCTAGTCTCCAGTCTTCAGGGAGCCCTAGGCTGGTAATCCCTGTTGCTCTTTCCCCAGGTAGCTCCATGGGGCCACCGGTGGACCTATCCCCATCGTGCCTCAGTTTACCTCCCAGGTGGGATGGGGGGACCCCGGGTCATCCCCCCTACAGTTCATCAATCTGCATCGGGTGGTCCAATCAGTTCCCAGGGAGCCTATGGTTCATACTAACATTCATACTAAGGCATAAGGAGTGGAGAAAGGCGGTGAGACCATGTATGCTCCTATCTTTTACCCATAATATGTCAGAATGTTTCTTTCCTCAATATATGCATCCAATCTTCTCTTGAATTGATACTTATTACTACTTATAATGACTTGTAATGGCAGTTGATGCCATAGTTTCAACACCCTCTGGGTGAAAAAACCTTCCTTTTGTCTTAGTTGTAGGGGATGCTGTCTAGTGCTGGTTCTACTGCTTTTGAAATCCATATTTAGCTCACTTAGTAAATATGTGTCTTGCATTATACTGTAGCATAGCAGTAAGTCACCTCTTAGTCTTCTAGTTTCCAGTGACATTAAATTTAATGCTTGTAGGTGATTTCTATATGGTTCATGTTTCAAATTATGTATTAGTTCAGTGGCATGTCTTTGGATTTTTTTCGATCTGATTTATACATCGTCTTTTTAGTGGGCCCCACACCGGGCTACCATAGTCCAGTAGTGGTCTAACATATGATCTATATAGTGGCATTATGACTTGCTCATCCCTACTTTCAAAGTTTTGCTTTATGGCCCCAAATATCTTCCTTGCCTTAGTAATCTGCTTATCACAGCGAGTAACATAAGTGATATCGTTATTTATTGTTATACCTTGTTTCCTTTCTTCTTTAGATTCTCTTAGAGGCTGACCAATGACGCAGTACGTCCCCTTAGGATTTCGTCTTCCTAGATGTACTGTAATACATAACATTTGTCTTTATTGAAACTCATTCCTCCAAGTGTAGCACATTTCTGGATATTATTTAGATCATTCTATATGGTTGCTGTGTCTTCACTATTTCTACAATACCTGCTAGTTTGGTATCATCTGCATATTTACTTCACCAGTTTGTTTTAAGTTGTCCCATAGTGGAGCTGAGGATTTGAAATAACACAGGTCCCAGGACTGACCCCGTGGCACCCCACTCGTGACTGGCACTGGGGCAGAGTAACAGCCATTAATACATACCCTTTAGGGTCTTTCTTCCAGCCATCTTGCTATCCATTTCTTAAGTCTATGATCTAATTGTATATCTCTTAAGCTCTGTAGAATGTCCTTATGTGGGACTTTATCAAATGCCTTTGCAAAATCCAAATATATGCAGTCCACTGGTTCCCTTTCATCTAGGGATGCTAATATTTTTTCATAGAAGTACAGCAAGTTAGTTACACATGATCATCCAGCCATAAAACGGTGCTGCTCTGTATCCCTCCAGCCCCGATTTCCAAGTGGGCTTTTATTATTTTAAGTGTTGACTCCGCTATCTTTCCTGGCACTGAGGTCAGGCTGATATGCCTATAGTTTGTGAAATGTGCTCTATTCCCTTTTTTGTGGTATTGGCACTACATATGCTGAGAACTAGTCAGGTGGGACTTCTTTGTCTGTTAAGGATTTCTGAAAAAGTATTCTCAGTTGGGTTGCAAAATTAGGTGTAAGTAGTTTTAATAATTTGGGGGATATATTGTTTATTGTTTATTGTTTATTGTAAAATCTAGGAATTAATACCTTTGAGCCAAGGCTTTTTTACAAAGGTTCCGCGTCGAGACATTTACATTTACAGAATAGACAAAGGTACAGAGTTGCACAATTAGGTAACAAAGAGAAGAAAAAAAAAACTAGATAAAAATTGATGTAGCTGTACAGCAGAATAATTAACTTAAGCACTATCAATCAGTACAGAGGTCACATGTGCTCAATCCTCCCTACCCTGTGGTTCAAAAGGTAAGACATGAGAGGGAGGTGAGCGGCAGCATAGGAATTACAAGCGGAGGAAGGAAGAAAAGAGAAGAGAGAGAAAGAGAAGGGGGCGGAGGGTGAGGACAACAGGAGCAGACCTAAGTAAGGGATGAGGACCCATAACTAGGCCATTGTCAGGTAGAAGGGCAAGGAGGATAGGAAATAATAGATTATGAGATAATCAGATACAGTCACAGGAGTCTGTGGTGGTTAGGTGAGAGAATAGTCTGGATTTAAAAACTCCTAATGAGCAAGAGGCAGTTATAGAGGTGCTGAGGGTATTTAGCCAGTTGGGGGCACGGTAGGCAAAAGATTGTTGACCCTGTGTGGTCCGACAGTGGGGGACCTGCAGAAGCTGGGTTTCTGATCTTCTCGTGGATCGTACACTAGGGTTCTGACATAGTAGGCCTTGTATGCAGGGAGGGGTGAGGCCCATGATGGATTTCTTGGCCATTAGGCAGGTGAGGAACTTGATCCGGTTTGATAGCTGTAGCCACCCAGTCTCAGTATAGAGTTCACAGGTATGAGAAGTCGATGAGCACCAGTGAGCAGCCGACATGCCTTGTTTAGGGAGGTTGTGACCCGTTTCAATGTACTTGAAGGGCGGACCCATAAATAACTAATCCATAGTCGATGACTGAGATGATCGAGGATTGAATAGATAGCTTCAGTGCTGGACGGGAGAAAAGTTGTCTGTTCTGGTAGAGTATTCCGAGCCACTGATTAATAGTTTTGAGATACAGTACCATCAATATGCGATGAAAAGACAAGGCCTTGATCAAATGTGACTCCAAGATATTTAAAGATAGCCACTTGTTCAAGGGCAATTCCCAGTGAGGTGTTGATAGTAAGTGGTGCCTGCTTGTTTTTGTTCTGTGGACTAGCGAAGAGCATAGATTTTGTTTTTTTTTGGTTTAGGACTAGCTTGTGTCCAACAAACCACTCCTCAACACTAGTAAACGCCTGTTGTAGGCTGTGGCGTAAACAGTTAGGGTCTCTGTGGGTGGATAGAATCACAGCATCATCAGCATAAAGTATGATTTTTCCGGCAGGATTTAGGGAGGGAGTTTAGAAAAAGGCTGAAAAGTAGTGGGCCTAGAATTGATCCTTGAGGAACTCCTGAGAGGACAGGTTTAGGGTCTGAGAGGATACCAGATATTTTTACCAACTGGGTGCGTTGTGCAAGGTAGCTTTTTATCCAGGCACCAGTGCCTATGGAGAGCCCAAGCGAATGTAGTTGATTAACAAGTAGGCCATGGTGGACAGTGTCAAATGTCTTTGTGAGATCTATAAACACAGTTCCAGTGAGGAGTCCTTTATCCAAGGCCTTGTGGATAACTTCTGAGAATTCGAGCAGGGCAGTGGTGGTGCTATGCCTTTGTCTGAATCCATGTTGCTGGTCACAGAGAATGTTATATTTCTTCAGGTAGTCTGTAAGCTGGTCAGCTACCATACGTTCAAGGGCTTTTGATAATGGGGGTAGTATAGAAATTGGTCTATAGTTGCCAGGTAGGGACTTATCCCCACTTTTGTGCACCGGAGTGATTATAGGCCTTCCATATTCCAGGAATTTGCTAGAACAGAGGAGAGATTGAATATTCTGGTGAGAGGGAGTAGTACTACATCCAGGGTAAGGGATAGAATTTTGAGGTCAAGAGAGTCACTGCTTGCCCTTGTATTAGATATAGCCTTCTTTACATATCTGTAAACTTCGTGCGCTTTCACTATATTTAGGTGGAATGGTGGAGCGATTGTGGAGGTAGTGGTGGGTGTAGAGATATAGGGGTCTGCAGCGGCGAAGAAGTCAGACGTAATGACTCCACTGAGGTCAGTAAAGGTTTCATTTAAGGAGTTTGCTATGATCATAGGGTCAAGGGTGGTAGTGCCTGCCACATTCATTGCGGTAGGAGAAGATTTTGACTGATTACCCGTGATATTTCTTAGATAGTCCCAGAAAGGTTTTCGTTTACCCCAGGTATTAGAAAGAGCTGTTTTGAAGTAGTCACTCTTGACTCGATGGGTCTCTTTGGTGCAGAAGTTTCGGGCTTGTTTATATTTTAGAGTGTCGGCCAGAGAGCCAGAGTCTCTTGCAATAGCCCATAGGTGGTCCCTTCCTTTGTGTAGTGCCATTAGCTTGGCAGTAAGCCATGGTGTTGAGTGTGCTTTCACTTTGCGCTTTTTTATAGGAGCATATAAGTCACAGGCAGCATTGAAGGTGCAGATAAAGTAGTTTAGTGCCTCATCGACGTCTTGCATAGCATAGATGGGAGACCAGTCTTTTTGTCTAAGATTTTCCTTGAGTGGAGTAAGGTTTCCAAATGGTAGTACTCTGCTAGTGATGGTTCTAGGGGGTGGTTTTCTAAATCTGTTTGACCAGGTACATATTACCGGAGAGTGGTCGCTAAGTGAATCTGGAAGAACAGCAATGTTATTTATTCGGGTTGGATGATTGGTGAGGATCCAGTCTATTAATGTACTTTTCCCGGATTTATAATTTTTCCTAGTGGGTGAGTTGACCAGCTGAGTTAGGTTTGCTGCTAGGATTGAGTCTTTAGTCGTCCCTGTGTCTGGGGCAAGCCAGTTGATATTGAAGTCACCTAGAAGGAGGAGCTCTGCATCAGGAGGCTGGGATCTAACGAAATCTAGTACAGACTGCAGGCCGGACCCAGGATCTTTAGGTGGGATGTAGATAGCAGCAACGGTGAGGACTTTGTTATGGGCACCAAGGAGAAGTTTGATAGGGAGGAGCTGTAAGGCAGAGTTTGTGGTGGTATGGGTAATGGCGATGCAGTTGAGATATTCCTTAATGTAGATGACACAGCCGCCATCTTCTTTGTTGTCCTGTCCAGCCGGAAAATCTTGTAGCCTTGCAGACAAATAGCATGGTCGGGGTGTTCGTGTCAGCCAGGTTTCAACAATGGCTAGAATATCAGGGTTATGCTGATTGACAAAAGTTTGTAGTGAGGCTAGTTTAGGTAGAAGACTACAAATATTTAAGGTGACAAAAGTGAGTCCTCCATCCGTTCTGGTAGGCTTGTTTGTAGTGTAGGAAATTGGGCCAGGATTAGGTGGACACTTCCAGATATTAGGAGGAGGAGGAGTAGGAGTTTGAGGGTCCATTGTGATTTCATAGTAGGTGGTAGGCATCCTAGTGATCTTATGGGTTTGAGACCAGCCAGGCGCCCGCATCCCAATGTAAGGTATCTATCAGGAGTAGGTGACAGGTTGCCCTTGCAGTCATCACACTCCTATCATAATTAGATTATAATATAATAATATTGTCGGTCCTGCTGAATATGTGTTTTTAGTTTCTTATTTTGTCAATAATACTTTCACATGTAATGATATATTAGTTTTGTGTTTTTGTTGTTATTCTCTTTACAGTATATCCTGAACTTTTTGAGAAGACAGAGCCAAAGTACTGTAGGTATTGAATTTATTTGCCATAGCTTCCGGCTCTGTGATTAGGTGGTTGTGTGTCATTATGGAGCACAGCCCTGAGTTTGACTTACGCATAGAGTTCACATACCTGTAAATTGTTGTATATTATTTTTACTAGCTGTGCTAGCTATCTTCTGTTGTATTTTTGGTTTATTTCTTTTGATCAGATTTTTGCATTGTTTTTGAAGAGACTTATACTGTTCCCATAAGGCCTCGGATCCTGTTTTCTTAAATTTTATATAGGCTCTCCTCTTTTTTTTAGCACTTTTTATGAATTTGGTAAGCCATTTTGGTTTAATGCTCTGCTATTGTAGTTTGTTGTCTTCCTTACATGTTTATCACATATTGTAAATATTGCGTCTTAACAGTCCACATTTCAGAGGTGGATTTATATTTTAAGATTTCTTCCCAGTTTATTTTATTTAGGGCCTCTTCTATAAGCTGTATTTGCCATGTTGAAATTATAAGTCTCACAACATCATTTAGTTATAGGGATATTTTCTTTTTGTGTGAATTAGATACTGTTGTGGCCATTGTTTCCTAATGGTTCTGTCACTTTGCAATTTGCAATATTTATCTTGTTTATAGTTAGAACTACATCTAATATTTTATCCCCCCGTTGGTTCTGTAACATTTTGTGTGAGTCCAAGTTGTTTACTTCTAGAAAGATAATGCTATGTGTCCTTGTAGCTTCGTTTATTCCAGTCTGTATCAGGAAAATTTAGATCACCCACAAACATCACCCTACCTATTTCACAGTCGATTTCCAGTTCCTTATTAATGTGTACAGTATTTTCACTGTCTATGCCTCGGGGTCTATAGTATACCCAAACTAGTATATTATTTTATTCTTTGTCTCAACTCTAATCCAGATAGATTCTATATTAATATTTTCTGTTTTAGTTTTATCAGAAATGTTAGTAGATTTCAATTTGTTTGATGTATATGCGGTTACTCCTCCTCCCTCTTCTTCTTCCTCTCTAGTTGATATAATGTGTACCCATGTATTTCTCTTCCCCAGTCATCATCTTCCCATCCACCAGGTCTCATTTATGAATACCATTTCAAACCCATTAGGTGGATTTAGGATTGCTTCCAGTTCTTCATGTTTATTTTGGAGACTCCTAGCTAATGTTAAGTAACAGTTTCCCTTCTTTTGCTATCTTTGAGATTTTTAGACTTATTAATTGGTATTTTTACTGCTTTGGTTACCTTGCCTTGTTCTATACCCCCAAAGTAATCAGTTTAAACAAAAACTAAATAAATAAACATTTTTGTGTACTGCATTTTTGATCAGAGTAGCTAGTGTGCATGTTCCTGCTGCACTTGGATGTAGTCCATCCTTTGCAAAAGATGGTTGTTTCAGAAGGTGTCCCATGAGTTTATAAAATATACTTCTTCCCCCTCACGTCTATTTTGTAGGCATTCATTAATCCTTCGTATGGTGTTATTTTTACGTTTGCTTGCACGCATGCGCAAGGAACGTTTTGGGAGAGTAGCACATTTTGGAGGCGTGCCTCTCCCATTCAAGCCACTGCTCTGTTGAGCAGGCATGGCGGTCCTGCACCAATGGGTGAGGAGTTGATGACAGCGGTGGTCTGCTCAAAGAAAAACCACCGCTGTCATACAAGGTGTAGGCCTCTACACCCCCATCAAAGTTTTTGCGCCACGCTGGGAGCCACTCCCAGCGTGGCAAACATCCTGGGTCTCTTGCCGACGGGGTGCCCAATCCATCATCGCTACACGCCCCCCAAAGGCCCCTAAACTTTTGGTGCCACACTGGGAGACCACCCCAGTGTGGCAAACATCCCTGTCATCTTTTTTTTTTCAACCTGTAAAGCAAAAACATTCCCACATAGTCTCCCAGCCCCTCCTTCCCCAACCCGCTCCTACCCACTGCGCACCCTACCTCCCCCACCCCATACTTACCTCCAGAGCTCGTCGCGACGATCATCGCTGGACCAGGAACATGTCTGCACTCTTCAAAGCTGACCACGAACTGAGAAAATGCCGGTAAGCTGTATAATGGGCGAGATAGGGGGTTTTCAACTTTATTTCATATCTCAGGTATTTTTTTGAATATTTGCACCAAATTTTCAACATGGGGTTTTTGGGACCCCTTCTCATGAATTCTGTCACTGTCATGGCGTTATTTGGGCCTAAAGGGTGATTTCGCAGTCACTGCACACTCATGGTGCGAAATCACCCTTTGGGCCTGAATAACGCCATGACAGAGGCACCATTCATGTGAAGGGGTCCCAAAAACTCCATGTTGAAAATTTGGTGCAAGAATTCCTAAAAATGACTGTTTTATGAGCGTGCGTTGCGCAGTTCCTACGCAGGCTTGAAAGTTTGCGGATTTTCAATATTTTCACTCCAGATTTTCAACATTGCCATTTTACCACACCTTCTTATGAGTAGTTTAGCTGTCATTTTTCACATCTCACCCAAAATGTAAGTCACTATGTAGCATAACGGCCGTGTCGGTGTGCAAAATCAATGTATGGGACACATTAAGAAAATCACCATGACACTGTTCATTAGCAGAGGTCTTAAATGGCTGTGTTGAAAATTTGGTGAAAAAATTCCTAAAATGACTGTTTTATGAGCTGCATTGCGCAGCTCTATGCATGCTCGTAAGTTTGCGAATTTTCAATATTTTCACTCCAGATTTTCAACATTGCCATTTTACCACACCTCCTCATGAGCAGTACAACTGTCATTTTTCACATCCTGCCCAAAACATGTTTCTGCCCATGTAGCGCACAATGGCGCAGTCGATGTGCGAACTCAATGTATGGGACACATTAAGAAAATCTCAGTGGCACTGTTCATGAGCAGAGGTCTTAAAATGGCTGTGTTGCAAATTTGGTGAAAAAATTCCCAACAATGACTGTTTTATGAGCGTGCATTGCACAGTTCCCATGTACGCTTACCGTAGGTTTGCAAATTTTCAATATTTCCACTCCAGATTTTCAACATTGCCATTTTACCACACTTCCTTATGAGCAGTACAGCTATCATTTTTCACATCCTGCCCAAAACGTGTTTCCGCCTATGTAGTGCACAATGGGGTAACAAAAAGGTCATGCTGAAATTTTATTGTGCAAATACCAGCAATCGCACAGGGCATTAGGGTAAAGCACTATACATGCCAAACACCACTGCAAATACCTGCAAGCGAATGTTCGGCATTGACAAATGCTTGTTCTCTTTGTGCCACATTTAGGTAGAAATCCCGATATCACTGGGGTCTGCCCTTTTGCTTTTATTAATGTAGTGTAAGCTCCATAATGTCTTCTATGACATCTTGTTCATGATCCTTTCCTAAGTTACTGGTTGCAATGTATATCACAATAATTTCACTATCCAGTTGTCTGTCTGTCACCCTAGGCAAGCGGGATTTTATATCTTTTATACAAGCTCCGGGTGGGCAGTTTACCATCCTATTGGTCTTGTCCCTCTCACAAATTATGCTATTTGTTCTCCTTAAGATGGAGTCCTCATGACTAGCACCTTTTTGACATGTTGTTTCTCTGCTACCTGGGTATCTCATTCTCAACCCATGCTAAGGCAGCATATTTATTTATTAGTTCAATTTCAGCCATGCCTAGGGCTCTTCTACCTTTTTATTTGGGACTCCACTTAGAGTCGCCCACTCTGCTGTTTCTGTTTCTACCTGCTCAGCATTTTTGAAGGACTTCTGCTACCTCAGCCATTGCTGTTTCCCATATCCCAGTTCTGTATTATTCCTGCCCGGGAGATTAATGCTCTGGTCCTCAAAGTTATTATGCCCAGTTTAATCGGTCAGTGATTCCATCTCACTTCGTAACTGACTCATCTGTACACATTTATTGCATTTGTATGGGTAATTATTAGGCCCAGACTATTGCTTCATACAACCGGCAGCTACAGCATCTTGAAATAGTGCCTTCAGTACAAAGTAGATCAAGGAGATCATTTGTCGAGCTACTTC
The DNA here is from genome assembly GCA_016271365.2 of Neoceratodus forsteri. Lineage (NCBI taxonomy): Eukaryota > Metazoa > Chordata > Ceratodontiformes > Ceratodontidae > Neoceratodus > Neoceratodus forsteri. The sequence continues at coordinate 1,183,117,510 of CM057454.1, forward strand.
AATCCAGGGTTTAGCAATATATTGCCTCCATATTAGTTTCTTAGTGAGCTTAAATGACACAATTATCCTTACTTCCAGGCTGTATGCTTAGTTTGTCCTGTCCCTTCTCCCCACAGGACACACAAGACATGCACCAATGCGTGAGTCTCTGCGCACATCTCCCCATGTGACGATCGCAAGCTCGCTCACTTGAGTTCACTCCATTTGCTCAGAGCGGCCTATTTATCCTCCGTGACCTGGATGTATCCTTCTGGGTCATGTGATCCCACTATCTTCTGCTCCTCCTGATAGTCAGTTGTGTTTTATTTTAAATTAAATAGTAGCAAAGGAGTGCAATCTCCCGATATTTCCCGGTTGCCCATCCAGTTAAATAGTTTAGAAGAACCTCCTCCTGTAGTCCTCTTCCACTACATGGGACTATGGACCTCCACTCCATTTCCTGTTTCTCAATGTTGCTAGGCAAACCCTAGAGCAGCTATGTTAAATGCCCACAGAAAAACACACACACAAAATCAAATTTAGGGTATCTGATTTTTGCTTCTAGGAGTTACTGTCTCACAGCCTCCTGCCCAGAAATGTCCTCCACAGAGAACAACTTTTGCTTGAGTTGCCTATTTATCCTCTTGATCCGGGTGTATCTTTCCAGGTCACGTGATCCAACCACTGCCTCCTTATAGTTAATGTGTTTTATTTTTGTGCAGTTGAGTGTGTCCTCCAATATTTCCCCAGCCCATCCGGGCAGTTGAAGCCTCTCCTCCTGTAGTCCATTCCACTATATGGACCACGACCTCGCCCCACTTCCTGTTTCTCTAATGTTGCTAGGCAACCCTAGGGCAACTATGTTAAATGCCCACAGAAGAAACACACACAAAATCAAATTTAGGTATCTGGTTTTTAAGTCTAGGAGTTACTGTCTCACAGCTAATTGCTGTCTCACAGCCTCCTGCCTGGAAGTGTCCACCACAGCCTGGTTATAGAGTCTGGGAAGCTGGGTCCCTATACTGGCGACCAGCACAGGTGTTTTCCTTGCATTTCTGGTCCTCCCCTGAGAGTGTCGGCATGCAAGGGGATCCTACAGGTGGGGCACATTGAGGCATGCCACTGCTCTGAATATCGGCCAGCACCTTCCCCTTCCCAGCTTCTGCAGTCCCATTGCATCTCAACCCATGGTCACCCAGGTTGCGATAAGGCAGTGGGACCCACAGCCTACCCTCCCTGGGGGAGGAGAGCAGCTCATTGGGCACTCAAGAGGAAAAAACATGTTCAACAGCAATTCCCACAAAACAGTTTTAGCAAGTCATTGACTACTTCCTCTTTTCCAGAGCCAGACAGTCACATAGCCAATTGTGTAAAAAAATTGTGTCACACTGCATCTGTTTTTTGCAAAAAGCTTGTGATAGTAATTTTCCAACTATCAGATCTAGACTAATCAGGAATTTTCCAAAAATACAGCAAAACAGGCCAGGTGACAAACGTCTTTACAGTTTGCAAGCAGGCACATCATTAGTGTTCATGGCAGTGTATAGATATCCCAAACATTATAGCATCATTGTCCCAATACAGGCTTCTATCACTTCATAAGTGTACATAATATTTTGGTAGCATATCAAGGTGTCCTTACAGGCCAGAGCCTCCAACCAGCTGGCGGACACTCTCAGCAGAGTGAGCATGGTATCTCATAAGTGGTTCCTTCATCAGGAGGTAATAGACCACCTGTTCTCCCAGTGGGGTACTCCCCTTTTTACATGTTCACCCCTGGAAGAATGACAAGCTGAGGGTGTTCTGTGCCTACCCCCTCCCCACAGTGTGGGGCACTGATGGGGGATGCCTTCATGACACCCTGGACCCCAGGCCTCCTCTGTGCCTTCCCTTCCCTTCCTTTCCCCTGATCCACAAGGTGTTGGTCAAGGTGTGGCAGGACAAGGCATGGATGATCCTAGTAGCCCCAGTTCTGGTACCCAGATCTCCTCAGGCTAAGCGGCAGACCTCTGTGGCACATGCCTCTATACCCAGATCTGCTTTCTTACCACAGGGGGAAGGTCTTACACCCAGATCTTCAATTCCTTGCACCTGATGGGCTGGTTCCTGAGTGGGTAGAGTTCCAGGCTTTGGGGCGCTCTGAGGTTCTCAGTGTTGTGGAAGCCTACCAGGAAGAGTTGACTCGCCAGTGCTATGCCTTTAAATGAAAGTGCCTTTCCATTTGGTGCCAAGGCAGGGAGCTAGACCCCCTATCCAGCCTCTTGGCTAGCATCTTTGACTACCTGTGGTCCCTCTCCCAGTTGGACCTGAGGTCAATGACCCTCAAGATTCACCTGTCAGACATTTCTGCATACAGTACGCGGTACGGGCTGGTATGCTGATGATGGCACAGAATAAGGTGGTCGGGTGTTTTGGTAAAGGCCTTGATCACTTGTCCCCAGTGGTGCATAAACCACCACCACCACCTTGGAACATGGTGCTGGTACTGGCCATGCTCATGGGCATGCCATTCGAACCGATGTACAGGTGTGACAGCTGTCATCTGTTGTGGAAGACCACCTTCTTAATGGCTATCACCTCTCCGAAAAGGATCAGTGAGCTCCAGACGCTCCCAGTGGAGTCTTTGTACTTGGTGCTCTACAGTGATAAGGTTGTCCTCTGCTCCAACCTGAAGTTCCTCCCAAAGGTTGTTATGGAGTTTCATCTTGACCATGTAATCAGTCTTCCAGTGTATTTCACCATTTCAGCCTTGCAGGTCGAGCACAGGCTCCACATGTTTATTTATTTATTTAAATGTTTTCCCAGGAAGGCATACTGAGCAGAATACTGCTCGATTCCAGATGTGTCCTGGGTGGAGGGTAGAGGAGAGTACAAATTAGCTGTGATAAAATGTACAAGCATCGAATACAAAGTCCAAAATATAAACAAAAATACAGAATGCATACAAAATACAAGATACAAAAATACAGTCACGGAAATACAGTGCAGCAGCAGGTAGTAGTACAGCCATTTAGACAGTCTATTACAATCACATGAGGAGGAACTGGCCCTAGGGCCAACAATATATTTAGTCACATGTGTAGGTGGAGGAGAAATGTGCTTTGAGGAAGGAGTTGAGGTGCTGGGTGGGGGAGGCGTGCCGAATGTCCACGATGAGGGAGTTCCACAGTTTAGGCATGCAATATTTGAAAGCTGCCTGGCCTGCAGTGGTGGACATGGTACACATAGAGTCTGGCATCATTGTTCATCAGTGAGTATGCTGGAAGGGTAGGGCAAATAGTTCAGAGTAAGGTAAGTGGGCAGGACTGGGTTCAGAACTTGGCCATGATCCGAGTGCAGTGGGACAGTCTTTGGTCCTGAAGGGAGGGGAAGCCCAGGGTCTGGTAAAGGATGCAATGATGGGTGGTGGGAGGACAGTCATGGGTTAAGTGATAGGAGTGGAAGAGTGGGTCCAGTCTGGCTAGGGTGGACTTGGGTGCGGCACTGTAGACTATGTTCTCATAATCAAAGATAGGGAGGATCATTTTCTGTACAATGGCATGGCGAGCCAGCAGCGGGATGCAACCACGATTATGGTATAGAGCACCCAACCTGGGGAGGAGTTTATTGTGGATGGCATCGATATATACAGAAAAGTCGAGGTGCTGGTCGAGCCAGACCCCAAGATATCTAAAGGAAGTACAGGCCTTCAGAGAAGTCCAGTCCAGGGTGTGGAAAATGGGGGTGGAGAGGAGCCGTGAGAGTCTCTGCCTAGTGTCGAAAGTCATGGAGACTGTTTTCTTGGCATTGAGGGAAAGCTGATTTGTGTGAAACCAGAGCTGGATATTATTGAAGTCCTGCTGAAGTCTGGTCACCACATCAGTGATCATGGGGCCAGAAGTATACAGCACCATGTCGTCCGCATACACACGAATGGATGTGTGAGAGCAAGCAGAGGGCAGATCATTAAGGAAGGCAGAAAACAAGAGAGGTCCAAGGACGGAGCCCTGGGGCACACCAGTAGTGACAGCAAGGGAGGCAGAGGTGGTGTTACCAATTCAGACCGATTGGGATCAACCAACCAGGTAGGAGTGGAACCAGTTGGTCGCCTCACTGGAGAGTCCTGCAAGAGAGAGCTTGGACAGGAGGAGTGAATCAGAGGCAGTGTCAAACGCCTTTGCCAGGTCAACAAAAATTGCTGAGGTGATATGGCCTTTGTCCATACCAGTATGGATAGAATTGGTGAGCCTTAACAGGGAGGTGGCAGTGGAGTGGGTCTTCCTAAAACCAGACTGGTAAGGTGTGAAAAAGGATGAGGAGTCAAGGAAGGAAAAGAGTTATGAGAGGACTAGGTGTTCCTGAAGCTTAGTCAGTATGGGGAGGAGAGAGACAGAGCAATAGTTACCAGGGATGGAAGAGTCACTGCCTTTTGGAAGTGGGATGACAGTGGCATGCTTCCACTCAGGTGTGATATAAGCTAGAGAGAAAGAGTGGTTGAATAGTGTAGCCAGTGGGAACGTGATGGCAGAAGCTGACAGGAAGAGCACTTTGGAGTTCAAGCCAGTGGGCATTTACCTTTGGATGGATTCAGGGTGCAGCACATTTAATACTTCTAGCAGGGTAACCTGGTGGAAGGAGAAGGAGGCAGCATGTGGAGAGGCTTGAGCAGGGGAGGAAGGGGTGAGGGGATTTGGGGCAGGTGGGAGAGGACAGCTGTGACGATGTGCAGCTTGTAAAAAAAAGTGTTGAATTCAGAGGCCACTGCAAGAGCGGTCAGTAGCAGTGGAGCCACCTATGTTTAGGACAGGTTGGAGGCTTGGAGGGTGGGAGAAAAGCAATTTGACCACCTTCCAAAATTTAGCAGGGCGATTTAGGTTCACAAAGAAGGTAGTTTTGAAATAGTTAACTTTTTCCTGATGGATTAAACATCGTCCAGGCTGCTATATAGAGCACAATACTTTAGATGATCCATGGGTAAGCTGGAGACCTTGAAGGACTCCATGCCTGATTTCTAGCTCTGAGGTGTATCATGATGTCAGCTGTGATCCAAGGCAAGTGAGCACCCTCACCCAAGCCCATCTGAGAGGGGCAAAGTAGTCCCAGACAGCAATGAACCTGGTCTTGAAGTACTCCAGGGTGGAGTCGATGAAGATAGCCCAGGGACCAGTCTGTCTTGGCCAGGTCATTTAGAAGTGAGGCAAGATCCAAGGATTTATAGGACCTGGTCAGGGAGGGTTTTGGGGAAGTGCCTTTAGCCTGAAGATTTTTTCACTGAGTAGATCATGTGATGATCACTAAGGAGACAGGCTAGAGGCTAGTATGCATTGTGGGTGGGAGGTGAGGGACCAATCAAGGAGAGAGTGGTTTAGAAATTTGGGATTCAGATGTGGGCTCAGTGATCATTTGAGACAGATTGAGAGTGGCCACCTGATCGCACAGCTTGGAGTTAACACTGGAGAGCCAGTTCCAATTGAAGTCCCAAAGGATATAAAGCTTGCCCCTCGATTGTGCGCTGCTCCTGGGCAGGGTGTCTCAGGATCACTGTGCAGGGTGTGCTCTGCATTGGAGGGATGGTGTAGCCCACTGCAAATCAGAGACCACCACAGTTGTCATAACAAAATATATGTATTAAACATTACAAACAACCAAACATATTTACAAATATATACAAGGGTGGGGGAAGTGCCACAAACCAGGTGGGGGCAGGCATGGGGCAGGAGTGAACAAATGGGAAAGGCAAGAAGGGTGTGAGGGTGGGTCCAGGGGGGTAAGTCAACTAGGGGGCATGGAGGGCCTATTGCCTACCCCGCTCTCCACTCCTGTGCCGCCTCCGTCCACTGTGGCACCGGACCCCGTCCCACTCCATCCTCTGCAGTATTTCAAGTGATGCTCTTGAAAACTGCGGCAGCTCCTGCACTCCTCGCTCAATGGGTGTCCAGCATTGTCCACCTAGGACAAGGGAGCAGAGTCAATACATGTGACTGTCCAGCCCCCTGCAGCCCACCCATTGTGCATGGCATACAGCCATGGGCCACGCCCCTGTGATGGTGTGCGACCACCCACAGTGACCACGTCCACAAGACCTGCCTACCCAGGCACCCACAGCCATGTGGACCGCTGCACACACCCACCTCCCATGTTCCACACAGCACCACCGTGGCCGTACAGTGACAAGGCTATGTGGTGCAAAGGCAGTGGCACAGCCATGTACCCAGTGCATGCACGGACCACCAGTGATACCCACCCACAATGCAGTGCCACAGGACAGTGCTGAGTGTACCGTGTGGCATGCACGGCAATGGGGCCAAGTGCTGGTGGCCATGCCCCGCCGCCAACCCTGCAACACAGCATGCACAGTTGTGATGGGAAATAAGGCACTCACCTGCATCCATACCAGCAGGACACTGCTGTCCCATGGCCCCTCCGCCACGTCCCCCCCCCGCAGCACATCAGCCCTCTCCCGCTTAGCTCTGGCTTCCCTTGCTCCACGTCGCTCCTCCAGGCCTAGGGTGCAAACACAGACAGGGGAACATTAGTACAAACCAGTAGCAAAGCCCCACCCACTGGTGTGTGTATTCCCACCCAGCCCAGCCATGCCACAACCCCACCACCACCACCACTACCGCCCACACTGGATGGCCCCCACATCCCTGTGGGGTGGACACATGCACACTGCGATACCCGGACGGACGGACACTACCAGTGTATGGATGGAGTACCTACCTGGCCATGGCATGGTGCCTCACCTGGCATGTGCCTGTAGATGCCCCAGTCCATCTGGTTCCCTCCACCGGAGGTCCCCATACCAGTGGCGACACTGCTCAGTGGTACGGGCAATTCCTGTGGCCTCCTCCATGCCCTCTGCTACCTCCTCCCACACGGCACTGCATGGCTTATTTAGTGGGTCCTGTCCAAACAGGGCCCCAGCATGGGGCTCCACAATAGCCACAAGGTTGGCCAGCTCAACCACGCTCCACTGTTGGGCTGTCCTGCATACCATCTCTCATGCAGTTCAGATAACAAAGTGGCACTCTGTAGCGCACATCCCCCATGTGCAGATGCTGCACAGTACAGCGCTGCCATTCCCCATCACGCTGTCATTGAACAGCGTGATAGGGGTGCACCCATGTGGATGCATGGTGCCTAGGAGGCACAGATCGACTGCAGGGTCAAGGGTCTGTCGTGCAAAAACCGCCACAGTGCTATTGGGACTCCCTGTGTGTAGCACAGTAGGGTGCTTGTGTGTGACACCCTGCAGTGGCCTACCACACTGTGGCTCCACGGTGCCTACAGCACACCAGGGCACGAGCGCCACATGCAAGAACAGCACACTAGCACCACTGGCACAGTGGTGGCAGTGCCTTGCACTGCCTTCTGCACACAGCATGTCATCAGCATGGCAGGTGTCAGTGTCAGCACCCCGGGCATGTGCTGCACAGTGCCTACTGCGCACATCACAGAGCTGCACCATTGCCTGAGCACACTCAACAACATTGCACAAGGTGCAACAGCATGATATTCAGCCAGCATATGTAAATCAACTCATCAGCAATTCCATGGGCGCAACCACTGCATTAGCATCCACTTAAAGTTGCATGTGTTGCACTATATAAATGTGACATGGGGCTGCAGAGGACATAGTTTGGTATTGCAGTCTATTGTGGTGGGTTGCATGCTGTTTGGATGTGTGGACTGTGGTGTGTGAGGGATGCAAGGCACTGCACATTCAAAGGTAACACCTGTCATTTCCACAGGCTCTATCATGACCGAACGAGAGGATGAAGAGGAACAGGGATGGGGGAGAAGGAGGAGGCCCAACTTCACCCGGGCTGAATCAGATGCCCTGTTTGAGGCCTATCTCGACAGGGAACTGCTGCTCAGTGGACAGTGTGGAATGCCACAGGCCTGTGCTGCGGAATGGGGTGAGGTTGCGTGTGCCGTGAACCAGCATGGCAGCCACCAGCAGTCCATGCAGGAGTGTAAAAAGAAGGTTAGCATGGACAGGAGGAGGAGGATAAAGGACAAGGTGGCTGCCATCAGGGCAGCACGTGCTGCCACCAGTGGTGGACAGCCAGATGTGCCATGCCTGATTGCACAGGAGGAGGGGGTTGCCGGCAGCATGCAGCATTGTGACATAGAGGAGTTCTTTGGTGGCTTCCAGATGGGTGGCAGCCCATCACTGCATGGTGGGTCCTGTGCTGTCACTGTGTGGGAGGTGGGGAATGCCACAGGGTAGGGCATTGACAATAACGCTACTGTGTTCTCTTATAGCTCCAGAGCGTCTACATGGGTCAGCGGTGGTGGGTGTGTCCACTGAGGGTGATGTTCTGGACATGCAGGAATGCCAATCCACCTCCACAGGTGTCCGAGGGACAGGACCACTGCATTCCTGCCTGTCTGTCCAGACTGAAGATGGTGGTGCGAGTGCGGACGAGGCCCTGCCTGTGTCCCAGCCTGACAGCGTCCACGGAGACCAGCATGCTGGGACACGGACTGGTGGCAGATCTGGCACCGATGATGATGGATCACATGTCCCAGACAGTGATACATGTGGGATGCAGGATGGTCCCACAGCAGGAAATTGCACAGGTGTAACCATGGTGGTGCCGCGTGAAGGCCTGTGTGACATCACAGTCCCAGCCTGTGCCTGTATGCCACAGTGGGGCAGCACTGGCGTGCGTCCAGGCCAGTGGGGCTGTTGCAGCAGCTGTGGTGGCACCAGTGAGCCCTGGTGATTGGCGGCTGGAGGGGCAGTGCCAGCAGTTGGCCAATGGCGATGGGGGGACAGTGTCAGGGAGCGGCAGCAGTGCAACGCATGTGGATGTGCCCCGGCATGGCTCTGGTGTGCAGCACCCATCATCAAGGGGTGCCACCCAGCAGGGTCAGCAACACCACGAGGGACAGCATGCCGAACCAGTGGATGACCTCTTTGATGAGCACAGCCGCCTACTCCAGGCTTCAGTGGATCAGCAGTTGCGGCTTGTGACTGCAGTAGATGCACTCAGTGTGGTTCTGCGCCAGGCAGAGGAGCGGTTCAGCAGAGACCATGGTCTGCTCCTGGCAGAGATGGCCCGGCAGTGGGAGGATGTGACCGCTGCCATTGGCAGGCAGACACATGCATTCACAGCTGTCATGGCCACATTGGGCACCCAGTTCAGTGCCCATGCACCGCAGATGCTGTGCAGTTTCATGTCCACCCCCCATTCCCGGCGCCATGCGACACCTTCTATGTCGATAGCGGGTTCAGCTGTGGGCATACCGAGCACGCCTGGTGTGGGCATGTTCGGTGAACTGCAGACCCCTGTGCGAACACAGTTCGTTCCCACAGTTGACCCTGGGGACTGCCGGTGCCACCCCATGAGGCTAATGGTCATCCTGGCACGGCTGTCAGTTCTTGGTGGTGGCGCCCATGCATCTGTGGTGGCGGGCACTGTGCCACATGACTGACCTGTCCCCCACCATGGCCACGGTCTGCCACTGTCCTGTGTGCAGTGTGGTATGTATCATGTGATGCACAGGTGGGGTACCCAGCCCTACACATGCACGGTCCCTGTACACACCCTCCCAGCTGCTGGCCACTGTGGCGTGTGCATGATGATGCCTGCATTGTGCTGTCCACCAGTGTGCAATGGTGCCCAGTGTCTGAGGCATGCACAGTGATGGCCACTGGGCGTGGTCATGTGTGGACCTGTGTGAGGGTAGGGTTGCATTCAGGGGTTGGCGTGCCATCTACCCTTGTGCATGTCTTGTGGTGTGTGTGTGTGTGTGTGTGTGTGTGTGTGTGTCTGTCATGTTTGGCCCTGCCATCCCTGATGGCGTGTGTGGTTCCATGCTCAGACCCATTCCCTGCCGCCATCTTCCCCTGGGGTTCGTCCATGCCTGTCTGTGGGCTGTGTCCTTGCCATTGTTGGTTGCACATGGCCCGTGACCTATCTGTGTTGGCCAAAGTGCTCTTCTGTGATGGTGTCCCAGTGCAGCTGTGACACCCGGATCAGTCGGGGTCTTTCACCCAGGGGTGGCTGCCCATCACCGTCTGGACCAGCGTCCTCATTGTCCCCACTACTGTCCCCCTCTTTGACCTCTACGGCTATTCCACAGTCATTGGCCATGTTGTGCAGGATGCAGCAGGCCAGGAATAGCCCGCAGGCCTTTGAGGGGCTGTACTGTAGGGCACCGCCAGATGTGTCCAGGCACCAGAAAAGTGCCTTCAGCATCCCGAATACCCACTCGATGACATTCCGTGTTGTGGCGTGTGCCTCACTGTACCATAGCTGTGATGGGGTCATGGGGCACTGGTATGATGTGAGCAGCCAAGGATGGAGTGGGTAGCCACTTTCACCTGTGTGTAGTGGGTGAACATTAGTATGGTGGCCTGTGTCACTTTGCCATGGGCCATCAAGGCCGGTACCCATGGCACCTCTGACTATGCACCCCCCACGTCTGCTCATGTTGTCCTGCATGATATGCATACTCACCCACTAGGTGGCCAGTGGGGATGTCCCCACTCTAAAACCTGTGGCACAGTGTGGACTGGTGCCAGATGAAGGCATCAAGTGCTCCCCCCGGGGTGCGTGGCACAGGCATTGGTTATGCACCCCCTGGCATAGCACACCACCTGGCAGTTGATGCTAGCATACTCCTTCCAGTTTATGTAGGACACACCGTCTGGGCCAGGTGGCATGCAGATGGCCACATGGGTGCAGTCAATGGCCCTGAGCATGCCATGCATATGTGCTACCCTGTGGAACTCTTGTATGTGTGCTGTGTGCTCCACCTGTGTGCTGGGGAAATGGATGTACTCCACAGCACGTGGCAGCAGTGCGCTGAGGAACTGTGTGAGTAGGCATGACTCGGCTGACTGGGTTATGCCTGTTGTGTCCTCTGTTGGTCTCTGAAGGTGCCCGTGGGAGCAGGCACATGACAGCTGTCACCTTGTCTCCACTGACAGAACATGGCTCTTGCGTAGATGCTTGCATCTCATCACTGCACATCTCACAGAACCACCTCAGGATCACCTGGTTCAGGTGGTACTGGCCCTGTAACTGTGTCAGAGTAGTGTTGTGAAGGCGGTGCGGCTCGGTACTGCCTGTTCAGGGCATACCACCAACGGGCCCTTCCATGGCCGTGCCCCCTGCTGCCTGCCTTCTCACACCCCACATTACCCCTCCATCTGGAAGGTGGCACTGGCCACTCCCTGGCTGGTGTTTCCGCAGCTGTTATCCCATTCCTCCGCCTCCGCTTATCATGCTCTCCTGCACCGGTACACCTCCGCCCTTGGCTGTCCTGCCTACTGCCACTTCCCGCAGTCCACTGTGGCACTTCCTACCACTCCTGCACAGTGGCATAGGCTCCCCACCCTTTCTGTTCCTGGTTGATTCCAGGTGTGCTCTGTCCTGCTCCTGCCCAGTTCTGCTCACTGCTGCCCATTGCCTTGTTCCTGTCACCTTCTCCCACCAGTGGCTTCCTGTAGTGTTCTTGCACCTCTCTCTTGTTTCTTTTATTTTGGATCATATGCCTGTCGCACAACTTCCATGCGCTCCCCTATTAGCATGGGCGCATGCTGTTGAATATCACACTGCGCATGTTATTCATGGTTCCTCCCCCTCTGGTTTGCACTTGCATTCATTACTGTGTGCTCATGCGCATTGCAATTTGCGGTGTGCCTCCCACTGAATATTGCACAATGGTGCATTTCCATACTTGTGCTGGCGATCTCTGTTGCAGCGTGGCGCATCCCTTTGAATAGCTTGACCCTTGTATCTAAACCTGTGTATGTGTGTCAACTCACATGCTGTCTCAGCACCTCTCATGATAGACAGTCCATAACACATTTTTATATTACAAAAATCATAGTTTACTCAGAACTGGCTGTCCACATGTCACAGAAGATTCACTGGGTGTTTAAGACTTAAGATCTCTGGGCTATCATTTACATACTCTCAATGACATTTTTTTAAGTGTATTTGAGTCAAAAGAACCTTTTTTAGAACCAGGGAGAGAAAACATGGATAATATCCCAACCTTCAATAGTAGCGAGGTAGAACAAATCATAAAAAACACTTAAACCCAACTGTTCGGCTGGGCCCGATGACATTACCCCCAGATTCTTGCAGGAACTAAACAATGAAATTGTGGGACTTCTTATCATCTTATTTAACACCTCCATAAAAGAAGGTAAAACTATGCAAGAATGGAGAGAGGCTTTGGTCGCTTCAATTCACAAAGGTGGCAATAGAGATGGTCCAAGTAATTATCGACCCATAACTCTCACCTCTGTGATAAGAAAAATAATGGAAAGGCTGCTACAAAAACAGATAATGGAACATACCAGTGGTATAGGGTTAGTGGACACCTCTCAGCATGGTTTCATTCCTGGCAGACCCTGTATCACTAACCTGATACAGTTCTTTGAGCCGGTTAATGCCGCATTGGATAAAGGTATACCCGTTGATGTCCTCTTTTTAGATTTTGCCAAAGCTTTCAATAAGGTATCCCACTGAATACTTCTACAACATTTAAATAGAATAAAATTGCATCCTAATATCATCAGTTGGGTACAGTCATGGCTAGAAAGTTGACAACAGAGGCTGTCTGTTAAGGAACCCTTGTCAAACTGTGGAAAGGTAACGAGTGGTGACTCTCAGGGATCAGTGCTTGACCCACCCTGTTTAATATTATAGTGTCCACTATGACAGTAACTGGCAACGATGGATATGCAGGTACGCTGATGACTGCAAGCTTGGGGGACTTGTACAGATGGCATCTGTTGGTCGACAGTTACAAAAACAATTTGATCATTTATCTCAGTGAGCAATGGGAAACAAAATTAAATTTAATGGAAATAAATCAAAGTTATGCATTTGGAAATAAAATCCTCACATTGAACATAGATTAAACAACACAACATTTCAGAATACAATAGAGGATAAAGACCTGGGGGTAATGATCACTAACAATTTATCATTTGACAGAAATAGCTCTGTAACAGTTAAAAATGTCATAAAATCATAGGCTCCATTCTAGGTAATATAAAAGGCAGAGATTTTGAAGTAATTGTGCCATTCTATACTAGTCTGGTGTGCCCCAACTTGGAGCACTGTTCTCAGTTCAGTGCTTCTCACTATAAGAAGCAAAAATTGATTGAGGGTATACAGAGAAAGATCACTGAAAAGATTAAACCATTACAGCATCTCAGCTATCGACAAAATTAAATCTGTTCTCAGCTAAATATAGACAAATTATAGGAGACCTCTGCCTAAATATATACAGGATATAAGATGAATATATGAGGGAAGCACTTGAGATCACAAGATACAAATGTATAAACCTATCAAGTGATATTTATAAAATTAAAGGCTAAGAAAATGTAACAACTAAAAGGAGTAAATTATTTACCCAATGGGTAATTACAGTATGGAATATGTTCCTCAGCATGTTGTCGATGGTAAAACTTACAATTTTTAAAATAGATTTGATATATACATGGCAGATAAAAAATATGATTTCCACCAATGACATACATGGTCGGCGAGTTCAATAAAAGGCTTCACAGCTTACTGAACTTGTATATCCCCTATGAACTTATGAACATGTTTAAAAAATAAATCTTAGCCCCACAGTTATCTGCCAGTGAAACATTACTAAAAATCTACATTTAGAAACTCTTACTGAGCCAGCCCTGTGGCGTGGAGGGCTGAAGAATCCATACCTTACATCCTGCCACGCCGATGACCCATGTTTATAATGTGAGTGGGCCGCTGGGTGTTGGCTGGGGAGGGAGAAGATCGAGCGCTCCCACTGAATGAATACCCACGGGTGGAGGCTTGAGGGTAGTGTGGGTCTACTGGGCACCAAGGAAGGGAGGGTGCTGTGGGACTTCCGCAGACGTATGCACACCTCCACATCTGGTGTGTGCACCCCAGCAATGGGTAGGGGAAAAAAATGAAGGACAAATCTCCTGGCTACAGGTGATGACCGACCCTCTGCAGGTTCCACACCCGGTGACTGGGCAGAACTCCGGAAGGTAAGTCATGGTCATACCGGGGTGATGGGCTTTGGGGGGGGTCAGACTGAAGGGGTCAGCTAGGAGTGACAGGAGATAAACACCCACATACATATATATATATATATATATATATATATACATATATAAAGAAACTCTTACTATAGTTTTTGCTTTCAATTATGCTGGTGCTCCCACAGCACATCTTCTCACTCTATCCTCAGTGCTGATTAGGCTCCCGTGTCAGTGCTTAAAAAACAGTGAAAAACAATTATTTTTAACGTTTTCCATTGCTCATCACATCAATCAATCGATGCTTTATTTCTATAGCGCCTTTCAAATATCAAGGCGCTGTACACTTTGAAACGCAGATACAGTGAACAAGATAAAACAACAATATAAATTATTTAAGAACAATCTGGGAAGGCTAATGAAAATAAATATGTTTTTAACATAGATTTAAAACACAGTTTCTCTTCAAGAGGATGGGGAGAGGATAGCGCTCCGTAAGTACTGCCACATGCTCAGTGATGGGGAAGGCACTGTGGAAGTGCAAATAGTCCCTACTAAACTCTCACTCGCCACTGTACAAAGTTTTTTTGGGGGTGGGGTAAAATCCATCCATATATCATTAGAAAATGCTAATCCTTTATTTTATCAGGTGCCTCTTCTACTGTGAACTGTAACTCTGTGTCGCTCAGTTCCCCTCCCGCTGTTTGGTCTCACTGAATTTTTGGTCTGTCCTAGGTGAGAGCAGGAGCAGTTTGTGGCTCTGTGAGGAAAGAAGACTGTGACTGTTTGGTGGTACATTAATAGAAAAACAAAGAAAGCAGTTATAATATTGTTGACTATGTTTTGCTGGCATCGGACAATGAAAGATCTTGTAGAAGCAGAGTACTCTTATCTTCAACAGGTCATCTTTTTTTTTTACCTCTCACACTTAACTGTCTTAAAACAACTATGTGTAGGAGTCCATTAACTGCTTATTTATGTGATCACCTTGTTTAAAACATCTGTATAGGCCATTTTATTCATAAATAAACCTGACCATAACTTTTTAAAATAATTTTCTCTGCAAAATCCACCACCAAAGAGTCGCTGGAATGAATATGCGAATGAGGGCATGGATATTAATAACAAATTCAATGACATCATCTTATGCCTGGTGGAAGCACTATTTTATCAGAAATTCTGATAATAGCCTTTTTTATATACTGTAAATAAAATTACTTTTTCTAACAATAAACACCAAAACAAAAAGTAGCCCATTTTATAAGCACAATAAGACAGATTGTACAACACTTCCAGAGGCTGAAAGCACGTGACCTGTGGCTCATGCCTCTCTACGCCCCTGGACGTGTGGTAAAATCTGTTCCATGCACACCCCATCATGTCTTATTGCTTACAGAAAGGCTGCCTAAGCGTGGATGTGCTCCCTATACCACTCCTAAAACTATAGTTAGAGGTGAGTAACCCTCATTTTGGCTCCTTTTGAGCCAGCCATGCCTTGTGGCATATGCTTTCTCTCTTGGAAAGCAATATTTGGTGCACTTTTTTTTTAATCTCCCCTAATGGACTGGCTCCCATCAGCCCTACTCAGGATATCAGAGCTACAAGCCCTAATGTGTGAGCCTCCTTATTTGATTTTCCACAGAGTCAGGGTTTATTTGCGTACCAATCCTAAGTTTTTACCAAAGGTGGTGTCTGAGTTTACTTTAAATCATACCACCCACCTGCCAGTTTATCATCCTGAGCATGCCAGTCCAGGGGAAACATTGCTCTATATATTTAATTAGAATACTCAGGCACTATATACACTGCACAAAGAACTGCAGAAATTCTTTGTAGCTTTTTGTTTAGTTTGCTCCTGGGAAAGAAGATACCCCAGTTTCCAAACAGTGCTTGTCCAAATGGCTAGCCAACTGTATTACTCTGTGTTACAGGAAGTACTGTAAGGAACTTTCTAGGTTGGTTCGTGGTCAGTCCACAAGAGACATGGCCACCTCTGTTGCTTGTTTTAAAAATGTTTCTGCTGCAGATATCTGTGCAGCTGCTACCTGGAATACTATCCACACCTTTACTAAACATTACAGTCTGGACACTATCTCTTGTAGATGGGCTAGCTTTAGCCTAGTCCTACAAGGCCTAATTTTCATAAGCCTGAAGGCACCAGCCACCCAAACAGTCCACTGTAGTACTGTTTGGTACTGATCCCACAGGTGTGGCCTGATGAAAGAGATATCCTCAAAGAAGATAGAACAGTTAGATCCTTACCATAACAGTAGCTCTTTGAAAGAATCTCTTTCATCAGGCCATGCCATCCCACCCTCCTCCCTTATGAGCCTTCAGCTCTAGGTTTTGCTGCTCCTGTCTCCATTCTGTTCTTAATTATAGCTCTCTGCCTCACCTAGTTTGCAGAGTGTTGGATTCTCTCCTGGTTCCCCACAGAGAGGTCCTCTGAGTATGATCTCCTGTGGGGAACTGAGGAGAAAAGGGCCCACCCACATTTATGTTTGAACCAACGTCTGACATCATCATGGGATGTGGGTGGCTCCTGGCTGACTGCATGAAAAAAAGTTTCTGTGTGGTCCTAGCACCTGCTGGCTATTAGTTCCACAGATGTGGCCTGATGAAAGAGATTCTGTCGAAGATCTACTGTTATGTTAAGTACATTAACTGTTCTACTTCTTCCTCATTTGCAGTTTTCATCCCCTACAATAAACCTTGTGCCTGATCACTGCCTTCACCATCTTTATCTTTACCCTCACTGGGCTCAGCCTCAGATGAATCAGATGTCTGTGAGGGACTGACATAGGGCTATGCAGACTGTTCTGCCTGAGATCTGAACCCTTAAACCATGGACCTGGATAAATACGCACTTTGTCACAGAAGTCCAGTTGCTGGTCTGTGGTTACACAAAGAGTGCCGTAGAATGTACTGTTGCCATGGGGATGCCATCAGAATGCTCACTTCACATATAGGTAGCCAGAAACATCCAATCAGGCAACAGTGCAGGGGATAGTCACATGACATACTCACTAATGGTATATAACTGTGGTGAGTGCGCAATGTGGCCCAGACTTGCGGTGGTTGAAGACGGAGGATGGTCGGAGGAGCTTGCATTAGTGCAGAGTTGCAAACTAGAGAAAAAAAAAATAATATATATATATTTATAAGCTGAGCAGAGCAGATGGGGAGGAAGGAAGAAAGGGAGGAGAGAGAGAGAGAGAGAGACTTACTGGGACAAGGAGGAGAGAAAGTCATCATCATTGGGGGAGGAAGAGAGAGAAATGAAAGGAGGGGAGAAAGAGAGGGTGGATGGAGGCTAAGAAAATGGCAAATAAAATAAAGATCTGGCCTCAGTGTGGCTTTTGTGTAATGTATAGTATAGTGTGTAGTATATGGGGTATTCAGAATCCAGATTCAGATGAATGAGAGAGAGAGAGAGAGAGAGAGAGACAGAGACTGCTGGGGTCCTAGAGAAATTTTACAGTCACAAAAATCCCAAATAAACATTATTTTCTTGTCCTGGTCTCAGTGTGGCTGTGTGACAGAGCAAGGGCAGGCTGGCAAAATAAATAAATCTTTGACTTGTGCAATCCAGATCTGGGGGACAGCGGGAGGAAGGGAGGGAGGGGAGAGAGAGCGGGAGAGAGAGAGAGAGAGAGACACTATAAGGGGCCCACAAAAAATTTTACAGTCACAGAAATCACAATTAAAAGTTTTTTTTTTCTTTTCCTGGCCTCAGTGTGGCTGCGTGTACAGGGCAAGTGCAGGTTGAGAAAAATGTTTGACTTGTGCCATCCAGATCCAGAGGAAAGAAAGAGAGAGACAGACAGACAGACTATGGGTTGGGGATGGGGCACAAGATATTTTACAGTCACAGAAATCAATAATATAGTTTTTTTCCTGGCCTCAGTGTGGCTGTCTGTACAGGGAAGGGCAGGCTGGCAAAATAAATCTTTGACTTGTGCCATCCAATCACGATCACTCATTAACATTCATTCATGATTTTATGTATTAAAAATAATTTTCTGACAAACAGCAAACAGTTGCTGAGCCTGTTCTGCTGGCTGTAGGGGCCATGAGAATATTCTGAATTTGACTGTAGCAGTCTGTTTACACTACAAAGTACAAACAAGTGTCATCATCACTCACTACATGCATTATTCCTCCTCATTATCCTTCTAAGATTTATCAGATATCGCTATGTATAAGCATTAACCAACCCCAGTGTGGAACTATGAGGGTCTATGCCAGATGTCTGCTTCACCAATTTGAATTGTGAGGCACACTGCTGAGTAGGTCATTGAACAGTAACTGTAGGAGCCAGTCAGCTAAGCTTGGAAGGAAGTGGTGATGGATTGCTGTGCTGTTGGTGTGCTGTGTACAGTCACAGCAGAAAATTCTTCCCTGGCCCGTGAGTGTGGGTGGGAGTCATCAGAGGACATTAGGTAGAGGGCTATTTTTACAGGTTAAAATAAGAAACAAGGAAAAATGGATCCAATTGTTGATGAGATGCATTCTTCTCAGTAAGGCAGTGACACTGCAAAAGACAGCAGTTTACATCTACAGTTTCATCTTCCAAGTGAATGCTTGCACCCAAATAAGGTGCATCTGTCAGATCAGTCCGAAGTAAAAAAAAAAGTTGCGTAGTTAAAACCAAAGGGTTGGTTGGTACCACCTGCAGAGGCACCCTAAGGTATGGAACAGTTGCATACTATGCTACTGCCAGTCCCTCACAGATATCATCTGTTCTTCTGAGGTTGAACCCGATGATGGTAATAATCAAGATGATGAGAATGATAAGGCAGCACAAGGTTTTCTGGAGGGATGGAACTGCAGATGAAGGAAGAAAAGACAGAAATGTCTTGCTGTGGAGGAGGGCAGAGAGAATAAACCACAAGAGGAACAGGCCCAAAAGAATCTGTAGGAAAGAAACATGAAAAGGTGACCGAGGTACAGTGCCTTCCTGGGAAAAACTAAACAAAATCATCTTTGTTTGTTCATACTTCTCCATTAGTCACTCTAATGGGTTGGTGGCAACATGCACTATTTGTTAATAGCCAATCAACAGGGGGAAAAAGAAAGGAGCATTGGGAACTTCAGCTCTGAAAAGGCACCTAGACAGATGTCACATCATTACTGAGAACTCCAGCTGTGCGTCTTGAAGAGAAAGTGACAGTGATAGCTCACTACACTCAGGGGTAACACCCATAGATGAAAGCAGTGTCAGCCCCCGCAGCACTACGGAAACACCTCCACCATCACTTCCTCCCATTCAAAGAATTCCTACTGTTACTAAAACTGACCATGTGTTCAAAAGTCCTCCTCCTTCAAGGAGACAACTTACCATCTCAGAAACATATGAGCGTAAAGCCAAATATGACTCGATTCACCCTGTTGCTGTTATAATAACTAAAAAAATTCAGAAATGATAGCAGTTGATTTGCTGCCATATAATGTGGTTGAACATGTAGATTCAGGCGGCTGCTTGAGTACCTCAGAGCTCGATATAGTATATCATCATAGAAATACTTCTCAACAACAGGGAATCCAGATCTTTATGATGTCATATGTAAGAAATTAAGGTGCATCTTGTGCAGTGCTGCTGGAGGGTGGTGCATCTCACAGCAGATACCTGGACAAGCTGTCAGCCTGAACCCTTTATGTCTGTCACGGCACATCGGGCATGTTTTAATCACTCACGGGGACAGTGACACATTGCAGTTTGCTGTTCTAAGAATGTTTTATTTTCCATCTGAACAAACCTCATACAACATCAGTGAAGAGCTCCAAAAACCAGTACAGCAATGGCTCACTTCACAGGGACTGTCAGTTGGCTTTACAGTTGCAAATACTGGGTTCAACATAAGGAAGGCTTTGGAGGTGGGGGGTTTTGTTCACATCCGCTGCTTTGCGCATTGCTTAAATTTAATGGATCACGGTGTTCTTGATGACAATAGGGACATTAAGGCTCTCGTTAGCACTGCTAAAAGAATATGCACTCATATCAGTCACTCATGCAAAGCCCATCACATGTCTGAAAAAATACAACAGGAGCACAGTTTACCTTTGTACAGACTGATCCAAGACATTTCTACTTGATGGAATTCAACCTTTCATATATTCCAAAGGCTGCTGGAACAAAAGAAAACTGTCAGACAATACACCTTGGAAAATAAAATTGGTGATGCAAATATCTAAATTACTCCACCACTGTGGGCCATGCTGGGGTTTCTAATTTTTCTGCTCGAGCCATTTGAGGAAATGACCAGAGAAGTACGTGCAAACACAGCAACTCTGAGCCAGGTGATACCCCTAATAAAAATTTTAAAATTCGGGTTGAATCTGATTAGGGAAAAGTTAGAGAACCAAGAAAGTTCCATGCTCACACAGGCTGCCAGTGGTGCTGCTGACACATACAGGTTGCCCCCCAGGATAAAACAAGATCTAACGAGACGTATGATCAAATAAGTTGACAAACTATATATAAAATGCTTCATTCTGAGTAGTACATTAAAGCAAGAATCTTGGACCCATGATACAAATCGAAGCAACTATTGAATGATGATGATGATGACACTTGTTTGGAGATAAGAAATAATTGATGAGGTACATGCTGTCATGGAACAGAGTACAGCAGCTGCACCACGTTCATAATCTTCTTCAGGACATAACACAGCATCGGGTGGCCCATCCTCTACTGTTGCAGTATTTCTTCCCCCTTCCTTCTTAGCCACTGCAACCAAATCATCTTCTTCACCACCATCCAAACATAGCACTGTCCCACAGTCACTTGGTTCAGCTTATGTCTCTGGAGTCACTTAGAAGATGTTATTGTAACTTCTTCATTGGCCTTTTGTAACACAGCCCCAGTACAGACCATTGTTGAAATGTACCTGGCAGAGTTCAATATCAGCAGGAATGCTGATCCTTTGAAATGCTGGAAATCCAAACAAAATATGTGGCGGCTTTAGTAAACATTGCAATGAAGTACATGAATTGCTCTCCTATTAGTGTGTGTTCAGAAAGATTGTTTAGTTCAGCTGCTAACGTCATTACTGAAACACGATCCTGTTTGACACCAGAAAATGCTAAGGCCTAACATTTCTGAAAGTCAGCATTCCTCACTTTAATTTCAAATATGATACCTGAATGAAACATATAGTCTGAGTGAGCAGACCCTATTCACAAAACACTTTCAAGAATTTATTTTGTGCCTATGGTGAAAATCTTTGTGAATAGGGTTTACTATATGAGACAGCAATTAATTGCAATAAGTGAGGTCAGGATTCGGAGGTGGACTAGGCCAGATCAGAATTATATTAAAGATTACAATGAGCACAGAAACATGAAAAAGTATACCATCAGTGGGTTCAGAGTCCAAATACATCAAACAACTGCATTTCATGTCACAAACTTACTTGGTAGTACTAGGTACCACTGTGATCTGAAAGGTAGGGTACTGCTGTCTACTACTACTACTACTACTTGTCACTTTTTGTCCTCAGCCACTGATTAAAAATTGTTTTACCACTGACCTGACTTTACTGTTGTACTACTGTTTTATGTTTGTACAATGGATGGCTTAGTAGAAGTCTGAACACTGAAACTGTTTGCTCTTTGTATAATGTATTTCTCATGCCCATGATATTTGGCTGCAATTACTTCACAGAGAACAAGCATTTGTCAATGCCGAATGTTTGCTTGCTGGCATTGGCATTGGTAGTGCAGAAGTTACAGAGCTGCGTAATAGGAATGGCAGTGAAGTATTAATCTGAAGCCAACCCCACCACCACCCTGCAGAGAGTGACAGGCAATGGGGTGTGCCTTAGGATCGTCAGGCATAACGGGCATGCCATTTCACCACACTCTACCCTGCAGACACTGACAAGTGTCACGGTGTGCCTTGGGGTCTTTGGCCCTTATGCACACCCCATTCCATCAGGAAATATGGTGAGATGGGTGCGGTATAGGAGAATGGGGTGAACTTTGGGGCTGAAGAGTCCAAGGCATACCTCGATACCTCTCACTGGCTGCAGCATGTGGAATTGTATGAGCATTACAGGCAAGAATCCCAAGTCACACCCCTGATGCCTGTCATTCTCTACAGGGTGGGGCGTTATGGTTGGAAACCCTAACAGCTCAGGCATTCGTTGGTATTTTCACTCCAAATTTTCAACATGTTATTTTGAGACCCCCACCTCATGAACAGTGGCAATATCTGTTTGTTAGCCGAAAGCTGCTTATGCACAGCGACTATGGCATTTAGCACAACAGGTGCAAAAACACATTCCGAACAGGATGTGAAAAACAACAGCTGTACTGTTCATGGGGAGGTGGAAAAAATGGCAATGTTGCAAATCTGCAGTAAAAATATTAAAAAAACTGGTGAAGTCACGAGCGTGCATAGAAACTGTGCAACGCACACCCGTAATGTAATTAGTTTGGGGATTTTTTACAGCAGATTGTCAACACAGGCATTTTGGGACCTCCGATCATGAACAGTGTCACTGTGATTTTCTTTATCTGTCCCGAACAATGATTTCCCACAGCGACCACGCATCTCTGCGCTGAAAGTGTGAAAACACATTTTGGCCACGTTGTGAAAAATGACAGCTGTACTGTTCATAAGGAAGTGTGGAAAAATGCCACTGGTGAAAATCTGGACTGAAAATATTACAAAGTCATGAACTTACGAGGGTGCGTGGAAACTGCGCAATGCTCACTCGTAACACAGTCATTTTATGGACTTTTGTCACCAAATTTTCAACATAGCCATTTTAAGGCCTCTGCTCATGAACAGTGTAACTGTGATTTTTTAATCTGTGCCAAACATTGCTTTAGACACCGACTGCACCATTGTGCGCTACATGTGCGAGAAACACATTTTGGGCAACTACGTGAAAACGGCAGCTGTACTGTTCTAGGAAGTGTAATAAAATGGCAATGTGGAAAATCTGGAGTGAAAATATAGAAAATTCGCAAACTTATAAAGCGTGCGTAGGAATTGCGCAACGCACGCTCGTAAAACAGTCATTTTTAGGAATTTTTTCACCAAATTTTCAACGTAGCCATTTTAAGACCTCTGCTCATGAACAGTGTAACTGTGATTTTCTTAATCTGCCCCAAACATTGCTTTTGCACACCGACTGCACCATTGTGCACTACATGTGTTGAAACACATTTTGGGCAACATGTGAAAAATGGCAGCTGTACTGTTCATAAGTAAGTGTAATAAAATGGCAATGTGGAAAATCTGGAGTGAAAATATAGAAAATTCACAAACTTATGAGTGTGCGTAGGAACTGCACAATGCACGCTCGTAAAACAGTCATTTTTAGGAATTTTTTCACCAAATTTTCAACATAGCCATTTTAAGACCTCTGCTCATGAACAGTGTCACTGCAATTTTCTTAATGTGTCCCATACATTGATTTCGCACACCGGCTGCGCCATTGTGCGCTACATGGGCGGAAACACGTTTTGGGCAAGATGTGAAAAATGACAGCTGTACTGCTCATAAGTAAGTGTAATAAAATGGCAATGTTGAAAATCTGGAGTGAAAATATTGAAAATTCACAAACTTATGAGAGTGCATAGGAACTGCGAAACGCGTGCTCATAAAACAGTCATTTTTAGGAATTTTTTCACCGAATTTACAACATAGCCATTTTAAGACCTCTGCTTATTAAAAGTGGCACTGTGATTTTCTTAATGTATCCCATACATTGATTTTCCACACTGACTGTGCCATTGTGCGCTACATGGGCGGAAACACGTTTTGGGCAAGATGTGAAAAATGGCAGCTGTACTGCTCATAAGGAGGTGTGGTAAAATGGCAATGTTGAAAATCTGGAGTGAAAATATTTAAAATTCATGAACTTACGAGCGTGCATAGGAACTGCACAACACACACTTGTAAAACAGTCATTTTTAGGAATTTTTACACCAAAATTTCAACATAGGCTTTTTGAGAGCCCACCTTATGAAGAGTGGCAGTGTCGTTTCATTACTCGGTCCCGAAAGGTGATTTCATGCAGTGACTATGAACTCACCCTTCGGGCCCAGACTCTTCCATGACAGTGCAATAATTCATGGGAAGGGGTCCCAAAACCCATGTTGAAAATTTGAGCCTCAAATTCCCAAAAATGCCTGAGATATGCAAAAAAGTTGAAAAAACCCTATCTATGCCATTATACAGCTTACCAGCATTTCCTCAGTTTGTAGTCGGCTTTGAAGAGTGCAGACGTGTTCCCAGTCCACCAAAGATTGTTGCGCTGGAGTCCGAAGGTAAGTATGGGGTGAGGGGGAGTGTGAGGAGGCAGGGTGCGCAGTGGGTGGGCATGGGTGAGGGCAGACACAGCAAGGGACCATTTTTGATTTTTTTTTTTAATGAGGATAACGTGGGACCTTTGCCACGCTGGGGTGGGCTCCCAGCGTCGCAGAACAATGCCTGGTTGGGGGGGCGTGGAGCCGACGGGGGATTGGGCAACCCCATCGGCCATAGCATCTGTTGCCATGCTGGGGTGGGCTCCAGCATGGCACCCTAGCAGAGGGAGACAATGGAGCCAACGGGGGATTGGGCATCCCCATCGGCTATACGACGTGTAGCCACGCTGGGTGGGCACCCAGTGTGGCATATAGAACTGTGTTTGGGGGGGGCGCTGCACAGCCAACATGGGATTGGGCACCCCCGTCGACTATACAGTGTGTGCGTGGGGGGGCAGAACGCAGCATATGTGTGTGTGTGTGTGTGTGTGTGTGTGAGCACGCATGAGCAGACGATTTCTTATCGCTGCTCACTGAAGCGTAGCTCCCTCTTTCAACTGTATGCCACTGCATTTTGGAGTTGTCATAGACAGCTCCAGCAGGCATTGGAGAACTGCAGCCGTGCCTGCAAACACACTGACTGAACTGGAAGAGGGCTGACACACCTCCGAAAACTCAGATGATGGCACTATGTTTCTTGCACATGCGTGCAAGCAAACATAAAAATGTATATTCATTTCTTTATTGTGTATGTGTGGTATGCTAACCAGGCTGTAACAACACTACTTACAGTAACTGGGCTGAGATTGTTATATTTACATTTTAATTTTTTTACGTACTTAAATTACTTGGGCACTGGTTGGCAGCAATTGTAGAACTAAGAAGGATGTAACAAACTACTGTTTTACTTTTCATACAGTGGATGGCTTAGTAGAAGTCTGAACACTGAAACTAAAAGCTCTTTGCATAACATATTTCTCACATCCCCATGGATACAGGGAAGTGTAAGGAGGGAGATCTGCAAAAGGCGGATATACTGAACAAATACTTCTATTCAGTACTCATTGAAGAAGGGGAGGGTCAGGGACCACAGCTAGGTAAGACACGAAGTGGGGGAGAGAGGTAAATACAAGTCCATTCACAGCAGAGAGTCCTGGAGGAACTCACAAAACTGAAGGTGGACAAAGCAATGGGGCCAGATGGCATACACCAGAGGATATTAAGGGAGCTGCAAGGAGAGCTAGCAGCACCTCTGCAGCCATGTTCACTGAGTCACTCAACACAGGAGTGTTTCCGGAAGACTGGAGGAGGGCATGTAGTCCCTCATACAAAAGTAGTAGAGGAGACAGGGAATTATAGGCCAGACAGCCTCACCTCAGTGGTGGATAAGATCTTGGAGGCACTGCAAAAAGAAAGAATAGTGGCACACTTGGAATCCAATGGTGCCCAGGATCCAAGGCAACATAAATTCACAGCAGGAAGGTCGTGTCAGATAAATCGGATAGATGTTTTTGACTGTGTGATAAAGGAGGTAAATTGGGAGGGGGGTGCAGTGGATGTCGCCTACCTCAGTTTCAGCAAGGCCTTCAACACCATCCCACATAAAAGGGCTGCTTAACAAGATAGGTAGTCTGGGCATGGGGCACAAGGTGGTAAACTGGGTTAGGAACTGGTTAACGGACAGGAAGCAGAGGGTGGTGGTAAATAGGATCCAATCCAGGGAGAGAGGGGTGGCCAGCGGGATAACTCAGGGGTCAGTCCTTTGTCCAGTACTGTTTAATGACTTCTTTAGTGACATTCCAGAAAGGCTGGCAGGAAAGGTCTACCTGTTTGCAGATTACATCAAGATCTGCAGTAAGGTGGATACTCCAGCGGGTGTGGAGAGAAAGAGTAGGGACCTGGAGAAGCTTGAAAAATGGTCTAAGGAGCGGCAACTGAAGTTCAGTTCAAAGAAGTGCAAAATAATGCACCTAGGATGGGGGAACCCAGGGAAGAGCTACAAGATGGAGGAGAGTAGCTGATGATCACCAAGGAAGAAAGGGACCTGGTGGTTGTCATCTCAGATGACCTAACGGTGTCTAAGCAGAGTACTAAGGCTGCAGGGAGAGTCAGTGGCATGCTGGGATGCAAAGGCAGAGGTATCGCTAGCAGAAGGTAGTGATGCCAGTGTACAAAATGCTGGTGAGGCCTCACCTTGAGTACTGTGTGCAATTCTGGAGGCTGCATCTTCGTAAGAATGTTGATAGCATGGAGGCAGTCCAGAGAAGGGCAACAAAGATGGTACAGGGCTTGCACCAGAAAACATTTGAGGAGAGATTAAAGAACCTCAATATGTACTCACTGGAGAAGAGAAAGGATCTGGAGGACATGACAGAAACATTAGAGTGCCTTAAGGGCATAAACAAGGTGCAGGGGGAGACATCTTACAATATAGGAGGAGTACAAGAATGAGGGGGCATGATATGACATTAGAAGGGGGCAGGCTAAGGGGAAATGTTAGGAAGTTTTTCTTCACAGAGAGCATGGTGGACACATGGAATAGTCTGCCACAGAAGGTGGTGGGAATGAGCACAGTTGATGGATTTAAACATGCCTGGGACAGGCATAAGGGAACCTTAGAGGTGGGAAGGAGGGATGAAAGCCTTTGACCAGGTAGGGTCAGAGGTCACAAACTAGTGTAGGGCGTCTGGGCACACTAGATGGGCCTAGCAGTCCTTATCTGCTGACAGTTTCTGTGTTTCTATGTAACTGGGTGTCATCAGGTCTTCAGGTGGCAGTAGTAACTTTTATTTTATGACTGCACTTTACCAGTGTGAAGTGACTGACTGGCTGCCTGGGTGCTGATCAGTTTATGTCTTTTATTTCTTGTTTAATAAATGTATTGCATGTTGAACAGTAAGAGAAGTAGTCGTAAACAGCAATACCACCTGCTGGACCAGGCAGTGTACCATAGCACAGTGCAATGGGACAAGCGATGCAGTTGCATCATTCACATGAGCAGGGTGGGTGGGCTGTTACTGCTGCTCATTTTGATCATTTCTTTCACATGGCTTGCTCTGATTGGAACATCCATCAAAATAATACCCACACAGTCAGCAGCATTAATAAAAATATCTTAGCTGCCTGCAGTGCTTGGTATTGCATTGTGGTACAATAGTACTTGCATCTGTCATAGAAACATAGAAACATAGACTTTGACGGCAGATAAGGACAGCTTGGCCCACCCAGTCTGCCCATTTCCCTGCCTACTGGATAAGCTGCAGATCCTAGTTAACCAGCAGCCTACTTCTTCCTACCCCCATCCCCTAGAATTGCCTTATGACTGTCCCATGCATGCTTGAATTCCACCACTGTTTTTGACTCCACGACCTCCTCCGGAAGACCATTCCATGCATCCACAACCCTCTCTGTGAAAAAATACTTCCTTAGATTACCTCTGAGCCGTCCCCCCTCTATCTTCAAATTGTGCCCACTTGTTCTTGCACACCTCTTTTTTTGAAAGATGCTACCCTCTTGGACTTTGTTGATTCCCTTGAGGTACTTGAAAGTTTCTATCATGTCCTCCCTGTCCCTCCTTTCCTCTAGGCTATACATATTAAGCTCCTTTAGTCTCTCTTTATATGTCTTCCGGTGCAGACCCTGCACCATTTTAGTTGCCCTCCTCTGGACAGCTTCCATCCTGTCTATGTCTTTGCGAAGACTGGGTCTCCAGAACTGCACGCAGTACTCCAGATGGGGTCTGACCAGCTGTCTGTACAGAGGGATAATAACTTCCTGTTTTCTACTGGTGATGCCTCTCCTATGCATCCCAATATCCCCCAGCCCTCATTGCTGCCTCTCACATTGCTTGCCCACCTTTAGGTCATCTGATATGACTGCCCCAGGTCCCTTTCCATTTTTGTTGTTGTTAGTATCTCACCCCCATTGTTACTCTTCCCTGGTTTTGTTTCCCAGGTGCATTACCTTGCACTTCTTAGCATTGAATCTAAGCTGCCATACATTTGACCATTCCTCTAACCTTGCCAAGTCCTTTTCATCCTTTCCACCCCACCTTGTGCATCAACTCTGTTGCAGATCTTTGTGTCATCTGCAAAGGGACATTTTTCCTTCAGTCCCTCAGCAATGTCGCTTATAAAGACATTGAAGAGGACTGGTTCTAATACTGAACCCTACGGTACCCCACTAGTAACCCCCCTTTCATCAGAGTGGACTCCATTTTACTATTACTCTCTGTGTCCTGTTTTCCAGCCAATTTTTTACCCAGGCTGTCATCTTGGGACCCACTCCCAGGCTAGCTAACTTGTATATTAATCTTTTGTGTGGGACTGTGTCAAATGCCTTGCTAAAGTCTAGGTAGGCCATGTCCACAGCCCCTCCCTGATCTACTACTTTGGTCACCCAGTCAAAGAAATCTATCAAATTTGTCTGGTATGCCCGTCCTGCTGTGAATCCATGCTGCCTTGGGTCCTGTGCCCCTCTGGCCTCTAGATACTCGACAATTCTTTGCTTCAGAAGTGATTCTATCATTTTCCCTACCACTGAGGTTAAACTAACAGGTCTGTAGTTTCCTGCTTCTGCCTTGCTCCCACTTTTGTGAAGGGGAATCACATCTGCCCTCCTCCAGTCCTCGGGTACCACCCCATCCTTCCATGATTTGTTAAACAAGGTAGTCAGTGGTGTCACTAATTCTACCCTTAGTTCTTTTAGAATTCTGGGATGAATCCCATCAGGCTATTGCTTTGTCCACCTTCAGTTTTAAGAGTTCTTTCAGAACCCTTTCTTCTGTAAATGGACTGGTGTCAACTTCTGTATCCAGTGTGTTTCTACTGTTTGTTCTAGGTACCCCCCTTCCTTTGTAAATACTGAGCAAAAATATTTGTTTAGTATCACTGCCTTTTCACAGTCTCCCTCTGCCCACCTCCCCCTATTAAGCCTCACTATCCCTCCTTGGTCTTCCTTCACTCCCTGATGTACCTATAAAAGGTTTTATCCCCCTTCTTAACTGAGTTGGCTATCTTTTCCTCGGTTTGGGCCTTTGCTGTTCTGACTGCCTTCCCAGCTTCCTTTTGCTTTAACTGATACAGTTCTCTGTCCTGCTCCTTCTGTGATTCCGTGTACTTCCTGAAAGATTTCTTTTTCTCTTGAACCTTCACTGCCACTTCCTTTGAGAACCATAGTGGTTTCTTACATTGTTTAGTTTGGTTTATTTGCTTCACACAAAGGCTTGTTGCCTCTGTGATGGCAGTTTTTATTATTCCCCATTGTTCTTCCACCCCTCCTTCCTGCCCATTTGCTAGTGCATTCCTTAGGCACTTACCCATTTTAGCAAAGTCAGCCTCCTAAAGTCCAGTACCTTTGCCTTTGTGTGGCTTGACTCTATTGCTGTGTTTGTGTGAACCATACTGTTCGATGGTAGCTAGTTCCCAGATGGCTACCCACTTCTGCATCTGTGATCCTCTCTTCATCTCCATTTGAGAGAACCAGGTCTAAGATTGCTCCTCCCGAGTGGGCTCCAATACTAGTTGTCTAAGGCATGCCCCTGTAGGGCATCTAGAATAACCCACTCTTGATGGCTGCTGCAACTGCACTCCAGTTAACATCTGGCATATTCAGATCACCCATCAGCAATATCTCCCTTTTGCCATACTAAGTATACTTTCTATCATTTCCTTGTCCATTTCCTCCCCTGAGAGGTCTGTATACAACCCTGTGTGGATTGTGGTGCCATTGCCGGTCTCCAAATTTACCCACAGTGCTTCTTCTCCTCCCTGTTTTCTCTTTTGTTCTGTTACTTTGATTCCTTCCCTTATGTAAAGAGCTACTCTTCTTCCTCTTTAACCCTCTATGTCTCTCCTGTAGATAGTGTATCCTGGTATGTTTACGTCCCAGTCATGGTTTTGTGTGAACCATGTTTCTGTGACTGCCACGATATCCAGATGTTTCTCCTCCAACAAGGCCACTAATTCAGGAAGCTTGTTACTCAGACTACGTGCATTGGTACTCATTGCTTTCCATTTTTTGATGGCTTTACTTTCTGTTGCAGCATCCCCCACTGACCTTTCTACCTCGGTCTTTTCCCATTTAGTACCCTGTTTTGTAGGGAGGCTGGGATTTTCCTGCTGCTTATCACTGCCTCCCTTGACTAGTTTAAAAGCTTGCCAATGAAGCATTTAAACCGATTGCTCAAAAGACTTGTTCCTTCCTGGACAGATGCAGACCATCCTGCCAGTATAGACTGGTGTCCCTCAGGTGGAACCCCAGTCCCCAATGAAGCCAAACCCCTGTGCTCCACACCATTTTTTCAACCACTCATTAAACTGCATGGTGCAAAGTACCCTTGCCTCACTCATGCCATTTACAGGCAGCACCTCTGAGAAGGATACTGTGTGTGCTACTTGTCTTAGGCCCCTCCCCAGTTCTACAAAGTCCTTCTGCACTGCTCTAATCTCATGTTGAGCCAAGTCATTTGTCCCTAGGTGGACAATGACATCCAGCTCAGACTCCCGTGCAGCTATTCTCGTGATCCTGAGGATGTGCTTCCTGTCCCTACAAGCCATGGCACCAGGCAGGCACTTACTTCAGTTTTCCCTGCTCCCCCCAGTTCTATCCCCCTAATAATTGAGTCCCCCACCACGAGCTGCTTCCTTTCCTTGTGGCATCCTCTGCCTCCTTCCTGTGGGCCTCCCTTGTGACAGGTGTCCTCAGCCTCCTTAATCTTCTCCGTGGGTGCATCCATAAGGGAGCTGTGCTCCCCCAGAATGGTGTATGGATTGTGGAGTGGAACAACTGACTGAGTATGCCTCAGTTCCACCATCCTCACCCTCCCTGAGCCCACTGTGGTCCAACTGCTGTGCTTTCTTTGCAACCTCTGAGGTAGTGGTGGTGGCTCTGGTGCTCCCTGGATGGGGGGAGGGTTCCCCTCCTACCATCCAGTCTGGCCTGGGGGAAGGTTCTCTTACTGCTGTCCAGTGTGGCCTGAAGACGGGCAACTTCTCCCTCAGGGCAGAGAGTTGTCTGCAAATAGGGCAGCATCTCAGCCTCAGAAAGACTCCCGGAAGACTGCTGCCCACAGCCATTACATTGCACTATCCCCACATGACTATGTACTTTTTTATATGTGTGTGTGTGCTTGTGTGTGTGATTGGTTTGTTATCTAGAAATATATATATAATATACAATGTGTACGTGTATATTTTCAGTGCTGTGTGCTAGAGAGGATATGACATTGATATGCACCTTGCACTCTTGAGGAAATGATGTCAGAACCCCAGGTATAAAGGAACTATTTCCAGTGGTGGGTGGGGTGAGGGGTGGGAAGGGGTTGAGCATAAACCTTGCCCTCACAAAACAATCAGCTAAGAGCTCTGACCCACCGCTGTGATGAGTGCCTTCCTGTCTGCAAGATACTATACACAACAATTTGACAGAGAAAATCCCCTGCTAATCAAACTGAGAAAAATCCAGACATCCAAGTCAGACACAGGTAAACCTCACAGCCCCAAAACAGCCTGGTGGTTTGTGCTCTGAAAGCAGTCAACCCCAAAATAAGTCAGCTGTGCTTTGAACTCTTCCTGCACTGAAAATCTTAAGAATTGTAACAAGACTGTCTTTTCCTGATGATTGTAAATTCCTTATTTCACCTTTCAGTTAGAAGCAGCCTCCACCTGCAGTATATCTGCTACAAACCAAAGACAATTGAAAGGTTCCCTTCCCTCTGTTGTGAGCACAACTCGCTTTCTTGCAAATCCTATGTTCAGTATTGCAGCTCCCAACAAGAGATAGTTTGATTAGGAAAAATATTAGCTGTCTGTCTCTCTTGCCGTCTCTCTCTCTCTCTCTCAGCACACTCACGTCATGGGCCTGAACAGGATATGCAGGATATGCTACCAGTACAGGCCGGCCATGAAGCAGCTAGTAGTAATTAATTATTGCTTTTATTTATTAGTTTTACTGTAATTTTTATACAAATAATGCATTCAATTATTTCCTTATGGCCTCTGTGTTTAATGTTGAGGGGCTAACTGCACCATCGGGCAGACTCAATAGACCATGACCATGAAGCCTGTTGCTGCTGGCATTTCGTATGTTCGTATGACCGACTTTGCCCACTTTTATGCATTTTATCGCATTTTTTCAAATATTTATAAATATTCGGAACAACTCAGAACTCCACCATGTTCTGGTTCTTATTTAATAAGGGTCAGAACTTCACCAATTCTCCCAGCTCTAACTGACAGTAGCATAGTATGCAATTGTTCCATACCTAGGATTGCCTCTGAGGGTGGTACCCATCAGCCTTTTAATTCTAACGAAGAAACCTGTTTTCTTTTTTTAGTTGGGACTTATCCAGCAGATGCACCTTAATTGGCTTCAAGCAAAATTTTAAGATTTACCAGAAACACTTTTTTGGTTTTGATTTTGTTGGCTCTGTACATGACGATTACTTAGCCTGTCCTTTGGCCCTCCCTTTTAGTTGCAGAAAGGTGCAGTGCCTACCTCAGATTCAGAGTTTGCCTGAACATTTTGATTCATTTTTTTGTATTTTTAACTTTCTACCACAAAAAATATCCATTCCCGAGTCCCTGGTGTCCAGACTCCCACATCTACAGGCCCAGATTTTGTATTGTAATGTATATAGCACTCAAGAACAGCAACCACCACTTCCTTCTAAGCTCAGTGCAGAAAAGTGACCCCGAGTCCTAGTGTTACTGTTCAGTATTCAGCTACTCAACAATGTTATGCCACTACAGCCTTGGAATATAAACTGGTGATGCAGACAAGCAGAGCACACTGGGATGGTGGTGGTGATACTGAAAATGAGGAATAGTGCTAATGACTGATGATGGCACGTCTGTACTTTACTTATATTAGTCTGTGTGTTGTCTTCAGTTGCTGTAGTCTCAGTAATGAATGTCAAAAACTCCCTGTGTGACTTTTCTTTTGTTCTTTTGCTGCCAAATCTGTGATTTTATTTTTTCAGACATTGGCAGGCACAGTTGGGCTTCAGATTCACTGGGTTTTTCTGCTTGTTTTGGGTGCCAGACACAGTCTTCTTTTGTAAATTTTTGCTTGCTTTTTTGGCCCCTTAGATCTTCCCTAGCACAATCTGCTCTCCCATTGACTGCTCAGCAGCCAGAAGCCCCTGTTATGTTTTTTTTTTTAATTTATACTTTACTCCACCTCCGTGGAGCTGGCAGGCGGCTCTGGCCTTCCCTCGGAGGGGCTCATCCTCCAACCGTCCACCCACTCAGCCAGACACCATAGTTCCCCCACAGATTTCCCCCCATGACAGGGCCAGGGTGAGGAATGCCGGCTTACTCCATTCCCAGAGCACAATCCAGAAGTCGGGCGGCATATTGCCGGGGGGGGGGGCACACTGGGCCATCACAAACCCTATCAGCTCCTGGTTTTTCCACCTGTTTTTTGCTCCTCGGGTCCACGAACATGCAAAGGGTGGAGTGGCTGGGCTCCACCTCCATGGAGGCAGCCTTACACTCTGGATGTGGGTCCTTCCCCACTCTGGTGGCACCCCTGTGCTGACACCCAGCCACCGCTGGGTGTCAGTCAACAGTGTGCAACACTGTCCCCACTCCTCAAGGAAGGAGCGCTGTCTATGGATGCTTGATCCTTCCTCACCCCTGCTGACCCCTGAGCAATCCAAGTCCATTCCCGAAATCGGATGGCTGACATAGCAGGAAGTGTGGCATCCAGCACCTCAACCCTCAGCACCACCAGACTGGCTAGCCCTTGTTATGTTAAGGGTTATTTGTTTGTAAAATCAGTTAGGTAGCTTTTTTGTTTTTTTATGGGTTTTTTTTCAGTTTTTGTTTATGCCCCCTCCTCAGTCCTCAGGCCCTGCTGGCAACCCCCCAGGCCATCCAGAGCTTCTGGCTATACCCCCCAGGTGGAGTCACGGTGGGGACAGTCCCTGAAATTCTACATTTCACCAGGTGGCACCGTGTAACCTGCAGGAAATGGAGGCCCAGGGAGATCCCGCTGGCCATCATTGTGGAGTGCTGGGGCCATTTTCCCTGTTTTCTCCTCTCCCCATTGGACATTACATATGTGGATGTCAATGTGAGCCCGCACATACCTGTGCACACAGCTGCCCACCATCATCAGCAATGCTCCCCCTCCTGATCCACCTTCCAGCTGCACTGCCACCCATGATCACGTAGGTGGCAGTATTGCGGCAGAGGACAGAACGAACCCTCCTTCCTTCCCCCCGCCCCGAGAAGGCCGAGTCTCCTCTGGGATGCTCAATCCTCTTCCCCGTGGCCAGCCTCGATGACATGAGCTCGTTCTAAACCTCAGGTCATTGGCATCGTGAGTGGTAGCACTACCGCTCTACCGATAGCCCAGCAAGTTGTTGTTTTTTTGTTTTTTTTATAATAAGTGGCAACTTGTATTATTTCTCTTTGATTTTTCATTATAGAACTGCAGTATTTTTTAAATTAATGATTGCTTTGCTTTGCCTTCCCCTGGTCTACCTTACACAGCCAGCAGTACTGCACCATCTG
Source organism: Neoceratodus forsteri (assembly GCA_016271365.2). Taxonomy (NCBI): domain Eukaryota; kingdom Metazoa; phylum Chordata; order Ceratodontiformes; family Ceratodontidae; genus Neoceratodus; species Neoceratodus forsteri. Next base: position 1,183,152,265 of record CM057454.1, read on the forward strand.
TGACCTAATCAGTTTCAATTTTTCTTTTTTTTCATTATAGATTGAGGGAGCACTTCCGACCAATCAGAGCACTCCTTTTTCCTGCTTCTGAGGCACTCTTATTCTGTGAAGAGCATCTCGTGCAGAGATGCCATGGAAATGGGCACGTTCTAGAAAGTTGTTTTTGTTTTTAAATATATTATTGATTGCTCTTAATCAATAATACATTAATACGGCCCCCAAATGGGCAGACTAGGTGGGCCAAGCGATCCTTATCTGCCGTCAAATTCTTTGTTTCTATGTTTCATCTCCACTCGTTGCTGAAATGAGTGGTTTCATTTACCTTCAGCTTGAGCCAGAACAGCTCAGCTTCGCTTTGCTGTTCTCACTCAGCTGTAGGCATGTGAAACCACTGCTTTCAGCAACGAAAGTGGCTCCAGGGACATATGGAACACGTATTACAAGTTCTATACTATTTTTTAATGGAAACTTCTAAATCCACAGCCCTCCCCGAAAGGCTTACCTCCGATCCAGCTTTTATTTAGAAAAGCACATTTTCTTCTGCATGCTACTTTATTTTTATTTTGAAAAGTCCATAAACTGGGAATATGGCAGATGCTGGGGGCTCCATTTGCTGTAAAGTGCAGCGACGCACCATGCCCTTCAATACTTTTGTACTGAAGTGCACGGTGCGTCACCGCACCTTTACAGTAAATGGAGCCCCCCAGCGTCCACCATATTGCCAGTTCGCAGATTTTTAAAAATAAAAATAAGTGGCGGGGGACCATGGATTTAGAGAGTTTTCCTTTATCGATTGCTTTGCTTTGTCCTTCCGTAGTCTACCCTGCGCAGCCCGATTGCTTTGCTTGCCCTCCCCTGACTTACCCTACACAGCCAGCTGCACTGCACCACCTAATCAGTGGCAACTTAAATTATTTTCCTTGCTTTTCTGGACATAGAACTGTAGTATTTTTAAATGAATGATTGCTTTGCTTGGCCCGCCCCTGACCTACACAGCCAACAACAAAGTACCACAGCATCTAATCAGAGTAGAGTGACATTCAGTTTCACTCAGTCACTTTCTTACGGTGTTTTTTGTTTTCCTTTCTAGCAGATACAGCATTACTGTACAATCATTCATGATTTTTTTTTTTGCCTGCCACCTGACTGCCCAGTCTCTCCCCCCTCGTCTGTGATGAGACTTGAGTCTCAACTCACTCTGCCTACATGCGCTGTCTGCTGCACTGCATGGCACACATACAGGGCTTATATACTCTGGCTTTCTGGGGTCACATGACACATGTTAGAACTGTGTTCCCAGCTGGATGCCGCTAGCCACCTGGGCTGACACAGTACATGGAGCATGGCATGCCGATGGCATCATGCTCTGAGGAATGCAGGTGGGTGACAATTTCAAGGAGTTCCTTCTGACCTGACCTCTACATGCTGCCTGTGGTGGGGTTAGCAAGTATGTGATTGACACGCACTGCCCCTGACCCAATGCTAATCCTGCCACAGAGTATTGGGAGGAGTCACTGGATCGGACTCATGTGCAACTGCAGCAGACACCAGTGAAGGAAAATAAAAGCTGTAATTCTTGCCCACGAACTTAGACTTATTCTGTAAAATCTTTTATTTATTTAAGTCTGTGGGTAAGCACTGGGTTTAAGGGAGGAGAGGGTGTTCTGATTTGTGGCAGAACAGTCTGCCCAACCCTAGTCTCTATAGGAACTACTACTTATATGATTACAATATGATACCAAAATTGCCATGGACAATGGCCATCTGACGGGTGCAATCTTTATAGCCCCAATATTGGCTGACCTCTTTAATTTTTCATTAAAAACTGGCACCTACCCATTAGCCTGGAAACAGGCAGAAGTGATACCAGCGTTTAAGGGAGGTCAGAAAAATGACATGCGAAACTATAGACCAATATCACTGCTTTCAGTCACCTCTAAAGTGTTTGAAAAAGTTGTGGTCTCTCAAATAGCTACCTTGAAAAAAAAAAAAGTATAATAAATATCAATCGGGTTTTAGGACGCAACATAGTACCACTACTGCACTTGTTAAAGTTGTGATGGACATCCAGGTGGCCATGGACAGAGGTCTCCTAGTTGGGGCCGTATTTATTGATCTGTCGAAGGCTTTTGACACTTTGGGCCATCAGGTGTTGATGGAAAGATTAAGATCGGTTGGCCTCAGCCAGGGGGACCTGGGTTGGTTCCATGGCTACCTGGATGGCAGATAACAAAGGGTCAGATTGGGTAGTAATTTTGTATCCAGATACTTAAATATTAAATCTGGTGTACCACAGTGGTCAGTGTTAGGACCTATTCTACTCAATATATATACAAATGGTGTCGGACTTCTGATGAATGATGTCCGGCATCATTTGTATGCAGCTGATACAATATTGTGTCTTGAAGGAAAATCTGTGGGACAAATACAGGAAAAATGACAAAACATATTTTAATACATTACAAACATATTTTTCAGAACATGGATTGGTCCTATACCCTCAAAAGTCACAGGTAATGCTGTTTTCAAATAAAAAAGTACCTGCGGACCTGGATATGGAAACATTGGTTGGGTGTAGTCTGGCCCATGTGGATTGTCACAAATACTTGGGAGTCTGGTTGAACTCCCATTGTAATTGGGACTTCCATATTGATAACTTGACACAAAAACTGAATAAAAAGTTGGGGGCATTGTACAAACATAGAAATTGCCTGTCATTTGATGCTAGGTTAAAGATTGTAAATTTGATGATAATTCCTCATATTGATTATGGTGATGTTGTATACAATGGGGCAGCTAGTGGCAGTTTGGGAAAGCTTGATGTTATTTATAACAGATATGCATGTTTTGTTTTGGACGCACCTCGGAAAACTCATCATTGCACCCTCTACAGGAACTTAAATTGGATATCCTTGATAGAACGGCGAAATATGCATGTGCAGTGGTTGATCCATCTCTGTTATTTTAAAAAAGCACCAGGACACCTAGTGGAGTTCCTGGAGGAGTGGAATGTTAAGAAAGGACTACGATCTTCAGGGGAAATAAAATTTAGGGTACCATTTATGAGAACAGCGAGGGGCCAACATTGTTATGTATGTGAGGGCCCAAAATTGTGGAACTCATTGCCAGGGCATTTGAGGTTATGTACAAACAAAACATCTTGGAATGTATTAAAATCCTGGCTTGTAAAGGAAGCAATGTCTTTAAAAAGGTGTTGTACCTGAGAGATTTGCACATATGGTATATTGTTGTGATTTTTTTCTTTCTGTCTATGTATGTATTTTGTTGCATGTATGTATGTATAATGTACGTATGTATAGTATATTTTAGAATTAAACTGATATTTTTGTACAGTAGGACCCCATTGTAAATTAGCTGATGCTAAATTGGGTTTTATCCTGTTTCTGATATCAGAAATAAACTTTTTACTACTACTATTACTATAGACCCAATGTAATATGCCAAAGTCAGAGGGTCCCCAGTAATCCACAGTGGTCCCCAGTTCCCCCAGTATACACTGTAAGGTGCCCTGTGCACACTGTACATAAAAAAAGAGATTTTACGCAGCTGCAGCAACAATGGCTTGGACAGAATGCTGTGCTGAGCTACTCATGCACAGCTTTCCACCCCTATGATTCTGGAACCAGAGCCCTGGTTTCAAAAAGTTAAACAGTTTTTGCAGAAAGTTCCTGGGTAGCTATTGAGGAGGAAGGATGCAGCAAGTTAAGGGGACCAGGGAAGAGGCTTACCTAGTGTTGGAACTGTCCCTGAGAACTTGCCTGTGCTCCTGCTCTGCCTCCAGCACCTGAAGACTGCCCCAGAAATTGGATGGCGCGGTCAGTGGTGCCATTAGGGCACCACAAGAAAAAAAAAAACATCCAGTTCCGTTGTTGGCTGTGAGCCCATTTGTTTATTTATTTTGGCCCAAAATTTTAATTTAATAGTAATTCGCCCCTCATCGGCAGCTAGCCAGGCTGCATTGCCAAGTAGCTGTCAGCCATCCGAGGCCCCTGCTGTCCTCCCTGTTGCCGGATCATTTCCTCCCTCTGTCAGAGCTCCTCCCACCTCCCACCTGCTCCTTCTGCCTCCCAGTGGCTTGAGTGAGTCAGCAGCAGCATGCTGAAATGTGCTGGCCGCCCTCCAGGAGAGAGTGTGTTTTTTTTAAATTGTTTGCACTTAGCGCAGAAGAGGAGTGGCTGAGCACCGCAAGGAGGATTGGGTCAGAAGGACCCAAATTAATATTTGAGAGGGGCGGGTGTAGCGACGCCAATGGGGAGGGGCCAGGAAAGCAAGGCCATTGAAGAGGCCTATAAATATTAATTAAAGGGGTGGGACAAGGCAGGGCAAAGATGGAAGAGTGACAGCATCTCTCAGAGAGCTAAAGAATTAAAGGGGCCCTGCCTTCTGTGATTAAAAGGGCAACCCTCAGACCCAGGTTAAGAAGGGCACCAGGCCCATTTCAGAGGGCACCAGGCCTATTTCTGCAACAATAATTTCTAAAAAAAAAATCTTCTCTATTCCAACTAATAGATAAATTTGCTCTATCTGCCCCTAAATTATCCCATCACTGTGACACTTATGGGTTGGCTTCCTGTTCAGTTACATTTTCGACTGAGTATGGTTAAATGTATGCATAGAGTTATTAATTCTTTTCATAAAGGGCAATATGGAACGAGTGGAGAATTACTGACCATTATCTGTTCTGTCAATGTTGTCAAAGGTTCAAGAGAGGATCATTCAAATCCATTTGACTGACTACCTAGAACAGTAGCACCCAATGAGTGAGCAGCAGCATGGGTTTTGGCTTAATCATGGAGCAGACACTGCCTTGGTGGGGTTCATGGACACTGAATAGAGCTATGGACAAAGGTCTAATGATGGGAGCAGTGTTCATGGACTTCACTGAAGCATTTGACCTGGTAGACCATGGTTTACTATTCACCAGACTGAAAACACTTGGTTTTGCATCCCCTGTGGCTGTCTGGTTCGCCAAATACCTGGAAAACAGAACATAACAGGTTAAAATAGGATCAGCATTGTCTAATTCAAGGATGGTCGCATGTGGGGTGTCACAGGGATCCATACTTGGACCTTTGTTATTCTCACTTTTCATAAACGACGCCCCTTCAGTCTGCATCAATACTAGTACGCTACTTTATGCAGATGTTGCAGTACTGTTTACTCAGGCAAAGAAGATTGAGATAATCAACAAAAACGTAAACAATGATCTAAGCTCTCTACTTAGGTTGTTAGAGGAAAGTAGGATGATCATTAATTTTACAAAAACACAAGCAATGCTACTGGGATCAATCTCTAAAATTAGAACAGATGCTGATAAATTATCAGTATCAGCCCACGGGGGGGGACGGGGGGCCTTGTGATAATTAATGTTTTTAACCACCTTGGTGTTCATACTGACTCAAACCTCATTTTTGGCCCCCATATTAAAAACCTAATGTGCAAAATCCACCAAAACGTGGTTGGGGGGGTACTACAGAATCATCTTTGAGGAAGAAACATAGAAACATAAACTCTGACAGCAGATAAGGACTGCTTGGCCCACCCAGTCTGCCCATTTCCCTACCTATTGGATAAGCTGCAGATCCTAGTTAACCAACAGCCTACTTCCTTCTACCCCTCACCCACTAGAATTGCCTTATGTCGGTCCCATGCATTTTTGAATTCCTCTACTGTTTTTGACCTCACAACCTCCTCAGGAAGGCCATTCCATGCATCCACCACCCTCTCCATGAAAAAATACTTCCTCATGTTGCCCCTGAACTGTCCCCCCTCTATCGTCAAACTGTGACCCCTTGTTCTTGCACATCTCTTTTTCTGAAAGTTGCTACCCTCTTGGACTTTGTTGATTCCCTTGAGGTACTTAAAGTTTCTATCATGTCTCCCCTCTCCCTCCTTTCTTCGAGGGTATACATATAAAGCTTCTTTAGTCTCTCTTCGTATGGTTTCTGGTGCACACCCTGCACCATTTTAGTTGCCCTCCTCTGGACTGCCTCCATCCTGTCTATGTCCTTGCAGAGATGGGCTCTTCAGAACTGCATGCAGTACTCCAGATGGGGTCTCATCAACTGTCTGTACAGAGGGATAACAACTTTTGGTTTTCTGCTGGTGATGCCTCTCCCTATGCATCCCCGTATTCCCCTAGCCCTCCTTACTGCCTTCTCACATTGCCTGCCTACCTTTAGGCCATCTAATATGACTTTCCTCAGGTCCCTTTCCATTTTTGTTGTTGTTAGTACTTCCCCCACCCCCCACTGTGTACTCTTCTCCTGGATTTCTGTTTCCCAGGTGCATTATTTTGTACTTCTTTGCATTGAATCTAAGCTGCCACACTTTTGATCATTCCGCCAACCTTGCCAAGTCCCTTCTTATCCTTTCCACCCACCCTTGTGCATCAAATTCTTTAACCAGGTTCATCTCATGTCTTACTGATATTGCAGAGAAATTTCAAAAAGGCATCCAACTTACTCGACTTTTACATATTCAGACTCTGACGGTAACAAGGATTCAAGGAGTATCTTTTTGCCAATGGGGAGACCCAAGAATCAACAAACGGGCTCCTCCAAATCAGTGGAGCAGTTGCCCAACAAGGCCAGTGACACCACCACTAGTGCTGCAGGGAAATCCTCCAGCCCATTGATGGAAGTCCTGTGTCAGGCAATGCTGGAATCTATGAGGGCTATGGACACAGAACTTGAAAGGACCCAAGACACTGCTTTTAAGGAATTAGCAAACACCATGGTGGAAGCAGACAAACTATCCACAATTACCCAGGCAGCAGTAAATGCTCTGACCCAAGAAAATATGCAGATGCAGGGCAGGCTGGAAGCATTAGAAAATGAATATAGATCGGGAAATTTGAGGTTTGTGGAGATGCCAGGAGGTGCTGAGGGAACACATCTGTTGGACTATCTTAAGAGGTGGCTGCAAGTATCAATACAGCTGCCAGATGGTTTTCCCTGGTAGTCATTCATCGAGGCCTACCGTGTGAACCCATGTGTGAGGCCCTTGACACCAGTGCAGCCGCGCACAGTCCTGTTGCACGCCACTAACTCTCATGTACGAGATTCCATTCTCACTATAGCTAGAATGCCATACCCATTACAAATAAATTATGCTGATGTGAAGATAGTTCCCAGCCTATCTTTCCAAACCAGATCACGGAGAAAGCAGTTTGACCTGGTTCACCACTGACTGAGAGCCCTGGGCATCGTGCATTCCTTTTTGCTGCCGGCATGACTTCGAATTGCTTATGGAGGAAAAACATGGCAATTCTTGGATCCAAAGAATGTGGCTCATTGGACCATGAAGATGGAGGAGGAATTTGCTGCCAGAGCTACTACTTTAATTGGGATAAGGATGAAGACTCTGATTCTGAAGACTGAAGAGATCCTGACCTTGGTACCCGATGACAAGTTTAGCTTGTTTCTCAAGACTCTGTTACCCTGACTCTTTCATCCTCTCCCCTTGCTGTGTGGGAAGGGGATGCATATGTTTAAATATTAAATCAATATCGGGAGATTTGCTGGACATTTTGAAACATTCCTAGGGGGTATCTGTTTATTTTTTGGGGTAACGGGATGTGGGGGGATCTGGAAGCTCCTCCATTCCTATCAAATGTGTTACTGATTTGAAGCTCCCAAAGGTTATGGAATAAAGCCATACTAGCAAGCTCAAGAGTAACAGGGGAAATGTTATTTGTGGTTTCAGTCGGGAAGTGGAAAGGGTCAGGGTCATTTAGATCTAAAATGTAGGTTTGAGAAATTGACTTGTACTATTCCTGCAAAAGTATTTTTGTAGTCTCTGCAACATTGAAAGGAGCTACGGGGAACTTGAGGGAGGGACGCGTTTTAACCTTCCTCTTACTGTAAATGATGCTTTATAGCAAGCGTATTGCTTTTGCTTAGACATCCCTGGTTAATTCCCCAAACTTAGATATCACCATAGCCACTGAAGAGGCTAGCATTTTGGGATATACATTGTGCTGTTCATTAAATAATTTTTGGTTTCCCCCAATATTCTGGGTTTCAGACTATATGGAGTGTTGCTTTGAAGATCAACTTTCTGGGAATGATTCATGTACAGTATTTGTATGAACTGTCTGCACTTACATGAGAATGTATTACATTGTTTATGTGTTTTAACTGAAACTAATAAACATAAAGTTAAAAAAAAGTGGTCAGCTCTACTGCATAAACAAGTTTCTGACATATGAGTTCAGTCTAAATATTGCGAGACATCACTTGCTTTCTGTATTTCACTATGACTCCTTGGTTGTTGATGCAGCACCTAAAGCCAATCTTGACATTAAAAAAAGTTCTTTACCACAAAATGCCAAAATTTGCTGGTCGGTATGGCAACAAGGTGCATCACTGCTTGGTTCTGGAAGGGTTAGGATGGCCCACATTTGAAACAAAATCCTAACTAGCTCTGGCAAATTTCAGCTTCAAACTACTAGCCAAGCAGCAGCCTATGAGCCTAGCATGCCTGCTTAAAGCTGTTGCACCAATTTTGAACTCAAGATCAGCCCAGAATCTTTGCTTATCAGTTCCACACATCTTTACAGACTTGGGCCAAAACTTGTTTCGTTTTCTTTCCCCCTCTTCATGGAATACTATCCCTGTACCAATCAGAACACTGCCCTGTTATGCCTCATTTTCCAAAGAGCTGAAAAACCATCTCCTGTATGCTGTGTATGCTATATCTGAGCTTCTTTGTATCTTTCTAGTGCTCTCTATCTATATGCGGTAAATTCTTATTTTACTTGGCCATTGCACTATCTATGCTTATGCTTTAACACTGTTCTGTGGCACAACCTTGCCCCAACCATGTATTACAATTTTTGTACATATTGTAATTCATCTGTTTGACAATACACAATTGTTTATTGTACTAATGTACACCGGGTCATACCTACTAAAGGTGCCTTTGGCGCCAGTGTATCTCACCCGGTCATCAAAATACAAACAAACAGACCCAAAAGGATCCTTGAGAATTAAGAAGTGATGGTCACATGGGATCACCCATTATCTGTCAGTCAAGAAGATACTAGAAACCCAGATATTGCTATGCAAGGAAATGAACAAAGGCAGCTTTTCTGACTGAAGTGTCCATTCCAACTGACTACAGTGTTTTATGCATCGAGAGACACAAGATCATCAAATACCAGGATATATGAACAGAAACAAAATGAATGTGGGTCAAAAACACAGAAATAGTCATAGTTGTCTTTGGAGCTAAATGACTAATTAAAAAGAACTTTCAGACACAGTATCTGTGATTCTATACAAACTACAGAAGGAAGCCATCCAAGGAATGTTGCTGTGTTAGGAAGAGCACTTCCAGAAAATGGTAAGGATTATTTAAGTGCTGAATTCCTGATTTCTTTCATCATGCCTTGATTTAGGAATGTGGTCCATTCTTGTCATGGTATTAGAAAATCCTGAATATTGCAGACACTACCCAGGAGAGAGGGGTAATACCCATGTAATGAGCGTATGAAAAGTTTTAGTAAAAAAAAAAGTTCAGTTGTTAGCTACCACTGTACACACACATGATAGAAACCTCTTTAATGTACAGAATGTGAGGTGAGTTTTGTTGTACTGGCAGTCTGAGAATGCATCATTGCTATCATGCAGGTGAAAAAGAGCTAGTCATCACATTGAAATCCAAACATCAGCTGTTAATAAAGTGTGTGTGGGGGCAGGGGAAGAGCACATAACCAGATATTGTAATAGTCAGACCTCTGTAATAAAATCTGTGCCTCCTTATCATTAATATGATATCTGGCTATTTGTAAGAATAACAGGCCAGACTGACTATTGTAATTTGCTTGTTTAATCCAGAAACTTGTTTTTACGTACATGTATAATCCTGCCAATTGATTCTGAAATCTCAAATAAAAATAATGAGGTCTGACCGTGAAACAAAAATGAACAGACAGTGTTACAAATAGAACTGTCTATCCTGAGTGATTACAATGTCCTGCCCAAAAAGGGCCAACGATTATTATTAAATATTGAGACTTATAAACAGATACCAAAGATGGCAGAAAGATAAATAAATAATACTAGTCATTCTTGGAGCCACTGGACTAATTAAAAAGAACTGTCAGGTAAATTTGAATAGGTCACTGTGACAGATGTAACACCCAGCACATTTTCTTAAATAAAATTTTGTTATCTATTTTATTTAAAGTATGTTAGTTGATGTGGGAGGTGCACGGAAATTTGATTACAGTGTTCCAAACTGACTGGCTGGAGAAGCAGGTTGGGTGTGAACAGCAAGAGTTCCTGTCATCTATAAGGCAGTTTACTTTACTTAAACAAGGCATAAAATAAGCGGTTCGCAACGCAATTTGCAACCCAAGTTCAAAAAGTGAGTTGGACCTGGCAATGATTAGCAGTCATTGCTAATCATTGCCAATTGGTCCTAGGTCCTGTAAAAGTACCTTATTGGGCACTGTCACTTAATTTTTTTTTTGTCCTGGTATCCATTTGTTGCCCTCCTCCTCTGCCCCACCCCATGAACCCCAAACTGTTCCCTGATTGGTCCAGTGATGCTTCTGCTCCCCCAACCTGGTCTCCACGTGGAAGAAATGTGACCGAGTCCTTTTGCAGTGCACCCAGAAGAAGAAGAAGCAGGCATCAGGAGGTCAAGCAGGAGTCCAAAGTTAGTTTTCTTTATTTTATTTAAATTTGTTTTTTATCATTGTTGCACCATCATCCAGTTAACTTAAATTGTGTCTTTTTGTTTTGCAGGTGATTGGAGACAAGCTGGAGCCGGGAGGAGTGGTGGCCTCACCGAGAAGGCCTGGCCGAGACCACGAGAGGGCATGGGGTGACCTGGATGGAGCAGAGAGGAGGTGGCTGCATCACGGGGCAAGGCATGATCAGACAGGCGGATTCAGCAACTGCAGAGGAGAGCAGGAGCACAGCAGAATCAGGGAGCAGCAAAAAATAAGTAAAACATTTTCATTTGGTCTGGGAGCCTGGAGGAGGAAAGAGGGGCACATGGACTTCAGGGCACAGATGGGGGGTGAGGTAATGGCAATGAATGGGCAAGGCCTCGAGGTGGACTATGGATGGTGGGAGAACAAGGGCATAAAAGGGTGCCCTGCCTTGAAATTTAAGTTCGTGCCCTGCTTGCAAATTTGGGAACAAACAGTGAACGAATTGCAGTGAACATTTGGGAACAGAATAAAGACTATGTGCCCTGCTTTGCAGAGATTATGGGGAACCAGAATTTAATGTACCCTGTTACTATGTCATGTGCCCTCATGTCTTTGCAATGAACATTTGGGAACACATAAAGACTAAGTAAGCTGCCCTGCCTGCTTTGAGATCTCGGTACCTAAGAAGTAATGTGCCCTGCTCTTAACTTTGCAGTGAATTTAGGAACAGAAAATAGATTAAGTAAAATGTGCCCTGCTTTGCAGAGACAAGGGGAACCAGGCACTTAAGAATTATATGCCCAGTGCTTATGTTGTCAATGACATGTGCCCTGCACTTGCAGTGAACAATTTGGGAACAGAAAAAAAATGAGTTATGCCCTGCAGCTTTGCAGAGAATCCAAGGGGACCAGAAAAGGTGCACTACTAAGTGTTGTTCCATGCTCTTTGAAATGAACTTGGGAACACACAGAATAGACTATGTACCTGCCCTTTGCAGAGATCCATGAGGGAACTAAAAAGACTTGTGCCCTGCGTTGGCAGGAAGGAAAAACTATACCCCGCTTACTCACTGTCTGCCCTTTTTCTGGGCAGAAAATGAAAAATTAAGTGCTGTCGTACCCAGCAACTGCAGATATTTTAACTTGAACGGCATTGTGTTGCCCTGCTTTTAGAGGAAGGCACTAACTGTGCCCTTGCACTTTGATTTGAACACATTGTTTTCTTATTGTGGCAGCAAGCCAACAAAACTTCAGTAACGTGCTGCCTGCAGTACAGTCACAATAAGAGGAATTGCCCCACTTAGGTAACAAGGTTTGGTCTGAGAAGTGCCAGTGACTGGGCCGGAGGGGGGGGGGGGTCACACATCTGCTCGCTGCCATTTTCTTTTTTTCAGGAAAAGCCTCATCATGTGTTAATTTAAGTAAGTGCACACCCTGACACCTTGTTTTGCTAACTTCAAACTTTTTAATAATTACAGTCCGACATGGCTGGAGTTAAATTAGCAACTGAAAAGGGACGACACCAAAGATATGATCAGAAAAAAATTAGCTACAGATTAGCAGTGAGGGAGACTGTGCAGTACATGTTAGTTGCAAATTGTGCTGTGAGTACAGAGATGAGCTACATGGGTTGAGGAACTTCAGTGAGGCATTAATTGCAGGGATTACAGGCCCCCAGCTAAAAGTTGATACCATCTGGAAACATCTTCTGACAGAGTAGCACAAGAAAGCTGTTAACATTTTGAAATTTGATAGAACAAGGTCACCACTTGATATATATATATATATATATATATATATATATATATCGCATACCACAATTGGTAAGTTTAAAATAGGACGGGGTAGTTTGAACTAAGACTTAAAACTTATTTAATTTGTTTGCAGGGAGAGCCTTCAGTAATGCAGAGGAACAGCATAGAACGATTCTAGGCAGGCTGATGGGGATCCTGTATATGATGGCCAAAGTAGACATCCCTATTAAAAAAGTTTGAAGTGACAGAACAAGAAAAGCGCCATGGAGTTCATTTGGGCAATAAATACATTAATGCTGTTAGTGGGAAAGAACTCACAAAGTATATTGACAAGAATCTAGAAGAAAACCTGCTGGCAACTGTCAAAAATGCAAATTATTTTTCAGTGCTTATGGACGGTAGTACTGACAGTGGTGTGATTGAAAAGGAACTGGTTTACGTAATTTATGTAAATCCCATCAATGGTCATGTGGAGACTAAGTTTTTACGAATAAAAGCTGTATCAGATGGCACAAGTGAGGGATTGAAAAATCTCATTTTAGACATTTTTACAGAGTGTTGCCTTAATAGAAAAAACATGATTGGGTTTGGGGCTGATGGGACATCTGTCAACATGGGTGTAAGATGGGGTCTTGCTTCTCTTTTAAGGGAAGACATACAGTGGTTAGTTGGTGTTCATTGTTTCTCATACAGATTAGAACTGGACATAAAAGACGCTTTGGATAACACCTATTTCAATGATGTTTCAAACTTTCTGACCCAACTGTTTTATCTCTAGCAGAAAAGTCCCAAGAGACTCAGAGTTACGGTCCATTGCTCAGGCCATGGAGATGTCAGTTGAAAAGCCCAAGAAGGCCCATGGCACACGTTGGTGCAGTATAAACTTCTTGCCACCGTGCAGTTACCAAATCATTCCTGTAATTTGTGCCCATTTGGAATCTATGGCCACAGACCCAACTCATGACCAGGCCAAAGCCAAGGGAGTTTTGCAATTATGACTAAATTCCAAATGGTGGCACACCTTTTGTATTTTATTAATTTTAGTCTTTGGTAACCAGGTAAGGCCCACTAGGCACAAGTGCCTATTTTCAGGGGCGACCTGGGAGCACTGAGTCATTAAGTGATTTATTCAGAGTCACGTAGTATGCAAGTGGAGGTTCTGAGAATCAAACCCAGGTCTGGTCTGCTGGATGTACCAAGCTCATTCAGAGCTCATTACTCTGACATCTAGACTATACTGCCAGCCCATGGAGTATTTTGAACAGCTGCTTCAGCCACTTGCCAGGCTCTCAATAGCACTTCAAAAAGAAGTAGTTGAAATGCCAGAGCTACTTAGCTCTGTTGAAACTTTGAGAAACACTCTTGACCATGCTAAGCAGAGTGGTCCCATAGGTGGCAGTGAACTTGACATTTTCTTAAAAAATGAGTCTGATGTTCTTTCGAGAGCATGTGCTCAAGTCACAAGGGTGTAAAATTAATGCATTTTAATGGCCAAGTTGCTAAAACCTTTAAACAGCAAACTAAGAAATACATTACAAACATTGAGAACTGTTGTGAACAAAGGTTCAGTTTTACCGATGAAAGAAATATCTATAACCATGCATAAGTGTTAAAATACCAGACTTTTGCCAGCTGCAGACAGAAAGAAACTAGAGCTGTATGGTAACAGTGACATTACTGCAGTAACTGATCACTTTTCAGTACTTTTGCAGCCTGACTGTGACAGCACTCTGCTACTTGCAGAATGGCAAGAGTTTAAGATTTTTGCACAAACCAATTTCATCAGTCTTTCTGTCTCTGCTATCTGGTCAAAGCTGGCATGTGATTTCCAAAATTCTTATCCAAATCTGTTGAAGCTTGTCAATGTGTTGAGAGTATTTCCTGTGTCTAATGGAATTGTAGAAAGGTGTTTTTCAACTATGAACAAGGTAAAAACTGACAGGAGAGCAAGTCTGACAGAGGATACTACAGAAACATTGATTCGCATTAAAAAGCAGGGCCCCTCTCCAGCTGAATTTAACCCAGGGCTGTAGGCATATTTTTTAGTGCTAAACCAAGACATCCTGGTGATTTGGCAGCTGCGGCTGGTGAACCACCTCTAGGTCCCCCCCCTCCAAAACAGGCCAGAATTACTGGCTACATGCCTGGTGGAGAAGAGTAGCAAATAGATTGCACCCAATCCTTGTTGGTAACTGTGTGGTCAATCATGGTCCCAGGTGGAGTTTTTATGCTGGGGCAGGGGTTCATTTTAAATTTATGTTTAATCTGTCACGACTCACGATCACAATCGCACACATGCTCACAAATTCATGGTCTGCTTTGGCAGACATCCTATCTCTAAAACAGATATCAGTCTCAGAAACTCATGTAAATGTGTATTTTATCAATATAGAGCAAGATGAGTACATTTTATGGGGTTTTGAGCAAAAATATAAATTTTTGGTAACTGCTGATGAACTTTGGCCAATTGCTAATCATTTTTTACTTTGATTAGCAAAAGCCGCTAATCAAGTCTTTGACACTAATTTATGCCTTGCTTAAACATCAAGGGGCTGAGCTACTTTCATCTAAAAGAAGCTATGTTTTGACCATAAGCAAATGTCTAGTCCAGCCAGATGACACCCTGCTAGACTGTGAGTTAGTGGAATAGTAGGACTGGGTCTGAATATACATAACAAGTTTGGACTAGGTTTCTGGGGGAGGGTGGCTCCTAGTTAAAAAATGTCCAGTATGTGATGTCACAGAGGCAGGGATGATGATGTGGACAAGGGGACGGCCTGCCATGGATTTTTCTGTTTTAGGTTTCTTTGAGTAAGTCAGATCTTCTTCGGGGATCTCTCTTTCATCAGGTCACACATATGGAACTTACAAGCACTAAGACCACATGGAAACATGAAAGCTTTTTCTGTAACAATCTTGTAGGGGCCACCCACACTGTACGCCATTATCCCTGATCATATATAAGCATGGGCTGCCCCAGTCCCATCTCAATTCTTACCTGCCATTAAACATAGTCACATGGACTCCACAGAAGCTTCATCATTCAGTCGACTGATGAAACTTTTTACTTACATTTAAATTTCTTTTCTAAGTGGCATCACTTTCTTTAAAGTGATTCTTTTTTCTGTGTATGTCGAGAACTAAAGATTCTTCAAATCTTTTCTGTCGCTGCGGAAAGAAGATTTATTGCAAGGACGAGCATGACGTCTATGTTTGCTGTCTCAGGCCTAGCCACAATACCCTTGCCTGCAAGCTCTGGCTGAAGTTGAACATTGCCACCCTGTGGCACCACAAGAAAGCCCTGCAATCCTTTCTTCTGAAGCGACAGATAGCCAGGATGGAACAGGGACTTTGGGGACTACTCCCTACCAATTTACAGCTCATTCTTTAGGTTCTCAGATCACCAAGGCCTGGGACAAGTCTTCAGGGAAATATTCTCATTGGGAAAAGGAACATAGCAAGGACCATTCCCCCGGGTGCATGTCCGGTCCCTAATACCTTCTTCTCCCACTGGGGCAATGCCATGTACAGCTTCAGCATTAACCTTTCCTGCAGCTCATGCCTCTGTACCTCCCAGGCTGGCTATGGTAGTGAGTTCCATGGGCCTTTCTTGGCCAGAGAAGGGCAGTCAACCTCAGGTTCTCCAGGGTCATTGATACCAGCCCTGCTACTGCATCTTCCTTTACTGCAAGTTCCACTGGTACTGGTTCCCACTGGCTCTGCTTTGGCAGGCAATGATCCAGCGATCCTAAGGCCATGGTTCCTTCCGTCACCGCTGGTGGCTACTATGCTTCCTCTTCCTACTGTCCACCTAAACTCAGTACTTACCTCCATTACCACTGCTCTCATTCAGCAACTTGTTCCTCAGAATGGGCCATCACTGCCACTGCCAGGGGGTGCTGATTCTGTGTCAACACTGGCTTGACCCCTGTGCTCTGTGCCTTCCCGGGCATTGATGGCGGCCTTGCCATTGGTCCCTGCCTCAGACCAGGTTGACGTTAAAGAGGATTACCGCCCGGCTCTCATCCTCCCTGATGATGTGATTGAGGAGGAAGACTGTGGGGCTGATTCCTCAGACAGGTCCTCAGTTTCATCAGGGAGCGAGGACTCATCTAAACTTACCCCCAAGATCCCCACCAAGGACCCTCCTTCTTCTCCATTATGAAGCAGTTTTAAGCCACCATGGGGTTCCAGACTAAGGAGGAGGATACCACCAAGAGGAACTTGGTGGATTTTCTAGAAATCCCTGAGACTCCTCCTAGGATCATCCTTCCTTTACTTCCTGCCCAGTAGGATGCTGCCAGTGCTACCTGGAATAGGCCTAGCATGGTCCCTGTTATGCCCAGGGGGGGCTGACAGGCTTTATCAAGCATCTTCTGAGAAATCTTTCTGTGTTGCCCAACCAGAAACTGACTCAGTTGTGATCAGTGTGGCTCATAATATCCAAGGTGCCCAAGCACCTTAATGCCTTCCCCCCAACAGAGAATCTAGGAGGATTGACCTTTGGGGTAAGAGGACCTTTGATTTGGCCACTTTAGGCCTTAGGATTGCCAGCTACCTCTCATTTGGTTAAATGCCTGAACACCTCTGGAAGAAGGGCAAGGCTGCACAGGCCCTTCCTGAGGGTCTCCAGAGGCAGGAACTTCTAAAACTATCCAGGCTGCAGCGGATGTCTGCAAACCTCTCCTGAGAGCCATTTATGACATGTTTGATGCCATGGCCAGGACCGCTGCCACTGACATCTGCATTAGAAGGCACTCCTGACTGCAGGTCTCTGGCTTTGTTGCTGATGTTCAACAGAAAGTCTTGCATGTCCCTTTCAATGGCTTCAAGCTTTTTAGCCCTGATGTGCAGTATTCTATCAAGGACCTGCAGGCCTCTGAGAAGGCTATCAGGTCTGTCCACTCCCTTTTGTCACACTCAACCCAGAAGCAGGCCAAGACCCTCCTTTGCAAGGTCTCCATAAGTAGGAACAGGATCCAGATCCCAGAGGAAGTACAGAGCAGGTTCTACCCTGCCTACTCCTAACTCCACAACTGGCGCCTCTGTCAAGAGCCCCAGAGGCGGAGGTGTGGCTCTGGTTGTAGGTTTTGCCTCAGCATGACTCCTTGCCCCACCCCCTTCCTTCTATCCCAAGCCAGGAGGTGATGGTAGGGGGTCACTTCTCCCTCCATCTGGACCAGTGGAGGGCCCTGACTATAGATGCTTGGGTCCTACAGCTAACTGAATGGGGACATGCTCTAAAGCTTCTAGAACAGCCTCCAGATTTATTTAAGAGTTTCACCAGGAAGGCATACTGAGAAGGACTGCTCATTTCCAGATGCATCCTGGGGGAAGGGGGGAAGGGAACAAGTTGTGCACTTACAATAACAGTAAATACAGGGATGAACAGTTCATATACAAACAATAGATACAGCACTAGATTAACAATAATGCATAGAGTACATGAACCTAGTACCTAGGCACTAATGATTTAGCAGAAAATAGTCTTCAGGAGGTCTAGACAAGGTTTAGGGAGTTGGCAAGGGTGTATGGTAATGTAGCACAGTCAGTTGCCTTCTCAGAGGTACTATCTGTTCCTAAAGCTATTCTATATGGTAACCAAAACAATCAAGGAATTTAATGAATGGTTGAGGGGGTGATGTGGCTCTGTGGGATTTGGGGTGGTATGAAATTGGGGACATGGGCAAACAATAACTTGTATACCCCAGACAGGCTGCACCTCAGTAAAGAGAGTACAGTAGTTATGAAACAGAAACCTGAGGAGTTTCTGGTGTCTAATTTCAGATGAAACTAATGGGGGGGGGGGGGCAATACACATCAAATAGGCTGAGGCTCAGGTCAGCGGTGTGCCATTGCCTTCCCCACTAAGTGTTAATGTAGAGTATTGGGAAGATACAGGTGGAAGATATGAGGAAAGGGTGAGATGATGGGGATCATGGGAAAGGATGGGTGGTTGTCTCTATGAATGCAAGGAGCCTAGGAAATAAGGTGCTGGAGCTCCAAGCACTTTTGGCAGAAGGCGGGGTAGATATTGTCTCCATCATGGAAACATGGGTGGATCAGAACAGGGAATGGGATTTAGTAATACCAGGTTTTAGGTTGTATTGGAGGGACAGGGAAACTGGCAAGAGAGGAGGGATAGCTGTCTACATAAGAGGGAATAGTTTGTAATAGAGAGGAAGGGGGGAGGAAAATACGGAAACCTTGTGGGTTAGTTTAAGCAAGTCAAAAAAACAGGACGGTTAGCTTAGGGGTAGTGTACAGACCACCATCCCAGACGGCGGAGAGGGACAGGGAGCTGGCTGGTGTTATACACTGGAACTGTAGAAGGGGCAGCACAGTGGTGGTTGGAGACTTCAATCTACCAAGGGCTGACTGGGCCACCATGACATCAGTTAGCAGCAGGGAGCAAGACATCCTGTATGCGCTCCAGGATGATGAGTTCCTGATCAACTGGTAAGGGATCCAATGAAAGAAGGCAATTTCTTAGGCCTCATTTTGTTGAATGGGGAACAGGTAAGGGAAGTGAGGGTTGAGGACCCCATATCGGGGAGTGATCATAGTACAGTATGGTTCTCCCTTGAACTGGACAGGGAGGAGGCAAGTACCACCAACAAGGTCATTGACTTTAATAGGGCTGTCTTCAGTACGATGGCTGCAGTACTGGGAGGCATATGGCTAGCATAAATCCTGACATGGACACCACCCAGAAATGGGATATCATTAAGCTGGTGCTGGTGGAGGCCACAAACTCCTGCAATGGTGGAGGAGTAAGAAGGCTAGGTCCAATAAACTGAGTTGGTGGACTAAGGAAGTGTAGATAAGTGTGAGGGAAAAAAGTGAGGTCTTTAAAACCTATAAGAGGACCTGCAAAGAAGCAGATAAGGAGGATTACATCAGGAGCTCCAGGGAGGTGACCAAGGTGATAAGGGCGGCCAAGGCTGCGAAGGAGATGAGACTTGCTCAATGGATTAAACAGGGTGAAAAGGGGTTCCTCAAATATATCAGGGAGAGAAGGAATTGCAGGGAACAGATCTCTAGAATTAAGATGGATGAGGGATGGGTGGATAAGTAGGATGAACAGGCAGAGTTATTAAATGAATACTTCTGTTCAGTTTTTACAAGGGAGAGGGAGTTTCCTAGTCAACAAGGTAGGGAAGGATGAGGGAGCAAGGATAATAGTAGAGGGGATCCCTAGGCAGAGGGTACTAGAGGGCCTAAGAGTTCTGAGGATGGATAAAGCGCCAGGACCAGATGGGATACACCCGAGGGTCCTGAAGGAACTTGTGGAGGACCTGGTGGAGCTTCAGACAGATGTATTCAACACGTCCCTTCTTTCAGGATGTGTGCCCCAGGACTGGAGGATGTCTTATGTGGTGCCCATCCATAAAGATGGCTCTTGGGATGATCCAAGGAATTACAGGCCGGTTAGCCTTACGTCAGTTGTAGGTAAATTAACAGAGACTATACTGAAGGAAAAAATAATGACATTTCTGGTGGAGAACGGTCTCCTTGATAGGCAGCACGGATTCACACAGGGACGGTCTTGTCAGACCAATCCTGTGGTCTTTTATGACTGGGTGATCAGGGCTCCGGATGAAGGCAAGGCAGTGGATGTGCTGCACTTGGACTTCAGCAGTGCCTTTGACTCTGTGCCACACAGAGGTCTGATAGGCAAACGAAAGGACCTAGGAATGGGATAGGATGGTCAGATGGCTTGGAAGCTGGTTGGAAAACAGCAGAGGGTAGTGGTAAGGAGGGGGAACTATCACACCTCAGGCAGTCATCAGGGGGTCTCTCAGGGCTCTGTACTGGGACTGGTGCTTTTTAACATCTATGTAGCAGATACGCCAGTCAGGGTTCAGAGTCGGTTAAGAACGTTTGCCGATGACACCACACTGTGAGCAGGGGTGGAAGGGAGGTGGCATACTGCAGAAGAGCCTGTTAAGCATTGGAGAGATGGCTATAACCTGGCAGTTGGGCATCAGTGCAAAGAAGCACATGGTTATGCACTTTGGGAACAAGAATTCTGGACTCAGTTACCAGCTGGGAGTTGTGTAGCTCACTGTATCTATTGAGAGAAAAGATCTGGGGTGCTGGTCATAGGCCATATGAAATACTCTGCACAATGTAGGAAAGCAACAGCAAAGGCCAATAAAATGCTGGGGTGCATAGCAAGGGGAATCACCTCATGGAGCGAGGAGGTAATCCTGCTGCTGTTCAGGTCACTAGTGAGGCCTCACTTGGAGTACTGCATGCAGTTCTGGTGTCCCTTCTTAAAAAAAGACATCAGACTGTTGGAGGGAGTACAGAGTAGAGCAACCAAGATGTTGAGTGGGATGAGGCAAAAGTCATATGAGGATAAGTTACAGTCATTCAGTATGCACTCGCTGGGGGGCAAAAGAGACAGGGACGATATGATCGAGACCTTCAATTATTTAAGGGGCGTTAAGAGAGTTAGCCATGAGAGCATGTTTAAATTCAGAAAAGAAGGACTCACAAGAGGGCATAGCCTGAAATTGGAGGAGGGAGGTTCAAAAGGGAGATGAGGAGGCACTTTCTCACAGAGAGGGTGGTAACAGCATGGAATGCTTTGCCTGGGGAACTGGTGTCGAAAACATCAGTTGGAGGGTTTGGGGGTGGGACAAGTTAAAAGGCCAAATCAGAATGGGGAGGGGGGTTGGGGTAAATCAGATGATGCAGTGAGGAGGGAGTAGGGGTTGGGGGCAGTATCAGTGCCCAACACTAAGAACTGCACAATTGAGCACACTTGATAGACCATAAGGCCTATATCTGCTGGCTTCATCGTATGTTCGGATGAATTGTGAGTCAATAATAAGCATACTATCACTGTAGATGACAGCATTAAAATAGCAGTTACCATAGGGCACAAAGTATCTTGCAGTGGATGCTAACCCAGTGCAGAGCAATTTCAGTGGGGTGTTCCAGGAACATAACGGTGAAGCAGAGCTAGGCACGGTGTGGTCAAGGTAGGCTTGAGATTTAGCTTAGGTAGGCTTAGGGAGAAGTAAAGGCATGCAGTGATATGAGAGTTTTAGGGTGTAATAGAAAGTATGTAGGGGGACAATGTTGTCAGCCTGTTCCTTCCACTTACACACCAGACCCAATTTAGATGATCTGGGAGGGAGTGTACACCTTGCTGCAGAAGAGGGCCATGGAACCGCTACCAGGGCAGCAAAATAGTAAAGGGTTTTACTCCTGGTTTTTTCTCATCCCCAAGCACACGGGGAACTTGGGACACATTCTAGACCTCAAAGGACTGAACTTTTCATTCAGTACAAGAAGATCTTACTTTGAGAGGGCTCTTGCAGTAGGTAATAACTTGTAGAACTGTGCCCCTTGGTGTCAAGACCACACGAAAACTTTAGCTACCAGTGTCTGATGGGGGACCGCCCACCCGTCATGTGACCAACGTCAGCGTGACACTGTATAGTGGGCGGTCCCCATGCCGGCCCTCCAGTTCTTGCCCTCCGTCGACCTGTGCACGTTGGACCTCGCAGAGATCGTCGCAGCAGTTCGATCGCCTTATTTTCAGGTGAGTATCCATTTTTTCTTTCTTTTGTTTGCAAAAACTCATTTTTTGTTTCTTCTACTTCTTCAGCCGAATCGTATAAAAACAAGTGCACATTTTTGTGACATCCAGCTAGTGCATAAGGATCTTCACTTCCACTGTCTTCTTCTGTCTGGGCCCTGACCACAATGTCAAGGATTGTGAGGCCTGCTCCCATTTCAACCAGGCCACATGGAAACGGTGCCAGCAGTCCCTTGAAGCCCACCTTTTAAAACTTAAGTTGGTATCAATGGAAAAAGAGCTGCAGAAATTGAGAAGCACCTCTTCCTCGCTGACTGATTCCCACAAGAAGAAAAAGAGAGATAAGGAGAAGCATCTGGACCAGAAGCGGTCCCCCTCTCACCTGAGGCTGCCTCCAGGTCTCTCGGGCAAGCAGCAGTCCTCTTCCTCCAGAAAAACTGGCACCACGGCCAAGTCTGCACCTCCCCCTAAAGAGCAGACTTTGCCCCCCCATCACCACTGGTTACAGTGGCCGTGGGTACCTTGGCGGTGTCCCAGGCTTCCGCCACCCTTAGGCCCATTACCACCTCAGGTTCTAAGTTGGCTGGTGAGGCTGAAAAGCCACTCATCAGGCCTCCCGGTGAGCACCCAGCCCAGGTCCGTAAGTCGGGGGCCGGAGTCTCTGGTTCCCGCATGGCCGAAGTCAAAGAGTTGGTCATCGGACCTTCTGGCGATGGCCCGACCACTTCTCATTCGTTGGATCCCTCTGTGGGTTCTGATGATGCCCAACTGGACGTTAGTTCCTTCCAGGCTGGTGGACAGGGGTTCTGACCATGGTGAACCCCCGTCTTCTCCTCCTTTGAAAACTCCGCCGAGGCCCCCAGACCCACAGGACACGGCAGGTAGAGACCTTCCTTTGGGTGTCCCAGATCTGGAGGTGCCAAAGGACTTGCCATCGGCACCACCACCTGTTTTCCCTGTGCCAGAAGAGGTGCCTGATCTTGCTCGCCCTGTGCACCCGCTGGCCCCTTTGGCTCCTCCATCAGGGGCCCCCTTTGGATCTTCACCTGCTGGAGCCTCAGTCAGGTCTTCCACCTTTGGGGCCTCCATCGGGATATCCCCTATCAGGGCCTCCATCAGACTTTCCACCATCGGTGCTGCCATCTGGCTTTCCGCTTTTGGGGCCACCATCAGACTACCCCCCACCAGGGGCTCCATCCGGCTTTCCACCATTGGGGCCTCCGTTGGGCCTTTGCTGGACCATTTCCCTATGGGTTACCCTCACTTTTCAGGGTATCCTCCATCGGGGTACATGACACCTCATTTTCAAATGCTAGGGTATATCCCATTCTTTCCCACACCAGGCTTCCCCATGCACAGGCCTCACCCAGCAGGTTGTCAGATGCCAGGCTGTCATTTGGGGTGTCAGGCATTGCACCCACCTCTACCTTCTACTTCCCCTCCTTCTCAGCCACAAGTAGACTTCCGGGAGATATTGCAGGCTTGATGGTCCAAGACCTAATCTCAGTTAGTCTCAGAACTGGATAGCCATCAGCCATGGCCCCAGGAGGTAGTGTGGCAGGACCAGACTGAGAGGCTGGTTTCATCAGTTGCACCTCAAGCATTGACGTCGGGCCTCAGAAAAGGCTGTTTGCAGGCTCTGACATCAGACGAGGTCCCCTTAAGACACCAGGAGCCTCCTCCTCCAGACGGGGGAGCCTCGGAATCTGTGGATTTGGGATCAGATTCCAAATCCTCTTCAATGGAATTGAAATTTGATACTCCTTCTCTGGAGGAACCTGCCCCTAAGGAATCCCCCAAGTCACCACCTGAGGACCCTTCCTTCATAGACCCCCTAAGGCAAATTACGGAGGCATAAGGGTGGAAATCTGATGCTCAGGATCTGAAACATCAGAGGCTCTCCAAACATTTGGCCACCACTCTTTGAGGGCCGCCTACGATGCAGTGGATTCCTCTGCCATGGGTACAGCTACGGCCATGAGCCTCAGATGTTTTGCTTGGCTAAGGATGCCAGGCTTGGCACCCAATATTCAGGCTGCCATTCAATATGTCCCCTTCAGAGGCTCCGTCCTGTTTGGTGAGGATGCCCAGGACATTATCACTAGCCCCCAGAATAAGGGCACAGCTCTCTGGTCGGTCCACATGATGTAACGCCCAAAGCCCCATGGCAAAAAACTCTTTAGCCAGCAACCCAGACATCAGGTCAAGCCACAACAAGGCCCCTGATGCCAGTTCAAGTGCAGGGCTGCTGTGATGGTGGTTACCCCTCCAGTCAATTCCCAGAGAGCCTCAGGGGCAGCCCTCACCAATCCTCCCTCCGCCTCTTGACTTGCAACCCACCCCTCATCCTCCTACTCTTCAATCAGTGGAGCTAGTGGGCAGAAGATTTACGTGGCATTTAAGGAGTGGGAAGCTATCACGATGGATGCTTGGGTCATTCAGCTGATCAAGGTAGGCCACATGCTCGAATTTCTCGAAAACCTCCAAACAAGCCTCCTGGGGTTTCCCATTATCCTCAGGCACATATTCCCCTCTTAAAACAGGAAGTCACGGCTCATCCTCAAAAGAATCCATAGAGCCCGTGCCCCCAAACTAGGTGGGGAAAGGTTACCACTCCCATTCTTTTCTGGTTCCATAAAAAACAGGACTTGCGACCGATATTGGATCTCAGCACTCTAAACCTATTCATCGAATACAAATGGTTTTGGATGCTGACCCTTCAGGGCCTGTTTCCTTTACTATCCAGGGGGCAGTGGCATTGTGCCCTGGATGTGCAAGATGCTTACCTGCACATACCAGTGCTTCAGCCCCATTGCAGATTCTTCAGGTTCTCCTTTCAGGGCGAGCACTTTCAGTTCAGAGCTCTTCCCTTTGGGTTGTCCTCAGCACTGCATGTTTTTACCAAGTGCCTCACGGTAGTAGCCGGGGCCTTGAGGAGGCAAGGACACTATGTGTTCCCCTACCTCAATGACTGGCTCCTGCAGCCCCATTGAGGGAACAGCTGGAGGCTTTCCTCTCTGCTACTCTGGCCCTTTTCGAGTGACTGTGAATCATTGTCAATCATTACAAGTCCCAGCTCACTTCTTCCTAGCTCCTGCAATTTATTGAGGCAGTGCTGGATACAGCTCAGGGTATGCCTTCCTTCCTCTGGACAGGGCGGAGGCATTACAGAAACAGGCTCTACTGGTAGCCTCCGACAGGCAGATCTTGGCCAAGGCTGTCCTCTGCCTTCTTGGCCTCATGGCAGTGGCCATCACTATAGTCTCCTTGGCCAGACTCCACATATCTATTGCACATTGGACTCTCAGAACACAATGGGACCATTGGGCGGACGACCTGGACCGCTTCATCATAGTCTCCAGCTCGATGCAGAGAGATCTGCTATGGTGGTAGAACCTCGACAACCTTACCAAGGGTGTCCAAACCCCTCCTGATGATGGGAAAGACGAGGCATAATAGGAATGAATGAGCTAGAGAAGTCTC
Organism: Neoceratodus forsteri; assembly: GCA_016271365.2. Lineage (NCBI taxonomy): Eukaryota > Metazoa > Chordata > Ceratodontiformes > Ceratodontidae > Neoceratodus > Neoceratodus forsteri. The sequence goes on from CM057454.1 coordinate 1,183,177,747, forward strand.
CAGGTGGGGACTAATAAACAGAGCCTAGTAAGAAGGCTGAAAGGTGACAAATGTGGAGAAAGGAGACAGAGATGGAAAAAACAAAGTTAGTATAGAGGGGAGGTAAACAAATGACCTTTGCTCCCTGCACTTACATGTCTGGTTCCTGAGGACGTAGTCCTCTCTCACTTCCAGGTCTCCCCACAAGTGGCAGAAGTTCTGCATGCTTCCCAGCAAACCATCTACACGGTCTTCAAATTCTATGGAGTGGAAATGATTTTCCATATGGGCTTCTGCTCGCGATTTGGACCCCTATGATTGCCCCCCTCAAAGCATTTTGGATTATATGCTCTCCCTGTCGGAAGGTGGCCTCAAATATTCTTCTGTGAAAGTACACCTTTTGGCTATTTCAGCCTTTCATTTTCCTGTGGACAACAAACCATTGTCCCAGCTTATGATTATGAGGACCTTCTTGAAAGGTTTCCTTCATCTTCGTCCCTTCATTTGGCACCCTGTTCCTTCTTGGGATTTGAATTTTGTGCTTGAAAAACTGACATTAAGTCCTTTTTAGCCTGCAGCCCCATGAGAGCTGTGTTTTCTATCCTGGAAAACCCATTTTTTGGTTGCCATTACGTTGGGTAGACATATTTCAGAGTTACATGCACTGATGTGCAAGCCACCCTACCTGCAATTTCATAAGGATAGAGTCTCTTTATGTACCAATCCTAAATTTCTTCCAAAGGTGGTATCTGAATATATACCAGACCAGTGGTGAATACATTGAGTAAGTAAACCATGTTATTTTGGGATATACAATTTATATAACTTAGAGCATGTTCTTTTCACTTAAAATCTGGAAATAGAACACACAGAACAATTGGCCAGGTAGAGAACTTACAATGGAAAGACAGGCAGTTTTAAGCTAAAACAAGGTAAAACACCAGTAAAAACATTACAAATGGTTGTGGTATATGTCAAATACTTAATGGGTTTCAGTGGAGTAACACATTTATCCCCACACTTGAGTGGTAAGACCTTTATAACCAACTCATGACTTTGAAATCATTAAGTTATGGTTCTTACCACTCACTAGTGGAAATAAATATGTTATTCCACTGCAATCCATCAGGTCAGGACTGCTGAAGGACAAATTGGAAGACTTTCTGTCAAGGGAGATTGCCGCGGCAAGGAACAGACCAGATCAGCTCTTCCGCATGGTAGACAGACTATTCACTAAAAATACCACCAACAGCATAATCTGGTTCAATTTCAGTTGCTTACCATCTGTATCCCCCCCCCCCATGGTCAACCCTGAAAAAGGGACTTCTAGTTCCAGTAGGCCAACTGGGTCAACAAACTTCAATAAATACATAAATATTACATCTGGCTTGTCTCAGTGTGGGAGGGGTGGTTTCAAGCACTGAGTGCAAAGAGTTCGCTCTGTTCTTTGCCGACAAAGTGTCCTCTATCAGTGCTGGGATCTCCCCTAGTGTCTCTCAAAAGGGATTGCAGCGTCCTTCTGGAGCTGTGCCAGAGCACTCCTGTCTGGGTTGAGTTTGAACCAGCTGGAGTGGAAGACTGGTGACTATGATCTCGATGCTGTGACCAACACAGTGTGATCTTGACCCAGGTCCTACTCGCCTTTTGGTGGATTGTTTGGACCTGATGGGCCTGTTGTTGCCAAGGTCGTCCAGAGTTCTTTGAGGAGTGGGGTCTTTCTGGCATCCTTGAAAGAGACGTTGGTAAGGCCTACGCTGAAAAAAACCTAATTGGACCCAGAGTGTCTCAGTAACTACAGGCCAGTCTCAAACCTCCCATTTTTAGGGAAGGTTATTAAGAAAGTGGTGGCTACCCAGCTTGAAGACCATCTTGCCTCCTCTTCCACTTATCAGATATTCCAGTCTGGGTTCAGGGCTGGGCACAGTATGGAGACTGCTCTGGTGAAGGTGCTTAATGATCTCTTGATGGCAAGGGACAGGAGAGAGAGCATAGCATCTTAGTTCTCCTGGACCTGTCGGCAGCATTTGACACTGGATCACGAGGTGCTACTCGAATCTGCGGTACTGGTGTGGCCTGTCAGGAAATGTCATCAACTGGTTCAGGTCATACCTGACAGACAGAGTGCAGAGGGTGATGATGGGGCTTGCTATATCTAGCCCAAAACCTCCGTCCTATGGTGTGCCGCAGGGTTCAGTCTTATTGCCCTTGTTGTTCACGGTGTATATGCTACCATTAGGAGACATTATCAGGTGGTACGGGCTGGGTTTTCACTACTATGCAGATGATAACCAGCTGTACTTGTCTTGTGCACCTGGTAACCAGAAGGCGTCTTCCGTATTTAATAGTTTCCTAGAGGAAATCCAGAGTTGGATGATTCAAAACTTGCTTAGACTTAACCCAAACAAGACTGAGGTGCTAGTGGTGGATCCAGGTCATCGTGGTGGCGGTGGGGAGGTGATCGAGGTGACCACCCTGGCTTAGTGCTGGGGGGGGGATTCCTCTCACCCCATCTACACAGACGAAGGATCTGGGCATGATCCTAGATGATGGCCTGACACTAGATGCACAGGTGTCGGTTGTCGTCAAAAGTAGATATTACCATCTGAAGAACACTGCCTGGATTCAGGCCCTGATCCCATCCGAGGACCCGCCCACACTTCTACATGCATTAGTCACATCCAGGTTGGACTACAGCAATGCCCTATATCTTGGGCTATCTGGAGGCTACCTTTGCCAACTGCGGCTGGTGCAGAAGGCAGTGGTGAGACTACTGTCAGGTGTAAAAAGAAATGAACATATTACTCCTGCCCTCCGCAAGCTGCACTGGCTGCCGGTTAGGTGGAGGATTGTCTACAAGGTAGGGCTCCTTACCTACAAGACCATGCATGATCGGGGACCAGCCTATCTGCAAGATCTCCTGGAACCCCAACGCTGAACAAGGCTCTATGTTCTGCTGAGGGCAGCCTCCTAGGAGTTCCCAGGGTTAGGTTATAGCATTCTGGGGACTGTGCATTCTTGGCTGCTGCGCCTACCCTGTGGAACTCACTACCTAGATATTTATGGGAGGCACCCTCGGCAGAAGCCTTTAAAACAGGTCTTAAAATGCTCCTCTTTAAACAGGCATTTGAATCGTAATTATAAAGAGGAAAGTGAATACAGTATTTTATTTTATGTATGGATAGATGTGTTTTTAAGTACTTTTTATTCCTGTTGACTTGGATTTTAATATTGTATTATACTGAATTTTTATTTTAATGTACAGTGCTCTGAATCATCAGAAAGGGGTGCTTTATAAATAAAACATCTATCTAGCTAGCTAGCTAGCTATCTATCAATCTATCTATCTACTCCCTGTTTACTTTGCATTAAGTCATACACTTGCCAGTGTATTATGCAGAGCCAGCTAATCCAGGAGAATCCCTGCTCCATACTGTACTCTTGATGTGCACAGAACATTGAGATATCTTCTTCGCTCTAAACTGTTGCGCAAATCTGAGCATCTTTGTCTCTTTCATCCCTGGTAAAGAGGATGTTCAGGTTTCCAAGCAGTGCTTGTTCACTTGGTTGGCCAACTGCATTTCTTCCAACAAGTACGATAAACCACTTCCCAGAGTGGTCAAACCTCACTCCACAAGGGATATGGCTGCCTCAGTGGCATGCTTTCAGAGTGTTTCAGCAATTGAAATCTGTGAAGCTGCTACTTGGTCTACTGTACATACCTTTACAAAACATTACAGTGTGGACATTGCTTCCAAGAAGCAAACCAATTTTGGATGGGCTATCCTCCAAGGCCTATTGTCCTAAGTTCCTAATTTTGCATCCTCATCTCTTATGCATCCCAATTGCTAGGGACTCTTCCTACATGTTATGACCTGCTGCAAGAGATTTCCTTAAGGAAGGTAGTACAGTTGCGTATGAACTTACCATAACAGTAGATCTTTGAGAGAATCTCTTGCAGGTCATGCTGTCCCTCCTACCTTCCCCCTTGCTTCCTGCTTCAGAAGGGTACCTTGCTTCAATTTTTTCATTTGAAATATTGGGCTGCTCATTTTCCTCCTCGGTTCCCCTGAGAGGCCAGATAGATTGACTTCTCATTTCAGTCACTGAGATGGAAAACAACCGAGGAGCTTCGGGGACCTCCCCTTTTTGTACGTACCTGGATACAACACGTGATATCATTGGGGAGGTCCCAGGTCGACTGCTGAGAAATCACCAGGAGGAAATGACACCTATGGCTGGACATTCCTACATGTTATGACCAGCTGCAAAAGATTCTCTTGAAGATCTACTGTTATAGTAAGTTCTTAAGTAACTATACTATGCTTGTCTCCTCCCCTGTCTGCAAAGTGCTTTAGTGGTGGATGGACCCCAACCAAGGTCCCTAGAATTCTGAGGCTGCAGAATTTTGCACAGAACTTGCAATCTACTGCAGAAATTCTGCAGTGCCACAGAATTCACTGTTCTTGGAGATTCTTTATTAATATTTCTGTTTATCCATAGAATCTGGTTCCTTCCTCTCTTTTATATCCAGAACCCTCTATGCTCAGAATGTAGTTATTAGTGCTATAACATCATAAATTAGCTAATGAAATGGCTTCATTCTGCAACAGAAATGAACGGTCACTTATCTACCACAGCTCCCACTGCCAGAGGCGGTGGCACAGCACATCAGGCATGATGATATTTGCTCAACCTGCACTTCAGCCTAATACAATTTTCAGTCTCATGTTATTATACAAGGGCCAACTTAAACAAAACCTTGACAATAGCATAGACCTGTTAAGTCCATACCTTACTTTGTACACACTGATTTTTGCTTTTAAGGTATAGAGGTACCATTTAGTAATGTGCAGGCCTGTTGAAAGAATAGACCTGTTAAATAAATAATTGCGCTGTACACATTGTTGCCAGGGTTATTGATTATATATTGTCACTGGTTGATAGAATCACCTAAAAGTTATTGAGAAATGTTGTGTGTACAGCCAGCTGTTGGGCCAGAGGGTAGCATGTTGTGTTCCCGTGCCGGCAGCTCAGGTTCAGAGATGAGCTCTGGGAGCTGGCTGGGCAGCACAAGGATTTGGGGAACACATCACTGCTCTGAGCCTGGGAAGGTATGGCGCAGTGTTCTGTCACACGGGGGACACATTGTGATGGGCTAGAGAGCTTTATCTCACAGTGGGTTCACATGCATGTCATGGCCTGATGATGTTATGTAGTATGTCTGGGGAAGTAGGTTGGCATGAAAAATGAGTTTTGCAATATCTCCTGTATTCTGTTTATTCCATTTCCAAAGGGACCTGTATGAATGATGATATAATTTCATGGAAATTAAAAAAATATATATATATATATATATATATATATATATATATATATATATATACACACACACACACACACACACACACACACATATACAGTATCTCTCGTTCTATATATATATATATATATATATATATATATATATATATGATACGAACAGGGACCTGGCTGTTTGACCTTGGGTAATCTCATGCGTGGTGTAAGCTACGAGTGCTGTGCCCAAGGTCAAACAACTCAAGTGAAAATAAAAAATGTATTCCACAAGGTCCCTGTTGCGTATTTCATTTATGCAATAGGGATTCTTTAGGATTGTGTTAAGAGTTTTGATATAAATTGTTTATTTAATTTATCATGTTAACATACATGGACGTTTTGCTGTTTTCCTAGGGTAGCTCAGCTTAGCATGATGTTTGCTAAGCAGTTGCTATGGATGCTCCAACTTTACATTATGTACAGTACATAATGAAAAAGTTTGATGCACAATTCTTTTGTTTTTACATTTTGGGGGGTCAGAAAAAATGAATAAAAACTGAATTTTCTGCCATTTTTTGCTGATTATAAAAAAATCTAAATGGCATCTATATATGAAACACCTCTCATTTTGTAGATAATTTTGTGCCGAACAACTTTAGTGCTCAACGTACAATGCTGTCAGTTTTTGTTATAAAGTTATTTGTTTTTATTTGTCGAAAAAGCACAAAAAAACCTTAACTTTCTGCTGTTTTTTGCTAATTCTACAAAAACTAAAAGGTATCTATGAATAAAACACCACTGATTTTGTAGATATTTTTGTGCTGGACAACTTTTGTGCTCACAGTGTCATTCTATCATTTTTCATTTTGAAGTTATTTGCATTTGAATATGATTAGTACTGGTACTAAGGCTGAACATTCTAAATTGGAAGGCAGTATAGCACAATAATTTAAGGTAGTAGCCCTTGGGATAGCGCTACGTAGGGGTTACAATGGTGTCTGAGTTTACTTTAAATCAGTCTATCTGCCTGCCAATTACCCAGAGCATGTCAATCCAGTTTTCAGGTACTGAACACATCGTACAAAGGACTGCAAAGAGTCTTCTCAGTTTGTTTGTTTTTCCAACTCTTTTTCACTCCTGTCACCAGCCCCTGAGAACTCCCTCAGATGTGGAGACCCTCCCAGGCCCCAGATCCCTTCCTTAACTTCACCCTGCACTCTTGCCTGCTGGAGACACCCCCAGCTTGTACCCTCTGAAGTGGAGCCTCCATCCATGTAACTTGGTGCTCCTTGACCTCAGCTGGCAGGCAGAGTGTGGAAGATGTATACCTCCAGAGTGAAGCTGGAGGATATCAGGTACCTGGTTGGGCAGGATCTGGTGGTGGGCATGGGGCTGCTGCAGGACTTGTCATTGTCCTCCCAGGTGCCAGGGTGTTTCCTTATGTGCAAGTGTGACCCCCTGGAGGTGCAGACAAGCAATGACATCCAGCGCAAGGTAGGCATGCACCCACACCCATCCCGCAGACATCCGCCATCACCTCCACCCCTTCCTGAAGTGTTCCCTGGCTGTAGCATCCCCAGCCTCCACTAGGAATTGCTGATGCTGGGGATCCAGAGCCCACACATCCCCAGGAGAGGAGAGCAGTCCTCCAGACACTCAATCTTTTCCTCCCCAACCAACCCCTCGGCAAACTGAGCTCACTTCCGAGCCCAGGTCACCGGCATGGGGTGAGTTGGGGCATCCAGCGCCTCAACCCTCAGCACCATTGGGCTGACCCAAGTCCTCTTAGTTGTTTATTTCTTTCAACCCTGGGAAAGAGGGCATTCCAGTTTCCAAACAGTGTCTGTCCAAATGGTTGGCCAACTGTATTCTTTTTCCTATAGGAAGTATGGTAGTAAACTTCCTGGAGTTGTTCATGGTCACTCCGCCAGATGCATGGCCACTTCTATTGCCTGTTTCAGAAATGTGTCCACTGCTGAAATCTGGCTGCAGTCACTTGGAGTACTGTCCACACTTTCACAAAGCACTACAGTCTAGACATTGCAGGCCTTCTCTCTTAGAGTCCTGGCCTCTTGCCTCCCAGACTTTCTCAGTGGCTGCTGTATTTTGAGCTGTGGAGCTCAAGCCATTATTTTTATTTCACCTGCTGTCTATGTTTTCTACGATGTGCATGCTGACAACAAATGTTTACTTTAAGTGTTTTCTGTGTTCTCTATTATGTGGGAGTTGGATTTAGATGTTACTTTAAGGCTGCACTAAGTCAGTTCTTTGTAAGTTAGTTGTTACCTTATTGTTTGCTGTTACCCTCAGTCTGGTTGCTACTTGCTGCTGTTGCCCTCAGTCAGGTTGCTACTTGCTGCTATTGTGCAGTGGTCTAGCTGCAGGTGCCATTGTGTTCTGAGTCACTAGTCCCCCAGCTTACATCCTGTTCCTGCCTTAACCCTGACCTCCCTCTGTCTGACTTCAGTGACCCCTTAATTTTCTGGAGTGATGCAGCCCTAACTACTACTTTGCTTCCCTCCTTAGGCACAATTCTGATCACCAGAGAGTCCCAGACCAATGGGACCTCTCACAGCAGCTGCTGGCACACAGAGCCCTCCCTCCCCACTGAAGGTACGGATGCAAGTTCATCTCAGTGGAGCTCAAGTGACCAGTCACTGCTAACGTAGTGGCTGCCCCACCCTCCTGCCCTGGGTGGACATTTCTTATATAGCAAGACTTGGTCTGGATGGCAGAGAAAGGGGAGATACTGTTGATGGGGGACCTTAATATGCCAGATGTTAACTGGAGCACCTTTGCTGCAGCTACATCCAAAAGCAGGGCCATTCTTGATGCCCTTCCGGTGGCATGCCTCAGACAGCTAGTTTTGGAACTTACTCGTGAGGGAGCAATCTTAGACCTCGTACTCTCAAATGAGGACAGTGAGAGGATCTCATACCTAGAAGTGCATAGCCATTTGGGAACAAGTGACCACCAAACAGTGTGGTTCATGATAAACTCAGCTACAGAGTCAAGCCATACAAAAGTGAGGGTTCTGGACTTCAGGAGGGCTGACTTTGGCAAGATGGGAGAGAGCCTTAGAAAAGCACTAACAAACAGACTAGAAGGAGGGGTGGAGCAACAATGGGGAAATATCAAAACTGCCATCACAGAGGCAACAAGCCTTTGTGTGAAGCAAATAAATAAATCAAAATGAAAGCAAAAGCCACTATGGTTCTCAGAAGAAGTGGTGGTGAAGGTTAGGGAGAAAAAGACAGCATTTAGGAAGTATAAGGAAACACAGAAGGAGCAGGACAGAGAACTGTACCAGTTAAGACAGAAGGAAGCAGGGAGGGTAGTCAGAATAGCAAAGGCACAAACTGAGGAAAAGATAGTCAACTCAGTTAAGAAGGGGGATAAAACCTTTTATAGCCATATCAGGGAGCGTAGAAAGATAAAGAGAGGGATAGTGAGGCTGAATAGAATGGATGGTGGGTGGGTAGAGAGTGACAGTGAAAAAGCAGGGATACTGAATGAATACTTCTGTTCAGTATTCACAAAAGAGGAAGTGGGGGAGGTGCCTAATCCAATTAACAGAAGCACTCGGGTGGGGGTCGATCCCAGTCCTTTCACAGAAGAAAGGGTTCTGAAAGAACTCCTAAAACTGAAGCTGGACAAAGCAATGGGGCCAGATGGAATTCACCCAAGAATTCTAAAAGAATTAAGCAGAGAACTAGTGACTCCACTGACTACCCTTTTTAACAAATCATGGGAGGATTGTGCGGTACCTGAGGACTGGAAGAAGGCTGATGTGACTCCCCTTCACAAAAGTGGGACCAAGACAGAGGCAGGAAACTACAGACCTGTCAGTTTGACCTCTGTGGTAGGGAAAGTGATGGAGTCACTTCTGAAAGAAAGAATTGTTGAGTACCTAGAGGCCAGTGGGGCATAGGACACAAATCAGCATGGGTTCACAGTCAGAAGGACATGTCAGATGAATCTAATTGATTTCTTTGACTGGGTGACCAAAATAGTAGACCAGGGAGGGGATGTGGACATATCCTATCTAGACTTTAGCAAAGCATTTGACACAGTCCCACACAAGAGATTAGTAGTCAAATTAACCAGCCTGGGAGTGGGGCCCAGGGTGGTAACCTGGGTAAAACATTAGCTGAACAACAGGGCACAGAAGGTAACTGTAAATGGAGCCCACTCTGAAGAAAGAGGGGTTACTAGTGGGGTACCACAGGGTTCAGTACTAGGTCCAATCCTTTTTAATGTCTTTATAAGTGACATTGCAGAGGGACTGGAAGAAAAAGTATGCCTCTTTGCAGATGACACAAAGATCTGCAGCAGGGTTGATACACAAGAAGGCGTGGAAAGGATGAGAAGGGATTTTGCAAGGTTGGAGGAATGGTCAGAAATATGGCAGCTTGGATTCAATGCAAAGAACTGCAAAGTAATGCACCTGGGAAACATATACCCAGGGTAAGATTACACAATGGGGGGGTGGTTACAACAACAAAAATGGAAAGGGACCTGGGGGTAATCATATCAGATGACCTTAAGGTTGGCAAGCAATGTGAGAAGGAGGTAGGGAGGGCTGGGAGGATACTGGGATGTATAGGGAGAGGCATCACCAGCAGAAAACAGGAAGTTGTTATCCGCCTGTACAGACAGCTGGTGAGACACCATCTGGAGTACTGCATCCAGTTCTGGAGACCCTATCTCTGCAAGGACATAGCCAGGATGGAGGCAGTTTAGAGGAGGGCAACTAAAATGGTGCAGGGTCTGCAAGAGAAGCCATACGAGGAGAGACTAAAGGAGCTTAATATGTATACCCTTGAGGAAAGGGGGGGACATGATAGAAACGTTTAAGTACTTCAGTGGAATCAGCAAAGTCCAAGAGGGTAGCATCTTTCAGATAAAGAGATGTTCAAGAACAAGGGGACACAATTTGAAGATGGGGGGGCGGCTCAGGGGAATGTGAGGAAGTATTTTTTCACAGAGAGGGTGGTGGACGCATGGAACAGCCTTCCTGAGGAGGTTGTGGGGTCTAAAACTGTGGGAGAATTCAAGAATGCATGGGACAGACATAAGGCAATTTTTGTGGGGGGTAGGAAGAAATCGGCTGTTGGTTAAACAGGATCTGCAGCTTTTCCTCTAGGTAGGGAAATGGGCAGACTAGGTGGGCCAAGCGGTCCTTATCTGCCATCAAAGTCTATGTTTCTATGTTTCAAAGTCTATATGACTGTGTCACGTGATCATCGGCTATAATCCACTCTCCCCACATCCTCTTTAGCAGTTTATATTGCCAAGCCACTAGGGGATGCTGTGCTTTCCCTTGCATCTTCCACTCATTTCTAAATAGAAATGGTAGTGCCCTAACCCTCAGTCTACCATGTGTCTCTCTCCCCTATTCTCCTATGCAACCAGCGCTATCATAAGTCCTCCCCTCTCTGTTTTTCTTTCCCGCTGCAGGACTCAAACCCTAACTGTGCTTGATCAGCCCACTCGGAAGCCTGTAACTCTATACATTAGGCCATCCAGCCTGTTACTATCTCCACCTAGCGAGATCTGCCTGTACCTTAGCCCCCTCCCCCCACACACACACACACTTGTTACAACCCATTGGCTGTTTCTCTAGCTCCCAACAGTACCTGCACAGTTCCCAAGTCTCTTAAAGGCACAGTGCTCCCCAATTCATTGCAATTAGTTCAAGCATTTTCTACTCCATGCAGTCTGCATTGGCAAGCTTACTTGTCGTATGCTCTTGTTTTGCTCTGCTTACCGAGCTCTTGGAGCCCTTATTTACCACTTATATACCCTATCTACTTCTTCTAGCTGGAGACATTGAATCAAACCCCGGGGCCTGCAAATTCCACCCCTAGCCCCTCTTCAAATGGTGACCTCAGCTTCTACCACATAAACACCAGAAGAAACATAGAAACATAGATTTTGATGGCAGATAAGGACCGCTTGGCCCACCCAGTCTGCCCATTTCCCTACCTAATGGATAAGCTGCAGATCCTAGTTAACCAGCAGCCTACTTCTTCCTACCCCACCCCTAGAATTGCCTTATGACTGTCCCATGCATGCTTGAATTCCACCACTGTTTTTGACTCCACAACCTCCTCCGGAAGGCCATTCCATGCATCCACAACCCTCTCTGTGAAAAAATTCTTAAATTACCTCTGAGCCACCCCTTTCTATCTTCAAGTTGTGCCCCTTGTTCTTGCACTCTTTTTTGAAAGATGCTACCTCTTGGACTTTTTGATTCCCTTGAGGTACTTGAAAGTTTCTATCATGTCCCCCCTCCCTTCTTTCCTCGAGGCTATACATATTCAGCTCCTTAAGTCTCTCTTCATATGTCTTCCGGTGCAGACCCTGCACCATTTTAGCTGCTCTCCTCTGGACAGCCTTCATCCAGTCTATGTCTTTGCAAAAATTGGGTCTCCAGAACTGCACGCAGTACTCTAGATGGGGTCTCACCAACTGTCTGTACAGAGGGATAATAACTTTCTGTTTTCTACTGGTGATGCCTCTCCCTATGCATCCCAGTATCCCCCCAGCCCTCCTTGCTGCCCTCTCACATTGCTTGCCCACCTTTAGGTCATCTGATATGACTACCCCCAGGTCCCTTTCCATTTTTGTTGTTGTTAGTATCTCACCCCCATTGTGTACTCTTCCCCTGGGTTTTTGTTTCCCAGGTGCATTACCTTGGACTTCTTAGCATTGAATCTAAGCTGCCATACATTTGACCATTCCTCTAACCTTGCCAAGTCCCTCCTCATCCTTTCCACCCCACCTTGTGCATCAATTCTGTTGCAGATCTTTGTGTCATCTGCAAAGAGACATACTTTTCCTTCCAGTCCCTCTGCAATGTTGCTTATAAAGACATTGAAGAGGACCGGTCCTAATACTAAACCCTGCAGTACCCCACTAGTAACCCCCCTTTCTTCAGAGTGGACTCCATTTACTATTACTCCATTTACTATTACTCTCTCTTAGCCTTTTGCCTAAACTAGATCATATAAATTCATGTCTATCACTGAAATCCCATGATATCCTAGGCATTTCAGAGACCTGGCTCTTCTCCAGGATCCATAACTCCTCGTTAGAGATCCCTGATACTCGCTAAATTATCAGGACAGAGGTAAACATGGTGGTGGTGTCGCAGTTTACATACGATTCCCTCCCTTACTCAATTGTCCTCCAGGAGGCCTCCCCGTCTTCCCATGAGCTGCTACTCATCAAACTAACCCTCCCTTCCACATCAACCATCTTTATTGGCGTCTTCTATTTCTCCCCCAAAGCCAAACCCTCTTCCATTACCACTAGCCTGGCCGCCCTTACCTCTACCGTTCAATCTAGTGAGCTTCTTGTCTTGGGTGATTTTAACCTAAATTGGTTTGCCCCCCAATCTAGAACTGTTATCCAGGAGATAGAAGCCCTCAATCTTAGCCAGCTCATAACTGACCTAACCAGGTTAAATCTCTACTGCAACAACCATTCCCTCTTAGACTGGGTTTTAACGTCCCACCCTTTCAAGTATCCCTCTTCAGGAATCCTCCCGGTCACTTTAGTGATCACTGAGTCACCTGCTACATCAGAATTTCATGCCTCCCCATGCTCTTTCCCTATGTATGTGTTATTCTGCCCCTAAGGCCCTTCAACACCCAAGCACTTCTGTCAGACTTTTTCCTGGCAGACTGGTCTGGGATTTTCACTGCTATTAATGTTGACTCTGCCCTAGCAGCCTTCACTAGCATCTTCCTAAATACTTGAGCCCTCATGCCCCACCAAAAGGCTAAATCTCCATCATAGGCACCTCCCCTAGGTTACCCCCAACTTGATCAACCTCTTCAAAACCAGAGATCATGCTGGGAATACTTACAAAACAACCTCCAATGCTGCTGATTTACAAATCTACAAAGCCCTCAGGAATGCTTGCACCAAGGCAATGTGTAGCCAATTTATTTAGAAACCAAATTGACAAAAGTCACACAACCGCTGCAGAGTTCTGGAACACACTTAACTCCCTGCTAGGCTCTTCCACCATCCCCCCCCCATAGTCTCAGGCTGTAATGACCCGGACTCCAACTCAGCAGCCGCCTCCATAAACTTCATTTTCTCCACCTGTGCCCTTCTGGCTGTACCCCAACCACCTCTCATTTCTTCCACTTGCTGTCATCACACCGCTTCCACCTCATCAACTGGGTATTCCTTTCCTCCTGTCAATCTTAGAGATTCTTCATGCCCTCAAAGCCCTGAACCAGTCCAAGCAAAGTCCAGATGGGCTAAACCCCAACCTACTCAAGATCTCTGCTCTGGTTATTCCTCCACCACTCACACATTTTCAACCTGTCACTCTCCCAAGGCACAATCACTAAGGCATGGAAGTTAGCCAAAGTTATCTCCTTCATAAAGGTGGTGACCCCCTCCCTACCAGGCAACTACAGTCCAATTTCCCTACTCCCCCTCTTGCTAAAATACAGGAGATCCTCATTTCCAACAGGCTAAATTCCTTCCTCGATACCAACGCTCTCCTTAGCCCTTATAAATCCGGCTTTATGCTTTATCACTCCACTTCATCCTCCCTTCTCCGCCTCACTAATCATATACACTCTGCTATAGACAAGGGTCAGCTGATGCTAGCCATCTTTATAGACCTAACCAAGACCTTTAACTGTATCTCCCATTATCTCCTCTTGAACAATCTTGCTTCTGTGGGCCTCTCTCTTCCTCATCCACCAAATGGTTCAGGGCATACCTATCTGATAGATTTCAGTACGTGCAACTGGATGGCACCAAATCACCACCCCCCCACAACTCCCCATGAACGCTGGCATCCCCCAGGGATCAATCCTTGGACCAATACTATTCTCAGTTTTCATTATTGAACTCCCCTCCTCCTGTTCCACCTCTCATATTCACATGTACACTGATGACATGGTCATCTGTGCATCCGGCCCCTCCGTCTTCAGTGTACAGACTTCCGTACAGGCTGACCTTGAAAATGCACTAAACTGGTTGGAAACAAATTCACTTAAATGCAACGCAAAAAAAAAACTGTCACAATTTATTTTGGCACTGACCCTCTTCTGTTTGTTAGATGGCTCAAAACTGGAAACTGCAGAATCCTTCAAATACCTGGGAATCTGGCTTGATCTAAAACAGGATTTCTCCTGCCATATAGATGCTATCTGTGCTAAGGTCTGGCTCAAACTCTGTGCCTCGTGCAGACTCATGGACTGTCTCTCATTCCTACCCAGAAAGAGCTTGCCACAAAACTGATTCTACCCTCCATAGACTATGCTGATGTTGTGTACAGCTCCTTGCTTCAATCATCTCTCTCAAAACTGGACCCACTGTATGATGCCTTCTGTCACTTTGCAACAAACCTTCCCTACCAAACACATCACTGCTCCCTGTACTCGACTCTGTCCCTCCCCTCACTTGCTAATCATCACCTTGCCCACTGAGCAACCTTCATTGCAAAGTATTGGTTCAGAACTCTCTCCTCCTACCTCACTAGTCTCCTGTCCCCCTCTACCAACCCAGGCTACTCACATGTACCTGAGACCCTTGCTCCTTCACCCTCTCTCTCCCATATTCACAATCAGGCAAGTTATCCTTCGCCTTCAGGCTCCCCACCCTCTGGAACCATCTCCTGCACTCGGTCCTCCTTTTGCCCACTGCTTCTTCCCTCATAAAGCACCTAAAACCCTTCCCCACCCCCGCTCCTGCTTCCCTCCTCATCCCCTTGACTCCCCTTCCCCCCAATCTCTTACCCATCCCCTAAATACCCTAGTCATTCATTTGAGGATCCTTCCACTTTGTTTCCCAACTGCCTGATTGTTAAAACATTGTGCAGTCATTTGTATTTATTGTACATATGTTATATATTTGCTATTGTTATATTATGGTGGGAATGCTACAAAAGTGTTATAAGTGAATACTGTGGTATTATCGCAGAAATGCTATAAAAGTGTTATAAGTGTAAAATAGGTTTTAACTAAAATGTTAAGGCCAGGTAAAATGGTGTGTTAAAAGCAGAATGGGGTGTGAAGGAGCATGTGTTGCATCCAAAGCAGATGTTCTAATCAAGAAAAATTTGCTGTGCTTGACGGGAATATTTTGTACAAAGCACATTATTCTTTTGGTGCAAAATAAAAGGTCATGGCTAAACTTAAATTTAGCCAGCCTAGACAGCTGTGCAAGCAGAATAAGAGGGTATGTGCAAAGCTGACTGGTCCACTTCCCTATTTTATGTTGTTTATGTCTAAAATATATAGCATAAAGCAAGAGTCAGTGACTATCCACTATGTTCTTATCTTGGGCTTTTCTGTCTTCCTTGACAGGTTATTTTTAATTATGTAAGTTCCCCTCATGACCGATGTAACCTCCCTACAAATGGGGGTTCCCAAGAAGTCTTCCTTGAGCTTGCCTAAATGCTCACTACCAGGCTGATGTCCTGGGTTTTAACAGTTTAAATGTGATTACCGGGGCCTGTATAGCCTCTGTGTACTGTCTCTTTAAGAGCGGCCTGATTGCAGCTTAAGTAATCTGAGAGGGAGCTCTGTTGAAAGATGTAGATATTTGCTGAAAATCATTTAGAGTGATAATGATAATGTAGTTTGTCTAGCCTGCTTTCTTTGTAGCAAGGACTGTTTTGTTTTGTCTCCACTATCTAGGTCCTGGACTGCAAATTGGACCAAACAGTACTGGTGGGACCTAAAATGTAGCCAGACTACAGGAGCTGTCTGAATTCAAAATCTGTAGGAACTGTAGTTTGGAGCTTTTTTCCACCTTTTTTGCAACTGAAGTGGGAGCTGTTGCTTTGACCGACAGCCAAATCAGCCAACCGAATCTTTTGGATATTGGGAGAAGTCCTGGGCTGCTTGCAGTTTTCAGTTAGTTCTGAGCTGAAAAGTGAAATGCGAGGAGCTGAAGTGTTTCTGAGAGCAATCCTGAGTGGATTCACATGGGAGAACTGTGAAAAGGCTGAGTTTTTGGCTTGCATGTCTGCCTGCTGCTCCTGAGAGGGAGAGAAGAGAATTATTGTGGACTAAATCCAAGTTTGTGTGACTAAAGTAAGCTACTGAAGTGGGCCAGGCTCAACCTGAAGAAGTCCGAAGATTTTGCTGAATGTGATCGGCCTGTCAGGAGTTATAGCTACTCCTAAGTTCCCGGTGTATGCAGAGACTTTGCGATTGTGACCGGGGAGCGCTTTGCCTGGTACAGTAGAATTCCCTTACATGTAAATGTGCTATGAGCTGCTAGTGGGTCGTGAGTTAGTTCCCCACTGTGTGAACTGTGTTCTGCTTGCTGGAAGCTGTATCCAGCACAAAACGGACTGCATCCGAATTTGTCTACATGCGGTCTGGGCCTTGCCAGACTGGCCCAGCCAGACTACCCACTGCACAGAGAAGCCATCGACGAGAGACCTGCCTGGGGATCAGCCCCCTGTTCCACGCTTGAACAGGAACAACGCCTCTGTGACTTGTGTGGGCCCTGCTTCTCCTGGCATTCCAGATCAACCACCTGCAGTCTCGATTTTCATCCAGCCATGTCCATTCTTGGGTATCGTAAGTAAATACCAGGGTAGCTCCCTGCAACAACAGCTTAATCTGAATGTGTCATCTGATTATCTTGTTGTTTCGTTTCCTTTACAAACTGAGCCCTCTGGCTCCGGATTACAAATATTGTGTACTGTACATGTTGTGTTTTCCATCACAGGGTCCCAACCAGCTGCAACCCCAGGCAACAGTCCTGGTTAGCCTATCTCTTCTCCACCAGGGTACCCAGAGGTGGACTGTGTGGGGGGACTCAA
The DNA here is from genome assembly GCA_016271365.2 of Neoceratodus forsteri. NCBI lineage: Eukaryota > Metazoa > Chordata > Ceratodontiformes > Ceratodontidae > Neoceratodus > Neoceratodus forsteri. The sequence goes on from CM057454.1 coordinate 1,183,194,836, forward strand.
AGCACATGCATAACTGCTTGATTGATATAACCTTTAAGCTAATTAACCTGATTTTGCCCCTCCCTTGTTCAAGGCCCCTGAATAAATCAGATCTAACTTTTCTGCTTGTAATCTGACTGTGGTCATTAACTCCTGAGGAAGTCAGTTAAGGATCACAGTTCCGTGGGGATGCGGAATAAAAAAAGACAGAACAGAGAGGCAGATTTGCCAAAATAGGAGCTATGTGTAAATCGGAGCACAGAATAAAATGGACTGCAATGGTCCAAGAAGGTAATGTTACTGTGGTTCAGGACACTGGCATGTAAAGGCACCTTTAGAAACAGTCTTCCATCTAGTGACAGGATGTGATGTACTCGTATCAGAAGGCCTGTACACAGGGGGCGCTGCTGAGTTTCAATATGGCTGCACGCAAGTTTTGAGCTGCGCTGTTTGAAAAAGCTTAAACCCACTGTTTTTTATTTCTTGAGTCTGCTTTCATTGGTCTAATGGCCATATATAATCGTAATAAACTCAAAGAAATGGCAGCGGTAAAAGCTAACTCATTGGAAAAGTACCTGACCCCGAAAATTGAGAACTTGGCCTCACAATGGGGGATAAGAGAATCCCCGCAGTCTAGTGGGGCTATGGCTTCCCCTGTACCATCACGTCCTGACCCAGGCACCAAAGCTAAATTGACTAAGCCTACTTTGGCTTCAATCCAGACATTTTTGCAGGCATTCCAGGGGTATATACGAAATAGGTACTTCAAATGATGCAAAGTACGCTGTTTGAGATTTCATATCGATGCCAGAATATAGACGAGAAAATGACCAGACTGGAAGAGAGAGTGGAGAAGGCTGAAGAAAATTTGGAGAGACTATGGCAATGGGTCCTGATGGTTGAAGGAGCTGTAAATGCATCTTTGCACAAGAAAATAGGAACTTTGGCGAAACTTGAAAAGATCGAGAATTCTATGTTAATGAAAAATTTGCGATTGATTGGTCTACCAGGGCAAATACAGAACGCTGACTTAAAACAGGAGGTGGAAAAGATGTCCTTGATTTTCTCTCCAGATCAACCCCTGGTGCTGGAATCAGTTTTTCGACCACAGATGAGAAAAGATTGTTCAAGATCAGATTCACAACCTGTTACTAGGTATGTGATATGTACTTTTTCCTCCATTGCATTGAGAAATAAAATACTCCAAGCAGCTAGAGTTAAGAAAGGCTTTCTACATGATGGAAATAAACTACATTTTATATTGGATCTAAAGGTTTTTATTTAGCCACGCTGCGTCAGAGAAAGAGATTCCTAACTATAAAATCAGAATTTGTGCAAGCAGGGGTAAATGTAGTACCCCAGTCTCCTGCTAAACGTAAGGTGAACTTTCAAGGAAAAGATTACTTTTTTTTTATGTGGATGCTGCTCGTGCTTTTTTTGAAAAAGAATGTGGCATTGCCCACAGACCTGGGATCAGATCAAGAGGACCTAAATGAGGAAGAAGAACTTGCTGATAACACTCAGTATATCCCGATGGGTGCTTAACTAAATTAATGATAGTCTGGAGAAAATTAATTTAAGAATCCCCTTAATTTTTTCTACTCCTTTATTTGAATTATTATAGCTAAGATGAACTTTATGATTTCTTTAATAGGGATGTTTGAAGCTTGGAGCAAGGAACTGAAATGCACATTTTATTTTATTTTTGATCCCCACAAAAAGTATTTATGCTTTTGTGTAATTATTTATTCGAGATGTGACTGTTGTTATATTGTAACTTTTATTTTTTTTCTCTGTGACAGAATATTGAAAAATAAAGTATAAAATAAAAAGGCCTGTGCACAGAAAGACATAATAATGTAGCCAGACTGTGTTAATGGAAACTGTGCAGATATTGTATTATACAGGTATCAGAAACACACTTCAATCACAAACCCAAAAGGGTCATAGAGAATGAAGAAGTGATTATCACATGGGACCACCCATTACCTGTCAGTCAAGTAGATGCCAGAAAACCAGATATTGCAATACAGGAAAATGAATAAAGGTAGCTCATCTAACTGAAGTGTCCATTCCTAGTGACTACAGTGTCTTACGCAGGGAGAGACACAGGGTCATCAAATACCAAAATATGTAAACAGAAACAAAATCAATGTGAGTCTGAAACACAGAAATACAGTCACTGTAGTTATAATTATCTTTTGAGCCACAGGACTAATGAAAAAGAACCTTTCAGACACATCTAAATATGCTGCCAGTATATGTGACACCATACAAACTACAGAAGGAAGCCAAACATGGAACCTTGATGCAGCAGGACGTGCACTTTCAGCAAATGGTAAGGATTACTTAAGTACTGATTTCTTTAAACATGCCCTGGCTTAAGAATGTAGTCCATTCTTGTCATGGTATTAGAAAACCTTGAACACTGCAGACACTACCAAAGAGAGGGGTAATACTCATGTAGTCAGTGCACAAAAAGCTTCACTCGGAAAAGGCCAGTTGTTAGTCACCACCATACACACATGCTATAAACCTTTTTAATATACAGAATGTGAGATAAGTTTTGTTATACTGGCAGTCTCAAAATGCATCACCGCATTCACGCAGGTGATAAAGAACTAGTCATCATGTAGAAATCCAAACATCAGCTGTTAATAATGTGGGGGTCAATAAACCAGACATTGTAATACATTCAGACCCCTTTCATCTTTACCTCTTTATCATTGATATGGTATCTGGTTGTAAGCAGGCCGGGCTGTAATTAATTCACAGCAAATTTTGGTAAATTTTGCGGCACTTCACAGGAAAAAACATTACCTTTACAGCATGTCACGGTCCAAAAGTAAACTATGTCATGGCCCCACCCCCCACAACAGTAGTGCGATTGAGTCCGAGTGTTAGGTCTTATATTTTAAACACGCAGCTGTCTTTAGTTTCAGTCGAAGAATCACCAAGAGTCAGGCAGTGAAAAGATCCCAGGAAGCTTGTTTGTGTACGATTCAGGGACTGGGAGGAGGGAGTGAGCACATAGGTCAGTACATGTGTTTTGTTCTCCTAGCTTGACTCTCTGCCCAGACCTCCTTGCTCACCTGTACTGTTGATATAACTCAAACCGGACTCTGGACTTGTTGTGGCATCTGTTTCTCTCTCTAGATCCGCTGAATTACCTGAGATGGGGGAAACTCACTGAGGCCACTTCAACCAATCACTGATCAGTTCCACAAAGACTATCCAATGAGAGTGATGATGTGGGGCTACAGCCACAGTTATGGGGCAGGGTTTGAGTGTAGGGAACAGATAAGTGGAGATTGTTTGAAAACCTGTGTATTAACATTTTATTTATTTGTACTGTATCGGGCTAAGCTGTCTGCAAGAGTCAATTACATAAGGCAGAATGGAGCCTCGGTGTAATTGACTTTTACGGGGGCAGCCGATTTCACGGCATTGAATAAATTTGTAAATTTCACGGTAATCATGAAATCTGTGCCTCTGTGAAATAATTACAACTCTAGTTAAAAGTATAACAGGCCAGACTGAATGACTCTGTTGCAATTTGCTTGTTTAATACAGAAACCTGTGTTTAAGTACAAATATAATCCAGTCTATAGACAAATCTGTTGTGTCCCATTCAGTTTTGCTTCATTAGTATGAAAATGAGATGGTAGATGGATTAACTATTCCTCCTCCTAATCCCCTAATCTATTTCCCATCCACTCGGTGTGTGGTGCTGGGTGGTCCAAACTAAAACAAATAGTGAATGATTTTAAATAAAAATGTTTGGAAACGTTACTGTATTAGCAATCAAATAATCTGAATTTATTTTTTTATTGTTTTAATGTAGTGTAATCTACATGAAATTTATTAAATGTATGGAAATCCATAAAGAAAGACAAATGACCTTTGACTCATTACTCCATAGATGTGTATTATGAAACACATTTTGAATTTGCAGATGGTTATGTAACAAAGAGGTCTGACTATAAAAGAAAAATGAACAGACACTGCTAGAAATAGAACTGTCTGTCTGAGTGATTACAATGTCCTGCACAAAAAGGACCAAAGATTATTATCAAATATCAAGACTTATAAACAGTTATACAATGGGCTCAGAGAATCCTGGACGCTGATTGGCTGACTGGCACCTTTTCCCTGTTGTAAATCCAACGATATACCAACGGGAAAAGGTGCCAGCTGCCAGTGAGCCACATCAAGAACTCCCCCAATATCACTCAGACCACAGCAAAGACGGTGATGAATGGCGGGATACTCATTCACAGCACCGACTGTTCCCCCCAAAATTTAAACAGACACCAAACCCACATTGCATCTAAAGATTTTATAAACGTTTCTCACAAATCTGGAATCCACATATTTCCAACCCAGAGACCACAGCAGTCAGCAAAGGTATTTACCATACCGGAAAACCTATTTTAAAAATCTCTCCTTGTCATAAGTCACACAGTGAACACTCTGTCTCTCCATGTTTCCCACTATGATCTCCATTTCCCGATCTCTTCCCCCACAACTTCCGTACTTGACGTGTGGTATTTTTAACTCACCCAACGAAAAAATGACATCCTTATTCATAAGCGAAAGTAACACCGGCACCAGCAAAGTCACACCAGACCCGGAAGCACATAATGCAACGGCACCAGTTACACCGCACTCACTGAACAAATGGCAGGTGCTGTCCCCAGGGAGCTGTCATATCTGTATGTTTAAAAAAAAAAAGAAGAAATGAAAGCCAACCACTGCTCTGTCCACAGTAATTAAAAAAATATATATCAGCTCCCAATTCAGTGTTCCCTGATTACACTAGTAAATGACTGCCAGCCAAGATGCCTGTCTCTCTCTCTCTCCTCCTTCACTCTTCACTCTCCCACTGCTTCCATGACATACATGCCTAGCATACATTATCCCTCTGTGTCTGAGCTACTGTATATAGATGAAAAACAAATAAATAAAATAACATTCCTGTTGGCATATCTCTCAGTTTGGGGGTATCCTAGCAAGGAACTATATTTTGTGGCATAAGAATAAAATAAAAAATATATAGATGTGCCAAAATGTCCTTTCCTTATTTTTGTTAGAAAAAATACAAGGGCACATTGTATAATCACAATATAACGTTGAGTTGTGGGTCATAGTAGGATTTTCACTTGGATGTGGTTTACTCACTTAGTCTGTGGCCTCGTGACCAAACCACACCAGTCGTGGTAAATCCTGCCATGACCCACACCCTGTGGTGGTATATTGCTTAAATACCAAATATGGCATAAAGAAAAAGAAATAAAGCTATTTGTCCTTGGAGCCACTGGATAAATTAAAAAGAACTGGCAGGTAAATCTGAATAGGTCATTGTGACAGATGTAACACCCAGGAATTATTTTTAAATCAAATTATGCTTGTCTATTTTATCTAAATTATTTTAGTTGATGTGGGAGGTGCATGGAAATTTGTATTAGTGTTCGAAATTGTCTGGCTGGAGAAGCAGGTTGGGTGTGGACAGCAAGAGTTCCTGTCATCTATAAGGCTGCTTGTTTCACTTAAATGTCAAAGAGCTGAGCTCGTTTCATCTAAATGGTGCTATGTTTTGACCATAAACAAATGGCTGCTAAAGCCGGATTACATCCTGATAGGCCATGAGCTAGTGGAGAAATAGGACTGGATCTGAATATACATAACGAGTTTGGACTAGGTGTCTAGAGGAGGGTGGCTCCCATTTAAAAAAAGTCCATGGTGTGATGTCACAGAGGCAGGGATGATTATGTGGGCAAGGGGCCGGCCTGCCATGACTTTTTCTGTTTTAGGTTTCTCTGAGCAAGTCAGATCTTCTTCGGAGTTGCATCTTTCTTCAGGTCACACCTATGGAACTCACAGTCGGCAGGTGCTAGGACCACATGAAAGCTTTTTCTGTAGCAGCCTAGTAGGGTCCGCCCATGCTGATGTCATACGCTGATATCCCTGCTCGTATATAAGCGTGGGCTGCCCTGCTCCCTTCTCAGTTCTTTCCCACCGTTGACCGTATTCGCACAGACTCCACTGAAGCTTCATCATTCAGTCAACATTTTTACTTGCCTTTTAATTTATTTTCTTACTTACTTATTACTTACGAGCAGAAACAGTCCACATGGTCTATCAAGTCTGCTCGAGTGTGCAGCTCGCACCCCACTTGCAGCTGCCCTTCCCCCCTTGATCTCTTCAGAAAGATGAGTGCCAACTGACCGTGAACCAGATTAAGCTGTCGATGGTATTTCCAGTGGGATCACTTTTTTTAAACTGATTCATTTGTCTGTGTATGTTGAGAACTAAAGAGTCTTCTAAACTTTTCCATCGCTGCCACTGGGAGAAAAAAGATTTATTCCAAGGACAAGCAAAACGTCTGCATTTGCTGTCTTGGGCCTAGCCACAGCGTCCTTGGCTGTAAGCTTTGCCTGAAGTTCAACCTTGCCACCTGGCAGCGCCGCAAGAAAATTCTGCTTCTTCTGGAGCAACAGGTAGCCAGGATGGAACAGGGGCCTTTGGGTACTACTCCTTCCCAGTTGCTGGCTCATTCTTTGAGTTCTCAGTCCACCAAGGCCTGGGACTTGTCTTTGGGGAAATATTCTCACGGGGAGAAGGAACGTAGAAATGACCATTCCCCCCTCAGAGGCGCTCACAATCCTTGATACCTCCCCCTTCTACCAGGACGGTGCTGTTTACAGCTTCAGCATCGACTTTTCCTGCAGCTCAGGCCTCTGTATCTCCCAAGCTGGCTATGGCAGTGAGTTCCGTCATGCCTTTCTTGGCTGGTGAAGGGTGGGTAACCTCTGGTTCCCCAGGGTTGTTGAAGCCAGCCCCGTGCTGCAATCTCCTTTCCTCAAGGTCCACCATGCCAGGCCACACCAGCTCTGCTTTGGCAGGCAATGATCCAATGACACATAGGCCATGGCCCACCCATTACCATCAGTGACTACTGTGCTTCCTGTTCCTACCATCCACCTAAACTCAGTACTCTTGCCATTTCCACTGCTCTCATTCAGCAACTCATTCCCCAACCTGGGCCCTCATTGCGGCTGCCAGGGGTTGCTGATTCCGTGTTAACACTGGTTTGACTCCTGCACTCTGTGCCTTCCCGGCATTGACGGTGTCCTTGCCATCAGCCCTGCCTCAGACCAGGTCATCATCAAAGAGAATACCACCCAGATCTCATCCTCCTGATGATGAGAATGAGGAGGAAGATTATGGGGCTGATTCTTCAGACAGGCCCACAGACTCATCATGAAGCGAGGACTCATCAAAACTAACCCCAAGACCCCCCAAGGACTTCTCTTTCTTCTCCGTTATGAAGCAGCTTCAAGCCACCAGGGGTTCCAGACTGACAAGAAGGACACCACCAAGAGGAACTGGTGGATCTTCTGGAGATCCCTGCAACTTCTCCTAGCATCATCCCTCCTTTGCTTCCTGCCCAGGAGGATGCTGTCAGTGCAACCTGGAATAGGCCTGACATGGTCCCTGCTATGCCCAGGGGGGGCTGACAGGCTTTATCGTGCCCCTTTGGGAAACCATTCTATGTTGTGCAACCATAAACTGACTCAGTGGTGATCAAGGTGGCTCATAATAAACCCAAGGTGCCCAAGCACCTTAGTTCACTCCCCCCTGACAGAGAATTTAGGAGGATTGACCTTGGGACAATAGGACCTTTGATTTGGCCACTTTAGGCTTTAGGATTATCAACTACATGTCTCACCTGGTCAGATACTAGAGCACCCTCTGGGAGAAGGGTAAGGCTGCTGCACAGGCCCTTCCTGAGGGTCTCCAGAAGCAGGAACTTCTAAAAACTATCCAGGCTGCAGCAGATGTCAGCAAACATCTCCTGAAACCCATTTATGACATCTCTGTTGCCATAGCCAGGGCTGCTGCCACTGGTATCTGCATTAGAAGGCACTCCTGACTGAAGGTCTCTGACTTTGTTGCTGATACATACACACATACATATGCACTGTCAGCAGATAAGGGTCTGTGGCCCACCCAGTCTGCCCATATGAGCTTGTAAGTTCCCTTTACGATTTTCTTGAAATCTGTTGCCCCTTGCCCCTGACCTCCAGGATTCCCTTATGTCTATCCCATACATTCTTAAATCCTATGATTATTTCAGCCCCCACCACTTCCTCTGGCAGAATGTTCCACTTGTCCACCACCTTTTCTGTGAAGAAATTCTTCCTCACATTTCCTCTGAATTGTGCTCCAGCAAACTTCATCCTGTATCCTCTAGTCCTGGAACATCATTTTTGCTGGAAAATTGTGTATTCCTGCACCTTGTTCCTCCCTGTCAGGTACTTGTAAGTCTCTATCATATCCCCTCTCTCCCTCCTCTCCTCCAGGGAGTACATATTCAAGTTCTTCAACCTGTCCTCATATGACTTGTGATATAATCCATGTACCATCTTTGTTGCCCTCCTCTGAACCTTCTCCACCCTGTCTATGTCCTTACATAGGTAAGGTCTCCAGAACTGTACACTGTACTCCAGGTTGGGCCTCACTAGTGTCTTGTATAATGGAATTATGACCTTCCTTTTCCTCATTCTTAACCCCCTGCACAGGGATGCAATGAGAGACTGGTACTGGGCTCTAGAACATGGTTTAAAATTGTTGGCAATCCATGTTCCAGGTGACAAAACGTCTTGGTGGACAGCCTCAGCCGGTCCCAGTCCAGGGTACACAAGCAGGAGCTATAGGCCTCAGTCATAAATCTGTTCAACAGGTGGGTTGTCCAGAGTTGGTCCTTTTGCATCCCACTCAACACAAAACTGGCACATTTCTGCTCGCTAGATCCAGGGCCTGGAGTTTTCTTGCAGACACATCATCCTCTCCTGGAAAGGGAGGTTTCGCTACACTTTTCCTCCCATTCCTCTGATCCAGAGTGTAATTATCAAACTGCAAATGGAGGGTCCCATCCTAATTCTGGTGATGCCATTCTGGCCTCATCAGATCTAGTATTCCATTACTGCAGCAATTGGCTGTGGAGCCTGTAGTTCCCCTGCACCTCTGCTGCGACCTGCTTACAAAGGCACAGGGCACCCTGGTCCATCCAGATCTCAAGTCCCTCCATGTGCATGCATGGGTCTTGACATAGCCATTGCCAGGTTCGGTGTCTCAGAAAGTGGCTGATGTCCTGGTGGCTGCCAGAAACCATCTTCTAGGGCCACTAACTCAACTGAAGTGGAAGCGGTTTGCCATATGAGCTGCTTCCCATCACCTGCACCCTTTCACTTGCCCAGTGAACCAGGTTCTAGAGTATCTCCTGTCCTTGTTCAATGCAGGAGTCTAATACTCCTCTATTATGGTGCACCTGTCAGACATATCAGCCTTTCATGTGCCTGCTGATGGTGGTACTGTAGCCCAGTTGGATGTAGCCTGTACTTTCATGCATGGCATTCTACATTTGAAGTCTCCCATCTGCAATCCAGTCCCAGCTTGGGACTTGAATTTTGTATTATAGAAACTTACTTTGGCTTCTTTTATCTTGTGAGCTACACTTTATATCGTGGAAAGTGTTATTTTTAGTTGCTATTACTTCTGCTTGAAAGATTTCAGAGCTACAGGCTCTAATGTGTGAACAGTCTTATATAATTTTACATAATGATCCTAAGTTTCTTCCTAAGGTGGTGTCTAAGTTTACTTTAAATCAATCTATCCACCTGCCTGTTTATTACCCAGAGCATGTCAATCCAGTTCTCGGGTACTATACACACCATACCAAGGACTGCAAAAAATCTTCTAAGTTGTTTGTTTCTTTTGCCCCTGGGAAACAGGATGTTTCAGTTTCCAAACAATGTTTGTCCAAAGGACTGGCCAACTGTATTACTTTATTCTTTGTGTTAGAGAGAAAAGCAAGAGCAAAAGAAGGAGGAAACCACTTTGTTTCTCAAAAACAGTAGCAAATGTCAGAGCCAAAAGGCTGGCCTTCAGGAAATATAAGGGAACACAGTGGGATGAAGATAGGGAAGTATACCAAAATTCCCTAAGGGAAGCAGTGAAGGCAGTAAGGCAGGCAAAGGCCCAAACTGAGGAAACACTAGCACGAACAGTAAAAGAAGGGGACAAGACTTTCTGTAGATACATTAGTGAAAGGAGAAAGTCCAGAGGGGGTATTGCTAAGATCAAAGGGGATAAGGGAGAGTGTGTGGAGGAGGACCAAGGAGAAGCATTTATCCTAAACAGATATTTCTGCTCAGTATTTACTGAGGAGAAAGTAGGGCAGGGCCCACAGTTCAGCACCATGGACATGGGGGAGGGAGGTTTTCACTAGTCCCTTCACAAAAGAAAGGGTCCTACAAGAGCTCGATAAGCTCAGGGTGGACAAGGTAATGGGACCTGATGGTATACATCCCAGGGTACTAAAGGAGCTAAGGATGGAACTAGCAGAGCCATTATCAGAACTGTTTGGTGAGTCTCTGGGGCAGGAGAGACCCCAGAAGACTGGAGAAGGCTCACATGATCCTGCTCCACAAGAGTGGTAGCAGGGAGGAGGCAGGGAACTACAGACCAGTCAGTCTCACCTCAGTAGTGGACAAGATTATGGAGGCACTCCTTAAGGAAAGGATAGTGCAACACCTGGAATCCATAGGAGCACGGGTCCAAGACAGCATGGGCTTACAACAGGAAGGTTCTGTCAGACTAATCTTATAGATTTCTTTGATTAGGTAACCAGAGTGGTGGACCAAGGGTGCAGTTGATGTCGCCTACCTTGCCTTCATCAAAGCTTTCAATACTATTCCACATAGAAGATTGATTAATAAGCTGGGTAGGCTCGGGTGGGTCAGAAGTTGGTCAACTGGGTGTCAAACTGGTTGGCAGGCAGAAAACCAAGAGTGGTGGTAAACGGTATACAGTCAGAAGAGATGCAAGTCACAAGTGGGGTACCTCAGGGATCAGTCCTGGGGCCAGTTCTCTTCAATATCTTCATCAGTGACATTGCAGACGGACTGGAGGGTAAGGTTTGTCTGTTTGCAGAGGGCACCAAGATCTGTAACAGAGTAGATGATCCAGATGGGGTGGGTAGAATGAGAAGAGATCTGGATACACTGGCAAAATGGTCAGTAGAGTGGCACCTGGGGTTTAACACAAAGAGTGCAAGATCATGCACATAGGAAGAGAAACCCTGAAGCTATCTATAGGTTGGGAGGGAGTTGCTGGCAAACACAAGGGAAGAAAGAGACTTCAGCATAATCATCTCCAATGACCTGAAATCATCCAAGCCGACCACTAAAGCAGTAGGTAAGGCTAGAGGGATGTTAGGGTGTATTAGTAGGGGTATTGCAAGTCATAAGAGGGAGGTAATAATCCCTCTTTACAATACACTGGTTAGGCCCCATCTGGAGTTCTCCGTGCAGTAGTGGAGGCCACACCTGCACAAGAACATTAACAAAATGGAGGCAATCCAGAGCAGGACAACCAAAATGGTGCAGGGACTGCGTCAGGAAACATTTGAGAACAGATTAACGGAGCTCAATATGGGTGCTCTAGAGCAAAGGAGGGAGAGAGGTGATATGATCAAACATTCAAACACCTTAAGGGAATTAACAAGGTGAAAGAGTCTAAGATGTTTCAGTATAAGAAAAATAGCAGGACACGAGGACACAGCATGAGATTAGAGGGGATCTTTAAGGGGAATGTGAGGAGTTCTTTCCACAGAAAGGGTGGTGGATGCATGGAATGGCCTACCTCAGGAAGTGATGGATATGAATACAGTGAAAGGCATCAAACAGGCATGGGATAGGCATAAGGGAGCAATACAGATGAGTATGAATAGATAGGCCATTGACAGAGTACATGCCTATGGCACATTCATGAGGTAGAAAAATGGGCAGAGTGGATGGTCTTGGGTCCTTATTGCTGTCAACTTCTATGTTTCTGTTCTATAGGAAGCACGGTAAGGAACTTTCTGGAGTTCATGGTCATTCCACCAGAGGCATGGCTACCTCTGTTGCGTGTGTTTCAGGAATGTGACCACTGCTAATATCTGGCTGCAGCCACTTGGAGTACTGTCCACACCTTCACAAAATACTACAGTCTGGACATTGCTTCCAGAAGAAGGACAGGCTTTGTCCTAGCTGTACTTCAGAGCCTTCTCTCTTAGAGCCCTGGCCTCCTGCCACCCAGACTGTCTCATTGGCTGTATCACTTGGGATTCATTCCATAGGTGTGACCTGATGAAAGAGATATCCCCATGGACTTCGGCGATGCACCGTGCTGAATAGCAGCTTCCCTACACAGCTCCAGCCACCGCTCCAATATACTACTCCTTAAGCTGTAGCTTGCACTAATTGGGCATCGTAATTTATACTGACCCACATCGAATGTCATAGGAACAACTGGAGATACTGTATATTTCCTGGTGCAATATGGAAGTGGACGCAAAAACATCCTGCCTAAGCATACACCACCTGTAACCCCTCGAGAAGGCCCCAAAGAAGCCGCAGGCCTCTGGTTCCAGTACTAATCTCACTACCAGCTCTTCCACAACAGATAATGAACCCCTAACCTTACAATGGTTCCTGGAAGAATTCAAGCCGTTTCGGGACGACCTCCACACACTGGCGTCCGACTTCAGTTCTCTGAATTTAAAACTAGATGAAGTCGCGCAAAGAGCCTCAGACAACTCAGCCAGGCTTTTCTCACTGGAAAAGAAACAAGATAAGATTGCTCCTGAATTAACCTATAGACAGCGTATTGCCAAACTGGAATCGAAAGTGGAGGACCTCGAGGGACGTAGCAGGAGAAATAAAGTCGTCATAATTGGTCTCCCTGAAGGGGAGGAAGGACATGACATGATTCCTTTTATTCAAAGGTTGGTAGAGAAACTAGTGGGTCCCTCTCCTTTTGGGGCTAAATATATTATTGAGAAGGCTCACAGATCACTGCGTCCGAAACCAGCTCCGGGTGCCCCTCCACACACTGTCATATTTTGCTTCCTTAACTTCCTAGAAAAGCAGCATTTCTTGCAAAAATTGAGAGAGCTTCAAGAAGTGATGTGGGAAGGAAAACGGCTGAAGATAACCCAAGATCTCCCAGCATCAGTCTGGCTTAAACGAACGGCATTTCACCCTGTGGTAACAAAATTAATTGCTGCTGGGGTCAAATTTAGGATGGCATACCCGGCAAAGCTGCATGTTCTAATTGAAGGAACATGGTCTGCCTTTGAAGACATTGAAACTGCCTGCCTTCAACTGAAATCCGCCTGTCCTGACCTGTTTAAAAACCTGTGAAGGTAATCGCATGATACCCTGTTAGAAGAGGCAAGTTAATATGGGTTGGATGAGAGAAGATTCTCTCTTTGGGTAGTCTGCATGTCCAGGTTACTTTTGGCATGTATTCCTTATGCCATTTGGTATTGCTCGTTTCTCAGCTAAACAAGCTGGTTGATCGCTTCCTGGTGATCTGAGGCACTCTTCCTGCATTTCCTAAAACCGAGCTATGTGTTGGGACGAAAATCCAGTGCAAATCCTGTGCAGGGACATACCTGCTTCTAATCTTTGAGCAGAACTGTTAAGGTTGAATTCCTCAACTGGTGCTATAACATCTTTACCGCTAGAGGGACCCCGACATCACGAGTGCAAGATAGTCTGTTTCACTGCGGCTAATTTCGTTTGCTGTTGATGCGTCTTCTGCTCATTCGAGTATGGTCAGTTTCTGAGACATTATAGCACTCATGTCTTCTTACTCCTCTGAAGAACTTTCTACCTGTTTTTTCAGATATATACCTGTTGGTTTTGGGGACTTCCCTGTTAATATATACATCGTTTTGTGCATAACTGGTAGACTCTGGGATTTAGACGCTCCAGATGTTAGTCAGCTATAATGTTATGTGTGAAATCTGACAGTTGCAATGTTAATTAAAAATGCTTGCTTTTGACTGGTCGGTGGTGCTGAGGTTGAGGTGCTGGATGCCACACCTCGGCGCTGTTACCGTCGACCTGGGTTCGAGAACGGGCTCAGATCGGCGGGGGGTCGGCAGGGAGGACTGAGATTGAACATCAGGAGACAGCTCTCTCAGTCCTAGGGCGGCTGGGGACTTTACACGTGCTGCGGCGACCCTGAGGATGCCTGTAGGTACTGCAAGCAATGGTGTAACTGGGGGACCGTGGCAGATGTCTGCATGTATGTGTGATGTCATTGCACATCTGGGTTCCCTACGGGAGAAAGAACAGGGGAAAATATGGCAGCATGGTTCCGCGGCAGCTTGATGGCCACAGCTCCGCTAGCCGATGATGCCTGGAGGCATGTGCTGGTACTGGTTTCCTTGCTGGGCACGGGGGTCATGGGGGGGCCCCTTTTGTAGGTGTAGCTGCATCTGCCAGCTGGGCATGTGAGCTTTGGGTCGGAGTGGCGTGGCTGGATTGGAAGCAGGACTGTGGCTGCAAGGAGGTAAAACTGTTAAATGAAAAAATGCTTGCTTTCTCTCCTATTTTATTATTTAATTTGGGAATAGTTTTTTTTTTTTTTTTTTGGGATACTGATGGTTAATTACTGTGACCTGTGGAGTAAAATAAGCTTAGTACTTTCAGATGACCCAGTAGCAGGATGGCTTCTTTTATTTTATTTATTTTTGAAATTAGTTACCCTGAATTGCCTCTTAATTTAATGGATTGGGGACTATTTCAGTATATCCAAATGCTCCAATCTAGTTAATATTCTCAATGTTTCTAATATGTTAGTATATGTTAAGTACTGTTTACCTTTATCTACGTACTGTAACAGTGTTAAGTATTGTTTGGGTGGCTGGGGCAGAGGGAATGTGTTGGGGCATGATGCAGAAGGCAGCGTAGAAGTAGGGGTGGGGGTGGGTTGGGATAGGGAGTTTAAGTTTTCATAGGTTATTGAATATGTGGGTTGGTATTCTGTGGTTGGAGGGTGGGGGAGTGGGGTTTAATTCACACAGAGACAGTTTCCAGAGGAGACCTTTCTGGCATATCTGAGACCTACACCAGATTCTTAAATTTCCATGGCTGAGCATTAAAAATACTCACATGAAACATACAGGGTGCTAGGCACAAAATTAAACAATATCAGATCCTCAAACACTTAAACCTTCTGGCAGCGGACACTGTGTTCCTGCAAGAATCGCATTTACTTAATTCGAGGCTGCTCAATTACGAGGCAGCAGATGGGTCAATATTTTGCAGCAGAGGGTAGCACCCAAAGTCACAAGTTATGATCCTATTACAGAGGTCTATTCCATTCTCCCTAGTCAAACCATTACAGATCCAGAAGGACAATACATCTTAGTGAGAGGAATGCTTCCACACCAGAGAAATTATGTTATGTAGCGTTTATGGTCCCAATAATGACACACCTGGCTTTTTATATGGCTTCTAAATGTTCTTACCCCATTTTACATATCCTTCTTATCATGGGGGTGATTTTAATCTTATTTTCGACCGTACATGGATCACTCAGGTAAACTACACAAAGGGCTTTCTCCAGCACAGAGGGCACTTTGAGACTTGTTAGATGGAGCTATCTTATCGGATATTTGGCGTACCTCCACCCCTCAGATAGAGAGTATACTTTTATATCTTCAGTTCACCATTCATCTTCCCGTATTGATTACCTGTTTATTTCTCAGTCTTTAATTCCGGGTGTTAGACTCATCCACACTCAGATAATTCCCCAGTTTCCTGCTTGATCTCCTTTATATCTCTCCCAAAGGAGGAGGGAGATGGAAGATCAATCAACTGCTTAAGAACCCAATAACGTGCACTATATAACCAAACACATTGCTACATTTACTGCCATTAATGTAAACTCTGCCGGAAAACCTGCCATTGAGTGGTGCTCCTGAAAGCTTATCTTAGAGGTCTGCTCGATTGTTGATGCAAGAGAAAAGAACCCAGGAAGAGCAGCTTAAAATTTTATTAGCCCAAATTGAGCTATAGAACATAATCTATCTCCCCAATCATTGGATGAAACAAGGAAAGACTGGTGAAGCTAAAGATTCATATCTGAACCTATTAAGGGAAAAGGCCGAATCTACTATCTTGAAAACTAAAGCTTTCCATTTATACCAAGTAGAAAAGCAGGTCGCCTCTTGGCCCTTAATCTTAAACAACTTGAATCCCATAGACTAATTGTGCGGTCCATTCCCGGACTGATTATACCTTGAGAACCTCTCCGTCAGATATAACTTCTGAATTTAGAAGTTATTATGCAAAATTGTACAGTCCTATGGATGACCCCCTGTCTCTATCACAACTGCAATCCTGTTTGGAGCACTTTTCATTACCTACACTCAAATTCACAGAAAGTTTCCTGGTTGCTCCATCACTGTGGGGAGATAATTGGCATTATACAATGGCAAGAAAGAATTTGGACTGTGATTGGTCAGTTTGGGGCTGGACCCATAGCGTTATCCCAGCACATCGCCATGGGTCTAGTCTCAGCACTGTGAATCTGCTGCTGAGCATTAGTTGATTGATTGTTTTATGGATCTTGAGCTTTGATTGATTGTTACATCTTCTCTTAAAAACAAAAATATTTTTCCGCACAAAGACATCTTTAAAATTATTTTTTTTTATTCTGAATAACAATGAGCCATTGTATGATAGGAATAATGCAGTCCAGGGTGTGTGTCATTTGGGATAACGCCATGCCTGGGGTATTGGACGCACTCGGCCTGCGGCTTTGTGCCCAACCTCCCCAGGCATGGTGTTATCCCTGCACAACACACACCCTGTCGTGCATTATTCCTTTATTATCAAAGATTTGCCCTCGGACAAAACACCAGGTCCGGATGACTTCTCTTCGAATTTTTATAAAGTTTTCGCCCAACAACTAGCGCCATCCCTTCTCTCCTTATTTCAACATATTCTTTCTGGACAAAGTTCAGATAGGTCTTTGTTTGAAGCTTTAATTACTTTAATACTCAAGGAAGGTAAACCCTAGGACAGGGTCCAAAGTTATAGACTCCCTCCTGAATCAAAACCTTAAAATTTTAACAAAGCTTCTTGGATCGTTAAGCCCCATCATGGCGGAGATTATAGGCCCGGAACAGGTAGGTTTCATGAAGGGCAGATCCTCAGTTGATTACCTTAGAACCCTCTCGCATGTTTTCTCGGCTTCCAGGGATGCTGATTTTCCCACCACATTGGTCTCCCTGGATGCTGAGAAGGCATTTGATAGGGTTGATTGAACTTCTTGTTTCACTCTATTGGCAGCATTTGCTCCCCTGCTCATAAAATAGATAAGAGTTTTATACAAATTCCCAACAGCACGGGTTGTCTGCAATGGTTTTATGTCTGATTCCTTCACGTTACATGTCGGGACTAGGCAAGGCTGTCCTTTATCCCCTATTGTTTAACATCTATTTGGAACCCCTTATCCGGAGCATTACGCTAATCCGGAGATCAGAGGTATCGATATCCACCATCAAATAGTTAAAGTTTTCGCCTATGCAGATGACTTGCTATTCCAGTTATCTCATCCCAATACGTCTATACCTACCCTAATCACTGTTTTGGACAAATTTAGTTCCTTGTCCAATTATAAGTTAAATAGAGACAAGACAGTGGTTTTCCCCCTGAATTATAAAGCAATGAAGATAGATGCTTCAATGGTGGGTTTCTCTTGGCAGACCAATTCCTCGAGATACTTGGGAATTAACCTGTCTAGAAACCTGAACAAATTTATCAAATTGAATCTTGACCCATTAATCTCGATTATCAGGCAGGACCTAAAGAGATGGGCATTACTGCCTATTTCTCTCTCTGGGAAAAATCAATATAATTAAAATGAATGTTTTCCACGGTTATTTTATCAATAAATCTTTCCAATGTCTGGTTGCCTTTGGTATGGTTTAAAAAACACGATACTCTCAGACTTTATCTGGAATGATAAGAAACCCGGATAGCCAATGACAAGCTCGGTGCCAAAATGAAGGAGAACTACGGCTTCCACACCTTGGTCTTTATTACTGGGCCAGTATTCAAGTAAGTATCTGAGGTGGCTAATGCCAGATCCACTCCTATCTTCAAGTTCTTTTACTCCTATATGGCTTAAAATAGAAAGTTACCTTATACGAATGCATGGACTATCCCCAGCTGCTCTTTTATATGTTAATTCAAAATCTTTGCCCCAGTATTCAAAGGCAACCCCATTGCATTGTCAATCAGAATTCATTCCCAGCTTGCTCTTTTTGAAATATAAGCATACTATAGACCCAGCTCAACCTTGGCGGGGAACCTTAATCTTACAATAGATGGTAAACCTCTCCATTACGATGGATCCCGCAATTAGGGATCAACCCTTAACTTTTTCTGAAGACTGATGGCTCATGCTAACCTCACCAGAACTTTTAAATAAAGCCCACATCCCGAACTCTGCTATCTTTAAAATATTCCAATTGTGACACTTAATAATAAAATTCTTTGGTACAGTTCCACCCATATCTACCAATTTGTCCTATCTGACAGAATTGATTTCACTTGCAGGCCTTTCGCATGCGGTTTCAAGATGTATGGATAATCCATAACTGAAATGGCCCGATAGTTTTGGTCCAGCTCACTTTTGAGCTTCCCTTTTTCCCAATCAAGAAATCATCTGGCCCTCCTTGTGGCAAAGTTGTCACAAATTTGTCATACAAGACAGGCTACGATTAACGCAATTCAAAATCCTGCATAACCTGTATTATTCGCCCCAGAAAATGGCTAAATTGGGACTTCTTCCTTCACTCACATGTACTCGATGTCTTAAGAGTGAAGGTAATTTACTGCATATTTTCTGGGCCTGCCCCAGGATTGCCCCCCTTTGGGAAGCCATCAAACAGCGGGTCGACCCTCTATTAGGTCTATCGGATCTATTTACTGCCGAGATCTGCATATTGGGAGACCTTTTCTCTGTTGTTGTTACTAACAGAAAATATCACATAACCACTCTTTGCCATGTCGGTTAAGAAACTGGTCTTGCGACACTGGAAGGATATGGCTGACATCTCTTATAATGAATGGTTGCAAGAGCTGTTGGCCAATCTGAGAATGGAAAGGACAATTTCTGGTTTACATAATCAATCCCAGAAATTTCTTAAAATATGAGCCCTCTTGTCCTCTATATTCTCCAGACCCTAAAGGTTTGCTCTTTTCTTTCTTGATAGATAATTTTACATGATGTAACTGTGCTTGTGTGAATTGGGGAATAGGGGGTTGGGGGAGTTGATCTTTCTGTTTTAACATGTATCGCTGTATCTCTTTTATCTGTAACAACAGATCTTGTCTCTGTAATGGTATAAAACTGAATAATATTTGAACTGGAAAGAAAAAAAGAAAGAAAGAGATTTCCTGAGAGATACAACAGTTATGTAAGAACTTACTGTAACAGTAAATCTTTGAGGGAATCTCTTTCACCAGGTCATGCCAACCCACCCTTCTTCCCCCATTCTCTGTCTCCAGACTGGCTTTCCTGTTGCTCCAGCCTTTATCATAGCTGGGCTGTTTATCTCTCTCCTTGGTTCCCTAGAGGGAGGCCTAGTGAGTATGGTCTCCGGCAGGGAACTAAGGAGGGAGTGGGGCCGCCCGTGCTTATCTATGAGCAAGGACGTTGGTATGTTATGACAACGTGAGCATCCCCACTAGACTGCTACAGAAAAAGCTACCATATGGTCCTAATGCCTAGTAGCTATACGTTCCACAGGTGTGACCTGAAAAACGAGATTTCCTTGAAAATCTACTGTTACGGTAATTTCTTAAGTAATTGTTTTTTGTGTTGTGTCACTGAACTCGTAACATCACGTCTTCAAATCTGTCATAATTCACCAGATCCCATTTGGGTGTAAGCTTCTACTGCTTAGAAATATAGTTAACTTTTAATGAGGTTTTTCTGTTTGATCTCTTACCTTTTCAAATGTGTTACTTTTCTTTTTCTGCAGTATTTATTTTTATTTATTTGTTAAGGCAAGGCAAGGCAAATTTATTTAAAAGAAGCCCAATCCCGGAGGCTCTGGGCGCCGTACAAATGTTTAAAACATTATGCATAAACAGTCAAATACAATAAAAATAATAAATCACAAATTATATACTAAATCATACTCTAAACATCAAATGCTTGAGAGAATAAAAATGTCTTCAAGCGAACCTTGAAGAGGGGGCCTCTCTGACTATAGCTGGTAAAGAGTTCTATAGAACGGGAGCCATAACACTAAAGGCTCTATCACCAGCTGATTTAAGCCTCGTTCTAGGAACGGTGAGGAGACCACCACTGGAGGATTGAAGAGGCGGACAGGGGGGAGGTGTCATAAGGACTGACAGGTAACCAGGGCCCTGTCCATGGGGCCTTATAGGTGAGAAGGCCCACCTTAAGAGGATTCTCCACCTGACTGGCAGCCAGTGCAATTCGCACAAAACGGAATATGACAGAACTTCTTCTGCCCAGTCAATAACCAGGCAGCTGCGTTTTGCACCAGCTGCAGTCTGCGGAGAAGTCCTCCTGTGACCCCGAGATAGAGCGCATTACAGTAGTCCAGCCTAGATGTGACCAAGGCATGTATCAAAGTAGGGAGGTCCAGAGGCGGAACAAGGGACTTAATCCTGGCAATGTTTCTGAGATGGAAAAAACAGGTACGAACCACAGAAGATATTTGGGCCTCCATGGTCAGATTCCTGTCCAGCATCACTCCAAGATTACGCACCCAAGAGGAGGCCTTCAATGACACAGCCCCCAGAACAAGTGCAGTTTCTGAGTCAGAGGCCATCCTATCATGCACTCTGTTCGACTCCACTACCAATACCTCCATCTTGTTAGGGTTCAGTCGCAACCAGCTGGAGGTCATCCAGTCATTTATCTTGGTCAGAGATGTTTAGCACGTCTACTGCGTTGGATGTTCCTGGGGCAAAGGACAAATATAGCTGAGTATCATCAGCATAGCAATGAAAACTCAAGCCATATTTCCTAATGATCCCCTCTAGGGGCAGCATATACACTACAGAACAGCATTGGGGCCAATACCGAGCCCTGAGGAACTCCACAGGGAAGGAGACAGGGTATAGATGAGAAATTACCCATCGTAATCTGTTGCCTCCTATTGGTAAGAAAGGACTCAAACCAGTTGATGACAGTACCGTGAGTCCACACAGCTCCCTGAGACAGACAAGCAACACACAATGGTCCACAGTGTCAAATGCTGAAGAGAGATCAAGGAGAACAAGAATTGTCCTGTCCCCCCGATCTCTAGCCCTGAGGAGGTCATTCGGCACCCGAACAAGCACAGTTTCTGTGCTATGTCTGGCCCGAAAAGCTGACTGGAAGGGATCATACATCTCGTGAGTCACAAGGTGCTCCTCCAATTGAAGCGCTACCACCTTCTCCACCACTTTCCCCAAAAATGGAAGGTTGGAGATGGGACGGTAATTTGCCATGATCTCCAGGTCCAAAGATGGTTTCTTTAAGAGGGGTCTCACCAGAGCCTCCTTCAAGGCATCTGGAAAGACTCCCTCAGATAAGGAACACCGTACAATCACAGCAAACACCGGGCCGACAGAGTCAACACATCTCATTAAGAAACGTGTTGGCGCTGGGTCCAGCTCACAAAAGGTATGCTTCAAATTGGTTGCCCCCTCGATAACCTCACTCACCTCCACTGGTCTAAGCTCCCCCCAACTCAGCTGAGTGCACTCAGAACACATCTGGCGACCACTGTCAGCTATAGTATTGCTGGCTGAAGAAGCCACCTGCTGGATCGAGGACACCCTGTCCGAGAAAAACCGAGCAAACTCCTCACAATCTTTGTGAGCAAAAAACCTCCCGGGCTGCAGGCAGACAGGATGAAGAAGTCTGTCTACAGTCCGAAAGAGTGCAGCTGGTCGGTTCTTCCTGGAAGCAATCTCCCTGGACAGGAACACTGCCTTCTTATGGTTGATTGCCTCCTGATATGCACAATAGTGCATATGCAGGACCAGTTTGTCCGCCCCCAAGCGGGACTTTCTCCAGCAGCGCTCTAATCTCTGACTCATCCTCTTTATCGCCCTGAGGTCTGCATCAAACCATGGAGACCTCAGGTATGAAGCTCTGGGTCATACGGACAGGTGCGAGGGAGTTTATAGTGTCAGAGAGCACCCTATTATAGGTGTCGACCCTGGCACCAACACCTCCGACGCATGCAGCACCCACGCTACACAATTTAGCTGCCGCCAAAAAACCCTCAGGGGTAAGACCCCACAAAGGGTGACAGCTAATCATCTCAGCAGGGGAAGGGCTTATGGCAGGAGCCCCAAGCATGAACTTCACCGTGCAATGATCGGACCAAAAGACCCGATCAATCTCAAGATCAGTGATCTCAAGCCCCAGTGAAAACACCAGGTCCAATATGTGGCCATCCTGATGGGTGGGTGCAGCAATGACCTGCGACAGTCCTAAAGAAGACATACTCTGCAAAAAATCGCTGCTGCATTTTAGATCCCCATCATCCACCCAAACATTGAAATCCCCCAGAAAAACACATCTGGGGGATCCCAAAGTTTCACTAGTGGTGAACTCTGCAAACTCCTGCAGGAAATTCCCCATCGGACCAGAAGGATGATAGATGAGGAAGATCCTGCAGCCCGTGCCGAGACCACCGCGGATAGCCACACACTCAAAAGAACCTGGAGTTTCCACCGGGTGCATGGCGAAGGTCAGGCTGGATCTAAAACAGATAGTTACACTGCCATCCCTGCAATTCACTCTGGGGCAGTGCACCATGGTATACCCGGGAGGGACCACAGCGTCAAAAATAGGGCCTGCATCATCACCCACCCAGGTCTCGGTGATGCAAGCCAGATCAACCGATGAAACCAAGGTGGCAATAATTGCCGTCTTGTTTCTGATCGACCTGGCTTTGCATAGCACTGCCTTCAGAGGATTGGAGAGTGGTGCAGCCCCTCAGGTTGCCTGACCACTCAGTCTGGTGGACTCCCTGGGGACAGGCACCAACCATGTCTGGCCTCTCTCAGATGCCCGCCACAACCCAGGGCGCCTCTTGGACCTAACAACCTCTATCCTGCCGTCACCCATACCCAGATCATCCCGCTGCCAATAATCAGCACAATCCCCCGCAATCCCCACTTCCCAACAGCATCTAGCAATGGTAACAGACACAGGGAAAGGGGCAGAGGGACGTAGATCATATAGCAGTGAATGGCTATAGGTAATCCTAACCCCCATGGATCCTCCCACATAATCCCTATGCATTTCAAAACTACTATTTAAACAGAATTAGAATAAAACAAAATAACTGCCTAACCTACTTAATACAATAAGATATACTAAAACAACTACAAAGACACAGAAAGTGGATGTAACAGATGATGGCCTGTCCCGGGGGGGTGGGGATGGATGATAGGGGTTTCTGGAGCACAAGGGATGGGAGGGTCTCGGCACCCAACTAAGGATCTAGGTTCGAGCAGACTTGATAGACCATAAGGCCTAATCTGCTGGCAAATAATATGTAATATATGTAAAACAAACTCCAACTTAACTAAATTACCAAACAATAACTATAAAACTACTTAACCTCAACACAAGATTTAAAACCATGTCACAGACCAACCCATTTCCCTACTTTGCTGGAAACAAACTTTCCCATGCCGAGTGGCGCTCGCACCACTCACACGCTCGCGCTCCCCTCACTCACATCTCCGACCAGGTGTAGACAGCAGAACTAAGCACAGTCTCCCACCCCATGCAGATCAGCCACTGGAGGGCAAATGAACAACAGGGGGAGTTCCAGATGTAGGCAGGCAGCAAAAAGTGCAGAAGAGCAAAAGGTAGTCCAGACTTCGGCCGCTTATGAGCGGCGTTATCACATATCCTCAGTCCAACAGACAGAACCTGGTTGAACCTAAGCTGGTGGGTACACTAGTCTTATGGACCATTTTCAGGTAAGACCTGAGCCATGGAGATGGCACAGATACTTAGTTACAGAAATCATAGGCACATCGAAACAGCACTAGGATTACACAGTTTCAGATTCATACATAGACAGTACTTAGTTACAGATGTAACCCTGGCACTGTTATATCAAGGATTACTACCCCTGCCTTGCAGGCCTGAACACGGTTGAGAGGCATGGGTCCCTAAGAAATTAAACTGGTTCTTCCTGAATTAACATATTGCACAGTGACTCCACCCAGAGTTTACCTTTTAGTGGGCCTAGACTTTAGATAATGCAGCCCTCTAGGACGCTACATCCACCCACATTACCTTAATGCCAACCCAAGCATGACCCAACAGACAAAACTCCACATTTAAACGCTTTTGTATTTAGTGACTGAGGCATATAATATGCTCTCAAGACAGGATTATGCAGAAACAACAATAACAAGTTTATTTACAAGGGGAGGGTTAGGAAGGGAAAATTGGAATAGAGGTTATGCCAGTCACAGTTGATTTAGATGCTTGATGTGGTTTAGGATTGAATCAACATTTATGCATTTTTGTTTACATGTAGCACAGTAGCCACCCACCAACCTCTGATGTAGTCAGGTCCCTGACTATCTAGCTAGCTGCCTGATTATTAAATATATTTACAGGTTTTACCCACATTGGTCCCACTTTCCAAAAACATACAGAACCCCGCAGTCCCAGATGCAATACCTTGATACTCAGTAACCTACAGTACAGTTCTTAAGGGTGCAGGCCTGTTTGGTGCAGCTGTACATTGGCTGGTTAGTTGGGGCCTTTAGGAAGGAAAATCAAGTTAGCAGGTTATTCTCTGGTGCTTTAACAATTAGGCAAATATTTGTTCCTTTTCCTGGCTGGGGTAGCTGGGACAGTGTGCTGGAACGCAAAAACTCTTAACTATTTACAGTTCTTTTTATGTGTACAGGGCAGGGTCCCTGTGTACTCACGATTGGATGTCTTCATAGGTTTATAAAAGCAGGATTGAATAGTTTCAGCAGATGGACTCTGATTCTGGAGGTTAAGATGCAGGTAAGCTAACAGCCAGGCTCATTTCTGACTGCAGAGGTCTTACAGCTTTGAGAGATGGAAAACTATGTTTCAACTTCTGGTTGCAGCACCACTTCTTTTGGGCTGAAATCACCTTCTGGTTGACCAGGCTGGGAACCAGACGAGCATGTCTCAACCCCACGTCTAGGCTATGCCCCTCGGGGGAATTGCATATGGCAGCGCCAAGGCTGGCACACTACCAGGCTGTGTCCCAAACTTGATCAGGCTGGATTTGTCGCATTCAGCACATTTATATTTCTGTGTCAAAGCACTTCAACCAGGGGCCAGAGTGGCTACCCTAGTCCTTTTCCTTTTTAAAGACAGACTGGTAACACAGTGATTGCTGGCTCCCTAAGGCTAGGGTGAACCGGATGGTTACAGTCCACATTCAATAACTTTGGAGATTAGATTGCATCTGTTACACAAGGCCAGATGATGCTTAAAACTTGGCCTTTTACCACTTGACCACATATTGGAACTGGACTGAGCTCGAGGCTTATCTCACTATCATTTGCAAATGACTTTAACTGGACTGAGCTTGTGGCAAGGCTCACTACCCTTTCACAGACTTTTCTTGTTGGTAAATTAACACCATAGATTCTTTCAATGCAGAACCTTATACTTGGCTTAAACTGTTTGCTATAGGTCTCTCAGGCTCAAATACAACATGCAGTCCCTTGTGGCCTTCGCTGGCACCCACAGACAAAATACTAGACTTCCCAGGCAATGTCAGGAAGAGCTGTGTGCCCTGGGTACTCCCCTTCCAGTTCTGTAGACACTTAACAAATCAGACACCTTTATATATTTGATGGGACCCTTCTCTGGTCACTAGGCATTGGTGTCTAGATAAAATTCAGAGTGCAGACAAACAGTCGCTATCAGTGTGTTCTAGGCTTTGCTGCTTTTCCAAAGGTTCCTCACAGTTGCACTTGGCACATTAGTCACATTTATACACAAAAACTGACCCTCTCCAGTCACTAGTGTAACCCCTAGATGGCGCTATCCCAGGGCTACTACCCCTGCCTGATTTGCCACTAACAGGTTGAGGGGCCTGGATCCGATGGCGGGTGCCTCCACCCAGAGGTCAGGGTTTGCAATAGTTAAACTAACTTGGTCACAGCCCTCTGGGACACTGCAACCCCCCTTTCTTCCCACTAGTGGCCCACACAATATATCAGAATTACCTTCACAGTGTACACTTACCCCCAGGACTGGTTCAGGCACTGGGACCTCCTGTAAAATAAGATACAGTGCAACAATCACAGTACAATACTTTAACATAGACAAATACCTCAGGCAGTATAACTTTGCTGAAACAAGCAGCTCTGATTTATCTACCTATGGCTCTGTGCACAGGCCTATCCCTACCAGTTACTGTCCCTGGGTACCCAAGCCCTAGTGGCTAGTCCAAACCGTGGCAGCTGGTAGGGCCCTTTCACACAGAGAAAGGAAAAATTAGTTAAACAGTCAGCAGTACAGTAATTCCATTTGGATTCAATGTGGCAATTCAACAGGAGCGACCCTGAATTAGTACTCACGACCTCCAAACAAGATAGGGTCCTTCAATGTCAGCAGGGCTACTCTTGAGCTCCACGAGACTCTCACACATTTATATGGCAAACTGCAACAGGCAAAGTCCTTTAATGGCAGCAGGATTCACTTGAGCTACACAAGCCTCCCCCACACATTTATACGGTGAACAGTAACAGGCAAAAGTCCTTTAATGGCAGCAGGATTCACTCAAGCTACACAAGCCTCCTCACACATTTATATGGTAAAAAGAAAGTACTATACCAGGCAGGCTGCTTCTCTATCCCGATCGCAATTACTGCACAATACCTGGGAGAACACACAGCAGATTCAGTTCCTGACAGACCGAGTGCAATTCAGCAATTTCTCCAGTCTTCTACAGGGTGAGCCTGATTTCTACTCTTCAGATATCCTTTGATTCTCTTCACAGGACGGATTCAGTCCTAACAAGCAGTTACACAAGCTGCAGACCGGAACTCTGGGCCTTACACGCTTTTCCCGACTAAAACTGCACACCGAAAAAGCACAGGGCTCCTTCCCTCTTCACTGCCAGAGCTCAGCTGAAACTCCAGCAGACAAAACCGGGCACTTCCTTTGAGTTCCTCCCAGTTCTTGGCTGGATTGGCTGTCACTCACAATAGACTGCCCCTGTTGGTCCAAAAAGGCACGAAGTCTAAACTAGATCTCCCAGAGTCACTGCCCATACAATCCTCTTGTGGCTGGCTCAGATTATGAGTCCAAGTTCTGATTCAGTCCAAGGCACCATTTTAGAGCTACCTTAACCCACACTGATTGGTCCAGTTCAGCAGTTCAAAACTAGAATGGGAACTAGGCAAACACAGTTCTGACTGCAAAGAAAGCAGGTTAGACAAACTGTAATTTCATTATTACTCTAAATGATTTCTGGCAAACAGTTACATCTTTCAGATAGGTTCCTTTGCACTCCTAGTGACTGCAAAATGGAGTGAATTGGCAGCAGCTCGAGTGGTACTCACAGAGAAGCACACAGTCCCCCATACAACTAATTATGTCTGCAAGCAGACAGCTCTTAAAGAGACAGTACCAGAGGCTCTAAAACACTACTGATAAATGGCTTAAACGCCAAACACCATTCAGGCTTGGAGCATTCAAGCAAGCTCCTGAAGTCTTTTGGGAACCCCTCATTTGCAGGGGGTTACACCTCCTGGTTTGGGAAAGCTTGACGTCCGCCAAGCAAGTACCCCATAAGTTTTAACTGCAACCATATACATTTGCATTAGGCTCACATGTAATCATCAGTCAATATATCATTTTACCAAGAACACATTTCTGAAACATTGCAGTATGTCACTCTTACACAGTATTACACACACATTGTACCATAACTCAAGTAATTACCTCTTGTATATGAAACCTGAAGAGAGGGGGCCCTTCCCTATCAGTTACCTTGGGGCTGGACGGGGCAAGGGCACCATACTTAGAGGGCAACACAAGTAACTTGGAGTTAGCACTGATGCTCAGTTTGGGCAATGAGCTTGGGGACACATACACTCCTTTATGGACAACATTGAGAGGCAAGTCCACAGGCCTCCCAAAGAATCATAACTGAGGTGCACCACAGGCTTTATAGCTCAACCAGTCTTTTTAGGGGGAACTGTTACAGTCTCTGCACTCTGAGCCTCATTTTCAGCATTGTCCTCACTTGTCGGGGAGTCTCCATGGGGGTAGAGAGGCTAGAACTTGGGGCACTTTCAGCTCCAGGAGTTACAGTTCTGAGTCCACAACATTTGGCTCACATGGAGAGCTTTCGGACACTGGCAGTGGACTGTCAGGGCACTCAAAATACTCTTCTTGTTCTGGTGTATCACCAGTCTGCCCTAATCCATCATTTTCTCCCTGAAAGCTCAAACAGTTCAACCATGCACAATGATTCCATTTCATCTGATCTGATGCTTTGCACTTCACTTTCTGGGAGCATTGGCTCCAGGGACGAAGCTTGGGGCTTAGACAGTCCAGAAGGCCCAGCTTCATCTCCAGCATTGACTAGGGATTGCCCAAACAATTGACTCAGTTCGTAAGAAGGATAGTATTCAAAGTCACTCACTTTCTTCTGATATGGACTGACAGTCATGCTCAACTGGGACTTGTGGAGGGGAACACTTTCGCTCTGCTTCTGTAGGTGCAGACTTTCTTGATCTTTTCTTAGCAGCAGCTCTAGTCACTGGTCCAGAGGGGGCATCTTCTGGGGCTCAGACTCAATCAAGATTTGTCCAATGGGCAGTAAATGATTTCTATGCACTGTTTTACATCTTTTGAATTATTCTCAGGCCTTACTTTGTACACTGGCAGATCATCTAGTTTGCCCACTACAATGTGAGGGAGATGGTGCCATCTGTCAGCAATCTTGTGTTTGCCATGCAGTCCCAGATTTCTTAGCAATACCGATCTCCTTCCTGGAGTTCCTGTGCTTTCACCTTTTATCATACCTTTCTTTGTTGGCCAGATTTCTTTGTAGCCATGGTTTGAGCCAGTTGGTACGCATGAGTTAGCTGGGCCTTTAACTTTGCACGTACTGTAAATAGTTGTCAGCTTGAACCCCATCAGGAGAGACCCCAAAACACACATCTACTGGTAGTCGAGCTCTCTTCCAAACATCAGGCGGTAGGGGAGAACCCAGTGGCATCACTTTTGGTGCAGTTATAAGCATGTACCAGGGTGCTAATTTGTTGGCTCCATCTAGGCTTGTCCTTTGGGTGCAGGGCGCCTAAGCATATCTAGCAAAGTGCGGTTGAAACGTTCAGGCTGTGGGACCCCTGGGGATGGTAAGGAGTGGTTCTGGACTTTTCACACCGCAGCAGAGAAAGCATCTCTTTGATCAGACGACTCTCAAAGTCTCTCCTTGATCAGAATGGATTCTTTGTGAGCCCCATAGTGAACAAAAAGTTTTCTACAAGTACTTTGGCCACAGTGGATGCTTTCTGGTCTTTGGTGGGAAAGCTTGGGCATATCTCGAGAAATGGTCAGTGACCACCAGCACATTACTGATATTTCTTTGATCTGACTCCAAACTCAGAAAATCAATACAGACCAGCTCCATGGGTGCACTGGTGGTGATGTTAACAAGGTGGGCAGCCCTCTGGGGCAAAAGTTTTTCTGTAAGCAGCGACTACAGTTCGAATGTGTTGCACCACATCAGCCCCATCTTAGGCCAATAGAATCTGGATCTCACCAAGTCAAGTGTTCTATCTATACCGAGGTGCCCATGTGGTTGTGCAAGGACATCAGTACTGAGTCTCAAAGGCAGGGGCAGCACTAGTTGTTGTTTGTCTACTTGTCCTCCTCTGTCTACTGTTTCTCTGTATAACAGTTTATTGATCAGTTTCAACTTAGGACCTTCTTTGTATAACAGTGCAGTTCTCAAATCAGTGGAGCGTAATTTGGACACATCTTTTCCTGCATAGAGGGCTTCTAAAGCTGCTTTGATCATGGGATCGCGGGATTGAGCCCGCCGAATACTGTCATTGTCTAGCTGAGGCAGTGCACCAATGTCTATTGCAGAAAAGTGGCAATAAGCAGCAGGTATGCAATTCTCAGAGGGTCCCAAGCAATCCACCATGCAGTCCACTGCGTCCGTGGACATTTGTTCCTCCCTGTCAAACTTTCAGCAGAGTGCCCGAATGTCAGGTTCTGCCAATCAGACCCAATTATTCTGGGGAACAGGCCTCCGGGAGAGAGCATCAGCATCTATGTGGTTCAGACCTGCTCGGTATTCGAGATCTTAGTCATATGTAGATAATGCAGAAAGCCACCTATGGCCAGTGGCATCCAACTTAGCTGAGGTCTGCACATAGGTCAAAGGATTATTGTCAGTTTTACTAGTATTTTAGCCCCATACAAGTACTCATGGAATTGGTCAACAATAGTCCACTTCAAAGCTAGGAACTCTAACTTATGTACAGGATAGTTCTTTTCAGATGGGGTCAGGCTTCTACTGGCAAAGGCCACTGGTCTCAGGCCATTCTCGTGCTCTTGGTACAACACAGCCCCAACCCTTGCAAGCTAGCATCAGTGTGCAGGACGTAAGGTTTCTTGGATCAGCATAGGCCAGCACTGGAGCATGGGTAAGTTGATATATGATCTCATGAAAAGCAGTCTCACAATCAGGAGTCCAGCTGGCCTCAAATACTTCACTCGGATGAAAATACACTCTTTCAGTCTTGAGGGACACTGACCTTTGGTATTTTTTGTGGGTTGGGGGATACCCTTGAGTAAGGTTAAGTAAAGGCGGATCACTCTTGAATAGTCCTTGATGAAACGCCGATAATAACCACAGAATCCCAGAAATCTTTGCAGTTCTTTTAGATTTTGGGCTGTGGCCAGGTGGTCAAGGCCTCAACTTTACTTGGGTCGGTCTCTATTCCTTCGGTGGATACTATGTGTCCCACATACTTTACTGATGTTTGAAAGAATTGACACTTATCAATGGACAGTTTAAGGCCAAAGTCCTCCAGTCGGTCCAATACCTTAAATAATCTGCTCTCATGTTCCTCCAGTGAGCTGCCAAACACGATAACATCATCTAGGTATACCAGGCACTCTAGTAAGTTCATGTCCCCAACGCAATGCTCCATCAATTGTTGAAAAGTGGCTGGGGCACCTGAAATCCTTGAGGCATCCTCATGAATTCATAGAAGCCAAGCGGACAGATAAAGGCTGTCTCTCACGTGTCCTCTGGAGCATCGGGATCTGGTAGTACCCACTGTGGAGATCCAACACAGAGAACCACTTGCTCCCGCTTAGGCAGTCCAAGCATCCTGAATGCGGGCATTGTGTACTGATCAGGATAGTCCGCCGGTTTAAGGTGCAATAATCCACGCACATCCTTACTGTCCCATTCTTTTTCCTCACTACCACAATGGGGGAAGCATAGGGCTTCTGGATTCTTGTATTACACCAGCAGCTAACATCTCTTGCAGATGCTGTCTCACATCATCTATGTCAGCAGGTGCCAGGCATCGAGACCTCTCATGAAATGGTCTTTCGTCATGCAGCCGGATATTGTGCTCAGCTCCTTGCACGCATCCTACGTCCCATTCCTTTAAAGAAAACACCTGGTCTCTCTGGGCAAGCGTCTCACTGATCCTCACTTTCCATTCAGCTGGCAACGGGAAGTCGCTGAAATCAAACAAGTCAGGCGTTACTCTGTCATGCTTCCTCGAACTCTTGCTGCTGGGTAGCTCTGCAGTGTCTGCACAATGCACATTAGCCAGGATGCAACCTCTATTTACTCGAATGTCTCTTTCAGACACATTATGAACTTGGACCATTACCCTTCTGGCATAAGCATGGGCTCTAGCGGGCAAAATACTAGGCTTGACCAGCAGTCCCGCTGGCAATTTTCCATCGCCTGGTGCATCCAACATTAATATTTTTATTCTTAATATCCTTTCTGATATGGACCTCACCCTGTAAGGTACACTGGGCATTTGGCGCCAGGATCAGAGACTCAGGATCCTTCTTCCATACAATTCCGACCGTTCCTCTGGTTCTATTTTTTTCAGCATCTCTGTGCCTCATAGGCCTTCTTAATTAAAGCCGAACTCTTAAAGCTCTACTAGTCTTTGACCCCTGTTTTCATAACACAACTGTGCCAGCCTTCCGAACATATGAGCATTTGTTCCAATCAACAAAGGACACCATCATACAGTCCAGTGGGGGACACACTAAGGCTAGGGTCTCTACTTGTTCAGCCACTCCAGCCACGGAGGTGGGGAAAGACAGCCAAATTCGGATATACCAGAATAGGGGTAGGCTTCTCCACTTAACCCCATACATGCAGTCCTTCTAATGGTTGTAAGGGTACGTCTGACAAATGCTTCTGATACCAATCCTGGAACATAATTGTCACTTGGGAGCCACTGTCTAATACAGCTTTTGTAGACACTCCATTCACCTTTACAGTGGTCTCCATGGAGGGACCCACTATTCTGGACCAGTCTGGAGAGGCAGTAGTGGGGGCCTGGGCAACTGACCTTGCCACAAAAAGACGTGAGTAGCATTTTTGGTGCCCTCACTGGGATAATTTTGTGCACCTCTTAACCACTGATTTGTTCTCCGAAGCTCTCCTTGTAGCCTATATGCAACTTTGTCAGTGTCTTTTGGGGACTGGCATTCCCTCTTCATGTGCCCATCCTTCCCACAATTATAGCAAAACATACTTTCTGGAGTTTGAGCTGGCCGAGGCGCCACACTGGGAGCCAGGGGGGGGTACTACTAACTGGAAACCTTGGTGCCATCTCTGTCTGTGGCGTGATAAGCATTTGGAGACATCTGTCAGTTTCTCCACTTCCATGGTCAAGGAATTGAGTTTGGAGCTGTTATCAGCAGGAGATACATGGGTGGGTACCCCACCTCTTGAGATGCAGTCGGATATAGGTCGGGGCCCGTACTTGCAGGCGTGGCCTTCATAAGGGACTGTTTTGAATCCTCGGATCTCTCTCAACAGTTCGCCCCATTGTGGCATATCTTTTCCTTGTCAGAGCACTCATTGACTGCCAACCTCTGCCCCTGAACTTCACTTGATGGGCCACCCTCAGTCACTCGGGTCATAGCCGCAGCTATTGGTGCAGGTCCCTCCAAAAGTCGCCTTTTCTCAACTCCTCGAATTTCTCTCATTAACTCATCATAGGAGGGTGGGATTCCAGTCAATTTGCCAGGCGTAACTGAAGCAACAGCAGTTCTGAGAAGGGGCAGACTAAGGATCCTGTCCAGCCTGTTCGCTCCAGTTCAATCGCTGGCAAACTACCCTTTCTGAGGCATTCTTGCAACAATTTTTCCAGCCGAGATACATACACAGACAACAACTCCTTGGTACTGTTGCATTTTTACTCTCTACCATAGATCCTCATCAGAATCTGGGCTCCCATACACATTCTCCAAGGCCTCAAGATGGGCCTGTGCAGTCACTTCAGGGTTACTGGCCCATTTAGCATGGATGGTAGCCAGGGCAGGACCTCAGAGGCTCTCACTAACCCTCTTTCGCTTTTTGGCTTCCGAGCATTGCCATTCTAGCACTTGGGGGGCAACATAGTCTATCCAGGTCTCCCAGTCATCCTCCCCTTGGGGGGTGGGAAGGGTGCCAGAGAAGATCCTCAACCTTCGGTAAGAGTCGTGACTAATGGCAGGTGCAGAAATAGGAGTCTGCATTGGTTCAGCCACCATTACGTACTGGCGCTGGGAGAGGGCGTTGGGGAGGAACACCCAGGTGGCAAGAATAGTTTCTTCAAGTCCTCCACAGTTTTCCCTTCCCCCAGCAACCATTTAGCAAATTTCTCCTCAAAAGTTTCAGACAGTGGTGGGGGCTCATTCCCCACCGGGTCTTTACTGTACTTAGTTATCACTCTCCAGGCAGTGAGGGCTCCCTCTGGGGTAATGGTCTGTGGCACTTTGGAGCTATCTATGGGACCCTTAAACTCTACTAGGGCCAGGAAAGTGTGGGTGAGCAGATTAGCATGCCGACCCACCACCACAGGGCTTTGTAAACCTTCCACCTTGGAAAGTACTCCCTGTACAGTGTCCGTATTGACACCCAGGGGGATGTCCAGGATAAGCATAGCATTTTGGGGGTAAGTCTCCTCCCCAGTACACCACTCCACCAGCCGTTGCACAGCCACTTCTGTCGGAGTACCCATTTTTTTTTTCTTAACAGTGGTTCACAAACATGGCCACTAGAGGACACACAATCCCAGTGGTGAGCCTCAAGATGTAACCCCAGATGGCGCTATCCCAGGGCTACTACCCCTGCCTGATTTGCCACTAACAGGTTGAGGGGCCTGGATCCATGGCGGGTGCCTCCACCCAGAGGTCAGGGTTTGCAATAGTTAAACTAACTTGGTCACAGCCCTCTGGGACACTGCAACCCCCCTTTCTTCCCACTAGTGGCCCACACAATATTTCAGAATTACCTTCACAGTGTACACTTACCCCCAGGACTGGTTCAGGCACTGGGACCTCCTGTAAAATAAGATATAGTGCAACAATCACAGTACAATACTTTAACATAGACAAATACCCCAGGCAGTATAACTTTGCTGAAAACAAGCAGCTCTTGATTTATTTAGGGGGATATAACAAGGACGGGGAATCAGGTTAATTAGCTTATCACTTTACTCATCTACCTATGGCTCTGTGCACAGGCCTATCCCTACCAGTTACTGTCCCTGGGTACCCAAGCCCTAGTGGCTAGTCCAAACCGTGGCAGCTGGTAGGGGCCCTTTCACACAGAGAAAAGAAAAATTAGTTAAACAGTCAGCAGTACAGTAATTCCATTTGGATTCAATGTGGCAATTCACCAGGGAGCGACCCTGAATTAGTACTCATGACCTCCAAACAAGATAGGGTCCTTCAATGTCAGTAGGGTTACTCTTGAGCTCCACGAGACTCCTCACACATTTATATGGCAAACTGCAACAGGCAAAAGTCCTTTAATGGCAGCAGGATTCACTGGAGCTACACATGTCTCCTCACACATTTATACGGTGAACAGTAACAGGCAAAAGTCCTTTAATGGCAGCAGGATTCACTCAAGCTACACAAGTCTCCTCACACATTTATACGGTAAAAAGAAAGTACTATACCAGGCAGGCTGCTTCTCTATCCCGATCGCAATTACTGCACAATACCCGGGAGAACACACAGCAGATTCAGTTCCTGACAGACCGAGTGCAATTCAGCAATTTCTCCAGTTTTCTACAGGGTGAGCCTGATTTCTACTCTTCAGATATCCTTTGATTCTCTTCACAGGACAGATTCAGTCCTAGCAAGCAGTTACACAAGCTGCAGACCGAACTCTGGGCCTTACACACGTTCCGGCTAAACTGCACACCGAAAAAGCACAGGGCTCCTTCCTCTTCACTGCCAGAGCTCAACTGAAACTCCAGCAGACAAAACCGGGCACTTCCTTTGAGTTCCTCCCAGTTCTTGGCTGGATTGACTGTCACCACAATAGACTGCCCCTGTTGGTCCAAAAGGCGCCAAGTCTAAACTACATCTCCCAGAGTCACTGCCCATACAATCCTCTTGTGGCTGGCTCAGATTATGAGTCCAAGTTCTGATTCGTCCAAGGCACCATTTTAGAGCTACCTTAACCCACACTGATTGGTCCAGTTCAGCAGTTCAAAACTAGAATGGGGAACTAGGCAAACACAGTTCTGACTGCAAAGAAAGCAGGTTAGACAAACTGTAATTTCATTATTACTCTAAATGATTTCTGGCAAACAGTTACATCTTTCAGATAGGTTCCTTTGCACTTCTAGTGACTGCAAAATGGAGTGAATTGGCAGCAGCTCGAGTGGTACTCAAGCAGAGAAGCACACAGTCCCCCCATACAAACTAATTATGTCTGCAAGCAGACAGCTCTTAAAGAGACAGTACCAGAGGCTCTAAAAACACTCACTGATAAATGGCTTAAACGCCAAACACCATTCAGGCTTGGAGCATTCAAGCAAGCTCCTGGAAGTCTTTTGGGAACCCCCATTTGCAGGGGGGTTACACTAGCAAAAGTCCACTCTTTCTGTGACTTTAATTAAAGCTCAGGGTTCAGATAGACAGCCACTATTAGTAGACTTTGGATTTTGCTGCCCCTTGCAGACTTTTCAAACTTATACTTTTAGTAGAAGCATTTACTCACTCAGATGGTTTATAGAAATTGCTTTCTTTTCTCAGAAGTTTCAGGCTTTCATCAACGCCCTCACCATTGAAGCAGGATCAGCTCTCTCACAGCTGGCTTTCATTAGGTTACTGGTCCACATTTTCCCTTAATGTGGAAAGGCTCTGGCTAGCCATGGAGGACATTCTATGACAACCCCCAGGCTAGCGACTTCTGTTTCTGGCAGCCACTTATCTCTTGGTAGAAGAAAGCCCCCTTCCCCATGAAGATGCTTGCACTGGATCACTAGGCCCATCTTTGGGCAAAGGGCTTGAGCCTCCACCCCTTTGGGGGGTTCCCGCTCGACCTGCTCACCCAGCCAGAAAATGCTTTTTATGGAGCTCTTCTGTGGCTCCCTATTGGCTGAAGCTATTTGCTGCTCCCACATTAATTGGCTGATCCTGCCTGTCAGTCCAATAAATTAATATTCACTCGATGCACCATAGGCTTCCTGTCTTGGCACCTGAAACTAGGTCCCTGCAGATTCCCATAAGCCTTTTGTAATGTCCCATATGTTCTGGCAAAGTCCCACAAGTTCTAGCTTGAAATCTTGGACCCTTTTAGAACCCTTTCTTCTGTGAATGGACTGGTATCCACCCCTATCCAGAGTTCTCCTATTGATTGGATTGGGTACTTCCCCCTCCTCTTGTTTTATGAATACTGAGGAGAAATATTTGTTCAGTATCCCAGCTTTCCCACTGTCACCCTCTGCCTATTAACTCTCCCCTTTATTAAGCCTCACTATCTCTCCCTTGGTTTTTCTTCACTCCCTAATATACCTATAAAAGTTTTTATCCCCCTTCTTAACCGAGTTGGCTATGGTTTCCTTGGTTTGGGCCTTTGCTATTCTGACTGCCTTCCCCACCTCCTTCTGCTTTAACTGGTACAGTTCTCTGCCCTGCTCCTTCTGTGTTTCCTTATATTTCCTGAATGCTATCTTTTTCTCCCTTACCTTCCCCGCCACCTCCTTTGAGGACCATAGTGTTTTTTCCTTCATTTTGATTTATTTGCTTCACAAAAAGGGTTGTTGCTACTGTGATGGCAGTTTTAATGTTTCCCCATTGTTCCTCCACCTCTCCTTCTTGCCCATTTGCTAGTGTTTTTCTGAGACACTGTCCCATTTTGACAAAGTCATCCCTCCTAAAGTCCAGTACCCTCACTTTTGTATGGCTTGACTCTACGGCTGTGTTTATCGTGAACTACTCTGTTTGGTGGTCACTTGTTCCCAGATGGCTACCCACTTCTAAATTTGAGATCCTCTGTCCATCCCCATTTGAGAGTACCAGGTCTAAGATTGCTCCCTCTTGGAGTGAGTTGCAACACTAGCTGTCTGAGGCATGCCCTACTGAGGAATCGAGGATGACCCTGCTCTGGATGGCTGCAGCAAAGGTGTTCCAGTTAACATCTGGCATATTCAAATCCCCATTAACCTTTTTCTGCCATTCTAAGGATGCCTTCTATCATTTCCTTGTCCATTTCCTCCTCCTGATACAGGGGTCTGTATACAACACCTGCACAGACTGTGGTGTCATTTTCTGTCTCCAGGGTGACCCATAGTACCTACTGTCCTCCCTGTTTACCCTTTAGTTCGGTTGCTTTGATCCCTTTCCTTACATAGAGAGCTATTCCTCCTCTTCTACCCTTCCTATCTGTCCTATAGACTGTGTAACCTGGTATGTTGACATCCCAGGCATGGCTGTCTGTATACCATGTTTTTGTGACTGCCACAATATCCAGGCATCTCTCTTCCATCAAGGCTACTATTTCAAGGAGCTTGTTACCCAGACTATGGGCATTGGTACACATTGCCCCCAATTTTTTGATGGCCTTACCCCTTTTCCCCCATCCCTGTCCTTACTGCCTTTGCCTAGTTCTCTATTTGCCCCTGCCCTTCTCCCTGTTGACTTCTCTGTCTTGGTGTTAACCTCACTGACTACCCTGTTTTTATTGGGGGGGCTGGGATTTCCCTGCTTCTTTTCAGTGCCTCTCCCCTTAGATAGTTTAAATGTTTGCCAATGAAGCATTTAAACCTATCACCTAAGATCCTGGTTCCCATCTTGAATAGATGCAGTCCATCGCACTAGTATAGGCCTGCATCACTCCAGACTTGCATCATTCCAGGTGGACCCCCAGTCCCCAATGAAATCAAAACCCTGAGCTCTGCACCAGTTTTTCAACCATTGATTAAATCCCATGATGCGGAGCACCCTAGCCTCATGCATGCCATAGACAGGCAGTACCTCTGAGAAGGTTACCGTGTGTGCTACTTGTCTAAGGCCCACCTCAATTCCACAGACTCCTCCTGCATTGCTCTTATCCCTTTCCCAGCCAGATCATTTGTCCCTAGGTGGACAGTGATGTCCAGCTCGCTCCACCATGCAGCTACTCCCATGATCCTGAGGATTTGCTCCATGTCTCTCAAGCTGTGGCACCGGCAGGCACCTTCCCTCCTCTCCCTCCCTTTCCCAGTTCTACACCCTAATAATTGAGTCCCCACCAGTTGTTTCCTTCCCATGGGGTCCCTTGCCACCCTCCTGTGGGTCTTCTTTGTGGAGGTTCCTAGCATCCTCCTTGGTCTCCATTGCAGGTGCCTCCATAGAGGAACCACACTCTGCCAGAACAGTGTATGGATTGTGGAGAGGTACAACTGGAGGGATGTGCCTCTGTTCCTCCCTGAGCCCACCGTGATCCAACCCCTCCTCTTTCTTGGCAACCTCTGAGGCAGCAGCGTTTGCCCTAATGGTCCCTGGGTGGGAGAGGAGGTCCCCCAAATCCTGGTCAACTCAGCCTGGAGACAAGCAACCTCTTCCCTCAACCCAGAGAGGTGCCTGCAGATGGGACAACACCGTATCCCTCAGAATGTCTCCCAGAAGACTGCTCCTCCACAGCTACTGCACTGCATCACTCCCATCATGTCGTATTTGTGGCCCCTCGACTGTCGTTTTGTATGCTTACTCTTTTCTATGTCTGTTTAATTTTGTTTTGGTTTTTTCTCCCTATTTTCCTACTGCCTCTATGTCTTTACAGCTGCTGCCATTCCTGTTCTAGGACAGGAAGTTCCTGTATTCCTCAGTAGTCTCTGTGATCACTCCCTTCCTTCTCTCAAACAGGAAGTTCCTGTTGTCAATTAACTACAGTGCCTATAAAAGTGGAACTGGCTAAGGTTTTTTTTTTTTTTAGTTAGTTATTTAACCAGGTATAGCACACTAAGCTGAAAGCTTTTTTACAGGAGCGACCTGGGAGCACAAGGAGGTTAAGTGACTTGCTCAGGGTCACACAGTATGCAAGTAGAAGCTGTAGGATTCAAACCCAGGTCTGGTCTGCTGGATGTCACCTGATTTGCAGCTCAGAGCCTTGACCACTGCTTATACTGCCTCTTAGGTGGGGGGGTGGAGAGAAGGAAGGATATATATAGTTCCAGTAGAAGAGTTCTAGCAGCTCCTTTCTCTTGCTGCTCTTCCAAAAGCTAACTAGGGAAGTTTTAAATACAGACACCTGGCTTTCTGTTTCCTAAGTCACACCTTTCAGCACTTTCCCTGAGTCTGATTTGATGCTCATAAAAGTGAATAAAGTTAAACAGTACTGCACTGTGGTGGTGGTAGGGGAAGAAGAGGCAAAACAGCAAGCAGGTAAGCATTATCTGCAAGAGATGCTCATTGAAAGACAACTATTGTCAAAAAAACACAGAAGCCCGCTAGCAGTGATGCCAATACAGGGACTACTTTACCAGAAAAGTTAATTTTAGTATTTTTTTTATTTATGTTTTATATACTTTTTTAATTTTTATATGTATATATTTTCAAAATGTTCATCTATATCCCATTTTCTAAGTGAAATAATACCTTCCAGGGTGGGCGGTATGGGCAATATTGGACCTTCCAGTGCTATGAGGCCCAATGCCACTCATTATGCCCCTGGATGGTCCTGTATTGCCCAATGCCACCCGTTCTGTCAGATATTATTGCTTGCTTATTTACATTTCTTTTCGCTGGCAGCAGCCTCCGAACATGCAACCTCTTTGAGGAGCCAACCTGCTCATAAATACTAATGAACCAGGCCATCTCTTGTTTAAGTGCACACTGTGCATCTTTATTATGCCAAACGAGCAGCTCCCTCTGGGCCAATCAAGTCACCAGCCCCTGTGCTGCAACTATCAGGGACCGAGACCACCAGAGAAGCCACTCATTGTGACCACAAATATGGTCTGAATAATGGAGCGTGCACCAGCACCCATGTGGGCCTGCCAGCTGGCCCAGGTTACTGGTGGCCCACGATTCAGCTCTGAAAGCTCTATGAAGGGCTAAAGAGAGACCTGGGGGCACAGGGGAAACAGGGACATGAAAGCCATTTGCCGCCAAGGAAGAGGAGGACGGAGAAGGCAGCGGCCCCATGAAGCCCCAAATGCCCAAACAAGGGCAAATCATCACCTGGGCTGTGGCAGTGAACTGTGGGTGACCTGGCAGGAATCGGCGGAGTGCTCCTAGGAGGGAGCTGAACGGGAGCACCAGGCATCAAGGTAAGCCCCCATATTTGGGGAGCCTTACACAGAAATCATAGATACATGAGAAAACCAGTACTAGGATTGCACAGTTTCAGATGCATGCATAAACTGAAACAAGCATTGAACAGTTTAGTTTTACAGATTACGTGCAAAACCATTTGCTGGAGCAAAATGGTAAAATAGTAATTATGGTGAAATGCTGTAGTTATTTAGGCTGTTAAAGGGTACAAAATACAGGTTTTTAGCAACATGTGGAGATGGTCGAGGGTTAACATAGAGCAATTACCAGTTGGTACAGTTCCAGTACAACCACCATATGCAAGAGCAATATGGTGAGAATAGTAGGGTTGCCACCTGTCAGGTTTTTTACGTGGTGATCAGGTTTTCCGGGTCCCTATCAGGTAATCCGGTTTTGCTGTGTGCTGGTCAGGTGTTTGAGCCATTTTGAGTGCTCACATACTTTTGAAACAAATGTTGTCATATTATTCATTCTTTCAGCTGCATGGCCAGCTTACAAACAAGTTCTGTTGTCAATATAACCCTTTGTTTGTGAAAGCAATCAGCCTGGGAGGTGTAAAGTATGGCCATTAACACCATTAGCACTTACTTAACCTAATCTTTTCCACTGCATCTTGTCTTTTATTGATATAACAGATGGCCTTCTAGGAGAAACAATGCATGATGAGTCATAAAAAGGGGTGGGGCTAGGGGCGGAGCTTAGGATCCGGTTTTTGCCCCATCCAAAGGTGGCAACCCTAGAGAATAGTCATGATGAAGGGCAAATGCAGGTGTCTGGCTGCTGTGGGGTTCAATTGCAGGTGGATTTGGAGAGAAGGCTTGAAAGTAGTTTTGATTTGAAGGTCTGTGTAGTGCCTATGTTAGGGACAGAGGTTTAGAAATGATGAGATGAGGATCTTGTCCCTGTGCTTTGCCTGAAGCAGAGGAGCCTACCTAAGGGGGAGGCAGAACTCACCACAAGGGTTTTATGGACAAGGGTGCCCAGGTGGAGGTCACGGTGGGCCTGGGGAGAGAGCCAGTCAGGAAAGGTGTACAGTGAGCAGTGATGGGTAGTTAAAGGGACAGAGAGAGAACAAGTATTTGTCAATGCCGAATGTTTGCTTGCTGGCATTGGCATTGGTAGTGCAGGAATTACAGAGCTACATAATAGGAATGGCAGTGAAGTACTGAACTGAAGCCAACCCCACCACCCTGCAGAGACTGACAGGCATTGGGGTGTGCCTTTGGGTCATCAGGCATAACGGCCACGCCATTTCACCACACCCTACCCTGCAGACACCAAGTGTCATGGTGTGCCTAGGGGTCTTTGGCCCTCATGCGCACCCCATTCCATCAGGAAATATGGTGAGATGGGTGCAGTATAGAAGAATGGGGTGAACTTTGGGGACGAAGAGTCCAAGGCACACCTCGATATCTCTCACTGGCTGCAGGGTGTGGAATGGTATGAGCATTACAGACGAGAATCCCAAGTCACACCCCTGATGCCTGTCATTCTCTACAGGGTGGGGTGTTACGGTCGGAAACCCTAACGCCTCAGGCATTCATTGGTATTTTCACTCCAAATTTTCAACATGGTTTTCTTCTTACCCCCACCTCATGAACAGTGGCACACAGGATATCACTAGTCAAAGCTGCTTTTCGCACAGCAACTACGGCATTTAGCACCACAGGTGCAAAAACACATTCCAAACAGGATGTGAAAAATGACAGCTGTACTTTTCATGGGGAGGTGTAAAAAATGGCAATGTTGAAAATCTGCAGTGAAAATATTAAAAAATCTGGTGAAGTCACTAGCGTGCGTAGAAACTGTGCAACGCACACCCATAATGTAATTAGTTTGGGGATTTTTTACAGCAGATTGTGAACAAGACATTTTGGGATGTGGGACCTCTGATCATAAACAGTGTCACTGTGATTTTCTTTATCTGTCCCGAACAATGATTTCCCACAGCGACCACGCATTTCTGCGCTGAAAGTGTGAAAACACATTTCGGCCATATTGTGAAAAATGACAGCTGTACTGTTCATAAGGAAGTGTGGAAAAATGCCACTGGTGAAAATCTGGACTGAAAATATTACAAATTCATGAACTTATGAGGGTGCGTGGAAACTGCGCATTGCTCACTCGTAATACTGATAGTTTTGTTTTTATATTAAGCACCTTGGTTTTGAAAGGCGCTATAAAAATAAAGTTGAATTGAATTGAACACAGTCATTTTATGGACTTTTGTCACCAAGTATTCAACATAGCCATTTTAAGACCTCTGCTCATGAACAGTGTCACTGTGATTTTCTTAATCTGTCCCAAACATTGCTTTCGCACACCGACTGCACCATTGTGCGCTACATGTGCGGAAACACATTTTGGGTGAAATGTGAAAAATGGCAGCTGTACTGCTCATAAGGAAGTGTAATAAAATGGCAATGCTGAAAATCTGGTGTGCAAACATTAAAAATTCACAAACGTGCGAGTATGCGTAGGAACTGTGCAACATGTGGTCCTAAAACAGACATTTTTGGGATTCTTAACCAAATTTTCAATATAGCCATTTTAAGACCTCTGCTCATGAACAGTGTCACTGTGATTTTCTTACTCTGTCCCAAACATTGATTGTAACCGACTGCATCATTGTCGCGCTACATGCAGGGAAACACATTTTGGGCGACATGAGAAATGACAACTGTACTGCTTATAAGGAGGTATGGTAAAATGGCAATGTTGAAAATCTGGAATGCAATATTAAAATTCGTGAACTTACAAGCATGCGAGGAACTGCGCAATGCACGCTTGTAAAACAGTTATTTTAGGATTTTTACCAATTTGCAACATAGGCTTTTTGAGAGCCTACTTTATGAACACTGGCACTGTTGTTTTGTTAATTGGTCCCAAAGGTGATTTTGTGCAGTGACATAGCTAAATCACCCTTCGGCCCGATTAACACCATGACAGTTCCAGAATTCATGAGGAGGGGTTCCAAAACCCCATGTTGAAAATTTGGTGCCAAAATTCAAAAAAATGCCTGCAATATGCATTAAAGTTGAAAAAACCCTATTTATTGCATTATACAGCTTACCAGCATTTCCTCAGTTCACGGTCGGCTTTGAAGAGTGCAGACGTGTTCCCGGTCCACCGAAGATTGTTGCACCGAGCTCCGGAGGTAAGTATGGGGTGGGGGTGTGTAGGGAGGCAGGGTGCGCCGAGGGTGGGCACAGGTGGGCAGGGAGACCGCTGAGGGAAATTTTTGTTTACAGGTTTTTTTTTGTTTTTTTTTTTTAGGAAGATGATGCAGGACATTTGCCATGCTGGGGAGGGCTCCCAGTGTGGCAGCTGGAAGGCTGTTTAGGGGGGCCTGGAGCCGACACGTGATTGGGCACCCCTGTCAGCCATAACAATTTTGCCACGCCTGGGTGGGCTCCCAGCGTGGCACCTGAAAGCTTTGGGGGGTGGCGCCGACAGAGTTGGGCACCCCTGTCGGCCATCAGTGTGTGTGGGTGGAGGAGGCGACTTAAGAGCATGCATGCGTGTGC
Source organism: Neoceratodus forsteri (assembly GCA_016271365.2). NCBI lineage: Eukaryota > Metazoa > Chordata > Ceratodontiformes > Ceratodontidae > Neoceratodus > Neoceratodus forsteri. The sequence goes on from CM057454.1 coordinate 1,183,239,034, forward strand.
ATGCGTGTGGAGGGGGCGCTGCTCACTGAAGCAGAGCTCTCCCTTTCAACTGTACGGCACTGCATTTTCAACTGCTGTCATAGACAGCTGCAGCATTCATTGGAGAACTGCGGCCGTGCCTGTAAACACACTGCTTGTATTGGAAGATGGGTGCCACACCTCCAAAAAACTTGGATGATGGCATTATGTTTCCTGCACATGCGTGCAAGCAAACATAATAAAATGACAGATGCAGTTGTAACCCATGTTCAGTCTGTTGAGTTCCCTAGATGAGGTCTGGGAGATGACAGGGGAGTAGTATTTCAGAAGCGGGAGCATCGTACCACCTTCTATCGCCAACCTTGCCTCCGGGGTGAGAAAGTGCTTCAGGCAGTAGCAGACTCAAACCTGATGGTTAACTCTATTGATAATTGTACCTGCATTCCCCATAGTCCTTAGTGTGTATAATTCTGTACTATATGTAAATATCATGGGTTATTTTCTGTGGCACTTTTCAATGTTTTGGGTCTGCTCCTGTATACTGTACTGTTTGTTTTTCATGGTTCATGTAGTAGCAGAAGTATTAGCAGATCATTTTTAATCAGTAATGACCAAGGATAACACTCCATTGAGCAAAAGCTAAATTTCAAAGAGATCCTAATGTATTAAGACATATACAACAAAGTACAAAAACGTACAAACATACAGGTACTAATATCATATATAGATAGTACATAAAGCTACCAATAACAAAAATAGGTCACACTGTGTTACCCATGAAATGGCTAAGCTGTTCCCAGAGTTATACTTTCATCGGGGGAGGGTATCCATACAAGAAGAAGCCAGGGCCTGTTCACCATTTCTCAGCCAGGACTGTAAGTTATTTCATCTTACTGGATAATTAACTTGCCTTACATTGATCTGAATCAGATTCCGCAGTACTGCCCCTCTAAATATAACGGATGATCTCCCTACCACAAGATTACATTTGATTACCCTGTATTCTGTACTTTTAGCTGATCTGAGAGGTCACCAGACTGGTCGTGGGGGATAAAGCATCTAGACAGCTGAGACTGGTGCAGGGAATCAAAAGAGGAGAACAAGACTTCTTCCATTACATAGGTGAGAAAAGGAGAAGCAAAGACCAGCTTGTGAGGATAAAGAAAAATGGGTGGGTGGAGAAGGGGTGGAGCAGGCAGAAGCACTGAATGAGTACTTCTGCTCTGTGTTCACACAGGAGAAGGGGTGAAAATACCTCAGGAAAGTGGGGGGTGGGTAAGGGGGAGAGGACAACAGATGTGGGGATTACAGAGGGCAGGGTGCTGGAGGGGTTGAGGGCATTAAGAGTGGACAAAGTGCCTGGGCCAAATGGCATTCACCCTAGAGTACTGAAAAAGCTGCAGAGGTCCTTGTGGGGCCATTGGCAGACCTGTTTAATACCTCCCTGGACACAGGATGTGTACCACAGGACTGGAGGCTGGCCCACATCATGCCCATCCATAAAAGTGGGCCAAGGGATGAACCAGGGAACTAAAGGCCAGTGAGCCACACCTTGATCATGGGCAAACTCATGGAGACCATCCTAAAGGAGGGCTTGTGAGCTTCTTGGAGGCAAACGGTATCCAGGACAATCAGCAACACAGGTTTGTCACAGGCAGATTGTGCCAGAAAAACCTGGTAGAGTTCTATGACTGGGTGACATGGGAAGTGGACAAGGACCATGCTGTGGACATCCTGTACTTGGACCTCAGTAAGGCCTTTGATTCAATGCCTAATGGGATATTGGGGGATGGAAGCTGGAGTATGTGGGGCAGAACTGAAAATGGTGACCTGGATCAGGAACTGGCTGAGGGGGAGACAGCAAGGGGTGATGGTTGGGGGAGAACTCTTATCACTGAGAGTAGTGACAAGTGAGGTACCACAGAGATCCATGCTGAGACCAGTACTGTTCAGGATTTTCATTGCAGAACTTTTGAAATGGGATCCGCAGTATAATCAGTCTGTTCATAGATTATACTAAGATGGGAGCTGTGGTTGATGACATGGAGAGTGGGGAAGGGTGTTGGGAGGACCTGAATAAGCTGCAGGAATGGGAAGATAAATGGCAGCTGGGTTTCAATGCCAGAAGTGTAGGTTCTGCTCTTCGGAGCCTGGAACCGGGGAGGATTATCACTTAAATGTGGTCAGTTGGGATGCTCCACAGAAGAAAAGGGCTTACCCCATGCCCCCTGATCATAACAGGGGCATGAACAACTCTGTTCAATGCAGAAGGGTGGCTGCAAAAGCCAACAAAATGCTGGGTGTATAGCTAGAGGACATTCTCCAGATATAGGAGGTTATCCTGCCCCTGTATAGGTCACAGATCAGGCCTCACCTGGAGTACTATGTGCAATACTGGCACCCATTCCTGAAGAAGGACATCAGATTGTTGGAGGAGGTACAGCATAGAGCTACAAAGATTATCCAGGGATTGTAGGGCAAGCCGTATGAGGAAAGGCTGGGGGATCTGAATATGTACTCTCTGAAAGACAGGAGGGACAGGGGAAATATAATTTAGACCTTTAGGTACCTGAAGGAATAAACAAGACTAATACAGAGAGGATTTTCCTGAAGAGAAAAGGGAGGGACACGAAAAGACACCAAATGAGATCGGAGGGGGGGTAGATTCAGGAGAGAGATAAGAAGACATTTTTTCACAGAAAGAGTGGTGGACAAGTGGAATTCCTTGCCAGGCAAGGTAATGGCCTGTAAGATGGTAGACAGCTTTAAGAGTGGTTGGAATAAGGTAAGGTCAAGGGGTAAAAGGATGTGGGAAGGGAGGGAGGGGCAGCAGCATTATAAGGTGCTAGCTGTGCAGTCGAGCAGACTGGATAGACTGTGAGGCCTGTTTCTGCTGGCATTTTCATATGTTTGTATAACTGACTGAACTCCCCCTTGTCACCTTGGATGTTCAATCATATCCCACTTCGGCACCATATGTCACCGGGCAAGGGTATAGGATAACACCTTTTCAGGCCGACTACAAATCAGGTGCATAAAAACGCATGCGCATTTGTCATTTTATTTTATCAAGTAAATTATACAGAAAGCAAAATGATAAGTCAGACAACTGTTTAGCTTAGTTTCCAATGCTTTTTTCAGCCTAATAGAGTGAGAGCACACACTACCAGGAGGTTTTTCACCTTCCAATCAATAGTCAGTTGACCTCCCTATCTGTCTCTCCTATCTCATCACTAAGATAGGGCTTTTATAAGCTCACTAGAAGTTGGAAAACAAGTTTGCCTGCCTTTTGATACAACAGCAGACATAGCATAAAACTAGCCACTAGGGGCCTGTGTTGTACCACCAAGAACAGTTATTTAAGCCACCTGGAGCATAAACATAATTTGTTTACAACACTGGAAAGATCAGAGCTGTGGTCAGAACAATATGTGCTCTTAAACTCTCATACAGGGTCATATTACCTTATGCTGTCTGTTGCAAAATATATCTTAGAAGAGGGCTGCTAACATCTACAAAAACAGACACACATTTTGTTAATCCTATATTAAACTGCCCTTTAGTTTTGGTTTATGGCCAAAACCTGAGAAGAAAACAATATACAAGTTCAATATTTTTGAGGGCTTTGGCTGGTTTCCAGTTAGTTTTTGGTAATATGCACAGAAAGCTTTATAAGCAATTCAGCCCTTAATTTATAACCAGCCAACCAGCATGTTGGACATTATAGAAAACATATAAACTGCTTGGGGAAGGGGTTTCAACTTATCCCAGGGGTGTCCACTATGACAGAGGCCACCCTGTGGCATACACTTTTCAATAAACATACTTTTCTGAAAAAAAATTTCATTCTACTGTATGATGTATAAACGCCACGTAGACAAATGAAGCATCGGATTCCCTCCTTGGTGTCTTTATTTCTGCATAGGTGTACATGTAAAGAGTCAACACAGCAAAAGATGAGAACACAACAAAACTGTTTCGTCCTCTCTTAAATGCATCACTCTAGGTTGGGATATCACATTTTGTTTCTTTCGTTTCAGTATAACCACACATGTGTACATCGTATCACAGATTGGGGGGGGGTCAAATTTTCTGAAAACAAGTTTATCTCTTTCTTCTTTTTCTAAGGAATGGAGCCAGTTAAAATTTATTATTCAACCCTGGCTGCTTCAAGGTATTAAGTTTAAAGATCAATGCCAACCATTTCACACATTGTAAAAAAAAAAAGCCCGAAGTCCCTGTGTCATGAGTAGTTTCCTAAAAATGTCATGCTATTTGGGTTTGTGGTTTTCTTTAAATCAGCATTTGTTACCTTGTTCTGCACAAATTGGAAACAGGCTGTTTCTGTCCTTCTGACTGAGCCTTGGAGAGTAATGACATCATATTGACTGCTACTGCTGCAGCAGTGCAAGTCCCTGCTTGACTGAAGAGCTGTAAACTTCCTAATTAGAGCAGTCTGTAGAATTAATTGTTTGCTGTTCAGGGTTTTTACTAACTCACTCTCTGGTATGTGTTCACATGAATTAGCTGAAAATCTATCATTTTGTTCTTATAAAAAGCTGATCATTTGAGTTTCAGTGCTGAATTGCAGTGGTGTGCATTTGAGAAATCAGCTTGTCTGTTTCACAGCTGTGAGTTCCGTCCCATCAAAACTTTGTGTTTTGTCTTCTAGTTTTGTAACACTGGGTCATTTATTTAGTGGATATAAAATAAATCTAAAGTGTATTAATCCATACAAGTAGTTTGTCTTTGATGTAGCCTCAATAAATAGTTCCATGTAAGAACAATTCATTTCCTCTCAGATTGACAAAAAAGGTGTCTGCCACACCCTGCCATTTCAGGCACATGTACTATATGAACTCACAAATTTCAGTTCACTGATGGTTTCTGTGTGAAAATACACAATGTATTACTAGAAACAATATAGAGCATCCTGATGCCCACTGTCTCCTGTGCCATAGTTGAGGCAGCCACACTCCTGCCCCATCCCCTGCCCCACAAACCCCTGTCTCTTTCCCTGCAATTGAGACTGCGCCTGCTACCCACTGTCTTCTCCACATGGTTGGGTTTGCTGCATGCTGTATGCCCCATCATCTGCCTGAACAGTCAGGGCTGCTGTACCATGTGCACCCCATCCCACTGTCAGGGATGCTATACCCTGATGCTCCCCTGTGTCCTGCCCCACAGTCAAGGCTTCTGCACCATCCTGTCCACAGTCCCCTGCCATCACAGCCAGGGCTGCTGCACCATGCTCCTGCCTACTTAGGCAGGGCTACTGTGACCTGTTGTGTGTTAGAGCCCCTTGCCTCCACAGTTAGAGCTGCTGCACCCTGCTGACACTTGCCACAAGAGTTATGGCATTTGTGTCACCCTATCCTCTGTCCCCAGAGTTGTGTCAGTTCTACCCAAGTGCGGCTGCTGCACCCTGTCCCACAGTTTGGGCTGCTGTACCCTAATGCCTCCCTTGTCTCCTGACTGAACAGTCAGGACTTCTGCACCTACTTCCTTCTGTCCACCCCATTAACACAGGATGAAAGTATTTTTCTGGGCAGTACAGCAAAAATCTGACTTTGGTGGCAGGGGGCAGCATAGTGCAACTACACTAACTGTGAGTCATGGGGCAGTGGAAGCTTGGGGTTGTAAGAGGCAGCAGAGGCACAATGGCCCTGACTGTGTGGACAGGAGCAGGGTGCAGCAGTTCTGGCTATAGCAGGAGACAAACTACAGCATGGTGCAGAAGCCTTGATTGTGGGGCAGGACACAGGGGGGAATCATGCTATAGCAGCCCTGACTATGGGACAGGATGTGTGCATGCAGCAGCCTGCTTATTTGGGATAATGGAAGTTGGTAGCAGGTTGCCTTAAAAGCCCCACCTCTGCTGGCATGGGCAGCATGGTGCAGCAACCCCAAATGTGGAGGCAGGATATCAGACTCTAGGGCATAGCAGAGTACAGCAGCCCTGACTGTCATGACAGAAATGGGGGCAACATGGTGCAGCAGCTCTAACTGGGAGGCAAAGTGCAGCAGGGTGCAGCAACCAAAACTATTCAGGCAGGGGCAGCAGGGTGCAGTGGCCCTGATTGATCAGGGAGGAGATGGGGCAACAGGGTGCATCAGCCTGACTCTATGGGAGAAGAGAGTGGGCAACAGGGTACAGCAGCCTCGAATGTGGAGCAGGAGACAGAGTGCTTGTGGGTAGGGAGCAGCAGAGTGCAGCTGCTGCATCTCTAGGCAGGGGATGGGGCAACAGGATGCCATATAGTGTTTCTAGTTATACATATACATGATGTATTTTCACACAGAAACCATCAAAGAACTGAAATGTGTGAGTTCATATAGTACATGTGCCTGATACAGCAGAATGTGGCAGGCATCTGTTTTTCAATCTGAGAGGAAAACAACTGTTCTTACATGAACAGATTTACTAAGGCTACATCAATGACAAACTACTTGTATGAATTAACAAACATTAGGTTTATTTTATATCTATTAAATAAACAACCCGTTGTTATATAGCTAGAAAAAAAACAGAGTTTTGATGGAACAGAACTCACAGTTGTGATACAGACAAGCTGATTTCTCAAATGAATACCACTGCAATTCCGCACTGAAACTCAAGTGATCAGCTTTTATAGGTACAGAATGGTAGATTTTCAGCTAATTTATCTGAATACAAACCAGAGAGTGAGTTAGTAAAAACCCTGGACAGGAAGCAATTAATTCTACAGACTGCTCTAACTAGGAAGTTTACAGCTCTTCAGTCAAGCAGGGACTTGCACTGTTGCAGCAGTAGCTTAGTCCAATCTGATGTCATCACTCTCCAAGGCTCAGTCAGAAGGACAGAAATGGCCTGTTTTCAATTAGTGCAGAACAAGTTAACAAATGCTGATCCAAAGAAAACCACAAAACCAAATAGCTTGACATTTTCAGGAACCACTACTCATGACACAGGCACTTGAATTCGGCCTTTTTTTAACAATGTGTAAAATGGTTACCATTGACCTTTAAAGAGCCATTCTTGCTCTGTACAATCTAACTCATTTCAAGATCCCTCCCGAGCATTTCACCCAGTCAATTCAATGCCCATTGCAGTGACCATGGGCCCAATTTTCAAAGCCCTGGGTAGGGCGCAAGTGGCATGTGCCACAAAGAATGGCTCGAAGCACCCCTTGCCCCAAAAGATGCACCAGGAGCTATTCACAAAGACAGCTTGCAGCAACAGCCCACACCAGGCTTGCGCCACCCATGCATCCAAACATGGGCTGTGACACAGGGCAAGGAGGTATGTAGCAGACGCAAGCTGCAACAGCCCAGATACCGGAATTTTAGGACTCTACGAGAGGAAAATTTCAGTACCATTAGACCAGCCAGGACTGGTCTACAGGCACGTAGAATACTCACCTCTCTGAGTGATGCCTGTGTGCAGCGCCATGCTGCAGACCTTGATGGTGCCACAGACCTTGATCCCAATGTTAAACCCATGTCCTCACCCCAATCCTCGATGTTGACGTTAGTAAGCAAAGTAAATGTCATGCCCGATCCTCACTGCCATAGTATTAATAAAGATTATTGTCATGCACCAATCCCAGATGCTGATATTTATAAATAAAGGAATTTCCATCCCAATGCCGACATTTTGAAATAAAGTAAATTACATGCCCGATCCCCGATGCTGACATAAGTAAATGAAATAATACTAGGGCCCCCTCCCTGATCCTGCCCCTGATCGCGATGATGCCAGTATTAAATGTACAGAATCCCATTCCCCCATCCCCGATGTTGCCAGTGTTAATAAGGAGCATTATCCGTGCCCCTTCCCAGACCCCTAAGGTGCCAGCAGTAATATAAATAATCAGAGCCAGTGACCAGCACAGCCCACCTCACACCTCCATGGCTGTCAGCCAACTGAACTGTCTAGCACTGATCCTACTGTAATGTGGACCAGGGCTTTGTGTCCAGGTATTTCCTGGTCCCAAAATGGACAGGAATTGGCACCACATACTGGATCTTCCCAATCTGAACCAGTTCCTGAGGAGATGCAAGTTCAGGATAGTCACTCTGAATCAAATAATCCTATCTCTGGAGTAGAGCATGTGGTTGTGCTCCCTGGACTTCCTGGACACCTTCTTTCACATTCCAGTCCATCCCTCTGGTGGTACCTTCGGTTCCAGGCAGATGGGGTGCTTTAAGAATTCTGGCTAATGCCTTTCAGCCTCTCCTCAGCCCCCCGGTCTTCCAAGTAGATTGCAGTAGTGGCAGCATTCCTGCTGCACCAAGGGGTACAAGTGTGTCTGTACCCGGATGACTGGCTGATTGCCAGTTTACCCCAGCAGGTGGTGGAGCAGTTCAGGGACTTGGCCCTCCAGACTTGTTCGACCCTGAGTTTTCTCATCCACCCAGCCAAGTCCAAGTCAGAACTCAGCCCCTCATAGGTCATCCACTTCATTGGACAGAGCTCAATTTCCTCTGGGCCAAGGCCTGACTCCAGCGGACTGGGCAACAGATCTTTCCTCCTATGCTCGATCATTTCAGGTTGGGTGCTTGTATCCTGCCAGGACTTCCTGCTGCTGCTTGGGCACATGGCATTCTGCACCAGTGTGGCCTGGTGGGCCCACTGGTGGATGCGCTCCCTGCAGTGGGAGCTGGCCCACCAGTGGTCTTCAGTGCCTAGGTTGCCTGGACCAGCTGGGTGAAGCAGCCAATGGGGTGCAATCTAGTGGTGGCTCATCCTGGAACACCTAGAGGAAGGAGTTCCATTCGTCCACCCAGAGCTGACTGTCACTCTGATGACTGTCACATCTCTAGTGGGATGGGGAGCATGCTTGGGGCCCACAGGGCCCACGGACTCTGGACCCCATGGAGTCCTGGTACCGCATCAACCTGTTGGAGCTCCTTACAGTGCATCTTGTTCTGATGACATTTGCTCCATCTGTTTGGCATCAGGTTGTGCAGGTCCAGATGGACAACACCATGAACATGTGCTATGTGAACAGGCAGAAGTACATTCCCTCCAGTTGTGTCAGAAAGTTCTCCACACCTGGACCTCGTGCGCGGCTGGTGCTGATCTCCTAGTGACTCATGTAGCCTGTAGTGATAATTTGGGTTACACAAGTTGTGACAGACCAACAAACACCAGCACTAAACATAAAAGTCCAAAGCTTTATTATAACATAATAAAATCAAATAACTTACAATGGACAACAAACTCCAAGACTGCTAACACAGAGGGAGACTTATAGATACAAAGCCACAACATTATTATGACATAATTATAAATCAGGTAACTTACAACAGACAACCAAGCTGCTAGGTTGCTAACCACAGAGGGATGCTATATGTCTGACTCACTGAAGTTCCTGGTACTCTTCTCCTGGAGTGGCTTGCTAGCTCAGCTCACTAATCAGAGTGGAAGCAGATATTGTATACAATCTTATACACAATGACATGATTGCTGAGGCTGTATTTTCCATTGTCTCACCATAACTGAGAGGCATAATTCATTTGCAAAACACCTAGCTATTGCTTTGTTTTGCAAAAACATTGGGAAAAACATGCTTTTTAATATATTTACTATTTTCATGCCCCCTTCTCTCCCTGCTAGTCTCCAGTCTTCAGGGAGCCCTAGGCTGGTAATCCCTGTTGCTCTTTCCCCAGGTAGCTCCATGGGGCCACCGTGGACCTATCCCCATCGTGCCTCAGTTTACCTCCCAGGTGGGATGGGGACCCGGTCATCCCCTACAGTTCATCAATCTGCATCGGTGGTCCAATCAGTTCCCAGGAGCCTATGGTTCATACTAACATTCATACTAAGGCATAAGGAGTGGAGAAAGGCGGTGAGACCATGTATGCTCCTATCTTTTACCCATAATATGTCAGAATGTTTCTTTCCTCAATATATGCATCCAATCTTCTTGAATTGATACTTATTACTACTTATAATGACTTGTAATGGCAGTTGATGCCATAGTTTCAACACCCTCTGGTGAAAAACCTTCCTTTGTCTTAGTTGTAGGGATGCTGTCTAGTGCTGGTTCTACTGCTTTTGAAATCCATATTTAGCTCACTTAGTAAATATGTGTCTTGCATTATACTGTAGCATAGCAGTAAGTCACCTCTTAGTCTTCTAGTTTCCAGTGACATTAAATTTAATGCTTGTAGGTGATTTCTATATGGTTCATGTTTCAAATTATGTATTAGTTCAGTGGCATGTCTTTGGATTTTTTTCGATCTGATTTATACATCGCTTTTTTAGTGGGCCCCACACCGGCTACCATAGTCCAGTAGTGGTCTAACATATGATCTATATAGTGGCATTATGACTGTCATCCCTACTTTCAAAGTTTTGCTTTATGGCCCCAAATATCTTCCTTGCCTTAGTAATCTGCTTATCACAGCGAGTAACATAAGTGATATCGTTATTTATTGTTATACCTTGATTCCTTTCTTCTTTAGATTCTCTTAGAGGCTGACCAATGACGCAGTACGTCCCCTTAGGATTTCGTCTTCCTAGATGTACTGTAATACATAACATTTGTCTTTATTGAAACTCATTCCTCAAAGTGTAGCACATTTCTGGATATTATCTAGATCATTCTATATGGTTGCTGTGTCTTCACTATTTCTAGCAATACCTGCTAGTTTGGTATCATCTGCATATTTACTTCACCAGTTTGTTTTAAGTTGTCCCATAGTGGAGCTGAAGATTTGAAATAACACAGGTCCCAGGACTGACCCCGTGGCACCCCACTCGTGACTGGCACTGGGGCAGAGTAACAGCCATTAATACATACCCTTTGGGGTCTTTCTTCCAGCCATCTTGCTATCCATTTCTTAAGTCTATGATCTAATTGTATATCTCTTAAGCTCTGTAGAATGTCCTTATGTGGGACTTTATCAAATGCCTTTGCAAAATCCAAATATATGCAGTCCACTGGTTCCCTTTCATCTAGGGATGCTAATATTTTTTCATAGAAGTACAGCAAGTTAGTTACACATGATCATCCAGCCATAAAACCGTGCTGCTCTGTATCCCTCCAGCCCCCGATTTCCAAGTGGGCGTTTATTATTTTTTAAGTGTTGACTCCGCTATCTTTCCTGGCACTGAGGTCAGGCTGATATGCCTATAGTTTGTGAAATGTGCTCTATTCCCTTTTTTGTGGTATTGGCACTACATATGCTGAGAACTAGTCAGGTGGGACTTCTTTGTCTGTTAAGGATTTCTGAAAAAGTATTCTCAGTTGGGTTGCAAAATTAGGTGTAAGTAGTTTTAATAATTTGGGGATATATTGTTTATTGTTTATTGTTTATTGTAAAATCTAGGAATTAATACCTTTGAGCCAAGGCTTTTTTACAAAGGTTCCGCGTCGAGACATTTACATTTACAGAATAGACAAAGGTACAGAGTTGCACAATTAGGTAACAAAGAGAAGAAAAAAAAAACTAGATAAAAATTGATGTAGCTGTACAGCAGAATAATTAACTTAAGCACTATCAATCAGTACAGAGGTCACATGTGCTCAATCCTCCCTACCCTGTGGTTCAAAAGGTAAGACATGAGAGGGAGGTGAGCGCAGATAGGAATTACAAGCGGAGGAAGGAAGAAAAGAGAAGAGAGAGAAAGAGAAGGGGGTGAGGGTGAGGACAACAGGAGCAGACCTAGTAGGGATGAGGACCCATAACTAGGCCATTGTCAGGTAGAAGGGCAAGGAGGATAGGAAATAATAGATTATGAGATAATCAGATACAGTCACAGGAGTCTGTGGTGGTTAGGTGAGAGAATAGTCTGGATTTAAAAACTCCTAATGAGCAAGAGGCAGTTATAGAGGTGCTGAGGGTATTTAGCCAGTTGGGGGCACGGTAGGCAAAAGATTGTTGACCCTGTGTGGTCCGACAGTGGGGGACCTGCAGAAGCTGGGTTTCTGATCTTCTCGTGGATCGTACACTAGGGTTCTGACATAGTAGGCCTTGTATGCAGGGAGGGGTGAGGCCCATGATGGATTTCTTGGCCATTAGGCAGGTGAGGAACTTGATCCGGTTTGATAGCTGTAGCCACCCAGTCTCAGTATAGAGTTCACAGGTATGAGTAAGTCGATGAGCACCAGTGAGCAGCCGACATGCCTTGTTTAGGGAGGTTGTGACCCGTTTCAATGTACTTGAGGGGGCGGACCCATAAATAACTAATCCATAGTCGATGACTGAGATGATCGAGGATTGAATAGATAGCTTCAGTGCTGGACGGGAGAAAAGTTGTCTGTTCTGGTAGAGTATTCCGAGCCACTGATTAATAGTTTTGGAGATACAGTACCATCAATATGCGATGAAAAGACAAGGCCTTGATCAAATGTGACTCCAAGATATTTAAAGATAGCCACTTGTTCAAGGGCAATTCCCAGTGAGGTGTTGATAGTAAGTGGTGCCTGCTTGTTTTTGTTCTGTGGACTAGCGAAGAGCATAGATTTTGTTTTTTTTTGGTTTAGGACTAGCTTGTGTCCAACAAACCACCTCAACACTAGTAAACGCCTGTTGTAGGCTGTGGCGTAAACAGTTAGGGTCTCTGTGGGTGGATAGAATCACAGCATCATCAGCATAAAGTATGATTTTTCCGGGCAGGATTTAGGAGGAGTTTAGAAAAGGCTGAAAAGTAGTGGGCCTAGAATTGATCCTTGAGGAACTCCTGAGAGGACAGGTTTAGGGTCTGAGAGGATACCAGATATTTTTACCAACTGGGTGCGTTGTGCAAGGTAGCTTTTTATCCAGGCACCAGTGCCTATGGAGAGCCCAAGCGAATGTAGTTGATTAACAAGTAGGCCATGGTGGACAGTGTCAAATGTCTTTGTGAGATCTATAAACACAGTTCCAGTGAGGAGTCCTTTATCCAAGGCCTTGTGGATAACTTCTGAGAATTCGAGCAGGGCAGTGGTGGTGCTATGCCTTTGTCTGAATCCATGTTGCTGGTCACAGAGAATGTTATATTTCTTCAGGTAGTCTGTAAGCTGGTCAGCTACCATACGTTCAAGGGCTTTTGATAATGGGGGTAGTATAGAAATTGGTCTATAGTCCAGGTAGGGACTTATCCCACTTTTGTGCACCGGAGTGATTATAGCGCCTTCCATATTCCAGGAATTTGCTAGAACAGAGGGAGAGATTGAATATTCTGGTGAGAGGAGTAGTACTACATCCAGGGTAAGGGATAGAATTTTGAGGTCAAGAGAGTCACTGCTTGCCTTGTATTAGATATAGCCTTCTTTACATATCTGTAAACTTGATGCGCTTTCACTATATTTAGGTGGAATGGTGGGCGATTGTGGAGGTAGTGGTGGTGTAGAGATATAGGGGTCTGCAGCGGTAAGAAGTCAGATGTAATGACTCCACTGAGGTCAGTAAAGGTTTCATTTAAGGAGTTTGCTATGATCATAGGGTCAAGGGTGGTAGTGCCTGCCACATTCATTGCGGTAGGAGAAGATTTTGACTGATTACCCGTGATATTTCTTAGATAGTCCCAGAAAGGTTTTCGCTACCCCAGGTATTAGAAAGAGCGCTGTTTGAAGTAGTCACTCTTGACTCGATGGGTCTCTTTGGTGCAGAAGTTTCGGCTTGTTTATATTTTAGAGTGTCGGCCAGAGAGCCAGAGTCTCTTGCAATAGCCCATAGGTGGTCCCTTCCTTTGTGTAGTGCCATTGCTTGGCAGTAAGCCATGGTGTTGAGTGTGCTTTCACTTCGCTTTTTTATAGGAGCATATAAGTCACAGGCAGCATTGAAGGTGCAGATAAAGTAGTTTAGTGCCTCATCGACGCCTTGCATAGCATAGATGGGAGACCAGTCTTTTGTCTAAGATTTTCCTTGAGGGAGTAAGGTTTCCAAATGGTAGTACTCTGCTAGTGATGGTTCTAGGGGTGGTTTTCTAAATCTGTTTGACCAGGTACATATTACTGAGAGTGGTCGCTAAGTGAATCTGGAAGAACAGCAATGTTATTTATTCGGTTGGATGATTGGTGAGGATCCAGTCTATTAATGTACTTTTCCCGGATTTATAATTTTTCCTAGTGGGCGAGTTGACCAGCTGAGTTAGGTTTGCTGCTAGGATTGAGTCTTTAGTCGACCCTGTGTCTGGGGCAAGCCAGTTGATATTGAAGTCACCTAGAAGGAGGAGCTCTGCATCAGGAGGCTGGGATCTAACGAAATCTAGTACAGACTGCAGGCCGGACCCAGGATCTTTAGGTGGGATGTAGATAGCAGCAACGGTGAGGACTTTGTTATGGGCACCAAGGAGAAGTTTGATAGGGAGGAGCTGTAAGGCAGAGTTTGTGGTGGTATGGGTAATGGCGATGCAGTTGAGATATTCCTTAATGTAGATGGCACAGCCGCCACCCTTCTTTGTTGTCCTGTCCAGCCCGGAAAATCTTGTAGCCTTGCAGACAAATAGCATGGTCGGGGGTGTTCGGGTGTCAGCCAGGTTTCAACAATGGCTAGAATATCAGGGTTATGCTGATTGACAAAAGTTTGTAGTGAGGCTAGTTTAGGTAGAAGACTACAAATATTTAAGGTGACAAAAGTGAGTCCTCCATCCGTTCTGGTAGGCTTGTTTGTATTGTAGGAAATTGGGCCAGGATTAGGGTGGACACTTCCAGATATTAGGAGGAGGAGGAGTAGGAGTTTGAGGGTCCATTGTCGTATTTCATAGTAGGTGGTAGGCATCCTAGTGATCTTATGGGTTTGAGACCAGCTCAGGCGCCTCGCATCCCAATGTAAGGTATCTATCAGGAGTAGGTGACAGGTTGCCCCCTTGCAGTCATCACACTCTATCATAATTAGATTATAATATAATAATATTGTCGGGTCCTGCTGAATATGTGTTTTTTAGTTTCTTTATTTTGTCAATAATACTTTCACATGTAATGATATATTAGTTTTGTGTTTTTTGTTGTTATTCTCTTTACAGTATATCCTGAACTTTTTGAGAAGACAGAGCCAAAGTACTGTAGGTATTGAATTTATTTGCCATAGCTTCCGGCTCTGTGATTAGGTGGTTGTGTGTCATTATGGAGCACAGCCCTGAGTTTGACTTACGCAGAGAGTTCACATACCTGTAAATTGTTGTATATTATTTTTACTAGCTGTGCTAGCTATCTTCTGTTGTATTTTTGGTTTATTTCTTTTGATCAGATTTTTGCATTGTTTTTGAAGAGACTTATACTGTTCCCATAAGGCCTCGGATCCTGTTTTCTTAAATTTTATATAGGCTCTCCGTTTCTTTTTTGCGCACTTTTTTATGAATTTGGTAAGCCATTTTGGTTTAATGCCTCTGCTATTGTAGTTTGTTGTCTTCCTTACATGTTTATCACATATTGTAAATATTTGCGTCTTAACAGTCCACATTTCAGAGGTGGATTTATATTTTAAGATTTCTTCCCAGTTTATTTTATTTAGGGCCTCTTCTATAAGCTGTATTTGCCATGTTGAAATTATAAGTCTCACAACATCATTTAGTTATAGGGATATTTTCTTTTTGTGTGAATTAGATACTGTTGTGGCCATTGTTTCCTAATGGTTCTGTCACTTTGCAATTTGCAATATTTATCTTGTTTATAGTTAGAACTACATCTAATATTTTATCCCCCCCCCCCCGTTGGTTCTGTAACATTTTGTGTGAGTCCAAGTTGTTTACTTCTAGAAAGATAATGCTATGTGTCCTTGTAGCTTCGTTTATTCCAGTCTGTATCAGGAAAATTTAGATCACCCACAAACATCACCCTACCTATTTCACAGTCGATTTCCAGTTCCTTATTAATGTGTACAGTATTTTCACTGTCTATGCCTCGGGGTCTATAGTATACCCAAACTAGTATATTATTTTTATTCTTTGTCTCAACTCTAATCCAGATAGATTCTATATTAATATTTTCTGTTTTAGTTTTATCAGAAATGTTAGTAGATTTCAATTTGTTTGATGTATATGCAGTTACTCCTCCCCCCCCTTCTCCTTCCTCTCTAGTTGATATAATATGTACCCTTGTATTTCTCTTCCCCAGTCATCATCTTCCATCCACCAGGTCTCATTTATGAATACCATTTCAAACCCATTAGGTGGATTTAGGATTGCTTCCAGTTCTTCATGTTTATTTTGGAGACTCCTAGCTAATGTTAAGTAACAGTTTCCCTTCTTTTGCTATCTTTGAGATTTTTAGACTTATTAATTGGTATTTTTACTGCTTTGGTTACCTTGCCTTGTTCATACCCCAAAGTAATCAGTTTAAACAAAACTAAATAAATAAACATTTTTGTGTACTGCATTTTTGATCAGAGTAGCTAGTGTGCATGTTCCTGCTGCACTTGGATGTAGTCCATCCTTTGCAAAAGATGGTTGTTTCAGAAGGTGTCCCATGAGTTTATAAAATATACTTCTTCCCCTCACGCCTATTTTGTAGGCATTCATTAATCCTTCGTATGGTGTTATTTTTACGTTTGCTTGCACGCATGCGCAAGGAACGTTTTGGGAGAGTAGCACATTTTGGAGGCGTGCCTCTCCCATTCAAGCCACTGCTCTGTTGAGCAGGCATGGCGGTCCTGCACCAATGGGTGCGGGGCTGTGTGTGACAGCGGTGGTCTTCGCTTCAAAACCGCTGTCACTTACACTGATGTAGGCCTCTACACCCCCATCAAAGTTTTTGCGCCACGCTGGGAGCCACTCCCAGCGTGGCAAACATCCTGGGTCTCTTGCCGACGGGGTGCCCAATCCATCATCGCTACACGCCCCCCAAAGGCCCCTAAACTTTGGTGCCACACTGGGAGACCACCCCAGTGTGGCAAACATCCCGTGTCATCTTTTTTTTTCAACCTGTAAAGCAAAACATTCCCACATAGTCTCCCAGCCCCTCCTTCCCCAACCCGCTCCTACCCACTGCGCTTCCCTACCTCCCCCACCCATGCCTCCAGGCACAAATCGCGGCAATCGCCAGCTGGACCAGGAACATGTCTGCACTCTTCAAAGCTGACCACTGAACTGAGAAAATGCCGGTAAGCTGTATAATGGGCAGATAGGGGTTTTCAACTTTATTTCATATCTCAGGTATTTTTTATTTGCACCAAATTTTAGCATGAGGTATTGGGACCCTTCACTCATGCTGTCATGCGTCATGGCGTTTTGGGCCTAAAGGGGATTTCGCAGTCACTGCACACTTCATGGTGCGAAATCACCCTTTGGGCCTGAATAACGCATACGACAGAGGCACCATTCATGTGAAGGGGTCCCAAAACTCCATGTTGAAAATTTGTGCAAGAATTCCTAAAAATGACTGTTTTATGAGCGTGCGTTGCGCAGTTCCTACGCAGGCTTGAAAGTTTGCGGATTTTCAATATTTTCACTCCAGATTTTCAACATTGCCATTTTACCACACCTTCTTATGAGTAGTTTAGCTGTCATTTTCACATCTCACCCAAATGTAAGTCACTATGTAGCATAACGGCCGTGTCGGTGTGCAAAATCAATGTATGGGACACATTAAGAAAAATCACCATGACACTGTTCATTAGCAGAGGTCTTAAAATGGCTGTGTTGAAAATTTGGTGAAAAAATTCCTAAAATGACTGTTTTATGAGTGCATTGCGCAGCTCTATGCATGCTCGTAAGTTTCTCAATTTTCAATATTTTCACTCCAGATTTTCAACATTGCCATTTTACCCACCTCCTCATGAGCAGTACAACTGTCATTTTCATCCTGCCCAAAACATGTTTCACCTTATGGCGCTGTGGCGCAGTCGATGTCGAACTCAATGTTGGGACACATTAAGAAAATCTCAGTGGCACTGTTCATGAGCAGAGGTCTTAAATGGCTGTGTTGCAAATTTGGTGAAAAATTCCCAACAATGACTGTTTATGAGTCGCAGCATTGCACAGTTCCTGTCGCATACCGTAGGTTTGCAAATTTTCAATATTTCCACTCCAGATTTTCAACATTGCCATTTTACCACACTTCCTTATGAGCAGTACAGCTATCATTTTTCACATCCTGCCCAAAGCGTGTTTCCGCCTATGTAGTGCACAATGGGTACAAAAGGTCATGCTGAAATTTTATTGTGCAAATACCAGCAATCGCACAAGGCATTAGGGTAAAGACTATACATGCCAAACACCACTGCAAATACTTGCAAGCGAATGTCCGGCATTGACAAATGCTTGTTCTCTTTGTGCCACATTTAGGTAGAAATCCCGATATCACTGGGGTCTGCCCTTTGCTTTTATTAATGTAGTGTAAGTCCATAATGTCTTCTATGACATCTTGTTCATGATCCTTTCCTAAGTTACTGGTTGCAATGTATATCACAATAATTTCACTATCCAGTTGTCTGTCTGTCACCCTAGGCAAGCGGGATTTTATATCTTTTATACAAGCTCCGGGTGGGCAGTTTACCATCCTATTGGTCTTGTCCCTCTCACAAATTATGCTATTTGTTCTCCTTAAGATGGAGTCCCCGATGACTAGCACCTTTTTTGACATGTTGTTTCCTCTGCTACCCTGGGTATCTCATTCTCAACCCATGCTAAGGCAGCATATTTATTTATTAGTTCAATTTCAGCCATGCCTAGGGCTCTTCTACCTTTTTTATTTGGGACTCCACTTAGAGTCGCCCACTCTGCTGTTTCTGTTTCTACCTGCTCAGCATTTTTTGAAGGACTTCTGCTACCTCAGCCATTGCTGTTTCCCCATATCCCAGTTCTGTATTATTCCTGCCCGGGAGATTAATGCTCTGGTCCTCAAAGTTATTATGCCCAGTTTAATCGGTCAGTGATTCCATCTCACTTCGTAACTGACTCATCTGTACACATTTATTGCATTTGTATGGGTAATTATTAGGCCCAGACTATTGCTTCATACAACCGGCAGCTACAGCATCTTGAAATAGTGCCTTCAGTACAAAGTAGATCAAGGAGATCATTTGTCGAGCTACTTCAATCCAGGGTTTAGCAATATATTGCCTCCATATTAGTTTCTTAGTGAGCTTAAATGACACAATTATCCTTACTTCCAGGCTGTATGCTTAGTTTGTCCTGTCCTTCTCCCCACAGGACACACAAGACATGCACTGATGCGTGAGTCTCTACGCACATCTCCCCATGTGACGATCGCACGCTCGCTCACTTGAGTTCACTCCATTTGCTCGGAGCAGCCTATTTATCCTCCGTGACATGGATGTATCCTTCTGGGTCATGTGATCCCACTATCTTCTGCTCCTCCTGATAGTCAGTTGTGTTTTATTTTAAATTAAATAGTAGCAAAGGAGTGCAATCTCCCGATATTTCCCCGGGTGCCCCATCCAGTTAAATAGTTTAGAAGAACCTCCTCCTGTAGTCCTCTTCCACTACATGGGACTATGGACCTCCACTCCATTTCCTGTTTCTCTAATGTTGCTAGGCAACCCTAGAGCAGCTATGTTAAATGCCCACAGAAGAAACACACACACACAAAATCAAATTTAGGTATCTGATTTTTGCTTCTAGGAGTTACTGTCTCACAGCCTCCTGCCCAGAAATGTCCTCCACAGAGAACAACTTTTGCTTAGAGTTGCCTATTTATCCTCTGTGACCCGGATGTATCCTTCCAGGTCACGTGATCCAACTATCGGCTTCTCCTTCCTATAGTTAATTGTGTTTTATTTTAAATTAAAAAGTAGCAAAGGAGTGCAGTCTCCCAATATTTCCCCTGGTGCCCCATCCAGTTAAATAGTTTAGAAGAACTTCCTCCTCCTGTAGTCCTATTCCACTACATGGGACTACGGACCTCTGCCCCACTTCCTGTTTCTCTAATGTTGCTAGGCAACCCTAGGGCAACTATGTTAAATGCCCACAGAAGAAACACACACAAAATCAAATTTAGGTATCTGGTTTTTAAGTCTAGGAGTTACTGTCTCACAGCTAATTGCTGTCTCACAGCCTCCTGCCTGGAAGTGTCCACCA
Source organism: Neoceratodus forsteri (assembly GCA_016271365.2). NCBI lineage: Eukaryota > Metazoa > Chordata > Ceratodontiformes > Ceratodontidae > Neoceratodus > Neoceratodus forsteri. The sequence continues at coordinate 1,183,258,964 of CM057454.1, forward strand.
CAGCCTGGTTATAGAGTCTGGGGAAGCTGGGTCCCCTATACTGGCGACCAGCACAGGGTGTTTTCCTTGCATTTCTGGTCCTCCCCTGAGAGTGTCGGCATGCAAGGGGATCCTACAGGTGGGGCACATTGAGGCATGCCACTGCTCTGAATATCGGCCAGCACCTTCCCCTTCCCAGCTTCTGCAGTCCCATTGCATCTCAACCCATGGTCACCCAGGTTGCTATAAGGCAGTGGGACCCACAGCCTACCCTCCCTGGGGAGAGAGCAGCTCATTGGGCACTCAAGAGGAAAACATGTTCAACAGCAATTCTACAAAACAGTTTTAGCAAGTCATTGACTACTTCCTCTTTCCAGAGCCAGACAGTCACATAGCCAATTGTGTAAAAATTGTGTCACACTGCATCTGTTTTTGCAAAAAGCTTGTGATAGTAATTTTCCAACTATCAGATCTAGACTAATCAGGAATTTTCCAAAAATACAGCAAAACAGGCCAGGTGACAAACGTCTTTACAGTTTGCAAGCAGGCACATCATTAGTGTTCATGGCAGTGTATAGATATCCCAAACATTATAGCATCATTGTCCCAATACAGGCTTCTATCACTTCATAAGTGTACATAATATTTTGGTAGCATATCAAGGTGTCCTTACAGGCCAGAGCCTCCAACCAGCTGGCGGACACTCTCAGCAGAGTGAGCATGGTATCTCATAAGTGGTTCTTCATCAGGAGGTAATAGACCACCTGTTCTCCCAGTGGGTACTCCCTTTACATGTTCACCCTGGAAGAATGACAAGCTGAGGGTGTTCTGTCTACCCTCCCACAGTGTGGGGCACTGATGGGGATGCCTTCATGACACCCTGGACCCCAGGCTCTCTCTTCCTTCCTTCCTTTCCCTGATCCACAAGGTGTTGGTCAAGGTGTGGCAGGACAAGGCATGGATGATCCTAGTAGCCTCAGTTCTGGTACCCAGATCTCCTCAGGCTAAGCAGCAGACCTCTGTGGCACTTGCCTCTATGCCAGATCTGCTTTCTTACCACAGGGGAAGGTCTTACACCCAGATCTTCAATTCCTTGCACCTGATGGGCTGGTTCCTGAGTGGGTAGAGTTCCAGGCTTTGGGGCTTTGAGGTTCTCAGTGTTGTGGAAGCCTACCAGGAAGAGTTGACTCGCCAGTGCTATGCCTTTAAATGAAAGTGCCTTTCCATTTGGTGCCAAGGCAGGAGCTAGACCCTATCCAGCCTCTTGGCTAGCATCTTTGACTACCTGTGGTCCCTCTCCCAGTTGGACCTGAGGTCAATGACCCTCAAGATTCACCTGTCAGACATTTCTGCATACAGTGCAGTGCAGGCTGGATGCTGATGATGGCAGAGAATAAGGTGGTGGGTGTTTGGTAAAGGCCTTGATCACTTGTCCCCAGTGGTGCATAAACCACCACCACCACCTTGGAACATGGTGCTGGTACTGGCCATGCTCATGGGCATGCCATTCGAACCGATGTACAGGTGTGACAGCTGTCATCTGTTGTGGAAGACCACCTTCTTAATGGCTATCACTCGACAAGGATCAGTAGAGCTCCAGACGCCCCGTGGAGTCTTTGTACTTGGTGTTCTGCTAAGTGATAAGGTTGTCTCTGCTCCAACCTGAAGTTCCTCCCAAAGGTTGTTATGGAGTTTCATCTTGACCATGTAATCAGTCTTCCAGTGTATTTCACCATTTCAGCCTTGCAGGTCGAGCACAGGCTCCACATGTTTATTTATTTATTTAAATGTTTTCCCAGGAAGGCATACTGAGCAGAATACTGCTCGATTCCAGATGTGTCCTGGGGTGGAGGGTAGAGGAGAGTACAAATTAGCTGTGATAAAATGTACAAGCATCGAATACAAAGTCCAAAATATAAACAAAAAATACAGAATGCATACAAAATACAAGATACAAAAATACAGTGCGAAATACAGTGCAGCAGCAGGTAGTAGTGCAAGCCATTTAGACAGTCTATTACAATCACATGAGGAGGAACTGGCCCTAGGGCCAACAATATATTTAGTCACATGTGTAGGTGGAGGAGAAATGTGCTTTGAGGAAGGAGTTGAGGTGCTGGGTGGGGAGGCGTGCCGAATGTCCACGATGAGGGAGTTCCACAGTTTAGGCATGCAATATTTGAAAGCTGCCTGGCCTGCAGTGGTGGACATGTGTGGTACACATAGGAGTCTGGCATCATTGTTCATCAGTGAGTATGCTGGAAGGGTAGGGGCAAATAGTTCAGAGGTAAGGTAAGTGGGCAGGGACTGGGTTCAGAACTTGGCCATGATCCGAGTGCAGTGGGACAGTCTTTGGTCCTGAAGGGAGGGGAAGCCCAGGGTCTGGTAAAGGATGCAATGATGGGTGGTGGGAGGACAGTCATGGGTTAAGTGATAGGAGTGGAAGAGTGGGTCCAGTCTGGCTAGGGTGGACTTGGGTGCGGCACTGTAGACTATGTTCTCATAATCAAAGATAGGGAGGATCATTTTCTGTACAATGGCATGGCGAGCCAGCAGCGGGATGCAACCACGATTATGGTATAGAGCACCCAACCTGGGGAGGAGTTTATTGTGGATGGCATCGATATATACAGAAAAGTCGAGGTGCTGGTCGAGCCAGACCCCAAGATATCTAAAGGAAGTACAGGCCTTCAGAGAAGTCCAGTCCAGGGTGTGGAAAATGGGGGTGGAGAGGAGCCGTGAGAGTCTCTGCCTAGTGTCGAAAGTCATGGAGACTGTTTTCTTGGCATTGAGGAAAGCTGATTTGTGTGAAACCAGAGCTGGATATTATTGAAGTCCTGCTGAAGTCTGGTCACCACATCAGTGATCATGGGGCCAGAAGTATACAGCACCATGTCGTCCCATACACACGAATGGATGTGTGAGAGCAAGCAGAGGCAGATCATTAAGGAAGGCAGAAAACAAGAGAGGTCCAAGGACGGAGCCCTGGGGCACACCAGTAGTGACAGCAAGGGAGGCAGAGGTGGTGTAACCATTCAGACCGATTGGGATCAACCAACCAGGTAGGAGTGGAACCAGTTGGTCGCCTCACTGGAGAGTCCTGCAAGAGAGCTTGGACAGGAGGGTGAATCAGAGGCAGTGTCAAGCGCCTTTGCCAGGTCAACAAAATTGCTGAGGTGATATGGCCTTTGTCCATACCAGTATGGATAGAATTGGTGAGCCTTAACGGGAGGTGGCAGTGGAGTGGGTCTTCCTAAAACCAGACTGGTAAGGTGTGAAAAGGATGAGGAGTCAAGGAAGGAAAAGAGTTATGAGAGGACTAGGTGTTCCTGAAGCTTAGTCAGTATGGGGAGGAGAGAGAAGAGCAATAGTTACCAGGGATGGAAGAGTCACTGCCTTTTGAAGTGGGATGACAGTGGCATGCTTCCACTCAGGTGTGATATAAGCTAGAGAGAAAGAGTGGTTGAATAGTGTAGCCAGTGGGACGTGATGGCAGAAGCTGACAGGAAGAGCACTTTGGAGTTCAAGCCAGTGGGGCATTTACCTTTGGATGGATTCAGGGTGAGCAGCACATTTAATACTTCTAGCAGGGTAACCTGGTGGAAGGAGAAGGAGGCAGCATGTGGAGAGGCTTGAGCAGGGGAGGAAGGGGGTGAGGGGGATTTGGGGGCAGGTGGGAGAGAGGACAGCTGTGACGATGTGCAGCTTGTAAAAAAAAAAGTGTTGAATTCAGAGGCCACTGCAAGAGCGTCAATAGCAGTGGAGCCACCTATGTTTAGGACAGGTTGGAGGCTTGGAGGGTGGGGAGAAAAGCAATTTGACCACCTTCCAAAATTTAGCAGGGCGATTTAGGTTCACAAAGAAGGTAGTTTTGAAATAGTTAACTTTTTCCTGATGGATTAAACACGTCCAGGCGTTACATAGAGCACAATACTTTAGATGATCCATGGGTAAGCTGGAGACCTTGAAGGACTTCCATGCCTGATTTCTAGCTCTGAGGTGTATCATGATGTCAGCTGTGATCCAAGGCAAGTGAGCACCCCTCACCCAAGCCCATCTGAGAGGGGCAAAGTAGTCCCAGACAGCAATGAACCTGGTCTTGAAGTACTCCAGGGTGGAGTCGATGAAGATAGCCCAGGGGACCAGTCTGTCTTGGCCAGGTCATTTAGAAGTGAGGCAAGATCCAAGGATTTATAGGACCTGGTCAGGAGGGTTTTGGGGGGAAGTGCCTTTAGCCTGAAGATTTTTCTTACCGAGTAGATCATGTGATGATCACTAAGGAGACAGGCTAGAGGCTAGTATGCATTGTGGGTGGGAGGTGAGGGACCAATCAAGGAGAGTGGTTTAGAAATTTGGGATTCAGATGTGTGGGCTCAGTGATCATTTTGAGACAGATTGAGAGTGGCCACCTGATCGCACAGCTTGGAGTTAACACTGGAGAGCCAGTTCCAATTGAAGTCCCAAAGGATATAAAGCTTGCCCCTCGATTGTGCGCTGCTCCTGGGCAGGGTGTCTCGGGATCACTGTGCAGGGTGTGCTCTGCATTGGAGGGATGGTGTAGCCCACTGCAAATCAGAGACCACCACAGTTGTCATAACAAAATATATGTATTAAACATTACAAACAACCAAACATATTTACAAATATATACAAGGGTGGGGGGAAGTGCCACAAACCAGGTGGGGGCAGGCATGGGGCAGGAGTGAACAAATGGGAAAGGCAAGAAGGGTGTGAGGTGGGTCCAGGGGGTAAGTCAACTAGGGGCATGGAGGGCCTATTGCCTACCCGCTTCCACTCCTGTGCGCCTCCGTCCACTGTGGCACGGACCCGATCCACTCCATCCTCTGCAGTATTTCAAGTGATGCTCTTGAAAACTGCGGCAGCTCCTGCACTCCTCGCTCAATGGGTGTCCAGCGTTGTCCACCTAGGACAAGGGAGCAGAGTCAATACATGTGACTGTCCAGCCCCCTGCAGCCCACCCATTGTGCATGGCATACAGCCATAGGCCACACCCCTGTGATGGTGTGTGACCACCCACAGTGACTGCGTCCACAAGACCTGCCTACCCAGGGACCCACAGCCATGTGGACCGCTGCACACACCCACCGCCCATGTTCCACACAGCACCACCATGGCCGTACAGTGACAAGGCTATGCGGTGCAAAGGCAGTGGCACAGCCATGTACCCAGTGCATGCACGGACCACCAGTGATACCCACCCACACATGCAGTGCCACAGGACAGTGCTGAGTGTACCGTGTGGCATGCACGGCAATGGGGCCAAGTGCTGGTGGCCATGCCCCGCCGCCAACCCTGCAACACAGCATGCACAGTTGTGATGGGAAATAAGGCACTCACCTGCATCCATACCAGCAGGACACTGCTGTCCCATGGCCCCTCCGCCACGTCCCCCTCCCGCAGCACATCAGCCCTCTCCCGCTTAGCTCTGGCTTCCCTTGCTCCACGTCGCTCCTCCAGGCCTAGGGTGCAAACACAGACAGGGGAACATTAGTACAAACCAGTAGCAAAGCCCCACCCACTGGTGTGTGTATTCCCACCCAGCCCAGCCATGCCACAACCCCACCACCACCACCACTACCGCCCACACTGGATGGCCCCCACATCCCTGTGGGGTGGACACATGCACACTGCGATACCCGGACGGACGGACACTACCAGTGTATGGATGGAGTACCTACCTGGCCATGGCATGGTGCCTCACCTGGCATGTGCCTGTAGATGCCCAGTCCATCTGGTTCCCTCCACGAGGTCCCCATACCAGTGGCGACACTGCTCAGTGGTACGGGCAATTCCTGTGGCCTCCTCCATGCCCTCTGCTACCTCCTCCCACACGGCACTGCATGGCTTATTTAGTGGGTCCTGTCCAAACAGGGCCCCAGCATGGGGCTCCACAATAGCCACAAGGTTGGCCAGCTCAACCACGCTCCACTGTTGGGCTGTCCTGCATACCATCTCTCATGCAGTTCAGATAACAAAGTGGCACTCTGTAGCACACATCCCCCATGTGCAGATGCTGCACAGTACAGCGCTGCCATTCCCCATCACGCTGTCATTGAACAGCGTGATAGGGGTGCACCCATGTGGATGCATGGTGCCTAGGAGGCACAAGATCGACTGCAGGGTCAAGGGTCTGTCGTGCAAAAACCGCCACAGTGCTATTGGGACTCCTGTGTAGCACAGTAGGGTGCTTGTGTGTGACGCCCTGCAGTGGCCTACCACACTGTGGCTCCACGGTGCCTACAGCACACCAGGCACAGCGCCACATGCAAGAACAGCACACTAGCACCACTGGCACAGTGGTGGCAGTGCCTTGCACTGCCTTCTGCACACAGCATGTCATCAGCATGGCAGGTGTCAGTGTCAGCACCCCGGGCATGTGCTGCACAGTGCCTACTGCGCACATCACAGAGCTGCACCATTGCCTGAGCACACTCAACAACATTGCACAAGGTGCAACAGCATGATATTCAGCCAGCATATGTAAATCAACTCATCAGCAATTCCATGGCGCAACCACTGCATTAGCATCCACTTAAAGTTGCATGTGTTGCACTATATAAATGTGACATGGGGCTGCAGAGGACATAGTTTGGTATTGCAGTCTATTGTGGTGGGTTGCATGCTGTTTGGATGTGTGGACTGTGGTGTGTGAGGGATGCAAGGCACTGCACATTCAAAGGTAACACCTGTCATTCCCACAGGCTCTATCATGACCGAACGAGAGGATGAAGAGGAACAGGGATGGGGGAGAAGGAGGAGGCCCAACTTCACCCGGGCTGAATCAGATGCCCTGTTTGAGGCCTATCTCGACAGGGAACTGCTGCTCAGTGGACAGTGTGGAATGCCACAGGCCTGTGCTGCGGAATGGGGTGAGGTTGCGTGTGCCGTGAACCAGCATGGCAGCCACCAGCAGTCCATGCAGGAGTGTAAAAAGAAGGTTAGCATGGACAGGAGGAGGAGGATAAAGGACAAGGTGGCTGCCATCAGGGCAGCACGTGCTGCCACCAGTGGTGGACAGCCAGATGTGCCATGCCTGATTGCACAGGAGGAGGGGGTTGCCGGCAGCATGCAGCATTGTGACATAGAGGGAGTTCCTTTTGGTGGCTTCCAGATGGGTGGCAGCCCATCACTGCATGGTAGGTCCTGTGCTGTCACTGTGTGGGAGGTGGGGGGAATGCCACAGGGTAGGGCATTGACAATAACGCTACTGTGTTCTCTTATAGCTCCAGAGCATCTACATGGGTCAGCGGTGGTGGGTGTGTCCACTGAGGGTGATGTTCTGGACATGCAGGAATGCCAATCCACCTCCACAGGTGTCCGAGGGACAGGACCACTGCATTCCTGCCTGTCTGTCCAGACTGAAGATGGTGGTGCGAGTGCGGACGAGGCCCTGCCTGTGTCCCAGCCTGACAGCGTCCACGAAGACCAGCATGCTGGGACACGGACTGGTGGCAGATCTGGCACCGATGATGATGGATCACATGTCCCAGACAGTGATACATGTGGGATGCAGGATGGTCCCACAGCAGGAAATTGCACAGGTGTAACCATAGGTGGTGCCGCCGTGAAGGCCTGTGTGACATCACAGTCCCAGCCTGTGCCTGTATGCCACAGTGGGGCAGCACTGGCGTGCGTCCAGGCCAGTGGGGCTGTTGCAGCAGCTGTGGTGGCACCAGTGAGCCCTGGTGATTGGCGGCTGGAGGGGCAGTGCCAGCAGTTGGCCAATGGCGATGGGGACAGTGTCGGGAGCGGCAGCAGTGCTAGCATGTGGATGTGCCCGGCATGGCTCTGGTGTGCAGCACCCATCATCAAGGGGTGCCACCCAGCAGGGTCAGCAACACCACGAGGGACAGCATGCCGAACCAGTGGATGACCTCTTTGATGAGCACAGCCGCCTACTCCAGGCTTCAGTGGATCAGCAGTTGCGGCTTGTGACTGCAGTAGATGCACTCAGTGTGGTTCTGCGCCAGGCAGAGGAGCGGTTCAGCAGAGACCATGGTCTGCTCCTGGCAGAGATGGCCCGGCAGTGGGAGGATGTGACCGCTGCCATTGGCAGGCGACACATGCATTCACAGCTGTCATGGCCACATTGGGCCCCAGTTCAGTGCCCATGCACCGCAGATGCTGTGCAGTTTCATGTCCACCCCCCATTCCCGGCGCCATGCGACACCTTCTATGTCGATAGCGGGTTCAGCTGTGGGCATACCGAGCACGCCTGGTGTGGGCATGTTCGGTGAACTGCAGACCCCTGTGCGAACACAGTTGCGTTCCCACAGTGTGACCCTTGGGGGACTGTCGGTGCCACCCCATGAGGCTAATGGTCATCCTGGCACGGCTGTCAGTTCTTGGTGGTGGCGCCCATGCATCTGTGGTGGCCGTGGCACTGTGCCACATGACTGACCTGTCCCCCACCATGGCCACGGTCTGCCACTGTCCTGTGTGCAGTGTGGTATGTATCATGTGATGCACAGGTGGGGTACCCAGCCCTACACATGCACGGTCCCTGTACACACCCTCCCAGCTGCTGGCCACTGTGGCGTGTGCATGATGATGCCTGCATTGTGCTGTCCACCAGTGTGCAATGGTGCCCAGTGTCTGAGGCATGCACAGTGATGGCCACTGGGCGTGGTCATGTGTGGACCTGTGTGAGGGTAGGGGTTGCATTCAGGGTTGGCGTGCCATCTACCCCTTGTGCATGTCTTGTGGTGTGTGTGTGTGTGTGTGTGTGTGTGTGTGTGTCTGTACATGTCATGTTTGGCCCTGCCCATCCCTGATGGCGTGTGTGGTTCCATGCTCAGACCCATTCCCTTGCCGCCATCTTCCCCTGGGGTTCGTCCATGCCTGTCTGTGGGCTGTGTCCTTGCCATTGTTGGTTGCACATGGCCCCGTGACCTATCTGTGTTGGCCAAAGTGCTCTTCTGTGATGGTGTCCCAGTGCAGCTGTGACACCCGGATCAGTCGGGGGTCCCTTCACCCAGGGGGTGGCTGCCCATCACCGTCTGGACCAGCGTCCTCATTGTCCCCACTGCTGTCCCCCTCTTTGACCTCTACGGCTATTCCACAGTCATTGGCCATGTTGTGCAGGATGCAGCAGGCCAGGAATAGCCCGCAGGCCTTTGAGGGGCTGTACTGTAGGGCACCGCCAGACGTGTCCAGGCACCAGAAAAGTGCCTTCAGCATCCCGAATACCCGCTCGATGACATTCCGTGTTGTGGCGTGTGCCTCACTGTACCATAGCTGTGATGGGTTCATGGGGCGCCGGTATGATGTGAGCAGCCAAGGATGGAGTGGGTAGCCACTTTCACCTGTGTGTGGTGGGTGAACATTAGTATGGTGGCCTGTGTCCTTTGCCATGGGCCATCAAGGCCGGTACCCATGGCACCTCTGACTATGCACCCCACGTCTGCTCATGTTGTCCTGCATGATATGCATACTCACCCACTAGGTGGCCATGGGATGTCCCCACTCTAAAACCTGTGGCACAGTGTGGACTGGTGCCAGATGAAGGCATCAAGTGCTCCCCCCGGGGTGCGTGGCACAGGCATTGGTTATGCACCCCCTGGCATCAGCACACCACCTGGCAGTTGATGCTAGCATACTCCTTCCGGTTTATGTAGGACACACCGTCTGGGCCAGGTGGCATGCAGATGGCCACATGGGTGCAGTCAATGGCCCTGAGCATGCCATGCATATGTGCTACCCTGTGGAACTCTTGTATGTGTGCTGTGCACTCCACCTGTGTGCTGGGGAAATGGATGTACTTAGCAGCATGTGGCAGCAGTGCGCTGAGGAACTGTGTGAGTAGGCATGATGCGGCTGACTGGGTTATGCCTGTTGTGTCCTCTGTTGGTCTCTGGAAGGTGCCCGTGGCGAGCAGGCACATGACAGCTGTCACCTTTGTCTCCACTGACAGAACATGGCTCCGTTGTGTAGATGCTTGCATCTCATCACTGCACATCTCACAGAACCACCTCAGGATCACCTGGTTCAGGTGGTACTGGCCCAGAATCTCTGTGTCAGAGTAGTGTTTGAAGGCGGTGCGGGCTCGGTACTGCCTGTTCAGGGCATACCACCAACGGGCCCTTCCATGGCCGTGCCCCCCTGCTGCCTGCCTTCTCACACCCCACATTACCCCCTCCATCTGGAAGGTGGCACTGGCCACATCCCTGGCTGGTGTTTCCCCCCCCAGCAGCTATTATCCCATTCCCCCCGCTCTCCGTTTATCATGCTCTCCCTGCACCGGGTACACCTCCGGCCCTTGGCTGTCCTGCCTACTGCCACTTCCCGCAGTCCACTGTGGCACTTCCCTACCACTCCTGCACAGTGGCATAGGCTCCCCACTCCTTTTCTGTTCCTGGTTGATTCCAGGTGTGCTCTGTCCTGCTCCTGCCCAGTTCTGCTCACTGCTACCCATTGCCTTGTTCCTGTCACCTTGCTCCCACCAGTGGCTTCCCTGTAGTGTTCTTGCACCTCTCTCTTGTTTCTTTTTATTTTGGATCATATGCACTGTCGCACAACTTCCGCTAGCTCCCCTATTACGCATGGCGCATGCTGTTGAATATCACACTGCGCATGTTATTCATGGTTCCTCCCCCTATGGTTGCACTTGCATTCATTAATATTGCGCTCATGCGCATTGCAATTTGCACGGTGCAGCTGCCTCCCGCTGAATATTGCACAATGGTGCATTTCCATACTTGCGCTGGCGCATCTCTGTTGCGCGTGGCGCATCCCTTTTGAATAGCTGGACCCTTGTATCTAAACCTGGTATGTGTGTGTGTCAACTCACATGCTGTCTCAGCACCTCTCATGATAGACAGTCCATAACACATTTTTATATTACAAAAAAATCATAGTTTACTCAGAACTGGCTGTCCACATGTCACAGAAGATTCACTGGGTGTTTAAGACTTAAGATCTCTGGGCTATCGTTTACATACTCTCAATGACATTTTTTAAGTGTATTTGAGTCAAAAGAACCTTTTTTAGAACCAGGGAGAGAAAACATGGATAATATCCCAACCTTCAATAGTAGTGAGGTGGAACAAATCATAAAAACACTTAAACCCAACTGTTCGGCTGGGCCCGATGACATTACCCCTAGATTCTTGCAGGAACTAAACAGTGAAATTGTGGGACTTCTTATCATCTTATTTAACACCTCCATAAAAGAAGGTAAAACTATACAAGAATGGAGAGAGGCTTTGGTCACTTCAATCCACAAAGGTGGCAATAGAGATGGTCCAAGTAATTATCGACCCATAACTCTCGCCTCTGTGATAGGAAAAATAATGGAAAGGCTGCTACAAAAACAGATAATGGAACATACCAATGGTATAGGGTTGGTGGACACCTCTCAGCATGGTTTCATTCCTGGCAGACCCTGTATCACTAACCTGGTACAGTTCTTTGAGCCGGTTAATGCCGCATTGGATAAAGGTATACCCGTTGATGTCCTCTTTTTAGATTTTGCCAAAGCTTTCAATAAGGTGTCCCACCGAATACTTCTACAACATTTAAATAGAATAAAATTGCATCCAAATATCATCAGTTGGGTACAGTCATGGCTAGAAAGATGACAACAGAGGCTGTCTGTTAAGGAACCCTTGTCAAACTGTGGAAAGGTAATGAGTGGTGACTCTCAGGGATCAGTGCTTGACCCCACCCTGCTTAATATTATAGTGTCCACTATGACAGTAACTGGCAATGCATGGATATGCAGGTACGCTGATGACTGCAAGCTTGGGGGACTTGTACAGATGGCATCTGATGGTAGACAGTTACAAAAAAAATTTGATCATTTATCTCAGTGAGCCATGGGAAACAAAATTAAATTTAATGGAAATAAATCAAAGTTATGCATTTGGAAATAAAATCCTCACATTGAACATAGATTAAACAACACAACATTTCAGAATACAGTAGAGGATAAAGACCTGGGGGTAATGATCACTAACAATTTATCATTTGACAGAAATAGCTCTGTAACAGTTAAAAATGTCATAAAATCATAGGCTCCATTCTAGGTAATATAAAAGGCAGAGATGTTGAAGTAATTGTGCCATTCTATACTAGTCTGGTGTGCCCCAACTTGGAGCACTGTTCTCAGTTCAGTGCTTCCACACTATAAGAAGCAAAAATTGATTGAGGGTATAAGAGAAAGATCACTGAAAAGATTAAACCATTACAGCATCTCAGCTATCGACAAAATTAAATTTGTTCTCAGCTAAATATAGACAAATTATAGGAGACCTCTGTCTAACATATAAGGTGATATAAGATGAATATATGAGGGAAGCACTTGAGATCACAAGATACAAATGTATAAAACCTACTCGAAGTGATATTTATAAAATTAAAGGCGAAGAAACTGTAACAACTAAAAGGAGTAAATTATTTACCCAATGGGAAATTACAGTATGGAATATGTTCCCTCAGCATGTTGTCGATGGTAAAAACTTGACAATTTTTAAAAATAGATTTGATATATACATGGCAGATAAAAAATATGATTTCCACCAATGACATACATGGTCGGCGAGTTCAATAAAAGCCTTCACAGCTTACTGAACTTGTATATCCCCTATGAACTTATGAACATGTTTAAAAAATAAATCTTAGCCCCACAGTTATCTGCCAGTGAAACATTACTAAAAATCTACATTTAGAAACTCTTACTGAGCCAGCCCAGTGGCGTGGAGGGCTGAAGCATCTGTACCTTACATCCTGCCACGTCGATGGCCCATGTTTACAATGTGAGTGGGCCGCTGGGTGTTGGCTGGGAAGGGAGAAGATCGAGCGCTCCCACTGAATGAATACCCATGGGTGGAGGCTTGAGGGTAGTGTGAGTCTACTGGGCACCAAGGAAGGGAGGGTGCTGTGGGACTTCCGCAGACGTATGCACACCTCCACGTCTGGTGTGTGCACCCCAGCAATGGGGAGGGGGAAAAAAATGAAGGACAAATCTCCTGGCTGCAGGTGATGACTGACCCTCTGCAGGTTCCACACCCGGTGGCTGGGCAGAACTCCGGAAGGTAAGTCATGGTCATACGGGGTGATGGGCTTTGGGGGTCAGACTGAAGGGTCAGCTAGGGTGACAGGAGATAAACACCCACATATATATATATATATATATATATAAAAAGAAACTCTTACTATAGTTTTTGCTTTCAATTATGCTGGTGCTCCCACAGCACGTCTTCTCACTCTATCCTCAGTGCTGATTAGGCTCTCGTGTCAGTGCTTAAAAAACAGTGAAAGACAATTATTTTTAACGTTTTCCATTGCTCATCACATTTTGAAGTCAGTGTTCCCTGAAATCAATCAATCAATCAATGCTTTATTTCTATAGCACCTTTCAAATATCAAGGCACTGTACACTTTGAAACACAGGTACAGTAAACAAGATAAAACAACAATATAAATTATTTAAGAACAATCTGGGAAAGCTAATGAAAATAAATATGTTTTTAACATAGATTTAAAACACAGTTTCTCTTCAAGAGGATGTGGGGGGGAGAGGATAGCCGCTCCGTAAAGTACTGCCACATGCTCAGTGTTGGGGGAAGGCACTGTGGAAGTGCAAATAGTCCCTACTAAACTCTCACTCGCTACTGTACAAAGTTTCTTTTTTTGGGGGGTGGGGGTAAAAATCCATCCATATATTATTAGAAAATGCTAATCCTTTATTTTATCAGGTGCCTCTTCTACTGTGAACTGTAACTCTGTGTCGCTCCAGTCCTCTCCCTGCTGCTTGTTCTCGCTTTGAATTTTTGGTCTGTTCTAGTTGAGAGCAGGAGCAGTTTGTGGCTCTGTGAGGAAAGAAGACTGTGACTGTTTGGTGGTACATTATTAGAAAAACAAAGAAAGCAGTTATAATATTGTTGACTATGTTTTGCTGGCATCGGACAATGAAAGATCTTGTGGAAGCAGAGTACTCTATCTTCAACAGGTCATCTTTTTTTTTACCTCTCACACTTAACTGTCTTAAAATAACTATGTGTAGGAGTCCATTAACTGCTTATTTATGTGATCACCTTGTTTAAAACATCTGATAGGCCATTTTATTCATAAATAAACCTGACCATAACTTTTAAAATAATTTTCTTTGCAAAATCCACCACCTAAAGAGTCGCTGGAATGAATATGCGAATGAGGGCATGGATATTAATAACAAATTCAATTACATCATCTTATGCCTGGTGGAAGCACTATTTTATCAGAAATTCTGATAATAGCCTTTTTTATATACTGTAAATAAAATTACTTTTTCTAACAATAAACACCAAAACAAAAAGTAGCCCATTTTATAAGCACAATAAGACAGATTGTACTACACTTCCAGAGGCTGAAAGCACGTGACCTGTGGCCTCATACCTCTCTACGCCCCTGGACGTGTGGTAAAATCTGTTCCATACACACCCCATCATGTCTTATTGCTTACAGAAAGGCTGCCTAAGTGTGGATGTGCACCCTATACCACTCCTAAAACTACAGTTAGAGGTGAGTAACCCTCATTTTGGCTCCTTTTGAGCCAGCCATGCTTTGTGGCATATGCTTTCTCTCTTGGAAAGCAATATTTGGTGCACTTTTTTTTAATCTCCCCTAATGGACTGGCTCCCATCAGCCCTACTCAGGATATCAGAGCTACAAGCCCTAATGTGTGAGCCTCCTTATTTGATTTTCCACAGAGTCAGGGTTTATTTGCGTACCAATCCTAAGTTTTTACCAAAGGTGGTGTCTGAGTTTACTTTAAATCATACCACCCACCTGCCAGTTTATCATCCTGAGCATGCCAGTCCAGGAAACATTGCTCTATATATTTAAATAGAATACTCAGGCACTATATACACTGCAAAGAACTGCAGAAATTCTTTGTAGCTTTTTGTTTAGTTGCTCCTGGGAAAGAAGATACCCCAGTTTCCAAACAGTGCTTGTCCAAATGGCTAGCCAACTGTATTACTCTGTGTTACAGGAAGTACTGTAAGGAACTTTCTAGGTTGGTTCGTGGTCAGTCCACAAGAGACATGGCCACCTCTGTTGCTTGTTTTAAAAATGTTTCTGCTGCAGATATCTGTGCAGCTGCTACCTGGAATACTATCCACACCTTCACTAAACATTATAGTCTGGACACTATCTCTTGTAGATGGGCTAGCTTTAGCCTAGTCCTACAAGGCCTAATTTTCATAAGACTGAAGGCACCAGCCACCCAGACAGTCCACTGTCAGTACTGTTTGGTACTGATCCCACAGGTGTGGCCTGATGAAAGAGATATCCTCAAAGAAGATAGAACAGTTAGATCTTTACCATAACAGTAGCTCTTTGAAAGAATCTCTTTCATCAGGCCATGCCATCCCACCCTCCTCCCTTATGAGCCTTCAGCTCTAGGTTTTGCTGCTCCTGTCTCCATTCTGTTCTAAATTATAGCCCTCTGCCTCACCTAGTTTGCAGAGTGTTGGATTCTCTCCTGGTTCCCCACAGAGAGGTCCTCTGAGTATGATCTCCTGTGGGGAACTGAGGAGAAAAGGGCCCACCCACATTTATGTTTGAGCCAATGTCTGACATCATCATGGGATGTGGGTGGCTCCTGGCTGACTGCATGAAAAAAAGTTTCTGTGTGGTCCTAGCACCTGCTGGCTATTAGTTCCACAGATGTGGCCTGATGAAAGAGATTCTGTCGAAGATCTACTGTTACGGTAAGTACATTAACTGTTCTACTTCTTCCTCATTTGCAGTTTTCATCCCCTACAATCAACCTTGTGCCTGATCACTGCCTTCACCATCTTTATCTTTACCCTCACTGGGCTCAGCCTCAGATGAATCAGATGTCTGTGAGGGACTGACATAGGGCTGGGCGGACTGTTCTGCCTGAGATCTGAACCCTTAAACCATGGACCTGGATAAATACGCACTTTGCCACGGAAGTCCAGTTCCTGGTCTGTGGTTACACAAAGAGTGCCGTAGAATGTACTGTTGCCATGGGGATGCCATCAGAATGCTCACTTCACATATAGGTAGCCAGCAACATCCAATCAGGCAACAGTGCAGGGGATAGTCACATGACATACTCACTAATGGTATATAACCATGGTGAGTGCACAATGTGGCCCAGACTTGCGGTGGTTGAAGATGGAGGATGGTCGGAGGAGCTTGCATTAGTGCAGAGTTGCAAACTAGAAAAAAATAAATAATATATATATATATATATATATATATATATATATATATTTATGAGCTGAGCGGAGCAGGAGGGAAGAAAGAATGAGAGGAGAGAGAGAGAGAGGCTTACTGGGGCAAGGAGGAGAGAAAGTCATCATCATTGGGGGAGGAAGAGGAGAGGAATCAAAAGGAGGGGGAGAAAGAGAGTGGGTGGGGGCCCGGGGGAAGGCGAAGAAAAATGGCAAATAAAAATAAAGATCTGGCCTCAGTGTGGCTTTGTGTAATGTATAGTATAGTGTGTAGTATATGGGGTATCCAGAATCCAGATTCAGATGAATGAGAGAGAGAGAGAGACAGAGAGACAGAGACTGCTGGGGGTCCTAGAGAAATTTTACAGTCACAAAAATCCCAAATAAACATTATTTTCTTGTCCTGGTCTCAGTGTGGCTGTGTGGACAGAGCAAGGGCAGGCTGGCAAAATAAATAAATCTTTGACTTGTGCAATCCAGATCTGGGGGAGCAGGGAGGAAGGAGGGAGGGAGAGAGGGAGAGAGAGAGAGAGAGAGACACTATAGGGGCCCACAAAAATTTTACAGTCACAGAAATCACAAATAAAAGTTGTTTTTTCTTTTCCTGGCCTCAGTGTGGCTGTGTGTACAGGGCAAGTGCAGGTTGAGAAAAAGTATTTGACTTGTGCCATCCAGATCCAGAGGAAAGAAAGAGAGAGACAGACAGACAGACATACTATGGGGTGGGGATGGGGGCACAAGATATTTTACAGTCACAGAAATCAATAATAATAGTTGTTTTTTTTTTCCTGGCCTCAGTGTGGCTGTCTGTACAGGGGAAGGGCAGGCTGGCAAAATAAATCTTTGACTTGTGCCATCCAATCACGATCACTCATTAACATTCATTCATGATTTTATGTATTAAAAAATAATTTTCTGACAAACAGCAAACAGTTGCTGAGCCTGTTCTGCTGGCTGTAGGGGGCCATGAGAATATTCTGAATTTGTGACTCGTAGCAGTCTGTTTACACTACAAAGTACAAACAAGTGTCATCATCACTCACTTCATGCATTATTCCTCCTCATTATCCTTCTAAGATTTATCAGATATCGCTATGTATAAGCATTAACCAACCCCAGTGTGGGACTATGCGTGCGGTTGTGCACCAGATGTCTGCTTCACCAATTTGAATTGTGAGGCACACTGCTGAGTAGGTCATTGAACAGTAACTGTAGGAGCCAGTCAGCTAAGCTTGGAAGGAAGTGGTGATGGACTGCTGTGCTGTTGGTGTGCTGTGTACAGTCACAGCAAAAAATTCTTCCCTGGCCCGTGAGTGTGGGTGGGAGTCATCAGAGGACATTAGGTAGAGGGCTATTTTTACAGGTTAAAATAAGAAACAAGGAAAAATGGATCCAATTGTTGATGAGATGCATTCTTCTCAGTAAGGCAGTGCCACTGCAAAAGACAGCAGTTCACGTCTACAGTTTCATCTTCCAAGTGAATGCTTGCACCCAAATAAGGTGCATCTGTCAGATCAGTCCCAAGTAAAAAAAAAAGTTGTGTAGTTAAAACCAAAGGGTTGGTTGGTACCACCTGCAGAGGCACCCTAAGGTATGGAACAGTTGCATACTACGCTACTGCCAGTCCCTCACAGATATCATCTGTTCTTCTGAGGTTGAACCCGATGAGGGTAATAATCAAGATGATGAGAATAATAAGGCAGCACAAGGTTTACTGGAGGGGATGGAAACTGCAGATGAAGAAGAAAAAGACAGAAATGTCTTGGTTGTGGAGGAGGGCAGAGAGAATAAACCACAAGAAGAACAAGCCCAAAAGAATCTGGAGGAAAGAAATATGAAAAGGTGACCGAGGTACAGTGCCTTCCTGGGAAAAAAATAAACAAAAATCATCTTTTGTTCGTTCATACTTCTCCATTAGTCACTCTAATGGGTTGGTGGCAACATGCAATGTTTGTTAATAGCCAGTCAACAGGGGAAAAATGAAAGGAGCACTGGGAACTTCAGCACTGAAAAGGCACCTAGACAGATGTCACATCATTACTGAGAACTCCAGCTGTGCGTCTTGAAGAGAAAGTGACAGTGATAGCTCACTACACTCAGGGGTAACACCCATAGATGAAAGCAGTGTCAGCCCCCGCAGCACTAAGGAAACACCTCCACCATCACTTACTCCAGTTCAAAGAATTCCTACTGTTACTAAAACTGACCATGTGTTCAAAAGTCCTCCTCCTTCAAGGAGACAGCTTACCATCTCAGAAACATATAAGCTTAAAGCCAAATATGACTCGATTCACCCCTGTTGCTGTTATAATAACTAAAAAAAATTCAGAAATGATAGCAGCTGATTTGTTGCCATATAATGTGGTTGAACATGTAGATTCAGGCGGCTGCTTGAGTACCTTAGAGCTCAATATAGTATATCATCATAGAAATACTTCTCAACAACAGGGAATCCAGATCTTTATGATGTCATATGTAAGAAATTAAGGTGCGTCTTGTGCAGTGCTGCTGGGAGAGTGGTGCATCTCACAACAGATACCTGGACAAGCTGTCAGCCTGGACCCTTTATGTCTGTCACGGCACATCGGGCATGTTTTGATCATTCACGTGGGGACAGTGACACATTGCAGTTTGCTGTTCTAAGAATGTTTTATTTTCCATCTGAACAAACCTCATACAACATCAGTGAAGAGCTCCAAAAACCAGTACAGCAATGGCTCACTTCACAGGGACTGTCAGTTGGCTTTACAGTTGCAAATACTGGGTTCAACATAAGGAAGGCTTTGGAGGTGGGGGGTTTTGTTCACATCCGCTGCTTTGTGCATTGCTTAAATTTACTAGATCACAGTTTTCTCAATGACAATAGGGACATTAAGGCTCTCATTAGCACTGCTAAAAGAATATGCACTCATATCAGTCACTCATGCAAAGCCCATCACATGTCTGAAAAAATACAACAGGCACACAGTTTACCTTTGTACAGACTGATCCAAGACATTTCTACTTGATGGAATTCAACCTTTCATATATTCCAAAGGCTGCTGGAACAAAAGAAAACTGTCAGACAATACACCTTGGAAAATAAAATTGGTGATGCAAATATCTAAATTACTCCACCACTGTGGGCCATGCTGGGGTTTCTAATTTTTCTGCTCAAGCCATTTGAGGAAATGACCAGAGAAGTAAGTGCAAACACAGCAACTCTGAGCCAGGTGATACCCCTAATAAAAATTTTAAAATTTGGGTTGAATCTGATTAGGGAAAAGTTAGAGAACCAAGAAAGTTCCATGCTCACACAGGCTGCCAGTGGTGCTGCTGACACATACAGGTTGCCCCCCAGGATAAAACAAGATCTAACGAGACATATGATCGAATAAGTTGACAAACTATGTAAAATGCTTCATTCTGAGTAGTACATTAAAGCAAGAATCTTGGACCCACGATACAAATCGAAGCAACTATTGAATGATGATGATGATGACACTTGTTTGGAGATAAGAAATAACTGATGAGGTACGTGCTGTCATGGAACAGAGTACAACAGCTGCACCACGTTCATAATCTTCTTCATGACATAACACAGCATTGGGTGGCCCATCCTCTACTGTTGCAGTATTTCTTCCCCCTTCCTTCTTAGCCACTGCAGCCAAATCATCTTCTTCACCACCATCCAAACATAGCACTGTCCCACAGTCACTTGGTTTAGCTTCATGTCCTAGGAGTCACTTAGAAGATATTATTGTAACTTCTTCATTGGCCTTTTGTAACACAGCCTCAGTACAGACCATTGTTGAAATGTACCTGGCAGAGTTCAATATCAGCAGGAATGCTGATCCTTTGAAATGCTCGAAATCCAAACAAAATATGTGGCCGGCTTTAGTAAACATTGCAATGAAGTACATGAATTGCTCTCCTATTAGTGTGTGTTCAGAAAGATTGTTTAGTTCAGCTGCTAACGTCATTACTGAAACACGATCCTGTTTGACACCAGAAAATGCTAAGCGCCTAACATTTCTGAAAGTCAGCATTCCTCACTTTAATTTCAAATATGATACCTGAATGAAACATATAGTCTGAGTGAGCAGACCCTATTCACAAAACACTTTCAAGAATTTATTTTGTGCCTATGGTGAAAATCTTTTGTGAATAGGGTTTACTATATGAGACAGCAATTAATTGCAATAAGTGAGGTCAGGATTCCGGAAGGTGGACTAGGCCAGATCAGAATTATTTTAAAGATTACAATGAGCACATACACATGAAAAACAATACCATCAGTGGGTTCAGAGTCCAAATACAGCAAGCACTGCATTTCATGTCACAAACTTACTTGGTAGTACTAGGTACCACTGTGATCTGAAAGGTAGGGTACTACTGTCTACTACTACTACAGGGCTCCCATATCTACAGGGATTCCTGTATTTTACAAGGATTTGGAGGCATCTACAGGAAAACTCTTCCCATAGACTTGCATTGGTTATACAGGAAAACAGGTCAATTCAGCTTCCATAGGAAATAATGTAATCTACAGGAAAACACAGGAATATCACCCTGGAGTTACAGGGAAAATGCCAAATCAATATGGGAGCACTGCTACTACTACTACTACTTGTCACTTTTTTGTCCTCAGCCACTGATTAAAAATTGTTTTAGCACTGACCTGACTTTACTGTTGTACTACTGTTTTATGTTTCGTACAATGGATGGCTTAGTAGAAGTCTGAACACTGAAACTGTTTGCTCTTTGTATAATGTATTTCTCATGCCCATGATATTTGGCTGCAATTACTTCACAGAGAACAAGCATTTGTCAATGCCAAATGTTTGCTTGCTGGCATTGGCATTGGTAGTGCAGAAGTTACAGAGCTGCATAATAGGAATGGCAGTGAAGTGTTAATCTGAAGCCAACCCCACCACCACCCTGCAGAGAGTGACAGGCATTGGGGTGTGCCTTAGGGTCATCAGGCATAATGGGCATGCCATTTCATCACACCCTACCCTGCAGACACCAAGTGTCATGGTGTGCCTAGGGGTCTTTGGCCCTTATGCGCACCCCATTCCATCAGGAAATATGGTGAGATGGGTGCGTTATAGGAGAATGGGGTGAAGTTTGGGGCTGAAGAGTCCAATGCATACCTCAATGCCTCTCACTGGCCGCAGGGTTTGGAATTGTATGAGCATTACAGGCAAAGAATTCCAATTCACACCCCTGATGCCTGTCATTCTCTACAGGGTGGGGCGTTATGGTTGGAAACCCCAACAGCTCAGGCATTCATTGGTATTTTCACTCCAAATTTTCAGCATGTTATTTTGAGACCCCCACCTCATGAACAGTGGCAATATCTGTTTGTTAGCCGAAAGCTGCTTATGCACAGTGACTATGGCATTTAGCACAACAGGTGCAAAAACACATTCTGAACAGGATGTGAAAAATGACAGCTGTACTGTTCATGGGGAGGTGGAAAAAATGGCAATGTTGCAAATCTGCAGTAAAAATATTAAAAAACTGGTGAAGTCACGAGCATGCATAGAAACTGTGCAACGCACACCCGTAATGTAATTAGTGTGGGGATTTTTTACAGCAGATTGTCAACTCAGGCATTTTGGGACCTCCGATCATGAACAGTGTCACTGTGATTTTCTTTATATGTCCCGAACAATGATTTCCCACAGCGACCACGCATCTCTGTGCTGAAAGTGTGAAAACACATTTCGGCCATGTTGTGAAAAATGACAGCTGTACTGTTCATAAGGAAGTGTGGAAAAATGCCACTGGTGAAAATCTGGACAGAAAATATTACAAAGTCATGAACTTACGAGGGTGCATGGAAACTGTGCAATGCTGACTTGTAACACAGTCATTTATGGACTTTTGTCACCAAATTTTCAACATAGCCATTTAAGGCCTCTGCTCATGAACAGTGTAACTGTGATTTTTTAATCTGTGCCAAACATTGCTTTGCACACGACTGCACCATTATGGCTACATGTCGTGGAAACACATTTTGGGCAACTTGTGAAAAATGGCAGCTGTACTGTTCTAAGGAAGTGTAATAAAATGGCAATGTGGAAAATCTGGAGTGAAAATATAGAAAATTCGCAAACTTATAAGCGTGCGTAGGAATTGCGCAACGCACGCTCGTAAAACAGTCATTTTTAGGAATTTTTTCACCAAATTTGCAACGTAGCCATTTTAAGACTTCTGCTCATGAACAGTGTAACTGTGATTTTCTTACTCTGCCCCAAACATTGATTTCGCTCACCGACTGCATCATTGTGCACTACATGTGTTGAAACACATTTTGGGCAACATGTGAAAAATGTCAGCTGTACTGTTCATAAGGAAGTGTAATAAAATGGCAATGTGGAAAATCTGGAGTGAAAATATAGAAAATTCGCAAACTTATGAGCGTGCGTAGGAACTGTGCAATGCATGCTCGTAAAACAGTCATTTTAAGGAATTTGTTCACCAAATTTTCAACATAGCCATTTTAAGACATCTGCTCATGAACAGTGTCACTGCAATTTTCTTAATGTGTCCCATACATTGATTTCACACACCAGCTCGCCATTATGCGCTACATAGGTGGAACCACGTTTTGGGCAAGATGTGAAAAATGACAGCTGTACTGCTCATAAGTAAGTGTAATAAAATGGCAATGTTGAAAATCTGGAGTGAAAATATTGAAAATTCGCAAACTTACGAGAGTGCATAGGAACTGCGCAACGCGTGCTCGTAAAACAGTTATTTTTAGGAATTTTTTCACCAAATTTTCAACATAGCCATTTTAAGACCTCTGCTCATTAAAAGTGGCACTGTGATTTTCTTAATGTATCCCATACATTGATTTTGCACACTGACTGCGCCATTGTGCGCTACATGGGCGGAAACACGTTTTGGGCAAGATGTGAAAAATGACAGCTATACTGCTCATAAGGAGGTGTGGTAAAACGGCAATGTTGAAAATCTGGAGTGAAAATATTTAAAATTCATGAACTTATGAGCGTGCATAGGAACTGCGCAACGCACACTTGTAAAACAGTCGTTTTTAGGAATTTTTACACCAAAATTTCAACATAGGCTTTTTGAGAGTCCACCTTATGAAGAGTGGCAGTGTCGTTACATTACTTGGTCCTGAAAGGTGATTTCGTGCAGTGACTGTGAAATCACCCTTCGGGCCCGAATAACACCATGACAGTGCAATAATTCGTGAGGAGGGGTCCCAAAAACCCCATGTTGAAAGTCTGGGCCCCAAATTCCCAAAAATGCCTGAGATATGTAAAAAAGTTTAAAAAAACTTTTCTATGCCATTATACAGCTTACCGGCATTTCCTCAGTTTGCGGTCGGCTTTGAAGAGTGCAGACGTGTTCACGGTCCACCAAAGATTGTTGCGCTGGAGTCCGAAGGTAAGTATGGGGTGAGGGGTGTGGGGAGGCAGGGTGCACAGTGGGTGGGCAGGGGTGAGGGCAGACACAGAGAGGACCGTTTCTGATTTTTCAGTTTTTTTAATGAGAATGACGGGACGTTTGCCACGCTGGCGTGGGCTCCCAGCGTGGCAGAGCGATGGCTGGTTGGGCGTGGAGCCCGTGGGGATTGGGCAACCCCATCGGCCACAGCATCTGTTGCCACACTGGGGTGGGCTCCCAGCGTAGCACCCTGTACTGGGGAGAGACAGTGGAGCCCGACAGAGGTTGGGCACCCCGTCGGCTATACAACGTGTGCGCTGGGGTGGGCACCCAGCGTGGCATTTGAGAACTGTGTTTGGGCGCAGCACAGCCAACAGGGGATTGGGCACCCGTCGGCTATATAATGTGTGTGCGTGGCGGGGAAGCACGCAACATATGTGTGTGTGTGTGTGTGTGTGTTTTGTGTGTGTGTGTAGGGGGAGCATGCATGAGCAGGCGATTTCTTATCGCTGCTCACTGAAGCGTAGCTCCCCCTTTCAACTGTATGCCACTGCATTTTGGAGTTGTCATAGACAGCTCTAGCAGGCATTGGAGAACTGCGGCCGCGCCTGCAAACACACTGACTGAATTGGAAGAGGGCTGACATACCTCCGAAAACTCGGATGATGGCACTATGTTTCTTGCACATGCATGCAAGCAAACATAAAAATGTATATTCATTTCTTTATTGTGTATGTGTGGTATGCTAACCAGGCTGTAACAACACTACTTACAGTAACTGGGCTGAGATTATTATATTTACATTTTAATTTTTTTACGTACTGAAAGTACTTGGGCACTGGTTGGCAGCAACTGTAGAACTAAGAAGGATGTAACAAACTACTGTTTTACTTTTCATACAGTGGATGGCTTAGTAGAAGTCTGAACACTGAAACTGAAAGCTCTTTGCATAACATATTTCTCACATCCTCATGGATACAGGGAAGTGTAAGGAGGGGAGATCTGCAAAAGGCGGATATACTGAACAAATACTTCTATTCAGTACTCATTGAAGAAGGGGAGGGTCAGGGACCACAGCTAGGTAAGACACGAAGTGGGGGAGAGAGGTAAATACAAGTCCATTCACAGCAGAGAGTCCTGGAGGAACTCACAAAACTGAAGGTGGACAAAGTAATGGGGCCAGATGGCATACACCAGAGGATATTAAGGGAGCTGCAAGGAGAGCTAGCAGCACCTCTGCAGCCATGTTCACTGAGTCACTCAACACAGGAGTGTTTCCGGAAGACTGGAGGAGGGCACATGTAGTCCCCTCTATACAAAAGTAGTAGTAGAGGAGACAGGGAATTATAGGCCAGACAGGCTCACCTCAGTGGTGGATAAGATCTTGGAGGCACTGCAAAAAGAAAGAATAGTGGCACACTTGGAATCCAATGGTGCCCAGGATCCAAGGCAACATGAATTCACAGCAGGAAGGTCGTGTCAGATAAATCGGATAGATGTTTTTGACTGTGTGATAAAGGAGGTAAATTGGGAGGGGGGTGCAGTGGATGTCGCCTACCTCAGTTTCAGCAAGGCCTTCAACACCATCCCACATAAAAGGGCTGCTTAACAAGATAGGTAGTCTGGGCATGGGGCACAAGGTGGTAAACTGGGTTAGGAACTGGTTAATGGACAGGAAGCAGAGGGTGGGGGTAAATGGGATCCAATCCAGGGAGACAGGGGTGAACAGCGGGATACCTCTGGGATCAATCCTTTGTCCAGTCCTGTTTAATGACTTCTTTAGTGACATTCCAGAAGGGCTGGCAGGAAAGGTCTACCTGTTTGCAGATTACATCAAGATCTGCAGTAAAGTGGATGCTCCAGAGGGTATGGAGAGAAAGAGAAGCGACCTGGGGAAGCTTGAAAAATGGTCTAAGGAGCGGCAACTGAAGTTCAGTTCAAAGAAGTGCAAAATAATGCACCTAGGATGGGGGAACCCTGGGAAGAGCTGCAGGATGGGGGAGAGTAGCTGATGATCACCAAGGAAGAAAGGGACCTGGTGGTTGTCATCTCAGATGACCTAACGGTGTCTAAGCAGAGTGCTAAGGCTGCAGGGAGAGCCAGTGGCATGCTGGGATGCAAAGGCAGAGGTACCGCTAGCAGAAGGTAGTGATGCCAGTGTACAAAATGCTGGTGAGGCCTCACCTTGAGTACTGTGTGCAATTCTGGAGGCTGCATCTTCATAAGGATGTTGATAGCGTGGAGGCAGTCCAGACAAGGGCAACTAAGATGGTACAGGACTTGCACCAGAAAACGTTTGAGGAGAGATTAAAGAACCTCAATATGTGCTCACTGGAGAAGAGAAAGGATCTGGGGGACATGACAGAAACATTTAAGTACCTTAAGGGCATAAACAAGGTGCAGGGGGGAGACATCTTACAATATAGGAGGAGTACAAGAATGAGGGGGCATGATATGACATTAGAAGGGGGCAGGCTAAGGGGAAATGTTAGGAAGTTTTTCTTCACAGAGAGCATGGTGGACACATGGAATAGTCTGCCACAGAAGGTGGTGGGAATGAGCACAGCTGATGGATTTAAACTTGCCTGGGACAGGCATAAGGGAACCTTAGAGGTGGGAAGGAGGGATGAAAGCCCTTGACCAGGTAGGGTCAGAGGTCACAAACTAGTGTAGGGCGTACGGGCACACTAGATGGGCCTAGCAGTCCTTATCTGCTGACAGTTTCTGTGTTTCTGTGTAACTGGGTGTCATCAGGTCTTCAGGTGGCAGTAGTAACTTTTATTTTATGACTGCACTTGATCAGTGTGAAGTGACTGACTGGCTGCCTGGGTGCTGATCAGTTTATGTCTTTTATTTCTTGTTTAATAAATGTATTGCATGTTGAACAGTAATAGAAGTAGTCGTAGACAGCATTACCACCTGTTGGACCAGGCAGTGTACCATAGCACAGTGCAATTGGATAAGCGAAGCAGTTGCATCATTACATGAGCAGGGTGGGTGAGCTGTCACTGCTGCTCATTTTGATCATTCATTTCTTTCACATGGTTTGCTCTGATTGGGACATCCATCAAAATAATACCCACACAGTCAGCAGCATTAATACAAATATCTTAGCTGTCTGCAGTGCTTGGTATTGCTTTGTGGTACAATAGTACTTGCATCTGTCTGTCTCTCTCTCCTCTCTCTCTCTCTCTCTCTCTCTCTCTCCCAGCACACTCACGTCACGGGCCTGAACAGGATATGCTACCAGTACAGGCCGGCCATGAAGCAGCTAGTAGCAATTAATTATTGCTTTTATTTATTAGTTTTACTGTAATTTTTATACAAATAATGCATTAAATTATTTTCTTATGGCCTCTGTGTTTAATGTTGAGGGGCTAGCTGCACAATCGGGCAGACTCAATAGACCATGACCATGAAGCCTGTTTCTGCTGGCATTTCGTATGTTCGTATGACCGACTTTGCCCACTTTTATGCATTTTATCGCATTTTTTCAAATATTTATAAATAATCGGAACATCTCAGAACTCCACCGTGTTCTGGTTCTTATTTAATAAGGGTCAGAACTTCACCAATTCTCCCAGCTCTAACTGACAGTAGCATAGTATGCAATTGTTCCATACCTAGGATTGCCTCTGAGGGTGGTACCCATCAACCTTTTAATTCTAACGAAGAAACCTGTTTTCTTTTTTTAGTTGGGGCTTATCCAGCAGATGCACCTTTATTGGCTTCCAGCAAAATTTTAAGATTTACCAGAAACACTTTTTTGGTTTTGATTTTGTTGGCTCTGAACATGACAATTACTTAGCCTGTCCTTTGGCCCTCCCTTTTAGTTGCAGAAAGGTGCAGTGCCTACCTCAGCTTCAGAATTTGCCTGAACATTTTGATTCATTTTTTTGTATTTTTAACTTTCTAGCACAAAAAATATCCATTCCCGAGTCCCTGGTGTCCAGACTCCCACATCTACAGGCCCAGATTTTGTATTGTAATGTATATAGCACTCAAGAACTGCAACCACCACTTCCTTCTAAGCTCAGTGCAGAAGAGTGACTCTGAGTCCTAGTGTTACTGTTCAGTGACTGATTGTATTCAGCTGCTCAACAATGTTATGCCACTACAGCCTTGGAATATAAACTGGTGATGCAGACAAGCAGAGCACACTGGTATGGTGGTGGTGATACTGAAAATGAGGAATAATGCTAATGACTGATGATGACACGTCTGTACTTATATTAGTCAGTGTGTTGTCTTTGGTTGCTGTAATGTCAGTAATGAATGTCAAAAAACACCCTGTGTGACTTTTCTTTCATCCTTTTGCTGCCAAATCTGTGGGTTTTTTTTCAGAGGCATCAGATTCACTGGGTTTTTCTGCTTGTTTTGGATGCCAGGCACGGTCTTCTTTTGTACATTTTTGCTTGCCTTTTGGCCCCTTAGATCTTCCCTAGCACAATCTGCTCTCCCTTTGACTGCTCAGCAGCCAGAAGCCCCTGTTATGTTTTATTTTTTAATTTATACTTTACTCTGCCTCTGTGGAGCTGACAGGTGGCCCTGGCCCTCCTTCGGAGGGGCTCATCCTCCAACCATCCACCCACTCAGCCAGATGCCGTAGTTCCCCTGCAGATTCCCACCATGATGGGGCCAGGGTGAGGAATGCTGGCTTACTCCATTCCCAGAGCACAATCCAGAAGTTGGGCGGCATATTGCGGGGAAGGGGGGATGGACCCTATCAGCTCCTGCTTTTTCCACCTGTTTTTTGCTCCTCAGGCCCACGGACATGCAAAGAGTGGAGTAGCTGGGCTCCACCTCCATGGAGGCAGCCTTACACTCTGGATGTGGGTCCTCCCCACTCTGGTGGCACCCATGTGCTGACACCCAACCACCACTGGGTGTCAGTCAACAGTGTGCAGCACTGTCCACACTCCCCAAGGAAGGAGTGCTGTCTACGGACGCTTGATCCTTCCTCACCCCTGCAGACCCCTGAGCAGTCCGAGTCCATTCCCGAACTCAGGTGGCTGGCGTAGCAGGAGGTGTTGCATCCAGCACCTCAACCGTCAGCACCACCAGACTGGCTAGCCTTTGTTATGTTAAGGGTTATTTGTTTGTAAAATCACTTAGGTAGCATTTTTGTTTTTTATGTTGTTTTTTTTTCAGTTTTTGTTTATGCCCCCTCCTCAGTCCTCAGCCCCTGCTGGCAACCCCCCAGGCCATCCAGAGCTTCTGGCTATACCCCCAGGAGGAGTCATGGTGGGGACAGTCCTTGAAATTTTACATTTCAGCAGGTGGCACTGTGTAACCTGCAGGAAATGGAGGCCCAGGGAGATCCTGCTGGCCATAATCGTGGAGGTGCCAGGGCAATTTTCTCTGTTTTCTCCTCTCCCCATTGGGCATTACATATGTGGATGTAAGTGTGAGCCCGCACATGCCTGTGCACACATCTGCCCACCATCATCAGCGATGTCCCCCTCCTGATCCACCTTCCAGTTGCACTGCCACCCATGATCACGCATGTGGCAGTATTGTGGCAGAGGACAGAATGAACCCTCCCCCTCCTCCCCCCGGAAGAGGTGAGTCTCCTCTGGGATGCTCAATCCTCTTCCCTGTGGCTGGCCTCGATGACCTGGGCTTGTTCCAACACTCAGGTCGCTGGCATAGTGAGTGGTAGCACTACTGCTCTGCCGACAGGCCGGCAAGTTGTTGTTTTTGTTTTTTTATAATGAGTGGCAACTTGTATTATTTCTCTTTGATTTTTCATTATAGAACTGTAGTATTTTTTTAAATTAACGATTGCTTTGCTTTGCCCTCCCCTGGTCTACCTTACACAGCCAGCAGCACTGCACCATCTGTGACCTAATCAGTTTCAAATTTTCTTTTTTTTTTTTCATTATAGATCGAGGGAGCACTTCCGACCAATTGGAGCACTCCTTTTCTCTGCGTGTGAGGCACTCTTATTCTGCGAAGAGCATCTTGCGCACAGATGCCCTGGAAATGGGCACATTCTAGAAAGTATTTTTTTTTTTTAATATATTATTGATCACTCTTGATCAATAATACAGTAATATGTCCCCCAAATGGGCAGACTAGGTGGGCCAAGCGGTCCTTATCTGCCGTCAAATTCTATGTTTCTATGTGGCAACTTAAATTATTTTCCTTGCTTTTTTGGCCATAGAACTGTAGTATTTTTAAATGAATGATTGCTTTGCTTGGCCTGCCCCTGACCTACACAGCCAACAACAAAGTACCACAGCATCTAATCAGAGTAGAGTGACATTCAGTTTCACTCAGTCACTTTCTTACGGTGTTTTTAGTTTTCCTTTCTAGCAGATACAGCATTACTGTACAATCATTCATGATTTTTTTTTTTTGCCTGCCACCTGACTGCCCAGTCCCCCTTCCCCGTCTGTGATGAGAATCGAGTCTCAACTCACACTGCCTACATGCGCTCTCTGTTGTGCTGCATGGCACACTTAGAGGGCTTATATACTCTGGCTTTCTGGGGTCACATGACACATGTTTGAGTTGTGTTCCCAGCTGGATGCCGCTAGCCGCCTGTGCTGACACTGTATGTCGAGCATGGCATGCCGATGGCATCATGCTCTGAGGAATGCAGGTGGGTGAGAATTTCAAGGAGTTCCTCCAGACCTGTCCTCTACATGCTGCCTGTGGTGGGGTTAGCAAGTATGTGATTGACACACACCGCCCCAGACCCAATGCTAATCCTGCCGCAGAGTATTGGGAGGAGTCACTGGATTGGACTCGTGCAACTGCAGCAGACACAAGTGAAGGAAAATAAAACCTGTAATTCTTGCCCACGATCTTAGACTTATTCTGTAAAATCTTTTATTTACCTAAGTCTGTGGGTAAGCACTGGGTTTAAGGGGGGAGGGGGTGTTCTGATTTGTGGCAGAACAGTCTGCCAAACCCTAGTCTCTATAGGAACTACTACTTATATGATTACAATATGATACCAAAATTGCCATGGACAATGGCCATCTGACGGGTGCGATCTTTATAGCCCAATATTGGCTGACCTCTTTAATTTTTCATTAAAAACTGGTACCTATCCATTAGCCTGGAAACAGGCAGAAGTGATACCAGTGTTTAAGGGAGGTCAGAAAAATGACATGCGAAACTATAGACTAATATCATTGCTTTCAGTCACCTCTAAAGTGTTTGAAAAAATTGTGGTCTCTCAAATAGCTACCTTGAAAAAATAAAAAGTAAAATAAATATCAATCAGGTTTTGGGGTGCAACATAGTACTACTACTGCACTTGTTAAAGTTGTGTCGGACATCCAGGTAGCCATGGACATGGGCCTCCTGGTTGGGGCCATATTTATTGATCTGTCAAAGGCTTTTGACACTTTGGGCCATCAGATGTTGATGAAAAGATTAAGATCTGTTGGCCTCAGCCAGGGGGCACTGGATTGGTTCCATGGCTACCTGGATGGCAGACAACAAAGGGTTAGGCTGGGCAGTAATTTTGTATCCAGTTACTTAAATATTAAATCTGGTGTACCACAGGGGTCAGTGTTAGGACCCATTCTACTCAATATATATACAAATGGTGTCGGACTTCTGATGAATGATGTCCGGCATCATTTGTATGCAGCTGATACAATATTGTGTCTTGAAGGAAAACCTGTGGGACAAACACAGGAAAAATGACAAAAAATATTTTAATATATTACAAACATTTTTTCAGAACATGGATTGGTCCTATACCCTCAAAAGTCACAGGTAATGCTGTTTTCAAATAAAAAAGTACCTGCGGACCTGGATATAGAAACATTGGTTGGGTGTAGTCTAGCCCATGTGGATTGTCACAAATACTTGGGAGTCTGGTTGGACTCCCATTGTAATTGGGACTTCCATATTGATAACTTGATACAAAAACTGAATAAAAAGTTGGGGGCATTGTACAAACATAGAAATTGCCTGTCATTTGATGCTAGGTTAAAGATTGTAAATTTGATGATAATTCCTCATATTGACTATGGTGATGTTGTATACAATGGGGCAGCTAGTGGCAGTTTGGGAAAGCTTGATGTTATTTATAACAGATATGCGCGTTTTGTTTTGGACGCACCTCGGAAAACTCATCATTGCACCCTCTACAGGAACTTAAATTGGATATCCTCGATAGAACGGCGAAATATGCATGTGCAGTGGTTGATCCATCGCTGTTATTTTAAAAAAGCACCAGGACACCTAGTGGAGTTCCTGGAGGAGTGGAATGTTAAGGAAGGACTACGATCTGCAGGGGAAATAAAATTTAGGGTACCATTTATGAGAACAGCGAGGGCCAACATTGTTATGTATGAGGCCCAAAATAGTGGAACTCATTGCCAGGACATTTGAGGTTATGTACAAACAAAACATCTTGGAATGTATTAAAATCCTGGCTTGTAAAGGAAGCAATGTCTCTAAAAAGGTATTGTACGTGAGAGATTTGCACATATGGTATATTGTTGTGATTTTTTTCTTTCTGTCTATGTATGTATTTTGTTGCATGTATGTATGTATAATGTACGTATGTATAGTATTTTTTAGAATGAAGCTGATATTTTTGTACAGTAGGACCCCATTGTAAATTAGCTAAATTGGGTTTTATCCTGTTTCTGATATCAGAAATAAACTTTTTGCTACTAGTACTACTATAGACCCAATGTAATATGCCAAAGTCAGAGGGTCCCCAGTAATCCCCAGTGGTCCCCAGTTCCCCCAGTATACACTGTAAGGTGCCCTGTGCACACTGTACATAAAAAAAAGAGAGATTTTACGCAGCTGCAGCAACAATGGCTTGGATGGAATGCTGTGCTGAGCTACTCATGCACAGCTTTCCACCCCTATGATTCTGGAACCAGAGCCCTGGTTTCAAAAAGTTAAACAGTTTTTGCAGAAAGTTCCTGGGTAGCTATTGAGGAGGAAGGATGCAGCAAGTTAAGGGGACCAGGGAAGAGGCTTACCTAGTGTTGAAACTGTCCCTGAGAACTTGCCTGTGCTCCTGCTCTGCCTCCAGCACCTGAAGACTGCCCCAGAAATTGGATGGCGCGGTCAGTGGTGCCATTAGGGCACCACAAGAAAAAAAAAAAAACATCCAGTTCCGTTGTTGGGCTGTGAGCCCATTTGTTTATTTATTTTGGCCCCAAATTTTAATTTAATAAGTAATTTCGGCCCCTCATTGGCAGCTAGCCAGGGCTGCATTGCCAAGTAGCTGTCAGCCATCCGAGGCCCCCTGCTGTCCTCCCTGTTGCCGGATCATTTCCCTCCCTCTGTCAGAGCTCCTCCCACCTCCCACCTGCTCCTTCTGCCTCCCAGTGGCTTGAGTGAGTCAGCAGCAGCATGCTGAAATGTGCTGGCTGCCCTCCAGGAAGAGTGTGTTTTTTAATTGTTTGCACTTAGCCAGAAGAGGAGTGGCTGAGCACCTCAAGGAGGATTGGGTCAGAAGGACCCAAATTAATATTTGAGAGGGGCGGTGTAGCGATGCCAATGGGAAGGGGCCTATAAATATTAATTAAAGGGGTGGGACAAGGCAGGGCAAAGATGGAAGAGTGACAGCATCTCTCAGAGAGCTAAAGAATTAAAGGGGCCCTGCCTCCTGTGATTAAAAGGGCAACCCTCAGACCCAGGTTAAGAAGGGCACCAGGCCCATTTCAGAGGGCACCAGGCCTATTTCTGCAACAATAATTTCTAAAAAAAAAATCTTCTCTATTCCAACTAATAGTTAAATTTGCTCTATCTGCCCCTAAATTATCCCATCACTGTGACACTTATGGGTTGGCTTCCTGTTCAGTTACATTTTTGACTGAGTATGGTTAAATGTATGCATAGAGTTATTAATTCTTTTCATAAAGGGCAATATGGAACGAGTGGAGAATTACTGACCATTATCTGTTCTGTCAATGTTGTCAAAGGTTCAAGAGAGGATCATTCAAATCCATTTGACTGACTACCTAGAATAGTAGCACCCAATGAGTGAGCAGCAGCATGGGTTTCGGCATAATTATGGAGCAGACACTGCCTTGGTGGGGTTCATGGACACTGAATAGAGCTATGGACAAAGGTCTAATGATGGGAGCAGTGTTCGTGGACTTCACTGAAGCATTTGACCTGGTAGACCATAGTTTACTATTCACCAGACTGAAACACTTGGTTTTGCATCCCCTGTGGCTGTCTGGTTTGCCAAATACCTGGAAAACAGAACATAACAGGTTAAAACAGGATCAGCATTGTCTAATTCAAGGATGGTCACATGTGGGGTGTCACAGGGATCCATACTTGGACCTCTGTTATTCTCACTTTTCATAAACGACGCCCCTTCAGTCTGCATCAATACTAGTACGCTACTTTATGCAGATGATGCAGTACTGTTTACTCAGGCAAAGGAGACTGAGATAATCAACAAAAACGTAAACAATGAGCTAAGCTCTCTACTTAGGTTGTTCGAGGAAAGTAGGGTGATCATTAATGTTACAAAAACACAAGCGATGCTACTGGGATCCATCTCTAAAATTAGAACAGATGCTGATAAATTATCAGTATCAGCCCAT
The DNA here is from genome assembly GCA_016271365.2 of Neoceratodus forsteri. Lineage (NCBI taxonomy): Eukaryota > Metazoa > Chordata > Ceratodontiformes > Ceratodontidae > Neoceratodus > Neoceratodus forsteri. The sequence goes on from CM057454.1 coordinate 1,183,293,108, forward strand.
GAGGGGTGGAGCCTTGAGATAATTAATGTTTTTAACCACCTTGGTGTTCATACTGACTCAAACCTCATTTTGGCCCCCCATATTAAAAACCTAATGTGCAAAATCCACCAAAAATGTGGTTGGGGGGGTACTACAGAATCATCTTTGAGGCAGAAACATAGAAACATAAACTCTGACAGCAGATAAGGACTGCTTGGCCCACCCAGTCTGCCCATTTCCCTACCTATTGGATAAGCTGCAGATCCTAGTTAACCAACAGCCTACTTCCTTCTACCCCTCACCCACTAGAATTGCCTTATGTCGGTCCCATGCATTTTTGAATTCCTCTACTGTTTTTGACCTCACAGCCTCCTCAGGAAGGCCGTTCCATGCATCCACCACCCTCTCCATGAAAAAATACTTCCTCATGTTGTCCCTGAACTGTCCCCCCTCTATCGTCAAACTGTGACCCCTTGTTCTTGCACATCTCTTTTTCTGAAAGTTGCTACCCTCTTGGACTTTGTTGATTCCCTTGAGGTACTTAAAAGTTTCTATCATGTTCCCCCTCTCCCTCCTTTCTTCGAGGGTATACATATTAAGCTTCTTTAGTCTCTCTTCGTATGGTTTCTGGTGCACACCCTGCACCATTTTAGTTGCCCTCCTCTGGACTGCCTCCATCCTGTCTATGTCCTTGCAGAGATGGGCTCTTCAGAACTGCATGCAGTACTCCAGATGGGGTCTCACCAACTGTCTGTACAGAGGGATAACAACTTTTGGTTTTCTGCTGGTGATGCCTCTCCCTATGCATCCCAGTATTCCCCCAGCCCTCCTTACTGCCTTCTCACATTGCCTGCCTACCTTTAGGTCATCTAATATGACTTCCCTCAGGTCCCTTTCCATTTTTGTTGTTGTTAGTACTTCCCCAACCCCCCACTGTGTACTCTTCTCCTGGATTTCTGTTTCCCAGGTGCGTTATTTTGTACTTCTTTGCATTGAATCTAAGCTGCCACACTTTTGATCATTCCGCCAACCTTGCCAAGTCCCTTCTCATCCTTTCCACCCACCCTTGTACATCAAATTCTTTAACCAGGTTCATCTCATGTCTTACTGATATTGCAGAGAAATTTCAAAAGGCATCCAACTTACTCGACTTTTACATATTCAGACTCTGGCGGTAATAAGGATTCAAGGAGTATCTTTTGCCAATGGGGAGACCAAGAATCAACAAACAGGCTCCTCCAAATCAGTGGAGCAGTTGCCCAACAAGGCCAGTGACACCACCACTAGTGCTGCAGGAAATCCTCCAGCCCATTGATGGAAGTCCTGTGTCAGGCAATGCTGGAATCTATGAGGGCTATGGACACAGAACTTGAAAGGACCCAAGACACTGCTTTTAAGGAATTAGCAAACACCATGGTGGAAGCAGACAAACTATCCACAATTACCCAGGCGGCAGTAAATGCTCTGACCCAAGAAAATACGCGGATGCAGCGCAGGCTGGAAGCATTAGAAAATGAATATAGATCGGGAAATTTGAGGTTTGTGGAGATGCCGGGAGGTGCTGAGGGAACACATCTGTTGGACTATCTTAAGAGGTGGCTGCAAGTATCAATACAGCTGCCAGATGGTTTTCCCTGGTAGTCATTCATCGAGGCCTACCGTCTGAACCTATGTGTGAGGCCCTTGACACCAGTGCAGCCGCGCACAGTCCTGTTGCACGCCACTGACTCCCATGTACAAGATTCCATTCTCACGATAGCCAGAATGCCATACCCATTACAAATAAATTATGCTGATGTGAAGATAGTTCCCAGCCTATCTTTCCAAACCAGATCACGGAGAAAGCAGTTTGACCTGGTTCACCACTGACTGAGAGCCCTGGGCATCGTGCATTCCTTTTTGCTGCCGGCATGACTTCGAATCGCTTATGGAGGAAAAACATGGCAATTCTTGGATCCAAAGAATGTGGCTCATTGGACCATGAAGATGGAGGAGGAATTTGCTGCCAGAGCTACTACTTTAATTGGGATAAGGATGAAGACTCTGATTCTGAAGACTGAAGAGATCCTGACCTTGGTACCCGATGACAAGTTTAGCTTGTTTCTCAAGACTCTGTTACCCTGACTCTTTCATCCTCTCCCTTGCTGTGTGAAGGGGATGCATATGTTTAAATATTAAATCAATATCAGGAGATTTGCTGGACATTTTGAAACATTCCTAGGGGGTATCTGTTTATTTTTTGGGGTAACGGGATGCGGGGGGATCTGGAAGCTCCTCCATTCCTATCAAATGTGTTACTGATTTGAAGCTCCCAAAGGTTATGGAATAAAGCCATACTAGCAAGCTCAAGAGTAACAGAGGAAATGTTATTTGTGGTTTCAGTTGGGAAGTGGGAAGGGTCAGGGTCATTTAGATCTAAAATGTAGGTTTGAGAAACTGACTTGTACTATTCCTGCAAAAGTATTTTTGTAGTCTCTGCAACATCGAAAGGAGCTACGGGGGACTTGAGGGAGGGACGCGTTTTAACCTTCCTCTTACTGTAAATGATGCTTTATAGCAAGCGTATTGCTTGCATTAGACATCCCTGGTTAATTCCCCCTAAACTTAGGATATCACCATAGCCACTGAAGAGGCTAGCATTTTGGGATATATATTGTGCTGTTCATTAAATAATTTTTGGTTTCCCCCAATATTCTGGGTTTCAGACTATATGGAGTGTTGCTTTGAAGATCAACTTTCTGGGAATGATTCATGTACAGTATTTGTATGAACTGTCTGCACTTACATGAGAATGTATTACATTGTTTATGTGTTTTAACTGAAACTAATAAACATAAAGTTAAAAAAAACGTGGTCAGCTCTACTGCATAAACAAGTTTCTGACATATGAGTCCAGTCTAAATATCTCGAGACACCACTTGCTTTCTGTATTTCACTATGACTCCTTGGTTGTTGATGCAGCACCTAAAGCCAATCTTGACATTAAAAAAAGTTCTTTACCACAAAATGCCAAAATTTGCTGGTCGGCATGGCAACAGGGTGCATCACTGCTTGGTTCTGGAAGGGCCCACATTTGAAACAAAATCCTAACTAGCTCTGGCAAATTTCAGCTTCAAACTACTAGCCAAGCAGCAGCCTATGAGCCTAGCATGCCTGCTTAAAGCTGTTGCACCAATTTTGTACTCAAGACCAGCCCAGAATCTTTGCTTATCAGTTCCATACATCTTTACAGACTTGGGCCAACACTTGTTTCATTTTCTTTCCCCCTCTTCATGGAATACTATCCCTGTACCAATCAGAACACTGCCCTGTTATGCCTCATTTTCCAAAGAGCTGAAAAACCATCTCCTGTATGCTGTGTATGCTATATCTGAGCTTCTTTGTATCTTCCTAGTGCTCTCTATCTATATGCAGTAAATTCTTATTTTACTTGGCCGTTGCACTATCTATGCTTATGCTTTAACACTGTTCTATGGCAGAACCTTGCCCCAACCGTGTATTACAATTTTTGTACATATTGTAATTCATCTGTTTGACAATACACAATTGTTTATTGTACTAATGTACAAGGTCATACCTACTAAAGGTGCCTTTGGCACCAGTGTATCTCACCCGGTCATCAAAATACAAACAAACAGACCCAAAAGGATCCTTGAGAATTAAGAAGTGATGGTCACATGGGATCACCCATTATCTGTCAGTCAAGAAGATACTAGAAACCCAGATATTACAATGCAAGGAAATGAACAAAGGCAGCTTTTCTGACTGAAGTGTCCATTCCAAGTGACTACAGTGTTTTATGCATCGAGAGACACAAGATCATCAAATACCAGGATATATGAACAGAAACAAAATTAATGTGGGTCAAAAACACAGAAATAGTCATAGTTGTCTTTGAAGCTAAATGACTAATTAAAAAGAACTTTCAGACACAGTATCTGTGATGCTATACAAACTACAGAAGGAAGCCATCCAAGGAATGTTGCTGTGTTAGGAAGAGCACTTCCAGCAAATGGTAAGGATTATTTAAGTGCTGAATTCCTGATTTTTTTCATCATGCCTTGATTTAGGAATCTGGTCCATTCTTGTCATGGTATTAGAAAACCCTGAATATTGCAGACACTACCCAGGAGAGAGGGGTAATACCATGTAATGAGCGTATGAAAAGCTTTAGTAGAAAAAAAAGTTCAGTTGTTAGCTACCACTGTACACACACATGATAGAAACCTCTTTAATGTACAGAATGTGAGGTGAGTTTTCTTGTACTGGCAGTCTGAGAATGCATCATTGCTATCATGCAGGTGAAAAAGAGCTAGTCATCACATTGAAATCCAAACATCAGCTGTTAATAAAGTGTGTGTGGGGGCAGGGGGAGAGCACATAACCAGATATTGTAATAGTCAGACCTCTGTGATAAAATCTGTGCCTCCTTATCATTAATATGATATCTGGCTATTTGTAAGAATAACAGGCCAGACTGACTATTGTAATTTGCTTGTTTAATCCAGAAACTTGTTTTTACGTACATGTATAATCCTGCCAATTGATTCTGAAATCTCAAATAAGAATAATGAGGTCTGACCGTGAAATAAAAATGAACAGACAGTGTTACAAATAGAACTGTCTATCCTGAGTGATTACAATGTCCTGCCCAAAAAGGGCCAACGATTACTATTAAATATTGAGACTTATAAACAGATACCAAAGATGGCAGAAAGATAAATAAATAATACTAGTCATTCTTGGAGCCACTGGACTAATTAAAAAGAACTGTCAGGTAAATTTGAATAGGTCACTGTGACAGATGTAACACCCAGCACATTTTCTTAAATAAAATGTTGTTATCTATTTTATTTAAAGTGTGTTAGTTGATGTGGGAGGTGCACAGAAATTTGATTGCAGTGTTCCAAACTGACTGGCTGGAGAAGCAGGTTGGGTGTGAACAGCAAGAGTTCCTGTCATCTATAAGGCGGTTTACTTTACTTAAACAAGGCATAAAATAAGCGGGTTCGCAAGGCAATTTGCAACCCAAGATAGTAAAAAGTGAGTCAAATCTGGCAATGATTAGCAGTCATTGCTAATCATTGCCAATTGGTCCTAGGTCCTGTAAAAGTACCTTATTGGGCACTGTCACTTTAATTTTTTTTTTGTCCTGGTATCCATTTGTTGCCCTCCTCCTCTGCGCCCCACCCCATGAACCCCAAACTGTTCCCTGATTGGTCCAGTGATGCTCCTGCCCCCAACCTGGTCACCACGTGGAAGAAATGTGACTGAGTCCTTTTGCAGTGCACCCAGAAGAAGAAGCAGGCATCAGGAGGTCAAGCAGGAGTCCAAAGTTAGTTTTCTTTATTTTATTTAAATTTGTTTTTTATCATTGTTGCACCATCATCCAGTTAACTTAAATTGTGTCTTTTTGTTTTGCAGGTGATTGGAGACAAGCTGGAGCCGGAAGGAGTGGTGGCCGCACCGAGAAGGCCTGGCTGAGACCACGAGAGGGCATGGGGTGACCTGGATGGAGCAGAGAGGAGGTGGCTGCATCACAGGGCAAGGCACAGTCAGACAGGCGGATTCAGCAACCACAGAGGAGAGCAGGAGGACAGCAGAATCGGGGAGCAGCAAAAAATAAGTAAAACATTTTCATTTGGTCTGGGAGCCTGGAGGAGGAAAGAGGGGCACATGGACTTCAGGGCACAGATGGGGGGTGAGGTAATGGCAATGAATGGGCAAGGCCTTGAGCTGGACTGTGGATGGTGGGAGAACAAGGGCATGAAAGGGTGCCCTGCCTTGAACTTTAAGTTCGTGCCCTGCTTGCAGTAAATTTGGGAACAAACAGTGAACGTAATTGCAGTGAACATTTGGGAACAGAATAAAGACTATGTGCCCTGCTTTGCAGAGATTATGGGGGAACCAGAATTTAATGTACCCTGCTACTATGTCATGTGCCCTGCGTCTTTGCAATGAACATTTGGGAACACATAAAGACTAAGTAAGCTGCCCTGCCTGCTTTGAGATCTCGGTACCCAAGAAGAAATGTGCCCTGCTCTTAACTTTGCAGTGAATTTAGGAACAGAAAAATAGATTAAGTAAAATGTGCCCTGCTTTGCAGAGACAAGGGGAACCAGGCACTTAAGAATTATATGCCCAGTGCTTATGTTGTCAATGACACGTGCCCTGCACTTGCAGTGAACAATTTGGGAACAGAAAAAAAAAGAGTTATGCCCTGCAGCTTTGCAGAGAATCCAAGGGGACCAGAAAAGGTGCGCTACTAAGTGTTGTTCCTTGCTCTTTGAAATGAACTTGGGAACACACGGAATAGACTATGTGCCTGCCCTTTGCAGAGATCCATGAGGGAACTAAAAAGACTTGTGCCCTGCTTTGGCAGGAAGGAAAAACTATACCCAGCTTACTCACTGTCTGCCCTTTTTCTGGGCAGAAAATGAAAAATTAAGTGCTGTCATACCCAGCAACTGCAGAGATTTTAACTTGAACGGCACTGTGTTGCCCCTGCTTTTTAGAGGAAGGCACTAACTGTGCCCTTGCACTTTGCTTTGGACACACTGCTTTTCTTATTGTGGCAGCAAGCCAACAAAAACTTCAGTAACGTGCTGCCTGTAGCGCAGTCACAATAAGAGGAATTGCCCCACTTAGGTAACAAGGTTTGGTCTGAGAAGTGCCAGTGACTGGGCCGAAGGGGGGGGGTCACACATCTGCTCACTGCCATTTTCTTTTTTTCAGGAAAAGCCTCATCATGTGTTAATTTAAGTAAGTGCACACCCTGACACCTTGTTTTGCTAACTTCAAACTTTTTAATAATTACAGTCCGACATGGCTGGAGTTAAATTAGCAACTGAAAAGGGACGACACCAAAGATATGATCAGAAAAAAATTAGCTACAGATTAGCAGTGAGGGAGATTGTGCAGTATATGTTAGTTGCAAATTGTGCTGTGAGTACAGAGATGATCTACATGGGTTGAGGAACTTCAGTGAGGCATTAATTGCAGGGATTACAGGCCCCCAGCTAAAAGTTGATACCATCCAGAAACATCTTCTGACAGAGTAGCACAAGAAAGCTGTTAACATTTTGAAATTTGATAGAACAAGGTCACCACTTGATATATATATATATACATACATATACATATATATATATATCCATACCACAATTGGTAAGTTTAAAATTGGATGGGGGGGGGTTTGAACTAAGACTTAAAACTTATTTAATTTGTTTGCAGGGAGAGCCTTCAGTAATGCAGAGGAACAGCATAGAACGATTCTAGGCAGGCTGATGGGGATCCTGTATATGATGGCCAAAGTAGACATCCCTATTAAAAAAGTTTGAAGTGACAGCAGAACAAGAAAAGTGCCATGGAGTTCATTTGGGCAATAAATACATTAATGCTGTTAGTGGGAAAGAACTCACAAAGTATATTGACAAGAATCTAGAAGAAAACCTGCTGGCAACTGTCAAAAATGCAAATTATTTTTCAGTGCTTATGGACGGTAGTACTGACAGTGGTGTGATTGAAAAAGAACTGGTTTGCGTAATTTATGTAAATCTCATCAATGGTCATGTGGAGACTAAGTTTTTATGAATGAAAGCTGTATCAGATGGCACAAGTGAGGGATTGAAAAATCTCCTTTTAGACATTTTTACAGAGTGTTGCCTTAATCGAAAAAACATGATTGGGTTTGGGGCTGATGGGGCGTCTGTCAACATGGGTGTAAGACGGGGGCTTGCTGCTCTATTAAGGGAAGACATACAGTGGTTAGTTGGTGTTCATTGTTTCTCACACAGATTACAACTGGACACAAAAGATGCTTTGGACAACACCTATTTCAATGATGTTTCAAACTTTCTGACCCAACTGTTTTATCTCTAGCAGAAAAGTTCCAAGAGACTCAGAGTTATGGTCCATTACTCAGGCCATGGAGATGTCAGTTGAAAAGCCCAAGAAGGCCCATGGCACACGTTGGGTGCAGTATAAGCTTCTTGCCACCCATGCAGTTACCAAATCATTCCCTGTAATTTGTGCCCATTTGGAATCTATGGCCACAGACCCAACTCATGACCAGGCCAAAGCCAAGAGAGTTTTGCAATTATGACTAAATTCCAAATGGTGGCACACCTTTTGTATTTTTTTAATTTTAGTCTTTGGTAACCAGGTAAGGCCCACTAGGCACAAGTGCCTATTTTCAGGGGTGACCTGGGAACTGAGTCGTTAAGTGATTTATTCAGAGTCACGCAGTATGCAAGTTGAGGTTCTGAGAATCAAACCCAGGTCTGGTCTGCTGGATGTACCAAGCTCATTCAGAGCTCATTACTCTAACATCTAGACTATACTGCCAGCCCATGGAGTATTTTGAACAGCTGCTTCAGCTTCTTGCCAGGCTCTCAATAGCACTTCAAAAAGAGAAGTAGTTGAAATGCCAGAGCTACTTAGCTCTGTTGAAACTTTGAGAAACACTCTTGACCATGCTAAGCAGAGTGGTCCCATAGGTGGCAGTGAACTTGACATTTTCTTAAAAAATGAGTCTGATGTTCTTTCGGGAGCATGTGCTCAAGTCACAAAGGTGTAAAATTAATGCATTTTAGTGGCCAAGTTGCTAAAACCTTTAAACAGCAAACTAAGAAATACATTACAAACACTGAGAACTGTTGTGAACAAAGGTTCAGTTTTACTGATGAAAGAAATATCTATAACCATGCATAAGTGTTAAAATACCAGACTTTTGCCAGCTGCAGACAGAAAGAAACTAGAGCTGTATGGTAACAGTGACATTACTGCAGTAGCTGATCACTTTTCAGTACTTTTGCAGCCTCAGTGTGACAGCACTCTGCTACCTGCAGAATGGCAAGAGTTTAAGATTTTTGCACAAACCAATTTCATCAATCGTTCTGCCTCTGCTATCTGGTCATAGCTGGCATGTGATTTCCCAAATTCTTATCCAAATCTGTTGAAGCTTGTCAATGTGTTGAGAGTATTTCCTGTGTCTAATGGAATTGTAGAAAGGTGTTTTTCAACTATGAACAAGGTAAAAACTGACAGGAGAGCAAGTCCGGCAGAGGATATTACAGAAACATTAATTCGTATTAAAAAGCCGGGCCCCTCTCCAGCTGAATTCGACCCGGACAGGGCTGTAGGCATATTTTTTAGTGCTAAACCAAGACATCCTGGTGATTTGGCAGCTGCGGCTGGTGAACCACCCCTAGGTCCCCCCCCCCCAAAACAGGCCAAAATTACTGGCTACATGCCTGGTGGAGAAGAGTAGCAAATAGATTGCACCCTATCCTTGTTGGTAACTGTGTGGTCAATCATGGTCCCAGGTGGAGTTTTTATGCTGGGGCAGGGGTTCATTTTAAATTTACGTTTAATCTGTCACGACTCACGATCACGATCACGCTCATGCTCACAAATTCATGGTCTGCTTTGGCAGACATCCTATCTCGGCTCTTAAAACGTATGTGCTGCTGCACAATTGCTGTATTTTTCTGGAAATGGCTAAATAAAACAGATATCAGTCTCAGAAACTTGTGTAAATATGTATTTTATCAATATAGAGCAAGATGAGTACATTTTATGGGGTTTTGAGCAAAAATATAAATTTTTGGTAACTGCTGATGAACTTTGGCCAATTGCTAATCATTTTTTACTTTGATTAGCAAAAGCCGCTAATCAAGTCTTTGACACTAATTTATGCCTTGCTTAAACATCAAGAGGCTGAGCTCCTTTCATCTAAAAGAAGCTATGTTTTGACCATAAGCAAATGTCTAGTCAGCCAGATGACACCCTGCTAGACTGTGAGTTAGTGGAATAGTAGGACTGGGTCTGAATATACATAACAAGTTTGGACTAGGTTTCTGGGGAGGTGGCTCCTAGTTAAAAATGTCCAGTATGTGATGTCACAGAGGCAGGGATGATGATGTGGACAAGGGACTGACCTGCCATGGATTTTTCTGTTTTAGGTTTCTTTGAGTAAGTCAGATCTTCTTGGGGATCTCTCTTTCATCAGGTCACACATATGGAACTTACAAGCACTAAGACCACATGGAAACATGAAAGCTTTTTCTGTAACAATCTTGTAGGGGCCACCCACACTGTACGCCATTATCCCTGATCATATATAAGCATGGGCTGCCCCGGTCCCATCTCAATTCTTACCTGCCATTAAACATAGTCACATGGACTCCACAGAAGCTTCGTCATTCAGTCGACTGATGAAACTTTTTACTTACCTTTAAATTTCTTTTCTAAGTGGCATCACTTTCTTTAAATTAATTATTTTTTCTGTGTATGTCGAGAACTAAAGATTCTTTAAATCTTTTCTGTCACTGCAGAAAGAAGATTTATTGCAAGGATGAGCATGACGTCTATGTTTGCTGTCTCGGGCCTAGCCACAATACCCTTGCCTGCAAGCTCTGGCTGAAGTTGAACATTGCCACCCTGTGGCACCACAAGAAAGCCTTGCAATCCTTTCTTCTGAAGCAACAGATAGCCAGGATGGAACAGGGACTTTGGGGACTACTCCCTACCAATTTACAGCTCATTCTTTAGGTTCTCAGATCACCAAGGCCTGGGACAAGTCTTCAGGGAAATATTCTCATTGGGAAAAGGAACATAGCAAGGACCATTCCCCCGGGTGCATGTCCGGTCCCTAATACCTTCTTCTCCCACTGGGGCAATGCCATGTACAGCTTCAGCATTAACCTTTCCTGCAGCTCATGCCTCTGTACCTCCCAGGCTGGCTATAGTAGTGAGTTCCATCAGGCCTTTCTTGGCCAGAGAAGGGCAGTCAACCTCAGGTTCTCCAGGGTCATTGATGCCAGCCCTGCTACTGCATCTTCCTTTACTGCAAGGTCCACTGGCACTGGTTCCCACTGACTCTGCTTTGGCAGGCAATGATCCAGCGATCCTAAGGCCATGGTCCCTTCCATCACCGCTGGTGGCTACTGTGCTTCCTCTTCCTACTGTCCACCTAAACTCAGTACTTACCTCCATTACCACTGCTCTCATTCAGCAGCTTGTTCCTCAGAATGAGCCATCACTGCCGCTGCCAGGGGGTGCTGATTCTGTGTCAACACTGGCTCGACCCCTGTGCTCTGTGCCTTCCCGGGCATTGATGGCGGCCTTGCCATTGGTCCCTGCCTCAGACCAGGTTGATGATAAAGAGGATTACTGCCCTGCTCTCATCCTCCCTGATGATGTGATTGAGGAGGAAGATTGTGGGTCTGAGTCCTCAGACAGGTCCACAGTTTCATCAGGGAGTGAGGACTCATCTACACTTACCCCAAGATCCCCACCGAGGACCCTCCTTCTTCTCCATTATGAAGCAGTTTTAAGCCACCATGGGGTTCCAGACTAAGGAGGAGGATACCACCAAGAGGAACTTGGTGGATTTTCTGGAGATCCCTGAGCGTCCTCCTAGGATCATCCCTCCTTTGCTTCCTGCCCAGTAGGATACTGCCAGTGCTACCTGGAATAGGCCTAGCATGGTCCCTGTTATGCCCGGGGGGGGGCTGACAGGCTTTATCAAGCCTCTACTGGGAAACCATTCTGTGTTGCCCAACCAGAAACTGACTCAGTTGTGATCAGTGTGTGGCTCATAATATCCAAGGTGCCCAAGCACCTTAATGCCTTCCCCCCAACAGAGAATCTAGGAGGATTGACCTTTGGGGTAAGAGGACCTTTGATTTGGCCACTTTAGGCCTTAGGATTGCCAGCTACCTCTCTCATTTGGTTAAATACCTGAACAGCCTCTGGAAGAAGGGCAAGGCTGCTGCACAGGCCCTTCCTGAGGGTCTCCAGAGGCAGGAACTTCTAAAAACTATCCAGGCTGCAGTGGATGTCTGCAAACCTCTCCTGAGAGCCATTTATGACATGTTTGATGCCACGGCCAGGACCGCTGCCACTGACATCTGCATTAGAAGGCACTCCTGACTGCAGGTCTCTGGCTTTGTTGCTGATGTTCAACAGAAAGTCTTGCATGTCCCTTTCAATGGCTTCAAGCTTTTTAGCCCTGATGTGCAGTATTCTATCAAGGACCTGCAGGCCTCTGAGAAGGCTATCAGGTCTGTCCACTCCCTTTTGTCACACTCAACCCAGAAGCAGGCCAAGACCCTCCTTTTGCAAGGTCTCCCGCAAAGTAGGAACAGGATCCAGATCCCAGAGGAAGTACAGAGCAGGTTCTACCCTGCCTACTCCTAACTCCACAACTGGCGCCTCTGTCAAGAACCACAGAGGTGGAGGTGTGGCTCTGGTTGTAGGTTTTGCCTCAGCATGACTCCTTGCCCCACCCCCTTCCTGCTATCCCAAGCCAGGAGGTGATGGTAGGGGGTCACTTCTCCCTCCATCTGGACCAGTGGAGGGTCCTGACTATAGATGCTTGGGTCCTACAGCTAATTGAACAGAGACATGCTCTAAAGCTTCTAGAACAGCCTCCAGATTTATTTAAGAGTTTCACCAGGAAGGCATACTGAGAAGGACTGCTCATTTCCAGATGCATCCTGGGGGAAGGGGGGAAGGGAACAAGTTGTGCACTTACAATAACAGTAAATACAGGGATGAACAGTTCATATACAAACAATAGATACAGCACTAGATTAACAATAATGCATAGAGTACATGAACCTAGTACCTAGGCACTAATGATTTAGCAGAAAATAGTCTTCAGGAGGTCTAGACAAGGTTTAGGGAGTTGGCAAGGGTGTATGGTAATGTAGCACAGTCAGTTGCCTTCTCAGAGGTACTATCTGTTCCTAAAGCTATTCTATATGGTAACCAAAACAATCAAGGAATTTAATGAATGGTTGAGGGGTGATGTGGCTCTGTGGGATTTGGGGTGGTATGAATTTGGGGGGGAGACATGGGCAAACAATAACTTGTATACCCCAGACAGGCTGCACCTCAGTAAAGAGAGTACAGTAGTTATGAAACAGAAACCTGAGGAGTTTCTGGTGTCTAATTTCAGATGAAACTAATGGGGGGGCAATACACATCAAATAGGCTGAGGCTCAGGTCAGTGGTGGGCCATTGCCTTCCCCACTAAGTGTTAATGTAGAGTATCAGGAAGATACAGGTGGAAGATATGAGGAAAGGGTGAGATGATAGGGATCATGGGAAAGGATGGGTGGTTGTCTCCATGAATGCGAGGAGCCTAGAAAATAAGGTGCCGGAGCTCCAAGCACTTTTGGCAGAAGGCGGGGTAGATATTGTCGCCATCATGGAAATGTGGGTGGATCAGAACAGGGAATGGGATTTAGTAATACCAGGTTTTAGGTTGTATAGGAGGGACAGGGAAACTGGCAAGAGAGGAGGGATAGCTGTCTACATAAGAGGGAATAGTTTGTAATAGAGAGGAAGGGGAAGGGAAATACAGAAAACTTGTGGGTTAGTTTAAGCAAGTCAAAAAAACAGGACGGTTAGCTGAGGGGTAGTGTACAGACCACCATCCCAGATGGTGGAGAGGGACAGGGAGCTGGCTGGTGTTATACAGTGGAACTGTAGAAGGGGCAGCACAGTGGTGGTTGGAGACTTCAATCTACCAAGGGCTGACTGGGCCACCATGACATCAGTTAGCAGCAGGGAGCAAGACATCCTGTATGCGCTCCAGGATGATGAGTTCCTGATCAACTGGTAAGGGATCCAATGAAAGAAGGCAATTTCTTAGGCCTTGTTTTGTTGAATGGGGAACAGGTAAGGGAAGTGAGGGTTGAGGACCCCATATCGGGAAGTGATCATAGTACAGTATGGTTCTCCCTTGAGCTGGACAGGGAGGAGGCAAGTACCACCAACAAGGTCATTGACTTTAATAGGGCTGTCTTCAGTACGATGGCTGCAGTACTGGGGAGGCATATGGCTAGCATAAATCCTGACATGGACACCACCCAGAAATGGGATATCATTAAGCTGGTGCTGGTGGAGGCCACAAACTCCTGCAATGGGTGGAGGAGTAAGAAGGCTAGGTCCAATAAACTGAGTTGGTGGACTAAGGAAGTGTAGACAAGTGTAAGGGAAAAAAGTGAGGTCTTTAAAACTTATAAGAGGACCTGCAAAGAAGCAGATAAGGAGGATTACATCAGGAGCTCCAGGGAGGTGACCAAGGTGATAAGGGTGGCCAAGGCAGCGAAGGAGATGAGACTTGCTCAATGGATTAAACAGGGTGAAAAGGAGTTCCTCAAATATATCAGGGAGAGAAGGAATTGCAGGGAACAGATCTCTAGAATTAAGATGGATGAGGGATGGGTGGATAAGTAGGATGAACAGGCAGAGTTATTAAATGAATACTTCTGTTCAGTTTTTACAAGGGAGAGGGCTTCCTAGTCAACAAGGTAGGGAAGGATGAGGGAGCAAGGATAATAGTAGAGGGATCCCTAGGCAGAGGGTACTAGAGGGCCTAAGAGTTCTGAGGATGGATAAGCGCCAGGACCAGATGGGATATACCCGAGGGTCCTGAAGGAACTTGTGGAGGTCCTGGTGGAGCTTCTGACAGATGTATTCAACACGTCCCTTCTTTCAGGATGTGTGCCCCAGGACTGGAGGATGTCTTATGTGGTGCCCATCCATAAAGATGGCTCTTGGGATGATCCAAGGAATTACAGGCCGGTTAGCCTTACGTCAGTTGTAGGTAAATTAACAGAGACTATACTGAAAGAAAAAATAATGACATTTCTGGTGGAGAACGGTCTCCTTGATAGGCAGCACAGATTCACACAGGGACAGTCTTGTCAGATCAATCCTGTGGTCTTTTATGACTGTGTGATCAGGGCTCCAGATGAAGGCAAGGCAGTGGATGTGCTGCACTTGGACTTCAGCAAGGCCTTTGACTCTGTGCCACACAGAGGTCTGATAGGCAAACTAAAGGACCTGGGAGTGGGATAGGATGGTCAGCTGGCTTGGAAGCTGGTTGGAAAACAGCAGAGGGTGGTGGTAAGGAGGGGGAACTATCACACCTCAGGCAGTCATCAGGGGGTCTCTCAGGGCTCTGTACTGGGACTGGTGCTTTTTAACATCTATGTAGCATATACGCCAGTCAGGGTTCAGAGTCGGCTAAGCACGTTTGCTGATGATGCCACACTGTGAGCAGGGGTGGAAGGGAGGTGGCATACTGCAGAAGAGCCTGTTAAGCATTGGAGAGATGGCTATAACCTGGCAGTTGGGCATCAGTGCAAAGAAGCACATGGTTATGCACTTTGGGAACAAGAATTCTGGACTCAGTTACCAGCTGGGAGTTTTGTAGCTAACTGTATCTATTGAGAGAAAAGATCTGGGGTGCTGGTCATAGGCCATATGTAACACTCTGCACAATGTAGGGAAGCAACAGCAAAGGCCAATAAAATGCTGGGGTGCATAGCAAGGGGAATCACCTCATGGAGCAAGGAGGTAATCATGCTGCTGTTCAGGTCACTAGTGAGGCCTCACTTGGAGTACTGCATGCAGTTCTGGTGTCCCTTCTTAAAAAAAGACATCAGACTGTTGGAGGGAGTACAAAGTAGAGCAACCAAGATGTTGAGTGGGATGAGGCAAAAGTCATATGAGGATAAATTACAGTCATTCAGTATGCACTCGCTGGGGGGCAAAAGAGACAGGGACGATATGATCGAGACCTTCAATTATTTAAGGGGGATTAAGAGAGTTAGCCATGAGAGCATGTTTAAACTCAGAAAAGAAGGAATCACAAGAGGGTATAGCCTGAAATTGGAGGAGGGAGGTTCAAAAGGGAGATGAGGAGGCACTTTCTCACAGAGAGGGTGGTAACATCATGGAATGCTTTGCCTGGGGAACTGGTGTCGAAAACATCAGTTGGAGGGTTTGGGGGGTGGGACAAGTTAAAGGCCAAATCAGAATGGGGAGGGAGGTTGGGGTAAATCAGATGATGCAGTGAGGAGGGAGTAGAGGGTTGGGGGGCAGTATCAGTGCCCAACACTAAGAACTGCACAGTTGAGCACACTTGATAGACCATAAGGCCTATCTCGCTGGCTTCATCGTATGTTCGGATGAATTGTGAGTCAATAATAAGCATACTATCACTGTAGATGACAGCATTAAAATAGCAGTTACCATAGGGCACAAAGTATCTTGCAGTGGATGCTAACCCAGTGCAGAGCAATTTCAGTGGGGTGTTCCAGGAACATAACGGTGAAGCAGAGCTAGGCACGGTGTGGTCAAGGTAGGCTTGAGATTTAGCTTAGGTAGGCTTAGGGAGAAGTAAAAGGCATGCAGTGATATGAGAGTTTTAGGGTGTAATAGAAGGTATGTAGGGGGACAATGTTGTCAGCCTGTTCCTTCCACTTACACACCAGACCCAATTTAGATTATCTAGGAGGGAGTGCACACCTTGCTGCAGAAGAGGGCCATGGAACTGGTACCAGGGCAGCAAAAAAGTAAAGGGTTTTACTCCTGGTCCTTTCTCATCCCCAAGCACACGGGGAACTTGGGATGCATTCTAGACCTCAAAGGGCTGAACTTTTCATTCAGTACAAGAAGATCTTACTTCGAGAGGGCTCTTGAGTAGGTAATAACTTATAGAACTGCGCCCCCTGGTGTCAAGACCACCCGAAAACTTTAGCTAGCAGTGTTTGATGGGGGACCGCTCACCCGACGTCATGTGACCGACGTCAGCATGACACTGTATAGTGGGTGGTCCCCATGCTCGCCCTCCAGTTCTTGCCCTCCGTCGACCTGTGCACGTTGGACCTCGCAGAGATAGTCTCAGCAGTTCGATCGCCTTATTTTCAGGTGAGTATCCATTTTTTCTTTCTTTTGTTTGCAAAAACTCATTTTTTGTTTCTTCTACTTCTTCAGCTGAATCGTATAAAAACAAGTGCACATTTTTGTGACATCCAGCTAGCGCATAAGGACCTTCACTTCCACTGTCTTCTTCTGCCTGGGCCCTGACAACAATGTCAAGGATTGTGAAGCCTGCTCCCATTTCAGCCAGGCCACATGGAAATGGTGCCAGCAGTCCCTTGAAGCCCACCTTTTAAAACTTAAGTTGGTATCAATAGAAAAAGAGCTGCAGAAATTGAGAAGCACCTCTTCCTCGCTGACTGATTCCCACCAGAAGAAAAAGAGAGATAAGGAGAAGCATCAGGACCAGAAGCGGTCCCCCTCTCACCTGAGGCTGTCTCCAGGTCTCTCGGGCAAGCAGCAGTCCTCTTGCTCCAGAAAAACTGGTACCACGGCCAAGTCTGCACCTCCCCTAAAGAGCAGACTTCACCCCCCCATCACCACTGGTTACAGTGGCCGCGGGTACCTTGGCGGTGTCCCAGGCTTCCACCACCCTTAGGCCCATTACCACCTCAGGTTCTAGGTTGGCTGGTGGGGCTGAAAAGCTACTCATCAGGCCTCCCGGTGAGCACCCAGCCCAGGTCCGTAAGTTGGGGGCCAGAGTCTCCGGTTCCCGCATGGCCGAAGTCAAAGAGTTGGTCATCGGACCTTCTGGCGATGGCCCGACCACTTCTCATTCATTGGATCCCTCTGTGGGTTCTGATGATGCCCAACTGGACATTAGTTCCTTCCAGGCTGGTGGACAGGGGTTCCGACCATGGTGAACCCCCGTCTTCTCCTCCTTTGGAGTCTCCGCCGAGGCCCCCTGACCCATGGGACACGGCAGGTAGAGACCTTTCTTTGGGTGTCCCAGATCTGGAGGTGCCAAAGGACTTGCCATTGGCATCACCACCTGTTTTCCCTGTGCCAGAAGAGGTGACTGATCTTGCTCACCCTGTGCACCCGCTGGCCTCTTTGGCTCCTCCGTCAGGGGCCCCCTTTGGATCTTCCCCTGCTGGAGCCTCAGTCAAGTCTTCTACCTTTGGGGCCTCCATCGGGATATCCCCTGTCAGGGCCTCCATCAGACTTTCCACCATTGGTGCTGCCATCCGGCTTTCCACTTTTGGGGCCGCCATCAGACTACCCCCCACCAGGGGCTCCATCCGGCTTTCCACCATTGGGGCCTCCGTTAGGCTCTTTGCTGGACCATTTCCCTATGGGTTACCCTCACTTTTCAGGGAATCCTCCATCGGGGTACATGACACCTCATTTTCAAATGCTAGGGTATACCACATTCTTTTCCACTCCAAGTTTCCCCATGCACAGGCCTCACCCAGCAGGTTGCCAGATGCCAGGCTGCCATTTGGGGTGTCAGGCATTGCACCCACCTCTACCATCTACTTCTCCTCCTTCTCAGCCACAGGTAGACTTCTGGGAGATATTGCAGGCTTGGTGGTCCAAGACCTAATCTCAGTTAGTCTCAGAACTGGATAGCCATCAGCCATGGCCCCAGGAGGTAGTGTGGCAAGACCAGACTGCGAGGCTGATTTCACCAGTTGCACCTTGAGCATCGATGTCGGGCCTCAGAAAAGGCTGTTTGCAGGCTCTGACATCAGACGAGGTCCCCTTAAGACACCAGGAGCCTCCTCTTCCAGACAGGGGAGCCTCAGAATCTGTGGATTTGGGATCAGATTCCAAATCCTCTTCAGTGGAATTGAAATTTGATACTCCTTCTCTGGAGGAACCTGCCCCTAAGATTCCCCCAAGTCACCACCTGAGGACCCTTCCTTCATAGACCCCCCTCAAGGCAAATTGCGGTGGCATAAGGGTGGAAATCTGATGCTCAGGATCAGAAACATCAGAGGCTCCCCAAGCATTTGGCCACCACTCTGAGGGCCGCCTATGATGCAGTGGATTCCTCGACCATGGGTACAGCTACGGCCATGAGCCTCAGATATTTTGCTTGGCTAAGGGTGCCAGGCTTTGCACCCGATATTCAGGCTGCCATTCAAGATGCCCCCTTCAGAGGCTCCATCCTGTTTGGTGAGGAAGCCCAGGACATTATCACTAGCCTCCAGAATAAGGGCACAGCTCTCTGGTCGGTCCACATGATGTACCGCCCAAAGCCCCATGGCAAAAAACTCTTTAGCCAGCAATCCAGACATCAGGTTAAGCCACAACAAGGCCCCTGATGCCAGTTCAAGTGCAGGGCCGCTGTGATGGTGGTTACCCCTCCAGTCAATTCCCAGAGAGCCTCAGGGGCAGCCCTCACCAATCCTCCCTCCTCGTCTTGACTTGCAACCGACCCCTCCTCCTCCTACTCTTCAATCTGTGGAGCTAGTGGGCAGAAGATTCGCGTGGCATTTAAGGAGTGGGAAACTATCACGATGGATGCTTGGGTCATTCAGCTGATCAAGGTAGGCCACATGCTCGAATTTCTTGAGAAACCTCCAAACAAGCCCCCCGGGGTTTCCCATTATCTTCAGGCACATATTCCCCTCTTAAAACAGAAAGTCACGGCTCATCCTCAAAAGGAATCCATAGAGCCCGTGCCCCCAAACTAGGTGGGGAAAGGTTACCACTCCCATTCTTTTCTGGTTCCATAAAAAACAGGACTAGTGACTGATATTGGATCTCAGCACTCTAAACCTATTCATCGAATACAAATGGTTTGGATGCTGACCCTTCAGAGCCTGTTTCCTTTACTATCAAGGGCAGTGGCATTGTGCCCTGGATGTGCAGGATGCTTACCTGCACATACCAGTGCTTCAGCCCATGCAGATTCTTCAGGTTCTCCTTTCAGTGGGAGCACTTTCAGTTCAGAGCTCTTCGCTTTGGATTGTCCTCAGCACTGCATGTTTTTACCAAGTGCCTCATGGTAGTAGCCGGGGCCTTGAGGAGGCAAGGACACTATGTGTTCCCCTACCTTGATGACTGGCTCCTGCAGCCCCATTGAGGGAACAGCTGGAGGCTTTCCTCTCTGCTACTCTGGCCCTTTTTGAGTAACTGTGAATCATTGTCAATCATTGCAAGTCCCAGCTCACTTCTTCCCAGCTCCTGAAATTTATTGAGGCAGTGCTGGATATGGCCCAGGGTATGCCTTCCTTCCTCTGGACAGGGCAGAGGCATTACAGAAACAGGCTCTACTGGTAGCCTCCGACAGGCAGATCTCAGCCAAGGCTGTCCTCTGCCTTCTTGGCCTCATGGCAGTGCCCATCACTACAGTCTCCTTGGCCAGACTCCACATATCTATTGCACGTTGGACTCTCAGAACACAATGGGACCATTGGGCGGATGACCTGAACCGCTTCATCATAGTCTCCAGCTCAATGCAGAGAGATCTGCTATGGTGGCAGAACCTCGACAACCTTACCAAGGGTGTCCAGACCCCTCCTGATGATGGGAAAGATGAGGCATAATAGGAATGAATGAGCTAGAGAAGTCCACAGGTGGGGACTAATAAACAGAGCCTAGTAAGAAGACTGAAAGGTGACAAATGTGGAAGAAGGAGACAGAGATGGAGACATATGGTGAAAATGAAAAAGAAATTGAATGTGTACAGATACAAATGGACTTTTGGGAAAACAAAGGATGGCTGAAAGATGCTAATAGAAAATAAGTCTATCATTTAAACCGGAGAGCTGCTGGGAACCAAGGCGGATGATCAGCTTGGTTTCCATGTTTTTTTCATTTTCACCATATGTCTCCATCTCTGTCTCTTCCCTCCACATTTGTAACCTTTCAGCCTTCTTATTAGGCCCTGTTAATTAATCCCCACTTTGGGACTCCTCTAGCTTATTCACTCATACTATGTGTTGTGTCTCCCATCATCACCTTTTTGTTTCACATATTCTCTCTTAATCTTGCCATTTATCACTTCTTTTCTATGAACTTTCCTCTTTTTTCTTTCCCTATATATATATATATATATATACCTTATTTTACCTCCCCTCTATACTAACTTTGTTTTTTCTGTTTTAGGTATGTCCTGAAGAAGACCTAAGGTCGAAACGTAGATTTTTAACTCTATTTTCTATTTTCAGAGTGCATTTAATATAACCATTTTGTTTTGCTTTGAAGTAAAAGCCTATCTTCCTAGAGATCAGGTAGACACACTGATCACATTGGCACTTCATATAGGTGCTAGTCGGTATGTCTCAGCTTGAGACTACATTCCCCTCGTGGTCCACATAGCGGTAGTCATTTCCACAGTCCCTCATGCCTGCCTTCATAAGCAGGTTTTTCAGTGGACTCTGAGGGTCCAGTGGGACCAAAGAAAATATAAATTTGAGGCTCTAGTCCTGGTATCAATCAATCAATCAATCAATCAATCAATCAATCAAAATCTTTATTTATTCAGGCGAGCATCATTGAGCATAGCTCATTTACAAGATGGACCTGATTGGTCTTAACAATATAAAGTTACAGTTTTACACAAAAACAAGGTACAGATTGAATACAAATACAAAGATTTTATAAATGAAACAGGTATACAAATATTTACATATGTGCAAGGCAATGTGACATTGGATCTTGGTTATACTAAAAATGAAAGAAACAAACAGAGCTGGAGGAATAAAGCTAGGGTTATGGGACTTTGGGGGATCATTTTTGTATGAAGTAGGCTGGAGAAAACTAGAAAACAAAAATAGGGGGGCAGTGCAAAAAAGGGGTAGGGAAAAAGAGGTTGAGAGGACTAGGCCTTATGGAAGCAATTGCATGATTCTGGGAAGAGACTAGTGTACAGCTTTTTGAAGGATGTTAATGGAATGAGGGTATCCAATTTCAAGGTCTTTTGAAGAGAATTCCAGATAAGTGCTAGGGAATAGCTGGTTGCAGCCCTTCCATACCGGGTGCAGGTAATAGGAATCTTCAGCATGATGAGTTTATTGTTCCTTAGGGCATAAGGCCTGGATATGATCTGGTTGAAACAATCTGAAATGTAGGATGGGAGTTTGTTTGTCAGAGCTTTGTAGATCCATACAGCAGCATTTTTGTTTCTTCTATGGTGTAGGGATGTCCAACCGACTGCATTGTAGAGAGAGCAATGGTGGGTGCTGAAGGGAAGATCTGTAATGAATCTAAGAGCTCTATGATACAAGGTGTCCAATTTATTTAAATGGGAGAGGGAACAGTGACCATATAGGAAGTCAGCGTAATCAATGAGGGATAGGAATGATGCCAGGATTAATCTTTGTTTGGAGTCTCTGGTCAGGTAGTGTTTGATCCTATAAAATAGGCCAAGTCTCTGTCTAAGCTTTTTAGGAGCTCTTCAATGTGCCAGTATAGTCAAGTTTATTGTCAATCAAACTCCAAGATATTTGAATTTGTCCACATATTCCAGATTTTCACCAAGGATGGTAGATAATTGGGGGAGGGTGAATGATGGGACAGTGGAAGAGAAGCTCTTGGTGGCAAAGAACATAGCTTTCATTTTCTTGGCATTTAATAGTAGTTTCTTTTCTAGTAATTTGTGCTGTAGGAGGGAGAACTCCCTGTATCCTCCCTGGCTTTCCAAGAACTACAATGGTGGACATTCCTGGACAATCTGTTGTGCGATGTACCTTTCTAGTCCCCTGTCCCTTGTCTGATTCTGACTATTGATGCCTCCTCCCTTGGATGGGGAGCTCATCTGTTGGATGTTCACTCCCAGGTGACTTTGACACCCATGGAAGCATGCCTTCACATCAATATTTTAGAGATGAGAACAGTCCTTTATGCCCTGCAGGCTTTCAAGACCCTCCCTTCTCAGGGCTGTCTTCAAATACAGTCTGACAGCTCTACGGTAGTCCACTACCTGAACAAACATGGTGGGACCCGTTCCTTTCCCCTGTGCAGGGAATCGATGAGAGTATGATATTGGGCAATCCAGAAAGGTATTCATCTCCTTGCAGTTCATGTCCCAGGGATTCACATTACTGTGACAGATGCTCTAAGCAGATCCACTTCCAAAAACACGAATGGGAGCTCCTCCAGGAAGTTCTGGACAACGTCTTCCTGTGCTGGGGCCACCTGGTGTTGAATTTGTTTGCCTTTCCACAAACTACAAGACTTCCTCTCTACTGCTGTTTTGAGCCAGGTCCTGGAACTTTATGGCTGGACAAATTATTTCATTCCTGGACAGAAAGAGTTCCTTATGCTTTCCCACTCTTCCCTCTCAGTCAGAGGGTTCTACTCAAACTTGTCAGGGACAGGACAACGACCATGATCCTAATCACATCTCTCTGGCCGATACAGGTCTGATTCCCCTTCTCCTGCAGGTATCCATCCAGGTCCCTCTTCCTCTGCCAATTTGCTGAGCTCTTCTGTCTCAGGTGGAGGTTCCTTACTGCATCCTGACCTTTGCTCCCTGCACTTACATGCCTGGTTCCTGAGGACGTAGTCCTCTCTCACTTCCAGGTCTCCCCACAAGTGGCAGAAGTTCTGCATGCTTCCCAGCAAACCATCTACTCGGTCTTCAAATTCTATGGAGTGGAAATGATTGTCCATATGGGCTTCTGCTCGCGATTTGGACCCCTATGATTGCCCCCCTCAAAGCATTTTGGATTATATGCTCCCCTGTCGGAAGGTGACCTCAAATATTCTTCTGTGAAAGTACACCTTTCAGCTATTTTAGCCTTTCATTTTCCTGTGGACAACAAACCATTGTCCCAGCCTATGATTATGAGGACCTTCTTGAAAGGTATCCTTCATCTTCGTCCCTTCATTTGGCACCCTGCCCCTTCTTGGGATTTGAATTTTGTGCTTGAAAAACTGACATTAAGTCCTTTTTAGCCTGCAGCCCCATGACAGCTGTGTTTTCTATCCTGGAAAACCCTTTTTTTGGTTGCCATTATGTTGGGTAGACATATGTCAGAGTTACATGCACTGATGTGCAAGCCACCCTATCTACAATTTCATAAGGATAGAGTCTCTTTACGTACCAATCCTAAATTTCTTCCAAAGGTGGTATCTGAATATATACCAGACCAGTGGTGAATAAATTGAGTAAGTAAACCATGTTATTTTGGGATAAATATTTATTTTCACTTAGAACACCATTTATTTCACTTAGAACACAATTTATATAACTTAGAGCATGTTATTTTCACTTAGAATCTGGAAATAGAACACAGAGAACAATTGGCCAGGTAGAGAACTTACAATGGAAAGACAGGTAGTTTTAAGCTAAAACAAGGTAAAACACCAGTAAAAACATTACAAATGGTTGTGGTATATGTCAAATACTTAATGGGTTTCAGTGGAGTAACACATTTATCCCCACACTTGAGTGGTAAGACCTTTATAACCAACTCATGACTTTGAAATCATTAAGTTATGGTTCTTACCACTCACTAGTGGAAATAAATATGTTATTCCACTGCAACCCATCAGGTCAGGACTGCCAAAGGACAAATTGGCAGACTTTCTGTCAAGGGAGATTGCCGTGGCAAGGAACAGACCAGATCAGCTCTTCCGCATGGTAGACAGACTATTCACTAAAAATACCACCAACAGCATAATCTGGTTCAATTTCAGTTGCTTACCATCTGTATCCCCCCATCCCCATGGTCAACCCTGAAAAAGGGACTTCTAGTTCCAGTAGGCCAACTGGGTCAACAAACTTCAATAAATACATAAATATTACATCTGGCTTGTCTCAGTGTGGGAGGGGTGGTTTCAAGCACTGGGTGCAAAGAGTTCGCTCTGTTCTTTGCCGACAAAGTGTCCTCTATCAGGGCTGGGATCTCCCCTAGTGTCTCTCAAAAGGGATTGTGGCATCCTTCTGGAGCTGTGCCAGAGCACTCCTGTCTGGGTTGAGTTTGAACCAGCTGGAGTGGAAGACTGGTGACTATGATCTCGATGCTGTGACCAACACAGTGTGATCTTGACCCAGGTCCTACTCACCTTTTGGTGGATTGTTTGGCCCTGATGGGCCTGTTGTTGCCAAGGTCGTCCAGAGTTCTTTAAGGAGTGGGGTCTTCCTGGCATTCTTGAAAGAGGCATTGGTTAGGCCTACACTAAAAAAAACCTAATTGGACTCAGAGTGTCTCAGTAGCTACAGGCCAGTCTCAAACCTCCCTTTTTTAGGGAAGGTTATTAAGAAAGTGGTGGCTACTGTGAGGGAATTTTTATATATGCCTTGAAGCTATGCTTGCTTTGAAAGTCATGCTGTAATAAAGTCATAATGAATGTAGTAGAAATTTCTGAGTTCATGTTTTCTTTTTTACAGGGTTATAGAATGATACTGAGGTTACTTGAGGTATATTTGTAAAAACAGAAAGCTAGATAAAACTGAGCAGAACTGGTTGTACCAGCCTGTATAACAGGCTCGGACAAAATATAAAGATAACAGCACGTAGAGACATTGCTATGGTGTGAGTGAAACTCACTGTTTCTCTCAGGTCAGCTTGACCCAGGCATATGTATCAAGCAGTGTTGGGAAAGAAATGGAATAAGTAGTGGAAAAGTACCTCATACATATCAACTTGTCTTTTTTTTCTGTTACATTGCTGAAAACTTGTTATGCTGTCTTATGATTGGCTTATACTGAAATGTTGGTATTTTTCAAGATAAGAAGTGCAAAATCTAGCTTATATAACGCTGCTGTAAATTGTAATCGGAGAACTTCTCCATTGTAGAAGTCCCACATGCATGTGTAAGGTTTGATCAAATAAAGCGACGTTAAGACAAAACCCAGTGGTGTGGTTTTGGCCCCGTGACGACAGGAGTGGTTGCTCAGGTAATACTTACAGTGAGAGAATTTGCGATCACAGTTTTGGCGTAGTCGGCAGAATGAGTTCTTCGGTCTGTGTCACCTCATGATCGGGTTGTTTCCCTTGGACAAAAAGAAGGACATTTTTGTGGAACCCCATCAGGATGTGACGCCTAGGGGCTGGCGACACTCATCATCACTGTAAGTACAAGAATACCTTGGAGTGAGTGTGCACTATAAAGGACAGGCCTAGATAATATGTGAAACAAGGGAAAAAAAAAATAAGCTGGGTCCAGAGTTAGTATTATCTGGACCGGCAAAATGTATGTTTGACAAGTTTGACCAAACAAATTACAAGGGCAACTGCACTGCCCTTTGTACTTGTAATTTGTGCTTGCTGCAAGTATATACTGTTAGAGCCAATGATGGCTTTCACAGTTCAGGCTGCTTTTAGGAGAAAAGCAGTGGCTGATTAAGTCAAGTTAGATAAGCAACATCTAGAGAAAGAAAAATAAACTACTGTGGATGTACGCACAGTAGGTGACTACAGACGGGATGATTTGAAAATCCTCCCCCCATGTTGCCTATCTGTGTAGTTTCAAATTTTTCTGTATCAATTTCAAGTTCCCTTGCCTCCTATAGAGGCTGAAACATTTGATCCCAAACCCAAGTACTGGGGACCTCTACCAGATGGATCTCAACCTAGTACTGTTAGAGATTTTTTGGTTTTTAAACTGCAAACCAGAGCTCTGGAAAAAGACTTGGTTTGGCAGGTTACTAAATACAAAGAAAACCTTTGAAAGGGTTAAAACCTTGAAAGGGTTAATAGCTGCAGTGTTTGGAAATTATCATGAAGGTCCTGCAGTCAGTTTTCTTACTCAGACTAGTGTATCGGAAAAGAAGAAGAAAAATACCTTGGCACCGGTAAGTCTGAATTTTTATTTAAAGTTGTTTTATGTCTGTCTGTTTTATTTCTGTAATACATATACTAAACAAGGTAATGCTCAAGTCTTTCTCTCGTGCATATTTTCTAAGCTTATATCTGTGTTCTGTAATTATGTTCTGTTGTCAAGGTTGCGAGATAGGATTGACTGCCTTCAGTGCACAACATGTTACAGTAAAAAAAAAAGAAAGAAGAAGCTTCTTTGCCTCATAGCTGACTGTTTTAATTGGCTTTATTTTTAATGGAACATTTGTGCTGCCTAGATAGGGTCAGTGAAATGGATTGGAGCAGGTAGTGTTGATGGTGAAGAGTTATGACGTCATATAGATCGTAATGTGCAGAAAGATTTGTAGTTTGCAAGCAATGTGCCAAGCCACTGCTAGGTGAAAATGTAATGTGTTAACAGCTATAAATGGCTTTATCATACTTCTAGTTATAACCAGAAACTTTTTGCAAAATGGCAGGGTGCCATATTTTGGCTATGCGCCAAAATGTTATACAAGATGTGTTCACTTACAGATGATATGTTGTGCTGCGTTTTAACGGAGTTAAAATCTGTTTAAAAAGTGTTTTGTTCTGGAAAGATTTGGCATGGCGATATGTATAAATGTGTTGATTTAAAAATTGTCAGTGTTACAAGACAGGGGGAGGCAGCACATATATCTAAAACACGTACAGTTTTCTAATGAAACTATGGGCATTACCTCAGCAAATTGGAGTGAAACAATGTCAGTCTTATTTTGTGTTAAGTATTTCTTTTTGTGTATGTGTATGTGTGTGTACTGTCTTGGCCAGCAGTTTATTGTATGCTTTATTATTATTTAAAGATATTTAATATCAGTAGTGTTCAAGGACACTAAAAAAAAAATAACTGGGTTTGAATGACCCTTGCATGCACACTGTGACCTTTTGCACGTTATTTGACCTTCTTGTGTTTCAACATTTTATGTTACTACCAGTTCAAACTTGATGTGTATTCCATACCTAAAGCACAACTTTTCACACAAAATGTATGTTTTCATGAAAGCACACCAAGAGTGAACCATGTAATTTGACTTTTATTGCAAAACTAGTATTCCAAGTGAAGAGAACAAACTTTTCTTCTCGCCTCACTGCTTCTGACTTGCAGCCAACACAGGCAATACTCCAGCTGAAAGGGAGAATTATTCATCATCTCCCCATATTTTTATTATATATATATATATAGTACGCTTTTGAAAAAAGGACTATTACAGCTGTTTTTGAGAGTTTACCATCTACAGTTAAAAACAATAGCTTTTGTTTTTATGTGTGACCATGGTGTAATCATTTTTTGTCTTTTTGAAATGCATTCTAAGAGATACGTACGTACGGTATTACCATCAATCTGGATTTTTTATAAACTCAGCTGACATTTTGTCATGCTTAGGATAAGGGAACCCAGGGACGCTTGGCTTCTTTTATCCTATGGAAATAATCTTGTTTTATTTTTAAACTGGTGTGTGTTTGTTTTTGTTGTTTGTCTGTGTTTCTTCTCTTTCTTCTAGAGAAAAAGAAGTTCCCATCTTTATAGTAAGGTATGAAACTTACTAAACTAATTGTAATATTATCTTGTTATAATTTAAAGTGTAGTAGGTGGAAGTCATGTCACCATCCACAGCTAACCTTTTATTGCTACAGTATTCAAGCTGTCTCTTTCACTTGACTGTCTCTTCCACCAGTAGGAGCTTGGGGAGGGGAAGCTACCCTTCCTCTATCCCTTCCAGTGTAGTACCCACAAAGGTTGCAAGGTACATCACTGTTCCCCCAAAGGGGTAAATAAAGAAAATGTATATTTGCCAATAATTGTTTCTTATTTACAGGTTTTAAAAAGACCCAAGGTATTTTAACAGCATAACCCAGCCCAAGCCCTTCTGTTTTTTCTAGTGCAAACAGTTAAATCTCACACCTATTATTGGTACAAGGGTTTCTGCCCTCAGCAAGTAATCAGTTATGCTGGAGGGTGAAGTTGTGTATGTATGTCCACACATATTCATTCTTTTGATTGTCTTTTCAGCTTTCTTATCCTGTTAAAACAAATGCAAAACAACTTTTGTCATTGCCTTACAGCAATGAATGCATTTTTTTCAACCAGTAAATTCACAGTACTCTAACATTTCTGGACTCTAAGCTAAGTTTACAGTTACATATGTGTTGTTTAAAATGTATTTTATGCATTATGCTTAATACTGAAATTGTTCTATTACAAACATGCTTATGTTCATGTTTATGTTATAATGTTTTGATATACATCTTGCTATACTGTATCATGTGTGTATTCAGAAAAGTGCTCCACATGTATAACGTTTTTAATGCTCATAACCAAACCTAAATACTGGGACCAGCATTGCTGACCCACCCTACAATATGTTCCAAAGCAAAACCAAAAGTAAAATTAATGTCTGTTTGTCTTATTGCTCACAGGTACACCCTGAAGAATGAGTGTACTCTATGCAGGTTTTGTCATTTTAAATTTTAACAATTATAATATGCAAAATTTAGATTGTACTCCAAACCTATATGCTTCAAGCCTACCCACTCAGTACTTTGGAGTATTTCACTATACAGGGTAAAGAAGGTAGACCTTTTCACTTGTCACAGGTGCAATAGGCACTGTTATTAAATTGGCATAGGCCAACAACATATGTATTTGTCCCACTAATTGCATTGTGTAAAAGGCATATTGTTATGAACAATATGTTTGAAGCGTGTAACTGCATTAAGCAGGTTAGCAAGAGGAAAAGGAAGAGGAGACCATAATGGTTTTCCAAAGAGGTAGCAAAGAAAGTGAAAGCCAAAAAGATAGCATTCAGGCAATACAAAAAGACACAGGCAGAAGGGGATAGGGAGAAGTACCAGGAGAAACAAAGGGAGGCAGGGAAGTCAGTAAGGAAGCCAAAGCTCAGACAGAAGAACACATTGCAAAAATCAGTGGTTAAAGGAGCAAAACCTTTTACAGGTACATAAGTGAAAAGAAAAAGACAAAGGAGGGATAGTGAGACTGAAGGGGGAGGACAGGAGTCGCGTGTGAGGATGACAACAGTAAAGCTGACATATTGAACAGGTATTTCTGCTCAGTCTTTACTGAGGAAGAGGGGGTAATGGGTCTGAAGGGAGTACAAGGGGTGAGAATGGTGCAGAAATGGATTGCATCACAAGTCCTATGAAGACAAGTTGAAGGAACTGAACATGTACTCCCTGGAGGAGAGGAGGGAGAGAGGGGATATGATAGAGACATACAAGTATCTTACAGGGAGAAACAGAGTGCAGGAAAACACTATTTTTAAGTGAAAAAGATGTTCCAGGACTAGAGGGCATGGGATGAAGTTGGAGGGAGGATGATTCAGAGGAAACATGAGAAAGAATTTCTTCACAGAACGGGTGGTGGACAAGTGGAACACCCTGCCAGAGGAAGTGGTGGGGGCTGAAACAATCACGGGATTTAAGAATGCATGGGATAGACATAAAGGAATTCTAGAGGTCAGGGGTAAGGGGAAACAGACTTCTAGGAAAACAAACTGAACTTACAAGCTCAAATGGGCAGACTGAGTGGGCCATAGGCCCTTATCTGCTGACACTGTCTATGTATCGATGTATCTATGTATTGTAACCATACAAGATTTTATAACTCAGGTCTCAGTCAGGCCTGCTTGCAACAGACAGGGAAATAATGTTCATCACTGTCATAACTGCTTCTGTGATTTAAAAGCAGGAGGTAACCATAACATTGTCATGATTTACAGATGGTCAAATGGTATAATTGAAATCGCCTGCACCCCAGGTGTGCGTGTTAATGTCCCATTTTATTTTTTTTTTTTTCTAATTGCCAGAATTTAGGCTCTGTCACCACTCTTTACAAAACAAGAAGTAAATGGTATAAAAGATTGTTATTTATGTGTTTTTAACTCAGTGTCTAACACACTTTGCAAGTTTGCAGATTTCCACGGTTTGGCACACATAAGATCTCCACGTTCAACAGCAGTAATACTTTCATCTAAGTTGCCAAGACCTTCATCTTTTTCCTTAAAAAAGAAAAACAACTGCCACAGTTTTGATGTTATCACCATCTTTGTGCCTGACTGGTTCCTTATAAGGACTATTGCATGAATCCAGTTATTATTACCTCTGCAAGTGTAATATTTTCAGCAAAATTACACCTATTTGTAGAACTTTAAATCAACTGAAGAAGGTCCAGTCAGTTCAGACTCTGCAATCAAGCTTGTTGTTTCTGCTTACTATGAAGTTAAGTTGGAAGGGCACTCCCTAACTCCAGCGAGAAGATTCTGCTTCAATTGACCTTCAAGCAATACATCCATTTTCTTCACTGCCGCTTTGTTCCAAACATGGCTGGTACTTTCTACAACCCTATTGCTCTGTTATGGACTGTGTTCTTAATGGTTTATTGTCAATTGTTACCTTTTATGGACTGTTAATCTTTATGCCGGGATAATCAACTACAACAAAACAAATGCCATGCCAGTGTGTGTGTGTGGCTACTCCATTAAAAGGACTCAATGCACCCCTGGCCAGTGTGTCTACTAATCAGCCATCCAGCAGCCAGCCAGCAAAATGAACACTGACTTTTCTACTATGCTGGTGTTTTGTTTTTAAATTACTGTCTGCATTGCCCCATATGCCTTGTGGGGTTACCACCATTCTAAAATGACATTTCATCTGTACTGTAACTACATCAACCTGTGGATACTTATATGAACTTATGAACTGTTCATTTCATGGACTGTTATGTTTTATAAGGACTTATCTGTCAAGAGACAATATCAATAGATTCTTCAATCAAGCTCCAAGGGTGTGCCACACCTCAACACAAGGTAGCATCTACCTTATTCACTTCAAAGTGAATTCCATGAACTCTTTTTCATCAACAAAATTGTTATGTTATATTGTGTTATATGTGTGTCACATGTTAGCATTTTTTCACATATTTCAATTGTGGTGTTGACATCCCTCAATTCTGTATTATGTTTTACAAACTCACGATTTGTGTTCCGTCTGTAACCACCCTGTACCAACTCCAGAACAGGATGCTTTTTATAAATGCCTTGACTATCTGTATGCTGGCAACCAGTTTTAAATCATATACCTATTCACCTAGTCTAACAGTCTAAAAGTAGAAATGTTTAGTTTTTTTTTTAACCTTCAGTTATTAACTAATATCTTTACATTTATGTTCAATTTTTGTGAATGTTCGAGTCCCTCAGGGGCCTCCTATCTTCAGGGTGGAAATTATTAACAGTGGCCAGTGGCCAAGGTTTTAGTAATCAAGTGACCAAACTTTTATCAACAATGTGTAGTTGGCTAACCATAAAACTGAGGAAATAAAAGGTGTAAAATGCTAGTGTAAATTGCTAAAGGCTAGTAAAAGGTAAAATGGTTAGTAAATGACTAAATGATACCAACATGTAAATTACTATATCTAGTAGCAAAAAGGCTGCAAGTGGAAAATACCACTATGTCACTTAAAATGTGCGTGTAAGACTTTAAAGGGTTCATTGTAAAATTCTATACAATGAAAAAAAATAAATAGCTGAAAGCATAAAATGAGGCTGTGGCGAGATATACACCTAGCTGTGTTTAGCCTTGACTGTTAAAGTTTCTCATCATATAATTCTCTCGTGTTAAAAAAAAAATGTTTAACAAAAACTGATAAAAAATAATGAGATACCTCATTTAGTTGCTGGTACAAGTTACTTTGACATTTGTAGCAAGCTAGTCACTTCTCATATGCTTTCTGGCTCCCAAAACAAAAAGTTATTTGAGATAAATATACTATTCTGTCACCATTTGTTTTCCCTCCAAGAGTGAGAATAACTCCCCTGTCTTGGCAAAATGTCAGGTACATCTCGTAACCAACCAATTTTATTACGGGATGTCTCAGAAATTGTAGCTACAAACATGTATAAAAAAAACTTCAATTATGAAAATGTATTAATGTACAGGTGTCCAGGCTATGCTGTCATAATTTCTTGGGAAATTTCAGCCTTGCATTTTTTTCTAAGCTTGCTACACATAAATATGTCATAAACATGGTCATGGCTTACAAGCGTAGTTGGTGACTGGGGTGCTACTCTTCTCCATTGGGTGACAGTACTTGTAAGTGGTCATATTGGCACTCTGGCTACTGACTGTCCTAATCAAACTTCTCCTACAATGCCTGTGCAACACAATGGTAAAACACGGACACCACCCACCTGCCCCTTTCTAAACTCCAACAAAAGGACCCCATTAAACTGGAGGGGGTGTTTCCATTACAAAACGAGCCAGATTGTGACCAAAATATAAAGTGAGAAAAAGTAAAAAGGGATCGGTTAGTTGATACATAGTATCAAAAGGGGGGAGAGTGTGAGGGAATTTTTATATATGCCTTGAAGCTATGCTTGCTTTGAAAGTCATGCTGTAACAAAGTCATAATGAATGTAGTAGAAATTTTTGAGTTCATGTTTTCTTTTTTACAGGGTTATAGAATGATACTGAGGTTACTTGAGGTATATTTGTAAAACAGAAAGCTAGATAAAACTGAGCAGAACTGGTTGTACCAGCCTGTATACAGAGCTCTGACAAAATATAAAGATAACAGCACGTAGAGACATTGCTATGGTGTGAGTGAAACTCATTGTCTCTCTCAGGTCAGCTTGACCCAGGCATATGTATCAAGCAGTGTTGGGAAAGAAATAGAATAAGTAGTGGAAAAGTACCTCATACGTATCAACTTGTCTTTTTTTTCTGTTACATTGCTGAAAACCTGTTATGCTATCTTATGATTGGCTTATACTGAAATGTTGGTATTTTTCAAGATAAGAAGTGCAAAATCTAGCTTATAAAAAGCTGCTGTAAATTGTAATTGGAGAACTTCTCCGTTGTAGAAGTCCCACATGCATGTGTAAGGTTTGATCAAATAAAGCGACGTTAAGACAAAACCCAGTGGTGTGGTTTTTGCGCCGTGACGATGGGAGTGGTTGCTCAGGTAATACTTACAGTGAGAGAATTTGCGATCACACTACCCAGCTCGAAGACCATCTTGCCTCCTCTTCCACTTATCAGATATTCCAGTCTGGGTTCAGGGCTGGGCACAGTATGGAGACTGCTCTGGTGAAGGTGCTTAATGATCTCTTGATGGCAAGGGACAGGAGAGAGCATAACATCTTAGTTCTCCTGGACCTGTCGGCAGCATTTGACACTGGATCACGAGGTGCTACTCGAATCTGCAGTACTGGTGTGGCCTGTCAGGAAATGTCATCAACTAGTTCAGGTCATACCTGACAGACAGAGTGCAGAGGGTGATGATGGGGCTTGCTATATCTAGCCCAAAACCTCTGTCCTACGGTGTGCCACAGGGTTTCAGTCTTATTGCCCTTGTTGTTCACTGTGTATATGCTACCATTAGGAGACATTATCAGGTGGTACGGGCTGGGTTTTCACTACTATGCAGATGATAACCAGCTGTACTTGTCCTGTGCACCTGGTAACCAGAAGGCGTCTTCCGTATTTAATAGTTTCCTAGAGGAAATCCAGAGTTGGATGATTCAAAACTTACATAGATACATAGACAGTGTCGGCAGATAAGGGCCTATGGCCCACCCAGTCTGCCCATTTGAGCTTATAAGTTCAGTTTGTTTTCCTAGAAGTCTGTTTCCCCTTACCTCTGACCTCCAGAATTCTTTTATGTCTATCCCATGCATTCTTAAATCCCATGATTGTTTCAGCCCCCACCACTTTCTCTGGCAGGGTGTTCCACTTGCCTACCACCCATTCTATGAAGAAATTCTTTCTCATGTTTCCTCTGAATCGTCCTCCCTCCAACTTCGTCCCATGCCCTCTAGTCCTGGAACATCTTTTTTGCTTAAAAATAGTGTTTTCCTGCACCCTGTTCCTCCCTGTAAGATACTTGTATGTCTCTATCATATCCCCTCTCTCCCTCCTCTCCTCCAGGAGTACATGTTCAGTTCCTTCAACCTGTCTTCATAGGACTTGTGATGCAATCCATGCACCATCTTTGTTGCCCTCCTCTGAACCTTCTCTACCCTGTCTATGTTCTTATGTAGGTATGGTCTCCAGAACTGTACACTGTACTCCAGGTGGGGCCTCACTAGTGTCTTGTATAGCAGAATTATGACCTCCCTTTTCCTGCTGGTGATGCCCCTGCCTATACATCCCAGCATCCTATTTGCTTTACCTGCTGCCTTGTCACACTGTTTCCCTATCTTGAGGTCATCAGAGATGATAACCCCAAGATCCTTTCCTGCTTGGTGCATGCTTATCCTCACCCCAACTGATATATTGTGCCAGGGTTTTGTGCCCATATGCATTATCTTGGACTTCTTTGCATTGAATTTCAACTGCCAAACCCCTGACCATTCTTCAAGTTTCTGCAGGTCGCTTCTCATTCTGTCTACACCCTCTGGTGTGTCTACTCTGCTACAGAGCTTTGTGTCATCAGCAAACAGTGAAATTCTGCCTTCTAGGTCCTGCACAATGTCACTGATGAAGATGTTGAATAGGACCGGTCCCAGCACTGATCCCTGTGGTACCCCACTGGTCACTCTTTCCCTCTGTGGGTGACAGCCATTTACCACCACCTCTGTGTCCTGCCACCCAGCCAGTTACCTACCCACTACACTACTGTCCTGCCCACACCCATATTCCCCAGTTTGTGTAATAGTCTTCTATGTGGCACAGTGTCAAGGCGCTGAAGTCCAGATAGGCCATGTCACCGCCCTCCCTGATCCCCCTCCCTAGTCACCCAGTCAAAAATTCAATGAGGTTGGTCTGACATGACCTCCCCTAGTGAAACCATGCTGCCTTGGGTCCTGTAGTCCATACAACCAGATGTTCTACCAATCTCTCCTTCAGTAGTGCTTCCATGATCTTCCCCACTCCGAGGTGAGGCTGACTGGTCTGTAGTTCCCTGCTTCCTCTTTGTTCCCACTTTTGTATAAAGGGGACTACATCTGCTGTCCTCCAGTCTTTGGGTACCTCCCTGTTTACAGTGATTGGCTAAACAGGATAGCCAGAGGTTCAGCCACCACCTCTCTTAGTTCTTTAAGGACCCTGAGGAATTTCTTAACTGGCCCATTGGCTATCAACTCTATTACTTCCAGTTCCTTCAGGACCCTTTCTCGTGTAAAGGGACTTGTGTCCATTTCTGCACCATTCTCACCCTTGTACTCCCTTCAGACCCATTACCTCCTCTTCCTCAGTAAAGACTGAGCAGAAATACCTGTTCAATATGTCAGCTTTACTGTTGTCATCCTCCACGTGGCCCCATCCTCCCTCTTCAGTCTCACTATCCCTCCCTTTGTCTTTCTTTTTCACTAATGTACCTGTAAAAGGTTTTGTCCCTCTACCCACTGATTTTGCAATGTGCTCTTCTGTCTGAGCTTGCTTTCCTTACTGACCTCCCTGCCTCCTTTGCTTCTCCTGGTACTTCTCCCTATCCCTTCTGCCTGTGTCTTTTTGTATTGCCTGAATGCAATCTTTTGGCTTTCACTTTCTTTTGCTACCTCTTTGGAAAACCATAATGGTCTCCTCTTCCTTTTCCTCTTGCTAACCTGCTTAATGCATAATTCTGTTGTTCTTGTAAGCCCCATTTTAAATACTGCCCACTGTTCCTCAACCCCTGATTCCTGTCCCATTCCCCTTAATGCCTCTTTCAAGTATCTCCCCATTTTCCCAAAGTCTGCCCCCCTAAAATCCAGGATACGTGTTTTTGTGTGGTTTGGTTCTGCTCTTTCTGTGATTTCAAACCACAGTGACTGGTGGTCACTGTTTCCCAGGTGCTCCCCCACTGTTACCCCCATCACACTGTCCCTGTTTGTGAGCACAAGGTCCCGTATTGCCTTCTGCCGAGTTGGTTCCATGACCAGTTGCTAGAGGAAGGCATCCTGAAGGGAGTCCAGGATAAATCTGCTCCTAGTTGATGCTGCTGCTGGGATGCTCCAGTCCACATCTGGAATATTGAAGTCTCCAACCAGTACTACCTCACCCTTGTCTGCCATCCTTTGGATGGCTAGCATCAGCTCTCTATCTGTTTCTTCCTCCTATGCTGGTGGTCTATAGACCACACCTGTGTGGATGGCTGTCCCCATTTTCCTTTCCAGCTTAACCCACAGTATCTCTCCCCCATTTTGTTCCTCCTAGATCTCTGTGGCCCTTATGTCATTTTTCACATACAGTGCCGCTCCTCCTCCCTTCCTGCCTGCTCTGTCTCTTCTGAATATGTTGTAGCCAGGTTCATTTGCTTGCTTAGACTTAACCCAAACAAGACTGAGGTGCTAGTGGTGGATCCAGGTCATCATGGTGGTGGTGGGGAGGTGATCGAGGTGACCACCCTGGCTTAGTGCTGGGGGGGGATTCCTCTCACCCCATCTACACAGACAAAGGATCTGGGCATGATCCTAGATGATGGCCTGACACTAGATGCACAGGTGTTGGTTGTCATCAAAAGTAGATATTACCATCTGAAGAACACTGCCTGGATTCAGGCCCTGATCCCATCCGAGGACCCGCCCACACTTGTACATGCATTAGTCACGTCCAGGTTGGACTACAGCAATGCCCTATATCTTGGGCTCTCTGGAGGCTACCTTTGCCAACTGCAGCTGGTGCAGAAGGCAGTGGTGAGACTATTGTCAGGTGTAAAAAGAAATGACATATTACTCCTGTCCTCTGCAAGCTGCACTGCCTGCCGGTTAGGAGGAGGATTGTCTACAAGGTAGGGCTCCTTACCTACAAGGTCATGCATGATCGGGGACCACCCTATCTGCAAGATTTCCTGGAACCCCAACGCTGAACAAGGCTCTATGTTCTGCTGAGGGCAGCCTCCTAGGAGTTCCCAGGGTTAGGCTACAGCATTCTGAGGACTGTGCATTCTCGGCTGCTGCGTCTACCCTGTGAAACTCACTACCTAGATATTCATGGGAGGCACCCTTGGCAGAAGCCTTTAAAACAGTTCTTAAAATGCTCCTCTTTAAACAGGCATTTGAATCATAATTATAAGGAGGAAAGTGAATACAGTATTTTATTTTATGTATGGATAGATGTGTTTTTAAGTACTTTTTATTCCTGTTGACTTGGATTTTAATATTGTATTATATTGAATTTTTATTTTAATGTACAGTGCTCTGAATCCCCGGAAAGGGTCGCTTTATAAATAAAATATCTATCTATCTATCTATCTATCTATCTATCTATCTATCTATCTATCTATCTACTCCCTGTTTACTTTGCATTAAGTCATACACTTGCCAGTGTATTATGCAGAGCCAGCTAATCCCTGCTCCATACTGTACTCTTGATGTGCACAGAACATTGAGATATCTTCTTCGCTCTAAACTGTTGCGCAAATCTGAGCATCTTTGTCTCTTTCGTCCCTGGTAAAGAGGATGTTCAGGTTTCCAAGCAGTGCTTGTTCACTTGGTTGGCCAACTGCATTTCTTCCAACAAGTATGATAAACCACTTCCCAGAGTGGTCAAACCTCACTCCACAAGGGATATGGCTGCCTCAGTGGCATGCTTTCAGAGTGTTTCAGCAATTGAAATCTGTGAAGCTGCTACTTGGACTACTGTGCATACCTTTACAAAACATTACAGTCTGGACATTGCTTCCAAGAAGTGAACCAATTTTGTATGGGCTATCCTCCAAGGCCTATTGTGCTAAGTACCTAATTTTGCATCCTCATCTCTTATGCATCCCAACTGCTAGGGACTCTTCCTACATGTTATGACCTGCTGCAAGAGAGTTCCTTAAAGAAGATAGTACAGTTGCGTATGAACTTACCGTAACAGTAGATCTTCGAGAGAATCTCTTGCAGGTCATGCTGCCCCTCCCACCTTCCCCCTTGCTTCCTGCTTCAGAAGGGTACCTTGCTTCAATTTTTTCATTTGAAATATTGGGCTGCTCATTTTCCTCCTCTGTTCCCCTGAAAGGCCAGATAGATTGACTTCTCATTTCAGTCACTGAGATGGAAAACAACCAAGGAGCTTCGGGGACCTCCCCTTTTTGTACGTACCTGGATACAACATGTGATATCATTGGGGAGGTCCCAGGTCAACTGCTGAGAAATCACCAGGAGGAAATGACACCTGTGAATGGAATTCCTACATGTTATGACCAGCTGCAAATTGATTCTCTTGAAGATCTACTGTTATAGTAAGTTCTTAAGTAACTATACTATGTTTGTCTCCTCCCCTGTCTGCAAAGTGCTTTAGTGGTGGATGGACCCCAACCAAGGTCCCTAGAATTCTGAGGCTGCAGAATTTTGCACAGAACTTGCAATCTACTGCAGAAATTCTGCAGTGCCACAGAATTCACTGTTCTTGGAGATTCTTTATTAATATTTCTGTTTATCCATAGAATCTGGTTCCCTTCCTCTCTTTTTATATCCAGAACCCCTCTATGCTCAGAATGTAGTTATTAGTGCTATAACATCATAAATTAGCTAATGAAATGGCATCATTCTGCAACAGAAATGAACGGTCACTTATCTACCACAGCTCCCACTGCCAGTGATAGTGGCACAGCACATCAGGCATGGTGATATTTGCTCAACCTGCACTTCAGCCTAATACAATTTTCAGTCTCATGTTATTATACAAGGGCCAACTTAAACAAAACCTTGACAATAGCATAGACCTGTTAAGTCCATACTTTACTTTGTCACACTGATTTTTGCTTTTAAGGTATAGAGGTACCATTTAGTAATGTGCAGGCCTGTTGAAAGAATAGACCTGTTAAATAAATAATTGCGCTGTACACATTGTTGCCAGGGTTATTGATTATATATTGTCACTGGTTGATAGAATCACCTAAAAGTTATTGAGAAATGTTGTGTGTACAGCCAGCTGTTGGGCCAGAGGGTAGCATGTTGTGTTCCCGTGCCGGCAGCTCAGGTTCAGAGATGAGCTCTGGGAGCTGGCTGGGCAGCACAAGGATTTGGGGAACACATCACTGCTCTGAGCCTGGGAAGGTATGGTGCAGTGTTCTGTCACACGGAGGACACATTGTGATGGGCTAGAGAGCTTTATCTCACAGTGGGTTCACATGCATGTCATGGCCTAATGATGTTATGTAGTATGTCTGGAGAAGTAGGTTGGCATGAAAAATGAGTTTTGCAGTATCTCCTCTATTCTACTTATTCCATTTCCAAAGGGACCTGTATGAATGATGATATAATTTCATGGAAATAAAATATATATATATACATATATACAGTATATATATATATATATATATATACACACACACACACACACACACACACATATACAGTATCTCTTGTTCTATATATATATATATATATATGATACGTAACAGGGACCTGGCTGTTTGACCTTGGGTAATCTCATGAGTGGTGTAAGCTACGAGTGCTGTGCCCAAGGTCAAACAGCTCAAGTGAAAATAAAAAATGTATTCCACAAGGTTCCTGTTGCATATTTCATTTATGCAATAGGGATTCTTTAGGATTGTAAGGAGTTTTGATATAAATTGTTTAATTTTTCATGTTAACATACATGGACTTTTTGCTGTTTTCCTAGGGTAGCTCAGCTTAGCATAATGTTTGCTAAGCAGTTGCTATGGATGCTCCAACTTTACATTATGGACAGTACATAATGAAAACGTTTGATGCACAATTCTTTTGTTTTTACATTTTGGGGGGGTCAGAAAAAATGAATAAAAACTGAATTTTCTGCCATTTTTTGCTGATTATAAAAAAATCTAAATGGCATCTATATATGAAACACCTCTCATTTTGTAGATAATTTTGTGCCGAACAACTTTTGTGCTCAACGTACAATGCTGTCAGTTTTTGTTTTAAAATTATTTGTTTTTATTTGTCGAAAAAAGCACACAAAAAAAAAACTTAACTTTCTGCTGTTTTTTGCTAATTCTACAAAAACTGAAAGGTATCTATGAATAAAACACCACTGATTTTGTCGATATTTTTGTGCAGGACAACTTTTGTGCTCACAGTGTCATTCTATCATTTTTCATTTTGAAGTTATTTGCATTTGAATATGATTAGTACTGCTACTGAGGCTGAACATTCTAAATTGGAAGGCAGTATAA
Organism: Neoceratodus forsteri; assembly: GCA_016271365.2. Lineage (NCBI taxonomy): Eukaryota > Metazoa > Chordata > Ceratodontiformes > Ceratodontidae > Neoceratodus > Neoceratodus forsteri. The sequence goes on from CM057454.1 coordinate 1,183,333,590, forward strand.
CGCAGTGGTTTAAGGTAGTAGCCCTTGGGATAGTGCTACCTAGGGGTTACAATGGTGTCTGAGTTTACTTTAAATAAGTCTATCCACCTGCCAATTACCCAGAGCATGTTAATCTAGTTTTCAGGTACTGAACACATCGTACAAAGGACTGCAAAGAGTCTTCTCAGTTTGTTTGTTTTTCTTTTGCACTCCTGTCACCAGCCCCTGAGAACTCCTTCAGATGTGGAGACCCTCCCAGGCCCCAGATCCCTTCCTTAACTCCACCCTGCACTCTTGCCTGCTGGAGACCCCCCAGCTTGTACCCTCTGAAGCGGAGCCTCCAACCATGTAACTTGGTGCTCCTTGACCTCAGCTGGCAGGCAGAGTGTGGAAGATGTATACCTCCAGAGTGAAGCTGGAGGATATCAAGTACCTGGTTGGACAGGATCTGGTGGTGGGCATGGGGCTGCTGCAGGACTGATCATTGTCCTCCCAGGTGCCAGAGTGTTTCCTTGTGTGCAAGTGTGACCCCCTGGAGGTGCAGACAAGCAGTGACATCCAGTGCAAGGTGGCCATGCACCTACACCCATCCCGCAGACATCTGCCATCACCTCCACCCCTTCGTGAAGTGTTCCCTGGCTGTAGCATCCCCAGCCTCCACTAGGAATTGCTGATGCTGGGGATCCAGAGCCCACACATCCCCAGGAGAGGAGAGCAGTCCTCCAGACACTCAATCTCTTCCTCCTCAACCAACCCCTCAGCAAACCAAGCTCGCTTCCGAGCTCGGGTCGCCGGCATGGGGTGAGTTGGGGCATCCAGTGCCTCAACCCTCAGCACCATTGGGCTGACCCAAGTCCTCTCAGTAGTTTATTTCTTTTGACCCTGGGAAAGAGGGCATTCCAGTTTCCAAACAGTGTCTGTCCAAATGGTTGGCCAACTGTATTCTTTTTCCTATAGGAAGTATGGTAGTAAACTTCCTGGAGTTGTTCATGGTCACTCTACCAGATGCATGGCCACTTCTATTGCCTGTTTCAGAAACGTGTCCACTGCTGAAATCTGGCTGCAGTCACTTGGAGTACTGTCCACACTTTCACAAAGCACTACAGTCTAGACATTGCAGGCCTTCTCTCTTAGAGTCCTGGCCTCTTGCCTCCCAGACTTTCTCAGTGGCTGCTGTATTTTGAGCTGTGGAGCTCAAGCCATTATTTTTATTTCACCTGTTTTCTATGTTTTCTATGATGTGCATGCTGACATCAAATGTTTACATTAAGTGTTTTCTGTGTTCTCTATTATGTGGGAGTTGGATTTAGATGTTACTTTAAGGCTGCACTAAGTCAGTTCTTTGTAAGTTAGTTGTTACCTTATTGTTTGCTGTTGCCCTCAGTCAGGTTGCTACTTGCTGCTATTGTGCAGTGGTCTAGCTGCAGGTGCCATTGTGTTCTGAGTCACTAGTCCCCCAGCTTACATCCTGTTCCTGCCTTAACCCTGACCTTCCTCTGTCTGACTTCAGTGACCTCTTAATTTTCTGGAGTGATGCAGCCCTAACTACCACTTTGCTTCCCTCCTTAGGCACAATTCTGATCACCAGAGAGTTCCAGACCAATGGGACCTCTCATAGCAGCTGCTGGCACACAGAGCCCTCCCTCTCCGCTGAAGGTATAGATGCAAGTTCTTCTCAGTGGAGCTCAAGTGACCAGTCACCGCTAACGTAGTGGCTGCCCCACCCTCATGCCCTGAGTGGACATTTCTTATATAGCAAGACTTGGTCTGAATGGCAGAGAAAGTGGAGACACTGTTGATGGGGGACCTTAATATGCCAGATGTTAACTGGAGCACCTTTGCTGCAGCCACATCCAAAGCAGGGCCATTCTTGATGCCCTTCAGATGGCATGCCTCAGACAGCTAGTTTTGGAACTTACTCATGAGGGAGCAATCTTAGACCTCATACTCTCAAATGGGGACAGAGAGAGGATCTCATACCTAGAAGTGCGTAGCCGTTTGGGAACAAGTGACCACCAAAGAGTGTGGTTCATGATAAACTCAGCTACAGAGTCAAGCCATACAAAAGTGAGGGTTCTGGACTTCAGGAGGGCTGACTTTGACAAGATGGGAGAGAGTCTTAGAAAAGCACTAGCAAACAGACTAGAAGGAGGAGTGGAGCAACAATGGGGAAATATCAAAACTGCCATCACAGAGGCAACAAGCCTTTGTGTGAAGCAAATAAACAAATCAAAATGAAAGAAAAAGCCACTATGGTTCTCAAAAGAAGTGGCAGTGAAGGTTAAGAAGAAAAAGACAACATTTAGGAAGTATAAGGAAACACAGAAGGAGCAGGACAGAGAACTGTACCAGTTAAGACAGAAGGAAGCAGGGAGGGTAGTCAGAATAGCAAAGGCACAAACTGAGGAAAAGATAGTCAATTCCATTAAGAAGGGTGATAAAACCTTTTATAGCCATGTCAGGGAGCATAGAAAGATAAAGGGAGGGATAGTGAGGCTGAATAGAATGGATGGTGGGTGGGTAGAGAGTGACAGTGAAAAAGCAGGGATACTGAATGAATACTTCTGTTCAGTATTCACAAAAGAGGAAGTGGGGAAGGTGCCTAATCCAATTAACAGAAGCACTCGGTGGGGGGGGGTCAATCCCAGTCCTTTCACAGAAGAAAGGGTTCTGAAAGAACTCCTAAAACTGAAGGTGGACAAAGCAATGGGGCTAGATGGAATTCACCCCAGAATTCTAAAAGAATTAAGCAGAGAACTAGTGACTGCACTGACTACCCTTTTTAACAAATCATGGGAGGATTGTGCGGTACCTGAGGACCGGAAGAAGGCTGATGTGACTCCCCCTTCACAAAAGTGGGACCAAGACAGAGGCAGGAAACTACAGACCTGTCAGTTTGACCTCTGTGGTAGGGAAAGTGATGGAATCACTTCTGAAGGAAAGAATTGTTGAGTACCTAGAGGCCAGTGGGGCACAGGAACCAAGGCAGCATGGGTTCACAGCGGGAAGATCATGTCAGATGAATCTAATTGATTTCTTTGACTGGGTGACCAAAGTAGTAGACCAGGGAGGGGATGTGGACATATCCTATCTAGACTTTAGCAAAGCATTTGACACAGTCCCACACAAAAGATTAGTAGTCAAATTAACCAGCCCAGGAATGGGTCCCAGAGTGGTAGCATGGGTAAAACATTAGCTGAACAACAGGACACAGAAGGTAACTGTAAATGCAGCCCACTCTAAAGAAAGAGGGGTTACTAGTGGGGTACCGCAGGGTTCAGTACTGGGTCCAGTCCTTTTTAATGTCTTTATAAGTGACATTGCAGAGGGACTGGAAGGAAAACTATGGCTCTTTGCAGATGACACAAAGATCTGCAGCAGGGTTGATACACAAGAAGGCGTGGAAAGGATGAGAAGGGATTTTGCAAGGTTGGAGGAATGGTCAGAAGTATGGCAGCTAGGATTCAATGCAAAAAAGTGCAAAATAATGCACCTGGGAAACAAGAACCCAGGGGAAGAATACACAATGGGTGGGAGGTAGTAACAACAACAAAAAAGGAAAGGGACCTGGGGGTAATCATATCAGATGACCTTAAGGTTAGCAAGCAATGTGAGAAGGCAGTAGGGAGGGCCTGGGGGATACTGGGATGTATAGGGAGAGGCATCAGCAGCAGAAAACAGGAAGTTGTTATCCCTCTGTACAGACAGTTGGTGAGACCCCATCTGGAGTACTGTGTCCAGTTCTGGAGACCCCATCTCCCAAGGACATAGACAAGATAGAGGCAGTCCAGAGGAGGGCAACTAAAATGGTGCAGGGTCTGCAAGAGAAGCCGTATGAGGAGAGACTAAAGGAGCTTAATATGTATACCCTTGAGGAAAGAGGAGAGGGGGACATGATAGAAACTTCAAGTACCTCAAAGGAATCAACAAAGTCCAAGAGGGTAGCATCTTTCAGAAAAAGAGACTTGCAAGAACAAGGGACACGATTTAAAGATAGAAGGAGGAGTTCAGGGCAATGTGAGGAAGTATTATTTCACAGAGAGGGGTAGTAGATGCATGGAACAGCCTTCCTGAGGAAGTTGTGGGGTCTAAAACTGTGGGAGAATTCAAGAATGCATGGGACAGACATAAGGCAATTCTTGTGGGGGGCAGGAAGATATAGGCTGTTGGTTAACTAGGATCTGCGGCCTATCCTGTAGGTAGGGAAATGGGCAGACTAGATGGGCCTAGAGGTCCTTATCTGCCGTCAAAGTCTATGTTTCTATGTTTCTATTACTCTCTCTTAGCCTTTTGCCTAAACTAGATCATATAAATTCATGTCAATCACTGAAATCCCATGATATCCTAGAGACCTGGCTCTTCTCCAGGATCCATAACTCCTCGTTAGAGATCCCTGATACTTGCTAATTTATCAGGACAGATGTAAACGTGGTGGTGGTGGTGTCGCAGTTTACATACGATTCCCTCCCTTACTCAATTGTCCTCCAGGAGGCCTCCCCGTCTTCCCATGAGCTGCTACTCATCAAGCTAACCCTCCCTTCCACATCAACCATCTTTATCGGAGTCTTCTATTTCTCCCCCAAAGCCAAACCCTCTTCCATTACTACTAGCCTGGCCGCCCTTACCTCTACCATTCAATCTAGTGAGCTTCTTGTCTTGGACGATTTTAACCTAAATTGGCTTGCCCCCCAATCTAGAACTGTTATCCAGGAGATAGAAGCCCTCAATCTTAGCCAGCTCATAACTGACCTAACCAGGTTAAATCTCTACTGCAACAACCATTCCCTCTTAGACTGGGTTTTAACGTCCCACCCTTTCAAGTATCCCTCTTCAGGAATCCTCCCTGTCACTTTAGTGATCACTGAGTCACCTGCTACATCAGAATTTCATGCCTCCCCATGCTCTTTCCCTATGTATGTGTTATTCTGCCTCCTAAGGCCCCTCAACACCCAAGCACTTCTGTCGGACTTTTTCCTGGCAGACTGGTCTGGGATTTTCACTGCTATTAATGTTGACTCTGCCTAGCAGCCTTCACTAGCATCTTCCTAAACACTTGAGCCCTCATGCCCCACCAAAGGCTAAATCTCCATCATAGGCACCTCCTCTAGGTTACCCAACTGATCAACCTCTTCAAACCAGAGATCATGCTGGGAATACTTACAAAACAACCTCCAATGCTGCTGATTTATAAATCTACAAAGCCCTCAGGAATGCTTGCACCAAGGCAATGTGTAGCCAATTTATTTAGAAACCAAACTGACAAAAGTCACACAACCCCTGCAGAGTTCTGGAACACACTTAACTCCCTGCTAGGCTCTTCCACCATCCCCCCATAGTCTCAGGCTGTAATGACCCTGACTCCAACTCAGCAGCCGCCTCCATAAACTTCATTTTCTCCACCTGTGCCCTTCTGGCTGGACCCCAACCACCTCTAATTCCTTCCACTTGCTGTCATCACACCGCTTCCACCTCATCAACTGGGTATTCCTTTCCTCCTGTCAATCTTATAGATTCTTCATGCCCTCAAAGCTCTGAACCAGTCCAAGCAAAGTCCAGATGGGCTAAACCCCAACCTACTCAAGATCTCTGCTCTGGCTATTCCTCCACCACTCACACATTTTCAACCTGTCACTCTCCCAAGGCACAGTCACTAAGGCATGGAAGTTAGCCAAAGTTATCCCCTTCATAAAGGTGGTGACCCCTCCCTACCAGGCAACTGCAGTCCAATTTCAGTACTCCCCCTCTTGCTAAAATACAGGAGATCCTCATTTCCAACAGGCTAAATTCCTTCCTCAATACCAATGCTCTCCTTAGCCCTTATCAATCCGGCTTTATGCTTTATCACTCCACTTCATCCTCCCTTCTCCGCCTCACTAATCATACGCACTCTGCTATAGACAAGGGCCAGCTGACACTAGCCATCTTTATAGACCTAACCAGGACCTTTAACTCTATCTTCCATTATCTCCTCTTGAACAATCTTGCTTCTGTGGGCCTCTCTTCCTCATCTACCAAATGGTTCAGGGCATACCTATCTGACAGATTTCAGTACGTGCAACTGGACGGCACCAAATCACCCCCCCCAACTCCCCAAGCATGCTGGCATCCCCCAGGGATCAATCTTTGGACCAATACTGTTCTCAGTTTTCATTATTGAACTCCCCTCCTCCTGTTCCACCTCTCATATTCACATGTACACTGATGACATGGTCATCTGTGCGTCTGGCCCCTCCGTCTCCAGTGTACAGACTTCCCTACAGGCTGACCTTGAAAATGCACTAAACTGGTTTTAAACAAATTCACTTAAATGCAAAGCAAACAAAACTGTTGCAATTGATTTTGGCACTGACCCTCTTCTATTCATTAGATGGCTCAAAACTGGAAACTGCAGAATCCTTCAAATACCTGGGAATCTGGCTTGATCCAAAACAGGATTTCGCCTGCCATATAGATGCTATCTGTGCTAAGGTCCGGCCCAAGCGTTGTGTCTTGTGCAGACTCATGGGCTGTCTCTCGTTCCTACCCAGAAAGAGCTTACCACAAAACTTATTCTGCCCTCCATAGACTATGCTGATGTTGTGTACAGCTCCTTGCCTCAATCATCTCTCTCTAAACTGGACCCACTGTATGATGTCTTCTGTCACTTTGCTACAAACCTTCCCTACCAAACACATCACTGCTCCCTGTACTCGACTCTCTCCCTCACCTCACTTGCTAATCGTCACCTTGACCACTGCGCAACCTTCATTGCTAAGTATTGGTTGGGAACTCTCCCCTCCTACCTCACTAGTCTCCTGTCCCCCTCTACCAACCAGGGCTACTCACATGTACCCGAGACCCTTGCTCCTTCACCCTCTCACTCCCACACTCACAATCAGGCAAGTTATCCTTCACCTTCAGGCTCCCCACCCTCTGGAACCATCTTCTGCACTTGGTTTACCTCTTGCCCACTGCTTCTTCTCTCATAAAGCACCTAAAACTCTTCCCCACCCCCTGCTCCTGCTTCCCTTCTCATCCCCCTTGACTCCCCCTCTCCCCCATCTCTTATCCGTCCCCTTAATACCCTAGTCATTTATTTGAGGATCCTTCCACTTTTTTTCCCAGCTGCCTGATTGTTAAAACATTGTGCTGTCATTTGTATTTATTGTACATATGGTATATATTTGCTTTTGTTATATTATGGCGGGAATGCTACAAAAGTGTTATAAGTGAATACTGTGGCATTATCGCAGGGATGCTATGAAAGTGTTATAAGTGTAAAATGGGTTTTAACTAAAATAAATAAATATCTTGGTATAACCTTTGACCCTGCGCTTTCATTCCATGGACATATATCTGCCCTAAATTCTGTCGCCAATTCACGGCTAGGCATTCTTTAACGGCACAAGAAATGCCTCCCTCCTGATGCCCTCTGTCTGGCTGTCACCTCCTCTGTCATGTCTCTCATTGACTATGGCCTTCAGGTCTATGGCTCAGCAGATCAGACTGCCCTCAACAAGGTTCACCTCACAGTTAATAAGGCCTGCAGACTTATCACTGGTGCTCCCAGACTCACTCACACATGTGAGCTGTACACCCTGGCTACCCTACTCAACCTGGAAGAGCGCTCGTGTATCAGACATGCCAGCTCACCTTTAAAGCCCTCGTGGCCTATCCCCCATAGGCCTATCCAACTCCATTCACCGTACTGCACCGACCCACTGTCACGCCGCAGCTCGCCAAGAGCTACCCCAGTTATTCCGAGAGCCAGGACCTCTCAAGGTCAGAGGGCATTCCCCTACCGTGCACCCCATTGGTATAACTCCCTCCTGCCAGTGTCTCAAACTCACTAAACGCTTGCTTTGGCCCGAGGCTCAGAAACTTCCTGCTTAGCTCTTCGAAATGCAACTGCCGCTAGCCTAGTGTAAAAAAAATATATATATATATACTCTGTTTGACAATGCTCACTGAGCTGCCCCCTTCCTTTCCTACTAATTCCTCCTCCCTATCTCCCTCCCTTCTACCCCCACCAGCTCTCCCCGACCATAAGTTTTGCACCTTTGTTATCTTTGCTTCGTTGGAGATTGTATTCTATTGTAACAAAATTGTAATTGAACTGTAACTTTTTGTTTGTAAGTACTGTGTCCCTTGTACTACTGTTCTGATGTCCTCTTTGTGACGAGGTACCTTTGTAAATGAGCCTCTGGCTCAAAGGTTTCTAAACTGATGTTTAACTAAATAAATAAATAAATAAATAAATAAAATGTTAAGGCCATGTAAAAATAGTGTTAAAAGCAGAATGGGGTGAAGGAGTATGTGTTGCATCCAAAGCAGATGGTCTAATCAAGGCAAATTTCCTGTGCTTGACAGGAATTGTTTGTACAAAGCACATTATTCTTTTGGTGCAAAACACAAGGTCATGGCTAAACTTAAATTTAGCCAGCATAGACAGCTATGCAAGCAGAATAAGAAGGCATGTGCAAAGTTGTCTGGTCCACTTTCCCTATTTTATATTGTTTATGTCTAAAATGTATAGCATAACGCAAGAGTCAGTGACTATCCACTATGTTCTTATCTTGAGAGACTGGCTTTTCTGCCTTCCTAGACAGGTTATTTTTAATTATGTCATTTCCCCTTATGACCGGTGTAACCCCCCTACAAATGGGGGTTCCCAAGAAGTCTTTCTTGAGCTTGTCTAAATGCTCACTGCCAGGCTGGTGTCCTGGGTTTTAACAGTTTAAATATGATTATCAGGGCCTGTATAGCCTCTGTGTACTATCTCTTTAAGAGCTACCTGATTGCAGCTTAAGTAATCTGAAAGGGAGCTCTGTTGAAAGATGTAACTATTTGCTGAAAATCATTTAGAGTGATAATGATAATGTAGTTTGTCTAGCCTGCTTTCTTTGTAGCAAGGACTGTTTTGTTTTGTCTCCACTATCTTGGTCCTGGACTGCAAATTGGACCAAACAGTACTGGTGGGACCTAAAATGTAGCCAGACTACAGGAGCTGTCTGAATTCAAAATCTGTAGGAACTGTAGTTTGGAGTTTTTTGCACCTTTTTTGCAACTGAAGGGGGAGCTGTTGCTTTGACTGACAGCCAAATCAGCCAACCAAATCTTTTGGATCTTGGGGGAAGTCCTGGGCTGCTTGCAGTTTTCAGTTAGTTCTGAGCTGGGAAGTGAAATGAGAGGAGCTGAAGTGATTCTGAGAGCAATCCTGAGTGGATTTGCATGGGAGAACTGTGAAAAGGCTGAGTTTTTGGCTTGCATGTCTGCCTGCTGCTCCTGAGAGGGAGAGAAGAGAACTATTGTGGACTAAATCCAAGTTTGTGTGACTAAAGTAAGCTACTGAAATGGGCCAGGCTCAACCTGAAGAAGTCCAAAGATTTTGCTAAATGTGATCGGCCTGTCAGGAGTTACAGCTACCCCTAAGTTCCTGGTGTGTGCAGAGACTTTGTGATTGTGACCGGGGAGTGCTTTGCCTGGTACAGTAGAATTCCCTTACATGTAAATCTGCTCTGAGCTGCTAGTGGGTCGTGAGTTAGTTCCCCACTGTGTGAACTGTGTTCTGCTTGCTGGAAGCTGTATCCAGCCCAAAATGGACTGCATCCGAATTTGTCTACATGCAATCTGGGCCTTGCCAGACTGGCCCAGCCAGACTACCCACTGCACAGAGAAGCCATCGATGAGAGACCTGCCTGGGGATCAGCTCCCTGTTCCATGCTTGAACAGGAGCAACGACACTGCGACTCGTGTGGGTCCTGCTTCTCCTGGCATTCCAGATCAACCACCTGCAGTCTCGATTTTCATCCAGCTGTGTCCATTCTTGGGTATCGTGAGTAAATAGCAGGGTAGCTCCCTGCAACAACAGCTTAATCTGAGTGTGTCATCTGATTGTCTTGTTGTTTTGTTTCCTTTATGAACTGAGCCCTCTGGCTCCGGATTACAAATATTGTGTACTGTGTATGTTGTGTTTTCCATCACAGGGCCCCAACCAACTGCAACCCCAGGCAACAGTCCTGGCTAGCCCATCTCTTCTCCACCTGGGTACCCAGAGGTGGACTGTGTGGGGGGACTCAAAGCACATGCATAACTGCTTGATTGATATAACCTTTAAGCTAATTAACCTGGTTTTGCCCCTCCCTTGTTCAAGTCCCCTGAATAAATCAGATCTAACTTTTTATGCTTGTAATCTGACTGTGGTTCCAGTTTGTGCTCAAAGTATTGTACTGTTGCTATTTGCTGTGCATAACCTTATTTTACATGGGGTGCCCAGGGTCGAGCCAGAGGAACAAGCCCTGGTGGTAAGTGCAAACAGTTTACTTGTGTGGTGTAGCAGGGTCATTGTGAAAGTGATTATTGTACAGTGTTTAGGCCACTAGATGGGAAAGAGGGGGGTTACAGTGTCCCGGAGGGCTGTGCCCAGGTTAGCTTGACCGCTACCAACCCTGATCTCCGGGTGGAGGCACCCGTTTCAGAACTCATGCCCCTTAACCTGCTACTAGCCAAGCAGGCAGGCGTAGTAGCCCTTGGGATAGCACCATCTAGGGGTTACACTGTGACAAATTATGTTTTCTGTCTAACTCAAATGTCAAATGAAACTGATCTGAATTTTTGTCTGGCTTTGATCGGCTTGGACTTTCTTGTGGCTTTTCTACTTTATGGTCGAGTAACACCCTGGATTATCCCCTATTTTGGATTTTTTCTGCGGCTCCTACACTTTATGGATGACTGACACCTTGGATTGTCTTCATTCTGCTCAGGACCTAAGGCTTATACTTTTCCGTGTGGTCTCCCTGGTGGTGAGAGGACCTGGGCGTCCACATATTTTGATTTTATTTATTTTATTCTTTACTGAATGTTTTGTGGTTTTATTTTACTGTGGACTTCTGAGTAAACTGTGACTTCCTATTTGGGCAGTTAGAGTGCCTGGACTTCCCTGCTTCCCCAGCCATGAGAGGGCTTTGGGGGGCAAATTCAGTAATTCATAACTTTGTGCTCTGCATCCTGTGAAAGGGGACTACAGTAGTTCCCGAGCTAAGTGTGGGAGCGACTTATCCAACTAATGTGGGATAGGGTGGTGTTTTACTTGTGTCTAATTATGTGTTAGGGTGGGTTAGTTGAGTCATTTTGTGTTTTTTTTTTAGTTTTATTTTATTTATTAATTTTGCTTGCTTGGATTGTTATTTTGATTTTATAGTTCAGGTCTTTTATATTTTGGATAATATTGCTTTGGTTGGGGGTTGGGTTTGGAGGGTATTTATTTGGTTTAAGGAAGACTTTGTTTATTTATTGAGTCATGTGGAATGTGTTGGATGCCTGCCCCCACAGTTGTGCACTATTCACCCTCTGCTCGCCATGCCATCTGCCCTTTCTTCACTCCTCCCCTTCAGTTTACAATTTACTAGTGCTGTAGAGCACTGGATATTGTGCATAGGAGATGGAGTGGGGTGGGGTGGGGGGCTACGAACAGTGCAGGGTGAATGAGGGGGTCATCGTATCAGAGTGGTAAGACCCAGGAGACGCCCCGGGGTGAAATGGAACCCAGAACATGGTTCTCCATGTCTGGGTTCCATACCCAAGGGCACTAACAATTATGGTAGGCAGGTGGTTCAGGTGGCCCGGAAGGTTCGTTCAGCTTGGCCGGTGTTATGCAATGCCAGGTCCATCAAGAACAAGACTGCAATTATTGCAGATCTTGTTGAAACGATGGACCTGGCATGCATCACCGAGACCTGGCTGGATGAGAACTCTGGCCCCATTTTGGAGGCTTTAACTCCAGCTGGGTACTTAGTGATACACCACCCGAGACTGGACCTTGGGGGTGGGGGTTGTGGTCTGTTTCAAGACCAAACTCCAAACTTAACCTCATGAGTGTACTAGTTGAGGAGACAGAGTCATCTGAGTGTGCCATAGTAGCAGGTGTAGGTTATTGGATTGCCCTCATTTATTGCCCACCCGGTGATAAGAAGCGATTCCTTCAGGAAGTGGCAGACTTCATCTTTGATATGGCATTTGAGTCACCCAGACTGATGGTTCTGGGTGACTTCAATGCCTAGGTCGACGATGAACTGTCGCAATTTGGTCAGCACTTGCTCCAGTTGATGACATCTCTGGGCCTTACACAGGTGTTTTTTTATTTTTTTTTATTTTTTATTGTATTGAACTCTAGGATTACAAATACCTTTGAGCAGGAACTGCTCATTTACAAAGGTTCCATGTTGAAGGATATAGGGTGACATACATACATACAGAGGAAAACAGCAATAACATTCCTGCCATTCATAGTTGCCTAACACACAATATATACAGTAAACAGTGGAGAGAGACATTATTTGCAAGTTAGAAACAATTATCAGGGTAAACTATAAATGGGAATAGGAGGGAGTCAGAAGGGAGTCAGCAGGCTAAAGGGCCATTGTTGGCGGGTAGTGGTGGGTGGAATGAGAGTGGTGTGGGTGGGCTAGAGGCTTCATTGAGGAAGAAACAGGCTGAGAGGGGCATAATGGGGGAGGGTTGGAGGCAGGGGAGGAGTAGAGTGGGGCAGTATGGTAGGTTTCAGGTCACCCAAGAATGGTATAGAGGGAGATGCCCGATTGCTTAGGAGAGGCAATCACATTGTGTGGTAGAGGTGAGATATAGTTGTAGCTGCCTTTTAAAAGGACCAAGAGACACAGCTGCATGTGTTTCAGAGTTAAGGGTATTGTACCACTGAGGAGCCCTGTGTGTGAATGAGCTCTGACCCAAAGAAATCCAGCATCTAGAGACCTGGAAGGTCTGTCGTTGAGCTCTCTGTGTAAGTTGGGTGCCGCTATAGGCGGTAAGGAGTTTTGCCACTCCTGGAGGCATAAGCCCGAGGAGGACTTTCTTGGTAAGCAGGCAGGTCTGGTATTGTATTCTTCTAAGGAGTGGTAGCCATCTGGACTGGGCATATAGGTCACAAGTGTGTGTAAGGCGGGCGGCACCTATTAGGAGCCTACAGGCTTTGTTGAGTTACCACTGCTATTCATAAACACGGACACTCCCTTGTCTTCCTCCTAGGGTCGAAACATCTGACTTGGGAGTGGAACCAGTTGGATGGTCAGATCACTACACTGTGGGGTTTAGTTTTAGCACCCCCCTTCATAGGCCTACTCTTGTGGAGATGGTTAGGTACCGTCCTTTATGAGATATAAGTTCTCATAGCCTAGCGGCGGTGCTTGGCCTCTCATCCCTATCATCGGCGAGCAGTGACCCAGAGACCCTCATGACGGCTTATAATTTGGCCATCTCAGCGGCTCTGGATTCCATTGCTCCAGTCCATGTTCATCCTCTCTCCCTTCACCCTCGATCCCCTTGGTTTGATGGGACTTTGAGGGAGTTGCAGAGACTAGGATGAAGGTTAGAGCATTGCTGGCAGAAGTCCGCCCTTGATACCGACCACCATAGATTGATGGACCATTATCAAGCCTATCGATGTGCAATCACCCGTTAGAAGGAAGAATTCCTGTCTGGGGAGATTGCGGTTGCTCAGAATCGACCAGCTCAACTTTTCCGAACTGTGGACAGACAGTGCAACCCAGCTTGTCTACATGTGCAGAAAGCCTTTTCGCAATTAGAGTGCGATGAACTTGCTCGATTCTTTGCTAATAAGGTGGCTGATATCAGGCTGGTTCTTCAACCGGCACACTCTATGGGTATTGCTTTTGATCAGCATGAGGTCATTGCACCTCAGCCTTCTTGGAGTACCTTCAGCCGACCGTAGTTCATGGATGTCATATGGATCATCCAGGGTGTGCGCCCTATGTGCTGTAGTTTGGACCCTGGACCAACTTCCCTAATTTTGGGTTGTATTCATGTCATCAGTCCAGTCCTTGCACAGACAGTCTGGACAGTCTGGTGCTCCTTGGAATCTGGAGAGTTTCCTAGCTCTGTGAAAGAGGCGGTGGTGACACCACTCTTGAAGAAAGCTACCTTGGATCCAGACTGCCGTGCAAACTACAGACCTATCTCTAATCTCCCCTTTTTAGGGAAGGTGATTGAGAAAGTAGTGGCAGCACAACTGGAGGACCATTTGACCATCTATGACATCTATGAACCACTCCAGTCCGGTTTTTGAAAGAGTCATAGTACCGAGACAGCACTGGTTTGGGTGAGCAGTGATCTCCTGATGGCTAGAGATCGGAAGAGCCATTCCATCTTGGTTCTTCTGGATCTCTCATCAGAATTTGATGCCATGGACCATGGGGTGTTGCTTGGTCACCTGAGGAACATCTGTGGACTGTCATAAACAGTCCTCAGGTGGTTTACATCGTTTCTCATGGGTAGAACACAGAGAGTGGTGTCAGGGTCTTTTCCTCAGGCCCTATTTCTCTGTCGTGTGGGGCTACTCAGGGTTCAGTGCAGTCACCCATGTTGTTCCCAGTGTACATGCTACCCCTTGGAGACATTGTAAGAAGGTATGGGCTGAGGTTTCACTGCTATGCTGATGATACCCAGCTCTACCTTTCTTTTGCACCCATCCAGGATGGAGCTTTCTTGGTCTTTAATAACTGTCTGAAAGAAATCCAGGAGTGGATGGATTCCAGCTGGATGAAGTTGAACTCGGAAAAAAACTGAGGTGCTGGTTGTGGAACCAGTTCACTGGATGGGGGGTTGGGGTTGGTTTGCCCTTGGGACTTTTTCTCAGTGGCATTTCACTTCAGACCTCTGAACGGGTGTGTAACCTGGGGGTAATTTTTGATGAAGGGCTGACCCTGCATTTGCAGGTGTCAGCTGACATCAAATCTTCCTTTTATCATCTCAGGAATATCGCCAGAATTGAGCATCTGGTTCCATCTGGTGACCTTTCTACTTTGGTCCACGCCTTTGTGTCCTCACACTTAGATTATTGCAACTCCCTCTACCTAGGACTTCCTGGGGAGGAAATCCACTGCCTGCACCTGGCTTTTGACGGAATCTGCTAGGTCCTGTCATATTTTGCCGGTGCTGCATGAACTGCACTGGCTGCTAGTACAGTGATGAATCACCTTTAATGTCAGTTTGCTGACTTTTAAAGCCCTACATGGACTGGGCCTGGATTATCTGAAAGAGCTCCTGGTTCCTTACTGCCCTGGACGATCACTCCGCTCGGCCAACGAGGAGTTGCTAGAGATTACAAGGGTGTGCTTGAAATCATCCGGGGTGAAAGCATTTATGTATGCAGCCCCTACCTTTTGGAATTCTCTGCCCTGTTGGTTATAGGAGTGCACAACTGTGGAGGAATTCAAGCAAGCTTTAAAAACTTTTTTGTGGCACCAGGCATTCAGTGACTGATCTTCCTTTTTAATAAATGGTATACTGTTATTTTAATGTTAATTGTATTGATGTTTGATCTGTTTTAAAAATTGTTAGGCACCTTGGTTATGGATAAGGCGCCTTATAAATAAAATTTATTATTATTATTAATTTATGTAGCAACTGCTGAGAGATGTATTTTGTGATAAGTGTATCCTGGGCCCGTATCTCATGGCTTATTTAATGACTTGTTGTTTTTGCCTTTTTTGGCTAAAAGGTTTTAATAACCTTGGAATTCCCCTTCTCTGCATTTTTTTCTCATAAACAGCCAGTGTATAAATAAGACTTGAACCGTAGGTCCTGTGTGTCCAAGAGGAAATAGCCAGAGATAACATCTATAGATGCTTGGGACACCCAGAGAAAAGAGGGCAATATTGCTTCATTTTCTCTGTACACCTGTAGCCCTGGTGGTGGAAAGCCATCAGCTGTTTAGACTTAATCATGTTAGAGGTAATTTTGTTAGGGCTTATTTGGATATTAATAAACTGCAACTAATTTAAAACAACATCTGGTGTAAGGTGGTTTTATTGGGTTACCAGGGACCACTAACCACAAACCTTGTACATTTACTACCACCCTGTCATCAGTGTGGTACAGTTTGCTTATTTACACTGAGGAGGATTTGGAAGAGAAATATGAGAGTGAGGGGCACTTTAAAGAAGGGAATCTTCCCTCTGGTTCTAGCCTCCTATTGTGCAGTGAGGACTCTATGGTTTATACACCCAGGTCTCCCCTTGTGGATTCCTCTTGCCAAGCCATGCTGCAGCAGAAGCAGTTCACATTGGGTTTTGTTGTTAAAGATTTCACTAAAAGTATTCTTATGGAATTTTTGGAGGTTTCTTGCACATCTTCCACTGTAATTCCTCCAGTGTATCATGCCTTAGAGGATGCAACCTTTTCTGCCTGGCATAGGCCTAATACAATGCACTCCACTTCAGATGGCCACAGATAACACAGACAATCACATTATGTGGACAAAAATGCATTATCCAAACCACAGTCATAGTCATCAATGCTAAAAAGATCTGTTATGGCGGACTCTATATGCCACCTAATGCAGACGGTTCATTATGGTACTATGCCATTGCGCTTCCTATTTTCATCTCTTTGTCTGGTGTCAATTGTGCTGATGAAGCACTGTACTCAACCTGTCACTGCTTTCCCAGTCCCTCCAAGATTTTCTGCTTGCTGCATCCTTACCTGCAGTATGGACTCTTCAAAGTGTGACGCCATATCCCTTTCCAACAAAGCTGAACTGATTCATCAAAAGGAAAGCCTGCCAAAGATAAGTGTGCAAGATCTTGCTGTCCCTCTTTGTCTGCCAAAATCCACTGTGTCTGATTTAATCCACAGCAAGATCAACTTGCTGACAGAATGGCACAGCAGTTGCAATCCCCAAAGAAAAAGGAAGAGGGAGGGGAAAGACTGGGCAATAGAGGAGGTGCTACTGCTTTGGTTCTCTGAGGTGAAGAACAGTGATGCTATGGTGACTGACCCATTATTGTTGCAGAAAGCAAAACAGCTTTCTGCCACACTAGGCAAACCTGATTTTAACCCTTCAGATGCATGACTCCGAAAGTGGAAGATTTGGCACAATATCTTTTTCACTGAGTCCACGGTGAAAAGTAGAAAACTGATGGTCCTGGAGCAAGTTCTTGGGTAAGGGATGTTTTGCCTGATCTTCTTGCAGGCTATGGGCCATCCAATATTTTTAATGTGGATGAAACTGGGCTATTCTGCTGCTGTGTCAGATACAACACACTTACATTTAAAGGCATCTGAATTTGAATATATTGCCATTGCACTAACCCTAGCAAAGTCAGAGGTAGTTAACATTACAAGCTGTTATACGCTTCCTACCAGTGGGGCAGATCTTTTGCAATTATTAAGTCAACACGCTTCGGAGCATAACAATGAAATGCTGTACTGGGTGACCTGAACTATGATTGGCCGTCCTCTATGTCATTGGAGCTAAAACATTCAATGATTTTGGTTTCCACCAACTCATGTCTGAACCCACTAGGGCCTAATAAACATAACCCCTTAGATTCCTCCATCCTAGACCTTATCCTTGCTAACAGAATTCAAAAAATCTCACTCACAGCTGTCTTTGGCAATGTACTCAGTAACCACAGTGTTGGTGTCTGCAATGGGGTGCATCTAGGTCTAAAAACAATTCGGGGGGGCACTGATGAGCAGCTAGCAAGACAGATGCGTCTTTTTGTCACTCGGTTCCAACAGCCGAAAATAATAGGAAATATAAAACTTTTAAATACCTCATAATGGTCTCTTTATCACAGCAGTCACTATTGGAAGGTGTCATGGATGAATTTCTAACCTCCAACCCAGTTAGAAGTCAGCGGCTTATGGGTAAAGCTAATAAGAAGAGAGCAGCGAGTGGCTCGAGAGAAAACACAGGCCTTGTCTCGTTATCTGCTGCAGAGGTCACTGCGCTTGGCCAGGAGCTCACTGGTCAGGTCATAGCTGCTTTGGAACCACAGTTAATAAAGCTAGAAGATAAACTAGACTCCCGTTTGCAAGAAGTGCTGGAACAACAGACACAGCAGAGGAATCACTTAGCTGAGGCTGAAGAAAGAACCTCTCGTTTGGAGGACAATTTAACACCTAACCCTGAACAAGTTTTAGCCTTACAGAAAGAGCTAGAAGAATTTAAGAAACCCTTCGACTGCCAAGAAAATTACCAAAGGTGCCTTAATTTACATCTCTGAGGGTTGCCAGAGGGTCGAGAAGGTGAAGAAGCCCTGAATTTTTGTGCTCGAGTGCTGCCGGAGCTGCTAGGATTAAAACCTAAAAATGGTAAAATAAAGCTGGAGCGCTTCATCGAGCCGTAATGCCGCAGCCCCTGGCGGACCAGGTGCTGAGACAGCTCATCATGAGATTTCATCATTTTCAAGACTGGGAGATGGTCCTGAAGACCTACAGAGAGAAGGGCATGCTTAACTATGAGGGCAACCATCTGTACATTTCTTAAGATTACTTGGCTCGTTTGCTTACACACCAAAAAATGTTAAACCTCATCATGGCACAGCTGAGGGGACTGAAGGTGGAAAACATTCTTGTGTACCCAGCCACATTAAAAATTCGGCATGAGGGAGTGACTTTTTCATTCTGGGAAGTGGAGAAGGCCAAGGTATTTATGAAGATCCTCAAACGGAAAGTGGGAT
The DNA here is from genome assembly GCA_016271365.2 of Neoceratodus forsteri. Taxonomy (NCBI): domain Eukaryota; kingdom Metazoa; phylum Chordata; order Ceratodontiformes; family Ceratodontidae; genus Neoceratodus; species Neoceratodus forsteri. Next base: position 1,183,352,048 of record CM057454.1, read on the forward strand.
GAAGAGCAGACTGGGACTGTGAAATGGTGTTCTTTCAGTGTGGATAATCGCAAATTGTTTTTTTACTTCTATTAACTTTAAAGTTTGCAGGGCTGGCTCGTTCTTTGCCTCCCACTGTTTTATAATTGAATCCAAGAAGAAGGCATACAGTTGCAAGGAGGGAATGGGCAAGCTATATGATCGAGTTGGACTAAATGTAATAATGTCTTCCAGTGGGGTAAATTGCAGTGATGACTCTGGCTGGATTTGAGGGAGAGATCATGGGAATAAAAGGGCCTGAATGAGACACTTCCGACAAGATTAAAATGTATCTTGGTGGCTACCATTAGCCACGATGCAGATATCTTGTTGAATATTTGGTCTCATCCTCCTCTCAGGGTGCAGCAGTGGGAGAGCAGGCACTTTGTGTGTTTAATGGCATGGCCTGTATCTCCTAATTCTGTATGCTGTGGGGGGGGTGATGGCATCTTTGACACCGAGCAAGAAGCTGTGATGGCCTTATTAGTGGAAACACATTATATGTATCTAGTTTGCACTTGGTTCTGGATGGGATGATAGCCACAACATGTTTTGGGGGAATGGTGGGGGGCTGGGCATGCGAGGAGAGAAGAGGGTGGGGGCAAAGTGGGCAGAACAGCCATGAATAGAAGGAGGCGGGATGGTGGGTGACATGCCCTGCAGGATAACCAGTTATAGTCTGGTATGTAGTTGGCGGTTGGGGTATGTCTGGTTGGGAAGGGGACATAACTGAAGCTGTCTCAAGCTGGGTATGCAAGAGGGGTCAGTTGCCCAAGTGGGCGGCTCGGCTGTTGGAGGGGCGACGGGTGTAATTGTCATCTGGTGGGATCATATTGACACCGTAAGCTGGATCGGCAAATTAGTGTCACGGAGAGAGAGAGGCAGAATGAGGGCTTTGGATAAGGGAGCATTGGAGAAAGTCAGTATTGTTCTGGGGTAGGGAGGGAATGTACAGGGTGGATAAAGATGAGAGTGGCCAGTGTGGGGAGGTGAGGGAGGGTGGGGGAGAGACACGGAGGGCAAGATGTATTGTGGGGGAGGCGGGTGGCTCAGGGATGAGGGGAGGGAGATCAATATGTTTACTAAACAAGGGAGGAGGGAGGTTTGAGGGAGAGGGACTGTTTGTGTTTCTAATTTGATAGGTTTAATAGCTGTTTCTATGTTCACAGATGCATTGAATGTTGCATGTCATAACTCTAAAATACAGTGCAAATGGGCTGACTGCTCTGATATTCTGGAATGGGGCACTTGGGTGCTTAAAAGTGGAGGACACAGAGAAATACATGGCTAATACACAAAATATTAATGTTATTTCATGGAATGTAAAGGGGATAGCAAGTCTGGTAAAGAGAACATCACTCCCGGCTGTCCTTAAAAAAGCGAGGGCACAGGTGGCCCTATTGCAAGAAACCCATCTCTCAGATGTGGAGCATGCTAAACTGGCATGGAACTGGGTGGGGAAATGCTATGCTGCCTCTTATTCTTCCCATAAGTGGGGAGTGACAATTCTTGTACACAATGTCTTGCCCTTTGAAGTTAAAAAGATAGCTAAAGACCCTGGGGATGGGAGGTATGTTTTTATTTCTGGAATCTTAAGAGGGGAAGTGATTACATTCGGCTGTGTTTGTGCTCCAGCAGTGCATGAGCTGCAGTTTTATATGTCTTTTTTTGGACTTGCTTATTAAGGAACAGTTTCTGGGGTTAATCCTAGGGGGAGATTTTAATTGGACAGGGGACGCTAGTATGGACCATTCAGAGGGAAAGGGGAGAACATCTAAAACAATGTGCCAGTGGCAAATAGGGCTTGCAGACCTGGACTTGGTGGATGGCTGGCGTACAGCCAACCCAGGAGTCAGAGAATATACATTTTACCCTAATCCACACAAGACCTGGTCTTGCATTGATTATTTATATATATGCCTAGGAAATGGTGTGATAGAATCCAAGATGTTTCTCATAGTCCTATCCATATATCTGACCACGCTATGGTGGTTTTGAAATTACGTAGTGACAGGAGTAGAGAGGAGCCTCCACAATGGAAATTCCCCATGTACATGGTTAAAAACAAAGAGTTTAAAGAGAACCTGGGGGAGCAGTAATGATATTACATGGAGACAAATACCAACCCAGAAATATCTAAGGTTATTTTCTGGGAGGCTGGGAAAGCTTTTATGAGGGGGGTTATTATAACGTATATGGCTAAAGTGAAGAGACAGAAACAGGAAAAGAGGGAGGAGCTGGAGAGGCAGTTAAAAAGCCTAGAGAAATGAGTGGCAGGAGGGGAGCAAGGAGAAGCAGCAAGGTTACTGACAACAGCAAGGGAAGCACTGAACGCATTGCTTAGAGAGGAGACGGGAAGGACCTGGTTCTACTGCCAGTGTCAGGTATTTGAATGGGGGAACAAGCCAGGTCCACTATTAGTGCGGTTAATGAAGGGCGGCAGATGTGCAACACACATTCTGGGGGTCAGGGATAGGGAAGGGTGATTGTGTCAGGAGTCAAAGGATATTAGGGGTTGTTTTAAAACTTTCTATGAACAATTATACCGGGCAGGATACAAAGGTAAAGAGGCACAGATACAGGATTTCTTAGAGGGTTTACAGTTACCTCAAGTCTCAGAAGCACAGAGGAAACAATTGAATCAACCAATTACTAGAGCAGAAATTTTGGGGGCTATTCAAAAATTGCAGCAGGAGAAAGCTAGTGGCCCAGATGGCTTTCCAATCAAATATTTATAAGGTGCTATGGGGTCAGTTGGTGGATACATTATGTGAGATCTTCACAAAGGAGGAGGGAGTGGAAATACCCAGACTACCTGAAACCTACTATGATGCCACTATATGAGTACTGCCCAAACCCTGAAAGGATGAGGGAAAAAAAGTGCGGCATATAGACTTATATCCCTGCTAAATTGTGACTTAAAAATACTAGCAAAAACTTTGCCCACCAGGTTGGAGGGGTTTTGTTGGATCTGATTCACCCAGACCAAACCGGGTTCATTAAAGGTCACCAATCATATCATAATATGCGTAGGTTACTTAATATTATCTGGAAGGCTAGCCAAGGGCAGGAGAAGGTGGGAATTATAACAATGGAAGCCGAAAAAGCGTTTGACAGAGTGGAATGGGACTACCTATTCAAGGTGATAGCCCGGTTTCGTCTGGGTGGCTCTTTTGTGGGATGGGTTAGGGCAATGTATGAGAAACCTAGAGCGAGAATTTTGGTGAATGGGAGCTTATCAGAGCAATTTAGTTTGGGAAGTGGGATGAGAAGGGGGTGCCCACTGCCACTCCTCCTGTTTGCCCTGGTGATTGAGCCACTGGCAGTTGCAATGCGCCAACATGAGCGGGGAGGTGGGGGCATGGAAGTTCTGTACACAAAGTCGCTCTGTATACAGATGACATGTTTTTGTTTGTTCGGAATCTGCAGAGATCCATGGTCCCACTACTTTCCCTCAGATGAATTTGCCAGTTTTTCTGGTTACAAGATCAACCTGGAGAAGTTGGAGATGATGTGTGTCCCAGAAGGAGGCAAAGAAGTGAAGCGATTAGGGCTCAAGATGGTACAGACCAGTTTCGCATACTTAGGGGTACGAGTGGGTCAGAGACTTGGTGCCCTATATATTCTGAATTATATCCCATTGATTAAGACCATCATGGCTGATCTTAAGACGTGGGCACAGCTCCTGATCTCATGGTCAGAGAGGATCAATCTGATTAAAATGAATATCCTCCCCCAGATCCTGTATCTAATGTAGATGCTACACCTGGGACTAACAAGGGGAGATATTAAAAAGGTGGAAAGAATATTCTCTGAGTTTATATGGAAGGGGAAAAGGCCAAGAATCAGTCTGCAAAGGTTAAAAGCTGAAAAAAATAGAGGGGGGCCTCAATTTTTCAGATCTGGGCAACTATTACTTAGCAATCCAACAGCAGTGTGTGGCAGATTGGGTACATAGACCTTCGGTGGCTAGTTGGGTGAATCTAGAGCAGATGGGAGCCCCAGGAAGACTCACTGCATATTTACATAGCAAAGGGTTGAGGGTGTACAGAGTGGTGGATAACCACAATCCAGTGGTGGAAGCAGCATTGGAAGCCTGGGAATGGCTTAAAAGGCAAAAGGTGTTGGGCCAAGGTGAAACTTTGCTGCTACCAGTGGTATTGAACCAATTATGCTCACCTGGATTAGAAGATAGAGGTTTCAAAGAGTGGGAGAAAAGGGGAATAGGCAGCATAGGTCATTTAGTGGTAAAGGGAGAACTGTGCACCTTTGAGACGGTAAAACAAAGTCTCCAGTTAGAAGAGCAACATCTGTACAGATATATGCAGGTACGTGCCTTTGTGGGTAGGCTGGATAGAGGGAATTGGGATTGCCTTCAACCTGGTCCAGTAGAACAGTTAGTGTACCAAACAAAAAAAGATCCTAAGGGCTTCCTGGGAAAAGCTGCCAAACAAGGCAAACAGGTGCTACCAGATATGACAGGAAATACAAAGGTTTTATGGGAAAGAGACTTGGGGCAAAGTATATCTGAGGAGAACTGGAAGATGGTGCTTCACATGCCAGAAGGCATAATGGTATGCAATAAATTTAAAGAGGCCTGCTTTACATTTTTGCACAGGCTTTACTATCCCCCTGCTATTGCGCATAAAGCACAACCCCTGATTTCTGCCATGTGTTAGTATGGGACACAGAGGGGTACCTACATGCATTGTTTCTGGACTTGTCCAATATTAATAAAATTCTGGGAGGATATAGTGGGGGAGGTGGCCCAGATGGCAAGTAAACCATTAAGGAGGGACCCACTGCTGTGTCTGTTTGGGGTGGAGGCGGTGGAGGATGAGGAGTGAACTCCACTTCCCAGGTGGATGAGAACACTGTTTGTAATGGTATGTCACTGCATTCAGAACGCATGGGTATCCCACATCAAGCCCAATGTGTTGCAGTGGAGCCAGCTAGCAATGCACACCTTGGAAAGATTAACAATGGTTGTCAGAGACAGGGAGGAGGCATTCCTATGGGGATGGACCCCTTTTTTGGACTCTTTAAGTATGGCAGAGGAGATGATGCTGAGGACTGGTTTGGGCTCATGATGTAGGGGATCCTGCTGTTAAGTTTTAGTTCCACTCATTGGAGATTTAAAGTACTCAAAGCTCTAGGTGGATAAAAGTGGTGACTGCCTATGAAAACCCCATGATGATGATGATGATGTAATGCACTGTTAGGATATGGGAGAAAATGGCTGAATTAATTGTACTCGACTGATTGCATCTGTATGTTTGCTCATTGTTTGTTTGTATATGTCTACCTGTTGTTGCGTATACTATATACCTGAAAACTGAATAAAAAGATTATTAAAAAAAATTAAAAACAATTCATCCAATTTGCTGAAACACACAGTCTCAATCTTTTCTGTCCAGGAGTATCTCCAAAAATTAGCCGGCATTAACTGGCAGGACTTGTACCTTGCTCCCACAATCCAACTAGCCTGTGATTCCTGCACACAGCAAGTTAAAATGGTTATAGATGATTTATCCCCATACGTAACTCGCAGAGCCCGAAACAAACCTGCCTATGGTTCGCTAGGGAAAATGAAAATGACTCTTAAGGAAAGGGACTGGTTTGGGGCCAGAGCCCAGCTTTCCAAAGAGGAATAAGATTGGTTGCTTTTCAGGCAACAAAGGAATTGGTATACAAAACTAATCCATATGGCTAAATCAAACCATTACAAGAGTCTCCTGAACAATATAGGCAGACTGCCTCCAGTTTTTGGTGGGCTATCAATAACCTTGAAGGGAGGAAGGGGAGACAACCTCCCTTCCTTACAAAACAATTGTACAAAGGTGAGCATCTAATTACAGACAAATAGCTAATATTAGAAGAACTAAACATACACTTTATATCTGCAGGTAATGCCTTTGATAACCTAACCATTTTCTACTTATCCCCTTTCCTACAAGATCAGTCAAACACATCAATACCTACCCCAAGTGCCTTTAGCTTCCATCAGTTTACTTATAAGGAGGCAGAGCATCGTCTCCTAACCCTTAACACCAAAAAGAGCACAGGGTCAGATGAGATTGAACCTATTTTCCTAAAAATGGCTACCCAGTTCCTACAGTACCTATTATGCACCTGTATAATCTTTCAATAACAAGAAGGGAGGTCCCCATACTACGGAAAATTGTTCACATACTCACGCTCTTGAAGTCTGGTGATGGGGACTCTGCAAACAATTACCAACCTATCTCTATACTACTAGTGTTGGCAAAATTGTTTGAAAAATTAATCCATGACCAACTAAAAACATACCCTGAGGCATATTCCATTATTAATCCCATGCAGTCTAGCTTTCAGGCCAAGCATAGCATGACTTCTGCACTAGAAGAAGTTACCAGTGACTGGTTTATGGCCTTGGATCATAAACAGATCATTGCAGCACTCTTTTTAGATCTAAGTAAGGTGTTCAACACATAGATCATCCCATCCTTTGAGTAAGCTCACTTGCAATGGACTAAGTCCTAATGCAGTGAACTGGTTTAGAAGCTACCTCACTGATAGGCATCAGCAACTGAAGGTTGAAGGTTTAACTTCTACCTGTGCATTTATCAACAAACGAGTACCTGCAAGGCTCCATACTGGGGCCCCTGCTGTTTACTATATACAGTACATCAATGATCCTGGTCATAACATCACCTCAGCCAATCTGCACATTTATGTTGATGACTGTGATCTTTACACGGCAAGTCCAGAGCCAGAAACAGCATTAAGGACTCTGCAAAATGAGTTCAACCTTCTGCAACTCAACCTGTCCATGTTCAAGCTCCTTCTAAATGCACCTAAAACCAAATACATAGTACTGTCACAGAAACCTCATTTCTCTCCCACAGCAAGTGATATTGCTACCACTCCAGTGAATCACTTGAATTGATAGGTGCTTTCAAATATTTAGGAATGTGGGTGGATGAAAAGTTGTCATTTCATGTTCACAAAGATGCCTTTTGTAAGACATTGAGGCAAAAACTAGGGTTTACTTCCACAGTAAGTTTTGCCTCACCCACGACAGCAAAAAAATGCTTGTGCAGGCCACATTTCTTCCCCTGTTGGACCATGGTGACATTGTTTACGGATGTGCCACAGCTTCACAACTGGGCCAGCTAGTAGATGTGCTATACCACAGAGTGCTATGCTATATCTGCGAGTTACCAACTCTTATGCATCACTGTCTTCTCTATAAGGACATAGGATGGATATCACTTGATATCTGAAGGTTGGGACACCTAAATCTCTGGTCCCTTAAAGCTCTTTGTAATTCACTACTCTCATACATTTCAACACTTCTTATTAGGTCTCAAGGCCCCTACATGCTGTGAAGGCATAACCTCATCTTACTTGACGTCCCTATACACTGCTCAAAATGTAGGAGGATGGCCTTTAGCTGGCTGCCCCCAAAGCATGGAATAGCCTCCAGAATACAGTCAAGCTTTCTACCCTGGTCTGTATCCGGTCCTTCCAATCCCTTCTTAACCAATACTGCAGAGACAAATGTGTCTGCTACTAATTCCCCACCTGTGATCAAGTCCCCTTGTTGGCATCTCACCTATATTTCTTGCTCTAAATTGTGGATTCAGCCATATGTTGTATCATTTATGTTCATACCTGTACACTGCTTATCTAACAGTTTCATTATTCCTTATATATTATTGATGTTAGTTGTCTGTAATTTCTTGGCTGAATTTCTCATATGAAATACAGTGGCGTGAAAAAGTATTTGCCCCCTTTCTGATTTTCTCTATTATTGCATATTTGTCACACTGGATGTTTTCAGGTCTTTAGAGAAAATGTAATATTAGATAAAGGAACCTGAGTGAACAAATAACACTTGTTTTTTTTTAATTTCCTTATTTAATGAAAAAAGTTAACCAACACCAACTGGCACTGTGTGAAAAATAATTGCCCCTTACATAATAACTGGTTATACCACATTTAGCTACAATGACTGCAACCAAACACTTCCTATAATTCAATATCAGTCTTTCACATCGCTGTGGAGAATTTTAACCCTCTTCCTCATAGAACTGCTTTAATTCAGTAACATTTGGTAGGTTTTGAGCATGAACTGCTCGTTTCGGAGTCCTACCACAGCATCTCTATTAGGTTTAAGTCTGGACTTTGACTAGCGCCTCCAAAACTTTAATTTTACTTATTTTTAGCCATTCTGATGTGGACTTGCTTTTGTGTTTTGGATCATTGTCTTGCTGCATGACCAACTACGCTTCAGCTTCAGCTGAGGAAGGATGACTGGACATTCTCCTTAAAATTTTCTGGTACAGAGCAGAATTCATGGTTCCTTTAATTATGGCAAGTCATCAGGTCCTTAGGCAGAAACATCCCCACACCATCCACTACCACCACCATGTTTGACTGTTGGTATGGTGTTCTTACTGTGGAATACTGTGTGTTTGCTTCTGCTTGAACATTATAGGATCCATGTTGTCAAAAAGTTCCACTTTGGACTCATCTGTCCATAGAACATTTTCCCAAAAGGCATGTGGATCATCCAGGTGCTTCTTGGCAAATGAGAGACGAGCATTTATGTTCTTCTTAGTTAGCAGTGGTTTCCACCTTGCTACTCTCACATAAAGCCCATTTTGCCCAGTCTCTTTCTGATTGTGGAGTCACGAACACTGACCTTAGCTGAGGCAAGAGAAGCCTGCAGTTCTTTGGATGTTGTTTTAGGATCCTTTGAGACTTCTTGGATGATTTTACTCTCGCCCTTGGAGTAATTTTGGCAGGCCGCCCTCCTAGGAAGGTTCACTACTGTTCACGTGTTCTCCATTTGGAGATTATGGCTCTCACTGTGGTTCGATGGGTCAGAGCCTTAGAAATAGCTTGTAACCCTTTCCAGACTGATAGGGCAACAATTTTTTCTGATCTTTTCAGGAACTTCCTTTGATCATGGCATAATGTGCTTGTTGAATCTTTGTGCTGGCAAGCGTGGACTCTGATGGTGAGGCCAAAATAAGTGAGGTTTATATTGAGCAGGGCTGGCTGTAATCAAGCCTGGCTGTGTTCAATCAGCTGACTCTAATTATCCCTTTAATTGGGTTGATTTAACTAGGGGGCAATTACTTTTTCACACAGTGCCAGTTGGTGTTGGTTAACTTTTTCATTAAATAAATGAAATAAGTAAAAAAAAGTGTTATTGTTCCTCAGGTTCCCTTTATCTAATGTCATATTTTGTCTAAAGACCTGAAAACATCCAGTGTGACAAATATGCAATAATAGAGAAAATCAGGAAGGGGGCAAATACTTTTTCACGCCACTGTATGTGCAACCACCTAGTCTCCTGGGGTTACTAGAATCCCCTCAGTTACAGTGCTAGGCAGGGAGAAGCAGCTGGTGATTAACTGTTTAAATGTTTTTTCACCTACTCACTCTTTTGTTTGTTTGGCCTCAGCTGAGATGAGAGAGATGACTTCATTTGGAACTCTTGCAGCAGCATAAGCCCCAGCAGCTGTGAGTGAGAGAGTTTAAAATCTTGAGATGGTAGTCAGAGTGAAGAGTCAGTGTAGAGTTGCTGTTTGAAGTGTGAGGAGTGAGAACTGCTCAGCAGAGGGCTCTGAGTGGACAGCCTGCTTTCTTACCCTAGTCCTGATATTCTCCAGTTTGCCAAGTGAAGTGGTGGAAATGTTTTCAGCAGCAGGATCTCCTGATTTTCATCCCAGGAGGGGTGAAAAGGACTGCTAATGGATGGTTCCTAGGGGCAATCCCCTTTTTGATCCAGGCTGTCTGAAGCTGCCTGCACTTTTCTAACGGCGAGTAGAATCTGACTTTTTGCTGCCAAAAGCAAGTACCTGTGCTGTTGTGGCCTGTGACTGAAAGGGAAATGCGCAACCTTTTCTGTTCAGAAGTTTGAGTCTGTTCTCAGTTTAAAGATGGCTTACAAATGTGAGGTCCAGAGGTATGACTAATTCATTTTGTTCAGGACTTTAATTCTCACACTACCAGTGAAGTGTTTTAAATGCTGGATGTGAACGTTCATTCAATTAAGCATTTTCTAAGCATGTTCAAGATGTTTAAGGTGTAAATCTAAAGGAATGGCTGGGTATGGATTTGGGAACAAAGGGTGGGAAGTCCCCTGTCAGGAGTAACCAGTTTATTTTTATTTATTTATTCATTTAGTGATTCAGAAAAGACCTTTGAGTGCAAGCTCTTTTACAAAGGTTCTACGTCACAGATTGCAAAACAAAGAACAATAGGAGAAAGCAATGGTACATTACAATGAACGATACAGCTAGGATTCAGAACTACAGAATAACTCAAAACATAGGCACAAGTTAAAATAGCAGGAAAAACACTTTATGAGGGTGGAGGGGGGAATAAGCAGCCACAGAGTGCCTTGTCAGTAGTTCAGAGGGATGGGGATAGCTGGCAGTGGGGTGAAGAAAGGAAGTATGAGAGAGGTGTGTAATGAGGTGGAGGTGAAGGGTGGGGGAAGAAGGGCGACAAGGGATAGGGATAAATGGTGGGGCGAGGGGAGGCTGAGTGGAGAAGACATGCTAGAGTAATTGGTGGGGTATGAGGGGGCATGGTCAGGCAGCCTGCATTAGTAGTGACTGTTAAGGAAAGTCACAGGACTGTGAGTTGGAGGAGGAAGGGGGTGAGGTGACAAGTGCCAAAGGAGCATGATGCAGACTGATTGCTGAGGCAAGTCATGAGAAGGGACAGAGGGAGGGTACCTGAGGTCTGCTAGTGCTTGCTGGGGGCAGAGAGCAGATGTGGCTGGACCAAGGGCAGGTACACTTAGAGAGTGTTATTAGGTGCTGTTTGAGGTCAGTTTTGAATTGTACCAGACAATTGCTGGTTAAGAGGTGCTCAGGAGTTCATTCATTCACAGGGGGACCCAGTAGGCAAATGCGTGTTGCCCAAGTGAGGTGCGACAGAAGGAGATCACCAAGGCCCCTCTAGTCCTCCCACTGGTGACCTGTAACAAGTTGGCCGCCTTGATCAAATTGCCTACACAAGATGGTGTTTTACCCAATAGAGCCTTCTTCCCTAGGATGCAAGTCTGAATTTGACCCTGCTTCTTAATGACAGCCAGTTTGCATGTTCTTACAGAGTACAGGTGTGAGTACCATGCTCAGCATCCAGGGTGAGTCTGCAGGCTTTGTTGAGCGCAGTCTGAACCCTCTTGAGAGCTGTATCCATTGCTACCCCATAGACCACTAGTCCATAGTCAATAGTAGATACAATTGAACTGTGGACTGAGAGGTGGCAGGCCCCAGGAGAGAGGTGTTGCCTGTGCCTGTACAGGACACCAATCTTGGTATTGACTGTCTTGACTAAAGAGTCAATATGGTGCGCAAATGTGAGGGTATCATCCATTATGACCCCCAGAGGCTTGAACAAGTGAACTTGTTCCAGCGGCTCACTGCATGAGCTGGAGATGATGAGGGGGTGGTGCTTATTTTTGTTGTGGGGGCTAGACACAAGCATGGCCTTGGTCTTCTTGTAGTTTAGTAGCAACTTATGACTCCAGAACCAGTCCTTGTGTTTGGAGAAGGAGTTCTATAGCTCAGATTGTAGGGCAGCCTAAGATGTGCTGCTGCTCAGGAGCAGAGCATCATCTGCATATGGTGTGAGTTTAGTGTTGCAGGCTGTGGGAAGGTCATTTAAGAAGAGGCTGAAGAGTAGGGGCCCCAGTATTGATCCCTGGGGTATGCCAATGATACATCTTTTGTGCTGGATACTGTTTGCCCAATTTTGACTCATTGATTTCTCCATAACAGGTAGTCTTGGAACCAGCAAAGGGCATTGGGAGCCACGCCCCTGTTTTGCAGTTGGGTCAGTAATGGGGGGGTTGACTGTATCGAAGGCTTTGATGAGGTCAATAAAGACACACCCCACCAGTTTGCTTTCATCCAGGGACTTATGTGCACAGTTTGTGTAATCCAGCAGGGCAGAGGTGGTACTGTGATTTTGTCTAAAACCATCCTGGTTGGGGCATAGTAGATTATACTTGTTGAGGTAGTCAATGAGTTGACCCTCCACAATCTTTTCCAGTGCCTTGAACAGGGCGAAGAGGATTGAGATGGGTCTGTAGTTGGCTACCAGAGACTTGTCACCTCATTTATGCACTGGCGTAATTAGGGCCTGCTTCCAAACCACTGGGAGTTTAGGACTACAAGTTCAGTAAGGGTGCCTGGTTACTTTGGACATATGGACATATGGCCAATGTCTGAAGAGGATTTTACCCCCTGAAGTGGGTTGTGCTATTTTCTAGCCAAATGTATGTTCAGTTGTGGCCAGTGCCACTAGAAGATATGCTCGGTTGTGGCCATTGCCACTGAAGAAATGTAATTATCCTATGAAAAATGGGAACACAAGGTGAAAGAGTTCTGTTCAGTAAATGTGTGTTTAGTAGTGGCCAGTGCCACCGGGAAAAACATAATTGTCCTATGAAATATGGGATGCCAGTACAAGATGTTCAATGTCCTATGAAATATAGGAATATGTAGAGTTCTGTCAGATAAGTCATTTGTTGTTCTGCAAGTTCCTTGTGCCACGATGTGTAAACCTTGGGGGTGGGTCCACCTTGATTTAGAGAACATCTTTTGGAATAAAGTCACACTTTAGAACCTCAGCCATGGTTTGGAGAGTTAGGTTATTGCTTCCTGTGTGTGGAATTACTGGGCACCCCTCCTGAAGTATATATCTAGCATAGCCCTAGCAAAAAGTTCTCCCCCCAAGACCTGTTTTTTGTAAATACCTTATAGATCATTTTTGCTTTTGTACACCCCTACCCTTTTTGATCTCTAAAGTAATGAGCCTAGTATACATACCCAAAGCTAGGGATGGTAGCATTACTAAATGTGTTTCCTGAAGTCTGTGCACAATTAAGGGTGCCAGGGGTAGCTATTTGTGTAAAGTAGTGAGGGGGTGGTTACATATGCATATCATTTGCTACAGTGGTTAGTACATATTTTCTGTAATTCTTCTTTAATTGTTTGACCTACAATTTTATTGTTCATGGATTAGGATTGTCACGGTATACGGTTTCAGATGTCACAGTACTGATACTGTGGGCAATTTCTGATACTACGATAACCGTGATTCATGCTATACCACAGTATTGAGATCTTTCAACTAGTTTTTTTGCATTTTCAGGGACAACTGAGCTCAAGGAGGTTTCTTTTTTGTGCAAAAATTACTTGTTCTGCAATACTGCAGTATGACAATAACCGCGGTATTATATGTGACGGTTATCATACTGTCAGAATTTCATACCGTGACAAGCCTACCATGGACAAAGTCTCTTTTAAAATATACTTAAGTATAATTGCCTTCCTTTTCACCACTACATTGTGTTTTGAAAGTTGTAACATCCCTGTATGTATTTTCCTGTTTTTATTCAATTGTGTGCTTCTGTCATACCCAGGACCTCCTTGCAAATTAGCTATGCTCAATTGAACTTCTTCCTGGAAAAAAAAATGAAATGAAAGAAGACCTGACTGAGGGACAAAATAAGGCAAAGGAAAGTACTGGTGTGCTGCAACATGTCCAGCACTGAAAAATGTGATCTTGAAGTGGTGGGTAAGTCTGCCCAGAGCCTTGCTACTTGAATACTGGCTCCAACTTCTACTAAAAGTTGGGATAAAATTGTAAAAATAACTTTTAAAATGACATCCCATAGACTTGCATGAAGTACGTCCCCATGCTAGTCCTATAATGACATCACAAAACTAGGAAGCACAGAGACTGCATTGGAGATCAGGAAGTGGAAGAAATCAAGTGGTTAGCCCCCTTGGGGGCAAAATATGGTCCCTTCCTTTACTTAGGGGGTTAAACATGACATTTTGTAAGTACTACGGAGGAACTCCCACTCAGGTAAGGCAGCCTCCTGTTGAGTTTGCAGTGCACTGAGACAGGTGTTCTCTAAAAAAAAAAAAAAACTACAAGTGAACTACAGAACAGTGCATTCTGGGGGAAAAGGGTGAAGTTCTCCCACAGGAACAGGAAATGGTGCACTGGCTGCAGCTGAGTTTCACAGACAGTGGCAGGATTACCAGTTGTAGGAGAGTGTGGTTGGGAAATTACTGATCCACTAGTTTTCCTGTGCCCGAGTAATCAAAGCAATTAGTCTATGTGCTTTCATCTCCTAACTTGCTAATGTGCAGCATTACAGTACTGGAGCAAAGTGTTCTCTATGCAGTCAGCAGTTTGTTGGTAGAAAACCTCTGTAACGTGGAGGAGGTATTTTGTTTCACTGCAGTTGGAGTCTGGCAAAAGGGTAAGCAGCAGCTTAACAGCTTCCCATTTTGCAGCTTCTGTTTTCAAATATGAACGCTGTTAACACCTAATTATTATTCAATTTAATCTTTCTGGTGTAAAGAAGATATAATATTATGCTCTAGGTTTTCCTTTGAATTGACATACAGCCGTATGGTTTTCATTCAGTGGGCCCTTTTGCTGTCTGTATACTATATTTGCGTGTGAATTAATATGCATGTCCTAAGCGTGTTAATAATTTCCTCTGGTAGGAGGAACCATGGAATGTAGATTGGAGCTGGCTGTGACTTTTGTTTTCCCTTTCTGCTCCCCTCCCACCTTTCATTAAAGGAAAACTGCACCCTCACATATTGTAAATGGGATGTTTTCTTGCCACTTTTCTGCTCCCATTTTATTCCAAGGTTAGGTGCAGCATCAAATTATGAGAGCTGGTAGTACACAAAATGCTACTCCCAGCTCTCCTAGTTGTATGCTGCACCCAGTCTTGGAATAAAATGCACTTCTGAAGCAACCAGAAGTGAGTATCTTGAATCCTTTATTTTTTAAGTTGGTGCGCTTCCACAGCCAACATCGTGGGACAGTGCAGCTTTGGAGGCACGGTCGCTGTTGGGCAAATGCAGGGCACGCACCAGTAGGTGTGTTCCGCATTCCCCAATCAGCCTGCATGCCAGCACCACACCATGCATACATAATGTGGCAAGCGCATCTAAGAAAAGGTCAGCTGCAATCCGAGCAAAGCTTGTCAGACACAGTGGTCCTTTTCTTGCTGTGCTCACCGCCATTATGTACATGGCGGGGCACTGGCCGTAGACTATCAACTCGGGGTGCCCAGTCCCCTGTCGGCAGCCCTGCCCCCGTGAATCTGCCGACAGGGGAGCCCACTCCCCGTCGGCATAAAGCACCCCCAAATTATTTAATGCTGAGGGGTGCCCAATCCCATCTCCTGCATCCCCTTGTGTGCTGACGGGGTGTCAATCCCTGTCGGCAGAATCCCCGTGTTGTTTGCCGGCAGGGTGCCCAATCCTCTCACACAGATACCCCCCAAACAGTTAGGTGGCACACTGGAGCCCACCCCAGCGTGCCAAATGCCCTGCAAAACAAAAACTGTCCATAATTTTTCTTTTTTTTATAACCTATAAAACGAAAATGATCCCTCATAGTCTCGATTCCCCTCCACCCACCGCACCCACTGTGCACCTGCCTCCCCACCCCTCATCCCATACTTACCTGCAGAGTCCAGTGTGGCGTTCTTCTGTGGACCGGGAACATGTCTGCACTCTTCAAAGCTGACCGCAAACTGGAGAAATGCCAGTAAACTGTATAATGGAATGAATAGGGTTTTTTCAACTTTAATGCATATCTCAGGCATTTTTGCGAATTTTGGCCCCAAATTTTCAACATGGAGTTTTTGGGACCCCTTCTCATGAATCCTTGCACTGTCATGGCATTATTCGGTCCCAAAAGGTGATTTCGCAGTCACGTGCAGAATCACCTTTCAGGACTGAGAGCGAAATGACAGTGCCACTATTCGAGAGGGGCCTCAAAAAACCTATGTTGCAAGTTTAGTGGAAAAATCAAAAAATGACATTTTACTGGCGTGTGTAGCAACTGTGCAGCGCTGCGCTACGTGAGATTAGCGCATTCCTAATATTTCACGCCACATTCTCAATATTCCCTTTTACCACACCTTCTTGTGAACCGTACAGCTGTCATTTTCACATCCTTGCTGAAATGTGTGTTTCACTTCCGGCGCAGAATAGCGTGGTCCCTGTGCAAATCAGTGTTCGGGACACAGTACAAAAATGACAGTGACACTGTTCATGAGCAGAGGTCCTAAAATGCCTCTGTTGAAAATTTGGTGACAATACTTCATAACATGACTGTTTTATGAGGTGCATAGCAACTGCGCAACACACGCTCGTAACTTAGCGCATTCACAATGTTTTCATCCCAGATTCTCAAATTTGGCATTTTGCTACACCTTCTTGTGAACTGTACAGCTGTCATTTTTTCACATCCTTGCCGAAATGTGTTTTCGCACTTTCAGTGCAGAATAGCGCCTTCGCTGTGTGAAATCAGTGTTCAGGACACATTACGAAAATGACAGTGACACTGTTCATGAGCAGAAGTCCTAAAATGCCTGTGTTGAATATTTAGTGACAAAACTACATAAAATGACTGTGTTATGAGCGTGCGTTGCGCTGTTTGCATGCACGCTCGTACGTTCGCAAACTTCTAATATTCTCACTCCAGATTTTCTACAGTGCCATTGTTCTGTACCTCCTAATGAACAGTACAACTGTCATTTTTCACATCCTGACCAAAATCTGTTTTCACAGTTCCAGCGCAGAATAGCGTGGTTGCTGTGGAAAGTCCATCTTTGAGACACATTATGAAAATGACAGTGACACTGTTCATTAGCAGATGCCCTAAAATGCCTATGTTGAAAATTTGGGAATGAAAGTCAATAAAATGAGTGTTTTATGAGCGTGCGTTGCACAGTTTGCACGCACACTCATGACTTTGTGAATCTGTAATACTTTCACTCCAGCTGTTCATCACTGGCATTTTTTCCAGACCTCCTTATGAACACTGCAGCTGCCTGAAATGTGTTTTCGCACGTCCGGCACAGAATTGCACAGCTGCTGTGTAAAATCAGTTTTTAGGACAGTTTCAGGAAATGACGGTGACCACTGTTCATAAGCAAAGGTCCTAAAATGCCTATGTTGAAAATTTGGTGCCAAAACTCCATACAAGGACTGTGTTGCAAGCATGCATTGCGCAGTTTCCACACACTCTTGTAACTTCGTCAATCTGCAATATTTTCATGCCACATTTTCACCACTGGCATCTGTGCACATCTCCTTATCAACAGTCCAACTGCCATTTTTCACAGCCTGCCCAAAACGTGTTTCCGCAGCTGGGACGCACAGTGGCGTGCTCGATGTGCAAAATCACCTTTTGAGACACATTCACAAAATCACAGCACTACGCGTCTCTAGCTCCGCCACTCCCACTGCCAATGCCAGCGTGACAACATTCGGCATTGACAAATGCTTGTTTTTTTATTTACTATTTCTCCCTCACCCAGTGGTGGATCTAGGATTTACAATGTGGGGTGCTATGGTGATATCCGTACTTGGTATGCAACTTTTTGACTTTTTTTTTTAATCCTTTGTATTTTTTCCATTAAATTTTTTGACTGAAAATATAAATGTATCTGTTGTTTTCATTGTAGATTTTCTTACAATCAGTATAGTAGACTTCCCAGCAAAGTGAAATGCAGCAGCAGCAAGCAAGTTACAAAAATGCCTGAGCTCCAGGCGAGGCTGGTTGAGGGGGAAGTAGATGTGGCAGCAGTCACTGAGACCTGGGCCACTCAAGGGCGGGAGTGGGACCTAAATCTGGAGGACTAGACTATGTTCAGAAAAGATAGGGGGGAGGGAAGGGGGGTGGTGTAGCACTGTTAGTCAGAAATGGCATGGGTATTGGAGGGGTAGAGAAGGCAGAGGAGAACGTGGAGGCTTGTTGGGTCACCTTGCTGACACAGGGGGTAAGAGAGTAAAGGTCGGAGTGGTATACAGACCACCAGCACTGGCGGAAGTCCTGGAAGAAAGTTTGGTGGCAAGTCTCGAGGGACACTGTAGACTGGGAAAGGGAAAGGTAGTGGTAATGGGGGACCTCGACATGCCAGGAACAGCTCGGGGGACTATGATGTCACCAGCGGCCAGAGAACAGAGGCTGCTGGATGTCTTCCAGAATGCATCTCTGACACAACAGGTGGGTGAGCCAACTAGGGAGGCCTGGACACTGGATGCGGTCCTGGCGGACAGTGATCAGATTAGGGGCCTAGAGGTGAGGGACCCGTTGGCGGGGAGTGATCACACCAGAGTTCTTCCTGGACCTGGGGGGAAGGAAAGCCAAACAAGGATGGTAGTAACAGACTTTAGGGGTGCAGACTTCAGGGAGATGGGAAGGATCTTTAAAGATCATCTGGACAGGATAAGGCCGAATATGGATGCTGACAGCTGGTGGGGGATCATTAGGAGGGGAATACAGGAGGTTACCAGATCCTGTGCAAGGGAAAGGCGTAAATATGGTAAGGTCAGAAAACCCTGCTGGTGGACCTGGGAGGTACAGGAGGTGGTGAAGGAAAAGAAGGCAGCCTATTGGTGCTTCAAGTGCTCAAGGAGTGAAAGGGATCAGGAGGAATATGAGCTGACAGCCAAGAGAGTCACCAGGGTGGTGAGAGCAGCTAAGGCAAAAAAGGAGCAGTCCTTGGCCAGTGGGATCTGGAAGAGGAAACGGGGTTCTTTAGATACATAGGGTAAAAAAGGAAAGTAAGGGGGCATATCAGCAAGATAAGGATAAGGGATGGTTGGGCACAGGCGGTGGTGGAACAGGCCTGGGGGAGAGGACCTATGAGGAGAGGCTCAAGGAGCTCAACATGTACACCCTGGAGGAGAGGCGAGGAGGGACAGGGGGGACATGATAGAGGTCTTTAAGTATATGAAAGGGATCAATAAAGGAGGCCCAGTCAGTGTACTCCAAAAGAAGGAGGGTGGGGCAACAAGAGGTCATGGGTATAAGCTGGAAGGGGGCAGGCTCAGAGGGGAAGGGAGGAGATGTTATTTCACTGAAAGGGTGGAGAAGCCATGGAATGCACTGCCTAGGGAGCTGGTAGATGTGGAGACTGTGGACGGGTTTAAAGAGCAGGTTCCTATTATCTGTATTGCTGCCTGCCTCTATTAGTCGATTGTTCGCTTTGCTTTGCTAAAATCCCAACTGTAAAGGGTATAAAGGTGGAAATATCAGCCCCATAGTACTCAATGGGGCGCGTTCACGCAGCCTTCATTTTGTGACATCACAAAACAGGGCTGCATGAGCCGACATGGGGGCGTGGTATTAAGACCGGGAAGTTGGTGGATTTTTTTTTGCAGGCATGCCGAAATTAGAATTTACGAGTGGAATTACTTTATAACAGCAACAGACTTTTATGCCACACTTTGGGACATTACTACAGCTAATATTTTTTAAGGCAAGCTACCTCTTGCTGGGAGCTACAATACCGAACATAGGATTTGCAAGAAAGCGAGTTGTGCTCACAACAGAGGGAGGTAAACTTTACAATTGTCTTTGGTTTGTAGCAGATATTCTGCAGGTGGAAGCTACTTCTAACTGAAAGGTGAAATAAGGAACTTAATCAGGAAAAGACAGTCTTGTTACAATTCTTAAGATTTTCAGTGCAGGAAGAGTTTAAACCCTGGGCTAAACATTTGTCACAAATCCTGAAAAAAGTGCAGGTACAGGTTGTGTATTTGACCCAGACAGTAAACTGCTTTTTGGGTTTATCCTTTGTGTGCCTTAAAAGGAAATTCCAGACTTTCTCAGGAAGTGATTACACCACAGCTACTTAATCAGGCAATAGCTTTGGTAACAGACCTGAAAACAATAGTATTATAAGCAAGTGTTTTATAGCAAACTCATCAGAACAGCTAATATTTTTTAAGGCAAGCTACCTCTTGCTGGGAGCTACAATACTGAACATAGGATTTGCAAGAAAGTGAGTTGTGCTCACAACAGAGGGAGGTGAACTTTACAGTTGTCTTTGGTTTGTAGCAGATATTCTGCAGGTGGAGGCTACTTCTAACTGAAAGGTGAAATAAGGAACTTAATCAGGAAAACACAGTCTTGTTTCAATTCTTAAGATTTTCAGTGCAGGAAGAGTTTAAAGCACAGCTGACTTATTTTGGGGCTGACTGCTTTCAGAAGCACAAACCACCAGGCTGTTTTGGGGCTGGGGAGGTTTACCTGTGTCTGACTTGGATGTCTGGATTTTTCTCGGTTTGATTAGAAGGGGATTTGCTCTGTCAAATTGTTGTGTATGGTATCTTGCTGACAGGAATGCACTCATCGCAGCGGTGGGTCAGAGATCTTAGCTGATTGTTTTGTGAGGGCACAGTTTAGGCTCAACCCCCCCTCCCCGGAAATAGTTCCTTTATACTTGGGGTTCTGACATCATTTCCTTAAGAGTGCAAGGTGCATATCAATGTCATATCCTCTCTAGCACACAGCACTGAAAATATAAGCATACACATTGTATAATATATATGTATTTCTATATAACAAACCAATCACACACACAAACACACACACAAAAAAAGTACATAATCATGTGGGGAGTAGTGCAATGTAATGGCTGTGGGGCAGCAGTCTTCCGGGAGACTTTCTGGAGGCTGAGATGCTGCCCTATTTGCAGACAACTCTCTGCCCTGAGGAAGGAATTTGCCCATCTCCAGGCCACACTGGACAGCAGTAGGGAACCTTCCCCAGGCCAGACTGGATGGTAAGAAGGGAACCTCCCCCATCCAGGGAGTACCAGAGCCACCACCACTGCCTCAGAGGTTGCAAAGAAAGCACAGCAGTTGGACCACAGTGGGCTCAGGGAGGGTGAGGATGGTGGAACAGAGGCACACCCAGTCAGTTGTTCCACTCCACAATCCATACACCATTCTGGGGGAGCACAGCTCCCCTATGGATGCACCTACAGATGAGATTAAGGAGGCTGAGGACACCTGTCACAAGGGAGGCCCACAGGAAGGAGGCAGAGGACACCACAAGGAAAGGAAGCAGCTCCTGGTGGGGGACTCAATTATTAGGGGGATAGAACTGGGGGGAGCAGGGAAAACTGAAGTAAGGTGCCTACCTGGTGCCATGGCTTGGAGGGACAGGAAGTGCATCCTCAGGATCACGAGAACAGCTGCACAGGAGTCTGAGCTGGACGTCATTGTCCACCTATGGACAAATGACTTGGCTCAACATGAGATTAGAGCAGTGCAGAAGGACTTTGTAGAACTGGGGAGGGGCCTACGACAAGTAGCACACACAGTATCCTTCTCAGAGGTGCTGCCTGTCAATGGCATGAGTGAGGCGAGGGTACTTTTCACCATGCAGTTTAATGAATGGTTGAAAAACTGGTGTGGAGCACAGGGGTTTGGCTTCATTAGGGATTGGGGTTCCACCTGGAGGAACACCAGCCTATACCGGCAGGATGGTCTGCATCTGTCCAGGAAGGGAACAAGTGTTTTGAGCAATCGGTTTAAATGCTACATTGGCAAGCTTTTAAACTAGTCAAGGGGGGAGGCACTGATAAGCAGCAGGAAAATCCCAGCCTCTCCCTACAAAACAGGGAACTATATGAGAAAAAGACCAAGGTAGAAAGGTCAGTGGGGGATGCTGCAACTGTAGGTAAAGCCATCAAAAAATGGAAAGCAATGAGTACCAATGCCCATAGTCTGAGTAACAAGCTTCCCAAATTAGTGGCCTTGATGGAGGAGGAATATCTGGATAACGTGGCAGTCACAGAAACATGGTTCACACAAAACCATGACTGGGACGTAAACATACCAGGATACACTATCTACAGGAGGGACAGAGAGGGTAATAGAGGAGGAGGAGTAGCTCTTTACATAAGGGAAGGAATCAAAGCAGCAGAACAAAAGGGAAAACAGGGAGGAGAAGAAGCACTGTGGGTAAATTTGGAGACCAGCAATGGCACCACAATCCGCACTGGGGTTGTATACAGACCCCCTTCTCAGGGGGAGGAAATGGACAAGGAAATGATAGAAAATATACTTAGTAAGGCAGAAAAAGGGGAGATATTGCTGATGGGTGATCTGAATATGCCAGATGTTAACTGGAGTGCAGTTGCAGCAGCCACTTAGAAGAGTGGAGTTAATCTAGATGCTCTACAGGGGGCATGCCTTAGACAACTCGTATTGGAGTCCACTCGAGAGGGAGCAATCTTAGACCTGGTTCTCTCGAATGGAGATGAAGAGAGGATCACAGATGAAGTGGGTAGCCATCTGGGAACTAGCGACCATCCGAACAGTATGGTTCCACAATAAACACAGCAATAGAGTCAAGCCATACAAGGCAAAGGTACTGGACTTTAGGAGGGCTGACTTTGCTAAAATAGGTGAGTGCCTAAGGAATGCACTAGCAAATGGGCAGGAAGGAGGGTGGAAGAACAATGGGGAATAATAAAACTGCCATCACAGAGGTAACAAGCCTTTGTGTGAAACAAATAAACACAACTAAATGATGTAAGAAACCACTATGGTTCTCAAAGGAAGTGGCAGTGAGGTTCCAGAAAAAGAAAGCTTTCAGGAAGTACAAGGAATCACAGAAGGAGCAGGACAGAGAACTGTATCAGTTAAAAGCAAAGGAAGCTGGGAAGGCAGTCAGAACAGCAAAGGCCAAACTGAGGAAAAGATAGCCAACTCAGTTAAGAAGGGATAAAACCTTTTATAAGTACATCAGGGGCCAGGAAGACCAAGGAGGGATAGTGAGGCTTAATAAGGGGTGGGGTGGGCAGAGGGTGGCTGTGAAAAGGCAGAGATACTAAACAAATATTTTTCAGTATTTACAAAGGAAGAGGGGGAGGTACCTAAAACAAACAGTAGAAACACTCTGGATACAGAAGTTGATACCAGCCCATTTACAGAAGAAAGGGTTCTGAAAGAACTCTTAAAACTGAAAGTGGACAAAGCAATGGGACCTGATGGGTTTCATCCCAGAATTCTAAAAAAACTAAGGGTGGAATTAGTGACACCACTGACTACCCTGTTTAACAAATCATGGGAGGATGGGGTGGTACCCGAGGACTGGAGGAGGGCAGATATGATTCCCCTTCACAAAGTGGGAGCAAGGCAGAAGCAGAAACTACAGACCTGTTAGTTTAACCTCAGTGGTAGGGAAAATGATGGAATCACTTCTGAAGGAAAGAATTGTCGAATATCTAGAGGCCAGAGGGGCACAGGACCCAAGGCAGCATGGATTCACAGTGGGAAGGTCATGTCAGACAAATCTGATAGATTTCTTTGACTGGGTAACCAAAGTAGTAGATCAGGGAGGGACTGTGGACATGGGCTACCTAGACTTTAGCAAGGCATTTGACACAGTCCCACACAAAAGATTAATATACAAGTTAGCTAGCCTGGGAGTGGGTCCCAAGATGACAGCCTGGGTATAAAATTGGCTGGAGAATAGGACACAGAGAGTAATAGTAAATGGAGTCCACTCTGAAGAAAGGGGGGTTACTAGTGGGGTACCGCAGGGTTCAGTGTTAGGACCGGTCCTCTTCAATGTCTTTATAAACGACATTGCAGAGGGATTGGAAGGAAAAGTATGTCTCTTTGCAGATGATACAAAGATCTGCAACAGAGTTGATGCACAAGGTGGGGTGGAAAGGATGAGAGGGACTTGCCAAGGTTAGAGGAATGGTCAAATGTATGGCAGCTTAGATTCAATGCTAAGAGTGCAGGTAATGCACCTGGGAAACAAAAACCAGGAAGAAGAGTACACAAGGGGGTGAGATACTAACAACAACAAAAATGGAAAGGAACCTGGGGTAGTCATATCAGATGACCTAAAGGTGGGCAAGCAATGTGAGAGGGCAGCAAGGAGGGCTGGGGAATACTGGGATGCATGGGAGAGGCATCACCAGTAGAAAACAAGTTATTATCCCTCTGTACAGACAGCTGGTGAGACCACATCTGGAGTACTGAGTGCAGTTCTGGAGACCCAATCTCCACAAAGACATAGACAGGATGGAAGCTGTCCAGAGGAGGGCAACTAGAATGGTGCAGGGTCTGCACCAGAGACATATGAGAGAGACTTAAGGGCTTAATATGTAGCCTCGAGGAAAGGAGGAGAGGGGACATGATAGAAACTTTCAAGTACCTCAAGGGAATCAACAAAGTCAAGAGGGTAGCATCTTTCAAAAAGAGGTATGCAAGAACAAGGGCACAATTTGAAGATAGAAAAGAGCGACTCAGAGGTAATTTAAGTATTTTTTCACAGAAGGGTTGTGGATGTATGAGCGGCCTTCCAGAGAGGTTGTGGAGTCAAAAACAGTGGTGGAATTCAAGCATGCATGGGACAGTCATAAAGGCAATTGTAGGGGTGGGGAGTAGGAAGAAGTAGGCTGCTGGTTGACTATGATCTGCAGCTTATCCATCAGGTAGGGAAATGGGCAGACTGGTTGGGCCAAGCGGTCCTTATCTGCCGTCAAATTATATGTTTCTATGTTTAAGGAAGTATTTTTTCACAGAGAGGGTTGTGGATGCATGGAACGGCCTTCCGGAGGAGGTCGTGGAGTCAAAAACAGTGGTGGAATTCAAACATGAATGGGATAGTCATAAGGCCATTCTAGGGGGTGGGGGTAGAAAGAAGTAGGCTGCTGGTTAACTAGGATCTGCAGCTTATACAGTAGGCAGGGAAATGGGCAGACTGAGTGGGCCGAGCAGTCCTTATCTGCCGTCAAATTCTATGTTTCTATGTTTACTACTGAGCAGGTCAGTTTTTGACCAGGCTGTGGCAGGCAGCTACTAGGAACCTGCTCTTTAAGAGGGGATGGGACAGGTACAGGGGGAGACTAAATCTGACCAGGTCCAATACGGGTGGAACATCTGGGACTGGGGACAGTATAACCCAAGGGGAAGGGGGGACACCAAAATCAGCCATCAGTGCGGGTGCTCAAAATCGAGCAGACTCGAGAGACCATTAGGCCGATTCTGCTGGCATTTTAGTATGTATGTTAGTACAATGGGGGGGTTGCACCTGCACCCTTTAAAACCCCTAGATCCACTACTCCCCTTGCCCAGTCTGGCCCTCCTTCTCATCAATCCTGCCAGCCCCATCCCCTGACCTCTCCTAGGACCTTCTTTCCCAAACCCCCCAGTGGCTTCTCTCCATGCTGGGGAGGTGCAGACAGGGGAGGAGCTTAGGTCACCGGAGTGGGTCTGTGGAAGTTGGTGATCATCCTGTCAGCCAGGGTGTTTTTCCCCTCTTCTGCTACTCTACCCCTCCCCATAGAGAAGCTGGTATGTGGGACTACATCCCCCATCCCCCATGAGAGTGTGCTCACGTGATATGCTGAGTTGCACATCCCTCCTTCCCTGTGTCTTGTTTGCCCTACCACACCCACATCTGCAGGTGACAGTGCTGCAGTGGGACAGAATGCCCTCCCTCCCCTCCCCATAGGGGCACCAGCATGTGGGACTACATCCCCTGTGTAAGCATGCTCACATGATATGCAGCGTAATGCATCCCTCCCTCCCCATGTCTCGCTCTACCTACCACCCACACATCTGCAGGTGACAGTGCTGCAGCGGGATACGGCACCATCCCCCCGGGAGAGGAGACCATCCTGTGGGATGCTTGATCCTCTCCTTCCCCAGCTGACTCCTGACAGCCCGAGTCTGCTACTGAGCACAGGTTGCCGGCATGGCAGGAAGTAAGGCACCCAGTGCTTCAGTCCTCCACCACTGGGCCAACGTATCTTGAATCCTTTCTGTGCCCTGTGTACTTGTGTGTGCAGCATGTCTGTCTGCTGAATTAGAACAACAAAACAAATAGGAGGGGGAGGGGTGTGAAATACCCCCTTTTACCTTCCATCAGTTTCAAAAACTTCTTAGGAGTGGTAGAGCAGAATTTTTCCTGTAAATGACTTTCACTTTGTGTGTTTCTCGGGGGTTAGGGTAATTTAGACTTGCTGCATAGAGATGCATATTGCAAATGGCCTCAATGTTAGCCTGTTCTCTCTGCTAATGCAGCTCTTGAGAACAAACTGACATTTCAATAATCAGAAAACGGAGGCACCCAGGGTAGTTACAGAGGACTACTGCTAACAGAAACAAATAAACTAAATGTTTCTCTCAGTAGCAGCCTTAGAATTGGAGTAGGTCTGCAAGTTTCAGTTCTCCAGAAGACTCCAGTCCTTGCAGCTCTGCCATGGTTGATAGTGTCCCACTACCATAGGTGCCGGGTTGTATGGGCCCCAGCAATATTTATTGAGCTGGGCTGAGCCCCAGTAATATTTTGCTATCCTATGTTGCTGCTTTTTTCCTCCTTGGCCCCTTGGCTCCTTGCTTATGTGCAGGCGGCCCATGCCCCCGATGCTGTCTGAGACCCGTGCAGCACCAGAATGATTCAACGTTCTCCCCCCCATTTAATTTTAATTTGCTGTGCAATGGGCACATTGCTGGCATTATTTAAAATTTGCACCAACCAAAAGTTTAGGTTTGTGTCCAACAACCCCCATCAGGTGACTGCTTGTCTGGCAGCTCAGCTCTGCTTCTGGTTGGTGGTGGTGGCTGGTGGCATTTTTTAATTTGCCAGCATTGCAGCTTGTGATTGACCACTAGGAGGATTATTTATAAGCCCCATACGCATGCCGGCAACTCGGTGAGTGAGCGATAGAGAGAGAGAGAGAGAGAGAGACGGACACCGACGAATCAAGTCAAGAAGTGAAGATGTGATACTCAGTGAGGAGAAGCAGGAGTTGCGGGACTTGACTACTCCTACTACCCAGGGTCGTGTCGGAAGTTGGGACTGGGTTGGTCAGCGAGTGTGGCGGTAAGCAAAAGGCAGGCAGAACAGGCCAGCAAGGCAGCAACCTTTTTGGCTAAGAGGCAGGCAGGGGGGCTTACATTACTCTAGTGGCCTGGGTAGTAGTGTGAGTGGCTGCTGCCTGCCTGACCAGATTTGGTGGAGTCAAGTCAGTCCACCGTGGGTGGCTTAAGTCGTGGTGTGTCAGTGTCAGCGTGGTCAATGGTTGCAGTCCGGGACTCCTGGTGTGAAAAGAAGAGAGAGCAGCAGGCTGAGGCTCAGCGAGAGCCAGCAATCTTCTAGACTGCACACGGAGGTGAGTGGTCAGGTCTACAAGTGTAGTGCTGTGGTGGATAAGATAAAATACCTGGGCAATATCCCCACACTTTGCAAACGATATGAAACCAACCTGCCACCCTTGTTAAAAAATAAAGGAAGACCTAGGTAGTGGATGAAACTTCCACTAACCCTGTTGGGAAGGGTAGACAGTCAGTCACACTCTAAAAATGTGTATACAGTCTTCCCCAAGCAGGGATGATGGCTGCATCATCAGCAATGCCAGGAAAAGGGTAAAAGGGTCAAGAGTAGCCTAGGATGGGGTATGGGGAAGTCAAGGTCAGGGAGAATGCTGCACTGAATCTGATCATGAGAAAATAGAATGAGAGAGCCAGTAATGCTTAGTTACTACAGCCATAAATGGTTGGTGTCTGGGGGCTATTAAAAAAAGAAACAAACTAAAGTCTCACCTATAGGACAAAATATGAACTGAAGTGATTATTAGTAGTCTACAGAAGCTTCACAGTCACAGAGCTTACTGTTTTTTGTTCAGAGATCATACTGTTTTGAAATGTGTACTGCGGTTTATAATTTTGCAAAACCAGATATGGAGGATTTATTGAACATGCTGTTTTCCCCTGTATATTAAGTGTTATTGATTCTGTAAGGCATAGCGGCAGTTTAACTGTTACTATAGGTTGTGTACATTCCATACCAGGAGACCCCTTGCTTGACTGTCTTATCTTGCTTGATTTGCTATTTAAAATCGCTCTTCCAGTTCAAAACACAGGCAGAATAAACTAGGAAGTATATGTGTGTACATTACAGAATTATTTAAAGAAGTTAGAAAATAATTACGTAACCCCTAGATGGCGCTATCCCAGGGGCTACTACCCCTGCCTGATTTGCCACTAACAGGTTGAGGGACCTGGATCCGATGGCAGGTACCTCCACCCAGAGGTCAGGGTTTGCAATAGTTAAACTAACTTGGTCACATTCCTCTGGGACACTGCAACCCCCCCTTTCTTCCCACTAGTGGCCCACACAGTATATCAGAATTACCTTCACAGTATACACTTACCCCCAGGTCTGGTTCAGGCACTGGGACCCCCTGTAAAATAGGAAGATACAGTGCAACAATCACAGTACAATACTTGAACATAGACAAATACCTCAGGCAGTATAACTTTGCTGAAACAAGCAGCTCTGATTTATTTAGGGGGATATAACAAGGACAGGGGGGAAATCAGGTTAATTAGCTTATCACTTTACTCCATCTACCTATGGCTCTGTGCACAGGCCTATCCCTACCAGTTACTGTCCCTGGGTACCCAAGCCCTAGTGGCTAGTCCAAACCGTGGCAGCTGGTAGGGGCCCTTTCACACAGAGGAAAGAAAAATTAGTTAAACAGTCAGCAGTACAACAATTCCATTTGGATTTAATGTGGCAATTCAACAGGGAGCGACCCTGAATTAGTACTCACGACCTCCAAACAAGATAGGGTCCTTCAACGTCAGCAGGGCTATTCTTGAGCTCCACGAGACTCCTCACACATTTATATGACAAACTGCAACAGGCAAAAGTCCTTTAGTGGCAGCGGGATTCACTTGTGCTACACAAGCCTCCTCACACATTTATATGGTAAACAGTAACACGCAAAAGTCCTTTAATGGCAGCAGGATTCACTTGAGCTACACAAGCCTCCTCACACATTTATATGGTAAACAGTAACAGGCAAAAGTCCTTTAATGGCAGCAGGATTCACTTGAGCTACACAAGCCCCTCACACATTTATATGGTAAAAGAAAGTACTATACCAGGCAGGTCTTCTCTATCCTGATCCTAAATAACTGCACAATACCGGGAGAACACACAGATTCAGTTCCTGACAGACCGAGTGCAATTCAGCAATTTCTCCAGTCTTCTACAGGGTGAGCCTGGTTTCTACTCTTCAGATATCCTTTGATTCTCTTCACAGGACGGATTCAGTCCTAACAAGCAGTTACACAAGCTGCAGACCAGAACTCTGGCCTTACACACATTTCCGACTAAAACTGCACACAAAAGGCACAGGGCTCCTTCCTCTTCACTGCCAGAGCTCAACTGAAACTCCAGCAGACAAAACCGGGCACTTCCTTTGAGTTCCTCCCAGTTCTTGGCTGGATTGGCTGTCACTCACAATAGACTGCCCCTGTTGGTCCAAAAGGCAAAAGTCAAACTACATCTCCCAGAGTCACTGCCCATACAATCCTCTTGTGGCTGGCTCAGATTCACGAGTCCAAGTTCTGATTACGTCCAAGGCACCATTTTAGAGCTACCTTAACACACACTGATTGGTCCAGTTCAGCAGTTCAAAACTAGAATGAGGAACTAGGCAAACACAGTTCTGACTGCAAAGAAAGCAGGTTAGACAAACTGTATTTTCATTATTACTCTAAATGATTTCTTGCAAACAGTTACATCTTTTAGATAGGTTCCCTTTGCACTCCTAGTGACTGCAAAAATAGAGTGAATTGGCAGCAGCTCGAGTGGTACTCAAGCAGAGAAGCACACAGTCCCCCCATACAAACTAATTATGTCTGCAAGCAGACAGCTCTTAAAGAGACAGTACCAGAGGCTCCAAAAACACTCACTGATAAATAAACTAGCATGAAACACCATTCCAGGCTTGGAGCATTCAAGCAAGCTCCTGGAAGTCTTTTGGGAACCCCCATTTGCAGGGGTTACACCTTCCTGGCTTGGGAAAGAAGCTTGCGTCACGTCAAGGCAAGTACCCCATAAGTTTTAACTGCAACCATATACATTTGCATTAGGCTCACACATGTAATCATCAGTCAATATATAATTTTACCAAGAACACATTTCTGAAACATTGCAGTACGTCCTCTTTACACAGTATTACACACACATTGTACCATAACTCAAGTTATTACCTCTTGTACATGAAACCTGAAAAGAGGGGGCCCTTCCCTATCAGTTACCTTGGGGCTGGACGGGGCAAGGGCACCATACTTAGAGGGAAACACAAGTAACTTGGAGTTAGCACTGACGCTCAGTTTGGGCAATGAGCTCGGGGACACATACACCTTTATGGACAACATTGAGAGGCAAGTCCACAGGCCTCCCAAGGAATCATAACTGAGGTGCACCACAGGCTTTACAGCTCGACCAGTCTTTCTAGGGAAACTGTTACAGTCTCTGCACTCTGAGCCTCATTTCAGCATTGTCCTCACTTGCCAGGGAGTCTCCATGGGGGTAGAGAGGCTAGAACTTGGGGCACTTTCAGCTCCAGGAGTTACAGTCTCTGAGTCCACAACATTTGGCTCACATGGAGAGCTTCGGACACTGGCAGTGGACTGTCAGGGCACTCAAAATACTCTTCTTGTTCTGGTGTATCACCAGTCTGCCCCAATCATCATTTTCCTCCCTGAAAGCTCAAACAGTTCAACCATGCACAATGATTCCATTTCATCTGATCTGATACTTTGCACTTCACTTTCTGGGAGCATTGGCTCCAGGGACAAAGCTGGGGCTTAGACAGTCCAGAAGGCCCAGCTTCATCTTCAGTATTGATTGGGGATTGCCCGAAACAATTGACTCAGTTAAGTAAGAAGGATAGTATTCAAAGTCACTCACTTTCTTCTGATATGGACTGACAGTCATGCTCAGCTTGGGACTTGTGGAGGGGAACACTTTAACTCTGCTTCTGTAGGTGCAGACTTTCTTGATCTTTTCTTAGCAGCACCTCTAGTCACTGGTCCAGAGGGGCATCTTCTGGGGGCTCAGACTCAATCAAGATTTGTCCAATGGGCAGTAAATGATTTCTATGCATTGTTTTTACATCTTTTGAATTATTCTCAGGCCTTACTTTGTACACTGGCAGATCATCTAGTTTGCCCACTACAATGTGAGGGAGATGGTGCCATCTGTCAGCAATCTTGTGTTTGCCATGCAGTCCCAGATTTCTTAGCAATACCCGATCTCCCTCCTGGAGTTCCTGTGCTTTCACCTTTTTATCATACCTTTCTTTGTTTGCCAGATTTCTTTTGGCAGCCATGGTTTGAGCCAGTTGGTACGCATGAGTTAGCTGGGCCTTTAACTTTTGCACATACTGTAAATAGTTGTCAGCTTGAACCCCATCAGAGAGACCCCAAAACACACATCTACCGGTAGTCGAGCTTCTTCCAAACATCAGGGTGGGGAGAACCCAGTGGCATCACTTTTGGTGCAGTTATAAGCATGTACCAGGGTGCTAATTTGTTGGCTCCATCTAGGCTTGTCCTTTGGGTGTGAGGTGCCTAGCATATCTAGTAAAGTGCGAGTTGAAACGTTCAGGCTGTGGGTCCCCTGGGGAGGTGGTAGAGGTGGTTCTGGACTTGCACTCCCCACAAAAAGCATCTCTTTGATCAGACGACTCTCAAAGTCTCTCCCTTGATCAGAATGGATTCTTTGTGGAGCCCCATTATGAACAAAAAGTTTTCTACAAGTACTTTGGCCACAGTGGATGCTTTCTGGTCTTTGGTGGAAAGCTTGGGCATATCTCGTGAAATGGTCAGTGACCACCAGCACATTACTGATATTTCTTTGATCTGACTCCAAACTCAGAAAAGCAATACAGACCAGCTCCATGGGTGCACTGGTGGTGATGTTAACAAGGGGGGCAGCCCTCTGGGGCAAAGCTTTCCTCTGTAATCAGCGACTACAAGTTCGAATGTGTTGCTCCACATCAGCCCCCATCTTAGGCCAACAGAATCTGGATCTCACCAAGTGAAGTGTTCTGTCTATACCAAGGTGCCCCATGTGGTTGTGCAAGGACCTCAGTACTGAGTCTCGAAAGGCAGTGAGCAGCACTAGTTGTTGTTTGTCTACTTGTCCCCCTCTGTCTACTGTTTCTCTGTACAACAGTTTATTGATCAGTTTCAACTTAGGACCTTCTTTGTATAACAGTGCAGTTCTCAAATCAGTGGAGCGTAATTTGGACACATCTTTTCCTGCATAGAGGGCTTCTAAAGCTGATTTGATCATGGGATCAAGGATTGAGCCCGCCGAATACTGTCATTGTCCAGCTGAGGCAGTGCACCAATGTCTACTGCAGAAAAGTGGCAATAAGCAGCAGGTATGCAATTCTCAGAGGGTCCCAAGCAATCCACCATGCAGTCCACTGCATCTGTGGACATTTGTTCCTCCATGTCAAACTTC
This sequence comes from Neoceratodus forsteri, assembly GCA_016271365.2. Classification (NCBI taxonomy): domain Eukaryota; kingdom Metazoa; phylum Chordata; order Ceratodontiformes; family Ceratodontidae; genus Neoceratodus; species Neoceratodus forsteri. Next base: position 1,183,384,223 of record CM057454.1, read on the forward strand.
CGGCAGAGTGCCCGAATGTCAGGTTCTGCCAATCTGACCCAATCATTCTGGGAAGCAGGCCTCCGGGAGAGAGCATCAGCATCTATGTGGTTCAGGCCTGCTCAGTATTCAACAGCATAGTCGTATGTAGATAACGCAGAAAGCCACCTATGGCCAGTGGCATCCAACTTAGCTGAGGTCTGCACATAGGTCAAAGGATTATTGTCAGTTTTTACTAGTATTTTAGCCCCATACAAGTGCTCATGGAATTGGTCAACAATAGCCCACTTCAAAGCTAGGAACTATAACTTATGTACAGGATAGTTCTTTTCGGATGGGGTCAGGCTTCTACTGGCAAAGGCCACTGGTCTCAGGCCATTCTCGTGCTCTTGGTACAACACAGCCCCCAACCCTTGCAAGCTAGCATCAGTGTGCAGGACGTAAGGTTTTCTTGGATCGGCATAGGCCAGCACTGGAGCATGGGTAGTTGATATATGATCTCATGAAAAGCAGTCTCACAATCAGGAGTCCAGCGGCCCCAAATACTTCACTCGGATGAAATACTCTTTCAGTCTTGAGGACACTGACTTTGGTATTTTTGTGGGTTGGGAGATACCCTTGAGTAGGTTAAGTAAGGGCGGATCATTCTTGAATAGTCCTTGATGACTTGCCGATAATAACCACAGAATCCCAGGAATCTTTGCAGTTCTTTTAGATTTTTGGGCTGTGGCCAGGTGGTCAAGGCCTCAACTTTACTTGGGTCGGTCTATTCCTCGTGGATACTATGTGTCCCACATACTTTACTGATGTTTGAAAGAACTGACACTTATCAATGGACAGTTTAAGGCCAAAGTCCTCCAGTCGGTCCAATACCTTAAATAATCTGCTCTCATGTTCCTCCAGTGAGCTGCCAAACACAATAACATCATCTAGGTATACAGGCACTCTAGTAAGTTCATGTCCCCACTGCACGCCTCCATCAATCGTTGAAAAGTGGCTGGGGCACCTGGAATCCCTTGAGGCATCCTCATGAATTCATAGAAGCCAAGCGGACAGATAAAGGCTGTCTTCTCACGGTCCTCTGGGGCCATCGGGATCTGGTAGTACCCACTGCGGAGATCCAACACAGAGAACCACTTGGTCCCATTTAGGCAGTCCAAAGCATCCTGAATGCGGGGCATTGTGTACTGATCAGGGATAGTCCGCCGGTTTAAGGTGCGATAATCCACGCACATCCTCACTGTCCCATTCTTTTTCCTCACTGCCACAATGGGGGAAGCATAGGCTTCTGGATTCTTGTATTACACCAGCAGCTAACATCTCTTGCAGATGCCGTCTCACATCATCTATGTCAGCAGGTGCCAGGCGTCGAGACCTCTCACAAAATGGTCTTTCGTCATGCAGCCGCATATTGTGCTCAGCTCCTTGCACGCATCCTACGTCCCATTCCTTTAAAGAAAACACCTGATCTCTCTGGGCAAGCTTCTCACTGATCCTCACTTTCCATTCAGCTGGCAGCGGGGAGTCGCTGAAATCAAACAAGTCAGGTGTTGCTCTGTCATTCTTCCTTGAACTCTTGCTGCTGGGTAGCACTGCAGTGTCTGCACAATGCACATTAGCCAGGATGCAACCTCTATTTACTCGAATGTCTTTTCAGACACATTATGAACTTGGACCATTACCTTCTGGCATAAGCATGGGCTCTAGCGGGCAAAATACTGAGGCTTGACCAGCAGTCCCTCTGGCAATTTTCCATTGCCTGGTGCATCCAACATTAATATTTTATTCTTAACATCCTTTCTGATACGGACCTCTCCCTGTAAGGTACACTGGGCATTTGGCGCCAGGATCAGAGACTCAGGATCCTTCTTCCATACAATTCCACCAGTTCCTCGGTTCTATTTTTCAGCATCTCTCTGTGCCTCATAGGCCTTCTTAATTAAAGCTGGAACTCTTAAAGCTCTACTAGTCTTTGACCCTGTTTTTCATAACATAACTGTGCCAGCCTTCCGATCATATGAGCATTTGTTCCAATCAACAAAGGGACACCATCATACAGTCCAGTGGGGACACACTAAGGCTAGGTCTCTACTTGTTGGCCACTCCAGCCACGGAGGTGGGGAAGACAGCCAAATTCGGATATACCCAGAATAGGGTAGTCTTCTCACTTAACCCCCATACATGCAGTCCTTCTAATGGTTGTAAAGTGCACGTCTGACAAATGCTTCTGATACCAATCCTGGAACATAATTGTCACTTGGGAGCCACTGTCTAATACGCTCTTGTAGACACTCCATTCACCTTTACAGTGGTCTCCATGGAGGGACCCACTATTCCTGGACCAGTCTGGAGAGAGCAGTGGGGGGCCTGGGCAACTGACCTTGCCACAAGGACGTGAGTTAGCATTTTGGTGCCCTCACTGGGATCATTTCATGCACCTCTTAACCACTGATTTAGTTCTCCAAGCTCTCCTTGTAGCCTATATGGAACTTTGTCCAGTGTCTTTTGAGGACCGGCATTCCATTTCATGTGCCATCCTTCCACAATTATAGCAAAACATACTTTCTGGAGTTTGAGCTGGCCGAGGCGCCACACTGGGGAGCCAGGGCGGGGGTTACTAACTGGAAACCTTGGTGCCATCTCTGTCTGCGATGATAAGCATTTGGAGACATCTTGTCAGTTTCTCCACTTCCATGGTCAGGAATTAAGTTTGAGCTGTTATCAGCAGGAGATGCGGCTAGCAACCTCATCCCCATAGCAACAGTTGGATATGGATCGGGGCCCAGAATTGCAGGCGTGGCCTTCAAAAAAGGGACTGTTTTTGAATTCCTGGATCTCTCTCAACAGTTCGCCCCATTGTGGCATATCTTTTTCCTTGTCAGAGCACTCATTGTCTGCCAACCTCTGCCCCCGAACTTCATTTGATGGGTCACCCTCAGTCACTCGGGTCGTAGCCGCAGGTATTGGTGCAGGTCCCTCCCGAGGTCGCCTTTTCTCAACTCCTCGAATTTCTCTCATTAACTCATTATAGGAGGGTGGGGTTCCAGTCGATTGCAGGGCGTAACTGAAGCAACAACGGGTCTGAGAAGGGGGCAGACTTAAGGATCCTGTCCAGCCTGGTTCGTCCAGTTCAATCACTGGCAAACCACCCTTTCTGAGGCATTCTTGCAACAATTTTTCCAGCTGAGATACATACACAGACAACAACTCCTTGGTACTGTTGTGCATCTTACTCTCCACCATAGGTCCTCATCAGAATCTGGGCTCCCATACACATTCTCCAAGGCCTCAAGATAGCCTGTGCAGTCACTTCAAGGGTTACTGGCCCGTTTAGCGGATGGTAGCCAGGGCAGGACTCGGAGGCTCTCACTAATCCTCTTCGCTTGGGCTTCCGAGCATTGCCATTCTAGCACTTGGGGAGCAACATAGTCTATCCAGGTCTCCCAGTCATCCTCCCCTTGGGGGGTGGGGAGGGTGCCAGAGAAGATCCTTAACCTTCAGTAAGAGCCGTGACTAATGGCAGGTGCAGAAATAGGAGTCTGCATTGGTTCAGCCACCATTACGGGTACTGGAGCGGGAGAGGGTGTTGGGGGAGGAACACCCCCAGGTGGCATGAATAGTTTCTTCAAGTCCTCCCCAGTTTTCCCTTCCCCCAGCAACCATTTAGCAAATTTCTCCTCAAAAGTTTCAGGTAGTGGTGGGGCTCATTTCCCAGGGTCTTTACTGTCCTAGTTATCACTCTCCAGGCAGTGAGGCTCCCTCTGGGTAATGGTCTGTGGCACTTTGGAGCTATCTATGGGATCTCTTAAACTCTACTAGGGCCAGGAAAGTGTGGGTGAGCAGATTAGCATGCCGACCCACCACCACAGGGTTTTGTAAACCTTCGACCTTGGAATGTACTCCCTGTACAGTGTCCGTATTGATACCCAGGGGGATATCCAGGATAAGCATAGCATTTTGGAGGTCGATCTCCTCCCCAGTACACCATTCCACCAGCTGGTGCACAGCCACTTCTGTCGGGGTACCCATTTTTTTTTCCTAACAGTGGTTCGTGAATATGGCCACTAGAGGACACACAATCCCAGCGGTGAGCCTCCAAGATGTAACCCCTAGATGGCGCTATCCCAGGGGCTACTACCCCAGCCTGATTTGCCACTAACAGGTTGAGGGGCCTGGATCAAATGGCGGGTGCCTCCACCCAGAGGTCAGGGTTTGCAATAGTTAAACTAACTTGGTCACAGCCCTCTGGGACACTGCAACCCCCTTTCTTCCCACTAGTGGCCCAGACAGTATATCAGAATTACCTTCACAGTATACACTTACCCCCAGGTCTGGTTCAGGCACTGGGACCCCCTGTAAAATAAGAAGATACAGTGCAACAATCACAGTACAATACTTGAACATAGAAAAATACCTCAGGCAGTATAACTTTGCTGAAACAAGCAGCTCTGATTTATTTAGGGGGATATAACAAGGACAGGGAAATCAGGTTAATTAGCTTATCACTTTATTCATCTACCTATGGCTCTGTGCAGAGCCTATCCCCTACCAGTTACTGTCCCTGGGTACCCAAGCCCTAGTGGCTCAGTCCAAACCGTGGCAGCTGGTAGGGCCCTTTCACACAGAGGAAAGAAAATTAGTTAAACAGTCAGCAGTACAGCAATTCCATTTGGATTTACTGTGGCAATTCAACAGGGAGCGACCCTGAATTAGTACTCACGACCTCCAAACAAGATAGGGTCCTTCAATGTCAGCAGGGCTACTCTTGAGCTCCACAAGACTCCTCACACATTTATATGACAAACTGCAACAGGCAAAAGTCCTTTAATGGCAGCAGGATTCACTTGAGCTACACAAGCCCCCTCACACATTTATATGGTGAACAGTAACAAGCAAAAGTCCTTTAATGGCAGCAGGATTCACTTGAGCTATACAAGCCCCCTCACACATTTATAGGTAAAAGAAAGTACTATACCAGGCAGGCTGCTTCTCTATCCTGATCGCAATTACTGCACAATACCGGAGAACACAGCAGATTCAGTTCTGACAGACCGAGTGCAGTTCAGCAATTTCTCCAGTCTTCTACAGGGTGAGCCTGGTTTCTACTCTTCAGATATACTTTGATTCTCTTCACAGGATGGATTCAGTCCTAACAAGCAGTTACACAAGCTGCAGACCAGAACTCTGGGCCTTACACACGTTTCACGACTAAAACTGCACACCGAAAAAGCACAGGGCTCCTTCCCTCTTCACTGCCAGAGCTCAACTGAAACTCCAGCAGACAAAACCGGGCATTTCCTTTGAGTTCCTCCCAGTTCTTGGCTGGATTGGCTGTCACTCACAATAGACTGCCCCTGTTGGTCCAAAAAGGCCCGAAGTCCAAACTACATCTCCCAGAGTCACTGCCCATACAATCCTCTTGTGGCTGGCTCAGATTACGAGTCCAAGTTCTGATTCATCCAAGGCACCATTTTAGAGCTACCTTAACGCACACTGATTGGTCCAGTTCAGCAGTTCAAAACTAGAATGGAGAACTAGGCAAACACAGTTCTGACTGCAAAGAAAGCAGGTTAGACAAACTGTATCTTCATTATTACTCTAAATGATTTCTGGCTGGGTGGGCCCCTGTGTCAACTTTCCAGGCTGCCCCCCCCCCAAAATACCTAAGTCCAACCATGGCTAGCTGTCACTGCTCAGCACAGGCTCTTGGGTGGAATTGGGCAGGCAGGGGCCCACTGGAACTCTGTTCCCAACTTTCACACCACCACACCTCTTAAAACATTTATGACAGACTCCATTCGGTAATAGAGTAAATTATCTGGTTTGCATAGGACTCACACTATGAGCATAGAGCTCAAGTTACACCTGTTGGTCCAATCACCTGTTCCTTTACCTTTTATTAGTTTATTTCTGTTGGGGGGCTTTGCAACCCCCACTTCCCGTTAACAAAAAAAAAAAAAGGGATATGGGGGCAGGGCCCGACAACTCAAATAAACTGACAGAACCAAAATTAATGTTCTATGCGGTCCTGGTGCCAGTAGCCGCTTAGTCCTACAAGTGTGGCCTGCTGCAAGAGCCTTTGTCGAAGTAAGATCAGCAGGCACAAGCCTTTGGCAAAATTGCCCATTCCACATTTTCATTATTTCATTTGAATGGGGGGCTTAACCCCCACACCCCCCACACACTCCCCTGTAAAAAAAAAAAACAAAAACAAACCACAAGGGTTGGGGGCAAAGCCCCCCCTCAAATAAACTGACAACCAAACCACAAGCATGAAAATATGGCATGTGATCAAAACAGCGCTGTATTCAGGAAACATTTACGGCAAGCTTCCTATACCCAATAATCTACACTGTCGCCCTCAGATCCACCACCTCTTCACAGTTCAAGTTCTCCTCCTTTTAGACTAGTTTCTTGGCAGTGTCAGACAGTCACATCACCCATACTTAACTTTCAGAACAGTTTGGCCTCTTTCAGAAATAGTTTTCTTTCAACAGTGCGGTAGTCAGCAATGCCCATTAGTCCAGAAATATTACGTTTCCAGAATAAGTTTTTTTAATTGTAACCCCCCTGCAAATGGGGGTTCCCAAAAGACTTCCAGGAGCTTGCTTGAATGCTCCAAGCCTGAATGTGTTTGTCGTTTAAGCCATTTATCAGTGAGTGTTTTTAGAGCCTCTGGTACTGTCTCTTTAAGAGCTGTCTGCTTGCAGACATAATTAGTTTGTATGGGGGGACTGTGCGCTTCTCTGCTTGAGTACCACTCGAGCTGCTGCCAATTCACTCCATTTTTGCAGTCACTAGGAGTGCAAAGGGAACCTATCAGAAAGATGTAACTGTTTGCCAGAAATCATTTAGAGTAATAATGAAATTACAGTTTGTCTAACCTGCTTCCTTTGCGGTCAGAACTGTGTTTGCCTAGTTCCCCATTCTAGTTTTGAACTGCTGAACTGGACCAATCAGTGTGGGTTAAGGTAGCTCTAAAATGGTGCCTTGGACGAATCAGAACTTCGACTCATAATCTGAGCCAGCCACAAGAGGATTGTATGGGCAGTGACTCTGGGAGATGTAGTTTAGACTTCAGCGCCTTTTTGGACCAACAGGGGCAGTCTATTGTGAGTGACAGCCAATCCAGCCAAGAACTGGGAGGAACTCAAAGGAAGTGCCCAGTTTTGTCTGCTGGAGTTTCGTTTGAGCTCTGGCAGTGAAGAGGAAAGGAGCCCTGTGCTTTTTGGTGTGCAGTTTTAGTCGAGAAACGTGTGTAAGGCCCAGAGTTCCGGTCTGCAGCTTGTGTAACTGCTTGTTAGGACTGAATCCGTCCTGTGAAGAGAATCAAAGGATATCTGAAGAGTAGAAACCAGGCTCACCCTGTAGAAGACTGGAGAAATTGCTGAATTGCACTTGGTCTGTCAGGAACTGAATCTGCTGTGTGTTCTCCCGGGTATTGTGTAGTAATTGCGATCGGGATAGAAATGCAGCCTGCCTGGTATAGTACTTTCTTTTTACCATATAAATGTGTGAGGAGGCTTGTGTAGCTCGAGTGAATCCTGCTGCCATTAAAGGACTTTTGCCTGTTACTGTTCACCATATAAATGTGTGAGGAGGCTTGTGTAGCTCAAGTGAATCCTGCTGCCATTAAAGGACTTTTGCCTGTTGCAGTTTGCCATATAAATGTGTGAGGAGTCTCGTGGAGCTCAAGAGTAGCCCTGCTGACATTGAAGGACCCTATCTTGTTTGGAGGTCGTGAGTACTAATTCAGGGTCGCTCCCTGTTGAATTGCCACATTGAATCCAAATGGAATTACTGTACTGCTGACTGTTTAATTTTTCTTTTCTCTGTGTGAAAGGGCCCCTACCAGCTGCCACGGTTTGGACTAGCCACTGGGTTTGGGTACCCAGGGACAGTAACTGGTAGGGATAGGCCTATGCACAGAGCCATAAGGTAGATGAGTAAAGTGATAAGCTAATTAACCTGATTCCCCTGTCCTTGTTATATCCCCTAAATAAATCAGAGCTGCTTGTTTCAGCAAAGTTATACTGCCTGAGGTATTTGTCTATGTTAAAGTATTGTACTGTGATTGTTGCACTGTATCTTATTTTACAGGAGGTCCAGTGCCTGAACCAGTCCTGGGGGTGAAGTGTATACTGTGAAGGTAATTCTGATATATTGTGTGGGCCACTAGTGGGAAGAAAGAAGTTGCAGTGTCCCAGAGGGCTGTGACCAAGTTAGTTTAACTATTGCAAACCCTGACCTCTGGGTGGAGGCACCCGCCATCGGATCCAGGCCCCTCAACCTGTTAGTGGCAAATCAGGCTGGGGTAGTAGCCCTGGGATAAGCCATCTAGGGTTACATCTTGGAGGCTCACCACTGGGATTGTGTGTCCTCTAGTGGCCATATTTATGAACCACTGTTAAGAAAAAAAAATGGGTACCCCGACAGAAGTGGCTGTGCACCGCCTGGTGGAGTGGTGTACTGGGGAGGAGATTGACCCCCAAAATGCTATGCTTATCCTGGACATCCCCCTGGGTATCAATGCGGACACTGTACAGGGAGTACTTTCCAAGGTGGAAGGTTTTCAAAACCCTGTGGTGGTGGGTCGGCATGCTAATCTGCTCACCCACACTTTCCTGGCCCTAGTAGAGTTTAAGGATCCCATAGATAGCTCCAAAGTGCCACAGACCATTACCCCAGAGGGAGCCCTCACTGCCTGGAGAGTGATAACTAAGTACAGTAAAGACCCGGGGAATGAGCCCCACCACTGTCTGAAACTTTGAGGAGAAATTTGCTAAATGGTTGCTGGGGAAGGAAAACTGTGGAGGACTTGAAGAAACTATTCTTGCCACCTGGGGTGTTCCTCCCCAACACCCTCTCCGCTCAGTACACCCGTAATGGTGGCTGAACCAATGCAGACTCCTATTTCTGCACCTGCCATTAGTCACGACTCTTACCAAGGTTGAGGATCTTCTCTGGCACCCTCCCACCCCAAGGGAGGATGACTGGGAGACCTGGATAGACTATGTTGCCCCCCAAGTGCTAGAATGGCAATGCTCGGAAGCCGAAAAGCGAAAGAGGGTTAGTGAGAGCCTCCAAGGTCCTGCCCCGGCTACCATCCGTGCTAAACGGGCCAGTAACCCTGAAGTGACTGCACAGGCCTATCTTGAGGCCTTGGAGAATGTGTATGGGAGCCCAGATTCTGATGGGGATCTATGGTGGAGAGTAAGAAATGCACAACAGTACCAAGGGGAGTTGTTGTCTGTGTATGTATCTTGGCTGGAAAAATTGTTGCAAGAATGCCTCAGAAAGGGTAGTTTGCCAGCGATTGAACTGGACCGAACCAGGCTGGACAGGATCCTAAGTCTGCCCCTTCTCAGAACTGCTGTTGCTTCAGTTACACCTGGCAAATCGACTGGAATCCCCACCCTCCTATGATGAGTTAATGAGAGAAATTCGAGGAGTTGAGAAAAGGCGACCTTGGGAGGGACCTGCACCAATAGCTCTTGACTCGACCCGAGTGATCTGAGGACCCATCAAGTGAAGTTCAGGGCAGAGGTTGGCAGTCAATGAGTGCTCTGACAAGGAAAAGATATGCCACAATGGGGCGAACTGTTGAGAGAGATCGAGAATTCAAAAACAGTCCCTTATGAAGGCCACGCCTGCAAGCTAGGCCCCGACTCTATATCCGACTGCAGTCTGCTATGGGGTGGGGGTACCCACCCATGTATCTCCTGCTGATAACAGCTCCAAACTCAATTCCTTGACCATGAAGTGGAGAAACTGACGAGATGTCTCCAAATGCTTATCACGCTGCAGACAGAGATGGCACTAAGGTTTCAGTTAGTAGTACCCCGCCCTGGCTCCCAGTATGGCTGTGCCAGCTCAAACTCCAGAAAGTATGTTTTGCTATAATTGCGGGAAGGATGGGCACATGAAGAGGGAATGCCGGTCCCCAAAAGACACTGACAAAGTTGCATATAGGCTACAAGGAGAGCTTCGGAGAACAAATCAGTGGTTAACAGGTGCACAAAATGATCCCAGTGAGGGCACCAAAAATGCTAACTCACGTCTTTTTGTGGCAAGGTCAGTTGCCCAGGCCCCAGCTACCGCCTCTCCAGACTGGTCCAGAATAGTGGGTCCCTCCATGGAGACCACTGTAAAGGTGAATGGAGTGTCTACAAGAGCTGTATTAGACAGTGGCTCCCAAGTGACAATTATGTTCCAGGATTGGTATCAGAAGCATTTGTCAGATGTACCCTTACAATCATTAGAAGGACTGCATGTATGGGGGTTAAGTGAGAAGGCCTACCCTATTCCGGGTATATCCGAATTTGGCTGTCTTTCCCCATCTCCGTGGGCTGGAGTGGCGAACAAGTAGAGACCCTAGCCTTAGTGTGTCCCCCACTGGACTGTATGATGGTGTCCCTTTGTTGATTGGAACAAATGCTGATATGTTCGAAGGCTGGCACAGTTGTGTTATGAAAAACAGGGGTCAAAGACTAGTAGAGCTTTAAGAGTTCTGGCTTTAATTAAGAAGGCCTATGAGGCACAGAGAGATGCTGAAAAAATAGAACCAGAGGAACTGGTCGGAATTGTATGGAAGAAGGATCATGAGTCTCTGATCCTGGCACCAAATGCCCCGTGTACCTTACAGGGAGAGGTCCGTATCAGAAAGGATGTTAAGAATAAAATATTAATGTTGGATGCACCAGGCGATGGAAAATTGCCAGAGGGACTGCTGGTCAAGCCTAGTATTTTTGTCCGCTAGAGCCCATGCTTATGCCAGAAGGGTAATGGTCCAAGTTCATAATGTGTCTGAAAGAGACATTCTAGTAAATAGAGGTTGCATCCTGGCTAATGTGCATTGTGCAGACACTGCAGTGCTACCCAGCAGCAAGAGTTCGAGGAAGCTCACATGTTGCTTAACGCCTGACTTGTTTGATTTCGCTGACTTCTGCCAGCTGAATGAAAGTGAGGATCAGTGAGAAGCTTGCCCAGAGAGCCAGGTGTTTTCTTTAAAGGAATGGGATGTAGGATGCGTGCAAGGAGCTGAGCACAATATCCGCTGCATGACGAAGACCATTCGTGAGAGGTCTCGACGCCTGGCACCTGCTGATATAGATGATGGAGACGGCATCTGCAAGAGATGTTAGCTGCTGGTGTAATACAAGAACCAGAAGCCTTATGCTTCCCCATTGTGGTAGTGAGGAAAAGAATGGGACAGTGGATGTGCGGATTATCGCACTCTTAAACCGGGCGGACTATCCCTGATCAGTACACAATGCCCCGCATTCAGGATGCTTTGGACTGCCTAAACGGGAGCAAGTGGTTCTCTGTGCTGGATCTCCACATGGGTACTACCAGATCCCGATGGCCCCAGAGGACCGTGGAGAAGACAGCCTTTATCTGTCCGCTTGGTCTGTGAATTCATGAGGATGCCTCAAGGGATTTCAGGTGCCCCAGCCACTTTTCAACGATTGATGGAGCGTGCAGTGGGGACATGAACTTACTAGAGTGCCTGGTATACCTAGATGATGTTATTGTGTTTGGCAGCTCACTGGAGGAACATGAGAGCAGATTATTTAAGATATTGGACCAATTGGAGGAGTTTGGCCTTAAACTGTCCATTGATAAGTGTCAATTCTTTCAAACATCAGTAAAGTATGTGGGACACATAGTATCCACCGAGGGAATAGAGACCGACCCAAGTAAAGTTGAGGCCTTGACCACCTGGCCACAGCCCAAAAATCTAAAAGAACTGCAAAGATTCCTGTGATTTTGTGGTTATTATCGGCGTTTCATCAAGGACTTTTCAAGAGTGATCCGATCTTTACTTAACCTTACTCAAGGGTATCCCCCAACCCACAAAATATACCAAAAGTCAGCGTCCCTCAAGACTGAAAGAGTGTATTTTCATCCGAGTGAAGTATTGTGGTCCGCTGACTCCTGATTGTGAGACTGCTTTTTATGAGATCATATATCAACTTACCCATGCTCCAGTGCTGTTCTATGCCGATCCAAGAAAACCTTACATCCTGCACACTGATGCTAGCTTGCAAGGGTTGGGGGCCTGTGTTGTACCAAGAGCACGAGAATGGCTCTGAGACCAGTGGCCTTTGCCAGTAGAAGCCTGACCCCATCCTAAAAGAACTATCCTGTACATAAATTAGAGTTCCTAGCTTTGAAGTGGGCTATTGTTGACCAATTCCATGAGTACTTGTATGGGCTAAAATACTAGTAAAAACTGACACAATCCTTTGACCTATGTGCAGACCTCAGCTAAGTTGGATGCCACTGGCTATAGGTGGCTTTCTGTATTATCTACATATGACTATGCTCTCAATACCGAGCAGGTCTGAACCACATAGATGCTGATGCTCTTCCCGGAGGCCTGTTCCCAGAATGATTGGGTCCGATTGGCAGAAGCTGACATTCGGGCACTCTGCCGGAAGTTTGACAGGGAGGAACAAATGTCCACGGACGCAGTGGACTGCATGGTGGATTGTTTGGGACCTCTGAGAATTGCATACCTGCTGCTTATTACCACTTTTCTGCATAGACATTGGCACTGCCTCAGCTGGACAATGACAGTATTCAGTGGCTCAGTCCCGCGATCCCATGATCAAAGCAGCTTTAGAAGCCCTCTATGCAGGAAAAGATTTGTCCAAATTGCGCCCACTGATTTGAGAACTGCATTGTTATACAAAGAAGGTCCTAAGTTGAAACTGATCAATAAACTGTTATACAGAGAAACAGTAGACAGAGGGGACAAGTAGACAAACAACAATTAGTGCTGCCCACTGCCTTCGAGACTCAGTACTGATGTCCTTGCACAACCACATGGGCACCTTGGTATAGACAGAACACTTGACTTAGTGAGATCCAGATTCTATTGGCCTAAGATGGGGGCTGATGTGGAGCAACACATTCGAACTTATGGTCGCTGCTTACAGAGGAAAGCTTTGCCCCAGAGGGCTGCCCCCCTTGTTAACATCACCACCAGTGCACCCATGGAGCTGGTCTGTATTGATTTTCTGAGTTTGGAGTCAGATCAAAGAAATATCAGTAATGTGCTGGTGGTCACTGACCATTTCACGAGATATGCCCAAGCTTTCCCCACCAAAGACCAGAAAGCATCCACTGTGGCCAAAGTACTTGTAGAAAACTTTTTTGTTCACTATGGGGCTCCACAAAGAATCCATTCTGATCAAGGGAGAGACTTTGAGAGTCATCTGATCAAAGAGACGCTTTCTCTGTGGGGAGTGCGAAAGTCCAGAACCACTCCTTACCACCCCAAGGGGGACCCACAGCCTGAACGTTTCAACCGCACTTTGCTAGATATGCTGGGCACCCTGCACCCAAAGGACAAGCCTAGATGGAGACAACAAATTAGCACCCTGGTACATGCTTATAACTGCACCAAAAGTGATGCCACTGGGTTCTCTCCCTACCGCCTGATGTTTGGAAGAGAAGCTCGACTCACCGTAGATGTGTATTTTGGGGTCTGTCCTGATGGGGTTCAAGTTGACAACTATTTACAGTATGTGCAAAAGTTAAAGGCCCAGCTAACTCATGCGTACTAACTGGCTCAAACCATGGCTGCCAAAAGAAATCTGGCCAACAAAGAAAGGTATGATAAAAGGTGAAAGCACAGGAACTCAGGAGGAGATCGGGTATTGCTAAGAAATCTGGGACTGCATGGCAAACACAAGATTGCTGACAGATGGCACCATCTCCTTCACATTGTAGTGGGCAAACTAGATGATCTGCCAGTGTACAAAGTAAGGCCTGAGAATAATTCAAAAGATGTAAAAACAATGCATAGAAATCATTTACTGCCCATTGGACAAATCTTGATTGAGTCTGAGCCCCCAGAAGATGCCCCTCTGGACCAGTGACTAGAGGTGCTGCTAAGAAAAGATCAAGAAAGTCTGCACCTACAGAAGCAGAGTTAAAGTGTTCCCTCCACAAGTCCCAGTTGAGCATGACTGTCAGTCCATATCAGAAGAAAGTGAGAGTGACTTTGAATACTATCCTTCTTACTTAACTGAGTCAATTGTTTCAGGGCAATCCCCTAGTCAATACTGGAGACGAGCTGGGCCTTCTGGACTGTCTAAGCCCCAGTCGTCCCGGAGCCAATGCTCTAAGAAAGTGAAGTGCAAAGCATCAGATCAGATGAAATGGAATCATTGTGCATGGTTGAACTGTTTGAGCTTTCAGGGGAGGAAAATGATGGATTGGGGCAGACTGGTGATTCACCAGAACAAGAAGAGTATTTTGAGTGCCCTGACAGTCCACTGCCAGTGTCCGAAAGCTCTCCATGCGAGCCAAATGTTGTGGACTCAGAAACTGCAACTCCTGGAGCTGAAAGTGCCCCAAGTTCTAGCCTCTACCCCCATGGAGACTCCCCTGACAAGTGAGGACAATGCTGAAAATGAGGCTCAGAGTGCAGAGACTGTAACAGTTTCCCCTAGAAAGACTGGTCGAGCTCTGTAAAGCCTGTGGTGCACCTCAGTTATGATTCCTTTGGAGGCCTGTGGACTTGCCTCTCAATGTTGTCCATAAAGGAGTGTATGTGTCCCCGAGCTCATTGCCCAAACTGAGTGTCAGTGCTAACTCCAAGTTACTTGTGTTGCCCTCTAAGTATGGTGCCCTTGCCCCATCCAGCCCCAAGGTTGATAGGGAAGGGCCCCCTCTCTTCAGGTTTCATGTACAAGAGGTAATAACTTCAGTTATGGTACAATGTGTGTGTAATACTGTGTAAAGTGTGAAGTACTGCAATGTTTCAGAAATGTGTTCTTGTTAAAATTATGTACTGACTGATGATTACATGTGTGAGCCTAATGCAAATGTATATGGTTGCAGTTGAAACTTATGGGGGTACTTGCTTGATGCGGACGTCAAGCTTTCCCAGGCCAGGAAGGGTGTAACCCCCCTGCAAATGGGGGTTCCCAAAAGACTTCCAGGAGCTTGCTTGAATGCTCCAAGCCTGAATGGTGTTTGGCGTTTAAGCCATTTATCAGTGAGTGTTTTTAGAGCCTCTGGTACTGTCTCTTTAAGAGCTGTCTGCTTGCAGACATAATTAGTTTGTATGGGAGGACTGTGTGCTTCTCTGCTTGAGTACCACTTGAGCTGCTACCAATTCACTCCATTTTGCAATCACTAGGAGTGCAAAGGAACCTATCTGAAAGATGTAACTGTTTGCCAGAAATCATTTAGAGTAATAATGAAATTACAGTTTGTCTAACCTGCTTTCTTTGCAGTCAGAACTGTGTTTGCCTAGTTCCCCATTCTAGTTTTGAACTGCTGAACTGGACCAATCAGTGTGGGTTAAGGTAGCTCTAAAATGGTGCCTTGGGACGAATCAGAGCTTGGACTCATAATCTGAGCCAGCCACAAGAGGATTGTATGGGCAGTGACTCTGGGAGATGTAGTTTAGACTTCAGCGCTTTTTGGACCAACAGGGGCAGTCTATTGTGAGTGACAGCCAATCCAGCCAAGAACTGGGAGGAACTCAAAGGAAGTGCCGTTTTGTCTGCTGGAGTTTCAGTTGAGCTCTGGCAGTGAAGAGGAAGGAGCCCTGTGCTTTTTTCGGTGTGCAGTTTTAGTCGGGAAACGTGTGTAAGGCCCAGAGTTCCGGTCTGCAGCTTGTGTAACTACTTGTTAGGACTGAATCCGTCCTGTGAAGAGAATCAAAGTATATCTGAAGAGTAGAAACCAGGCTCACCCTGTAGAAGACTGGAGAAATTGCTGAATTGCACTTGGTCTGTCAGGAACTGAATCTGCTGTGTGTTTTCCCGGGTATTGTGCAGTAATTGCGATCGGGATAGAGAAGCAGCCTGCCTGGTATAGTACTTTCTTTTTACCATATAAATGTGTGAGGAGGCTTGTGTAGCTCGAGTGAATCCTGCTGCCATTAAAGGACTTTTGCCTGTTACTGTTCACCATATAAATGTGTGAGGAGGCTTGTGTAGCTCAAGTGAATCCTGCTGCCATTAAAGGACTTTTGCCTGTTGCAGTTTGTCATATAAATGTGTGAGGAGTCTCGTGGAGCTCAAGAGTAGCCCTGCTGACATTGAAGGACCCTATCTTGTTTGGAGGTCGTGAGTACTAATCCAGGGTCGCTCCCTGTTGAATTGCCACATTGAATCCAAATGGAATTACTGTACTGCTGACTGTTTAACTAATTTTTCTTTTCTCTGTTTGAAAGGGCCCCTACCAGCTGCCACGGTTTGGACTAGCCACTAGGGCTTGGGTACCCAGGGACAGTAACTGGTAGGGATAGGCCTGTGCACAGAGACATAGGTAGATGAGTAAAGTGATAAGCTAATTAACCTGATTCCCCCCTGTCCTTGTTACATCCCCCTAAATAAATCAGAGCTGCTTATTTCAGCAAAGTTATACTGCCTGAGGTATTTGTCTATGTTCAAGTATTGTACTGTGATTATTGCACTGTATCTTATTTTACAGGAGGTCCCAGTGCCTGAACCAGTCCTGGGGGTAAGTGTATACTGTGAAGGTAATTCTGATATATTGTGTGGGCCACTAGTGGGAAGAAAGGGGGGTTGCAGTGTCCCAGAGGGCTGTGACCAAGTTAGTTTAACTATTGCAAACCCTGACCTCTGGGTGGAGGCACCCGCCATCGGATCCAGGCCCCTCAACCTGTTAGTGGCAAATCAGGCTGGGGTAGTAGCCCCCGGGATAGCGCCATCTAGGGGTTACAACAAGACTTAAGTTCCTCTGTTACATGGCTGTTACTTATTTTAAACTTCACTTTATTCATCTACATTTCAGTCCTTTAGTAGCATTAAGAAATTCAATGTTAAGAAAATAAGTAAAAAATAAAAGCTATGGTTGCGTGTGGGTTCACAGATACCACAGTCATTTCTTCATTTCCAGTGTGATAGGCATATATCAGACAATGACTGGAGCAAGCGTAAGCCTCTCCCTCATGGTCGAGAGGCAGTCCACCCCCTTCTCTCCTGTCCCGAGTTTCACCCCCAGGTGTTCTCCCTTTCTCAGTTAATTAAGTTGCCCCAACCCCCATCCACACTGTCCACGGAATTCTCAAACAAAAGCCACCTTGTCCATCTATTCTGATAAAGGTGGGACTGTTGCCTTAAATTAAATGTTTATCTCTCCATTCGGTGGATATTTTCAACCACTACCATCTAGTCTTTAATTTTAGGAGGGTCTTCCTGCCACCACCTCCTCGTGACAGCTTTTATGGCAGCGATGGTAAGGACCAACCAGAAATATTTTGTCTCCTTACCCCTCATTTTCCTAGGAATGTCACCCAGGACCTCAGTCCCTTAGTGCCATTTGCAGACATGCATCCTGGCTGCCTCTGTCCTGTTAAATGACCTCCTGAAACCAAATTTCCACTACTTGTTCCATTTTTAAACATTTAAACTGTCAGGTTATTCTGGCAGGCCAGCATGGTGTCCAAATGTCAAGGTAAATGGCACACTTTTCTGTCCCACCAGACTGGCACTCTCTTATTGTTATTAAGTGTTAAGGGTTGGGTGGCACCTATGTCTCCAGGTGGGAGCTAGCAATGAGCTCCTTTGTGCCTCAGGCCTGTGTCCTGCAGAGTGCGTGCCCACCATCCAGGCACAGTATTGCTCCCTGGTATCCATTGCCCTGCTGGTGATGTGTAGTGCCCCAGGGAAATTGAGGGCACCACAGAAAATAAGAATCATTGGGATACAACAGAAAATAGGGTATCCCCAGGGACATTAGGGGTCCGGCAGCTATGGGGACCCTGGCAGCTTAGCGGGGGACCCTGTGGAGAAGGCTCCACCCCAGCAGACAGTTCCTAGCAGTTTTAAACCAGAGTTTTAAATCATAGCCAACATTGTTCTCCCCTCCTTCTGCCTGAGGCTAACACCTATTCAAGCCAGGCCAAACCCATTTGGCCACATTCCTGTCCCAGCAGGGGAGAAGGAGGCCAGGCTGAGCTCTCTCAGCCAATCTCTCAACCAGTCTCCTGTCCCAGTTTTATAGCCACTGACTCAGCCTCAGGATGCTGACCCCTGGACAAACAGCTCAATCCCCTGGAAGTAGCCAGGACTGCCCTGTAAGGAAGTTAATTAGCATACAGGGTTTTATTTAACTCTAAAAATTGATTAGCGTTTTGCTCATAAAAGTGCTAAAACATTTTGAAAATGCATAGCACTTGCTTCTCTGTGTTAACAAATGTAACACTTCTAGAAAACTTATATAAATACTTTCTGTACAGTTAGCATTGTCCCAAGAAAAACAAGCATTTGTCAATGCCGAATGTTTGCTTGCTGGCATTGGCAGTGGTAGTGTAGAAGTTACAGAGCTGCATAATAGGAATGGCAGTGAAGTATTGAACTGAAGCCAACCCCACCACCACCCTGCAGAGACTGACAGGCATTGGGGTGTGCCTTTGGGTCGTCCGGCATAACAGCCACGCCATTTCACCACACCCTACCCTGCAGACACTGATAAGTGTCACGGTGTGCCTTGGGGTCTTTGGCCCTTGTGTTCACCCCATTCCATCAGGAAATACAGTGAGATGGGTGCAGTATAGGAGAATGGGGTGAACCTTGAGGCCGAAGAGTCCAAGGCACACCTCGATGCCTCTCAGTGGCTGCAGGGTGTTGGTGAGGGTGGAATGGTATGAGCATTGCAAGCGACAAGCCCAAGTCTCAGCCCTGATACCTGTCATTCTCTACAGGGTGGGGCGCTATGGTTGGAAACCCTAACGCCCCCATTCACTGGTATTTTCATTCCAAATTTTCAACATGTTGTTTTGTGACCCCCACCTCATTAACAGTGGCAATATCAGTTTGTTAGCTGAAAGCTGCTTTTCCACAGTGACTACGGCATTTGTCACCACAGGTGCAAAAACACATTCCGAACAGGATGTGAAAAATGACAGCTGTACTGTTCATGGGGAGGTGTAAAAAATGGCAATGCTGAAAATCTGCAGTGAAAATATTAAAAAAAAACTGGTGAAGGCACGAGCGTGCGTGAAACTGTGCAACGCGCACCCGTAATGTAATTAGTTTGGGAATTTTTTACAGCAGATTGTCAACACAGGCATTTTAGGACCTCTGGTCATGAACAGTGTCACTGTGATTTTCTTTATCTGTCCCGAACAATGATTTCCCACAGCGACCACGCATTTCTGTGCTGAAAGTGTGAAAACACATTTCGGCCATGTTGTGAAAAATGATAGCTGTACTGTTCATAAGTAAGTGTGGAAAAATGCCACTGGTGAAAATCTGGACTGAAAATATTACAAATTCATGAACTTACGAGGGTGCGTGGAAACTGCGAAATGCTCACTCGTAACACAGTCATTTTATGGACTTTTGTCACCAGATTTTCAACATAGCCATTTTAAGACCTCTGCTCATGATCAGTGTCACTGTGATTTTCTTAATCTGTTCCAAACATTGTTGCGCACACCGACTGCGCCATTGTACGCTACATGCACGGAAAACTATTTTGAGTGACGTGAAAATTGACAACTGTACTGCTCATAAGGAGGTGTGGTAAAATGGCAATGTTGAAAATCTGGAGTACAAATATTAAAAATTTATTAACTTACGAGCGTGCGTAGGAACTGCACAACACATGCTTGTAAAACAGTCATTTTTAGGAATTTTTTCACCAAATTTTCAGCATAGCCATTTTAAGACCTCTGCTCATGAACAGTGTCACTGTGATTTTCTTAATGTGTCCCAAACATTGATTTCGCACACCAACTACGCCATTGTGCACTACATCCGCGGAAACACATTTTGGGTGAGATGTGAAAAATGACAGCTGTACTGCTCATAAGAAGGTGTGTTAAAATGGCAATGTTGAAAATCTGGAGTGCAAATATTAAAAATTTGCAAACTTACGAGCATGCGTAGGAACTACGCAACGCACCCTCGTAGAACAGTCATTTTAAGGAATTTTTCACCAAATTTGCAACACAGACTTTTTGAGAGCCCACCTTATGAACACTGGCACTGTTGTTTCCTTAATCAGTCCCGAAAGGTGATTTTTTGCAGTGACCGCGAAATCACCCTTCGGGCCCGATTAACGCCATGACAGTTCAAGAATTCTATGAAGAGGGTCCCAAAACCCCATTTGAAAATTTGGAGCTAAAATTCAAAAAATGCATGAGATATGCATCAAAGTTGAAAACCCCTATTTATTACATTATACAGTTTACCAGCATTTCCTCAGTTCGGCGGTCGGCTTTGAAGAGTGCAGGCGTGTTCTCGGTCCACCGAAGATCGTAGCGCCGGACTCCAGAGGTAAGTATGGGGTGAGGGAAGGGGTGTGGGGAGGCAGGCTGCGCAGTGGGTGGGTGCGGGTGGTGGCAGGGAAACTACGAGGGACCGTTTTCTTGTTTACAGGTTTTTTGCCAAGACGATGTGGGACATTTGCCATGCTGGGGTGGGCTCCCAGCGTGGCAGCTGGAAAGCTGTTTTGGGGGGGCCTGGAGCCGACGGAGGATTGGGCACCCCTGTGGCAATAACAATTTTTCCACGCTGGGGTGGGCTCCCAGTGTGGCAGCTGGAAAGCTTGTTTTTTAGGGGAGGCGTGAAGCCGATGGGGGATTGGGCACCTCCTTCTCAGCCACACACTGCATGCATGGGGGTGGTGGAACGCATGAGCATGCAATATGCATGTGTGCATGCGCGTATGTGTGTGTGTGGGGAGGAGGAGTGCTGCTCACTCAAGCGGCACTCTCCCTTTCAACTGTACGGCACTACATTTTGGATTGTTGCACTATGTTTCTTGCACATGCGTGCAAGCAAACATAAAAACTGCTAATCAGTTGTTTAAAACCCTGGCATACGTGATCTGCGTATGCCTTGCTAATGCGCATGCACTAGCTTATACATGTAAACCCTTATCTGGCGAGCAGTAGCCCGTGCTTTCTGCAGTTTTGTTCTAAGTGTTATACAGTACAGTAAACCTACCAGCTCACTCCATTTTGGTGTCTGCGTGATTATTACATGGTGTCAGAATGGACCACCTGCAGCCTCCCACTGCTCTCAGTCTACATGGAAATGTTGCTGAAAACTGGAAAAGATGCAATTACAGCAATTTGAGATTTTCTTTGTTGCCATTGGACTCGCTGAAAAATCCCAGAAAATCGAGGTTATGAGTATGACCCTGTTGCATGTGGCTGGCTCTGATGCACTGGAGGTATTTATAGAACCATAATCATAGAATCATAGAAGCTTGATGGCAGAAAAGGACCATCCGGTCCATCTAGTCTGCCCTTTTTTTCCCCTATACCTCCCCCGCCCTGCCAGCCCCCACCCTCCTCTGATACTCAGCCCCATATGCTTGTCCCATGCCCTCTTGAATTCTTCTGACAATTTATCCCCCACCAGTCTGTCTGGTAGTCTGTTCCAGGGCTCCAACACCTTCTCTGTGAAGAAACACCCTCTCACAGTGCCCCAGTATCTTTTTCCTTGCAATCTGAGGCTGTGCCCTCTAGTTCTGACCTAAAAAAAATAGAATTTTATGGCAGATAAGGACTGCTTGGCCCACCTAGTCTGTCCATTTTCCTACCTAATGGATAAGCTGCAGATCCTAGTTAACCAACAGCCTACTTCCTCCTGCCCCCCACTAGAATTGCCTTATGTCTGTCCCATGAATTCTTGAATTCCCCCACTGTTTTTAACTCTACGACCTCCTCAGGAAGGCTGTTCCATGCATCCACAACCCTCTCCATGAAAAAATACTTCCTCACATTACCTCTGAGCTGTCCCCCCTCTATTTTCAAATTGTGCCTCCTGGTTCTTACACATCTCTTTTTCTGAGAGATGCTACCTTCTTGGACTGTGTTGATTCCCTTAAGGTACTTGAAAGTTTCTGTCATGTCCCCCCCTCCCTCCTTTCCTCAGGGGTATACACATTAGGCTTCTTTAGCCTCTCTTCGTATATCTTCTGGTGCAGACCCTGCACCATTTTGGTTGCCCTCCTCTGGACAGCATCTACCCTGTCTATGTCTTTGCATAGATGGGGTTTCCAGAACTGCACTCAGTACTGCAGATAGGGACTCACCAACTGTCTGTACAGAGGGATAACAACTTCCTGTTTTCTACTGGTGATGCCTCTCCCTGTGCATCCCAGTATCCCCCCCCCCAGCCCTCCTTACTGCCTTCTCACATTGCTTGCCTACCTGTAGGTCATCTCATATGACTATCCCAGGTCCCTTTCCACTTTTCCTGGCCGTAATCTTTTTGGCAATAAACTGAGCTAAATAGCTGAAGAATTGTGTGGTGTGCTCTTACTTTTTGGACCCTTTCCACTTTTGTTGTTGTCAGTATCTCACCCCCCCCCCCATTGTGTACTCTTCCCTAGGGTTTTTGTTTCTCATGTGCATTACTTTGCACTTCTTTGTGTTGAATCTAAGCTGCCATACATCTGATCATTCCTCCAACCTTGCCAAGTCCCTTCTCATCCTTTCCACCTCACCTTGTGTATCAACCCTGTTGCAGATCTTTGTGTCATCTGCAAAGAGACATACTTTTCCTTCCGGTCCCTCTGCAACGTCACTTATAAAGACATTAAAAAGGACCAGAACCAGTACTGAGCCCTGCGATATCCCACTAGTAACCCCCCTTTCTTCACTGTGGACTCCATTTACTATTACCATTTGTGTCCTGTTGTTCAGGTAATGTTTTACCCAGGCTACAACCCTGGGACCCACTCCCAGGCTGGCTAGTCTGTTTATTAATCTTTTGTACAGGACTTTGTCAAATGCCTTGCTAAAGTCTAGGTAGGCCATATCCACAGCCCCTCCCTAGTGTACTACTTTGGTCACCCAGTCAAAGAAGTCAATTAGATTCATATGACATGACCTTCTTGCTGTGAATCCATGCTGCCTTGGGTCCTGTGCCCCACTGGCCTCTAGGTACTCAACAATTCTTTCCTTCAGTAGTGATTCCATCATTTTCCCTACCACTGAGATCAATCTGACAGGCCTGTAGTTTCCTGCCTCTGTCTTGCTCCCACTTTTGTGAAGGGGAATCATATCCACCTTCCTTCAGTCCTCAGGTATCACACCATCCTCCCATGATTTGTTAAAAAGGGTAGTCAACGGTGTTACTAGTTTTCCCCTTAGTTATTTTAGAATTCTGGGGTGAATCAAATCAGGCTCCATTGCTTTGTTCACCTTCAGTTTTAGGAGTTCTTTCAGAACCCTTTCTTCTGTGAAAGGACTGATATTGATGCCCCTATCCAGAGTACTTCTATTGACTGGATTAGGTACCTCCCCCTCCTCTTCCTTTGTGAATACTGAGCAGAAGTTTTCATTCAATGTCCCTGCTTTTTCACTGTCCCTCTCTGCCCACCCTCCTCTTTATTCAGCCTCAGCATTCCTCCCTTTATCTTTCTTTGCGCCCTCCTTCCTCATAAGTAAACCTTCTCCCACTTTAAGTTTCAGTCATGTCTCCCCTTTCCCTCGTTGTCTCCAGTATGTACAGATCCAGCTCCTTGCAGCTCTGCTCGTATGACTTTCTCTGTATATCCTGCACCATCTTGGTTGCCCTTCTCTGAACCCTCTCCAATGCATCTATATGCTTGCGGAGATGTGGCCTCCAGAACTGAACCCCATACTCCAGGTGTGGCCTCACTGTGGCTTTGTAAAGGGACATTATTACCTCCCTCCTTCCTTCTGCTAGAAATGTCCCTGCCTATGCATGCCAACATTCCATTGGTCTTTTCTGCCGCCCTGCTACTTTGGATTCCTACCTTAAGGTTCAAGGAGACAGTGATCCTTAGATCCCTCTCCTGTTCTGTTACTTTGATTTCCTCCCCACCTAGGGTGTACCCTGCTCTTCTGTTCCTACTCCCCAAGTGCATCACAGTGCACTTCTTGGCATAAAATTTCAACTGCTTTGTCCCAGACCAGTTTTTAAGCATCTTTAAGTCCTCCCTCATGTCCTTCACCCCCTCTGGGGTGTCTACCCTGTTGCATATTTTTGTATCATCAGCAAATAGGCACACCCTCCCCCTCAAACCATCCACAATATCACTGATGTAGATGTTAAAGAGAAGCAGACCCAAAACTGACTGCTGTGGCACTCCACTCTTCACCCTCTCAGTCCCCCTGTTTAGCACCACCGTCTGAGTTCTTCCTGCCGGCCAACCTCCACCCAGCTTGTTTTTTTCCCACCCAACCCCAGTCTTTCTATTTTGCTCACCAGCCTCCTAGGGGGGCTTTTGTTTCAGAAAACGAGAAAGAGAAGGAGCAACAGAATAAAATTATGGGACAATTTGAGAGGTATTGTAACCCAAGAAAGAATGTGACTTATGAGAGACATTTGTTCAATACTAGGAGCCAGAATCTGGGTGAGTCTATTGATTCTTATGTAACTGAACTGAGGCTAAAGGCTAAATGTTGTGAATTTGGAAATTTAACTGAATCATTAATCAGAGATAGAATTGTATGCAGCATGCAGAGTGAGCATGTGAGACGCAGACTGTTGAGAAAAGCGGACTTAACATTAGATGATGCCATAGATATATGCAGGGCTGCTGATCTGAGTGAAATGCAGATTAAACGCCTAAGTAGAAATGCTCAGGATAAAAGCTCAGTGCAAGTAGCAGTTCTACAGGAAGAAAGAGTACAAGTGCCAATGTGAGCAAAGGGATTTATCTACCTTGAGCAAATAAAGTCAGATATGAAAAGTGTGGTCATGAGCATGAGATAAACAAATGCCTAGCATATGGACAGTATTGTAGATTGTGCCAAAGAAAAAATCACTTTGCTAGACTATGTTGTGTGGATAAATGCAGTGCAATCCATGTTATTAGAGAAGATGCCCAGGAAAATGAAAATACTTTTAGTATTGAGACTGTGACTACTTTTAAACTTTTAAGAAACTTTTAAGTACCTCAGTGGAATCAACAAAGTCTAAGAGGGTAGCATCTTTCAGAAAAAAAGACTTGCAAGAACAAGGGGACACAATTTAAAGATAGAAGGAGGGCAATTCAGGGGCAATGTGAGGAAGTATTATTTCACAGAGAGGGTAGTGGATGCATGGAACAGCCTTCCTAAGGAGGTTGCGGGGTCTAAAACTGTGGGAGAATTCAAGAATGCATGGGACAGACATAAGGCAATTCTTGTGGGGGGTAGGAAGAAATAGGCTGTTGGTTAACTAGGATCTGCGGCCTATCCTGTAGGTAGGGAAATGGGCAGACTAGATGGGCCTAGCGGTCCTTATCTTCCATCAAAGTCTATGTTTCTATGTTTCTACCTATAAATCCAAGACTAATTGGAAAGTAAATCTGAGCATAAATGGGAAATTGGTGACATTCAAATTAGACACTGGAGCACAGTGTAATGTGATGCCTTTTCAGATGTATAAGACATTGTCTGGAGAAGCTGTTCAAAGGTCGTCAGTTAGATTGGTTTCCTATTCTGGGCATAAACTTGATGTGAAAGGCAATGTGATGTTGCTAACATGTTTTAAGCAAAAGTATTACCTGTTGCCATTTTAAGGGGTTAATGCAAACGTGACCCCAGTGTTGAGCCTATCTTCTTGTTTAGAAATTAAGCTTATAAAGAAGCTATTTTCAGTAGAGGCTGCAAGTGGAAGTGCAGGGGAAACCACAGAAGGAATTCTTGGCTGAATGTGCTGATGTATTTGAGGAACTGGGATGCTTAGAGGGTGAATGCCACATTAAAATAGATAAGACAGTCAGTCCTGTGATCCACCCCCCTAAGAAAATACCTTTCACATTACAAGACAAAGTGAAAATTGAGCTAGAGAATATGGAACAATTGGGGTTATTGAGAAGGTGAAGAAACCCACGAGCTGGGTCAACTCGATGGTGGTTGTAGAAAAAACAAAGAAAGTACGAATTTGCATAGATCCCAGAGATCTTAATAGAGCAATTAAAATGTAACATCACCGGATGAAAACAGTTAGAGTTTGCAGCGAAGCTAGCAGGGGCTAAAGTATTCAGTGTAAGATGCAGGGCATGCCTTCTGGCAGATTAAACTGGATGGGCCCAGCTCTGATCTAATGACTTTTAATATACCTTTTGGGAGGTAAAAGTTCAAGCGTCACCCCTTTGGGAATTGCTCAGCACCAGAAGTCTTCCAAAAAAAAATTCACTAATTTTTGAGGGGCTTGAGGGCACAGCGGTCACTATGGATGACATCCTAATATGGGGAGCAGATGTACAAGAGCACAATGAGAAGTTATGGAATGTTCTACAAAGAGCCAGAGATGAGCATTTGTCTTTATACCTAAAAAAAATCTAAAATCTAAATGCCAGAGGTCCAATATATTAGACACAAGTTAAGTAATGACGGGCTGTTGGCAGACCCTGAGAAGATAAAAACAATTACCCAGATGCCTGTTTCCCAAAATAAGACTGACTTACAGAGATTTATGGGCATGGTAAACTACCTGCAAAAGTCATTCCAAACCTATCAACTGTAAGTAAGCCATTGAGAGAGTTACTAGAGAAAGAAACAGCATGGCACTGGGAGGAGCGCCACCAACAGGCCTTTCAAGAACTGAAAACAATTGTCACAAACCCTGCGGTGCTGGCCTACTATGATCTAAGGAAACCTGTTGACTTATCTGTTGACTCATCTTCAGAAGGGCTGGTTTCTTGTCTGCTGCGAGAAGGCAGGCCTATTGCTTTTACTTCCAGATCTCTTAATAAAGCTGAGAGAAATTATGCACAAGTTGAAAAGGAAACGCTAGCTATTGTGTTTGGCTGTCCAAAATTCCACCAGTGTATCTATGGCAGACCAAGGGTCCATGTTGAACTGGACCACAAGCCACTAGAAAGCCTTTTCAAAAAACCACTGGCCATAGCCCCACCGAGAGTTCAACACATGATGCTAAAACTGCAAAGGTATGATTTACGAGTACAGTATAATGCGGGTAAAGAACTTCATATAGCAGATGCCCTGAGTAGGACTGTGGGAGAAAATTCTGTGCCAGAAACTGAACTAGACAGGTATGAGGTTCACACAGTGGACTATATGCCTATCAGTGATGAAAAAACTGAAATTGTTTCAGCGAGAAACTAAGATTTAGCATTGGTAAAGTTGAGAGACACTGATTTGAATGATTGGCCCTGAGAGAAAACATTAGTGAACCCCAAGATAAGGCAGTACTGGCAGTTCAGAGATGAAATCTCGACAGAGAATGAATTTTTGCTGAAGGGGAGAGACTGATATTCCCCATATCACTGAGACCAGACTTGTTAACCAGTTTACACAGTAGTCACTCCTTGGACATTGAAAT
Source organism: Neoceratodus forsteri (assembly GCA_016271365.2). NCBI lineage: Eukaryota > Metazoa > Chordata > Ceratodontiformes > Ceratodontidae > Neoceratodus > Neoceratodus forsteri. The sequence goes on from CM057454.1 coordinate 1,183,411,459, forward strand.
ATGCAAGCACAGGACCAGGGATCTTTTATTCTGGCCAGGGATGAACAGTCAGATTAGTGACATGGTGTGGCATTTGCAACCAGTTCAGGGAATTCACAATCTAGAAAGTTGCTGCAGCCACGTGAGATATCAGAGAGACCTTGACAAAATGTTGGGGCTGACCTATTTGAACTTTAAGTTAAAAGTATCTGGCAATGGTCGATTACTAGTCCAAATACATTGAGATATCCAAGTTGCAAAATACAGCAAGCGAAACGATGATTAGCCATATTAAATCACAATATGCAAGACATGATATCCCAGAAATTCTTGTAACAGATAATGTCCCACAATTTGCCAGCACTGAATTCAGAGACGTTCAACGAAAGTCTGAGTTTAAACATGTAACGTCTTCATCAAGATGCACCTAGAGCAATGACATGATAGAATGAGCCATTCAAACAATAAAGAGACTGTTAAAGAAAGCACAAGTGGACCGTCAAGACCCTTACTTAGCACTCTTGGAATTGAGAAATACCCCACTGGAGGGGCTAGGATCACCAACACAGCTGCTTATGGGCTGTAGAACCAGAACTTTAATGCCTACTAGATCTAAGCTGCTTAAACCAAAAGTTGATGTGCAAGCTACATTATGAAGGATGCAACAAAAACAAAAATCTTATTACAATTTGCAAGCTCAGCTGCTCCCAGTCTTACAGCCATGACAGCCCGTTTACTTGCGAGCACCTGAGAATACTTGGACCCCTGCAGTTGTGGAATAGCATGCTGAAGAGCCACTTTCCTGTGTGGCCCAAGCACATGGGAAATTGTATCGAAGAAACAGGAGGGACCTTTTGTTAGCCCCTGAGCTGCACCGCTCCTGTGGCCCACAAAACTCGCACATCTGAGGAGAAGAGAGAAGAGAGCTGGATGACATGATGAAGGATGGTGGGACACCAGAGGTGCCTACAGTGAAGGTCCCTCCACAAGTGACGCTGGGGCAGTTACAAAGTGAGCCTGTGGAGTCTGCCCCACCTCTGAGCAGTCAGGACCATTTGACTGGCACCAGCTCCAGCCTGAGAACTAGCCATATCAGTGGAGGAGAGATCTGAAAGCCCACCTGGCATCATGACTATGTAGACTCACAAAAACTTTGATCTAATAGAACTTGAAACATTTTATGTCTGGGGGGAAGTTTAATTAAGAAGGGAGATGTAAGGAAGTTAATTAGCATTCGCGATTTGTCTGTGCCTTGCTAATGCGCATGCGCTAGTCTATATATCTATCAATCAATCAAGCAATCAATTTTATTTGTATACTGGAAGGTATGTGAGCAAAAATGCCCATTTTCACAAACGTCCAGTGGGGGAATACAACAAAAAGGTAATAACAACATAACAAAATACAGCAAAAATAGATCAACATATTAACATGGGTCACAATATAATATAATACAGAAGCAAAGCAACATATGCTTAGGTTCCAAATACAACAAAGTTCAGATAGAGATCCCAAGATTAACCTAAAATTAATAAGAATCAATATTTTGTAAGAGGAAGGAGAGAAACAGAATGGGCGGTACCTGTAAGTGCGGTATGAGGGAAAAGTGCAGGTCTACAAGGGTTGGTAGAATTGTGAGTTGAGGCAGTGGGGGTAGGAATGGGGGTAGATGTCCGTGTGTACAAGGAAGGATGGGGAAGGAAAGGGAGAGAGTAGGGCTGAGGAAGTGGAATATGGGGGGAAGTGACGGGTTTAGCAAGAGATCTCCTAGGGCAACTACAGTTGCACAAATTTAGGAGGTAGGCCTTGAGGGAGGAGTTGAAAGAGTGAATGGACTTACAGGCTTGGATTCTGGGGAGCAGTTTGTTGTACAACTTTGTCCCATAAAAAGAGATGGAGTTCTGAGCTGGCTTGGTCCGGTAAAATGGGGTGTCAAATACCATGGTGGCAGCAACTCTGACCGCCCAGGTGCTGAGAGTGGGAAAAGGGAGTTGATGCTGGGTGGCAGCAGTTTGAGGTGAATTTTATGAAGAAAGAAGAGCATTTTTAGGTGGCACCTCCCTTCAAAGGTGGGCCAACTGAGGGAGGAGTAGAGAGTGCAGTTCTGAGTTTTCCAGGGGAGACCGGTGATGAAACAAGCTATACTGTTGTAAGTGACTCTTAGTTTGGATTAGAGGAGCGAAGATGTAGATGGAGAGTAGATGATGGAACCATATTTAATAAGGGGCAGGAGTAGAGAGGTAGCCAGGCATAGCCTGGAAGAGGGAAGCAGGGACTTTCTGATCCTGTATAGAATACCAAGCCTAACATGAATCTTCTTTATGAGGTTGTTTATATGAAGATTGTAGGATAGGTGGGGGTCCCGGTATAAACCCTTATCTGTTGGACAGTTGCCCATGCTTTCTGCAGTTTTGTTCTAAGTGTTCTACTGTACAGTAAACCTACCAGCTCACTACACATTGGTGTCTGTGAGATTATTACATGCCCCGGCATAGAAAAAGCTCTGCAGAGCCAGAGAGAGTGTTACCAGTGAGGGTGGAGGACATGGCAAGGGGGACATCAGTTTCCCTGGTAGGAGGTTGAAGTAAGTCCCTGGGCCCTTTCAGCATAACTCCCCTCCAGAATATCTCTAGCAGCAGCTTCAGTCAGCCTCCAGCAGGAATCTGCCATCTAGTTGGCTCCTTCAGTGTGGCAAGTAAGCCTATTTGACCGGGTAATAGCCCCAGTGAATCTTCTGTGCAGTGGTCTCCAGCAGAAGAGGTGCAGAAATCCTGGTTGAACTCCAGCAGGGGTGAGTAGGCTTGATGGTCATTATTCCAACAACAGACTTCCTGGAAAACATAAACTGAACTTACAAACTTAAATGGGCAGACTGGGTGGGCCATAGGCCCTTATCTGCCGACACTGTCTATGTATCTATGTATTCCTTTTATAATTAGCTAGCACTGCTACAGCCAGGAGGACAATTATTTGTTCAGCTAGTCATTCAAGCAAGTTGGGAAGTTGCTTAACTTATCCAGTTGTATTGGGAGAGGTGGGAATCAATGAGGCAAAAGCTAAGAGGAGTGAAACCAATAATTGTGAAGCAAAAATAAGGGTGCTTGGGAACTTCACTCATGGAGAGATCTCTGTTGGCTTAACCAAGAAAAGTGGAGGTGGTAGAGATAGGGAGGCAGAATTATTGACTTATTCTAAAATGGGTGTTCAAAATAAAGAAGTCTTAATGGGCAAAACATATCATGTGACAATGCATTACATCTCTTTAAATGCAAAGTCATCCTGGTCCTAAACTACATCACACAATGAGCAAATCAGTCTGCCTACAACCAGAACTATCTTCAATCAGTCCCCCTACAACCAGAACTGATCTTCCATCACAAACATGGCTGCTACTTTTTCATCTGTAAAAACATTCAACTGGGCCCTAAACATAAAACTACCTTAAAAAAATAAAACAAATTAATTAAATGTTGTTTCCTTGATCATCACACCCTCCTTACACACATACACAAATCAGAAACATTAAGTATTATTTATAGTTTTCATTACAACTGTTTCTTTGCGAACAGTGACTCCCCCACCCTTCCCTCTTTACCTGCTTTTCAGGGAAATCTCTTCTGCTTGCCCTGTTAGTGAGCTATAGTAATTGAGTCTGTGTGTGTGTGTGTATGTGTATGTATATACAGTATGTTAGGAGACGAACATTCTGTCAGTAGAACTGAGCAGAAGTTTGAATCCATGTATTCCATGGTAAACATTCCATACCTTGAATGTGAGGAAAAACAGAGGAAAAAAGACAAAAAATACAGGAAGAAGAAAGTAGGCAATACTGCTTCATAAACAAAGAGAAAAGGTGGGAAGCACACAGTTACATAGGCAGAGGCAGACCCAAACTGCTCAAATACATTCCTGAAGTTTATAAAAGCATGTACATTTGAATCATATACGGGTGTTTTCAGAAGAAATCTATCATCACGCACCAAAACACACACACACACACCAAGTAGTAATAGTGCCAGCAAAGGACAAACTTTATCTAGCAGCAATACAATGACATCATCAATGACATAATTTGCAGTGGGTGGAAGGACTAGTTTATAAATGCACACAAATAAATCTATTGTTTGTACGTATTAACATGCTTTTCCCAACTGTAAAATGTAAAAGCCCACTTTATAAGCGCAATAGACACTCCAGGATGTGCAAGGAACAGGTTTTACTGCACTTCCAGGGCTGAAGGCACTTGGCTGCTCACTACGCCTGGGCGTGGTGGTAAAATCTGTTTCATGCACACCCTGTCGTGTCTTATTGCTTACTTACAGGCAGTCAGTGATCAAAGCAGAGAGACTTGAGCACTCAGTCTCATGGCTACAAGCCTGGGGATTGCTAGTTAAAGCCAGTTCAGAGCACTGTCAATGAGAAGAGGATTCTTCATGATGAACCTTCAGCTGTTTAGCTGCAAGGGGCTGATTCTCTGAAGCACAAAGGCGGAACCTAAGGACATTCTTCTCCAGTATAACACAGGAACACCATGGCAGTATAGTGTGGTGGTTAAGGGCACTGAGCTGAAAACCTGGAGATCTGGATTTGATTTCCGTTAGCCCTCACTTGCATACTGTGACCCTGAGCAAGTCACTTATCTTCCTTGTGCTCCCAGGTTATACCTGGAAACAAGCTCCAGCTTAGTTTGCCATTCTTGGTTAAACAATTTCCCTTTCCCTATTAAGAGACACTGATAATGAAGTATTCTGAATGTGTGCTGGACATTTGAAACTAATTCCATACTGCGAAGCCATGTTGGGTCAGATTCAGCAATGGATGGTTCCGAAGCCATATGAGCTACTTGAAGGAATGGGTTTTAAATGACTCTTTAGGCTAGGATACCCTTGGCACTAGCCAGGGGAGGAGCCACCCCTTCGTTAAAGCAATTAATGCACTTAGGGCAGTTCAGTCACAATAAGCAGCAGAGTAAATCAGGCAGTTCTGTTACAATAAGCTAGTTAAGTAAACATGACAGTTCAGTCACTTAAAGAAGTTCAACTGAGTACAGCAGTTCAGTCACACAGTAAGCAGTTGGTCAAAGCAACAAGAGATGAGTACAGGCACACTAAAATGGATTAAAGGTTAGGAATGCTTGGGCCCCAAATTACAGTTCACACAGTGGGTATTAAGACAGTCTAGTAATGAAGAACCCTGAATGTGTGCAGTGCCTTTAAAGGATGCCCAGTGAGTGAACCGTATGGTGCGGCCCCAAGCATTTCCCATTGTTTTGACCCACTGCTTATTGTGACTGAACTGCTGTAAGCAACTTTAAAGAATAGCCTTCCCATTGTTTTCACATCTTCTTTAAGTATCTAGGGTTTTTCTGTTTCCTTGGGTATAAATTGTAAACCTACGAAATCATAGGTCTGCTGCAGATACACTCTACCCTTAAGGATGTGGTGTCAGCAGTGAGTTTTCTCACGTGTGCCCTCCTCTACATTCAGGATCGCCATTTACCACTCACCACTAGGAGAGTGAGAGGTGGCTGTACCCTCTAGATCACTAAGGAACTCCTGACCCATGAAAGAAAGGGATATAAAGTGGGCCACCTACAAGACAACCCTCTCCCCTGGGATCTGGAATGACTATAGGCGTTTACGAAACAAATGCAAACAAACTGTCCAGTCACAGAAATAACAGTTTTATCACAACCTACAAAGGGATACTTTCAAGAACCCCCAGCGCTTCTGGAGTTCCATTGGTTCCCAGCTTAACCCACGGTCCCACTGCCCCACTGTCCATCTAAGCTCCCCAGCTGGTCCCCTGACAGATCCATCAGAGGTCACCCAGAACTTTAACAAAATGTTTACTGACCTTACTGCCCACCTCAGTATACTATCTACCCAGCAACCACCTAGTCCAGGAACCAGTACTGGTGGCCAACCCCTTTCCTCCACCCCTTCAGTGCTCCCCCTCCTCCTTTTTACTTCAGAGCCATATCCCTAAAGGATACTACCAAACTCCTTAAGAGTCTTCCAAGTAAGGGCTGCCCTGGTACTGATGGTCTCTAGCCCTCTCTGCTTAAGCTCGTTTCCCCCACCATCTCCATACCCCTTGCCTACATTTTCATCATGGCACTGGCCACCTCAACCATGCCTGACTCTTGGAAGACAGCTAAGATAGTTCCAGTATTTAAAGCTGGGGACCCCCTTTCCTCAGACAGCCATAGGCCAATTTCCATCCTTCCCCACCTGAGTAGACTTCTTGAGAAAATTGTCCACTGCCAACTAGCTAATCATATTGGGAAGTACAACCTACTGTGCAGTCAATGACATGGTTTCCATAAACATTGCAGCACCACATCTGCCTTGGCCCTATTTACCGACCATGTCTTCAGGAACATGGATCAGGGAAAAGACACAAGTGCTGTATTTGTGGACCTGACCAAGGCCTTTGACCTTGTCAGCCACCCCCTTCTCCATACTAAACTCCACCAGCTTGGTTGCTCTGAGAAGACCTCCTTATGGTTCCAGAGCTATCTCATGGGCTACTCTCAAATGGTGTGCATTGGAACTGCCTCTTTCTCTGCATTGCCTGTCTCCACGGGGTTCCCCCAAGGCTCCATCCTGGGTCCCTTACAGTTTTCCATCTGCATCAGCTCCTTCCCCATCAACAGCCTCAACTGTGTTTCACTCCTGTATGTGGACAATCTTGTCCTCTACCACAGTGACAAATCCCTTACCAACAGGCTACCGTCCTTCTTGCTTCTTACCCACCCCATTCACTATTCTCCCCTACCTGCCACTCCCAAACTACCTGGGGGTGCAGCTTCAAGCTGCTTACCTCTGCTTACATGCTCTGCTCACCTCTCTCTTCCCCCTCACTTGTCCCAGTACTTGCAGCTTACTTTACTACATCTGTAGTAGGAAGAAAAAGGGGGACCCCCGTGGAGACAGGCAATGCAGAGAAAGAGGCAGTTCCAATGCACACCATTTGAGAGCAGCCCGTGAGATAGCTCTGGAACCATAAGGAGGTCTTCTCAGAGCAACCAAGCTGGAGGAGGAAGATCTGGATATCGTGGCAGTCACAGAAACATGGTACACACAGAACCATGACTGGGACGTAAACATACCAGGATACATTATCTATAGGAGGGACAGGGAGGGTAAAAGGGGAGGAGGAGTAGCTCTCTAGATAAGAGAAGAACTCAAAGCAACAGAACAAAAGGGTAAACAGAGTGGAGAAGAAGCACTGTGGGTCAATTTGTAGGCAAGCAATGGCACCATAATCCGCATAGGGTTGTATACACTCTCTCAGGGGAGGAAATGGACAAGGAAATGATAGGAAAGTATACTTAGAATGGCAGAAAAAGGGAGATATTGCTGATGGGTGATCTGAATATGCCAGATGTTAACTGGAGTGCAGTTGCAGCAGCCACTTCTAAGAGTGGGGTTATTCTAGATGCCCTACAGGGGCATGCCTTAGACGACTAAGTATTGAGCCCACTCGAGAGGAGCAATCTTAGATCTGGTTCTCTCAAATGGAGATGAAGAGAGGATCACAGATGTAGAAGTGGGTAGCCATCTGGGAACTAGCAAACCATCGAACAGTATGGTTCACAATAAACACAGCAATAGAGTAAGCCATACAAAGACAAAGGTACTGGATTTTAGGAGGGCTGATTTTGCTAAAATGGGTGAGTGCCTAAGGAATGCACTAGCAAATGGGCAGGAGGGAGGGGTGGAAGAACAATGGGGAATAATAAAAACTGCCATCACAGAGGTAACAAGCCTTTGTGTAAAGCAAATAAACAAAATGAAACGAGGTAAGAAACCACTGTGGTTCTCAAAGGAAGTGGCAGTGAAGGTTCAAGAGAAAAAGAAAGCATTCAGGAAGTACAAGGAATCACAGAAGGAACAGGACAGAGAACTGTATCAGTTAAAGCAAAATGAAGCTGGAAAGGCAGTCAGAACAGCAAAGGCCCAAGCCGAGGAAAAGATAGCCAAATCAGTTAAGAAGGGGGATAAAACCTTTTATAGGTACATCAGGGCGCGAAGGAAGACCAAGGGAGGGATAGTGAGGCTTAATAAAGGGAGGGAGGTGGGCAGAGGGTGACTGTGAAAAGGCAGAGATACTAAACAAATATTTTTGCTCAGTATTTACAAAGGAAGAGGGAGAGGTACCTAAAACAAACAGTAGAAACACTCTGGATACAGAAGTTGATACCAGCCCATTTACAGAAGAAAGGGTTCTGAAAGAGCTCTTAAAACTGAAGGTGGACAAAGCAATGGGGCCTGATGGGATTCATCCCAGAATTCTAAAAGAACTAAGGGTAGAACTAGTGACACCACTGACTATCCTCTTTAACAAATCATGGGAGGATGGGGTGGTACCTGAGGACTGGAGGAGGGCAAATGTGATTCCACTTCACAAGAGTGGGAGCAAGGCAGAAGCAGGAAACTACAGACCTGTTAGTTTAACCTCAGTGGTAGGGAAAATGATGGAATCACTTCTGAAGGAAAGAATTGTTGAGTATCTAGAGGCTGGAGGGGCACAGGACCCAAGGCAGCATGGATTCACAGCGGGAAGGTCATGCCAGACAAATCTGATAGATTTCTTTGACTGGGTGACCAAAGTAGTTGATCAGGAGGGGCTGTGGACATGGCCTACCTAGACTTTAGCAAGGCATTTGACACAGTCCCACAAAGATTAATATACAAGTTAGCCAGCCTGGGAGTGGGTCCCAAGAAGACAGCCTGGGTAAAGAATTGGCTGGAGAATAGGACACAGAGAGTAATAGTAAATGGAGTCCACTCTGAAGAAAGGAGGGTTACCAGTAGGGTACCGCAGGGTTCAGTATTAGGACGAGTCCTCTTCAATGTCTTTATAAGCGACATTGCAGAGGGACTGGAAGGAAAAGTATGACTCTTTGCAGATGACACAAAGATCTGCAACAGAGTTGATGCACAAGGTGGGGTGGAAAGGATGAGAAGGGACTTGGCAAGGTTAGAGGAATGGTCAAATGTATGGCAGCTTAGATTCAATGCTAAGAAGTGCAAGGTAATGCACCTGGGAAACAAAAACCCAGGGGAAGAGTACACAGTGGGGGGGTACAAACAACAACAAAATGGAAAGGGACCTGGGGGTAGTCATATCAGATGACCTAAAGGTGGGCAAGCAATGTGAGAGGGCAGCAAGGAAGGTGGGGAATACTGGGATGCATAGGAGAGGCATCACCAGTAGAAAACAAGAAGTTGTTATCCTCTGTACAAACAGCTGGTGAGACCACATCTGGAGTACTGCGTGTAGTTCTGGAGACCCAGTCTCCGAAGAGACATAGACAGGATGGAAGCTGTCCAGAGGAGGGCAACTAAAATGGTGCAGGGTCTGCACTGGAAGACATATGAGAGAGACTTAAGGAGCTTAATATGTATAGCCTCTGAGGAAAGGAGGAGGCGGGGACATGATAGAAACTTTCAAGTACCTCAAGGGAATCAACAAAGTCCAAGAGGGTAGCATCTTCAAAAAAGAGGTGTGCAAGAACAAGGGGGCATAATTTGAAGATGGGGGCGCTCATGAGGTAATTTAAGGAAGTATTTTTCACAGAGAGGGTTGTGGATGTATGGAACAGCCTTCCAGAGGAGGTTGTGGAGTCAAAAACAGTGGTGGAATTCAAGCATGCATGGGACAGTCATAAAGCAATTCTAGGGGGTGGGTGTAGGAAGAAGTAGGCTGCTGGTTAACTAGGATCTGCAACTTATCCATCAGGTAGGGAAATGGGCAGACTGGGTGGGCCAAGCGGTCCTTATGTGCCGTCAAATTCTATGTTTCTATGTTGCTGTCTGACTAGAGCCACATGTTGTAACATTCAGTGACCTACCACATTTGTAACTTGTTCAGTACTAAATGTTTTTATTTTCTGCTACACCATTGTGCTGAAACTGACACCATTGCACTGTATTTGTACTGCACTTCTCTAATCTATTGTACAGCATTACTACTGTGAGTTTGTCACCTGGTCCTATTATTGTATTGCAACTTGTTCTGTAGTTAACCTATCTTCTCTAAATGTATTGTATTCTATTACTATGCCATCTTGTACGGTCCGGGTCATGCCTGAAAATGGTCCTCTGGATCAGTGCACCTACACTCTGAGAAATGAAGTGTTTTGGTTTTTTTTACACCGTAAATGTGTAACTCACTGCTTAACACGGTGTGTGTAACATTAACTCACAACTGAACTGTGTCATGTTTATGAAAACAGTGATTTACACAATTACAGTGTAAAACAAGCATTTGTCAATGCCTAATGTTGTCGCACTGGCATTGGCTTTGGTAGTGCAGTGCGGAAAAAAATTGGGGGCAGGATGTGAAAAATGACAGCTGTACAGTTCATAAGCAGGTGTAAAAAAATGCCAGTGTTGAAAATGTGGCATGTAAATATTGCAAATTTGCGAAGTTACAGGGGTGCGTGGGAAATGCGAAACATACGCTTGTAACACACTCATTTTATGGACATTTGGCACCAAATTTTAACATAGGCATTTTATCACCTCTGCTCGTGAACTGTGTCACTGTTATTTCCTCAAAGTGTCCCAAAAAGTGATTTTGCACAGTGATCGCGCTGTTCTGCACTAGATGTGCAAAAACACATTTTGGGCAGGTTATGTGAAATGACAGCAGTACTGTTCATCAAGAGGTGTGGAAAAATGCCAATGGTGACAATCCAGAGTGAAAATATTACAAATGCATGACGTTACAAGCATGCGTGCAATCTGCCAACTCACGCTTGTAACACAGTCATTTTATGGAGTATCGTCACCAAACTTTCAACATAGGCATTTTAGATCCTCTGCTCATGAACAGTGTCACTGTCATTTTCATAATCTGGCCGGAACACCGATTTCCCACAGCGACTGCACTATTGTGTGCCGGAAGTGTGGAAACACATTTCGGCCAGGATGTGAAAAATGACAGCTGTACTGTTCACAAGGAGCTATACAAAAATGACAATGTTGAAAATCTGGCGTGAAAATATTGCAAATTCACAAAGTTACAAAGCCTGCGTACTAACTCATGCTACGCTACGTAAAACAGACTTTTTAGTTTTTCCACAAATTTTCAACATAGGCTTTTTGAGAGCCCACCTCATGAACAGTGGCACTGTCATCTCATTAATCGGTCCCAAAAAGGTGATTCCGCACAGTGACTGCAAAATCCCCTTTCGGGAACGATTAACGACATGACAGTGCTAGAATTCATGAGGAGGGGGTCCCAAAAATCCCATTGAAAATTTGGTGTAAAAATTCCCCAAAATGCCCGAGATATGCATTAAAATTGAAAAAACCCTATTTATTCCATTATACAGCTTGATGGCATTTCCCCAGTTCACAGTCAGCTTTGAAGAGTGCAGACGTGTTCCCGGTCCACCAGAGATCATCGTGCCAGACTCCAGAGGTAAGTATGGGGTGAAGGTGTGTGTGGGGAGGCAGGGTGCGCAGTCAGGGGGTGTGGGTTGTGTGAGGGGGGGTTGGAAGAGTAAGAGGGATTGTTTTTGCTTGATAGGTTAAAAAAAATAAAAGACATCGGGGGACTGTTTTTGTTTTAATAGGTGCTTTGGCATGCTAAGGTGGGCTCCCAGTGTGCCACCTGAGTGTGTGTGGGTGGGTGGGTGCTTTAGCTGATGGGGATTGGGCACTCCAGTCTGCAAACAAGAAAAGGGGGGGCTACAGGAACCGAGGGATTGGGCACCCCTCAGCAAGCAGAAAATGGTGGGGAGAACACATTATGCCGACGGGGGTGGGCTCCCCTGTCAGCAAAATTCAAGGGAGGAGGGATACATGCCAGATGAGATTGGGCCCCGATCATCAAAAGAAAAACTGTTGAGGCGCATGATGCGAGGAGATTAGGCCTGCACAAAATAAGGGGGTTACATGATGCCAATGAGGATTGGGCACCCTGCCGGCACACAATAAAGGGGTTGATAGGCAACAGCGTATCACCGCCATTGTTGCATGTAGGGGGAGGCGTGTTGTGGTCACGCTGCATGAGAGTTCCGCTCTCAGTGCAGTGGACCATTTCTGTGATGTCTTCGCCTCATTAGCTAGGCATGGTGTCTGCCCCTGTTGCTGGCTGATTGGGGAATGCAGGATGCACCTACTGGTGCATGCCCTGCATTCGCCCAACAGTGACCGTGTCTCCAAATCTGCACTACCGCAAGATGCTGGCTGCAGAAGCATGCCAACATAAAAATGACACTTCATAAGTGTTATTTTTTATACTGTCAGTTTATAAATAATGGTTTAACACAGTGGCCCAGATATTCAAACTGCACCAGGCTGTGGCGCAAGCCTGGGCGCAGCGCAACTTGGCTGCGCAGAAGCGTTGACTGGGCAATATTCAACAGAGCTGTGCCATGGCACAGCATCATTGAATATCGCACCCTGGCCATCTGCAGTGCGCATGGCACAGTTGCACTGCCCCAGCGCAAGTGGCCAGAGTGGAGCAGGGGGATGCGCCAGTGCAAGTTCTGTTGCGCCATGCGCAGAAACCACAATATTCAAAAGTGCACATGAAAATGAGACCATAATGTATGCAAGACGCAAATGGGGCCATTTGCATGTCATTATGGCCCCATTTGTATGCAGGTGCACCGATCCCTGGCGACTTGCGCCTGGCACCCTACCAGGCAGCAGCCGTCGGGGACCAACGCCTCCTACATAGTGCAGCAATGTGCCCCACAACCCGATTGAGGACTTCAGCAAATATAAAATAGCGTCCTATATCCCTGGTGGTCCAGTGGACCACTGTCAGTCTGATCGCGGGCATTTGTATATAAAAAAAGATAATCCAATATCCCTGGTGGTCCAGTGGACCGCTGTCAGCCTGATCGTAAGCCTGTGTAAAATAATAGATAATCCAATATCCCTGGTGGTCCAGTGGACTGCTGTTAGCGATCGCGGGCATTTGTATGAAAAAGTACATCCACTATCCCTGCGGTCCAGCGACCCCTCCCCACCCGCCCACTGATCCCCACCGCCCTGCCCCCGCGGTCAGCGGTGGGCGGCAGCACCCCACTTCGCCTGCGGTGCCCCACCGACTCACGCCAGGTAGAGCTGTACGCCCATTGATCCACAGCATGAGCTAATGGGCGGTAGCTATATTGGTACACACATTCCAGATGTGTGAATGGATCCATTCACATATCTGGAATGTGTAGGACAGTATGGGCTGTGGCCCATTATCTCACACTGTGGGCTAATGCGTACAGCCCACTTAAGCAGGCCGTCAGTTGGCGGGCGGGGCGGCAGGTGGTGGGGTGATGCCGACTGCCACTGACGGGGTGGGGCAGTGGGACTCAGTGTGGGTGGAGAGGGGGTCTGCTGACCACCAGGGATAGTGGATGTACTTTGCTATACAAATGCCCGCGATCAGGCTGAGAGTGGTCCACTGGACCACCAGGGATATTGGATTATCTTTCTTTATACAAATGCCCGTAATCGGGCTGACAGTGGTCCACTGGACTGCCAGGGATATTGGATTCTCTATTTTTTTACACATGCCTGCAATCGGGCTGAGAGCGGTTCACTGGACCACCAGGGATATTGGAGTCTTTATTTTTTTACACATGCCCATGATCGGGCTGAGCGTGCTCCACTGGACCACCAGGGATATTGGATTCTCTATTTTTTTACACATGCCTGTGATCGGGCTGACAGTGGTCCACTGGACCACCAGGGATATTGAATTCTGTATTTTTTTACACATGCCCGCGATCATGCTGAGAGTGGTCCACTGGACCACCAGGGATATTGGATTATCTTTCTTTATACAAATGCCCACGATCGGGCTGACAGTGGTCCCCTGGACCACCAGGGATATTGGACGTTTTTATTTTTAACAGATGCTCACGATCAGGCATGGGGGGGCACCGCCACAGAGGTGCAGCCAGAGCTCGGGAGGCCACCAGGGTGGCAGCTGCTGCGCCTGCACGGGCAGCTCATCTGTGGGTGGCCAGATATTGTTCCTTTATGTTGGCTTGCGCAAGCAGCATCTTGCGGTAGTGCGGGTTTCGGGGGCGCGACCACTGTTGGGTGGGTGCAGGGCATGCATCAGGAGGTGCGTCCCTCATTCCCCAATCAACCTGCATGCCGGCGCCACACCATGCATACATAATGGGGCGAGCACATCTAAGCAAAGGTCCTCTGAAATCTGAGCAAAACTCGACATACGCAGCAGTCCTTTGCTTACTGTGCTCGCCACCATTATGAGCGTGGTCGACAGCCGGTAGCCACTTCAACGCCTGCCAACATCGAGGGTGCCCAATCCCCGTCGGTAACCCCACTGCTGTGTTGTGTGCTCAACGGGGTGCCCACTCCCCGCCGGCATACCCCAAATAGTTGAATGCCAAGGAGGTGCCCAATGCCCTCACCTCGCTGCCCCTGCTGTCTTTGTGCACTGACAGGGGAGCCCACTTCGCTGGCATCACCCCCAATTGTTGAATGCTGAGGGGTGCCCAATCCCCTTGGCTCGTCTACTCGCTTTGTTTGTCGGCGTGGGGTGCCCAATCCCAGTCGGGCATTACTCCTCCCCCAAATAAAAGTAAGGTGGCACGCTGGGAGCCCACCCCAGTGTGCCAAATGCCCTGCAAATGAAAAAACTGTCCCACGATGGTTTTCCTTTTTACCCTGTAAAATGAAACTGCCCCTCGTAGTCTCGATGCCCCTCCCCGATCACCCATCATGCGACCTTCGTCACCCCATACTTACTCTCCGGAGTCCGGCGTGATGATCTTCCGTGGACCGTGAACACATCTGCACTTTTCAAAGCCGACCGCGAACTGAGGAAATGCCGGTAAGCTGTATAATGGAATGAATAGGGTTTTTTCAACTTTGCTGCATATCTCAGGCATTTCTTGGAATTTTGGCACCACATTTTCAACATTTTTGGGGCCCTCCTCATGAGTTCTGTCACTGTCATGGCGTTACTCAGCCTCAAAGGTGATTTACTTGATCACTGCATTGAAATCACCTTTAGGTTTCGATAACAAAATGACAGTGCCAGTGTTCATGAGGTGGCCTCTCAAAAAGCCTATGTTCCAAATTTGGTGGAAGAAATCCAACAATGCCTGTTTTACGAGCATGCATTGTGCAGTTGCTACGCAGGCTCATAACTTCGCGCATTCGCAAAATTTTAACGCTGGATTTTCAGCATTGGCATTTTTGTACACCTTCTTGTGAACAGTACAGCTGTCATTTTCCATATCCTGCCCGAAATGTGTTTCTGCACTTCCGGCACACAATAGCGCAGTTGCTGTGGGAAATCAGTGTTTGGGCCAGATTATGAAAATTACAGTGACACAGTTCATGAGCAGAGGTCCTAAAATGCCTATGTTGAAAATTTGGTGCTGATACTCCATAAAATGACTGTGTTACGAGCGTGCGTTGGCAGATTGCACGCATGCTCATACCATTGTGCATTTGTGATATTTTCACCATTGCCATTTTACCACACCTCTTGATGAACAGTACAGCATGCAAAATCACTTCTTGGGACACTTTGAGGAAATAACAGTTTCACTGTGCATGAGCAGAGGTGCCAAAATGCCTGTGTGGAAAATTTGGTGCCGAATGCCCATAAAATGGCTGGTGTTGCAAGCGTGCGTTGCATATTTCCCACACACCCTAGTAGCTTCGCAAATTTGGTATATTTACATGCCACATTTTCAACACTGGCATTTTTTTACACCTCCTTATGAACTGTACAGCTGTCATTTTTCACATCCTGCCCAGCATGTTTTCCTGCACTGCACTACCAAACACCCAAAGGGACACCCTAATGCCTGTCACTCTCTGCAGGGTGGGGGTGGGTTGGCATACTTGACTGCCATTCCTATGCTGCATCTCTCTAACTCCTGCACTGCCAGTGGCAGCAAGCCAACATTCAGCATTGACAAATGCTTGTTTTTTTTGGATCAACTTTGTGCGGTGCAAGTAGGGGTTGTGCATGCATGGACTCAGCAAATCCCGGGCTGAATATCGTGATGTGCAGAATATGCATGGGCAAGCCCCCCCCCACCTGCGCTGCATACATTACTAATGTGCTCCGCGCATCGGGATTTGTGCCAGGCACAATTCCTGTTTGAATATTGTGCCGGGGTGCATCAGTGGGTTGCGCATGGTGCAACACTGTTGCACTATGTGCAATCCTTTTGAATATCTGGGCCAGTGTGTGTAATATTAACTCACAAATGTGTTTAAAAAAAATATTAATTTAGTTGATCAACTGTACCCAGAAGTGGTATAGTGCTGTAGTACAGTAATTAAAATGTTTTTGCAAGCAGTATTGTGATTTTTATTTTACAGCTTTAACAATGTTTCTACATATTCACTGGGCTGGATATTCAAACTGCGCCATTCTGTGGCGCAAGCCCTTGCGCTACTCAAAAAAGTTATGCTGGGGTGTGGCCGGGGTGATATTCAACAGAGTTGCACTATTGAACTCCTTTGAATATCACCCCCCCAGCCACAGCCACTGTGCATGGCGCAGTGGAACTTGCGCCACCGCAAGTGGGCAGAGTGGAGCATTCAAGATGCGGTGGCGCAAGTTCCATTGTGCCATGTGCAAATTTCCGATATTCAAAAGGTGACATGCAAATGAGGCCACAATTCATGCAAGGTCCGGGGGGTGGCATTTGCATCTACTTATGGCCCTATTTGCATGCCATTAGCATGCAGGTGTGCCGATCCCCGATGACTTGCGCCTGGTGCCTTGCCAGGCAGCAGCCATCAGGGACCGATGCCCCCTGCAGCCCGATAGCGGGCATGAAGTAAATTCCCCCTCCACTGGCCCGATCGCAGGCAAAACTGCAGTAACCCCCGACTGGCCCGATCACGGGCAAAACTATAATAATCCCCGACTGGCCCGATCATAGGCAAAGCAGCAATATTCATTCACATATCTGGACTGCCTTGTACGGTATGGGCTGCATGCTATTGGCTCTTGCTCTGAACCAATGGGCGGCAGCCCTACCAGCAGTCAATGGCAGATGACGGGCAGCAGGCAGCAGGGGTGCTGCCGCCGCCCGGCTGATGGGGGAGCGGGGTGGTGGGGCTCTGTGGGTGGGTGGGGTGGGGGCCACTAGATCACCAGGGTATTTGGACCTGGTGGGGTTGACTCTAATGCCCACGATTGGCTTCGCGTCCACTGGACCACCAGGATATTGTTCTTGGGGGTTGAACTGTGTTCTGCCTCGCGATCGGCTAGTGGGGGTGGGAATTACTACTGTTTTACCTGTGATCGGGCTAGTGGGGGTGGGAATTACTACTGTTTTGCCCGTAATCAGGCTAGTGGGGGTAGGAATTACTACAGTTTGCCCTCGATCGGGCTAGTCGGGAGGATTACTACAGTTTTGCCCAGCGATCGGGCCAGTCGGAGGTTACTATTATGCCCGTGATCGGGCTGGAGAGAGAACACAGGAAGAAGTGGGAGGGCCAGTCAGGTGGCAGTTGCTGTGTTGCGCCCTGCAATGCGGCAGCTCACCTGTGGGTGGTCCTCAACTTGCTCCTTTTATTTTTTTGCTCAAAGTTGTGCAGGCGCAGGTTGGAGGTTGCGCCTGCACAACTCTGCACAGCCCGGCTGAATATCAGGCTGTGCAGTTTATGCATGGTTCCTCCGCCTCCGGTTGAACATGCCTTCATTAGCATTGCACTGTTGCTCAGCATGACTTGAAGGGCGCAACTGCCTCCTGCTGAATATGGCAGAATGGCGCAATTTTGGACTTGTGCAGGCACAACCCTGTTGCGCATGGCGCAACCCTTTTGAATATCCAGCCCATTATATATAGTGAAAGAACTTGGAATAGAGTTGGTGGATAAACCGGAAGGCTTACGGTCACATAGATTACAGATAAAACTAAAGATGGTTAACACGAATTCAGGATACTTTTCCTATGTACATAGAACAGCTAGAGTGTGGAATGCACTTCCAGAGCATAGTGTTCTGAGTAATACGTTGGATAAATGTATTTATTTATTTGTTTTTGGTAACCGGGTAAGTGCATTAGGCAAGAGACCTGCCTATTTTCAAGCACGACGCAGGAGAGTACATTACATAAACCAGAGAATTAGCACGAAAACAAGTACATTTCATTAGCAGTAACAGGCATCCAAGAGGGATAGTCAATAATTTGAATAAGTTAAACAAGTAAGCACAAGTTACAGTTTATATAACAAGGGTTGAATTATGCAGAGAAAAAAAAGTATAACAACAAGCAAGGCCATCCACGCAGTGGGTAGGACCAGTGAACAGTCAGGCAGTTCTGTACAGCTGGGTATCGTAGCAACTAGGTAGAGCTGAAGTAAGGATGAGTAGTAGGAATACAGGGATACTTAGGTACAGTGGCAGGAGTCGAGTGCATGAAGGTGGGAAATAAGTGCTGATTTAAAGGCGGAGTGGGTTAAGGAGCATTTAAATAGGCTGGTAAGGAGTTCCAGAATTTAGGGGCAAATTGGGAGAAGGCTTGCTCCCCCATCTTGGTCGAGCAGAGAGGGACAGAGAACAGAGGTTGATTAGATGACCTTAGTGAGTGGGAGTATGTCACAGGGGTGAGCATAGCACCTATGCTGCCTGGGTGGGGGGTCCGGTTCATGGAGTCAGTAAAGCAACCCAGCAAGAAGGAGTGCTGAGATGGGGGGGACAGCCAGTGCAAAGTGGAGTAAAGGTGGCAGTGATGAGTTAGTCAAGGGACAGAGAGGGCGGATCTACAGATGTTGTTATATGAGATGTCCCACTTGTGAAGGATACCCACGTTAGCCTGGGTGAGAGTTGGGAGAGCGTACAGAAGCCGGGGAAGTAGTACCCCATGTGCCACAGAGATTCTGGCAGCAGGGGTTAGGGAGTGGTGCACTTGGTAAGCTGCTCCTAGTTTGGCATTGACAGATTTACATACATCTTTTATATGTGCAGAGAAATCAAGAACTGGATCAAGGGTAACTCCAAGGTATTTGAAGGAGTCGGTAGCCGGCACTTTAGACACGTCTCAGCTAAGTACATGAAGTTTAGTAGACTCAGCAGTGATTTTCCTAGCAGACCCAAACAGCATGGTCTAGGACTTAGGTAGGTTAGGAATAAGTGAGTTGGAGGAGAGCCAGTGCTGGATCTGTTTGAGTGCGGAGGACAAGTGGCATTAATGTCCAAGACAGAACAAGAGGCGACGTAGAGAACCAGATCGTCAGCATACATGATGAAGCGATGGTGGGGAAGAGAGGAGGGGATGTCATTAGTGAATATAGAAACGAGTAGTGGTCCCAGGATGGAACCTTGTGGGACACCACAGGAGATGAGAGCTGGGGATGAAAGGGTTTTGCCGCAAGAGGTGGATTGGGTTCGGTTGGCTAAGTGGCTGCCGAACCAGGATAGGGTGGGTTGGGAAGCACCTAAAAGATGTAGTTTGCTTAGGAAGAGAGGATGATTAACCAGATCAAATGCCTTAGTGAGGTCTATGAACACGGCCCCAGTGAGTAGACCTTTGTCCATGCTGGACTTAATGTCATTGGTGAGTAGGGTGAAGGTGGTGGTGGTACTATGTCCAGCCCTAAAACTGTGTTAAGCAGGAGACTGAAGCTTAAAGTTCAGTAGGTGAGCAGAGACCTGGAGGTGAATAAGTTTCTCTAAGATCTTACTGAGGGTTGGTAGCAAGGCTATGGGATGATAATTAGATAGGACTTTGGGGTCTCATTTCTTAAAAATTGGGATAATCCTGGCTGTTTTCCATGCTGAAGGCACAGTGAAGGTGCAGACAGACAGATTAATCAGCCTAGTGATGGAGTAACAAGGTGACTGGCTACTAGTCTAAGTATCCATGGTTCAATACCATCAGACCATCAGGCCCAGGGATTCCATGTGGGGGGATAGACTAAAGAAACCTGAGAACATCTGACTGGGTAATATTGGAGAGGATAAGAAGTGGAGTAGTAGGTGAAGGGGGGTGGGGCCATTGGATGCCGAGGGGAGGAGTTTAGGGGCCTCAGTAAAGAGGGAGTTGAGAGCATTCGCTATGGTACAGGGATTGTTGCACAGAGAATCGTCAGTTAGCATCTCCTTGGGAGTGAGAAGTTTGGAGTTCCCCAGGACCTCGTTTATCTGACTCCAGTACTTCTTTGGGTCAGAGGGCATAGACTGGAGGAGGCTCTGGTAGTAGTTGCTCTTGGCAGCTCGGACTTCTTTCTTGCAGGTGTTTCATAGAGTCCGATAGGCAACAAAGTCAGTATGAATAGAGGAGGATTTCCATTTAGACCATAGCCTGTCACGCTCTTTGAGTACTTGAAGGAAAGACCACTTCAGCTACTTGGTCACCTTTCCTCTGACTCTTCACGTTGAAACTGGGATATGTTTAGACTGTAAGGCTAGCAGAGTGGCATTAAAGTAGTCAGTGGCCAGGTTGATGTCATTAGTGTGGAATAAGGGAGACCAGTCAGTATGTTCCAGATCACTTAGGAATGCAGAGATGTCCAGTGCAGGAAAGTTAGCGAAGGACAGAACTTTGGGAGGAGTAGTGACAGCCGAGGCACCCCTAACACAGTAGATAGGGCAGTGATCACTAGAACCCCAGAGGAGGAATAGCAGTCCTTGCGATTGGTGAGTATCCAATCTATCATCAAACGACAGAGGTTGTTGTGGGTTAACCGCATGTGAGAAGAGATAAGTTGGTCTAGGTTGGCCTTACTGATAGTGGAAGCAAGAGAGGCAGAGATGGGTCCCAGCCAGTCAAGACTGAAATCTCCCAGATAGTTCACCTCGTTGTTCTTTGTTAGGGTAGGAATCAGACTAGTAAGCTCCTCCAGTCCAAATTTACTATTTCTTGGGGGTGAGTACACCCCAAATATGTGCATCTTCTTGGCACCCCCTAGGAGCAGGAGACAATGCAGTATCTCACAATTGATCAGCAAAGGAGTTGACAGCAGTGCGACATTCAAGTGAGACTTGTAATATAGTGCCAGGCCACCCACTCTTTTGGAGGATGCCCGGTCAGCATGATACATGTTATAGCCACGTAGGGCACAGCTGTTGGTCAGGACCATAGGTTTTAACCAAGTTTCAGATAGAACAAGGATGTCAGAGTTATTTATTTGCACCCAAGCTTCCAGCTCAGAGAGATTATCAGGTAGACTGTGGATGTTTAGGTGAGCAAATGATAGGCCAGAAGCTTGAGGAAGCCGATGAGAGGTGAGGGGGTGGGTTTGCTTAGGATAGAGTGAGGGGCCAGGATTGGTTTCAGTATCACCGACTAATGTGAGAATTAGGGTAATGACCCAAAGAAAAGCAAGGGCTAAAGCACAATAAACAGTGGTTGGGGAGGTAATCCTCCAGAGCACCAAATGCCTAATAAGGGAGGCAAGGAGTTTGTAGCTAAGGTAAACTAGAGGTGGAGGTGAGGCGGAATCCTCGGCTATCAGGTTAGAGTAAACGTAATTGCAAGTGGACTCCTTAGCGAGGGGTGGTGGTCAACCACATGGGATAGGGAGCCGAGGACAAGTACTGCAAGGAGCGACAGCCCAAGGAGATACAAAGCTAGCCTAGATAACATTGTAGACATAGAGTACAGGGGGTTCTGACTGCAAGGTAGTAGCAACCAAGGGCGGAGGAAGAGAGAAATTGGGCTAGATAAGGGAGTAGTGGAAAACAGCAAGGAGGACTACTGGAAAATGCAGATAAAACCACTATAGACTGAGGTAAAGGGAAAGAAATGTGAGCGTAGGCTATTACAGTTAAAGGCTGACCCCTAGTGGAGATAGGTGATAACTTGCAGATGAGAATACTCACAGATAGAGTATAGAACTCACAGAAAATCGCTCGATACAGAAGACCTATATGAGTACACACGGCTAAGGGTGGGAGGGTATTGGGGGCGGGGGGAGATAATGCCCTGAGCAGAGTCTGAGCAGTCTGAGGCTAAGGATCCAGCAAAGCGCTGTTCATGCTTGTAGAGGAGTAGAGCCTGCAGTCCACAGGAATCTCCCTCATGCTTCCGCTTTCAGGTAGGAGAGAGTGTGGGTCAGTGCCTCTTGAGCGCCAGAAATTCTTACAGGTAGGTCCGAATCAGGAGCGGGTCATTACGGCAAGGCAAACAGCACGCGATTGCTTCTGCAAAGCTGAGAGCGGAGATTTTCATGTCAGCAGAGCAAAAAAAGAAATTTCTTTTTGGCAGTGCTAAAGCAGGTATTTTCATTCCAGCAGGGCAGAAAGCAACAAATTTCATTTAGGCAGGGCTGAAAACAGGTATTTTTGTTTCGGCAGGGCGAAATGCAGGAACATTTCGTTTGTCTGGGCTAAATGCTGGTAATTTCATTTACAGCAGGCTAAAATGGATAACTTAATGTCTACAGGGCCTAAAACAGTTAAATTTGTTTTCTGCAGATATAGTTGTGTAAATAAAGTCCCTCTTATTACTCAAGCAAGCACACTTAGCACAGATTTGGTAAAGGCTGCAGAACAAAGCCACGGAGAAAAAGGCGCCAAATTTGAAATCAGGCCAAACGCTGTCCTTTCACATTACCTGGGGATTACACAGCGGGTGGTCATACTGCAGCTCCGTGGGCAGGAATGCCCCTGAGAAATTGTGAGTGCTGTGGAGGAAAATAAATAGGGAGGTAAGTGGGAGGTTTCAGGGGGAGAATCTAAGCAGAGAGAGTGGAAGGGGAAGACAGCACCAGAGGGATGCTCTAGAGAAGGAGAGGGAGGAGAAAGGGTCAAGGAGATAGAGGGGGAGGCAGGTGGGAAATTTTATAGAAGGAAGCATAAACACAGCAGATAACACAGTGGTAATAAATCAGCAGGTCAAACCGTAAAACTGATTGCAGACTATGATACACATGGATTTAAAACAGCAAAACAAACTGTAAGATATGCTAGGTAGTCAGCATAAAAGCTGAAGGCAATACAGATAAAACCTCAGGAGAGCTAATCGTGCAAGTCACAGACAATAATTTGGTGTGGGAAAACCCAAAATAAGTTCAGGACATTAAATACAGCAGGCTCTGTGGGAGTCCTTGGAGCAACCCTTGTGAAATAGGCTGGTAGTGACCCAAGCTATGCGGACCCTCCCAGAGTCAATAAGGATATGCACGCACAGGTCAAATCGAATCAACCCTGCACCGAATTACAGGTGCCCTGAGCAGAGTCTCAGCAGCCTGAGGCTAAGGATGTTTCAGAGGGGAGTAGAGCCTGCAGCCCATAGGAATCTTCTTCATGCTCCCGCTTTCAGGTAGGAGACAGCATGGGTCAGTGCCTCTTGGGTGCCACAAATTCTTACAGATAGGTCCGAATCAGGAGTGGGTCATTGTGACAGGGCAAACAGCATGCGATTGCTTCTGCAGGGCTGAGAGCGGAGATTTTCTTGTCAGCAGAGCAAAAAAAGAAATTTCGTTTTGACAATGCTAAAGCAGGTATTTTCGTTCCGGCAGGGCAGAAAGCAACACATTTCGTTTAGGCATGGCTGAAACCAGGTATTTTCATTTCGGCAAACACACTTTGCACAGATTCGGTAAAGGCTGCAGAACAAAGCCACGGAGAAAAAGGCGCCAAACTTGAAATCAGGGCAGATGCTGTCCTTTTGCATTACCTGGGGATTACACGGCGGGAGGTCCCACTGCAGCTCTGTGGGCAGGAATGCCCCTGAGAAATTGGGAGTGGTGATGATTACACGGCGGGAGGTCCCACTGCAGCTCTGTGGGCAGGAATGCCCTTGAGAAATCGGGAGTGCTGGGGATTACATGGTGGGAGGTCCCACTGCAGCTCCGTGGGCTGGAATGCCCCTAAGAAATCGGGAATACTGGGGATTACACAGCGGGAGGTCCCACTGCAGCTCCGTGGGCAGGAGTGCCCCTGAAAAATTGGGAGTGCTGGGGATTACATGGCGGGAGGTCCCACTGCAGCTTTGTGTGCAGGAATGCCCTTTTAAAAGGGAGATTGATCAAGTAATATATTTAAGGAGATAAAATGAGCCCTCTATGTGGGGAATGGTATAATGGGCAGCGGTACCTTCTTCCATTCTATTATCCAGTATGAATTCCCAGTATGCTAAAATATATACTTTTTAGAGTTGAGCCAGTGTAAATTCCTTCATGTCAATTTGCATATACTTCCCATGATGCTTTGCTTACTTTGGTGTTTGCAATTGTGTTTTTCTTTCAAATTTGGCTGCATGGTCAATATCTTTCCAGGGTAACCTTTGTCTCAGGGAATTTACTCTGGGGTTCTTATCTTTTGTTGTTATTTTCTTCTCTACCATGAGCTCCCCATAACATTAAAAAGTAAGACTCCTATAGTACAACCAGGGCTCCCAAGCATTAAGATATGATGGAAATACGACACATTGATGAACTCCAACAAGAGCATGTCATCTGTGTAGGTTTACTGTGCATTTGGCTTTGTTGCTTATGTGACAAGGCCTGTTGGATACTAAAGTTAAAATTTGCTTATAGAGAATTGTGAATTTTTTGGTTAACAATTGTATTTTCTATTCGATGTGAGATTAAAATACTTCAGAATTCAGCACACTTGTGTGTAAACATTTCTTGACGATGATCGCCTTATCTCAGGCTGCAATTCTGAATTTACTGTATTTGTCCTTGGAGCCTAGCTTTCGCACTGTACAGATCTCTGTACTGCTATTGTAAACTGTAACTCTTATCTGGGCACTGGATGGCTCGAGATTCTATGTTGTTTGTTCTGACACCTGCAAATATATGAATACTGTTTGCTATTCGCTGTTTGGTGCGTAACAAAAAACGTCTGTAACCTCCTGTCTATCATATTGCATTTGTGTTGCTGTCTATGTGTTAAAGCCACTGGAACTGACATGGAGCCGTTGGAAACGAGTCCTTGACTCAAAGGGTCGTAATTTCGATATGTATAATTAATTAATAAAATAAATAAAAATAACACATTCAATATGGACATTGCAACACATGAATGTGTTAAAAAGTCAACACATCAGTGTTAGTAAAATCTACACATTTGTATGTTGAACAGTTTACACACCACTGTGTTAAATTTAACACACTGTGGCCCAGATATTCAAAGCTTAGCGCTGGGCGCAAAGCCGTTGCACTGGACTAGCCGACTTTGTGCCCGATTGCAATATTCAAAGGGACAGTTAGCGCCAAGGCTAAACGATAATGTATGCAGGGGAGGGGCAGAGGGGAGGGGCCCTGAATGCTGGTGCACCACCATATTCAAAATTATAGTGCCACGCTACAAGCATTAGCATAACCTGTAGCGCTGTGCTGGATACCGCCAACAAAAAGCTGCTGGTAATGCAGCGGTAATGCAGCAGTGCTCCCCATCACGAACCCTGGCCCCCGGTATCTCTCCCTGGTAGTCTAGTGGTCACCCCACTCCCTAGAACATTCCCCAACCACCGTTACCTGTAGATAATCAGTCTTTACCCTGGTAGTCTAGCGGTCCCCCCCCCCAGCATGATCCCTGACCCCTGTAGGAAATCAGACATTTCCTTGGCAGACTAGTGGTCCCCCCCACCCCCTAGCATGATCCCCGACCCCCGCAGAAAAACAGACATTGCCCTGGTAGTCTAGTGGTTCCTCCCACCCGGCAGTGACGCCCTCATGCACCCCAAGCAACATTCAGGAGCCGAGCCGGCGACCGGTTCAGCCCTCCTCTCACCAAGCGCTGGTAGATGGTCTGACCATTACACTATCTGGTTCAAATTCCAGGCCCCCCCCCATAGGCCTGCCCTGTTGGAGATGGCCTGGTACTGTCCTTTAAGGGGAGTTACCCAGATGGTCTGATGATGGTACTGGACCTATCGGAACTTCCAAATGCTAGCATGGGTCCAGACGATCTACTACAAACTTATAACATGGCTGTGGTGGCCACTCTGGATTCCATTGCTCCTGTTTGCGTTCAGCCCCTCACCCTTCACCCTCCGTCCCATTGGTTTGATGGGACTTTAAGGGAGATGAGAAGAGTGGGGCAAAGGTTGGAGCATTGTTGGCGGAAATCTGACCTTGATGCCTACAGGCTTAGATTGATGGCCCATTATTTGGACTATCAATTGGCGATCTCACTTAGGAAGGCAGTATTCCTGTCCTGAGAGATCGCTGCCACAAGGAGTCGACCTGCTCAGCTCTTCCAAATGGTAGACGGACTGTGTAGTCCAGCCTGTCTACAAGTTCAGAGAGCATTGTCACAGGATAAGTGTGATGAGTGTGCTCGCCTCTTTGTGGATAAGGTTGTCAACATCAGGTCAGAGATCTTCGTAACTAGCTACAATGGACAGGGTGGTGATCGGTTGGAGGCTGCAGAACCACGATTTTGCTGGTTGGCCTTCATCCAGCTGGCAACCGTGGATGTCATAGGGATTGTCCAGAGTATGCAGTCGACTTTTTATAGTTTGGACCTGGGTCCAACTCACCTCCTTGTGGGGTGCGTTGAGGTCATCAGCCCAGTCTTGGCTGAGATAGTCTGCAGGTTGAGATGAGTGAGTTTCCTGACTCCCTGAAGGAGGTGGTGGTTATACCTCTCCTTAAGAAATCTTCTCTAGACCCCAACTGACTCACCAACTACAGACCGGTCTCTAACCTGCCCTTTGTGAGCAAGGTTATTGAGAAGGTGGTCACGCTGCAGCTGGATGATCATCTTACCATCCATGATATTTACGATCCTCTCCAGTCAGGATTTAGGAAGAGGCATTGCACTGAGACTGCCCTGGTTTTGGTGCTCAAAGATATCCTGCTAGCGAGAGATCGAAGGACCCATTCCATCTTACTCCTTCTTGATCTTTCTGCAGCATTTGACACCGTGGATCATGGCATTTTGCTGGAGCACTTGTGGGTGATCGTGGACTGTTGGGTATGATCCTCAGGTAATTCCATTCATTCCTCACTGGGAGATCTGAGAGAGTTATGTTGGGAATTTATTCCTCTGATGTTTTCTCTCTACTTTGTGGGGTTTCCCAGGGCTCTGTGCCCTCACTTATGTTATTCGCGGTGTACGTGCTGCCGTTAGGAGACATTGTGAGGTGGTATGGTTTGAGTTTTCACTGCTATGCAGATGATACTCAACTATACATGTCCTTTGCGCATGACCAGGGTGATGCAGCTTTGGTGTTTAACAACTGCCACGCCAATCCAGGGCTGGATGAGTGCCAACTGGCTGAGGCTGAATCCGGACAAGACTGAGGTTTTGATGGTGGACCCAGGTCTCCGGGTAGAGGGGTCTTCGGCTGAACAGGCCTCTGGGCTTATGCTTAGGGGCTGCCAGCTGATGTCCTCTGAATGGGTGTGGAGTCTGGGTGTTATTTTTGACGAGGGATTGACCCTGAAGTCTCAGGTGTCATCCGTTGTCAAGACTCATTTTATCACCTGAAGAATATCTCCTGGATTAAGCACCTAGTTCCGCCTGGTGATCTTCCAATGTTGGTCCACGCCTTTGCGACCTCCCGCCTTGATTATTGCAATGCCCTGTACCTAGGGCTTCCAGGGGTTGATATCCGCTGCTTGCAGCTGGTGCAGAACGCTGCAGCCTGGTTGTTGACTGGGTTTTCTAGATCTGATCATGTCACACCTGTGCTGCGCGAACTGCACTGGCTGCCTGTTCAGTGGCAGTTCACCTTCAAGGTTGGTTTACTAACCTACAAGGCCCTACAGTCAGGGACTGAGTTACCTGCAAGAGTTCCTCTGTCTCTACCACCCCCGTCTGACCGCTCAGCTCCACCATGGAGGGGATTGCTAGAGATTCCCAGGGTTCGCGTGAAGAACTATAGAGCCCATGCATTTGCTTTTGTGACTTCCACCTTGTGGAATTCTCTACTTCCCCGGATAAAAGGGTACCTGACTGTGGAGTGCTTTAAATCTGCCCTTAAGACTTAGTTATTCTTTCTGGCGTACTCTGATTTTTAAATTTAATGGCTTTGGAAGTTTTTAACTGATTTTAAAATTGTACGTTGGTGGTTGTCTGTAAAAGCGCTTTGATATTTTTTGAATTGTGCTTTATATAAAGTTATTATTATTATTATTATTAATACCTTGTTTCTAAGGACATCAGTCCTCAGGGAGGCAGTCTTCTCCCTAAGGGTTGCAATATTTTCCAAGATCAATACATTTGCCTAATATGGATTTTTTATCATCTCAAGCATCTGTTGAGATGAGACTGAGCTTTATATAAACTCCCCCTCATCAGTAAGCTGCTCTTTATTACATTTTTTAGGGTGTGCATTCTGCTTTAAATCTATATTTTGATCTTTGTGTCCTGATTTCCCGTCTTTAATTCCTGATTCTAATTGAGGCTCCCTAGAATGTTGTTCAGAGTGTACCTAATCTAATTTCTTTAGGCCATCTATAGTATTACTCAGTTCTTATATAACTGAGGTCAATTTATCATCTTAATTTCCCCCCAGATTTCTCCTATCTTCCTTTCTCCTTTGTAATAGAGAGTATGTGTGTGTGTGTGTTTGGGGGGATGGCATATAGGAGTTATTTACTGAGTTATAAGAAGTTGCTTCTCCACATGTGGAATATTCTGGGGAGAAGACCACTTCGTAAGAGTCTGGGTCAGAGTTATCCGCTTCCAGAATTTGAGATTCTGGTGTCTCCTATCCATGTACCGGTAGGGAAATATCCCCCACTTGTGCTTCATGGCATCAAGATTATTTTGTATCTCTATTTTTCTTGGGAGATCAGATTTATTATAGCCCATTCTTTTTGTTGTTTCTTTGTATCAAATTTAGGTGTTGATACATTTGTTGGGGCATCTACATGTTCAACAAAAAAAGCAGTTATTTTAGATTGCTTTTTTTTTTATCCGGAGATATGTTCATAGATGTTTTCCCCCTTCTGATATAATGTTCTGCATTTTTTTATTTTTTCCTTTTTCCTATAATTAATTCCTCTGGAGTGCTCAGATTTAAGGAGCTATTTTTACCACTCCTCATTAAAACCATATTAATATAACTGGTCAAGTCACCTAAACTCAGTTCTATCACAGAAAATAGGGAGTGTCTAAATTCCCAATATAAAATGCTACCAGTATTACTGCGTACAGATCAGAATATGGCTCAGAAATACAGTACAGCATTTTTGAACACTATGACTTAGATTTGTCTGATAATTATAGTTCAAAAGTGGAACATATAGACTCAATTAGTCTAATTCAGGCTAACCTGTTAAAGAGTAGTTATAATTCAAAAACAATGCATACACTCTGTTAGACCAGCTCAGACTAACCCAATAGTCCTTAACTTAGATTTACAAATAGGAATAAATATATCAATCGAAGATCATCCGGAAAAAGCAAAAAGTCCAAAGTTAAAGTCACCAGCAGTCTTTTATAAATCCAGTGAGGTAAACTCTGTGCAAATGGGCAGATGTAGTCTTTAAGCAATTAATTTCTTCAAGAAGGTACACTCCTTCCACTGAAGCTCAACCTGTCCTTGTAAAATTGACAAGTTAAATTCCTTGATTTTCAGTTATTAAATACAGCCAGCCAAAGCCCTTCCTTCTCCTTTTGCTCACTCCTTGGGCTGGTTCCTCTAGTTGTGTGAACAGAAAAGAGCCTCAAAGCACCATAGAATATAAAAAGTTTGCCAGACTTATACTCAACTTTAATAATTTTAAAATATACCAATTTTCTTTTAAATATATAGCACTTTAAATGTTAAAAATGTGCCAAAATAGTGTATAGTCAGAGGCAAAGTAGAGCAATTTCACATATACTCTTTACTGTATATACCATAGGGTTAATAGGCTTATTTTGGTGTGTACTAGGTTTTACCTTATTTTGTAATATTACTTCATTTGGGATTCAGGTGTTGCCAAGCAATAAGGTAAATGTGTCCAAAACTTGGAAAAAGCTGCCTTTAGGCAGCCCTTCACCATAGAAGGATCCGCTATCCTGAACATCTATCAAGAGACGCACATTTTGATTTTAGTCCTCAATAATTTTTAAAACATATTAAAGGCTCAATGTTCAAAATTCGAAAAAACTTTGTCAATAAACATAGAAACATAGACTTTGATGGCAGATAAGGACCGCTTGGTCCACCTAGTCTGCCCATTTCCCTACCTAGAGGATAAGCTGCAGATCCTATTTAACCAACGACCTATTTCTTCCTACTCCACACAAAAATTGCCTTTAAGTCTTTACCTTTAAGAGTTTTAGCTTCTAATCCCATTTTAAATTTAGTTAGGTTTCCAAGAAGATTTAAAAGATCTGGATCGTGAGCTGAAGACACATTGGCCGGGATAATCAAATGGGTTGCGCATGGCACAACAGTGTTGCACCATGCACAACCCACTGATGCACCCTGGCACGATATTCAAAAGAGGATGTTGCGCCACGCAGATCCCAGTGTGCCGTGGTGCACCAGTAAAGTATGCGGCGCAAGTGCAGGGGGCCTGCCCATGCATATTCCGCACATCCCGATATTCAGCCTGGGATGTGTGGCACATATGCTGGTGCAACCCCTACTTGCGCCGCACACTGGTGCTCAGAGTTGAACCAAAAAGAAACAGGAGCAAGGGCTGGCCACCCACAGGTGAGCTGCCATATTGCAGGGTGCAACACGGCAGCTGCCGGCTGTGGGTGGCCACCCAAGCTCAGGAGCCAGGGTCTGTCGGCGTCACACCCCCCCCCACGCCCGATCGCGGGCATTGTAATATCAGTATTATCACTGGTGGTCCAGTGGACCGAATCCTGCCCAATCATGGGCATATGCGAAATAAATAATTCCCTGGTGGTCCAGAGGACATCTTCCAGCCCCATCGTGGGCATATATGAAATAAATAACTCCCTGGTGTTCCAGTGGACCACTTCCAGCCCGATCGCATGCATCAGTATGATAAAACACATTTTAAATATCCCTGGTGGTCCAGCAGTACCCCCCCTCGCCACCCGCCCACTCAGACCTGGCACCGCCCCCCAGTCAGTCGGGCGAGAGCTCCCCACCCACAAGCCGCACAGCTGCCTTCCAATTGACTGTGGTATAGGCATAGCTGGGGAGTGCTCTACGGGTCCACAGCGAAGAACGGGCGCAGACCATAATAGACACATTCCTGATATGTGAATGAATCCATTCACATACCTGGACTGTGTAGTATGGTATAGTCTGCACGCCCATGGGCCCATGCTATGGACCAGTGGGCATACAGCCATACTGTATGCAGTCAATCAGTGACCGGGCGGCTTGCGGGTGGAGAGCTGCCGCCTGCCGCTGACCAGGGGGGAACGGGGTAGTGGGTCTGAGTGGGCAGGTGGGGAGCAGATTACTGCTGGACCACCAGGGATAATTTAAAATGTTTTATCATACTGATGCCCGCAATTGGCTGACGCGTCCACTGACCACCAGGGATATTGTACATGTTTTCATGATACTTATGCCCGCGATTGCTGAAGCGGTCCACTGACCACCAGGATATTGACATGTTTTTATGATACGATGCCCGCGATTGGACATTGGGGCACTTCGCCAGATGTGCATGGGGCGTTGGTCCCTGACGGCTGCAGCGTGGCAGTGCACCAGGCGCAAGTCTCTGGGGATCGGCGCACCTACATGCTAATGGCCCCAGTTGTGCCTTGCATGCATTATGGTTCCATTTGCATATCCACCACTGAATATTGCGGTTCCTGCACCTAGCACAACTGCACTTGCGCTGGCGCATCCCCTTGCTCCTCTCTTGCCACTTGCACTGGCACAGTGCCACTGCACCATGCACAATGCGGGCGGCCATGTTGCCATATTCAACGGTGCTGAGTCATGGTGCAGCACCATTGAATATCACCCAGCACACTCCCATGCGCATCCCAGTTGTGCTGCGCCCAGGCTTGTGCCCCTGCCTGGCGCACTCTGAATATCCCACCCTCAGTCTCTGGTGCTCCAGTGCTTGCTATCTTTTCCTTTTTGTTTTAGCTTATAGCTTCTGTTGCTTCTGCTGCATTTTATAAATGGCGCTTCTCCAGCAAGACACCAACGCATGTGCAGTGCAGTCCATGCACTCCTCGTGGTATGCAGTCAGGTAAAAGCCTGTTTGAATTAGTCAGTCAAATTAGGCAGAATTGGTCAGAGTGGGGTCTCTTCTGTGTCTCTTTATTTCCACTACTAAAGGCAGCTAATTCGATTGATAAGGCCATTTCTTAGAAACGCCTGTGATCACTATAGTCACTGCAATTCAGCTACATAGCAGGCAGAATAGACAGTTTTGAATGGATGACTAAAATTTAGTCCATCCAGTCATTAATGAATTAAAATTCTTGCAATTAAGTTCCACCAGAAAGTAGTAAAAATTCCTGCGTCCTTAAGAGCTTTTCCCCCCATATGCTTTAAACTGTGGACTTTAGGACTTTAATATTTAATCATTCTATCCATTTGTTTGCTGTTCCAGCACCTCAGTGCTTTGTCACACTATTTTTAGCAAATACTTTATGCTTTATGCTTACTAGTTTGGACACTTATGCACTTTATACTTAGATGCACTTTATACACTTTTGTGTTTTTACGTATGGTATTTTTAACTTTGATGTCTTACTCAAGCACTCGGGCACTTTACGCATTCCAAGCACTTTATACTTTGTGCTTTTGTACTCATATCTTTGTGCTTTTGTACCTTTTTATTTTGCACTTCTATGCAATTCGGTGCTTTTAAAAATACATTTCCATGTTGGTGCCATTAAGCAAGTTAATTCCTTAGCACGTTGGCACTTAAATGCATAACCTAGTTTGACGTTTCTTTGAGTTTGAGCAGTTTGGACAGACTTTGAGTGTAGATATTTAAATTTAAATGTACCCAACTTTAAGATTTCGAAGCTCTTGTGAAACTTACATAAATGTTCTCATAAATTCACATTAAAAGATACATTTGTTTCTATGTCCAAATGATTTATACGAGTCTGTATTTAGACGTCCCAAGCTCCAGAGCACAAATCTATGATAAAGTTAAGCTCTTAGGCTCCTTTTAAAGGATCCTGTATGCCCTATATGTCCTTGCCCGAGTGGCTCTCTCACACCGCTCCACGCTAAGAGCTCAAGGTGCAAGGTTCAAGATTCAGGACACCAAACTCCAATTCCACATATTTTAAGTGCTCAGTAGGCAGGACTGCAATATTGTAGAATCTGTAAAGATGGTTTATAATAGTAGCTCATGAAAATGGGTTGTCAGCTTTTATAAAGTAGAGAATGCTGAAGCCTTCTGTTTAGTGAGACTGTGATGGCATATCATTTCTAAGCTAGAGGATAGCTTTACAGCATTCCTGCACACTTGCTCCTCCGAGTTCCTCCACAGCAAAAAGTGAGCGATAATGAGAGACTTTCCAGCAACCTCCAAAACGTTTATTCTAGGGACATGGATATGTTGTTCATCCACACTATCTGGCAGGTTCCTTGCCACTTTAAATCTTGCCGGAAGGTCTTCAAGCTAGCTCCTCCCACCCACCCGGGTGGTAAAACTCTCGGCTCCACCCCATGACGCCAGATCTTCCTTACCGCTTGGAAGCTCAGGTTCCCTCCTTAACGCTCTGCGTTTAAGCTTTGGGCCCAAAAATCTTCGGGTTTGAAACTTTCAAAAATTAAAACTTTTACCTCTTCGGTCTTCTTCCCTCGCTGCCGCGAAGTGGACAAATCGACTCCCCCGGATTTCTCGGAGATGTCCCTGTGGTGGGCAGAAGATGTCCGGTCGGACCCGCACCCACGCTGCGTTACTGCCTTGGCCAGGAGCACGACCCGCAGGCTTGCGATCTGTGTTCCTCCTTTTCGGTCTCACGCCCCGAGGACCGCTACGTCTTTCCAACTAGGGCGCCTGAAGGAGATTCGTTAAATCCAAGGAGGCTCGACTGGTGTTTTCTCGCTGGCTGCGGATCCACTGAACAACTAGAACAGTTGGTTGCCCTCGAGGAAGAGGCGGCTCAGGCCGCGACTCTGCCTACCGCGGCTTTCTGCTCCACTTTCTCTTGGGGCCTCCTACTCAGCTTCGCTTTTAGGAGCTTTGCCTGACCCTCTCAACTAAGGGCGTAGGTCCAACTTCTTCTGGACCGTTTCATCGGTCAAGAAAAGTAAGGGTAAGTCCCATCGCGACGCTCCTGGGAGCGGGAAGATCTCCTCCCTTGTCGACAGTCGACTTCGCCGGGTCGGTCTTTCGCCGCCACTGGCTTCACTGTGCCCCCGCCAGGCCAGGTGATCGAGACACTCACGACGGGTCGAGATTTTTCTCGACCAGTAGACGGGTTGTCGGCTGGAGAAGCCGAATCCTCCTCCCGGTTCCCCGGCGCGAGACTGTGGATACCGCCGCTCATCTGCGCCCGCCCTAGAGCTGCCGGTTTTGTCGACCGAGCCGAGGGATTGCCGATCCTCGGCTCCCCGCCTCACCGACCTCGGCCTGGCCGAGATTTTCGGTCTCGGTCTCGGACATCTTCGCGGTCCAGCCGCTCCCGTCGACAAAGACGGTCTCGGTCTCGGCACCGCGGTAAGCGGCGTCGCCGCTCTTCCTCATCTTCCTCCTCCTCGGACGAGGGGAGGCTTCAGCGTAAGTTGCGCCGAAAATATGAGGATCTCATGTGGCAACAACTTTTACTGGCTGGCAGTAAGCCGGCTCAGGCCTCTTCCCCGGCCATTAAATGGTTGCCACCGGACCAGTCGAATCAACCCCTCATGGTGGTCGAGGAGCCTGTTTCCAGGCCGGTTGTTCGACCTATTCCAGCTGCCCCACCAATTTTGGTGGAACCGCCTCCGCCTCAGCCGACAGTTGGGGCACCGTCGAAAGATTTACGGTCAGCCCCTGGCCTTCCCTGCAGGCTGTCGGTCACTCTCACGCCCGATAAGCCTCGGCAAGTGGAGAGTGGCTCAGGCTCCAGGCAGCTCTTCGACAATTGGTTGAATCAGATGACCTCCTATTCTCCAAGCGCCTGACTTGGAGTCCTCTGGGGGCAGTCAGAGGACGATAGCCCTTCGTCCTTCCTCGGCTTCTTAGGCTTATCTCAGAATCCACTGGGATGAAGCTTGAACCCATATCCAACGTGATAGATATCCCTCACTGAGATTCTGGACTGAGGGATTCTCCCACGGAGGCCTTTCCGTGGCCAAGCCTTGCTGTGCCCGGCCCTGGAATTATGGCAGCGTCCGCTTCCTGTCCCGCGCCCGCCAGGATGGCCAGGAAGTATGCGGTCCCTACGGGCTCTCTGTCCGGCTTTTCCGAACACCCTTCGGCTGAAGGGTTGGTTATGGACAGCGTTTTCCGGCGTGCCGGCAATGCCAGGGACATGGACAAACCGCCTGACAAAGAGTCCAAGAAGTTGGACTATGCGGGGCGGAAAGTGTATGCTGCCTTCTCACTTGGTCTTCGTCAGGCCAGTTCGGCCGTCCTCATGGCGCACTTCTCCCATGCCCTGTTGGGCTCCCTGGATGAGGTTGTCCCTCATCTTCCGCCGACCTGCAGACTACGGTCAAGCAGGTGCGGGACCAGGGCAGGGCAGTAGCTAAGCAGCAGCTCCAGACTGCCTTGGATATCGGGGATTCTTGCACCCGGCCGCTGTGGCCATGCGTCGGCGGGCGTGGCTGAGGATATCCACTTTCACCTCGGATACCCAGCACAAGCTTGTGGACGTTCCCTTCTTGGGAACAGACCTCTTCGGCCCTGGAGTGGAAGGCCACCCAGAGGGTCGAGAAGTCCAATGCCACCTTGGACTCGGTCTCGTCCGCGCAGAGAGACAAGGGTCGTAAGCCTCAGCCTAAACCCTTTCGCCCCTCTGCTCCTGCTGCACGTCCGGCCCAACATCAGTGTCAGGGCCAGCAGGCTAGACCTTGGTATTCCAAGCCCAAGCCACCAGCTCCCTCAAATATAAAGCAAGGAGGAAAAGGCCCTGGTGGTCCCTCGGCCGGTCCTTCCTCCAAGCCTGCAAAGTGACGGGCTGAGGGGTGTCGCCCCCATCCCCGTCACCTCGCCCCTGGTTCCCCTCGTGGGGGGATGGCTTTGACACTTCCTTTCCGCCTGGTCCGCTGTTACCACGGACAGGTGGGTTTTGAGGTGGTGGAAGAGGCCTGCCTCGAATCGAGCTGGCTCCGCCCCTTCAGGGCCGCCTGCTTGGGGAGCCTGGGGTCCCCAGAATCTCTACAGGCTCATCGAGCCGACATCGCCCTACTCCTTCTAAAGGGGGTGATAAGAGAGATAGAGGACCCACCATCAGAACCGGGGTTCGTGTCCAGGTACTTCCTGGTCCCGAAACAGACGGGGGGCTGGCGCCCCATCCTGGACCTACACGACCTGAACAAGTTCCTAAGGTCTCGAACCTTCAGAATGGTCACTCTGGCTCAGATAATACCATCTCTGGAACACGGCGGTGGTTCTGTTCTCTGACTTCCAGGACGGTTCTTTCACGCCCCTATCCATCCATCTCATCAGAGACTCTCCGCTTCAGGAGGAGGATCCTCTTCGAGTTCCAGGCCATGCCCTTCGGCCTTCTTCAGCTCCCAGGGTCTTCACCAAATGCATCGCAGTGGTGACAGCTTTCTGCGGGCGCCCGAGGGTCCGGTGTACCCTTACCTGGACGATCATTGATAGCAGCCCCTCCAGGTTGGAGGTGAGCGGTCCAGAGATCTGGCCTCCGGGTTTGCTCTCAACTTGGCCTCCTGGTCAACGAGGCCAAGTCGGAACTCGAGCCGAAGCAGGTGATATCTTTCATCAGGGCAGAGCTCGACTCTCTTCGAGCCAGAGCACGGCTCCCGGCGGACAGGGCCGAGGTTCTTACCTCCTTTGCCCAATCATTTCTGGTTGGGCAATCGCGCCCTGCCCGGGACTTCCTGCGACTCCTGGGTCTCATGGCGGCCTGTACCAGCGTAGTCCGTTGGGCACGCTGGCACATGTGCCCCTCCAGTGGGGACTAGCCAGTCAGTGGTCACAGCGTTGCGATCCTCTGGACCAGTGTGTGTGGACGACCCAGGAGATGTGGAACGCTCTCCAGTGGTGGACCGCCCATCTCATCTGCAGGAGGGTATCCTGCTTGTCCGCCTCGAGCCGACGGTCTCTAACGACCGACGCCTTTGATGGGTTGGGGTGCCCATCTGGGGAACACGGAGTGCATGGCCTCTGGTCCCCGCGGGAGTCCCGATGCCATATCAACCTGGGAGCTCCATGTCCGCCTAGCTTCCCACCGCCTTTGCCTGCTTTCTCCGGGTCAAGTGGTCCGAGTCCAGACGGACAATACCACGCACTGTTGCATTATCTAAACCGCCAGGGCGGGACGCCAGCCTTGCCCTATGCAAGGAAGCTCTCTGCATCTGGTCACTAGTGCGCAGCCTGGAGGCGGATCTCCTGGCCATTCATGTGGCAGGAGCCTCAACACCCTGGCCGATGCCCTGAGCCGGATAGGGGCTGCATCGCATGAGTGGTCTCTCCTGCGGAGATAGTACAAGACCTGTTCTCCGCTGGGCACACCTCTGAGGATCTGTTTGCCTCAAGGCAGAACGCTGGTTGAGGCTGTTTCATGCCCGCCTCAGCAGGGCTCGCTGCAGGATGCCTCTCGAGGCCATGGACCCCAGGCCTCTTTCACGCCTTTCCCCCCATTCCCCTGATTCACAGGGTCCTGCTGAAAGTGAGGAGGGACAAGGCGCAGGTGATTCTGATAGCCCCAGACTGGCCTCGCCAGTTCTGGTACCCAGATCTCCTCAGTCTCAGCTCCAGGACTCCACGGCAGCTTCCAGCTCGCCCGGACCTGCTCTCAGTCAATCAGGGGAAGGTGTTCCATCCGGACCTTCAATCCCTGCACCTGACGGCCTGGTTCCTGAGACTCTAGAGTTCCAGGCCTTGGGTCTTTCCGACGAGGTCCTCAACGTCGTTGAGGCATCCCGTAAGGAGTCAACCAGAAAATGCTATGCCTTCAAATGGAAGAGGTTCTCCATTTGGTGTCGGGAAAAAGGGTTGGACCCTTTCTCGTGTCCTGTGGCAAGCATTTTGGACTATCTATGGTCCCTATCTAGTCAAGGGCTTAGGTCGATGACCCTTTAGGTGCACCTGGCAGCCATTTCTGCTTACCGGGCGCGGGCCGGTCAGCAGTCAGTGGCACAGGAAAAAGTGGTCGGGCTTTTCAAAGGCCTTGATCACATTTCCCCTCCAGTGCGGGAACCCCCACCTCCGTGGGATTTACTGCTGGTACTGGCAAAGCTCATGGGTGTTTATTCAACAATGCACAGGTGTGGTCTCCCCACCTGTCGGAAGACCGCCTTCTGGTGGCTATCACGCCAGCCAGAAGGATGGGAGAACTCCAGGTGCTTAGCATCGAGTCTCCTTACCTGGTCTTCCACAGGGACAAGGTTGTCCCTCGCCCCACCCGAAATTCCTTCCGAAGATGGTGTCAGGAGTTTCACCTTAATCAGGTGTTGATCTGCCGGTGTTCCCACCCCAATCACACCTCGGAGGTCGAATATAGGCTCCATACTCTGGACCCTAGAAGGGCTTCGCTTATTATAAGGAGCGACGGCTGAAATTCGGGAGAGGTTCGCCAGCTGTTTGTCACTCACGAAGCCGCACCTGGCAGACCTGCAGCCAAGCGGATGATAGGCAGATGGGTCACCTCCCTGCATAAATCTCTGCTATGAGTTGGTGGGCATGGAGCCTCCCAGAGGGATAAGAGCTCATTCTACCCGCCATACTGCTGCATCGGTGGCTGCTTCCAGGGATGTCCCTATCCAGGAAATCTGCAGGGCTGCTACCTGGAAGTCAGCACACACCTTTATTTCCCACTACCACATCGACCTT
Organism: Neoceratodus forsteri; assembly: GCA_016271365.2. Taxonomy (NCBI): domain Eukaryota; kingdom Metazoa; phylum Chordata; order Ceratodontiformes; family Ceratodontidae; genus Neoceratodus; species Neoceratodus forsteri. The sequence goes on from CM057454.1 coordinate 1,183,450,173, forward strand.
GAGTCACGCCGGGATGCTGGTTTTGGGGCCTCGGTTCTCAATCTTTGTTCCCCAAGTAAATATTTAGGGGTGTCTCTTGCCTCCCTCCTCCCGGAGAACTGCTAGGAGTCTGTCAGATAGTGTGGATGAACAACATATCCATGTCCCTAGAAATACAGGTTACTCACCTGTAACAGGAGTTCTAGGAATGGTATATGTTGTTCATCCACACGAACCCACCCGACCTCCCCGGCTTCGACACACAACCTGAGCTTCCAGCGGGCCAGATCTGGCGTCATGGGCCGGAGCTGAGAGTTTTACCACCCGGTTGGGTGGGAGGAGCTAGCTTGAAGACCTTCCGGCAAGATTTAAAGCGGCAAGGAACCTGCCAGATAGTGTGGATGAACAACATATACCATTCCTAGAACTCCTGTTACAGGTGAGTAACCTGTATTTATTGCATCTCAATCTAAGCAGTCAGTTCAAAACTTGGGCCCTCCTAGAGGATCTGGCATAATCTCATTGCTGCTGCCAAAATGGCAGTTGCCCAGAGATTTCTCTGGCCAAGCCTTGTTCATAGGCTAGTAGTTTGTCAGGAGACCAACAAAGGATTAATGAACAAATGGAACATCTGTTGATTTGCTTTATCCGTGCCCAAGATCATGTACCAGTGCTCACTCTACTCCAATCTTGGATGGCTCTGCCCCTCATCTTTTTGGAGGTACACCACATGCTGCCTCATCTATAAAATCTAACTCTGGTATACCAGTAACTTTGGCCAGCATGTTCAAATAACCTACTTCTGCCTATATTCCCTGAGATCAAATGACAAGTCCTTAGAGGCTGTACCCAAATGTGCATCAAAAATGGGAGAAAGTGCTTTCTCAATATATGCTCCCAAACTTTTGGAATTCTCTCCCTCTTGAACTAAGACTCTCCTTTGCACATGGTTTTCAAGAAGGAGTTCTGTATGTTCCTTATGTGCAGTGATAAATGTTCATGCTGCTGATTTCTGCCCTGCCACTACATAATTCACTGTTATATCCCTGTGTATGACAAAGAGATACACACTTGCACTACTGCTAAGCACATTATTGCAACTGTTGTCTGCTTGCACTGGGCTGATTGTATCCACCATATACATTGCTCTTGTACTGCTAATTTCCCTCTGGGCTCTGACTGTAATATTCTTGTTTTGACCCTAATAACTGTCTGTACCGCTGTACCACAGCTAAATGTTATGCTCTGTATTGTATAGCACTGCTGTATCATACTTAAATGCTCTGTCTTGTAAAAATTTTAGGTAATTGTATCTCAGTATCAGCCTCATTTGCCAATGCTCTGTAATGTATTGTCACCATGTCTGGAACCCTCCTGGGTCGTGCCTGAAAATAGGCAATTTTATTGTCTCGCTCACCTGCTCCGTAAACAAAAAATAAATAAAACTTGGAGGGTGTGTTAAAAAAACACGGAAGAAGGGAACAAAACAGTTGCTATACATACAGGTGTTAATGATATAGGCAAAAAACTACTGAATGCCATTAAGGAGGATTCTATTGAACTAGGGCGTAGACTGAAACTAGTAGGTTGTAATGTTATCTTTTTCTGAGCTACTGCCCACACCTAGATATTTTAATAAGAAAAAAAGAGATACTCCAAATAAACAAATGGTTGGATGACTGGATGCACAGGGAAGATTTCCTTTTACTAAAGAACTGGGAGTGTCACAAACCCACTCAGCAGGTCAGCCCTCTACTCCCAAAGTGCCAACCTCCGAGCGCACTCTTGTGAACAGTTAACAGAAGCAGGGTAACCCTTCTGTCTCTTTTGTGGATTCGAATCAACCTTTGGTCTCAGGTTTTGGAGGGATTCAAACTGTGAACCTCTTGCTAGCATACCCAATGCACAGGCTCAGATATTTCTATCTTCGGGGGAGGGAGGCAGATATCTTTGCCTATGGGCACCTAACTAGGAGTACAGAAATGAACCCTTAAAAACTGTAATAAAAGACCTCAGATTAAAAATTGCTTACCTTTTTCCAGTTTGGTATCACCATTGAAGCTTATGTACAGTGTCTACTTTTAACCATCTATATTCCACTTGTTAAAGAAAAGAAAAATTCAAAGACAGGCCAAGTAGGCTCTAAAAATAGAGTTTCTATAAAATAGATAAAAATATGTAAAACATAAAATACAGAATTATCACAAGAACCATACAATCTTTTAAAAGAACAAGGTTTAAACAGTGCAGTTCCTACTACAGTATTTAGATTTGTCTCTCTCTCTAAATACCTACTTAAAGTGCTCAAAGATGTTTCTTTGTCAGTCTAGATAGAAGTGTCTCTGAAGTGAAACAGAATATTGTCTAAAAGCTGGTTTTGCCTACCTCTTTGCATGAGGTCACCTAGCTCCTATCTGTCAGAATATATATAAAAATATATCTATACAAAAACAGGATGTCCTTTCAGAGTATTAAATTCTGTAATCCTCAGCATAACTCATTTTCTTCAAGTGATTTTCTTTGATCTGTGAACAGTATCCCCTCTCACACAGACATCAAAGCATTTATGATTTTGCACCAGTGTACTAAACCTGGGTTCCCCCTCGAAACATCATAAAAGGGATACTGATTTCCCTCTTAGCAGTTAAAGCTATAATTGACTGAGAAAAGTCTGTAATTAGCTTCTGGCCCTCCAGGTAATACCTTGTATCTAAAACCTGTGTGTGTGTGTGTGTTATACTCACATGCTGTTTCAGCATTTCTCAAGAGACAGTCCATAACCCATTTTTATATTACAAAAAATGATACAGTGATCAAAACCAGCTGTCCAAGTGTCACAATTCCTCCCCACCTAGACTGAATTTGAGGGCTCTATCCCCTGCATGGAATGAGCTTCCCAAATCAGTTCACTCCTCATAGACCCTAGACAGACCATCTGAGTTCTGATTTTTGGCTCCAGCCCTATGTACGATTGTCATGTCATACCCTTGCAAAGCAAGGCTCCATCTTAGCAATCTACCATTGTTCTTTCCCATCTGTGTCAGCCAAACCAGGGGGTTGTGGTCAGTCTGCACCACAAAATGCTGCCCATATAAGTATGGCTCTAATATCTTTAGGGCCCACACTATGGCAAGACACTCCCTTTTCCACTGTGGAGTATGCTTGCTCCCTGGGAAGTAATGTTTTACTCAGGTATGCTATTGGGTGATTCCTCCCTAGGCTGCATGTCTGACTCAGTACTGCCCCAATACCCACGTCTGAGGTGTCAGTCTGAACTATAAAGGTTTTACTATAGTTAGGACTTGTCAAAACAGGAGCACCGCACAGTGCCTCATGTAGTTTGGAAAAGGCTTCCTCACAGGCTGGGCCCCAGGTAATTTTCTTGGGCATCCTTTTCTTTGTCAGGTCAGATAGGGGAGCAGCCAGGGCACTGTAATTGGGTACATATTTCCTGTAGCACCCTGCTGTCCCTAGAAAACTCCTGCCCTGCTTCTGTGTTTCTGGTCTGGGCCATGCCTGGATTACCTCTATCTTTATTTGGTTTGGACAGAGCTGTCCCTGCCTTACCACATGCCCCAGGTATGCCACTTCTCCCATGGCCACCTGGCACTTCTCATCTTTGACAGTGAGCCTGGCCCTCTGTATCTTGCCCAGCACTTCCCTAAGGTGGGACAGGTGTTCCTCCCAGCTGGTGCTAAAGATGGAAATGTCATCCAGGTATGCCACTGCGTATTCCTCAGCATCATTTAACACCTGCTTCACCAACCTTTGGAAAGTGGCCATGGCGTTCTTCATTCCGAAAGGCATTACCTTAAACTCAAGTAAGCCTATTGGAGTGATGAAGGATGACCTCTCCCTAGCTCTGTCTGTCAACTCTACCTGCCAATACCCCTTGGTCAGGTCAATGGTCATAAGGTAGGTCGCTCCTCCCAACTTGTCCAGGAGTTTGTCCGTCTGGGGCATCGGGTGGGCATCTGACTTTGTGACTGCATTCAGTCCATGATAGTCCATACAGAAATGAGTACAGCCATCTGGCGTCAGCACAGGGACTACGGGTGAGGCCCAGGGGCTGCGGGATCTCTGGATTACCCCTAAATCCAGCATCTCCTCCACTTCCCTCCTAACGTCCTTTTGGACAGCCTCTGACACCTGATATGCTGTCTGCCGTATGGGCGTCTGTGTCCCTGTCTCCACATCGTGCATCGCTAAGGGGGTTAGTCCAAGCTTGGTGCTAAACAATGGGGCAAAGTCTTCTAAAACCTCCCTTACTTTCCTGATCAGGTCTGGGGCCAGCTGGGGAGACAATTTTACTCCCTCCACAGAGGACTACCGCTTACTTTCTTCCAGCAAATCCAGAAGGGAGTTTCCTTCGTCCGTCCCCTCCCTGGGACTACACACTGCGAACACCATGTCAGCTCTATTTGCATACGGCTTCACCATGTTGACATGGTACATCCTTTCAGTCTGTCTTCGATCAGGTAACTCCACAATGTAGTTCACATCATTTACCTTCCTAACCACTTTGTACAGTCCTGCCCACTCAGCCTGCAGCTTGTCTTTCCAGACTGGAATAAAGACAATGACTTCTTGACCTACCATGTATGAGCTAACTCTGGCTCTGCAGTCGTACCACAGTTTTTGTTTCTGTTGAGCAGCTGCAGGCTGCTCTGAGCTGTCCCCATAAGCTCCTTCAGCCTTTCCCCAAACCTAAGGACGTAATCCGCAATGGGAGTTCCTTGGGTGGCATGCTTGCCTTCCCAGTCCTCCCGGATCAAGTCTAGGGGCCCATGTACCCGGCGTCCATATAAGAGTTTGAAGGGGGAAAATCCTGTCTACTCTTGGGGCTCCTCCCTGTATGCAAACAGGTGGGGAAGGTATTTCTCCCAGTCCCTCCCATGCTGTTCAGAAAACACCCAGAGCATTGACTTTAGGGTACCATTGAATCTTTTCACAAGCCCATTGGCTTGTGGATGATACGGTGTCGTGCATCTCTGCACCATCCCACACTTCTCTCATGAACATTTCATCAAGTCCGACATGAAGGAACCCCCTCGATCGGTGATTACCTCCTGCGGAAACCCAACATGGGAGAAAATCCCAAGTAAGGCATCTGCCACTTTGTCTGTCCTCAGTGAGGATAGGGTGACTGCCTCTGGGTACCGGGTGGCATAATCCACCACAGTCCAGATGAATCTCTTCCCTGAGGAGCTGGGGGTATTTAAAGGCCCCTCAATATCCATTCCCACCCTCTGGAATGGCTCCTCCACTATGGGCAATGGAATCAGGGCAGCTTGGGTTTTCTTGCCCGCCTTCCCTATTTCTTGGCACCGGTGACAAGACCTGCAATACTCCTTCACCTGCTGGGTGAAGTTAGGCCAGAAGAAATTCTAGGCCAACCATTGCATTGTGCGCGCAATTCCCAGATGACCAGACAATGGAATATCATGTGCAATCTTGAGCAACTGCTCACGATACCCCTGGGGAATGACAAGCTGCCTGTCTAGCACCTCTCTCTCTGTCTGTACTCCTTGAATATACATAAGTCCATTTTCCCAATAAACCTTATGTCTGCCATCACCTCTCTGTGCACCGTCTGAGTCTGTCCAAGCCCTCAGCTTCTCTAAACTAGGGTCACTTCTCTGAGCAGCAGTAAACCCCTCACACATTCCCAAGGCATGGGACAGGTTCTCTTCAGTCACTATACTAGGGTCTCTAGCACTAGCATCAGGGCACTCAGGATCACTGTCAATCCCAAGTCTCTGACAATGGGTCACCCCTCCCTCTTCGGAGTAACCCTCTGTAGCGGTGTGGTTATTTGCTACTAGGGAAATTTCTACCCCCTTTTTGTTAGTCTCCCGATCTGCAGACACAGGCCGGGGAACCAGCCTCTCAGTGGTTTCCACAATGGCTTCTGTGGGGTTCAGGGAACTAAAATTTTCCCTTGCCGCTTGGCTATGGATAACTGCACATACAACCCCATGTTTGCGATTGTTGCCCAGGATCACATCCACTGCTAATGTTTTAGCTACAGCCACCTGTTGCACAGTTCCCCCTGTTTCACCCCAGTCTAAGAGAACGCTAGTGAGGGGCAATGTTTTCTCCCCACCCGCAAAGTCCTGTACAGTGATGTATTCATTGGGTATAAGCTGACCGTGCTGTACCAGATCCTCCTTTACCAAGGTCAGGGATGCCCCTGTGTCCCTTAACCCGTGCGTCTGTACACCATTCACCGTGACTTGGTGCATATGTTCCCTCGTGTTCACTGGCATGCTTCCAGGGACACACAAAAAAACTACTTCCTTTCTAGCACCCTGTTGTGTATTGCTTGCCTTTTTCGGACACTGTTTGACAATATGCCCAGTTTCTTTACACAGCCAACATTCATTTCTTCTGTCAGAGAAATCTTTTCTCTGAAACCTGGGGCCAACTGGTTTCGGTGGAGGCAGTGAGGGTTTTAGCTGCCCTGAAGGCGTGCTTTTCCCTTTCTGCACTGCCACGCCCTCCCCATTTGCTCTTGGAGCAGATCTGCTTTTGGCATAGCAGTCTGAGAGTTCAGCAGCCTCTTGCACTATTTTGGGATCTCTGTTCTCTAGCCAGGTTTTTAGCTCGGCTGAGCATGCCCAATAAAACTGTTCTAATAAAATCACATTTTCAAATCTGGCGTTCCTGCTTCTCCTGATCTGTGTCTCGGTGTTCTCACTCTCTCTCTTCTTCTCTAGAGCTCGCTGGTACTCATACCTCTCAAGGTCTGTGTGTCTCTCTGTTCTCGCTCTGCCTCATGGCATTCTCGCTCTCTCTTCTCCTCTGTGGCCCGCTGGTGCTCACACGTCTCATGGCCTGCCTCTCAGCGTTCTCGCTGCCTCCTCTTCTGGAATTCCAGCTCCATTCTGTGCAACTCAATTTGTAGCCTTAGTACTTCTGGATCCAGGATACTGGTGACCTTCCCCTGCTGCTGTGGCCCTTCACTGACAGTGGTTCTGTTACCCTCCTCATCAGATCTGGACACTGCACTGGCCACTTGCCCTGCCAAACTTGAGGTTTGGTCCCTTTCAGTCACAGTCTGTGACTCACTGCTCTGAGTATCTGCTACCATCAGGGCATCTATGAGGTTCTGCTTGCTGGCTTTCACCTCAAACGGGACTCCTCTGTCCCCGCACAACTGTCTTAAGTAGTCTACAGTGTGTCTGCTGTAGTTGGAAGTCATCTTCTCTCACTACTACTACTCTGACTTGCACTTTAGGAAAAAATTAAAATGGGTAGGAATGTGACTGTACACCAAGCGATATGGTTCTGTTTCCTTTTAAAATAAAACTCAGCCTTTTTCTTTCTTTGCAAGTGAGCTGATAGTCTTAAGCTGACATGCCGAACAATAAAAGCTTGTGATGCCAAAATTATGCCACTGCTGCCAACCAATCTGTCACAAACCCACTCAGCAGGTCAGACCTCTACTCCCAAAGTGCCAACCCCCGAGCGCAGTCTTGTGAACAGTTAACAGCAACAGGGTAACCCTCCTATCTGTTTTGTGGATTGGAATCAACCTTTGGTCTCAAGTCTTGGAGGGATTCAAACTGTGAACCTCTTGCTAGCATATCCAATGCACAGGCTCAGCTATTTCTGTCTTGGGGGGGCAGATATCTTTGCCTATGGGCACCTGACCAGGTGTACAGAAATTAACCTTTAAAAAGTGTAATGAAAAACCTCAGATTAAAAATCGCTTACATTTTTCCAGTTTGGTATCACCATTCAAGCTTATGTACAGTGTCTGCTTTTAACCATCTATACTCCGCTTGTTAAAGAAAAGAAAAATTCAAAGAGACCAAGTAGGCTCTAAAAATAGAGTTTTACTAAAATAGATAAAAAAAAATATGTAAAACATAAAATATAGAACTATTATCACAAGAACCATACAATCTTTTAAAAGAACAAGGTTTAGTACTTAGATTTGTCTCTCTCTCTCTCTAAATACCTGCTTAAAGTGCTCACATATGTTTCTGTGTCAGAGTCTAGATAGAAGTGTCTCTGAAGTAAAACAGAATATTGTCTAAAAGCTGGTTTTGCCCACCTCTTTGCATGTGGTCACCTATCTCTTCCCTGTCAGAATATATATAAAAAAAATATCTATACAAAAACAGGATGTATTTTCAAAGTATTCAATTCTGTAATCCTCAGCACAACTAATTTTCTTCAAATGATTTTCTCTGATCTGTGAGCAATATCCCCTCTCACATAGACATCATAGCATTTATGACTTCGCACCAGTGTACTAAACCTGGTTTCCCCCTTGAAACATTATAAAAGAGAGAATGATTTCTCTCTTAGCAGTTAAAGCTATAATTAACTTAGAAAAGTCTGTAATTAGCTTCTGGCCTTCCAGGTAACACCTTGTATCTAAAACCTGTCTGTGTGTGTGTGTGCGTGTGTGATACTCACATGCTGTTTCAGCATTTCTCAAGAGAGACAGTCTATAACCCATTTTTATATTACAAAAAAATGATACAGTGATCAGAACCAACTGTCCAAGTGTCACAGGGAGTAATTCTGGAGAAATTCTCATTTTTATGCCAAAGATGGTTTGCATCTGAACAGAAAGGATCATTTGCTCTGGCACATAGACTGAATAACATAATGAATAGAACTTTAAACTAGAATCTGAGGGTGTTGGGTTGTTTACTACAGGAGTGGAAGTACTGAGTCAGACACCGAAGAAAATACAAGGAAAAAGAAAGGAATTATCAATTATGGTTTTAAATGCAAGAAACCTGTGAAATAAAGTGGATGAACTCAGGATTAGGGCACATGCTTAAATCCGAATATAATTGCAATGATGGAGACAGGGTTGGCCCCTACAGAAGACTGGAATAGAAACATTGAGGGCTACCAACTCTTTAGTAGATGAAGAATGAATAAGAAGGGTTGAGGTGTTGCAATTTATTGTAAAGAAATATTAGAACAAGTTGAGTGGAGCCAGGTGATGGAGGATGTACTCAGAGAGCTGAGGCTAGCACAGGGCATCAAGGGTGGGGAAAAGGACTTCTTCAGGTACATAAGGGACAGAAGGAGCTACAAAGACCAGATAGTGAGGATTAAGAAGGATGAGGGTGGGTGGAGACACTAAATGAGTACTTCTGTTTTGTGTTCACAAGGGTGAAGGGAGGGCAGCTACCTCAGAGGATGGGGAAGGTGGGCAAAGGGGGTGACAGATGAGGTAATTACAGAGGGCAGGATTTTGAAGGCACTCAGGGTGGATAAGGCACTGGGACCAGACGGCATTCACCCCAGGGTGCTGAAAGAGTTGGCAACGGTCTTGGCGGGGCCGCTGGCAGACCTGTTCAATACTTCCCTGGATATGGGATGCTTACCACAAGATTGGAGGATGGCTCACATGGTGCCCCTCCATAAAAGTGGGCCAAAGGATGTACCAGGCAATTACAGACCAGTAAGCCTCACATCTACTGTAGTAAAACTAATGGAGACAGTCCTGAATGAGAGGCTGGTGGCCTTTTTCGAAAGTAGTGGACTCCAGAATGGTCGGCAGTATGGGTTTGTCTCAGGCAGATCCTGCCAGACCATCCTAGTTGAGTGTTATGACTGGGTGACAAGGGAACTGAATAAGGGCCATACTGTGGATGTCCTGTTTTTGAACTTCAGCAAGGCTTTTGATTCTGTGTCTCATGGGCGGTTGGGGGGGGGAGTTGGAATATGTGGGGGTGGGGACAAAGATGGTGAACTGGATCATAAACTGGCTGAAGGGGAGGCAGCAATGGGTGGTGGTGGGGGGACTCTTGTCCCCAAGGGCTGTGACAAGCAGGGTTCCATAGGGCTCGATACTGGGCCCGTTGCTGTTTGGGATATTCATAGCAGATATCTCACATAGCATCAGGAGTAAGATCAGTCTGTTTGCCGATGATACCAAGATGGGGGTGGTGGTAGATGACTTAGTAAGGTGGCAGGGGCTGCAGAACAACCCTGACGAGACAGGAGGAGTGGTCAGAAACATGGCAGTTGGGTTTCAGTGCAAAGAAGTGTAAGGTTCTGCACTTCAGAGCAAGGAACCCGGAGAGGAGCTCTCAGTTGGGAGGGATTCAGTTAGGTATCATAGAGGAGGAGAAAGATCTAGGGGGTGATTATAACAGGGAATATGAGCAACTTGGCTTAATACAGGAAGGCGGCAGATAAAGTCAGCAGGATGCTGGGGTGTACTGCAAGAGGAATCTCATTCAGAAGTAGTGAGGTGATCCTGCCTTTGTACAGGTCACTAGTCAGACCCCACTTGAAGTACTTCGTGCAGTATTGGTGTGCATTTCTGAAGAAGGATATCAGATTACTGGAGGAGATACAGTGCAGGCAACAAAGATGATCCAGAGATTGGAGGACAAACCCTACGAGTACAGGCTGACAGAGTTAAATATGTACACCCTAGAGGAAAGGAGGAATTGGGGGGTTATGATTGAGACCTATAAATACTTGATGGTAATAAACAAGACAAGTGTAGAAGGGGTCTTTAAGTTGAGGAGGGGGAGGGAAGGGACATGAGAGCATGGTCTCAGATTGGAGGGGGGAAGGTATAGGAGAGAAATGAAGATACATTTTTTCGTGGAGTGGATTGTGGCTAAATGAAACATTCTGCCCAAGGAGGTGGGCAGCTGCAATGTAACAGTGCTAGCTGCACATTCAAGTAGACTTAATAGACCATGAGGCCTGTTTCTGCTGGCAGTTTCATATGTTCATATATGGATCACAACAAGCAAGGTCATGGGTAAGCAGCTAGTTATAGGTAACTGTTATATTCCTCCTGACATGAAAAATATGGAACTACTTATGTTATACTGTACTGAGAAATCTTTCACAAAGTATGTAGTTCAAATGATACTCTAGTGGAGGGAGACTTCAATATGCCAGAGATTCGCTGAATGGATAATACAGGTAGCACCAATACAGGATGTGCATTTTTGGAAATTATTGATGATTGCAGTTTTATCCAGAATATAAAGAAACCAACTAGAGGTGAACAAATGTACTCGACCTAGTCCTCACCAATTTCACTGATAATTACATAGAAACATAGAATTTGACAGCAGATAAGGACCGCTTGGCCCACCCAGGCTGCCCATTTCCCTACCTGATGGATAAGCTGCAGATCCTAGTTAACCAGCCTCCTACTTCTTCCTACCCCCACCCCCTAGAATTGCCTTATGACTGTCCCATGCATGCTTGAATTCCACCACTGTTTTTGACTCCACAACCTCCTCTGGAAGGCTGTTCCATACATCTACAACCCTCTCTGTGAAAAAATACTTCCTTAAATTACCTCTGAGCCACCCCCCTTCTATCTTCAAATTGTGCCCCCTTGTTCTTGCACACCTCTTTTTTGAAAGATGCTACCCTCTTAGACTTTGTTGATTCCTTGAGGTACTTGAAAGTTTTATCATGTCCCCCTCTCCCTCCTTTCCTCGAGGCTATACATATTAAGCTCCTTAAGTCTCTCTTCATATGTCTTCCGGTGCAGACCCTGCACCATTTTAGTTGCCCTCCTCTGGACAGCTTCCATCCTGTCTATGTCTTTGCAGATTGGGTCTCCAGAACTGCACGAGTACTCCAGATGTGGTCTCACCAGCTATCTGTACAGAGGATAATAACTTCTGTTTTCTACTGGTGATGCCTTTCCTATGCATCCCAGTATCTCCCCAGCCTCCTTACTGCCCTCTCACATTGCTTGCCCACCTTTAGGTCATCTGATATGACTACCCCAGGTCCCTTTCCATTTTGTTGTTGTTAGTATCTCACCCCCATTGTGTACTCTTCCCTGGGTTTTGTTTTCCAGGTGCATTACCTTGCACTCTAGCATTGAATCTAAGCTGCCATACATTTGACCATTCCTCAACCTTTGCCAAGTCCCTTCTCATCCTTTCCACCCCACCTTGTGCATCAACTGTTGCAGATCTTTGTGTCATCTGCAAAGAGACATATTTTTTCCTTCCAGTCCTTCTGCAATGTCGCTATAAAGACATTGAAGAGGACCGTCCTAATACTGAACCTCATGTACCCCACTGCTAACTCCCCTTTTTCAGAGTGGACTCCATTTACTATTACTCTGTGTCCTATTCTCCAGCCAATTCATTACCCAGGCTGTCATCTTGGGACCCACTCCCAGGCTGGCTAACTTGTATATTAATCTTTGTGTGGGACTGTGTCAAATGCCTTGCTAAAGTCTAGGTAGGCCATGTCCACAGCCCCTCCCTGATCAACTACTTTGGTCACCCAGTCAAAGAAATCTATCAGATTTGTCTGGCATGACCTTCCAGCTGTGAATCCATGCTGCCTTGGGTCCTGTACCCCTCTGGCCTCTAGATACGCAACAATTCTTTCCTTCAGAAGTGATTCCATCATTTTCCCTACCACTGAGGTTAAACTAACAGGTCTGTAGTTTCCTGCTTCTGCCTTGCTCCCACTTTTGTGGGGAATCACATCTGCCCTCCTCCAGTCCTCAGGTACCACCCCATCCTCCCATGATTTGTTAAAGAGGGTAGTCAGTGGTGTCACTAGTTCTACCCTTAGTTCTTTTAGAATTCTAGGATGAATCCCATCAGGCACCATTGCTTTGTCCACCTTCAGTTTTAAGAGCTCTTTCAGAACCCTTTCTTCTGTAAATGGGCTGTTATCAACTTCTGTATCCAGAGTGTTTCTACTGTTTGTTTTAGGTACCCCTCTCTTCCTTTGTAAATACTGAGCAAAAATATTTGTTTAGTATCTCTGCTTTTCACAGTCACCCTCTGCCCACCCTCCCTCCCCTAAAATTGTAGTTACAAAATATCAGACCTCCTATCTAACAGTGACGATAACATGATCCTATATGACTGTGACAGGTGTATTATCAATCAATCAAAATAATAGAAGTGTATGACTATACTTCTATTATTTTACTTTATTATTGTATTTTATAACAGTGCAGCCTGACCTCTGTACTTGTTCCTTTTTAGCTGTTGTATCAGTATTTTGCCATGTAGTTTCTCTAGCTGAGTACAGGTATTTACCAGCATTTCACTCTGTATGTCCTTCCTACAGTCAGCTGTACTCATTACCTCATATCAGTGCCTTACAGTATAGTTCATGTGCAAGTTCATAGTTTAATTGTCTGCTACAGTACAAGTGCAGCAAAATCTCTCTGCTTGTTCAGCACTGTTTTTACTTGGCTCTTTGTTCCCGCACCCCCCCCGCTCTCTGGTTTCAAGTCCTCCCGCTAATACCTACTTAAAATATCTCCTGTAGCTCCACAGCTTGATTCCAAACTGCAGTCCAAGACTTCAAGGGGTCTCAAGGGCTCATTACCTCCTCCCCCCCCCCCATAGACAGCCAGACCAGTGGAGACCTTCTTCCCAGACGGTAGGTACATACCTGGAACAGCCCTGTTCAGTCTCAGCCTCCAGCAGAACATGCCACTTGGCTACAGGGTATTCCCAGATACTGATTTAGCGAAGTGTCTTACCCCACCCTGGCTGGTCCACTTTTTATGACGTAATCGGATCACGTGACCTATCTCCCTATTTTGCCATCTGCACTTTATAATAGCATGCCAACAGAGGGCCTGTTTTTATTTTTTTCTTCTGAATTCTAAACTGCTTGTCAACAGAGGGCAATCCAATCAACTTGCTGACCTATATTTGCTGCTCATTGTTGCCTGTGTTCTCCATCGAATTATCACCCCGTGGAGGCTTGACCACTTTGCAACCTACTTGGTCAGCCTACAACATTCTGTTAACTTGTGTTGTACTTATGCCTTGTACATTATTCAAGCATAGTGTATCCCTGTTACTAAATGTTGTTTAACATTTCCTGTAAACCATTATGTATGCTTTATCTCTGTAACTAATTCCAGGTCACCCTGAAAAAGGGACCTTCGGGGCTCAGTGGGCTTTCCTGGTTATCAAAATTGAAAAAAAAAAATAAATCCCCTCAAATGCACTGTGGCCAGCTCTAGACTTTTCCTGCATCCTAACTCTACCCTTTCCTAGGCTTCCTATTTCTTCATCTGCATCTTATCACATCCAGACAACAGATGGCACAAAATTACAGTCAGTCCCTTGAAATACTCTGTGACTGGCTGTAGCCTTTTTTCCTCCATCCAAACACTAGTTGTTTCAGGCTCGTATGTGACTGTCACCTCCCTACTTTTTCTCTGCCTTGCAATCTTATTCCCCCTGTCAGATTTTCAAGCTCACAGAGCACCTAACTGGCCTCCTATCCAACAAAACAAGCAATTAGCCCCCACCCTGGACAGAGTTTCAGGCTTCCAAAGCACCTAACGGGTGTCTTGTCCACCAAAATCTCAGAAATTTACATACCTCCACAATTTCCCTTTTGTAGTTTCTACAGCCCCACCAATAGGTGTCACTAAAATGTGTTTACTGGTGTCCCTTACTATCTCTCATTCCCCAGCGTCTCTTTCCCCCACCCAAGGAAACTGTGCTCACTCCCTTCTCTCTATCAGCAGGTGTCGCTATAAAGAATCATCTGGCCCAAGCTTCATAGCTTTCACTGTCCAATTTCTCTTTCCTCCCCTCCACTTTCTGTTAGACGGTCCGCGCATTGCCTTACCTCTACAGCTAAATACTGGTTTGATCTCCTTTCTCCCTACCTTTCAATTAAACTGCCCCCTTCCAACCCCTCCTCCATATCTTTGCGTAGCCATGACATCCGTTCATTCGCACTTCCACAGATTTCCACCTTAGCAGGGCAGTCAGCCTTTTCATACAGATTTCCTGCCCTCTGGAACCTGCTCCCTAAACAACTGTGGTCTGCAACATCTCTTACTACCTTCACACACCTGCTCAGTCTCCACACTCCTCCCCCTTACTCCTGCTCTCACGCCTCATGTTCCCAGGTATAAAATAACCTCTCCCTATCTATAAACTCTCCCCTGCAATTCAGGTACACAGTACTCCTTTGTATCTTATAACTCATTGCCAAGTCTTGATGCACTTTTGTGCATATAATGTTCTCCTTTGTAATTGTTATAGTTAGCCTGATACTGTTGTATATATTGCTTCTATTGTACATATTTGTGTGTGTATATTGTTGCTATTGTATGTTGGTTATGCTATGTCTACTTCTCCACTGAACCCTTTCCCTGGGTCACGCCTGGAAACAAGAATTGGCTCAGTGTGCTTATCCGAGTTACCAAGATTTTAAATAAAAATAAATTAAACAATAATAAGGCCAACTATGAGCAAATAAGAAATAACATCAGTGCTCAAATTATGATGAAAAAGTAAGGGGGCCCAATGGCCCATATTCCGAGGTGTACACAGAGTCAGTGTAAAGGGATTCAAAAATCCTCACAAAGCTAGGTGAGTCTGAGGGCATGCCCCCCTGGACATTTTTGAAAACATCACTGTAAACGGTGCATTTCCTGCATTTTAGAGCTAAATAAGGTACATTAAAGCCCACCGGGATGAAACACTCCATGATAAGGACGTTACTGTCCCCCTGCAAGAATGTTTTAAAAATTAAACTGGTTATGAAAGTTCATTCTTTGCTTTATTTGTAAAGTGGATTGCTTCTCACTCCCCATTTTTCTCACACTCTGTGATCCACCAGATCACACTTACCCTCTTTCTTAATTACTCCTTTCTTCCACCAACACCAACCCCCCAGGACTTTTTGCCAGCTCACTGCCTGCAAGTTACACACAATACCCCCGTTGCAAGAAGTGGACAAGCAAGGCAGCTTATGCAAAGGATTATTATCATACGAGCTGCCGTTCTGTTCTGAGTACAAGAAAAAAAAAAGGACACAGCAGCAGAGCACTAGACAAGCAGCCAATGAAAACAGAATGGAGTGGACTCAGTCCGCTACTTGTAAGGGACAACCAATGGATGTTTTGTGCATTATGATAGTAGGTAGAGTATTAAAAAAAGATTAAATTAAATTTGTAGATGAATCCTGCACCAGTTAACAATGGGACCCCCATACACACACATATGCCACCCACTTTATTGAGTAAGTCACTTAACCTCCTTGTCCTCCCAGGTTGCTCCTGTAAAAAAGCTTTCAGCTTAGTGTGCTATACCTGGTTAAACAACTAAATAAATAAAAAGGAAAACATGGTATTACTTAATATTTTTTCACTAAGGCAGGGCCGGTGCAGTTTGTTCTCCTGACTAAAGGGAGATTGGCAACTTTAGCATTGAGAAGTAAGGGGGCCAAAACACCTTTCAATTACATAGAACTCAGGGGGCCCTCCAAAAAAGTAAGGGGCCTGTCCCCCTCAGGACCTCCTGTAATTCAAGCACTGAATAACATGCAGGAATGGGACTGGAAAAGTGCAATGGAAGGGAAGGATGCAGACCAAGCATGGATCATATTAAAGGAAAATATTCAAGATATACAGAAAAATTGTATTCCAAAGAAAAGAGTGCATTTGCCTTTTCCAGGCCCTCCTTCTGGAACCCCCTACCAGCTGCAACTCTGACAAGTCCCTCCATCCACTTTTTCAAGAGTTCTCTTAAATCCCACCTTGCCTCCCCTCAGCCTTGCTCCTGTGCATAAATTATCCCACCCTGGCTTCCAGCTTTTTCCCTTGTCCAGTCCTGTCTCTCTTGCTCTTTTCCCTGTTGTGCCATTCTTGCTCTGCTGTGTTCCAACTTTGAGCTTTTTCTTTCCCACTTCAGCTGTGATCCAGTGTTTTTGAATTCTCTGCCTCTGTACCAGCATCTACTGTTTTATCTGTAAAACCAACTGTATGAACTATGAAAATCTCTGCCCTTGCACCTTGATTATCTATTGTAAATCGTTACCTCGGTACTTGCTTATTCTGTATAATTTTGTAAGTACTGTACATGCATCTTGTATTTTGTATATTTATTGTGTTCTACAGACTATTGAAGAGTGCTGTTGTGCACTTATCTGTTGCTGTTATGCATTGTTTCTCTGTACCTCCCCTTTTACCCTCCCCTGGGTCAGGTCGCCCCTGAAAAAAGGACGTTCTGTCTCAGTGGGCCTTCCCGGTTACCACAATTCAAATAAGGAAAATAAATAAGAGTTTGTAATAGAAAAGGGAAGGCTCCAACGTGGCTAAATTCCAAAAATCTGAAAACTGATCTCCAGGAAAAAGGATACTATAAAATTATGATAAACAATCCCACGGGGATAATATAAAAATATATAAGTTAACTGTGCTGAGGATTTTTCCTGCAATTTGTGCCCCTCACCCCTACGTGGATCCCTGCACTGATCGCTGCATCCTTGGGTCACCTACAGCAGAGAGACAGATGTGGGATACCAGAGCAGCGGAACCCCCTGATCGTCCGCCAGTCATATCACGGAGATGGATTGGTGCTGAAATTCAAACCAACTCCTGTTTTTTCTTTTGTTTGAATTGGGAGCTTAAAAGCATGGTGGAGCGCTGTTACAACAGACACTAGCTGGGACGCTGATAGAAGGGGTTGTGGAGGCTTTGTCCTGCAATCGGGACCCCCTCTCCCCTTATACAGATCATCTGCACTGATTGCTGCATCCTTGGGTCCCCTGCAGCAGACAGACAGATACAGGGATACCAGAGCAGCAGACCCCCAACCGGCAGCCAATCACAGCATGGAGCTGGATTGGTGCTGAAATTCAAACCACTCCTGGTTTTTCTTTTGTTGGAATTGGGGGCTTAAAAGCGCAGTGGATCACTGTTACAACAGACACTAGCCAGGACGCTGATAGAAGGGGTTGAGGAGGCTTTGTTCTGTAGTCGGAACCCTCTCACCCCTTACATGGATCTCCTGCACTGATCTCCCCATCATCAGGTCCCCTGCAGCAGACAGACCAATATGGGGATACCGGAGCAGCAGAACCATGACCGGCAGCCAATCACAATACTTTGCTGCCTCTGTAGAGTGCGCCTGCCCTAACAGTCCTCCCGCTAGCAGTCCAGAGCACAAAAGACCAGAGAGACAAGGGTGTCCCACTGTGGGTGTCAGCTGTGGGAGTCAGCCATAGGCCAGCCACCCTGCCCCAGGTGTCCCCTAAAACACATATGGAAATGGACAAAACAAAAAGCAATAAACAGAAAAGAAAAACAACATCTAGGTGATGAAATGGACTTTATGGTGAGCAAATGTGCTTGTCACAGAAGTTTTATTTATTTATTTATTGATTTGTTTCACCAGGAAAGATGCACTGAGCAACTTAATGCTTGTTTCACAGTACGCCCTGGGGAAAGGGATATACAGAGTACAAGTTCAGGTAAAATACATACAGATGGTGTAAGTATACATACAGTTATAACAGAATATGGCACATGAAACAATATAGGCTGTTGCAGAGTTACAGTGCAAGCAGATCTTGGGAGCAGCATACAAAATGGAATCATTACAGGTAATGAGCTATAGGATACAAGGTTGACAATGCATAAAAATAAAGTTACTATGCCCGCTTGCTTCAAAATAGATAATTGGGCTAATAGTGTTACAGGTCTATGTCCTAAATGTGTTTCTTATGGGCCAGTCTCCTGTAGTACTCAGTCAAGTTTGCAGTATCTGAAACTTACCTAAAATGTGCCGATTCGCTAGTAGTAGATGTACACAAGCTCTAATGTGCTGCTAGTTTCTGGTCTCTGTAAGAAAAGTGTGCTTAGATATCTGGGTAGTGGTTGCTGGCTATTCATCGCTTTCTACTCTTTTCAATTGTAGGGCAAGTCTTATTAGGTTGATATCCTGGTTATTTAGGGGGCTGCTATCATACCTTCTCCTGACACAGCCTGTACTGTTTCTGTCTGCAAGACTGCTGCAAGGTAGCAGTTAGTCTGTGTTATATTCACCCAAATAGTATTGCCATTTACAATAGCCTCCCTTCCCTTATCTGTTGTTCCCTTGGGATTGCAGTCTAACCTTTCACAGGTGACTATACATTTTCTAATCTAATAGTCTTCAAGGTCTGTCTCATTTACTACCCTTCTGGTAAAACTTTTTCTGTGCCACTCAGAAACCTCTACGGGATTATTTGTCCTACCATGCCTTGTTTGCTTTTGTGCTTGCTTGTTAACCTGGCTGGGGATAGTGAACCTAACCCTGGGCCTGCTGTCCCCTAGTTTACTGCCCCCCCCAACCTGGCTATCTACAAAAGGCCTTAAACGTACCCATTTAAATGTTTTTAGCCTCCTGCCTAACCTAGGAGAGCTTACTGCATGGGTAACTCACTACAGTCCTGACATTATGAGCTTTACAGAAACGTAGTTTAAACCCACTACCCCTGATTCCGCATGTGCCCTCATTGGTTTTAATCTCATTTAGGATGGATTATACTGACAAAAAGCATGGTGGTGGTCTGCTGCTATATTATAAAAGCCAGCTAAATGGATCTCTCTTACCCCACATGTATCCGCCCTCTCCTGTCTGTCAGTTCCTCCATGCACTACTCCTATTGGGTAATAATAAAAAGATTCATCTAGTCTGTGCGTATAATTCTGCTAAAGGTGGTATGCAATGGCTTACCTACTGTATCTCCTTGACAGCGTTATTCCTAAGGTGTGCTCGAATTAGTTATTATTTGGTGACTTTAACTTAAATTGGATAGGAAGTGATGTCAAACAGTACAAACCTGGTTAGCCCAGTGGCTTTGAGAGTTGAGGCGCTGGACGCCACACCTTGCGCCACTTCAGTGACCCAGGGTTGGGAGCGACTTTGAGTTGCCAGAGGTTGGCAGAGGAGGGAGAGGATTGCATGTCCACAACAGCCTCTCCTCTCCAGGGATAGGGAGGATATCATCCCACTCCTTGGCTGTGGGCAGCGTTGGTGTCAGGGAGGCAAGAGCATGGTTACATGATGCATGTATGCCTCCACATACGCATTCATGGCCATGAGGGACTGGACCAGAAAAGCAGAAAAGTAGGGGCTGCCACAGACTATGTGAAGTCCTGCCAGGCAGACCACATCCCTCTTCATCTCCAGACTGCCGTGATTGCCCCAATCTGAATTGTGTAATGGGTTGGGGAGGATGAACCTTCCCTTCTCACTCCACCACAGGGGAATCCATGGGAGAAAAGGGCCTAGGGTACCGGGAAGCAGTGATGGGCAGTTGGTAGAGGCAGAGCATTCTGCTTCTGGCAGCCTGGGGACAAACGAAATAAGAAAAAAAAAACCAGTACGAACCTTTGTTGGCTGGTCTTAGTCAACTTCTAAATTATTCAACTAGGTTCTCCACATCTGGGGGTCAAAATTCCCTTTCTTGATTGAATATTGACTAACAGGCCTGAGAGGATTGCTATATCTGGAACCTTGCCAGATTCGATCTCTGATCTTGCCCCTACATATTGTGTCTGGAAAGTCTCCTCTCCCTAAATATCCCATAAGGTTATCCATATGAGAGACTTTCAAAATTTAGCCTAGTGGCCAGGGTATTAAATAACTGGTATAGCATAGCAAAATGCTAAGCAAAACAGGGGTCATGCTAACCATTTTCAGAATTGCTTAGCAGTAGACTGTTAGCCATTTTTTGAGTGAGTCCATGACACAGTACTCAACATTAATAAAACTATATAATTGTTAAAATTTTTGCTAATCAGTCTGTGCCAAGTGTTATGCATTTTCACAACTGATTAGCAGTTTGATGTGTGAAAATGCTAATCAGTTTTTTCAGCTTATTTAAAACCATGGAGGCATTCCATGAAGGCATGGCACTCACAGATTGGTCCGTTGCACTATCTACCAATGACATCTCTGTTGCCCTAAATAACCTTTTTAGTATCTTTTCTCCTGCAACACAAGCATGCCCACTTATAAAGAAGAGGGTAAGGTCACTGCCACAGAATGGCTGCAAGGTGGTTTGTTTTCACATATGAAATCTAGGGATAAATACTGGGCTAGGTTTAAGACTTCCAAGACATGTCTGTCCTCCATGAATATAGACATCTCTGAAACGCTTGTAAAAAGTCATACATTCAGCCAAGAGCAAATTCTGTAAGTCTGCTCTGCTGATCTCTGTTAGAGATCCTAGGAGTTTCTGGAGTAATATAAAAAAATGTAGTAAGTGACACCCCAAAAGGCTACACTACTGACATGCTCATTGGTGGTATAAATAGGGGATACATGATGGACAGGAATGGAATATGGCAGATATCAACATGAGTGAATGGTGACCTTGGGATACTCACGGTGGCTCCGCTACCTTGTGCCATGGGTGAAAGTATCCCAAGGTCACTGTTTACGAATGTTATTTGCCATATTCCACTCTTGCCCATCATCAGGGTTTTAAATAATTGATTAGCAGTTTTTTTTCTTGGGACAATACTAACTGTGCCGAAAGCATTTATATAGGTTTTCTAGAAGTGTCATGTTTGTTAAACACAGTGAGGCAAGTGATATGCATTTTCACAATGTTTTAGAACTTTTATGAGCAAAACGCTAATCAATTTTTAGAGTTATTTAAAACTCTGATCATGTGTTCGATTTATACAATAGGTCAGGAGTGTGGTATTTTCTTTGATTTTATGTTCTGTGATACAGAATATCCTTGTTTTGGTGGTGTTATTTCCTTCCCTGGTTGCCATGCACGAGAGTGCTGCGTTTTTTTTCGATGGGTTCACTTTTGTTTCATGAATGAGTGTTTGTTGTAATTTTTCATTGGTTCTGTCTTGAAATGGGTTTGAGGGTACAGATAGTACTGGTTACTGAGGGATGTATTCTGGTTGATTGCTTCCCTGTTAAGTGCTGGAAACGTGCATTTTTATTAATTAAGTTGTCGTTGAGGGAGGGGCTTTGGCAGGGATTACTGATGCACTTCTGTGTTTCCCAAATGCAGAAATTATATTTATTTGGGTTGTTTGGGGATCAAAATACTGATATTTTATTCTTTATTTGCTTTATGGAGGAATGTGTATTTGTATTTTGGTGTTTATGGTACGTGTGTCCGGTTACTGTCACCGGAGGTTTGGTACAAGTTGCAGTTTGGAATGTCTGTCTGTTAACTTAAGTGGACTGACTGTGCTGTAGGATTTCTTGAAACTGCAGAAAACAAGAGGATTTTGCAGGTACAATGACTGTATGGAGGGTTTGTGCTGGTAAAATAACACTGGTTATACTGTTTCTCTGACACATTTCTATAGTGCTGTTGTGGCAGTCTGTAAGAAGTACCGGCTTGGGGAAGGGGGGACATGACTCATGCCCTGTGATAATAAACGGCCTGATGATATATCTGCTATGTGTATAAACGTAAGATTTTACATTTATACATATAATAGATGTGTCATCAGCCTGTTTATTCCACTGGGGTGAAAATACATGTTTTTATCCCATTAGATATCACCTCACCCCTATTGTATAAATTGCAATAATGCCCTAACTACTGCAAATGCTTTTAATACACAGTTCTCAGACCTGTCCGCCTTCACCCCCCCCTATTTACTGCTCCTGATGCGCAGGTCTCATCTGGCAGCTCCCTGCCTGGACCTCTCTCTCACCCACCTCTGTACCTCAAAGGAGTGTCTATAAGTGAGACGCATCAACTCCTTGCTAGCCTCTCCCCCTTTACTAGCGCTAGGCGTGACAATATGGAGACTAAATTTATTCATCTAGGAGCTCCTTTCTGTCCCCTAACAATTAACCATATCTTTAACAGGTCCCTTATTACTGGATCTATCCGTGACCTATGGAATGTTGCTAGGGTTGTACCAGTATTTAAACACGGGATCCAAAAGCCATGATAACTATCAACCAATAGCTATCCTGTCTGCTATTAATAAGGAATTAGAGAGTGGTAGTGTCCCAACTTACAGACTATATCCAGTGTAATGAACTGCAATCCTTGGCACAACATGGCTTTCATAAGGGTTATAGTACCTCCTCTGTCCTTGCCAAGGTTACATTAGAGATTAGGGTAGCCATGGATCACGGCAAATTGACAGAAGCAATCTTTGTAGATCTCTCCAAGACCTTTGGCTAGGTAGACCATACTCCCCTTTGCTCAACGCTATAGTCTTTTGACTTGTCAGTCACTGCCCTAACCTGGTTTGCTAATTGCTACAAGGAGGCAGCAACTCTGTTAAGTTTAACAGGGTTTTCTCTGAGCCTACTCCTGTCAAACTGGGGTCCCAAAGGATCTATCCTGGGACCCATCCTTTTTCCTTATTTGTGAATGATCTGCCCCTGGTGCCATCCCATGGTTGTGCCAGTCTATTTGCTGATGACCTAGTGCTCCTAACTCACTGGACATTAACGCATTAGCTCTCACCTAAAACGGGCTTTGGGAACATACAATTTTGGCTCCTGACCAATAAATTAGCCCTTAATCTCAGGAAAAAAAAACACAAGCCATGCTGTTTGGATCCCTGGCCAAAACCAAAGCAAGTTCTGAGCCCCTGAAGGTTACTAGTGTTGATAGGTTCCCTGTGAAGGTCGCTGACTCCCCTAAATACCTGGGAGTCACCACTGGTCTTCAGCTTTTCCTCTCCCTGCACATTTGTAATGTGAGTAAGGCAGCCAGTAGTAAGCTGGGCTTGGCCTACAGAGCAATATGTTGTCTCACATCAGCTTTGCGCCTTGCCCTGGCAAAAGGAATACTCCTCCTCATGCTCTGTTACAGGCTCATAGCCATTATTCATGCCACCAAGTCCAGTCTATCAAAATGGGATGTTGCCTACAATAGCATATGTTGCTTTGCCCTCTCGGCCCCCAGTCTTGCTCATCATTGTGAGTTATATAATAAACTTGAATGGCTTCTCCCAGAAAATCATCAGACATTTGTGTTGGGCTGCTTCACTGACAAAGTAGGAACTGCTACCCCTCCAGTCCTAGTGGAGCTACTGTATTTAAGCCTACTAACTCAACATACCTACTTAGGTGCAATGACTCTTCTGTGTTCCTTGTTCCAAAACCCATACATTGATGGGAGATTGGGCATTTGTCATCTGTGCATCTAGGCAATAGAACTCCTACCCACCCATGTTCATTTTGCCACCTCCCATAACAGCTTTAGGAACACCATCCAGGATCATCTGAGGTTCACCTCGCCTGTAATTGTACTTTAGTAGTGTGCCCCCTCCCCCCTTTTTGCAAACATTGCACTTTATTGTTCTGTCTAGAGCCCAACTTGAGTACAGTTGTAAATTAACTCAAACTGCTTACGTTGTTACGTGATGTTAACTTGCCTCACTGTTAAAACCTTGGGATATGTATATACTTTTGTATTCTTGTTGCAGCCTGCCCTGTCTATACATTCCTTGTAATCTCCCAGGTTGTACCTGAAAATAAGCATATATTTGTTTAGCATGCTTACCTGGTCAACAGAAGCTAAATAAAAATATAAGTAAGGACATGTGAAAAAGAAATAGGGAAGTCCAAGAAACTGGTAGAAGAGATTTGCTACCTGTAAATCAAGTCCAAAGATACTGTACAGCTATATAGACTCACTCAGAAACAGAACACAAGCAGTGAGACCTTTAAAGGGAAACTCCTATTGAGTCCCTAAGAGCAGCAGCAGCTGCAGAAATGCCTGATTAAGGCTTTTAATATAAAAGTAATTTTTTTTATTACCTGGTGCCCCAGAATTTTAATGAAAAAGATCCGCTCGCTCCATAACGGCGACAGAGCCCCAGGTGAACATCTTGTGCACCTTGGGTGACTTCTGCCATGAAGGTTATGCTAATTTCAGATGAGATGTTAAAACCGAGGTCCCATCTGCCTGTTCTGGTGGTAGTTCAGGTGGATGTAAAAATCCCATCGCACTTCTTGAAAAGAGATGGGGAAGTTTTTATTTACAAGCCAAAAACATACATTTTAAAACAAAACATTTTTAAATCACTACAAAAATTTCTTTTAACCAATTCCAGTAATGTTTATCCATAATTCTCGTGTTCTTTTTTTCTCCCAACAATCTACATCCCTCTTGAAAGATTTTATCTATTTCATCCTGGAATTTGCAAAATAAATCATGTTACTATAGCTTCCTTATTTTGCATAAATCTTTGACATCTCTTTTGCCATATAGCTCATTTCAGAACCGCAAATAATACATATACTGTGTTCTTATTTAATTTTTCCCACTCCTTTGTCAGCTGTCCATACACCAAAATGTTATATGTCATATTTTTAAAGGCCTGCATTCCCCAATAATTTTCCACCGTTTCCCAAAAAGGCTTAATAAACTCACATTCAAAAAGTAAATGCACCATACTTTCTTCCTGATCACCACAATTCCACTCACCACATATTCTTTCTTTTTTGGAACTTGTTTTTTATTGAGAGCAATAGTACAGTTGCAATACTTGTTCTTAAGATGCAAAGCTAAGATTATACCTATATACCAGTACACAGAAGGTAAATTGCATTTCTAAAACATTTTTCTTCAGATCCTTTACTTAGTTACATTAAGTTCATTAATTGCATTGCATTTGCATTGCTATTTGTCCTAATTGTTATTTATTTTGGTCTTTCAGATGCCAACACAATGGTTCTTAGGATCCCAGCTTCTCAATGAATGTGTCCAAATCATATCTTCAGATGTTCCTTGAAGAAGATGTGCTCTATAAAATTACACCCTTCTTTAATTTGTACTTTGCCTTGCATTGTTTTTGTTTGACATTGTGCTCTTCCCCGTAAAAAAAAATTTAGGGGAAAGAGTTTTCATTTTTTCTCCAAAAAGAAAAAAAAAGATGAAAAAGTATTTTGAAAAATTAAAAAGCAGCCTTAAAAAGAGTTACATGCCATGACTATACAAATACTAAAGTAATAAAGAATAAAAACGTTAACTTTTCCCTTGGCTTGTGCTTTCTTTTCCGCACATTCTCCATACACCTTTAGGTCTGGTTAACATTACAAATTGAATCTGTGTACCATCTCTTTTGGCATTTCACCCCACGTCCTTGATTCCCCCTCATTGCAGAAGTTGGCTAAGCACTGTATTTCCCTCCACCTCCTCTAAGTAATGGAAGAAAGGTAACCATCCTGAATTATATTGTTTTGCTTGATGTTTTATCTTGGCTTCAATAGCTTCTGTATGCTTTATGTCATTAATATTGTTAAACCACTGTTCCTTACTGGGTTTTAGTTTCAGCCAATTTTGAGTTATAGCTTTAACTGCTGCTACTCTCAGTGCCTGGAACAAATATCCATCTGTTGTTGATCTCATTTCTTTAGGAGGGAGCCCAAGGATTATGTTACAAAAAGTTAGATCTTGCTGGATTTGAAGAATATGTTTAATTGCTTTATTTACTTGTCTCCAACATGAGTCAATCATCCCACAACTCCAAAAAATATGACAATGCGAGCCCATATTTGCACAATTTCTCCAGCACTGGTCTGAATAGTTTTTACCTAGATGTTTTGAGATAACTGGAGTTCTGAAATAGTGTATGTTAATTTTCCATTGAAACTCTCTCCAGTTGCTGGTTGCCATACTTTTATGTGTGTTACTCCATATTATTGCCCACTGTTTAGGCCCCAAACCTCGGCCTATTCTTGTTCCCATTTATCCTGAACTGATTGAATGCCCAGGATACTGGTATTTTCTTGTAAGATTTTGTGTAACAAGGAGATTATTTTTTTGCTGTCCAGGGTATTAGCCTGACCATGGAGCAGGAAGACCCCAGGGGCAGGTACGCCCTGTATATTGGCTATCCCTGGACCTGTAAGGATGAAATGTCGACACTGTAAATACTTATGAAAGTCTTGTTTAGGTATCCTATACATATTTTGTAAGGTTTGAAAGTCTATCATTGTCTCCCCTTGTGTCATTTGGGAGAGGAATCTCAATCCCTGTCATTCCCATCTGATCAGGTGGGGGTCTACAGTGCCTTGGGAGCCCAGAATAAATCTTAATGGGGTATATTGCAGACCAGTTCTATAAGTTCCAACATTGCCTAGCCTTCTCCCAGGTTGTCATAGTATGTTTGGTCCAAATGTTATTTATTTCTTTAAGATTGTTAGGCATCATGACCCATGGCAATAATCTAAGTGGTATTTTCGGGTGGGCATTCTTTTCCAAAACACTCCAACTGGTACTCTGCTTGTTCAGTAACATACCAAGAATGGAAAGTAGCTGGGCTGCTGTATAGTAAGATGATACATTAGGAAGCCCCCATCCCCCCTCTTCTTTTGATGCTTGTCATGTTGCCCACCTGAAACGGGGTTTATGACCTAACCAAATAAATGTTGCTGTTTTCCTCTGGAGATTTCCCAGTTTTTAGGTAATGGGGACTGGTAGGGTGGTGAAAAGGAACAAACATCTGGGCAGTACATTTTGTTTTGCTGAACCTATTTTATTTGATAAGGATAGAGGAAGTATGTTCCATCTGTTCAAGTTTGAGAAGATCTGTGTAAACAGGGGTGGATAATTGTATTGGTACAGGTTCTGCAGGTTTTTAGGGACCCAAATCCCCAAATATTTTACTCTATCCTCCGCCCATCTGAAAGGTAGTCGTGATGTTTGCACCATTGTCAAGGAACCACTGAGCAATAGCAGCTCTGATTTCTCTTTATTGATTTTAAAACCCGAGATTTTTTTCGTAGTCCGTGAGTAAATGTAGTAAGTGTGAGAGAGAGTACTCTGGTTCTGATATATAGACTAAAGTGTCATCCATGTAAAGCAACATTTTGCATATCTGATCCCCCACTTGGATTCCCTTTACCTCTTGAGCACTTCTGACTGCCGCTGCCAATGGCTTAAGATGTAGGGCAAATAGCAGTGGGGATAACGGGCATCCCTGTCTTGTGCCTGTACTAATGGCAGGGGTTCTGATATTGCACCCTTTACCCTAACTCTTGCAGTAGGACTTCCATAACAAAGAGAGACCCACTGAAGGAACAGACCCTCTAGGCCATAGTATTTCATTACTTCTGTTAAATAGGGCCAGTTCAAATGGTCAAATGCTTTTTCAGCATCTAAAAAGATTGTGAGTTGAGGGGAAAGGGACTTTTTTTATGGGCCATGGCATTAAGGAGTTTTCTAATATTGTCAGCAAGAATCACCTCTAGGAGCAAGGAAGTGATTCTGCCGCTGTACAATAGACTGGTTAGACTCACACCTTGAGTACTGTGTACAGTACTGGAGACCACACTTGAAGAGGGACGACAGCTCCTGGAGAGGTACAGAGGAGGGCAACTAAGATGATACGAGGGCTAGGATTTGACATATGAGAACAGACTTGAGAAGCTCTGCTTGTTTTCATTGGAGGAGAGGAGAGACGGGGACATGATTGAGGTCTTCAAGCACCTCAAGGGAATAAATAGGGTAAACGTGGAGGGATCTTTAGACTAAAGCAGGGAGGTATCATCAGAGGGCATGGTTTGAAGTTGGAAGGTGGAAGGGTGGGGGGGAAAGAGGAGGAGGTTTTTCACTGAGAAGGTGGTGGACCCTTGGAATGCACTGTCTGATGAGCTGGTTCAGAGATCCACAGTGGAGGGCTTCAAGAGAGGGTGGGACAGACACAGAAAGTGGATGTATCAGATGGTGGCCTGTCCCAGGGGGGTGGGGATGGATGATAGGGGTTTCTGGAGCACAAGGGATGGGAGGGCCTCAGCACCCAACTAAGGATCTCAGGTTCGAGCAGACTCGATAGACCGTAAGGCCTAATCTCCTGGCAAATAGTATGTTAGTATGTTAGTCGTCTGAGGGGAATAAACCCACTATGATCCTCGTACACCATTGTTTCAATGTGTTTTTGGAGCCGCATGGCTAAGATTTTAGTTAAGATTTTAAGATCTTGGTTCAGTAATGATATTGGTCTGTATGCTTCACATTGGTCTCGGGGTTTGTTTGATTTTGGCAGCACAGTGATAAGCACCTTGTTCCAGGATTGTGGTAGTTTTCTTTCTTCCAAACATGTATTGAATACTCTTGTAAGTATTTTTGCCAGGGGAATTATTAGCTTCTTATAAAATTCTGGACTATATCCATCTGGTCAAAGGGATTTTTTTTATAGGGACGGACTTTATTGCTGTTATAACTTCTTGTTCTTTTATTGGGGATTCAATCTCTAGTCTGGTTGATTGTGACAGTTTTGGTAAATTTAATTTATTTAGGAAGTGAGTGGTCTCTGCCAGAACTTGTTTTGGGTTCTTATCCTCCTTTTATAAATTTTGGAGAAAATCTTTAAATCAGTTAGCTATCTTCGTAGGGGTTTTCAGTGTGTTGCTATGGTTCTGAGGGTTTTTAATCGACAAAATCCACCTAGGTGCCTGTGCTTTACGTAGCCTATAAGCTAATAGTCGGGACGCTCTGCCTCCCACCTCTATGTGTTTTTGATTCGAGAAACGAAGAGTACCCTCTGCTTTATCATTCTCAAATTTGGTAAGCTCATTCTTTGTAGCCTGCAGTTTTTTTCCAGATAGTACCTGAGTTGGGAGTTTGTTTATGCAGCTCTTCTAAACTTTTTAGTTCTCCTAGTAGTCTCACTGTACTTAGGGTCTTTAATTTATTTTGAGCTGATGCAAAGCTGATGAGTTCTCCTCTTAGAACCGCCTTAATGGCTTCCCATGTGGAAAGAACAGAGCATTTTTGTGTGATATTGATATGGTATACAGTACTTCCTTTGTTTTATCTATAAGTTTCTTTACAAAACCTTTATTGTTCAGCAAGGAAACATTCAATCTCCAAATTGGTATATATTTTGAGGGAGCCATTCTAACTATCCATGGGGCATGGTCTGATAATGTAAATTGGTGTAATTGACTTGAAATGGTCCTATACTGATATTGTTTCTGCGTAAAAAAAAAAAAAAATTTAGAGTAGGTTTGTTGAGATGCTGAATAAAAGGAATAATCTTTCTCATGCGTATGTTATGCGCATGTGCCATGTCTCCGTGGGTCCCATTTTGGGTACTAGATTGTTTAAGGTCTGAGTGGCTTTTCTATTTGTCTCCAGCCTTCCAGAAGAATGGTCTAATCCAGGGTTCATTACTGTATTTAAATCTCCAGCCAGGAAAACTTGCCTCGGTGGCAACTGGGCTACCTTACCAAAGACTTTCATAAGAAAGGATGGGGTTCCCAGGTTTGGAGCATATACATTAATAAAGTGAAGGGTTTCTCCATGCAGATTGCACGTTACCCTCAATAAGAGTCCCTCCATGCTTCCCTTTACTGTTTGTATCTGGAGTGGTATGCCTCTTTTTATCAGGATTGCCACTCCTGCTTTCTTGGGCTTTAGAGAAGATGCTGCCTCAATATGTGCAACCCAGTTCCTAGACAGCTTGAAGTGTTCCTTAGAATCCAAGTGTGTTTCTTATAGGAAAATTATTTCCCCTCCCAGCCTCTTCAACTCATTTAGGAATCTGGTTCGCTTAATGGGTGAATGCACCCCCTTAACATTATAAGTAATTAATTTAATTGTACCCATCATGTAAATTGAAGTTTCCTCCTCAAGATTCTCAGACTAGCATTATTTGAATGACCTTTGGTTGATAAAAGTATGGTAGAACAGCAAGCCAAAGGTGATAACAAGATTTAACTTTAACATCAACTATTAACATTTAAGAAATCTGTGTCACTTATTAAGTACAGGGACTAACAAAACTTTTTCTCCTCTCTTTTACTTCCAAGGTGCTGTATCCCTATTGATAGTTATAAAGGTTAATGGGGTATTATTTCCCACTTAAGGTGGGAAGTCAGGTCTGAAATACTGTTGATATTTCACAGCAGTTCAGATCCCATTCAGTCACTAAGTGGTAGACGTCACTTTCCACCGCAACCCTGGTGGTTATGTGAAAAGAAAGGGGTTTTAATAGTAAATAAGTAGGAGCTCCATGATATCCCCTCTTCCAGCTCTGTATATCAAACCTAAATGAAATCCTCTACTTCCTTTATGAGTGAGGGAAAAGGGGTTCCCATCCTATCAGGGCATCCTTAACTAAGGTTATAGAAAAGCTTCAAAAGGTTCTTTGCTTATCCCCCCACATTCTTTCCCTTGTTGCTCTGTAATTTGAGTTTATTTCTTGGGGGTCAGTGGTGCGGGTGTCACTTTTCCCCTTCTGTAAATCTTCCCTTCCTGTTCCCCTTCTCACATCAACACCCTTCTATCAGTAATGTAGCTTTTCTTGTGTAATAATTTATCTAGAAATTCAATTGAATACCCTTCCCCCATTTGCTCACTAGCTATGATCCATTGTTCCCCCTCCTTCATCCTGATACCACTTATAATACTGAGTCACAAGGCAAACTATAATAAAAAATATGTAAACAGTTATTTAAACAAACCATGGTAATGTGCCTTGTGATAATATTAAAGGATAATAAAACTGTATTCGCTGCTCATATTGCATTATGCAAGCAATGATTTTTTAAGCAGTTAGGCCTCTAGTTCTGTTAGCTCAACTTGTCTGGTAACCCTCAGGAGATCCGCACCTGTCTACGGTGCTGCCAACATGACTGCCCTCAACAAAATCCGCCTCCTCCTAAATAAGGTATGCAGGCTAATCACTGGGGCCCCTAGGCTCACACATACCTGCCAACTTTATGACCTGGCTACAATGCTAAACCTCGACTAACGGCTGCAATACCAAACTTGCCTTATTTCTAAAAAAACCCTGCTAGGACTTTCTCCTCCCGGGCTGACATCCTCCTTCCCTCCTCCTAGCCCAGCCCCTAGTCAGCACCCGGACCTCCTGCAAAGCCACCTTCCTGGTTCCTCGAGCTAGGACCTCACTTGGACAGAGGTCTTTCTGCCATAGAGCCCCTCTTGGTACAACGCCTTCCTCGCGCCATTACTGAAATCCCCACCATCTCCACATTCAAACTGCCTCAAAAGTGAGTTGTTCAGCAAGCGCTGCTGCACCTGTGCTTAACGGATGCTCTAACACCTTGTCCTGACAATGCCCTCTGGGCTGCACCGCCTCCTCACCTTCTTATTTCTACCACCTACATTACTGCCATATCCCGCTGCCTACTGTATCGCTACTGTCAAGAACGAACCATGTTTGGCATTTTATGATACTGCTTGCTATGTTGCCCAACTAATATGCTACTCTGTTACCAAACAGATCAAACTTCCGGCTGTACTGTTCCTGTCACATGCCTTACGTTCTTTGTAATCTTATACCGTGTAACCTGTTTGGCTGTTTTCACATTGCAATGTCATACCTTTATGCTGCTAAACCCTGTATTCTACCCTGTTATCGATTATACCAGTTCCTGCACTGTATAATACTACCAATGTATGCTGTATCCATGATCCATTTTTGCTTGTCTCTTTATGCTCATGCTCGCCTACTGGATGTATTCTGTATCTGCATTATCTTCCTTTCTGTTGACGAGGTACCTTTGGAAATGAGCCTCTGGCTCAAAGGTTGTAAACTGATTGCAATATAAATAAATAAATATTCGCTGTTCAGCTCGGTTCTCTGCTAACTCCAGCTCCATCTTGTGACTTTTGTTCATGATGTTGGTTCTGTTGTTGGCGTTCCGGTTGAGTTGAATGTCACATTAATGAATTCAAATCTGAAGCTAAGGCTTTCGGCAGAGGACCTCTTTGTGTCTGTTTGGATCACATGCCCACCACCAGCCATGCATCTTGTCACAGCTTACACTCCAGAGATTTCATCACTAGGTCCGGGCATGCAATCTACTGCTCCTTCAGGTAAGGCACTGCTTCAACTATGATGGGGAAGATCTTCGGGCCTTCAGCTAGGAAAATGTTTAATTTTGCTGGATAGTTGATTTGGGCTTGAATTCCCCTCTTCTCCTGCAGCTACCTTATGATCGGTCGGACTTTCATCCATTCGGTCAGCAAGGTGGCTGTGTAGTCTTGATCAAAGAAGATGGGGCTTGACTGGAACTTTAGATCATGATGCCGCCATGCTTCTTGTAGAATGGTGTCCTTAGCTTGATAGACCACCATACGCACAACAATCAATCTTGGTGTGGCATTGGGTGTGACTGGTCTCAGGCCCAATGATCGATGTACCCTGTCTGTTTCTAGGTGAATGTCCGATGGAAGTGATAGTGTGGTTTTCAGAAGGTGTAGTACAAAGTCTGCCATCGTTGGAAAACCCTCCTCTGACCCCTCTGGCACACAATGAATCCGAAAGTTGTTTCAGCAATTTCTGTTTTCCAGATCTTCCATACGCTCTGCCATTTTCCATTCTTGTTGAAGGAGGTGCAGTACAACTCTTTCCGTGGCTTCTTGTGGTGAAACTGTTTTCAAAATTTTGTTTATGTTCTGGTTTACTTTCTGATCAAGTTGTTGTACATCTTGTCTAAGATCCATCAGTGCTGAGTCTATGTTTTGGACCATTGTTAATATAGTATTTATTTTTTTAAACAGTTTGCTCCTACCTCTCGGAAGCCTTTTATCTTCTTCTGAGGCCTTGGAGGAGGATTGTGAAGGTGAGCACGAGTGGGTAGGCTGGGATGCCGCCGTGAAACCCTCCATGTCCTTACTCAGCAAGAGTTGTCTCATTTTTGCTGTGTTTGCCATTGATTTTACACTTCTGCCATGATTTTGCTTAGAGGTCATTCTTAGTAGAGCAATAAGGTTTAAGATGTCCCAGTTTCTTGTAGTTTTATGGAAAATTATAGTAAATTATAAGAACTAGGACCGCGGAGCTCCGAGAGTAAGACCCTCACATAAAAATATAAAAACATAGAATTTGATGTCAGATAATGACCGCTTGGTCCACCCAGTCTGCACATTTCCCAACCTGATGGATAAGCTGCAGATTCTAGTTAATCAATAGCTTATTTCCTCCTGCCCCCCACTAGAATTGCCTTATGCCTGTCC
Organism: Neoceratodus forsteri; assembly: GCA_016271365.2. NCBI lineage: Eukaryota > Metazoa > Chordata > Ceratodontiformes > Ceratodontidae > Neoceratodus > Neoceratodus forsteri. The sequence continues at coordinate 1,183,483,836 of CM057454.1, forward strand.
CATGCATTCTTGAATTCTCCCACTGTTTCTGACTCCACAACCTCCTCAGGAAAGCTATGCCATGCATCCACAACTCTCTCTGTGAAAAAAATACTTTCTGACATTACTTGTGAGCCGTCCCCCCGTATCTTCAAATTGTGCCCCTTGTTCTGCACATTTCTTCTTGAAAGATACTACCCTCTTGTACTTTAATTCCCTTGAGATACTTAAAAGTTTCTATGATGTCCCCCCCCCTTCCTTTCCTCAAGGGTATACATATTAAGCTGCTTTAGTCTCTTCTCATATGTCTTCTGGTGCAGACCTTGCGCCATTTTGGTTGCCATTCTCTGAACAGCCTCCACTCTGTCTATGTCTTTGTGGAGATGGAGTCTCCAGAATTGCACGCAGTACTCCAGATGGGGTCTCACTAACTGCCTGTAGAGAGGGATAACAACTTCCTGTTTTCTACTGCTGATGCCTCTCCCTATGCATCCCAGTATCCCCCAGCCCTCCTTACTGCCTTCTGTCATTGCTTGCCCACCTTTAGGTCATCTGACGTAATTACTCCTAGGTCTCTCTCTATTTTTGCTGTTGTTATTAACTCACCCCCCATTGTGTACTCTTCCCTTGGGTTTTTGTTTCCCAGGTGCATTACATATTAGTAAGTCACCAGAAGTTCTCAGAGATGTCACCAGAAGTCCTCCCTCATAGTCTTTCTTTAACTTGTTTATGTTTATGATTGCCTCTCACATTTAACTTGTCATGACTGCATATCCACACTATTTCCTTCGTTTTCTTTGGAATTATTTTTTCCAGTGTTATTTCTAAAAATTTTTGTACATTTATTCCATTGTCTACCTTAAAAACTGGTGTTTCGAAGAAATTGTTCTCCATGATTGCTTTATACATCTGTTTTCTATTGTTTATGATTAAAGAATCTACTGTCACTCCCCACTGAGTTAAGTACCTTCTACCAGTTTCCATTCATACAGGCCATATTTTCCCTCCCATTACATTTCTTTTTTTTTCTAATACTCTTAATTAAGGATGAACTCCACTGTTGTGTTAGAAAAGACTAACAACTACTCTCCCCTTTTATCAAAGGAACTTTGTGTACACAAATATATTTACATAAAAAACTATTGGATGTATCATATTTAATCCTCCATCCTTTATTGCCCTGTATGTAATTCCTCTTTTGATGGGATTCAATTGACTACCCCATAATAGCTGAAAAAGAGACTTAATATTTTCGTTTGCATTTGTAATGGTATTGGAAATATATCTGCTGAAAACAAAAATATTAGAACTATGAAGGTCTTTAGTAAATAAATTATGTTTTCTCTTGTCATACTCCATTGCTTCCACCTGCATATTTTCTTTCATGCTATTTCATACTTTATTCCCAGTTTTGTTGCATCACCTTCTGTCCTCCAAAAGAAATCCCCAAAATCTTAATACTTCCCTGAACTATGTCTAATTCCCCTCTTTTTTCCATCTCAACTTCCCCTAATGGGTAAATCTTACTTTTCTCTTTGTTTATTTTAATCCCCGTATATACACTATTTATACATAGCTACATAGACAGTGTTGGCAGATAAGGGCCTATGGCCCACCCAGTCTGCCCATTTGAGCGTGTAAATTCAGTTTATGTTTTCCTAGAAGTCTGTTGCCCCTTACCCCTGACCTCCAGAATTCCTTTATGTCTATCCCATGCATTCTTAAACCCCGTGATTGTTTCAGCCCCCACCACTTCCTCTGGCGGGGTGCTCCACTTGTCCACCACCCGTTCTGTGAAGAAATTTTTCCTCACGTTTCCTCTAAATCGTCCTCCTTCCACTATTTCTTTCCACTAATTTTATTAACTCATCCCCTGATGTTTGGTCTTTGACTAAAACTATGAAGTCATCTGCATATGCACTTGTTTTAATTAAATTCTTATTTTGTCACACAATCTTCTTAATCCCTCTTTCTAATTCTATTTTCCTTAACAGTGGACCTAGACATAAGACTTATAATAAAGGACATAATGGTCATCCTTGTCGTACCCCATTCCTTATATACATTGATGTTCCTAAATGTCCATTAACTAGGGGACAAGTTTGTGCTTCTTTATATAGTGCTTTTATTAAACTAATTAATTCTCCCGGGAACTTATATTCCTCCAAAGTGTCCCATATGTACTGGTGCTTTATGACATCAAAGGCTGTTTCCTGATCTAAGCATGTAAATACCCCAGTAGTGAATGATCTTGCCTTTTACTAATGATCTCTCTTATAAAAATTAAATTCTGCTGTATGTTTCATCCTGGTATAGCACATGTTTGTGTCTGTAGTATTAATTTATCTGTAAATGTCTTTAATCGGTTATTGATTATTTTTGCTAGTATTTTGTAATCTGATGTTAACAAACTGATAGGTCTCCAGTTTTTAAGTTGTGTTTTTTCCCCTTTTTTATGCAGGAATATTGCTATTCCCTTTTTCATGCTATCTGCTAAGTTGTCCCCATTCAAAATCCCGTTATACGCTTGTGTCAGGATAGGGTCAATTTGCTCCTCTAAGATTTTATTGAATGTGTTGGGAGTCCCATCCATCCCTGGTGCTGTGTTGCTAGTTAATGTTTTTATTGCTTCTTGAACTTCTTCCTATTTTATTGGTTTATGTATTGCCTTTGCTGCTTCTTCCTCCAGTTTTGCTACATTGCTGTTTGAAAAAGTCCCCCCACTCAACTGCCTTTTGGTTGTTAATATTTTTCCCTCAGAAATTCTTGTACAATGCATTTAAGGCTCGCTATGTCTGTGTATGTTTTCCCTAGCTTGTCCTGCAACTCGTACATTATTCGATTTTCTAGTCTCTCCTTGTTGCTATCAAAGGGGTTCGTATGATGTTTTGCTCCCTGTGTATCATTTTTTTGCTCCATGGTAAGTGATTTAACTCTACTGTACTGATAGCCCTTCATTTCCTCCTTAACTGTGCTCTATCTGAAATCTAGAAACACTTTTCTTCTTGGATTTTTGAAATTATATTCAAAGACAAACTATGATGAAATATTTGTATTACAGCATCCTAAATGTGTGGAGGACGCTATGAAGGTGTCCAAATTTTCTCTTCTGTAACAGGGTTTTAAATAATTGATTAGCAGTTTTTTTCTTGGGACAATACTAACTGTACAGAAAGTATTTATATAGATTTTCTAGAAGTGCTGTCTTTGTAAAACACATTGAGGCAAGAGCTATGCATTTTCACAAAGATTTAGCACTTTTATGAGCAAAACGCTAATCAATTCTTAGAGTTAAATAAAACCCTGTGTAATCAGAATAAAGAAGAAATATCTTAGACTCCCCCTGCTGTCGTATAAATTAAATCCAACTCGATTGAGAGAATTGCACTTTATTGTATGACTTCTGGTTTGTCTGTATGAAATCAATCTAAATCATATGTCGGACACTTTTTATTTATATTATAGACCCCAGATAGTTGATAAACTATTTTATTCAAAAGTCTATCTTATTTGTAAAACACATGCACTAGAACATTTTATGTATATTGTATTTTATTACTGTACTGTGTATTTTTGTATTTGTATATTTTTGTAGTTGTAATAACTTTGATTGCTAATAACAACAAAGTTGAACAATAAACATGTCTGTCTGTCTATCTATCTATCTATCTATCTATCTATCTATCTATCTATCTATCTATCACTTATATCGTACTCTGTGCTCCCAGGTACATGATTAGCTGTTTTCCAATAAATATCCTGTCTGGTGCATCCGCTGTAGTACCTCTAAATCTAAGCCTTACAGCATTCCTCCTCTTTGCTTGCTGTGGCTTTGTGTCATTTGGAAATAATTTTTCCTTTGTGTTTCCAATCCAGGGTTTTTCTTTCTGCCCTCCACCATCCTCACTCATTTCTTTGTCAGTATGAATTGTTTTCTGCTCCAGCTCCTTAGATGTGTCCTCGCTATCATTGCCAGTTCCTTCAAAAATTATTTCTTTTGTTTTCTTTGCCTCCGATAATGTGTCTTTCTGCTTGCTTTCTGCAGCATCTTCAGCGTTTTTAACACTGCTTTCTTTTATAACTTATTTTTGTTTTATATTTTCCCCTGAGGTGCTGGGTCTGTTTGGATCTATAATTACTATCATTCATTTCTGTTATTCCCCCTCGTTCCTATTCCTGTGCACTTTCTTCCTTTTTTTCCCTCGTCATCCTTTTCTAGCCCTTTCAACCCTTCACTTGATGTGCTTGGCCTATAAGGGTCCCAACCTGACTCATCCTTTTTCAATTTCCATCCTGTTTCTAGTAAGGCCTTTGTAACCCACTCCGGGTTATCTTTATAATTTTCAAAAGTGTGCTCCTCCTAGACCTCTTCACTTGCTTTCTGTTTATCTGTTTTACCTTTTTTTTTTCCATTTGTGGACCTTCTTGTTGTTTTTTTTTTCATTTTCCCTTGTTTTGTTTTTGCACCCATCATTGTTTTCTTACCATTTCCTTCAATTTTAGTATCTGTTCTCCTCCATGGTTGGGCCTTCCCTTTTAAGGTTTCCCTGTTGTTTACACTTTCACCTGAACCTGCAGTCGTGGCACCCTTTGGTCTTGCTGCATCCCTTTGTTGCAGTTGATTCTAACAGGCTTCAGGCCTGTCATTTCCACTGTCAAACATTTGCTTTGCCCGTTTAGGGCTTAACTGTTCTTTATCATCATTCTTTCCTCTATTTACAAGTTCCTATTGTGCATCTACAGGAACTGAAACCATTGTACTCACATTTTGAGGTTTTGCGTCCTCAGTCTCCACTGAAGATCGCTCGCCTTCTTGTTTCTTACTGCTTTCTTTGGTTCGCCGTTGATGCTTCTTTTCCTCCTTCATCTCCTCTTTTCTCCCTCAATCCATGGCCTCTGGTGTAATAAAGACCAGGGAGGAGGCTCTCTCCCCAGTCTCCCACATGTCCTCATTCTCTCAGTGCTGCAGTGAAACTGACACAAAGCCTGTCAGTCCGGCATGGATCCTCCTACTGGCAGAGTAGGGGAATATCCCCGGTGCCCCTGGACAAATTTCCCCCATTAACTAAGAATACCACCAACAGCTTAATCTGGTTCAATGTCAGTTTTCATCTGTATCCCCTTCCCCTAGGTCATGCCTGAAAATAGGCAGAATTTGTCTATTTCACTTATCCGGTCAACAAAAAATAAATAAATAAATAAATGGGGACTACCAACAAATGGCAGATAAGCATAACTCCTCTGCACTTAGGGACCTGATAGGAGTTTCCCTTTAAAGAAGGATGGAATGGAAATAAATAATAGTAATGAGATAGCAGAAGTGTTGAACAGTTACTTTGGTTACTCTGGAGGGAGCAGTATAGCACAGTGGGTTAAGGCTCTGAGCTGCAGATCTGGAGACCTTGGGTTGAATCCCACAGTCACCTAGGTGCATACTGTGTGATCCTGAGCAAGTCACTTAACTTCCTTGTGCTCCCAGGTCGCATATGGAAATGAGCCTCGGTTTAGTGTGTTACTCCTGGGTAAATAATGTTCCCTTCCCTATGTTCCCTGGTACTGTTTATCAAAATACTGATATAGAAAGTAAGGAGCAGAGGGTAATGGTTATGAATGAATAGATACTGTTGGTGAAATTAATACAAAGGTTGTTTTGGATAAACTCCTTACGTTAGATAATGCAGCAAAATCACTGGGACTGGATGGCATGGGATCAAGGTTATTAAGAGAAATTGTTACAGAAATATCAGAACCGTTACAATACATATATAATAAATCATTAATGAGTTGTGAGGTACCCAAAGATTGGGAAACAGCCATCGTGGTCATAATATATAAGAAAGGTCCAAAATGGGACCCTCAGAACTGTAGACCCATTAGTCTAACTAGTAAACTGGGAAAAATAATGGAAAGCTTTATTAAATATATGCTGAATTTACAGACTGAACAGCTAAATTTGATAGACAAGCAACAACATGGTTTTACAAGTGGGAAGTCCTGCACAACTAATTTATTGTGTTACTATGTGGATATTAGTAATAATTTGGATAATGAATTACCTTTAGATGTTACTTACTTTGATTTTAGAAATGCATTTGATGTAGTCTCCCATGTACAACTTAGACCAACATTAAAGGCATTTGAAATTAGCCATTATTTATTTGATGGACAGGGTTGATGAATAGTTAACCAATAGGGAACAGAGGGTTAAAATAAACAGATCTTTGTCAAAGACAATCAAAGTGACTAGCGAGGTGCCATAAGGCTCAGTATTGGGCCCAGTTTAATTTAAACTGTACATATCTGATAATGGGACCGGGTTAAAGTTGTACTACAGATTATTTGCAGATGACACTAAGCTAGAAGGAAGGGTTGATACAGCAGAGTGCCATGAAGCCCTGCAGACTGACCCTGATAGGTTGGCAACTTGGTCACAGAGATGGTGCATGCTGTTTAACATAAACAAATGTAGGGTGATGCATTGTGGTAACAACAATCCAAGATATAAGTACTACATATATAACCATTTGCTTAAGAAAACAACCAGGAGAAAAAGATTTAGCAGTAATTATAATCAATGATTTTACGTGGCAAGGGAATTGCTCCAAAGTATTTAAAAGAGCAAATTACATAAGAACATAGAAACATAGAATTTGATGGCAGATAAGGAGTGCTTGGTCCACCCAGTCTGTCCATTTCCCTACCTATTGGATAAGCTGCAGATCCTAGTTAACCAACAGCCTACTTCCTCCTACCCCCCACTAGAATTGCCTTATGTCTGTCCCATGCATTCTTGAATTCCTCCACTGTTTTTGACTCCACTACCTCCTCAGAAAGGCTGTTCCATGCATCCACGACCCTCTCCATGAAAAATACTTCCCCACATTACCTCTGAGCCGTCCCCCCTCTATCTTCAAATTGTGCCCCCTTGTCCTTGCTCATCTCTTTTTCTGAAAGATGCTCCCCGCTTGGACTTTGTTGATTCCCTTGAGGTACTTGAAAGTTTGTGTAATTTCTCCCCTCTTCCTCCTTTCCTTGAGGGTATACATATTAAGCTCCTTTAGTCTCTCCTCATATGTCTTCTGGTGCAGACCCTGCACCATTTTGGGTGCCCTTCTCTGGACAGCCTCCACCCTGTCTATGTCTTTGTGGAGATGGAGTCTTCAGAACTGCGTTCAGTTTATAATGCAAATTATTTATTAAATGTCATCGAAAAGAGTTTTGTGAGTAAGGCAAGTGATTTGAGACTTTTTCTCTACAATACTACGTGAGACCACACTTAGATTATAGCTCCCAGTTTTGAGGTGCATTAAATATTACTGACGGGTAGAAATTGGGGCATGTACAAAGAAAGGCAACAAGATCGATAAAAGGGCTAGAAGGCCAAACTTATGAACAGTGATTAACTACTCTTAGACTTAACACTCTCCACAATAGGCATATCAGATGGGACATTCTGTTAATGTACAAGATTATTAACGATATAGGACTTATGGAAGGAATGAACTTCAAATCTAGAGCGCAGAGTAACTTAAGAGGTCACAAGAAGCAAATACAGTCTACCAACTTTAAAACAGAAAGGCGTAAGAAACACTTTACGCAAAGAATAGTTACCATCTGGAATGGCTTACCATCAGTGGTGGTGGACAGCCAGAAGTTTGAGACTTTCAAGATGAGGTTAGATAAACATCTAGCTGGGCAAGGTTTGTTATTAGAATGGGCTTATGTCTTCTTTTGCCTCAAAAATAAATTCAAAGTGAAATCAAAGTGAAAACTGCCTTCTTTACTTGGCTGCCTTATTGTGACTGGGCTGCCTGATTTACTCAGCTGCTTTAAGTAACTGAACTGCCTGGTTTACTTAACTGCTTTAAGTAACTGAACTGCCCTAAGTGCATTAATTGCTATACATGCCTAGCCTCTGAGCTGCTTAGCTTCGCTCTGTGACCCCTTAGTGTACCTACCTCAGTTGTGAAAGGAGCGACACCAGAACCAGAAGCAACCTTTATTGCTGCACAATCTCCACCTGGGAAACCACAGGGGAGTAAGACTCTCGTTCCGTCCCAGCGTCCCAGTTCCAGAAGGTGTCTCCACCATTGCATGGTCCAAGCAGACTTCATCCTTTCACTTGTTCCTGCCAAGACATCGGGAGTTGGTCATAGTGTGAGCCAGTTGGTAGTGAGGGCCCCCCAAAGTGAGTCAGCGTAGGGGATGCCCCAGTCCAAGTGGTAGAGCCCTCAGCCATTAACAAAAAAAGGGGGGGATTGCCTTTCCATTTTTTTGTTTTTGTTCTCTTCCAGGGTTCCTGCATACACACTGCCCAGAACTTCTCCAGTGCCAACCCAGACAGGTTCCCCAGATAGCCCAGCATTTCCTGCACCCACCTCCAGAGACCTCCACTGACTCCAGATCTTCACCTCGATGCCACAGGTTCAAGGTGCTGGTCATAAGTTATAGTCAGCTGTTAGCAAGGGCCCACCAAAGTGAGTCAGGTTAGGATCTACCGTGGCTGTAGCTTGAGGGACTTTAGTCACCCAGTAAACTCGGTCATGTTGCCCAATCTCTAACAGGGTCTCACTGAAGATTGCCAGGCTCATTGCTGTTTCCTAGAAGTGGCCCCTACTGAGGTCTCACTGAGGATTGCCAGGCTCTTTGCTCTTCCCTAGAGGTGGAAGTAGTACCGGTTACTTGATAGGCCTTGCCAAGGATTGCCAGGCTGTGCCCCTTTTCCCGACGTGGCATAAGCACTGGTGGCCCATGCTAGAGGCTGCACCAAGGATCACCACGCTCGTGATCATACTGTCCATAGGTAGCGCATGTTCTGGTGGCCCAACCAGGAGTCACACCAAAGACTGCCAGATTCTAATGTTGCAGCGGTGAGGTGGTAAGGGTTCCAGGGACCTATGCAGAGGTTGTCCAGTGGATTGTCACACACTGGATCTTCACCTGCCCTCCAGCCCAAGTTCATCGCAGCTGACAACTCCACCTAAGGATTCTCCTCATCCATGACCAGGCTTTGACACCCATCCTCAATCAAGCACTTCATCTTCAATGTCACGTCAGTGTCACTAGTAGACATCTTCTTTCCAGGGCCAGGAGGTGTACAATGCTGTCCCCTGTTTCTGGTATATTAGGGGATGACCAATTTTATGGCCTGTACAGGAAGTGCTTCCCAGGGCTCACACCCAATGGACCAATGGTCATCTGACCAACATACTAAAAACCCCAAGCTTGGTGCATCAGATTGCTACGTCCTCACTCATACTTCAGCAAGAATGATCCAGGGCTTGAATTGTTCAGACATCCACATGCCATTAGTGGGGCCAGTTTGTGGTCACAGTAATCTTGTTTCTGTCTTCTCTTGTGTACTAGTGGTAGTGGTGGTGAAAGCTGAAGTCCTTTTGCTGTGTGCTCCAGTTAGTTATAATAAACTTTGCATTTTGGCTGTAGAGTATACCTCCTGCCTCTCCTTCCAGATTCATCTAGCATTACCCTAAACCATAGGAGGATGAAACACCACAGCTTGTCTACAACAGATATCTGTGATTTCCCTTGCAGGGCACCCCTGTCCAGGGTGGCCTAGCCTATCCCTTGTTATTGTCTGGTGACACAATCCCAGCAGAGCACCTGGTTCATGGCATGCCCTTTCCTTTAGCGCACTATATGCCCAACTTCCCAGCCACAGAAACTCTGACTTCCCCCGTGCCAAGAGGATACCCTACCTTTATACAACCTAAGTGCCTCTCATAACCACTTCCCCAAAGAGGTTGCCGCTAAGACACCAGTACCTCTGGTGGGCATGACTAGAAATGCCTAACTCTCCCTACCCTTGGGATGCATCCCATCCTCTGTCTCTCCCAGAAACATTTTTCATGACAGTAGTACTATGCCATACTGAATAAGGAATGTCTGGTGGTGAATTGGGTGGTAGTGGCTTTGCTCTACTATTTGCTGGTTATAGATCATGCCTTTCTCCAATGGTTGCATACCATGTGGGTTGCTAATTCCTGGCTCACTCTGCAGTATCTAGCTCTGCAGCCTTTCTACTTTGACGTATGCCACCAGGCAGACTCCCTGTTTAGAAATGCGGATATTTTTCCTGACAGGTTTGGTCTCTGGTGACCATTACCAAGTGTACGTTAGGCTTGGCTCTTAGGAGGAGAGTATCCTGCACTCATCAGACCCCCACGGTACAGGTGTTAGCAGAAGCCAAGAGGAATTCAAACCAAACACCGCATGTTTTGGGGTTGGCCCTTTAAGACTTACAACATGCACTGCCTTCATAAGGTTGCATTCTCCCTCTAGGGTAGGTGTTACTGAGGCACACCTGAGCCCCATTGAAAAAAAGGGCAAGAGATGAGGGACTGCAGGCTAGAATTAAACAGTACAGTTCCACTAAAGAAACATAGACCATGATGGCAGAAAAAGACCAGAGGTCCATCCAGTCTTCCCATATTCCCTATAATCCATGGAACCTTTCCTGGAATCTATTGTTCCTCCAGGGTACTAATCCTCCCCATTCTGTCTCCATTCTCTTCCCTGGTCTTGTCGCCGCAGGTGACCACTATTCCTTTCATTCTATCCCATGCCTGCTTAAATTCCCTGACTGTTCACATCCACCACTACTTACTTGCTTACATACTTGAAAGAGGCATTAAGGGGAATGGGACAGGAATCAGGGGTTGAGAAACAGTGGGCAGTATTTAAAATGGGGATTACAAGAACAACAGAATTATGTATTAAGCAGGTTAGCAAGAGGAAAAGGAAGAGGAGACCATTATGGTTTTCCAAAGAGGTAGCAAAGAGAGTGAAAGCCAAAAAGATTGCATTCAGGCAATACAAAAAGACACAGGCAGAAGGGGATAGGGAGAAGTACCAGGAGAAGCAAAGGGAGGCAGGGAGGTCAGTAAGGGAAGCCAAAGCTCAGACAGAAGAACACATTGCAAAATCAGTGGGTAGAGGGGACAAAACCTTTTACAGGTACATAAGGAAAAAGAAAGACAAAGGAGGGATAGTGAGACTGAAGGGAGGATGGGGTCGCGTGGAGGATGACAACAGTAAGCTGACATATTGAACAGGTATTTCTGCTCAGTCTTTACTAAGGAAGAGGAGGGTAATGGGTCTGAAGGGAGTACAAGGGTGAGAATGGTGCAGAATGGACACAAGTCCCTTTACACGAGAAAGGTCCTGAAGGAACTGGAAGTAATAAGAGTTGATAAAGCTAATGGGGCCAGATGGGGTGCACCCCAGGGTCCTTAAAGAACTAAGAGAGGTGGTGGCTGAACCTCTGGCTATCCTGTTTAGCCAATCACTGGAAACGGAGGTACCAAAGACTGAGGACAGCAGATGTAGTCCCCTTATACAAAAGTGGGAACAGAGAGGAAGCAGGGAACTACAGACCAGTTAGCCTCACCTCGGTAGTGGGGAAAATCATGGAAGCACTACTGAAGGAGAGATTGGTGGAACATCTGGTTGTCAATGGACTACAGGACCCAAGGCAGCAAGATTTCACCAGGGGGAAGTCATGTCAGACCAACCTCATTAAATTTTTTGACTGGGTGACTAGGGAGGTGGATCAGGGAAGGGCAGTGGACATGGCCTATCTGGACTTCAGCAAGGCCTTTGACACTGTGCCACATAGAAGACTATTACACAAACTGGGGAATATGGGTGTGGGCAGGACAGCAGTGTGGTGGGTAGGTAACTGGCTGGGTGGTAGGATGCAGAGGGTGGCGGTAAATGGCTGTCACTCCACAGAGGGAAGAGTGACCAGTGGGGTACCACAGGGATCAGTGCTGGGACCGGTCCTATTCAACATCTTCATCAGTGACATGGCGCAGGACCTAGAAGGCAGAATTTCACTGTTTGCTTATGACACAAAGCTCTGTAACAGAGTAGACACACCAGACGGTGTAGACAGAATGAGAAGTGACCCAGAAACTTGAAGAATGGTCAGGGTTTGCAGTTGAAATTAATGCAAAGAAGTGCAAGATAATGCATATGGGGTACAAAACCCTGGCACAATATATCAGTTGGGGGTGAGGATATAGCATGCACCAAGCAGGAAAGGGATCTTGGGGTTATCATCTCTGATGACCTCAAGGTAGGGAAACAGTGTGACAAGGCAGTAGGTAAAGCAAATAGGATGCTGGGATGTAGAGCAGGGCATTACCAGCAGGAAAGGGAGGTCATAATTCAGCTATACAAGACACTAGTGAGGCCCCACCTGGGTACAGTGTACAGTTCTGAGACCATACCTACATAAGGACATAGACAGGGTAGAGAAGGTTCAGAGGAGGGCAACAAAGATGGTGCATGGATTGCATCACAAGTCCTATGAAGTCAGGTTGAAGGAACTGAACATGTACTCCCTGGAGGAGAGGAGGGAGAGGGATATGATAGAGACATAAGTATCTTACAGGGAGGAACAGGTGCAGGAAAACACTATTTTTAGCTAAAAAGATGTTCCAGGACTAGAGGCATGGGATGAAGTTGGAGGGAGGACGATTCAGAGGAAACATGAGAAAGAATTTCTTCACAGAACGGGTGGTGGACAAGTGGAACACCCTGCCAGAGGAAGTGGGGGGCTGAAACAATCACGGATTTAAGAATGCATGGATAGACATAAAGGAATTCTGGAGGTCAGGGTGGGTGCAACAGACTTCTAGTAAAACAGACTGAACTTACAAGCTGAAATGGGCAGACTGGGTGGGCCATAGGCCCTTATCTGCTGACACTGTCTATGTATCTATGTACCACCTGGGCAGGCAGACTGTTCCAAGGTTCCACCACCCTGTCTGTAAAGAAGTACTTCCTCACATCCCTCCTGAACCTCCCTCCTGTTAATTTCCACTTGTAACCACATAACTGTTGGTATTCAACGTAAATAATTCCTCACAGTTTACTTGATTTCTGCAATGCAGTTTGTTTATAGTATCAGTGGCTCAGCAGGTAGCACACTCGCCCCTGAGGCTGGGAGAGCAGAAGTCTGTGGGTTCTATCCCCACACCAGACACTTGGGTTAATGTCCCAATACTAACATGGCAGTGCAGAGTGATGGTGGGGTGCTGCACTCCTGAGGTGCCGTCTTTCAGATGAGACATTAAGCCGAGGTCCCATTTGCTTGTTCTGGTGGTAGTTCAGGTGGATGTAAAAGATCCCATGGCACTTCTCAAAAAGAGTAAGGGAATTTTTTATTGTGCAACAAAAACAAATACAAATCAGGAAAAACAAAGAAATAACTCATTACACAGCAGTACAGAACTGAAAATAAACACAAAAACCAAGTAACCAAATAAGAACTACAAGAGTAGACTGTAATGAAACATTAGTGGTAAACATAATCATGATGAAATGTCCCAAAATAAAATGTAATACCTTAAACTGCCTAAAACCCCACAAAACTGAGAAATGTAAAAGAAAAGAAAAAAATAATACATAGTAGGTTCTGAAAAAGCCCATGAGACAATGAAAAACACTACCCAACCCATACCACTCCCTTCCAAAAATGCTGGCATACTACCTCCCCCATAGTATGAAATTCATAAAGATAAATGTTATCCAAGTCTAGCTGCACTTTGTATAACATGTCCCACACAGTGGCTTCCTGCTTCTTGCCTGTTGCTAGCCTTGCTTGTAGAGCAGAAAGCAGCTAACTAAAAGAAGCTACATTTTCTTATTCATTTAAAACTTATATCTCAGCAGGAGTCAGTGTCTGTTAAGATTAAGTAGACAGATAACTTTATTAGAAGTAGAAGGGGTCTTATTTAGGGTTAAAAAAAAGAAAGAAAAGAAAGAAAGTCAGTGTGTGTTCTGTGCTGAGAGGGGTACTGTATCAGCTGACTTTGCTAAACCAGTAGGAGGAAAGAGAGCTTAATTGGGGGTATGGTTTAGACGCTATAATAGCAGGTGAGTCAGATTACAACTTCCTGTTGCTAGCCTTTTTTCTTACTAATTGCCCTCCACCCACCCACCCAAAGCCAGTTCTACTTTAATAGCCACTGGATTTGACTGTAAAGAGGAACTTCCTGTTTGGCAGTAGGAAGGGAAGGATCATAGGGAAACATTGGTTTTGTAAACCCTAAAGGAAAAAAGTAGCTAACCCCCCCCCCCAGCTGCTGGTGGTCTGATATTGAACAAGGAAGAAGGAGGCTACTGAAGAAGATAGGAAGTTGCTGTCCCAGAACAGGAAGGGTGAGAGTTGTAAGGAGAGGAGAAAGTAAGCGTCCAGAGAAACAGTAGAGGGGACACAAAATAAGACATGATAGGAGTGGTGCAGTGCAATGGCTGTGGGGCGGCAGTGTTCCGGGAGACATTCTGGAGGCTGCGATGCTGCCCTATTTGCAGGCACCTCTCTGGTCTGAGAGAGGAGGTTGCCCATCTCCAGGCTGACCTGGCTAGGATTCGTGAAACCTCCTCCCCCACCCAGGGACCACCAGGGCCAATGCCACTACCTCAGAGGTTGCCACGAAAGAAGAGAGGCTGGACCAGGGTGGGCTCAGGGAGAGAGGGGGTGGTGGAACAGAGTTGCATCCCTTCAGCTGTACCTCTCCACAATTCATTCACTCTTCTGGTGAATAATGGTTCCTCAATGGAGGCACCTGCAGTGGAGACCAAGGAGGATGCTGGGAACCTTCACAAAGGAGACCCACAGCAGGGTGGCATGGGACCCCACAGAGGAAGGAAACAACTCCTAGTGGGGGACTCAATCATTAGGGGGGTAGAAATGAGGGAGGAAGGGGAGAGGGAGGTAAGGTGCCTTCCTGACGCCACGGCTTGAGGGACAGGAAGCAAACTCAGGATTGTGGGAGGAGCTGCACGAGGAGGGAGCTGGATGTCATTGTCCACCTAGGGACAAATGACCTGGCTAGGGAATGGGATCAGGGCAGTGCAAGAGGAGCTGTAGAGTTGGGAGGGGCCTTAGACAAGAAGCGCATACGGTAACCTTTCTCAGAGGTGCTGCCTGTCTGTGCAAGGGAGATGTTAGGCACCTCACCAGGGAATTCAATGAGTGGTTGAAAAACTGGTGAGGAGATCAGGATTTTGGCTTCATTGGGGACTGGAGAGCCACCTGGAGGGATGCGGACCTACACTGGTGCGATGATCTGCATCTGTCCGGGGGGGGAACCAGGATCCTAGGTGAGAGGATTAAATGCTTCATTGGCAAGCATTTAAACTAGCCAAGGGGGAAGGCACTGAAAAATAACAGGGAAATCCCAGCCTCCCTCCCACAAAACATGGTGATTAGTGAGATAAACACCAAGGTACAGAAGCTATTAGGGACCAGAACAGATTTAAATGTAAAAAAGACAAAGGCAGTAAGGACAAAAATGGGGCTAAAAGGGGTAAGGCTTTCAAAAAGTGGAGGGTGATGAGTACCAATGCTCATAGTCAGTGTAACAAGCTCCCTGAACTAGTGGCCTTGATGGAAGAGGGTTGCCTGGATATTGTGGTAGTCACAGAAATATGGTACACAGAGAACCATGACTGGGGTGTCAACATACCAGGATACACAATCTACAGGAGGGACAGGGAGGGTAAAAGAGGAGGAAGAGGAGGAGGAGTAGCTCTCTATGTAAAGGAAGGGATCATAGCAACAGAACTAAAGACTTAACAGGGAGCAGATGAAGCATTTTGGGTCACCCTGGAGACAGGAAATGGCACCACAATCCACATGGGGGTTGTATACAGACCCCCATCTCAGGGGGAGGGAATGGTCAAGGAAATGAAAGAAGGCTTTCTTAGAATGGCAGAAAAAGGGGAGATATTGTTGATGGGGGACCTAAATGTGCCAGATGTTAACTGAAGCACCTTTGCTGCAGGCACATCCAAGAGCAGGGTCATTCTTGATGCCCTACAGGGGCATGCCCAGACAGTCAGTGGGTATTGGAACTGACTCGGAGGGAGCAATCTAGACCTGGTACTCTCAAATGGGGATGGAGAAAGAATCTCAGATTTAGAAGTGGGTAGCCATCTGGGAAAATGCGACCACCAAACAGTGTGGTTCACAATAAACACATCCATACAATCAAGCCATACAAAAGCAAGAGTACTGGACTTTAGGAGGGCTGACTTTGGGAAAATGAGAGAGTGCCTCAGAAAAGCACTAGCAAACAGGCAAGAAGAAGGGGTGGAGGAACAATGGGGAGTGATCAAAACAGCCATCACAGAGGCAACAAGCCTTTGTGTAAAGCAAATCAATAAAACACAACGAAGGAAAAAAACGCTATGGTTCTCAAAAGAGGTGGCAGGGAAGGTTAAGGAGAAAAGGACAGCATTCAGGAATTATAAGGAAACACAGAAGGAGCAAGACAGATAACTTTATCAGTGGAAGCAGAAAGAGGCTGGGAAGGCAGTCAGAATAGCAAAGGCCCAAACCAAGGAAAGGATAGCCAGTTCTGTTAAGAAGGAGGATAAGACCTTTTATAGGTACATTAGGGAGCGAAGAAAGACCAAAGGAGGGATACTGAAGCTTAATAAAGGGGAAGGAATGTGGGTAGAGGGTGACAGTGAAAAAGCAGGGATACTGAACGAATATTTCTGCTCAGTATTCACAAAAGAAGAGGAGGAGGAGTTAACTAAACCAAACAAGAGAAACACTCTGAAGACGGTGGTCGATACCAGTCCATTTACAGAAGAAAGGGCTCTGAAAGAACTAATAAAATTGAAGGTGGACAAAGCAATGGGGCCTGATGGGATTCACCCAAGAATTCTAAAAGAACTAAGGGTAGAACTAGTGACACTGCGGACTACTCTCTTTAACAAATCATGGCAGGATGGGGTGGTATCCGAGGACTGGAGGAGCACAGATGTGATTCCTCTTCACAAAAGTGGGAACAGGACAGAGGCAGAAAACTACAGACCAGTTAGTTTGACCTCAGTGGTAGGGAAAATGATGGAATCACTTCTGAAGGAAAGAATTGTTGAGTACCTAGAGGCCAGTGGGGCACAGGACCCAAGGCTGCATGGATTCACGATGGGAAGGTTAAGTAGATGAATCTAATAGATTTCTTTGACTGGGTGACCAAAGTAGTAGACCAGGAGGGACTGTAGACATGGCCTACCTGGATTTCATAGCAAGGCATTTGATACAGTCCCACACAAAAGATTAATACACAAGATAGCCAGCCTTGGAATGGGTCCCAAGGTGGTAGCCTGATAAAAAAAAATTGGCTAGACAATAGGACGAAAGGTAGTAGTAAATGGAGTACACAGTGAAGAAAGTAGGGTTATTGCGGGTACTGCAGGGTTCAGTACTGGGACCGTCCTTTTAATGTCTTTATAGGTGACATTGCAGAGGAACTGAAGGAAAAGTATGTCTCTTTGCAGATGACACAAAGATCTACAACAGGGTTGATACACAAGATGGAGTGGAAAGGATGAGAAGGGACTTGGCAAGGTTGGAGAATTGGTCAAATGTATGGCAGCTCAGAGTCAATGCAAAGAAGTGTAAGGTAATGCACATGGGAAACAAAAATCCAGGGGAAGCCTACACAATGGGGGGTGAGATACTGACAACACTAAAAATAGAAAGGGACCTGGGGGTAATTATATCAGATGACCTAAAGATGAGCAAGCAATGTAAGAAGGCAGTAAGGAAGGCTGGGGGATACTGGGATGCATGGAAGAGGCATCAATAGTAGAAAACAGGAAGTTGTTATCCCTCTGTACAGACAGTTGGTGAGACCCCATCTGGAGTACTGTGTGCAGTTCTGGAGACCCATCTCCAAGAAAGACATAGAGTGGAGGCTGTCCAGAGGAGGGCAACCAAATGGCAGGGTCTGCACCAGAAGTCATACTAAGAAAGACTAAAGGAGTTTAATATGTATACCCTTGAGGAAAGAAGGGAGAGAGGGACATGATAGAAACTTTCAAGTATCTCAAGGGAATCAACAAAGTCCAAGAGGGTAGCGTCTTCCAGAAAAACAGATGTGCAAGAACAAGGGAGCACAATTTGAAGATAGAGGGGGGACGGCTCAGAGATAATGTGAGGAAGTATTTTTTCACAGAGAGGGTTGTGGATGCATGGAACAGCCTCCCTGAGGAGGTCATGGAGTCAAGAACAGTGGGGGAATTCAAGAATGCATGGAACAGGCATAAGGCAGTCCTAATGGGGGGAAGGAAGAAGTAAGCTCTTGGTTAACTAGGATCTGCAACTTATCTGTTAGGTAGGAAAATGGGCAGACTAGGTGGGCCAAGCGGTCCTTATCTGCCATCAAATTCTATGTTTCCCTTTGTTGCAAAACCCTGAGGCATCTAGCATGCCAGATTACCCATTTCAAACAAGCAAATATAACCCAAATTTACTCTTCTGCGATCTTCTCCATCCCTTCCCCAGTTGTTGCAGTATCAAAATGGCATAAGATGTCTGTGCAAACATACCTTCATCCCATAATGCAGCCAAAGAAGCCCAAAAACCATGTATACTGGAACAGTCAAAAAATAAATATTGCATGGTTTCAACTTGACCCAAATAGGTCCCTACTAAACAAATCCTATAATCCAGCATTTTATGTTTCTGATTTCCCTGAACATTTAATCATTGATGCCCACACAACCAGACCATATCCTGCATTTTTAATGGAATTCTTGGTTCTATAATACTTTCCAATAACAGTTGACAATCAAAGTGTGCAGAAATATTAAATACAAGTTCTTCCAGATAACTTTGTGCAAGAATAGTCTTATAAAAGTTCATCCTATCAGTGTCCACAAACCAATGGAGCACTATTTTCCACAATCTGACATATTGCAACGAGGTCTGTACTTAGGTAGGCAAACATTTGTCAGAAACGTCATTTTCCTCCAAGCTTCCAAAAACTGAGGTTGCCAGTGTTTCATACTATCAACATGAAAGCCTGTACCTCCTAACATCAGTGGACGAATATTACTATAAAAAAAAATTACTAAACAAATACACCAGTGAGTGCACCATATTGAGTCCACCTTCCTTTCGAGCCCTGTAGGTATGTGCCTGTTTTACAGGATTCAGGCGACTCCCCTGTAAAGCTACTAAAAGTTGTCCAGGAAAACAAAAAGAATAGTCCCAGCAACTTAGCATGCATATTAAAGGGTACAAGATATATATGAGTGACATACAAAAGTATAGGCAAAATAGAAGCTTTCAATAAATAAATCTTTTTCTTCCTCATCATCTTCCAAAATTTCCAAGACATGACTTTCCTGTGTGCATCATCATAACCCAGATCCCAATTTTTTTGTTCCACCCTTCTGGTACCAAACAATAACCCTAGTATTTTAATCTCCTCATGTTCAACTGTAATTGAAAATCACAGAGGTAGAGCTACATTACCTAAAGGCAGTAGTTTACACTTAGAAAGATTAAGGGAGATCCCTGTAAGATCATGCATAACTGCTAAAACATCAAGCACACCCTGCCCTGATTCTAAATCTCGTACAACAATCATACAGTCATCTGCATAGGCAGATACGTTTGGATACACCTTACCAGTCCTATCACAAACAGGTCTTATCTCAGTGGCATGTTCAATAAGCCGTAATAGTGGGTCAGTCACAAAACCATATAACTCGCGGGCTTAATGGGCAACCCTGGTGCACACCATTCAGTAATTGAACCGAGTCCCTAAATGCCCATTTATCAATGGTATCATCATAGCCTTTTCATAGAAACGCTGAAGTACACCAACAAATTGATGCGAAACACCATACAGTAGGAGGGTATCCCATAGATGACCATGTTAGACAGCATCAAAAGCCATTTATTGATCCAAAGTCATTAAATATCCATTCAGCTGCATAGTTAAACCTTCTTCAACAATTTCCCTAACAAAAATCTAATTTTGTTGAATATGTCTGCCAGGGATTGCACAAGTGTGATGTGGTGAAATTACATACATTGCTACCCGTGCCAATCGTGATGTTAAAATTTTTGGTAAATATCTTATAGTTAGAGTTTAAGAGACACAAAGGTCTCCAATTCTTGATATTCTGTGAATCACCTTTTTATATAAAAAAGTCATTACCCCCTCCCGCATACTAAGGGTTAGGCTCCCACCATCCAAAATCTCCTGATACGCTACCCTCAAATCAGTAACCAGAGCTGTTTTAAAATGTTTATAAGATTAATTAGAGATGCCATCCAACCCTGGGGCAGTATGAGCTGATAAATGATCTACTGCAGTACCAATCTCCTCCTCCTCAGTTACTGGACACATCAATGCTTCTACTTCATATTCAGGAATCTCAGATAAAGGCCCAGCACTTAATGGAACAGTCCTCTGTGCGCTCTCCGCTTTCTGATAAGTACAGCATAAATGTTCCGTAACTACTGTTAGGATACCAGAATGCATATCGTGCACTTTCCCATCTTGTCCATTCAAGGCCCTCATGGTCAATTTCTGCACACCCTGTAATTCAATCTCATATGGATTAGCTAACTCCTTTCTCCCCTGTGTAACAAATTATAAATTTTTTGCTTTCTCTCCCTCCCTCATTTTATGATAGTCACACATTTGTGTTTTAAGCACCTTTAATTGCACCTGATTGTCATAACCATTCTCCCAGGCTTGTGTCAAAAGTTTTAAATACTGTACTCTCAGATGTAAGTACTATAAATATCTTGAATCAGCCAGAGACCCTGACACCTGTCTCAAATAATCTCTAATATCCCTCTTCGTATCCTCCCACCACTCTCCCCAAGAATCATATAAAAAGTGAACATCTTGTCGAACAAACAGTAAATCACGCACCCTCTGCTGCACCGCCACCTGCAGTAAAATAGATGCATTTAATTTCCAATAACTTCTACCAAAAGTAATTTTGTGCTCTGATCCTATCCTAGCCTGGACCTGCACATGATCAGAGGCTTCCAGAGGTATGATGCTAACAGTTGTACTAATCAACCTAGAAGAAACAAACCAAAAATCAATATGGGCAGACAGTCTGCCTTTATAGAATGTATGTTTCGGGATTTGGGTCACAAGATCATAAATATCACATAAGCCTGCAGTAGACAGGATGTTTGTCAATGTATTGGTATCGCCGTACACTTTTTGAGTTTGTCTACCCTAATCCCTAGACGACAAATCACAATTAAAATCCCCCCACACACAAAATCAACTTAGATGTAGAGATGTAAGGTTCAGCGAGACGAAATAAGGCCACTCTATCAGCCTTAGTTTGTGGCGCATACACATTAATTAATCAAGATACTATACCACATCCACATGCAAAATCCTGCCAGGGAAAATATCCAAGACTTTCAAGATTTGGACAGTCAAACCAAAAAACAAAATCCCCACACCTGAACAATGTATTTCCCCCACCAACCACAAGGATGGTCCCCACCTCCAATCCCTTTTTGCCTGCTCCATCTCAGAAATAGCGTGTAATCTAGTATCCTGTATAAAAATGATCTGACCTAAACTGTCATGCAAACTAGCAAAGGTAACAGCATGCTTCTGATAAATATGAATGCTATTAACATTTACAGTAGAGACAAAAATAGAAGACATCATGAGAGAGAAAGGAAAAAAATCAGAATGTCCAAACAGTAAATCCACTTAATTTCCTTTTTTTTTCCTCGTTTTCTTCTTAGGCTTCTCAAACTTTCCAGTTCCAACTGGAGTCTCAAAGTTGTGATGAAGTCACCGACGAGCCATCAGATGCATCACCCCCATCACCATCCAGTACATCCATAAGAGCATCAAATGGATTCTGAACTACTAGGTCTTCCATTGGTACAGGGGTCCCCTTTTGTGCTGTTTTAGATCTTCTAACCCTTTGAAAGAGCAAGTCCTCCCCTTTCCCTGGTGGGGGCATCACCACCCCCATCTTGTCCTGAACCACAGCAGAGACAGGCCCAGTAGTGTCACCTGGTAAAGCCTGCACATCCAGCTCATGGTCAGACAAACCCTGGCCTAAAACCTGAGGAAGTTCCCAATCCACTGGATCCTGCGAATTATCCTGAGAGGGGACAGAAGGAGCCTGGGCACAGCCTGGGATATCCGCCTGCACTAGAACAGACTCAGAAGGTGAGCCTGAACCCAGATCAGCAGCAGGAACCTGCTTTCCATCAGTCAAGTGATCCATCAAAGCCCTAACTCCCATTTTCTCCTTTTGTGCTGTAGTAACATAGACATCATGCTCAGATCGGATAGATTGATCTATACCATTATGAGATGCCCAGGGACAGTTCAGAAAATTATGACCCCTTCCGTCACATAAATTACATTCTAGGGACATGGATATGTTGTTCATCCACACTCATTGGCAGGTATCCTTGCCGCTTTAAATCTTGCCGGAAGGTCTTCAAGCTTGCTCCTCCCACCCACCCGGGTGGTATAACTCTCGGCTCCGCCCCATGACGCCAGATCTTCCTTACCGCTTGGAAGCTCAGGTTCCCTCCTTAACGCTCTGCGTTTGAGACTGGTTCTATTTCTCCGCTTATGGATTTAAAAATAAATTTTGCAAAAGACTTCGGTCTTCTATCCCCCGCTGCGATGGACAAATCGACCTCGGATTTCGAGAGATGCCCATGCGGCAGAAGATGTCTCGGACAGATCCACACTCCACGGGTGTCTACTGCTTAGGCCTTGAGCACGACCCGCAGGCTTGCGATCTGTGTTTCATCTTCTCGGCCTACGCCCTCAAGACCGTGTGCCTGATTGCAACTGGGCCGCCCGGAGCGCTTCTCCGTGAAGTCCAAGGAGGCCCGGTTGGCGGTGTCCGCGCGCGGCTCGGCGGATCAGCTCGAGCGGATGGTCGCCTCAAGAGGAGGCGTGGCGCGGGTCAGATCTTCCTCGGCCGCGCATTTATCCCGGCCTCCCTGGGCTCTTCTTACACGGCTTCTTTTAAGGAGCTTTTGTCTGTCCCTCTCCACTAAAGGAGAAGGACCTACATCTGCGGACCTTATTCTCGGTCCAAAAGAGGGACAGGGTAAGTCCTCCGCTCGACGCCTCTTGGGAGCGGAAAGGTCCTTCCCGGGCCGCCGACTCGTCGGCTTCGGTCGATCTGTCGCTCGCCACTGGCCTCACGGTGTCCCCGTCAGGTCAGTTGACCGAGACTCCCACCGATGAAGTTTAGATTTTTCTCGACCCATTGATGGGCTGTCGCCTTTAGCAGCCGAGATTCCCTCCCGGTTCCCCCGGAGGAGTTGAGGATCCGGCTCGCTTCAGCCCGGTTCCGGAGCCTCCGGTGGACCATCCGAGCCAAAGGAGTGCCGGTTCCGCCGACACCTCCCCGCACCGACCTCGGAAATTCGGACTCGGTCTCGGTCTCGACCTCTTCGCGGTCCAGCCGATCCCACCAGCCATAGGCGGTTCTCGGTTCGGCATCATGTAAGCGGGCGTTGCCGTCGTCTCGCCTCCTCCTCGGATGAGGGAGGCTTCGCGAAATTACGCTTGACGGTACGAGACCTTATGTTGCAACAGCTCCTCCTGGCCGGAATAAGCTCACCCCGCCGCCTTCCCCGCCATTAAGTGGCTGTCACCGAACGGCCAACACAACCCTCGACTTATCCGAGGAGCTTATACCCAGGCCGGTTGTTCGCCAAACCAGCTGCTCCACCGATTCGTGGAACTCTCCTCCACAGCCACCACTGGGGCTCCACCAAGGATTCTCGGTCGGCTAAGGGTCTACCCCATCGGTTGTCAGTTACCCTCACTCCCGACCGACCTCGCAGGTGAAGGTGGATCAGGCCAGAGGCAGCTTTCGAGGACTCTTCCGAAGTCCGAAGATGATTCCTCCTTTTTCTCCAAGCGACTGGACTTGGAGTCTTCAGGAGGTCAGTCAATGGATGATAGCCCGTCGTCCTTCCTAGGACTGCTTCGGCTCATCTCGGAGTCCACCGGGATGGAGCTCGAACCTGTTTCCAAATGGGCCAGGTATCCCCTCACGGAGATTCTGGACCGAGGGGATTCTCGACGGAGGTTCCTTCCGTGGCACAAGGCCAGTGGGTCCGCACTGGAGCTTTGGTAGCGCCCTGCTTCCTGCCCTCGCGCCGGCCAGGATGGCCAGGAAGTATGCGGCCCTACCGTTCCTTGTCCGGTTTTTCGAACACCCTCTGCTGAGGGTTGGTTACCGACAGTTCCGGCCACCGCAACGCCAGGGATGTGGACAACCTCCTGACAAGGAGTCCAAGAAATTGGACTATGTCGGTGAAAAGTCTACGCTATGCCCTTCTCGGTTCGCCAGGCCAGTTCGGCCGCTCTCATGGCACATTTTTCTCATGCCCTGTTGGGCTCCCCTGATGAGGTCATCCTCATCTTCCCGCCGATCTGCAGACTACGGTTAAGCAGGTGCGGACCAGGGCAGGGTAGTGGCCAAACAGCAGCTCCAGACTGCTTTGGATAGGGGACTCATGTGCCAGATCGGGTGGCCGTGGCAGAGTGGCGTCATGGGCTTGGCTGAGGATATCCACCTTTACTTCGGATACCCAGCAAGTTGGCGGATGTTCCCTTTGGGACTGACCTCTTCGGCCCTGGGGTGGAAGGTCACCTGCAGAGGATCGAGAAGTCCAATGCCACCTTGACCGCGGCTCTTCCGCAGAAGGACAAAGGTCGCAAACCACAGCCTAAGCCCTTCGTCTCTTCTGTGCCCGCGCCGCGCCTGCCCAGCAACGCCAGGGCCAGCAGGCTCGGCCTTGGCATCCCAAACCCAAGCCCGGCTTCCTCAACAGGAGGCAGGGAGGAAAGGGCTCAGGAGGTCCTCGCCGTCCTCCTCCAAGCCTGCCCAGTGACGGGCTGAGGGGTGCCCCCATTCCCCGCCACCTTATTCTGGGTCCTCTGGGGACGGATCCGCACTTCCGCTCCACCTGGTCCACTGTTACCACGGACAGGTGGGTCTTGAGGTGGTGGAAGAGGCCTGCCTCTGAATTGAGCAGGCACGACCTTCAGAGCCGTTGCCCTCGGGGCTTCGGGATCCCCAGCCTCACTGGCGGCCGTCGAGCCGACATCGCTCCTCCTCCAGAAGGAGGTGGTAAGAGAGGTGGTGGACCTCCTTCAGACCCAGGGTTTGTGTCCAGGTACTTCCTGGTTCCGAACGGACGGGGGGCTGGCGCCCCATTCTCGACCTACACGACCTAAACAAGTTCCTAAGGTCTCGAACCTTCAGGATGGTCACTCTGGCTCAGATAATACCATCCTTGGAACGCGGCATGTGGTTCTGCTCTCTGGACTTGCAGGACGCGTTTTTTCACGCCCTATCCGTCTCTGCCTCACCAGAGATTCCTTCGCCCGAGCGAAGGATCCTCTTCGAGTTCCAAGCCATGCCCTTCGCTTGTCTCCAGCTCCCAGGGTCTTCACCAAATGCATGGCAGTGGTGACAGTATTCCTGCGGCCGAGGGTCCGGTGTACCTTACCTGGATGACTGGCTGATAGCAGCTCCCTCCAGGAAGGAGGCGGAGTGGTCCAGAGATCTGGCCTCCAGGTCTGCTCTCAACTGGGCCTCCTTATCAACGAGGTCAAGTCGGAACTCGAGCCAAGCAGGTGATTCTATTCATCGGGCGCAGCTCGACTCTTCTCGAGCCAGAGCGCTCCCGCAGACAGGGCCGAGGTTCTTTCCTCCTTTGCCCGATCATTTCTGGTTGGGCAACTGCGCCCTGCCCGGGACTTCCTGCGCCTCCTGGGTCTCATGGCGGCCTGCACCAGCGTGGTCCGTTGGGCCCGCTGGAACATGCGTCCCCTTCAGTGGGGACTGGCCAGCCAGTGGTCACAACGCTGCGATCCCTTGGACCAGCTTGTGTCGGTGACACAGGGGATGTGGAACGCTCTCCAGTGGTGGACCGTTCCAGATCATTTGCAGGAGGGCATCCCGTTCGTCCGCCCCGAGCCGACGGTCTCTCTATCGACCGATGCCTCTCTGATGGGTTGGGTGTCCATCTGGGGAACACTGGCTCATGGCCTCTGGTCCCGCGGGAGTCCCGATGCCACATCAACCTGCTGGAGCCTCGAGCGTCCGCCTAGCTCTCACCGCCTTTGCCCGCTCCTCCGGGTCAGTGGTCCGAGTCCAGACGGACAATACCACGACCATGTACTATCTAAACCGCCAGGGCGGGATGCTCCATGCTTCTATGCAAGGAAGCTGTCCGCATTTGGTCACTGTGGCGCAGCCTGGAGGCGGATCTCCTAGCCATTCACGTGGCAGGAGCCTCCAACACCCTGGCCGATGCCCTGAGCCGATGGGGCTGCATCCCACGAGTGGTCTCTCCTGCCGGAGGTAGTAAGCATCTGTTCTCCCTTTGGGGCACACCTCAGGTGGACCTGTTTGCCTCCAGGAGAACGCGGTTGAGTCTGTTCCATGCCCGCCCCCCTCAGCAGGGCTCGCTGCAGGGATGCCTTCCGAGGCAATGGACCCCGGCCTCTTTTGCCTTTCCCCATTTCCTTGATCCACAAGGTGCTTCTCAAGGCGAGGAGGGACAAGGCGCAGGTGATTCTGATAGCCCCAGACTGGCCTCGCCAGTTCTGGTACCCAGATCTCCTCAGTCTCGGCTCCAGGACTCCGCGGCAGCTTCCAGCTCGCCCGGACCTGCTCTCAGTCAATCAGGGAAGGTGTTCCATCCAGACCTTCAATCCCTGCACCTGACGGCCTGGTTCCTGAGCTGCTAGAGTTCCAGGCCTTGGGTCTTTCCGACGAGGTCCTCAATGTAGTTGAGGCGTCCTAGGAGTCGACCAGAAAATGCTATGCCTTCAAATGGAAAAGGTTTTCCATTTGGTGTCAGGCAAGGGCTTGGACCCTTCCTCCTGTTCCTTGGCAAGCATCTTGGACTATTTATGGTCCCTTTCTAGTCAAGGGCTTAGGTCGACGACCCTAAGGGTGCACCTGGAGCCATCTCTGCTTACGGCGCGGGCCGAAGCAGTCGGTGGACAGGAGAAGGTGGTCTGGCTTTCAAAGGCCTTGATCACATTTCCTCCAGTGCGGGAACCCCCACTCCGTGGGATCTACTGCTGGTACTGGCAAAGCTCATGGGCAAGCTTATTCGAACCTATGCACAGGTGTGCTCTCTCTCACCTGTCGTGGAAGACCGCCTTCTTGGTGGCTATCACGCAGCCAGAAGGATGGAGAGCTCCAGGCGCTTTCCATCGAGTCTCCTTACCTGGTCTTCCACAGGGACAAGGTTGTCCTGCGCCCCCACCCGAAATTCCTTCCGAAGGTGGTGTCGGAGTTTCACCTTAACCAGGTGTTGACTCTGCCGGTGTTCTACCCCAATCACACTCGGAGGTCAATATAGGCTCCATACTCTGACCTAGAAGGCGCCGCTTATTATAAGGAGCGACGGCTGAAATTCGGAGAGGTTTGCCAGCTGTTTGTCACCTACGCTGAAGTCGCATCTGGCAGACCTGCAGCCAAGCCGGACGATAAGCAAGTGGGTAACCTCCTGCATAGATCTCTGTTATAAGTTGGCGGGCATGGAGCCTCCAGAGGGATAAGAGCTCATTCTACCCGCCATACTGCTGCAACGGTGGCTGCTTCCAGGGACGCCCCTATCCAGGAAATCTGCAGGGCTGCTACCTGGAAGTCAGCAAACACCTTCATTACCCACTACCATATCGACCTTGAGTCACGCCGGGATGCTGGTTTTGGGGCCTCGGTTCCTGTCTCTTCCCAAGTAAGTATTGGGGTGTGCCTTGCCTCCTCCTCCCGGAGAACTGCTAGAGTTCGTTAATGAGTGGGATGAACAACATATCCATGTCCCTAGAAATACAGGTTACTCACCTGTAACAGGAGTTCTAGGAATGGTATATGTTGTTCATCCACACGACCCACCCGACCTCCCCGGCTTCGACGCACAACCTGAGCTTCCAGCGGGCCAGATCTGGCGTCATGGGGCGGAGCCGAGAGTTATACCACCCGGGTGGGTGGGAGGAGCAAGCTTGAAGACCTTCCGGCAAGATTTAAAGCGGCAAGGATACCTGCCAATGAGTGTGGATGAACAACATATACCATTCCTAGAACTCCTGTTACAGGTGAGTAACCTGTATTTTCTGGGGTTGCCTGCAATGTGCACCAGTATGCCCAAAATCCCCATAGAGGCCACATTTCTGTTTCTCACACACGTTACTTGTGTCCAAGTTCACCACACTTATAGCAGGATCTGTGCTGACCCGGATAAGATAACACTCCTCTATCATGTCCCCTCCAAAAACCGGTAAATGCTGTGTAATCTAGTGCTGTTGATTAAGCGTAACTTTAAACTTCCAGCTCCCTGCCCATAGATGTTCCTCATCCAGAATAGTCAGGGTATCCAGTTACCTGGCAATGTTGTTTCAACCAGTGGTAATATCTGCCACATTTACTTCTTCATTACTAAAGAGGATAGTAATTGTCTTTAGACATGGGCTTAGTCAGAGGAATAGCACAAAGCCCGCCATACAGGGCGATTCTTAAGTAGGTTATACTGTTTCCAAAATCGTTCAAGCCTGTTAGGATTTTTAAAACTAACATCATAAATGGTGTTCCCAGGCATATGTATCAGGACATAAATTTCATATACATAAAACTTCATACTAGTTTTAAGCAATGCCCTACCCACAAACAATCTATCAGGCACATCTGAGGCTGCACCTCGGAATTTTAATCGAACTGCATTGTGTCGCACTGCTGGCTCTGAAACATTCCTATCATGTGAAGGAGAGTTTCTCACGTACCCCTTCATGCCAAACAGGAGGTCTAGCAGTCTGTAAACCAGCAATAACTTTACCAGGATCGGGTTCCTCAGAGACAGACAAACCAGCTTGTACTGTCAGAGCTCTTGCCACAGCAGAGACCAGTTGAGGATCCAAAGAGACTGGGGAAGGGGGGCGGAGAGAGAGGCAGACCACGAAACAGGCTCTTCATGTTCGCCCTCTAATGCATTAATGGCTAACAGGAGATCCCCTTGCCCAGTCTCAACAGGAGACTCGTGATCCACCAAAATCTGACCAGGCGTAATCTGTGAGGGGGAAGCCAGAGAATCTGACCCAGTACCATTTCATGGAAACAGAGGGGCAACAGAAGTGTTTCCCAATTCATGAGCATTGGCATCCCAACCAGAGCCATCAGACCTTTTAACCCACCCCGCAGCTTCTAGGGAGCGAGAAACCCAATCGGCCGGAGGAGGAGAGGAACCAACATTCCCCTTGATAGGAGCAGCACCAGTGGTTTGTAAAGGGGCATGAAAACCTTCCCCACTAACCCGACCCGTCTTCCCTCGCAGCTGCTGTTCTGTAGGGGAGTTTTTCCTAGGGTACCCACCAGTTGCAATACTAACAGGAAAACAAACATTGGAGGGCTCTATCACAGGAAAAGACGCAGCATGTTCGGAATGCAAAACAAGGCCAGACATTTGTCGTGCCTCTGGAACCCCAGAGGCAAATGTAACATCCTGTGCATCTACCTTTTGCATACACTCCAAACCCCATCTCCCATCCAAATCGCACACACTGGCCACATTATGCGATATCTGCCGAGGCAGAGAGTAGTCCAGAGATTCCACCACAGCCACTGACAATGATTCCATGGCTACCTCAGCCGCCCGATCAACATGCACATCCATGTGAGTGACAGGAATGTTGACCCGCGGGTGCAGCTGTCCATCACCATACCAGTCCTGGTGTGTTCTAACAACAGCAACTCTAGTTCCTGCTTACGAGCAAGCAGCTCACAGACATCCACCGAGCTTGCCATCACTCGATCTGAAGACTTTATTTCCTGCAGCGATTCTTGCCCAGGTAGGGAATCCTCTGGAAAGCATATCCAAGAATGCCTATAGCAGGATCGGCCTCTCTAAAGCCCGAGACCGGGGAATAGGCCTGTTCCCCGTTCCCCTGCATGTCCGCTCTCCATGAAGTCTCAAGCAGACTGGCCATAGCAGCACCAGTCACGGCGCCATCTACCTCGGAGTAGGAAAATTTCCCCAGTGCCCTGGCCAAATTTTCCCCCATTCACTAAAATACCACCAACAGCTTAATCTAGTTAAAAGTCCGTTGGCATTCATCCGTAAGTGTATCCTCCTCCCCTGGGTCATGCCTGAAGATAGGCAGAGTTTGTCTA
Source organism: Neoceratodus forsteri (assembly GCA_016271365.2). NCBI lineage: Eukaryota > Metazoa > Chordata > Ceratodontiformes > Ceratodontidae > Neoceratodus > Neoceratodus forsteri. Next base: position 1,183,513,818 of record CM057454.1, read on the forward strand.
GTGCACTTACCCAGTAAACAAAAACTAAATAAATAAATAAAGTTATTTTTGATTGGCTAAAGTAAAGTGCCTTTCTATTGCTTTTCGTTGTTTGTTATCCACACTGGTGTCCATGTATTTCTGTCTGCGAGTTTTCCCCCAGAGAAGTCACCTGGTCTGCTGCCTTGACAAAGCATGAATGACAGTGGTCACTGACCTTGTATAACAAGGGTCTAGCAATGTGCCACAATGGTTTATTTATGATCCTAAGAGTGGAGTGCAGGGTACTGGGACTGAAACAGTTAACAGGCATCCTTTGTTTCATAGACACCAGCTCTAATCATTGAGCCTTAGTAGTCTTGTTGGAGGGTGACGTTGGATGCAGGCAGGCATTGCTCAGTTTTGCTTATAGGTCACATGCATCAGTTTTTTTCATATTTTTAATAAAAGCTTAAATTCATGTTCCTGTGTCATGATTAGTGTTTCCTGAAAATGTCATGCTGTTTGGTTTTGTGGTTTTCTTTAAATTAGCATTTGTTAATGTGCTCTGCAGTAATTAAAAACACTGAAGTTGTTTCTGTCCCTATCAGTGAGTGATGACATAATTTTGGTCTAGCCTGTTGCCTCAGTAATTAACTCCCTGCTTTGTCCCACTGATTATTGAGACTGAACTGCCTGATTTACTCAACTGGCTTATTGTGACTGAACTGCCTGATTTACTGAACTGCTTACTGTGATTGAACTGCCCTAAGTGCATTAATTGCTTTAAGTGCCTAGCCTCTGAGCTGCTTAGTTTCACTTTGTGATCACTTAGTGTACCTACCTTGTTTGTGAAAGGATCAACACCAGAACCAGAAGCAACCTTTATTACTTTACCATCCCCACCTGGGAATCCATAGGGGAGTAACACCCTTGCTCCATTCCAGTGTTCCAGTTCCAGAAGGTGTTTCCACTGTTGCCTGGTCCAAGCCGATTTCATCCTGCCACTTCTTCCCCTGAAGACATTCGCGGACAGTCATAGTCTGAGCCAGTTTGGTAGTGAGGGCTGCCCCAGCCCAAGTAGTAGGGCTCTTAGTTGCAAAAAAAAAAAGGGGGGTAGCTTGACTTTGTTTTTTTAATTTTTGTTCTCTTCCAGGGTTCCTGCACACACACACACCACCCCCTCTTCTTTGACCCAGGGAGGGTCCCTGGAAAGTCCAGCACTACCCAACCCATCCTCACCACCCTTGGGAGAGGACAGCTGCCCTTCAGCATGCTTGATCCTGCTCTCCTCCCCCACGTCGGTACCCTGACAACCCGAGTTTGCTCCCGAACCCAGGTTGCCAGCATAGCATGAGGTGTGGCATCCAGTGCCTCAATCCTCAGTGCCACTGGACTGGCTGGATAGCCAGGTTCTTAAGCTTTACCATTGAGGTAATAAGGGTTCCAGTGACCTACCCAGAGGTCATCCAATGGATCATCACACCCACCATCCTTCCCTCGACTGGATCTTCACCTGTCCTCCAACCCAAGGTCATCACACTTAAGGATTCTCCTCATCCATGATCAGGATTCGACACCTGTCCTTGACCAGGCGCTTCACCATTAACATCACCTCGGCCACACCAGGAGTCATCATCTTCTCCTCTGGTGCAGGAGGCCTACAACATTGTTCCCTGTTTCTGGTTTATTTGGGGATGCCCCATTTTATGGCCTGTACAGGAAAGCGCTTCCCTGGGCTCATGCCCAGTAGTCGCCCATCCAACATACTAAGAAAAACTCCAAGCTTGGTGCATCAGATTGCCAAGTCCTCATTTGTGCTTCAGCAAGAATTATCCAGGACTTGAAGTGCTGGACTTCTGCATGACATTAGTGGGATCAGTTTGTGGTCTCAATAATCTTGTTTCTGCCTTTCTCCTGTGTAATAGTGGTAATGAAAACTAAGTGTATTTGCTTTGTATTCTAATTAGTTTTAATCAACTTTTCATCTTGGCTTTAGAGTATGCCTCCTGCCTCTTCTTCCAAATTCACCTGGCATCACCCTAAACCACAGGAGTACGACTCGCCATAGCTCGTTCACCACAGATGTCTGTGTTTCCCTTCATAGGCACCCCTGTTCAGGGTGGCCTGACATATCCCTCGCTGTTGCCTGTGGATGCAATCCTAGCAAGAGCACCTGGGACGTGGCATCTCCTTCTGTTTAGCACACTGTGTTCCAGATGTCCTATGTGCAAAAACTCTGACTTCCCCCATGCCAAGAGGGTGCCCTACCTTTTATACGGCCCAAGTGCCACACACAACCACTTCTCCAAAGAGGTTGCTGCCAAGGCACCCATATTTTAGTTGGACACTGCTAGTAATGTGCAACTCCCCCTAGTTTTGGGACGCATCCCATCCTCCGTCTCTCCCAGAAACATTTTTCATGACAGCAGTACTATGCCACATTGAATAAGGAATGTCTGGTGGTGAAATGGACGGTAGTGGCTTTGCACTAGTATTTGCTGGGGAGACCATTCAGCCTGGTTATGGATCATGCCCCTCTCCAATGGTTGCATGCTATGTAGCTTGCTCATCCCAGGGTCACCCTGTGGTGCCTAGCTCTGCAGCCTTTCTGCTTGGAGTGTGCCACCAATCTAGACTCCCTGCATAAAAATGCCGATATGTTTCCTAAGAGAGCAGGTCTCTGGTGCTGTTACTAAGTGTTCTCGAGGCTTGACTCTGAGGAAGAGGGTATGTGACAGGGCTATACTTCCTACACTCATCAGACCCCCAAAGTACAGGTGTTAGCATGAGCGAAGAGGAATTCAAACCAAACACTCAGGGTCGGACTGGGGTACAGAGGGCCCACCTGGAAAATCAATAGAGGAGGGCCCAGGTTGACGCACTCACATCAATATTCCACTTCAATCTGATACCCTAGCTCTGTGTTTGCATCTTGCATTTATCAACAGTGCCCGAGATACCCCATTTAATTAGAAAAAAGATGATTAATGCAAATGTTTTCAGAGTTCAGAAGGTAACCACTAACCCAACTGAGGGGGGCCCACCTGGAAATTTCCAGGTAACCAGGTGGGCCAGTCCGACCCTGCAAACACTGCATGTTTTATGATTGACCCTTTAAGACCCACAGTATGCACTGCTTGCATGAGGTTGCCTTCTCACTCTGGGGGAGGTATTAAGGTGCACCTGAGCCCCATTAAAAAGGACCTAGGGAAGAGCAAGAGATGAGGGAATACGAGCTGGAATTAAACAGTACAGTTCTGCTAGAGACTTTGTCGAAGTAGTTTGTAAGCTGTTTTTGATTGGCTGAAGTAAAGCCCCCCCTTCTTTTTTTAATTATCTAAACCGGTGTCTAAGTATTTCTGTCTGTGAGTTCCCCCCCCATGAAGTCACCTGGTCTGCTACCCTGACAAAGCATGAATGACAGTGGTCACTGACTATCTATAACAAGGGTCTTATGATGTGCCACAGTGGTTTATTTATAATCCTTAGAGTGGAGCGCAGGGCACTGAGATTGAAACAGACATCCCTTGTTTCAGAGGCAGCACCTCTGACCATTCAATCAGTGGTAAAGTCGCCTCAGTATTCTCACTTGAGGGTGATCTTGGGTGCAGGCAGACTTTGTTCAGCTGTAGTTAAGTATTTAAATAAACTCAGGATAGTTTCAAGAGGCCGCTCCAGGAAGCTGTGCGCCTGTGCAAATAGCAGCATTCACTTTCACAAAAAATAAGCACGGCAGTCATCACTAAATAAAGTTGTTCACTTCAGTTATGAATTGCATACAGATGTCTTTTATTTTATGAATTATAGATCTGAAACACAAGGCCAGGTGGAAATATTTTCTTTCTGTGTCTGGCTAAATGTAAGTCTTATTGGAGGGTCATCTTGGGTGCAGGCAGACATTCTTCAGCTGCAAATTAAGTACTCAAGTAAGCTTCAACTGCCTAAAGGCAGGAATTTAGCATTTGAATAGCCTGTAACCTGTTGAATCACTTCTATCCAGCTCACAATGGAGACCCTACTGTGTTTGCTCCCAGTCTCTCAATGGTTGGTAAAAAAAAAAAGTAATGGGTTTCTTTTTCCAGAATGAATCCCTAATTAGTATGGAAATGACCACAGTTAATTTAGTCTGAACTGGTTCTTAGGTTTGTAAAAATATGGGGAAGCTTTCCAGAAGGTGGGCTGAACCCTCTGAGTGGTGATGTGAGGTGGGCCAGACCTGCATTTATATCCCAAGGTATTTTTCATATAGAAAATTCAAATCCACCTAGGGAGGCCACATAGTACAGTCGAGGCCTACACTGTAAAAGGGACCTTGAATTGTATTTATTTATTTATTTGAAGATTCGGAGACAACCTTTGAGTATAACTCTTTTACAAAGGTTCCACGTCATAAGACGGAAACAGACAGTACAGGCGTGGACTACATTTTCATTACAATACATTTGGTTACAGGCATATAACATATACAAGTAAAAACTGTTCACTTACAAGGCTAAGAACATAATGGATTCTAAATCAACAAGAGAGGGACAGCTGCCACATTAAATGCAGGTAGTAGCCCCAGCAGGGCCATGTCAGGGTAGTGTAGGGATAAGGGCGTGCATGTTTTGCTAGAATAGGGTAGGTAGCAGGAGGGAGGGTGCAGTGGAGAGGAGCTGTAGAGACAGAGGTGGGGAGGGGAAAATGGCAGCAGGTGCTGGAGGTAGAAACAAGTTGCAGGGGCAGGAATTGGGAGCAGGCATTGTGAGTTAGTGAAGGTATTGACTTCCACTGGAGTGGTAGATGAGGCAGAAGGCAGGGAGTAATAATGGTAGAGGGAGGCATTGGTGGGGTAAGGGTAGGGGTATCATGAAGTCAAGCATATAAGGAGACGAGGTTTCATAGGAGGGTGGGACAGTCTCAATCCAGGCAATCACAGGTGTTCGGGCTTGGCAGATATTGCTTCAGTTCACTTTTAAAGGCTCAAACATTTGTAGTGTTAAATACTGCATCTGGTAGCTCATTAAGCCAGAGCAGAGCTCGGTATGAGAAAGAGCATTGATCCAGTGCAGTCCTATGAAATGGGACACTGAGCTGAGGCATAGCTGTGCTTCTAGTGCTGTATTTGGAGCTAGCGTCCTTTACCAGTTCAAATACACAGGGAGAGGTCTGAGAGAGCATAGCCTTCTGCCCTAGAAGGCAGGTTTGGTATCTTATTCTGTTCCTGAGCGGTAGAAGATTGGATTGCTCATGCAGAGTGCAAGAGTGTGTGAGGTGATCTGCATCGAGCAGTAGCCTACATGCTTTGTTCAGGGCTGTAACTACCCTTTTGAGTGTCGTATCAGTGGCAGCACCATATATCACCAGACCATAGTCCACGATGGATAGAATGGAGCTGGAGAACGAGAGTTGGAGGGCACTGGTAGATAAACGTTTCCTGTGTCTAAATAATATGCCTAGTTTGGAGTTCATCGCTTTCACCACTGTGTCGATGTGCTGCACATATGAGAGGTTATCATCGACTATGACGCCCTGGTACTTGAAGGTGTGAACCTGTCTCAGGGGTACCATCTTGTTGTTTATGACTGTCAGGTGTCAATAGCATAGCTAGAATGGTGCAGGGGGTGCAGTCACACCAGGGCCTGGAGTGTTTAGGGGGTCCTTGAATTTGTTTGCTCTCTCGCCCTATTGCAGTCGATTTTTTTTTGTCTTTTTTCCTCTGAAGCCAGGTGCCAGTCTTGTCTTCCTCATCAGCGTGGGAGGGGGTGTATGGTTACTAGGTGACTAGCACCGAGAGAGTAGTCATGTGGTATAAGAAGGAGGATGGAGGAAACAAGTGCGCATACCTGTCAAATCTCGCGCCTTATCAGCAGTTCGAGTAGTGTGTGGGATGGCGTGGACTGAGAGGCCTTCTTATCAGCAGCTCGAGTAGTGTGTGGGATGGCGTGGACTGAGAGGCCTTCTCAGCAGCAGCTCGAGTAGTGTGTGGGATGGCGTGGACTGAGAGGCCTTCTCATCAGCAGTTTGAGTAGTGTGTGGGATGGCGTGGACTGAGAGGCCTTCTCATCAGCAGCTCGAGTAGTGTGTGGGATGGCGTGGACTGAGAGGCCTTCTCATCAGCAGTTCGAGTAGTGTGTGGGATGGCGTGGACTGAGAGGCCTTCTCATCAGCAGTTCGAGTAGTGTGTGGGATGGCGTGGACTGAGAGGCCTTCTCATCAGCAGCTCGAGTAGTGTGTGGGATGGCGTGGACTGAGAGGCCTTCTCATCAGCAGTTCGAGTAGTGTGTGGGATGGCGTGGACTGAGAGGCCTTCTCATCAGCAGTTCGAGTAGTGTGTGGGATGGCGTGGACTGAGAGAGTACAGTAGCAGCAGTGCAGCCTAGCCCTGGGACCTGCAGTGAGCATGTGAGAGAGAGAGAGCGGTGGAGTCGAGAGACAAGCTGACAAGGTCACAGTGGTGACGGATGGTTGCAGGCTTGAGGCCGCAGTAGGGCAGTGACTAGGTAGGGTTAAGGATTTAGCTTATTTAGGGTTAATTTATGGATACTGCTGGGCTAATAAATGAAAATAAAAATTCAGTCAGTCCTCTTGGGCTCTGCTTCCTCCCAGCTGGCGGCGCAATCTATTACAAAAGTGCCTCTGCTCTGCCTCAGCCAGCTTGGGGGGGGGGGCAACTTAGTGGATCCTGCTGCACTGGCCTGGGCTAATGAATGAAAAAAATTAAAATTCAGTCCTTGGGCTCCACTCCCATCTCCCGGCCAGCATGATCTATTAAAAAATGTACCTCTGCTCATATTCACTGTTGCTGATTGTGTTTTTATGTGCTCATTTCCTCACAAATCTCCATTCCTCAGTGGCTTTTTTTTTTCGGAATTTGTTGTCATCAGTTCAGTTTGATTCAAAACTACCTTTTACGCAACTCCATTTTATAACTAAGGGCATCTAGCTGAAAACTTGGGGATTGATCTTTAAAGAGCCCTTTCCAAGTTCCTGCATCTCCCTAGGGCTGTGATGACTGCAGCAGTGTCAGGAACCCTGCACACAATTGAATAAAAGGAGCGGGTTCTGCACAAAAAGCCCAGGAGCTGCTACTACTGCAGGCTAGTGCCCAACATTTGGCGCACCTGTGGTAATTGCTGCAGGGATCTGCCCCCCAGCACAGCAATGGAGGGGCCATGAGGGTTGGGGGAGGAGAATCTGCGTGGCAGGAGGGAGCCGAAACACAAGGGGAAAGGGTGCACTAGGGGCTGTTGGGAAGAGAGCAGGTGTGATAGGGAGTGATGTGGCCCCTTTGAGGGGTGTCCTTTGCAGACCCATACACTTGATCAGATGGGACCACATTGTGGGGCATTGCCAGGGCAGAAAGTGATGTAGCTTCAGGGGGGCACAGCCCTAGCAGGTGTTCCATAGAAGCACTAAGGCAAAACCCTGTAGGTGGGAGACAGCCTGCCACATTGTTGGAGTGTGGGTACAAGTGGGACTGTGATGGTGCCTGGAGAAGGGTACTCCAGTAGCCTGCAATGTTCGGCTCCAGAGTCCAGCCTACAGGGTTTCACTTTTTTGCACCTGTGGGGCAGCTGCCAGGGCTGTGACCACCTGGGACCATGTCACTTTCCATCCCTGCCAAATCTTCACAATGTGGTCCCATCTGATCAGGTGCATGGGTCTGCAAAGGGCACTCCTTATGGGCACCACATCTCTCCCTGTTATGCCAGCAGTCTTCCCGATGATTCCAGGGCAGCCCATGCCCTTCTGCCCCAGCCCATCACATTCAGATTCCCCTCCCCACATCATCACGGTGTGTGGTACTAGGGCAAGTCCCTTAGACCACCTCCTGGATGCTATGAGTTGAATCCTTTGTTGCATCCAAGGTGAGGATTCCAAAATAGCAAAGCAGTGGATGTTGCAGCCCTGCCATGATGCAAACTGCCTTGCAACCTGGAACATGGGCACCTCTGTCGCAAGACAGCAAAACACAAGGGGTTTATAGAAGCATCCCACACTGAGGGTGTGTGTAAAAATCTGAGTGAGACATCCACCATTGTTTTGTTTATTATTTTTATTATTAGTAGTAGTAGTAGTAGTGTATTATTTATAAGTGTGGGTTCTGATTATTTTAGTGTGGAAGTCATTTGGATTTGCTTGCACTGAGATAAACATGAGCGTGATTGACAGTCAGTGGATACAACCACTTAGCTATGACATCAAATTACAACTGGGTGATTGTAATCATGAGAAAAGAATAGGGACATACACTGGGATGGTATGCACGTAGATACGTTTAAAATATACAAAGCAGTGAAATCCATCACTCTTCACCTTATATCAGAAAGATGCAGCTCTCAGAACTGAAATAAAAAGCCAAGGAAACACAGAAGGAGCAGGACAGAGAGCTGTACCAGTTAAGGCAGAAGGAAGCAGGGAGGGAAGTCGGAATAGCAGAGGCCCAAACTGAGGAAAAGATAGCCAACTCAGTTAAGAAGGGGGGTAAAACCTTTTATAGGTACATCAGCGAGCGTAGAAAGACAAAGGGAGGGATAGTGAGGCTGAATAGAATGACCGTTGGGTGGGCAGAGGGGGACAATGAAAAATCAGGGATACTGAACAAATATTTCTGCTCAGTATTCACAAAAGAGGAAGGGGAAGTACCTAATCCAATTAACAGAAGCAGTCTTGATAGTGGCTTCGATCCCAGTCCTTTCACAGAAGAAAGGGTTCTGCAAGATCTCCTAAAACTGAAGGTGGACAAAGCAATGGGGCCTGATGGAATTCATCCCAGAATTCTAAAAGAATTAAGGGGGGGAACTAGTGAAACCACTGGCTACTCTTTTTAATAAATAATGGGAGGATGGTGTGATACCTGAGGACTGGAGGAAGGTGGATGTGATTCCCCTTCACAAAGTGGGACCAAGACAGAGGCAGGAAACTACAGACCTGTCAGTCTGACCTCTGTGGTAGGGAAAGTGATGGAGTCACTCTGAAGGAAAGAATAGTTGAGTACCTAGAGGCCAGTGAGGCATAGGACCCAAGGCAGCATGTGTTCACAGCGGAAGGTCATGTCAGACGTAATCTAATAGATTTTTTGACTGGGTGACCAAAGTAGTAGACCAGGGAGGGGCTGTGGACATGGCCTACCTAGACTTTAGCAAGGCATTTGACACAGTCCCACACAAAAGATTAATAGTCAAATTAACCAGCCTGGGAGTGGGTCCCAGAGTGGTAGCCTGGGTAAAACATTGGCTGGACAACAGGACACAGATGGTAATTGCAAATGAAGTCCACTCTGAATAAAGAGGGGTTACTAGTGGGCTAACGCAGGGTTCACTATTGGGTCCAGTCCTTTTTAATGTCTTCATAAGTGACATTGCAGAGGGACTGGAAGGAAAAGTATGCCTCTTTGCAAATGACACAAAGATCTGCAACAGTGTTGATATGCAAGGAGGCGTGGAAAGGATGAGAAGGGACTTGGCAAGGTTGGAGGAATGGTCAGAAGTATGGCAGCTAGGATTCAATGCAAAAAAGTGCAAAATAATGCACCTGGGACACAAGAACCCAGGGCAAGAATACACAATGGGGGGGAGGTAACAACAACAAAAAAAGAAAGGGACCTGGGGGTAATCATATCAGATGATCTTAAGGTTAGCAAGCAATGGAGACGGCAGTAGGGAGGGCTGGGGTTATACTGGGATGCATAGGAGAGGCATCAGCAGCAGAAAACAGAAGTTGTTATCCTCTGTACAGACAGTTGGTGAGACCCCATCTGAGTACTGCGCCAGTTCTGGAGACCCCACCTCCACAAGGACATAGACAGGATAGAGGCAGTCCAGAGGAGGGCAACTAAATGGTGCAGGGTCTGCAAGAGAAGCCGATGAGGAGAGACTAAAGGAGCTTAATATGTATACCCTGAGGAAAGAAGGGAGGGGGGACATGACAGAAACTTTTAACCTCAAGTGGAATCAACAAAGTCCAAGAGGGTAGCATCTTCAGAAAAGAGACATGCAAGAACAAGGGGACACAGTTTAAAGATGGGGTGGTAGTTCAGGGGCAATGGAGGAAGTTTATTTCACAGAGAGGGTAGTGGATGCATGGAACAGCCTTCCTGAGGAGGTTGTGGGGTCTAAAACTGTGGGAGAATTCAAGGATGCATGGGACAGCCGTAAGGCAATTCTTGTGGGGGGTAGGAAGAAATAGGCTGTTGGTTAACTAGGATCTGCGACCTATCCTGTAGGTAGGGAAATGGGCAGACTAGATGGGCCAAGTGATCCTTATCTGCTGTCAAAGTCTATGTTTCGATGTAACTTTATTATGTACCAAAAAACTGAAACACGTCTTAATGCATTTTGGATTGTAGGTCCTTTTTCAAAAGGCATGACAAGCAAATCCAAACAACGACCACACTAACATAATCGAAACCCAAACTTATAAATAATGCTCCACTACTACTACTGTCGGCCCTGCCACTTTGCTGAACAAGAGTCTCGGAAAAAGAAATCATAGTTCATATATAATTTGTCCAAAGTGTTTAACATAAGATTAGCAAGTTTTTAGATCTCAAAATGGGGGAGGGGCTTGGGAAGGGGGGCTCAGAGAGGGGGGCCCAATAACATACTCTTGAACCCTGGCCCTATGGGAAGTTCCTATGCCACTGTCAGGTGTGAGAACCTCCATTTTAGCTGTGGGCTGGAGATGAGCATAGTTTTTTTTTTTTTGTAGTTGCGGAGTAACCGTTGAGAGCTAAACCGATTTTCCAGCTGTTGGAAGTGTGATTGCAGCTCAGTGTGTAGGTGATCAGTGTGAGAGTGACTGCTGAGTATGATTACATCATCTGCGTGTAAAATAACTTTACTGGAGCAGGCGTCAGATAGATTATTCAAAAACAGGCTGAACAGCAAGGGACCAAGTATGGAGCCTTGAGGAACTCCTAAGGAGACTCCTTTTGACGCAGATACTGATTGACCTATTTTAACTCTTTGTGACCTAAATGATAGGTAGTCCTGGAACCACATGGTGGCATTTGGGGCTACTTCCAGGGTACGTAGTTGTTCAAGAAGTTGTAGGTGACAGACTGTATTGAATGCCTTTGTTAAATCGATAAAGCTCAAACCATCCAGTTTACCTTCATCCAAGGCCTTGTGGACATAATCAGTAAAGTCCACCAGAACTGTGGCAGTACTATGATGATTCCTAAACCCTTGCTGCTGAGGACATTGCAGCTGGTATTTGAGGATGTGATCTGCAATTTGGTCAGCCACAATCCTTTACAGGACTTTAGACAGGAGAGAGCAAATTGAGATGGGCCTGTAGTTTGCAGCAAGACTCCTGTCCCCAACCTTGTGAGCAGGGTCATAAGCGCTTGTTTCCATAATGAGGGGAATTTTGCTAGCATGAGAGACTTATTAAAAAATATTTTTGAGATGGGAATTATAAGCACGTCAATGACCAGCATGACCAACTTCATGTCGATGTTGTTACCACCTAGTCTGGTTCTTCCCAGGACCTTTTTGATGTATCCCAAGGCTTGACAGTGATTCTTTTGAAGTAGAATTGTGGTAGATGGTTAGTCCAAGGTAAGCTAATCTTATCCATGTCAATAGCTTAAGGTAATCGGCTGGGAGAACAGAACTTAGGTCAGTGAAGGCAGAGTTGAATTCTTCAGCAGTGGTGTAAAGATCCACTGAGTTTGAGCCATTTATATTAAGCAAGAAAGGTTGTGTTTTATCATCCTTCCCTGTGAGTTCCTTTATATTGTCCCAAAACCACCTCCCATCACTCCAGTTTCTTTCCAACTGATCTTTGTAGTAACTGGTCTTAGCACTACGGATGAGGTGGGTGCATTTGTTTCTAGCAGTCCTGTATATCTGTAGGTTTTTATACTCACCAGAGGCCCTAGCTTTACACCAAAGGTTATCCCTTTCCCTTATAAGATCCAGAAGGTCACTGGTAATCCACCCATTAATGTGACCACAGGATTTCCATTTTTTAAATGGAGCGAATCTGTCACAAACCTTGTTAAACTTGTTGATAAAGTACTGCAGTGCTTTATCTAGGTCTTGCAGGACCCCTATGGGCAACCAGTCAATCTGGGAGAGGGCTTCTCTGAAAGCTAAGGTCTGCCCTTTCCTCAGAATTCGACTTTGCACAAAGACTGCGAGAACTTTCTTAAATTTATTAGACCACATACAGGTGATTGGGGAATTGCCACTCAGAGAGTCTGGGAGCACCATGACCTCTGATATTCCGTCCGGTGAGCTTGCGAGGAACCAGTGTAGGAGTGAGTGCTTGCCCGATTTGTGATTCATTCTAGTGGGCTCACAGACTAATTGCGAGAGATAGGAGCTAGCAACATTATCCATCAGGTGGGACGATTCACTACAGAGCCAATTTATGTTAGCCCCCAGTCACAATTAGCTCACAATTATTGTTAATGTCTGCTGCCACCCCAAGGATTTGCTTAGACCCTCTTTGGCCTTCCTGGGTGGGAGGTAGACACATGTGATGACTAGAGATTTTTTTGTATGCTCCGAACAAGAGTCTGACTGCGAGTATCTCATGGTGATTGGCACTGGCTGTGATGGGGAACACAACCCCTTGCAAGGTGTCCCGGATATAAATTAGACATCCTCCTCCTTTCCTATCACACCTAAAGTACTTGTAACCAGAAAGCCCTGTCTCACTATCCTTAATCCATGGGGGATGGCCAAGTCTCAGTCAGGCATATTATATCGGGTTTGTGTAAGGTAGGCCAGGCCTGAAGTTGTGCCATCTTTAGTATTATGCTGCCGATATTCATAACAGCTAGTTTTAAACCATTGCACTTAGGCCCGTTTATTCCCAGACCTAGTCTGGGGCCAGGATTAGGGTGTATATTGCCAGACAGGAGTAACAGTAGTAGTAGCAAAGCTTTTCTGGTCGAGAAGCTGCAGAGAATTATTGATTTGCACTTCCTCAGTCTGTGTTTACCTACATATGGCCGAAGCCGTTGAAAGGACACTGACGGTGGTAGAAAAGGCACCACGTGTACTGTCACTTGGTTTATGATGAGGAAATCCCACGGAATCATGAATGCCTATACATTGGGACTACACCCTAATGAGGAAGTGATCACCAGAGCCTTCATTTGTCCACAGTTTGCCAGGCTGGGGTCGAAGGAGTCTGGAGGCAGTTGGGCAGCAATTTGGCCCTCTAGACTAGCATAGAGTAGTAGGGACAGTACCAGGATCAAGGTGGTACAATACATCTTACACTGCTTCTTACTATATTATGGGGTGAACAGTAACTAGGCTGTTCCTTCCTTAGTGAGGTGGCCTTAGCGAAGGGAGGTATTACCAGAATGAGGGAGCAGGAGCAGCCTGGTGCCACAGGTTAAGTTCCCAAGTGCTAACCTGCCTTTAAGCTTGAAAACGAGGATTGCTTTGAATTTTTAATGTTGATGGAGGTACTTGGTGCTGCTAGATTCCTTGCTGTCAGCTTTAGAGACAAATGACAGAGAGCAGGAAGCAAGTGACTGCTGGCTCATCAGTGTATTTATCTGCTGCTTTTGAAAGTGGTGATTAGAGCAGTTAGTGGCAGAAAATACCTATGAGTATCTATCTGCACCTTTAAGATGAGGAGAGCGATAGGGAGGTGCACTTGAGAGAAACAAGACAATGGGCGGATACCTTGTGGGGGGGGAGGAGGGGTATTTATTAGAGGTCAGGGCCAGGTTGGCGGGCAGGACAAAATAAAGGTCTGAGAATGCTACTGAAGCACATCCAGACAGCTGCCAAAGGATTGGCCGAAGACAGAGGCTTCCCTTGCGGCAGATTCCAAGTGCAAGCCCGGGGAACAGCGCCTCTATTTCAATTGGCCACACTGGAGCTGAAGAGTCAATCAGATGGCGTCTGCTAAGGCTGGGGACCAATCACGCTGGGGCCACTGGAAAGGCACCCAGGTTTCAAAAAATCATCCATACCTTGAGGTCTCTGGGGTTTTTTGGTGCCTGTGTGCCAAACACCAAGTCTGTGATCCCTAAGAAGGCCCATGGGGTATGAAAACAGATATCTGAAGTGACTGTTAGAGTGTTTTTCTGTTTGTAATTCTTTCTGTTTAAAATAGTTTCCTTGTTAAAATGTCTAGTGTTGCTGTATGTCCCTTAGTTTGCTGTATATCTCGTGGATTTAGTGTAAATATTTAAACATTTAATTTAAATATTTTACTGATGTCATTTAATAAACACAGGTACTCCATTTTTTTTAGGGCAAAGTTATGCAAAATTCTAACCAGAGTAGAAAAGTGAAGATAAACAGAGCTCCTGAAAAGAGCACATTTGAAAGGTTTATATTTAAAATTGTGTGGTATTAACCAGACATGCAACAGCGTAACTCAGAATATGCCAGACCCATTTATCGTCACTTGCAAAGGCACTTTCTTTCCTCACTTGAGACTGTACTACTCATAAGTTAGGGCCCTGCCCCCTCAGTCATTTAGATAAATGGCATATTCTGAGTCAGGCTATTACAAATCACATATATATCAACAATATAGATAGAGGGCTGGATATTCAAAAGTGTTGTGCCATGCGCAATATGGTTGCACCTGCGCAAGTCCAAAATTGCGCCATTCTGCCATATTCAGCAGGAGGCAGTTGCGCCCCCCCCAAGTCATGCTGAGCAACAGCGCATTGCTAATGAAAGCATGCTCAACCGGAGGTGGAGGAACCATGCATAAACTGCACAGCCCGATATTCAGCGGGCTGTGCAGAGTTGTGCAGGCGCAACCCCCCACCTGCGCCTGCACAACTTTGAGCAAAAAAAAAGGAGTAAGTCGAGACCACCCACAGATGAGCCGCCGCATTGCAGGGCGCAACACAGCAGCTGCCACCTGTGGGTGGCCTCAACTTACCCTCAGCCTCTGCAGCCCAATCGCGGCATAATAGAATCTTCGACTGGCCCGAGCTCATGGCATAACTGGAGAATTTCCTCCCTCCGACTGGTTCAATCACGGGCATAACTGCATATCCCTCCGGCGGGACTGGTTTTCGGCATGGCAACCATAATTTCTCCTCAGCCTCGATCGCAGGCATTAGAGGTCATCTCTCAAGCCTCTCTCGGTGGTTCAGTGATCCGCCGATCGCAGCACAGAGTTCACTGCTGTCTGTTGCTCTGGTGATTCAGTGGCCTCATCTCATTTCACTCATCGGAGCCGCCCCCACCCTCCCGCCATGAATTATTATCTGACTGCCTTGTACGGTAGGAGCTACACGCCCATTGGCTCGCCTGAACCATTGGCGGCAGGCCCACCGAGCAGTCAGTCGGCGGGCGGCGGGCGGCAGGCGGGTGGGTGCTGCCACCTGCCGGTTGATGGGGGAGCGGGGGCTCCGGGTGGGTGGGGTGGGGAGCCACCAGATCACCAGGCTACTTGACCTTGGGAGGGTGGACTCTAATGCCCGCGATCAGGCTTCGCGTCCACTGGACCACCAGGGAAATTGTTCTTGGGGGTTGACTTCATGCCCGCGATCGGGCTAGTGGGGAGGGGGTTATTATGGTTTTGCCCGCGATCGGGCCAGTCGGGGAGGGGACGATACAGCTATGCCCGCGATCGGGCCAGACGGGGAGGGGATTTATACAGTTATGTCTGCGATCGGGCCAGTCGGGGGTGGGGGATTACTATAGTTATGCCCGCGATCGGGCTGCTGCAGGGCGCATCCGACGGGTCATGCCTGGCAGGGCGCCAGGTGCAAGTCGCCGGGATAGGTACACCTGCATGCTAATGGCATGCAAATGGGGCTATAAATAGGTGCAAATGCCTCCCTGCACCTTGCATGAATTATGGCCCCATTTGCATGTCACCTTTGAATATCGGAATTTGGCGCATGGTGCAATGGAACTTCGCGCCACCGCATCTTGAATGCTCCACTCTGACCACCTGTGGTGCGCAGGTTCCACTGCACTACGCATTAGTGTTGTGGTTGGGGTGATATCTGTGCGAGTTGCACAGTACAGCTAACTCCGCTGAATATCGCCCCAGCCACACCCCAGCACAACTATTTTGAGCAGCGCAAGGGCTTGCACCACAGAATGGCGCAGTTTGAATATCCAGCCCATAAAGTATAGTACATGGCATATAAAGGCAAGACAACATAGCTGGGTGTGTAATTATGGACCAGTAAACACATGCCTTGGGTGACCTCGTGCTAGGACGTTACCTGGTATTTCAGCAACCCCATGTCAAAGTCATAATTTTTTTGACCAGTACATGATGGCCATCTGAACATTAAAAATCTACAACAAAAAACATGGGTTGCCATGCTCGTTTGTAAGTTAAATGGGTAAGACTTAATCTTTCTTTATGGAAAAAATCTGGAAGGGGTCAGATTGTTTTATGTGGTTATAATATCAATATTTTAGATGTCAACATGAGTGTGAAAGAAAATGTGAAACAAGAACACATCATTTGTCATGAAGCTTGCTTCATTTTTTTCTACAAAGGCAAACATAAAGAGTAAATTACCAATACAATGACATCCTCTTGAACTGATTGATATCCCCAAAAAAGGGGGGAAACATTTGTATGTTTTTATACATAAAACCATTTCAAACCCATGCCATTTTCATAAAACATTTTTTTGATAGATGTAGAATATGGTTATGAATATAGAGACAAAGAAATATAGGGGTTGCCATGCTTCTTTTGGTTATCAGCAGCATTTAAAGTTGCAGTTTCAGAGCTGGTCATCTCAGGGCAAAAATAATTGAAACATCCCAATAAAAAATAAAACTTGCAAGAATGCTATTCAAACAATTCAAAAGGACGTTAACATAAAATAAACAGTGTAACCCAAGATTGACAGACATTTAGGTAAAGTGCCTTGAATGATACCAACTGTTGCAATTGTGGGAGCTAAATTCCTTGCTGCCACTCGGTATATATTGTTAGCTGGACATGACATAACAGGATAAATCATTATTCTGATAATGCTTCCATATATTTAAGGATGTACTCGTGCCTGGAAACACCCCTGAAGACATTTTTGAGAGCATCAAAATAATGGGAATTTGAAACACCAGGGAATTCTTTAAACGCACGCAGCCCAAAAATGCACCTATTGGCCTTATTTATACAACCCTGAAGTGTCTTACTGTAGTTATAAAATTACCTTTATTAAGTACAACGATACATTGATGGTTTGTTTTTGCAGCTGCTGCTATTTATGTCCCTACATCTCTGGTCAGCCTCCTTCTACTTAGTTGCCCCAGCTCCATCACCCTGTCGTCCCCCAGGACATACCCTGACCTCCAAACCAGACCTTAAGCCCTCTAGCAGGGGGGAGGGAAGGAGACTGTCCCACAGAAACAGTAAGAGTTGCCTGAAGGGGCCTGGTTCAGCGTGACTAGAGATACGCAAACAGAAAAAAGAAGGTCACTAAACTCACCTAGTCTGAAGAAACTGCTGTCCACACTGTTATTCCATGCAAATAAATCAGGCAGTTTTATTTACTTTTCAAGAACCAGGAGTAAAAAACTGGGCTCCTCCACCCGAGGGCACCCACACCAACTGACGTTTCAACCAAAAGTGGTCTTTGTCAAAGCATAGCACCCCCCCCCCAGTGGCAATGGATGTTTTATACACTCAGTACAGCAATCAAGACGATCGTTAAATTTGGCTGCCTATTAGAGTGAACATGACTTTAAAGTGACAGTGCATCAACTCTGTAAAAAAACTTAGACATTAAAACCTCTTGTACAATATTAAATAAATTACTGACACTTGATTTAGCCCCCAACACTGGTGCATGCATAACTACAACCACTACTACAGAATAAATATATTACATGGCTCTTAACATGTTGACACTAAGTTCATTAAGGGAAATATTTTCTTTTCTTTCCCTCCAAAAGCAGCAATTCACAAAATCTAATAATAAATACAGACCATTCATTTCCAAATTCATTAGGTGTGAACTATCCTTATTGTTGTGCAAAGGATCAGAGAAGTGGACTGCAATATGCGAAAATGAGGGGGGGGAAGAGGAAAAGGCAAGACAGCATTATTTACAATCAATTCCATACATAAGCAGTCTCATGTTTACATTTCCACATGATGTACATGCATATCTTATTAGTAAGTGCATTCCACTATCTTACTTTACTCAGCTACTCTGCCTGTTTTTTTGTCAATGAAAGTGTGTGACTTGTTCACAGAGCCTTCCAGGAATCTGTAAGGAAATACAAACACAAGGAAAATATAAGTCTCATTCCAATGGAACAAGCACATAATGAAATAACAGTTAGGTTAGCAGGAGCAACAGTTACCGGATGTCTTGAAGACTTGTTTCGCTAAAAATGGTTCAATTTCTATTTGATCATTTAAACCTTTTTCTGACATACAGGCACCTAATCGGAAAATCCAATAGTTTTCCCTTTTGCTCAGAGCTAGTTCTTTAGTTCCCCCTCTGGGTCCCAGACTCACTTGTTCAATACCTGTAAATTTTAACTCATGTTCACGCGGGTTGAGTGCATGCATCATGTGAGTGGCCCAAACGTACTCTCCATCCCTATTCTCAATGGCCCTCACATGTTCTCCCACTCTTTCTTTCAATTTTCTCTTGGTCCAGCATAATAAGCACCACACTTACACTGTGCAAAATAAACTACCCATTTTGTATCACAGTTTATAAAGTGATTCACATGGATAGTCTCTCCATCATATGGCTTGACAGTTGTTTTGCTTGAATTTATAAATGGGCAGTACTTGCATCTACCACACTTCCTGCAGCCTTGAGGTAAAGGTGGAAACCATGTGTTTTCTTGTTGGATTGGTTGGCAGGAGGTGACCAACTGGTCACGAACATTTTTCGCTGTTCTGTAAGCCATCCTTGGCAGCACCTTGGAGGTTTCTAGTAATATCTTGTCTGCCCCCAGTACATGCCAATTGGCATTAATGATGTTTCTCACCTGCCAAGATCTCACATTATATGTAGTGACAATGTTTTTATGGTCACTTCCTACATAAATATTCCCTTTCTGTTTATTGTTATGAAGCAAAGCGTCACTCTCTATGGTGTCTACCTCCTTCTTTGATTTCTCAGTGGTATCTCTCGAGTAGGCCCTTTGTATAAATTTCTGAGTGAGATCTATTTTCTCCATCTCATACTCCTCCCTCTGGCTACATTTCCTTTTCACCCGAAGGAACTGGCTCTTAGGTATGTTAGAGATAATGTGTGAGGGATGACAGCTACTAGCCAACAGTATACTATTCCTGTCTGTGGGTTTCCTGTATCGACTGGTATCCAGTTTACCATTTACTGACTTTGTGATGTCCAGAAATGAAATCCTCTGGCTGTCAGCGTGACACGTGAAGCGAAGGTGCTGGTCAGTCCCATGTAAATATTGTATGACCCCCCCCCAGGCTCTGTCGTGTCCCCTTCCCATATCAAAATATGTCGTCGATAAAGCGTTTCCATGTCTTTATCTTTGACAAGTAAGGGTTATAATCATGCCACACAAATTCCTCCTCCCAGTAGGCCATGTACAAATTTGCATAGCTGGGGAAAAGTTGCCCCATAGTCCGCATCTCTTCTCTTGATGGTAATGTGAAATAGTTGTTTTCTGGTACTAGCTTAGCCATTACTACCACAAAATCAGTGTCTGGTCTTGCCCCCTGTCCCTGGAGTTCAAAAAATACCTGAGAGCTTTCAAACCCCCAGAGTGAGGTATGCTCGTGTACAATGCTTCTACATCCAAGGTAACCATGACGGAATCTTCCTTAATATCCAGAGTTACTAATATGTTTAACATGTTCTTAGTATCCAGGAGGACTGAAGGTGTGGTATGGACCAGGAGTTTAATGACATCATCAATAACGCATGCTAAGGGTTCAGTTACACTTCCTATCCCTGGTTCTTGAAAATTAAATAAAACTGCCTGGTTTATTTAGGCAAAATAACAGTGTGGACAGCCGTTTCTTTAGGCAGGGTGAGTTCAGTGACCTGCGTTTTTCTGTTTGAGACTGTCCCACACTCCACCACAGAACAGATTCATTCTACTGACAGTGGTGCCCGGGTAGTTAGGTACAGTGCCTGCCAGCAGTTGGAAACATCCTGCCAGCCAGGGTTTTCTGCCTTTTTCCTGCCTGTCTCCTAAGGATGTCTGCAGCAGAGTGCACAAGCACACGCAACCATGCGTGTTATGGTGCCAGCCAATGTCCTTGCACCCATAAGCTGCTCCCGACTGCACTGCCACCAGGTGGCAGTAATGAAGCAGAGTGGACTGCCCTCCTTCCCCCAAGGAGGAGAGCATCATCTGGGATGTCTGAACCTCCCCCCCTTGCCATCCCCCAGTGACCCGAGCTTGTTCCCAAACTCAGATCGCTGGCTCATGAGTGGTAGCCCTGCCGCTGTGCCAACAGGCTGGCATTACATTTATGGTTTAAAATAGGAATGTTTTATTGGCAGGGAATGAATTCAACCCTCACCTGTGTAATTATGCAGAAATATATATAAGGGTTGGCATGTTCATTAGTCAATGCAATTTTTCGGTCTGTCTCAGACATTTTATTTCAACACACTGTTACTTATTATCTGTTTTGCAGGTATGTCAGGTCTGTTATAGACTGAAAGCTCATAATGTAAAAGTACAGCTAATCAAACTGTGACATCGCTGTCTATCTCAAGGTAAGTCCAATAGTTTAAAATGCTATATATAAATATATGTATACAATAGGTAGTGGTAAAGCACTGTACAGTAATGTTCAGATCCAGGTACAGACTAAAACCTGACACCAGGACAGGCTGGAATCAGACCCTAGAACAGGCAGGGAGTCAGGTACTTTGTGGAGGTGAAGTGCCTGGTCAGTCACTTTTAACATATAAAAAAAGTAAGCAGAAGAAGGTCTATAGGTCTATCACGTCTACTTGGTAATTGATGCAGGGTGGAGGCAAGGTGCCTGGTCAGGTGCTTCATGGAGGCGAGGTGCCTGGTCAGGTGTCTTGCGGATGTGAGGTAGCTTGTCATGCCCTTTGTGAAGGTGAGGAGCCTTGTCAGGTGCTTGTTGGAAGTAAGGTGCCTGGTTGGGTGATTTGAGGAGGTAAAGTGTCTGGTCAGGCACTTCACGGAGGTAAGACACCTAGTCAGGTGCTTCATGGAGGCAAGGTGCCTGGTCTGGTGCTTTGCAGAGATGAGGTGGCTTGTCATGCCTTTTGTGAAGGTGAGGTGCCTAGTTAGGTGCTTTGTGGAGGTGAGGTGCCTGGTCAGGGTCTTCGCAGACATGATGTGCCTGGCTCCCGGTGAGTGAAGAAGTTGGTTTGCCAGCATTTGCTCCTTGCCTTTCTGGCTGAACTAGGAGAAGCAGTATCGGTGTTGTCACTTTTCAACTGTTGTCAGATGCAGCCTGGTGACCTGGATAGGGGGAACAAAATGGGGGGAAAACCATAACAATAATAATGCTAATGCTGATTAATCAAACACTGACACCTAAAAGAGACCAGATTACAGTAAGTGACCTTTGTTTTAAAGGGACCAAGAAGATTCTGGTTGATACAAGGGCCAAGCCAGTGTGACCAGCTCAGAGAATGAGTATGAAGCAGGAGGAGACCAAGCAGGAGCAGCTGAGGCCAGAACACAAGGTACAAATGGAACAGCTAAAGGTGAGTGAGGAGCAAACTTGGTAAGCCCAATATCTAGGAAGGTAGGTAGGTACTGTAGGTAGGCAGGTAGATTGATGGTTGGGTGGATGGATTTGAATAATTTGTATTGATTCAGTATGTACTGTAAGTAAAACATCTGTTCCTGTAGAAGAATCCTAATTTTGGCTTTAAATGCCTGGTCAAGTTATTGATTGTGCTTTTTGTTTAAACTCCAAAAGATCATCAAGCCAGATGCCCAGATATTTATAATATCTAATTCAAATTTCTCCCTTTGCAGTGTGGTAATATCAAACTTGTGTGAGGATGTACCTGTCGTTTGCTTAAATAGCATAACGTTTGCTTCAGTGGTAGTCATCATTAAAGCAAGGCAAGGTCAAATTAATTTTTTAAGTGCCCAGTCCAAAAAGTCTCTGTGCACTGTACAGAATAAGTATAAAATCACACACTAATATTGGGTACAGTTTAACAAAGTAGAGGCAAAACAGTTCATCAGTGAATGCTTGCTGAAATAAATAAATCTTCAAAGAGGCTTTAAAGGCAACCACTGCTGGCCTGGTGGCGCAGAGGGTTGAGGCGCTGGATGCCACACCTCGAACCACACCAGTGACCCGGGTTCGGGAACGGACTCGGGCGCCGGGGGCTGACAGGGGAAGGAGAGGATCGAGCATCTGAAGAACTGCTCTCCTCTCCTGGGGAGGGCTGTGAGGGTAACCCCGCTCTGTAGTGGCCCCTGGTGGAGACCAGGGGCACTGCACACAGCAGCGCAGGAGGGACCAAGAAAACCAGGGAAAATAGCTTTGGCTCCTGCTAGATGATGGCTGCCATCCTCCATGTCGCTGGAACCTCTGGGAGCCTCCTGCTCCACAGCAGTGCCCCCGGGCCATGAAGAAAAAAAAAATAGTGTACTGGGTTTCGCGCAACCTTCCCCGGTGCCTTCCCTCTCGGAGGAGGGGGACCCACCTGGTGATGGGATACACCGGAACAACTCAGGGGTTGGCTGCAGTGTGTGGTAAGGAGGAAAAAGAGCTCCAGAAGAGGATTGCCAGGTCAGTGGAGTACTAGGCAGCCCGAAGGAGAGGTGGGTGCCAGAGTGTGCGGGAGGAGGTAAAAAAGATTACACAAAAAAAAAGGCATCCACCATGTTGGCCATTCAGATATTCAGAGGGAGTGCATTCCAAAGCAGTGGAGCAGCCACTCTGAAAGCTCTGTCCCCAGATGACTTCAGCCTGGATGGAGAGACAATGAGTAGGCCTACATCAGTGGAGCAGAGAGGGTGAATTGGGTGGTAAGAAAACAGGTGCTTTTGAGTAGTCTAGACCCAGACCGCATAGGGCCTTGTAGGTTAACAAGCAGATCTTGAAGATGATGCACCACTGCACAGGCAGACAGTGCAGCACATGCAGGACCAACATGGTATGCTCGCTCCATGAGGAGCTCTCAATCATCAGGGCTGCAATATTCTGAACCGGCTGCAGGCATCCCATCAAATCCCCAGATAACCCAAGGCTCAGATACCAAACCTGCCTGCTAGCGAAAAAAATCAGTCTAAATATGATGCCTCTGGATTTTCAAACCTTCCTTAATCCTCTGCTAAATCCACACACCACCAGAAGTTCCAGCAATCAGACTTTCAGAACTCCTAGGTGCCGCATCACACTTGGACAGTGTTCTTTTGCCTATAGAGCCCCACTATGGATCAACTCGCTGCACCCTGGCATGTCCAGCGCAACTAAGTTGGGTCCTTTCAAGCACCTTTTGTGGCAACATCTAGTAGCCGAGGCCTCCTGCAACTGCTGTCACTAAGATCCTTCCTCTCAGGCTCTCACTTTAAGGACAGCCGATCTACCCCTTGCCTACCTAAGAGCACACAGCACTTTCAATTGCACTCACCTCTGTTTTTTACCTTTTCCCCTTTCTAGCTTCTCCTCACCACTACTCCCCCCCCCAGCTTATCCCTCCTCATTCTCCCTCTCCCACCCCCCTCTCTTCCTCTCCCTTTTCACCCTCCTGACCTTGGTAAGCTAGCAGTTACTGACTCAGGCATACTTTGTACAGTGCCTCCGTTATGTGTAAAATAGAGTTGTACTACTTGCCTCTGTCATTTATTCTGCCATGTATTATAACTAGATCTACCAACTCTGCATTTAAAGATTGCACTAGTAATTTATTTCTGTTATTTTCTAGTGACCTAGTGATCCTGTAATGTGTTCCTGCAGTAAGACTAACTGTACTTTGTCTGTATTGTCCTCGGACGTGGAACCTATTGAATGAGCTTACGCTCACGGGTATCAATCTGAGAGTTTACTAAATAAATAAATAAAAATAATAAAATAAAGACAATTGCAATACTCTAACCATGAAATGACAAAACCATGAATGATCATCGCTAGGTCACCATGAGCAAGATACAGCATGATCCTGGCGATATTCCAAAAATGATAAACGCCATATTGGAACACAGATGACACCTGCAGTTCTAGTGTCAATCTGCTGGCCAAAATGACTCCCAGGTTCTTTGCTGCATCAGTTGCCAGGAGATAGCCGCTCAACGATGGGAGAGCCATACCATCCCCGGCAGCCATGCCCCAATGATCTGGCTCAGCAGGGTTTTAAATAATTGATCAGCATTTTTTTTTCTTGGGACGATACTAACTGTACAGAAAGTATTTATGTAGATTTTCTAGAAGTGCTGTGTTTGTTAAACACAGTGACGCAAGAGCAATGCATTTTCACAAAGATTTAGCACTTTTATGAGCAAAACGCTAATCAGTTTTTAGAGTTAAATAAATCCCTGCCCAGCCACCATGACCTTTAATTACCCAAGTTGGGACCTAACCGAATCAAGGCCATCCAATCATTGATCTTGGCTAAACAATAAAAATCTTTGTTTAGATTCTGCTGAAGAATATTGAAGGGAGATTGAAGAGCCTCTTTTACCTTCACTACCTTGGGTCTGTCTGTCTGTATAGACTGTTGTGTTGTCAGCATAAAAGTGCAATTGGACCCTTCAGTCTGTCTGCTTAAATCATTTATAAATAGTGTAAAGAGGTGGGGCCCCAGCATGTAACCATGCGGGATTCTTCTCTCATTTATAAATATAGTGAACAGGAGAGGTCCCAGCATAGAATCCAGCGGGTCTCTTCTCTCATTTATAAATAGTGTGAACAGGAGAGGTCCCAGCATAGAATCCAGCGGGACTCCTCTCTCATTTATAAATATAGTGAACAGGAGAGGTCCCAGCATAGAATCCAGCGGGTCTCTTCTCTCATTTATAAATAGTGTGAACAGGAGAGGTCCCAGCATAGAATCCAGCGGGATTCTTCTCTCATTTATAAATATAGTGAACAGGAGAGGTCCCAGCGCAGAATCCTGCAGGACTCTTTTCTCATTTCTAAATGGTGTGACTAGGAGAGGCCCCAGTACAGAACCCTACAGAACTCTTACATCATTTATAATGACCATACATGTCATTTGTAATGACCATACACAAAATGGCAGAGAAAGGGGAGGTGTTGCTGGTGGGCGACCTAAACATGCTAGATGTTAACTTGAACACATATGCAGCAGTCACTATCAGGAGTTGAGACATCTTGGATGCCCTGGAAGGAGTGTGCCTTAGACAGTTGGTGAAGGAGCCCACATGGGAGGGATAAATAGTACGAACATATGAAATTTGCCTGCAGATAAAGGCCTAGAGGTCTATCAAGTCTGCTCGAATGTGCAGCTAGCACCCCTTATTCTGCAGCTGCCCCTCCCTTCCACCCTTCCCCTTCATTGACCCTCCCCCTTGTCCTGTCCCATCCCCTTTTGAAGCAGTCCACTGTTCTACTGGATACCACTTCTGCAGGTAACGCATTCCACCCAGCTACCAGCCTCTCTGTAAAAAAGTGTTTCCTCATCTCCCCCCTGAACCTTCCTCCCTTCAGTCTCATATCATGGCCCCTGGTGTCCCTCCCCCCCTTACTTTGAACAGCCCCTCTGTACCTGTCTTTTTTATTCCTTTCATGTACTTAAAGGTTTCATTCATGTCCCTCCTGTCCCTCCTCTCCTCCAGCAATTACATGTTCAACTCCCTCAGCCTCTTCTCGTATGATAAGTCCCCCTGTCCCTAGATCATCTTTGTCACCCTGCACTGCACCCCCCCCCCAGTAACTTAATGTCCCTCTTCAGATACGGGCGCCAGTACTGCACGCAGTACTCTAGGTGCGGCCTAACTAATGACCTATACAGTGGCAGAATCACCTCCTCCCTCCTCGAGGATATAACCCTTGCAATGCAACCCAGCATTTTGTTGGCCTTGTAGCTGCCTTCCTACATTGTGCCGAGTTGTTCATTGACCCTGTAATGAGCACGCCCAGATCCTTCTCCTCTTCTGTCTGGGCTAGCTGCACTCCCCCCCAGCTGGTAACTCCTCCTTGGGTTCTTCATCCCAAAATGCAGTACCTTGCACTTTTTGGCATTAAACCCCAGTTGCCAGGTGTCTGATCAGGTTTCCAGCTTTGCCAGATCATCCTGCAACCCCTGCCATACCCCTAGATCATCCACCACTGCTCCCATCTTCGTATCATCAGCAAACAGACTGATCTTGATCTTGATGTCCAGTGATATGTCTGCAATGAATATCCCAAACAACACTGGTCCCAACACCAAGCCCTGTGGAACACCGCTCATCACTACTCTTGGGTGTGAGAGCTCCCCACCCACCACCACCCTCTGTTGCCTTCCCTGAAGCCAGTTCCCTACCCATCTCACCAGCTTTGCACCCACCCCTGTGCCTTCTAACTTACTTCACGGCATCCCATGTGGCACCTAGTCGAATGTCTTACTGAAGTCCAGATACAAGACATCCACTGCATGGCCCCTGTCCAGTTACCTAGTTAACCAGTCATAGAACTCCACCAGATTGGTTTGGCAGGATCTGCCATGTATGAAGCCATGCTGTCTGCTGTCCTGTAGTCCTTTGGCCTCTAGGAGGGTCACCAGCACCTCCTCCAAGATATTCTCCATCAGCTTACCCACGGTGGATGTGAGGCTCACCGGGGTTCTACGTGATATAGGCGACCGCAGGAGGGTGACCTGCACAAGGGCAACGGCAACCGAGCGACCTCAGGAATGGCACCCACGCAAGTGTGGCACGCGTCAGAATGGTGACCACAGACAACAACAAAAAAATGCTACCACACCACCACAGGGATACACGGACCAACAGAGGATGCAGTGAGTGTGACCGGACTCGGACGGGACAGGCGCACAGACGGCAAGCACGACAATGGACAGAGGGGCAGGTGGTATCGTTCGTGCATGCACGCACACACACACACACAGCTGGACAGCGGACACGTGGGACAACAAAGGTGCGGAGGGCAGGGTGTGCGGGGAGGCGGTGACATGGACGGGCACACATGGGGGGCCGTGAGGCCAGCAGGACACTACCAGCCGTGGCAGTCCATGGCAATGCAAGGGGGGGCTGTGGCATATCAGTGGGCAGGCAGTTGGGCGCAGGTCGGTGGTGCCCATGGTGCAGGGGTCCACATGCAGAGTGGGCTGGGATGTGCAGGCAGGCGGGATCAGTGAGTGTACATGGTGCAGGGCTAGTGGCCTGGCTACTAAGATGCTGGGATCCAGGGGCCAGGGGCACAGGACTGGCAACTGGGACAGTGCTTTGGAGGGGGGCACACAGAGGCTAGCAGGAACGTGGAGCAGCATGGAGGCAGACAGGGCAGGCTGCAGTGACTGGATGAAGGGGCAGGTAGGCGCGGTGTAGGGAACCCATGTGGACTGCACTTGCATCTGGAAGTTGTGTGCAAGGCTCCGGAGGTAGTCCACCCTACTGCGTACTCCGTGACGATGGCCTCAATGCGGCATGTGAGGTACCTGTATGACCTCTTAGGCTTGTTGTCCCCTGTGCTGGAGACGAGCAGCTCCATGCACACAGCAGCGAGCTGCTGCTCCTCCATGAGACAGTCTAGGAACCGCCAGATGTTTGGGTGACAGGCACCGAGCCGGGTGTTGAACGCCCGGTGCCAGCCCTCCACCACGTTGTTAGTCCGCGCTTGCCCACTGCATGTCGCCTCATACATGTTCCACATGGACACATGGAACAGTAGGTGACACCATGCTGTTCGCCCCACTGGGCGCCCGACCCAGGTGTCCTCCATGTAGTCCAGCAGTGGACGCAGGAGCTCCTCGTTCGCCTGGTAGTAGAACATGTCCACTAACTCCCCATACACTGCCGCCATATCGTCTGGTGGCACAAAGTCGAGTGCAAGGAGCATGCGGACCTGCAATACACACTCCGCATCCATGGAGTACCGCCCAAGCAGTGCTGCATTGCCCTGCACACACTGCCACACAGCCTGGCAGAAGTGATAGAAACAGCCCTGCACAACGGTGCCCTCGAAGACAGCTGCGAAGGCGCACCAGGCAGCCTGCTCATAATCCATGAGAGCGGACTGTGGCCGGGCACCACACAGTAGCCGACGCAGTTCTGTGAATGTTCTCATGTAGGCGCGCTCTGTCCGTGTACACATTAGTATGTACATGGCTGGCAGGACCAAACCGGACTGCAGGCCATGGACGGAATAGAGCTGCCCAAACAGTGGTGGTGTGGTGTGAAAGGTGCCATCCAGGAACCAGCCCTGGCACCCAGACGGGAATATCAGGTCTCGCTGTGTGGCGAACATGAGTGTGCGGTCCCCTGCAGGGCCACTGTCATACTGCAGGAACTGTGCCCAGCCAGGTATGACGGTGTATGCCTGGGGTAGGGCAAGCTCAGTCACTCTGCCAGGCATAGCGGGACAGCCTCTTGCGGCTAGGTGCACATGCTGCACTGTGTGGCGCATCAGGGGCATGGCGGGCAGCCTGCCGGCAATGGCATCTGACACCCCACTGGTGGCCTGTACAAGGACCTGGGTTGTGGACTCCAGGCTCATCCGTGTACGGTCCCGCACACCTGTCAGCACACCCTGGACACCGACCTCCTCTGGATCGGGGCGTGGTTGTGTGGTCACCCAGTATACATCACATGGTAAGCAATGGTGTGTGCCCATGCTGGGCATGCATGCCTGTGGCCCTGCACACACCTGCAGTACACCTTTCCATGTTTCTCCTTATCCCTGCGGTACACGTACCCACGGTGGGATAGGAGTGGTCTCCCCTTCTGGCTCGTGAGATAGGATGCGATGTCCATCTCTCACAGGCTTCTCTGGAATGACGCCCGTCTGTTGCTTTCCATGCCCCTTTAAGGGCTTGCAGTGTGATCTCGTGGCTGTCTGCCACGCCTACAGCCCGCCCCCAGTGTTGCCAAAAGGATGTACTGCCATCAGTCACACCCCCTATGTACGTAGGTCCGTGAGGCGGGTGGCAAAAATGTCGTGTGTGTGTGTTTGTGGGCATGGTGGTGTTGTGCGGCCACACAAACTGCAAGGCCACCGGTATCCAGTGATGCAGCCGTGCTGTCATGGCATTGTGCCTGCGGCGTAGGCCATGGTGCCTGCAACCGACACTGGACCCAAGAAAGGCTGGTGAGTAGAGCAGTCCCCCATTCCCTTTTGTGGCGTTGTACACTGTCTGTCTGTGCTGTTGTATGTGCCGGCCATGGTGTTTGAACCCACGGCGGCTGTCCTACGAGGTGCCGATGGTAGCGCTGTTCTGGAGCATGCTACGAGAGTGGCTTGCCTGCAACCTGTTTCCCATGCATTTCCCCCTGTCCATAGCAGTCACTGTGTGCTGGGGGGGGCGTAGCCGCTCCTCGGCCGTGCTGGCAGGGGTTGTGGGGAGGGGGCGTTGCTGCTTCTCGGCCGTGCTGGCAGGGATTGGGGGGCACCTGTGCTGTGGGCTGGCCACCCACTAAGTGGTGTAGTATGTGGGTGCATGCATGAAATTTTGGTCGCCCTTCCGGTTAGTCGCCCTATAGCCCAGTCGCTCTTCTTTACCAGTCGCCCTATAGCCCAGTTGCCCCACCCACAGTAGCCATTGTGACAGAGCCGTTCTGCTGGATGCCCTTCTTCAGTAGCCAACATCACAGGCTACCCTTATGGGTCTGTAGTTCCCCGGTTCATCCTTGGGGCCACTCTTGTGGAGGGGCACCATATGAGCCATCCTCTAGTCCTGAGGTACACACCCTGTGTGTAGTGAGGCATTGAATAGGTCTGCCAAAGGTTCCGCAAGGACCTCTGCCAGCTCCTTCAATACCCTGGGGTGGATGCCATCTGGGCCTGGCGCCTTGTCCACCTTCAGTGCCTTCAAACCCTCCCGAACTCTGCCCTCCATGATTTCCTCATCTGTCACCCCCTCCCCCCCTGTTTCTGCCGTTCCTTCCCCCTTGGGTATCACCCTCCTCTTCTTCTTAGTAAATACTGAACAGAAGTAATCATTTAGCGCTTCTGCCTTATCGCACCCTGCTTCCACCCAACCCCCCTTCTTTGTAATCCTTACTATGTGGTCCTTACAGCCCCTTTTCTCCCTGATGTACCAAAAGAAGTTCTTCTCCCCCTTCTTAATGCCATGTGCCAACCTGAGCTACGTAGATGCCTTGGCCCGTGTCACCTCCTTCGATTGCATCAGATACTCCTCCCTGTCCTCCCCCCACCCTGTTTTCTTGAGCCTCCTAACGGCAGCTCTTTTCCTCCTTACCTTTTCCATGACCTCCTTGCTCAGTCTGCTTGGTTTCTTAGCCCTAGCCTTCTTGCTCTGGGCCTTGCAGCAGGTTTTGGTTGCCTCCACTATCCCCAGCTTTATGAGCTCCCACCTCTGGTTAGCGCCCATACTAGGCTGAATTCTGGCCAGGTACCCTTTTAACACTTCCCCATCCTCCCAAAGTCGGCCTCCTGATGTCCAGCACTCTTGTGCCAGATTCCACTCCTTCCTTGCCCATATCCAATGTAAGCCATACTGAGTGGTGGTCATTCCCTGACAGCGGTTCTTCCACCATAAGTTCTCTCACAAACTTCCCATTTGCCAGCACATGTAAACCTGGTTCTCATAAATTGTGACAGAATAATGGATCTAGCAGTCGGCAGCCATCTAGGGTCTGGTGATCACCATACAGTGTGGTTTAAGGTGAAGACAGTAGTACAGTCAAGTCACTCAAAAGTAAGGTTCCTGGACTTCAAGAGGGCAGACTTTGCAAAATTGGGGGAACAACTCCGGAGAATCCTGGCAAAAGAGGAGTGGGGAGCATACCTCTCAACCTCCCCTCATAAATCAGGGACAAGGCTTAAAAAAATCAACTAAGAAAGAACAAGTCTGTAACTTTTATGTTTGATATTATTTTGTACTTATAACCCCACTGTTTAGTCACAGAAACACAATTTTAGGAGGGCAGAGTAAAATTTTTAGACAAATCAAGTCCCTGAAAATCGGGGACAGTTGAGAGGTATGGTGGGGAGTGGTGGAACACTGGGAGAAACTTAAAGGAGCTATAGCAGAGGCAACAGGCCTCTGTGTAAAGCTAGTAGACAAAGCAAAAAGAAAGAAAAAAAACACTATGGTTTTCAAAAGAAGTGGCAGGGAAGGTTAGAGAAAACAAAAAACAGCTGGTCAGAAATTACAATTAAACACAGAGGGAGGGAGACAGGGAAATGTACCAGGCAAAACAGAAGGAGGTGGAAAAGGCAGTCAGGTGTGCAAAGGGGCAAACTGATGAAAGGATAGCAAAATCAGTAAAAGAAGGTGAAAAAATCTTCTTCAGGTTTATCAGGGAAAGGAAAAAGACCAGTGAAGGGATTGTGAGGTTGAATGGGGGAGTGGGGGGGAGTGTGCAGAGGGGGACCTAGAAAACGCAGAAATTCTAAGCAAATACTTCTGCTCAGTATTTACAAAGGAAAGGGAAGGGGAGGGACCAAAATTAGAAGGTAGAAACACACATATGGGGGGGGGGGGACACCAGTCCATTCACGGAGGACAGAGTTCTAAAGGAACTCTCGAAACTAAAAGTGGACAAGGCAGTGGGACCAGATGAGATGCATCCCAGAACACTGAAAGAACTCAAGGAGGTAATAGGGGCTCCACTGACAGCCCTATTTAACAAATCACTAGAGGAGGGAGTGGTACCAAAGGACTGGAGGAGGGTAAATATGGTACCACTACACAAAAGTGGGAGCAAGGTAGAGGCTGAACATTACAGGCCAGTCAGCTTGACCTCAGTGGTGGAGAAAATCATGGAATCCATATTAAAGTAAAGTAAATCTTTATTTGTGTAGTGCCTTTCCAAAACCAAGGTGCTTTACAGTTAAAATACAACATACACAGTTTAAAATAAGCTAAAACACAGCAATTATATTAATTTAACTTAAAATTCATCTGGGAATGTGAGATTAAAAATATATGTTTTAAACTCAGATTTAAATCTTTCAATGGTCAGGCATTCTCTTAACCAACGAGGTAGGGAATTCCACATGATAGGGGCCACAAAAGAGAAGCACGGGCACCGATGTTTTCAAACAAACCCTGGGAATCTCTGTCAATCCCTTGGCGGATCGGAGACGGTGGGAGGGGCAGTAGAGAATTAGGATATCTTGCAGGTAGCTGGGTCCCTATTCGTGCAGGGCTTTAAAGGTCAGCAAGCCAACCTTAAAGGTGATCTGCCACGGAACAGGCAGCCAGTGCAGTCTGCGCAGCACAGGTGTAATAAGACTGGCCCTAGATGTACCAGTCAAACGCCTGGCCGCCGCGTTCTGCACTAGCTGCAAGCAATGGATATCAACCCCAGGTAGCCCTAGGTAGAGGGCATTGCAGTAATCAAGGCGGGTGGTGACGAAGGCGTGGACCAGTGTTGGCAGGTCATCCGGAGGAACCAGGTGTTTCACCGAGGTGATATTCCTCAGATGGTAAAAAGAGGATTTGACAATGGCCGACACCCGAGATTTCAGGGTCCAGCCATCATCAAAAATAACACCCAGGTTAAGCACCCAGACTGAGGTAGTGAGCTGGACACAATCCAGCCATAAGCCGGATGCCTGCCCAGCCCCCAAACCCACCCCCAGGTGACCCAGGTCCACTACCAACACTTTGGTCTTGTCTGGATTCGGTCTCAGCCAGCTGGTGCTCATCCAGTCCTTGATCTCGGTGAGACAGTTGTTAAACACAGATACTACATCATCTTGCCGGGGTAGAAAGGACATATACAGTTGAGTATCATCTGCATAGCAGTGAAAACTCAAACCGTATTGCCTGATGATATCTCCTAACAACAGCATATACATTGCGAACAACATGGGTGACAGTATGGAGCCCTTCGGCACCCTGCAGGACAGGGGAAAGGCATCAGAGGAATAATTCCGGTGATCACCCTTTGAGATCTGCCCACGAGAAAAGATGGAAACCATTCAAGGACTGTCCTCAACAGTCCACAAAGAAGCCACAGGCACTTCAAAAGCACACTATGGTCCACAGTGTTGAATGCTGCAGAGAGCTCAAGAAGGACCAAGATGGTACGAGCCTTTCGATCTCTCACTATTAGGAGGTCATTCAGTACTCAGACAAGTGCAGTCTCGGTGTTGTGTCTCTTCCTAAATCCAGACTAGAGAGCATCACAGATATCGTGAGTCGGAAGGTGATCGTCTAGTTGCAACGCAACCACCTTCTCAATAACTTTGCCTGCAAAAGGCAGGTTAGAGACCGGCCTGTAGTTTGTGGGATAGTCTGGATCCAAGGAGTTTTTTTTTTAGGAGTGGTCGTACAACCACCTCCTTAAGATGATCAGGAAAGCCCCCCCCCAAGGAACTCCAGACAATTTTAGCTAGGATCAAGCAGATAACATCTACACGACCCACTAATAGGGAAAGGATTGGCAGAAGACACCAGGAGAAAGGACTGTTGTGTGACTGAACTTCTCTGCTGGGACTAAAGTAGAAGAACTTTTGTATTTGACCTTTAATTAAGGGTAAAAAAACTAACATACAAAAAAAAAAGTGTGTGTTTGGGTTAACTGAACTGAATGGGTATCTGAAGAGTTATCTAGGTGTAAATCTCAGGTGACTGAAAGGACTTAACTGCTGTGAGGTTTAAATTACTTGTAGAAAGATCTGGTAAGTAGGGGGAGTGGCTTAGCTAGAAGGAAGCTACATTTAAAGACTGCCTTAGAAAGTTTCTGCTAATAACTTGGCAGAAGACACCAGGAGAAAGGACTGCTGTGTGACTGAACTTCTCTGCTGGGACTAAAGTAGAAGAACTTTTGTATTTGACCTTTAATTAAGGGTAAAAAAACTAACATACAAAAAAAAAGTGTGTGTTTGGGTTAACTGAACTGAATGGGTATCTGAAGAGTTATCTAGGTGTAAATCTCAGGTGACTGAAAGGACTTAACTGCTGTGAGGTTTAAATTACTTGTAGAAAGATCTGGTAAGTAGGGGGAGTGGCTTAGCTAGAAGGAAGCTACATTTAAAGACTGTCTTAGAAAGTTTCTGCTAATAACTTGGCAGAAGACACCAGAAGAAAGGACTGCTGTGTGACTGAACTTCTTTGCTGGGACTATATTGCCCTCCTTCCCTTCCCTCCATGCCCCCACCCAAAGCTAGTTCTATTTGTATAGGCACAGGATTTGACTGACAACAGGAACTTCCTGTTTAGGGGCAGGAAGTGAGTGATCACAGAACCACCAAGGACCCACCATCCTAGAAGGGCAAGAGTAGCTCTCCTGCCTCCTCTAGCTGCTGGAGGTCTGCCTCTGAGCAAGTAAGTGGTCTACTGCGAAATATAGGATATTCTTGTCTCAGAACAGGACAATCAGGAGCTTAAAGGGCACACAGGCAGAAAGTAAGAGAGAAAAAAAACAGAGGAAAGAGTAAGGATTGCAAACAGTTAAGGGGCCAGAAATAAGACATGATTGGAGTGGTGCAGTGCAGTGGCTGTGGGCAGCAGTCTTCTGGGAGATGTTCTGGAGGATGCGGTGTTGTCCCATCTGCAGGCACCTCTCTGGGCTGAGGGGAGGTTGCTCATCTCCAGGCTGAGTTGGCCAGGATTTGTGGGACCTCCTCTTATCCAGAGACCACCAGTGCCACTGCCGTTGCCTCAGAGGTTGCCAAGAAAGAGGAGCGGTTGGACCACAGTGGGCTCAGGAGGGTGAGGGTGGTGGAACAGAGGCACATCCCTCCCATTGTACCTCTCCACACTTCCTATGCCATTCTGGCAAAGTGTGGTTCCTCTATGGAGGCACCCACAGTGGAGACCAAGGAGGATGCTGGGAACCTCCATAAAGTAGACCCACAGGAGGGTGGCAGGGGACCCTGCAGGGGAAGGAAACAACTACTGGTGGGGGACTCCATTGTTAGGAAGGTAGAACTGGGGGAGGAAGGGGAGAGGGAGGTAAGGTGCCTGCCTGGCACCATGGCTTGGAGGGACAGGGAGCGAATCCTCAGGATTGCCGGAGCAGCTGTACAGGGGAGGGAGCTGGATGTCATTGTCCACCTAGGGACAAATGATCTGGCTAAGAGAGGGATTAGAGAAGTGCAGGAAGAGTTTATGGAATTGGGGAGGGGCCTTAGTCAAGTAGCACGCACGGTAACCTTCTCGGAGGTGCTACCCATCTATGGCATAGGAGAGGCTAGGGTGTTCCGCACCATGGGATTCAATTAGTGGTTGAAAAACTGGTGTGGAGCTCATGCATTGGCTTCATTGGAGACTGGGGCTCACCTGGAGTGATGCAAGCCTATACTGGCATGATGGGCTGCATCTGTCTAGGAGGGGAACCAGGATCCTAGGTGATAGGTTTAAATGCTTCATTGGCAAGCTTTTAAACTAGCCAAGGGGGAGAGCACTGAAAGGAGCAGGAAAATCCTAGCTCCCCCAAATAATCACGGTAGAAGTGCGCAACACCAACATAGAGGTGTCGATAGGAGAAGGGCAGGGTAAATGGAGAAAGTGACAAAGGCAAGAAGGACAGGGATGGGGCAAAAGGGAGTAAGGCCATCAGGAAATGGAGGGTAATGAGTACCAGTGGCCGTAGTCTGGGCAACAAGCTCCCTGAGCTGATGGCCTTAATGGAAGAGGGATGCCTGGCTATTGTAGCAGTCACAGAAACATGGTACACAGAGAACCATGACTGGGATGTTAACATGCCAGGGTACATAACCTACAGGAGAGACAGGCAGGGGAGGAGAGGGGGAGGAGTAGCTCTCTATGTAAAGGAAGGGATAAAAGCAACTGAACAAAAGAGTAAACAGGGAGGAGAGGAGGCACTGTGGGTCACCTTGGAGACTGGAAAGAGCACCACAATCCGCACAGGGGTTGTGTACAGACCCCATGTCAGGGGAAGGAATGGACAAGGATATGATAGAAGGTATTCTTAGAATGGCAGAGAAAGGGAGATACTGTTGATGGGAGACCTGAATATGCCAGATGTTAACTGGAGCACATTGCTGCAGCTACATCCAGAACAGGGCCATTCTTGATGCCCTACAGGTGGTAGGCATTAGACAGCTAGTTTGAACTCACTCGTGAGGAGCAATCTTAGACCTCGTGCTCTCAAGCGGGGCAGTGAGAGGATCTCAGATCTAGAGTGGGTTGCCATCTGGGACAAGTGACCATCAAACAGTGTGGTTCACGCTTAAACTCAGCTACAGAGTCAAGCCATACAAAAGTGAGGGTACTGGACTTTAGGAGGGCTGACTTTGGCAAGATGGGAGAGTGCCTCAGAAAGCACTAGCAAACAGGCTGGAAGGAGGTGGAGCAACAATGGGAATTATCAAAACTGCCATCACAGAGGCAACAAGCCTTTTGTGAAACAAATAAACAAATCAAAACGAAAGAAAAGCCACTATGGTTCTCAAAAGAGGTGGCTGTGAAAGTCAGGAAGAAAAGATAGCATCTCGAAGTATAAGGAAACACAGAAGAAGCAGGACAGAGAGCTGTACCAGTTAAGGCAGAAAGAAGCAGGAGGGAAGTCAGAATAGCAAAGGTACAAACTGAGGAAAAGATAGCCAACTCAGTTAAGAAGGGGGATAAAACCTTTTATAGGTACATCAGCGAGCGTAGAAAGACAAAGGGAGGGATAGTGAGGCTGAATAGAATGAACGGTGGGTGGGCAGAGGGGGACAGTGAAAAAGCAGAAATACTGAACGAATATTTCTGCTCAGTATTCACAAAAGAGGAGGGGAAAGTGCCTAATCCAATTAACAGAAGCACTCTTGATGGGGGACTCGATCCCAGTCCTTTCACAGAAGAAAGGGTTCTGCAAGAACTCCTAAAACTGAAGGTGGACAAAGCAATGGGTCCTGATGGAATTTACCCCAGAATTCTAAAAGAATTAAGGGAGGAACTAATGAAACCACTGGCTACTCTTTTAATAAATAATGGGAGGATGGTGTGGTACCCGAGGACTGGAGGAAGGTGGATGTGATTCCCTTCACAAAAGTGGGTCCAAGACAGAGGCAGGAAACTACAGACCTGTCAGTCTGACCTCTGTAGTAGGAAAGTGATGGAGTCACTTCTGAAGGAAGAATAGTCGAGTACCCAGAGGCCAGTGGAGCACAGGACCCAAGGCAGCATGGGTTCACAGCGGGAAGGTCATGTCAGGCAATCTAATAGATTTCTTTGACTGGGTGACCAAAGTAGTAGACCAGGAGGGGCTGTGGACATGGCCTACCTAGACTTTAGCAAGGCATTTGACACAGTCCCACACAAAAGATTAATAGTCAAATTAACCAGCCTGGGAGTGGGACCCAGGATGGTAGCCTGTGTAAAACATTGGCTGGACAACAGGACACAGAAGGTAATTGTAAATGGAGTCCACTCTGAAGAAAGGGGGTTACTAGTGGGGTACCTCAGGGTTCAGTATTGGGTCCAGTCCTTTTTAATGTCTTTATCAGTGACATTGCAGAGGGACTGGAAGGAAAAGTATGCCTTTTTGCAGATGACACAAAGATCTGCAACAGGGTTGATACACAAGGAGGCGTGGAAAGGATGAAAAGGGACTTGGCAAGGTTGGAGGAATGGTCAGAAGTATGGCAGCTAGGATTCAATGCAAAGAAGTGCAAAATAATGCACCTGGGAATCAAGAACCCAGGGGAAGAATACACAATGGTGGGGAGGTAGTAACAACAACAAAAAAGGAAAGGGACCGGGGGGTAATCATATCAGATGACCTTAAGGTTAGCAAGCAGTGTGAGAAGGCAGTAGGGAGGGCTGGGGGTATACTGGGATGTATAGGGAGAGGCATCATCAGCAGAAAACAGGAAGTTGTTATCCCTCTGTACAGAGAGTTGGTGAGCCCCATCTGGAGTACTGTGTCCAGTTCTGGAGACCCCATCTCCGCAAGGACATAGACAGGATAGAGGCAGTCCAGAGGAGGACAACTAAAATGGTGCAGGGTCTGCAAGAGAAGCCGTATGAGGAGAGAGACTAAAGGAGCTTAATATGTATACCCTTGAGGAAAGAAGGAGAGGGGGCATGATAGAAACTTTTAAGTACCTCAGTGGAATCAACAAAGTCCAAGAGGGTAGCATCTTTCAGAAAAAGAGACTTGCAAGAACAAGGGAACACAATTTAAAGATAGAAAGAGGGCAGTTCAGGGGCAATGTGAGAAAGTATTATTTCACAGAGAGGGTAGTGGATGCATGGAACAGCCTTCCTGAGGAGGTTGTGGGGTCTAAAACTGTGGGAGAATTCAAGAATGCATGGGACAGACATAAGGCAATTCTTGTGGGGGGGTAGGAAGAAATAGGCTGTTGGTTAACTAGGATCTGCGGCCTATCCTGTAGGTAGGGAAATGGGCAGACTAGATGGGCCTAGCGGTCCTTATCTGCCATCAAAGTCTATGTTTCTATGTTTCTATGTTCTATGGATTGTGACATAGTGGTGCACAAGACCCAGGGCAGCATGGATTCACACCAGGGGAGATCTTGTGAAACAAATCTGATAGATTTATTTGACTGGGTAACCAAGGTGGTTGATCAGAGAGGGGTGGTGGACATGGCCTACCTAGATTTTAGCAAGGTATTTGACACTGTCCCACACAGGAGGCTAGTAAACAAGTTGTACAGTCTGGGAGTAGGTCCCAAGGTGGTACACTGCATCTGAAATTGGCTGAGCAACAGGATACAGAGGGTGGTGATAAATGGCGTTCAATCCCAGGAGAGGGGATGACAAGTGGGGTGCCACATGGCTCGGTTCAGGGGACAGTCCTCGTCAGTGACATTGTGGAGGGGCTGGAAGGGAAAGTAAGCCTCTTTGCTGATGACACCAGTATCTGCAATAGGGTAGACACTCCAGACAGGGTGGAAAAAATGAGAACATGCATACAAAATGACAGCAGAAACAGGCCTCACGGTCTATTGAGTCTGCCCAATTGTGCAGCTAGCCCCTCAACTTGCAGCTGCCACACCCTCCCCTCCCCTCCTCATAACCACCCCCCTCTGCACTCTGTCCCACCCTCTGTTAAATCCTCCCACCATTCTACAGATACCACCTCCTCGGGCAGAGTGTCCCACTAATCTACCACCCTTTCTGTGAAAAAGTGTCTCCTGTTTTCCTTCCTGAATCTCCCCCGCTTATCTCAGTTGATGCCCTCTCATGTCCCTCCCCTTCTGATCTGAAGAATCCCTTCAGTATTAATCATGTTAATATCCTTTAGGTACTTAAAAGTTTCAATCATATCCCTCCATCCCTCCTCTCTTCCAGGGAATACATTTGCAGCTCTCCCAGCCTTTCCTCATAGGATTTTCCCTCAAGTCCCTGTATCATCTCCGTTGC
Source organism: Neoceratodus forsteri (assembly GCA_016271365.2). Taxonomy (NCBI): domain Eukaryota; kingdom Metazoa; phylum Chordata; order Ceratodontiformes; family Ceratodontidae; genus Neoceratodus; species Neoceratodus forsteri. The sequence continues at coordinate 1,183,553,068 of CM057454.1, forward strand.
CCTACGCTGCACCCCCTCCAGCAATCTGAAGTCCCTCTTTAGGAATGGACGCCAGTACTGCACTACTCCAGGTGCGGCCTGACCAATGACGCATACAGGGTTAGGATCACTTCTGTCTGCATGGAGGAGATTCCCCTCCTTATGCACCCCAGCATCTTGTTTGCCTTTGCAGCTGCCTTCCTGCACTTAGCAGAGAAGAGACCTAGGTACTGGAGAAGTATTCAATAGTGTTGCAGCTTAAATTCAATATAAAAAAGTGCAAAGTCATGCACTTGGGCCACAGGAAGTCTGGAGAGAAATACAAAGTAGGGGGAGGGGAGATACTGATAGCAACAAAACTGGAAAGGGACATGGGGGTAAACATAACAGATGACCTGAAGGTGGCCAAGCAATGTGAAAAGGCAATAGGGAGGGTCAGAGAGATGCTGGGGTGCATAGGGAGGAGCATCTTCAGTAGAAAACAGGAGGTGGTGACGCTACTGTATACACAATTGGTCAGGCCCTATCTCATACATGTGATGATATACATTTTTGCAGGAGGGAGGTTTTGTGAAATTAGCCGGGAGATTGGCTTTTTATGCGGGAGAAAGTACCCAGCCACTCGCCTCGCGCAGCCATTAACGTCTCTCCACGCACCGATCAACGGCAGTGATGCCATTATTATATATATGCAGGTACTCACAGGGAATCCAATCAGAAAAGTCACAAAGTAACAGTAATAGCATACATGACTGGTCAAGTGGCGTTTATAGTATAGTTTCTGATTGGATTCCCTGTGAGTACCTGCATTTTTTTTTCACTAATAGCGTGGGTTTGCCTGGGTAAAATTACTGTGCGCGATGGTGACGAGACTGCTCTGGAGCCTGCTGCTGCTGCCAACTGCCAGCCGCCTGCAAGAAACCTGTAAACTCGGCACATTCGTCCTCCATTCCGCACGCACCACCTACGACTGTCTAAATCGGGAGATTTGCTTTCCCGTGCGGGGGGGGGGGAGTTTAGTTAAAAAAATGGGACTCTCCCAGCCAAAACGGGAGACATCACATGTATGCTATCTGGAATACTATGTTCAATTCTGGAGACCGCATCTCTGGAAGGACATTGACAGAATGAAGGCGGTCCAAAGAAGGGCAACAAAAATGGTGAAAGGAATGCACCAGAAAACATATGTGGAAAGACTGAAAGGCCTCAATATGAATACCCTGGAGGAAAGGAGGGAGAGGGGGGACATGTTAGAGACATCCAAGTACCTCATGGGAATCAACAAGGTCCAGAACAGCGGCATCTTTCAAAAAAAAGAGATGTGCAAGAATAAGGGGTCACAATATGAGGCTGGGGGGGATGATGTAGTGGTAATGTAAGGAAGTATTTTTTCACAGAAAGTGTGGTGGATGCATGGAACAGTCTCCCAGCAGAGGTGGTAGAGGCTAAAATGGTTGGTAAGTTCAAGAATGCATGGGATAGGCAGAAGGCAACCCTGATGATAGGAAAGAGAAGGTATGCTGTGGATCATTTAGGATCTGGAGTTTAAGTAGGTAGGGAAATGGGCAGACTAGGTGGGCCAGGTGGTCCTTATCTGCCATCAAAATCTATGTCTCTATAAGCAGTGTGAAGAGGAGATGTCCCTGCACAGAAGCCTGCAGGAGTCTTCTGTCATTTATAAACATGGTGAAGAGGGGAGGCCGCAGCACAGAACCCTGTGGGACTGTTCTCTCATTTATCAATAATATGAAGAGGAGAGTCCCCAGCATAGAAACATAGAATTTGACGGCAGATAAGGACCGCTTGGCCCACCCAGTCTGCCCATTTCCCTACCTACTGGATAAGCTGCAGATCCTAGTTAACCAGCAGCCTACTTCTTCCTACCCCAACCCCCTAGAATGGCCTTATGACTGTCCCATGCATGCTTGAATTCCACCACTGATTTTGACTCCACAACCTCCTCCGAAGGCAGTTCCATGCATCCACAACCCTCTCTGTGAAAAATGCTTCCTTAAATTACCTCTGGCCGCCCTATCTTCAAATTGTGCCCTCTTGTTCTTGCACACCTCTTTTTAAAAGATGCTACCCTCTTGGACTTTGTTGATTCCTTGAGGTACTTGAACGTTTCTATCATGTCTCCTCTCCTCCTTTCCTCGAGGCTATACATATTAAGCTCCTTTCGCTTCTTCATATGTCTTCTGGTGCAGACCCTGCACCATTTTAGTTGCCCTCCTCTGACAGCTTCCATCCTGTCTATGTCTTTATGGAGATTGGGTCTCCAGAACTGCACACAGTACTCCAGATGGGGTCTCACCAGCTGTCTGTACAGAGGATAATAACTTCCTGTTTTCTACTGGTGATGCCTCTCCCTATGCATCCCAGTATCCCCAGCCCTTCTGCTGCCCTCTCACATTGCTTGCCCACCTTTAGGTCATCTGATATGACTACCCCCAGGTCCCTTTCCATTTTTGTTGTTGTTAGTATCTCACCCACCATTGTGTACTTTTCCCTGGGTTTTGTTTCCCAGGTGCATTACCTTGCACCCTTAGCATTGAATCTAAGCTGCCATACATTTGACCATTCCTCTAACCTTGCCAAGTCCCTTCTCATCCTTTCCACCCCACCCTGTGCATCAACTCTGTTGCAGATCTTTGTGTCATCTGCAAAGAGACATACTTTTCCTTCCAGTCCCTCTGCAATGTCGCTTATAAAGACATTGAAGAGGACCGGTCCTAATACTGAACCTTGCGGTACCCCACTAGTAACCCTCCTTTCTTCTGAGTGGACTCCATTTACTATTACTCTTTGTGTCCTATTCTCCAGCCAATTCTTTACCCAGGATGTCATCTTGGGACATTGCTCACCTCAACCTCAACCCAAACCCGTAAGACCAACTTAGGGTAGCTGGTTCATTCCCCTGGGGTGTCATACAGACGAGATACACTGTTGGATCCTAGGTAGGATGAAACACTTGTCTGTGTCTTCTGTTTGCACCCTTTGCAGAGTGTGTGAGAGACCCGTCGGTACCATGCATTCCTGTTTAAAGCTGAACCAGCCTAAAATGTTGTGGTGATTTGCATATACAGCCCATGATTGATTGATTGATAGATAGATATTTTATTTATAAAGTGCCCATAAAATACACATAAGCAGCAGCTCAACACAAACTTAAAATTCTATCCATCCCATTAAAACCAAAATCAGTCATTAAAAGTCTGTTGGAACAGATATGTTTTTAATGCTCTTTTAAAGGCTTCTTCCGAGGGGGTCTCCCTTAAATAACCAGGGAGGGAGTTTCACAGAGTGGGTGCGCCACTGAAAATGCCGTATCTCCAGAATGCCACAACCTCACTCTGGGAACTCCAAAGAGGCCTCCCCCGGCAGAACGGAGTGCCCGGGGAAGACAGTAGGGGGCAAGATGATGTTGCAGATAGACAGGTCCCCCTTCATGTAGGGATTTATAGGCCCTACCTTGAAGACAGTCTTCCACCTGACTGGCAGCCAGTGCAGTCCACGGAGGACTGGGGTGATATGAGCACTCCGTCTCGCCCCAGTCAGTAATCTTGCTGCGGCATTCTGCACCAGCTGCAGCCTGCAGAGGTTGCCCCCAGATAACCCTAGGTACAGGGCATTATAATAGTCCAGCTTGGAAGTGACAAAAGCATGTACAAGTGTGGTCAGATCCTCCAGCAGGATCAGGGCTCAGATGCGTGCAATGTTCCTTAGATGATAAAATCCGCTCCTGACGATGGCCGACACCTGAGTCATCAAGCGTCAAACCGTCGTCCAGGATCACGCCTAAAGCCATCACCTGTCTAGATGGAGTAAGGGGAACACCCCCCAACACAAGGTCAGGGGGTCACCGCTCACAATGCCCTCCGCCCTGATGAACTGAATCCACAACAAGTACCTCTGTCTTGTCTGGGTTGAGCTTAAGCCAGTTTTAAGTCATCCAAACCTGGATCTCATTGAGACAGCTATTAAACACAGAGTCTGACACCTGGGTATTGGGTGCACAGAACAGGTACAGCTGGGTATCATCTGCATAGCAGTGAAAACCCAGTCCATACCACCTGATAATGTCCCCCAATGGTAACATGTACACCGTGAACAACAAGGGTGACAAGACCGAACATTGCGGTACCCTACAGAACAGAGGCTTTGGGTTAGATGAGGCTAACTCCATCATCACCCTCTGCACTGTGCCTGTGAGGTATGACCTGAACCAGTTGATGACAATACCAGACAGGCCACATCAAAGCTGCAGGCGGTCAAGTAGCACCTCATGGTCTACGGTGTCAAACGCTACAGAGAGGTCCAGGAGGACCAAGATAGTCCGGTCTCTCCTGCCCCTCGCCACCAGGAGATCATTAAGCACCCTCACCAGGGCGGTCTCTGTACTATGCCCTGCACAAAACCCAGACTGGTAAGGCTCATAGATGGAGGAAGAGGCAAGCTGTCTCTCAAGCTGTATGGCCACCACTTTTTCAATAACCTTCCCTAAAAATGGAAGGTTTGAGACGGGTCTGTAATTGCTGAGGCAGTCCAGGTCCAAAGAGGGTTTTTTCAAAAGGGGTCTAACCAAGGTCTCTTTCAAGGCCATTGGGAAGATCCCACTCCTCAAGGAACTCCAGAAAACCCCAGCAATCACAGGCCCAACCAGGTCCAAACATCCAACCAACAGTCGGGGTCGGACCTGGGTCCAGTTCACACTGAGTTGGCTGCAGCTTCAAGATTATTTTCACCACCTTCTTCACCCCAACCCGCTCAAACTCATCCCAGGCAGGAGGAGTGTTTTGACACTCCTGGAAGGTCCATGCATCCCCTTCGAGAGATACTCAAGGAGACCTCATCCCTGACAGAGGACACCTTGTCGGCAAAGAATACAGACAGCTCCTCGCACCTAGTGCTCGAACCTGCTCCCCCAGCACAGAGACAGGCAGGATGTAATAGCCCATCCACTGTGTGGAAAAGCTGAGCCTGTCTGCTCCTTGCCGCAGCAATCTCTCTAGACTGATGTTCCGCCTTCTTACGGGAGATTGCCCCCTGATAGTTGGTATAATGCAACCTCAGGGCCAGCCTATCCTCCAGCAGGCCAGATCTCCTCCAGCAACTCTCTAACCTCTGCTTCTTAGTCTTTAAACTCCAGAGATCCCCATCAAATCAGGGAGATCAACGAACGGACAAGGGACGGACACGAACGGGTGCGATGGAATCGAAGGCCGCAGCAGCCGTCCTAATATAATCTACCACTGCTTCCTCCGCTCCAATTGCACAAGCTGCCCCAACACTCAATAGGTCCAGCACCGCAGATAGTCCCATCAAAGAAACTCCTATTAATGGGAGGTACCGGACCATCTCCACAGGAGCAGGACCATCTAGGGGGTGCCACCAAGCATGAACCTCACAGTGCTATGATCTGACCAAAATACAGGATCAGCACTGAGGTCATTAATATCCAAGCCTAATGAAAATAAAAAATCCAATGTGTGGCCACCCGAGTGCGTAGCTGCTGTTACTTTTTGCTACAGGCCCAGGGCCCCCATGCTTCCTAAAAGATAATTCCCAAAACCAAAAAGCCCTCCGTCTACCCAGGTCGATGCTTTGCATTATGGGGAATGTGTGATTTAGTATTCCTCTCTCTCTCTATATATATATATATATATATATATATATACATATATATATTCATTACAAAAAATGTGTTAATGCACTAGTTAGAGTTAAAGCGACAAAGAGATGCACGGAAATGTGGCATTAGGGTTTCCAACCTAACACCTTACCCCACCCTGCAGGCAGCAACAGGCGTAGTGTGCCTTGCAGTTATCAGCCCTAGCGCGCACCCCATTCCATGAGTAAGTAAGCTGAGATGGGTACAGTATATGAGAATGGGTTGAGAGTTAGGGGTGACAACCTCAAGGCACACCCAACGCCTGTTGCTGCCTGCAGGTGGGTGGGTGGGTGTTAGGGAAACCCTAACATCACATTTCCTACTTTTGTCGCTTTAACCCTAACTAGTGCATTAATGATGTTTTTTTGTAATGAATTTTCTGACTTTTTGAGATAGTATAGTCATATCCTTATTTTCCTGTGGGAGCTCAGGGCCCTTTCGGTGGGTGTGATGATGGGACACCTTTAATAAAACAATGGTGGAGTAGTGAGGGTTGAGACAGGTTGGGTCACTGATGAACTGCTTGAGATTAGGGGTCAAGGGTCTCAATTGAGTAGATGTTATTTTTAGTCAGTGGAGGGAGACAGTTTGCATTAAGGACCCCCCCTCCCAAGGACCATGAGTTAACCTGAAAGACAGAGGGAAGAGATGATGAGAGTGACAGTGAATGGAGCTGGGGGAGGAGAGAGTTGTTCTCAAGAAAAATAGGAAGGGAATCAGAAACAACAAAAAAACAAGAAGTGCACAGAAATTGCAGAGAGGAGATACTCTATAACCAGATACTTTATAGAGAATAATGCTTGTGCAGATGAGTGTTACGAGGATTTTTCATGCATCGAGGTGTGTGATACTCCTCGCTCTTGGGGTTTGTGAGATTATCACACACCAAGGGTGTGTGAAAAATCCTCATAAAACAAACTTTGTAAAGGCATTATTTTTGATAATAAATGTTGCAAGGTTTCAGAGAGAAAATCTGTAAACTGTATTTGTGCGAGCGAGCTTGTCCCTCAGCGGCCGCTCTACCCACAGAAATATAGGTAAGTCAGAGCGTGAGGAGGAAAATGCCATAATAACCTGCTATCAAGTCATTACAGAATTCAGTGGGTGATTATGGTGTTTTATCAAGACTACATATCCAGTTATTTATAGGAGCACGGTTGCTCCTCTATAGTTAGGGTTGTACTGGCACTTCAGTGCTAAACCTCAATTTTTGTACTTTAATAACTTGGGAAAAGTACATCAGATTTACACACAATTTTGCATGCATGGTCTCTCATAACAGATTTCTGGATTATCAAGTTTTGTTTCAGTGAGATGTGTGGATTCTGAATTCTGGATAGTGCAAAAAATGAATGTTTCAGGATTTTTTTTCCCATAGGTGTGAATACATTTTCTGTCAACTTGTCTAGTGCCCAGACAGTTTGGAATTTTGGTTTGAAATTGTCTGGGTAGAAAGGGCCTGATCCACAGATGTGCCTTTTGCTTGTTTGGTAAAAAAAATATTAATCTGTTCCAAAGTTATTTCATTTGAAATTTTGAATACTTGCTTCTGCGCATGCTCATTAAGCATCAAAAAATTGCTGTTTGAAATGGAAAAAAAAATATTTTTTCATATTGATGTCATCCTTTTATGTGAGGGGAAATTCTTTTTCCATTTGCTGCCATCTTGTTTTCAGTTTTCCACCACAAATTTCAAAAACCTCCAAAATGACATTCTGGAGTGCAACCAATGCATGTATCTTGCTTATCTGGACCCCCTTAGCTACATTTTGCACTTAACTGTTGGATAAATGACCCTGACATTGTTTTTTAAGATATAAAATATTTTTTTCATGACTTGCTTCTCATGAAAAACCAGAATATTTTTGGGGATTTGGCTGATGCTTTCTGAATCCCCTTACCCTTTTTGTTCTGTCAAACACACTACCTCCCAGTTAGGAACTTTGGTCTCAGATTTTTAGCGTAGAAATGGGCTGAGCTCACAGATGTGCCTTTTGCTTGTTTGCTGAAAAAAATATTAGTTCCTTCCAAAGTTATTTAATTTTTCAAGGCTATAAATCTTTTTTTGTGACTCGTGATATGAAAAAGGATTCTTTTTTGCTGTTAGGAGTCATGAAAAAAGATCCTTTCTCTTTACAGGAAAATCATTTTCCCTATGCTGGTATTATTTCCCAGGTGGCTAGTAGCACCTCCCCACCATCTCATCTTGTCATCCCCATAATAATGCTATATATTTCCTGGTGTCTAGTAGCGCCACCCATCGTCCAATCACTGTCCCCATAGTTATGTTGTTCCCTGGTATCTACTGCTACCCCCCACCCTTCGCTCACCATCCCTGTAATTATCACGTATTTGCCTTGTGTCTAATAGCATCCCCCAACATTCCGATCACCTTCCCTATAACAATGTCATAGTTTCTTGGTGTCTAGTCGCACCTCCCACCCCCTGATCAGCATCCCTGTAAAAATGTCATAGTTTCTGTGTGTCTAGTGGCACCCCTACCCTCCGATTGCCGTCCCTGTTAAAATATTATAGTTTCCTGGTGTCTGGTGGCACCCCCCCCCATCCTCCGATCATTGTCCCCATATACATTTCATATCAGTTCCCTGGTGTCTAGTGCCCCTCCCGATTGCAGTCTCCATAGTGAAATCCCCTGTAATAAAGAAAATGTCCCTCACTGACTTTGTTGTAAAGCTGAAAAAAAAATGAAAGTGCCCCAATGTTGAAAAGCATTGGAAGCGGTTTCCCCTCCAGGCTGAGATGAATGAAACTGGGGGTATTTCCTTCTCCTGTCATGGAGAAAGTAAATAGTTTATTTAAAATTCGCTTATTTTACCCAAGATATGCTGCCCAGAAATGAGTCTGCAGCTGACTGTACTGAATTATGCTCTGAAAACAGAGCATCTTGCAGAGCAGCAGTTATGTGGCAGGCTGTCAGTTGAGCCAAAAGTGAAGGGTGCACATTGCCGCGGGGACTGAGAGAGGAGTGTGGGAGCCACAGGAAATACACTTTGACAGATAAAATATCCCTCAGTGTGCTGAACTGCATTGGTCAGTGGAGAGTACTGGGATCAGGAAGATAAGTTCCCCTATACCTGTGTGGCCATTGTGGGTGATGAGGACACTTAAGATTAAAAAGGGGAATAAAATGGATGCTTAGTTTAAAAAACAAGCATGGGTTGAAATTAAGTTTTGCAGCCACTAGCTAGCAGGGCTAGTGACTTAGAAAATCCACTAGCCCCACAGACTTTTCCACTGATCCAGCTAGTGTACTTATTGAAATGTTGCCTTCTCCAGTATGAGCCGGCACGACTAGTTGAAGGGAAATCTTACTAGCCTGATACAATATCTACAAGCATTTGGCTAGTTGGCCATGCTAATTCTGATCCCTGAACAAGGGGTGAAGGTAAAAGTGAAGGTCTGACCTATCACTGAAAGTTGGGTGGCTGCTCCATAGAGAAGCTGTTAATAAAGTTAATTATAAACGGGGTCTGAGAAAGAGAGCTTTCTGATTGGTTGTAAACATTCTATCAGCCCTATGTTAATCTTTGATTAGCATACATGTACAGCCTATTCATGTTCTGAACAAGGTTTAACATTATTTAAAAAACATTTTTATTATAATAGAAATAAGGCACTCCCAGGGGTTATGTTAAGGTCAATTAATCACCCTCTAGGGGCATGTAGCACTCGGCTATGCCTTGTGCCACGTTACACCCCTAGAGGGTGATTAACAGACCATTAACATAACCCCTGGTCATGCCTTATTGCTTAAATACTATATACAATGGCAATAAAAAATCCTGGAACCTGATTGGCTGTCTGCTCTTGGCAGCAGTGAGGTTATCTGAGCACAACCTCACTGTACTGATTTGTCATTGCATTGTTCTTATATCCTGTTAAGAAGCAAAAATATAGTGCACACTAAAAGTGTACTGAAATATTTTTTTATTTTTTTATTTTGTATAACAACGAGCCATTGTATAATAGCAATAATGCATTCCAGGGTGTTGGTCACACTGGGATAACCTCACATCTGGGACATTGGATGCACTCGCTCCCAATCACCCAGGCATGGATCTATGTGATAATGGCGCTCGCCATTAGGACAGCAGGACATTGCTGAAAAAATATTTTAGCGATGCCCCCAAGCGCTGGCAAAGCGGCACCGGGAGTTGGGATTTTCCACTTTATGTGGGGGCTCGCCCTCGCACCTCCCTACTTAAGGATTCTCAGCTCCGGGGGGGGGGTGCATGTCGGGGGGAGGGTACAAACGCAGAAAAAAAATAATTTGGGCCTGGTGCAACAAAAAGTACCTGCACCCAAACCCAACACCATTCCCGCCGCAGCCTTGAACCCACCCATAATGCCACAGAAGCAGCTTGACAGCTTGCCACAGTGCCACCCTCTATAACCCCTCCATCTCCTCCCACCCCACACTCTGCATGCTCGCTGCCCCCTGCATAGGCATGTAACGATAGGATGTCGCTATTTTGCTCACCCCCATCCAGTCGCCCACCTTCCCCAGTTGTCCCAATGACAGGTGCCATGATTAAGTTGCCCTTTCGGTAGGTGCCCAATCGCAGTCGCCAAAGTCATGGGATACCCCAAGGCGTGAGGTTATCTCATCACGACCCACATCCTGTCATGCATTATTGCTTAAACAGCCTCTCACTGCCCATTTTCTGTTCTGGGTTGAAAAGCCATAAAGCAAGTTGTTAAATGTTCTGCACAAGGGAAAGGTTTGGTGTCTCAGAGGACCAGATCTGATATAACTGAAAAGTGCCCTTGTTGGATGAAGGGCTGGGAACAATGAGAAAAGGAATATCTTTTTCGGCTACTAAAGTGCCCCGATGTTGAAAAGCACTGGAGGAGAATATAAAAAGCTATTTCTCCCCATGCTGAGATGAATGAAACTGGGGGTATTTCCTTCTTTCATGGAGAAATAGTTTATTTAAAATTCACTTATTTTACCCCAGATATGCTGCCCCGAAATGAGCCTGCAGCTCGCTGTACTGAATTACGCTCTGAAAACAGAGCGTCTTGCAGCGCAGCGGTTACGTGGCAGGCTGGCAGTTGAGCCAAACAAGGAGGGTGCATTACCAGTGTCAGTGGCTCAGTAGGTAGCACACTCGCCTCTGAGGCCGGGAGATCAGAGGGCTGTGGGTTCAGTTCCCACATCTGGCACTTGGGTTAATATCCCAGTACTGACACTGCAGTGCAGCATGAGAGGGTTGCTGCACTTCTGAGGTGCCGTCTTTTGGATGAGACGTTAAACCGAGGTCCCATCTGCCTGGATTGGTGGTAGTTCAGATGGATGTTAAAGATCCCATGGCACTTATCGAAAAGAGTAGAAATTTCCGGTGTCCTATAAATTCCCTCATTCACTAAAAATACACCAACAGCTTAATCTGGTTCAAGGTCAGTTGGCATTCATCTGTATCCCCTCCCGGGTCGTGCCTGAAAATAGGCAGGATTTGTCTAGTGCACTTACCCGGTCAACAAAAGCTAAATAAATAAATAAATTTAAATATTGCCGCAGGGACTGAGAGAGAAGTATGGGAGCTGCAGGAAAAACACTTTGACAGATAAATTGTGGACTCTGCCCAGTGCCACACTGCATCGGTCAACGGAGTGCACTGGGATCAGGTAGATAAGCTGCCCTATGTCTATCTGGCCACTGTGGGTGATGAAGGTACTTAAATTAAAAAGGGGACTAAAATGGATGTTCAGGTTAAGAAATTGGGTGAAAGTGAAGATCCGGCTCATTACTGAAAGCTGGACAGCCTCTCCCTAGAGGAGCCAATACTAAAGTTAACAGCCGCTCTCTGCCTATTTTCTGTTCTGGGCTGAAAAGCTTTCAAGTGAGTTGTTAAATAGACTGTGTGTTGGAAAATATCCACGAGGGTGCTACAATGACAGAGGGGAGGTGAAGGGAAGAACTACATGAAAGCACTGAACAGAAGCACTCTATCCCCCCCTCCCCTCCCAGCTCTCTGAGCAGTGTGGTAGGGTCAGTGAAGTAGGCTCCCCGGTCGTTATATGTGCCAGATTTGGTTTGTTCAGAGAAACATAAATAAGCTCAGGGAAATGAACAGGAAGATCAAATGAAAATTCAGCTGTTACTGAAAGATGAGTGACCTTTCCGTTCTCAGAGCTTGCTATAACGTATGCTTAAAAAGCCCTAAAAATAAAGTAGTAAAAAGGGCAAAGAGTGTAGAAGGGTTCATGGGGGAGGTATGTCGGTGGTACAAGGGACGTGAGTGGTCAGTCAGAGAACTGCGTGCAAGTGGTAAAAGAGCCGTCTGACCCCCTCCCTCTGGACATTCCTGGCAATGTGCCAGACTGACCTCTGTCACAGGTCCGAATCACTATGGTGGCGCAGTGCCTAAGTTAATTTCTGTGACATAGGGTTAATTAAAAAACTATATACACCCTTGGCTGAATATTAGCTGTGTAGTACCCAGGCAGCCTGCCTGAGATCCTGATACAAGCAGCAACATATATGTAGGCATCTAATCAAGGCCCTGTGCTCCAATAGACACATGAGAATATAATTATACTATCTCAAAAAGTAAGGACTTTCTTTGCAAAACCTTTGTTCTTGGAAAGTGGATATGTTGTTCTTATCCACACTCGTTGGCATGTCCCTTTCCCTTTAAATCTTGCCGGAAGATCTAAAAGCTGGCTCCTCCCACCCAGGTGGTATATGCCTCAGCTGGACCCCATGATGCCAGTTCTTCCTTTTTGCTTGGAAGATTAAGGTTCTCTCCTTACCGCTGCACGTTAAGCAGGCCCTGGCGCTTAATACTTCGACTAGTTTACTGAAATTAAAACTCATGCGAGTTTCTCCATGTAAATTCGTGATTGTGACTGCAATGGAGGACAAGTCCTTGCTGGGGTTCTGCTGGTGTCCTTGTGGGCAGAAAATGTTCCGTACCAATCCACATTCCACGTGCGTCTACTACCTGGGCCAGGTGCATGACTCTCAGGCCGGCGATCTTTGCCGTGCCTTCCTTCCACAGGGTTTGGATGATCGCCTCACATGCTTACAGCTCGGATGACCAGAACAACGGTAGCCGCTAGTCTAAAGATGCCTGTCATGTGGTATCCATGGCTGCGGGATCTGCGGACCAACTTCAGTAGATAAAATCCTTTGAGGAGGAGGCAGCTCATGCCGCCGAACAATCCGCTTTCTTATCAGTTTTTGTTCTGCTCAAACTGGCTCTTCCTTCTCTGGATTCTTCAAAGAGATGTGCCAGTCTCTCTCTACGAAAGGGGAAGGCCCATCTGGTTCACACACCTCCCAGTCCCATAAAAAGGACAGAGGGCCAACAGAAGAGTCTTCACAACATCAACCTTTTGGGACACAGGAGTCTCCGATCTTGACTTCGGTCGAAATTGCAACCTTGGCCACTGGCTTCATGATACCCCCGTCAGGCCAGCCAGCTCAGATGTGGGATGACTACCAGGTCAAAATTGTAATCGACCCCGTTGACCCAATGTCAACTGATAAGGCTGACAATTCTTTATTTAGGACTCTGGTCCGACCGACTGATGAGGAGACCCAACTTGCTGGTGCTCCACCCATGGTCACGGTCCTTGATCTGGAGGAGCTGTGGTTCTCCCTGGCTCCTTCTGAGAAGTCCTGTTGGTGCCCTCAGTGGTTGTCTTCTAGATCTCGGATCCCCTCGATTGATAGGCTGGGGAAGTCTCACAAGCGGTGCTCCAAGAAGCAGCACCACCACCATTCATCAGAGTCCTCCTCGGGTGAGGAGAAGCTTCAACGCAAGTTGTTTCATCGCTACGAGGACTTAATGTGGCAACAGCTCGTGCTGACTGGTCTGAAGTCAACCCCAGCTTTTGCTCCAGCCATCACTTGGTTGTCGCCTTCCAGGCTGACGCCAACTCCCCTGGAGCTGGTCGACATCTTCCCTTTGCCTGCAGAACCAGTGAAGACCCTACCGGATTGGCCGAAGCAGGCCTCTCCACCTGTTTTGGTGGAGCCGCCACCTAGGCAGCCTCCCTCAGGGGCTCCTGCCAAGGAGTCTCGACCTGATCAGGGCCTCCCGTGCAGTCTGTCAGTCACCCTTACTCACGACTGTCCACGGCAGGTTAAGAGTGACTCTGGTGGCTGTCCATTTACCCAAACTTTGGGTCTAAGGATTAGGACTTGCATTCGTGTCCATGTGATGACGATTCCATGAGTCTGTCAACAGAGGAGGGTCCCACATCCTTCATGGGCATCCTCCGTCTTATCTCTGAATCAACGGGGATGACTTTGGAGCCCATTGAAAAATGGGCAGAATACCCCTTGACTGATATCTGCAGAAAAGGGGATTTTCTGTCTGAAGCCTTCCCAATGGCCAAGGCCATTGTTGGTCCGGCCTTAGAGCTTCGGCAGCATCTAGCCTTCTGCCCTGCGCCTTCCACTCGCATGGCCCACAAGTATGCGGTTCTCATCTGATTCCTCTCAGGGCTTACACAGCATCTCTCGGGTGAGGAACTGGTGACAGAGTCTGTATTCCGGTGCTCGGGCAACTCAGGAGATACGGATAGAACTCTGGACAAAGAGTACAAAAAGCTGGACCATGCAGCCAGAAAGGTCTATGCTGCTTCCTCACTCGGTCTCCACCAGGCAAGCTCAACTGTCATTATGGCACTCTTTTCCCATGCCCTCTTGGGCTCTCTGGAAGAAACATAGAAACATAGACTTTGATGGTAGATAAGGACCACTTGGCCCACCCAGTCTGCCCATTTCCCTACCTACTGGACAAGCTGCAGATTCTAGTTAACCAACAGCCTATTTCCTGCAACCCCCCACTATAATTGCCTTATGCCTGTCCCATGCATGTTTGAATTCCTCCACTGTTTTAGACCCCACAACCTCTCCAGGAAGCGGTTCCATCGTCCACCACTCTCGTGGAAAAGAATTTCCTCACATTACCCTGAGCCGTCCCCTCTAACTTTAAATTGTGCCCCTTGTCCTTACACATCTCTTTTCTGAAAGATGCTACCCTCCTGGACTTTGTTGATTTCCTTGAGGTACTTAAAGTTTCTATCATGTCCCCCTGTCCCTCCTTTCATCAAGGGTATACATATTAAGCTCTCTCAGTCTCTCTTCATATGGTTTCTGATGTAGACCCTCGCCATTTAGTTGCCCTCCTCTGGACTGCTTCCATCCTGTCTATGTCCTTGCGTGATGAGGTCTCCAAACTGCCGCAGTACTCAGATGAGGTCTCACCAACTGTCTGTATAGAGGGATAACCACTTCCCTTTTTCTGCTTGTGATGCCTCCCTATGCATCCCAGTATCCCCTGGCTTTCCTACTGACTTCTCATTGCATACCCACCTTTAGGTCATCTGATATGACTACACCCAGATCCCTTTCCAGTATTGTTGTTGTTAGTACCTCCCCTGCTATTGTGTACTCTTCTCCTGGATTTTTATTTCCCAGGTGCATTACTTTGCACTTCTTTGCATTGAATCTAAGTTGCCATAAGTCTGACCATTCCTCCAACCTTGCCAAGTCCCTTCTCATCCTTTCTACCCCCCTTTGTGTATTAACTCTGTTACAGATCTTTGTGTCATCCATAAGAGGCATACCTCTCCTTCAGACCCTCTGCAATGTCACCTATAAAGACGTTAAGGAGGACTGGACCCAATACTGAGCCCTGAGGTACTCCACTAGTAACCCACTTTCTTCAGAATGTGTTCCATTCACTATTACCTTCTGTGTCCTGTTGTGCAGCCAGTTTTCTACCCAAGCTACCTACCCGGGACCCACTCCCAGGCTGGCTAATTTGATTATTAATCTTTTATGCGAGACTGTGTCAAATGCCTTGCTAAAGTCTAGGTAGGCCATATCCACAGCCCCTCCCTGGTCTATTACTTTGGTCACCCAGTCAAAGAAATCGATTAGATTTGTCTGACATGACCTTCCTGCTGTGAATCAATGCTGCTTTGGGTCCAATGCCCCGCTGTCCTCTAGGTACTCAACAGTTCTTTCTTTCAGAAATGATTCCATCATTTTCCCCACCACTGAGGTCAAACTAACAGGTCTGTAGTTTTCTGCTTCTGCCTTGCTTCCACTTTTGTGAAGGGGAATCACATCTGCCCTCCTCCAGTCCTCAGGTGCCACCCCATCTTCCCATGATTTGTTAAAAGTGTGGTTAGTGGTGTCACTAGGTCCTCCCTTAGCTCTTTTAGGATTCTAGGTGAATCCGTCAGGCCCCATTAGCTTTGTCCACCTTGAGTTTTAGAAGTTCTTTCAGTACTCTTTCTTCTTTAAATGGACTGGTATCAACCCCACTATCTAGAGTGCTTCTACTGTTTGGTTTAGGTAACTCCTCCTCTTCTTCTTTTGTGAATACTGAGCAAAAGTATTCATTCATTATCTCTGCCTTTTCACTGTCTCCTCTGCCCACCTCCCTCTCCTTTATTAATCTTCCCTATCCCTCCCTTAACCTTTCTATTTTCCCTAATGTACCTTTAAAAGGTTTTATCCCCCTTCTTAACTGAGTTGGCTATCCTTTCCTCGGTTTGGGCCTTTGCTTTTCTGACTGCCTTCCCCACTTCTTTCTGCTTTAATTGATACAGTTCCCTGTCGTATTCCGTCTGTGATTCCTTATACTTTTTGAATGCAGCCTTTTTCTCCTTAACCTTCTCTGACACTTCTTTTGAGAGCCATAGTGGTTTTTTATTCCACTTTGTTTTCTTTATTTGTTTCACACAAAGGCTTGTTGCCTCCATGATGGCAGTTTAGATTTTTCTCCATTGTTCTTCCACCCCTCCTTTCTGGCCATTTGCTAATGCATTCCTCAGGTATTCACCCATTATGCCAAAGTCAGCCCTTCTAAAGTCCAGTATCCTTGTATTTGTATGGCTTGTCTCCATGGTTGTGTTTATTGTGAAGCACACTGTGCAGTGGTCGCTTGTTCCCAGGTGTCTACTGACTTCTAAGTTTGTGATCCTCTCCATTTGAGAGCACCAGGTCTAATATTGCTCCTCCGAGTGGGTTCCACCACTAGCTGTCTAATGCATGCTCCTGTGGGCACGAGAATGACCCTGCTCTTGGATGTGGCTGCCGTCCATGTTGCCCAGTTAACATCTGGCATATTCAGGTCCCCCATCAACAGTATCTCCCCTTTTTCAGCCATTTTGAGAATGCCCTCTATCATTTTCTTGTCCATTTCCCTCTCTTGAGACGGGGGTCTGTATACAACCCCTGTGCGGATTGTGATGCCATTCCTTGTCTCCAATGTGACCCAGAGTTCCTGTTGTCCTCCCCCTTTACTTTTTAGTTCTGTTACTTTGATCCCTTCCCTTATGTAGAGAGCTACTCCACCTCCTCTTTTACCCTCTGTGTCCCTTCTGTAGATTGTGTACCCTGGTATGTTGACATCCCAGTCATGGTTCTCCGTGTACCATGTTTCTGTGCCTGCCACAATATCCAAGTGTTCCACTTCCATCAGGGCTACTAGCTCTGGAAGCTTGTTTCCCAGACTACGGGCATTGGTACTCATTGCCCTCCATTTAATGTTGGCTTTATCCTTTTTTACCCCATCTCTGAAGTGCTTCCTCATCTCCCCATGGACCTTCAGACCATGGTCAAGCAGGTTCGTGATCAGGGCTTTAACATTGCTAAACAGCAACTCCAGAGGGCCCTGGACATCAGGGATTCTTGTGCCCATTCAGTGGCTGCTGCAGTTGCCATATACTGCAGGGCCAGGCTGAGGTCTCAACCTTTACGGCAAACACCCAGCACAAACTGGTGGATGTTCCCTTCTTGTGTACCAACTTGTTCGGTCGAGGAGTAAATGGTCACCTCCAGCGTATCAAGAAGTCCAGTACCACCTTGGACTCTGTTACCTCCGCCCAGAAAGAACCCCAGGGTTCTAAGATATCACAGAAGAAGAAGCCATTTTGGCCTTCTGCCCCTGTGGCCAAGCAGCCCCAGTACCAAACTGGGCAGCAGCAGCAGCAGGCTCAATCTTGGCACCATCGGCTAAAGTCTGGGGCTTCAGCAAACCGTAAGCATGGAGGGAGAGGTTCTAGTGGCCCCACTGCTGGCTTTTCATCCTACAAGCCTGTGCAGTGAGAGGATGGAGTAGCCACCCCATGCCCATCATAACCACTCTGAGTCCTCCTGTAGGGGGTCGACTCTGCCACTTCTTTCCACCTGGTCTGCTGTTACAACAGACAGGTGGGTCTTGGAGGTGGTCAGCCAGGGTCTACCTCTAGAATTCGAGCAGTACCCTCCAAGCTGAGCCCATGCCCCATGGGAGGAAAAGGTATCCACCCATACTTGGTTGGCTCTCAAAGATGACATTGCCCAACTCCTCTGCAAGGAGGTAGTGGTCAGAGTCGCAGAACCCCCTGTCAACCCAGGGTTCATTTCCAGGTACTTCCTATCTTATCTATCTATGAAGACAGGTTGAAGGAACTGAACATGTACTCCCTGGAGGAGAGGAGGGAGGGAGAGAGGGGATATGATAGAGACATACAAGTATCTTACGGGAGAAACAGGGTGCAGGAAAACACTATTTTTAAGCGAAAAAGGTGTTCCAGGACTAGAGGCATGGGATGAAGTTGGAGGGAGGGACGATTCAGAGGAAACATGAGAAGAATTTCTTCACAGAGCAGGTGGTGGACAAGTGGAACACCCTGCCAGAGGAAGTGGTGGGGGCTGAAACAATCACGGGATTTAAGAATGCATGGGATAGACATAAAGGAATTCTAGAGGTCAGGGGTAAGGGGAAACGGACTTCTAGGAAAACAAACTGAACTTACAAGCTCAAATGGGCAGACTGGGTGGGCCATAGGCCCTTATCTGCCGACACTGTCTATGTATCTATGTATCCTGGTCCCAAAATGGATGGGGGGCTTGCACCTCATTCTAGAGCTGCACTATCTGAATCAGTTCCTCAGATCGTGCACCTTCCGGATGGTAACTCTGTCTCAGATCATACCATCCCTCAAGCAGAACATGTGGTTCTGCTCACTGGATCTACAGGACCTGTTCTTCCATGTCCTAATCCATCCATCCCATTGGAGGTAATGAACATATGAACATACGAAATTTGCCAGCAGATAAAGGCCTAGAGGTCTATCAAGTCTGCTCGAATATGCAGCTAGCACCCCTTATTCTGCAGCTGCCCCTCCCTTCCACCCTTCCCCTTCATTAACCCTCCCCCTTGTCCTGTCCCATCCTCATTTGAAGCAGTCCACTGTTCCACTACATACCACTTCAGCAGGTAACGCATTCCACCCAGCCACCACCCTCTCTGTAAAAAAGTGTCTCCTCATCTCCCTCCTGAACCTTCCTCGCTCCAGTCTCATATCATGGCCCTGGTGTCCTCCCTCCCCTCCCTTACTTTGAACAGCCCCTCTGTACCCATCTTGTTTATTCCTTTCATGTATTTAAAGGTTTCAATCATGTCACCCCTGTCTCTTCTCTCCTCCAGTGAGTACATGTTCAACTCCTTCAACCTTCTCTCGTATGATAAGTCCCCCAGTCCCCTGATCATCTTTGTCGCTCTGTACTGCACCCCCTCCAGTAACTTAATGTCCCTCTTCAGATACGGCCGCCAGTACTGCCGCAGTACTCAGGTGTGGTCTAACTAATGACCTATACAGTGGCAGAATCACCTCCTCCTTCCTCGAGGATATACCCCTTGCAATACAACCCAGCATTTTGTTGGCCTTTGCAGCTGCCTTCCTACATTGTGCCGAGTTGTTCATTGACCCTGTAATGAGCACACCCAGCTCCTTCTCCTCCTCTGTCTGGGCTAGCTGCACTCCCCTAGCTGGTAACTCCTCCTTGGGTTCTTCATCCCAAAATGCAGCACCTTGCACTTTTTGGCATTAAAGCCCAGTTGCCAGGTGTCTGACCAGGTTTCAAGCTTTGCCAGATCATCCTGCAACCCCTGCCATCCCCCTAGGTCATCCACCACCATGCCTACCTTGGTATCATCAGCAAATAGACTGATCTTGCTCTTGATGTCCCATGATATGTCTGCAATGAATATCCCAAACAACACTGGTCCCAACACTGAGCCCTGTGGAACACCGCTCATCACTGCCCTTGGGTGTGAGAGCTCCCCACCCACCACCACCCTCTGTTGCCTTCCCTGCAGCCAGTTTCCTACCCATCTCACCAGCTTTGCACCTGCCCCTGTGCCTACTAACTTCCTTCCCAGCCTTCCATGTGGCACTGGGTCGAATGCCTTACTGAAGTCAGATATAGGACATCCACTGCATGGCCCCTGTCCAGTTGCCTAGTTACTCAGTCATAGAACTCGACCAGGTTGGTTTGGCAGGATCTGCCATGTATGAAGCCATGCTGTCTGCTGTCCTGTAGTCCCTGGCCTCTGGAGGGCCACCAGCCTCTCCTTCAGGATAGTCTCCATTAGCTTACCCACGATGGATGTGAGGCTCACTGGTCTGTAGTTTCCTGGTTCATCCTTGGGGCCACTCTTGTGGAGGGGCACCACATGAGCCATCCTCCAGTCCTGAGGCACACACCCCGAATGTAGTGAGGCATTAAATAGGTCTGCCAAAGGTCCTGCAAGGATCTCTGCCAGCTCTTTCAGTACCCTGGGGTGGATGCCATCTGGGCCTGGCATCTTGTACACCCTCAGTGCCTTCAAACCCTCTCGAACTCTGCTCTCCATGATTTCCCCATCTGTCACCACTTCTCCCCCTGCTTCTGCCATTTCTCCCACCTTGGGTGTCACTCTCCTATTCTATTTAGTAAATACTGAGCAGAAGTACTCATTTAGTGCTTCCGCCTTATCGCACCCTGCTTCTACCCAACCCCCTTCCTTCCTAATCCTTACTATGTGATCCTTACAGCTCCTTTTCTCCCTGATGTACTTAAAGAAGTCCTTCTCCCCGTTCTTATTGCCTTGTGCCAGCCTGAGTTCTGTAGATGCTTTGGCTCCCCTTACTGCCCTTGTCACCTCCTTCGATTCTGTCAAGTACTCCTCCCTGTCCTCCCCCCTCCCTGTTTTCTTGTACTTTCTAAAGGCAGCTCTTTTCCTCCTTACCTTTTCCATGACCTCCTCGCTCAACCAGATCGGTTTCTTAGCCCTAGCCTTCTTGCTCCGGGCTTTGCAGCAGGTTTTTGTTGCCTCCACTATTCCCAGCTTTATGAGCTCCCACCTCTGGTTAGTGTCCATACTGGGTTGAATTCTGGCAAGGTACCCTTTTACCACTTCCCCCATCCTCCCAAAGTCGGCCCTCCTGAAGTCCAGCACTATTGTGCCAGATTCCACTTCTTCCTTGCCCATATCCAATGTGAGCCATACTGAGTGGTGGTCACTCCCTGACAGCGGTTCCTCCACTGTAAGTTCTCTCACAAAGTCCCCATTTGCAAGCACAAGGTCAAGGGTATTCCCTAACCTGGTTGGTTCACTGACCATTTGCAGCAGAAAGCTGTCCTGGAAGGCATCCAGCAGTACCTGCTCCCTTCTGTTCCTGGTTGTTGGGGTGCTCCAGTTCACTCCTGGCATGTTGAAGTCCCCCACAATCACCACACTACCCTTCTCTCAGGTCCTCCTGATCTGTCCTGCTGGTTCCCTGTCTAACTCCTCTGTCTGAGATGGTGGCCTGTACACCACTCCCATTCTAAGAACCCTATTCTTGGAATCCTGGATTTGCATCCAAAGTGACTCCGTACTACCCTCCTCCCCTTCCTCCTTTACACACTTCAGTCCTTCCTTCACATATAGTGCCACCCCCCCTCCTTTCCCAATCACCCTGTCCCTACAAAATAACCTGTACCCCGGTACAGACAGGTCCCAGTCATTGTATTGGGTGGCCCATGTTTCCGTGTTTCATGTTTCATTTCATGGTGGAGGAAACCCTCTATGAGTTCTAAGCCATACTGTTTGTCATGTCATCGGCCCACAGGGTCTTCACCAAATGCATAGCATCAAGAGGTCAGAGTTTACCCCTATCTTGATGATTGGCTAATAGTGGGTCCCTCCAAACAGGAGGTGGAGAGGTCCGGGGATCTGGCCTTCCACACCTGCTTCAGCCTTGGCCTCCTGGTCAACAAGACCAAGTCAGAACTCATGCCCTCACAGGTGATTTGCTTTATTGGGGCAGAGCTCAACTCTTGCTGAGCCAGAACTTGGCTCCCGGTGGACAGGGTGGAGGTTCTGTCCTCCTTTGCCCAATCATTTCTGGTTGGGTACTTGTGCCCTGCCTGGGAATTCCTGTGACTTCTGGGTTACATGGTGGCCTGCACCACTGTGGTCCGATTGGCCCAGTGGTATATGTGCCCCCTTCGATGGGGGCAGGCCAGCCAGTGGTCTCAGCGACATAGTCATTTTGACCAGCTGGTCACGCTGACCCAGAAGATGTTGGATGCCCTCCAGTGGTGGACTGTCTGGGAACTTCAGCAGAGAGAGATCCCATTTGTCTGCCCCGAGCCAATGGTCATCCTCATGACCAACACCTCTCTCATGGGCTTGGGTGCTTACATGGGGAACCACAGAGTCCACGGGCTCTGGACCCCCGAGGAATCCCGATGCCACATCAACATGCTGGAGCTCCGAGCAGTTTGGCTGGCGCTGATGCATTTGTTCTGTTTTTTCGGGGTCAAGGGGTCCAAGTCCAGATGGACAATACCATACCATGTACTATCTCAACAAACAGGACGGCATTCACTTCCAGACCCCCTGCAGGGAAGCACTCCACATCTGGACCCTCATGAGCTCACTGGAGGCAGATCTCCTAGCCCTTCATATGGCAGGAACCTCGAGTCAGCTGGTGGACACTCTCAGCCATGTGGGCGAGGTATCCCATGAGTGATCTCTCCATCCAGAGATAGCTCACAGCCTGTTCTCCCAGTGGGGCAACCCTCAGGTGGACCTGTTTTCCTCCAGGGAGAACACAAAGCTGAGGCTGTTTCATGTCGGCCCCCTCAACAGGGCTCGCTGCAGCGGGACACCTTCTCAAGGCCATGGACCCCACGCCTCTCCTGTGCCTTCTCTCCACTTTCCTTGGTCCACAAGTTGCTCCTCAAGGTCAGGAGGGACAAGGCAAGGGTGATCCTGGTAGCCCCAGATTGGCCCTGCTAGTTCTGGTATCCAGATCTCCTCAGCCTCAGCACCAGGCTCCTGAGACATCTTCCAGCATGCCTAGACCTACTTTCTGTCAATCAGGAGAAGGTATTCCATCGGGACCTTCAATCCATGCACCTGACAGCCTGGTTCCTGAGTGGCTAGAGTTCTAAGCTTTGGATCTCTCTGACAATGTCCTAACTGTAGTTGAGGCATCTGGGAAGGAGTCAACCAGGAGGTGCTGTGCCTTCAAATGGAAGAGATTCTCCATTTGGTGTCAGGGCAAGGGCCTGGACCCTGTGTTCTGTCCAGTGGCTAGCATCCTGGACTACCTTTGGTCTCTTTCCAAAGGAGGTCTTCGGTCTACGACCCTTAAGGTGTACCTGGCAGCCATCTCTGCTTACCAGGCGCTGGCTTTGTCAGCTGATGGTGGCACAGGAGAAGGTGGCCTGGCACTTCTTTAAAGGTCTCGACCATTTTTCCCCTCTGGTGCATGAAATGCCACCACTGTGGGATGTACTGCTGGTACTGGTAAAGCTCATGGGCAAGCCATTTGAACCGATGCACAGGTGTGAGATGTCACACCTGTCATGGAAGACTGCTTTCTTTGTGGCTATCATGTCGGCCAGAAGGACTGGGGAACTACAGGCACTCTCTGTTGAGTCTCCCTATCTGGTTTTCCACAGGGGCAAGGTTGTCCTGCACCCATACCCGAAATTCCTTCTGAAGGTGGTGTTGGAATTTCACCCTAACCAGGTGTTGACTCTGCCAGTGTACTTCCCCAGTTACACCTTGGAGGCTCCATACTTTGGACCTGAGATGAATGCTGTCTTATTATAAGGAGCGAATAGCTGAAGTTCAGGGAGAGGTTCGCCAGCTGTTTGTGACCTATGCTGAAGCTGCACCTGGCAAACCTGCAGCAAAACGGATGAATGGCAGATGGATAATATAGAAATATAGAATTTGACAGCAGATAAGGACCACTTGGTCCACCCATTCTGCCCATTTCCCTACCTAATTGATAAGCTGCACATCCTAGCTAACCAACAGCCTACTTCTTCCTACCTCCAGCCCCTAGAATTGCCTTATGCCTGCCCCATGCATTCTTGAATGCCACCATTATTTTTGACTCCACAACCTCCTCAAAAGGCTGTTCCATGCATCCACAGCCCTCTCCATGAAAAAATACTTCCTCACATTACCTCTGAGCTGTCCCCCCTCTAGCTTCAAATTGTGCCCCCTTTTTCTTGCACACCTCTTTTTCTGAAAGATGCCACCCTCTTGGACTTTGTTGATTCCCTTGAGGTACTTGAAAGTTTCTATCATGTTCCCCCCTCTCCCTCCTCTCTTCGAGGCTATACATATTAAGCTCCTTAAGTCTCTCCTGATATGTCTTCTGGTGCAGACCATGCACCATTTTAGTTGCCCTCCTCTGGACTGCCTCCATCCTGTCTATGTTTTGCAGAGATTGGGTCTCCAGAACTGCATGCAGTACTCCAGATGGGGTCTCACCAGCTGTCTGTACAGAGGGATAACAACTTCTTGTTTTCTACTGGTGATGCCTCTCCCTATGCATCCCAGTATCCCCCCAGCCCTCCTTACTGTCCTCTCACATTGCTTGCTCACCTTTAGGTCATCTGTTATGACTACCTCCAGTTCCCTTTCCATTTTTGTTGTTGTTAGTATCTCACCCGCCATTGTGTACTCTTCCCCTGGGTTTTTGTTTCCCAGGTGCATTACTTTGCAGTACTTAGCATTGAATCTAAGCTGCCATACGTTTGGCCATTCCTCCAACCTTGCCAAGTCCCTTCTCATCCTTTCCACCCCACCTTGTGTATTAGCTCTGATGCAGATCTTTGTGTCGCCTGCAAAGAGGCATACTTTTCCTTCCAGTCCCTCTGTAATGTTGCTTATAAAGACATTAAAGAGGACTGGTCCTAGTACTGAACCTTGCGATACCCACTAGTAATCCCCCTTTCTTCAGAGTGAACTCCGTTTACTATTACGCTCTGTGTCCTGTTCTCCAGCCAATTCTGCATCCTGCATTGATCTCTGCTACGGTTGGCAGGCAAGGAGCCCCCAGAGGATAAGAGCTCATTCTACCCGCCATACTGCTGCATCAGTGGCTGCTTCTAGGGACATCCCTATCCAGGATATCAGCAGGGCTGCTACCTGGAAGTCAGCAAACACCTTCATTACCCATTACCACATCGACCTACAGTCGCACTGGGATGCTGGTTTTGGGGCCTCAGTTCTCCAATCTCTGTTCCCTAAGTAGGGTGTGTGCACCCTGCCTCCCTTCTCCCTGAGAACTTCTAGGAGTCTGATAACAAGTGTGGATAAGAATAACATATCCACATCCCTAGAAACACAGGTTACTCACCTGTAACAGTAGTTCTGGGAGTGATATATGTTGTTCATCCACACTGACTGGTCATGTATGCTTCAGTGAATGTCTGGGAGCATCATAGCAGGGCAGCATTCCTAGAGGAAGGAGAACTATTCTGCTATCTGACTATGACTACCACCATCCAGAGAAACCATCACTATCCAGAGAAACAGTAGAGAGGACACAAAATAAGACATGATGGGAGTGGTGCAGTGCAATGGCTGTGGGGCGGCAGTGTTCCGGGAGACATTCTGGAGGCTGCGATGCTGCCCTATTTGCAGGCACCTCTCTGGTCTGAGAGAGGAGGTTGCCCGTCTCCAGGCTGACCTGACTAGGATTTGTGAAACCTCCTCCCCCACCCAGGGACCACCAGGGCCAATGCCACTACCTCAGAGGTTGCCAAGAAAGTGGAGAGGCTGGACCAGGGTGGGCTCAAGGAGGGAGAGGGTGGTGGAACAGAGTTGCATCCCTCCAGCTGTACCTCTCTAAAATTCATTCGCTCTTCTGGTGGATAGTGGTTCCTCTATGGAGGCACCTGCAGTGGAGACCAAGGAGGATGCTGGGAACCTTCACAAAGGAGACCCACAGGAGGGTGGCATGGGACCCCACAGGGGAAGGAAACAACTCCTGGTGGGGGACTCAATCATTAGGGGGGTAGAAATGGGTGAGGAAGGGGAGAGGAAGGTAAGGTGCCTTCCTGGTGCCACGGCTTGGAGGGACAGGAAGCGAATCCTCAGGATCGTGGGAGGAGCTGCATGAGGGAGGGAGCTGGATTTCATTGTCCACCTAGGGACAAATGACCTGGCTAGGAATGGGATCAGAGCAGTGCAAGAGGAGGTTATAGAGTTGGGAAGGGGCCTTAGACAAGTAGCGCATACGGTAACCTTCTCGGAGGTGCTGCCTGTCTATGGCAAGGGAGATGCTAGGGCACTTCTCACCAGGGAATTCAATGAGTGGTTGAAAAACTGGTGTGGAGCTCAGGGTTTTGGCTTCATTGGGGACTGGGAAGCCACCTGGAGGGATGCAGACCTATACTGGTGCGATGGTCTGCATCTGTCCAGGGGGGGAACCAGGATCCTAGGTGAGAGGTTTAAATGCTTCATTGGCAAGCATTTAAACTAGCCAAGGGGGGAGGCACTGAAAAGGAGCAGGGAAATCCAAGCTTCCCCCCACAAAACATGGTGATTAGTGAGGTAAACACCAAGGTACAGAAGTGATTAGGGAGCAGAACAGATTTAAATGTAAAAAAAGGCAAAGGCAGTAAGGACAGAAATGGGGCTAAAAGGGGTAAGGCTATCAAAAAGTGGAGGGTGATGAGTACCAATGCCCGTAGTCTGTGTAACAAGCTCCCTGTACTAGTGGCCTTGATGGAAGAAGGTTGCCTGGATATTGTGGCAGTCACAGAAACACAGTACACAGAGAACCATGACTGGGATGTCAACATACCAGGATACACAATCTACAGGAGGGACAGGGAGGGTAAAAGAGGAGGAGGGGTAGCTCTCTATGTAAAGGAAGAGATCAAAGCAACAGAATTAAAGAGTAAACAGGGAGCAGATGACGCACTTTGGGTCACCCTGGAGATAGGAAATGGCACCACAATCCGTATGGGGGTTGTATACAGACCCCCATCTCGGGGGAGGGAAAGGACAAGGAACTGATAGGAACGCTACTTAGAATGGCAGAAAAGGGAGATATTGTTGATGGGGACCTGAATATGCCAGATGTTAACTGGAGCACCTTTGCTGCAGGCACATCCAAGAGCAGGGTCATTCTTGATGCCCTACAGGGGCATGCCTCAGACAGCTAGTATTGGAACCCACTCGGGAGGAGCAATCTTAGACCTGGTACTCTCAAATGGGGATGGAGAAAGAATCTCAGATTTAGAAGTGGGTAGCCATCTGGGAACAAGCGACCACCAAACAGTGTGGTTCACGATAAACACAGTCATACAATCAAGCCATACAAAAGCAAGAGTACTGGACTTTAGGTGGGCCAACTTTGGGAAAATGAGAGAGTGCCTCAGAAAAGCGCTAGCAAACAGGCAAGAAGGAGGGGTGGAGGAACAATGGGGAGTGATCAAAACAGCCATCACAGAGGCAACAAGCCTTTGTGTAAAGCAAATCAATAAAACACAACGAAGGAAAAAAACGCTATGGTTCTCAAAAGAGGTAGCAGGGAAGGTTAAGGAGAAAAGGGCAGCATTCAGGAAATATAAGGAAACACAGAAGGAGCAGGACAGAGAACTTTATCAGTTAAAGCAGAAAGAAAGCTGGGAAGGCAGTCAGAATAGCAAAGGCATAAACCGAAGAAAGGATAGCCAATTCTTTTAAGAAGGGGGATAAGACCTTTTATAGGTACATTAGGGAGTGAAGAAAGACCAAAGGAGGGATACTGAAGCTTAATAAAGGGGAGGGAATGTGGGTAGAGGGTGACAGTGAAAAAGCAGGGATACTGAATGAATATTTCTGCTCAGTATGTTACCTAAACCAAACAAGAGAAACACTCCGAAGCCGGGGGTTGATACCAGTCCATTTACGGAAGAAAGGGTTCTGAAAGAACTGATAAAATTGAAAGTGGACAAAGCAATGGGGCCTGATGGGATTCACCCAAGAATTCTAAAAGAACTAAGGGTAGAACTAGTGACACCGCTGACTACTATCTTTAACAAATCATGGGAGGATGGGGTGGTGTCCAAGGACTGGAGGAGGGCAGATGTGATTCCTCTTCACAAAAGTGGGAGCAGGACAGAGGCAGGAAACTACAGACCAGTTAGTTTGACCTCAGTGGTAGGGAAAATAATGGAATCATTTCTGAAGGAAAGAATTGTTGAGTACCTGGAGGCCAGTGGGGCACAGGACCCAAGGCAGCATGGATTCACGATGGGAAGGTCATGTCAGACGAATCTAATCGATTTCATTGACTGGGTGACCAAAGTAGTAGACCAGGGAGGAGCTGTGGACATGGCCTACCTAGATTTTAGCAAGGCATTTGATACAGTCCCACACAAAGATTAATTCACAAGATAGCCAGCCTTGAGTGGGTCCCAAGGTGGTAGCCTGGATAAAAATTGGCTGAACAACAGGATGCAAAGGGTAGTAGTAAATGGAATACACAGTGAGGAAATGGGGTTACTAGTTGGGTACTGCAGGGTTCAGTACTGGGACTGGTCCTTTTAATGTCTTTATAAGTGACATTGCAGAAGAACTGGAAGGAAAAGTATGTCTTTGCAGATGACACAAAGATCTACAACAGGGTTGATACACAAGATGGAGTGGAAAGGATGAAAAGGACTTGGCAAGGTTAGAGGGTGGTCAAATGTATGGCAGCTCAGATTCAATGCAAAGAAGTGCAAGGTAATGCACATGGGAAACAAAAACCCAGGGGAAGTGTACACAATGGGGGGTGAGATACTGACAACAGTAAAAATGGAAAGGGACCTGGGGGTAATTATATCAGATGACCTAAAGGTGGGCAAGCAATGTGAGAAGGCAGTAAGGAAGGCAGGGGGGATACTGGGATGTATAGGAAGAGGCATCAATAGTAGAAAACAGGAAGTTGTTATCCCTCTGTACAGACAGTTGGTGAGACCCCATCTGGAGTACTATGTGTAGTTCTGGAGACCCCATCTCCGCAAAGACATAGACAGAGTGGAAGCTGTCAAGAGGAGGGCAACCAAAATGGTGCAGGGTCTGCACCAGAAGACATATGAAGAAAGACTAAAGGAGCTTAATATGTGTACCGAGAGGAAAGGAGGGAGAGGGGACATGATAAAACTTTCAAGTACCTCAAGGAATTAACAAAGTCCAAGAAGGTAGCATCTTCCAGAAAAGAGATGTGCAAGAACAAGAGAGCACAATTTGAAGATAGAGGGGATGGCTCAGAGGTAATGTGGGAAGTATTTTTCACTGAGAGGTTGTGGATGCATGGAACAGCCTCCTGAGGAGGTTGTGGAGTCAAGAACAGTGGGGGACTTCAAGAATGCATGGGACAGGCATAAGGCAGTCCTAGTGGGGAGTAGGAGGAAGTAAGCTGTTGGTTAACTAGGATTTGCAGCTTATCTGTTAGGTAGGAAAATGGGCAGACTTGGTGGGCCAAGTGGTCCTTATCTGCCGTCAAATACTATGTTACTATGTTACCTAGCGCTTGCTGCATATACTTCAGTGAATGCCTAGGAGCATCATAGCATGACAACATTCCAAGGGAGGGAGAACTGCCGGGGAAAAATGGCAACTGGCTATGCAGATGATGCCCTGTCCACCCTATCATCCACTGTCGAGCTTACTCCTCCTGGCTTCCGGATTGGCTCCTGGACTTCACCTTTGCCATGGGCTGTTAGATAATGGGGATGTGGCTTCCTTAGGAACAGAAATACAGACCCCACCTTGGAAGGGGCTCAAGTTGAGGGGGCAATGCAGCAGTGTCATAGGTGGCAGTGGAATCCCAGGATGCCCAGGTAAGAGGAGCCTTGAAGGATCAGAGGTGGCATTGACAGAAGCCAAAAGAGGTCCTTGCTGGAGGTGCACAAGGGAACAATAGTTTAAAAAGAGGTCTTATTAGTAGTTCTGTCAAATGAAGTGTCTCTGAACCTTAGGGAGGCACCTCTGAAGAACAGACCACAGAGCTCTTCGACATGGTAGACCACTCCTTGCTCCTGGTTGCTCTATGGAATATCAGCATCAGTGACACGGCCCTAGAGTGGTTTTCTAACCACCTCTCTGATCAACACCAACAGATCAAGGCTGGAGGGGTCTCTCCCCCCTAAAAACACTCTCTAGAGGAGTACCGTAAGGGTCCATCTTGGGTCCACTCTTGTTTGCCTTTTACATAAAAGAACTAGATGCTGGAGTCAAGTCAGCTGACATACACCTCTTTGCGGATGACACTGTGTTGTATGTAGCTAGACCTACTCTGGAATTTAACCACTTACAGAACAATCTCCTTTACTCTAAACTTCTGTTAAATGCTAAGAAACAAAGGCTATGATCTTCTCCCCTGTAGTAAACTCCCCTACTCTATCACAGTGGGGACAGCCCCTCAAATCCACACCTTGCTCGCGAATTGCTGGACTATGTAGATTCCTCCAAATATCTGGGGGTGTGGATTGACTCCAATCTTTCCTTCAAAGTCCATATTGAGGAACTCTCAAAAAAGCTTAAACAGAGTCTTGGGATTTTCTTCAGAATCAGGCATCTATTAACGCAGGAGGGGAGAACCAGGTTGGTACAAACAACGTTCTTGCCTCTCATTGACTGCAGACCTTCTATACGGGCACTGCTCTAGTGTGGCCCTTGCCAAACTAGACACTCTGTAACACCGGGCGCTCAGGTTCATTATTGTGCCCTCTACTCAACACACCACTGTACCCTCTACAACATTGTAGGGTGGGGCTCACTTAGTCTTAGATGACAAAAGAACACCGTGCTTTGGATCTATACGGTCATCTTTAACAAGCTGCCTCAATATATTAAGGATTGCCTACCTTCTTGCATTCCTAGCAGCTACCTGCTGAGAAGCTAGACTCGTTTTGCCCTTTACATACCCAGAGTGAGGACACGCTTTGGTTGGGCGACGTTTAGTCACGTCTTACCAGTCCTCAGAAGCCGTATGAGGAGAGACTAAAGGAGCTTAATATGTATACCCTTGAGGAAAGAAGGGAGAGGGGGGACATGATAGAAACTTTTAAGTACCTCAGTAGAATTAACAAAGTCCAAGAGGGTAGCATCTTTCAGAAAAAGAGACGTGCAAGAACAAGGGGACACAATTTAAAGATTGAGGGGGGGTGGTTCAGGGGCAATGTGAGGAAGTATTATTTCACAGAGAGGTAGTGGATGCATGGAACAGCCTTCTTGAGGAGGTTGTGGGGTCTAAAACTGTGGGAGAATTCAAGAATGCATGGGACAGACATAAGGCAATTCTTGTGGGGGGTAGGAAGAAAAAGGCTGTTGGTTAACTAGGATCTGCGACCTATCCTGTAGGTAGGGAAATGGACAGACTAGATGGGCCAAGCGGTCCTTATCTGCCGTCAAAGTCTATGTTTCTATGTTTCTCTGGAAAACACCTCAAAATTTACTGCAGCTCATTTCACCTGTACCATTAGCTGCCTTCAAAAATCTTATCCAACGATCATTTATGGAGTTCTGCAACTGCTTCTGGCACTGAATCTCTGACTCTCCCTCCTACCTGTCTGTCACCTCCCCCTACTAATGGTACCTTTTCACCACCCTATCCTCCCCCTTACCCTTAGACCTACTGTGCCGACTAATGCAGCTATGTCAGTCCTGAAGGTATTACAATTGCCCCCTCTCACCCCCCCAACTTCTCCTCCCGCCACTGTCCTTGGCGCATCCTGTGCCCTCAGTGCCCTTGCTTTATAGTCTTCTCCTAGGCCATGTAATGCTTTGCTGGTCTAGACCTCATCCAATATATTATTGTACTCTACTGTCTATCAGAGACCTGCCTTGCATAGAACTCTCACATAGTGGTATGTTGACTGCCTTTGGTACCATGCCTGTAAATTATGCTGCCTTGTTCTGTTCTCAGTGTCAAGTCTTACATTGCTATTTGTAAATTGTTGTATACCACCATGCCAAGTCATGCCTTTCTCACTTGTAATGACTATACACAGGCTGCTAATGTTGCTACGCCTACTCCAAATTGTTGTATTGTGACTTCTTGTTGTTGTTTAAACTACCAGGTCCATCTTGTAAATGAGCCCTGCTCAATGGTGTTCTGCCTGGCTAAGTAAAGATATTGATTGATTGATTGATTGATAAACAATGTAATACACTCCTATACATTCACTGTGTATTCTTTCAGGTACCCATAACATTTGAAGATGTTGCAGTCTTTTTTTCTAAAGAAGAGTGGAGCATTTTAACTGAAGCTGAGAAGGACCTATACAGGGATGTGATGAAGGAGAATTATGAGACTGTGACCTCACTAGGTAAGAGCTGTTATGGTAATGTCCTCTTTTCTGTCTCTAAAAGTGACATTTTGTGTTACAAAACAAACACCAAGTGCCCATTTAGGAAACTAAATTTAGAAAAGCCTGCGTTCCCTGGATTTGGTACTCAGTTTATCAGTGGTATGCATGTGTTACAGTACTGGAACACTGACTTTATTTTTGGTCACTTCCTTGCCCTGTTGGCTAGGTCCCTATCTAACTCCTGTATGCACACTTTGTTGGGCTTACTCCACTGAATGTTTGTGTTCATGAAAGGTGTTGGATGGGGTCGGTCTGCCAGAAGTGTGATAGCACTACTGCTTGCAGCACCAATGACCTGCATCAGCAGCCTGAAGTGAACTTGGGGTATTGGTGTCCCAGCCAGGGGAGGAAGATTGGGTGTCTGGAGGACTGTGCTCCTTCTCTGGGAAGGGGGAAGACATGCAGGGCCCAGTGACTGCCTGGCCCCTAGCAGAAAGTAGGAGAAAGACAGCCAGGACTGCCTGGAAATACAAGGAGGGCATGGCAGACACCAACGTGCAGTGCACAGGGGCACGTGATGCATGTCATGGTGTAATTGAATGCCACACCTCTTGGGGGACCCACAAAGGAAGAAAAAGGATACCAGCAGCAGGATAGCGCCAAGGCACCTGCAGGCCCCACATCCAGTCAACTGAGCTCACCAGACCAGAAACTGGATCCTGTTTCTGATGGGGATTGGAGGGAACCCTGTCAACCCTGCCGAGGTGGGGGGCACTCTGGGAGAAGACTGGCTGGCTAGTAAGTCCTGGTGGATGTCGGGCTGACAAGGCTGGGGTGTCCAGCCAGATGGGGGACATCCAGTAGAGGGCAGAAACAGAGCAGAAAAGAAAGGTGTCAGATTGCCAGAGTTGGAGACATAACCTCTGTTTTTATCCATATGTTTGATACAGCAAAATTAGAGGGTAGTGCAGACACTATGCCCATTTAATTCTTGACCTCAGGTGTGAGACTGCCAACAAGGGTGCTGATTAGTGACAGCTGCATTAGCAGTTATTGTGATAAAAACATGGGATCTGCGAGACAAAACTCAGACCAACTGTCCGTCTAGTTCACCACCTTCCCTCTCTGCAGTTGCAACCAAGCGATTTCAGAATTTGACTGAGAACTCTGCTCTACCTCCTTGCTTGTAGTGTGTGATATAGTTTCCACAATGGATGCTTGTTCACTAGGAACAGAACTGAGACCCCAACAACTCATTTCACACAAGCCAGAGTGTCACTGATTGAGCCCTCTGATCCCCCAGAGTCTGTGGCCCCCTTCTAGATCTCTTCAAACACAATGCCATCCCATCCATCAGCCTGAGGGACTCTGATCTTCACTAATAGGGGGAGGGAGGAGAGAAGGAGTGAGAGACTGATAGGGAAGTGACAGCAGTTTCACACATCAATACCCACAGACAGCCGGCCCTTACACAATTCCACAAAGCTATTTTTTTTTTTTTAATTAACCTGTAAAGTTTATTGAGAATAAATGTATAGGTTACATTAAGCTGTTTTATGTGAAGGGGAATGTTGGCCAGGACAACAGGGAAAAGCCCCTGCTGTTGCAAAAGTGCTTTGGGTTATTTTACTTCCACCAGGACAGCACCAGAGGTATTTTATTTATTTATGATTTGGAAACACCTTTGAGCGGAGCTCATTTACAAAGGTTCCATGCCACATTTACAGTATATTAGGACAAAACACCCAGTTCATTGAATACAACACCCAGTTCATTGAATACGGCAGCAACTTGTACAATCCTATCTGTCAGAATGGCCACTTCAAGGAAGCGTTGTCTAATGGGTAGGGAAGGAGGAGGGGAGAGGAAGGGAGGCAGAGAATGCAGCTATTAGTGGTTGATAAGGGGTGGGAGGGAGAGGAAGAGAGTCCTATACAGAGGCAATTAGTAGTGAAGTGCAGGTGCAAGTAGATTCATCAGTGAAACAGCTTTTCAGGGCCGTTTTGATTTGGGTGGGGCTGATTAACCCCATGATGAAGGAGGGGAGCTCATTTTCCATGATGGGAATCTAACAGAAAAGGAGTACTTGGCCAAGTTAGTTGTTCGGAAGGGGACATGAAGGGGTTCCTGAGGGAGCCTGGCAGTGTGCTTGCATTGGGCAAGAGGAAGAGGAAGAGGAGTGAAGGGTGGGGAGGTGGCCCTGGAATGCTTTGATTCCCAGCAGGCATGTTTGGCTGGAGATCGTAAGTCCATAGGAAACACCAGAGGTAGGCAGAAGTTGAAACATCTAAATAGAATTTGTCACACAAAAGTACAATGTTCAGGTCTGGTACCGGTCCTTGGTTGGGCCCTATCTCAAGTACAGTGTTAATTTCTGGACTGATCCCTCGTCAAAATGCATCTAGAGTACAATGTTCAGTTTTGGTACTGATCCTTGGTCAGGCCCTATCTCGAATACAGTTCTCTGTAACAGTTAGTGTAACCTCTGCTTTTATGCATATGCTCAATACAGCAGAGGTAAGCACAATGTGAGCTTCAACCTACAGTAAGTACAGTGTAAGGTTATGTACTTTGGGGTGAAGAACCCAAGGAGAAAATACTAGCTGGGGATCAGTGAGGAGGAGAAGGACCTAGGGGTAATAATAACAGGGACCATGAACAACACTGCCCAGTGCAGGAGAGCGGCTGCAAAAGTGAACAAAATGCTGGGATGCATAGCAAGGGGGGTTTCATTCAGGCGAAAAAGGTGATCTTGCCCCTCTACAGGTCGCTGATAAGGCCGCACTTGGACTATTGTGTGCAGTTTTGGAGGCCATACCTAAAGCGTGATATCAGGCTACTAGAGGGGGTACAGAGGAGGGCAACAGCGATGATATGTGGAATGGAAGGGAGAAACTATGAGAAGAGCCTGAGAGACCTGAATATGTACACCCTGGAGGATAGAAGAGACAGGGGGACATGATACAGACATTCAATTATCTGAGGGGAATCAATAAAGATGGAGCAGATGGGGGTCTTTAAGTTAAGGAGGGGGAGGGTCACCAGGGGGCATGGGCTAAGAATAGAGGGGGAAGATTTAGGAAGGAAATGAAGGAGACACTATTTCACAGACAGGGTGGTAGCAAATGGAGCACTACCAGAATGGGTGCTATCATGTAAATCTGTGAACAGCTTCAAAAGGGCATGGGACAGGGAACAGGGGAGAGTGAGGGTGGGGGAGGTGGGGGTAGCAGTGGGATGACAAAGGGGAGCGGTGTGGGGCAGCTGCAAACTAAGGGTGCTAGCTGCACACTGGAGCAGACTTAGACTGGGTGGTCTGTTTCTGCTAGCACATTAGTATGTTTGTATGTCCGTACAGTACCCCAGCCGATGAGGCTCAACCCTGTCATAGACCACCTCATAGATTACAGGGCAGTCCAAACACCATGCCCATTTAATTATTGGCCTCAGGTGTGAGACTGCCACAAGGGTGATGACTAGTGACAGTTGCATTACCAGGTATTGTGATAGAAACATGGGAGCTGCGAGACAAAACTTAGACCAAACAGAGCGAAGCGCTGGGGTATCTGAGACAGGTCTGGCAGGCCCCTATCTTATTAATTGTATGAAGGCTTGTGTTACTTTTGAAATTTACACCGAATAAATTTTTTTCATAATAGAGACAGCCTGGATTTCAATGCTTTACTTGCATCACTACCTTCATTCATTACCACTGTGCAGCTGAACTTTTTGTTTGTACTGCTTAAACTCGGGTCGACGGACCCTCAACTAGCACCTCCCTCAGTCATTGATGCAGCTACACTTGGAGAGGTTAGTTCTGGTACCAGTCCCTGATCAGGCCCTGTCTTGAGTACAGTTCTGGCACTGATCCCTGGTCAGGATGGATGTAGAGTACGGAGTTCAGTTCTGATACTGATTCTTGGTCAGACACCATCTTGTGTAGTGTTCCTTGGTCAGGTCCAATCTCAAGCAGTGCTCTGTCCTGGTACAAATCCCTGGTAAGTCTCCATCTCGAATACAGTGTTCAGGTCTGGTACCAGTTCTCGGTCAGGCTCTATCTCAAGTACAGTGTTCAGTTCTGGTATTGATCCTTGGCCAGGGCCTGTCTTGAGTACAATGTTCAGTTCTGGCACCAATCCTTGGTTAGGTCCCATTTCAAGTGCAGTGTTTAGTTCTGGTCCCCATTACTGAGAAAATATATTGATATGATTGGAAAATGTCCAGAAGGGAGTGAGTAAAGAGGCAGAGGTCTCGGAGAACATGAGCTATGAGGGCTGATTGGCAGAACTAGGGCTCTTCTCCTTGGAAAAGAGAAGACTCAGGGGTGACAAGAGCACAGTATTCAAACTGCTGAAAGGGTAACACCAGCATATGAAATGCAGCTCTTCATATCTGAGAGTAAGAGAGTGACGGGGCACACAATGTCACTGAAAATTAGGAAAATTCAATGGATATATCTGGAAAAACTACTTCACAGAAATGGAGTGAGTATGTGGAATAGACTCCATTGAGGGGTTGTCAGTCATTATGGCAGTGAAAGAATCTTTAAAGTCAGACTTGATAGACACTTAGAAGTAAATGATGTGACAGTGTTTCCACTGAGCTGGGGAAGGGGACCTCCATGGATCATTATCTTCTTTCCTAAAATCGTACTTAATAATAATTTTCTTTGTAAAATATCATGTTTAATGACTAACAGTTTCCATGTTTAACCCCTGCAGGTTTGCAAGTCCCAGAACACTACATGGAATTGTTTATGAAAGATGAAGGATCCCCTGTTGATAATTCATTGAGTACGAAGGAGAACGAACACCAGCAACCTCCTGAAAAGGACGCCCCCACCAGTAGGTAGATGGCCTGGGAAATAATAACATAGTAACCTAGATTTAAGGTCAGATGATCCATCAGGTCCCCCCACATGCTTTATAAGCATTGAATAAGAAAAACAAAAGATCTTGTATATTGGGAATCCCACCTGCTGTATTATTCAAGCTACCCAGAATACCCTGGGTGGTACATCAGGTAAGATTCCCTGTGTAAGCAAATATGTCCAGTCTTATCGGAAGGCTTGTGCTGTCTTCCTAGCCATTGCCTACACTGATAGGGGATCCTTCATCTTTCATAAACAATTCCATGTAGTGTTCTGGGACTTGCAAACCTGCAGGGGTTAAACATGGAAACTGTTAGTCACTGATAGGCAGTGCCATAGGTTCAGCCATAGGTTCAGCACCCTCTGAGAGAAAAAGTGCTTCTTAACGTTACCTTTGAGTTTAGGACCTTGAACTTTAAGGTGTGGCCCCACATCCTCCTGGAGAACACCAGATACACATCTCCGTATGTTCCATCATGCTGATCACCTTGACTATGCTGAAGTCAGAGACTGTGTCCTGCCTCAGTCTCCTTTTCTCAGGTGTGAAACTGTGAGGGGCCTCCAGTCTCCTCTCACAACTTTTGTCCTCTAAACTAGTGAGGCCACATCTGGAATACTGTGCTCAGAACTGGAGTCCTCACCTAAGGTGGAACAGGGACAGGCTGGAGACAGTGCGACACAGAGTGACAAAGATGATTCAGGGCCAACCGGGCAGACGTTACAAAGATTGTCTGAAGGTACTGAGCATGTACTCACTAGTGACCAGGTGAGAGAGAGGAGATTGAGACCTGCAAGATCCTGAAGGGAATAAAAAGGGGAGTTGCGGGGAACTATCTGGCAGGAGTAGGGAGTCAAGAACCAGAAGTCACGAGTGGAAACTGGTGGGCGGCATGTTTAAGAGGGATGTGAAAAATTTCTGTTTTATGTAGAGGGTGTTGGAGCCATGGAGCAGTCTACCAGTCTAGGTGGTGGGCGCCCAGACCGTAAAATGGTTTCAAGCATGACTTGGAAAGAGTAAAGGGTCTGGTATTTGCTCAGGTCATTATTCAGTAACATCCTGTAGCCATAAAAACACTGTAGGATACTGTGGGATAGTGATGTACTTTCATGCAGCAATAACGCCCAAATGACATTCTAGTAAGTGCGTTCCCATAAGTAAGTGATTAGCTTGATAGCCAGTCAAGAAGGACTAGGTTAAGGCACTTCAGCACTTTCTTCTTTCCTACTTCTGTTTCCCCTCCCTTCCATCTGATTGCCTACTGGAAGGGGCGCCCTGATGGCCCCCCTCTCCTGGTAACTATGAGGGAAGCACACCCTTTCACCCCTTCCCATCTTTAGCTTAAACTTAGTTTATCTGTTAAATGTTCCTCTAATTTATTCTTCAGGACCTCTGTGCCCTCTTTTCTTAAATGCAGTGTGTCTGGTGCATATTGGTCCTTTTTCTCCCATGTCTTACCCCAGTCTTGCACCAGCCCATACCCATTAGTCTCACACCACCCCCCCAACCATGTGTTGGGCTCCTTGTTCCTCTGCTTCCTAAAAGTGCTGGCCCTC
This sequence comes from Neoceratodus forsteri, assembly GCA_016271365.2. Lineage (NCBI taxonomy): Eukaryota > Metazoa > Chordata > Ceratodontiformes > Ceratodontidae > Neoceratodus > Neoceratodus forsteri. The sequence goes on from CM057454.1 coordinate 1,183,591,531, forward strand.
GGGACTGGGAGAAGTACCTCCAAGAATAACACTGATTTTCCTGCCTCCCTACAATCTTCCCTACCTCCTTTAACCTCTCCTATGCCAAACTTATTTGGTGCACGTGCTTGGTAAATAAAACAAAATAAATAAATAACGGTGCATGTTAGCATTGAGAATCTTGACCTATACTGCATATCTGTTGTTGGTTTACCCATGTCTCATGTCTTGTATGATACCCTTTTTCTGCAGTTTGAGTCTGCTTTGGCACATTTATATGTTACATTTGAAATAATATAATGACAGCTCCGTCTGGCATGACTTGGTCTAGGTTTTCCTCTTTATTCTCTTTTGTTTTTGAACACTTAGTGTTTACATCACTTTTCTTGTAACTGTCATGAACTAATTTGCAGCAGACGGTGCTCCTGTACCTTTTAGAACAATAGATGTTACGTTATCGGCTGAGAATGCAGATGAAATCCTGGTCCAAGCCATATTAAAAGAAGCACTCCTTTTTACGTTCGCTTGTGCTCATGCACAAGGGACGTTTTGGGAAGAGTAGCACACTTTGGAAGTGTGCATCTCCCATCAATGCACTGCTCCCTTAAGCAGGCGTGGCGCTACCCAATGGGTGCAGGAGCTCTATGTATTAGCGGTGTTCCTCTGCTTCAAAGCAAACACCGCTGCCATGCGAACACCGTGTCCGCCATCTCCCCTCGGGTCACGTGCTCCCCACCCAGCAGCGTCCGCCACCCCCAAAGCTTTGGTGCCACAGGGCCCACCCAGCATGGCAAGCGTTGTTTGCCAGCGGGGGTGCCAATCCCGTCGACTCCACAGCCCCAAGCCATCCTGCTGCCCACGCTGAGGCCACCCCAGAAAGCGTGGCAAGCGTTCAGTTTCTTTGCCGGCGGGGGTGCCCAATCCCCGTTGGCTCTCGGCCCGATGTAGTTTGCTGATGGGTGCCCAATCCCCAGTCGGCTCCTTGGCCTCCCCCAGCCATCTTCTGCGTGGCAAACGTCCCACGTCGTCATCTTTTTTTTTTAAACCTGTAAAATAAAAACGGTCACGTGGCGCGTCTCCCAGCCCCCCTTCCCAGTCCCTCCTCCCACAACCCGCACCCACCCACTGTGCACCCAGCCTCCCCACACCCCCCCTCACCCCATACTTACCTCCGGACTTGACGCGATGATCTTCCGCTGGACCGGGAAACATCTGCACTCTTCAAAGGCGACCCTGAACTGAGGAAATGCGGTAAGCTGTATAATGGGCTAGATAGGGGTTTCAACTTTATGCATATCTCAGGCATTTTTGAATTTTGCACAAATTTTAAACATGGGGTTTTGGGACCCCTTCTCATGAATGATGTCACTGTCATGGCGTTATTCAGGCCGAAGAGTGATTTCGCAGTCATTGCGAAATCACCCTTGAACCGAATGCAGCTCATGATATTCATGAAGAATCTAAACCATGTGTTGGTGCATCAAAAACTGTTCTGGCGTCGTTGCGCGGTTCCATGCGCTCGTAGGTTCTGAATAATATTTCTACTCCAGATTTTCAACATTGCCATTTTATCACACCTTCTTATGAGTAGCACAGCTGTCATTTTTCACATCTCACCCAAAACGTGTTCCCGCCCATGTAGCGCACAGTGGCGCAGTCGGTGTGCAAACTCAATGTATGGGACACATTAAGAAAATCACAGTGACACTGATCATGAGCAGAGGTCTTAAAATAGTTGTGCTGAAAATTTGGTGAACAAATTCCTAAAACTGACTGTTTTACGAGCGTGCGTTGTGCAGTTCCTACGCATGCTCGTACGTTTTCGAATTTTCAATATTTTCACTCCAGATTTTCAACATTGCCATTTTACCACACCTCCTCATGAGCAGTACAGCTGTAATTTTTCACATCCTGCCCAAAACGTGTTTCTGCCCATGTAGCGCACAATGGCACAGTCGGTGTTCGAAATCAATGTGTGGGACACATTAAGAAAATCACAGTGACACTTTTCATGAGCAGAGGTCTTAAAATGGCTGCATTGAAAATTTGGTGACAAAATTCCTAGAAATGTCTGTTTTACGAGTGTTCATTGCGCAGTTCCTATGTACGCTCGTAAGTTTGTGAATGTTCAATATTTTACTCCACATTTTCAACATTGCCATTTTACCACACCTCCTTATGAGCACTGCAGCTGTCATTTTCATCTTGCCCAAAGCGTGTTTCAGCTCATGGCGCTTTAATGGCACAGTTGCTGTGTGAACTCAGTGTATGGGACACATTAAGAAAATCACAGTGTCACTGTTCATGAGCAGAGATCTTAAAATTGCTATGTTGAAAATTTGGTGAACAGATTCCTAAAAATAACTGTTTTACGAATGTGCGTTGTGCATTTCCTGTGCACGCTCGTAAGTTTGCGAATTTTCAATATTTTCACTCCAGATTTTCAACATTGCCATTTTACCACACCTCCTTATGAGCAGTATAGCTGTCATTTTTCACATCCTGCCCAAAACGTGTTTCTGCCCATGTAGCGCACAATGGCACAGTCGGTGTTCGAAATCAATGTATGGGACACATTAAGAAAATCACAGTGACACTTTTCATGAGCAGAGGTCTTAAAATGGCTGTGTTGAAAATTTGGTGACAAAATTCCTAGAAATGTCTGTTTTACGAGTGTTCATTGCGCAGTTCCTATGTACGCTCGTAAGTTTGTGAATGTTCAATATTTTCACTCCACATTTTCAACATTGCCATTTTACCACACCTCCTTATGAGCACTGCAGCTGTCATTTTTCACATCTTGCCCAAAACGTGTTTCAGCTCATGTAGCGCACAATGGCACAGTCGCTGTGTGAACTCAGTGTATGGGACACATTAAGAAAATCACAGTGTCACTGTTCATGAGCAGAGATCTTAAAATGGCTATGTTGAAAATTTGGTGAACAGATTCCTAAAAATAACTGTTTTTCGAGTGTGCATTGTGCATTTCCTGTGCACGCTCGTAAGTTTGTGAATTTTCAATATTTTCACTCCAGATTTTCAACATTGCCATTTTACCACACCTCCTTATGAGCAGTACAGCTGTCATTTTTCACATCCTGCCCAAAACGTGTTTCCGCCCATGTAGTGCACAATGGCGCAGTCTGTGTGCAAAATCAATGTATGGCACACAGTAAGACAATCACAGTGACACAGTTTATTAGCAGAGGTTTTAAAATGCCAGTGTTGACCATTTGGTGAAAAAATCCCTAACAATGACTATTTTACGAGCGTGCATTGCACAGTTCCCTCGCACGCTCCTAGGTTTGCGAATTTTCAATATTTCCACTCCAGATTTTCAACATTGCCATTTTACCACACTTCCTTATGAGCATTACAGCTGTCATTTTTCACATCCTGCCCAAAACATGTTTCCGCCTATGTAGTGCACAATGGGGGTAACAAAAAGGTCATGCTGACAATTTATTGTGCAAATACTCAGCAATCTCACAGAGCATTAGGGTAAGAACATACATGCCAAACACTGCAAATACCTGCAAGCGAATGTTCGGCATTGACAAATGCTTGTTATTATTTCAAATGCAAAGAAAGAGCTAAAGTAGGCTCATAATAGGGGCTGAAGGGTATGGCATAAGACAGGAGGTAAGGGGCAATCTAAAATGGAATTAAAAGTAAAGGTCAACATTTTCACCATAACATGCACTGCTGTTTTAAATGGGTGCCAACAGACTTAGAAATGTGTTCATAAAAATGCAGCAGTTTCCCACAGAATCCACCATTGCTCTCCTTCTGTTTTAGTGCCTTCCAAACTAGCGCTTCTTTTTAACATTTCATGCAGAGCCTCTTGCTTTATGATGATGCTGTAGCCAGTGTGTCTGAGGTATTTGAAGATCTTACTTCAAGAAATGCTCTCGCAGCAGGCCACACCAGTAGGACTATGCCACTAGGCACTAAGACCACATGGAAAACTTCTAGCTAGCAGTCTTCCATGGGGGACTGCCCACCTGCCGACATCAGTCATCTGATATCACTGTAGGGTATATAGGGAGGTGGTTCCCATGCTGCCTCAGTTATTTTCCTGCCATCATCCTGTGCACATCAGACCTCAGTAAATGTGGCAGATACAGTTGACCACCATTTCCCAAACTTTCACACTTTTTTATTTTTATTTGTTCCTTGTATTAAACATTGAATTTTTAGTGTTTTCCATAACAAGTTTATGTCTTCTACACCTGCTTCATGTTTTGCTGACCTCTCCAGGAAGTGTGCCTGCGGCAAACAAATCCCTGAGAAGGATGGTCACTTTTAATGCCTGATCTACCTAGGCCCCAGCCACGACACCGTAGCCTGACAGGTCTGCCAGAAATTCAACCAGGCCACCCGGAGACGTCGAATAAAACAAAAAGCTGGAGAGGTACTGTCTTAAGCAGAAGCTACTTGCTATGAAAAAGGAGCTGCAGGCCAGGACCTCTTCGGCCTTGACGGCATAGTCCTCCGGGGCCTCTTCTTCTTCTCACAGGAAGAAGTCTGGGAAGCACAAACATTGAGATAAACACAGAGAATGGTCTCCGTCAGCTTCCTAGTCGTGGTCACCCCACAAGTCTTCAACTGTGATGGTGTTGTCCTGCCAGGGTATTGGCGCCTTCAGCCCTGCCAGCATTCGCTTCCTCCGGGCTCCTGGTGACTGCCACCCACCCTCATCTGTATTTTGGGCAGCAGCTTTCCTGCTCCTAAGCCCCTAAAGTTCAGGCCCATTTCTTCCACAGGACCTCAGCCAGATCTGGGCACTCTGGTAGCAATTCTGCACTGTTGCCCCTGGCCATGGCTCTGCCTTCATTGGCCCTTACTACTGGGACTAACATCAGCTCTGGTAGGCAGTGCCAGTGGCAGGCAACTGCCATCTCTTCTTCCCCAGCATTGCGTCAGCCCTTGCCCAGGGGATCGCCTCCCCTCAGGTGCCGGCTTCCCCTGTGGAGCTGGTGCCAGCAGACCCTTCACTGGGGTACCCTAGACTGTCGCCCAAGGGGCTACCACCTGTACTGCTGATGCCTCAGCTATTGGGCCTGGTGCCATTGACACCTTGACTAGCAAATGGGGAGAGGGGTGCAGCACCCCATACGTCGAATGGGAAGAACACCCTTCCCTCCCTCCTCAGCTAGTGGTCAAACAGGAATTCAGCGTGTTTGCCGTTCATTTGCATCACCAGGTAAGAAAAAAGGTTTGTCTCCCCATACGATGCACAGGGGTAATGCCAAACTTCACCCAACAACTAACACACCAAAATCTGGCCAATGGAAAATCATGTACACAAATGCTCACAGCCTGGGAAATAAGATCCCAGACCTGCAGGCAATAATGTCAGAGGCTAAACTGGACATAGTAGCAATTAGTGAGGCGTGGTTTACCAGTAACCACATTGGGAGACTTCAGTACCTGGCTATGTATTGTTCAGAAGAGACCGAGGTGCAAAAGGTGGGGAGGAGTGCCCTGTATGTTAATGAAAATATCAAAGCTACAGAAATTCAGAATACACATAAGGAGCCAGAAGAACTGTGGGTCACCCTGGAAACAGGAAATGGGACAGCCATAAGAACTGGGGTTGTCTACAGGCCCCAGACCAGGGGAGGACATAGACACACTACTGTTAGAAGATATACAAAACATGACAGCTAAAGGGAGGTTCTGATAATGGGAGACTTCAACATGCCAGATACAGATTGGTCAATACCAGCAGGAACATCTGCCAGAACTAGACTCATAGTGGATTCCCTGCAGGAGGGCCTCAAACAACTGGTACAGCAACCCACAAGAGACAGGGCTATCCTAGATCTAGTACTGACTAACAAAGAAGGGATCACAGATCTCCAGGTAGAAGGTCACCTGGGGCCAGTGACCATCACATGGTATGGTTCAATTTGGCTACTACATCTAAATCATCCCATTCCAAGGCAAAAATATGGGACTTCAGAGGAGCTGACTTTGATAAGATGGCCAACAGAGTTAAGCTAGCCCTGGCAAAAGAAACACAGGTGAGGGGGTACAGGCAAAGTGGGCAAGCATTAAGGATGCAATACTTGAAGCAACATCCCATTGTGTTAGACAGAAAAGGAAGTGCAAAGAAGAAGGAACCACTTTGGTTCTCAAATACAGTAGCAGAAAAGGTCAGAGCCAAAGGCTGACCTTCAGGAAATATAAAGGGAACACAGCGGGATGAAGATAGGGAGGCATACCAAACTGCCTAAAGGGAAGCAGGTAAGGCAGTAAGGCAGGCAAAGTCCCAAACTGAGGAAACACTAGCACGAACAGTAAAAGAAGGTGACAAGACTTTCTATAGATACATTAGTGAAAGGAGAAAGTCCAGAGGGGGTATTGCTAAGCTTAATGGAGAACAGGGAGCATGTGAGGAGGAGGACCCTGTAAAGGCATCTATCCTAAATTGATACTTTTGCTCAGTATTTACTGAAGAGAAGGCAGGGCAGGGACCACAGCTCAGCATCATGGACACAGGGGGGAGGGAGGTGAGCACTACTCCCTTCACAAAAGAAAGGGTCCTACAAGAGCTTGCTAAGGTCAGGGTGGATAAGGCAATGGGACCTGATGGCATACATCCCAGGGTACTTAAGGAGCTAAAGGAGGAACTAGCAGAGCCATTAGCAGAATTGTTTAGTGAGTCTCTGAGCACAGGAGAGGTCCCAGAAGACTGGAGAAGGGCTCATGTGATCCCGCTCCACAAGAGTGGTAGCAGGGAGGAGGCGGGGAACTACAGACCGGTCAGTCTTACCTCAGTAGTGGGCAAGATTATGGAGGCACTCCTTAAGAAAGGATAGTGCAACACCTGGAATCCATAGGGCACAGGATCCAAGACAGCATGGGTTTACAAAGGAAGGTCCTGTCAAACTAATCTCATAGATTTCTTTGACTGGGTAACCAGAGTGGTGGACCAAGGGGAGCAGTTGATGTCGCCTACCTTGGCTTCAGCAAAGCTTTTGACACTGTTCCACATAGAAGATTGATAAATAAGCTAGGTAGGCTCGGGGTGGGTTAGAAGTTGGTCAACTGGGTAGCAAACTGGTTGACTGGCAGAAAACAGAGAGTGGTGGTAAATGGTATACAGTCAGAAGAGATGCAAGTCACAAGTGGGGTACCTCAGGGATCAGTCCTGGGGCCAGTCCTATTCAACATCTTCATTAGTGACCTCAGATGGATGGACTAGAGAGTAAGGCTTGTCTGTTTGCAGATGACACAAGATCTGCAACAGAGTAGATGATCCAGATGGGGTGGGCAGAATGAGAAGAGATCTGGATAAACTAGCAGAATGGTCAGAAGAGTGGCAACTGGGATTTAATGCAAAGAAGTGCAAACTCATGCACATAGGGAAGAGAAACCCTGAAGCCACTTATAGGCTGGGAGGAGTTGCTAGCAGTCACAAAGGAAGAAAGAGACTTGGGCATCATCATCACTGATGACCTAAAATCATCCAAGCAGACCTCTAAAGCAGTAGGTAAGGCTAAGCGGGGGTGTTAGGGTGTGATAGTAGGGGTATCACAAGTCGTAAGAGAGTAATAATCCCTCTGTACAAGACATTGGTTAGGCCCCATCTGGAGTACTGCGTGCAGTATTGGAGCCACACCTTCACAAGGACATTAACCAAATTGAGGCAGTCCAGAGAAGGGCAACAAAATGGTGCAGGGACTGCATCAGAAGACATATGAGGACAGATTAACGGAGCTCAATATGTATACCCTTGAGCAAAGGAGGAGAGAGGTGATATGATCGAGGCATTCAAACACCTTAAGGGCATAAACAAGGTGAAAGAGTCTAACATGTTTGAATATAAGAAAAATAGCAGGACAAGAGGACACAGCATGAGATTAGAGGGAGGCCGATTAAGGGGGAATGTGAGGAAATTCTTTTTCACAGAAAGGGTGGTAGATGCATGGAATGGCTTACCACAAGAATTGGTGGCTATGAATACAGTGCAGGGCTTCAAACAGGCATGGGATAGGCATAAAGGAGCAATACAAATGACTATGAATAGATAGGTCACTGACAGAGCAAAGGCCAATGGCACATTTAAAAGGTAGAAAAAGAAATGGGCAGACTGGATGGGCCTTGCGGTCCTTATCTGCCATCAACTTCTATGTTTCTTGACCGTAACCTTCACAACAGCTGACGCCTGCCAGCCTGTTGATGGGTCATTGCCAGCAATGGATGAGCCTACACCGGGTTACCCATTGCTAGCTCTTCAGCTGTCTTACCCTAACTCAATGCAGAATTGCCTTTCCTACCTGTGTGCCACAGGTGGATTTCAGTGCCCTCATCTTAATATGGTAGTCACTGATACAAAAGCAGACCTCCGTCCCTGACAGCCCACCTCTGGGGCACAGGGTCATAATGTCGCAAGACATTATGCCTCATGGCAAAATCATGCTGGCAATACAGCACGATTTCTGCCATGAGGCATAAGTCTTTTTTCCCCACACACACCCTGTTACAGGGGGCTGCAGCCCCCCCGAACCCCCCTCACTAAAGATTTTAAACTCCAGGGGGGTTCAACTCGTGGAACACACAAAAGTGTGAAAAATAAGATTCTGGGACCGAGAATCAAACCCAGTCCAAGATGCAGCGCCTGGGTTCCTGCTCCTGTGACTCAGTCTTGTGAGCCACAACAGCTACTCGGCAGAACCCACTCCCAGCAGAGGTCATATCCTCTGCCTGGGAAAGCACTACTGGTGCAATACCTAGTACAGCAGTATACGCGGTATTGCACCAGTAGCGGTTATATGAACTACACTATGCATTTAGCCATAATGTAAATACACTAATTAAGCATGCAACATTAGACCCAGTAGGCACCTCGTACCTTCCCAGGATCCCCAGCCTGGGGATATAGGGTGGGCCCGAGTGAACCCCGGTGACAGGGGCTTCCTGGGCCAGCCTCTGATGCCAGTCCCAGAAAGCGATTCTTCTGAGGATGACACTGGTTCCTCGGAGTCCTCTTCTTCCCTAGGGGAGTATTTGGCAGGAGAGGACCAGCCTAAGGTAGTGCCCAAGTCCCCCCCCAACAATCCATCCTCTAGGGATGTCACGTGGCATATCCAGTCCCTTATGGGATGAGAGACAGAGGAGCCGGACCAGGAGAGAAGCTGTCTATCCATTTTTCTCTGGCAAAAGGATGCCCTTCCAGTGATGGTGCCACCCTTGATTGAATCCTATGTGCATGTCACCAAGGTGGCTTGGGATCACCCTTCCTCTATTTCTCCCCTTCCTAAGAAGGCAGATCATCTCTATTATGCCCCGGCAGGCAAGCCCTAGTCACCCCAAGGCAGAGTCTGTGGTCATTAATGCTGCCCAAGACTGCTCCAAGAGGTCCAAGCACCTTGGTGCTCTCCCCCCAGATATTGAGTCCTGGCAGCTGGACCACATTGGCAAGAGAGTCTTTGCCTCCTCTACTTTGCCCTCCCTCTCTTCCTTCCTTCCTTGCTCCCTCCCTCCGTCCAAGACCCGAAGGTCCCTTTTTTCATTACTTGACCCATATGGTGCACTACCAAAACACCATCAGGGATCAGGCCCAGGATTTGGTTCACACTCTGCCTGAGGACTCCACTAAAACCCAGCTTGCTCAGCTCTTGAAGTCTGGCTCAGATTTAGGCAACCATGTGCGCCAAGTTTCTTACAATGCCATCGACACCTCTATGCATGGGTCTGCTTGGCAGATACATGGATATGACCTCTGCTGGGAGTGGGTTCTGCTGAGTAGCTGTTGTGGCTCACAAGACTGAGTCACAGGAGCAGGAACCCAGGCGCTGCATCTTGGACTGGGTTTGATTCTTGAGTGTATCTTTGGCGTCACTCTTGGCTCCAGGTCTCCAGTTTTGCCCTGGATGTGCCAGCCAGTATTCTGGATGCTCCCTTCCAGGGCTTGGTCCTATTTGGAAGATATGTCCAAGACACCATTTCCACCCTACAGGAGTTGGGTGAGACCTTAAGTCTGTCCATTCGCTCTATCATACTTGGCCTAGAGTGATCCAACATTAGTCCTTTCATCAGTCCTCCCGCAAGCAAGCTCAAGGACCACCTGCCAAAGGCCAACATAAGATTAAGTCCTCTGTATCCCATAGAGGTGCTGCAGCTTGGTCCCTCAGGGTTCCCGCGCCCCCCCTACCCACTCCTACCCCTACCTTCTGACTCCTTAGCCAACCCCTCCTTCTCCTCTGAACGAGGGTCCAAGGGGGGTGGTTGGTTCTGTCTCCAGCTGCTTGGGTGGCAAGGGATGACCATATTCAGCTGGGTTCTCCAGATTATAACCCAAGGTCACACTCTGGAGTTTCTGGAGTGACCACCTGAAAACCCTCCTGTCCACTCTACTGACCCTCCCACACAGTTGCCCCTAGTCTTGGAGAAAATTGAGGCTCTTCTTCTTAAAACAGCCACAGAGCCCATCCTTCTGGTTCAGTGGGGAAGAAGTTTCTACTCCCACTTCTTCCTCGTCCCCAATAAGACCAGGCATCTCCGTCCCATCCTGGATCTAAGCAGTCTGAACCTGTACATTATCTACAAATGCTTTATGATGGTGACCCTTCAGGGGTTGCTGCACCAGCGGAACTGGCTCTGATTGCTGGACATGCAGCATGCTTACCTGCACATCCAAGTGTTCCCAACTCACCGCCGTTTCTTCTGTTTTTTCAGGGTGCCCACTTCCAATTTTGGGCCCTACCATTTGGCCTTTCCTTGACCCCCAGGGTGATTACCAGATGCCTGGTAGTGGTGGCAGCAGCATTGAGGCAGCAGAGCTTCTATGTATGTCCCTACCTGGATGATTGATTGCTAGCAGCCCCCTCCAGGAAATGTTGGTACAGACCCTGGAATGCACTTCTCGCCTTTTCCAGGACCTGGGGATCACTGTAAACCTACCAAAGTCCTGCCTCTCACCTTGCCAGCACCTTCGGTACATATGGCCAGTCCAGGACACCTGCCAGGCATGGCCTTTTGCCTGAGGACAGGGCACTCCATCTCATGGAGCAAGCATATCTCATTTCCTCCAGCCAGCAAGTTCCTGCCGAGTCTTTTCTGTGCCTCCTGGGCCACATAGCGGTGGTGATTGTCACAGTTCTCCTGACTTGCCTGCACATGAAGGTTCTGGAGTTGACCCTCTGTGTCCAATGGAACTAGTGCACAGATGACCTCGACCAGTTGCTACTGTTCTCCAACTGAGTCTGGAGGGTTCTGGCCTGGTGGATGGACCTGGACAATCTCATGCAGGGATTTCTTTTCCAGATTTTGACTCCTCAGCAGATTCTCATGATAGAAGCCACCAGCATGGGATGGGGCATTCATCTGGCCGACCACCAGACCCAGAGTACTTGGTCAGGCATAGAGCAAACTGTGCACGTCAGTGTCCTGAAGATCCAGGGGGTCCTTTACATCCTGCAAACCTTTTGAACTAATTTCTCCCTGGTGCAGATGGACAACATGTGCATAGTATACTACATCAACAAACAGGGGGGCACTCAGTCTTACCCCCTGTGTTGGGAGATGATGAGAGTCTGGTATTGTGCCATAGAGCATGGTCTGGAGCTCTCAACCATCCATGTTCCTGGCACCCAAAATGTCTTGGCAGACAGTCTCAGCCACTCCAAGTCATGGGCTTGCAAGTGGAAACTTCTAACCTCAGTGGTAGAAGACCTCTTCGGCAAGTGGTGTCATCCAGAGCTGGAACTCTTTGTCTCTCCACTCAACACAAAACTGCCACTTTTGTGCTTGTTCGATCCAGGGCCTGGAGTTTTCTGGTGAGATGCATTGTCCCTCTCTTGGAAGGGGAGGTTTCTGTGTACCTTTCCTTCCTTCCCACTTCTGCAGAAGGTCCTGCTGAAGCTGCAGTTGGAGGGGACAGAGATGATCCTCATAGACTCTTTCTGGCTGCATCAGATTTAGTTCCTTTTGCTGCAACAGCTGGCAGTGGAACCTCCAGTGCCTTTGCACCTGTGCACTGGCTTGCTGTCCCAGGAGAAGGGCACCCTAGTACATCGCGACCTGAAGTGCCTGCATCTCCAAGAGTGGCTCCTGTGGACCTAGCTCTAGCCCACTTTAGGGTATCCTCTAGGGTTGCGGATGTTCTAGTGGCTGCCAGGAAACCCTCCACCAGGGCCACTTGTGTTATGAAATGGAAGTGCTTCTCCATTTGTGCCACTGCTCACCATTTGAATCCATTCACCTACCTAGTACCTCCTTTTAGATTCAGGCTTGGGATACTCCTCACTTAAGGTACACCTTTCCACCATCTCTGTGCATCATACACCTATTTAGAACAAAGCTGTTGCCTAACTTGAGGTGTCCCACACATTCCTGCAGGGCATTCTGCATCTGAAGCCTCTCATTCGGGATCCTGTCCCTCCGTGGGACCTTAACTTTATGTTGGAGAAACTCACTTTACCTCCCTTTGAACTAACTGTGAGTTGTGAGCTGTGCTTTCTCTCATGGGAAGTGCTCTTTTTAGCTGCTGTTACTTCTGCTTGAAGGATTTTCAAGCCCCAGGCTCTGATGTGTAAAGAGCCCTATTTAGTTTTTCACAAAAACAGGATGTCTTTGCGTACTAATCCTAAGTTTCTACCTAAGGTGGTATCGGAGTTTACTTTGAATCAATCCATCCACCTTCCAGTTTATTTTCCTGGAAACTCCAGTCAGGGGGAGGCGTTGCTCCATACCTTGGATGTGCATAGGATGTTGTGGTACTGAACGAACTGGAACCGCACAAAGTTCTTCAGAAAAACTGATCAATTGTTTGTTTCTTTTGCCCCTAAAGAGTGCTCCTGTTTCTAAACAGTGTTTGTCTAAGTGGCTAGCAAACTGCATTGTTTACTGCTACCACAAGTACAACAAAGCCTCTTTTAGGGATGGTCAAAGGGCCACCATTCAACTCAGGGTATGGCTGCCTCCACAGCTTGCTTCCACTGCGGCCTAGCAGTTCTTTAGGGCCTTCCCTCCTGAGCTACAGACTGCTGATCTGTCTGCCTCCCAGTGGTGTTATTCTGGCAATAACTAGTAAATTACTAAGATTTGTCACGATTATGGTTTACAGTTTCTAAAATAGTATGTTGTGAGTGGCATTACTTTAAGTATGAAATATAAGCCATATTGTCTTAGGAGAATAAGTAACTGCAATGCCACATTTCAATATTCTGTCTATGACCTTGGAGTTATGTAAAAATGTAAATATGAAAAATAGTATAGAATTATCAGAATTTACCTGATAATTCAACTACGTATATTGTATAAATCAACACTATGTATACTGTGTCTCGTTCCTTGCATTACACTATGTTTATGTAATTGTCCCTGACCTAACCAGGTCAATCTTGCAAATGAGCATTGCTCAATGATGTCCGCCTGGATAAATAAAGATTTGATTGATTGATTGATAAGGATATAAGTAGCAGAGCAGATCTGAAACTTGAACCCTGGCTGGTACAGTATGATAATGTTTATATATATAGATATTACTTCAGTGTCTTAACAGACCACGCTTGGAGAAAATGTTATATAAAATATAGACTGGAGCTTTTTAAAAGTAACATTCTTAAAGAGCCCCTGACACCATCATGACAACTTTGAGAAAATGTAACGTTTAGCACAAGTGAGCTTATATTTTAGTACTGTTTCTGTATTTCTCATTCTTCTTTATTACTAAGGACATCTGCATGTAAACAGGATCACTGTCCTATCTGTTCTGGCTGCTTGCCTACATTTGACATCACTGTTTTGTTTATGACATCACAGTCTGTCGCTGTTGGGATAATTACAATGCCATCAATGGGGGATTATTTATTTAATTAATTTATTTACTTTAAAGTCGTTGACCAGGAAAAGCACCATGACCAGAAGGTCGTTTACAGGTACAACCCGGATTATGATGTCATATATAGGATAGCAGAAAGACCAGACACAGTATTAGGGACAGTAAGCCTCTTTCGTACAGCTGTCCTTGGTAATAAGGAAAAAAGGTAATTAATTATAGAAACTACATGAAATATAATTTGGACTGTCTAAATCTCATATTTTTTCCAAGTTTTTCTAACGGTGTCAGGGGCTCTTTAAAGCTAGATATGAGAAAAGTAGTGTTAAAGAGGCAAACGTTTGTGCTTGTAATTTTCAAGAAATTAAAGACCAATATCATGTAATCTTTTCCTGTTGTTGGTATAACATTCCTAGGCTAAATGGTTTCATCCACTTTGGACAGAAATTGCTACCTCTGATGAACATCTGTTGCTTATTATTGTGTTTACAACTGAGGATGCACAAATCATTAACAAAGTTGCACTTTACCTTAGTGTAATTTCAAAAATTCGTCTGAAATATGAATAATGTATTATGCAGACTGTAACAAGAAGAAAGATTTTCAAATTGAGTGCTGCGTTTTTATATTTATGTCAAACTGTGTATGAGATTGTATTTGTTGTCTGTTTGTTCCTTTGTAAAGGTCTTATCACTGAACAAATAAATAAAAGAAAGCTAACCAGTACTGCTTGGGACTCAGTCCTACTGGTGTGGCCTGCTGCAAGAGCCTTCCTTGAAGAAGGATAGTACCGTTACCTAAGAACTTATTGTAACAGAAGATCTTCAAGGGAATCTCTTGCAGCAGGGTCTCCTTTCCCTCCCCCCTTCCCCTTACTTCTCTTTTTCTGTCGCATCCACTTCTGCCTTTTTCTTTGGCTCTTTGATATCCTCCTCAGTTTTCTCCTTCAGCTGGCTGTGCTGGGTCTCCGGTGGGAGAACTGAGGTGGCGTGGGTGACTGCTTCCCTATATGCCCAGTACTGATGTCAGATGATTGATCTTGGCTGGGGGGGGGGCAATCCCCCATGATAGACTGCTGGCTAGAAGTTTTCTGTGTAGTCCTAGTGCCTGGTGGCATAGTCCTATTGGTGTGGTCTGCTGCAAGAGCTTCTCTGGAAGATCTACTGTTACGGTACGTTCTCTGTACTTGATCTGATAGAAGTCTTGGTACCAGATAATACAAAGAAAAACAAATCTGTTTGGATCTATAGATCTTACTTCGAGAGGGTTCCTTCAGTAGGTCATCACATATAGGACTGGCGCCTCATGGCAGACTTTTCTAGCAATCCCTGATGGGGGACCGCCCACCCAACGTCATGTGACCGACATCAGCGTGACTGTATATAGTGGGCAGTCCCCACGCCCACACTCCAGTTCTTTCCCACCATCGCCTTGTGTCAGTTACTACTGCAGACTTCCATTTGCGATCGTCGAGAAAGTTTCAATCACACGGTAATCCCTCACTACTTATTACTTCAAAACTACTGTTCTTTTTGATGTCTTCTCCTAAGAAGAAGTGCTCATCATGTGGCACCCAGATCCCGCACAAAGACGGACATCCAAAGTGCGTCATCTGTCTAGGCCCAGACCATCCAGTCTCCTCTTGCCTTGAGTGCCAGTCCTTTAATCAGGCCACAAAAAAATGGAGACAGCATGCATTGGAGGCCCACCTACTCAAAGCTCGTCTAGTGTCACTAGAGAAAAAGATGGATTGGCTTAGGGACTCGTCTGAAAAATCTTCCCCTTCAAAAAAACACAAGGAGAAGTCTAGGGAGTGGGCTCGCTCCATGGATGATGTCAGGCCCTCAATGAGCAAGGCCTTGCTACTGCCTAAGAAACCGGATGGTAAGTCGGACAAATCTCCGGTGGATAAGTCGGTCCTCTGTTCCTCCGGCGACTGCGCCACTTCAGCCGGTAAGTCAGCCCCCGGCTCCTCTGGAGACTGTGCAGCAGCCGACAAGTCAGCTCCCCCGGCTGGGAACAGCTGCCCGGCTGCAGTCGATAAGTCGGCTGGGGGTTCTACCACTTACCGCCCGATCCTGCCCGCTAAGTCGGTCATCTCTGACGTCCACACAGGCTCGGTTCCCCAGTCGGGGCCTAATGACGCCACACCCAACATCCGACGGGACCAGAGGGAGATAGCCCTTCTCCCTCCTCCTCTTTCTTCACCCATGTCCTCACATTCTCATGCGGACATGTCCGGCGATGGAGATGGAGACACCCTTGAACCTGTGGATATGTTGGGTTCCTCTCCGCGCTCCCCTGCCGGGGTCCAAGCGCAGGGGGCTCCTTCTCGGCCAGATTGCCTTTCTATGGAGGCCCCTCTGCAGCCTGACGGTGGGCTACCGGCCTTTCAGATGCCGACAATCCCAACAACAGTCCTTCTGCTGGGACTGGCTGTCAGGCCTATGCCTTTGGCCCTGACACCGACGTCAGAGCCCCTTCGTCTGGTGCTGACGCCGGCCCCTCTGACACCGGATCCCCTTCCAGCACCGGATCGGGTAGCGCCAGTGCCAATGTCGGTTCCTCTAATGTGGACTGTCCTGACATCGGACCCTCCTCTGGTCTATAGCACAGCAGATCCGACCTGGGTTCCCCCGACATCACTGACGACGGGGATTTACACTCGACCCCGAACTGTCCCCATTACCCTTATGGGTATCCTGGGATCCTTCCTGGGGTTCCACTCCTGATTAGAGTCACCTGGGACAGTTCTATCTGGGATAAACCCATATTCCCACTACATGGGACCTCAGGGTATTATCCCCACGTCGCCCTTCCTCCTCCGCCTCCCCACCAGCCTCAGCCGGCCCCGGTTGTTCTGGATTTCAAAACCCTAATACAGTCTTGGTGGCAGAGGGCCAGGTTGGAGCTGGTTTCGGACCTGGAAACTAGACCCCTACAATTGCAGCTTCCTAGGTCCCCTTCCCTGAGCAGCTCGCTTCCGACTGTCCACATCTCGGGAAAGACTCGACAGGACACTTCCCTTCTGGATTTTTCCAACAACTTGTTGAGGAGGCAGATGATGACAGCTCAGATGGGAGGAAAGATTCCTCGGAAGAGGAGATTGTGGAGGACCCCGAGGAACCGAAAGGCAAGGCCTCGCCGAAATTGCCACTGGAGGACCCTTCCTTCTCGGACCACTTGAGGGTCTTGAGAGACTACTCTGACTGGCAGTCAGAGGAACAGGACCTGATGAGACAAGAGACTCGTGCAACACCTGGACTTGAAGTCTCTGTCTCCTATCCCAGTTCCTCTGTGGATGGGCCCCCATCAAGACCTCACCACGACCATCTGGCAGAGGCCTTGGTCTATTCCGGCTGTCCCCAAACAGGCGGACAGACTTTACCGGACGCTGAAGAATGCCCCTTTCTTAAAGTCTCATCCTAAGGCTGACTCTGTAGTCATTTTAGTGGCTCATGATCGCTTCTCTGTTCCTAAACACATGAGCACTACTCCTCCAGACAAGGAGTCGAGGCAGATGGACCAGTTCAGAAAAAGGTCTACTCCTCGGCCATGTGCACTCTTTGCTCCCACAGTTACGTGGCCCATATGGTGTCCCACCAAAAAGCGACTATGGCCAGGTTAGAGATGAAGGTCCAATCTATGGATCCTTCACCTCTCAAGGAGGAACTTGCAAGGATCTCCACCTCTCCAAGATCTCCTGCAGGCATGCTCTCACGGGCCACTTGACGACTGTTGGATGCCATGGCTTGTACCTGGCAACTGCCGCTGCTCTTAGACGGCACCCTAGCTTCACTTTTGGGCCTCGCTAACAAGGTCCAGCCATCAATTCAGGATGCCCCTTTCAGAGGATCTGTCCTTTTTGGAGGGGACACCAAAGATGATATAACGGATCTGCAGGACAAGGGAGTTGCTCTTAGGTCTGTTAGGTCTACATACCAATCGGGCGCTCAACAGCAGCAGCCCTTTCGGAAAAGGACCTGGAGGCAGAGAAAGAATGCTCAGGTGTGCCACCAAGGGAAGCGTAAGACCACGGGTACAGCCACCCCTCCTGCCTCCAAAAATCAAAGATGTTAAGGAGGTCCTCCCCCTGAATGTCCCAACACTTCTTGACTCCCTGATCCCACTGCCTCCTCAGTCTTTCGACGGGGAGCAGGTGGGGAGGTTCACCCGCCATGTGCAGGAGTGGAGGGCAATTACCTCCAACAAGTGAGTCCTGCAACTGGTGTCCGTCAGGCACACCATAGAGCTCCTGGAGTTCCCCTCGGGAAACCCTCCTGCAGAAGTCCTTGTACTCCCGGGACCAGCCACTTCTCATTCATGAGGAGGTAAATTCGCTCTTGCTAAAAGAAGCAATCGAGCGTCCTCTCAGGGCAAGGGAAGGGATTCTCCCCATTTTTTTCTTGGTTAAAAAAGACCGGGAACTTCCACCCATACTGATGTGAGTCAGCTCAACCAGTTTGTCATGGAATACCTCCTTCACTTGTCAGACTCCGGTCTGTCCTACTCATCCTTAAAAGTACATCTATCAGCTATTTCAACGTACCATGAGCTAGTGGATGGTAAACCCGCGGCTCAGTTGGATGTCTCCAAACCTTTTGAAAGGATTCTCCATCTGAACTCCCCATCTGCAGCCCAACTCCACCTTGGGAATTGAACTTTGTCCTGGAAAAGCTTACCTCTTCCTCCTTTGAGCCGGCTATGAGTTGTGCTCTGTGCTTCCCGTCCTGGAAGGCGCTTTTCAGGTGGCAATCACATCAGCCAGAAGGATTTCGGAGCTTCACGCTCTGGTTTGCAAGGATCCTTACTTGATTTTCCATCAGGATCGTGTGGTCCTGAGAACCCATTCGAGGTTCCTCCCAAAGGTGGTGTCGGAAGCAACAATGAACCAATTGGTTGAGCTTCCAGTGTATTACCTGTTCCTCTCTAACAGAGGTGAGGCACTCCTTCATACGATGGATGTCCATCGAATTCTCCGGTGTTATACACACCAGACTAAGGAGCTTCGCTCTTGTGACCAGTTGTTTGTCTCTTTCACCTCAAAATTGAAGGGCAAACCAGTTTCTAAGCAGGGCCTTTTCAAATGGTTAGGCAACTGCATTCAATTCTGTTAACAGAAGCACGATAAACCTCTGCCGGGTTCCATCAGAGGTCATTCTGCTAGGGGCATAGCTGCTTCCACGGACTTCCTTCAGAACGTTTCCAAGGCTGACATTTGTGCCACCGCTACTTGGAGTTCTGTCCATACTTTTACCAAACACTATAGTCTGGACATTGCTTCTAGGCAGAGGGCTGTTTTTGGCCTAGCCGTTCTGCAGCGTCTGCTGTCCTAGACTGGGTCCTTTTTGGACTTCAGTTATTTCCGCTGGAGTTTGTTTTCCTCCTCCCTAGTTTCTTTCAGTCTCTCTTCCGAGGGGCTGCTTGGAACTCAGTCCTATATGTGATGACCTACTGAAGGAACCCTTTCGAAGTAAGATAGTACAGTTACGTAAGAACCTACCGTAACAATAGATCTTCGATAGAGGTTCCTTCAGCAGGTCATATTTTTCCTTCCCTCCTTCCCCCCTCTTTATGTTTTTTATAGGGTCTCCAAATCCTGTTCGGTCTTGCTGTCAGGCCTCTTCCTGGCTCCGGTGGGAGAACTGGAGGGCGGGTGTGGGGATTGCCCACTGTATACAGTCACGCTGATGTCGGTCACGTGACATCAGGTGAGCGGTACCCCATCAGGGATTGCTAGAAAAGTCTGCCGTGCGGCCCAACATCAGGTGGCACCAGTCCTATATGTGATGCCCTACTGAAGGAACCTCTCTCGAAGATCTACTGCTACGGTAAGTTCTTACGTACCTGTACTGTTCTGTCTGCTTTGCAGTACGTACTCACCTGGAAACGTGGCCCTTTCTTTCCTTGCTCCACAGGCAAGTCTCTCCACATGCATGAGGTGCCTCTGTGAGCAGTTAGTTCTTGCCATAAGTGTGGTTTTAAATTGAACGTCCAGGCCTTCTGTTCACATAATAGACATGTTTTGTATATGAATTGCTACTTCACACCAGTAATATGTTTATCCATGTATTCTTTCATGATAACATTTTGGTTAGGCATTATAATATAAAGAATACGTGATGGGGAAATGTGTGATATGAGAATTTAACGTACACCCGAGGTGCGGGATGCTACATAAACCCTGAGGGTGAAGCGTAAGGGGTTTATTAAAGCATCCTACACCGAGGGTGTGCATTAAATTCTCATATGCACAGTACTCCATCTTTTATTTTTTATAATAACTGGGGATCAAACTTTTCCCGACTTGATTTCTGTGTCTGTGGCACAGACTGGTACACACACACACACACACACACACACACACACACTTTCTCTATTATCCTCCCTGCCTTTTGCTGATGAACATTTTGCTCTTTCTTTTCTAACTCACGGTTTGCGATCGAAGTTGATGGAGGCACTAGGTATGTCCCGGGATGACTCCTGAAGTGAACAAAGAGTGGGACACTGAAGATGCATGTTGTTTTAAGGTAGCAGCAGGATCAACCAGATAAAGAGTAGACAAAATAAAAAATAAAATATTTGAAGGCGAGACAAACTTGCCGAACGACTCTGTGATAGTGTGGTGGCTCCTCAGTAACCAAGAGACAGAGCTGCCATATTTGTGGAATTGTTCCACCCACCCACATATACGATATGAGTCAATGAGGAAGCACTAGTTTTGAGTGGTGGAGAATGTGAATGCCATAATAACCGGCAAGTTATTGGGCAAATATCAACTCTCTTGGCTCACAGAAAAAAATTGATCCCCAGTTCTTATAAAATAGTAAAATCCTGGATATTATCTCCAATTATTTATAATAATGAAGCATGCTCTGTCTTTAGCTAATTGTTTCTACAAGCCCACAATGCAAATCTTAGGTCTCCTGTCCAAAATGTGTGATTCTAAAAATACAAAGTTTAGTTTCCCTGTGCGATTCTGGGTCTGAAACTCACACACATCTTGGTTTCCCTGTGTGCTCGTAGGTCTCAAATGTGCACCTTAGTTTTCTTGTGTAGTTCTGATACACACATGTACACACTTTCATTTCCTTATGTGATTCTGGGGCTCAAATACATACCTTGGTTTCCCTGTGTGTCTGGGGCCCAGACACACCCCTTTGTTTCGCCGTGTGTCTGAGGTCCACACTCACATATCAGTTTTCCCATGATTCTGCCTCCCCCATGCAAACATATCATAGCTTCACTGTGTGATTCTTGGCCTAACACAGACATCTTATTTTCCCTGTGTGACTCTGTGGCCTGGGCACACACCTTGGTTTCCCTTTGTTATTATCACACACATACACACACCCACCGTGGTTTCCCTGGATAATTCTGGGGCCCAAACACCTACCTTGGTTTCCCTTTGTGACTCTGGGATCAAGACACACAACTTTGTTTCCTTGTGCAATTATCACACACACAAGCACGCATGCACGCACACACACACACACCTTTTGTTTCACTGTGTGATTTGGGACCCAAACACATACACTGGTTTCCATGTGTGATTCTGTGAGTAAACGAGTGCTGCCAAGATTCTGAATGCAGATACCTTAGTTTACTAGCAGTCAGCATGTCCAGAGACATGCACATATTTTTAAACAAATGTTGACAAGACCACCACACAGCCCGGTGGGTGGCGATTGCACTAGTATGTAAATGACCTTTGTTAAGCAGCATGGGAAGGCAGTAATCTGAAGGCTGTGGTCAGGATAGTGCGGCCAGTGATGGTGATTCCTTAACCCAGGTGGGTCGGGGGAAATACCCCTGGAGCTGTACCTCTGAGGGTCCCCTCTGGTGCTATCAGGCCATGCTCTGTTAATCAGTGATGGGTCTGGGAGGTGGCCTTGCAGTGGGGGTCCCCGAACTTCCTTTGAGGTAAGGTATAGAGTAGCTCTGGGACAGGGAAAAAAAGACTTCATAAAACAGTGCTGCTATGTTTGTTTGGTTGTTTTTTTTACAGTTTTTGCTGCCTGTGCTGCCTGATTGCCTCATCAGACTGGTCCCCCCAGCTCCATCACCCCCACTTCTCCAGGGTTTTCCTATTACCATTATTATCCCCTTCCACAAGACCTTCCTTGGAGGTGTCCGGTTGCCAGTGCAGGGCCAGAGGTGGATCAGCCTTCATTCTGTGATCACAGGTGTTTCTGCTATTTTACGCCCTGGGTCCCTTCACCTATGTGGTTCCACTCTACTGGTGCCCAGATTCCTCCTGGTAAAAGATGAGCAGCTTTACACAGTCACCCCTTCCCTGAGGGAAGAGATCTGTCCTGGGGACACCCAATCCCCCCCTCCCCTGGTGAGCCCCCAGGTGCCCCTGCTCTGTTTACGAACCCATGACACCAGTGTGGCAGGAAATTTGGCATCCAGTGACTCAGATCTCCATGCCACTAGGCTGGCCTGTAGTTGTTTCCTTCTCCACACAGTTTGTTTGAGTTTTGAAGGAACATCAAAAATATTGAGCACTTGAGATGTTCACGGTGACTGAATGTGAGAAAATTCTAATTAATTATTTTTCTCTTAGACAACTCAACATCAAAGCACAAAGAGAGCTGGAGTCATCCAACATCTGTAAAGAAACCCCAGCAGAATCAGACAGCTGAGATGCTTCATGACCAGTATATCCACAGCCTTGTTGCCCAGCAGTGTATTCACACAGGAGCGAGACCGCATGAATGCAGTGAATGCAAGAATGCTTTCTGGGAAAAAGCGACCCTTGTTCAACACCAACGTATTCACACAGAAGATAGGACATATGAATGCAGAGCGTGCAGGAAATGTTTCAAAACAAAACACAACCTTGATTCCCATCATTGTAGTTACACAGGAAAGAAACCATATGAATGCAGTGAGTGCAAGAAATGTTTCGGTGATAAACGAAACCTTGTTATCCACCAACGTAGTCACACAGAAGTGAGACCATATGAATGCAGTGAGTGCAAGACACGTTTCTGCTTTAAAGAGGACCTTGTTCAACACCAGCGTATTCACACTGATGAGAAGCCATATGAATGCAGTGAGTGCAAGAAATGTTTCAAAACAAAATGCATCCTTGTTGCTCATCAAGTAATTCACACAGAAGAGAGGCCATACGAATGCGGTGTGTGCAGGAAATGTTTCAAAGCAAAACGCATCCTTGTTGACCATCAATGTATTCATGCAGAAGAGAGGCCACATGAATGCAGTGAGTGCAAGAAATGTTTCCACTTTAAAGAGGACCTTGTTCAACACCAGCGTATTCACACTGATGAGAAGCCATATGAATGCAGTGAGTGCAAGAAATGTTTCAAAACAAAATGCATCCTTGTTGCTCATCAAGTAATTCACACAGAAGAGAGGCCATACGAATGCGGTGTGTGCAGGAAATGTTTCAAAGCAAAACGCATCCTTGTTGACCATCAATGTATTCATGCAGAAGAGAGGCCACATGAATGCAGTGAGTGCAAGAAATGTTTCAAAGCAAAACGCGGCCTTGTTGCCCATCAGCGTATTCATGTGAGAGAGAGGCCATATGAATGTAGTGACTGCAAGAAAGGTTTCGGCTATAGAGGGTACCTTGTTCAACACCAGCGTATTCATACAGGAGAGACCGTATGAATGTAGTGAGTGCAGGAAAAGTTTCCAGACAAAAAAGGTAACCTTGATGCCCATCGGGCGATTCACACGGGAGAACCTTAGAATGCAGTGAGTGCAAGAAACATTTTAGCAGTTAAACAGAACCTTGTTATCCATCAGCGTAGACACACAGGAGAAACACCTTATGAATGTGGTGAGTGCAAAAAATGTTTCCGCTTTAAAGCAACCTTTATTAAGCACCAGCGCATTCACACAGAAGAGAGGCCATATGAATGCAGTGAGTGCAGGAAATGTTTCACAGCAAAACCCAGCCTTGTTGCCCATCAGCGTATTCACACGGGAGAGAGGCCATATGAATGTGATGAGTGCAAGAAACATTTCAGGTACAGAGGGACCCTTATTCAACACCAGCGTATTCATAGCAAACATCAAAGATTAATACAGTACTAATTTCTTGAGTTTTGAATATGCCCTGGCTAAAGAATGGGGTCCATTCTTGCCACCGTATTAGAAATCCCTAAACATTTGGAGACACTAACCCCGAGAGAGAGAGAGTTGCACATCTCGTGGCTGGATGTAAAGTACTCATGGCAGAAGGCCTGTATACTGAAAGACACAACAATGTAGCAAGACTGATCCACTAGAAACTGTGCAAACACTATAACATACAGGTAGCAGAGAGACACTGGAAACACGAACCACAAAGAATCACAGAGAATGAAGAAGTAATGATCACATGGGATCACCCAATACCAACAGCCAAGAAAGGGAAGCAAGAAAACCCTGATATTGTAATACAAGAAAAGAGAACAAAGGTAGCATTGTTGATTGAAATAGCCACCCTAGTGACTACAGTGTGCTGTAGAGAGACACAAAATCATGAAATACCAAGATATGCAGTCGAAACCAAACTGATGTGGAATAAGGACACACAAATTGTTCCAGTAGTGCTTGGAGCAATGGGACTAATCAAAAGAACTTTCAGGCACATTTAAATATGCTACCAATACTTGTGACACCTTATGAACTTCAGAAGGAAGCCATTTTGGGGACGTTACGTGTGCTGAGAAGAGCGCTCTCAGCAAACATCAAAGACTAATACAGTACTAATTTCTTGAGTTTTGAATATGCCCTGGCTAAAGAATGGGGTCCATTCTTGCCACGGTATTAGAAATCCCTAAACATTTGGAGACACTAACCCCGAGAGAGGCCACATGAATGCAAGGAGTGCAAGAAATGTTTCAAAGCAATTCGCAACCTTGTTTCCCATCAGCGTATTCACACGGGAGAGAGGCCAAATGAATGTGGTGAATGCAAGAAACGTTTCAGGCTCAGAGGGACCCTTGTTCAACACCAGCATATTTATACAGGAGAGATTGATTACACATATAGATCCACAATAGTGGGGCTACATACATATTTACTGACATCCTTGGACTCAAATATAGTCAAGGTCTTGCATCATGAAGAAAATAAGCCTAAAATGACTTCGCTCATCAAATTAGGAGAAGCCTTCAGAAGGGTAGCAGAGACTGATGTCAATCCACAAGTAGATAAGGAATTGTCAGCAACTGAAAATGCAAAGAATCAGAAAAAGGAGTATAAGGATAAAGATCAACAGAAAAGAAAAAACAATTGGAAAGCCCGTAATTATAATGGAAAATACAGGGAGCTACTGGAGCAACCACAGGTCGATCAAGCCCTGACCCATGAGTGGTTAAAAAGAGGTGAATTTAGGCCATGAGATGAGAGACTAACTATGGCAGCCCAAGACAGTGGGCTATGCACAAGATGGTTCACAAAATCCATAGAAAAAACAGGAGAAACAGACAAGTGCAGGTTCTGTAGTGCAGAACTAGAAACAGTTGCATCTCGTGGCTGGATGTGAAGTACTCATGGCAGAAGGCCTGTATACTGAAAGACACAACAGTGTAGCAAGATTGATTCACTGGAAACTGTGCAAACACTATAACATACTGGTAGCAGAGAGACACTGAAACATGAACCACAAAGAATCACAGAGAATGAAGAAGTAATGATCACATGGGATCACCCAATACCAAAAGCCAAGAAAGTGGAAGCAAGAAAACCTGATATTGTAATACAAGAAAAGAGAACAAAGGTAGCATTGCTGATTGAAATAGCCACCCCTAGTGACTACAGTGTGCTGCGTATAGAGAGACACAAAATCATGAAATACCAAGATATGCAGTCAGAAACCAAACTGATGTGGAATAAGGACACACAAATTGTTCCAGTAGTGCTTGGAGCAATGGGACTAATCAAAAAGAACTTTCAGGCACATTTAAATATGCTACTAATACTTGTGACACCTTATGAACTTCAAAGGAAGCCATTTTGGGGATGTTGTATGTGCTGAGAAGAGCGCCTCAGCAAACATCAAAGATTAATACAGTACTAATTTCTTGAGTTTTGAATATGCCCTGGCTAAAGAATGGGGTCCATTCTGCCACGGTATTAGAAATCCTTAAACATTTGGAGACACTAACCCAGAGAGGCCACATGAATGCAAGGAGTGCAAGAAATGTTTCAAAGCACTGCAACCTTGTTTCCCATCAGCGATTCACACGGGAGAGAGGCCAAATGAATGTGTGAATGCAAGAAACGCTTCAGGCTCAGAGGGACCCTTGTTCAACACCAGCATATTTATACAGGAGAGATTGATTACACATATAGATCCACAATAGTGGGTCATACATATTTACTGGACATCCTTGACTCAAATATAGTCAAGGTCTTGCATCATGAAGAAAATAAGCCTAAAATGACTTCGCTCATCAAATTAGGAGAAGCCTTCAGAAGGGTAGCAGAGACTGATGTCAATCCACAAGTAGATAAGGAATTGTCAGCAACTGAAAATGCAAAGAATCAGAAAAAGGAGTATAAGGATAAAGATCAACAGAAAAGAAAAAACAATTGGAAAGCCCGTAATTATAATGGAAAATACAGGGAGCTACTGGAGCAACCACAGGTCGATCAAGCCCTGACCCATGAGTGGTTAAAAAGAGGTGAATTAGGCAAATAGATGAGAGACTAACTATGGCAGCCCAAGACAGTGGGCTACGCACAAGATGGTTCACAAAATCCATAGAAAAACAGGAGAAACAGACAAGTGCAGGTTCTGTAGTGCAGAACTAGAAACAGTTGCGATCTCGTGGCTGGATGTGAAGTACTCATGGCAGAAGGCCTGTATACTGAAAGACACAACAGTGTAGCAAGAT
Organism: Neoceratodus forsteri; assembly: GCA_016271365.2. Taxonomy (NCBI): domain Eukaryota; kingdom Metazoa; phylum Chordata; order Ceratodontiformes; family Ceratodontidae; genus Neoceratodus; species Neoceratodus forsteri. Next base: position 1,183,618,165 of record CM057454.1, read on the forward strand.
TGATTCACTGGAAACTGTGCAAACACTATAACATACTGGTAGCAGAGAGACACTGGAAACATGAACCACAAAGAATCACAGAGAATGAAGAAGTAATGATCACATGGGATCACCCAATACCAAAAGCCAAGAAAGTGGAAGCAAGAAACCTGATATTGTAATACAAGAAAAGAGAACAAAGGTAGCATTGTTGATTGAAATAGCCACCCCTAGTGACTACAGTGTGCTGCATACAGAGAGACACAAATCATGAAATACCAAGATATGCAGTCAGAAACCAAACTGATGTGGAATAAGGACACAAATTGTTCCAGTAGTGCTTGGAGCAATGGGACTAATCAAAAAGAACTTTCAGGCACATTTAAATATGCTACTAATACTTGTGACACCTTATGAACTTCAAAAGGAAGCCATTTTGGGGACGTTACGTGTGCTGAGAAGAGCGCTCTCAGCAAACATCAAAGATTAATACAATACTAATTTCTTGAGTTTTGAATATGCCCTGGCTAAAGAATGGGGTCCATTCTTGCCACGGTATTAGAAATCCCTAAACATTTGGAGACACTAACCCCGAGAGAGGCCACATGAATGCAAGGAGTGCAAGAAATGTTTCAAAGCAATTCGCAACCTTGTTTCCCATCAGCGTATTCACAGGGGAGAGAGGCCAAATGAATGTGGTGAATGCAAGAAACGTTTCAGGCTCAGAGGGACCCTTGTTCAACACCAGCATATTCATACAGGAGAGATTGATTACACATATAGATCCACAATAGTGGGGCTACATACATATTTACTGACATCCTTGACTCAAATATAGTCAAGGTCTTGCATCATGAAGAAAATAAGCCTAAAATGACTTCGCTCCATCAAATTAGGAGAAGCCTTCAGAAGGGTAGCAGAGACTGATGTCAATCCACAAGTAGATAAGGAATTGTCAGCAACTGAAAATGCAAAGAATCAGAAAAAGGAGTATAAGGATAAAGATCAACAGAAAAGAAAAAACAATTGGAAAGCCCGTAATTATAATGGAAAATACAGGGAGCTACTGGAGCAACCACAGGTCGATCAAGCCCTGACCCATGAGTGGTTAAAAAGAGGTGAATTTAGGCCACGAGATGAGAGACTAACTATGGCAGCCCAAGACAGTGGGCTACGCACAAGATGGTTCACAAAATCCATAGAAAAAACAGGAGAAACAGACAAGTGCAGGTTCTGTAGTGCAGAACTAGAAACAGTTGCGCATCTCGTGGCTGGATGTGAAGTACTCATGGCAGAAGGCCTGTATACTGAAAGACACAACAGTGTAGCAAGATTGATTCACTGGAAACTGTGCAAACACTATAACATACTGGTAGCAGAGAGACACTGGAAACATGAACCACAAAGAATCACAGAGAATGAAGAAGTAATGATCACATGGGATCACCCAATACCAAAAGCCAAGAAAGTGGAAGCAAGAAAACCTGATATTGTAATACAAGAAAAGAGAACAAAGGTAGCATTGCTGATTGAAATAGCCACCCCTAGTGACTACAGTGTGCTGCATACAGAGAGAGACACAAAATCATGAAATACCAAGATATGCAGTCAGAAACCAAACTGATGTGGAATAAGGACACACAAATTGTTCCAGTAGTGCTTGGAGCAATGGGACTAATCAAAAAGAACTTTCAGGCACATTTAAATATGCTACTAATACTTGTGACACCTTATGAACTTCAAAAGGAAGCCATTTTGGGGACGTTGCGTGTGCTGAGAAGAGCGCTCTCAGCAAACATCAAAGATTAATACAGTACTAATTTCTTGAGTTTTGAATATGCCCTGGCTAAAGAATGGGGTCCATTCTTGCCACGGTATTAGAAATCCCTAAACATTTGGAGACACTAACCCCGAGAGAGGCCACATGAATGCAAGGAGTGCAAGAAATGTTTCCAAACAAAAGCTTGTTCTAGGGACATGGATATGTTGTTCATCCACACTGTCTGGCAGGTTCCTTGCCGCTTTAAATCTTGCCGGTAGGTCTTCAAGCTGGCTCCTCCCACCCACCCGGGTGGCAAAACTCTCAGCTCCACCCCATGACGCCAGATCTTCCTTACCGCTTGGAGCTCAGGTTCCCTCATAGCGCTCTGCGTATAAGACTGGTTCCCTGGTCTTCCAATTTGAAATCAAAAAAGTTTTGTAAAAAGACTTTGGTCTTCTCTCCTCAGGCTCGCGATGGACAATCGACTCGGTTTCCGGAGATGCCCTTGCAGGCAGAAGATGTCTCGGGCGGATCCGCACTCCACGTCGTCTACTGCTTGGGCCTTGAGCGACCCGCCAGGCCTGCGACCTGTGCTCTTCCTTTTAAAGCCGTCTCTCGAAGACCGTGCTGCCCGTTTACAACTGGGGATCCCAAGAAGAGATTTCCTCCGGTAAAGTCAAAAGAGGCCCGGTCAGCGGTGTCTGCGGCGGCGGGCTCGGCGGATCAGCTCGAGCAGATGATCGCCCTCGAAGAGGAGGCGGCGCGGGCCACTTCTACCTTGGCTGCGGCATTTTCTTATTCGGCTTCTTTTAAGGAGCTTTGTCTGACCGTCTCGACAAAAGGTGAGGATCCAACTTCTTCTGGACCATTTTCTCGGTCCAAAAAGAGAGACAAGGGTAAGTCTCACCGTCGACGCTCTTGGGAGCGGGAAGATCCCTCTCCCCTGTTGTTGGGAGTCGACTTGGTCGACCTCTCAGCTTCGCCACTGGTCTCACGGTGTCCCGGCCAGGTCAGTTGACTCGAGATCTCGCCGACGCGTCGAGATTTTTCACCCGTTGGACGGTTGTCGGCTGGAGAAGCCGAGAATCCCTCTCCCCGGTTCCCCGGTGGGAGTTGAGGATCCCATCGCCATCTGTGCCTCCGGTTCCGGAGCCTTCGTTGAATCATCCGAACCAAGGGGAGTGCGATTCCTCGCGACACCTCCCTCACCGCCCTCGGCATAGCCGAGGTTGTCTCGGTCTCGGACGCCTCGCGGTCCAGCCGATCCCCACGCCATAGACGGTCTCGCACCGCTGCAAGCGGGCGCTGCCATTATCTCTCCTCCTCCTCGGACGAGGGAGGCTTTGGCAAGCTGTGTCAGAGGTATGAGGAACTCATGTGGCAACAGCTCCTTCTGACCGGGAATAAGCCGACGCCATCGCCTTCCCCGGCCATTAAGTGGCTGTCACCGGAGCGGCCGAAACAACCCCTCATTTTAGCCGAGGAGTCTGTTCCCAGGCCGGTTGTTCGCCAAATCCAGCTGCCCCACCCATTCGTGGAACCTCCACCCACAGCCGCTAGTCGGGCTCGACCTGTGCTCGCGTCGGCTCAGGGACTGCCCCATAGGCTGTCTGTCACCTCACTCCCAACCGGCCCTGCAGGTGGAGGGTGGCTCAGGCCCGAGGCAGCTCTTCGAGGACTGTTCCGAGTCCGAGGACGATTCCTCCCTTTTCTCCAAGCGAATGGACTTGGAGTCCTCAGGAGGACAGTCGGTGGACGATAGCCCTTCGTCCTTCCTAGGATTGCTTCGGCTCATCTCGGAGTCCACCGGGATGAAGCTCGAACCCGTTTCTAAATGGGCCAGGTATCCCCTCATGGAGATTCTGGACCGAGGGGATTCCCCTACGGAGGTCTTTCTGGTGGCCGAGGCCATAGTGGGTCTGGCCTTGGAGCTCTGGCAGCGCCCTGCTTCCTGTCCTGCGCCTTCGGCCAGGATGGCCAGGAAGTATGCGGTCCCTACCAGTTCCCTGTCCAGTTTTTCGGAACACCTCGGCTGAGGGGTTGGTTATCGACAGCGTTTGCGCAAGACCGGAACGCTTAGGGATGTGGGACAAACCTCCCGACAAGGAGTCCAAGAAATTGACTGTGCCGGGCGAAAAGTCTATGCTGCGTCCCTCCTCGCCTTCGCCAGGCCAGTTCGGTTGTCCTCATGGCACATTTTTCTCATGCCCTGTTGGGCTCCCTGGATGAGGTCATCCCTCATCTTCCCACGGATCTGCAGACCACGGTCAGGCAGGTGCGGGACCAGGGCAGGGCAGTGGCCAAACAGCAGCTCCAGACTGCTTTAGACATTGGGGACTCATGCGCCAGGTCTGTGGTGGCCGCAGTGGCTATGCATCGTCGGGCTTGGCTGAGGATATCCACCTTTACTCCGGATACCCAGCACAAGTTGGCGGATGTTCCCTTTTTGGGGACTGACCTCTTCGGCCCTGGGGTGGAAGGTCACCTGCAGAGGATCGAGAAGTCCAATGCTACCTTGGACTCGGTCTCTTCTGCTCAGAAGGACAAAGGCCACAAACCACAGCCTAAGCCCTTTTGTCCTTCTGTGCCCACAGCGCGTCCGGCCCAGCAACGTCAGGGCCAGCAGGCTCGGGCTTGGCATCCCAAACCCAAGCCCGGGGCTTCCTCCAACAGGAAGCAGGGAGGTAAGGCACAGAAGGTCCCTCGGCGCTCCTCCTCCAAGCCTGCCCAGTGACGGGCTGAGGGGTGTCGCCCCCAACCCCGTCACCTCACCCCAGGTTCCCCCATGGGGACGGCTCCAGCACTTCCTTTCCGCCTGGTCTGTTATTACCACGGACAGGTGGGTACTGGAGGTGGTGGGAAAAGGCCTGCCTCTAGAATTCGAGCAGGCCCCGCCCTTCAGAGCCATCGCACTGGGGCCTCGGGGTCCGCAGCCTCACTGTCGGCTCGCTGGGCCAGCATCACTCTCCTCCTCCAAAAGGAGGTGATCAGGGAGGTGGCAGACCCTCCCTCAGACCCGGGGTTTGTGTCCAGGTACTTCCTGGTTCCGAAACGGACGGGGGGCTGGCGCCCCATTCTCGACCTACACGACCTGAACAAGTTCGTAAGGTCTCGAACCTTCAGGATGGTCACTCTGGCTCAGATAATACCATCCCTGGAACACGGCGTGTGGTTCTGCTCTCTGGACCTGCAGGACGCGTTCTTTCACGTCCCTATCCATCCGTCACATCAGAGATTCCTTCGCTTTCGAGCGGAGGGATCCCTCTTCGAGTTCCAAGCCATGCCCTTCGGCCTGTCTCCAGCTCCCAGGGTCTTCACCAAATGCATTGCAGTGGTGACAGCTTTCCTGCGGCGCCGAGGGGTCCGGGTGTGCCACTTACCTGGACGATTGGCTGATAGCAGCCCCTCCAGACAGGAGGTGGGCGGTCCAGAGATCTGGCCCTCCAGGTTTGTCTCAGTCGGCCTTCTCATCAATGAGGCCAAGTCGGAACTCGAGCCGAAGCAGGTGATTCTGTTTATCGGGGCAGAGCTCGACTCTCTTCGAGCCAGAGCACGGCTCCCAGTGGACAGGGCCGAGGTTCTTACCTCCTTTGCCCAATCATTTCTGGTTGGGCAATCGCGCCCTGCCCGGGACTTCCTGCACCTCCTGGGTTTCATGGCGGCCTGTACCAGCGTGGTCCGTTGGGCACGCTGGCACATGCGCCCCCTTCAGTGGGGACTGGCCAGCCAGTGGTCACAACGCTGCGATCCATTGGACCAGCTAGTGATGGTGACCCAGGAGATGTGGAATGCTCTCCGGTGGTGGACCGTTCCATCTCATCTGCAGGAGGGCATCCCATTTGTCCGCCTTGAGCCGACGGTCTTCTATCGACCGACGCCCTGATGGGTTGGGGTGCCCATCTGGGGAACACTGGCACACGGCTCTGGTCCCTGCGGGAGTCCGATGCCACATCAGCTTGCTGGAGCTCCGAGCGGTCCGCCTAGCTCTCACCGCCTTTGCTCTGTTTCTCCGGGGTCAAGTGGTCCGAGTCCAGACGGACAATACCACGACCATGTACTACCTAAACCGCCAGGACAGGACACGTTCCATGCTTCTATGCAAGGAAGCTCTCCGCATTTGGTCACTCGTGCGCAGCCTGGAGGCGGATCTCCTAGCCATTCATGTGGCAGGAGCCTCCAACACCCTGGCCGATGCCCTGAGCCAGATAGGGGCTGCATCTCACGAGTGGTCTCTCCTGCCGGAGGTAGTACAAGATCTGTTCTCCCATTGGGGCACACCTCAGGTGGACCTGTTTGCCTCCAGGGAGAACGCGAAGCTGAGGCTGTTTCATGCCCGCCCCCCTCAGCAGGGCTCGCTGCAGGGGGATGCCTTCTCGAGGCTGTGGACTCCGGGCCTCTTCTACGCCTTCCCCCATTTCCCTTGATTCACAAGGTGCTTCTCAAAGCAAGGAGGGACAAGGCGCAGGTGATTCTGATAGCCCCAGACTGGCCTCGCCAGTTCTGGTACCCAGATCTCCTCATCCTCATCCTCAGCTCCAGGCTCCCGAGGCAGCTTCCAGCTCGCCCGGACCTGCTCTCAGTCAATCAGGGGAAGGTGTTCCATCTGGACCTTCAGTCCCTGCACCTGATGGCCTGGTTCCTGAGCGGCTAGAGTTCCAGGCCTTGGGTCTTTCCGATGAGGTCCTCAATGTTGTTGAGGCGTCCCGTAAGGAGTCGACCAGGAAATGCTATGCCTTCAAATGGAAGAGATTTTCCATTTGGTGTCAGGGCAAGGGCTTGGACCCTTCTTCCTGTCCTTTGGCAAGCATCTTGGACTATTATGGTCCCTTTCTAGTCAAGGGCTTAGGTCGACGACCCTAAGGGTGCACCTGGCAGCCATCTCTGCTTACCAGGCGCGGGCCGGGGAGCAGTCGGTGGTGCAGGAGCAGGTGGTCTGGCACTTTTTCAAAGGCCTTGATCACATTTCCCCTCCGGTGCGAGAACCTCCACCTCCATGGGATTTACTGCTGGTACTGGCAAAGCTCATAGGCAAGCCATTTGAACCAATGCACAGGTGTGAACTCTCTCACCTGTCGTGGAAGACCGCCTTCTTGGTGGCTATCACGTCCAGCCAGAAGGATGGAGAACTCCAGGCGCCTGCATCGAGCGCTCCCCTTACCTGGTCTTCCACAGGACAAGGCTGTCCTGTGCCCCACCCGAATTTCTTCCGAAGGTGGTGTCGGAGTTTCACCTTAACCAGGTGTTGACTCTACCAGTGTTCTACCCAATCACACCTCGGAGGCTCAATACAGGCTCCATACTTTGACCCTAGAAGGGTGCTCGCTTATTATAAGGAGCGCATGGCTGAAATTCGGGAGAGGTTCAACCAGCTGTTTGTCACCCACGCTGAAGCTGCACCTGGCAGACCTGCAGCCAAGCGGATGTATAAGCAGGTGGGTCACCTCCTGCATAGATCTCTTCACAAGTTGGCGGGCATGGAGCCTCCCAGAGGATAAGAGCTCATTCTACCCGCTATACTGCTGCATCGGTGGCTGCTTCCAGGACGTCCCTATCCAGGAAATCTGCAGGGCTGCTACCTGGAAGTCAGCACACACCTTCATTACCCATTACCACATCGACCTTGAGTCACGCCGGGATGCTGGTTTTGGGGCCTCCCGGTTCTCCACTCTTTATTCCCTAAGTAGGGGTGTGCGCTTGCCTCCTCCTCCCGGAGAACTGCTAGAGTCTGCCAGACAGTGTGGATGAACAACATATCCATGTCCTAGAAATACAGGTTACTCACCTGTAACTGGGAGTTCTAGGAATGGTATATGTTCATCTACATTCCACCAACCTCCCGGTTTTGACACACAACCTGAGCTCAGTGGGCCAGATCTGGCGTCATGGGGCGGAGCCGAGAGTTTTACCACCCGGGTGGGTGGGAGGAGCCAGCTTGAAGACCTTCCGGCAAGATTTAAAGCGGCAAGGAACCTGCCAGACAGTGTGGATGAATGACATATACCATTCCTAGAACTCCTGTTACAGGTGAGTAACCTGTATTTATCCACCAGTGTAACCACACAGGAGAAAGGCCTTATGAATGTGGTGAGTGCAAGAAATGTTTCAGGGAAAAGGGTCCCTTGTTACACACCAGCATGTACACACAGAAGAGAGACCATATGAGTGTAGTGAGTGCAAGAAATGTTTTAAAGAAAAAGGGACCCTTATTAACCACCAGAGTATTCGCACAGGAGCAAGACCGTATGAATGTAAATAACGTTTTCCAGATAAGTAGCGCCTTGCTGTTCACTAGCATATTAACAGGAGTGAGACCACATGAATATAATCAGTGCAAGAAACATTTTAGTGATGAACAGAGCCTTATTGTTCCCCAGCATATTTACATGGGACAGAGCTATCATAATATTAGAAAACCCTAAATGTCGAACACCACCCAAGACAGAGAACACAATAACGTAGTGAGTGCCAGAAATGTTTTCCTCATAAAAATGAGCCTTTATATCCACCAACATATTCACCCAAGAGAGACAGCATACTACTGCAGTGAGTGCAAAAATGTTTTAGTACTAAACAGAACCTTGTTGCACACCAGCATATTCACACGGGAGAGAATCCACAACTGCAGTGAAATACTGCAGCAACCCCATGTTGACCAAAAACTGACTCATAAGTGGTTGAAGAGAGGGGAATTCAAGCCAAGAGAGGATGGGTTGATACTGGCATTCCAAGACAGTGTACTTGCATACAAGGGGTTTACCAACTGCATAGAAAAAACAGAAAAACTTGCAAATGTATCTGTTTTACAGTTAGAAACAGTCTGTCATTTAGTGGCAGGATGTGATGTACTCATAACAGAAGGTCTGTACACAGAAGGACATAATATAATCAGACTGTCACTGGACACTACGCATATCAAAAAACACTGCAATCACAAACCCAAAAAGGATCATAGAGAATAAAGAAGTGACGATCACATGGGACCACCTATTATCTGTCAGTCAAGTAGATGCCAGAAAAGCAATTATTGTAATATAGGAAATGAACAAAGGTAGCTCATCTAACTGAAGTGTCCATTCCAAGTGACTACAGAGTCTTATGCAGGGAGACACACAAAATCATCAAATACCAGAATATGTTAGCTGAAACAAAATTAATGTAGGTCACAAACATGTAAAGTCACAGTTGTCTTTGGAGCTGCAGGACTAATTAAAAAGAAACTTGCAGACACACCTGAATATGCTGCCAGTGTCTGTGATGCCATAGAAACTACAGAAGGGAACCATCTGAGGAACACTGCGGTGTTAGGAAGAGCACGTTCAGCAAATGGTAAGGATTAATTAAGTACTGATTCCCAGATTTCTTTCTTCATACCCTGGCTGTAATGGCATTAGAAAACCCTGAACATTGCAGACACTACTTAATAGAGGGGTCACACCCATGTAATGAGTGTACAAAAAGCTTCTGTGAAAAAAGTTCAATTAGTCATTAGTGTATGCACTGAATGTGGGAAATCTTTTTAATGCACATAATGTGAGATGAGTTTTGTTGTATTCCAAGTCTTAGAATGCATTACTGCATTCACGCAGGTGAAAAATAATTAGTCATCACATTGAAATCCAAATTGCAACTATCAGTAAAGTGGGTGTCAGATAACCAAATATTGTAATACAGTTAGACCTCAGAAATATTAAATGCGTACCTCATTATCATTGATATGATGTATCTATTGTAATTTGCTTGTTTAATCCAGAAACCTGTTTTTATTTACAGGTATAATCCTGCCAACTGACAGATCTGTTGTGCCCCATTCCGTTTTGCCTCATTATTATGTCAATTAGGTGATGAATGGATTAAACTGTTCCACCTCTTAATGCCCAATTTATTTATAAATTGATTAAGGGACGTGTTAGTATGTATGTGTATGTGTTATGGTGCAATAGAGGTTTTTTTGTATATATATTGTATAAGTGATTATGTATTTCTTATTTTCTTTATAGAAATTGTATTGTTTTCTTATTTATAAATGATTATATTTTTTTCTTTATTCTGTATATTTGCATATTTGTACAACAGGACCTCACCGTAAATGAACTTGTCTCAGTTGAGCTATCTGATTCATTCATCTTGTATGTGATGAATAACATTTTTACTACTACTACTGCTACATTTCTCATCCGCTCTGTGTGCAGTGCTGGGCAGTCTAAACGAAAACAAACAGTGACCTATTTTAAATAAAAGGGTATGGCATTAGCAATTAAATAATATTCTGTGTGTTTATGTTTTATGTTTTAATGTAGTGTAATCTACATGAAATGTATGGAAATCCATAAAGAAAGACAAATGACCTCTGACCCATTACTCGGTAGTGCAGAACCTTCAGTCCTCCTGCGTCCCTATTTGGACTGCCTGATCCAAATATTTCAAGGAAGCAGAACCTGCAATCCCCTTGAGTCCCTATTTGGGCTGCTTGATCCAAATATTCCAAAGAAGCAGCTTTTCCTAGAACTAGAGGACATGATGGAGCAAGAACCCACTATTTCCCAGAGACAAATGAACAAATAGATCTGACTTATTTACTTTTTTCTAAATGAAATAAAGACAATTGAAAAATGCTTTACTTCTGCTTTTTCCTAAATTGAATTAAATACATCCTCATTACCAAGCATAATTCTGTTTAGCCAACAAATTGAATGTGTCCTACTGTAAAATAGTTTAAAGATACATTTAAATCAAAAATGATTATAGCTTCTTTGCAATATATGGTTGTAACATTCACATTTTACAGGTCAAAGAAAATGTCTTGTTTTAAAACTAGCTGTAGAATGGGGAAAATGTATTTGATGAAGTGAAAAATAACACTTCAAGAAAGCAGCAGGCTAAAACAAGTTTCCTCTATAGCACATAAGTTATATCATTAGCATTTGTAAGTTGCAAACATTATTATTATTGAGTGTGCCTTATAAACAGTTTGAAGATGCATTTAAAACAAGAATGATTATAGCTTTTTTTGTGATATTTACAGTTTACAGTTTTAAAAGAAAAAATATCTGCATGTCTTGTTTGAAATTAACTGTAACATGGGGAGATTTTATTTGAGGAAGTGCTAGACAGAATGCTAGCCGAACCACAGTTTCCTCAGTAGCAAAAAACAGAGCTTACAATACAAGGTTCCAGTAAAGCAAAATATGAGATGACATTCCACTTTTAAAATAAGATACTTTTGTTGCCACCACTGGGCGTACTTGTACGAGTAGTGGGGGCATACTTCTACGAGAAGTGTGTCACTGGGCATACTTCTACGAGAAGTGGGGGCATACTTCTACAAGAAATGTGTTATGGGGCATACTTCTATGGGAAGTGTGTCACGGGGCATACTTCTATGAGAAGTGTGTTATGGAGCATACTTCTACCAGAAGTATGACACAAGTTACATCCAAAAAACACATCAATTTAGACTCATTAAGCTAAGGGGCAGAAGAGAGGAAGGAGCTGTGACAGCACGTCCTTCTGTCTAGGACTTCATTTGAGACATCAAGGTATGGCATTGTGTGTTTATAACTTGCTATTATCTCTGATTACAAGCAGAGAGGGATGATACTTGCATTTTATGTTTATTTTATTTTTATTTTTTATATATTATTGTATCTAAAAGTAGGAGAGACTTCCTCTTCAGTTAAAGATAGATTGTTTGCTTGCACTGCTGATCCAAATTATGTTCATTCTGTTTACCATTTTTTAAGTAAATAATTAAAACAATATGACAATTCCTGGTATTTCTTTTTGGTTAAATATTATTACTATAAAGTTGTTGACTTACAATACAGGGGTAAAGCTTACTTGTGACGATTAATTATATAAGTTGTACCAGAATATTAAAAGAGAAACAACTATCAAGGTTTAGGATAAGGTCATTTTAATCAGACCAATAGACTAGACCATGATTGAGGTAGTGTGGTTTTAACTGAACACACAGCCAAGTGCATGCTGTATTGCACACCTATTTAGACTTCCCCCATTCAAGCAACATTTCTGAATGGGGTGATTGCTCCCGAAGGTCTTGGGAAGTCAAAAGGTCATCCCATGTACACAGAGCAAACCTAAGAAGGCAAGCTGGGGTTCAGATTTGAACCCCTGCCAGCTCAGTAGACATGTATTATGAAACAAATTGTAAATTTGCAGATGGTTTCATAATAAAGAGGTTTGACTGTAAAATAAAAATGAACACTCGGTCTACAAATAGAAGTGTCTGTCCTCAGTGATTACAATGTGCTGCACAAAAAAGGGCCAATGATTATAATCAAATATCAAGGCTTAGGAATGGATGCTGAAGGTGGCAGAAAGATAAAGAAATAATACTATTCATTCTTGGAGCCACTGGACTAATTAAAAAGAACTGCCAGGTATTGTACATTGTGATGCTTCCACCCTTGCTGGATTCAGTCAGTACTTTCACTGGGTTCAGACTCGGAGGAAGCAGATGTTTTCTGTGAGGGACTGACAGTAGCATAGGTAAGCAACTGTTCCATACCTGGGAGTGCCTCTGCAGGTGGTATCCATCAACCCTTCAGTTTTACCAAAATAACTTTTTTTTTTAAATTGGGACTGATCTGGCAGATGCAGTTCTATTGGATTCAAGCATTCAGTTTGAAGATAAAACTTCAGAGTTACCAGAAACACTTGGAGGGGTTGATTTTGTTGGTCTTGTACAGGATGATTGCTTAGCCTACCCTTTGGCCCTCCCTTTTGGTTGCTTAAAGCTGCAGTACCTACCTGATACCCGGAACGTCTATGAACATTCTGATCTATTTCTTGGTCCATGTGATCCAAGCAGTCAGTGAAAGAAGGAAAACTTGAGGGGGGGTGTGAGGCTCAAAGGGGAGAAGGGAAATTGTAAGGAGGGGGATCTGGACAAGCCAGAAATACTGAACAAATATTAATGCTTAGTATTCACTAAGGAGGGGTAGGGTCAAGGATCACAGTTGGGTTGCAGAGGCGATGGGGGGGAGAAGTGGACACCAGTCCATTCACAGTAGACAGAGTTCTGGAAGAACTCACAAAGCTGAAAGTGAATAAGAACATGGGGCCAGATGGCATCCACCCGAGGATATTAAAGGAGCTGCGAAGGGAACTAGCAGCACCTCTGGCGGCCCTGTTCACAGAGTCACTCAACATGGGTGTCATCCCAGAGGACTGGAGGATGGCACATGTGGTCCCACTGCACAAAAGTGGCACTAGGGAGAAGGCAGGGAACTACAGGCCAGTCAGCCTCACCTTTGAGGTGGGAAAGATCATGGAGACACTGCTGAAAGAAAAGATAGTAGCACATCTGGAATCCAGATGTGCTCAGGATCTGAGGCAACATGGATTCACAACAGGAAGGTCATGTCAAATGAATCTCAGTGCAGGAGAGTGACTCTGAGTCTTAGTGTTACTGTTCAGTGATTGAGTGTATTCAGCTACTCAACAATGTTATGCCACTACAGCCTTGGAATATAAACTGGTGGTGCAGACAAGCAGAGCACACTGGGATGGTGGTGGTGATACTGAAAATGAGGAATAATGCTAATGACTGATGATGACACGTCTGTACATTACTTTTATTAGTCAGTGTGTTGCCTACAGCTACAGCAGTTTCAGTAATGAATGCCAAAAACACCCGGTATGGATTTTCTTTCCTTCTTTTGCTGCCAAATCTGTGATTTCATTTTAAACCCGCTGGCCGGCACACAGGCATCAGATTCACTGTACTTCTCTACTTTTTTGGATGCCAAGCACAGTCTTGTTTTGTTGATTTTTGCTTGTTTTTTTTTTTTGCTCCTTAGGCATTCTGCAGCAAAATCTGCTCTCTGTTTGACTGCTCAGTAGACAGAAGCCCCTTTTATGTTAAAGTTATTTGTTTGCAAAATCAGTTAGGTAGCTTTTGTTTTTATGTTTGTGTTTTTTTCAATTTCTGTTTATGCCCCCTTCTCTCTGGCCCCTCTTGGGTCCTCAGGCCCTGCTGGCAACCCCTTAGGTCCCCAGCGCTCCTATACCCCAGGTGGGTAAGACAAGGACAGTCACTGAAATTCTACATTTCATCAGGCAGTGCAGTGTAACCGCAGGCAATGGAGGCCCATGGAGCTCCACAGGCCATCATTGTGGAGGTGCAGGGGCCATTTTCCTTGTTTTCTCCTCTCCCCATGGGACGCCAAAATGTGTATGTCACTGCAGCCCACATGCGCCAAGTGCATGCATCTGCCCACCATCAGCGATGCGCCCTCCTTGATCCGCCTCCCAGATGCACCATCTCTGTGTTCACCCTGGTGGCAGTATGGCAGCAGAAGGTGGAACTCTCCCTCTCCTGTAGGAGGCGAGCATTGTCTGGGACACTCAATCCTCTTCCCCCGGCTGACCTTGACGACCTGAGCTCATTCCCAAATTTGGGTTTGGGGCATCATGAGTGGTAGCACTACCGCTCCACCGATGGGCTGACAAAGTTTTTTTTTTTTATGAGTGGCAGCTTCTATTATCTCTTTGATTTTTTGTGATAGTTTTTTTTAATTAATGATTGCTTTGCCCTCCCCTTGTCTGCCCTACACAGCCAGCAGCACTGTAACACAGCACCTAATCAGAGTTGTCACATTCAGTTTCACTCAGCTGCTATCTGAAGGTGTTTTTTTTTTTTCCTTTCTAGCAGACGCAGCATTGCTGTACAATCATCCATTATTTTTTTTAAATTCTGGTCTCACCTGTCACCAGACCACCCAGTCTCTCTCTCTCTCTTTCTCTCTCTTCCCCCGTTTGTGATGATGAGATGGGAGTCTCAATTCACACTGCCCACGTGCTCTCTTTGCTCGCTGCACGTCCACCCACAGGGCTCAAAAGACTACTCAGACTTCTCCTTCCTCCAGGGCTCATTTTGCTCCTAAAATCCTCCTCTGCTCTCCTAGGTTCCACCCCCTTTACAGCCAGCTTTCATTATTCACTTGCCCCAACTGGGTGAGCTGTGTACACCTCCTTCTGTGTATTGCCCCCAGTGGCTGGGATGAGTATACCTGTCCCTATTTTCAATTCACATGAAGCTCCATTTGTCTGTTGTTAACTTTCTGATCTCTACTAATCTAGTAGTTCTGTAGCTATATTTGAAGATGTCTCACAGTTATTGTCTTTTGGTCAATTTTGTATTACTGCACCATGTGTATATCTACCTGTCTTTTGGGTCTTGTAACCATAACCCTGTTTTGTACTAAATGTCTCATTTTCTGTATATTCTTATTGTTTCCCCATCCCCAGGTTGCATTTCGACTCAGTGTTGCCTTTCCCAGCCACCAAATTTTAAAATAAATAAAATAAATAAATTATATACCTGACTTCTTGGTGTGTCACATGATAGTAGCAGTATAGTCTAGAGGTTCATGAAACGAGGTGTGAACAAACTCAAACAAACCAGCAGACCAGACCTGAGTTTGATTCTTGCAACCTCCACTTGTATACTGTGTGACTCTGGGCAAGTCACTTAACCACCCAGTGCTCCCAGGTCACCCCTGAAAACAGGCACTTGTGCCTAGTGGGCCTTACCCGGTTACCAAAGACTAAACTGAAAAAAAAAAAAATATAAATATATATATATATATATATGTTTTTATTGTTTTAGCCCCAGTGGATGCTACCAGCCATCTGTGTTGACACTCTACGGGCGGCGCGTGGTGTGCCCATGGCATCATGCGCTGAGAAATTCAGGCAGGTGGGAACTTCAAGGACTCCTTCCTGACCTGGCCTCTATGTGCTGCCTGTGGTAGGGTTAGCTACTGTGTGATTGACACACACTACCCACCTGACCTAACATTAACTTCACTGAAGAATATGGGAGAGTCATTGAATCGATCTCATGCACAGATACAGCAGATGCTAGTGCGAAAAAAACTAATTCTTTCCCACGGACCTGGACTTACTCTGTAAAGTCCACATTTATCCAGGTATGTGGGTAAGCACTGTATCAAGATGTGATGAGACACCCAGTTACTATGTTACCCTCTAGCCACAGGTGGGACCATTCCACACAGAGATAGGTGACATCAAGGATTCTTTGTTCATCCCATGTGACAACACTTTCCCAGTTGGGTACTACCTGAGTACAGTACCTTACCTCCCCAACTGGAGTAGCTAAGAGTTGGGAATACTGCACTGGACTGACCTGGAGACCTGCGGTGGGGGGGGGCCCTGTAATTCTTGCCCATGGACCCAGACTTATTCTGTAAAGTCTGTATTTATCCTAGTCTGTGAGTAAGCGCTGGATTAAGGGGGGGGTTCTGATTTGCAGCAGAACTACTACCTATATGATTACAGTATTCCACTGTTCTCTCTACTTGTCTTGCCCTCTCATCCCCCCCCCCCACTGTCTTCCTTGCTTTTCGTCCCTTACTATCCTAGCTGCTACTTGACAATGCCGCCTGGTTGCTCTCCCTCCTGATTCCCTCTTCTTCTCATTTCCTGCCTTGAATCACGTGCTACTAATGTGTATTTATTTGCTGTTCTCTTATTCTATATTTTGTAATACAAATTGCTTAATTGTTTGTGAAACCAGTCTGTTTTCCATTATGGATCTGTACACCCTATCGACGTGGAACCCTTCTAAATGAGCTGCTTGGTGCTCAATGGTACTTGTAATCCTAGACTGAATAAATAAAAATAAAATAAATAAATAAGAAATGAGAATACGAAAGTGCAGGGCAGAACCAGTTGGACTTCTTCAAGGAGTGCAGAAGATCCCTGAAGAAGGTCTGAGAACAAGCTCACCTCCCAGTGCTCCAGTACACCCTGCTGCAGAAATTGTTAGAAGGGCAGTATAGTGCTCTGACTGTAAAGGAGATTTCGTATACCTGCAGTGATCCATTGGTAAAGAAAGTGCTTAAAAAACTACAAGTGGACTACAGAACAGTGCATTCTGGGGGAAAAGGGAGGGGTTCTCCCACAGGAACAGGAAGTGGTGCACTGACTGCTGCTGAGTTTCAGAGACTGCGGGAAGATTACCAGTTCTGGGAGACTGTGGTAAGGAAACGTTACTGATCTACTAGCTTCACCATGTCTGAGTAACAGAAGTCATTAGTCTGTGGACTTTATTCTCCAAACTTGCTAATGTGCAACCTTCCAGTACTGGAGCAACTTGTTCTCTCTGCAGTCAGTTGGTAGAAAACCCTTGTAACGTGGTTGAAGTATTTTATTTCATTGGAGTCTGACTGGCATTAGGGTAAGCAGCAGTTTATTAACAGCTTCTGTTTTCAAATATGAAAGCTGTTAAAAGGAGATGATTATTTAGTCTAATCTTTCTGGTGTAAAAAACATATTATTATGCTGTAGGTTTTCTTTTAATTGAAATACAGCCTGTGTGGTTTTCATGCAGTGGGCCTTTTGCTATCCATATACTATATTTGTGTGTGATTAATCGGCATGTTCTCAGCGTGTTCATAATTTCTTCTGGTAGGAGGAAACCATGGAATATAGATTGGAGCTGGATGTAACTTTTGTATTTCCTTCTGCTCCTTATCCCACAGTACCTTCCATGAAAGGACAACTACAATCTCACATATTGTAAATGGTATTTGTTTTCTTGCCACCGGTCAGTTCCATTTTATTCCAAGATTGGGTGCAGCATGAAATTAGGAGAGGTGGGAGTACACAAAACACTTGTCCCAGCTCTCCCACTTTCATGCTGCATCCAGTCGTGGAAAAAAAAAATGCACTTTTGAAACAACTAGAAGTGAGCATCTTGAATCATTTATTTTTTTTATTTATTATTTTTCGCTGTCTGGCCCTCCTCATCGATCCTCTCAGCCCCATTCCCCGACCTCTCCTAGGACCTACCTTTTTCATCAAGTCCCCCCACGGCTTCTCTCCTTGGCGAGGAGATCTGGGCAGGGGAGGAGCCTAGGTCACCGGGAGCGGGGCTGCAGAGATCAGTGATTGTCTTGTGTTTTTCCCCTCTTCGCCTCCCCATCTTGCTGCCTTTCTACCCCTCTCCATAGGGATGCTGGTGTGTGGGGACTATGTTCCTTGTGTGAGTGTGCTCATGGGATACGCAGTGTGATGCATCCCTCCCTCCCTGTGTCTCGCTTGCCCTATCACCCACACATCTGCAGGTGACAGTGCTGCAGCGGGACACGGCATCATCTCCCCGGGAGAAGAGACGGTCCTGTGGGATGCTCAGTCCTCTCCTTCCCCGGCTGATCCCTAGCGGCCTGAGTCTGTTACCGAGCACAGGTCACCAGGGTGGCAAGAGGTAAGGCACCCAGCGTTTGAGCCCTCCACACCACTGGGCCAGCGTGTCTTGAATCCTTTCTGTGTACTTGTGTGTGCAGCGTGTGTATCTGCTGAATTAGAATAACAAACCAAATAGCAAGAGGGGTGTAAAATACCCCCTTTTACCTTCCATCAGTGTCAGAAACTTCTGAGGAGTGGTAGAGCAGAATTTTTCCTGTAAATGACTTTCAGTTTTGTATGTTTTTTGCGGGTTTTTATGGTTATTTAAACTTGCTGTATAGAAATGCATATTGTAAATGGGCTCAGTGACAGCCTGTTCTCACTGCTAATGCAGCTCTCTTGGGAACTGACATTTCAGTAATCAGAAAATGGAGGCACCCAGTGTAGTTACAGAGGACTACTGCTAACAAATAATAAAAAAAAAAAAAAAACCTAAAATAAGTGCTTCTGTCCCGAACAGCCTTAGAACGGGACTAGAACTGCAAGTTTAGTTCCCTAAAAGACTCCAGTCCTTGCAGCTACGTTATGTTGCTAGTGTCTGATTGTGGCACCCTGCAGTGTGTACTGCAGCCCTTTTCTGGACTCTCTCTGTGATATGTGGACATCACCATCTTTGGGGAATCTCTATTCCAACTTTTCCAATCTTTGGTGACCTCACTCCCATAGCACTGTTTGTGGACACGCATCCCGGCTGCCCCTTGTCCTGTTAAACAAGCTCCTGAAACTGATTTTTTACAACCTGCTCCATTTTTAAACATTTAAACTGCTAGGGCATTCTGGCACGCCAGCATGTTGTCCAAACTTCAGGACAGGTGGTACACTTTTCTGGCCCACAAGACTGGTACTCTCTCACTGTCAAGTGTTAAAGGTTAGGTGGCACCTATCTCTCCAGGTGGGAGCTAGTAATGGGCTCCATTGTGCCCCAGGCCTGTGTCTTGCAGCCAGCTACATGGTGGGGCAGAGTGCATGTCCACCACCCAGACATATTCTTGTGTCCTGTCATCCATTGCCCTACTGGTGATCCGTAGTACCCAGTGAAATTAGGGGCACCACAGAAAATAGGGGATCTCCAGGGACAGCAGGCATCAGGCAGCTGTGAGGACCATGGCAGCTTAGTGGGGAACCCTGGAAAAGCTTAGGGGTCCCTATGGAGCATAGGGCAGGCCCGCTCCCTAGAAGACAGTCCCAGCAGTTTTAAACCACAGTTTTAAAAGATGGACATTTGTTTTTCCCTACTTTGTTCTCCCCTCCATCTGCCTAAGGCTGACACTTAGTCAAGCCAAGCCAAACCAGTTGGGCTACATTCCTGTTCCAGCAGGGGAGCAAGAGACCAGGCTAAGCTGTCTTAGCCAATCCCCTGGCTTGATTTAAATACAGACTTGGAGACTTTTTTTTTTTTAAAGGAGTAGTCCACCCAGATTTTGCAAAAAAAACATATGTTATGCAGAGTGTTTTGATATGTATGTTAAGTCCTAGTGTGTCCTTCCCTCTGTCTTCTAGTAGGAGTTTTTCCTAAATTAGCCTGCTAGCTGTATGGTAGTTTTACGACCCCTGGGGATCTCCATCACAAATAGGTTTATTGGCTTTCTTTCTCCTACGATGCACCCTGTCTCATGTGACACCGATGTAGCCATGCCCTTCGAGTTAGCATGTGCACTGCTTTAAATCAGTATAAAACAGCAGGTAACTGTTCTTATCCAGGGAGCACAAATGGCAACAGTTAGTTTAGCAGTTTACCATCGCACCAGTGCATAAGAGTGGAGACAAGTCGCTGCACGTCAACTATAGGCCCATCTCCATCCTACATAGACTTTGACGGCAGATAAGGACCGCTTGGCCCACCTAGTCTGCACATTTCCCTACCTAGAAGATAAGCTGCAGATCCTATTTAACCAACAGCCTATTTCTTCCTACCACTCACAAAAATTGCCTTATGTCTGTCCCATGCATTCTTGAATTCTTCCACAGTTTTAGACCCCCACATCCTCCTCAGGAAGGCTGTTCCATGTGGCCACCACCCTCTCGGTGAAAAAATGCTTCCTCACATTGCCTCTGAGCCGTCCCCCTCTATCTCCAAATTGTGTCCCCTTGTTCTTGCACATCTCTTTTTCTGAAAGATGCTACCCTCTTGGACTTTGTTGATTCCACTGAGGTACTTAAAAGTTTCTATCATGCCCCCCCCCTTTCCTCAAGGGTATACATATTAAGCTCCTATAGCCTCTCCTCGTATGGCTTCTCTTGCAGACCCTGCACCATTTTAGTTGCCCTCCTCTGAACTGCCTCCATCCTGTCTATGTCCTTGCGGAGGTGGGGTCTCCAGAACTGGACACAGTACTCTAGATGAGGTCTCACCAACTGTCTGTACAGGGGGATAACAACTTCCTGTTTTCTGGTGGTGATTCCTCTCCCTGTACATCCCAGTATCCCCCCCAGCCCTCCCTACCGCCTTCTCACATTGCTTGCCAACCTTAAGTTCATCTGATATGATTACCTCCAGGTCCCTTTCCATGTTTGTTGTTGTTACTACCTCCCCTCCCATTGTGTAATCTTTCTCTGGGATTTTGTTTCCAAGGTGCATTACTTTGCACTTCTTTGCATTGAATCCAAGCTGCCATACTTCTGACCATTCCTCCAGCCTTGCCAAGTCCTTTCTCATCCTTTCCACACCTTCTTGTGTATCAACCCTGTTGCAGATCTTTGTGTCATCTGCAAAGAGGCATACTTTTCCTTCCAGTCCCTCTGCAATGTCACTTATAAAGACATTAAAAAGGACTGAACCCAGTACCGAATCCTGCGGTACCCCACTAGTAACCCCTCTTTCTTCAGAGTGGACTCCATTTACAATTTCCTTCTGTGTCCTGTTGTTCAGCCAATGTTTTACCCATGCTACCACCCTGGGACCCACTCCAAGGCTGGTTAATTTGACTACTAATCTTTTGTGTGGGACTGTGTCAAATGCCTTGCTAAAGTCTAGGTAAGCTATGTCCACAGCCCTTCCCTGGTCTACTACTTTGGTCACCCAGTCAAAGAAATCAGTTAGATTCGTCTGACATGACCTTCCCACTGTGAACCCATGCTGCCTTGAGTCCTGTGCCCCACTGGCCTCTAGGTACTCAACAGTTCTTTCCTTCAGAAGTGATTCCATCATTTTCCCTACCACAGAGGTCAAACTGACAGGTCCTTGCTCCCACTTTTGTGAAGGGGAATCACGTCAGCCTTCTTCCAGTCCTCAGGTACCACACCATCTTCCCATAATTTGTTATAAAGGGTAGTCAGTGGTGTTACTAGTTCTCTGCTTAATTCTTTTAGAATTCTGGGGTGAATTCTATCTGGCCCCATTGCTTTGTCCACCTTCAGTTTTAGGAGTTCTTTCAGAACCCTTTCTTCTGTGAAAGGACTGGGATCGACCCCCCTCTCCAGAGTGCTTCTGTTAATTGGATTAGGCACCTCCCCCACTTCCTCTTTTGTGGATACTGAACAGAAGTATTCATTCAGTATCCCTGCTTTTTCACTGTCACTTTCTGCCCACCCACCATCCATTCTATTCAGCCTTACTATCCCTCCCTTTGTTTTTCTACGCTTCCTGATACACCTATAAAAGGTTTTATCCCCCTTCTTAACTGAGTTGGCTATCTTTTCCTCAGTTTGTGCTTTTGCTATTCTGACTACCCTCCCTGCTTCCTTCTGCCTTAACTGGTATAGTTCTCTGTCCTGCTTCTTCTGTGTTTCCTTATACTTCCTAAATGCTATCTTTTTCTCCCTAACCTTCACCGCCACTTCTTTTGAGAACCATAGTGGCTTTTCTTTCATTTTGATGTGTTTATTTGCTTCACATAAAGGCTTGTTGCCTCTGTGATGGCAGTTTTGATATTTCCCCATTGTTGCTGCACCCCTCCTTCTAGCCTGTTTGCTAGTGCTTTTCTAAGGCACTCTCCTATCTTGCCAAAGTCAGCCCTGCTGAAGTCCAGAACCCTCACTTTTGTATGAAGCTGACTCTGTAGCTGAGTTTATCGTGAACCACACTGTTTGGTGATCACTTGTTCCCAAATGGCTACCCACTTCTAGATCTGAGATCCTCTCACTGTCTCCATTTGAGAGTACGAGGTCTAAGATTGTTCCCTCATGAGTAGGTTCCAAAACTAGGTGTCTGAGGCATGCCACCTGAAGAGCATCAAGAATGGCCCTGCTTTTGGATGTGGCTGCAGCAAAGGTGCTCCAGTTAACATCTGGCATATTAAGGTCCCTCATCAACAGTATCTCCCCTTTCTTTGCCATCCTAAGTATGCCTTCTATCATATCCTTGTCCATTCCCTCCCCCTGACATGGGGATCTGTATACAACCCCTGTGCAGATTGTGGTGCGATTTCCAGTCTCTAAGGTGACCCACACTGCCTCCTCTCCTCCCTGTTTACTCTTTTGTTCAATTGCTTTTATCCCTTCCCTTACATAGAGAGCTACTCCCCCCCTTCTGCCCTCCCTGTCTGTCCTGTAGGTTGTGTACCCTGGTATGTTAACATCCCAGTCATGGTTCTCTGTGTACCATGTTTCTGTGACTGCTACTGTATCCAGGCATCCCTCTTCCATCAAGGCCACCAATTCAGGAAGCTTGTTGCTCAGACTGTGGGCAGTGGTACTCATTACCCTCCGTTTCTTGATGGCCTTACCCCTTTTTGCCCCATCCCTGTCCTTATTGCGTTTGTCACTTTCTCCATTTACCCCAGCGCTTCTCCCTATTGACATCTGTATGTTGGTGTCTACTTCACTTAGTACCCTGATTTTTTTTTGGGGGGAGGCTAGGATTTCCCTGCTCCTTTCCAGTGCCACCCCCTTGGCTAGTTTAAATGCTTGCCATTGAAGTATTTAAACCGATCACCTAGGATCCTGGTTCCCCTCCTGGACAGATGCAGACCATCATGCTAGTATAGGCCTGCATCCGTCCAGGTGGACCGTCAGTCCTCAATGAAGCCAAATCCCTGAGCTCTGCACCAGTTTTTCAACCACTGATTGAATCTCATTGTGTGGAGCACCCGAGCCTCATCTGTGCCATGAACAGGCAGCACCTCCGAGAAGGTCACCGTGTGTGCTGCTATTTGTCTTAGGCCTCCTATCTCCACAAAGCTTCTTGCACTGCTCTGATCCCTTTCTTAGCCAGGTCATTTGTCCCTGGGTGGACAATGACATCTAGCTCTCCCCTGTGCAGCTGCTCCTGTGATCCTGAGGATTCGCTCCCTGTCCCTCCAAGCCATGGCGCCAGGCAGGCACCTTACCTCCCTCTCCCCTTCCTCCCCCAGTTTTACCTTCCTAACAATGGAGTCCCCCACCAGGTGTTGTTTCCTTCCCCTGTGGGGTCCCATGCTACCCTCCTGTGGGTCTCCTTTGTGGAGGTTCCCAGCATCCTCCTTGGTCTCCACTGTAGTTGCCTCCATAGAAGACTCACACTTTTCCAGAACAGCATAGAAATTGTGGAGAGGTACAACTGGAGGGATGCACCTCTGTTCCGCCACCTTCACCCTCCCTGAGCCCACTGTGGTCCAACTGCTTCTCTTTCTTGGCAACCTCTGAGGCAATGGCAGTGACCCTGGTGGTCCCTGGGTAGGAGAGGAGGTCCCACAAATCCTGGCCAGCTCAGCCTGGAGATGAGCAACCTCCTCCCTCAGCCCAGAGAGGTGCCTGCAGATGGGACAACACTGCATCCTCCAGAACGTCTCTCAGAAGACTGCTCCTCCTCAGCCACTGCACTACACCACTCCCATCATGTCTTTTGTCTGGCCCCCTAACTGTTGTTTGGAATACTTACTCTTTCCTCTGTTTGTTTATTTTCTTCCCCTACTTACTTACCGTCTCTGTGCCCTTTTAGCTCCTGATCTTCCTGTTCTAAGACAAGAAGTTCCTATATTTCTCAGTAGTCTTCTTACTTGCTCAGAGTCAGACCTCCAGCAGCTGGGGGGATGGAGATCTACTCTTGCCCTTCTAGGATGGTGAGTCTTTGGTGGATCTGTGATCACTCACTTCCTGCTCCCAAACAGGAAGTTCCTGTTGTCAGTTAAATCCTGTGCCTATAAAAGTAGAACTGGTTTAGGGTGGGGGATGGAGGGGAGGGAAGGAGGGCAATATAGTCCCAGTCGAGAAGTTTTAGTTATACCATTTGCTTCTTCCTCCTGGTGTTCTGTCTGTTCTCTGGCAGAAACTATCTAGGGCAGTGCTTAAATGTGGTTTTAACCTGGCTCCTTCTAGCTAAGCCACTCCCCCTACTTTGCAAATCTTTCTACACTTTAATTTCACAGATAATAATTCCCTTATGACACCTGTGACAAGCACCTGGATCTTCCCCCCATTATCCAAAGCACTTGAATGTATAGTATCTGACCAGCTTGTAGAGTTCCTGAAAAAACATAATGTTCAGTGTCTCGAGCAGCATGGCTTCCGTAAAGGGCACAGTACCACCATGGCATTATTGGAATTCACCGGTTGTATCCATGACACCTCGGACCATGGACTTTGTGGACATATTCATTGACCTGACAAAGGCCTTTGATACAGTTAACCACCCCCTTCTACTCAGACAACTGACTGCTCTTGGGCTCTCCAGGGATGCATTGCCCTGGTTTGCTAGCTACCTTGGGGAGAGAGTTCAAAGTGTTAAAATTGCTGGAGTCTCCTCAGTTGAAAAGCCAGTCCTCTTGGGTGTCCTTCAGGGGTCAATACTGGGCCCATTACTCTTTTCTCTCTTCCTTAACAACCTCCCTGGCACCTGCCAACAGAGAATACTACTCTACGCAGATGATGCGGTCCTCTTCTCTAGCAACCGGGACTTTAACCTACTTGAAAGTCAACTGCAACATGATTTCAGCCTGGTGGAAAAATGGTTTGGCTTTTACCAACTTGTCATGAATTATAGTAAAACTAAGGTCATGTCTTTCTGCAATGCATGTAGAAAGTATGAAGCTCTACCCCTCACCATCAAGAATCAAGATGAGATCTCACTTGATCAGGTTCACGAGTTCAGATACCTTGGCATCACCCTGGATGGTTCACTGTCTTACTCCCAGCACATTGGGAAGGTTGCAAAGTCAGTCAACATATGCCTTGGCGTGCTTCACAAGTATAAACACTTTATGACTTCTGAAGCCCTTAGACTAGCTATCCACAGCTCTGTTACCTCCATTGTCGACTACAGTCTAATCATCTATGCTTCTGCCTCTTCTACTGCCCTTAGGAGGATATCTGTGACACTTAACAAGGCATGTAGACTTCTTACGGGGGCTGAACGCCTCATGCACACCTGTGACCTTTACGCCAAGGGTGGATGGCTACCTCTGATTTGTAGAATACAATACCAGACCTGTCTGATTGCCAAAAAAGTTCTTCTCAGACTCATGCCTCCAGGTGTGGTGAGACTCCTTACTACCAACAGCAGCACCCAGCCAACATGCAGTTCTCAATTCCAGACGTTCCAGGTTCCCAGGCGCGGACCTCGCTGGGTCAGAGATCCTTCATGCACAGGGCTCCGCAGTGATTCAACACCCTTAACAAGGAAACTCTTGTTGCTGCAACGCTAAGCCCCTTTAAGAGGCAAATTCATCTATTCCTCCCCTCTACCTCACATTGTGACTGCCTCCCCTAAGCCATGGTCATCACTCTCTACCCTAGTTGGAACTTTTATCAGCCATCCAATCTTGCATTTGTGGCACCAGCCCTTCCCCCTCTCCCTTTGCCCCCCCTCAGCCATCCCCTCTCTATGGACTCACTCATACCTTTGGCCACTGGCCCCTGTCCCCCTTGTTCTTTTCATCCCTGTCTGACAATGGCACCTTCCAGCTGGCTTCCTCTTGACTTCTTCCTACCAAGTATACCGTTTCACCATGAATTCTGAAAGAAGCTAGCTAGTCTTGTTCTATTTCAACATATTAACTGAACTATTTATGTACAAGTAATCTGTATGTTATGACTGTTACCATTGTTGTATGTTACCCCCCCATCCTCCGATGTGGAACCTTTGTAAACGAGCAGTTCCTGCTCAGAGGTACTTGTAATCGTAGAGTTTAATAAATAAATAAAATAAAAAAGATACCTGAGAGCAAGCTAACTGGGGTTTCTGCAAGACAACAGCTATTAAATAGCTGTAAGTCACTATTTTTGTTGTCTGCGTGCATCAGGTCTCGCTTGCAGGAGTGTTTTAATTTTAAAACTTTTAATTTTATCAAGCAATACATAACCATAAAAGGACAGAAACTGCCCAGATCATCAATGCTACCTATAATTAATAAAGACACTAGCTGTTTTCTTACAGAAACCCCACTTAGATGTCAAATATTTGCTAAACTGTAAATGTAGGTATCAGCATTCTATTAGCAGTTAGTGCTGATTTTTTTCTGTGACAAGATGTTCATGTTTATTTATTTTTACAAATGAAGTGTATGGTATGAAGCTGCAGCCTAGAAACTGCAAAATACTTTGAAGTTAGCTTGTCTCCTGCCTGTGGTATGGTATGGTATGAAAGCAACAGGATGGCAGTGACTTTTTCAGCTACACGTTTGATTCCATTTTACAGTGGTTCACTGCACTACACATTTAGTGTATCAAACTTTTTCAAATAATAAAACAAATATCTTCCAAACTAAATAACTCACACATACATATTTTTATACTTCATTAAAAAGAAATGTCACATTTGTAACAAAAAAAAACAAAAAAATAAGTAACTAAATGAAAGTGATGTCACAGAGCAAAATTAGCCCTGTCTCCCAGTTTCTAATAGTAGAATGATGGTACCTACATGTATGGATTAGCTACTTGAAAGCTGAGTAGGTGTTCTGCAAGAAAACAGCTACAGTCTTTACTAAATATAGCATTGATGATCTGAGGCAATTTATGTGCTTTTTATTGTTGTGTATAGTTTGATGGAATAACATTTTAAAATGAAAACACTTATTACTGCTAGATAGACCTGACACACACTGAAGACGCAAATAATAAATTAGAGCTGTTTAGCAGCTGGTTTCTTACAGAAACCCCAGTTAGCTTGCTCTCAGGTATCTGCTAAACTGTAATTATTGCCATTTGTGCTCCCTGGATAAGAACAGTTACCTGCTGTTGTGAACTGATTTTAAACTGATTTAAAGCACTGCACAGGCTAAATCGAAGGGCATGGCTACACCAGTGTCACATGAGACAGGGTGCATTGTGGGAGAAAGAAAGCCAATAAACCTATTTGTGATGGAGGTCCCCAGGGGTCGTAAAACTACCATACAGCTAGCAGGCTAATTTAGGAAAAATTCCTAATAGCAGACAGAGGGAAGGACACACTAGGACTTAACATACATATCAAAACACTCTGCATAACATATGTTTTTTGTAAATTCTGGGTGGACTACTCCTTTAAGGCCATTGACCCAGCCTCAGGAGGCTGACCCCTGGACCAAGGGCCCAATCTCCTGGCAAGTAGCCAGGACTGCCCCCTGCACAGAAAAGGCTCTGCACTGCCAGGATAGTGAGCCAGAGAGGCTGTGGCCAGTGAGGGTGAAGGACAGGGCAAGGGGCATGTTGCCCTCCCTGGTAGGAGGTTGAAGTGAGTTCTAGGGCCCTTTTGGTGCCACTTTCTTCCAGAAGATCTCTAGTAGCAGCCTTGGTCAGTCTCCAGCAGGAATCTGCCATCTACTTAGGTCCACCAGTGTTGTGAGTAAGTCCATGCAGCTAGGTAATAGCCCAAGTGAACCATCTGTGCAGCGGTCTCCAATAGAAGAGGTCCTGCCTCTCCTTTGTAGTTGTGCAGTCCCAAGGGTGCAAGAATCCTGGTTGAACTCCAGCAGAGGTGAGTAGGCTTGGTGGTCCGCATTCCTTTTATAATTAGCCAGCACTGCTCCAGCTGGGGGGGGGGGACAATTGTTTGTTTAGCTAGTCTGCCAGAGCAAGGGGGTTGCTTACCCTGACCAGTTGTATTGGGGGTGTCAATGAGGTGCAAGCTAAGAGGAGTGAAACCAAATAATTTTGAAACAAAAATGAAGGTGCTTATGAACTTCACTCATGGAGGGATCTCTGTTGGTTTAAAGGGAAACATCCACATCTGAGGGGACTCCACCTCCGTGTGAAGCAGGGCCCGATTGGCTGTTTAATAAATACTTTTACTTACTCTGTCATTTTATATTTAAAATTGTATCTAGTTGATCCTGCCCCTTCCCTTGGATTTTCGATTTAAATCCTTCGGTATACCCCAAAACCATCATGGCTGTCCCCAGTCGTGACATGATGTCTGGGATCAGCCAGGAATGCCTCCATAGGATTTCTGTAGTCAGTAATTTTAATGGCTCTGGTTTGGAGCCAGTGGCTGTCCATACTATACTGACAGTAGTTACATACTGGCAGGTGCCTGCCAGTCTGTACCTGGTCCTCGGTATAGGCAGCGCGTATGGCGCCAAACAGAGTTATTGAAAAATTGCACTGTGCAGTAATTTGTGTTGCTGTACCTTCAGTTAGCTCAATTTGGAGCCTACATGTGTCCTGCTATGCGAGACCAGGTACAGACTGGCGGGCACCCTGCCAGTATGAAACTGGTGTCAGTATAGCATGGACAGTCATCTGCTTCAAATCAGGCTGTTGAAATTACTGAACTATAAATGTAAGGTGCCCGGCCAGTCAGCACAACATGTCATGCTGAGACAACTGAATAGTAAATGGGCATTCCAGGAGGGGATAGAAATCGTAAAATGCCCGCGGTGAGGGGTAGGATCAACCAGATGCAATTTTAAATATAACATTATATCCCTTCAAGGGGGAGGCAACAGGGTGAGAAAACGCACCTGCTGTTCCACCTGGGTACGAATGACCTGGCAGGTAGTAGCCTGATGGAGGTGGAGGCTAGATTCAGAGCTCTAGCTGGATACTGTAGCAGTCTGGGGTTTAAATCAGTGGCGTTCTCAGAGGTGTTACCAGTACAGAGGGCAAGCACTGATAGGAAGTTGAGGATTAGGGAGTTCAACAAGTGGCTGGTGGGGTGGTGTGAGCAAGTGGGATATGGCTTGGTAGGGGACTGGGGATCTACATGGGAGTACAAGAGCCTATTTGCACTGGACAGACGGCACCTGAATAGGGAGGGGGTAGCAGTACTGAAATGCAAGCTAGGAGAATACATAGCGGATACCTACAGTTTAAACTAGGTTGGGGGGGAAAAAAATCTGCTCCACAAGGAGCAAAGCGTGAGGGGCTACCAGCCCCTCCCCTCCAGATAGCACTACATAGTTGGGCAAGAGGGTGATGGGTGCAAGGGGAGACAAAGAGGGAGACTGGTGGAAGGACTGTCAGCAAACACCAGGAGTTTAGGAAATAAGATGGTGGACCTGGAAGCCATCATGAGGGACGAGAGACTAGATTTAGTCACAATAAGTGGGACCTGGTGGACAGAGCATCACACCTGGGAAACAACCATTCCAGGTTATAGAACGTTCAGAAGGGACAAGGAAGGCAAGAGGGGAGGGCTGCCTTATACATCAGGAAAAGTATCGGTGTTACTAAAGGGCAGGAGGAGGAAAGGGAGACTAAGTTGCTGTGGGTAACACTAGGTAGGAAGATTGGTGAATCCCTGCAGCTGGGGGTAGTATACAGGTCACCTGTGCAAGGAGAGGAATATGATAGCTAACTCAGGCTATCACAAGGCTGGCACGGAAGGGTGAACTGCTACTGGTGGGTGATCTGAACCTCCCAGATGTTACTAGGAAGTCCCAGATGCAGTGTCGGCAAGGAGCAGGGAGGTATTAGCTGAGCTGCAGGGGGTATACCTTCAACAGCTGGTCAGGGAGCCAATGAGGGGAAGCAGTTTGTTGGATGTGGTCCTGACTAACAGCGAGGGTGTGGAGGAGGTGTGGTTGGGAGAAGCCTTGGGCACCAGTGACCACAACACGGTATTGGTCAGGGCAGGGAGGGAGACAAGTAAGACTAATATGACAGTCATGAACTTCAGACACAGAGACTTTAATAAGATGAGAAAGATAGGGAAAAAATGGAGGATATGGAGAAGATAGGGGCAGTGGAGGAACTCTGGGAAGCCATCAGGGGAGGCATTCAGGAAACAGCAGAAATGTGCATAAAAAAGGACAGTAAGAGCAAGTGGGGGAGGAGACCACTTTGGTTCACTAGGGGGGTGGTGGGGGCAGTCGGGGAAAGGAGGAGGGCTTTCAGAAAATTTAAGATGACTGTTAGAGAGGAGTACAGGGAGAAGAAGAGTCTGGCAGGAAGGGAGATCAGAAGAGCAAAAGCAGCCATTGAGGAGAAAATAGCCAAAAAGGGCCAGTTGGGGGGAGAAAACATTTTTTAGATATGTGAGGGAGAGGAAAAGAAAAGGGCAGGGGCTTGCTAAACTAAGGGGGGATGGTGGGATAAACTTGGAGCAGGACTACAAAAAGACAGAGGCACTAAATGAGTATTTTAGCTCAGTGTTCACAGAGGAGGTGGAAGGCAGGAGTCCGATACTAGCGTCTAAGAGGAAGGTGAGCAAATGGGTGAATCAGAGCCCATTCACTGTGGACAGGGTCAGGGCTGAGCTGGATAGACTACGGGTGGAAAAGGCAATGGGGCCTAATGGAGTGACCCCAGAATGATCAAGGAATTGAGGGAGGAGCTGGCTGCACCCTTGGCAAGGCTCTTCAACCTGTCCCTGGATATGGGGAGGGTGCTGGAGGAGGACTGACATAGTGCCCTTGCACAAGGGAGGTAGCAGGGAGCTGAAGGAGAACTGTCGCCCAGTCAGCCTCATGTCTGTGGTGGGGGAAGTAATGGAGGCATTAATCAAGGAGAGGGTGGTGAATTGCCTGGAGGAGTGGCTTGCAGAACAGCAGACATCATGGCTTCACCAAGGGGAAATCATGCCAGACCAACCTAATTGAGTTCTTTGATTGGCTGACTTGGGTAATTGACCAGGAAGGGGCGGTGGACATGGCCTATCTGACTTCAGCAAGGCCTTCCACACTGTCCCTCATGGGAGGTTGGTGAGCAAGATGGAAAGCATGGGGTTGGGGGGGAAAATAGCAGGCTGGGTGGAGGCCTAGCTAGTAGGGGGATCTCAGAGGGAAGTGCTTAACAGGGTGCACTCTGAGATGGTAAGGGTGAGGTGTGGAGTGCCACAGGGGTCCGTTTTGGGTTGCTCCTCTTTAACATCTCCATCAGTGATATTGTAGAGGGTTTGAGTGGGAGGGTGTGCCTATTTGGCGATGATACAAAAATCTACAATAGGGTGGACACCGTGAGGAGGGACCTCAAGATGCTAGAGTAGTGGGCCAGGAAAAGGCAGCTGAGGTTTAATGCCAAGAATTGCACTGTGATGCACCTAGTGAGGAAAAACATGAAAGCGGGGTACACGTTGGGGAGGGGGGACGAATTAAAGAATCAGAACAGGAAAGGAATCTGGGAATCATGGTCTCCTCAAACCTTAAGGTAGGTTTCCAGTGTAGTAGGGTGGCAGGAAGGACCAATGGAATGCTGGCATGCTTAGGCAGGGGCATTACTAGCAGAAGGAGGGAGTGCCCCTCTACAAAGCCATGGTGAGGTCGCAGTTAGAGTATGGGGTTCAGTTCTGGAGACCACACTTCCTCAAGGATATAGATGTATTGGAGAGGATTCAGAGAAGGGCAACAAAGATGGTACAGGGTATGCAGGGGAAGACATACGAGCAGAGGTGTAAGGAGCTGAATCTGTACACGCTGGAAACAAGGAGGGAAAGGGAGAGACATGATTGAAACCTTTAAATATGTAAAGGGGGTCAATAAGGTAGGTGAATGGGGTCAGCTGAGTAGGAAGGAGGGAGCCAGAACTAGAGAGCACAGCCTCAGATTGTAAGGAAATAGGTTCAGGGGCAATGTGAGGGGGTGCTTCTTCACAGAGAGGGTGGTGGAGCCCTGGAACAGACTGCCGGATGGAGTAGTGGGGACTGAGATGGTGGAGAAATTTAAGAGGGCATGGGACATGCATATGGGACTGAGTACTGGGGGAGCGTAGGAGCAGGCGGGGAGGGGAATATGTGAAAGGAGGGGGTTGAGCAGACTGGATAGGCCAGAAGGGTTATTTTCTGCCGTCAGATTTCTTTGATTCTATGAATGTGGCACAGTAAGTAAAAAAAAAAAAAAAATTATAGTATTTATTAAACAGCTAATTGGGCTCTGCTTCACACAGAGGTGGGGCCCCCTCAGACGTGGACGTTTCCCTTTAACTAAGCAAGGGGGAGGTGCTGGAGGAGGGGAGGCAGAGTTATTGACTCATTACTGGCAGTCTGTGCTCAAAGCAGAGAGACTCCACTCACTCTCACAGCCCAGAACAAGGGGGATTGCTAATTAAAACCAACTCGGAGCACTGTCATTGAGAAGGAGATTTTTCATGATGAATCTTCAGCTGTTTAGCTGCAAGGGGCTGATTCTTGAAGCACAAAGGCAGAACCTAAGGGCACACTTCTATCTAAATAAATTCTGTTGGTAATCCGAGCCGTGGTGTTTGTGTTTTCTCTGCTGGGGGGGAGGGGGAACTTGGCCCTTATCAGTATTTAGTAGACGGATGGGGCAGCCCATTGCTGGAACAAAGAGACTTGGGCCATCAGCCCGCTTTAATTAATATTCAGTGAAGGTGGGCCTGAGGGGAGTCACCCTGGGCTGATAAATATTAGCATAGGGGTGGCTCCTTCCCTGGCTAGTGCCAAGGGTATCCAAGCCTAAAGAGTCATTTAAAGGCGCAGCAAACATTCATAGAAACATAGAATTTGATGGCAGATAAGGACCGCTTGGCCCACCCAGTCTGCCCATTTCCCTACCTGATGGATAAGCTACAGGTCCTAGTTAACCAGCAGCCTACTTCTTCCTACCCCCACCCCCTAGAATTGCCTTATGACTGTCCCATGCATGCTTGAATTCCACCACTGTTTTTGACTCCACAACCTCCTCTGGGCCGTTCCATACATCCACAACCCTCTCTGTGAAAAAATACTTCCCAACAAATTACCTCTGAGCCACCCCTTCTATCTTCAAATTGTGCCCCCTTGTTCTTGCACACCTCTTTTTTTGAAAGATGCTACCCTCTTGGAGTTGTTGATTCCCTTGAGGTACTTGAAAGTTTCTATCATGTCTCCCCTCTCCCTCCTTTCCTCGAGGCTATACATATTAAGCTCCTTAAGTCTCTCTTCATATGTCTTCCGGTGCAGACCCTGCACCATTTTAGTTGCCCTCCTCTGGACAGCTTCCATCCTGTCTATGTCTTTGCAGAGATTGGGTCTCAGAACTGCACGCAGTACTCAGATGGGGTCTCACTAGCTGTCTGTACAGAGAATAATAACTTCCTGTTTTCTGCTGGTGATGCCTCTTCCTATGCATCCAAGTATCCCCCAGCCCTCCTTGCTGCCCTCTCACATTGCTTTCCCACCTTTAGGTCATCTGATATGACTACCCCAGGTCTCTTTCCATTTTGTTGTTGTTAGTATCTCACCCCATTGTGTACTCTTCCCTGGGTTTTGTTTCCCAGGTGCATTACCTTACACTTCTTAGTATTGAATCTAAGCTGCCATACATTGACCATTCCTCTAACCTTGCCAAATCCTTTCTCATCCTTTCCACTCCACCTTGTGCATCAACTCTGTTGCAGATCTTTGTGTCATCTGCAAAGAGACATACTTTTCCTTCAGTCCCTCTGCAATGTAAACTATAAAGACATTGAAGAGGACCTAATTACTGAACCCTGCGGTACCCTACTAACTCCCTTTTTCAAGTGGACTCCATTTACTATTACTCTCTGTCCTATTCTCCAGCCAATTCTTTACTCAGGCTGTCATCTTGGGACCACTCCCAGGCTGGCTAACTTGTATATTAATCTTTTGTGTGGGACTGTGTCAAATGCCTTGCTAAAGTCTAGGTAGGCCATGTCCACAGCCCCTCCCTGATCAACTACTTTGGTCACCCAGTCAAAGAAATCTATCAGATTTGTCTGGCATGACCTTCCCCCTGTGAATCCATGCTGCCTAGGGTCCTGTGCCCCTCTGGCCTCTAGATACTCAACAATTCTTTCCTTCAGAAGTGATTCCATCATTTTCCCTACCACTGAGGTTAAACTAACAGGTCTGTAGTTTCCTGCTTCTGCCTTGCTCCCACTTTTGTGAAGGGGAATTACATCTGCCCTCCTCCAGTCCTTAATGCCCACTGAGTGAACTGTGTGGTGGGGCCCCAAGCATTGCTTCATTCTGCCTAGGCTTTAATTCATTTTAGGGTGCCTGTACTCATCTCCTGTTGCTTTGACCCATTGCTTATTGTGACTGAACTGCTTTAAGTAACCTCAAAGAAATGACTTCCCAGCTTCTTCTGTAAGTATCTAGAGTTTGTCCCTTTTCTGAGGTATAAATTGTAAACCTATGAATTCGTACCGTAGGTCTGCTGCAAATAATGGGAGTTGATCAATTATTTTAAATAAAGTATTGCAAAAACAGTGCAGACTGCTGTGAAATTATTGGCAGCAGTTCTGCTTGTGTTCCAGCAAGGAACAGTGATTTTGTCCACATGCACAGTGTTTGAGAGACAGGAGTGCTGTCAGTAGGCTACTAGGCAACAAACCAAAGAAAATTGTGGTGTAGCCCCAGGATACAGATTATTTATGTATTGTGGTAGTTTCAGATAACTCTGGTTTGGAGTCTACGTGTGTCCGTGCTGTACTGATAGCACCCTGGCAGTCTGTACCTGGTTTCAGTATTCTGCGGGGAATGTAGGCTCCAAACCAGCAGTGTTGAAAAGTATGGCACTGTAGTAAGCCTATGGGGGCACCCTGGCTGCTCCCCACCTGACACGTCATGGGGACAGCTGCAGGTGCTTGTGCAGCACACCGGGGAGGGATCTTGCATCTAAAATGCCGACGGGGAGGGCACAGGATCATCCAGATACTATTTCAAATAAAATATAAAACAGTAAGTTAAAAATGTATTACTATTTATGCAGCTGCTAATCGGGCCCTGCTTCACACAGACGTGGGAACCAATGGGACGTGGACTCTTCCCTTTAAGTATCTAGGGTTTGTCCACTTCCTGGGGTATAAATTGTAAACTTACGAATTCATAGGTTTGTTGCAGATAATAGAATTTGATAAATTATCTTAAAGTGTTGCAGACTGCTGTGAAATTATTGTCAGTAGTTCTGATCCTGTTCCAGCAAGGCACAGTGATTTTGTTTGCACGCACAGTGGTTAAGTGAGACAGGAGTTCAGTCTGTGGGTTGCTAGGCAGCAAACCAAATGACGTGAGGGTGTAACCCAGTGAAAACTCTAGGAAGTAATAGACTAATACTTCAAATAGGAAGTAACAGTAGGCATAGGGAACTCCTCAAGTTAAAAAATGGGAATCTAGGATGGCTCTATGGTAAGTGACACTACTATCAGTAGGGGGCACCTGGAAGCAGGCAGGATCAACATATCAAGGACTGCCCCAACTGCAGGAAATTACAAAGTTTAGAAATACAGGTTACTGAATTAAAAAGAGAACTATAGTGTATTGGTGAGGGCTTGTTCAGCATGGAAAACCATCCTAGCTGAAATGTTGTTGTACCACAGTTCAGAGGTCATGGAACTCAGTAATACCGTACTGTGGTACAACAACATTTCAGCTTATTTTCAGAGTGCACGAGCCACAACAGCTGTGTTAACAGTAATGGCAGGATCGACCACATAATAATTTGAGGCGTCCCCGGCATGCTCACTGGAAACACCCGAGATGCAAACAAAGCAGGATCAACCAGATATTTATATATTTTTTTTTAAAATGCAAGATCACCAGATATTTTATTTATTTATTTATTTTACTCCCCGAGTCCACGGTGTGTACACATGTGTGCCAGGTGGAGCGCGCAACACGCCAGGATCTGGTGGCCACTTCCACCCCTCTCCTGACTTGCATCACTGCTTCGTAGTGCCTACGTGCCCACTGGACCTCCACCCGGTGGGAGCGGGACTACGGATGAGTGGGCAGCCACCCCTTTGGAGGGGAGAGCCACACTCAATCCCACTCCAACCCACCCACCCCCAGTTGGCTTTCTGGTGACCAGAGATCATTCCCAAACCCGGGTCACCGGCATAGCATGAGGTAAGGTGTCAGTACCTCAGCCCTCTGCACCACCGGGCCAGCACAACCAGATATTTTAAAGCAGCAGTACTAAATAATCAGGAAGTGATTAATTTCCAGTGTTGTGGCACCACAGTAATTATGGTTGCTGCCTAATTTTCAGTCAAGCTCCCCCTTCACGTCGCATCATGTCTTTTGTTTACTTCAGTGGGACCCTGTGCTGCACATTCCCGCTGTCCCTATGTAGTACTGTGAGTCATACACTACGGGTTGGCAGCAGAGGGTTCCAGTTCAACATGGCAGGTGGAAGAAATGCAAATAAAAACAAAGGAAAACGGAGCAAATTATGGGGTGATACTTAAGTGAAATTGAGAGATTACCAGGTAAATTAGAGCAGTGCAGGAGGAGTTTATAGAGTTGGAGAGAGGCCTTAGACAAGTATCGTGCTCAGTAACCTTCTCAGATGTGCTGCCCGTCTATGAGATGGGTGAGGATAAGGTACGCCGCACCATGAGATTCAATGAATGGCTGAAAAACTGGTGCGGGGGATAGCCCCAGAAGGGTTTCATTGCTGGATAAGGTGGAGAAGGAAATCATGGGAGCCAAATATCATGAGAAGGGGTTAATTTATAGAGCAGTCAGACTAGTTAGAAACAACTTCCAGGATGGCTCAAGGAAAGTGAGGGTAAAATGGGAGGTGGACTTGGGAATCCCCCTTACAGATGATAATTAGGAACTAATAATTTCCTCACATGTGGTTTTACTGCTATGCAACAGATATAAGGAAGCATAATACAAATTTATATACTGCCTGTTCTACCCTCCGAGCATAGTGTATAGATTCCACCATGGAGTCTTTCCAACCTGTGGTAGATGTTTAACAGAGAGAGGAACATACTTCCTTTACTTCTGAGGATGTGGTATAGTCAAGCAGTATTGGGAGGAGATGGCCTATGAACTTAAACACACATGGGGTTGAGAGGTAGAGGTGACTCCAATCTCACTGCTACTGGGAATAGAAAGGGATGCGAATGGGGCATGGAACCCACATCCAAGATGGATTAGGGTATTACTAGTTATGGCCAGGCAAGTCATAATAAAGACATGGTCGGTCTCATGTGCAAAGCCTACCATATAGATGTGGAAGAACCTCATGCTGGCCAATCTGGTAACTGGAACGACTCACCTATGCCATCAGGGGTTAAAGAGGAGAGGTTCATTAAGGAGTGGGACCACTTTTTGTCTGCACTGTCCCTTGAGGAGGCTGGTATTCTGAGGAAGGGGATCCCTTGGTAAGAACAGATTGGATGGGCTGGTGGGGAGTCCTGGGGAATTAGGAGTTAACCATATACTGCCAATGCACCCTCTTAGTGGCAGAGAAGGATATAACAATATAGAATGTAACTGCAGAATACAGAATGTGCTTTTCTTCTCTCTTTCTCTCTCTTTGTTTTTTCAAACTTCTATACTATCTGGGTTTTCTACACCCATTTTCCTCTGAGCTTGTATGAAATATTTGTGAAGGTATTATATAGCTAAATGAAGGGACAGGCTCAATTGAACAAGGAGGCAGTATAGTGCAGTGGTTTAAGGCTCTGAGCTGCAAACCTGGAGACCTGGGTTTGAATCCTACAGCCCCCACTTGCATACTGTGTGACTCTGAGCAAGACAGTTAACTTCCTTGTGCTTCCAGGTCGCACCTGTAAACAAGCGTTCAGCTTAGTGTGTCTCTTCTGGTTAAAAAAATATATATATATCTGTAGACATGGGGGTGGATTACCACTTATTCTTGGAAATAAACAACATGGAGTACAACTAATGAATCCTTTTCCTGATTTCCATGTGCTGTAATAGCTTAGATTCACTTGACAAGTTGTGTACTATGTATGTTATCTGTACCTTCTGTTTCATCTTATTGTAATAAGACAGTTTTTTTTTTTTTGTTTTGTTACAGTTATTTTACTTTCTCCTACCTGGTGTCCCAGTCGGCTACCCTGTCCATGCATCTCTCTGGTTCCAGCCACCATCTGGAACCCTGGCTTGCTTAGGACCCTTCTCCGGTAATCTCCCGTGGCTTGCCCCCCTGCAGCGGGGTGCTGGGAGTCCCCCCCTACACTCACCATCAGGACCAGATTCAGCTCTGGCGATGTCCCTGAAGCCAGGGCACCCATTGAATGGCCATCAAGCCGCCACAACCTGGGACACAACCATTTTTCTGGTTTCTCTCCAGAGAGAGAGGGATGTGCAGTGACGCCCATGGGGGGATTGTGCACGCGTCCGCATGCACTCCTCCTGGCGCCTGCCCTCTCACTCGCCCCTTATGTGCAGTGGTGGTGTACCATCCCCCAGCCTCCGCTATGAGCCAGCAATGTACCGACACTGGAACACCCCCTCCCCAGAAGAGGGAGAACAGTCCAATGGATGCTCAGTCCCTTTCCTACCCAGCTAACCCACAGCAGCCCAAGTCCGTTCCTGAACCCAGGTCGCTGGCATAGTGTGAGGTGTGGCATCCAGCGCCTCAACCCTCAGCGCTACCGGGCGGCCACTACAATAAAACAGTTAAACAAAAAAAAAAAAGAAAAACTGGTGCGGAGCACAGGG
The DNA here is from genome assembly GCA_016271365.2 of Neoceratodus forsteri. Lineage (NCBI taxonomy): Eukaryota > Metazoa > Chordata > Ceratodontiformes > Ceratodontidae > Neoceratodus > Neoceratodus forsteri. Next base: position 1,183,656,804 of record CM057454.1, read on the forward strand.
TTTTGGCTTCATTGGGACTGGGGGGGTGTCCACCTGGAAGGATACAAGCTCATACTGGCATAATGGTCTGCATCTGTCCAGGAGGGAAACCAGGATCCTAGGTGATAAGTTTAAATGATTCATTGGCAAGCTTTTAAGCTAGCTAAGGGGAGAGGCACTGAAAAGGAGCAGGGAATTACTAGCCTTCCCCCTACAAAACAGGGTAGTTAGCAAGATAAACACCAAGGTAGATAGGTTGATAGGGAGCAGGACAGAGGTAATTGGAAAAAGGCAAAGGCAGTGAGGACAGGGATGGGGGCTAAAAAGAGTAAGGCCATCAAAAACTGGAAGGCGATGAGTACCAATGCTAATAGTCTGGGTAACAAGCTTCTTAAACCAGTGACCTTGATGGAAGAGGGACGCCTGGATATCGTGGCGTTCACAGAAACCTGGTACACAGAGAACCGTGATGGGGATGTCAGAATGCAAGGTTACACAATCTACAGAATGGACAGGGAGGGTAAAAGAGGAGGCGTAGTAGTAGCATAAGGGAAGAGTTCAAAGCAATGGAACTAAAGGGTAAACGGGGAGGAGAGGAGGCACTGTGGGTCACCCTGGATACAGGAAATGGCACCACAATCTGCACAGGGGCTGTCTATAGATCCCCATCTCAGGAGGAGGCAATGGACAAGGAAATGATAGAAGGTATCTTTAGAATGGCAGAAAAAGAGGGGATATATTGTTGATGGGGGGACTTAAATATGCCAGATGTTAACTGGAGCAAATTTGCTGCAGCCACATCCAAGAGCAAGGTCATTCTCAATGCCCTGCAGGGGGCATGCCTCAGATAACTAGTGCTGGAATCCACTCGGGAGGGAACAATCTTAGACCTGGTACTCTCAACGAAGACAGAGGGAGGATATTGGATTTATAAGTTGGTAGCCATTTGGGAACAAGCGACCATCAAATAGTGTGGTTCACGATAAACACAGCCATAGAGTCAAGCCATATGAAAGTGAGGGCATTGGATTTTAGGAGAGCTGACTTTGGCAAAATGGGAGAGTGCATAAGGAATGCACTAGCAAATGGGCAGGAAGGAGGGGTGGAGGAACAATGGGGAAAAAATCAAAACTGCCTTCACAGAGGCAACAAGTGTTTGTGTGAAGCAAATAAACAAAACAAAATGAAGGAAGAAACCACTATGGTTCTCAAAAGAAGTGGCAGGGAAGGTTAGAGAGAAAAGGATAGCATTCATGAAGTATAAGGAATCACAAAAGGAGCAGGACAGAGAACTGTATCAGTTGAAGCAGAAGGAAACGGGGATGGCAGTCAGAATAGCAAAGGCCCAAACCAAGGAAAAGATAGCCAACTCAGTTAAGAAGGGGATAAAACCTTTTATAGGTACATTAGGGAGTGAAGAAAGACCAAGGGAGGGATAGTGAGCCATAAAAAAGGGAGGGTGGTTAGGCAGTGAAAAGGCAGAGATACTGAATGAATACATTAACTCAGAATTCACAAAAGAGGAGGAGGAGGGGGAGGTACCTAAACCAGACAATGGAAGCACTCTGAATAGGGGGTAGATACCGGTCCATTCACAGAAGAAATGGTTCTGAAAGAACTCCTAAAACTCAAGGTGGACAAAGCAATGGGGCCTGATGTGATTAGCCCCCAAATTCTAAAAGAACTAAGGAGAGAACTAGTGACACCACTGTTTACCCATTTTAACAAATCATGGGAGGATAGTGTGGTACCTGAAGACTGGAGGAGGGCAGATGTGATTCCCCTTCACAAAAGTGGGGGCAAGGCAGTGGCATGAAACTACAGACCTGTTAGTTTGACTTCAGTGGTAGGGAAAATGATGGAATCACTTCTGAAAGAAAGAATTGCTGAGTACCTAGAGGCCAGTGGGGCACAGAGCCCAAGGCAGCATGGATTCACAGTGTCCTGTCTGATGAATCTAATAGATTTCTTTGACAGGGTGACCAAAGTAGTAGACCAGGGAGGGACTGTGGATATGGCCTACCTAAACTTTAGCAAGACTTTGGACACAGTCCCACACAAAGGATTAATAAACAAGTTAGACAGCCTGGAAGTGGGTCCCAGGGTGGTAGTCTGAGTAAAAGATTGGCTGGATAACAGAACGCAGAGGGTAATAGTAGACGGAGTCCACTCTGAAGAAAGGAGGTTTACTAGCGGGGTACTGCAGGATTCAGTACTGGGGCCAGTCTTCTTTAATATCTTTATAAGTGGCATTGCAGAGTGACTAAAAGGAAAAGCAAGGTTTTAAATACTTGATTAGCAGTTTTTTGTTGGGACTATACTAACTGTACATAAAGTATTCATGTAGATTTTCTTGAAGTGCTGTGTTTGTTAAACACAGTGTGGCAAGAGCTATGCATTTTCACAAAGATTTAGCACTTTTATGAGCAAAACGCTAATTAATTTTTAGAGTTAAATAAATCCCTGAAAAGTATGCCTCTTTGCGGACGACACACAGATCTGCAACAGGGCTGATACATAAGGGGGTTGGAAAGCGTGAGCACGGACTTGGCAAGGTTGGAGAAATGGTCAAAAGTATGGCAGCTTAGATTAAATGCAAAGAAGTGCAAAGTAAGTAATGCACCTGGGAAACAAAATCTCAGGGAAAGAGTACACAATGGGGGCACGAGGTACTAACAACAACAAAAATGGAAAGGGACCTGGGAGTTGTCATATCAGATGATCTAAAGTTAAGCAGGCAATCTGAGAAAGCAGCAAGGATGGCTGGGAAGATACTGGGATGCATAGGGAGAGGCATCGCCAGTAGAAAACGGAAGTTGTCATTCCTCTCTACAGACAGTTGGTGAGACCCCATCTGGAGTACTGCATGTAGTTCTGGAGATCCCATCTCCTCAAGAACATAGACAGGATGGAGGCAGTCAAGAGGAGGGCAACTAAAATGATGCAGTGTCTGCACCAGAAGCCATACAAAGAGAGATTAAAGGAGCTTAATATGTATACCCTCAAGGAAAGGAGGGACATGATAGAAACTTTCAAGTGCCTCAAGAGAATCAACAAAGTCCAAGAGGGTAGCATCTTTCATAAAAGAGATGTACAGAACAAGGGGCATAATTTGAAGATGGGGGTGGGGGGATAGCTCAGGGGCAACATGAGGAAGTATTTTTTCACACAGAGGGTGGTGGATGCATGGAATGACCTTCCTGAGGAGGTAGTGGGGTCAAAAACAGTGATGAAATTCAAGAATGCATGGGACAGACATAAGGCATTTTAGTGAGGGTAGAAGGAAGTAGGCTGTTGGTTAACTAGGATCTGCAGCTTATCCAGTGGATAGGAAAATAGGCAGACTGGGTGGGCCAAGTGGTCCTTTTCTGCAGTCAAAGTCTATGTTTCTAAATGCTCAGCAGAGCACAGGGAACAAACTGTTGCAAAAGATCTAATTTTTGTTATCTAGTACTGCTGCTTTAAATTACTTACAACAACAGCTAAGAAGATCCCTTGTACTAAATCTTCTCACGTAGCGAGATATAGAGCGGCCATGTTTTTTCTTTTGAAAAACCCTCCCACAGGCAACTAGCAACCAATCAAAGCCTGCAGTAGACAAGTAGGGGCATCAGCTCCATAACAACCAAGTGACTGGCACTAGCAGCCAGCCTTAAAACAGGAAAATAAGATGCATCAGCAAACATTTATTATAAAAAAAAAAAATCTAACTTTTGAAAATTACTTTCAAGGGCACCATACACAATTACAAATACTGGATTTGCAACTCTTATGCACAACCAGTGCATTGTGCCACCTTGGGTTTCTGATTCCGACGGGCCTCTTGATCTTTGCTCTCAGGGTTGTAGGGAATTAGAACCCCTCTGTGGCACAATATGCGGGTTGTGCATAGTTGTCCATCCAGTATTCTGTGTATATAGACTAAGGGAGCTCAGATATTTAGAAATGTTTGTTGGCAATACGTTACGGGAATGCAGTCCTAGCACCACACCTGATAAGGAAAAAATGGAAGGGAGTATCACCCCTATGCATGAGCAAGACATGGGGGCAAGTGACAGAGATATAGCAGCCACTGAGAAGAGAGCAAAAGAGGAGGAAGGGGAAGAGACACAGGACGCTAAGTGGGCCACTGTACAGCACAAAATAAATATGGAATGGCAGAAGGGTAAATATCTATACATCCGAGCCCAAAACATTTGAGCTACCAGTCTCAAACAGATATACCCTTTTGGATAAAACAGTCCCAGATCAAGAAAAGAAAAATAATGCAACAAAGCAAAATATCCTGATAGGAGATTTCTTAATCAAAGTCACTGATAGGTTGATTTGTAAAGATAACAAAGAACAAAACATGGTGACCTGTTTACCGGGGCAAGAATACAAGGCATAATAAATAACTTGTAGGATGTGTTAAGGCATGGAGGAAAGGAACAAAACAATTACTATGTACATGTAGGTGTTGATGATATTGGCAGGAAACCATTGAATGCCATCAAGGAGGAGTCTATTGATTGAGGGCGTAGACTAAAACGAGTAGGTTGTATTGTTGTCTTTTCTGAACTACTACCTGCACCTAGCTATTTTAATAAGAAAAAAAAGGAGATACTCCAAATAAACAAATGGTTGGATAACTGGACGTACAGGGAAGATTTCCTTTTACAAAAGACCCGGGAGTATTTCTGGGGAAATTATCATTCTATGCCAAAGATGGTTTGTATCTGAACAGAAAGGGCTCATTTGCATTGGCACAGACACTGAATAACATAATGAATATAACTTTAAACTAGATTCTGGGGTTGTTGGGTTATTTACTGCAAGAGTGACAGCATCAAGTCAGCCATTGGGGAAAATACATGGAAAAAGAAAGGAATTATCGATTATGGTTTTAAACACAAGAAGCCTGTGGAATAAAGTGGACGAATTCAGGATTAGTGCTTGTGACTTAAATCCGGATATAATTGCGATAACAGAGACATGGTGGGGCAATGCAGAAGACTGGAATAGGAGCATTGAGGGCTACCGACTCTTTAGTAGACAATGAGTAAGAAGGATGGAGGTGTTCCAATTTATTGTAAATAAATATTAGGAGAAGTTGAGTGAAGCCCTAATGATGGAGGATGTACTGAATCCATATGGATCACAAGCAGCAAGACCATGGGAGGGCAGCTGGTAATAGGTAACTGTTATATTCCTTCTGACATGAAAAATATAGTCCTACTGACATTACACTCGGAAATCTTTCACAAAGTGTGTAGTTCAAATGATACTCTAGTGGTGGGAGACTTCAATATGCCAGAGATTGTCTGGATGGATAATACAGTTAGCACCAATATAGGAACTACATTTTTTTGAAATTATTGACAAATGCAGTGTTATCCAACATATAAACAAACCAACTGGGGTGAGAATATACTCAACCTGCTCCTTACCAATTTCACTGATGATTCTACTTTTGATATATCAGACCCCCTAACAGTGACCACAGTATGATCCTGTATAAATTTGACAGGTGTATTATCTACAGATGCAAAATAATGGAAATTTGTTTAGAATAAAGTATGGGGAGTTGTGTGTAACAAGAAGTTTACACACACCCTCGGGGTTAGATGCTACATAAACCCCGAGAGCAAAGCTTGAGGGGTTTGAAAGCATCTAACCCTCAAGGTGTGTGTGTAAACTTTAGTTTACACATCGCTTTAATTTATATTTTATTTTATAATTGCTACGTTTTCCTTTTTCAACACAGCAATTATATAAAATAAAAAGATGTTCTTGTGCGACCGCGTCCACTTAGTTGCAAGTGTGATTAATGTATGTGTGGAGCCGATTATCAGTTCTTGAATTTTTCTGTCCGCCACTTACCACTGAGGCCGAGTAGCGGTTCCGTGTCTGGAGGAAAGACGATGCGGCCAGTGGTTGGGGAGGAAATGCTTCAGAGGGTGCCTGCGCAGTGTGAAAGAAACCGGGTGTGTGTTCGCCGTTATAAATGCGCCTTTATAATGGTGAATTACGCCATGGTTTCCCAATGGGAAAAAGGGAGACCCAGTAATTATATTACTGTAATAAGGCCAACTATAAGCAAATAAGAATTATACAGTGGCAAGAAAAAATCTGAGAACCTGATTGGCTGCTAACCCCTAGACACAGTGATGTTATTAGACAGTAACATCACTGTATCTAGAGCAGGTACAAAGATGACTGCAGTACAGTAAAAAAGATCCCTCCCTGCTGGACTGCTCTGAAGAGAAGCCTGCTTCACAATCCCCTGCTTAGCTACAGACACCTTACACCCACTGCCATTCCATTTAACCATCGTCATTGTGACACAAAAAAAGAGGAGCTCAAAATCTTTCTTCTACTCCCCTCACTCCTAGCTCGTAGAATAAAATATAAACAAAGCCGTAACAGTGTTTTTTTAGCACCCTGAACTTGCAGAAGGGCAGCCGTTACAATGTGTTCACACAACAGCGCCATGCTCGCTTCACACACTTGAGCCTTGCATCCCTTCATTCATCAGATCCAAAGTTGACAAAAACTACAGATTTTTAAACAAAGCAAAATAACTTCAAATTACAAGAAAACCATGCTTGTAATCGGCTTTAACAGAACACTGCTGCAGTAGCTGCACTCCTCCATTATTGGCCGGCTGTGCTCCCTGATCAGCTCGGTCAGTGTGCTCCTTGGCTGACATAACAAACAGCTACTCTAAAATGTCATCATGAACACACGCGCGCACACACAAAAAAACTTCAAATATAACTCAGTTGAACAAACAGGCTGTCATGGGGATACTGATGTCAGACACACAACTCAGACAAAGATTTTCATGGGGAACTGCATAGTCAGCACCACTAACGAAACAAGTCCACCTACTGGTAGAAAATATATTGGATTTATTTTCAAAACACATGCCTCCACACACCAAAAAATGGGCAAAAAAAGCCAGTAAATAATGTTTTCTTTTTTTTTTAATTAAACAATTAACCATTGTATAATAGCAATAAGGCACTTTAGGGTGTGTGTTATTGTGTAATAACGTCACTCCTGGGGTGGTAGAAGCACTTGGCTTTGCCTTGTGCTTCAACTCACCACAGGAGTGCCGTTATTACACAATAACACATGCTGTTTTGTCTTACTGCTTAAATAACATGCAGGAATGCTCTTGGAAAAGTGCGGTGGAAGGGAAGGATGCAGCCAAGCATGGACCATATTAAAAGAAAAATTCAAGATGTACAGGAACATTTTATTCCAAAGAAAAGAGTTTATAATAGAAAAGTGAAGGTTCCCAACGTGGCTAAATTCCAAAATCAGAAAATTAACATCCAGGAAAAAAGGATACTATAAAATTATGAGGAACAACCTCACGGAGTTTAATAAGAAAAGATATAACCAAAGATTAAAATAAAATAAGCTAACTGTAAGTGCATATCAGGGCTCGAAATAACCGGCTGTCCACCCGTCCCGGACAGCCGTTTTCCATCTGGGACAGCCGTTTTGTGAAGTCCGCCTGTCCCTTGGACAGGCGGTTTTGACAGCCAGAGAAAAGTATTGCGATTTGGGCACTAGGACCCAGCGGCAGACAGGAGGTATCCGGACGACGTCGACGTCATGTCGACATGACGCTTAGCTCCGCCCGCCGAAAAGTGCAGCTCCGCCCGCCCATTCAGTCTTCCCACTGACTGAGTGTCAAGTGACTGCAGCTACTTGCGTCACCTGACCTCTCAGTGAGCGGGAAGACTGACTGGTGCTGACTCGCGCTACTCACTCTCACTAGTCTGGCCAAAGGGTGAGGAGCGCAGAGTGAGGAGAGCGCAGGCAAGCGGGGAAAAAAAAAAAAACTTCTGCAGATTCTAAACAGCCCTTCTCAGGACTCTAGCATTTGGGGGCTCAGTTTGTGTGCATCAGTCCTGCTGGTACTTGGAGGAGGAGAGGGGAGGTGAACCAGGGATTTATTTAGTTAGTCTCAAAAGTGAAAAAAAAGACTTCTGCAAATTCTCAACAGCCCTTCTCAGGGCTCTAGCATTTGGGGGCTCAGTTTGCGTGCATCAGTCCTGCTGGTACTTGGAGGAGGAGAGGGAGGTGAACCAGGGATTTATTTAGTTAGTCTCAAAAGTGATTTATTTAGTGTAAGTCAAGTCTCAAAGCAGTCAGACACTGTACCTGTACACCTAAAACTCTCTCAAAGCCAAAAGACACCTTGTGATCTGCAAGTCTCATCATCTCTGACTCTGAATAAAAATATATCTTGAGTGTGCAGAGAGGTGAAGGCAAGGCTCTATTAAAGCTTATTGTTCACTCAGCCTGTGTAAAGCCCTCCAGAGCTTGAACCTTGAAGATAGATACTGACAGACTTACTGTACTACTACTAGTACTACTACTACTAATTTAAACTAGCCCCTGTCAGCCTGCTGTTGTGCTCTGCTGTTCACGTCTTCTAATATCTCTGATCATCACTTCACTGTTGTGTCCACTGTCTTCAGAGTGCTTACTGTACTTTAAATTCGTACTAGCTAAGTAAACCAAAAGGGGAAAAAAATGTCTTTGTTAAAGTTTGGCTTTAAAAAAATTACAAGAAAGCCTTCGGTTTCAAGCCAAGAGGGAGGAGAAAGCTTGGGTTCTTCCATGTGTACTGCTTCTCCATTACTGATAGGCTCAGTAGCACCAACAACTACTCACCCCACCATTGTGGCCACAGATGTGACAACTTGTAGTGCCAGTGCTGATATGCCAGCAACTCTGACTACTGTTGAAAGTGGCGGGAGTCCCGGGGCAAAAAGAAAAAGGGGGTTCCAGGAGACCTGGAAGAAAAATAGGGAGTGGCTACTATATGAGTCTGATGTGGGCATGACCTGCTCATACTGCAAAAAATACTTAAGGGAGGCAAACACTTTCATGAGTGGCTGTAAGAGCATGAGACTTGAAAATGTACGAGCTCATGAACTCTCCAAACCTCATAAATTAGCCAATGAAAAAAATACTGTGTCTAACACAGACCCTTCCAACTTAGCAATAGAGACGAGGAATAATACAAATGGAAAAAATGAGGCGACACAAGTGGAACATTTGTTTAGAACAACTCTTTATTTGATTAATTCAGAACGCCCATTCACAGATTTCCTGGCATCTTAGAATTACAACATGTAAATGGTACAAATGTCGGAGTCAGTTATAGAAGTGACAAACAGGCAGCAACGTTCACACATTTTATTTCAGAATCAATAAGGATAAAAGATGCAAAACTGGTTAACAGTAACACTTTCATCTCTGTCCTATGTGACTCGAGCACTGATGCCTTAGTAATAGAAGAGGAGGCAGTCTATATTAGGACAATGGAAAATTTCCGTCCAGTTAAATTTGTTTCCCTTCAGCCAGTCTCTATTCCAAATGGTGAAAGCATTTATAACTCGATAGGTGATGCCTTAGAATTCACCTTGGACTGTAAAGACTGGAAAGAAAAAATTGTTGCTTTTGGATCTGATGGGGCACCCGTCATGTTGGGTAAAGTGACTGGGGTGTTTGGCAGGATTTTGAAAGATGTACCTCATTTGTTAGGGATTCAGTGCAGTGCCCACAAGTTGGAGCTAGCTATAAAGCAATCAGCAACATCTATTCCATACATGAAAACAACAGATGAAGTCTTAATGGGTATCTATAAAATACCATAAGTCTCCCAAAAACTGGGCGGTCTCAAAGAGTTGGCCAGTAATATGAGTACACCATTCAGAAACCAGTTAACGTGTCAGGGACCGGTGGGTTGCACACAGAGAAGGGCTCTGTCTGTTATTCTGTCCAGCTACAAGGCCTTAGTTGTACATTTACAGCACATTGCTTCCTCACCAGGGCAAACAAAAGATCAGGCCAGTGGGTTGTTCAAAACAATAAGTACTGTGAGATTTGTCCTCTTTTCTCAGTTTCTGGCTGAATACCTTTCTGTCATGATGGCCTTCAGTCTAACTCTACAGAGAGACAGCTCAACAGTAGAAACAATAGTCAGCAAGGTTGAAAGCACAGTGCTCTGGCTAGAGAACTACCCTGCACAGGATAAACTTGACAAAGTCTGTAACGAATTGCTGTTGCTCCCTGACTCTGACACAGCTGACAGTGACACTAGCACAAGACAACTGACAGGCTCAGCCACTACTCAGGTTCAGTTCCGTGGATCTGACATCTTCCTTAACTTAGAAAGGGGATATTCTATAGATAGAACCAAACAGGCAGTGTTGCGTGATGTTACAAGCCTTCTTTCATCTACAATTGAAAGTATTAACTCACGATTTTCCAATTTTAAAACAGACAAAGTCCTATGGTCATTCAGTATATTTAACCCATTACAGTTACCAGATAGTGACCATGTCCAACTAGCCCTTTATGGCAATGAGGAAGTCAGAACCCTCACAGAGCACTACAGTGACCTACTGAAGAAACACAATAATAATATAAACTTGATTGAAGCGCAATGGTTAGAGCTTAAACCACTTATGAAAAAATCACTGAATGAGCTGTCTCCGAAATTTCACTATTTGGATTTCTGGCAAAAAATTCTCCATAATGATGCACATGAACAGCGATTCCCTGATATTCTGGTCTTAGTCACAATAGCTCTACTGATCCCAACCCAAACTGCAGTAGTTGAGAGAGGATTCAGCTTGATGGGCAGAGTGAAGTCTGACTGGCGGTCCTGTCTGTCTCCTATGACTACATCTGAACTAATGTGTCAAGCTGTCAGATGCTAAGCGTTGCTACATTTGACCTGCAGGATGCCATAACACTATGGTTCAAATCTGGAAAACAAAAGAGAAGACCTCATGTGAGACCATATGGCTGCAGACTTGATTCAAGTTCTGATTCAGAAATAGACTAGACTCAATCAGTGTTTTACCTTGAAAAATAACCCCCCAAAAAGCAACAGTTTTCTCTCTTTCCACTTTACAGTCCATTTTATGTTTTAAGTTTAAAATTCACCTCACAAAAATGTGGACAGGTAAAACTTTGTCCGGACAGGCAACATTTACATTCTACCTGTCCCTCGGACAGGCATCTCAAAAAAATTATTTCTAGCCCTGGTGCATATTAAAAAGAAATAAGGAAGTCCAAGAAACTGGTGGAAGAGATGTTGGGTACCAATAAATCACATCCAGAGATGCTGTACAGTTATAAAAAACTTTCTCAGAAATAGAACACAAGCAGTGGAACGTTTAAAGAAGGATGGAATGTAAATAAATAATAGTGATGAGGTGGCGGAAGTATTAAATAGTTACTTTGGTAGTGTTTATCAAAGTACAAGTATACAACATAAGGAGCATAGGGTAAAGGTTATGAATGGGTATATAGGTGAAATTAATACTAAGGTTGTTTTGGATAAACTCTTCCCTTTGAATGCAGCAAACTCTTTGGAACCAAATTGCATGGGTTCAAGGTTATTAAGAGAAATTGTTACAGAAATATCAGAACCATTACCTTAAAATTATAATAAACCATTAGGGAGTTGTGAGGTAGCCATAGATTGGGAAACATCCATAGTGGTCCTAATATACAAGAACAGTCCAAAAAAGGACCCTCAGAACTATAGACCCATTAGTCTAACTAGTATACTGGGAAAAATAATGGAGAGCTTTATTAAAGATACATTGAATTTACAGATTGAACAGCTAAATGTGATAGACAAGCTACAACTTGGTTTTACAAGTGGGAAGCCCTGCACAACTATAATTTATTGTGTTACTATGAGAATATTAGTAATAATTTGGATAATGGATTATCCTCAGGTGTTATTTACTTGGATTTTAGAAAAGCATTTGAAGTAGTCCCCATGTGCAATTTATAAAAAAAATGAAAGGCATTTAAGATTAGCCACTATCCGATGAACTGGATTGAGGAATGGTTAACCAGTAGGGAACAGAGGGTTAAAATAAACAGACGTTTGTCAAAGGCAATCAGAGTGACTAGCAGGGTGGCACATGGCTCAGTACTGGGCCTAGTTTAATTTAAAATGTACAAATCTGATATTGGGACTGGATTAAGGTCGTGGTACAGATTATTTGCAGATGACACCAAGGTAAGGGGAAGAGTCGATACAGCAGAGTTCCATGAAGCCCTGCAGACTGACCTTTGATAGGTAGACAACTTGGTCACAAAGAAGAGGCATTCCATTTAACATAAACATAAGGTGATACATTTTGGTAAAAACAACGCAAGATATAAGTACTACATATATAACCATTTGCTGGAGGAAACAACCAGGGGAAAAGATTTAGGAGTAACTACAGTATAACTAATGATTTTAAGTGGCAAGGGCAGTGCTCCGAAGTATTCAAAAGGGCAAATTATTTATTAAATGTCATTGATAAGAGTTTCACGAGTAAGGCAAGTGTTTTGAAACTTTTCTCTCTACAATACTTATGTTGGACCACTCTTAGATTATAGCTCAGAGTTTTGGGGTGCATTAAATATTACTGACAGGTATAAATTGGAGCGTGTACAAAGAAAGGTGACAGTATTAATATAAGGACTAGAAGGCCAAACTTATAATAGCGATTAACTACTCTTAGACTTAACACTCTCCACAATAGGCATATTGGGGGGACATTCTGTTAATAAACATAATTATTAACGATATAAGACTTATGGAAGGAATGAATCTCAAATTTAGAGCTCAAAAAAATTGAGGTCACAGGAAGCAAATGCAGTCCACCGACTTTAAAACCAAGGAGTGCAAGAAATATTTTACACAAACAATAGTTTTTATCTGGAACGGCTTACCATCAGAGGTGGTGGACAATCAGAAGTCTGAGACTTTCAAGATTAGGTTAGATAAACATCTAGCTGGGCAAGGTTTGTTGAACTATTATTATTAGAATTGGACAGCATGTCTGGCGTATGCCTTCTGCTGACTTAAAAATTTTAAGTGAAATCAGAAAACTATCTTCTTTAGTCAATTGTCTTATTGTGACTGGATTGCCTGACTTTGTCACCTGCTTTAAGTGACTGAACTACCTGATTTACTCAAGTGCTTTAAATACTACTTGTTAAATTGATTACGTTTATCTTTGATCACACTGACATAGTTTACTCCACCGCGCCAGCCACTTCACTCTCCAGACTTTACTCCCTTTATCGTGCCTTCTGTCGCTTTACCTCAAATGCTCCCGCAAGGACCAACCACTGCTCTCTTCTTACTTCTTTGAAGCTCCCTCTCCTGTCTCATCGCTGTCTCATACACGCTTATCTCCTCCATCTCCTTGATCTCCAAATATTGGTTCAGTCTTCTCCCCTCCTATCTGTGTCGGTCTCGCCCCTGCTTCCACCTTATCATACTCCCTCTGCTCAAGGGATTCCCGCTGCTTCTTACTTCCCAAATCGGCCTACTCCTACTGGCTACCCTCACCGTGGAATTCTCAACCTCCCCTCATATGAAATGCCCTCTCGCATTCCTTTTCTCAGATCTCAACTGTACCAACTCCCCTCTCCTACATGCTCCTATAATATCGCTTAGCCTGCGGACTCTATAACAATTGTGGCTAACCCTGTTACCACAACTTCCTTAGCACTTGATTATTTCTTATATGATACCTGCTGATCAGTGTACAAATCGCTGCTTGTTTCACGTATTATATGCTGTTACCGTGTTAATTGGTGCTTCCTATTCACTGTTATCCCTTATTTTGTTGTCCATTGTTGCATCCTTCAGCACTTGATCGTTTTCTTCCATTGTTAATCTGCGTATAATATCAACTGATGTATGATGTTCTTTCTCTATGCTCTTACTGTGTTAATGCTGCAGCTTGTTTGCTGTTATCCCCTATCTCACACCTGGAAATGAGCCTTGGCTCAGTGTGCCTTTCCCCGTTACCAGTGTTTAAATAAATAAAAAAACTGAACTGCCTGATTTACTCAGTTGCTTATTGTGAATGAACTGTCCTAAGTGCATTAAGTGCCTAGCCTCTGAGCTGCTTAGCTTTGCTCTGTGACCTCTTGGTGTACTTACCTCAGTTGTGAAAGGAATGACACCAGCAGCAGAAGCAATGTTTATTACTGCATCATCTCCATCTAGGAAACCACAGGGGGAGTAAGACCCTTGCTCAGCTGCAGTGTTGCAGTTCCAGAAGGTGTCTCCATCATTGACTAGTTCAAGGGGACTTCATTCTGCCACTTCTTCCCCTTAAGACATCAGGAGCTGTACGTAATGTGAGCCAGTTGGTAGTGAGGGCCCTCCAAAGTGAGTCAGCGTAGGGGATGCCTCAGCCCAAATGATAGGACTCTCTGTCGTTAAAAGAAAAAAAAAAAGTGGAGATTGCTTTTCCGTTTTTTATTTTTGTTCTCTTCCAGAGTTCCTGCAAATACTGCCCAGAACTTTGCGCCCACCTCCAATGACTTCCACCAACTCCCAAGTCATCACCACGACACAACATGTTCAAGGTGCCCGGTCATAAGTTATAGACTTGTCAGCTGTTAGCTAGGGCCCACACCTTGGCTCTAACTTGAGGGACTTCAGTCAGCCAGTAAACTCAGTCACATTGCTCTGTCTCTACCAGGGTCTTGCTGAGAATTGCCAGGCTCTTTGTTCTTTCCCAGATGTGGCAGTAGCAACAGTGGCCCCTACTGAGGCCTCACTGAGATTTGCGAGGCTCTTCGCTCCTCTGCAGAGGTGGCCTTAGCGATGGCTCATACCAAGGCTGTAGCGAGGCTATCCAACTCTTCCCTGGAGGTGACAGTATCGCTGGTAGCTCGACAGAGGCCTTGCCTGGCATTGTCAGGCTCTGTGCCCCATTTTTAGAGGTGGCATAAGTGCTGGTGACCCATGCTAGGGGCTGCACCAAGAATTACCATGCTCGTGATCATACCGTCCATAGGTGGAGCATGTTCCAGTGGCCCAGCTACAGGTTACACTGAAGATATCCAAGTTCTGAAGCTGCAGCAATGAGATGGTAAGGGTTCCTTGGACCTACCCAGAGGTCGTCCACTGGATCGTCACACCCAGCATCCTTTCTTTGACTATATCTTCACCTTCCCTCCAGCCCAAGCTCATCACAGCTGACGACTCCACATAAGGATTCTCCTCATCGACGACCAGGCTTCGACACCCATCCTTGGCCAGGCACTTCACTTTCAATGTCACTGTGGTATCTCCAGCAGTCGGCTTCTTCCTGGGGCTAGGAGGCCTACAGTGCTGTCCCCTGTTTCTGGTATATTGGGGGGGATGCCCCATTTTATGGCCTGTACAGGAAGTGCATCCCTGGGCTCATACCTGGTGGTCGGCTGACCAACATACTAAAATACCCAAGCTTGGTGCATTGGATTGCCACGTCCTCACTCTTGCTTCAGCAAGAATCATCCAGGACTTGAATTGCCTGGACTTCGACATGACGTTAGTGGGGCCGGTTTGGGGTCCCAGTAATCTTATTTCCATCAATAGTGATAGTGAAAATGAAGTCCTTTTACTGTGTGTTCCAGTTAGTTATAGTAAACCTTGAGTCTTAGCTCTAGAGTGCACCTCCTGCCTCTCCTTCCAGATTAATCTGGCATTACCCTAAACCATAGCAATATGAACCACCACAACTTGTCCACCTTAGATGTTTGTGGTTTCCCTTGGAGGGCACCCTGCCCTATCCCTCGCTTTTGCCTTGGGACACAATCCCAGAAAGAGCACCTGGGACATGGCATGATCGTCAGGGTTTGATTTTAAAATTGTTTTACTAGTCCAAAACCTAGGTACAATTCTGCTTGCATTCCAGATATATTCTATATATTTTTCTCTCTGTTGTTTATTACTAAGGAAATGTACACGACTGCATGATCTTCATACCCCAGAGATCCCTTAGAGTTCATCTGCTTCTGTATTTCACTCCCTATTTCATGTCATAATGCTCTGTTGTGACATCATAATCTGTTGCCATTTGAGTAATTCCGGTGTCACAAGCAATGCATTATGACATCAGGTAGGGAGAAAGGAGGAATGGATGAACTGTTCTGGAGCAGCTTGTTTCTGGGTGTATTTTGGGTGTACAGGGAGGTTGTGACTTGCTCTGGTCACACATTATACAAGTAGAGTGTGTTGGAATCAAAATCCATTCTGCTGGATGACTGAAGCTTGTTCATAGCTCTTTGCTTTAACCTCTAGGCTGTACTGTCAACTGATAATAAAAAATTACACATTTCCAAGGCTGGCCAATGATGCTAGGCCAGTAGGTACACAGCCATATTTGCAGACCTTAGTTCACACCTGAAATTGTAAGAGAAAAGGCTGTTAGAGAGTGAATGGAAAAAGACAGAAGTCGCTGCTGTGGCAGCCCCAGAAATCTTTACTGACATGGACACAGGCAGGGTTTAGAAATCTGATATGGGGCCCCCAATACCTGTTAGCACCACTGAGCCAGCCTTGAGGTGAGTAGTAGTTTTTTGTTGGTTTTTTTTTTTTGGTAAAATCTGTTTATTCAAAGTTTTCATATGTACACATCCAAACAACATCACAACCACAACAAGTAAATACAAAAAAAAATCAGTGATCTAGAAATTCATCTGTTAGTGCATATTTTGCCTATATATAAAATTATACTTAGACATTAGGAATTGATACCTGGCTTCGTCTCTATAGTTATTGTCAGGTTGTTCCCCTTTTGGGCGTCTCCCCTTCTCTGTGAGTGAGCACCATCCAAGGCTTACAGACCTGTCCCTCCTACCCTTCCTGTAATATCATGGCTTCCACTGGATCTAAAGCAGCCATATAGGGAGCCCATGTTCGTATGAAGCCCTCTCCTCTACCCCTCACCGTCAACGTGAGTTTTTCCAGTGCCAGGGTCTGCAGGGTCAGGGTACACCACTGTTGTACCATGGGCACTGCATTGGAGACCCAAGTGTTTTGTATACAATGTCAGACTAGTATTAAGGGAACCCTAGCCCATCTGGGGAGCAGGGTCCACTCCTTTCCATCCAATTTCTCCAGCCCAAACGGACATATAAGAGGGTCTGGCTGAAGTGTTCTCCTACTATCTTGCTCACCTCCATCAGGACTGCTTTTCAAAACGCCTGCAGGACTGGACATGTCCAGAAGCAATGGCAATATGTCCCTTGTTCCTTATAACATCTGCCACATATAGGGGGGGAACAGCCGGATGGAATTTATGCACTATTGCAGGGGGGCAGTACAGTCTTTGAACAAACTTATGAGAGGCCTTCTTAAATTTATTACACATTAGTATTTCCGTATGCATGGAAAGCATTAGTGTCCAGTTATCCTCTCCAGTTGTCACTCCATGTCCCTTTCCCATGTCATTCTAGTTTTCTGGGTGAGATCAGGCAAACACTGCTTCCTTAACCGCACTGCCTTCCTGATAAATCCCTTTGGATCCCTCTTGGCCTGGTAGATTAATTGTTCCATCTGTTCCAGCTCTGATAGCGAGCGTTACTCCTCCTTAGGTCTGTGACATAACCTCAGAGTTGTAAGTACCTGAAATAAATATGCTTGTCCAGACCCAGGTATTGTTGCAGGTCACCAAAGCTACACAAACCCCCTCTGAGGAACAGGTCTCCCACACTCCTTATTCCCTTGGTCTCCCACTTCCTGAACCCTGGGTCTTCCAACCCCGGCAGGAAGAAGGGGCTCCTAGCTACTGGCAGCAGCAGTGTTTCCTCCTCCCCTACCTTCCTCAGTCTCACAATTTGCCACCATCCATCTGGCACTGCCATTACCAATGATTTTCTTTCCCCCCAGGGCCCAGTATGCTTTAGAGATGTGTAAATTTTGATGATCAGCTGGCAGTATAGCCTAGAGGTTAAAGCAATCCTAAAGATGGATTATTTTTTTTACTAACAGTTTGAAATGTAAAGGTGATAACTCACTAGTTTCAATGCACATACAAAACAATTATTATAAATGAAGAAAGTCTTGTAATATCTTAAAACATGCTTAATGAAATAGGCAATTTCCTGTTTAACCTACAGTAAATGGAGGGCCAAGATTCTCGGTAACATAATTTCCTGTCAGGAGCCTAAAACATATGGCTTCCCCCAGTCCTTAATTACAGGCTGATTTACATATGAATAACTCTGGACTGCAAAGACTCTCAGATAAACACAGTAGTTCACTTAAATTAGCTTTTTTTAGGCTTTCAGGCATTAAGAAACCCTGTTGATGACTGTTCCCCTTAAAGATTTGAATTGCACACAAATGTATTTTATTCTATGAATAATAGGTCAGAAACACAAGACCAGATAGAAATATTTTCTTTCTGTGTGTGGCTGAATGGTAAGTCTTATTGGAATGTCATTCTGGGTGCAGGCAGACATTCTTCAACTGCAATTAATTATTCAAGTACTCTTAAAATGGCTGAAGGCAGGAATTTAGCATTTGAATAGCCTATAGCCTGTTGTATCACTTCTAGTCAGGTCACAATGGAGACACATTATTGTGTTAGCTCTCAGTCTCGCAACGGTTGGTAAAAAAAAAAAAAATAATGTAATGGGCTTGTTTTCCCAAAATGAATCCCTTATTAGCATGGATATTACCACAGTAAATCTAGTCTGAATTAATTCTTAAGTTTGTAGAAAAATGGGGAAGTTTTCTAGAAAGTGGGCTGAACCCTCTGAGTGATGTTGTGAGATGGGCCAGACCTGCAGTTATATCCCATGGTGTTTTTCCTATAGAAAATTCAGATCCACTTAGGGAGGCCCACACTATAAAAGGGACCTTATGGATCTCAGTGCCTGTGTGCCAAAAACCAAGTCTGTGATTCCTAAGAAGGCCTGTGGGGTAAGAAGGCAGATAGCTGAAGTGAGAGTTAGTGTTTTTTCTGTTTGCAATTTTTTCTGTTTAAAATATCTAATGTTGCTGTATGTTCTTTACTTTATATCTTGTGAATTTAGTGTAAATATTTAATATAAATCGTTGACTGATGCCATTTAATAAGAACAGGTGCTCCATTTTTATTGGGCAAAGCTGTACAAAATTCTAACCAGAATAGAAAAGTGAAGATAAACAGAGCTCCTGAAAAGAGCAAATTTGAAAGGTTTACAATTGAAAATGTGTGATATTAGTCGCCCAGTGGCATAGAGGGCTGAGGCACTGGTGCCTTACCTCGACCCACGCAGGCAACCCAGATTCGGGAACATGCCCGGGTCACCGGAAGTCGGCATGGGGGGGAGGGCAGAGCTGGATAGAGCTGCTGGCAGGCAGTTCTGTCCGGGGTTAGGGGATGCGGCATTCCTCGGCAATGTCTACGCCGTGGTGGAGGCCAGGAGACAATGCAGACCACAGTGTGCTCAGTGTTAGGCCAATGGGGTGAGTGGAAGTGGGTTGTTACCGGGGCCGAAGGCGCACGCATGCCTCCACACGCATGTGCCATTCTCCTGGGGCCTTTGGGAGAAAACGGAAGCCGAACATGCCGATGGCAGGATGAGAACCGACTCCCCGCAGGTGCCGCATCCGGGCTGGGCAAAAGGTAAGCCCTGGTAATTCTGGGTGACAGGTCTGGGGGAGCCAGTTGAATGGGGGCCATCCGGTGGTGAAAAAGTCTGACATGATAAAAAGAAAATGTGTGATATTAACCAGACATGCAATGGCCTGACTTAGAATATGTCAAACTCATTTATCATCACTTGTAAAGGCACTTCCATGCCTCGCTTGAGACTGCTCCACTCTTGAGTTATGGCCCTGCCCTCACAATCATTTAGATAAAGGGTGTATTGTGAGTTTGGCCATTACAAATCAATCTCTCGCTCACACACACACACAGCCCCATAATGCAAAGCATCATGGGGTGTATATGCAAATCACCACAACATATTATGCTGGTTCAACTTTAAGCAGAAATGCATGGTGCTGAAAGACCTCTCACACAGTCCGCAAAGGGTGCCAACAGAAGACCTAGACACATGTTTTGTCCTGCCAGGACTTATCAGTGTGTCTTGTTTGTATGACACCCCAGTGGAATGAACCAGCTACCCTAAGTGTGGTGATTTGCACATACAGCCCATGATGTTTTGCATTATGGGGGTATGTGTGATTTTGTATTTGTTTGCATCTTGGCTTCCTGGTCAGTGCCCTTTGGGGTAACATGCCTTGGAAGACCTCGTGCTTTTAAACACACGCACCCCAAAAAATAAAATTATTGGCCTTTTTTATTAATCCCTGAAATGTCTTACTGTGGTTATAAAATGACCTTTATAAAGTAGAGAGATACATTTATGGTTTATGTTAGCAGCTGCTGCGATTTATGTCCCTACATCTCTGGTAAGCCCCCTTCTGCTCTGCTGCCCCAGCCCCATCACCCTGGCACCCCCCAGGGCTTAGCCAGACCTCCTTACCCCAGAACTTAACCCCCTGTGGTGGGGGAGACTGGTTCAAGTGCCTCCACTGTAGAACAGATCCGGTCTAGTGGAGGTGGTGCCCGGGTAGTCAGGTTCAGGGCCTGCAAGCAATTGGCATCATCCTGCTGGCCAGGGTTTTTCTGCTTTTCTCCTGCCTGTCCCCTAGGACGTCTGCAGAATGATGCACAAGCACATGCAGGTATGCGTATTGCGACACCAGCCAGCATCCTCCCACTCACAAGGTGCTTCTGACTGCACTGCCGTCAGGTGGCAGTAAAGAAACAGAGCGGGCTGCCCTCCCTCCCCCGAGGAGGAGAGCATCATCTGGGACATTCACACCACCTCTCCCCCCACTGGCTCCCAATGATCTGAGCTCATTCTCGAACTCGGGTTGCCAACTCATGAGCGGTAGAGCTACCTCTGCACCAGTGGACTGGCATTACATGTATATATTTATGCATTTTTTTTTTTTTACTGAATAGGTGCACTGATTCAGTGGACCATTTTGAGGTGTGACCTGGGCCATAGGGATGGCACATACTGTATATACAAGCATAGTCAAGCAACTACATATAAGGTGCAGGTGCTGGTGAGACACTTTGCATAAGGTGTCTGGGGTTGGGTGGTTTGAGGAGGTGAAGTGTCTGGTCAGGCACTTCATGGAGGCAAAGCAACTGCTCAGGTGCTTCATTGAAGGCGAGGTGCGTGGTCAGGTGCCCTGCAGAGGTGAGGTGGCTTGTCATGCTCTTTGCCGAGGTGCCTGGCCATGTGCTTTTTGGAAGTAAGGTACCTCAGGTGCTTTGAAGAGGTGAAGTGTCTGGTCAAGCACTTCACAGAGGCAAGGTGACTTGTTGGGTGCTTCATGGAGGTGAGGTGCCTGGTCAGCTGCTTTTTGGAGATGAGGTGCCTGGTCAGGCTCTTCGCAGAAATGAGGCACCTGCCTTCTGGGGTGGGAAGAAGTTGTTTTCCCAAGTTTTGCAGCCTGTCCTACTGGCTGAAGTAGGAGAAGCAGTATCAGTGCTGTAGCTTTCCAGTTCCTGCCAAATGCAGCCTGGTGACCCCAGTAATGAAGTTGGGGACAGGCCAGGGAAACCAAATGGTGAAAAAACATAACAGTAATAATGATAATGCTGATTACTGAAACACAGATACCTGAAGAGACTGGATTACAGCAAGTGACCTTTGTTTCGAAAGGACCAAGAAGATTCCATTTGATACAAGGACCAAGCTAGTGTGCCCAGCTCAGAGAATGAGGATGAAGCAGGAGGAGATTGAACAGCTGAGACCAGAACATAAAGTGCAAATGGAACAGGTAAAGGTGAGTGAGGACCAGAGTTGGTAAGGCCAGTATCTAGGTAGATAGATATTGAAGGTAAGCAGGTAGATAGATGGATGGATGCCTGGATTAATGGATGGATAGATTTCAGACATTTGTATCACTTCAGTGTGTACTGTAAGGTAGAACAACTGATCCTATAGAAGAAGCTTAAACTTTCCTTTAAATGCCTGCTCAAGTTATTGATTGTGCTGTTTAAAATCCAAAAGATCATCAAGTCAGATGCCAAGCTATTTACTGTACACTAATTCCAATGCCTCTCTTTGCAGTGTGATAGTATTAAACTTGTGTGAAGATGTATCTGTCTTATGCTTTAATAGCATAACCTGTGCTTTTTTGGTATTCATCAGTAAAGCAAGGCAAGGTAACAGTTATTTATAAAGCACCCAGTCCAAAAAGGCTTTTCGCGCTGTACAGGATTAAGCATTAAATCAAACACTAATATTAGGTACACTTTTCAAAAGTAGAGGCAAAAACAGTCACTCAGTGAATACGTGCTGAAATAAATAAATCTTCAAAGAGACTTTGAGGGCGTCCACTGTATTGGCCATATGGATATTCAGAGGGTGCGCATTACAAAGCAGTGAAGCAGACATTCCAAAAGCTCTGTTCTCCTCAGACAGCTTCAGCCTGGATGGAGGGACAATGAGCAGGCCTGCATCGGTGGAGTAGAGAGGGCGAACTGGGTGGTAGGAAAACAAGTGCTTTTAAGTAGTTGGGACCTAGACCGTATAGGGTCTTGCAAGTTAACAAGCAGATCTTGAAGGTGATACACCACCAGGCAGGCAGTCTGCCCTCACACACAGGACCAGCATGATATACTCACTCTGTGAGGCACCCACAGTCATCCAGGCTGGAGTATTCGGGACTAGCTGCAGGCATCGCATCAAATCTCCAGATTACTCAAGTTGAAGAGAAGAGCATTGCAATACTCTAACCATGAAGTGACGAAAGCATGAATGATCATCACTAGGTCACCATGACCAAGGTATGGCTTGATGCTGATGATATTCTGAAGATGATAAAAGCCACATTGGAACACGGATGACACCTGCAGTTCTAGTGTCAATCTGCTGTCCAAAATGACTCCCAGGTTCTTTGCTGCATCAGTTGCCAAGAGATGTCGGTCGCTCAACGATGGGAGAGCCATACCATCCCCGGCAGCCATGCCCCAATGATCTGGGTCAGTCACCATGACCTCTGCCTTACTCAGGTTGAGTCCTAACCAAATCAAGGCCATCAGTTGTTGATCTTGGCCAAACAATAATCTGGTCTTGTTTAGATTCTGCTGAAGAATCTTGATGACAAATTGAAGATCCTCTTTTTACCTTTGCTGCCTTGGGTCTGTCTAATTAGACTGTTGTGTTGTCAGTATAAAAGTGCAATTGGGCCCTTCAGTCTTTCTGCCTAAATCATTTATAAATAGTGTGGGGGGGGGCACCGAGCACTTAATCCTGTGAGACTGTTGTCTCATTTATAAACAGCGTGAAGAGGAGATGTCCCAGCACAGAATCCTGCAGGAATCTTCTCTCATTTATAAATAGTGTGATTAGGAGAGGCCCCAGTACAGAATCCTACATCATTTATAATGACCATACACGTCATTTGTAATGACCATACACAAAATAGTAGAGAAAGGGGAGATGTTGCTGGTGGGAGACTTAAACATGCCTGGTATTAACTGGAACACATATGCAGCAGCCACTACCAGGAGCTGTGACATCTTGGATGTCCTGCAAGAAGCATGCCTCAGACGGTTGATTATGGAGCCCACACGAGAGAGAGAGTGTAATACTAGACCTGGTTCTCGCAAATGGTGGCAGAATAATGGATCTAACAGTGACAGCTATCTAGGGTTCAGTGATCACCATACAGTGTGGTTTACAGTGAAGACAGTAGTAGAGTCAAGCCACTCAAAAGTAAGGTTCCTGGACTTCAAGAGGGCAGACTTTGCAAAAATGAGGGAACACCTCTGGAGAATCCTGGTGAAGGTGGAGTGGAGAGTGCAGAAACAGTAGGAGACACCTATAGGAGTTATAACAGAGACTACAGGCCTCTGTGTAAAGCTAGTAAACAAAGCAAAAAGAAAGACAAAGAAAAAAAAAACACTTTTTCAAAAGAAGTGGTAGGGAAGTTAGGGGAGAAAACAGGCTTTCAGAAAATACAAGGAAACACAGAGGAAGGGAGAAAGGGAAAAAGGGAAATGTACCAGGCAAAGCAGAAGGAGGTGGGAAAGCCTGTCAGTTGTGCAAAGGCTCAAACTGTAGCAAGGATAGCAAAATCAGTAAAAGAGGGTGACAAAACCTTTTTCGGGTATATCATGGAAAGGAAAAAGACAGTGTGGTTCACATTAAACTCAGCTACAGAGTCAAGCCATACAAAAGTGAGGGTACTGGACTTCAAGAGGGCTGACTTTGGCAAGATGGGAGAGTGCCTCAGAAAACCACTAGCAAACAGGCTAGAAGGAGGTGTGGAGCAACAATGGGTAATTATCAAAACTGCCATCACAGAGGTGACAAGCCATTGTGTGAAGCAAATAAACAAATCAAAACAAAAGAAAAAGCCACTATGGTTCTCCAGAGAGGTGGCTGTGAAAGTCAGGAAGAAAAAAGATAGCATTCCGGAAGTATAAGGAAACACAGAAGGAGCAGGACAGAGAGCTGTACCAGTTAAGGCAGAAGGAAGCAGGGAGACAAGTCAGAATAGCAGAGGCCCAAACTGAAGAAAAGATAGCCAACTCAGTTAAGAAGGGGGATAAAACCTTTTATAGGTACATCAGCGAGCGTAGAAAGACAAAGGGAGGGATAGTGAGGCTGAATAGAATGAACGGTGGGTGGGGCAGAGGGGGACAGTGAAAAAGCAGGGATACTGAATGAATATTTCTGCTCAGTATTCACAAAAGAGGAGGGGGAAGTGCCTAATCCAATTAACAGAAACTCTCTTGATAGGGGGGGGTCGATCCCAGTCCTTTCACAGAAGAAAGGGTTCTGCAAGAACTCCTAAAACTGAAGGTGAACAAAGCAATGGGGCCTGATGGAATTCACCCCAGAATTCTAAAAGAATTAAGGGGGGAACTAGTGAAACCACTGGCTACTCTTTTTAATAAATCATGGGAGGATGGTGTGGTCCCCGAGGACTGGAGGAAGGCGGATGTAATTCCCCTTCACAAAAGTGGGACCAAGACAGAGGCAGGAAACTATAGACCTGTCAGTTTGACCTCTGTGGTAGGGAAAGGGATGGAGTCGCTTCTGAAGGAAAGGATAGTTGAGTACCTAGAGGCCAGTGGGGCACAGGACCCAAGGCAGCATGGGCTCACAGCGGGCAGGTCATGTCAGATGAATCTAATAGATTTCTTTGATTGGGTGACCAAAGTAGTAGACCAAGGAGGGGCTGTGGACATGGCCTACCTAGACTTTAGCAAAGCATTTGACACAGTCCCACACAAAAGATTAATAGTCAAATTAACCAGCCTGGGAGTAGGTCCCAGGGTGGTAGCCTTCTTAAAACATTGACTGGACAACAGGACACAGAAGGTAATTGTAAATGGAGTCCACTCTGAAGAAAGAGGGGTTACTAGTGGGGTACCGCAGGGTTCAGTACTGGGTCCAATACTTTTTAATGTCTTCATAAGTGACATTGCAGAGGGACTGGAAGGAAAAGTATGTATCTTTGCAGATGACACAAAGATCTGCAACAGGGTTGATACACAAGGAGGTGTGGAAAGGATGAGAAGGGACTTGGCAAGGTTGGAGAAATGGTCAGAAGTATGGTAGCTAGGATTCAATGCAAAGAAGTGCAAAATAATGCACCTGGGAAAAAAAAAACAGGGCAAGAATACACAATTGGGGGGGGGACGTTGTAACAACAACAAAAAAGGAAAGGGACCTGGGGGTAATCATATCAGATGACCTTAAGGTTAGCAAGCAATGTGAGAAGGCAGTAGGGAGGGCTGGGGGTATACTGGGAAGCATAGGGAGAGGCATCAGCAGCAGAAAACAGGAAGTTGTTATCCTTCTGTACAGACAGTTGATGAGACCCCATGTGGTGTACTGCGTCCAGTTCTGGAGACCCCATCTCCGCAAGGACATAGACAGGATAGAGGCAGTTCAGAGGAGGGCAACTAAAATGGTGCAGGGTCTGCAAGAGAAGCCGTACAAGGAGAGACTAAAGGAGCTTAATATGTATACCCTTGAGGAAAGAAGGGGACATGATAGAAACTTTTAAGTACCTCAGTGGAATCAGCTAAGTCCAAGAGGGTAGCATCTTTCAGAAAAAGAGACTTGCAAGAACAAGGGGACACAATTTAAAGATGGGGGAGCGGTTCAGGTGCAATGTGAGGAAGTATTATTTCACAGAGAGGGTAGTGGATGTATGGAACAGCCTTTCTGAGGAGGTTGTGGGGTCTAAAACTGTGGGAGAATTCAAAAATGCATGGGACAGACATAAGGCAATTCTTGTGGGGGGTAGGAAGAAATAGGCTGTTGGTTAACTAGGCTCTGCGGCCTATCTTGTAGGTAGGGAAATGAGCAGACTAGATGGGCCAAGTGGTCCTTATCTGCCGTCAAAGTCTATGTTTCTATGTAAGACTAATTGAGAGATTGTGAGGTTGAATTGGAGGGGAGTGTGCAGAGGGGAACCTAGAAAAAGCAGAAATTCTAAATGAATACTTCTGCTCAGTATTTACAACAGAAGGGGAGGGACTAAAATTAGAGGGTGGAAACACACACGGGTGGGGGGAGGCGGATACCGGTCCATTCACTGAGGAGAGAGTCCTAAAAGAACTCTCAAAACTAAAAGTGGACAAGGCAGTGGGACCAGATGGGATGCATCCCAGAAGACTTCTGAAAAAATTCAGGGAAGTACTAGGGGCACCACTGACAGACCTATTTAACAAATCACTGGGGGAGTGAGTACATAGAAACATAGAAGGTGACGGCAGATAAGGACCACAAAGCCCATCCAGCCTGCCCATTTTTTCTGCCTTATGAATGTGCCATAGTCCTTTACTCTGTCAATGGCCTATCTATTCATACTCATCTGTATTGCTCCCTTATGCCTATCCCATACCTGTCTGAAGCCCTGCACTGTATTCATATCCACCACTTCCTGAGGTAGGCTGTTCCATGCATCTACCACCCTTTCTGTGAAAAAGAACTTCCTCACATTACTCCTTAATTGGCCTCTCCTGTGTCCTCTTATCCAACTATTTTTCTTATATTGAAACATGTTAGACTCTTTCACCTTGTTAATGCCCTTAAGATATGTGAATGTGTCTGTCATTGCACCTCTCTCCCTCCTTTGCTCTAGGGTACACTTATTGAGCTCTGGTAATCTGTCCTCATATGTTTTCTGATGCAGACCCTGCACTATTTTGGTTGCCCTTCTCTGGACTGCCTTCATTTTATTTTATTTATTTATTTATTGAAATGTTTCACCAGGAAGGCACACTGAGCAACAAGTTGCTCATCTCCTGGTGTGACCTGGAGGTAGGGAACCAGGGGATAGGATACTGTGAAATGTTACAATGCAGGAATACAGTTTGATTACATTCATACAGTGAGAGCAGGTCGGTTGAAGTGCTGGAAGGAAGAATTTACAGGTATGCACTACTTGGCTACAAACCTAACATATAAAACTAGTATAGATATGATTAACACAATTAACACACACTGGGTAAACACTCGACAATAAGATGACGCAATAATAATTGGCAAACATTGTTGAGATATAGTTTTTGAAGATTTAAGGTGGTTTGAGTAGTGAGTGAGTAGAGGGAACAGAAATGCATGGAGAGTCACAGACATAATATAATTTGTAGGTGAGCAGAGGCAACAGGGTGGACTGTAAGTGCATATTAGAGAGATTTGGGGTAGGCCAGTAACTGTGGCTAGGATAAAGTGAGGGGGGCAGAGTGTAGGTGGGTGAAGAGAGTAAATGTTGTTGGACGGGATAGCGGGGGGGGGGTTACAACAGTTTGCTGGTGGCTCTGCCTGCACAAGGCGGTGGTCAAGCCCTGTTGAGAGGAAGCAGGTTATGGGCAGTTGGAGTTTTTATACATGGTGAAGCAAGAGAGAGGACAAGAAGGAAAAAAGGTGGGGGGATAGCAACCCACCAGTGTGCTGTGTGAGCAGCAGCTGCTGGAGAGGAGGAGGTGGGCAGTTCGGGTAGGCAGGAGCAAAGGAGGGGAAAAGGGGATGGACTTATTACCTAACATGCGCTGTGGACCCTGCCTGCACAAGGCAATGGTTTGAGACACCAGAAGGGACTACATTGAAGGAAGTGAGAGTTAGTAGATTAGGAAAAGGTAGAGAAACACATTGGTGGAGGGAGAGTAGGTAATTAAGAAGAACTCGGCAGCAGTGAAGTAGGAAGTGGTGAAGTAGGAAGTAAGCATTGGTGATGGAGGGGTTGAGAGAGGAGATAGAGACCTTTCTCTGCATAGGACCTGGCCTTTCACAGGAGAACGAGAGGGAGATGGATTTGAATGTATAGGGAGAGAGGTAAGGCAAGCACAGATAACAGCTTGAAGATTTAGAAGCAAATTTATGGAAAGCAAAGGAAGGTTAGTGTGGAGGGAAGCAGGGAGAAAGGGGAGTGGGGGAGGTGGATTTGATGGGAGCAGGGCATTAGTGGGCTTAAAGGGGCTTAGCGAAGGGGGAGGTAGATGAGATGGGAGATGGGCATTTAGAGGGATTATAGGGGCCTAGCTGAGGGAGACTAAGAAGGGTCATGGCAGGCACAGGAAGGAGCAAGGAAGTTCTTCAGGGCAGAGCTAATGGAATAGGAGGATGATGAGTGGCGAATTTGAGGGAAGGAATTCCAAATTTTTGAGAGGTGATAGGAATAGCCCAATTGACCGATGAGAGTGGTGGGACAGCCTGAGTTCGAAAATCCATTGATCTCAGGGAAGGAAGAGGGGTGGTTGAAAGGGAGGAGGAGAGGTAGGAGGGTAATTCTCCCATCCAGTGCTTTGAGGCAAATTTGGCGCAGTGAGAGAGGCATCTGTTAGACAGGGAGGGGAAGGATAGGGCATGGTAAAGATCACAATGATGGGTGTGGGGGGGCATTGAGGGCAAAGCAGCAGAAGGAGTTGAAGAGGGTATACAATCTGGCCAGGAAGGACTTAGGATCTGTACCATAGACTATGTCACAGTAGTCCAATATAGGTAAGATCATCTTCCGGACAAGCTTACACCTAGCTGTATGAGGAATACAGGCACGGGTCCTGTACAAGGTGCCGAGCTTGGGGCTCAGTTTTTTCAGAATGGCATCAGTGTGTCCAGAGACGTTAAGGTGTTGACCCAGCCAGACACATAAATACCTGAAGGAGGATGTATCCTCAAGTAGAGTCCCATCAAGGGTGTGGAGGGGGGCAGGGAGGGTAGCCTGGAGAGTCTCTGCCTAGTGCCAAAGGTCATGGAGACAGTTTTTGGGGCGTTAAGAGAAAGTTGGTTAGCAAACCAGCGATGAACTTTGTCAAAGTCGTGTTGTAAGTTGGATATAACCTTGGCAGGGCTGGAGCCAGATGCATACAGGACTGTATCATCGGCGCATGTGTGAATGGAGGAGAAGGATGAACAGGTGGATGGGAGATCATTTAGAAAAATAGAGAATAGTAAGGGGACCAACACTGATATCTGAGGGACACCAGTTTTTATCAGGAGGGTAGGGGAAATGGTGTCAGAGATCTTAACTAATTGAGTTCTACCAGTGAGGCATGCCTTGAACCAGTCAGTGGATGTGGGAGATAGCCCAGCTGTTGATAGGGAATCAAGGAGAAAGGAGTGGGAGATCATGTCAAAGGCTTTAGCCAGATCGACAGAAATGGCTGAGGTGATTTAGCCATTGTCCAATCCCATAAGGATAGAGTCTGTAAGCCGGAGAAGGGAGGTGGTGGTAGAGTGATTTTTCCTGAAGCCAGATTGATAAGAGGTGAAGAAAGCAGATTTGGTTAGGTATGAGGTGAGCTGGGAGAGAGCTAGGTGTTTCTGGAGTTTGGCTAGGGTGGGAAAGAGAGATATCAGGCGGTAGCTGCCAGGGGAGGTGGGGTCGTCGCCTTTTGGGAAGGGAAGGTCCACAGCATGTTTCCAAGGGGAAGGTACTGAGGCAGTTGAGAGTGAGAGGTTTAGGATCATAGAGAGTGGGTAGGCGATGGCAGGGGCAAAGAGGGATAGTAGTTTCGGGTCAAGTCCATCCGGGGAGGAGACTTTGCAAGGGTTGATACCTAGTAGTGCTTTTAGGGTGTCATTAGGGGAGACAGTAGCAAAGGCAAAAGGGGAATAGGAGTGGGGGGTCGAGCAGGGACCATAAGGGGGGAGAGCATAGTTTGGGAGAGATTGAAGTAGCACAGAAGCGCAAGTGGTGTAGTAGGAGTTGAATTCGGCAGCGACTGCACCTGGGTTGTCAACAAGGGTGTCATTTATCTTAAACACTGGTGAGAGTGAGCCAGCTGGAGGGGTAAAAATGGCGTGAACCACTTTCCAGAACTTGGAAGGGGAGTTGATATATGTCAAGAAAGTGGATTTGAAGTAATCTGCTTTGGCTAGCCTTGTAGCCCGGGTACAGGTATTATGGAGTTTGCAGTAAGCAAGGAGGTCACCAGGAAACTGGGAAACTTTATATAGTTTCCAGGCCCAGTCTCTAGCTCTGTGGCAGGCTGATAGTTCAGGAGTAATCCAGGGGAGGTGATTTCCCCTGACCTTGGTTTTTTTTAAGAGGTGCAAAGGCATTCCAATTTGCTAGGAAGATGTCTTTAAAATAAGCTAGGGCTTTATTGACCAAAGAGGTGTTGGCTAGACTGCGCAGGAGAAGTTCCAATTCAAGGGATTTATAGGCCCATATCTGAAGGGTTTTATGTGGGGATTTAGAGCTGCTGGCTTTCCTGACTAGTAAGATCAGGTTGTGGTCACTGAGTGCATCCAGAAGGAAGACAATGACACTGTGGGGGTGGGAAGTTGGGGCCCAATCAAGTAGGGAGTGGTTATGTGTCTTGTGGGTTAGGTGGGTAGGTTACATAGAAATGTAGAAGTTGACGGCAGATAAGGACTGTAAGGCCCATCCAGTCTGCCCATTTCTTTTTCTACCTTATGAATGTGCCATAGGCCTTTGCTCTGTCAGTGGCCTATCTATTCATACTCATCTGTATTGCATCCTTATGCCTATTCCATGCCTGTTTGAAGCCCTGCATTGTATTCATAGCCACCACTTCCTGAGATAGGCCATTCCATGCATCCACCACCCTTTCTATGAAAATGAACTTCCCCACATTACCCCTTAATCAGCCTCCCTCTAATCTCATGCTGTGTCCTCTTGTCTTGCTATTTATCTTATATTGAAACATGTTAAATTCTTTCACCTTTTTAATGTCCTTAAGGTGTTTGAATGTTTCGATCATATTACCTCTCTCCCTCCTTTGCTCTAGGATATACACATTGAGCTCTGTTAATCTGACCTCATGTTTTCTGATGCAGTCCATGCACCATTTTGGTTGCCCTTCTCTGGACTGCCTCAGTTTGGTTAATGTCCTTGTAAAGGTGTGGCCTCCAGTACTGCATTCAGTACTCCAGATGGGGTCTAACCAGTGTCTTGTAAAGAGGGGTTATCACCTCCCTCTTACGACTTATGATACCCCTACTAAAACACCCCAACATCCCCCTAGCCTTACCTACTGCTTTAGTGGTCTGCTTGGATGATTTCAGGTCATTGGTGATGATTAAGGATGTAAGTTTGTCATGAGATTTTAATAACTCATTGGTTGTTCATTAAATCATTAGCAAACTGTGTCGCACAGTCATCATTGCTACATTTTGATGACAATAGTGAAAGTCCTGAATAAAGTCCAAACGTCATGGAATCCATGATGTGTACGACTGCCATGACAAATTTACATCCCTAGTGATGATTATGCACAAGTCTCTTTCTTCCCTTGTGACTGCCAGCAACTCCCCTCCCAGCCTATAGGTGGCTTCAGGGTTTTTCTTCCCTATGTGCATGCTCTTGCACTTCTTTGCATTAAACCCCAGTTGCCACTCTTTCGACTATTTTGCTAGTTTATCCTGATCTCTTCTCATTCTGTCCACCCCATCTGGCTCATCAACTCTGTTGCAGATCTTGGTGTCATCTGCAAACAGACAAACCTTACCTTCCAGTCCATCTGCAATGTCACTGATGAAGATATTGAAGAGGACTGGCCCCAGGACAGATCCCTGAGGTACCCCACTTGTGACTTGCATCTCTTCTGACTGTATACCGTTTACAACCACTCTCTGTTTTCTGCCTGTCAACCAGTTTGCCACCCAGTTGACCAACTTCTGACTCACCTTGAGCCTACCCAACTTGTTAATCAATCTTCTATGTAGAACAGTATTGAATGCTTTGCTGAAGTCAAGATAGGCGACATCAACTGCTCCCCCTTGGTCCACCACTCTGGTTACCAAGTCAAAGGAATCTATATGATTAGTTTGACAGGACCTTCCTGTTGTAAACATGCTGTCTTGGATCCTGTGCTCCTATGGATTCCAGGTGTTGCACTATCCTTTACTTAAGGAGTGCTTCCATAATCTTCCCTACTACTAAGGTAAGACTAACTGGTTTGTAGTGCCCTGCCTTCTCCCTGCTACCACTCTTGTGGAGCGTGATCACATGAGCCCTTCTCCAATCTTCTGGGACTTCTCCTGAGATTCACCAAACAGTTCTGATAATGGCTCTGCTAGTTCCACCCTTAGCTCCTTTAGTACCCTGGGAAGTATGCCATCAGGTCCCATTGCCTTGTCCTCCCTGAGGTTATCGAGCTCTTGTGGGACCCTTTGTTTTCTGATGGGACAAGTGCACACCTCCCTCCCCCCTGCGTCTGTGGTGCTGAGCTATGGGCCCTGCCCTGCATTCTCTTCAGTAAAGACTGAGCAGAAGTATCTATTTAGGGTAGATGCGTTTACATAGTCCTCCTCCTCACACACACCCTCATCCCTTTGATCTTAGCAGTACCCCCTCTGGACTTTCCTTTTACTAATGTATCTATAGAAAGTCTTGTCACCTTCTTTTACTATTTGTGCTAGTGTTTCCTTGGTTTGGGCCTTTGCCTGCCTTACTGCCTTCCCTTAGGGAAGTTTAGTATGCCTCCCTATCTTCATCCCACTGTATTCCGTTATATTTCCTGAAGGCCAGCCTTTTGGCTCTGACCTTTTCTGCTATTGTTTTTGTGAACCAAAGTGGTTTCCTTCTTCTTTTGCACTTCCTTTTCTCTCTGACACAATGGGATGTTGCTTCAGGTATTACATCTTTAATGCTTGCCCCACTTTGCCTGTACCCCTTCACCTATATTTCTTTTTGCCAGTGCTAGCTTAACTCTGTTGGCCATTTTATCAAATTTGGCTCCTCTGAAGTTGCATAGTTTTGCCTTGGAATAGGATGATTCAGTTCTAGTGGCCAAATTTAACCATACCATGTGATGGTCACTGGCCCTTAAGTGAACTTCTATCTGGAGATCTGTGATCCTTTTCCTGTTAGACAATGCTAGATCTAGGATAACCCTGTCTCTTGTGGGATGTTGTACCAGTTGTTTGAGCCCTTCCCCCTGCAGGGAATCTACCATGTGTCTAGTTCTGGCATATATTCCTGCTGGTTCCGATATTAGTTGTCTGAGGTTGAGGGCACTGATTGCATTTCTTGTATCGGTTGTTCTATGAGACAGCCAATTTAAATTGAGGACCCAAGGATGTATAGCTCACCAGGTTGAGAGAGGGAAGTGATGGAAGTTAGGAGGTCAAGGGTGACAGAAGACTGGATGTTTGGATGGCAGTAATACCAACTACAAAGATAGGGAAAGTAAAAGGGAGGGACACGTGAATTGCTAAAGCATCGTGGGTAACTGGGTTAGAGAAGGAGAAAACGGTGGATTATTGGAGGGAGGTTCGGATATACATGGCCACTCCACTACCACTATCTGCTCTGTTAAGCCGTAAAATGGAGTATCTAGAGATGGAAACGAGTGGTCAAGGATTGTGTTCTTTAGCTATGTTTCTCTGACAGTTAGAATGTTAGGATTTAGGGCGGTAACCATGGCTTGCAGGAGGTCTGTTTTTTGAAGCAAGCTACGGATGTTTAAATGTCATATCTTGAAACTCTTTCGGAGGGCAGTTGGAGTAGGAGCATGGGCAACGGCAGTAGGGGCGGTAACGGGGTGGAGGAAGGCATAGGGCCAGGGTTAGGGTGTATGTTCTCCGAGGTGAGTAGTGGCAGAGCAAGGATGAGGAAGTGAAGCTCCGTACATTTGGTGTGAGAGGGGGAGGAGACCGAGAGTTTGTGGTAGGAGGGAGTGGTATAGTGTGGAAGCAGAAGGTGGAGAAAAGCAGATAAATTTGGTATAGCTAGTAGGGCTGCATGGGGAATGATAGAGGAATGAGACCAGGATTCAAAAGGGGCGGTGGGAGTAATTGCAAGAATATAAGACAGAGACTGGGGATGCGGGGTATGGGGGTGTTTGGAGTTATAAAACTCTGGGTTGACGAGGGCAAGAGGTGTGGGATAGGGAAATGATTAGGGGGAGGGAGTAGAGGGAAAACATCTTTATTGGAACAAGGTGTACCAGGAGGAGGGTGGATGTAGAGGGAAGTGGCTATAGTAGGAGATGTAACTGCACAGAGTTGCTTTGCAGCAGAGAGGAGGAAGAATAGTGCTTAGAATGTAACACCTTCTAGCGGTGGAGCTGTATAACCTGCAAATGGGGAAACAGGCACTTAGCAGATTGCAGCACGAGTGTCACTGGACAGCTTGGGGCTATAAAGAAGACACTAGATAAGACAGGAGGGTGGGTGGGGAGCCGCGCAAAATGCAGGCAGGATAAGAGCTTCCTCGCCATCGACTGGAGCTGGTTGGTTTCTGCAGAGAGGGTAAGTGAAACGCCTGTAGAAGGTGCTCACGCCTGCCTGTCCCCTGAGAGGTGTGGTGGCGGACGGCCACCAGACTGAGCCACGCAGCAGAATCTTTTCCTTGGGGGGAGTGCCCATGGAATGGGGGTCCTTGCCTGGGAGTGAAGACAAGAAATTGGAGGTTAGATAAGGACAGCTAAATCGGGAGCTGGGTGACCTAGAGTGGATTGAGTGACAGCAGGGGGAGGGTTAGGGTGAATAAAAGGATTTAGTTTAAGCACTGGTGCAACGGCTCAATTTGCAAGACAGTGAGCCTGGGCAGCGATCAGCTGCACAGCACAAGCAGAGGAGTTTGAGCAGAGAGGTCAGAAAAACACAAAGAAGCTGTAGTCACTTTAGAGCACTGAGAGCTATCAGTAGTTATAACAATTTTAAACAGGCTAAAAGAACTTTAAGCAGAGAGCTGTAATCATTCGCTAACAATTTCAACTATAAAAGTGAGATAACTTTTGCAATGAGAGCTTCAAACGCAGTCACTGAAGATAAAGCTCTTAAAAATAATAATGTTCAGTTCTGCCAAGGGCTCAAATAGAATACAAAAGATGTGAAAAAAAGAAAGAAAAAATATATTTTTTCCAGCTATCTCGTGCCGGAGATTTGCTGCACACTGCGACAGCCAGTCAGGAGAACCCAGGAGTCTGAATCCACCTATCAGAGTACAAGAGTTTGAAGCACCAGAATTTGTAAGGAGAAGACTGTGCCTTGAGAGTAAAGGGAGCATTGGTGGTAGCTTGGCAGCAGACTTCCAGATGCGGCCTCGCTGCCTATTGGAGCTGGTTAATTTCTGCGAAGATGGCAGTTGAAGTGCCCGTAGAAGGTGCTTGCGCCTCAGCTGGTCCCCTGAGGCGTGACGGCGATATCTGTTCAGACCGAGCACCGCAGCAGTAGCTTTTCCTTGGGGGGGAGCGCCCGTGGAATGGCCTCTGGTACTGCATGCAGTACTCCAGATGGGGCCTAACCAATGTCTTGTAAAGGGGTATTATTACCTCCCTCTTAGGACTTGTGATACCCCTACTAATACACCCCAGCATCCCTCTAGCCTTTCTTACTGCCTTAGTGGTCTGCTTGGATAATTTCAGGTTATCTGTGATGATGATGCCCAAGTCTCTTTCTTCCCTTGTGATTGCCAGCAACTCCCCTCCTAACCTGTAGGTAGCTTCAGGGTTTCTCTTCCCTATGTTCATGATCTTGCACTTCTTTGCATTAAACCCCAGTTGCCACTCTTCAGACCATTGTGCCAGTTTTCCAGATCTCTCTTCATTCTGCTTCGTACCATCTGGATCATCTACTGTGTTGCAGATCTTGGTGTCACCTGCAAATCCTACTCTCCAGTCCATCTGCAGTTTCACTGATGAAGATATTGAAGAGGACTGGCCCCGGAACTGATCCCTTAGGTACCCATCTTGCGACTTGCATCTCTTCTGACTGTATCCCATATGCCACCACTCTCTATTTTCTGCCCACCAAACAGTTGACCAACTTCTGGCCCACCCGAGCCTACCCAGCTTATTTATTAATATTCTACATGGAACAGTATCGAAAGCTTTGCTGAAGTCAAGGTAGGCGACATCAACTGCATCACCTTGGTCCACCATTCTGGTTACCCAGTCAAAGAAAGCTATGAGATAAGTTTGACAGGACCTTCCTATTGTAATCCCATGCTGTCTTGGATCCTGTGCTCCTATGGATTCCAGGTTTTGCACTGTCCTTTCCTTAAGGAGTGCCTCCATAATCTTGCCCACTACTGAGGTAAGACTGACTGGCCTGCAGTTCCCTGCTTCCTCCCTGCTGCCACTCTTGTGAAGTGAGATCACATGAGCCCTTCTCCAGTCTTCTGGGACTCTCCTGTGCTCAGAGACTCACTAAACAGTTCTGCTAGTGGCTCTGCTAGTTCCTCCCTTAGTTCCTTTACTACCCTGGGATGTATGCCATCCGGTCCCATTACCTTGTCCACCCTGAGCTTAGCGAGCTCTTGTAGGACCCTTTCTTTTGTGAAGGGACTTAATGTACACCTCCCTGCCCTGTGTCCATTTTGCTGAGCTGTGGGCCCTGCTATGCCTTCTCCTTAGTGGTTACTGAGCAAAAGTATCTATTTAGGATAAATGCTTTTCCTTGGTCCTCCGCCACACATTCCCGCTTATCCCTTTTGATCTTAGCAATATCTCCTCTGGACGTTTTCCTTTCATTAATGTATTTATAGAAAGTCTTGTCCCCTTCTTTTACTGTTCATGCTAGTGTTTCCTTGCTTTGGGCCTTTGCCTGCCTCACTGCCTTCCCTGCTTCCCTTAGGTAAGTTTGATATGCCTCCCTATCTTTGTCTCGCTGCATTCCCTTATATTTCCTGAAGGTCAACCTTTTGGCTCTGACCTTTTCTGGTACTGTCTTTGAAAACCAAAGTGGGTTCCTCCTTCTTTTGTCCTGCTTTTCTCCTTAACACAATGGGATATTGCTTCAAGTATTGCATTCTTAATGCTTGCCCACTTAGCCTGTACCCCCTCACCTGTATTTCTTCTTGCCAGGGCTAGCTTAACTCTGCTAGCCATCTTATCAAAGTCAGCTTCTCTGAAGTCCCATATTTTTGCATTGGAATGGGATGATTTAGTTCTAGTGGTAGTGTCTGAATGGTACCAAAGGACTGGAGGAGGGCAAATGTGGTACCACTACACAAAAGTGAGAGCAAGGTGGAGTCTGGAAATTATAGGCCTGTCAGCTTGACCTCAGTGGAGGGGAACATCTTGGAATTCATGTTAAAGTAAAGGATTGCAACATACCTGGAGGCTAGTGGCACACAAGACCCGAGGCAACATGGATTCACAACAAGGAGATCTTTTCAAACAAATCTGATAGATTTCTTTGACTGGGTAACCTGGGTGGTGGATCAGGGAGGAGCAGTAGACATGGCCTACCTAGATTTTAGCAAGGCATTTGACACCGTCCCACACAGGAGGCAAGTAAACAAGTTGCGCAGTTTGGGAGTAGGTCCCAAGGTGGTACACTGGGTCCGAAATTGGCTGAGCAACAGGACACAGGGAGGTGGTGGTAGATGGAGTTCTATCCTGGAAGCACGGAAACACATTTTTCATATATTCTTCTGTCTTACTGCCAAAAAGGGAATGGTTCTCCACAGGAAAATCCATAACCTTGTTTTGGGTGTTTTGCATGAGGCTGGTTGCTCAAGGTGATAGTTAAGGCCATCCACCTGGCTGCATTATCATTTGCATCTACAGCCATGTGGAACTGATATTTTGTGGCCTTCAGACCACACTTTGCAGTTTCCATAAGGTCAGCTGCAAACTCTGGTGGAGCCTTGTCTGCCATGGCCATAACAGAAGTCTAGAGGATCTTCTGATAGTGTGCTGCATAAGCCATATAATTAGCTTCCCTGATCCCCAGGGAAGCAGCCAAGGACCCTTTCTTAGCCATTCCATCCAATTTTCTGGAATCTTTTTCAGCAGGATAGGTGGCCAGAGGTACCTTGGCCTTATCACATGCAGCAGTCTGAACTACCCCTTCTGGGTCTGGGTGAGACAGTAAAAATTCAGAATCCGGGGGTCTAGCTGTTACTTTTTGTCAGCCTTTTTATCTACAGATGGTATGAAATTTAGGGTTTCCAGTGTCTTTACCACCTTTGGTTCTGTGGTCAGATCAATTGTATCCGGAACCAGAGTTAAAGACATTTTTTCCTTGAAACGCCTAAGGCACTGTTCAATAGTCTTTTCAGGGAAGGTTTTGGAAATATCGCAGTCAGCCTGGAAGTATTCAGCCCTTAGGCAAAATAAACACAAGTCTTGCAAAAATGTCCATACATGTAATACAGTTTTTAAATCTGGTCAGCCTAGTTTTTTTAGGCTTTTCAAACATTGACGTGGTATATTGGAAAAACACCAAATAAATCTCAATCAGCTTCTTAAACTGGGCTGAAACCGGTTAAACACTACAAAATGATTACCAAAAAAAACTAGCGGTCGGTTCCTCAACCGAGGAAAACTGCAGTTATTTTTTTTTTTTTTGCATAACATATTGTTTTGTAAGTATACTCACAAATCAATGCTTTACATAGAAGGATGACACTACAAGTTAGAAGTCATCAGTTTACAAAAATAGAAACGTAGAAACATAGACTTTGATGGCAGATAAGGACCACTTGTCCCACCCAGTCTGCCCATTTCCCTGCCTACTGGATAAGCTGTAGATTCTAATTAACCAACAGCCTACTTCCTGCAACCCCCCACTACAATTGCCTTATGTCTGTCCCATGCATGTTTGAATTCCCCCACTGTTTTAGACCTAACAACCTCCCCAGGAAGGCGGTTCCATGTATCCACCACTCTCTCTGTGAAAAAAAATGTAATCACATTAGCCCTGAGCCGTCCCCCCTCTATCTTTAAATTGTGCCCCCTTGTTCTTACACATTTCTTTTTCTGAAAGATGCTACCCTCCTGGACTTTGTTGATTCCCTTGAGGTACTTGAAAGTTTCTATCAAGTCCCCCCTGTCTCTCCTTTCATCAAGGGTATACATATTAAGCTCTCTGTCTCTCTTCATCTGGTTTCTGATGCAGACCCTGCACCATTTTAGTTGCCCTCCTCTGGACTGCTTCCATCCTGTATGTGTCCTTGCGTAGATGGGGTCTCCAAAACTGCACACAATATTCCAGATGGGGTCTCACCAACTGTTTGTATAGAGGGATAACCACTTTCCTTTTTCTACTTGTGATGTCCCTTACTATATACAAAGTGAAAAGCATCCTCCCCGTTTGGTACATCAAGGGGGAAATACAGCATTGAAACATGTTCCCATAAGAAAAAGTAATCCCAAAGCCTGCAGCTTAAATGGAAAAATCCACAAGCATCACCTCGTCAAACTATTTCTAAAGCTCAACGGTGCTCTTAATGTCAAACATAAAATTATGACCAGAGCTCTGAAAGGTATAACAAACAACCCCATAATAAATATCAAAAAGTAAGATAACCTTCCACATCCCAACAGAACAGTATATTCCCACAATATACTCTCCTTGAATTATACACTTAATAGACACTACACACTAAGAATCTACAAAAGAGGAGCTGGATAACATTGGTCCCAAATTACACAAACTGATATACAATCAAAGTCCCCTTATATTGCTCTGTGCCTTAGGAGTTGGGCCTTATAGCAGAACAAACAATTTCACTGTATAGGCATATCGTATTCAATAAATGTAACTGATTTAAAGCTGAGATTCACTCAAAAAGTCTCCAACATTAAAGGATCGGTAGTCCATACAGTCCAGCAATGTAGCTTAAAGTAAAAATGGCCCTCACCCCTGCACCCCAGTACTCACTGTACATCTAGGGCCACAGTCAAATCTCACTGTCCCTCAGAAGAAATGTCCTTCTCTTCAGCTGCTTGCTCCGATTCCTGCTCCAACAGTTGAAGAAACATATTAGCGTCCCCAGGCTCATTGAATTGACAAGATTTAGCTTTCCATTACAATCGCAGACACGCAGGAAATAAAAACTGATGTGCAATGTTAAGTTGTCTAAGACGACCATGAATCCCTTCATAGGCTTTCCTGCACTGTCTAGTGGTGAAAGACAAATCCGGGAAAATATTC
Organism: Neoceratodus forsteri; assembly: GCA_016271365.2. Classification (NCBI taxonomy): domain Eukaryota; kingdom Metazoa; phylum Chordata; order Ceratodontiformes; family Ceratodontidae; genus Neoceratodus; species Neoceratodus forsteri. Next base: position 1,183,696,944 of record CM057454.1, read on the forward strand.
ATGGTATCAGTCCCATATTTGAGGCCTCTCCGACATCGGGCAATACTGAGGACTCTGTCTCGGTCCCCAACAGATTGGCACACAACTAGGGTAGTTCTCGGGGGCTCAGATGCAGACGATGCTCTACGAGGAGAGATCCGGTAGGCAGGCTGTATGGCAAACGGAGGATTTTCCTCATCCAAGCCAAGAACAGAAGGCAGGAGAGAACGTATGAAAATTAAACAGTCATCTCCCTCAGCCTGCTCCGACAGTCCCAAAATCCGGAGATTTCTCTCACGGGCCTGATTTTCAGTGGCTTTCAAATGTCTGTGAAGTAGCCCATTCTCTGTGATTAACTTTGTTGTAGCATCGCAGGCCTTCAGTACAGAGCCCTCATTTCTTTGGACAGTTTGCTGACATGTCTCCATCCTAGTCTCGAGTGCAGAAACCCAAGGCATTAGGGAATCAAGCTTTTTGTTGATGTTCCGAACAGAGTACACCAGCTGATTTAAGGTTGCCTGTATGGTAAGTAGGGAGACCCCCTCTCGCTGTTCCACACTAAATGGCCCTGGCCACTCCCCTTGTGGTTGTCCAGATGTGAAAAACAACGATGCAGCAGAAGTGTTCCCATGAGTTTTGCCCATATTATCAGTCCTGAGTGCCTGTTATTGCAGGGAATGTACTTGTAGGGTGATTAATAAAATAGGAAGGGGTAGAAAAGACAAGATAAATGAAAGTATATGCGGAGCTCTGTAAATGCGCTGCTTCCTATTAGCTGCTCAGCAGCACCCCCTGAATACCGCAGTTTTAAATAAAACTCAACCAGAATAAACCCAGTAAAGAAATGGAACTTATGAATAAAAACATTTAAAAAATAATGCGATTTAACGCTAAGCGAGACCAACCAATCAGTTCCTTGTTTCCAGGAACCGCTAAGGAACCCCAAAAAATACTGAAAACTAAAATGTCACTAAAACTATAAAGGGCGTCAGAAACTATTCCTGTCCATATTGCAGTGTTCAGCCTAGTATCCCCTCACCTCCTCTCCCTACCATGGCTATCCTCCTCCAGGATCCCCTTTCCCAAATGTAGTCACCACTCTCTGCACAAATTCCTGTATATGGAGCTTAAGAAGCTTCTCCTACTCTTGCTACGCTGTTCAAGAAACATTGAACTAGATCCTGGACCGCCTCTACCTATTCCTGCTCCCTCAGATCTACCTCAACTAAAAGGTCTCAGCTTTATACATATTAATGCGCGCAGCCTGCGAAAGAAAATGGATTTAATTCAAGCCTGGGTACGCCACACCACCCCAGGTGTACTTGTAGTTTCGGAGTCCTGCTTGAAAGCCTCTACTCCTAATCAAGCTATCAATATCCCATCCTACAATGTTTACTTAACAGATAGGATATCTAGGGGTGGAGGGATTGCAATTCATGTTCTAGACAAATATGTGGTCTCTGTCCTTGACTCCACAACCCTGCCCAAGGAATTTGAAACTATCACCTTAAAAATGTCTCTATTGGCTAAGAAGTCAATCTACATTTCAAGCTGCTACAGACCCCCTTCTGGTGGACTGGGAATAATTTCCCACCTCCACGGGATACTAGGAATCATTGACTCTCAGTTTATTTGTATGGGGGACTTCAACTTGGATTGGAATTCTCATTGCTCTGAACCTCTAAAAAATGTCTACGATGGACTTGGATTTACGCAACTAATCTGTGATGCCACCTGCCATAATACTGAAAATCCAGGGCACAGCACTCTCCTGGACCTAATCTTTACCAACAGGCCCCATAAAATTACTTACACCGGGGTATTTCATAAGGACATTAGTGACCACAGCGCCATTGCCTGCTTGAGGCAGTCCCCAAAAACAACCAGTCCACCTGTTTTTACCTACAAAAGGAATTTCCGCAAATTTTAGGTCTCTGAGTTCCTGTCTGATCTGAATGGGATCAGATGGCACGATTTTTACCTGGCCTCAACAGTCGAGGTTTATACTCACTTCCTCAACCTTGTATTGGAGGTTATTAACAAACATGCCCCAATGACAAAACTAAGGGCTAGGAAAAAAGCCTGTCTTTGGTTCTCCAACTCGTTGAAATCCATCTTGCATCACAGAGATCACCTATGGAAAAAAACTTGCAAGACAAAATCTGAAGCCGATTGGGCTGCCTTCAGAGCAGCAAGAAACCAGTGCACCACATTCATTCAGGTAGAAAAAGAGAATAGATAAGGTGCCACTTGCCCCCACAGGCAGTGGTCATGATCCAGCCATAGCACCTCTACATGCAAGGAGCCTGATCCACCCCCTACGGTGCAAGGAGCCTGATCCACCCCCCCAAAGAGATAGATAAGGTACCACTTGCCCCCACGGGCAGCGGTCACGATCCAGCCATAGCACCTCTACGGTGCAAGGAGCATAATCCACCCAAAGAGATAGATAAGGTGCCACTTGCCTCCACAGACTGTGGTCACGATTCAGCCATAGCACCTCTATGGTGCAAGGAGCCTGATCCAGCCACCCCACAAAGAGAAAGATAAGGTGCCACTTGCCCCCATGGGCAGCGGTCACGATCCAGCCATAGCACCTCTACGGTGCAATGAGCCTGATCCACCCACCCTCTCCAAAAAGATAGATAAGGTGCCACTTGCCCCCACGGGCAGTGGTCACGATCCAGTCATAGCACCTCTACGGTACAAGGAGCCTGATCCACCCCCTCCCCAAAGAGATAGATAAGGTATGACACTTGAAAAATTGCCATGATTTCTCTGGGCTGTGTGAACGCTGAACCAGAGCATCACTTGCAATTTGCTGTTTTCAATTTCAGCGCCTTCTCAGGGTAGCACTATTGGCCCCACGCCTGTGTAGAGCTCCCTGATTAGCTGGTCTCTCACCTGAGACAGGAGCACCCGAGATGTGGCTTAATGTAAGCCTGCATCCCTGTACTCGACTTCTAAGTTATATACTTTAACTTAGCTTGTTCTGCTCGGCCTGTGTAAAGTAACTTACCATTCCCCCCTGCTGCAGTTTCTGTCCAACTGTATGTGCACTGGTACAGTGCTAGCTCTGCAAACTTCCCCTTAATTTTTCGTCCCACCCCTCTTCCCCCTCCAAGGCCTCCTTTAAATGCACACAGTCTCTGCCCACTCCTATCTGATGTTTCAATTTATTGGTTACTTACTGTCAACAACTGCAATTCCTCCCATCCGCTTTTTGCAACTAAGCCTTCTAGCAGCTTTATCTCATTCTGTCTTGCTGAGGCATACCATTTTGGTACTTTAGGTTTGCTTATTGCTGACTAGCATATCCTGCCTTGCTAAGGCAGTTGATTTAGGTCATGTTATCTTTCTAGTACTTAGTTTGCTCCAGAGTAGTAGCTAAGAAATTTGCTTCAAAGCCTCTCTGCCCTTAGTACTACTCTATAGTCAGGTGAAATCTTTTCTTATTAGCCTGACTAGGAGCTGTACTTAAGGATTACTGCTTCAGGCTCCACTGCCCATAGTAGTATTCTGCAGGGATTAAGAAATTCTCCTCCATTGAGAATCCCTTCTCTTGCCCACACTTGTAGTGCCCATTAGGTGACAGTCTCATAATAAGGGCATATTACCTGCTTCTATGGTTTTCTCTGCTCATCTTGCATGTATTGGACCTGAACGTGAATCAAAAAATAACTGCAAGAGTGGAGAATGGCTCTCTTTTTACATTGTCCAACCGGAACTTTTCCTATCAAGTAGAAGAACCTGTATGTGCTCTAACTTCCCCTAGCCCGCAGCTGGTTCTTCACCTGCACCGGCATACAGGAACTCTCCAAGAGTCTGCCCACAGGGCTACACCACCTTCTGCATACTCCCCCCTACTCCCATTGACTCTCTCGGTCAGGGTATTATTGTATGCAGTGTCAGGAAAACTGGGAACTAGCCTCAGAACTCCCTATACTGCCGCAGACAAATCATGTAACCGAAAGAATACCCAGCTACCCACACTTCTCCTAGGACTCTGCAGGAAACCCTTGTTCCTGCTTTTACTGTGCTCAGGAAATGTTGAGCTTAATCCAGGCCCTCTGGCACCCGTGGAATCCCCAGCAGAGCTACAAAGCCTCAAGGAGCTTAAATCCTTGCATGTTAATGTATGTAGACTATTAAAAAAAAAAAATCACTTCTGTTCAGGTCTGGGTATGTCATACTGCTCCAGATGTTCTGGTGATTACAGAGTTGTGGCTTTGACCGGCGACCAGTAACAACGAAGTTAACATTCCCTCCTACTTTTTGTTCAGAGCCGACAGGCAAACCAGAGGTGGTGGGGTAGCTATTTATATCAAGGATAAATTCCATGCCTCCATAATTGACTCAACCTCCATCCCAAAAGAATTTGAAAGCTTGCCATTAAAGACTGAAGTTGCCATCGGTGTCTCATTATGTATAATAGGATGCTACAGACCCTCATCAGCTGGACTACAATTGCTAAAACATCTCAAAAACATCCTGGGTTCGGCATCTTCAGAGTGTATCATACTAGGGGAATTCAACTTAGACTGGCTCTCCAGTGCGTCCACCCCACTTAAAATGTTCTGTGATTCCTTTGGGTTGTCACAGCTAATAAACAAATCTACTCATCCTGACCAGCTCAACCCTAATAACTGTACTCTCTTGGATATCATTTTAGTTAACAAACCCCGTTTATCTTCCCATGCTGCGTCTTTTTCTCTGATAATAGCGACCATTGCTTCATTGCGTATGTAAGATCCACTCTTAAATCCTCAACTGTACTAAAATTCTCCTTTAAAAGGTGCATACACAACTTTGATCTCCATGGGTATATATCAGAGCTAAGAAACTCCATGTGATGGCAGGACTTCTATCTAGCCAAGTCCCTGACTACGGCTTATATTTTCTCAGAAATTGTGCTAGGGGCTCTCAACAAGTATGCTCCTATAGTAAAAGTTCATGCCAGAAACAACTCCTGTCGGTGGTTTACAGAAGACCTGAAAGATGCTTTGCAGAGTAGGGATGTACTCTGGAGAACTGCTAGGAAAACTAATTTAATAAATGACTGGAATTCTTTCCAGAGAGTGAGAAACCTCTTCACCAAAATGGTCAGAGAAGCTAATTTCTACTGCTCTCAGCTGGAGAGCTCCTCTAGAAATGCCTCCAAATTCTGGAAGACTATCAAAGACATTGAAGGTCACACCACTGTAAATTCCCTACCTACAAAATTATTGATCGACAATACTGTAATCTCCGACAGACCATCTATCCTCGATGCTCTCAATAATCGTTTTGCCACTGCAGGGCTAGCCTTTGACTCCTCTCCTGTGAATATCTTCCACCAACAACTTAGATTGGATACACAAGAAAAACCCATCCCCAGTCCACCCTTCTCTCTGCAGCCTACCTCCCTGAAAGAAGTCGAAGATTTTCGCCTTCAGCTGGACACTAGAAAAAGTGCTGGGGCTGACCTAATTGACCTGTACTTCTTAAAGGTCGGCTACTGTGTCCTTGCAGTCCCAATTACTCATCTCTTCAACTTGTCCTTGTCCCAGGTTGACCTACTGCCCGTTTAGAAAAATGCACTTGTGGTCCCTTTGTTTAAGTCAGGAGATCCTAGTGACCTCAATAACTACAGGCCAATCTCCCTACTTCCAAGCCTGTCAAAGATGCTGGAGAAAATAGTGAACTCCTAGCTTCAGAAGTACCTGGAATCAGAAAAAATGCTTAACCCGTTACAATCCAGTTTTAGAGCACAGCATAGTGCAATCTCTGCTCTAGCCAAGGTGACAAACGAGTGGCAGATTAGACAAAAAACTTTGTCTGTGCAGTTTTCTTGGGCCTAAGCAAGACGTTTGATACCGTTGATCACAGACTGCTTCTGTCGTCCCTCCAGAACATTGGTTTGGATTCCTATCCTTAAATGGTTCTCAATTACCTCTCAGGACTGACTTTAACAAGTAAAGGTAGAAGGGAAGTTTCTCCACAAAACCCCTGTTGAGGGTGGTACCACAAGGTTCCATTCTTGGTCCCTTGCTCTTCACCATTTATATTAACAACGTAGATACCCCCATCAAAGAAGCACAAATATACCTATTCACGGATGATACGGTACTCTATGCTAGTAGCCCCACACCTGAAGTGGTCTGTAAAGCCCTTCAAAATGAATTTAACCTGCTGCAACATCAGCTTATAAACCAGAAACTGCTCTTAAATGCAAAAAAAAAACAAAGCAATGTTCCTCTCACCTCTTCAAAATGCAATCAATCCTGCAATTGCTGAGACACTCCTGCAGATCACTACCATTCTAGGTGAGCAGTTGGACTACATACCAAAGTTCAAGTACCTGGGGGTCTGGTTAGACCATTGACTTACTTACACAGATCGCTTAGAAGAACTGGCAAAGAAACTTAGACAAAGACTTGGTCTGTTCTTTAGGATTAATAATCTCCTCACAAGAGACGCTAAACTGAAACTGGTTCAAACTACCTTTCTTTCCCTATTGGATTACGCAGACTTTCTATATAGTCAGGAACCTGCAGGTATCCTAGCCAAACTTGATACGCTTTATCATAGAGCCATAAAATTTATCACGGGTCTTCCATACTGAACCCACCACCGTGCATTGTACATGGCAGTGGGATGGTCATCCCTTGCTTACAGATGGCAAAAAATTGCTGTGGTTTGGACATACAAAGCTATCTCAGATAAACTGCCCCAGTATATCTCTTTGTGCACTCTGGGGAAGTATGCCCTGAGAAGCACCTCATATAGCTACCTTTATGTTTACAAAGCAAAGTCTCACTTTGGCAGAGCAGCCATCAGCTTTCTGCTCCCTCAACTGTGGACAAGCTGCAAAAAACATTGAAATTAACTCACCCCATCAGCCTAGCAGTTTTTAAATCTCTATATCTACATCATAATAAGGAGTCCTGTGCCTGTCTACCTAAATAGTGACAAGTCAAAGCATAGTCTAATTACTACTGTTAAAAACTGATCACATCTGTAATCGACTCTTCCCTCACCCCATTTTCTACCCCATATCTGTCCTTCCAGATTCCTTTGATCCTGGTTCCAGCTCTAAATTCTCCACCACATTGGGATCCATACGATTGTCCGACATGTGGTTTTCGATTAATTACTTTCCGCTATTACTTTTTCCAGCAATAAATTATTTACCGTCAACAGTTTTCCAACTTGCTTTGCAGTACTATATAGGGGCTACAACACTGGCAAACAGCTTCATAAAACAAAATAGGTGATTACAAACTTCGTATTACAAACTGTGCTACTGCAAAAAACATGTTGGTGACTGTAAGGTTCCGACTTGTGATCGCGAGGCACAGAGCTGACAGCTGACGGCAGGGATCCATAGCAGTATCAGACATTCTCAGCAGTGAAACTAATATTTGCTTATTTATTTAAATAACTTGTTTACAAAGGTGATTATAAACTTCATATTACAAACTGTGCTACTACAAAAGCGTGTTGGTGACTGTAAGGTTCAAACTTTATCGTGGAGGCACAGAACTGACAGCTGACGGCAGAGATCCGTAGCAGTATCCCGACTATATATTTCAGCACTTCAGCTAACAGACTTATTACTGGATGACATACTGTTAAGCCATATTCACAATGAAAGCTTTCAAAAGTAAAAAACGTCTTTACTGTCGTGGTGAGCGGCCCTGCTTTGCAGTACTATATAGGTTTAAACTAACAGCACTCAGCAATGATCGGAAAATGGAAGGACTTTTCAGCGAAGTAAATATCATCAGATGTCCATAGATAAGATTAGACTCAATATAAGCATGGGGCGTGAGATTTATAGTCAAGCCAACAATGCAGTTTTCGATCAAATGATATTCAGGCAAAGATTGTGTCGGGAAATCAGATGACGGAAATAGGTCATGGAAATACAGAGTTGGGAAATGAATGACGGCAACCATACTAGACCTACTGTATCACTATATATTTTTTGTATTTGGTTTTATTTGTGTTCGTGCACCTGATATCTATATTTCTTTACTTTTATGAAAAATTGTGTCCTACCAAAATTAACTGTATCTTCTGTTCAAACATATGCTACTGTCAATGCTACCTGTTGATACTTTGTATATACACTGTATTATTGTATCTCATTTTATTTGTATTATTACTATTTTTGTGTGTTGCATCCCATGTATATTGTCCCTTGTTAACAAACCCAGGTCCACCTCGAAAATGAGCTTGCTCAACGGTGATCATTTGTTAAATAAAGACTTTGATTGATTGATTGATTGACTACTAGTCTGCTTTGGAGTCTTCCAGAAACAATGCTGCCAAATTCTGGAATATTATTAGGAATTTGAGGACATAGTTCACCTTCACCCCTCAACTAAAATAGTCTCGGGGGACTTTACCTACACAGATAGTAATGATATTCTGGACCAGTTAAATAATCATTTTGCCACAGCCGGTCTACCTTTTGACTCTTCTTCCATCAGCAAGCTATTGTCCCAGCCACTTGCTTGCACCCTTTCAACACCTTCCCTGAAATCTAGACCGTGCTGTTCACAATTTCGTTTCAGCCCTGTCTCGCTTAAGCAAGTCGAGGATCTCTTGCTCATTCTTGACCCTAAAAAAGTACAGGAGCTGACCTGCTTGAACCTTACTTTCTAAAGATAGGTGAGGCCAGGGCGTAGTACCCTATCACCCACTTGTTCAGTCTGTCACTTTCCCAAGGTATTATTCCCCATTTAGAAAACTGCTCATGTCATCCCATTTTTAAATCTGGTGAGCAATGTGACCCAAATAATTACTGACCTATTTCGCTTCTGCCCATTCTGTCTAAGCTTCTTGAAGATCTTCTTTAAGGAGGCAGTATAGTGCAGTGGCCTAAGGCTCTGAGCTGCAAATTTGGTGACATCCAGCAGACCAGACCTGGGTTTGAATCCCACAGCTTCCACTTGCATACTGTGTGACCCTGAGCAAGTCACTTAACCTCCTTGTGCTCCCAGGTCACTCCTATAAAAAAGCTTCCAGCTTAGTGTGCTATACCTGGTTAAACAACTAAAAAAAAAAGAGCTGGTCAATGCCCAACTCAGAGAGCACCTAGAAGCAGAAAATCTGCTGAACCCCTTGCAATCTGGGTTTCGCCCAAAACATATAGCATATATAGTATATATTTTGCTATAGCAAAAGCTACAGTGCTATAGGGCTGACTGCCCACAAAATGACTCTTTTAAAGAGACAGGCTCTAGTGATGTCATTTTAAGGAGGGGCTTGTTCCTTAAATGATCCCCTATTAAGCTGTAAGCACTGATGTTTGCTCCCTACATATATGTATTATTAAGTAATGTGTAGAATGAAGTGTAGGAGTACAGTGCCTTGTACGGGGGATATTTATTCTACCGAATAAAGGAATAAAATCCTAATTTGGCCCTTGTAACTGGTCACATGTTCATGATGTCATAGCCACAAGGGTATAAAGTCTCACCACCACGAGTGTTTTTTAGATAGGATGGCCAGTGAGCTGCTGGTCTTTGAGCAGGAAGGTGTGCCAGTATTCACACCAGGAATTGAATTTAAAGTAAAGTATTGAAAAAGTGACTTGGGAAGAGTCATCTCTAAGATTTATTTTGGTGTGCTATCTAACACCTGTTTTCTTTTAATTTCTGTACATATTGATTTATTTAATTTTGAAATAAAAATCATAAATGCATACATGTGTTTATTTTATGCACTTCATCTCCTGCCTAAATGAGTCTGTTTAGTCCCACACCATAACAATTGCTCACAAGTCGAATACCTACCATGAAACAATGGCAAGACCTTATGTGGTCATTCTATGTATGATGTGGAGAAATTAGCGGCCAAGCTAAACTATGCTGTTCCAAGATTTGGAAATCTATGGACCATGTGGGTTCATTATATGTTAGATCATAGGCCAGACTTTGTACCTCCATTTGTTCTTGGCCTTTAGTACTATTGTCTTTATATGCAGAGGGAGGCACAATTACTGTATCTGTTGTTTATAATGCATTAATTGATGCCAAGAGTTTGTTTTCATGCTGTGAGTGTGTCAAAATCTTGTGTTCCATGTATAAACATGCAGAGATGTAAAAATATGTTTATTTTTATAGACAAAAAACCTTAGTGCAAAAGCACTGAGGCAAGGGTTACCCCTAAGGGTATTGGCTATAAAGCCAAGTTTCAAAGTAATACTAAATCACACATACCCCCATAATACAAAGTATCATGGGATGTATATGCAAATCACCACAACATTTTAGGCTGGTTCAGCTTTAAGCAGGAATGCATGGTGCTGAAGGGCTCACACAACTCAAACCTGTAAGACCAATTTTTGTAGCTGGTTCATTCCCTGGGGTGTCATACAGACGAGGTGCACAGATGTGTCTTGGGTTGGATAAAACAGGTCTGTGTCTTCTGTTTGCACCCTTTGCTGATTGTGTGAGAGGCCCATCGCACCATGCAGTCCTGCTAAAATCAGGGTACTTAGTGAGGTAAACACAAGTATAGAGAGTCATAAGGAGAAGGGCAGGGTAAATGGAGAAAAGGCAAAGACAGTAAGGACAGGGATGGGGCAAAAAGGGGTAAGGCCATCAAAATGGAGGGTGATGAGTACCATTGCCTATAGTCTAGGTAACAAGCTCCCTGAACTGGTGGCCCTGATGGAAGAGGGACACCAGTATATTGTGGCAGTCACAGAAACATGGTACACAGAAAACCATGACTGGGATGTCAACATACCAGGTACACAATCTACAGGAGGGACAGGAGTAGAAGGGGGGGAGGAGTAGCTCTCTATGTAAGGGAAGGGATCAAAGCAATGGAACTAAAGGGTAAACAGGGAAGAGAGGAGGCACTGAGGGTCATCCTGGAGACCAAATGGCACCACAATCTGCATGGGGGTTGTATACAGACTCCCATCTCAAAGGGAGTAAATGGACAAGGAAATGATAGAAGGCATCCTTAAAATGGCAGAAAAAGGGGAGATATTGTTGTTGGGGGACCTGAATGCTGCAGCCACATCCCAAGAGCAGGGTCATTCTTGATGCCCTGCAAGGGGCATGCCTCAGTCAGCTAGTGTTGGAACCCACTTGGGAGGGAGGAGTCTTAGACCTGGTACTCTCAAATGGGGATGGAGAGAGGGTCTCGGATCTAGTAGTGGGTAGCCAGCTGGGAACAAGTAACCACTAAGCAGTGTGGTTCATGATAAACACAGCCACAGAGTCAAGCCATACAAAAGTGAAGGTACTGTATTTTAGGAGGGCTGACTTTGTCAAAATGGGAGAGCACCTTAGAAAAGCACTAGCAAACAAGCAAGAAGGAAGGGTGGAGGAACGATGGGGAAAACATCAGAATTGCCATCACAGAGGCAACACGCCTTTGTGTGAAGTAAATAAATCAAAATGAAAGAAAAAACACACTATGGTTCTCAAAAGATGTGGTGGGGAAGGTTAGGGAGAAAAAGATAGCATTCAGGAAGTATAAGGAAACACAAAAGGAGCATGACAGAGAACTGTACCAGTTAAAGCAGAAGGAAGCGGGGAAGGCAGTCAGAATAGCAAAGGCCAAACCGAGGAAAAGATAGCCAACTCGGTTAAAAGGGGATAAAATATTTTATAGGTACATTAAGGAGCAAAGAAAGACCAAGGAGGGATAGTGAGGCTTAATAAAGTGGAGGGTGGGTGGACAGAGAGGGACAGTGAAAAAGCAGGGATATCGAACAAGTACTTCTGCTCAGTATTCACAAAAGAAGAGGAGGGGGAGGTACCTAATTCAATCCATAGAAGCACTCTTGATAGGGGGTCGATACCAGTCCTTTCACAGAAGAAAGGGTTCTGAAAGAACTCCTAAAACTGAAGGTGGACAAAGCAATGGGGCCTGACGTGATTTGCCCCAGAATTCTAAAAGAACTAAAGGGAGAGCTAGTGACACCACTGACTACCCTTTTTAACAAATCATGGGAGGATGGTATAGTGCCTAAGGACTGGAGGAGGGTGGATGTGATTTCCCTTCACAAAAGTGGGAGCAAAGCAGAGGTCGGAAACTACAGACCTGTTAGCTTGACCTCAGTAGTAGGGAAAATGATGGAATCACTTCTGAAAGAAAGAATTGTTCAGTACCTAGAGGCCAGTGGGGCACAGGACCCAAGGCAGCATGGATTCATAGCGGGACTGTCATGTCAGATGAATCTAATAGATTTTTTTGACTGGGTGACCAAAGTAGTAGACCAGGGAGGTACTGTGGACGTGGCCTATCTAGACTTTAGCAAGGCATTTGACACAGTCCCACACAAAAGATTAATAAACAAGTTATCCAGCCTGGGAGTGGGTCCCAGTGTGGTAGCCTGCATAAAACACTGGCTGAACAACAGGACACAGAGGGTAATAATAAATGGAGTCCACTCCAAAGAAAGAGGGGTTACTAGTGGGGTACCACAGGGTTCAGTATTGGGTCTGGTCCTTTTTAATGTCTTTATAAGTGACATTGCAGAGGGACTGAAAGGAAAAGTATGCCTCTTTGCAGACAACACAAATGATCTGCAACAGGGCTGATACACAAGGGGGGTGGAAAGGATGAGAAGGAACTTGGCAAGGTTGGAGGAATGGTCAGAGGTATGGCAGCTTAGATTCAGTGCAAAGAAGTGCAAAGTAATGCACCTGGGAAACAAAACCCTAGGGGAAGAGTACATGGTGGGGGGGGGGGTAGTAACCGCAACAAAAATGGAAAGGGACCTGGGGATAGTTATATCAGATGACCTAAAGGTAAGCAAGCAATGTGAGATGGCTGGGGGGATACTGGGACATGTATAGGGAGAGACATCACCAGTAGAAAACAGGACGTTGTTATCCCCCTGTACAGACAGTTGGTGAGACCCCATCTGGAGTACTTTGTGCAATTCTAGAGACCCCATCTCCACAAGGACATAGACAGGATTGTCCCAGTATCCCCAACTCTCCTTACTGCCTTCTCACATTGCTTATGCACTTTTAGGTCATCCCCCGTGTATCAAGTTTAGGAAGGCATCTCTGAAGAACATACCCCAGGGCTTCTGATAAACCATGCAGTACTCTCCTAGACATGCACTGTGTTCTTTTTTAGGTGCCCATTACATTTGAAGATGTTGCAGTCTTTTTTTCTAAAGAAGAGTGGAGCATTTTAACTGAAGCTGAGAAGGACCTGTACAGGGATGTGATGAAGGAGAATTATGAGACTGTGATCTCACTAGGTAAGAGCTGTTATGGTAATGTCCTCTTTTGTGTCTCTAAAAGTGACATTTTGTGTTCTATAAAACACGAGTGCCCATTTAGGAAACTAAATTTAGAAAAGCCTGTGTTTCCTGGATTTGGTACTCTGTTTTCCAGCACCATGCATGTGTGTCAGTACTGGGCCACTGACATTATTTTTGATCACTTCCTTGCCCTGCTGACTAGGTCCCTATCTAACTCTTGTATGCACAACTTGTTGGGCGTACACCACTGAATGTCTGTTTACAAAAGGTGTTTGATGGGGCTGGCCTGCCAGCAGTGTCATAGTGCTGCTGCTTGCGGCACCAGTGACCCATATCAGCAGCCTGAAGTGAGCCTGGGGTATAAGTGGCCCAGCTGGGGGAGGAGGATGGAGTGTACGGAGGACTGTGGTCCTCCTCTGGGGAAGGGGATGTGCAGAGACCAATAATTCCCTGGCCCCTAGGAGAAAGTAGAGGAAAGACAGCCAGGACTGCCTGGAAAGGCAAAAAGGGGCATAGCAGATGCCAACATGTGGTGCAAGTGATGCACGTCATGGTGTAATTGAATACCAAACCTCATGGGGGAACTAAAAAGGGAGAAAAAGGTTACCAGCAGCAGGATAGTGCCAAGGCACCTGCAGGCCCCACATCCGGCCAACTGAGCTTGCCAGACCAGCAAATGGATCCTGTTCCTGATGGGGATTGGAGGGGACCCTGTCAACCCTGCTAGGGGGCACTCTGGGGGAAGACTGGCTGGCTGGTAAGTCCCGGTTGATGTCAAGCTGACAGGGCTGGTGTGTCCAGGCAGATGGGGATCATCTAGTAGAGGGCAGAAACAGAGCAGAAAAAAAGAAGGTGTCGGATTGTCAGAACTGGAGATGTAACTTCTGTTTCTATCCATATGTTCGATACAGCAGAGGTGAGCACAGTGCAAGCTTCCCCCTAGAGTACCCCGGCCAGTGTGTCTCAACCCTGTCATAGAAGGACCACCTCATAGATTAGAGGGTAGTGCAGACACCATGCCCATTTAATTCTTGGCCTGCTGTGTGAGACTGCCAGTAGGGGTGCTGATTAGTGACAGCTGCATTAGCAGTTATTGTGATACAAACATGGGATCTCGAGACAAAACTCAGACCAGCTGTCCATCTAGTTCACCCCTTCCCTGTCTGCAGTTGCAACCAAGCGATTTCAGAATTTGACTGAGAACTTGCTGTAGCCCCTTGCTTATATGTGTGTGATACATTTTTCCCAGTGGATACTTGTTTGCTAGGAACAGAACTGAGACCCCAACAACTTATTTCACACAAGCCAGAGTGTCACTGATTGAGCCCTCTAGTTCCCCAGAATCTTTGATCTCCTTCTAGACTTCCTCAAACACAACACCATCCTTTCCGTAACCTGAGGGACTCTGATCATCACTAATTTGAAGTGAGAGATTGATGAGGAACTGACAGCAGTTCCACACTCAATACCCACACACAGCTTTACACAGTTCCATGAAGCTGTTTTTTTTATTAACCTGTAAAGTTTATTGAGAATTAATTTATAGGTTACATTAAGCTGTTTTATGGTAAGAGGAATGTTGGCCAGGATACCAGGGAAAATTCCCTACTGTTGCAAAAAATGCCTTGGGTTATTTTACTTTCATTAGGACACCTACTATGACAGCACCAGAGGTAGGCAGAAGTGACCTCAGTTGAAACATCTAAATATAGAAACAGAATTTGTCACAAAAAAGTACAGTGTTTGGGTCTTGCACCAGTTCTTGGTCAGGCCCTATCGCAAATACAGTGTTCTGTTCTGGTACTGATCCCTTGTCATGATACATCTAGAGTATAGTTTTCAGTTTTGGTACTAATCCTTGGTCCGGCCCTATCTCGAATACAGTTGTCTGTGACAGTTCACATAACCTCTGTTTTTATGCATATATTTGATACAGCAGAGGCAAGCATAGTGCAAGCTTCCCCCTCCACTACCCCAGCCAATGTGGCTTAACCCGTCACTGAAGGAGCACCTCATCGATTACAGGGCAGTCCAGACGCTGTGCCCATTTAATTATTGGCCTCACGTGTGAGACTGCCAACAAGGGTGATGACTAGTGACAACTGCATTAGTAGGTATTGTGATAGAAACATGGAATTTGCAAGACAAAACTTAGACCAGACAGAGCGGCGCTGAGATATCAGAGACAGGTCAGGCAGGCTCCTGTCATATTAATTGTATGAAGGCTTATGTTGCTTTTGGAATTTACACCAAATAAATTATTTTCATAATGGAGACAGCCTAGATTTCAGTGCTCTACTTAATCACCACCCTTGTTCATTACCACTGTGCAGTTGATCGTTTTGTTTGTACTGCTTAAACTCAGGTTGATGGACCCTCAACTAACACTTCCCTCAGTCATTGGCGCAGGTACACCTGCAGAGGTTAGTTATGATAGTGATCCTTGGTGAGACACCATCTTGAGTAGGGTTCAGTTCTGGTACTGATCCTTGGTCTGGTCCAGTCTCTAGCAGTGTTCTGTTCTGGCACAAATCCCTGAGTAAGTCTCCATCTCGAGTACAGTGTTCAGTTCTGGTACCAGTCCTTGGTCAGGCTCTATCTCAAGTACAGTGTTCAGTTCTGGTACCGATCCTTGGTCAGACACCATCTCAAGTGCAATGTTTAGTTCTGGTCCCAATCACTGAGAAAATATATCGACATGATTGGAAAATGTCCAGAGGAGAGCTAGCAAAGTGGTAGAGGGCTCGGAGAACATGAACTATGAGGATTTACTGGCAGAACTAGGCTCTTCTCCTTGGAAAAAAGAGGTCTCGGGGGTGACATGAGCACAGTATTCAAACTGCTGAAAGGGTAACACCAGCATATCATAGAATCATGCTGGCAGAAAAAGACCATTCGGTCCATCGAATCTGCCCTAGATAGCACCCCCCCACTGCTCTTTTACTTCCTACCCTGCTGCTGTCAGTCACCTCCCCTTCCTAGTAGCATATAGTTATCCTAGGCTCTTTTGAATTTCTCCACCTTCTATCAAATGCAGCTCTTCAGAATATCCAATGATTAGAGAATGATGGGGCAGACAATGTCACTGAAAAGTAGGAAAATTCAAGGGGTGTATCTAGAATAACTACTTCACAGAAAGGGGGTGAGTGTGTGGCACAGACTAAAGTGAGGGGTCATCAATCATTACTGTAGCTAAAGACCCTTTAAATGCAGACTTGATAGATACTTAAAAGAAAATGGGACGACACTGTTCCCACTGAGCTGGGGGGGACCTTCATGGATCACTGGCTTCTTTCCTGAAATAATACATTAATAGTATTTGTTGTTTGCAGAATATCATGTTTGACGATTAACAGTCTCCATGTTTAATCCTCACAGGTTTGCAAGTCCCAGAACACTACGTGGAATTGTTTATTAAAGATAAAGAATCCTATGTTGGTGATTCACTGAGTAGGAATGAGTGAACACAGAAGCCTCCTGAAAGAACACCCCAAGAGTAAGTAGATGGCCTGGGAAGCAACAGCATAGTATCCTAGTGATTTAAGGTTGGATGGTCTATCGGGTCCCCTCATATGCTTTATAAGTAGGGCTGTAAGTAATTCACGGTAAAAAATGAATAAATTCACGGCTTCTGCATGGAAAAAACAGCCATTTTCACGGCAAATTATACACACATTAATTTTCGGTTATGTATCAGTCCTTTATTGAACTTCAACGTAATAAAAACAGATGAAACAGTTACAAGCATCTTTGAATCACATTGCACAACAAGATAATTAATATAAAGTGCAAAAACAGACTGCATAAAGTAGGAAAATTTTGCTGCAGCATGGAATATACTTTTAAGTTTTCAGGCTTAAAGCAATTCTCGAGAGAGTAGGGAATCTGTCCAACCAACCAACCCAGTACTGCACCACGTCTTGTTCTAGTTCGGGGCTTGCTTCTACGCTGCTTTGAAATTCTTGCCAAGTTTTGATGCAGAGGTTGGCTTCTGAGGCATCGATATGGCGTGTACTGCTGGCAGACTAGTGTGTAAACAGGGGAAGAAAGAGTAGGTTTTTAACTGATATTGCAATTATTTAATTGCTTGGCTAAGCATGGCAATCACGCCGCTAGCACTTGTCGATTGCTCCACACTGCTGTCAGTTGCACAATCTTTGAGGTCCGTCCTGCAGTTAATGCTTTTTAATCACCTGCTAGTACAGCTATCATTTTAAAATGACTGCTGTACTAGCAGGTGATTAAAAAATATTCATTTTAGATGAGCTAAGGGTGGTTTCAGGAAAATGACAAAATTAACGGTATGAGGTGATTTTCACGGTTTCCATGAATTCCATGCTGTCCGTGAATTAATTACTGCCGTATTTATAAGCACTGATTTAACAAAAACAACTAAACTTATTTATAGGGAATCCCCACCTACTCTACTTTCCAGGCTATCCAGAATACCCTGGGTAGAACAGGTAAGATTTTGTGTGTAAGCAGAAATATGTCCAGTCTTATCTTGAAGTCTTGTGCTGTCTTCATAGCTATTGCCTATGCTGGTAATCTAGTCCATAGGTTCAGCACCCTCGGAGAGAAAAAATGCTTCCTAACATTACCTTTGTGTTTACTGCCTCTGAGCTTCAAGCTGTTTCCCCACATCCTCCCGGAGAACAGCTACATCTCCATATGTTCCATCATGTGGATCACCTTGCATATGCAGAAGGCAGAGATTGTGTCCTCCCTCCATCTCCTTTTCTCAGGGGTGAACATGTGAAGGGCCTTCAGTCTGTTTTCACAGCTTTTGTCCTCTAAACTGGTGAGGTTGCATCTGGAATTCTGTGCTCAGATCTGGAGTCCTCACCTAAGGAAGGACAGGGACAGGCTGGAGGCAGTTGCAGCATGAGGTGACCAAGATGATTCCATGGCCAACAGGGCAGATGTTGCAAAGATTGTCTGAGAGTACTGAGCATGTACTTACTGGTGACCAGGCGAGAGAAGGGGGATATGACAGAGACCTTCAAGATCCTGAAGGGAATGATAAGGGGAACTGCAGGGAACTATTTAGCAGGATTACAGAGTCAAGAACCAGAAGTCACAAGTGGAAACTGGTGGGCAGCATGTTTAAGAGGGATGTGAATAATGTATATTTTATGGAAAAAACGTTGGAGCGATGGAGCAGTCTACCAGTGGAGGTGGTGGGTGCCCAGACCATAAAATGGTTTCAGGCATGACTGGGCCAGAGTAAAGGGTCTGGTGTTTGCTCAGGTCATTATTCAGTAACATCCTGTAGCCACAATAACACTGTAGGATACTGTGGGATAGCAATTTATTTTCATGCAGCAATAACGCCCAAATGACATTGTAGTAAGTGTGTACCCATAAGTAAGGGATCAGCTTGATAGCCAGTCAAGAAGGACTAGGTTAATGGAAAAGGACCTGGGGTAGTTATTTAAGATGACCTAAAGGTGGGCAAGCAATGTGAGAAGGCAGTAAGGAGGACTGGGGGGGTACTGGGATGCATAGGGAGAGGCATCACCAGTAGAAAACAGGAAGTTGTTATCCCTGTGTACAGACAGCCGGTGAAACCCCATTTGGAATACTGCATGTAGTTCTGGAGACCCCATCTCTGCAAGGATATAGACAGGGTGGTGGCTGTCCAGAGGAGGGCAACCAAAATGGTGCAGGGTCTGCACCAGAAGACATACGAAAAGAGACTAAAGAAGCTTCATATGTATACCCTCGAGGAAAGGACGGAAAGGGGGGACATGATAGAAACTTTAAAGTACCTCAAGGTAATCAACAAAGTCCAAGAAGGTAGCATCTTTCAGAAAAAGATGTGCAAGAACAAGGGGGCACAATTTAAAGATGGGGGGGGGATGGCTCAGAGGTAATGTGAGAAAGTATTTTTTCATGGAGAGGGTTGTGGATGCATGGAACAGCCTTTCTGAGAAGGTCATGGAGCAAACAGTGGGGGAATTCAAGAATGCATGGGGCGGACATAAGGCAATTCTAGTGCGGGGTAGGAGGAAGTGGGCTACAGGTTGACTAGGATCTGTAGCTTACCTATTAGGTAGGGAAATGGGCAGACTAGGTGGGCGAAACAGTCCTTATCTGCCATCAAATTCTATGTTTCTGTGTTATGTTAAGGCATTTACAGCATAGCACAATGAAAAGTGTTTTCTTCCCATTGACAATAGAGACTAGTTTTGTATTACGGCAGCTAAGTTTTAGAAAACGCATATAATAAATTGCTGGGTGTGATATAATAAGCTATTCATATTGGTAACCCATGATATGGGTGACTGAGATTAGCGACTTAGTCTCAGTGCCCGTAATGTGAGCTACCCTGAAAGGGTAGCAATGGAAGAAAGAGTGCAGTGGAAGAGGAGGGATGAGGAAGACCGTAAGTAGTAGGTATTGCAGCGTGGTTTGCCAAGCTGCTCACGTGTGTTGTGGTGAGGTGGCTGACTATAGGATTTTAGGTGCAGGGTTCGGGGCTGGGAGGGGTAAGCTTTGTGTGAGTGGGATTTTCTGTTTCTTGACTGTGTCTCCCCTGGAGTTGATCATCAATAGTTTGGGGGGGGGGGCCCCATATAAAAACACTTTATGGTTGTCACCGGGTTCTTGCTGGGAGTGTACATCGCCATTTTTCATTTCGGCGAAGTACACTCGCTGTAATGGTGATTGCAGTTCGGCGGTCGCTGTTATGACATGGAAACTTCATATTGATCTATTTAGAGAACTTCCAATATGAATGTGAGTATAGTCACACTGACAAATGGGGAACTGGGGATAAAATGTGCCCTTTGCAGTAAGTTCAGTACTGAACATACAGCTGCAATCAATGCATTGACTTGAGTGAATTTAGAAATAAGATCAATAGATGCAATTGGAAATAACAAATCTCAGAAATCAAGTAAAAATACAGTATACAGTGCAGGGCTAAGAAATACTGAGAACCCAAATGAGGGGAATAGTAAAAAAAATGCAAAGAGAATCAGATAGTGAGAAGGCTGATGATTGGAGCATGGTGGTAAAAACAAAAAAGCAAAAGAGGTAGGAGGGTCAGGAATTTTCAAACAGAAACTGAAAATCAGTTTGCTCCTTTAATTGATGCGATAGGTCAAACAGAAGAACAATACCTAGAATTACTCAGTCTAATGAGTTGTAATGAGATGGCCAAATAGATCAACATAAAAATAGTGTCCTAGTTATGGAATCTACAAATGAGGAAAATAAGGGTGATACCCCAAAACAAATCTGTATATTAGTGGATTCTGTGTGCTCTCTTCGAGCCTATGGCAACTGGTGCTCTGAAATATGTTACCTGGAAAACAGATTTCTTGGTAGTCCTCACCTCAGCCAGGAGAGTGAGCGCGCTCCAAGCTGTCTGTACAGATACTAACTATGTTATCCTCGACATGGATAAAGTAGTTTTGAGGATCGACAGAAAATTTCTCCCTAAAGTGGTTTCAGAGTTACTTCTCAACCAATCCAAAACACTCCATGTGTTTTCACTGAAAAATCCACAGCAGGGAGCAGAGACTCAATTCCCTGAATGTTAAAAGAGCGTTAAGCTGCTACCTGAACTGCACTAAAATGTCAGGTCCACTTCAACACAACTGCTCATCTGTGGCGATGTAGGCCAGGGCAAGCCAGCATCCAGGAGGACCATTGCTGGCTGGACAGTGGCATGCATACAATTCTGTTATGGCAGTGCTGACAAATGTCCAACAGAAGGCTTTAGGGCCTACTCCATGAGGGCACCTCCGCTTCTGTGGTAGAGGTGCCTCCATCTAGGAGATTTGTAAAGCAGCTACACAGAAAACAGTTCACACCTTTACAAATCACTGTTGTATGAACTGTGGCAGGATGAGAATGTCAACATAAAATTAAAATAAAACATTTATTCTTTTCACTCTGTCCTTTTCTCTCAAACTTTTCTGTCTATCCTTAATTTCTTGTCAGGGTGGCCAACCTGACAATTCTGTTCTATCTGTGCTGTACCTTTAATCTGTTGTCATTCTAACTATCAAAACTGTCACATGAAGTTAAAAAGATCCTTTAAAGCCTCCAGCTATGTAGATTTTGTGGAAGATTTTGAATCCCCAAGAATCAAGAGTGTTTCCAACACCAGAGCAGATTTCCAGACAACCCATTTTAAAGCAAGTCTCTGCAGACTGGAAGATGAGCAAGCAGGCTGTTGCAAGGAGAAAGAAAACTCTCCCTGCAGCTGCTTGCTGTAGATCTCACTTTGCTGCCAAAAAAAAAAAACAGAGAGAGTAAATAAAAAATTAAAATAAGTACTGCAGCGTTAGTGCAGACTGTTCCTGTGTATAAAGACATGATAAGGGGTGTTTGACTTGTTATTGTGTTGATCAAAGCTATCAAGAAGTGAAGTACAGTATGGGAAGTGAAATAGTGCAATGTTTGCTGACTGCTGAAATGGCAGAGCTGCCATGGGGTTGGGGGTGGAGAAATGTAAAACATAAAGATGTGTTTAAATACAGTCCTCTATAAACAAGTTTGCTTTTCTTGGTTACTTTACCTGAAATGGTGGCAGGTAGCAAAAGATGGCTTCTATAGAGCTGGTAGCCTAGAAAATGGCTGCTAATATAGAAGTGGTGTGATGATGTCATTAAAAAGGGGAGGGGCTAAAAAGGTCCTTGATGATGCTTTCACCACCAATTAAGATTCCTCTAAGTTAAAATGAGTACCTACAGAGTATTGCTAATATTATGTTGAAAAAAGGACACCATAAGCTTTAGATTTAGAGAAATTGAAGCCTAATCTTAAATTCCAGAGTAGAGGAATAAGGTTTTTGGTATAATTGATAGTCACATGTCAGTGATGTCATGATATTTGTGCTATATTAACCTCCCCACCAGGAGGCTAATTCAGGTGTGCTGGTCAGTTTCTTCTGACCAAGCAAGGGAGAGGAGGTGCGAGTGCCTACACACCAGAGTGGGAAGAAATACTGAATATACAGAACGCAGCAGGGAGTCTGAGGAAAGACTAGCCTGATTATTTTGTTTTGTTTTGTTTTATTTGTTGTTATTTTGGTGTGAAAGTTTAAACACCCATTTATTTACTGTAAATATTTTTTTGAACACTTAATTTTTATCATTTTTGGAAAATAAAATGATAAATGCTACCTCAGCATTTTTTATGCACTTGATTTAAGGACTGGTGTCTGTTATTGAACCCACACGCTTACATGAACATACAGTTCAGAAAAGATGCTACTTTTGGTACTGCTGTCTTGCAGAACCCTTTCCATAAATAGGTTCTGTATCCAGCCTTCCAAAGTACTGGTGTTGCTCGGATAGTGCCACTGTAGATCCGCCAGTGATCCGGTGGATGGCAGCACTATTAGAGTTGGATCCGTCCCGGGATCTGGACGAATACAGAGGTTGGATCCCACTTTATCCAGCACCAGATCCCTGGATCCAGCATTGGATCCCAGTGCTGGATCCAATGTCAGATCCCTGAATCCAGCACTGGATCCCCGGATCCAGTCGTCGGATAAGAAAAAAGTACTCACCATAGTAATCTTGTTTCTTCAAAGGATCACTCATTATGATTAAACAAATGCAGTCAGCCTCCTGTGTTGGACTGCCTGGAGAGATGGAATTATATGCAAATGATGGAACTCTCAATTGGCTCATGCCATTTTCAAACTGCTGCCCCAGCAACTGTTGCTCTCTGAGTGTTTCAGATTCTTACGTAGCCTAAACTGGGTGTCAAACCCATTAACTATGATAATATTTAAATATATACTAATTTTTTGTCCTCTCGGGTCAAAAAAAATCCCAATAAGATAAACTTAAAAAACTTGGCACCACAAGTGAACCAACTGGTTCACAAAACAGTGAGTCTCTAACTTAACCTATATAGAAAAAATATCCCAAAAACAGGACTGCAGAACAAAGACCATAGGTTTTTTTTAGTAGAGAAGGCAGGGAGGGAGCTTTAATCTTAATGAGTGATCCCTTTGAAGAAACAAGATTACAGTGGTACATAATTTTTTCTTGTAACCCCAGGAATCACTCATTATAATTAAACAAATGCAGACTACCAAGCAGTACCTTTGGAGGTTGGGCAGAAAACCTATTTAGGAAACAGGTTCTGCAGCACTGTTGTACCAAACCTGGCATCACTTCTGGATTGCAGATCCAGGCTGTATTGCTTTGTGAAGGTGTGTACTGTTTTCCATGTAGCTGCTTTGCAGATCTCCAAGAGTGGAATATCCCTTGAAGCTGCCACTGAAGCAGCTGTACCCCTGGTTGAGTGTGCTCTGAGGCGCAGGGGAGCCTGTTTACCCACTTTACTATAGCAAAACTGGATACATGCCACTATCCAACGAGCAACTGTCCATTTTGTGGCAGGTCTACCCTTGCCTACCTCTCCGTAGGTAAGAAAGAGCTGCGTCCGGTCTGGTCTGTAAGACTTAGTTCTGTCAATATAGTGGCTAAGTGCCCTTTTGACATCAGGGAGTTAAGCTCTCCTTTCTGGAGAACTGGAGTTCTCTGTGAAAGAACAGGTAAGTGATGGACTGATTTAAATGGAAATCAGACACCACTTTGGGAAGAAATTTTCTATTGGTCCTAAGGACCACTTTTCCCCTATGGAATGAGATGTAATCTGCATCCATACTCAGGGCTTGTAACTCACTGATTCTTCTGGCTGAAGTAATAGCAACCAAAACACAGTTTTCAAGTGATATACTTCAGGTTTGCTGTTGCCATTGGTTCAAATGGAGCATGCATAAGCTTGGCAATGCAGATATTCAGATTCCAGGCCGAGACTGGTTCCCTCAAAGGGGGATACAAAAGGTTAAAGCCTTTAAAATATTTCCCAAAAAACTGAATGAGAGGCCATGGACCTCTCTTTGCCTACTGACAGGAAAGCTGAGACTGAAGCCAAATGAACCTTGAGATTCGCAGGCTTCAGAGCTAAAGAAAGTAAGTGCGTCAGGAAGTCCAGAAGAATGGCAAAGTCAGCCCTGGATGGGTCGATATCCTTACCTGCGCACCATGTGGACAACCTCTTCCACTTGGCAGAGTACTTTTTTTAGTGGAAGGTTTCCTGGAACCCCTAAGTACTGTCAAAACTTGTTCTGACAGTTTAAGATCCATATACTCTAAGTCATCAAGAGCCAGTCCTTGAGCCTTAGCGATTTCAGGTTGGGGTACAGTATCCTGCCCTGAGAGGAAGTCAGCAGGTTGTTCTTCCTGGGCAGATAAATTGGAGGTACCACTGACAGAGTCAACAGAAGCGAATACCAGTGCTGCCTCACCCAATCTGGTGCCACCAGTATCACTGTTGCTGACTGAGGCCTTAATTTCAGTAGGGTCCTGAATATCTGTGGGAAAGGAGGGAAGGCATAGAGAAACTTTCCTGTCCAGTCCAGTGCCAACGCATCCAGGGGTAGTGTGCCCCTGAGAGGAGGCCTGCAGCAATAAACTGGCAACTGGTGATTTCTGCAGAGGTGAAGAGATCTCTCTCTCTCTCTCTCGAGTGCCCCAACGCCTGAAAATCGAACTGAGAATTTGAGGATTCAGGCACCACTCATGGTGATCCTGACTTATCCTGCTGAGGGAGTCTGCCAGTACCTTGTCCTTTCTTGGAAGATGTATGGCTGAAAGGGATACCTTCATGGAGTAGGCCAGGGACCACAGCCTCATTGTTTCTATGCACAGTAGGGCTGACCTGGTTCCTCCCTGTTTGTTTATGTAATATACAGTAGTGGTGTTGTCTGTTCTGACCTACACCATTTTGTTTTGAAGAAGTGGAGCAAATGCCTGCAGGGCTAGGTACACTTCTCTGAGCTCCGGAAGATTTATATGCAACATGGATTCTTGAGTAGACCATGTGCCACTTGCTGTATAATCCAACATGTGTGCTCTCCAACCCAGAAGGGATGCATCTGTTGTAAGAACCAGGGAAGGTTGTTCCTTTGTGAAAATAACTCCTACCCAAAGGTTTTGTTCATCCAGCCACCACTCCAGTGCCCGTAGGAGATTGTGTGTGACTGGCACCAGCTTGGACAGAGGGTCTGTCCTCTGTAACCAGTACTGCCTCAGCTGGAAATGGATGTCCCTCATTTGGAATCTGGAACCTAGTACCACTGTGGTGGCAGCTGCCATGTGACCCAAAAGCTTGAAGAAGTCTCTGGCTGGTTTGGGTTTTCCTGGAACAACTGAGCTTGCAATTCTTAAAATACTGTTTACCCTGTCCTGTGGCAAGAAGGCTTTGCCCAGTCTGGTGTTCAGTTCTGCCCCAGTGAATTCAAGTATCTGAACTGGTGCTTGTTGTGACTTCTGCTGGTTTATGAGGAAACCCAGGGATTCCAGAGTAGACTTTGTTAGTGCTAAGGCCTGCTCTGCCAAACATAGAGATGGGCCCACCACTAACCAGTCATCCAGGTAGGGAAAGACTGATACTCCCTGTTTTCTCAGAAACTCCACTACCACGGCCAGACACTTTGTGAATGCCCTTGGTGCAAAAGTCAGGCCAAAAGGAAGGGCTGCAGACTGATAATGGCCTGAGGATAGTCTGAACCTCAGAAACTTTCTGTAAGAAGGTCTGATGGGGATGTGAAAATAAGCATCTTTTAAATCTAGGGAGGCTAGCCAGTCTCCCTTTTGTAAAGTGGGAATGATCAGAGCAGGAGTGACCATTTTTAATTTTGGTTTCAGAATATATCTGTTTAGAAGTCTTAAATCCAGGATAGGTTGCCAATCCCCATTTTTCTTCTTTGTGAGGAAATATCTGGAGTAGAAGCCTTTGCCCCTCTGGTTTAGGGGCACAGGCTCCACTGCCTTGATAGCTAGCAGATGTTTTACTTCTGCACCAGTAGTATCCTGTCTGCGGATGTGACTGGTGCAAATGTTCTTGCTTTCAGCATGGGGAGAGATTTGAAGCTGATTGTCAGACCCTGGCTCACCACCTCCAGGACCCACTTGTATGTGGTAATGGTATACCAGTCCTGAAGAAAATGAGCCAGTCTGTCACCCACTGGTCATTTTTGGCAGGGGATGCGACCTGTACTAACCCGTCAGGGGTTCTGAGTGGGCTGTGCCTGAATCACTGGGGAGGGAGAAGGTCTCTAAATGGCTCTCCTGCCCCTCCCTCTGAAGTATCATCTAGGCTGTTGTAGCAGCTGAGAGGCCTGAGCCTGGAAAAAAGGTCTGGAGTATGATCTTCTACCCCTGTCTCCCCTGGTCTGGGACCTATAAGATGAGGATGGCCTATCTTTAAAATTGCTTCTGTAGGTGGCGTTATACTCTTCTACCTTCTTCATACAGGCCTCTGTTTTATCTCCAAACAGAGAATTTTTCTCAAAAGGAAAGTCCATCCCCTTAGCTTGGATGTCAACGGTCAGGTCTGTGACCCTGAACAAGGCAAATCTTCTAAGGGAGCGAGAAAGTGCCATCAACCTGGCTGCAGAGTCATTAGTGTCCACAGCCATGCAAAACTGGTATTTTGTGGCATCTAAAGTGGCCCTTGCTGTATCCTGCAAGTCCACTACCACCTCACCAGGTACTTTGTCAGCTAGAGCTAACACTGCATTCCAGAATGCCTTCTGGTATTACACTGCATAGGCCTTATAATTGGCCTGTTTAAGAATGAGGGAAGCAGCCATACACCCTTTCTTTCCCATTGTGTCCATCTTCCAAGAATCCTTATCTAGGGAATGGGTAGCCAAGGAAATTCTGGCTTTGTCATAAGCAGTAGTCTGCACAACCCCTTCGGGGTCAGGGTGGCTGAACAGAAAATCAGCTGCTGTCCTATCAAGCTGATATTTCTTGTCAGCTTTTTTATTAACTCCTGGAACAGAATTGGGAGTTTGGAATGCTTGCATTGCTGCGTTTTAAGGACTTATGCATAGGCAGTAGTAAATGTTTTGTGGGGTTAGCCCATCATATCCAAGAATTCTGCTTCCTTCACATCCTCCTCTATCTCCTGCAGAGGGAGGCTGAGTGTTTCTAACATGCTTTTAACAAAAGCATAGTGTGAGAATAATCTTCTGGACCCCTGAGAGAGCCAAACTCCTGTTCTGGAGAAACCTCTGGATCTGTCGGTTCCTCCTCAAATTCATCATTGTCCTCCTCAGGAAAGGAAGCCTCAGGCTCCTGAGAAGGTGGAACCAGCACAGAACTGGTGCAGTTGGTACTGGAACTGGGACTGCAGCTTGCAGTGCTTGCAAGACCTGTAAGGCCTTGGAAATGTCCTCAGCTGAGGGCTCCTTAGCCTTCTTTTTTTTTTTTTTTGTTGTTAACCAGGTATAGCACACTAAGCTGAAAGCTTTTTACAGGAGCGACCTGGGAGCACAAGGAGGTTAAGTGACTTGCTCAGGGTCACACAGTATGCAAGTGGAAGCTGTGGGATTCAAATCCAGGTCTGGTCTGCTGGATGTCACCAAATTTGCAGCTCAGAGCCTTAGACCACTGCGCTATACTGCCTCCCAGCCTCCCACCTTCTCAGCCAGAGGTGCAGCGACATGCTTCTCTTTACATTTTTTCTTCATTGGTGCAGGTTCAGTCCCTGAGTCCACCGGTCTTTTGACTTACCCTGCTCAACTTTTTCTGATCCTTTATCAGGATCCTTAGCTTTACTTTCATCCTTTCTTGTGCCAGAGGTGGAGGAACTAGTTTCACCAGTAACAGTAGAAGCAGAGGCCATCTCTTTTAATATTTTTGACCTTTTCTTAAGAGTTTTAGGGCAAAATGTTTTACGTCACAATTTGCAAAGATACAGCTAGTACCTAGACAAAAATACACAAGAATGCCTGTCTGCTTTGGCTATTATCTGACCACAAGACTCACACAATTTAAAACTAGTGGGTCATGTGTGTTTTAGAGCTTAACAGCAGGATCCTCTGACATTGAGCAGGAATCATTGAAGAAAATATGACAAATTATCGGTTCTTGAGAACCGAATACAACAAATAAAGCAACCGCTAACGGTTCCTGGAACCGAGCGCTACTCGGTTCCTGACACTGAGACTAAGAAATCCTATATAAGATTTAAATAATTATATGCAGTTAGAACCTACTGCATAAATAACAAATATACAAGATTGATGTAAAACCCTCACTAGAAATAGCGGAACCATGAGGAACTGCTAAATACAATGAAAATTACACAAACTACAAAATAAACTAAAACTAAGGCAGCAATCTAAAAATAAAGTAAAAACACTACTTATCAAACAGATAATCATATTTTGAAGAGGTTGAAGGAGAACTCTCCGAGACGTCTTCACTAAGCAGGTGGAGTAAAGAATCTGAAGCACTCAGAGTGCAACAGTGGCTAGGGCAGCAGTTTGAAAGTTGCATGAGCCAATTGAGAGTTCCATCATTTGCATATAATTCCACCTCTCCGGGCAGTCCAACACAGGAGGCTGACTGCATTTGTTTAGTCATAATGAGTGATTCCTGGGGTTAGAATTTGGGATCTGACCAGGGATCCAACGGCTGGGTCCACAGACAGATAGTGGAAGTATCTGGCAGATCCACTTCTGCTGCAAAATGGCAGACACCTGTGGATCCGTCTGAGCAAATAGTACAAGGTACTGCAATGGAGTCTGCACTTGTCAAGCAATAGTGAGGGACTCCTGGGATTTGAAGAAAATATTACTTACTGCAGTAAAGTTGTTCCTTCCTGAGGGATCCCTCACTATGCCTGACAATCCCTTCCTTGCGGCCCCTTCCAGAACCTGGAAAAGGTTCTCTCAGCACCCTGGTCTTAGTGGAGTTAAGCATTTCTAGTTGCTTTGGGCTCACGACTGAAATTTTTGTGATTTTTTTTCTTATTTGTTTGCTTTTCATTTCTTAAAAAAAAATTCTATTTTTACAGGTTAGAATTGTTTTTTGGTAGCCACTTAGCTAGATTTGGTGGTCACTGCTCTCCCACAGTTTGAAAAATAAATCTTCCATTAGAGGGCAGGGAAGAGCGTGACCACAGCAGAGTTACAAATTTCATTTTAAAGTTCTCCAACATAAAATGCTAGGCTCTGGAGCAGCTCATTCCAGGGGACTGATTGCACTTGTCAAGCATAGTGAGGGATCCCTTAGGAAGAAACAACATTACTCTGGTGAATAATTTCTTTTTCTGTGTCCCCAGAGTGTGATTTTGGGACCACACACAAACCTTAATTTTATCTTAACCATTTTAATTTCCCCTGCAGATGCTCATATACACAAGAAATTAAAGAAAATTAAAAGATGAAGAAAAAAGGAAACTGGTCTTGAGAACCAATGTAATACACTCATACTTAAACTTTTTAAATCTTAATTATTTTTTTTATTTAAAATTTTATTGAAGGTAGGAAGACCGATGTCTTCAGACCAATACATAAACACTGTCACCACACATTGTAACAAAAAGATTGTTTCATATACAGCAAAGTAAATTGTGCAAGTATGTTTTTCACCTGTAGTGCTTTTGGTACAATATTAATTAAACTTTTTCAATTATAACTATTTAAAATCCACAAAACTATGCCCCTCTGTAACCACATGTCCACTAAAACTACCTGATAAATTGGTGATTACTGTTGCACCGAGATCTTTCAAAATATCCCTTTTTATCAGGACTCCCTTAAAAGAACAAAGTCATAGGAATGGGTAACAAAATCAGAGCAGGAAAGAGTACAGTTTGACTGCTCACGATTCCTGCAGACGGACCGCAAAATCCTCCCAACAGGGTTCTAAAATTGGACATGACCAAAATATATATGCCTGGTCTGCCTTGGGGTGCCCTCATCCCTCTAGCTGTGCCTATATCTCTCTGGCAGAAATTTCTGAAGCACTACCAATACCTATAGCAGCACTAACAGGTGAATTCCTCCATAAATTTGAGAAGTTTCTTTTTAACACTGGCAATGCGTGATTTATGCCAGGTGCTTAGACTGATCGAGGTTTTAAGTCTTTATTCCATCTACTGTATCAAGTATCAAGTCTGTAGTCACATATCAAATCCTGCAGGCCCCAGTATAGGTTTCCTATCATGGTTCCCCATGGGCGATCCGCAGGAGTGCTTTCAGAGTTCCACAGTCTGTGTCCTGTATACTCTTAACACTGCATCCAGGACCTTTCTTAGCAAAATCAAGCTAAAATCAGCATGCCACAAACAAATGAGAATACTTCATGAACTGTAAGTGCTACACACAAAGTATGAGTGGCAAAGTTGCTCAGCAAAAAATTACCTTTCCAACGGTGCTATTCAACTAATTATAAGCAATTTCTTTTTTTTCTATACTAGTCGAAATAGCAAAAAAAGTGTTTTTTTGTTTTACAAAAAAAGGCAACGTAAACCATTTTTGGTGGGAAAATATGTAACATTTCAACACCAAATTAAGTATCCATACATTAGATGTAGGTACAAAAGTAATTTTGTACTAAAACAGCAATTTTTCTAATACAAATCATGTATTTTCCCCATTTTATTCCAGGTGCTTACGTGAGGCTTGAGGGACAAATATCAGCCACACATACTACTATAAACAAATGCAAATAACTCCTAAAGTATACGTGATACACATAAACTATCAGCGGTGAAGTTGTTCAGAACAAAATTACCTTTCTAACCATGATGTGCAGTCAGTTGTCAGTTTTAGTCAATGCCCTGCACTGGCTGTCTCCCAATTCCATCGCTGTTACTTTCTGTGATGTTTCATCGACTCCATGACCAGAAACCCTGCCTAATTCCCTTGCAGCCAGTTTAACCTGTGCTTCCTCCTGCCCTCTGAGGTACTCAAATTCTGCACTGTTCTGTGTCCCTTTACGCTCAACAAAATGGATGAGTAAGTATTCTCTCATTTGCCCCAAATTCTGGAACTTCTTTCCCCAGTTTAAAGTGCCCCTTCTCTCACTCCTCCTTCAAGACTGCACTTTTCTCTCACTTTTATGCAGTTGAGACATGCGACTGTATGTAACCTTGATTGTCCTGACTGCTAAAACTTGTAGTTCTCTGAACTCCAAGCATATCTCCCAACTTGTCTTAGTCTGCCTTGTTCATCCCTGCGTGGATGGTCCTGCTTGTATGTATTATTCCTGACTATCCCAGCGTGGATAGCAGTTGTAAATGTTATAAGTCTGTATATATGTACCTGCATTTGTTTATAATACAGTAACTGTATAATGTACTCTCCCGAGTCATGTCTGAAAATAGGCAGGGCTATTGCCTAATGCACTTACCCAGTCAACAAAAGCTAATAAATAAAATAAATAAATTCTAATCAATCCAGTTTGCAAGTAACACAGAGAAATAGTGCTGACGACCTGGGAAGTGTCCAGGGCAAACAGGAAGTCTTTGGCTGCCACCTACAGGCGTTTCTTGGAGGTAATGCATTGCACATCCAGTGTCATGGAGAGTAAAATCGGGGCAGGGTCATGTAAAGAAGTGTACTGTGCTTGTTTATGTAGCAGGTGGGCAAGAACCTGCTAATAACAATAATGCCCCCTTCCTGTTAAGCCATAAGAGTCTCAAATGGTACCACCCCACGAGAATCTAAAAACTGGTACACAAATGTGAGTCCTACATGTCTCCAGTAGCCAAAGGTGGGGTCAGTCTGCAAGAGAAGAAAGTCACTGTTAGCCGACAGCACTCTGTAGAAATAAAACACCTGTTCTAGAGATGGGCGTGCTTTTAGTTTAAAGCATACCTTAATTGTTTGGGCTGTAAAATGAGAAACATTTGATAATGATGGGAAAGTCTTCTTATTTTCCAGTAGAATTGGGCCAATATTGTATAACGTATTGTTTATAAATTCAGTATTCTTCCAAGGAGAGAGCGAGAGCATGAGATAATAGCCATGTTAATATAATTCTCATAAGCGAGGCTGACATAGTTCATAAGGTTAGGAAGATTGACTTCTCCTTTAGATTGTGGTAATTGCAAGAGGATAACAAATTCGTGGATGCCCCCCACCACCACTACCAAAAAAACTAAACAAAAAAAAATGGATATTGACTTATTCTAAGACTTAAAATAACAGAGTTGTAGAAACAGTGGGATTGTCTGAAACTGTATATCATTGCTATAGCGACATGGTCAATACCAACAACATCACCATGTCACTGTAAAGTCCACCTGGGACCCGGAACCCTTTCCCAATGTCCTGTACCCCATCCTGAATTCAGTTCCGTCTCAGTGTTAAGAACCATAAGTAGAGGCCTCCTGTGTGAGGTACAGCCACCACCCCCATAAAACAAGAAGATTTCTCATAGGCAACATCCGACCGCAATCAGTGTTGGGGAAATGTTGCGTCAGCAAGAAATTGTTGAGTGCCTGGCCCATCGGCGCAGTGGTTGGATTTCCGCTTCCAACGCCAGCTACCCGGGGTCCTGACAGGGGAAGAAGGACGGAGCGTCCCAAGGACTATTCTCCTTCTCCGGGGGAAAGGGTGGGAAGTGTATCAGGTGGCCGATGAATCCCTAGCGGAGGTCGGGGGTTAAGCAGCGACCAGCGCCTAGCACGTCAAGGGGGTGAGGTGGACACAGGACGTCATTGCATGTCCCCACCCCCCAGAAAACCAGGAAAAAGAGCAGCTACTGGGTGCCCTAGATGACGCCCGCCATGGCTGCAGTTAGCCCCCCCAGGCCAGCACTCCAACCTATCTGGTTGTCTGCGGCGCTGGGCAGTAATCCAGGGGGTATCGGAGGGTCACAGCCATTGTGGGGGGTGGAAGCCTGTAGTCTGTGACCAGGCAGAGGTTCTGGGTGGCTGGTGGCAGGGATGGATAAAGAAAGAATAAAAAAAAAAAAAAAATGGTCAATGCAGCATCATGGATCTGTCTGAAACAAATACAGTAGACGCAGAAGAATATTATCCAGATCACCTCAGTCCCAGAAAAGGAGGACAACGGTAACTGGTGCCATTTAAGCAAATCTTCAGTTACTGCTGTGGTAATCGGCTTGTAATTCAGAAGTTCCAGATTTCTCAGGTCCTTTGGGATAAAGATCACCAAGTATTTTATTCTAGTACTGTGCCATTTCAGGGGGATATCTTGTTTGAGGGAGATGGGGTGGGGGGAATAATGTAAAATGAGAACTTACGTTGTACACTTAATTTGAATCCGGCTAAACTTCCAAATTCCAGTAAAATGGCTCATGCAGCAGGTATAGGTCTGTCAGGATCCAGTAAACAAATCTGAATTTCCCTGTCCACAGAGTGGTATTCTGGGTCCAGACACAAACCTTAGTTTCTCTGTCCAGACAATGTGATTCTTTAGCCCACACACAAACCTTAGTTTCCCTGTCCACAGAGTATGATTCTGGGGCCCACACACAAATCTTAGTTGTCCTGTCCACAGAGCGTGATTCTGGAGCACACAAACAAACCTTAGTTGCCCTGTCCACAAAGCATAATTCTGTGGCCCACACACACAAATCTTAGTTGCCCCCTCCATAGAGTGTGATTCTGGGGCCACACACAAACCTTAGTTTTCCTGTCCACAGAGTGTGATTCTGGGGCCCATATGTAACAACACCTTGACTCAAGTGGGCTTTTCCAAGACCCTCAGACCCCTCCTGAAACAACTCCAAGGGGGCTGTCGTTAGTTCTCTGGATGACAGGAGATGAATGTTGTGGTGCTTCCACCTGGAGCAGTGGCAGAGAATACTTATGGGCAAATTGCAGGTTACTACTCCACAGGAAAATATAGTAACTAGCCCCACACAATAACAGTACCCTCATGGGAATGATTCATAATGACAGGATATAACATGAACCAACAACACTGTTTATTATACGGAGGCAGAACAGGGATGAAAAACACAGCATAACAATTTTAAATGTGACTGTACCCAGACAACAATCCCCACCTCCCACCTGTGGGTGCATCCGGCTGTTATCTCTATAGTCAGTGGTGGTGGGTACCTCTCCAGGGTGATGCTTCCAGTGGATGATATAGAGGGAGGGTAAACAGTCTTTACTTTGCCAAATTACTTTTGTTAGGGCCCAAGGGTGAAAACACAACAGATTGATTTTTTTTACTTGACTGCCTGGGTTTTCCGTGGCCTTAAATAGAGTTCATGAGTCTTACCCCTTCCCTTGACCTGACTAGCTGGCTAGTTAAAGAAAGTTTCCTCTGAGACACAGCTCAGAAGTACTCACAGTTTGATGAGGGGTCCCACAGGTCTAGAGTTCACGGTACCATTTGGTATCACAGATGGTGGTGTGCCACATGCAGCAGGATGCAGAATCGCAGCAGCTGGCAGATGAGTTGTCGAATGCTGGGCTTCTCCTGCCTGATCATTCCAGACTTTGTCCTCGAGCCTTTGTGGACTGTGTTTAGCAATTAGACCTTTCTACATCTTCCTCACTGTTCTTCCTCTCCGTTGGTCTAGGGGACTGGGCAGGCTTGGTGTCCCCTAAACTTGTCACTTGGCACACTGTCTTCTGAAACAGCAGCATAGCTGGGCTTTTGCTCAGTCTCTAGCCCCAAGCGCTCACTTTGACTGCAAATTAACAATCTTTAAGCTCAGTCTGCAGCTCCAGTCTCTCAATTCTCAAGCTCAGTTTCTCTCTCTTTGCAAGCTCCCAAATTCTCTAGCAACAGGCTTCACAGCTTCAGACTCAGTTCTGTGACTGCAAATCTCTAATCTATCTGTAGCCCTGGATGCACCTTCAAATTCTTTATTCTCTCTGGCTGAACTTAGATGCTCTGCCTCTCAGTATCTAATCTTGGGCCGTACAGGCCATTGGGTTCAAGGAACAGGCCTTTGGGCCGGTAGCCCATGGCAGTCTCTCTCTGGCACCACTCTCTCTCTCTCTCTCTCTCTCTGACTTTCTTGGAATCTCCCTTTTGGCAGACTTGGATTCCCTTTTATCACCATTCCATAGTTCCTAACCCCAGGCTTTTTCAGTGCCCTCTCAAATTTCCCAGTAGCCAGCCTGCTGCAGAGTCCCCTGGGGGTCGCCATACTATTTACATAGTTCCTAAAACATTTCAGCCCTTAATATTTATTATTAACCCCAGCAGAGGCAGAGTCTCCGCTGTTTGCCCTGAAGCTGGGGAAAACCTTTTTTAATTAATATTTTTTTTGAGGAGGGGTGGTCCCCCTGGTTTTCTCCCGTCTCAGCATAAACGCATGCGTATGGAGGCATGCACGTCACACTGGAGATGCCCTCCCTTCATGTCACCCCTTCCGACCTGCAGCATCACTGGACCTCTACCTGGCAGGGACGAAATTACAAGGGGGGGGCGACAACCTCCCCAGGAGAGAAGAGCTGCTGGCTCCCCCCCCTCCCATGCCAGCTGTCCGGAGAGCTGAAGTTGTTCCCAAACCCAGGTTGTCAGCATGGTGCAAGGTAAGGCATTCAGCAACTCATCCCTCAGTGCCACCGAGCTGGCTAGGGGAAACCTCTTTAGCGTGCCCATTTAAAGTACATATTTGGGCCTGTAGCTCCTTTAACTTTCTTATAATTGGCGCCCACACGTGCACATGCGGTGCATGGCAGCCATTATGTTTATATTTTGCGGTCCAGTTTTTCTGTGTCCACCGGGAAGACTGACATGATCCCCAAAGCATCCGGAGGTGCAGAACATCAGATCAGACCTCAGCCCCCTCTGCACATGGACTGGGGAACTGAGTGACACAGCGGCCGCAGCCATGAAGTTCAGGCAGGCACACTGGCCGAATCCGCCATGAGCCACAGACAGGGACACGTGGGGCTGTAGTCCCAGTGAGGTAAGGTCCCCATCCCAGAGGGGGTTAAACACTTGCAAACCATAGATTCCTGTCCGCAGAGTGTGATTCTGGGGCCCACATACAAACCTTAGTGTCTCTGTCCATGGAGAGTGATTCTGGATCCCACACACAAACCTTAATTTTCCTGTCAACAGAGTGTGATTCTGGGATCCACACACACAAGCCTTTTTCCCTGACCACAGAGAGCGATTCTGGGGCCAACACACAAACCTGTTTTCCTGTCCACAGAGTGTAATTCTAGGACCCAAACACAAGATTTAGTTTCCCTGTCCACAGAGTGTGATTCTGGGGTTGACACACAAACCTTAGTTTCCCTGTCCACAGAGAATGATTCCAGGGTCCACACACAAACCTCAGTTTTCCTGTCCACAGAGTGTGATTATGGGGTCCACACAAAAATCTTAGATTTTCTTTGAGGATATCTCTTTCATCAGACCACACTTATGGAACATAGCTGTCAGGTACTAGGACCACATGGAAACTGTTTGCAAGCAGTCCACCAGGGGCTGCGATGACAATAGACATTGGCAGCCATATAAACATGGGTGGCACCTTCCTCCTCAGTTCATTTCCTGTCATCAACCATACTCGTCAGACCACTCAAGAAACATCTCTGTGATTGCCTCAGTTTTCTTCTTTTCCTAACCTGAGAAGATTTGTGGCGGTGATTCTCATGACAGCTGCATCTGTTGCCTCGGCCCAGACCATAATGTGCAAGCCTGCCCAGTTTGCAAGGTGTTTAACACTGCTATGCAGCAGTGCTGAGAAGGAGCCTTAGAAAAGCACCTTATGAAACATCAGGTAGCCTGCATGGAGAAGGAGCTCTAGCAGGAATGTGGCCCACTCCTCTAAGCCCAGGTCGTCGAAATCCCAGAGAAGACATCTGGAAAATATAAATATAAACACCAGGAGAAGGACAAGGAGAAATCATCCCTAGTATGCTCCAGGTCACCCCTCTGCACAGCAGGTGCCCACAGTGGCAGCGATGCTGCTTACTCCCTCCCCCGGCCATTGAACTGACTCCCAGATCAGGGCATGGTGTCGATGCTCCCAGGCCTAGTATGGCCGGTATGTTGCCATCGACATCGGGACCAGTGCATCCCTTGACCACATAACTGCTGACGTGCAGGCAGCGCTAGAGTCTTTCACAGACACGCTGCAACTCCTCCTGCCTCCTTTTCCAGTGGAGGAGTCTGTCAACCAGATCTGTATCTCGAACCCCTGTGTCGATACATTCTGAGGTTGAGCCTCTGTCACCTCTTGGAGTGCCGACAGTGTCACCAGTGCACTCCTTTATACCCATCGATCAGCAGGACAATGACACTGAATATTATCCTGATCTAATGATCCAAGATAAAGAGGGACCCTGAGGACTATGTAGATAGTCCATATGATGGGGACATTAGTGCTGCTATTTCCACTGCCAGTAAGAATGCTGGGGGGTGTGATACTAACAGCAACAAAAATGGAAAGGGACCTGGGGGTAGTCATATCAGATGACCTAAAGGTGGGCAAGCAATGTGAGAGGGCAGCAAGGAGGGCTGGGGGGATACTGGGATGCATAGGTAGAGGCATCACCAGTAGAAAACAGGAAGTTATTATCCCTCTGTACAGGCAACTGGTGAGACCCCATCTCCTCCCAGGCTCTCTGAGTCCCCTTCACATTTTTTGTTCTACAGAAAGGTGGCAGAAACCCTGCAGCTTCCCTTGGTTGAAGCTGCAGACGAGGAAGAGGAGCCTGATTTTGTGGAAATGATGGACACCCAGAGTCGAAAAGGCTGTCTATCACTCTTCATAAATCCTTGGGGAAACAGACACACAACATTTTACAAACTCCTAATTCAATACCTCCTGTGGACAAAAGAATGGACAGGAAATAGTGACACCACTGACTACCCTCTTTAACAAATCATTGGAGGATGGGGTGGTACCCGAGGACTGGAGGAGGGCAGATATGATTCCCCTTCACAAAAGTGAGAGCAAGGCAGAAGCAGGAAACTACAGACTTGTTAGTTTAACCTCAGTGATAGGTAAAATGATGGAATCACTTTTGAAGGAAAGAATTGTCAAGTATCTAGAGGCCAGAGGGGCACAGGACCCAGAGCAGTATGGATTCACAGCGGGAAGGTCATGCCAGATGAATCTGATAGATTTCTTTGACTGGGTGACCAAAGTAGTAGATCAGGGAGGGGCTGTGGACATGGCCTACCTAGACTTTAACAAGGCATTTGACACAGTCCCACACAAAAGATTAATATACAAGTTAGCCAGCCTGGGAGTGGGTCCCAAGATGACAGCCTGGGTAAAAATTGGCTGGAGAATAGGACACAGAGGTAATAGTAAATGGAGTCCACTCTGAAAGAAAGGGGGTTACTAGGGGGTACCGCAGGGTTCAGTATCAGGACCGGTCTTCTTCAATGTCTTTATAAGCGACATTGCAGAGGGACTGGAAGGAAAAGTATATCTCTTTGCAGATGACACAAAGATCTGCAACAGAGTTGATGCACAAGGTGGGGTGGAAATGATGAGAAGGGACTTGGCAAGGTTAGAGGAATGGTCAAATGTATGGCAGCTTAGATTCAATGCTAAGAAGTGCAAGGTAATGCACCTGGGAAACAAAAACCCAGGGGAAGAGTACACAATGGGGTGAGATACTAACAACAACAAAATGGAAAGGGACCTGGGGTAGTCATATCAGATGACCTAAAGGTGGGCAAGCAATGTAAGAGGGCAGCAAAGGAGGTTCGGGGGGATACTGGGATGCATAGGGAGAAGCATCACCAATAGAAAACAGGAAGTTGTCATCCCTCTGTACAGACAGCTGGTGAGACCCCACCTGCAGTACTGCATGCAGTTCTGGAGACCCAATCTCTGCAAAGACATAGACAGGATGGAAGCCGTCCAGAGGAGGGTAACTAAAATGGTGCAGGGTCTGCACCGGAAGACATATGAAGAGAGACTTAAGGAGCTTAATATGTATAGCCTCGAGGAAAGGAGGGAGAGGGGGGACATGATAGAAACTTTCAAGTACCTCAAGGGAATCAACAAAGTCCAAGAGGGTAGCATCTTTCAAAATAAAAGGTGTGCAAGAACAAGGGGGCACAATTTGAAGATGGGGGGCATCTCAGAGGTAATTTAAGGAAGTATTTTTTCACAGAGAGGGTTGTGGATGCATGGAACGGCCTTCCAGAGGAGGTTGTGGAGGCAAAAACAGTGGTGGAATTCAAGCATGCATGGGACAGTCATAAGGCAATTCTAGGGGGTGGGGGTAGGAAGAAGTAGGCTGCTGGTTAACTAGGATCTGCAGCTTATCCATTAGGTAGGAAATGGGCAGACTGGGTGGGCCAAGCGGTCCTTATCTGCCGTCAAATTCTATGTTTCTACTGGCACCAGCTTACATTACTGTGAAAAATGGCAGCTCCATCTTACTCACACTCTCTCGTCACAGATGCTTAGAGCTCACAGATTGATGGTGGCAACAAGTGACAGCAGGTCACAGCATGTCTTACAGTTGCATCTTTCTGACCCGTTGTCACCAGCTTGCAACCTGCCTTCCCCACTGCCGGTACTCAGACGTCAGAGTGGCACATCATGCTGGGGGAAGGGAGGGCCTGCCAAACACTCCGGGTCAAGCAAAGCAGGATGATCATTCGGGGGGGGAGCACTGTGCAACACTGTGCCACTGGCAGGGGACTTGAGTAGACAGAGAGAGACAGTCACACAGGGGACACCGCAGCAATTTTCTATTCAACACTGTTCTGTCTCTCTCCTTAGGCTACTCGGTACAGTTGACTCATGCCCAGACCACTTCATGTTGATGGAGAATTGACACTGCTGGCTGGGGGAGCACCTGAGTACATACTGCCATGAGGAGGAGGGGGGAACACCCACAAAGGCTCCCATCAGTGACAAATGCTGTGGGAGGGAGAAACACCACTATGGCACTTCTGTACACAGCAAGGCCCAACACTTACACCTACCGCTCACTTCCTTCACTTTACACAGCAAGGCCTAACACTTATACCTACTGCTCACTTCCTGTACTTTACACAGCAAGGCCCAACACTTACCTACCGCTCACTTCCTTCACTTCACACAGCAAAGCCCAACACTTGCACCTACCGCTCACTTCCCTTCACTTCACACAGCAAGGCCCAACACTTGCACCTACCCTTCACTTCCTTCACTACTGTGTAAAGGCCCAACACTTGCACCTACCCGCTCTTCTTTCACTTTGCACAGCAAGACCCAACACTTGCACCTACCACTCACTTCCTTCACTTCACATAGCAAGGCCCAACACTTGCAACCACCGCTCACTTCCTTCACTTCACACAGCAAGGCCCAACACTTGCTCCTGCCACTCACTTCTTTCACTTTACACAGCATGGCCCAACACTTGCAACTACCGCTCGCTTCCTTCACTTTACAGTTGGCTGCCTTGTACTGAGATCTCGTCAAGCACGTAGAGGGTCCCATCCTGCCCACTGATCCTGTATCTTGCCTCCTCACACCTACTGTGCGTATATTGAGGATTAATGATCAGGTGACGCTGATTGACCAGTTGACTTCTTGTTTTATGATACCCGGTATTATAATGTTTCATGACTGTAAGTGGTACTCACTGAAAAAGTTTGTCATAAGTTTCAATATTTCCATAAAGCACTGCACTGCATTTACAAAATGTACTGCCTCAATTAGTCATAATAAGAGCTTCTAGATAATGCATTTAATATTTCTGTATAATTTATACATTTGAAAAAAGCTGCTTTCTCTATTTAATTTTCTGTAGGCCCTACAGGCTTCACAGTATGTCCTTTGGTAGCAGGAAAAAAACAAACAAAAACCCTTGCACAAGAGGTATTAAAATACAGGTCTATGGCAAAACTTCCAAAATCAACTGCTTGAAAAATTGCTTTCCTCCCATTTGACTGACTAGCTCACCACTTATAACCTCTTGTGCCCTGCACAGCATGACTTTCATAAATGCCACAGGACTAGTACTGCCCTATTCTCACTCTCCTCCTTTGTCTCCTTTGCCATGGATGGGGTGAGCTCAGGGGCGCAGTCTTCATTGACCTTTACAAAGGCTTTGACCTAACCCATCACATTTTATTAAGTGACAAATTAAGTACTTTGGGTGTCTATCCCTCCATCCTGACTTGGTTCAAAAGTTACCTGGGTAACAAGTAACAACATGTTAAATTTGGACATGCCTTGTCAGACCCTGCTGCTACCACAGTTATGGTCCCTCAAGGCTCCGTACTGGGCGCCTCTCCTGTTTTCCATTCATATAAATTCCTTAGACTCCACGCAACACGCTCTCCTGGACAAGGCTCCTCAGCCTACCCCTGTAACTCAGTCATGAGCCAGCCAGTTAGACCGCACCTTTGAGGTCGCAAGGGCAGCCGCATCAGAATCCAGACCTCCCCCACCCAGCAACTGGAGACACCACACATTTCCTCGGACTCCACACATCAGGCTCCCTTGGACAAGGTTCCTCAGCCTAGATATTTTGGTGACACACTGCTGGTGCGTCACAATGGCCCATCCATTCTCCTGTGGTCTGTATCCTTTTATACTCATCGGACTTCCATTTGGTTGTGCCGCAAGGACCAGCACTTGCTTCTAACTCTCAGAGTGCTACTTGCTTTGCTCACACTCGGCTATTCTTGGAACTTACTGTTCTTTCCCTGCAGCCCTCTGGTCTCTGCTACCTACTGCTCCCTCTCCCTAGTTATTGTAGCAATCGGACGACTACTGCATTTTGAGAGCAGTAACTGAGTTTTGCACCGCCTGCATAAATTTGGTTCCCTTTAATAAGAATCTGTGAGACTCCTTTAAGATCTTATTAACCACTAGTATTTAGGTCTGTTGTGCTGCAAGGATAAAAAGATGGCTACGTTGTGTTTTCTATCATCAAATAATTCAAGCCACACCGAATGAATGTTTCTCTTTAGTTTATTTTCTTTTTGCGAGTTTCACATCAACTTCAATAAGTGTATTCTTGCTTCAAGTCTGGTGCTAGCTTATTCAAGTGTATACAGTGCTTGTGCTTATATAACACTTTTGTATCTTGAATAATACCAACACCCCTTTATAGGCCAATCATATAACAAAATAACACATTAATTTGAGGGTGTGGTGCATTTGTGTCAAAACATAGAGATAACTGTATTTTTCTCATAATCACAAGGGGTTTACCACATTTCTTACACAATCTCATTACTGCTGACTACACTGATAGAAG
The DNA here is from genome assembly GCA_016271365.2 of Neoceratodus forsteri. Lineage (NCBI taxonomy): Eukaryota > Metazoa > Chordata > Ceratodontiformes > Ceratodontidae > Neoceratodus > Neoceratodus forsteri. The sequence goes on from CM057454.1 coordinate 1,183,739,113, forward strand.
GTTCTTTGTGTGCACACCTCTTATTAATAGGTAAACATCATCCTAATAAAGTCACACCATCTTAATAAAGTGTACTACAGGACATTTAATGTTGATCATAAGGTAAATTATTGTGAAAGCATAAGACTATCACAAGACTAAAGCTTCACAAGACATTTAACTAGGTCTTGTGAGCAGCTATATTACAAAACAGCTAACTAAATATTGTAAAAGTTATATTTAAGTAGAAAAGCATTTGTTTAGATATTATTATAGGTTACACTTAAGTTAAAATTATATTTCAGTAAAGTGTTAGACTACAACCCCCCTTTTGTGATTCTTTATAACTGGAGATCACACATACGGTGTTGCCATTGTAGCATTGGTATCTGTTGAATCATGCATTTTATTTTCAATACAATGACACTGGCACAATAATAAGAACACAAATCACTGCAATACCACATACTACCACTATCAGGGTTGGACTAGTACCCAAGACAGCAGAGTCCCAGTCCCACCAGGATATAATGGGGATATATGAAGACTGCCTTTTTACCTCTTAGCAGAGGGCTTCTGTGAGAAAATAAGTCCTCCTGTTTGCTGATGATACAATAAGGCACCAATTGTCAGTTTATCAATTTTGGGTAATTCAGAATGAGAAGGAGTTGCCAAATCAGTGAGTAAATCCAAGGCCAGCCTGGAACCATCGATATGGGTAACATTTGTTTGGCTGTAGGCAGGATGTTCTTGGAGGTCAGTTTGCAGCCACAAGTTTGTCACTACACCCCAATACATTCCAAAGGTTGACCTACAATTACACACCATGACTGGTTTCTTCTCATAGCTTAGCGGTATTCATTTGCAGACATTAGGGTAAATTTACATTGATCAGGAAACCTTAGGGCAGTTAATGTCTCCTCCCACATACTAAGGTTTCATAGTCTAGCACACACTGTTGCTTAGGTAAGACAACATATTCATTTTGTACTGGGATAATAGTGTCACCTGGTATTTGGAGTCTCATGATCTGGTCATGTATTAATACTTCCAAATTACTGATTTGCCACAATATTTATGGTGGTTCAAAACATACATGTATTATCACTAGTATGGGAATCACATGTCGGAGTACATGTGCATATGGATTTGGTGAGTTTCATACTTCTGTCATAGCTAAGGGTGGTAGAATTACATCAGGATGATCCAATAATCTAGTCACATTGGTTTTACCAGTTTTTAAAGGTAACCTATTGGTTGCAATTCTATTTAATTCATCAACTAAATAAACATGTGCTTCAGCAGCTGATTGAGAGCAAGCCAGTTCTATATAGCTTTCTCTAGACATATAATAAAGTGAGTTATAAAAACAAACTGCTATTTGAGCAATAATTTTAAAATTCTGTAGGGTTTCTCTAAATGAAAACCAATCAAGTTCTTCATTATCAGCTGCTAATCTTACAGTATCTGATAATGGTCCGGTAGCCATATCCATTAAAGTCGTTTCCAAGGAACGGATATGACCCTTTAAAACCATAGCATCGATACCATTAGCAGTTCCCAATCCTGAGCCTAACCAACCCCATACATCTCTTTTACGACGGGTTAAACTTGGTGATGCTTCTGCAGGAATTTAAAATGACCATATTCTGTGTCTGTCATGGTATTGATTTAAAGTATTATAATATTGTTGCCAAAATAATACTGAAGCCTGATCTTTACACTGAAGTGGTAATCGTGGAAAAGGCAAATGTAGCAAAACATTATAATACTCTAACTTACATGGGTAATATAAAGGATATATATTCTGTGCCAAGATAATACCATCTGACAGGGGCAAAAACTTTTGCCCTGATATACCTTGTTCTTGATGCACTATATTCCATGCCCCAAAATTATGCCATGCTGTTAAGTTAACATTATAGGCCATTCCTGGCCAACGTGTCTTTTAAAAGACACGCACATGCAGTATGTTAACAATGGATATACATTCTTTAACAGTAATACTGAAAAAAATGGTTTTAATCCTACAGTATATATTCTAGTTGTATTATATAGGAAATGCCACATATTACGTCTCGAACCATGAGAATAATTTAACGCAATTGTATTCAATGAATATGGTAATATGTCCTTTAATTTTGTTTGTAACAAGTCTTGCTCTTCTTTTGTCAAATTCATCATATCCCCCAATGTGGAATGGATATAAACCCCTTTCTGGGCTGTTGTGTTCACAACACACATCGCCGTGCCAGGCCAGGCTTCTGGCGTGCATCCTCATGTCGCATTTTGATGTTGTCCATTACAAATTAAGTACCATTTGACAAGAAGATATCCGGTATGTTCATGTCGTTCTCCCAACAGTACTGGGAGACCCCATGCAGTACAATTTGTGGCGTATGGGCTGTTCAAACTGTTCCAAATATGCCCCGGATATCCATTTATGTCAAGGAATTGCCAGGGTCAGTAAGGTACTACACAGTATAAGTACAGGAAACAGCATTGTACTTCACCTAGTGGGAGAAACAGAGCAGTATCAGTTGTCATCATTTAAAGGCTGTTACAGTTTACTTTGGTCCACATGGACCCATTTGGTCTCTGTAGACCCTTGTCAAATTCGTCGGACCTGAATGACCCATGGCCCCAAAACATCAATGACGGTTTAGGGCCCCATCCAATTAGCATCCCATGGTCCCTTCTGACCAGACTTTTTCACCATGATGTGATGACCTAGTTTAATGGTCGGTATCACTTTTCATCATGTCTTTGTTTGTTTTTCAATGTGTCTGTGCCATATTTCTGGCAGCATGGGGTAAATACAGAGCTAACTGTTTCTGTATTTGTTGTAAAAATACATCAGCTTTGATGCGATCTAACACAGGTGTTGATAGATCTGGATCTGATGGATAATACAGCTGCATATCCTGTCCAGTCATCAGTTGATATGGGCTATAGCCAGTACTTTTGTTTTCCATACCTCTAATACCCATTAGGATTCCTGGTAAGTGCTTAACTCACCCTTTACCAGTATCCATCACTGCCTTTTTCAGTGCGTTTTTCAGAGTGTGTTTTAACCTTTCTACCATTCCTGAAGATTATGGATGGTAGGGTAAATGCAAACATTGAGTGATACCTAAAATATTACACAAAGCTGTCATTACTTTCGCTGTAAAGTGAGTTCCTCTATCACTTTAAGTTATTCTGGGAACCCCCCACCGTAAGAACACCTATTCCCACAGCACTAGTGCAGTAGCTGTAGCACTATCATTTCGTATGGGAAATGCTTCTACCCATTTGGAAAATTTGTCAACAATGACTAGTAAATATCAGAACCCCCCTTTTGCAGTAGGCAAGGGCCCCACATAATCAATTTGCAAGCTGGACCAAGGACTGTCTGCTAAGGGGGTATGCCCTAACGGAACCCTTTAACCAGGCACTGGAGGATTCATCTGTGCACAGATGAGACAAGCCTCCAGGCATTGTTTGACATCTTTTCCCATTTTTGACCACCGATATTTTTGAGCCAACATTTTACAAGTTTTGTGGAGTCCATAATGACCTCAAATATTTTGATTATCTATGATAATATCTTTTCGAAACAAAGTGGGTGGTATCCACTTCCTAAACCCAGGTTGTTATTCCCATACTACCATATCTTCCCATATGGTAACATGTTTGGTTGCACACTGTCCAGTGTCTTTCCATTGGTTCTGACAACCCACTATCCAAGCGTCTGTATCTTGGATACACTCCAAACTTGGGACTTGTGAGATGGCAGCTATCCATTTAATACAGTGTTTGTCAAATTTGTCCATCTCCCACAATTTGTGTAGAGTCACCTCCTAGAGGGTCTACCCATAAGTTTGTTTGTTTGGCTGCAACTTGAGCCAGGTTGTCCACTAAGTTATTATTTAACTCATGGATATCCTTTGGATTCCTTTGGTGAGCTCTTACTTTACATATTGCTATTCTCAAAGGTGTTTGAGCTCCTATGTCCCATATATGTTGTAATATGGGAGCAAATGTGACCGGTTCCCCAGATGCTGTCCGCATTCCTCTCTTCATCCAAATAGGAAGAAAATCTAACAAGGAATTGACAAAAGCACAGTCCAAGAAGATATCAGTAGCCTCCTGAGAGTAAGCCATACTAGCTCCTCGGACTGTCTCCATTTCCGCTCTGGGGGCAGAAAATGATAATGGGCATCATACTAATATTTCTTGATTTGTACTCGGTGTCCATATGGCATATCCTGTGTGGCAGTGTCCATCCTCCCAAAAACGAGAGCCATCTACATAAACATCTCTTGCCTCAGTATTTGATTCTGCAGCAAATATGGGTTTTAAATAAATTCCCATTACAGGTTCACAGTCATGTGCCTCTCCCTCCCATGCCATTAATTCAACTTAACGTAGGTTAGGTACATTTTCTACAGTGATATTTTTCAACAGCTTGTAGAGCTAATGCCCATTTAATCAAGTGCTGTGAAGACACACCTCTCTCATTCCTTTCAAGTAGAAATTTCACTGGAGTGTGAGACATTTGCAGGATAATTCTGTTAAACCCACAATATATTCTGTGGCTTGTATAGCTAGCAAATGTTTTACACATTCTTCATATGTCTCTTCTACAGGTGTTAATACACAAAAAATTATTCCACAGGACATAATGTCCCTGTTTTCTTTGTAACAGGACTGCATTGATCACTTGATCAGTGGCATGTACCTGTATAACAAAATCTGATGACTCAGAAGGGCTAATGAGGACAGGAGCCATCATTAGTGTTTGTGTAAGAGCCACAAAAGATGTTACAAGAAAAAAATCATAGAAATAAAACTTCTTTTTAAGTTAGTTGACATGTGACATTTAAATACATTTTGATTAATTATTTTCTGTTTTTAGACAGTAAATCACATTTTCCATGTCAGAGTGAAAAGGTTCACTTGCACAGCTAAAAGTACAGCAGGACCTGAAAAATCCTGACAAAATAATGTGCTAAACTTAGATTAAACATTGGAGGTCAAATTGTGTTGCAAAAGGTCACCAATTTCAACAAGGTGAAAATTACCATATTTCTATTACTGTTTTGATAGCTTTTTGCTCAGTTGAACACTCAATTAGATAAAAGGAGGTAGTTATTCTGCCTTAACTCTAAGGCGATTTGGCACTGCAGCTGTGCCTTTGCTTGTAATATATACAAGGACTGTTTCTTACATGAGAGGTCCTGGGCGTGCTCCTGATTGTATTGCCTAGGGGAGCCACCCTATCCAGTGCTGCATGTCCACCACACCTGCAACTGCACTCACAGATTTGTATGCTCATCAGTTCCTCTGAGAGAAACCAACCATTTATCTAAAAGATAGAAAGTTTGCAGACAGTGTGCCAACTGGAACATGTCATTGGATGAAACATAAAAAATCCACACATTAAAATCCAGGGTGGCACATTTCCTACAACACTATGCCACTAACGAGGATTAACATGGAATAAAGAAACCAAGAGTCTCTAAACTAAAGAAAACAATAAGGGGCTTCAAGTGAACAAAGCCTAGGAGGCAGGATAGCGCAGTGGTCTAAGGCTCTGAGCTGCAAATCTGGTGACATCCAGCAGGCCAGACCTGGGTTTGAATCCCGCAGCTTCCACTTGCATACTGTGTGACCCTGAGCAAGTCACTTAACCTCCTTGTGCTCCCAGGTCGCTCCTGTAAAAAAAGCTTTCAGCTTAGTGTGCTATACCTGGTTAAACAAATAAAGAATAAAAGACTTCACTCTGGCATCATTATAGTTAATGAAGCTGATATAATGAAACCATAACATTCATTACTGAATACAGTAATGCTTTTTTTCAATTATTTTTTTAAACATTCTCCAAGTAACTTAAAACAGACATACAGAGAACAGCATGACCTTGGGCACTACATACCAAGATATGGCGTACTACAATCAAACATAGTGCTTCTCCCAAAGTGAGTAGCAAGGAACAGCTAGTACAGACATAAGCGTTTAACTTATATTTGTTATAATTCTTTTTCTTGACGGGCTAAACCTTTATTACATTTCTCTTCTAACATCTGCCTCTTCATGTTACACATCCCAGCTGTTATTTCACACTGATATTGTACATACATTTGACAGATGTTGGCTAACTTTGTTTCTGCCAATTTAACTTTCCCATTTCTGTCCATACATTGTTTAGTAAAACATAGATACGCATCTTCCTGTTTCTTAGGAGAGTGGTATGGACCTTTTTTTAAGATTCGTCTCTAAATATTTACGTAATATGGCATGCTTACTTATGTCAGTAGGTTCACTGGCAAATCACGCCTGACTTCACCTCCAGCTTCCTTATGCATCTTCCGACCTCCCTCCGTATGTGAGTGATCAGTTCAAGTATGATAGGCATTCCTCGCAGTGGCTGGTTTTCCCTCGGTTCTTTTGATGCGTCAGCAACCATATAGACTGTCTTCAGACATCCGAGTCACGGCCAAGTGTAAGGATAAAAGATGGCTGCGTTGTGTTTTCTATCATCAGATAATTCAAGCCACACTGAATGAATGTTTCTCTTTGGTTTATTTCTTTTGCGAAGTTTCACATAAACTTCAATACATGTATTCTTGCTTCAAGTTTGGTGCTAGCTTATTCAAGTTTATACAGTGCTTATATAATGAGGCAGGATAGCGCAGTGGTCTAAGGCTCTAAGCTGCAAATTTGGTGACATCCAGCAGACCAGACCTGGGTTTGAATCCCAAAAGCTTCCACTTGCATACTGTGTGACCCTGAGCAAGTCATTTAACCTCCTTGTGCTTCCAGGTCGCTCCTATAAAAAAGCTTTCAGCTTAGTGTGCTATACCTGGTTAAACAACCAAATAATGTTTTCTTATCTTAAATAATACCAACACCCCTTTATAAGCCAATCATATAACAAAATAGCACATTAATCTGAGGGTGTGGTGCATTTGTGTCAAAACATAGAGATAACTGTATTTTTCTCATAATCACAAGGTGTTTACCACATTTCTTACACAATCTCATTACTGCTGACTACACTGATAGAAGGTTCTTTGTGTGCACACCTCTCATTAATAGGTAAACATCATCCTAATAAGGTTTCACCATCTTAATAAAGTGTACTACAGGACATTTAATGTTGATCATAAGGTAAATTATTGTGAAAGCATAAGACTATCACAAGACATTTAACTAGGTCTTGTGAGCAGCTGTTTTACAAAACAGCCAACTAAATATTGTAAAAGGTTATATTTAAGTAGAAAAGCATTTGCTTAGATATTATTATAGGTTACACCTAAGTAAAAATTATGTTTCCGTAAAATGTTACACTACATGTGCTTAGCTATAATTTTTGTACTAGAGTATTGGATATTAACCTATTATACAATGGCAAGAAAATTTCCTGGTCTCTGATTGGTCAGTGTGTCCCTGGCACAGTGAGGTTATCCCAGCACAACCTCACTGTATTGTTTGGGATGATGAGCATATGGAGGACCGTATGGATCATGAGCATTTGCATGATGAGCATTTGGATGTTGAGTTGGATGCCGTAAAATCTACTAAAAATATATTTTTATTTTTGTATTTTGTATAACAACTAGCCATTGTATAATAGCAATAATGTACTCAAGGGTGTGGTTGTGCTGGGATAACCTCACTTCTGGGATGTTGGATGCACTCCCCAACCACCCAGGTGTGAGGTTATCCAGCACAACCCACACCCTGTCGTGCATTATTGCTTAATTAAATAAGCATGCTGCTTGAATGAGTGTCCTACATAATTTCCTCGCTTAGTAATTCCTGCATGTTCTGTCTATATTGTCAGTTGTGCCTGGTTGAATTAAATCCTGCCTTGCACTCTGTTTTTATCCTGCTTAGCCAGCGTTATATTTTTGTCCTGTAGTTTACCTGCATAAACCTGTTTAATTTTTGGCTTACGACAGATCGTATTGATTTTCTGCTTTTAGCATCCTGTTTTCCTTTCCTCCCTAGCTCCCTGTTCTTTTTTCTTGTTTTCACCATTTTCTTCTTCAAGCCTAAAACTACTCTCTTCGGTGAGCTGTTTGTCAGTATAACCTGGCTGGCTCTTGTCCGTTCCAGCCCCTGCCAGCCTACATGCCATCTCCTTACCTCCTCTTAGCCTGCCATTTCCTCCTTCAGTCTCTCCTATTATCATAGAGACATAAATATTGTTGACAGACCACTTGGCCCAGCTAGTCTGCCTAAATTCTACCTATAGTGCCACGGAGACCCTACTTGACTCCAGCCTCTGTGATTCCTTTGGGTTGTCACAGCTAATAAACAAATCTACTCATCCTGACCAGCTCAACCCTAATAACTGTACTCTCTTGGATATCATTTTAGTTAACAAACCCCGCTTATCTTCCCATGCTGCCTTTTCTCTGATAATAGCGACCATTGCTTCATTCAGTATGTAAGATCCCACTCTTAAATCCTCAACTGTACTAAAATTCTCCTTAAAAGGTGCATACACAACTTTGATCTCCATGGGTATATATCAGAGCTAAGAAACTCCATGTGATGGCAGGACTTCTATCTAGCCAAGTCCCTGACTACGGCTTATATTTTCTCAGAAATTGTGCTAGGGGCTCTCAACAAGTATGCTCCTATAGTAAAAGTTCATGCTAGAAACAACTCCTGTCGGTGGTTTACAGAAGACCTGAAAGATGCTTTGCAGAGTAGGGATGTACTCTGGAGAACTGCTAGGAAAACTAATTTAATAAATGACTGGAATTCTTTCCAGAGAGTGAGAAACCTCTTCACCAAAATGGTCAGAGAAGCTAATTTCACTGCTCTCAGCTGGAGAGCTCCTCTAGAAATGCCTCCAAATTCTGGAAGACTATCAAAGACATTGAAGGTCACACCACTGTAAATTCCCTACCTACAAAATTATTGATCGACAATACTGTAATCTCCGACAGACCATCTATCCTCGATGCTCTCAATAATCGCTTTTGCCACTGCAGGGCTAGCTTTGACTCTCTCCTGTGAATATCTTCCACCAACAACTTAGATTGGATACACAAGAAAAACCCATCCCCAGTCCACCCTTCTCTCTGCAGCCTACCTCCCTGAAAGAAGTCGAAGATTTTCGCCTTCAGCTGGACACTAGAAAAAGTGCTGGGGCTGACCTAATTGACCTGTACTTCTTAAAGGTCGGCTACTGTGTCCTTGCAGTCCCAATTACTCATCTCTTCAACTTGTCCTTGTCCCAGGTTGACCTACTGCCCGTTTAGAAAAATGCACTTGTGGTCCCTTTGTTTAAGTCAGGAGATCCTAGTGACCTCAATAACTACAGGCCAATCTCCCTACTTCCAAGCCTGTCAAAGATGCTGGAGAAAATAGTGAACTCCTAGCTTCAGAAGTACCTGGAATCAGAAAAAATGCTTAACCCGTTACAATCCAGTTTTAGAGCACAGCATAGTGCAATCTCTGCTCTAGCCAAGGTGACAAACGAGTGGCAGCTTGAATTAGACAAAAAAACTTTGTCTGTGCAGTTTTCTTGGGCCTAAGCAAGACGTTTGATACCGTTGATCACAGACTGCTTCTGTCGTCCCTCCAGAACATTGGTTTGGATTCCCTATCCCTTAAATGGTTCTCCAATTACCTCTCAGGACGACTTTAACAAGTAAAGGTAGAAGGGGAAGTTTCTCCACCAAAACCCCTGTTGAGGGGTGTACCACAAGGTTCCATTCTTGGTCCCTTGCTCTTCACCATTTATATTAACAACGTAGATACCCCCATCAAAGAAGCACAAATATACCTATTCGCGGATGATACGGTACTCTATGCTAGTAGCCCCACACCTGAAGTGGTCTGTAAAGCCCTTCAAAATGAATTTAACCTGCTGCAACATCAGCTTATAAACCAGAAACTGCTCTTAAATGCAAAAAAAAAACAAAGCAATGTTCCTCTCACCTCTTCAAAATGCAATCAATCCTGCAATTGCTGAGACACTCCTGCAGATCACTACCATTCTAGGTGAGCAGTTGGACTACATACCAAAGTTCAAGTACCTGGGGGTCTGGTTAGACCATTGACTTACTTACACAGATCGCTTAGAAGAACTGGCAAAGAAACTTAGACAAAGACTTGGTCTGTTCTTTAGGATTAATAATCTCCTCACAAGAGACGCTAAACTGAAACTGGTTCAAACTACCTTTCTTTCCCTATTGGATTACGCAGACTTTCTATATAGTCAGGAACCTGCAGGTATCCTAGCCAAACTTGATACGCTTTATCATAGAGCCATAAAATTTATCACGGGTCTTCCATACTGAACCCACCACTGCATTGTAATGGCAGTGGATGGTCATCCTTGCTTACAGATGGCAAAAATTGCTGTGGTTTGGACATACAAAGCTATCTCAGATAAACTGCCCTAGTATATCTCTTTGTGCACTTGGGAAGTATGCCCTGAGAAGCACCTCATATAGCTACCTTTATGTTTACAAAGCAAAGTCTCACTTTGGCAGAGCAGCCATCAGCTTTCTGCTCCCTCAACTGTGGACAAGCTGCAAAAAACATTGAAATTAACTCACCCCATCAGCCTAGCAGTTTTTAAATCTCTATATCTACATCATAATAAGGAGTCCTGTGCCTGTCTACCCTAAATAGTGACAAGTCCAAGCATAGTCTAATTACTACTGTTAAAAAACTGATCACATCTGTAATCGACTCTTCCCTCACCCCATTTTCTACCCCCATATCTGTCCCTTCCAGATTCCTTTGATCCTGGTTCCAGCTCTAAATTCTCCATACCACATTGGGATCCATACGATTGCCCGACATGTGGTTTCCCGACACTACTTTCCCGTCATTACTTTTTCCTTTAATAAATTATTGTCAACAGTTTTCCAACTTGCTTTGCAGTACTATATAGGGCTACAACACTGGCAAACAGCTTCATAAAACAAAATAGGTGATTACAAACCCATTATTACAAACTGTGCTACTGCAAAAACATGTTGGTGACTGTAGGTTCCGACTTGTGATCGCGAGGCACAGAGCTGACAGCTGACGGCAGGGATCCATAGCAGTATCAGACATTCTCAGCAGTGAAACTAATATTTGCTTATTTATTTAAATAACTTGTTTACAAAGGTGATTACAAACTTCATATTACAAACTGTGCTACTACAAAAAACGTGTTGGTGACTGTAAGGTTCAAACTTGCGATCGTGAGGCACAGAACTGACAGCTGACGGCAGAGATCCGTAGCAGTATCCCGACTATATATTTCAGCACTTCAGCTAACAGACTTATTACTGGATGACATACTGTTAAGCCATATTCACAATGAAAGCTTTCAAAAGTAAAAAAACGTCTTTACTGTCGGTGAGCGCGCTCCTTGCTTTGCAGTACTATATAGGTTTAAACTAACAGCACTCAGCAATGATCGGAAAAATGGAAGGACTTTTCAGCGAAGTAAATATCATCAGATGTCCATAGATAAGATTAGACTCAATATAAACGCAGGACGTGAGATTTATAGTCAAGCCAACAATGCAGTTTTCGATCAAATGATATTCAGGCAAAGATTGTGTCGGGAAATCAGATGACGGGAAATAGGTCATGGGAAATACAGAGTTGGGAAAATGAATGACGGGCAACCATACTAGACCTACTGTATCACTATATATTTTTTTGTATTTGGTTTTATTTGTGTTCGGTGCACCTGATATCTATATTTCTTTACTTTTATGAAAAATTGTGTCCTACCCAAAATTAACTGTATCTTCTGTTCGAAACATATGCTACTGTCAATGCTACCTGTTGATACTTTGTATATACACTGTATTATTGTATCTCATTTTATTTGTATTATTACTATTTTTTTGTGTGTTGCATCCCATGTATATTGTCCCTTGTTAACAAACCCAGGTCCACCTCGAAAATGAGCTTGCTCAACGGTGATCGCCTTGTTAAATAAAGACTTTGATTGATTGATTGATTGACTACTAGTCTGCTTTGGAGTCTTCCAGAAACAATGCTGCCAAATTCTGGAATATTATTAGGGAATTTGAAGGACATAGTTCACCTTCACCCCTCCCAACTAAAATAGTCTCGGGGGACTTTACCTACACAGATAGTAATGATATTCTGGACCAGTTAAATAATCATTTTGCCACAGCCGGTCTACCTTTGACTCTTCTTCCATCAGCAAGCTATTGTCCCAGCCACTTGCTTGCACCCTTCAACACCTTTCCTGAAATCTAGACCTGCTGTTCACAATTTCGCTTCAGCCCTGTCTCTTTTAAGCAAGTCGAGGATCTCTTGCTCATTCTTGACCCTAAAAAAGTACAGGAGCTGACCTGCTTGAACCTTACTTTCTAAAGATAGGTGAGGCCAGGGCGTAGTACCCTATCACCCACTTGTTCAGTCTGTCACTTTCCCAAGGTATTATTCCCCCATTTAGAAAACTGCTCATGTCATCCCATTTTTAAATCTGGTGAGCAATGTGACCCAAATAATTACTGACCTATTTCGCTTCTGCCCATTCTGTCTAAGCTTCTTGAAGATCTTCTTTAAGGAGGCAGTATAGTGCAGTGGCCTAAGGCTCTGAGCTGCAAATTTGGTGACATCCAGCAGACCAGACCTGGTTTGAATCCCACAGCTTCCACTTGCATACTGTGTGACCCTGGAGCAAGTCACTTAACCTCCTTGTGCTCCCAGGTCACTCCTATAAAAAAGCTTCCAGCTTAGTGTGCTATACCTGGTTAAACAACTAAAAAAAAAAGAGCTGGTCAATGCCCAACTCAGAGAGCACCTAGAAGCAGAAAATCTGCTGAACCCCTTGCAATCTGGGTTTCGCCCAAAACATATAGCATATATAGTATATATTTTGCTATAGCAAAAGCTACAGTGCTATAGGGCTGACTGCCCACAAAATGACTGCTTTTAAAGAGACAGGCTCTAGTGATGTCATTTTAAGGGAGGGGCTTGTTCCTTAAATGATCCCCTATTAAGCTGTAAGCACTGATGTTTGCTCCCTACATATATGTATTATTAAGTAATGTGTAGAATGAAGTGTAGGAGTACAGTGCCTTGTTCGGGGGATATTTATTCTACCGAATAAAGGAATAAAATCCTAATTTGGCCCTTGTAACTGGTCACATGTTCATGATGTCATAGCCACAAGGGTATAAAGTCTCACCACCACGAGTGTTTTTAGATAGGATGGCCAGTGAGCTGCTGGTCTTTGAGCAGGAAGGTGTGCCAGTATTCACACCAGGAATTGAATTTAAAGTAAAGTATTGAAAAAGTGACTTGGGAAGAGTCATCTTCTAAGATTTATTTTGGTGTGCTATCTAACACCCTGTTTTCTTTTAATTTCTGTACATATTGATTTATTTAATTTTGAAATAAAAATCATAAATGCATACATGTGTTTATTTTATGCACTTCATCTCCTGCCTAAATGAGTCTGTTTAGTCCCACACCATAACAATTGCTCACAAGTCGAATACCTACCATGAAACAATGGCAAGACCTTATGTGGTCATTCTGTGTATGATGTGGAGAAATTAGCGCTGTTAAACTATGCTGTTCCAAGATTTGGAATCTATGGACCATGTGGGTTCATTATATGTTAGATCATAGGCTGACTTTGTACCTCCATTTGTTCTTGGCCTTAGTACTATTGTCTTTATATGCAGAGGGAGGCACAATTACTGTATCTGTTTTTATAATGCATTAATTGATGCCAAGAGTTTGTTTTCATGCTGTGAGTGTGTCAAAATCTTGTGTTCCATGTATAAACATGCAGAGATGTAAAATATGTTTATTTTATAGACAAAAACCTTAGTGCAAAAGCACTGAGGCAAGGGTTACCCTAAGGGTATTGGCTATAAAGCCAAGTTTCAAGGTAATACTAAATCACACATACCCCCATAATACAAAGTATCATGGGATGTATATACAAATCACCACAACATTTTAGGCTGGTTCAGCTTTAAGCAGGAATGCATGGTGCTGAAGGGCTCACCACAACTCAAACCTGTAAGACCAATTTTTGGTAGCTGGTTCATTCCCCTGGGGTGTCATACAGACGAGGTGCACTGATGTGTCTTGGGTTGGATAAAACAGGTGTCTGTGTCTTCTGTTTGCACCCTTTGCTGATTGTGTGAGAGGCCCGTCGGCACCATGCAGTCCTGCTAAAATCGGGGTACTTAGTGAGGTAAACACCAGTATAGAGAAGTCGATAAGGAGAAGGGCAGGGGTAAATGGAGAAAAAGGCAAAGACAGTAAGGACAGGGATGGGGCAAAAAGGGGTAAAGCCGTCAAAAAAAGGAGGGTTATGAGTACCATTGCCTATAGTCTAGGTAACAAGCTTCCTGAACTGGTGGCCCTGATGGAAGAGGGACACCAGGATATTGTGGCAGTCACAGAAACATGGTACACAGAAAACCATGACTGGGATGTCAACATACCAGGGTACACAATCTACAGGAGGGACAGGAGTAGAAGGGGGGAGGAGTAGCTCTCTACGTAAGGGAAGGGATCAAAGCAATGGAACTAAAGGGTAAACAGGGAAGAGAGGAGGCACTGAGGGTCATCCTGGAGACCAAATGGCACCACAATCTGCATGGGGGTTGTATACAGACTCCCATCTCAAAGGGAGTAAATGGACAAGGAAATGATAGAAGGCATCCTTAAAATGGCAGAAAAAGGGGAGATATTGTTGTTGGGGGACCTGAATGCTGCAGCCACATCCCAAGAGCAGGGTCATTCTTGATGCCCTGCAAGGGGCATGCCTCAGTCAGCTAGTGTTGGAACCCACTTGGGAGGGAGGAGTCTTAGACCTGGTACTCTCAAATGGGGATGGAGAGGGTCCTCGGATCTAGTAGTGGTAGCCAGCTGGGAACAAGTAACCACTAAGCAGTGTGGTTCATGATAAACACAGCCACAGAGTCAAGCTTACACAAAAGGAAGGTACTGTATTTTAGGAGGGCTGACTTTGTCAAAATGGGAGAGCACCTTAGAAAAGCACTAGCAAACAAGCAAGAAGGAAGGGTGGAGGAACGATGGGGAAACATCAGAATTAGCATCACAGAGGCAACACGCCTTGTGTGAAGCAAATAAATCAAAATGAAAGAAAAACACTATGGTTCTCAAAAGATGTGGTGGGGAAGGTTAGGGAGAAAAAGATAGCATTCAGGAAGTATAAGGAAACACAAAAGGAGCATGACAGAGAACTGTACCAGTTAAAGCAGAAGGAAACGGGGAAGGCAGTCAGAATAGCAAAGGCCAAACCGAGGAAACGATAGCCAACTCGGTTAAAAAGGGGGATAAAATATTTTATAGGTACATTAAGGAGCAAAGAAAGACCAAGGGAGGGATAGTGAGGCTTAATAAAGTGGAGGGTGGGTGGACAGAGAGGGACAGTGAAAAAGCAGGGATATCGAACAAGTACTTCTGCTCAGTATTCACAAAAGAAGAGGAGGGGGAGGTACCTAATTCAATCCATAGAAGCACTCTTGATAGGGGGTCGATACCAGTCCTTTCACAGAAGAAAGGGTTCTGAAAGAACTCCTAAAACTGAAGGTGGACAAAGCAATGGGGCCTGACGGATTTGCCTCCAGAATTTAAAAGAACTAAAGGAGAGCTAGTGACACCACTGACTACCCTTTTAACAAATCATGGGAGGATGGTATAGTGCCTAAGGACTGGAGGAGGGTGGATGTGATTTCCTTCACAAAAGTGGGAGCAAAGCAGAGGCTGAAACTACAGACCTGTTAGCTTGACCTCAGTAGTAGGGAAAATGATGGAATCACTTTGAAAGAAAGAATTGTTCAGTACCTAGAGGCCAGTGGGGCACAGGACCCAAGGCAGCATGGATTCATAGCGGGACTGTCATGTCAGATGAATCTAATAGATTTTTTTGACTGGGTGACCAAAGTAGTAGACCAGGGAGGTACTGTGGACGTGGCCTATCTAGACTTTAGCAAGGCATTTGACACAGTCCCACACAAAAGATTAATAAACAAGTTATCCAGCCTGGGAGTGGGTCCCAGTGTGGTAGCCTGCATAAAACACTGGCTGAACAACAGGACACAGAGGGTACAATAAATGGAGTCCACTCCAAAGAAAGAGGGGTTACTAGTGGGGTACCACAGGGTCTAGTATTGGTCTGGTCCTTTTAATGTCTTTATAAGTGACATTGCAGAGGGACTGAAAGGAAAGTATGCCTCTTTGCAGACAACACAAATGATCTGCAACAGGGCTGATACACAAGGGGTGGAAAGGATGAGAAGGAACTTGGCAAGGTTGGAGGAATGGTCAGAGGTATGGCAGCTTAGATTCAGTGCAAAGAAGTGCAGGAATGCACCTGGGAAACAAAACCCAGGGGAAGAGTACATGGTGGGGGGTAGTAACGTGAACAAAATGGAAAGGGACCTGGGATAGTTATATCAGATGACCTAAAGGTAAGCAAGCAATGTGAGATGGCTGGGGATACTGGGACATGTATAGGGAGAGACATCACCAGTAGAAAACAGGACGTTGTTATCCCCTGTACAGACAGTTGGTGAGACCCCATCTGAGTACTTTGTGCAATTCTAGAGACCCCATCTCCACAAGGACATAGACAGGATTGTCCCAGTATCCCCCAACTCTCCTTACTGCCTTCTCACATTGCTTATGCACTTTTAGGTCATCCCCCTGCATCAAGTTTAGGAAGGCATCTCTGAAGAACATACCCCAGGGCTTCTGATAAACCATGCAGTACTCTCCTAGACATGCACTGTGTTCTTTTTTAGGTGCCCATTACATTTGAAGATGTTGCAGTCTTTTTTTCTAAAGAAGAGTGGAGCATTTTAACTGAAGCTGAGAAGGACCTGTACAGGGATGTGATGAAGGAGAATTATGAGACTGTGATCTCACTAGGTAAGAGCTGTTATGGTAATGTCCTCTTTTGTGTCTCTAAAAGTGACATTTTGTGTTCTATGAGAAACACCGAGTGCCCATTTAGGAAACTAAATTTAGAAAAGCCTGTGTTCCCTGGATTTGGTACTCTGTTTTCCAGCACTATGCATGTGTGTCAGTACTGGGCCACTGACATTATTTTTGATCACTTCCTTGCCCTGCTGACTAGGTCCCTATCTAACTCTTGTATGCACAACTTGTTGGGCGTACACCACTGAATGTCTGTTTACAAAAGGTGTTTGATGGGGCTGGCCTGCCAGCAGTGTCATAGTGCTGCTGCTTATGCACCAGTGACCCATATCAGCAGCCTGAAGTGAGCCTGGGGTATAAGTGGCCCAGCTGGGGAGGAGGATGGAGTGTACGGAGGACTGTGGTCCTCCTCTGGGGAGGGATGTGCAGAGACCAATAATTCCCTGGCCCCTAGGAGAAAGTAGAGGAAAGACAGCCAGGACTGCCTGAAAGGCAAGGGCATAGCAGATGCCAACATGTGGTGCAAGTGATGCACGCCATGGTGTAATTGAATACCAAACCTCATGGGGAACTAAAAAGGAGAAAAAGGTTACCAGCAGCAGGATAGTGCCAAGGCACCTGCAGGCCCCACATCCGCCAACTGAGCTTGCCAGACCAGCAAATGGATCCTGTTCCTGATGGGGATTGGAGGGACCCTGTCAACCCTGCTAGGGGGCACTCTGGGGAAGACTGGCTGGCTGGTAAGTCCTGTTGATGTCAAGCTGACAGGGCTGGTGTGTCCAGGCAGATGGGGATCATCTAGTAGAGGGCAGAAACAGAGCAGAAAAAAGAAGGTGTCGGATTGTCAGAACTGGAGATGTAACCTCTGTTTTATCCATATGTTCGATACAGCAGAGGTGAGCACAGTGCAAGCTTCCCCTAGAGTACCTCGCCAGTGTGTCTCAACCCTGTCATAGAAGGACCACCTCATAGATTAGAGGGTAGTGCAGACACCATGCCCATTTAATTCTTGGCCTGCTGTGTGAGACTGCCAGTAGGGGTGCTGATTAGTGACAGCTGCATTAGCAGTTATTGTGATACAAACATGGGATCTGCGAGACAAAACTCAGACCAGCTGTCCATCTAGTTCACCCCCTTCCCTGTCTGCAGTTGCAACCAAGCGATTTCAGAATTTGACTGAGAACTTTGCTGTAGCCCCTTGCTTATAGTGTGTGATACATTTTTCCCAGTGGATACTTGTTTGCTAGGAACAGAACTGAGACCCCAACAACTTATTTCACACAAGCCAGTGTGTCACTGATTGAGCCCTCTAGTTCCCCAGAATCTTTGATCTCCCTTCTAGACTTCCTCAAACACAACACCATCCTTTCCGTAAGCCTGAGGGACTCTGATCATCACTAATTGGGGTAGAGATTGATAGGGAACTGACAGCAGTTCCACACATCAATACCCACACACAGCTTTACACAGTTCCATGAAGCTGTTTTTTTTATTAACCTGTAAAGTTTATTGAGAATTAATTTATAGGTTACATTAAGCTGTTTTATGGTAAGAGGAATGTTGGCCAGGATACCAGGGAAAATTCCCTACTGTTGCAAAAAATGCCTTGGGTTATTTTACTTTCATTAGGACACCTACTGTGACAGCACCAGAGGTAGGCAGAAGTGACCTCAGTTGAAACATCTAAATATAGAAACAGAATTTGTCACAAAAAGTACAGTGTTTGGGTCTTGCACCAGTTCTTGGTCAGGCCCTATCGCAAATAACTACAGTGTTCTGTTCTGGTACTGATCCCTTGTCATGATACATCTAGAGTATAGTTTTCAGTTTTGGTACTAATCCTTGGTCGGCCCTATCTCGAATACAGTTGTCTGTGACAGTTCACATAACTCTGTTTTTATGCATATATTTGATACAGCAGAGGCAAGCATAGTGCAAGCTTCCTCCACTACCCCAGCCAATGTGGCTTAACCCGTCACTGAAGGAGCACCTCATCGATTACAGGGCAGTCCAGACGCTGTGCCCATTTAATTATTGGCCTCACGTGTGAGACTGCCAACAAGGGTGATGACTAGTGACAACTGCATTAGTAGGTATTGTGATAGAAACATGGAATTTGCAAGACAAAACTTAGACCAGACAGAGCGAAGCGCTGAGATATCAGAGACAGGTCAGGCAGGCTCCTGTCATATTAATTGTATGAAGGCTTATGTTGCTTTTGGAATTTACACCAAATAAATTATTTTCATAATGGAGACAGCCTAGATTTCAGTGCTCTACTTAATCACCACCCTTGTTCATTACCACTGTGCAGTTGATCGTTTTGTTTGTACTGCTTAAACTCAGGTTGATGGACCCTCAACTAACACTTCCCTCAGTCATTGGCGCAGGTACACCTGCAGAGGTTAGTTATGATAGTGATCCTTGGTGAGACACCATCTTGAGTAGGGTTCAGTTCTGGTACTGATCCTTGGTCTGGTCCAGTCTCTAGCAGTGTTCTGTTCTGGCACAAATCCCTGGTAAGTCTCCATCTCGAGTACAGTGTTCAGTTCTGGTACCAGTCCTTGGTCAGGCTCTATCTCAAGTACAGTGTTCAGTTCTGGTACCGATCCTTGGTCAGACACCATCTCAAGTGCAATGTTTAGTTCTGGTCCCAATCACTGAGAAAATATATCGACATGATTGGAAAATGTCCAGAGGAGAGCTAGCAAAGTGGTAGAGGGCTCGGAGAACATGAACTATGAGGATTTACTGGCAGAACTAGGCTCTCCTTGGAAAAAGAGGTCTCGGGGTGACATGAGCACAGTATTCAAACTGCTGAAAGGGTAACACCAGCATATCATAGAATCATGCTGGCAGAAAAAGACCATTCGGTCCATCGAATCTGCCCTAGATAGCACCCCCACTGCTCTTTTACTTCCTACCCTGCTGCTGTCAGTCACCTCCCCTTCCTAGTAGCATATAGTTATCCTAGGCTCTTTTGAATTTCTCCACCTTCTATCAAATGCAGCTCTTCAGAATATCCAATGATTAGAGAATGATGGGGCAGACAATGTCACTGAAAAGTAGGAAAATTCAAGGGGTGTATCTAGAATAACTACTTCACAGAAAGGGGTGAGTGTGTGGCACAGACTAAAGTGAGGGGTCATCAATCATTACTGTGCTAAGACTTTAAATGCAGACTTGATAGATACTTAAAAGAAAATGGACGACACTGTTCCCACTGAGCTGGGGGACCTTCATGGATCACTGGCTTCTTTCCTGAAATAATACATTAATAGTATTTGTTGTTTGCAGAATATCATGTTTGACGATTAACAGTCTCCATGTTTAATCCTCACAGGTTTGCAAGTCCCAGAACACTACGTGGAATTGTTTATTAAAGATAAAGAATCCTATGTTGGTGATTCACTGAGTAGGAATGAGAGTGAACACCAGAAGCCTCCTGAAAAGAACACCCCCAAGAGTAAGTAGATGGCCTGGGAAGCAACAGCATAGTATCCTAGTGATTTAAGGTTGGATGGTCTATCGGGTCCCCTCATATGCTTTATAAGTAGGGCTGTAAGTAATTCACGGTAAAAAATGAATAAATTCACGGCTTCTGCATGGAAAAAACAGCCATTTTCACGGCAAATTATACACACATTAATTTTCGGTTATGTATCAGTCCTTTATTGAACTTCAACGTAATAAAAACAGATGAAACAGTTACAAGCATCTTTGAATCACATTGCACAACAAGATAATTAATATAAAGTGCAAAAACAGACTGCATAAAGTAGGAAAATTTTGCTGCAGCATGGAATATACTTTTAAGTTTTCAGGCTTAAAGCAATTCTCGAGAGAGTAGGGAATCTGTCCAACCAACCAACCCAGTACTGCACCACGCCTTGTTCTAGTTCGCTTGGTTTACGCTGCTTTGAAATTCTTGCCAAGTTTTGATGCAGAGGTTGGCTTCTGAGGCATCGATATGGCGTGTACTGCTGGCAGACTAGTGTGTAAACAGGGGAAGAAAGAGTAGGTTTTTAACTGATATTGCAATTATTTAATTGCTTGGCTAAGCATGGCAATCACGCCGCTAGCACTTGTCGATTGCTCCACACTGCTGTCAGTTGCACAATCTTTGAGGTCCGTCCTGCAGTTAATGCTTTTTAATCACCTGCTAGTACAGCTATCATTTTAAAATGACTGCTGTACTAGCAGGTGATTAAAAACTATTCATTTTAGATGAGCTAAGGGTGGTTTCAGGAAAATGACAAAATTAACGGTATGAGGGTGATTTTCACGGTTTCCATGAATTCCATGCTGTCCGTGAATTAATTACTGCCGTATTTATAAGCACTGATTTAACAAAAACAACTAAACTTATTTATAGGAATCCCCACTCATTTACTTTCCAGGCTATCCAGAATACCCTGGGTAGAACAGGTAAGATTTTGTGTGTAAGCAGAAATATGTCCAGTCTTATCTTGAAGTCTTGTGCTGTCTTCATAGCTATTGCCTATGCTGGTAATCTAGTCCATAGGTTCAGCACCCTCGGAGAGAAAAAATGCTTCCTAACATTACCTTTGTGTTTACTGCCTCTGAGCTTCAAGCTGTTTCCCCACATCCTCCCGGAGAACAGCTACACATCTCCATATGTTCCATCATGTGGATCACCTTGCATATGCAGAAGGCAGAGATTGTGTCCTCCCTCCATCTCCTTTTCTCAGGGGTGAACATGTGAAGGGCCTTCAGTCTGTTTTCACAGCTTTTGTCCTCTAAACTGGTGAGGTTGCATCTGGAATTCTGTGCTCAGATCTGGAGTCCTCACCTAAGGAAGGACAGGGACAGGCTGGAGACGGTGCAACGCAGGGTGACCAAGATGATTCACGGCCAACAGGGCAGATGTTGCAAAGATTGTCTGAGAGTACTGAGCATGTACTTACTGGTGACCAGGCGAGAGAAGGGGGATATGACAGAGACCTTCAAGATCCTGAAGGGAATGATAAGGGGAACTGCAGGGAACTATTTAGCAGGATTACAGAGTCAAGAACCAGAAGTCACAAGTGGAAACTGGTGGGCAGCATGTTTAAGAGGGATGTGAATAATGTATATTTTATGGAAAAAACGTTGGAGCGATGGAGCAGTCTACCAGTGGAGGTGGTGGGTGCCCAGACCATAAAATGGTTTCAGGCATGACTGGGCCAGAGTAAAGGGTCTGGTGTTTGCTCAGGTCATTATTCAGTAACATCCTGTAGCCACAATAACACTGTAGGATACTGTGGGATAGCAATTTATTTTCATGCAGCAATAACGCCCAAATGACATTGTAGTAAGTGTGTACCCATAAGTAAGGGATCAGCTTGATAGCCAGTCAAGAAGGACTAGGTTAATGGAAAAGGACCTGGGGTAGTTATTTAAGATGACCTAAAGGTGGGCAAGCAATGTGAGAAGGCAGTAAGGAGGACTGGGGGTACTGGGATGCATAGGGAGAGGCATCACCAGTAGAAAACAGGAAGTTGTTATCCTGTGTACAGACAGCCGGTGAAACCCCATTTGGAATACTGCATGTAGTTCTGGAGACCCCATCTCTGCAAGGATATAGACAGGGTGGTGGCTGTCCAGAGGAGGGCAATCAAAATGGTGCAGGGTCTGCACCAGAAGACATAATAAGAGACTAAAGAAGCTTCATATGTATACCCTCGAGGAAAGGACGGAAAGGGGGACATGATAGAAACTTTAAAGTACCTCAAGGTAATCAACAAAGTCCAAGAAGGTAGCATCTTTCAGAAAAAGATGTGCAAGAACAAGGGGGCACAATTTAAAGATGGGGGGGGGATGGCTCAGAGGTAATGTGAGAAAGTATTTTTCATGGAGGGTTGTGGATGCATGGAACAGCCTTTCTGAGAAGGTCATGGAGCAAACAGTGGGGAATTCAAGAATGCATGGGGAGGCGGACATAAGGCAATTCTAGTGCGGGGAGTAGGAGGAAGTGGGCTGGGTTGACTAGGATCTGTATATACCTATTAGGTAGGGAAATGGGCAGACTAGGTGGGCGAAACAGTCCTTATCTGCCATCAAATTCTATGTTTCTGTGTTATGTTAAGGCATTTACAGCATAGCACAATGAAAAGTGTTTTCTTCCCATTGACAATAGAGACTAGTTTTGTATTACGGCAGCTAAGTTTTAGAAAACGCATATAATAAATTGCTGGGTGTGATATAATAAGCTATTCATATTGGTAACCCATGATATGGGTGACTGAGATTAAGCGACTTAGTCTCAGTGCCCGTAATGTGAGCTACCCTGAAAGGGTAGCAATGGAAGAAGAGTGCAGTGGAAGAGGAGGGATGAGGAAGACCGTAAGTAGTAGGTATTGCAGCGTGGTTTTGCCAAGCTGCCCACGTGGTGTTGTGGTGAGGGTGGCTGACTATAGGATTTTAGGTGCAGGGTTCGGGGCTGGGGAGGGGTAAGCTTTTGTGTGAGTGGGATTTTCTGTTTTCTTTACGACTGTCTCCCCCCCCTGGAGTTGATCATCAATAGTTTGGGGGGGGGGGCCCCATATAAAAACACTTTATGGTTGTCACCGGGTTCTGCTGGGAGTGTACATCGCCATTTTTCATTTCTCGCTACACGGCGCTGTAATGGTGATTGCAGTTCGGCGGTCGCTGTTATGACATGGAAACTTCATATTGATCTATTTAGAGAACTTCCAATATGAATGTGAGTATAGTCACACTGACAAATGGGGAACTGGGGATAAAATGTGCCTTTGCAGTAAGTTCAGTACTGAACATACAGCTGCAATCAATGCATTGACTTGAGTGAATTTAGAAATAAGATCAATAGATGCAATTGGAAATAACAAATCTCAGAAATCATGAAAATACAGTATACAGTGCAGGGCTAAGAAATACTGAGAACCCAAAATGAGGGAATAGTAAAAAAATGCAAAGAGAATCAGATAGTGAGAAGGCTGATGATTGGAGCATGGTGGTAAAAACAAAAAGCAAAAGAGGTAGGAGGGTCAGGAATTTTCAAACAGAAACTGAAAATCAGTTTGCTCCTTTAATTGATGCGATAGGTCAAACAGAAGAACAATACCTAGAATTACTCAGTCTAATGAGTTGTAATGAGATGGCCAAATAGATCAACATAAAAATAGTGTCCTAGTTATGGAATCTACAAATGAGGAAAATAAGGGTGATACCCCAAAACAAATCTGTATATTAGTGGATTCTGTGTGCTCTCTTCGAGCCTATGGCAACTGGTGCTCTGAAATATGTTACCTGGAAAACAGATTTCTTGGTAGTCCTCACCTCAGCCAGGAGAGTGAGCGCGCTCCAAGCTGTCTGTACAGATACTAACTATGTTATCCTCGACATGGATAAAGTAGTTTTGAGGATCGACAGAAAATTTCTCCCTAAAGTGGTTTCAGAGTTACTTCTCAACCAATCCAAAACACTCCATGTGTTTTTCACTGAAAAATCCACAGCAGGGGAGCAGAGACTCAATTCCCTGAATGTTAAAAGAACGTTAAGCTGCTACCTGAACTGCACTAAAAATGTCAGGTCCACTTCAACACAACTGCTCATCTGTGGCGATGTAGGCCAGGGCAAGCCAGCATCCAGGAGGACCATTGCTGGCTGGACAGTGGCATGCATACAATTCTGTTATGGCAGTGCTGACAAATGTCCAACAGAAGGCTTTAGGGCCTACTCCATGAGGGCACCTCCGCTTCTGTGGTAGAGGTGCCTCCATCTAGGAGATTTGTAAAGCAGCTACACAGAAACAGTTCACACCTTACAAATCACTGTTGTATGAACTGTGGCAGGATGAGAATGTCAACATAAAATTAAAATAAAACATTTATTCTTTTCACTCTGTCCTTTTCTCTCAAACTTTTCTGTCTATCCTTAATTTCTTGTCAGGGTGGCCAACCTGACAATTCTGTTCTATCTGTGCTGTACCTTTAATCTGTTGTCATTCTAACTATCAAAACTGTCACATGAAGTTAAAAGCAGATCCCCTTTAAAGCCTCCAGCTATGTAGATTTTGTGGAAGATTTTGAATCCCCCAAGAATCAAGAGTGTTTCCAACACCAGAGCAGATTGCCAGACAACCCCATTTTAAAGCAAGTCTCTGCAAGACTGGAAGATGAGCAAGCAGGCTGTTGCAAGGGAGAAAGAAAACTCTCCCTGCAGCTGCTTGCTGTAGATCTCACTTTGCTGCCAAAAAAAAAAAACAGAGAGAGTAAATAAAAAATTAAAATAAGTACTGCAGCGTTAGTGCAGACTGTTCCTGTGTATAAAGACATGATAAGGGGTGTTTGACTTGTTATTGTGTTGATCAAAGCTATCAAGAAGTGAAGTACAGTATGGGAAGTGAAATAGTGCAATGTTTGTTGACTGCTGAAATGGCAGAGCTGCCATGGGGTGGGGTGGAGAAATGTAAAACATAAAGATGTGTTTAAATACAGTCCTCTATAAACAAGTTTGCTTTTCTTGGTTACTTTACCTGAAATGGTGGCAGGTAGCAAAGATGGCTTTATAGAGCTGGTAGCCTAGAAAATGGCTGCTAATATAGAAGTGGTGTGATGGATGTCATTAAAAGGAGGGGCTAAAAGGTCCTTGATGATGCTTTCACCACCAATTAAGATTCCTCTAAGTTAAAATGAGTACCTACAGAGTATTGCTAATATTATGTTGAAAAAGGACACCATAAGCTTTAGATTTAGAGAAATTGAAGCCTAATCTTAAATTCCAGAGTAGAGGAATAAGGTTTTTGGTATAATTGATAGTCACATGTCAGTGATGTCATGATATTTGTGCTATATTAACCTCCCCACCAGGAGGCTAATTCAGGTGTGCTGGTCAGTTTCTTCTGACCAAGCAAGGGAGAGGAGGTGCGAGTGCCTACACACCAGAGTGGGAAGAAATACTGAATATACAGAAACGAGCAGGGAGTCTGAGGAAAGACTAGCCTGATTATTTTGTTTTGTTTTGTTTTATTTGTTGTTATTTTGGTGTGAAAGTTTAAACACCCATTTATTTACTGTAAATATTTTTGAACACTTAATTTTATCATTTTGAAAATAAAATGATAAATGCTACCCTGCATTTTTATGCACTTGATTTAAGGACTGGTGTCTGTTATTGAACCCACACGCTTTACATGAACATACAGTTCAGAAAAGATGCTACTTTTGGTACTGCTGTCTTGCAGAACCCTTTCCATAAATAGGTTCTGTATCCAGCCTTCCAAAGTACTGGTGTTGCTCGGATAGTGCCACTGTAGATCCGCCAGTGATCCGGTGGATGGCAGCACTATTAGAGTTGGATCCGTCCCGGGATCTGGACGAATACAGAGGTTGGATCCCACTTTATCCAGCACCAGATCCCTGGATCCAGCATTGGATCCCAGTGCTGGATCCAATGTCAGATCCCTGAATCCAGCACTGGATCCCCGGATCCAGTCGTCGGATAAGAAAAAAGTACTCACCATAGTAATCTTGTTTCTTCAAAGGGATCACTCATTATGATTAAACAAATGCAGTCAGCCTCCTGTGTTGGACTGCCTGGAGAGATGGAATTATATGCAAATGATGGAACTCTCAATTGGCTCATGCCATTTTCAAACTGCTGCCCCAGCAACTGTTGCTCTCTGAGTGTTTCAGATTCTTACGTAGCCTAAACTGGGTGTCAAACCCATTAACTATGATAATATTTAAATATATACTAATTTTTTGTCCTCTCGGGTCAAAAAAAATCCCAATAAGATAAACTTAAAAAACTTGGCACCACAAGTGAACCAACTGGTTCACAAAACAGTGAGTCTCTAACTTAACCTATATAGAAAAAATATCCCAAAAACAGGACTGCAGAACAAAGACCATAGGTTTTTTTTAGTAGAGAAGGCAGGGAGGGAGCTTTAATCTTAATGAGTGATCCCTTTGAAGAAACAAGATTACAGTGGTACATAATTTTTTCTTGTAACCCCAGGAATCACTCATTATAATTAAACAAATGCAGACTACCAAGCAGTACCTTTGGAGGTTGGGCAGAAAACCTATTTAGGAAACAGGTTCTGCAGCACTGTTGTACCAAACCTGGCATCACTTCTGGATTGCAGATCCAGGCTGTATTGCTTTGTGAAGGTGTGTACTGTTTTCCATGTAGCTGCTTTGCAGATCTCCAAGAGTGGAATATCCCTTGAAGCTGCCACTGAAGCAGCTGTACCCCTGGTTGAGTGTGCTCTGAGGCTTAGGGGAGCCTGTTTACCCACTTTACTATAGCAAAACTGGATACATGCCACTATCCAACGAGCAACTGTCCATTTTGTGGCAGGTCTACCCTTGCCTACCTCTCCGTAGGTAAGAAAGAGCTGCGTCCGGTCTGGTCTGTAAGACTTAGTTCTGTCAATATAGTGGCTAAGTGCCCTTTTGACATCAGGGGAGTTAAGCCTCCTTTCTGGAGAACTGGAGTTCTCTGTGAAAAAGACAGGTAAAGTGATGGACTGATTTAAATGGAAATCAGACACCACTTTGGGAAGAAATTTTCTATTGGTCCTAAGGACCACTTTTCCCCTGTGGAATGAGATGTAATCTGCATCCATACTCAGGGCTTGTAACTCACTGATTCTTCTGGCTGAAGTAATAGCAACCAAAAACACAGTTTTCCAAGTGATATACTTCAGGTTTGCTGTTGCCATTGGTTCAAATGGAGCATGCATAAGCTTGGCAATGCAGATATTCAGATTCCAGGCCGAGACTGGTTCCCTCAAAGGGGGATACAAAAGGTTAAAGCCTTTAAAATATTTCCCAAAAAACTGAATGAGAGGCCATGGACCTCTCTTTGCCTACTGACAGGAAAGCTGAGACTGAAGCCAAATGAACCTTGAGATTCATGAGCTTCAGAGCTAAAGATATCAAGTCGTCAGGAAGTCCAGAAGAATGGCAAAGTCAGCCTGGATGGGTCGATATCCTTACTCAGCACTATGTGGGACAACCTCTTCCACTTGGCAGAGTACTTTTTAGTGGAAGGTTTCCTGGAACCCCTAAGTACTGTCAAAACTTGTTCTGACAGTTTAAGATCCATATACTCTAAGTCATCAAGAGCCAGTCCTTGAGCCTTAGCGATTTCAGGTTGGGGTACAGTATCCTGCCCTGAGAGGAAGTCAGCAGGTTGTTCTTCCTGGGCAGATAAATTGGAGGTACCACTGACAGAGTCAACAGAAGCGAATACCAGTGCTGCCTCACCCAATCTGGTGCCACCAGTATCACTGTTGCTGACTGAGGCCTTAATTTCAGTAGGGTCCTGAATATCTGTGGGAAAGGAGGGAAGGCATAGAGAAACTTTCCTGTCCAGTCCAGTGCCAACGCATCCAGGGGTAGTGTGCCCCTGAGAGGAGGCCTGCAGCAATAAACTGGCAACTGGTGATTTCTGCAGAGGTGAAGAGATCTCTCTCTCTCTCTCTCGAGTGCCCCAACGCCTGAAAATCGAACTGAGAATTTGAGGATTCAGGCACCACTCATGGTGATCCTGACTTATCCTGCTGAGGGAGTCTGCCAGTACCTTGTCCTTTCTTGGAAGATGTATGGCTGAAAGGGATACCTTCATGGAGTAGGCCAGGGACCACAGCCTCATTGTTTCTATGCACAGTAGGGCTGACCTGGTTCCTCCCTGTTTGTTTATGTAATATACAGTAGTGGTGTTGTCTGTTCTGACCTACACCATTTTGTTTTGAAGAAGTGGAGCAAATGCCTGCAGGGCTAGGTACACTCTCTGAGCTCGGAAGATTTATATGCAACATGGATTCTTGAGTAGACCATGTGCCACTTGCTGTATAATCCAACATGTGTGCTCTCCAACCCAGAAGGGATGCATCTGTTGTAAGAACCAGGGAAGGTTGTTCCTTTGTGAAAATAACTCCTACCCAAAGGTTTTGTTCATCCAGCCACCACTCCAGTGCCCGTAGGAGATTGTGTGTGACTGGCACCAGCTTGGACAGAGGGTCTGTCCTCTGTAACCAGTACTGCCTCAGCTGGAAATGGATGTCCCTCATTTGGAATCTGGAACCTAGTACCACTGTGGTGGCAGCTGCCATGTGACCCAAAAGCTTGAAGAAGTCTCTGGCTGGTTTGGGTTTTCCTGGAACAACTGAGCTTGCAATTCTTAAAATACTGTTTACCCTGTCCTGTGGCAAGAAGGCTTTGCCCAGTCTGGTGTTCAGTTCTGCCCCAGTGAATTCAAGTATCTGAACTGGTGCTTGTTGTGACTTCTGCTGGTTTATGAGGAAACCCAGGGATTCCAGAGTAGACTTTGTTAGTGCTAAGGCCTGCTCTGCCAAACATAGAGATGGGCTCACTCACTAACCAGTCATCCAGGTAGGGAAAGACTGATACTCCCTGTTTTCTCAGAAACTCCACTACTACTGCCAGACACTTTGTGAATGCCTTGGTGCAAAAGTCAGGCCAAAAGGAAGGGCTGCAGACTGATAATGGCCTGAGGATAGTCTGAACCTCAGAAACTTTCTGTAAGAAGGTCTGATGGGGATGTGAAAATAAGCATCTTTTAAATCTAGGGAGGCTAGCCAGTCTCCCTTTTGTAAAGTGGGAATGATCAGAGCAGGAGTGACCATTTTTAATTTTGGTTTCAGAATATATCTGTTTAGAAGTCTTAAATCCAGGATAGGTTGCCAATCCCCATTTTTCTTCTTTGTGAGGAAATATCTGGAGTAAAGCCTTTGCCCTCTGGTTTGAGGGGCACAAGCTCCACTACTATGATAGCTAGCGAATGTTTACTTCTGCACCAGTAGTATCCTGTTCAAGTGGATGACTGGTGCAAATGTTCTTGCTTTCAGCATGGGGAGAGATTTGAAGCTGATTGTCAGACCCTGGCTCACCACCTCCAGGACCCACTTGTATGTGGTAATGGTATACCAGTCCTGAAGAAAATGAGCCAGTCTGTCACCCACTGGTCATTTTTGGCAGGGGATGCGACCTGTACTAACCCGTCAGGGGTTCTGAGTGGGCTGTGCCTGAATCACTGGGGAGGGAGAAGGTCTCTAAATGGCTCTCCTGCCCCTCCCTCTGAAGTATCATCTAGGCTGTTGTAGCAGCTGAGAGGCCTGAGCCTGGAAAAAAGGTCTGGAGTATGATCTTCTACCCCTGTCTCCCCTGGTCTGGGACCTATAAGATGAGGATGGCCTATCTTTAAAATTGCTTCTGTAGGTGGCGTTATACTCTTCTACCTTCTTCATACAGGCCTCTGTTTTATCTCCAAACAGAGAATTTTTCTCAAAAGGAAAGTCCATCCCCTTAGCTTGGATGTCAACGGTCAGGTCTGTGACCCTGAACAAGGCAAATCTTCTAAGGGAGCGAGAAAGTGCCATCAACCTGGCTGCAGAGTCATTAGTGTCCACAGCCATGCAAAACTGGTATTTTGTGGCATCTAAAGTGGCCCTTGCTGTATCCTGCAAGTCCACTACCACCTCACCAGGTACTTTGTCAGCTAGAGCTAACACTGCATTCCAGAATGCCTTCTGGTATTACACTGCATAGGCCTTATAATTGGCCTGTTTAAGAATGAGGGAAGCAGCCATACACCCTTTCTTTCCCATTGTGTCCATCTTCCAAGAATCCTTATCTAGGGGAATGGGTAGCCAAGGAAATTCTGGCTTTGTCATAAGCAGTAGTCTGCACAACCCCTTCGGGGTCAGGGTGGCTGAACAGAAAATCAGCTGCTGTCCTATCAAGCTGATATTTCTTGTCAGCTTTTTTATTAACTCCTGGAACAGAATTGGGAGTTTGGAATGCTTGCATTGCTGCCGTTTTTAAGGACTTATGCATAGGCAGTAGTAAATGTTTTGTGGGGGTTAGCCCCATCATATCCAAGAATTCTGCTTCCTTCACATCCTCCTCTATCTCCTGCAGAGGGAGGCTGAGTGTTTCTAACATGCTTTTAACAAAAGCATAGTGTGAGGAATAATCTTCTGGACCCCTGAGGGGGAGCCAAACTCCTGTTCTGGAGAAACCTCTGGATCTGTCGGTTCCTCCTCAAATTCATCATTGTCCTCCTCAGGAAAGGAAGCCTCAGGCTCCTGAGAAGGTGGAACCAGCACAGAACTGGTGCAGTTGGTACTGGAACTGGGACTGCAGCTTGCAGTGCTTGCAAGACCTGTAAGGCCTTGGAAATGTCCTCAGCTGAGGGCTCCTTAGCCTTCTTTTTTTTTTTTTTTTTTTTAGTTGTTTAACCAGGTATAGCACACTAAGCTGAAAGCTTTTTTACAGGAGCGACCTGGGAGCACAAGGAGGTTAAGTGACTTGCTCAGGGTCACACAGTATGCAAGTGGAAGCTGTGGGATTCAAATCCAGGTCTGGTCTGCTGGATGTCACCAAATTTGCAGCTCAGAGCCTTAGACCACTGCGCTATACTGCCTCCCAGCCTCCCACCTTCTCAGCCAGAGGTGCAGCGACATGCTTCTCTTTACATTTTTTCTTCATTGGTGCAGGTTCAGTCCCTGAGTCCACCGGTCTTTTTGACTTACCCTGCTCAAC